>JAQQTO010000035.1:5280000-14862500 GCA_029884595.1 Ormosia semicastrata | reverse complement strand
ATGGCATATCTTTATACTACTTGTCATGAGTGCAGTAACTAAGACGACTCAGTTAATCTTGGAATTCTTTTCCCTCCCGCTTGTTTGAAGAAAAGAGAATAAAGAAACCATCGTGGGTTTTCATCCTGGGTCTAGAACCTGGAGAGCTCACACTTGGGTTCGGAACATCAACAAAGATGCTAAAATCTAAAACCCGCAATGTCCAAGATCCAGAACGCTCCATCCCAGGGCATTGAGAGCCCCTTCTAATAAAAGAGAGGATTAAGCTCAGATGCCTCATACGCTTTAGCAGCCGCAGGTTACTTCTCACTAATAACCAAAGTGGGACGCTTCTACCTGTCCATCAACTTCACAATGCCTAAATGGTGAACATTGGGTTATGGAGTGCGGCTCTCTACAGAGCATGGCACACGAACCTTATTTACGGACCGACGTGCGATAGTCCACCCGAGTCAATGATAGCGAGCTGCCGGCAGTGAGCCTCCTAATCAAATTAAAGACCAAGTACAACCGAAGTTTTGTCTTTTTTTATTTATTCTTTTTTATTTCTTTTATTTCTTTTTTTTTCTTCTTTTTTTTTTTTTTGAAGATGTACAAGATAATATATACATGTTATTGTGATTGTGGCTCACATCTTCCTCTGGTTTCACGTCCAGAAATGGCTTAAACGCCTTCTATGAGTCGAGGATAATCTTCCTATCCAATTTTCTTATAAATTGGCAAACAGGGTCTTTTTGAGTCAGATTCCCAAAACTATAACGCTCTTACTCGTCCTTGAAGAGATTCCACAAACTAAGAAGTTCACGCTGCACAACTCCACAAGAATGCATCTCAAGAGTCAATAAGATATTATCTAATGACTTCTTACTCAGTCCATTCTTAATGAAGAATATTTTATCTTCTCTGTTTACGGAAACCATCCCCAAAGAGCGACATCGCATGTTACAATTCCATCGTGCACACTTGTAACAAACTTGCATTCTTTTTTATTTTCTCCTTTTTGAAAATGAAATTTTACCGAGACCAGGCATGTATGGGACAAATGAATCTGAAGATTCACCAGCAAAACGAACCTTTGCTTCGATTATCCAGCGTATATCTTCTGGGATGCCCTTGTACATTAACAGTCTCAGTCTTTCACACATAGCTTTGTAGATTTTGTTAGAGCATTTTTAGGAACATGAGGGAAATGCTTTCTTAGATTTGAAAGGATGACATCCATTTTGAAGGAGAAGGAATCAATTATTATGGAAAACTGAAAGACAAACTGACTTGAAAGTCACGGAGTACCGTTATCCGCCATTTAACCAAAAACTGCAAAAAGAAAGAAACAAACTTAAAATAAATTCTATTTATAACAAGGATTAGAAAGGGAGATGAATTCTACCTCAGCAACTTGATGTTCCAAAAATGGTTTGAGTCTTTGTCCATTGAACTTTAAAACATTACCATTCCTAGGATTCTCAATGTCTATGACCCCATAAGGATACACATGTTTGACAATAAAGGGACCAATCCACCTAGATCTCAATTTTCTAGGGAATAGGTGAAGACGAGAATTATAAAGTAGAACTTTTTGACCAATTTCAAAAGATTTTCTCAAAATTGATTTGTCATGAAAAACTTTTGTTCTAGCTTTATAAATTTTTGAGTTTTCATATGCATCATTTCTCAATTCCTCAAGTTCATTCAATTGCAATTTGCTTAACTTGGAAGCATCATCAAGATTTGAGTTGAAAGCTTTAATGGCCCAAAATGCTTTATGTTCCAATTCTACAGGAAAGTGACAAGGTTTTTCATAGACTAACCGATAGGGTGACATGCCTAAAGATGTTTTGAAAGCAGTACAGTAAGCCCAAAGTGCATCGTTTAGTCTTAAAGACCAATCTTTATGATTTGGGTTAACCATTTTTTTCAAAATTTGTTTAATCTCCCTATTTGCTAATTCTACTTGTCCACTTGTCTGAGGGTGATAAGGGGTAGCAATTTTGTATGTGATGCCATATTTTTTCATTAAAGATTCAAATGGTTTATTACAAAAATGTTTTCCCCCATCACTGATGATAGCTCGAGGGATTCCAAATCGACTCAAAATATTTTCTTTTAAAAATTTTAACACAGTTTTGTGATCATTGTGTAGACATGGAATCATCTCAATTCATTTTGAGACATAATCAACTACAACCAAAATATACACAAATCTAAATGATGATGAAAATGGACCCATGAAATCAATTTCTCAACAATCAAAAATTTCAATGACAATGATAGGGTTCAAAGGCATCATGTCTCTTTTAGAAATGGAACCCAATTTCTGACAACTTTCATAACTTTTGCAAAAAATATAGCTGTCCTTAAATAATGTGGGCCAATAAAATCCACACTGTAAGATTTTTGCAGCTATTTTCTTTAAAGAAAAATGACCTCTACATACTTCTGAATGACAAAATTTAATGATACTACTTATCTCATTGTCAGATACACATCTCTGAAAGATTTGATCAGGATAATATTTGAACAAATATGGGTCATCCCAATAGAAAATTTTCACCTAAATCAAAAAGTTTTTTCTGTCTTGATGCGTCCATTGAGGCGACATCTTACCTGTTACAAGAAAATTGACAATGTTAGCAAACCAAGGCATGGAATTGATAGAAAATAAAAATTCATTGGGAAAAGAATCATTGATAGGTGTGCTATCAAAAGATAAGCCTGTTGTAAGTCTAGACAAATGATCTGTAACAATATTTTCGGCTCCTTTCTTATCTTTTATTGTGATGTTGAATTCTTGAAGCAACAAAATCCACCGTATCAACCTAGGTTTGGCATCCACTGGAAAGCTTTGTTCTTCCCCTAAAAATATGTACTTCAACCCAGCAAGTAATGACTTTAGTTCCAGTGTGGGTACTTCTTCATGGGTATCATCATTCATGGCTTTTAACTTTTTGAATCTTGGCTTCCTTCCTTTGTATTCCATTTCCTGTGTATAGTCAAGTAAAGAGCATATTTCAGAAATATCATCATCTAATTGTGTAGCTGAATCAAATGAATTAATTAAACAAATTTCAATGGGTCAGAAGAAGTCATGGTTTGAAGATGATCATCTATAATGGCCTCAATCTCTTCAATCTCTTCATTGTCATCATAAACTTCATGTGGTTGCTTGCACATGTTGAAAACATTAAGCTCCAGTGTCATATTTTCAAATGTTAGCTTCACCACTCTATTTCTGTAATTTATCAAAGCATTAGATGTTGCTAAAAATGGGCGACCTAAAATAACAGGAACTGACTTAGAACTATTAACCATAGGTTCAGTTTCCAAGACATTAAAATCCACAGGATATATGAATTTATCAACTTGAACTAACACATCTTCCACTATTCCTTTTGGAATTTTAATTAATCTATCAGCAAGTAGAAGAGTTACAGAAGTTGATTTTAACTCACCCAGGTTGAGTTGCTGATAAACTGAATATGGAAGCAAATTAATATTAGCACCAAGATCAAGTAAAGCTCATTCAATTTTATGTTCACCAATAATGCATGAAACTGTAGGACAACCAAGGTCTTGATATTTCAACGCATTATTGTTCTGAATAATGGAACTTACCTGTTCATTCAAAAAGGCATTCTTTTTCACATTATGTTTCCTTTTAACAGTGCACAAGTCTTTCAAAAATTTGACATAACAAGGAATCTGTTTGATAGCATCTAACAGAGGAATATTGACATTCACTTGTTTAAAGATTTCAAAAATGTCACTGTTATTATTCACTTTACTTGAATTATTTAATGTTTGAGGAAATGAGAGTGAAAGCGAGGGTTTGGTCTCCTTTTGGTTAGGTGGCTTATCAACCCCTTCCTCACCTTTGGGAATTGACTCATCATCTTTCTCAAAAAGTTTAGGAATTTATTTTTCAACAACCTTTCCACTCCTAAGAGTTGTTACTGAGTTGACTTGATCTATTTTTTGACTTTCTGAACTACCCTCATTTAGGCTGTACTGACTCTTGGGATTTGGTTGAGATTGAGAGGGAAATTTTCCTTTCTCATGAATGGCAAGTGCAGAAAAAAGTTTAGCAAGAGTGTCTTTTATGTCAATCATGACTTGAGTGTTTTGGCTATTGATGGCCTCTTATTTTTTCATGAATGCATGCAATGTTTCTTCAAGATTTTTCCTATATGGTGGTACATAAGGTGCATATCCTTGAGAATTTTGAGAATCCTGCTATGCCTGAAGAGGTGGTGGTTGCATGAATTGTGCCTAATTGTTGGTTCTCCAACTAAAGTTTCGGGTGATTTCTCCATCCTGAATTGTATGTATCTGAAAAAGAAGAAGTGAATGACTTTTTAAAATTGTTCATTGCATTTACTTGCTCATTCGCAACTTCTTTAAAAAATAGGAATTTTTGGACATTTATTTGTTGAGTGTCCCAATTCATCACAAATGCTACAAATTTCTTCATTTTGCACAGATTTGTTTTCTTTTACTTTCCGGATTTCATGGCTTCAATCTTTCTAGCCAAACTAACAAATCTTGCATTTAGATCTTCTTCTTGACTAAGGTGATATTTTCCTTTACTAGCATTTGTAAGGTTAGATCTGATTGAATTTTCAGAAGGATTAGTACCATGCCAAGATTGAGAATTTTTAGCCAAATGATCTAAACAATCTAAAGTTTCATCAGGTTCTTTATCAAGAAACTCACCATTGCACATTGTTTCCATAAATTATTTAGTTTCAGGTGTTAACCCTTCATAAAAGAAGCTTATAGTGCACTATTTTTCAAAACCATGATGTGGGCAAGAATTCAACAAATCTTTAAAACGTTCCCAACTTTAAAAATATGTTTCATTTGAATTTTGGAAAAAAAATTTGGATTTGTCTTTTCAAAACATTGGTTTTATGTGTTGAAAAAAATTTCTTTAAAACCTCACCTTACATTTCTTGCCATGTGCCAATTAATCTTGGTTTCAAAGTGTTAAGTCAAGCTTTTGCTTTATCTTTTAAAGAAAAAGGAAACAATTTAAGCTTAACAACCTCTTCAGTGCAAGTTTGATCATGAAAAGTAGTACATACTTTCTCAAATTCTTTTAGATGTAAATATGGGCTTTCAGATTCTAAACCATGAAAATTAGGAAGTAAAGAAATCATACCTGACTTGAATCTAAAATTGTTAGCATTGAGTGGACAAATAAAACATGATGGACTAGAATTTTGAGATGGTTGCAAATACTCACGCATGGTTCGCAATGGTTGATTTTCATGTTCATCATGCACACTTTCATTTTCAGTCATTGTGTTTAATGTGTGTGATTGTGATTCAGACAAATCAATATGTAACGTACCTGGATTAATTTTAACTAAATGACCAGAATTTAAATCACGATACCAATTAAGCATAAATAAGTAACTTAAAATATAAAATAAAATGCACAAGCTAGCAGTATAAACCATCTATTAAATATTAACAAAAGCGTGGTATAAACCAGCCACCAAATATATATTAATAACCAAAAAAAATTAAAAAGTTAGTATGCAGATAAATTAAAATGTTAAAAACAAGTAAATTAAAATGTTAGAAGTAAGTAAAGTAAAAAGTTAGATAGGCGATAAAGTAAGAAGTTAGATAGTTAGTAAGAGAGTTAGTAAGTTAGTAAACAAAAAAAAAGACGAGAAAATATATAACAAAAAATAAATGACAAGATAAAATACAAAAAATAAAGTGCAAAAAGTAAATTTAAAATATGAAAACCAAAGAATCGACAAGTGATTTTTTGCTCCGTGAGAGAGAAGAGAAGAAGAAAGATTATTTTATTAATGATTAAAGATTACAGAGAAATTAGGGAGAATTTCTCCCACTAAGTTAGTACGTTAGTAAGTACAAAGGAAAAAAATTAAAAGAATATAATATATATATATATACAAAATATTTACACCATAAATTTGTTCTTCAAATCAAGTCCCCGGCAACGGCGCCAAAAACTTGATACGAGATTAAAAGTTGCAAACCCAAGTGCAGGTTATCTCAAGAAATAAATTTTCGATGAGTCCGAGATCGAACCACAGAGACTTGATGAAGAAAAATTAATTAAAGTAAAGTAAATATTTTGTTACAATAATAAAGATGATAAATAAAATTGTTCACAAGTAAAAAGGAATTACTTGGGTTAGAAGATCTACTCTTGGTAAATAAATTAAGAACAAGATTAATTCTTTTATAACTCAATTAGAATCCACACATAACAGAGATTCCAATCGGAAAATACAACATTCAAAGTTCATTAAAAATTATATACGTAATTATATTATGATTTCTTTAATCATCTATTAATACCACCACTCATAAATGGGATCAAGCATTTATTGTGCCAAAATCTTGTCTACAACAAATCAAGATCTCTACTTTATAAGGAGAGTTTCTAACACCAATACTTGTAAATAGGTAAAGCATTCATTGTGTCAATCTCTTGTCTACAACAAATCAAGAACTCCACTTTACAAGGAGAGTTTCTAAATTGATTGGAAACAAAATACAATACGTATAATGACCACTTGAAAATATATCATTTAAGCACAATAGAGAAATTAATCTAACCTTATTTTATTACCAAGAGCTTCACTCTTTCACCTAAACAAAATTAAACTTAGTTACTCATAGATAAGAAGAAAGAGAGAGAAGAAGAAGAAGAACATGACTTCAATTTAAAACAAAGAAAAATTACTACAAGAAAACCTAGTAACAAACTAGCATCATTTTACTACCTAACACCTTCAATGATCTGCCAAGACTCCCTTTTATAGAGGATTACAGATACAAAATGATAAGGGGGCTGAGTCATTAGTGAGTGGAAGAGTGGAAAATGTCAAATAACTTTTGGTGAGTGGAAACTTATAGAGATTTCTTATCTCTGAAATCATTTAGCTCTGAAGTCATTGAATGCGTCAGAATGAGCAAATATGATCTTCATGAAAGTTGTAGTCCTGGATCTTAGATTTCAAATTGCCTTAGTTTGAGTCCAATATCATTTCTATAACTCCAGATATGTTCAAATTATTGCACACTGCTCAGGCCCAGTCACAGCTCCTCTGTTCTGACTTACAAGCCCAATATCACCTATTAGGCCTCAGATTCTAGAAAAGTGTTCAACATAAAAGTTGTAGATATAGGTCTTAACTATTCAGCATCAAAATTTCAGCCCATTTAACAAACTCTAACCCGAAATAGTACACATAGGTCAAGCTATCAGGAACAGCACTCTAGTTCCTTCTTCAACCCCAATTTGAGTTATCTACTCGTATGATTGGACCTTTGAGGTCTTCATGAAAGTTATAGAGCTCTCTCTTATCTTTAAAATACCACCAGATCCACCTCATTTGGCCACCTACATCCCAAGATATAGCCCAAATATATAAATAATGTAAGACGTAAATTATGCTAAAAAATTCAATTAAGTCCAATTTGAGTCCAAACTTACAAAACATAATCAAACTCAATCAATTAAGTACATGGAGAGTGTAAATAACTAAAAATGAAGGCTTATTAATATATCAAATATGTGATCATCAATAGACAATTGGTTAGAAAACTAAACTACCTCACTGTTACTCATCCATATATCTCCTTTGTAGTGAGTGTGATAAGCCAATTTCTAAACTCGCCATGTAAAGGACATTGGGATGCAATAATTTGTATCTTGAAATATATTAAAGGAGCTCTAGGAAAAGACCTTGTTTATGAAGACATAGGTCACACTCAGATTGTTGGATATTCAGATGCTGATTGAGTAGACTCTCCTACTGATAGAAGATCCACTTCTGGATATAATGTGTTCATCGAAGGTACTATGATATCCTGAAATAATAAGAAGCAAAATGTGATTTCAAGATCAAGTGTCGAAGCAGAGTATCAAGCCATGGCCTCAGCTTCTTGCAAACTTATTTGGTTGAAATAATTGTTTAAAGAGCTTTGATTTGGGGAGATTATGCATATGACACTCATTTGTGATAATTAAGCTGCATTGCATATCGCCTCCAATCCAGTGTTTCATGAGAGGACTAAACACAATGGGATAAACTGTCATTTTATTGGAAAGAATATCTTATCTGGAGACATCACCACTAGTTTCATTAATTCAAATGTTCAACTGTCATTTTATTAGTCACCAAAAAGCTCGTGTGAAATTATTTTTGTCCCTATAAAGGTTTACTTTCAATTTCAATCTCAAACCACCATCAATTTCAACCTAGTGCTGCCTTTACCAAACCAAAAAAATTCATCCACTGATTCCACCTCCATTCATCTTCTTCTTCAACCTGTGCAATGCTATTAACCACCCACATCCATCAAGACCCACACCACATATTTGCCTAAAAATCATGTACCAAAGATCATATAGCAATTTAGAAGTCAACAATATAGCCTATTTCCTTCTCCATCCACTGCAACTATAGGCTATTTTCAACCAGAAACAACTACCATCATTAAAACTCTAAATCAAATCCTCACATCAAACAACCTTAACTAGCTTATACAACCTTATTATCACCCATTAACCCCAGTAGAAAACCACATCAAAGAAGTCACAAACCCAAGCAACAACCCAAAACATTACCTCTGTAGCCACAAGATACCACCACTTTAAGGAAAACCTAATTAGAGAACCAAATTCCAGTTACCACTATACTTCTCAATTCTCATCACAATAACCCCAAATCAATTCACCCCTCTCAAGATAGCAACCTCTTGCCAAAACTCAAGGAATCGACTCTCTATTCCTCTACAACCTTTGTTGTAAGCCACCATCGATAACATCTAACTGTAAATCATAAGCCAATTCAACCCCACAAAACCCCAATCGCAAAGCCCAAGCATTAGTGTCAGACCTAATGCCTAGCCATTAAACACTAAGCTCCATCGTCACACCACCATATACAACCACTAACACCAAATAAGAACACCACAATTCAAAGCACAAATCGAGCCTCCATCAAAGACCCACCAACCACTTTGAGAACACCCCACCAAGTTGATATAGAGTAGATCTATCGCTGCAAGCACCAATTCCATCACCTCAAAGCCACCATTTTGTGCCACCATCCTTGTCAAATTCTATGACCAGAGTTGCCACTAAAGTTGTCGTCCAAAGCTGTGCCTCTGCTTCCCTGCTTCACCACCTGCTCTCCTCTGGGAAAGACCATGTATGTGTGAATTAGGTTTAAGACTTTAGGTCTTTTTGGAGATATATTCATGTTCCACAGACCTTCACAGCGACTAAAATGATGTTACACAAGTTTTTTGGAGACTAATTTGATACCTATACCACATGGGTCACATATAATACCACTTTAACACTTAATATGCTAGCTATTTGAGTTTGTTAAAATAAACAAAAATAACTTAACAATAAGAGTAACTTAAATGATGGAATACACTTTTAAACACTTTGAGTAGGCCTGACAATAAAATCTATTAATTTTTAATTCACTCAATTCATTTATATTAAAATCAGTCCAGTCCATTCAATTAAAATAATATATTTTATTAGATTAGATCTAATGGATTAAATTTAGTTATGGATAGTTAGTAATCTAACCAAAACATGCATTGAATATCTAATTAAAATCCAATCCAATGAATATCCAATTAAAAATCAATCCAATGGATAATAGGTTTGTGCGTTTCATTATCTCGTCTATTTGTTTCATTGCTTCTGGTGCTAGAAAGTTTTTCTCCTCTATTTTGGATCTCAATTCTTCCCCAACTTCCTCCTCCTTTGTTACTTCTTCCCCCTCCTCTTCTGCTACCCATTCCACTACTCAACCACTGCCGAATCCAGAGTACAACCCACCACCGCGCCAGTCTGTCTCTCTCCCTCTCTTAATGTTCCTGTTATTCGTACATGTGCGGTGTGCCTATTTCTTCAGTTTGTTTTGCTTTTCGATGTTTTGTTTGGTTATCGAGAAACAAAGTGTAAAGCAAAGAAAATAATGAGATATTGTGTTTTGTATTTTTTTATTTTCTTCCTTGTTTTTTAAACTTTTCATAGTGATGAAGGTCTGGTTTAGTCTAGTCTTTATTTGACCCAGTGGTGGTGGCGTTAAAAGGTTTGAACTTTGGATCACCCTTTTTTTTGTTGTTGAACATTTCTTACTGTTCCTTTATGGCTTTCCAAAAGTAAGAAAAGAAGGGATAATTGGAGTTTGGATCTTAGTGTGTCCCTTTTTTTGGCTTATGTTTCTATTTGTGTTCTGTTCCTATATTGCATAATTAATCAAATACTTGGATTGCAAGTTAAGAATTGCAAGTAACATTGATTCTTGTGTTTCTTTTTATGTTTTCTACATTTTGTGTATTGTGATTGATTCGGAATCTATCAGAGTTTCAATTCTATTATTAGTGCATAGTATTTGTAGAGAGATAAACATTTTTTAGAAAGAGAATAGTATTTCTTAAAAAAAATTGTTTAGACATCAGATTTTTTAAAAGAAATTGACTTTTTTAGAGTAAGAAAAAAATTTTTAAAGAGAATTTTTTTAGAGAGAAAGAAAATTTTTAGAGAGAGAAACATTTTTTAAAGAGAGAATAAAAATATTTTAGAGGAAAATAAAAAATTTTAGAGATAATTTTTTTAATGAGTATGTTAGGTATTCATTCATTCAATCCATTAAAATGATTAATAGATGGATTAATATTTATATATTAAATTTAGTCATGGATAAATTAGATAGTTTTAAGCATTTTATAATAAATCTTGAATAAATTAATAATTTATTTTGAACCTATATATTATGATTTAATATAAAATCAAACAAATTCATCTATTTTCCACCTACTATGAAGCACATTCACTGACACTACGAGCGACATAACAAATTCAAAAATAGTAGGACATGACATATATATATACACATATATATATATTAATATCAAAGTAAATTAAATAAATAACTTGATTTATATATATATATATTTACAAAATTTAATAAAAAAATTCATAATTCATTAATATCATTTCTATAAGTTTAGAGATTTATAATATCTTAATATATGTCATATGTGTCAATATTTGCTACCTAATAAGCCTATCTTAAAAAATATAGAGTATAATTTCGATTGATATTTTTTAAAAAATCTCTTAAATTAATTTCTCCTAATAGAATTAACCATGTATAAGTACATGTGTATAAAAAAAATTAACTAGAAACATTGAACATTAGTGTGACGGCGAATGACTTAGTACGATTAAATGAAAATAGTGATGTATGAAAAGATAAAACTTAAAATTCTAATAGTTGCGTGTAAAAAGATAAAACTTAAAATACTAATATGTGAAAATAGTGATTTGGGGCATCAATCATGTGATTGGACTTGTGTAAGTTACGGGGTTACTAATTGAATTAAAAACTATAAAACTTAAAAAATTAAAAATAATAATTTTTTTAATCAAACATATTTGAACATGCATGACACGTATAAAAAGATAAATACTTAAAATATTATTGTATATAAAATCCTATAACTAATCACCAGTGTAATTTCTATCATCTCATAATTATATGATTATCATATTATTTTAAGAATTATGTACTATTAATATCTTTTTAAGATGTCAATTAATAAAAGAAAATAATATTTTTATAAAAAATATATATACACAGTCAATTATAAGAATATGAACTAATATCCGTGCTTACTATTTAGCAGATTAGGTTATGTTTACAAGTTAAGTAAAGATAAGATGATAAGATAGTATAAGATATTTAAATTAAAAAAAATAATCTTTTTAATCAAACACATTTAAATATATATAACACATATATAATTAAAAAATAATAATATAAGTTTATCCTTATATGGTGGTCGATATAAATATGTATTTAATACATAAACACACTTTAAAAACAATACGTTCGTGCTTGATAGGTCAGCAGTGTAATTTCTATTATCCCATAACTAATCATCGATGTAATTTCTATCATCCCATAACTAAGAAAATAATTGGTCTAAAATAATTTATGAATAAATAAATATTTATTAATTATTGAAAAAGAGTAAAAAAAACTCATCTATCTATTAATAATTAATAGATAGTTCCTTATTCATAAATTATTTTAAATGATACAGATCCGCATAACTAATATCCATCAGTTACTATTTAGCAGAGTAAAATGACTATTTAGTCGTGAAATAAAATTCGGTGTCTAGTTGAGTGAGATATTTCAGCTTATCGCGAGAGATGGCTTGGAGTATTACTTCTACTTCGTGTCTTGAACCCTTCATTTCTTCTTCTTCTTCTTCTTCTTCACTCATATTTCTTCGTTTCTTCCGCTACGTTCGTTATGCTTCTCGCACACCCACTCAAACTCAAGAGTTACCAGATGCAAACAACGTTTCTCATTTCCTTCTGTAAATAAAAGGGTCGCAACTTTACCACTTTCATCAACAAAAAGGCTCATTACTAGAGCCTCTGAGTACAAATTCCCTGACCCAATTCCTGAATTTGCAGATGCCGTGAGTTTTCTATTCCATTTTTGGGTTCTATCAGTTTTATAAGTGATAAATTAACTTCATTCCCCTCTTTCTCTCTCTCTGGTTTCAGGAGACGGAAAAGTTCAAAAGCCACCTTCTCAAGAAGCTTTCGAAGAGAGATATCTATGGAGAATCGGTTGAAGAAGTTGTAGGAGTTTGCACCGAGGTGGGTTTCCTCCTTTATGCCTCCCTGCCTTTTTCTTTAGCTAATTTGGTTGCTCACAAGATTTTTATTGATGGGTTTTGCTCTTTGTTGAGTTGAGTTAAAAATTTTCTTTTCCATTTATGGTCCATTTGATAATATCTTAATATCAGTCTTGTGGAAGATCCCATTTTTTAGAGGCTTTCTCCCCCTGACTATGATGAAGATAGGGAGTGGGAATAAGATTAATTGATTAGTTGATTATAGTACATCAGTCTGATTTGTCAGCATGCTAAACTTTCATTAAAAGCATTCCTTCTCTCCCTGCTTTGGATGTGTTCACCTTTATTGGAGAAGTGAACCATGAATGATCCTGCATTGATGTTTGCTGGTTTAGTTTGTGGCTTTTCTAATGTTTGTCACTGATGAGTGATGAGACCTATTTATACTTTCAGGTTGACCTCAGTATGTGAAGTAAGGTCTTACAGAATTTGTTGAATTTCGAAGAGATTTTTATGTGTGTTAGAGAAATGTGTGATAGATTTGTTACAGAAAAAGAGCTCCTGAGGTTCTATATGTAATATTATGAGGTGGAGGATAAAACAGGGTTGGTTGTGTAATAGTTTAATTTTCAAAATTTTGCAGCTTGCACTTATTTCATCCATAGGCATTATCAGATTGTAAAATCCTAAGAACTGAGTTAGACATCATACAAAAAAGTGTATGAAACTAGAATTCGACTAAATGAGGATATTTCAACCACCAGGAAAAGTGAAAGAGGGAAGAAAAAGATGAAGTTTTATCTATATATGATATCCTTATGTCCATATTTTTATCGTTGGAAGGGTTCATTTAGAATTTATCTTTCAAATTGCTTGAATCTCTTTCGTCTTTGATTGTGTTACACAACATTTCAAATGCAACTAGATACAGCCTGTCTCTCACTACCTTTCATTAGCATAAAATGACTCTGACCAATGTTTGATTCGCCAAGGTAGTTTATTCTGTGTGGATTTTCTTTGTACACCAATGCTATTTCTTGAGCTTGAGTTGACTAGTGAAATATAGTCCATGCTTACCTTGCTGGCTGTGAATTCTGAGATTATACATTGAATTGAACAGATTTTTAGCACTTTCTTACATGCCGAGTATGGAGGTCCTGGGACACTGTTGGTCAATCCTTTCGTTGAGATGGCTGATGCTGTAAATGAACAGGGATTGCCTGGAGGGCCACAAGCTGCACGTGCTGCTATCAAGTGGGCGCAAAATCATGTTGACAAGGACTGGAAAGAATGGACTGGTGGTGATAGCAACTAAATGGAGTACCTCTTCTACTTTGTCAATCACTTAGTTCTAGCAACTGAGATGCTTATGTTGTAAGAGCTAAATGACAGTTTTAATATTTTTTGTCTCTTAAGATGGACAAGAAAAAGCGTAGATAGAGTGTAGAACGATTGTTGAGAAATTTTTTTATAGTAGCGTAATTATTCGCTTATTCTATGAACATGGAACTTGATGCATTTGATACATTTTTTAACCAATATTTTATGTTTTACTTTCAAGTTCTGTGCATGTGCTGTTTAAAGTGGCTAGGCTACAGCTTTACTAGGATTTTTACCTTTCAATTAAAGGAGATAAAAAGGAAAGACTTAATGTAGTAGACTGGAAGCAGAGGAAAAGAACATGATACTTATTTCTCCTCCTGTTTTTTTTTTTTTTTTGGTAAATCAACCTATTTTAAATTTTAATGTTTAAGTATTTACATCATTTCTTTCTAAATTTTTACACTAAAATTTGAACAAGCTTAGGTGATGGATCATTCAGAGTCTCAGTATATGACACTAACACGTTCGATAACATCAGGGTTGTGTAACTCTTCACATAGCATCTTGATGACATTGAGAAATTCTTCTACATTCTTAGAGTAGTACTAGTAGAAAGGTGACACGTAGGTATACATTGATCTAATTGTATATAAGAATTTTCCGTTGGCATTTGATATGGTACATGGAATGACGGATCCAAACCACTATCCAGTAATATAATTCTCGAGAATGTTATTACTGAAAACAAAAGTATTGCAGAAAGTTGTGATTTGGGTGAAGAAAAAATGATTTTGGGTGAAGATTGAAGAGTACTCTCATGACTTCCAACTTAACAAATTTGCGTTGCTGTAGACTGCAAGATAAAATAAAGAAGCTAGACAACCGATGTAAAGCGTGGATAGTACCTTTTTGCTACAGCTAAACTATAAATATAATCTTTCTATTGTTTTTTTAAGGACAACAAACTATTAATCTCATCTCTGATTCATCATTTCTTCCCTATCTATCAAAAGCTGTAGCATTCTCTTGCAAAACCAAACAATCTTCAACTTTCCCAGACCAGTCATACTGTTGTTTTGCTAAATAATCATAGACAAGCATCCTTGATTGGAATTGGAATCACCAAGAGTGAGTTTTGTGTTTGGTTTATAGTTGGAAGATTTTAAAAGTATGTTTGAAGCATTGAAAGATGTGTCAACATGTTTGACAAAATTTGCTTCTGGGAAAATTTTGTTAACTTCAACAAAAAATGATCATAAATTTCAATTGGAGTGAAAATAAGAATTTCTTACTTTTTTATTGGGCAAAAATTTGTTGGAGAGCATTTTTCCTTTCAATCTTACTTCAAAAGTGATTTTAATTTTCATCCAAACAACATTTATTTTGTCAAATTCACTTTTAAGATAAAAGTTCCTAAACATAAATCACGTTACTATAAATTTACTTTAAACTAAATTTAAGTTTACAAAAATAAGTTGACTCAAACTTAAGTTTGTCAGCTCTAATTCAAACATATACTAAAGTAGTGGTAAATATGACATTAACAGTAAGCAGCTGCTGAGTCATTTCTCACAATTAGATTGCTCATGAAAAGCATGAGAGAATGGCACAATTTTTAATATTCTAAATATTTATTATACTAAAGTTTGTCCTTAACAAAATATGATAAAATATTTTGAAAGAGCGCTAGAGGAAGGGCTTGAACCTTCGACCTTGTGGTTAACAGCCACACGCTCTAACCAACTGAGCTACTCCAGCGCTGCTGGTGATCAGGTTACAATTTGTTAATTCAATGTAAACAGAGCATCTCATTTCACTTAATTGTTTTTCCTCCATTTCCCACTCCAGTTATTAATTTAGTTAATGCTAATCTCACGACTAGACTATTTCTTTACCCAGTAATACCTACGAACGACTGAAAATTTGAAGCACCTAAACCAGTCTCGATGAATGCGATAATGATGGAGAAATGTTAAGTTAAATTATAATTTTAGTTGTATAGTCTTTATTTGTTTTTAATTTAGTTTTTAATTTTTTTTAGAATCAGTCTTCATATAATTATACATGTTTTTAAAATAATTTTGGCCGACAAATTTCATTAACCAGTAAATGTTTCTTTGTTAATTAAGTAATTTTTTAAATATTCTTTTTTGAAAAAGAAAAACACTCAGTAGATGTTCATTCAATCTAACTAGGTGCTTCTATAAGTGTTTTTATTTTTAAGTAAGTAATCTTATGTTTAATAGATTTTTTTTTGAAATGTCCACTAAAGATTAAATTGACGGTATTATAATAGTTTAACATAAAAAATTATTTTAAAAATATTTATAAATACGTTGACTAATTTAAAAGGAAGAAAATTATAAACACTAAATTAGAAACACGTAAAAACTATAAAGATTAAAATTATAATTTAACTGAAATGTTAATTCAAACAAATCTTTTTCTTAACAAAATGTTTATAGGGCTGCATCTAAGGTCAAGTGATCTCTCATTTTTAATTGTCAAGCCACAAATAGTTTGTGTAATATGGTATTTTTTTCATTTGACATACGAAGCTGTCTAACAAAGATTCCAATTCTCATCCATTCAGATAGAAAGAGAAATAATATTTTGGAATAGAAAATGATGGTCATTTTTTTTTTCATTTGACATACCCATTTTGAAGCTGTAATAACAAAAAAATGATCCCAAAATCTCATCCATTCAGATATTAGAAGAGAAAAGAAAGTGATAATATTTTATTTTAGAATTCATAGCAAATAATAATAATACAACATTGAATATTTTGAAAATACTTCCTCAGCTACTACTTGATCGTACACAGAACAAAAATTGCCGTCCATTGCCTTCGCCTACTAGAAAGTCGTAGTTAACTATATTCCTAGCAGATAATACAATTACTTAAATATATTTTTAATCCCTCTAAATATAGTAGATTTTAGTTTTGGCCTCTCTAAATTTTTTATTACTAATTTAGTCCATCTAAATTTCGAGGTAAGTGAAGTTAATTCATGTTGTTATATCAACTCTGTTAATTATTGATGTGACAAACGATACTTCACCTCAACGTTGCCACATGTCCTTCATCAACCAATTCCTTTTGCCATATGGCCTTCATTCAACCATTTGATGGGATTCCATGTGGATCAGATATAAACCTAAGGTACCCAATTCTTAAAGGGAAAATCTCCACTCTCATACCCTAAACAATAACCACACTTCTCTGACCCACTCTCATCCCCACTCTCTTCCTCACTTGCGATTAAGACTGTACTGCTCCAAAAGCTAGGGTTCAGATCACTCACGCGAGAACCAATTGCGTGGTGGAGGATTGTGCACGCCTGTGAAGGGAGAGGATCGAATGCTTCTACATTTGCCCACCACAGGTATGTCTTCGAATCTTCAATGATGGTCCTTGTCAGAGAGTATGAGTTATTGGGTTTAGGGTTTTTAATTCCTTTAGTTTATAAATTTCAATTGATGTGGGAATCAAAAGGTTAGGGTTGGTTGATGGATTCCGAAATGATGATGCCAAACCATGTTACATTGTTTAATTGATATGGGGACCAAAAGGTTAAGGTTCAAGGTTTTTTGATTTTTTTTTTCTGAATACAACCAATTACACTTGTCATTTTTTGTGACATTGTTTAATTACTTACCTTAATTGTGTGCACATGTAATTCTCATTTTTCCATTGTTTTCCTTGATTGTCTGCACCTGTAGGAATGAGCTTTACTATAGTAATGCATCATAGGGGGTCATTTGTGAAAGAACCCCCACTGAGTTATAAAAAGAGGGGTGTAACTACTCCTCATAACCAAGACATTGACAAATGGTCCAATTTTAAGGCCATTGGATTATTTAAAGAGTTAGAGTATAATGATATTTATGAGTTATGGTGAAAATTACCTAGTAGAACTTTTGAAGATGGGTTAAGACAGATTATGATGGACAAGGATCCCTTAGAGATGGGTAATTATGCTATTCAGAACAAGTATGAGGTTGATGTATATGTAGAGCACATTGTGTCACAACCTATAATTACAGATGAATTAAGGTTTGAGGCAGGGTTTGTTAATGTGGAGAATGTTGAAGGTGAGGGATAGGTTGAGGGAATTGGGCTTGGAAACATAGGCCAAGGTGTGGGTGAGGGCTAGGGTGAGGGTTCTAGGCTGGGAAACATAGGTCATGGTTTGGGTGGTGATGGTCAAGCTGAGGTTTCTAGGCTAGGAAACAATGGCTAGGGTGAAGGTCAAGTTCAGGGTGAGGGCCAGGTTGAGGGTATGGGTATGGGTGTGGGTGAGGGTGATGGGGTACAGGAAATGGGTGAGGATGCTACTGGTGCAAATGAGAGTTTAGATGACAATGTAATTAACATACACTTTGATAACTGTGAAGAGGAAAGGGAATTGGAACTAGATGATGGGTTTGAAGTAGAGGAAGGAAGGGATAAGAAACCTAGACCAAGTAGAAGATTTAGAAAGAAGGCAATAGCTAAATCTAAGGCTTGGGTGTCCCCAAGAAAGAAACAAAAGAAACATAATAAGGCCAGTGGATCCGGGAGTGGGGTAGTAAGGCTCAGTGAGGGTGTTGAAAATGATGATGTTGAGGGGCTTGGAAATGATGATGCTGAGGGTGTGGGAAATGATGGGGGTAAGGCTTATAAGAATGATTCATACTTTTTTATGCCTGCAAATATTGACGCAATCCATGACATAAATGATCAATACTCTAGTGAGGAGTTGGACAGTGATTTGGACTCAAGGTTTGACTTGGATAACAGACCAAAGTATTCTAAGTATAAGAAGAAGTATATGTGTAAGGATTTTGAATTCAAGCTTAGCATGGAGTTTACTTCATTGGAACAATTCAAGGAAACTATTTTGGAGCACTCAGTGTTGAATGGGAGGTCTGTGAAGTTTTAGAAGAATGATGCTCTTAAGTGCAAGGTGGTATGCAATGGCAAGTGTGGGTTTTGGTGTTGGCTAGTAAAGTGGCAATGAGTCATAAGTTAGAATTAAGATTTTGGTGGGCAAGCATACATGTGGGAGAGTTTTTGACAATAAAAATGTCAATGCTAAGTGGGTTGCCAAGGCAGTGGTGGACAAGTTTAGGAATAATAGTAAGGTTACATTGAAAGAAATCATTAGTGAAATTAGAGGGACTTATGCAATTGGAATCACAACTTGGAGGGTAGTAACTAAAGAGATAAAAAAAGATGCTAGCAAGCAATACACACTGCTATAGAGTTACAATGCTGAATTGATAAGGACAAATTCTAGAAATACTTACAAGATTTCACTAAATAGGCCTGCAAGGAACTTACAGCCACAGTTTGGTAGCTTTTATATGTGCTTGGAGGGGCACAAGAAAAGCTTTATTTCTGCCTACAGGCCATTCATAGGGGTTGATGACTGTCATCTGAAAACCAAGTATGGGGGACAATTTCTGATAGTTATGGGGAGGGACCCAAATGATCAATACTTTCCATTGGCATTTGCTGTAGTTGAGAGTGAAACTAAAGAAAATTGAAGGTTGTTTCTAACTCTCTTATTGGAGAACATTGGAGATATCAACACAAACAAATGAGTTTTTCATATCATACCAGCAAAAGGTATTATTGTGTAATGTTTATTTATTTAAGTTAGTGTGCTTATAATCTTGTACTGCTAATTCTAACTATTTCATGTTGCATAGGGGCTGATGCTAACCTTTGAAGAGATGCTGATGGGTGTTGAACACAGGTTCTGTATTAAACACCTGTACCATAACTTAAAAAAAAAGTTTGGGGGAGGGACCTTGTGAAGGACTTTATGATGGGTGTTTCCAAGGTCACATACTTAGAAGCATGGCAGGAAAAAATGTTTCAAATACAGTAGATAAATAGTAGAGCATATGATTGGCTAGCTGCAGACCTTAGAAATGCATGGTGTAAGCATGCATTTAGTTTTTACCCTAAGTGTGATATTGTAATGAATAATTTAGCTGAGACATTCAATAATACTATTCTAATGGCTAGGGATAAGCCTATGATAACTATGTTTGAATGGTTTAGGACTTATCTAATGGGTAAGTTTGCTACACTTAGGGAGAAATTTAGCAAATATCCTGGTGATATCATGCCTAAACCTAGGAAGAGATTAGACAGGGAAGTGCAGCATAGTGGAAACTGGTTTCCAACTTGGGCTGGAGAATTAAAATTTGAGGTTTCTCGTATGATGTTCACTGAGAGTTTCATAGTGAACTTATAAGCCAAAAGTTGTTCCTGTAACTTTTGAGAATTGGTGGGCATTCCATATAGGCATAGAGCTGACAAAACGAGTTCAACTCTTTAGGTTAACCCATCAACCCACCATTTTTTGGTGGGTTGGGTTCCCATTTTTATTTTCCAACTCATATAACCCGCCTCGCTTAACCCAGCCCTAGGGTTAAGCAGGTTGGGTTCCTAGTTAGCCCGTCGATTGACTTTTTTTTTTTTTTTAAGTGCTACATGAGTGTGATATTTTTATGAGTATGATACTATTATTATTTTTTTATTCTCTACAATTTGTAGTTTTTCTATATATATTTTTTAATTTTTATGGTTTTTTTATACTTTTTTTTTTATTTTTTAGGTGGGTTGACACCGCCAACCCGCCTACTTTATCTCATTTTCTCCTTTAGACGGGCTAACCCGCCAACCTATCCTAAAACAGGGTGGGTCGGCTCTTCTAACCTATTTTCCAAAATAGGTCAACCCACCTCGCCTCATATTTTGGCGAGTTGAGGGCAGGGCGAGTCAGGTGGGGTGAGTTGGCCCGGTTTGCCACCTCTATGTAGGCATGCAGTGGCTGCCATCTGTTACAAGGGAGATAACCTTGAGGCATATGTCAATGACTGCTACAAGATACAGGCATATGAGAGGTGTTATGGGCAAGTCATCAATCCAATTAATGGACACAATAGATGACCCATAACTGATTATGAGCCCATTTTGCCACCCAACTATAAAGGGCTAGGCAAGCCAAATAAGTTAAGGAGGAGAGAGCCTGATGAAGAACAAAATTAAACCAAGTTTAGAAGGACCAATACTACTTATAGATGTGGATACTATCATGAGGATGGCCACAACTCTAAGGGCTGCCCTCGTAAGCCAATGGAGGTTTAGCAAGCTGATGAAGTTGACGTGATTGAGGTTAGGAATGCTTAAATTTGGTTGGTCATTTCTTTTAGCCAATGCATAATAAAATAATATTACATATCATATTATATACTTTGTTGCAGGGAGTACAAGATAATGGATGCACTAAAGCTAACCATGGAGGCACTGCACAATCTGATGCAGCCCAAGTCCAAGTCAGTGTAGCTGATGCAGCCTAACAAAATTCTACAATTGGTAATAGTATAAGAAATATAGACCAGATATGTTATGCAAATATAATAGCTACTTGTAAATTAAGTAACTTATCTAATAAGTTGTTATTGTTTTGTAGAGAGGAATGGGCAAAGGAAGGGGAATGCACCATCTGCTACAAATGAATAACCTACCAGTACTAGTCTTGGGATTGGACACAATGATACAAATGAAAACACAAGTGGATTAACTAGGGTATGCAAGTATCTTACAATCTTATAAATTAAATGACTTATCTAACAAGCTGTGACTATTTTGTAGAAAGGAAGGGGTAGAGGAAGGGGGAGTGCACCAAGCACTATAAATCAATAAGTTTATTCACCTCAAGTTGCTGCAACTCCAGATGCTACTAGTTCTGCTCCTGCTGCAAGCCAAAATACTGGACCTGCTACAACTACAACCAATATTGGAATAGGCATAGATGGACTAAGCCAAATCAGTTCTGGTACAAGTTTTTCAGAACCATGTGCTGCACCAACACCGTCAATCCCATTAGTGTTACCAAGTCCAATTATGCAACTTGCTCCACTACCTGCCAATAAAGCCACCATGCAGACCAATCTGCCAATAGCCAATGCACAAGGAAGAAGGACAAGTGGAGCTATAGTTCGAGGAGGAACATTGGGGCGTAGGGGTCAAAGAAGATTGGGAAAGAGAGTTATGATCATTGGTGGAATGCCCTAAGCATATTGACCACTGATTTTGAAAGGAGAAGTTGTGATAAGAAATGTGTAGCTTTGTTTTTGTTACTAAAACAAGTTGTACTTTTTTGAAGTGCTCAATTATTTTTTTTGGATATATTCAATACACGGTCTGTAACTAGTATTGGTACTTTGTTTTTGCTATAGAAATGCATTAGGGTGAACAGTATATTTTTTGGGTGTGAAATGATGTATATGAAGTAGATCAGCCATGCAAAAGCATTTGATCTGTTTTTGGTTTGTAAGTGCAATAGGTATGATGTAATGTACAAAATTATGGTTACAAATACTATTGCAGTGTAATGAACTCCTTCATGAGGATGCAATGAAATTCATGATTTGGTTCTAGTACATCTCAGCTTATATAATTGATTAGATCTGTCCATTTACTTTAGTTAGGGTTAGTTTGTTTACTTCATTAAATTTAGTTCATTTAGTTGATAATTTCACTCTATTGACTTCATCAATTTATGTCCAAAACAAATACACATTTGCAAGTAATATATGTGCATATTGGGCAATGCATGTTGTTCACAATACTCATTTCAACATCAAAAGTTCCTCATTTCATTCATAATCAATTACATTGAAGTCAATATAGTTCTTAATTTTATTCATCCTAAACACAAATACATCAACCATTCAACAAACACTATACTACATCAACCTTTCAAACCCCAAAACAAACACACTAAAATGTGAATCCCCATGACACAAAAACCACCTCCAATAACATGGTCACTTTGGTCTTCTCAAAAGCAATATTCATCTCTAGCTTAGCCATCTTTCTTCTCATCTCTTCAACCATAACCTCATTATTATAGGAACACTCACAAAGAAGTTCCTGGTTGTTTATTGCCTCATCAGCCCATTCGAACCAACCACAAGAGCCATCATTCTGCAAAAAAATGAAACAAGAGTTTTGGAGAGTTAGAAATCTCAAACCCACATTTACCAGTAATAGAAAATGGGTTTGTTCTTACTCTTTAGTTTGAGCATGTCCAATAAGCTCTCCTAGGATTCTTCGTACTCTTTGAAGAAAGGTACAAAATTACATATCTGCATCCACATAGTCTCGTTTGCGAGAACATGGTGAGGCTACCCGAGGTTGATGCTGAAGAACACAAAACCCTAGCCATGACAACGTCTCTGTAAATACAAGGGATGAGAGACCAAACAAGCCAATAAAATGGTCAAGGAAAAGGAAGCAATTGTGGGGAAGGAAGAAATTAGGGTGAGGAGACAAGGAAATGGAAAATTTCAAATTTTGCCTCTGCACAAAATGAGGAAGAAAAAGGATGATGGAGGAAGAGGAAGAAGAAAGTGTCACATGACATGCATATGACTTGTTTAATGAGTACTACAAGATGACATGACTCCATGTGGTAAAGAGAATTGATTAATGAAAAATATGTAACAACATTGAGGTAGTGTCGTTTGCCACATCAACATTTAACAGAACTGAAATAACGACAGAGACTAACTTCATTCACCCTAAAATTTAAAGAGACCAAAATCGTAATAAAAATTTTAAGGAGACCAAAATTAAAATATGATATGTTTAGAGTATATTTAAGTCTAATACAATTATGTAAAAATTTCACTTTCAAGCCTAAAGCCAGGAAATTTAGATTTGCATAAGCATAAATAATCGTCATCATCCATATATAAGAGTAAGGGTGGAAATAGGTCAGACTACTCATCAAGGGCCTATGACCTTGTCTGCCTAAGACCTAACCTAGTCTTGTTGGGAATTGCGGATCAAAATATCTCGCAGCGGAATAATAGGATTCCCACACAGGATCCATGCGAAAAGTTCATAATCCGAGTTTTTTTTAAAAATTACCTCTTGAAGCGTGATAAACACAAGCGAGGTGAATCACCAACACAATAGTGACGATGTTTCTGCCAGGTATCCACACGAATTTTTAAAAGTCACGCCTCTGTTTAGAAGAGAAGAACCTTTCAAACTTTCTTAGGTGCGGCTAGGGTTGTGATGTAACCTCTATGGCAAGCCCCCTAGGTTTTTTTAATCTTGCCTTAAGTGAGTGTGAGCTTGTCTATTTAATTCTGTCATATAGGCCCACAATAATATAATATCCTATTATTATAATAATTATAAATTAAATTATAATTATTAATTTAGTATAATATATTAATATATTTTTTAATTAAATTTTAATAAAATAGTCAATCATTCGTTTCCCGAACTAAAACTTAAGAGATCAATATCTCATATACTCATTTGAGTAAGTTAGAATAAAAATAACATATTTATTAATATATTTTTGCGGTATGTCCATAATATATTTATTAAAATAAAAATAATAAGGAATCGTAATGATTTCACCACAAACACTTTTATAAATCGCTTGATACTCACGTAACGATCCATGTAAGCGTTCTCATGGTGGGTCGATGTCCCAAAGACATCATTAAATATTACCAATGTGAAGACTTGATATCTCAATCCATGACCCGTGAGATGGTCATCATCTCTACACATACTAGTCTCAATGTATTATTGTTGTCTAATTAACAATAATACTTGACTAGACATTTAAGAATAGTGTTGTAAAAAAAGGATCTCACGATCAAGTTATCCAAAAACTTAATTCTAAGGACTTTATTATGTTTATCAAAAAAGAACACAATAAATGAAATCGCCTAAATATATAAAATAGCATAATATAATGTATGTCAATACAAACAAAATGTATTGGCCACTAGGGCATACACTAACAAGTCTAACTTGTTTACTAAACAAGTTAAGTCAAGACCTTTTTAAAAGTCTGTTTAACTAAAAAGATCAAGTCTCAAGCCATCTAATAGACCTTTTAATCTTAACAATTGGCTTTACCTATTTAATTATATATAATATAATATATATTATTATAATAATTATAAATTATAATTATTATAATAATTATAATTAAATTTATTATAATATATTAATATATTTTTTAATTAAATTTTAATAAAAGTCAATAATAAAACTATTAATAAGTTAGAATAAATATAACATATTTATTAAATATTTTATAAAATATATTTATTAGAATGAAAATAACAAGTTATGTCATAGTTATTTTTATAGATCTTTTCTCACTACTTTCTTGATCGATGTGAGACTTGAAAGACTATTTAAAAATTATCGAAATCATTACTAAAGACTAAAATAAAAAAATGATGTGCATCTATAAAATTAAAATGTAAGTGTTAAATTATAATAAAAATTTATTGACTTTAAGTTAAGTTAGGTTAATTTTTAAAAAAAACATATTGACTTATTTAAAAGTAAATTTATTAACCTATGTAAGACATATTAATCTATTTAAAAGTAAGTCTATTAACTTATGTAAAAACCTATTGACTTATTTAAAAGTTTCATTATAAAATAAGCCTTTAAATAAACTTTCAAGTCAGACTAATTTTTGAAAAAGCTAAATCAAATCTTAAAATAATTATAGAAGATAAACCTTATAATTGGAATACTTTCGGTCCTTATAATTGAAATACAAATAAAGTCTAACATAATATAACCTGTTTCCATCCTTATATAAGACTCTAAACGTCGACTTCGTTAAGGAATAATTTTTTATGCACGAGGCAACAGAATATTAAAATTGCAAGACATGAAACAGCACTTTCGGCTAAACGTTACAATAATATTAGTGTAACTGAACAAGAATCATGTTTGCAATAGAATGTTAAGAGTTTCTGGTTTTCCATATGCCCAAAAATGAAAATCACAAAATCCAACTTCATGTGACTGCAGTGCCAGTAAGTCCCAATGGGAATCTTCCACTCCCAAAAATTTGATGGAAATTGTGGAGGCTGATGCTAAAAGTTCCTATCATTGCTGACTGCTGAGGGCCAGTATCAAGGCTGGACCACTAGTACTACATTGGACTGGAAAATATTAGCCACCAATCAAAATGCTCATGATTCAAGTGACAGAGGACTAATTTAAAATCATTAATTCTTGGGATTTGATTGCTAAACAATTGGGTCACCAATAAATGAAAGAACACTTAAATTGCAGATGAGTTCTGCTACAAACCCAAAACATAACCAGCAGCTGCCACGGTTGAATTAATCTACACACTCTTCCTGGACGTGGCCATCTGTAGAATCAGAGAAAGCTTAGAAGAGTTGAATACACGCACATACACATGAAGAGATGCACATATATTAAAGCTAAAGAAATACTACACATTCTGAAAGCCTCACCAGCAAGATTGATGGCCAAATTTGCTTGAGCATCAGCCTCGGAGTTGAAGTTCTTGAAAAGGGAAACAGAAAGTCATTTTCAAAGAAACACTTGGATAAAAGCATCCGTAGTCATATTCTTGCACTGATAATAAGATTTAAATAGGATGCTTTTATGCTAACACAAAAAAACTCAAAGAAGGGATTTATTACACAAACGATTCCTAAAAGGGAAAACCAAAAATTTGTAAACAAATAACAAATTAAATTCAGGACACGGTTGAGTTTAGTAGGTCTGTTTATGGAGTAGAACTAGCATCTAGGAAATAATGCCAATCAAGCCATCAACAAATTGACATTAAGAAAACAAATTCAACCAGAAAGGGATAGTGCATTTATAGAATTCAATCAAACAGATCTAGACCACTAAGGAGACAATATATGATCCTTCGTCTCATTGGTGTTTGTGTTAAATACTTAATAGGATGGCCTATTTAGGTTGAACAGGTTCCGGCAATTCATTTGTATTTCTCACTCAAACAAATCTTCAAAGTATATAGGGGAAACTGCACCCTTAAGAGGTTACAGAAGGCATTACCTTTTCGCATTTTTTATCAGTTTTACTGCAAAAATTTCTTTTGTCCTTTTAGAACAGAATTTACAAGCGTAAGGAATTCAATAAAAATTGCTAATATAAATCCCAAAAAAATTCCATATACACCAACATCTCAGGCAACAATACCTACCCTTAGAACATGACTGATCTGGAATGACAAAAATTTATCCTTGAGTTCTTTTGCCACCTTATGCAATGTAGACAAGTTCTCGTTCTTGACCTTCCATAAGCCATCAATCTGTTTCATGCAGTAGCATGAGAAAATTGAAGACAAACAAGCTATAAATAACAGAAATCACTGACCAAATACTTGCAAATGAAATAAGGTTAGAAACTAAAACTACATAGATGAAATCAGATGCTTTTCCAGTACTTAGTTGATATTTTCAAAGGTATTAGTTTCCTGCCATGTGGTTTACCCCGAGTTACTTTGCCCCCATGTGACACAAAAAATAACTGACTTTATTACCCTGTGGTTTATTCCATATCACATCCCCTATGGTACAACCTAGAAGGAAATATGTTCAAAGAATACTCACGTGTCTGTGCCAATATGCCACTCACATGTAGCTACTTGTTGCAAAATGGCTGGGAAAAAACTTCAGGTAAGTATGAGATAATGGTATGAAGCACAGGGTGGTAAAGTGTCAATTTATATACCACCTGGAGACAAATTGATTTCAGGTCAAACCGTAGGGTGGAAAGCTTTCTATTTTCGTTCCTTAAATTCAATATTAGAGGATAACTCAATACAGAGACGTACAGTGACTCTTAAGTTTTTGGTTGGAAAACAAAAGCAGCAGAAGAAAATTTTGATAATATCAATTACCTTTGTCAGGTTGGTTCCAAGATACCTCCAACACTAAAGTAAAAAATGTCATAACCATCCTCCTTTTGTTCTTCTTAAGTATTTTGTGATTTTTAAACGTGGGGTTATCAAAACTAGCAAGCAAAGCATGGCCTAGGATTCACCCCAAAAATGCCAACCATCCTACTTTTGTTCTTCTTGAGTATTTTGTGATTCCCTTCGAATTTTCTCTCTCTAGCATCATGCACTCAATCACTCATGTTCTATAATTTGTTAAGATGTGAGTATAGCAGGTTTACAAGCTATTTAAATTTTAAAGGCTAAAAGACAAGGATGGGTTGACAGTAAAGGCTATGCAAATTGCTGACAGAAGCAAAGTTTTCTTGTTTTTTGGTTACAAAGGAGGTGCTAAAACCTGGTGAGGGGAGGGGGAAAGGTGGGCTCAAAGTGAGCACTGAGACTCAAAGGTTATCAAACCTGACATCAAGAGCTTCCCAAGGAAGCTGGGTGCCACTAGGCTTCAAGGCTAATGGCAAAGAGGCAAAGTCTTTAAACAGACACTTCTGAGTCTTCTCTCAAAATGAATCAAGTTTATCACACTGCTGGTTTTATTCTACATATAGTTTTTAGTTTTCACATAAATTCTAAATCAAAGAGAAGAAAAAGAACAGTTAGATGCAAAATCTAAAGAAACAATAAAAATATACTATTAAAATTAAGTCATGTTTCACATGCTTCACATGTTTCTTAGCTGACTCATAAGTGATGATTACTAGATATTGTAATCATCAGCTCATAGGAATTAGTGTTTGTATTTACTTATTCAATGTACCACTTCTGTATATAAATACCAATATACTTGTGTGTGAATAGACACAATTCCTCCAATTCTCTCTAATTCTATATGCTATCATTAGGAGGACAAGATCCTCAAACCCCTATGCATCACACCAGTGGTTTCTGGTGCTTTTTACCTTCCAAACAGCCGTGCCTCCACCGGCTACAACTTTTTTGGCGATGCCATCCACCTCCAGCGACCCTAGATCGGAGGTAGAACCCACCGACCAGCCTTTTCGCCGCCGACCCCCACCTCTCGCTACCGCACACTCCCCCAAGCGCGTGTTCAAATCTTTGAGCATCTCTCCACACGCCGGCACATGTGAGTGCGTGCCCCACTTTCTAACCACTAGACTTCGCCAACAAAACCTCCGGCCACCCTCCAATCCTTTTCCCTTTCTACCCGCTACCCACTACTCCATCTTACTGTTTCTAGACCGGAACACCTGCACACCTTTTGCCCAACAACCTGAGACCTTCCTAAGTCCTATTTTTCACCCATACCAGCATGTCTACCTCTGACTCACCTTCTGCCATCAGCTTCACCACTGTCTCGTTGATCCCATGTGACAAATTGGTGGGGGCAATTAATTATACATCTTGGGTTGCTGCTGTGGAGTTATGATTTGAAGGACAAGGCCATCATGAACACCTAGTCAAACAAGCCAAGGACATTCCCGACAAGGACCAGGCCAAGTGGAAACAAATTGATGCTTCTCTTTGTAGTGTGTTGTGGTTCTCTATTGATGCCAAATTTCAACCTCAATATCGTGCTTTTTGGACATGCTATGATGTGTGGGTCAAGGCTAAGAAATTGCATTCCAATGATATCAACTGTCTCTATAACATTGTTTCTAACCTTATCGCCATTAAGAAACAAGACATGAACATGGAGACCTATTTGAGTAAGCTTGATACTTTGATTCCTGACTTTAATGTACTTATGCCCTTCACTGATAATGCAAACAAACATATCGAACAACGTGGAAAGTTCTTCATGGTTCTTGCCCTTACTGGTTTGCCACCTAAGCTTGACTCAGTCCACAATCAAATACTCTCAAGCCCTACCATTCCTTCATATGATACAGTCTTGGAAAAACTCTTGCATCTTTCAACTCCAACAACTATTGTTCAGTCCCCTGCACCTGCTAAATCATATGCACTGGTTTCCCAATCTAGTAATCGAGGTGGACGAGGAAGAGGTCATGGTGGTCCTCGTCCTTGTTGCACCTTTTGCAACAAATTTGGTCACATTGAACAATAGTGTAGAACCAATGCCAATTAGTAATGCATTTTTTGCAAAAAAATTGGTCACATTGAGAAACAGTGCAGAACCAAGGCCAATCAACAGTCTAAAACTGTGAATGTTGCTTAGGTTGTCCCATCTGACTCATTTGACGAGGATTCCCTTTTCTCCCGCCTTATCTATACAAATACACTACCTAATGTTACTTTAGCCAATGGTTCTCAAACCAAAGTCCAAGGCATTGGTCAAGCTAATCCCTTTCCCACTCTATCTTTAGATTATGTACTATTTGTACTTGGTTATCCCTTTAATTTGATATCTATAAACAAACTCACTCATACCCTACCTTATTATGTTATCTTTACTAATGATATTATTCTTGTATAAGATCAGAGTACCAGCCAGACGATTGGAGTAGGACGTATAGACGTCTAGTTGGTAAACTTAACTACCTTACAGTAACTAGACCAGATATTACTTTTGTTGTAAGTGTGGTAAGCTAGTTTTTAAATGCTCCTTGTGATAGTCATTGGGATGTCATGGTTCGCATTCTTAGATACATCAAGAGTGCACCAAGAAAAGGGTTACTTAATGAAAACAAAGGCAATGTTTAAGTTGTTGGTTATTCTGATGCTGATTAGGCGGGTTCACCATCAAATAGAAGATCAACCCCAGGGTATTGCGTCTTTGTTGGAGATAATTTAATCTCATGGCGGAATAAAAAGCAGAACATAGTTGCTAGCTATGAAGCACTTATACAACTCTCAGGCTGCCATATTGGAGTCTGATGCATACCGGAAACGGGGACATGTACGGCACGTTGAAAAACATACGAACAACTCTTTTTTTTTTTGGGACACGTCTTGAAACGCACCGACACACCCAAAATAGCCTGAAATGCATACATGGTCGGTGAATCAAAAAAATCTAAAAATTTCGAGATTTTTTGGGACCAAACTTATGTTTTGAGAACCCAAGAGATTCAACTTCTTTAACTCACCTTAGCCCTATATTTTGAGTTGAAAGACACCCATTCACCCATGGTTTTCTGGATTTACGGCCTCCTTCTCCGATCTGCGACTACAACCATTCTGCAACTTTTCCAGTGACTCTCTAGCCTATGCTGCGCAATGGCTTCTGCGCGCCTGTCCGTGAGTCCACGTTGGTGTTGGCTTTTACAAGTGTGTCCATGAGTCCGAGTTGGCGTTGGCTTCTGCGCGTGTGTCCGTGTTGGTGTTGGTGTGGAGTAGCTTGCTACAGCGCTGCTCCTGCTCGTCTCACGTCTTCGAGTTCGTGACAGAGAGCTCCTGCTCGTCTCACATCTTCGTGACTCTGTCTTGTAAGTTGTAACTTTGTAAGGCTTCCAATTTTATGAGGTTGAACTTACAACTTCGAGTCACATCTGTCTTCGTGACTACTCTTTTATAATTTTATTCACTCAAGTTTTTTTATAATCTTGGATCTATCATACAAAATGACAAAGAGATAGAGGGAAATGTAAGCCATAGGATCCAAGCTAGATGGATGAAATAGAAGAGTGTTTCTGGAATTATTTGTGATAGAAAAGTGACTCTCAAACTTAAGGGTAAATTTTATCGCACAACTATAAAGCCCGCAATGTTGTATGGTACGGAATGTTGGGCGGCAAAAAGCCAACAAGAGCATAAGATCAGTGTCACGGAGATGAAGATGTTGCGATGGATGTGTGGCCATACAAGATAAGATAGGATTAAGAATGAATGCATTAAAGAGAAAGTAGGGGTAACACCTACTATGGAAAAGATAGGAGAATCTCGCCTTAGGTGGTTTGGACATGTAAGGAGAAGACCTTTAGAAGCCCCTGTAACTGTAAGGAGAGTGGATCAAATGGAAGATAGCCCAATAGCTAGAGGTAAAGGTAGAGGTAGAGGTAGAGGTAGAGGTAGAGGGAGACCAAGAAAGACTATAAGTGAAACGATTAAAAAATATTTAGATTTGAATGTCATTTCTAAAGACTTAGTTTATGATAGGGTACAATGGCATCGTTTGATCCATGTAGCCGTCCCCACCTAATGAGAAAAAACTTGGTTGTTGTTGTTGTCACTCGGCTTTTTTTATAAAAAAAATTCGAAGTTCAATAATATATTTTTCATCTTTAAATGAATTATAATTTTTGGGTTTAATTTTTAGTTTCTAAATTCTAGCAAATTTTAATTTTAATTTTTTTAAGATAAATCCCTAAGAATGTCTCAGGCTAATAGCAGTTGTAATAGCATAATTAGTAAATTTGTTGTTGATGACAAATAAAAAACAACTACTCCTCTTTGGGCTTATGTCATAAGAGATGAAGTCCTTACTCCTAGGGGTGGTGGAAATAGAGGATGGGTATGTAACTTTTGTTAGAACCATTATTATGGTTCATATACTAGAGTCCAGGCTCACTTGCTTAGACTTACTAGTGTTGGAATTGATAGATGTCCAAAGGTGAATGTCGAATACTTAGTTGAAATTCAGAAAATTGTTGAGTGTGCTGAAGAATCAAGAAAACCATGAAATGTTTCCCTTCCTCCTACATCTATTACTGATAACTCATTTCAACAATCATCACAACCTGTGTCAGGAAATAAAAGAAGGGCATGTAACCCTTTAGATAAAGCTTTCAATGCTGGAGCTACAGAGCAACTTAAGTCTGAAATTGCTAGGATGTTTTATTATGCCAGTTTTCCCTTCAATCTTGCGCTCAATCCTTATTACATTAGTTCATATCAGTTTGCTACAAATAATTCTATTGCTGGTTTTATTCCTCCTAGTTACAATTCTCTAAGAACTACATTGTTACAAAGGAAAAAGGGCAAATGTTGAGAGATTACTTGAACCAATCAAAGGGACTTAGAGCAAAAAAGGAATAAGTATAGTAACTGATGGATGGACTGATGCGCAAAAGAGACCATTGATTAATTTTATGGCCGCTTTGGATGGAGGTCCTATATTTTTAAAGGCCACTGATGGTTCTAAGGAGTACAAAGATAAAAATTACATAGCAGGCCTAATTAAATCCACTATTGAAGAGGTTGGACCAAAAAAAGTTGTCCAAATTATCACTGACTTGTGTGTAAAGCAATTGGACTTCTTATTGAAATCACTATCCTCATATTTTTTGGATTCCTTGCGTGGTGCACACACTCAATCTTGCTCTGAAAAATATTTGCGCGGCTAGAAACACGAAGAAGAAAGAGGTTGTTTATGAGGAATGTCAATGGATCACTTTAGTTTGTGATGATGCTATGTTTATTAGAAATTTTGTCATGAACCATTCTATGAGGCTTGCCATATTCAATGAGTTTGAGACTTTAAAACTACTTTCCATTGCCGAGATAAGGTTTGCTTCCACAATAGTCATGTTGAAAAGACTAAGGCTCATCAAACATGGTCTCCAAAATATGGTTATTAGTGAGAAGTGGAACACTTATAGGGAAGATGATGTTGGAAAGGCAACACATGTGAAAGCAATTATTCTTGATGATTCTTGGTGGGACAAGGTGGATTATATTCTTTCTTTCACAAGGCCTAATTGTGATATGCTTCGATTATGTGATGCTGATAAGCCTACACTTCACTTGATTTATGATATGTGAGACTCAATGATTGAGCAAATGAAGACTATAATATTCTACCATGAAATGGTCGAAGAAGGAGGGACATCATCCTTCTATGGTGTTGTTTATCAAATTCTTATTGATCGGTGGACAAAAAGTTGCACATCCTTACATTGCTTAGCACATTCACTAAATCCTTGATAAATTCCAATGATTCATTTTTAATTTTATTTTACTGCATTTATGGTATTAATATTAGTTAAGTTTTCTTTTTTATTAAATAGGTATTATAGTCAGCAATGACTTCAACAATGGCCAAATAGAGTTCCTCCACATAGAGATCATGAGATTTTCATTGAGAGACAGAGGTATTTAAGATATTTTATTGATCTTAATGAAAGAAGAGAGGTAACAAGAGAGTTTTCTAAATTCTCGGGAGAGCTAGACAAATTTGGCCTTTAAGATTCTTTAGTGAATAGAGCTCTTTTGGAGCCAAAAGAGTGGTAGATAAATTATGGTTCAGGAGCCTTATTACTCCAAGGCATTGCCTTGAAGCTTCTTGGACAACCGGGCTCATCATCATGTTATGAACAGAATTGGAGTACCAACTCTTTCATTCACTCCATAAAGAGAAACAAGATTAATCCTAAAAGGGCTAAAGATTTAGTATATGTATATACAAATCTTCGTCTTTTATCTAGGAAGAGCGAAAAGTATAATAGAGGAGAGAGTAAAATGTGGGATCTCGTTGGGGATGAATGGGTGCCGTTTGATAGTGCTGGAAGCCTTGAGGTTGCAAGCTTATCACTTGATGAACTAGAGTTAGAGAAGCAATTATAATCCGCGGATAATGAATAGTTTAATTTTCAGCAATGACTTTAGTATTTGATGAAACCATTTATTTTGTACTTTGGGTTTTTTTATGATTTATCTGTTGATATTTAATACTTTTGAGTTATTTAAAATGACTTGTTTTAGGATTTCTTACAATGGCTTTATAATGAATTTATATGGTTTCTATGTTAAATCGTATCCTGTTGTACTTGTATCCTAATTTTTAAGAAATTGTCGTATTCTCGTACCATACCAGTGTCGTACCGGATACTCGTACCCGTATCCATGCATCTTAGGTTGCTAGATCCAATGTAGAGACCAAGTATCGCGCTGACAGTAGCAACATGTGAACTTACGTGGCTAAAGCAATTGCTTCAACAACTGAAATTGAGAGACGTCAAAGAAATGAAACTAATTTGTGATAACCAAGTTGCTTTACATATTGCTTCTAACCTAGTTTTTCATGAAAGGACCAAACACATAAAGATTGACAGCCATTTTGTCAAAGAAAAGGTTCTTTCAGGAGAGATTACTACTAGTTTGGTAAACTCCAACGAACAGATAGCCGATATATTTACTAAGTCCCTTAGAGGGACTCAGGTTGATTTTATTTGTGACAAGCTTGGCACATATGACATATATGCTCCAGTTTGAGGGGAAGTGTTAAAATTAAGTCATGTTTCACATGCTTCACGTGTTTCATAGCTGACTCATAAGTGATGATTACTAGATATTGTAATCATCACTTCATAGAAATTAGTGTTTGTATTTACTTATTCAATGTACCACTTCTATAAATAAATACCAATATACTTGTGTGTGAGTAGACACACAATTCCTCCAATTCTCTCTAATTCTATACATACTATAAAAAATGTAACAATTTTGAGTGGAGGGGCGGGGGGAGATGTCATTAAACATTTAACTATATTAGAATAAACTAACAGAGAGAAGAGTATAAAATGGCCAACCTGCATGCAAACAAGCTTGGAGTCACCTTTGATACAAATACCAGTAAATCCCTTTTCAAGAGCATATCTCATTCCTAATATCATTGCACGATATTCAGCAGCATTGCATGTTGCTACACCCACACCTTCACGCAACCTACAAATCTTTAAAGTAATAATAGTTAAAGATATTAATAGTCGTATACAAATATGCATAGATACAGAAAAAATCAAATGTATACCAAATTTCCATCACTAGCTCGCAGAATAGCCCCAGCACCAGCTTTTCCAGGATTTCCTTTTGATGCACCATCAAACTCAAGAAGACAAGTCCGCTAGCACAAGAATAGATGACTATGAGGATTAGTTTATACTAGCATATGAGAGATCTAAAAACATCAAATAAGCAGATGAATTGTGAGGAATTAATCAAAAGATTTCATTCAAAACATCAAAAATAGGATACAAATCAACAATAGCAACTAGAGAGCCCTCCAATGATCACCCTATAAAACTTGACTTCGCAATTAAAATGATGAGAAGGAAATAATGTAATTAGTCCTAATTGTCACCCAATATTTTACTCAACATCCTCAAGGTGCAATGACAAGAACCAAGTAGCCCTGATGGCAGCACCTCCAGTTGACCATCCCATAAAACTTGACTTTTCAATTAAAAAGGAAAGCAACAAATAATGTGACTGGCCCTAACTGTCACCCAACAGTATACTAATTAAAATCGTCATGGTTAAATGACAACACCTGCATATAGAGCAGATGCAGTAACAATTGTTGTTGAAATATGGGTAGCCTCAAGCAAACAAAATTTTGCATCCATGAGCATCAGTATGGTTTCCACTTACAGTTCCATGTGAAGCTGCTCCAGCCAGTGCGGCATGATCTAACTTGACTTGCTTTCTCAATGGATCTTCAGAGATGGAGGTCAGACTAGTTACTTTCTGCTAAGCAATAAAGAAATATCTTAAATATATAAAAACATCTGCAATAAAAAAAGTTTTGATAGTGCAGCCAGTTAGGAAGAATCAACACATGAAGAAAGGATGATAGATACTTCACTGAAGAAGCAGTGAAGTAAAAACAACTGGTTGACAGATATTTAACAACTTAAATCCACAACATTCTCTCATGTCTCAATTGATATTAGAGACTCTTGCATGGAGGTTTTGTTGCTGAAAATGCAAGTGAGCGTGGCATCTGATGCAGCTGAAAGTCCCGTAATACTTTTATTATGTTATTACCAAACATTGACTCAAGCCTTTTAATAAGTTAAACCATTACTGACACACACAGCATCATCAATCACAGTTGACCCCTTATTATATATTTACACATATGTATATAGTTAATATCTTGAGAAGGAAAATGTTTGACAACCATTATAAGATTCCATGCTAAGTAAGAATCCTACGCAGTCAAATATAACAAAGTTAGAAATACAGTTGAAAGAATACAAGGTAGAGACATGGGAGGGGAGTCATCAGCATATTAATCTCAACTATCTAAAATAATAAGGATATTACATACTTTTCCCAATATGAAAGTGATGACATGTTGATAATCGTAATACAATTTTAAAATTTATAAAGTAACTGTCGAATATAACATCTTTGTAAACAGATATACAATCCATGGCTCTTTGCCTTCTTGATAAGCATGTTGTAGTTCCAAATTGTGCTGAACTTACCACATCTTGTCCAAGCACTCCCAGAGACCTCTTTTTAGATACATCCTTATTTGAAGTGCCCCCTTTGGTAGAAGCAGGATCCTGAGACATACATAATAAATCCTCTGATTTGCTAGATTAACAAACCTCAAACTTTTTTAAAGGGAATTTACAGGGTATGTAGGGAGAAAGCATAAGCTTTTATCAAGGGAACAGAAATGTGGCAACCATAAATATAGAATACTATCTTTATCAGAAAAAGAAATTTAATACAAAATACTACTTCCTATTACCTAGTTCTTTATAATACAATCACAAAACGGGTTTTATAAATATGTAATCAAGAAGGAACAGAACCTAGCAATTAAGAATTGAAAAGCATAGGAACATGTTTAAAGGATTCTATATATAAGATTGTCTTGCAAGAATATCAAAGTGAAAGAGGAATTACTTCCATTAATCACCAATGCCCCCGCTAATATGAATGTGAAAGATATTTACATTGCTTGAAAGCGCATTCTATTATCAATTTAAATTACTCATGCATTGAGAATCAGTAAATGTCTTCAACTCACAGTTAAGGATATAAACCGTGTGGATCAAGGATATAAACTTATCATAGTTAGGAAAAATAGTACTTTAAGAAGTTGATATAAGTTTTCAGAGAATTGAGTGTCTTCAACTCACAGTAGATGGTAATCTTTTCAAGTCCTATTTTTGAAAGATGACACATTCATTGAAAAGAAGGGAAAATTAAACACAATGCAACAGTTAAATACCTGGAAAGGGCAAGGAACAAGCATGCCAAACAAATCCTCTTTCAAATCAGCAGCTCTAATTGTGTATAAAGCATTCTTTAGTCCACACGCGAGAAGATATTCCTCAGTGTCCTTCGACAACGAATATCCCTTGTACACACTAACAGGAGGATCGCATACCTACCAGGTGATACAGAAGGAAGCATTTATTTATCCTACTATAACACAAAAATCAATACCTCATTCTTAAGAGCCTTTGAAGATTACTTTTCAGTAGTGACAAAGGAAATGGAAACAACAAACACAAAGGACCATAATTTTCTCAACAAACTACATATATAGCTACTGTCTCCAACCAAATAGACAATTGGAATGAAGTGAGGCAGTTACAGCCTAAAAACAAAAAGGGTAATCTGAATTTTGAACACTAACAATGGAAAATCATGGTCAGAAAGATCAGAAGCAGAATAACTGTCAATCAGACCACTCTATAGTTTTAATCAAACATTTTTCTCACCTTTAATTTGTAACCCAATAAAAAAGGACATTACTCCAGTACCCATCTTTTTTTTTACCCATCAAGTATTTCATTAGCAAAAGGTTATATTTAATTGAATTTTAAATATGTATTATAAAATCAGCATTTGATAAATGCTCGACAATGCACCTGGTTACCATACCTATGAGGGTACCATTGCATTTCCCAATAAAATATTCAGAACAGTCACAAAATGTTTAATCATGTGAAAACTCCAGCATTTTAGAAACAAGAACAAAACAACAACAACAATAATAATAATAACAAAACATTAGATTATGGGGTTCTTTAGAGAATTACAGAAGATCCAACTTGAGCCTGGCAATCACTGAGACTATTATAGATTCCAACAACATCCCCTTTCCGAACCACAAAGAAAGCGTCCTTCTCCTGCTCCATAACCGGTTCAGGCTCTACCGTCTTCTGCAACCGAGAAGAACCAATTTTGCGCCCTTTTTTGGTGGAATAGCAACGAACACGAAACCTAGTCAGTACGAATTCTGAATGGAAAGACCTAATACCAGGATGCTCTAATTTTCTCGGAAACGAGCAACTAGAACATGAGTGCAGAGAACGATTCTTCGCGACGAAGCGAGCGGTCCTTGCGACTATGGCGGCAGTGTATGATGACAGTTGCGACAAGCAGTTCATGACAAAGGAGAGTTCTCCAGATTGGACCGGATTCCAGCGGGCAAAATCAGTTTCGGTTCGGTGATTAGAGTCGGTAATGGTGAGGAATCATGTTTGGTTGATGAGAAAGCGAAGGAAAATGCATTGTGTAATGGAATCAACGGTTAACTGGGAAAATAAAGTGACTGCGAAATAGCACCAATTTTGGGGGTTGAGAGAGGAAGAAGGCTATGGGTTTTTGGTGGGTTTTGGGGTATCCAACGATACTCGGGTCGGATTTTCTGTGTTTGCAGCCATGTAAGCCCATTATTGGCATGAAAATTGACCCATATATTATTATTTTGGATTGATTTGAATTTGGCCTAAGTTCACCGTCTTATGCCTCAATTTTGTACCCCTTAGAAATAGGGCTAAAAATTTCAGACCAAAATAAAAAAAATATTGGGCAAAATTTTTTTTAAATTTTTTTTCCAATTTCCACACAATTTTTTTATATAAAATTCATTTTTGAAATTTTCATCCCCATTCCATGATTTTGTGCATAAATTAATTTCTCAAAGTGAATAATTATTTATAAAAAACTCAATGCCAAAAGTAGAATTGTAGATGATGAAAAAAATGTTACTAGCAGTATTTTTAAAATTAGTGGACCGATTGAATCATAAATACTCTGTCGACTTTAATTCACTTAAAATATTATATGAATGGTTCAATTGCAAAAATCAATAAAAAATCAAGAAATTTAGTGAAAATTAATGAATCGATTGGTTGAACTGGTCGATTTTTAATTTAAAATTTTTAACTATTTTTTTTTTAAAATAGAAATGAAAAAAATGTGAAACTTATATGATTATAATATTAACAATTTAACTACCAATTTAAGTGGTTTCAAAAATATTAGTTACTAGATCCTTACAGTTTTTTTTTGGAAGAAAGGATTTTTGAGGAAAAGGGCAAAAAAGACTTATTTTTTCATTTTGAAAAAACATTCTCTTCATTTAAAAATTTTTAAAATACAAAAATAAAATGAAAAATTCTCAAGCAACCTTTCAATTATTCCTTATTTAATTTTATAAACATTTTATAACTTTTGTGATTTTGAAACGAAATATAAACATTTCCTATTGGTTCCCTCCAGAATTCTCCATTTAAACATACATGTCTTTTAGGTTATTTTAAATATCTAAAAGTGGAAACTATCACTCCTCAATCAACAAAGAATTAAAGAAAATGAAAAAAAAATAAAAATTAGATTCAAAAGCTGTAGAGAATGAAGAATTAAGTTCTGTAAAATGGATACCTCTTTTTGAAGACATCACGTAATAAAATTCCATTACCGATCACTTAAATATGAATTATGCATACATTGACATGAAATGGAAGTATATATAACACGGGGAATATACATCCATAATTTATTTTGAACTAATTTGCTTGTGGAGTCCGGAGAACAAGAATTTCAGGTCACGTGGAGAAATATGTTTCTACATTATATACAATATTTTGAATGAAGCAAATAGCATTGGTGTCGTGGTGTAGTTGGTTATCACGTCAGTCTAACACACTGAAGGTCTCCGGTTCGAGTCCGGGCGACGCCATTTTAAATCTTTAATTGTTTTATACTTTTCATTCATGTTTGTTGTTGGACTCCGTTTCTTTTACATACAGTTGCAAACTACGTACTGGGTTGTCCCAAATAGCCCACTATAGCCATTTCAAATGTGGACTGGATCATGTTCCACTCACTTTCTTGGGTATCATGGGCTTGTTATATATAGCAGCCCCCTAACCAGCAGACACCTTGAGCTTTTTGCAGCTCGACCAACAACAAACCACCAGGGATTGTTTCACTGATGCCAGCACAATAATTCTACACTCCCCTTAATCAACTTAGAAATGATATGGATATTGATTTCACCACATGTTGTGTGCTGCCAATAGCCACCATATTGACAAGGCCTAGCTTTCCATCTGTGCCTTTATTAAAAGCCTTGCCCTTTTCACATGTCCTTTCCCCAACTACATCTAACTCTACTCTTCCATTGTCTCTCTCTCCATGTGTGTATTAATTGGTACATGCTTACAATTTACCATTAGCCTATCCCTCTAACAACTTTTTCATCACTAAGCTGTGTCATGCTTGTCTATCGCTGTAACATACGATTGCACATTCAATTTTTGCTTCCTACCAAACACTATCCTGGTCCATATCTTCCCTGAATCCTCATTTTTCTTGATTTGATATATCAAACACTAGACTAGGGGTGTCTGAGGGTTAGGTTGAGTGGGTTAATTAGTATTTTTAGACATGACCCACTCACCAGAATAGTGGGTTGGGTTGGGTCCAAGAGATATTTTCGTCCAACCTAACCCAATTTGATTTGCTCAAGAGTGGGTTGAGTTGGGTCAAACTCGTGGATTCGACGTGTTTTTTTTTATTTTGAAAAAAAAAAAGTCAAAATATAAAATATAATAAATTAATACTATAAGTCTTAATCTCAATAAACTCCGAGCTTGCTCTTCTTTTTCTCCAGCGATACTACAGTCATCACCTGCCCATTCTACTCGTACGCATAACTCTGCTACTCGCTCTGCCTCCTATAGCTTTCTTACCCGTACGGTGCAGTTGTATTGTATCCAGCTGCACTCCCTCATATGTTCTAAATTTACATGAAAATAGTAGAGGAATAAGACTTACCTGCTGGGACTACGTGGTACAGAAAACTGAAAAAGCCGCAAGAGGGAAGAGGGACACATGGTTGTGTGGTGGCGTGACTAGTTTTAGAGAACGACTGAGAGATCGGGTGGGAGAAGAAGCAATGGTCACGGACTCACAGCGATAACGCGATCGCTGGGACTAAGAGATCAGGTAGGAGAAGAAGCAATGATTACTAACTCAAGGCACAAACGCTGTGAGCTTAGGAGAATGGCTGCATTGCGAAGAACTAGTTAAGACTAGTTGCAGAAAATAGAGAACTACTAGCTGCATTGGGGCCAGTGGAGAAGGAGTAGATAGATAGGGTTTTGATGTCTTTCTTTCTTTCCACTTTAGGGCCTGTTTGGTACGAATGATATGATAAGATTTGATAGTATTAGATTTGATAGTATAAGCTCTGATAGTATAAGACATGATAGTATAAAGCCTAATACGTAAGGGTTGGGGATATCGAGGTATTTAGAATTGTAATGAAAAAATCTTTATAAGAGTTTATACATCAAAACCCTATCAAGTCTAATCCCTCCCTCCAAGACTTGATTAAGTTATCCATCATTTTAATACATAAGAGGAGTTTAATGGATAAGCTTATACAATACAATGTTTACACCAAACAACTGATAATGTCATAATGTATTGTATTAGTTTATCCTATCATGCCTAATATGGCATGCCAAACAAACCCTTAGTCTCTATTTGTTAGCGTATTTACATGGTTTAACGTTGTTTCTAACTATATCAGAGAGGATATTTATAAACCTTAAAAGCATTTTTCAAACAAAACACACATTCTGTCTGTGCTACTTTTTTTTTAAAAGAAAAAAGTGGGTGGGTTGGGTTCGATTTGGTTGGAAGTATTTCAACCCGTAACTCGACCCATACACTGTGAGTTAAAGCACTTTTCAACCCGATCCAATCCGTGAACGCAATCCAACCAAACCCTCATTTTATGAGTTGAGTTGAGCCGAAACTCGCGAGTTCGGGAGTCTACTCAACCCGCTAGACACCTATACACTGTGAGTTAAAGCACTTTTCAACCCGATCCAATCCGTGAACGCAATCCAACCAAACCCTCATTTTATGAGTTGAATTGAGCCAAAACTCGCGAGTTCGAGAGTCTACTCAACCCGCTAGACACCCCTACACTAGACTAGTCATAAGAATTTATTCTTTAGAGAGCTTTTTCTTTTTATATATATATATACATATATATTTTTTGAAGCTGTCATCATCTCAAGGAACCTACACATAATAAATTACAATTAATAAAATGTTGGGTACTTCACTATTTCACACTGACTAGTAAACAGCAACAAGCATTCATGGCATGGCACCATATACGCAAACCATGCTGATTTGTGGGGGCATTGCTTTCTACTCATGTGTTGAGGGGATATATATTTAAGTTAGGTAGAGTTTTCCATCAAAGTAGTGACTATATGATTTTTTTTTTCCGTTGATTGTAACTAAATAGAAGTCAATGGGAGAAGTTAAGAACTTCACCAATTAGTGAGCCCACGCGGGTTCTCTTTGGTAGCAGTAGTCGACAATTCTATGCATCTTCCTGCACAAGCACAACCTTTACTTAAATTCCAGGGTTGCTACCTTTGAATTTCTTATCTACGTTGGTTATATTATATATTTAACGTTTTCTAGGGTACAAGAAAACAGAGCTATTTATTTACAGGGAGAATACATCATTAAAAACTATTTCAATTTAATTGAATCGCTTTAATGAGAAATTAAGGGAAAGTGTTCTTACCATGGACAAACCGATTTGTCAGTTGCAGCCCACATTGTGGATCTTTCCAAGTTTTTTTTGTCATATTCTTTCTTTTCTTTTTTATACGTTGAAATTTTGAAGGCATGGGGTCAGTTCATTGATTTATGTACATTAACTATATGTCCACTATGCCAATGCCACAAAAGAAAGATAAGATTGAAGAGGACATTGACAAGATCATCACTAAATCATATTATTATGTATATATAATATTTATGTCTATGGTTCTATTTTTCAGTATAAACATACAAACTACACTTGGCCCTAGCTGTGGATTTCTTCTTTTTTCTTTGTCTTTTATCTAAATCATATTGGTTTTACACTTTCTAGGTTTGTGCACCGTAAATTATAAACACTAACTACTGATCCGAATTGTATAACAGCTGTGCGAGGATGTAAAATTATGTTAATTAAAATAGATAAAATAGTTCTGGTGTTTTCTTTTAGTGGGTTATACATCTATCTACCACCGAAAAAAGGGGGGGAAAAAACTTTTAGGTGGAATCTATGACTCTAGCCAGTTTGAAATGGGCGAAAGGGGTTATATGTAATTATGAATAAATATAACAATGACAAGTTACAGCATTCTTTTTATAAATCCAACCATCCAGACGGCCAAAACCTCAATCATGCTGAAGATAATCATAATGTGGGTTTGACATTCAATAGCCTAGTAGTCTTTAAATTATACTTAGGCCTGGATTTATATTTTAAACAGAATTAACCCCTACTCCCTCGTGATCTAACATTCAAATCAATGCTTAATAGGGATTGAGAATAAGATATCTAAAGAAGTGTGTCTCAATCTAAGATCACCGACCAAAGTTTAAAAGCAGATAATGGGTCCTATATATGAATTTCTTTTGAGAGTCTCTAACTTAGATAGGAACTAATACCAGATTCCGAAGGCCCTTAAATCAGACATCATTGCACTTATCTCAACGTCTAAGGAGAGTCAATTTTAAGTTTCTTTCTTCAGTTCGTCTAGCATCAAAATGGAAAAAGAAATGGGGGGAAAAAGGAACAAGAAAGTGGGGAAAAAAAGTTCTGCCTTGGCTCCCCATTTTTCTGTGAAAGCAGATAATACAAGGCTCAAATAAAAAAAAAAAAGGTTAAAGAAAACAGTACTGAAAATGATGTACCCACTTTGCAATTTTAAGTAATCAATTATCATCGTGGTATGGGGGTAGGCTCAGCTAGAAGCTGTTTGGGATTCCGGATTTGTCCAAGGGCAATTCTCCTATAAAAATATATGGTACAAACTACAAACAGAGCATCCATGTGCTGGTTGGAAGTTGGAACACATCCCCATTTCTCATCCCCAGGAATGGGCTGCAACGCTTAGTCAAACTGTACTCTCATCTTGATGCAATTATATATATGAGAGGTTTTTTTTTTTTTTTACTTTTAATTTGTTTATTAAGTCTCCACATTCATTTTGATAACTAATATCTAATAATGATAATTGAGAAATTTGTATCGACTAGACATTATGACAATGTTTTCGCACAAAATATCAAACTATTTAATGCTATACGGTTAGCTATAGGCAGCTAATCGATTGCATATACTTGTTTAATTTGATCTGAATTTTAATAGCAAAAAGCTATTTTACATGCTTAACCTTTTAGAGCGCAATTTTTTGTAGTGTTATCAAAATGAACCAAAATCCATGGCTACTTTATTCGACCCTACATGCAGAGCTTAATTAGACTATCAAACTAGTGACTTATTGTCTGGTAAGCGAAATTCCCTTTATTAAGATATTGCATTTCCCTCCCATTTCCCTCCCTTTCTACCTCTCTTTGCCTTTTAGTGGGGATCGATCCCTTAGGTCCCATCTTAGTGGTGGAACTTCCTTTTTACCCAGTGAAACTTAATACCAAAACATGGCAACTTATTTAAAATATAGACCTTTCAACCCTAACCCATTGGTTCATGGGTAAAAATACTAGGGTTGGGTTAGCCTACATTTCTTAAGCAAAATAGTATATCATCAAACAGTGATCATTATAACATCTTCTCTTTCAGCTTGCTTGTAGAAGCTGCTTAGAAGTTGTTGTGATTTTGTATGCATGTTTCTGATATAAGGCTTGAGTATGTGCATGAGATTGTATGTTGGTAATTATAATTACTTTGTAGGATTATGTTTACTATGTACTATTTGTTGCATTGATATAATGATTTGACAACTATTGATAATAAAGTCATATGATGCTCTTAGTATATAGCTGTCAGATTATGAAATGTGAAATGTTATGCATTATATAACTGCTCATGAAAGTATGCATTCTCAAAAGAGGATAAGGTGTATCTTACCAAAATAGTAAGGTCCTTATCATAGAGAGTAAGGAAAGAATTCACCTTCCTATGATAAGATCTGTGTAGCATGTACCACTACTGAGAGTGGGCTAACTCATATCTAACAAGCAAACTATCTTATGAAGATGGATTATTCCTCCTCAAAGGACAAATGTTGCCTCATATGAAAGAGGAATAGAAGAAAAGTTGATTGAGACTCATAATCATTGCATTCATGATGCATAGATATTATTTTCTTATTGATATATTGTAAATTTTATGATCATATAAAGAAAACTATTATAAAAGGAACCTCTGCCTCGTGATAAATAAAGTATAATATTTTCAACTTATATTTGTGAACTGTTTTTCATTCCGAGGCAGTTGGATTTATTATGATGATACCATTTATATAGTTTACTAAGCATTCTTACAGTTTTCACCCCTCTTTATTTTTCATGATATTTTCAGAGACTTAGAATGCCACTATTTAGCATATACTTTAAGATTGTGGAGGGAGAGTGAGTGTACTCTCTAGAGACCAACACCTACTCTTTCTTGGATTTGATCTGAGTCCATATTATGTATACTCCAAGCACACTCGATGATGGTTTTGGAGGTTTTATGATGTAAAGTTGGATAGTAGTTAATAGGACTGATAGATAAATGTCCATAGATCCTATTTTGACTGTATATATGTCTGAGCATATGTTAATGTATCTGGATAGTGATGTCTATCATTTTTGGCTTTACATGTTTTATGTTTGACTGACTGGTTATTTTCTAGATGGTTGTACCACTGATAAATATAATATTTTTATATTGAATTAGAGTTCAATGATATAATTAGATTAATGAAAGAATAATTAGATATAATAATATTATTATATTAAGTATTGATTGAAAATGGCCAATAGTATTTCATGCATAATAAACTAGCATCTAACTTAAATCTTATTGGTCTAGGGAATTTATAATCATGATGATGATTTTAAAAGTGATTATAATTTAAATTATTAAAGAACATGAGTAGTGATTTGAATAAAAGAATGTAGTTTTTTTATTTCTTACTTTGAAAATAGTTACTAACGAATAATGGTGGATTATATATTGTTTTGTGAAATGAGAGAAAATCTTACCCAATGTGAGTACAGATCACTGTATTTATATAAAACAAAATAAGCTAATAGTAGGGTGTAGTACAGTATAGTACAAAGGACTAAACTATCTTCAAGCATACTAAACATGTGCTTAATACACTACTCATAACACTCTCCCTCAAGTTGGACCATAGATGTTAATCATGTTCAACTTGTTACAAAGATAGTTAACCCGACTCTTATTAAGTGCCTTCGTGAGTATATTAGCTATATGGTCTATACTTCTGACATGTCATGTGGATATAGGGATGGCAACGGGGCGGGATGGGGACGGGTAGTAGCCCCCTGTCCCCCGCCCCCGTGAATAATATCTGCCCCCGCCCCCGCCTCCATATCCGTGCGGGTACCCATTTATCTTTTCCCCGCGGGTAAACGGGTATCTCATGCGGATATCCGCGGTATCCAATAAATTATAAAAAAATTCAAAAAAATAAAAAAAAAAAAAAAAATGAAAAAAAAAAAAAAAGTATAATACTATAATTTTTCAAAATTTTTTAATACAACTTAATCTAAAAATAATGTCAAATACCTAAAATACTTTTAATTTATATAACTTTATAATATTTAAATTTATATAATTAAGTTTTTTAATAATTTTATATAAAAATATTATATAAATTTTTGTGGGTACCATGGGTGCACGGAGAACCACCCCGCCCCCCCCTTACCCCCCGTTTATTAAACGGGGATAACACTAAACGGGTATTTATATCCGCGGGGGGAATTTGACGGGTATTACCCGCCCCCGTCACGGGTATTACCCACGGGTACCCGCGGGGGCGGGTAAAATTGTCATCCCTATGTGGATATAAGTCCTTGCCAGATCTTTTCTCGAATAAAGTGACAATCAACTTCTATATATTTTGTTCTTTCATGGAAAACCAGGTTCGAGGTAATATGAATGGCAGCTTGCTTGTCACACCACAACTTTATAAGTGAAGAAACCTTAAACTCGATCTCATCAAATAACTTATACACCCATAATAATTCACAGGAAGCTTGAGCCATTAGTCGATATTCAGATCTTGCACTTGACCTTGCTACTGCATTTTACTTCTTGCTTTTTGAAGAGATCAAATTTCCTCTGAGGAACACATAGTAATCAAAAATTGATTTTTTTATCTACAAGACAGTCAGCCCAATCTGCATTAGAAAAACCTTCTAATTTGCAATGGCCATGGTCTTTGTAGAGAATTCCATGTCATGGGGCTCCTTTTAGATACCTTAAGATATATAACACTGCATCTCAATGAGAATCTCGAGAGAATAACATAAACTGACTTATTGCACTTACTGGGCAAAAGATGTCTAAATGAGTCATAGTAAGGTAGTTCAATTTGCCAACTAACTTCTTGTACCTCTCGGGATTTGATAGTAATTCCCCATCATCTGCAATGAGCTTCATATTTGGAATCATTGGGGTGTCATAAGGTCTAGTTCCTAATATACCGACATTGAAAAGAATATCAAGGACATATTTTTATTGAGAAAGGAAAATGCCTTTTATCCTCCTACTTACCTTAATTCCTAGGAAATACTTTTGGGGACCTAGGTTGTTTGTCTAAAATTTGGTTTGAATGAAGCTCTTAAGTTCTGAAATGCCAGAGGTGTCTCTTCTAGTTATCATTATATCACCAACATAAGACAACCATGAGGATACAATCTCCCTCATATTTCCAATAAAATATAGAGTGATCATAACTACTCCTTTTCAATACAAAGTCAAGAACTACACCACTTAACCTTCCAAAACAAGCCCTAGGATATTGAACCTTCCAAAACAAGCCCTAGGAGATTGTTTCAATCCATACAAAGAGCATTTAAGTTGACTCACTCTCCTAAACTCTCACTTAGCAACAAAGCCAAGTAGTTGCCCTATATAGACTTCCTTCTGTAAATTACCATGAAGAAAGGCATTCTTAACAGCTAATTATTCTCCTTTAGCTTGCATCTCCTTCACATTAGAAGTGATAAGCAACAAGGTGTTCAACTCCTCAAATAAGCATTTGAAACCGATATAATACTCACCAAGTGACCCATCTTTTTGATTGGTAGGGTAAAGATCTTGGGTCTTCGTGTAAAGAAGAGATAAATCATCAACATTTGAAAAAAGAAAAATAGTGAAGGTATTTGAAGTTGGCAGTAAAACAAGAAGTGGGTTAAATTGTGTTCCCTTTTTCCTGAAGAATAAACCTTCTCATAACTTTATTAAGTTGTTCAGGCTTGAAGGTGAGAAGGTTTCAACTTAAACTAGTATAATAGTAATAAAAGTTAAGAATGAACAACTAGAACAGAGTGAGACGGTTCTTAAAAAGGTTTGCTGATTGAGAGAAAAGAACTTTCTCACTACAAAAAAGTAAGTTTGATTGTCCTATTTAATACTATGTTTTCTTTTTAGATCATCCTTATGTTAAAAGACTTGATAAAATAGTATTTGAGTTCAAATCACAAGTGATTCAGTTAAGTTTCATTAGAAGGTTTCACCACCAGAAACAATTTACTTGTAGGTTCAATTTCAACTGTTATAAATTGATCAAGCTAATGAAGGTAAAAAGAGAGCGACTGAAGAAAAGCTTTACACCAAGATTTATATTGGTTCACCCCTAAATCCACATGGGATTATGTCTAGTACCTAGCAACAACTAGGATTTTTCACTATGAAAAGTATTCTTTAACAACCAAGTCTTTCCAGACTTCATTAGAAGTATTCTTTAACTATAACATCTTTAAGCTTAATCACAAGTATTCTTTGACACAGCCTCTTTAGACTTACCTTGACAATGTTTCAAGTGACTTGTACAACCTACAAACTCACTTGTGCAACTCAAGAATCAATAGAAGAAATGAGGTGTTTGTTATAATTAGGTAGCTCTCGAAAACACTCAATGAGTGGATTAACACACTTATGCAGAGCTTACAAGACACCTACAAATGATATAACAGATTTTTGAATAAGAAGGTTGAGATGAGAAGGTTGTGTTCTTCTTGTTTAATAGAAAATTAACTTCAAAGTTCATAACCTTATTATCTTCAAGCTTGGACACTTATATAGGCTTAAAAAATATAAGTGTTAGAAATTTCAAATGGTCATTTGTCCTTTCTTGTGGCAGGCGACCATTATCTTGTCTTTTCCTTATAAGTAAGCATAGGCGCCTTTAGTGAGAAGGTTCATCTAAACGTTCTCACAAGCAACCTTCTCACTGAACATTCTCAACTAACTCTCTCATCCAACCTTCTCAACTTGAAAACCTTCAATCTTCTCATCTTTAAATTCCACCATCAGAATGATGAATCTTCTTGTTGATTCATATGGTAAATACTTCACTTGAATGTTTGATATGCTCTTCAATTCCTCTTTTATGGAAGTTCTTTATTCTTCTTAATTTTCTCATAACATTCTCAGGACTTTCTCATATTGAACTTTCTCATATTTTTTAGGAACTTTCTTAGCTTGTACTTAAACTTTCTCAAGTCAGAATTTGATATTTTTTGTCCTCTTTAATCACCTAGAAAGCTTTCTTAACACTTGTTTTGTCCTGTAAGGGTTAATAATACCCAAAAACTCCACTTAGATCATGTTAAACCCATCAAAGCATTAAGAGCATTTAAACATGATTTTCAATATAGTTGTTATCATCAAAATATAATATGCAATCTAAAACACAAAAAAGCTTTAGAGCTTATAATATTGTCATAGTTTTTTCACAATGTTATAATGAGTAGTAATATTATTAATATGAGGGTCGAAAGTTTACTAGATCAAAGAATATAGTCACATATTCTCCCGAATCCACACATCCTTAGATGCCACATCTTTTGGACTATCTTAAGTAAGATACTTAAGATGGTCCTCCTTCCCATGACCCTTCAAGTACGTCTCAATAGCCTTCTTCCATTAAGTAGAATTAGCCTCATTACCATCCAATTTCTGATTAGCGATTCTTGTATTTTCCTGTATCACCTTAGCAAAGACATTAGTGGAAGTAGCATTAGAAGACCCACCTTTGTCCTTGGCTAAGGCATTAGCCTCAACATTAGAGCTTTCATCACCGATTCTTACACACTAACCAAAGAAAATAGCAAATCGAAGCCAAAGAAAACAATGAACTGGAACCCAAACCGAAACCTAAGACTCCCCCTAGCAGAGAGAGCCAACAAAAGCAACTAATAGGGGGGAAACCACAAAAAATCAGACTAGACCACCAAAGAACTATCAAAACACCACAAAAAAAAAAATCTTGCACATCATAAACAACCTTGATGGAAAGAAACCCCACTCATCGGTGACACTACCAATCGAGTACCACTGTGCGCACTTGGGTTAGGGTTAAGGTTAAGGTTGAGTTGAACCAGCCCATTTTGACCGCTCTAATTATTTATTAGGTCTAGTTAGTATTACGTTCATTATTCTCCCATAAGTTTGTACTATATTTACCTTGTAAGGTGTATAGCACCACTGCTATGACTATGTTAGTTAAGAGTTAGTTAATGATTAAGAATTTGTTATACATTCTATTATTGAGTATATGAGTCTGTTACAGTTGGTTATGCAAAGATTCCTTTATATATGGACTTGTATACACTGATTCGTTCATTAATACAATTCACAGCTTCAAGCTTTTTCATTCTCTCTAGATTCTCTCTTTGTCTTCATCTCTTTTCTCTCTGGTTTGATACATTTCATGGTATTAGAGCAATATTGATCCATGAAAAATCATGTCGTTCCATCACCTAGTGCCCCATACTTCATAGGTCAAAGCTTCTCTATCCTTGTCTTGTTCAAGCTTTATGAAGGGAATTTCATATCACGGAAGTAGTAGGTTATGTCTATGATTAAAGGGTATGAGCTTTAGAAGTATCTCAATGGTAGAAATGTACTACTGAAATTTGCCTCAATTATAGATACAACAACAGAAAAGCTTACTGATGGTTATCTCAACCTAGAACAACAACATTAGTTGCTTATGTCATGGCTTCTGCGGTCTATATATGAATCCCTCACAACTAGAATGGTAGGGTGTTCTGTGAGTATTGACACCAAATTTGTAGTAATTTTAAAGCATTTTTTGTGTCTCAAACATATGCAAAGATCAGACAACTGAAGTCACAACCAAGAAATACCAAAAAAAATTCATCTATTAACCAATATCTTCTATAAATCAAGAAGACAATTGATTATTTAATTGTAGTCAGCTCACCTATAACAACCTTTGATCACATAGAGGCGATCTTGGATGGACTTACTGAGGATTATGATGTTTTGGTAACCTCGGTGACCTCCAAGACTGATCCTTACTCAATCAATGAGATGGAGGCTTTGCTTATGGCATAGGAAGAGTGCATTAAGAAACATAGGAGAATTGAGTTGAGTAGTGTAGCGTAGGGTAATTTAGCTCATACTTCATAAGGCAGAAGGAACTATACAGGAGGTACCAGTGGGAATTTTAATAATGGATTTAACTATCCTAATTTCTTTGACAATGGTAGAAACCATAGAAATTTTAAAGGCCAATTTTTTTCCTATGGAGGCAGATCTACAAGAGATGATGGCAAATCTCATTAGTCAGGTTCTCGACCACAGTGTCAAGTCTATAGCAAGTCAAAGCATCTTGCTAGGAATTTCTACCACATATCCAATCAAAGTTATGCCAATCCCTTTGGGAATCGAGGTTTACAATTAGGTTGCCACCCCTGCCTGTTAAGTCAAGTTTCCACAATCTTGCTACTATGTAAGCTATGCTTGAAACTTCATCCACCCTATTTGATCCCTCTTGGCATCCAAATTTGGGTGCTTATCATCATTTGACCCCAGATGCCTCCAATTCGTTGACCAAGTGCGAATCCCATGGTCTAGACATAGTGCAAGTAGGAAATAGCTCAAGTATGAGCATTAAACATATAGGCTATTCTAAACTTTCTTCTTCTTGTCCTGTTTCCACTCATTTTATTTTATACAGTCATTTATATGTTCCTAGTACCACAAAGAATTTTATAAGCATTTCATAATTTGCTTGAGATAATCATGTCCATTTTGAATTTCATGTTAACTCTTGTTAAATCTTAGGCTACCAATAATATTCTTCTCCAAGGAAAGCTTGGAGATAACCTCTATGCCTTTGACAATCTGCATGCTACCTCTACTGCATGTGGTTCAGTCTCTAGGACTTTTCCCTCATCTTTTCAAGCTAAAAAATGTCATTCAATATATTTCACTTTCCTATTGTGGCATGCTAGACTAGGTCATCCATCCAGTAGAGTTGTACACAAAGCTTTTTCTTTGTGTAACATACTTGCTTCATTCAATAAAAATAGTTCTTTATGTTCTTGTTCTTTAGGTAAGTATTATTAATTACTTTTTCTAATACAATCTACAATAATTCACTTGATATAATATTTTTTTATATTTGGAGACCTTCACCTAGTATTCCCAAATCTAGGGCTGGATACTACATTAATTTTATTAATGCTCACTCTCGATTCATATGGACTTACCTACTTCACCATAAATCCCAAGGTTTCCCTACTTTTCTTGAATTTAAGGCTATAGTTTAACTCAACTAGGTCGAAAAATAAAAGTCTCACAGATTAATAATGGCCGAGAATATACAACTTTCACTAAATACCTTGGAGACCAAGGCATTATTCACAGGTTTAGTTGCCTCTATACACATGAATAGAATGGTTGCCCTAAAAGAAAACATAGTATAATTGAAATTTCCCTCACACTTCTTGCTCTCCCATCTCTTCCCCTTAAGTTTTGGGGTATTGCCTTCCTTACAACTACCTTCCTCATTATTCACATGCCTACCCCAGTTCTCAATAACCAATCTCTACCAAAAAAACATTTTTTATAAGAAACCAAATTATCATTTTTTAAAGACCTTTGGATGTGTTTGACAAGTTTTGCACTTAATTCTCATATTAGTTACTTAATGCTGATCAAAATGGTTCACTTGTTGCTCCTTAGGGCCTTGTTCCTCCCTCTTCCTCATAGCCCTTGCCTACACTTGCTATTAATTCTAATCCCATGCTCACTAAATCTAAAGCAGGCATCTATAAACCCAAAGCTTTTCTTGCTGCTATTGATCATAACAAAGTTATGGAAGCTTAGTCCTCATCTTAGTGCCATCAGGAAATGAAGGATGGGTATGGAGCATTAATGGCTAATCACACTTGGATTTTTGTTCCTTTGCCATGTCACAGAGAAGCAATCGCTTGCAAGTGGGTCTTCAAACTAAAGTATAACCCAGAAGGTTCAGTAAACAAGCACAAAGCAAGGTTTGTTGCAAAGGTTTTCATTATGCAAAAACCTTTAGTCTTATTGTGAAACCCACTTTAGTGAGGATTGTCTTAACTTTTGCACTTTCTAAAAATTAGCTTATCCAGTAACTAGACTTAAATAATGTTTTTCTGAATGGTGATTTACAAGAAGAGAGGTTATAAGACTCAACCTCATTGGTTAGAAGTTGGAAATGGAAAGTTGGTATGTAGACTACATAAAGCATTGTATGGGCTAAAACAAGCCCCCAGAGCTTGATTTGAAAAGCGCAGTTCTACTTTTTATCACTTAGATTTTCATGCCACTAAGTGTGTTTCTTTACTTTTCTTTATGGTCACCTAACAAACTACTACCTATGTCCTAGTTTATGTAAATGACATTATCATAACTAGTAGTTCTTAGTCAAAAATCACAACCTTGATTGGTAGGCTCAATTCTTCCTTCTCACTCAATGATTTAGGTGAATTGCATTACATTCTTAAGATTAAGGCTAAGAAGACTTCAAGTAGTGAGGGGGCTTTACCTGTCTAGTCCAAATATATTGCAGATCTCTTAGTCAAAGCTAATATAGAAAATTGCAAGCCTACTCCCACTCTAATGATCTCGTGACTAAAATTGTCAGCACAAAGCATCCATCCAGTACTTGATCCTACCCTATACAAGTTTGTGGTAGGCGCATTATATTATACAACTATCATAAGACCAGAGATGTCCTTTTGTATAAACAAAATTTGCTAGTTTATACATAATCCTCTTGAGTCTCATTTGCGAGTAGTTAAAAGAATCTTAAGGTATCTTAGTGGTACCATATCCTATGGACTTCATATGAGAAAACCTTCCATTCTCAAGCACATTGCCTTTTTTGATTTAGATTGAATGTATGATCCTCATAATAGAAGGTCAACATCAAGACATATAGCTCAAGCTTGGTATCATGGACATCCAAGAAATAGTCAATTATCTCTAGGTCTAGTACAGAGGTTAAGTATAGAAGTTTAGCCCCCGTCATGACTGAATTGATGTGGATCTAGTCCTTGTTGACAAAACTTGAGGCTCCTACCTCCACAACTGTTCCAACAATATATATTGACAACCTAAGCACTATCATGTTGACTACTAATAGGGGCATTTATGGGCAGTGGTAGAACTTGAAATAAAATATTAGGGAGTCATCCTAAATCTTCAAAACCTTCACATTATTCACAAGAAATCAATCTTTCTTGTTATAATTTCCTAATAATGTTATGATAAAATTGTTCATAAAATATAGAAATGTATGCCCATAAATGACCCCTCAGCAGAGGGAGATAGCTAAGTAAAAACAAAGAAGATTAAGTTATTAATTAGCACACTTAGCCTTTGAGTTCTTTTTTCTTAACCTTTTGTTTGTATCATCGGGATTTTATTAATTAAATTTAGTTCCCATCCTATTCTCATTTTCCTAATAGTTTTTTACTTTATTCTTAAGTTTAATAGTTCATCTGATGTAAGGAACCTTTGCTCTAAAAGGAGTCACTCAAAAACCTTTAGGGTAGAATGCATATCCAAAAAAGTTTTATTAGTTGCATTCATGAATAGCACTATCATAAGGTGCAATCCTAAACTTTCTTCTAACAAGACAAATGAACTCACAATTGAGTAACCATTCATCTTCATAAGATTGTTTCCTATATGATATCCACTTGCCTACACCTCACTTTAGTGACCATTTAATCTTGTATCATAAGTATTGAGAATTATAATGTGTTAAATTTATGAAACAAAATAATGGACAAGTATCACTATTTTTTCTTATAACTTACATTTGAGGGAGCCAATACTTTTTGGTTTCATTTATCTATAAAAAAATTAGAAAAGTTTCGGGGGAGCCATGGCTGCCCTCTATTACATTTAAGATCCACCAATGTTCAAGGGACGAGTTTAGTTTGACTCAAACCCAACTCGATTTTTTGACCGATCCATTTTTTTAGACCCAAATCTGACCCGATCATGGCCCAATAATGATCGGGCCATAATTGAGCCGACTCAATATATAGACATAATGTATTAGTTTGAATGTTATGCATTGCTAAGTCATTAAATTATAGAGGTAGGAAACTAAAATTAAGATGTATTTTATAATATCTATTTCAAAACAAATAATATCAATACAAATATATCATCATGTTATGTAAAAGTTATTAATTTAAGTCAAGAACACTTTTTATTTATAACTAATTATAAAAAAAATATAAGTTTAAAATAATGCATAATACCGAGCTGAGTTAAGATGACTCGAAGTATGACCTGAACTCAAGTTGAAAACACATTAGTTTCTAGAACTCAAACCCGTCCCAATTAGCTTCAGGCTGGGATGAGTTAGCAAAACAAGTCGGGTCTTAAATACCCCTAATTGTTAACCCCATACTTCATTCAAGGATTAAGCATATTGAGCTTGATTTACATTTTGTCTGAGAGAAAGTAACTAAGAAACTTGTCTTAGTTCATCATATTCTTGCTACTGAGCATATTATCGATATCCTAACTAAATTAGTGTTTAATTATATATGTTTTATCAGTTGATATCCAAACTTAGAGTTGAAAATGCTACTCCACTTAAGTTTGAGGGGTTTGTAAGGTGTATAGCACCACTGCTACGACTATGTTAGTTGAGAGCTAGTTGATGGTTAAAAATATGTTATACATTATGTCATTGAGCATATAAATGTGTTATAGTTAGTTATGCAAAGACTGCCCTATATATATACTTGTATATACTGATTCATTCTTTAATACAATTCGCAACTTCAAGCTTTTTCATTCTCCCTAGATTCGCTCTATCTTCTTCTTCTTCTCTTTTCTCTTCGATCTAATACCATTCAATCCCTTTTTACTCATTGCATTATTTCTTTTAGGAAATATTATGTTAGATAAATAGACTTATAATATAGATATTGTACAAAATGATTATATGAATTGTCGATTGATTTAACTTTCATTCCTTTAATATTACTATATTTTTTAATGTTGGGATCAGGAAATATTCAAATCAACTTGCACATATCTTGATTAATTAATTTTTATGCTTTGATCAAAGAGATATAATTTCAGTTGAGATTAAGATATTTATTAAAAAAAATCATGATGAAGTTCTAAGATATTGTTAAAATTAAGACTTAAATAATAAAAAAAAAATTAAGTCCATACGTTAACATCACTATATATGATAAGCACAAGCCTATCACAGAAGGCCAGTGAACATACACAACACACTCTGATTGTGAATTCTCTAGAGACTGGAAGCTCTAGCCATTGATCCCTTAGATCTTTCTTGTTTTCTTTCCTCAATGAATCCTTTACAATGAACATACAACACCTATAGCCAGTGGTATCTAACCGATTCCGTTAGCTTCCTGCCAACTAACCAACTCTTACAACAACTACTCTAACTGACTTAGAAGAGTGTAGAAGACTGTAGAAGACTAATTGTGCTAAGTATGCTACAACTTAATACAATTTCCTGATCCTATAGTGTGTATCAATATGATTGATGTAAAAAATTAGTTTCAAATAAATGTAGTTAAATATCAACTAATAGATAATAACATAGTTATCCATATTTGTACTAATATAATATTATAAAATTATAGATTTCAATGGATTTTTTTTTTTTGGATATTGAGTATATATAACCTAATGATTATAGTAAAAAGGATTAAGGAATTATTGCACAAAAAAAAAAATAGTGGTATCGAATAACTTTTTATAACAATTGAGTTTTTTCATATAAACTTACATTACTTCATAGAATTTGAAAATTAATTGGTACTTTATTGAGCTCCTTTATTCTAACGTATAATATGTTTTAAAATATAAATATTAAAAATGTTCACATATATATGTTTGATTAATCTTAATTTTTATACTCATAATATCACGATAATTTCATAAGACTCGACTACTGCATTAAATACACATTATATAAATAGTTATTAAATTATATAAGTATACAAATCTTACACTTAACGAAAATATATAATTCTCATCCTAAAATATATTCCAAGAAACTATATGTATGTGGTGATGTGTAACACAAAAATATAATTATTTGTTTAGAGTATCTTTGGATGTCTAAAAGTTTGGAGAAAGAGATTGACAATAAGGACAAATTAATAACCGATGCAACATGTCTCTAATACGTATAGCAATAAATTGATGATTTCTAGTTGGATTTTAAAGTAAAGAGGTGCTATTAATAAGGGGAGAAAAAAAAGGAGAACAACTAAGTATTAATTAATTAGTACTATATATATTGAGCTTTAGTTAATATAGCGACATGGCTATTTTTATGTTTAAAAAAATGGCCACCGAACACTGAAAGAAATCATGGTTACTCACCTTTTTTCAAACCAATGACAATGCTTCTAATATCCCTTCAGTTCTAATAACAAAGATATTGTTCAACTCTCGTGACATCAATGTCTAAAAACTTGAAAATTAATTATCCATGCTATCTTTAAAATTCATACGCGAACAGATTTCTATTGGTTATTGGTTATATTTGTCAAGCTATCTTTAGAAGCCACTATGCCTATATGATTGATGTAGAGATACAAAGCAAACAACACCACTCCACACTTCCATAATATTTGTGGGAGTCAATTTCCTTGAGGGGGAGACAATTCAGCCCACGCAATAAAGTATATATAATGAGCCTATCTTTGGTCAATTCCCAATCTAGATGAACACACTAAAAGATTTTGTTTGCATTTATGATGAGAGATATTTCGACATGAAATTAACTACGATAATGTGTATTTAATGACCGAGGTTATAACAACTACTTTCAGAGTGACATGGTGAAGACATTGAGGTCAATATATATAGAGAAATTCTAAATTTGAAACACTTACATATTAAATTTGTAAGGCATATATGGGGAGACAATTCATAAATGCTTATCATGTCAAATAATATATGCACATCTCTTACAAGTACTAGTTCAATATGCAAAACCTTGTCTTTGAAAAAAAAAAAAAACCTTCTTCATGAACAGTGGAAGGGGTGAGAAGTTTAATTTGATTAATAGTCAAGTGTTCCCATGATTGATGATTTTTTGGTGATTACATCATTGATGATTTTAAATTCACAGTAATAAAAAATAATTATATTCTTATATGATTTATAAACTAGTTAATATATTCTCCTAGTAAATAATACACCTTCATGGAATTCTATTTTTAAAAAAAAAATTAATATATATATATATATATATATATATATATATATATATATATATATATATAGTGTGATTGATTACTAGAATCATTTTGATATACTATTAAAAAAAACAGAAGCAAAACAATTAGAGATGAACTTTTCATATATTCTATCTATTTTTTTTTATGATGAAGTATTTTTATAAATTTTGGATGTGAGATTTTCCCGCTCGAACTTTAATTTGGCCTTAAGTGATTTTAGAAAAAAGGTTTTTAGTAAAAAAAAATATTCGTAAAAAATTGACAGATTTTCCAAAAGATTGTCTTCACTTAAGAATTTATCGACAAAAATCTGGGGCGATGGATAAAATCAGTTTTTTAAAGTCACATTTACTGAAAAATGAAAGTAAAGATTTTTATAAAAAATTTTAAAAAAACTTTTGAAATAAACTTTTTAATTTCATTTCTGAAGACTCATTTCCTAGTCGAAACTTTGAATTTTAAAATTTAAAAAGTCTTAAATTTTTTGACATAAAATATAAAATAGGAGTCAGCATTGAAATTACATTATAATCTTAACATAAAATCAAAATAGTTGATGAGAGATAATTGGCTTAACTAGTAGGGTCGAACTGTGTTAATTAAAACTAAAACGTCTTGAGTTTGATTATTGTTGATAATTTTTTATTAATAAATTATTTATAAGTATTACTGTTTGTATTCACTCGTGACATGTCGTGACTTTGAAATAGGAAAAATTATTGCATACTCATGAAGTTTCAAATAAAATTGTGATCGTTGTATTCATATTTTAATATCTCAGCTTTAAATAGTGATAGAGTCTACCACTCATTATAATTCTTGAGTTAATTATGTTTAACCTTTCTAATTCTTGGGTTAGTTCTTGAATTAATTGGAACAGATAATTATAATTAACTTAAAATTAAAGTAAGTGGTGGACCCATCATTATTTAAGATTGAGGATTGAGATGTTTAAGATTGAGAATTAAGATGTTAGAATATGAATAGAGTATGCAAAATCTTGCATATTATTATTCTATAAATATGAAATAATTTCTCAAGAAGTAAGAACAACCTACCATCTTCCTAAACTTCTTTCTTATAAAAAAAAAGAATGAATTTAACAATATAATTAGTTTTAAATGAGAAAATCATCAATTAAAGAAAGTGGAATCCTAATCAAATTTGTTTAGAGAGAGAAGAGGTTGCCTATTCTAAGATCCAGTCACAGTGCAAGTGTCAATGAGGGTTTACAATAATATTTACAATAACCTACAAATAAAGAATCACCAAGAAGAATCAAATTCAAGGTCTTTTAATTGATGTTGTTTAATCTTGTTATTTAAGCTAACCAAACTTTATTCGCCATGTCGATTTCAATAAGTTAAGATTATAGTGTGTATTTTTATGCTGAATCCTATTTTATAGTAATTAATGTTACACAGCAATAAAAAATTTGACATAATTCAGTTAAAGTTTGCAAAGATTCAAAGATAATTATTGAATTAGTTAAAGTAATAGGACAGTGGATTCTCTCATATAAACTTTTCACATGATTGGATTATGTAAAAAGATATAGAAATAAATACTTTAAAAGAAAATAATGTTTTTATATCATTTTTTATTTTATTTTTTAATAGTTGTGAATAAGAGAGAAAAATAATAAAAAATAATAATATAATTAATAATATGTGAAATAGTGTAAAAAGTAAAATAAAAAAATAATATCAAAAAATTATAATTATACTTTAAATATGACCCCACCATTGAGATCTTGTCAAATTTTATAATATGCTAATTAGGATCTTATATCTATTTTTCTTTTCACATAATTTTGTCATATAAAAAACTTATAAGATGGTTTATTCCTCATATATTTAAGAGTCAATAACAATATTTACTAACAAAAATTATGATTAAAATATTCTGACTATCTATTATTTTCCCCTATTTTACATTTGGTTGCTTTTGTGCTACCTGCTCTTTGGCGTGCAAGTATATCCCTTGAAAATAACAAATAAAAATAATCATCGTACTTGACATATTTTCAAGAATTGAGGATTGGATGGTAAAAACACTTCTAATTCATTATTTTTAGAAGGTGCAGCCACGCACTTGAGGTGTAAAATAGAGTTTACCCTACTTATTTTTGTTTCATAGTTGCTTAAATTGGAGTTTTAACAAATTTTTTCTTTATTAATAAAAAAAATTCTATCCTAATACTTAAGAAAAATGATTAATTTCCTAATTCATCTTTTTAATAATTCTTTTAATTATTAAATAAAAAAATATTAAATATTTTTTATATTTTTAAAATATTAATTGTATTTAATTTTTTATTTAATATTTTTTATTAAATAATAAAAAAATTATTGAAAGAATGTATTAAGAGAATATAGTAAATCTCAATACTTAATTATAATGTTAAATCATGGTCATGCTCCACAAAAGTTATGAAGTTCCAGCCTGGAACTTCTTGGAACCTTCCCTGATTCATTTAACAAAATAAACACACCTTTACAATGTGATTAACCTTCGCCCTTTACGTTACATTAATTATAACACCGCAAATCGATCTTTTTTGGGAGAAAGTGACCTAAATCTATATCTTGTACATCAGGACATGGTATGTATATATTGTGAATTTATGATTAAAAATTTGGACCACTGAGTCGTTCTACCGTACATATTTTGTATCTGTACCTATCTAAAGTGAGGGAAAAAAATTTGAATTGTTTACATAAACAATTGCCACGTTAATAAGCTAAGAGGGTAAAGTATATATTTTCCTTAAAAAAAGAGAGAGAGGGTAAAGTATATATTTTAACGGAGTTGCTTCAATTGTTTAAAATAAAATTATTGCAATTTGTTTAAAAGTTTAATTTTGATTCTTATTTTGAGCAATCTCTTTTAATATGTGATCTATAATTACTATCATAAATCTTTGCTAAACCCTATGGTGTATCATGATTTATAATTAAAATATTTATCTTTCCTACTAAACTTTAATTTACCAAAACAAAATAATTAATATATAATGCATATATATGTAGTCCTTTGAAAATTTTTATTAATTTTTCTTTATCTGGAAACCTTTTATTAATTCTGAACCCCCCTTCTTTATGGAGCCCATTACTTCAGATGGAACAAAGCACATGGTTGGAATCAGTGTTTTTAAATCGGTTGAGTCGTGAATCTGTTATTTCATTAATTTTAATTTATTTAAAAAATTAGATGAGTGATTAAGTCGTTAATAATCAGTAAAAAATTAAAAAATCAATAAAAATTAGTGAATTAACCAGTAAAATTGACCGATTTTTAATTTAATTTTTTAAAAAATAAAAAAAAAAAATTATATGATTATAATATTAACAATTTAATCATTGATTAAATTAGTTAAACCATTAAACTCTGAATCACTCACTTGATCAATTCAACAGTTTAACTTATTTTAAAAATATTAGTTGAAATACTTGCAAAGAAAAAAAAAATTGCACACATACTGTGAAGAGTGAAGAGTGTATATATAATTCAAATTATCAATCTACATTTTTTATTTTTTGTTCATATAATTATTATTTAATATTTATTACTTTAGTCATAGTTGTACAAACTAGATTGATCCGGATCTAGTTGGTTCATTCAAGAAATCTTGATCCCAAGTTTTAAGGTTAGTTTGATCAACTAATCGAACTATTTTTTCTAATGATCTGGTCAAATTAGACGACCCGTCCGATGGATTAATCTCAAATTCTATTTTTTTTAATTATGAATTGAAGCTTAAAAAATGTAATTTTTAAGATTTCAATATTATACTTAAAGGTTCTTATAATGAAATGTGTTTTATCACTAGACTATATATTCCTATTTAACATTATTTTTAACTTTTTAATGCATATTATTTTTAACTAATAGATTATTATCACCACTTATTTAAAATATTTTTTCATATACTATTTTTCATTTAACGTTTTTTAATATAATATTTTTTATAACAAATAATTTTTTATATAATATATTTTTTTAAATCTTATTTTATTTATCTTAATTTTTCAATTTAACCATTTAATCCATAGTCAGATTATTGGTCCAATAACCCGTCCTTCTGACCGATTCAAATTCGGGTTATATAAGTATAATTTTAATGTACGATTTTAATTTGATACCTCTAATTTCATTAAAAAAAACTTATTTCCTTTTAATTATTATTATGTAATGTAGTCAGACAATGAGCAGTTAGATAGAGGAAGTAGCATTTTTTTTTTGGGGATAAACTGAACCATTTCGGACGTGGTGATGGTGAAAGACACAGTAGTTTTTTGGGATAAACTGATCTGTACCATTAGTTTACAGTTTTATCCTTTTATTTCTTTGTTAACGATTTGTTTTTAATTATGCAGTAATGATTTTTTGGAAAAGATCAAAGTTTGAAATTAAAAGGGCGCAATCTTCTTTATTAAGTAGTATAGATATTATAGTATATAAAAATAATTTACACTGATTTTAACAAATTTATAATTAGGAAATATTATATCTAAAACTTAAAATAAATTGTTAAAACGATATAACTACATTTTGTTTTAAATAAGAAACTAAAGTGAGTCTTTTTTTTTTCTTTTGGTACATGCACTAAACTAAAGTGACTTTAATGAAAGTAAATGAGCATCATAAAGATTGTGATTTTAATTTACTTGTTTAAAGGGACTTGTTTGAGGTCGTGGAAGGGAAGGAAAGGTAACGTAGATAGCTTGAAATGAAAATTATTTCAAACTTGCGTAGTTACAATAAAATTGTAGGATAAGTAAAAGTAAACTATAACTCATTTCCACTTTACCAAAAACATGTTGGTAACTCTTATATATGAAAGTTGTTTTCAACTTTTACCAAGAGCTTAGACACTTAAGAGAGGTTGTCACTGGCTATTGGGTGGTGAGTCTAGTGAGAAAGGTTTGAAGCTTTAGCCATGTAAAAGTTGTAATTTAAGATTGTTATTAATGGAGTATTTTAATCCCTTCTAGGGATCATGTACATAAGACAGCGAGATTGAATCATGTTAAATATTGTATTCTTTCTTATGTTTTAATTCTCTTTCTTATTATGCTCTTTGTTGTGGTTCATCTTTTTTTCTTAACAACTGATATCAAAACTCTTTGTTCTATTGAGGGAGAAGAGTTGTATACTACAAGAAAATGAGAGAGACGTTATCAGCGCCATGTCATCAAGGGTGCCACTGTAGCAATTCTTGGAGGTAGCTTAATTGCTTTTGTTGTTTTTACTTAGTGGAATTTAAGTAGGGAAGAGTGTTATACCACATTATGACTAGCAAGATGAAATTTGAAGTACCGATTTATAATTGGAAGGACAATTTCACCATGTGAAAGTGCACAAAACATGATGTTTCATTACAACAAGTTCTTGATGTGGCATTGTATGATAAAATGCCTGAAGAGATGAAAGAGAGTGAAAAGAAATCTATACAGAGAATAGCGCTACAAATACAATCAGGTTAGCCCTTACTCCTACAATAAATTAAATAGCGATAAATGAGACTTCACCTAAGGTGATCTAGAGAAAGTTGGAAGAGTTTATGCGTCAAAGTCGTTGACTAATCACTTGTTCTTGAAGATAGACTTATACATATTAAGAATGGAAGAAGGACGTAATCTAAATGACCACATTAAAGAGTTTAACTAGCTAGTTTGTCAATTACTGAACATTGGAGAGAAGCTAAGTGATGAGGACAAGCAATTGCTTTATTAGCTTCACTGTCGCAATCTTATAGATCATTGGTGAGATCACTGTTGATTGAGAAAATACTATTAAGCTAGATGATGTGACTATTGTCATGCGAGTGTACGTTTGATAATGAACTGAACCAACTCGTAGTTAGTTCAACACTCGACTTGTTAATTAGTTCGATAAACTTGGTTCATAAACCAAATGAATTGGCTTGATATATATAATTTTATATTCTCAATAGTATAATTTAAAAATAAAATTATTATTAGAAAATCAATTAGTCAAACTAAGATATGAACTAAGCTAATGAACTAGGTTCACGAGCAAGCCTAGTTCATTTAGTTCATATTATCTTATTTTGACATTTGATTCATATAATTCGAATTCACAAGCCAAACCAAACAATTTGCGAGCTTGATTCAAAACGAGCTTGAGCTACAAAAAATGATTCATATCGAACTCAAGTCGAGTTTCAAGCTGAACCATTTCTTATCGACTAGAGTCAAGCTGAATCAGGTTCAACTCGGTTTGACTCGTTTCCAACTTTATGCGAGTTGATCAAAGGATGCATATAGATTACCATACCAACGAGGTTGGAAGCATAGTAGCTATGGAGAGTTCTCAAAGAGGAAGGGACAATTCCCAATGAAGAGGTAGATAACAAAGAAAGTCTATAAGGAGAGACTTTAGTGATGTGGAGTGATATTATAGCAAAAAGACATGGCATATTCAATCTCAATGTCCAAAGTTGAGAGAAAATTTGAAGATTCTAAAGCAACTCAAAGTGAACAATCAAGTAGTTGAATCCTTGGATGATGGAGATTTGTATCATGTAGAGAATAGTGATAATGATTAAGTTGAGAGTAATTCTAGATTAGTGTTAGATTCTACCGCCGATGTGCACGTGTGTAAGGATCAAGCCAAGTTTACTACTTTTTAGAAGGATGGAAATTTTGGCTGCATCAATATAGGGAAGAAATAGAAGTTGAAAGTTGAAGGCATGAGAAGAGTTCGCCTGAAGCTCCACATTGTTAAAGTCCAAGATGTTTCCAATGTGAGGTATGTGCCCTATTGCTAATGTCAACATTATTTTGTTAGAAGAGATGGCATCGCATGGGAGCAAGTATATGGGAATTAGGAAGATGTACAAAGTGCACAAGGGAAGCCACTCAATTCTACAATGCAAAAAAGGTGAGAAGAACATTTGCTATTTGGAAGGCCCTTCCATGAGGGGAATGCTTGAAAATAGCAAAATAAAGAATAAAACTAAAAAGAGTATTTTCAAGCAAGTAAATAATAAGAAGGCTAAAAAAGGTTTTCAAACATGTGTTAAAGCTTTCCAAAGCTTGTTATAACTTGAAACAAATTTCTAGAGCTTAGTATAAAAGACTAACGATTTTCATGTTGAAAATGATTTTGAAAAAGGGAAAGTTAACGCCACGTTTTTCACTTAATCTCTTTAGCATGATATTTTCTACTATTCAAATTTATACTAATGATATTATATTTCAATTTATTAATGAAATTTTATGGAAGGAATTCCCTAACCTTATGACTAAAGAGTTTGACATAAATATTATAGGAGAGTTGACCTTTTTCCTTGGACTTCAAATGAAACAACTAGAAAAAGGAATCTTTATAAATCAAAGAGAATACACAAAGATCTTGAAGAAAATGAAATAAATAAGGCAAAGCTAATGCCAACACCTACCATCCATTAACCAAGCTTAAATAAGGTGAGAATGGTAATTAAGGTGGTTGATGAGAAAATGAATCGAAGTATGATTAGTTCTTTGGTATATTTAATTTCTTCAAGATCGGATATATGTTTAGTGTGTGCTTATATATAAAATTTCAATATAATCCTAAAAAATCCCACTTATTTTCTGTTAAAATGATTTTTAGACACTTGTTTGGAACCTTATCTTATTGTTTATGTTATCCTATTATTAATTATTTTGATCTAATTGAATATTATGATACTAATTTTGTGAGAGATAAAGTTGATAAAAAATGCACAAGTGATTAGTGCTAATTCGTTGACAGCTCCTTTATTTCTTGAACAAACAAAAAACAAAATTCAATAACTCTTTGAATAATTCAATAGCTCTTTAAATTGATAAAGTTGAATATATGACTGCATCTAACTGTTATTCTCAAATAATTTGGATGAAACAACAATATCCTGTTTCATTCGCAACTTATGTCAGACTCATTTTGGGTCCATACACCCAACATATATTATGTATAGGAATAATACTAATTGAATCTAGGAAGGTACAACCTAGAGCCTCAGAATGGTCCATACACAAGGTACATCGATGTCTAAGAATAATATTATGTGATGTAAAGAAAGAGAAACATAATAAAAGAATTTTCAACAATTTTTGTTTTTTTAATTTTTAAGTTTATTTTGAATATTATGTGCATATGTCGCCTACAAAATTTCCTTATATAGGTATTTAAAAGAAATGATAACAGATGATGGGATTTACACAAGTTATAAATATTAGAAAGTTCATTGCTTCGATTACAAATATAATAAATTAAATTACACAATTTAAAAGAGATCTTATTTAATTTAGCCTTTATATTATGTTTTGTGTCTTTCATAATATAATATATACTAGTTTATATTAATATGTAATGTCCTCTTTCTCACTTGCTTAAAAAGATTCTTTCAAGAAAAAGGAGAAAATAATTTATCATGGAATATTGTTATGCACCAAATTTATGCAACTTTGTGAGAATTAATGCAAATTTCTTAAGCAACAAAACAAGAATTCGAGATCGGAACATTAGAGAGAACGAGACCTAAGACAACTTGGTGTTTTGTGGGTTGTAATTGGCATTTGCCACTTAGGAAATGGCATGCAAAGGATAACCAAAAATTGATAATGATAGGATGGCACATACCGTAAGGAAAAGGCAGAATGCCTAATGGGTCAGTTGCAGTTGACATTTTTGGGACGAGAAGTTAATGCTCAGACCCCATGCTTTACCCATCTTCAATCTGGTTCACCAGCTTGCTAGCTTCATTCTTCAATACCAAGGGGTCACCAATTATAAATTATATTATAGAATAATAACGTACAAGGGTAAGTCATGTATTTCGAATTTTCAATTCCTGCATCTGATTCTAAATATTGAAAGTATTATCAATCTAAACTGCTCAACCAACTTTCAATTATCACCATTTTGAGAGGTAGGTAAAGAAGGAGCCAATGCGAGTTGGCTCACCTAATCTTCTTTCTACTCATAACAATTGTATGATTTGAATTCAGATTCTAAATTATTTATTAGTATGTAATATGTAATCTCATTATAAATCCTTGTTGAGATTGAAAATTTATTCTAACCTTAGAATAAAGAGAATTTATTTTTACCCTAAACTTTCATTTATCAAAAAAAAGATTGATAAAAAAAAGTACGTAACAATGGATCACTCTATATAAACTTTTTTTTTTTGAATATATAAGCTCCTAATAGAGGGTTTTGTTTTTATGTAATTTATATTATATTCGACCAATGATATCATGGAAGCGCTTTCATAAAGAGCACTGACTGCTTAGACCAATAGTAGCCTTTCCTTTTATAGCTCTCATCACGAGCCACCATCTATTCATATATACTACCTTATACATAAATTAATCAATCATTTTTAAGTCATCAATCAGATTAGAAAAAAATAATGTAAAAAAAATTGTAAGATAATTATTCACAGCCAAAGATACTTTTTTTTCTTTACATCAGTTATATAGTTTAAAATTTTAAAAAAACATGTAAAAGAAAACTAAAGATAATTATTCACAAACAAAAATAATTTTCTTTAATAAGGACTAGATTTATTCTCTGGGCTTAGCAGAGCAGCTCCTAGTGAAGCTCCTAATGAAACCCCTAAGTGGCCTCCTAATGAGGTCTAGGTGAGGGGGTTGGAGATTAAGGGAAGAGAAAATGAGATAGAGAATAATTGCAGTGATCGATGTAAGAATTAATTGATGTCATATATGATCATAGAACACCAAATATAGAACATGGAATACAATATAGATTATGAAAATTGTGTACCTTGCTTGACTATGATTAAGTTAGATGATGTCTTCCCCTCCAATCTCTAAGTTGAGATGTGACTCTCAATTAGTAAAACACTTGCGCTTAGGAGCGAAGATGAAACCTAACTTATATTTATAATGATGTCAACCATAGTGAGCCCTCCCATTACAGGCCACTAAGAAACGTGCCTACACTAATAGCCGCCTAATGCATCAGCCTAACAAGGTGTAATAGACCTAAAATAAATAGATCAACATTGGCTTATTCCTTCTCCCAAAATATCAATTAGTGGTAGCTCATATTAAAAAATATTCTAATATTATCCCACTTAGACAACATTAATTGAAGGATATTATTTTTGAAAACATTTTGTTTTGAAAATGACTCTAGAGTTAATAACTTATTTTTGCAACGTGACCACAATTTCAAAAACAACGATCCATGGGATAACACTTTCAAATTAACACAACCTATACAACTGACAATATCGAATAATGACGATAATTACACCCTTTATTGATGTAAGACTTTCATAGTCACAAGCATTATCAATAGCATAGACTAAGTTCTAATGTGGTAGTGTAGCATGAAAATAACACCAAGCTTGTGATCCAATAATGTTATTTTCAATCGGTCCTCCAATGATTTATCTTAAACACCTTTGCTTGCTCCCAAACATGAGAAATCACTATCGTGCTCATCTTAAGCAAGAAAACTGACATGCTCTAGCAACATTGAGTAATCGGCATGCTCAACGGAGTAAGAACAACTGCCATGCTCCAGTGAGCATGAATAACTGGCTTGCTTCGTCAAGCAAGAAAACCAACATGTTCTTTTTTGAACATGAAAAATCATTGTCTGGCATAAAATCATATACCAGTATATCTCATAAGGTACACAATATAAAATATCAGCTATATGCACATATAATAATCACCAAGTATACCAAATAGGCAAGCAAATGCACAATATAAAATAATCAACATGAAAGATAAATCGTAATATTTATCATGCCCCAAAACAAAGGTCTAAAAAGAAACAAACAAGCGCAATAAATAAATATAAATTATTCTCACTCACCAAGTATATCAAAAGAGCTCAACACTCCCATAATTTCAATGTGTCCTTTTAAAACTATAGGTCTAAGTTCCTTGGTTAATGGATCTGGTAGCATCAACTCTATGCTTATGTGCTCAATAACTATGTCCCTTTTATTCACAAAGTCTCTAATTGTCAAGTACTTCAACTCCGAATGCTTGCATCCACTAAAAGGTTTACTTTCCCTTTTGAAATATAGAACTACAATATTATCACAATAAATCTTTAGTGATCTGGATATAGAAATAACAACCTGAAGACTCGAGATAAAATTCTTAACCCTATATAATTTGAGAAGCAGCACCAAAACAAGTATCGAGCTCAACCTGCATAGTTGAAGAAACAATCATGGTTTGCTTAACACTCTTCCAGTAAATAGCACCACTAGCTAGCATAAAGATGTAACCAGAAGTGGATTTGAAGTCATTGGGCCACCTTTCAAAATCAGAACCTATATATGCAACCACTTTTAAGTTATCTACCCTCCCATATATAAGCATATAGGTCTTTGATTTTTGCAAATATCGCTTTACTTTATTGACAACAACTCAGTGATCAGCCCTCGGATTAGAGAAATATCTCCAAAAACACTAGTAGAAAAAATCAAGTAAGGTTTAATGTAAACTTGAATATTCATCAAACTCCCTATAACACTAGCATATGACATTTTCTTCATTGAATCCTTTTCAATTTCACTTTGTGGGCACCAACTCTTACTAAACTTGTCACCTTTAGTAATAGGAACATCCCCAGGCTTGCAATATTTCATATTGGACCCATTAAGGACTCTTTCAATGTAGAATTTATATGATATATTTAACAAACCATGAATCTTGTCCTTATTAATTTCAATACCTAAGACAAATGATGTCTCTACAAGACAATGAAAACACCATTAGTGTAAAGAACCAAAACAATGAACTTGTTCTCACTGACTTTGAGGCTTATGCAATGATCTACTTTATTCTCCACCAAGCCTAAGTTGCCCACTACTTGGTCAAATTCAAAGACAACTAGCAAGGAGCTTGTTTTAACCCTTAGATGGACCTTTTAAACTTGCATACTAGATGCTCTCTCCCACTCTCCTCAAAACTCTAAAGCTGCTTCACCATGGAGAAAAACATTTTTCATATCCATTTAATGAAGTACTAGAACCAAAAAGCCTATGAGGGCCAAAATAATTATGAACGAATCCTTGAAGGAAACTAGATAGAATGCATGAATATGATCAATCCCTTCTCTCTGTGTGAATACCTTAGCCACCAATCTAGACTTGAAATGTTATATTCTTCTTTTGGAATCTTTCTTGGTCTTTCACACCCATTTGCAGCTAATATGTTTACACCTTTAGGAAGTTTAACAAGCTCCCACACTCCATTTTTAGTCATGGATTGCATTTCTTCTTTCACTATGTCTATCTACATATCAAATTCAGAACAAGTAACGACTTTAACACATGTCACCGAATCAAAGACATGTCCTACATAAAAAATCATATTCTCCCAGAAAATATAGAATAGCAAACCTTATTTCCTTCATGAACCTTCTCAAAGTACTTGCCTAATAGACACAACTAGTTGATGAACTCCAACAGGACTAGCAGGCTCAAAATCAGGATACTCATTACATGAGGCTCAATAACTATCTGATTATCTATCTCAATCAGTATTACAGGTCCCGAACTCCCAGACGCATACAAAGGTATGGGGACAATCTCTATCTAACTGTCCTACAAGCTATCTGATCTCACTATCAGCAACATCAAACTTAAGTAATTCCACAGTCATGGACCCTATAGTCATCAAACTTAAGTAATTTCATAGTCATGGACTCCACAATGTTGGTACATCTCTCATAACGATAGAACCTACACCTTTTGGCTTGGTCTAGATACCTAATGAAGTAACACCTAACAGATCTAGGATTAGTCTTCTTCTCCAAGGATTATCCTCACCCAAAAATAATCTGACAAGTTAGTCCTACTCATCACGCTTCTCATTGTATCTTTAATGGTTCAATTTCATATTTCGACTACACTGTTCTGTACAAAACTGCATGGCATAGAGTATTGGGAACAATCCCATAATCCTACAAATACTCTACAAATGGCTCCATGTGTTGTTCATATATGTCATGTATACCATGATACTCACTACCTCGGTCAAATCTCACAATCTTGATACATTTTCCTAATTACTTTTCAACTTCAGTTCAAAACTAAAGTTTTAAAGGATTCAAATATTTTCTTTATCAAATAAAGGTAGCTATACAAACAAAAGTCATTAATGAACATGATAAAGAACTTTGCACCACAAAATTGTAGGGGAATAAGGGTTACTAATATCTATGTGCACAATCTCTAGTAGATTATATCTATGGGTTGAACCTTTCTTTTTAGTCATGGTTAACTTTCCCTTTATGTGAAACATATAAGTTGCCATGTCACTAAAATCTAAGGAAAGAATAATCTCATCTTTAACCATTTCCCTATAAATATGTCCTAAACATTTGAGCCATAGTATTGAAGGTTTTTCATTAATTCTAGACCTCTATGATACTCCATACTCAACATTCAAAGAAATTCTTGACTCTTAGCTTATATATCTATCTTACTTAGCATAATGGTCTTTTAACATTGATAATTATCTATTATATATTATGGGGAGCTTAGAACACTTAGGTGATACTCTTTCATAGACTTGATTAGAAAACACGCTAAGGATCTCAATATTATCTTGACCTAAACTTTTAAGGTATAAGGTCGATGGATCTTTCCATTTGTATGGTTTCAACTTAGTGCATTTATAATCAATTCTGGACCTCTATACTTATACTTGAATTCCAAGCACTTTCTTCCTCAAGTGTGAACCCTTACACATGTATCTCTCCCCCTAAAGCGGAAGTCTTCTAACTATTTGTTAATGTTATCTCAAGATCACATTCTATCAAGAATTAATTAAGACATTGACAAAAGGATTCAAAAAACAAATAAGTACTAAGAGCCTTGAACTTATGACAATTCATTTTCTTGTGACCCTTCTGCTTGCAATAAAGACATTCCATAACTTTTAGATATGATATTTTAGCCTTTTTTTGCATTTTGAGTCTGACCAACAAACTTGTTACCACTATCCTTCTTAGTATTATGAGTCTTCTTAGGAGCATAAGAACTAGCCTTACCAGGCATAACAATGAATATGAATTATTTTAACAATTAAGTCATAATCCCTCTGATAATATCATACTTCACGCTTGTGAGTCTGCTCATCGAGTATCCAACCACAACATTGTCAGACACTTGGAACCTATCCATAATGAGTTTGAATTTCTAATTTAGGCTCTTAATTTGTGGCAAACTACTGAACATAAACCTAAAAAATTTATTAATAGCTAAAGTTTCAAGCTTGTTAGACCTCTCCCAATTAGCATAAAGATCCTACTGCTATGAACTACTCTTAGCGATTGTCTTATCTGCCTCATTCTCTCACAATGCCATGTCAAGATCAGTTATCCCCAAGCAAAACTTAATGTCTTATTTCCATCTTTTATGGTTTAAATTAGTTAACTCCTCAACAATGGCAATGTTGTTGTTCAAACTAAAACCCATTTATACCAAAGAACAAAATGCAATATGTAAAAATGAAAAACAAGGAAAATACAAATAACTCTCAACATCCTTTCCTATTATCTAGAATTCCAAAACATATAATCTCACCTCTCCTTTAGGTAGAGTATGCAGAACATGCAATGTATTAGTAGTGCATGAGACCTTCTAGGAATGCCTCAGCCTCAAAAGTCATCTCCTTTGGGCAAATTGACTCCCTTGACTAAGATACTCCCTAATCAGCAAATGCATTCATTCCATTCCAAATTAATACATGCAATAACCCTTTTGAACAGGTGATTGCATGCAATAATTAGGAATTATTTTGAAAACAAATCCTATGAACTAGTATAAACAAAATCACTTTGGTGATAATTTATTCATACTAATACATAAAACCCATAATCGGAATCTTTAATTGCCTCAATTGCAACAGTATACATTATGCATACATGAAGTCAGCATAAAATTGGGAGCTTCATATGCATGGATCTCAACTGATTCAAATCATCACAAAATCATTACATTCAAATTTGAACATACAACCAAAAGCGAAAGTATGAATAAAATTATCCTAACTAGGGAGAGTAAATACTATCACTAACTCCAGAGCATCCCAAAATGCTTTTCTATAAAATATTTTACAAATTTGCAATATATTTTTATGCATAAAATACTAGAAAAAGTAAACAATTCCAAAATAAATACACATAGAAGTAGAAAAAATTAAAAAAACATATATTAAAAAAATCACATTTAATTTCTAGAGCATGCTGGCAAAGTTCGGTGAAAATTGTGCTCTTGGGTGGGCACCACGCACTCATATGCGCCACACCTTGAGAGTGGGCTTGCCACACGCCCGTCATTGTTGAGCTTCCAAGCTCGCTGTTTTGCTTGTTTTCAAGTGCGATTTCAATAGAAACATGGATCCCATGAGAGATCAAACAATGCCCAAGATAAAAATGCAAGGATTCATGCATTCTTAAAGCAACAACGAAATCGTGAAACCGCGATTGTGGGTATGACAAATTTTAGCATGAAAATAGGGGTTTTGAGGTTCGATTCATTCATGTAAATGGCTTAAGATACATCCAGCAACAACATATTATTGATTCAAGCATCAAAATCATGCCAAAACACAAATTCACAAATTGGGGTTTTTGAAGCACTAAGTTCTAAAACAATAGTTAGAACACAAAATTTTCTCTCCATAGGGCACAATTTAAAACAATCTTTGTGTTGGGAATTGCGGATCAAAATATCTCGCAGCGGAATAATAGGATTCCCACACAGGATCCATGCGAAAAGTCCATAATCCGAGTTTTTTAAAAATTACCTCTTGAAGCGTGATAAACACAAGCGAGGTGAATCACCAACACCGTAATAGTGACGATGTTTCTGCAACACGAATGACTTGCAAAAGGAGTCACATCTACTGTTTCGCGGTGCTAGTGCGAATAGAAGATGAACCTTTCACCGTCTCTCACTCACTTTCTTAGGTGCGGCTAGGGTTGTGATGTAACATCTATAGCCCCTTAACAAAACTATTTATAATAGTGGTATACCTTAAGTGAGTGTGAGCGAGCAAGCTAAGCGTGCAACCCTAAAACCCATCCGTCATGAGTTAGGCCCACAATTGAATCAGGTCCAACTTGGATCCTTATTGCTCCAATTTAGTTTCTAAGTGTGCGACCTGCAGGTTCTCATGACGTTGGTAGTAATATTAAAATCTCATTTTAATATTACAAACGATGAGCTTGTATCTAGCAACACATCACTGCTACCCAAGTAATGAGAATGTCAGTGATTTGACATAACCTATCCGTGATCAATGTTTCCGTGTAGTTTAGTCCCTTTGTCAAGATATCTAGATTGAACACAAGGCATGGAATTCACCCTTGTATAGTCCAATCATTCGTTTCCGATACTCGAGTAGACTTTGTAACAATAAATGAGATCAATATCTCATATTGACTCATTTGAGCATGGCCATGCATTTCGCGTCTCTCACTCAATCGGGGGCAAGATATCGCTCTGTTATGTAGGAGTGACAAATTCCATCTAGGTCACTCACATCCCTCTGCATGATTTGCGATATGTCCAATAACCAACTTTATAATCACCTTGTTACAGATGACGTTTGATGGCATTAAAACACACAACTCCTCATGTAGGAATCGTAGTGATTTCAGTCAAAGGACCACAAACACCATTGTCACTATGAGAATCGCTTCACGTAACGATCCATGTAGCGTTCTCATGGTGGGTCAAAGTTCATCATTACTAATATGTACCAATGTGAAGACTTGATATCTCATATCCATGACCCGTGAGATGCGGTCATCAAGTCTCAATGTATTATTGTTGTCTAATTAACAATAATACTTGACTAGTGACATTTAAGAATAGTGTTGTAACCAAAAGGATCTCACGATCAAGTCATCCACTTGATGTCCTATGGTATCAAACTTACTATTCTAAGGACTTTATTATGTTTATCAAAAAAGAACACAATAAATGAAATGCCTCATATATAAAATAGCATAATATAATGTATGTCAATACAAACAAAATGTATTGGCCACTAGGGCATACACCAACACTTTGTGTCTATGAATTTGTTACAACAAGATTTTTAAAAGCATTAAGGTATATTGCACCAATTTTAATGAAATCAAGTCATTGAAAATTCACCAAAAATTGTATACAAAAAAGAAAAATTTATAAATTCAAAGATCATGATCATACACAATTGAACAAATTAGGTCCTTAAATTATATATGGCGGCTCTGATACCACATGTAAGAATTAATTGATGCCATATGTGATCATAGAACACTGAATATAATATAGATTATGTAAATTGTGTACTTTGCTTGGTTATGATTAAGTTGGATGATCATCTTATATACTAGGTCTTTCCCTCCAGACTTCAGTCTCCAAATCGATAAGTGTCTCTCAATGAATAAAGCACTTGAGGTTAGGAGTGGAGAGGAGACTTAGCCTGGATTTATAATGATGTCAACCCTAGTGAGCCTTGCCATCATGAGCCACTAAGGAATGAGCCTACACTAATAGCCACCTAACATATCAGCTCAATAAGGTATAATAGGCCTAAAATAAATGGATCATCATTGGCTTATTCCTTCTCTCATATGGATCGATCATTAACTCATTTTATTAAAATCCAAAACATCAATTAGTGGTAGCTCATATTAAAAAATATTCTAACAATCAAATGCCACTGCTCTCCCTGCATGTCGCTAGCTTTTATCAACTGAGTTACTAACATGAGACATACTTTCTTTTCTTTACTTTAGTTGTATGTTTAAAACGAATAGATAATTGTGTGTCTAGTGAATCATAAAAATACTCTTTGCAACTTACACTAAGTAATTGACATAAATAGAATTCAGATTTGTGACCGTATATTTAATTCATACATAATCAATGTTTGGGGTTCGAATTTTAAAATCACCATTTTAAAAAAGGTTTTGCCTAACTACCAAATTTGGCCCAAAATTTCATCAACACTTACTTACATGCAAAAAAGAATGAAGTATAATATAATATAAAGTAGGGACAAATTTAGGGGGTGGGGGACAAGTAGTTGTTGTAGTCCCCCAGCTTTTATATAAATCTTTAACTCACATGTAGTATTTTTAACATGTCAAGAAAAATAGGTCTTACCACTAATGGAAGATCATTTTCAGCTACGGAAAATTGTCTAATTACTTATATTGAGAGAAAAATTGTTGAAATATTAACAAATTCAGTCATTATGAATTTTATGATATGAAGGAGCATCATGCTCAACTACAATAAAGGTATGACATATTTAATTTTTAAACTTATAAATTTTCTTTTAAATATCTTAATTCCTAATTTTTATAATTTTAACCTCCTCATTAATTGATTTCTAAATCCATTTGTGATATAAAGTGCAATTAACTTCTGGGTGTATTTGGTTCAACTATGAAAACTTTGATTATTTCAAAAATGAAGAGTAGGATTATTTCAAAACTGTGATATAAAGTGCAGTTATCTGTGATATAATGTTCATTTTTCACACAAGATTGTGAAAACTTTTAGTTGTGTTTGATTTGTATAATCGATTATAATATAATTAGATTTATGTTTGAATATATTAGTTAAACATTAATTTTAAAATAATCTGTTTTATTTGGATAATATAAAAAAATTACTTTTATGCATTAAATTACTAAAAGAGATATAAAATGATTAAAATAGTTATTTGATTGAAGACAAAAATGATATTTACATATCAAAACTTTTGAATAATTTATAATTTAGAATCATAAGTTTCAAACTTCAAGTTTATAAAAAAAATTATTATAATACATTGAAGTTTGTGTAAAAACTGAAGCATGATTACCCAAACATACAATGAACTATTAAAAAAAAAGCTTTTTAACCCAAAAAAAAAGTTGTTGGTTTGGGAAATAGTTCAAACCAAATATGCACTTAGTATCCATAGTCCCACAAAAACCGCTTCTGTTGTATTGAGCCCATATAATGGAGAAATTATTACATGTTCGTAAAGCGTCATATAAGATTATGTTCACATTACTCACATTTTGATATTTTAGACTGAATTATTGATGAGGTATATCACTAACTTAGATATTTTGTTATTTTTTATTTTAAAAAAAATAAGGTTAGTATAATAAATATATAAGTTAGTAGTTGATCCTATCATTTATAAATACTAAAATATCAAAATTTGAATTATGTGAATATAATCCTCGTAGTGCTCTAAGAGCATGTAATAATTTCTCCATACCATATTACAATGATGACATGATTTTTTACCGTTGCTATTGACACATTTACTCCATATCCATAATTGTGTCTCAAATATCAAAAATGATTTTGTCATTATTTATCATAAATGATTGTTAAACTAAAAAAATTATTTAATCTTTCAAAGAATTTGAGAAATAAAAATTTAAATAATATTTAGTTATTATTATTTAATTTTTTATTTCTTAAAATATTTTTTTATTCAATAAATAAGAAACTAATTTTTTAAAATACAATCAAGTATCTAAGTAAGAATTTCTCTTAATAATATTATTTCTATATATATAAATCTTGATATTGACTCTAAGATTATATGTTTAAGGGATCTAAATCTTTTTCATTTAAACTAACACTTATTTGTAGTTATTATTATTATTTAATGACAATATTATAATATATGTGTGCATGACTTGAGTTTAATTTTTATAATTCAGTATTACGTGCTGTAAATTTTTCTTTATACTATTATTATCAAATGTATTATCACATCACATCATCTAAAAAAGAAAAATGCTAATTTACACTAATGCAATTTTACAGATGGCTCTACCAAGGTACATTTTCAAATGTTCAATCTACTATAATTGTGTAAGTTCTCAACAACCCATCAATTGATTAATTGGTTAAAAACAAAAACACATCATTCTTATTGTGGTTCATAAAAAATTGTTCGTATGGTATAATATTGCTTTATAAAAAACACTTTTAATAAGTGATAACACATAATTAAATAATAATGTATAATAGTTCTAAAATTAAAATCACAATTTTATCTATTTAAATAACATATTTCTCATATAATTTTTTCATAAATTTATTTTAAATGAAAAAAGATTTTCCACCGATTTGGCTTACACATTAATTAAGCTTAATTTCCAAAGGCTTTATCTACCCAACCGATGCATGATTCATTAGTACGCGTGTACGGCTCTGAACTTAAAAAACGGTTGTTTTGGCCAGTAAAATTCACCCAGGATGCAAAGACAAGGACAAATACATGGTGGGGTGGCTGCCACGAAGTTTCTAAAATGTCACACATATGCATTTTTATCACATTTTAGGTTGAAAGGAAAGAAATGAGCCTAATGATTACTTCCATTATTTATTTGGAATTACATTTTAGGATGAACAAAAAATATTTGAAGAGATAATATTTTCACAAGTTCATCATTTTTTGAAAAAAAATAACATTAAAAATTATTTTAAAGTAATATTTAATTTAAAAAGATAAGAAAAATTAAAATGTTAAAAAAATTATTCAAAGTTTAATTAAAAAAATATTATCTAATTTTACTTAATAATCAAAATTATCTTTAATAAAATTCACAATCTTTCCTCTCTTACCCTATTTTGTAGATCCCACTATATATTTATACATATTTTTTATTTCTTTATATATATTTCTAGTCTTTTTTTTTCATAAATTCAAATAAAAGAAGAAAATATTTATTCTTTTTCATTAGATGAAAACATACAAGAGAAGTGATAATTTATTTACTTCCTTTTTCTTTTTTTTCTATGGTATCATTTATTTTCCTTTCTCATCTTTCATATCAAACAAAGTCTTAGTAAAAATTTCTTGATATAATAGTAGCACGTTTAAACTTATGATTTCATACAAATTATTCAATTTTTTTTTTATCATTAGCCACTCCTAATCACTTACTCGTAGAGGAAATTTGAATTTGATTGAAGATTTCTTTTTCTTTTCTTTTCCGCTAATGGAAATGAGATCAATTAGACTCTTCAATTGCTAGCTTGTTAAAAGAATAAAAAAAGAGAGGGAAATATTGCCACTCTGTGTATGATTATTTCAACAATGTATTTTTTTATTATTATTTCAACAATGCATTTTTTTCATTAAAATTATTTAAGATTTCGTAATTAGTGGATAAAAAATAATAGGGGTTTAGATGAAGGCACTAACTAGTTCAGCTGATAAAATATTTTACATGTGAATGCAAAGACTTGTGATTAAATTTTGTTTTCATCATTTGTTGTCTCCTGTGTGTGTTACTGGTTAAAATCTTTAAAATTTTTCAGATCAACTATCTATTGAAAAAAAAGATAATATCATGTTTTCATGGTTTTGGCTGCTCTCATTTTACTGGCCGCTATTACAAAAATCGCTTTTGTTTTCTTTTTCTCTGACTACTAAAATGTTTCAGTTTGCTAGATTGTCTATTGTCTGTTCGTGTATTCAGCAACAGTTTGAAAAATAATAAAACCCAAAAAAAAAGTGGGTCTCACTTATTGGTCTGGGATAAAACCATTCAAGATATATAGTATTTTTCTTATTTAAATTAACTATGAATGAGTTTTGTCAAACATTCTATATCATGGTAGAATACATCGAATTTTTCAAGAGTATTTTTATTGCTAAAAAAAATAGTCATAATTTTGACAAAATATAAAAACGGTTGTTAGATAGAATAAAATAGTAAGGATTATTCACCTATTTAAGAGTCAACAAATATATTACATCATTCTGACAATTTTATTTTTATAAAAAATTTTGACTCTCTAGTAATTTTCATTTTTCAATAGATGTATATGTAAAGTAATTGATCAAATATATGATGATGTTGAAAGTAAGTTTGATCATGTCATAGTTTGTCTATTTCTTTAATAAAGTATATTAAAATAATATTTTATTATAATAAAAAAATTAAAGTAACTTATCTTTGTTTTTTTTTTTTTAATTACGATTGGTAGTGTAAGGATTAGATTGTGGCATACTTTGATAGGTAAACTATTCACATCAAAATTAAGAGATTCATAAAGATATAAAGCTAGGTAATTGACACAAGTAAGATTTAAATTTGTGATCGTATATTTACCTCCATATCACATGTCCTTCTAACATTAAAACAATCATCGGGTTAAGTTATCCTTTCTTTGACAGTAAAAATAGATAAAATAAAATAAGATAAAATAAAATAAAGTTTCTACATCGTTGTTTAGATGTTTAATGATGAAATAAATGAAATTTTTCATTCTCTTATTTAAAAATTCTAATAAAAATAGATGGAATGATAAGAAAAATAAGATGGAGTAGGATAAAGTTTTTCATATTCCATTCTTTTCTATTCCTTACTTTTTAATTTGAAAACCAGAAAAAATAGAAATATGAAATGGTATGAAATGTGGTAGAGTTCTCTGAATTCCATTCTATCAAGTATCTTTTTAATATCCAAACAATTACTCCTTTCATTATTCTATTTCATTCCCCAACTTTTCATTACTTACCAATGTTACCATCAATCCAAAATCCAAACAATAAGAAATGACTACCCCCAAGTCCTAACTTCCAACTTTTCCAATCAAGCTACCCTAGCTCCCTCGTCTTCGTCTTACCAATACTGCTAAAATGGTAATATTACTGATTTACGGAACTAATCATCACGTACCATCACATGAAACTGATGCACCTAATGTCCTCTTGTTTATCAAATCAAACATTTCACTCACCCACAAGTTCAAATTCGGATCAAACACAAGCTAAAATTATAAAATAAATTAATATTTATAAATTATTTAAGTTTCAATTTGATCACTAAAATTTACGTATAAGTTTTTAAGATAAATGTTATATAAAAGTACATTGTTAAGTTTTTTTACTATCCTATTTTTCTTTAAGAAAGTAAAGCTAAGGAAGAAGGAGAGTATTGATTCATTATGTTACTTACATACGGCCAATTAAAAAAATTTGTTAGCAGAAAAATTAAACCTAAACTTTGTAGTCTTACAACGTTACTTACATACGTCCATTTAAAAAAAATTGTGAGCAGAATAATTAAACCTAAACTTTATAAATCAAGTGTTTCAATCCTTATCAAATCAAATGTAACAACTAAACTAATCCCGTTCCCAAATTTTTATCCTAATTTTAAAGATTTGTCATTTATAGACCAAAGCGGAAAACTTACTATTTTATGGGTTAAAAAAAAAAGAGAGAAGATCAATTTATATTAGTGTAAATATTTTTTTTTTTACACTTATTTTCAACTGTTAGCTCTACTTTTATCTAATGGTTATTTTTAATGAAATAATATTAACTATTAGATGAAAGTAAAATTAACGGTTGAAAATAAGTGTAAGAAAAAAAAAACTTATATCGATATAAACTGATCTATCCTAAAAAACATGAAAAAACTTATTTACATCTTGGGAAAATAAAAGAGAAATATTTTGCATACAATTTTTATATACATATTATATTTATATCTTATATTAATATAAAAGATGTTAAATTAATTTGTATATAATTTTAGTATTTTTATAAAATATAAAATAAATTTATGAATGAGTTAAAAATAATTAAACGTATAAAATATAGATGAATAACGGGATCCGATACAAAACTCCAAAGTCTAATGTTCAAACTCCCAGTGGAGAGCTAAAAAAAATATCCATGTAGATAATAAATATTTGAGAATTTTTTTTTCTGAAAATCAATTTTTTTAACAAAAGAAAAGAAAAACTCCATGCAGCCACCGCATATTTATAGTCAAACAAACAGATGCAGAGTCTTCAAACCAAGATATTAACTCTTTCATCAACCACTCTTCCACACACACACACTCACCCTCTCTCTCTCTCTCTCGCTCTCTACAAAATTAGCATTCCGGCGAACTCTCCGGTCAATTTCCGGCGACCTCTTCCCCGAAGCGATGCCAACGCAATGAATGAGGAATCACCACCGGCGATCCTCATGCCGCTTTCCTGCAGCTCCGACTTCGACCTCCTCTGCGGCGAGGACACCTCCGGAATCCTGTCCGGGGAGTCGCCGGAATGCTGCTCCGACCTCGATTCCTCGCCATCGTCGACGGAGGAGTCCATCGCCGACTTCATTGAACACGAGCGCAACTTCGTCCCCGGATTCGACTACGTGTCGAGGTTCCAATCTCGCTCCCTAGACGCCAACGCTAGAGAAGAATCCGTTGCATGGATTCTCAAGGTAAACACAACAAAACTGAAAACAAATACAAAACCACCTTCTTCAACAATCGGACACTCTGTTGCATTCTTATTACATTAATGCCACTCTCCAATCGCTAAAATGCACCGGTGTTGTAACTTGTAACCGGCTCTCCATAACGGCCTTCTAGATCTGCGTCGGTATCGGCTCTTCCGATGGATTTCACGGCGGCGATGAGTCGTTGATTGACGGCGTTACTTTTTTATTATTTTTAATTTAAATAATGTTATTTACACATCAAAATGATATATAAAACACGTATGTTGATTGACATGTATTTTTTCTTATTTTATTGTTTGAAAAAATGATATAAGAATAATATAAAGAAATTATATATAAATATATCATTATTGTTTCAATTTTCATGCAAATTGATTAACTGTTTGATACGTGATTTGCAGGTACACGCGTACTTTGGTTTTCAGCCGCTGACGGCGTACCTTTCCGTCAATTACATGGATCGGTTTTTGGATTCTCGCCGGTTGCCGGTGAGCTCTTGATTCTAGGCAGCTTTGAAATGTTACGTTAAATTCCAAGAGTGGAAAATTTGGTGTTATTATTGTCATGTGCGTGGGCAGAAAATTTCTATGCGGTAATTATGTTTGACTTTTCAAACGTGAAAAGTTCTTAAATGCATTACTACCATAAAGTCTCATATTTTATTTAGTTTTGTTGATATATTATCATTCCATTTTGCTGGCAACATTTTTCTATGCGACGTTCAAAATTTAAGTTAATAATGTATATTATTTGTTATGGAAAGAAAAAGAATTTAATTGTTATACACTGATTTATATTGACATTTATTAATATTTTTAATAATATTTGATACATCATTATTTATTATTATATCATTCTCATTAATAAAATAAAGATAATTAATAATGATTTGTCAATGTATTAATAAATGTCAATATAATTTTTTTTATATTGATAATGCATATCAATTAGTCTAATAATTTTGTGTGTGTAAATATTTTTATTATTTAATGCGAACTATAATAATAATAATATTTTCGCTACAGTATATACAAACCTGCTGATTTTTTGTCATCTTATTGGCCACGTACAATTATTATAAGCTCTAATTATTATGTCAAGGAAATTCTAATGGCTTTTTGGATCGTTTTGAATCTAAAAGTAGTTACTTTTCCATTAACCTCTCAATCATTGATTAAACAACGCATTTATTTTTTTTATGTACGACAATGATTAAATAATCTTATCTTATTCAGATAAAAAAAAATCTTATCTTATTATATAAATATTGAACTATACGCAAAACTTATAGACGTATGAGTTATTTATACGAGAATTAAATTTATTATTCACAAAAAAAAACATATAGCTTGTAAATGTCAATAATATATGTGTATTCGGGAATATACTGTTGTAGTATATACTGTGGATAATGGCAGCTTGCGGAAGCTTCTAGTACTCTCATCTGGCACGTGCATGGCACGTGAGGATATATACTGGTATTTGTGCTAGAAAGTTTGCAAAGTATTACCGTATTACTACTATTAATCGAGATATATAGGAAACAATTATTTTAGTGATAATGATAATGATAATTACCTTTGGGATTTACTGTTTGATTTGTGCATACATGTTTACAGCAAACAAATGGGTGGCCTATGCAACTTCTATCTGTTGCTTGTTTATCTCTAGCGGCAAAGATGGAGGAACCTCTGGTTCCGTCTCTCTTGGACCTTCAGGTATAACTCCTATGTGTGTGGCCTTGGGCTTCGTTCTTTGACTAGATTCAATAAACGATCTCAAAAAGACAATGAAAATTAATTAATATTAAATTATTAATGGATTAATGGATAAAACTTTATGTTGATTTGGCATGTCAGTAGTTATGTAATGATACGTCATTCATAATGTATAAACAGGTTGAAGGTGCCAAATACATATTTGAGCCGAGAACGATTCGCAGGATGGAGCTTCTTGTTCTGGGTGTCTTGGATTGGAGGCTAAGATCAGTCACCCCACTTAACTTCCTCGGTTTCTTTGCGTGCAAGCTAGATTCAACAGGAACTTTTAATGGATTCCTCATTTCAAGGGCTACAGAAATCATCTTATCTAATATCCAAGGTATATATTCCTAATTTCCTATAGCCGTTCAAAATGCAATAAATTGTAGTTAAGAGTAGCTGGGGTGGTTGATAATTGAATAAAGTTACAATAAAATTTGACTCTATTTTTTTAAATTTTTTTTTAATCTTATTTAATCTTTTTTTTGTCTATTAATTTAATTAAATATGAGTAAAAATAACATATCAAAAGATATTCGATGGGATTAAAAAAAATTAGAAGAAAGAGTTAGAGTTAAGGTTTTCCATAAACATTATTAATATTAGAAAGTAGTGAAGTTATGCACTGTGAGTTGTTAAAATTACTGAGTTTTCGGTTTGAATATTTTGTCCACAGAGGCTAGCTTTCTTGCTTACAGGCCATCATGCATTGCTGCCGCGGCCATACTCTGTGCAGCTAATGAAATTCCTAATTGGTCTCTCGTTAATCCTGAGCATGCCGAGTCATGGTGCGAGGGACTAAGAAGAGTAAGCATGTAGTATGGTAAATTATGATGGAAAAAAAAAGTGGGTTTATGTATATGTTTTGAAATGAAGAGATCGATCAAGTTGCCAAAATACATATGTCTGTTTCTTGTAGGAAAAAATTATAGGGTGCTACCAGCTGATGCAAGAACTTGTGATTGACAATAACCGGAGGAAGCCCCCTAAAGTGTTACCACAGCTGCGAGTAACAACTCGGACCCGAATGAGGTCAAGTGTCTTATCATTCCCATCGTCCTCCTCTTCATCATCCTCCTTCTCATTGTCTTATAAAAGGAGAAAAATAAATAACTGTTTGTGGGTAGATGATGACAAAGGAAACTCCGAGTGAAGAGAAAAAGAACAACAATAATAATAAGGAGGGAGGGAAAAAAAGATGAAATAAGGTGGTCCAAGCTGTCTAGAAGCAACCTCAACATTTTTTAGAGGGTTTTGTGATTAAAAATTGACTTGAGTGATGGTGTAGATTATTATAGTATATATATTGTATGTATGAGAGTTTGATGGGTTTGGAGAATTTATAATTATTAATTTTTATTTTATGTTGGTGGGTATTGGCACTCATTAATGGCTTTGCATATTCCCTAGGGAGAGGGATTTTGTAACATAAATATATTGGTGTGGGAAAGTGAGTATGAGAGAGAGAAGGGAAATATTGAAATAGAGAGATGGATGCATTTAATGGTTCGGTCATGTAAGTGTGGAAGAAAGAAAGAAGTTGGGGATTGGAATTCAAAGGTTGCATTGATTTTTGGTGAAAGTGATGAAGATGGTGGGGCACTGCTCTAGAGCTAGGGAAGAAAAGCAGAGAGCAGGTATAAAAAATTGGGGGATTGAAACTTTGAAGTTTGAATCAAGCTTTCATCTTGGCCAGCATCATTGCTTCTTCAACTTCCGCGTTCCTTTGATGGATACCCTCAACAGTTCAAAAGAAAGGATGGATAATAAGATGAAGTCGGCTACATTTTGTGGACTTTTTTTATGGTACGTGTGCAGATGGTTCTGGTGCGTGCCAATCACGTGTGTATGTGTGATTTTTTTTTTGTTGGCGGGAGCTGTTTATTTTTCCTCTTCTTTGGCCTCGAGCTTTGGCCTAACTATACAGGACTCCATTGCCTGGTGTCCACGCGTGTGAGGGAAACACGTGTATATAGGTTTAAACTTTAAATTTTTTGATCTGTTTTCAAGAGAGGAGAACCCTCTGTTCATAGTGGCCTAATTGGCTTAAAAAATGGGAAGGAAAAAGGTCTTTGGGGCCTTTTCCTGTGTGATGTGTATTGAATTCATTAAACTTAATTAATTTCATAGATTTCTTTCGTTCATATCTTTTATCTATCACTCTCTTCTACTCTATATGCAGGGAAATTCTTGACTCGTAATTCTTGAATGAATCATGTGATTCATGGGCTCTGTGATCCCAAAGTAATTCTAACATGAAAGTTATATATCCATGCATCTAAATGTACAATTTGAATTATTAGATCCACTTATCTTATGAACTTATACTCCAATAAAAAATCTCGTATAAAACTATATTGCTCGCTCATAGCACATGATTCAAAATTTAGATAGATACTTTGTAGATTTTCCATTTGGTCTTATTACTGACTGAAAAGAAACTATAAGACTCTCTCTGGAATGTAGTGAGGCAAATTTCTGAAGCGGGTCGACTGCTCGGTCCCGCTAGCTATAAAGATGGCCAATCAGTGACTATGACTCCTAAATTAGCCAGTGCCTGCTCGTGACCATCACCAGGCTGTACTATTATGGTATTATACATACTATCAAGCACTAGCGCCCCATGAAATATCAGACAGTCCTTGCATTACATCCATGTATTCATTCACTGTGACATAGATCTTCATATGTGGATCATTTACCACCATGGGTACCTAAACATCTTTTATTTATTTATATATTTTACATCAGATATCTCTTAACAATTAGTAAATGATTCATAATTAAGTGGAAGATGGGTAACAACTACCTAAAGAGCTGGCTTTTTAACCAATAGGAAGAATCCTTTATTACTTTGAACTTTGAAGATTATGTTAACAACTAGTACAAATTAAAGTTAGAAGAGCGAAAGCAGAAAAAAGCAAGAGATCTTAAAAAACCTACTTTAATACAGAATTTCTTCTCTACAAATAGTAAAAAGCCCAGCCCAAGGGCTTGTCATTTAGTCCCATATCCCCGACATAAGGTATATTATTTTTGCATGCAGTAACACTAACACACAGACCACCATGGCTTTTTTCCCATGGTGTCTTCGCAGAAAAAGTAACCATGCATGTTAGGCATTTGTCATGCAATCTTAATTATCACCCCTACGTTTGCATGACAACCATATGACCGCTTATTGGCACAAGATCCTATTCTCTCCATCACATCCATACACTTCTGTCTAAACCCATGTTCATCAAACTACGCCACTGCATAGATGGACCATAGTGAAGAAAATTATAGCAATTTAGTGACAATCTTAGCTCAGTACCTCTTTTTCCCATTGCTCTTGGATGTTTGCTCTGTATAATTGATGGAGCCATGAATTATTTTTTGCCCTTTATATGGTGCACATAAGAATCCATCCTTGAACTAAAATATCGAAGTCATCCACATTGAGAAGGGTCACGATCTCTTTCCATACGTGCTATACTATTCCTGCTTTATAAAGGGTTTCAGGATAGTTCCAAATGTGGATCCCCCAACCCAACGTGTCTTATTCCACTCGTCAATTCATTAAGACTTGCCAATTAATTAAAGGTAGCTGCTGCTTCAACCAGTAAATTAATGATATTGCATTCCTTCATTAGACCGACACGGTGGGATGGGATCCATTAAAATTTGATTTAAGTGCTAATCAATCAGATCAGCCATCTTCCCCCAACTGAACAGGTTATGCAGATCAAACAATTGCAATGGTGATCATCGACACAATTAACAAATATAATGAGGTTCATGTGCGACAAAAGTTTTGAACATTAATCAAAAGCTTTCTTTTGAATTATTGGATTAATGGGACAGATATTAGGACAAACACTGTGACGGAAAGACAATAATACTAATAGAAATTTGATCATCACAAACGCAAGACTGGTCTCTTCCTAACCCTTTTATAAAAGTAACGCACATAACCCTAGTTTGTATATGTACGAAGCTAACAAACCTCAGCACTATATTGAGGTAGATATTTATAGCTCGTGTAATGAAAGACTTCCATAGAATAGTATTATTATATTTTATTTTATTTTTTCATTTATAGATAAGAAGAGGGTAAATTATTTTCTTAATGGTAGACGTGGTTAAGGGGTTTAGGGACCCGTTGAGTATATTTTTTGATATGAATGGTGGCTACCAAACCCGCAGATTGGGGCACGAGGGCAGATGTGACGCCCATCTCATTAGCCACAAAAAGTTGGAGAACTATATGAGAATTTTGGATTTTGTCATGCCATTGGTTCTCACCAATATCCTCCATCATGAGGTCCAAATATTAGAATACATGGGAGTCTGGGTTTCTTCGATCATGACTTTGTATAGCTTATAATTTACTTATTATTATGACATGTATGGAAAGGAATGACCATTGTAATTATGGTCACTAAATCTGCAAGTTAAACTGTAATTAGCATTTTGTAGACCTATGAGAGGATGCCATGTGCACTCACATAACAAGGGGGACCAACTGGGCACTGAGCTGCCTTTATTTTTGTCTTAAATGTGTAAACTAATCCATGCAGGTTCCTTTACATCTCTTGCTTCCTTATCATGCTTTAAAGAAATAACCTCCCCCACGAAGTTCCTTTATTTGTATACCAAATGACCTTTAAAGTGAGAGGAGTGAGGAATCCTAAGTGTATAATATAACCAAAAAGCCAAAGATACTTTTCCCCTCGCAGTAAATGGTAGGGCTTTAGGGGTGTTTCTATGGGATTTAGAATCTAGCTCTTTATCCTCTCTTTTAGTTAGGGAATTTCCAACTTTTGGTGGCCGTATGACAAGGATAGAAAGAGGACGCCAACCGAAAATCTTAATTTTTTTGGTTCTAAAATTTAACCATATGCTCGTGGGGCTGCTGCAAAAAGTTCCATATAGGCCCCTTGAGGATTAAGGGTTCAAAAGTGAGAATGATGGTGAGTTCTCAGATATGGTTTCTGAGGATTTGATGCTGAATGCAAGACACAGCACTACTCTCAAGTCCTTGACGCACTCATTGTCCCCATTCTACTTCAGATTTTTTATAGAAAGAATAACAGACAGATAATAAAAGAAAAGTAAGTAAGTAAAGCAACAAAAAGGGAAGCCGAGACAATAAAAATGATGGCACCTAAACTTCATATTTATACGTAAACTCCTTGTATACGTGTCCGCTGAATAATGAATATCATGCTCACAAGTCCCAACCAATGATCACTTTGATTCTTCCTAATTAAATTATGTTATAGCACTCATAATTAACAAGGCTCGCATGCACATACAATGATACTCATAATTCATTCCTGTCCCCTCTAGTAATTAAATTTTAAAAAATCCCACAAAGCATAGTAGAATTAAACGTGTTCTGTGTACACCGTAGACAATGTAGCACAGTGTTGGTTGGCTGTACATGGGTTCAAAGTTTCACATATTTTTTGTTTTCTAGCTGAAAGTGTAGCCTTTTTCTCAGCTTACACGCATTTCTCTCTTTGGATGCCACAAAAAGATGGAGAAAGAGGAAGAGTTATGGGGTAGATATATGAGCTAGTCTCGAGGGGGAGCGTCAAGCGTGGATGTCGTGGTGTTCTTTATTAATGCTTTGTCTTAGTGCCAACCATGGACCTCCATAGTGACAGAGTGGAGAGAAAAGAGTCGTCTGCTTAATCATCAAAACTCTATAGAGCCACCATCACCACCTATCACTCCCACTCCACTTCAACATCAAATTTGATCACTCAATTAGTTACTTATATATATTTTATATTCCAAGATAAATAAAATCTCTCTTGTCCTAGTCATTAAAAGAAGCACCCAGCAAATTCTTTATGTACAAGCAGCGTGACATGTCTGAATACATTAGCTCATTCACATAATGAAAAGATACCCAAAAAAGCATGATATATAGGGTAAAGTTTGGTTTGGAAGCAAAATATGGCAAGTTTAAAGTGTGGGTAAAGTTAAAAATAATATTACTGTTTTAAGGCTGATGAAAAGAAGTAAAGTGGTAAAAGTTTTACTTGCTGCTGCTTGCATGTATAGTATAGCAATGAAAGACCAACAAAAGATGGAATAGACAGCAGAAAGAGAGGAAGCTGTTTAGCCGAAAGCTTGTACCCAAATTGAATTATGAAGTAATAAAGTATGAAATTAAAGAGCAGAGTTGAGAGTACAACGAAAATGCATAGATAAGGAATTAAGGACTGATTTATACATGTGAACGGAGAGGGAGATATGGTTCATCACCCGGTCATTCTTTTACGCTTAGTTGAAGTCCAAGCAAGTTTGTGCGAATCTCAATTGACTCAATGTCTTAGTCCAGTTCATCAATTGGCTCAATCTCAATTTACAAAGATATTTTTTATAGTCTAATTTTAAATAATTTATATAATTAAAATTCAAATATATAATTTTATATTTACTACACATCACATAATCGTCTAGGTGTTATTCTTTCCTTTAGTCATTAATCATAGCTTTTATATCTTTCTTTTCCTCTTTTCAAAAAGGGCAAAGATGAACTGTAGAGAAAAGGGCAAAGATGAACTGTAAATTCTCTGCACTTTCTCCTCTTCCTCTTTTTCTCTCACTCTCTTTTTTATCACTACATTGCTCAGGTAAATGGAATAGCATGAAAAACATCAAATCAGGACTTCTTTGAACTATCTTTGCAGACATTTGACAGCAAGATGACAATTAGAAAAGAGGGGGAAATGGAAAGGAGGAACAGAAACCATCGTAGTGCACTCCACATCAATATCCCACAAAGAGCCCTAGCTCCTTCCCCACCAATCAACAAAAAAAAAAAAACCAAACTCGAGCATTGTACACAGGCTACATGAAGAAGACCAAGACCTCTATTTTGTCATATGTACGTATGTTTACTCCTCTTCATACTTTACAAGTTCATACTTCTAACAAAATGCCTTTGTGATAAAGGGGAAAGAAAGGGGGGGGGGGGGGAAAGAAGCCAAAGTTCAATTGTGTTGACATTAGTGTTTTGAGTTAGCACCCCCAATGGCATTATACAAAAAATCTTTAATCACTTTCAATGTGGCCACCAATCCCCACTTTACAAGTTCACGCTTAGGACATCATGTCGCATGTGAGTATAACTCACTCTTTTCATATATTATATATCAAACTGAAATAAGTATACCATATAGAAATATAAATATGCTATAGTGTCATATTATGAATGTTCAACTAGCAAAACTCTTTTACTGTTTCGGCTAGGCGTAATTTTTTCAATTGCAGCACACTATTCACACTACTTTATACACCTTGGGTTTGTAACTTTGGAAACTTGCATAAAAGGTGGGTACTACTTATCTTCATTGAGTTTCTTTATAAATTGATTAATTGGTTTAACTTCCATTAATTATGGTCTTTGGCTAATTGATTTGGATAATATAATATGTATGAAGGAAAAGAAAGCGAGAATCACATTCTGTCATGTTCAACTGCAACATTCCCTTTCCTGTTTCCTTTTGGTCGGAAGTGACAGTAAGATTACGTTCCCAATTTTCTTGTAATGCAAGTTTAATGTCTAAAGTTATTGACTTATAGCCTTTCTTAATTTTCTCAGATGCACAGTGCTTCATATTCCTTTTCTATGTGTGCGTGTGTGGGGTTGCGTGGGAAGCGGGTTCCCGGAATGGTGAAGGAATACTGGAAACGAGATGTGCTAAATATGATTAAGGTATTTAGCATGAGGCCCATTGAGGAGTTTTTTTATTGGGCCAAGACTTCCAAACTGACATTACAGTGAAATGAAAGTTAGAAATAGAGAAATAAGGATACAAAAAAATCTTAAGAAGGTTTTTATATATTTTTAAATTATATTTAAATTAATTAGTATATATAAGAGAATTTTTTTTTATATGAGAGAGAATCTATATAAAGAAGAAAATATAATTAAATATAATTAAAATAGTATATATAATTATATGCGAATTAAATCCCTAAGATAATACAAAATCAAATCTAATTTAATCTTGAGATATGTTCTAGACATTCTAACATTCTCTATCGAGTTAAAGCTATTAATTTTTAGCTTGTTACAATTATACACACGAAAATAAAATAAACTAAAAATAATCTAAAAACACAATATCGAGATCTTGGAGAAGCCAACAGACCCAAACTACATTTAAGATAGAACCATATGCATCTGGGAAAATCTACAATGGGAACGGAGTCTACTATCAGAACAAAGTCTGAAATATATGAAGAAATCCGAAACGGAGTCTAGCATTAGAACAAAGTTTGAAATTTAGGACGAAATCTAAAACGGAGTTTGATATTAGAACGAAGTCTAGAATCTAAGGCGGAGTCTAAAACGAAGTCTGGAATCTAGGACGGTATCTGAATAGAGGTCTGCAACGATGTTTGAATAGAGTGGACAAGGTAATTAGATAGTTGATTATGCATGTGTGTCCCGGGGCTGACGAGGGCGAGGAGTGATCGCCAGTGCAATGAAGCACGGACAATGAGCGACTTCTGGCAGGCTTCTAGGCGAATGGTCGCATGAATGAACTGAATACACACCGGAATGAGAGGGATTCAGAGATTGTGCAGGTATGGGACTACATAGTTGAGGATGACTTAAAGTAATTGATTTGGTGTAGCCATATCAACAAGTTGCAACCTCTTTTCAGGAGCCTAGAACATAAGAACTCCATGGTCAAGCATGCTTAACCTGGAGCAATTATGGGATGGGTGACCTCTTGAAAAGTTTCCTAGGGTGCGTGTGAGTGAGGACAAAGTACGTTGAAAATACCTGTGTTGGTTTGTTGAGACACTCGTCAATCTTGCAGGCAGTCCCGGGACGTTACAGGTGGTATCAGAGATAGGACCTTTCCCAGTACGGTGTGGTTCAAGGATGAACCAAGCGGAAATTGGTGGGCATGTGTGTCCCGGGGTCGACGAGGGTGGGGAATGATCGCTGGTGCAATGAAGCACGGACAAGGAGCGGCTTCTGGCAAGCTTCTAGGCGAAGGGTCGCATGAATAAACTGAATACGCACCAGAATAAGAGGGATTCAGAGACTGTGCATGTATAGGACTGCATAGTTGAGGATGGCTAAAATGAATTGATTTGGTGTAGCCATATCAACAAGTTGCAACTTCTTTTCGAGAGCCTAGAACACAAGAACTCCATAGTTAGGCGTGCTTAATCTGGAGTAATTGTGGGATGGATGACCTCCTGAGAAGTTTCTTAGCATGCGTGTGAGTGGGCACAAAGCACGCTAAAAAGACCTGTATTGGTTTGTGGAGACACTTGTCAATCTTGCAGGTAATCCCGGGACGTTACAGACAACAATAGTCTAGAATGGTATCTGAGAGGAGGTTTGGAGTTGTGTTTGAATGGAGCAAACAACGACGGCCTAGACCGAGAGCCTAGGCTATCTGATATCAAGTTAGAAATAAAAATAGGGAGAGGAAGTCGGAAAGAGAACATGACATGAGAGATGACTAATCAGAGTTCCATAGTTTCGGGAAGTATGCAATAGAATAGTGATGAGACAGGTCACAAAAGATGGTATCGTTCTGATACTATGTTAGAAACAGAGAAACAGGGATATAAAAAAGTTTGAAGAAAGTTTCTGTATATTCTCTGAATTATATCTAAATTAATTAGTGTGTACAAGAGAATTCTCTATTTATAGGAGATGAAGTCTATATAAAGAAAGAAATACAATCAAATATAATTAAAATAACATCTCTAATTATGTGCAAATCAAATCTCTAAGTTAACACAAAATTAAGTCTAATTTTATTCTGAGATATATTCTAAATATTCTAACAATAAATGTTTTAATTCATGAAGTACTGCTTTAAGAAAGGATCATCTACATATTTGACATAATACAACACTTCAAAACATAAATGGACACTTTAAATATTGTTATAACACAATTTTTAATCACTAGAACATAAGAGTTATGCAGTTTTTTCACAGATATTACTTTCTTAAGATTTGAACTTGGGTCTTTATCCCAAGAGATTAAAATTGCTTACTACCTTGACTAATCCTTTATGAGTTAAATATTGAAATTATGATAAAACATAACTAGTGTTTAGATGACTAAATTTTGATTTATAGTCCAAATTAACAATTCCAGATATCATGGTTGCTTTAATGTATGAAATGACACAAGTGAGTATATTATATAAATGTAGATTTCATTACTGCTTTTACTTATTATTACTTCATATTAATGGGCTAATTTAAATTGTTGAAGAGCATATGGATTTGTTTACAATTCCTTTTCTCCTTCACATTTCCACCTCATTTTTGTGGGCCTGTATATTTAGTATATTTAAAAGAAAAGGTTTCTTAGAGCCCATTTGGAATAATGGAGATCGATTTTATTGAAGAGTCATCTTCGGTTTTGGAATTAGAAATTTGAAAAAGGTCTAGGATGCAACATTTTATCCAAACCCAAATTCATTGCCTCGTTCACAAACTAGAGGGGAACCCTAAAGTGTCTTTTGTCAGTGTTCGTTATGGAAGCTCTACTGGACTAGCAGCAGTACCTATTGCTTATAGCCACGAGGACGTAATTCAAGTTGCAAAGTTTGGGTAGAAGTCTTACGATATATAGTTTTAAAAATCATAATGATGATCCATTCAGTTGAAGTGCTAGGTTATTAATTCAATTAGTGAATTAGCGAATTGTATAAAATAAAATAAATATATAAATATTTAATATAAACATAAAAAATTATATAAGAATTAAAATATGTCACAATTACAATTTTAAAATATAAAGTTCACATTCAAAATACAAATTCACAAGTTCCAAATACAAATAAACAACAAAAGTTTACAACACAAGTTCACATTCAATCCACATGCATAACGGGAGAATAGGGATCGTCTTGCATGCACCCTGTGTTAGTAGGGTGCATAGATCGATACACCTCATGAAATGGTCATTGATGTGGTGGAAAATTTATTAAAAATTGATCAACGGTCTAAAATTAAGAATGACAACCTATTGGATAGATAAAATAAAGTAAGCTCATCTTCACCATTAAAGATTTTAACAGTTAGGATATTGGCGCATCAAAACATTTTATTTAAAATAAAACAAAAAATAATAATAATAAGGTGCCTTTTCTGAAAAAATACCATAACAGTTTGACTTTTTAACCAAATTATCATTGGTAAAAAAATTATTTATCAAAATATTATTTTTTAAAATTATTTACTAAAATAACACTATTTTGAAACTATATATTAATGTAATATTTTTTAATAATTTTTGGTCTATATAAGATGCGTCAAATAAGGTGACGATGTACCATTTTACATGACATTTTTTATGTGAATACATCATATAAGATGACGTTTTTTAATTAAAAATGCCAACACATTTGACATTTTTCACGTAGACAAAAAAAATACTTATAGGATACTTAACTCATTTCACGTGGTTCTCGCACTCCTCTTAAAGATACATGCATTTCACATACCTATTAGAGAGTGCACCATAACGTTGAAGACATTAATATCAATTGGTTTATTTATAAGTCAAGTGTTTGTTGCTAATTCGTAAAGTAGTCAATGTGTGATTTTGGTATTTGCAAGACAAAACAATTAAGTAAAGCAATAAAATACATTTGTTCGATGTAAGATTTTGGTATTGACAAGATAAAATAATTAAGTAAGATAATAAAGTACCTTTGTTCGATGTGAAACTTTGAAAAATATGTTTCCACACTTATAAATATGTTAAAGCACTTTTTTTATTAAAAAAAGGTGTATTCAAACAAGCTCAAAAGTTACGTGAAAAGCATAGAGTAAACTTTTCTTTGCTGCCAACTCACTCGGTAGGGTTATTAAAATTTGGCCAATTCATCGAGTCTTTGGTTGAATTGGTCGAATTTTACAAATTACACCGGTTTGTTAACATTTCTAAACTAATAAGTGGCTCGAACTGGTCAAGTGTCCGAGCTGGCTTAACAGTTGAATTGGCCGGTATGAGTTTAGTTTTAAAACTATGAGTTTTACATTAAGGTGTGTCATGGGGGTTTTTAGCAAGGAAAGGAAGGGAAAAAATAGGTTTATGGTAAACTTTCCCTTTATTTGGAAGTTTTATAAAACGAGAAACAGAGATCATGGATTTTTTCTTTTTATATTAATCCTCCAAAACCATCTATCTTTAATATTTTTTTGAACAATTGAAAGTTTCAACAAATTGGGGGATTTTGGAGGAATAACAATTTAAACCATTTTCTCACTAGTTTGTTGATTTTAATGCATTTATATGTGTGTTTTCATTTTTTTTTCTTTTTCCTATGAATTAATCTATTTTTTTAAAGTTTTTGTTGATTAATTGTTTAAGTGTTTATTGGTTCCTGTGCACTTTTTAGGGGTTAATGGGTTTCCATTTTTTCTTATTTGACTGTTTATTCGCTATTTGATTTGTTTGTGATTCTTGTTTGAATGTTTCATCCCCATCAATCAGAGCTTTTCCTTCTCAAATCCATTTTCATACCTATTTGATTTAGGCATCAAGTCTATTGGACATTGCAAACTTCACGGTCGTGGGTTTTGGCTATTATGGAATTAAAACATTGTGGGTCTATTTGAATTTCATCAATTGGTTTGATATATTTTGTCCCCACATAAACATATGTTTAAGGTTTGAGTAAATTAAACTTACCCCCCTCCAGGTTTGATGATATTACACTGATACACACCCCCATTAATTGATCAAGTTGTATAATTGTGTAAATATTATCGTTAAAATCTATAGAGTTTTCAAAGATTCACAATTATTTATAAAAAATATTTTAAAAAATATCAGATTCTTTTTCAAAAATGACAAAATTAATTGATCAAGTTGCATAATTGTGTAAATATTATCGCTTAAAATCTATAGAGTTTTTCAAAGATTCACGCTTATTTATGAAAAACTCGTACTAAAAATAATGTGTATATTAAAAACCTTACATATTTTAATTAGTAATATTTATATATAATAATATTTTTTATAAAATTTTTTTTTACAATTTTCTCTCGTGTGGGTGTGTAAGGAGTTTTTTAAAAAAATATATACATTTTTAACTAGTAATGTTATCAAATTTTAATCGATAAAAAATATTACCAGATTTTAACTTGTAATATTTATACATAATAATATTTTTTAAAAAATATTTTTTTCATAAATAACTCAGTAAATGCTTTGAAAATTTTATAGATTTTAATTGATAATATTTATACAATTATGCAACTTGATCAATTAATGGAGATGAGTGTCATGTTTAAAAAAAAATGAGACTGAGTGTAATATCATCAAACTTGGAGGAGGTGAGTGTAATTTATTCTTAAGGTTTTATGGTAAAGTTTGACTTTGGGCAAAATTAGACTACATGCACGACCATAAGTGTTTAATGGCACATTTCACTATGTTACTTGTGCTTAATCAAGTTCATGCTACTTTCATATTGTTTGATGTTGCTTTTAGAATAGAAGGATAGGTCAAACTTATACACAAGATGCATAGTAACGAACTCATACTAAGAAAAGCAAGAAGCAATAATGCCAAATGAAATATGCCTTTTTGTAGGGAAAATTAAAAAGAATGATGCCTTAGGTAGGATTTTAGATACAATTTCATTCACCGGTAAATGTAAAAGACTACGGATATTGAGAATAATAAGAGAAATTGACACTAATTTCTAATAAAAAGTAACGTATATACAAGATGCATAGTAACGAACTCATACTAAGAAAAGCAAGAAGCAATAATGCCAAATGAAATATGCCTTTTTGTAGGGAAAATTAAAAAGAATGATGCCTTTGGTAGGATTTTAGATACAATTTCATTCACCGGTAAATGTAAAAGACTACGGATATTGAGAATAATAAGAGAAATTGACACTAATTTCTAATAAAAAGTAACGTGTAACCATTAAATGAGACTACAATGACTTGCAGCAAGTTCATGATCACTGGTTCAATATCATGCAAAGAATGCATCATTTTTTTTAACTAGATCATGTATTTTATAATACTGCCGCACTCCTTCCTTGGCAACGAAAAAGGGAAATGGAAATTTTCATATAATACCTCAAAAACATTTTGCATTTGTGCCTCTTTGACATTCTTCATTACATCTTGCTACTTGCTATATCCATGAGTACACATGATATATGATGGTAAGAACAAGTGCTTACCCTTGTCATAACTGGAAAGAGTGTTGTAAACGAAAGGTGTATAGCTACTTTCATCCCTTAATACCTTCCATGTGAAGTGATTACATTTGACTATAGTAGCAAAAAAAAAAAAAGACACTAGTTAGCAATAAATATTAATTATTTGTTTCATATTATGATATCCCAAGCAGACAATAAACTTTTTTGAATTAAAAGGTTCTAACATTTATCTAGTAAAGCTAGATATGATCTTTGTTTTTAATATGTGGTCAAAATAGAATCTGTGATATTGTTGTATAACAAGGACTTTGAAGAACCCTTGTTCCTAATTGAAATACGTTATTATTTCTATGATGGGGCAGGTTTCAAGGATGCTTATAACTTATCATATAAGGATGTGACTTGAAAGTCTTGAGTTCCTATCTTTCTATATTTCTTGCAAGTTATGGTGCATTAATTGGTTGTCTCCTTTTTCATCATCACCTTCTGTCATAAAAATGTTGCAAATTGTATAAATGCATTTACTTTGTGTCAAGTAAGTTAGCAATAATTATGGATGCTTAATTATCTTCTTCATGATCATTTATCATAAGCTTAGACGTACTAATCCTAGAATGATAAATGTCTTTATTTGGCATAATAAGAATGCTTTTTATCTTAATTATATTTATGATTAAGATTTGAAAGCTCTTGGAAATATATAAATTTACAAATAATGGCTTGAAAGTGATATTTCTATGTGAACTCATAATTTCTCAACTCACATTGAATTACTTCTCTGAATGAATAAATCTGTCATTGGTCTACTAACTACATGTAGAGACTCATATACTTGTTTAGGTAAGTAGAGACTCATTTTTCTATTTATTACATGTAGGTTAGTGCATTTTCTGTTTGAAATAACTAGTGGTTGTCTTGCCAGACAATCTTGTATACCTCTTTTGAAGGTAATAGTAATTTTATAATTTTTTCAAAACTAACATTATGTTGGTGGATATGATGGGTTTTTTTTTTTAAAAAGCTATTGTCAATCTTTTAATCTTTTGGAGCTTGAACTTTGCCTGGGTTGTAAGTGGGAGAGAAAAAATACTCTTTATTCTCCCTCTTGTATTTAGTCCAATTGTTTTGTTTGATATGCTATTGCAGTTTCGTTCTTTTTTCTGCTTATAATTATATTTGTCTTAAAGTATCGTGGTAGTTTTGTTTATAGCTCAATAAGGTTGTCAAAAGCGAGATCCCACTGAAAAGCGCTCGGGAGTGTAAAAGAAAAGCGTAAAAGCAATGTGTAAAAGCATAAATGTTACATACTATAAAAAAATATCATTTAAAATAATACTATACAAGTACTAAAATATAAATACTCTAACCCATATTTGAGTACTAAAATTACAACTTTTATAACAATAAAATCATAAATCATGTGATTTGCATACCAACTTGCGTTGATTCAAATGATAATGGACTTGAGCATTTTAAGAATGTAATCAAGGATTTGATTCCTAACTCATGTATATGAAAAAAAAATATAATTGAGAATAGTTGCTCTCTTTGAAGCTAACCACACCGCGTTATCTCTAAGTTATCATGAATTTTCCTTCAAGAATCCTTTCTGCATCTTTTCCAGCTTCTTTGTCAAGAATATCAAGCTATTGCGTATATGTTGGAAGCATAGTTGTACAACTCGGACCAACTCGACCAATTCATCCGAAAAATTCATGAACCGGCTTTGAGCTAGTTAGGTCATGCTCATCGACCATTTTTTTAATTGACCCGATTAAAACTGAACAAAATCGGATAAATCCGTCATCTTTCCGGTTCAAACAGAACCGGCTGAATATTTAAAAAAAATTTGACGCTGAAGGACCGTTGCCGGCAAGCTTTTAGGCAGCCATTCTCTATTCATGATTCAAAGCCCGTTAGAAGTTAAGTCTTCAATAGATCTGAGAAGGGTGGTGCAAGGCTGCAAGCTAGGATCTCAGTGAACTTTTTGAACCACGGTTCTGAAAAGTGGTAGGTGCTCTCCTTGCAGCGTTGCCAGCTTCCTTGAGTTACGTGCGTGTAATTTTACATTGTCACCATGGATTGAGCATTTGAGTGTAACCTGATGGTTGCTAAAGCATTGAGCCGTGTTTTCTAAAGTGAAATAAATGGCTATGATGCCATTTGGAGCATGAGATACGGATCTCAAAAGTGAATTCTAATTTAACTATTGCTTTCCTATTGGTTGCTGTGCAACTTTTCACTTTTTCTTTTGTTTTAAAAGTTCATTATTCCATATTAAAATGTAGGCCAACTTCCACCATTTTTCTACTTTACTTGAATTCTGAGTTCTGACGTGAGTCTTTTATTCTTTTTTGTCCTTTTGTTATAAATTATGTAACAAGCAATTTTTACTCCCTTCTCTTTCGGCCTCATCCCATCAAACAATTAAATTAAGGCCCTTTTAGTTAACATTAATTTTTGGAATTTTATTGAATTTATGTTGTTGTTTAAAAAATGTTTATGCTATTATGTTATTTTGAATTGTAATATTAAATTATAGAGTTTTAATTTTGATGTATTATTAGTATAAAGTTTTTTACACCATCAATAAATTATACATCACCACATATATGATTTTGAGGTAATTATTATGATAGTCAAATTTTTTTTATTATGATAAGACGACATATAATTGAATAATAATGTAAAAAAATCACACTGACAATGCATTCAAATTAATCCTAAATTATATACCATTTAAATATTATAATTGATTTTTGTTTTATTCAAAATATGAATTACTTTTAATATAAATTTATTTTCTTAATTATCCAAATTTTTCTATTCGATCACTTGATTCGTGGTTAGATTGTTAATTTGATGACTCGGCCTTCTAACCAGGTCAATCACCAATATAAGTTATACAACTATGATTAGAAGAGTTGGATCTTCCTTCTCAACTATCCATTCTTATCATATGATAGATCATAAGGAGAATTTTAATATGGATCACTTCCATGGTGGTCCATGGATGGACCAACCACAAATTAGCCATTAATTTATTGTTAAAATAAATCAATGGCTTATATTAAAATATTAGATTCAACCAGTAACATTCAGATTTGTATATAAATTTAGCCAAATCATTATGTTTTTTATTATGAATAATTATACATCCAAGAAACTTACAAATTAGAGTATTTTTCAACTTGACTCATCTCACAGACCCAATCCAACCCGTATATTGTGGGTTGAGTTGGGGTTAAAACATGCAGATTCGCGAGTTGACTCAATCCACTAGACACTCTTGATGTACTGTACCATAATAAAATGAAGAGAAACACATAATTGAAAGAGAGAAATTATGAAATTGGTAATTAGATTGAGTAATTGGCACATAAGATTTTACTCTTCAAGAAATTGCAAATCTTGATCTTTGAACTTGAGATCTGCTACAGACTAAGTATATTTTTTCTTGGGAAAAAGGCATATAGACCCCCTTAACTTTGAAGCTTTTGCAAATAACTACCATAAACTTTCACTTTTGTTTATGAAGTCCTTAAACTTTAAGAATTCATGCAATGAGTCCTTCCATCCATTGGCTATTAAAATATTAGCGAATTTCATATCTTATAGAAAAATACTTCCTTGTCAAAAACTAAAAATTATTTAGAACTCCTTGCCAAAAAAACGCTTGTATTCTGTAGTTGGGATCCAAAAATCCTTTGCTAAATCCTTGTGAATGAACGTTTTAATACCCTTTATTCCTTCCTTTACTGATCCATCTTTTTTTTTCTTTTTATGTTTTTTTAATTATTTACCAATGTTCTTTTTTATTCATTAAACTCAATATTGTTGTGTTTTCCTAATCCTAATAGTTTTGTTTGATTTCTAGCTTATGGGTTTCATTTGATTATCGATTTACATAGTGGATCTGCTTTTTTTTTTCTTGTTCTTCTTGTTGTTATTATCTTGTTATGATTTAAGTTAAAATTGAATAAAAGAGGCTGATAATTTGCCATTGGATTAAGATCTACTTACTGGGAAAATCATGTTGGGAAAAAATAGAAACAGATCCAACAAATCAAATACAACTCAAACCCAATTAAATATGTATTCATTCATTATTGCTATTGCTTTTACTTTGATTTTTCTACGAGAAATGTTTTATGTACACCAGAATATGCACACCATATTTACACCATATGTTAATGTGAGAGAGATGTCAAATTATCATGTATATGACTGTAGTATTCCAGCGGTATACAGAATGATATTGTGAGTGAGTTGAATAAAATTGAATGTATTTTGGTTAGACCAATAACGCGACTATTTTTCTACAGGGTAAAAATTTGCACCTAAAGTCGTCATGGGGAGTATGTGTGGGTATAGAAGAGAGAGAGAAAAAGATAAAAAAAAATGGAAGAGTTCTTCTTTAAAACCTAAAAACCACTCAAGCTAATAAATACTTGTCTTAGAAAACAAGATGAATGAGACCCATAGTTGGTTGCGGGTTCTTGAGCAATGGCTAGATGAAGGACAACATTGGCTTATACAGCTAGTAGTTCCTCTGGGTCATGTCGGTTGGAGCTATTGTAGGGGATTATGCAAGCTTAGCAATAGTGCGATTCGGCCATGGCAGGGGTTCAACTTCGGTGGCAAGGATGATGTGACACACAATAATGGTTGTTGCTGTTCCCCATTCTGCTGCCATTGTTCATCCATTGCCATGTACATGGAGTCAATGGGTTCACCACAAGATTGAGAGTTAGTGGAAAAAATGGATGTGGTTTGTGAAAGTAACATACCAACGATGGTGGGTTTTTTTTAATTTTTTTTTTAATGTTCACATGAGAGATGATATAAAATCCATTGAATGGGAGGATTTATTGCATGAATTCTTAAAGTTTAAGGATTTCATAAACAGAAGTGATAGTTTATGGCGATTATTTGCAAAAGCTTCAAAGTTGAGGGGGTATGCATGCTTTTTCCTATTTTTTCTTTAACAAATTACGTTATACAGTTCTAAAAGAATCAAACTCCGTATAAGGTGGACCACCTAGTCAATGGATCACTGGTGGACCACTTGTTTAGAGCCATTAATCTTATGTGAAAATAGATTAATGGTTGTGAGTGAATACCTACAACTTGTGTACTAAGCAAATATGTGAAGTATTAGTTATTGCAAAATGATCCCTACCCTCATCATCCTCAGGCCCGACACCACCCTTGCATTTGGTGATTTGCTTTAATGAATCCCTCATATCTCATATCCCCCCACCTCCATGGAAAACCCTCCCTTTCTTCTTTGCATGGATGATCATGATCGACCTCAGCACCGGAAACTGCAATAGCATCTGCTTTAGCAAAGAAGTGCCTCGTCGATGCCACGATCAAGCACGGGATCGTCCACATGATCCATGATTTGAACTCCTCATTTGGCACCACTGCCAAAGATGAAATGTCATTTTATCTTCCAGTTCTTTTTCTTCCGGTTTGACATGGCGCGATGTGGAGGCGACTCAGCGAGACAAGGTGGCGCAGAGGACAATGCAGTTCTTGAGGTGGCTGTCGTAGGTGACCTTCCATTTGAGGAAATCGGCGTTGACAGAGCCGATATATGTGTGGAGCTCAAAGTGGAGGTTCGTGATATGGTGGAAGGTTTAGAGGAGGTGGGTAGAGCACTAGATCGATTCATTGCCATCCTCTGGAGCAAGTGGGGAAAAATAAGCAAATTTCAATAATTGTGGGACTTCCTCTTAAATAAATTATAGGACCCATTTATAAATATCTTAAACCAATTAGACAAGTTAATTTTAGTGGTCCATTGACTAAGTGACTCACCATAAAAGCCACCAAAAAATTAATCTGTTAGTGTCCTCATGATGGCAATAGATACTGGAAAGAACATGAAGACAGAACAAGGGTGATAAGTGATAGGAAATAGTGTATCTACTCTTAATTTAAAATGAGCTTGTCTTTAAAGTGAGTAAGTAAGGGTGTATCTATCCTTAATTTAATCTAAAGTGCATTGAGATCTATTTGCGAATAAAAGTCTTTGATCGATTAGTCGAAGTAAATCGAATAATTCTCATAAATCTTTGATTCCTAACAACAAGCGACTATTGTCGAGGAAGAGATTATGTTCCTCGATTATAGGTTCCTAAGACAACTAAAAAAAGCTCTTATATAGACAATGACGTAGAAAAACTTTCAACAAATCGGCTAAATCAAGTGATAGGATTTGAATGAAATAAAAGGGCAATAAGCAATTGAAAGCCATAAATTAACTTGAAATTGTAGAAAAATAACACTTGCTAAAGCTTGAAATAGAGTAAAGTTGACTTTGCATTGATCAATTCGTGTGTTTGTTGTCGTGTATGTACAATGAAACTCTTAAATTATATATAGGTAAAAAATTAGTCATTGGTGGCCTATGCATACTATCTGCCATACACACTAACTATAACCCCACATCTCGGCAAGTAACTAACAACATGTTTGCCCACTGACTTACCTTTGGCTAAGCTTAGTATCATAAATGTCCATATTCAACGAATGTATCAGCCGAAGGTTCATCCATTATCCTAAAAATCAGGGAAATGAGTCCATTGCCAATGATCTGATGCTGCCTTAGCAACCACTTCTATTTTTTAGGGGCTATGTTAACTTGAAAAAACTATTTTTTTCCTTTCATTAATAAGAGATTAGGTTGATTTGAACTAACACTTTGGCCTAATTCCTAAATTCAATCCACTTTTATCTATTCTGCTTACCAACCCACCACTAGCTACTAGCCGATTTTTTTCTCACTCCATTGACTGATTCCTGCATGGGCTAATCAGTTGAGGCCACATTTTTTAGTGTTAGCACTTTGCCCTTTACATCTTTCGACTGATGAGCCGATGCAAATTAAGCTGAAGAGATGCACCTAACATTTTGAATTCCCACGTTTTGTGGGATTTTGTGCACATGCTCAATACTTTCAATTCCAAATTTGGAAATTAAATTCAAAAAACTGTGGTAGCTGATAAGTGATAATGACCATCTACTCAACTGTCTAATCCATTAATCTTAATTTTGAATCCCAAAATTCTCTTTTTAAAAGTCATGTAATAGCCCCTCATCACTCAATTTACTGCTCTCATTCACTCATACCTTCTTCTTCTTTCGAAACCCAAAAAAACTAGTAACTCCCAACAACCATGTCAGATGCTTTAGATTCCTAGAATCAAAGCTATTCACTTGGTGGGGACAATCACGACGATGACAATGGTTCTTCATCAAGCTTGGCTTTTTCCAAATCTAGTGAATCTCCCCCCACACCTTCAGTTTCCAAAAATTCTAGCTTGATTCCCTATGTTTTAGATCAACAAATCTTTGCCTTAGGTCCTATTACCCTTGATCCAACTGAACGGAAACTTATAATAGAACATTTCTATAGCCCAATAGGTTTTGCTTCTCCAATTACCTGTAACTAGTTTACCTTAGTCATGTACCTTTCTGATTTTAGGGCTTGGCCAAAGACTTCCTCACACTACGTCAATAGGCTAGAACGCATGGAAAAAGAAAAGGCAATCGATTGACATGAATGGAGAATCTACAATATGATCATGCTTTCTTAGCATGACATTTCTATGGATATCAACCTCATCTTTTCCTTCCTCGACTTTTGGTCCACAACTATTAATAGGTTCATTTTTTCGTTTGCCGCTCTTTCCCTTACCTTGCTATATATCTCAACTATCCTAGGGTTGCTAGTCAATGGCGACTCAATCTCCAACATGTATTCTTTCTTCGAAGGGGATCTCAAAATCAAAATTTTCAAGCAAAACTTCTCATATTCCAACACCACCAGTTATTAGTTGATTTTTTCCTCGCTCCATCAACTAATTCCTATATCGGCTAATTCAATTAAAATCACATTTTTTATATTAAAAAGATATGACCTACAAAAATTTAATGTTAAATATATTTTTATTTATTCAATTTTATATAAAAAAAGTCATTTTACGTCATCTCATCGTGAGTAATAACTACCGTCCCAATACGCGCAGAACAATATTCTTAACCTACGCCACCACAAGATTCTTAATCTTAGCCTACGCTAGCTCCTGCATTCCAGGAAAAAAAAAAAGAAAAATCCAATGCTGCCTGTGTTTTCTTATTCCTCTACGGTTACTCTCTCTCCTGCAAAAACACCTACTTCAAATGCTCTTATCCTGCGCCACCATTTGCCATGGCCACGGCAACTGCCACTGCCACTGCCACTGCCTTCTTCCTCTCTCTCCGCGAAACCCATTTCCAGAAACACCTTCACTTGCACTCTCAGAGCTTTACCCACCCAGAAGCACGTGTATCCCGATCCAAGCCCCGAATTTGCAGAATCTGTAAGTATATGCATTTTGCTGTGAATTTGCAGAATCTCAAAGGTTGTGCTTTTTTTTTTATTCCATTATCTGGGGTGTTGCAGGAGACCCGGAAGTTCAAAGTTGAGCTGTTGAAGAAGCTTTCAGAGGACATGGACGAGTTTGGGGATGACCTTGATGCCGTTATAGACATTTGTGCTCAGGTGAATGTGGTTTTTCTTTTGAAGAACAAAACTTTAAGACAAAAACATTTGTGGGTTTTGTTTCTTTTTTTTCTTCTTTTTTTTTATTAAAAAAATTAACTTGTTAGGAATACTGAATTTCGTTAATTATGGCCCAACATATTGGAAAAATAATGCATTGGAATGCTTCCAATCTATTGCTAGTTTTCAGATGACTTCAAATTTTGCATTGGTTCACCTAGTTGAGATTGTGGTGTGTTAATTGTACTTGAGTGCTAGGTGCTCTGGAAAACGCTTGAACCGAGACATGATTCATTAAAATATAACAAAAATGATGCTCAAATTGTCTAAGACCTTAATGCAGCTTACTTTGTAATTTTCTTTTTGTCCATTCTTGCTAAATACATCACATATATGCTTAAACTTTATAGCCAATGATTAACTCTTTAAAGAATTTAATATTTTTGTTTGATTTGATGGTAAGAGTTATAAAATAACTGGGCTTACATCTTACTAATTCAAGTCCGGCTGGAATGTATCTAGACTTTCATCTTCAGTCTTCACTGTTCATTTTCATTGTAGTTGTGGCATCAATTTGAAAAGCAATATATGTATTAGTATCTTGGGATGTTATCATTGCTCCACAATTTTGTAAATCAAGTTTTGTACTCATTCACTTATATGTTATTTAGTTTCTCTTCCGATCTCTTCTTTAGTTTTCTTTATTTTTTCTTCTAGTTTATTTATGTTAAGGTTGATGTCCTGTCCACAAATTAGATTTTAATTGCCGACTAATCACTTTGCATTCCTTTCTTATCAATCAACAGAAAAGGGGGCTTTGACTATTTCTATTCTTAAATAATGTTAGACTCTCTTTGTTCATATAGATTTCTGTAGGAAATCAGTTGGCCACTTGACATAGCATTTATCTGCTTCCTAATGTGTTCCATCTCATCTCTCTCTCTATAGTTATTTTTGCTGGTGTTATTAACAATAGAAAATAATTCTACATTTATACATCTCATGTTTTAAGCATTTGAACAAGGGATATGCTTGCAGGAGGTGTTTATGAGTTTAATGGTTTTTCTTCTTGATTGCATATAAACAGAAAAGCTTCTTTTGACTAGAAAGATAAATTACTGCAGTCTAACTGTAATGAATTTAGTAAAAAATGAGGCTTTGAGAGTAATTGATCTCTTATATAGACGGAGTTTCCCTGTGATCCTCAGCATTCTTTTGCCCAAAAAAAAAATCATACGCCGCATTTATCTTTTCCTGGAAGAATTGCACTTTGTTTGTCACCAGTGATCTTATAAAGAAGTTGAAAGACCTGCATTTAATTCTCTGATATACCCTTATTGATTACCATACCTACACTTAAAGAACATTCTCTTTTCAAAATTTTGTGGCCACTATTCTTACATCTAAAGAAATTTGTTTATTAATGTTTGTTGCCAACATTCTTTTCATAGAAGAATTTAACAAATTTTGCGGATAAGTCACAATATGATCCAAATTACATGTGAATTTATTTATATGGACCTTTTCTTTTGCCTTTCAGAGTCATTCACAGTTTATTGCTGATTTGGTATGCAGTCCTAAGTTGACAGGATTTTATAAATTAAAAATTTTCCTCAATGATTGTCAAAAAAGTCTAAGTTAGGTTTACCTGTTTGTATGTAATTAGCATTCCATTAATGTTGGTCTATTGGTAAATCTGCATATGAACCCCTAAAGTCATTTGATATATATATATATATTTGGTACAAGTCATTTGATATTTAATTGTGTCCCATATTGCATGCAAACATTGGTCAATTGCACTGCTTGATTCTTTTGGGCCTTAATCAGTAGCAACTAGCAACTGTCCGATTTGAATATAGTCATGTGGTGAGATTCAGTTCTTTGGATGGTTGAGATGATGGAAGCACTAGACATTGTTGATCATTTCAAATGTTGAGATCTGGAAAGTTGTGAAATAAGTTATATGGCTTTATTTCTTTATTTATCCAGTATCTAATGGGATAAAATATCACAAAAAACAGTAAGTACCCTGTAAAAAGATACTACAGTGGTAACAGCTGTTACTGGCTGGTTATAATAGGCCATTCTTGGTGGTTGATTATTGATATATCAGGCCTGTTCTAGTTCTTATTAGCTACTTACAGAGTTATGGACCCTGCTTACCGTGATGGAAGTTGCTGGAGATTTCTGGCTGATTCCCTATAATTTGGTATCTCAATCATGATTTAAGGGTCAGGCTAAAAAGTCAGAACATCAACTTTTAACATAATTCATTTGGATTGAGTTCAGTTCTGGCATCTGATCACTCATTGGGTTTTACTAGTACATAGATATTAGAGGCTGACTTGGTTACCTGTTGCATAAATGAGAAAAGGTTGGATTTGTGTCCATTTTGTTGTTATACGGGCATAGTGAAAGAATTATTCCCTTGTATCCATGATTGATCTCCAATAACTAATGAAGAATCTTGGCGAAGCCATTTTCAGAATATTGTGGCTCATAACTATTCAATTATAGAAAACCTTTACTAATTTCAGCTGGCTTTATTCTTATTGAGTATCTATTGCCTTCTGCAATCTTCTTTCCTTTCTTTTCTACATGACCTGCAATGGTACAATAATTGACCACCGTAAAAAAAAAAAAATACCTTTACTCCTAAGTCAGCACAGTTTTTTTGGCACCTTTTATCAAACTATTTCTAATTTTCTGACATGTTTGGCCCAAAGCTGACAATGTTTTGACATGCTACCTGTAGTGTGATGCTTGAGACTTGAAGCTAAAAGTGGAATATTTAACTTGACTTTGAACTTAATGAGTTGTAATATTAACCAGCCTTGGTTGAATAACAGATATTGAATGAGTTTTTGCACAAGGAGTATGGAGGTCCTGGGACATTGTTGGTGGAGCCATTCACGGATATGTTGGTTGCTCTAAAGAAGAAGAAATTACCAGGAGCACCTCTGGCTGCAAGGGCATCACTATTATGGGCACAAAATTGTGTTGATGAGGATTGGCAAGTTTGGAACTCAAAACTAAAGTGACTTCCACTTTTTGATTTTGTCTTTTACAATGTAAGAATTTCTCATTTGCTAGTAACATGTGGATGCATTAGCTATAACAATTAAAAAAAAAAAACTCACTTCTAGTAGTTTTTGACATTCACTACTACTTTTTTTTTTTTTAAGTTCTTCTTGGTGCTGTACAAATATGTTATCACTGGAACATGATATTATGCAGTTGAAGGTGTGATTGGTGATGGAAGAGAAGTCTGTAGTTCAAACCTCTGTTGAATTTCCTTGCCCATGTATCAGGAATTCAACCAGGAGGAGCATCCACATGAAAGAGGCATTGAAATAATGTTCTATGAGACACTGTACACGACACAACCTAGCACCACTCAACTTGCAGACTCTGAGATGCTCTGCAAAGAGGGGCGCCACGATTTTGGCCTCAGTGCAGCTGGATTTGCTGATGCTGCCCTTAGCCTGTGTCTCTCTGTTCTCATTGCCTGGAATTCATTATGCAGTTACAGCATCAGTACTCAATGATGATAAAGGCGCAAACTTACAAAATGAAGACAAAAGTTGTGTTTGAAATTTAGTTTCTTCTAAAACATGGATGTATTAGATTATATTGATTCTGTGATTACTCTTCCTCTCTCTCTGAGTGTTCTTTGTTCCAAAAGAACTGCAAGGGCTAGAGTTGCATATAATCATAACATCCTGCCAATGTTTTATGTCATGCCAGTAGCAACTGTTTTTTCTTTTTCTTTTTAAAGAAGATATATCCACCAAAGAGAATAGCACTTGAGAGAGCAATGAAGTGGTAGATCAAAGTCTTCAGTTGAATCACTGTTTGATACATTAAAAATACTTCCTAATAGAATATTATTTAAGGAATAGTAGTTAACCAAAACGGCAAAGAGAAGACAAAAATGACTGTTAATGATGAGTAACTGAAGGACACCTGATCTGTCTTTGCTGTGTCCAACTTCCCTCCTGTCTCACTAGCTGAACTTGGCTTTTCCGGGTGCACTGTTTGCATCTTCTCAGCTGTATTTGCTTGTGGCTTCCTCATCTTTGCATGCTTCTTTGCTCTGATTACCTTCACAACCTCTAAAAACCAGAAACAGAAAACGGTTTTAGAACATGAAACTGTGCAAACACACAGAACCTTCAGAAACAGTGACTAACTCTTTCATAGGACTAGCAGAGAGGGTTTCACTAGAAACATTGGACATCAACATATCATACCTTGAGTAGTGATGAGCCGGTATGCATGGCCAAGAGTTAGAGTCTCATTAGGCCGGAGCAGCTTAACACGGGTAAAAAGTACGGTCTTCTGCTCTTGATTCTGTTCCTCAGGCACAGGTAATGGTATGATCAAAGAGACATAATGACCTGGATTAGTCCTCATGACCTCACTTGCAGTCACTGGCCAATATAACCTCTCTATCTTCCCATTTGGATGCTGGATCACTAGAGCTGCTGCATCTACAGCTTGGCAGTTCCCCATCTCTCTCTTTCTCTCTCTATAACCAAAACTGAAAGATGAAGAATGAGAATGATAAAGTTAAATGAATGAAGAGAATGAAGGAGGTGATATAAGCAAAAGGTCTTTTTCTGCACAGCTCCTCCTAGCACCCCACAGTTACAGTAAAAACACAGGGTCTTCCTCTCTAAGCAGGCCTTCCCAACTAACTTATGCTTACTAGGCAAGTCAATTTAAAGCCAAGTTGACATTAATAGGGGCATGACAAAAATATTGTGGACTTTGTTATTAATAATTGTCAATCTTTTTTATTTCAAAAATTATTTTTTATAGGTGAAAATTAATTTTTTTGAATACAGTTAAATGTTTTAAACAAAAATTCTTCTTACAAGTATTATTTTTATACATATAAATTAAAAAATTAAATTTAAAATTACATATTTAAAAATTTTAAATTTCTTTTATTTATATCAACATATATTAGTATTAATAATTGTCAATCTAGTAAAATTATGTGACAACTTATTTATTTATTTTTATAATTTTAATTTCGGAAATGACTGATGGACACCGGCACCGGCCTCCGAAGCAGGTGCAAGTGCCACGTGGAGAGAGAAGAAAGGTCAGGAAATTGGACGTATATGTTGGCCGATGTTGACGGGGTCAAGGATTGGATTTAAGGTAACTCGTATGGGTTTTATTATTACCTTTGTTACTAACAAAAAATTAATTAAAAAAATATTTTGCTAACCAAAGCGTGCGTGTGAATAAGATTCTTTTTGGTGGACACTTGACAAGGACACTGCACTATCTTATCCTCGTTACAGAAATTGCATGGCTCAGTTAAGTACCCTATGCCGTTGCCAATAAAATGTGAGAGGAAAAAAAAGATACTTTCTTCTAAAATGTTAGCGATTTGCGCTTCCTACTTTATGGAATCACCTCCTTGGTATGTGTTTTGATAGATTAGTACCTCTCATTAGTGGCATGGCGAAGAAGGTGCCATTATTTTCCGTGAGGAATATATAATATACGCGCACACTGCACAACTTTTCTTGATTGCTTCAGAATCCAATGCAATTTAATTAAAGTAACTTCAAAGTGACCTATTCCGTGACAAAATAATTTAGTTTGTTATTGAAATAAGCTTCTATAAAAATATGTATTAAGCAACCATCACGAGCTAACTTTGTTAGGATATGCTCTCTCAATAGCGTTGAAAGTGGTTTGGACCAAATCATTGTAAACCATTTGTCATTATTAATAGTATTATTATCATTGAGATAAATATACCCTAAAAAAAGGTGTTGAGATAAATAAATCTTAAGAGACGGTTGCAAGAGTCTTTATCATAGTCTAGATTGTGGAGAGAGAAAACATTGAGATCTAGTATTAATCTGTTTGGAGCAAATGACAAGGTGATACATAACTCAAACTATTTCATGAACAATAAATGATTGGTTTGAGCATCCTCGTTGATTTATGGAGCATTGCTTTTTTGCAAATATATGTTATAATTTGCAGGGCTTTTTTTTATGGTTCACATTTAATCTTATATATATAATAAGAGAAATAAATTTTGACCATTAAATTATATATAAATGATTAAAATTAAAAATTAGTTAAATACTATATGATCATTTAAAGAGTTACGTGACTTTATATTTTAATTTTAATTATTCATACATCATTTAATAATTAAGATTTGTTCTTCTCACTCTTATAATAAGTCATTTATCTTATTTTATATATATAATAAGAATAATTTTTATTGTGAGAGAGTGAGAAGAGAAATCTGACTATCAATCATATATAAATGATCAAGATTAAAAATTATTTAATTGTCCCGCGATTACTTAAAAAATATATGTATTTATGTTAATCTTGACCATTCATATAAAATTTAATAATCAAAATTCACTTTTCTCACCTCTTATAATAAATATTTTTCTTACTAAATACGCTTCTTTATATATATATATATATATATATATATATATATATATATATATATATATAAGCTTCTATATTCATGCCATCTAGAAAAAAACAAATGTTTGAGAGAACAAAATCATTTTGTCTTTTTATTCAATAAATTGTCGATTTTGGGAACATTCCTCGTTTAGTTAAGACAAAAGAGGTAATCTTGCTGAATATCTTTCACTTTTGTAAATCTAATATAATTAGAAATATAAGAAATTTTTGAGTGAATTTTTTTTAATTTCTTATTTTAGGTATGTAAATTAATTTTTAACATATATGAAAGTATATAACTATATTAAAAATACACATTATTATTAACATAACTTTACATATATTAAAAATTAATTTATATACTTAAAATAATAAATTCTCAGTCAAAAATTTCTCCTGCAACTATCAGAGCCCCAAGGTTTGAGATTTTCTTCTTTGATTCACATGAACTTCTCTAGCTGCATAATGACAGTCTATGTAAGGCACGTGAGGTGTTGGGAGACTTTGGCTCAAATATTAAATGAGGAATAGGCTATTTCTTGTTCAAGCATGACTCATGTAGGGGTCTACACACCTGTATAATTTAGAAGAGTTTAACCTTTTACGGCCATCAGTATGTCAGCCATTAATTAATTCTTATTTATTGGGGTCCGATGGGTTTGAAAATTCTGATATTGGTTGATTGAATTCAAACGCAATGATTGTTCATATTTGCAACTCGTAGAGGTGGCAAATTCAGGTTTTGTATCTAGCTTTTAAACATTCTTCCTTGTAATTAAAACCTTTCTGTACCTAACATTGGACTCTGAAAGGCTTTTCTTGGCGGGGACCAGATGCTTTAAAATTGGTTATGTATTCGTATCATATCTGTATACTTATATGATATTATTGTGTCATATTTTTAGCGTATCCCAACATGTTTAAAGATATTCACTATCTTTAAAGTACAGTTATTAAAAATTTAAAATATGAATATTCAAGTCCTATTTTCATTAATTACTTTCTTTAAAATATATTTTTACTCTTATAATCTTGCCTTCATTAAAATTATCTTATAAAATAATAGACTTCTATGACCACCAAATGAATTAGAGAAAACATGAGACTCATGTTAGGGTAATCACAAGTGAGTAAAATAATTTTTTGTTTATTTAACATATGTAAATATAAATATTTTATCAATATATTACCATACTCATATCTTAATTTTAAAAAAATAATCATATTTTAGACAAAAAATCATATTTGGATATACTATCATACTAAACTAGAATAACACTCGTGTGGTGCATAGATTTATTTAAAAAAATTAAATATTTAAAAATAATATATATAATTATTTTATTATAATAAGAAAGTATATTTATAATTTTCATAAATGATTATGAGTGATACAGAAATTTAACATTGAAGTTCAAATATTTATTTTATTTTTTAAAAACATCAAATATCGAGTTTATATATAATATTTTGAAAATATTTTAAACTTTTAAAAATTTATTAAAAAAATATTTTGAGCTTTAAAAGTTATGGTCACTACTAATTTCCTTAACTTCATATCTGTATATTATAGTATGGTTTGAGACTATAATAAAAATACTTTTATTCTATAAAATAATATTTTATAAAAGTTTTCATATATATATATAATATAATATAATAATAATGAAATTCAAATTCAAATTTATAATTAGTTAATAGGGAGACAATTTAAAAATGATATTTATAAAAAAATTGAAATAATTTATATTTTTTAAATTTTTTAAAAAATAATATTGAAATTCAAATTTAAATTATATTAATAACATAATCTAAAATTATAATTTTGCAGAATTTACTAAATCTAGATTCTCATTTTATATATTATATTAATAATAATAGTATCCGTACATGTTCAACATAGGCGGGGACTATTCGTCATTATGTTGTTCCGAAGAAAATGTTCTCGGACTTGCTTTATCCCACATTATTATTTTAATTTTATTATTTTTTTCACAAATAATATATATATTATGTTTTATATTTTACTTAATATTATTCATTATATTTATTTTTTTTTATTTTTTCTTTCACAATCACATTTTTAAAAATGATATGTATAATACCTATACATCTAAAAAAAATATAAAATCATCTTTTTCCTTATTATTCTCTACAAAACTCAACCATCCATCCAAAAGGTCCTTCCAAAGAGATTTATTATAAATGAAAACTTGTACTCTGAGATCCTAATGAAAATGGTAATTTTGGGTCAGGGAGGAGGGGGAGGAAAGCAGATGCCACAGCCTTTTAAAGGACACTCAAGTACCGAAAAATAAAGGTTGTCAATCTGTGAGAAATAGTGTTATATCTGAATGGTTGTTTCTCCAAATTTTTGTTAATTTTTATTTGCTCCAATTTTCTAAAAATCAAAGTACAAGACACTATCCTCTTCTGCAAGGTTCTCTAAACATTTTTTACATTGGCTTCATTGTATCTATTTTTCATCTTTAATTCACCAATTTTTTCTTCATTTTTATTTACATAATTTTATCATACAAGTGCAAGTGGCCAGGGGTTATGCCTGGTAGCTAAAATACATATCAAATGGGGTATAATCTATGGCTGATGAAACACTTAATTGTCGTTAATTTACCAGATAGTGCAGTGTTGCATCTCCATGACATCTGCATATCTAGTGAAAAATCTATAGAAGATAATCAATTTTACCAACAACAATGGAGCTTTAATTTGTCATGCAAAGGCGACCTAACTTGCTATGATTAAATTTTCAAAAAATGTGGCAGAGTTGCATAGAATATTAATATCTTGGTGGAGATTGATGTATACCTTTCATAATTGAATAAAGATCGGAGCTAGCACCATATGATTTATAATATCAGATTCAGTTGTAGATCATAAAGGGGTCAAACCTATAGGTTATCAGCTCGAGAAATTTTTCATGCATGACTTGTAATCATGAATGAATGCTTTAAATCAAAGTGATCTACATGGTCCAAATAGCGATTGGCTGAACGTGGTCTTGCAAAGTTAAGAGGAAGGTTTGAAAATTATAAAAATTTGGAGGGCCAAGTCCCCTTTTTCAGCAACTTGGTTTTGGAATGGCCTCTTCCATCATTAAATTGACCAATGTGTCATACTATGGAATAACCCTAGATAACCACTGAAAGCAACCAATAAACAGAAAAAAAAAATCATCACCAACATTCATAAATGAAAAAAAAAGCTATTAATTGAGCCCTGAAATTAGGCTTGGAATTGAGTCCAGAATTAGAATTAGATATCTTAATTCTAATTATCTTGTTTGATATTGTTTTTTACTGGGTTTTGAGTTAGTAGTTCAGGAATAACCCGACCAGTTAGAGTTGAATTTCAGATATTTATGAGCGTTATTAGATAAGTAAATATGTCTGTTTATGAGAAATAAATCTCTAACAGAATTCCTCAAAGATAAAGGAATAAATTATACCTCATAAGTAGAGGAGACAATTATAAGAGATAACAATCTTATTATATTCTTATCCTAATTAACAACATTTAATGTAAATTTAAACATGATTCTCATCTACTAAGACGCTCCTATAAATACCACACAAAGTAGCAAATATATGCATATAATTCTAAACAATCTACCCACCTTGCGCACAGTCTAACTTGAACGTCGGAGCACCTTTTGCAAGTATCCACCCTTCGCACCACCATCAGAACCACCATGCTCCAGAAGAAACTACATTCATCAACCTAATTCAAGTGATTCTCTGAAACTCATTCAGAACATTGGTGCCATCTGTTGGAACCGATAAACTTTGATTCCCATCACTACCATCATGGTCACTACCAAGTGAAACTACGCTTCTGCCACTTAGAACTAACCCTCCTCTAGCTGTCATCGGGCCTCCGCTCCAATCCAAGATCTAGTTGATGCCCAACTGCAACCTAAGCGAGATGGAGAAGAGACTTCACATACTAGCAAAAACCTTTCCCCTCAACCAAGGTGTGTTTCGATGACTGTCTGTCCCTTAATAGGCCACAAGTGCATGGATCGAACAAGTAATACAATGAAGAGTAGAGATCATTCCCACGAGGATAAGGATACTTCCAAAGCTAAGTATCAACCAATAACTTAAACAATTCTATTCAAGAACATAAAAATAGGGAAAAACATATAAACTAAAGACTAAAAAGCAATGCATAGAAAATAAAGACAATAGATAGAGATTAGGGAATCCTTCTTCACCTCCTACTTCAATTGCTAATATGCAACCCTCCAAATCAACATAAATGAATTGTTTAGTTAGCTTGAGAATCTAATTTAGTTAAAAGCCTATGTCTAGGTCAACCAACCAAGTTTCATTTACCTAAGTCACTATGTTTCCATGAGAGTTAACACAAAATCCAGTCATTAAGATCTATTCTCAAATACACGCTATGCATGGCTAAGAGGTTTATTTTTATTCCATTAGTGAATCAACTTATCCAAGCTAATTGAATGAAATCGAACATGCATCAACCATACATATGATTTAAAATCCAAATTCCTATGTCTAGGTTCATCAGATATCAACAAATCACTTAAAAGTTAATCAAATAAATAAAAGCATTAAGAATATATGATTGAACAAAACTAAACATCTATATCAACTCAAAGAAGTACAAAATCAACAATATTCATAAAAGGATCCAAAGTAATCCCTAATACAGTTGAGCTGCTCATTGAACACGAAAATATACAAAAAAAACCATGCTCAAAATTCAAGGAAGAGAGAAAAGAGAAAGGAGAAGGAAGGAAAGCTCATGGATTTCATCTTTGATGATTGAATCTCATTCCATGAAGAAGATGGCCTCCAACCTTAACTCCCTTGGCTTCCTCTTAGCCCAAAAATGAAAACATAGTCACAGCTTCTCTAAACCTAACAGTCTCTCTTGACCAAAACTAATAAAATAGTATTTATAGGCTCAGAAAACAGAGTCACGCCGCGACATTAACATGCCTATGCTGTGGCGCGTATCAATTTAGGTCACCAACGTCGCGACATCCGCTCCTTTATGCTGCGGCGCTTTAGCCTTGGGTCTTCAATATTAATGCAGAAGATGCACCACGCCGCGACATTGATATGCCTACGTCACGACGTGAGATGTTGGAATGCACACTTGGCTTTCTCTTCCACTTTTTGTCCAAATCCTCCAAATTTTTGATTGATTGGAGTCCTTCCTAAAATAGAGAAAACACCAAGTCAATCACAATTGCAAATCCACTGAATCTCTTACAAAATACACACAATTTGCTTAGAATCATATAGGAAGATATCAAAATTAGAACGTGACAAATATAAGCTTAAAACTTTTCATATATGTATCATAAACAAGGACTAAGCATTATTTATAGTACAGACATGGGGCACAAATAACTACAATCTATGGAGTTATCACATTCCCAAACCTACATTTTTGCTAGTCCTTGAGCAAAATAAAGTATGACTAAGTAAATCTGCTTAACAATTCATGCTCAACATTCATTCAGCATCTAATATAATTTTAATTTTTTCATTTAAACCACAACCAGTGAATAATGATTGTATAGCCCTCAAAAAGTACTAATGCCTCATAATCAGTTCCATATATACACAATCCTTAACATGCTAACAATCCAGTATCCTTTCATACAAGTCACATTTTCTACAAACATGCAAGATAAACTTCTCCTAGTTAAGTCATACACATCTAGATAAGTTTATAAGCATACATGTATATGAATCATATAATCCACAAAATTGAATCTAAACTCTCTATCCACTAATGTAAAGCACACACAATTGAGGATCAAAAGGGACTTTAATAGCTTATAATGTAAGACCAATGGTAATGGGCGTAAGAAAAGAAATGTAAAGGATACACTACAAACATTGAGAAACATAACATGATATTTCAAGATTTGAGCTTCTAACTGATATTAGTAGGGTATTCAACAATGAATGAAGAAAACTCGCCAGAACCATTCAATTTTTTCGTACTTTTCTTTTCTTATGTCATTCCCTTGCTTTTCTTTTCTCTTCTTTTCTTTCTTTTCAATTTTTTTTTCAAAGCAATGCTTCTTTTTTTTACTGCATCTGGTTCCTTCAGGCTCATTTTATATTGAATATGCATTAATACCCCTAATCACTAGACTCACTTCAAGAAATAACATATCATGTACTCAACAAACAATGATGGTTGGAAGAAAATGCAATGTTTCACATGCATTAGAATGGTTAACAGGTTAACGAATACAATGATGGTGAAAAACATATAAGGCCAAACAATTATAAGGCTTCAAAAGGGGACCTATGGATATCATCATATCAGGGTAAGCTTTTAAGGCTCAATCGGTCCAAACAATGCCTTAATCATTTCCTCAATCATGCATAATCTAGAATTTTGCCTCAAGAAAGTTTGAAAAATAATTTCAAGGATAATCGAAACTCTACATGTACATCCATAAATTTTCTCTAGACATGTACTCTTATCATTTTCAAAGTTACACGTGCATATAAGTGGGATGTAAATCATACATAAAAAATGACTAAATTGTTTCACATGCTTCATCATCGCAAATGGTTTCATTGAGAAATGGGCAAATAACAACCTTTTGTATCATTGGATAACCAAAACAACACCAGCAATTTGCAATATATCATGCATTCAAATAGATCTAACTTTTTTCAATTTAAGCCTGCATCACATCATGTGCATAATGATAAAAATTGAAAATGATTTTCTCACAAACCCCATCAGTAATAGCCAAAACAATATAGAAACATGACAACATGATGCTCATCACTACTGCATACAGTAAATATCATCACATGTTATACATTCCACATTATATATCCAAAACATGTAATAATACTCTCCTAAATCAAAGTAAGACAACTTTCTCACTAAACTTGGCGTATAGGGTACCTAAACTTATAAAAATTACGTACACTGTTAATCTGAGCATAATAAAATATGAACTAACATGAAAAATAAAAAAATATGTACAAAACAGGGGTTAACACCATGGCATGAACCTGCCTGCCCCGCGACGTGTAGCTTATAAACAAAATTCTACAGAAAAATCACACCAGCGCCGCTGCATAAAGTCTGGTGCACCACGGCGTGAGAGATCAGTCTGCAAAATTATGCAACAAACGCAGTTTTGCTGCCAAGTCTGTTTCCCTTGAGTCTCCAGCACCTGCAAAACTTGTTCAAAAAGTTAAATTACAATAATTTCAATAGAAATATAATAAAACAGCAAAATTAACAAACTACCTATTTATGACCAAAAGCAAAGACAAAAACATAAACTTGGGTTCCCTCCCAAAAAGGGCCTGATTTACAGTCCCGACAGGACTTTATCAAAATTATTTGTGCAGATGAGTAGTCTTCTTAAACTTGATTAAAGGGTTTCCTTTTGAGGAGTCACGAACTTCTGCAAGGACCTCGTATGATTATGGTCATCCACTATTATTATTGTACCTAAAACACAACAGAATGAAAACTTAAATGAAAATGAACAATACAAAACTTGAATTAGAACTATCTAAGCTCATTATTCAAATTAGCAATATTGAAATAAATATTATCCCAAATAACAGCGCCAAAAACTTGTTTGTCCCTTAATAGGCCGCAAGTGCATGAATCGAACAAGTAATACAATAAAGAGTAGAGTTCATTCCCACGAGGATAAGAATACTTCTAAAGCTAAGTATCAATTAATAACTTAAACAATTCTATTCAAGAATACAAAAATAGGAAAAAACATATACACTAAAGACTAAAAAGTAATAAATAGAAAATAAGTATAATAGATAGAGATTAGAGAATCCTTCTTCACCTCCTACTTCAATTGCTAATATGCAACCTTCCCAATCAACATAAATGAATTATTTAGTTAGCTTAAAAATCTAATTTAGTTAAAAGCCTTTGTCTAGGTCAATCAACTATGTTTCATTTACTTAACTCACTATGTTTCCATGAGAGCTAATACAAAATTCACTCATTAAGATCTATTCTCAAACACACGCTATGCATGACTAAGAGGTATATTTCTATTCCATTAATAAATCAACTTATCCAAGCCAATTGAATGAAATTGATATGCATCAACCATACATATAATCTAAAATCCAAATGCCTATGTTTAGGTTCATCAGATTTCAACAAATCACTTAAAAGTTGATCAGATAATCAAGAGCATTAAGAACCATATAATTGAACAAAACTAAACATCTATATCAACTCAAAGAAGTATAAAATCAACAATATTCATAAAAGGATTCAAAATAATCACTAATATAGCTGAGCTACTCATTGAACACAAAAATATACATAAAAAACCATGCTCAAAATACAAGGAAGAGAGAAAAGAGAAAGGAGAAGGAAGGAAAACTCATGGATTTCATCTTTGATGCTTGAATCTCTTTTCATGAAGAAGATGACCTCCAACCTTGACTCCCTTGGCTTCCTCTCAGCCCAGAAATAAAAATCTAGCCGCAGCCTTTCTAAACCTACCAGCCTCTCTCGACCAAAACTAATAAAATAGTATTTATAGGCTAAGAAAACAGAGTCACGCCACGACATTAACATGCCTACACCACGGCACGTATCAATTTAGGTCACCAACATCGCGACATCTGCTCTTTTGTGCCGAGGTGCTCTAGCCTCGGGTCTTCGATATTGATCCAGGGGATGCACCACACCATGACATTGATATGCCTACGTCGCGGCGTGAGATGCTGGAATGCACATTGATGATCACATATTTTATATATTACTAAGTCCTTATTTTTAGTCATTTACACTCTCCATGTACTTAATTGATTGAGTTTGGTTATATTTTGTAAGTTTGGACTCAAATTGGACTTAATTGATTTTTTCAGCATGATTTACGTCTTACACTATTTCTATATTTTGGCCATATCTTGACTTCTAGATGTCTAACCATTATGGATTTTACTTTGTTAGAAAGATAAGAGAGAGCTCTACAACTTTCATGAAGAGCTCTAGCTCAAAGTTAGACATCTAATGGAACCAATTGGGCTTGGAAGTTAGAATACTGGTTTTGTGATTGGAACTTGAACAGTGTGCAACAATCAGAGCATAATTCGGGCTGTAAGTGTGATTACCATGCGACAATGAAGATGAGTTTTGATGATAACAAACATGGAGATGATGAGAAGACCGAGTCCAAGATCTTCAAGATTAGCCTTAGGACTTAGGATCTCTCTTGTACAGAGCTTTTATAGGATATCTCAGTGTTTGACTTAAAAGATCTAAAAACATACTTTCTTACAAACTAAATTAAAGTTTTAATATGGCTTTGAGAATCAAAAAGTTTGTGGAATTTCAGAAATCACCTGATCTATTTTCTAAAGTGTTTTTTAAATAACTTTCAACAGCGGTATTCGAATAACCTGTAAAGGTATTCGAATAACCTGCTTCTATTTCAATACATTTTCTTATTTTCGTAAGAGGTATTCGAATAACCAATGTGGTATTTGAATATACCTGATTACAAAATATTATTTTTAAATAGAGGTATTCGAATAACCTTGAAGGTATTCGAATAACACCCTTCTAAATAGTTTTTTAAATGTGTTTAAAATAGAGGTATTCGAATACACTCTTGTGGTATTCGAATAACCTGATTCTGAACTATTTTTTTTTATAAGAAATGAAAACAATAGTATTCGAATACCCCATGATGGTATTCGAATAACCCACGAGACACTGTTTCATGTTTTTGAATTCATACGTAAACGGGTTAGCATTTATTATCGTATTAATTTCCTCCAACGGGCATTTCTGATCAAAAGCTCTATAAATAGAGACCTTGAGTCTCTTCTGAAATATCCAGAATTTCTGAAATCATTTTGCTTGTGCTAAAACGTTGTTTACAAAATTCTTTCTTATTCTCTGTGTTCTTTTGGCAAAATTCTGAAATATCCTTAGAGAGCTTTATAGTGCTTCAACTTGTGATATTTACTCTTTGTGAGAGTTTATTTTTCATCTATTTTCTGCTATACTATAAAGGGGGTGAGGTATCCCTCTAAGGTTTGTATAAGGGTGAGGTATCTCTGCAGGCTGAGGCTTTAGCACAAGGGTAGAGTTTCTTTGTGTGTGAAAAATGCTCTTTTGTGTAATGGTTGCAAGCACCTATTGAAGCTTGTATACATAGTGAAAAATCTCGGCTTTTGTTTCGAGAACTAGACGTAGACCACAAGTGGGTTAGTGGTCAAACCAGGATAAATACTGTGCCTGCTTCTCTCTCCTTAATCTCTTTATTTTATGTAATTTTATTTCATTGCACTTTTATTTTCCGCTGTTCTTAAAGTTTCTTTTCTTCATCTCATTCCCTCTGTGCATTTATTTAATAAGTTTCAATATTTGTATCTTAATTAAAAGATGTTTTGCAAAAAAAATTATACTGAATTCACCCTCTCTTGAGTACTGGAAGCCACTTGGTAACAAGTGGTATCAGAGTTAGACTCTTGTATAAAGAGCTTAGTAGCTTCAAGAGAACATGACTTCTTCAAATGATTTTTCAGAAGGATCTTCCATAAATCGACCACCCTTTTTCAATGGGGATGGTTATGCATATTGGAAGGAAAGAATGAAAATCTTCATCGAAGCTATTGATCTAGATGTGTGGGATGCTATCGAAAACGGCACATTTATACCTACACATGAGGTCGATGGTGTAAGGACCGAAACACTAAGGAATAAATGGTCTGATGAAGACAAAAGAAAAGTCCAACATAACTTAAAAGCAAAAAATATTATTACTACTGCTTTGGGATATGATGAGTTTTTTAGAATTTCAAATTACAAAACTGCTAAAGAAATGTGGGACACTTTACAAGTTACCCATGAGGTTACTAGTGAAGTGAAGAGATCGAGAATCAATTCTCTAACTCGTGAATATGAATTATTCAGAATGAACTAAGGAGAAAACATTCAAGAAATGCAAAAGAGGTTCACCCACATAGTTAATCATCTTGCATCTTTAGGTAAAAGTTTTTCTAACGAAGATTTGATTAACAAAGTATTGAGATGTCTTAGCAGGATTTGGCAACCCAAGGTAATAGCCATATCAGAATCGAGGGATTTGTCGACAATGACTCTAGCTACCCTCTTTGGAAAACTTCATGAGCACGAACTAGAACTGAGCAGATTAAGTCAAAGCGAAGAAAATGATAAAAAGAAAAAGGGGATAGCGCTCAAAGCCACTTCCTCAATAATTGACAATGATGATGAAGAAAATAAAGAAGGCTCAGAGAACATCGAGGTAAACGAAGAAAATCTTAGTCTGTTAGTTAAAAAATTTGGTAAATTTCTCAAGAAAAAGGGAACGCAAAGAAGACCTCCCTTCCCTCTGAAGAAGACACATTACAAAGGCGAAGGAGCTTCATCAACTCCAACTTACTATGAATGTGGCAAATCTAGTCACATGAAAATGGAGTGCCCAGTTTACCAAAAGAAGAAGGAGAAATTTAAAAAGAAACCCTTCAAGGAAAGAAAAGGAAGAAAAGCCTATATAGCATGGGATGAAAATGACATGGATTCAACTGACAGCTCAGATAGCGAGGAAGCTCAATTATGTCTCATGGCCAAAGGAGAAGAAGAAGTAAGCAAAAATGAGGTAAGTTCTAATACTACTTTATTGCCTTCTTACGATGAGTTACAAGATGCCTTTGAAGAATTACATGACGAATCTTTAAAACTCACAAAACTAATTTCTTCTTCCAAGAAAATAATCTCTTCTTTAGAAAATCAAATTCTTGTTTTAAATAAAGAAATAGAAGAATTGAAAGTTGAAAATAAAACTTTGGGAATCATTGATGCATGCACAAATCAGTCTTCACATGCTTCTATATCTTCATCTTGTTCTTCATGTCATATGCTTGAAAAAGAAATTGAAGACTTAAAGAACACTCTTTCTAATTTCACATTTGGAAGGGATAATTTAAATATTTTATTAGGAAAACAAAGAGTAATATTTTGAAAAGTCGGGATAAGGTATAACCCGAAAAATCAACAAAAATTGTATAATAATTTCTTTGTGCATTCTAATGTTTCAAGTAGTCCTTTTATTAAATATTTTTACTGTGAAAAGAAAGGACATAGTGCATCAACATGTAATGCAAGGAAAAACATTAATACAAAAATTGGAACAAAAATGGTTTGGGTTCTTAAGGGTACTATACCCAAAACTGACACACAAAGACCCAAGAAAGTTTGGGTATCAAAGGTTAAAAATTAAACATGTGTTGTAGGTGTACTTGAAAGTCAAGAGTTCAAATTGGTATCTCGATAGCGGCTGCTCCAAGCACATGACCGGGGACAACTCGAAATTCAACATGCTTATTCTCAAGAATCATGGACACGTTACTTATGGTGATAACAACAAAGGAAAAATTCTTGGAATCGGCAAAGTCAAAGTCTTGGTGGAAACACATTTGGATAGTAAGGAAAAAGAAATAAAGGAGCAATAAGATAAACAAAGACAAGAAGATTTGCAAGCCTTGGAACTTCCCAAAGAATGACGAACTTCAAAATATCATTCCCTTGATCAAATTATCGGTGATGTATCTAAAAGTGTAAGTACTCGTAATTCTCTTGGAAATGCTTATAATCACTTAGCTTTTGTTTCTCAAATTGAACCTAAGGATTTAATTGAAGCTTTTAATGATGAACATTGGATCTTAGTTATGCATGAAGAATTAATTCAATTTGAAAGAAATCAAGTTTGGGAATTAGTTGCTAGGCCTAATGATCACCCTATAATTGGCACTAAATGGGTTTTTAAAAACAAACTTGATGAAAATGGGTTAATAACTAGAAACAAAGCTAGACTGGTCACTAAAGGTTATAATTAAGAAGAAGGAATAGATTATGAAGAAACCTATGCATCGGTAGCTGGATTAGAAGCTATTAGAATGTTACTTGCTTATGCTTGCATCACGGATTTCAAATTATATCAAATGGATGTCAAAAGTGCTTTTCTAAATGGCTTTATTCAAGAGGAGGTATTCATTGAACAACCTCCAGGTTTTGAAAATCATGAACTACCCAACCATGTTTTTAAACTTAAAAAGGCTTTATATAGCTTAAAGCAAGCTCCTAGAGCTTGGTATAAAAGGTTGAGTAAGTTTCTTTTAGAAAATGGTTTTTCAAGAGGAAAAGTCGATACTACCCTTTTCATTAAAAATAAAAAGCATGATATTCTTCTTGTGCAAGTATATGCGGATGATATTATTTTTGGTGCTACTAATGAATTCCTGTGCAAAGAATTTGCTAAGACAATGCAAAATAAATTTGAAATGTCAATGATGGGAGAGCTGAACTTCTTCCTCGGACTTCAAATCAAACAAACGAATGAAGGGACATTCATAAGTCAAACCAAATACTGCAAGAAATTGCTGATGTTCACATATTTGATGCATTAATAAGCCTTCATTTTTAGTCATTTACACTCTCCATGCACTTAATAAATTAAGTTTGGTTATGTTTTGTATGTTTTGAACTCAAAATGGATTTAATTGAATTTTTCAGCATGATTTACGTTTTACACTAATCCTGTATTTGGGTCATATCTTGGGCTTTAGGTGGATGTTTAAGGTGAATCTTATGTCATTTTAAAGATAATAGAGAGGTCTACAATCTTCATGAAGACATCAAAGACTCAATCACACGTTTAGATGGCTCAAATTGGCATTGAATCAAGAACTAAAGTGTTGCTCCTGGCAGAATGACCTTTGTGTATTGTTCATTACACTGCTCGTAGTGAAAGTTGTAGAATAGGCTGAAATTTTGATAGTTGATAGTTAAGACTCAAATCTACAACTTTCATGTTGAACACTCTTCCCGATTCAGACTCCTTGGAGGTGATATTGGGCTTGGAAGTCAGAACAGAGGAGCTGCGATTGGGCCTGAGCAGTGTGCAGTAATTTGAATATTTCTGGAGCTATAGAAATGATATTGGACTCAAACCAAAGCCATTTGAAAGCTAAGATCCAGACCTACAATCTTTGTGAAGACCACTTGGCTCAAAAATGACAAATGCAATGACTTCAGAGCTGTATGATTTCAGAGACAAAGAATCTCCAGAATTTTCTACTCACCAAAAGTCATTCAACATTTTCCGCTACTCCACCTACTCCACCTACTCCACCAACCACCATGACTCAGCCCCCTTTGACATTTTGTACCTCTAACTCTCTATAAAGGGAGGCTATGCAGATTATTGAAATATGTAAAGCTTTTATGTAGAAGTGTTGTTATAATTAAAGTTTTAGTGTTTCATTTTGGAGAATTCTCTTCTTCTCTTCCTCTCCTCCTCTCTCTTTGTTATTTTCATTTTTGTATGGTTCTTGAAGGTTATCCAATGGTGATGGCTATGGAGAGCTAAACTTCTTTAATCAATCCAAGAGATTGACAAGCTTGATGATTAATCTTGAGATCTTGTTTTAATTGTTATACGTTCATCTATTAATCAAGTTTCTCTTTCTCTTCTTCTCTTGTTTAAATTCTGATTTAATGCTTAATTTGATTGGGATTTGCATATATTAATTGCGTAATTATCATGTGCCAAGAGATGAATTCAGAGGTAAATAATGCATCAAAGGTGTTTGATGAAATATTTAGCTTGGTTGGATCTTGGTTTTTAAGTTAATTTGGGTTTTGGATGGATGCTTAATTTGTCTAACCTTAATTAATTAAATTTTAGAAGCGTTTCTAGTAGAAGATCCATGGATCATTGAGAGGCGTCTTGATGTGATCTAAGACCAAAGATTTGGTTGATAGTTGAACGGATTTATAAAGATCAAGGATGGATTAAAATCAAGATTTGTTAATTCTCTTGGATTGGTTATTTTCTCAATCTTGTTTACTCATTTTAATTGTTCTTTGTTGTTTAATCTTGCAAAACTTTTCCCCCCTGTTTATTAACCTCTTAATCTGACTTCATAATTAGAGTGATCTACGGGCTCGACCCGGTGTTACCTTATGCTACAAGTAGTTTTGGTAAATCGGTTATAAATTGATTTAAATTTGATAATCTCGACAAGTGTCAAATTTTTGGCGCCGTTGCCGGGGATCATTCTGATTTTGTTCAATCTTATTAAGAGTTTATTTAACTACTAATCTCTCATTAACCTTTATTTTGCTATGTTTTGGTGGATTTCAGGCGAAAACGGGTGATTACGGGTCATTTTACAAGAATTTCGTATTAACAGAAAATGTGCCCAGAATGAGCTGAAACTTGGTCAGTTGAAGGAAAACAGCCTAATAAACAAGACTCACAATTGTGAGGTCACCCCTGGTTTTTCCAAAATCCATCGTTTAGACCAGTTTTTCAATTTTTTAATATTTTTTATTGTATTTTTTAGTTTCATTTTTGTGTAGTTTTCATGCTGTACAAGTCCTATAATTTTTAAAAATCATTTCATTAGTCAATTAGATTTATTTTGGTATATTTTTAGAGTTGTCTAGTGTATTTTACTTGTTTACTTATTTTATTTTATTTTATTTTTGTGTTTTGATTAATGCATGACTAGGTCTAATCCTGATATCTTGCTTGAATTTGATCCTGAGATTGATAGAACATTGCATAGGTTGATTAGAACTCGTAGGCTAAGTGAAAGAATTGAGTCTGAATTTAGTTGTGACATTGAATCTGAAAGTACACTTGAGATCTTAAGTGATTCTAAAATCATGGCTGATAACAGGCAAAATAGGACCCTTAAAGAACTTGCTGCTCCTGATGTAACTTACCAGTCTTTGTGCATTCAATATCCTAATCTTGATGCTGACTTCGAGTTAAAATCTGGATTGATACACTTGTTGCCCAAGTTTCATGGTCTTACAGGTGAAGATCCCCATAAGCACTTAAAGGAGTTCCATGTGGTCTGTTCAACCATGAAGCCACATGGAAGCTCTGAGGAGCATATCAAGTTGAGGACATTTCCTTTCTCTCTTGCTGATGTAGCTAAGGATTGGCTGTTCTACCTTTCACCAGGTTCTGTCACGAGTTGGGATGATATGAAGAAATTATTCTTGGAGAGGTTCTTCCCTGCATCCGTAGCAAATTTGCCATTAGAAAAGACATTTGTGGTATAAGGCAAATGACTGGTGAGACCTTGCATGAGTATTGGGAGAGATTCAAAAAGCTGTGTTCGAGTTGTCCCCACCATCAAATTAGTGATCAGCTCTTGATTCAATATTTCTACGAGGGCTTGCTGCCGATGGATAGAAGTATGGTGGATGTCGCATCTGGAGGTGCATTAGTGGATAAAACCCCTACTGCAGCAAGAGATTTGATAGTAAATATGGCAGCCAATGCTCAACAATTTGGCACAAGAGTCCTTACCTCAACCAGAGGAGTTAATGAAGTTCAATCGTCTCATGTAGATCAACAGAGAATGGAACATAGACTTGATGAATTGACTTCTTTGGTGAGGCAATTAGCAGTGGGACATGTACCAGGTTCTGTACAAGAGCCTGCAAGGGTGTGTGGCATTTGCTTTTGCTCATCTCATCCTACTGATGCATGTCCCACACTTCAGGATGGTGGTTCCGCGTTTCCAGAATAGTCAGTTGCAGCAGCTGGCATTTTTCCTAGTAGACCTCAATATCAGCAGTCCCAACAGCCAAGATATGATCCATTTTCTAATACTTATAACCCTAGTTGGAGGGACCATCCTAACTTGAGATATGGGAATTCTAGTCAGCAACAACAACCCCAACAGCAGCACCAATTTAGATACCAAGCTGTAGGTCCTAGCAACAAATACCAACCACCTGCATTCAGACAACAACAAACTGTGCAGTCACCTGTGCAGCAGCCCCTCATGTTGCCAAGTCCAGTAACCACTCCATCCGAGCTATCATTAGAAGATTTGATGAAACAGATGGCTACAAATAATGTTCAGTTCCAACAAAATGTCAATGCCACCATTCGAACCTGCAAACTCAGATTGGGTACCGGCCACCACCGTGAGTGAATTGAAAAGCCAAGGATCAAGCCAATTGCCTTCACAAACAACAAGAACCCAAGAGGCAATGTAAGTGCCATCACCTTGAGAAGTGGCAAAGAAATTGATGGTCCTAGTCCGCCACAACCGAGCTCCCATTGCAACGAAATGTGAGATTAATCGACACAACAAAATTCACATGAACTAGATGCCCCACCCGGAAGAAATGTGCGAGAATTCAGACTTGAACATTCCACTACCCTTCCCAAACAGAGTGACACAATCCAAGCGTATAGCGCAAGCGAAATGGAAAAGGAAGTCATGGAGACATTCAGAAGGTGGAAATCAATATTCCCTCCTAGATGCAATCAAGCAAATTCCCAAGTATGCCAAATTCCTCAAGGAGTTGTGTACTCATAAGAGAAGACTTAAGGGTACCGAGAAGGTCGATGGGCGTAAATGTTTCTGCGATGATTCACCAAGCATGTCAAATAAATGCAAAGATCCCGGGAACTTTCACAATCCCTTGCACTATAGGCAATTCTAGATTTGGCCATGCAATGCTAGATTTGGGTGCTTCTATCAATGTCATGCCTATGTCAGTGTATAAGTCTTTGAACATTGGCACCTTACAACCCACTGATATAGTGATTCAGTTGGCAAACAAGACCACTGCTCATCCTGCAGGAGTGTTGGAAGATGTGTTAGTGCGGGTGAATGAGCTGATTTTCCCAGCGGACTTCTACATTCTGGAAATGGAAGATGAGTCTTCAACAAATCATGCTCCATTGATTCTAGGAAGACCATTCCTCAAGACAGCCAAAACCAAGATAGATGTGCATGCTGGCACCCTTTCTATGGAATTTGGTGAAGATGTGGTACAATTTAACATTTTTGATGCCATGAGACATCCCCTTGAGGAGCATTCAGTTTTTCATGTTGATGTGATTGAAATGTCAAGGTTGATGATACTTATGCTTGATATGAGTGTTGAATTCCCGATATTGCTTGACTTTCTCGGATTCTCACTTGTGATATATGTGTTAGTCAGATATCTTGAACCATGTGCTACATGTGCTGAGATTTATGCAGTTATGAGTGATGATGTAGGTGCTTATTTGACTGATGCAGCATATGAAAATATGAGTCAAAAAAATATCGAATTTAATGCTGCTGAGTTGCTTGTTTCAAATAGCTTGCTGCCTTCTATTGTGCATCCCCCATCCTTAGAGCTAAAGACTTTGCCAGACCACCTTAAATATGCATATTTGGAAGATGGTGAGAAGTTGCCAGTGATTGTCGCTAAGAATCTACAACCTGAACAAGAAGAAAAATTACTGCAAGTTTTGAGGCAGCATAAGCGGGCCATCGGATGGACACTTGCAGACATTCCTAGTATTAGTCCCTCTACATGTATGCATAGGATTTTATTGGAGGAAGGTACCAAGCCAGTGAGGCAGCCCCAAAGAAGACTAAATCCCCAGATTCTGGATGTGGTGAAGAAGGAAGTGACCAAGCTGCTGCAAGCTGGCATTATTTATCCCATATCTGACAAAATGAATGAGCCCCAAGTGCAAGTGGTTCCAAAGAAATCAAGTCACAAGTAATTGCAAATCGAACAATGAGCTCCTTCCCACAAGAATCCGGAACGGTTGGCGGGTGTGCATTGATTATAGGCGCTTAACCAGGCCACTAGGAAAGATCATTTTCCATTGCCTTTCATTGATCGGATGTTGGAGAGACCGGCCGGCAAGTCGCATTATCGCTTTCTTGGATGGATATTCGGCTATTTTCGATTCATATAGCCCCATAAGACCAAGAGAAGACCACTTTCACCTGTCCATTTGGAACATTTGCATATAGGAGAATGCCCTTTGGTCTGTGCAACGCTCCGGGAACCTTTCAAAGGTGTATGGTCAGTATCTTCTCTGAATTGTTAGAGAGTTGCATGGATGTATTTATGGATGATTTTACTGTCTATGGCTCTTCCTTTGATGCATGTTTGGATAGTTTGGATCGGGTTTTGCATAAGTGCATTGAAACTAACCTTGTCCTGAATTTTGAGAAATGTCATTTCATGGTAGAACAAGGTATAGTTTTAGGGCATGTAGTATCTAGCAAGGGTATTGAGGTAGATCCTGCAAAAATAGATGTCATTTCATGTCTATCTTACCCCACATGCGTGCGGGAAGTTCGTTCTTTTCTTGGTCATGCAGGTTTCTATCGTCGGTTCATAAAGGATTTTAGCAAAATTGCCCTTCCACTGTCCAACTTGCTACAAAAGGATGTAGAGTTTCACTTTGACCAGAGATGCAAGGATGCCTTCAATCACTTAAAGCAAGAATTGACCAGTGCACCTATCATCCAGTCACCAGATTGGACACTCCCATTTGAACTCATGTGTGATGCCTCTAATTATGCATTGGGAGCTGTCCTTGCACAGAGAATTGGCAAAGTACCTCATGTCATTTCCTATGCTTCGAGGACTTTAGATGCTGCACAAGCCAACTACACTACAACCGAAAAGGAACTTTTAGCAATTGTTTTTGCTTTAGATAAATTTTGATCATATTTGCTTGGTTCTAGAGTGGTTGTATTTTCAGATCATGCAGCTTTAAAGTTTCTCATGAAAAAGCCCAATGCAAAGCCTCGACTGATTAGATGGATGTTGCTTTTACAAGAGTTTGATATCAATATCGAGATAAGAGTGGAGCGTAAAAACCCGTGGCGATCACTTGAGTCGGATTGAGAGAGAGGCGATTCTTCTCCTATCCATGATGTCTTCCCCGATGAGCAAGCTTTTCAAGATGCAAGGTAACATCCCTTGGTTTGCAGATTTGGTTAATTTCTTGGTTGCTAGAGCACTACCTCGCACATTTCACTAAGGCACGATTGACAAATTGAAAAGTGAGTCAAAATATTATGTGTGGGATGACCCTTATTTGTGGAGATTTTGTAGTGACCAAGTCATTAGGAGATGTATTCTGATCATGAGTTTGATTCTGTTCTTAGTTTTTGTCATGCACTTGCCATGTGGGGGACATTTTGGACCTACTCGTACAACTAGGAAAGTTTTGGACTCTCGAATTATATTGGCCCACTCTATTTCGTGATGCATATTTGTTTTGTAAATCTTGTGAACAATGCCGAGAACAGGAATATTTCTCGTAGGAATGAGATGCCCCAACAACCTTTGTTGTTCTGTGAAATATTTGATGTTTGGGGTATTGATTTTATGGGTCCTTTTCCTGTGTCATTTGGTTTTGTTTACATTCTGCTTGCTGTGGATTATGTATCTAAATGGGTGGAGGCAAAAGCCACTTGGACTGATGATTCCAAGGTTGTTGTGGATTTTGTTAGATCACATATTTTTTGCAGTTTGGAGTCCCAAAAGCCATCATTAGTGATCATGGTTCGCATTTCTGTAATCGAAGCATGGAAGCCTTGATGAAAAAGTATGGAGTTTTGCATAGAGTTTCTACACCTTACCATCCCCAGACTAATGGGCAAGCCGAGGTTTCCAACAGAGAGATCAAGCGATACTCCGTAAAAATAGTTCAACCTAACAGAAAGGACTGGAGCAAAAGGCTTGAGGATGCTTTATGGGCTTATAGGACCGCCTATAAGACTCCGATTGGGATGTCTCCTTATCGGATTGTTTTTGGCAAAGCATGCCACTTGCCGGGGAAATTGAGCATCGTGCATTTTGGGCGAAAAGGTGTAATTTGGACCTAAATCAAGCGGACATAGAGCGGAAGCTACATTGCGAGGAATTGGAGGAGATCCGCTGGAGGCTTATGAGAGTTCCAAACTTTATAAAGAGAAGACTAAAGCCTTCCATGATAAGAAGATCATGAGAAAAACATTTAAGATTGGTCAAAAAGTTCTCCTTTATAACTCCCGCCTCAAACTCATGCCCGGAAAGCTCAGATCTAGGTGGCTTGGTCCATTTGTTGTTACTAAGATTTTTCCTTATGGTGCTGTGCAGGTTACAAGTGAGACTACTACAAAAGCTTTCATAGTCAATGGACATCGCCTCAAACCATTTTATGAGGGAGCTCAAGAGGATATTTTGGAGGAGGTCCACTTGCAAGAAGTCATCTACCCCACTTGATAAGTAAGATGCCGCCTCAATGGACACACAAAAATAAAAGTTTTTGATTGAGGTAAAAAAAATAAATAAATAAAAAATTTATTTATTGTGCTGACCCATATTTGTTCAATTATTGTCCTGATCAAATCTTTTGGAGATTTGTACCCGACAATGAGGTAAGTAGTGTCATTAAATTTTGTCATTTAGAAGCATATGGAGGTCATTTTTCTTCAAAGAAAACAGCTGCAAAATCTTGCAGTATGGATTTTATTGGCCATATTATTCAAGGGCAGTTATACTTTTTACAAAAGTTGCGAACATTGTCAAAAATTGGGGTCCATTTCTGAAAAAAAATGATGCTTCCAAGTTACGCAAATTGCACTTGCATGAATTGCGGAATCAATAAATGATGCATAAAAAAATAATAAAAAATATAATAAAAATAATAATAAAAAAAATTATAAAGCAAAAAGACTCAAACCATTTCTGGAACATCAAGCTGCTGAGGTAGAATCCATCTCCTTTTCTAATCCTTGTTATGAGTAGAATTTATTTTAATTTTTTTTTCTTCTTTTTGCAGTTCTTTCAGTTCCCGGTTAAACGGCAGATAACGGTACTCCGTGACTCTCGAGTCGGTTTGTCTTTCAGTTTTCCATAATAATTGATTTCTTCTCTTTCAAAATGGATGTCATTCTTTCAAATCTAAAAAAGTATTTCCCTTCTGTTCATAAAAATGTTCTAACTAAAATTTACAAAGCTAGGTGTGAGAGATTGAGACTGTTAATGTGCAAAGGCATCCCAGAAGATATACGCTGGATAATCGAAGCAAAGGTTGGTTTAGCTGGTGAATCTTCCGATTCATTTGTCCGATACATGCCTGGTCTCGGTAAAAGTTCATTTTCGAAAAAGAGAAGAGCAAAAAGAATGCACGTTTGTTACAAGTGTGCACAATGGAATTGCAACACGCGATGTCATTCTTTGAGAATGGTTTCTGTAAACAGAGAAGATAAAATATTCTTCATTAAGAATGAACTGAGTAAGGAGTCATTAGATAATATCTTATTGACTCTTGAGACGCATTCTTGTGGAATTGTGCAGCGTGAACTTCTTCATTTGTGGAATCTCTTCAAGGACGAGCAAGAGCGTTATAGTCTTCGGAATCTGACTCAAAAAGACCGTGTTTGCCAATTTATAAGAAAATTGGATGGGAAGCCTATCCCCGACTCATAGAAGGCGTTTAAGCTATTTCTGGACGTAAAACCAGAGGAAGATGTGAGCCACAATCACAACAATCTGTATATATTATCTTATGCATTTATTATTTAAAAAAAAAACAAAACATAAAAAAAAATAAAACAAAACAAAAAAAAAAGAAAAAAAACTTTTCAAAAGTTTTCTGACAACAGCCAACCTACTCATATAGGAGCTATTATTACTTTTTCTATTCTCTTCCCTATTTAAACACTCCATTTTCTTCACTTTCCTGTAACTCTTAATCATTCAAAAAGAGTGTGAGTGTAGAAATAGAGGGAGCTTCTTCTTCTTCTGTCCGTCGACTTGTCAGTATCTATGTATTTTGTGGGACAAATTATGGGAAGAGTTTAGAGTTTGTCAACGCAGCAAGCACTCTTGGTAGAACATTTACTGCGAGGAACATCCGTGTAGTATATGGGGGAGGTTGCCTTGGGTTAATGGGGGCTGTATCACTGTCTGCATTTCTAAGAGGTGGTCAAGTTTTAGGTGTCATTCCTGAACCTTTAACTCGAAGGAACTTCGTTGGAAAGACAATTGGACAAGAAATTCAAGTATCATCTATGCATGAACGAATGAAGGCAATGCTTGACAACTCTGATGCCTTCATAGCCTTACCTGGTGGTTTTGGTACTTTGGAAGAAGTCTTTCAAGTTGTTTCTTGGGCCCAACTGAACATCCACCATAAACCCATAGGTTTGTTGAATGTTAATAATTTCTTTGATAATTTGTTATCTTTTGTTGACCATGCTGTGGAACAGAAATTTGTCACACCTTCTGCAAGACAACTCCTTATCTCGGCTTCCACTGTTGATGAGTTAATTGATAAATTAGAAGCATTTGTTTATGAACTGATCCAAGAATGTTCCGTATAGATTGGTCGAGACAAAGAAGAAGAGAGACAACAACAAGGGAGGCAGCAAGAAACAACAGTGTGACCTGACACTTCATCTATGACTTTCCTTTATCTTTAGTTTTATTCGTCGTACTTTGTTTCTGTTTATATTTGTGTTAGGTTTCTCTTTTCCGTAATTGCAGTAACAGGTACTATCCTTTCTCTTTTTCCTTTCTATTTTTTTAACATTGAGGACAATGTTATGATCTAGTTGGGGGGGAAGGATAGTTGACCCAAAAAATTTTTTTTTTGTTGTTTTGTTTGGAAAAGTATGATATGATTGTCATGGACTTATTAAACCAATTTTGATGGCAGAGTAAGGAGTAATTCTACTCTTGAGACGCATCTTAATTGGTGGCAGAGGTCTGATGTGGCACTGACAGTGTGCTTCTTTTCCTGCTTGGCGTTGATTCACTTTTTATCAGGTTGTGTTGCTTTTTTCTATCTCTCTCTTTCACATTAAGGACAATGTTATATTAAGTGTGGGGAAGAGATTTTAGTATTTTTTTTTTGTTTTGTTTTGTTTGTTACCAAGTGGCCTCAATACTCAAGAGGGGGGGTGAATTGAGTAGTTAAAAATAAGTTCACAAATATTTCGCAAATCGTTTGACAATCAATTTTCGTTGAAGCTATTGAATAATCAGAGATAATTGAATAGATGAGTTAAGCACTTTTACTAATGAACGTAATAGCCAAGGAGACAATATCCAAATAAAACAATGAAACAGTGCACAAAGATAAACAGAGGAGAGTTTAGAGAAACAAACACAGTCGTTTATCCTGGTTCAATCACTACTCCACTTGTGATCTACGTCCAGTCCCCAAGCAACACCTTGAGATTTTCCACTATATCTTCAAGCTTCAATGGGTGCTTGAAAAACTACTACAACCTTGAGCACTCAACAGTATGGGATACCTCACCCAAAAGCTTGAGCCTCTATTTTCCAAGGGATACCTCACCCTTACAATACTTGAGGGATACCTCACCCTCACTAATCAGAATGTATAAGATTGAAATAGAAGAAGCTCTCTCTAGAGCAAGTGTTTACAAATTGAAGCTCTAATATACTCTCAAGGATTTTTCACGTTTTTGACCAGAAAACAGAGCGAGAAATAATTTTAAGGATTGATTCACGTTTTGAAGTATGATGATCAGTTTTTGGCTCAAGGTCAACCGTAAACAAAGACCCAACTTGGGTATTTATAAGTTTCTCAATTAATAGAGCCGTTGGAGGTAGTTGGGCATGCATTTAATGCATTTAATATAGCCGTTGGACGTTGTCAGGATGCGTGTAATCGATTACATATCTCGGTAATCGATTACATTATTGTTCCAACGTTTTCGAACTTTCGGGCTCGTGTAATCGATTACATTATTGAGGTAATCGATTACATGGCTTCGACTTTGCTTGTAATCGATTATAATGCTCATGTAATCGATTACATGACTTCGACTTCTTTGTGTAATCGATTACAATATTCATGTAATCGATTACATGGCTCGTCGAACGTGTTGTTTGAGTTTCGGGTTTTGTGTAATCGATTACATTATTGGTGTAATCGATTACATGGCTTCTCGACTTTGTTTGTAATCGATTACAACATCAATGTAATCGATTACATTACTCGTCGAACGTGTTCTTTGCCTTTCGGCTTTGTGTAATCGATTACATATATTGTGTAATCGATTACATGGCCTCGACTTGCTTGTAATCGATTACATTGTTCATGTAATCGATTACATGCTGTTGATGTGTAATCGATTACAAACATTGTGTAATCGATTACATTGGCCTTTGAACACATTTTTCAAGTCCAATAACGCTTGTAAGTCATTTCCAACACCTCAAGATACTTGATTAAACATAAATCCTTTTAAGAGTGTTAGATTTAAAGTTGAAACTCAAGTTTTATTGAAAGCCATGTTTAACTTTAAAATTTCTCATTTATTTTGAAATCACATATTGAAAAACCATTTGAGAAATCTTGAGAGCATTTAACATTAATCTCCTAAGTCTAAATAACTAATTAAACCTTCTGTCTTCTTTCTTTGATCTTGATTTTTCCTTTTGTGCTTGATCTTCTCTTTTGCTTTTGTTATCATCAAAAACCTTTCGACATGCCTTAGAGACATAAGCATTCACATTCTCCCCCTTTTTGATGATGACAAACTGATCATAGGAAAAAGAAAGAATTTTTGCATTTGTATATAATAGTCATTTAGGTACAATGCTGCATGATATTGGGTTAGATTTTGCATATGAAAAGCTTAATAACTTAAAAGGTCAATAACTCCCCCGTACTCATGCAACCATTAATTACATTTCATTTTTCCTTATTTTCTCCCCCGTTGGCATTATCAAAAAGACATAAGCATTGAAGAAAAAAATGGACAGCATGACAGCTATATTTCATGATTCCCAATTGTTGGCCATAACAGAAAAGCCACAAAGATCAGTCCAATCAATATTCCAACATAAAGGAATATCAGAGTTAATAATCAGTATGTGCAAATAAACATATCACAACCAGTAGGCAATAATCAAAAGATAACCATAAAGGTATACCAATTTTATATAATCAAAGTTAAAACAAAATAAGTACAAGGTAGTCATTAATACAAGAAAATATATCAGGGCTATAGGCCATGATCACTATCGTGTCCTCGGCACAAAAAGACATCACCCTCTGGATCCGCAGCAGAGTCTCCTAGATCAATGTCATCATCGCTGGGCATAAGATCGTCGTCGAGTCCGTAAGCTCCTCATCATCGCCAGAACTCCAGATGGACCAAAGGATATGGGATCCTGAGGGGCGAGGGATGCGGGGGTGCGCAGCGCGGGACTCACAGAACAGGAGGTCCACGTAAGAGGGATCGAATGGAGGCAAGCTCCTGGTCTGAGTAGTCCATCCTCAGCTCAAGATGGTCGATCTTTTGCTCTATATGATCCATGCGTGTGTTTACGTTGGTGCTCAGGTTGCGCATCTCCACGTAAGAGGGATCGAAGGATATGTGCCATGAGTTGCTTGTTTACGTTGGTGCTCATCATCACTATCTGGATCGTGATGGATATGGCCAAATGTGCCATGAGTAATGTAATGCCACCTATCTTCCATCTTGTAGAGCTGAAGCTTCTTCAGAGTATGCAGCCCAATTGATTGAGGGCCCTTTGAGCTGGTGTCCTTGGATTCTTCAGTCAGCGAAATGCGACAGGACTCAAGGATTGTGGTGACTAACATGGCGAAGGGGAGAGCAGAGTTCTTCTTTTTCTTGATGTCCAAAGCATATGCTCTAGAATATAGTATCCCCGCTTTATTGGGTGCCCCGTGGTCATTGCCCATAATGCCACTACATCATCCTTGAGGACTTGGGAGTAATTCCTCCTCTCGGGAATCAATCCACGAACCAAGAGGTAGTGGAGGACCCCGTTTTCCATAGTGAGGCCAAGTGGCCATTATTCTGCGTCTAGGATCACTGGGGAGGTGGTAGCCAGTCCTAATCAAGGAGAGAAGAGCACCTTGTGCTCAAACTCATGCCCCCAGACTTTGGCATTTCCACAAACCGAGCTCCATCGTGGAGTGAGCTTGGTAAGCCTATACCACTCTGCCATGGTTAACCTGATTTGTTGCTTTTTCATTTCAGAGATGATGCAATTATCTTCAACCTTCAGGTTAGCATAAAAGACTCGAACAAGGTTAGGGTAGATGGCCTTCTCTATGCTCAGGAATCCCAGCAAGCCTAAGTTTTCTATGGTCCTAAAGCTTTCTAAAGGTTCACTCTCGCAGAAGGTGATGGGAAGATACCTGGGAGAGATGATTTTGCGAAGCTGGAAGTTCTTCCGGAACAACTCAGCTTTCTTCACAGTGGAGAAATGCCTCGTGAGGTCCAGACCAGAGATATTGCGTGAAGAGCCACCAGAGGAACCTCCAATAGCAGCCCCTGTTCTTGGGCGCTTCGAGCGATGAGAGGATTCAGCCATTGATGAGAAGGAGAAGCAAAGGTTGAGTGGTAAATGGTTGGGGATGAGTGAGGAGAGAGAGAGGGACGAGATTAGGTCAGAAAGGTGGAGAGGGTGTTCGTGAGAGAAGATGGGGAGATTTGGATGAGGGATTTGAGGGGATTTGATCGGTGGGTTATGTGAGAGGGGATTTCGAGATTGAGAGAGGCGAAATGACCGATTTTGATGGAGATTTGAGTGAGAAAAGAGAGATGTGGAGATTTGAGGTGCGTGGGAGCGAGAAGGAGAGAACGAGGAAGATGAACAGGGCCAAACAGAAATGACCTCTACGCGTCGAGCCTTTTAAAAAACCCCGTGTGTAATCGATTACATTGAGTGTGTAATCGATTACATGCATTCTCAGTGGGTATGTAATCGATTACATTTTTGGTGTAATCGATTACATGCTTCTCGTGGGTATGTAATCGATTACATTTTTAGTGTAATCGATTACATGCTTTCTGAACCTTGTAATCGATTACATAGATGATGTAATCGATTACCTGAGTTCTCGAGTTGGTTGTAATCGATTACAAAATGTGTGTAATCGATTACATGCGTGATGAACTCAGTGTAATCGATTACAAAGGCATTGTAATCGATTACAAAGACTCTTTAACTCAGATTTTGCGTTCCAAACAGCATATAATCAATTTTAATCCATCCAAAACAGTTTTAAAGCAACTTAAATCAATTCAAATCATCATGCAAGCATATAGACTAATCATATTATGATTCAACTCATATAATTGATCAAAATTATCATTTTTACCAAGAATTTCACCCTTTTTGGTGAAATTTGAGGTTGTTGAATTTCTTGTCAAAGTTGGACATGAGGGAGCACCTGCAAAATAATTTAGGGGAAACCTCCGACGCTCAAGTTAGTATGGGATTCAAATATATATAATGAAAATTCAGAGATTGTGCAAAGAATGTGGCATAATTATGCGAAAAAAGCAAGCTTAGGCTTTTGTTTTAGGATTATGCAAAGAAATATTTAATTTATGCATGAATGGTCCAATATACCCAGCTTCATTTCTAATGTAGAAAAATGCTTCTTTTGCAAGGGGTTTGGTGAAAATATCACTAATTGCTTAGTTGTTTCAACAAATTCAAGTATGCAATCACCTCTTTGAACATGATCTCTAATGAAATGATGTCTTATTTCAATATGCTTAGTTCTAGAATGCAAAATGGGATTTTTTGACAAGTTAATTGCACTAGTATTATCACATTTTATGGGAATGTGATCAAGCTCAAGACCATAGTCCAAGAGTTGTTTTTTCATCCAAAGGACTTGAGCACAAAGAACTCCCAAACGCAACATATTCACTTTTTCACTGTGGACAATGCCACACTATTTTGTTTCTTGTCTTTGTGCCAAGAAACTAGTGAGCTTCCTAGCAAATGGCATGTCCCACTAGTGCTCTTTTTCGATCCATTTTGCATCCAAAAAATCAGAATCTGAGTACCCAATAAGACTACATGAGGCACCCTTAGGGTACCATAAACCCATTTGTGATGTGCCTATTAGATATTTCATTATTCTCTTAACAAAGACTTAGGTGTGATTCCTTAGGATTAGCTTGATATCTAGCACACATGCATACACTAAACATTATATCGTGCCTACTTGCAAAGTGAGATAAAGGAGTGAGCCAATCATACCTCTATATTTTGTAATTTCTACCGATTTACCTCCTTCATCCTTGTCCAAATAGCAAGAGGTGCCCATAGGAGTAGCCATATGCTTGACATTGTCCATTCCAAACTTTTTGAGCAGCTCCTTGCAATACTTGGATTGGCTTATAAATGTTCCTTCTCTTGTTTGCTTGATTTGTAGACCAAGGAAGAAGTTGAGCTCACCCATTATGGACATCTCAAACTCACTTTGCATAATATTTGAAAATTCTTTACAAAGAGAGTTGTTAGTAGCTCCAAATATAATGTCATCAACATAGATTTGAACTAGAAGAATGTCATGCATTTTGTGTTTTATGAAAAAAGTGGTGTCAACTTTACCTCTAGAAAAGCCTTTTTCTAAAAGAAATTTGCTCAACCTTTCATACCAAGCTCTAGGAGCTTGTTTCAAGCCATACAAAGCCTTTTTCAATTTAAAAACATGGTTGGGCATTTCAAAGTCCTCAAAACCAGGAGGTTGTTCTACATACACCTCTTCTTGTATAAAACCATTTAAAAAAGCACTTTTGACATCCATTTGATAGAGTTTGAAATCCATGATGCAAGCATATGCAAGTAGCATTCTAATGGCTTCTAATCTAGCTACGGGAGCATAAGTTTCTTCATAATCTATGCCTTCTTCTTGATTATATCCCTTAGCTACAAGCCTAGCTTTATTTCTTATTATTAAACCCGTTTCATCAAGTTTGTTCCTAAAGACCCATTTGGTGCCAATTATAGGATGATCATTGGGCCTTGGAACTAATTCCCAAACTTGATTCCTCTCAAATTAGTTTAGTTCTTCTTGCATGGCCAAGATCCAATACTCATCATTAATGGCCTCATTTATGTCTTTAGGTTCAACTTGAGAGACAAAGGCTAGATGATTACATGCATCTCTAAGTGAGTTTCGAGTGATTACCCCTTTTGATACATCACCTATCACCTTGTCAAGAGGATGATACCTTGAAGTCCTCCATTCCTTGGGTAGATCCAAGATTTTAGAATCTTCTTGCCATGAGTGATCAAGGAGTCTCTTTTCTTTCTTCTTGGACTCTATCTCTTGATTTTCCAAGTGCGTCTTTGCCAATATTTCTGCAACATCATCAACAAGTTCCTTTCTCGGCTCATTTGGGTTAGTTTCATCAAATGCAACATGTATGGATTCTTCTATAGTCATAGTTCGTTTATTATAGACTCTAAAGGCCTTGCTATGAATAGAATAACCAATGAATATTCCCTCATCAGATTTTGCATCAAACTTCCCCAAGTTATCCTTTCCATTATTCAAAACAAAGCATTTACATCCAAAAAAATGAAAATGTGACACATTAGGTTTCCTTCCTTTGTACAATTCATATGGGGTTTTCTTTAAAATTGGCCTTATTAGGGCTCTATTCATAACACAACAAGCGGTGTTAACCGCATCCGCCCAAAAGTACTTAGGAAGATTGGCCTCATTGAGCATAGTTCTTGCCATTTCTTCTAAAGATCGATTTTTCCTTTCTACAACACCATTTTGTTGTGGTGTTCTAGGGGCAGAAAAATTATGCTCAATGCCATGTTCATCACAAAAAGTTTCAAATTCACCACCATGATCACTTCTTATGGATGCAATACAAAAACCTTTTTCGTTTTGGATAACTTTGGCAAGTTTTCTAAATGATTGAAAAGCATCATTTTTGTGAGCCAAGAATAATGTCCATGTAAATCTAGAAAAATCATCCACAATCACTAACGCATAGTAATTCCCACCAAAGCTCATAGTTCTAGAGGGTCCAAAAAGATCCATGTGCAAAAGTTATAAAGGTCTAGAAGTTGAAACTATGTTTTTAGCTTTGAAAGAGACCTTTACTTGTTTTCCCTTTTGACATGCATCACAAAGTTTGTCTTTTTCAAATTTGAGCTTTGGAAGACCAATTACTAGTTCTTTAGAAACCAATTTGTTTAAGTGATCCATGTGAATGTGAGCAATTCTTCTATGCCATAACCATGAATCATTTTCTCTACTCATAAAGCATTTAGCATCATTTGAGGAAATGTCATCAAGACTAATCATATATATGTTATTGACCCTATGACCAACAAACTTAACTTGCTTATCATCCTTTCCCTCAATTATACAACAAGAGGAATCAAATATAACTCTATTTCCTTTATCACACAATTGACTAATACTAAGTAAATTATGTTTAAGTCCTTCAACAAGTAAGACATTATCAATAGATGATGAAGGGATCTTACCAACTTTGCTAATTCTAAGAATCTTCCCTTTATTGTTGTCACCATATGTGACATGACCATGTTTCTTGTGTGTAAGGAAGGAGAACTTGGAGCCATCACCGGTCATGTGCTTGGAGCAACCACTATCAAGATACCAACTTGAGCTCTTGGTCTTCAAGCACACCTACAACACACATTCAAGATTTAACTTTTGGTACCCAAATTGTTTTGGGTCCTTGTGTGTTAGAATTAGGTATGGTGCCTTTAGGGACCCAAACCCTTTTGATTCCAACCTTGGTGTTTATGTTCTTTCTAACATTGCAAGTGGATGCACTATGCCCTTTCCTACCACAATGAAAACATTTAACAAAGGGGCTACTTGAAGTTTTTGAGGAAACAAAGAAGTTCTTATAAGATTTTTGATGGTTGTTTGGATTAAATCCTAAACCGGCTTTTTGGAAAACACATTTTTGTCTCCCTAACAACACATTCAAGTTGTCTCTTCCAAAAGTGAATTTTGCAAGAGTGTTGTTCAAGTCTTCAATTTCTTTTTCAAAAGCTTTGCATGATAAACAAGGTAATGATATGGATGCATTATCATGTGAGGAACAAATCATGCATGATGAATTAGCATCTATGAGTCCTAAAGTCTCATTTTCAATTTTAAGTTCATTTATCTCCTTGGTTAAAGTAGAAACTTTCTTTGTCAATAGGGAGATTGTTTTATTGGAAGACAAAATCATTTTTGTGAGCCTCAAAGATTCATCATGCAATTCTTGAAAGGCATCTTGCAATTCATCATAAGAAGGTGGAGGTTCTAGGTTAGAAGAGGTTACCTCGGTGTCGCTTTCTCCACTTTCTTCTCCTTGAGCCATGAGGCAAAGATGGGCTTCCTCATTTTCTGAATCATCGGAAGAGCTTAAGTCATTGTCCTCCCAAGCTATATATGCTCTTCTTCCTTTCTTTTCCTTGGAGGGTCTTTTCTCAAACTTCTCCGTCTTCTTGAGATATATAGGACACTCCATTTTCATGTGCCCCGGTTTTCCGCATTCATAGCATTTCGGAGGAGTGGAGGATCCTTCTCCTTTGTGATATGCTTTCTTTTGAGGAAACGATGGTCTTCTTTGAAATCCCTTTTTCTTCAAGAATCTTCCGAATTTTCTCACAAGGAGATTAAGATTCTCCTCACTTAGCTCAATATTTTCAGCATCCTCTTCACCATCTTCATCATCATCTTCAAGTATGGGAGAGGTGGCCTTGAGTGCAATTCCCTTCTTCTTTTTGTCATGTTCTTCATTTTGATTGAGCTTACTTAGTTCCAGCTCATGCTCTTGAAGTTTTCCGAATAGGGTGGCTAGAGACATGGTTGATAAATCTCTTGATTCCGCAATCGCCGTTACCTTGGGTTGCCAATTCTTGCTTAGACATCTCAAGACTTTGTTAATAAGATCCTCATTAGGAAATGTCTTTCCCAATGAGATGAGATGATTAACAATATGAGTAAATCTCTTTTGCATATCTTGAATACTCTCACCTTGATTCATTCTAAACAATTCATATTCATGAGTAAGAGTGTTTATTCGAGATCTTTTTACTTCACTAGTACCTTCATGAGTTACTTGTAGGGTATCCCACATTTCTTTTACGGTCTTACAATTTGACACCCTAAAGAATTCATCATACCCCAAAGATGTGGTGATGATGTTCTTGGCTCTCAAATTATATTGAACCTTTTTATCATCATCGGTCCAATCACTTCTAGGTGTATTAATTGTTACACCATCCTTAGTTTGTGTAGGGACAAAAGCACTATTTTCAATCACGTCCCCACACATCTAAGTTAATAGCTTCAATAAAAATTTTCATCCTTTCTTTCCAATAGGCATAACCATCCCCATTGAAATAAGGAGGTCTATTTATAGAAGAACCTTCATTTGAAAAACCATTTGAAGCCATCACTTCTCTTGAAGTCGCTAAGCTCTTTATACAAGAGTCTAGCTCTGATACCACTTGTTACCAAGTGGCCTCAATACTCAAGAGGGAGGGTGAATTGAGTAGTTAAAAATAAGTTCACAAATCTTTCGCAAATCGTTTGACAATCAATTTTCATTGAAGCTATTGAATGATCGAGAGATAATTGAATAGATGAGTTAAGCACTTTTACTAATGAACGTAATAGCCAAGGAGACAATATCCAAATAAAACAATGAAACAAAGGCACAAAGATAAACAGAGGAGAGTTTAGAGAAACAAACACGGTCGTTTATCCCGATTCAATCACTACTCCACTTGTGATCTACGTCCAAATCCCAAGCAACACCTTGAGATTTTCCACTATATCTTCAAGCTTCAATGGGTGCTTGAAAAACCACTACAACCTTGAGCACTCAACAAGATGGGATACCTCACCCAAAAGCTTGAGCCTCTATTTTCCAAGGGATACCTCACCCTTACAATACTTGAGGGATACCTCACCCTCACTAATCAGAATGTATAAGATTGAAATAGAAGAAGCTCTCTCTAGAGCAAGTGTTTACAAATTGAAGCTCTAATATACTCTCAAGGATTTTTCACGTTTTTGACCAGAAAACAGAGCAAGAAATAATTTTAAGGATTGATTCACGTTTTGAAGTATGATGATCAGTTTTTGGTTCAAGGTCAACCGTAAACAAAGACCCAACTTGGGTATTTATAAGTTTCTCAATTAATAGAGCCGTTGGAGGTAGTTGGGCATGCATTTAATGCATTTAATATAGCCGTTGGACGTTGTCGAGATGCGTGTAATCGATTACATATCTCGGTAATCGATTACATTATTGTTCCAACGTTTTACGAACTTTCGGGCTCTGTAATCGATTACATTATTGAGGTAATCGATTACATGGCTTCGACTTTGCTTGTAATCGATTATAATGCTCATATAATCGATTACATGACTTCGACTTCTTTGTGTAATCGATTACAATATTCATGTAATCGATTACATGGCTCGTCGAACGTGTTGTTTGAGTTTCGGGTTTTGTGTAATCGATTACATTATTGGTGTAATCGATTACATGGCTTCGACTTTGTTTGTAATCGATTACAACATCAATGTAATCGATTACATTACTCGTCGAACGTGTTCTTTGCCTTTCTGGGGCTTTGTGTAATCGATTACATATATTGTGTAATCGATTACATGGCCTCTCGACTTGCTTGTAATCGATTACATTGTTCATGTAATCGATTACATGCTTTTTGATGTGTAATCGATTACAAACATTGTGTAATCGATTACATTGGCCTTTGAACACATTTTTCAAGTCCAATAACGCTTGTAAGTCATTTCCAACACCTCAAGATACTTGATTAAACATAAATCCTTTTAAGAGTGTTAGATTTAAAGTTCAAACTCAAGTTTTATTGAAAGCCATGTTTAACTTTGAAATTTCCCATTTATTTTGAAATCACATATTGAAAAATCATTTGAGAAATCTTGAGAGCATTTAACATTAATCTCCTAAGTCTAAATAACTAATTAAACCTTCTGTCTTCTTTCTTTGATCTTGATTTTTCCTTTTGTGCTTGATCTTCTCTTTTGCTTTTGTTATCATCAAAAACCTTCGACATGCCTTAGAGACATAAGCATTCATTGTTGTTAAAAAAAAAACAAAAAAAAAAAATAAAAAAAAGGGTTCATTGCATGATTGAATAACTTTTCTTCCTTCTTGAACTGATATGCTTGGTGATGGATGATTGAATTGATGAATTGAGTTTGATGGATGCATACCTTGTGAGATTTTGAGCCTAATGGATGGATTCAACATTTATGCCATTCTCTTCTTTCTTGTGTGATTTTCACTCATGTTAATGATCACTCTAGAACTTACTTTGATTCTTTTTGAAGCTACATTTCACTTGCATGCATGAACATAATTGAGGCCCTCTTTCTTAATTAGCTAGTTTAACCAAACAGCCAACCTTGCATATTTCCCATTGCTTAACCCCTTTGAGCTTATTTGATTATTCTTTGTCTCGAGCTCATTATATTTCTTAAATGAAAAAAAAATCATGTTCTTACTTAGTCTTAGGGAATAAGAGAACATTAGCTTTGTCATTGGATGAGTTCATGAACAAGTGTGGGGGTGTGTATGCAGAATGGTTGAAAAATGTATATATGATGTTCTTTTTGTAAAAAAAAAAAAAAAAAAAAAAAGAAAAAAAAAAAAATATATATATATAAAATAATATATATATATATATATATATATATATGTAAAAAAAAAAAGAGTCAACAAGGCAATAAAGGAATGGAAAATAATATGTAAAGGGAATTTGTATTAGATGAAGTTGGGATGAACTTTCATGATCACTAATTGAACTCAGCTTTCATATTCTTTTATTCTCTTTGGTGTTTAACTTGTCATATCCATATTACCTTCTCCTTTACCTTGACCCAATTACAACCTTGAATAAAGTTCTCATGATTTGTGTGTGCATGTGTTCTGAGTAGTGGAGAAGTAGAAGATAAGCAAGCTTATGGTAGTGCAATTTTCATGAGTTGAATTGAGTGTAATACCTACCTTTTAAACACTTGAGAGATTGAGAGTGAATTCTGTGAGGATCTATCATTCTTTACTCATGCTTTTCAATTGAAGTATCCTTGCTTGTTGATTTAAGATGTGAAGATGTGTTACCTCATAAATGTTTTGATCACTTGAATTATTAATTGCTCTTCATTATTAAATATTATTAGAAATTGAGTCTTTTCGAATGTTTAACTTTTGAGTCTGTTTCATTTTGTTTTTGTGTGTTTTGCCCAGGAGTGCAAAAAGCTAAGTGTGGGGAAATTTGATGTTCACATATTTGATGCATTAATAAGCCTTCATTTTTAGTCATTTACACTCTCCATGCACTTAATAAATTAAGTTTGGTTATGTTTTGTATGTTTTGAACTCAAAATGGATTTAATTGAATTTTTCAGCATGATTTACGTTTTACACTAATCCTGTATTTGGGTCATATCTTGGGCTGTAGGTGGATGTTTAAGGTGAATCTTATGTCATTTTAAAGATAATAGAGAGGTCTACAATCTTCATGAAGACATCAAAGACTCAATCACACGTTTAGATGGCTCAAATTGGCATTGAATCAAGAACTAAAGTGTTGCTCCTGGCAGAATGACCTTTGTGTATTGTTCATTACACTGCTCGTAGTGAAAGTTGTAGAATAGGCTGAAATTTTGATAGTTGATAGTTAAGACTCAAATCTACAACTTTCATGTTGAACACTCTTCCCGATTCAGACTCCTTGGAGGTGATATTGGGCTTGGAAGTCAGAACAGAGGAGCTGCGACTGGGCCTGAGCAGTGTGCAGTAATTTGAACATTTCTGGAGCTATAGAAATGATATTGGACTCAAACCAAAGCCATTTGAAAGCTAAGATCCAGACCTACAATCTTCGTGAAGACCACTTGGCTCAAAAATGACGAATGCAATGACTTCAGAGCTGCATGATTTCGGAGACAAAGAATCTCCAGAATTTTCTACTCACCAAAAGTCATTCAACATTTTCCACTACTCCACCTACTCCACCAACCACCATGATTCAGCCCCCTTTGACATTTTGTACCTCTAACTCTCTATAAAGGGAGGCTATGCAGATCATTGAAATATGTAGAGCTTTTATGTAGAAGTGTTGTTATAATTAAAGTTTTAGTGTTTCATTTTGGAGAATTCTCTTCTTCTCTTCCTCTCCTCCTCTCTCTTTGTTATTTTCATTTTTGTATGGTTCTTGAAGGTTATCCAATGGTGATGGCTATGGAGAGCTAAACTTATTTAATCAATCTAAGAGATTGACAAGCTTGATGATTAATCTTGAGATCTTGTTTTAATTGTTATACGTTCATCTATTAATCAAGTTTCTCTTTCTCTTCTTCTCTTGTTTAAATTCTGATTTAATGCTTAATTTGATTGGGATTTGCATATGTTAATTGCGTAATTATCATGTGCCAAGAGATGAATTCAAAGGCTAAATAATGCATCAAAGGTGTTTGATGAAATATTTAGCTTGGTTGGATCTTGGTTTTTAAGTTAATTTGGGTTTTGGATGGATGCTTAATTTGTCTAACCTTAATTAATTAAATTTTAGAAGCGTTTCTAGTAGAAGATCCATGGATCATTGAGAGACATCTTGATGTGATCTAAGACCAAAGATTTGGTTGATAGTTGAACGGATTTATAAAGATCAAGGATGGATTAAAATCAAGATTTGTTAATTCTCTTGGATTGGTTATTTTCTCAATCTTGTTTACTCATTTTAATTGTTCTTTGTTGTTTAATCTTGCAAAACTTTTCCCCCCTGTTTATTAACCTCTTAATCTGATTTCATAATTAGAGTGATCTACGGGCTCGACCCGGTGTTACCTTATGCTACAAGTAGTTTTGGTAAATCGGTTATAAATTGATTTAAATTTGATAATCTCGACAAGTGTCAATTGCTCAAAAGGTTCGAAATGGAAAACGTTAAACACATGGCCACTCCAATGGGCACGTCTTGCTATTTGGACAAAGATGAAGGAGGTAAATTAGTATAAATAACGAAATACAGAGGTATGATTGGATCTCTCCTTTATCTTACTGCTAGTAGACCAGATATTATGTTTAGTATATGCATGTGTGCTAGATATCAGGCAAACCCTAAGGAATCTCATTTAAGTGCTGTTAAACAAATAATGAAATACCTAGTAGGAACTTCTCAAATGGGCTTGTGGTACCCTAAGGGTGCCTCATGTAGCCTAATAGGCTATTCCGACTCTGATTTTGCTGGGTACAAATTGGATAAAAAGAGTACTAGTGGGACATGTCACTTGCTTGGTAGTTCTTTAGTTTCTTGGCATAGCAAGAAACAAAATAGTGTGGTTTTGTCTACTGCTAAGGCTGAATATGTTGCAGCCAGGAGTTATTGTGCTCAAATCCTATGGATAAAGCAACAACTTTTAGACTACGGTCTTCAGCTTGATCACATCTCAATAAGATGTGATAACACTAGTGCAATAAATATCTCTAAGAATCTCATTCTGCATTCCAGAATAAAGCACATAAAGATAAGACATCACTTTATCAGAGATCATGTACGAAAAGAGGATTGTATTCTTGAGTTTGTTGAAACATCTAAGCAACTTGCTGATATCTTCACTAAACTCCTAGTAAAAGAAGCATTCTTTTATATTAGAGGAGAATTGGGCATAATTGATCAATCCAACATATAATTGCTTGTAATTATTTGCTTAATTATGATTTCATCCTTCTTGAATTATTACCGACTTGAGCGTCGGAGTTATCCCGAAATCGTTTTTGCAGGTACTCCATCAAAAGGTAAGCTTTCGTCTCTCAAAATGCAAATCCTAGACATAATATATATGATTTCTTATTTAAGTTATTCGAATACCTCTCTATGGTATTCGAATACCATTGCTTTTATACGTGTAAATTTGTGGTTTTCTGATAGGGCTATTCGAATAGACCTATGGTTATTCGAATACCATACATCAGTACAGTATTCCTATAAGCTGGTGTATTCGAATAACTAAGTAGTTATTCGAATAACCTAAGGCTTATTAATATCAGTGTCTCTCACATGCCTCTAGAGTATTCGAATACCTTGGAAGATATTCGAATACTTACTCTTGACTTGCCTATTTTTTTTTTATGGGTATTCGAATACCGGAATCAGTATTCGAATACCATAGGCTGGCAATCAAGCCAAACTGGCCCATCTATTCAAATAACTGGGAAGTTATTCGAATACCTTCTATCAGAAGGGTGCGTCCCTTGGTCTTTCTTAACCGTTCTATTCGAATGCATCTCATGGTATTCGAATAGACTTTGGGTATTCTTTACATACCCCATTTGTATCCGAATAAGTTTCTTTCTGTTTTCAAAACCCTCTGGTTTCCCTCTTCTCTCCACAAACCCTTTTTTTTCTCTCTTTCTCTCGTATCTCACCTTCATTCCCTCCTTACATTTCGTTACTTTGCTCCATCTTTTTTTCATCTATGGCTTCATCTTTTTCTCACCCAAAGCGTCCTTGCACGAAAATAGCTCTATGCAATAATCCACTGGACCTTCGAAGGCTCTCCTCCAATGAGCAAGAACTTGGGTGCTTCATTACACACTTTCAGGAGCGCAATCTAGTGCAATCGAAGTACCTCGACTTGGGGTTCTTCGAAAGAGAAGGTGGTTTTGACTTTCTGAACCGGCTAAATCACCAAGGCATTCTTTGTTTCTGCTCTTTCACAGCCATTCTGTATCCCAACCTGGTCAAGATGTTCTATTATAACTTGAAGATTGAAGGTCAGGAGCTACACTCCAGTGTTTGCGACTAAAACATTGTGATCACATCCAACGATTGGGTTCAGATGTTTGGTTTGCAGTCAACTGGCCGCCACGTTAACGAAGAATCGCTTCTCCAGCTCTTCAACAAAAACAGAGCAATTAAATATGTTCTGAGACCTGGGTTGGCTTTACCTTCGACTCAAAAGGGAGTCAAAGGAGGCATGATGAAGAGCCAGGACAGGCTCTTACATTATGCTTATGCCCACATCCTAGCTCTTAGAGGTAGGAACTACGCCTACCTGAGCGAAGATGATGTGTTCATGCTGTGGATCCTAAAGCAAGGATACCAGATTAACTGGCCCGTCTTCATCATGAAGCATATGATGAGGGCAAAAGGTAAAGAGCGGTCTGAGCTACCCTATGGAGTGATCATCACTGCCTTCCTAGGCAAATATCCTCATATTCAAGAAACTGAGAGAGCGACTTCGCTAACCCATCATCACGTGTTTGGATCCTTTACCCTCAACAAAATGAAGATGATCAAGACCGATGAAGGCTGGGTGTTCCCGGTTGAAGTTGATGATGATAAGGACGACCCTCAAGGCGATCCTACTGCCCTTACTGCTGCTATTGCTGATATTCTTACTCGGGCTTCTGTCGCAAATGAGCAAATCCTGGCTTCTCTGTTAGATAACAGAGCTTACATGGAGAACACCTTCACTATTCTGTTTGACAGAATAGCTGGTGTTGAGCGTGAACAAGCTGCACTTCGAGCTCTGCTGTCTGGTAACGAACCTGCCTCTCCTCCTCCGCCACCAGATGCCTATTTCTAGGATTCACTTCGTCTTAGGATCTGTTGCTTAAGTTCTAGTTTTGGCTATTTTCTATTTATTGTATTGGCTATTTTTTGATAAAATTTTATATGGACTTAGCCAATTCTGTTTAATGTAATGAGTACTTTGATCAATCGGTTGCAAATTAAAATTGTTTATTGTTTATTATATGCATATTGTATGTGTGCATCCTTTTTTATCATGCTAAAAGGGGGAGAAAAATAATCAATCTTATTTGAGAAAAGACAAGTTAAACTGGATTAACACTGGCTTTTGGATTCCAAAAGAAAGGGGGAGAATGTGCTTGTTTTTGATATTAAATTACCTCTGAGAGTAAGTCTCCTATCTTTTTAAATTTTAATTTATATGAACTAATACTTTTCTCAATGATAGTTTGTCATCATCAAAAAGGGGGAGAATGTGATTACCATGCGATAATGAAGATGAGTTTTGATGATAACAAACATGGAGATGATGAGAAGACCGAGTCCAAGATCTTCAAGATTAGCCTTAGGACTTAGGATCTCTCTTGTACAGAGCTTTTATAGGATATCTCAGTGTTTGACTTAAAAGATCTAAAAACATGCTTTCTTACAAACTAAATTAAAGTTTTAATATGGCTTTGAAAATAAAAAAGTTTGTGGAATTTCAGAAATCACCTGATTTGTTTTCTAAAGTGTTTTTTAAATAACTTTCAACAGAGGTATTCGAATAACCTATTAAGGTATTCGAATAACCTACTTCTATTTCAATACATTTTCATGTTTTCGTAAGAGGTATTCAAATAACCCATGTGGTATTTGAATATACCTGATTACAGAATATTGTTTTTAAACAGAGGTATTCGAATAACCTTGAAGGTATTCGAATAGCACCCTTCTAAACAATTTTTTAAATGTGTTTAAAATAGAGGTATTCGAATACACTCTTGTAGTATTCAAATAACCTGATTCTAAACTATTTTTTATAAGAAATGAAAATAGTAGTATTCGAATACCCCATGATGGTATTTGAATAACCCACGAGACTCTGTTTCATGTTTTAGAATTCATACGTAAATGGGTTAGCATTTATTATCGTATTAATTTCCTCCAACGGGCATTTTTGATCAAAAGCTCTATAAATAGAGACCTTGAGTTTCTTCTGAAATACCCGGAATTTCTGAAATCATTTTGCTTGTGCTAAAACGTTGTTTACAAAATTCTCTCTTATTCTCTGTGTTCTTTTGGCAAAATTCTAAGATATCCTTAGAGAGCTCTATAGTGCTTCAACTTGTGATATTTACTCTTTGTGAGAGTTTATTTTTCATCTATTTTCTGCTATACTATAAAGGGGGTGAGGTATCCCTCTAAGGTTTGTGTAAGGGTGAGGTATCCCTACAGGCTAAGGCTTTAGCACAAGGGTAGAGTTTCCTTGTGTGTGAAAAATGCTCTTTTGTGTAACGGTTGCAAGCACCTATTGAAGCTTGTATATATATTGAAAAATCTTGGCTTTTGTTTCGAGGATTGGACGTAGACCACAAGTGGGTTAGTGGTCGAACCAGGATAAATACTGTGCCTGCTTCTCTCTTCTTAATCTCTTTATTTTATGCAATTTTATTTCATTACACTTTTATTTTTCGCTGTTCTTAAAGTTTCTTTTCTTCATCTCGTTCCCTTTGTGCATTTATTTAATAAGTTTCAATATTTGTATTTTAATTAAAAGAGGTTTTGCGAAAAGTTTTATACTCAATTCACCCTCCCTCTTGAGTACTGGAAGCCACTTGGTAACAGTAAGATCTAGATTGGGTTGAAAATTTGGTATTAAGACCAATATCTACAAGTTTCATGAAGAATACAAGACTCAAATCAAACTTCTTGGAGGTTAGATTGGGCTTGGAAGTCAGAACAGAGGAGCTGTAACTGGGCCTAAATACTGTGCAGTAGTTGGGCTATATCTCGGGTTGTAGGTGACCTTTTGAGGTGATTCTGGTGGCATTTGAAAGCTAAGATCTAGACCTACAACTTTCATGCAGACCACTTGATGAGATTATGACTCATTCAATGACTTTAGAACTGAATGATTTCGAAGACAAAGAATCTCCATAATTTTCCACTCATCAAAAGTCATTTGGCATTTTCCACTCATTTTCCTCTCATCCACTCACCATGAATCAGCCACCTTGTCATTTTGTATCCCTAATCCTCTATAAAAGGGAGCCTTGGCCGATTATTAAAGGATCTAGGTGTTAAAGAGCAAAATGATGCTATTTTGTTACTTGTTTTTCTTGTAGTAGTTTTCCTTTGTTCTAAATTGAAGTCATGTTCTTCTTCTTCTTCTTCTCTCTTTCTTTCTTCTTGTCTATGAGTAACTAAGTTTCATTTTACTTGGGTGAAAGGGTGAAGCTCTTGGTAATGAAATAAGGTTAGATTCATTTCTTTATTATACTTAAATGATATATTTTCAAGTGGTCATTATACGTGTTGTATTTTGTTTCTAATCTATTTGGAAACCCTCCTTGTAAAGTGGAGATCTTGATTTATTGTAGACAAGAGGTTGACACAATGAATGCTTGAGCTCATTTATAAGTGTGGTGTTAATAAATAATTCAAGGAACCATAATATAATTACATATATAATTTTAATTGAACTTTGAATGTTGTATTTTTCAATTGAAATCTCCATTATGAGTGGATTCTAATTGAGTAATAAAAAGAATTAATGTTATCCTTATTTTATTTACCAAGAGTGGATCTCCTAACCCAAGTAAGCCTTTTTTATTTATGACTAAGTTTTATCACTTTTATTGTTATGACAAAATATTTACTTTGTGACTGAGAATTTATTACTTGAAACAACCTGCACTTAGGTTTACAACTTTTAATCCGCATTAAGTTTTTGGCGCCGTTGCCGGGGACTTGATTTAAAGAAAAAATTTAGTGTGTAAATATTTTGTATATATATATTTATTTTTTTCCTGTGGATCTTGTTTATATATCTTTTTTTTCTACTCTTTTTTTTCTTTGTACATACTAACGTACTAACTTAGGGGGAAACTCTCCCTTATCCTTCTATAATCTTTAATCATTAATTGAATAATCTTTCTTTTTCTCTTCTCTCTCTCACCGAGCAAAAAATCGGCTCTGCCGATTCTCCGATTTTCATATTTTAAATTTACTTTCTGTAATTTACTTTTTGCACTTTATTTTCTCGTACTTTATTTCTAACTTTCTAACTTACTAACCTACTAACCTTTTAATTTTCTTTCTTAATAACTTACTAACTATCTAACTTTTTACTTTATTAGTTATCTAACTGTTTACTTTACCTGCTTCTAACATTTTAATTTACTTGTAACTAACTTTTTAATTTATTAGCTTACTAACTTATTTGGTAGTTGGTTTATACCACACCCTTGTTAATATTTATTTACTACGTTTTAATATATATATTTGGTGGTTGATTTATACCACATCCTTGTTATTATATTTAAGGGCAGGTTTATACCGTCTACTTGTACATTTTCTTTTCTATTTTAAGTTACTTGTTTATGCTTAATTGGTATCGTGATTTAAATTCTGGTCGTTTGGTTAAAGTTAATCCTAGTACTTTACATATTAATTTGTTTGAATCACAATCACACACATCAAACATAATGGTTGAAAATGAAAGTGTGCATGATAAACTTGAAAATCAACTGTTGCGAACCTTGCGTGAGTATTTGCAAACATCTCAAAATTCTAGTCCATCTTTATCTTTCCACTCAATGCTAACAATTTTAGATTCAAGTCAGGTATGATTTTCTTACTTCCTAATTTCCATGGTTTAGAATCTGAAAGCTCCTATTTACATTTAAAAGAATTTGAGGAAGTATGTACTGCTTTTCATGACCCAACTTGCACTGAAGAGATTGTTAAGCTTAAATTGTTTCCTTTTTCTTTAAAAAATAAAGTAAAAACTTGGCTTAACGCTTTGAAACTAAGATCAATTAGCACATGGCAAGAAATGCAATATTCATATAATCCGGGATGGAAAAATCACCTGAACTTCAGTTGGAGGACTAACAATCAGGCATAATTTATGCAACCACCACCTCCTCAGGCACAGTAGGACTATCAAAATTCTCAAGGATATACACCTTATGTCCTACCATATAGGAAAAGTCTTGAGGGAACATTGCATGCATTCATGAAAAAGCAAGAGGCCATTAATAACCAAAACATTCAAGCCATGATTGACATAAAAGACAATCTTGCTAAACTTTCTTCTACACTCGCCATTCATGAGAAAAGAAAGTTTTCCTCTCAACCTCAACCAAATCTCAAGGGTTAGTACATCATAAATGAGGGTAGTTCAGAAAGCCAACAAATAGATTAAGTCAAGTCAGTGATAGCTCTTAGGAGTGGAAAGGTTGTTGAAAAACAAATTCCTGAACTTTGTGAGAAAGATGATGAATCAAGTCCCAAAGATAAGGAAGAAGTTGATAAGCCACCTAGCCAAAAGGAGACCAAACCCTCGCCTTCACCCCATATCCACAAGTATTAAACAATTCAAGTAAAGTGAACCATAACAGTGATATTTTTGAAATCCTTAAACAAGTGAAGGTTAATATTCCTCTGTTAGATGCTATCAAATAGATTCCTTATTATGTCAAATTTTTGAAAGACTTGTGCACTGTTAAAAGGAAACATAATGTGAAAAAATGCATTTTTGACTGAATAGGTAAGCTCCATTATTCAGAACAATAATGCATTAAAATATAAAGACCCTGGTTGCCCTACAGTTTCATGCATTATTGGTGAACATAAAATTGAACGAGCTTTACTTGATCTTGGTGCTAGTGTTAATTTACTTCCATATTCAGTTTATCAGCAACTCAACTTGGGTGAGTTAAAACTAACTTCTGTAACTCTTCTACTTGTAAATAGATTAATTAAAATTTCAAAAGGAGTAATGGAAGATGTGTTGGTTCAAGTTGATAAATTCATATATCCTGTGGATTTTATTGTCTTAGAAACTGAACCTATGGAAAATAGTAGCATGTCAATTCCTATTATTTTAGGTCACCCATTTTTAGCAACATCTAATGCTTTGATAAATTGCAGAAATGGAGTGGTAAAACTAACATTTGGAAATGTGACACTGAAGCTTAATGTTTTTAACATGTGTAAGCAATCACAAGAAGTTTATGATGAAAAGGAAGAAATTGAAGGGATTGAGGCCATTATTGATGATCATCTTCAAACTAGGAGTTCTTCTGACCCATTAGAAATTTGTTTAATTAATTCATTTGATTCAGCTACACAATTAGATGATGATGTTTTTGAAATATACTCTTTGCTTGACTGTATACAGGTAATGGAATACAAAGGATGGAAGCCAAGATTCGAAGAGCTAAAAATCATGAATGATGATACCTATGAAGAAGTACCCACACTAGAACTAAAATCATTACTTACAGGTTGAAGTACACATTTTTGGGAGAAGAAAAAAGCTTTCCAGTGGTAATTTCCTCATCCCTAACCAAAGAACAAGAAAGTATGTTGATAGAAGTACTTAAAATGCATAAAAGTGTAATTGGATGGACATTAAAGGATATAAAAGGCATTAATCCATTAATTTGTACACATAGAATACATTTAGAGGATAATGCTAAAACATATCAATAACCTCAAAGAAGATTAAATCCACACATGAAAGAGGTAGTTAGAGCTGAAGTTCTTAAATTACTTGATGTTGGAATTATCTACCCCATCTCTAATAGCCAGTGGGTAAGCCCTATACAAGTTGTGCCTAAGAAATCTGGAATAACAGTGGTTGAAAATGAAAAAGGTGAATTAATACCTACCCGAGGTTCATCTAGTTGGCGTATGTGTATTGATTTTAGAAAATTGAATGCAGCCACTAGGAAAGATCATTTTCCCTTGCCATTTCTTGATCAAATTTTGAAAAGAGTAGCAGGACATCCCTACTATTATTTTCTTGATGGTTATTCAGGGTATAATCAAATATTAATTACATTAGAGGACTAAGAAAAGACCACTTTTACTTGCCCCTTTGGCACTTTTGCATATAGAAGAATGCATTTTGTCTTTGTAATGCTCCGATAACTTTTCAAATATGCATACTAAGTATTTTTAGTGACATGATTGTGCATTATTTAGAGGTTTTCATGGATGACCTGACAGTTTTTAGAAATTTTCTTGAAATTATCTTGATAATTTGGAAAAAGTTCTTAAAAGATGTGAAGAAAAAAGATTTGTGTTAAATTAAGAAAAATGTCATTACATGGTTACATCAGGAATAGTGTTAGATCATGTGATATCTTTTAAGGGAATTGAAGTTGATAAAGTTAAAGTTGAATTAATTACTCATTTGTCTTCCCAAAAAATAGTCAGAGAAGTTCATTCCTTTTTAGGACATGCAGGATTTTACAGAAGATTTGTTAAGGACTTTAGTGTCATATCTAGACCATTATATAATCTTCTAACAAAAGATGTACCATTTGATTGGATCAAAGATTATCAAAAATCTTTTGAAAAATTAATCAATCTTCTGACATCTGCTCCTATTATGCAATTCCCTGATTGGTCTTTGTTTTTTGAGTTAATGCGTGATGTTAGTGATTTTGCTGTTGACACTGTTTTAGGCCAAAGAAAGGAAGGTAAGCCTCATGTAATTTATTACACAAGTCGAACTTTGAATAGTGCATAAATAAATTACACCACTATTGAAAAAGAACTACTTGCTGTAATTTTTGCATTGGACAAATTTTGAGCTTATTTAATTGGTTCTTCCACTGTTGTTTTCACTAATTATACTGCTGTTAGATATTTAATATCTAAGCAGGATGCCAAACCTAGGTTGATACGGTGGATCTTATTACTTCAAGAATTCAACATCATAATAAAAGATAAGAAAGGAGCCGAAAATGTTGTTGCAGATCATTTGTCCAGACTTACAACAGGCTCATCTTCTGATAACACACCCATCAATGATTCTTTTCCTGATGAATTTTTATTTTCTATCAATTCCATGCCTTAGTTTGCTAAGATTGTAAATTTTCTTATAATAGGTAAGATGCCGCCTCAGTGGATACACCAAGACTGAAAAAAGTTTTTGATTGAGGTGAAAATTTTCTATTAGGATGACCCATTTTTGTTCAAATATTGTCCTGATCAAATCTTTCGGAGATGTGTACCCGACAATGAGGTAGGTAGTGTCATTAAATTTTATCATTCAGAAGCATATGTAGGTCATTTTTCTTCAAAGAAAATAGCTGCGAAAATCTTGCAGTATGGATTTTATTGGTCCACTTTATTTAAGAACAACTATATTTTTTGTAAAAGTTATGAAAGTTGTTAGAAATTGGGATCCATTTCTAAATGAGACATGATGCCTCTGAACCCTATCATTGTCATTAAAATTTTTGATTGTTGGGGAATTGATTTCATGAGTCCATTTCCATCATCATTTGGATTTGTGTATATTTTGGATGCAGTTGATTATGTCTCAAAATAGATTGAGGCGATTCCATGTCGACAAATGATCATAAAACTATTCTTAAATTTTTAAAATATTTTAAGTTGATTTGGAATCTCTCGAGCTATCATTAGTGATGGGGGAAAATATTTTTGCAATAAACCATTTAAATCTTTAATGAAGAAATATGACATTACCCACAAAATTGTAACCCCCTATCACCCTCAGACAAGTGGATAAGTAGAATTAGCAAATAGGGAGATTAAACAAATTTTGGAAAAAATGATTAACCCAAATCGTAAAGATTGATCTTTAAGATTATGGGCTTACCGTACTATTTTCAAAACATCTTTAGGCATGTCACCCTATGAGTTAGTCTATGGAAAACCTTGTCACTTGCCTGTAGAACTAGAGTATAAAGCATTTTGGGCCATTAAAGCTTTCAACTCAAATCTTGATGATGCCTCCAAGTTACGCAAATTGTAATTAAATGAATTTGAGGAATTGAGAAATGATACATATGAAAACTCAAAAATTTATAAAGTTAGAACAAAAGCTTTTCATGACAAATCAATTTTAAGAAAATCTTTTGAAATTAGTCAAAAAGTTCTACTTTATAATTCTCGTCTTCACCTATTCCTTGGAAAATTGAGATCTAGGTGGACTGGTCCTTTTATTATCAAACATGTGTATCCTTATGGGGTCATAGACATTGAGAACCTTAGGAATGATAATGCTTTTAAGGTCAATGGACAAAGACTCAAACCATTTCTGGAACATCAAGTTGTTGAGGTAGAATCCATTTCCCTTTCTAATCCATGTTATGAGCAGAATTTATTTTAATTTTGTTTCTTTCTTTTTGCAGTTCTTTGTGTTCCCGGTTAAATGGAGGATAACGGTACTCTATGACTCTCAAGTCGGGTTATTTTTCAGTTTTCCATAATAACTGATTCATTCTCCTTTAAAATGGATGTCATTCTCTTAAAATTAAGAAAGCATTTCCCTTCTCTCCCTCAAAATGCTCTGACAAAAATCTACGAAGTTAGGTGTGAAAGACTGAGACTGTTAATGCACATAGGCATCCCAGAAGATATACGTTGGATAATCGAAGCAAATGTTCATTTAGCTAGTGAATCTTGAGATTCATTTGTCCCATACATACCGGGTCTCAGCAAAAGTTTATTTTCAAAAAAGAGAAGAGCAAAAAGAATGAAAGTTTGTTACAAGTGTGATGGAATTGTAACATGCGATGTCGTTCTTTAGGAATGGTTTCCGTAAACAGAGAAGATAAAATTTCCTTTATTGAGAATGGACTGAGTAAGGAGTCATTAGATAATATCTTATTGACTCTTGAGATGCATTCTTGTGGATATGTGCAACATGAACTTCTTTGTTTGTGGAATCTCTTCAAGGATGAGCAAAAGCGTTACAATCTTGAGAATCTAACTGAAAAAGACCCTGTTTGCCAATTTATAAGAAAATTGGATGGGAAGCTTATCCTCGACTTGTAGAAGGTGTTTAAGCCGTTACTAGACGTAAAATTAGAGGAATATGTGAGCCACAATCGTAACAACTTGTATATATTATCTTGTACATCTCCAAAAGAAAAAATATAAAAAAATAAAAGAAAAAAGAAAATAAAAAAAAAAAAAAAAAGAAAAGAAAAAAGAAAAAATAAAATAAAAAAGAGGGCGAAACTTCGATTGTACTTGTTCTTTAATTAGATTAGGAGCTCCTGCCAATGGCAGACCCATCATTGACTCAGGTGGACCTTCGCACGCCGGTCAGTAAATAAGGTTCGTGTATCATGCTCTGTAGAGAGTCGCGCAAGCATTCCCAAGTTTTAACCGTAGGCTCTGCTTGCTGATGGAAAGATAGAAGTGTCCCGTGTTTGCATTCTCGCGTGACAATGCCTCTGAGTTAGATCCTGTGATTTAATGCTATGGGCTCTCCAGCGACCTCTCATTGGCTATGGTCACTGGTCGTCGTATTCAAATTTTCTCTCTTTAATTAGAGGGACGATGCATAGGCTAGGATATCCCACAAGCGAGAGGGAGAAGAATTCCCAGATTGGCTGAGCCGTCTTGGTATTATTGCACTCATGACGCGCAGTATAAAGATACGCCATGAAACTTGTACATAAAGGCATGTCATCATTTGTCATTATAATTTTATCTTTGTATGATTTGTTGTATTTTGGTTTTGGACAGATGATCCTTTGGGTGGGGTCCTTCAGGGGTTTCTAGACTTCTTTACCCTAATAGTTTTCTTGAAGTAAAAAAAAATAAAAAAATTTGTGTTTCTTAATTTCAAACTCTTCTGACACCAGCCAACCTACCCATATAAGTGCTATTATTACCTTTTTTTATTCTCTTTCCTATTTAAACACTCTATTTTCTTCACTTTCCTGTAACTCAAAATCATTCAAAGGGAGTGTGAGTGTAGAAATGGAGGGATCTTCTTCTTCTGTTTGTAAACTTACTAGTATCTGTGTATTTTGTGGGATAAGTTATAGGAATGGTTTAGAGTTTGTAAATGCAGCAAGCACTGTTGGTTGAACACTTGCTGGGAGGAACATTCGTGTAGTATATAGGGGAGGTAACATTGGGTTAATGGGGGCTGTGTCACATTCTACACATATAAAAGGTGATCAAGTTTTAGGTATCATTCCTGAACCTTTCACTCGAAGGAACATCATTGGAAAGATAATTGGGCTGGAACTTCAAGTATCATTTATGTATGGACGAATGAGGACAATGCATGAAAACTCTGATGTATTCATTGCCCTACCGGGTGGTTTTGGTACTTTGGAAGAAGTTTTTTAAATCTTCTCTTGGGCCCAACTGAACATCCACCGTAAACCCATAGGTTTGTAAAATGTTAATTTCTTTGATAATTTGTTATCTTTTGTTGATCATACTGTGGAACAGAACTTTATCACACCTTTGACAAGACGACTCCTTATATCTACTTTAACTATTGATAAATTAATTGATAAATTACAAACTTTTATTTATGAACCTGAACCAGTAATAGCTCAAATAGATTTGTCAGAAGGAAGCTGTCAGGGAGGCAATAAGGAACAAGAGTGTGATCTGACACTTCATCTATAACTTTCCTTTACCTTTGATTTTATTCATCGTACTTTGTTTTTGTTTAAATTTGTGTGAGATTTCTATTTTCAGTAATTGTAACAACAGGTAATATATTCTATCCTTTACCTATCTATGTTTTGATATTGAGGACAATGTTGTGATTTGATTGGGGGGAAGGATAGTTGCGTATAGTTGTGTGAAAAAAAAACAAAAAAATAAAAAAATAGGAAGTATGTTTATTAATATTTTTGTCAGTAATTTATTAACAGTAAAACTAATTAAGGATGATAGAGTAAATAGTAAATCATTTACTCTTGAGATGCATCAAAATTGGTGGCAGAGTAAGGAGTAATTAGGTAGACAACTAGATTGTGTGGAAATAGCAATTCAAATTCAGGGAAATTTACATCATTGTGTAAATTGTCTTCTTTCTTAAAAATCACATGCCTGGTTATGAATGTTGAATTGGTATACTGAGAATGATAGAATTATGCCTTGTGAGATCTTGAGCCTATTGATGAATGGATTGAACATTTGTACCATTCTCTTCTTTCTTGTGTGATTTTCACTCATGGAATTGTTACTCTAGAACTTGTTTTGATTCTTTTTCAGACTACATTTTCACATGCATACATAAATATAATTGAGGCATTTTTCTGGAAATAGCAACTTTAACCAAATATCCCAGAATAATTGGCGCACAAATAGGCAGTCTTACTCAGCAGCATATTGTCTCAATATGATATCAAGCACTCTGATGACTTCTTGGAAATTCTCTGATTCTTGCCAATGTAAAGCATTGGAAATGGCCTATGCCCCCTTACTTAACCCCTTGGAGCTTGTTTGACCATTCTTTGTTTTGAACTCATTATGTGCCTTAAATAAAAAACCATGCTGTTACCCGGCCTTAGGGAATAAGAGAATATTAGCTGTTATTGGATGAGTTCTTAAACAAGTATGAGGGTGTGTGTGTAGAATGGTTGAAAAAAAACATGTTTAATTAAAAAATATATATATTATGTTCATCTTGTAAAAAATAATAAAATAAAATATAAAATAAAAATAAAAAAATGTAAAGATGGGCCAACAAGGCAATAAAGGAAAAGAAAAGAATATGTAAATGAAATTTATATTAGGTGGAGTTAGGATAAACTTTCGTGCTTGTTAACTGAATGCAGCTCTCACACTCTTTTATTCTCTTTGATATTTAACTTGTCATATCTATATTACCTCATCCTTTACCGTGACCTCATTACAACATTGAATAAAGTCCTCATGATTTGTGTATGTATGTGTTTTGAGTAGTAGAGAAGCAGAAGATAAGCAAACTTATGGTAGTACAATTTCTCATAGGTGAATTGAGTGAAATACTTACATTTTAAACACTTGAAGGATTGAGAGAGAATCCTGTGAAGATTTATCATTCTTGACTCATGATTTTTAATTAAAATTTCCTTGCTTGTTAGTTTGAGATGTGAAGAAATGTTACCTCATAAATATTTTGATTACTTGAATAAATGGTTGCTCTTCATTCTTAAATATTATTAGAAATTGAGTCTTTTATAGTGTTTAGCTTTTGAGTTTGTTTCATTTTTTTTAGGTTTGGTCTTATGTGTTTGCCCAAGAGTACAAAAAGTTAAATGTAGGAGAATTTGATAATCACATATTTTATACATTAATAAGTCCTTATTTTTAGTCATTTACACTCTCCATGTACTTAATTGATTGAGTTTGGTTATATTTTGTAAGTTTGGACTCAAATTGGACTTAATTGATTTTTTCAGCATGATTTACGTCTTACACTGTTTCTATATTTTGGCCATATCTTGACTTCTAGATGTCTAACCATTATGGATTTTGCTTTGTTAGAAAGATAAGAGAGAGCTCTACAACTTTCATGCAGAACTCTAGGTCAAAGTCGGACATCTAGTAGAACTAATTGAGCTTGGAAGCCAGAATACTAGTTTTGTGATTGGAACTTGAATAGTGTGCATTAATCAGAGCATAATTTGAGATGTAAGATCTGGATTAGGCTGAAAATTTGGTATATAAAATTTAAGACCCATATCTATAACTTTTATGAACAAGACTCAAATTGGACTCCTTGGAGGTCATCTTAGGCTTAGAAGTCAGAACAGAGGAGCTATAATTGAGCCTGAACACTGTGCAGTAATTGGGCCATATCTCGGGCTGTAGATGACCTTTTAAGGTAATTCTAGTGGCATTTGAAAGCTAAGATCTAGGCCTACAACTTTCATTAAGACCACCTAATGAGATTATGACATATTCAATGACTTCAGAACTGAATGATTTCAGAGACAAAGAATCTCTATAATTTTCCACTCATCAAAAGTCATTTGGCATTTTCCACTCATCCACTCCCTATGAATCAGCCCCCTTGTCATTTTGTATCTTTAATCCTCTATAAAAGGGAGCCTTGGCTGATCATTGGAGGATCTAGGTGTTAGAGAGCAAAATGATACTATTTTGTTACTTTTTTTTTCTTGTAGTAGTTTTCCTTTGTTCTAAATTGAAGTTATGTTCTTCTTCTTCTTCTTCTTCTTCTTCTTCTTCTTCTTCTTCTTCTCTTTTTTTCTTCTTATCTATGAGTAACTAAGTTTTATTTTACTTAGGCGAAAGGGTGAAGCTCTTGGTAATGAAATAAGGTTAGATTCATTTCTTTCTTGTGCTTAAATGATATATTTTCAAGTGGTCATTATACGTGTTGTATTTTATTTCTAATCAATTTAGAAACCCTCATTGTAAAGTGGAGATTTGGATTTGTTGTAGACAAGGTATTGGCACAATGAATGCTTGAGCCCATTTATAAGTGGTGGTGTTAATAGATGATTAAAGGAATCATAATATAATTACATATATAATTTTTAATAAACTTTGAATGTTTTATTTTTCGATTGGAACCTCCATTATGTGTGGATTCTAATTGAGTTTTCAAAAGAATTAATCTTGTCCTTAATTTATTTACCAAGAGTGGATCTCCTAACCCAAGTAAGTCTTTTTTATTTGTGACTAAGTTTTATCACTTTTATTGTTGTGACAAAATATTTACTTCACGTCAAAGAATGTTTCATCATCAATTCCCTATGGATCGACCTCGGACTCCCGAGAATTTATTACTTGAAACAACCTGCACTTGGGTTTGCAACTTTAATCCACATCACACACTAAGCATTCTCTTCCACTTTTTGTCCAAATTCTTCAAATTTTTGCTTGATTGGAGCCATTCCTAAAATAAAGAAAACACTAACTCAATCACAATTGCAAATTCACTTAATCTCTTACAAAATACACACAATTTACTCAAAATCATATAGGAAGATATCAAAATTGAATGTGACAAATATAAGCTTAAAACCTTCCATATATGCATTGTAAACAAAGACTATGCATTATATATAACACAAACATGAAGCTCAAATAACTACAATCTATGGAGTTATCACAACCCCCAAACTTACATTTTTGCTAGTCCTCGAGCAAAATAAAATATGACTAAGTAAACCTACTTAACAATTCATGCTCAACATTCATTCAGCATCTAATATAATTTTAATTTTTCCATTTAAATCACAACCAGTGAATAATGATTGTATAGCCCTCAAAAAGTACTAATGCCTCATAATCAGCTCCACACGTACATAATCCTTAACATGTTAATAATCCAGTATCCTTTCATGCAAGTCACATTTTCTACAAACATGCAAGATAAACTTCTCATAATCAAGTCATACACATCCAGATAAGTTTATAAGTACACATGTATATGAATCATATAATCCACAAAATTGAATCTAAACTCTCTCTCTACTAATGTAAATCACACACAATTGAGGATCAAAAGGGACTTTAATAGCTTATAATGTAAGGCCAATGGTAAGACGTAAGAAAAGAAGTGAAAAGGATACACTACAAACATTGAGAAACATAACATGATATTTCAAGATTTGAGCCTCCAACTGATATTAGTAGGGTATTCAGCAATGAATGAAGAAAACTCGCCAGAACCATTCAATGCTTTTCGTACTTTTCTTTTCTTTTGTCATTCCCTTGCTTTTTTTTTTCTCTTTTTTTCTTTCTTTTCTTTCATTTTTTTTTCATTATTTTGCAAAGTAATGCTTCTTTTCTTTAATTGTATCTAGTACCTTTAGGCTTATTTTATAATGAATATGCATTAATACCCCTAATCAATAGACTCATTTAAAGAAATAACATATCATGTACTCAACAAACAATGATGGTAGGAAGAAAATGCAATGCTTTCACATGTATTAGAATGGTTAACAGGTTAACGAATACAATGGTGGGGAAAAACATATAAGGCCAAACAATTATAAGGCTTCAAAAGGGGACCTATGGATATCATCATATCAGGGTAAGCTTTTAAGGCTCAATCGGTCCAAACAATGCCTTAATCATTTCCTTAATCATGCATAATTTAGAATTTCGCCTCAAGAGAGTTTAAAAAACAATTTCAAGGATAATCGAAACTCTACATGTACATCCATAAACTTTCTCTAGACATACACTCTTATCATTTTCAAAGTTACACGTGCATATAAGTGGGATGTAAATTATACATAAAAAATGACTAAATTGTTTCACATACTTCATCATCACAAATGGTTTAACCGAAAAAGGGCACAAATAGCAACCTTTTATCTCATTGGATAACCAAAATAACACCAGCAATTTGTAACATATCATACATTCAAATAGATCTAACTTTTTTCAATTTAAGCATGCATCATATCATGTGCATAATGTTAAAAATTGAAAATGATTTTTTCACAAACCCTATCAGTAATAGCTAAAGCAATATAGAAACATGACAACATGATGGCTATCACTACTGCATACAGTAAATATCATCATATGTTATAATTCCACATTATATATCCAAAACATGTAATGATACTCCCCCAAACCAAAGTGAGACAACTTCCACACTAAATCTAGCGTATAGGGTACGTAAACTTATAAAAAAATATGTACACTGTTAGTCTGAGCATAATAAAATATGAAATAACATGAAAAAAAGAAATATGTACAAAATAGGGGTTAACACCGTGGCATGAACCTGCCTGTCTCGCTTGTAGCTTATCTACAGAATTCTACAGAAAAATCACACCAGCGCTGTGGCATGAAATCTGGTGCACCGCGACGTGAGAGGCCAGTCTGCAAAATTATGTAGCAAACATAATTTTGTTGTCAAGTCTGCTTCCCTTGAGTCTCCAGCACCTGCAAAACTTGTTCAAAAAGTTAAATTACAATAATTACAACAAAAATATAATAAAACTACAAAATTAACAAACTACCTATTTACGATAAAAAGTAAAGACAAAAACATAAACTTGGGTTATCTCCCAAAAGGGTCTGATTTACAATCCCGACAAGACTTTATCAAAATTATTTGTGCAGATGAGTGATCTTCTTAAACTTAATTGAAGGTTTTCCTTTTGAGGAGTCGCGAACTCCTGCATGGCCTCGTATGATTATGATCATCCACCATTATTATTATACCTAAACAACAACAGAATGAAAACTTAAATGAAAATGAACTATACAAAACTTGAATTAGAACTATCTAAGCTCGTTGTTGATATTAGCAATATAGAAATAAACCGTTATCCCCGGCAATGACGTCAAAAACTTATTTGTCCCTTAATAGGCCACAAGTGCACAGATCGAACAAATAATGCAATTAAAAGTAGAGTTCATTCCCACGAGGATAAGAATACTTCCAAAGCTAAGTATCAACCAATAACTTAAACAATTCTATTCAAGAACATAAAAATAGGGAAACCATACACACTAAAGACTAAAAAATAATAAATAGAAAATAAAGAAAATGGATAGCGATTAGGGAATCCTTCTTCGCCTCCTACTTCAATTGCTAATATGCAACCCTTTAAATCAACATAAATGAGTTGTTTAGTTAGCTTGAGAATCTAATTTAGTTAAAAGCCTATCTCTAGGTCAATGAACCATGTTTCATTTACCTAATACACTATGTTTCCTTAAGAGCTAACACAAAATCCACTCCTTAAGATCTATTCTCAAACACACACTATGCATGACTAAGAGGTATATTTCTATCTCATTAGTGAATTAACTTATCCAAGCCAATTAAATGAAATCGAACATGCATCAACCATACATATAATCTAAAAGCCAAATTCCTATGTCTAGGTTCACCAGATTTCAACAAATCACTTAAAAGTTGATCAGACAACCAAGAACATTAACAACTATATAATTGAATAAAACCAAACATCTATATACACTCAAAGAAGTACAAAATTAACAATATTCATTAAAGGATCCAAAGTAATCCCTAATACACCTGAGCTACTCATTGAACACGAAAATATAAATAAAAAACCATGCTCAAAATGCAAGGAAAAGAGAAAAGAGAAAGAAGAAGGATGGAAAGCTCATGGATTTCATCTTTGATGCTTGAATCTATTTCCATGAAGAAGATGACCTCCAACCTTGACTCCATTGGCTTGCTCTCAGCCTAGAAATGAAAATCTATTCGCTACTTCTCTAAACCTAGCAACCTCTCTCGACCAAAACTAATAAAACAGTATTTATAAGCTCAGAAAACAGAGTCACGCCGCGGTATTAACATTCCTACGCTGCGGCACATAACAATTTAGGTCACCAACGGCGCGACATCCGCTCCTTTGCGCCGTGGTGCTCTAGCCTTGGGTCTTCAATATTGATGCAGGGCATGCACCATGCCGCGACATTAATATGCCTATGTCGGGAAGTGAGATGCTGGAATGCACACTGGGCTTTCTCTTCCACTTTTTGTTCAAATCCTTCAAATTTTTGCTTGATTGGAGCTCTTCCTAAAATACAGAAAATATCACGTCAATCACAATTGTAAATCCACTTAATCTCTTACAAAATAAGCACAATTTGCTCAAAAGCATATAGGAACATGTCAAAATTAGAATGTGACAAATATAAGCTTAAAACCTTCTATATATGCATTGTAAACAAGGACTAAGCATTATTTATAGCACAGATATAGGGCATAAACAACTACAATCTATGAAGTTATCATACCTCCAAACCTACATTTTTGCTAGTCCTCAAGCAAAACAAAGTATGACTAAGTAAACCTGCTTAACAATTCATGCTCAACATTCATTCAACATCTAATATAATTTTAGTTTTTTCATTTAAACCACAACTAGTGAATAATGATTGTATTGCCCTCAAAAAGTAATAATGTCTTATAATCAGCTCTACACATACACAATTCATGTTAATAATCCAGTATTCTTCTATGCAAGTCCCATTTTTCACAAACATGCAAGATAAAGTTCTCCTAGTCAATTTATACACATCTAGATAAGTATATGACAATACATGTATATGAATCATATAATCGATGAAATTGAATCTAAACTGTCTCTCCACTAATGTAAATCACACATAATTAAGGATCAAAAGAGACATTAACAACTTGTAATGTAAAGCCAATGGTAATGAGTGTAAGAAAAGAAATGGAAAGGATACACTACAAACATTGAGAAACATAACATGGTATTTCAAGATTTAAGCCTCCAACTGATATTAGTAGGGTATTCAACAATGAATGAAGAAAACTCGCCAGAACCATTCAATGCTTTTCGTACTTTTCTTTTCTTATGTCATTCCCTTGCGTTGTTTTTCTCTTATTTTCTTTCTTTTCATTTTTTTTCATTATTGTTCAAAGCAATGCTTCTTTTCTTTGATTGCATCTGGTTCCTTCAGGCTCATTTTATATTGAATATGCCTTAATCACTAGACTCACTTCAAGAAATAACATATCATGTACTCAACAAACAATGATGGTAGGAAGAAAATACAATGCTTTCACATGCATTAGAATGGTTAACTGGTTAACGAATACAATTGTGGTGAAAAACATATAAGGCCAAACAATTATAAGGCTTCAAAAGGAGACCTATGGATATCATCATATCAGGGTAAGCTTTTAAGGCTCAATCGGGCCAAACAATGCTCTAATCATTTCGTCAATCATGCATAATCTAGAATTTTGCCTTAAGAGAGTTTAAAAAATAATTTCAAGGATAATCGAAACTCTACATGTACATCCATAAACTTTCTCTAGACATGTACTTTTATCATTTTCAAAGTTACATATGCATATAAGTGAGAATGTAAATCATACATAAAAAATGACTAAATTGTTTCATATGGTTCATGATTGCAAATGGTTTCACCGAAAAAGGGGCAAATAGTAACCTTTTATATCATTGGATAACCAAAACAATAGTAGAAATTTGAAACATATCATGCATTCAAATACATCCAAATTTTTTCAATTTAAGCATGCATCATATCATGTGCATAATGTTAAAAATTGAAAATGATTTTCTCACAAACCCCATTAGTAATAGCCAAAGCAATATAGAAACATGACAACATGATGGCTATCACTATTACATACAGTAAATATCATCACATGTTACACATTCCCCATGAGCATAATACAATATAAAATAACATGAAAAATAAAAGAAATATGTACAAAACAGGGGTTAACACCGCGACATGAACCTGCCTGCCCCGCGACTTAAAGTCTGGTACGCCGCGATGTGAGAGGTCGGTCTGCAAAATTATACAACAAACATAGTTTTGCAGCCAAGACTGCTTCCCTTGAGTCTCTAACATCGGCAAAACTTATTCAAAAAGTTAAATTACAATAATTATAACAGAAATATAATAAAACTACAAAATTAACAAACTACCTATTTAAGACAAAAAGTAAAGACAAAAACATAAATTAAGGTTCCCTCCCAAAAAGGGTCTGATTAACAGTCCCGGCAAGACTTTATCAAAATTATTTGTGCAGATGAGTTATCTTCTTAAACTTGATTGAAGATTTTTGTTTTAAGGAGTCGCGAACTCCTGTAAAAACCTCGTATGATTATAGTCATCCACCATTATTATTGTACCTAAAACCCAACAAAATGAAAACTTAAATGAAAATGAACTATACAAAACTTGAATTAAAATTATCTAAGCTCGTTGTTGATATTATCAATCTAGAAATAAACCGTTATCCCCAGCAATGGCGTCAAAAACTTGTTTGCCCCTTAATAGGCTGCAAGTGCACGGATTGAACAAGTAATACAATGAAGAGTAGAGACCGTTCCCACGAGCATAAGGATACTTCCAAAGCTAAGTATCAACCAATAACTTAAACAATTCTATTCAAGAACATAAAAATAGGAAAAATCATATAAACTAAAGACAAAAAAAGTAATAAATAGCAATTGAAGATAATGGATAGAGATTAGGGAATTCTTCTTTACCTGCTACTTCAATTGCTGATATGCAACCCTCCAAATCAACATAAATGAATTGTTTAGTTAGCTTGAGAATCTAATTTAGTTAAAAGCCTATGTCTAGGTCAATCAATCATATTTCATTTACCTAACTCACTATATTTCCAAGAGAGCTAACACGAAATCTACTCATTAAGATCTATTTTCTAATACAAATTATGCATGACTAAAAAGTATATTTATATCCCATTAGCGAATTAACTTATCTAAGCTAATTGAATGAAATTGAACATGCATCAACCATACATATGATCTAAAATCCAAATTCCTATGTCTAAGTTCATCAGATTTCAACAAATCACATAAAAGTTAATTAGACAATCAAGAGCATTAAGAACCATATAATTGAACAAAACCAAACATCTATATCAACTCAAAGAAGTACAAAATAAACAATATTCATAAAAGGATCCAAAGTAATCCCTAATACGGCTGAGCTACTCATTGAACACGAAAATATACATAAAAAACCATGCTCAAAATACAAGGAAGAGATAAAAAAGAATGGAGAAAGAAGGAAAGCTCGTGGATTTCTTCTTTGATGCTTGAATCTCCCTCCATGAAGAAGATGACCTCCAACCTTGACTCCCTTGGCTTCCTCTCAGCCCATACATGAAAACCTACCCGTAGCTTCTCTAAACCTTACAGCCTTTCTTGACCAAAACAAATAAAATAGTATTTATAGGCTCAGAAAATAGAGTCACGCCGAGGCATTAACATGCCTACACCGCGGTGCGTATTAATTCAGGTCACCAACGCTGCGACATCCGCTTCTTTGCGCCACGGTGCTCGAGCCTCAGGTCTTCAATATTGATGTAGGGGATGCACCACGCCGTGACATTGATATGCCTATGTCGCGACGTGAGATGCTGGAATGCACACTTGGATTTCTCTTTCAATTTTTGTCCAAATCCTCCAAATTTCTGCTTGATTGGAGCCCTTCCTAAATTAGAGAAAACACCAAGTCAATCACAATTGCAAATCCACTTAATCTCTTACAAAATATGTATAATTTGTTCAAACCCATATAGGAAGATATCAAACTTAGAATGTGACAAATATAAGCTTAAAACATTTCATATATGCATCGTAAACAAGGACTAAGCATTATTTATAATATAGACATAGGGCATAAATAACTACAATCTATGTAGTTATCATACCCCCAAACTTACAGTTTTGCTGGTCCTCGAGCAAAACAAAGTATGATTAAGTAAACCTGCTTAACAATTCATGCTCAACATTCATTCAGCATTTAATATAATTTCAGTTTTTTCATTTAAACCATAACCAGTGAATAATTATTGTATAGCCCTCAAAAAGTACTAATGCCTTATAATCAGCTCCACAAATATACAATCCTTAACATGCTAACAATCCAGTATCTTTTTATGCAAGTCACATTTTCTACAAACATGTAAGATAAACTTTTGTTAATCATGTCAGACACATCCAGATAAATTTATGAGCAAACATGTATATGAATCATATAGTCCACAAAATTAAATCTAAACTCTCTTTCCATAATGTAAATCACATACAATTGAGGATCAAAAGGGTCTTTAACAGCTCGTGATGTAAAGCCAATGGTAATGGGCGTTAGAAAAGAAGTGGAATGGATACACTACAAACATTGAGAAACATAACATGATATTTCAAGATTTGAGCCTCCAACTGATATTAGTAGGGTATTCAACAATAAATGAAGAAAACTTGCAAAAACAATTCAGTGCTTTTCATACTTTTATTTTCTTATGTCATTCCCTTGCTTTTCTTTTTTCTTCTTTTCTTTCTTTTCATTTCTTTTTTCATTATTGTTCAAAGCAATGCTTCTTTTCTTTGATTGCATCTGGTTCCTTTAGGCTCATTTTATATTGAATATGCCCTAATCACTAAACTCACTTCAAGAAATAACATATCATGTACTCAACAAATAATGATGGTAGGAAGAAAATGTAATACTTTCACATGCATTCAAATGGTTAACAGGTTAGCAAATACAATGGTGGTAAAAAACATATAAGGCAAAACAATTATAAGGCTTCAAAAGGGGACCTATGGATATCATCATATCAGGGTAAGCTTTTAAGGCTCAATCGGTCCAAACAATGCCTTAATCATTTCCTCAATCATGCATAATTTAGAATTTCGCTTCAAGAGAGTTTAAAAAATAATTTCAAGGATAATCAGAACTCTACATGTATATCCATAAACTTTCTCTAGACATGCACTCTTATCATTTTCAAAGTTACACGTGCTTATAAGTGGGATGTAAATCATACGTAAAAAATGACCAAATTGTTTCACATGCTTCATCATCGCAAATGGTTTCACCGACAAGGGCGCAAATAGTAACCTTTTATATCATTAGATAATGAAAACAACACTAGCAATTTGCAACATATCATGCATTCAAATAGATTCAACTTTTTTCAATTTAAGCATGTATCATATCATGTGCATAATGTTAAAAATTGAAAATGATTTCCTCACAAACCCCATCAATAATAGCCAAAGCAATATAGAAACACGACAACATGATGACTATCACTACTACATGCAGTAAATATTATCACATGTTACACATTTCTCATTATATATCCAAAACATGTAATGATACTCCCCCAAACCAAAGTGAGCCAACTTCCTCACTAAACTTAGCGTATCGGGTACCTAAACTAATAAAAAATATATACACTGTTAGTCTGAGCATAGTAAAATATGAAATAACATGAAAAATAAAACAAATATGTACAAAATAGGGGTTAACACTGCGACATGAACATACCTGCTCGGTGGCGTGTAGCTTATCTACAAAATTCTGTAGGAAAATTGCACCAGCGCCGTGGCATGAAGTCTAGTGCACCGCGACGTGAGAGGTCTGTCTACAAAATTATGCAGGAAACACAGTTTTGCTGTCAAGTCTGCTTCCCTTGAGTCTCCAGTACCTGCAAAACTTGTTCAAAAACTTAAATTACAATAATTATAACAGAAAATAATAAAACTACAAAACTAAAAAACCACCAATTTAAGACAAAAAGGAAAAACAAAAACATAAAGTTAGGTTCCCTCCCAAAAAGAGCTTCATTTACAATCCCGGTAAGACTTTATCAAAATTATTAGCAGATGAGTGGTCTTCTTAAACTTGATTGAAGGTTTTCCTTTTGAGGAGTCGCGAACTCCTACAAGGACCTCGTTTGATTATGGTCATCCATCATTATTATTGTACCTAAAACATAACAGAATAAAAACTTAAATAAAAATGAACTATACAAACCTTGAATTAGAACAATCTAAACTCGTAGTTGATATTAGCAATATAGAAATAAATCGTTATCCTCGGCAACGGCACCAAAAACTTGTTTGTCCCTTAATAGGCCGCAAGTGCAAGGATTGAACAAGTAATACAGTGAAGACTAGAGATCATTCCCATGAGGATAAGGATACTTCCAAAGATAAGTATCAACCAATAACTTATACAATTCTATTCAAGAACATAAAAATATGAAAAATCATATAAACTAAAGACAAAAAAGCAATAAATAACAATTAAAGATAATGGATAGAGATTAGGGAATTCTTCTTCACCTCCTACTTCAATTGCTAACATGCAACCCTTCAAATCAACATAAATGAATTGTTTAGTAAGCTTGAGAATCTAATTTAGTTAAAAGCTTATGTCTAGGTCAATCAATCGTGTTTCATTTACCTAACTCACTATGTTTCCAAGAGAGCTAACACGAAATCTACTCATTAAGATCTATTTTCAAACCCACACTATGCATGACTAAGGGGTATATTTCTATTGCATTAGCGAATCAACTTATCCAAGCCAATTGAATGAAATTGAATATGCATCACCCATACATATGATCTAAAATTCAAATTTCTATGTTTAGGTTCATCAAATTTCAACAAATCACTTAAAAGTTGATCAGACAATCATGAACATTAAGAACCATATAATTGAACAAAATCAAACATCTATATCAACTCAAAGAAGTACAAAATAAATAATATTCATAAAAGAATCCAATGAAATCCCTAATACAGCTGAGCTACTTATTGAACATGAAAATATACATCAAAAACTATGCTCAAAAAATAAGGAAGAGATAAAAGAGAATGGAGAAGGAAGGAAAACTTATAGATTTCATCTTTGATGGTTGAATCTCCTTCCATGAAGAAGATGACCTCTAACCTTGACTCCCTTGACTTCCTCTCAACCCAGAAATGAAAACCTAGCCGCAACTTCTCTAAACCTAGCAGCCTTTCTTGACCAAAACTAACAAAATAGTATTTATAGGCTCAGAAAATAGAGTCATGCCATGGCATTAATATGCCTACGCTGTGGTGCATATCAATTTAGGTCACCAACGCCGCGACATCCGCTCCTTTACGTTGTGGTGCTCGAGCCTCAGGTCTTCAATATTGATGCAAAGGATGCACCACGCCGCAATATTGATGCTGGAATGCACACTTGGCTTTCTCTTCTAATTTTTGTCCAAATCCTCCAAATTTCTGGTTAATTGGAGTCCTTCCTAAAATAGAGAAAACATCAAGTCAATCACAATTGCAAATCCACTTAATCTCTTACAAAATATGCATAATTTGCTCAAACCCATATAGGAAGATATCAAAATTAGAATGTGACAAATATAAGCTTAAAACCTTTCATATATGCATCGTAAACAAGGACTAAGTATTATTTATAGCACAGACATGGGGCACAAATAACTACAATCTATGGAGTTATCATACCCCCAAACCTACATTTTTGCTAGTCCTCGAGCAAAACAAAGTATGACTAAGTAAACCTGCTTAACAATTCATGCTCAACATTCATTCAACATATAATATAATTTTAATTTTTGCATTTAAACCTCAATAAGTGAATAATGATTGTATAGCCCTCAAAAAGTACTAATGCCTCATAATCAGCTCTACACATACACAATCCTTAACATGCTAACAATCCAGTATACTTTCTTATAAGTCACATTTTCCACAAACATACAAGATAAACTTTTCCTAGTAAAGTCATACACATCCAGATAAGTATATGACAATACATGTATATGAATCATATAATCCATAAAATTGAATCTAAACTATCTCTCCACTAATGTAAATCACACACAATTGAGGATCAAAAGGGACTTTAACAACTTGTAATGTAAGGCCAATGGTAATGGGCATAAGAAAAGAAGTGGAAAGGATACACTACAAACATTGAGAAATATAACATGGCATTTCAAGATTTGAGCCTCCAATTGATATTAGTAGGGTATTCAACAATGAATGAAGAAAACTCATCAAAATTATTCAATGTTTTTCATACTATTCTTTTCTTATGTTATTCCCTTGCTTTTTTTTTCTTTTCATTTCTTTTCATTATTTTGCAAAGCAATGCTTCTTTTCTTTGAATGCATCTGGTTTCTTCAAGCTCATTTTATATTGAATATGCCCTAATCACTAGACTCACTTCAAGAAATAACATATCATGTACTCAATAAACAATGATGATAGGAAGAAAATGCAATGCTTTCACATGCATTAGAATGGTTAATAGGTTAACGAATACAATGGAGGTGAAAAACATATAAGGCCAAATAATTATAAGGCTTCAAAAGGGGACCTATGGATATCATCATATTAGGGTAAACTTTTAAGGCTCAATCGGTCCAAACAATGTCCTAATCATTTCCTCAATCATGCATAATTTAGAATTTCGCCTCAAGAGAGTTTAAAAAATAATTTCAAGGACAATCGGAACTCTACATGTACATCCATAAACTTTCTCTACATATGCACTCTTATCATTTTCAAAGTTACACGTGCATATAAGTGGGATGTAAATCATACATAAAAATGCCTAAATTGTTTCACATGCTTCATCATCGCAAATGGTTTCACTGAAAAAAGGGGCAAATAACAACTTTTTATATCATTGGATAACCAAAACAATGCCAGCAATTTGCAACATATCATACATTCAAATAAATCTAACTTTTTTCAATTTAAGCATACATCACATCATGTGCATAATGTTAAAAATTGAAAATGATTTTCTGACAAACCCCATCAGTAATAGCCAAAGCAATATAGAAAAATGATAACATAATGGTTATCACTACTACATACAGTAAATATCATTATATTTTACACATTCCACATTATATATCCAAAACATGTAATGATACTCCCTCAAATCAAAGTGAGATAACTTCCTCACTAAACTTGGTGTATAGGGTATTTAAACTTATCAAAAATATGTACACTGTTAGTTTGAGCATAATAAAATATGAAATAACATGAAAAAGAAAAGAAATATATACAAAACAGGGGTTAACACTGCGAGATAAACCTTCCTGCCCCGCGGAGTATAGTTTATCTGTAGAATTCTGTAAAAAAATCGCACCAGCGCTGCGACATGAAGTCTGGTGCACCGCGGCTTGAGAGGTCAATTTGTAAAATTATGTAGAAAACACAATTTTGCGGCCAAGTCTACTTCCCTTGAGTCTCCAACACTTACAAAACTTATTCAAAAAGTTAAATTACAATAATTATAACAAAAATATAATAAAACTACAAAATTAACAAACTGCCTATTTAAGACAAAAAGTAAAGACAAAAACATAAACTTGGGATCCCTCCAAAAAAGGGACTAATTTACAGTCTTAACAGGACTGTATCAAAATTATTTGTGCAGATGAGTGATTTTCTTAAACTTGATTGAAGGTTTTCCTTTTGAGGAGTTGAGAACTCTTGCAAGAACCTCGTATGATTATGGTCATTCACCATTATTATTGTACCAAAAATATAACAGAATGAAAACTTAAATGAAAATGAACTATACAAAACTTGAATTAAAACTATCTAAGCTCGGTGTTGATATTAGCAATATAGAAAAAAGAAACTGTTATCCCTGACAACGGCGCCAAAAGCTTATTTGTCCCTTCATAGGCCGCAAGTGCACGGATCGAACAAATAATACAATGAAGAGTAGAGATTATTCCCACGAGGATAATGATACTTCCAAAGCTAAGTATCAACCAATAACTTAAACAATTCTATTCAAGAACATAAAAATAGGAAAAAACATATAAACTAAAGACTAAAAAGAAATAAATAGAAAATAAAGATAATGAATAGAGATTAAGGAATCCTTCTTCACCTCTTACTTCAATTTAGCTAATATGCAAACCTCTAAATTAATATAAATGAATTATTTAGTTAGCTTGAGAATCTAATTTAGTTAAAAGTATATGTCTTGGTCAATTAATCATGTTTCATTTAACTAACTCACTATGATTCCATGAGAGCTAACATAAAATCACTCATTAAGATTTATTCTCAAACACACGCTATGCATGGCTAAGAGGTATATTTCTATCCCATTATCGAATCAACTTATCCAAGCCAATTGAAAGAAATCAAACATGCATCAACCATACATATGATCTAAAATCTAAATTTCTATGTCTAGGTTCACCATATTTTAACAAATCACTTAAAAGTTGATCGGACAATCAAGAGCATTAAGAACCATATCATTGAACAAAATCAAACATCTATATCAACTCAAAGAAGTACAAAATCAACAATATTCATAAAAGGATCCAAAGTAATCCCTAATATAGCTGTGCTACTCATTAAACATGAAAATATACATAAAAAACCATGCTTAAAATACAAGGAAGAGAGAAAAGAGAAAGGAGAAGGAAGGAAAGCTTATGGATTTCTGTTACCAAGTGGCCTCAATACTCAAGAGGGGGGTGAATTGAGTATAAAAATTGAGTTCGCAAATCTTTCGCAAATCGTTTGATAAACAATTTTTGTTGAAGCTAATTGATGATTAGAGATGATTGGATATAAGAGATAAACACTTTCACTTATAAATGCAATAGCCAAAGGTACCAATATTCAAGCAAATCAATAAAACAGTACTCAATGTAAAGAGAAGGGCTTAGAGAAAACAAACACAATGATTTATCCTAGTTCGATCACCAATCATCTTGTGATCTACGTCCAGTCCTCAAGCAATCGCTAGAGATTTTCCACTATTTCTTCAAGTTTCAATAGGTGCTTGATAACCTTTACAACCTTGAGCACTCAATACTTTGGGATACCTCACCCTTGGAGCTTAAGTCTCTTCAACTAAGGGATACCTCACCCTTTACACTTTTGGAGGGATGCCTCACCCTCTTTACAAAGCAATAGAGATTGATTGAATGAAGCCCTCACTAGAGTAGATGATTACAAATTGAAGCTCTAATATGCTCTCAAAGATTTTTCACGTTTTTACAAAAAAAATAGAGCAAGAAGTGGATTTGAGGATTGATTCAAGTTTTAAAGTATTGTTGATCAGTTTTTGGTTCACGGTCAACCTCAAATGAAGACCCAACTTTGGTATTTATATGTTTCTCAATTAATAGAGCCGTTGGGGGTGTTTTGGACATGCATTAAATGCATTTAATATAGCCGTTGGACATTGTCAGGGTGCGTGTAATCGATTACACAACTTATGTAATCGATTACATTGTTGTTCCAATGTATTCTTGGCTTTCTGGGCTCTGTGTAATCGATTACATTATGGTGTAATCGATTACATGGCTTCTGACTTTGCTTGTAATCGATTACAATATCCATGTAATCGATTACATGACTTCTGACTTGCTATGTAATCGATTACAATATCCATGTAATCGATTACATGACTCTTTGAACGTGTTCTTGCCTTTCTGGGCTTATTGTAATCGATTACATATACTGTGTAATGATTACATGGCCTCTGACTTGCTTGTAATCGATTACATTACTCATGTAATCGATTACAAGGCCTCTGTTTACTGTGTAATCGATTACAAACATCATGTAATCGATTACATTGGCCTTTGAACATATTTTTCAAGTCCAATAAAGCTTGTAAGTCATTTCTAACACCTCAAGATACTTGATTAAACATAAATCCTTTTAAGAGTGTTAGATTTAAGGTTGAAACTCAAGTTTTCTTGAAAGCCATGTTTAACTTTGAAATTTCTCACTTATTTTGAAATCATATATTGAAAAACCATTTAAGAAATCTTGAGAGCATTTAACATTAATGTTCTAAGTCTTATAACTAAATAAACCTCTTGACTTCTTTCTTTGATCTTGATTTTTCCTTTTGTGCTTGATCTTCTCTTTTGCATTTGATCTTCACTTTGGCCTTTGTTATCATCAAAAACTATTTGACATGCTTTAGGGACATAAGCATTCACATTCTCCCCCTTTTTGATGATGGCAAACTGATCATAGGAAAAAGAAAGAGTTTTTGCATTTGTATATAATAGACATTTAGGCGCAATGCTCCCCCGGAGTTTATGCATGATATTGGGTTAGATTTTGCATATGAAAAGCTTAAGAGCTCAAAAGCTCAATAACTCCCCCGTACTCATGCAACCTTTAATTACTCATGCAACCTTTAATTACTCATGCAACCTTTAATTAGATTTCATTTTATTTTTCCTTATTTTCTCCCCCGTTGGCATTATCAAAAGGACATAAGCATTTAAAGAAAAAAAATGGACAGCATAACAACTATATTTCATGATTCCTAAATTTTGCCAGAACAAGAACACCAAAGAGATTAATCAGTCCAATCAATATTTCAAAAAGCCAAACATTCAAAGCGGAAACAAGTTCATATATCATTAATCAGCATGTACAAAGGAACTTATCACAACTAGTAGCCAATAACAAAAAAAAAACACCATAAATGTATACCAATGTCATATAATCAGAGTCAAAACAAAATAAATACAAGGTAGTCATCAAAACAAACAAAAAAAACATCAAGGCAATGGGCCATGATCACTATCAGCGGCCTCGTTGTCACAAAAAATATCACCCTCTGGATCCGCAGCAATGTCTCCTAGATCAACGTTATCATCGCCGGGCTCAAGATCGTCGTCAGAGTCCAGAAGCTCTTCATCATCAGCAGGGACGCCAAATGGACCAGCGAAGGACAGGGGAACCGGAGAGGCAGAGGATGTGGGAGGGGCAGCAGCAGCACTCGGAGGAATAGGAGGTCCACCTAGGAGGGATCGAATCGAGGCAAGCTCCTGATCTGAGTAGTCCATCCTCAGCTTAAGATGGTCTATCTTCTGCTCTAGGTGATCCATGCGTGTGTTTACATTAGCGCTCAGGTTGCACATCTCTTGGAGCAGAAGGTCAAGAGTAGCTGGAGCGGGAGCAGGAGCAGGGCAGGATGTTGAGCCTCCTCATCATCGTCACTATCCGGATCATGATGGATATGGCCAAACATGCCATGAGCAATGAAATGCCACCTATCATCCACTTTGTAGAGCTGGAGCTTCTTCAAGGTATGCAAGCCAATGGATTGTGGTCCTTTCGAGCTGGTGTCCTTAAAAACTCTTCAGCCAGCGAAATGCGACAGTGCTCTAGGATGGTGGTTACCAACATAGTGAATGGGAGAGCAGAGTTCTTCTTTTTCTTGAGATCCAGCATATGCTCTATAATGTAGTAACCCCAGTTTATTGGCCGCCCTGTGGTCATTGCCCATAAGGCAGCCACATCATCCTTGAGAACCTGGGAGTAATTCCCTCCCCTGGGAATCAATCCACGGACCAAAAGGTAGTGGAGAACCCTGTTCTCCATAGTTAGGCCAGTGGCCATAATTCTTCGATTAGGATCAATAGGGGGAGTAGCCAGTCCTAATTAATGAGAGAAGAGCAGCCTTGTGCTCAAACTCACGTCCCCAGACATTTGTATTTCCACAGAAGTTAGCTCCATCTGGAGTGAGCTTCGTTAGCCTATACCATTCAGCCATTGTTAACTTTATTTGTTGCTTTTTCACTTCAGAGATTATGCAATTATCCTCAACTTTCAGGTTCACATAAAAGACTCGTACAAGGTTAGGGTAGATAGCTTTCTCTATGCTCAGGAAACCCAGCAAGCCTAAATTTTCTATGGTTCTAAAGCTTTCTAAAGGTTCACTCTCGCAGAAGGTGATGGGAAGATACCTGGGAGAGATGATCTTGTGAAGTTGGAAGTTCTTCCGAAATAACTCAGCTCGCTTCACTATGGAGAAGTGTCTCGCGAGGTCCAGGCCAGAGATGTTGCGGGAAGCACCACCAGAAGACCCTCCAATGGCAGCCCCTGTTCTTGGGCGCTTTGAGCGATGAGAGGATTTAGCCATTGATGAGAAGGAGTAGAGTGGGATGAGTGGTAAGTGGTTGGGGATGAGTGAGGAGAGAGAGAGGGACGAGATTAGGGCAGAGAAGTAGGGATGGGGTTCGTGAGAGGTGATGGGGAGATTTGAGTGAGGGATGTGAGGAGATTTGGAGAAATGGGCTGTGTGGAGAGGGATTTTTCGAGATTGAGAGAGGTGAAATGAGGGATTTTGATGGAGATTTGAATGAGAAATGAGAGATTTAGAGGTTTAGGTTGCGTGGGAGCAGAGGAGGAGGACGAAGAAGATGAGAAGGTTCTGAAAAATGAGCTCTACGCGCGTCAGAAACCTTTTAAAAAACCCTATGTAATCGATTACATTGAGTGTGTAATCGATTACATGCATTCTGGTGGGTATGTAATCGATTACATTTTTGGTGTAATCGATTACCACGGTTCTGGGGAACCTTGTAATCGATTACATAGTTGATGTAATCGATTACCTGAGTTTTAAGTTGATTGTAATCGATTACATAGTTGATGTAATCGATTACCTGAGTTTTGAGTTGATTGTAATCGATTACATAAGTTGTGTAATCGATTACATGCTTGACAGAACCTGTGTAATCGATTACAAAGGCATTGTAATCGATTACTAACACTCTTTAACTCAGATTTTGCATTCCAATCAGCATATAATCAATTTTAATCCATCCAAATCAGTTCCAAAGCAACTTAGATCAATTCAAATCATCATGCAAACATATAATCCAATCATATTATGATTCAACTCACATAATTGATCAAAATTACCATTTTTACCAAGAAATACACCATTTTTGGTGAAATTTTGAGGATATTGAGTTGCTTGGGAGTCTTGGGCATGAGGGAGCACCTGCAAAACAACTTAGGGGAAATCTCCGACGCTCAAGTTAGTATTGGATTCAAATATAATAAAAAATTCAGAGATTATGCAGCAATGTGACATAATTATGCAAAACAACACAAGTTTATGCATTAGTTTTAGGATTATACAGCAATTAGTTAATTTATGCATGATTGATCCAATATATCAAGCTCATTTCTTATATAGAAAAATGCTTCTTTTGCTAGGGGTTTAGTGAAAATGTTAGCTAGTTGCTTAGTGGTTTCTACAAACTCAAGCATACAATCACCCTTTTGAACATGGTCTCTAATAAAATGATGTCTTATTTCAATATGTTTATTCCTAGAATGCAAAATGGGATTTTTGGACAAATTGATTGCACTAGTATTATCACATCTTATGGGGATGTGATCAAGCTCAAGACCATAGTCCAAGAGTTGTTGTTTCATCCAAAGGATTTGAGAACAACAACTCCCAACTGCAACATACTCAGCTTCAACTGTAGATAATGCCACACTATTTTGCTTCTTGCTGTGCCAAGAAACTAGTGAGCTTCCAAGCAAATGGCATGTCCCACTAGTGCTCTTTCTATCCATTTTGCACCCAGTAAAATCAGAATCGGAATACCCAATTTGTTTAGGTGATCCATGTGAATGTGAGCAATTCTTCTATGCCATAACCATGAATCATTTTCTTTACTCATAAAGCATTTAGCATCATTTGAGGAGATATCATCGAGACTAATCATATATATATTATTGACTCTATGACCAACAAACTTAACTTGCTTATCATCCTTTTCCTCAATTATACAACAAGAAGAATCAAATATAACTCTATTGCCTTTATCACACAATTGACTAATACTAAGCAAATTATGTTTAAGTCCTTCAACAAGCAAAACATTATCAATAGATGATGAAGGGACTTTACCAACTTTGCCAATTTCAAGAATCTTCCCTTTGTTATTATCACCATATGTGACATGACCATGTTTCTTGGGTGTAAGGGAGGAGAACTTGGAGCCATCACCAGTCATGTGCTTGGAGCAACCACTATCAAGATACCAACTTGAGCTCTTGGTCTTCAAGTACACCTACAACACACATTCAAGTTTTAACCTTTGGTACCCAAATTGTCTTGGGTCCTTGTGTGTTAAAATTAGGCATGGTGCCTTTAGGAACCCAAACTCTTTTTATTCCAACTTTAGTGTTTATGTTCTTTCTAACATTACAAGTTGATGCACTATGCCCTTTCCTACCACAGTAAAAGCATTTAACAAAGGGACTACTTGAAGTATTTGAGGAAACAAAGAAGTTCTTATAAGATTTTTGATGGTTGTTTAGATTAAATCCCAAACCGGCTTTTTGAAATATACATTTTTGTTTCCCTAACAACACATTCAAGTTGTCTATTCCAAAAGTGAATTTTGCAAGAGTGTTATTCAAGTCTTCAATTTCTTTTTCAAATACTTTGCATGATGAACAAGGTAATGATATGGATGTGTTATCATATGAAGAACATGTCATGCATAGTGAATTAGCATCTATAAGTCCTAAGGTCTCATTTTCAATCTTAAGCTCATTTATCTCCTTACTTAAGATAGAAACTTTGTTTACCAATAAGGAAATTGTTTTGTTAGAGGACAAAATCATTTTTGTGAGCCTTAAGGATTCATCATGCAATTCTTGAAAGGAATCTTGCAATTCATCATATGAAGGTAGAGATTCTAAGTTAGAAGAAGTTACCTCAGTGTCGCTCTCTTCACTTTCTTCTCCTTGAGCCATGAGACAAAGATGAGCTTCTTCATCCTCTGAATTGTCGGAGGAGCTTAAGTCGTTGTCCTCCCAAGCTATGTATGCTCTCCTTCCTTTCTTTTCTTTGGAGGGCCTTTTCTCAAACTTTTCCGTCTTCTTGAGATACATAGGGCACTCCATTTTCATGTGCCTCGATTTTTCACATTCATAGCATTTTGGAGGAGTAGAGAATCCGTCTCCTTTGTGATATACTTTCTTTTGAGGAAAGGGTGGTCTTCTTTGAAATCCCTTTTTCTTTAGAAATCTTCCAAATTTTCTCACAAGGAGACTAAGATTCTCCTCACTTAGCTCAATACTTTTAGCATCCTCTTCACCATCTTCATCATCATCTTCAATTGTAGAGGAGGTGGCTTTGAGTGCGATTCCCTTCTTCTTTTTGTCATGCTCTTCATTTTGATTGAGTCTATTTAGTTCCAGCTCATGTTCTTGAAGTTTTCCGAATAGGGTGGCAAGAGGCATTGTTGATAAATCTCTTGATTCCGCAATCGCCGTTACTTTGGGTTGCCAATTCCTGCTTAGACATCTCAAGACTTTGTTAATAAGATCCTCATTAGGAAATGTCTTTTCCAATGAGATAGGATGATTAACAATATGAGTAAACCTTTTTTGCATATCTTGAATACTTTCACCTTGGTTCATTCTAAACAATTCATATTCATGAGTAAGAGTGTTTATTCGAGATCGTTTTACCTCACTAGTACCTTCATGAGTTACTTGTAGGGTATCCCACATTTCCTTTGCGGTTTTGCAATTTGACACCCTAAAGAATTCATCATACCCCAAAGATGTGGTGATGATGTTCTTGGCTCTCAAATTGTATTGAACCTTCTTTTTATCATCATCGATCCATTCATTTCTAGGTGTATTGATTTTTACACTATCTTTAGTTTGTGTAGGAAAAAAAGCACCATTTTCAACGGCGTCCCACACATCTAAATCAATAGCTTCAATGAAAATTTTCATCATTTCTTTCTAATAGGCATAACCATCTCCATTGAAATAAGGAGGTCTGTTTATAGAAGAACCTTTATTTGAAAAACCATTTGAAGCCATCACTTCTCTTGAAGCTGCTAAGTGATGCACACTTTTTAATTGTCGCATTTGCAAACCCAAGTGCAGGTTGTCTCAAGTAATAAATTTCTCGGTGAGTCAGAGGTCGATCCATAGGGAATTGTTGAAGATTAAGGTGAAGTAAATATTTTGTGACTACGGTAAAAATTATTTACTTGGGTAAAAAGATCCACTCTTGGTAAATAAAGGAAAGGTAAGATTAATTTCTTTTATAACTCAATTAGAATCCTCGCAACATGGAGGTTCCAATCGGAATATACAACGTTAAAAGTCCATTAAAATAATATACGTAATTATATTATGTTTCCTTTAATCATCTATTAATATCATCACTCATAAATGGGATCAAGCATTCACTGTGCCAATATTTTGTCTACAACAAATCAAGATCTCCACTTTATAAGGAGAGTTTCTAACACCACCACTTGTAAATGGGTTAAAGCATTCACTGTGCCAATATTTTGTCTACAATAAATCAAGAACTTCATTTTACAAGGAGGGTTTCTAAATTGATTGGAAACAAAATACAATACGAAATAAAATAATATACGTAATTATATTATATTTCCTTTAATTATTACCACCACTTGTAAATTGGTTAAAGCATTTACTGTGCCAATATTTTGTCTGCAATAAATCAAGAACTCCTCTTTACAAGGGTAGTTTCTAAATTATCAGAAACAACATATAACACGTATAATAAGTACTAAAAAGATAAATCATTAAAGCACAAGAGAGGAATAAATCTAACCTTATTTTATTACCAAGAGCTTCACACTTTGATCCAAGTAGAGAAAAACTTATTTACACATAGAGTAGAATAAAGAAAAAGAAAAGAACAAAAATTGAAGAACTGAGGAGAGGAGGGAGGAATTCCTCCTCTGTTTCCTCGCCTTGCGTCTCCAGCAATCCCCTCCCCTCCTGTGCGTTTTTCTTTCATTTGATTGCCTATTTATAGGCAATTTGAAGTGGAGCTACAAGAACGCTACAATGCTACTGAGGATCTACAAAGTGACGCTACAAGAATGCTACGTGATCTCAGCAGTAATCTGATATGAACGAAACTTAACGATTAAGTTTCGACATTTTATTTATTATTTTTTTATTTATTAATATTATAATAATTGAGCAAATGCACAGCCGTGTGTCCAGTCATTTTTTTCATTTTTGAGAGAAGTAGTCTTCATGAAAGTTGTAGGCCTAGATATTTGCTTTAAAATGGCTTTAGTTTTAGTCCAAAATCATTCCTAGAACTCAAGATATGGACCAATTACTGCAGAGTGTTTAGACCCGATTTCAGCTCCTCTATTTTGACTTCAAAGCCCAATATCACCTCCAAGGAGTCCGATTCTGAAAAAGTGTTCAACATCAAAGTTGTAAGGAATTGTCTAAGCTTTCCTACAAGACCAAAATCACATTAATCAGATATTTGTAACTCAAGTTATAGCCAGTTTACTAAATATTACCAAAGAGATAATTACAGCTAATTTATGCAATAATTTATTTAATTGTCCAATTCGGCTCAAAATCATAAAATATGTCAAAACTAACTTAATTAAGCCTAATTGAACCTTAAAAAGCCTAGTGAGAGAATTACAAAATGTATAAAATACAGTGTTATCAAATTCTCCCACACTTAACTTTTGCACTCCTGGGCAAAACACAAAAGATAAAAACCAAGCAATAAAGAAAAATAACACAAACTCAAAAACTAAAAACTCCAAAGAATTTAATGACTTAAAAAGAGCAACTAGACATTCAAGGATCAAAACATTCATGAGGTAACATGTCTTCACATCTCAAACCAACAAGCAAGGAAACTTCAGTTGAAAAGAATGAATCAAGAATGATAGATCCTTACAGAATTCACTCTCAATCTCTCAAGTGTTTAAAAGGTAGGTATTTCACTCAATTCAACCCATGAAAATTGCACTACTATAAGCTTGCTTATCTTCTACTTTTTCGCTACTCAAAAATAACATATATACACAAATCATGAGGACTTAATTCAAGGTTATAATGGGGTCAAGGTAAAGGTGGAAGTAATATAGATATGTCAAGTTAAATACCAAAGAGAATAGAAGAGCATTACGTTACAGTTAGAGTGGAGAAGATGTTTGAGAATATTCAGTCTAACTTTTCCCAAGATTTTCTTAATTCTTTCTCTGCTTGTTTCTTTCTCATAAAGGGCATTGACCAATATTTGACTAATATTTGTTAAAGATCAATTGGTAAGTTGAATTCATTGTTAGGCTTGAACATTCTCCTTCTATTCCTGTTATTTCCAATCATCCACCCTCATTCTAGGTATGAATATATCACATGGTGCATTCTTTTGATTGTAGCAATAATCAGCTCTCTTTTTTTTAATATAGAAACATTTTTTCCTTTTTTTTTCTCTTTTATATAACCAATCTGCATACGCACCCCCACACTTGCTCAAGAACTCATCAAATAACAAAGTTAATGCTCTCTTATTCCCTAAGGCAGGGTTAGAACATGGTTTTTTATTTAAGGCACGTAATGAGTTAGAAACAAAGAATGGTCAAATAAGCTCAAATGGGTTAAGCAAAGGAAAATATGTAAGGTTAGCTATTTGGTCAAAGTAGTTAATTCAAGAAAATTTGCCTCAATCATGTTTATGTATGCATGTGAAAATGTAACCTCAAAAAGAATCAAAGCAAGTTCTAAAGTAACAATTCCATGAGAAAAAATCACACAAGAAAGAAGAAAATGGTACAGATGTTCAATCTATTCATCGATAGGCTCAAAATCTCACAAGGCATATATCCATCATTCTCAATCCAAAAAAATTTTAGCATTCATAACCAAGCATGTGATATTTAAGAAAGAAGACAATTAACTCAATCATGCAAATTTTCTTGAATTTGAATTGCTACTTACGCACAACAAAGTTATCTACCCCAATCTAGATGCGTCTTAAGAGTAAAATTACCTCCACAGCAAAATTTACTCCTTACTCTACCATCCTTAACTGGTTTAGCTATTAGAAAATTGCTAACAAACATATAAACACAACAAACATAAACACACTTTTAATTTTTTTTTTCAAGCATTTTTTACACAATTATTCACATAACAATTATTTACACAACTATTTACACAACTATCCTTCCCCCCAACTAGATCACAACATTGTCCTCAATGTTAAAATAAAATAAATAGGTAAAGGAAAGAAGATAGTACCTGTTACTGCAATTACTGAAAAGAGAAACCTCACACAAGTATAAACAAAAATAAAGTACGACAAATAAAATCAAAGATTGAAATTATTTAAACAGATAGAGTGTCTTGACTGACTTCATTTTTTTACTGCTTCATGCAACATTTCCTTCGGACCACTTCCTATACAAGAAAATATATACATGTAGTTGTGATTGTGACTCACATCTTCCTCTGTTTTTAAGTCCAGTAATGGCTTAAACGCCTTCTATGAGTCGAGGATAAGCTTCCTATCCAATTTTCTTATAAATTAACAAACAGGGTCTTTTTGAGTCAGATTCCACAAAAATTTCACAGCTGTTTTCTTTGAAGAAAAATGACCTCCACATGCTTCTGAATGACAAAATTTAATGACACTACTTACCTTATTGTCAGGTACACATCTCCGAAAGATTTGATCAGGACAATATTTGAACAAATATGGGTCATCCCAAAAGAAATTTTTCACCTCAATCAAAAACTTTTTTCTGTCTTGGTGTGTCCACTGAGGCGGCATCTTATCTGTTACAAGAAAATTGACAATGTTAGCAAACCAAGGCATGGAATTGACAGAAAATAAAAATTCATCGAGAAAAGAATCATTGATAGGTGTGCTATCAAAAGATGAGCCTGTTGTCAGCCTTGACAAATGATCTGCAATAACATTTTTGACTCTTTTCTTGTTTTTTATTGTGATGTTAAATTCTTGAAGCAACAAGATCCACCGTATCAACCTAGGTTTGGCATCCTGTTTAGATATTAAATATCTAACAACTGCATGATCATTAATATCATCACTCATAAATGGGATCAAGTATTCACTGTGCCAATATTTTGTCTACAATAAATCAAGATCTCCACATTACAAGGAGAGTTTCTAATACCAACACTTGTAAATGGGTTAAAGCATTCATTGTGCCAATCTCTTGTCTACAACAAATCAAGAACTCCACTTTACAAGGAGCGTTTATAAATTGATTGGAAACAAAATACAATACGAAATAAAATAATATACGTAATTATATTATATTTCCTTTAATTATCCCCAGCAACGGCGCCAAAAACTTGATGCACACTTTTTAATTGTCGCATTTGCAAACCCAAGTGCAGGTTGTCTCAAGTAATAAATTTCTCGGTGAGTCCGAGGTCGATCCACAGGGAATTTTTGAAGATTAAGGTGAAGTAAATATTTTGTGACTACGGTAAAAATTATTTACTTGAGTAAAAAGATCCACTCTTGGTAAATAAAGGAAATGTAAGATTAATTCCTTTTATAACTCAATTAGAATCCTCGCAACATGGAGGTTCCAATCGGAAAATACAACGTTAAAAGTCCATTAAAATAATATAAATAATTATATTATGTTTCCTTTAATCATCTATTAATATCATCACTCATAAATGGGATCAAGCATTCACTGTGCCAATATTTTGTCTACAATAAATCAAGATCTCCACTTTATAAGGAGAGTTTCTAACACCACCACTTGTAAATGGGTTAAAGCATTCACTGTGCCAATATTTTGTTTACAATAAATCAAGAACTCCACTTTACAATGAGGGTTTCTAAATTGATTGGAAACAAAATACAATACAAAATAAAATAATATACGTAATTATATTATATTTCCTTTAATTATTACCACCACTTGTAAATGAGTTAAAGCATCTACAGTGCCAATATTTTGTCTACAATAAATCAAGAACTCCTCTTTACAAGGGTAGTTTCTAAATTATCAGAAACAACATATAACACGTATAATAATTACTAAAAAGATAAATCATTAAAGCACAAGAGAGGAATAAATCTAACCTTATTTTATTACCAAAAGCTTCACACTTTGACCCAAGTAGAGAAAAACTTATTTACACATAGAGTAGAATAAAGAAAAAGAAAAGAACGAAAATTGAAGAACTAAGGAGAGGAGGGAGGAATTCCTCCTCTTTTTCCTACCTCTGCGTCTCGAGAATCCCCTCCTCCTCCTGTGCGTTTTTTTTCATTTGATTGCCTATTTATAGGCAATTTGAAGTGGAGCTACAATAACGCTACAGTACGCTACAGTGATCTACAGTGACGCTACAGTGATCTACAGTAATCTACAGTAACGAAACTTAACGATTAAGTTTCTGACATTTTATTTATTATTTTTTTATTTATTAATATTATAATAATTGAGCAAATGCACAGCCGTGTGTCTAGTCATTTTTTCATTTTTGAGAGAAGTGGTCTTCATGAAAGTTGTAGGCCTAGATATTTTCTTTAAAATGGCTTTGGTTTCAGTCCAAAATCATTCCTAGAACTCAAGATATGGACCAATTACTGCAGAGTGTTTAGACCCGATTTCAGCTCCTCTATTTTGACTTCAAAGCCCAATATCACCTCCAAGGAGTCCGATTCTGAAAAAGTGTTCAACATCAAAGTTGTAGGGAATTGTCTAAGCTTTCCTACAAGACCAAAATCACATTAATCAGATATTTGCAACTCAAGTTATAGCCAGTTTACTAAATATTGCCAAAGAGATAATTACAGCTAATTTATGCAATAATTTATTTAATTGTCCAATTCGGCTCAAAATCATAAAATGTGTCAAAACTAACTTAATTAAGCCTAATTGAACCTTAAAAAGCCTAGTGAGAGAATTACAAAATGTATAAAATACAGTGTTATCACTAAGCTCTTTATACAAGAGTCTAGCTCTGATACCACTTGTTACCAAGTGGCCTCAATACTCAAGAGGGGGGTGAATTGAGTATAAAAAATGAGTTCACAAATCTTTCACAAATCATTTAATAAATAATTTTCGTTGAAGCTAATTGATGATTAGAGATGATTGGATATAAGAGATAAACACTTTCACTTATAAATGCAATAGCCAAAGGTACCAATATTCGAGCAAATCAATAAAACAGTACTCAATGTAAAGAGAAGGGTTTAGAGAAAATAAACACAATGATTTATTCTGGTTCGATCACCAATCCACTTGTGATCTACGTCCAGTCCTCAAGCAATCGCTAGAGATTTTTCACTATTTCTTCAAGCTTCAATAGGTGCTTGATAACCTTTACAACCTTGAGCACTCAACACTTTGGGATACCTCACCCTTGGAGCTTGAGTCTCTTCAACTAAGGGATACCTCACCCTTTACACTTTCGGAGGGATGCCTCACCCTCGTTACAAAGCAATAGAGATTGATTGAATGAAGCTCTCACTAGAGTATATGATTACAAATTGAAGCTCTAATATGCTCTGAAATATTTTTCACGTTTTTACAAAAAAACAGAGTAAGAAGTGGATTTGAGGATTGATTCACGTTTTGAAGTATTGGTGATTAGTTTTTGGTTCATGATCAACCTCAAATGAAGACCCAACTTTGGTATTTATATGTTTCTCAATTAATAGAGCCTTTGAGGTGTTTTGGGCATGCATTAAATGCATTTGATATAGCCGTTGGACGTTATCAGGGGGCGTGTAATCGATTACACAACTTATGTAATCGATTACATGGCTTCTGACTTTGCTTGTAATCAATTACAATATCCATGTAATCGATTACATGACTTCTGACTTGCTGTGTAATCGATTACAATATCCATGTAACCGATTACATGACTCTTTGAACGTGTTCTTGCCTTTCTATGCTTATTGTAATCGATTACATATACTGTGTAATCGATTACATTACTCATGTAATCGATTACAAGGCCTCTGTTTGCTGTGTAATCGATTACAAACATCATGTAATCGATTACATTAGCCTTTGAACACATTTTTCAAGTCCAATAAAGCTTGTAAGTCATTTCTAACACCTCAAGATACTTGATTAAACATAAATCCTTTTAAGAGTGTTAGATTTAAGGTTGAAACTCAAGTTTTCTTGAAAGCCATGTTTAACTTTGAAATTTCCCACTTATTTTGAAATCATATATTGAAAAACCATTTGAGAAATCTTGAGAGCATTTAACATTAATGTTCTAAGTCTTATAACTAAATAAACCTCTTGACTTCTTTCTTTGATCTTGATTTTTCCTTTTGCGCTTGATCTTCTCTTTTGCATTTGATCTTCACTTTGGCCTTTGTTATCATCAAAAACTATTTGACATGCTTTAGGTACATAAGCATTCCCAATTTCATCTTTGATGCTTGAATCTCCTTCCATGAAGAAAATGACCTCCAACCATGACTCTCTTGGCTTCATCTCAGGCCAGAAATGAAAACCTAGCCGCAGCTTCTCTAAACCTAACAATCTCTCTCGACCAAAATTAATAAAATAATATTTATAGACTCAGAAAATAGAGTTATGCCATGGAATTAACATGCCTACGCTGCAGCGCATATTAATTTAGGTCACCAATACCATGACATCCGCTTCTTTACGCCACGACACTCTAGCCTTAAGTCTTCAATATTGATGCAGGGGATGCACCATGCTGCGGCATTGATATGCCTACGTCGCAGCGTGAGATGTTAGAATGCACATGCTTTCTTTTCCACTTTTTGTCCAATACAATGAAGAGTAGAGATCATTCCCACGAGGATAAAGATACTTCCAAAGCTAAGTATCAACCAATAAATTGAGCAATTCTATTTAAGAACATAAAAACAAGGAAAAATTTATAAACTAAAGACTAAAAAGTAATAAATTGAAAATAAAGATAGTGGATAGAGATTAGGGAATCCTTCTTCACCTCCTACTTCAATTGCTAATATGCAACCCTCCAAATCAACATAAATGAATTGTTTAGTTATCTTGAAAATCTAATTTAGTTAAAAGCCTATGTCTAGGTCAATCAACCATGTTTCATTTGCCCAAATAACTATGTTTCTATGAGAGCTAACACAAAATTCACTCATTAAGATCTACTCTCAAACACATACTATGCATGGCTAAGAGGTATATTTCTATCCCATTAGCGAATCAACTTATCTAAGCCAATTGAATGAAATCGAACGTGCATCAACCATATATATGATCAAAAATCCAAATTCCTATGTCTAGGTTAATCAGATTTCAACAAATCACTTAAAAGTTATAAGAAAATCAAGAGCATTAAGAACCATATCATTGAACAAAACCAAACATCTATATCAACTCAAAGAAGTACAAAATCAATAATATTCCTAAAAGGATCCCAAGTAATCCCTAATGCAGCTGAGCTACTCAATGAACATGAAAATATACATAAAAAACCATGCTCATAATACAAGGAAGAGAGAAAGAGAAAGGAGAAGAAAGGAAAGTTCATGGATTTCATATTTGATGCTTGAATCTCTTTCCATGAAGAGGATGAGCTCCAATCAAAGAGCTGAGAACCTGATACGGGAAAATAAAGAGTAGGATCAAGGACGGAGAAAGTCGGTTATGTAAAACTAACCTTTCTCTAATGAATTGATGACTTACGAGATCCTTAGGGGCTTGAAGTATCCAACTCATATTGAAAGCCTATGATGGGACCACGGATCCTCAAAAACACCTAGATGCTTATGTTTCTACTTTACTATTTGTTGGAGAGGATGATCCACTTATGTGTTGTGTTTTTTCTCTTTCCCTAAAGAAAGTCGCCTTGATATGGTTCATTACCTTAACTCCTACATCTATTGTTGATTAGGAAGACTTGTCCTCAAGATTTTTTCTACGCTTTACCACTAGTAAGGTGCAGCCAAAATCAATTTATTGTTTTTCCCATATTAAGCAAGGAAAATAGGAATCCCTCTGAGATTACATATCCTGGTTCAACAAAGAAGTAGTAAATATTTGTGACTAAGATGAAAGACTCATCCTACATTATATGAGGAAAGGCCTCCACCCGGGGGCGTTTTCCTTTTCATTGCCTAAAAAAGAGCCAAAGATAATGGACGAGTTTCAGGATAGAGCTGACAACTATATCAATGCGAAGGATGTTTTTCGGGCCAAAAAGCATCTGGAGAAGGGAGAAGATGTCAAAACTAAACCCAAACAGGCTCCCTAGCAAACCTAGAATTCGAGGTAACCATTAAAAGGGAAGTATGAAAATTACGCCCCCCTCAACACACCTCAGACTTAGATCTATCAAGAAGTGATGAACATAGAATTCAGAGATGTGCAAAATCCTCCTCTTTTGAGAAAACATACATAAAAGGAAAAGTTCAAATACTATGTGTTTCACAAAGGGTATGAACATAACACTGAGGATTGCATCAACCTCCAACATGCCATCGAGTCTCTAATTTAGGATGGTTGTCTAGATCGATATGTTCATTAATCTCATAATGACAATTAGAAAGGAGGAAGGAATTATAGAAATAGGAGCTACAGTCATCGAAGAAGCCTGCCTCCACTATATCAAAGAAGTCACTCACCTGCATGGAATAAAAATCTTGGAACATGTCCTTCTCGAGATAACACCCAGAATCAGGAAAGGACACAACACTAGGATAGTCCTAATCAAGATAATAAACGTCGTCACACAGAAGTAACTCGAATAATTAATACCATTTCAGGGAGCTTTACAAGTGGTAGTGAATCAAGAAATGCAAAGAAGAAAGCACTCTGGGTTGTGTTGAGCGTAGCTTCCCATTCAAGATCAAAGATAGATGAAGGACTCAGGAAGACCCCGTCAATTTTTTTTCAAAGGAAGACTATGGTAACATTATCACGGATTGTGACAATCCCATGGTGATATCTAGGACAATAATCAATGTCGAAGTCCAATGTATATTTGTAGACCAGGGGAGTTCAAGTGATATTATGTGTCTGGATCTTTTTGAAAAGATAGGACCTTCAAGGAATGATTCGATTTTGTATACCGGCAAGTTGATTGGGTTCACAGGTGACAAGATTACCCCGATAGGATACATTGAGACTTATTTGACCTTGAGGAAGGATTCTCTGTTTATAACACTTAAGGTCAAAATTCTTGTGGTGGATTGCCCTTCTGCCTATAACATTATACTAGGTCGCCTTTCACTCAACGCCTTTGGGGCAATGATCTTCACACCCCACTTGGCCATGAAGTTCCTTGACCAGCATGATAGGGTTGTTATGGTTAAAGGAGACTAGGCTACAACTAGGAAATGTTATAATGAGGGCTTGAAGATTGCTAAAAAACCACGAACCGCAAACCAACGCAACAATTCATCTTCAGTCAATACGGACCCCATTAACGTCCTCTTGACTAAACTAGATGTTCTTAAAGAGATCAGTGGTGTGCACCCTCAACATGATGGAGAATTTCAACCCCTCTAACTTGGTGCCAAGTCAGACCAGGTAACCAAGATTAGAGGACATCAGAACTAGGAGGAGAGGTCCCAACTAATCGAATTTCTTATGAAGAACAAGGATATCTTTGTCTGGATGTCTACAAATATGTCAGGAGCATATCCCAAGTTCATTTGTCACTGAATTTCTATCCGAAAGAATGCGAAGCCGGTGGCCCAATGAAAAAGGAAAGTCAAACTTGAAAGATAGGAATTAATACAAAAAAGAATTTTTAGATGCTGGATTTATTAGAGAAGTTTCTTATACCACTTGGCTTTCCAATGTAACGTCCCAAAACTATTACTACTAGTATATCCAAGTTTATACACAAGTAATCATTATTAGGCACGTCACTACTTAACTAACATCATTCTATGATAAACAAGCGTGTGCACGCACACACACACATACACATGAGCCTTGTAAGGAAAAGTAGTATATACATATAATTGGCACATCAGTGTACAAATAATACAACTAAGCCTTATCAAGCATAAGTAAAGAGAAAATATTTACATAATCATTGCATATCTTTAATAACAAGCAATGGTCAACTAGTAAATAAACCTATGCTACATCACTTTTTGCACCTATACTCTCTAGGCCGATCCTGCTCTAGATTTATCATGAAAATAAGAGATACATAAGGTGATAATTCAAAAATTCTTAGTATATATACATATAACATGTCATCACAACTCAATATCTCTATAATATTCACATTCTCTCATAATGCAAATATTCTTAAACAATTCCATGATCTATATAACTAACTTCTTTATGATGATGTAAAAATACTTATTCAAGTATAAAAATTTCATTAGTACTCTTTAATTACCATCTATGAAGTATATTTCCATAGAAATATGTTTCCATGGCTAAGTTTCATGTCATCCTCAGGTACAAGAATCATTCTCATAATTTATCACTCATTATTAGATCTAGGATCACCTTCAGATACGAGGATCATTTCCAATATCAATTAATCAATTTCCTTCTTTAAGAAATCACAACGAGGATCACCCCTAGGTACGAGGTTCATTTCTAATATCAAGTTTAAGATCTCGTCTAGGTATAAGGATCACTATCAATAATATCTCCTCTAGATACGAGAATCATTTCTATAATATATTTCCTCCAAGTATGAGGATCATTTCTATAATATTTCCTCCAAGTACGAGGATCATTTCTATAATATCTCCTCTAGATACGAAGATCATTACTATAATATATCTCCTTCATGTACTAGGATCAGTTCTATAATATCTCTTCCAGGTACGAGGATCATTTCTATAATATCTTAAACTTTGAGCACTATGTATATACTAATTCAATACTAACTCATCTTAATAATTAAAGGAGCATATCATAATTTATCATTCTATATTAGCTGAACTTTAATATTTCAGAGGAGCCATATAATTCTTATACACCTCATAATCACAACAAGTATACGTTTCAAATCATACTAACTGCATGATATTATTCATTCATTATCTACTAAGTGCACTAGATGAACACTTCATAAATGAACTAAATTCACAATGAAATAAGCACACAATATCATCTTATCATCAATTCATCAGTATACTATGTGTTTATCCATAATACAAGTCAATTTATCTAGTAATTTTTCTCAAATCCTTTCACAATACTTAATATAAGGTATTCTTATGGATTTTCATACTGTAGGAAGCTCTAATTACTCAAAATATGTCATTCTAGAAGTGCATAATACTTCAAAACTATGTTTTCTGTATTTTTATTGATACATCATAAATTCTATTTACAGCATTAACACAACATTAAACACAATTGTCTACTGATTTAATGCTATTGATTCTCAACTTTAATAACAAGACATTAATACTGATTTAATGTCTTTCAATGCCACATTAATACCGATTTAATGCCTTATTAAATGCTTGCATTAATACTGATTCAATGTCTTTCAATGCCATGTCGACACCCCCCCTCAAGCTGGCTTGAAAATGTCCTCCATAGACAGCTTGCTTGTTATACTATCAAACAACTTCTTAGGTAGTCCCATAGTTAGAATGTCTGCGGATTGTTCTGCTGTGGGGACATATGAGATACAAATTTGTCCACTTTTATTTTCTCCCTGATGAAGTGTTTATCAACTTTCACATGTTTTTTTCTATCATGGATGACTGGATTGTGAATGATGGAGATTGTTGACTTGTTGTCACAATACAATTTTATTGGTGAAGAATTATAGGTTCTTAATTCTTGTAGAATCTTTTCAACACACAATACTTCACATATTCCATGAGCCATTACTCTAAATTCAGCTTCTGCACTACTTCTTGCCACGACATTTTACTTCTTTCTTCTCCTACTAACCAGATTTCCTCCAACAAAGGTGCATTAGCCTAATGTTGATCTTCAGTCCATTACACTCCCAACCCAATCTACATCAGTGTAGGCTTCCACTTGTAGGTGTCCACGCCTTTTAAAGATAAGTCCTCTTCCAGGTGATCCCTTCAAATACTTTAGGATCTTATTTACTGCCTCAAAGTATTTAGGTCCTGGTGAATGCATAAACTGACTTATCATACTCACAATAAATGTTATGTCTGAATGAGTATGGGACAAATAGATTAACCTCCCGACCAATCGTTGATACCTTCCCTTGTCAACCACATCCTTGGGTTTGGCTGGTTGCAATTTGATGTTGGGCTCAATAGGTGTTTCAGTAACTTTACATCCCAATAAATCTATTTTTTTTAAGAGATCCAAAGTATACTTTTGCTGATTAACAAATATACATTCTTTGGACCTGGAGAACTTAATTCCAAGAAAGCATTTCAATGGATCAAGTTCCTTGATTTCAAACAGTTTAGCAAGTCTCTCTTTCAATTTTTGAGCTCAACACCATCATTACCTGTCAAAATAATATCATCTACATACATAATGAGAATTATAATTTTGCCATCTACTAAGTATTTGTAGAATAATGTGTGATCAACTTGGCTTTGAGTATAGCTAAGGTATTTTACCACTATTCTAAAATGTTCAAACCATGCTCTTGGAGATTGTTTCAGGCCATACAGAGATTTCTTTAATCTGCACACCTTATTTCTTCCAAGATCTCCTTCAAATCATGGAGAAAAACTCATAAACACTTCTTCCTCTAAATCTCCATTTAGAAAAGCATTTTTTACATCTGATTGGTATAGGGGCCAATTGGAATTGATAGTAAGAGATAATAGGATCCGAATAGAGTTAAGTTTAGCTACTAGAGCAAATGTCTCTTGATAATCTACCTCATATGTTTGAGTGAATCCATTTGCTACCAACCTAGCTTTTTACCTTTCTACACTCCCATCTGCCTTGCATTTAATGGTAAAGGCTCACTTATATCCTACTCTCCTTTTATCATGTGGCAGGTCAACAATTTCCCAAGTCTTATTTTTTTAAAGAGCATTCATCTCTTCTAAAACTGCTAGTTTTCTGTTTGGATCATCTAGTGCTTCCTCAATGTTTCTAGGCACAAATAGGTAATTTTAGAGGTGAAGGCTCAATGGTTTTGGGAAATATTTTTATAGAAGACATGTTTGGAAATGGGATGACTTGTACTATTTTTGGATTTTTTCTTAGTGCAGTTTCTTGTACTTCTCCTAAGAGCTATAGGCAGGTCAAAATTTAAAACAGGGAGTTTATTGTTACCTAGAAGATCAGGTGATTCATTTGTTGGGCCACTTTCTTAGAGATCCGGTTGGTCCTGTGCAAGAATGATAGGTTGATCTCTGGTTCATTTTAGATTTTTCTAAATATAAACATGATGCTCCTTATTTAACTGTGATATTTCTTTTCCTGTTTGAGCACTGCCTAAGTCTGACACTTGTTCTTCCTTACCAATTTCATTTTCTGGTTCACCTTCTTCAGTGTGTAAAATAAGTTTGGGTAGAGGTTCATGCAAAGAAACATTGTTATGCCAAAAAATACCTTCACTGTTGTTCTCCCCTTAAAGAGAATTTTTTTGGAAAAAAGTTTGATGTTCCAAGATGGTAACATCTATGTTGACATGTAGTTTCTTTGTACTAGTATTAAAACATTTGTACCCTCTTTGGTGAAGAGCATATCTAATGAAAATGTATTTTTCAGCCCTGAGGTCAAGTTTAGCCGAGATATAGAAGGTATATGCACAAAAGTCATACAACCAAAAACTTTTAAAGGCAGATTAGCATGCAATCTACAAGTTAGAAAAATCATCTTAAAGTTGTCTAATGGAGTGAGATAATTTAACACATATGTGGGCGTCCTATTTATGAGGTATGTTGTTATTAAGACTGCGTCCCCTCACAAGTATTTGGGGACATTTCGTTCAAACATAATGGCTCGGGCTACTTCAAGTAGATGTTTATTTGTCTTTTCAACAATGCCATTTTGTTGAGGGGTGTTTAAACATGTAGATTAATGTTGAATGCCTTTGGTTAGAAAAAAAATCATTCAGGGTTTGATTAAAATATTCAGTGCCATTATTAGTTCTTAAAATATTGATCTTTGTGTCAAATTGGGTTTCAACGATGTTTGAAAAAAATTTAAACACAATAGGAATCTCATATTTTTCATGCATTAGATAAATCTAACATAGCCGTGTGTGATCATTAATAAAACTTACAAACTACCATTTTCTAAACTGTAATATGATTTTCGAAGGACCCCATACATCACTGTGAATTAGATGAAAGGGTTTGGATGCATGACAACGTTATGAAAAATAAGAGATACGATGACTTTTTGCAAGAACACAACTTTCACATTCAAAAGAGGAATAATCAACATTTCTAAATAAATTTGAAAACAAATATTTAAGATACTGAAAGCTAGGATGTCCTAGTCTATTATGCTAGAGCATTATTTGGGCTTGTACAGGTTGAGAACTTATACCACTAAAACCTTGAGCCATTTTGTTCTTAGATTCATCCTCAAAGTAATAGAGTCCATCTATCAGTCTAGCACTGCCAATCGTCCTCCCTGAAGTCTGGTCCTGAAACACACATAAGAGGCTAAGAATTTTACATGGCAATTAGAATCTTTGCAGATTTTACTAACAGATAGAAAGTTGCAGGATAACTTAGGATCATACAAGACATTTTTTAAGTCAATAAGTTTGGATAAAGTGATACTGTCTTTACCAACAATTGGTGAAAAACTACCATATGTAATTCTAATTTTTTCACTTCCAGAACAAGGAAAATAGGTCTTAAACAAAGACGAAAGGTTGGTTATATGATTAGATGCACCAGAATCAATGATCCAAGGTACATACGACTTTGAGGTGCAGGTAAGAGAACTAGGAATACTAAAATTACCTCATTGTGCCAAAGAACCACTAGGAGTACTAGACAAAGAACTAGTTTTTAGCAACCTTAGGGGCTGTTCAAGTTCATCCTTGCTCAGAGAGGTCTTCTCGGCTTTAATGGTTGCCGAGGACATGGTGGTGCTTCATTCACCACTCAGGCCGTGTTGGGTTCTCTCCCCACTCGGGGCATGCTGGGTGGCTGAGGAACTATCAGCCATGGCACAAAATCAAAGGCAGTAGTGCTACGAGAACACTGCTCTGATACCAACTTGAAAACTGTGTTTTCTGTATTTTTATTGATACATCATAAATTCTATTTACAACATAAACACAACATTAAACACGATCGACTACCAATTTAATGCTATTAATTCTCAGCTTTAATAACAATGCATTAATACTGATTTAATACCTTATTAAATGCCTGCATTAATACTGATTTAATGCCTTTCAATGCCTTGTCGACAATAATCGATTAGCACACTCAATCTAATCGATTAGCACCCAAAACTTAATAATTCTGGAAGTGTCTATTTGAATAGACTTCCTGGTCTATTCAAATAGCACTAACTAATTTGTATTCTGGAAGTGTCTATTTGAATAGACTTTCTGGTCTATTCGAATAGCACTCAAAATGTAGCAATTTTGTGTCATTCTAGAATAGTCTATTTGAATAGACTTTATGGTTTAATCGAATAGCTCATGCGAAATTGCACCAGAAACTACCATTTTCTACTATTCTTTCATTCCTATATCAACAAACTCATTATATACATCTATTCATAGTATAAGCCATGTAGTAAAGCATTAGAAAATCATCAATATCAACTATAATGGTGGTGTATATGTAATATATATTCATACTTTTATCCTAACAAGCGTGTGCACACACACACACACACACACACATATATATATGTGTGTGTATATAACCACTCTCATCTCATACCAATTTCTATTTCATGTTATTTTATCACTTACAACTCAATCAAACTACCACATACATAAATTCAAACTAAAATTATGTGGTAACTTGATGAAAATCATATCTGTAACGTCCCGGGACTGCCTGCAGGATTGACGAGTGTCTCCATAAACCAACATGGGTCTTTTCAACATGCTTTTTGTCCTCACTCACACGCATCCTAGGAAACTTCCCAGGAGGTCACCCATCCCACAATTGCTCTAGATCAAGCATGCTTAACCATGGAGTTCTTATGTTCTAAGCTCCCGAAAAGAAGTTACAACTTGTTGATATGGGTACGCCAAATAAATTCCTTTAAGTTATTCTCAGCTATGCAGTCTCATACCTGCACAATCTCTGAATCCCTCTCATTTCGGTGCGTATTTAGTTTATTCATGCGACCCTTCGCTTAGAAGCCTGCCAGAAACCGCTCCTTGTCCGTGTTTCATTGCACCGGCGATCACTTCCCGCCCTCGTCGGCCCTGGGACACACATGCCACTAATGTAAGACCCACCGCAGGGCATAACATTTAAGATTAATCCTAATATAACTTACCCAGTTGTAAAAGAATTAATCTTGTAAAAATCATTGATTTTAAAATTTCATTTGCGGAATAAAATAAAAATAGTTAAATTAAATAAAACCGTATGTATATCTTATAACTGAAGATCACACCCATATTATACATAAATACTGAAGACCTTATTTACAAATAATTTACATAATACCCTTACATACTAAAAGATAAAATGTACAATAGACACTCCAAAACATAACTACTAAACTTAAACTCCTAAAAACTAACCTAAAGATTTGGGTCCTCAAAAGGATCCTCCTCCACATCATCATTAAGGCAGATATAACATTCGCCTCACTGGGGTCATTGCGGAAGTTACCATAGAGTCTTCACGCAGTGTATACACAGTGCCACCCCAGAGTTCACGAATCGGCATCGTAAATTCTAGGCGCACAGACGCATGTTGCGTCAAAACAAGAATCCCATCGCGGGTTCCACTTAAGTTCAGAGTTAAGTCCCCCGTATAAGCAAACCATTCATTGTCAAAATGAAACCTCCAAGCATCAGTCCCCCCATGGAACTGAACTCAGATAAAACCTAAAATTAGACACCTCGCCGCCATGTCAACAAACAAAGAGTAATGTCACTGATAGTAAAAAGAGTTATCTGCTCCATTGTCTTCTTGGTCTTCGTCAGACATACACAGTAAATAGAATACAACAAAGAGGTGAAATCCCCTACATCAATACTAGTATGGTAGTAGAGAAAATGACAACATATAAACATAATATAATATCAAGACAGTAAATCATATTATCAAATGTTAGATAAAATAAATTAGATAAGTATAATTATCGTATCAATATGCAGACCAACTATGCATATGCACAACGACCAATTCCTATTCCATGGAGCTAAAAATATTTTTGGAGAGAATGATCTAGAAGACATGTCTGTAACTCGACTATCGTGGCCAAAAGTGCTATCAATTTATCAACGTGTACATCAAGGCATTGTACAAGATATTCTACGCCAGATCATGATATAGGACAATGTCTCGGTTCGGATTGTCGGTGCGTTTGCATCGGTCTGCCTCACAGACAGAAGAGCTACCAACTGTCCATTGCGAGGTACCCGCACCCCAACGCCCCCAAGGTCAATAAGTGACCTAAATTTGTCTACTCGCACCCGCATATATATGTGATTCATCTCCTAGGTATACAACGTTAACCAAATAAGCCGATATGCTTTTCAATGCATGATGTATGATCCAAACACACATATAATCATTATTATTAAAATATTTCACATGCCCTTGCCTTCTCTTAGTGGTATCATTATTCAACATAGTCAGGCCCACCATAATAGCCCGACAGCAAACTGCTATTACGTTTAATCGCGTAGCGATATTATCACATTTTCACAATCGCAAAACATTTTTCTTACGTTTTCGAATCGCATAAATATTTTATTACATTTTCTTAATCACGTAACTAAAAATTACTATTTTTAAGTCTCGTAAAAGTTTATCCACGTATTTTCAATTACGTAAAATATTTCTAACATATTTTAAGTTCAAATTAATACTTTTCTCATTTATTGGCAAAATTTGACTTTATTTCCATTATTTCTATAGTAATCCCTCTTTAAATAATATTTCCAAGATATTCTCATTAAAAATTAGTATTTTCTACTGTTTCCCAGAAGACTACATTTCTTTAATTTACTTGAGATACTACAGTTCAAAATTTCCTAACGCGCTTCAAAACCCAGAGGGTGAGCTATACGTTAGTAAATTTCAAGTATTAACTTTTATTTTAGTACATAACTCAATTAGGTCAATTTTTAACTCTAAAAAGTAAATTACTTTCATTTTAGATTCAAAGACCTACCAAATTGATTTCTTATCATTTAAACACCTAAGTCTACACTTAGTAAAATGATTTTATATCTAGAACATCAAAAATGGCATATTGGCCGAATTCCACATTCTGCTTCATCAATTATATATAATTATTTTCCATTGTAAAAATACTTAATGAAATTTCTTGTCATAAAATCATTTAATCCTTGATTAGGAAAATAATTTAGAGCATTTGGCTCGTAGTGTTGAGGTCGTGTGCCTCTAGGTTCTTTGGAACCATCATGCAATTCTTCCATCATGTGAATCACATCCTAAGTTACACAAGAATTAACATGCTTCCCAATCACACATGCAAGCATACTATCAAAGCTATGAGCACATCAATCACAAATAAAGAAAGCTTAAACACTTAAGTGAATAAATCCTTATGGATTTTTCACCACAAACAATCCATTTCCTCACCACCAACACTTGGTTGATGAGATTAATCTCCCTCTTACCTCAAGGAAGACAACAAACTTCAAGTTCCTCCTCCTCTTGATTTTGTGAAGCACCAAAGAAAAACCCTAAAAATCTTAAACAAATCTAAAAGTCATAAACCAACCTTGAAAACAATAAACCATGGATCAATCGTGGTCTAGAAATTCAAGAATCCAACTTAGGATCAAGAAATCAAGAAGTTACCTTAGGAGTAAGAAATCAAAGCTTGATTTTTGCAGCACTTAGAGAATGATTTAGGTAAAACTCACAAAAGGAAAAGTGTTTAGAATTGTATCTAGGTTTAGAAAGTAGGATTGGATAAAATCATGGAAGTGTGGAGGTAGGGTTTAGAGGTGGAGGCCGTGATCTCGAAGAAGAAAAGAATAATGGTATTCTTGAGTGTTCTTGAGGTGAGAGAAATGATGAAAGAGATTTTGTGTCACAAAGTATAATAAAAAGAAATAGAATAGGCTATTACTCTATGCATGGCCGTGGAGTTGAGTGTGTAGGAAAGATCAAGGCTTAATCAATGTAATAAAAATATCACATGGTGTTCACACGGCTTTCACATGGCCAATGTCACATAATGGTCATGAAATGGTCATAAGATGGTTCAAGAACTTGCTAGAAAGGCCTTGTTGGCCGTGGAACACATTAAGATAGCTAACTAAGTTTGATTTCAACTAGTTTCTAGTTACACCTTAATTAGGTAGTTAGTTCATTAAGCTAACTTAGTTAGGTTATTTAGTTACACAACTAACTATCTAGTTACATGATTAAGTCATTGCATAGGTCATGTATTGGTCATCACTTCTAGATGATTCTAGATTCATTTTGTAACTAGGATTTCTAAGTATTTAGTAACTAAGTTAGTTCCATTTAGTTACCAATTAAGCTTTTAGCAGAACTTAGTTAGTTTATCTAAGTAACTAGTCCAACCATTTTCGTTGACTATTTCCTATTGGCTAAGAAAAGTCTAACCATCAATATTGACCATTTTCTATTGGCTCCTCAAGAATGAGTCACAAAGACTATTTCCAGTATAAATTTTGATAGATAAAAGACATCGAGTCTATTACCTGATAAGCAGAAGCTGTTGTTAATAAAACAGTGGATATTTCTCTGACGGATAATAAAACATGAAATATTTTTATTTTACAGATAAATTCTAAAAATTAAAAGATCGGTCAAAGTGTCTCTCAGATTCGAGTTTAGTAAAATCCCTCGACTCTGAATAAATCAATAAAGATTTTCCCCGGCCCGAAAATTATTATTTTCCTGACTCGGAGCAAACCTCACACAACGATCAAAAACAGTCTCAGAATAGTCAAAATAATTTTATATCACATAGAAAACACAAAATAATATAATTCAGGCATTATTGTAAAATAACAAAACTTGGGGTGTTACAACTCTCCCCCATTAAAAAGAATTTCGTCCCCGAAATTTTTATAATACCTTAAAACAACTAAGGATATTATTCCTTCATTTTATCCTCCATTTCCCAAGTAGCATCACCGGTTGTTTCATTCCAGATCACTTTCCCTAATGGAATCATTTTTCCCCTGAGCTGCTTCACCCTCCTGCCTTCAATCTTAACAGGAAACGTCTCATACGTCAAAATTTCTTTCAATTATACCTCATCGGGCTGAAGGACATGAGAGGGATCAGGGATATACTTTCTCAACTGGGACACATAGAAAACATTATGAAGGTTGGAAAGAAAAGGTGGTAATACTATTTGGTAAGCGATTGGACCTATTCGATGAAGAATTTGATAGGGTCCAATGAATTTAGGAGTGAGTTTTCTGGATTTTATAACCCTTCCGACATCATTCATAGGTGTTACTCCCAAAAACACTTGCTCATCTTTCTCAAATTCAAGAGGTCTTCTTCTTTTGCCAGTATAGCTTTTCTGCCTACTCTGAGTTACCTTCATTTTCTCTTGTATCATCTTTACCTTCTCTGTTGTTTGTTGCACCATCTCAGGTCCAATGGTCATACTTTCCCCATCTTGATACAAACACAACGGTGTTCGGCATCGTCGTCCGTATAATGCTTTATAAGGTGTCATCCCTATAATTGAGTGAAAACTATTATTATAGGTGAATTCTACCAAAGGCAAGAATTCATCCCAACTCATTCTTTGTTCTAACACACAAGCTCTCAACAGATCTTCCAATGACTGAATAGTCCTCTCCGTTTGACCATCAGTTTGCAGATGGTAAGTCGAACTTAAATGAAGTTTAGTCCTCATTGCTTTATGTAGACTTTGTCAAAATCTCGATGTAAACCTTGGATCTCTATCAGAAATAATACTAGAGGGTACACTGTGAAGTCTAATAATTTAACCAATGTACACCTGGGTCAATTTCTCCATTGGATACTTGACATTGATTGGCAAGAAGTGAGCATATTTCGTAAGCTGATCAACAATGACCCATATAGAATCATAACCTTTCCTAGTCTTTGGCAATCCATTAAGAAAATCCATTACAATACTATCCCATTTCCATTCTGGAATAGTTAAGGGTTGCAGCATACCTGATAGTCTTTGATGTTCAACTTTTGCCTTCTGACACACAAGACAAGATGACACATATTCAGCAACATCTCTCTTCATCCCAGGCCACCAAAATAATTGTTTCAGATCTTGATACATCTTGGTCATTCTGGGATGTATACTCAACTAGCTCGTGTGTGCTTCATCAAGAATCAACTTTCTCAGCTCTGGATCATTAGGCACACAAACTCTACCTTCAAATCTTAGAATACCGTCATGTCCTTTTTGAGCCATTGACATAATATCCCGCTTCATCAACTCCCTTTCAGTTCATAGAAACTCATCATCCTTCTGCTTCTGTCAGATTTTTTCCATTAAATCATTTGTGATTGTAACCTTGTTCAAACAAATCTTTCCCGACGCCAACTCCAAGGACACCCACAAATTTTGGAATTGTTCTATTAATTCTTCCTCCTTGATCATCATTGTAGAAACACTGAGAATCTTGCTGCTTAAAGCATCTGCCACAACATTCACCTTCTTAGGATGATACTGGAGTTGAAAATCATAGTCATTCAAGAATTCTAACCACCTCCTTTGGCTCATATTCAACTCCTTTTGGTTGAACAGATACTTTAAACTTTTATGGTCACTGAAGATGTTGAATGTAGCTCCATACAGAAAATGTCTCCAAATCATCAACGCAAAAATAACTGCAGCTAGTCCCAAGTCATGCGTTGGATAATTCCTTTCATGTACCTTTAATTGTCTTGAAGCATATGCTACAACTTTTCTATTCTGCATTAGTACACATCCTAGCCCTTGGTAAGAAGCATCACAGTACACCTTAAAAGATTCGTTCAGATCTAGTAGAATCAGCACTAATGCGGTAGTTAACCTCTTCTTTAATTCTTGGAAACTCTTTTCACATTCATCCATCCAAACAAAAGCTTGATTTTTCCTCGTGAGTTGCGTAAGAGGTCTGGCTATCTTGGAAAAATCTTCAATAAATCTCTGGTAATATCCAGCTAATCCAACAAAATTCCTGATCTCAATTACAGTCTTTGGCCTTTCCCATTGAAGAACTATCTACACCTTTGCTAGATCCACTGTAATTCCATCCCTAAAAATCACATGACCCAAAAACTGAACTTCATCCAACAAAAACTCACATTTTGACAAATTTGCGTATAGCGTCTTCTCTTTCAAAATCTGAAGAACTATACTGAGATGTTCAGCATGCTTTTCTTGATTTTGGGAGTAGATCAGAATGTCATCGATAAAAATAATAATAAATCTATCTAGGTATGGACGAAAGATCCTATTCATGTAATCCATGAATATAGCAGGAGCATTTGTCACACCAAACAGTATCACAAGATATTCATAATGACTGTAACACGTTTGAAACGCAGTGTTTGGTATATCCTCTACTTTGACACGAATTTGATGATAACCTGATCACAGATCTATCTTAGAGAAAATAGCTGCTCCATTCAGTTGGTCCATTAGATCATTAATCCTTGGTAGTGGATACTTGTTCTTTATTGTGACCTTATTCAGCTGGAGGTAATCCACACACAATCGTGACGTCCCATCCTTTTTCTTGACTTATAACACAGGAGCTCCCCAGGGTGAAACACTAGGTCTCATGAACTGTTCTTCTAGCAGTTCTTCCAATTGCTTTTTCAACTCTGCTAACTCCGACGGTGACATCCGGTACGGTGCAATCGATATAGGACCCACTCTTGGTACAAGATCAATAAAAAATTCTATCTCTCTTTCTGGTGGTAATCCGGGTACTTCATCAAGAAAAACTTTAGAAAACTTATTTACAACATAAATAGCATTCACATCCTTCTCACTCTTAACTTCTAAAGAATATAACGACATGTATTTTTAGGCTCCATCCCTCAATAAAGATTTAACTTGTTTGGAAGTTACAAATCCAGAAACCTCATCAGGAAAAACTAGGGTCTTTCTAGAACAATCTAACAGGATATGGTTAGAAGATAACTAATCCATCCCTAGGATTATATCAATATCGACAAGAGGTAAAAAAATTAAATCAACAAAAAAGACTCAATCATTAATAGTAATAGGACAATTTAGGCATATTTTAGTAGTACTAACAGGTTTGGCAGTAGGTATAGAAATAATCAGTTGAAAACGTAAAGAAGACACGGGCAATCCCAATCAATCCACACAGTCATATGCAATAAATGAATGAGTTACACCCAAATCATATAGTACAGTTAAAAGATTACCTGATATAACACCTTCTCCCTTAATAAGATTTTCAGACTGAGAGGCCTCAGCTCCACTCATAGTATAAACTCATCCACCAACTTGTGGTTTAACAGCACGAACATTGCTCACTGTAGTCTCCATCTTTGCTTGATCACAATCCTTGGAGACATGACCAGGCTTTCCACATCGAAAACAGATTATGCCCTTGATCATACAATCTCTCGTCCAATGGGCTTTTCCGTACTTCATGCATTTTATTGGTGGTGCTGCTGTCTGATTAAATCGATTGCCACTTGATCCTCCTCCGTATGGCTACTGTTGTTGTTGCTGCTGACTTCTTGAGGGTCAAGAATATGGTTTCCGCTGAAATTGATTATTATTATTGTTGCCTCCCTTTTGGAACCTAGACGGTCCAAAGTTGCAGTTCCTTGTATCATGTGCTGGCTCTAACCCTTCCAGCCTATAACACATATTGATGCGTGAAATCCGCAAGTGTATGGTTTCATCGTCAAGTAATAAAAAGATCGAATCCACAGGGACTGTGTCTATGAATACCAATTAATTAATTAATTCAATTAAATTAAACAAAAGGGAATATGATTGTTTATTAAGAAGAACGTAGTAACAAGCAATTAAATAAAAATCAAAGTGCAGAATTTAGAACAAAGATAGCAAGTTATCAAGAAAGGGGTTTTCAGATTCAAGAAAGCTTCCAAGATTGGGATACTACAATGATACAAGATAAATCCTAATTGATAACCCTTTTATTAAATCTGAAATTCAATTGAAGGTGAATTACCCTAAATTAGTTAATGTTCTTTCTCAAGATACAAGATCTGTGCCCAATTAAACCAATTCCTACTCTCGTGGTAAATGAATTTAAATTGAACTCATTACACTTTGTGGTAATTCATTGAATCCTCGAAAAGCTAAAACTACTCTCGTGATTTAGACCTTAAGTTCAATTCTTATGGTTCTAACACTTAGGTTCACCTCTCAGTACGTCCCTAAATGCCTATGAGATGCAAATAAGTGGCCAGCAAATTCACATGAATAAAAGCAATAAGGATTGAATCAAAGAACATTCAAGATTAATAAAATGGGAAACAACGTCAATTAATCATTATCAATGTATCAAAGGGCATTGCCCAATCCTAGAAACAAAAGAAACTACTCAGACATAGAGAAGAAGAGACAAGACATCAAACTTAAAAAACATCCCAAACCCGTAACAATGGAAGAAGAAGGGAGAAATATGAAGATCAAGAGTCAAAGCCTCCAATATGCCTCCTCCAAAACCAAATCAGAACATCTATTTATAGCCTAGGGTTTTAATTGGCTAAAAAGCCCCAAAAGAAATAAAAAATAAAAACTAAAATTCTGCTGCGCACTGCGATGCATGGCCGTGGTGGGTGCCACGGCCAGGCCGTGGTCAGTTCTGGATTTAAGTTTATTAAGCTGACTCTCAACCACGGCCGTGGTGGACACCACGGCCAGATCGTGGTTGATTCTGGAATTTTGATTTTGCTTTTCTTGACTCCCTCGAACCATGGCCGTGGTAGAAACCACGAGCAGGCCGTGGATCCCTTTGGAATGGTCTTTTTGCACCTTTTTGCTATCCATTAAGCTCCAACTTCAAACATGCAAGCATTTCATTCAATCCAAAGCCAATTCAACATTAATCCTGCACAAGAACACCAAAAACACTGCAGTTATCCGAACTAAGGGAAAAATAAACTAAAAGAGAAACTAAAATGCCTAAAATGCTCAAGAATGCATGCAAAACAAGAACAAAACATGATGTTGTTTCACACACATCACATATCCATCAGTGTTGAAAACTGGTTCATGCGCATTGGTAACGCTCCTCTCTTTAACTCAATTCTTAGACCTTCCTTGAATTTGCAGCACTTCCAAACCTCATCCGGTTGGATTTGGAGATACCATGAGAACTTAGACAAGCTCTCAAACTTTGCAGCATATTCATTGACGGTCATTCTACCTTGTCGCAATCCCAGAAATTCCATATCTTTAGCATACCTCGCACTTTCTGGAAAGTATTTCTCTAAAAATACTTTGCAGAACAACTCCCACATAATCTCTCTCCCTTCAGCTTGTAGCACCTTCGAGTGGCTTTCCACCAATTCTTGCCATCACCCATTAGCATAAACATAGAGTAAGTCACTCTTCGATTCTCTTCGATCATCTGTACATACTATTCCTTCAAAGATCTTCTCTAATTCTTGGATCCACAAATTCGCTTTCTCAAGATCAAACTCGCCTCTGAAATGTGGCGGATTGTTCTGACGAAATTATGATAAATGCTAGACTTCTGCATTAACTTCTTGTTGTTGTGTAGCTCTTTGATTTTGTTATACGATCACTTCTGCCATTTGCTGCATCATTTCAGCAGTAGCAGTCATTGCGTCGTTGTCACATTCCATATTCATACGTGCACCTCTACCACGAGACATAGTTTTCTTCACAAACAATCAAACACAATCCAAGAAAAATCAGTTGTAACCTTTTAGAAATCAACCACAAAGAATCACACAACACAAGCAAAACAGACCTAACTACAAAAACCCCAAAAGACTCTAACCAGGAGCTCTGATACCAACTAATGTAACACCTATCGTAAGGCATCACATTTAAGATTAATCCTAATATAACTTACCCTGTTGTAAAAGAATTAATCTTGTAAAAACCATTGATTTTTAAATTTCATTTGTAGAATAAAATAAAAATAGTTAGCTATACGTTAGCATTTTTTTAATTTACTTGAGATGCTACAGCTCAAAATTTCCTAACGTGCTTCAAAATCCAGAAGGTGAGCTACACGTTAGTAAATTTCAAGTATTAACTTTTATTTTAGTACATAACTTAATTTGGTCAATTTTTAACTCTAAAAAGTAAATTACTTTCATTTTAGATTCAAAGACCTACCAAATTGATTTCTTATCATTTAAACACCTAAGTCTACACTTAGTAAAATGATTTTATATCTAGGACATCAGAAATGGCATATTGGCCGAATTCCACATTCTGCTTCATCAATTATATATAATTATTTCCTAACACTTTATTCCTTGTAAAAACACTTAATTAAATTTATTGTCATAAAATCATTTAATCCTTGATTAGGGAAATAATTTAGAGCAAATTTGCTCCCTTGGTAGTGTTGAGGCTGTGTGCCTCTAGGTTCTTTGGAACCATCATGCAATTCTTCCATCATGTGAATCACATCCTAAGTTACACAAGAATTAACATGCTTCCCAATCACACATGCAAGCATACTATTAAAGCTATAAGCACATCAATCACAAATAAAGAAAGCTTAAACACTCAAGTGAATAAATCCTTATGGATTTTTCACCACAAACAATCTATTTCCTCACCACCAACACTTGGTTGATGAGGTTAATCTCCATCTTACCTCAAGGAAGACAACAAACTTCAAGTTCTTCCTCTTCTTGATTTCGTTAAGCACCAAAGAAAAACCCTAAAACTCTTAAACAAATCTAAAAGTCATAAACCAACCTTGAAAACAATAAACCATGGATCAATCATGGTCTAGAAAATCAAGAATCCAACTTAGGATCAAGAAATCAAGAAGTTACCTTAGGAGTAGGAAATTAAAGCTTGATTTTTGAAGCACTTAGAGAATGATTTAGGTAAAACGCACAAAAGGAAAAGTGTTAAGAATTGTATCTAGGTTTAGAAAGTAGGATTGGATAAAATTATGGAAGTATGGAAGTAGGGTTTAGAGGTAGAGGCCGTGAGCGCCAAGAAGAAAAGAAAAATGGTGTTCTTGAGTATTCTTGAGGTGAGAGAAAAGATAAAGGAGATTTTGTGTCACAAAGTGTAGTAAAATGAAATAGAATAGGCTATTACTCTATGCATGGCCATCGATTTGAGTGTATAGGAAAGATCAAGGCTTAATCAATGTAATAAAAATATCACATGGTGTTCACACAGCTTTCAGATGGCCAATGTCACATAATGGTCATGAAATGGTCATAAGATGGTTCAAGAACTTGCTAGAAAGGCCTTGTTGGCCATGGAACACATTAAGATAGCTAACTAAGTTTGATTCCAACTAGTTTCTAGTTACACCTAAATTAGGTAATTAGTTCATTAAGCTAACTTAGTTAAGTTATTTAGTTACACAACTAACTATCTAGTTATATGATTAAGTCATTGCATAGGTCATGTATTGGTCATCACTTCTAGATGATTCTAGATTCATTTTGTAACTAGGGTTTCTAAGTATTTAGTAACTAAGTTAGTTCCATTTAGTTACCAATTAAGCTTTTAGGATAACTTAGTTAGTTTATCTAGTTACTTAGTAATTAGTCCAACTGTTTTCGTTGACTATTTCCTATTAGCTAAGAAAAGTCTAACCATCAATATTTGACCATTTTCTATTGGCTCCTCAAGAATGAGTCACAAAGACTATTTCCAGTATAAATTTTGATAGATAAAAGTTGAGTCTATTACCCGATAAATAGAAGCTGCTATTAATAAAATAGCGGATATTTCTCCAATAGATAATAAAACATGAAATATTTTGATTTTACAGATAAATTCTAAAATTAAAAGATCGGTCAAAGTGTCTCTCGGATTCGGGTTTAGTAAGATCCCCCGGCTCCGAATAAATTCATAAAGATTTTTTTCGGCCAAAAAATTATTATTCTACTGACTTAGAGCAAACCTCACACAACGATAAAAATAGTCTCAGAATAGTCAAAATAATTTTATATCACACAGAAAACACAAAATAGTACAATTCAGACATTACTGTAAAATAACAAAACTTGGGGTGTTACAATATCCATGGTATACAATAAATATCAATAATTTCCAAACTCTAAGGTTATATACATATATACAACCATGTGAGATTCCAACCTAAAACCAATTGACATTAAGTGGAGTAGTCTAACAGATATATAAATCGCACCCAAAATATTGAGGCAAGTAATATAGGACTCTTAACACCCCCCTCCACAGATGCTTGGACGGAATAGGCGGAAACATGCCTAACGAAGTAGGTATAAACAAAGATGGGATATTGGCCTGATACCATATGAGATTCTAACCTAAAACCAATTGGCATTAAGTGGAGTAGTCCAACAGATATATAAATCGCACTCAAAATATTAAGGCAGACGATGTGGAACTCTTAACAAATCATATAATCATAAAAACCATGATAATCTCACTACTAACTCATCCATGAGAAATTCAAGAAGCAAAGAAGGATAAAGTTTAGTAAAAATACACAACAACCCCCTACATCCCTCACAAATCCAAAACTCTTCTTCCACCAAATTCATCACAAGCTTCAACCAATCATTAGAATCAAGATGTAGAAGGAAGAAGAAGATATAGGCATAGTCAAGCACCCTTACATTATCTCCCTAGTTGATGGTGTTCTTCCCCCCCTATTTTCTTGTTTTCCTTTTGGTTCTTTCTTCTTCCTTTTCTTTTTTGCTACTTGATGGCCATTTCTTTCTTTCCTTTCTTTCTTCTTTCTTTCTCACGTTCTATTTCCTCTTCTCTTTTATTTCTTTTCTGTCTTTTTTCTTTGTTTTCTCTTTTATTTTCTATTTCTATCTTTTCTCCTTTTTTTGCTGCTAATAGCTGTGTGAAATGAGAGAAAGTGAGAGATAAACTAGTATAAAAGTCAAAGATGATGGAGAGATTAAATATTGGAAGGGTACAGTGGTTTGACTTTCAAGGCTTAATAAAAGTTTTGTATTTCTTAAGGATATTTTGATCTTCCATTGATGAGTTTTCTACTTTCATAAGTATTAAGAAAAATTCTAAGACTTCTTCCAATTTTCATATTCATCATTTAATTATTATCCTTATACACCGTTAACAGCCACTAAGCTATATTATACTTCTTGTGTTGCTAAAATACCAAACTAGTTCATTTGATCCTCCACCACTCATTCTGATCAGTTGTGACTTAGAAATAAAATTTTCATATTTATTTCCATCATCTAAGCAGTTTATGCTAGTTTTTAAGCTAATATTAATTATTTTCCACATCCAAAGTTATAGCATTATAGTTAAACTAGTTCAAAAAATCAACAAAATAAATAAATAACTCATACAAGTGTATTTACACGTTACTATAACAAATTGTAAGGTAAATGGGTTAGGGAGGATGTTACATCGAACATGGTCCTCGTGAAAAAGTCTAATGGGAAATGGCATATGTGCATCGACTACATTGACCTGAATAAGGCATGCCCAAAGGACTCTTATCCACTTCCCAATATGGATAAACTGATGGACAATTCATTCAGATTCTAGCTTCTCTCGTTCATGGATGCCTATTATGGATATAACCAAATTCCCATGAACCCGATAGGCTAAGATAAAATTACATTCATCATCGTGATAGGAAGTTATTGTTGTCGTTTTATGTCATTTGAGTTAAAAAATACAAGTGTGACTTACCAACAGATACTGAATAAAGTCTTCGAAGAACAGATTGACAAGATGCTGAAAGTTTATATTGATGACATGATTGTCAAGACAATGGAATCAGGTGACCATGTAGAAGATTCGGAAGATATTTTCACCCAGATTCTGAAACATAATATGAGATTAAACCCTATAAAGTGCACTTTCGGAGTACAAGCTATGAAGCTTTTAGGATTTTTACTAACAAGTCGCGGCATTGAACCTAACTCGAAGGAATGTTAGGCCATTCTCGATATACGTAGTCTGCAGTCTGTGAAGAAGATGCAATAAATGATAGGACAGATAGCGACCCTTACTCATTTTCTAGCTGAAGCTGCCTAAAAGTCTCTTTCTCTTTTTAAAACTCTAAAGAAGGGAAAAAACTTTGAATGGACCTCATAGTGTGAAGTCGCATTCTAAGAGTTGAAGAAAATATTGGCAATACCCCTAATCTTGAGAAAGTCAGATCCCGATAAAACTTTATATGTCTACCTCTTAGTTAGCAATGAAGCAATCAGTTCAGTCCTGATAAGAGAAACCAATAAAAGTCAGAGGCCGATTTAATTCATCAGCAAGGCCCTAAGCTCCACAATCAGGAAATTGAGAAACTAGCCCTACCATTACTAACTACTACTAGAAGGTTATGATAATACTTTTAGTGCCACCCTGTAATTGTGAGGACGGACTAGCCGATTCGCTAGGTGTTGCATAAGCCAGACCTCGTTGGAAGAATGATCGTTTAGTCGGTTGAACTCTCTGAATTCGGTATCACTTACGAGCCAAGAAAAGTCATAAAGGCCCAAATGTTATCTGACTTTTTGGTAAAGCTTACACCAGATTCCGGCCTTCTTAGACTGAATTCCTAGACCATCTATGTTGAAGATTCCTCGAATCCCAAAAAGAGTGGTGCTGGGGTCATTGTAGAATATGGAGTCAAGCTTATGTGGGAACATTCTTTAAAGTTTGAGTTCTCTACTTTAAATAACCAGGCAGAATATGAATCATGTATTGTGGGTATCACCATGGCAAAATAAATGAGAGCCATAGATATAATTCTATGTAGTGAGTTGTAGTTAACAATGTCCTAAATCTGGGAGAAGTATTAGGCTAAGGAACCCCTATTGCAAAATACCTAGCTAAGGTGAAGAAATTAGTGGAGAATTTCGACAGTGTTAAGGTGGAACATATCCCAAGAGAATAGAACTCAAGAGTCGACATCTTGTCAAAGCTTACCAGTCTCAAATATCCTGGCAACAATAGGTTTATGTTCCAAGAGATACTACTTGCACACAGTATAACGGAATATGAGGTCCACATACTGGATGATAATGAAACTTGGATCTCACTCATAATTGCCTACCTCCACGATGCCACTTTGCCGAAAGACTAGAAGGAAGCCCAAAAACTAATATGGACAGTAGCATGGTATACCCTTGTAAATAACCAACTATATTGTCATAAGTTTTATTCTCCTCTCCTTAAGTGCCTTGATCCAAAAGAAGCAGAGTATGTTTTAGCCGAAATACATGAAGGAAGTTGTGGTCATCACTAAGGAGAAATGTCCTTGTCATGAAAAGCGCTAAGGGTGGGGTACTACTAGCCTAGCATGGAAGCTAATAGTATAGAACATGTCCAAAAATGTGACAAATATTAACGTTTCTTGGACATCTATGCAGCTCCACCAGAAGAGCTATCTACGATGTTCATTCCCTAGTCTTTCTATCAGCAGAGGATGGATATCTTAGGTCCTTTCCCCCAGGCTCCAAGACAGGTTAAGTACTTAGTGTTGGTGTATGCCCTAGAGGCTAATACATTTGTCTGTATTTACATATATTTTATTATGCTAATTTTAATATGTGAGGCAATTCATTTATTATGTTCTTTTTAATAAACATAATAAAGTCCTTAGAATAGTAAGTTTGATTCCATAGGACATCAAGTAGTTGACTTAATCGTGAGATCCTATTAGATAAAATTAGAACACTATTCTTAAACGTCCCTAGTCAAGTATTATTATTAACTAAAACAATAATAATGTATTGAGACTAGTATGTGCATAAACTAATGACTACATCTCACGGGTCATGGATATGAGATATTAGGTCTTCACATGGGTACATATTAGAGTAATGATGTACTAGACTGACCCACCATAAGAACGCTACATGGATCGTTATGTGAATATCATAAATGATTCCCATAGTGACAATGGTGTCATGGTCCTTTGACCTGAAATCACTACAATTCCTACATGAGGAGTTGTGTGTTTTAATACTATCAAACGTCATCTGTAACAAGGTGATTATAAAGTTCGTTATTGGATATACCGCGAATCATGTAGAGGGATGTGAGTGACCTAGATGGGATTTGTCACTCCTACATAACGGAGCGATATTTTCGGTCCCTCTGATTGAGTGAGACTACGAAATGCATGACTATGCTTAAATGAGTCAATATGAGATATTAATTTCATTTGTTGTTATAAAGTCTACTCGAGTATTAGGAAACGAATGATTGGACTATACAAGAGTGACGCATTGCATGCCTTGTGTTCAATCTAGATATCTTGACAAAGGGACTAAACGACACGGAAATATTAGTTACGGAAAGGTTATGTCAAATCACTGACATTCTTATTACTTGGGTAGCAGTGATGTGTTACTTGGCAATAAACACATCAAGTAACTTATCACTGCGATCCGTCCTTGAGAAGGACAAGTTATCTAGAATGAATTTTCTAGACTAGAACAGGAATTTGAGGATTATCCTCAAGCAAGAGAAAAAGTTATATGTACTAGAACAACATATTCCTGAGCCACCTGCTACTAATGCCCCTAGAATTGAAAAGGATACTTATAAGAAGCATCAAGATGATGCCTTGGACATCGGATGTCTAATGCTGGCCACCATGAACTCTGAGCTCCAAAAGCAACATGAGAAGATGGATGCCTACGATATGATCATACACCTTAAGAAGCTCTATCAAGAGCAGGCCAGACATGAGAGATACGAGGTCTCTAAAGCACTGTTTCAGTGCAAGCTGGTAAGAGGAAGCCCTGTTGGTGCTTATGTACTCAAGTTGATTGGGTACATTGAAAACCTAGAGAGACTTGGTTTTCCTTTGGGCCAAGAGTTGGCCATTGACTTAGTCATGCAATCGTTGCCAGAAAGTTTTAGTCAATTTGTCATGAACTACAACAGGAATAAGATTGACAAATCACTACCAGAGCTGCTAAGCATGTTGAGAACTGCTGAGCAGAACATTAACAGAGGCAAAGGAAAGGCCATAATGATGGTCCAAAAGAATAAGGGCAAGAAACAGCAGATAAAGCCTAAGGACAACTGGAAGGGCAAGGGCAAGGATAAGTCCAAGCCCAACACTTTTGGCTTGAAACCAGTGGGTGGAGTGGCTAAGGAATGTATATGCTTCCACTGTGGTCAGATCGGACATTAGAAGAGGAAATATGCTAAGTTCTTGGAGGAGCTCAAGAAGAAGAAGGGAAGTGAGACTTCCACTTTAGGTATTTTTGTTATTGAAGTCAATTTATCTACTTCTGCATCATGGGTATTAGATACTGGATGTGGATCTCACATTTGTATAAATGTGCAGGATCTAAAGAGCAGAAGACCATTGACGAAAGGTGAAGTCGACCTGCGAGTTGGAAATGAAGCAAAGGTTGCTACATTAGTTGTAGGGACTTACTTATTATCTTTGCCCACTGGGCTTGTAATAGAGTTAAAGAATTGCTATTTTGTGCCTGCTATTAGCAGGAATATCATTTCTGTTTCTTGTTTGGACAAGAAAGGTTTTTCTTTTGTTATAAAGGACAAATGTTGTTCCCTTTATATAAATGATATTTTTTATAATAGTGCACAATTGAGTAATGGACTTTATGTCCTTGATCTCAAAATGCCCGTCTATAATATAAATACAAAGAGGTTTAAATCAAATGATTTGAACCCAACTTTTCTCTGGCATTGTTGTTTGGGCCACATAAATGAGAAACGCGTCTCCAAACTCCATAAAGATGGATTCTTGGACTCGTTTGATTTCGAATCATATGAGATATGTGAATCTTGATAATTGGGGAAGATGACAAAGGCCCCATTCACTGGACAAGGTTAAAGGGCTAGTGATCTTTTAGGCCTTATACATAGTGTTGTATGTGGGCTACTAAACACACTCGCTAGAGATGGTTTTCAATACTTCAGTACATTTACTGATGATTTCAATAGATATGGATTTGTATATCTTATGAAGCACAAATCAGAATCCTTTGAAAAGTTCAAAAAGTTCAAGAATGAAGTACAAAATCAACTTGGCAAGAGTATTAAAATCCTTCGATCAGATTGAGGAGATGAATACTTAAGCCAACAGTTTGATGATCATCTGAAAGAGTGTGGGATAATATCTCAACTCACTCCACCTGGAACACCACAATGGAATGGTGTCTCTGAAAAGAGGAACCGGACCTTGTTGGATATGGTCCGATCCATGATGAGTCATGCATACCTTCTAAGCTCCTTCTGGGGATATGCTCTGTTAACAACAGCTTTCACACTTAACCGTGTTCCATCTAAGATGGTTCAAAAGACACCATATAAGATATGGACTGGGAGATGGCCTAGTATGTCTTTCATGAAGATTTTGGGTTGCGAAGCTTATGTGAAATGTCAAGTTTTCGATAAGCTTAGACCCAAATCAGATAAATGCTTTTTTGTAGGTTATCCCAAGGAAACCAAGAGATACTATTTCTATAATCCTACTGAGGGCAAAGTGTTTGTCGCACGAACAGCTGTGTTTCTAGAAAGGGAGTTTATCTCTAATGGAGCCAGTGGGAGAAAAGTAGAACTTGAAGAAGTAAGGTTCACAAAGTAACAACGAACCAATGATAGAAATAGAGCAGCCTCCACAAAATATTATGGAACAGCAATCTGCTCTAGTAGCGTAAGACTTGCGTAGCTCTAATAGGATACGTCATCAACCAGAGAGATATGGATTTCTCATGACCTAACAAGGTGGTGTATTGGTCATGGATCTAGATGAGCCTGTGACTTACCGGGAAGCAATTATTGGCCCAGAATCTGAGAAATGGCTTAAGGCCATGAGATCTGAAATGGATTCCATATATACCAACCAGGTATAGACCTTGGTTGACCCACCTGAAGGGGTAAAACCCATTGGGTGCAAGTGAGTTTTCAAGAAGAAAATTGATATGGATGGTAATGTGCATACCTTTAAGGCACGATTGGTGGCTAAAGGTTTCAAACAAATTCATGGTGTAGACTATGATGAGACTTTTTCCCCAGCTGCGATGCTTAAATTCGTTTGGATCTTGCTTGCTATTGCAGCATATCATGATTATGAAATCTGGAAAATGGATGTCAAAACTGTTTTCCTTAATGAAAATCTTCTCGAGGATGTGTACATGACACAACCTGAGGGTTTTGCCACTCCAGAGGATGCTGGAAAGGTGTGCAAGTTGCAACGATCTATTTATGGATTAAAGTAAGCTTCCAAAAGTTGGAATCTTCGTTTTGATGATACAATAAAATAGTTTGGTTTCATCAAGAATGAAGAAGAATCTTGTGTCTACAAGAAGGTTAGTGGGAGCACTATTGTCTTTCTGGTATTGTATGTAGATGACATACTACTTATAAGAAATGATATCCCTACCCTACAGTCTGTAAAGACTTAGTTAGGGAACTGCTTTTCTATGAAGGACTTGGCCGAAGCCATCTATATGTTAGGTATCAGGATCTATAGAGATAGATCACTGAGACTGCTTGGCCTAAGTTATAGTACATACATTGATAAAGTGTTAAGATGATTTAACATGCATGAATCCAAGAAAAGACTCTTGCCTATGTCACATGGTGTAAGCTTATCTAAGGTTCAATCCCCTTCCACCCAGGACGAAAAGGATCGCATGAGCAAGATTTCATATGCATCTGCAATTGGATCTATCATGTATGTCATGTTATGTACTCGACCAGACATCTCGTATGCTTTGAGCATGACGAGCAAGTACCAGTCTGATCTCGGTGAGAGTCACTAGACTGCTGTCAAGAATATCCTTAAGTACTTGAGAAGGACTAAGGATTCATTCTTGGTATATGGAGCTGAGGAAAAGCTAGTTGTAAAGGGTTACACTGATGCTAGCTTCCAAATCGATAAGGACGACTCCAGATCGTAATCGGGTTATGTTTTTTGCCTAAATGGTGGGGTTATGAGTTGGAAGAGTTCAAAGTAGGAGACAGTCACCGATTCTACCACAGAGGCTGAGTATATTGTTGCCTCCAAATGCAGCAAAGGAGGTCATTTGGATCAGGAAGTTCATTGTTGAACTTGGCGCTATTCCTAGCATTGTGGACCCAGTAGACCTCTATTGTGATAATAATGGAGCCATTGTACAAGCTAAGGAACCTAGATCTCAAAGTGGTCCAAACATATACTTAGGCACTTCTATCTCATTCGAGAGATCATCGATAAAGGAGATATGAAGATATGCAGAGTACCAACAGATGATAACATTGCTGATCCACTGACGAAGCCTCTTGCACAAGAGAAGCATGAGGGTCACACTAGGTCTTTAGGCATTAGACATATACCTGATTGGCTCTAGTGCAAATGGGAGATTGTTGGTGTATACCCTAGAGACTAATACATTTGTCTATATTTACATACATTCTATTATACTAATTTTAATATATGATGCAATTCATTTATTGTGTTCTTTTTTAATTAACATAATAAAGTCCTTAGAAGTAAGTTAGATGCTATAGGACATCAAGTGGTTGACTTGATCGTGAGATCCTATTGGATAAAATTAAAACACTATTCTTAAATGTCCCTAGTCAAGTATTATTGTTAACTAGGACAACTATAATGCATTGAGACTAGTATGTGCATAGACTAATAACCACATCTCACGGGTCATGGATATAAGATATCAAGTCTTCACATGGGTACAAATTAGAGTAATGATGTACTGGACTGACCTGCCATGAGAACGCTACATGGATCGTTACGTGAGTGCCATAAGCGATTCTCATAGTGACAATGGTGTCTGTGGTCCTTTGACCTAAAATCACTACGATTCCTACATGAGGAGTTATATGTTTTAATACTATCAAACGTCATCTATAACAAGGTGATTATAAAGTTGGTTATTGGATATACCACGAATCATGTAGAGGGATGTGAGTGACCTAGATGGGATTTGTCACTCTTACATAACATGAGCGATATTTTCGGGCTCCCTGATTAAGTGAGACTGCGAAATGCATAGCCATGCTCAAATGAGTCAATATAAGATATTGATTTCATTTGTTATTACAAAGTCTACTCGAGTATCAAGAAACAAATGATTGGACTATACAAGGGTGACGCATTCCATGCCTTGTGTTCAATCTAGATATCTTGACAAAGGGACTAAACGACACAGAAACATTGGTCACGGAAAGGTTATGTCAAATCACTAACATTCTTATTACTTGGGTAGCAGTGATGTGTTACTAGATACCGCTCACTACTTGTAATATTAAAATGAGATTTTAATATTACTGCCAACGTAATGAGAACCTGCAAGGTCACACACATAGAGCAGACTAAAATTAGAGCAATAAATCCAAGTTGGACTCGGATTCAAATATGGGCCAAACTCATAACAGATGAGACTAGAGTTACACAACTTACCTTGCTACTACTCACACTCAATTAAGGCAGTCACTATTATAAATAGTACTGCTAAGGGGCTGCTAAGACATATACATTACAGAACCCTAGCCGCACCTATAAAAAAGTGAGTGAGAAAGCGACAGGTTTCTTTTCTTTTCTTCGTAGCTAGCACTATGTGAGAGACATAAGGCTCTGATCTGTTGATTATTCCTATATTTTAGTTGCCTTATAATTGATTCATTGAACTCCATTTGTGCTTAATTATCATCATTTAGCTTAGTTTCTAATATCAAACCCTAATTGGAACATTATTGTGAAACTTTGCTTAAATGTGTTCATTTGCACTCATAATTGAATTATGCTTTTCAGTCACTGGGCTTCTTAAGGTTCAATTAGGTTTAATTAAGTTGGTTTTGACACATTTTATTATATTGAGCCTAATTGGATCATTGAAGGAATTATTGTATGACTTAGCCCTAATTTATCTCTTTGATAATGTTCAGTGAACTAGTTATAATTTGAGTTTCAAATATCTAATTGATGTGATTTTGGTCTTGTAGGAAAGCTAAGACAATTCTCTACTACTTTCATGAAGACCTCAAAGGCCCAATCACACGTTTGGATAACTCAAATTGGAGTTGAAATAAGAACTAGGGTGCTGATCCTGACAGCTTGACCTTTGCATACTGTTCATGGCTTATCTCGAGCTACAAGTTGTCAAATGAGCTAAAATTTTGATGGTTGATAGTTATGATCCAAATCTATAACTTTCATGTTGAACACTTTTCCATATTTGGAGATCTAAGGGGTCATATTGAGCTTGGAAATCATATTACATGGCCAGAGTCAAAATACAGGGCCTACGTCAGAATACAGGGCCTAAAAGTACACGGCCGTGTGAGAATACACGGCCTAGGCCGTGTACGCCTCTGACTTTGCATTTGAAATAGTGAATTTTGGACCCCCAACTCAGTGTCATACACAGCCTAGGCTGTGTATGCATACACGGCCGTGTATGCATACACGGCCGTGTATGACCTCCAGACATCAATTATTGCAACTTCTGCGCGAAGTTTGTGTTGGGGGCCTATATATTGACACCCTTAGCACGTTTTGAAGAGAGTTCTGACCTAGGAGAGCAGCTACAACTCCTTGGAGAAGGAGAGGGGAGTCTTGGATTAAAGATTGGAGTCTCGGGTTCGAGCAATCGGAGATCCATCATCCTCAATCCTCAGAAACTCGTTTGCTTTAGTTTTTCTTCTGCACTTTGTTTCTCATGTTGTTCTTTCTCAGTTTTTCTTGTGATTTCCTTCTAGCTATGTGTAACTAAACCTCCCTTGGTTAAAGGGGTGATGAAACCACTAGTATTGATGTTGTGAATCTTGCATATTTGATTATTTCAACACAATTATATCTTTATTCATATATTTTTGAATCTATTATTGGTATGAAGGTTTTTGTACTTGTTCCCACTTTCAAAGTGGTAGATCTAGGTTTATTATGCGCGGTTGTGGTAGAAGATCTAGCGGAAGTTATGATGTTCATGTGGGTATAATTATCTTTGTACTATTTTCTAATTATAAAAGTGGTAGATCTGGGTTTATTATGCGCAGGTGCGGTAATAGATCTAGGGAAATATATGTTCTAAGTAATTTAATCCCGGTGTGTGATTAGATCTTACTGTGATTGGTTTTCTAAATCTTAATGCAATTGTTGGATAGTTGTAAGAGCGGTTGCTTTATGACTAATCAATGATTAGGAGTTGATTTGAGCGGTTGCTAAATTGGCCAACACGTAAGGAAAACAGAGATTTACTCTTACAATTGCATAAAAACATAATTGAGCATGTTGGAATAAAAAGATATGTGGATTTACATTATCATATAAATCTAGTGGTGGATTCAATCTCTTAACCAATTTTTTTATATTGTTGATTTCAGTTTATTTATTATTATTGCCTTTGAAATTGTTCATTGTTCATCAAAACTCCAAAACCCCCCTTATTTACTATTTATTGTCAATCAGAGTTTAAATTGGAAATTACTTGATAGTGTTAATTGAATTGGTTCTCTGTGGATCGACCCTTACTAACTACAACTAGTTGTAAGGTTTTTATTTTCTGGTAGGCCTGACAACTAATTTTTATCTGAATTTTAATCACTATATCCTCACGCATCAGAATTTTGGTGCCGTTGCTGGGGAACTAATTTTTCAATTACACTGTTAATTTATTTTCTATTTTTACTCTGTTTTTATTTTTGTTTTTATTTTATTTTTAGTTTTGAATCTTTCTTTCTGAGTGTTTTGTAGGTGTTGATGTCCATTGAAGGGTTAGACGAAGGATTGTTAAATTTGAGGAACTATATTGATTAACTCACTTCACATCCTCAATTTCCTTTCCATCCAACTAACTACCAACTCACACCTGCTGACATTGAAACTGCCCGTTACATTGATCTATCAAGTTCAGAGACATTTGAGCCATCTAAAATATCTGAAGAAGTGACAATGGCAGAAAACACTTTAAGGGCATTAGGTGCTCCAGATCTAGATCAATAGCCTCTATGCATAGACATTCTTAAAAATGAAGAGGCATTTGAATTGAAATCCGGCTTAATCCATCTTTTGCCATCTTTCAATGGATTACCCGGAGAGGACCCCGATAAGCACTTGAAGGAAATTCATGTGGTATGTTCTAGCATGAAGCCTGCAGAAATTCATGTAGAGCAAGTCAAGTTGAGAGCTTTTCCATTCTCATTGAAAGACTCAGCTAAGGAGTGGCTTTACTACTTGCCACCCGGATCCATCCAATCATGGCAGGACATAGCCCGAATTTTCCTAGACAGGTACTTCCCTGCCTCAAAAGCTGCAACAATTAGAAAAGAAATTTGTGGTATTCAACAAAGGCATAGGGAATCACTCCATGACTATTGGGAGAGATTTAAGAAGCTATGTTTCAGCTGCCTTCATCATCAAATAAGTGAGCAGCTCTTAATTCAGTATTTCTATGAAGGTTTACAAATGATGGATCGCAACATGATTGATGATGCTAGTGGAGGAGCATTGGTTGATAAAACTCCTCAAGAAGCTAGAAACTTGATCTCAAGAATGGCTGCCAATACTCAACAATTCTACTCTAGAAATGACACTAGAGTGAGAGTAGTGAAAGAAGTAGAGATAATCAGTCTACAACAGCAAATGACTCAATTGACTGTTATAGTTCAGCGGTCAATGGATACAGGCAAAGCACCAATTCATGCTTGTGGGATCTGTTGTTCATCTGGACATCCCACTAATATGTGTCCCACTCTCCAAGAAGACACAAATGAGGAGGTAAGAGCAGTAGGGGGATATACTGGACTTTCAAAAAATTACAACTCCTACTCAAACACATATAATCTGAGTTAGAGGGATCATCCTAATTTCAGCTATGCAAAGCAACCTCAAAATCAGCCTTCAGCTTATGGACCTCCAGGATTCCAACAAAGGCAAGCACATTTCCCTCAGAGACAGCAGCAAGTTCAAGCTCCTAAGTAACCTGAGCCTTCACTAGAGGAGCTAGTGAAACAAATGACCACTAATAATTTGCAGTTCCAACAAGAAACAAATGCAACCATACAAAGTTTTAAATAAGAAACAAGGACTGCAATCAATAACTTGCAGAATCAGATAGAGGCAAATTGTCCACGAATTCAACAAGTTTCAAAGCCAAGCTTCAGGGAAACTACCCTCACAGCCAGAAGTGAATCCGAGGGAAAATGCTAGTACTGTTACATTGAGAAGCGGAAAGACGATGGATGAGCCTACATCTCTTCCACCAATCACTCAAGAGAAAGATGAACCACCCAAAGAAGCAAATGATAAGGGGCAAAATTCCAAAGTCCCTAAGGTAAGTAATTCTGAACCCTTTCCTAAATATGTCACTAAAGCTCCTTTTCCTAGTAGGTTGGTTAAAACCAAGAAAGAAGAAGCAGAAAAAGAAATACTTGAGACTTTTAAGAAGGTAGAGGTTAATATCCCTTTGTTAGATGCCATTAAGCAGGTACCTAGATATGCAAAATTTCTGAAAGAATTATGCACTAACAAAAGGAAGCTAAAAGGAAATGAAAAGGTCCAAGTGGGAGAAAATGTTTCAGCTGTAATTAAAAAGAAACTCCCAACCAAATGTAAGGACCCTGGCACATTCACCATTCCATGCACTATAGGTAACACAAGGTTTGAAAGGGCAATGCTTGATTTAGGTGCATCTATAAATGTCATGCCATATTCTATCTATGCATCTTTATACTTGGGTCCCTTGGAACCTACTGGTGTTATTATTCAATTGGCTGATAGATCTAATGCATACGCTAAGGGTGTGGTTGAAGATGTTTTGGTGCAGGTGAATGAATTAGTGTTTCCGGTAGACTTCTATGTTTTGGACATGGAAGAGAATGATTCTCCCAAATCTGCTTTTATCTTGTTAGGAAGACCATTTTTGAAGACTGCACGGACAAAAATTGATGTGCACTCAAGAACTCTAACAATGGAATTTGATGGGGAATTAATTAGATTCAATATTTTTGAAGCTATGAGATACCCAAGTGATGTGCACTCTGCTTGTTTAATTGATTCTTTTGATTCTTTAATTTCTGCAGCTTTTGATACTGACCATTTTGATGTTCTTGATACAATTCTAAGTCATAGCTTAGATGTACAGGAGGAAAAGAAGAAGAGTGAAGAAGAGCCATGGAGTGAAGACATTAATGAAATTGTTGCTGCCTTACAAGAGCTCTCTTCCACTCCAGAAGAGTATGAGGTAACTTTTGTTGATTTACCTGTTACTACTGATATACCTCAACCTTCCGTTGTGCAGGCACCTGAATTGGAACTTAAAGCACTGCCTGATCATCTTAAATACATCTTCTTGGGGGAGAAGGACACCCTTCCACTAATAATTGTAAAGTCACTCACCTAAGGGCAAGAAGAGAAACTGGTAGCTATTTTGCAAGAACATAAGACAGCCATTGGTTGGTCAATAGCTGATATCAAGGGTATTAGTCCCTTCATTTGTATGCACAGGATATTAATGGAGGAGGATACTAAACCTGTGAGAGACCCTCAACGGAGGTTGAATCCTCCCATGATGGAGGTAGGGAAAAAGGAGATACTGAAGCTCCTAAGTGTGGGGGTGATCTACCCCATTTTTGACAGCAAGTGGGTAAGCCCAGTCCAAGTAGTACTAAAAAAATCTGAAATTACTGTGGTAAGAAATGCTGAAAATGAGCTTATTCCCACTAGGTTGCAGACAGGGTGGCGTGTTTGTATTGATTACAGGAAGTTGAATGTCGCCACGAGAAAAGTCCACTTTCCTTTACCTTTCATTGATCAAATGTTAGAAAGATTAGCTGGTCATTCTCATTATTATTTTCTGGATGGTTTTTCAGGTTACAATCAAATTGCCATAGCTCCAGAAGACCAAGACAAGACTACATTCACTTGTCCATTTGGTACCTTTGCATATAGGCGAATGCCTTTTGGACTCCGCAATGCATCAGGAACTTTCCAGAGATGCATGATGAGTTTATTTTCTGATTACATTAAAAATATCATTGAAGTTTTTATGGATGACTTTAGTGTCTTTGGAAATGGTTTTGAAAATTGTCTGGAACATTTAACATTGGTGCTTAATAGATGCATTGACATTAACCTGGTACTGAATTGGGAAAAATGTCATTTCATGGTTAAGGAAGGTATTGTGTTAGGTTATGTAATTTCTTCTAGGGGAATTGAAGTAGATAAAGCTAAGGTAGAACTCATGCATTCTTTGCCCCCACCCACTAGTGTGCGGGAGATTCGTTCTTTTATTGGTCATGCAGGTTTCTACCGGAGATTCATTAAAGACTTCTCTAAAGTCTCATTGCCCCTTTGCAAACTTCTCCAAAAAGATGTCAATTTTAACTTTGATGAGAAATGTATGGAAGCTTTCAATAAACTCAAGAAGTTATTAACTGTTGCACCTATCATCAGGCCACCGAACTAGGAGTTACCGTTTGAACTAATGTGTGATGCAAGTGACTTCGCAGTAGGGGCTGTCTTAGGACAGTGAGTTGATAGGGTTCCTTATGTCATTTACTATGCATCAAGAACTCTAAATGATGCTCAACTTAATTACTCAACCATAGAAAAAGAACTTCTAACTGTTGTATTTGCTTTAGAAAAATTTAGATCATATCTAATTGGTTCTAAAGAATTATGTTTTCAGATTTTGCAGCTTTGAAGTATCTACTAACAAAGAAAGAAGCAAAGTCTAGATTGCTCCGATGGATTTTATTGCTCCAGGAATTTGACTTGGAGATTAAAGACAAGAAAAGGAGCGAGAACTTGGTGGCCGATCATTTGAGTAGGTTGGTAACTAAAGAGGAAGAAATGCCTATCATGGAAACTTTTTCGGATGAATATTTGATGGTTGTCAAGGCCATAATCCCTTGGTATGCTGACATTGTTAACTACCTGGTTACTAAGGACTTTCCGGAGGGTTTGAACAAGGCTCAAAGAGATAAATTAAGGAGTGACTGTAAATACTATATCTGAGATGACTCGTACCTATGGAAGCATTGTGCAGATCAAGTCATTAGGAGGTGCATTCCTGATTCTGAGACACACTCCATCCTCTTCTTTTGTCACACCTATGCATGTGGAGGACACTTTGGCAGTAAAAGGACAGCCAACAAAGTGCTTGACAATGGTTTCTATTGGCCTTCAATTTTCAAAGACGCTTACAACTTCTGTAAGTCTTGTGACCGCTGTCAGAGAACAGGTAACATTGATCCTCGTAATCAAATGCCTCAGACTCCGATCATTTTTGTGGAAGTCTTTGATGTGTGGGGTATTGATTTCATGGGACCATTCCCTCCTTCATTTGGTTTCACATACATTCTTTTATCTGTTGATTATGTGTCTAAATGGGTGGAAGCAAAAGCCACCCGATCTGATGATTCTAAAATCATTTGCGATTTTGTTAAAACACATATTTTCTCCAGGTTCGGGACCCCAAGGGCTATCATCAGTGACCAAGGGACCCATTTTTACAACAAAACCTTTGATGCTCTATTGAAGAAATATGGAGTAATGCACAGAATTTCCACTCCTTACCATCCACAGACAAATGGGCAAACTGAAGTGTCCAACCGGGAGATTAAGTCAATCCTTGAAAAGACAGTGAATCCATCAAGAAAGGATTAGAGTACTCAACTTGAAGATGCTTTATGGGCTTATAGGACAGCCTATAAGACTTCTATCGACATGTCACCATTTCGGTTGGTGTATGGAAAGCCCTGTCATTTCCCAGTTGAGCTACAGCATCGCTCTTACTGGGCCATTAAACAAGTAAATATGGAATTGGAAGGTACTGGAAAGCAAAGGAAGTTCCAGTTACAGGAACTGGAAGAACTAGGAAATGAAGCCTTCGAGAATGCCCTGATTTATAAGACTAAAGCTAAGGCATTCCACGACCAATTGATTTCTAGAAAGAAATTTCACAGAGGACAAAAAGTTCTGCTATTCCAATCAAGACTCAAATTGTTTCCAGGCAAACTGCGTTCTAAGTGGATTGCGCCATTTGTGGTAACTAATGTCTTTCCTTTTGGTGCAGTTGAGATCAGGAGTGAAATTTCAGACAAAGCATTTAAGGTCAATCATCATCGTCTCAAACATTATCATGAACCTCCTGACAGTGCAGAGATGGAAGTGATGACCCTCATCCTTCCACAATATGAGGAGCATTGAAAGTATCATCATGTCAGGCTGAGGACAATAAACTAAGCGCTCATTGGGAGGCAACCCAACTAGATTTGCTCTCTTTATCTCTTTTTAATTTTGCGTTTTTATTAGTTTCTTAGATTATGTTTTTATCTGTTTAATGGTTGCAAGCATTTGAATCTTTGAAAGAATCTTGTGTTTTGTTTGATTAATTGTGTGTTTGAATGGGTTGTTTATTTGATATTTGTGTGGATTAAGTACAGTGGAAACCAAGCAAAACTAAAGGAATTAGTTCATTTGTAAATTGTGTTTTGTTCTTCTGATTATTGAATCATGTTCTTTGGGAATGATTTCATTCAATTGAGAAGTTAAATTTTAAGTTCTTGATGGATGGCCTGAGTAAAGAGTTATACTCTTGAGACGCGTTCATATGAACTTGTGCCTTATGAACTTCGTAGATTTTTGACATTCCCTCAAGGATGATGAGTTTTTAGTCTTGGGAATCTGACTTTAAAAGACCCTGACCTTTGCTTTTGAGCTAATTGCTTGAGTATTCTTTGAGGAAAACCATTGCATGAGGGTTTCAAATCTTTTTCATAGTGAAATGAGCTAATTTGAGGAGGCATTTTTCAGTAAATTATGAGTAGGGGAGGTCATGTAAGTATATATATAAAAAAAGTGGAAAACAGTGTGATACACAGCCTAGGCCGTGTACCCTCACACGGCCGTGTAAGATTGCGTAACAAATGGCAGGTGAAAACAGAATCATACACGGACGTGTATGGTCACCAGGAACCCATTTTAGGGCCCTTTTTCCCCATTTTTGATCTTTCTCTCTCCTCACCCACGAAACCTATGTCCTCTTCTCACTCATTCTCCTCCAAATCTTCTATTTCCACAACTCCAATCCATCATTCAACCCCATTTTCTTCACTAATTCCTTAAATCCTTCACATTTCTTCTATTATTTTCCTCTCTTAACCACCAATCTCTCCAATTTTCACTCTCTCTCTATCTTCTCCAATACCCACACGAACCACCATCCTCCATAGCCACCACATTCCTTTTTCTTCATCTTTCTACTTTAAAATCACCACCCAAAACTATTTTCACTACCTAACCACCATTCCTTCACACATTCTACCCAAACACCCATTTCCTTCCCTCACCACCGTGACCTCGCTCTTGTGCACATTACCCATTTGATTAAATTACTCAACAATGCCTCCAAGGAAGCGTGTGAAGCAAAATGCAAGTAGTGGTAGAGGATTCGACAGCTCCTTTGTTTGACCTCAATCTCCTCCACGCGCACCATCTCCACCACTTGAGGTAAATGCTCATCCCGTTTTAGTCAAAGATTTTGTTCCAACAAAATTTTTAGATGAGGATACATTGCGACAAATTGGCTTGTATGATGAGGTTTTTGAACTGTTAGAAGGAATAGGTTGGGGTACTTTTGCTAGAATGCGTGCACCAACTTATGATACTTTGACTAGGGAGTTTATTATGAGCTTTGATAGGAAGTTGTATCCTCTTTCTGATCAACAAGAATGGCCTGGTAAAATTGAGTTTGAAATTTTTGACATTCCCCATGAGTTGGACATCCACCAGTTTAATGCCATTTTTAGCTTTCCCATAGGCCACAACCAACTCCCCCGTGAATTTAGGCCTGACAGGGTTTGGAATGCATTGAGTGTAGCTAATTCTGATAATTATGATCCTTGCAAATCTAAAGCTTCCAAACTTAGGTCTCCAGCACATAGGTATATTTAAAAATGGTTAGCAAATACTATTTGTGCTAGGGGTGAGAGTCAGGGAACTATTAGTCGAGCTGAATTGTTCTTTTTGAATTGCATGATTAATAGAGAGCCTGTGAATGGATCATACTGGTTGTGTAACTCATTTAAACATTTAGGGACTGCTATAACTGGTCGTATTTTAGTGGGAGAATTTGTTACACTTATTGCTCAATGCTTTGGGATAGATTGTGATATTATTACTGAGGATCCTGTATCGGGCTCTACTGCCATTGATAGCTCTACACTGATTCATATGGGGTTATGTGAGAAAAGGAATGGGGAGGTATATTTGGTAGGAGCTGGTGATCAGGATATTCCGAGGGGAGTTCCACCACGAGCTGATGATGATGATTCAGCGCTTCCAGAGTTTGTTTCTCATTCTACTTCTGAGGCCGGTCCGTCTTCTAGGGCTTGACCCACTACTCTTGATGATGTCATAGCACATGTAGATGCCCTACAGATGAACCATACTGCGCGCCTTCAGAGCCTTGACGATAGATTTCATGCATGGGAGGAGCGTAACGCTCAGAGTATGGCATCCCTTCACAGCAAAATGGATGACATTCTCCGACGCCCGCAGTAAATTTTCCCTGATTTCCCCATTGATGTATCCCCTTAGTTTCCATTGTATTTTCATTCTCTTGTATTGTGACATTTGGGATTTGATTTACACTATTAATTTGCTTGTTTCATTCATAGTTGTTTTGTTTTTGCTTTCGGTTATGGTATAGCTATTTTTGCTTATCTCCCTTTTCTGGATATGTGTAGCATTCTCTTTGTCATTATTTTTTCTTTTCTGGATATGTATAGCATTGAGGACAATGCTTGTTTTAAGTGTGGGGGTGTGGATACTTCTCCATTGTTCTATTGTGAATATTGTTGATATTCTGAATTGTTCTCCTGGGGTTTGAATAACTGATTGAACTATATTGAATCTCTTGGGGTGAGTGTATTTGATCTTGATGGTGTTGTTCTTCTTGTGATACTTCTCCATTGAGCTTTTAAAGTTTCCGATAAGCTTTCAAGTGTTGTGATTAATGAGCAATTGACCCGAAAAAAAAATTATAAAAAACTTTGAGCATGCTTGAATGAACTTTCTGGTTATCAATTTTGTCAGGTGAAATTCAAAAAAAAATTCAAAAAAAAATGAAAGGGTTTAATTGAAAATGATGAATCGAAACCTAGTGAGTTTTGGGGCTTTGTTGTAAATGGCTAACTTTCGGCCATTTTGGATCCTTGATTGTGTGATTCCACTCATGGTTATTGTACTTTTCAGAACTTGTCTTGGTTCTCTTTTAAGCTGCATATGACCACTGCAAGCATTTGAAATGATAAAGGCAATTTTCTTTTAAATAACTACTGGCCAAATAGCCATCCTTGCATTTTTTTTATTGATTAACCCCTTTGAGCCTAATTGACTAAATTTCCTTCTATCTAAGCTCAATTTAAACCTAAAAGTGAAAAACTATTTTACTACCCTATTTTAGGGAGTAGAAGAGCTTTATGATTATGATGGAAATTGGTTCTTGAATAAGTGTGGGGGTATTTGAATTAATGATGTATTTGCCTAGCTATGTTTGTATATAAAAGTCTCATGCTGGCAAAATATCATTGTGAATAGGATGTAAGGTGTGTATATATATATGTAATTCAAAAAAAATTTTAAAAAAAAGAAAAAGAGAAGTCAAAAAAAGGATAAGGTACATAATAGGAATTTGAATTTGAAGATTATTGGGAAATTCTATGTAATGATTGAATATCTCTCCATTTTGCTCTTCTAGTTCCTATGGTCTAACTTTGTCTATTTTTGATGTATCCTACCTTAACCCTGACCCCATTACAACCTGAATAAAGTCTTTTTGATCTCTGTTTGCATGTGGTCTGAGTAGTGGAGAAGTAGAGGCTTGACAAGCTTATGGTAAAGCATATTCTCATGAGTTGGTTGAGTGAAAACACAAGCCTGAAACACCTGAGTGAGAGAGCATTTCAGTGAGGATTTATCATGATTGATTGAACGATGAAATTTGATTGATTTTGCTTGTCAACTTGGATTGCTAAGAAAGGGAATTTTTGATTGTTTAAATTCTTTGAAAACTAAAAACATAAAGGTCTTTGCTCATTATTCTACATTTGCTTGGCTTGTTGTGAAACTGTGTTGAACTGTATATTTTTGCCCAAGAGTGCAAAAAGGCTAAGTGTGGGGGTAATTGATCTATTGATTATTCTTATATTTTAGTTGCCTTATAATTGATTCATTGAACTCCATTTGTGCTTAATTGTCATCATTTAGCTTAGTTTCTGATATCAAACCCTAATTGGAACATTACTGTGAAACTTTTCTTAAATATGTTCATTTGCACTCATAATTGAATTATGCTTTTGAATCACTGGGCTTCTTAAGATTCAATTAGGTTTAATTAAGTTGGTTTTGACACATTTTATGATATTGAGCCTAATTGGACAATGTTTAGTGAAGTAGCTATAATTTGAGTTTCAAATATCTAATTGATGTGATTTTGATATTGTAGGAAAGCTAAGACAATTCTCTACTACTTTCATGAAGACCTCAAAGGCCCAATCACACGTTTGGATAACTCAAATTGGAGTTGAAACAAGAACTAGGGTGCTGATCCTGATAGCTTGACCTTTGCATACTGTTCATGGCTTATCTCGAGCTATAAGTTGTCAAATTAGCTAAAATTTTGATGGTTGATAGTTAAGATCCAAATCTACAATTTCATGTTGAACACTTTTCTAGATTTGGAGATCTAAGGGGTGATATTGAGCTTGGAAGTTAGATTACATGGCCAGAGTCAAAACACAGGGCCTGCGTCAAAATACAGGGCCTAAAAGTACACGGCCGTGTGAGAATACACGGCCTAGGCCGTGTACGCCTCTGACTTTGCATTTGAAACAGTGAATTTTGGACCCCCAACTCAGTGTCATACACGGCCTAGGCCGTGTATGCATACACGGCCGTGTATGACCTCCAGACATCAATTATTGCAACTTCTGCGTGAAGTTTGTGTTGGGGGCCTATATATTGACACCCTTAGCACGTTTTGAAGAGAGTTCTGACCTAGGAGAGCAGCTACAACTCCTTGGAGAAGGAGAGGGGAGTCTTGGATCAAAGATTGGAGTCTCGGGTTCGAGCAATCGGAGATCCATCATCCCCAATCCTCAGAAACTTGTTTGCTTTAATTTTTCTTTTGCACTTTGTTTCTTATGTTGTTCTTTCTCATTTTTTCTTGTGATTTCCTTCTAGCTATGTGTAACTAAACCTCCCTTGGTTAAAGGGGTGATGAAACCACTAGTATTGATGTTGTGAATCTTGCATATTTGATCATTTCAACACAGTTATGTCTTTATTCATATATTTCTGAATCTATTATTGGTATGAAGGTTTTTGTACTTGTTCCCACTTTCAAAGTGGTAGATTTAGGTTTATTATGCGCGGTTGCGGTAGTAGATCTAGCAGAAGTTATGATGTTCATGTGGGTATAATTATCTTTGTACTATTTGCCAGTTATAAAAGTGGTAGATCTGGGTTTATTATGCGCAGTTACGGTAATAGATCTAGAGAAATATATGTTCTAAGTAATTTAATCCTGGTGTGTGATTAGATCTTAGTGTGATTAATTTTCTAAATCTTAATGCAATTGTTGGATAGTTGTAAGAGCGGTTGTTTTATGACTAATCAATGATTAGGAGTTGATTTGAGCGGTTGCTAAATTGGCTAACACGTAAGGAAAACAGAGATTTACTCTTACAATTGCATAAAAACATAATTGAGCATGTTGGAATAAAAAGATATGTGGATTTACATTATCATATAAATCTAGTGGTGGATTCAATCTCTTAACCAATTTTCTTATATTGTTGATTTCAGTTTATTTATTGTTATTGCCTTTGAAACTGTTCATTGTTCATCAAAACTCCAAAACCCCCCTTATTTACTATTTATTGTCAATCAAAGTTTAAATTGGGAATTACTTGATAGTGTTAATTGAATTGGTTCTCTGTGGATCGACCCTTACTAACTACAACTAGTTGTATGGTTTTTATTTTCTAGTGGGCTTGACAACTGATTTTTATCTGAATTTTAATCACTATATCCTCACGCATCAGGCTCCTCTTTGTGGATGTTGGATGTTTGTGAGTCTGTTCGTGTGGATACTGCAGAGACATCGTTGCTATTACGGTGTTGGTGATTCACATCACTTCTTTTTTATCACGCTTCAAGAGGTAAATATTTTAAAACTCGGATTATGAATTTTCGCATGGATCCTTGGTAGGAATCCTATTTTTTCGCTGCGTAATGTATCCAAAATTCCCAACACTTAGTAATAGCCATGGACTACTTCACTAACAAAAGAAAGTCCCTTCAAGTTAACCTATGATTACGAGGCTATGATTCCAATCGAGATAGGAAAACCAAGCTGGAGGAGGCAGAATTTCTTTGAAGAGGCCAACCTAGACATCTTCCGCTATAACTTAGATTTGTTAGAAGAATAATGCCGCATTGCCCACATTTGTGAAGCTACTATCAAACAGAGGATGGTAGCCTGATACAATTCCAAAGTGATACCATAGAGGTTTGTTTTCAGTGATCTTGTTTTGCGTAGAGCAGATATCGAAGGCAAGAATACGAAGAAGGAAAAGTAGCTCCTAACTGAGAAGGACCATACTGAATCACTTCCAAGATAAACACTAGAGCCTATACCCTGGAAACCCTCTCAAGCAAAAGCATCAAGAATTTCTAGAATGTTGACAAACTCAAAAAATATTTTAGCTTATTGCCTATGTTTATATTTTTATCATGTAAGTGACGAGTTCCAACATGAATAAATTGGTAATTATATTTCCAATACTTGGCTATGTTACACATTTATAACTATTACAACCCACAAGGTTATCGCACCTTGGAGAGGTCCAATGAATACAATGTCCAACTTGGATAAGATATTCTAATGCACAAATGGATGTCAAAAAGTGCAACCCACTTGACTATACTCCATGTTCAAGAAAAGATTTCAAGGGTTTTAACTTATGTCCTAATAAGCCTGACCTTAACCCATAAACTTAAATTGAAGTTTAAAGAGGTTATAAGTATTCAACTACCCGAGATAAAGTGATAATGTTTGTTGTGGTCCGACAAATGATACCACCCCAATAGGCTTATGTATCAAAATCAAACTTTAGAGTTTTACACTTAGAAATTTAGCTAAATGTCAAAAACTCCAACAAAGAACGAGAACCGTAATATGGTAAACAACTTAAGTGAAACAATCAAACAGGAAAGATTCTCTAAGTGTCAATTGAGAAAACCATCGAGATCAAGAGTTGGACCCATCTTGGTTGAAAAAAAATAAAGGCAATAAGAATATACAAGAAATGCATTCTAAGTATTTAAAGTTAAAAATGCCTGAAATCTAGGATTTGTCCATACAAATTTAGAATTAACCCCACGCAAGGGGTAAACAAAAAGAAACCAAATGAAATTAGGCATCCAGGTTGGGCTCTCCGTGGTCGACCTCCTCCACCTCAGCTTCGCCCTCCTCACTCTCGCCACCCACCTCCTTACACCATCTACTGCTGAAACCTGACTTACCGGGGTGGCTTTGGAGATGACATCAACGATGTAGCTATCTCAAACCACCTTCCTTGATTTGGTCCTGTTGGTAACGAGGCCCGAGTTCAAGAGACGAAGTTAGCCGAGTGCATTAGCAAATAAGTTGTCCACTGAAGCAGCCTATTCATCTTCGAGATACAAAATATCATTTTTTAGCTTTGCCTTAGACTACGAAAGGATTTCATTCTTAGCACGAAGCTCAGTCAGGGTAGACTCGGTTGAGAAATTTTGATCTTTTAGAGTCTTCTCTTGAGCTTCGCCCTCTACAATCTTCTTCTAGAGCCCGATTATTTTGGCTTTGCACAGAACAAGTTCCTCGTTCACCTGGGCCAACTACCCATCTTTTTGAGTCGCAGCTATCTCCAACTCTTTCTTTTCACCCCGAAAGGTGTCCAGCTCCTTTTTTAAGATGTCGGTCTGACAAATAGACTCCAAAGCAGACTCTAGAAAATGGAGGATGGAAGTGTTGCGAAAAGCTCAGACTTGGGCGTCTCGAATTAATTCAACTAAGTCCTGCTCTATTAGGACATCTTGATCAGCCTAGGTCAAGAGGGAGTTGTTGATAATCTACCATGGGTCGACCCCCTACCCCAGATAGACCTGACAACAAACAAAAAAGGGGTGCCCTTCGGGACTTCAAGGTCCCCGCCAGTAGTAGGATCAAACGGTGTCACCTCGGTCACCAGCCTTTTACCCTTGGGCTCTTGACATCCATCCCCCTTCTTCTTGCGTGGCCAGAGTGGTTAAGCGGGAGACCTGGGATCTGCCTACTGGGTTTGAGATTGAGATGGGGGGACTGAGACCACTGGCTTTGATCTGAAGCCTAATGCCCTACTCTTTCTTTGGGCCAAATGTAGTGCAAGGGCTTCAAGTCCATTAGGTGGCGCCATACACTTTGCAAATAGGAAACAAACATATTATTACACTTAGAAAAAATTATACAACATAAGTTCATTAATATATTCAAGATAGGGTACCTAAAAATGCTCTCAAAGAATTGGAGGGCTCATCCAAAACATCTTTACAGTAGATGACTCCATTCTTGTCTGCCCAATAGACTAAAAAATTAAGGACGTCGACCACGTTCTCCTTCAGCAAGGACAATGGAGTCTCTATTTCCTCCTGACTCCAGTCCTAAACTTCCTGCGTCCAGTATAAATATATTTGTGGTTCGCCATCTAGGGTAACATAAAAAGGAGTTAACCCTGAATCCCTTTTTTACTCTGAAGAAATCCTTCTTGAAGTTCTTGAAGGACTTTTGGTATAATTTAAATATTTTGCGCCCTGCTTGTACGTGTAAAGTAACCTACCCTTTCTGAAAGTTGTCCCCGGAGAGTGAAAACCAGGTGAAAAGGAAAAAGAATGACCTCATGGAGTATAGCCATCCAAAGGTTCTATAGATGAGCTCGAAGGTCCTAATAAAACCCTATGCATTTGAATGAAGTTGTGTAGGAGCTACCCGTAGGTGATTTAAGACTGCAATCTAGAAGTTGGACAATGGAAGGTGGACTCAGATGCGGGTGAATAGTGCATCATACATATAGATAAAATGGTCACCCTTTGTCCTAGCCAAGCAAACATTTTCTTGATGAAAAGGGGCCTAAATTGCATACTTTTCATCCTACAACTGATCTTCGGTGAGGTGCGGGTATTCTTATTTATCACTGGCATCCTCTGAGGTCTCAACGCTAGACGAAGTGCCCAAAACTTCACGATCAACCTATTAACATAGACTGACATTTATGGGAAAGGTATATTCTTTTGGTTCTGACATGGCCACTCTTCGTCGTCCCATCTCCGAGTTTGTAATGTTACCTACAGAGGTCGTACTAATGTCAGAATCAGAAGATGTTTCATCATAACTTTCTAACACCTTCATGAGTATGGAGAACAAACGTGATGGTCTTTACCTTATAAACTCCTTGGCACTATCTGCTATCTGTATCATTTCAAGATATTCACCCCAGATAGCGACCTCTGTGTACTACCAGTATCTCCACCGCGGGGAGCCCGTCTCCGTCGCATTTGAGGCGGCAGAGACAGTGGAGCACTCAAAATCTCTAAAGAACTACTCTCTCCATCTCTTCTATTCAGCATTCTCACTTTCATCATGATGTTTACGGAAGAAAAATAAAGTGGGAAAAGGAAATACCTTGTGTTTGAGGGAGGAAAATGTGTTGAAAAGTTGGAAATAGCCACTGGAGACTTACCAAAAATTACCTTGTTCACTGGAGGAAAAATTCAGAAATGGAGAAAAAGGAGAAAGAGGGGGAGAAACTCCCCACTCCTATTTATAACCACGGGGATAACCCCCAATTGTCCCCATGCACAGGGGCTAAGTGGTCTTTCCTCTTTCATTTTCAAATTTTGCATTGAATTTGAAAATGGTAATCACGGAGGCATGCAGATCAAATGGCGGCTTCCACTAACTTTTCACCATATGGCGGTACGAACCTGACACAACCATTGAAAAGACTGTGGTCAGGATTGAAATGACGTATGACAGGGCAAGATGATAATCATGCTGGATCACGAACTAACACCATGATGTTATTATAAAATCATAATATGGATTACAATTTCATCTTCAAATTACCTTTAGAACTAACGATGGGTTCCACTGCCTAAATTGGTATGGGGGCAATTCAGTATGACTCCTAGACAATGGCGTATCAACTTAAGGCAGAGTGATCTATATCATATCCCGGCCAAATTAATTAACACTGGGGGTATCCCAATTTTTTACTTTATCATAGAATTTAGCCCATTGTTAGAGATATCCAACATTGATGTAATGACTTGGATTCCTTTGTCCTAGGAGTGTCATTTGCTCCTAATAATCTCAGATATCTTCGCACTTAGCTATCACATTTAAGGACTAAGTTGAGGTAACTGTTCTGGACTAAGTTTCGGGTTAGTAGTTTAAGAGCAACTTGGCCTGCTAGAGTTGGATCCTAGATATTTATGAGCGTTATTGGATAAGTAAATATGCACATTTTTGACGAGTAAATCTCTAACATAATCCCTCATAGTTAGAAGAATCAATTATATCCCTTATAAGTAGAGGAGACAATTATAAGAGATATCAATCTTACTAGATTCTTATCCTAATTAACAACATTTAATACAGATTTAAACATGATTCTTATCTACCAAAACGCTCCTATAAATATCACACAAGATAGTAAAGGCATTCATATAATTCCAAACACTCTACCTGCCTTGTGCTCAGTTTAATTTGAGCATTGGAGTACCTTTTGTAGGTACTCACCCTTCTTACCATCGTCGCTGCCACCATGCTACGGAGAAAACCACCTTCATCAACCTAATTTAAGTGATTCTCTAAAACCTGTTGTGAAAATCGGCAAGTGCACCGAATCGCAAAAGTAATAAAATATGAGTAAGAGTATTGTCCCACGAGAATTAAGTTATTAATTACTAAATTTACTAAAAATGACACTATCTAAGCAAATGAAAAAGAGAATTGTTGTAAATATAATTAAAAAGAAATATAAGTAAGCAAAATAATAAATAAAAGGGGTGAAAAATAATGGTATTAAAGTGCTAGGGTTTAGACTTCAATTGAACTCTTTAAATGCACATTAAAATATTGGTTGAACTATGTTCTATTTCAATGATTTATGGTTAATTCTCAAAATTAATTAATATTCAATCCCTTGGTATATTAATCTTCTCACACTGTTTAGAATTAACTAATCCTTTAGTCTAACCCCAAATAGAAAGATATTATCAAGAACAAGGGAATTAAAAGAAAGACCACATAACCCACAACGTCTATTCCTAGCGATTGTAGAAATTGTGGTATTTATCACATGTTCTAGGTTCATGCAAATTTTCCCAAATCATACATCGACCCAAAAGATCATTCACAAATTGATCAGGTTTAGAAAAGTATTAAGAATAGAGATAAATAAGTAAATCATGAAATAGAAACATAAATTAAACCCATAAAAGAAGTTACGTTATCAAAGTTCAAGATCCACCATCCCCCTAACAAAGGAAAATTAGTTACACATGGATGAAGAATGAAAAAAAGATAAGGATTTGACAAACTCCATAGAAGATAAGTGGAAATGATGAAGAAAATCCCTAATCTTCAAGCCTAATTGCGCCCACACCACTTTAGGATTTATGTCATCGCTTCTCTCTTTGACAGCTGCTGAAGTGTGTCCAAGTGTGTAAGAGTGTGTAAAAAGAAAGCTCCTTTGCTAGACTCATTTTTTTCCTTTTATAGAATAGTTGACAACTTTTCGTATCTAACTTGCACAATTTTTCTCACCTTCCAGATGGACTAATTTACCCTTGATCTTCATAGAGAAGTTATAAGATTTTCTGTTAGCTTTTCAATTCTATAAACGGTGCATCAATCTGATCTCTATAGCCCAAGATATTACTCAATTAATGAGGGATGGTCAGGATAGTGCAGGAATCTGAATTTTGCTCCAAATCAAATCTCTTTGAGAATCCTTATCCAATCTTCAATCTAATCCTTGTTTATGATTTTGTATCCAATTACAACTCTAATTAGCATATAAGAATAAGATAATAATTCTTCAAATATTTATCTCTAGGAATTTCTTATTTTTGCACAAAATATGATGATTTATCCTAAAAGCTTGTTTCTTTGATTTCTTGCTTCTTTAAGCGTCCAATCTCTTTTCATGTGTATTTAACTATCAAAAACAAATAAAAACATATAATAAGAACACAATTAAAATAATAAAAAAATAATAAATTTAAGAACAAAACTCAATCAAAAAGATTAAACGATAATGAAAACCCAAGTTTTTGAACCGTAAAAATATGAATTTTTGTAGGTTTATTACTCCTCCAAACTAAAGATTTTGCTTGTCCTCAAGCAAAAAGAAAAAGAAAAACAACAAAAAAAATTAAATAAATAAAAACTTAAAACACATAGACTCAAATATGGTAACACCAGGTATTGAAAATCATTTATATCTTTAGAAATTGCTTCACAATCTAACTTCAAAGTGTCATACATGAACAATCCATTTGCCACATCGTCTCTCATATACAACTCTTATGCAAAAATGACTTCCCAAAAACATGAATGAAAGACTCAATATCCTCATAAAGTACAAGCTCAGATAGGTTTATAAAACTACAGATGCACATCAAACCCACATACATAGGGTTATTTTTCATCTCTCTCTCCACTAATGTAAACAGCACATAACCAAGAATCAAAAGGGACTTTACAAAGCTTGTAATATAAGGCCAAAGGTGCAGATTAAGAAAGAATGGATAGGATAATGAAAACAAAAGTTGAGATACAAAATCATGCAAATTTCAAAATTCAAGCCACAAAATGTAGGACAAGTGCATAACAGAGCAAAAGAAACAACACATCATTCATTTTTTTTAATAACCTCCACCCCCAAACTTATTTATTTGTAATACTTTTGGGTGGGCTTTCTTTTTTTTTTTAACATGAATTCTTTTCAGCTCCATAAATACTCAATGCACAAAAATAACGAAGGCTTGAATAATAAAATAATACAAGATATGCACTCAACAAAGATTATGTAAGAGAGAAATTTTTTTTATGTGGGTATAGGAAAAGGAAAATGTGGGTAAAGAAAAGAAATAAAGGCCAAATAATAATAAGGCTGCAAAAGGGACCTAGGGATATACTGTTTTTACAGGTTGACTTCAAAGGCTCAAACGATCCAAAGAAGGTCATTATCATTTCCTTGATCATGCACTGCCTAGGATTTTGCCTCAAGAGTGAATCTAACAACTTCTAGATGCAAATCATCCACACACATGCATTCCCATAAACTTTCTCTAAGCTTGACATGCAATTAAATTCCAAGGTCTATCAAACATAAAGATGAGAAAAAAATTCATACACAATTGAAACAATAGAGATAAACATAACTCATGGATTCTCATATGATATCCCAAGAAATCATGTTAATCCACAATTTATGCAATCATTGGATATTCAATTCAACACACCGGTATGCACAGAATGACTCAAAAAATAATAGGGTGATGGAAACAAAATAAAATAAAAAAGAATAAATAAATAAATACAAAAATTAAAAGCTAAAGGAAAGAGAAGAAAAATCTTTTTGGTGGCTGACAGTTATATACATCCCCTACAAAGGCTCCGAACTCGGGAGAAATCTAAGAAGACTCAACATTACCATCAAAATAAAAACAGAAAAATAAGAAAAAATAAAAATAAAAATAAAAGAGAAAAATAGAGAAAATTTGGGTTGCCTCTCAAAAAGTACTTGTTTAACATCATTAGCTTGACGTTGCCTTTTTAACTAATCAAGGTGGCTTAAAGCAAGAGAATAAGATGACGCCTTTCTTTTGTCAGATCTTTGCCTCCATACTCGGTCACTGGCCTTGGAATCCTCTCCAAAGGCATTTTGAACTTGACTTGAAATTGATTGTTCTGAATGCATTTTAGCATGTGAAATCTCATCAGGCCATGAAGGTCTCAAATTTTCAATAGACGATAGATCAGGTTTCAATTAATCAGAAGATTTCGACCCTTTGTGCAACAAATTCTAAGAAATGAGAGGATCTTTCTCTGTACTAGCAATCTCAGAGGTAGGAGGACCTTTCTTCTTTTCATCAACAATCTTAGAAGTGAAATAATCAGCATTAATCAATGGTGAAGAACTCTTACCAGTCAACTCTTTTTGAGACTTATCTTTAATGCAATTAATAGGAGCATAAAGATTTGATGTTGGTGAAGGCTTATCAAAGACATTGATAGTCACTTGATCTCCATCCACCCTCAAAATCAGCTCACCTATCACAACTCTTGAAATAGTTAGAAATGCCCTTCTAAAAATCAATAGAATATGGTGATCTTCGTCCATATCTACAATGAAGAAGTCCATGGAAAAAATGAATTTATCCACCTTTACAAGCATATCTTTGACTATACCCCAAGCATATACATGTGATCTATCAGCGAGTTACAGCATAGTGAAAGTGGGCTTTGGATCCTTCAAGCCTAATTTTTCATAGATAGACAGTGGCATCAAGTTAATGTTGGCTCCTAAATCACAAAGTGCTTTTCCAGAAAATTGCGAACCAATCTCACAAGGAATGGTGAAACTACTGGGATCCTTGAGTTTGGTGACAACTTTTTTAAAATAACACTGTACTCTTCAGTAAGTGCCACGGTGATGCCAACGGTGATGCCATCTTCAAGCTTCCTTTTTCTAGATAAGAGCTCTTTCATAAACTTAGCATATGATGGCATTTGTTCAAGAACTTCAGCAAAAGGGATGTTTATTTATAATTTCTTGAAGACATCCAAGAACTTCAAAAACTGTTTATCTTGCTTCTCTTGAGTTTCCTTCTTTAATCTTTGAGGGAAAGGAAGCCAAGCGTATAATGAGAGGTCTAATGGTTTACCCAAAATTGAGTCCTTCTTCTTTCTTTGCACTCTCGGCTTGTCCTATTTCTATTTGTCCTTCTCAACTTTTTCCTCTAGAGCATCTTTTTCTTGATCAGGTATTGGAAGAGATACTTCCGTAGCATCATTTTCTTTCAGCTGAGGGCTAACAACTCTTCCACTTCTTAAGGAAATGGCCAGACACTACTCCTTTGAATTGACCACTGTATCACTTAGTAAGGTGTCTGGAGGTATCTCAAAGAGTTGTTTTGCTATTTGACCCATTTGATTCTCTAAACTCTGAATAGCTGCTCATTGATTCTAAAAAGTAGCCCTTGTTTCCTCCATAAAAATGGAGGTCTGTTGTATAAAAGTTCAAGTTTGTTGCATAAAAGAAGAAGTCTGCTACATAAACTTTTCAAGTGTACTCTCAAGAGAAGACTTCTGCTTAGGTTGAGCATTTAGTGGAATTGCTTGATTCTTCTAAGAGAAATTGGGATGATTCCTCTAACCTGGATTATATGTATTAGAATAAGGATTACCTTGGGGTCTTGAATGATTTCCCATATAGTTGACCTGTTCTAGAGAAATGAAACCAGAGTTGCTCGACTCACATCCACCATTAGCATGATTGTCTCCACAGAAGTCACAAATTAACACTTGGTGGTTCACTGAATTCACATGCATATTCTCAACTCGTTTAGTGAGGTTGACTAACTGCTGTGTAATAATTTTATTCTGAGCAAGTAAGGTATCAAGAGTACCAAGCTCCATAAATCCCTGTTTGACTACTGCTCTTCCACTAGGCAACTGATATTCATTAGTAGCTATAGTCTCAAACAATTCTTGGGCTTCTTCAGGAGTTTACTGTTCAGAGATCCGCCTGCAGATGCATCCACCATAGCCCTAGTAGGATGATTCAAACCATTATAAAAGATCTGCGCCTGCTGCCAAACTTCGAAAGCATGATGAGGACATTTTCTAATTAGCTCCTTAAATTTTTCTCATGCTTCATAAGAGATTCACCTTGATTTTGAGTAAAGCAAGCAATCTCATTCCTTATCTTCACAAACATTGATGGAGGAAAATACCGAGCGAGGAACTTACTAACCAGATCATCTCAAGTAGAAATGCTTCCTTGAGGCTGGGCTTGTAGCCATCTCTTGGCTTTATCTCTCAAAGAGAATGGAAAAAGTCTCAATCTGATGACATCATCACTAACTCCATTTGATAGTATCACAAGGTTGCAAGAAGTTAGCAATGCGCAAGTTTGGATCTTCTGCTTGGCCTCTCCTAAATTGATTATGCTGCACTAGTTTTAGAAGAGCTTATTTAATCTCAAAATTATTGGCCTGAATTAAAGGACGCATAATACTAGTAGAAACATTCTCAGCAAATGGAGTTGCATAATCAGCCATAGTGCGTCTTCTCTGTGTATTAGCATTCTCAGCCATCTTTTCTTCTTCAATTCTCTTTCCTTCTCTGATTGTTTTTCTGATGGCTCTTTCCATTCTTGTTATGTCTGGATTAAAGAGTAATTCTTCTGACTCCAACGAACTTTGCATAAATAAACAAACAAGTAAATCAGAGTGAAGTAAAAAAAAGAAATTTAAAATAAAAATAAAAAATAAAAAATAAATGATTAATAAAACTAAACAAAAGAAAACAAAAATAAAAAGAAACAAATTAAAAAGAAAATTAATTAAAGAAAAATAAAATTAAATAAGAAAAATAATCATCTATAAATAAAAAAATTAAAATAAAATTGAAATTAAAAATAAAAATAAACAATTAAAAAAAAATTAAACAAAGAAAAATAAATACTTAAATTATTATCTTTTCAACTACTATTTAATATTAATAACAATAATCATTAGCAACGGCGCTAAAAACTTGTTGTGCAAATTGACAAGTGCACTGAATCGCAAAAGTAATAAAAAGTGAGTAAGAGGATCTTACGAGGATTAAGTTATTAATTACTAAATTCGCTGAAAGTGACACTATCTAAGCTAATGAAAAAGAGAGTTGTTACAAATATAATAATAAAAGAAATAAAAGAAAGCAAAATAATAAATCAAAGGGGTGAAAAACAATGGTATTAAAGCGTTAGGTTTCATTGTGTCACTTGAACTCTTTAAATACACATTCAAATATTGGTTTCATTATGTTCTATTTCAATAATTTATGGTCAATTCTCAAAATTAATTAATACACAATCCTTTAGTATATTAATCCTCTAACACTGTTTGAAATTAACTAATCATTTAGTCTAACCTCAAATAGAAAGACATTATCAAGAACGAGAGAATTAAAAGAAAGACCATATAACTCACAGCGTCTATTCCTAGCGATTGCAAAAATTATGGTGTTTATCACATGTTTTACATTCATGCAAATTTTTCTAAATCACACATCAACCAAAAGATCATTCCCAAATTGATCAAGTTTAGAAAAATATTAAGAATAGAGATAAACACGTAAATCATGAAATAGAAACATAAATTAAACCCATAAAAGAAGTTACATCATCAAAGTTCAAGATCCATCATCCCCCTAACAAAGGAAAATTAGTTACACATGGATGAATAATGAAAAAGAGATAAGGATCTGACAAACTCTATAGAAGATGTGATTACCATGCAACAGTGATGATGAGTTTTGATGATAACAAATATGGAGATGATGAGAAGATCAAAATCCAAGTTGTTCAAATTTAGCTTTAGGACTTAGGATCTCTCTTGTACAGAGCTCTCATAGGATATCTCAGTGTTTAACTCAAAAGATCTAAGAACTTGTTTTTTTTCTACAAACCAAATTAAAGTTCTAATAGGCCTTTGATAATCAAAGAGATTGTGGTTTTTCTAATATTACATAATCTTGTTCATAGAAGCGTTTTTCATGTTTTTTTAAATAGAGGCATTCGAATACTTCCAAAGGCATTCGAATAAAACCCTTCTGAAAATGCCTCTACAAACATGTTTTTAACAAAGGTATTCGAATACTCATTAGAGGCATTCGAATACAACCCTCTTAAAAAGGCTTTTACAAACGTATTTCAAACAGTGGCATTCGAATACCTTGGTATGGTATTCGAATAACGTGGGTCTGGTCTAGTTTTTATATGCTGATATCAGAGGTATTCGAATATCTCATAATGGTATTCGAATAACCCAAGCTTAAACTATTTTTTATATATTGATATCAGTGGTATTCGAATACCACAATAAAGTATTCGAATAACCCACGAGTTTTCAGCTTCTGGTTTTTGAATTTGATACGCAAATGAATTTTGCATTTATTATGCATTCAATTTACCCAACGACATTTTCTGATCAAAGGCTCTATAAATAGAGACCTTCTCTCATGGCTGAAAAATACGAATCCTTGAATTTATTTTCTGGCTGTGCTAAAATACTGTTTGCATAATTTCTCTCTTTCTCTCTGTGCTCTTTTGGTAAAATTTTGAGATATTGTTAGAGAGCTCTATAGTGCTTCAATTTGTATTACTTACTCTGAGTGAGAGTTTCTCTTTATCTATTTTTTGATATTTTGTATCGAGGGTGAGGTATCCCTCAAGGTTTGTACAAGGGTGAGGTATCCCTGCAGGCTGAGACTTTAGCACAAGGGTAGAGTGTCCCTGTGTGTGAAAAGTGCTCTATTTTGTAACGGTAGCAAGCACCTATTGAAGCTTGTATACTTAGTAAAAAATCTCGGCTTTCGAGGACTGGACGTAGACCACAAGTGGGTTAGTGGTCGAACCAGGATAAATACTGTGTCTGCTTTTTTTTCCCTAATCTCTTTATTTTATGCAATTTATTTTACTACACATTTATTTTTCGCTGTTCTTTATTGTTTCTCTTCTTCTTCTCATTCCTTCTGTGCATTTATTTATTAAGCTTTTGATATTCATTTTAATTAAAAAGAGGTTTTACGGAAAATTTTTATACTCAATTCACCCCCCCTCTTGACTACTGGAAGCCACTTGGTAACAAGTGGTATCAGAGCTAGACTCTTGTATAAAGAGCTTAGCAGCTTCAAGAGAACATGGCTTCCTCAAATGGTTTTTCAGAAGGATCTTCCATAAACCGACCACCCTTTTTCAATGGGGATGGTTATGCATATTGGAAGGAAAGAATGAAAATCTTCATCGAAGCTATTGATCTAGATGTATGGGATGCTGTCGAAAATGGCGCTTTTATACCCACACATGAGGTCAATGGTGTAAGGACCGAAACACCACGAAATAAATGGTCTGATGAAGACAAAAGAAAAGTTCAATTTAATTTAAAAGCCAAAAATATTATTACTACTGCTTTGGGATATGATGAGTTTTTTAGAATTTCAAATTGTAAAACTACTAAAGAAATGTGGGATACTTTGCAAGTTACCCATGAGGGTACTAGTGAAGTTAAGTGGTCGAGAATAAACTCTCTAACTCGTGAATATGAATTATTCAGAATGAACCAAGGAGAAAGCATTCAGGAAATGCAAAAGAGGTTCACCCACATAGTTAATCATCTTGCATCTTTAGGCAAAAGTTTTTCTCACGAAGATTTGATTAACAAAGTTTTGAGATGTCTTAGCAGGATTTGGCAACCCAAAGTGACAATAATATCAGAATCAAGAGATTTATCCACGATGACTTTAGCTACCCTCTTTGGAAAACTTCATGAACACGAATTGGAACTAAGCAGACTAAGCCAAAGCGAAGAGAACGATAAAAAGAAAAAGGGAATAGCGCTCAAAGCCACTTCATCAACATTTGACAATGATGATGAAGAAAATGAAGAAAGTTCAGAGAACATCGAGGTAAGTGAAGAAAATCTAAGTTTACTAGTTAAAAAGTTTGGTAAATTTCTCAGGAAAAAGGGAACGCAAAGAAGATCTCCTTTCCCTCCTAAAAAGACACACTTCAAAGGCGAAGGAGCTTCATCGACTCCAACTTGCTATGAATGTGGCAAACCTAGTCACATGAAAATGGAGTGCCCAGTTTATCAAAAGAAGAAAGAGAAATTTGAAAAGAAGCCCTTCAAGGAAAGAAAAGGAAGAAAAGCCTACATAGCGTGGGATGAAAACGACATGAACTCAACTGACAGCTTAGATAGCGAAGAAGCTCAACTGTGTCTCATGGCAAAAGGAGATGAAGAAGAAAGCGAAAACGAGGTAAGTTCTAATACTACTTTATTGCCTCTTACGATGAATTACAAGATGCTTTTGAGGAACTACATGAAGAATCTTTAAAACTCACAAAAATTCTTGTTTAGAGAATCAAATTCTTGTTTTAAACAAAGAAATAGAAGAATTGAAAATTGAAAACGAAACTTTAGGAATCATTGATGCATGCACAAATCATTCTTTACATGCTTCTACTTCTTCATCTTGTTCTTCATGTCATATACTTGAAAAAGAAAACGAAGACCTAAAGAACACTCTTTCTAAATTCACCTTTGGAAGGGATAACTTAAATATTTTATTAGGAAGACAAAGAGTGATTTTTCAAAAGGCCGGGATAGGTTATAACCCAAAAAATCAACAAAAACTCTATAAAAATTTCTTTGTGCATTCTAGTGTTTCAAGTAGTCCTTTTATTAAATGTTTTTATTGTGGAAGAAAAGGACATAGTGCTTCAACATGTAATGCAAGGAAAAACATAAATATAAAAGTTGGAACAAAAATAGTTTGGGTTCCCAAGGGTACTATACCCAAAACTGACACACAAGGACCTAAGAAAGTTTGGGTACCAAAAGTTAAAAACTAAACTTGTGTTGTAGGTGTGCTTGAAAGCCAGGAGTTCAAATTGGTATCTTGACAGCGGCTGTTCCAAGCACATGACTGGGGACGACTCAAAATTCACGATGCTTATTCCAAAGAATCATGGACACGTCACTTATGGTGATAACAATAAAGGAAAAATCCTTGGAATCGGCAAAGTCGGTAAGAACCCTAACTCCTCTATTGAAAATGTGCTGCTTGTTGAAAGTTTGAAACATAACTTGCTTAGTATTAGCCAATTATATGATAAAGGAAATAAAGTTATATTTAATTCAAACTGTTGCATAATTGAAGATAAAAATGACAAGCATGTTAAATTCATTGGTCATAGAGTAAACAACATCTATATGATTAGTCTTGATGATATATCTTCAAATGATGCGAAATGCCTTTTAAGTAAGAACGATGATTCATGGCTATGGCATAGGAGAATTGCACACATTCACATGGATCACTTAAAGAAGTTGGTCTCTAAAGAGCTAGTAATTGGACTACCCAAGCTTAATTTTATAAAAGATAAATTATGTGATGCATGTCAAAAGGGTAAACAAATAAAGGTCTCTTTTAAAGCAAAAAATATAGTCTCAACTTCTAGACCTTTACAACTTTTGCACATGGATCTTTTTGGACCTTCTAGAACTATGAGCTTTGGTGGAAATTACTATGCTTTAGTGATTGTGGATGATTTTTCTAGGTTTATATGGACTTTATTTCTTGCAAAAAAAAAAATGATGCATTTCTAGCTTTTAAAAGACTTGCCAAAGTTATTCAAAATGAAAAAGATTTTCAAATCTCTTCTATAAGAAGTGATCATGGTGGCGAATTTGAAAACAATGTTTTTGAAAATTACTGTCATGAACATGGCATTAATCATAATTTCTCTGCCCCTAGAACTCCGCAACAAAACGGAGTTGTAGACAGGAAAAACCGTTCTTTAGAAGAAATGGCGAGAACTATGCTTAATGAGTCTGCTCTTCCTAAATACTTTTGGGCGGATGCTGTAATACAGCTTGTTATGTAATGAACCGGGCCCTTATAAGGCTTATTTTAAAGAAAACCCCATATGAGTTGTATAAGGGAAGAAAGCCAAATGTCTCACACTTTTATGTTTTTGGTTGCAAATGTTTTGTTTTAAATAATGGAAAAGATAACTTAGGCAAGTTTGATGCTAAGTCTGATGAAGGTATATTTCTTGGTTATTCAAATCATAGTAAAGATTTTCATATATATAATAAAAGAACTATGACTATTGAAGAATCTATACATGTTGCATTTGATGAAACTGACCCAAATGGATCGAGAAAGGATCTTGTTATTGATGATGTTGCAGAGGTCTTGGCGGAAATACATTTGGATAATAAAGAAAAAGAAATCAAGGAGCAAGAGAATAAACAAAGACAAGAAGATTCGCAAGCTTTGGAACTTCCCAAAGATTCAAAATATCACTCCCTTGATCAGATTATCGGTGATGTATCTAAAGGTGTAAGTACTCGTAACTCTCTTAGAAACACTTGTAATCATTTAGCTTTTGTTTCTCAAATTGAACCTAAGGATTTAATTGAAGCTTTTGATGATGAACATTGGATCTTAGCTATACATGAGGAATTAAATCAGTTTGAAAGAAATCAAGTTTAGGAATTAGTTGCTAGACCTAATAATCACCCCATAATTGGCACTAAGTGGGTTTTTAGAAACAAACTTGATGAAAATGGGTTAATAACTAGAAACAAAGCTAGATTGGTTATTAAAGGATATAATCAAGAAGAAGGTATAGATTATGAAGAAACCTATGCACCTGTAGTTAGACTAGAAGCTATTAGAATGCTACTTGCTTATGCTTGCATCATGGATTTCAAATTATATCAAATGGATGTCAAAAGTGCTTTTCTAAATGGTTTTATTCAAGAGGAGGTATACGTTGAACAACCTCCAGGTTTTGAAAATCATGAACTACCCAACCATGTTTCTAAACTTAAAAAGGCTTTATATGGTTTAAAGCAAGCTCCTAGAGCTTGGTATGAAAGGTTGAGTAAGTTTCTTTTGGAAAATAGTTTTTCAAGAGGAAAAGTCGATACTACTATTTTTATTAAAAATAAAAAGCATGACATTCTTCTTGTGCAAGTATATATGGATGATATTATCTTCGGTGCTACTAATGAATCCCTTTGCAAAGAATTTGCTAAGTCAATGCAGAATGAATTTGAAATGTCAATGATGGGAGAATTAAATTTCTTCCTTGGACTTCAAATCAAACAAACAAACGAAGGGACCTTCATAAGTCAAACAAAATACTGCAAGGAATTGCTCAAGAGATTCAAAATGGAAAATGCTAAACACATGGCCACTCCGATGGGCACGTCTTGCTACTTGGACAAAGATGAAGGAGGTAAATCAGTAGAAATAACGAAATATAGAGGTATGATTGGTTCTCTCCTTTATCTTACTGCTAGTAGGCCAGATATAATGTTTAGTGTATGCATGTATGCTAGATATCAGGCAAACCCTAAGGAATCCCATTTAAGTGCTGTCAAACGAATAATGAAATACCTTGTAGGCACTTCGCAAATGGGCTTATGGTACCCTAAGGGTGCCTCTTGTAGCCTAATAGGCTATTCTGACTCTGACTTTCTTGGGTGCAAATTAGACAGAAAGAGTACTAGTGGGACATGCCACTTGCTTGGTAGTTCTCTAGTTTCTTGGCATAGTAAGAAACAAAACAGTATGGCTTTGTCTACCGCTGAGGCTGAATATGTTGCAGCCGGGAGTTGCTGCGCTCAGATCCTTTAGATGAAGTAACAACTCTTAGACTACGGTCTTCAGCTTGATCACATTCCGATAAGATGTGATAAAACTAGTACAATAAATATCTCTAAGAATCTCATACTGCATTCTAGAACAAAGCATATAGAGATAAGACATCACTTTATTAGAGATCATGTACAAAAAGGGGATTGCATGCTTGAATTTGTTGAAACATCTAAGCAGCTTGCAGATATCTTCACTAAACCCCTAGCAAAAGAAGCATTCTTTTATATAAGAGGAGAATTGGGCATAATTAATCAATCCAATATACAAATGCTTGTTATTTGATTATATTTGTGTTTAATCCTTCTTGAATTATTACTGACTTGAGCGTCGGAGTTATCCCGAAATCTTTTTTGCAGGTACTCCATCAACAGGTATGCTTCTATCTTTCAAAAATGCATTTTCTGGACATATATAGGTGTGTTTTTTTTTTTTTTTTGATTAGTTATTCAAATACCTCCATATGGTATTCGAATACCCTCGAGAAAACTGATGTTTTTTTGTTTAAGGCATTCGAATACCTTTAGGATTATTCGAATACCCAGAGGCCTTCTGTCTCAGTTTCTCTCACAGGTCTCTGGAGCATTCGAATGCCATCAGGGTTATTCGAATACCCAGATGCTTCCTGTTTCTGTTTCTCTTTGGAGTATTCGAATACCATTATGTCGTATTCGAATACTTGCTCCCTTGGCCTTCTCCTTTGTCTCTGGAGTATTCGAATACTTCATGAGCATTCGAATACCATTAAAAGCATTCGAATACCTTCGTTTAGCAGCCAAGCCCATTCAGGTAATCTATTCGAACACCTGGTGTGGTATTCGAATACCCTCTGTCTGGAGGCTGCGTCTTTTGAGCTTTCCTATTCGAATACCTCTCCTTTCCTTTAAATAACCCCCTTTTCCTGAGTATCCATATACCCTTTCTCTTCTTTCTCCACTTTCAAAAACTCTTGGTTTTTCCCTCCTCCAGAAACCTCCCTTTCTCACGATCTCCACCCCTCCTCTTCTCCTCTCCTCCATGGCCTCATCCTCCTCTCGCTCTAAGCGTCCTCGTACAAAGACGGCTCCATGCAACAACCCTTTGGACCTTCGTAGGCTTTCCTCCAATGAGCAACAACTCAGGCGCTTCGTTACACACTTTCGAGAGCGCAACTTGGTGCATCCTAAGTACCTTGACTTGGGGTTCTTCGAAAGAGAAGGTGGTTTTGACTTTCTAAACCGGCTAAACCACCAAGGCGTACTTCGCTTCTGCTCTTTCTCTGCTGCTTTGTATCCCGACATTGTCAAAATGTTCTACTGCAATCTGAAGATTGAAGGTCAGGAGCTACACTCCAGTGTCTGCGATCAAAACATCGTGATCACACTCGGCGATTGGGTTCAGATGTTTGGCTTACCGTCCACTGGCCACTTTGCTGACGAAGATTCACTTCTCCAACTCTTCGACAAGAACAGAGCAATTGAAGATGTTCTTCGCCCTGGGTTGGCTTTACCTTCAACTCAAAAAGGAGTCAAATGGGGCATGATGAAGAGCCAGGACAGGCTCCTCCACTATGCTTATGCCCACATCCTCGCTCCTAGAGGTGGGAACTACGCCTACATGAGTGAAGATGACATGTTTATGCTATGGATTCTAAAGCAAGACCATCAGATCAACTGGCCCGTCTTCATTATGAAGCACATGATGAGGACAAGAGGTAAAGAGTGGTGTGAACTTCCCTACGGCGTAATCATCACTGCCTTCTTAGGCAAGTATCCACACATTCTGGAAACCGAGCGAGCGACCCCGCTAACCCATCATCACGTTTTTGGGTCCTTTACCCTTAACAAAATGAAGATGATTAAGACCGATGAAGGCTGGGTGTTCCCAATGGAAGTTGATGATGAAGACAACGACCCTACTGCTGTTGCTGCTGATATTCCCACTCCTGTCACGAATGAGCAAATCCTGGCTACCCTGTTGGATAACAGAACCTACATGGAGAACACCTTCACTATTCTGTTTGACAGAATCGCTGGTGTTGAGCGTGCACAGGCTGCCCTTCGAGCTCTACTGTCTGGCAACGACCCTGCCTCTCCTCCTCCACCACCTGATGCCTACTTCTAGAGCTTGCTTAGTCTTAGGATCAGTTGCTTATGTTCTGTTTTTAGCTATTTATTGTATTGATTGCCCTTTAATTACTTTTGTATATGCACTTGACCACTTTCATTTAATGCAATGAGTATTTTCTTTAATTTATTGTCAATTACAATCATTTTTTTATTATCTCATCACTATGCTTTATTGGGTGAATGTATCCTTTTTGATCATGTCAAAAGGGGGAGAAAAACAGTAATCTTTTTGAGAAAAGAAAGGATTAACACTGGCGCTTGGATTCCAAAAGAAAGGGGGAGAATATGCTTGTTCTGTTATTACCTATATGAACTAATGCTTTTCTCAATGTTAGTTTGTCATCATCAAAAAGGGGGAGAATGTGATTACCATGCAACATTGATGATGAGTTTTGATGATAACAAATATGGAGATGATGAGATGATGAGAAGATCAAAGTCCAAGTTATTCAAATTTAGCTTTAGGACTTAGGATCTCTCTTGTACAGAGCTCTCATAGGATATCTCAGTGTTTAACTCAAAAGATCTAAGAACTTGTTTTTTTCTACAAACCAAATTAAAGTTCTAATAGGCTTTTGATAATCAAAGAGATTGTGGTTTTTCTAATATTACATAATCTTGTTCATAGAAGCATTTTTCATGTTTTTTTAAACAGAGGCATTCGAATACTTCTGAAGGCATTCGAATAAAACCCTTTTGAAAATGCCTCTACAAACGTGTTTTTAACAGAGGTATTCGAATACTCATTAGAGGTATTCGAATACAACCCTCTTAAAAAGGCTTTTACAAACGTATTTCAAACAGTGGCATTCGAATACCTTGGTATGGTATTCGAATAACGTGGGTCTGATTTGGTTTTTATATGCTGATATCAGAGGTATTCGAATATCTCATAATGGTATTCGAATAACCCAAGCTTAAACTATTTTTTATATATTGATATCAGTGGTATTCGAATACCACAATAAAGTATTCGAATAACCCACGAGTTTTCAGCTTCTGGTTTTTGAATTTGATACGCAAACAAATTTTGCATTTATTATGCATTCAATTTACCCAGCGGCATTTTCTGATCAAAGGCTCTATATATAGAGACCTTCCCTCACGGCTGAAAAATACGAATCCTTGAATTTATTTTCTGGCTATGCTAAAATACTGTTTGCATAATTTCTCTCTTTCTCTCTGTGCTCTTTTGGTAAAATTCTGAGATATTGTTAGAGAGCTCTATAGTGCTTCAATTTGTATTACTTACTCTGAGTGAGAGTTTCTCTTCATCTATTTTTTGATATTTTGTATCGAGGGTGAGGTATCCCTCAAGGTTTGTACAAGGGTGAGGTATCCCTGCAGGATGAGACTTTAGCACAAGGGTAGAGTGTCCCTGTGTGTGAAAAGTGCTCTATTTTGTAACGGTAGCAAGCACCTATTGAAGCTTGTATACTTAGTGAAAAATCTTGGCTTTCGAGGACTGGACGTAGACCACAAGTGGGTTAGTGGTCGAACCAGGGATAAATATTGTGCACTGCTTCTTTTTCCCTAATCTCTTTATTTTATGTAATTTATTTTACTTGCACATTTATTTTTCGCTATTCTTTATTGTTTCTCTTCTTCTTCTCATTCCTTCTGTGCATTTATTTATTAAGCTTTTGATATTCGTTTTAATTAAAAAGATGTTTTGCGAAAAAATTTTATACTCAATTCACTCCCCCTCTTGAGTACTGGAAGCCACTTGGTAACAGAAGATAAGTGGAAAGGATGAACAAAATCTCTAATTTTCAAGCTTAATTACGCTCACACCACTTTAGGGTTTGTGTCGTCGCTTCTCTCTTTGATGGCTGCTGAAGTGTGTCCAAGTGTGTAAGAGTGCGTAAAAAGAGAGCTCCTTTTCTAAACTCATTTTTCTCCTTTTATAGAAAAGTTGACAACTTTTTGTATCTGACTTGTACAATTTTTCTCACCCTCTAGATGGCATAATCAGCCCTCGATCTCAAGAGAAGTTGTAGGATTTTCCATTAGCTTTTCAATAGCGCAAACGGTACGTTGATCTGATCTCTGTAGCCCAAAATATGACTCAATTAATGAGGAATGGTCAGGATAGTGCAGGAATCTAAATTTTACTCCAAATCAAATTTCTTTGAGAATCCTTATTTAATCTTCAATATAATCATTATTTAAGATTTTGAATTCAATTAAAACTCTAATTAATATCTAAGAATAGAATAAGAATTCTTCAAATATTTATCTTCAGGAATTTCTTATTTTTGCACAAAATCTAATGATTTATCTTGAAAGCTTGTTTATTTGATTTCTTGCTTCTTTAAGCGTCCAGTCTCTTTGCATGTGTATTTACCTATCAAAAACACATAAAAATACATAATAAGAACATAATTAAAATAATAAAAATATAATAAAATTTAAGAACAAAACTAAATAAAAAAGATTAAAAGATGATGAAAACTCAATATTTTGAACCGTAAAAATATGAATTTTTGTAGGTTCATCAAAACCTATTCAGAACAGGTGTGTATGTTAGAATTGAAATTCCAATTTCTGAGTCCAAATCCATGGAATTAGAAAATAACTATTTTATACAATTTTCAATTCTTAACTTAGATCCTAAAAATTACAATTTCAAGCACAAAAATAAAAAAAAAATCTTTAATTATTGTACATCATTATCTTTGTTGCATACTTCGACAATCATTGTTGCCAATATCGGCTAAGTCGCAGGTAGCATCCTTTGACCACCATTGCAGGCGATAGTCGATAGCATCCTCAGACCACCGTCACCAACGATGCCCTCCTACCACTATCCCAGGTGATGCCCTCTGACCACCTTTGTCGAGGGCGCCCTTCAACCACCATCGCCGCTGGCGTCTTCCAACCGCCGCCACCCACAACATCCACAGACTACAGTCATCGACAACGTCCACCAACCATCATCGCTAGTGACATCGACCAACCACCATTGTTAGCAGCATCCTTCGACCATGGTCGCCAGTGGCTTCCTCCAATTTAATTTAGAATTATAATTCTATACCTCAATTCTTTATTTGTTCAAAACATAAAAATTAAGATTCTTAATCAGAATTAAAATTAAAATTAAAATTAAAATTAAAATTAAAATTTTATATTTCAATTCTAACATCCAAACGATCTATTATAGGAAATTTAAGATGGAATTAAAATTACACTGATTGAGCCATCAAGAATGCTACAACCTAGGCCCTCAGATACGAAGCTGTCCAGGTATGGTTCCCTCAATGCCAGCATTTTTACCTCCTACAGTACAAAAATATACAATTGCACTGATAGAAAATGTCTTCATTCTTCAATTATTTTTTCTTTTTCTTTTTTGTTTTTTGAGATGAACATTTTAATTTGCAAAAAAAAAAAAGAAATCAATAATCTACTTAAGGCACTCAACATAAATTCTTATGTATAAGTCTATCATGATTTTTATATCAATTTTGATATTCTTATCATTAGTAATGTATACACTTCTTTTTACACTTCTCTCAATATCATTTATCATATTTACTTTTTTTTATCACTTTTTTTTACTAAATTTGACACTCTTAAAAATAATGTTAAAAGTGCATGCATCCTTAAAAGAAGTATATGATAATTTTTTTATATATATATCCTAACCTTATCCCACTGTATACTACCAAAATTATGTCTAAATAGTAGCTTTACTTTGCAATAACTAAATAATTAGGCCAGTATCCAAATCAACCATTAAATCAATGATAACCATTTGTGGTGCGCTTTGCAAAATGGGAAAAAATGGGACCAAATCTTAAGTGTGCTGAAAGTTGGAATTGTTGAGAGAAGAGAAGCACCTTTCTTACATGGCGTAAGGAGTCCACAATACAACAACAACAACATCAACAATCAAACTTTTTTTTATTAGGTGGGGTTGGTTACATGGATCAAATGACGTTATTATACTCTATCATAAACCAAGTCTTCAGATATGTTATTCAGATTTAAATCTTTTTTAATCGTTTCACCTATAATCTTTTTTGATCTTTCTCTACTTTTAACTATTAGATTATTATTTATCTAATTTACTCTTTTTACAAAAATTTCTAAAAATCTTCTTCATACATGACCTAAGGAGTCCACTTCTTACATGGCGTAAGGAGTGCACGATGAAAGAAAAAAAAGAGAGAGAGAGAGAGAAATATATAGAAAAGATATCGTTTCTGTCTATTATTGTTCTCGTGTTTTATGTTTTGAATATTCAAGAGAGAATGAGTGGAGAGAAAATGATGATATAAATCCATAGAAATAAACTTGATGGGACACTTTAGTTTAATATGCATGCAGGATGAGACTTCTTCCCAGGAATCTTGTAACGGGCATGTTGATGTGTGGTAGTGCCTTAGCTTGATATGCTAGTGGGATAAGTCAGAAGCAGTATGCCTAGGTCAACAACAGCTAGGATTACCGCATCCTAGCACTAGCTAGATGCTTGTCAAATTTTATCATGTATCAGAACTTATGACCGTTAACACATGATAGTTACCGAACTTTATGCTTTGCCAATAATAATGGACTCTGGCTCTAACTACAGCCATTAAAATAAGATATTTTTTTTCAAAAAATTTATAGATAAAAGAAAAATTATAAAAAAAAAACATCATTGAAAAAAAGTTGGCACATTGAAAAACAGTTTTTATAACTTAAAAAAAGGCTTTTTATAGGAATAATGTAAATTTCAACTTTATTTTACATTCTATGATCATTCTAACTTTATTTTTCAAAATATACTGTTTTTATAATATTAAAAAGTCAGTTTGATGAATACTGACTTTTTAATAAAAAAAGTTAAACTTTTTAACAACATTGAAAAGTTGATTTTAAAGAAATTGACTTCTCGTCACTATGTGTTATAATATTTTTTTTAATTGGAAAGTTGGTATGACACAATCAGATTTTCTAATAGCTCTTTTTTTTTCTTTTTAACCTAATAAACTATATTTAATAATTAGCAAAAAATTAAAAAAAAAAACATGTTAAGAAGTCCACTTCCTAGCATGATGACAAAAAAATATTATAATACATAATGTTAAGAAGTGATTTTTTCCTAAATTGACTTCTCAACAATTTGTTAAAAGAAATTTAACTTTTTTTTTTGTTAAAAAGTCAATTTTCACCAAATTAACTTAACAATATGAAAAATAGCACATTTCATAAAATAAAGTTAGAATGACTGTAGAATGAGAAATAAAGTTGAAACTTGCATTATTGTTTTAACAAATCATTAAAATAAACCTTCACTCAATCAATTTTAAAGAAGCATCGTGGATCACATATTCCAGTAACCCCATCGCACGATTGATGTGATTGACTTGATTGGTTGGTTCATGCTCGCAATGGTTTATTGTAAGAAAAATGATATATATATATATATATATATATATATATATATATATATATATATATATATATATTTATTTATTTACACATATATTATATTTATATAATTTTTATTATTTTATTTTATTTTATTTTATTTTTTATAAATTTATATTATAATTTTATCACGTAACTAAATGTGAAAATTTAAAATTTGTAATAATGTATATATAATAAGTAATTTTACTATTGTAATTAAATTTTGATATTAATAAATATATACAAATGGAATTGTGGAACTATTAATTGTTATAACAAATAATGGATCAGAATAACATTTTTAACGTTTAACAAGACAAAAACGTAAGCACTTTAGCATAAAGTGGTGTTTCCCCTGTGATGTTTTTTCGACAAATTCACGCACGAATGGCAAAAGATTCATCACTTTTCTTTTCTTTCACTTTTCCAGCGATGATGATTTTAGCTTTCTATTTGCTTCCTTGCTTACCAGGCTTAAGGAGAAAGAGATAGGCACAAGTGAGTAAAACTTCGTCCCAATTATCGGTTAATTAGGCAGTAATAAAGCGATGCTAAGATTCTGCTAACGGTTTTCCTGTTCCCAATTAGGATTGGCTCAAATAAAATTAAACTACATCACATTATTTGTAAGTATCATTGTAAACCTTTATTAAAACTTATGACATCTTCTCATCTAAAAATGAGACAATCTCCCTACACCTGAACTTTTTAGCACAAATGAAAAAGAACAGTTTGCAGACATGAGACTTGTGAGAAATGGACATAACAATTTTGTGGTGGTCACCTTGTCGCCCACATCATTTTGTTTTAATCAAATCAGAATTGGGCGTGTCTTAGTTTTTAGGGACATTTATAAGGTCCTATGCAATAATTATTTGCCTAAACAGAAACATTTCTAGTTTGGATGTCAATTTGGGTGGCAAATTTTGTTCTTTTCCTTCCTTTCCTTTCTCTGGGATTGATTTGGGGAATAATAAATCAGCAAAGAAATGCTTTCAGCTGCACTCAAACCATATCATAAACATTATGAAGCTTAATTTGAGAGAAATGAGACTTTAGAATTTAGATCCATTTGATTAGTTGATGGATCTGATCAGACATAAATATATCCATTATGATGTCTTTAATGCATACAGGTTTTCCTTAAAACTTGTGCCTAGCAATGGAATTTGATCTTCTCGAAAATTAAATGGTATTTGTAAGCCTTTACCTAATCGTTAAAGTTTTGATTACTTTTGAAGATGTTAGTGGTGAAAATTATAATTTTATCCAATTCATCTAACTATTCATTCTAATGTTAATTAAGAAGCGAGATTTTTAAATTTATCGGCGAAAGAAAATTATCTTATATAACACGTTAAATGATACAGTATAAGAGAATTATTTACATATCTGGAATACCTAAAAACTTCTCAAATATCAAATCAGGAAAAGCTTGTGTCAGTTAGAATGGTAGAGATAAGCTATGGCCTTGATACAATCGACACAGCCATCTTAGTTGGGCCAGCTATTCCATTACTAGAAATCCATTTGAAAAAAGTAAGCGAAAAGAAGGGGAAGCCATTTGTTGACAAAAAAAAAAGGGGGTAATTTTAATTTTAAAAAAGTATTGTGTCTACACAAATGATGTAAAAGGTAATACAAATTCTCATATAAAGCAACTACAAAGCCCGAACAACTGTTGTAATTTGAAATTAAAAAAATAGAATAATTATTAGTAGGTCCTATAGTGAGGTGGAATCCACCGAATGAGACCCATCATTATTGTGTCTTGTTAGATAATTTGATCTACAAAATATATAATAATTTTAAGAGAAAATATTTACATTTTGAAAAAAAATTATATCCGACTCAATCCCTAACTCTATGTTTGGATGTTTTTTCATTAAAGGAAAGGAACGGAATAGGTGGGAATGAAACGGAAAGGAATGGAATGGAATAGAACATAATTTTCATTCTCTTTGTTTGCAAGTTTCATTAACGAAACGAAACGGAACGGAATTACCCATGTGTTCCACTCATTCCACCTCAATTTTGGGGGGAACAAAAGTTAGGCATTTGAGGAGAAGAGGAGAGAAATGATTTTCCATGTGTTCCGTTCCGTTCCTATGCATTTTAAAACTCCCAAACAAGGGAAGTCATTTCCGTTCCCTTCATTTCCTTTCTGTTCCCCTCATTACCTATCATCCAAACATAGTGTAAGGGAAGATCTATTCACGAGTAAGTAATGCTATATAGCTAAAAAATATTAGTAAAAAATTTGATAAAAATTCAGCTAAATTCAAGTTTTCTTTCTACTTCTTACTTTTTATAAACTTCAATTGCATGGCACTAGCCACTCGATTCTCATTTTAAGCTTAGAGAAGTTGGTAACTAGCTAGCAAGAGTGAGCAAAGTTAAAAGCAAGTGTCATGTTAATTGAACAAGATGAAGCAACATCTTCTTTCTTGCATTGCAATATTTCCTTTCATTGTGACAATTTTTTTTCCCAAAAGATAGAAACTCATTACTAAAAATGAGTGGATAACAAGATCCAAGAATAGGAAAAAGGGGATCTACCCAAATCACTTCCAATAAATCTGGAAGAATAGCTAACTAGCGCCTTTGGTGTAATACAAGTCTAGCAACCTAAGTGATGTTATCATAGTGCCTTTTACTTTATCCAAATTCATCAATACCTAAACTTCATTTTTTTGTTTCCTCTCCTCATTTGACTCATTTGGGCAGGGAGGTTCAAAGGGGGAAGGGTGCATTTTAGGACTCATTCTTTTTATAGTGCCTTTTTACCTTGCTAGGGGACGTTCCCTTCGACTTTTGTGCTAGGAATTTCATAATGAAAGGAGGAGGTGTCGCCGTCTAGTCAGGGTGACCTAAGGATCCCTAATGGCAAGCAATTTCCCTTACCTTAATGTGGATCTCCTGCTTACTCTAGTTATTGATTATGACAATTTTGTCATTCATGTCTACCTCCTTAAGGGAAGAAAATGAGTTGTTCCTCCATTCTGAACGAAAGGCGTGTTCAAGGGGGGGGGGAGGTGGTTGAGGTGCCTGGATTTTTTCCCCACACATTGTAGGTTTATGGTTTCGATTCTGCAAGCACTCTGGGGTTTGAGTAGGTGACTTGTATTGGCTGCTCGGGTTGTCTCTATTCAAGACTTGGTCAGGTATGAGAGATGGGAGGATACCTGATCAACTAAAACTTTTTCTTCGCCTATGCTGCAAGGCGTAGTCATGAAATTTCTAGCCAATTGGCACCGGCTTTGGTTAGTAGATTTGAGCCTATGCCCAATTTGATCAGCTCGTAACCATAGCTCAAACTTCTCTTTTGGGGAGTCATTCATATCATCCTCAATCAACGATGGGCAATTTCGCTCCCCGTGTCCTATTTACCACAATAGTAGCAGAAAGCAAGAAACATTTTTCATAACGAAAATTAATGCAAATTTTACCCTCAGTATTTGAGCCAAAGTAGATTCCTCACTTGAGCAATTGTCGGATATCCATTGTGACCAAGGCTTTGGGGATGAATCCTTGGGATCCTTTCATTGCGAAGAGGCCTACTTCAAATACCAAAGCCACTCTCTTGCATAGTTTCCTCCTGACCTCGAAGTGTGACATTCTTCTAGAAGGCCCCAACATTAAACCCAAAAGGTAGCCGAGTGAAAATCGTAGGGTTCTGTATCTTTACCATGTTCCCACTACTTCAGGATCAACAAGTGGTTCTTGTACATCCAAGATTGGTTTAGAAGGGTGTATCGTCTTACTTTAATTTTATAATTTTAATTAATAATTTAAATATGTAAATTAGATCAACACACAATATTATTATTTCTAAAAGTTTAACGTATAATATTTTCCAATGAGGGTAAAACCTTTCAAAAGTTAGTTATGTACATATAGGCAATATCTAAGTTAAGCACCTATTTTCAAAAAGTCAAGCTTATAAAAACCTTCGCAAGGTGCTACTATTTACATTTCTACAAATATTACATACTAAAGCTACTCATAAAAAAAATAGTATTATCAGGCAAAGATCACCACGAGTGACAGTGAAAACATGTTGTCCTAACTCTAATAGATATACTTATTGTACACGGAAATCAAACCAAGACGTTTATTATTAGCATTATTTGAAATATCACGTCAAAAAGATGTGAGATGAAATCTCAATAAGAAAGAGAAAAAATAATAATAATGTTGAACTAATGATATTCCAATCGTTTCAAGTACAGAAAACATTTTCCATTTTTTCCATCTTTCTTTCTAAAAACTATATCTAAGAGTCTAACATAAAAATTATGCTAGAAAATTCTCAATAATTTTTAGTAATTTCACATAAATAAAGAAGTAAGTAACGCAAAGAGAAAGAGTAAGTATCTTAAAAAAAAGAGTAAGTAGCTCACTATAAAAAAAAAGGATAAGTACTCAATATTTTATCTTCATCCCATTTCAATACTTTCAACTAGATGTATGTATTTCTCTTCATTAAGGTGTCCTTCAATGATCTCATCATAACTACAATTATTATTTTGATTAAGGCGTCCCTTAATCCTCTCATCATGGTCACAATAATTTTGATTAATGCGTTCGCCAATCCTCTCATCGTGATTACAATAATAATATCTAATTGAGTCGTCTCTCAATTCTCTCACTATGACCACAATAATCTTTTTGCACATTGATTCATTTTTATCCATAGAATGACATTTCTTAAATACTCCATTCATAAAAAAGAAATATTTTTTTTCATAAAAATAACTCATAAAATCTCTTCAAAGAAAATCAAATATCATTAGAGTATAAATAATGCAAAATTAGGAATATTAATAAAGAACTTTAATGTAGATAAAAAAATTTAACTCAACTCTATATAAAGAACAATCATTATCATAACTAATATCGTATATAAATTCATTTAGATGAAGAATTGGTGAAAAAAATTTAAAGAAAAACTTATGTTAAAAAAAATGATTCACGTTCAAAATGATAAAAAAAAAACATTTTAATGTTTATTATTCGAATAGCTCTTCAATCTATTTGAATAACATCACAATTTTTAACATTCTGAGTTAAGTCTATTCGAATATATTCCTTTAAAACATTTATTTTGCAGCGTTCCGAAAGAGTTTATTCTAATAGATCTAAGGTTTATTCGAATAAACCATTTGAAAATACAACATTTGATGTGGTTTATTCAAATAAAGCCAGAGACTATTTGAATAAAGCAGTCGAATAGCATAGTGGAGACACCAGTAAATGCCATTTTTGTCATGCTTCAAGCAAAAACAGAGCAATGGAATTTGGATACAAGAAAATGGACAGAGAGGTATGATCGGAAGAAATAAAGAGAAAGAGTGGTGCTTTTGCTAATTCTTACCTCTTTTACAGAATAAAGCCAGAGACTATTTGAATAAAGCAGTCGAATAGCATAGTGGAGACACCAGTAAATGCCATTTTTGTCATGCTTCAAGCAAAAACAGAGCAAATGGAATTTGGATACAAGAAAATGGACAGAGGTATGATCGGAAGAAATAAAGAGAAAGAGTGGTGCTTTTGCTAATTCTTACCTCTTTTACAGAATTGAGGAAGGTGAAAAGTGGTTGAAAATGGAGAAGTTGGAGTGGCAGAAAACAGAGCTTCTTTTGTTTGTGTGGGTGAGTGTTTTTGTGACAAGTTAGGGAGTGAGAAGAGGTATTTTATAGAGCAAATATGAGCTTGCCTTAAGCATGGAGATGATGTAAGGAATGATGTTGTGTGATTTATTATCAATCTGGGAATAAGTCTTCAAAAAATCAAGTCTTCATTTCCAAAATTCTCTCCTGCAACACTAGACGTGTTTGGCTTAATTCTATCTTAGTCAAGATTTCAAGAGTTCTTCCTTCATGACACTTGTATCTTGCTGATCTCACCTTGCTTATCTCACGCTCTTGGTTTGGCTTCATTGGAACCATGGGAATTGAAGTACCAAAAGAAAGAACTGAATTGAATGAAAACCAAATAATAATAATTATTAGTAGTAGGGATGTTACAAAGGGTCAATGCATCTCTATCTCGTCGTCAAAGTAGTATTTGCAAGTCTTTAGACCTATTTCTTCACAATGGAAGCCTTTGGAGCTGTTCCAGATCCTTTATAAGACTGCAACCATAGTAACTTGGACTTGATGGCGATCAGAGAAGAGCATCCCAACCAGCAGCACCTCGAAGTCGCACTTCGGGATTGGAGGTCACCGTCGTCGAAAAGGATGATGTCTTCTTCCTCTCAAAGCAATAGTTGGCTTGGCCATACCGATGGATGGAAAGGCTAAAGGCATGGTGCAGCCCTAGAGGAGCAAAGCAATAACGAAAGGCCAAGATCTGGACTGGTGGCACACCCCGGATCGATCGTAGCAGAGGCTTTGCGGCTGTAGCTCTTGTCTAGGGTTTCCGAAATTGTATTTTCTTGTAAGTTTCCCTTCACTGACAACTGTTATAAGCTTTTTGTTCATAGAATATGGGGTCCAAAATTAATTAATTCGAATGTTTGATTTGGCTAATAGCCAAATAAAATTAAGGACCCAGTCACTGGCACTGATACCGGTATGCTATGATTCTAGAACTAAGTTACAGATGGAAGATTACTTTCAATGGACAAGATGTTAAGTAAAAATCACTTTGCACAAGTTTGTAGCTGAAAAAGAAAGACTATACTAGCTATTTCTTTCATTCTTGACATGCCTCCATTTTCAAGGCTATTGTTCCTGAACCAAGGAAATTGACCAGAGGCTTATAATCACATTATGGAATAGGAATTATTAAAAAATTTACAAAAAAACATTTGCCCGTATTGTAGATAAATGAACAAAGATCGAGCTAACTGTACACTTCCAGACACTGCTGGATCCGATTTACTTCAGTTGCAGTATAATTAGGACATTTCCTAGGACATCACTCATCACTCATTAGGATGTTTCTTACTACATATGTAATCCAGATCACTCTCATTTTTTCAGCATATGCTGGAAGTCTCAATGCTTTTGTCCATTCTAGAACTGCTACAGTAACTTTCAATACTTCAAAGTCCATACTCCATACTAATAGCAACTTCTCTTTGATCATTCTACTCATACAACCCAGGACATGTCCTAAAAAAACACCTTTTATTCTTAATTCGGAGGTTTGGCTAGCCAATGGTTAGTTTTAGTCAATGTTATCAAAGTCGGATCGGACAACGAACAAAAAAACTTCTGATTCAGGTTCAACTGATTAAACCATTTAGTCAAACCAGATAACCTTTAAATATATTAATTTTGCATATATAATTTATTTATTGTCAAATCTAATTTTTGTACACATTGAATTCACAATATAATAAAAACAATCTAGTTCAACTTGGTCCAACCCAAATTTTGACTAGTCTTAACCAGTTCAACCCGGTCTAACCATGAAAACGACTATAGCATTGAATCAAAACTAGATTAGAGGCCAGTTCACGATTTTGGCAATTGAACTGATCGATCCGATCCAAACAACAATGATTATAATAATAATAATAAATATCAAAATATAAAGAATGCAATATATATTAAAAAGAAAGGTGTAATTTAGAAATCACTTTTCCAGGGAACATGTAAGAACTCTAAAATCACCAAATACCCTTGCAATAAAGACAAGTTCTTATATAAACTTGGTCTACACAAAATGCGTAGATTAAAACCATTAACCAACTTACACAATTAATCTCAAAAAAAAAATTTACACATTATCATTTTATATTAAATAATTGTCTAAATCTTTGTGCTACACGATTATTTTATAATCCAAACGATAATATATTAAATGATTATTGACTTAGTCTAGACAACTTGTACAGACCTAGTCTACACAAGAATTTTGTGAATAAGAAGAGATCTCTTAACCTCTCTATTATAATCATTTAAGTAAGATGCTCCATAGCAAACATCATTGATTTGTTGATATTCGGACATCTGATGATCCACATAAGCCTGCTATGCTATTTAGTGAGATTAGTATTGTAAAACTAAAGTTAACCAGTTAATCCCGTGTCTCCAAGCCTATTATTACACTAACACTAAATACAGAATAAACCCCATGCCTTCAACTCTTATATCTATAAAAAAGAATCACATTACTAGCTGAGAAAGGATTGCATAGCCCATATCTATTTTAGGAGAACAATTGCATATGAGAGTTAGATGGTTAATAGATTTATCTACTCGGAGTTGAAAATTTAAAGCAAGCCACTACCACTATATAATATGTGAAATAAGGAAATAAAAGAAAAAAGAAAAAAACATGCTGGTGAAATATCAGAGAATCATTTTCACTTCCAAATACAAGACCTTATAACTGGAGAATCAAGGGCAAAATAATAGTTGTGAACCACGTAAAAAACCCTCATCCTAGTGATTAACAATAACCACCAGCAAGAAATACTGAGTGAACGTTTACTTTTAAATAATAAATCATCTCAAAATAAACAGATATTACAAGACTCAAAATATAAAAATAGATTTACCTTCAAAATACCGTTTTGAAGAAAGGGGCAAAAACACACAATATTTAGTTTGTCCTTGGGGTGGCCCATTCAACTCTAAGGATGAGATTGTCGTAGCCATATCCATTGAGTTTGTTGATAGCTCTTTGTGCATCTTCCCTGTTGACAAAGTTAACAAAGCCAAAACCCCTGCTCATGCCAGTCTTTTGATCAATAGCAACATAGACTCTGCTTACAGCACCGAAAGGACGGAATAGCTCAAGCAAATCGGGCTCTCTCGTGTCCTCTGAGAGGTTGGTGACCCGTACAGAATTCTCATCATTCCTACGCCGCATGTCTGATCCAGTCCTCTCGGCACCCGCTCTCATACCAGGAGGCACATATGCTCCCTTGGTTGAACCAGTCGCGGCAGTTGCAACATCTGATGCAGCAGGCTTATCAACGAATCCCTCGGCTGGTTGGGCAAGATCCTTGTATGGACACCTTGAAGTCCAATGGTCACCTTTCTTCCCACAAGTCCTACAGACCATAAGAACAGCACCTTTTTGGAATTGAGCCAATGGGTCTCCAGCAACCTTTGGTTCCTCTGTTTTGGCACCTGTTAACAACTGCAAAGATTATTATATTGATGATAGACTAATTGTCTACTAAAGCAGGCATACTATGGGTCAAAATTGAAATTAAGGCACCTAAACTATAGTCATTGAGGTCAAGGTAAAACCTTCACCTACATGCACACAACCTAACCGCATGTTTAGATGGAGGGGTTTAGGAGGAAAAGGGAAGGAAAAGCTTATTCTTCATTTTGAGTAAACATTCTATTTGAGAATTTTAAAAATAAAAGGAATAAAATGAGAGATTATCATGTAACCGAATCCCTCATTCATTTTTATAAACATTTTAGAACTCTTAATTTAGAAATAAAAAATAAGCCTTCCCTTTCCTTTCCCTAGAAATCCATCCATCCAAACATGAGTCTCTTATAAGATGCCATGAACTACAAGGTGAAGTTAATTTTAAAAAATCCAGTGATTATCTTCTAAAGTAGAGCAAATTCATGCAAATGCAAATATCAGAAAAGCAAATTGAAAGGCTAAAATCTAAAAAATAGAGCATATGCCCATGTAAAATATGTTAAACTTCTATAGGTGCCCCAGAAGCATAGACTCACTAATTTACACGCATGCAGAAACCATATTGTATACACCTCAATCTCAATCATATATCCTTTCTAAGCCAATAACCAGAAACTTCTAATCTTAGGTATAGCATTACCTAACTCCACTGGTCAATTACACAGTGAATGAAAGAATCAAACAAGCAAACCCAATTAGGCATAGCCTTATGGATTTTTAACAACCAATTTTGGAACTAATCCTAGATTTTTGGAAACCAACCCCCAGAAAAAAAAACCTAGATTCCTTTAAATTATTTTGGCTTAATTATCTTTTTAGTTTCTGTCATTTTTTATTTTATTTCCTCTAAAATTTTTGAGTTCATTTTAGTCGCTTTAAATTTTGAAAATGATGAAGTTAGTTCATCTCGATATCTCATTTTAGAGACTAATTTCACCTGTCTCTAAATTTTTGGAGAGATTAAAACAAAAAAATATTATATTTAAAGGGATAACAAGATAATTAAGTAAATTATTTTTCAGACAGAAAAAAAAGTGACAGTAAGAGAGAGAACCGAGAGGCTTGGGGCGCTCGAGGACGATCTCTTCAGTGGAGACCATGGTGAGGCGGCTGCTGACGTCCTCGTGGACGGCGTCGCCGAACTTGGGCCAAGAGCGGCGCTCGACGGCGCGTTTGCTGAGGCGGGCGTTGGCGAGTTTGCGGGTGCGAGTGGTGGTGGTTATCTTGACCTTGTTGCCGTCGTCGTCGAACTTGTACTCGATCACTTTCTTTATCCCGTTCTCGTCCGGACCTATCACCTGCCGCGGCGGCAGCAGGAAGTCCAGATCCTCTCCGTCGTCCTCCTCCAGCTCCCCCCACCGAAGCTTCGTAGGTTCCCCATGATGCGCCATATTCCCAATCGATATCCCTGCTTTCTATTTCAGCTTCTGCTTCTCTTATCTTCTCTTCTATTCTGTGAGTCTGTGTGACTGCGACGGCGAATGACAACAGAGAGAGAGAGAAAGAGAGAGACGAGGTTGATTGTGAAAACCTGGTTTCGTTTCTGGACCTGTGGATTCCCCTGTATTTGACATTTTGGGCTATAAGTGAGGCCCAAATTTACCAAATCAAATGGGCCTATGTTACTCCCACCCTCATTTCTCGGTATAAAACTTGGTAATCTCAATAGAGCATTAGCAAAAAAAGAAAACGAAAAATGGGTAAAAAATATGAAAAAACTTGCTAAATATCTGAAAAGACAGAAACAAAAGGCATTTGATTATTAATGTCATTAGGGCATTAATTAATATTATTTAATATCATCAATTGATAATAGTATTTAATAAATAAATTTCTCTAATTACTCAAAGAGAAAGCATTAAGTGCTTTTTGAATTTCCGAGATATCAAATATTTATATTTTTATTTAAGAATTTTATTTTAATTCCTTAAACAATGCCCTAAAGATACTCATTAATAACACCCGTTTGAGTATAATGTTGTAAGGAATGGAAATTATAAAACAAAAAAAAGAAAACTCTTCAAAAGCTAACAAGGGTTGACTCTATCAAAAAATATATAAAAAACTTTTGTATATTATGTATTATTATAGTAATTGTCTTCCCGTTTCAAAATATTTGTTGTTTTAAAAAATCAATTTTATTTTATTTTATCTATAGCTTTAAAAAACGAATAAGAAGTTATTTATTTATTTTTTTAACTCTACTATTGTCTCTTGACTCTTGGTACCCTACTAAATAAAATGAAAGAGAACATTAATAGAGATATTATTTTAATCATTTCAATAGAGGGTTCATTTGGATGACAATTAAAATTACAGCTCAAAATTCTAATTTCAATTCCAATTCTATCAGAATTGGAATTGATTAAAAAATTTAATTTTCTTTTTATGTTTGGAAGAAATAAAGAATTGAGATATAAAATTATAATTCTAAATTAAATTAAAGGATGCTACCAGCAACGGTGGTCAACGGAAGCCATCGGCGATGGTGGTCGAAAGATGCCACTAACGACTTGGCCAACATAGGCAATAATAGTAGTTGGAGTATGCAACAAAGATAGCTAAATAGTAATTATAACATATTATTTTTAACTTTTATACTTGAATTTGTAATTCGTAATGTTTATGTTAAGAATTGAAAATAGTATAAAATAATTATTTTTCAATTATATAAAATTTGACTCCGAATTAGAATTCCAATTTAATTCCCACACCAAATAAGATAATTGTAATTAGACCTCCCAATATTAAATTCCAAACCTAATTTAATGTGCCCACCATCACCATAATAACTTCTTTTTTTAGTTTTGGTGCAATAATTTTAAATGATATACATATTTGTTTTAGACCGGTCTTTGGGTTAGCGATTCAGGAGCAATCCGACCCACTAAAATAAAATCTCATATATTTATGCGCACTATTAAATAAGTTAATCTGCCTATTTATGATATACAAATCTCTCATAAAATCCCTCATAGATATGGACACTAATTACATCCCCCATAAATAAAAAAAATTAGTTATAAGAGATAACAATCTCATGGATTCTGATAATAAATAACAGCATTCAATTCAAATTAAACTACGATTCTTATCACCCAATGCGCTTTTATAAATACTTTGCAATGTCTCAAAGGTATGCATCTAATTCTAAACACTATCAACATTGTGCACGGTCTAACTTAAGCGTCAAAGTGCATTTTGCAAGTACCCACCCAACGCACCACAGTCGCACCCACTGTGCATCACAGAAAACCACTTTTTGTCAACCTATTCAATTATTTCTATGAACCTTGTTTAGAACATTGGCGCTGTCTATGGGAAAGATAAATTTCTATTCCTATTATCACCATCATGGTTACCATGAGGAGAAATCAAACATTTGCCAATCATATTCGCACCTCTGCTGCGCAGAACCAACCTTGCTCTGGCTATCAACCGGCATCTGGCCTCGCCTATGAGCCTATCCAAGAACTAGTCGCTGCCCAACTGGAACCCAGACAGCATGGGGTAGAGACTTCTTATACTAGTGAGAATCTCCCATCTCCGTCCGCCTGAATTCTGGTGAGGCAACATTTCAGTCCACAAGAAGCATCTTTTAGAGATGCTAGACAGTGGGTGTCAGCACTACAATGCCTCAGAGCTCGAGTGGAGAATGAAGAAGTTTGGTCCCGCCATGCTGAAACTAGTCTCCCGGAGCTTTCCAAAGCAAAACTCATCTCTCTAGTTAGATTCCAGGAAGAACGTATCCATAATCTGGAGAAAGCAGTCAATCAGGAGGAAGAAGGCGAAAACCGATATCCAAAAATGAATCAAGAAAACCAAAGGAACAAAGCCTATGACAGGATTCGCCATCCGGAGTGTTCATGGATCGCAGAACCCAGTCAGAACCTTGAAATCCCTGGTGGAGGAAAAAAAGAGCAAGATCACAGAGTAAGGAACTCTTATTCACAAAATAAACTTTTCTCTGATAAGCTGATGACTTATGAGATCCTTAGGCATTTCAAATGTCCCACAAATATTGAAGCCTATGATGGGATCACGAATCCTAAAGAGCACTTAGATGCTTATGTTTCTGCTCTCCTATTTGCTGGAGGAGATGACCTACACATGTGACTCGTTTTCCCTCTGTCTTTGAAGAAAGCCACCCTGAGATGATTTACTACCTTAACTTCTAAATTCGTTGTCAACTGGGAGGGCTTGTCCTCGAGATTTTTGCTACACTACACCACTAGCAAGGTGCAGTTAAAAATCCATCTCATGCCTCTACTAGGTCAAACAAGGAAATGAAGAGTCTTTCTGAGACTTTATATCCCTGTTCAACAAAGAGATAGTGGATATACATGATTAGGATGAAAGGCTCGGACTGCACTACATGAGGGAAGGACATCGCCCTAGGCCGCTTTCTTTCTCTCTCACCAAGAAGGAGCCAAAGACCATGGACAAGTTCCGCGCTCGAGCTAACAAGTACATCAGCGCTGAAGATGTTCTCCAGGCTAGGAAGCATCTCGAGAAAGGAGAAGATATTAAACCTAAGTCCGGACAACCCAATCAACAAGGCCGAAACTCGAAGTCACCATTTAAGGGAAAGTGCGAGAACTACACTCCCCTCAACACATCTTTGACTCATATCTATCAAGAAGTGATGAACACAGAGTTCAGAGATGTGCAAAGACCTCTCCCTTTGAAGAGATATACACAGAGGGAGAAGTCCAAGCACTGTGCATTGCACGATGGTCATGGACATAATACGAAAGATTGCATCAACCTCTAAGATGCCATTGAGTCACTGATCCCGAGATGGCCGCTTGAGCCGCAATGTGCGCCAATCTCAGAACAATAATCAGAGGGAAGGACAAAACTATAAGAAGCGGAGCTACAACTCACAGAAAAGCTCATCTTCTCCCTACTAGAGAAGATGCTCTCTTACAAGAAATGATAATCCTGGCGTAGGCCCATCTTGAGGTAGTGGCCAAAATCAAGAAAGGGCACAGCCCCGGGATGACGATCAAGATAACGATCGTTGCCATGCCGAAGTAACCCAGACAATCAACTCCATCTTGGGAGACTTCGTGGCTGGCGGTGAGTCAGGAAATGCTAGGAAGAAAGCACTTCAAGTTGTACTAAGCGTGGCATCCCTCTCAGGAACTAAGTCAAATAGCAGCGTGAGAAAAACCCCACTGATTTCGTTCTCTAAAGAGGATTACAGATGCACAATCCCGAATCACGACGACCTTATAGTGATCTCGGGGATAATTACCAATCCCAAGGTTCACTGAATATTTGTTGATCAGGAGAGCTCGGCTAACATTATGTTCCTAGACTTGTTTGAGAAGTTAGGATTATCAAAGAAGGAACTGATCCCATATACCAGCGAGTTGATTGAATTTACTAGAGACAAGATCACCTCAGTGGGATACATTGAGACCTACTTAACCTTGGAGAAAGATTCCCTCTTCAAGACACTCAATGTTAAATTCCTAGTGGTTGACTATCCCTCAACCTATAATATCATATTGGGCCACCCTTTACTCCACGACTTTGAGGTCGTGATCTCCGCACCCCACTTCGTGATAAGATCCGTGGTACACGTCCTCAACCTGATAGGGAATTGCAACTCCTTTAACTTGGTGCCAAGATAGACCAAGTGACTAAGATTAGAGGACATTTGAATCAGAAAGAAAGAGTTCAATTAATGAGTTCCTGGTGAAAAATAAAGATATTTTTGCTTGGACCTTCGTGGACATGTCGGGGCTAGACCCAGAGTTCAACCGCCACTAACTCTCTATCATCAAGGATGCAAAGCCGATGACCCAACAAAAAAGGAAAGTCGGACTTGAGAGACAAGAAGTAATTCCAAAAACAAGGAAAAAAACTCTTGGATATCGGATTCATTTGGAAAGTTTCTTATACCACTTGGTTTTCTAATTTGGTCCTAGTTAAAAAGACCAATAGGAAGTGACATATGTGGTCGATTACACTAACTTGAATAAGGTGTTTCCAAAAGACCCTTATCTATTTCTCAACATAAACAAATTAGTGGACAATTCGTCTTCATTCTGATTACTTTCTTTCATGGATGCCTATTTCGGATACAACCAGATTCTCATGAACTCAGAGGATGAAGACAAGATCGTCTTCATAACCGAGATGGGAAGCTATTGTTATTGTGTCATGACATTCGGATTAAAGAATGCACGGACAACTTACCAACGAATGATGAACAAAGTCTTTGAAGAACAAATTAGTCAGATGCTAGAAGTCTACATGAACAACATGATTATCAAGATAACAGAGACCTATAAACATATCAAAGACTTGGAATAGGTATTCACCCAAATACGAAAGCACAACATAAGACTAAACCTAGAGCAATGTGCCTTTGGTGTATAGGCTGGTAATTTCTGGGTTTTTGTTGACAAACCGAGGTATTAAAGCCAACTCAGAAAAATGACAGGCCATCCTTGACATGCGCAGCCCGTAGTCTGTGAAAGAAGTTTAACAACTGAGAGGTTGGATAGCGGCCCTCACATGCTTCCTAGCTAAAGCTGTTCAAAAATCTCTTCCTTTCTTCAAAAGCTTTAAAAAGGGAAAGAATTCTGAGTAGATCCCAGAGTGTGAGGTTGCCTTTCAAGAATTGAAGCAAATGTTATCCACACCACCGATTCTGACAAGACCAGAACCCGATGAAACACTTTATATCTACCTCTCTGATAGTAACGAGGCGATCAACTCAGTCTTGAAAAGAGAAACTGATGAAGGTTAGATGCCAGTTTATTTTGTCAGTAAAATCCTGCAAGGCCCTGAGATTTGCTATCAGAATATTGAGAAACTAACCTTAGTATTACTGATTACAACAAGAATGATAAGGCAGTACTTCTAGTGTCACCATGTGATAGTGAGGACAGATTAACCACTATGGCAAGTACTGCATAAGCCGAATTTCGTTGGGAGAATTATTGTTTGGTCGGTGGAGCTTTCCGAATTTGATATTACTTACGAGCCAAGATAAGCCATAAAGGCTCAAGTATTATTTAATTTCTTGGTTGAGCTTACACTAGACTCCGGTCATCCTAAAGCGCATTCCTAAACCATCTACATTGATGGATCCTCGAATCCCAAAGGAAGCGGCACCAGAGCAATGTTAGAAAACAAAGTCGGCCTCGTGTTAGAACATTCTCTGAGGTTTGAGTTTCCAACTTCAAACAACCAAGCTAAATACGAAGCATGTATTGTAGCCATCATCATGGAAAAGGAGATGAGAGCCACAGATATAATCTTATGCAGTGATTCGCAGTTGGCGACATCTTAGATCCAAGGTGAATACCAGGCTAAGGAGCCTCTATTGCAGAAATACTTAGCCAAAGTCAAGAGCCTGATGAAAAGCTTTGACAGTGTTAACATATAGTATATCCCAAGGGAGCAGAACTCTAGAACCGACATCTTATCAAAGTTTGCCAAAACCAAGAGCCTTGACAATAATAGGTCCGTGATCCAGGATACCCTACTCATTCCTCGTATTACGGATAATGAAGTCCTCTGACTGGAAGATGATGAAACTTGGATAATGCCCATAGTTGTCTATCACTGTAATGACTCATTACTTGAAGATCAAAAGGAAGCCCAAAAAATAGTACAGACGTCGGCTTGGTATACCATTTTGGACAATCAGCTGTATCATCATGGATTTTCTTCTCTCCTCCTTAAGCGCTTTAATCCTAAGGAGGCGGAGTACGTCTTGGCTGAGATTCATGAAGGGAGTTCTAGCCATCATCTCAGGGAAAAGTCTTTAGCATTGAAAGCTTGAGGGCTTGATACTATTGGCCTACTATGGAAGCTGACAGCAAAGAACATGTTCAGAAATGTGACCAATGTCAAAACCACTCAAACATCTATGCAGCCCCACTAGAAGAGTTATTTACGATGTCCGTCCTCTGACCATTCTACCAGTGGGGGATGGATATCCTAGGTTCTTTCCTCCAAGTATCAGGGTAGATCAAGTACCTAGTGGTCGCTGTTGATTATTTCACTAAGTGGATTGAAGCAGAACCATTATCTACTATTACCTTCGCTCGAATCCAAAAGGTCACTTATAAGAACATCATTAGTAGGTTTAGAATCCTAGAATCTATTGTCACGGATAACGAAACCTAATTCACAGATCAGAAATTCAATGATCTCTTAGCCGGTTTCAAGATCAAACAACATTTCACCTCGGTGGAACATCCAAAGACCAATAGGCAAGCTGAAGCCACCAACTGGGTCATATTTAGAGGAATAAAAAAGAGACTTGACGATCTTAAGGGGAATTGGGTGGAGCAGCTCGATAATGTCTTATGGGTATATCAGACCACACCTCATTCCTTCACAAGAGAAACTCTCTTCAAATTAACCTATGGTTGCAAGGCTATGATCCCAGTGAAAATAGGAGAACTGAGTTGGAGAAAACATAACTTTTTCGAGGAGGCAAATCCAGACCTCATCTGCTATGAATTAGACTTGTTGGAAGAACAACATCGTATTGCCCATGTCCGTGAAGCCGCCCTCAAACAGAGGATTGTAGCACGACATAACTCTAAAGTGATTTCACAAAGATTTAACCCTAGCAATCTCGTACTTCGTAGGGCGAACATCAGAGGGAAAAATGCAAAGAAACTCTCTCTGACAAAACTATCAAGAATTTCTAAAATGCAAACAAGCTAAGGAAATATTATAGTTAAATGATTCTAAATTGTCAATTTTATCATGTAAGTGATGCGTTCCGACATGAATAAATCAGTTATTATTTCTTGAACACTTATTTACTTTATTCATCTATAACTACTACAACCTATAAAGTTATCACACCTTAGAGAGGTCCGAGGAATACAAGGTCCGAAGATGATCAGATATTCCAATATCCGTATATGATGGTCAAATAGGGGAATCCATTTGACTGGTATCTGAGTTCAAGGACTGCATTCAAAGGTTTCTACTCGTACCTTAATGAGTCTAAACTTAACCCATAAACTTAAAAAGTTTACAGAAGTTAAGCATATCTGACCATAGCCTAGGACAGTGAACTCCACACCAAGAGGCTTCTGTGTCAACTATATTCTATAATTGCAACATTAAGCCTAACTCATAAGCCTAAAAAAGGTTTAATGTGGTTACAAGTATTAGACTGTTGCTTGGGATAGTAGACACCACTCCAAGAGGCTTCCGTGTAATAGTTTTATACCTAAAAATTTGACTAAGTATCAAACATTTCCGAGCGAACTCGACCACCGAGATCGAGCCTTGGAGCCATCTCGATTGAACAAAGGAAAAGATATGCTAAGTATAAACAAAATCTCTGAAATCGAATGTTGGACCCATCTCAGTGAGGAAAGAGAAAAGACAATAGAGATATGAAAAATATTAAGTACTTAAATTAAAAGGACACCTGAGATCGAGACTTATTTATTTACAAATACTATAAAAACCCCAGGCAAGGGGCAAGATGAAAAGAAAATTACATCAGGCATCCTCCGGGGTTGCCTCCACGACCGTTTCTATGATCCTTTCAGCTTCCACTACCTGGCTGGGCTTTGATGCCTCCTCTTCCTCCTCTTCATTGACGTCTGTCCTAGGAAGAACTTAGTTAACAGTAGTAGTTGCGGGAGCGACATCTACAATCCTACCATCCCGGACCAACTTCATTGAACCAATTCCCTCTTCATTAAGGTTTGGGTTCAGAAGGCGGAGCTCGACGAGTGCATTTACGAACAATTCATCCACTAACTTAGCTAATTCATCTTCAAGAACCACAATTTCATCATTCAGTCTGGCTTCAGTCTGGTGGAGCAGTTTGTTTTCAACTCGGAGGACGGTTAGAGTAGTCTCAATGTAAGATAAGTGATCTTTCAAAGTGTTCTCCTGAGTCACTCCTTCGGTGATTTGAGCTCAGAGTGCGGCCACCTCGACAACCTCCTTATAGAGATGGGCAACCTTGGTCTAGAGCCTAGAGATTTCGGCCCTGTTCATCTTGAGCTCTTCAGTGACTTAAGATAACTGCCTATCTTTTTGGGCAATAGCCAGCTTAAGCCCTTGTTTTTCACCCCGGAGGGTGTCAAACTTTCTTTCTAACTCTCGAGCCCCATCAATGGACTCAAAAGCTCCCTCCAAAAATCGAAGGACGAAGGCATTGTGTAGACACCGTACTTGAGTATCCCAGAGAAGCTCCATCATATCATGCTCTATTAATGCATCTGAGTCGGTAGGAGACAGAAGAGCGTTTTCAATGATCCTTGCTGGATCAACCCCTCTGCCCAAAATCGACCCAAGAGAGAAATATAATGGAGCGCCCTCTGGGATTATAGACCCTGGACCAGCAGGAACCTCGACAGGAGTAGCCTCAGAAGCCGGGCTCTTACTCCTCTGCTCCCTCCTATTGTCGGCCTTCCTCTTCTGAGGTCGAAAAGGCTGCACAGGGGAACCGAGCTGCACCTCTTGCACTGTAGGTGGAGGTGGAGGTGGAGGAACTGCGACTGTGACCCTTGAAGCAGCGGTCAGGGCCCATGATCCAGAAGCTCCCACTCTCCTGGCAGCCAAACATTAGGCAAGGAGCTCGAGAGCACCTGGAGGCACCATAATTTTTGCAAAAATAAAACAAGTATTACAACATTTAGTGAAAAATCTAAAAATATAAATCAGATGCATATATAACAAGATACCTAGCAATGGCTTTATAGAGTCAGCAAGCTCATCAAGGACATTTTTACAGTATATGGGCCCACCTTTGTCAGCCATTCAACAAGGAAATGAAAGACCTCAACTTCATCTTTAGGCAGATCAAAAATCAAATTTTCTATCTCTTCTATTCTCTATTCTTATACAGCCTAAGTCCAGTATAAGTATATACAGGGTCCGCCATCCAGGGTAATTAAAAAAGGTATTGACCCCGGAGCCCCTTTGACTCTAAAGAAATCCTTCTTGAAGTTTTTGAAGGATTCTTGGTAAGGCTTGAACACTTTGCACTCGACTCGTGCTTGCAAAGTGTCCCACCCTTTTTTATGACTATTCCTGGAAGGTGAGAATTGAGTGAAAAGAAAGAAAAAAGATCTGAAAGAATACGACCAGTTGAAAACCTGGCAGATGTGTTCAAAGGCTCGAAAGAATCCTCATGCATTTGGATGCAGTTAGGTTAAAGCCACACGTAAATGGTTGAGGACCCTGACGAGCGCCGAACTCAATCAAAATTGTAACCAAGTTATACCTATGGCTTGTAGCATAGGAAACAACACTGAATCGTCTCTCAAGGATTTTAAATGCAATTTGATCATATCAAGCCAAAATTAGGAGAGAGATTTGAGAACTCAGAATATGTAAATAACAGAATTAAAGTGAGAAATTCAATTAAAAGAACAATCAATTCAGAAACTTATCCGAAATTGGGTTGATTCTATCATAGATCGTTCAACGAACATTCAAAGTGCATTTGAATGGTTAATTTGGATTTAACTGAAATCTCTGCATCAAATCTAGAATTCATACTAGATAATCATCTAGAATTCAATTAAAAATTGACACATAAATTTGCAATCGCATAATTCATGTTAGATCTATGTTAATTTGATCTCCGAATTCAATTAACCTAGGCACAAATCAGTAACCTAACCTCTATAATTCCATGATTAATTCAGATCAATCGATCCTAAATCTATCATAATTCTCAATCTTAAATCAAGGCCCAATCAGATCAAACATAAACAGAATCATCATTCATGCATTCAAGAAGAAGAAGAAGAATAAGAAGAATCCAATTACAATTCGAACACAAAAACAAAACCAAGATCTCAAGAATCCAAACCATAATTTCTTCAAGAATCTCTGAATTGATTACAGAAGTTTAGTTCTCTATATTTATCACCATGAAGGAGCTTGAGGAAGAAAGAAGAAGAAAAAGAGAGAATGATCTAGATCTAGAGAGAGAATGAAAAGTGTAGAATGAGAAGATATATCTTGGTTCTATGCTTCTAACCCCTATAACACCCCATAATTTGGCCTCACATCATCAAAACCCCATTAGTTACAAAGCTAGATCCATTATGAGTAATTGGGCCCAAACCCTATGTTAATTAGAGGTCTACAACTCAAGTTATGGACAAATCATTTTCAAAGGGTCTCTAATTCCGTTGGCTGACTTCAAGGGATGAAAACTCCATCGAAACGTTGTAGTTTGGAAAAGTGATCTCGTATTAATTGAAGATATATGTCTTAGCTTTCAAATGTCACCCGTTTCAGGCCCATATCACATCTATAGCCAAAGTTATGCCTTGATTAATGCACACTGCTCAGGTTATAGTAACAGAACCTGTGTTTTGACTTCTAGGTATAATTAGCTCCACTAGATGTCCGAATTAGCCCTGGAGCTCTTCATGAAAGTTGTAGAGCTCTCTCTCATATTTCTTACAAGGTAAGATACATAAATTTTAAACATCTAGAACTCAAGATATGACTAAAATACAGAAATAATGTAAAATCTCAATAATGCTGGAAAAGATCAATTAAGCCCAATTTGAGCCCAAACTTATAAAACATGACCAAACTCAATCAATTAAGTACATAGAGAGTATAAATGACTAAAAATGAGGGTTTATTAATATATAAAATATATGATTATCAGACCTCGATCTCGAACTTGGTGAATAGAAGTCAGACCCCGATTCTGGTAAAAGGCGCCTTGTACACACACACACACACACATATATATAATCGTTGTCTTTTTTCTAAGTAGAACATACTCTGTTCTACTCAGTCGGAACTTGGATGGCGTATTCCCTATCTCTTAACCCATCAGTAGTTAACTGCAAATACTCCTACTTCTCATGCGCATCTTTTGCGCTTACTACGCTTAAGAGAATGCCAAAGACTTCACAGTAGGTCAACATCTCACGGGAAGGTGAGCTCTCTGTGTTATGATGGAACCATTCTTCGACGTGCCATAATGTTACCTACAAAGGCCGCACTCATATTAGACTCAGAAGAGGATTCACTAAGGTTCCCTAACTCTACCATGAGCTCAGAGAGCGGATATGCTGGCCTTTGCCTTACGAGCTCTCTAGCACGATCTGCCTTTTGGATTGCCTCCAAGATATTCATCCTGGTTACCGGCCTTGGACCACTATCAGACTCCCCACCATGAGAATGTCGCCTTCATCGCGACTGAGGCTCTAGGGACGGCGGAGCACCAAGAATCTTTACAAAAACACTACTGTTTTGCAAAGTCTCCTCACTACTATTCAGTGACATTTTTCTCTCTCACAATGGTGTTTTCAGAAAGACAAAAAGGTAGAAAAAGAGAATACCTTGGGATTAAATGGTGAAAAAGGTTTGAAAAGAGCTAAAAATTACCAACAACTGCAGTTAGAGCTTGTCGAAAATCGTCTTTATTCGTCGAAGGAGAAGAGCATAAATGCCAGAGAAGGAGAAAGTGGGGGGAGAAACCTCCCACTTTTATTTATAGGTGAAGGAAACCCCCTCAACCATTATCCTGAATAGGGCAAAAGCATTTTTTTCCCTTTTGTTTCGAAATTTGAAAACCGCTAATCATAATGTCGAATCTCAAACGGTGGCTTCCACTGTTCTTTAACCACGTGGTGTACAATTTTTGAACTAAGCAGTTGAAAGGATAATGCTCAGAATGTTCAGAATGGAAGCGACGCATGATGTTACAAAAGGATATTCAAGCCAGATCACAAACTTGCATCATGATATCATGATAATCCATAACACGGATCTTGGCTCGTAACCGATTTTTTTTCAAAATTAGATGGGCCACACAAACTAATTTGTATGTGGGCAACCTACTAGGTATCTTGAATAACGATGTGATGACTTAAGCAGAATGATCCATTTCGGATCCCAACCTTACTCATTAGCACCGAGGGCATTCTACGACACATCACGGACCTCGACCTTTTAGAAAAAAAACATCGTGAGATCTGGTATTTATGTTATGACTTGGATCCCTTTATCCTATGCATATCATGTGCTCAAGTTAAACTCAAATATTTTGATACTTAGCTGTCGCATCTAAGCACTAAGCTATGAGTAACTATTCTGGATCAAATTTTGGGTTAACAGTTCGAGAACAACCAGACCCACTAAAATAGGATTTCAGATATTTATGCACTCTATTAGATAAGTTAATCTACGTATTTATAAGGTACAAATTTCTCACATAATCCCTCATAGATATGGACACTAATTACATCTCACATAAACAAATAAAAATTAGTTATAAGAAATAACAATCTCATGAATTATGATCCTAAATAATAACATTCAATTCAAATTGAACTACAATTATTATCACCTAATATGCTCTTATAAATATCCTACAAAATCTCAAAGATATACATTTAATTCTAAATATTACCAACCTTGTACACAATTTAACTTGAATGTTAGAATACTTTCTGCGAGTATTCACTCCCACACACTACAGTCATAGCTGTCATGTATCAGAAAAAAGCACCTTTGTCAACCTATTCAAGTATTTCTCTTAAACTTGTTCAGAACAATCTTAAATTGGAGGGAGTCTATTCCCCCACTCTCTTGTAACTTGTAAGTGTTACAGCCAATGGACTTGATTAAACTAGAGAAACCGACAATGCTTTCTTAAATCAAGAAATACAACACGAGATCAATTTGTCCTGGATTTTACCCCCTAAAAATCAGGGGGAAGATACAAAAGAAAAAGTGATTGCCCCGGGCAAGTGATTTTCACTAGTTGGTGCAACAGCTTAATGATTTCACGTCTTCCAGTAATGTGGATTTTCAACTGCTAAATACTATTGTCTTATTTTGCGTCGTTTGCGTGCAGGGTTTGCTCATGTGTGTATATTGTAGAGAGGTGAACACGGAATTGGTGATTGCAAGTCTAGTTTGGATAGGTCTTAACATGTGAACGAATTGTCACTTTCATTGCATTCAACTGGCTTAAATCAAACAATATGCGCAATAGGGAAAAACCATCCCAAATTTGAAACCACTCTCACTAAATTTTTCTGAATAACAGGGCATAAATGTCCAAAGAAAGCCGTCTGCACGTTGTTGACAAGAACAACTACCAAAACACAAGAACAACTGACAAAGACATTTTTCAAATTTGCCCTTAGGTGGAAATCAACTTTTTAATCGTTCCAGATATTCCCAAAAAAATTGTTCCATCATTGTTTCTTTTGTTCCCTACTATATTCAACTTCTCCGTTCTTCAATGCTTTCAACTTTCTGTACCCTATATCAGTTCCAAATATCCTATTATGATGGACAAAAAGTCATATACCATTGTCAGTATAACAAGTGAAACATCCAAGGGATAAACAAATGTCAGTTAGGCCATGTTATATGCTAAACATAACCTAAAGTACTAATCCATTTGGCAGAATATGTCAGCAAACTTACCGGTCCATGTAAGTAAAGGTTGATGAATAGTTTCCAGACTTGGTATACAGCAAACGGTGATGATAGTCATGAAAATCAGCTCTGAAAGTGAAGATGCATAGCTTAAGAACATTGAGCACAATAACTGAATGAACCTAAAGGTTGATGTCAAGTAAAGGGGAAGGAACATGACACTTACCCCCCATACAATGGTAAGAAGTTTGATGGACTCCATGGGAAATGGTAACCGCAATGTGCCTCAACTGTCTCAAGGACTCTAAGAACCATCCATAGCCAGAGTGTTATCAAGTGGGGCCCCGTGACAGCAGGACCAACAACGGTAGCAAATCCAAGAAAAAGTATCTCAGCAGGATGAGCATATTCAGAAGTAAGTCCAAATGGTGTAGCATACCTTCACAATATAGTGGAACACCTTTGAGCTTTAAGCAAAACCCTAAAGCAGTTCATGGATAATCAAATAATAAACCAAAACTGAAGAGCAAACATAACACTTACTCGTGATGAACACTGTGAACATGCTTGTACAACCATTTTGTGTGCAATATCCTATGTCCCCAGTAGAATACAAAATCCTCCAAAATGAAGTAAAAGATTATTTGAGCTAGAACTACTCTCCTGCAAAACCAAAATTGGATCTTACTAAGTAAGCTTAATGGAAAGATATATTCATAAATGTTTACAGGAAGAATTCCTATCATGGAACTTATAAGTCCAGAATAACCACAGTGCTCTAAAGAACCTGAAAGTACCAGGACGGCAGTGGAAGACTAGTTCGCATGCCCATGTATCTGAAGACGGGATATGAAAAAAGCATAACAGGTAGATTGACACCAAAATGATACAGCAACAAGCGAAGAATACATTTCTCCTGAGATGCAGGGCTGTTAATTTTTGCCTGCATGAAATCAAGCGTTAGCAACAACAGTAAATCTTACAGACTAGGCTTCAAATGAAGGAAAAAAACCAAGAGAAAGAGGACTAATGAGCAGCATACTAGGTATCATACAGTGGAAGCAACAGGAATATTTGATTACACAACAGCACAAGACAATATTCAAATATTTCTTTTTTGAACTAAATAATTATATATCAAATGAAAATGGAGTGAGTAGATATAACTTTTGCTGCTGGTATCAAGGGGTTTTCTTAGTCTATGCATTATTCAACTATAGCATGCAGAAGTTCAAATAGAACACAAAGCCCATGTATATTCTGGCAGGAAAAAACCTTTTGTGAAGAATGGCCAACGAAAAAGGTTGACAATCGACACCAACAGGCATTACAAGAACATCTTACCAATGTAAGACATACACATAAAGAATACAACATTAAAAAGGAAATCCGCTGTAAGTTTCACTTGTAAAGACCAGTTCAATGGAAAACAGGGAATAAGTGAATAATTGATATCAAGAACAAGGACTCATCCTAGTGAATATGTCTACCATGTCAAAGCAAACTACATTGGAGCAGGTTAGCTATGACTGGGTCCTTTCAAATACAACTTCCTAAAAGTCCTTTGAAGGAAAGGATGGGGAAGAAAACTTAAAGCAGCTAATCTCTAACCAGGAAAACAAAAGAAGCAATCATACAATTTAAAGATGCAATAAAGTTGAATAAGGTAAAACCTGAATTTTGTACTTGGTCAGCCATCCTGCCCTCTCAAGGTATATAAAAGGAAGTCCAGATAAGAAGAAAACGCTCTCATGTAGAAAGAAACTTCCCAAACATGCCAGCTGAAAGTCGCTGAAATGTGTGATCAAGTACTGCAGCACAAAAAACCAGTGAATTTTATATCATGTAAAAGTCCTACTATTAAAAGGAGTAAACATCAGTTCTGTTTTCATGAAATAATAGTTTCAAAGTACGATAAGATTGACATTTCCATCAACAAAATGCCAATTAAATTTTAACCCTGTCATTCTTCAACTTCTAGCAAATGCATATCCAAGCAATCTACTGGAATCTATGATGGTGTTACAATAAAGGACTAGATTCCATTCCAAAACCAAGAAAAGCCGAAAAGAAAATGAAATTTAACAAAATTAAAGGTTAGTGAATCTGTTTAAATGTTATGTTTATCCTTACTTCAATGCATTTCACTGTTATTTCTTGTTCTTGCTTTTTCTTGATAAATATTTCAATAAGAAATTAAAAATTAAGTTGATAACAGATTAAAAAGAATTAAACTTCCAAATGAAGTATGATCCAGCATTTTCAAAAGTGTAATCAAAATACAATCACCAATCATTGCTCCTATGTCCCGTCCCATCCCATCATCAAGTATCATATCATCAAGTCTAATCTAGCAAAAATATTAGATATATATATATATATATAAAGAGAAAAAGAAAAAAGAAACAAGCTAACTATGATTGCTTCCTGAAATTGATTGCTAAAAACACATATAGTGATCATCATACCAAAAAGGCAAGATGAGAAAATCAAATCTAGGGCGAAATCATGGAGAAGAAGAAAAAGCGAAGAACGACGCAGAAGCAGCAGAATGGAGTAAATGGCGAAAAGGAAAAAGAAAGAGAGAACCTGCCAACCAGATTCGATGATGGACGCCATAGCAAAAGCTGGTGGGTGGAGACAGCAACGAGAGAGAGATAAAGAGAGAGAGTGAGTGAGTGAGTGTGTGATAAAAAAATGGTGGTGTTATTATGGATGGGAAGGTAAAGCCAAATGGCTAGTAGTGCCAGCCTCAGTTCCAAACAAAGGCCACACAGACAGACGCACCATATAATATGGCAAACGGGAATCTGGCCTCACATTACGACACTTGTCGAATATTTATTGTATCATTACGTAATCTCCACACGGGTTTGTAAATACGTTAGGGGAGGTTTACACTCCCCGCCTCGCCTCTCTAATTTTTTTATGTCCTTACTCCTTATCTCAGTTTGGGAAGAAAAATTCTTTTTGTCTCCGTTTTTTATAGTGAGGTGGAGATTTATAGAGAGAGTCTAATATTATTTTAACAATTTTTAAAAAATTAAAAAAATTAAAAATATATATATAAAGTTGTAATTTATTTTAATTTAAGTTATTAATATTAATAAAATTAAATAATAAGTTATTACGAAGTGTTATTTTTTTATTTTTTTTATTTCAAATTAATAAAAAAATAATATAGATGAAAATTATTAAAAGAAATATAGTAGTAATATATATATATATATATATAATATAATTAATAATAATAATTTAATAATTTCTCAAAATGAGAATCTCATGGGATAATGGATACGATCCTCGTCCCCTTTCTCATCCCCATCCCCTTCCCTATAAGAGAAAATTTTTTAAATTCGAGTTCCCAAATGGGACAATCCCTGCGGATATCTTCAAATGCCGGGAGATTTTGTCATCCCTATTGTAGCTCAATGGGCGTAAGTGATGATTATGTGCATGTCTTGTAACATCCCAAATTTAATTAACTATAGTATAACCGGTGTTATATAACAGTCATTAAATTCAGACGTGCCACTTACTACAGATAAGCATTTTCTAATATAACAAAACCAAGTATATAAAAAATATGAGTCACGAATGAATAAATATATTTATTACACAACATCTGTATTTATCACAAATACAATACATATTTAAATTCAAAAGAAACTACAAAACTATACTAAGCTAAGCTCGTCAAGCTCCTATTTTCACTTCACTTTTCATAAGTCCTCCTTTCTAGAATCATCATGGATACACATACACGGGGTGAGCATCACATATTCTCAGTAAATATATCTATAAAATATGTCATCACAATCATTCTAACTATTTCGGAGAAAAACACAATTCTGAACTCAAGTCGCATATATATCTTAGCTAGAAACGTGCCAAAAGCCAAAACCATGTCCTTTTTCTTCCTAAAATAGATTCTCATTTTATAACTTTGTATAAAAACTCATTTATCACAAACAATCTTCAAGTAATCACCACACTCACATAAACAACATCTCCATTTCAGATATACGTAATTGCCTATACAATTGCAATGCATGAATATGTTATGATTAGCAACCACTCATACAATTGCCATGATATACCAAATTATGCCTTATATGCATGCCTATGCAATAACCTAAGTATGTAATGAGTAATGTTATGATACCATTTACGGGAATCCAATTCCATGGTAATGTCATGAATGCATGAGCCTTGAACAAAACAAAAGAACCTAATTCCACAAGTCCTGAACAAGCACTGGAAACCCAGTTCTAGTTATTCCTCGAGGTGTGAGGGAATGAACCATCCTCAACTCATCACTATGATCAGGAAGGTATGTTACCTTTTCACTTAAAATCATGTATGAACACCATCTCTGGGTAGTGAACCCATCAATTACACGATTTTCAGCAACGTAGAGGAATCCATCATCTTCAGATAATGAATCCATCAACTACACGGTCTTCAGCAACGTAGAGGAATCCATCCTCTCAACATAGTTATGAAAAACAATGATACCAATTATTATAATAACTAGCATGCCAATTAGTTTACAAACATAACTACAAGAGTGAAATACAATGATGTCAATTATCATAATAGATAACATACCAATTGAATTACATTCATCTCATCTCAAGCATGAACAACAATGATGCTAAGTATCACAATAAATCACATACCAATTGATTTATATTCACTACATAAACACTTCATTAAATACTCCTATTAGAGTCTATCACTCATTAAAAAGTATAAAAGAAGAAATTACACCATTAAAAGGCTCCACTGCATCAAATAGAAAATCCTGTCAAATTCTGAATGTCACACCCCGACGTAGCAATGCTCATGCCACTACGCCAAGCTCTCTGGTCCCTCATGCCTCGGCGTGGTGCATTCACGTCGTGGCGTGCTGCTCTCAGGTCGCACAGCCCCTGCCACGTCACGGCGCGAGGAGCTTTTTGCAGAATTCTGCAAATAGGGGTACTATTCCATTAGAACAAATCCTCCGTCAATCACTCAAAAAATCAATTCCAAGTGATTTCCAGCCTTACACAAGGTCAATTAACACATTGCAACTCTCAAAACCATTTTCAAATCACTTTATATGCATCAATGCATCATCCATCACCCTAAAAACCTAAAACCCCATTTTTGACACAAATGATATTATAAGTGTTTAAGAGATGAAAAATGCATCACCAAGCATACCACAAAACATAAACATATCATTTTCAAGTCATACAACAAGAATCAAGCATAAAAAAAAAAAGAACATCACTCAAACTCCACTTTCTTCATCAACCTTCCTCATGAGAAAAGATGGAGAAAATGAAAGTAAAGAGTAAAACAATGTTCTCCCTGCATCAAGGTCTCGAAGATGAAGCCAAGGATTGGCAATGGAGATCCCAAGCTCTCCTTCCTCTTTCTCCTCCTTCTTGGTTTCCTTTCTTTCTTTCTTTTTTCTGTTTTCAACTTCTTTTGCCATGAGAAATGAAGAAAAGAAGTCAAAATTGGCTTCTTATAGCCAAGTACTAAAACTCTTAATCTATTAAGAGCACTTAAATTTCACCAAATCTAGTTCCCTAACTTCCAACAAGTTTCAAATAAATCCTAAGATTCATCAAAAATCTTGTTCAAGTATAAACAACAAAGAGCATCACTCAAACTTCACTTTCTTAATTAACCATCTTCATGAGAAAAGATGGAGAAAATGAAAGTAAAGAGTAAAACAAGGTTCTCCCTACCTCAAAGTCTCGAAGATGAAGCCAAGGATTGGCTATGGAGATCCCAAGCTCCCCTTTTTCTTTCTCCTCCTTCTTAGTTTCCTTTCTTTCTTCTTTTTCTTCTGTTTTCAGCTTCTTCTGCTATGAGAAATGAAGAAAAGAAGTCAAAATTGGATTCTTATAGCCAAGTACTAAAACTCCTGATCTATTAAGAGCACTTAGATTTCACTAAACCTAGTTCCCTAACTTCTAACAAGTTTCAAATAAATCATTGATTCATCAAAAATCTTCTTCAAGCATAAACAACAAAAAACATCTCTCAAACCCCACTTTCTTCATCAACCCTCCTCATGAGAAAAGATGGAGAAAATGAAAGTAAAGAGTAAAACAAGGTTCTCCTTACCTCAAGGTCTCGAAGATGAAGCCAACGATTGGCTATGGAGATTCCAAGCTCTCCTTCCTCTTTCCTCTTCTTCCTCTTTCTCCTCCTTCTTGGTTTCTTTTCTTTCTTTTCTTTCTTATGTTTCCAGCTTCTTCTGTCGTGAGAAATGAAGAAGAGAAGTCGAAATTAGATTCTTATAGCCAAGTACTAAAACTCTCGATTTGTTAAGAGCACTTAGATTTCACCAAATCTAATTCTTTAACTTTCAACAAATTTCAAATAAATCCTAAGATTCATAAAAAGTCTTATTCAAGCGTAAACAACAAAGAACATCACTCAAACCCCACTTTCTTCATGAACCCACCTCATAAAAAAAGATGGAGAAAATGAAAGTAAAGAGTAAAACAAGGTTCTCCCTACCTCAAGGTCTCGAAGATGAAGCCAAGGATTGGCTATGGAGATCCCAAGTTCTCCTTCCTCTTTCCCTTTTTCCCTATTTCTCCTCCTTCTGGTTTCCTTTCTTTCTTTTCTTTCTTCTATTTTCAGCTTCTTCTTCCATGAGAAATGAAGAAGAGAAGTCAAAATTGGCTTCTTATAGCCAAGTACTAAAACTCTTGATTTGTTAAAAAAAAACTTAGATTTCACCAAATCTAGTTCCCTAACTTCCAACAAGTTTCAAATAAATCCTAAGATTCATAAAAAATCTTGTTCAAGTGTAAACAACAAAGAACATCACTCAAACCTCACTTTCTTAATCAACCCTCCTCTTGAAAAAAGATGAAAAAATGAAAGTAAATAGTAAAACAAGGTTCTCCCTACCTCAAGGTCTCGAAGATGAAGGCAATGATTGGCTATAGAGATCCCAAGCTCTCCTTCTTCTTTCTCCTCATTATTGGTTTCCTTTCTTTCTTCTTTTTCTTCTGTTTTCAGCTTCTTCTACTGTGAGAAATGAAGAAGAGAAGTTAAAATTGAATTCTTATAGTCAAGTACTAAAACTCCTGATTGGTTAAGAGCACTTAGATTTCACTGAATCTAGTTCCCTAACTTCCAACAAGTTTCAAATAAATCCTAAGATTCATCAAAAATCTTATTCAAACATAAAAAATAAAAAACATCACTCAAACCTCACTTTCTTCATCAACCCCCCCTCATGAGAAAAATGGAGAAAATGAAAGTAAAGAGTAAAACAAGGTTCTCCCTACCTCAAGGTCTCGAAGATGAAGCCAAGGATTGGCTATGGAGATCCCAAGATTTCTTTCCTCTTTCCCTTTTTTCTTATTTCTCCTCCTTCTTGGTTTCCTTTCTTTCTTTTCTTTCTTCTATTTTCAGCTTCTTCTTCCTTGAGAAATGAAGAAGAGAAGTCAAAATTGGCTTCTTATAGCTAAGTACTAAAACTCCCGATCTGTTAAGAATACTTAGATTTCACCAGATCTAGTTTTCTAAGTTCCAACATGTTTCAAATAAATCCTAAGATTCATAAAAAATCTTATTCAAGCATAAACAACAAAAAACATCACTCAAACCCCATTTTCTTCATCAACTCTCCTCATGAGAAAAGATGGAGAAAATGAAAGTAAAAAGTAAAACAAGGTTCTCCCTACCTTAAGGTCTCGAAGATGAAGCCAAGGATTAGCTATGGAGATCCGAAGCTCTCCTTCCTCTTTCTCATCCTTCTTGGTTTCCTTTCTCTCTTTTCTCTCTTTTGTTTTCAACTTCTTCCACTACAAAAAAACTGGTGTCTAGCCACGGTTTTTTTACTATGATTCCTACAACCGTAGTTAACTCAATTAAAAAAAGGGCAATCTGCACCTGCGAAGCTAAGCGTGCCACCCTTTTCCAACTCCCTCTTTTTTTCCCATCTCCCACCCTTTTCCATCTCCCTCTCAGCGCACTCACGAATGAACGGTGCACCCAGCCACCGTCACATGACCCACCAATCTTGACCCATAATCCATAATTCATGAACCATTTGAGCTCCTGACCACAAATGAAGCCTTCTGCATGCCCTAGCTCTGCAACAAATGGCTTTGCGACCGTTAGTGAGAAGCTCGATAAAGCTCCAAGCACTGAGTAAAGTTACGGGGAACAAGGACTGATGAAGAAAGGGTAAGAGGACTCAAGCTTTGCGATAGATCCACCACAATAAACCGCCATTTGACCTGGTTCCTCCTCTATAAATAGTAAGACGAGTTCAGAGGAAAAAAAAGGGAAAGGGAAATGAAAATCAGAGAAAAAATAGAAGATTATGGTGGTGTAATCTTGAGGATAGAACTTTCCCTTGTATTTTGTGAGAGAAATTTGAGAGAGATTCTAGCAAGAGAGATTGAAAGATTGGGAAGCTGCTACACAGCCACTTAGAACATATGTTTGGTATTTTTTTTTGTTTTTATTTTATTTCTAATGTTGTATTGAGAATCTTAAACAATTGAAGATCAATGTACATTGTTTTTAGTTGTCTTGTTACTGAATGTTTAAAAGTTTAATTTGGAAGAAGGTTGAGGTCAGTTTCTAATGTACAAATATGCCTGCCTTTTAGCTTAGTTTTTATTTTGACTGCATGCAAGCTATATGTCAAAATGCGTGAACCATTTACTCTTATTGCTGATTGTCTAGTGAGTCCTTGAATCCTTGTATGCTGTCTTTGATGTTTAAGTGTAAAAACCAGAAATTGCTATTTCATTCTTTAAGAATTTACTTAAGAACTACGCATACATTGGGTGCTGTTATGTTATCCTTTGAGTGCTCAAAAGTTGTTATGCTCTCCGTACAGTGGTTTGCACAATCCACCAACCAAGTATTGATATATTTGATGTATTTGATGAGGTATGAAGTCTTACCAGTTACCATTGAGGTACAATTCTGTTACGGCAACCACATATTATATTAAGTACTTCAATCTCAATCTTTTTAGCTGCTACTTCTGAAATTGGGAGGGGAGCAAATATATTCTAGTCCATTAGGTCGCCACTATTCCCATTTGATCATGTATTTTGAGGTGAGTCTAGTGTAAATGAGATTGAGCGTATTAGCTGCTGTTGTAGCATCAACATATTCACTATAGTGCCTAATTACTATAGGCTATTCAAGGAGTTTTTAGGATTAGGAATGGTTATAATCCTGCTACTTGGATGTTGGAAGTTACATCAACAGGAACAGAAGCAAGTCTTAAGGTCAACTTCACTAATGTGTACAAAAACTCAGAACTACACAGGTTAGATTCCTGTCTTACACCTTGTTATGTCTGATATCATAATGATAAATATTGGAAATCATCAGTTATTTTGTTTCTTTTCATTTTTTCTTCTGATGTTTTAAATCAAATCTCCAGATACCAAAGTTTCATGATTATAAGAATATTACAATGCATATATTTCTTGGCTTATGATTTCAATGCAGTAGCGTTTACAGATTTTTAATAAATCACTGATACTTCCAATTGTTTAGGAGAAACAAACAATTGATCCAGGAGCTTAGTATATGATGTGTGTGAAACAACATCATGTTTTGTTCTTGTTTTGCATGCATTCTTGAGCATTTTAAGCGTTTTAGTTTCCCTTTTGGTTTGCTTTTCCCTTAGTTCGGATAACTGTCGTGTTTTTGGTGTTCTTGTACAGGATTAATGTTGAAATGGCCTTGGATTGAATGGAATGCTTGCATGTTTGAAGTTGGAGCTTAATGGATAGCAATAAAGGTGCAAAAAGGCCATTCCAGAGGGAACCACGGCCTGCCCGTGGTCTCAACCACGGCCATGGTTCGTGGGAACCAAGAAATTGAAGAAATTTGAAGCAGACTCAACCACGGCCTGGCCGTGGTCTACACCACGGCTGTGGTTGAGAGCCAGCAGTGAAACCTCCATCTCGTAACCAACCACGGTGTGGTTCTACAGCAATGATTTTAGTTTTCTGTTTTTATTTCTTTTGGGGGCTTTTAGCCCATAAAAACCCTAAGATTATAAATAGGGATTCTGAATAGAATGAATGGAGTTCCAATTAGGTTTTAGGAGGAGGCAAAATTGGAGGCTTGGCTTTTGATCTTCATCTTTCTCCATTGTTACGGGTTTGGGATGTTTTTAAGTTTGATTTCTGTTTTCTTCTTCTTGATGTCTGAGTAGTTACTTTTGTTTCTAGAATTGGGCAATGCCCTTTGATACATTGATAATGATTAATTGACGTTGTTTCCCCTATTATTAATCTTGAATGTTCTTTGATTTAATCCGTATTGCTTTTATTCATGTGAATTTGCTGGCCACTTATTTGCATCTCATAGGCATTTAAGGACGTACTGAGAGGTGAACCTAGGTTTGGAACCATAAGAATTGAACTTAAGGTCTAAATCACGAGAGTTTTTAGCAGGATTCAATGAATTACCACAAAGCGTAATGGGTTCAATTTAAATTCAATTACCACGAGTAGGAATTGGTTTAATTAGACCTGATCTTGTATCTTGAGAAAGAACATTAACTAATTTAGGGTAATTCACCTTCAATTGAATTTCAGATTTAATAAAAGGGTTGTCAATTAGGATTTATCTTGTATCATTGTGGTATCTCAATCTTGGAAGCTTTCTTAAACCTGAAAACCCCCTTCTTCTATCTTCTTGATAAATTACTGTTTTTGTTCTTAATTTTACACTTTAATAATTATTTACTTAATTGCTTGGTTACTACATTCTTATCAATCAACAATTTTATCTCATTTGTTTAATTTAATTGAATTAATTAATTAATTGGTATTCATAGGCACAGTCCCTGTGAATTCGATCTTTTTATTACTTGACGACGAAACCGTACACTTGCGGATTGCACGCATCAGTATACCACCTCAAGGTTCGAAAGATTTATACTTTGATAGTCAATATTCAAAGACTTTTTTAGCACAATGTATACTTCTAAGTCTTTTATTCAATTAAGAATATGTCTCTAATTTGCGTATACTATTAAGTCTCTAAAAAGCCAACAACGAAGATTTTAATTTTATCAAGATGAATTCTTATAACTGGCCTTTAAGTAAAGCTAGTTGCTTAATGACAACATAAAATTTGTCTCCTCTTAGTTAAAGAAGAATCTAAGTGATCAAGGGATTAAAAGAATCGATTATGGTATAACTTCAACAATATGATAATAAAGAATTTGCCTATCATAAAAGACAACCTTCATTTCCATTAATCTATATCCTCCTTCCTCTTCTAAAACCAAAATCTAATCATTACTTTAATCTTATTTGGACTTGTTTTGGCTCTAATTTATGCCTTAAATGATTATTAAGATCTAATCGTCCTTAGTAGGCAGCTTCAATTTGATATTGAAAAGTAAGAAGATTCAATGTTCTACTTGATTGGTCAGTGAAATTGTTAACATGAAGGGTATGATTTAGTTTTGACAAAGATTCAAAACTTTTGTCCAATCCTTTTTATTAACTAATGATTTGAATGCTTTACTTGATTGAGAATTAGTATTATGTGATTGATGATGTTTTTTTTGTGATATGATTGAGGAAGTGACTAGTATTTTTTTTTTAAAAAAAAGAAATAGTTAGCCACGGTTTAACCATAGCTAAACATTAACATAGCTACGGTTTAAGCATAGCAAAGCATTTTATAAAACATATTCTAGTCAAGATGGGTCACAATTATAACCGTAGGTAACATAATGTTGCCCCGGTCTCTAAAACAGTAGCTAATAAATTAGCCACGCCTTATTTAACCACGGTTGTTATAACTGTGGCTAACTTTAATTAGCTATGGTTTTAAAGGAATTTGCCACGGTTAAAACCGTGGCTAAACACAAATTTTTTTTTTGTTGTGTTCTGTTGTGATAAATGAAGAAGAGAAGTCAAAATTGGCTTCTTATAGCTAAGTACTAAAACTCTCAATCTGTTAAGAATACTTAGATTTCACCAAATCTAGTTCCCTAACTTCCAACAAGTTTCAAATAAATCATAAGATTCATTAAAAATCTTGTTCAAGCATAAACAACAAAGAACATCACTCAAACTCCACTTTCTTCATTAATCATCCTCATGAGAAAAGATAGAGAAAATGAAAGTAAAAAGTAAAACGAGGTTCTCCCTACGTCAAGGTCTCGAAGATGAAGCTAAGGATTGGCTTTGAATATCCCCAGCTCTCCTTCCTCTTTCTCCCTTCTTCCTCTTTCTCCTCCTTCTTGGTTTCATTTCTTTCTTTTCTTTCTTCTATTTTCAACTTCTTTTGCCATGAGTAATGAAGAAGAGAAGTTGAAATTGGCTTCTTATATCTAAGTACAAAAACTCCTGATCTGTTAAGAATATTTAGATTTCACCAAATCTAGTTTCCTAACTTCCAACATGTTTTAAATAAATCCTAAGATTCATAAAAAATCTTGTTTAAGAATAAACAACAAAGAACATCACTCAAACCCTACTTTCTTCATCAACCCTCCTCATGAGAAAAGATGAAGAAAATGAAAGTAAAGAGTAAACCAAGGTTCTCCCTACCTCATGGTCTCAAAGATGAAGCCAAGGATTTGCTATGGAGATCCCAAGCTCTCCTTCCTCTTTCCCCTTCTTCCTCTTTCTCCTCTTTCTTGGTTTCCTTTTTTTCTTTTCTTTCTTCTATTTTCAGCTTCTTCTACCATGAGAAATGAAGAAGAGAAGTCAAAATTAGCTTCTTATAGCCAAGTACTAAAACTATCGATTTATTAAGAACACTTAGATTTGACTAAATCTACTTCCCTAACTTCCAATAAGTTTCAAATAAATCCTAAGATTCATCAAAAATCTTGTTTCGTCATTTCCTTATTTTTTCATATTTGCTTGTAGTCAATCCGACATTAAAACACATACTCAGTATGCTTAAAAAAGCTAAACTACACTATCTTCTACGCATTTGTGACCTAGAAACAAATTTTTCATATTTATTTCCATTAACTAAGTAATTTAAGCTTATTCTATATTTCACATATAGTGTTACAACAAAGTGACTAAACGTGTTCAGAAGATCACAAAACTTAACAGGAATGACATACAATTATTAAGCTACCTCTGTAACTATATACAAGTCTATCATGTTTTCACGAGTGTTGCATGTCTAGCTTCTTGAACTCCAAAATTCTAATTTTATTTCATCTTTATCAATTGTTCATGTAATTTTGGACTAGAAGTGGTCGTTTAGTAAAGTATTTTTTAAAGTGATGATTTTAGGATTTGAACCCTTGAAATTACAGATAAAGTTCGCTAGAGGTCGTAGTTTACTTCCTCTACGACTAATCACTCTTGGATTCCAAAATTATAATTTAAGCTCAAAGTTATAAGAGATAAGTTTTTTTTTTTTGTCTAAGTTGTAATTTAGGATTTTTAAAATGTTAAATCAAAGTGTAATATCAATGTTTCATTTTTTAGAATGTCACACTTCCCTCTCCCTTACTCACTCTGATGTAATTGAAAAAAAAAATTTAAAAAGAGAGTTAAGGAAGTATGTTCCATTCTTAACTAATTGAATTTGAACCTTAAGAAGCTTACACAAATTGATATGGAAATGTCATTCAAAAAAATATGTGGAAATGCATCTTTAAAAGTCTAAAATATGTAATTGGTCCCTATAGTTTACATTAGTTTTAGTTTTGTTCCCTATAGTATAAAATATTTGTTTTAAGTCCCTATAGTATCTTATCATTATGGTGTCGGTCCCTATTGTTAAGTCATCTTCAAACACTATATGATATTATCTTACTCTGTGTTTGAATGTTTTTTCATTAATAGAACGAAACAGAATAGGTGGGGATAGACCGGAAAGGAGAGAGAAGTAATAGAACATAGTAATCACTCTCTTTGTTTCGAAGATTAATAACGAAACTAAACTTCATTAACCTTGTTTGGAAGTTATATTGTAAAGGAATGGAATGGAACGAAACGATTATAATTTTTAACTTCTCTAATAGCTCTTGCTTATGTCATAGATTAGGATTTATAAATTCTTTTCTCTTAAAACTATTTTCTGCATCTTCATAACTTCTCTAAGCCCATACGATACTAACAAAATGTACTTGTTTGTAATAAAAAAAAGTTTGTACCCAAAAAAATTATATGTGCCTGTGGTATGCCCTCATTATAATTCCTTTCGATCTATTCTCATACACCCTTTCTCCCCTCCCAACTCATTCAGTTCCCTTTCATGCACTAATTATAATCTATTTCGATCCATTATAATCGCGGATCTGATTTTTATTTTTGCTTTTATTTTTATTAATTTTTTTGTTTTACTTTATGTTATATATATATATATATATATATATATATATATATATATTGCTATGCGTTTTGTTTTGCAATTTTGTTTCTGGGTTCTACCTGTGTGAATTGTGCATGCTCGTTGGAGAAAAGAAAGAGAGAGGAAGAAACAATGGGGATAAAAATATCAATTATTTATTTTTAACCTAATTTTTTTTAGTTCCCCTCATTCCACCTCAGTTTTTGGGGGAACAAAAGTTGGACATTTGAGGGGGAGAGAGAGGAAATGATTTTTCATGTATTTCGTTTCCTTCCCATGTATTTTAAAACTCCTAAACAATGGAAGTTATTTCTCTTCCCATCATTTTCTTTTCCTTCCCCTCATTACCTATCATCCAAACATAGTGTTAGTTGTCAAACGGAACCATACGTGGACACTAGTTGGCATCACCATGGCCTATGGATGGGAAAATTTTCCCCGTGTTAGCACAAGACGTTTCCTTCCACAAATCACCTTTGGTTAGCAAGAGACTATTTAGTTCTTTCCTCCCTACTCAAACGAAGCCCAAACCCAAAAATCTGAGAGTGGTGCGGTATTATGACACTTGATCAACCAAGCAGCTTCCATGGCAAGGAAAAGAAATGCCTCAAAGATGGAGAGCTAGCAACCTAGTAGGTGAACAAGCAACCAAAAGAGGTTCGAGAGCAAGGGAATATGGACCCTAATCTATGTAAGTTTTTGAAGAAAAACCCCAAATATTTTGGTTTAACGTGACTGCAAGAAGTGTTCTTGTTAAATGCATGTTAATGTGAGATGAAATGGTGATTAGATTGTAAGAGGTGATTGAATGTTTAAGTTAGTTTGATTTTGTGGGTAATGCTAATGGTGTGTTAATGGTGTGATATTGAGGGTATTTTGATGTTAATGGTGCCTTGCTATATGCATGTCTAATATATATTATGTCTTTTTGTGTTCGATTTAATTTCAAACAATCTACCTAGCAAGTTCATAATTTATATATACCATGGGAGTCATATATTCTGTGGTAAGAACCATTAATATGTTGTAGGATAATTGTACGCTTTTAAGGACTAAGAGATGGATATATGGTCTTTCTCAAGAGTTGACTTCAATCCTTAAGGCACTAGGATATAAGATTACTATGAAGTTATACTACAACAAGTCTGGTTTCCCCTTCACAATGGGCTTGTAGAAGTTAGAAATGATTATGATGCTCTGGATGTGGATAGAATTGCCATGAGTATAATAGTTAAGTGGGTTAATGTCTATGTTATACATGGATGTAGTCTTGGGGAGGGTGTGTTTTTTACAATTGAGAAAGAAGAAGTTGTCCAAAATAAGGTTGGAGTTGAAGAGGTGGAAGAGGAGGTTCGTCAATGATGACAATATGTAGGGTATTAATTTTGATGATTCATAATATAAGGAGGATGATTACTTTGCCCGCGATGTAGATGATATTCCCACACAAAAATCCACTCAACCACAGACAAAAATATATGTACAAGTTGTTGGTCCTTCATAATCACTTTTGAGAGATGTGGAGGGGGTAGAGGACATTCCATCAGATTATGAATTTGATAAGCAATATTCTGATAGTGGTGAAGATGATAAGGGTAGTGTAAGAGCAATTAGTTACCAACAATACAACTCTGTTAAGATGTGCAAAGAGTTTCAATTCAAATTGGGCAAAGAGTTTACATCAATAAGTCAATTTAACGAAGCAATTAGAGAGTGGCCTTCTCAAAATGGGTGAGGACTACGGTTTAAGAAGAATGATAAAATTAGATGTAGAGTGCTATGTAGAGAAGGGTGTCAATGGGAGTTTTTTTAAGCAAGGTTTGAGGCTTCATGACATATTGGTTAAAGACATTAAAAAACAAACACACTTGTGGGAAGGCCTACAAAGGGAATATAGCTACTAGAAATGGATTGGTGACAAGCTTATAAAGTCTATGACAACAAAAAAGAATATTAGTCTTGGTGGAGTTGTTAAAAGTATTAAGCATGACTACTGTGTAGAATTTTTTATGTGAAAAGCTTGTTATGCAAGGAAAATGGCCAAAAACATATCTAAGAAAGTTTTGTAGAGCAATACAACAAACTATGGGATTAAGATTGTACATGTGTTGCATGTTGTCAAGACTGGTTTTTTAAAAGCTTGTAGACCAGTTATTGGTCTTGATGGATGCTTTTTGAAGGGTCCCTTTGGTGGCATCTTGCTGGTTGCAGTGGTTAGGGATCCCAAAGATCAGTATTTTCCACTTGCATTTGTAGCAATGGAGACTGAGAACAAGGATAACCGAACTTGGTTCCTAACAAGACTGCTAGATGATGTGGGACATGATAGAAGATGGGTTTCTAGTTTCAAACCAGCAAAAGGTATGAGGACTTTTATTTTCATAATTGTAAAATAGTTGTAAGTTGGCAATATCTTTTTGTTTGTTCCTAATAGAATATAATTTGTATTGTATAGGGTTTTGTTCTAGCTATTCAAGAGTTGCTGGAAGTAGTGGAGCACAAAACTTGTGTGAGGTATTTGTATGCCAACACGAAAAAACACTATGGTGGAGGCAATGTGCTCAAAGACAATATGCTTACAGGTTGCAAAGCAACCTATTATGTTGAATGGCAAATGAAGATGCTTGAGTTAAAGCGAGTTTCAACAGATGCCCATGATTGGTTGATAGGATATCCTCCTTCATTGTGGGCAAAGTCACACTTCAATGAATTTTCAAATTGTAACATTTTAATGAAAAACATCTCAGATGCCTTCAATGGGAGAATATTGGAAACAAATGATCAACCTACTATCTCCATGTTTGAATGGATAAGGGTGTCATAAGTAGGTTTACAACAAATGGGATGATGGTAGAGAAGTATAAGGGTAAGGGAAAAATATGCTCCAAGCTCGAGAAAATGCTAGATACGCAAATGGTTAGATCAGGGAAATGGGTTGCTACATAGGCTGAAGGACTAAAATTTGAAGTGAAGCATTATCCAGAAGCCTTTCAAATGGGTCTAGAGGCAAAGACCTGCAGTTGCAAGTTTTGGATGCTAAATGGTTTGCCTTGCTAGCATTTTGTATTAGCAATACTTACAAATAATGAAAACTCACAAGATTATGAAGAAGACTGTTACACAATTGATAAGAATGCTGAGTGTTATAGGCCAATTGTGAACCCTATTAATAAGCAAAACATATGGCCAGCCACCGGTCTACCAACAATCCTACCCCCAAAATATAACACTCCTATAGGAAGACCCCAAAAACTCAAAAGAAGATAAAAGAATGAGCTTGCAAAGTCCCATAAGATGATAAGGAAAAATAAATCTTTGAGTTGCAATAGGTGCTTCACAAATGGGCATAACAAAAAAAAATGTTAGAATGTGACTGCTATAGTAAATAAGGTTATTGCTATAATAACTAAAGGTGAAACAATTCAGGGTACTACGAATCAAGCTGCTATTATAGCAACTGAAGGTGCAACAAATCAAGGTGCTACTACAGCACTAAGAGGAGGAAAAAGTGAAAAAGGAAGAAGATGTGGGATAGCCGCTATGCAAGTTGCAACAACAAGGCCATCTAGTATTAATGTACATGAACCATCAACTTCTTCTGCATCAACATCAGTGGAATCTACTGTTAATGCACCTGCACCATCAACTTCTTCTGCATTAGCAGTAGGGACAACTATTGTTACTGCACTTGCATTATCAACTGGTATAGCTCCATCACAATCCACAGCTTAAGCACCAACATCACTTGATATTGTTACTGCACCAACACTGGGTCCAACATTTGCACTGCTTAGAGCTCCAGCTGCACTAACACGAGAGCCATCTAAGTCAAAGTTGTAGATCAAGAGAGAACCTTTCACTTAGAGAGGCAACCCATGTATCACCAAGAAGCAACTCTTGGATGCTGCAAAGCAAGGAGTAGTGTATGAAGTGCTTGGCAATGAAGACTTTGTCAATGCATATAGATCAAGATGATTTTGTTTGGAATGGATAGAAATATGGTTGGGGTCTTTTTTGGTATTTGGAAACTTTTTGTATTGGGGTAAAGTGTAGGGACAATATTTGGTGGACCACAGGGGGTCTTTTTTTGGTATAGTTTACTTGCATAGTGGAAAGTAACACATTTGGAATATGTTAGTATTTTGTAACCAATGTCACTTTTTGGTCTTTTGATGTTGTGTAATGCTATTAAATATGATGTTAAACAGCAACAATATATATGAAATACACATGGTTTAGTTTTATATCATCTATTGTTGATCTTTATTTGTTTTTTCTATTAATCAAAAATTACATATTATGTAGTTCATAAATGATTTGTTCAAGTTCACATTTTAGTATTACCATATTCAATAAAAAGAGCATCATTTCTCTATTCCATTCATTTCACATTGATACATTAAAAAAAAAACTCCCCTAAAGGAGTGTCAAACAGATAAAGCACACACAATACAATATTCTAGTCCCTTGTAACCTACCCATTACATAAATACTAATCCAAAACACAATTAATCATTTCCTCCATTTTATGCTAACTGACACATCTTCCTTCCTCTTGTGCTATACTAGGTAATGAACAACACTAGCAACATTGTCACTATCATAGACTAAGAAATCAGCATCAGAATCTTGTATAACCACAACTCAACCTTCATTTTTGCAAGAATTCTCGGTTACCCTTGTATAGGCTCTCTTGCACAGTTAGGCATTGAATGATCTAGCCATCAAAAGTATTGACAAGACAAAAATTCCTACCAGCATAAATACATGTTAACAAATATGCAATACAAAGGTAGCATTAACAAAAAAAAAAAAGACTTCTCCCTTACCCTCCAATTTAGGCACCCCCAAAACCTTCTTCCTGGATTTGCAAAAGTCCCAGACATGTAACATTGCACTAATCCTCAACACCAATAATATTTTTGTAGCTAGGTCATTCAAGTGCGACTAGATGTACTCATCTCAGACCTATCTTCTTTTATGGCTTCTCAACCCTAACCTTCTTTGATGGGGGAGAAGACTATATTGTTCCTTTTTTTTGGGTTTTAGGGGTGGGTGTTGCATGGGTGCCAAGTAGATGCTAGGTAGGATGGTGACATGGTAACTTAACATGGATCAGCTATGCCACATAGTAGTCCGTTTGAGAACTAGGATAATATCTCATGGCGCCTTAAATAGAGTTGATAGTAAGGATTAACTCTGTAATGATATGACACCATAGGGACTTAAAACAAAATTTCTATACTATAGGGACCAGTACATATTTTAACCTCTTTAAAATTTAAAATAAAAGATAACTTACCTTTGCCATAAAAGTAAGAAAAAAAATTTCTTCATGAATTTTCTTAACTAATTTTCATAGTTAAAAGTATATAATTATTTAATTTAAGAGCATTCAATAATTATTCCTTCTTAAATATTTTATATTTGGATTATTTTATTTTAATAAAGGTAAACATTACACTACCCTAATTTTTATATCCCGAATGAGTAGGGGTGGAAACAGGCCAGACTGGGCTAGACTTTGCCTTAAACAAGTCTGACTTGTATTCTAATTATAAGGTCTGAGTCTGACTTGTGAGCTTGAAATAGGCCAATTTTTAAGGTCTAATCTGACCTTTTTAAAAGTCTGGCCTAACTTGAAAGTCTATTTAAAGGCCTACTTTGCAATAAGACATTTAAATAGGCTAACAGACCTACCTTTAAATAGGTCAACAAGTCTTTAAATAGGTTAACAGACCTATATTTAAATAGGCTAACAGACTTTTACATAGGCTAATAGGCCTACCTTTAAATAGGTCAACAAGCCTTTACATAGGCTGACAGGCCTAAGTTTTGAAATAGGCCAGTATAGAACTTTGTTATAATTTAACACTCACCCCCTACTTTTATAGATGCTCACCACTTTTTTGCTCTAGTCTTTAGTCGATGTGAGACTTGGAGATATAACAAGTTACAAAATTATTCATCTTGAAGTATCAATAATTGATCAATGTTGTCATATGAGATATGCCAGAGCATAGAAACGATGTCCTTGTGCTTATGAATTATACAAGTAGCTCTCGAGCGATAGTAGTGCCCCATTTCTTTATCTATTATCTTGACCTTGACACTGATGGTGACGCCAACTCCTTTGTTAAGACCAGTTTGGACGCAATAAGAGTGAAAGATCATACCACACCCAGGAAAAGTTATTGGACGATTGTGAGTGAAACAGTTAAAAGTGAAGCTAATGCCAAAATCAACCTGGGGTTCAAACCTATTGAGCTAGCAGTGGTAAATCCTAATAAAAAGACAAAACCTGGAAATAAAATTGGGTACCGTTTGCTTCCAGGCTCAGTGGCGCACCTACTTTTGTTGACTGATGATTATCCACAAATTAGAGGTGCGTTCATCAATTACAATGTGTGGGTTGGCTTACAATAAGTTTGAGAGATGGGTTGAAGGATTATATGTTGATCGCAGCATAGGCGATGATACTTTAGTTGTTTGGTGGAGTCTCAGGTATATCTCTAAGTCCCACATAAACCAAAGATTAGAATAAGAACGGGGTGAACATCTATAAAAGTAGAGGATGAATGTTAAGTTATAACATAATTCTAATATGCTATTTTCATTCTAACTTACTAACTTAGGTTTTAGTTACTGACTTTTATTAAAATTTAATTAAAAAATATATTAATATATTATAATAAATTAATAATTATAATTATTATAATAATATATATTATATTATATATAGTTAAACAAGTTAGATCGATCTGCTAAACCTAAAAGACCTATTAGATAGTTTGAAGCCTGATCTTTTTAGTTAAACGAAATTTTAAAAAAGTCTTAACCCAATTTATTTAGTAAATAGACCAAGTTAGGCTAAGCCTCAAGTAAGCCAAGTCATAAGTCCCTGACAGACGACCTGATTTGTTTTCACCCTTATGAATGAATCCAAATGACATTTTATATTATTGTGATAAGATTTTTACTTGAGTTTTTATTCCACTTAAAATATATAACGTAGTTGGCTTGTTCGGGTGCATTCTGGGCTTTATAGTTTGGGATTGTTAATATTCAGATTTGTTTAGATGATTTTTGAATCTTGTATTATTATTTTTAGGTTAATTTTTATTTATTAAATCCAAATCCAATGCTGAAAATGGAAGAAGAGAAAAATTAAATTAATTTGTTCCATAAAAAATAAAAAATAAATAAAATATTTGAGCCTAATTTTAATAGAAATATTGCAAGGAAAGTTGGGAGAGTAAGATCTCAATCAAATCTCAATATAAATAAAAAAATAAATTTGAGATTTCAAAGATAATAAAATTAAAAGAGTAACAAAAATAGTTAACAATTTTCAAACCATATTTATGTGTGTTGAAATTGTCAGCATCATCACATCCTAAAATCAGTCTCAATCAAATTAACATGGAATCTGTAATTAAAGAGGAATAATCAACGCAAGATATGCCTACAAATCATCCAACAGAGAGCTCTTGAAGGACAAGAAATTCTCAGCCAAAAAAAAGAAAACAGGTAAGGTTGAGAGCATTAGAGAAAGGAAAGATGAAGAGTCAGAAAGTATTGAAAGCTCGTCCCTCGACCTTTCTGGCTCCATATCTCTTCTTCAGGTATAACCACTACTTACCTTTCCCGTTTTATTTATTTAAAAATGTGAACTTGGGTGGCTTTTATCATGTACCCCTTGAGTTTAGATTTATGGATGGACTTCAAAAAATACCTGTTGTAAATGGTTTTAATAATTTATAAAATAGTTCACTTTATATTTATAATTGAGTCCTAGTGAGTATTGGCTTTTTTAATTTAGTCATTTATCAAGTAATCACCGTGAAATCTATACACACCCACCGGTGGACACCACTGCCGTCACCACCCATTACAGCTCCACCGAAACCAAGCCTATCACGGCACCGTCATAGCGAGCCACGCTCCATCTCAAAAATCATGAGAGAGACAAGATACCCAAGGATCTTGCAATGGGTTTCAGAGACTAATAATGGATATAATTGCAACACAAAAATAGATCTCAGTGAAAACAGTTCTCAATCACCCGATCATCCGAACGAAACCAAACCATAGCTATTTAGTTCAATTTGGTTCGAATTTGACTATAAAAAAATAAGAAAATCAAACCAAACTGAACCAATTAATTTTGATTAATTTAAATTTATTTTTTTCTAAAACTCGAATCAAACCACCCACTTACATCCCTATTAAAATCAGTCTCAACCAAATTAACATGAAATCTGTAATTAAAGAGGAATAATCAACACAAGGTATGCCTATAAATCATCCAATAGAGAGCTCTCAAAGGACAAGAAATTCTCAGCCAAAAAAAAATAACAGGTAAGGTTGAGAGCATTAGAGAAAGGAAAGATGAAGAGTCAAAATGTTTCTTTTTATATTTATTTTATTTTATTCTTTACCTGAAAATTATTCATTTGTAATTTGCCTCTTGATTGTTACGTTAGTTCTTATTTCTGTCTTATTCTTTTTTTCTTGTTACATGTCCTGTATACTTTGAGCTCGTCCCTCGACCTTTCAGGCTCCATGTCTCTTCTTCAGGTATAACCACTACTTAGCTTTCCCGGTTTATTTATTTAAAAATGTGATCTTGGGTGGTTTTTATCATGTACCTCTTGAGTTTAGATTTATGGATGGAGTTCTCAAAGAAAAATGATCATGGTATACTCTTATCATATACTTTTTTTAAGAATATATGTATTATTAATATTTTTTAACCACTAAGAGTATCAAATTTAATAAAAAATAATAATAATAAAAAATAAGTATGATGAATGATATTAAGAGAAATATAAAAGAGATATATACATTCTTAATGATAAGAATATTAGAACTCTTTCTAAAAATACCTATTGTGACAGGTTTTAATAATTTGTAAAATGGTTCATTTTATATTTACAATTGAGCCCTAATGAGTATTGGCTTTTTTAATTTAGTCCTTTATCAATTCATATGAGAATCGAAGATGACCTTCGTGCAACAAAGGGAAGACAAGTTATAAAAGGTAATCATGGGGATCCTTCTATTTGCATTTTTGGTTTCTTATAGTAGAAGGCTTGCCAACTTAGATGTGGACAAAAGGTATCATCCTTCCATTTAGTCCTTTATCAAGTAATCACCATGAAACCTATACACACCCAGCGGTGGACACCACTGCCGTCACCACCCATTACAGCTCCACCGGAACCAAGCCTATCACGGCACCGTCATAGCCAGCCACGCTCCACCTCAGAAATCATGAGAGAGACAAGATACCCAAGGATCTTGCAATGGGTTTCAGAGACTAATAATGGATATAATTGCAACACAAAAATAGATCTCAGTGAAAACAGTTCTCAATGAACTTAAGCATCAGACACAAATCCATTAGCACATATAATCACTATGCTTGCCAGTTCTGGCATCTTGGTGGTGAAGCCTGTCTTGGAGGTGACGGCGTTGATGAGGAAATCTCGTTTTCTTCGTCCTTCTGCCACTTCCTCTCCGACAAGCACGATGGATTTCCCGATCCATGTCCGACGGCGTTGAAGATTCGAACGGCCATGCATCGCCGCTGCGGGAGGCTACCGGCGCTCCGAACTAACTACTGATGACGAAAAGCTCGTCATCATCATCCATGGCGGCAAGCTTGCCGTCGTTCCTCTACACCGCCATGGCCTTTCACGACAGATCCAAAACCTTCACCGGAGTCGATGATTGAAACGACCTTCACATGTGTGAATCTCTGAAACTACCTTACCAATCTGAAACTACCCTCCACGATTGTTGAAACCACCTTCCCCGGAGTTAGAAATACCCAATCCAAAAACACCCCATTCTGTTAATCCAATCTTAAGTGAAGGACCAATCTGTAAATCTTCATTTCTTCTACTTACCTTCTACTCAAGTTGTAAGTCATTCATCCCAACTATCTATCTATTTTATGCTCATCCAACGGCTACCTTTTACTGCTCCATCGATGGATCCAAAATGTGAGAGGAAGATCCTCTAGAATGTTTGGAATGCAAAAAAATAAGAAATAATTTCATTTGTAAATTAAATTTAATTAAATTTTGTGTTATTTAATTGGGTGAATTTTGTTTATTGAAAGCTAGAATTTAATTTTTAAAATTCTATGGATTTCATTCCTTTTATTTTTTAAATTCTATCAAATTTGATAAGATTTGTTAGGATTTGATTTAATTTGAAATAAATATACTATTTTACCTTTAATAATTATCTCTAACAACTTCTCATAAGGGTTAAAATATAAAATAATAAAATTAAATCAAATCAATTCTTATTTTAATGAATTTCAAATACAAAATTTGATTTTTAAATCAATTCAAATCTTTTTTTTTTTCTTAAAAGTTTCAAATACAAAATTTGATTTCTAAATCAAATCAATTCAAATCAATTAATTTCTTAGTTATATTCATTCCAAACACACTTTAAAGTAATTTATGAGTAAATAAATATTTATTAATTATTAATTAATAGATTCACCTATCAATTAATAATTAATAGATATTTATTTATTCATAAATTATTTTAAAAGATTCAAATTCAAAATATGAGAGTCCATCTTTTACGGGGTCGTGAACTTGTGTTTTTAAAAAAATGTGAACTTGTAATTGATGGAAAATTCCAGTATGCATTACTTTGGCGTGATCATGAATGAATCAAATGTAGATTATATTGTCAAGATAAATTAATAAATAAAATTGAAAAAATTAAATTTAATTAATAACATTTATATATACTTAAATCTACGTATAAATATTATTAAATAAAAAAATAATTGATTTATCATGATAGCCTTATTCGTAATTGCTAGGGTCAAGAAAAAAATATCCGTGCTTTGTAATCACTGTTTTATCACGAGCTTTCTTGCATTGCCTTTTCATTATTTTATTAGATATAAATTCTCCTTTTATGTACAAGATGTGATATGGCCATTGACCTCACTTCCCATGTTGCAACACGACACCTCTTGCTTGTGTGTTTCTTTTAATATTTATTTTATTTTATTCTTTACCTGAAAATTATTCATTGTAATTTGTTCTCTAGATTGTTAAGTTAGTTCTTATCTTCCTGTCTTATTCTTTTTTTTTTTTACATGTCCTGTATACTTTGAGTCATTTCGCTTGTGGAAGTTTTATTATTGTGATAATTGTAAATTAGGCCATTTGTTACTCTAAATTTATTTTCTTAACTTTGATCATCCTTTTATTCTCATGCTTTAACATAATTTAGTTATGGATTAAGACCGACAAAAAAAATTAAAATTAGTTGTGCTAATGGTGACATTTTGACATTAGGTATATTTTAAGTTTCGTCAAGGGTGTTGGTGGGGTTTTAGAAACTCCCCAATAAAAATCTTTTTTCATATGCCTATGTGTTTGCTCATTTATCTAAATTATGTCATAGATGCAAACATTAATATTTTCCTTCCGTATTAGATATTGACTTTTAATTTTGGCCAATCACAAAAAAATTAAAAAAAATTGTGATGACGATCAATTAAACTTTATTCAATATGCTTGAAGCTATCACCTTTAGATCATGTCAAGTGTGATGTTGAGGTCTAATTTTTACAATTAAAATAAACAATTTTTTTTTTCATAAAATTAAAAATAAATGTAAGCAAATTCACATATCTCAACTTTTTTATTGTGGTGAATTAAATCTTATTTTACAAAAAATTTTGAAAAATCATTTTAAAAATCACATTTTGTGAAAATTACTTTATGGGATTTATTAGTTTTATGAAATTTTATTTTGTAAAATCATCTCAAAATTCATATTTTGTCAAAAAATATTTTCTGGAATTGATTTTTACTTGACCATTTATTTTCGAAATAGTTTCTTTGAAAATTAAAATTTTGATTAACCACTTTCATACAATATGTTGTGGAGTTTAAATTTATCTCATAGAATAATGATTGTTTAACTACTCATTCCCTATTATAGTCATTTATCACTCTTGATAATACCACATAGGGATTGCATGTCACTTTCTAGAGAATTGTAATGGCTTTTGAAACATAAAGTGCAAGATCAGACAGAGGCCATGTGGTTAAATTTCTAGGATGATACTCGTAATGTAGGTCGCAATCATTTGCTTGACCATGCAAAGCCAAAAGGTTAATCCATGATTAGCACAAGAAATTCTAAAGCTGAAGGATGACATTCTAGGGCAAATGTACTCGGTTTACCTTTGTCATCCATCTACTGAATTTAGTGATAGGAAAATAATTGAGGTTTCCTTTGGGTTTTAGAACCTTCTTAGTAATTCATGATATTAGTCTTATGGCTTTGCCCAAGACCATAGGGGGACATTTGTAGAATGTGCTTGAATGTTTTAGTTTCAATATTATTACTATGAATAAATGCATTTCCATTTCTCAAATAAACTTTTCACTTTTTTTAATAAACCTTCACTTTAATGTGTTCCTTTTTACTTCATGATATTTTTCTTCATTCAGTATCCATTGCATTTGTTGACTTAAATAAACTCATTTTCAAAAGTGATACTCTTGAAAATAGCAATGTTATGATCCTAAGTTATCATTTTGGTCACCTCAATCATCATGCAAATAAGGACAATGAAGATAAAATCTTCCTTTGAGCTACTTAAAAGGATCCAAAGATATTCAATTTATGGTGACTCAATGGAAGCAATTAATGTGAGAATCGAAGATGAATGTGAGAATCGAAGATGACAAAAAGAAAATTAGAAAATCAAGATTCGTGCAACAAAGGAAGACAAGTGCAAAAAGGTAATCATGGGGATCCTTCTATTTGCATGCATGTTTGGTTTCTCACAAGGGCATATAGTGAAGGTTTGCCACTTAGATGTGGACAAAAGGTATCATGCTTCCAAAAGAGAAAGGCAAAAAAAAAAGCAAAATGTAAAAAAAAAAAGGCAAGAAGAAGAAAAGAAATTTCTCGCTAGGTTGAAAACCTGGAAAGACAACTTAGGCAAAAATTAGAGTGGTAGGTTAAAAATTCAAAAGAGTAACTTATGCAAAAGTTAGGGTCAACAAAAAATAAAGCAATGACACTTGTTGCATCAATTTCAAGCCAAATCTAAAAAATGAGGCAAATCAAATTCTTGGATGCCAATGATAACCTCAAAGATGAAATAATTAAGTTCTTGAAAGCTGAGGTAATCACAAATCTAAAAACAAGGTAAATCAACATCCTTGGAAGCTAATGGTAACCTTAAAATCGGGGCAAATCAGACAAATCAAGTCATCGGAAGCCAATAGTAACCTCAAAATTGGGACAAATCAAGCTCTTAAAAGTCAATGATAACCTCAAAATAGGGGCAAATCAAGTTCTTGGAAGGTAATGGTATTTCTTGACATCAAAATTAAGGTAGATCAAGTTCAAAGATCCAATTATGAGGACTAATGTGCTCTTAGGCATCAAACTCAAGGCAAATGAAATTTAAAGTTGCCAATTATGTGCAGTGATGTGCTCACATACCTTAAACTGGGGTTGTTCAAATTCATTAAGGCGAATTAGGTGGTGTTCAAGATGGTATGCATGGGTGATTAGCATTAATCATTCTAATGAATATCACTGGAAGACTGAAGAACCTATCTTCATCTTTTCTTGTAAACCCTTCTTCTTCAAAGGGAGAATCCCTATCATGTTCTCTGCCTAATCCTTCCATTTCACATACATTGTTCCCATCGTTATCTTTTCTTATAAACTCTTCATTTCCAAAGGGTGAATTCCTATCTCATTCTTTGTCTAACCTTTCCATTTCCTATACATTGTTCCTATAATCTTATTTTGTAACCTATTGACATGCATTTTTCATGGTTATACGCATTGAAACATGAAACATGTATCAAAACACTACAAAGTTTATTAAGAATTAATTTGACAATCTCGACAAATCAAGGAAAGCATTTTGATTTATTGATGAGTTTTTACCCAAGATGAAGAGGGTAGCAAGGTCACTATATTAAAGAAATAACCATCACATGGGCTACACACTTCAGAAAGCCATTTCAACTAAGGCAAATTTATATGAAGGTTAATAAAAAGATCACATAGCTAATTAACGAGTTTCGCTCTTATTCATCCTTGATTCCTTTTGCGATCAAGCCCTTGAGGAATTGAGAATTAAAGGTGACTAAAAAAAAACTTTTGGGTCAATCTTTACTAAAGTTAATCATACACCTAGAGTATGCATTGCATGGTGTATCATTGCATTCCTTGTAACATTCAATTTGCCAAGCCATAACTTATGGAAGTTTGACTATATGTTGAACTATTGCTATTATTTTTCACTTTTAGCTTCCCCGTGTCCCCGTACCCATAGTCATTTTTAATTATCCTAAGTTCTTGTATTTGTTGTCATTTTTATTTCTTGAGACCCTGTACCCATTATAGATTTTAATTTCCCTGATCTTTGTACCCATTGTTATTTTTTATTCATCGAGTCCTCGTACCCAACGTTCTTTTAATGTCTTGGACCCATCGTCATTTTTTATTAATTGGGTCTTCGTACTCATAGTCATTTTAATTTCCTAGGTCCTCGTACATATCATTATTTTGTATTTCTTGGGTCCCTGTGCCCATAGTCATTTTAATTTCCTCGAGTCCTCGTACCTATTGTCATTTTATTTCTTGAGTCCTCGTACTCATTGTCATAATAATTTCTTTGTATCCTTGTATCCATTGTCTTTTTTGTTCCTTGGGTTCCCGTACCCATTGTCATTTTTAATTTCCCTAGCTCCCCGTACCCATCATCCTTTTAATCTCCTGGGTCCCCTTACTTATTGTCAGTTTTAGTTTTCCCTAGATCCCGTGCTCGCCACTTTTAGTTTTAAAAAGGGTCTCGCACCCACTGCTTTTAGTTTTCCAAAGGTCTCAGGCCCACCGCTTTTAGTTTTCCAAGGATCTCATGCCCGTCGCTTTTAGTTTGCAAAGGGTCTAGCGCCCACTACTTTTAATGTTCCAAAGGTCCCTCGCATGCCACTTTTAGTTTTAAACGGATCTCATGCCTATTGCTTTTAGTTTTCAAAGGGCCCCGTGCCAACTACTTTTAGTCTCCCAAGGTCCTACATAAGCTACTTTTAATTTTCCTAGAGTCTTGTGCTCACCACTTTTAATTTTTCAAGGGTCTCGCACTCATTGTTTTTAGTTTTCCTAGGTTCCACACCCTTTGCTTCTGATTTTCCTAGTTTATGTGCCAATTCGTTTTACTTCTATAAGAAATCTCATGGACAAATTTGAATAAGTTCCTTTGCTTTCCATTTATTCTAAATGAAGAGCAAAGAATGACAACTATTGATACCCAAATTTTTCTAGGTGATTTTTGGATCTTGTACTATTATTTTTAGGTTAGTTTTTATTTATCAAATCCAAACCCAATGCCAAAAAAGGAAGGAGAGAAAAATTAAATTAATTTGTACAGTAAAAATAAAATAATAAATAAAATATTTAAGCATGATTCTTATGGGAATATTTCAAGGAAAGTTGGGAGAATAAGATCTCAATCAAATTTCAATGTTAATAAGAAGAATCAATTTAGGATTTCAAAGATAATGAAATTAAAAGGGTAACAAGAATAGTTAACAATTTTCATACCAGATATGTGTTAAAATTATCAGCATTGTCATATCCTAAAATCAGTGATTTGATGTTAATCAAATTAAGTGATTTGATCTCAATCAAATTAATATGAAATATGAAATTAGAGAGGAATAATCAACACAAGGTATACCTCTAATCATCCAATAGAGAGCTCTTGAGGGACAATAAGTTTTCAGCTAAAAAAAAAATTGAAAGCATTAGAGAAAGCAAGGCAAAGAGTTTGATAGTATTGAGAGCTCATCCCTCCACCTTTCAGGTTCCCTATCTTTTCTTCAAGTATAACCATTGCTTTGCTTTCTTGTTTCACTTATTTGAAGATGGAAACTTGAAGTTGCTTGATGGAAAATTCTAGAAAATAAATAAAATAATAAATAAGAGTTATGATTAATAGAATAATTAGTCAAGAGTCTTTGAATAATCCTTGGAAAATTGAGATTTTAGTTTCCAATGCTAGGGAATTGTGAAGTCGATCTTCAAAAGAGAAGATGGCTTAGATTCAAGTAAACTTAATTATTACTAGTTAATGTTTGTGGTTAGAAGTGGGGAATGGTCTTATACCAAATCTAGTATAAACAAGTGTCTTAGTGATGCTTGTAAGTGAAGTCATTTGAGTGAATATAATATTTTCTTACAACTCTAGATTGAGTTCTCTCTTGACTTGATATATCTTGGGTGAATTTCTATGGTGTATTGAATTGTGCTTGTGCTTGTTCTTCTATTTATCTTTCCATATCACATCTGACATCAGGTTGGTATTAGAGCTTCAGCTTTTTTCATGGCTGGTCATGATCTAGGTCGAATGGGAAACGTCAATATGGTTACTTATAAGCATAATCTCCGTGATATTGAAATGGATGAATTGAGAAGGTAAGGTCAAAAACTCCAACAATAGTTGGAGTGTCTCCAAGCTACAACCACGATGATCAACGTCATGGTTTGAAAAATGGGAAGGAAGAGGAGGAGACTAACCCTTTTCATAATGATGAATTTGATTCATCTAGTAGAAGGCTTCTTCTCAACTTAGCCAAAGGTATTGTGTTCTTCACAAAGATTATGATGTCAAAGTAGACATTCCCAACTTTGAAGGTCAATTACACCTAGAAAATCTCATTAATTGGCTAGCTACAGTTGAATGTGTCTTTGATTATAAGAGCATTTTGGAAAATAAGAAGTTCAAATTGGTAGCCATCAAGTTGAAAAAGCATGCCTCAATTTGGTGGGAAAATCTAAAGAAGCAATGGGATAGTGAAGGAAAGTTGCGGATCGTGACGTGGGAAAAGTTGAAAAAGGAGCTTACAAAGAAGTTTCTTCCCACTAGTTATAAGAAAGACTCTTTTTATCAATTCCATAATTTCAAACAATGGGAGTTGTCTGCAAAGTAGTATACCACTAAATTTGAGCATCTCATTATGAAGTGTGATGTCATGTAGCCTAAGGAGCGAACAATAGCTTGATATATTGGTGGTATTTGTCTTGAAATTAGCAATATTGTCAAATTACAACCTTATCGGACTTTTGATGATGTTTGCAAGTTGACAATTAGAGTAGAGAAATAATTAAAAGAGAAATATGCTCGCAAGGCCCTAGGCAAAATGGGAGTTTCTAATTAGAGGAGTATCTAAACTCCTAAGTCTTTGTCAACTGGTATAAACCATCAAGGAACTTCTTGTACTACCTCAAAACAATGCTTTAAGTGTCGAGGATTCAACCAAATCGCTTCAGAATGTCCAAATAAGAGAGTCATATCTCTTGTAGAAAAGGGTGAAGATGAGCTAGTGTTTGATTCTTATCTTGATAATGACAATGAAGGTGAACATGAAGAAGTCACTTATGGTGATCAAGGAGAGGCACTTGTCGTTCAACGTATCTTGAAGTCTGCACATATTGAAGATGATAAATGGCTCCATCACAACATTTTTCATACTTGTTGAGCCTCACATAGTAAGGTGTGCAATGTCATAATTAACAACGAAAGTTGTAAGAATGTGGTTTCTACTACTATGGTGGAGAACTTACAACTTAAGGTGGAGAGTCATCTAAACCCTTCAAAGCTCTCATGGATTAAGAAAGGCAATGAGGTACATGTTAACAAATAATGTTTGGTTCAATTTTCAATTGGTCAACATTATAAAGATGAGATTTTGTGCGACGTGGTTCCTATGGATGCATGTCGTTTACTTCTTGGGCGACCATGGTCGTATGACCAAAGAGTGCTTCATGATGACTTTAGAAACACTTACTCCTTCGTTAAAGATGGTGTCTGATCATGATGACTTTAGAAACACTAATTTTTACTTAGAATAGGAAAAATTAGAAAATCTTCTAGAAAATAGTCTAAATTAGATGGTATCAAGATCGCATTGACACATTGTAGAGTAGAGAATAAACATAAATCTTCAAATGGAAAAAGGAATTCCTTTCTTTCTAATTCTCAGTTTCTTCAAATTATGGTTCACTATCAAGATGCTTATGCACCTGTATCAATATGCAAAAGAAGATTATGCCAATTTTGAATCCTTTACATGAGGAGTTTCAAGATGCCATACCTAATGAGATTCCTTTTGGAAATCTTTCCATGAAAGGGATTTAACATCATATTGATTTGGTGGATGATGCTTCCATTCCAATTAAGGTCATTTATCAGATAAGTCCAAAGAAACGATTTCTAGTAGGATGTTTTGGCAAGCTTAAACTAAAAGTTCATGGTCCTGTTTGAGTTTTTTTTTTTAAAAGGTGAAAATGCATACAAAAGTGAGCTACCAAGAGATTATGGAGTTTTAGTAACTTTCAACATCTCTGATTTGTCTCCATATGAAGAAGAAGAAAAACCTAACTTTAAGACAAGTCTTTTTCCAATCGGAGGAGAATGATGGAGAATTTTAGAAAATAAACAAAATAATAAATAAGAGTTATGATTAATAGAACAATTAGTTAAGAGTATTTGAATAGTCTTTAGAAAATTGAGATTTTAGTTTCCAATGTTAGGGCATTGTGAAGTCCATCTTAAAAAGAGAAGATGACTTAGTGTGTGTTTGAAAAAATTGTGAAAATTTGATTATTTCAATAATTGATTATTGTATAAATTTTTTTGTTATAATCTATTATAATCGATTCATTTTTATGTTTGGATTGTTAGGAAATTTTAAGTTAAAACTTTCGTTTGGATGATATAAAAAATTGGTTTATTTTTATGCATTAAATTATTAAAATAGGTATAAAATGATTAAAAAATTATTTAATTGAGGACAAAATAATATTTACATCTTAAAGTGTAAGGAATAATCTATAAATTCTTTTAAATTATAATTATTTTATCTTTAATATTATGAAAATTAGCTTTAAAATTTTTTTAATGCTTAAATTTAAGAAAACAAAAAAAAAAAAAAAGTTGATTTTTAACAAATATATTATAATATTGTGCAAATAATTATGTTTTTTTAAAAGCTATTTACACAATGAAAAAAGCTTATCTAAACATGCACTTAGATTCAAGTAAACTTAATTATAACTAATTAGTGCTTTTACTTAGAAGTGGGGAAAGGTACTTGTACAAAATCTAGTATAAATAAGTATTTTGGTGATATTTGTTACTGAAGTGATCATTTGAGTGAATATAATATTTTCTTACAATTTTGGCCTGAGTTCTCTCTTGACTTAATGTCTCTTGAATGAATTCCTAAGATATATTGAGTTATTCTGGTACTTATTTTTCTATTTATCTTTCCATTTCATATCCGAAATCATTGATAGAATCAAGAAAAAATATATTTGCTTTGTAGTCTCTGTTTTCGCTTCTACAGCAATAAAAGGATGGCAAAGAAGACATCTTCATCCTCTTGTAGCTGATGATCTACTCTTTCTTGCAATAATAAAGAATCGAATTTCATGACAGCGGAAGACCATCACGAGCTTTCTTGCGTTACCTTTTCATTATTGTATTATTTATCAATTCTCCTTTCATGTACAAGATGAGATATGGCCATTGATCTCAAGTACCATGTTGCTACGCGACACCTCTTGCAAGTGTTTATTTTTCATTTATTTTATTCTTTACCTCAAAATTAGTCATTGTAATTTGTTCTTTTGCTTGTTACGTTAGTTCTCATCTTCGTCTCATATTCTTAATTTTTTATTATTTTCTTTTCTTATTATACGTCCTTTATACTTTGAATCACTTCACTTGTGGAAGTTTTATTATAGTGATAATTGTAAATTAAGCCATTTATTTATTATTCTACTCTTTTTCTTTTTCTTTATGATTTATTTTCTTAACTTTGGTCATCCTTTTTATTCCCATGCTTTAACATAATTTAGTTATGCATTAAGATCTGACAAGGGAAGGATATCTCTTGACGAGGGAATAATCAAATCTAACGATGGTGACGTCAATATTTTGACATTTCGAAGATGAAGGGTATGTCTTGACGAGAAAATAATCAAATCTAATGATGGTGACATCGGTATTTTGACGTCTCGAAGATGAAGGGTATCTCTTGAATTTTTCTAGTCGGGGCTTTAGAAAACTCATAATAAAAATCTTTTTCATATGTCAATGTATTTGCTCATTTATCTTAATTATTTGTTATATACGCACAACATTAACACCTTCCTTCCATGCATTAGATATTAGCATTTATTTTTGACCGATGATAGAAAAATTATGATTAATAGATAGTTAGTGACGATCAATTGAAAGTCTTTACTTGAATATTAGTTTCTAATGGTAGGTGGTTTAATTTGATTTTTAAAAAAATGAAATTTTGTGAAAATTTGATTATTTTAATAATTGATTATTGTATAAATTTTTTTCATATAATTAATATATTCAATTTTATGTTTGGATCGTTAAATTGAACCGAATCTTTTAATTAATTTTTTGGTTCGGATAGATCGGATTCCATTTTTTTAAATTATTAAAAAATTAATAAATAATTACCTTACTCATAACAAAAAAAAATATACATAATAAACTTATAAAAATTTCTAAATAGAATCAAACTTTTGATTTGAGCATTATAATAATTATTTAAATTTTTTTAAGGTGTATTAAAATGTTCATAAAAAGTTGATTTTGTCAAATATATTATATATTGATATTTTTTTTAAAAATTATATTTGAATAAGTTAAAAACATGCACTTAGATTCAAGAAAGATTTATAACTAATTAGTTTTACTTAGAAGTGGGGAAAGGTACTTGTACAAAATCTAGTATAAAAAGTATTTTGTGATATTTGTTAACTGAAGTGATATATATGTAATATAATATTTTCTTACAATTTTGGCTAAGAGTTCTGACTTAATGTCTCTTGAATGAAACTAAGATTATTGAGTTTTCTGGTACTTATTTTTCTATTTATCTTTCCATTTCATATCCAAATCATTGATAGAATCAAGAAAAATATATTTGCTTTGTAGTCTCTGTTGTTAGGTTTACAAATCAAATGGCAAAGAAACATCTTCATCCTTTGTAGTTGATCTACTCTTTCTTGCAATAATAAAGAATCAATATCATATTCAGCGGAAGACCATCACGAGCTTTCTTGCGTTACCTTTTCATTTTGTATTATTTATCAATTCTCTTTCATTAAAGATCCAAACTTCCAAGCTCTCATTATCTCAAGTACCATGTTGCTAAATTAGCAAGTGTTTATTTTCATTATTTTATTCTTTAAAAATTAGTCAATAATTTGTTCTTTTGCTTTTAAAGTCAATTCATCATTTCCAAATTCTTAATTTAGATAATGTTCTTTTCTTGTTATACGTCCTTTATACTTTGAATCACTTCTTTGGATGTATATAGTGATAATTGTAAATTAAGCCATTTATAGTTATTCTACTCTTCTTTTTCTTTATGATTTATGATGATGTAACTTTGGTCGTCATTCCCATGCTTTAACTTTTATTATGTTAAGATCTGACTATCTCTTGACAAAATAATCAAGTAAAGTTTTTTTTGTCATTTCGAAGATGAAGGGTATCTCTTGACGAGAAAATAATCAAATCTAATGATGAAATCGATTTTGACAAAAGATGAATGGTATCCCTTGAATTTTGTTCGGGGCTTCTAAATCATTATAAAATAGATTCAATTATAATTTTCTTTTATGACATGTATTATTTTAAGTTTATAAAAAATAGATCTAGATTGATAAAGTTGAAGGAAAAATATTATCTTAAAGTTTTAAAATCTCTCACATCTCTAAAATTTTTTTTTTATAGCACCTTTTAATATATTCACCCCTCAATTAATTGAAATTTACATAATTGCATTTAAAATCGGTGAGTTTTCAGAAGCCCGAATTATTTTGAAAAATTATGTATATTAAAAATAATTTGTATAATTGAAAACTTTACAGATTAGTTAATTGAACAAAAATATTTTTTATAAAAAAACTTTTACGTTTTTCTATGTTGGTGTAAAAAGCGAAAAAGTATTACAAAAATTAAATAAAAAAAAATAAGTAGTAGCCAAAAAAGTTATACATAATTTTTTTAAAAAATAAAATATATAAATATATGGTTTAGTTTATTTATAAATTTTAACTTGATTTGATTCAATTTTGAAATTTGAAATTAATGAACCAATTAAGTTTTAATTGGTTTGGATTTATCAAACTTGAAGAATCAGTATAATTTACTCAAATCTTTTTCATATGTCAAACTCATTTAATTGATTCGATTTGGATTGATCGGGTTGGTAACATTATTCCATGCATTAGAATTAGCATTTATACCCCTACTAAATACTCTTGAAACTATCATCTTTAGATAATGTCAAATGTATTGGCAGGTCTAATTTTCACAATTAAAATAAACAAAAAAAATTCATAAAATTTTAACAAAAAGTGTGAGCAAATTCACATACTCCTTACCTTTTGATTATGGTAAATTAATTTTATTTTATAAAAACCTTTTAAAAATTACATTTTGTGAAAAATATTTATGAGATTAATTAATTTTGTGAAATTTTATTTTACAGAAATCTTTTGTCAAATCATCTCAAAAATCATATTTTGTCAAAAACAAATTCCGGAATTGTTTTTTACTTTACCGTTTATTTTCAAAATATTTTCTTTGAAAATTAAAAATTTGATTCATCGCCTTCAAATTATATTTTTCGGGGTTTAAATTTGTTTCATTGAATAATGATTATTTAATCACGCATTTCTTGTCATAATTATTTATCACTCTTTAATAATATGTCAATAAATGGAACATGTTAAAATAAAAATAATGAAACTTTTTATCAAATATAAATAATAAAAGATTAATTTAATTAATTTAGCATGTAACATTATATTAAATAGATAACTCTTCCTAGATTGGATGGTGTAAGATATTAACATCTTTCTTACTAGTAATTAACACACCAACCAAAACATAAACCAATTTTTAAGTATCTGATTGCACCTTTTCATTTTAATGAAAAAGATAATTAGTGATGATTCCAAATCTTTTTTATTTCAACTGTCTTTTTCTAACGTGACGCCTTTGGGATGATTGCGACAGAGATGAATAACACTAATCCTTAATAAAATATATGATAATGTGATGTTTTGAGAGAAAATAATAATAAAATTGTTTGTATAAAACCATCATGTATAAAGTATATATATATATAAATATAAAGGAAGTTCTGCTTTATATTTCAATATTGGGATGCTTTTATAGGGGAAAAAAAAGGGAGAGGATTTGAATCTCTATACTGACTAGAGGAGGAGATATTGACCATGTTATAGTATGCAAACACATTACTCAAGCAAGTGAAAGATGAAAAATGACACAGTTTCTTTTTCGTCTAAACTGAAAGAAACTCATTACAAAAAAGGTTGATTACATCTAGTGATCTAGATAGATACACGCCTAGTTTCAAAGTTCAAACTAGATAGATCATCAAGCACTCTGTTACAGAGAAATTATGCTACCCAATCAGCCTCTCTTCTACGATATTGCATCTTGATGTTATAGAACTACTCAAAAAGCTTCCAGCTATCGCACGACCAGAGGTTGAAGGTGACGGCTGGGACTGTGCTTGCATTTGATAGCATTGCTTAGTGTTTCCATGAATCAAACCAGCTATCTGTTTACCTTAGATTACCCATCAATATTCAATTTAAACCAAGAACCAGTAGTGTGGGAACAAAATAAGATTTTGATGCAGGTCCAAATATGTTTCTCTAGTAAAAAAATATCAAGAAAGATATAATTTAGATTGATCATCGATCTAAGCTATTAAGAAAGCAATATCATCGAGTAAAAATAATCTAAACTTTACAAATTGATTTATTAAGAGCTTTAATAGAAAATAAAATAAAATAAAGTGTTGGTTTATAATAGGTTAAATTACTCATTTAGTTTCTACATTTTTTATTGAATTTTTAAATAAGTTATTATAATTTAAAAGTTTTTAATGGTTCTCTATACTTCTAAATTTTTTAAATAAGTCTTTAGTGATTGAATGCTGTTAAACTTTATTAATGAATGTTTACAGTTATCTGCAAATTATTATGTGTTGTTATTTTAAGTTTTAGGAATTTAATTATAAAATTTTATAATTAGTGATGATCTAATTGAAAATTTTTTAAAATATAAAGACCTATTCAAAAAATTTAAAAGGTATAAAGATTTCATTAAAAAATTTTAAACTATAAAAATCTATTTAAAAATTTAATAAAATTATAACGACTAAATGAGTAATTTAATCTTTATAATATTTCGTATGATAATACTAGCAAGATAAGTAATCAAGAGCTTAATTAAAGCTGAAGCTATGTACACCAACTCTTACCAAGGAGATTCACATATTATTTATTCTGCATTAATACATTCAAAACTAGCCTTGTACAAAATATTTAAATGCTTTTAAACTACAATGAACCTAACTACAACTAACTAACTGATAATGTAACCAACTAACTAAAAGTAACATTATTTACAACTTGTATTAGTTGCCAACTTTAATAAGGAGGCTTCATGTTAGATATTTTATAAAACCATGGACTTCCAGCACCCCAAGCCTTTCATGGCGCTTTGGTCTTTGTTTGATATTCTTAATATTGGAATTTCGGGTAGTTGAGAGTTGAATCATAGTTTTATTGTAGATGTGTAGTACGGTTTTCTTTTGCTACCGCCACAAAAAAAAATCAAAAAAAAAGAAAAAATAAAAATTGAGCTGGCGAATCAACTTATTCAACGGTTTCAACTCGTAAGTTATGTAAGACAGATTAAATTAATTCACATAAAAAAAATGAATTGAAAAATATATCCTAATTTACTAAATTTGGCAAGTTAAATAGGTCAACTCATTAGGTTAGACTCATTTTGCCATATGCTACAAGGGACTTCCAATCATTTCTTACCACATAGTTTGTATTGGTATTCGTGGATTGAATTAAATTGGTTCTAAAAGGGAAAAAACTAACCAATCCAATCTAATTAAGTTTCTTATATTATTATCTGATTGGTTTGATTCAAAATATAACTATGATCTAATCTAATCTAATTTAAAATCAGTTTGGATTAGATTAATTTTTCAAATTTTTGTTAGGATTTTTTATACATGAATTCATTATATTCATTGAAAAATAGAAATCTAAATTCATTAAAATACATCAAATATAAGTTTAAACTACTTCATTAATATACAATAAATATAAGTTCAAACTAATTCATCAAAATACAAATCTCTAAATTCTAAATACAAGTCCTAATTTATTGTTAATCCTATAACACATCCAAATTCAAGAAAGAAAATTAAGTTTGGTTTGAGGTATAGTAAAAAAAAATTAAATAAGTATATATAAAAATATAAATTTCTTAGGTATATATATATGTTAGTTGTCTTTGAATTGAATCGATTTTTAATTTTTGAACTAAATTTCGATTCAATCTAATAAATTTTTTTAGTTTTTCATTTTTTTGCATTTTTTGACTTTTCAATTTATTCAATTTTCAATTTTTTCGTTCAATTTCTCCATTTTAATTGAATTAATTCAAATTTTAATTGGATTAATTAAGTTTTCAACACTACTAATCCATAATAGCCAGGCAAAAAATCGAACGGCATGAAATTTTTTGTTAGAATTTATAGTGGATTGGAAAGGGACTACTATCTCCTTTTTGGAATTATGGTGTAAGAAGGCTACTATGGTTCACATCCCACCACCAATGCTCTCACCGACGCTGACACCACCACTCCACCATGCTTTGGATTTCAATTTAGGAAGTAAGTCATTATTGTATAAGTAAATATTTACTTGTGCTATCAGTAATGTAATGTATATAGTAGTGCACCATATAGCATATATTCCAAGAGTTTATCAACTTTTTATCCCATCATTTTATGTTATTTTATCTTTGCCATGGCCAGTGCACCAAAGAAGTAAATGAAGTGAGGTCAATACAGAAGAAACAAAAGCAACTGAACTGGCGGAATTAACTATTAGCTTCTCCAAGAAAAAACCTGCCTCAAAATGAAGATATTCATATTGCTACATTGATTTTGTAGTTAAGAATGAAGAAATTGATGATTTCTTCAGTCACAAATTACAAGCACTACCCGCCACAAGATATTGCAGGGGCATATCTTGACTTCACCAAGCAACTTCTAACAGCGTGGTCAAATCACACAGATGGGAAAAACTTGTTTAGATTGAAAGGAAGAGAGTAGAATTCCTCACTCCTGGTATCTGTCTTGAATGAACGGAATCTGTCCCACCAGTGCTTGCCTCTGTCTTTACGGATTTGGTTGTCTTTCTTGTGCAATGTGACGTCCAAGAACAGTGCCAATAAACCAGCAATAAATGGTTCAGATGAGAATGGGACATTGATCATATCATTGAACTGTCAAAAGGGAAAAGATACTTTAATAAGTACTTTGAACAACTCATTCACAGAAGAATGTTATTTTAGCAATAAGAAGAAATATTTAGTTTTGATTCACTGTCTTACAACATCATTTAATTATGTGTTGTCATATTAATATAATAATTTGACTATATGATAAGTCAAATTATATTCTAAGATAGTTAGTATATAACACACTGACAATAATATATCGAAATTAAATTTAGAGAGAAAGAATGAGAAAAACTGGATACCCATCTCGCACGAGTGTGTACAGGACCATAGCCCTTAAATGCTGTGTACTCATTGAAGTATTGTGGTATAGAGAAGCCCATGAAAACAGAGAAGCCTAAGATGAATTTAGTTCTAAAGCTGTTTAAATTGCAAAACTGAAGGAAACTGAGACCTGCAGAACCTGTGTTGTGGGAACAACAAAGAAAAGAAAAGAAAAGAAAAAGAAGCGTAAACAAATCAAGTTTGAATGAAATTTTGATCATAAAATCCAGCTTCTTTAAGTTGATAATACATACCCACATAGGCAAAGAAAAGGCAATATAAAGCTGCAACTATTGGAGCTGGAATTGAAGCAAAAACTGCTCCAAATTTTCCTACATATAATAGTTCATAATAGTTAAGTAGGTTCAACAAGGAAACAAATCACATCAGAATTGCCAACATTATAAACTTACCAAGAATTGAGAAAAAGATCATGAACCCAGCTGACATTTGAACAACCCTTCGGCTACCCACACGTGTCAAAGCTAAGAGTCCTGCATTCTCTCTGGGAAAAAAGCCAATGATTTTATATTATTCCTACTAGGAAAATGATACGTCTAAGAACATGGAAGTATTGAATTAGAAACTTACACAGAAACTGACGATCCATTCCCGGTCCCAAAGATCCCAGATAACAAAATTCCCACTCCCTGATACATAAGAAATAGAAATTAATGATTATAAGAATTAAAAAAAGAAAGAAAAATATGACAGAATCTAAAGCAAGCAGAGAGAAAACCAATTGTTGGAATTGACCCAAATTCCTAATTTGAAGATTGGTATTGATAGTTTCCTATTTTATTGATAGATTCTATCTTGTAATAAATATTGAGATATATAAAGGATATATAATAAATATGAAAGATATTTGAGAGATATACAAGATATGATAGAGGTTTATTTTTAATAGGAAACTAGGAAAGTCATTAAGAGCATGTGAGGATGGTTACTTGTCAAGCAAGTTCTTGTGAATTATAAATATTTGTATTGAAAAATTGGTAGAGAAATGAGAATAAGGGTGATGAAATTGTGAGTAGTATTGTGGTAGAGGGTTTACAACTTCGTCCTTAAAAGTGGCATCGGCGAGGGTTCGTAATTTTGTCTATAAATTGCATCGGCAAGGGTTTGCAACTTTGTCTACAAAAGTTATAGTTGTTGGAAGAAAGTTTGCAGCTTTATCCGTGCAAATGTTGTATTGTAATGTTGTTCATAGTGAATTTGATCTCTTCTTATCCATGGATATAGGCATGTTAGGCCAAATCAAGTTAAAAATTGTGCATAATTATTTGTGATGATTTTCCTTAATTTCAAGTATGCAAGCACGTAAAGAAGGGGATAAAGTATTTCCTAACACCAACAAGGCATGATCAGTAAAGAGAAGACCAGAAAACTGGGTAGGGGAAGAAATACAGATTCATAATTTCTTTTTACCTGCCAACCAACACCACGACTAAGAACTGAAGGTGGCATTGGTGTTGCACTTGCGTACCTTGACACAGCAATGAAAGCACCAGAGGACTGTTGAACAAGTAAATTTATGTTAGAGACAACCATTAAATAAGTATGCAACAAACCACACTGAAAGGAGAGAGAAAGGAAGAAAGAAGTATCATGCACTCGCACAATTTGATTACTTATGTTAGAAGGATATTTGGCTACACAAAGTTGGATGAAGTCATAACAAGTTCCTTAAAGAAAAGCACCTATATCTTTAAATAACTGGTTTTTGAGGAGAGGAAAAGAGACTGAAGAAGTCATTCATTTGTTAATTACAATAGGAAAAGGGAATTGCTGGATTCTTGAGAACATACAATGGTGTATGGCATTGGTCTCAACTCTTAAGTGCTCCAGATATTAATCAGATTAATGTGTCAGGTAAAATATATTCTAACCAAAAAATTGCCGGACAATATGCTAAGCACAACTACCGGCTTCTAGAGATGGGACAATGGATATCTAGTTCACAAGCATAAAAATAAACAAACCTCTACTAGAGCAACAAATGAAGCAGCCATCATAGCAAAAGCTTCTCCAGCATCAAATGTAGGAGCTCCCCATTGAAAAGGATATGGGATTCTTATCCTGCATAATATATTTTGTCAGCAACAAACTTAGGAATTAGCCAAATTGAAATCCCATTATTTGTTGTCATTTAAGATTATCCAAACAGCAACACGAGTTTCAAGAGTCACCACATAAATGGTTAGCAATCTACTGCTACATAAAGAAGAAACAACATTTCTATTATTGAAAAACCACAAGGTCCTTACCAAGGAGAACCTCCTATAATTCCAGCACGATCAGTTCTGCAAGTAATTTGAGTTTTAGGTGCTGAATTTTTATAAGCTCCACCCACAGTGAGAAGATGAGCATAAATCCACACAATTGCCACTGAGAATATAACTGCAAAGCGATCAAAGATATGCTTTTCTCCTTTCATCATATGAGGAATGTACTGCAAAAACACGTCACTACTTAAAATATTGACTATAAAATTGAAGAGAAGAAAGGAAAACAAATCAAGAATTAACAAAATTTCATCTGAGGTTTGTGTTAGGTACTCAAGGTTTTGTTTAAAAATGGCTCTAATGCTGTAATAGAAAAGGGAATTAGCATCAAGATAATTATACATCACCTGTGAAAATACTAGTAGGATGATGATTTCTGGCAGCCCAATCTCCACACATTTTGTAAGCTAGAATTCAAAAAGCCACAAACAACAGAGTGGGAATCACACGTTATAATTATTTAAGTATAGGAAGGAAATAAGGACTAGTTCTTGTTGCAGATATACATACCACAGGAAAACCCAACTCATAAAGCCCAAAGCCTGACAGAGCAACCAAGGGAACAGCAGAGAGTGGACTTAGGAACCTAAACAAAAAAAATAGCAAATTATTCAATAAGATGATTTTAAGAGGCTAAAACAAATTAGTAACTTTCAAAATGGATAAAATTGTATCTATTAGAAGGAGCCAGCTAGCTAATCTAGTAAAGTCCTTTGTAGTTGATTACAAGGATTTAAGATCAAATTCTGCCTTCACCCCTTTGGAGTCAATTGAGCAAAGCTCAATGTAGCCCCTCTCCCCATCCCCTAGGTGTAGCGTGTGTGCGTTGGTGTGTGTGCATTCCTGGGTGAGTATGTTGTATTGACTCATGGGATTTGAAAGGTTTCCCAGATCCACTATCTCTAGGCCAAACAAAAAATTGTATCTATTAGTTTAACAGCAACCGAGGTCAGCTATGGTTTTGAATAAAGGAAAGGGAAAAAAATGTCTAATTGGGAGTTAACAAATAAAGTGGAGAATAGTATATAAGATTTAGACCTATCCCAAACAAGTATATCAAAAACATCTCTTAACACCTGAAAGTGAAATAATTGTATGGACAATCTGACAGAGCATAATGTGGCATGAAAATGGAGCAACAAATTTTAGTTTAGATAGGAAAGGTTCAAGAACCTGGCTACATTGCGCCAAAGGCCACTGAAGCCAACAACAATTTGGAGGGTTGAAGCAACAATAAGGGCACCCTGTGTTCCTCGCATTATCCTCTCAAATTTCTGCATATTTGTTAGAAATCAGTTAAACAAGGATGATGACATAATAGTGAAGATCAAGCAGGTTTGTGATGAACGAACCTCCTGAGGGTTCACAATGTCACTGTAGCGACCGGCTAAAATGATTGAAATGGTTGTTGGCACAAAGGTGTAGGATCCCCCAATAACTGCAGGTAGACGAGTCCCAAAGCATGTTTGGCAAAATGTGTTTATGCCAGCCACAAATAGTAGAGTCTGAATCACTTTTGCTTTCTCTTCCTATTGAAGCAAAATTGCAGTCTTTATTAGATTTATGAACCACACAACAATATTGAAAACCATTTGCTTTTTGTTTCCCCTATATCTCTCTCTCTCTTTGTCAAGACTTACATGTCCTCCTCCCATCTGGGGAACTAGAGAGCTTGGTATTAGAACAGTTGTGCCAAGCATCACCAGGTAATGTTGGAAACCAAGTAGGATTGCCTCAGCTTCATTGACATAAAAACTCTAAACTCAGTCGTCACATTGAATATGCATGTACACTGAAATATATATTTTCTTTAAATGCCTCAAAAAACCAGAAGAACTAATTACTGAAACCTTCAATCAAGTTGACAATCATAAGAAAATTTAAAGGCACTCCAGTAGAACAGAAACAGTTTTCTGGATGGATTTCTCCAAAATTACATAGAAACCATTGCAACATAGAAAGGAGCATAATCAGATTATCAACAATCTTCTATAAAACTATGTGCCAAAAGCTGTGAGGCAAGAAAGGCTCAAGTTCTAGCAGAGAACAAAGATGGTTTCAATGAAGCAGTAAACTTACGCCAGGGAGGAGGACTTGTAATGCAGTAAGAAACATTTGGTAATTGATCTTTGACTGGATGTGGCTGATGCTCCTCCTGCTTGGGTTGCGGTGCAGCTCCCCCTCCTGCCATTCTTCTTCTCTAACCCCAGTGAACTTAATCAACTCAAATGCACTACAGCAACAAAAACTCAAAGTTCTCAGAACCCAACAGAGCAAAAAGCAAGGCTTTAGGAGACTAATATTTTCCTACATCAATTTCTCAACCTCAAAAAATGTTGTGCCACACAGTGACACAGACACCAACAAAATGAAATGTAGAATGATCAGAGTAGTGGTAATGGGAAGAAGTGGCAGAGAATAGAAGAGAAGCTCAAGAGTCAAGACACCCTCAAAGCATAATAAACACTTCCTTCATTCTCGGGAAATTCACACAAGGACAATGAACTAGTCCAAGGGTGACACTGACACCTTGTCAGCAATGTAATGCAATGCAGCAAATGATGGAGGATTTCTTAGTCCAAGACCCACTTGGAGGCCAAGATAACATAAAAATGAGTGTGAAGATGTGGAAAAAGAGCAAAAGGAGGGAGCCTCCTCCTCCTAAAGCAAGATAGAAACCAAAAACCCAAAAGAATCCCTCAATTCCATATTGCTTTACAGTATAGTAATCAAATATTTAATAGTGTTAACAAGAGTGCCATTCTTTTATTCAACGCGTAAAGATAAAGTTTGCATAAAAGCATCTTCACCTTCACCTTTATTAACCGCAGATTTAGTATTTAACTAATACCAATATTTGTCTGAAAAAAAAACTTAAATAATCAGAAACAATGAAGCTAACAAGAAGTAAGGTCCCTCTCTCTTTCACCCCATTTCAGTAGAAACCTTTTAACACAACAGAAAGTTTACCATTTTCATCCCTTTTGGCTCTCCTCTAGTGCTTGTAATGAGTACTACTGACTGCAAATGATCAAAAGCTCTTATTTTTACCTTGACCCAGAATCTGAAAATTAATTGCATGTAGCAGCTTGGTTGTAAACTGTGACCTTTCCTCTGGCCAAAAAATAAAATAAAAAAAAATACCAAACAAAACAAAAAAAAAAAAAAAGATTTTTCATATGGTTGCATGTTTTGTGTGATTGTTTAGTCCATTCTTTTTCACGTACCGTCAAACCTTCACACAGGTGTCTCCCTTCTGTCTCAGTGTCTGCTTGCTGGACCGTTTTGCATGACACTTGAACACTGAGCTGTCTGTCTTGGACTTGTCATCTGCAACATGAAAAACCCTCTCTCTATGGCAGTGAAAAGTGCTCACTCAGAACCAGAATCAGAAGCTTTGTCCATGGCCAAAAATGGGCAGAGACATGGAAATGAGTCTTGGCTGATGGCTCTTATGGCAATGGCAATTGCCTAATAATATTAGTCTCTCATATTCCTTGGTAATCATATTGTACCCCCAAGAAAAATGAAAAAAGGAAGTTCTAGTTGATTCTCTTTGATTAATTAATTATATCCAGTTGTGGGAAGAGAACTTGATACCCAGTAAAATTCTCCACCATAGATAGATGTCTGGTTAGGCGTTTACTTGTGATTTAAGTGTGGAAATTAACAGGAGATTTGGAATATAACATGAATAAAGATGTAGCATTACAATAAAGTTTAATGTCATTACACACACATATATATATATAAAAGTATTATATCATGGAATCAGATTTTCTCATGTTATTGAATAACATAAAAGAAGGTCATGTTAGAGAGATAAATACACAAGTTATTTTTTATATAATTAGTAAGTTCTATAACTAATTATGATAAGTTCGTACATAATAATAGTTGTGTCTATCTCTCTCTAGCTATCATTTTATACGAGAAGATCCTTTCTTATATCCTTTCTTATATCATGGTAACAGGCATATATTCAAAAGCCATATGGATTAATGAATGAAAGATTAATAGTACAAAGAGTCACAGTTACTAAAGGATCAAATTCTCCTATCACTGGCTCAGTGGAATTGGTTGCATATTAGATATTTGGTATTAGCGGTTAACTAATATTTAAGAAAGTTGGTGTGTGATTAATTTAATATTCTTTTTGTAGTAAATCCCACTTGTGAGTTTTTAATTTCATATTAATAGTTAAGTACTTTAGTACCTTTACTTTTGGAATATAATTAATAAGCAATACTTCAAATTTTTACAATAAAATTCATACCAGTTGGATTAAAAAAAATGTAAGTTTGTAAATTGTTATCCTTCTCTTTAGCTTGAAGAAACGAGGTGGTTCTTCTTTCTTAAATCTACACTTCCACACTAGACAATTTGTATTTAGATAACACAATTTTAGAATGATGCATTTATTGATGTGATTAAAGTCACAATCTTCTATTTCTGTAGATGAATTGGTGTAGTTTCTTTAGTGATTTGTACTTAAATAGAAAGTAATTATCCTATCTATTCCATTCTCTATTTGAGCGAGTGATTTTGAGATAGTCTGAAGTTGGCGTAGAGCTCCGCATCGATTGACAATGACGATTTACTAGAAACACGATGAGGTACTTGAAGTATCTCTAATTATGCGTTTGCTTATATAAAAAAGACCCTAGGACGTTCTAAGATAATGAGTCAGGTAGATACGGGAATGCGAGTTTTAACCCAAGTGGCCCAATAGGGTCCACTATCCCTTCCATCTATATACATCAAGAGTCAAAAGGATTTATTCCCAACCCCACTGGATCCCCCCAAATTTCCTTTTACTGTGCCCAAGTAGAAAAATAAGTCTGTTACAGTGCTAGCAATTTTCCTGCTCCCTTAAACCACAAAAAGGAGTTTATTCATCTAACTATATATTAGTTATATATTTTTTCTAACATGACAATATGAACTCTAAATCTCTTCAACATAGTATCATGGTCATTACGAGAAACAGCAATATTCTTTTTTTTTTTGTTTTCTTTTTTACCGTAAATCAGTAATGTGCTAGTATTATTATTTCAGTTGCTTTTATCATGTAATAATATAAGCACAATTTTTTTCACTTGTAACCAAATGAATCAGTAATCCTTCTCCTATAAATCTTTAAAAAAATATATATCCTTAAGAAAAATGTCATTAATTGTATAAAAAAATGTTAAAGGGCCGATCACACTATGTTCGGAACGGTTAAAAATCACAGACTATGAAATGTAACAGAAGTGAAAATGTTAAAACTAGAGAGTATAATTATTTAAATATTTAAGTTGTCGATATGTAGCAAAGTAAATATGGAACGAGTTTTGCAGTACAATAAAATTGTAAAAGACGAAATGTAACCAGTATAATCACTTCATTGTTATATATTTCCATTCCACATTTGCAATTAATATAATTTAACTTGGTTTAGCCCAATCCAAGAGATCAGCTGAATCACCTATGAACTTTACTGTTAAAACCACCTTTTATTTCTCTAAAAACATGATAGAGAACTCTTGATCCAAACCTGAAGGACACTAATCTTGTCATTTGACTTCTAAAACATTGAATTCATAACCCCGTTACTAACAAATCACATCTTTATGCATAAATATGTCTACACCGACACCTAGGAGCCTTGGTAAGAAAATGGCTGCTATAGCCAGTGACATTGTAGGCATCATTTTTGGAAAGCATCATTGATAATAATAAAAATTTAACCCAAAAAAAAAATGAAACACAAACTTAGCCTATATATATATATATATATATATATATATATATATATATATATACCATTACCATTAACAATATATATATCTCTTTTTATATTTCTCTTAATATTATTTATCATATTTTTTTTTTATCATTTCTCTCACTTAATCACAATCATCTAAAAAGAATGTAAAAAATGATATTAGAACAAAAATGATGTACGGACATCTTTTTTGTATATATATATATATATATATATACTTTGCAACTTTTACCAAAGTTGCTTTAGGTTCCTTTCGGCTATACATTGTTTTTAAAATAGCCATTTCTGTTTGACCTATGATTGCCCTTCATTTCTGTAAAGTGAAAGCGCCCATTATGATTTGAATTAGAAAACATAGAAAAACGCAGCGTTCATGGTAGTAAATTATAGTACTGTAGAGTAGATCATTCCACCGCTGTTCTGTGGGTTAAAGAAGAACATGGTTGTGGTCCAAGCTATATGATGCATTTACATAGCTATTCGGTATAGGAAATTATGTCAGACAAGGGCTAAAAAAGGTATTCAAAAGAACGTGTTCTGTGCCCGTATGCCCTTTAGAGGTTTCTTCCTTTTCTTCTTCATTTCACCGACTTTTACTTTTTGGATATTAATGAAACTTACAGGAATTAAATAATAATGAAACATGGTTTATTACATTTATTTTGATTTCATACTTTATTTAATATTATTCCCCTATTATTAATAAATTTTTATTATTATTATTTTATTTTCACTTATCTAATTTATTATACATACTTTTTCTTAATAGTTTCTTACTAAATTACATCCATACAAAATAGTGTAAATAATAATACAACTCTTTTTAAGTGTATAAGAATATCTTTTTTCCAACAATATATGTCAAAAGAATACTATACAGAAAAGGGTTATTTGCATATCTTTTGTTACTAACCATATAAATTAATGCCACGTAAAAAAAAACATATACATTAACGCGTCACAACTAAAATATGATCAAGATATTTGAATAATTATTGGATATTCTAAAATTCTCAACTTCCCTCATGAAAAAGGCAAGGTCAAAATCAATGTTTGTAAAATCGAACTGATCCTTGAATTAGAAAACAGAGATTTAAAGTTTTGAAATCGGACTGGAGTTAAATTGAGATTTTATTATATTAATAAAAATATAACATATATGTTAACTATATAAGCAAAAGCAAGATAATGATATTGAAACATCTATTACATAATAAATCGTTGAAGAATCTTATACAAAACAATCAAATGGCTTAGTAGTTCAGCCTTCTTTAATATAAAGAAGTCCAGGTTGGAATTTATTCTCTGTAGTTTTTCAACATTTATTCCGTACTCCTTGACAATAAAATATATTAAATAATATGACTATTAAACAACAAGTGCCATTAACTTGGATTATGTTTGAATATTTACTAATTGATAAAATATAATAAATGTGATAAGATAGGATGAGATAAGAATAGAATGAAATAAAAGTATCATTCTATTATTTGATATTTTAGGTTGAAATAGAATAAAGTCATTATTCTATTATTTAGAAAGTGAATAATTTTAGTGGGATTAAATAAAATCCTAAACATATAATAATAATAATAATAATAATAATAATAATAATAATAAATAATAATAATAATAATAAAAAAAAAAAAAAAGATGATTTTATTTCATACTCCCAAATTAGAGAAAAAAATTAATGATTTTTTATGAATTAGATAAATTCATCTCATTTACTTTCATTTTATTCCATTCTTTTTTAACATACTCAAATAATAGAACATATCTCTATTCCATTCAATTCTCTTCCATTTCACTCAATCTCACCTATCCAAACAAACCCCAAAGTGATTGCATGCTTTCCTTTCACTCCCAAGACCCAAGTTTGAATCTACTTTGGGGAATTTTTGTACAATTCCCAATCTCAACTTTAATCGGTCCAACCTCTCAAACTGTGACAGATTTAAGCGGTTTGGCAGTTCAAACGCCTCATTAGACAACGAGCATCATTGGCTTTGGTGGTTGCACACTTACATTTTAATCAAAGATCGAATCTGCATGGAGGAAATTTTCACAATTCTCAATCTCAACTTGAAGTAATTCAACCGATTTAAGCAGTTTGGCCACTTCAAAAGCCGATTTTCAACAGAATGGCTTTGGAAGCTTGACTGGACCGATTCGTGATTAACCTGGTCCAACCATCCGATCTGTTCTAGTTTTCAAAACAACGGTCAAAATTATAGAAACAAATGGATGATCTCCATTAAATAATATGATTTTTGATAAATAAAGAAAAAAATAAATGATTATGAGTAAAAGCCAGCCTGAGTTATTTGTTACTCGCAGAAATTATATATTCTTCATTTGTTTCTTCTGGACAAGAATGTTAACTTGTAAATTCGCATTTTGCTTGTCCTCTTTTCTGCACGAGTCGTGCATCTTTCTTATTTTTGGGGTTATTAATATAATTTTTATTTTTTTAAGATTTTTCTTATATAGATAACATCTACGTTAAACCGGTTTAAGTGATTTGGACAGTTTAGAAGGCTTAACAAGCACCATTAACTTGGTTGTTGCACGCTTTTATTTCACTCCCAAGACGCAAGTTCAAATACGCAAGGAAGAATTTATTTTGCAATTCTCAATCTGAACTTGAACTGGTCCTCAAACCGTGACCGATTTAAGCAATTTGGCTAGTTTAGAAACTAGTTTTCATTCTTAGTTAACTCATTCCGGTCTTGGTTCCAAAACAGTGGTCAAAATTATAGAAACAAGTGGACGATCTCCATTATATAATAAGCGTTTTGATAAATGAAGAAAAAAATGATGATAAGTGAAAGCCAACCTCAGTTATTTGTTATTCGCAAAAATTATATATATTCTTTGTTTTTCTTCTAGACAAGAATTTTAACTGCAAATTCGTATTTTGCATGTCCTTTTTTCCACGAGTTGTGCAGCTTTTTTTCTTTCTTTTTTTCTTTTTCTGGGATTTTTCTATTATAGCTATTTTTTTAATTTCTTCAGATTTTTCTTATATAGATAACGTCTACCTTAAACATTGCCATTGTGGTTTAACTGGATTTAAGCATACAAGAAAACCCTGTAAAAGCACATACAGTAACGGTCCTATCTTTGTAGGCAGTCAATGGAAGTTGGTTTGGCTGGTAAAGATGGAAACACTTCACTTAAAATGCTGAAGTTCAATTTGAAGATGTTTTAAATAAGGACCAGTTGAAATCAATGAGAGCATATAAGATATGACAAGATAAAACATATTTGAAATACAAAATAAAGCAACCTAAAGTTAAGTCCTAGAATCATGGAACTAACTTATTTCTATCTATATTTTTATCACCCCTTTCAAACTGAACCGCATCGCAAGGGCCGAGTTTGAATCATAGTACCAGAAAAGATAGCTTGTCTGATAACTTATTCCTATCTTTCACAATTATCGCTGCCAGCAATCCCCTTTGCAAGGAATCTTTAAGTACCTTTGTAAACCTTACTAGGACTAAGCATGTCGTGATTTTGGGATGAGATGAGACAACCTTCCCTCCCCTCAACTTCAAAATAAATGAAGGACAACAAATAAGGTAAAAAAGAAAATGTTCAAGTCGTGGTTCATGAGGACCATGAGGAAAATGAACACCTACTTCAACATGCAAATGTACTTCAAATAAATGAAATAATGTTTCATGGAAACCACCTTAAGGAGTATGAAAACCGATCCTAACTTGTTCATCTTTCTAGAGACGTGTCGGGATTTTTGGATTTTAAAATGCTTCTAATAGTTCAAGAATAGTGGCTTTGGCTTTTATTTTTCAATGGGAGCAAAAGAAGGAATATAACTTAGCAATAGAGTGAGACTTCGGCATGGAAGAAGTCACTATTTTAAGTCTATTTAACTATTATGACAAAAAAAAAAGTCTATTTTACTCTGAAGTGTGACTATTAGCTTTTTAACTTGACTTCCTCCCCTTTTGTGATCAAATAAGAATCAAGAATAGACAAGAAACTCGGGGTTGGCGTGAAGGGTAGGGAGGGCTATATTTTTTGGGTGCAAAGTAATAATTCACTGCTACCTTTCAGGTTAGTAATGCAAATCCCTCCTGACTTGCAAATTGCAATGCCAACCCTATAGAAGAAACAGTCTTGAATTTGAGCACTTGGGATTCAATGCTCTCTTCACTATAGTCATGTTTAGCCCATCATAATTTGAAAATAATAAAGAAACAATAAACCACTTTTCATCATCATTTATAGGTGGGGCACAAACATAAAAATATCATGACCTTGGCATTTCTTTATCCACAAAGACCATGAATATTCTTCATTCTGCATCAATCATATTATTCCTCATGCAAGCAATCTGTCTCCAAAATGTTAGAACTAGAACTAGAAGCATTGAGTAAAGCGAAGCATCTAATGAAATGATAAGCTTAGGATCATAAGAGTACCCATCGTTTGCACTCTCTAGTCAAAATTTCAAACCCGTCCTCTCCCCATATAGAACTAGGAACCAAACTCCCCCCTCCTAATGCTCTCTTGTCTCTTCTATGGTTTCCCCCTTCTCCCCAAAATGCAATCAAATTCTACCATTGATCTATCCTAAAAGGACTAAAAAAAAACCACCGAACCTTATCGCACTAAGTGGGATTAGCCTAATAAAACGAATAAATCATACCACCAAAATTTTTAGAAGTAAATCATTCTAAAACAGTGAATAAACAATAACTAGAAAGCTTCAGGTAGAAACGTTAGCTCGATTTATCCAAAGCATTTGCCTTATTATAGAAAGAACAAATTAAACTCATTGAGTTCATGTTGGCTCATTGTAATTGGTTAATCTTCCCAACGACAAACCCACAAATTATATAAATCCAGTCACCTATTTGGGTTCCAAGTAACACACCATAAATTTTAAGCTTCAGCAATCAAAGAAGGTAGGGTTTTGCTACCTCAAATGAACTCCATATGCAGACAGAACTCGAGAGCTCAAGACAGCAGATAATCAAAAGATATCTCTGAAGTCAGGAATATGCCTTGGAAAACCCTCTTGTATAGGGTTTTGCTAAAAGCAACCTACCCATCATGTTTCCTCTTTGGAGGTGCTTTTCAAACCACAATAGGATGCAAATTTGTAACTTTACTGACCACTGGTACTGCGAAGTTGCAACCTCTTCCTCTCGAACTCAAGCTACAAAGAAGATATATGAAAAATCAACAACAGACCAAGTAGAACTAGCTGATAAAAATTCTTGGCAGGACATGAAAGGTTTTATTTTGAAAAGGCTATCACGGTAAATTATCTACCAAGAAAAAAGTTGCAACATTTTCCTTAAACTGTCATAAGAAATCATCCAAATAGATCTTAACTGATAGTTCCCCATATTAATGAGTCTTTTTTTTATACAATGAAGGCATGGAGTTTTGGACCTATGACCTTCTGCAAACTATCCAAACCCCTCATCATTAGCCCACTCCAAATTAATTGGTCTAATATTAAGCCCACTTCAAACTAATTGGTCTAATATTAACACCCCGCCCCGCCACCGCCCCAAAAAAAAGAAAAACTATATTTAGAAAAATCAAATGTAATTAACATAAAAGGAAAACACACTTTTCTTGCTTAAATTTTCATTTTGCTTCTGATGGATGATTTTACTTTTACGTAATAATGCATCATAAGGCCCTGTGGAGGAGCAACCCTAGTGCACATAAGCACACAATACTATATCAATCTATATGAAATTTGTTATGCTATTAATTAATACAAACATTTCTACACATCAATACTCCGGTAGCATATTAAACACTAAATGAATAGCAAAAGAATGGTATTTCTAGTGTCATACCACTTTCTTCACCCGGTCATTTGCTGCAGGAGTACCTCCAATAACAGATTCAGAGTGATATGGACTGCTGACACGCACCTCATTCATCACAACTATGACAGTCTTGTCCCAGCGGACTGGTAGCCTGGTTACATGATAATGTCATCAGTTAAAATGAAAACTAATAAGTAGTACTAGTTCATGAATCATATCTTTACATAAAAATATACAAAAGCTAGAAAGTTGAAGAGTCAAGGTGAAAGGTGCTCGGGGATTTGAAATGCTAAATTTACAAAACCCTAAGTTCCTTCTTGTTAGGAATTCCAAACAACTAGTTTTATTTCGTGCAAATCATTTTTCTTTTCCTAACTCATTCGTTGAATAGAGTATCTTTCCATCTTAATAAACCTATTTGGAAGTCCAAAGCCCCCTCGAAGGTAAAATCCTTTATTTGGACAGTAGTGCTTAATAGAATTAATACCAAAGACATGCTGCACGTTTGTAGGCCACATAAGGCTATTTCCCCTCATATGTGTGTAATGTGTGGTGCTAGCTCAGAATCAGCTCCTCATTTGTTTTTACATTGTTCTGTGGCTGTTTCTTTATGGAATTCTTTGTTTGACATTTTTGGAAGAGTGGTGGGTGTGACCTAGGTCCTTAGACCAGTTTTCGTTGACTAGCTTTTCTTGTTTTGGTAGAAGTCTATGTTGCACTGGTACAGGTACAGCACCGGTACCCGGATGGATACGGGCATGGGGTACAAATTTTTTTAAAAAACTAGGGTACAGGTACATTATATATACATGTATAGGAGGGATCATTTTACACCAATGTAAAACCTTTTTCTTACATCCACTTTTAACCATTGATTTAATCCAACAGTGCAAATCATAATCATCACACTAAACAGGACACGTGACCTTTATTTTTAACTTTGTTTACACTTTCTCTTCCTCTGACGCCACATTCCACCCCGCCCAACCCCATCATCTCTTCTCTCTCACCCTCTCTTCTCTCTGCATCCATGTGACTTCATCACTAAAATCCCCCTTTTCAGACCTGAATGCAGATGCAGGACCATTACCAAAGCTAGGTTGGGATGTGGAGGTGGCCGACAAGGCAAGGGATGGAGAGTTTGCCACCACGTCAACACCGGTCACCGGAGAGTTTGTCGCCACGTCAACACCTTTGCCGGAGAGGACCTGCCGCCACTTGCTGAGTTGTGTCGAGAAAGAGGGAAAAATGGAAAAGGTGAAGAACAGAACAGCCAGAACAGCCACTGCATCAACACCGGTCGCCGGAGAGTCTGCCGCTGCGTCAACACCTTCGCCGGAGCCTGCAATCTCCAGAGAGAAGAGCTGCCACCACTCTTGGGTGTTGGCTGAGTTGCGTCCAGAACAGTGCAGAGATGGGGCTGAGTTCAAATGGGGGAAAGAAATGCAATAATTTTAGGGCTGTGAAACGCAGCTTTTGGAGCAAAAATTTGGTGAGCCATACCCAAGCCATATCGAGCCGTATTGGAGCCGTACCTGAGCCATATCCAAAGATAAAAATATAAAAAATAAAAAATTGGTATGTACCTGGTACCTACCCAAGAGTACCCAAGGCGTACCCGTACCCGGTATGTACCAGGTACGTGTACATGTGGCTATTGTGCGTACCCATGCTTCAGAGGTAGAAGTAAAGAAGCCAAATTTTTGTGGCAATGTAATGTCAAATTATGCTACACCTTGGAGCATTTGGTTGTGCCAAATTCACACATCTTTAAGCAGATTTCTTTGGATGAGCAGTGTCTCTAGGATAAGATTAGCTGTTCGGATTCCACTTGGTGTAAAGCTCATGGTCTTTTTAAAGGGGTTTTCCTCATAGATATGATGAGGCCTTGGGAAGCTTTATTTAATTGATGTTTTCCTTTTTCCCTCTTTGTTGTTTTTTTCTTTTTTAAGGAGGATCTCTTACCCTCCTAACTTTTGGTAATCATCTTCTCCTTATCTTAATGAATTTCTTCTTTTATAAAAAAAAAAAACTGACTATTTTACCTCCATTAGCATCACAATTAGCAAGGTAGATAGCTTGGCTTTCGGGTTTTTTACAATTATCACTAAGGCGCAAAAGATGTGTGTCACTTGAATGTCCTGAACCAAAAAGGCATGTCTAAGGCACTAAAAAGCATGCCCCTCACTGAAGGGCAGCACCTCACTCGGCAAGATGCACTGACCCCTTTTGGCAACTCGCCTCCGTGCCTTAGGCAAACCTTTTTGTGCCTTTCACTACACTGAAAAACTATACAAAGACTAAGCATTGAATCCATACAATAAAAATTTCCAAACTAATTTCAAAGAAACTGAAATTAGGTTTCACATCCATGCATAAACAGTGTTTTTAAATATAGTCTCCTGAAGGTAGAAAAACTAGGTACAACCATAAGAGTCTTAATGGTCCAAAAAGTCACTTCAGTTTGAAATTAAACAACCTTCACCAATTTAAACTACTATGAACATCACCAGTGTAGTCCAAGGCACCAAAAGGCACGCCTAAGGCGTTGAGGCGAGTGCTAGAAGGGGTCAGCGCCTCTTGGCGCTTTAGGAGAGCCTTTCTGAATAACAGTAAAAAAATATCTAAAAGACCAGCCATCTAACTTGCCAACTTTGATGCTAAAGGGGGTAAAATAGTCAGAATGTTAAAAAAATAACTAGTTGTGACTTTGGGACTCTTAGCAGCAAGTAGCTTAGGGCTTTGTAAATTGAACATCAAAATCTTTTATTTTTACTATGAATGTGATGCTTGAGCAGTTAATTTATATGGAAAATCAATGCAAAATAGTCAAATATTTCATTGTTTTCGTTTTCTAACGTTAATGCCTTTCTTTAGTAAGGTGTGCTCTTTTCGGCACCTCTCGCCTCAAGGTATTGGAACCCCCAGTGCCTTTCAACTTTAGCTACCTTACGCATCCCTAAAAGTAAGAAATATGGCTGAGAGCATCTAGCCCTCTAATGCTTCAAATTACAACACACATATTACAACAACCAAGTAGTCCAAGCCATATCCCACTAGGTGGGTTGGTTATATAGATCAAATAATGCCATTCAACTCTATGAAAAACCAAAGTTTCAATACATCCATTTCAAGTAAGGTCGCTTTTAATGGTTTCTCCTAAATCAATTTTCAATAATACATCTAGAGTAAGGTCTCTTTTAATGGTTTCTCCTAAAGTTTTCTTCGGACTTCCTCTACCCTTTTTAATCAAACTATCTTCCATTTGGTTTTCATTGATATGGAAAAAGCCTACGATAGGATACCGAGAGAGGTCTTGTGGAAGGCTTTAGAGAAAAAAAGAGTTCGTATCGCCTATATTCGAACATTCCAAGATATGTATGATGGGACTAAAACTAGTGTGAAAACACAGGGTGGGATCACAGAATATTTCCCTATAACTATAGGACTGTACCAAGGGTCAACTTTGAGTCCATATCTTTTTACCTTGGTCTTGGATGTGCTTATTGCGCATATCCAAGAGTCGGTGCCACAACGCATGCTTTTTGCAGATGATATAATTTTAGTTAGAGAGTCGAGAGAGGAAACAAATGGAAAGCTAAAGCTATGGAGACAAGCTTTGAAAGAACATGATTTTCGTCTAAGCAGGAGTAAGACGGAGTATATGGAATGTAAGTTTAATAAGAGGCGTGTTAATGCTAACTTAGCGGTGAAAATTGAAGATCATACCATACCACAAGTTACACAGTTTAGGTATCTTGGATCTATCATACAAAATGACAGAGAGATAGAAGGAGATGTAAACCATAGGGTTTAAACTGGATGGATGAAATGGAGGAGTGCTTCAGGAGTTATTTGTGATAGAAAAGTGCCTCTCAAACTTAAGGGTAAATTTTACCGCACAGCTATAAGACCCGCGATGTTGTATAGTATTGAATGTTGGGCGGTAAAAAGCCAACAAGAGCATAAGATCAGTATCGCGGAGATGAGGATGTTGCGCTGGATGTGTGGCCATACAAGACAAGATAGGATTAGGAATGAATACATTAGAGAGAAAATAGGGATAGCACCTATTGTGGAAAAGATGGGAGAATCTCGCTTTAAGTAGTTTAAACATGTAAAGAGAAGACCCTTAGAAGTCCCTGTAAGAAGAGTAGATCAGGTGGAGAAGCCCAATAGCTAGAAGTAGAGGAAGACCAAGAAAGACTATAGGTGAAACGATTAAAAAAAATTTAGATTTGAATTACATTTCTGAAGACTTGGTTTATGATAAGTCACAATGGCGTCGTTTGATCCATGTAGTCAACCCCATCTAGTGGGAAAAGGCTTGATTATTGTTGTATCTTCCATTTGATCCTTTTTCACACTGCAACCTCTTTTGGTCTCCTCCTCACAAGTTTGTCATCTTCTCCTCAATAGGTGCTACTCCAACTTTTTCCAAAATACATTTGTTCCTAATATTATTTTTCCTTGTATGTCCACTCAACCACCTCAACATTCTCATATCCACTACACCTATTTTTTGTTGTTGGCACTTTATTATACTTGAAGTTAAATATGAATATTTCTCTCTGTATTAACATTGCAATATGAGACTACAAGACAGAGGAACCTAATTCCTAAAACATTAATTATTTGTGCTAAGTCCTAGAAGTGTAAATACAATGAATACATAGAAGCAATGAATAGAACTCCATCGTCCACACTGTCCACTTATTATGATTATAATCAACACTCCCCCTCAAGTTGTAGCATATATGTCTGATGCAACCAGCTTGTCACATATGTATGCTATCCTAGGACCGTGTAAGGACTTAGTCATCATGTCTGCTAGTTGATCTTTAGTACCCACAAAAAAAGTCTTAATGATGCCTGAGAGGATCTTTTCTCTGATACAATCAACTTCTATATGTTTAGTCCTTTCATGAAAAATTGGATTCGAAGAGAGATACAAGGATGATTGATTATCACAAGCAAGTTCCATAGGACCTATCTCCAAAACTTCAACTCTTGGAGCAAATATTTTAGCCACAAGAGTTCGCAAGTAGTATTGGCCATAGCACGTTATTCTGCTTCTGTGCTCGATCTTGCAACAACAGTCTGCTTCTTACTTTTCAGTTACCTCCAATAAGCACAATAGCTTGAAGTGGACCTCCTATCACTAGCATCACCTGCCCAATCTGCGTCTGTATATCCAATGATATTAGTATGACCCCTGTCCATATAAACAAGCCCTTTACCGGGTGATCCCTTGATATATCTCAAGATCTGAACAACTGCATTCCAATGACTGTCACATGATGAGTTAAGAAACTGACTCACAACACTGACAAAAAAAGCAAGGTTTGGTCAAGTCATGGTGAGATAATTTAACTTCCCAACTAATCTTCTATATCTGCCTAGGTCAGGATAGGGCTCCCCCTGATTGGGTAGAAGCTTCACATTTGGGTCCATAGGAGTATCAACAGGTTTACAATCAAGCATCCATGTTTCTTCCAGAATATCAAGGACATATTTCCTTTGAGAAATAGCAACACTTGTTCTTGATTGGGCTACTTCAATCCCAAGAAAGTATCACAATCGGCCAATATCTTTAGTTTTAAAATGTTTAAACAGGTGTTGCTTCAATTTCTTAATGCCTTCTTGATCATCACCTATAATGACAATATCATCCACATACACCACAAGATAAATAAGTTTATTCAATGGTGAGCATTTAAAGAATACAGAATGGTCTGCCTCGCAACGAACCATGCCAAACTGCTGAATAACTTTATTAAACTTCCCAAACCAAGCGTGAAGTGACTGTTTTAAGCCATATAAAGACTTTTGTAGCCTGCAAACAAGACCTGACTCCCCCTGAGCAACAAACCCAAATGGTTGCTCCATATAGATCTCCTCCTCCATATTACCATGTAAGAAGACACTTTTAATATCCAGCTGATACAAGGGCCAGCGTCTCATGGCAGCCATAGACAAGAACAAACGAACAGACGCCATCTTAGCAACAGGAGAAAAGGTATCATTGTAATCCAAACCATAGATCTGAGTGTATCCCTTTGCTACCAGTCGGGCTTTCAATCGGTCCACCTGCCCATCAAGGCCAACTTTAAAAGTAAATACTCATCGACAACCAACTGTAAATTTTCTAGGAGGAGGTGAAACAAGGGTCCATGTATTATTAGATTCCAAAGCAGTCATCTCATCAATCATTGCCTGTCGCCATCTTAGATGGGATAGTACTTCCTGAACATTCTTAGGAATGGTAATAGATAACAAAGCAGACACAAAGGCACAATGGGAAGGAGATAATTGATGGTAACTCAGAAAATTGTAAATCGAATGAGGATTGAGAGTAGAGCGTTTACCTTTACGGAGTGCAATAGGTAGGTCAGCGGAAGTGTCAGGGGGGACCGTAGTGGGAGAAGCGATTAGAGCGAGAGCTGAATCATGAGAATCAATAGTAGGTTTGGTCTCGGGAACTTCAAGATTCCGGCGCTCATAAGTAATACCAAATCACGCAACGGATGGTCATCTTATGACTGTGGAGCTTGAGGATTAGAGACAGGTGTTGCAAAAAGAGGAATGGCTAGTACCTGAGATGGAGTAGAGTAAGATGTAGCTGATGTGACAAAAAAGGGGATATCCTCAAAGAATGTAACATCTACAGATACATAAAAGCGATGTGTAAAGGTAGAATAACATCGATATCCCTTCTGAACTCGAGAATACCCAAGAAAGATACATTTAACAGCCTGAGCAAATAATTATCACAGCTAGGAGAAAGATCATGAACAAAACAAGTGAAACCAAATACACAAGGGGGAACAACATAAGGAGGATCTTTAGGAAATAAAAAAGAGTGAGGAATTTTATTACCCAAAATAGAAGATGGCATTCGATTTACCAGATAACAAGCTGTAAGAACAGCGTCACCCCCAAAACTTCAAGGGTGCATTAGCATTTATTAAAAGAGTCCGAGTTATATCAACAAGATGACGATGTTTGCATTCAGCCACACCATTTTGTTGTGATGCGTGAGGACAACTGGACTGATGTATGATGCCATGAGAACTCAGAAAGGACGCAAAAAAAAATTCTTTTGCATTATCATTGTGCAAAACATGAATTGTTTTTCCAAACTAATTCTTTATTTCTTAACAAAAGGTTTGAAAAGCATCATATAACTCAGAACGATCTTTCATTAGAAATAACCAAGTATATCTTAAAAAATCATCAATGAAAGTAACATAATACATATATCCTGAAACAGAAGGAACACGACTGGGACTCCAAATATCAGAATGAACAAGATCAAAAGGAGACATAGTTCGACTATTGACACTACTAGGAAAAGATACTCTAACATGTTTTCCAAGTTGACACGACTCGCAGTTCAAGGTCTTCAAATGTGAAATATGAGGGACCATCTGCTTTAATTTGTCCAAACTTGGATGACCCAATTGACGATGTAGGAGATCGGCAAACTCTGAAACAGCACATATGGTGGAAGAAGAAGGTTGAAGGTAGTAGAGACCTCGTGATTCAGATCCAGCTCCAATCCTCTATCCCGTACTCCGGTCCTACATAAGAAAGGAATCAGAATTAAAGGTTATGGAACAATTTAAAGTGCAAGTAATTTGGCTGATTGAAATTAAATTAAAGGGACAGTCAAGTACAAACAAGACTGAATTTAAAGGTAAGGATGGAAGAGGGGAAGCTTGACCAATACCAGCGGCCTGTGCCTTAGACCCATCAGCAAGAGTAATGTTGTGAGATGTTTTAGGAAATGACAATTTAGAGAAAAAAGAAGGATTACTAGCTAAGTGATCAGAAGCACCAGAGTTTAAAATCCATGATCCAACAGATGCATATTTAGAGAGACAAACTGTAGAATTACCGATGTGAGCAACGGTGTCCGAAGAAGAGGAAGCCTGTTGAGTGGCTATAAACTGAAGATACTCCTTATACTCATTGGCAGAAAGTAGATGATCTTTTTCGAACTTGATCTTGCGCTCAACAGCTGGTTCAAGAAACTGAGCCACAATGATAGTTTTATTTGGGAATCCATGTAGGGACTAGCATCAATCTTGAGTGTGTTCATCTCGTTTACAATAAGAACAGTGAAGATTACCTCTACCACTTCTGCCACAACCACCACCTCTACCACCACGACTTCAGCCTCCTCGATCAGTTGAGTTTGAAACAAAAACCGAAGACTTGGATGCTGTTTGAGAATCATCTCCAAGGGAAGCTATCGGAGAAGGAACTCAAAGCAAACGATCAATGAGTTCCTCCACGGTAGGAATATTAGGATTTGTCAGAGTTTGATTCCAAACGGATTCAAAGTCTTTGTGGAGGCCATGAAGAACAAATACCATATGCATGTTATCAAGCTTACCCGACATCTTTTGTGCATCATCATTAACCAGCATCAATTTAATCTCCTCACAAATAGATTGTGCTTTATTCAGATAGGAGGGCAAGTCAAGATCAATCATCTGCATTGTCGCCAAACTATGAATCGTCTCATATAGCCGCTGTATGTCATTAGCATAAATAGTTTGAGCCTTCTTCCAAATTTTGCAAGATGTCTTGTTCGCAAGATGTCTTGTAAGGACGGAAATGCACCATTAATCTTGGTTCAATAGACTGTCACAACAACAATACAAGCTGATAATCTGCCCGTTGTCACTCATCCTTCTCAGATTCAACAATGTCAATAGCCTTTTTAGTGAGATGGTCAGACAATCCTTGACCCTGAAACCATACCTCTACAGTAATGATGAGGGACCCGAAAAACGCGAAAGAAATCAGACTTTTATTCTCTGGATTGAAGCCTCGCTTAGTAGATTCAACCATGGAAGAAGTTCAGAAGAAATGGCAAAATGTACCTAGAAACAAAAACTCAAGCACACGGGATTCAAAGAGGGATAGCACAGCAATAGACCCATAAACCAAACAGGGGCAAAACAAAACCAAGAGGAGACGGCAAACATAACGGCGGAAGCGACGACGTCAACGGCAGCTAGGAGGGTGGCGCATGGATCACACGCGCCGGAGAATGAAGCTGCTGAAGACAGCGCGTGACTGCGCGTGACGGCGGCGCTGGTGGCGACACTTGGATGGACGGCCAGTCAAAGGCATCTGAGGTGAACTCTGGTGTCACTTTGGGCACCGGACGACTACAGACAATGAGTCAGCGCTAATAGCAACTGAAACCCAAAAGCAAGATAACAAGAACGAGCCAGAAAGCTCTGGTACCAACTTGAAGTTAAATCTAAATATTTTTCTTTGTATTAACATTGCAATATGAGACTACAATATATATATATACCCTTGACTACAAGATAGAGGAACCTGATTCCTATAACATTAATTATCTATGCTAAGTCCTAGAAGTGTAAATACGATGAATACATAGATACAATGAATAGAACTCCACCGTCCACACCGTCCACTTATTATGATTATAATCAACAATTATCCAACATTCATTACCATAGTATCACTAATCTGGTCTTATAGCTGTCCATTATAATTTTCTTTTGAGCTTGATTGGCACTATGTAATCACAAATTGCGCCGGAAGCATTTTCCCATTTCAGCTACCCAGCTTGAATCCTAAGTGTTACATTCCCATCACCTTGTAATATGGATCCAAGATACCTAAGTCATGCAACTTGTGGTATTATGTGATCCCCAATTTATTCTGATTTGAAAAAAACTTAAAACTCTGACCCCAAAATGCAGGAAGTTAGATGGATACTATCCCTGTAAACTACAGTCGCTATCCAAGTATCCATAAACATTCCTTTTTCAAGTTTACACTTTACATCAGCGGAGGATATCAACATGAAATCGTAAGATATCTAACTAAAATTCTGATACAACTGCAAGAACAGACTAAAATCATATCAAAAATATTCTAAGACAGTATGTACATTTGGGGTTGGAACAGCTAATAGAAATCATGCAAAAAAGTTCAAGTATTCAATTAATTAGCATCCACTACTTACATATAATGATTGCTGTTTAACATTACAGTTTAAAATTTTAGGAACAACAAGAATAAATCTTCTAGAAAAACAAAGGTATATCAATTTTCTAGCATCTACATTCTGATATCCAACACTAAAAGAAAGATCAGGTGTCTTTCCTTCTCTTTTTACAAACACATCCTTTATAGTTAAAACATCCCCCTCCCCTCCTCCTCCTCCTCCTCCAAAAAAAAAAAAAGCCTCCCTTCCCTTCACACTATTCAATCCTTATGGTGTTGGGAATCGGGATTGGGAACAATTAGAGTATCGCACATAAATATAACACAAGTCTGTAACAAGTTTTAAGATGAAAAACAGTCCAACATACAAAACACAAATGCCATACAGTTCACCCTAAATAATGCATACAAGGAAGCAAACTAGGAAGAAAGGCAAATCCTAACAGAAAATTAAACATTAGAAATCTGCATTGGGGACAAGAAGCTTGCAATTATCTTACAAAAATAAATGCTTTTGAGAGATAAGTCACAGTCAAACTCAAAAAATTGGCTTGGTCATGAATATGAAATTATGAATTCGTGCTACCATGTGATCCACACTACTTTGGTTTAATTCAACAACATCTCAGCACTTACGTTTTAGACAGAGCATCAAAAATGCTCTGTGCCTCGCTGGTAACACCAACCCCAATCCTCTCAGCATCTGCCTCTGCTTGTCTAGAACCAAAATCATTTGAAATCACACAATGATTTTCATCCAAAAAAATTAAAAGAAAAAAAACAGTGAAAAAGCAAAAGTTGGAAATTGTTAGAGAAAACCTGATGGCAACTTCTTCCCTAGCTTGGAGAGCGGTGAGATCAAGATAGCAGTTGTTTGGGTCAAGTGGGTCTTCGGCTTTACCCAAAAAGGTGAAGTCTTTGATGTAATTAGCCTTCAACAACCGAATGTTTCGACGAGGACCAGGTTTGGAACCTTCCTGGAGTACGAGGATGTTGGAGGGGCGATCAAAGGTGACAACTTGGCCTTCGAATTCGTCCCCCAAGGTTGTCCTGATAGACAACAGGCACCCCTCCGCCAACTCCTCTGGGTTGTTCCCACCGTCCATCATCGCCATTGTTTGTTTTTTGGCTGCCACTGCTGTTCTGTGTGCTCCTAAGTCCTACCCCTTCTTTCCCTTTTGTTTACCCTTCACAAAAAGACTCCAACTTTCTATCATTCCGCGCAATAAACTTGGATCCATGTGCATCTCTTGATGCAACCAGTGGTTCGTTGTTTGGACCAATTTTTTGGTTTGTGATTTGGGCTCATTAAGAACTCAAAATCACAGTATCATAGGGTGTTTAGATTGGGCTCTTACAAACTTTTTTTTTTTTAAGAAAATACAAAAACTAGTAGGTACGTGTGACATGAATTAGCTAAAATAAATTTGTCGCAAATATAAAAGTACTCCCGTTAAACGACTCTATGTGTTGGTTTTTATTTTAGGGATGATTATGGGTTGGGTTGGGTTGAGTTAAGTTTGGCTTTTAATTTAGGAGTGATTATGGGTTGAGTTGAATTAAGTTATGGGAATATATGAGTCTAAATCGATGAAACAAGCATGAGTTGGGTTTAGAGGTGTTCAAAATTGAATCTATGTAATTAAAATTGAAAAAATCAAGTTGAAAAATCAAATAAATTGAAAAAGTAAAAATCAAAAAAATTAATTGATTGGATCATATTTCAAATTTAAATTTGAAAATTGATCTAATTTAAACCAAACTAAAAATTTGATATACATTTTTAAAAATAATATTTTACTTAGAAAATTCTTATGTAACCTATACTAATTTTGAATTTTTATATTATTTTCTAAATCAAACTTATTTATCTCTCTTGAATTTGGACATATATTTATAATTTGAGTTTATATTTTGATGAATTAGTTTGAAATTATATTTGTTGTATTTTGATAAATTAGTTTAGACTTATATTTGATGTATTTAATGAATTTTGATTTTTCATATTTTTAATGAATTTATGTATAAAAAAATTATAACAAAAAACTAAAAAAACTGATTCAATCCAAATCGATTTAGATTAGATTGGATTTACATTTTGAACTAAACCGAACAAATGATAAAATAAAAAAATCAATTAGATTGGATCAGATGACTTTTTCCTTTATAACTGATCTAATCTAATCCACGAACACCCCTAGTTGAGTTCGTTCGGGTTCGGAGAATTTTCATTGAGCAACCATACTAAACTGATAAAAAAATCAGGTTAGTTTAGGTCTGGTTTCATAAGTTGTGTGTATATGTAAATTTTTTTTTGTAGAATTCATTAAAACTCCAAAAATAGGAAAAAATTAGAAAAAATGAAGAAAAAAAAACATAATGCCCCATAAGACTCTTAAAATCCTTATATCTCAAAGAATTTAAAACCTTCACATCCCAACCAAGACTTGCAAAATCCATTGCAACTGAAGTAATGGCATGACCAACATCATGGTTATAGTACCTTAAAGCACCCCATACTTCCAAGCCTCATGCTAGAAATTGGAAGACAACCCCACAAGAAAAGAATTTGAAGGAAAGAATTTGGGGAAAAACCCAGATGGGATTTGAGCTCTGAGCACCAAAGAATGCTCCTTTAGAGCATAATGAGCAACAAAAATGGTGTGTGTGTGTGAGAGAGAGAGAGAGAGAAAGCACAACATGGGCCTCAATGGGCTGCAAAATGAAATGGGAAGCTAGTAGCTACTCACCATGAACGAAACATACCCCGTGAATGAACTAAACGAAGCAACTTGAACGAAGTGTACACCGTCAAGTGCAGACGGCAACATCACATAGCTAGTGACATTGATAGAGGAATGAAAGTAAAAAATGCACATGTTTGGATTTGGGTGGTGAAATGCATAAATGAAGGCAATGTCCCCTAAGCAAAATGCACGGTTTAAGAAAGTATACGCATAGGTCGGGTCGAGCGACACAAGTTCAACAATTTCTAATCTGAGACACAAGTCAAACATGATTAGATTTCCTTTTATTTCACTTGAATCAACCTGTATACCTAATACAACTCGATTATTTTGGCTTTGGTTCGAGTTGGGTCATTCGAGCTCATAGGTCGACTCGAACCATGATCACCCCTAGTTTTTATAGTAAAAGATGTATTGGATAGTCTATAGATAAAAGCAAAATTACTGATCATATATTAATTTTGAGTTAAGATTGTATATTTTTTATAATAATTTTTTTTACTGGAACATTGAATGTTGTTGGGCTTAGTGTTTAGTCTTCCATAAGCTACAATCCATAGAAAACTTTTGACTCTCTCTAACCCCTCCATCTCCCATATCTCCCTCCAAATCCATTTAAAAACAAATATAAAATAAGAAGATAGTGTGCTAAGCTTTTACATATCTCCAGCTTGTGAAACAGTGAAAAAAATATAAAATAAAATAAGAAGACAGCGTGCTAAGCTTTTACAAACAATTGCCGATTTCATAATCAATCAAGGAGGAGCTCTAATCATCCATAATGTTTTGACATCATTACTATCGCCGTGGCACCCATAATTTTTGACATCATTGCTGTCATTTACTATCGTCATGGCACCCATAATTTTTGGTTCATATGTTGTTAACATGTGGCTTGATCTTGACATTGTAAAATATACAAAACGTGAAGAATTAAAATACCTAAATCTACTGTGCATTTGAGAAAGTTTTAGGCTATGTTTGGATTAGTGGAATTGAGTAGAATGAAATGGTATGGGATGGGATAGAGATAGGTTTCATTATTTGGTTATATTAAAAAAGGATGAAATGAGATAAAAATAAGTGGGATGAATTTCATCTCATCCCACCAGAAACCATCAATTTTGTTCCTCCCCCCAATTTGGAGGGTATAAAATAGAATCATTTTATTATTATTATTATTATTATTAAAATTTTACTTAATTAACCTCTTAACCCTGCCTCCCTCTTTCTTCTCCCTCACTCGAGACAGCCACCCAACTTCAAAACCCTCTTCATTCACCCTCTATCTACCATAGCCACCACACCATCACGGCAACACCTTTTTTGATGCACAAGCTTTCACCAGCGGGCAAACCTTTCTGTCCTACTACCTTTCCTTCACTCGAGCTCGATGTTGCAACCCCTCTTCCCCGTTCATCCTCACACCATAACCACCATCCGCCACGACCACACCCTTATTGGTGGGCAAGCCTTCATCAGCAACAACCAACAAGTTGTTTCCTCCCATCAGCGCCATACGGAGAGAGGACGCCAAATCCTCATTTTATAAGACCAAGTCTGAGACTCTATTATTCCCTTTTTCCTTGTCAAGGTAAGAATAGTGGCTGTTTGGTTGCATATAAACTATTCCCTTTTTTCCTTTTAGTTTGATCTAATTTGGATTATTTGGTTACATATAAATTGTTTGATAAAATGTCATCTTAGGATAATGTTCTATTGACATCTATGAAACTAATTGTGATATAATAAGGATAAAATTCTTGATATGTGAGTGAAAGATTCATGTATCACTACACTTCCTGATATATAGATATAGTGAATTAGTGATATATATGTATGGTGGCTCTACTACTCAAAACTCATTATCTGCTGCAAGCTGTGTTTGTGTCAATCCTTTTAAATCCGTTTTTAAGATTGCCCATCAAAGAATGGTAGCTTTATGAGGGAATCCTCCCATCCATTATTAATATTAGTATCTAAATTTATCTAAATCAAGAATGTTAGTTTTAATAATTTTTTTTCAAGGACAGGAATTTCTAAGGCTAAAGTAAGGCGCCTTCATGTGGCACCAATTTGGTGTGAGACGAAAATTTGATGTGTAAAATAAATATTGTTAACAAAAATATATTTTTGTTAAAAATTATAAAAAGGATAAATTCAAAGGCACCCATATGGTGTCAGATATATTTTGGCCTAATAAAAATATAAAAATGAATATGTAATCTCATTTACTTGGTGTTTTGGTTATAATACTTCTGGTTTCTGTTTTTGTGTGTGTGTGTGTTTTTTTTTTCTGCTAAAAATTTCAGTTAATTAACTATTTTTACCTTGTGTAACTATTCAAAATAGCTCTGTTATAATGTAGGCTTAAAGATGTTGGCTTTGATATAGACATTCTAGGTTGACACATGTAGCCTCCTCCAAGTTATTATGTCTCAATGTAGATGATGCAGAAAAGTGGCTATGAATAGTTCTGTCTATAAAACTCCATGATTTGTGATTGAAGGACTTGGCCTTGTCTTATAAAAGTTTGTATACAATAAATTTTGTTACTTTGAAGCTATATCAATGCATAATGAAGACTTTTTTAATGAACTTGTAAGTGATGTTGTTTTGTTCTTAAATCGGAAGTGTTGTGCATGCAACTGTGTATATTTGCAAAAAGGTAGTATCTGATTTTATCTAGAAAGCTTTTTTAGCAAGTTCCCTAATATAACAATTTCATATGCATCAATAGATGAGGTTGAAATTAGTTTTGGGATGTTACCTTTGTGAATCTTAGATGATAAGAGACCATTTAAATATAAGTTTGAAGAGTCAACTTTTGACTATCGGGGATGCATGGTAGTGCTATGCTTGTGTACTGCTGTTCTTGTTGACTTTGCAATCTCTCTGGTGGATTGATAAAAAGGTCTTGCAACATACCTTATTATCCTCAATTAATATTGAACTTCTGTTACAGAAGGTTTAATCTTTTTCAGTAAGGATAAAATTAATTTGTTTATATTATTAGAAAATAAAATCTCTTTTTCAGTAAGGATACAATTAATTTGTTTATATTATTAGAAAATAAAATCTAAGTCTTGTCAAGGGCAATGTGACAATACTAAATATAGCGAATAAATGCTTTTATATTTAGCTCTGAATAAGCAAATTTGCATTTGGGTTTTCCATGTTTATCTTTCCTTTAAGTTCCAATGGGATGTGATGTGGATTTCATCAATACACATTCTGTCTATGTAGTATGTACATGGCTTCATAATGAACTAAGATTAACTGGTCATTTCTCTAGCTTATTTATTAATCTGTGTTGGTGCTCTTTAATTTATGTGTCACTTTTTACATTGTCGTAGATGACCAACTTTATAATATTGCTTAACATGATTCAAATGATGGCTGCTCAAGTATTGTGCCTTTATAGTTGTATTATGTGCACTAAGAAACAAGTCTAGAAGATGTAGAACACCTTCTAGAATAACAGAACATAGAGAAAGAGTTTGAGATGAACTAATGAAACAAATTATAGGCAATGATCGATGTCGTGATATAATTCGTATAAGACCTTGGGCTTTCTTAAACTTGTGCACCATATTAAGAGATTAAGGTGGGCTTCAACACACACGAAATGCAACAATTGAAGAACAAGTTGCCAAATTCCTTTACATAATAGGACACAATGTAAGGAATTGTGTAATGTCATTTTTCTTTAGACGTTCAGGAGAGACTATTAGTCGCCATTTTCGTAGAGTATTACAAACTTTGATAGAGTTGGAGGAGATATATTTGAAACAACCTGATGGGACATATGTTCCTCCAGAGATACTCAACAGCCATAGGTTTTACCCATATTTTAAGGTAAATATATATTTTTAGTTTTACTTTAGCAGTAATAAGTTAATGTCATGCACATTTTAATAGGATAATTGAATGTTAGGATTGTATTAGAGCAATTGATTGTACGTATGTAAGTGTCAAAGTTCCAATGAAACATGCCCCTAAGTATCGTGGTAGGAAAGATTACCCTACACAAAATGTATTGGTTGCATGCTCTTTTGACTTGAAATTTACATATGTCTTACTTGGATGGGAAAGAATGGCATCAGACTCAAGAATTGTAAAAAATGCCTTGACACGTGGATATCTTCTAAAAGTTCCACAAGGTAATGAAAATTCAAAGCACATGGTATAAGTTCCTAGTTTAACCAAGTTAATAAACTCACTAGATTTTTTCTTTTGGGCTAGGAAAATTCTATCTTGCTGATGTCGAATTCCCTATAAAGGCTTGTCTCATCACGCCTTATAGGGGAGAATGGTACCACTTACAAGAATATTCCAGAAATCCACCGCAAAATCCTCTTGAATTATTCAACAACTGGCACTCATCATTACGGATTTCCATTGAATGTGCATTTGGTGTGGTGAAGAAGAATTTCCTTTATACAAACTACAACTGACCTCACATTTGGCATTACGACCCAAAAAAAAAATCATCATTACCTGTTGTATATTGCACAATTATTTGATAGGTGTAGATCCTGATCAAAATATCATAGATGAGGTGCAACATGAGCTTGCAAATGCAAGGGATTTTCAGGATGGCCATCAAGTTCATAAGGAAGATAATGACGATACAACTAGAGGAGAATTAATTAGAGATAATATTGCAGCTTCTATGTGGCATAATTACTAAACATTTCTTGCTTAGTTATGTACCAAACTTGTTAGTGATTTTAGTTTGTTGCATGTACTTTTATTGATGGTTTATTGATGACAATTTGTATTGATCAAGTTTTATATATGCCATTGGTTTTATCGATGGTTTTGTATTGATCAATTTATATATGGCAATTTGTTACCAACTTTTATTCATGGTTTATTGTTGGCAATTTGAATTGATTAAGTTTTATATATGCCTTTGGTTTTTATATAAGTTTAGATATGGAAGCAAATCCAAAGAAGGCAAAGAAATCTGGTGATACATGTTTCTGGACACCATCTATGGATGAGGTCTTGATTGATGCATATTAGCATCAACACAACTTGGGAAATAAAAATGGCAATAGTATGACATCAAAGGCAATGGACAGCATTCTGAAAGAGTTGAGAGACCACTTTCCAGACAAACCAATCTCTAAAGATAAAATAAAAAATCATATGAAAAACATAAAATCAAAATTCAATGGTTGTTATGATCTTTTCAAGAATGGTCTAAGTGGGTTTGGTTGGGATGTAACAACAAACATGTGGATTGCTAAACCTGAAGTGTGGGACAAGCTAATTAAGGTATATTTAATTTACAAATATTAAAGTTTGATGGTTTTTATGTAAGTTTAGATATGGTTAATTTTGTTCTTTAATATTTGATTTCATTTATTTTTATTGTAGGCTAAACCTAAAGCTACTAAGTGGAGAAATAAGCTTATCCCACATTATGATAAATTAGCTAAACTTTTTGGAAAAGATCAAGCAACAGGAGAGCATGCAGAAACAACAGCTGAAATTAGAGCAAGAAGAGTTGCATCTGGTGGGAATGGTTATGATGACACCATTGATGACATTGACCATTTAGTGTCCACAAATGAAGTTAGTTTAGAGGGCTTTGATAATTATGAAGAGGAATTTCAGCCCTTCACTTCTCCTGAAATGCCTTTTGATGGCCATTCTCATGGTGCAACCACTTCTAGGGCTAAGAAATGAGCTAGAAAAGTTGTGGAAGATGATATAAGCATGGGTCATATTGCTAAATCTCTTGAGAAAATGGTTGAGGTGTTTGACAACTTAAGCAAGAGCACAATTGAGTTAGCTAAACAAAATAAGAATGTTGTTGCTGAGGATGTAATATGGGAACAATTGGAGGATACAGGCATTGAACTAGCTTTCTTGCCCGATGTATACATGCACCTTATTCACCACCTTGATGTTATGAAAGCTTTTAATAGAATTTCAGTTCACAAACGCAAGGAAATATTACCTCGGATTGTGCCAAGCTACCCACCTAACATTTAGGCTACATAACATTCTCATTTTGTTAATTCTACTTCAGCTAGGATTGTCTTTCCTATTGGATTAGAACTTTGATGACTTAGCTTCCTTTTTTAAGATTTTTATATTGGTCTTATTTCTCTTGTCTTATGTTATCTCTTTTAACTTATAACTTGAAATGTTGTTCTTTCAAAAAGTAGACTATTGATATTATTATATGCTTTAAGGTTGAATTGGTTACGATGGTAAAGCTGCATATAAGACCTGATCCTATTGGTATTATTGTATGCTTTAATGGAAGAATTCAAGAGATGCTATTTTTTTTGCATATGTTACTTGCATATGTATAATCTAAAATCATGTTGTGAGTTTGTGACTCTCTGTCTTTTAGTTAGTTTTAATTTTGATTGATAAAAAACAGGTGTGCACATGTCATGTACATTTGACAGTCTAGTCATGGACTTATACACTATTGTATACTATTGACTTATGCACCATAGAGATTGTAATTAATTGTACAAACTACAGGCCCTGTGATGTTCATCTTCTTGTATAAACTATAAAAAATTTGTAGGAGTTCAGGAAATATTTTTGATTTGCCTGGTTATACAATTTTTTTTAAACACACACACACACACGGGTTAGGTCAGGTCTGGGTCCGGTCAACTCTAGACCTTGGAAATTGACATTCCTGAAGAAAGGAAGGAGTTTGTATCCATCATTGGATGTGCAACTGCATACCCTGCACTTTTATTTAAAAATGCAGGGGATTCATATCTCTTTCATTTACTTCGGTGTTGTGATAGATTTAGTTATACTTTTTTTTTATGTTGAAGTGGTAATGTTGTATATAAAATTTTATTTTATGTTTTTTTGTGAAAATTATATTGCTTACCGTGAGTGCTAAAATGTTGTTGTTTACCTTGATTGTGAAGAACAAATTTAAGAAAAAAGTATCTAGTAAATATCATCATTAGATAATATATGTAAAGATAATTAAATTTTTTTGTTAATTAGAAATAAATAAAATTAGTGTGTTTGCAATAAGAGTAATTTAGGAAAAATAAAGTTATAACTCTTACCATTCCATCCACTTCCCAAATAATAGAATGGTAACTTTACTTCATTCCATCCTAAAATATCCAAATAATAGAATAATATTTTTATCTCATTTCATTCTATTTCATCTCATCTCATTCCATCTAATCACAATTTATTCTATTCTATCAATTACTAAATATTCAAACATAGTCTTAAAAATGATTATCGAGATTGTATAAGTAATTTATTTTTTAAGAGATTTTTATAAAAAGTAGAAGTTATTTTATGTTTAAATATAATTATAAAATGTATTTTTTATTTTTTTCTCTTTTATTATATCTCTAGCTTATTCTTTTTTAAAAAAAAAGCAAAAATTAATTTTTTTATATTATGTTTTTTCTCAAAATCTTATCCAAACATATATTCATGTTTTAGAATTGTTTTTAAATAAAAACATTTTCCTTGTAAAAAAAACATAAATGAATGCACTCCTAAACTCGAGTTGTGTAAGCGAGCTAATTAAATGAAACTAACAAGTATTTCATATATTACACATGATTTTTTAAATTCAAATAGAATTTAAACAAATATAGATTAAAAGAGAAAATTATTTAAAATTATAAAGATGATATACATAATTAATTCATTCAGATAGAATCTAAAAAATATAAATCAAGTGACAGTAAATACCGTCAATTCAAAAGTTCCGAAGATAATACAATGCCTAAAAGAAATGTGAAAGCTAAATATCATGCTAATTTATTAGTACAGTTCTAGAAACCATAACAATTAATTGAACAAGTTAAATAAAAAACATGTTATTTCACTAGTTTAGCCACCTTATATAAATCTCTTTAGTTATGGCAAAGTAACTCAGACAATTAACACTATCTCGGAAGCTTCGCGAATGGCGATGAGTCAGGAAATGTAAGAAGAAAGCACTTTGGGTTGTACTGAGCATGACATCGCTCTCAGGAACTACGTCGAATAGCAGTGTGAGAAAAACTCTGTCGATTTTGTACTCTGACAAGGATTTAGATCCATAATCCCAGATCATGATTACCCCATGGTGATTTGGGGAATAATTACTAATGCCGAGTTTCACCGAATATTTGTTGATCAAGGGAGCTTAGCTGACATTGTAACACCCTGAATTTTTCTAACTTTAAGATAAATGACAATTGCGTCCCCAATATACTGTTTTGTAATTTCTATGAGTAGTAAACTGAATTTGACTGTTTCATGAGTGTATTTGATTGTTGCATGTGATTTGCTCGAGCCAGAAATAAAAATTTTCTACGTAAAAAAATATTATTTTAATTAATTAGAGTTTGGGGATCTTACTAAACTCATTCTGATTGATATATCTATTAGTTTCGTAATTTTTAGGATTTAACTGCGTAAATAAAAATTTTTTATATTATTATAATATTATTTTATTTTACAATACCTATCGTCTCAAAAACAAGTAAAAACTGTTTAAAAATGATCACGGTCTTTAAAAAGATTATGGGACCCACGTGTAGTAAAGCAGTCAATGATTTTGACTGTAGAAATTTCTAAGCTTAGATGAATGGTTAGGATTCAAGCTTGGTGAGCAAGCTTAGATGAATGGTTAGGATTCAAGCTTGGTGAGCAAGCTTAGATGAATGGTTAGGATTCAAGCTTGGATGAATGGTTAGGATTCAAGCTTGGTGAGCAAGCTTAGGTGAATGGCTAGGATGTAAACTTGGTGAGCAAGTTTTGATCATGGCCATAGATTTAATCAATGGATAGAAATTAGAGATGAAATCAATGGTTAGGATTAAGTCAAAAGATGTAGGCTTGACTTTGGGTTAGTAGCTAATTAAGCTTAATTTGACAAGCTTAATTACCTAATTAGCAAACTAATTAAACAAGCTTAGTTAGTAAGTAATTATAATCTAACTAATAATTAGATGTGCTAATATTGTTTAAAAAATTATAAAACATGTAATTATATGTTCAATTAATTAGTTATATAATTAGATAATTAATTAAGATTAGTTAGAAATTAAACCTAATTAATTAGCTACCTAATTAGCAACTAATTAACCTTGAATTAAAACAAAATGAAGCCACTAATTGGCCTTGGGCCACACGGTTTAAGCAGCAGAATTTGGAGGCTTGGAGGACAAGTTTACAAGGCTTCTTGAGTACTCCAACAAGATCTCATCTTAGCCATTGAATGGATGGATGGCTAGGATGATTTCCATGCAAAATTCAATCATTTAGCCTCACTCAAAGTCCACTCACGGCAGCAAAGACTTGGTTAGGCATTCTTCACTTTTATTTTCACCAATATTACGTAAAAGCCTTCCATTTTCTCTCCCAAAAATACCAAGACTCCATGTGCCTTTCTTCTTCCATTTTCTTCTCTCTATTCGGCCAAGCTCTTCAATATACCATCCACTCACTTAAAAATTTTCCTTCTTTGTTTTTCTAACTCTAAACATCTACCCAAACTCATCTCTAGTTGGAGGTTTTTGCAAATTTCATCATTTGCAAGCTTGAATGTTCATCTTGAATTTCTTCCTTAAAGGTATTTGAAGGAGCTAAAAACCAAAATTCCAAGGAAGGATAAAAGAAGAATTTTCTTCATTTTAAGGTAAGAGGAAGACTATAACCTAATTATTCTTGAGTGGTAGTAAGAAAATGGAATTTTGTGTGTTGTAGAATCCATAAGGATTCTTTTATATGTTGATTGTAATGATTTTTCATGCATATTTGGTATTGTTAAGTTGACTTGCTAGTGTTTATAATGTTGTAAATATTAGTGTGATGCTAGAGATGCATGAGTATTCCAAGGAATACAACACCCTAGGTTCGGTCATAACCCTGAAAAGTGAATTTTGGATGTTTTTAAATTAATTTCAAAGAGTGTTTAAGGGTATTTAATGGAATTAATAATGTTTAAATGTTGTTCGTATTTACATTAATGCAAAAATATTTTACAGTTACTTGAAAAATATTTTAAGCAATTTTAAACTATTTAATAAATTTTTCTGTTAGAAAAATAAACTGTTTATTTAAGAAAAATATCAGGATTTTAAAAACACAATAAAAATTTTACACGATTGATGAGAACAGTAAATTTTACTATTGGGCCAAAATGGTGGACCCGGATATGTGGAAAGTTATAGTGCGCCAAGTGGGTGCGTATTGTAACCTGGTTATGTGAAAAATATATTGCGCCAAGTGGGAGCGTACTGTGTTTTGATATTTGTGCCACTGAGGGCATTTACATAATTATTGTTGCCATTGAGGGCATTTTCGTAAATAATTGAAGTTTGAGGGTATTTTCATAATATTTTCGTAAATATTTGAAGTTTGAGGGCATTTTCGTAAATAATGAGGGTTTGATGGCGTTTTTGTAAATAATTGAGAATTGATGACATTTCTGTAATTATTTGAGACTTGAGGACGTTTTGATAATTATTGTTTTGTTCATGCACTGAGTCGTGCCAATTTACGAATTGGTGATTTGATTGACGAGATGAATAACATCGTGTTGTCGATGTGATGAGCGTAGTGGGTTCATTTCTGATATGGACTTGGAGGCATTGGTGTGCATTACTCCATATGTGGACGTGAGGTAGCTCCTTCTAGGCCGTGGTACGTGGTAACACACTAGTGTTCTCGACAAGCACTATACTTAATCGAGATTTGAGAGGACTATTTTAATCGCACAGTAGTTACACGATGTTTTGACCGTGTACTATGCCATGGTGTTTTAGTGGGCTATAGACACAAAGTGTTGACAAGGCAATAGCAATCACAACGATCGCTTATAGACACAAAGTGCTTGACAAGGCAATACTGGCCGGGGTAGCCAAGCTATAGACACAAAGTCTTGACAAAGGTAATAGGCTGGTGGGTAATCAAGCTATAGACACAAAGGGTGGACAAGGTCAATAATGGTCAAGGGCAAGACTATTAGAACTTTCAAATCATTCTCTCTGATATCGTTGTGTGTGTTATAGCTCCATAGAGTAGGAATGAGTTATTTTATGGTTTTGGCATATTATCGTGTATCTATAATTTATTGTGATGGATTCTATTCTTTTCCATAATTAGTTATTGTTAATGTTTATTATCTGTGTTGATATTAATTGCTATTTTCGTTGTATTGTCGTTTTCTTATGCGCCACACTTGTGATATATTGGGTTGTCTTACCTCTTTGTTGTTGTATGTGTTGTTTGTATTATTGTGTTATATATATATATAGACGAAAATGAAGAGATTGAAGAACAAGTATTAGGCAGTGAATATCATATAGAGGAGGAGCCACAATCTATAGATTTCACCCGAGTATTTGGAGCCTTCAGATCATCCGTACCGGTTGAATTGACTCAAAGAAGATGACTACGCCAGGATTCTTAGGTTTTGTAAGAATAGAGTTCCATAGAGGAATAGAAGGTTGGCGTACTCATGAAGAAAGCAATGTTGTGGTGTATATGGGGACTATTACTTTATCTTTGCGTCCTAATATGATGCTGATCCCGTAGTTACTTTTGACTTGTATGTACAGCTAGAGTTGCCTTTGGAGATCCGACGTCATTGGAATGGACTTTTCTAGGTTCCCAATGAAAATAGTGTGGTATCTACACTGGACTCTCGTCCGTAGAGCAAATTTCCAGGATCCTCGCTCGTAGAACTGCCAGAGACATCCCGGTTATCTGTCACCCGAAGAGTTATCTAGGAATGATTCCCAAAGAACTAGATATCCATGATGTGCACTTGGGCACTTTTTGTTTTTTTTTTATGTTGTACTTGTATATAAAACTTATGTTTTATCTTTTGCGTAGTTGTAAATGTTTTGGTACGTATGGTAACGTTGTATAGATGCGGTGATGTGTTGTAATTTATAAGTTTTATAAACAAAATATACGTACTAATTATAATATTTATTTTATAACTTGGGTAATATTTATTATCTTTATTTTTTTTTATCTCCAAATGTGACATCCCAAAGGGTGTTACAGACATCATTTTCCTAGACTTGTTTGAGAAGTTAGGATTATCAAAACAGGAACTAATCCCATACATCGACGAGCTAATCAAGTTTATTGGAGACACGATCATCCTGGTTAGATACATTGAGACCTACTTGACCTTGGGAAAAGATTCCCTCTTCAAGACACTCAAGGTTAAATTCCTAGTGGTTGACTATCCATTGACCTATATTGTCATACTAGGTCACCCTTCACTTAATGCCTTTGGGGGTTATGATCTCCACACCCCTACTTGGCCATGAAGTTTCTGGACTAGCCTAACAAGGTTGTTATAGTCAAAAGAGACTAGGCCACGACGAGAAAATGCTACACTGAAAGCTTGAAAATGGCCAAGAAGACTCAAACCACGAACTAGCACAACAGTTCAGCTCCTGATTGAGAACTGCAACCCCTCTATCTTGGTGCTAAGCCAGACCAGGTGACCAAAATTGGAGGATATCCGGATCAGGAATAGAGATCCTAGCTAACTGTGTTTCTGGTGAAAAACAAAGATTTGTTTGCCTAGACCTCCGTAGACATGACATGGCTAAACCTAGAGTTTATCTACCACCAAATCTCTATCATAAAAGATGTGATGCCAGTGGCCCAACGAAAAGGAAAGTCAGACATGAGAGGTAAGAAGTAATCCAAAAACAGGTAAAAGAACTCCTAGACACCAAATTCATCAGGGAAGTTTCTTATACTACTTAGCTCTCCAATGTGGTTCTGATAAAAAAGGCCAATCGAAAGTAGCGTATATGCATCGATTACACTGACTTGAATAAGGTATGCCCAAAAGATCCTTATCCACATCCCAACATAGACAAATTTGTGGACAACTTGTCCAAACTCGAACTACTTTCCTTCATGGATGCCTATTTTGGATACAACCAGATTCCCATGAACCCGAAAGACGAAGATAAGATCGCCTTCATAATCGAGATGAGAAGCTATTATTACCGTGTCATGCCATTTGGATTGAAGAATGCAGGAATAACTTACTAACAAATGATGAATAAAGTCTTTAAAGGGCAGATTGGTAAGATACTAGAAGTTTACATAAACGATATGATAGTCAAGACGACGGAGACTGGTGACCACATCAAGTATTTGGAAGAATTGTTCACACAAATTAAGAAGCACAACATAAGGCTAAACCTAGAGAAATGCGCCTTTGGTGTATAGGCCAATAAATTTCTAGGGTTTTTGTTGACAAACTAAGGTGAAATAAATGTAACAACTAACAGGTTAGATAGCGGTCCTCATACATTTCCTAGCCAAGGCTTCTAAAAAATCTCTTCCCTTCTTCAAAACCTTAAAAAAAGGGAAGGAATTTTGATAGTGTTAAGGTAGAGCACATCCCAAGGGAGTAGAACTCCAGAGCCGATATCTTATCAAAGCTTGACAGCACTAAAAGTCCTGACAACAACAGGTCCGTGATCTAGGATACCTTATTCACTCCTAGTATTACGGACAATGAAGTCGTCATACTAGAATATGACAAAACCTGGATGATGCCCATAGTTGCCCACCTCTGCAATGACTTATTACTTGAAGATCAAAAGGAAGCCCAAAAAACCTGTTAGAAGTTAGGAACCTGGATTCGGTGGAATCTAAGTGTTTTTACCAGATCGAGATTTTTGGTAGCCTTTAGTGCTTGGCTATAAGAAGCCAATTCTGACTTCTTCTCTTCATTTCTCTCACAGCATCCAGGAACAAAAATAGAAAAGAGAAATGAAGAAAGGGAAAACGTGAAGGGAGAAGGAGAAAGAAGGAGGAAAAGTTAGAGGACCAAGGATCAAGCTTAAAGGAGGATCCAAGAGCAAGATCAAGGCTTCAAGATCTTCATCTCAACTACAAGAGGTAGAGGTTTTTGAGCTTGAAACTTCATCTTTTTCTCATTTTCCATGTTAGGCTTGTTTGAGGTTTAATATGCCAAAATGAGTTCTTGAAGTGTTTTAAGTAAATTTCTTGCTTGAATAAGTTTTAAATGTAGTTTATGGCTTGTTCATACTAAGAGTTGTGATTAGAAACTAAAAACTCTCCATTTGGTCCTTTAAAGCTCAAAGTGAGAGTTTTAGGGGTTTGGATAAGTGGTTTAGTGTTTTGATCCATTTTTTATGGAATCAATTGGTGTTTTAGGTTTTCCTTATATTTATGAACTTGTTTGGGATTTAAAATCATCAAGAAATCATTTGAAAGTGATCAAATTTCGTGTTTTGCACTAATGGAAATAGTGCTTCACATCTGCAGAATTATGTAGATTCTATGCTAGGCAATGAGCGCCTAGGTGCTCGTGGTTTGGGTGTCTGAGTGCCTAAAGCCCAGAAGGATTTTTGTGTGTTGATGGGCAATAGGTGCCTAGGCACCAGTGGAACGAGCATCTGAGCACCCAACGTCAAGAGAATTTTGCGTGATGAACTTGTTTGCATGCCTAAGAGTCGGTCTGGAAGCGCCTGAGCGCTGGTGCAGAGCAAACAGTACAATTTAGCATATATTGCTAAATAAATTATCTACTTGATGAGATCATTTGTGCAAGCCTTTTAGGGTGTAAAGAGACACTTTTGAGGATATTTCTTAGAAAAAATTATCAACTTGCATATACAAAAAATTCAAGAAATTCTTAGGCATCCAAAGTGTGAAAAATGCCTTATGATAGACTCGTGAGACCCTAGACAACCATAGTGAGATGGAGTGTCAATGGGTAATGTCTTTGGAAACCTTAGGCTTCCATGGTGTAATGGAATGTCATAGGGTAATCTTAGGAACCTTGAGCAGCCAAGTGTGTTGGAATGCAACAAGGAAGTGTTCAAAACCTTGTTCAACATGATGTTGACTTTGGATTCGTTTATAAAGCGATGGTGTGGGGTTCTAGATACAAGACCATTAGTGTTGAGGCACAACTAGTGGCAGTTCTTGGAGAGAATGACCACTTACATTATGTGAAGGACTTTGAGAAGTTAAGACAAGATGTACTAGAAATAACTAGTTTGGGCTTGTTTGGTATGATATGCCTATCTATATGCATAGTTTACTCCTTTAGAGTTAACATTGAGTTTAAGATGCATATTTGATGTATGCCCTCTTGTTCTTAGAGGTCAAACTTAAGGATATACTAGAAACATAATAAGTTGGTTCCTTTTTGGGATAGAGTTGAGCTAAGAGTGCATATTTTCTAGTGATAGTTCTTTCACTTGGTTAGGGTGAACCTTATTATAGGATTTGGAAAACCCTAGGCATATTTTGAGAAGTAGAATGTCATAGGTCAATACCTAGAACCTTGAGCAACAGGAGGTTGCCTTATGATCCACTTGTGAAGTGATGAGGTGAGGTACTAGGTGTTATGTACTAAGTGTGCTTAGCTAGTAGTATTTGTTGTTATGTATGAGTTACTTCTTGTGAAGAAGGTAGAACTAGAGATACATAGATGACATTTACTCTCTTGTGAAAATGATGTTTGAGGTATATGAAGTACTAGAAATATGACCTTGCACCTTATGTGATAAGTGAGCTTAGTTGATTGGTTTGCAAGTTTTCCTTAGTCACTCGATTAGGGAAAACCTAGTGATGATTGTGTGTATTTGTGAAATATATTGCATATATTCTTTTCAAACTTATTGTCTTGCTATTTTCTCATGCATTGTAACTTGATTTAATGTGCACAACCATTTGGCAGAGAGTTGTAAGTAATCGGTCCAGGAATTCTTCGGAATGAGGACTAGTCCTAGATTCTCAGAGTGGAAGCTCATTTATGGTCAGGGTTACCGGTATAGGGGTGGTAATAGTACTCTTATGTTGGTGAGAGGAAAGTACTCACCTATTACCAAATGGGCTTATGCTTTTAGGCCTAACCTACTCAGTATATATAAGGGAACAGGGGGTTCCTGGGAAATAAGTATGTGGCATGCATTTTCAAAAACTAAAATCTACATCAACACTGCATAATCATTTACTAGGATATTGTGTGAGCATAACCATATATCATATCATAAAGCATTGCATTTGTTGGTAGTTGTATGGCCAGTTGCCTTGCTTGTTGTTGCTTACTCGATGATATCTTACGATTGTATGGGCAGTTGTTTGATATCATTGATTGTTCGATATTAGTGTGAGATAGGATTATAACTTGCCTTGTGAATGTTACATAGAGTATGTATATATTCTGATAGTGTTGAGCAGTGACTCATTTATCTGTTGCAGGCTTAATCTTATGTTTATAGTGTGATTTGTTCATTGTGATGAATGAACACTGGTTTTGGAACTGCATATACTGAGTGTAACACCCCAACTTTATTTTGTTTTTGGTTTATCTGTGTTATCTATGTTGTTATGAATTTTTGTAAATTTTTATGAATTATTTGACTTATGTGGATTATTTTACTATTATTTTCAAAAAAATTTGGACTGTTGAACCGAAACCAGGGGATCTTACTAAACCCAAAATCGGAGACAATTTTTGAAGTTTTCATTGTCCAAAATTTTATTTGACAGGTAAAATTTGAGTACGCTCTATTATCCATTAGACAATAGGTACCGATTTTATTAACTGTGACTTTTGTCCATTGGATAATAGCTTGTAAAAAAGATCTAGCAGATTATTTCTAGCTAGTCACCTTTATGACATCATCCATGTGACATCACCTACTTGACCTTATCTTTGACTTTTGGACTAAAGAGAGAAGCTTTGTGAAGCTTGTTGAGGAAGCTTGGCTCCTCCTCCCTAGATGGAGTGCACGATTATGGAGAGAGAAATGAGACTTCTAGAGCAAATTTCCATTCAACCTTTATTTTTATCACTTTTTTATCCATTTCTCTCTCTTCACCCAAAAGCTACACACTTTGTTTTCTCTTATTTTCTCTCCTCTAGAGCTCACGGCCACACTCACCAAATCCATCGTCTCATCCTCTTTGATTTCACTCATCTATATTTCTTGAATCTAAATCCCTTTCTAAGACCCTTTGGTGTGAAGATCTTGACTTGTTCATCATTTTTCACATATTTCTTCAAGTTAGGGCTTGAAGATTTCCTAGGAAAAATTTCTTCTTTTCCATTTTTCTTTCTTTTCTTCTTTCTAAAACCATGATTTTGATCCATGGTCATTCTTCTCTAAGCCTAAAATGTTGATTCTTTAACATGTTGTTTTCATTTTTCTAGAAGCTCTTGGAAGAGGAAGTTTATTTCAAAGAGATATCCAAGAGGTGGTTGGACATCCTCCAAGGTAAGAGGAAAATTACTCTCATCAACCTTTCATGGTGGTGAGGGACGAACTTGATGTATGGAAAGTGAGGAATCCATGTGAGGGTTGCTTACTTGATTGTTTTGACTCTTGATGATTTTTGTAAATTTGTAACCTATGTGATTTTGTGGTTTGGTGTTATCTATGACCTTGATGGAATAGAATGTTTGATGTTTGATATTTATTGGTTGTTTGAAATCCTTATGGAAGATGAAAATTTTTGAGACCCAAGAAACCTAGAGAGCTCACGGCCAAGAGACCCAAAAAGGGGATCCAAGAGAGAATTTTGTGTTGATTTGGAACTTGGAAGCTTAAATAAAAATAGAGTTGAATTAAGAATTTCACAATAATGAAGGAGTGAAAAAACCAAAATTTGACTACTTAGTTAGAGAGAGATTTTGGATTTGAGAGGGAATAAGTTAGAAAGAGAGATCATAAAAAATTAGGGTACTTTTAGGGCTTAATAGAAAAAGAAAATGAATTTGTGAAATTAAAACAATATAGTTTTCTTTTTAGATTTTTTGTGAAAAATGTGAGGAAATATTACCTAGAGGAACTTAAGTAGAAAAATTTTAAAATTAGAGTGAATTTCCATAATAATTCTTAAAAGTATCATAATTAAAGTCTAAAAGTGAAATGATGGCCCTACATGTTAGAGAAAACTGGTGAGGATGTGATGCACAATTTTTAATTTCAAACAAGTATACAAACTTGATGCGGGATTAATTATTGTTTTGCGAACCCAAGTGCAGGTTGTCTCAAGTAATAAATTTCTCGGGAGTCCGAAGTCGATCCACAGGGAATTGTTGAAGATTAATTAAGGTGAAGTAAATATTTTGTTACTATGATAAAAATTATTTACTTGGGTTAAAAGATCCACTCTTGGTAAATAAAGTAAAGGTAAGATTAATTTCTTTTATAACTCAATTAGAATCCTTGCAACATAGAGGTTCCAATCGAAAAATATAACATTAAAAGTCCATTTAAAATAATATACGTAATTATATTATGTTTCCTCAAAATAGTACCACCACTTATAAATGGGTTAAAGCATTCATTGTGCCAATATTTTGTCTACAACAAATCAAGAACTCCTTTTTACAAAGATGGTTTCTAAATTATAAGAAACAAATTATAATACGTATAATGGTTACTAGAAAATATAAATCATTTAAGCACAAGAGAAGAATAAATCTAATCTTAATTTATTACCAAGAGCTTCACCCTTTCACCCAAGTAAAATGAAACTTAGTTACTCATAGATAAGAAGAAAAAAAGAAAGAAGAAGAAGAAGAAGAAGAACATGACTTTAATTTAGAACAAAGGAAAATTACTACAAGAAAACCTAGTAACAAAATGACATCATTTTGGTAACTAACACCTAACACTCTCAATGATCTGCCAAGGCCTCCTTTTATAGAGGATTAGAGATACAAAATGACAAGGGGGCTGAGTCATTAGTGGGTGGATGAGTAGAAAATGAGTGGAAAATGCCAAATGACTTTTGGTGAGTGGAAAATTATGGAGATTCCTTGTCTCCGAAATCATGCAGCTCTGAAGTCATTGCATTCGTCATTTTTGAACCAAGTGGTCTTCATAAAAGTTGTAGGCCTGGATCTTAACTTTCAAATGGCTTTAGTTTGAGTCCAATATCATTTCTATAACTCCAGATACGTTCAAATTACTGCACACTACCCAGGCCTAGTCACAGCTCCTCTGTTCTGACTTCCAAGCCCAATATCACCTTCAAGGAGTCCGATTCTGGAAAAGTGTTCTACATAAAAATTGTAAATATGGGTCTTAATTCAGCATCCAATTTTTAGCACATTTGACAACCTCTAGCCCGAAAACTGTGATGAACAGTACACGTAGGTTAAGCTGTCAGGAAAAGCACTCTGGTTCTTACTTCAACCCCAATTTGAGTTATCTACTCGTGTGATTGGGCTTTTGAGGTCTTCATGAAAGTTATAGAGCTCTCTCTTATCTTTAAAATGACATCAGATTCACCTCATTTGACCACCTATATCCCAATATATAGCCTAAATACAGAAGCAACGTAAAACATAAATTATGCTGAAAAATTCAATTAAGTCCAATTTGAGTCAAAACTTACAAAACATAATCAAAATCAATCAATTAAGTACATGAAGAGTGTAAATAACTAAAAATGAAGGCTTATTAATGTATCAAATATGTGATCATCAAATTTTCCCACACTTAGCTTTTTGCACTTCTGGGCAAAACATAATACCAAAACTAAAAACAAAACGAAACAGACTCAAAAGCTAAACACTCGAAAAGACTCAATTTCTAATAATATTTAAAAATGAAGAGCAATCAATCATTCAAGTAATCAAAACATTCATGAGGTAACATATCTTCACTTCTCAAATCAACAAGCAAGGATATTTCAATTGAAAAGCATGAGTCAAGAATGATAAATTTTCACAAGATTCACTCTCAATCCCTCAAGTGTTTAAAAGGTAAGTATTTCACTCAATTCAACCCATGAAAATTGTACTACCATAAGCTTGCTTATCTTCTACTTCTCCACTACTCAGAACCCATGCACACACAAATCATGAGGACTTTATTCAAGGTTGTAATGGGGTCAAGGTAAAAGAGGAGGTAATATGGATATGACAAGTTAAATACCAGAGAATAAAAGAGCATGAGAGCTGAGTTCAATTAACAAGCATGAAAGTTTATCCTAACTCCACCTAATACAAATTCTCTTTACATATTCTTTTCCTTTTCTTTATTACCTTGTTGACCCTATTCTCTTTATATTTTTTTTTGATTGATTTTTTTTTATTTTTGATTTTTTTTTTACAAAAAGAACATCATATATACATTTTTTTAACCATTCTGCATACACACCCCCACACTTGTTCAAGAACTCATCGAATGACGAAACTAATGTTCTCTTATTCCCTAATGTCAAGTAAGAACATGGTTTTTCATTTTAGGCACATAATGAGTTTGAAACAAAGAATAGTCAAATAAGCTCAAAGGGGTTAAGCAAGGGGAAATAGGTCATTTCTAATGCTTTATGTTGGCAGGAATCAGAGAATTTCCAAGAAGTCATAAGAGTGCTTGATATCATATTGAGACAACATGCTGCTAAACAAGGCTGGCTATTTGATTAAAGTAGCTATTTCAAGAAAAATGCCTCAATCATATTTATGTATGCATATGAAAAAGTAGTCTAAAAAAGAATCAAAGCAAGTTCTAGAGTAACAATTCCATGAGTGAAATTCACACAATAAAGAAAAGAATGGTACAAATGTTTAATCCATTCATCAATAGGCTCAAAATCTCACAAGGCATAATTCTATCATTCTCAGTCCACTAATTCAACATCCATAACCAAGCATGTGAATTTTAAGAAAGAAAACAATTTACTCAATCATGCAAATTTCCCTGAATTTGAATTGCTACTTCCACACAAACTAGTTACTACCCAAATTACTCCTTACTCTGCCACCAATTTTTGATGTGTCTCAAGAGTAAATAATGTACTCTTTACTCTGCCATCCCTAATTACTTTTATTGTTAATAAATTGATGACAAACACAACAAACATATTAACAAACACACTCTTATTTCTTTTAAGTTTTTTTTAATATAAACACAATAAACATATTAACAAACACACTTCCTAATTTTTTTTAGGTTTTTTTTACAACCATCCTTCTCCCTAACCAGATCACAACATTGTCATCAATGTCAAAACATAGATAGGTAAAGGATAGAATATATTACCTGTTGCTGCAATTACTGAAAAGAAAAACCTCACACAAATTTAAACAGAAACAAAGTATGATAAATAAAACTAAAGCTTGTAATTATTTAAATAGTTGGAGTGTCTTGGCTGACTTTCTTTTCATTTTGCTTCCCTCACCACTTCCTTCATTGCTTCATTCGGACCAATCTATCTGAGCTATTACTGGATCAGGTTTATAAACAAAAGCTTCTAATTTATCAATCAACTCATCAACAGTGGAAGCAGAGATAAGGAGTCGTCTTGCAGAAGGTGTGACAAATTTCTGTTCCACAGCATGGTCAACAAAAGATAACAAATTATCAAAGAAATTATTAATATTCAACAAACCTACGGGTTTATGGTGGATGTTCAGTTGGGCCCAAGAGACAATTTGAAAATTTTCTTCCAAAGTACCAAAACCACCAGGTAAGGCAAAGAATGCATTAGAGTTTTCAAGCATTGCCTTCATTCGTCCATGCATAGATGATACTTGAATTTCCAGTCCAATTGTCTTTCCAACGATGTTCCTTTGAGTTAAAGGTTCAGGAATAATACCTAAAACTTGACCATCTCTTATAAATGCAGAAAGTGATACAACCCCCATTAACCCAAGGCAACCTTCCCCATATACTACACGAATGTTCCTCGCAGCAAGTGTTCTACCAACAGTGCTTGCTGCGTTTACAAGCTCTAAACTCTTCCCATAACTTGTCTCACAAAATACACAGATACTGACAAATCTACGAACAGAAGAAGAAGCTCCCTCTATTTCTACACTCACACTCTCTTTGAATGATTATGAGTTGCAGGAAAATGAAGAAAATGGAGTGTTTAAATAGAGAAGAGAATAGAAAAAGTAATAATAGCACCTATGCAGGTAGTTGACTGGTGTCAGAAAAGTTTGAAATTTTAAAAATAATAATAATAATAATAATTTTTTTGTTTTTTTTTGTTTTTGTTTACTTCAAGAAAACCATCAGGGTAAAGAAGTCTAGAAACCCCCGAAAGATCCCATCCAAAGGATCGTCTGTCAAAACCAAAATTCAACAAAATCATGCAAAGATAAAATAATAATAACAAATGATTACATACCTTTATGTACGGGTTTCATGGCGGATCTTTATCTTCGCGTCATGAGTGCAAGAATACCAAGACGGCTCACCAATCTGGGCATTCTTCTCCTTCCGCTTGTGGGATATTTTGGATTGAGCTACGACGCCACTAATTAAAGTGCGTAAATCGACAAAATACCACCAACGACCACAGCTAGTGAGAGGTCGCTGAAGAGCCCATGACATTAAATCACAGGATCCAGCTCAGAGGCATTGTCATGCGAGAATGCAAACACGGGACGCTTCTTTCTATCCATCAGCAAGCAGAGCCTTTGGTTAAAACCTGGGAATGCTTGCGCGGCTCTCTACAGAGCATGGCACACGAACATTATTTATCGACCGGCGTGCGAAGGTCCACCCGAGTTAATGACGGGTCTGCCACTCCACTGGCTGGGGCTCCTAATCTAATTAAAGAAAAAGTACAATCGAAGTTTTGCCTTTTTTATTTTATTTTATTTATTTCTTTTTTTATTTTTTTTTTTTTTTTCTTTTTTTTTTTCTTTTTTTTTCCTTTTTTTGAAGATGTACAAGATAATATATACATGTTGTGATTGTGGCTCACATCTTCCTCTGGTTTCACGTCCAGAAACGGCTTAAACACCTTCTATGAGTCGAGGATAAGCTTCCCATCCAATTTTCTTATAAATTGGCAAACAGGGTCTTTTTGAGTCAGATTCCCAAGACTATAACGCTCTTGCTCGTCTCTGAAGAAATTTCACAAACTAAGAAGTTCACGTTGCACAATTCCACAAGAATGCGTCTCAAGAGTCAATAAGATATTATCTAATGATTCCTTACTCAGTCCATTCTTGATGAAGAATATTTTATCTTCTCTGTTTACGGAAACCATCCCCAAAGAGCGACATTGCGTGTTGCAATTCCATCGTGCACACTTGTAGCAAACTTTCATTCTTTTTGCTCTTCTCCTTTTTGAAAATGAACTTTTACCGAGACCAGGCATGTATGGGACAAATGAATCCGAAGATTGACCAGCTAAATGAACCTTTGCTTCGATTATCCAACGTATATCTTCTGGGATGCCCTTATACATTAACAATCTCAGTCTTTCACACCTAACTTCATAGACTTTTGTTAGAGCATTTAGAAGGAGAGAAGGAAAATGTTTTCTTAGATTTGAGAGAATGACATCCATTTTAAAAGGAGAAGAAATCACTTATTATGGAAAACTGAAAAATAAACTGACTTGAGAGTCACGGAGTACCGTTATCCGCCATTTAACCGGGAACACAAAGAACTGCAAAAAGAAAGAAACAACATTAAAATAAATTCTACTCATAACAATGATTAGAAAGAGAAATGGATTCTACCTCAACAACTTGATGTTCCAGAAATGGTTTGAGTCTTTGTCCATTGACCTTAAATACAATACTATTCCTAGGATTCTCAATATCTATGGCCCCATAAGAATACACATGTTTGACAATATAAGGACCAATCCACCTAGATCTCAATTTTTCGGAAAATAGGTGAAGATGAGAATTATAAAGCAGAACTTTTTCACCAATTTCAAAAGTTTTTCTCAAAATTGATTTATCATGAAAAGCTTTTGTTCTAACTTTATAAATCTTTGAGTTTTCATATGCATCATTTCTTAATTCTTCAAGTTCATTCAATTACAATTTGTGTAACTTGGAAGCATCATCAAGACTTAAGTTGAAAGCTTTAATGACCCAAAATGCTTTATGCTCCAATTCTACAGGCAAATGACAAGGTTTTTCATAAACTAACTGATAGGGAGATATGCCCAAAGATGTTTTAAAAGTAGTACGGTAAGCCCAAAGTGCATCGTTTAGTCTTAAAGACCAATCTTTACGATTTGGGTTAACCATTTTTTACAAAATTTGTTTAATCTCCCTATTTGCCAATTCAACTTTTCCACTTGTCTGAGGATGATAAGGGGTTGCAATTTTGTGGGTAATGCAATATTTCTTCATTAAGGATTCAAATAGTTTATTACAAAAATGTGTTCCCCTATCACTGATGATAGCTCGAGGAATTCCAAATCGACTCAAAACATTTTCTTTTAAAAATTTTAGAACAGTTTTATGATCATTGTGCCGACATGGAATTGCCTCAATCCATTTTGAGACATAATTAACTGTAACCAAAATGTACACAAATCCAAAAGATGATGGAAATGGACCCATGAAATCAATTTTCCAACAATCAAAAATTTCAATGACAAGAATATGGTTCAAAGGCATCATATTTCTTTTAGAAATGGACCCTAATTTTTGACAACTTTCACAACTTTTGCAAAAAGTATAACTGTCTTTGAATAAAGTGGGTCAATAAAATTCACAATGCAAAATTTTCACAGCTATTTTCTTTGAAGAAAAATGACCCCCACATGCTTTTGAATGACAAAATTTGATGACACTACTTACCTCATTGTCGGGTACACATCTCCAAAAGATTTGATCAGGACAATATTTGAACAAATATGGGTCATCCCAAAAGAAATTTTTCACCTCAATCAAAAACTTTTTTCTGTCTTGGTATGTCCACTGAGGTGGCATATTACCTGTTACAAGAAAATTGACAATGTTAGCAAACCAAGGCATGAAATTGACAGAAATTAAAAATTTATCGGGAAAAGAATCATTAATAGGTGTGCTATCAAAAGATGAGCCTGTTGTCAGCCTTGACAAATGATCTGCAACAACATTTTCGGCTCCTTTCTTGTCTTTTATTGTGATGTTAAATTCTTGAAACAACAAGATCCACCGTATCAACCTAGGTTTGGCATCCTGTTTAGACATTAAATATCTAACAGCAGCATGATCAGTGCAAAGAACAGTGGACGAACTAATTAAATAAGCTCAAAATTTGTCCAATGCAAAAATTACAGCAAGTAGTTCTTTTTCAGTAGTGGTGTAATTCATTTGTGCACTATTCAAAGTTCGACTTACGTAATAAATTACATGAGGCTTACCTTCCTTTCTTTGGCCTAAAACAAATAACAAAGAAAATTACTAGCATCACACATCAACTCAAAAGGCAAAGACCAGTCAGGAGATTGCATGATAGGAGCAGAAGTCAAAAGACCGATTAATTTTTTAAAAGATTTTTTATAATCTTGAGTCCAATCAAATGGTGTATCTTTTGTTAGAAGATTACATAAAGGTCTAGATATGACACTAAAGTCCTTTACAAATCTTCTGTAAAATCCTGCATGTCCTAAAAAGGAACGAAGTTCTCTGACTATTTTTGAGAAAGACAAATGAGCAATTAATTCAACTTTGGCCTTATCAACTTCAATTCTTTTAGAAGATATCACATGACCTAATACTATTCCTGAGGTAACCATGTAATGACATTTTTCTCAATTTAATACAAATCCTTTTTCTTCGCATCTTTTAATAACTTTTTCCAAATTATCAAGACAATTTTCAAAAGAATTTCAAAAAACTGTCAGATCATCCATGAAAGCCTCTAAATAATGCTCAATCATGTCACTAAAAATACTTAGCATGCATATTTGAAAAGTTGACGGAGCATTACAAAGACCAAAAGGCATTCTTCTATATGCAAAAGTGCCAAAATGACAAGTAAAAGTGGTCTTTTCTTGATCCTCTAATGCAATTGGTATTTGATTATACCCTAAATAACCATCAAGAAAATAATAGTAAGGATGTCCTGCTACTCTTTCCAGAATCTGATCAAGAAATGGCAATGTAAAATGGTCATTCCTAGTGGCTGCATTCAATTTTCTGAAATCAATACACATACGCCAACTAGATGAGACTCGAGTAGGTATTAATTCTCCTTTTTCATTTTCAACCACTGTTATTTTAGATTTCTTAGGCACAACTTGTGTAGGGCTTACCCACTGGCTATCAAAGATAGGATAGATAATTCCAACATCAAGTAATTTAAGAACTTCAGCTCTAACTACCTCTTTCATGTGTGGATTTAATCTTCTTTGAGGTTGTTGAGATGTTTTAGCATTATCCTCTAAATGTATTCTATGTGTACAGATTAATGGATTAATATCTTTTATATCTTTTAATGTCCATCCAATTGCACTTTTATGCCTTTTAAGTACTTCTATCAACTTACCTTCTTGTTCTTTGGTTAGGGATGAGGAAATTACCATTGGAGAGCTTTGTTCTTCACCCAAAAATGTGTACTTCAACCCATCAGGTAATGACTTCAGTTCTAGTGTGGGTACTTCTTCATGGGTATCATCATTCATGGATTTTAGCTCTTCGAATCTTGGCTTCCTTCCTTTGTATTCCATTTCCTGTGTACAATCAAGCAAAGAGCATATTTCAGAAACATCATCATCTAATTGGGTAGCTGAATCAAATGAATTAATTAAACATATTTCTAATGGGTCAGAAGAACTCTTGATTTGAATATGATCATCTATAATGGCCTCAATCCCTTCAATCTCTTCCTTTTCATCATAAACTTCATGTGGTTGCTTGCACATGTTGAAAACATTAAGCTCCAACGTCATATTTCCAAAAGTTAGCTTCACCACTCCATTTCTGCAATTTATCAAAGCATTAGATGTTGCTAAAAATGGGTGACCCAAAATAACAGGAACTGACTTAGAACTATCAACCATAGGTTCAGTTTCCAAGACAATAAAATCCACAGGATATATGAATTTATCAACTTGTACTAACACATCTTCTACTATTCCTTTTGAAATTTTAATTGATCTATCAGCAAGTAGAAGAGTTACAGAAGTTAGTTTTAACTCACCAAGGTTGAGTTGCTGATAAACTGAATATGGAAGCAAATTAATACTAGCACCAAGATCAAGTAAAGCTCGTTCAATTTTATGTTCACCAATAATGCATGAAACTGTAGGACAACCAGGGTCTTTATATTTCAACTCATTATTGTTTTGAATAATGGAGCTTACCTGTTCGACCAAAAATGCATTCTTTTTCACATTATGTTTCCTTTTAACAGTGCACAAGTCTTTCAAAAATTTGGCATAATAAGGAATCTGCTTGATAGCATCTAGCAGAGGAATATTGACTTTCACTTGTTTAAAGATTTCAAAAATGTCACTGTTATGATTCACTTTACTTGAATTGTTTAATGCTTGAGGAAATGGTGGTGAAGACGAGGGTTTGATCTCCTTTTGATTAGGTGACTTATCAACTCCTTCCTCATCTTTGAAAATTGACTCATCATCTTTCTCACAAAGTTCAGGAATTTGTTTTTCAACAACCTTTCCACTCCTAAGAGTTATCACTGAGTTAACTTGATCTATTTTTTGACTTTCTGAACTACCCTCAGTTAGGCTACACTGACCCTTAGGATTTGGTTGAGGTTGAGAGGGAAACTTTCCTTTCTCATGAATGGCAAGTGCAGAAGAAAGTTTAGCAAGAGTATCTTTTATGTCAATCATGGCTTGAGTGTTGTGGTTATTGATGGCTTCTTATTTTTCCATGAATGCATGCAATGTTCCTTCAAGGTTTTTCCTATATGGTGGGACATAGGGTGCATATCCTTGAGAATTTTGAGAATCTTGTTATGCCTGAGGAGGAGGTGGTGGTTGCATGAATTGTGGCTGGTTGCTATTCCTCCAACTGAAGTTCGGGTGATTTCTCCATCCCGGACTGTATGTATCTGAAAAAGAAGAAGTGAATGACTTTTTAAAATTATTCATTGCATTTACTTGCTCATGCACAACTTCTTTAAAAACAGAAATTTTTGGACATTCATTTGTTAAGTGTCCTAATTCATTACAAATACCACAAATTTCTTCACTTTGCATAGATTTGATTTCTTTTACTTTTCCGGATTCCATAGCTTCAACCTTTCTAGCCAAACTAGCAAACATTGCATTTAGATCTTCTTCTTGACTAAGATGATATTTTCCTTTATTAGCATTTGCAAGGTTAAATCTAATTGAATTTTCAGAAGGATTAGTACCATGCCAAGATTGAGAATTTTCAGCCAAATGGTCTAAATAGTCTAAAGCTTTTTCAGGTTCTTTATCAAGAAATTCACCATTGCACATTGTTTCTATAAATTATTTAGTTTCGGGTGTTAACCCTTCATAAAAGAAGCTTATAGGCGTCATTTTTCAAAACCATGATGTGGGCAAGAATTCAACAAATCTTGAAAACGTTCCCAACTTTGAAAATATGCTTCATTTGAATTATAGGAAAAATTTTGGATTTGTCTTTTCAAAGCATTGGTTTTATGTGTTGGAAAAAATTTCTTCAAAAACTCACATTGCATTTCTTACCATGTGCCAATTGATCTTGGTTTCAAAGTGTTAAGCCAAGTTTTTGCTTTATCTTTCAAAGAAAAAGGAAACAATTTAAGCTTAACAACCTCTTCAGTGCAAGTTTGATCATGAAAAGCGGTACATACTTCCTCAAATTCTTTTAGATGTAAATATGGGCTTTCAGATTCTAAACCATGGAAATTAGGAAGTAAAGAAATCATACCTGGTTTGAATCTAAAATTATTGGCATTGAGTGGAAAGATAAAACATGATGGACTAGAATTTTGAGATGGTTGCAAATACTCACGCATGGTTCGCAATGGTCGATTTTCATGTTCATCATGTACACTTTCGTTTTCAGCCATTGTGCTTAATGTGTGTGATTGTGATTCAAACAAATCAATATGTAAAGTACCTGGATTAACTCTAACCAAACGACCAGAATTTAAATCACGATACCAATTAAGCATAAACAAGTAACTTACAGTATAAAATAAAATGTACAAGCTAGCAAGATAAATCATTCCATTAAATATTAACAAAGGTGTGGTATAAACCAACCACCAAATAAGTTAATAAGCATAAAAATTAAAAAGTTAGTATACAGATAAATTAAAATGTTAGAAGCGAGAAAAGTAAAAAGTAAGATAGTTGATAAAGTAAAAAGTTAGATAGTTAGTACGAGAGTTGGTAAGTTAGTAAACAAAAAAAATGACAGAAAATTAATAACAAGAAAAAAATGACAGAAAATAAATATAGAAAATAAAGTGCAAAAAGTAAATTACAAAAAAAAGTAAAAGGGAGAGTTTCCCCCACTAAGTTAGTGCGTAAAATAAAAGGGAGAGGTTCCCCACTAAATTAGTATGCACAGAAATTAAAAAGAGAGAGGTTCCCCACTAGTTAGTATGTTAGTATATATACAAATTTTTTACACCAAAAATTCAGTCTTCAAATCAAGTCCCCGGCAACGGCGCAAAAAACTTGATGCACAATTTTTAGTTTCAAACAAGTCTACAAACTTGATGCGGGATTAATTGTTACTTTGCTAACCCAAGTGCAGGTTGTCTCAAGTAATAAATTTCTCGAAAGTCTGAGGTCGATCCACAGGGGATTGTTAAAAATTTATTAAGGTGAAGTAAATATTCTATTACTATGATAAAAATTATTTACTTGGATTAAAAGATCCACTCTTGGTAAATAAAGTAAAGGTAACATTAATTTCTTTTATAACTCAATTAGAATCCTCGCAACATGGAAGTTCCAATCGGAAAATACAACATTAAAAGTCCATTTAAAATAATATACGTAATTATATTATGTTTCCTAAAAATATTACCACCACTTATAAATGGGTTAAAGCATTCATTGTGCCAATATTTTGTCTACAACAAATCAAGAACTCCTCTTTACAAAGATAGTTTCTAAATTATAAGAAACAAATTATAATACATATAATGGTTACTAGAAAATATAAATTATTTAAGCACAAGAGAAGAATAAATCTAACCTTACTTTATTACCAAGAGTTTCACCCTTTCACTTAAGTAAAATGAAACTTAGTTACTCATAGATAAGAAGAAAGAAAGAAAGAAAGAAGAAGAAGAAGAAGAAGAAGAAGAAGAAGAAGAAGAAGAAGAAGAAGAAGAAGAAGAAGAAGAAGAAGAAGAAGAAGAAGAAGAAGAAGAAGAAGAACATGATTTTAATTTAGAACAAAGGAAAATTACTACAAGAAAACCTAGTAACAAAATGACATCATTTTGGTAACTAACACCTAACACTCTCAATGATCTGCCAATGCCTCCTTTTATAGAGGATTAGAGATACAAAATGACAAGGGGGCTGAGTCATTAGTGGGTGGATGAGTGGAAAATGAGTGAAAAATGTCAAATGATTTTTGGTGAGTAGAAAATTATGGAGATTCCTTATCTCCAAAACCATGCAGCTCTGAAGTCATTGCATTCGTCATTTTTGAACCAAGTGGTCTTCATGAAAGTTATAGGCCTAGATCTTAGCTTTCAAATGACTTTAGTTTGAGTCTATAACTCCAGATACGTTCAAATTACTGCACACTGCCCAGGCCCAGTCACAGCTCCTCTGTTCTTACTTCCAAGCCCAATATCACCTTCAAGGAGTCTGATTCTGAAAAAGTGTTCAACATGAAAGTTGTAGATATGGGTCGTAACTATTCAACATCCAAATTTCAGCCCATTTGACACCTCTAGCCCGAAAACTATGATGAACAGTACATGTAGGTTAAGCTGTCAGGAAAAGTACTCTGGTTCTTGCTTCAACCCCAATTTGAGTTATCTACTCATGTGATTGGGCCTTTGAGGTCTTCATGAAAGTTATAGAGCTCTCTCTTATCTTTAAAATGACATTAGATTCACCTCATTTGACCACTTATATCCCAAGATATAGCCCAAATACAGAAGTAACGTAAGACATAAATTATGCTGAAAAATTCAATTAAGTCCAATTTGAGTCCAAACTTACAAAATATAATCAAAATCAATCAATTAAGTACATGGAGAGTGTAAATGACTAAAAATGAAGGCTTATTAATATATCAAATATGTGATCATCAGAATGCTTCATATGATTTAAAAATGACGGTTCTTGAACTTGTGCATTTGAGATGCCTCATGAAGGAATATAATAGCTTTGTGCTGATGGGCTAATGTACTAGACCCAGTAATGTCAGTGATTGACTTAAGTCCTGTGGTGGCTCCTCTTGATGGAACTTTTGTTGTTTATAAATGTTGTTGATCATTTTTATGAGATCATGCATTATAAAAGTCAGAATGACTTGTTGTCAAGGCTATATGCCTAGGATGTGAATTACACTTTTGTGCGGGTGCGAATTGTATAGTGTGGTTCACTTGTTGAACTTGGAGGCATCAAGGTGCTGGTAACCCACATGTGGACTGTTAGTAGTTCCAATGGGCCTTGGTGACTGTGCAATGCATTGAAGATCTCAACTAGGCAATATCCAATTCCCGATTCAGTTAAGAGTGTCTTGTATAGCCATGTTACACATATTGATTATATTGAGAAGCACATGATTTGAGGCTAACGATATACAGACATTGACTCCCCGATCATTCTCTCCGATGTTGGTTTGAACTCCACGGAGTAGATGTCAGTCCATTGTGCATTCAGATAGACATTGAGCATTTTATTATGATGCATTTACACTGTGGAATTGTCTGTTGATATATTATTTCAATGCTTGCTTAGAATTTTATGACTGTAATGGTTATTTCCGTACTCTGTGATTTGACTGATATTACTATCTCTTGCTGTCATACTGGCATTAATGTAGATGATCTCACTTCTTTATATTGTTATTCTATCTGTTTCTGTTTTATGTGGGCCTGCTGATAAATATTAAGAGAAGAAGAAGAAGATTTGCCATTTTTCGTGATTTTGCTTTTGGGATGGCTGCTAGTAGAGGTTCTGTTGGTTTTGTTAGAGTTCAATTTCATGATGGTGCGGGCTCATGGTGCATTAATTGGGGCATTGAATGTATTAGATATGTGGGAGATGTAACTTTGTCTATTAGTAGGACCCGTGATGGGGTTCCTTTCTATTCTCTTAGTGTTTTTGTGCGTATAGAGTTCTTCATGCCTATTAGGGAGCTGTGGGATGACTTGCATTACACCCTTAGGGAGGACCCGCACCCTGTGGTGTCATCTGCTAGGACACCTGTCCGCAAACTTTTGCCACAGCTGAGAGGTTTGGCTGGAGAGGAGTCCGAAGAGGAGAACCCAACGGAGGAGTCAAAGGAAGATCCAATGGAGGGTCTAGGGGAAGATCTTGCTCCCTAGGTCTCTAGACTTGGGCTAGTCTATATTTTGTTAAATTATTGCTTATGTCTTTTGTGTACAAACTCGTATATTTTGGGTGGACTGTGGTCTATGCCATATATGTATATAATCTTTTGGTGTGTAATGTTATGTAATTATATAATATGCTGTTATGTTTTATTTGAGTTCATGCCTTTGAAAAAGAAATTTTAATATTCATATTTTGCAAGATTAAACATTTTCCACGTTTTGTTAAATTATGTTTTAATAAAATAAATATGGCATTCTATGGAGGGTGTTACACTGAGAAATTATGATTTATCACCCCGATTGTGTTTCCATGTAAATCTAAGTACTGGTAAAAGGAAACAGAAGAAGCAGAAGAACTAGCGTAGTTTATTTTGTTTCTTGTAATAACTATGTTGTATATTTATTTCCTGCTACATTGAGATTGTAAAAGTTATGTATTACAATATGCCTTTGAGAGGCTAATGATGTGTGTGTGTGTGTGTGTGTGTGTGTGTGTGTGTATATATATTTTTGTTGTTCAGGCTCTCCATAATTATTTATGTGAATGAATGTTATGAGTTAATTTGACGTTAAGCGTTAGAAGTAGCATAGCTAGTACTGTGTACTTTAGATATAGTAGATATATCGGGTTCTCGGTATGGATGTTACATAAACCATATTATAATTTTATAAAACCCAAATTAATTGGATGTCAAAAATTATTAGAGTATTTTGTTTAGCTCAAATTATGATCAATATTGTTAATGAGTTTATTGTTGTTAAAGCACTGCTCATATATGAGTTTTGTTTTATGGGTCCTGTATATGAGTTTGTCATAGTGGGCATATTTAACCAATTTTAGTTATGCTATATATATAGGAAGAGACCCCTATTCCTAGTCACTTTAGTGTGTATAGTTGTTCCATTAATATTGATGTGTAAACAACTACTAGGGGATATGAATAGTATCTATCCCTCATTAAGATTGGTTTTAAGGATTTCAACAATGACTTCCTCATCAACGCCTTTTCAAGGTAATCCTAAAACTTTTTATATTTTGATATGACATAAATTTGGGGATTAATAGATTCTGAAATATTTTTTAACATGTCCCAACATGTTTGGCTATGCACCTCTAACATGCATGTTTTTGGTCATGTTAACCTCATTCTTGCTTAACTTTGAACTCCATGCTTTATATATGCTTAATTGCCAAAGGTTGAAGAAGATAAAAGAGAAATAACAATAAAATTGATAACCTTTCAAGACCTCTGGGCTTTGGCAATTAAAGAAAAAGAGAAGCATCGCAAAGGAAACGACAAGGGACAAATGAGCAAAATAACATTAGACATAGAGATTGAATAGGAATCGATTGTTCTGGTAAGATTACTCCTTGTCATGGACCTCTTCTGAGCACAAAAACCACCAGCCATGACTACAACCACCAAGAAGTTAGAGAAATACTTACAAGATGTAGAAAACACAGTACCAAAAAGAACAAAATGGAGACCTAACAACTAGCAAAAATCTAGTAGAGAAAGAAAGGAGAAAGACTTAATTGTGAGAGATAGAAAAGAGTCAGTTAAAGAGATGACAAAAATCAAAACATGTTACAAAAAAATTACTTAACAAAACTCATGAAGATCGAATGACACAAAGGAAAAAGAAAGAACTAAAAGATGAGTTAAAATAAAAGGAAGATATAAGAATTGAATGGCTTGCCTAGGAAGACTATTGAATGTTGAAGAATTAGGTTTAGGGTTAGGGAATAAAGAAAATAATAGAGAAACAACTATAAATTGAGAATATATTTGAAAGATGTGATGTGATATGATGTAATGTGATGTGATACAAAAGACAAAGTAATAACCCCTATTTATACTAGACTATATCCCTAATCAAATAAGAAAATAGATCAAAAAATATAATGAGATCAATAAATAACCCTAAGATTGCTTCCTCAATTAGATGACTAATTAATTCCACAATATATTCTAAGAATCAACTAAGATATTTTGAAATATCCTAAGATACAAGAAAGATATTATGAGATATTTTTTTAAATATTTTAACACTCTCCCTCAAGTTAAAGTTTATTACAATTAAACACACTAAAAAAAATAAAATAAAAATATAGCATGCCAAAGGAAGCCAAAATGCGTGAGCGAAGCCAACAAGCCCAAACTATATTTAGGATGGAACCAATTTGTATCTGGAAAAATCTACAATGGAAAAATCTACATATTTTCACTCTTCTCAATATCATTCATTATACTTATTTTTTCTCATCACTTTTTTTACTAAATCTAATACTCTTAAAAAGAATGTTAACAATATATATATTTCTTTTAAAAATGTATGATTATTAATTTTCTAATTGAAAATATTCTTTTGTCATAGCACTATTTTATTAGAGAAAAATAAATATAAAATTTGTTATACAAAATCTAATCATATTAAATTATATAATTATTAATTTTATTTTAAACAAATTATATTTCTTTCTCGTTTATTCTCTCATTTTCTCAAAAAAAAAAAAAAGAAGAGAGGATCCTAAAGTTTATTCTAATAAGGGCTTGTTTGGGAAAGCTGGAAAAAAAAGATTATGCTGATAATCTATTTTCAAATAATCGATTATTGTGATAATCAATTATAATCAGAATCAGTTTTTGTTTGGATATGTTTGCTGAAAAGCGATTTTAAGATAATCTATTTCGTTTAGATGGTGCAAAAATAATCACTTTTACATAATAAATTACAAAAAATGGTATGAAGTTATTTGTTTATAATATTTGTTTTTCTTTTAACATTAGATTTTTTTTTATATATTGTCATCAAAATTTTATCTATTTATAAAAAATTGAATAAAATTTCTAACTTTTTTCCATGATTATGGAAAACATGTGAAAATATATTATTTTTTTTACAATAGTTAAATAAAAACAATATATATTTCAGATTTGAGTTTAATTGCTATACTTGTTGTCACTGTAAATTTTTTTACACCGACAACCAATCAGAAATCATGATATAGGTGACTTTTAAAGTAGTTAGGATAAGAGATAAACATTTTTGCTAATATGGCAAATTATGATTGGCTGACAGTGTAAAAAAGTCTTTACACTGTCAGTGCATAACAATTAAATCCTTTCAGTTTAATAACAAAGAGAATTTGAGAGGTAAGTTCTAAACAAAAATAAAAATATGGCATTGTTTTAAAACATAAATATCAATCACAAACTCCTAGTAATAAAAATAAAGAGAAGCTCGGAAATAAATATTCTTACATAGTTAACTTGAAATTAGACAATCCACAAATAAATAACAACAATGCCACAAACTCCTAGTTTGGTAGTAAAGCTTTAACAATATCATCCCTCATTGAATCCCGAATATGATCCATGTACTCAGAAGACACAATATTATCCATGCGTTCAGGTAGGTCATTGTCATCATTGGTAGCATCATCATCATCATTTGGTAAATTCTCATCACCAACAATGTTATTAAACTCAACATCTGTGATGCTGTTTTGTCTAATAAAGTTGTGTATTGCCATTGTAGCAATAACTATCTGAACCTGAGTGGAATATTTAAATTTCGACATGCGATTCAGAATTGCAAACCGATTCTTCCATACACCGAATGTCATTTCTATTGTGCTCCTTAAGCTAGAATGAAAGTAGTTGAAAACTTCATTGTGACTATTAAATCTGGTAGTTCGCCTGAATTCTGGAAGATGATATCGCTCACATTTATATGGCCCTAAGTAGCCAATGGGTGTTGGATAACCAGCATCAACCAAATAATATTTTCCTGAGCAATATTTAGAAAAAAAATTGTGAAGGCAAAGATATATTGAAACATGGAAGTAATATATAAAGGACTAGTTAGAATATCAAACCTGCGGGAGGATGTGGAAATTTATAGTTTGCATTATGTAGTGCTACATGAAAAATTCTAACATCATGTGCTCTACCTTCCCAACCTGCCAATGCAAATATAAAACACATGTCCCAATCACATACAGCCATGACATTTTGGCTAGTATATCCCTTTCTGCCTATATATTTTGCATGCTCGCTTTGAGGCACTACACAAGGAACATGGACTCCATCAATTACCCCTATGCAATCTTTAAAAACAGGCCAATATCTGTCATCATATGCAATTTTGGGAATGAATATTTTGGAAAGATGGATCTCGCGGCTTGATTAATATCTTGACAACTTCAAACAGGCCACTAAAACTTTGTGAAAACATCTACTAACGGTTTCACCTGAATGTTGGAATCTTTCTTGGATCATTCTGTTGCCTATACCATGTCCAACAACATTCAAAAACATGGTCACCATCTCTAACACCCCTATATGTTTAGTATGCTTCAATCCATGCTCAACTAATTTGTCACAAAAAGCATAAAAAACATGTTTTTCCATTCTAAACATTTCATGACAACGAACTTCATTGCCACATAATATATCTTGAACCCAATTATGGCCTGTTAAAGCACTAGTTCGGCATGGTTCTTTGCACATATATTTATAACCATAATCAATAAGCAATATAGCCGCTGATGTTAGTATAAGTACAATATCATCTTTAGACTTCTCAATATCATCTCCATTCCAGTTGTTATCATAATGTGATGAGCTTGTAACAACCATTTTACAAATGGAAAATGACCTTGTCCTGCAAAGTACAGATTTGCATTGTAATGTACACAGATACGAAGATATGCAAACAGATAATAGTCATTTTATACATTAGCAAATACACCATAACATATAATAGTGGCTCAAACATCAACAAACAAAAGTGAAGTCAAGTTCCAAAAAGTGATTTAGATATCACCATAATAGATCCAAACACCTAGCAAAAAAGTGATTTATATATCACTATAACAGATCCAAACACCATCCAAAAAGTGATTTATATATATATTACCAACATTACCCTTAACTCTAAACCTTTACTATGACCTAATTAAGCTTTCTCAATTTCTGCTAGCAGATATTGATGCCTTGAATCGTCATCTTCGAGAGCCACAAACATTTGTCTTGCCAGTGGGTCTTTCAAGATGAGGCTACACTGAGCAAGCAAATGGGAACCAACTTTCATGCTTAGCAACTTCTTAACCTCTTTCATGACACTACTAATAGCATATGGATCACTCATCTCAGCATTGCTAGCATTATCAGTTGGGGTTGTGCGAGACTCAACTGCTCTAATTAGTCTTTCAATGTAATTATTTAGTTTTTTACGCTGAGTTGGCTTACCCCCTTTAGGCATCATTGATCCATGTTTTCTTTTCTTTCCACTTAAAGAACTACCTATAGAGTTGTTCAATGTGAATTTTCCAAAACCAAAGCTACCCCCAGCAGTAGTACCGCCACTACCTCCCCCAACACCTCCACCAATATCTGGGTCTTCACTATCCCCTGATCCCTCAGTTGTGTCCAATTTTTCAATATCCTCGGGTAACATTTCTGAGGACGATGCATATGCATGTTCTCCAGTTGCTGTACCAGGAGCAAATAGGGAAGTCAGTTTATCTTTGAACTTTAAACCACTTTTTCAGAATTGCGCTGCTTCGGGTTCCTCCTATAATACCAAGCACACAATGATATAAGATGTAACACCAAACAAATATTAGTAAGCATGTTTTTAAACTATTTTTTATTAAAACCTACCAAGATTTTTTTTCCCACCAGTACGCTACTGCATTATAGTTATTTGTCTGGTAATTCCAACCAAGTCCAGATTCCTTTCCAAAGATTCTATACCAGAGTTGCCATTTTTTCTTTATTGCATCCCACTTGTTCTTAATTTGAAGCTCATCATAATTCAAGCCAGTGATACTCCTGAATTTTCCCTTAGCATTCCTCCACCCCTGTTTAGTCAAGCCACTCCCAGTGTGTTCCCCTAGATTTGCATGCTACAAAGCACAGTCAATTAAAACCTCAACAGTACTATCCTCCCATCTTCTTATTTTTTTTTCTTCTTCATTAGATAGGCCAACCGAATACTTATTTTTTCCTTGTATATTTTTCATCCTATCTCAATAACAAATGTATACAATAAACAAAAAAGGAACTAACCAAGTAAAGAACCAAAAATGTTAAGTTGTAGAAAAAATGAACAACAAATGACAAGCAGATCAAAAGTAAAAGCATATCAGCTAAAGCAAAACCATATCAGCACAGAGAAATAGAACTATAGCTGAGCCAATTTTCACATTGTCCAATTACATTTCATGATGCTTAATTATTCATTTTAATGTAATAACTTGAGTCTGACAAATTAAATTTAATCTGTGGATTTTAAAGGGTAAGAGAAGCTTTGGAAAAAGACTATGGAGCAATGGACATGAAGAGCATGTATATCAAAAAAAGAACAACAATAACTTTGGAATAGAAGAATTGAAAGTAGGTATCCACGCATGTGCGTGAAGGCTCCATGCACGTGCGTGACAGCCTCTGTGCAAAATAATTGGAACAGGAAGAATCACGCATATAAGCGAAGAATTCACGCATATGCGTGACAGTCTATGTTTTGGATAAAAAAAACTTACGCATATATGCGAAAAATTCACGCACGTGCGTGACAGTCTCTGTCTTGGGTCAGAAAAACTTACGCATGTGCACGAAGAGTTCACGCACGTACGTGGACGACTGATGCTAATTTTCTGATGCACGTGGTTATCACAAATGGGAAGAAATCAAACGATGTGGCAGATCAACCAAGTTCATCAACCAAGTTTACACCTAAATGGCAGCAACTATCAAAAGAGGTTACACCCAAATGAAAAATAAGGAAAAAAAACTAAGGAAAAAAAATAGAACAAGGCAGATCACAGATCCAGAAACATGCGAGGGGAGAATAAACGAACCATAGATCTAGCATATAGGGGAGAAGAAAAAAATACAGGAAAAAGAGAAAAACTAAGGAAAGAAAATAGAAGAAGTCGGATCCACCCCACCTGGTTGGTAGCGAAGACAATAGCACAATGACCGAACCCCACACGACGACGATGGCGACGACAAGCACGACAGACCAGGAGCAGCCAAGCGGCAATCACAGACAAAGGGAAGCAACAACCATTCCTATGCATGCCTTCGGTAGTGTTTGGTGGAAGGTATGAAAGATGAAGGAAAATTAAACATTGATGAGCTTTGGTTGAGGAAGGTGAAGGTGTTATTACGGTAGAAAGTGACATTAATGTTTTTGGTGAAGAAGGACCGTTGGGGGAAGAGGAGGTTATTCAGGGGAAAGTGGTGAATAATCATAAAAAATTTAATCAAACCGTTGGATCCTTCAGCTGGTCACAAAACAGTTGAAACTAATCTAAAAAAGTTTTTTTAAGATTTAATCTTTTTACCAAACATAATAATTATTTTATAAAACAGTTTTTTCATCTACAAACAGCTGAAACTTAAAAAAATAATCTTTCCCAAACACACTCTAAGATGAATAAATGATACAAATAGGGACCCTTTGTTTCTATTATTTGTTTACTATTCATTTACAGGTGTTGCATTCTAGAATTTTTCGTTTATATATTATTGTTATTTGTTAAAATTAACAAGTGAGTCACGTGCAATTACCATTTTGTTCAAAAACTCATGTTCTGATTGCAAGTGAAAATAAAGGGTAGATTAGTTCTTTCATCATGGGTTTGTTCAAAATTATTTTTTTTAATACAAATTTTATCTATTTACGTATGTCCCCTTACTTTCTGATTGGTGAACACATGCTATTCATAAAAATGAGGGCAGTTTGGTCATTCCATGTCCTTTTGTCCTTAGTTTCGTCACTTCTTCATTACATTGTTGACCCTGCTATTGTCTTTTCTTCTTTCTTCTTTCATATCTTAACTTTTACTTTCTTCTTTCGACTGTGTCTCTACTGACACAGCTTTCTTCGTCTATGCCCATCAATCTTTTGTTTTGATAAATCTGGCTTGGTTCAAAGAAAAACTGCGCTTGGTGCAATATAGATCTAACGGCTTGAGTTCCTTTGATCATGTTTTAGTTCAACATTTTATCATTAAATCACAAGTTTTCATGGTGGATCTTTTTTGCAGCAGAGGGTTCATATCCCCAAATCAGCGAAACAAGGGGACTTCTCGGACGGTGGCGTGTGCGTGTGGAAAGTAGGAGCATCATTGGGTCCAACTGTTGCAGGAGCGGGGTCTGTAAATCAAACGCCTGTACGCCTACTCCACCAGGTGATGAAAACTTTCTCTTCTCTTAATTTCTGATTGGTATGGCTATGTGTATAGGTGCTGTGTTTGATTAAAAATCATAAACTCATACGCTTACTCTAACAGGTTATCATGACCTTCTCTTCTCCTAATTTATGATTGCTATGGTTATGTATATGGGTGCTATGTCTGATTAGGGATTTAGGGGTTGATTTAGGGTTTTTTTCCCGCCTATTATTACGAATTTCAAATTTGAATTCTGACCCATCTGGTCTTTATTTATAGGGTTCATATTGCATTTTCCCATTATGATAGAAACTAACCCTGAATCTTTTCCAGTTACTCATTTCGCTGTATTGCCCTTATTGTGTACTGATTTCTGATTTTTGATTGGGTGCTATAATCTATTTCCTATGGCTCCACCACCTGATGCCTTGAGCAAAGTTGTTCCTGAAAGAGAGGCTTGGAGGTTTAAGGTGATGATTATAAGGCTTTGGACGATGCCTTCCTTCAACAACTCCAAACTACTAAACTCCTTTGAGATACTGCTGTTAGATGAGTTTGTAAGAAAATCATATCAACATAAATTTTCTTCAATTATTCATTCTGTACTACATTTGATTTCTTCTTCTAACATTCTTTATCTTTGCCTCTGTGGTTGTGTTGTTAGGGTGGTAACATTCAGGTAAGTGTGAGGAAAACTTTGGTCTACAAGTTTCTCAATGTCCTTACAGAGGGCAGTGTCTATAAGATGTGTTACTTCACTGTGATTCCAAATCTTGGAGCTTACCGTGTGACAGGCCATGAATTTTGTCTAATTTTTCAGTTTAGGAACATGGTTGCTCCTTCAGATTCTGTTATTACTCCACAATATGAGTTATCATTTGTACCATTTGGTGATGTATTAGGAAATGAAGGAGATTTTGATTTCCTTATTGATCTAACTCTAACTTCTCTGAACCTTTTTATTTTATTGTTCTGTTTTATTATTATTTTTGTTTCAAATCTGTTTGTTTGCTCATATATTCTTCTCTATGCAGATGTCATGGGTCTGTTGGTGGGCACTTCTAGCCAAAAGGAATATGAGCGAGATGGAAAGCCAACCAAGATGGTTCTCATAGAGCTTTCCGACTGCAAGTGGGTGCTCCATTTTCCTAATACATTTCGTTCCACATACTTTTCAAAATTCAATCCTTCTGTGTACATTTTTCTTCATCCTTCCTTATTTATTTTTCAATTGTGAATTAAATGTTTCATTCCTTTTTACAGTGTCAAGCTTGAGTGTGCTTTATTTGCTGAATATGTGGATCAACTGACTGCATTTCTAGCAGAAGGCAATGCTGACCTTCTTGTGATTGTCATACATCTGGCCAAAGTGAAGCTTTTCAGAGGTAATGATATGTATTTTACTTTTTTTAGAAAATTGAAGTTGGTGTTTTCTTTTTTTTATTTTGACCTTCGAGCCTGTTCCCGCTGGCTTATTTCTTTCCTTTTTTTCTTTATTTTGTTCATTCAGTTCATGTTATTTTTGTTCATCTGTGTTTTTAGCTACTTAATTCACCTTTTCTACTCAGGTAAAATTGTTATCCAAACCATTATGCATGCCTCCAAAATCATGTTCAACCCTCATATTGCTGAGGTTGTGGCTTTTAGACAGAGGTACATTTTGTGTTTTTAGTTATGATATATAAATTTATTGTATATTCATACTAACTATTTAGTTATTTATTTCTGTTAACCATTCCACTTTCCTTATGTATGTTTAGTTATTTTAAAATTAGGCTAACTGAAGATAGCCTAACCGGCTCTCAAACATTAGCTGTCATTCCTGATGTCCAAACAACTTCCATGGAAGATGATTTTATGAAGATTCATGAAAAGATGTCCATAGATCAGATCACTGAGACCAAAAAGGTTTGTCGGTGATCCCGTTTTTTTATTTGGAGTACCCTTCTCAAGTTGTTGATTGTTGTTGGAGCATAACTTTAAACCTTCAGCATTTCCTTGTTGGTCATTTTTAAAAAATTCCAGTTTTTCCATGCATTTACGTTAGACGAAAATGTGCCATGGGAACATGTTCTTTGTTGATGTGAGATTATTTGTTTGTTAACCACGTGGTATCTTTTTTCCCTGCTGTCTTTAAACATTTAACTATTTGCAACCTGCATATTCTCAAATATAATTGGTCTTTTGACATACACATTGGCTGAATCTGCATAATTGTGTGGTTAAGTGAAATGGTTCTGTACCTATGTTCATCCATTTGTTATTGATCCATATTACATTAGACTGTTTCTGCTGTTCAGCTCCTTGGGCTTTTCGTGTATTATGAATATCACTTTAACTTTGACATTTTCTCCTTCTCATTTTGTTTCTTGGGTATTACAAAATGTCATATTCATTTTCCACTTACACTAAAAAAACTTCTTATTTGATTCTTATTGGAAGGATGGACTGTTCATAGTTTTGGCAACTGTTTTGTCAATTGTGGAGGATGTTGATTGGTGGTATAGTGCCTGCAAATGCCAAAGGTCTGTTTGTCCAGACTCTGGCATGTACTATTGTGATGTATGCCTTTGTCATGTGGTGTCTGTAACTCCAAGGTACATCTCCTTCTGTTGGTTATGTGATTGGTTTTCCAATTTACTTTTGCAATTCCAATGGTATTTAAATGGAGGTATTCTTTTTTTCTATACACAAAGGTATCGTATAAAGCTAAAAGTTTGTGATGGGACTGGTACGGCTATTTTTGTGATTTTTTATCGTGATGCACAAAGTTTGCTGAAAACATCTTGTGCTCAATTGTTAGCTGAGTGTAACAAGGTGGTATTTTAACTTCCAAGTTTCAGTTGTAGTTGTTAATATGTTTTAATATAATTAGATTTATAATGCATTTCACTTGCCTCAGTTTCTGATGTTTGAACATGATTTGTTTTTTTGTTTTTTTTTTTGAATCATCCATGTTTATTTTTACAGTTGGGAGGTGTTCGTCATTTGCCACAAATTATTTCTAACTTGGTTAGGCAGAAAATGCTTTTTAAGGTCTAAACAAAATCAGCCTCATCTTCTAATTATGATGGCTCATTCTGTGTTAGGAGGCTATGTCATGATGAACATATCTTGAGTATGTTCATGCTTGAAGGTGCTGACAACACCCCTACAAAGGTATATATCTCTATTTTTTTTTTTCGCTTACATACCCATTGTCTAACATGGGTTTCTTCGTTGTTTGAAGTCCTGTTTCAATCCACCTTTTCAAACACTACAAATCTTGGAGATGATGACCCAGAGGTTGAAATCATACATAGCAAGGTATAATTAAATTCTCACTTTTGGTGACATTAATGTTTGTTACACTATTAATTTACAATGCTTATTTTTAATATGAAAATCATTAAAAAAATTTAATATATTCTTATGTTTTTTCCAATTATTATGATCGATAAAATTGTTTTGAACTTATTTGTGCAGTCATTCACTTCTCAAATAATTGTGAGCCCTCCTCCATTGACATCAGACAGTAGCTGGTCTGGGGCTAAGGCAACTCCTACTAAAAGGAGACTTTATGACATCGTTGGGGCAAACAAAGATGACAATGGTGGTCCTCCATTGAAGGCTGTCAAGATTGAGAAAGATTGATTTCTACTTTGGGGTATATGTTAACAGCTGGTCTTGGGATGTTGCAAGGTTTATTTTGGTCTCTTCTTTTGATCCAAAGATGTAATAGTAACTACTAGGGTGTAGATTACGACTGGTTATTGGATGCTTGCACGTATCATACATTCCTTTTTTGGGCTTTTGGAACTTTTGTGGGTGAATTGTACATGGTTAGAGGAATTAGGGAAACAATCAAAGATTCACTTATTTTGTATTTTGGACATAATCAATACTGTTACTTTGTAATGATGGTGAATGTATGTAACAAAAATGGTTTATAATGAATCAGCAGTTTGTTAAAAGGAGTTGCTTTGTAATTGTTTCTATTCTACTGTGTAAATATGTTGGTACAATTCTACGTGTTAATCTGAAATTATTTTTATTAATTTATCATATGTTGATGGTTGTGTTCAAATGTGGGTTCTTTTGTATCCCATGTGTGTATGGCTCATATTCAATTATTGTCTTGAACTTTCTATATTGGATAAAGGTGGTTGCCAAGTCACTTAGAGGTGTGTAATTCATTGTTTGCATGGTCATTGGCTAGCAGGTTACCTTGCCAATAATATTATTATTGTTATTCTATTATGTGTATCTTAAATTTGTCACTTTATGAAACAAGAATTAAGAAATAAAAAACTATACATGTCGAAAGCCAAAACTTTGGGGGGCATCTGTTAGGTAATAAATCTTAATTTTGAATTCGACAGAGAAAATGCCTCGTGTGTAAATGTGAGGTTACCTTTCGACAAAACATGACATGACAGAGAATGATGAAAGATGTGAGACATAATGGGACTTGTGATGAAAATGGTCAAGTTACAATTTGACAGAACCAATGCTGACAGAAGAACATTATTTGACAAGAATGGCTAAAAAGCCAAGTTCTGTCGAATGAAGATCAGATTTTTCGAATAAAGATCACTTCTGTCGAATAAAGATCAGTGCTGTCGAATAAAGAACAGTGTTATTAACTACATTGCTAATCTTACTCTTATTCTTATTTTACTTTCCACATTAGGCACACGTCCCCATATAATAGGGCAAAGGTAGGATAAATTGAGCAATTTAATACTGAAAATTTGCAAAGCCAAAGGAATTTCTTAAAAGAGAGAAAATCAACCCTGTCGAATTATAAGAACCCGATGACTAAGTTACAAGTCCTGACGAATTTGAAGTAAACCTTGTTGAGTTGAAAAATGGTCCTCCTTATGTTTGTCAGGCTCTATAGCCTAGAAGAAATAAGGAGAAAATTAAGTATGCTAATAGAAAAATATATTTGTTTGATGTTACAAAAGCCGGCCAAATTTTTTATGTTTGTCGGATAGTCGTAGGCTTTTAAAACCTGATGGAATTAAAGACCATTTAAATTTATTCAAGTGTTTTCATGAAATGCTGATGCAGTTGTCGAGATTAAATCTGGTTTAAGGATTAAATCTACAAATGGCAAATATTGAAAGCCATATAAACCGATAATGTGTGAATAAAGATTGGCAGGGAATAAATAAGAAAAATTTCTTTGTTCCGTCAAGATACTTGGCAATTACAAGTTATATTGTCGAGATAATCTTTAGTCAAAGAAAACACAAATGTTTGTCGGGTAGGCTAAACCGACAGATACTCCATATATTTCAAGGTTGCATCTTCCTTAAAGCTTCACAAGAAGTTTATAGTGATTCTCTGTCAGCTAGAGTGGACTGGTAGTCAGGCTCCAGAGATTGTATTTTGGTACTAAGCGCCTTGACTTTACTTCTTAGTTCACAGAAATCACTTTGAATATTTTGTTGAAAATTGAGTTATCTGTTATAAAATTTTATCTATCTGCAGAAGCTGTCAAAAGCCAAAACTTTGGGGGGCATCTGTTAGGTGATAAATCTTAATTTTAGATTCAACAGAGAAAATACCTCGTGTGTAAATGTGAGGTTACCTTTTGACAAAACATGACATGACAGAGAATGATGCAAGATGTCAGACATAATGGGACTTGTGATGAAAATGGCCAAGTTACAATTTGATAGAACCAATGCTGACAGGAGAATATTATTTGACAAGAATGGCTAAAAGCCAAGTTCTGTCGAATGAAGATCAGATTTGTCGAATAAAGATTAGTGCTGTCAAATAAAGAACAGTGTTATTAACTACATTGCTACGGACTGGGGGAAGGGCGCTATGGACTAGGGAAACAGAGGAATAGGTAGGACTCCTGTCGTAGGAGATTTAAAAAGAAAAGAAGGAAAATTTGCTCACTTGATTTGAACTTCGAAGAACAGTAACCTGAACAAATAAAAAATAGGACAGTGGGGTATAAACCCTTATAATTTGGCCACGTCGGTGCAACAGGAAATGTACAGTAGACTCAAAATAGCTTCCATGTTATTATAAATAGATACCATATCGTTCTACCAGAGGCAGGAATATAGTTGACTTCAACAATCTTCTTATTTTTTGGGTTATTGTTTCCATGGCTTTTATTAGTGCCACATGGTTGCTTTGCTAATTTTCAAAACCTTGAATGTTAAACTACTACTTTACTACCTTATTATGTTTAAATTATTTGTTCTTAACGTTTTGTTCAGTGAGAACAGCTCAACGTGGAGAATCCAATTGCATAGTGGACTATAGGGGGCCTTCCAACAAGGATTGAGGTTTGTTTGGTTCAATTAAATATTAATGTTAACATAGCACCTGAGTAAGTGCTTCTGTCTTCTTGAATTTCGATGTGCAGGGTTCCCAATCATTTGTACCCAATGTCAAGGTAATGGAAAAGGAAAATCACTTCACAAATACCCGGAATAATCAGGGTTTATAGATATGCTACTCTTTGTTTTTCACTTGATATCTGCCTGAGTTAATGCGTACTAGAATCATGCCTGAGTTAATGCCTAAATATATTAAAATTTAATTATTCCCAATGAGAACCGTGTATTTGGATTGAAGGATAAACAAAATGATATAATGGCTTACGACTATCACGCAGATGTGTTGCTGAAATTTAGTGGCAAGTGCTATATTAAACCTTATCTAAAGGATGAAGCAAGTAGCAGTTAATAAGGAAGCTGAAAGACACTAAGCACTTTGCTGTTAATATTTTTCTTTTTAAATGTACTTTTGTTAGCTTTTAGTGACAAACTTTTAAAATGCCTTCTTGACTCTTAACTTATGTGGTGGAAATATTTGTGTTATGTGACTACAATTAGTTGTCAATGAGATTGTTAATTAGTATTTTAGCAAAGCTGAACAAAAATGGCTTGATGAAGTTAATAAGACAAGTGCATGTGTTCTTATTTTTATTCCTTTTTATTAGATTATGTTTCAAAATGTAAATTATATCATCTATTATTTTGGAGAGTTGCTTACGAAATATTAAAATAAAATTCATAAGCCAGCCACTAGAAGACAATGAGTGACCATTTTTTTTATATATGCTAATTTAGGTAAAAGTAATAATGTCAGAATAGTTCCTTGATATGTAAGAATAGTTTCTACCTTCCAGAAAAGTGTAGTATATATAAAGGGGTTCTATGTGATGCTATTGTTTTCTCTGTTAACAAATCCTGATTTGCTAGATTTTGAATTTCATTAATATTAAAATTGTTATTCCCTTGAATTGTTAGAACCACTTATGGATAACTACTACTTTTAAATGAAACAAGTGCTGACCATTCAAGGACCAACTTCTCAAACTATTCTACCATTCTCAAACTCTATAGATTCATTAACAGTTAGGCGTACTTTTTGCTTTTCTTCCACTTGGAAGTGTAAAATTTATTTTGTAACTTCACGTATTTTGTCAAGATATGAACTTGACATTCCATGACCAATCGCCTATTGGTAAGAATTTGTCAACTATAGTATTTTTATATAAGTATATTATTTTATCTTTTCTCAATTTCACTTCATACCAAACAAGGAAAATTCCTTCAAAGAAATCATATGCAAAAATATCAAAAAAAGGCCATAAATACAACTATATCCCAAAACATATATAAGGTTCAAAATAAGTTTAAAAATGTGTGCATTCTCTTCATTTAGATACACTAAAGAGGAGCATAAAACTCACATTGCTACATGCCTCATGTAACAAGTGTAAAGAAAATATATTTTAACAAAGTTGGCTATTTACTTTAAATATTATTTTTATTAATATCTAAAAATTATACATTTAGAATTTCAATTAAGGAACCCATTTCTCTTCCTTAGGAAAATTTAACCACCTAAACTTTTTATCCATTGTTTAATTTTAATAATTATTTGATGAAAGAGTGGACATGATGTGATAATAACAAAGGCTTTTTTGTTGTACAAAAACGGTTTCTATTATAAGTATTCTTTTATGTACAACAGAGAAAGACCAAAAAGAAAAAAGAAAAGAAAAAAATGAATAATAACTTAAAATAGTTACAAATCTTCGAAACAAAAATATATGGTTGAAATACTTTCATATTTTAGTTTATTATAAATAGCTTATCTATATTGTTGGGCAACAATGAATTGATATTTCGTACGGTGAGATATTGGAACAAATACATGTTCCTCTCACTTTTTTGTCTATTGTGTTGTACTGTTTGGAAGTTTTGTTTAAATTATTATTTTTTTGTTTACATGTGTAAGTGAGTCACGTGCTTTTTCTTTTGAAGAGCCACCCTACTCACTACTTTTACACAGCTATACTATTTTGAAAGTTTGGTTAATTGATTATTTTTTTGGTTCAAATCCACAAGTGTATGAGGTGAGGATGAGCTACCTGCCTACTGATTTTACAATTCAGAATTCTTTTTCAAGCTTTCCTCACTCTTTCTATTTTTTAATCACAAATTGTTCTACTTCTATATCTATATGCCTATGTTTTTGTATGCTTTTTTGTTCAAATTTTCAAAACTTTTTGAAATGGCAATGTGTGGTAATATATCAGAGAATTTCAAATGATACAAATAGTGAATAGCTTACACTACTGTGGTGCCTCTGTTCTTTCCCGCATCGTATAATTTCCACAACACATGCCTGTGTTTTTTTTTCTCTTCCCTCTCTCATCTATTAATCTCCCCATTCCTTTACAATTCTGACATACCCAATTCCTTATTTGGGAAAGCTTTATCAACGTCTCTTCGTGTATGAGACTTCTCTGTACATGCATGTTCTCGAGCGATGAAATTCAGTGCTGAATGTTCTCCATTGCGAGATTCATAATGTTTAAGCACTCTATTACGTGAAGGTTGCGATGAAACCTATCTTTTATCTTTTTTGTTTCTCCTTTTGTTTTATTATTCATTTAACTGATAACCAGAACATTCTTTTTTTTCCCAGATTTTCTCCTAGGAGCTTCAGATCTTCTGTCGAGAAACTCCAACCAATGATTCCACGACCATAGCTGGTCATTTTGGCCTTTTAAGGTAGCCACTCTTATTGTCCTAAATTTCCTCCATTCTTGCTATTTCATGTTATTCATAAGTTCACCCTTGAGACTTAATAGGAAGTTAATCAATCTTTTGCTTTTGATTTTTTGCTATTTCATGTTACTTGGTATTTTAGCCTCTATTAAACAAAATATATACCATGTTACTATGGGAAATTCATATTATAAATTTTTTTACATTTTTTTATAATGTTTTTATTTTCAGTTTACTGTTCCCATTGCTTTTATGATTTCTTTTTCATTGAATTCTATATAACCATCTGTAATTTTATTTTGCTGATAATATGGGAATGTAGACCTCTTAGTTGTATGACGATATAAGCTTTGACATTGGATGGTATGTCAAGTGAATACCATGGCAGTACATTGCTTATTTATAGCAAACTGCCTTATGACTATTTAATCTATGCTTCTAAAGTATAATGCCATTACCACATCACAGGTTGGTTAGAGAAAAAGTTCATACTACATTTCTTAGTTGGTATAATTTACTATATAAGCTTCCATTGAAGAGCCATGTAGTTTTCGTTTGCTGTTAGGTACACTCCACAAACCCTCTATGGATTTCTCATTGTGCAAACAATAGAAGGATTGGTGTGAACAAGAGCAAAACAGTGAACGAAGTTGGCTGAATTGTCTTTGCTATTAGATTAGATATGGTTAGTATTAACATTTTTGGAACATTAGCATCATTTAATTCTTCTAACAGCATGTGAATGTGAGTATGCTTTTTATGGAGTGTTATACCCAATCGATCAAGCATTTAAACACTTACCTATCTTCTTGTATGGTGTATGAATTCTATTTTTATTGGATTTTGGTTTTTTTAAATCATTTTTTCTTTTATATGAGCATGTGCCATAGTGGGATATATATACAAAAACTGTGATGTTGAATTAAAATTTGTGATTTTTTTAATCTTTTGTTTAACTCTTTCTACTGCTCATGGCAACATGACAAGACAAATGACATAAGAGATTTCATATTCGACATTACTAATATAGCATTATCAAATTTTGTAATTTCTATTGTATAAGAATTAACATAAAAAATACTTTCATTCATGTTAGAGAAAATTAATATTTTTAATAGTCAATAACGTGAAACAAAGTTGGTTTTCATTTAATAGTTCTTCAGTCAAACAAACAGCCTACATGACGATTAAATTCACACATGCTTTTACTGTATTTATACTTGTTTTAGCTTGTGAAAGTGATCGTATTAAGAAACACCAAGTTTGTGTCTCAGGCAATTGTTGAGGTTGAAATGTAAGGATAAAAGTCATGAATCTTCAAAGAAACATTGATAGTAGACAAGCACGAGCAAAGAGGAAAAATCATATTGATCGTAACGGTAAATGAAAAGCTCATCTTACTGAAGGCATGTATCTTAATAGTGCTTTATAATATTTTGAAAAGTTACTATGAAGCATATGACCAGCATTAATTTTGCTTGGTGTACTTTAAAAAATATACTCAGTTGATAACTCAGTGAACAACATAGGTCTGCCAACGCATGATAAAAATAAAGAAAATTTCAACTGTTCTTCTATTCTACCTCGAACCCGAATTCGACAAAGTGAGTTCTCCTTGTATTTGAATTCCCAATTTTGTACTTCAATATTTCCCCTTTTGTTTTTATATACATCCAAATTAATGAAAATGATTTATCTTTGTGCAGTGAGACTGGGGAATGTTTTATGTGAGACCAACGGTATTGAACCTCAAATTGCTCATCCATGTTCTTCCTCAGGTTTCATACTTGGTTCATTGAGTTGTGTTCATAACTTTGTAAAGCTATTTAATATGTTTTTAACACTCTCCTTGTGACTTTTTGTGTTTTATTACTCTTTTCTATCAATTTTTCTCCGACTGAATCATGACTTGGTACTCCCAAATAGATTTGAAAATTTATATTTATTCATCAAAAGCCACATTTGTCAAATATCAAATTTACTTTATATCAATTTCTTTCTTTTCTTTTTTAGTCTTTTTTTTCATATTTTTCCTTTGTATTTGTATAGTCTCATTAAATTACTTTTTTGTTGGACTTGATCGAACCATACTTATTCCTTCAACCTCTTACTTTTAAACTTCAGCTGGTCATTCACAATTTCAGCTTGATACTTCAGGTACCTAACGCTTTTCAAATTGTGGTATACGCTTATCTACTACATGTTAATATTACTATTTTAAGTTGCTCTTTTGATTTTTGGATGTAGATGTTACTTCATTATTTAACGACTACGCCAATAGTCAATTAATTGATAATATCGATGATCAAGCTAATGTTATTTTAGAGCATGAGTTATTTGCTGAAAGTGAAAATGAAGGTTGGTAAATATATATCCTACTGGAAAAAATAAAATCTTTTCTCATTCTAATTTTGTTCATTCTCTTACTTATCAATTTTCCTCCTCCAGCTCCATTAGATTTTGGTTATTGTAATTATTCTTGCATGCAATGCGGTGCTTTGGTTTGGTATGAAGAGCAATCAGAGAAATTAGTCAATTCAGTGAGGCCACATTTTTCCATCTGTTGTATGAAAGGGAAGGTGCAACTTCCACTACTAACTAAGCCTCCAGATTTGTTAAATAATTTATTCATGAATGTGGACTCTCGAAGTGCTCATTTCCTTGATAATGTTCGTCTCTACAATAACATGTTTGCATTTACTTCAATTGGAGGAAAGGTTGAGACTTCTCTGAATGATGGTCATGGTCCTCCGCAATTTACTCTTAGTGGCCAAAACTACCATCGAATTGGATGTTTGCTTCCTATCAATGGACAAAAACCAAAGTTTGCTCAACTTTACATTTATGATACGCTTAATGAGTCGTTCAATAGGATTCATCATTTCAGGTTTGTTTATGAAATTTATTTTTCTGTGTGTATCTTCATTTGGGTATTTTATTCTTAAATTCAAAACTCATATTTGCTTTCTTCTCACAGATTATATTTACTTTTTGTTTTTAAAAGGTCAAATTCTCACATGTTTGCACTATAATTTTTGTGTCTTATTGTTGCTTTATTTTTTTAACAGCGAAAATAATTCTACTTCAACTATTGACGTTACTTTGGTTAATGACTTAATGGCTATGCTTGATGATCATAATGTATTGGCCAAATCTTTTAGAAGGGCAAGAGATTGTTTCCATTCAGATGAAACACAACATTTCTCTATTAGATTACTTAGACATCGGGCTCTTGATGCTAGAATGTATAATTTACCAACAGTTGATAAAGTTACAGCTCTAATTGTTGGTGATTTTGATTCATCTGACGTTGGTAGAGACATCATTTTACATTGTCGTGATGGCCATTTGGAGCAAATCAGTGAAACATATCCTTCTTATTTGCCACTTCAATACCCTTTGTTATTCCTATATGGTGAGGATGGTTACAAAGAAGATATTCCAATTTGAGAGTTGTTTTCTACTTCAGTTGTAAGGAAAAGGACTAGAGTCTCATTGAGAGAATTTATTGCATACAGACTTCATGAAAGGGAGATGGAACAAGGCATAGTTCTGAGAAGCAAACGACTATTTCAATAATTTATAGTTGATTGTTACTCAATGATTGAGTCCCAAAGATTGTCATATATAAGGGATAACCAACAAAATATCTGATCAGATTTTTTAAAAGGGTTAGAAGAAGCTGTTGAACGTGGTGACATTAATCCAAGTTCATCTGGGATTCGAGTTGTTTTGCCATCTTCTTTCACTGGTGGTCGTCGGTATATGTTTAACAATTGTTAAGATGCTATGACAATCTCAAAGAGGTTTGGTTTTCCAGATTTGTTTATGACTGTTACATGCAATCCAAGATGGCCTGAAATTGTTCAATTCCTTCATACTCGGGGGTTGTCAGCAGCTGAACGTCCAGATATTACATGTAGGGTATTTCGCATGAAATTAGATGCATTGATAAATGACTTCAAAAAAGGTTCTTATTTTGGAAAGGTTGTTGCTGGTAAGACTTTTTGTCCAATTTAGTTATTATTACTTTTGTTATTCCAATTCTATTTACATCAATCAGACTAATAAATTTGTATGTTCTTATTAGGTATGTACACCATTGAATTCCAAAAAAAGAGGCTTGCCACATGCACATATATTATTATGGTTGGATCAAGGTTCTAAGTTACATACTATTGAGTCAATTGATAAAGATATGTGCAGAGTTGCCTGATAAATGCAAATACCCAAAGTTGTATGATGTCGTTACTGCATTTATGATCCATGGTCCTTGTGGTCATGGTATTAGTTATTCACCTTGCATGAAGAATAACAAGTGCTCAAAATTTTATCTTAAGAAGTTTGTTCAAAAAATTTCTTTCGATGAAGATGGCTATCTAATATACAGAAGGAGAGATCTAGGTGTAACAGTCATTAAAAAGGATGTTCAGTTGGATAATAGGAATGTGGTGCCGTACAACCCAAAGTTATTAATGAAGTATCAAGCACATATAAACTTGGAATTTTGAAACAAATCAAACTCGATCGAGTATTTGTTTAAATATGTCAACAAAGGTCCTGATCGCGTTACAGTTTCTGTGTCCAAAGAACTATCAGGTTTGATTGAAACGGAGGAAGTTGATAAGATTAAACAGTATTATGATTATCGCTATTTGTCTCCTTGTGAGTCAATTTGGCGAATTTTTGCATTTGATATCCATCATAGGTGGCCCCATGTTCAAAAGTTGACATTCCATTTACCAAGTCAACAAAATATAATTTTTCATGATGATGATAGTATTGATGATGTTGTTGATAAAAATAAAAGTAAGAAAACTATGTTCCTTGCTTGGATGGATGCTAATCGTGTGTTTAATGAGGGTCAAGATTTAACTTATGGTGAGTTCCCATCACGATTTGTTTATTGCGCTAATAGTTAGCAATGGCAATTAAGAAAAAAGGGCTTCTTAATTGGTAGGTTAAATTTCATACCTCTTGGGCTTGGAGAGTTGTATTATTTGAGACTCTTGCTGAATTTCCAGAAAGGTTGTATAAGCTACACCAGTATTAGAACTGTTAGCAATGTAACATATAATTATTTTCAGGATGCATGCCATGCTCTTGGATTATTAGCAGATGATAGAGAATTTGTGAATGCAATAGAAGAAGCATCTGAGTTAGGATCTGGTCATTATGTTCGACGGCTTTTTGTTACTTTATTGTTGTCAAACTCTATGAGTAAGCCTTTGCTTGTCTGAGACCAAATATGGGAGTTACTAGCAGATGGGATTGTTTATGAAAGGCGGAAACTTTTGAAGCAACCAGGTAATTAAATATTTTTTATGAGTTTATTGATTAGTAAAGTTAAATTCATGTTTACCTTTTAATAATTGTCTTTAAGTTGATTATTGTAATTTTGTTTTAATAATGTTTTCTTTTCATGTTTTTTTGTTGTTGCTATGTTATTATGTGTGGTTTTAATTTAAGTAATCTTTGTTTTTAGATTTCACAATTACACAAGAGGACTTAAAGTCATTGTGCTTATTTGAGATTGAGAAATTGTTACGTTCAAATGGAAAATCTTTGAAGGATTTTAGTCCTCTGCCATATCCTAATTTATCTGATGAATGTCACTATGAAAACATTTTTTTGGTTAATGAATTATCTTACAATAAGGAAGAAATAATTGAAGAGCATAAGAAATTGTTGCCCCAATTGACTGATGAACAACGTGTTGTTTATGATCAAGTTATTGAGGCTGTATCTATTGGAAATGGAGGATTTTATTTTTGTTATGGTCATGGTGGAACTGGTAAAACATTTGTTTGGAAAACACTCTCAAGTTGACTTCGTTTTGAAGGCAAAATTGTTTTGAATGTTGCTTCAAGTGGCATAGCATCCCTTCTCTTGCCCGGTGGTAGAACTGCTCACTCACGGTTTGCTATCTCATTATCTTTGACTAAAGATACTACATGCAATATTAGCCAAGGAAGTTTAAAAGCTGAGTTATTACGTCATGCAAGTTTGATAATCTGGGATGAAGCTCCGATGGTTAATAGATGGGCATTTGAAGCATTGGATAGAACTTTATGTGATATCATGCGTTTTTCAAATGTCAATGGTTTCAACCAACCTTTCGATGGAAAAGTTATTGTTTTAGGTGGGGACTTTCATCAAGTATTGCCTGTTATTCCAAAAGCATCAAGGGCTGATATTGTTATGTCTACTATCAATTCCTCTACATTATGGAATTTTTGCAAAGTGTTGAAACTAACCAAAAACATGCGCTTACACGCTGGCATTGATAATCCAAATCTTGAATAAATTCGTGAGTTTAGCGAATGGATTCTTGATATTAGTGACAGTAAATTTGGTGTTGAAAACAACGGTGAGTTTGATGTTGAAATTCCAGATGATCTTCTGCTTTTAAACTCTTCTGATCCTGTTGCAACTATCGTTGAATCTACATATCCTAACTTGGTTCAAAATTTGCATGATTTTAAATTTTTTGAAGACAAAGCTATACTTGCACCTACACTCGAGATTGTTGATAAGGTCAATTCATATGTTCTTTCTTTAATACCTGGTGAAGAACAAGAATATATTAGTTGTGACTCAATTTGTAAATCAGATGAAGATATGAGTTTTCACCCTGAGTGGTTAACCCCTGAATTTTTGAATGAGATTCAGTGCTCTGGTCTTCCTAACCATCGACTAATTCTGAAGAAGGGTGTTCCAGTTATGTTAATGCGTAATATTGATCAGGCTTCAGGTCTTTATAATGGAACAAGACTTATAGTTGTTGAGTTGGGTATCAATGTAATTGGTGCTAAGGTTGTCACTGGCAATAATATTGGAGATAAGGTGTACATCCCTCGAATGAATTTAATTCCTTCTGATCCTGGTATGCCATTCAGATTTCAACACCGACAATTCCCATTATTTGTTTGTTTTGCCATGACCATCAACAAAAGTCAAGGTCAAACTCTTTCACATGTTGGTTTATATTTATCAAGGCCTGTTTTCTCACATAGTCAACTTTATGTGGCAATATCTCGTGTTAAGTCTAGGTGTGGATTGAAAATTCTCATTTGCAATGATGAAGGTGAGCTCTGCCACATGACAAAGAACGTTGTCTTCAAGGAAGTTTTTCATAAAATTTGTAATTGAGTTGACATTATCTCACTTTGCTAAATCGATTTCTTTCATCATTCAGTCATGTGCAGTTATGGTCATACTAAAGTTGTTGTCCCTTTGTGAAGGTACTTTGCTTAGACTATATCTTATATAAGGTGTTATAAAATTATTCTGGTCATTTTTTGTATACATTGTTCTCCGTTCTTAGAAAGTTATACAAAGTAGGAATCTTATTGACTAAAATTCTTTGATATTTGTCTACCATAATGTTTTTGCTTATTTTTGTAAAGGAGCATGAATTACATAGAGTCATGTAGCTGCTTATACAATCTTTCATATTTTAATACTTAAAGCTCTGTGTCTAATTACATTTTTTTGTTTTAACTGTGGGATTTGCGTAAAGACCTCGTGTGTGTTGGTTCTTTCAAATAGTATTTTGTACTTAGACTAATTATTTTTGTTTTACGATTCTTCATTTATGTTTTGGACTAATTAGTCATTACAAAAAAAAAATTTATTTTTTCAATATAAAAAGTTTAGACAAGGAAACATAATCTCTTATGTTAAGTTATGATTAACAGAAGTCCTCACCACCATACTACTTCTAGCAAGACACTTCTTTTTATTTGGATTGCTCAATACCATCCCTTTTTTTTTTCCATGATAAATTTTCTTGATTGATGAGATAAAATTAAAATCAATTTTTATTTTTATGTAATGTGTCAATTTTTATGTGTTTATTTCTCATATATGCTTTACCAAACTAATAAATAAAAAATTATATACTATTTCATATATCCTACATCTATTAATTTAAATAGTCTAATTTCATAATAATAATTAATTCAAAGTAATTATAAATAAAATATTCTTAATTATTAGAATAATCAACACACACAAACAAAAATGATTAGCACGCATGTATAGCACAGGTCTCTTATTAGTAGATATACATATAAATTTTTTATTAAGGAATTATTGATAAAATTTTAAAAAAATTAGATTGTATAATTGCCTTTTAGAGCTCGTGGCTCCTGACATGTGGTTTGTGGTGGTGGGACCATTCTAAAATCTAGAGGTCTCCGGTCCCCTCACGCCTCCTTGCTTAGCTGGTCGCCACTATTCTTCCAGCTGTATAACATGTTTTGAAATCTTATTCATACAACGTTGTAACTTTCATTTTAAATTGCGACTGACATCACATGTTATGGTTATCATTATTGTGATTATAGGTATTGTGATTATTGTAGATTGTACTTATTGTAGTATAATTTTTTTTAATTTACACAAGATATTACGTCTGTTGTAGTTTAATGTGATTCATTATGGTCTGATGCAGTTTTATTGTGATCCGATGGAATTCATTATAGCCACAATATTGTTATATTGCATTTTTTTTTTATTTTTAACATCACAATTACTGTCTAATGCAATTATGATACTGGCTTCAATGTCCACAATATTATGATCACATCAGTTTATACGGTCCATATTTTAAAACTATATGCTTATAACATTTTAAAAATAGAATAAATCTGTCATTCCAGTAAGATATTTTTTATTTTGTATTATTAAATGTATACTATTTTAATTTATAGTATTAAAATTAATTAAAGTGAAATAAAATAATAATTCATATAATTGAAATTAAATTGAAATAGTATATATTTAATAATATAAAGTAAAAAAATTACCTTGAGAACATATAAGAATTTAAATTTATCTCTATTTAATATGTATGCATTTTATTATTAATATTTTTTAGCTAGATATCTCTCTTTTAAAGGGTCCCCAATTCTAATTAATACGTGATTGAGAATTTTAAGTCTTATAAAGAATTATAGTTATTATTCGTTAAATTGTTTTCACAGTACGTGATAAAATAAATTATATAATACACGTTTAAAAATATTCATAAAAAGAAGGAAAACTCAAAACTCTTCACATTCTTACTCTTAAAAATATACTTAGATCTTTAGAGGAAAACCGAAGAAAAAAAGTTAAAGGGTAAAAAGAAGAGTGATCAGAATGAGAGAATTTGTATCTCATAAAAATAATTTTTAAAAAAATTCATAAAAAATAAAATGATTTTAAAATATGACATAATGGTGAAGCTACTTGTGTGTGTGACAGTGTGAGGGGGTTATGGCTTTTTTCTGAATTTTCTTTATTTTACATGCAATTTTTTGTTTTAAAAAGAAATACTTAAAGTTAGTTCACTCATATTCAACGGTGGTTGATTGCAGCAGTGAAAATGAATTGTTATCACAGCTTAAAAAATTGCGTCAGTAGTTGGTCAAAGACCAAAAAATTAACCCACTCAAATGAAATCCTTTTTCTTTAGTTATTCCAACTAAAATGATCTAATTCTGCCCTCATCACAGAGTAATCTCTATTTCTTTCCTATCATTTTATAAAACTAAAAAGAAATACTTAAAAAATTTCATTTATTCATCACTCGATTTTTTATCTTTCTTATCCTTCCTCAAAACATATTAAAAGAATTTAACCAACGAAAAGGTATTGAACTTTGGTTAGAGTAGATATAAAAATTGATGGAAGATATCACTTTTCCTAAGTTAATAAAGTAGTCCAATATGAAGAGTCCGGCCTAGTATTTTTCACTTTATAGAGCTTTGATCTCATCTTTTTAGGTATTTATCTAATATAAGGGATGCTGCTCTTATTCTTCAGTGGTAGTACTCTTATTTTCTTTTTTTTTTTTTTTCTTATTTTTGTAATAGTTTCTATAATAAATTCAAAATATTTTCCATATATTATTTTTGTATAAATTTGAAGAGTTTAGTTTTGAGTTTTTATAATATGTCCCATGTTATAATTGATATGAAAATTTTAACTTTAATTTTATTAGATTGATTTTATACTTTGACCTTATGAAATAGTAAAAATTTTAAATTTATTGTAATAAAAGATGTGATACCCTCGATCTAAGTTAGCGCCTTAAGTATTTGTCTTTATAATAAAAGATCTATTATCATCAATAATTTATTAAACCAAAAATAAAACTACAAATCAAGAGTTGTCTTTTGTTTAAATGAATTTCATATTATAATAATAATTTAAAAAAAGGGGTCCAACTGAGAGATTGTGCATATTTGATAGTTACGCGCTTTGTAGGACTTGGTATTGTCTAACGTCTCCAAAAAGAAGTCCAGCCAGGTTAACACTATATTTCAAATGCATACATCTCATCCACAATATTAAAAAGAAAAAGAGTGAACATACTGTATAAACATCCTTATACAGTCTTCAATTGTGACATGACGTTTATGAGAGTGTTATTTTTCACTCCAGCATCGTGATCGTTTTCGCCTTTTAGGTAGGAAGTCTTAATAAAGTGGGTGAGCAACTTAATCATCCTGCTTCTTCTTCTATACGTCAACCTTTACCTCGTGAGTAAATTTTAGGTAGGTATAATTTATTATAGATATTTAAATTATTATTTAATATATATAATAATAATAATTATCATAAAATTATATTAATTTTTAGTAATATTTTTATATATATTAAATAATAATTTAAATATCTAAATAACAAATATAATAAATTATGTTTTTCTAAAAATTTCTCTTACTTCGTATAGGACAAAGTCAGCATCACCGTAAACTTGAATGGAGATGAGTGGACGATGCTAGCATTATTAAATGGGTAAGACTCTTCGTTTCTAACTTAAGATGGGCTAAATTTCTCTAATACTTTTTCCTCAAAATTTATTCTAATGGTTGATGCAGAAGTGTAAAGTGACCTCATGTTTAATATAATCCCACTTTACACACACACAAAAAAAAAACAGAAAAATAATTTCCAACACAAAAATATGTGGTTTTGAGGGTTCAATGTATATAACAAGAAAAATGATGATTCTATACTTTTTTTTAAAATATAAATATTGTGTATATTCTTTTTAAAAATGTATGATTGAGAAAAAAATAATAAAAAAATATAATAAATAATATTAAATAAAATATAAAAAAAATATATACTATTTATAATAAAAATATATAATAAAAGAAATGACCCATATGGGTACATGTACAAACCAACAACAAATTATTGTACTTCTGAATTTGCACATGTCACTTCTGCACCGGCTCAATGAGACTTATGGACCGAATCTTAAAAAACTTATAATCTCTGTTAAAAAGATTAATAATAATAAGGCTTTGTCCTGTAATAAGGGAAAATGTTTTTTTTTTTTTAAATTAAGAACTTTGATTACTCTAGTTTGCCTCTTGAATATGGTCCTGGAGTTGAGTCATGACATGAGTGAGCTTCTTCATGGCTAGACGGTTCTGTGCTTGCAAATGCAACAACTATGATCAGGATATGAACAAAAAAGACTAACCGAAGGGTATTTTGGGATTTTGGTTTCCTTGTTGGTACGAAGAATAAACCAAATTTACAAAAGTAGAAACAGAATAGGGAAGTACCCAAAAAAAAAAAAAAGCAGCGTAGGGGCCATTAATCATTATAGAGGAAGAAAAAGTGGTTGTAAGAATAAATAAAGATTAAAAGAAAAGTGCAAAAGCAATGAGTTTGGGAGGAGTGGAATCAAAGAGTAATACGGAGTAAATAACTAGTTACACAACACAAATTTATATTCCCTTTCATTTATATTAAAGTACATTTGTTTAATTACAGTCAAGTAATATTTAAATCAATTTAGATACATTTTAATTAATTAATTTTTTTAATTCAGTCAAAAATAAACTACTCATATTAGATATTAGATTAAAGAATTTATAAGACATTTTTTACAGCTTAATTCAAAAAATTAACATAATTAAAATTTAAATTCTATCACAATGTGCCTTCTTTTATATTAAATTTTAATTGTGTGCATGTGGTTTTTTTCTTGACTGCTTGACTACCAAGAGACATTGGCTGATTGGCCTATCTGTCTTTCTCTTTACAATAATGAGGACAATGTGACAACAAAAAATGGAGGCAGAAAATTTCAGAAAAATTGCTCATAAAAAATGGAGAAAGAAAATTTCAGAAAATTATTAGCAAATTAGAGATATCACGGTTATAGGATCCTCTCAATGTGTGTTTTTCTTTATTTTTTTAAAATTCTTCTTTATAAATGTCTTTTTTCCTATTGCTTAACAAATAAAAATAAAAGATTAAATAAAAATAAAATATCTAATGCACTAATATCTTAAAAATTATTTATTAAATCAAAAGCATTTAGTAAAAAATATTTTTTAACTAAAAATACCTTAAAAATACTAGTTAACAAGATTTGTTTTTTTAAAAAACTTAATGAATAACCCAAGAAACTCCCCCGCTCACTCTGCCTGTGCTAACTTCCACTGACAAATGCAAACACTAAAAATTACTGTTATACTTTCAACAAGGATACAAATATCCTTATACATATATTAATTTATATTTATATTTGTATATTTTTATTATTTAATTACAATTAAATTTAATTAATTTTTTACACATTTATATTTTAATTATAGAGTTTAATTTTAAAATTAATGTTAATATAAATTTTTTATACTATCAATTAATCACACAATATTATATATATATAATTTTTAAATTAATTATTATAAAAATTAAACTTTTTAATAATGTAATAATATAAATTAAATGAAAATATAAATTTTTTATATGGATATTAAATTAAAATTAAATCCTTAATTATACTCTAATTTTACACAAATCAGAATTGAGAGACATGTGTATATACTATATAATTGAAGTTACTGTAATTTTTCTTTTTCTTCAGTCTTGTCAACTGTGAACACCAGAAAGGAGACATAAATGAGAGCAGAAAAGAAAGCAGAAAGAGAAAGGGCAGCGAAAACCAAGGAAGGCTATGAAAATGGGAACCACGACAAACCCATTCAAAGATCAATTCCTCTCCCTCACCAAGAAACTCCTTCCCTGGACTCTCTATGCTCTGCTTCCAATAGCCCTGCTTCGCTTGTTTTTTTACCCTCTACCCTTTCTTCCATCACCAGAAACTGACCTTCCCCATTCCAGCACCATCACCATCACTTCCCCCTCTTCCCTTTCTGCCTCTCCCCCTTCTCCATCACCATCATCATCATCATCAGCAACAACAACATCATCTTCTTCTGCAGGTACATGCATGCATCATCTCATCTTGTAAAAAAGCTATATAAATGCTACTTGGTTCTCTCTTTAAACTTTAATTATCAACTTGGACTTTATATGGATTTGTTTGTGGTTTGTTTTACTTACATATTCTTTCTTGCAGAAGATGAAAAAGCTTATGAGACCCCATGTGACTACTTCAATGGCAATTGGGTCCATGACAGGAGAGGCCCTTTGTACAATGGTACGACCTGTGGTACCGTTAAAGAAGGCCAGAATTGCATCACCCATGGGAGGCCTGACATGGGTTATCTTTACTGGAGATGGAAACCAAGTCAATGCCACCTTCCAAGGTTTGAACCTCACACTTTTCTCCAACTTATCAACAACAAGCATTTAGCTTTTGTGGGGGATTCTATGGCTAGGAACCAATTAGAGTCCCTTCTTTGCATGTTAGCCACTGCTTCAACCCCTAACCTTGTCTATAGAAGTGGTGAGGACAACAAGTTCCGCAGGTGGCACTTCCCTTCTCACAATGCAACTGTCTCAGTGTATTGGTCCCCATTTCTTGTGCAAGGTGTTGAGAAATCAAACACAGGACCAAATTATAATAAGTTGTATTTGGATCTTGTTGATGAGAGGTGGGCAAGGGATATGGATCAAATGGACTTGATTGTGCTATCAATTGGGCATTGGTTTTTGCATCCTGCAGTTTATTATGAGGGTGATTCAGTTTTAGGCTGCCATTACTGTCCTGGTCTTAATCACACTGAGATTGGGTTTTATGATGTGTTGAGAAAGGCTTTAAGGACTACCCTTAATGGCATAATTGATAGGAGAGGAGGAAAAGGTAATGGAATTGATGTTATGGTGACAACATTTTCACCTGCTCATTTTGAAGGTGAATGGGATAAGGCTGGTGCTTGTCCAAAGACTAAGCCTTACAGGAAGGGGGAGAAGCAACTTGAAGGAATGGATGCTGAGATGAGAAAGATTGAGATAGAAGAAGTGGAGGCTGCAAAGGCAAAAAATGGCAACAAAGTTGGAGGGTTTAGATTAGAGGCACTGGATATAACCAAATTAGCATTATTGAGACCAGATGGCCACCCGGGTCCTTATATGTATCCTTTCCCATTTGCTAATGGGGTTCAAGAGCGTGTGCAGAATGATTGTGTTCATTGGTGCTTGCCAGGGTCTATAGATACATGGAATGAGATTTTTCTGGAGATGATGAAGAAGTGGGAGGAACAGCCAAGAGGTGAAGAATGAGGTATTTCTCAGATCTTGTTAATTTATTACAGTTTAATGTTTCCTCCACTTGGGTGAAGGATATTGCATTGGAAAAAAGGCATTTTAACTGGGGAAGGATTGTTTTGTTTGTTATCAATGTTGTGTTTCTGCTTGGGCTGTCCTCTCCCATAGTGGAAAAGGAAATATTTGCAGACACATACATATTGATGAGGGAAATTTAAGGGTGACAAATTAAGGGTACTAAAGACAGATGTTTTTGGAATGCATGTAGATTGGTCATTTAGAAATGCACAAGATTGTTTGAATATGAACTCGTGAAGGAATTCATTACACATGGACAACGATTTTCTGTCTTGCTCAATTTGGTAGCCATCAATTTTGTCTAGTGCGATATTTATTTCGATAGGAAATGTCCTCTTGCTTTGACTTTTCTCATATGTAAGGTTGATGATCCCATATCCCAGATTTCCAGTCTAGCATATTTATACTTTTTAACTTGATTTTCTTTTTCTTTTTCTTTATTCCTTCAAAAATTGATGAAGTTGAATTGTTAGCGGATTGATGAAGTTGAATTGTTGGTTGCTTAATCAAGTTGAAATTCTGTACCAAAAATAAATCATGTTGAAAATTCTAGGGAGCACGTCCATGATAAGGACAATTGTTAGTGAATTAAATTGATCAGATCATCAATCCAAAAATAAAAATAAAAATGGTCAGATCAAAAGCCTATTGCTTTGAATACTTAAATTTCGCCTAATCCTTGCTAATGGCATGATAACATGCACGATCTGTTTGAAGAAACTCAAAATGTCAAATTGGGGACTGCTTTTTCATTTTTGTCTGGTTGAGTTCAATTTCTGAGTTCATGAGTTAGAAATAATGTTCAGATGCCCATTTTAATAATTGGTCTCTTTGTTTTTACTAAACAAAGGGGACGGGGGGATTCAAAAGCTGTGATATTTGTCGTTTGCAGTCTCTTTTTGAAGCATGAACACTTTATTAAGGAGTTGAGTTTGTATCCAACACATATTAGATACTTGCACTTATGTCAGACGCCTCTATAATATACTTTTATGAGCTAAAGATATTAACTTGTGATATTTGACAGTTTAGATACTTTTTAAACATTTTTTACTCGTACCAGGTATATTGTAACTTGCAAGTATTTTTTCATTGATGTTTTCCTACTATAGATATAGACACACAAATGCGTGTAACCTATCTTAACTTTTTGATATGAATGTCTATGGAGTTTTCTATTCCTGTATTTTAGATTTTACTTTACTGTTGTGTTTGTTTCATGTTGTGTATTGTGTCCTGTGTCCATTGCTACCCTTCTTATTGATTTTTTTTCCAGATTTCAACTTGCAAATAGTTTTCCCATAGACAATCTTATTTTTTACATCTACTACGTCATCTGTTTATTGAGCCGTCAAGAAGGCCAGTCCACCCTGGTAAAAAGTTCACAGGGCCAAGTGGGTTAGGTTTAGCCTATTACATTAAAACATTCGTTTTGGTCCACTTATTAAATGGGCTGACCCTAGCCCATCCCGTGAGCCAGCCCATTAAAAAAAGATTGATGCACTTATTAATGGGCTGACCTTAGCCTATCCCATGGGCCAGCCCTCTAAAAAAAATAAGCAAAGTTGGTTCTACTCACAGTTTTTGGTGAAAAAAGGCTACTTACAAATCTATCAATATTTTACAGCAAGCGAACAAATAAGTAATAACCTTACAATATAAAGAATATTATAAATTGGCACCTGCTTAAGTCTTTCTTCCATTTCAGTGAAAAGGGACATATTACCAACATTAGAATTTCTGCAACAAAAATAACACATTTGATAAAACTGTGAAGTGCAGTCAACGGAATTGACATTCTCTTGATACAAAGTAATTATAGAAGGGTCCCGAAGATTTAAGAAATGGACACATACACTACAGATTGCTACATGCCATGATTGTACTTCTGGAAGTGCAACACATGCAGTCTACTTCTGAAGTAATTTGCATGGTTCCAAACCTTGAAATTAAGCATATGCAGAAAATTGAACAATGAATTCATCCAAAACCAAGATATCTGCCTTCTTTAGATACAACTAGGAATGATCAAATTAACTACAGGTAAAACCACATGCAAATTTGTAAAGCAGGGAGTAACAGCTGAACAAGTGCCATCTTGTGAAATGTGAAAACCTGAAATGTGATTACATGCAAAAGGAAATATATCTAAGTCGTTAAAGTATTTTAAATGCCAGAATGATAAAAAGATGAATTAGTATATTAAACTACAGGACTATATAACTCAAACTAACTAAACTATTTTAATTATCATAAACTAACTAATATAAGTGCGATGATTCAAATAACTTAATCGATTAAATTGTACTTTTATGAAAAGTATAGTTATTCTAAAGTATGCATAAAACTGAATGTTTACATCCACAAGGCATTTGAGGAAGAAGTACATGTGTATATGAACATAAGAGATATGTTTATTAAACTTATTGCATTTTGTAGTTCTTGTACACTTTTTCCATCCTTGCAGCAACATTAGGAGGCATAGTTCTCGCTTGTACTTCCTTCCTGATTCCAGAAAGAAGCTCTGCAAATAAACAATTAATGTGATGAAGGAAAATCAATTTTTAGGATTAGATGCCCATAACATAAATTATCATGAGATAATCAAGTGACTGAGGCATGGCATGGACTTACAGGATCCAATGCAAGGTGTTTGCTGAGAGCTAAAACCATCGATAATAATCTGCCATAATAAAGTCATATCAATCAAAACAAATTATCAAGTTTCAGTTCAGACTTCAGGCACAAAAAAGTAGATAATAAGCCCAACAAAGGCAGCAGCAAAGACCACAAAGTACATCTAGTCAACCTATAAAGCCAAATTAGCTCTAGAAATGTTAGCACACTTAACATTTGACTCACATCTTTTAGGATAATTTGGGCGTAAAAAATAGAGATAGTAGGGGCTGCTATCAGACCATCTCATGGTCTGGCAAATATAGAAACTCACTCGTTTGAGCTGCCAGCTGAATCCTTGCTAATTTGTAAATCAATATTAGCTGCAAATATAGAAACTTGCCCATTATTACGTATAAGAAACAAGTCTTATGTAACTATACATAACAAAATTGAACCCAAAAAAAATAAACTCCACATATCAGAAATTATATTATATGGCAAATATAGAAACTCACTCGCTTGAGCTTCCAGCTGAATCCTTGCTAATTTGTAAATCAGTATTAGCTGCAAATATAGAAGCTTGCCCATTATTACATATCAGAAACAAGCCTTATTTAATTTTACATAACAAAATTGAACCCCCAAAAAAAGAAACTCAACATATCAGAAATTATATTACATAAAAGCAGTCTCACTATTATAGAATTTCTATTTCCAATACAAATCACAAATGCAATTAGTAAAACAATACTGGAAACAACAACACATCAAAGCAAAGCACTACAAAGTTCACTTAATTCCTTTCTAATCTTCAAGTTCATCTTCTTGATGCACATTTGACTCTACTGCTAATGTCTTGTGACCAAAAGCTTTACAATCATCTTCATTTAAAACAATTGAGAAACAATTAGAAAATTAATTCGAACATAATCAACCAATATTACATATGTTTATATACAAACTGATACACATTAATACAAATCATTATCATCAGGGTTCTGAACAAAACCATGCAACCAATTTCTAGTGCAAATAAGCATTTAGACATGTTTGGGAAGAGTTGAATTTCTGTATTTTGTAAGAACGCATCCACCAATACTAAAAACAGATTTCAAAGGCACTATAGTATTCAGAATGCTTAGCACATCTCGTGCCATGATAGAAAGTGTGGGAAATCTTTTTTCATTCATCTTCGAATAGCTAAGCACATCAAAATTCTCATTGTCATCATAATCAACTTGTGGTTCTCCAAATAAAGATCTAATTCACTCTTGTCAGTGTTAAATTTAGTTTCATTCTAAAACATTTTAAGCTCCTCCAAGATATAATATATTAATTATCTTTGGCAAAACAAGAATAAAAGTAAAACAACAATGACTAAGCTAGCATTAAAAAACATACACTGAATAATTTTGATCTCTTGAGCTTACTTCCTTCTCCACTTGACTTATGCAACATACTAGGTTCATTGGATGATTGAGATTGAGAAATACTTGTTGCGTTGAAATTATTTGCATATTCTTCATAAAGCTTCTCAAAATTTGCTCTCACATGTTTAACCTTATTTTTAGAGGTTGAAGGATCCAGCTTTGTGTAACAAAAGTTTAAGTAATCAAACTTCAAGCGCGGGTCAAGAATAGATCCAAAAGCCAATACTATACTATATTCCTTCTCATATTTGTCAAATTTTCCTTTCATGATCATAGACATGACCCTTATTACTTGATCATCATTAAACAAGTTTTCTTCCAACATGCACTCAATCTTCCAAACTTGTATAAAATACAAGTTCAAGGTCGGGTAAGATGAACCAAAGATCATGTTTGTAGTCTTATAAAATGGTTCTAAGAATTCACACATTTTCTCTCCCCTCCTCCATTCTTCATCTAATGGACAATATTTGTAATTTGTATCTATCACTTGGAGAATATCAAATGTTTTTTCATATTTGATTGCACTTTTAAGCATTAAATATGTTGAATTCCATCTAGTTGACACATCTAATCTTAAACCAATGCTTGTGTCAATGCCTGCTTCTTGCACATAATCCTTGAATTTAATCATCCTCCCATCTGATCCTCTCACATACTTAACACTCTCTCTGATTTTAAAGAGTGCATCACTGGCTACCTTCAAATCGTCTTGAATAATCAAATTAAGTATATGAGCAGCACAACGAATATGGAAGAACACGCCATCACACAACAAATATTCTGCAAACGAAGATGGTTTTTCAAAATATGTTACATGTTATCATTTGCAGAAGCATTGTCCAAAGTAATAGAAACCACTTTCTTATCAATTCCCCATTGTTTCAAGCAATCAAATAAAGTGGCTTCCAATTCAACTCCGGTGTGTGGAGACTTTATTTGACAAAAGTTAAAAATCTTACTAATTGATTTTCAGTTTTCATCAACAAAGTGAACAGTTACACAAATGTAACCCTTAGTGGTAGATGTTGTCCACATATCAGAAGTTAGGCACATTCTATTAGGAATCCTAGACAAGACTAGCTTAATTTTTTCCTTCTCTTTCATATAAATTTTTTGAACATCAGACACAATAGTATTCCTAGAGTGCATCATAGCATTAGGGTTCAGTTAATTTACCCATTCTCTAATCTTCTCATACTCAACAAAATTAAAAGGAAGACCGTGTTTAATTATGGCTTGTGCAAGCAAGTCACGATGGGTCTTTTGATTAATCTTTGTCATGCTAGACTTTCCCTCTTGGTTAAGAAGAATGTCACACACATTCACACTCAAGTTTGTAATACATTTACAAACAGATATATGACGACTTAAATGTGAAGTCCCATAATTATTTTTGATCTTAAGATTTTTTTCGATTGTATACTCACGACCACAATAATTGCACACAACCTTTTCAATGCCATCCTTGTTTTTACCACTTTTTGTAAAAAAATTTCAAACATTAGAGATTTTTTTCTTAGTTGACTTAGTACTTGTAGACACTACAAGAGGAGTTTCAAAAACAATTTCATCATCCACATTGAGAGTCTTGCTCACAGTCTTCATAATACAATTTTTTAACTCCTAGACATTAAAACAAACAAAAATATAAAAAAAAATAGAACAAGCAAATCAAATCATGATGAGTAATTATAAAACACACAACATGGTAGATTATATCACCAAACACAAGTCAAATTATGCACAAAATAATACCAACAAATTCCATGTTAGTCACTTCATTTAAATCAACATAGTTATAGCCTTTCACTTCATTTAGATGAACAGAATCAACACAAAATTCAGAACAGTGAATATTGGTAGCTTAAAGGGTGAGTCACTGAACTGCTTCTTGTTTGTTTCAAGTGATTACAAGATAGTTGTGCTGTTAGAAAAATCACTGTGCACACCGTTTTTAGTCTATTTACTTTAGCAGTTAGCATCTTTCACCTGTTCATCCAACAACAACATTAACTTCTAAGAATAAACAGTTTCATGGTACTCCAACCACTGGATGGAAATAACCAATAACCCAAAAGAGTAAAGAAAAACTTAGTTCAAAATGATAGATACAGAGTCCAAAATGGAGGTAATTAATTAGTGAAGCATTTTTAATAACCAGTAACCCAAAGTAAAGCTGAGTTTAGGTTAGGTACCTTTCCAAGCTCATAGAGTCTTGCCACTGCCTCATCTATTAGAATCTTTGGAAACAAATCACCTTTGTTTTCTAAATCTCCAATTTCATTACCTAATCATTTCAAATAGGAACTTAGCATATCCAAGCAACCATACCCATGGCTAGTTAGCCATCAACAAGAGAAAAAAGAAAAGCGAATTTGTGAATTCTGATTCTTGTTTCCTTTTCTCCTCTTTTTAAATTGAATTAAGCCAATATAACAAATTACCAAACATATCCCAATTGTGAGAAATAAGATACTCAATCATTGTATTTCTCCTATGCTACTGCTAAATGCTAATTATCAAAATATGGCCAACACAAGAAGTAGCACATCCCCCTCCTACCAACATCCTACCCATTCCAAATGCAATTTGAAGTTTTGAACTCAGACGTCCAAGTTAGAGTATTAAATTATTAGAGCATTGTAGTGAAGCATTTCGAATGTCACTTTCCGTCAACTCATCACTGTTAATGGAAATTCTTCATTTCAAATGTCACTGTTAATCTAATCCATGATTTTCTCATAATAAGTATTTCCAAGTTCTCAAATTGTAACCACAATGACATCAATTCTAGCATAAAAGTGTAATTTATCTAAATGGAGAAACAAAATATTGAATTGGGGACACTCAAAATTGATGGAAAACAAAAATAGATCACCACTTTGGTGAAAACAACAAAAAGGGAACAATCACTAAGTGCTCACAAATGTAGTGTCTAGTGTGAGTGAAAAGGAGAAGGAAAATGAACGAACCCCTTACCCACATGAGATGGTGCGAAGTTCAATGGCGTCAAACTCGGTGTGGAGCCACCAGCGACGTGGATGTGCTGTTGGAGGAAATCCTCGGCAACGGCGCCAAAAACTTGTTAAGGGTCAAAACGTGTTGCCCATTTGCTAACCGCAAGTGCACGGGTCGCACAAGTAATACAGATACAGAGTAAAAGTTCGTTCCCACGAGGATATTACGATATAAAGCTAAATACCAACCAATAGCTTAATCAATTCTAGACAAGGACATAAAAATAGGAAAATAATATAAAAACAATCTAACCTATAAAAGCAATAAACCTAAAAGCGGTTAGGTTTCAGGAAATCCTCCTTCACCCCCTACATCTACCAACAACATGCAATTCTCCTCATAAACACAAATGCATTGATTAGGTTAGCTTGAGAATCTTCATTAGTCAAAAGCCTATGTCTAGGTCAATCAACCCTGGTTTCAATTGCCCAACTCACTAAGTTTCTTTGAGAGCCAGCGCAACTTCCACTCATGAACGATCTATTCTCAATCACACACTATACATGGTTAATAGGTATATTTCTATCCTATTAACGAATCAACTCATCCAAGCCAATTGAACTCGCCAAACATGTATCAACCACACCATATCCATATCAACAAATCCCTATGTCTAGTTCATTTGCCAATATTATGATCATGCAATTGAGGCCAACCAAGAACAAGCATTAAACACAGATAATGATTGAACCATAATCAAACATCCACACAAACTTAGAGAAAAACACATCATTAATATATATCAAAGGATCCAGAATATTCCTAAAACATAGCTTAACTATACAAAAGATAAGGAAGAGAAGAGAGAAAGGGAAAAGAGAGAAAGAAGCTCATTGATTTGTCTCTGAAGCTTGAATCCTCCTTCAATCCTCTGATCTTGGCCTCCAATCCACCAGTAATGAAGATCTAGCCAAGCTATCTAACCTAAAACTAACCTAAACTAACTAAACTAACAAAACCTAAAAAGAGAGAGATGGCCAAATGGCCAAAACTCAGAAAAACAGAGAGAAAACGGAGAGAGATGGGAGAGTCTGAGAGAAAAACGTGTAAAAATCTAGTTATAAGCTCAGCAGCTGCCTTCACGCTGCGGCGGCCACATATGCGCGCCGCGGCGCACAATGGGTCGGTCTATGTACCGCCGCAACGTTCACTTCACTACGCCGCGGCGCTCTTGCCCCGGGTCCAAGTATGACCAGGCTGAAAATCCTCTTTGCACCGCGGCGTGATCTGCCTTGCGTGCGTTGCTTCCTGGAATGCCAATTTGGCTTCCTCTTCCTCTTTAAGCTCAATTGCTCCATATTTAATCTTGTTTGGAGCCCCTCCTATCATAGAGAAAACACCAAATCAATAACATATATAAATCTACTCAATCCATGATCATTAAAGCTCAGTTTTGCATAATAACACATCAGAAAGGCTTAGATTCATAATATATCAAATATAAGCACAAAACCCTCCAAATATGCATTTAAACAAGGACATAACATTCATTCTAGCACAAGGATAGGGCACAAATAACTGCATTCCATGTAGCTATCACACCTCCAAACCTACATTTTACTAGTCCTCGAGCAAAACCAAATAAAACTAAGTAAATCACTAAAACATTCAAATCAATTTTTTTTTTCATTCAGCAAATATATTTCAATATTATTATTTTCAATTAAAAACAAATACTAGTGTGTAATGACTGCATCAATCCTCAAAAAGTGCAAATGCCCCGTAAGCAGTTCCACACATATACAATCCTAAACATGCTAACAAGCCAGAAAACTCTTAGTGCAATTCACATTTGTCACAAACATGCAAGATAAACTTCTTCTAATCAAGTTATACACATTCAGATAAGTTTATAAGCATACATGCATATGATTCACAGAATCCACAAGATTGTAAATTAACTCTCTCTCCACTAATGTAAATCACACAAGATTGAGGATCAAAAGGGACTTTAGCAGCTTATAATGTAAGGCCAATGGTATAGGAGAAAGAAATGAACTGGAAAGATACAATACAAATATTGAGACACATAATATACTACTTCAAGACATGAGCCACAAACTGATACTAGCAGGGTATTCAATTGTGAGATCATAAAACTTGCCAGAACCATTTTCAATGCTTTTTGAAATTTACTTTTCTTAAGCATTTGCTTTTCTTTTCATTTTTATTTTTCTTTTTATTTTCTCTTTCTTTTCTTTCTTCTATTTTTGCAAAGCAATGCTTTTTTTTTTCTTTATTGTGCATCTAGTTCCTTCAGGCTCATTTTGAATTGAATATTCATACCGCTAATCATCAGACTCATTTCAAGAAATAACACATCATATACTCAACAAACAATAAGGGTAGGAAGAAAATGACATGCTTTCACATGCATTAGAACGGATAACAAGTTAACGAACACGATGGTTATGAAAAACAAAGAAGGCCAAACAGTTTAAGGCTTCAAAAAGGGACCTAAGGATATCATCATATCAGGATAAGCTTTTTAAGGCTCAATCGGTCCAAACAATGCCCTAATCATCTCCTCAATCATGCATAGGATTTCGCCTCAAGAGAGTTCAAAAATAATTTCTAGGATAATCAAAACTCTACATGTACATCCATAAACATTCTCAAAACATGCACTCTTAACATTTTCAAAGTTACACTTGCATCTAAGTGAGATGTAAATCATGCATCAAAAGCAACTAAATTGTTTCACATGCATCAAGATCACATAAGGTTTCACTGAAAAGGGGGCAAATAGCAACCTTTCAAATCATGGACAATCAAAAACAACACCAACATTCTTGCAACATGTCATGCATTCAAATAGATTCAACTTTCTAAGTTCAAGCACACATAACATCTTTTGCATAAAGTGAAAATTGAAAATCTAGTCATCAGCACATTAGTGATAGTCAAAATAAAATATAATCATGAAAAAAATGTTGACTAAAATCACTGCATACTCAAAATATCAATACATGTTAACATTAAGCACAAAAGTAACAAAACATGTAAAGATATTCCCCCAAACCTAAAACGAAATGGATCATCAAAGAACATGGCCTATAAGGAACCTGAGACAAGTACTGAGCATTACTAAATATTTAAAAATAGATAAAATAACAAAAATAAAAGCAAAAATAGCAAAAACAGGGGATCACGCCACGGCGTACCCTACTACTGGTCGCGCATCACAAAAGCTACATAATTATGCGAAACGCCCAGCTAAAGCCACAGTACTACCCTACGCCGCGGCGTGACTACACAAATGCTAAATTTAGCAAAAAACACGCTTTTTCTTGAATTGGGCTCTTATGGGTCTCTAGTCGCAACAAAACTTGTTCAAAAAGCTAAATTACAAATATACAATACACACATATTAAAACATATAAACAACTTATTAACCTATATACAAACCTAAACAAACCGAAAACTTAAAAACTAAATAAAAACATTAAACTAACCTAATTAACATATTAACCTATATACTAACTAATACAAACAACACTTAAAACGTACACAAACAAGAACTAACACAACTAACACATAACAACTAACAAAAACTATAAACTACTAAACTAACATACTAACACTTATATACATGAACAAACTAACAAAAACACATTAACAACTAACATAAGCATATTAACATATTAATACACATATACAAAACATAACATACTAACTATTTATGCATAAAGTAAAAGCATGAATAAAACATAAACATGGGGTACCCTCCCACTAAGGGCCTAAGTTATAGTCCCAGCAGGACTTTGTCACCAAAATTGAAGTATTGCGGATGAGTAGTCTTCAAGAACTTGATCCAAGGGTAATCCTTTCAAGAGTCGCGAATTCCCTCAAGGGCCTCGTATGAATGAAATCACCCAACTTCTTATTTGAAACTAAAACAAAACATAAACGAAACATAGATTATATACAACTTATATACAACTTGAAATAGAACTAATCAAACTCATTGTTGATATTAGCAATATAAAAACTATTCCCGGCAACGGCACCAAAAACTTGTTAAGGGTCAAAACGTGTTGCCCATTTGCTAACCGCAAGTGCACGAGTCGCACAAGTAATACAGATATAGAGTAAAAGTTCGTTCCCATGAGGATATTACGATATAAAGCTAAATACCAACCAATAGCTTAATCAATTCTAGACAAGGACATAAAAATAGAAAAATAATATAAAAACAATCTAACCTACAAAAGCAATAAACCTAAAAGCGGTTAGGTTTCAGGAAATCTTCCTCCACCCCCTACATCTACCAACAACATGCAATTCTCCTCATAAATACAAATGCATTGATTAGGTTAGCTTGAGAATCTACATTAGTCAAAAGCCTATGTCTAGGTCAATCAACCCTGGTTTCAATTGCCCAACTCACTAAGTTTCCTTGAGAGCCAACGCAACTTCCACTCATGAACGATCTATTCTCAATCACACACTATACATGGTTAATAGGTATATTTCTATCCTATTAACGAATCAACTCATCCAAGCTAATTGAACTCGCTGAACATGTATCAACCACACCATATCCATATCAACAAATCCCTATGTCTAGTTCATTTGTCAATATTATGATCATGCAATTGAGGCCAACCAAGAACAAGCATTAAACACAGATAATGATTGAACCATAATCAAACATCCACACAAACTTAGAGAAAAATACATCATTAATATATATCAAAGGATCCAGAATATTCCTAAAACATAGCTTAACTATACAAAAGATAAGGAAGAGAAGAGAGAAAGGGAAAAGAGAGAAAGAAGCTCATTGATTTGTCTCTGAAGCTTGAATCCTCCTTCAATCCTCTGATCCTGGCCTCCAATCCACCAGCAATGAAGATCTAGCCAAGCTATCTAACCTAAAACTAACCTAAACTAACTAAACTAACAAAACCTAAAAAGAGAGAGATGGCCAAATGGCCAAAACTCAGAAAAACAGAGAGAAAACGGAGAGAGATGGGAGAGTCTGAGAGAAAAACGTGTAAAAATCTATTTATAGGCTCAGCAGCCGCCTTCACGCCGTGGCGGCCACATATGCGCACCGCGGCGCACAATGGGTCGGTCTATGTACAGCCGCAACGTTCACTTCACTACGCCGCGGCGCTCTTGCCCCGGGTCCAAGTATGACCAGGCTGAAAATCATTTTTGCGCCGCGGCGTGATCTGCCTTGCGCCGCGGCGTTACTTGCTGGAATGCCAATTTGGCTTCCTCTTCCTCTTTAAGCTCAATTGCTCCATATTTAATCTTGTTTGGAGCCCCTCCTATCATAGAGAAAACACCAAATCAATAACATATACAAATCTACTCAATCCATGATCATTAAAGCTCAGTTTTGCATAATAACACATCAGAAATGCTTAGATTCAGAATATATCAAATATAAGCACAAAAACCCTCCAAATATGCATTTAAACAAGGACATAACATTCATTCTAGCACAAGGATAGGACACAAATAACTGCATTCCATGTAGCTATCAGAGGGCCAACGAATTGAGGGGTAAAGTTGGATACGTCGGGGAGTCAATGACAGCGAGTTGACGACGACGCTAAATGGATCATTTGGTAGGTCGTCGAAGGGATTGAGTTTTCTGATTTGGGATTAAGATTTAGAATCTGAGTTAGACATGGGTCAGCCCCATCTTGACCCATTAAATTAGTGAATTTAATGGATTAAGGTTTAAAAAAAAAGTCCCATCACATGGTAAGTTTAAAAAAATGGGCTCAATATGGGAGCTTATTGAGTTATCCTCAGTATCATAACCCATATTGACAGTACTATGAGTTATGTGTTCTTGGCTGGCAAGTAGCATCCTAAAACATTTACTCAATCTTGGCTTGTATGGTGTGAGATGTGATTGACAGGGTGTTGCCATATGGCGAGGAATTATAGTGTAAACTCGGTCTGTATTTCTACTACTTTGTGGATTCAACTATCCATATTTGTTAGTGCAGTAGGGTTGGTAAAAAAATTTATTAGTTTTTAATTTATCTAATCTATTCGTATTAAAATTAATGCAATTCATCTAATTAAAATAATATATTTTATTGAATTAGATCTAATAGATTAAATTTAATTATGGATAGTTAGTAATCCAACCAAAACATCCGTTGGATATCCAATTAAAAACTAATCTAATGAATACCTAATGTATTTTACATTTTTTATTTTTTTTGGTTCAACACTTTCACTTTCATTAAAACTTAAAAATTCATAGCACAAAGCGTTGAGTCTCAAAATTTTTAGAGAAAGAAAGACATTTTTTTTACAGAGAAATATTTTTTAGAGAGAGAATAAAATTTTTTAGCGAGAGAAATATTTTTTAGAGAGAAAAATAAATTTTTTAGAGAGAGAAACATTTTTTAGAGAGAGAATAAAATTTTTTAGAGAGAGAAAAATATTTTTTAGATAGATAATGAAAATTTTTAGAGATAAATTTTTTTAAATGAATGAATTGAATATTTATCCATCCAATCTATTAAAAAGGATTAATGAATAGATTGAATATCTATCCATTAAATTAAGTTATAGACAAATTATATAATATTAAATATTTTATAATGAATCTTAAATAAATTTATAATTTATTTTAGATCTATTTATGATTCAATTTAAAATTAAATTAATTCATTTATTTGCCATTCCTAATATGCAATGACCTCTGCATACAAATTACTGGGTCTCATTGAGTGCATAATCTAAATTTATATTAGATCTGTATAATAATTTGTCTTTAGATATGGGGAATTGAAGAAAATGATGGATGATTCTCACAGACACCATTGTACATTGCGCCATATTCCGATTGACTAATAATGAGGGAAAATAATAGTTCTTTAAACATGTATTTTTGTATAATACATTAATTTTGTAATAACTCTAATTTTTTTATATTATTTTTTTCACATTATTTTTCACATTACTTTTTATATTATTAATTTTATCACTTTTTCTCATTATTTTTTCCCCTTAATTATAACTATTTAAAAATAATTTGAAAAAGAGTATATAAGAAAAAAATACGTATCAACATCATTTTTCATTTTGTAAGCAATGAGCCACAAATTCCAAGAAACTGGACAGTCAATGAGCCCTTTGTGTTAGATATTAGGTTTTGCTGCCCACCCTTCAAAATTCAAAATTGTACACGTCGCACTTTGAAAATTCAAATTTAATATTTTTTGTAGCTAGTCAGTGACCAGTGGAGAGCTTGAGCAATTATGCACTTTTTTTTTGGTGAAAAAAAGTTTAGGAGAGGAGGGGCTGCTCATTCTAAGGTAAGGCATGTGACTTACTAATAAAGGTTCACTAGCAAAAACCAAGCCCAAAGCTTTTTTATTGACATTATTTGATCTTAGCGGGTCAGCTAATCGTTGGTGAGCAATTTTGGCCAGGGTAAGTCACTGTCTTCGTCCCTCCAAACTATTTTTCAAGTGTAAAAGCAATAATGTTAAAAGAATTGAAGGATGTTGAGCGTGGTTGATAGACTTCTGTAATTTCAGAAGTTGAGCGTACGAAAAAGTATTTGTGAGGGGTAGCTTGTTACTCTAAGTGAAGATTAGTTTCAGATTAAAAAAATGTTAAAAAAATGTGAGATTGTACATTCCAAAATTGTGTCCCTGATTATATTGTGTTTTGTGTGTATATATTCTTAATTATAGCCTTTTTCTACCAAAAAAAGGCTTTATGCAAGCATGCTAATAATTAGTATTTGCAAAGCAATCAAAATCAGATATAGTGGAATAAGTTGTTAACCTGAGCATTTTCTTGATACAATCCATGGATTTAATTACTGTAATTAAAACTCGGGTTTTAGATTTTGGATATATATATATATATATTCCTTTCGATGATTAAAGAAATAATTTTGTTATTCATGTAATTTTTATACTTTAATTTTTTTTAATTTACTCACAAATTTATTTTATATCTCGTAGAATACTATAATTATATATAATTTATTTGATATTTATCTCACACAAATATACGATAAACATACTACAGAAGTATTTGGGTTAGAAAAAAATCATTTCCCTTAAAGGAAAGCAACGTTCAATGTTGTATTGTTTGTCTACTTGAACAAAATAACGTTAACATATAAGTCAAACTGACAAAGGAACGAGGACATATAAGTCTAGGGTGTTTGGTGGGATTGGACTTATGAATTTGTCTCAATTCATAAAATATGAATTGAGTTAGGTTTGATAATTGAGTTAAGTTAGGAATCATTCTAATCTATAAGTTATGGGTTGAATAGTAAATTTGAAAAATGTTAACTCACATAAATTCAATCCATCAAGTAAGTTTTTATTTTTATTTTTATTTTATAAAAGTCATTTAGATGTGATGATCATTTTAAGTTACTTTTGCTCTTATCTTTTTTGAAGTGTCAATTAAGTTTAAGTGTAAATATTATAAGTCAATTAAGTTTATGTGAGTTGAGTTAAGCTAGAAATCATTCTAATCTTCAAGTTACGCGTTGAATAACGAGTTTGAAAAATGTTGACTCACATAAACTCAATCCACCAAGTAGGTTTTTTTTTAATTTTTAATTTTATAAAAGCCATTTAGATGTGATGGCCATTTTAAGTTATTTTTGCTCTTGTCTTTTTTGTAGTGTCAATTAAATTTATGTGTAGATATTGTGAGCGGTCACATTAAGAATGCAACCAAGAAAACAAAGATTAGAAGCTCATGAAACATTTAACAAATCATTACAATAAAAGTCTAGTAGATCATTTGAATGATAGAGTATCTTGAAAAAATTGAAAATGAAGTAAATGATTATGTGAATTCATATGGTATATGTCATAATATTGACTTCAATTAACTAATGTAATTTGATGTTTATGACTTTTAAAATATGTTAACTTGTTTTAATTTATTTCAAACTTATGTTAACTTGTAAGATTTGTTCAAGTTTCTTTTTTTTGTTTTGTGATTATAAGACTTGTTAAATTTATTTTATTTGTTTATATTTATTTTGTTTGCATATAACTAGTTGTATGATTTTTTAATTTATTTGAGACATATATTATTTTTAATTAAGACGTGTTATGTGTAATTAATTTTTAATTTTGTATATCAACATTATGTTAATGACTTTTTTTAATGCATGACAGATTTACGAATTTGACCTAATCTAACCAGCCTTAGATTGAAGAAAAATTTTCTTCAATCTAACTCACTGTTTATATAAACATATCGATTCTAAAAATGTCTCGAAATTTACCCACTAAACAACCCTATATAAGTCTATCAAAAATTACATAATGGAGTTTAGGAAAGTCCAAAACATACCTCAAATCTCAAAGAATTGGCAATTTTCTTCTAACGTAACCTATACATTTGACTTTTCATATTGCAGTTTTATTGTCACGTTCAAAAATTACAGGGTCAACCAATTGATGTACGAATCATGTTGGTTTAATCTAAATGATGATTGAAGATTAATAATTCAAGTTATAACCAAGGGCGCATGCGCATGGTTTCAATTGTTAAAAAGTAGGAGTTGCATAAGTGGATTCCCACATCATTATCATTTTAAGGCAAAATTTAGTTACTCGACGATTTTGATGCCAGGTTTCAATATTTCGTGTATCTCATTCATTGCCAATGCCCACACTTTGTCCACCTTTTACCCTTTCCCTTTTTCTTTACCATACTTTTAGTTTTTACCCTTTCCTTATTTACTTTCCAGATTTCTCTTATAATAAGATTATAAGAATAATAAATTCAGATTAAAAAAAAGAATAATGAGATATTATTAGGTACATTTTTCTTATTATGAAACATTAAATAAGTATCATGTCAAGTTGATAAATTATCATTATTTTTTATTTAAACTAAATTTTTAATTACACTTTAATAATACTTTAATTATAACATAAAAAATATAAATTTAAGTAGAAAACAAAAATAACGTAACATTCATTCAATAATTTAGCGCAAGAAAAATGTCTAAATTAAGAATATTTGTCAGAATAATTGTAAAAGAAAGACTCTTTCTTTAATAACTTTTTCATACGGAATTGAATCCGTTCAGGCCAATTAAAAAATTAAAATGAATTTTGTTTCACATAAAAAAATTAAAATATTTATTTATTTTTCTAGTCAAAGGATTACTACAGTCTAATCACAATATGACAATATCGATGAACTCTTTATTTTATTTTATTTTTCCTTTAGGGTTTATTAATATAAATGCAACTGGTCTGCTTGACATGTCCATTGGCAAAATGGAGGGATAGTTATATTAGGTTTTTTTTTTTTTTTTTTCTAAATTCTTGCTTAACTTTTCTGATTTTTACAGCCAACTGATGGAAAAGATTGCATAACTGGCAAATTGTCAAAAAAAAAAAAATGTTAGACACATGGTTCTTTCTTCATTATAATCAAAACCCTGATTTTATATATGTATCTAAGGTTCATATATCAATTTTTACATAGGAACAATGTGGCGAATGTAATCTGTTGAACCAAGCCAATCATTCCAAAACAAAATAATAATGTTAGGAGGTAAGAGGAGATTTTCCAGTGAACTAATTTGTTCTTGTCATGTAAATTGGAAATGCTCCTTTAACTTTGTCCACAATGGATTGATTTCCTCATCTCTTATAAGATAATCCAAATTACTGATGCTTTATAAATGATCATGGCAAAAACTTCCAGGTCACATTATTCAGTTTGGTGTCAAAACATGAATGGAAGAACTTATGAATAATAGAGGAATTAAGTATTTTTATTAATCGATAGGAAATCATTATAATCCTGGAGTCTAAACTTGGGATTTCACTAGATCATTCTCAAGCTATGCATCACCATTCCCAAGCCTTTTGAATTTGTATAGATAATCATTTGGAGTTCTTTTTCACATTCTACCATTGAAGGTCTCTCATTGCTATCAGTACGGACACATCGTGATGCCAGATTGGCAAACATGAATATAGACTCAACGGTGTAAGAATTTCGAGCCATCTCTGGATCTATCACCTTACGGAGCTTCTTGCGGTCATTTAGTAGGTGCCTCACCTATAAATGAAATATCAACCATATTAAATTCTTCCAGTTGTATGAATCTAACTTTAGACTTGTGAACCAGTCTATTGAAACCGGAATAGCATATATACAGTGAGAGAAGTAGTTTATTGTAAGATGTAAGAGTTGTAAATTTGAACATTAAATTGTACAAGAATAATTAAGATTAAAAATTAATTAAATGTCATATGATCACTTAAAAAGATTATATGATTTTACGTTTTAGTATTGACTATTCATGTAAGATTTAATATTTAAGATTTACTTTTCTCACTCTTACAATAAACTACTCATCTCACTAAATATGTTCCTATATATTTTGGATCCTCTCATATGACATGGCCATCATGTTAAAGAGAGATAGACACAAATTTTACAATGATTGGTTATAGGATCCACCAATTATATTTAAAAGAAATTATACCCTTCTCTCTCTAACATGACCTTCTCGTATTATTCAACAACATAAGAGAATCCATATCCATATATATAAATATGAAAAATGATCCTAAAGGATGTCAGTAAAACGTTTTGCGCTATGAAAGAAGCAAAAGAAAATTACTGGATACTTGTATTATTATTATTTTTTTGGTACAATGCTTGCTTGTAATTTTATGACCAAATTTGTGCCATTATGGAATGAAATAAAAAATATGTTGCTTTGACATCCCTAAGGATCATTATCCAATATATATACACACACACATATATACATACATTTCCTACCTACCTGTAGTACAAGGTTTTGATCATTCGGACCCTGGTTTAGATCTACAGCTCGACGTCCTGTCAAAAGCTCCAGAAGAACAACACCAAAAGCATAAACATCACTTTGTAGGGTGAGTTTTCCAGTCTGTTGTCAGAAGAAATAAATTAATTATGTCAGCCTGAGACCACTCTTGTCTAGCAATTTGGATATACAGGATACAAGAAAGATAGAAAGTTAAAGATTGCAAGATAGAATCTTGTGATATGTACACGTTTGAGTTATAGAACGGTTAATATGTGTACATAGACAGACGGAAAGATTGATAGATAGATAATATCAATTTTGGTAGCAATATTCAATTGTAAGTACCACTGATTATCCCTCTTAGAATTTATGTTCATTTCAGGTCATATCCAATTATGATAAAAATTACATGTTCTATATTAATTTTTTAAGGTTATGACTAAGTGAAAACAAATGTTTCTTAATTATGAACTGGAACATTTCTTTTTATTTGTGAGACCAGGCTTTACTGCTGTCTCTACTTTTATCTCATATGTGCTTCCATTCAAGCTAGGCTTTACGGGGGACAAGAAACAGAAGGGAAAAAAGAAAATTCTGGTAGAGGCTGTCATAGAATCACTTAACATGAAAACTTCAGCTGTCAGTTAAGGAACTTCAAATGATATTTATAACTCTTAAGACACTTCCTCCCATGAAAGTGCCCTCTAGGCTTGAAATTAGGATGAAATACATAAATTACATGTAACTTTATTCTGAAATTTTAGTTACTAAACCACATGGATGGCAAGGATTGAATATCTGCCACTTGGTCTATCAGGTTCTGATACCATGCCAACCACTTGACCGAGCTGTTAAGCAAGGGGCCTTGGAAAGTTAGAATTGTTTTATTAACCCTGACAAATGTTAAAGGCAAAGAATATCTCACTAACTCATATTGAAGGCACTTATTTATCTGTCTATCTAAAAGGTTTAATGGCTGGTTAGTCACACGGTGGCTGTGGAGTGGAACTTGTGACCTGAGAATAAAACAAGAAGAAAGCAACTTGGTTTCCAAGCTATCTAAACAAGATAATGAAGTTTTTAGTTATTCTGACACGACTGTGTTGACTCTTAAATATAAACAGAAATATTCACAGAGCCATTTACTAATAACCTAATAAATCTTACAAGGAATCTAAACATATCTTTGCTATTGATAGAGAATTTTAGCCTTATGCTTCTAAATAGGACCAAACTTTCAGTTTTAAGCCTATTGCTGCTGCATCAGTTGGTGTTGAATTTGCTGGCTTAATTTGAGTTGGTAATGTATTTTATGATGGACTAAATGAATACAACAGCTACTAGCAGGTGCTGCATTGCTGTTGTTCTACCATTGATAAAGCTCACTCTTGGATAAGATGGGAAATAATCACTTATGGGTAAAAACATCATGCTTGAAATGAAAGATGGTTATTGTGCATGTGATCTGGCTTTAGAGCAATAATGGATTCTTAAATAGATGTTTAAAACTGTGAAACTTATCGCATCATATGCACAGAACATAATTGCAAAATAATTCATCCTTATAACTTAGATGCATACCGATGTATACTCAGGATCAAAATAGCCAAAGGTACCAAGTACTCTGGCAGTCACATGTGTCTCCTGTCCTTCTGGCATTAGCTTGGCAAGCCCAAAATCAGATATCTAGAAAAACTCGTTAATTTTAACTCAGTACATATTATTGTAAGAAAGACATGTTATAAGTGAATGTTGGGGAGTTTATTTATACCTTTGCTTCAAAATTGGCATTTAAGAGAACATTGGTGGATTTGAAATCTCTATGAACAATAGGAATCCCAACACTAGAACTTGAATGGAGATAAGCAAGTCCTTTTGCAGCTCCCAATGCCACTTTGAGTCTTAGAGGCCAATCCATTTTCCTTTCCCCAATTCCTAAAATTAGGCATTGATTAATAGAAGCTTGATGTAAGAAATCTTGAGTGTAGATTTTGGGTACATGACAAACCATTCAAATGATCTTGCAGGTTCCCATTATGCATATATTCGTATACTAGGAATCTATGCTTCCCATCAGCACAATAGCCTATCAAAGAAACAAGATTTGGGTGGTCGAGTCTGCTCAATATGTCAACTTCTACACGGAATTCACGCTCCCCTTCTGCTTCTTTAATTGCTGGCAGCTCCATTTTCTTGATTGCTACAACCTTCAGAGGGAGACATATTACTATGCATTGATTTGTAGCTAAATCACAAATATAGAGTCATTTACTTGGCTATGACTCGGTTGTCTGCTATTTGAATTCATTGATGGTATTTCACTATTGCCAATAGTTATAAGAAGCATGGTTTCTTTATGGAAGCTACAATTGTTGTTACAAAATTTTGAGAATTATGATGAATTCGTTTGTGCTATAAACTTATATCCAAAACATATTACCTCTCCCGACCTCAAAGTGCCTCTGTAGACTCTGCCAAATCCTCCTTTTCCAAGCAGATTATCATCACTAAATGAACATGTTGCCTCTTCCATCTCCTTGAGTGTGAAAACAGTTGATCCATGTCGCCTTTTTGTAGGTTGTGGTGCTTGATCTTCAAGTTGCCAAAACTCTGCAGGTTTATAAATCCCTGAATAGAGAGTGAATGCCTAAATGTTACAAGTTGATTGTGCCATAAAACATCATTCTCAGTACAAGCACACAGCATGAGAAAAAGAAAAAGAAGAAGAAAATACAAGGGTCTGAATGATCTTGGGACTTGCTTCTTCGGCGCTTGTTCCAGGCTGAGACCAAACCAAATGGCATGATGGCTCTATCTTGTATGGTTCTATGTTTAAGGATTGAAATGGCAGGTTCTAACAAACGAAATGCTCAATTGGATGAGGAAGACTAAATACATGACACCCTCAGAGGTACATGTGGATTTCTCCAAGAACCTTGAAGTAAATCACATTGGAATAGTTGGCATGCATATGAGAGAATAGAACTTTTCCCTTATAGAAGTATTTTGAGAGTATGGGAATCCTGTATGGAATACGTACGGAGCAAGTGAAGTTAGATTAGGAGAATACTAAACAACACATCCTCCAACAACCTGGATTTTTCTGAGACAGACAACACAAGGAGAGAGATATGTACTTTAAGGAAAAGAGAAAGCTGAGAAAAGAAAAGTGGGGACTGCTTGCTTACCTTTGGTTGGGAGGTGGTGGTGGGGTGTTTACTTTGACAAGGAAATGGAAACTGCAGCCCCATTCTCCATTTTCATCTTATTTACGTTTTACTTGTTTATACAACTTGAAAATACACTGGCAGTTGGAAGGGCCTTTTCAATAGTACTCTTCAGTCTTCATCACAAATGTTGTTTTTACCTTGTTCCTAAATCTTTCTCTTGTATGGTGTAACCGTCATCGTTACTATTAAAGTCTATCATCATCAGCAATTGACTACGATTTTGATTTTCTTTTGGACCGATAGTAATCCATGTCCATCAATGCGGGGACCCAACAACCAATATCCTTTTGGTCAATTACCATCCCCATTAAATCTATGGCAAGGAGAGAGAAAAAATATATATATATATATACTTTGGAATTTTATTAGAAAGTTTATCATATTTACAAGCAAGCAATTTGTGTGAAATGAGCTGTCTAAAAATCAAGCACTTAATAACATTTCGTAAGTGGTTGTGGAAAATAGGGAGCATAAGTTTTTCTTCTTCGTTCTTTTTTTTCTTCTTCTCTTATTTTGAAAGAGTGACTAGGGAGTTAGTTGAAGTGTTTAGATTTTTCATAAGAAACACTAATACTTCAAAATGATTATTATATTGGCATTAGATACGTATCATGTCGGATATGATGAAATAGCATGTCATTTTATGATGTATTTTTCTCTATATACAAAGAGCTATTTATAGAACATGTACGCAAATCTATACTTGGAAACTAATAATTTAGATACTTAAATTTAGGTTAGGATTGTTGGAGTTTCATAATGAATGAAAAATAAAAGAAAAGAATATATGTGATCTTTTCACAAAATCTTCTATTACTGCTCATGCCAAATTCTCTCCTTTAGCGCATAGATATCTCCAATTCTCAACTTGTTTAGAGTATTATAAAAGACTTTGCTAGAGACCACCTTTATAAGGATGTTTGCCAACTGTTCTTACTTTGTAAATAAAAATTGAATTATCCTAGCTTTGAGCTTTTCCTTGGTAAAATGTCGATCTACTTCAACATGTTTTATTCGATCATGTTGAGCTAGGATTTGTGCAATTTTTGTGGTTGCTTTATCATTGCAAAATAGATTCATTATTCAAGAGATGAATAATTAATTTCTTTCAATAACTCCTTTAACCAAAGAAGTTCACAAAGTCCTTTAACCATGCCTCTAAACTCAATGTGGATAATGCAACCGTCTTTTGCTTTTTACTTCTTCAAGTGACTAGGTCATCACCCACAAAACTTTTCTTGTAGATTTTCTATAATAGCCTAGTCCAATTCGCATGTGAAATATCTTTTGGTAAACATTTTTATTGTTTGAAAATTTTATAAAATGAGAGATAGGAACCATAGATTTTTTTTATTTATATAAATCCTCCAAAATTCCCTGCTTTAATTTTTTTGAGGTACACCAAATTGGAAATTTTGGAGGAATGACAACTTAGTTTACCAATTTACCCTCAAACAATTTCAAAAATTTCAAATTCATACTCCATTCATATAGAGAGACACTCTCTCTCCATTTCACACTTTCTGCTATAGGATCTCAAATGCCTCTTGAAGACCATGTCCTAGTTTCAATGTCGGCAAGAGTTTACACAAATCGCTATTGGGTAATCATTGTTTCTTTTTGGGTAAATTACTGTTTTGATGATTATTTGAACGTATAATTGGGTAACAGGTAAATGGGTCGTGGCCTGCTGGTTAGACTCTTTATGCCGCAAACTTGTGTGAGTTAGGACCAGTTATTTTGCCAATTCATTTATGCTGGTCTACTAGCCTAGTTTATTTAACCCACTGACTAACTCGTTGACTAGCCCACAACCCGACCCACTATAAATTTATTTATTTTTTTAAATTCCAAACTATTTCTTAAGCCAAAATTTTTCCCACTTGCTGCCAGTTCAACAAAAAATACTCAGCTCAATAATCCAATAGTCTAATAATTGAATGAAATGATTCAACCACGACAAATAATAATAATAATAATAATAATAATAATAATAATATTAATAACGATTCAACAAAAAAGGAATTTTGGAAGTAGATTCTGCTGCTGTTTTTCATATGGATACAGGGGATGCTGAAGGAAATCATGAAACTAGAATGTTAATTAGAGCAGTCAAAACTCTCCAGGAAAGGAACTGGTGTATCAACATCACCCATATCTATAGAGAAGCAAACCAATATGCTGATTGGCTTGCTAGTATGAGCATTGGACAGGATCGTGGGATCAAGGTTTGGGAACACAAGTGGAATTAGTTAATTTGCTATTTCGTGATTGTATGGGGATTTCTGTCCCCAGAGCTGCTATTTGTTTGTAGTTTTTGTTTTCTTTCCTATTACCAAAATAAATAAATAAATAAATAAATAAAAATAAAACAATGAAAAAAACTCCAATTTCTTGCTGAGTCTCATGAACATTTCTCTGATTTCCCCAAGCCCTTCTAACCAGTCTGAGTATGACCCCAATCCAACCTCTACCCCTCCAAGGTCACACAATTTCCTACCCAATTTTTGAACTATTTGCTTTCCTGGCAGCATCTGCAGTAACTGATATGTCTTTGAATCCTATTAACTTAAATAATGATATGTCTCCACCCCGTAAACGGAGGGTTTGAAATGACACTCCTTCACCAGATCCTGAATTAAATCCTTCAACTTCTAATAGAATGAAAGAGTGCTGATTTATCACCTCATTGTCAAATATTTGAGGAGATTGACAGAAAGAAGAAGGACGATTTTTTGAGGAAATTGTTCAGTTATTTTATAATGTTTCCTAAGCATTTTTTCTTATGTACTAGATGAATTTTCGTAATTAATATTATCCATACCTAATGCCATAATCTTGTGATTTCTATTTTTTCTTGTTAATTGGTGAAGCTTGTTTTCTATGGTAGTATGGAATATTGAGATGCTTCTATCAGCCTTAGACAAAAGTCATGACACAAAGATCAGCAACAAAGGCTGTTTATTGTTCAAAGATCAGCAACAAAGGCTGTTTAGTGTTCACTATTTAGTGACTGTGGCTGCTTTTGGATTAGCTCTTTTAATTTTCCAATAAAAGTGTTATTATTGGTTAAAAAAGAAATTCCAACAATGATTTGACGCTTATTATGATAATATGATATAATACATTAGTCAAACTTTCCCGTTTAAAACTTGCAAATGCAAGCAGTTTTTAGTTAAAAGTTGGGTAGGGGATAAGATTTGCTCTTCTCTTGTCCCTTCTTTCATTTTTTTGCCCCCTTTCCTATTTTTACCAGGATTGTTAGCCTGCACTATGATCCTGAACTCGTATGTGTGCAAGTCTTAGTGAAGCAATTTGATTGTCAAAAGTTTAATATAAGTGTAATGCGTGTTTCCTTTTCTTGTTAATTGTTTAGAACTTGGTTTATTGTGGTATGTAATATTCCATAAATTCTTTGCTTTTAACTATTTAATCAAGAAATATAGAGCTAATAAAATGTTGCGTGTCAAAGAATCTTTTTTTCTAAAAGCCTAAGCTACTGTGAAGAGATGAAGAGGACCATGAGTAGTTTTATATCACTAATATGCTTAAGAAAAGCTTGTCACGACTTAAACAAGATTTTGAAAATCGGTCTAGTAATTGAATCAGGGAAAGAATTAATTCATGATTTAATGGTTTAAATGTGATCGAATCATAGTTGAACTAGAATATAATATTATATGTATATATAATTACCATGTTATTTTTATATTTAAAATAGACATAATTTTATTATTTTTAATAATTTTTTATTAATTAAAAATTGATATTATTCTATTAATAAGAAAATGTAAACAAATGAAGTGTAAAATTAATAAAAAGATAGAAAGAGAATTTAAAATTAATAAAACTCTTAATAATTTTATTACATAGTAATTTACATTATTTTTTTTATTATATAAGTATATTGATAAATATTTTACATTATATAAAATTAAATATAATTCAGAAAGTATAGAATATATATTAATATAAGCACATGTAAAAAAAAAACATGCGCTGGACTATAGTGGTTATGCTTGCTTGAAATACATCGAAGTCTATGATGCAAAAGTTTGGACGGGTTCAACGGTTTTGGGTCTGGATTTTAAATAGGCGGTTCTGTTGCCGTGATTGGGCTGGTCAATGATCCGGTTCATAGTTGAACTAGTCTGACGTACCGGTCCAATCAAAACATTGGACTTGAGATCTATTCCTTTATGTAGATTTAAACCTTTGAAGTATGGACACATTATTTTTGAGATATGTCTATGTGTCGAATATGTATTTGTATTTAATATATAAAAATGTATATATGATACATGTATCTTATATATCCAAATGTATCTGATTAAAAAAATTATTATTTTTTAGTTCAGATACGTCTTGAACACATTTGGACACATCTCAAACAAACTTAAACACGTTTAGGACACGACTTGAACATAACTCATTAATATTTTTTTTAAAAAAATAATTTCCATGACTAACGTCTAATTAGTAAGCTTGTAACTCACCCAAGTCCAATTACATAACTAACTTCTCAAGTCACTATTTTCTCATACCAGTATTTTAAGTTTTATTTTTTCACACGTCACTATTAGGTTTTTAAGTTTTATCTTTTCACACACCATTATTTTCATCTGCTCTTTCTACCTCTACTCATACCAAGTCATCCACTTCGTCGTCACCGGAGTTTGCTTCACATCACTATTCTCTCTAGTTAATTTTTTTGGATGCACATATACTTATACATGATTAGTTCTATTAGGAGAAGTTGGTTTATGAGATTTTTTTAAAAATGTCAATAAAAATTATGTTCTATATTTTTTGAGAGAGATTTACTAAGTAACAAGTATTGACACATATAATATATATTAAGATATTACAAATCTTTAAATTTATAGAAATAATATTAATAAATTATAATTTTTTTCAAATTTTACAAATATATATACATAAACCAAATTCTTTAATTTATATATATATATATATATATATATATATATATATATATATATATATATATATATATATATATATATATATATATATATATATATATATATATATATATATATATATATATCGTGTCTCATGTCTGTATCCATGTTTGTACTTTATAAATTTAAACAGATGGACCCTTCCATCAATAGGCGCCGTGCTGAACCTGTATATCTTGATAAAATCAGAAATTGAAGTCAATTTTAGTTTATGTTTCTGTTCAATCTATTTCATGTCTTTGTGATAAACATGAATTAGTGAATCATGCTAAATTCTGCTGGAGTATGCATTTCCATAGAGGAATAATTGAAGTCAAAATAGAAAGTAGAAGAAAAGCCCACGGTATTTTGTACACTGCATGATTCTGTGTTGCACTAGTGTATCTTTTTTGGATGTAGCTTTTTGTATACTTCCTGTGTGTATTTGGCTGCATATTATACAGGTGCAGAAAGAAGAAAAATATCATTCTTTCTGATGATTCAATTTTTTGTTTGTAGGTAATGTGGGCGGTTAAAAAGATACTTGCTATTCTGAAGTGGATTCAGAGGGTACCTGAGATAGGCACTTTACGGTGGATTCTCCCTTCGCGCAACAGCTGGACTCGTAACACAGGGGGGTTGGGTACCTGCAAAGGGACTCCAACGCTCAAGTCAGGCAGTGCACAACAAGGTTTTAGGGATTGGGTTTTTAGTTACCTTACTGAGATGACTTAGCCTCGTATTTATAGAGCGTGTACAGAATCCTAATGGGATTCTTATCGAATACTGAATGCAGGTAATTTAGGATTAGTATCCTAATGCGGATTGCCTTCCCGTTATTATCAGATATATCCCTGTAAACCTGGGATTAAGATACGAAAAGTATCTAACCATTAAGGATATCTGTTAATCCTATAATATCGTAAGTTGATGATTGGCAGTTACGGATATGTAGGGATTCATCCTCTGCGCGAATCTATCAATCACGATGTCATATACTGATACTACTCCAAGGCTGTAATCCGTGGTTCGGAATACGTCGTGAGTCTTCCTCTACGCCAGCTAGGAGAGTTCGGTAGTGCTCATGCCGGGTTGATCCATGGAGCTGGATCCCGGATCACGGTCCAGAACACTTGCTAAGATTGTTTTTGTTGATTGATGGAGATTTTCCTGAAGACTGTCTGCAAATTGAATGATGATATTAAGATTGAATTAGTAATATACAGTGTTGCATATGTTAGTTTTGTCAAGTGTAATTGCCTAATTGACTAATTGGTTTTGTAAGGATTGTAGAAAATGAACATAAAATGACCATAAAGTATACACTGGGAGGTTTGTTGACTTGCTAGAACAAGAGAAATGATAAAGCTCAAATTGTGTTCAAGGTAGTAGGTTGATCATTATAAAGTGCATGTTATATAATTTTTTTTAACTCTGATATTCTTACCACAAACAGTGCATATACCTCTTTTCATATCTCATCTAATACCATTTATCATATTTATTTTTTTTCTATCACTTTCTCTCTCTCAATCACATACCCTTAAAAAGAGTGTGTACAATACCTATGCCTTTAAAAGAGGTGTAAGATCATCATTTTTTAATTTTTTGACTGATAAAATATAGTGCAAGCTTTAAATTATGGGTATGCCATTCTCTTAGGTGTACCAGTATGGGTGCGTTACCTAATACGAATATGCCTCGAGTGCATTTAGCTATGTACTTTTTTTATTTTTTATTTATTTTTTAAAAATGAATATAGCTTGAGGATTTAGATCATTTAAAATAATTTATGAGTAAGTAAATATTTATTAATCATTGATTTGCAATCAATAATTAATAAATACTTAATTACTTTAGAGGATCTTCATACACCTTGGTTACGGCTTGTCTAATTTTGCCCAAAATGGGATAAGTTTTCTATGCCCTAAACCATACTCCCTCCCTCTTCCATTTTTCTCTGGCGCGACTCAGCGTCTGGTCTCTGCCATCTCAGTCCCAAACATATTCCCAACCCCCTGTTCCTCGTCTCAGCTCTGTGACGCGCGGTGGCCGGCAGTTTGCAATCTCCGACGATTCTTTCTCTCCAATGATTTATAATCTCAGCTCTGTTGTTATTTGTTAAAGTTATTTGGTTCACTTAAAATATTTTGAAAAATATATATTATCATATTCTCATTGAACCCCACCAAATTAATTCAGTTATTATTAGTTTTGAAGGTAAAAAATAAACAAGAAGGAAATATGTACAGACATGTAATGGGAGCGAAACTAGTGTTGAGATGAGTGTTTAATATAAAATGTGAGATGTGAGAATATTGACTATTAAATTTTATATGAAGTTAACATTAAAACAAAAATGTATATAATTTTTTTAAGTAATTACATGGCTTTTAAGTAATTTTTAATTTTGACCATCTATGTATGACATGGTTTTAAAATGCGGACCACATCACCTGATGCGGCCGCAATATTGCAGTTTTAAAATGCGGACCGCATCACCTGATGCGGCCGCAATATTGCAGTTTTAAAATGCGGACCGCATCACCTGATGCGGCCGCAATATTGCAGTTGCGGCCACTGCCGCAACCGCATCAGACCGCAATTGTGGTGTGATAAGAAATCACAAAACAATTTCATGTTGCGGCCATATCAGGACTGCATCGGATCGCATCAGACCACATTAGACACAACATTTTTGTGCAAGCTTAAAAAAAAATCACACCGCAACGATCGCAATCTGCATCGCAACAGCCACAATGCCCGTAATCGCAGCAACTGCGACCGCGACCGCAACCGTGACCGCAACCGCAACCGCAATTTAAAACCATGATGTATGGTTATATAGTTAAGATTTATTCCTATCATCTTCTCACAATAAAAACTTATTTCACTAAATATGTCTTCGACATGTAATATATACTATTTTGATAACAAATAACTACATAGGTTGATTTATTTTTAGATATTTTATTTTGTAAAATTAGAGAGTGTGTGTGTGTGTATATATATATATATAATTTTTAATTTATATTGATGTATCCGTATCTTAAATTTTTAAAAATTGTCATATCCGTACTCATATGCAAGCAATACCCATATCCAAGCAATATAGAATGTAATTTATTTGTTCCTTGTAAATATATATACTGAAATAACTATTATCAGTGCTTGTAATGGTATACTATATTGCTTCAAGAGGATGAGAAACTATCTCATATTTGTTGTTATCATTTGATCATATACTGTAATTGAATTAAAAATATTACTATAGAAGTTAGGACATTGATTATTCTGTACCGTGATCTGAGATCTCCTCTAGCGAATCAACTTGACACGCGTACAACCGGACTCCGCCCTGAATGATAGCTTAAAGCCTTGATGACAATCCAGACTTCAAAGCCATGCACGTTGAACATCATTAGGCTATAGAATCAAGATTGCTAGATTTGCGCAGAAGATATGTCCTAAAATATGTATAACTGTCAATTATCATCTTACGATATTATAGGACCCATAACTGTCTCAGACTGTTAAGTAGCTTCCATATCTAAGTTCTTAACTTGTAGAAATTTACCTCAACAATAATGGGATGATAATCTCTACCAAGATATTAATCTTAAATATCTGCATTCAATGTAAATTGCATTACGATTCTATACACGTTCTGCAAATATCAGGCTAAGTAACCTTAAACAAGTATCAATAAATTACTCACTATATAATACCCTACTTGTACACAGTCTGACTTGAGCGTTGGAGTCCTTTTGTAAGTGCTCACCCCCAATCTCAACACGCTTTGTTGCTGCTGCGCAAAGAGGAAACCACCGCAACGTGCCTATCTCAAGTACTCCTCTGAATCCACTTTAGAACATTGGCGCCGTCTATGGGAAAGATAAACTTCTAATCCCACCCAATCATGGTGAACACATGTCAAAACTCAAGAAGGGACGCTGCGCAACCCTCTGCATACCCAAGGCAGGGACCAGCGCTACAACGCCCTCTTCATATGGTTCCACCACCTACTGCTGAAGCCTCTGCCGTGAGAAGCCAAGCATCTGTCCCGGAACATCTATGCGATGGCCATGACACTTCACTTTTCGATGAAAGTCCTCATCCATCGCGTAAAATATCTGTGAGAGACAGACTTGGTCGCCCATGGGAAAGAGCCAACAATGTTGTTCAAGGGTCTAGGATCCCGGTGCAATCACGCTTAGGCCCTTTGAATGACAATGTTGCTGATTACGTGTTCACTCAAGGCACCGTTCGTTTTGAGATGACCAGAAACAGTCTCCAAGAATTAGTGACCCAATAAATGCTGCAGATCAATGAACAACATCGTCAATTAGATGACCAACTTCATCGGCTAGATAAGTTGGAGAGGCCTATGCATGAAGAGAATGATAATGGAAGGCGGAATGCAACCCACAAGTGAAGAAGACCACTACATGACGAAGCCAGCAACGCTGTTGGAAATAATATCATGACGGCCAATAGTAGCCCTTCTCAGGCGAGTTAATGACGTATAGAGTCCCACAAAACTTTAAGTTTCCTTCCAACATGGAACCATATGATGGGACAACGGACTCTCAGGAACACTTGGACGCTTAGACCTAGTCTATGCAGTTCCTTGGGGGATCCTCAGAGTTGTTATGTCGCGCCTTCCCCCTTCTTTTTAAAGTAGGGCGCCCTCCGCTGGTTTGTCACCTTACGAGCAAAATCCATCATCGGATGGGATGACCTTACGCAGCGTTTCCTGCTACACTACACCACTACTAGAGAGCAGCCCAAATCGGTTGACTCTCTTTCTAGAATTCGCTAAGGGAATAATGAGCCCCTTCATGAATACATCAAGAGATTCAGTGACGCTTATGCTCATATAGAGAGCCCAGACGATAGGATTGCTCTTCACAATGCCCGGAGCGGCCTTCAGACTGATTCAAACTTCTTCTAATCTTTGGCAAAAAAGAAGCCGGAGACTATGGACGAGTTTCATTCACGGTTCAAGAAGTATATCGACCTAGAGGAAATCACTAAGGTTAAAGAGAGTTTGAAAAAATGTGAGCCCACTCACTAAAAGAATAATCGAAACTCCAACCAGTCTCGAGGTTCCTCTAAGGGCGAGGCGTACTGGCTTAAATATTCCTACTACACTTCTTTGAACACCTCAAGATAAACAATTCTCAGATAGGTGCTTTGATAGGCCTGTGTTTTATAGCCCTTAAATGGATGAATTATGATGATTTGATTGTGATTATTGATGAATTTTGGATGGATTCTTATCAATTATCTTTGTTTGTGTAGAATAACAGAGATTTAACACATTTGAAGTGAAAGCAAGCAAAGATATCTCCTTTTCATATCAAAAGAGGGCAATTTTGGCTTAGACAGGGCCCTGTGTCAACTCAGAAGCGATTTAGGAGTTAGACATGACCCTGTCTAACTTGAAGAAAGCTTTTGACTAAGAGACATGATCGTGTCTCTTGGTCACACGGCCGTGTCTCCCCCAACACTGAAGTTACGTAAATCTGGTACAAGACACGACCCTGTCTAAAATGAACAAAGCTTCTAAGCATGAGACACGGTCATGTCTCAATGACACACAACTGTGTCTCACTTAAAATCATGAAACACTGTGTTACAAGACATGTCGTGTTGAAGGGAGACACGACCGTGTGAGCCTCTCTGACGTGAAAAAAAGGGAATTTTGCCCTAAATCATTATAAATTGGGTAAAAACACAAAACCTAAAGAGACTATTGGCTAGGGACTTGTGTGACGGCAGGCTTTGAGAGGAGAAGTGTAAGGATTCAAAGGCGAAGGTTTGGAAGGCAAGAGCAAGAGTCATTGAAGATCAACCATTGAAGTCTTTTCCTCCATCTACATCTTTTCCATCTTCATCTTCTCCATCTTCTCTTTTGTTTTGGAATCATGATTGTTTCTTTAACCCTTGTTCTTGTTTGTGTTACGATGGCTATTAGCGGCTAAATCCTTTTTCTAAGATTAAGATGAAACTCTCTATTTCTCTATTATGAATTGTTAATTTGATTCTTTGTTAATGAAATTATAGTTCTTTATTCATTCTTAGTATGCTTAATGCTTGTGATATGTTGCGCGCCATATTTACATGATTTTAGGCTTTAGGTGAAGGATCGAAAGATGAAATATAATTGCTTGATAATCTAAGAATTGAACTTAGGAATTGAGACTTAGACACAGGCTTAAATCCTTCGAGGGGTAAACGATTGTCAAGAATCTTAATGGGTTGGAACTTGGATTAATTGCCATGAGAATGAGGTTAGTGAAGTTTTAGCACATTTTTAGTGTCAAGAAATTGGGCTTTAAATAATTTAGGATAAATCATCTTCAAGAATATAATTGAACATTAACAAAGATAGGATTACAATTTATTGTAGGGGGTAGTGTAGTGGATTCTGAATCCTAAAGCTTTAAATCCTTGTCAAATCTCATCTTTTCTAGTTTCAATTGTTTACTTTATTTCTTTGCTTTTTGTCTTAATTTAATTGAATTGTCACTATTGATTTTTATTCACTTAAATAATCAAAGTAGTCGTAAGAGTTAGTAATTAACCGATCCTCGTGGGAATGATCTTTATTTTAATACTTGTATGATTCGTGCACTTGTGAAAAATCCATAACATGCTTTAGACCGAGTTCTAAGATATTAAGAGGCCGCCTCCTCTGAAGGAACAAGCTTAGAAGGATCACTCAAAGCTCTGTAAATGGCATAAAAGCTACAACCATGAAAGAAAATAGTGTTATCAGCTCCGCGATGTCATTGAATCCCTAATCAAGGAGGGATGGCTGCAGAAGTATATTAGTGACATCCAAAATAATGAGAATCACGGAAGACAGAGGGAGAGAAGACTTAGCCGCAGTCCAAGGCGAAGTCTGACTCCATGTCAGAGAAGGAAAACCTGAAGCCCCACTAGAAAATCTTGGACTCCACCTCGCTGTGATACCAAAAGCCGACAGGATCAAAACTAGGGTACTCAAAGTGGGGGCAACAGGAAAGATTGGCTAGTGAGTACCATCTTCGGAGGATTCGCAAGTGGTGGGTCATCCAGTAATTCCCAGAAGAAAGTACTACGGATGACGGTATTAAGCATTTCCACGCGCAAACCCTATACAGAAGACAGGGAGGAACCACTTGTCTCCTTTTCAAATAAGGACTACGACGATATTATTCGAGATCACGATGACCTGTTGGTTATCTTCAGAATAATATCAAATGTCGAGCTCCAACATATCTTCATCGATCAAGGGAGCTCAGCGGATATCATATTCATGGACGCATTTGAGAGATTAGAGTTTCCTTTATTTGCATTAACCCCCTATGAAGGTGAGCTCACTAGTCACTGGCTTCTCTGGGGAGAAGGTTACCCGGTGGGTTACTTTGAAACATTTCTGACTCTAGGCGATGACAAAGTCTACAAAACAGTTAAAGTCAAGTTTTTAGTTATGGATTGCCCATCAGCATATAATATTATTCTGGATCGCCCTACGCTAAATGGTATTGCCGCTATAGTGTTTACCACTCACCAGGCCATGAAATTCCTCAACAAGATAATGAAAGTCTCAAAATCTGCAGAACACCCAGGAAAACCAAAACACGTATATCTAGCCCGACCATGGATTAAGTAAATATTCTTATGAGTGAACTAGATGTCCGTGAAGAGATCCAGGGTACCAGACCTCAACCAGAAGGAGAGCTGCTTCCACTCCAACTAGGTGACAAGCCTGATCAAGTCACCAAGATAGGTGCAATTTTGGAAGAATAGGAGAGACACAAGCTTATAAAGTTATTACAAAAAAACAAGGACCTTTTTGCTTGGACGTCCTCCAATATGCCTGGGCTTGACCCCACTTTCATCTGTCGTCATTTATCTATTAAACGAGATGCAAAGCCGGTCTCCCAGAAGAAGAGGAAAGTTGGCCCTGAGAGACATCAGATTATCGAAGAGCAAGTCAAGGAGCTACTCAGTGCCGGCTTCATCAGGGAGATTTCATACACCACATGACTCTCTAATGTGGTCTTAGTGAAAAAGTTAAATAAAAAGTAGACGATGTGTGTGGATTACACGAACTTGCATAAGGCTTGCCTTAAAGATCCATACCTATTCCCTAACGTTGACAAACTAATCGATAACTCTTCTGGATTTCTGTTATTATCTTTTTTGGACACTTACTCCGGGTATAATCAGATCCCACTGTACCCTGGAGACGAAGATAAAACCACTTTCATTACAGAAAAGGTGAGTTACTGCTATAGGGTAATGCCTTTTGGATTGAAAAATATATGAGTCATCTATCGGCGGATGAAGAACAGGGTTTTCAAGGATCAAGTGGGGAGAATGCTTAGAGTCTACATTGACGATATGATAATCAAAATCCCACAATCCAATTCACACACCTCGGATCTCGAAGAAGTGTTCTCTCAACTAAGAAAGCACAACATAAGGCTTAATCTAGAAAAATGTGCATTTGGGGTCTATGCTGGCAAATTCTTGGCCTTCATGTTGACTCATCGCGGAATTGAGGCGAATCTAAACAAATGTCAGGTGGTGCTCGACACGTGTAGCCCTCAGAACGTTAAAGAAGTATAATAAATAACAGGATGGATTGCGACCCTCACACGGTTCCTCGATAAAGCTACTCACAAATCCTTTCCCTCTTCAAATTGATAAAAAATGGGATAGGTTTTGAGTGGACTCAGGAGTGTGAGGATACCTTCACATATTTGAAAAACCTCCTATCCTCTCTCCCTATCCTGACAAGACCAGAACTCGGTGAGACGTTGTACATATGCCTCTTAGTTCATGAGGAGGCTGTGAGTTTAGTGCTTATCCGAGAAATGGTTAGATTTGGAATCCCGAAATCCATTGTGACGGACAATAGGACATAATTCAAAGACAAGGGGTTTGAAGAATTGCTAGCCGATTTGAATATCAAACATCACTGCAACGTTATCGAGAACCCCCAGACAAACAGACAAGCTGAGGCTGCCAACCGAGTTATCATTCACGAACTAAAGAGAAGGTTAGATGAAGCTAAAGGAAACTGGGATGAACAAGTAGACTATGTCGTTTGGGCCTACCAGACTACGCCCCACTCCACGATAGGTGAAACTCCCTTTAAGCTCACCTATAGCTATGAGGCTATGATCCCAGTGAAAATAGGAGAACCTAGCTGGCTTCTCTGACACTTTTCACCAAACAGTAACCCCAGATTGATCAGGGAAGACCTGGATCTTCTGGAGGAAAGGAGCGTTGCCCATATACATGATGCCACCATCAAGTAGAGGATGACATCACGATATAACCTAAAGGTTGTTCCTATGAAATTCTAGCTAAATGACCTAGTTCTCTACAGAGATGACATCGGAGGTAGGAATGCCTCCCAAGGAAAGTTAACTCCTAAATGGGAAGGCCCCTATTGCATCGTGATCAGTACTGGTAAAGAAGCTTACACATTGGAGACACTTATAGGAAAGTTGGTCAAGAACTTTTGGAACGCAGATAAACTTAGAAAGTACTATAGGTAAGTGCTTTCTAAGGCCTAGTCTCTTAGTTTACTTCATGTTTGATCTGCCCTAATTACTATAGGAGCACTTTGTATAGACTTTAGTCCCCTACCAAATCAATAAAGTAAAGTGATTTTTACATATCTACTTCAATAACCATTGCGTGATTATTGGCGGTATAGATGGTGAAATATGTGTCTAGCCATTATGGTACCCGCCGTGAGTTGTCTTACGTTAAACAGGTTATGCAATAGAAAAATCCTAAGTCTTGGGAAAATTAATGCACTAAATCGTAAACATTAAAAGACCCCGGTTAAGGACTACTTAAAATTATGCCTAAGTCAAGTGAGATCCTAAACGCCAAAGTTGTTGGTGACAGACCCTGGACATGGTTTTCTTTTTTAATATCTAAGTCCTAAAGGGAATTCTAAGTCCACAAACACAAAGGGCATTCCCTATTTGAAATATTCCTAAGTCTATGAAATGGTTATAAAGTAAATACCATTATGGGCATTGGACCCAAGATGGACCATGGAATATGAGCAGACATACAACAACAAAAATTGGCAATAGAGCATTTAAAAGTACCCCTAACAACCGGGGTAATTGTCTTTACAAATGATAAAAAATCCCACGCAGGGGGCAACAAAATGCAACAAGTAAAGGAGGAGGGGAAAGCTACTGCTCAGCCTCATCCTGACCCAGACTCTGTGGCCCCTCAGTAAGATCTAGCACGCCAGTTGAAGTTTCAAGGGGGTGGACTTTGGTTCCCAGCTCATCAGATGTCCCCGCCATAACCAAGCATCCATCCTCCATCACTTTATCAGGGTTCAAACCCTCTAAGGCTAGCTCAATCCCAGGGTTGAAGTATTGGACTTGGGCGATCGCATTCCAAAATTGTTCTCCACCAACATTATTGCTAATGGAGAACAACTCTGCGTTCTCCCTCTCCAACTTTGCATTCGCAGCTTGAAGGTTGGTAAGGGCTTTATCTAATTGGACTTTCTCATTTCTCAGCAAGGACTAGGAAACCACAAGTTGCATTTCCAATCGAACGATCTTGGCTTCCATCTCCTCTCTTCCTTTAAGAGCCAACACTAGTTGCCATCTTCCCTCGGCTTCATTGGCTTTCAAATTATCCTCTGCTTTCTTCTCGAACGATAACACAATTTTCTCCAGAAGCTGGGCTTCGACAGCAGTCCGAAGGGTAAAGTTCTGAAATAATGACAAAGCATCAGGGACCCTATTTCGAGTGATGAGTTTGACAACATCATCACTCAAGGAGACCTTGTCAATAAAGTCCCCTAGTAGTGCATCCTCGATTATTAGTGGCAATGGATCGAGCAAAGCCCCTTCGAAATAAAGCCCCTTAACAGCAGGCTTGCTATGATCTTCTGCCCCGACACCCTCAACGACTTTCCTTTTCCTCCCCTAGAGGGGCTGTAAATTAGAATTCAATCCCAGTTCTCGGATAACGAGAGTTGGACAAGAGGAGGCCAGAGGACAGGAAGGTCCTACCTTGTTCTTCTTTGCCTTTAAAGATTGAAGTGCTTGAATAGAGGACATGGCGTCTACGTTAACGACCAAGTTATCAACAAAACAAATAGAGAGATTAGAAAATGTGCAAGTAGTCAAACAAAATTTTTGGCAAGAGTAAGTTTGGTTGGTGTTATGTATAAGACTAAATACAGACCATGACCTACATTACCTAGAATGGCCCAGAGAGTGTCATCATGATTGGTCTCCAGCACGTCTCGAGAAGAGATGAGACCAACTTTTTCAACTCCCGTACTAAAGAAATCAACACCTCAATCTCATTGGCATCCAGTTGAGGTCTTTCCCACTACTAGAAATTTGGGTTTTAGAGACTGATTTATTTCGGTCTCTATAGAGACCGAAATAGAGACCAATTAAGGAAAAAAATTAATTTACTACCGAAATAAAATTGGTCTCTAATTCGGTTTCTAATTTTGGGTTTTAGAGACCGGTTTAGGGACAGATTTATTTCGGTCTCTATAGAGACCGAATTAGAGACCGAAATTATGCTATTAAAAAAATTAAAAAAATAAAAATGTGTCTTATTATTAGAGACCAATATTTCGATCTCTAAATTAAAAAAAATTACAAAAAAATTGGTCTCTAATTCGGTATCTAAATTTAGGTTTTAGAGACCAATTTATTTCGGTCTCTATAGAGACCGAATTAGAGACCAAAATTATGCTATAAAAAAATAAAAAGAATAAAAAAATTTATCATATTATTAGGAACCGATATTTCGGTCTCTAAATAAAAAAATTTATTAAAAAAATCGATCTCTAATTCGGTCTCTAAATTTTTTTAGAGATTGAATTAAATACCAAATTTATATTGTAAAAGAAATTTTTTTAAAAAATGTAGCGACCAAAATTGCGGTCGCTAAAAAAATGCTTTGATAACAAAAAATCTCAGTTTGGAATACCTCTCACTCTTTCACCCTCTCTCTCTCGCGCTCTCCCTCTCAGTTTCTCACCCTCTCCCTCTCACTCTCGCTGCACCGCAGCTTCCTCTACCCAACACTTGCAGTGCTTGCTATCGGAGCAACATCACCGTGTCTCCTTCCATATCATAATCTCACCCGGCCGAACTCAACAACCACCATTCCATCGTCGAACCAGATCCGCCCACCTCAACCACCATCGTCGCGCCTCTGGTACAGATCCAGTCGTTCTGTGCCCAACCACGATCCGCGACCTACCTGACCAGATCGGTACCAACCCCACACCGTCGCGCCGCTCATCGCGAGTCAGATCCGTCGTCCCAGCCGCACCGCACGACCCGCTCTCACCGTTCGATCCACAATGGATCTGGTCCTTCTTAACAATTTTAGTCAAACAAGGTCATGATCTGGGACAATCATCAAGGCAGGTGCATGGCGAGTTGTCGTTTCGAGCTACTGTTTGTGGCGTCCGACTTCGACGGGATTGGATAATCGTGGTGGTGGAGTAGAAGATATTCGTTTACAACTTTGCGGACCTTAAGTTGATGCACCAAATTGAGACCGTTACGAACCTTAACGGGCTCTGTGCGGTTTCGCAGTTGTCAAATTCTCTGGTGCTCGTGTGCCCCGATTTGTATAAGGGTCAGATTCGAATTGAGCACTACGCACAGAAGAAGACCAAGTTCATTTCTGCGCATGATTCGAGAATAGCTTGTTTTGCTCTCACGCTTAATGGGCAGTTAATCACCACTGCCGGCACCAAGGGTACGCTGATTCGGATTTTTGATACAGATAGTGGCACGTTACTTCAGGAAGTATGTGCTATGTGGTGTTTCTAATTTCTTTATTTTTTTTTTCAATTTTGATGTTTAGTTTAGGATAAGTTTTATAATTTTAAAATTTTGGCATGAATTATTAGTGGTGCAACAGTATATGCTTTTAGACTAGACGGTACTGTTGAGCTGCATTATGCTATGGTTCAAACTAACGACTTGAAAGCTAAACAGGGTTAGGTCCAAAATGTATATTAGTTTGGCATGAATATGTTAGGATAATGAAGATACTGAGCTAATTGAAAAATAGAAGAATCAATCAGGTGAGTTCCCACTTCCCAGTGTTAACCAATTGGATGTTTTATGGTGCTGTTTTGGACTAATACAGATTCATTCTTTTCAATTAATGGTTTTTACAGATTATGAATAATTGCTATTGGTTTACTATCCACAGGAGAAATTAATTATTTAGTGTCTGGGGAAATAAGTGAAGTCATCCTTAATGGAAGAACTTTGTGAACTTTGTTTATTAGCTATAGATGTATTTATAGTTCTAGTGTCTATCTTTGTTGCCTTATTTTGTTTCTCTCCTTTGAAGCTTGAATTTAATGTGTGGGCATTTCAAACATTTTGGTCATTGTGTATAAATTTATTAGATGTCAAATTTAGGTAAGAAGGGGTGCAAATACAGCAGATATCTTTAGTTTGGCATTCTTTTCTACTGCTCAGTAGTTAGTAGTCTCAAGTGACAAGGGTACTGTCCATGTTTTCAGCCTTAAGGTTAATTCTTGTGTCCCTGAGCATGAAAAGTCACAAAGTTCATCCAATTTGAAATGCTGCCATTACTCCAATCTCTAGGTTCAATCCTTAGGGAACCAATCTCTAGGTTCAATCCTTAGGGAACTAACTCTAGGTTTAACCTTTAGGGAACCAACTCTAGGTTCCACCCATAGGGAACCAACTCTAGGTTCGACCTCACTTGCTTGAGAGAACCAACTCACTAGACTCAACTTCACTTGCTTGAGGGAACCAATTCACCCTTGCTACTACCCCATTTCAACTCAACTTATTGAAAAAGTAAAGCATTTACCACAAAACTTGCATATCTAACTCAACTTCAACTATTGAAGGAGTTGCTAGTGTTTTTATGACTCAAACCATCCCAAAACACCTCCAAAGCTTGCCTAAAAAGGCTAATTTTCAAGATTGCACCAAATGTGCATCATAACTCAGAAAATTCTAAAATTTTATGGGCAAATAGATCTCTTTCATATATTTCCAATGCCACAAACCTCGCTTCATTTGGATAAGTGTAGCCAAAGTTATACGATATTTTATAGAAGCTAAAACAGGGGATTTACTGGTTCATCCGTTTCTGCCCTGATTTTAAATTGTAACTGGGAACAAATTACACATGGAAAAATTCTAAAATTTTACAGGAAGCCTTACATGTTAATTTCAAACTATCAAAATTTCATATAAAGAGGACATTAGATGAGGAAGTTATGCAATCTAATTTACTGGTTGCCAGAATGTATTTTTTGCAGAATCTGCCTCAGATTCAAACAGAAACTAGTGCTAATTGGCTTAGTGAAAAATTCTGAAATTTCACAAGCATGTATCCCTATGTATTATCTTTAAAATGACATAAAAATCATGTCATTTCGATGTCTGTATCTCTAGTTATGTGACAAAAATTGCAGACTGTTCAGAATGCATTTTTTGTTGCATATAATGGGAGTGCCAATGTTCCCCTATTTTGGTTCACTACTCTTCTTCCATAGCTTACTAGGGTTACTTATAACCCAAAAGGGTGTTAAACTCTACATTTATTAGGCCTATAACTAATTATGCTATTTAGATAACTAGTTTAAGCATTTGAATCCTATAACACCCTTTTTATCGTACTCTTGATAAACTTGTAACTCAACTTGTACTCATGCCTGATTCTTCATTTCTAATACTTCTCAATCTTTATTTTATGCAATTCCATGTTAATTGAGATTCTAGATACTCAATCAATGCAAAACACCACTTAGAATTGCATAAAAACTTAAAAATGGGGGATTACACATTTGTGCCGTGGCACAAAACTTGGAGTGCCATGGCCTCAGTTTCTCTGCCCCATAATTATTGCGCAACTGCAACTGGAGTATCGCGATATGCACTCCCTTGGTGCTGCATGAACAGTACCAAATTCTGGTTTTCCAGAATTGCACCAGGAGCTTCATCCTTTTGAACCCAAATCCAAATTTCAATCATTCTACACATTAAACTCATCACTAATCAACTCAATCAAGCTTCAACTATACTATATCTTCCTATTCTCACCCAAAACCATTATTCCTCATCAAGTTTCTCAAAGAATCTCAAATAACAAGATGAAGATTAAGGAAAAGAGTAAGAATCAAGAACCTCTACCTTTAGGTGATGACCAACCTTGGAGCCTTACTCTTCTTCTTTTCCTCTTCCCTTCCTTTCTTTCTTCTCTTTTCTCTCTTTCTCCCCTTCTTTACATTACATCACTTTTATACAGATTCTTATACTTCATATATTGTTACAAGACATGTTATCAAAGTGTTTTAGAAACATTAATTTAAACTAGTGTGAGCATCAGATTTCTTTACAATTTTCTGAGGAGATTTTGCTCTACAGATGACAATGGTGACTGCTGCCAATCTATTCTTAAATAATTTCATTATTTAATATCTTGTCATTTAGCACTTAGCAGCTTAATCTTATTATCCTTTAATATCTTGTCATCTATGTTTTTTTTATATGGTCTTTGAGAATTAGAAAATTATTTTTTTAATATGCTTATTTTCTTTCTTAGCATGGGTGCTTTGTTTTGTGTGAGCAAACTGAAATCTCTTCATCTATTTCAGAATGGCCTTGATACTAAAGTAGAAAAGTCAAGGAAGCAAATGAATGAGAGAAAGAATAGAGCTAAGAAGATTCACAGAGTAAAGAAGGTATTTTCGTAGTTAACAATAATTGTTGTTTGTTGATGATTGTTTACGTCTTATGTCATCCATGTTTGATTAAATTATAACATCTGACATATTTTGTTTGTGCATACCAAGGCCTCTGATGCTGCCAAGGCCGGAAAAAAGAAATGAGTTTTGAGATACCTTGTTCTGATTTTAAGGTTATTTTGCTTTGGGTGTTTTCTAATCTTTTTTATGTTATGCTAGGTCTATAGAATGAGATATTTTGTTATAAGTGTTGATCTTGGTTTAATTTATGTTCGGTTATAACTTGAGATTTTGAGTACTAGCAATGAACAATATTGAGAAGTCAGTAGTTTACTGTCCTCTGCATGATTTGGGGCTATTATGTAGGATTTGATCCAGGTTTTTATGCATCATACCATGAAAGTGTTCTGTTAATGACGTTTTTACTCGTCCCTGGACTAATTGCTTTTTTTTCTTTTTTCTTTATTTAGAGACCGATTTAGTGACCGATTTAGTAACTGATAAAACAGTCTCTAAATCAATCTCTAATTATATAATATGTTCAATTTTAGAGATTGGTTTAGAGACTAATTTAGAGACCGATAAAGCGGTCTCTAGTTTAGAGACCGAGTTAGCAACCGATTTCATAAAATAGATAATATGTTCAATTTTTAGAGAGCGATTTAGAGACTAATTTAGAGACTATAAATCGGTCTCTAAAAAATCAGTCACTAAATCGGTCTCTAATACACTTTTTTTAAAAATAATTGACCAATTTTTGACTGAAATTAGAGACAGATTTTTTTAAATAATCGGTCTCTAAATTTAGCGACCGACCAATATCAGTCACTAATATTTAGCGACGAGGGTTTTAGAGACCGATTTAAATTGGTCTCTAAATCGGTCTCTAATTATTTTAGAGACCAATTTTTATTTAGAGACCAATTTTTCGGTCTCTAAAACCTAAATTTCTAGTAGTGTCCATTTCAATCATTTGGATAGGAACGTGCCATGCCCCTCCGTTCCACTACATGCAGAACTTAGTCTCCCCACAGTTATTCAGCCAAAAGGGGCAATTGCTGGGAGCCGCCATTAATTTAAAGAACTTTTCCTTTAAGTCCTTGTAACTGTCCTAGTAGACATGAAATACCTTTCGACCCTGCCATGCCCATATCGAAAGCCAAGTCTTTTGACAGCATTGCTATCCTAGAGACTCCACCGAGTGTGGAAGAAGAAAAACGCCATTTCTGACAATTGCAACCTGACCAACCGGCATACTTTCTTGAAGGTGAGAATATTCACCCAACCGTTGGGATGGATTTGGCTCGGGGCAGCTTGAAGAGTTTGGAGGTACAGCCAATTAAAAGTCATTAAAGGGAAGCTAGAGTCCAAACCGAACAAAGAAGTCTTCATAAAAAAAGGTTTAGTGCTCTTTCGCCTACCGTGTGGAGCACACCCTTTCGTTTTTCAATGATAGAATCTAGAACTCATGATCTCGACTCCCCTTCTCAGTTAACATTAAGTAACCTTGGTGCTTCTCAAGCTCTCTATCAAGTTGGAACTGGGATATCTGATCATAAACATCATCCCTGACCCATGGGTATACTAACCCTGGGCCACATCGAATCCGGATTGGATCTTCTTCAACCGACTCCCGAACTTCTGGAACCGGTGCTTCAGGCCAAGCCACTCTCCTCCCTTTAGCCATTAAGTCCCTGGAAACACTCACAGAGGACGATGAGCAGGCATCAGAATCAACTAATTTTAAAGATTCAGACATGAAATGGGGCAAACAAGAAAGATTGTTCATGCTCGCATACTGGCCTCCATACCCACCAAGGCTAAAAGCCTCATAAGGATACCTTTGTCGCATACAGTACGATAGAGGAAGTGCTCCACAGGGTAACACCATTGAAAAGATACAAGAACTAACATTCCTAACTCCTTTCATTGAGAAAAAGAAGGAAAATGTGCTCTAAAAAAGGAGTGTACAACTACTCTATGACTCAAAAATGGCAGAAACAAATAAAAGAAAAAAGAAATACCTTGTGGGGAGTGAGAACAGATGGCCAACTTAGAGCCTAAACCATCAAAAACTGATGGAAACTGGTCTCCTCTGCAGTGAAAACCATCAAAAATTGTCTCAGACCACCGAATTTGAGAAAGAAATAGTAAAAATGAACAAAGGAGGTCTTAACCTCTATTTATAGAGGTTAGACGGTTAGGGAGCAATTCCATCTTGACAGTTCAGATTTCAAAAAATACTTATCATGGCGCGTGAAGCTCTAAGCATGACTACCCAGAGTATGCCGCGTGGCCTTCATAGTTGTCACGACAGTTGAAGGGACAATTGTGCAGTAGGTCAAAAGACAAGTAATCCTAGCAAGATTGGGTTCAAAAATTTTCCACGGACCACAGATTTTTACTATGAACCCCGATTACACTCGGATTGTCCATTTATGATAAAACAATGGAAGATTAATGTGGACTACGACATCCCCCAAGAAGGTCAAATGGTTGGATCTGAACAGCTAAGTTCAATTTCTTAACCCATCAAAGAGCATGGACCCCTAGGGCAGGAACTCAAACTTGCCACTTCATTGTACCAACCAAGGACTAAGCTGGGGGCAACTTAGCACTACTACAGGGAGAGCATTGGACTTATCCTAGTAAAAAAAAAATACAGATAATGGAAAGAGAAAAAGGAAGATACAAGATAAAATTCAAATAAGAAGAGTTTTATTCATTGATCTCATTCCATACATCATAAACCTTTACAAAAAGAGAAGGAAAAATACATTAGAAGTGTTAAGAAAAGAGTTATTATTTATAAAGCCCAAGGAAGGGAACTAACAACACCATCACGGCCCCCACGGTCATTGACACCTCCAAAGTTCCTTCGGAACCAGTACTCAGTCTCTTACCTATTGAATATGCTTTGAAGAACTTTGGAAAACCAGAATGGAACATTGCTTCCAAACTTCAGAGTCGCTACCATGCCAATTTTTCTTCCCTGCTTCCTCCACAGTGATAATAAGGGTCGACATCTACCTTTGAGCAGCCCTAGGAGAATGAATTACCCTAAGTTGCTCTAAGAGAATTTTCCCTTCTAAAGAAGCCACCCTCCAGCATAATCGCCCTTAGAAGACCTTCCAAAAGGCCAGTTTGGTGCCTCCAAATCACTCAAGAAAGAGGAAGGGTAAGAACGGAGCATCCTTGACTGTCTCCATGCATCACAGTAGAAACCTCACTCTATCCCAGCAAGAGCGGGTAGATCAAACACTCCCATATATGCCGAGAGAGAAAGGCTTCTGTCCCCCAAATGCATGGCGACCCAGATATTATGTCGAGAAAGAAAGACTCCCACCAAATGAGTTAGTTGCAGAAAAGCAAACACTTTCAAAGATTTTGGGAATAGCAACAAAATGATCTTCGCAGAAGACAAAACCCTCCATACATGTATAAAAAATAAAACTACTTTCTGAAAAAAAGATCATTCTCAAACAAAATTACAAAGCAAAAGGAATATAATGAAAGGAATGATAGTCTCAGTGCAAACATTCCCTATTTATAGAGAGAACTAATTAAGCATTTTGATTGGCCCCGTAAAAGGTGAACTGATCGCATGATGAAAGCCATGTTTAACGCTCCCAAATCCTTATTAGTCATGAGAGTAGCGGGCAGTTGAGAAATAGTACGACTATATCTTCTTAAAGGGATCTTTAATTCCTAATAAAGTCAATGTAACAATTCCCCATAAAATCTCAAATTGCTACCACATGCAGAATAAGAGATTGTGTGAAAAGTACTCAAGAAACCTCACAAACTACACTTGAGGGTGACTCGATACACCTTGGATGATGGAGTAACAAGGTAAGCAAAGCAAACGTATTTGGACTCTGGCCTTACATGTCAACCTCGGAGGTATATTGTACATCATGGACCTCGGCCCTCTGCGTAAAACATCCAAGATTTGATATTAGAACATTGGACTCCTTTGTTCATCGCATGCCTTGTGATCCATCTGAGACTTATATATATTGACACTCGGCTGTCCCATCCAACCACCAAGCTGGGGGCAACTATTCTAAATCGTGATCCGGGATCCCCTCTAGCGGATCAACCCGACACGCGTACAACCAGACTCCACCTTGAATGACAGCTTAAAGCCTTGATGGCATTCCGAACCTCGAACCCATGCACGTTGAACAACATTGGGCCATAGAATCAAGATTGCTAGATTTGTGCAGAAGACATGTCCCAAAATATCTATAATTGACAATCATCATCTTACAATATTATAGGACTCATAACTATCTCAAACTGCTAAGTAACTTCTATATCTAAGTTCCTAATTTATAGGAATTTACCTTAACAATAATGGGATGATAATCTTTACCAGAATACTAATCCTAAATACCTGCATTCAATGCAAATTGTATTACGATTCTATACACACTCTATAAATACTAGACTAAGTAACTTTAAACAGGTATTAGTAAATTACTCACTGTATAATACCCTACTTGTACACAGCTTGACTTGAGCGTTGAAATTTCTTTGTAGGTACCCACCCCCCAGTCTTAACACGCTCTACTGCTGCTGCGCAATGAGGAAACCACCATAATGTGCCTATCTTAAGTATTCCTCTAAATTTACTTCAAAACATTGATATTATTCAAGTTTTCCCATGAAAATTGGGTAAGTTTAACTCTAATTTTAGTTCAAAAAAGAAAAAAAGTAAATATAATGGGTCAAGGGCTTGGCTCAAAAGCAGGAAGCTAAGGGTAGGCTGAAGGAACTAGAACTAGAAAAGGTCAAGATTGGGTAGTATATTGTTCTAATCGTAATGTTGTAGTATCCTATTACTTTCCTATAGATTGTCATGTATATGATCTCCGGGACTAGTGTTTCACTTTGTTTGAAGTCATCTAGTTGATCAGGTCCTGAAAAATCTAATCTGATAAGCAACAACTAGAGGTTGAGGTAGACAAGCAATTTGTATTTAATAAGTACATTTTGACATCAAAACTTTAAGCTGTAAATTAGTGCTGATTCAGATATCACCTACCTACAATATAATAAAAAAAAAGTTTATTCTACATAAGTGATATTTTGACTAGTTTATCTATACTATAATCTTTAATAAATAAGGATGAAAATTCAAAAATTAATAATACTTCAACTTGCAATTGATAGAATTTTCATTAATTAAAAATAACATGTAATCTTAAAAACATTGCGACAAGCTCAAGGATTTAAGTTTCACCATCTTCATAAATAAACAATTAAAAATTGAGAAATTTGAGGTAAAAGAAAAGTTAAATTGATAAATCAAAGTGCAGATTATAATTTTGTCAATTAGTGTTATTAGAAGGTTGTATTTGGAATGAATAATAATTGAAAATGATTTGATTTGATTTAGAAATCAAATTGTGTTTAGAACTTAAAAAAAATAGAATTTGAATTAATTTAGAAATCAAATTTTGTATTTGGAATTCATTAAAATAAGAATTGATTTGATTTTATTATTTTACATTTTAACCCTTATGAGAAGTAGTTAGATATAGTTATTAAAGGTAAAATAATTTATTTATTTCAAATCAAATCAAATCCTAATAAATCTTATCAAATTTGATAAAATTTATAAAATAAAAAATGAAATTCATGAGATTATTAAAAATCAAATTATTTTTTATTTTTTAACATTCCAAACATAAAATTTACTTAAATTTGATTTACAAATCAAACTATTTTTTATTTTTTATTTATATTCGAAACACACTCGAAAGGAATTCTAGATTACATTGTTGCTTGTGACCATGCATGGAATGTGTATATGATATGTGATTCAACCTCTTGCTCTTTTTGACAAAACAAAATTTCATGCTCTTATTGAGACCCATCCAAAAATAGAGCATCACTTTTATCTTATTAGTTATGATCCTATTTCATTTCATTATCACCCCCTTCAGAATGTACAGATTATGCGGCCTTTTTGACATCACTGACATTGTCACAAGTAATCAATTCAATTCAAATTCTTACATTAACGTAATTAACAAATAAGTCAAACATTATTACTCTATAACATCATTCTTTCTTGATTAAGCCAAAGCACATGAAACAAGTGAACAGTTGCAACTTCATGAAAATTAGTAATGTGATGGTTCATAATGGTATATGAACTAGTTCTTAATGAATTTATTGCCATTGTCCTGAATCAAACTGTTCTCTCTCTATATATATGTGATTCTCATGCTAGGTTCTCTCATAACATATCCATCATGATTTTTTTTTCTTCTGGTTGATAAACAATGGCTACCAGTCGAAAGCTTGAGGTAGAAATTAAGGTCAAGTTTAATGCAGACAAGTTCTGCGGTCCTTTGAGGGACGCTGCAACTATCTTCCCTAAGGCCTTCGCATATGATTACAAAAGCATTGAGATTCTTGAGGGTGATGGCAAGGTTCCTGGTTTTGTTCGCCAAATCACTTTTGGTGAAGGTATTTTACACTTTCCTCTTCTCACGGAGGGAGAAGGACATTTTCTTCATCTACTTTATGACAATCTACTCATGTTTGGCAATTGATGTTATAATTTTTTGAAGTTCATTTTTGGCTTATAAATTGAGCTAGGCTTAAAATGTGGAAATGCCCAAGTGCCTTTGCTTAAGTGGCACCAAGTCCCTCTGCGAACTGATTGATTCTACGATTGAATACCAGCCAGGCTTCTTTGCCTGTACTTTATCCTATCATCCCCTGGCCACACTAGGTCAAAGACCTCCTTTGTTAAAAATAAATAAAAGTAAATAAGAAATAATAAAATAGCTGCGGAATAGGAAATTATGTTTATTTTCATTTTGAACTGTTCTTGGGACCTTTGGTGGTTTATGTTCCAGGTTCACCACTAGTGAGGTTATGCAAAGAGAAAAAAGATAAGATTGAAGCTGTTGATGATGCAAAGAGGACGCTAACCTATAATGTGTATTAAGAGTCCCACATCGCCTGCATCAATCTTTCAAGTGCAGTTTATATATTTGTTGTGTTACTCCATTTAATGCTAATTGATTTTCATTTGGAATCTCACATAATATCAAAAGGTAGATGTTTATATTTTAATGGCATAGATGTTCGATGGCGTAGAAGGGCAAGTACTCTAGTTTATAGATTATGAAATAATGTGGTGGTATGTACCATGTCCCAATTGGTACATGGTCATGTCTCTGCTAGTCTGTTGGCTTAGACTGCGTTTGATTCCAGTGAGGACACTTCCACCGAAATGCAAGCCCAGCACCCACAACAATCACAATGCCATTTTCACATCCATCAACTGATTACAATTTTGCTTGTTTAATTGCCGGCGCAAGTCTGACATTGATGTAATCGTGTTCTAGAAGAAATTAGAAACTAAATCGACCAAACCCTTGTGCTCGGAGCGAATGGAATGATGGGTGCGCTCGTGCGTGAGCCACACCGACACATTGGAGCGCCACCGATCGAGGATGTGGTTCCAAACGATGATGTAGTTGGCTTGTTCGGAGCCTCCGATGGTGGAAACAACGTTGGCTTTGATTTCTTCCTCTGTGAGCGAGTCCATGGGGAACCCTATGGAGATCGCGATTAAGGCTTCGACATCGCAGTCTTTGGTCATGTTGGAGCAGCAGTTCTGCGAGGCGGCACCATTGAGCATCCATCGTCGCTGACACCGAAGTCGGTGATACCCTTTGGGAAGAGACCCATGGGGAGGCTATGGTTATGGAGAACCTCATAGATGGAGGTTGCATTGGAGGTGGTGAAGGAAAATGCAGAAGAAGAGATTGACAAAAGAAGAAAATGAAGGATGATGTAAGGGAAGGAAAACATGGGCAGAGATGTTTGGATTTGTGTAAGTGGGGTGTGGTGGTTGATTCGATTTTGGGTGTGATTTGGGCCATGAAGTGATAGAGATGAAGATGAGGGGTATGATTAGAATAGTTATCCTATCAGGTCTTATCATGGGGTGAAGGAGAAAAATAGAGTTATCTTGTAAGAATATAATAAAAATAGTTTACTAGATTTGACTATCCTATCATGTGTCAACACCAAATACATGCTAAGACTTGAAAGTATAAGCTTATACTATCAGGTCTTCCTTATATGATGCACCAAATGCAGTCTTAATGAATTCCGTCTTCTTTACTATTAATTTAAGTATGAGACTTCTTGAAATGCTACTTGTGAGTATGTTAAGCACATGATCAATTACGTGCCCCATTCCCCTTGATCACAGATTTACCATTTAAATGGAACACTCTAAAAAAGTTTTACTGGCTAGAAATAACAACTGGATATGTCATATTTTCTTTGGCAATTATTTGGCAAGATTGCCACTTAAGGTTATTATATTGCAACAGATCAAAATAGGTCTCATCAAACTATTAAATCCAAAATTAAGAGACAACACATTTAGCTACCCTGCCAAGTAAGCACTAACCAAATCCTCTGCTTCTACCTCCTATAAATATTCAAGGATACTCTGAAAAATCACTGGTTGATTCACTTTTTCATAGCTCAACGATGAATCAATCTTATTATTATAAATAGAACAGTTGCTCCTTTGTCATTTGCTCATGTGGTCATTTTTTAAATAAACATATTCATTTTATTATATTTTTACAAAGATATTAAAAATTATTAATAGAGAGAGAATCAAATGTATATTGTAAGAATATTAAAATTAGGGTAAAAATAAAAAAATACACATATATAAAAAAGTAACTGACATTAAAAATTAAAAAAAATTACACCAACGTCTCTTGAATCATATGTGTTGATTGCACTACTCCTTTGTTATTAAGCTATTAGGACATCTATTGAATAAGGTAGCACGTGCCTTCCATGTGATTTTTAATGATTAAGTTATAATTTTTTAAACTTCTTTTGTGCATGAAATGACAAATTTGCCCCTTTAAAGTGTATGAAAAGAGCAAAGCTCTTCTCCCCCAAATGGCCAACCCTCACTCAACCATTAGCAACCTAAGAATTTTGCTCAAATAAAAACCCACACTTAAAACACAAACCACTTCTCATGCTTTGCCTTGAACACAAGAACAAGCAACAACCACCCAAAATCGAATGAGGGTCACCTATCCTCTTTTTCTGTCCCCTTCCTTGTTCCTTCACTTAAATTTTGCCAAGTAGATAAAATTAGAGTAATTATAGTTTTTATAATAAATAACATATAATTTATTTTTTACTTGACAAAATTTAAGTAGGGAGACAAGATAGGGACAAGAAAAGAGGACAGGTGATCTTCATCCCCAAAAACCCATCTTCATCCATAAACACCCAAAAACTTCACCATGAAAGACCATGAACACCAGCACCAAACAACTCTAACACTGCCTCAAACAACATCTGATAACAACATAACAACACACATTGTCTTTCCCTAAGCTAGCAGCAAGAAGACCATTGCAACAGTCCCACCAAATTTCATAAAATAACCAACATGCAGCCCCTGCAAATCCACGCTAAATCACCATGAATCAACTCCATAAACCCAAAACCCATTCATCATTCAAGGTACCGAGTGTGGCAACCAAACTCTAGATCCACCTTTTTCAAACTTAGTCACCATCAACCTTGACCTAGAATAGAAATCACATAACCCAGGAGCAACCAGAACTCCAATCACCGATCGTTGTGCACCACCACTGGAAACTCATAGTTAAGCCCCAGAAAAAACATAAGCCACCGCTTAACCACTGAACCAGACCCATCCTAAACCCCACCTTGATCTAGAATAGATATCGTCGCTACAAGTAAACCCAGATTAAAGCCTCCAAATAGCTGTCCACCAATCAGCCATAGATTCAATCTTTTTTTTTTTTTCTGCTTCAAATGTGTTTTTAATTGAGAGAATGTGTTTTAATAGAGAGGTTAAAATAAAGAAAGCAATTCTAACTTTAATGTTGTTAGTCACCATGTGTCATAAGGAAAGTTGGTGTAGATATGCAAATAAAAGGGGAGTCGAGTGTAATTGCAATAAATTTCAAGAGAGGTCAGTTTAATTTCTTCTAAAAATTATTTTAATGCTAATAATGTTATCTTTCCCTGCAAACACAGGCAATTGATGTGTGGTGTGATACAAAGGGTGTGTAAAAGGATAAGGTGGATGAAAAGAAGGTGATTTTTCTAATATATAGGAAAATGGGAGGGTTTTGGTACCTTCCTTAGGTGGCCCAACCAGATTAAAACACATGTATATCTTATAATCCTAGTCATATCCATGTTAGCTATTTATTAATGAAGGATATGTCAACTTATTTATTTACTAAATGACCCTCAAGGACTTAATTGAAATTTTACAATAGATTTATAGACTTATTTGAAAAAAATCAAAAACACCTTTACCCCATTCTCCTTTTACAAAAACAAAATTAAAATCAAATTGAAATCTCCATATCCCAATTTGAGTCTTAAGAAGAACCATAACCCATAGAAGAACCCCAAGTTTAGAAGAAGAATATGCAATTGAAACCACCTTAACCCTAACCCCATTGACCCCATTGAAATCACCCTCTCTTCAAGAATGGTATCCACTCATCCAAGCATAGCCTCACCACTGCCAAATGTTTGGATAGTAAACATGCAACTAATCTATGCTATCATGAGTCCATTTCCTCTTGTTATCACAATTAGTTCACTATTGGCCTAAGGCATTAACTGTTAGAGAAATGAAATAAAACATGAAAATGCAAAAGTTATAGTTGAACAATGTCTTATATACATAAAAAATTCACACTTTTGTTAACTTAATCCAAGAGATGGCTATTACAAGTATAGGACCGAAACAGATACAAAAATACCGTTATGAAATTATCGCGTTGTTAGTCCAGGACTACAAATGTGTCCATTATTTTAAAGATTCTTCTAGACACCTGATAGCTGCTGAGGCTACCAAATCAGATAAGATTTATTAACTGATTCACCAAGCACTTATAGTATGTGGTGCAACTGGGTCGAGCCCTTTGATCATTCCAGTTAATCAATTATACTAAGAGGTTAACAGGGGGGTTTGGTTTGCAAGAATAATTAAAAGACAATAACTAAAATGCTATAAAATGTTGTAAACAGAATGAGGAAAAATAACCAATCTAAGGGAATCAACAACTCTTGAGTTTACCTTGACCACTATGGACTCATTCACATGCTAATCAGATTCTTGGTATGCTCTACTAGATAAACATCTAACATTTGGTTAATGAACGTTAGGTGAAGTTAGAATCCATCCAACCCTAAATTAACTTAATATTTACTATTCAATCAAGTTAGGCAATTTATCAAACACTTTTGGTGCATTGCCTAATCTCATGTGAAATCATTATCCAAGCATGAATTCTCTACTAGGTAAGCACCTAGGATTTGGTGAATCAACGAAAAATAGATTAAGCATCCATTTAACCCTTAATCAACCTCATGCCAGAATTCATGCTAGTTAGACAAAATATCAAACACCTTTGATGCATTATCTAGTTTCTGCAAACACATGATAGTTAAGCAACTATCATATGAACACCAAAATTGAGTTAAGCACTCAATCAAGATGCAATAGAAATAAGAGAAGGATGAGAGAAATTTGATTAACAACAAGAATGTAAACATTCATCACAAGGTCTCAAAATTAAACATCAAGAGTGTTTCAATTCCTAGGATTGATTACAAAGCTTTAACTCTCCATGAATGGAGAGCACAAAGAGAAAAGTAAAAGTACAGAAATGTAAAGGAGCAAAAATGTAAAAGAGAAGTACGAAGAGAAGAGAGGAGAGGGGAGGGGGAAGGAGCAAGAGAAAGTGATAAGTGAAAATTGAATGGAGTGATCTCGATTTTGAGTTCTCTACCCTATATAATAGACACTAAAAGAAAAATTATAAGTTTTTCCCTATATTAAACTCTTCCTCTTCTAATTAGCTTTAATTGGACACCTAATTTTCAAGATTTGGACACTTAATGAAGGAGTTATGGTCAACATATTTTATAGCTCCTAGATCCCATCATCTCCCTTTAGACATTGAAAACCCTATCAAAATGTAACCATTTTGATAAATGGTCTCCACGTAAGTTGAAGGGTTTGTCTCAGGTTGCCAGTGGAATTAATGTCAGCCCAATCTGACTTCTGCAGCCCAAGATACGGCCTAATCTTTACACACTGCTCAGGTTCCAGTGACAACAGCTCTGTTTTGACTTCCAAACCCAATATGACCCACTAGACATCTGATTCAGCTTTGGAACTCTCATCAAAATTGTAGAGCTTCCTCTTGGATTTTCTACAAGGTAAAGTTCATAATTTTTAGATATCTATAACTCAAGTTATACTCGAAATACATAAACAGTGTAAAATTGTCACAATGTTGAAAAATACAACTAAACCCAATTTGAACCCAAACTTATAAATAATGGCCAAAATCAATCGATTAATTACAAGAGAGGTCTGAAATGCTAAATACGAGGGCTAACTAATATAGAAAAATGATGTTTATCAACACCAGTAAATAATTTTTATAACTTAAAAGAACATATAACTCTTTAAACAGAAGAAGGGCTCCTCATAATCGCTCTACTACTACATTATCATTACCTTCACATCTGTCCAATAGTAAAAAGAATACATAGAATGAGGTTTTTAACCGCAGTAATTAATCAAGAATAATCAATGGGGTTAGGGTTAGGGTGATTTCAATTGCATATTCTTCTGCAAGGGTTAGGGTTCTTCCTCAGGATCAAAATTAGAATATGGAGATTTCAATTTGATTTTGTTTTTCTAAAAGGAGAATGGAGTAAAGGTATTTTTAATGATTTTCAAATAACTTCATAAATCTGTTGAAAAATTTCAATTAAGTCCTTAAGGGTCATTTAACAAATAAATGAGTTAACATATCCTTCATTGATAAATAGCTGATGTGGATATGATTAGGATTATGAGGTATACATGTGTTTCAATATGGTTTGATCACCAAAGGAGGGTATTGGAAGCCTCCCATTTTCATGGGTACCAAAGAAATCACTGAAAAAAAAAATTGTCTAGCAAAAGATGACATAGTTAATTTTTTTTCATTCATTCTTTTAGTTAAGGTAAATATTTTTGTTTGATTTTTCACTTTTTAACTTTGTTTTTCTTCAAAATAAAAATTGTGTTTTATTTTTTTTTTTTGCAAAATTGCATTTTTTACCACTTATAATTTAAAAAAATTGTAAATATGATTTGTATAAAATTAAGTATTAAGACTAACATATCATAAAATAAAAATATTAACACTAACATATGTTGATCTATATGGAAGGAGCTTAGGTCCCTTAAACATGTGATTTTGAGTTTGATTTCAGAATTCCTGTATATAGAAATGGAAATAACACCTTTTGGAGAAGTCTTTGTTTAAGTATTTGACCCAACATCGAGAGATTAATCTCTTACTTATAAAGTAAGAGATACTCTAAAGAAAAAAAAAACAAGTTAAGTATTAACCGCCATGAACCAAAGTGCTCCCTTCTCTCCTAGTATGTATGTGTGTGTGTGTGAGAGAGATTCTCATATAAGTTCTCATGACATATCCAATCTACATGATATCTCTATCTTGTATTTTTATTCTAAGCATTTTCGTATTTGAGAAAATTCTTCCCGATGAAACGATATAGAGATAAATTTTCTCCTATAAAGGCAGGGATAGAAAGAAACTAGTTTTTGTTTAACAAACATGGACGAAAGGCAAGATCAAGACCACTGTCCCTGCGAGTAACTATTAAATAAATGTATAAAAATATCAAGAATTTAAATACACAACATATTTAAAATATCATGAATTTAAATACACAACATATTTAATATATATGTACATATTAATAATTTTATATTTTTTTGTTAAATATTTTATATTTATAAGCATATAAGCAACTTTAAATATAGATGCGATATGTTTTTGTGTTTAGAATCGCACAAATAGGAATGGCAAAACTGGTGCACCTGTGGGTTTTTGCAAGAATTACATTACCTGCAACAGGATGGATGATGTGTACTTAATAAATGGGGTGAGGGTGAGAATCATACTACTTGTCTCGTGGGAACTCGCAAATATGCAAAATATATTATTTTTATTTAGTATTTTACGTTCGTGTATATATATATATATATAACAATTTAATGATATGAATTTTTATTATGAGAGGATAAGAGAAGTAAATATTGACCACACAATTATACATGGATGGTCAAGATTAAAAATTACTTAAATATTATGTGATCACTTAAAAAAGTCACATGCATTTATCTTCTAATTTTGACTATTCATGAAAGATCCAATGGTCAAGATTCACTTCTCTTAGAGTGTATCTAACGAGAGGAGTGTTTATTGTGAGAGGTGAGAGAAGTGAATCTTGACCATTAGATCTTTCATGAATAGTCAAGATTAGAAGATAAATATATGTAACTTTTTTAAGTGGTCACATGACCCACTACTAGAAATTTGGGCTTTAGAGACCGAAAAATCGGTCTCTAAATCAAGAAAATCGGTCTCTAAAATAATTAGAGACTGATTTAGAGACCGATTTAAATCGGTCTCTAAAAGTCTCGTCGCTAAATATTAGAGACTAATTTAGAAACTGATTTTATAGAAACTGATTTTTTCGGTCTCTAAATAAGTCGCTAATTTTTGGTCAATTATACTTCAAAAAAAGCATATTAGAAACCGATTTAGAGACCGATAAATCAGTCTCTAAATTAGTCTCTAAATCGGTCTCTAAAAACATGAATATATTATACAAATTCGGTTGCTAACTCTGTCTCTAAATTAGAGACTGATTTATCAGTCTCTAAATCAATCTCTAAATCAGTCTCTAACAGGAAAAATATATTATATATTTTATAAAATCGATCACTAAATCAGTCTCTATATATAAAAAAAATAAAAAAATAAAAAAAATGCTAGAAGGGAATTATTATGGAGTTATAGAAGTCAAAACAAACTATTTTTTTTTATATCAAACACGATTTTAGATCTTAATCCATACAATCAATTACACAGAAAATTCTCAAAAATCACATTTTTATCACGATATGTCTATGAACAAAAGATTAAATCGTCGATTAAATTCTAAAAACACCTATATTCTGATGAATTTAATTTTGGCATGTCACAAGCCACATGGTCATGATCTTCTACACAAATGCCTATAGAGAAGACTAAAACAACTTTAGATACGAAGAATACAAAATAGCTCCCATATTAAATGGCTAACCAATTAAAATCTAGTAAATTACTCTTCCCATGAATAGCAATGAGTGCTAGAACTGCAGTGGTTCAAGACTTCAAGCTCAATCCATTCAAATAGGTCTCTACAAAATAAGCAATACAAAGAGTTAGAGAGAACAAGATGCACCAATTTAATGCCAATTAAAGTTGTAGGCACATTCCTTAGTGGCCGGTGATGGGAGGGCTAACTAAAGTTAACATCACGTATAAATATATAAACAGATGATAAGTTTCTTCTTCATTCCTAATTGCAAGTGCTTTACCCATTAAGAATCACACCCTTAAATACCAGAAAAGAAGACCTAACATTTCAGAGTGATTATTTAACCTAATCATGACTAAATAAAGTTATATTTAGTATGTTTATGGTGGAGAGGGCATGAGTTTCAACCTCCATTGCAAATCAAAGGGGAGTGTTTCACAACTCACAACAGTTTGTTTCAGCTCAGTTTCTTGCAGAATATCAATGAGAGTGAAGATGGGAGCATACTAGCATAGCAATCTCTACGTGCTACTTATATATAACAATAATAATAATATAATAATACTCTACATGGAACCTTTTTTTTGTATTGAAAAATATCTTGTTATATATTTGACAAATATTTAATATTTAATCAATTACACTTACTTCTTCAATAAGTAGTAAATTAATTTGACAATTAATTAAAATTGTGTTGTGTGAGGTCTATATATAAATTGTCTCCATTCCACATTTTGTTTGCACATGATCGGGCTACTCCGAAATACTAGGAGGTAATATTCATAATTTCGTGCCATTTTCTTTAAAACGCAACAAGTTATCTTTATTATTATGCATACTTGACACTAAGGGGCATGAGGGCATCAGTGTTTCAAGAAGAATAAAGCCACATGCACATATGTAATTGCTTTACATCATTTACATCATATGACAAAATTAGTATATAGATATATAAAAAATAAATTAAATTAAATTATAATTAAATAATAAAAATTATATAAATATAAAATAATATACATATAAATATATATAAATATCATTATTCTTTTAAGAATGCTTCAACATTAGTTGTACTTTCTGTCTTAGGACAAGTTGTGAGATTTTTAAAATAGGCATAGTATGCTAGTTTGAGTCACGGGAGCTGGCGCTGTACCATTGCTTATATAGAACGCCACAATTGAGAAAGAGATGGGGGGAGGAGACAACTCAGATAGCATGTCTGTGGATCCCAAAAGTAATATTTAGTCATGCTTAGGCTACATACACTCCAAATTAGATTTTGAAAATATTAGCAAGGTGGGAAAAGGCAAGGCCTTGTTATAAAAATGGACTAACCATAACGTGATCCAACTCCTTGGCACCTTGCTGAGAAGGCCAAGGTTTCCCTCACAGTCATTTCTCCAATATGAACATCATGCTGGCTGATATATGCAGCAGTTCCCTGAGGTGTACAAACTCATTCATTTATGCCCATTATAAGTCACTCTCCCAGATACCTGGAGGAAACATATGTAACCGAATTAGATTAGATTTAAAATATATATATACTATTTCTGCTAATTAACATTTACATATAATATTTAAGCGAAATCTCTTTTTACCTTCAGACTTGGATCAAGCCTTCCTGACAAGGCCAAAAGGAGTGTGGTCTTTCCTGAACCTGGAGGACCCAGAAGCAGTGTCAATCTGCGAGGTTTGATGATTCCACTAACATCTTTAAGAATAGTCACATGTCTCTTTCTGCTTCAGACAATATGGAGTAAATTCAAGAAAACCTGGAAGACCAAATAGAGAAAAATTGTTGTGAGACTAACTGCAAAACAGAACAAAGAAACGAAAAAACAAAAAACAAAAATATGAACTAGAATCTGCCTTACTTTACCTCAATTACATTAGTTACAGAGTTCACAAAAGTTGGCAAAGCTCTATCTCCCACAAAAACCTCACCCTCAATATTCAGGTGCTCATATCGAACTTTAATTGTTGGAATATCAAGCCCAACTCTATAAAAAAGAAAAAAACAAGCATGAGATAAGTAGCTTACTGCATCATAAGAGATTAATAATTAATAAAACTTAGAAGAGAAGAAAACAAGAAAAAGAAACAAGAGCTTCTTTGCATATCCTTTACCTATCAACGCGCTCCTTAAGCTTCAACAAGAACTACTCATTGTCCTCCTCAGCAACTTTGATCAACCTGTCCAGCAGTCTCTTTCTCTGTTCTGTTGACAACCCTGTAATGCCTGGAATGCCAACAATAGCATCTCTAAGATGGCCCAGCTCTACCAAACTCATTACTTCATCTATAAAAATCTGAAAAATTTCAAAACAGTGTAAGGATTAGTTAAACCTTGATAGATCACGACTAGACTCTTACATGTTTCGTAAGACATATTTCATACCATTTTTTCCTTATTTCAAACTTCTTCTGGTAGCCTAAGAAAAGCAGAGAAAATTAATGATTCTCTGACAGTGACTTGGGGGGAGTGGATATCATTTTGTTCACAGTAACTAGAGATTCTTGCAAAGGTTTCTTGTTTCTTGGGGAATCCAGAAACTCTAATATCACCTTCAATGTAGCCACCTGTTTTTCTTCCTGCTAGAACATCCATTAATGTTGTCTTCCGAACTCCACTCACCCCCATTAATGGATCGCGTTCGCGGGTGGCGTGGAGGTTGGCGACAGCGGCGGAGCGGAGGGAGGGTCGGAGGCGAAGGCGAAGGCGAAGGCATTGCCCAGGTGGAACGACAGCGACCGTTCGAGCGACGCGACGTCGCCTCCGCTTTGATCTGGGCCCACACCCACGCGTCGAGCTGAGGGTCGAGCGGCGAGGGCGAGGGGCGATGGCCAAGGGCGAGAGGCGAGGGTGAGGGTCGAGCGGCGACAGGCTTGTGGCTAGCGGTGAGGGTGAGGGAGAGGCAGCAGCTGTGAGGGTGAGAGTGTGGCAGCAGCGGTGAGGGTGTTAGGGTTTGAAATGAGAAAAAATTGAAGGGGTAGGGAGCTAATATGGTAAATTTTTAGAGACTGAATTTACGGTTACTATTTTTTTTTTTTATTTAAAGGCTGAAATATCGATATCTAAAAATAATTTTTTTAATTTTTATTAAATATAATTAATAGTTAAATTTGTAGTCTTTAATTTTTTTTATTTTTTTTGTAAATTTTTATTTAACAATTGAAATATCAATTTTTAATAATAAGATATATATATATTTTAAAATTTTTATAGCATAATTTTTTAAAAAAATTTAGAAATTGAATTATAAATTGATTTTTTTAAAATTTTTTTATTTAGAAACCGATATTTCATCTACTAAATCGGTTTAAATAAATCAATTTCTAAATCGGTTTCTAAAACTCAAATTTCTTTTAGTGAATCGAAATATCGGTCTCTAATTTTTTTATTTTTTTTGCTACCTATTTATTTATTTATTTTTGTAAATTTTTTATTTAGAGATCGAAATATGAGTTTTTGATTTTTAATTTTTATTTTTTATTTTTTAGCTACAAAATTTGCGGTCGCTATCTATTTATTTTATTTTTTTCAAAAATTTTTTTATTTAGAGACTGAAATATCGGTCTCTAATTTTTTATTTTTTTGCTTTGTAATTTTTTTTATTTAGAGACCGAAATATCAGTTTCTAATTCGGTTTCTAAAAAATTTAGAGACCGAATTAGAGACCGATTTTATTTCGGTGGCAAATTATTTTTTTTTCTTAATCAGTCTCTATAGAGACTGAAATAAATCGGTCTCTAAAACCTAAATTTCTAGTAGTGACCTTTAAGTCATTTTTAATTTTAATCATTCATGTATGGTTGTATGATCAATATTTACTCCTCTCACCCTCTTACAATAAAAACTTCTCTTACTAGATATGTCCTATATATATAATGTTTTTCTTTTCTCCCTCACTTTTAGATGAGATTAAAAACAACATTTTCTTATTATTTTACAATGAATTTTTTAAAGAATATATATCATTCTTGTAATTATTATTTATATATATAGATTGATTATTACAAAATATAATTAAACTTAATATATAGTTTGTGATATTCTTTTAATTTTGTAAGAATTTTAAATTATCAAAAGATATTGTTATATATAATGTTAATATTTATTTTATTTATGTTTTTAAATAAATTTATTTTGAATTATTAGATACCCAAAAATATGCATAGATACTCATCCCCTTTGTGAGAATTATAAATGGATACTCGCGAAGGAGACAAAGATAAAGATAGAGTTAGGGAAGTACTACCCTCTCCATCCCTTTGGCATTCCTACGCCAAAATATATAATTAAGAATTTTATATCCTATAAAGATAGGGATAGAAAGAAACTAGTTTTTATTTAATAAACATGGACAAAAGGCAAGATCAAGACCATTTTCCCAGCAAGTAACTTTTAAATAAATGTATAAAAATATCATGAATTTAAATACACAACTTATGTAATATATACATAATAATAATTTTATATTTTTTGTTAAATATTTTGTATTTATAGGCATATAAGCAATTTTAGATATAGATGCTATATGTTGCTTGTGTTCAAAAACGTCAAAATAGGGATAGCAAAAATACGTACGCTTGTGGGGCATATGTGGGAATTATTTGCTATGGGGTAGGGGACATGTACTATTTTAATAAATGGGGGTGGGGGAAGAATCACACTATCCATCCTATGTTCCGCGAATCTGTCAAATATATTTTTTTTTTCATTTAGTATTGTACATATATATGTTTTTTTTTCTCTTTTATTTTTAGGTAGAATGACAAATTATATTTTCTTATTATTTTATAATGAAACTTTTTAATAAATATATATATATATTATTTTTATAATAATTATTTATATAAATTAATTATTATAAAATATAATTGAACTTGATATATTATTTGTGACATTTTTTTAATTTTATAAGAATTTTAAATTATTAAAATATATTGTTATATATACCAGTCGGCTATTACTGTTGTTTGGTTTTACAGTGTGTCTTGTATGGCTGAACAGAAATGAGCTAGTTTTTGGGGAAGGAGATGGTCAATTGCACCAGATTTTCTTCATCACCAATCATAGAGTTGAGGAGAAGAAATTGTTGAGTTCTCCAACGCTGCATGCAGAGTTGCATGGTAGTAGATATAGGCAGCAAGCAGTTGGGTGGAGCTTTCATTATATGAGGGGTGGTTGAAGTGCAATGTTGATGGCTCTTGTAAATAGGGACGGCATAAATCTGGTTATGTTGTCGTTCATGACACTTTGGGGACTTTGGTGACTGGCTTTGCCAGGAACCTTGGTTCTTCAATTGTTTTGATGGCTGAGCTTTGGGGTATCCATTTGGCTCTAGAGTTGTCTTTGGAGATGGGCGTGCGTTCTAATAGAAGCGGATTCGTTGTGTGTGGTGCAGTTCGTAATTTTGGGTATAGCTCAATTCACCCATGTTCTAATTTGGTGAAGTCCATCAAGCTCTTGATGGAGAGGGATTGGCAGGTTTGGGTAACTCACATTTCAGAGAGGGAAAAAGAGTAGCTAATTGGCTAGGTAATTATTCTCATAGTCTTGAGTTGGGTCTCCATGTTCTTGATAGACCCCCTAGAGGTTGTGGTAGTATTTTGCTTGATGACATCGCCGGAGTCTCCCTTATAAGGAATGTTGCTGTTTCTTAGGGGCTTTGTGCCCCTCCTACACACAAAAAAAAGTTTATTTTATTTATATTTCTTTTCTTTTTTTAAAGAGTTTTATTTTAAATTATTAGATATTCGTGAATACTCTTGAGTACTCACCTCTCTATAAAAATCATAAATGAATACTTATGATGAGGACAACGACAGAGGCGGGGGTAGTGCAAGCACTACCCACCCCGTCCCACCCCACCCTATTGTCATTCCGACTCCAAAATATGTAATTTATAATTTTCTTAATTTACTTGGAATTATTTTTAGTATTACAAACAACATGAGATTCAAAATTAAATAATATCTATATTATATTTGTAAAATAGTCTTGAGAAGTATTTATGACATTATTGATTATTAATCAAGAGAAATTAATTTCAAAAATATTTAATGACGCTATATATTATTAAATATTACCTATCAGGTACAAAACTTCTTATATAACTAAATGCGTAATACATTAATTTTATTTAATCATCAAAATTTTGAGATATTAATCTAAAATGATTGGTATATACATGGCTTACATCTATATTTATGAATTATACTCTTTTTTATAACATTTGTCAAATTATATCTCTTGTAATTTTATATGTTACAAAACCAACTTGTTTTTCTAAAGGAGAAATTTTAAGATTAAGCTTAAAAAGATTTTGTTGTAATATAGAACTCACTAACAAGAACTTTGACTTTTAACTTCTTCTCTCTCTCCACTTTTTAAGTATTTATCAGCATTAAGTCAATAGTTAGCCAAAGTTTATCAAATGGAATGGAGTATAATTTATGTGTTAACTTTTTAATCCTGTCAGCTTCTATTGATTTAGCCAATTAAAAGCACTTTTATTTTATTTTATTTCATATATATATATATATATATTTAGTAAGAAGAATTTTTATTGTAAGAGAATGAGAAAAATAAATCTTAACCATACAATCATACATAGATGATCAAGATTAAAAATTACTTAAAGATCACGTGACTACTTAAAAAAAGGATTGTTAACCTTTATATTTTCATGTAAAAGTTAGCAACTTCTATATTTTGCTTTGGACTAAGAACCCACTTTTTTTTTCTTGTAATATCTTTGAAGTTATGGGTAGTTATGTCATTTTATTCTAATCACAAATATATAATTTAATAAAAAGAGAGAATATTAAATGCTAACATTAATATTGAAAGAGAATGCAGAAATATAACTTCAATGAAGAGAAAGATTTGAATTATTAATTATCAATTTAAAAAAATAGTATTAATATATAAAAAACTTATAAACATATAACATTATTAAAGAAATTTAACATATAATATATAAAAATTTATCATAACGCCATTCCATTAATATTAAAGAAATTTATGTGTTTTTATAGTTTCAAGTGAAAACTATTTTTAAAAAAATCTAAAACTAGTATTCAAATATATGATGATTCCAGAATAAAAAAATGTTAACTGACTTTTTAGTGACGAAATGATCAAGTTCAAGTTATTTGCATAATTTCTCTTTTTTTTTTCTACTGTTCGTATATTAAATAATAATAATAATTACCTTCTATTTATATTTGTGTTAAATGTTAAATTTTGTGCGTCTAAAATAACATATGATATTGATATAAAAAAATTAAGAAACATAACGTTATTCAACTAATATTATTTGAAGTTTTACAATGTTATTCCACTAAAAAATGTAATTTTATAATTCAAACAGATCCACTAAAAATTCTTGTTCTGCAATTTAGATGTAAATTCAGACATATCCACTAATAATGTTATATGTTTCTAGATTTTTTTATATATTAATACTATTTTCTAAATTAATAATTAATAATCAAAATTTCTCTCTTCATTAAAGTTATATTTCTATCTTCTCTTTTATTATTATTATTATTAATGTTAGCATTTAATATCCCCCTTCTTTCTCTTTATTAAATTAGATGTTTGTGGTTAGAATAAAATAACAAAACTATCCATACCTTTGAAGATGTTTCAAGAAATAAGAGAATGAGTTTTTAGTCCAAAACAAAATGTGGAGGTTAGCATTTCTCGTGTTTATATATATAGGAAGCGTATATAGTCAGAGTAATATTTATTGTCAAAGGTGAGAGGAATAAATCTTGATCATTAAATATTACATGAATGATCAAGATTAGAATATAAATACATGTGACTTTTTTAATGGTTACATAACCATTAAGTAACTTTTAATCTTGACCATTCATGTGAGAAAGTGAGAGGAATAAATCTTTACCATACAACTATACATTGATGGTTAAGATTAAAAGTTACTTAAAGGTCATGTAACGACTTAAAAAAGTCACATGCATTTATGTTCTAATCTTAACCATTCATGTAAGATTCAATGATCAAGATTCACTCATCTCACATCTTACGATAAACACTTCTCTCACTAGATATGATCTTTATATATATATATATATATAGTGAGAAAAGTTTTTATTGTGAAAGAGTGAGAGGATCAAATTTTGACCATATAACTATATATGGATGATCAAGATTAAAAGTTACTTAAATGTTATGTGACTACTTAAAAAAGTCACATGTATTTATGTTCTCATCTTGACTATTTATGTAAGAACCAATGGTTAAAATTCAATCATTTTACCTCTTACAATAAGTATTCATCTCACCAAATACGTTCCCTATACATTCATCTCACCAGATACGTTCCCTATATATATATATATAGGAGGTATATCTAGTGAGATGAGTTTTTATTGTGAGATAGTGAGAGAAGTAAATATTGACCATACAACCATGTATGTATAGTTAAGATTAAAAGTTGCTTAAAACATATAAGATCCAATGGTCAAGATTCACTTCTCTCATCTCTTATAATAAACACTCTTCTTACCATGTGCGCTCTCTCTCTATATATATACCCATTCTAGACATAAAATATCCCATGGCCTAGATTCTGTGAGAAGCATGGTCATGTGCATGGTTTAAGTTGTTAGTCCAGTAGCATCGGTTCAGACCTTGTATATGTCTTGGCTGTTCTGCTTCTTTACGTGGTAATGATCAAATTGGTTTTTTCATTTTCGAATTCTTGTCATGATGCAGTATTGTAATTTCGAAGTCTCATATAATGATGTTCAACCATTGGACACTTTGATGGCAATCTTCACGGAATATTAGCTTTGTATTTTGGTGCTATTGTGGATCAATTGTCAAAGCAAGAGAATTAGGGGAACTACTTCAGTTTTTCTGGATGAAATTTATTATAATTATAAGTATCCATATAACTCAACTAGGCATCCTGTAACTTTATGAGGCTCAAAGGCCAGCAAATACTTGTCCCATGGAAGCAACGTCTTGCATATATTTGGTTTGCGATCTGAGTCGGGTGTTCATCGAAGAAAAGATGTGTGTTTCTGTCTGCACAAGGAACAGTATTGGGACGGCATCTGAAATCACCATGAACGCTATTGGAGCAGCAAGGTTTCCATGCTTCCAGTATCCCTGCAAAGGAAAGCAGTTACTCAAGCCAAGTGTGCCAGCATAAGCTTTTTAAGTTACTGCTTGATTAAGCATGTGGCTTTCTTCTTAATCTCACCATATTTTTTTGCAGTTGCCCTTAGCTCTATAAGGAACTTGTAGAGATCTGAATGTACAAAGACAAAGCCAGGAAGCTGGGACTGCAACTCACGGAGTACATGAGGCAACCTCCTATTGTAAAAGGCAATCCCCCTGTTTATCTTCTCATCGCATTTTCCTCTTGATCTTGTGTAGACAGCTCTTGATGGAAAGCAGCCTGCTGGAGGAATATTGTTCACAAAAAATTTTCTTGCTCCTAGGCTATAAATTCTCTGCCAAAAACAAAAGATGAAACAAATAAAAGAAATTTCCTCTATTTTTTATATTATTGTCTTTTGATATATCTTCTGGGTAGGCTAGGCACATGCTAACAAGAATACTAGTATAAATCTTTGAAAGACAAATTATATGGAACTGTATGGTGATATGAAATTTACTGAGCATTGACATACTTACAAAATCAATTTCTCTTTCTACTTAAGTATGATAACATTAAATATGTGAGTTATTCTAGCTTTAGAATCTATAAATCAAATTTGTGGTGATTGAACAAATATAATATGAGTTCCTAATATTAATGATAAATTTCTGTAAAACTATTTTCAATGTTTTGTACAGTTAATGAGTAATGTGTTAGCTACTTATTATCGTTTAAAGTTAGTTAAGTTGAGTTAAGTTTAATTATGATGAATTGTAGATGAATGTAGTTCTTAATTTCTAGTTATTTTAAGAGTCACTTGTGTAATTTAAAAGTCGTTTCCTAGTCTATAAATTGATGTGTATATGCCGCAACAATCAAGTAAATATAAACAAAGAAATATTCAGTTCAAATACTCTTCTTTCTACTCTAATTTTTTGCATAATTTTATGGTAGTTTAAGCCTATCATATCTCATAGTTTCTTGAGTGATTTAGTTAAAATACTAATGTAACATTCTGAAAATCATGTTAAACTTGTAAATGGGTACAAATGTAACATATTACTTGTTTAACATGTCAGTTAAGTTATGTGACAAATTGAGTTTGTTTAGGTACTTTGTTGCAAATTAGAGTGTGAAGATTGACCTAAAATGATCCAGATAGTAGCATAAATTGCTAAGTTGAGGGAAATAAACCTAGAGAGTTTGTTTCTAAGTCACAAATAGGTAGAAGAGGATGTAGTTAAAATTTGAGAGTAATTAGAGTTAGTTTGATATTTTTAGGTATACTGGTTGTGCATTTAATCCTCGATTGACTAGCAGCAGATATGAAAAATTATGATAATGGTGAAACAAAATTTTTAATGAATCTTAGTTTTTATTTTAAGATTGTTGGAAGCAAGAAAACTTGATTTAGTATAATTCAAGTGTCCTTAGTAGACATAAAGTTTCAATGTGACTTAAGTGGCCAAGTGAGACTTTTCTTCCTTATTTCTCCCTTATCTCCCACAATTCCAGAACAAAGGAAAATAGAAACAGAAAAAGAGAAAAAGAAAGAAGTAACTGAAGGGGAGAAAGAAGAGGAGAAAGAAGAGGGGAAAGAGGAGGAGAAGCCAAGGGAACTAGAAGATCAAAGGGAAGAGCGTGAGGATCATCTTGTCTTCAAGAGGTAGGGGTTTCTAACCTAAAAAGTCATCCTTCTCCCTTCATCTTTGCTTGTTTGAAGTTAGGTCACAAAGATGGGAAAATAAGTTTGAGATGTCAAAGATCTGTTTTCTTGTTAGTTCTTGTTTTCAGTGGTTGAAATGAGTTGCTTACTGATCATTTGATGAGATTGTGATGGAAGAACATGAAATAGTCCTTAGGGTGGAAATTTAAGCAGTGAGCAAGTGAGTTTGTGGTTTTGGTCATTAACTCAAATTCAAGTGAATAAATGAGTTGTATAAGTGTTATAACATATTTAGGAAGTGTTGGTGATGCTAGAAATCATCTAGGAGCCAAGTTCAGATGTTTGGAAGTGATTTTAGATTAATGGAACAGTGCACAGTGAAGTTTTTCTGTAGAATTTTACCGAAAATGCCCCAATGCCGCGGCGTGAGTGAGGCCACACTGAGGCATGAACTCTAGTGAGTGCACCTGAGAGCAGCACACCGCGACGTGACTATAACCACGCAGAGGCGTGTGAGATAGAGAGAGTTACGCGCCGCGGTGTGACCATGTTGTGTCGAGGTGTGTGGGACAGAGAGAGTTACATGTCGTGGCGTGACCACGCTGTGCCGCGGCGTGAGTTCCAAGAACTCTCAAAAATGTTATTTTTGATTAGTTAAGTTCCCTACTTGTTAGGATCCCTTTCATATACCTTGTAGAGTGTGTTGGGACACTAATAAAGATTTTTCTAAAAGAGAAAGATCATCTTGCATATACGGGAAAGTAAGAGACTTTAGTACAATCAAGAGTAATGGATTGCCATAAATAAATATCTAGACCCTTAGGCAACACAAAGTTACATTTAGTATCACATACGAGGTGATGAGGATAGGGTATACTAGATACAAGTAAGATGAGTTCAGTTGGCAATAGTCACTCGCCATAATACATGAGTTGCTCCTAAGAGAGAAAGTGGAGTTAGTGATGCATGAATGAACTTAGTATTGACATAGTATAAAAGTTTTAGTCTTTAAGCATTCTAATAGTTAGGAATTGCCTAAAGTAGGTATCTAGGACCTTGAGTACACTAGGGTGGCATAATTTACCACCTGTGACACGAAAGTAAGGCAATCTAGATACAAGAATCATTATTATGATTACTTAGCTAGAAACATGGAATATGCTCCTTTATGAGTTAGAAGTGAACTGAGAGTATATGTTTGCTAAAGTTCAGTTCTTCACTTGGTTAGAAAGAATCATGTGATGAGTTAAGGTGGTGGTTTGTGTGAGTTATACATAACACTGCATAGTTCCTAATACTTGCTAATTCCAAAGCAGAGTAATCTTTAATGATATATAATCATATGACCAAAAGAGATAGAGGGGAAAGTCCAAAAGTCTCTTTGATTCAGGATTTAGCCCTAGTTGCTCGTTAGTGCCAGGATTAATAATTTATATGTAGTGAAAATAGTACTCTTACTAGAGTGAGTAGGAATCAGTCCACTCATTATCTAGTGGTTTGAAGAGTTAGTCTTCTTATCTACAAGTTTAAAGAGAGTTTGGAATAAGCAAGTGACACACACACACACAATCATATACATTTCTTATTCCTTGGCAGTTGTATGGGCAGTTATCTAAGATAGATGATATTGTACAATTGTATAGGCAGTTGTTCAATATCATTGATGGTATGTCTATGAGTTTAAGGTTTGAGATTGACCTAGTGATTGTTTGCATAGAATAAGAGAATGTAAATGTTCAAGTGACGTGGAGTAAAGACTTCACTACTTGTTGCTAATCTTACTTTTCAGAGTTAGTGAGTTTATTCATAGAAAAAGGTTATATGTATAGTGCTTATAACAAGTTTATGAATGATCTAGTTATGATATGTTACAACTGTGTAACTAGTTGTTCTTGTCATATGAGTAAGGGACTTAGGCTTATAGATTATGCATTGTGTTAGTGAACCTTTACATAACAGTAGTATGTGAACGTTCTAGAGATACTGAATAAAGATTTGATATCTAGTAACAACCACAATTTATTATGTTTAAGTTCGAGTATTATAAGGTTAAGTAGATTTGAGAAAGCTTTGATATGTTATACAATTGTGATTGTATAATGTTGATATAGTTTATACTGATTTGTATGTAGTTTACATTGTATAATGCCATGAAATGTATGAATATTATTAAGAATTGCATGTTCTTACACTTTTCTATGTTTTCATGGTAAAAGCAAGACAAGGCACTTCAAAGGGTAAGAAGATAAAGTAACAGAATAGCTAATGTAGTTTAATTTTATTTGTTCCTTTTATAAACAACGTGGATGTATTTAGTTATATTTGCTTTGAGAACGTAAATTTGTATATATAACATTTTGCCTTCGAGTCTATTACTGTTTATGTGTATAACTTTTTAGTTATAGCTCTCTAATATAATTGTTTAATTATATAGGATTAGTAAGATAGTAAGAATAGAAGTAACATATTTAATGCTTTATGCCTTTATATACAAGTTATATCGAGAATATTATATTAAAGTGTTACACTACCCCTAGAATACGACAAACAAAGTGGTATCAGAGCTGTAGATCCTTGCAGCAAAGAAAAGCGAAGAAAAGAAGAGTAAAAGAAGAAGGAAGGTGAAAATTTATGGTTGCCATAAGCATCTCATCAACAATCAACAACACAATCTACAATAATGTCGAAGTTCTTTTGTTTGAAGGACAAATTTGTGATTTTTAAGCAGTAAAAATAAAGACTTTGTTCACTTCTTTAGATGTCCTAGAGTTAGTCGAGATGGGGTATGTAGAACCAATGGCTATAATAGAATTTACAGCTGCTCAACATGAAGAATTGAAGAAAAAAAATTACAAAGGCTGGAGTTCTTGGGATGATTCAAAGAGAAGTCTCACTAGCCATATTCCCAAGGATTATGGAGCGAAGATAGCCAAAGAAGCATTGGAGACTCTACGCTAAGATTTTGAAGGAGATTCAAAGGTGAGAATGATTAAACTTCAATATCTTAAGAGAGATTTTGAGAATGAAAGAATGAAAGAAAATGAAAGCTTGAATGAATATCATAATAGATTATTTTATTGGTGAATCAAATGAAGTCACATAGAGATATAATTGTTGATCATCGAGTTGTTGATAAAATTTTGATTAGTTTGTCTAAAAAATCTGATCCTATAGTGGTTGTTATTGAAGAAACTAAGGACTTGTCAACCATGATCGTTCAAGGGTTGATGGGTTCATTGAGATCCTATGAGTAAAGATTGTTACATTGCATTGAAAAATAAGTTGAGGCCTTATTTCAATCTAAGCTCGCCATTAACCACAACAATGTTGGGGATAAACCTTCAACCCAAAATAGAAGTGAGTCTTCTAGATATGGTAGATTTGGTAGAGGTCGAGGAAGAGGAAGAAACTCACGTGGAAAAGTTAAAGGCAACTTTGGTGGACAAGGAAATGATGGAGGGTCCAATAAATAGTGTGAAATTTGTAAGAAGAACAACCACGAAGGGAAAGATTACTGGGACAAAGGCAATACTCAATGCTACTATTTTGAAGAGGTTTGGCCACGTTTAAAAGGATTGTCATTTTGGCAACTAATAGTGCATTTGCAGAACGTAAAAAAGATGATGGTAACTTGTTCTTTGCTTGTCAAAAGGCTGTTGAAAAGCAAAAAAATGTGTGGTACTTGGACAGCGGTTGCAGCAACCACATGATAAGAGATAAAGAAGCATTCCTTAACATAGATTCTTTATTCAACTCAGAAGTTAAATTGGGCAATAGAGAATATGCTGAAGTTAAAGGTAAAGACAGCATTGGAATTGCAACAAAGCAAGGAAACAAGGCCATTCATGATACTCTTTATGTGCTAGCATTATATGAAAATTTGTTGAGTATTGGATTGCTTTTGGAGCATGACTATTCTCTAAAATTTAAGAATCAGGAGTGTAGAATTTTTTACTCATAAGGTAAACTTGTTATTATGGTTAAAATGACCAATAATAGAAGTTTTCTACTCTTAGTTGTGGCACAAGAGACTTGGGCACTTGAATTACAATAGTCTCAAGTTGCTTTCTTAAAAGAATATGGTGTATGGGCTATCATCAATCGAAGAAACATATGGTTTATGTGAAGGTTGTATGCTTGGTGTTATGTGTTTAGTTTTGATGATGAAAGGTTGTTATTTGAGCACGTATTTAATTTAATCAAATTCCCTCATTAGTTGTGAATTATTTAAATCCCTTATCATTGCTTATTTTTTAAAGCTGCTTTTTAGCATGTGTTTTATATTGGAATTTCAAACCGGGGGTTAATTAGTTGTTAACATGTACTAAATCTTTATTTTAGAAAGTTAATTATGTGATTGCTTAATTATGGATGGTTTGGAATTGATTCCTTCTACCCATTTATGACTAGGCTTAAGCCTCAATGAGATGAAATCTTTATTCTAATGTTCAAAAGTTACAAATTTGCTGCAATACTAAAAATAGAGAAAAACAACATTTATTCTAGCACCTACTAGGTAAACTAACAACTACTGGGAGCAAAAACAACAACTACTCTGATTCATATGAGATTACTTTTCACATGTTTTAAAGCTTCTCTCTTGATTGTTTGCTCTCTCTAACGGCTAACATAATTAGAGAAGACTCTCACATTATAAAAGGGAAGGGTCTTGGAGAAGTTTATCATCTATCTTGCTCAAAGAAAGTGAAGAACTGCTGCAATCTTTTGTAACCTCTATTCTTTCCTCATCTTTGTTGGTTCTAAACTTGTATATCCACTTTAGAGAGTCCAAAATTCATTGTAACTTATTAATAAGAGTAATCACAACCTTTGAGAGTTAAAGCCTTGTTCTTGTGAGAAGAAAGGGGTGTAGGTAGCATTCCTTTGATGTAGTTACTCTTCTTTAGGTAGAAGTTAAAGGAGGTTTGGTGGTGTCCCTAGGAGAAAGAAACCACAGTTATTCTGCTTTGGGGATAGAAGTAGAAGAAGGTTCATTGAAATCCTTGTAAGTAGAACTTTGACAAGAATTGAAGAAAATCCCTGGCAATTGTTAGGGGACTAGATGTAGGTCACACATTGTGGTTAAATAAGGATAAATTCGTTTGTGCAATCTTCTTATCCCTATCTCTTTTCAAATTTTCGTATTCATATTATTTGTTTTGTATTTGCATAAATTTTAATTTCTAAATTTTCTGTTAATTGAGCCCATAGAACCAATTGTTATTAAGTGGTCTCAATACTCAAGATGGGGGTGAATTGAGTATGTAAAACAAGTTCGCAAATCTTTTGCAAAACGTTTGATAATCAAATTTTGTTGAAACTATTGGATGATTAGAAATGATTGGATAGATGAGATAAACACTTTTACTTATAAATGTAATAGCCAAAGGAAACAATATTCAAGCAATTCAATAAAATAGTACACTATGTAAAGAGAAGGGTTTAGAGAAAACAAACACAATGATTTATCCTGGTTCGATCACTAATCCACTTGTGATCTACGTCCAGTCCTCAAGCAATCACTCGAGATTTTTCACTATATCTTCAAGCTTCAATAGGTGCTTGACAACTTTTACAACCTTGAGCACTTAACACTTTGGGATACCTCACCCTTGGAGCTTGAGTCTCTTCAACTAAGGGATGCCTCACCCTCTTTACAAAGTAATTTAGATTGATACAATGAAACTCTCACAAGAGTAAATGATTACAAATTGAAGCTCTAATATGCTCTCAAAGATTAACTCAAGTTTTTCACAAAAATAGAGCAAGAATGGATTTGAAGATTAAATCTCGTATTGAAGTATTGGTAATCAGTTTTTGGTTCAAGGTCAACCTCTAATGAAGTCCCAACATTGGTATTTATAAGTTTTGTGAGTAATGGAGCCATTGGGAACTTTTAGCCAAGCATTAAATGCCATTAATATAGTCATTGGACTCTGTCAGATTGCTTGTAATCGATTACACAACAAATGTAATCGATTACATTGTTGTTCCAACGTGTTCTTAGCTTTCTGGACTATGTGTAATCGATTACATTCTTGGTGTAATCGATTACAAGGCTTCTGACTTGCTTTGTAATCAATTACAATATCCATGTAATCGATTACATAACTCCTTGAAAGTGTTCTTGCCTTTCTGGGCACATTGTAATCGATTACCAACTTGGTGTAATCGATTACAAGGCATCTGATTTGCTTGTAATCGATTACAATACTCATGTAATTGATTACAAGGCCTCTGTTTGCTGTGTAATTGATTACAAACATCGTGTAATCGATTACATTGGCCTTTGAATACATTTTTCAAGTCCAATTAAGTTTGTAAGCCATTTCTAACACTTCAAGACATTTGTTTAAACATAAATCCTTTCATGAGTGTTAAATCTAATATTGGAAATAAAGTTTCTTTGAAAAATATGTTTAGCTTTGAATTTTCACACTTATTTTGGAAATGATATATGAAAAACTATTTCAGAAATCTTGAGAGCATTTAACATTAATGTTCTAAGTCTTATGGCTAAATAAACCTCTTGACTTCTTTCTTTGATCTTGATCTTTTCTTTTGCACTTGTTCTTCATCTTTGACATTGTTATCATCAAAAACCATTTGACATGCTTTAAGGACATAAGCATTCACACCAATTCACCATCCTCTTGGTTTTATCAATTAGTATCAAGAGCTTGATTATCTAAAAGGCATAACAACTTAAGAAGACGATCCTTGTAGGTTCAATGGTAGGAAATTTAATGAATGCAACAATAGTTCAAGGACAATCCATCACACGACCACTGTACTTCGATAGGATCAATTACACATATTGGAAGGAACGAATGAGGATATTCATCCAATTCGTAGATTACAAACTTCGGCTCGTGATCAAGAACGGACCAAGCATTCTAAAGAAGATGGTTGAGGACAAAGAGGTGGAGAAATTTGAGGAAGAGTTCAATGATAATGATATGAAAAATATGGAACAAAATGCAAAAGCAAAGAACATCTTCAATTGTGCTGTAAACCCGGATGATTTTAGAAAAATATCAAGGTGTCAAACAACCAAGCAAATGTGGGACAAGCTAAAAGTCACCTACGAAGGTACTAGCCAAGTAAAAGAAGCAAAAATTGATATGCTAGTACATAAGTATGATTTATTCAACATGATGGAAGAAGAGAAGATCAATGACATGTTTAAGAGGTTTTCAAACATAGTAAACACACTTGATGCTCTTGGGAAGGTGTACACAAATAGAGAATTGGTAAGAAAAATTCTAAGAAGCCTCACTAAAGAGTGACAATCAAAAGTGTCTGTAATCCAAGAAGGAGGAGACCTCAACTTGATCTCCTATGATGACTCGAGAGGTAATCTTATAACTTATGAATTAACTTTTCTTAATAAATTGCATTAAGAGAACACAACATAGAAATGAGTTACTCTCAAAGACACATCAACCTTTTACCAAGAGGAAGATGATGAAGGAACTCAAATGAGTAATGATGAAGAGATAGCACTCATAACCAAGAGACTCTATAAACTCAACAAGCAAAAGTTAAGAATAGGAAATAATTCAAAAAGAATGATTTAAAAGAAGGTCAAATTATGTGCTATGGATGCAGAAAGGTTAGTTACTATCAATCCAATTTTCCTCTCACAAAGATGAAATTTCAAAAGAAGCCAAAGAAGAAGAAAACAATGGTAACAAGCTCCACTTGGAGTGATTGTGATGAAATTTCATTGGAAAGTGAACAAGAAGATATGGATGAGGTGGCTAATATGTTTTTTTATGGTAAAAAGTTAACAAGATGATGAGGTAAATGACTTTGACCATCCTTTTTCTTATGATGAATTAAATGATGAGTTTGAATAATTGTTAAAAGATTCTATTAAGCTATCTAAATCATATTTTGCTCTAAAATCTACATATGATGATGCTTTGGTTGAACTTGAGAAGCTAAGAGAAGAAGTTGAGCTTTTGAAGTTAGAAAATGTTTCAAATGAAAATGATCAAAAATTAATTATTGAAAATGTTTTATTGAATAAAAAAAGTTGATGAGCTTTTAAAATTTAAAAATGTTTCAAATGAAAATGAACAAAAATTGATTGATGAAAATGTTTCATTGAATGAGAAGTTTGATGAGCTTACTAAAGATCTTGCAAAGTTTGTGAAAGGAAAAGAGAATTTAGATTTTTTTTTGGGAAAAAATGCTCTTTTGATAAAGTTAGAATTGAATTTAATGATTGCAAAAGTAAAAAGTATTACAAGAATTTTTGTGTGAAAGCAAGTGCTTTTATAACTCAATATGTAACTTGTAACTATTGTGGACAAAAGGTTCATATCTCACACACTTGTGTTTTCAAGAAAAATGCTTCTATGAACATGTGGGTTCCCAAGGTTGTTAATGTATTATCTTCAAACTTTAACTCCCAAGGACCCAAGAAAATTTGGGTACCAAAGTTGAAATCTATCTTGTAGGTGTATTTGAAGATAAGCATCAAGGAACAATGGTTCCTTGGTATTGTGTACTCAAGAGTTAGTCAATTTCGTCTCCTATAAGATCAAACAATAAAGAAATATCACTTTGAAGACACAAAACAAGAATAAGCATTAGAGTTCGTAAAACTAGCATCAACTCATGCTTCTTTATTGTCTTTGTTCTCTTAGGTGAATATTAAGAGCATATTATGTGTTAACAACTCTTTTATGAGTAAGTTGCTATGTAAGGAATATAAAAGTAATAAAGTTCTTCTAGCTATCAATGAACCTTCATACCAAGATAGACATTTTGGGAATGGTAAAAAGGTAAATGAAAGAGATATAACATGTTCTTTATTTTATCCAAATGATAATTTTGTCATACATGATGCGCTTTAGTGGAAAATTTATGAGAAACACTTGAATTACAATATCTAGCATGTTTACTTATATTGCTCATATCTTAGCATATTATGTGGTTTATGTTAATTTCTTGCATTCTATGTTAATTTTGTGCTTTATGTGTTAAAGTGCATGAGATGATGATATTATATGATAATTATGCTATTAGTACTTGATTGGAACCATATCTAAGCATTTCTCAAGCTTTTCCTTTCAAAATTTCAAGTTTTGAGGTTACTGTCAAAAGTAACAAGTATTGAAAAATATAGAAGCTACAAGGTAGTTGTTATTTGTAGTTGCTTCTCGGTTTTTTGTCTGGAGGTTAAAATGAAATGTTGTTTCTAAAGACTAGGTGGTATTTTTTGTCCTTTTAACTTATCTTCTGGTTTTATATCTTGAAAAGATGGGCTCTTTAGTCTTTTTCCATCTAAATTTTTTCAGAAAACACTATTTTCTCTCTCCTCTTCTATGACAACTCTTAACTTTCTCTTTCAATTTCTTCTCAAAATAGCTAAATCCTATGTTTTTAATCACTTTTTGGTGCACTTTTTCTCACAAATTCATAACACCCACACACAAAAATCCCATATGTTCTTAGAGTGAAGCCATGCCCTTGTGAACCCATACTACCATCATCCACCATTTTTTTCGGCGTGGTCAAACTCCATTGTTTCTAGTGACAACACCATCTGTGACAAGAAATGTGGTTCATCCTTGTTTTTCAGGTTTGGGTTGGGTTCTTTCATATCCATGAGTGTTTTGTTTTTGGGTCAGATCTTGAAACCATGACTAGTTCAATTTGCTATTAGTATGGCTTGATATGGTAATGTTTTTTTGAAATGAATACTGATATGCTAGTTTGATCTGCTATCAATTGAGTATTTGATTCTGGATTATAAGTGATAGCTACCACTTTGACTAGTTCACCTTAACTCTTAATGTTTGGTATGGTCTTGGTTTACGGATGAGTCCACTGCGAAATAATCTCAATTTGGTTCTCTAAATTATTAAATATCAGTTGGTTATTTGTTGTGCATACTCTGAGTTATCTGAATTATAGTTGCTCATCTTGGAATAATTTGATATGAGGTTTGTGCTACTCTGGTCTAGTATTGCGATTTCGGCTAGTGTGTTCTTTTGTGCGCATATTGAGATTGACTCGGAATGTTATTGGTGCTATTTCTGCTATGTTCTTCTTGGACTTTATCTAGTTTTGTTATAATAGTTGATATCGAAATAGGTCATGCAATGTTGTCTTAGCTTGAGATAATTTGATCTGGTTGTAGCATATTTGGTAAAGATATTTATGTTCTCTAAGTTATTAAATGTTGGTCCATTTTTCTACTGAGCACACATTGAAATGCTAGCTTGTTTCTCTGGTTAATGGTCTAAGTACTATTTTTTAATTCATTGAATTTTTTATGGTACCCATTAATCTCTAACTAGTCTCTAAGAGTTGGCATGCAATTTTGAGCACATTACACCCCGTAGAGTGGAAAATCCACAAAGAAGGCAAAGAATCCTTTGTTGCAACTGAGAAAAGAATTTTTTTTTCAAGGATGACCCATGGCTCTACTAATGGTATTATGTTAAGTACTTGGTGATGAGAAAGATGTTATTAAGATTTAAGATCCTATGTGATTGATGATTTACAAGGAAAACAAGGAGATATATGTTCTTCTTGAGTCTTGATGAAAATAAGTGATATTATTGGTCTTGAAAGTTGCTCTGTTGGTTACTACAAAAATCCTCTATGTATGTTGACATACTACTTGAATAGAAGATTTAGAGATCTATCCAAATGAGAAGTTTTGATGCATGATGAATGGTAGAAATTCTTTAAGTTCAAGAGCTAGAATAATGGAGAACAAACAGCACTTGCACGTACTCAAATTACACTCAAATTAAAGCTTTTTCTAAATCTGTTTTTGAATTTTTTAATCTTTTCTCTACCTTTGTATGAAAAAATGGAGAAGTTTATATGGTTGTCCAACCTTGTATATTTTGGCACATTATCCTGATCATGTCACTTTGACTTTTTTATGCACTCTATAATTATTTTTGGTTATTACTTGTTACACTTGACTTTTTTATGCTAAAGGAGGAGAAAGAACAGGTTAATCAATTTGGAGCATCAACTCAAGGGGAGCTCACCTAAAGGGAGAGCATAGCAAGTCCTCATGGATTAAAGAGGAGCATAGCAAGCCTTCAAGGATGAAGGAGGAGCTCATGGATTAAGCTAACTTTTGCTCAACATATGATATATGAAATGACTATTGATTTATAAATTTGTTTGCCATGCACAAATTGTTGATAATATTTCATAATGGGTCAACATTAAAAAATGGGAGAATATTAGGATTTTAGTTTTGATGATGAAATGTTTTTATTTGAGCATATATTTGACTTAGTCAAATTCTCTCATTAGTTGTGAATGATTTAAATCCCTTAGTGTTGCTTATTTGTTAAAGTTATTTTTTAGCATGTGTTTTATATTTGAATTTTAAATTGGGGTTGATTAGTTGTTAACATGTGCTAAATCCTTAATTTAGAAAGTTAATTATGTGATTGTTTAATTATGGATAGTTTGAAATTGATTGCTTCTATCCATTTTATGACTAGGCTCAAACCTTAATGAAATGAATATTCGAACGTTCAAAAGCTGCAAATTTGCTACAATACTCTAAAAACATAGAATGACAACACCTATTCTAGCACTTACTAGGTGAACTAGCGCCTACTGAGAGTGAAACCAACAACTTCTTTGATTCATATGAGATTACGTTTCACATGTTTTAAAGCATCTCTCCTGATTTTTTGGTCTCTCTAACGGCTAGCATAACTAGAGAAGACTCTCACACTATAAAAAAAAAGGGTTTTGGAGAATTATATCATCCATCTTGCTCAAAGAAAGTGAGGAACTGCTATAATCTTTTGTAACCTCTGTTCTTTACTCCTCTTTGTTAGTTTTAAACTTGGATATCCACTCTAGAGAGAGTCCAAAAACCATTGTAGCTCATTTATAAGAGCAATCACAACTTTTGAGAGATAAAGCCTTGTTCTTTTGGTAAGAAAAGGGTGTGGATAGCATTCCTTTGACATAGTTACTCTTCTTCAGGTAGAAGTTGAAGGAGGTTTGGCGGTGTTATTGGGAGAAAAAAACCACATTTACTCTGTTTTAGGGATAAAAGTAGATGAAGATTCGTCGAAATCCTTATAACAACAATTCGACAAGAAGTGAAGAAAATTCTACACAATTACTAGGGGACTGGACGTATATATGTTACGCATTACGGTTGAACTAGGATAAACTTGTTTGTGCAATCTTCTTATCCCTATCTCTTTTTAATTTTCTGCATTCATATTATTTGTGTTGCATGAGCATAAATTTTAATTTCTAAATTTTCTGTTAATTGAGCCCATAGAACATATTCACCCCCTCTTGGTTCTATCACTTAGCAAACACCACTGCCAACTATTTCCAAAGGAAGGAGCACAGAGAGCTAAGGAAGTATTGGAATTGGTGCACACTAATGTGTATGATCCTATGAATACCTTGACTCATGTTAAAAATAGATATTTTATTTTATTTATTGATGACTTGACCCGTATGACATGAGTATATTTTATGAGGCAAAAATATGAAGTATTTGTGATATTTATGAAATTTAAAGCACTTGTTGAGAAACAGATTACTAGGTTCATAAAGACTTTGAGAAGTGATAGGGGAAGGACACCTCCAATGAATTTGATAGATTTTGTGAAGATGAAGGAGTGGAGAGACAACTGATTATTCGCTATACACGTCAACAAAATGGTGCATCCAAAATGAAGAATCAATCCGTGATGGAGATGTCCAAATTCATACATGTTGTTTGATAAAAGGATGCCTAAATCATTTTGCCCCGAGGTTATTAATACAATTATGTATTTGTTGAATAGATGTCCAACAAGAGTTGTATGGAACATCACTCCATTTGAAGCTTGGAGTGGAAGAAAGTCGTCGGTGAACCACCCTCAAGTTTTTGGGCATGTTTGTAATGCTCAAGTTCCAAAAGATAAGAGGACAAAGCTTGAAGAAACAATTGATAAATGTGTTTTTATTGGTTATAGTTCTATGTCAAAGTGCTATAGACTACACAACTTGAAGACTAAGAAAATGATCATTAGCTGGGATATTGTATTTGATGAGAAGGTTTCTTGGAATTAGAAAGAAGATAAGGTTGAGTAGAAAATAATCTCAACTCCAATTTTGCAACAAATTAAGTCCAGTAGCTAAAAATGAGCAACCATCCCCTTCTACACCTAGTTCTCCATCCTCATCAAGTGTTTCATCTACACCAAGCTCTAGCTCATCATCTCCAAGCTCTACTACAACAAAAACGAGGAGTTTGAGTGATATTTATGCTAGATGTAATTACTATGTGGTGGAACTAGAAAACTTTGAAGAAGTAATTAAAGAAGATGTTTGGATGAAGGCTATGTAAGAAAAAAATTGATGTAATTGAAAAGAACAAGACATGGCAGCTGGTTAAGAAGCCAAATGACAAAAAAGTTATTGGCATGAAATAGGTGCACAAAGTGAAGCATAATCCAAATGGTTCAATCCAAAGAACCAAGGGTAGATTGATGGTAAAAGGCTAAGCACAATAGCTTAGTATTGACTACAATGACACTTTTACTCTAGTAGCTCGTTTAGACATCACTAAAGCAATTATTGCATTACCTACTCAAAAAGGTTGGAATTTGTACCAACTTAATGTGAAATCAACATTTTTAAGTGGAGAATTAAATGAAGAAGTCTATGTGCAGCAACCTCAAGGCTTTGTGATTAAAAGCCAAGAAGAAAAGGTGTATAGATTGAAGAAAGCTCTTTATGAGTTATAACAGGCACCTAGAGTATAGTACAACAAGATTGATAGCTACTTCATTGAGAAAAGATTCCAAAGAAGTAAAAGTGAGCCTATTTTGTATGTCAAGCATCAAGGTAAGGCTGATATTCTTATTGTTGCCCTTTATGTTGATGATTTGGTGTATACGGGTAACAATAAAAGAATGATTGAAGATTTCAAAATAAAGATGATGAAAAAATATGAAGTGAGTGATCTTGGACTGTTACATTATTTTCTTGGTATTGAGGTTTATCAAGATGAACATGGAGTTTTTATTTTTCAAAAGAAATATGCTGAAAATATTTTAAAGAAGTTTGGCATGCTTGACTACAAACCTATTAATACTCCTTTGGTGGTGAATGAAAAATTTTAAAAAGATGATGGTGAAAGATTAGTAGATGCAAGTGTGTATAGAAGCTTCATTGGAAGTTTATTTTATCTCATGGCTTCAAGGCCTAATTTGATATTTACTACTAGTTTACTCTCTAGATTCATGAGTAAACCAAGTCATTTACATCTTTGATCTGTTAATAATTTCAGTCCTTAAATATCTTTTGTTTGATCTAATTGAACTTCATATGTGTTCAATTATTGACATTTAGCTAAGTTTCTGATTTAGAGTTATTTTTTGATATTTATTGTGAAACTAAGCTTAAATGTGGTTATAAACACTCATAAATGAATTATGCTTTTCAGGATATCTTTGAGTGTTTGAGTCCATTAGCATTGAACCGAGCTTGATGACCATTTAAGGAGAGAGATGAATGCTTAAGGAGATCAATATCACCTCTTGAAGCAATGAAAGAAAAGTATTTGTAAAGAATCCAGGCTGAAAATGAAGGTGCCAAATTACAGGGCCCATGTCAAATTACAGGGCCTGGGTCGTGTCAAATTACAGGGCCCATGTCATCTGACAGGGGGTGGGCCGTGTCAAACGACACGGCCCGTGTCAAATTACAGGGCCTAGGCCGTGTTCTTCTCTGACTTGTGAAATACATGGAATTGGGCTGATAGAAAAGTATAGGGCCCGTGTCGTCACATCAGAAATTTAAATTCGAGTTTTAATGCTAAATTAGGTTTCAAAACCTATAAATAGGGTTGCTTAGAGCCCCTAAAGGAGGCCTGGACAGGGAGAGCCGTCAAGGGAACTGAGGAAAACACAAAGACCAAGGGGAAGGGAGATTAGATGGAAGATTGTAGTCTCGAGTTCGAGCAATCGGAGATTGATCATCCCCAACTTTTGGAAACTAGTTTGATCTTTAGTTTTCTTTTGCACTTTCGTTCTGAACTATGTTTTTCTTCTATTTTTCTTGTGATTTTGAATTTGCCATGTGTGGCTAAACTCCTTGATTGGTTAAGGGAAGATGAAACTCTAGTTTTGATTATGTGAATCTTGCATACTTCTTTATATCAATACAATTATGTTTTTATTCATATGTTTCTGTTCTTAAATCAATATAAAGGTTTTTATATTCTTGCCAAACTTCGAGAATGGTAAAACTAGGATTGCTATGCGCGGTTGCGGTGGTATGACTAGTGAGACATATGATCTAAGCAATTTAATCCCGGTGTGTGATTAGACCTTAGTGTGATTGGTTTTCTAATTCTTAATGCAATCATTAGGTAGGTGTAAGAGCGGTTGCTTTACAAATAACTAATGGTTAGGGTTTGATTTGAGCGGTTGCAGCGGTTACTTTACAAATAACTAATGCTTAGGGTTTGATTTGAGCGGTTGCTGAATTAAGCGAAACTTAAGGAAAACAAGAGATTTATCTCACAATTACATAAGAACATAATTGATCATGTTGGTATAAAGAGTAGGTAAGTTAGCATAATCATTTAAATCTAGTAGTGGATTCCATCTCTTAACCAATATCTTTAATTTGATAATTCAATTCGTGTTTACTGTTTTGGTTTAAGTTTAATTTCTTTTGTTAGTTTTAATTAACAAAAGCCCCTTTTAATTTTACTGTTTATTTTTCATCAGAGTTTAATTTAGGAATTAGATTGATAGTGTTAATTAAATTAGTTCTCTGTGGATCGACCATTGCTTACTACAATTGGTTGCAAGGTTTTTGTATTTTTGGTGGAACTTGACAACTGTTTTTAATATTTATTTTTAATCACATTCCACACCATACCAAATTTTGGCGCCGTTGCCAGGGAACCAATTTTCCAATTGCGCTATTAATCTGTTTCCTATTTTTACTCTGTTTTTGTTTTTATTTTTAATTTTTGATTCTTTCTTTCTGAGTATTTGTAGGTGTTGATGTCCATTGATCATGGATGCTTGTGAGATTTGCTTATCATCTGGACATCCCACTGATTTGTGTCCCACTTTCCTAGTAGACACAAATGAGGAGGTAGAGGCAGTATGGGGATATTCTGAACCGTCCGACAACTACAAACCCTACTCCAATACATATTATCCAGGGTGGTGGGATCCTCCTAACTTGAGTCATGGGCAGCAATAAGTTCAACCTCCTAGGCAACCTGAACTTTCACTGGAGGAGTTAATAAGACAAATGGCCGCTAATAACATTCAGTTTCAACAAGAAACACAGGCCATGTGTAATGACCTGCAAAACTCTTTGGATCAGTTAGCCACAGATCTCAGCAAGTTCCAGAGCCAAATTTCTGAAGGACTTCCCTTACAATTAGAAGAGAATGTGAAGGAAGATGTTAGTGCTGTCACACTACAAAGTAGGAAGGCGCTAGATGAACCCACCTCTCCTTCACAAACTATTGAAAAGAAAGAAACAAAGCCTGAAGAGGTAAGTGAGGAGGGAAAAAACTCTAAGGCCCCCAAGGTAAGTATTCTTGAACTCCTTCCTAAGGTGGTGGAGAGACAATATGATGAGTTGTGTGATGAATTTTCTGATTTTATTGGTTTCAATAATTATATTCATTGTCACTCATATATTGATATTATATGTGCTAATCATGCTGAGATTTCTGCAGACTTGAAAGTTGATGATTTTATTTACAAAGCAGAATCTAAGACCCAAAGGGAGGTGGAATTACAGGCCACTGAAGAGTTTCCAAAGGTGGAAGAAGAGAATCGGATGATGGACACTGCTGAAGTGGATTTTGTTTTTGGGCCATGGTCCAATAGAAACAATGCATATGAAGTTGATGAAGTGCACATATTACTCTTCAGTAGTGAAGCCAAGGAAAATAAGGGAGGCCAATGGGATCTCGGTGGAAGCCCTCATGTCTCAAGCTTAACTTGGTCATTACACTTCAGCCAATGGGACCCCGGTGGAAACTCTCATGTTATTTCAAGCATAAATTGGTTATTATGCTTTCTCCAATGGGATCTTGGTGGAAATCTCTTCATCTTTCTCCGTTACTTCAGTTGATAAGAATGTTTCTTTCCTCTCTTTTATCTTACTTGTCCTAAATTTATTAATGATTATTTATTGTTGAGGTTTACATTGAGAACAATATAGAATTTAAGTGTGGGGGAGGAATTGACATTTTGTTTTCTATTTTATTTCTATTTTTATTTTAATTTTTATTTTCTATTTTTGAAAAAAAATTGTGTTTTTATTTAATTTCTAATGATGTTTTGAGATTTGTGAAGTCTATGAGTTTGAAATAATTGAAATTCAAGGTTATGATTTATAAATTTCTTCTTTCATCTTGAATTTGACATGCTTGGTTTTGGATGTTTGATTGATGAATTGAGTTTGATAGATGCATACATGGTGAGATTTTGAGCCTTTTGATGGATGGATTTAGCATTTGTGCCATTCTTTTCTTTCTTGTGTGATTTTCACTCATGTCATATTGATCACTCTAGAACTTGCTTTGATTCTTTTTGAAGTTACATTTTCACTTGCATACATGAACATGATTGAGGCATTCTTTTGTGATTAACTACTTGGGCCAAATAGCCAACCTTGCATTATTTCCCTTTGATTAACCCCTTAAGCCTATTTGCCTATTCTTTGTCTTACCTCATTATATGCTTTATGTGAAAAACCATGATTTTACCTTACCTTAGGGAATGGGAGAGCATTGGTTCATTTTCATTGGAGGAGCTCTTTTGCTTGCAAGTGTTTAATACGACAAGTGTGGGGGTTGTGCAAGTTGATGTGTAATATGCAAGGTGTTGAAAAAAAATGCAAAGAAAAAGAAAAAAAAATTCAAGAAAGATTGTAAAAGAAAAGAAAGAAAAAGGAAAGGAAGATGTAAAGAGAAAGTGCATTATATAGATTTGAGGGGATAAAAATTTCATGTTTGTCAATTGAGTTTCTCCCCAATGTTCTTTTATTCTCTTGGGTGCTCATCTTACCATATCCATATTATTTTCTTCCCTTACCTTGGCCTCATTATAACCTTAAATAAAGTCCTCTTGATTTGGGTGTGCATGTGTTTGAGTAGTGGAGAAGTAGAAGATAAGCCAGCTTATGGTAGTGCATTTTTCATGGGTTGAATTGAGTGAAATACTTACTTTGTAAACACTTGAGAGATGAGAGTGTATCTTATGAGAATCTATCATTCTTAATTCATGTTTTTCAAATTGAAGATACCTTGCTTGTTGGTTGAAAATGTGAAGAATTGTTATCTCTTGAATGTTTTGATCCCTTGATTCTTTTTTTGTTCTTCTTGCTCACAAACCTCTCTTGAATATCATTGGAAATTGAGTTCTTTAAATTGTTAGGTTTTTAATTTGTTTTGTTTTCTCTGTTCCTTGGTTTGGTCTTATGTTTTGCCCAGGAGTGCAAAAGGTTAAGTGTGGGGGTATTTGATCTGTTAATAATTTCAGTCCTTAAATGTCTTTTGTTTGATCTAATTGAACTCCATATGTGTTCAATTATTGACATTTAGCTAAGTTTCTGATTTAGAGTTATTTTTTGATGTTTATTGTGAAACTATGCTTAAATGTGGTTATAAACACTCATAAATGAATTATGCTTTGCAGGATATCTTTGAGTGTTTGAGTCCATTAGCATTGAACCGAGCTTGATGACCATTTAAGGAGAGAGATGAATGCTTAAGGAGATCAATATCACCCCTTGAAGCAATGAAAGAAAATTATTTGTAAAGAATCCAGGTTGAAAATGAAGGTGCCAAATTACAGGGCCCATGTCAAATTATAGGGCCTGGGCCGTGTCAAATTACAGGGCCCATGTCACCTGACAGGGGGTGGGTCGTGTCAAACGACACGTCCCGTGTCAAATTACAAGGTCTAGGCCGTGTTCTTCTCTGACTTGTGAAATACATGGAATTGGGCTGACAGAAAAGTACAGGGTCTGGGCCGTGTCATATGACACGGCCCGTGTCGTCGCATCAAAAATTTAAATTCGAGTTTTAATGCTAAATTAGGTTTCAAAACCTATAAATAGGGTTGCTTAGAGCCCCTAAAGGAGGCCTAGACAGGGAGAGCCGTCAAGGGAACTGAGGGAAACACAAAGACCAAGGGGAAGGGAGATTGGATGGAAGATTGGAGTCTCGGGTTCGAGCAATCGGAGATTGATCATCCCCAACTTTTGGAAACTAGTTTGATCTTTAGTTTTCTTTTGCACTTTCATTCTGAACTATGTTTTTCTTCTATTTTTCTTGTGATTTTGAATTTGCCATGTGTAGCTAAACTCCTTGATTGGTTAAGGGAAGATGAAACTCTAGTTTTGATTATGTGAATCTTGCATACTTCTTTATATCAATACAATTATGTTTTTATTCATATGTTTCTGTTCTTAAATCAATATAAAGGTTTTTATATTCTTGCCAAACTTCGAGAGTGGTAAAACTAGGATTGCTATGCGCGGTTGCGATGGTATGACTAGTGAGACATATGATCTAAGCAATTTAATCCCGGTGTGTGATTAGACCTTAGTGTGATTGGTTTTCTAATACTTAATACAATCATTAGGTAGGTGTAAGAGCGGTTACTTTACAAATAACTAATGGTTAGGGTTTGATTTGAGCGGTTGCTGAATTAAGTGAAACTTAAGGAAAACAAGAGATTTATCTCACAATTACATAAGAACATAATTGATCATATTGGTATAAAGAGTAGGTAAATTAGCATAATCATTTAAATCTAGTAGTGGATTCCATCTCTTAACCAATATCTTTAATTTGATAATTCAATTTGTGTTTACTGTTTTGGTTTAAGTTTAATTTCTTTTGTTAGTTTTAATTAACAAAACCCCCTTTTAATTTTACTGTTTATTTTTCATCAGAGTTTAATTTAGGAATTAGATTGATAGTATTAATTGAATTGGTTCTCTGTGGATCGACCCTTGCTTACTACAACTGGTTGCAAGGTTTTTGTATTTTTGGTGGAACTTGGCAACTGTTTTTGATATTTATTTTTAATCACATTCCACACCACACCAATCTTGGGATAGCAAAAAGAGTGCAACGGTATGACATGGGCATCATGGATTATTGGATCAAATTTAAGAAAAATTCAGAATTAAAATTAAAAGGCTATTGTGATAGTGATTAGGTTGAAAGTGTTAATGATATTGAGAGCACTTCAGCTATGTGCTTTCTCTTGGGTCTAGTGTGATTTCTTGGTGTTCAAAGAAACAAGAAACAGTGGTGCAAACTTCAACTGAAGCAAAGTATTTGGTAACTAGTTCAACACAAGAAGCAACTAGTTGAGAAGAAAATGGAAAATATTAGAGAGAAGCAAGAGGAAGTTGTTCAACTTCGTTGTGACAACAAATCAGTCAGTCTTATGACAAAGATTCTAGTTTCTCATAGTTGGACCAGACACATCAACATAAAATATTTCATTAGAGAAGTAATTAAAGAAGGTGAGGTACAACTAGAATTTTGTTGCTCACAAGAGTAATTAACTAGCTGATATTTTGACCAAAGCACTTCCAAGAGCATGATTTCAGCAACTTAGAGAAGCTTTGAGAGTCAAGGAATAACACATTAAGGGGGAGTATGTTAATGAGTAATGTGCTACTACTTATTATCATTTAATGTTAGAGTTAAGTTGAGTCAAGTTTAATTATGATGACTTGAGTGGATGAATGTAACGCTTAATTTTTAGTCATTTTAAAAGTCACTTGTATAAAGTAACAAGTCTATAAATTGATGTGTATATGCTGCAACAATCAAGTGACTATAAACAAAGAAATATTCAATTTAAATACTCTTCTTCCTACTCTAATTTTTCTGCATAATTTTGGGGTACCATAAGTCTACCTTATCTTTTCTAAAATGATTTAGTTAAAATATCACCTCTGGAAAACCACCAACACGTACTGTTCAATTTGTCATTGCTCTGGACAAAAACGTGGGTATTTGTGCTTATGCAATCACGTGCATGTAAATTTCAAGGTCTGTTGATGCTCAATTGCACTTACGTATAGACAATGAAGTGATAAGGCGATAGAAAGAAAAATGAAAGTTCAGTTCTATATGTCACATACCTGCAAGCGAATGGAGAATTCTTTAAGCAGGTACATAGCAAATTTGTTAGTGCCGCGGAAGGTTCTGTTCTGGAAGTTGTCACTCACCCCCGTAGAGACAAAAAACAAGGATTCAGATAGATGCCTCTCAAGTTTTGCTTGCTCATTGAACAGCTTTGGCAAATTATTGTTAACAGTCCTCTTGAATAACTTTATTTGGATGTCTAATGTCAGAGACGTCTTCTGCAAAGAGGGCAAATAATATATGATATAAAAAAAAAAACTATATTCAAAGAATAGCTGCGCTGATGAACTTCTAAATATTAGATATGACATTTACTTTGTTAGTTTCTGGCAGAATGCCAGAACCACCAGATGCATAATTTATGCCTGTGGTGATTTTGTTCCTTTGATGACTTGAAAGACCCAAGAAGGGAGGGACAAAGGGTAGCCCTAGATGTATAGCTGCATAAAGAATGAAATGACTCAAGGGGTTAATTTGTGGGAACATTAAAAATTTTTGTATCAGAATGAATTATCAATTTATGGAGCAGAGAAAGTTGAAAAACAAATAGCAAGTAGTGAAAGTGGATTGTGTTTCTCACCAAGGTAATCAACCACAGTTTTGCCATTGGTAAATCGACCAGTAGGTTTGCCATCAAAATCTATGCCATAAGGAAGAAAATTTGCTTTGCCGTTTCCTGCAAGATAGTTATTGTTGCCACTGTCAACCAGGGAATCACCAAAAACATACATAGCTGGAATCTGTTTCGAGTGATCGAAGTTCATTGTTGATGCTAGGGGTAAGAGCAAAGTCAACACAAAACCAAGGGTGAGATATTTGGAATTCATTTTTGAGACAATGTTTCTAAGTCTATAAGGAATCCAAAGAGGAACTGATGGACTTAGTTCTGCCTTGTAGTGATTATTGAACAATTGCATCAGCTTTTATGGTGCTGCTGCCATTTGTCTCATAATGGCGTTTCTCATTAAACCACGCCTAGTATTCTTGAGATCACGGCTATGCATGTTTGAGTCGGTCCTGTAGTGGATCAACACAAAACTACACGTATTTTAGCAATGTTTTTGGGAGAGATTTTAGCAATATTAAGAAAAAATCATTTAATACTTTTTGTTTAGTAATTATGAAGATTATTAACAAAATTGATTAAGAGAATTAAGAATTATTCTAAATATATTTTATAAATAATACATTTGCTAACTAGTGTCCTTATGACTTTGATAAAGCATAAAAAATAAAAATTATTGAATGAAAAGTAAAATATTTAATATATTTGAAAGTTTAAATAGCTAGCATTAATGACATTCTTCTTTAAGTAATTATAAATATTTAATGTAAATTATTAAATATTTCTTAATTAATGTCCTTAAGACAGTTGATAATAATACTCATAAAATAATTTTATAGCAGAGAAATTCATAAAATTATCTAACATAAAATAATGATGTATTAATTTTTTATTAATTTAGCCTATACCACTGGTGTATACTAAGTATATCATAATCTCTTTGTTCTAATTATTATAAGAAATAAAAATAAAAATCTCTGTTCTTGGTGATGTTAGTAGATGGTATTAAAATTACAACCTTCCTTTTAAAGTAACGTTCATTCTGCATGGATAATGTGCAGTTCATATAACGCATATGGAATTGAATGCCCTTGACATTAATGAATTAAACGGGCAAGACAAATAAATGGTGGCTATGAGTTACTTGAAGATTTTTTTAATGTGTATATTATTATTATTTTTATATCTATGTCAATATTTCTTGTAGAGGTTATCGCCAGTGATGATGTCATGACGTTCTTATCCATGGTAAACGAAAAATATGGTTGACCATGACTTTCGACACAAGCTGTATTTTCTTATTTTATTTAATAAAATATCTAATATTCCATATAATACAACTATAAAATTATACAAAAAAAATTGCATTTAGTAGTTGGAGCCACCACTAGAATCACAGTTTAATATGAGATTTACCAAAAAAAACAAAAAAATTAACACAACAATGTTGCAAGCCACTCCGTGAGTGTATGACTGTAAGTAACTAAATGTGTTTTGACTTTTAACTCAATGAACTGCAGAGCTTGATTGTGATTTTTTATTTGTGTATGATTATATAATATATTACTTTGCTTTCTTATGTGGTTAAATATAGAGAAGCGAAAAATGGGGACTTGAACAATTTATAATCAAAATCAAAATGAAAAAACCACTTGACACTTGTTTGGTACAACAAAAATGTGGAAGTTCAAAAGTGGAGTGTATCTCATTTTACACTCCCTATAAATTTTGTCTGCCTTTATGTTATGAAAGGAATAATTTGTGAAAATCGGAAACCTTTTTCGTCTTTCCACCCCATTTTCATTCTTCTCACTCTTCACCTTCTCATTTTTCTCCTTTACACTCAAACAAGCATAGTGTTGCTACTACATGGTAAGTAAGAGTGTAAATGAATTGAATCAAGCTAACAATTTGAAGCTTCAGCTTGACTTGTGAAAAAAATATTTTGTGATACAAGTGTGTGTGTGTGTTTTTTTTTGGTTCATCAAGTTTGTAGTATTAGGTTCAGGGGTGACAAATCTATGCATGGTGTGTTTGACAAATGAAGAATTTGAAACTTGGAGTGTGACTTCTAATATTGGACCTCCTATTATAAAGCATTTCTTATGTTTACAACTGGATATTTTGAGTTACATTTTAGATTCCAAATTTGTCTAAATTGGGAGCGTTGAAAGTTTGCTTGATAGAGATATTGTATGCCCATCAACCCATTAAAAGGTGTCATGACTGTGATCGTAGCAGAATAGCAACTTAAATTTAAAAAAAAAATTAAGAGTCGTCACTAATTTTATTTTTTATTAGAAAAAATTAAAAAACCTAAGAAAAATAGTATTTAAAACTAGATTGAATTCGAGAGTCAGTTATGTGTAAGAAATGGTGGAAACTTAATCCCACAGTACTCTTATCACACTCGTCATGAGACGGTACCTTATGTTAATTACGCAAATTCTTAATAATTCTTGAAAATATTTGTTTTATCCCTTTTTAAAAAATAACTGAAATAGACAAATAAATTATGAAAAATTAATTTTTGGTTTGACAGAATAGAAATTCTGCTCCTACTTATCCCCAGTTGTAATGAGGAAATCAAAGTCATGTAATTTTTTATAAAATTCTTGTGGGTTAGTTGATTTTAATTAAAAAAAGTTAATTTTTGACTTTTGAAAATTCAAATTAACAAGTCGTCACGATTCAGTTAATCCTATTAAGATTCGAATAAGTGAAGTTTGGCGTCATGCTAGAGATGTCACCCATTGTTTATCAAGTTTATTGAAAAAAAATTATTTTAAAAAAGTTTTGAGTCTTTATCAATTAGTGATTTATTTTATAAAATTTGAAAACAAAATAATAATAATAATAATAATAATAATAATAATCGTAAAAATTTAAATCATCAAATTATCATAACTCAGATGATTATAAAAGTTACAAGATTAGCAACATATCACAACTCGGCTAATCCTATTTTATTCTTCTCAATTTTCTTTTGATTTTTTTGAAAATTCAAATTAACAAGTCGTCGCGACTTAGTTAATCCTGTTAAGGTTTGAAAATGTGAAACTCAGTGTCATGCTAGAAACGTCACCAATTATTTATCAAGTTTGTTACTAAATTTTTTAATTTAAAATTATCTAAAAAAATGAATTTTGAGGCTTTATTAATTAATAATTTGTTTTATAAAAGTTTGAAGACAAAAAAAAATATTAATAATATAAATCATGAAGTTGTCACAACTCAGATGATTACGAAAGTCACAGGGTTAGCAAACTGTTATAACTCGGCTAATACTGTTTTTAATTTTTTTCTAAAAAAAGGTTCAATTTATTTAAGATTTTTTCTTCATTATTGGTTTTTTATTTTTTTTTATTTTTGGTTTGCAGCCAATGAGTCTTTAATCCAAGCCCATTTCTTAAAAAAATAAAAAATAAAACAAAACACAAAAAAAGAACCAAAAAGAAAAATAGTCACCAACTTATGAAATAAGGGGATTAAAAGAAAAAAGGAGGTTTTGAAATGGTTGCAGGTGAAGAAAGTTAAACCCAGCGGTTGGGCGACGCACGGGTTTGGTACGAATGGTGGGGCAGTGCAGTGGCACTGGGCTTCGAGCAACGATGCGCGGTGGTCTATGATTCAGTGCTTAGCCGGATTTGGCGTAGGTCGCGGCAGTTTGGTACTTGGCCGGATATGAGATTTGGTTGTGGTGGAGGCGCAAATGGAGGGGGTTACGGTGGCTTCGGTGCTGGACGGAGCTGTGGCGCGGGTGAATGGTGGAAGACGGTTTGAGGCATGATGGTGACGTTATGGCAGAGACGCATCAATGGCGCCTTGGGAAGAACTGGGTCGTGGTGGTGAGACGCGGCTATGGTGGTGAAAGGCGCAAAATAGAGACGATTGCATGGCTGCTCTATTTGATTTCACAGTTTAATTGTGGTAATGACTATGGTGGCTTGGTTGGGCATGAAAAGGTGAAGGGTGGTAATGGTGGTTGTGGTTTGGGTGGTTGATCACGCTTGTTTGTTTGGCAAGGATGGTATTTATGGTTATAAGGTGAAGATGAAGGCTTGATAGTGGTGGTTATGGAGGGTAATGCTGGTGGAGTCATGTTGAGGTGAAGAAAATGGTGGGGGTCGTGGGTGGCAGAGGCTATATTTTTCTTGTATGAAGGTGGTGAAGTGAGGGACTTTTGGCACAGATTGCTGTGAGGAAGGCTACGTGCAAAAAATAAAATTAAAGGCTAGGATAGTTGCACTAGGCAGAAGTGTGTATGTGTAAAGTCTCAAGGCTGAAAGTAAGTGATCTGAAGTTGAAGCCAGTTATGTGTTTTTATAGGAAAGATTAGGCTTAGGTGTTTAAGTTGAAGTGTGATTAGGATTTGTTTAAGATGATAAGTTGTAGTCTATTTTGGATGGGTTATAGTTAGTTTAAGAGGAGTCGTGATTAATTTAGGATGAGGTTAATGATAAGTTATGGTTTATGGATGAGTTTGTTTAGGATAACAACTACTAGAGTCTACTTAGGATAAGTTCAATGACATATGGGTTATGATATGAGTCAATGAGTTAGGTTATGGGTTAACAGGTCATGAATTGGATAATGGGTCACGGGTTGGATAATGGGTCATTGGTTGGATAATGGGTCAATGGGTGAAAGTTTGGTCTTTTTCCTTATTTCCCCTTCTTCTTCTTTTTTTAACAAAATGCCCCGGACAAAATTGGGTATTCACAGTTGCTCCTTTTTACTTATTTATTACTAGATAAAAAGAATAACTGTAGGTTTTCATTTTATCATTGTAAGGAACTAGTAAAGACATGAACTTGAATTTTGTTCGGGAGCAACAAAAATAAAACAACGTGAGAACAAAAATGCGAAGAGCGATGCGCTCAAAGGTAAATGACAGAAAATTAAATGACATGAGCTAATGCGCTCGAAAGTAAAGACAGGAGCCGATGCGCTCAAAAGTAAAAGACAGGAGCCGATGCGCTCAAAAGTAAATGAAAAAAAATTAAAAGACAGGGAGTCAATGCTCTCAAAAGTAAAATGCATGGAGCCGATGCGCTCAATGATGGATGGAACCGATGCGCTCAAACTACATGGAGCCGATGCTCTGAAAATGCATGGAGCCGATGCACTCAATGATGGATGGAGTCGATGCGCTTAATGATGCATGGGGTCGATGCGCTCAAAATGCATGGAGCCGATGCGCTCAAAATGCATGGAATGACAGTGGGCTTATGTGTCTCGAAGACAATGGGCTACTGAGTCCCGAAAGACAATGGGCTACTGCCTCCTAAAATTTGAAAAACAATGGACTATTGCGTCCCAAAAATTAAATGACAATGGGTTATTGCGTCCCAAAAATTAAAAGACAATGGGCAACTATATTCCAAAAATTAAAAGACAATGGGTTACTGCATCCCAAAAATTAAAAGACAACGGGCTACTGTGTCCCAGAAATTAAAAAACAATAGGCTACTACGTCCTAAAAATAAAAAGACAATGGGTGACTGCGTCTCAAAATTGAAAGACAATAGGATACTACGTCCTGAAAATTGAAAAATAATAGGCTATTGTGTCCCAAAAATTAAAAGATAATGGGTTACTGTGTCACGAAAATTAAAAAATAATGGACTACTGCGTCCCAAAAATTAAAAAATAATGAACAACTGTGTCCCAAAAATTAAAAAATAATATTGTGTCCCAAAAATTAGAAGACAATGGGCTACTGCATCCCGAAATTGAAAGACAATGGGATACTGCGTCCCGAAAATTGAAAAACAATGGGCTATTGTATCCCAAAAATTAAAAGACAATGAGCTACTGTGTCCCAAAAATTAAAAAATAGTGGGCTACTGCGTCCCAAAAATTAAAAGACAATGGGCTGCTGCGTCCCAAAATTGAAAAGACAATGGGCTACTGCATCCAAAAAATTAAAAGACAAATTTTAAAAGGCAATAGGCATCTTAACCCAAAAAGATTTTTTTTATTTTATTTTATTTTTTTATTTTTTCTCTCTTTTTCCTTTTTTTATTTTTTACTTTCTCTCTTTCTCTTTCCTTCTTTTTTTTTTTTTTAAATTTTATTAAAAGTCTTTTGAACCAACGATGACTTTTGGAAAGTTTTGACTAATCAAACCCCTCGTTCACATGTTTTTGCTCGCTGAAGTTGACAACCTTAGTCCTTCTTGCTCATCCTTTCTTTCCTTTTTCTTCTTCTTTCTCTTTCCTTGTTTTCCACTCTTAACTTTCCTTTTGAGAAATGTAATGATCATCTCTTATTATAAACCCTTGCATGGTTGAGTCCTTGAGAGAAAATTTTACTGCAGTATTTAACTTTGTCCCTCATCCAATTGATTCCATGCAATTGCTTGATAACTTAATCACTGTCTCTTTTGTTACTTCCTTCAACATATTTTCTCCTTATTCCTTCAGAAAATTTTGCCCCAGTATGGCCAATGAAACGCAAACAAAAAATTACCAACAATTTGCCTCAGTCTAAGCAATTCCAATTTATTTTCCCTAACTTTTGCTTAAACCCTTTTGGGTTTTCAGTCTAACAAGTTCTTTTCCTTTTTTTTGCTTGGGTACCTCTTGTTTCTAGATTATTCCCTGAGATATCATTTTCCCATTTAATTGGAACTTCTAAGTTCTTTTCAGTCTCAATTGTTCATTAAGGGATTGCCACCAGATGATCAAAACATATTGTTGTACTCATGTTCACATTACTTGAAGCATTACGTAATAGACAGACATGAATTCAAGAGTACAACATAAAAGAAATTTACTAAGCGAACAACTTCCAGATTAGTTTTGGAAGTTTGACTACACAAAAAGGTGTATATATGGAAAAGGACACAAACAATGGTATGAGATTTAAAGAGGTGTTGACCTAATATAAATTGGTTTGATGAAAATTTGCCTACTAGACATTATGACTAATGATTTTCTTCTGCTAAGCATCTACGTCAAGTCAAATTGAACAAAAGAGAAATTTGTCCCAATTTGGGACAGAATTAAATAGGGCTAAAACTCGTCCTAGTGACCAAAAGATTTACCCAAGTATAGGTCAAATTGAACTAAGGAAAAGAAAAATTGCCTCAGTTTAGAGTCAAATCTAGCAGGATAGAATCTTGTCCTAGTGTAAGTCTTTTTTTTCCTTTTCTTTTTTTCCTTTTTTTTAAGGAGTAATGAATTAGATATTTGGATGAGTGTAACCTTTGACTCAAAATTAAAGTTAACAAAAATGACAACAATCCTTTATGGATCATAATGAACTTTTTGAGGCTTGTAACATAGCCAAGGCTAGGGGTTATGGAAGGAAAGATATAAGGCTCAAACAAGTGTTTAAGGGTTGAATGAGACCAAAGATCCTTGTTCAAAATTAAACTTTGTCAACTGCTTTTGCACTATCAAGTACACTTTTCTCTGATTGTTCTCTATTTCTTCCCCATTTCATTTCATCATTCCCCTTTGTCATGACTCATTTCATTTTCTTTCTTCTTTCTTTCCCTTCTCTTTTTTTTTTGTTTAGATTTTTGGTTTTTCATCATTTTTTTTAATTCTTGCCCCTTTCACCTTTTCTTCCTTTTCCATTATGCTTCAAAATATTCACCATGATCATCAACTTTTGTTTTGTGCTATCCCCTAGTGTAGGAGTGATCCTTATCCACGGTTTATTGAAGAAATTTTTAAGCTCAAAAGGGATAACGAGGGATAAAGATGATGAAATTTTGTAAATATAGAGAAAAATGACCAGTCTTCATTTTCAAATCGTGATTGTTTATTTTCAAAACTTTAATTTTGAGACAAAAAGATAGTACACACTAAATGATTACTTATTTGCTCCTTTTTTTTCTTCATTTTGTTTTTCAAAAGGCACTTACACATTTAGACTTTATTGACATCTACCAAACTGAGAATTACCAAGAATTGGTGTCAAATTGGGTCCAAATACAAGAAAGACACTTTGAAAAAATGAAAGAGAATAAATATCAAGAAAGACAATGTGATGAAAATGAAAGGAAACATGATACCCATTACATTAACGCCTCAAGAAAGTTAACATAAGTTCAACATCACTAATTATTTTATGGCAATCACTTCAATTAAATGCCTCAGATCTTCAATTATTCAGAGGTTGCGAGTTACTGGAGGGCGAATGACTTCTTCATATATGATTATCTCAACTGGTGTTGGAAATATTTTCCTCAGGAGATGAATGTGCTGCATCATTTTCTTTTCCCAAAGCTATGCACCTCATTATTTCCTCCAACTCTACATTGACTTCTTCAGAGGAAGCTACCTTTTGTCTACTTTATATTACCCTTGAAGTGAGCAATTCTTGGATTCGAACCTTAAAGTCTTGACAGTTCTCGATATCATGTCCCATTCCTCCACAATGATAGGCATAACTTGAGTTTTCATCCTGTTTCTACTCTTTTTTCATTGTTACAGTCGGTGTAGTAATACTATAGCATGCTTTCTTCAACCCCTTGAATATTTTAGCCATTAGTGTACGCAAGCTCATGACCTTTCTTATGGGTGATCCTTCTATCTCCAGAGCATTTACCTCATTCCTTCCATCATGATTAGGAATTGGGTTATTGACAATACTTGGTCCAGCCACTTCTTGAATGTCAAGCTTCCCATAAGCAATTAGCTTCCTTACGGCAGTCTTCAAAGATTCACAATCTTCAATTAAGTGCCCTGGAATGTCCCTGTGGTATTTGCAAGTTAAATTTGAGTTATACCATATTGGAAATGGTGGTTCTAGGGGACGTACAGGATTTTCAGATATGAGGTGAGCATCAAACAGTCTTTGGAATAAGTCTGTATTTGAAATGGATAATCTTGGGAAAGGGGGTAGGTTTTGGGGACGAGAGCAGCCTTGATTTTGGAAGTTTGACCGAGGTTATGGGTGATTTGAGAAATTTTGTGAAGGTGCAGGTGGATATTGGGTATAGGTTGGGCAAGTTGGTACATATGGTTGTGGTGTGGGAACATTATTGACGTGAAATTATGGGATTGGGGTGATATTTGTGGTTAGCACAATTTGGTGGGGTGGGTAATAAGGAGGTGTAGGTGTAGGTGTTTGGTAGGGAAGGTGAAGGTTAGGGTTATATGACGGTTGATAACTTGGGTATTGTGGTGAATATCGATGTCTGAAGGTCTGTTGGTGTTGGACATAATTTATTTCAGATTCTTTCTTTTTCGGCTGAAATTCTTTCTTAGGAGCGGTATCCTCTGTATTACTCACAGGAAACTTTCCAGCTTTGGCTAAAATCTCAATCCTTTCTCCCACAGTGATAAAGTCAACAAAATCTTTATAGGCTGCTCCGGCCATTGCCCCGATAAAAGGATTTTCTAAATTTCCCAAGAAATATGAACACATCTCAAACGGCGTCAATGAGAGTTGAACTTGAGTCGCCAAGGCTCTCCACCATTGTGCATATTGTTTGAAAGATTCCTTATTCCCTTTTTACATTGAGCTCAATTGTTCTTGTGTTGGGACTGTTTCTAAGTTAAACTTATATTGTCCCATAAACAGGTTTGCCTAGTCATCCCAAGAAGAGATTTTAGAGAGGTCTTGTTGGACACACTATTCTAAAGCAGGCCCAATCAAGCTTTCATAAAAGAAGCTGACAAAAAACTTTTAGTCCTTTGACCAAATTGACATTTTGGTAATGTATGTTTTTAGATGGAAAATAGGTTAGTGCTTCCATCATATTTGTCAAATTCTGGAACCTTAAAGTCCTTTGGGATTATAATGTTAACAGTAGGGCATAACTCTTCTATCCTAAGGGGACTATAGGTGTTGGGACCCTTGATTGCTTTGATTTGTTCTTTCATCTTTTCCATCCATTCTTCCTTCATCTTATCATCTTGAATGACTTCATGACTAGTCCTAGTAGGAAATCCTGTTGACACCTGGATAGATGCATGCAGTTGTTCCCATGTAAACTCAGTGTTACCAAGAACCTTATTTTGAGTATCTTCTGATGAACGATACCCTTCTCCGATAGGAATCGCTAGTGGTGCAGTATTCGAGGTTCCTTTCACAAAAGGCATCTCAGTGGTGACCCTAGGGTTTGTCCATGTGGAAGTGATAGTTGGCGGCTGTGAATGTGCCCCAATCACTCTTATATTTTCGGCTGCCCCAATCAAGGTGAGGGTCTCCCTCATGGCTGACAACATTTCCTCCATTTTTCTCTGAGATTCTGTCATTTCATTCATCCTCCTTTTCATCTCATCTACTTCCATACTCAGATTTCTTCCTTCGTTCTCAGCTGTCATCACTACAAGCTTTGCTAGAGCTCTTGTGTTGTGAACTTGGGTTTGATTGGTGTCTTCTTTCCTTGGTCACGCAATGATTCCCTCTATTTGATTTATCAAAACAGAATAACATCAAACAAAGAATGAGATGCATAAGATGAAATGAATGAACTTTGTGATGAAAACATCTTCTCTTCTTTCTTTCTTTTTTTTTTTAAAAAAAAATATGCTAGGAATGCCATGAAAATGTAGGATGACATTTTTTTTTGAATGTTAGGAATGTCATGAAAATGTAAGATGATGCTTTTTCTTTTGAAGAATGCTAGGAATGCAAGATGAGGTATCTCACTTTTTCTTGAATGCTAAGAATGCCATGAAAATGCAAGATGATGTTTTTTTTATAAAGAATGCTAGAAATGTCATGAAAATGAAAGATGATATATATATATTTTTTAAGAATGCTAGGAATGCCATAAAAATACAAGATGATGTATTTTTTATAGTTTTTTTAAATACAAGAATGAATGGCATGAGGAAAGAAGAAGTAGGCTCCCTTCGTGTCCTAATGGGATTGCCTTAAACTTGGAAATTTCTATCCTATCGATCTATGGGTCCTTCTGACTCGTGAGAACTCTCATTGGGTGGTTCTTCTATTCTAAAGGCCTCTAGAGCTAAGTCTCATTTTAGAATGTTGACCACAAACAGTGGATAAACCACTAAGTGTGAAACATTCGTAAAAAAAGGCACACTCTAGATGAGGTTTTCATGATAACTAAGTAGGATGTACATCTAAAATGGCTACCACTACGCAACCTCTACCTAACTTAGGCTTCACTCAGACCCGGGTATAGGGCCCCTACTTGAACGTGTGTGATAAACGTGTAGGTGCGGTAGGTGTAGGGAATATACAAACCTTTACAATTCAAAAGACTACCCATATCTTGCAAAACAAAGCAAACACAAAAAAAAACTCCAAAAGTTTTTAACCCTAAGGTGTAGATAATAAAACAATTAACACTAAAAAAATATCAAATAATAAATAAAAAAGAAAAAAAGGATAAAATAAACACATAAAGATCACAATATTTGTATAACCAACTTGTATAGGCTTGACTCTCAAGTATCCCTAGTGGAGTCCCCATCTGTCGCAACCTTGATCGCAGTGGAATAACAACTTAAATTAAAAAAAATTAGGAGTAGCTACTAATTTTATTTTTTATTAAGAAAAATTGGAAACCTAAGAAAAATAGTCTTTGAAAACAAATTGAATACGGGAGTCAGTTATGTGTAGTGAAGGGTGGAAACTTAATCCCACAGCACCCTTACCACACCCGTCTTGAGACGGTACCTTAAGTTAATTATGCAAATTCTTAATAATCATTGAAAATATTTGTTTTATCCCCTTTTAAAAAAATAACTGAAATAGAAAAATTAATTATGGAAAATTAATTTTTGACTTGACAGATTATAAATTCAGCTCCTATATATCCCCAGCTGCAATGAGAAAATCAAAGTCACGTAGTTCTTTATAAAATTCTTGTGGGTTGGTTGATTTTAATTTAAAAAAATAATTTAATTTTTGACTTTTGAAAATTTGAATTAACAAGTCGTCACGACTTAGTTAATCTTATTAAGATTCGAATAGGTGAAACTCGATGTCATGCTAAAGACGTAACCCATTGCTCATCAAGTTTATTGAAAAAGAAATTATTTTAAAAAAAGTTTTGAGTCTTTATCAATTAGTGATTTATTTTATAAAAATTTGAAAACATAATAATAATAATAATAATAATAATAATAATAATAATAATAATAATAATAATAATAATAATTGTAAAAATTTAAATCATCAAGTTGTCACAACTCAGATGATTATAAAAGTTACAAGATTAGTAAGCTGTCACAACTCAGCTAATTCTGTTTTATTCTTCTCAATTTTTTTTTGATTTTTTTGAAAATTCGTATTAACAAGTCGTCGTGACTTAGTTAATCCTGTTAAGGTTTGAATAGGTGAAACTCGGCGTCACGCTAGAGACGTCACCCATTATTTATCAAGTTTGTTACTAAAGTTTTTAATTTAAAATTATCTAAAAAATGAATTTTGAGTCTTTATCAATTGATGATTTGTTTTATAAAAGTTCAAAGACAAAATAATAATAATAATAATAATAATAATAATAATAATAATAATAATAATAATAATAATATAAATAACGAAGTTGTCACAACTCAGATGATTACGAAAGTCAAAGGGTTAGCATGCATGCTGTCACAACTCAACTAATCCTGTTTTTAATTTTTTTCTAAAAAAAGTTCAATTTTTTTCATTTTTTTCTTCATTGTTGTTTTTTTTTCATCTTTTTTTTGTTTGTAGTCAATGAGTCTTTAATCCAAGCCCATTTCTAAAAAAATAAAATAAAATAAAACAAAACAAAACAAAACGAAAAAAATAAAAGAACAAAAAAAAAATAGTCAGCTGCTTATGAAATAAGGGGATCAAAAGAAAAAAAATGAGGTTTTGAAATGATTACAGGTGAAGAAGGTAGAAGCCAGCGGTTGGGCGGCGCACAGGTCTGGTATGAACGGTGGGGCAGTGCGGTGGTGCTGGGCTTCAAGCTACGACACGCGGTGGTCTACGATTCAGTGCTTAGCCGGATTTGGCGTGGGTCGCGGCGGTTTGGTACTTGGTCGGATCTGAGATTTGGTCATGGTGGAGGCGCAAACGAAGGGGGTTACAGTGGCTTGACTGTTAGATGGAGCTGTGGCACGGGTTAATGGTGGAAGACGATTTAAGGCGTGATGGTGATGTTATGGCAGAGACACAGTGATGGCGCCTTGGGAAGAACTGGGTCGTGGTGGTGAGACGCGGCTATGGCGGTGAAGGGCGCAAAATAGAGACGATTGCGTGGCTGCTCTGTTTGCTTTCACAGTTTGATGGTGGTAATGACTATGGTGGCTTGGTTGGGCACGAAAAGGTGAAGGGTGGTAATGGTGGTTGTGGTTTGGGTGGTTGATCACAGTTGTTTATTTGGCAAGGATGGTGTTTGTGGTTATCGGTGAAGATAAAGGCTTGATAGTGGTGGTTATGGAGGGTAATGCTGGTGGAGTCACGTTGAGGTGAATAAAATGGTAGGGGTCGTGGGTGGCCGAGGCTATATTTTTTTTGCATGAAGGTGGTGAAGTGAGGGGCTTTTGGTTGAGATTGTTGTGAGGAAGGCTATGTGAAAATAAAATAAAATTAAGGGCTAGGATAGTAGCACTAGGCAGAAGTGTGTAAGTGTAAAGTCTCAACGCTGAAAGTAAGTGATCTGAAGTTGAAGCGAGTTATGTGTTTTTATAGGAAGGATTAGGCTCATGTGTTTAAGTTGAAGTGCAATTAGGATTTGTTTAAGATGATAAGTTGTAGTCTGTTTAGGATGGGTTATGGTTAGTTTAAGAGGAGTCATGATTAATTTAGGATGAGGTTAATGATAAGTTATGGTTTATGGATGAGTTTGTTTAGGATAACAACTACTAGAGTCTGCTTAGGATAAGTTCAATGACATATGTGTTATGATATGGGTCATTGGGTTAGGTTATGGGTTAACTGGTTATGAATTAGATAATGGGTCACAGGTTGGATAATGGGTCATGGGTTGGATAATAGGTCAATGGGTGAAAGTTTGATCTTTTTCTTTATTTCCCTTTTTTTTTTATCAAAATGCCCGGGACAAAATTGGGTATTCCCAGTTGCTCCTCTTTACTTGTTTCTTACTAGTTAAAAAGAATAGCTGTAGGGTTTCATTTTATCACTGTAAGGAACTAGTAAAGACATGAACTTGAATTTTGTTTGGGACCAACAAAAACAAAACAACGTGAGAACAAAAATGCGAAGAGTGATGCGCTCAAAGGTAAATGACAGAAATTTAAATGACATGAACCGATGCACACAAAAGTAAAGACAGGAGCTGATGTACTCAAAAGTAAAAGACAAGAGCTGATGCGCTCAAAAGTAAATAACAAAAATTTAAAAGACAGGGAGCCGATGCGCTCACTGATGCATGGAGACGATGCGCTCAAAATGCATGGAACTAATGCACTCAAAATGTATGGAGCCGATGCGCTCAAAATGTATGGAGCCGATGCGCTCAATGATGGATGGAGCTGATACGCTAAAAATGCATGGAGCCGATGCGCTAAATGATGGATGGAGTCAATGCGCTCAATGATGCACGGGGTTGATGCGCTCAAAATACATGGAATGACAGTGGGTTTCTGTATCCCGAAGACAGTGGGCTACTGAATCCCGAAAGACAATGGGCTATTGCATCCTAAAATTTGAAAAATAATGGACTATTGTGTCCCAAAAATTAAAAGACAATGGGTTACTGCGTCTCAAAAATTAAAAGATAATAGCTTACAGTGTCCCAAAAATTAAAAGACAATGGGCAACTATGTCTGAAAAATTAAAAGACAATGGGTTACTATATCCCAAAAATTAAGAGATAATAGGCTACTGTGTCCCAAAAATTAAAAAATAATGAGCTACTGTGTCCCAAAAATTAAAAGACAATGAGCTATTGCGTCCCGAAATTGCAAGATAATGGGATAATACGTCCTGAAAATTGAAAAATAATGGGCTATTGCGTCCCAAAAATTAAAAGACAATGGACTACTGTGTCCTAAAAATTAAAAAATAATGGGCTACTGTTTCCCAAAAATTAAAAGACAATGGGCAACTGTGTCCCAAAAATTAAAAGACAATGGATTACTGCATCCTAAAAATTAAAAGACAATGGGCTACTGTGTCCCAAAAATTAAAAAACAATGGGCTATTGCGTCCTAAAAATTAAAAGACAATGGGCTACTGCGTCTCGAATTTGAAAGACAATGGGATACTGCGTCCCAAAAATTAAAAAATAATGGGTTATTGCGTCCTAAAAATTAAAAGATAATGGGCTACTATGTCCCAGAAATTAAAAAACAATGGGCTACTGCATCTCAAAAATTAAAAGACAATGGGCTACTGCATTCCAAAATTGAAAAGACAATGGGCTACTGCATCCTAAAAATTAAAAGACAAATTTTAAATGGCAATAGGCATCTTGACCCAGAAAGCTTTTTTTTATTTTCTCTTTTTCCTTTTTTTATTTTTTCTCTCTTTTTCCTTTTTTATTTTTTCTTTCTCTCTTTCTCTTTCCTTCTCTTTTTCTCTCTCTTTTTTTCTTTTTTTTTTAAATTTTATTAAAAGTCCTTTGAACCAACGACAACTGTTGGAAAGTTTTGACCAATCAAACCTTTTGTTTACATGCATTTGCTTGTTGAACTTGATAACCTCGGTCCTTCATACTCATCCTTTCTTTCTTTTTTCTTCTTCTTTCTCTTTCCTTATTTTCCACTCTTAACTCTCCTTTTGAGAAATGTAATGATCATCTCTTGTTATGAACCCTTGCTTGGCTGAGTCCTTGAGAGAAAATTTTACTCCAGTATTTAACTTTGTCCCTCATCCAATTGATTCCCTACAATTATTTGATAACTCAATCACTGTCTCTATTGTTATTTCTTTCAACATATTTTCTCCTTATTCCTTCAGAAAATTTTGCCCCAGTATGGCCAATCAAACGCAAACAAAAAATTGCCAACAATTTTCCCCAGTTTAAGCAATTCTAATTTATTTTCCCTAACTTTTGCTTAAACTGCCCTTTTGGGTTTTTAGTCTAACAAGTTCTTTTCCTTTTTTTTTGCTTGGGTACCTCTTGTTTCTGGATTATTCCCTAAGATATCATTTTCCCCATTAATTGGAACTTCTAAGTTCTTTTCAGTCTGAATTGTTCATTAAGGGATTGCCACCAAACGGTCAAATCATAGTGTTGTACTCATGTTCACATTACTTGAAGCATTACGTAACAGACAGACATGAATTCAAGAGTACAACATAAAGGAAATTTACTAAGCAAACAACTTTCAGATTGGTTTTGGAAGTTTGACTACACAAAAGGGTGTATATATAGAAAAGGACACAAATGATGGTATGGGATTTAAAGAGGTGTTGACCCAATATGAATTGGTTTGATGAAAACTTGCCTACTAGACATTATGACCAATGATCTTCTTATGCTAAGCATCTACATCAAGCCAAATTGAACCAAAGAGAAATTCGCTCCAATCTAGGACTGAATTGAATAGGGCTAAAACTCGCCCTAGTGACCAAAAGATTTACCTAAGTATAGGTCAAATTGAACCAAGGAAAAGAAAAATTGCCTCAATTTAGAGTCAAATCTAGCAGGGTAGAAACTTGTCTTAGTGTAAGTCTTTTTTTTTCCTTTTCTTTTTTTCCTTTTTTTTAAGGAGCAATGAATTAGATATTTGGATGAGTGTAACATTTGTCTCAAAATTAAAGTTAACAAAAATGACAATAACCCTTCATTAATCAGAATAGACTTTTTGAGGCTTGTAACGTGGCCAAGGCTAGGGGTTGTGAAAGGAAATATATAAGACTCAAACAAGTGTTTAAAGGTTAAATGGGACTAAAGATCCTTGTTCAAAATTAAATTTTGTCAACTGCTTTTGCACTGTCAAGCACACTTTTCTCTGATTGTTCTCTATTTCTTCCCCATTTCATTTCATCATTCCCCTTTGTCATGACTCATTTCATTTTCTTTCTTCTTTCTTTCCCTTCTCTTTTTTTTTGTTTTTTTTTTCATCATTTTTTTTACTTCTTGCCCCTTTCACCTTTTCTTCCTTTTCCATTATGCTTCAAAATATTCACCATGACAATCAACTTTTGTTTTGTGCTATCCCCTAGTGTAGAGGTGATCCTTATCTAGGGTTTATTGAATAAATTTTCAAGCTCAAAAGGGGTAACAAGGGATAAAGATGATGAAATTTTGTAAATATAGAGAAAAATGACTAGTTTTCATTTTCAAATCGTGATTGTTTATTTTCAAAACTTTAATATTGAGACAAAAAGATAGTGTACACTAAATGATTACTTATGAGAAATTCTTGGATTCGAACCTTAAAGTCTTGACAGTTCTCGATATCATATCCCATTCCTCCATAATGATAGGCATAACTTGAGTATTCATCCTACTTCTCCTTTTCTTTCATCGTTGCAGTCAATGCAGTAATACTATAGCCTGCTTTCTTCAACCCCTCAAATATTTTAGCAATTGGTGTACACAAGCTCATGACCTTTCTTATGAGTGATCCTTCTATCTCCAAAGCATTTACCTCATTCTTTCCATCATGATTAGGAATTGGGTTATTGACAATACTTGGTCCAGCCACTTCTTGAATGTCAAGCTTTCCATAAGCAATTAGCTTTCTTACTACAGTGTTGAAAAATTCACAATCTTCAATTGAGTGTCCTGGAATGTCCCTGTGGTATTTGCAAGTTAAATTTGGGTTATACCACGTTGGGAATGGTGGTTCTAGGGGATGTATAGGATTTCCAGATATGAGGTGAGCATCAAACAGTCTTTGGAATAAATCTGCATTTGAAATGGATAATCTTGGGAAAGGGGGTAGGTTTGACTGAGGTTATGGGTGATTTGGGAAATTTTGTGAAGGTGCAGGTGGATATTGGGTATAGGTTGGGCGAGTTGGTACATATGGTTATGGTGTGAGAACATTATTGATGTGAAATTGTGGGATTGGGGTGATATTTGTGGTTGGCACAATTTGGTGGGTGGGTAATAAGGAGGTGGAGGTGTAGGTGTTTGGTAGGGAAGGTGAAGGTTAGGGTTATATGACGGTTGATGACTTAGGTATTGTGGTGAATATCAGTGTCTGAAGGTCTGTTGGTGTTAGACATAATTCACTTCAGATTTTTCTTTTTTGGATGGAATCCTTTCTTAGGAGCGGTATCCTCTGTATTACTCACTAGTAACTTTCTAGCTTTGGCTAAAATCTCGATCCTTTCTCCCACAGTGATCAAGTCAGCAAAATCTTTATAGGCTGCTCTAGCCATTGCCCCGATAACAGGATTTCCCAAAGTTTCCAAGAAATATGAACACATCTCAGACGGTGTCAATGAGGGTTGAACTTGAGCCGCCAAGGCTCTCCACCTTTGTGCATATTGTTTGAAAGATTCCTTATTCCCTTTCTATATTGAGCTCAATTGTTCCCGAGTTGGGACTGTTTCCAAGTTAAACTGATATTTTCCCATAAACAGGTTTGCCCAGTCATCCCAAGAAGAGATTTTAGAGAGGTTTTATTGGATACACCATTCTAAACAGGCCCAGTCAAGCATTCATGAAAGAAGCTGACAAGAAACTTCCAGTCCTTTGACCAAATTGACATTTTGGTAATGTTTGTTTTTAGATGAAAAACAGGTTGGTGCTTCCAACATATTTGTCAAATTCTAGAACCTTAAAGTCCTTTGGGATGATAATGTTAGCAGTAGGGCACAACTCTTCTACCCCAAGGGGACCATAGGTGTTGGGACCCTTGATTGCTTTGATTTGTTTTTCTATCTTTTCTATTCATTCTTCCTTCATCTTATCATCTTGAACGACTACATGACCAGTCTCAGTAGGAAATCCTGTTGACACCCGGATGGATGCATGCGGTTGTTCCCATATGAACTCAGTATTACCATGAACCTCATTTCGAGTATCTTCAGATGAACGATACCCTTCTCCGATAGGAATCACTAGCAGTGCAGTATTCGAGGTTCCTTTCACAAAAGGCATCTCAGTGGTGACCCTAGGGTTTGTCCCCGTGGAAGTGATAGTTGGCAAGTGTGAATGTGCCCTAGTCACTCCTATATTTCCACCTGTCCCAATCAAGGTGAAGGTCTTCCTCATGGCTGACAACATTTTCTCCATTCTTCTCTGAGACTCTGCCATTTCATTCGTCTTCTCTTTCATCTCATCTGCTTCCATACTCAGATTTCTTCCTTTATTCTCAGCTGTCATCGCTACAAGTTTTGCTAGAGCTTTTGTGTTGTGAACTTGGGTTTGATTAGTGTTTTCTTTCCTTGGTCGCACAATGATTCCTTCTGTTTGATTTGTCAAAATAGAATAACGTCAGACAAAGAATGAGATGCATAAGATGAAATGAATGAACTTTGTGATGAAAACATCTTCTCTTCTTTCTTTCTTTTTAAAAAAAATGCTAGGAATGCCATGAAAATGTAGAGTGATGTTTTTTTTTTGAAGAATGCTAGGAATGCAAGATGAGGTATCTCTCTTTTTCTTGAATACAAAGATTATCATGAAAATGCAAGATGATGTTTTTTTTTAAAGAATGCTAGGAATGCCATGAAAATGCAAGATGATGTATTTTTTTTTTTAAGAATGCTAGGAATGCCATGAAAATGTAAGATGTTGTATTTTTTTTAAAGCTTTTTTTAAATGCAAGAATGAATAGCATGAGGAAAGAAGAAGTACGCTCCCTTCGTGTCCTAATGGGATTGCCTTAAACTTGGGGATTTCTATCCTAATGATCTATGGGCCCTTCTGACTCGTGAGAACTCTCATTGGGTGGCTCTTCTATTCTAAAGGCCTCTAGAGCTAAGTCCCATTTCAGAATGTTGACCACAAACAGTAGGTAAATCACTACGTGTGAAACATTCGTGAAAAAGGCACACTCTAGATGAGGTTTTGACGATAACCAAATAGGATGTACATCCAAAATGGCTACCACTATGCAACCTCTACCTAACTTAGGCTTTACTCAGACCCAGGTATAAGGCCCCCACTCGAATGTGTGTGATAAATGTGTAGGTAGGGTGTAAGTAGGTGGTTTGGTTTGGTTTTTTAGGGAAAATAAATCCGAACCAATCAAAATCAATTAGTTTGGTTTGGTTTGATTTTCGTATTTTTTGATAGCCAAATCCGAATCAAATTGAACCAAACATCTATGGATTGGTTTGTTTCGGGTGATCGAGTTAGCCATTTTTTTAATATAAAAATTAACTAAATTATTAGCTTTTCATAACAAAAAAATACATAATAAACCTATGAAAAAAAATTTAGAAATAGAATCAAACTTATTGATTTTAACACTAATAATTATTTCATATTTCATAATATGTATTAAAAGATTCATAAAGAGGAAATAAAGAAACATATTGATATTTGTATTAAGAAATTATATTTGAATAAGTTAAAAAATTCTTCAAGAGAGATTTAACTTGACAAGTTGTATACTACTACTATTCAATTAAGAGAAAGTTGTGAGGCTACTAACTTGGAAGTATATAAGTAACCAATTGAACCCCTAAGGATATGAGTGGAGCTAATGGAGACTTAATTAGTTGAACTTTGAATCAGCAACTTAATGAATCTAAAGTTTCCAACCTTTGCAGTTATATTTTCATCCGATAGAATATTATTGGGCTTCAAATCACAATGCACAATAGGAACTTCACTATCATTGTGCAGGTAATTCAATGCACAAGCAGCATCAATATCTATATTTAGTCTCTCCATAAGGTTCAACTCATTTTCATTTGCATGCTTTCTCTTTCCCTTAATCTAATCTTTCAAACTCCCATTACTTAAGTACTCATAAACTAGAGCCAGAAATTCATTGTTTTTAAAGTCAATACTAGAGCAATTAAAGTCAATTCATCGTTTCTAAGCTTCCAAGTTTAGATGATGTTGTTACTGTTACTTTCACTTTTCTGTTCTTTATGTATAATAGCAAGCAAATTGTCAGACATAGTATCAGTGTTACCACTGTGGCTATGATGATGTAATGTCTGACATGCCTTCTTCCATGGCCATGAGGCTCACATGCAAAATACAAGCAAAGTTTTTTATTGCCTTCTAAATGGACAACAGAAAGATTTTGAAAAACTCCACCATTAGGAATGGTTCCTTCTAAATCATTATAAGAGAGGTTCAAAAGCTGAATGACATGTAGATTTTGAAGTTCAATAGGAATGGATCCAGAGAGTTGGTTGAAGGAAAAATCCAAAGTTTTCAAACCTCTCACCTCTCCAAGAGTTTTTGGAATAACACCTGATAGCATATTCCTGACCAGAACTATAGTGCCGGTGAGCATAACCAAATATTTTGACAGAGGAGTTTTCTAGTCTTCTGTGTTAAACAAAAATGACGTTTTAGGGGTTGAAAACTAAGAAAGTATTACAAAAAATAAAAAAAACAAGTAGTAGCCAAAAAATGTTGTAGCATAATTTTTTAAAAAAAATAAAATTTATAAATATATGGTTTGGTTTGGTTCGGTTTTAAAATTTCAAATCCGAGAATCAAACCAATTAAGCTTTAATTGGTTTGGATTTTACCCGAACCAATTAATATACCCAAACCAAACCGAACCAATTTATTTAGTTTGATTTGGATTGATCGGGTTAGTCGATTATTCGAACCAATTTACATCCCTACGTGTAGCTGCAGTGGGTGTAGGGAGCATAAAAATCTTTATAATCTGAAAGACTACCCATATCTTACGAAACAAAGCAAACACAAAACAAACTCCAAAAGTTTTCAACCCTAAGGTTTAGATAATAAAACAATTAACACTAAAAAAATCATCAAATAATAAATAAAAAAAGAAAAAAAGGATAAAACAAACACATAAAGATCACAATATTTGCATAACCAACTTGTATAGACTTGACTCTCTAGTATCCCCAGCGGAGTCGCCATCTGTCGCGACTGTGATCGTGGCGGAATAGCAACTTAAATTAAAAAAAAAAATTAGGAGTCCATCAATTTTATTTTTTATTAGAAAAAATTGGAAAACCTAAGAAAAATAATCTTTGAAACTAGATTGAATATGGGAGTCGGTTATGTGTGGAAACTTAATCCCACAGCACCCCTACCACACCCGTCCTGAGACGATACCTTAAGTTAATTACGCAAATTCTTAATAATCTTTGAAAATGTTTATTTTATCCCCTTTTAAAAAAATAACTGAAATAGACAAATAAATTATGGAAAATTAATATTTCGCTTGACAGAATAGAAATTCTGCTCCTATGTATCCCCAGCTACAATGAGGAAATCAAAGTCACGTAGTTCTTTATAAAATTCTTGTGGGTTGGTTGATTTTAATTTAAAAAATAATTTAATTTTTGACTTTTGAAAATTTGAATTAACAAGTCGTCACGACTTAGTTAATCCTATTAAGATTCGAATAGGTGAAGCTCGGTGTCATGCTGAAAACGTCACCCATTACTCATCAAGTTTATTGAAAAAAATTTATTTTAAAAAAAGTTTTGAGTCTTTATTATTTAGTGATTTATTTTATAATAATTTGAAAACATAATAATAATAATAATAATAATAATAATAATAATAATAATAATAATAATAATAATAATAATAATAATAATAATAATAATAATAATAATAATAATAATCAAAAAATTTAAATCATCAAGTTGTCACAACTCAAATAATTATAAAGTTACAAGATTAGCAAGTCATTACATAACTTGGCTAATCCTGTTTTATTCTTTTCAATTTTATTTTATTTTTTTAAAAATTCGTATTAACAAGTCATCGCAACATAGTTAATCCTATTAAGGTTTGAATAGGTGAAGTTCGGCGTCACGCTAGAGACGCCACCCATTATTTATCAATTTTGTTACGAAATTTTTTAATTTAAAATTATCTAAAAAATGAATTTTAAGTCTTTATCAATTAATGATTTGTTTTATAAAAGTTTGAAGACAAAATAATAATAACAACAACAACAACAACAACAACAACAATAATAATAATAATAATAATAATAATAATAATAATAATAATAATAATAATAATAATAATATCAATCATGAAGAAGTCACAACTCAAATGATTACGAAAGTTACAGGGTTAGCAAGCTGTCACAACTCAACTAATATTGTTTTTAATTTTTTTCTAAAAAAAAGTTCTATTTTTTTAATCTTTTTTCTTCAGAGTCTTTAATCCAAGCTCATTTCTAAAAAAGTAAAATAAAATAAAACAAAACAAAAAAATTAAAAAAACAAAAGAACAAAAAAAAAAGCAGTCAGTAGCTTATGAAATAAGGGGATCAAAAGAAAAAAAAAGGAGGTTTTGAAATGGTTGCAGGTGAAGAAGGTCAAAAAGCCAACGGTTGGGCGGCGCACGGGTCTAGTACGAACTGTGGGGCGGTGCGGTGGTGCTGGGCTTCGAGCGGCGATATGCGGTGGTCTACGATTCAGTGCTTAGCCGGATCTTGCATAGGTCTCGGTGGTTTGGTACTTGGCTGGATTTAAGATTTGGTCGTGGTGGAGGCGTAAACGGAGGGGGTTATGGTGGCTTTGGTGTTGGACGGAGCTGCGGTGTAGGTTAATGGTGGAAGACGGTTTGAGGCACGATGGTGACGTTATGGCAGAGATACAGTGATGGCGCCTTGGGAAGAACTGGGTCGTGGTGGTGAGACGCGGCTATGGTGGTGAAGGGCGCAAAATAGAGACGATTGTGTGGCTGCTCTGTTTGCTTTCACAGTTTGATGGTGGTAATGACTATGGTGGCTTGGTTGGGCATGAAAAGGTGAAGGGTGGTAATGGTGGTTGTGGTTTGGGTGGTTGATCACAGTTGTTTATTTGGCAAGGATGGTGTTTGTGGTTATAAGGTGAAGATGAAGGCTTGATAGTGATGGTTATGGAGGGTAATGCTGGTGGAGTCACGTTGAGGTGAAGAAAATGGTGAAGGTTGTGGGTGGCTGATGAATCTGCATAATATGTAGATTTATAGACTAAAAAGGGTTGTGATTATGTGAATTTTTAATAGAAGTTGTTGATTTTAGATTTAGGATCAGTGTAAATAAATCTCACATCAATTATCTTCACTTATGGTAATTTTCTTAAATTGCACTAATTTTGAAAATAATCCTTTATAAGAATTCAAGACCATCAAGTTCATGCTCAGCATATGAGTCCTATGCTAAGCGCAAAAGGATGAATTCACTACTGACTTCCACATGCTCAGCGCATATTTCGCACGCTCAGCGCAAAAGGATGAATTCGCTACTGACTTCGGCATGCTCAGCACAGATTTCGCATGCTCAGCGAAAAAGGGAAATGTTCATTTCTGACCTGTTTGCGCTCAGCATGGATTTCTCATACTGAGTGCAAACGATTATTTTTTATACTTTTAAATACAATGTTCAGCTCATTTTTACGGGACTTCTGATATTTTTTTAGCACAAATTAGAGGATTCTCAGAGCTTCTTGGGATCCATTGGTGTTCAAATGCTTTTGGAAAGAAGATTTGAAGATCTAATGCAATCCTCATCCAATTTCCACACTACTTCTTCTACTTTTCTCAATTTCATCATGTGTAACTAAACTCTACAGGTTAGGGTAGGATGAATTTTAGTTCAAATCTTATGTACTTGTTCTGATCTTGAATTCAATGATGATTCATAGTAATTGAGTAAATTCTTCTACTCTTAATGCTTTCCTTGATTGGCCATCAATGGAATTGTTCTTATGACTTGATTGTTCAATTGGAAAATTGACATTTGGTTAGATTTGAAGAAATTTACCATGAATTGCATAATCTTAGGAATAGGATATGGAATTTATGCATTTTTATGAATTCTTATGCTTATTGCTTGGTTTAAATTGAGAGCACCTAAGGGATTAGGGTTCTTAGTTAAGACTAAAATGATTATTTGCCAAGGAATTGTGAATAATCTAAATTTGTGAATTTGAATGTCAATTGCTTGAATTAAACTTGAATTTAGAGCAGAATTAAGGCATAAGAGAAGAGCTAAGAGGATTCCGAACTCTAGCCAGTTTTATTCTAAAAATCTCAATTCACTTGTGTTGTTTGATTCTAGGATAATTTGTTTCATACTTTTAACACGATTTATAATTCATCATTGATTTTACTTACTTCAATCCTAAGTTCTACTGCTACTTTTGACTCAAATACATGTTATTCATTAGTTCAATTAGCGATTTCTTAGTTTACGTTGATAATTGACACACAATCCTCGTGGGATCGACAACCTTATTCACTCTTTATTACTTGTACGATTTGGTATACTTGCCAATTCATTAACAATGGCAGAGGCTATATTTTTTTTGTATGAAGGTGGTGAAGTGAGGGGCTTTTGGCAAAGATTGCTGTGAGGAAGGCTACGTGAAAAAAAAATTAAGGGCTAGGATAGTAGCACTAGGCAGAAGTGTGTGTGTGTAAAGTATCAAGGTTGAAAGTAAGTGATCTAAAGTTGAAGCGAGTTATGTGTTTTTAAAGGAAGGATTAGGCTCAAGTGTTTAAGTTGAAGTGCGATTAGGATTTGTTTAAGATGATAAGTTGTAGTCTATTTAGGATGAGTTATGATTAGTTTAAGAGGAGTCATGATTAATTTAGGATGAGGTTAATGATAAGTTATAGTTTATGGATGAGTTTGTTTAAGATAACAACTGCTAGAGTCTGCTTAGGATAAGTTCAATGACATATGGGTTATGATATGGGTCAATGGGTTAGGTTATAAATTAATAGGTCATGAATTAGATAATGGGTCACAGGTTGGACAATGGGTCATGGGTTGGATAATGGGTCAGTGGGTGAAAGTTTGGTCTTTATCCTTATTTCCCATTCTTTTTTTTAACAAAATGCTCCAGACAAAATTGGGTGTTGACAAAACATATATTTTTATTAAGATACTAATTAATGATAAGCTTTGATATCCTCAGTTTAAATCATGTTCTTCTCCAAAATGCAAAGGGTGTTTCAGCGAGCCACTGTCTAAATTTTTCATGTTGTTGAGATATCTAAGTGCATTTTAGTTCTATCTGGCAACAATATTGCACTTATTATAGACGTTTATTTGGTTATGATTGCTTAGTTGTGCTCTCATCGTCATTGGATACAGGTTTTATTTCTGTTGGGAGTGTATATTGTCACTCCCCCTATGCCTATTGTTACTTCCATAACAATCTAAATTATTAATTAATAATAATTATAATATTAATATTAAATATAAAATTCAATTATAATAAATTTTAATTTGTCATGTTCTTTTCCTTCCGTATGCAAGCAAAGGATTCTCATTATTTCATTTGTGGCATTCTTTTATTTTCTTTCTCCTCAGACTGAAGTCCCTCTCCCCTACCCCCAAAACCCTTCTTCTTCCATTGTTTCACTTCTAAAAGATGGAAAATAAGAGTGAGGATGAAAATATGGATGTAGCTGACATTCAATTTCTTGACTAAAGATAGCTTTGAAGCTGAGATGAATTCATATTTTCAAATGATTGTTTCAGGCTAGATTTTCTCTTAAATTACTATTTTCTTGCGTATGCAATCTTTCCTTTTCAAGAAATCCTACTACAGTAAAATTGGGTTACATAACATGATACTGTTTGCTCTAAATTTTATTGGGTTTTCAATGAATTTGAGTTTTGGTTTTTATTTGCATTGATGCCATTACATGCATTGGTTAATTGATAAGAAAAATTAGTGCTTTTCCTTTAATGGGTTTCTATGGGTTACTTTGGTTTTTTGGTTTTTTTTTTTACAAAATTTAAGTCAATTTCTTTATGTCTATTATATCCATTTCACTAATCAAATTATGATATATGTACATTTTTTTAAGAAGGAGAGAGAATATTAATGAACACATGTTATAATTTGATTGGTGAAATGAATGTAATGGACCTAAGTTTTGTCTTTTTTTATATATATATTCTTTGTTTTGCTGTGGTGTTTGAGAAAATTGAATACTTTCTTAGTTGAGAAGTGTTGGGGTTTGGATTTAATTAAGTGTCAAGTTTTCATGAGTTTGAGTTATTGGGTTCATTTCCATTGCATGCATTTGTTAAGTAATGAAAAAATTGAATGCTTTTCCACGTGTGTCTGAAAATAGGTATTTGTTAGTAGGTTATTAAATTTAAGAAAAAGAAGCTTACTTTTCCTTTTAAGGGTGTCTATGATAAAGGCAATTGTTGCATTTATGTAGTACTCATACAAATTTCCTCACTAACTTGATTTCACCTTGCAAACAGATTTTAGTGAGCTGAGATACAATTTTTTTGGTTGGTATCCTATTATTATGTTCAATTAAATAGTCTCTGTATAGTTTCTATATATATGCATCTTTTGTTTTCCTTATCTTAGCCATCTTTATATGTTTTATGTAGGTGCTTATTGTCTAGAAAACTTTACGGAAATTAATTTTCTTCAACTTCTAGAGAAAGCTTGTAATAACTAAGAAGAGCTTATTGAGAGTGTTCGTGGTATTTTAAATCAATTATTATGCAGATAAAAAAAAATAACTATTATAATTGTTAAAAAAAATAGCTATAGAATTGGCAATAGACAACAAGAATAACTCAACTTTTTAATAAGTGGCATTTTAGGAAAAATTAAAAGAAGGAAATGGCAATAGACGGGGTGAGAATAGAAACTTCCTAAATTTTCTCCTAAAACATGGGTGAAGGGCAGGATCAAGAACCAATCCCACAAGTACCCACTAAATAAATACGTAAAAATTTAAATACATAAAAGTGTATATGTACATATTAGTAATTTTATACTCCCATGTATATATAAACAAATCTAAATTATACTATATATGTTATATCTTGCTTGTTTCTAAAAACACCAAAATATGTAATAAAGAGTTTTCTAATTTTTCTTAATCTACTAAGAATTATTTTTAGCATTACAAACAACATAAAATTCAAAATGAAATAATATTGTTTAGTAAATTTAAATGTGCTCTGGACTTGATTCTTGGGTGTCATAGCAAGTAGCAAGTCGACATGTCTAAGGCGGATCTCGATCCACGACCCACGTTACCTGAAACCATGACAACACTCAACAAACAAGGAGGAAATCTCTCCATAATCCCTTGTTTTTAGGAATCATGATTAAGGAGATAATCACTCTAATTAGTCCCTCATTTATAGGAATCACCATTAATAGCATTCATTATTCATTAATGCTTATTTCAAATGTGATCTCTCTCCATCACCACACTACTATAAATACTAGACAAAGTCACCAAGGTACAGATTTGAACATCTGAACACTATCTGTTAGAGAAAACTGTTTCAGACTATTGGGGGTATGTAAAAGATGTGCCAAAAACTTGCATTTATAGAATTCTAAGAAAAAGAGTTGTTAGGGCATTAATTTCAGCATTAAAAGCTCTAAAAATAGCCGTTGCGTATTTCTGGCTCGTGTTTATTCGAATAACACATTTGTTATTCGAATAAATTCTTTTATAGCATAGAAGAATTTGGTTTTGTAACTTGTTATTCAAATAAATCTTTAAAAAAACACGTTCTGGAATGTCTTTATTCAAATAACAAATCCCTTATTCGAATAAGTCGCACTCTGGTTTCAAAATTTGACTTTAAATAGTCATGACTTCTTCATTTCTCATCCGTTTAGATCTTTGAGTCTATTTTCCAATTTTCAAAATAAAACTCAAAGTATTTTGAAAGTCATAATCAAAATAGTAACTAAAGGTCAATTTTTCAAAACTCGGACTTGACTATTTTTCATAGTTTTTAACTACCACCATGACTAGCTTTTCAAAACATGTTTGTTGGGCATTTTAGATGTGAAAACTATTTGTAAAGATTTGAAAACATATTTGAGTTCTTTTCTTGTAAAACATCTATCTTTACATAGGAGAAAGCCTTAAAATCATGTGTGCTATTTGGGTTATCTGAAAAACAAGTTTAGAGCTTTTTCAAACACATTATAAAACATTTAAGATATCCAAAAGTCTTCTTACACAAAGACCCTAAGTCCTATAAGTTATACTATTTAATATTCCTTTGGACTTGGTCATTAGCTTAGCTTTGTTATCATCAAAACAACTTTTCAATGGGCAATAGCCAATTACACTACTCACCTTGTACACAGTCTAACTTGAGCGTCAGAGTGCCTTTTGCAAGTACTCACCCCTCGTATCACTGTTGCTATCAATGTGCTACAGAGGAAACCACCTTCATCAACTACCTTCAAGTGAACCTCTGAAACCCATTCAAAACATTGGTGCCGTTGATGGGCGTAAAATACACTAAGAGCAAGTGCACTCTATCGCCAAGTAATATAGGACTTGAGTCACAGTTATCGATCCCACGAGGAATAATTGGTAATTACTAAATTCTCTAAACTCTTTGTTATTCAGACAATCGATAGTGTATGAAGAAATTCAAATTAAAATCAAAATAACAAATAAAGAAAAATAATGAACAATTAAACAAAGAAAAGATAATCAATGAGAAAGAGACTAGGGCGCAAGGTTCACTTGAATCCAATTATTCAGATTTTCTTTATATTCTGATTAAGGTAATTCTTTTGCCAATATTCTCTTATTTGCTATTGAATCCCAATGGTCATGGATGAAACAATATTCTATTCCTAATTTAATTCACTTATTTGGTCATTTAGTTGAATTAATCAAGAATGCATTAAGCTCCAATTCAAGAGATGAACTAACATACCGTCAATTCCATTGGTAAGATAAATCGATGTTTGGTCATTCACCAATCTAATCCTAGGCTTACCATATAGATCTACTCATTGAATACGGATGGTCACCAATCAAACAATGAATTAACACATGCCAAAAGTGATCAAATTCTGACAAGAATACAAGCAATATGATAAACCCAAAAAGAAATTATCATGATCAAATTAGAAATCAAATCCAAATAATAAGGAAAACAAGATCCCCCATAGCCCTAGCTATGGGTTTAGCTACTCATGTTCAATAAAAACAAACCCATATCAAAATACAAACTCATATAAAGAAAACCCAAAGGAAAAGGGAAACTAAAAAGAAAGAGAAATCAAAACCCCTTTAATGGAGATTAAGATCTTCAAGCCTTCAAGAATCCTCCTTTGAAATTGCCCTCCAAAGTCTACTGCCGCAAAACAACTCTTTCAGGATTAGGGATTTTTTTGTGTAATGTGCTCAATGTTTTCTTGCGTGATGTAACTATTTAATTTAAAGAAAATCAGGCCTGTTGTTGCGTACTGGGTGCTTGGGCGCTCAGTCACTTAAGCCCAAATACTCTGTTGCTCCTCTTGCGCGCTTAGGCGCTCCTTCTCAGTGCTTAAGTGCTGAAACATTAATTCACCGTTGCTGCATACGTTTCCAGCGCTCAGGCGCTACATACCACCGCTCAAGCGCTGGTCACTGGTGAAATTTTCTCTTTTTCTTGCTCCTTTGTACATTCAATCTTCTCCCCGCATAATTACCTAACAAAAACACACGAAATACTTAATAAAAACACAATTAAACAAAACTAAAAATATAACAAAACTAACAAACAAAATTCATTAAAAATAAATAAAAAGAATATGAAAAACCAAGTAATTGAACTGTAAAAATAGGACATATTAACGGTTCATTAACTCCCCCACATTTGAGCTTTGCTTGTCCTCAAGAAAAGAATAGGAATCAACAACAAGATCAAACTCAACATCAAGAAATATGAATCAAAGGAAAATTCCACAATTAAAAGAAATTCAAGTTCAGTAATCAAATCCAATCAAGCAAGATCATTTAGCACTTAAACAATTAAAGACTTGAGTCTAACTTGCAACTATTCTCTTCATCAAACATATGAGATCACTCAACTTTCCATCGCTCAAGTGTTTAAAGGACAAAGAGATCACTCAAATTTCTCTTAAAAAATACAATACCATAGGCTTGCTTATCAATTTCATCTCTACTTTCAAGTTCACATACAACACAAGAATCAAAAGGACTTTCCTTTGGTTATAACAGGGCCAAGGGTAAAATGGAAGGAAGGAAGAAAGGATAAAATAGGGTAAAGAATGCTCATGAATAAATCAATACAAAGCAAAATCAGGCTGAAAAGATGACAGATAGAGCATGATGCACAAGAATATAACAACTTCTCACTTTCAACCCAACATTTTCATTATTTTTCACCAACAATTCTTTTCCTTTCTTTCTTTTTCATTTTTTTCTTTTTTTTCACACTTTTTTCTTCTTTTTTTTTCTTTTTTCTTTCAACCCTTGAAGACAAAAACAACCTTTTAAGACTTTTCAATCAACACATCGATTGCTCCAAAGAATTTAACTTGATTATTCAATTGGGTATTCAAAGAAATCATTTTCAGGCTCAAATGGGGCAACTAAGGGGGTCATTTAATCAATACAACTCTGGAAGTCAAGAAAGAATTAAACTTAATTACCTTAATCATATTCAAGTATGCATGTGAATCATTAAAGCCTCAACAAGATATCAAAGCAAGTTCTAGCATACACCAATCAAGAGAAAACTCACTCCAGAAGAAAAATCCAATCATTAAGGCTTAAAACTCACTTTCTGGCTAAGTTGATAAAAAGAACAAAAGCAAGCAGACATGGCTAATTTCTAACTAAAAATGCTAAATTTCACTTTAATTCATTGAAAAAGATCACTTCACACATTATCAGCTCATGATCAATGGAATCCCCTTTAAAAACATATTTCCATCAGCTCAGAATAAATCAAGAAATTAACACACAATTCTAGCTTAATTACCAACATTACTCAAGTGCTTCAAAAAAAAATTTAATAAAAATTATAAAAGTACCCCTCCACACTTAAGATAAACATTGTCCTCAAATTGGAAGAAAAAGAAATAAAGGGGGTAAGAAAAGAACAACACAACCTGATAAATAAAGACTTAATTCCAGGCAAAGGAGAAGCACAAGAGTCAGCGCAGTAACACAATTTAAAAAATAAAATCCCAAAACTCATGAGTAGAATCTAAAAGAAAAACAAAAATAACAAAATTAACTAAAATAAAATAAAGAAAGAAGAAACATAGGTTGCCTCCTGTTAAGCGATTGTTTAACATCATTAGCTCGACGTTGCCCTTTTCTTTTATGAATCAAGGTGACTTAAAGTAAGAGAAATAGGAGGACATCTTTTTCTTTTCAAAATAGTTCTTCCTCCCTTCAACAATGGCTTTGGGACTGCTTCCAACAAAATTGTGAACTTGACAAGAGCTTAACTGTCCCAATTACACCTTAACTCCACTAGGCCAAGGTGGTTGCACTCGATCAACAGATGAAGGACCACCCTGTGAAGAAATATGAATCGTAGGAGGACCTTTTTCTGTTTCAGTAGCTTGACATTCCAATAGATCAACATCAACACTGTATGATGGCAGGGGGTCTTTGATAGCTAAGATTTCCCACTTCTTAGCTTGAACAAAATTAATAGGGGCATGGAGATTTGACATTAGGGAAGATTTAGCCTCCCTAAAGACATTAATGATCACATGATCTCCATCCACTCTCAAGATGAGCTCACCCCGAGGTACATCAATCACAACTCCAGAAGTGGCCAAAAATGATCTTCCAAGAATGAGAGGAATATCAACATCCTCTTCCATATCTAGTACCACAAAATCAATTGAGAAAATGAATTTATCCATATTCACTAAAACATCCTCCACCACACCGCGCGGGTAAGCGAAGGATCTATCAGCCAACTGTAGTGAAATGTTGGTGGGCTTCGGTTCCTGCATTCCCAATTTCTTAAACACAGAAAAAGGCATCAAATTAATACTAGCACCCAAATCACATAATGCCTTATCAAAATAAGAGTTACCAATAGTGCAAGGAATAGTAAAACTCCTTGGATCTTTCAATTTTGGAGGTAACTTCTTCAAAAGAATGGCAGAACACTCCTCAATAAGACATACAGTCTCAAATCCCTCAAGCTTGCGTTTCTTTGTAAGTATTTCCTTTAGAAACTTCGCATACTTGGGCATCTGAGAGATGACTTCAACAAACGAAAGATTGATTTGCAATTTCTTGAACATCTCCAAGAATTTGGCAAATTACTGATTTGTCTGATTGTTCTTGAGCCTCTAAGGGAATGAGATCTTAGCATATGGGGATGGTTCATAAACTACACTTTGTTCACGATCCTTCTTTGCTCTCTGCCACTTAGGTGCTTTCTTCTCAACCTCTTTCTCTTGGTTGACATCTTTGATGTGTGTGAAACAACATCATGTTTTGTTCTTGTTTTGCATACATTTTGTAAGCATTTTAAGCATTTTAGTTTCCCTTTTTAGTTAGTTTTTCCCTTAGTTCGGGTAACTGCGGTGTTTTTGGTGTTCTCGTGCAGATTGATGCTGATTTGACCTTGGATTGAATGGAGTGCTCGCATGTTTGAAGTTGGAGCTTAATGGATAGCAATAAAGGTGCAAAAAAGGCCATTCCAGATAGATCCACGGCCTGCCCGTGGATCAAACCACGACCATGGATCGAGGGACAACTTAAAGAAGGAAAAAAGGAGTTCCAGGGAGTTCCACGGCCTGGCCGTGGAACCATCCACGGCCGTGGAACTCAAATGTTGCAGAATTGGCTTTTTGGCAGAGATATCCACGGCCGTGGATCGCAGTGCGCAGCAGTTTTTATGTTTTTCTTTTTATTTCTTTTGGGGGCTTTTTAGCCAATTAAAACCCTAAACTTATAAATAGGGGTTCTGAATACAATGAGGGGGGTCGAATTGAGTTCTAGTTTGGTTTTGGAGGAGGCACATTGGAGGCTATGGCTCTTGATCTTCATCTTTCTCCCTTCTTCTTCCATTGTTACGGGTTTGGGATGTTTTTAAGTTTGATTTCTTGTCTCCTCTTCTCTATGTCTGAGTAGTTTCCTTTGTTTCTAAGATTGGGCAATGCCCTTTGATATATTGATAATGATTAATTGACGTTGTTTTCCCTTTTATTAATTTTGAATATTCTTTGATTCAATCCTTATTGCTTTTATTCATGTGAATTTGCTGGCAACTTATTTGCATCTCATAGGCATTTAGGGACGTACTGAGAGGTGAACCTAAGTGTTGGAACCATAAGAATTGAACTTAAGGTCTAAATCACGAGAGTAGTTTTAGCCTTTCGAGGATTCAATGAATTACCACAAAGCGTAATGGGTTCAATTTAAATTCAATTACCACGAGAGTAGGAATTGGTTTAATTGGGCACAGATCTTGTATCTTGAGAAAGAACATTAACTAATTTAGGGTAACTCACCTTCAATTGAATTTCATATTTAATAAAAGGGTTGTCAATTAGGATTTGTCTTGTATCATTATGGTACCCCAATCTTGGAAGCTTTCTTGAATCTGAAAACCCCTTTCTTGATAACTTGCTATCTTTGTTCTAAATTTTGCACTTTGATTTTTATTTTATTGGTTTGTTATTACGTTCTTCTTAATCAACAATCATATTCCCTTTTTGTTTAACTTAATTGAATTAATTAATTAATTGGTATTCATAGACACAGTCCCTGTGGATTCGATCTTTTTATTACTTGACGACGCAACCGTACACTTGCGGATTTCACGCATCAAGTTTTTGGCGCCGTTGTCGGGGACCGAACCTGGGTCACCCGCGTGACAGGCGGGAATACTCACCACTATACTTTAAGCAATTTGCTGGCCACTTATTTGCATCTCATAGGCATTTAGGGACGTACTGAGAGGTGAGCCTAAGTGTTGGAACCATAAGAATTGAACTTAAGGTCTAAATCACGAGAGTAGTTTTAGCCTTTCGAGGATTCAATGAATTACCACAAAGCGTAATGGGTTCAATTTAAATTCAATTACCACGAGAGTAGGAATTGGTTTAATTGGGCACGGATCTTGTATCTTGAGAAAGAACATTAACTAATTTAGGGTAACTCACCTTCAATTGAATTTCATATTTAATAAAAGGGTTGTCAATTAGGATTTGTCTTGTATCATTGTGGTACCCTAATCTTAGAAGCTTTCTTGAATCTGAAAACCCCTTTCTTGATAATTTGTTATCTTTGTTCTAAATTCTGCACTTTGATTTTTCTTTTATTGGTTTGTTATTACGTTCTTCTTAATCAACAATCATATTCCCTTTTTGTTTAACTTAATTGAATTAATTAATTAATTGGTATTCATAGACACAGTCCTTGTGGATTCGATCTTTTTATTACTTGACGATGCAACCGTACACTTGCGGATTTCACGCATCAAGTTTTTAGCGCCGTTGCCAGGGACTGTGTTTTTCTTGAATATCAGTTTAATTTTTAATTTAATTATTTTAAACCTTTTTATTTTTACCATATTATTACGTTCTTATTTTCTCTTTGACTCTCTGTAGGTAATTTCTCTGGTTTATGCAAAGTTCTAGACGTTCTGGGACTCTGGTTGAAGCAGATCTAGAAATTGAAAGAACTTTACGTAGAAGGAGAAGACAACAAAGGCAAAGAGTAAGGGAAATATCTGAACCAACATTTGTCATGGCAGCAGCTGAAGATAATAAACCTTTAAAGGAGTATGCAGCCCCTAATGCTCGGGGTTTGCGATCTGGAATTGCTCGGCCAGACATTGAAGCCAGGCACTTCACCATACCTCCTGCCTTACTTTCTATGATAAGGCAGAACCAGTTTGGAGGTTTACCCTCGGAGGACCCAAATGATCATGTGGAGATGTTCTTAGAATTCTGTGAGACTCTCAAAATTGAAGGTGCCTCAGTTGATGCCATTCGCCTCCGATTGTTTCCATTATCATTAAGGGACAAGGCTAGAGCTTGGTTGAAATCGGTACCCACTGATACATTAACCACATGGAATCAATTGGAGCAAGCCTTTTTGGACAAATTCTTTCCACCTTCCAAGACTGCTCACCTAAGGACCCAAATCACAAGCTTCGTTCAGAAAGATGGAGAGTCATTGTCAGAAGCTTGGGATAGATATAAGGCTTTGCTGGAAGCCTGCCCACACCACGGGTTAGAGAAGTGGTTGATCGTTCACACCTTCTACAAAGGATTAGAATATTCTTCGAAGGTGTCTCTTGACTCCGCAGCTGGTGGAGCTTTAATGAACAGAAGGTTGACAGAAGCCTATGAGATTATTGAAAGTGTCGCTGCAAACCATCACCAATGGGCCAGTGAAAGAGGTAACAACCCGAGAAAGCTCTCGGAAGGTAAGTTTGAGGTGGATGGTGTTAGTTTAATTATGGCTAAGTTTGACTCATTGAATAAACATTTTGATAAGCTTGAAAAAGCTAGTGCTAATGCCATAAGTGCTGCTAACATCTTTTGTGAGATTTGTGGAGTACAGGGACATATGAGTGCGGAATGCCAAGCTGAAAAGGGTTCCTCACATGGTGCACCGGTGGAGCAAGTGGAATCATGCCACAATTTCCACGACTTCAACCAAAAGGGGAGGAATGATCGGTATTTTCAAACTTACAACCCTAGTTGGAGGTCATATCCTAACTTCTCTTACCGGAATAATCAGTACCAAGCTGGGCAAGGTAATGCTAAACCCTCTTCTGGAGTCCCACAGGTACAGAAATCTAGACTTGAGTCCCTTCTAGAGAATTTTGTTGAGAGCCAGTCTAAGCAGAATGAGGAGTTTAGGCACCATGGGCAAGTTGTGACTGAGGCAATCAAAGAATTGTCAGCTAAGGTTGATAATTTAGCCATTCATATTAAGATGTTGGAAACCCAAATTGCCCAACAAGCAAGCACTTCTATTAGGCAGCAAGGTAAGTTTTGTGGTCAACCTGAAGTCAACCCAGGCAATGAACATTGTAAGGCTGTGAATTTGAGGAGTGGAAAGAGGTTAGAGGATCCTAGGGGTAATGGGGAGAGTAACAAAGATGTAGGTAATGAGAAAAAAGAGACTAAGGCACAACCCTTAGAAGAGGAGGAAATCACTGAGAAGGTGTCTAACTATGTACCCCCTGAACCTTACCAACCCCTAGTTCCCTTCCCTCAAAGATTGGCTAAGGCAAAGTTAGATAAGTAGTTTGGGAAGTTCTTAGAGGTTCTTAAGAAATTGTATATAAATGTACCCTTTACTGAGGCGTTAAAACAAATGCCTACCTATGCTAAGTTTCTTAAGGACATCCTGTCTAATAAGAGGAAGCTAGAAGACTATGAGACAGTAGCTTTAACTGAGGAGTGTAGTGCCTTAATTCAAAATAAATTGCCTCCTACGTTAAAGGATCCAAGTAGCTTCTCTATTCCCTGTTTGATTGGCAATACTAACTTTGATAAAGCTCTGTGTGATTTGGGGGTTAGTGTTAGTCTTATGCCCCTTTCTGTGTGTAAGAAGTTGGAGGTGGGTGAGCTAAAACCCATAACTATCTCACTTCAATTGGCGAATCGGTCCGTCAAGTATCCTATAGGCATCTTGGAGGATGTTCCTGTCCGTGTTGGTAAGTTTTTCATACCCACTGATTTTGTTGTGCTTGAAATGGAGGAGGATTCCCAAATCCCCATTATTCTTGGTAGGTCTTTCTTAGCTACTGCTGGTGCTATAATTGATGTTAAGAATGGCAAATTGTCTTTAACTATTGGTGATAATAAGGTTGAGTTTGATATTTCTAAATCTATTAAACAACCTTCTTTTGAGGACTCTTGTTACAGGGTTGATTTATTGCACCAGGTGGTGGAGGAAGAGTCCACCATAATTTATTTGGAAGATCCATTGGAAAGATGCTTGGTTGGTGGCGGTTCTCTTGATTCTGGAGGAGAGGTAGCTGAGTATGCCCGCTTGTTGGAGGCAACCTCAAAAATTCCTCCTAGCAAAGCCAAGGTGGAAAGGCTTGAGCCAAAGCCTAAGTCTGAAAATTGGGAAGAGGAAAAGGCTCCTAAGGTAGAACTTAAAACTCTTCCTTCCACTCTCAGGTATGAGTTTCTTGGTCCTAACTCTTCTTATCCTGTTATTGTTAGTGCTAGCTTGAATGAGTTAGAGACTTAGAAATTGCTAAGGGCTCTTAGGATGCATAGAAAGGTCATAGGTTATACTCTTGATGATATTAAAGGCATAAATCCTTCATTTTGCATGCATAGAATTTTGATGGAACCTGAGCATAAACCCTCTGTAGAGCATCAACGTAGGTTGAATCCTAATATGAAAGAGGTTATTAAAAAAGAGGTACTTAAGTTGCTTGATGCTGGGGTAATTTACCCAATTTCTGATAGTGAATGGGTTAGTCCTGTGCATGTAGTTCCTAAGAAAGTGGGTATGACTGTAATTGAAAATGAGAAAAATCAATTGATTCCCACTAGGACAGTCACAGGTTGGAGGATGTGCATTGATTATAGAAAGTTGAATAGTGTAACTAGGAAAGATCACTTCCCTCTTCCCTTCATTGATCAGATGCTTGAGAGGCTAGCTAGGCATACACACTTTTGTCACTTAGATGGTTATTCAAGATTTCACCAAATTCCTATTCATCCTAGTGACCAGGAGAAAACCACATTTACTTGCCCTTATGGTACTTTTGCCTATAGGAGAATGCCATTTGGTTTATGTAATGCCCCTGCTACTTTCCAGAGATGCATGACTGCAATATTTTTTGAATTTATTGAAAACATCATGGAAGTTTTTATAGATGATTTTTCAGTATATGGTACTAACTTTGATGATTGTTTGTTTAATTTGTCTAAGATTTTGTAGAGATGCGAGGAGGTTAATCTTGTCTTGAATTGGGAGAAATGCCATTTTATGGTACAAGAGGGGATAGTGCTTGGACATCTAGTCTCTGGGAAAGGAATTGAGGTGGATAAGGCAAAAATTGAAGTGATTGAGAAGTTGCCTCCACCGGTGAATGTGAAGGGAGTGCGAAGTTTCTTGGGACATGCTTGTTTTTACCGGAGATTCATTAGAGATTTTTCTAAAATTGCTAAACCTTTGTCTAATCTCTTAGTGAAGGATGTTCCATTTAATTTTGATAGTGACTGTTTGAATGCCTTTTGCAGGTTGAAAGAGGCCTTGATCACTGCTCCCGTTTTGCAAACACCGGATTGGAATTTACCTTTCGAGGTCATGTGTGATGCCAGTGACTATGTCGTAGGAGCTGTGTTGGGGCAAAGAAAGGACAAGAAAGTGCATGCAATTTACTATGCTAGCAAGACACTTGATGGAGCTCAAGCAAACTATGCCACTACAGAGAAAGAGTTGCTAGCGGTAGTTTTCGCTTTTGAGAAGTTCAGGTCCTATCTAGTGGGTTCAAAGGTGACCGTATACACTGATCATTCGGCACTTAGGTACCTCATGAGCAAGAAAGAAGCAAAGCCTCAACTAATCCGTTGGATTCTTCTTCTCCAAGAATTTGATTTGGAGATTGTGGATAGAAAAGGGACGGAGAATCAAGTGGCGGACCATTTATCTAGGCTTGAGCAATCGGTGATTGGGGAGAGCGAATTACCTATTGATGATTCTTTCCCTGATGAGCAATTGTTTGCAGTTTTTGCGGAGAGTGCTCCTTGGTATGCTGACTATGCAAATTACTTGGTTAGCAAGGTTCTACCTCCTGAGCTAAACTATCAGCAGAGGAAGAAGTTCTTCTCCGATCTGAAAAATTTTGTGTGGGATGACCCATACATATACCGGAGGTGTGCTGATGGTATTTATAGGAGATGTGTCTCCGAGGAAGAGGCTCCGAGTATATTGAGTTGTTGTCATTCTGCGTCCTATGGAGGACATGCTAGTGCCTCCAAGACGGCAGCCAAAGTTCTTCAGTCTGGTTTCTTTTGGCCTCATATTTTCAGAGATGCTAGGAATTATGTGCTATCATGTGATCCATGTCAGAGAGCTGGAAGTATCTCCAAGAGGCATGAGATGCCAATGAATACTATTCTTGAGGTGGAGATATTTGATGTTTGGGGAGTTGACTACATGGGCCCTTTTCATCCTCCTGCAATAATAAGTTCATTCTTGTAGCTGTTGATTACGTATCTAAGTGGGTGGAGGCCATTCCATCTCCAACAAGTGATGCAAAGACCATGATCAAGCTATTCAAGAGGATCATTTTTCTAAGGTTTGGAGTTCCTAGGGCTGTGATAAGTGATGGAGGTTCACATTTCATTGAGAGACAATTTGAGAACCTTTTGAAGAAGTATGGAGTCACTCATAAGCTTGCTACACCTTACCATCCTCAGACTTCTGGCCAAGTGGAGGTCTCTAATCGAGAAATCAAGAGTATTCTGGAAAAGACTGTGTCTAGCTCAAGAAAGGATTGATCTTTGAAGCTTGATGACGCTCTTTGGGCTTACTGTACTGCTTACAAGACTCTCATTGGGATAACACCCTTTTGACTGATTTATGGGGAGCCCTGTCATCTACCCGTTGAGCTTGAACATAAAACCTTTTGGGCTATTAAGCTTCTGAATTTTAACTTAAAAGCGGCAGGAGAAAAGAGAAAGCTTCAACTTCATGAGCTTGATGAGCTGAGATTAGATGCTTATGAGACTGCCAAGTCATACAAGGAAAGAACCAAGAGGTGGCATGACAAGCATATTCTTCGTAGAGAATTTCGTGAAGGAGAACTGGTGCTTCTTTTCAATTCTAGATTGAAACTCTTTCCCGGAAAACTTAAGTCAATATGGTCGGGGCCATTTTTGGTGAAGAAAGTGTTTCCCTATGGTGTTGTGGAAGTTTAGAATGAAGAGCGAGGGTCTTTCAAAGTTAATGGTCAGAGGTTGAAGCACTATCTAGCGGAGGAGTAACTCGAGAAGAGGATGAACATTGCCCTCCATGACCCAAATGCAGAGTGATGAGAGGATAGGAGTCGAGCTTATGACTTTAAACAAGTGCTTCTTGGGAGGTAACCTATGTTTTATTGTTTTTCTATTTTATTTCATCTTTTTCTTTTAATTTTGTGTGTTAGATTATTATTTTGATGTTTGTCTTTTGGATTTTGTTTAGATTTGACCCCTTTTTGAAGACTTATTTAGAAAAAGAGAGAGAGATCAGAAGGTTCCATACCCTGTCCATGGGAATTTCCATGACTTTGAAATGCAACCCACGGAGAAGGTATAAGTCAGAGAGATCCACGGCCAGGCCGTGGATCAATCCATGGCCGTGGACCTCAGTTTGCAAAAATTTAAAAAAAAAAAAGAGGATGAAAAGTCAGAGAATTCCACGGCCGTGGAACTCTTTGTTTCAAAAAAAAAATCCCAGAAATCAGCAGCGTCCACGGCTAGGCCGTGGAATGATCCACGGCCGTGGATCGCTGCTGCCCAATTTCAAAAACCACGGTCCTTCTCCCCCTCTTTCATTTCACCGTTTTCCTCTTTTCTTTTTCTTCTTCTTCTCTCCCTCAATCTCCATACCCATCCTCCCAAACCTTCAATACACCTTCTTTCCCTCACAACCACACGTTCACCTTCTTCTTTCCCCTCTCAAAGACAAATTTCTTCACCTCTATTTTCCCTTCTTCTCCTTCTTCTTCTCCACCATAACCTCCATAGCCAAACCTTCAAAAACCCATAACTTTTCTCCACAAACTCCCTTTTTCTTCCATTTTTTCTTCCCTTTCTCGCTTCCCTACTCTCTCCCTAACCAATCTCTCCTTCTGATTTAGAAATAACCAAATTCTGCAAAAACCTCATACGTGACTTGAAAAAAAAAAAGAGAATTTTTGCTTGCTATGAGTTGGTGTGGGTTGGAAGGATGACAAACAAGCGTCAGAGGGGAAAAGCTGGTTCCAATTCAAGGACACGGGGAAGAAGCAATGCTGCTCCAAGAGGTAATCCCCCTAATCCCCATGGTTTTAATTTTAGGGATAATGAGCAGAGAGATCGTTACAATGTGTTAGTGAATAGGAGGATCATTAGCACTAGTTATATGGATGATGTTGTTCTTAATACCTTAGGCTTGCGTGATGACTTTGATTGGATGCTTGATAGGGCTGGATGGACTTATTTTCTGAATTTAAAGTGTCCCACTTACACTGAACTTACCTTGGAGTTTCTTAGTTCTGTTGAGGCTCATATCCTTTAGGGGGAAGGTTGCTCTGAAGGCCGGATCACTTTCCGGCTGTTCAATAATGAACATTGCTTAAATTTGGAAGAGTTTAATGAGATTTTTGGATTGCCTGCTGGGGGGGAAAGGAGGCACCCAAGTGGTTTTTCTGCAATTTCTTTTTGGGCTGATGTTTCTTCTGGGATGGGTACATATGATTCTTCAAACTGTAAGGCATCTTTTCTGCCAAATCCTTGCCTTCGCTATCTCCACCGTATCATGGCTCATACTTTATTTGGACGTGGGGATAGTGATGGCAATGTCCATGCTGATGAACTTGCTTTTATGTGGGCCATTCTTAATGATGTTAAAATAGATACTGGATCTTTTCTTATAAGGCATCTGCTTAGGGTGGGTAGAGCCCAATCTGGGACAATTGTTATTGGTGGGCTAATCACAGCGATTGGCAATTTCTTTGACTATGATTTAGATGGTCTGGAGGCAGTTAGAGGTAGTCCTAGGATTGATATTGAGTCCTGTTTAGCTATTAAGATGATTGTTAAAGAGGACAGAATTTACTGTCTCCGCTTGAATGATAGAGCTCAACCCCTACCCCTTCCTAACCCACCTGCTATCACTGTGCGCAACCGTGGAAATTGGTGCACTCCTAGGAGTGTGATAGATGATCCAATTGATGTTCAGCGCCCTCTTCGCCCTCCACCAAGGGCAGGCCCTTCTCGTCCTTCTTCTTCTTCTTTTGCAGGTCCTTCCGAGAATGGTCTCACATGGATTTATACTTCTTTGGAGGCTCTTCATGCTGAGCAAGCGCAGCAGCACCACATGCTAGAGGAGCTTCGTCAGTAGGGTCAGGCTACTGATGGCCGCCTGCAGACCTTGGAGGGAACAGTTCAGAGTACGGAGAGCATGCTGCGCGCCATTCATGATTGGCATTTGAGTCAAAACCATTTTCCACCACCGCAGTGAGTTTATTTCTTTTCTCCATTCTCTTGTTTTAGATTTTTACATTGGGGACAATGTAGGTTCTAAGCTTGGGGGGTATTTTCATATATTTTCATAGTCTAATTGGTATTTTCATTAGTCTCATGCATTTTCATGTCTTGTTTTGCATTACATTTTCATATTACATTTTCACACCATCATATCTCTTGGGTTTTTGATTGAACTTGTGCCCCTCTCTTTTGAGGATTTTGAGATGGTATTGATTTGGAACCCAATTTATTGATTCTTATGATTGGCTACAGGCATTATTTTTATTGATAGTAGAGGTAATCTTTTGATAGTTGATAATTAGCATATGTTCTCTGAATTTGTGCTTCTTATTGAATTTTTAAACCTCTAAATGTGAGTTTTGAGCCTGTATGGGATATATGCACTATATGATTTTTTTCCCATTCTTTGTGTTGAGTGATATTCCTCATTGATCTTGTGCTCTAGAACTTGATTTGAAACCTTTTTGAGGCAAAAATTTTGGTTGCATGCTTGAATATGATTAAGGCATCTTAGGTATTTTTCTGGCCTTCTAAATTTGTTACACTTTCATCCACTAGTTGTCCATTTTGAGCCTATTGCATAATTGTTTTCTTGATGCCTATGATGATACATTGTTGGTAATCATTTAGAATATTAAATGGAGCAATTTGGATTTGAAAGTTGTGTAAAGATGTGTTGGGAATTATATGTATTTGAGCTTCCTCTTTCTCAAAAAAAAAAAAAGGAAAACAAAAGAAACATCATGAGTTGAAAGCTTGAAAAAAAGGAGAAAGAGGAGAAGGAAAAGCAAGGAAGAAAATTTTTGAAATGTGGAGTTATGTTTTAGATTGAAAAATTGTCTTTACTCCATTTATGTTCTATTGGATTACTTGTGTTTATTGAAAATCTTGATTAGCCTTTGTCATACCTTCCTTTCTCTATCTTACCTATCATCATTCCCATGGCCCCATTACAACCCTTGAAAGACCTTTTGATTCTTGCATGCATGCTGATTATTAGTGAAAATTTGGTTTCTTATCAAGCATATGAAAGTGCATTTTCTTTGAAGGATTTTGAGCATATGGTTTTCACCCTTAAACACTTTGAGTGTGGTTAGTGGAGTGAACTTAATTCAATCAGTGAGGATGCATGATTTCTGATAACTTAGCCTCTAATTGGACTTGATTTTGATTACCTCTCAAATTCTTTGTTTGCCTTAGCCTATTGTTTGGATATTGTTTTCTCGGGTTCCTTATTCTTTATTGTCTTTTGATCCCACTTCTTGGTTTGACATTGGTTATTGCTTGGGGACAAGCAAAATCTTAAGCTTGGGGGGATTTGATGTGTGCGAAACAACATCATATTTTGTTCTTGTTTTGCATACATTTTGTAGGCATTTTAAGCATTTTAGTTTTCCTTTTTAGTTAGTTTTTCCCTTAGTTCGGGTAACTGCGGTGTTTTTGGTGTTCTCGTGCAGATTGGTGCTGATTTGACCTTGGATTAAATGGAATGCTCGCATGTTTGAAGTTGGAGCTTAATGGATAGCAATAAAGATGCAAAAAGGCCATTCCAGAGAAATCCACGGCCTGCCCGTGGATCAAACCACGGCCATGGATAGAGGGACAACTTAAAGAAGGAAAAAGGGAGTTCCAGGGAGTTCCACGGCCATGGAACTCAAATGTTGCAGAATTGGCTTTTTGGCAGAGACATCCACGGCCTGGCTGTGGAATGATCCACGGCCGTGGATCGCAGTGCGCAGCAGTTTTTATATTTTTCTTTTTATTTCTTTTGGGGGCTTTTTAGCCAATTAAAATCCTAAACTTATAAATAGGGGTTCTGAATACAATGAGGGGGGTCGAATTGAGTTCTAGTTTGGTTTTGGAGGAGGCACATTGGAGGCTTTGGCTCTTGATCTTCATCTTTCTCCCTTCTTCTTCCATTGTTACGGGTTTGGGATGTTTTTAAGTTTGATTTCTTGTCTCCTCTTCTCTATGTTTGAGTAGTTTCCTTTGTTTCTAGGATTGGGCAATGCCCTTTGATATATTGATAATGATTAATTGACGTTGTTTCCCCTTTTATTAATTTTGAATGTTCTTTGATTCAATCCTTATTGCTTTTATTCATGTGAATTTGCTGGCCACTTATTTGCATCTCATAGGCATTTAGGGACGTACTGAGAGGTGAACCTAAGTGTTGGAACCATAAGAATTGAACTTAAGGTCTAAATCACGAGAGTAGTTTTAGCCTTTCGAGGATTCAATGAATTACCACAAAGCGTAATGGGTTCAATTTAAATTCAATTACCACGAGAGTAGGAATTGGTTTAATTGGGCACGGATCTTGTATCTTGAGAAAGAACATTAACTAATTTAGGGTAATTCACCTTCAATTGAATTTCATATTTGATAAAAGCGTTGTCAATTAGGATTTGTCTTATATCATTGTGGTACCCCAATCTTGGAAGCTTTCTTGAATCTGAAAACCCCTTTCTTGATAACTTGCTATCTTTGTTCTAAATTCTGCACTTTGATTTTTATTTTATTGGTTTGCTATTACGTTCTTCTTAATCAACAATCATATTCTCTTTTTGTTTAACTTAATTGAATTAATTAATTAATTGGTATTCATAGACACAGTCCCTGTGGATTCGATCTTTTTATTACTTGACGACGCAACCGTACACTTGCGGATTTCACGCATCAATCTTCAATAAGGACATTGTCAGTTGCCTTCTCATTTTCTTGCACTGACTGAACAAGAGTATCTCTAGGCTCTGACATTTCCTTCTTCTGCGAAGACTCCCCAAGTTCCTTACCACTTCTCAGGAGAATTGTATGGGCCTGTTCCCTAGGATTAGTCTCAGTAGTGCTAGGCAATGTCCCTGGTGCCCTCGCTATCATCAATGTAGTCAGCTGACTGATCTGAGTCTTCATGTTCTTCATTCTGGCATCAGAATTCTGCATGTACTTCATGACCATATCTTCAAAACTCGGCTTCTCTGCAGGTGCTTGGAAACCAGGAGGTGGTGGTGGAACTCTTTGCTGATTTTGTTGATAGCCTTGCTGATTACCCCATTTAAAATTCGGGTGGTCCCTCCAACCAGGATTATACTAATTTGAATATGGATTGTATTGCCGCTGGTTAGAATTACCAACAAAATTTGCTACTTCAGGCTCAGGAGCAAAAGAACTACTAACTTGACAATTTGCACTAGAATGACCCTATCCTCCACATGCCTCATAGATGATAGGTGGGGTTGCACAATTTGTTACCATCAAAGTCTCCACCTTCTTGGTCAAAGCTTCCAGTTGACTCAGAATTGCAGTAGAGGAATCAACAGCATATATACCTACTTGTTTCTTAGGAGCCTGGCACTCATTCTGCCACTGATAACTGTTTAGCTCCATTTCTTCAATCAATGCTTGACTCTCAGTAGGTGTTTTCCTCCATATAGTACCTCCCACAGCAGCATCAATAAATGAATGGTTTGCAGGCGACAAACCATTATAAAAAGTCTAAACCTGTTGCCATACAGGAAATCCATGATGTGAACATCACCTCAATAACTCTTGAAAGCGCTCCCAAGCTTCATAAAGCGTGTCCATCTCAAACTGCATAAAAGAAGATATATCATTTCTTAACTTAGCAGATTTAGAAGGAGGAAAATACTTAGCCAGAAATTATTGTGTCAATTGATCCCATGTAGTGATGGAACCCCTTGGAAGTGACGTTAACCATTGGCTTGCTCTGTCCCTAAGAGAGAAAGGAAAGAGTCGCAATCGGATTGCATAATATGTCACTCCAATGTACTTAATAGTATCACACAACTGTAAGAATCTGGCCAAATGCTTATTAGGATCATCTGAAGGCAATCCACCAAACTGAACTGAATTCTGAATCATGGAGATCAATGCTGGTTTGATCTCAAAATTATTTGTTGCCACAACTGGTCTTATAATGCTTCCTCCATACCCTTCAGCAGTGGGCATAGAGTACTCAAACATGGTACGCTCTGGTGGGATATCTCTTTCTTCACGATTGGCCTCAACAACTGGTTGCCTCTCCATCCTGCTTATGTCTTCTGTTACAGCTGCAATAAAAGTCTGCTTCTTTAACCTGCGAGTTGTTTTCTCAATTTCTGGATCAAAAGTCAAATCAGGAAACTAAGATCGAGTAAGCATAAATAAGAAATAAGAAAAATTAATTAAAAATAAAATAAGAATAAAAAATAAAAATAAAATAAATAAAAAAATAAGAAGTGAAAACTAATTAAAAATAAAAAAATAAAAAAAATAAAATAAAATAAAATAAAATAAAAAAATAAAAATAAAATAAGGAATAAAAGAAAAGGGCGTCTAAATTAACTAGAGTTTTTCACTTCTAATATTACCAAACTTATTCTCCGGCAACGGCGCCAAAAATTTGATGGGCGTAAAATACACTAAGAGCAAGTACACTCTATAGCCAAGTAATATAGGACTTGAGTCCTAGTTATCGATCTCACGAGGAATAATTGGTAATTACTAGATGCGCTAAACTCTTTGTTATTCAGACAATCGATAGTGTATGAAGAAATTCAAATTAAAATCAAAATAACAAATAAAGAAAAACAATGAACAATTAAACAAAGAAAAGATAATCAATGAGAAAGAGACTAGGGCGCAAAGTTCACTTGAATCCAATTATTCAGATTTTCTTTCAATTATGATTAAGGTAATTCTTTTGCCAATATTCTCTTATTTGCTATTGAATCCCAATGGTCATGGATGAAACAATATTATATTCCTAATTTAATTCACTTATTTGGTCATTTAGTTGAATTAATCAAGAATGCATTAAGCTCCAATTCAAGAGATGAACTAACATACCGTTAATTCATTGGTAGAATAAATCGATGTTTAGTTATTCACCAATCTAATCCTAGGCTTACCATATAGGTCCACTCATTGAATGCGGATGGTCACGGGTCAAACAATGAATTAACACATGCCAAAAGTGATCAAATTCTGACAAGAATACAAGCAATATGATAAATCCAAAAAGAAATTACCATGATCAAATTAGAAATAAAATCCAAATAATAAGAAAAATAAGATCTCCCATAGCCCTAGCTACGGGTTTAGTTACTCATGTTCAATAAAAACAAACTCATATCAAAATACAAACCCATAGAAAGAAAACCCAAAGGAAAAGGAAAACTAAAAAGAAAGAGAAATCAAAACCCCTTTAATGGAGATTAAGATCTTCAAACCTTCAAGAATCCTCCTTTGAAATTGCCCTCCAAAGTCTGCTGCCGCAAAATAACTCTTTTAGGATTAGGGATTTTTTTTGTGTAATGTGCTCAATATTTTCCTGCGTGGTGTAACTCTTTAATTTAAAAAAAATTAGGCCTGCTATTGCGCAACCAATGCTTAGGCGCTGGTTACTGGGCGCTTAGTGACTTAAGCCCAAATACTCTACTGCTCTTCTTGCGCGCTCAGGCGCTCTTTCTCAGCGCTTAAGCACTGAAATATTAATTCACCGTTGCTGCATACGTTTCCAACGCTCAGGCGCTACATACCACCGCTCAAGCGCTGGTCACTGGTGAAATTTTCTCTTTTTCTTGCTCCTTTGCACATTCAATCTTCTCCCCGCACAATTACCTAACAAAAACACACGAAATACTTAATAAAAACACAATTAAACAAAATTAACGAACAAAATTCATTAAAAAGAAATAAAAGGAATATGAAAAACCAAGTAATTGAACCATAAAAATAGGACATATTGACGGTTCATTAGCCGTCAATAGGGAGAGATAAACTTCAAATCCTACCACTTCCACCATGGTAACCACCAGATAGCTCAAACCAATCGCCTCTATCATGCTTCTGTCACTAAAACCAACAAACCTTCAGCTCAAGATTTGATCGCTACCGAACCAGAATGCAGGCGTGATGGAGAAGAGGTTTTTCTTTCCAACAAGAATACTTTGCCCTCTGCTACAGCGCGCTCAGACCACGCAGGGACTCGAATCACGCAAAGCCCCCTCAAAAGAGGCTTGACCCCGTGTTTCGGCTCTACAATGCCTAGGCATGAAATAAACAATGAGGGTGATCAATCTCACTAGGAGGAGTCAATCCCTACTAGACTATCAAGCCGAGAATTAATTTTCTTGATTCGTCTTCAGGATGAACGCATTCATAAACTGGAGAGATCCATTCACGGGGAAAGAGAAAACAAGAACTGGGTTCCGCATAGAAATCATAAAACTAAAAGGGGATTAGCCCATGACGGGGATCATGATCTTGAAAACTCTAGGATAACAAAACTATGCGTAGGGTTGGAAACTCAGAAAGAGAAGATCCTAGGGAGCAGGAGCCCGAACAACAGAGAACTGTGGTTCAGCGTAACCAACCTTTCTCGAATGATCTGATGGCCTGCAAGATCCCTTAGGTGCTTCAAGTATCCCACCAATATTGAAGCCTATGATGGGACCTCGGATCCCCAAGAGCATTTGGATGCTTATGTTTCAGCTATGCTGTATGTTAAGGGTGATAATTCCATCATGTGTCGTGACTTCCCTCTTTCTCTAAAGAAAGCCTCCTTGAGATAGTTCATGACCCTAACTCTGAAATCCGTGGTCAATTAGGAAGACTTGTCCTTATGATTCCTGTTGCACTTTACCAATAGTAAGGTACAATTAAAATTTATTTCATGTATCTCCCACATTAAACAGGGAAAAGAAGAATCACTCGAGGACTACATAACCCAGTTCAACTAGGAATACTTGAATATTCGTGATTGGGATGAGAGGCAGACCCTCTATTACATAAGGGACGATCTCTATTTTGGTTTATTCTTTACATCCCTCGCAAAAAAAAAGAACCCCAAATAATAGACAAGTTCAGGGCAAGGGCTGACAAGCACATCAATGTGAAAGATATCATTCATGTAAGGAAACATGTTGATAAAAGCGAGGAGGCAAGGCAAAAGCCAGCCCAAGCTCCCTCACAACCTTGGAACTCCAAGACACCACCAAAGGGGAGGTATCAGGACTACACTCCCTTAACACACCCCGGTCTCAAATCTACCAAGAGGTGATTAACACAGATTTTAGAGATGTTTTGAAACCCCCTCCACTAAGGAAACATGCCCTGAAACACAAGTCTAAACATTATGTCTTTCATGATGGATATGAGTATACTACTGAAGACTGTGTCTGCCTTAAGATGAAATCGAATCCTTGACCTGAGATGGCCGTTTGGGGCACTACATATGCTAGTCTCGAAAATAAAAACTAATAGGGAAACAAAAATTTCAAGAAGAAAAGCTATAGCCCTCGAAGAAGTCCTTCCCCGTACCAAAGAAAACAATCACGGGCTAGGAATGACAACTAAAGGGAAGGCACACCCTAAGGTAACGCCCAAAATCAGGATAAGGAAAAACCTCTGGATCCTCCCACCCAAAATAATGATCACCGCCATACAGAGGTAACCTGGATAAACAACATAATATCGGATGGCTTCACGAGTGGTGGAAAGTCTAGCAATGCAAGGAAGAAAGCCCTCTGAGCTGTACTAAGTGCAGCTTCCCATCCAATTTCCAAACCGGGGATTGGATCATAGAAGGCCCTGCTTATTTCTTTTTCAAAATATGATTACAGAAATATAATCCCAAACCATGATGATCCTAAGGTGATATCCAGGATAATCATAAATGCCGACGTCCGACATATATTTGTTGATCATGGGAGTTTGGAAGATATTATGTTTTTAGGCTTATTCCAAAAGTTGAGGCTCTCAAATAAAGACCTAATCCTATATACTAATGAGCTGATTGGTTACACGGGAGAAAAAATCACCCCGGTAGGATATATGGAAAGTTACTAGACCTTGGGAAAAGACCCCTTATTTAAAACACACAATGTTAAGTTCCTTGTGATGGATTGCCCCTCCGCCTACAACATGATCTTAGGTCATCCTTCTCTCAATGTCTTTGGAGCCATGATATCCATCCTACACTTAGCCATGAAATTCCTAGACCAATATAATAGGATAGTCATGGTCAAAGAAGACCAAGCAATGACTGGGAGATGTTATAATGATAGCCTTAAGATTACAAAGAGGCCTAAGAAAATAGAGCAACGCAGCAAACCTAGTTCAATCACTACAGATCTTATCAATGTCCTCTTGACTGAATTGGATGTGCGTGAAGAGATCCGAGATACTTGTCCTCAACCAAAAAGAGAGCTCGAATCCCTCTAACTTGGCGTAAAGCCAGACCAAGCCACGAAGATTATAGGACAATTGAATCAAGAAGAGAAGTCCCAATTAGTTGCATTCCTTGAGGAAAAAAAATGACCTCTTTGCCTAGACGTCATCCAACATGTCAGGATTAGACCTCAAATTTATTTCTCACTGGCTTTCCATCAAGAAGGATACCAAACACCTTGCATAACTTAGGAGGAAGGTCATACTAGAGAGGTAAAATATAATATAGAAACAAGTAAAGAAACTCTTGAATGTCGGGTTCATAAGGGAGGTATCTTACACAACTTGATTATCCAACATGATCCTAGTAAAGAAAGCCAATGGGAAGTGGAGTATGTACGTCAACTACATATATCTAAACAAAGCTTGTCCTAATGACCCTTACCTACTTCTCAACATTGACAAGCTAGTGGACAACTCATCCGGGTTTTGACTTCTATCCTTCATGGATGCCTACTCCAAATACAACCAAATCCCCATGCACCCAGATGATAAAGAGAAGACGACATTCATAACTAAAAGGCAAGTTACTATTACCAGATTATGCCTTTTAGTTTGAAGAATGTCGAAACAACCTACCAACAGATGATGAACAAAGTTTTTAATGAACAGATCAGTAGAATGCTTGAAGTCTATATAGATGACATGATTGTTAAGACACCGAAGCCTAGTAACCACGTACAAGATCTAGAAAAAGTGTTTGCCTAACTCCAGAAACATAATATGAGGTTGAACCTAGAGAAATGTGGCTTTAGGGTGTAGGCTAGTAAGTTCTTAGGAATCTTATTGACAAGTCATGCCATTGAGACCAACCCAGATAAATCCCAACCAAGGCTCGACATGCAAAGTCCACAGTCCATGAAGGAGGTACAACAACTCATTAAACGGATAGCAACCCTCACTCGTTTTTTGGCTAAGGCTACTCACAAATTATGAACACCCAGTTTTGTCCAGGACATTAACACCTTTTTGTAAAAAATAAAAAATAAAAAATAAAAAAAAAAAAAAAAAAGAAGAAAAAGAAGAAGAATAAATAAAAATAAATAAAAAATGACTCAACTTTCTAGCTTAACCCATAACCTAACCCATAAACCACTAAACATCCAAAGAAACCCTAGCAACCACTCATCTCTTATTTGAAACCCTACCCACCATCACTTCCTAAACCCTAGCCACCATCACTTCCTAAACCCTAGCCACCATCACTCTCTAAATCCTAATCCCCTCCTATAAAAACTCATAACTCACACACAGAAAGGCACACACTAAAATAGAGACAGAGATATACACACTCACAGCTAATACCCTAGTCTTTTTTTCATTCGCATAACCCTTTCAACCCACAAAAACCTCCATTACGTGGCCTTCACTACTTTTGCTCCATCACCATCATCCTACAAACCATCTTCAACCTCAAACACCCATCATCTTCCATAATCACCATCTTTATCACCTTGCACTATCACCATCCCCCATAGCCACCATCTTCATCACCTTGCACCACCATCAACACCACAACACTCCATTCACCCTTTGACAACCTTCAACCTCTAACAACCACCAAACCACCTCCACTTTGTGGCCACCATCTTCCAACAACCACCAAACCAACCTCCATTGTGACCACCATCTTCCATCAACCACTAAACCACCCACCAACCGAGACCTAGCTCCCTCAACACAAGTAGACCCAACCGTAACCACACCCATCATAACACAACCATCACAAAACAACCCAATAGCCCCTCCATCCTAATAAAACAACAACCAACATAAAATAGAGCAGTAGTCCAACCCACACAAACTAGCAGCTACACAAGCTGAGCAGCAGCCGCACGTCCAACCCCATCACCTATCTGAGCCACGCTCCACTGTGCCCCCATTTGCAGCAGCCTAGGCCAAGCTCCATGCAAGCCATTGTGAAGCTCCACCGTCCCCCACGACACTGTGACCCAGACAGCAGCCAGCTCCATTATGCCACCTCGCATCACCTCACAACACAGTAGGCACGCCACCCCATGCAAAACCACTGGATCTAGCTGCAAATGAGGTTCCCCATTCATGCTTTGTTTCATCATTTTCTTGGTATTTTATAGTGTTTCTTGTTTCTTTATTTTTCTTTTGTTTTTAGAACTTTCTTTTTCTGTTAGTTTGTGTCTTTTTTTGAAAAAAATTTTTATTAGTTTTTTTTAGAGAAATGGGCTTAGAATAATGGGCTCAATGGATTGAAAAGTAAAAAAAGAATTAAAAAATAAAAAATAAAAAGAAAAGAAAAACAAAAAATTGAACTTTTTTTAGAGGAATAAAATAGGACTATCTGAGTTGTGACAGCTCGTTAATCATGTAATTATTATAATCATCTGAGTTGTGATAACTTGATGATTCAATTTTTTTTTAATTTTTGAAATAAAATAAATCACCACTTAATAAAGATTTAAAATTCATTAAACTTATTTTTTTCCTAGATAATTTTAAATAAAAAATTTATTTAATCTTAACAAACTTGATAATCAATGGATGACGTCTCTAGTGTGATGTCAAATTTCACCTATTCAAACCTTAACAGGATTAACTGAGTTTGATGACTTGTTAATTCAAATTTTCAAAAGTAAAAAATTAAATTATTTTTTAATTAAAATCAATCAATTCACAATATTTTCTAGAGAACTACGTGACTTTGAGTTCCTCATTGCACCCGAGAATACGTAGGAGCGGACCCTTATTCCGTCAAGCTAAAAACTAAATTTTCATAATTTATTTATCTATTTTGTTCATCTTTTAAGAAAAGCGGTAAAATAAATATTTTCAAGAGTTATCAAGAATTTGCACAATTAACTTAAGGTACCGTCTCATGACGGGTGTATTACGAATGCTGTGAGATTGAGTTTTCACCATTCCCTATACATAACCGACTCTTGAATTCAATCTAGTTTCAAAAACTATTTTTGTTAGGTTTTCCAATTTTTCTTAATAAAAAATAAAATTGGTGACGACTCCTAATTTTTTTTAATATAAGTTATTATTCTGCTGCGATCATGGCCACAACACAAATCTCTTCCCCTATTTAAACTCCTCAAAAAGGGAAAAGATTTTAAGTGAACTTTGGAGTGTGAGGCTGTATTTCAAGAATTGAAGAACATGTTGGCTTCACCCCCCCAATTTGACAAGGTCAAGTACGACGAAACCCTGTTTGCTTACCTTTCCATCAACAACGAGACTATTAGCTCAGTCGTGATAAGGAAAACCCCCGAAGGCCAAAGATTGGTCTACTTCATGAGCAAGGTGTTGAAGGGCCCCAAACTCCGATATTAGAAGATTGAAAATTTGACATTGGTACTCCTAATTACAGCTAGGCAATTGCGTGAGTACTTCCAATGTCACCATGTCATAGTAAGGACAAACCAGCCAATCTATTAGGTGTTACACAAGTTGGACCTCGTTGGAAGAATGATTGTTTGATCCATGGAGCTTTTCGAGTTTAGGATAACCTATGAGCCAAGACAGACAATAAAGGCTCAGCCATTATCTGACTTCCTAGAAGAACTTACACCAAATATCAACCATCTCAAAGGGAACTCTTAGACCATTTATATAGATGGTTCCTCGAACCTTAAAAGGAGCGATGCTGGGATTATTTTGGTGAATGAGGTCAGACTCACCTTTAAGCACTCTTTGAGGTTTGAGTTCTTAACCTCAAACAACCAAGTAGAATATGAAACTTGTATTATTGGGATCACTATAGCTAAGGAAATGAGGGCCACCAACATAGTGCTCTGCAATGACTCATAATTGGCGACTTCACAAATCCGTGGTGGTTATCAGGTCAAGGAACCCTTCTTGTAGAAATACTTGGTTAAAGTGAAGAAACTTCTAAAGAATTTTGCAAGCTCCAAGGTTGAATACATACCCAGAAAGCAAAACTCATGGGGCGATATCATTTCAAAGCTTGTTAGCATAAAGAGCCCTAAAAATAATTGATCCATGATCTAAGAAACTTTGTTGGCACCAAGCATTATGGACTTTGATGTCCTCTTACTTATAGAACAGGAAACTTGGATCACGGTAATTGCTACTTATCTTAGAGATGGAACCTTGCCAGATGATCGAAAGGAAGCCCAAAAGTTAATACAAATCACGGCGTGGTACACACTCTATGATAATTAGTTATACCACTACAAGTTCTCATCCCAGTGTCTTGGACCAAAAAAGGCTAAATACATTTTGGGCGAGATCCATGAGGGGAGGTATGGGCACTACCTTAGAGGAAAAGCCTTAGCCTAGAAGGCGTTACAGGCAAGATATTATTGACCTAGTATGGAAGTCGATTGTATGGAACATGTCTAGAAATATAATAAATGTCAGCAGTTCTCAAACGTCTACTCCACCCCTCCAGAAGAACTATTGATGATGTTTGTACCCTAACCTTTCTACCAATTGGGAATCGATATCCTGGGCCCATTTGCCCAAGCACCTGAGCAAGTAAAATACTTAGAGGTAGTTGTGGACTACTTCACTAAGTGGATAGAAGTAGAGCTGTTATCCACCATCACCTCGGATCGTATCCAAAAATTCACTTATAAGAATATCATCAGCAGATTCGGGTTCCCAGAGTCAATAGTAAATGATAATGATACCCAATTCACTGACCAAAAGTTCTAAGACTTATTCTCTGGACTCCACTTAAAATAACACTTCAGCTTAGTGGAGCATCCAAAGACAAACAGCCAAACTGAGGTTGCAAACTAGATTATTCTTCTAGGCAACAAGAAAAGGCTAGATGAAGCAAAAGGGAAATGGGCAAAATAACTTGACTATGTCCTTTGGGAAATACCGGACCATGCCACATGCCACACTCCATAACCGAGGAAAACCCTTTCAAATTAACCTATAGTTTTGAAGCAATGATTCCGGTTGAGATCTAAGAGCCTAGTTGGTGGAGATAACACTTTTCTAAAGATACCAACTTAGATCTCACTCTCCAAAACCTAGATTTGTTGGAAGAATAATACCACATTGCTTATATCTGTGAGGTTATCGTCAAGTAAAGAGCAACAGATCGGTACAATAACAAAATGATTCTATAGAGGTTTATGCCTCCGGTGACCTCATTTTTGTGCAGAGCGAATATCGATAGGAAGAATGAATCCTAAGGAAAGTTAGCTCCTAATTGGGAAGGCCTATACCGAATCATATCCAAGACAAATACCGATGCGTACACCATGGAAACTCTCACTAGTAAGAGCATTAAAAACTACTGGAACACGGATAAACTTAAAAAATAGTATAGCTAGTCATTTCAAGTTTTTCACTTTGTTTTGTTATTTCAACAACCATGTAAATGAAGGACTCTAACATGAATAAAGTGATCCTAAATTATTCAATTATCTACTTGATCTATTTACTTATGCCTAATTCAACCCACAAGGTCAAAGTACCTTGGTGAGGTCCAAGGAATACATGTTCTCCCAAGGATCAACTATTTCGATTGCACCTAAGGTCAAAACAGGCAACCCACTTTACTGTAGTCCGCAGTCATATAGCGAGCATATGGGTTTTCAACCCATGCCCCAACAAGCCTAACCTTATCTTATAAATTCAAAAAGAGTTTAACGAGGATAACCATGTGTAATGAAGAACTCAAAGCTCAACAACAATGATTGTTAAGATCCACTTTGTGGATTCCCCTTCCGAGGTCTCCTCATCATTTTTCCACTTAAGAAAAATCCTCGCAAACACTTCAAAAATTTTCTAAGTGTAAAAAAGATTTCACGTACAAAAATGTACTATACTCAAAAGTTTGTACTTCGAGGTTCATGATCATTTACTCTTAATGATTCATCCTCCGACATCCGTAATTATTCTAAATTGAGCAATTTATGTGAAAATATTCAAAATTTACATGTGACTTCAGGCATTGGACCCAAAGCAAATGAAGGTAAAAAAAGTATAAGAAATTTTTGTAAGTACCTTTGAAGGATTACATATAAATTTTTGGGCATTGAGCTTATAGCGGATAAAGACAAATAGAAAAGTAGCATCTACATAGCATAAGGAGATACAAAAGATACTAAGTCATAGGAATGAAAAAGGCACCTAACAACCGAGACTTATTCACAAGATTAATGCCCAAAAATGGGACTTGTCCACACAAATATTTAAAACCATACGCAAGGGACAATAAAAAGAGTAAAGCAGAAAGTGATCAGGGCTCTAAGTTAGGATCCTTGACCTTGATAGCCTCCTCTTGGTCAGACTCCTCATCCTTGTCCTCGTCCTCATCCTCCTTCTCCTCCTCCTCCTCCATATCGGCATCTACCAAGGCGAGCTAGGTCATGTGGCGGCATAATGGCAACATCAATAATGCAACCATCCTTAACCACCCTCTGAGATCTGGCTCCTTCAATTAAAAGGTTAGGATTAAGAACTTGGAGTTATACCATGACATTGGAAAATGAGTCATCCACTAAGGCTGCCCATTCATTTTCAAGCTCCACGACCTTGACCTTGACCTTGGTTTCAGACGGCTCCAAGAACTCGGCTTGGACCCTCAAAGTGGTCATGTCAATCTCAGATTGTGAAATCTATTCTTTTAAGCTGGTAACCTGGGTTTTGATCTCTTTCAGTTTATTCTGGATCTAGACTAACTCTACTTTCCAGAGGTCGACCTTCCCCCTAACCTGTTTAAGCACCCCATACTTCTACGCCACCTCTATCTCCAACTGGGTCTTGTCGTCTCTAAGGGAATTCAACTCTTTCTTGACCTCCCTAACCTAGCGCACAGATTTGAAGGCACTCTCTAGAAACTGAGATATAATGCATTCCAGAGGGATCAAATCTCTATTTCCCAAATCACTTCAATTAGATCCCTCTCTATTAGGACAGTGTAGTCCAAGGGCATCAGTAGGACTTTATCAATGACTTGACCAGGTTCTAACCTCGGAGCCTAGATAGATGAATCGACGAACTGGAGTAAAGCACCCTCTGAAGTCTCCAGTTCTTGGTCTGCGGTTAGATTAATATAGTCTTCGATAGATATTGGCATCTTCCCTTTTCGCCCCTTCTAACCATCGCCCTTCATCTTGCATTGCCTTAGAGGTTGAGTCAAGGATTTGAGAGTCAGCGCTTGAGTAGTTGGTTGGGGTGTGGGTGCGGGAATTGGGATCTGGTGTGCGGAACTAGAAGCCCTAACCTTCTTGGCCGCCAATTGGCCTTTGAGTGCCTCATGTACCTCTAGGTGGTGCCATGCTCTCTTTAGAAACCCAAAAGAAAGAAAAGTGTTACAACACTTAGAAAATTTTATGTAGATACAAAATGACAAAGTGATATATGCAACAAATAAAATACTAATCAAGGTATACCCAATAAAGCTTTAAGCAAGCTCTCGGGCTCATCTATCACATTTTTACAATAGATGTTTCCCATCTTGTTTACCCAATTGACAAGAAAGTCAAGGATTTCAGCCTTATCCTTAGTTAACATGGATATAGGAGTCTCAATCTTTTCTTGATTCCTCTCCCAAGCTGCCTGTGACCAATGCAGGTACATCCATGGAGCGCCCTCTGGGTAACAAAAAAATGAGTTGTTCTCGAAGCTCCCTACAATCTACAGAAATCCTTCTTAAAGTTTTTGATGGACTCTTGGTACAGTTTGAAGACCTTGCACTCTCCACTCTCTGGATCATTTCCAGGATAACATCCCCGGACAATGACCTTTGTCCCCTAACAGTGTTTTCATGCTAAAGGGAACGTCTCCGCAATGCCTGGCACGATGGAGACGATGGTGAACTTAGAATCTTTAAGGAACTCCCTTGCCCGTCATCATTATTAACTTCTCAATCTCACTATGACAATTATTGGAAGAAAAAGGGTGGTGATGAACCTACAAAAATTCATATTTTTATGGTTCAAAATCTTGGGTTTTCATCATCTTTTAATCTTTTTTATTTAGTTTTGTTCTTAAATTTTATTATATTTTTATTATTTTAATTGTGTTCTCATTATGTGTTTTTATGTGTTTTTGACAGGTAAATACACATGGAAATAGACTGGATGCTTAAAGAAGCAAGAAATCAAATAAACAAGCTTTCAGGATAAATCATCAGATTTTTTGTAAAAATAAGAAATTCCTGAAGATAAATATTTGAAGAATTCTTATCCTATTCTTAGATGCTAATTAGAGTTTTAATTGGATGCAAAATCTTAAACAAGGATTAAATTGAAGATTGGATAAAGATTCTCAAAAAGATTTGATTTGGAGCAAAATTCAGATTCCCGCACTATCCTGACCATCCCTCATTAATTGAGTCATATCTTGGGCTACAGAGATCAGATCGACGCACCGTTTTGCGGCATTGAAAAGATAACAGAAAATTTACAACTTCTCTGTTGAGATTAAGGGCAAATTAGGCCATCTGGAGGGGTGAGAAAAATCGTGCAAGTCAGTTATGAAAAATTGTTAGCTTTTCTATAAAAGGGTAAAAACGACTTTAGTAAAGGAGCTCTTTTTTACATACTCTTACACACTTGGACAGAATGCGACAGTCGTCAAGAGACATAAACCCTAATGTGGTGTGGGCGCAATTAAGCTTGAAGATTATGAATTCTCTTTAACTTTTTCACCTTTCTATAATAAAGTCTGTCATATTCTTCCATTTGTGTTATTCTTTTTTCATGTGGAACTAATTTTCCCTTATTATGGTGATGATGGATCTTGTTCTTAAATGATGTAAATTCTTTTATGAGTTTAATCAATGTTTCTATTTCATGATTTATGTGTTTATCTTTTTTCTTAATCCTTTTCTAAATTTGGCCAATTTAAGAATAATTTTTGGATTTATGTATGATTTAGGAAAATTTGCATGAACCTAGAACTTGTGATAAACATCATAATTTTTACAATCGCTAGGAATAGACATTGTGGGTTATGTGGTCTTTCTTTTAATTCCTTCGTTCTTGATAATGTCTTTCTATTTGGGATTAGACTAAGGGATTAGTTAATTCTAAATAGTGTAAGAGGATTAATATACCAAGGGATTGAATATTGATTAAAATTGACCATGAATCATTGGTATAAGACTAGATTAAACTAATATTTGATTTTGCATTTAAAGAGTTCAAGTGAAATCTGACCCCTAATATTTTCATATAATTATTTTCCAATTCAACCCAATTAATTAAATTTGACTTTTGTTATTTTTTTAATATTCTTTCTTTTTATTGTTTTTATCAACTCTCTTTTTCATTAGTTTAGATAGTATCACTTTCAGTGAATTTAGTAATTAATAACTTAATCCTTGTAGGACGATACTCTTACTCACTTTTTATTACTTTTGTGATTCGGTGCACTTACCGATTTCACAAGAAGTTTTTGGCACTATTGCTGAGATTATTATTATTAATATTAAATAGTAGTTAAAAAGACACTAATTTAAGCATTTATTTTTCTTTGTTTAATTTATAGATGATTATTTTTCTTATTTAACTTTATTTTTATTTATTTAATTAATTTAATTAATTTTATTTTTTATTTGTTTCTTTTTATTTTTTTTGTTTATTTTACTAGTCATTTATTTTTTATTTTTTATTTCTTTTCTTTACTTCACTCTGGTTTGTTTGTTTGTTTGTTTATGCAAGGTTCTGTGGAGTCAGAAGAATTACTCTTTGATCTAGAGATAACAAGAACAACAAGAGCAAATATAAGAGCAGCCAGAGAAAGAAACAAAATTGGAGAAGTGAAGATGGCTGAAACTGCTAAACAAAGAAGACACACTATGGCTGACTATGCAACTCCATCTGTTGAGAATATCTTAACCAGTATTGTGCGACCTGTTTTTAAGCAAATAATTTTGAGATTAAACTAACTCTTTTACAGCTGGTGCAACATAATCAGTTTGGGGGAGGTCAAGTAGAAATTCCAAACTTGCACATTGCTAACTTCTTATAACTTTGTGATACTATCAAATATATTGGAGCTAGTGATGATGCCATCAGATTAAGACTTTTTCCATTTTTTTTGAGAGATAAAGCCAAGAGTTGGCTACAAGCCTAGCCTCAAGGAAGCATCTCCACTTGGGATGATTTGATCAGTAAGTTCCTCACTCGGTATTTCCTCCATCAATGTTTGTGAAGAAAAGGAGTGAGATTACTTGCTTTACTCAAAATCAAGGAGAATCTCTCTATGAAGCATGAGAAAGATTTAACGAGCTGCTTAGAAAATGTCTTCATCGTGCTTTTGTAGTTTGGCAGCAGGTTCAGATCTTTTACAATGGTTTGAATCATTCCACAAGACTTATGGTGGATGCATCTGCAAGTGGGTCTTTAAATACTAAAACTCCTGAAGAAGCCCAAGGATTATTTGAGATTATGGCTACTAATGAATATCAGTTGCCTAGTGGAAGAGCAGTAGTCAAACAGGGAGTTATGAAGCTTGGTACTCTTGATGCCTTACTTGCTCAGAATAAAAGTATTACGCAGTAGTTAGTCAACCATACCAAGCAACTTGGTAATATACAGGTAAATTCAGTTAACCATCAAGTGTTGACTTGCGATTTCTATGGAGGCAACCATGCCAATGGTGGATGTGAAGCAAGCATTTCGGGTGCGATTTTGCAAGAGCAGGTCAACTACATGGGTAATCTTGCAAGGTCTCAAGGCAACCCATATTCAAATACATACAATCTGGGGTGGAGGAATCATTCTAATTTTTCATGGAGCAATCAGAATATGCTGAGACCACCACCACCTCAGTCATCATCTTCTTCTCAACCTCCACAAGATAAGTTATCTAATCTTGAAAGTATTGTGAAGAAACTTGCCCTTAGTATCAGTACTTTTATGGAACAGACCTCAACTTTCATGCAAGAGACAAAGGCTAATTTTAAAAATCAAGAGGCAGTCATCAAAAGTCTAGAGAATCGAGTGGGACAAATAGCTAGACAGCTCACAGAGAGACCTCACAATAGCTTACCTGGAGACACTGTAGTCAATCCAAAGGATCAATGCCACACAATCACACTGAGAAATGATAAAACTTTAGAAGGACCAGTGAAAGAGGTATCTAGTTCCTCAGGAGAAGAGAAAAAGTAAGATGATCTTACTGAGGATGTTTCCATTAAAGATGCACCAGAAGTAGAGATTTCTACTGAAGTCAAAGTGAAAGGAGAAAGAAAAAAGAAGAAGAATTCAGTGTTGAATAAACCTTTTGACCCTTCATTGTATACCAGACTTCCATTCCCTCGACGTTTGAAGAAAGATACTCAAGAGAAACAGGAAAGACAATTCTCTAAGTTCTTGGATGTCTTTAAGAAGTTACAAGTTGACATTCCTTTTGTTGAGACACTTGAGCAGATGCCCTCCTATGCGAAATTCACGAAGGATTTATTATCTAAGAAGAAGAAATTGGAAGAAGATAAGACTGTAGCTTTTACTAAGGAGTGCAATGCCATAATTCAACGGGAGCTACCGCCGAAGTTAAGGGATCCAGGAAGTTTTAAAATCCCTTGTACCATTGCAAAATTGAGCATTGATAAGGCCTTATGTGAATTAGGCTTCAGTATTAATTTAATGCCATTGTTAATCTTGTGTAAGCTGGGAATTGAGAAAGTTAAGCTTACTATGGTCTCACTTCAATTAGCAGGTCGATCAATCAGATGTCCATACGGTAATGTGAAAGATTTACTAGTAAAGGGAGACAAATTTATTTTTTCAGTTGACTTTGTGGTCTTAGATATAGACAAGGATGTTGATATCCCGTTAATTCTGGGAAGACCATTCCTAACAACTTCAGGAGCATTAATTGATGTGCTTAGAGGAAAGCTTATTTTAAGGGTGGATGGAGATCAAGTGTGATGAAGACCAAGGAGGACCATCAAGCGGGAAAGGAAAAGCTAAGAAGGAGGATGCTTTAATTGGACTATAAGGGCCTATGACTAGGTCAAGGTCCAAGAGGGCTAAGGAAGCTTTATAGCAAGAGGTGACCAATATATTCAATCTCAAGCAAGATAAGGAAGAAGAAGAACCCAAGTTGGTCCAATTAATACAAATTGAATAGGACTACAATTAGTGTAACACCCTCCTCAGAGTATCACATGTCTGACTCCCGACTCATAATCTGAAAAGAAGTTCGCACAAAGTTTAAGTTATAAAGGATGGGTTTTAAAATTTCTTCTTTACTGAAACGTAAATTTACTGAAAATATTGGGTAACATTAAAAATCATATTTTAACTATTCATTATGCAATATTGACACCAATTAATATCACAATTTAAAGAGATATATAAAATTAACAGACTTATTTTTTTTTTACAGTAGCAAATCCCATGATGGGTCTTACTTAATAGCACGGTACAACGTTAACGAGAAACTTTAACATACTTATTCCTTTTTCTGTCCATCTTGATGCATCAGATATCTGTTCCTTTGTCAACACTGCACACCTTCGAGTCTTGAATGTCCACTCCTTATTGTTGTCACTAATCTCAGAATATCCATAGCCCGTTATGTCTAAGACAACTCGATCCTTCTATTATTTGATTTTAACAGTACAGACACAGCAAAACAGGATAACAAAGAGGTGAGATCACCTACACCAATACCAACATGGCAGCACAGAGATAACACAAACAGCAATATCATACAGATAGATCATACCATAATTATGCTATCAGCATTAATCAACTATCATCATCTAATCATTTATCAGTTCAATCATCATCCAAGTACTCAAAATAATTGTCATAGCCAACATTCCTCAATTAATATATCATACAGATATAAATGTTCAGATTATGCATATGCACAAAACTCGATTTCCTACTCCATGGAGCTAAAACTCAGGTCGGAGAAATGATCGAAAAGATCTGTCGGTACCATATGCCTCAGACCACGTGCTAAAATCCTAATTTTGATTTTTGCACATCTAGCATATACACGACATTCTTTATCAGATCTTAATTAAGAATAGTGTCTCGGTCAGGATCATCGGTGTGTCGCGTCGGTCTAACCCACGGTTACAGTAGAGCGACTCACTGCCCACTGTAGGCAACCCGCACCTTGATGCCCCCAAGGTCAACGAGTGACCTACACTACGCATATCGCACCCACTCAAGAGGTGTACGTTCCTCCTAGGCAATTAGCCTTATCCAGTCCCTCGGACCATTCCAATGCATGTATAATGCACCAAAAACCAAATCATAGATAGAATATCAATCACAGGTTTAACTCATAATTTTTCAAAATATATTTTATACAATGCACTAATATCTTAGTGCAAGTCCAACCACAAGGGCCATACTTTTCAATTTCATTTGTTCAATTTATATCATATGCTTCAACGCATATTTTTTTTTTCCAATACGTAAAGTGCCCCAAATACCAAATACAGGCATCTCTTTCCAATGCATATAAAATACATCAAAAGCCAATCATAGGCAACTCGACATTTTCTCACACAGTGTTCATACACTATTTTGGCAGTAATCATCATGTTATCATGTTTTTATAGTCATAAAACACTTCTGCCGTATTTTCACAATCGCATAACAATTTTGTTACATTTTTACAATTAAAAAATGTTTCTGTTACGTTTTCAAAATACTGCAACACTTCTGTTGCACTTTTAAATCACGTATTTAATTTTTTTAACGTTTTTCTCAATCACATAAAAATATACATTTCTCAAATTGCGTAACGATTTTCCACCATTTTCAAACTCGCATAACTTAAAAATCATTCTCTTAAGTTGCGTAAATCATTTTCCATCATTCTCAAAATATTTAAAACACTTTCCAAATCACATAAGATTTTCTGTCATTTTCACAATTACGTAAAAATATTCTATCATTATTTAATCACGTAGTGATTTTTCAATAATATTTTCAATAGTGTAAAATATTTAAACGCTTCCCAAATCGTGTGGAAATATTTTAATATTTTTTAAATCGCGTAAAAATATTTTACTATATTTCCAAACACTTAGAAATATTTTATTGTATTTCAAATCATGTATTTTAAAAATTACGTTTTTAAGATACTTAAATCATTTTTCACCACAATTCTATTACGAAAAATATTTCTCAACCTTCAAAAATTCCATTTCATCTTTTCTCAAAATATTATGACTTTATATTTTATTTTTCACATTTTCTTACTCAAGAAAATCTTTTTCCACGTTTCTTTACTCAAGAAATTTTTTTTCAAATATAATCCACAAAATTACCTTTCCATTAATGTTTCAAAACTTAACATTTTCTAACGTACTTCAAAACTCAAAAATAAGTTATACGTTAGTAGATTTTCATAATACCATTATATTCTCCATTTTTTCCAAATCATTTCTCAAGTGCTAAAATACTCTGATTCCCTTTTCAAATTCTTTGTATTAAATTAATTATATTTTTACTTGAAAAATCACTTTGTTTCATTAAAATCAATGCATTACAAGCCTTCGAAAATGTGGACATGACTATTGAAAATTTTTAAAATATTTTTTCTTCTAAATTGATATGGTTTTACACAAACAAAATCATTAAAATTTTATTTTCAAAACCGAAGGACTTATGGTTATAAAACCAAACCCATTTGTTCAAATTCATTTTTATTTTCTTTGCAAATCTTTTTTCACTTTCTTTGCTAATTCTTAAAATCATCATTGCTATTTTTATTTAAATATCATGTTTTGTAAAACACTTAGAAATTTTTTACACAAAATAAATCAATAAAAAATTCCTCAAAAACCATGTTCTTGTACTCTTTGAAAAATAAATTCTTTGTTTATTTTCCTTATTTTTCTAAACATTTATTTTCATCATTCATGAAAATATAAATTTGTGAACACCTATTTTGAGGTGTCTTGATCGAAATTCTCATTATTCTAGGGATCAAAATTTAATTTTCTTGTTCTTGAAAATTTTCCACATTGACCCAAATCAAGGGCATCAAAACCGTAACTCTTCCTTGGCCATTGGGACCAAGATTAGTTTTCTTTCCATCCACACATCATGGCATACATATATATATATTTCATCATAAATATCACAAACATGCCATATACTCATCATGCATATTATAAGTATACTATCAAAGCCATAAAATCATGCAAAGCATATTAAGCATAGACAAAAATAATCAAAGCATAAGAAAATAAATTAAAGCTCATAAACATAAAATTAATTATTACATGACCATGGATTGGAATCCTCACATGGATTCACCATCCATCAAATATAAGACCATCTTTCACCACCATACTTGGTTGGAGAGATGGATCTCCCTCTTACCTCTTGAAGATCCTCAAAAACTCCTTGTTTTGCTTCTTTTTCCAAGTCCTTCACCACCAAGGGCTTCTCAAATACAAAACAAAATATATAAAAATTAGTATACTAAGCTTGATTAAGAGGAACCATGGATCAAACATGGTTTAGATCATGAAAAAGAAGAGAAGAAATGAAGTCTTCTTATACTTCACCTCAAAAACCCAATAACTTTGATCTTGAAGGAAGTCCATGAAGATGAATGATTTAGAGAAAGTCTCCAACATAAAAGTTGCTTAGAATATCATGTAGATTCAAGATCTATGGTTGGATGAAATTAAAAGTAATGGAAGGTGTTTTTGGGTGAGGAGGTCGAACCTATGGAGAGAAAAAGGAAGGAAAGAATGGTTGCTTGGTTCTTGAAATTTTGAGAGAATAAGATGGAGGCTTTTTGGGTGAGAGAAAAAAGTGAAAATGCATGCACAAAGTGAGTGGGCTGTCGTGTGAGTGTTGGAGAGTTTGAAGAGTTTTACTTGAAATAATATCCCATTTTGGGTTCACACTTGAAACACGTGCTCTTCCACTTTGTCATCTTTTTCTTTGGCCTAAAAAGGCTACTCCAATTTGTCTCCTCCTTTCCAAGCATCTCCAACCGTCCCCCCTCTTCATAATGCATGCAAAGTTGTCATCTTTTCATGCCATTATTTGAAGCATTTCTAGCCATTGATTAATTCAATGGTTAGGATTTAGGTAGACTTTTGATTTTTAGGAAACTTAATCTAGGCCATTAGATCTTTTTCCTTTAAATTCTAGCCATTAGATGTGTCTCCAAAATAAATGGTCAAGATTGCTCCTTCAAACTTTAAATCCAAGGGTTATAATTAGTCATAGCCTTTTTAGAAGACCAAATCTCCACCTTTGATTAATTCTTCATCCAATGATCATAAATGGTTTTTGTCACTTTTTAAGACTAAATCTCCACCCTTGATCAATTCCAAATTCAATGGTTGTAAATGGTCACTTTATATAATCAAATTTACACCATTGATTAAATTTATGGTTGATATTGAAGCTTGCCTAACTAAGTTTATTCTCACACCATTGATTAAATCAATGGTGATTATCCAATGCTTCTTTATTAAATTTATTTCTTAACCATTAATTAAATCAAGATCAAGTCTTCACCGTTAAATAAATCAATGGTGGATATCCAAACCACCAATGTTGACTTAAGCAATATAATTTCTATTTTTATCTACTAAAAACCTCACGAAAGAATATATTTAATGTATTTTTATCGCCCGATAATTAAATGCAGTGCCAAACACAAAACAAGAAAATTTCTAAAACTGTTTCCGGATTCAGGTTTAGTAAGATCCCCTATCTCCGTCTAAACAGTACAAATTTTTCTATGCGTAAAATTTTTTTTCACTTTGTGGGACCCACCTGGGCCCCCGTATGGCCACCTGGGCTCACATACACCCCCTAGGCCCACAAACAGTAAAAATTTTCATAATCACACATAAAATCACAAAAATTAGAAAATTCACAAATATCAAATCAGATCACGTAAAATAATTAAAACTTAACGGTAAAAATTAAATTACGTAAAGTTTTTTCCGGCCCAAAAATTTTTATTTTCCTGACACGGAGTAAATCACTCAAAACGATCAAATACGCTGACGGAATAATCAAAATAATTTTACAGCATCAAAAAATTACTAAACAGTAAAATTCTGTTAACTGTCAAAATTACTGTTTAAGAGATAGAAAATTTTGGGGTGTTACAATTAGGACTTATGTTTAGCAAGATTTGGGCTTTATAAGTTTGTTAAAGCTCTTTCTATTTGGTTCATTGGACCAATTAATTGGAGTCTCATATTAAAGTCATTTTTTTCTTATTATTTTGTAATTTTCGTATTTATTTTGTTGGAATAAGTTCAGATGTCTTTTGGTCTTCCCTAAGTTAGTTTTTGGGCTTTAAAGACTTCTTAAGCCATTATGATGACTAGTGGGAATTTATTATCATGTTAATGCTTATTTTCTAGGTAATAATGTACATGCACTTATCAATGCACTTGGTAATTACATGATAATGAGAATTTATTCCTTGTATTTCAAGAGTCATTTTAGGAGTTTAAGGGTTGCAAACAACTTCAAGCTTAGCCTATAAATAAGGAACTCACGTACTCCAAAAGGAGATTTTTGGAATATTAATGAAAGTGGAGGAATTCACCATATCTGAGAGTGCTATTTCGTACCTCTTGGGTTCTTAGAGAGAATCATAGCTTGAATCTTATCAAAGGTTCCTCATACCTTTGTGGTGATTCTACACAAGGCTTATCATTCTCATTCTCCTCAATAGGATTGAGATTGTGGTGCCATTCCTCGTCTTCTTATCTAATTTCATCTTTTAATTTTCTATCTTACTTATTCTTCACATCATTTCTTATTCTTCTACATCAATCTTTGTTTAATTTTCTTCTTTTTATTTGTTGTTGAATTCGGTTATAAGAGAACCAACTCAAGGAAGATTCAAAAATCATATATTCCATTCTTGGATCATATCATGTGGTATCAAGAGCTAGGATCCTAGAGTTAGGTTATGATCTTGTGTGCTTTCAATTTGGCACTTATTCTTGATTTATGTTCTAAGTTTGATCCACTTTGATCTTGTTGATTTTGATATTTTGATATTTATGTGTTAGATAGCACCTTCCTTGACTATTTGATCTTGTTAACACTCCTTCAACTTGTATGGGGCTGTTTGTGTAAAAAAAAATAAGCATGAATACCAAAAGTTAAAAAAAAATATACAGCAACTGATTTTTCACCCCTATTACATATTTAGGGTGTTTTAGTCTTTTTGAATATTAACATTTACTTGGTGGAGTTTGGTGCTATAATTCTCCTTTACTAATTTGATCATTTCTACTTTATACTTGTTCTTGTTTCTTGTCTTGATCAACTCCTATTTGAGTGTGCCTTATTCTTTATTAGCTTTTCTTGTTTGTCTTTTTGGGCCCTTTGGTTTTGTCTAAGAGTATTTCACATTTCATTGACCTCTTGAGTGTTTAGACTTTGTGTTAATTGTTTACATTGTGTGTGAGTACTTTTGTGTTGATTGGCTTGTGATTCACTTTAAGGGCTTGTAAAGAGGACTTGAGTGGGAAAAGGTAAGAGAGGTTGTTATATAAAAGCCATGATGTGTATAAACACGAGGGAACTACAATTCTAAGAGGAAAACATGTGAGAAGAGTGAGTGAGGACCTTATTTTATTGTGTTCACTAACTTATTGATTTTGTACAATGTCTAAGGAATGAGATCCAAATGAAAGTCCCCCTCTTTCCTCAAGGACAACTGTAATAATATTCCAAATGCAAACCTTAATAAGACATTTGGAAAGGCTTCTTCAAAGGCAAAGTGACAAAATCCATGAGAGGATTGACAAGTTAGAGAGGGATAGAACTTTCAACCATGATGAAGAATCCTATGAATCCGAAAGAGAAAGGAGAGATGGTAGGAGGCAAGGAGGAAGAAGGAGACATAAGAGGAGAGATAGAGAAAATGAGAGAGGTGAAAGAGGAGAAAGGCTTGGGAGTGTGAATATCAAAATACCTTCCTTCCAAGGGAGGAATGATTTGGAAGCATATCTTAAGTGGGAGATGAAAATTGAGTAAATCTTCTTATGCCACGACTATAATGAAGAGAAGAAAGTGAAGGTGGCTGCAGTTAAGTTCATGGATTATGCATTGATTTGGTGGGATCAAGTTCAAAAAGAAATGGCAAGATATAGAGAGCATCCTATCATTACTTGGGATGAAATGAAGACTTTGATGAAGAGAAGGATTGTACCTTCTTATTATCATAGGGAGCTACACAATAAGTTACAAAGACTCTCTCAAGGGAGTAAGAGTGTGGATGAGTACTTCAAAGAGATGGAGGTTGCCATGATAAGAGCCAACATTGTTGAAGAAAAAGAGGCAACCATCGCTCAGTTTCTTTATGGTCTCAACCAAGACATTAGTGATATTGTGGAGTTGCAACATTATGTTGAGCTTGAAGACTTAGTGCATCAAGCCATGAAGGTGGAGCAACAACTCAAGAGGAAGGGTACTTTGAAGAAGGCTTTTTCTAACTTCAACACAATAAGTTGGAAAGACAAGTAAAAGAAGGAGGGATCCTCTTTTAGTCCAAATGAACCTGTGGCTGCCCCTAAGGCCACATTGCCTACTACTTCCACTTCATCTTCTACTTCTAAAAATAAGGATATTAAATATTTCAAGTGTTTGGGAAGGGGACACATAGCTTCTCAATGCCCAAATAAGAAAACAATGGTGATGAGGGACAATGGGAGCATCACTAGTGAATCTTTTTCTATTTCATCAAGTGATGAGGAAAGTGATTGTGAGGCTATTCCACAAGAGGGAGACTTACTATTGGTAAGAAGATTGTTGGGGAGTCAAGTTAAAGAGAAGGATGAAAGCTAAAGAGAGAACATTTTTCACACAAGATGCCTTATTCAAGGGAAGGTGTGCTATTTGATTATTGATGGGAGAAGTTGTACTAATGTTGCAAGTACTAGATTGGTGACCAAACTTAACCTAAAGACTACTCTACACCTGCGACCTTATAAGCTCCAATGGCTAAGTGAAGATGGTGAGTTGTTGGTGATCTAACAAGTATTAGTAAGCTTTTTAATTAGTAAATATAATGATGAAGTCCTATATGATGTTGTTCCTATGGAAGCCAGCCATATTTTACTTGGAAGGCCTTGGCAATTTGATAGACATGTTAATCATAATGGTTTTACTAATAAGTTCTCTTTTGTACATAGTGTTCTCAAGTTCACACTTGTACCATTATCTCCAAGAGAGGTTTGTGAGGATCAAGTAAAGTTGAAAATAAAGAGAGAAAAGACTTGAGAGAAAAAGAGGAGGATTTTGAAAAAAAGAAAAATTCTACTTTTGAGGACAAAATTCAAAAGAAATAAAGAAAAGAAGGAAAGAAAAAGAATGAGAGAAAATTTGAGAGTTTCTTTGCAAAAGAAAGTAAGGTGAAAAGAGCATTCTTTGCAAGGCAACCTATGTACATTTCCTTATACAAAGATGCTTGCTTGAATTCTAATGCTAACCCTTTGCCTAGTAATGTTGAGTTTATTTTGCAGGAATTTGAAGATGTGTTCCCAAAAGAAATACCCAATGGCTTGCCATCAATGAGGGGAATAGAACACCACATAGACCTCATTCCGGGTGTTTCTCTACTCAATAGGCCAACCTATAGAAGCAATCCTCAAGAAATAAATGGGATCCAAAAACAAGTAGAGAAGTTAATGCAAAAAGGATGGATAAGGGAAAGCTTGAGCCCGTGTGCTGTACCCTTGATTTTTATGCAAAAAAAAAAGATGGAACATGGAGAATGTGCACAGATTATAGGGCCATCAACAACATCACTATCAAGTATAGACATCTTATCCCTAGACTTGATGATTTGCTTGATGAATTTCATAGTTCTTGCTATTTTTCTAAGATTGATTTAAAAAATGGGTACTATCAAATTAGGATAAGGGAGGGGGATAAATGAAAAATAACTTTCAAAACTAAATACGAATTGTATGAATGGTTGGTAATGCCCTTTGGTTTAACTAATGCACCTAGTACATTTATGAGGCTTATGAACCATGTCTTGCGTGAATTTCTTGGAAAGTTTGTGGTAGTATATTTTGATGATATCTTGATATATAGTAAGATTTTTGAAGAGTATCTTGAACATCTCAAATCTGTGATGCATGTCCTTAGGAAAGAAAGGTTGTATGCCAACTTGGATAAATGTTCTTTTTACACAAATCATGTTGTCTTCCTTGGGTTTGTTATAAGTTCTAAAGGAGTGCAAGTAGATGAGGAGAAAGTGAAAGCAATTAGAGAGTGGCCAACTCCCAAAACTGTGAGTGAGGTAAGGAGTTTCCATGGGTTGGTTAGTTTCTATAGAAGGTTTGTAAGAGATTTTAGCACCTTGGTTGTACCCCTTAATGAAATTATAAAGAAAAATAAGGGATTCAAACGGGAAAAGGAACAAGATAATGCTTTCAATGCACTTAAGAATAGGCTCACTAATGCACCTATTCTTGATTTACCTAATTTTTCAAAATCATTTGAAATTTAATGTGATGCATCTAATGTGGGGATTAGGGCTGTTTTATTCCAAGAAGGTCATCTAATTGCTTACTTTAGTGAGACTGTACTTAATTATTCCACTTATGATAAAGAATTGTATGCACTTGTAAGAGCTTTGCGAATATGGTAGCATTATCTTTTGCCCAAGGAATTTGTAATACCTAGTGATCATGAGTCTTTGAAGCATTTGAAAGGGCAAGGTAAACTCAATAAAAGTCATGCTAAATGGGTGGAGTTCCTTGAACAATAGCCCTATGTTATAAAGCACAAGCAAGGAAAGGTAAATGTGGTGGCAGATGCACTCTCAAGAAGGTATAACTTGCTTACTACCCTTGAAACTAAATTACTTGGCTTTGAATATATTAAGGAGTTGTATGTGCATGATGAGGATTTCTCTAATATATATACTGCATGTGAGAAAATAACGCAAAATGAGTTCTTTAGGCATGATAATTATTTGTTCAAAGATAAAAGACTTTGTGTGCCTAGGAGTTCCATGTGTGACTTGCTTATTAAAGAAGCTTATGAAGGGGGTTTAATGGGGCATTTTGGGATTCAAAAGACTTTAGATATATTGCATGAACACTTTTATTGGCCTTGTATGCAGCATGATGTGTAGAAAATTTGTGAAAGATGCATTATTTGTAAGAAAGCCAAATCAAAGGCTGCCACGCACAAGAAGGGAAAAGACTCTATCTTTGTGGTCGTTGATAGATTTTCAAAGATGGTTCATTTCATTCTTTGCCACAAGGTTGTTAATGCAAGTCATGTGGCTAATTTGTTCTTTAAAGAAGTGGTAAGAGTCCATGGAATGCCAAGGAGTATTATTTTGGACCATGACACTAAGTTCCTTAGCCATTTATAGAGAACTTTGTGGAACAAGCTAAGGACAAAGCTCCTATTCTCTACCACTTATCACCTGTAAATGGATGGAAAAACCGAGGTGGTAAACAAAACTCTCTCTACTCTGCTTAGATCCATTATTCAGAGGAATATTAAATCTTGGTAGGAATGTTTGCCTCATATTGAATTTGCTTACAATAGGGCAGTCCATTCTACTACTCAATTTTCTTCTTTTGAAATTATTTATAGATTTAATCCTCTAACCCCTCTTGATTTGATTCCTTTACCTAACCCCTCTACGTTAGTTCATAAGGATGGCAAGGCAAAGACCAAATATGTGAAGAAACTCCATGAATAAGTGAAGGCCCAAATTGAAAAAAAAAATGGAGCAATATGCCAAATAAGCCAACAAAGGTAGAAAAAGGGTTGTATTTGAACCAAGAGATTGGGTGTGGGTACACATGAGGAAGGAACAGTTTCCCATTTTAAGGAAATCAAAGCTCCAACCTAGAGGAGATGGGTCATTCTAGTTGTAGAGAGAATCAATGATAATGCTTATAAAATTGATCTACCCAGTGAGCATGGAATTAGTGCAACATTCAATGTGGATAACTTAAGTCCTTTTGATATAAGTGATAAAGCACCAAATTCGTAGACGAATTCACTTAAAGAAGGAGAGGATGATGAAGGCCAATGAGGACCATCAACTGGGAAAGGAAAAGCTAAGAAGGAGGATGCTTTAATTGGCTATAAGGGCCTATGGCTAGGTCAAGGTCCAAGAGGGCTAAGGAAGCTTTACAACAAAAGGTGGCCAACATATTCAATCTCAAGTAAGATAAGGAAGAAGAAGAACCCAAGTTAGTCCAATTAATCCAAATTGAATAAGACTCGAATTAGGACTTGTGTTTGGTGAGATTTAGGCTTTATAAGTATGTTAAAGCTCTCTCTATTTAGTTCATTAGACTAATTAATTGGGGTCTCATATTAAAGCCATTTATTATTATTATTTTGTAATTTTCGTATTTTATTTTGTTGGAATAAGTTCAGATGTCCTTTGGTCTTTCCTAAGTTAGTTTTTAGGCTTTAAAAACTTCCTAAGCCATTATGATGGCTAGTTGTGATTTATTATCATGTTAATGCTTATTTTCTAGGTAATAATATATATGCACTTATCAATGCACTTGGTAATTGCATGATAGTGAGAATTTATTCCTTGTATTTCAAGAGTCATTTTAGGACTTTAAGGGTTGCAAACAACTCCAAGCTTAGCCTATAAATAGGGAACTCATGTACTCCAAAAGGGCATTTTTGGAAGATTAATGAAAGTGGAGGAATTCACCATATTTAAGAGTGCTATTTCGTGCCTCTTAGGTTCTTAGAGAGAACCATAGCTTGAATCTTATCAAAGGTTCCTCATACCTTTATGGTGATTCTACACAAGGCTTATCATTCTCATTCTCCTCAATAGGATTGAAATTGTGGCGTCATTCCTCATCTTCTTGTTTAATTCCATCTTTTAATTTTATATTTTACTTGTTTTTCACACCACTTTTTATTCTTTTACATCAATCTTTGTTTAATTTTCTTCTTTTTGTTTGTTGTTGAATTTGGTTACAAGAGAACCAACTCAAGGAAGATCTGAAAATCATATGTTCCATTCTTAGATCATATCAAAGTGATTATAAATATTTTTAATAAGTCTGCCCCAACATCAAATCTTCATGCCCCTGTTAATTGCATTCAAGGTAAATTTCAAAAAGGGTTGGATGGTAAGGACTCTTCTGAGATTGTTGATGAGAAAGAGAAAGGTCCTCCTGTCTCCAAGATTACTAAAAAAGAAAAAGATTCTTTTAGTTCTCAGAGTTTAGTGCAAGCTGATCTGAATTCTTCTAACAAGATGAAACCTGACACTTTACCTGTTGATAAATTGAAAATGTCATGGCCTAGTGGAGTTTTCTGATGCCAAGGCATACTTGGGACAACCAGTTCTAACTGGAGTTTAGAATATTTTTGGAGAGGATTCCAAGGTCAATGACTGAGTATAGAGGCAAAGATCTGACAAAAGAAAGAGATCATCCTATTTTTCTTGCTTCAAGCCACCAAAATAATAAAAGGCAACGTCGAGCTAATGATGTTAAACAAGCGCTTTTTGGGAGGCAATCCAAATTTTCTCTTTTTTTCTTTTTTTTTGTTTTTTTTCTTATTTTTCTATTTTTGTTTTGAAGGTAATGTTGAGTTGGCTTAGGTTCCTCCCTGAGTTCGAAGCCTTTGTAGGGGGATATATATAGCTGTTAGCCACCAAAAATATTTTTATTCTCTTTCCTTTAGCTTTTAGTTTCTGCATTTTGTTATTTTCTCTTTTTTATTTTATTTTGTTTCCATCACCTCATTGTATTTTAAGTCATTAACTGTGCATGCCAGTGTGTTGAATTGAATATCCAATGATTGCATAAATTGTGGATTTATTTATTTTCTTAGGATATCATATGAGAATCCATGAGTTTCATTTATCTCTATTGTTTCAATTGTGTATGGATGTTATTCCTATCTTTATGTTTGATAGACCTTAGATTATGCATGCATGTCAGACTTAGAGAAAGTTTATAAGAATGTACATATGTGGATGATTTGTATCTAGAAGTTGTTTGATTTTCTCTTAAGGCGAAATCTTAGGCAGCGCATGATTAAGGAAATGATAAGGGTCTTTTTTGGACCGTTTGAGCTTTTCAAGCCAACCTGTGATATAGTATATCCTTAGGTCCCTTTTATAGCCTTATTATTGTCTGGCCTTTATTTCTTTTCTTTACCCACATTTTTCTTTTCCCACACCTATAAAAAGAATTCCTCTCTTACACCCTTTGTTAAGTGCATATCTTGTATTATTTTATTATTCAAGCTTTCGTTATTTTTGTGCATGAAATATTTATGGAGCTAAAAAAGAAAAATTTTAAAAAAAAAAGAAAAATTAAAAAAAAAGATAAAATTCACCCAAAGTATTGTAAAAAAATAAATTTGGGGGTGGAAGTTGTTGAAAAAGAACAAAGAAAAAATGCATGATCTGTATTTCTTATACTCCGTTTTGCACTTGTTTTATATTCTGTGGCTTGAATTTTGAAATTTGCATGATTTTATATCTCAACTTTTGCTTTCATTTTCCTTCCCTTTCTTTTTTGAGCCATACATTTGGCCTTACATTACAAGCTTTGTAAAGTCCTTTTTGATCTTTGGTTATGTGTTGTTTACATTAGTGGAGAGAAAGATGAAAAACAATCCTATGGATGTGAGTTTGGTGTGCATATGTAGTTTTATAAACCTATCTGAACTTGTACTTTATGAGGAGATTAGGTCTTTCATTCATGTTTTTGAGGAAGTCATTTTTGCATAAGAGTTGCATGTGAGAGATGATGTGATAATTGGATTGTTCATGTGTGACACTTTGAAATTAGATTGTGAAGCAGTTTCTAAGGATATGTATGATATTCACTACCCGGTATTGCCATGTTTGAGTTTATTTGTTTTGAGTTTTTATTTGTTTAGTCTTTTTGTGTTGTTTTTGTTTTTCTTTTTATTTGAGGACAAGTAAAAGCTTAAATTTGGGGGAGTGATGAACCTACAAAAATTCATATTTTTACGATTCAAAATCTTGAGTTTTCATCATCTTTTAATCTTTTTGATTTAGTTTTGTTCTTAAATTTTATTATATTTTTATTATTTTAATTGTGTTCTTATTATGTATTTTTATGTGTTTTTGATAGGTAAATACACATGGAAAAAGATTAGACGCTTAAAGAATCAAGAAATCAAAGAAACAAGCTTTTAGGATAAATCATCAGATTTTTTACAAAAATAAGAAATTCTTGAAGATAAATACTAGAAGAATTCTTATCATATACTTAGATGCTAATTAGAATTTTAATTGGATGCAAAATCTTAAACAAGGATTAAATTGAAGATTGGCTAAGGATTCTCAAAGAGATTAGGCCATCTCAAAATCCTACAAATTCTCTGTTGAGATCGAGGGCAAATTAGGCCATCTGGAGGGTGAGAAAAATCATGTCAGTCAGATACGAAAAGCTGTCAGCTTTTATATAAAAGGGAAAAAAATGAGTTTAGCAAATGAGCTCTCTTTTACACACTCTTACACACTTGGATAGAACACGACAGCTATTAAGAGGCACAAACCCTAATATGGTATGAGTGCAATTAGGCTTGAAGATTAGAAATTATCTTCAACTTTTTCACTTTTCTACAATAAAGTTTGTCATATTCTTCCCTTTGTGTTCTTCTTTTTTCATGTGTAACTAATTTTTCCTTGTTAGGGTGATGATGGATCTTGTTCTTGAATGATGTAAATTCTTTTATGAGTTTAATTAATGTTTCTATTTTATGATTTATGTGTTTATCTCTTTTCTTAATGCTTTTCTAAATCTAGCTAATTTGGGAATGATTTTTGGGTTTATGTATGATTTGAGAAAATCTGCATAAACCTAGAACTTGTGATAAACACTATAATTTCTGCAATCGCTAGGAATAGGCGTTGTGGGTTATGTGGTCTTTCTTTTAATTCTCTCATTCTTGATAATGCCTTTCTATTTGAGATTAGACTAAGGGATTAGTTAATTCTAAATAGTTTAAGAGGATTAATATATCAAGGGATTGGATATTAATTAATTTTGGAATTGACCATGAATCATTGTTATAGGATTTGATTAAACAAATATTTGATTTTGCATTTAAAGAGTTTAAGTGAAATCTGACCCCTAACAATGGATGAAGACACTAAAAATGGTAAGAAACCAACACAAATCGCTGTGAGCTGCCACCAGAAATCACCTTGGGTCACCTAAAGTTTAGAGAAAAAGAAGAAGCAGGAGCAAAAATGTCACCCTTTCACCATTAAATCCAAATAAATGTAATCATAGCAGTGCAAAAACCTAATGACTAGGGGTGAAAACAGGTCAGGTCAAGCAAGGCCAGGCCAGGGTAAGCTTTGTCATAAACAGGCCTGGCCTGTATTTCAATTATAAAGCTTGAGTTTGGCTTATGAGCCTGTAATAGGTCGATTTTTAAGACATGACCTGGCTTTTTTAAAAGTTTGGCCTGGCCTGAAAGCTGATTTAAAGGCCTACTTTGCAATGATGTCTTTAAATAGGCTAACAAGCCTACCTTTAAATAGGCCAATAAGCCTTTATATAGGCTAACAGTCCTACCTTTAAATAGGTCAACATGCCTTACATAGGCTAACAAACCTACCTTTAAATAAGTCAATATGCCTTTACATAAGCTAGCAGGCCTAAGCTTTAAAATAAGTCAACGGGCCTACTCAAAGCTAATAGCCTTTTGTTATAATTTAACACTCACTTTCTAATTTTATAGATGCTCACCACTTTCTTACTCTAGTCTTTAGTCGATGTGGGACTTGGAGATATACCAAGTTGCTCACTTTCTTACTCTAGTCTTTCAAGTCCCACATCGACCAAAGATTAGAGTAATAAAGTAGTGAGCATCAATAAAAGTAAAGGGTCAGTGTTCATTTATTATTTTCATTCTAATAAATATATTAATAAATATATTATTTTTATTCTAACTTACTAACTTAAGTTTTAGTTACTTGAATTTTATTAAAATTTAATTAAAAAATATATTAATATATTATAATAAATTAATAATTATAATTATAATTTATAATTATTGTAATAATATATATTATATTATATATGATTAAATAGGTCAGGCAGGCTTGCCAGGTTTAAAAGTCTTATTAGATGGTCTGAGACTTAACCTTTTTAGTTAAACAGGCTTTTAAAAAAGCATTGGCCTAACTTGTTTAGTAAATAAGTTAGGCCAGGCCATAGGCTCCTAACAGGCAGTCTGACCTATTTCTACCCCTACTAATGACGGCTACCATTCAATGACCACCACTTGTCTCTACAAAACTATCACCGCAGATGAAAAGACGTCAGGAGGATCTAAAAGTCGCGTGTAGTACAAAGATGAAACTTCATTGAGCCACAACTAACATAGTCTGGGGGCACCACGGTTTGAACCATAAATCATGGTTGTTGAACTCGAAACCAAATCGATGCCTCGTGATAGGACGCAACTTCCACAGAGTCTAACCCTAACTTGGCAAGGGGGCAACATGGCCCAAACCACATGCCATGGATTAAGAACATTGAATTGAATCCCTTTATATCAGACTCCAGCAAAATGCACCAATGAAAGGGGTAATTTCACAACATACTTGATATAATATATTACAGACCATTCTAACATGACATCTTGAGATCTGGTATCCACGCTATAAAATGGATTCCTTTGTCTCAAACATTTCATTGCTCTTATTGATTTCGGGTATCTTGACACTCTGCTAATAAATTAGAGCACCAAGATGGGTCCTAGGGGCTATTCGGGACCGAATCCTGGGGTGTCATAGCAAGTAGCAATTGATATGTCTAGGGTGGATCCCAGCCCATGCTTCCTGAAACCACGACAGAACTCAACAAACAAGGAGGAAATCTCCCCTTAATATATTGTTTCTAGGAATTATGATTAAGGAGATAATTGGTCCAATCAATTCTTCATTTATAAGGATAACCATTAATAGCAGTCATTATATCCATTAATGCTTATTTCAAATGTGATCTCCCTCCATCACCATACTCTTATAAATGCTAGACAAAGTCACCAAGGTATTGATCTAAACCTGTAAATACTATTCATATTGTGCATAGTCTAACTTAAGTGTCGTAGTGTCTTTTACAAGTATTCACTCCTCGCATCAACATCATTGTTATTGTGCTATGGAGGAAACCACCTTTATCAACCATCTTCAAGTGAACCTTTGAAACCCGTTCAAAACAAATCTAACTATTCAAAATGTATAACCTTTTTCTCATACTTTTTCCAACTTTATTAACAAAAATATATTATGACAATCCACATCTTAAGTAAACAAAATAATTGGAAGCAAGATCATTTATATAAAAAGCTGAGCGAGAGGATTCAACAAAAGAAACAAAATGATAAAAAAGAGAGAACAATCCTTTTCATTTTTTTATATAACAAATATACACGGTATATTAATTATTTGAGTTATATTCTTTTTCATAACACTTCTCAAATTATATCCCTTTCATTTTTATATTATAAAGTCAACTTGATTTTATAAAGGAGAAATCATAAAATTAAACTTAAAAAGTTTTACTAACAGGGTGAAGTACAGTAGTATACGAGTTATACTTTCAAAGAGAAGTTAAAGTTTAAACCATAAAAAAAAAATTGTTAGGAGAGTTTTTTAGTTATAATAATATCCAATGGTTAGTCTCGTAACATTGTTTATAAAAATACTTAATAAAAAATAACCCAAAAAAAAATTTAAAGAGTTTTTGTAGTAATATAGAACTCACTAATAACTAATAAAAAGTGACTTTTTTTTTCTTTTAAGGTATTTAATGGTGTCAAGTCAACCGTTGCCTAGAGTTAAAAAATGGAATGGAATATAATTTATGTCTAGTTTAAAGTTTACTGACATTTTCACAAACCTCAAATGTAATTTACTTTTAAAAAAAGAGAGTCAACGTTATAAAGCACCCCAAGCTGAGTGTGGAGTGTCCAATGCATAATGACAAAAAGCGATCCTTGAATGGGCAAATTGGTTGGGCTGGTTCACCTCATCACAAATAGTACATACGGAAAAGATTTTACATTTTGGTAATGGTGATTTGGGTCTGCCGCTGAAACGAGACTTGGGGTTGTAGACCCTTTTTGCGTTTGTTGGGCTTGATGTCAGAACCATGCCCTGGTCCTGGTGTGTATTAACAGCTTTGTGATTTAACCTCTAGCTGTTTTTGACCAAACAAAATCTGTTGCTGTTATGAACTTCCAAAAATAAAACATCTCTTCTGTCTTGCTGTAATGAAATGATCCTATTTCATTTCATTTATCACCAACTTCACAAACAACAGACTATGGGGCCTGTCACATCACCGACAATGTTGTTACAACGACTCAATTCAAATCAGATTCTTACATTAAGGAAAGATGAAAGATAAACTAATCAGTGGAGTCTTGAATATACTCCATAACAGGTTTTTTTTTTATATCAAAATGTCTTTAATGGTAAAATTATTTATTAAATTATTAAATTTTTAAAATTATATATTAAATTATTACACTTTTAGTTATATTAACCTTTTTATTTTTATTTTGAGTGACACATAAATAACACTAGAGTTTTTGACGCTTTTTACCCGATTATGTTAAAAGTGTTGGCATTACGGAAGTAATAGCTTATAAAAGACTAACATTACTTACGTAAAAATGTCAGACCAATAAATGTTATTTACTTATTTACATAATAGCACATGCACATTTGACACTTTCAGATTAAAAACGCTAAACGCTAAATGCAGCCATCTTTAATCACCCTCCGAGATCTAGCTTCTTCAGTTAAAAGACTGAGATTGAGAACCTGGAGTTAGGTTAAGGCATTAGCAAATGAGTTGTCTACTAAGGCCGCCCATTCATTTTCAAGCTCCATGACCTCGACCTTGAGCTTGGTTTCAAACTACCCCAAGAACTTGACTTGGACTCCCAAATCAGTCATGTCAATCTTAGATTGTGAAATCTGTTCTTTCAAGCTAGTAACCTAGGTCTCGATCTCTTTTAGTTTATTCTAGAACCCGATTAACTCTGCCTTCCAGAGGCTAGCGTCCTCCCCAACCTATTTCAATAGCCCATCTTTCTATGCCACCTCTACCTCTAACCGGGCCTTGTCATCTCGAAGGGAATTCAACTCTTTCTCAACCTCCCTGACCTGGTGCACAGATTTGAAGGCACTCTCTAGAAACCGAGATACTGATGCATTTCTGAGGGACCGAACCTCCATTTCCCATATCACTTCAATTAGGTCCCTCTCTATTAGGATGTTGTGGTCCGAGGGCGTCAGTACGACGTTCTCAGCGACCCAACCAAGTTCTAACCACAGAGCTCAGAAAGATCAATCAGCGAATTGGAGTAGAGCGCCCTACGGAGTTTCTAGGTCTTGGTCTGCGATCAGATCAATATAGCCTTTAGTAGACATTAGCATATTCCCTTTCCACCCCTCTGACCATTGCCCTTCCTCTTGCGTTGCCTTAGAGGTTGAGCTGGGGATTCAGGAGTCGGCGCCTGATTAGTTGGTTGGGGTGCGGGTGTGGGAATTGGGATATGGTGTGCGAAATCAGAAGCCCCAGCCTTCCTAGCTGCCAACCAGCGTTTGAATGCCTCAATACCTCTCGGTGGTGCCATGTTCTCTATAACATCCTCAATTTAATAACCATAATATAACCAAAGTATATTACAATGATTAGATACAAGCATGCAACTTACTGCAGCTATGCAATTTCCAATATAACATATCAGCATTATATAGAAAATATGAGTCACGAATGAATATATATATTTATCTATTACACAACATATGTATTTCTCATAAATGCAATATGTATATCACTTCAAAAGAAAGTACTCAGCTACACTAAGCTAAGCACTCCAAGCTCCTGCTTATTTTCACTTTCCATAATATTTCCTCCCTAGAATCATCATGGAAACACACACAAGGGGTGAGAATCACACATTCTCAGTAGTTTAATCCATAAAACATGTCATCATAACCATTCCAGCCATTTCAGGGAAAAACACATTTCTAAACTCAAGTCTCATACACATCAAGTTAGAAAGGTGGCAAAAGCCAAAACCATGACCTTTCTTTTCCTGAAATAGATTCTCATTCATAAGTTGGTATAAAAACTCATTTATCACAAACAGTTTTCAAGTAATCATCATGCTCACAAAAACACAACATCTCTAACCTAGAGATGCAAACACAACAATCTTAATCTCAAAGATACACACAACTATGGTTACAACCACTATCACACCAGTGGCTACGACCACTGTCTCATCTTAACAACTATCAACGATATTATACAACCGCCCATACAATCGTACATATCAAATTAAGGTACTTGCCCATACAATTACCATGCAAATGTTAATGCTTGTTATATTGTATGCTTATGCCTAACATGTCCTAAAACAATGATTATGCAATGAGGTTAAAATAATGTTGGTGCAATGTCATGAAACTCAACTATTCCCAGGAACTCCGTTCCTTATACTTCTCCGGAGTAGTATGGTTCCGACCATTTAACACTACTTGGCAATGAATTGACTATTCCACCCCACAATAATAAGTGTACTATTACCATCTCATATACCACATGACAATGAATGGACTATTCCACCCTACAATATTGAGTGTACTGTTACCATCTCATATACCATTCGCAGATACGTGGAAATAGCAAGTGTGAGAAAATATGCAAAATGGTTTTATAAGGCACACACGCAACACCACACCGAGTATTCTCCTTCACAAGATTGTATCCAATGCTTCCAGCTGTAAGAAAATCCTTCTCCACAAGATTTCCACACATTCTTTTAAGAACACTCATATACTCACTATATGTGTCGTTCCCATCACATTTCAACTTCACTAAGGTAGTGATGATATTACTCATCTCCACTACTCAACAAACATAGAGAGGATACTACTCTCCTCAACTATGTTCCACAATCATTTCATGTAAAATAATTACTAATTACTTCTCATAACTAGTTTCACAATTGAATTACATACATTTCAAGTTCATTCCATAAACACTTCACTCTATACTCCTATTAGAGTCTAAATACTCATCAAGAAGCATAAAAGAAGAAGCTACACCATTGGAAGGCTTCATGGCATCGAATACAACTTATAGTTGCTTCCAGACACACACGCTGCGACACACCATGTGCCACGCCGCAGCGCCCAACCCTCGGGTTAAAGTACTGGTAGGAAATGCTTCCCATGCCGTGGCACAACAAGCGCCACGCCGTAATATGCTGCCCTTTATTCGTCTACGCTGCGGCGTGCATAGCTGAACACAGAATTCTGCAGATATGGGTACTGTTCCATTAGAACCAAACCTTCTTCCAATCACTCAAAAGGTCCACCAACACATCGCAACTCTTGTACAACTTCAATTTCACAAAAATATAGATTGATGAACTCATCATCCACCTTGAAACCTAAACCCCCAAATTCAATCCCAATAGGAACAAAGGTGTTCAAGTGATAAATAATTCATCCTCAAGCATCCAATAAACTAATTATCACACCATTAAGATTCAATCCATAAACATCAAAATCACACTCAAAACCTAACTTTCCCATCATGCCAACAATCAAGAACAAGATGAAGAAAATAGGAAGATGAGTCAAAAATAAGGTTTCCCCTACCTCGAGGTCTTGAAGATGGCCAAGGATAGATCTAAGCTCTCCAATCCTTGCTTGCCTCTTGGTTTCTCCTCTTTCTCCTTCTTCTTTCTCCTCCTCAATTCCCTTCTCTCTTTTCTCTTCCCTTTTTTTTGATTTTTTGTTTTCTGTTCCTTCTCTTAGCCATGAACCACATATAAAGAGAAGTCAAATTTGGCTTCTCATAAATAGCACTAAAACCTCGACCTGCTAAGAGCACTCAGATTTCACAAAATTTACTTTCCTACCTTCCAATAGATTCAAAATAAATCTTAAAATTCATTAAAAATCCTGTTTCACAATTTCTCTATTTTTTCATATCAATTGCTAGTCAAACCAGCATTAAAACACATAACCAGTATGCTTAAAAAATGTCAAACTAACTCTGATTATCCTTAAACTTTAACTATAGAACATTTCTCATATTTGTGACCTGGAAACAATCTCTCCATATTTATTTCCACTAACAAAGCAATTTAAGCCAAAATCGGGGCTAATAACGGCTATATTTCACACTTAGTGTTATAGCAAAGTACCTAAACGTGCTCAGACAATCACAAAACTTAACAGGTATGATAAACAAGTATTAAGCTACCTCCGTAACGATATATAAGCTTAACATGTTTTCTAAGGTGTTACATTTCTCCCCTCCATTTTAAGAATTTTGTCCCCAAAATTTATTCACCATCAACACTTAGTCTCTCATAACTAAGGTTTCAAGATCTCCATCAGACACCACACTCAAAGGAATCCCACCTTCCATAGCGATATCTAACTCATCATTATCAACTCAAGACAATCCAATTTTATACAGGTCTCTAGCTCCCAAGCCAAACCTATGCCAGATGTTCTTCACCTAAGAAATTTGTTTTCCTCAAAACTCTTGGATTCCTCAATCCATAAACTTTGCAAGACTTGTGTAATAACCCTTTATCTAACCCATGGCTCTACTCACACTAAAGGTACCACAACAAAGGGTGCATATGCAAATAAATCCTAACGAGTTCAGTCATATCAACTAAACTCTCACTAGAAGAACTCCTAATTCTCCTAGTTCACCTAGGTGAAGTCATTGTTTCCTGTTCACATAGAACATTACATATTGAGTAGGCTAGTCCTCAATATCATGTAACCGTATAATAGTAGCTACCAACATCTAATCTAAAACAAGTCACGCAATCTTTTTTCAACATCTCAAACAAGAGACAAAGATATGCACAATATTACAGAGAAACTTCTACATGCCTAAGCATAGTCAGTCTATACTCTGACTCAAAAGGATGAACTGGTTTGATACCATAATGTAACATCCCGAATTTAATAACCATAATATAACCAAAATATATTACAGTGATTAGATTTAAACATGCTACTTACTATAGCTATGCAATTTCTAATATAACATATCAGCATTATATAGAAAATATGAGTCATGAATGAATATATATATATATATATATATATATATATATATATATATATATATATATATGTATATATGTATATATATTACACAACATCTGTATTTCTCATAAATGCAATACGTACATCACTTCAAAAAAAACTACTCAGCTACACTAAGCTAACCACTCCAAGCTCCTGCTTGTCTTCACTTTCCATAAGATTTCCTCCTTGAAATCATCATGGAAACACACACAAGCGGTGAGAATCACATAGTTTAATCCATAAAACATGACATCACAATCATTCCAACCATTTCGGGAAAAAACACATTTCTAAACTCAAGTCTCATACACATCAAGCTAGAAATGTGGCAAAAGCCAAAACCATGTACTTTCTCTTTCCGAAATAGATTCTCATTTATAAGTTTGTCTAAAAAATCATTTATCACAAATAGTTTTCAAGCAATCACCATACTCATAAAAACACAACATCTTCATCCTAGAGATACAAACACAACAATCTCTATCTCAGAGATACACATAATTGTGGCTACAACCACTATCACACCAGTGGTTAAGACCACTGTCTCGTCTTAACAATTATCAATGATAGTATATAATCGCCCATACAATCGTACATATCATTGATTAAGGTAACTGCCTATACAATTACCATGCAAATGCAATGCTTGTTATGTTGTATGCTTATGCCTAACATACCCTAAAACAATGATTATGCAATGAGGTTAAAATAGTGCTAGTGTAATGTCATGAAACTCGACTATTCCTAGGAACTCCATTCCTTGTACTTCTCCTGAGTACTATGGTTCTAACCATTTAACACTACTAGGCAATGAATGGACTATTCCACCCCACAACAATGAGTGTACTATTACCATCTCATATACCACCTAGCAATGAATGGACTATTCCACCCCACAACATTAAGTGTATTGTTACCATCTCATATACCATTCGTAGATACGTGGAAATAGAAAGTATGTGAGAAAATATGCAAAGTGGTTTTATAAGGCACCCACACAGCTCCACACCGAGTATTCTCCTTCATGAGATTGTACCTAATGCTTCCAACTGTAAGAAAATCCTTCTCCATAAGGTTTCCACACATTGTTTTAAGATCACTCACATACTCACTCTATGTGTAGTTCCCATCACATTTCAACTTCACAAAGGTAGTGAGGATATTATTCACCTTCACTACTCAATAAACATAAAGAGGATACTACTCTCCTCAACTATGTTTCATAATTATCTCATGCAAAACAATTACTAATTACTCCCCATAACTACTTTCACAATTGATTTAAATGCATTTCAAATTCATTCCATAAACATTTCATTCTATATTCCTATTAGAGTCTCAACACTCATCAAGAAGTATAAAAAAAGAAACTACGCCATTAAAAGGCTCCGTGGCATTAAATGTGGAAATAAGTTTGCCCCAAATGATTTTATATGTTAAGTTTTGATGATGACAAATACAAGACAAAAAGAATATCTTGCTTATACTCTTTGTTGCATTCTATATAGAGCATATCCATTAATATTTAATAAATATCTTATTTGGATGTGTCTATGAATGTCTTATGTGCATGTTAAACTAACTAAAGCTATATATTTATGATTCATGCATATGAAGATATTAAATTATGTTTTTGGACTAACTATACTTGTTTAAGTGAGTGATACTTTGTAGGATAGTCCAAGTACCAAGAGTGAGCTTGCAACAAGAAAGCAAAAGATCTCAATTAAGCTCAACACAAAGGAGGATGTGAATGCCTATTTCATGAAGATATTGATAAACATCGAAGTCATATCAAAGATCAAGTCCAAAGGAAGATTAAATGGTATAGCTTATAGGACTTAGTGTCTTTATGTAAGAAGTCTTATAGATATCTCAAATATGTTTTTACAAATGATTTTTCTATGATAAAATACCCAACAAATAAGTTTTGAAAAGTTATTTATGGTGGTAGTTCAAATTTATGAAAAATAGCCAAGTTTGAGTTTTACAAAACTGACCTTTGGTCACTCTTTTAATCATAACTTTCAAAATACTTTGAGTTTTATTTTGAAACTTACTTCATTTGAAAATAGACTCAAAGATCTTTCCAATGACTGGTTATTTGCTTTAAACGGATAAGAAATGAAGAAGTTATGACCGTTTAAAGTCAGTTTTCAAAATCTGAGTGGTTTATTCGAATAAACCAAATGTTATTCGAATAACACACCACAAAAATCATACCAGAACGAGTTTTTAGTGGTTTATTCGAATAACCAAAAGGCTATTCGAATAACATGACCCATAAAACGTTCCAGAACTTGTTTTTGAAGGTTTATTCGAATAGTAAACCTATTATTCGAATAAAGACTTTTAGGAACGTATTGTTTGAAGGTTTTATTCGAATAGGACTTCGTTTTATTCGAATAAACTCGATCCTGTTCTACGCAACGGCTATTTTCAGAAGCTTTAAATGTGATATTAATTTATACCCAACGGCTCTTTTTCTTATACCACTATAAATACATGTTTTTGGGACATCTTTGAAATACACCCATTTATCTGAAATGATTCCTTCTTGCTTTATTTTGTGATACATATTTTACCAAATTTCTGTGCTCTTTTCGCCAAAAATTTGAGATATCCTTAGAGAGCTTCATAGAGTTTCAAATTGTATTATTTACTCTGAGTGGGAGTTTCTCTTCATCTATATTCTCTGTTCTTCTGTATTGAAGGTGAGGTATCCTTCAAGGTTTGTAAAGGGGGTGAGGTATCCCTCTAAGGTTTGTATAAGGGTGAGGTATCCCTGCAGGCTGAGACTTTAGCACAAGGGTAGAGTTTCCCTGTGTGTGAAAAGTGCTCTTTCATGTAACGGTTGCAAGCACCTATTGAAGCTTGTACATTTAGTGAAAAATCTCGAACTGTGTTTCGGGGACTGGACGTAGACCACAAGTGGTTGGTGGTTGAACCAGGATAAATATCGTGCCTGCTCTTCTTCTCTTTATCTCTTTATTTTATGCAATTTATTTTATTACACATTTACTTTTCGCTGTTCTTAAAGTTTCTTTTCTTCATCACGTTCCTTTTGTGCATTTATTTAAATAGCTTAAATATTTATATTTATTTTAAGAGCATTTGTGAAAAAGTTTTTATACCCAATTCACCCCCCTTCTTGGGTAATGGTTGTCATGACTAACAAGTGGTATCAGAGCTTCGTGCTCTGGTGAAAGCTTAACCGCTTAGAGTTAAAGATCCTTGTTTATTAGCAACCTTGAAAGTTTTTCAAAATGAAAGGTTTTGAAATTGATAAACCACCATTCTTTGATGGTGTGAATTTTGTTTATTGGAAAGCTAGACTAGAGTTTTATATACAGTCTATTGATTTGGATTTATGGGATGTTGTGTTAAATGGATTTATTTATAAATCAAAACAAACTTGGAATAGTTTTGATAAAAAATGTTTTTCTTTGAATATTAGAGCTATGCAAATTTTGAGAAGTAGTTTGAATGATTATGCTTATGCTGAAATTAAAAATTGTTCTAGTGTTAAAGATATATGGGATGCTCTTAATGCTATTTATCTTGCTAACGATGATTTTGTGCATAAAGTTGCATATAGAAAGCAAGAAGAGCAAAATTCATTGAAAGAAGCTTGTCATGAAACGCATGCTCAAAGAGATGTTCAAACTACTGAAGCAAGCCAAATGTCTCTTGGTGACGATGGTGCTCAATTTGAAGAAGAGGCAAAGCAAAATAAAATTGATGATGAAGAAGGTGATTCTCTTAAAGAGCCAAGTGTGCTAGAAATTGAGACTACTTCCTATATGGCTAAAAAGGACCTTGAGGTAAATAATTCTAAACTATATTATAGTCCTTCTTATGATAAGTTGCAAAGTGCATATAATAAATTGTATGATGGTTTGTTAAATTTAGAAAAGAAAAACTTATCGAGTTTGGAAAACATTTCCTCTATTGAAAATAAAATTGAGTTTTTGAAAAATGAATATGCTTTTCTTAATGAGAAAATGCCTTTGAAATACGAAACCTCATCATCTTGTGAAAAATGCATTAATTTAGAAAATCAAGTTGAGGACTTATATTCTGAATTTGCCAAAGCAAATGATTGTAATTGCTTAAATTCTATACTTGTTAATGAGAATAAAATGAGTGTTATTTCATGTGAAAATTCAAGTAAGGCTTATGGCAAAATTAATTTAGAATATAATAACAATAAAAGGCTTAAGTTTTTCAAAAATGATATTCAAATGACCAAGCCATCATTAATTTCAATTGTTTGTAATTTTTGTGGTCATCTAGGACATATTTCTCATTTATGCAATTATAGAAGAAATCTTTATATGAGAAATTGTATGGTATGGGTTCCTAAAAATCCTAAAGGCCCTAATATTAACATTCAAGGACCCAAAATGAAGTGGGTACCAAATTGTCCTCCTAGTGTTTCAATTATGTAGAAAATTTCTCAAAAGGATGGACTTATTGGTCAAAGGAAAGAGGAATCATCACGAAGAACGCTTCCAAAGCCCAATGAAAGAAATTTTAGTCAAAGAAGGAAGATGACTTCAACCAAAGCTTCTCAAGTTCAAAATGTAGAGCTTGCGGAGTTCAAAACACCAAAAGAGAAGGAATGGGTAAGGAAAAGAGTTCCCTTGTTTACCAAGGCCAAGGTATCAACAGTTTTTACCTCTCATGAGCATTTACATGCAAAGTCAATAAATTTGAGGTATATTCCTTGTAGGCCTTAGGTAGAGGATAGAATCATGTGTATTTAATAAAATTTGAATATTATATTTAACACATGATTATGTTCATTCTTATTATATTAAAATTCATTAATTTGTTATATCTTGGTACATAAAGTTCTATAATGCTTATGTATGCTTTATATGCTTTAAAACTGTCTATGTATCATGAAAGCAAGCATGTTATCGATTATATGCTTAATAGAAAATGATTATTTAATTTATTGTGCTCAATTTATATATTATAAAAAAATTGATCTTTATGAGAGCATAATAGATTAATAGCCAAAAACTAACACACAAGGACTCAAGAAAATTTGAGTACCAAAAGTCAAAAATTAAAGTGTGTTGTAGGTGTGCTTGAAGGCCAAGAGCTGACTTTGACATCTTGAAAGTAGTTGCTGCAAGTACAAAAATCAGAAATAATTTCAAGCTCTCTTCCTTGTCTCCGTGAAGTTTGGACTTACAATTTCCGGATAAGTGAAACCTTTTATTATACTTTTCCTTTTAAAAAATATTTCTACATGTTAATATGCTAGATAGAGTATAATTCTGGTTTGAAATGACATGTCTAATGATAATACCCTTGAGCTTGAGTTTTTGATCAATCCAATATATATAAATTGCATGTTTTATTGCTGAACATTATCTAATGAATATATGCTTTGAAATTCTTGAACGTATGCATCTCTGCATTTCTTTGTTAGTTTATTCGAATAAACTGATTCCTGTGTTATATCCTGTGTTGAATATCATCTATGTCTATTCGAATAAATATCTGCCTATTCGAATAACCAGAAGCCTTCGTTTATCAGTTCTAATATCTGCCATCTGTTTATTCGAATACAGCTCAGGCTATTCGAATAGCCAGAGCCTTTGGTTTATCAGTCTTAACTGATAGCCTTCTGCCTATTCGAATAACCCTTAGGTTATTCGAATAAAACTTGTTAAAATGCCACAACGATTGGCTTTTCCTGCTCATCTATTCGAATAACACCCATATCTTCTTCTATAAAATGTGTTTTATTCGAATAAGACGTAATCTGTTCTGCTACGTTTCGATTAATTCAGGCTATTCTTTTTTATGCTTATATGAAATTGACTGTTCTTTTAAATGATTATATGTACTTGAATAATTTGATCATGAAATATTTGTTGCCATTGTGAACTTATTTATTACTTTAAATGCTTATTTGTTTATAAGTTTGGCATAATAACTAACCTCTATGGATCCAAAATTGATGGATACCAAAGAAAATTCTTTGAATTGTGTTGTAGGGTGATAACTACCTCAAGCAAGCATTTAAATGGAATTTATTCAACTTGAGGATAGTAAAGCTTAAAAGGACTCAACTTTTAAAAGATGTGCAAAAAATTTCTATTCCCTCACGAAAGCTTGAAGCTTGGAAGTTGGTGAAAGTGGGAGTCATCTACAAAAACTCAAAGAATACACGTTTGGTGATATCAGACTATTATTGAATATCATGTGATACTTGGATAAGTAGAAATTTATTTTTATGTCTTATCATGTTTTAAGTTGTGCTTTTCTAGCATTATATCTTGAAAGTATCTCTACATATGCTAACATGCTAGATATGCATACATTTTTGCTTGGAATGACATGCTATGGTAATATCTTTATTATTAAGCTTGTGATCAATTCTCTTTGTTTAAATATGAAAATTCACATTCTCAGAAGTCATTCTAATCCCTTCTCTTTGATGCCTAATTGTCTTATATACTTACTTGGAGATTGAAAAGTAAAATATTACATGTCTTCTTGCTTGATATGTTAAATTTTGAAAACAAGAAGTAAATAATTTCAAAAGTTACAGCTCCATGGCTTTTCAATTCTTTCATTACAATAAGGGACTTTTTGTTCTTGGTATGTGTGAGTACTAAAATTCCTTACTTAATATTACATGCCTAACATGATCACTGTTTGCCCCAAAATGCTTATATAAGTTTTGATGTTGATCATGTATTTCTTAATAAACTTGAATCATGCCTTAAAATGCTTAAACATTTTTTTTTTTTGGATTCAAGTGCATATGTACTTCATACAGTCTTATTAGAAATAATATTGCATGGTTAATAATGTGATATATGCTTTAAATTATATATCAACCTAATTTATGCTTATAAATGAGATTAAATGATATTTGATGCTAACCTATGTTTTAGAGGACTTTTAAAGTTAGCTTTGCAAGTCTCTCTATGTATTTCAAATATAGCCATCAGATTTTTTTTTCATACAAGCATATGTGGATAAATGAGAAAAGCTGAATGGAACTCAAATGAAGAGGAAGATAAAGAAGACTTTCTTCTAGTGCAATGAAATGTAGAATTCAAAGGAAGAAAGCTCATAGTTAAAGGACCAATAAAGAAGGAGCATCACTCTTTATATGACTCAATAAGTATCTCTATCCCTTAACTTTTATGGTATTCTATATGTTATAAATTGTATGATACTTATTGATAAATTAATGTTAAATTATTAGATGCTTCCAAGTTTATATGGCTTTTTATATAAAATATCTCTACCTTTCTAAAATGCTTTTGAAAATATAATGTGCTCTTATAAAATTCTTTTTGAAAGGGGGAGAAGTTTTTAAAGTGGTTTTTTTTTTATTGAAGGATTAAGAAGATGTATTTTTGATAATATGCATATTTTGAGGGGGAGCCTAGCTCTGAAGTTGTTTATATCTCTTGCCTTATATCTTTATTTGATTACATAAAGTGTTTTATTACTATCATATGCTAAATGTTGGCATACAAAAATATGACAAGCATTGCATGAATAAACTTCTATATCTTGAAAGCATGTTTATTTCATCTCTCTTTGAATCATGAGTTTTATCTATAAGGGGAGAGCAAATTTTTATCTTTCCTTCCTAAGCCTTTTTGTTGATGTCAAATAGGGGGAGAGAAAATTAGAAAGAAAAATATGTTCTTGTGCTCAATTGCTTGATATGCTTACATAAATATCAATTCTTGTATATTGCTCAATATATTTTTCCTTGGTGATTTGTCATCATCAAAAAGGGGGAGATTGTGGAAATAAGTTTGCCCCAAATGATTTTATATGTTAAGTTTTGATGATGACAAATACAAGACAAAAAGAATATCTTGCTTATACTCTTTGTTGCATTCTATATAGAGCATATCCATTAATATTTAATAAATATCTTATTTGGATGTGTCTATGAATGTCTTATGTGCATGTTAAACTAACTAAAGCTATATATTTATGATTCATGCATATGAAGATATTAAATTATGTTTTTGGACTAACTATGCTTGTTTAAGTGAGTGATACTTTGTAGGATAGTCCAAGTACCAAGAGTGAGCTTGCAACAAGAAAGCAAAAGATCTCAATTAAGCTCAACACAAAGGAGGATGTGAATGCCTATTTCATGAAGATATTGATAAACATCGAAGTCATGTCAAAGACCAAGTCCAAAGGAAGATTAAATGGTATAGCTTATAGGACTTAGTGTCTTTATGTAAGAAGTCTTATGGATATCTCAAATATGTTTTTATAAATGATTTTTCTATGCTAAAATACCCAACAAATAAGTTTTGAAAAGTTATTTATGGTGGTAGTTCAAATTTATGAAAAATAGCCAAGTTTGAGTTTTACAAAACTGACCTTTGGTCACTCTTTTAATCATAACTTTCAAAACACTTTGAGTTTTGTTTTGAAACTTACTTCATTTGAAAATAGACTCAAAGATCTTTCCAATGACTGGTCATTTGCTTTAAACGGATAAGAAATAAAGAAGTTATGACCGTTTAAAGTCAGTTTTCAAAATCTGAGTGGTTTATTCGAATAAACCAAATGTTATTCGAATAACACACCACAAAAATCATACCAGAACGAGTTTTTAGTGGTTTATTCGAATAACCAAAAGGCTATTCGAATAACATGACCCATAAAACATTCCAAAACTTGTTTTTGAAGGTTTATTCGAATAGTAAACCTATTATTCGAATAAAGACTTTTAGGAACGTATTGTTTGAAGGTTTTATTCGAATAGGACTTCGTTTTATTCGAATAAACTCGATCCTGTTCTACGCAACAGCTATTTTCAGAAGCTTTAAATGTGATATTAATTTATACCTAACGGCTCTTTTTCTTATACCACTATAAATGCATGTTTTTGGGACATCTTTGAAATACACCCATTTATCTGAAATGATTCCTTCTTGCTTTATTTTGTGATACATATTTTACCAAATTTCTGTGCTCTTTTCGCCAAAAATTTGAGATATCCTTAGAGAGCTTCATAGAGTTTCAAATTGTATTATTTACTCTGAGTGGGAGTTTCTCTTCATCTATATTCTCTGTTCTTCTGTATTGAGGGTGAGGTATCCTTCAAGGTTTGTAAAGGGGGTGGGGTATCTCTCTAAGGTTTGTATAAGGGTGAGGTATCCCTGCAGGCTGAGACTTTAGCACAAGGGTAGAGTTTCCCTGTGTGTGAAAAGTGCTCTTTCATGTAACGGTTGCAAGCACCTATTGAAGCTTGTACATTTAGTGAAAAATCTCGAACTGTGTTTCGGGGACTGGACGTAGACCACAAGTGGTTGGTGGTCGAACCAGGATAAATATCGTGCCTGCTCTTCTTCTCTTTATCTCTTTATTTTATGCAATTTATTTTATTGCACATTTACTTTTCGCTGTTCTTAAAGTTTCTTTTCTTCATCACGTTCCTTTTGTGCATTTATTTAAATAGCTTAAATATTTATATTTATTTTAAGAGCATCTGTGAAAAAGTTTTTATACCCAATTCACCCCCTCTCTTGGGTAATGGTTGCCATGACTAACATTAAACACAACTCATAGTTGCTTCCAGACACCCATATTGCGGCACATAATGTGCCACGCTGTGGCGCCCAACCCTCGGGTTGAAGTACTAGCAGGAAATGTTGCCCACGTCGCGGCACAATGTGTGCCACGCTGCAGCGCATGTCCCTTCTTCGTATATGCCATGGCACACCTAGTGCCATGCCACGACATGCATAGCAAAACATAGAATTTTGTAGAATTCTGTAGATGCGGGTACTATTCCATTGGAACCAAACCCTCTTTCAATCACTCAAAACTCCATTCCAAGTGTTTTCTAACCTTCCACAAGGTCCATCAACACATTGCAACTCTTGTACAACTTTAATTTCACAAAAATATGGATTGATGAACTCATCATCCACCTGGAAACCTAAACCCCCAAATTCAACCCCAATGGGAACAAAGATGTTCAAGTGATGAATAATTCATCATCAAGGATCCAATAAACTAATTATCACACCACTAAGCTATCGTCAAGCATCTCATCAAGATTCACGCCATAAACATCAAAATCACACTCAAAGCCTAACTTTCCCTTCATGCCAATACTCAAGAACAAGATGAAGAAAATAGGAAGATGAGTCAAAAACAATGTTTCCCCTACCTCAAGGTCTTGAAGATGGCCAAGGATGGATCCAAGCTCTCTAATCCTTGCTTGCCTCTTGTTTTCTCCTCTTTCTCCTTCTTCTTTCTCTTCCATGGTTCCCTTCTCTTTCTTCTCTTCTCTTTTTCTATTTTTTGTTCCCTCTCTCAACCGTGAGCCACATATAAAAGAGAAGTCAAATTTGACTTCTCACAGATAAGCACTAAAATCTCAATAAGTTAAGAACACTCAGATTTCACCAAATCTGGTTTCCTAGCTTCCAAGAGATTCAAAATAAATCATAAAATTCATTAAAAATTCTGTTTCACCATTTCTCTATTTTTTCATATCAATTGCTAGTCAAACTGACAATAAAACACATAACCAGTATATTTAAAAAATGTCAAACTAACTCTGATTATCCTTAAACTTTAACTGTAATACAGTTCTCACATTTGTGACCTGCAAAACAAACTCTCCACTTTTATTTCTACTAACTAAGCAGTTTAAGCTAAAATCGGGGTTAATAATAGCTATATTTCACATTTAGTGTTGCAGCAAAGTACCTAAACGTACTCAGACAGTCACAAAACTTAACAGGCATGATAAACAGATATTAAGCTACCTTTGTAACCATATACAAGTCTAACATGTTTTCTAAGGTGTTACACTCTCTTTAGAAACACAAAAGAAAGAAAAATGTTACAACACTTAGAAAAAATTATGCAGATCATAAATGACAAAGAGATATATGCAACTGATAAAATACTAATCATGGCATACCCAACAAAGCTCTAAGAAAGCTCTCGAGCTCATCTATCACATCTTTACAATAGATGTTTCCCATCTTGTCTACCCACTTGATAAGAAAGTCAAGGATTTCAACCTCATCTTTAGTTAACATGGATATAGGAGTCTCAATCTCTTCCTAACTCCTCTACCAAGCTATCTGTGACCAATACAAGTACATTCATGGATTGCCTTCTGGGGTAAAAAAAAAAAAAGAGTTGTTCCCGGAGCTCCCTTTAGTCTAAAGAAATCCTTTTTGAAGTTTTTGAAGGATTCCTTAGAATAGTTTGAAGGCCTTGCGCCCTGCCTAGGCCCGCAAAGTTGTCTGAGCTTTCTAATAGTTATTACCGGAGGGTGTTAACTGGGTGAAAAGAAAGAAAAAGACTTCAATGAATCATAGCTACCCAAAGATTTTGCACATGAGTTCATATATCCTCATGAATCCCTAGGTGCTTGGAGTAAATTATGTTGGAGTTACTCGCAGATGCTTGAGCACCCCAATTTGAAAGGCAAAAAATAGGAGGCGAACACCTATATGAGTGAGCATGGCCTCATATAGATAAATGAATTGTGAGCCCTCAGTCTAAGTTGAGTATACCCTTTCTTGACTACTCGGAGCATGGATCACGTACTCATAGTCCCACAAGTCATCCTATGTCAGTTGTGGGTACTTTTTGAGATGCTTACTTAAGAGTTTCTATGGCAGATAGCGTACTGAGCACTTCTCGGTCAACCTATTGATATAAACTGACATCTCGAGGAAAGATATACCCTTTCAGTTTAGAAGTTCCCAGTCTCCATCGTCCCATGTTTGAGATCCTAGAATCACCTACAAAGGTCGTGCTAAAATCAGAATCAGAAGAAGAAGAAGTTTCTCTATGACTTTGAGTACAGAGAGTAGACGAGCAGACCTTAGCTGCATTGTTTCTTTAGTACTCTCCACTCTCTGGATCATTTCACGAATAACATTGCCAAACAACGACCTCTGTCCCCTAATAGTGTTTTTACACTGAGGGGAATATCTCCATCATGCCTGGTGCGATGGAGACGATGGTGAACTCAAAATCTCCAAGGAACTCATTTCCTCGTCATCACTGTTAACCTCTCTCAGCCACACTGTGGCAGTTATTGGATGAAAAAAGGGTGGATAGAAGGAGCACCTGGTACTTTAAAGGAGAAGGAAAGGATGAAGACACTGAAAATAATAAGAAACCAAACAAATTGTCGTGAATTATCGCTAGAAATTGCCCTAGGTTACCGAAAGTTCAGATAAAAAAAGAAACAGGAACAAAAGTTGGGAAGTGTAACCCCCCTCCCCACTCCTATTTATGGGCACGAGGTGTCACCCCAACTACTACCACTCAAAAAGGCAACTCCATCTTTTCACCATTAAATTCAAATAAAGGTAATCATAGTGACGCGAAAACCTAACAATGACTACCATTCAGTGACCATCACTTGTTTCTGCAAAATTGTCATAGCATATGAAAAGATGTCAGATAGATTTGAAATTCATGTGTAGTACAAAGATGAAACTTCATCAAACCCTAGCTAACATAGTCTAGGGACACCACAGTCTGAATCACGAATCACGGTTGTTGAGACTCAAAACCAAATTGATGCCTTGTGTCAGGACTCAATTTCCACAAAGTCTAACCGAAACTTGGCATAGGGGCAACATGGTCTGAACTATGATCCATAAATGAAGAACACTGAATTGAATCCCTTTATATCGGACTCTATCAAAATACACCAACGCAAGGGGTAATTTCACAACACATTTGATATAATATATTATTAACTTCAGCCATTCTAACACAACATCACGAGATTCAGCATCCACGCCATAAAATGGATTCCTTTGCCTCAAACATGTCATTGCTCTTGTTGATCTCAAGTATCTTGATACTCTGCTAATACATCAGAGCGCCAAGCTGGGGCTTGAAGTAACTGTTCTAGACCAAATTTCACAGTGTAATAGAAGGTAGCAACCTGATATGTCCAAGGCAGATCTCGACTCACAGCCCACACTTCTTGAAACCATGACAACACTCAATAAACGAAGAAGAAATCTCTCCCTAATCTCTTGTTTCTAGGAATCATGATTTAGGAGATAATCGCTCCAACCAATCCCTCATTTATAGGGATCACCATTAACAACATTCATTATTCATTAATGCTTATTTCAAATATGATCTCCGTCCATCACCACACTCCTATATGTAATTGGCATTGACTAAAGCAATGGTTTTGATGATAACAAATAAGAAAGGAATGGAAGTGTAAAGATCAAGTCTCATGACTCTTCAAGTTTAACTTAAAGGACTTAGATATTGTGTAAATGTAAAAAGGAATCACACTAAGCTCAAATATGTTTTAACATCTTTAAAAGTGTTTCTTACATGCTTAAATGCCCAATAAACTATTTTTGGAAAGTTAGTCTTTGTGGTAATTCAAATCTATGAAAAATAGCCAATTTTGTGTTTTGTAAAACTGACCTTTAGTTACTAATTTGATTATATCTTTCTAAATACTTTCAATTTTGTTATGAAATATTTCATTTGAAAATAGACTCAAATATCTTTTCAATAAGTGGTCATTCGCTTTAATCGGATAAGAAATAAAGAAGTTATAACCTTTTAAAGTCAGTCTTCAAAATCAGAAATATTGTAATCGATTACACAAGTCCTGTAATCGATTACAACGTTGGCAGAGACCATGTAATCGATTACCAAAAGTGTGTAATCGATTACCAAGTGCCCAGAAACGTTTCCAATGGTTATAAATGGCTAGTTTTCATAAAACAATATTTCTAAACACTACCAATGGCTATTTTATCACATGGGCTCTATATATAAGTGATATTTGAAGCATTTACATCTTAAGAAACTCAAGAACACTTATTTTGATCCTTGAATCATAAAAATCATATTTTGAGTTTTAAAGTGTGAATCTTTTATACCTATTGAGCTTCAATTTTTATTACCCACTCTTGAAAGAGTTTCTTATTATCCATACTTTATTCTTCAAGTTGTATATCTACTCTTATGAGATTTTCTATTCTTTCCCTTCATCTTGAAATCATTGTAAGAGGGTGAGGTATCCCTTGTAGTGAGATTCAAACACAAAGGGTGAGGTATCCCAAAGATATTGTGAGTATTCTTGATTGTAAAGGTCATCAAGCACTTGTGAAGCTTGAAGAGTTAGAGGCTCTAGCACAAAGGTGGGGTGTCCCAAGGTATGAAGAGTGCTCTTATTTGTACAACGGTTTTCCTAATACCCGTGAAGTCTAAGAGATAGTAAAGAAAATCTCAAGTTAAGCTTGGGGACTGGATGTAGGTCACAAGTGATTGGTGGTTGAACTTAGATAAATTCTTGAGTTTGATTCTCTCTTCCCTACACTCTTTAATTTTATTATTTAGTGTATTATATTTATCTATTGCATATATTATCATCTTGGTAATTTGATTCTATGAAGTTGATATCTAGCTTATTTGCTTAATTCATCATATATCCCAAGTTGTATTTAAGAAATTTATAATAATTATATCTTTGTTAGACTTATTCTGCTACATGTGATAATTGAAAATATCAAAATGTATAATTTCTCAAAGTTGCAATAAAATTTATAATCATCCAATTCACCCCCCCTCTTGGGTGATGGTTGTCATAGCCAACAAGTAGTATCAGAGTTTCGTACTCTGTTAAAAGCTTAACCGCTTGGAGTTAAAGATCCTTATTTGTTTGGCAACCATTGAAAGCTTTTCAAAATGAATGATTTTGAAATTGATAAGCCACTATTCTTTGATGGTGTGAATTTTGTTTATTGAAAAGTTAGAATGGAATTTTATATGCAATCTATTGATCTTGATTTGTGGAATATTATGCTTGATGGATTTACTTGCAAATCAAAACATACTTGGAATGCCTATGACAAGAAATGCTTTTCATTGAACATTAAAGCTATGCAAATATTGAGAAATGGTTTGAATGATTATGCTTATGATAGAATTAAGAGTTGCTCTAGTGCTAAAGATATATGGGATGCTCTTGATGTTATCTATCTTGCTAATAATGATTTTTTGCATAAAGTTATATATAGAGAGCAAGAAGAGCAAAAGCCTCCAGAGGAAGATAACATTGAAAAATATCCTCAAGAACATGTTCAAAGCAAGAAAATAAGCTCAATGTCTCTTGGTGATGATGGTGCTCAATTTGAAGAAGAGGTAAAATAAAACAAAATTGAGAAAGAATATGTTCTTGAATGCTTGATGGACAATAATGAGGAAGATTGTGATTCCCTTAAAAAGGACTTTGAGGTAAATAATGTTAAACCATATTATACTCCTTTCTATGATGAACTAAAATGGGCATATGATGAATTATATGATGATTTATTACTTTTAGAAAAGAAAAACTCATCTTGTTTGGAAAATATTTCCTCTATTAAAAATGAAATTAAAATTTTGAAAAATGAATATGTTTTTCTTGATGAGGAAATGTCTTTGAAATGTGAAACCTCAACTTTTTATGAAAAGTACATGGATTTAGAAAATCAAGTTAAGGACTTATCTTTTGAATTTACTAAAGTTAATAATTCTAATTGCTTACATTCTATGCTTATTAATGTGAATAAAATTGATGTTATTTCACATAAAAATCCAAGTAAGGTTTATGGCAAAAATAATATAGAATATAATAATAACAAAAGGCTTAAGTTTTCCAAAGATGATCTTCAAAGGACCAAGTCATCATTGAATTCAATTGTTTGTAATTTTTGTGGTCATCTAGGATATATTTCTCATTTATGCAATTATAGAAGAAATTTTTATATGAGAAATGGTATGATATGGGTTCCTAAAGATCTTAAATGTCATAGTACTAACATTCAAGGACCCAAGATGAAGTGGATACCAAAATATCCTCTTAGTGTTTCAATTATGTAGAAATTTTCTCAAAAGGATGAACAAATTAGTCAAGTGAAAAAGAAATCATCAAGGGGAATACTTTTAAAGCCCAATGGTAGAACTTTTGGTTAAAGAAAGAAGATGGCTTCAGCCAAAGCTTCTCAAGTATAAAATGTGGAATTTACAAAGTTCAAAATACCAAAAGAGAAGCAATGGGTAAGGAAAATAGTTTCCTTCATTACCAAGGCCAAGGTATCAAATGTTTTTACCTCTTATGCATATTCACTTAAAAAGATAATGAATATGAGGTATATTCCTTGTAGGCCTTAGGTAAAGGATGAATCATGTGTGCTTGGTAAAATTTAAATATTATGTTTAGCACATGATTATGTTTATTCTTATTGTAACATAAGGTTCTACAATGCCTAGGTATACTTACATAATGTTTGAAATCACTTTGAGACATTTTGAAAACTTTAAGATTAGTCATTTACTATTTAAAATGCAAAAAATGAGTTTTAGAAAACTGGTAATCGATTACAAGACCTTTGTAATGGATTACAAAGGTTCTGTCAAGCAAGTAATTGATTACACCTACCTTGTAATCGATTACAAGATGGTAATCGATTACACACCTATTATAATTGATTACACAGTAGCTTTAAAAAAGTTTTAAGCACGGGAACAACCATTTTCACTTAAAATTGTCTATATATCATGAAAGTATGCATGTTATTGGTCATGTGCTTAATGGTAATTGATTGTTTAATTTATTGTGTTCAATTTACATACTATGAAAAAATTAATTTTTATGAGAGCATAATGGATTAATAATCAATGACTAACCCTTCTGGATCCAAAATTGATGGATACCAAAGAAAGTACTATGAATTGTGTTATAGGGTGTCTATTAGCTCAAACATGCATTGAAGTGGAATACAACCATGCTACTTGAGGTTGGAAAAACTTAAAATGGTCCAAGTTCTCCAAAAGTGATGAAAACATAAAAAGAATAATATGGAGATCAATAATATTCTCAATGAGCCTTGAGTCATGGAAGTTGGAAGTCACCTACAAAAATTCAAGAGTACACTTTTGGTGATATCAATTTCTTATCCTTACTTATGTTTTAAATTTAAATATCATGTGATATTTGGATAAGTAGAGAATTATATTTATGCCTTAAAATGTGTTAAGTTGTGCTTTTTTTACCATTATGTCTTGAAAGTATCTTTACATATGCTAACATGCTAGATATACACACAACTTGCTTGGACTGACATGTTTTTATGGTAATATCTTTATTCTTAAGCTTGTGATCAATTCTCTTTGTTCAAAAATGGAAATTCACGTCCTCATAAGTAGTTTTAACACTTTCTCTTTGATGCTTAATTATCCTATATACTTACTTGGAGATTGAAAAATTAAAAATTATAGGCTTTCTTTTTTGAAATTGTTTGATATGTTCATATCTTGAAAACAAAAAGTAAATGATTCATTTTTTGTGCCTTGAACTTGCCTTTGAATTTCAATGATTCTTACATTGAAATAAATCTTGAAATGAATATTTTGCAATGGCTATTCTGATAACATGAATAAAATGATATCTTGTTGCTACAATATTGATTGCATATTTATTATGTGGCAATGGTTTTGTGTAACTTTTCTTTGTCAAAATCTATATATTGCATATCTTTTTTATTATAACAAAAGAGGGAGAAGTTTGAGTCATTAAGAAAAGGTAAAAAGAAAAAGGTGCAAATTCAATGATCATGAGATTCCAAAATTAAAGGGGAGCTGTGCATCTTTGATCTAATCACCTCTTGAAAAAGGGAGGGGGAGTAAGTCTCTAACACCTTTTGTGAATTCTAATTTATTTGAACTAACTCTTTTCTCAATGGTGGTTTGTCATCATCAAAAAAGGGAAGAATGTAATTGACATTGACTAAAGCAATGGTTTTGATGATAACAAATAAGAAAGGAATGGAAGTGCAAAGATCAAGTCTCAAGACTCTTCAAGTTTAGCTTATAGGACTTAGATATTGTGTAAAGGTAAAAAGGAATCACACTAAGCTCAAATATATTTTAACATCTTTAAAAGTGTTTCTTACATGTTTAAATGTCTAACAAACTATTTTTGGAAAGCTAGTCTTGGTAGTAATTCAAATCTATGAAAAATAGTCAATTTTGTATTTTGTAAAACTGACCTTTAGTTACTAATTTAATTATATCTTTTAAAATACTTTGAGTTTTGTTATGAAACTTATTTCATTTGAAAATAGACTCAAAGATCTTTCCAATGAGTGGTCATTCACTTTAATCGGATAAGAAATGAAGAAGTTATGACCTTTTAAAGTCAATTTTCAAAACTAGAAATGTTGTAATCGATTACAATGTTGGCAGAGGCCATGTAATTGATTACCAGAAGTGTGTAATCAATTACCAAGTGCCTAAAAACGTTCCCAACGACTATAAACGGCTAGTTTTCATAAAAATTCATTTCTAAGCACTACCAACGGCTATTTTATCACTTGGACTCTATATATAAGTGATATTTGAAGCATTTATATCTTAAGAAACTCAAGAACACTTATTTTGATCCTTGAATCATAAAAATCATATTTTGAGCTTTAAAGTGTGAATCATTTATACCCATTGAGCTTTAATTTTTATTATCCACTCTTGAGAGAGTTTCTTATTATCCATACTTTGTTCTTCAAGTTGTATATCTACTCTTGTGAGAGTTTCTATTCTTTTTTTTCATCTTGAAATCACTGTAAGAGGGTGAAGTATCCCTCAAGAGAGAAAAGGGTGAGGTATCCCTTGTAGTGAGACTTAAACACAAAGGGTGAAGTATCTCAAAGGTATTATGAGTGCTCTTAATTATAAAGGTCATCAAGCACCTGTGAAGCTTGAAGAGTTGGAGGCTCTAGCACAAGGGTCAGGTATCCCAAGGTGTGAAGAGTGCTTCTTGTTTGTACAAAAGTTTTCCTAACACCCGTGAAATTTAGGAGATAGTGAAGAAAATCTCAAGTTAAGCTTGGGGACTGGATGTAGGTCACAAGTGGTTGGTGGCTGAACTAGGATAAATTCTTGAGTTTGATTCTCTCTTCCCTGCACTCTTTAATTTCAATATTTAGTGTAGTATATTTATCTATTGCATATATTGTCATCTTGGTGATTTGATTCTATGAACTTGATATCTAACTTATTTGCTTAATTCATCATATATCCCAAGTTGTATTTGAGTAATCTATAATAATTGTATCTTTATTAGACTTATCCTGCTGCATGTGATAATTGAAAATATCAAAATGCATAATTTCTCAAAGTTGTAATAAAATTTATAATCACTTAATTCACCCCCCTCTTAGGTGATGATTGTCATGGTCAACACTATAAATACTAGACAAAGTCACCAAAGTATGAATCTGAACCTCTAAATACTACTCACCTTGTGCATAGTTTAATTTGAATGTTGGAGTGTATTTTGCAGATACTCACCCCTCACAAAATTGTCAATGCCGCTGTGCTACAGAGAAAATCACCTTTATCAACCATCTTCAAGTGAATCTCTTAAATCCGTTCAGAACAAAATCTAACTATTCTATTGTATAATTTAGAGCCTTTTTCTCATGTTTTTTCGAACTTTATTAACAAAAATAGATTATGATAATCCACATCTTAGCTGAACAAAATAATTGGAAGCAAGATCATTTATATAATAAGCTGAGTGAGAGGATTCAACAAAAGAAACAAAATGATAAAAAAGAGAGAACAATCCTTTTCCTTTTTTTATATAACAAATATACACGGTATATTAATTATTTGAGTTATATTCTTTTTCATAACACCTCTCAAATTATATCCCTTTCATTTTTATATTATAAAGTCAACTTGGTTTTATAAAAGAGAAATCATAAGATTAAACTTTAAAAGCTTTACAAACAAGGGTAGAGTACAATATATGTGAGCTGCACTTTTAAAAAGAGAATTAAAATTCAAATTATGAATAAGATAATTGTTAGAAGGACATTTTAATTATGAGAGTGTCTAAGAGTTAATTTTATAATAATGCCTATAGAAATACTTAGTAAAAAAAAAGAAACTTAAAAAGCTTTTGTAATAATATAGAACTCACTAATAACTAATAAAAAAATGACTTTTTTTTTTGGGCCTTTTAAGGTATTTAACGGTGTTAAGTCAACCCTTGCCTAAAGTTAAAAAATGGAAAGGAGTATATTTATGTCTAGTATAAAGTTTACTGACATTTTCACTAACCTTAAATGTAATTTACTAAAAAAAAAAATAGGTAAACGCTTTAAAGCACCCCAAGCCGGGTCTGGAGTGTCCAATGCATAATGACAAAAGCGATCCTTGAATGGGCAAATTGGCTGGGCTAGTTCACCTCATTACAAATAGTAGATCCGGAGAAGAGATTTTACATTTTGGTAATTTGGGTCGCCACTGAAACGAGACTTGGAGTTGTAGACACTTCTTATGTTTGTTGGGCTTGATGTCAGAACCATGACCTCGTTGGTCTATTGATAGCTTTGTGATTTAACCTCTAGCTCTTTTTGACCAAACAAAATCTCCTACTCTTATGAACTTCCAAAAACAAAAATCTCTTTTGTCTTGGTGTAATGAAATGATCCTATTTCATTTCATTATCACCAACTTCGCAAACAACAGATTATGAGGCCTGTCACATCACCGACAATGTTGTTACAACTACTCAATTCAAATCAGATTCTAACATTAAGGTGAGATGAAAGATAAACAAATCAGTGGAGTCTTGAAAATACTCCATAATAGTTTTTTTTTTTTTAAATATTATTAGTGATAAAATTATTTATTAAATTATTATATTTTTAAAATTATATATTAAATTATCACACTTTTAGTTATATTAGCTTTTTCTATTTTTTTATTTTGAGTGACACATAAATAACATCACAGTCTTTGGCATTTTTTGCCCGATTATGCTAAAAGTGTTAGCGTTACAAGAGTAATAGTGTATAAAAGACTGACATTATTTACGTAAAAATGTCAGACCAATAAGCGTTATTTACGTAATAGCATATGTACATTTGGCATCTTCACATTAAAAACATTAAACGCATTGGAGTTACAAGTGTGCCCCACTATAAAAAGACCTCTCCTCTCCTTCTAATGTACAAACTCCTCATTTCTTAAAATTTCACATTTTCTGTAAACTTTTTCTCTCTCTAAACTCTCTTCCAAACACTCTTTTGGTTGTACCTCGTGAGAAAGATATTTAGATCATCATATATGTAAGTATTTTTGTTCATGGTTGAATTATTTTTATGGTTATTGTTATTGCAGATTATTTTTAATGTTATAATTTTTGCTGATTTTTTTATTGTAATATGTTAATTGTGTATTATATATATATTTTTTATAGTTGATTAATTTTGTTGGTCGGGAGGTTTAAAGAATTTGTTGGTACCAAAATTAATAGTTTGAATATTATTAGGTAGTAATTTTTTTTAGTTGACACATGTGTTAATTATTTATTTATTTTTTTATTGTTTTCAATTGACTAAATTTGTGGGTTTATTGAAATTGAAATTAGTAGGGTTTATGAAATTTTTCTCACGAAAATAATAGCATGAATTCATTGTTATGGGTAGCAATTTTCTTTCAGTTGACACATATGTTGATTGATTTCATACATATTGTATTGTTATTATTCATAAGTTTGTGAAGTGGAATTAAGATGGCAAAACACTTTATTGTTCTTATTTACTACAATGAGAAAACGTATGAAGGTGAAGATGGTTTAATATATGAAAGTTATCATCCTAAGTCTATCATGATTAAACGTGATACAACTTTGAGCTTATGAAAAGTTGAATTCATTTAAAATTAAGATTCTAAGAAAATCATTATGTGTCCAGTTTTGTGTATCGATTTCTACAATGGAATAATGTATTGAGATGGATAGTTCTTTCATTAGAAGATGATGAAAATGTTGCTTGAATGATAGATTGTTTTAATCAGCATCCAAACTTAACTCCAATGGAGTTGTATGTTGAGATAAAAACGAGTGAGCACAATATGCATGTTGAAGCTCCTTCTAAAACAAAACTCTGAGCGGACCCTTCTAATCTTCCTAAATCATCGTACCCTATCAACAATCAATTGTCTACGATACATGCTGCTCCCTTGATCCAACCTCAAGAAGATGATACATCTACAATACTTGAAAGGAGAAATTTTCAGTTGGACTTTGAAATTGATAACCCACTTATCAGAGATGCATTATTTGACATGAGTGAAGATGAAGGAGAGCTACCTGAGGGTGAGGATTCAAATATTGATTTAAAAGAAGAACACATTGATGCTGAAGTAAATTTACAAGAACAAGTCCCTTTATTGTTAGTTGCCCCTCAATCTTTGTTTGTCCCTCTATGCCCTCAGTTCTCTCAGATCAATTGTGATGCATTGAGTACACTTGATAATTTGCCTGAATTAGACCGTTGTAGTTTTTGGAGGCCAAAGGAAGAATTAAATGTTGAGTTGCAATTTCCATCTAAAGATGCTATCAAGTTGGCCCTAAAACATTATTCGATTAGTAAACATCAGAACCACAAGGTTGAGGATTCTGATACACAGAGGTTAACTGCTAAATGCCCCAGATATGGTGATGGTTGTAATTGGAGAGCCATTCAATGTCAAAAATCAAACATATGGCAAATTATAAAATATAATGGACCTCACAATTGTGTCAACCCATCTATGTCACAAAATCATAATAAGTTAGACTCTCTTATGATTTATTCTTGCATTCTGGAGATGGTTAAGCAAAAATCTTATGTACCTATATGCTTGACTATTGAAAGGATTCAAAGTCAATTTCGATATGAAGTGCCATATCGAAAAGCTTGGAAGAAGAAATAAATTGTCATTGTGAAGGTTTTTGGGGACCGGGATAAATTTTATGAGGTTTTGTCTAGATGGTTAGCTGCAATGAAAAGAGACATGTCAAGCCTAGTGATGGAGTTACAAACCGTTGAATTTGTTAAGCGCAACTAAGTTGACCATTCAAGACAAGTTTTTTTTCGCTTATTTTGGACATTCAAACCATGTGTTGTTGGATTCCGATATTGCAAGTCCATTATTCGAATTGACAGTACTTATTTGTATGATAAATATCATCATAAACTATTGATTGCAACAACAAAAGATGGAGATAGAAAACATCTGCTAATTGCATTTGCCATTGTGGAAGGAGAAACAAAGAATGCTTGGACTTGGTTCTTAGCTTTAATTCAAACACGTCACACAATAACAAGGCTTGTGCTTGATATCTAATAGACATCAAGGCACCATACAGTCAATGTCGAATCCACATCTTGGATGGTAACCACTGTATGCATATCATGTTTATTATATACGACATATTAGTAGTAATTTTAACAGCAACTTCCACAATGCGGCCCTAAAGAAATATCTGATTAACACGGATATTTAAAATTTTCAATTTTTATTGAAATTGACTATACTAAAATTTAGTTACTAACACCAACTCATTCAAATTTTTGTATCAGGGTATGAGCCAATTGAATACAAATTTGAGGTCAGGTTGAAAAAGTTAATCGCTACTACTGATATGGCAAATAAGATTAATTAGATCCCAAAAGAAGAATGGAGTTTGACATATGATGGTGGCCATAGATTCGGTCATATAACAATAAACATGTCAGAGTGTATTAATGGAGGTGGCAGAAATCTACCAATAACTGCACTGGTTCATATGACATATTACAAATTGGTATACTACTATGTTAATTGAAAAGATTAAGCAAACTAGAAAATTATGAATGGGGCAGAATGGACTGATGATTTTATGAAAAACTAGAATGTCAATATGCAAAGGGCGAGCTCCCACCAAGTCCGTCGATACAATATACAGTCAACCAGATTTTTGGTCGAAAAGGCATTTAACCCTAGCTATAACACAAGAAGTAAGAATTAAATATTCTTTAAACCTTAAAGAAGACATGTGTGACTATGAGTTGTTTCAAGCATTGCTTTTCCCTTACTCTTATGCAATAACAACATGTGCTTCTATGGCACTTAATCCTTTTTAATTTGTGCATAGGGTTTACAGACTAGATAATATCTACAAAGCTTATGAGGTTGATTAGGGAATCATTAAGGATGAACCATGGTGGCCACTAGTTCCTGAGATTACATTAGTTCCTGATCGTGTATTACTTAGATCTAAAGGTCGACTCAAATCAACTCTACTTAAAAATGACATGACCGAGACAAAGATGTTCAACATGCCATCAAGTTGGACAAAATTCTCATAGTTGTCATCCTGGTGGATCGACTTCCTTGAGAAATGACGGAGAAGGGCCATCTACTTTAGTTATGACATAATTTAATAATCACTCTTTTATATTAGATTACTACTAGTGTGTAATTGAGGACTATCAATGTGTGTTAGTTAACTATTATTATGTATATGATGATTATCAGTGTGTGTTAGTTAACTATCTTTGTGGATTTCAGGAATGACGGTGTGCATTTGATTATTTATTTAATCTTATTCTTATATTGCTTTTAATAATGCCTTCTAATTTGTATTCGATAACTCATGTTTAATATGTATATTCTTTTCATAGTGTCTTATCATTGTCAAAGACTTACCCATTATTGTTGTTGTTTACCATATTACAACGTGAGACATGGTATTCCATTTAAACCCAAACCCAGAGGACCCTTCAGTACTGGAGTTGCAAGAGTATCATGTTTCACAACATATATGGCAAGTAAAGGAGGACCGTTATTTGTGTGTTATACGTGCTCATAAATTCAAGCATATGGACCCAGATAAGCGGATGCTTCAATATCTACAACAAGCTAGCTTCATAGGGGTTGCCTATATAGGATATTGCGTTATTGATCACTCATTAATTACTGCATTGGTTGAGAGAAGATGCCTCGAGACACATATATTTCACATGCCTACTGTACAGTGCACCATCACATTAGAGGATATTGGTATCATATTGGGACTTCCTATTGACAGCGATACAGTTATTGGTCGTACTCATCGTCATGATTTGATGGATCTATGTATTGTGTTGTTAGGTTCGGAACCAGATGCATCACAGTTATTTGGTGCATATGTTGATATGTCAAGGCTTGGAGAGAATTTCGTAGATGACATATGGAGAATGATGATGATATTTACGTGCAGCAGTGTGCAGAAGCATATATACTTAGATTGATTGGGGTTTGTTATTTCTTAATCATTTTGGTAAATATGTGCACATGATGTTCTTTCCCCTATTGAAGGACTTTACCATTGCTGGGACATACAGTTGGAGATCTGCAGTCTTAGCGTACTTGTATAGACAGTTTTGTAAAGCCACGGACTACAAAGTGTACGAGATAAGAGGTGCTTGCATCTTGTTGTAATATTGGGCATGGTATAGACTTCCCCATCTTGCCCCTACAATAGTTAACAATATTGATCCTAACCTTTTGAGTGTCTATGCTGCTAATCGTGGTCATTTAGGTCCATTGAAATTTCAGTAAGTTTCTTAATATATCATTTGCTTATATTAGTTTGTTATATATACTACTTTCATTCACAATATATGACTTTGACATCTAAATAGGTGGCATAAACATAAGGTTTTGAATGAAGCTCCAACGGGGATGTTTCAATATTATCACTGGTTCTTTGATCAATCGAAGAATGATAATATCAATATTGGTTTACATTGATTTAAATAAGTTAATTCTGTCTTACTTTTTAATTCTTTATACATATCATTTTGCAGATTATATAACATCCATACACAGATGAGGTTGTGGCGTCATTACCAGCTTTTTGTGTGACTAGTAGAGACATAATACTAGTAGTGGTCCCTTTCATATTTTTCCACATTATTGAGTAACACTAGCTAGACAGAGTGATGCATTAGTTTGATCTCGACCAACCCATACCTTGGAGACTGCTCCAACCTGAAGATTTGCACTCAATAACATTGGCTAGAAGGTATAAAGAGGATTGGTGAAGAACACACCTTGTATACATTGATACTTAGGAGATTCATAGGGAGAAGTGTATTACTGGAAGGCCATTGGAAGCTCCCCTTATTATGCATTCTAAGTACATGCACTGGTATAAAAGAATTATCAGATGCTGGATTTCTCGTACTGGTGCATCTATTGGGGTTGTGGTAAGCTATTTAACAATCTGCTCCTTATTGGTTGTATTTTGTATTGATGATGACATATGTTATATCTGTTTCTTAGGTTGACATTGCAGAGAATCAATATGCTTGAGCTACAAACACTAATTTGGGATTTAATATGGTTAGTCTTCGAGAATCTACCGAGCGGATCTTATCTTCATTGAAGGAGCATGATCGCATTACAATGGCTTAGCTTTGTCCAGCTCCTCCTGCAGATGACATTCCAAGGCTACCTGAGCAATCCGACTGTGATTGACTATGCGACATTGAAGATTGATTTTGATAATAACAAACATGAAGATGATGAGAAGACCAAGACCAAGAGCTTCAAGAATAGCTTTAAGACTTAGAGTCTTTTTGTACGAATTCTGGATATCTCATTGATTTTGGAAGAAAAGATAAAAGTATTTTTTAAAATACAAAATGGTTTTTTGAAAAATAATTAAAAGGTTTTTAAAAAAATTGGAAGCAATATGGGAAGTTTCAAAAATATTTAAAAAATAATTTTTAACAGCTTTATTCGAATAAAGCTTCCTTTATTCAAATAAACTATTTCACTTAATCAAAGGTTATTCGAATAACAATGGAGTTATTTGAATAACAAGTTTAAAATAAGTTGTGCGCCTTTATTTTCAAAAGTATTATTCGAATAGCACCCATGCTATTCGAATAAAAGGTATTCCAGAATGTTTTCCAAAAAGAAGCTATTTGAATAACTCACTTGCTATTTGAATAGAGGTGTTAGTGAACGTAACTTTCAGAAATGTTTATTCAAATAACATCCTTGTTATTCGAATAACCATGTTTTTCAGAAAACTTTATTTGAAAGGGTTATTCGAATAACCATTGGGTTATTAGAATAACGTGTTACAAAATCAGTTTGCTCGTGGGTTTTTTAAAATGTGTTATTCGAATAACACAAATGTTATTCGAATATGGGTTCCAAATTTAGAAACTACTGTCTTTTTTCACATTTATTACGAGAATTCAAAACCCACAATGGCTATTTTCTCAAGAGCTCTATAAATACTGACCTTGAGTCATCTTTGTAACCATCCAACAATCTAAAAGAATTTTCTCTTATTTTAATTCGTGTTTCATAATTTTCACATATTTTCTGTGCTCTTTTTCACCAAAACTTTGAGATATCCTTGAAGAGTTTCTTAGAGCTTCTAGTTGTTCTATTTACTCTTTTGAGAGTCTTTCTTCTACTATATTCTGCTTTATTGTAAAGAGGGTGAGGTATCCCTCAGAAGTTTCGTAAGGGTGAGGTATCCCTGAAAGTTTAGACTTTAACACAAGGGTAAAGTTTCACTGTGTGTGAAAAGTGCTCTAGTTTGTAACGGTAACAAACACATGTTCAAGTTTGCATAGATAGTGAAAAATCTCAAATTATTTTTCGAGAACTAGACGTAGGTCATAAGTGGTTGGTAGCCGAATCAAGATAAATACTGTGTCTGCTCTTCTCATCTTTATTTCTTTAATTATTCCTATAATTTATTTATTATTATTACCTGCTTAATTTTTGTTCTCAAGTCTCTTTATCTCCTTTTTTTTTATTTACTTCTTTTAAGAAATAGCTTCAATGAAATTTGTTTTACAAGCATTTGCGAAAATTTTTTAAATACTCAATTCACGCTCCTCTTGAATACTGGAGCCACTTGATAACACGACGAATAGAGGATAGGTTGTAGAAGAAGGACAGGGTTAGCAGGTACTCAAGCACGAGTTCAACATTCAAAGGACTTTGTTTCTTCAAGTGCGCCTAGGATTCAGTCCCCTATCACTACTACTGCTACTTACTCTCCATCTCAATCACCATCTACATTTTACCCACCATATCCAAGTTATCCACCATCTACTTACACTTACCCACCATATCCTTTGATCTTTACCCTTACACCATCATTTCCTTACCTACCATATATGGGTTACCAACCATATTCTCACTCATCACAACTAGGACCTTCTTTTGATCCCCCTCGCAGACCACCATATTCTGACCATGGCCTTCCTTTATATGGTCATTACTAACTTGCTTTTTGTTGTCTATTTTGGGTGAGCCCAACATTTGTTTATGTGAACAACTTCTTTTGTTGCTTGTCTATTTTGATTGGGAAACACTTGGATTAATTTATCTAACTTTTATTATATTTTCTTAATTTGGGATAACTGTATATATATGTACAAATGTTTCTGTTATGCATCATATAGATGCTTAAATGATTTGGAAATCTAAATATATATGAATATATTTTATTAAACAAGATAATGTACTTTTTGGGACGTCTAATTTTTAGGGAAAACTTTGTTAAATTTTCTATAGAATCGGAATGTTTGAACTTCTAAGGTTAGTTAATTTTGATAGGCTTGCTAGGCTGGTATTCTAGCCCATGCACCAGTCATGACCATGGTTTTGGGTGGTCACAAATTTATCTTATGTTATTGTGATATACTTATATTTGTTTCTACTTATTTTTAACTTAGTTACAAATTACAAGTAAATTATGAAGCAAATTTGTTTTTGAATGACTAAAAGTTTTTATGCCATGAAAAATAAAATTTTCATCAAAGCAGAGAAGTGTTGAATTCGATAAAACAATAAGAGAATAGCCCTATTTGTATTTACATTAAAAAAACAAATGAGAGTTAGTTATTGCGGTAGTAAAAAGGATTAGAATGGAGACGCCAAACCATTAGACGTTTCCTTCCTTTAAGTTTGGCGTTTCTACATAGGTAACGTCTTTCCACATAAGTAATGCCTTTCTGTTTAACATTTCCACATAAATAATGTCATCTGTGATGGAGTTTTCACGTGGATAATATCAACCACATTGACGCTATCTATGTGTCACTCGAAAAGATGAAAAAAAAAGTCAGTGTGGCAAAAAATGTATCAGTTTAGTATATAGTTTCAAAAGTATGATAATTTGATAAATAATTTTACCACTAAAGAGATTTTGGTCAAAAATCCCTCCATTACATTATTCTTCCATGATTAAGCCATAGTAATTGTAACTCAGGCCCCACTTGCTCTCAAATCTCCTTAAACTGAAAGACACTAATTTCTTAAACACGTGATTTAGGAACAATAGTCCCTTGGGTCCAAAATTTCACTGTAGCACGTGAACTGTTACAACTTCATGAATATTTTTCCATGTTGCTTCATAGAGGTAGATGAACAAGTTCCTACTGAATTTATAGTCCTTGTCCTGAACCGAAGTGTTTTCCCTATATATATGTGATTCTCATACTAGGTTCTCACAACATATCCAATCGATATATCTCCATCTTGATTTTTTAAATTCTGGTTGATAAAACAATGGCTACTAGTGCAAAGCTTGAGGTAGAAATTGAGGTCAAGTCTAATGCTGACAAGTTCTGGGGTACTATCAGGGACTCTGCAGCTATCTTCCCTACGGCCTTCCCAAATGATTACAAAAGCATTGAGATTCTTGAGGGTGATGGCAAGGCTGCTGGTTCTGTTCGCCAAGTAACTTTTGGTGAAGGTGTTTAACACTTTCTTCTTCCCAGGGAGGGAGAAGGGCATTTCTTCTTTTTTTATTTCTTTTATAATCCTTTACTCTCTCTCTCTCTCTCTCTCACACACACACGCGCGCGCACACACATATATATATATAATGTTTGGCAATTACTGTTATAATATATAAGCACATTCTTTGCTTATCACTTGAGCTAGACTTTAAATGTTGAAATCCCCTTCTTTTAACCTTGCTATCACCTCATGTTATAACGTTGTTTGGCAATTAGAACTATAAAATTAGATCAAAATTAGCTGTGGAATGCCCAGGAGCCTTAACTCAAGTAGGACCAAGCACTTTTGTAGACGGCTTAATTCTGTGATTAAATACTTTTGCTTTGCCTGTACTGTATTTTATCTTCCTCTCCCTACACCAGGTCATAGACCTGCTTTGTAAACCAAATAATAATAATAATAGATAATAAAAATCAGCTGTGGAATAAGAAATTTTGTTATTTGCATTTTGAACTGTTCTCGGGACCTCTGGTGGTTATTTTCCAGGCTCACCACTTGTGAAGATAACCAAAGAGAAGATTGATGCTGTTGATGATGCAAAGCGGACACTAACCTATAGTGTGATTGATGGGGACCTCCTCAACTACTTCAAGCATTTGAAGGGACACCTCAGTGTAACACCCAAGGGAGATGGAAGCCTGGTGAATTGGTCCTCTGAGTATGAAAAGGCCAGCCAAGAGGATCCTGAACCAAACATCATCAAAGAATTTGCAGTCAAGACCTTCCTAAAGGTAGATGACTATATTCTAAATGCATAGAGGTTCCATGCTGTTGAAGGGCCTAGTACTGTAGTACATGGATTATGAAATAATGTGGTGAAATGTACCATTTCCCATTTGATATAAAGGGGTTGGTTATAAGTAGCTTACAGGACATAGTCCTGTCTTTGCTTGTCTGTTGGCTTAATGAATTCTGTCCTCTTTGGTTCTGATTAATTTGAGTATGAGACTTCTTGAAATGCTACTTGTGAGTGTGGCAACCACACCAATTACGTGCTCTATCTAAATCAAATCCCCCTGATCACAGATTGACCATTGATATGGAACACTCTCAAAAAGTTTTATTAGCAAGTGGCAAGAAATAACAACTGGTTATGTCATATTTTCTTTGGCAATTTATCTGGCAAGAGTGCCAGTGATGCTTATTATATTGAAACGGATCAAAAGTAGCCTCACGAAACTATTAAATCCAGAATTAAGTGGTAACACATTCAGCTGCCAAGTTAGCAGTCACGAAATCGTCTACTTCTACCTCTTATAAACATTTAAGGATATTGTAAAAATTCACTGGTTGATTAACTTTTTTCACAGCTCAGGGATGAATCAACCATCTTATTATAAATAGAACTATGGCTGCTACTTTGTCATTTGCTCATATATGTACCAATTATTTAATTAAACATTTTCATGTTATTGTATTTCTACAAATATATTAAGAAATATTAATGGAGAGATAATTGTTTGTACTGCCTATGCTGACCTTTATTGCAAATCCTTACATAACCGATCTCAAACCCAGATAAATGAGGAGGGTTGTGTTAGGTAGTCGACAGCTAAAGTAACACGTTGTCGAATCTTTATGACATAGATAAACGATGTGATTGTATTAATGCTAGGTCGTTGCCCCTAAACAACGTGCTGTATGGCTCGAGTACAGTGTCAAATGAGCAAGAGCTGCTGCATCGCCGCTTGGGTGTAGTGAAAAATAAGCAAAGATTCTCACATTCTCGTGAACGAGTGTGGGTAAAGAAGTTAGTTCACAGGAGTAGGATGCATTTTGGAATTTGAAATATAGGCACACTTATAGGTAAATCAATGGAAATAGTTGACACCATGATTAGTAGGATGATTAATTTTATGTGCTTATAAGAAACTAAGTGGGTTGGAGAAAAGGTAAAGAAACTCAACATTTCGAGTTTTAAGCTTTGGTACACCGACAAGGTAAAATCTAGAAATGGGGTAAACATAATAGTAAATAAGAATTAGAAGAATAATGTTGTGGATGTGAGAAGGCTCAAAGATAGGATTATAGCATTGAAGTTTGTTGTGGAACAGGAGACTTTTAATGTTATCAGTGCGTATGCACCCTAAGTAGGGTTAGACGAGCACTACAAGATAAAATTTTGGGAGGATTTAGAAGGTTTAGTTCAGAGAATACCATTAGGAGAAAATATTTTTCTAGGAGGGGACCTAAATGGTCATGTGGGGAGCGAATCTAGAGGATATGAGGGTTCGCATGGGGGTCATGATCTAGGAGTGGCTAATGCAGAGGGTAAAGCGATTCTAGATTTTTCAATAGCGTTTGATTTTACAATAGCTGACACTTGTTTTCAGAAGTGGGAAGAGCATCTTATCACATACAGAAGCGGGGGTTTTTGCTCTCAAATTGATTTTTTTCTAATAAGAAATTTTGATAGAAAGCTTTGCATGGATTGCAAAGTCATCCCTAGAGAGAGCTTGACTACCCAACACAAGGTTTTAGTTATGGATGTACGAGTTAAGATGAGAGTAAGGAGAAATTATTGAGACAGAGTCTCAAGGGTCAAATGGTGGCAACTAAAGAGAGGAAAACAAATGCTCTTTCAGAGGAGGATTATGGAGGAAAAGATTTGGGAAGTACAATGGAGTGCTAATGATATGTGGGATAAAATGGCCAAAGGCATTAAGAAGGTAGCAAAAAAGACACTTGGTGAATCAAAAGGCTTTGGATCCAAGGATAAAGAATCTTGGTGGTGGGATGTAAGTGTACAAGATAAGGTTAAGGTTAAAAGGGAATGTTATAAAGCTTGACATGTGTGTAAAAACGATAAAAAATAGGAAAAATATAAGGCAGCAGAAAAAGATACTAAGAAGGCAGTGAGCGAGGTGAAAGCTAAAGCATTCGACGGGTTATATCAATCTTTGGATACCAAAGAAGGAGAAATGAATATTTACAGGCTTGCTAAAAGTAGTGAAAGGAAGACAAGAAACTTGGATCAAGTGAAATGCATTAAAGATGAAGAAGGTAAAGTCTTAGTTATGGAACAAGACATCAAGGATTGATGGAAGGGTTATTTTCACAAGTTATTTAATGAGGGACATGGGACTTTAGGGGACTCGGACATTCTAAACACTAGAGAAGGGGACAAAAATAAAATATTTTATCGTAGAATTCGGGAGTTTGAGGTAAAAGAAGCATTGAAGAGGATGGATAATAGAAAAGCGATCGGATCGGATAATATACCTATTGAAGTATAGAATTGTCTAGGAGAGAAATGTATAAGTTAGCTCACAAAGCTGTTTAACGAAATAATGAGGTCGAAGAAAATACCAAATGAATGGAGGAGAAGCACTTCAATCCCTATTTATAAGAACAAGAGAGAGATACAAAACTGTGCATATTACAGAGTGATTAAACTCATGAGTCATACCATGAAGTTATGTGGAAAAGTAATTGAACGGAGATTAAGACAAGAGACTCATATTTCAAAGAATCAATTTAGTTTTATGCTTGAGAGATCAACCATGAAAGTAATCTATCTTCTACAAAGATTGATGGAGAGGTATTGGAGGAAGCAAAAAGATATACACATGACTTTCATTGATCTGGAAAAAGCCTACGATACGGTACCGAGAGAGGTCTTGTGGAAGACTTTGGAGAAGAAAGAAGTTCGTATCGCTTATATTCGAGCAATCTAAGATATGTATAATGGGGCTAAAACTAGTGTGAGAACACAATGTGAGGTCACAGAAGATTTCTCTATAACTATAGGACTACACAAATGGTTAACTTTGAGTCTATATCTTTTTACCTTAGTCTTGGATGTGCTTATTACGCATATCCAAGAATTGGTGCCACAATGCATGCTTTTTGCATACAATATAGTCTTAGTTGGAGAGTCGAAAGAAGAAACAAATGAGAAGGTAGAACTATGGAGACGACCTTTGTAAAAACATGGTTTTCGTCTAAGCAGGAGTAAGATGGAGTATATGGAATACAAGTTCAGTAAGAAGCATGTTAATGCTAGCTTAGCGGTGAAAATTGGAGACCATACCATACCACAAGTTACATGGTTTAGGTATCTTGGATCTATCATACAAAATGACAAAAAGATAGAGGGAAATGTAAACCATAAGATTCAAGCTGGATGGATGAAATGGATTAGTGCTTCAGGAGTTATTTGTGATAGAAAAGTGTCTCTCAAGCCTAAGGGTAAATTTTATCGCATAGCTATAAGGCCCGCGATGTTGTATGGTACTGAATGTTGGACGGTAAAAAATCAGCAAGAGCATAAGATCAGTGTCACGAAGATGAGATGTTGCGATGGATGTGTGGCTATACAAGACAAGATAAGATTAAGAATGAATGCATTAGAGAGAAAGTAGGTGTAGCACCTATTGTGGAAAAGATGAGAGAATCTTGCCTTAAGCTACGTTTAGTGTATTGTATAAAGAAAACTTGATAGTATAAGTTAATACGCATAAATAAGTCACGAGCCAAACTATCAATCAAATTCAATTCATGCACCTTATTATCATTATCATCAGGCATATGTTTACTGATATGAAAAACATTAAGCTAAATAGTCATGTTCCCAAATGATAGTTTCATCACACCACTCATATAATTAATCAATACATTAGATGTAACAAGGAATGAGCGGCCCAAAATAACATTAATTGGGGGATAGGGACCACAAATAGGCTTAGTATCAAGCACAACAAAATCAATAGGAAAGTAGAAATTCTTTTTATCAACACATCCTCAACAATGTCACTATGATATTTAACAAATTTATCAGCTAATTAGAGAGTCATCTTTGTTAGTTTTAACTCTCCTAAACTCAACTGCAAGTAAATAGAATAAGGCAACAAATTAACACTTGTACCTAGATCTAGTAAAGCTCTCTCAATATGATGATCCTCAATTTTACAAGTAATAGTGGGTGATCCAGGGTCTTTATACTTAATAAGATATTTATTGAGAATCATAGAACTTACTTGCTCTATCAAAAAGGCCTTCTTGGGAACATTAGACATCTTATTCACAATGAGAAGATCCTTCAAGAATTTAGCATATGCAGGCACCTGTCTAATAGCATTAAGAAAAGGTAAGTTAATTTGCACCTATTTAAAAATTTCTAAAATATCACCTGACTGCACAGTGTTCTTGAGGTTTACTAATCTGTGAGGAAAAGGGGTCCTAGGCACATCTCCTTAACTTCAGGTTCTACAACTTTAGGAGTAGACACATTACGCTTTGAGGGCACATTATCCTCTTCTGATTTATTCTTATCCCTAGAACTACTGGCTTCTAACTTCATATTATCCCTCATTAGCTCTACAACATGATAATCTATTTGCTTTCCAGACCTAAAGGTGGTGATAGATTGATGTTTCATGAACTACATACTGTCCATTGGGATTAAGGATAAACTGACTAGAGAACTTTCCTCTCTCTTTTTCTGCCATCTAATTAGCTAACTGACTTATTTGAACTTCCAAATTTGTTATAACATTAGTGTGCACTTAGGTAACATTCTTTATCTCTTGAATGACATTAGTGGTCACTTAGTTGGTATTTCTCATCTCTTGCATAAATTGACCTAGAGTCTCTTCTAGTGATGATTGTTGCCTAAACTGACCCTGTTCCTTGATTTAGGAAATATGATGGTTGTCGGTAACCTTGGTTAGGCTGCTGGAGCTGAGTCTGACTCTCCATAGGTTGACTACCTAAGTTACCTGAAAAGTTATTTTGCTTCCATGAAAAATTAGGGTGATTTCGTCAATTAGGATTATAAGTATTTTAAGAAATATTAGCAAAAGATCTCCCTATTGTGTTTCCCTGCTCAACAAAATAATAATTATTAGATACAGATGAAGAGCACATAGAAGAAGCATGCATATTACTCCCACAAAATGTATAATTTTATTGTTAGACACTATTAACCTGACCAACTCCTTTATTGAGTGATAGGGACTTAATTTCATATGCAATAGCATCTAGTCTGGCTCTGATATATGTATCCTTAATCACCTCATATAAATCTCCTTTCTTAGGTTGGTATGATCTATCCTTATAATTAGTAAAGTCCCACGGTTAAGAATTTTTAGAAAAATATTCAAAAAATTGATAACACTCCTGTGCATTCAAATTCAAAAATGTGTCACTATTCATAGACTCAACTAAGCCCCTATTAGATTGTGTCAACCCATTATAAAAATACTGAACAATGCGTCATTTTTCAAAACCATGGTGAGGACACCTCACAAGCAAATCTTTAAACCTCTCTTAACTTTCAAAGAATTTTTCATAGTCTTCTTGATAAAAATATGAAATTTCCCTTCTCAAAGATTTTTTTTGGACATGGAAAACATTTAGATAAAAATTTTTGGCACAATATTTACCATGACGTAATAGAGTTAGTAGGTAAAGAATTCAGTCAAGTTTTTCATTTATCTTTCAATGAAAAAGGAAAGAGGCGCAAATGCATAGAGTTTGCAAAAAAAAATGAAATTTAAATGTTTCACAAATTTTTAAAAAACCCTTGACATGCAAGTATGAGTCTTCCCTATCTAAGCCATGAAAAATTAGAAGCAGATTGATAACTTGAGGTTTAATCTCAAAATGGGTAGCAGTAGTAGCAGGTAAAACAATGTGTGGGGATGAATTCACATATATTAGGCAAAATAATTCCCTAAGTGATCTAACATCATCTCCTTGTATAGTCATATTCATCTTTGTTACGGGTTCTATATCAACTCTCACCGATGAAGCACGGACACGCCATTTTTAGGCGTGTCCGCGTGTCGGACACGTGTCCGTGTCAGACACATATGGACACCCGTACGACACACGTGTCCTGCATGTTCGAATGTGTCCAATTAAAAAGATTATTATTTTTAGTTTATACACGTCTCAAGCACACTTGGACACGTCTCGGATATGCTTAAACACGTCTAAGACACACTTGGACACGTTTAGGACACAGCTTAGACACAACCTATTAATATTTTATTTTAAATATTAGTTTCCATAATTAACGTTCAATTAATAAGTCTGTAACCCACACAAGCCCAATTACATGACTGACGTCTCAAACCACTATTTTCATATACTAGTATTTTAAGTTTTATCTTTTAACACGTCACTATTAGACTTTTAAATTTTATCTTTTTCACACTACTATTTTCATCTACTTCTTCTATCTCTGCTCGTACCAAGCTGTCTACTTCATCGTCATCGAAGCTTGTCTCACACCAATGTTTCCTTTAGTTAATTTTCTTTTGGATGCACATGTCCTTGTACATGGTTAGTTATATTAGGATAAGTTAATTTAGGAGATTTTTTAAAAAATATCAATAAAAATTATGCTCCATATTTTTTAGGATGACCTTACTAGGTAGTAAATATTGGCACATATAATATATATTAAAATATTATAATTTTTCACGCTTATAGAAATGATCTTAATGAATTCTGAATCTTTTTCTTTAAATTTTGCATATATATATATATATATATATATATATATATATATATATATATATATATATATATATATATATATATAAACCAAGTTCTTTAATATACTTTGATATTAATTTTTATATAAATGTTATGTTCGTGTCCTATAATTTTTTGAATTTGGTATGTCCTCGTGTCTGTATCTGTGTCTGTGCTTCATTGACTCTCACTAATCTATGTGTATGATCACAAACTCAAGCTGTCATACAATGTTCAAACAGAAACAAGATAAAATTAAAGAAAATAGAGCAATTAAATAAAAAATATAAGATAAGGTAAATAAGAAAAAAATCAGCTAGTAGAAGAAAAAAATTTAATAAATACTTAAATTTAACTAATTAAATCTCCGGTAATGGCGCCAAAATCTTGTTGTGACTTTTTTTTAAAAGCCTTTAAGTACTCGCAAGTGCTAGAGTCGTACCGATGTACAATTAAACAAATATAAGGTCGATCCCACGAAGACTTAGAGTTAATTTTAAGTATTGAAAAATTCCTTGTAATCTAGTTGTATAAATTGATGAGCTAAATATGTAAAAATTAAGTTAAATAAATAATTAAAATTAAAAAATTAAAAGAAAGCAAGTATATGAGATTTTTACTAAATGTAAAAAGACTAAATGTTAGAATCTACCAAGATTAATTTTAACATTAACTATATTAAATTATTATACTCAAATAATTTATATCATGAATATCTAAGAACAAAACATGTGCTCACGAAAAATTCATAAATAAAATTCTAAAAATAATAATCAAGTGTATAATAAATTTTTTTAATTAATAGTAAATTATCAATTCATCAAATACATCCCTAATAAAAAATACAATTGATATTCATTAATTATTACAAATATTTAGACAATATAAATAAATTATAAAATATAAAAAAATATGATTGAACTTATTTAAAAATTTATTCATATAATTTGATAAAAAATAAAATTAATAAACATTAAATCTTAAAATTAAATAAAAATATTTCAACATAAAAATATCAAAATAATCAAAATTTTATTATTTTCTTAATATAAAAAATTAGTAAAATATAAAAAAAATTAAAATACAATAAAATTTTCTTAGTAAAATTTTCATTTGATACTGCTCTTCTTTTTCTTTTCTCTGCGCTTGCGCCCCAATCTCCCTCAGCAGCCCTGTTTCTATGCGTTCTGGTTTTTTCCACTGCGCGTTGCTTTTTATTCTGATTAGTGACTTCTGCTCCAAGCTCCATGCTCCGTACTCCGTCCTTTTTCTTCTCTTGCTGACGTATTTCATTCACTTAAGTAAAAGAATCAAAACCGTGGCCGCATGAAGCATTTGTTCAATTGGTTGTGGACCCAACCTTCAATTATTTTATATTTGTCTTCCTTACATTTGGAAGCTAGCAACGTATATTTCTTAACCAATCGGGAGAAAGAATGTGAAACTGCTGAACTCCTCCTTCAACTTATTTAATTCACGATCTCTTGTACAAAATTATCATTATTTTATTGTAATTATTAATAAATTTTTTCAATTATCATAATAACTAAAATAATGACTTGTTTAAATAAATAAATTAAAAATAAAATTTAGTTTTATTTTTTTATATTCATTATATCTATTTTATCAATTAAGTTATGACATATATGTATTTTTAAAAAAAAAAAGAGTATGAGAGAGAATATTAATAAACACATATTATAACATTAGTAGAATGAATATAATAGACATAAAAAATAGAACTAAGTTTTGTTTATAAATTAATAGTATTATAAAATCACTAAAATCAAATATAATGAGATATAATAATACTTATTTTTTATAAAAAAATATAAAAATTAAGGTATTATCAATATGAAAATAGTAAAATTAAATGTTAGCTTAGAATAATTCTATGGGAAAATAATTAGTCAAAGACTAGCTATATATCAAGGAACAAAGGCCCTGGTTCTTAGCGACAACCATAAACAAAAGAAGATGAAGGGTCAGAGTTTGAAGATTTTTGAACGGAAAAGGCACTTTGTGCTAATTCTAGTCTTATTTTTTCTCTCTTTCTTCATTTGTGTTAATGGTAGGCATTTTGTGCAGGTTCATGGAGCCGGCCATGGTGCATGGTGCTGGTATAAGGTGGCAATTCTTCTGTAATCGAGTGGTCATAATGTTACAACTCTAGACTTGGCTGCTTCAGGTATCAATCCAAAGCAGGTGCAGGAAATTCGTTCAATTTCAGAATACTATGAACCTTTGATGACATTCATGGGCTCTCTTCCTCCAAAGGAGAAGGTGGTGCTAGTGGGTCACAGTCATGGAGGAGTACCCATTTCTGTAGCAATGGAAAGGCTCCCTGAGAAAATCTCTGTTGCAGTTTTTGTCACTGCATTCGTGATTAGCGAAAATCTCACTTACACAACTCTTACTCAAGAGGTATCTCATTTTTTAATTTATATTATTATCCAATTAATCTAATTTTTAAATATGATGTTGGATTATTATTATTAGTTTGATTATATTATATAATATTTTTTTCATATAATATTTTTTATATAATATTTTTTATATTATTTTTTATATGAGTAATTTTTTCATTATTATTTTTTTCAAAAATCTTTCTTCTTTGTCTGAATTTTTTTAGTTCAATCTCTTAACCTGCAATTAAACCACTAACCCAATAACTTAACCTTCAAATATGCTCCATCTCATATCTGACTTATACAACTATGATCCAATCAATGAAAATATAAGCAATTCAAGAAATTTTTACAGGTGTTAAGAAGAATGTGTTCCTTTATGGACACAATCTTTTTTCTTTGACGGGCCCAACAAACCTTCAACTGCAATGTTGTTTGGACCCAAATTCCTGGCATCCAAGATGTACCAATTATCGCCACCTGAGGTAAACAAAATAGTGAGAAATTTTAGTATCTTTTTGAAACATAATAAATATATATTTTTACTAATAAATCATTTCATGTGAAGTGAAAAGGACAATAAATATAAAGATTTTAAGATAGTAATTTACAAATTTTAAGAGAATATTATTATTTAAATATTTCTATTTATCTTTTTCTTCGTATGATCTTATTACATAAAAATTTCATATAAGATGATATATTCAATTGAATTTAATCTAGACAATGATATCTATCTTCTGTTGAGTGATTCGGTTATAAGGTTTAATTGAAACAATATTTAAATCTGGGCTAGCTATATTTCTAAAAAATTATTTTAAATAATTAATAAATAAAAAGGGGTAAATCTAAATTCACTTAATCAATTATTTTGAATCTAACATCACAACTTGATTTGACTTTTAAATAAGTCTGTAAAGCGATCCTTATTTACTTTAAGGGCAGACTCCATCAATATACAAGTATCATAGCCTCATCACCAAGTTACAGCACATATTAAGACAAACCACATTATAACAAGTGATTTGCATATTAATGAAGTCATCCATCTATTAATATATATGTAGGATTTGACGCTTGCATTATCACTGCTGAAGCCTCATCCTTTATTTACTGATGTTGAAGTATTGTTGAAAGAAACTACAGTTACCAAGCAGAGAAATGGAAGGGTACCAAAAGCCTTCATTATTAGCGAAGGAGACAAGTCTCTAAAAGAGGATTTCCAAACGCAGATAATTGAGAGAACTGGTCCATATGCTGAAATAAAAGTGATAAAGGATTCAGATCACATGGTTATGTTATCTAAACCGAAAAAGTTTAGCTCTTACATTCTAAGGATTGCGTACAAATATTAAGCTTCAATTGCTTTTGATGCATCAATAACTTCGAGACTTTATTGTTCTGTGCTTTCATATGGTCAGTTGTTGTCATGATCCCTACTCCCCAAATGGAATAACTTTGAGACTTTCATGTTCTGTGCTTTTATGTAGTTAGCTATTTCATATTCTCTGCTCCCCAAAAGAAATAAATTGTCATGTAAGACGTGTAATTGAGGAATCTTCTATTTTTTCATTTTTCATTTTTTTCCCTCGCGCTCTCTCTCTTCTATAAGTCTTTAAAATTAGTGAACATTTTCTAATTTGCACGGGTCTTTTTAAAATTTTAATAATTGCTTAAATTCAGTTTGTAAAAATACATGTATTGTATGTTTTGAACTTAAAACTCTATTTATTAGTAATTTATTTTCCAAAAAAGAAAAAAACCAAAAGAAATGACAAATTTTCAACCGAGCTACGCAAGTTAAGCAAACTAAATGCATCATATTCTTTTCATAACCCATTTTACTTTGACAGGTACATGTCAAATGAGAAATGTCTAAGTAAATTAATTAAATGATTTGATAAACAAAGAAAGATGGCATCATTAATGACCATTATAATAATAGAAAATAAAAGATGGTGAACCTACCTTCACTGTATCTCTATCTCAAGCTCTATTATATATATATATATATATGATAGAATACCTAAGTCAATATCATTTGAGATTCAAAATCATATATTGTACAGAGTAGAATATCCAACCCAACCTTATTAAAGATATGAAATTTATTTCTTTCTCCGTCTTATCCATTTCACTCAAATCCTATATTAGGTAGTTAATGCACCAAAATCTCGTTTGAGAATATTTCGGTTAAATAAGGCATTGGTCCTTTAAAACAAATAATATGCTTATGATTAACATTTGTATTTTCTACCCATCAACTATCAATAAAGCTTTTATAGGAAAGTCGGATCTAGCCCCTTGTTTTAATTTTTCCTTTTGTTAGAGTGCAGGAGGATGGATTTTCATTCTCTTTTTTATCTATAGTAGTCTCATCGTCTTCTATTCGATCTTTTTGCTTTGGTGTATCTTTTTTAATAAATGGCTCAGATCTATTAGGTCTTGAACATGCTTCTCCAAATTCGCTTATCTTAATGACAGATCTCCTAATTTTGATTTTTTTTTTGTCTCCTTTATGGATATTTTGGTTTCCCCATGTGATTGTTCTTATCTTGCTAGTTTTGCAGGTGGGAGAGTTTTTCAAATTTACTTTGAAAAGAAACATAATACACCTTTTCAATTACAATATTTTTCATGTTGATATCCTATGTGAAAGATGTTTAGACATTAATAGTCTTTAGACAAGGAACAGAATTATGGATCATTGTTTAATTCATAGTGTAGAATTTATTTATTTATTTCTTATTCTTTTTAGATTTGATGTATCAATTTTTATTTATAAGCGTCGTTAGGCTTTGCTCTTAATAAATCTTTTTTTTCTCGTAAAGAAAAAAAAATAAAACTTTTATACTAGGAATTTTCCTATCTAACCAAAATGGCAGCTGAGAGTCTTGGATCTACCACCCGTTGGTGTTTACAAGTTGAATATTGATGCTTCTGTGAGAGAAGATGGTGCTTGCGGTCTTGGTGCTCTAATTCGTGATTCAAAAGGAAACATCATGGCAAGATGCTACATGCTTACTGCAGTAGAGCATGGAGGTGAATATGGCTGAAGTCTTAACTTTGAGAATGGGTCTCAAAATAACCCATGATCTTTGCTTTTCGATTTGGTAGCTGAAATGGATTCTACGGAAGTACATGAGCTCCTGCAAGCTAAATGTGGTTGTTTCTCGTATTTGGCAACTTTGGCTCAAGACTGCCTGTGCTTAGCTGAGTCCTTCCGCAACATTTATTTTAGTCATGTCAAAAGGGGAGGGAATAAAGTGGCCCATTCCTTAACTACTCTTTCTTTTTCTTTTAAAATGTGCACCCTTTGGTCAAGGGTTACATCGGTGCACCATTTAATTTTAACCATTAGATAGATCAATGGCTAGGATTCTTGGGATCCGTCTGCGGTACACCCTGAAAAATAGGGTGCACCGGTGCACCCTTGTATCAGTGTCATTGATTTGTAAAAAAAAAAAACCTATGACCAAATAGAAGGAATGAATACTAGTAGAAGTGGTAAAGTTGCAGAAGATTAGGATGGAATAATGAATGAGTTATATAAGGTAATTAAAATTAAAATGGTGAAGTTAATTATCATCCCCAAAATTGCGAAGTCGTCTGTGTCGGAAGAAGACAGAGCCTTGGTGGGCTAATTATTCCTGAATGTTTCTCCAGTCTTTGTCTCGGAAGTCCTCGCCGTCTATGCCAACAAGGAAGTCACCAGCGGTGGTCGAAGAGTTGATCCTTCGTTAGGGAGCAATGTCGTTGGGTCCCAGGGTTTTGTGTTGTTAATCTGTGATTGTAGAAGTCATGCTTTGGTCGATTTTTGAAGTCTAGCTATGGCTCATTTCTTTGGGATGCAGATGCTGATATTTAGATGTTGAATTTGCTTAATACATTGATTGAAAGTTTAAGTCATTTTATTGTCATGGTTCTGCTTCAGATAGTTTACTAGTTGATTCGAAAATTGAAGCAACAAGATGAGCATATTTGAAACTGATCAATCTCTGAATGAAGTGATTTTAGACTTTAGTTGAATGTAGATTTGCATAAAATATTGAATTTTTTTATTTTTTTAAAGTTCGTTTTCACTTTTTTGGGGATGTTGGGCATTTGGGTTGGATAATGCTGATGTAGAAGTATAAGACCTAAATATGATGTGATGGGCCTCAAGAGTTAAATGTTAATAAATTTAAATTATAATATATAATATATTTTGAATTAAATTAAAAATAAATACACTTAACTTATTCACTTTAAAAATAAACTTATTTTTTTCCTATTCTTTTAGACCATAATATTCTAATGAATATGAAGTATGTGTAATATAGTAAAGCCATATACCACACTATAGTGCGTAACAGAAATAGTTTTACACGATACGTTTCATGTGAAAGTTTACTACTTTTGCTTGTGAACAATGAGGAAGATAGAAAAAATTAAATAAAAGGATCCTACAAAAGATTAAGATGAGGCTCTCCTCCCACCTAAAGCCAAGAAAAGCCCCAAAGTAATCAAAAAATTTCACAAACACCATTTGTAACATACAAGAATTATGAAATATACACTATACCAACCCTATGGTTGTGTAAAATATATAACAAAAACTAAAAAATGCAATAATAGAATGAACCTTATTTGTCAAATAAATCCTAACCCCCCATTCCAAAATCTCCAACCTTCCATAACTACGGGGAAAAAAATTTGCTTTAGCATCTTAGCAAAGATTCAAGGAACATGTCATCTCTGGGCTCTTCCTTGGCTCTAGAAGAAAAAACATTGTCAGATAGTTGTTGTTAATTCATGTAAGACCCCATTGGATTCCCAAACCCTGACAATCCAAAACTTACAGGGCTCTGCAACATTTCTAGGGTGAAGGGTGATTGCCCTTCTGGTGGTTAAGACAAGTTAGTTATCTTGTTTTCATTAATCTTCATTATGTGCCTCATTATGCCCTTCATTTAATGTCTCTTCTCTATTAATAGGCTCAGAAGACACAAGAAGTTCATTAAGATTGTGCCTAATGAATCCAAATGCGTCATTGATCATGGTTTCCATTGGATTTTGGGGCTGAAAAGTGTCCTCCATGACATATGTGCCTTCAAAAGCCTCAAACTCAATTACATTTGATTCTTCACCATGCCAATACCAAACTTTGTAATTTTCTAGAAAAGGTCGTAAAGTTAGGTGTTCTTGAATTACTTCTCTTGTTTTCCACTTCTTAAAACCACACTTTGAACATGAACAGTTAATTTAACGCCCCTCAATAGACTGATGTTGAAATGCAAAATCCAAAATCTTGCTTAACTCAACCGCATATTCAATTGTGCTCTATGGTTTACTAATCCAAGATTTATCCATCGGCATGATTAAAAAGGAAAATATAAAATTACAATTTAAAATTAATACAATGGTACAAATTTAAATGGTGATATATGAGAAAAGAAGATAACAGTATAACATATAAGTAGTGTATCAGAACTATAGCAAGCAGAACAAAATATTATGCACATAAAATGCTGCATATATGTGAGAGTATAGGAAAATAGTATAATATATGTTTGCTAGTTTCTCAAATCATATACGATGAGTGCCTTAATCATCAAAAGTTGCACATATATAAATTGCACATACTTGGACAGTTCTTCTCAGACAACAAACTCAGCTCAAGAAATTAGAAACTAGGAGCAAAGTTGTAAGAGAGAACACAAGTAAGCAATTAGTATGGTCGTTAGATTTATGTCCATCCATTTCTTATCATAGAAAGTTGCATGTTTCTTGGGCTAAAGTATGGTGCCATTGAATGCAACAACTAACAATAAAAGGGAAAAAAACCTGAAACAATACCTTCACTTTTCGAGACAGCATGCATTAGTGCATTACAAGACTGATTACAAGATGCATTCTATTACAAGACTGTAAATATGTGTAGATGAAACAAAGTTGTTGCAATTAAGCAGAATGACAAGCTGTAAAATATATTCTATATTTCTATTACAAGACTAATTACAAAATATATCCCATTACAAGGCCACACTTAGAACAGAACCACAATTCCGATATCTCAAACTAAAAACTCTCTGCTTGCAAAATTCTAGGATAACAAACTCTCCTTATCAAGTTTCTAATTTTTAGATGATTAAACTTCTCATAGGCCCCTTTGTAATTTGAAAGTTCAGTTTTATTATTATTGTTTTTTATCTATCCAATTACTTTGTTTATGGAAAAGGAATCACATTATGAAGCTTGGACCAAAGAGTCTATATGTGTAGATACTTGTAGTACCTAGTACTTGAAAATGAGCACATTGGGGGTTTACTACCTTTTTAATAGTCTAAATCTATACCATACACAACATGGTTTAGTTCACTTTATAAAGTTTACTTTCTCTAACTTAAATTAGTCAAAATCTTTTCATGAGTTAAATTAAAAGGAGGAAACTACTATCAAAATTAGGTTGCAAGATTCTTGTGATTTGCATTACTATTTCCAAGAAAAAATAATGCACCAAGAAGAAAGAATATATGCTTATGATGCAAAAGAATCAACCTTGCTTCAACATATTTCCAAATATATAGTTCTTGTAAATTAAATGACTGGGACAAGAAATTAGACTAGTTCATTGATATGTTCTAGGAAACAAATTATACTTGTAAATTTGGTTATTAATTCACAGGTTTCGAGAGTGTACAAGTAATGAAGTTATTGAGCCAAGTCATGCTTCAGTTTGACTTCGTCTGAGAGGGGTCAAGTAACTTGAGTCATGATCCTAGAGTCAAATATCATAATTTGAATGTTGAGTAGAAGCAAATGCAAATTATTTATATCATGATCTTAGAATCAGTGAATTGCTTCATCCATTAGGTGCAAGAAAACTTAGCATTCCCATATATGAATATCATAATACAACACAACAAAAGTCAAAATATCGTAATTTATAATCAACTTGCACTGCACATATCTCCCATGAGTAGCACAAAATGAATCATTAATCCCATTTCAACATATCCCAGATGAACCAAATGGTAATTACAGAGCTAAACCCAATAAATTTTCCTAGAGTCTAAAGCCACAAGCAGAAACTTCATTCCAACCCCTTAAACTAAAAGATGATCACTCATTGACAAAAACATTTGGTAATACACAACCACGCACAATCACAATTCACACAGTGAACATCATCAATATGCACACATTACAAACAAGACCACCGTCGCCCTCATGCAACTAGGAGAGTAAAAGGGTTATATAATGCAGTAACCAAATGCAAAGACAGAAACAAATTCATGTTACAAACAAAACAATCACTACGAATTCACACATTAAAGAATCGATTGTTCACCAACAAAAAGGAAAAATCCTCCAATTCACAATCTACCACCAATTGCTTTTAGCGATTGATCGACCCTCATTACACACACACACAAAGAAACAGCAATTCAAGAACTACATTGATTTTATTGCAAAGTAACCATTTTAATGAGGCGAGAAAATTGAAAGGAAAATTTTTTAGAAAATTTTCTCAGCAGCCAAATAGAAGAGGGGTACCAAACCTGAGAACAATGAATTCAGTGATTTTCGGAGAATAGAGACCAAAGCGAAGATACAGATAGAGTTCGACCCATCACCAATAGAAAACCAGAAGCAGAGGACTAAAAGAGGGACATTCGTGGGGGCGGCGAGAGAGGACGAGACACGGGGGAAGCGAGAGAAGGCAAGACGCGACAACGGCGAGAGAGGGGGAGACGCGGCAACAAGATAGAGAGAGATATTAGCGGGCGAGAGACAAAGATGGCGCCATTGAGAAAGAGGGTTTACAACGGGAAGTATTTTGGTATTGTTGGGTTTACAGTGAGAGACAGAGGGCGCAAGTCTGAGGGAAGTTTTTTGGGTTTTTGGTTATAAGCGGGAATATGAAAATTTAGGGAACTAAAATATTTTTATTAAAATTAAAAATAAAAATAATGACAATTCTAACCGCCATTTTATGCCATCAACTGTCGTTTTTTACTTGTAAATTATTGCAGATGTGTAATTGACGTATTATACTATATATTATGGAAATTTTTGAAACTGTCGTATTAAAATTGTTATAATTTATGCCTTTTTATAGTGCTTCTAAGAAAAATTAAGGTAATTTCACCAATTAAGATTATAAGTATTTGAAGAAGTATTAACAAAAGATCACTCTATTGTATTTTTCTGCTCAACAAAACAATAATTATTCGATACAAAAGAAGAGCACAGAAGAAGCATGCATATTACTCTCACAAAATGTACAATTCCTATTAGACACTATTAAACCATCTCATTTATTGAGTGATAGAGACTTAACTTCACTTGCAATAGCATCTAGTCTAACTCTAATATATGTATCTTCACTCACGTCATATAAATCTCCCTTCTTAGGTTAGTATGATCTATCCCTATGATAAGCAAAGTTCCGCTATTCAGAATTTTCAAAAAATACTCAAAATATTGATAACTCTCATATGCATTCAAATTAAAAAATGTGTCATCATTCATAGACAAACCCCTATTAGATTGTGTCAACCAATTATAAAAATACAGCACAAGGCACCATTTTTCAAAATCATGGTAAGGGCACCTCACAAGCAAATATTTAAACCTCTCTCAACTTTCAAAGAATTTTTCATGGTTTTCTTAACAAAAATATGAAATTCCATTCTTAAAGAATTTGTTTTGGACATGGAAAAATTTAGATAAAAACTTTTGGCACAACATTTCTCATGACGTAATAGAGTTAGAAGGTAAAGAATTCAACCAAGTTTTTACTTTATCTTTTAATGAAAAAGGAAAGAGACGCAAATGTACAGGTTTTGTAGAAAAATTATGAAATTTAAATATTTCACAAATTTCTAAAAAATCCTTGATATGTAAGTATGGGTCTTCCTTATCTAAACCATAAAAAATTGGAAGCAGATTGATAACTTGATGTTTAATCTCAAAATGGGTAGCAATAGTAACAAGTGAAATAATGTATGAGAGTGAATTCACAAATATTTGGCAAAATAATTCTCTAAGTGGTCTAACATCATCTCCTTATACAATCACATCTATCTTTGTTATGGATTCTATATCAACTCTCACTAATCTATGTGTATGATCACGAACCCAAACTGTTATGCAATGCTCAAACAAAAAAATTTAAAGAAAATAGAGCAATTAAATAATAAAAAAAAGATAGGGCAAATAAGAAAGATAAATAAAAAAAATCAACTAGTATAAGAGAAAAAATTAACAAATACTTAACTTTTAACTAAGTCCTTGATAACAGCACCAAAAACCTTGTTGTGACTTTTTTTAAAAGTCATTAAATACTAGTAAGTGCACGAGTCGTATCGAAGTACAATTGAGCAAGTATGAGGTCGATCCCACAAAGACTTAGAGTTAATTGTAAGTATTGAAAAATTATTTTTGATCTAGTTGCACAAATTGATGAGTCAAATATGTAAAAATTAAATTAAATAAATAACTAAAATAAAAAGCAAAAAAGAAAACAAGTATATGAAAGATGTCTCTACCAGATGTAAAAGGACTATAGGTTAAAATCCATCAAGATTAATTTTAACATTAACTATATTAAATTATTATACCCAAATAATTTATCTCATGAACACATCTAGCAACAAAATATGTGCTCTCAAAAAATTTATCAATGAAGCATTAAAAATAATAATCAAGTGCATAATAATTTTTTTAATTAATAGATTATCAAATCATCAAATGTATCCCTAATAAAAAATCATAATTTATATCTAACAATTACTATCAATACTCAAAAAATACAAATAAATTATAAAACATGAAAAAAGTATAGCTGAACTCATTTAAAAATTTATTCATATAATTTAATAAAAAAATAAAATCAATAAATATTAAATCCTAAAATTAGGTAAAATAATTTAACATAGTAATATTAAAATAATTAAAATTTCATTATCTCTTTAATACAGAGAATTTAATAAAACATAAAAAATTAAAGCATAATAAAATTATCTCAGTAAAATTATTCTTTATGGATATTGTTCTTCTTTTTCTCTACTATGCGCTGGCGCCCCAATCTCCCACAGCGGTGCTGTTTCTATGTGTTCTGGGTTTTTCCTCAGCGCGTTCCGTTTTATTTTGATTAGTGACTTCTGCTCCACACTCCTTCCTTTTTCTTCTCTTGCTGACGTATTTCACTGAATTAAGTAAAAGAATCAAAACCGTGGGTTTCATCATGGGTCAGTAACTTTATAACCCAATTTGTAGGCAATTTCACCGTTAGCTATTCAATTGGTCATTTGGTCGTGTGCTCAACCTTCAATTATTTTATATTTCTCTTCCTGACATTTAGAAGCTAGCAACGTATATGGCCCCATGAAGCATTTGTTCTTGTTATAAGCAATTGGGAGAGAACGTGAAGCTCCTAAACTCTTGCTTCAACTTATTTAATTCATGTTCTCATACACCAAATTGTCATTATTTTATTATATTTTTTAACAAATTTCATATAATTATCATAATAATTAAAGCAATAAATTCTTTAAATAAATAATCAATAGCATTATAAAATCATTAAAATCAAATATAATAAGATATAATAATACTTATTTTTTATAAGAAAATTAAATAAAAAATGGGCTATTATCACAAATCCCAATTATTTATTGTCAGCCCCTAGCATTGAAAGTGACTCAAAACAAAGCTCAAAGTAAAAATCATCCTACTTAAAAATATCAGTCATATATCAGAACACTACAACTGTCACAAAAATTTTACTATTATCAAACTCAAAGTGTGTGAATAATATAATTACTATAGCATATACCCATTGTCTATTGGAATTTTTTATTTATGAATTAGCATAAATCATATTATAATTTTATAAAACTCAAATTAATTGGATGTCAAAATTATTAGAACATTTTGTTTAACTCAAATTATGATCAGTATTGTTAATGAGCCTATTGTTGTTAAAACACTGCTCTTATATATGTGAGTTTTGTTTTATGGGTCTTGTATATAGATTTTGTATATGGGTTTGTCATAGTTGGTTGGGTTAACTCATTTTAATTATTCTATACATACAGGGAGAGACCCCTATTCCTAGCTAATTTTAGTGTGTACAGTTGTTCCATTGATATTGACATGTGAGCAACTACTGTAAGATAGAAATAGTATTTCTCTCTCATCAAGATTAGTTTTTTTCAGGGTTTCAACAATGACTTCTTCATCGGTATTTTTTCAAGGTAATCCTAAAATATTTTATATGTATTGATATGTCATAAATATTGGGATTAATAGATCTATTAAATTTCTATCAATTAGTATCAGAGCCAATATTCTTAATCCTAATTATGATTGTTAATTTTTATTTTATTTTATTATGAAGTTTGAAAATTTAAAAAACTCAAAATCTTAATGTATGTAATGTTTAATTCAAAAAAAAATTTGAAATCGATTTCAAAAATAAAGTTTGGGCTTTTGTATATTGGGTTGTCCTGAGGTCAGAAACATGTATATTATTTTTTGATATTGTGAATCTACAAAGATTTTTACTCAAACTCGTGGAACCTTAAAGGTTTAATTTTTTTTTATGATTCGTTTCTTTTGGAGATTATTTCAAAAAATTGATTTGTGGTTATTGTAAATCACTTGTTTCTGAATCTAACAACGTCTAGATCGTGAGTTTTGGTTGAGAAACAACTCGGAATTTTTGAGAAAACAACCCGCACATGTTCTTCGTTGGTTTTGAGAAAACCCATAACATTTTTTTGCAATTGTTTTGAAAAATTTTATAGGGGTTTTAAAGATCTTAGTTTTCTGAATCTAATGGAACTAAAATCCCCAATTTTCATGGAGTATAAAGAGAGAATTTTGACGCGAACTGTTCTTAAGGAAAACGGGTCGCGCGACCCGTTGCAGGAAAACGGGTGAAGGAGACCCTAGTCTCCTGTGTTTCCCCACTTGCGCAGGTGGTGTGTGGAGTCGCGTGTGGCCTTCTGGAGCATGGTTTTCAACTTCTGTTTTTTGGGTTGTGCTCCACGCGCCCTTTACTAATTTTTTGTGAAATTTATTTATTTTTTCATGCCCATTTACTATTTATTTCAAAATTTCTAGAGATTAAAATTATTAAAAATATATGGTACTATCCTCTTTTGCCTTTGAAAATTTTTGTGTATTATTGTGATGTTTCTGGGTATGATACATATTATGCACTCTTAGAGTTGATGTTGTTTGGTCATTGAAATAATTTTTTGTGTTATTTTGTGCATAAATTGATATATAATGTTTTGAAAACTATTTATTTTGTTGTTATTTATGTGATTTGATTCTGAGAGCTGCTATTTAAAGTATTGTGGTACTATTTTGGGGAACTTTTCATGATTGTGAACTTGCCTTCACGGGACCAATTATGTTGAGGTGTCATTTTGTTGATATTTTGTTAATAATGTTGCATTGGAGATTATGTTGATAATGCTCTTACCCTATTGGTTTGCCTTTATTAATGTAATTTCTAATGATTTGTTAAATGGTATTATTTTGGGCATTTTTCATGATTGTGAGCTTGTCTTCGCAGGACCAATTGTGGTAAGGTGCTATTTTGTTGATAAAATATTATTATGTTGTGGCTTTGGAATTATATTGATAATGTGTTTACCCTATCAGTATGCCTTTATTAATGTGATTCCTGATGATTTGTTAAAGGCATAAAGGTTCTAACCTTAGAGTTTTCAGTATCCTTTCGGTACTAGCTTTAGGGACATGATTTTGATGTCTGTGGGAGTTTACTCATGTGTTGTAATTCGGGACCCATAGGCGGGATTGCAATTGCATGAGAAAACTTCATTATGGTTATTTGCTCAAATATTATATATGTTGATATGCTTGACAAAATCTCCCTTTAATGTATCATTTTTTCAGCTTCATTAATGCAAATGAGTGCTATAATGAAATTGAATGGGACTCATTTTGAGGACTAGATGGATTTTGTGAAATTATTCATTGTTGTCTCTAATGTTAATGCTGCTCTCACTGATGATGAACCTGAGAGACCCACAAATGCATCTTCTGCTGCAGATAAGAAAAAGCATGAAAGGTAGGTTCAATCCAATAAAATTTGTTTGATGACCATGAAGTATAGCATGGAAAGACTATTAAAGAGAGCATTCTTGAAACAAATAATTCTAAAGAGTTTCTCAAATTTGTTGGTGAGAAATTCAAAAAGTTTGATAAAACTGAAAATGTCTATTACCTATCTTTATTGACAAAGACTACATATGATGGTGTGAGTGGTGTTCGTGAACATGTTTTGAAGCTTGTGAACTGGTACAATAAATTGAGGTCTATGAAAGTGGAGTTGGGAGAAGATTTCTTAGTCTGACAGGTGTTTGAGTCTCTGTTGGGTAGTTTTGATGTTCTAATGACCACTTACAACGCTCAAAAGGAGGAGTGGACTGTTGATAAACTTATATATGTTCTTATTCAAGAGGAGCATACCATAAAGAAGGGCAAGCCCCATAATGTTCAGTTTGTTTCTCATAAGAATGGTGACAAGAAGAAATGATTTGCTAAAGGGAGAACAGTAAGCCTCAATTTAAGAAAAAGTTGAATGATAAGCCTTGATATCCTTCTAAGCCATCTTCTAGTCTTAGTGAGTCTTCTGGTATTAAGCCTAGATATCAATTTAATGAAAATTATAAGTTTTGTGATATATATGGGCATAAGCAGTCTGATTGTTTGAAGTTTAAGAGTTGGCTTGAGAAAAGAAAGGTAGCCCCTTGACTCTAGTATGGTTTAAATCAAATCTAATTGATGTTCCTTCAAATACCTGGTGGTTAGATACTGGTGTAACTATTCATGTTACAAATTGATTGCAGGAATTCAGAAGCAAGAGGAAACCAAGTGAAGGGGAGTTGATGATCACAGTAGGAAATGAAACTAAAGTCAAAGTAGAACATATAGGAGTGGTTTCATTAAAGTTATGTATTGGACATGATTTAGTTTTAAAAGATACAGTTAATGTGCCTTCTATGAGGAGGAATTTAATTTTAGTTTCTGTTTTGGATGGTTGTGGCTACTCTTTCCATTTTACTAATGCAAAAGTTTCTTTATATTATGATTATTGATGATCACATATTTGATACATTAATAAACTTTCATTCTTAGTCATTTACACTCTTTATGTACTTAATTGATTGAGTTTTATTATGTTTTGTAAGTTTAGACTCAAAATTGAACTTAATTGAATTTTTCAGCATGATTCATATCTTACACTGTTTCTGTATTTGGGTCATATCTTGGGCTGTAGGTGGTCTTTGGAGCTAATTTTAGTGGCATTTGAAAGATAAGAGAGAGTTCTATAACTTTCATGAAGACCTCAAAGGCCCAATCACATGAGTAGATAACTCAAATTGGGGTTGAAGCAAGAACTAGAATACTGTTCCTGACAACTTGAACTACGTATACTGTTCATCACAGATTTAGGGCTAGATGTTGTAAAATGGATTTAAATTTGGATGCTGAATAGTTAAGACCCATATCTACAACTTTCATGTTGAACACTTTTCCAGAATCGGATTCCTTGAAGGTGATATTGGGTTTGGAAGTCAGAATAGAGGAGCTGTGACTGGGCCTGGATAGTATGTAGTAATTTGAACGTATCTGGAGTTGTAGAAATGATATTGGATCCAAACCAAAGCCATTTGAAAGCTAAGATCCAAGCCTACAACTTTCATGAAGACCACTTGGTTCAAAAATGATGAATGCAATAACTTCAGAGCTGCATGATTTCGGAGACAAGGAATCTCCATTATTTCCCACTCATTTAATGTCATTTAATGTCATTTGGCATTTTCCACTCATTTTCCAATCATCCACCCACTAATAACTCAGCCCCCTTGACATTTTGTATCTCTAATCCTCTATAAAAAGAGGCCTTGGCAGATCATTAGGGTATTAGGTGTTAGTTACCAAAATAATGCTAGTTTGTTAATAAGTTTTCTTGTAGTAATTTTCCTTTGTTCTAAATTGAAGTCATGTTTTTCTTCTTCTTCTTCTCTCTTTCTTTCTTCTTATCTATGAGTAACTAAGTTTCATTTTACTTGGGTGAAGAGGTGAAGCTCTTGGTAATGAAATAAGGTTAAATTAATTTCTCTCTTATGCTTAAATGATATATTTTCAAGTGATCATTATACATATTATATTTTGTTTCCAAACTCTCATTGTAAAGTGGAGTTCTTGATTTGTTGTAGACAAGAGATTGGCACAATGAATGCTTTAACCCATTTACAAGTGGTGGTGTTAGAAACTCTCCTTATAAAGTGGAGTTCTTGATTTGTTGTAGACAAAATATTGGCACAATGAATGCTTTAACCCATTTATAAGTGGTAGTAATATTTTTGGAAACATAATATAAATACGTATATAGTTTTAATAGACTTTTAACATTGTATTTTCCGATTGGAACCTCCATGTTGTGAGGATTCTAATTGAGTTATAAAAGGAATTAATCTTACCTTTATTTTATTTACCAAGAGTGGATCTTTTAACCCAAGTAAATAATTTTAATCATAGTAACAAAATATTCATTTCACCTTAATTAATCTTCAACAATTCCCTGTGGATCGACCTCGGACTCCCGAGAAATTTATTACTTGAGACAACCTGCACTTGGGTTTGTAAATGCAACAACTAAAAAGTGTGCATCAAGTTTTTGGCGCCGTTCTTGGGGACTTGATTTGAAGACTGAATTTACGGTGTAAAAAAAAAAAAATTGTATATATACTAACATACTAACTAGTGGGGGAACCTCTCCTTTTTAATTTCTCGTGCATACTAACTTAGTGGGGAACCTCTCCTTTTATTTTACGCACTAACTTGGTGGGGGAATCTCTCCCTTTTACTTATTTTTTTTTCTTTAAATTTACTTTCCGCACTTTATTTTATTTTATTTTTTTACATTTTAATTTCTGTACAGTGGGGGTAATTCTCCATTTTATTTTCTTGTACATTTTAACTTAGTGGGGGTAACTCTCCCTTTTATTATTATTTTTTTTTTTTGTACTTTATTTTCTCGTATTTATTTTACGTCATTTTTTTGTTATTTATTTTACTGTCATTTTTTTTGTTTACTAACTTACTAACTTTCTTACTAACTATCTAACTTTTTCTTATCTACTTCTAACATTTTAATTTATCTCGCATACTAACTTTTTATTTATTTATTTATTTTTATTTTATTTGGTGGTTGATTTATTACTCCACCTTTGTTATTTTCTTATTTGGTGGTTGGTTTATACCACACCTTTGTTAATATTTAATGGACTGTTTATACTGCTAGCTTGTGTATTTTTTTTTATTTTATACTGTAAGTTACTTGTTTATGCTTAGTTGGTATCGTGATTTAAATTCTGGTCGTTTGGTTAGAGTTAATCCAGGTACTTTACATATTGATTTGTTTGAATCACAATCACACACATTAAGCACAATGGCTGAAAACGAAAGTGTGCATGATGAACATGAAAATCAACCGTTGCGAACCATGCGTGAGTATTTGCAACCATCCCGAAATTCTAGTCCATCATGTTTTATCTTTCCAGTCAATGCCAACAATTTTAGATTCAAGCCAGGTATGATTTCTTTACTTCCTAATTTCCATGGTTTAGAATCTGAAAGCCCATATTTACATCTAAAAGAATTTGAAGAAGTATGTACTGCTTTTCATGATCAAACTTACCTTGAAGTGGTTGTTAAGCTTAAATTGTTTTTTTTCTTTGAAATAAAGCAAAATCTTGGCTTAACACTTTGAAACCAAGATCAATTGGCACATGGCAAGAAATGCAATGTGAGTTTTTGAAGAAATTTTTTCCAACACATAAAACCAATGCTTTGAAAAGACAAATCCAAAATTTTTTCCAAAATTCAAATGAAGCATATTTTCAAAGTTGGGAACGTTTTAAAGATTTGTTGAATTCTTGCCCACATCATGGTTTTGAAAAATGGCGCACTTTAAGTTTCTTTTATGAAAGGTTAACACCTGAAACTAAGCAATTTGTGGAAACAATGTGCAATGGTGAATTTCTTGATAAAGAACCTGATGAAGCTTTAGACTATTTAGACCATTTGGCTGAAAATTCTCAATCTTGGCATGGTAATAATCCTTCTAAAAATTCAATTAGATCAAACCTTGCAAATGCTAATAAAGGAAAATATCATCTTAGTCAAGAAGAAGATCTAAATGCAAGGTTTGCTAGTTTGGCTAGAAAGGTTGAAGCCATGGAATCCGGGAAAGTAAAAGAAATTAAATCTGTGCAAAATGAAGAAATTTGTGGCATTTGTGATGAATTAGGACACTCAACAAATGAATGTCCAAAAATTCCTGTTTTTAAAGAAGTTGTGCATGAGCAAGTAAATGCAATGAATAATTTTAAAAAGCCATTCACTTCTTCTTTTTCAGATACATACAATCCGGGATGGAGAAATCACCCAAATTTCAGTTGGAGGAATAGCAACCAGCCACAATTCATGCAACCACCACCTCCTCAGGCACAGCAAGATTCTCAAAATCCTCAAGGATATGCACCCTATGTCCCACCATATAGGAAAAACTTTGAAGGAACATTGCATGCATTCATGGAAAAACAAGAGGCCATCAATAGTCAAAATACTCAAGCCATGATTGACATAAAAGACACTCTTGCTAAACTTTCTTCTGGCACTTGCCATTCATAAGAAAGGAAAGTTCCCTCTCAACCTCAACCAAATCCCAAGGGTCAATTTAGCCTAAATGAGGGTAGTTCAGAAAGTCAAAAAATAGATCAAGTCAACTCAGTGATAACTCTTAGGAGTGGAAAGGTTGTTGAAAAACAAATTCCTGAACTTTTTGAGAAAGATGATGAGTCAATTCCCAAAGATGAGGAAGGGGTTGATAAGCCACATAGCCAAAAGGAGATCAAACCCTCGTCTTCACCCCCATTTCCTCAAGCATTAAACAATTCAAGTAAAGTGAATCATAACAGTGACATTTTTGAAATCTTTAAACAAGTGAAGGTCAATATTCCTCTGTTAGATGCTATCAAACAATTCCTTCTTATGCCAAATATTTGAAAGACTTGTGCCTTTGTCAAAAGAAAACATAATGTGAAAAAGAATGCCTTTTTGATCGAATGCAGGTAAGCTCCATTATTCAAAACAATAATGAGTTGAAATATAAAGACCCTGGTTGTCCTACGAGTTTCATGCATTATTGGTGAACATAAAATTGAACGAGCTTTACTTGATATTGGTGCTAGTGTTAATTTGCTTCCATATTCGGTTTATCAAAGAACTCAACCTTGGTGAGTTAAAACCAACTTCAGTAACTCTTCTACTTGGCGATAGATCAATTAAAATTCCAAAAGGAATAGTAGAAGATGTGTTGGTACAAGTTGATAAATTCATATATCCTGTGGATTTTATTGTCTTGGAAACTGAACTTATGGTTGATAGTTCTAAGTCAGTTCCTATTATTTTGGGTCACCCATTTTTAGCAACATCTAATGCTTTGATAAATTGCAGAAATGGAGTGGTGAAGCTAACTTTTGGAAATATGACACTGGAGCTTAATGTTTTCAACATGTGCAAGCAACCACATGAAGTTTATGATGACAATGAAGAGATTGAAGGGATTGAGGCCATTATAGATGATCATCTTCAAACTAATAGTTCTTCTGACCCATTAGAAATTTGTTTAATTAATTCATTGGATTCATCTACACAATTAGATGATGATATTTCTGAAATATGCTCTTTGCTTGACTGTACACAGGAAATGGAATACAAAGGACGGAAGCCAAGATTCGAAGAGCTAAAATCCATGAATGATGATGCCCATGAAGAAGTACCCACACTGGAACTGAAACCATTACCTGATGGGTTGAAGTACATATTTTTGGGAGAAGAACAAAGCTTTCCAGTGGTAATTTCCTCATCCCTGACCAAAGAACAAGAAGGTAAGTTGATAGAAGTACTTAAAAGGCATAAAAGTGCAATTGGATGGACATTAAAGGATATAAAAGGCATTAATCCATTAATCTGTACACATAGAATTCATTTAGAGGATAATGCTAAAACATCTCAACAACCTCAAAGAAGAATAAATCCACACATGAAAGAGGTAGTTAGAGCCGAAGTTCTTAAATTACTTGATGTTGGAATTATCTATCCTATCTCTGATAGCCAGTGGGTAAGCCCTACACAAGTTGTGCCTAAGAAATCTGGAATAACAATGGTTGAAAATGAAAAAGGAGAATTAATACCTACCCGAGTCTCATCTAGTTGGCGTATGTGTATTGATTTCAGAAAATTGAATGCAGCCACTAGAAAAGACCATTTTCCATTACCTTTTCTTGATCAGATTTTAGAAAGAGTAGCAGGACATCCCTACTATTGTTTTCTTGATGGTTATTCAGGGTATAATCAAATACCAATTGCATTAGAGGACTAAGAAAAGACCACTTTTACTTGTCCCTTTGGCACTTTTGCATATAGAAGAATACCTTTTGGTCTTTGTAATGCTCCGGCAACTTTTCAAAGATGCATGTTAAGTATTTTCAGTGACATGATTGAGCATTTTTTAGAGGTTTTCATGGATGATTTGACAGTTTTTGGAAATTCTTTTGAAAATTATCTTGATAATTTGAAAAAAGTTCTTAAAAGATGCGAAGAAAAAGGATTTGTGTTAAATTGGGAAAAATGTCATTACATGGTTACCTCAGGAATAGTGTTAGGTCATGTGATATCTTCTAAAGGAATTGAAGTTGATAAGGCCAAAGTTGAATTAATTGCTCATTTGCCTTTCCAAAAAATAGTCAGAGAAGTTCGTTCCTTTTTAGGACATGCAGGATTTTACAAAAGATTTGTAAAGGACTTTAGTGCCATATCTAGACCTTTATGTAATCTTCTAACAAAATATACACTATTTGATTGGACTCAAGATTGTCAGAAATCTTTTGAAAAATTAATCGGTCTTTTGACTTCTGCTCTTATCATGCAATCTCCTGACTGGTCGTTGCCTTTTGAGTTAATGTGTGATGCTAGTGATTTTGCTGTTGGCGCTGTTTTAGGCCAAAGAAAGGAAGGTAAGCCTCATGTAATTTATTATGCAAGTCGAACTTTGAATAGTGCACAAATGAATTACACCACTACTGAAAAAGAACTACTTGCTGTAATTTTTGCATTGGACAAATTTTGAGCTTATTTAATTGGTTCATCCACTGTTGTTTTCACTGATCATGCTGCTGTTAGATATTTAATGTCTAAACAGGATGCCAAACCTAGGTTGATACAGTGGATCTTGTTGCTTCAAGAATTTAACATCACAATAAAAGACAAGAAAGGAGCCGAAAATGTTGTTGCAGATCATTTGTCAAGGCTGACAACAAGCTCATCTTTTGATAGCACACCTATCAATGATTCTTTCCCTGATGAATTTTTATTTTCGATCAATTCTATGCCTTGGTTTGCTAACATTGTCAATTTTCTTGTAACAGGTAAGATGCTTCGGTGGACACACCAAGACGAGAAAAAGTTTTTGATTGAGGTGAAAAATTTCTTTTGGGATGACCCATATTTGTTCAAATATTGTCCTGATCAAATCTTTCGGAGATGTGTACCCGACAATGAGGTAAGTAGTGTCATTAAATTTTGTCATTCAGAAGCATGTGGAGGTCATTTTTCTTCAAAGAAAACAGCTGCGAAAATCTTGCAATGTGGATTTTATTGGCCCACTTTATTGAAGGACAGTTATACTTTTTGTAAAAGTTGTGAAAGTTATCAAAAATTGGGGTCCATTTCTAAAAGAAATATGATGCCTTTGAGCCCTATCCTTGTCATTGAAATTTTTGATTGTTGGGGAATTGATTTCATGGGTCCATTTCCATCATCTTTTGGATTTGTGTACATTTTGGTTGCAGTTGATTATGTCTCAAAATGGATTGAGGCAATTCCATGTCGGCACAGTGATCATAAAACTGTTCTAAAATTTTTAAAAGAAAATGTTTTGAGTCGATTTGAAATTCCTCGAGCTATCATCAGTGATGGAGGAACACATTTTTCCAATAAACCATTTGAATCTTTAATGAAGAAATATTGCATTACCCACAAAATTGTAACCCCTTATCATCCTCAGACAAATGGACAAGTTGAATTAACAAATAGGGAGATTAAACAAATTTTGAAAAAAATGGTTAACCCAAATCGTAAAGATTGGTCTTTAAGACTAAACGATGCACTTTGGGCTTATCGTACTGCTTTTAAAACATCTTTGGACATGTCTCCCTATCGGTTAGTTTATGAAAAACCTTGTCATTTGCCTGTAGAATTGGAGCATAAAGCATTTTGGGCTATTAAAACTTTCAACTTAAGTCTTGATGATGCTTCCAAGTTACGCAAATTACAATTGAATGAACTTGAGAAATTAAGAAATGATGCATATGAAAACTCAAAGATTTATAAAGCTAGAACAAAAGCTTTTCATGATAAATCAATTTTCAGAAAAACTTTTGAAATTGGTCAAAAAGTTTTGCTTTATAATTCTCGCCTTCACCTATTCCCTGGAAAATTGAGATCTAGGTGGATTAGTCCTTATATTGTCAAACATGTGTATTCTTATGGGGCCATAGACATTGAGAATCCTAGGAATGGTATTGTATTTAAGGTTAATGGACAAAGACTCAAACCATTTCTGGAACATCAAGTTGTTGAGGTAGAATCCATTTCTCTTTCTAATCTTTGTTATGAGTAGAATTTATTTTAATGTTGTTTCTTTCTTTTTGCAGTTCTTTGTGTTCCCAGTTAAATGGTGAATAACGGTACTCCGTGACTCTCAAGTCGGTTTGTTTTTCAGTTTCCCATAATAACTGATTTCTTCTCCTTTCAAAATGGATGTCATTCTCTCAAATCTAAGAAAACATTTTCCTTCTCTCCCTCTAAATGCTCTAACAAAAGTCTATGAAGCTAGGTGTGAAAGACTGAAATTGTTAATGTATAAGGGCATCCCGAGAAGATATACTGTTGAATAATCGAAGCAAAGGTTCGTTTAGGTGGTGAATCTTGATTCATTTGTCCCATACATGCCTGGTCTCGGTAAAAGTTCATTTTCAAAAAGGAGAAGAGCAAAAAGAATGAAAGTTTGTTACAAGTGTGCACGATGGAATTGCAATACGCGATGTCACTCTTTGGGGATGGTTTCCGTAAACGAGAGAAGATAAAATATTCTTCATTAAGAATGGATGAGTAAGGAGTCATTAGATAATATCTTATTGACTCTTGAGACGCATTCTTGTGGAGTTGTGCAGGCGTGAACTTCTTAGTTTGTGGAATCTCTTCAAGGACGAGCAAAAGCATTATAGTCTTGGGAATCGACTCAAAAAGACCTGTTTGCCAATTTATAAGAAAATTGGATGGGAAGCTTATCCTCGACTCATAGAAGGTGTTTAAGCCGTTTACGGACGTGAAACCAGAGGAAGATGTGAGCCACAATCACAACAACATGTATATATTATCTTGTACATTTTCAAAAAAAAAAAAAAAAAGAACAAAAAAGGAAAAAAAAAAAAAAAAAAAGAAAAAAAACTGAAAAAAAATAATAAAAAATAAAAAATAAAAAAAAATAAAAAAGGGCGAAACTTCGGTTGTACTTGGTCTTTAATTAGATTAGGAGCCCCCTTGCCGTGGAGTGGCGGACCGTCATTGACTCGGGTGGACCTTCGCACGCCGGTCGGTAAATAAGGTTCGTGTGCCATGCTCTGCAGAGAGCGCGCAAGCATTCCCAAGTTTTAACCAAAGGCTCGCTTGTTGATGGACGAGAAAGAAGCGTCCGTGTTTGTATTCTCACGTGACAATGCCTCGAGCTTGAATCCTGTGATTTAATGCCATGGGCTCTTCGGCGACCTCTCACCGGGCGTGGTCGTTGGTGGTAGTGTCGATTTACGCACTTTAATTAGTGGCGTCGTAGCTCAATCCAAAATATCCCACAAGCGGGAGGGAGAAGAATGCCCGGTTGGTGAGCCGTCTTGGTATTACTGCACTCATGACGCGCAATATAAAGATCTGCCATGAAACCTGTACATAAAGGTATGTAATCATTTGTTATTATTATTTTATCTTTGTATGATTTTGTTAAATTTTGGTTTTGGACAGACGATCCTTTGGATAGGATCCTTCGGGGTTTCTAGACTTCTTTACCCGATGGTTTTCTTGAAGTAAAAAAAAAAAAAAAAAAAAAAAAAAAAAAAAAAAAAAAAAAATTATTATTATTATTATTATTTCAAACTTTTCTGACACCAGTACCAACCTACACCATATAGGAGCTATTATTACTTTTTCTATTCTCTTCCCTATTTAAACACTCCATTTTCTTTACTTTTCTGTAACTCTTAATCATTCAAAGAGAGTGAGTGTAGAAATGGAGGGAGCTTCTTCTTCAGTTCGTAGATTTCTCAGTATTGGTGTATTTTGTGGGACAAGTTATGGGAATGATTTAGAGTTTGTAAACGCAGCAAGCACTGTTGGTAGAACACTTGCTGCGAGGAACATTCGTGTAGTATATGGGGGAGGTTGCATTGGGTTAATGGGAGCTGTATCACTTTCTGCATTTGTAAGAGGTGGTCAAGTTTTAGGTATCATTCCTGAACCTTTAACTCGAAGGAACATCGTTGGACAGACAGTTGGACTGGAAATTAAGGTATCCTCTATGCATGGACGAATGAAGGCGATGCTTGACAACTCTGATGCATTCATTGTCTTACCTGGTGGTTTTGGTACTTTGGAAGAAGTCTTTCAAGTTGTCTCTTGGGCCCAATTGAACATCCACCATAAACCCATAGGTTTGTTGAATGTTAATAATTTCTTTGATAATTTGTTATCTTTTGTTGACCATCTTTGTGGAACAAATTTATCACACCTTCTGCAAGACAACTTCTTATCTCTCGCTTCTACTGTTGATGAATTGATTGATAAATTAGAAGCATTTGTTTATGAACCCGATCCATTAATAACTTTCGGATAGATTGGTCCGAAGGAAGCGGTGATGGAAGTGGTGAAGGAAGCAAAGTGAAAAGAAAGCCAGCCAAGACACTCCAACTATTTAAATAATTACAAGCTTTGGTTTTATTTATCGTACTTTGTTTCTGTTTAAATTTGTGTGAGATTTTTTTTTCTTTTTCAGTAATTGCAGCAACAGGTAATATATTCTATCCTTTACCTATCTATGTTTTGACATTGAGGACAATGTTGTGATCTGGTTGGGGGGAAGGATGGTTGTAAAAAAAAAAACCAAAAAAAAACCCAAAAAAAAAATTAGGAAGTGTGTTTGTTAATATGATTATTGTGTTTATCATTAAAAAAAAAAAAAAAAATTAGAAAGTGTGTTTGTGAATATGTTTGTTGTGTTTGTCATCAATTTTTTTAACAACAAAAGTAATTAGGGATGGCGAGTAAAGAGTAAATTATTTATTCTTGAGACGCATCAAAAATTGGTGGCGAGTAAGGAGTAATTAGGGTAGTAACTAATTTATGTGGAAGTAGCAATTCAAATTCAAGGAAATTTGCATGATTGAGTAAATTGTCTTCTTTCTTAAAATTCACATGCTTGGTTATGGATGTTGAATTGGTGGTGAGAATGATAGAATTATGCCTTGTGAGATTTTGAGCTTATTGATGAATGGATTGAACATTTGTACCATTCTTTTCTTTCTTGTGTGAATTTCACTCATGGAATTGTTGCTCTAGAACTTGCTTTGATTCTTTTTGAGACTACATTTTCATATGCATACATGAATATGATTGAGGCATTTTTCTTGAAATAGCTACTTTAGCCAAATAGCCAACCTTGTGCATATTTTCCTTTGCTTAACCCCTTTGAGCTTATTTGACTATTTTTTGTTTCGAACTCATTATGCGCCTTAAATGAAAAATCATGTTCTTACTTGACCTTAGGGAATAAGAGAACATTAGTTTGTCATTCGATGAGTTCTTGAACAAGTGTGGGGGTGTGTGTGCAGAATATTTTAAAAAAATGTGTATATATGATGTTCTTATTCTTCAAAAAAAAAATCAAAAATCAAAAATCAAAAAAAAAATCAAAAAATCAAAAAAAAAATAAAAAAAAATTGTAAAAAGAAGAGGGCCAACAAGGTAATAAAGGAAAGGAAAAGAATATGTAAAGAGAATTTGTATTAGGTGGAGTTGGGATGAATTTTCATGCTTGTTAATTGAACTCAGCTCTCATGTTCTTTTATTCTCTGGTGTTTAACTTGTCATATCTATATTCCCTCCTCCTTTACCTTGACCCCATTACAACCTTGAATAAAGTCCTCATGATTTGTGTGTGCATGTGTTCTGAGTAGTGGAGAAGTAGAAGATAAGTAAGCTTATGATAGTGCAATTTTCATAGGTTGAATTGAGTGAAATACCTACCTTTTAAACACTTAAGGGATTGAGAGTGAATCTTGTGAAAATCTATCATTCTTGACTCATGCTTTTCAATTGAAATAACCTTGCTTGTTGATTTGAGAAGTGAAGATATGTTACCTCATGAATGTTTTGATTACTTGAATGATTGCTCTTTATTTTTAAATATTATTAGAAATTGAGTCTTTTAGAGTGTTTAGCTTTTGAGTCTGTTTCGTTTTTTTTTTTTTTTTGTGAGTGATCTTATGTGTTTTGCTCAGGAGTGCAAAAAGCTAAGTGTGGGGGAGTTTGATGATCACATATTTGATACATTAATAAGCTTTCATTCTTAGTCATTTACACTCTTTATGTACTTAATTGATTGAGTTTTATAATGTTTTGTAAGTTTGGACTCAAAATTGAACTTAATTGAATTTTTCAGCATGATTCATATCTTACACTATTTCTGTATTTGGGTCATATCTTGGGCTGTAGGTGATCTTTGGAGCTGATTCTAGTGGCATTTGAAAGATAAGAGAGAGTTCTATAACTTTCATGAAGACCTCAAAGGCCCAATCATACGAGTAGATAACTCAAATTGGGGTTGAAGCAAGAACTAGAATACTGTTCCTGACAGCTTGACCTACGTATACTGTTCATCACAGATTTTGGGCTAGATGTTGTAAAATGGATTGAAATTTGGATGCTGAATAGTTAAGACCCATATCTACAACTTTCATATTGAACACTTTTCTAGAATCGGATTCCTTGAAGGTGATATTGGGTTTGGAAGTCAGAACAGAGGAGCTGTGACTGGGCCTGGACAGTATGTAGTAATTTGAACGTATCTGGAGTTGTAGAAATGATATTGGATCCAAACCAAAGCCATTTGAAAGCTAAGATCCAGGCCTACAACTTTCATGAAGACCACTGGTTCAAAAATGACGAATGCAATGACTTCAGAGCTGCATGATTTTGGAGACAAGGAATCTCCATTATTTCCCACTCATTTAATGTCATTTAATGTCATTTAATGTCATTTAATGTCATTTGGCATTTTCCACTCATTTTCCAATCATCCACCCACTAATAACTCAGCCCCCTTGACATTTTGTATCTCTAATCCTCTATAAAAGGAGGCCTTGGCAGATCATTAGGGTATTAGGTGTTAGTTACCAAAATAATACTAGTTTGTTACTAAGTTTTCTTGTAGTAATTTTTCTTTGTTCTAAATTGAAGTCATGTTTTTTTCTTCTTCTTCTCTCTTTCTTTCTTCTTATCTATGAGTAACTAAGTTTCATTTTACTTGGGTGAATAGGTGAAGCTCTTGGTAATGAAATAAGGTTAGATTAATTTCTCTCTTATGCTTAAATGATATATTTTCAAGTGATCATTATACATATTATATTTTGTTTCCAAACTCTCCTTGTAAAGTGGAGTTCTTGATTTATTGTAGACAAGAGATTGGCACAATGAATGCTTTAACCCATTTACAAGTGGTGGTGTTAGAAACTCTCCTTATAAAGTGGAGTTCTTGATTTGTTGTAGACAAAATATTGGCACAATGAATGCTTTAACCCATTTATAAGTGGTAGTAATATTTTTGGAAACATAATATAAATACGTATATAGTTTTAATAGACTTTTAACGTTGTATTTTCCGATTGGAACCTCCATGTTGTGAGGATTCTAATTGAGTTATAAAAGGAATTAATCTTACCTTTATTTTATTTACCAAGAGTGGATCTTTTAACCCAAGTAAATAATTTTAATCATAGTAACAAAATATTCATTTCACCTTAATTAATCTTCAACAATTCCCTGTGGATCGACCTCGGATTCCCGAGAAATTTATTACTTGAGACAACCTGCACTTGGGTTTGTAAATGCAACAACTAAAAAGTGTGCATCAATTATGTTATTGTTGGTTCTAAAATCTTGTCTAATGATCTATGCATATTGGATGTTGATTCTCTTTCTGTTGATCAACGAGATTCATATATCAATAATGTTGTTAGGAACAAGCGTGGAAGAGTTGCTGAAAACTCTTCTATGTTGTGGCACAAACGTTTGGGACACATCTCTAGGGAGAAAATGGAGAGGTTAATCAAGGAGAATATTCTTCATGATCTGGACTTCTCTGATTTTGGTACCTGTGTTGATTGTATAAGAGGGAAACTTGCAGCCAGAGTCAGGAAGAGTGTGGTTACCAGGAGTAGAGGAATATTATAATTAATTCATACAAATATTTATGGGCCCATTACTCCTATTGCTATGGGTGGTTTTAGGTACTTTATCACCTTTATTGATGACTTCTTTAGATACGGGTGGATTGATTTGCTGCATGAGAAATCTGATTCTTTAGATGTCTTTAAAGCATTCAAAGCCGCTGTTGAATTGAAATTTAGTAAGCAGATCAAATGTGTGAGGTCTGATAGAGGTGGTGAGTATTATGACAGGTATAATGAAACTGGTAGAAATCCTAGACTTTTTGTTAGGTTCTTACAAGACTGTGGTATTGAGGCACAATACACCATGCCTGGCACTCTGCAACAAAATGAAGTTACAGAAAAGCGAAATCATACTCTTATGGATATGGTAAGGTGTATTCTTAGTCATTCTACTCTTCCATAATTCTTATGGGGAGATGCCTTGAAGACTGCTGCTTATGTGTTGAATCATATGTCAATTAAATCTGTGTTGAAGACTTCATATGAGCTTATGATAGGCAAACAACCTACCTTGAGACATTTCCCTATTTGGGGTTGTGGGGCAGATATGAGACCTTATAACCCACATTTAAAGAATCTTGATCTTAAAACCATTAATGGTTTCTTCATTGGCTATTGTATTGGCTCAAGGGTGTAACACCCCCTCCGAAGGGTATCACATTTCAAACTAACTCCTTATAATTCATTAACCAAGTTGTAAAATATTTAATATTATTTAAACACAAGTTTCAAAATTCTTTTTTCGTGGATAATAGAAACTTTACTGAATTAGAAAAATACAAAATATAGGAACTGAATAAAATAAATCTCTCGCATATAACATAGATTCATGACATCTTCATTACATAAAACTTATATACTCTAGGCAATATTTAATTACCATATATAAACTTGACCTGGCCCAAGCCAAAACACCTGAAGAGTAAGGTTCTGAACCTGATCCTTTCCCGGATCCTCTAAAGGCACATTCTCTGGTCGGGACGTGTCTCTTTGGACAGAAGTCCGAGCAGTTGACTCCGTAGAGTCTTCACTAGGCAAACGGTGAGCAATGTCCCATAGTTCTACAATAGGCATGGAAAACTCTACATGTATACAAGCAATATTATATGTAATAGTAGGGTGTCCATGGTAGGTATCACTCTAGGATAGAGTCACCTCTCCTATATAACTAAAACATTGAGTATCTGAGTCGACATACCAGGCATCAATGCCATCATGAAACTGCGCTTGCATATAATCAAAGAAATTCCTCCTTGCAGCCATCGTGGTCTTCACAAACGTAAGCATAAAAATAGAAATAGACAGGACAACATAGTAAAGAGGTGAGATCCCCTACATCAATACCAGTTTGGTAGCAAAGAAACGATACAAACAACAATATTGTTCCATACATACAATCCATATATTAATATAAAATCAGCAGACATATTTATGATATTAAATAGATAAACAATCCAATTAACTTACAACACAATATCAGGCATAATGATAACACTACAATCATATTATTCACAATAATACTATATAACAATAGTATAAATGCTGACTATGCATATGCATACAGACTCATTCCTACTCCATAGAGCTAATACACAATGTCAGAGAGAAGATCCAGAAGATATATCTGTTACTCGGCTGTTGTGGCCAAAAGTGTTATAATTTATCAATTTATCAAAATGTACATCAGGCATTGGACAAGACATTCTACATTAGATCACGATATAGGACAGTGTCTCGGTCCGGATCATCGGTGCATTTGTATCGGTCTGCTCCACGGACAGAAGAGCTACCAACTGCCCATTGTGAGGTACCTGCACCCCAACGCCCCCAAGGTCAACGAGTGACCTACACTTGTCTACTCACACTAGCACTTTAGGTGTAAATCAATCTCCTATGCATATAGCCTTAATCAATAAGCGAATATGCTTTTCTATGCATGATGTATGATTCAAATCCACATATTGTCATTAATCACATAGTATTTTATATTCACACACCTTTACTTGGCGATATCATTTTTCAACATAACCGGGTCAATCACCGTTGAATTATTCCCAATGGTATTAAATCAACTGCCCATATAATTGTCTAATGCCATTAGTATCAATGATATTATATAACCGTCCATACAATTACATAATACCAATGATCCACTCAAGTCCAATACCTCGGCCCTACAACAAAACTCGTTATTCCTCTCAATCGCGTAGCGTTTTCAAATCGCATAAATATTTTTCAACGTTTCTAAATCGCGTAAATATTTTATCGTATTTTCTCAATCGCGTAGTCAAAAATTACTATTTTTGAATCCATAAAGATTTGTTAATGTATTTTCAATCGCATAAAATATTCCTAACATATTTTAAGTTCAAAATAAGATTTTTCTCATTTAATACCAAAAATTGACTTTATTTTCATTATTTACATAATAGTCCTTCTATAAAATAATATTTACATACTAGTCCCTCTTTAAATAATATTTTCAAAATAGTCATTCTTTAAATAATATTTTCAAAATAGTCATTCTTTAAATAATATTTCCAAAATAGTCATTCTTTAAATAATATTTGCCATATAGTCTCCTTAAAATTAGTATTTTCTACTGTTTCTCAGAAAATTGTATTTATTAATTTCACTTAGGATATTACAGCTCAAAATTTTCTAACGCGCTTCAAAACCTATAGGGCCATACGTTAGTAAATTTCAAGTATTCACTTTTATTTCACTACATAGTTTAATTAAGCTAATTTTAATTCTAAAAATTAAATTACTTTCATTTAAATTTCAAAACTTACCAAATTGAGTTCTTACTATTAAAACACTTAAGTTTACACCTAATAAAATAATTTTGGATCTTGATCATCAAAAATTGACATGTTGGCCGAATTCATATAATGCTTCAAAATTCATATATAAATCATTTTCTAACACTTTAATCCTTATAGACTCACTTAATCAAATTTCTTATCACAAAATCCTTTAATCCTCAATTAAGAAAATAATTTAGGATTCTTCGTCCCTTTTTTGGTGATGTGGCCGTGTGCCTCTAGGCTCTTTGGGGCCTTCACATAACTTTTCTCATCATGTTATTCACATCCTAAATCACACATACAAGCATATTATCAAAGCTATAATTATATCAACACATATGCAAGCATAATTTCAAAACTATAAACATAACAAGCACAAACAAAGAGAGCTTTAAACAAGCAAGTGAATAAATCCTTATGGATTTTTCACCATAAACAAATCATTCCCTCACCACCAACACTTGGTTGATGAGGTTAATCTCCCTCTTACCTCAAGGAAGACAATAAACTTCAAGCCTCTCCTCCTCTTGATTTCGTGTGGCACCAAACAAAACCCTAATCAAACTTAAACAATTTTAAAAGTCATTATTAAGGCTTGAAAACAACAAACCATGGATTAATCATGGTCAAAAAAATCAAAAATCCAACCTAGGATCAAAGATTCAAGAAATTATCTTAGGAGTAGGAAACTAAAGCTTGATTTTTGAAGCACTTAGAGAGAAATTTAGACAAAACTCACTAAAAGAAAAGTGTTTAGAATAACATATAAGTTAAGAAAGTGGTGTAGGATAAAATTATAGAAGAGTGGATGATGGTGTTGGGTATAGGGGCCGTGAGCTTCACTTGAGAAAGAGAATGGAGTTCTTTGGTTTTCTTTGGATGAGAGAGAATGGTTTATGTCACAAAGATGATAGAAATGAAATGAATTAGCCAATTCTTCAATGCATGGCCATGTAAGTATTTCACAAAGAGAAGTCAAAGACTTAACTTCCAAGCTTGAGTAGCACATGGCTTCACATGGCTTAAGTCATAAGCTAGTCATCCTTTGGTCATTAGGAAAATTCAAGAATATGCTAGAATGGCCTTGTAGGCCGTGTGACTGATGGAGGGTAATAATTAAGTTTGATTTCATTCTAACTTCTAGTTACACTTAGATTAATTAATTATTTCATCTAGTTGCATTTAAACTAATTTAGTTAGGACATTTAGTTACATTTTAACTACTTAGTTACTTGATTAGATCATTGTATATGTTATGCTTAAGTCATGTTTCTAGATAACTTAGATATTTATTTAGTAACTAGTTTCTAAGTATTTAGTAACTAAGTTAGTTCATTTAGTTACTAATTAAGCTTTTAGAGTAACTTAGTTAGTTTGTCTAGTTATTTAACTAACTAGTCTAGCCATTAATATTGACTTCATCTCCTAGCCATTGATTTAATCTAAGGTAGATATGCTAAGCTTCCTTATCAAGTTTACTCTCACACCATTGATTAGATCAATGGTGATGATCAAAGGCTTCTTCATCAAGTTTTCTATCCAATGGTTTACAACAAAGTCCAAGCCACTAAGTTTGACCAATTCTTATTGGTCAATCATAAAACTAGGTAATGATGGTTCATAATTACACCTAAGATATTTAGCTTAGATATTTTCTACTTAGATATTTTCCAACAGATATTACTCAATGGACAATAACTATTGCTATTATTACTCAATGGATAATAGAAAACTCAGATATAGAAAGTCTCCGTCAATTGTTCCTGGTTTCGAGTTTAGTAATATCCTCCGATCCCGCCTTAACAGTCCAAAACTTTCTGGTCAAGAAAAAATTTATTTTTTCGAGCCCGTTTCAAACACACATGCAGCTCAAAATAATATTAAAATAATCACAGACTCAGAAAATTTCACAAAATTCTCAAAAATCATAAAAATTATAAAACTCATATATATTCAGAAAAAATGAAGTTCAGACATATATTTAAAAAATAATATTAAAATAATCAAAATAATATTAAAATATTCAAAATAATTAAAAATTCCTAAAAATTCACAAAAACTCATAAATATTATAAAACGTATTTATTTCAAGGAAAATGAAAAATTGGGATGTTACAAAGGGGTTCTAAGTTCTATTGTCCTTCTCATACTACTAGAGTTATTGAATTCGATCGTGCTGTCTATTTTGAAAGGGACTTAGAATATGGTGGAACTCAAGAGTCACGTATTGTTGATTTTAGTGATGAGCATGTTGTTGTTCCTATTCCTATTGATCCTTTTTCAGGGATAATGTTATCTTCTTTTATCCATAATGATGATGTTGTTGATCCTGTTGATAATGTCGATATCCCTCAACAAGTCAAAAGTAATGTACAAATTTCAGATGTTGTTATGACTCCACTGAGAAGATTTGAGCGGGTTCCTATATCTAGTGAGTCCACTAGATTTAAGAATTATATTGTGTACCTGCAGGAGCATGAGTTTAATTCAGTTGAGGATTCTGATCCTATTTCTTTTCAATAGTCCATGGTTAGTCCTGATAGTGCACAATGGTTAGTGACTATGGAGGATAAGTTAGCTTCTATGAGAAAGAATAATATTTGAGAATTGGTGAAGTTGCCTATTGGTTGTAAAACTGTTGGTTGCAAATAGGTCATTAAGACCAAACGTGATGCTAGAGGTTAAATTGAGAGGTATAAGCCTAGACTTGTTGCTAAGGGATATAACCAGAGGGAATGCATTGATTATAATGAGACTTTCTCACCGGTCTCCACTAAAGACTCTTTTCATGTTGTGATGGCCTTAGTTGCTCATTTTAATTTAGAATTTCATCAAATGGATGTTAAGACTGCCTTCCTAAATGGTGATTTGTATAAGGATGTATATATAGATCAATCTAATGATTTTGTTAAAGATGGTAAAGATCATATAGTATACAAATTGAAAAGATCCATTTATGGATTGAAGCAGGCTTCCAAGCAATGGTATTTGAAATTTGATTATATTGTTGGCTCTCTTGGTTTTAAAGAAAATACTGTTGACCAATACATTTATCTGAAGTTTAGTGGGAGTAGATTCATCATTCTTGTTTTATATGCTTATGATATATTATTGGCTAGTAATGATATTATTTTTCTTAATGAGACAAAGCAGATGTTGACAGCACATTTTGATATGAAAGATCTTGGTGATGCCTCTTTTGTATTGGGTATTGAGATTCACTGTGATAGATCTCGTGGTATTCTTGGCTTGTCTCACCAAGCTTATATTGAAAGGATTCTGAATAGATTTAATATGAAATCTTATGACCAGTGCGCTGCACCTATTCAAAAGGGTGAAAGATTCTCTAGTACCCAATGTCCTCAAAATGATAAAGATGTTACTGAAATGGAGAAAGTCCTATATGCTTCTGCTGTTGGCAGCCTTATGTATGCTCAAGTTTGTACACGTCCTGATATTGCTTTTGTTGTTAGTGTACTTGGGAGATACTTGAGCAAACCTGGTGTGGCTCATTGGCAAGGTGCAAAACAAGTTATGAGATATCTACAAGATACCAAAAATTATATGCTTACCTATAGAAGGTCGGACTGCCTTGAGGTGATAGGCTATACTGATTCTGATTATGGTGGTTGTCCAGATGACTACAAGTTCACATTAGGGTATATCTTTATGTTAGCATGAGGAGCTGTTTCTTGGAAAAGTGTTAAATAGACACTTACAACTACTTCTACTATGGAGGCAAAGTATGTAGCTTGTTATGAGGCTATGCGTCAAGCGATATAGTTAAAAAATTTAATTACTGAATTTCATATTGTGGAGAGTATTTTCAGATCTCTTACTATTTATTGTGATAACTCTGGAGTAGTATGCTTCTCTCAAATTAATAAAAGCCCAAGCGTTCAAAGTATTTTGATACAAAATTCATGTTTGTTAGAGAGAATATTCAGGAGTTTTAGACTTGTGTCGAGCATATTCCTACATAACTTATGGTTGTAGGCCCTCTAACCAAAGGTTTAGCTGTTAAAGTTTTTGTTGATCATGTAACCCGTATGGGGATAATGAGGTCTTTTGATGTTTTGAGTTAATGGGAGTTTGCTTTATAATTTTGTTGTGACCTCATTTTATTATGTCTGGAGGCCTTAGACAATTATATTGCTATTATTATCATTGCCATATAATATTGTTATTGTTATTATCTGCATATTTTTGTTTATTCATGATATGGCATATTGTGGAGACATTTTGGATCTAGTCTCATTTTGTTGTTATGCTGAGATGTTTGTTAACTCTCAAATAGCATCTTGGGCAAATCTTTGGGGTCATTTTGTTGGGAAATGCACTTTAATCACATATTAGCATGCAATTTTGGATGTGCTTTCCTATTACCTATATACCACATTTGATGGGTCACCAAGATATGAGTATTGATGCACAATTTTTAGTTTCAAACAAGTCTACAAATTTGATGCGGGATTAATTGTTGCATTGCGAACCCAAGTGCAGGTTGTCTCAAGTAATAAATTTCTCGGGAGTCCGAGGTCGATCCACAGGGAATTGTTGAAGATTAATTAAGGTGAAGTAAATATTTTGTTACTACGGTAAAAATTATTTACTTGAGTTAAAAGATCCACTCTTGGTAAATAAAGTAAAGGTAATATTAATTTCTTTTATAACTCAATTAGAATCCTCGCAACATGGAGGTTCCAATCAGAAAATACAACATTAAAAGTCCATTTAAAATAATATACGTAATTATATTATGTTTCCTAAAAATATTACCACCACTTATAAATGGGTTAAAGCATTCATTGTGTTAATATTTTATCTACAACAAATCAAGAACCCCTCTTTACAAAGATGGTTTCTAAATTATAAGAAACAAATTATAATACGTATAATGGTTACTAGAAAATATAAATCATTTAAGCACAAGAGAAGAATAAATCTAACCTTACTTTATTACTTAGAGCTTCACCCTTTCACCCAAGTAAAATGAAACTTAGTTACTCATAGATAAGAAGAAAGAAAGAGAGAAGAAGAAGAAGAAGAACATGACTTTAATTTAGAACAAAGGAAAATTACTACAAGAAAACCTAGTAACAAAATGGCATCATTTTGGTAACTAACACCTAACACCCTCAATGATCTGCCAAGGACCACTTTTATAGAGGATTAGAGATACAAAATGATAAGGGGGCTGAGTCATTAGTGGGTGGATGAGTGGAAAATGAGTGGAAAATTATGGAGATTTCTTGTCTCCGAAATCATGCAGCTCTGAAGTCATTACATTCGTCATTTTTGAACCAAGTGGTCTTCATGAAAGTTGTAGGTCTAGATCTTAGATTTCAAATGGCTTTGGTTTGAATTACTGCACACTGCTCAGGCCTAGTCACAACTCTTCTATTCTAACTTCCAAGCCTAATATCACCTTCAAGGAGTCCGACTCTGGAAAAGTGTTCAATATGAAAGTTGTAGATATGGGTCTTAACTATTCAGCATTCAAATTTCATCCCATTTGACAACTTCTATCCAGAAATATGCGATGAATAGTATACATAGGTTAAGCTGTCAGGAAAAGCACTCTAGTTCTTGCTTCAACCCCAATTTGAGTTATCTACTCGTGTGATTGGGCCTTTGAGGTATTCTTAAAAGTTGTAGAACTCTCTCTTATCTTTCAAATGCCACTAGAATCACCTCCAAAGACCACCTACATCCCAAGATATAGCTCAAATACAGAAACAACGTAAGACGTAAATTATGCTGAAAAATTCAATTAAGTCCAATTTGAGTCCAAACTTACAAAACATAATCAAAATCAATCAATTAAGTACATGGAGAGTGTAAATGACTAAAAATGAAGGCTTATTAATGTATCAAATATGTGATCATCAAATTCTCCCACACTTAGCTTTTTGCACTCCTGAGCAAAACACATAAGACCACTCATAAAAAAAAAAATGAAACAGACTCAAAAGCTAAACACTCTAAAAGACTCAATTTCTAATAATATTTAAAAATGAAGAGCAATCAATCATTCAAGTAATCAAAACATTCATGAGGTAACATATCTTCACTTCTCAAATCAACAAGCAAGGATATTTCAATTGAAAAGCATAAGTCAAGAATGATAGATTTTCACAAGATTCACTCTCAATCCCTCAAGTGTTTAAAAGGTAGGTATTTCACTCAATTCAACCCATGAAAATTATACTACCATAAGCTTGCTTATCTTCTACTTCTTCACTACTCAGAACACATGCACACATAAATTATGAGGACTTTATTCAAGGTTGTAATAGGGTCAAGGTAAATGAGGAGGTAATATGGATATGACAAGTTAAATACCAGAGAATAAAAGAGCATGAGAGCTGAGTTCAATTAACAAGCATGAAAGTTCATTCCAACTCCACCTAATACAAATTCCCTATACATATTCTTTTCCTTTCCTTTATTACCTTGTTGACCCTCTTCTTTTTATATTTTTTTTATTGATATTTTTTTTGATATTTTTTATTTTACAAAAAGAACATCATATATACATTTTTTTTAACCATTCTGCATACACACCCCCACACTTGTTCAAGAGCTCATCGAATGACAAAATTAATGTTCTCTTATTCCCTAAGGTCAAGTAAGAACATGGTTTTTCATTTAAGGCACATAATGAGTTCGAAATAAAGAATAGTCAAATAAGTTCAAAGGGGTTAAGTAAGGGGAAATAAGTCATTTCTAATGCTTTATGTTGGCAGGAATCAGAGAATTTCCAAGAAGTCATAAGAGTGCTTGATATCATATTGAGACAACATGCTGCTAAACAAGGCTGGCTATTTGATTAAAGTAGCTATTTCAAGAAAAATGCCTCAATCATATTTATGTATGCATATGAAAATGTAGTCTTAAAAAGAATCAAAGTAAGTTCTAGAGTAACAATTACATGAGTAAAATTCATACAAGAAAGAAGAGAATGGTACAAATGTTCAATCTATTTATCAATAGGCTCAAAATCTCATAAGGCATAATTCTATCATTCTTAGTCCACCAATTCAACATCCATAACCAAGCATATGAATTTTAAGAAAGAAGACAATTTATTCAATCATGCAAATTTCCCTAAATTTGAATTGCTACTTCCACACAAACTAGTTACTACCCCAATTATTCCTTACTCTGCCACCAATTTTTGATGCGTCTCAAGAGTAAATAATTTACTCTTTACTCTGCCATCCCTAATTACTTTTGTTGTTAATAAATTGATGACAAACACAACAAACATATTTACAAACACACTTTTGAATTTTTTTTTGGTTTTTTTAATATAAACACAATAAACATATTAACAAACATACTTTCTAATTTTTTTTTTGGGCTTTTTTTTCCACAACCATCCTTCCCCCCCAACCAGATCACAACATTGTCCTCAATGTCAAAACATAGATAGGTAAAGGATATAATATATTATCTGTTGCTGCAATTACTGAAAAGAAAAACCTCACACAAATTTAAACAAAAATAAAGTACGATAAATAAAACTAAAACTTGTAATTATTTAAATAGTTGGAGTGTCTTGGCTGGCTTTCTTTTCATTTTGCTTCCCTCACCACTTCCTTCGGACTAATCTATCTCGAGTACATTCTTGGATCAGGTTCATAAACAAAAGCTTCTAATTTATCAATCAACTCATCAACAAGTGGAAGCGAGAGATAAGGAGTCGTCTTGCTGAAGGTGTGACAAATTTCTGTTCCACAGCATGGTCAACAAAAGATAACAAATTATTAAAGAAATTATTAACATTCAACAAACCTATGGGTTTATGGTGGATATTCAGTTGGGCCCAAGAGGCAATTTGAAAGACTTCTTCCGAAATACCAAAACCACCATGTAAGGCAATGAATGCATCAGAGTTTTCAAGCATTGCCTTCATTCGTCCATGCATAGAGGATACTTGAATTTCCAGTCCAATTGTCTTTCCAACGATGTTCTTTTGAGTTAAAGGTTCAGGAATGACACCTAAAACTTGACCACCTCTTACAAATGCAGAAAGTGATACAACCCCCATTAACCCAAGGCAACCTCCCACATATACTACACGAATGTTCCTCGCAGCAAGTGTTATACCAACAGTACTTGCTGCATTTACAAACTCTAAACTCTTCCCATAACTTGTCCCACAAAATACACAGATACTGACAAATCTACGAACAGAAGAAGAAGCTTCCTCCATTTCTACACTCACACTCTCTTTGAATGATTATGAGTTGCAGGAAAATGAAGAAAATGAAGTGTTTAAATAGGGAAGAGAATAGAAAAAGTAATAATAGCTCCTATACATGTAGGTTGGCTGGTGTCAGAAAAGTTTGAAATTTTAAAAAAAAATAATAATAAATTTGTTTTTTATTTGCTTTTTTTAGTTTTTTTTTATTTTACTTCAAGAAAACCATCAGGGTAAAGAAGTCTAGAAACCCCCGAAGGATCCCATCCAAAGGATCATCTGTCTAAAACCAAAATTCAACAAAATCATACGAAGATAAAATAATGATAACAAATGATTACATACCTTTATGTACAGGTTTCATGGCAGATCTTTATACTGCGCGTCATGAGTGCAGTAATACCAAGACGGCTCAGCCAATCTGGGCATTCTTCATCCTCCTGCTTATGTGATATTTTGGATTGAACTACGACGTCACTAATTAAAGTGCGTAAATCTGACAGCTACTACCAACGACCACAGCCAGTGAGAGGTCATTGAAGAGCCCATGGCATTAAATCACAGGATCCAGTTCAGAGGCATTGTCACGCGAGAATGCAAACACGGGACGCTTCTTTCTGTTCATCAGCAAGCAGAGCCTTTGGTTAAAACCTGAAAATGCTTGCGCGGCTCTCTACAGAGCATGGCACACGAACCTTATTTACTGACCGGTGTGCGAAGGTCCACCCGAGTCAATGACGGGTCTGCCACTTTGCGGCGCTCCTAATCTAATTAAAGACCAAGTACAACCGAAGTTTCGCCCTCTTTTTATTTTATTTTATTTATTTCTTATTTCTTTTCTTTTCTTTTTTTCTTTTTCTTTCTTTTTCTTTTTTTTTTTTTTTTTTTTTGAAGATGTACAAGATAATATATACATGTTGTTGTGATTGTGGCTCACATCTTCCTCTGGTTTCACGTCCAGAAACGGCTTAAACGCCTTCTATGAGTCGAGGATAAGCTTCCTATCCAATTTTCTTATAAATTGGCAAACAGGGTCTTTTTGAGTCAGATTCCCAAGACTATAACGCTTTTGCTCATCTCTGAAGAGATTCCACAAACTAAGAAGTTCACGCTGCACAACTCCACAAGAATGCATCTCAAGAGTCAATAAGATATTATCTAATGACTCCTTACTCAGTCCATTCTTAATGAAGATTATTTTATCTTCTCTGTTTACAGAAACCATCCCCAAATAGCGACATCGCATGTTGCAATTCCATCGTGCACACTTATAACAAACTTTCATTCTTTTTGCTCTTTTCCTTTTTGAAAATGAACTTTTACCGAGACTAGACATATATGAGACAAATGAATCTAAAGATTCACCAGCTAAACGAACCTTTGCTTCGATTATCCAGCGTATATCTTCTGGGATGCCCTTATACATTAACAATCTCAGTCTTTCACACCTAACTTCATAGACTTTTGTTAGAGCATTTAGAGGGAGAGAAGGAAAATGTTTTCTTAGATTTGAGAGAATGACATCCATTTTAAAAGGAGAAGAAATCAGTTATTATGGGAAACTGAAAAACAAACCGACTTGAGAGTCACGGAGTACCGTTATCCGCCATTTAACCGGGAACACAAAGAACTGCAAAAAGAAAGAAACAACATTAAAATAAATTCTACTCATAACAAGGATTAGAAAGAGAAATGAGTTCTACCTCAACAACTTGATGTTCCAGAAATGGTTTGAGTCTTTGTCCATTGACCTTAAATACAATATCATTCCTAGGATTCTCAATGTCTATGGCCCCATAAGAATACACATGTTTGACAATATAAAGACCAATTCACCTAGATCTCAATTTTTCAGGGAATAGGTGAAGACGAGAATTATAAAGCAGAAGTTTTTGACCAATTTCAAAAGTTTTTCTCAAAATTGATTTGTCATGAAAAGCTTTTGTTCTAACTTTATAAATATTTGAGTTTTCATATGCATTATTTCTTAATTCCTCAAGTTCATTCAATTGCAATTTGCGTAACTTGGAAGCATCATCAAGACTTAAGTTGAAAGCTTTAATGGCCCAAAATGCTTTATGCTCCAATTCTACAGGCAAATGACAAGGTTTTCCATAAACCAACTTATAGGGAGACATGCCTAAAGATGTTTTAAAAGCAGTACGGTAAGCCCAAAGTGCATCGTTTAGTCTTAAAGACCAATCTTTACGATTTGGGTTAACCATTTTTTTCAAAATTTGTTTAATCTCCCTATTTGCCAATTCAACTTGTCCACTTGTCTGAGGATGATAAGGGGTTACAATTTTGTGGGTAATGCAATATTTCTTCATTAAGGATTCAAATGGTTTATTGCAAAAATGAGTTCCCCCATCACTGATGATAGCTCGAGGAATTCCAAATCGACTCAAAACATTTTCTTTTAAAAATTTTAGAACAGTTTTATGATCATTGTACCGACATGGAATCGCCTCAATCCATTTTGAGACATAATCAACTGCAACCAAAATGTACACAAATCCAAAAGATGATGAAAATTGACCCATGAAATCAATTCCCTAACAATAAAAAATTTCAATGACAAGGATAGGGTTCAAATGCATTATATTTCTTTTAGAAATGGACCCCAATTTTTGACAACTTTCACAATTTTTGCAAAAAGTATAACTGTCTTTGAATAAAGTGGGCCAATAAAATTCACACTGCAATATCTTCGCAGCTGTTTTCTTTGAAGAAAAATGACCTCCACATGCTTCTGAATGACAAAATTTAATGACACTACTTACCTCATTGTCGGGTACACATCTCCGAAAGATTTGATCAGGACAATATTTGAACAAATATGGGTCATCCCAAAAGAAATTTTTCACCTCAATCAAAAACTTTTTTCTGTCTTGGTGTGTCCACTGAAGCGACATCTTACCTGTTACAAGAAAATTGACAATGTTAACAAACCAAGGCATGAAATTGACGGAAAATAAAAATTCATCGGGAAAAGAATCATTGATATGTGTGCTATCAAAAGATGAGCCTGTTGTCAGCCTTGACAAATGATCTGCAACAACATTTTTGGCTCCTTTCTTGTCTTTTATTGTGATGTTAAATTCTTGCAACAACAAGATCCACCGTATCAACCTAGGTTTGGCATCCTGTTTAGACATTAAATATCTAACAGCAGCATGATCAGTGAAAACAACAGTGGACGAACCAATTAAATAAGCTCAAAATTTGTCCAATACAAAAATTACAGCAAGTAGTTCTTTTTCAGTAGTGGTGTAATTCATTTATGCACTATTTAAAGTTCGACTTGTGTAATAAATTATATGAGGCTTACCTTCCTTTCTTTGGCCTAAAACAGCGCCAATAGCAAAATCACTAGCATCACATATCAACTCAAAAGGCAAAGACCAGCTAGGAGATTGCATGATAGGAGCAGAAGTCAAAAGACTGATTAATTTTTCAAAAGATTTCTGACAATCTTAAGTCCAATCAAATTGTGTATCTTTTGTTAGAAGATTACATAAAGGTCTAGATATGATACTAAAGTCTTTTACAAATCTTCTGTAAAATCCTGCATGTCCTAAAAAGGAACGAACTTCTCTGACTATTTTTGGGAAAGGCAAATGAGCAATTAATTCAACTTTGGCCTTATCAACTTCAATTCCTTTAGAAGATATCACATGACCTAACACTATTCCTGAGGTAACCATGTAATGACATTTTTCCTAATTTAACACAAATCCTTTTTCTTCGCATCTTTTAAGAACTTTTTTCAAATTATCAAGACAATTTTCAAAAGAATTTTCAAAAACTGTTAGATCATCCATGAAAACTTCTAAATAATGCTCAATCATGTCACTGAAAATACTTAGCATGCATTTTTGAAAAGTTGCTGGAGCATTACAAAGATCAAAAGGCATTCTTCTATATGCAAAAGTGCCAAAGGAACAAGTAAAAGTGGTCTTTTCTTGATCCTCCAATGCAATTGGTATTTGATTATACCCTGAATAACCATCAAGAAAACAATAGTAGGGATGTCCTGCTACTCTTTCCAGAATCTGATCAAGAAATGGCAATGGAAAATGGTCTTTCCTAGTGGCTGCATTCAATTTTCTAAAATAAATACACATACGCCAACTAGATGAGACTCGGGTAGGTATTAATTCTCCTTTTTCATTTTCAACCATTATTATTCCAGATTTCTTAGGCACAACTTGTGTAGGGCTTACCCACTGGCTATCAGAGATAGGATAGATAATTCTAACATCAAGTAATTTAAGAACTTCAGCTCTAACTACCTCTTTCATGTGTAGATTTAATTTTCTTTGAGGTTGTTGAGATGTTTTAGCATTATCCTCTAAATGTATTCTATGTGTATAGATTAATGGATTAATGCATTTTATATCCTTTAATGTCCATTCAATTGCACTTTTATGCCTTTTAAGTACTTCTATCAACTTACCTTCTTGTTCTTTGGTCAGGGATGAGGAAATTACCACTGGAGAGCTTTGTTCTTCTCCCAAAAATGTGTACTTCAACCCATCAGGTAATGGCTTCAGTTCCAGTGTGGGTACTTCTTCATGGGTATCATCATTCATGGATTTTAGCTCTTCGAATCTTGGCTTCCTTCCTTTGTATTCCATTTCCTGTGTACAGTCAAGCAAAGAGCATATTTCAGAAACATCATCATCTAATTGTGTAGCTGAATCAAATGAATTAATTAAACAGATTTCTAATGGGTCAGAAGAACTTCTGATTTGAAGATGATCATCTATAATGGCCTCAATCCCTTCAATCTCTTCCTTTTCATCATAAACTTCATGTGGTAACTTGTACATGTTGAAAACATTAAGCTCCAGTGTCATATTTCCAAAAGTTAGCTTCACCACTTCATTTCTGCAATTTATCAAAGCATTAGATGTTGCTAAAAATGGGCGACGCAAAATAACAGGAATTGACTTAGAACTATCAACTATAGGTTCAATTTCCAAGACAATAAAATTCACAGGATATATGAATTTATCAACTTGTACCAACACATCTTCTACTATTCCTTTTGAAATTTTAATTGATCTATCAGCAAGTAGAAGAGTTACAGAAGTTAGTTTTAACTCACCAAGGTTGAGTTGCTGATAAACTGAATATGGAAGCAAATTAACACTAGCACTAAGATCAAGTAAAGCTCGTTCAATTTTATGTTCACCAATAATGCATGAAACTGTAGGACAACTAGGGTCTTTATATTTCAACTCATTATTGTTTTGAATAATGGAGCTTACCTGTTCAGTCAAAAATGCATTCTTTTTCACATTATGTTTCCTTTTAACAGTGCACAAGTCTTTCAAAAATTTGGCATAACAAGGAATTTGCTTGATAGCATCTAACAGAGGAATATTGACCTTCATTTGTTTAAAGATTTCAAAAATATCACTGTTATGATTCACTTTACTTGAATTGTTTAATGCTTGAGGAAATGGGGGTGAAGACGAGGGTTTGATCTCCTTTTGACTAGGTGGCTTATCAACTCCTTCCTCATCTTTGGGAATTAACTCATCATCTTTCTCAAAAAGTTCAGGAATTTGTTTTTCAACAACCTTTCCACTCCTAAGAGTTATCACTGAGTTGACTTGATCTATTTTTTAACTTTCTGAACTACCCTCATTTAGGCTAAACTGACCCTTGGGATTTGGTTGAGGTTGAGAGGGAAACTTTCCTTTCTCATGAATGGCAAGTGCAGAAGAAAGTTTAGCAAGAGTGTCTTTTATGTCAATCATGGCTTGAGTGTTTTGGTTATTGATGGCCTCTTGTTTTTTCATGAATGCATGCAATGTTCCTTCAAGATTTTTCCTATATGGTGGGACATAGGGTACATATCCTTGAGGATTTTGAGAATCTTGTTGTGCCTGAGGAGGTAGTGGTTGCATGAATTGTGGCTAGTTGCTATTCCTCCAACTGAAGTTCGGGTGATTTCTCCATCCCGGATTGTATGTATCTGAAAAAGAAGAAATGAATGGCTTTTTAAAATTGTTCATTGCATTTACTTGATCATGCACAACTTCTTTAAAAACAGGAATTTTTGGACATTCATTTGTTGAGTGTCTTAATTCATCACAAATGCCACAAATTTCTTCATTTTGCACATATTTGATTTCTTTTACTTTCCCGGATTCCATGGCTTCAACCTTTCTAGCCAAACTAGCAAACCTTGCATTTAGATCTTCTTCTTGACTAAGATGATATTTTCCTTTACTAGCATTTGCAAGGTTAAATCTAATTGAATTTTCAGAAGGATTAGTACCATGCCAATATTGAGAATTTTCAGCCAAATGGTCTAAATAGTCTAAAGCTTCTTCAGGTTCTTTATCAAGAAATTCACCATTGCACATTGTTTCCATAAATTGTTTAGTTTCGGGTGTTAACCCTTCATAAAAGAAGCTTATAGTGCGTCATTTTTCAAAACCATGATGTGGGAAAGAATTCAACAAATCTTTAAAACGTTCCCAACTTTGAAAATATGCTTCATTTGAATTTTGAGAAAAATTTTGGATTTGTCTTTTCAAAGCATCGGTTTTATGTGTTGGAAAAAATTTCTTTAAAAACTCACATTGCATTTCTTGCCATGTGCCAATTGATCTTGGTTTCAAAGTGTTAAGCCAAGTTTTTGCTTTGTCTTTCTAAGAAAAAGGAAACAATTTAAGCTTAACAATCTCTTCAGTGCAAGTTTGATCATGAAAAGCAGTACATACTTCCTCAAATTCTTTTAGATGTAAATATGGGTTTTCAGATTCTAAACCATGGAAATTAGGAAGTAAAGAAATCATACTTGGCTTGAATCTAAAATTGTTGGCATTGAGTGGAAAGATAAAACATGATGAACTGGAATTTCAAGATGGTTGCAAATACTCACGCATGGTTCGCAACGGTTGATTTTCATGTTCATCATGCACACTTTCGTTTTCAACCATTGTGCTTAATGTGGGTGATTGTGATTTAAACAAATCAATATGTAAAGTACCTGGATTAACTCTAATCAAACGATCAGAATTTAAATCACGATACTAATTAAGCATAAACAAGTAACTTACAGTATAAAATAAAATGTACAAGCTAGTAGTATAAACCGTCCATTAAATATTAACAAAGGTGTGGTATAAACTAACCACCAAATATATATTAACACTTAGTAAATAAATATTAACAAAAGTGTGGTATAAACCAACCACCAAATATGTTAATAAGCATAAAAATTAAAAAATTAGTATACGAGATAAATTAAAATGTTAGAAGCGAGAAAAAGTAAAAAGTTAGATAGTGATAAAGTAAAAAGTTAGATAATTAGTAAGAGAGTTAGTAAGTTAGTAAACAAAAAAATAAATGACAGAAAATAAATAACAAAAAAAATGACAAGATAAATACGAGAAAATAAAGTACATAAAGTAAATTTAAAATATGAAAATCGGAGAATCGGCAAGCCGATTTTTTGCTCCAAATGAGAGAGAAGAGAAGAAGAAAGATTATTTCATTAATGATTAAAGATTATAGAGAAACTAAGGAGGGTTTCCCCCACAAGTTAGTATGTTAGTATATATACAAAATTTTTACACTAGAAATTCTGTCTTCAAATCAAGTCCCCAGCAACGGCGCTAAAAACTTGATGCACAATTTTTAGTTTCAAACAAGTTTACAAACTTGATGCGGGATTAATTGTTGCATTGCGAACCCAAGTGCAGGTTGTCTCAAGTAATAAATTTCTCGGGAGTCTGAGGTCGATCCACAGGGAATTGTTGAAGATTAATTAAGGTGAAGTAAATATTTTATTACTACGATAAAAATTATTTACTTAGGTTAAAAGATCCACTCTTGGTAAATAAAGTAAAAGTAAGATTAATTTCTTTTATAACTCAATTAGAATCCTCGCAACATGGAAGTTCCAATCGGAAAATACAACATTAAAAGTCCATTTAAAATAATATACGTAATTATATTATGTTTCCTAAAAATATTACCACCACTTATAAATGGGTTAAAGCATTCATTGTGCCAATATTTTGTCTACAACAAATCAAGAACTCCTCTTTACAAAGATGATTTCTAAATTATAAGAAACAAATTATAATACGTATAATGGTTACTAGAAAATATAAATCATTTAAGCACAAGAGAAGAATAAATCTAACCTTACTTTATTACCAAGAGCTTCACCCTTTCACCCAAGTAAAATGAAACTTAGTTACTCATAGATAAGAAGAAAGAAATAGAGAAGAAGAAGAAGAAGAACATGACTTTAATTTAGAACAAAGGAAAATTACTACAAGAAAACCAAGTAACAAAATGGCATTATTTTAGTAACTAACACCTAACACCCTCAATGATCTGCCAAGGACCCCTTTTATAGAGGATTAGAGATAAAAAATGATAAGGGGGCTGAGTCATTAGTGGGTGGATAAGTGGAAAATGAGTGAAAAATGCCAAATGACTTTTGGTGAGTGAAAAATTATGGAGATTCCTTGTCTCCGAAATCATGCAGCTCTGAAGTCATTGCATTCGTCATTTTTGAACCACATGGTCTTCATGAAAGTTGTAGGCCTAGATCTTAGCTTTCAAATTACTTTAGTTTGAGTCTAATATCATTTCTATAACTCCAGGTACGTTCAAATTACTGCACACTACTTAGGTCCAGTCACAACTCCTCTGTTCTGACTTCCAAGCCCAATATCACCTTCAAGGATTCTGATTCTGGAAACGTGTTTAACATGAAAGTTGTAGATATGGGTCTTAATGATTCAGCATCCAAATTTCATCCCATTTGACAACTTCTATCTCGAAATATGTGATGAACAGTACACATAGGTTAACCTATTAGAAAAAGTACTCTAGTTCTTGCTTCAACCCCAATTTGAGTTATCTAATTGTGTGATTGGGCCTTTAAGGTATTCTTGAAAGTTGTAGAACTCTCTCTTATCTTTCAAATGCCACTAGAATCACCTCCAAAGACCACCTACATCCCAAGATATAGCTCAAATACAAAAATAACGTAAGACGTAAATTATGCTAAAAAATTCAATTAAGTCCAATTTGAGTCCAAACTTACAAAACATAATCAAAATCAATCAATTAAGTACATGGAGAGTGTAAATGACTAAAAATGAAGGCTTATTAATGTATCAAATATGTGATCATCAAGTATCTTACATGTATGATATCAGTACTCCTTCGAGTATGATTTTCTCCATTGTTGAGATGCTTATAGTCTCATTTTGGACCAGTTGTTGAGAGTGCTAGCTTGATTTTGACATTATGTTGTGACCACATATTGTTTGATTAATATGAAAAATTGTTTTCTTACTAAAGTGATGTAATATGACTTATGTTGTCCAAGTGGGAGAATATTAGAATTTTTTTTATTTATGGACTAGCATAAATCATATTGTAATTTTATGAAACCCAAATTAATTAGATGTCAAAATTATTAGAGCATTTTGTTTAGCTCAAATTGTGATCATTATTGTTAATGAACTTATTGTTGTTAAAGCATTGCTCATATATGTGGATTTTGTTTTATGGATCCTGTATATGAGTTTGCCATAGTAGGCAGGTTTAACCCATTTTAATTATTCTATATATACAGGGTGAGGCCACTATTCATAGCCACTTTTAATGCGTACAATTACTCCATTGATACTGACGTGTGAGCATCTACTGTGGGATAGGAATAGTATCTCTCCCTCATCGAGATTAGTTTTTTTTCAGGGTTTCAACAAAGAGTTCCTCATCGACATCTTTTCAAGGTAACCCTAAAACTTTTTATATGTATTGATATGTCATAAATATTGGGATTAATAGATCCGATAAATTTCTATCATTGTCTTCAAATATCACAACTAGAATCTCTATCAGAAAACATATTTCAACCATATACATTCCTCACGAGAGTTGCACTCAACAATAAAAATCACTCAAAAGTATGATGACACTCATAACAAGTATATATGAGTAGAGTAGTAGGTACAAATCAAAACACATATCTCATATATAAAATGATGAAAAGAAAGCTAAGAAAATAGAACAAATATTGTTTCATGAAAAGATGCTAAGAAAAGACTTTACATCACATCTTAAGATTAGTTATGTATATTGGAAGAACCATACAATCCTTTAAGATCAAATATGACTTTTATTAAGCTTGTAATGTAGGTAAAGGGAAAATATGAAGGCTAAGGAAAATAACAAAAATCAAAAGTGTTTTAAGAATATTTACAAGCTTGATTTCTATACTTTCAACACAATTTTCTTTACCTTCCTTAAATAAATTTAAAAAAAAAACTCCCAAACCAGATTTTTTTTTATTTCTTTTCTCAATTTTTTTCAACTTTTTAGCTTTTCAAAAAAGTTTTTCTTGCACTTCCACCTTGCCTTTTTTTTTCATTTTTCTATTTCTTTTTCTTCCCTTATACCTTCTCATATTGTAATAATATTGCTTCTTTTTTGAAACACTATAGGAACGAGTTAATAAAGAAAGGCTCAATAAATAAGGTCAAAGGGATGACTAGCGACAATATGCAAAAGAACAAAAACATTATTTCAAGGCTCAAAATAAGAAATATGGCCTAATATAATCTCTCAAGGAAATACACAATTCTGCCAACTTCCATGACATCAGATTAAATGCAAGTGTGATATAAAACTTCTCTTTAGTTAAAAATAACAATAATGAAATTGTCTACTGAGAAAAAAAAATATGAGCACTAACAAGAAATATTAGAAAGTCAAGAAGATACTTTCACAATATAAATGAATGGCTCAAAACTCACTCGGCAAAAATATGGTATCCATATGCTTTCATCAAGTTCTCTAATTATTTCAATTTTTAAACAAAGAAATATGCAGAAATAACTATGAATAATGTGAAACAAATTGAGCAAGATAATAGAAAAAAATTCTCACAAAAGTGACATAATAATAACATGACTGAAATTCAAGCAACTCTCACTCCCAATCAAAACCAAACATTCTCCTCAATATTTTAAATTAAATTTAGACTTAAGAAATAATCATTAATATACATCAAAAAAATTATTGGGACAAAAATAAATAGGGTAATAGGGATGAGTCACATACCTAAAATGCTTAACAATTAAAAAGAGTAGACAAGAAAAGGATAATTACACTCTGACAATGGTTATCAATGACAAAAATAACAAGAATAAAATAGAGTAAAATGAAACAAACAAGCACGCAAACTAATTTTTTTTTTTAGGTTTTGAAGTTTTTAATTTTTTTTTGTTCGCCAGCACTATTTACGTCCCCATACAAAGGCTCCGAAATCTGGGAGGCATTTAAGCTGACTCAATAAAAATAAATCTCAAACTAAAAACTTACCTCAGTTTTGGTAGACAAGATCGTCTACCAAAGTCCCTTCTATATCTAGATCCTTCAACTGAATGTACGGCTTCAATCGCCGACTATTTACCAAAAAGGTTACTTAAAGGTCTTGCTACGTTGTTGAAATCCTTGATGAACCTCCTGTAGAAATTTGTGTGCCCTAGAAAAGGTCTAATTTCTTCCACATATTTAGGGGGAGGAAGATTAGAAATCAAATCAACTTTAGTTTTATCAACCTCAATGTCATCTTTAGATACAATGTGACCATCACCAGCATTAACATGATTCAAGCATGCCAATAATGGATCTTCACAACTAAAATGAGTCATAAGCCAAACTATCAATCAAATTCAATTCATGCACCTCATTATCATTATCATCAGGCATATGTTTATTGATATGAAAAACATTAAGCTAAACAGTCATGTTCCCAAATGATAGTTTCATCATACCACTTATACAATTAATCAATGTATTAGATGTAACAAGAAATAAGCGACCCAAAATAACATGAATTGGGGGATAGGGACCACTAATAGGCTCAGTATCAAGCACAACAAAATCAACAAGAAAGTAGAAATTCTTAATTTTTATCAACGCATCCTCAACAATGCCCCTAGGGTATTTAACAGATCTATCAGCTAATTGGAGAGTCATTTTAGTTGGTTTCAACTCTCCTAAACCCAACTACAAGTAAATAGAATAGGGCAACAAATTAACACTTGCACCTAGATCTAGTAAAGCTTTCTCAACATGATGATCCCCAATTTTACAAGCAATAGTGGGTGATCTAGGGTCTTGATACTTAACAGGATATTTATTGAAAATCACAGAATTTACCTGCTCTGTCAAAAAGGCCTTCTTGGGAACATTAGACTTACTCTTCATAATGAGAGATCCTTCAAGAATTTAGCATATACAGGTCTAATAGCATTAAGAAATGGTAAGTTAATTTGCACCTGTTTAAAAATTTCCAAAATATCACCTGACTGCACAGTGTTCTTGGGGTTCACTAATCTATGAGAAAAAGGGGCTCTAAGCATATACTCCTTAACTTCAGGTTCCACAACTTTAGCAGTTGACACATTAAGCTTTGAAGGCACATTATCCTCATCTGAATTATTCTTATCCCTAGAACTATTGGCTTCTAATTTCATATTATCCCTCACAGGCTCTACAATATGATAATCTATTTGCTTTCTAGACCTAAAGGTGGTGATAGACTAAACCATCTCATATTCCCTATTAGAGCTAGATGTTTCATGAACTGCATATTGTCCCTTGAGACTAAGGTCAAGGATAGGCTGACTAGGAAACTTTCCTCTCTCTCTCTGCCATTTGATTAGTTAACTGGCCCATTTGGACTTCCAAATTTGCTATAACATTAGTGTGCACTTAGATAACATTCTTTATCTCTTGAATGACATTGATGGTCACTTGGATGGTATTTCTCATCTCTTACATAAATTGACCAAGAGTCTGTTCTAGTGATGATTGTTGCCTAAATTGACCTGTTCCTTGATTTGGGAAATATGATGGTTGTCGGTAACCTTGGTTAGGTTGCTGAAGCTGAGTCTGACTCTCCATAAGTTGACCACCTAAGTTACCTGAAAAGTTATTTTGCTTCTAAGAAAAATTAGGGTGATTTCATCAATTAGGATTATAAGTATTTGAAAAAGTATTAGCAAAAGATCTCCCGATTGTGTTTCCCTACTCAACAAAATAATAATTATTAGATACAGAAGAAGAGCACATAGAATAAGCATGCATATTACTCCCACAAAATGTACAATTTTCTTGTTAAACACTATTAACCTGACCAACTCCTTTATTGAGTGATAGAGACTTAACTTCACGTGTAATACCATCTAGTCTAGATATGATATGTGTATCCTCAATCACCTTATATAAACCTCCTTTTTTAGGTTGATATGATCTATCCCTACAATTAGCAAAATCCTACGGTTAATAATTTTTAGAAAAATCTTCAAAAAAATGATAACCCTCTAGTGCATTCAAATTCAAAAATGTGCCACCATTTATAGACTCAACCAAGCCCCTATTAAATTGTGTCAACCCATTGTAAAAATAATGCACAAGGTGCCATTTTTCAAAACCATGGTGAGGGCACCTCACAAGCAAATCTTTAAACCTCTCTCAGCTTTCAAAGAATTTTTCATGGTCTTCTTAACAAAAATATGAAATTTCTCTTCTCAAAGAATTTGTTTTGGACATGGAAAAACATTTAGATAAAAAATTTTGGCATAATATTTCCTATGACGTAATAGAGGTAGTAGGTAAAGAATTCAGCCAAGTTTTTGTTTTATCTTTCAATGAAAAAGGAAAGAGACGCAAATGCACAGATTCTGTAAAAAAAATTAAAATTTAAATGTTTCACAAATTTCTAAAAAATCATTGACGTGCAAGTATGAATTTTTCCTATCTAAGCCATGAAAAATTGGAAGCAGATTGATAACCTAAGGTTTAATATCAAAATGGGTAGCAGTAGTAGCAGGTAAAACGATGCATGAGGATGGATTCACAGATATTAGGCAAAATAATTCCCTAAGTGATCTAACATCATCTCCTTACACAGTCACATCCATCTTTGTTACGAGTTATATATCAACTCTCACCTATGAAGCACGAACATATCATTTTTTAGGCATGTCCACGTGTTAGACACGTGTCCGTGTCGGACACATAGGGACATCCATACGTCACACGTGTCCTTTATATCCGAATATGTTCTATTAAAAAGATTATTATTTTTAGTTTGGACATGTCTCGGACACACTTGGACACGTTTCGGACACACTTAGACACGTCTAAGACACAGCTTAGACACGACCCATTAATATTTTTTTTAAAAAAAATTAGTTTCCATCACTAACGTTCAATTAGTAAGTCCGTAACTCACCCAAGTCCAATCACATAACTGACGTCCTAAGCCATTATTTTCACATACCAGTATTTTAAATTTTATCTTTTAACACGTCACTATTAGACTTTTAAGTTTTATCTTTTCACACACCACTATTTTCATTTGCTTCTTCTATCTCTGCTCGTATCAAGTCGTTCACTTCATCGTCATAGAAGCTTGCCTCACACCAATGTTCCCTCTAGTTAATTTTCGTTTGAATGCACATGTACTTGTACATGGTTAATTCTATTATGAGAAGTTGATTTAGAAGAATTTTTAGAAAATGTCAATAAAAATTATACTTCATATTTTTTTGGAGGGGCTTACTAGGTAACAAATATTGACACATATAACATATATTAAGATATTATAAATTTTCAAGTTTATAGAAATGATATTAATGAATTATGAATTTTTTTCTTAAATTTTATAATTATATATATATATATATATATATATATATATATATATATATATATATATATATATATGTCATAATTCTTACAATTTTTTTAAATTTAGTGTGTTCTCTTTTCCATGTTCGTGTCTGTGCTTCATAAACTCTCACTAATCTATGTGTATGATCACGAACTCAAGTTGTCATGCAATGTTCAAACAAAAAATAAAATAAAATTAAAGAAAATAGAGCAATTAAATAACAAAATAAGATAAGGCAAATAAAAAAAAATCGACTAATAGAAGAGAAAAATTTAACAAATACTTAACTTTTAACTAACTAAGTCTCCAATAACAAAGCTAAAAATTTATTGTGACTTTTTTTTAAAAGCCTTTAAATACTTGCAAGTGTACGAGTCGTACCAACGTACAGTTGAGCAAATATGAAGTTGATCTCACTAAAACTTAGAGTTAATTTTAAGTATTAAAAAATTATTTCTAATCTAGTTACACAAATTGATGAGCCAAATATTACGTTAAATAAATAATAAAATAAAAGCAAATAAAAAAAGTAAGTATATGAATGAAGTTTTTACCAAATGTAAATGGACTAAGGGTCAGAGTCCACCAAAATTAATTTTAACATTAATTATATTAAATTATTATACTTAAATAATTTATCTCATGAACATCTAACAGTAAAACATGTACTCACGAAAAATTCATCAATGAAGTCCTAAAAATAATAATCAAATATATGATAAAATTTCTCTAATTAATAGTAAATTATCAATTCATCAAATGTATCTTTAATAAAAAATTATAATTGATATCCAACAATTATCATTAACACTTAGATAATATAAATAAATTACAAAATATAAAAAAATATAATTAAACTTCATCTAAAAATTTATTCATATAATCTGATAAAAAATAAAATTAATAAATATTAAATCTTAAAATTAAATAAAAAAATTGAACATAAAAATATCAAAACAATCAAAATTTTATTATCCCCTTAATATAAAGAATTTAGTAAAATCATAAAAAATTTAAAATATAATAAAATTATCTTACTAAAATTCTCTATTAATATTGCTCATATTTTTTTCTTCTCTGCGCTTGCGCCCCAATCTCCCTCAGCAGCGCTGTTTCTATGCGTTCTGGTTTTTTCCCCTGCGCGTTCCTTTTTATTCTGATTAGTGACTTCTGCTTCACACTCCTTCCTTTTTCTTCTCTTGCTGATGTATTTCATTGACTAAAGTAAAGGAATCAAAACCACAACTTTATAACCCAATTTGTAGGGAATTTCACCATTAGCTATTCAATTGGTTGTGCACCCAACCTTCAATTATTTTATATTTCTCTTCCTTACATTTAGAAGCCAGCGACGTATCTTTCTTATCCATGGCCCCATGAAGCGTTTGTCCTTTAGCTTGTTATAACCAATCGGAAGAAAGAATGTGAAGCTTCAACTTATTTAATTCACGTTCTCATACACCAAATTGTCATTATTTTATTATATTTTTTAACAAATTTTTATAATTTTCACAATAATTAAAATAATAACTTCTTTAAATAAATAAAGTAATAATATTATAAAATCATTAAAATTAAACATAATGAAATATAATAATTTTTAATTTTATAAAAAAATATATAAAAATTAAACTATTATCACAATTCTTAATCAGCTTATTGTTGTTTCTATCAATGAAAGTGACTTAACCCTATGTTTAGATATTTTTTTATTAATAACTAACGAATAGAAATGAGGATTGACCGAAAAAGAAAAAGAAGGAATAGAACATAGTTACTATTCTCTTTGTTTAAAAGTTTCATTAACGGAACGAAACGAAACTTCATTACCTATGTGTTCCCTCTATTCTACCTCAATTTTGGGGAAACAAGTTGATCATTTGAGGGAAAGAGGAGAGAAATGTTCCCTATGTATTCTGTTCCTTTTCCATGTATTTTAAAACTCTCAAATAAGGGAAGTTATTTTGCTTCCCCTCATTCTCTTTCCGTCCCCCTCATTACCTCTTATTCAAACATAAGGTAAGACAAAGCTCAAAGTAAATAATTATCCTAGCCAAAAATATCAGTCATGTATCAAAACACCATAATTGCTATAAAAATTCTACCATCATGAAACTCAAAGTGTATGAATAATATAATTATTATAGCATATACTTATTTTCTCCAAATATCACAATTAAAATCCTCATCAGAAAACATCGTTCAATCATATATAATTCTCACGAGAATTCCACTTAACAATGAAAATCACTCACAAATATAATGTCACTCATAGCAAATATATGTGAATAGAGTAGTAGGCACACATCAAAATAAATATCTCACATATAAAATGATAAAAAGAACGCTGAGAAAATAGAACAGATATCGTTTCAGGAAAAAATGCAAAGAAAAAACTTTACATCACATCTTAATATTAGTCATGTACGTTGGAAGAATCATGCAATCCTTTAAGATCAAATATGACTTTATTAAGCTTGAAATGTAGGTAGAAGGAAAATATGAAAGCTAAGGAAAATAATGAAAATCAAAAGTGTTTCAAGAATATTTAAAAGCTTGGCTTCTATACTTTCAACGCAATTTTCTTTACCTTCTTTAAATCACTATTTAAAAAAAATTCCTAAACCAATTTTTTCTTCTTCATTTCTCAATTTTTTCAACTTTTTAGCTTTTCGATTTTTTTTCTTTCACTTCCACTTTGCCTTTTTTTTTTTCATTTTATCTCTTTTTTTTCTTTCCCTTATACCTTCTCATATTGTAATAATATTGCATTTTTTTTAAACACTTTGAGAAAGGATTAAAAAAATGCTCAATAAATAAGCTCAAATGGGTGACTAGCGAGAATATGTGAAAGAATAAAAACATTATTTCAATGCTCAAAATAAGAAACATGACCTAATATCATCTCTTAAGTAAACACACAATTCTACCAACTTCTATGACACCATATTCTTTTTAGCTAAAAATAACAATAAGAAACGATCTAGTGAGGGAAAAAAATGAGCTCTAACAAGAAATATTATAAGGTCAAGAAAATACTATCACAATAGAAATGAATGGCTCAAAACTCACTCGACAAAAATATGGTATCCACATGCTTTCATCAAGTTTTCTAATTATTTCAATTTTTCAACAAAGAAACATGCAGAAACAACTATGAATAATGTGAAACAAGTTGAGCAAGATAATAGAAAAAAAAACATTTCTCACAAAGGTAGCATAATGATAACATGAATGAAATTCAAGTAACTCTCACCCCTAATCAAAACCAAATATTGTCCTCAATGTTTCAAATTACATTCAGACTTAAGAAATAATCATTAATATACATCAAAGAAATTATTAAAACAAAAATAAACAGGGTAATGGGGAGGAGTCACATACCTAAAATACTTAACAATTAAAAAGAGAAAACAAGAAGAGGATAATTACACCTTGACAATGGTTAGCAATGACAAAAATAACAAGAACAAAATAGAGTAAAATGAAATAAATAAGCACGCAAACTAATTTTTTTTTTAGGTTTTGAATTTTTTAAATTTTTTTCATTGACCAACACTATTTACATCTTATACAAAGGCTCCGCAATCTGGGAGACACTTAAGCCGACTCAATAAAAACAAATCTCAAACTAAAAACTTACGTCAGTTTTGGTAGACAATATCGTCTACCAAAGTCTCTTCTACATTTGGATCATTTAACTGAAGGTACGACTTCAACCGTTGACCATTTACCAAAAATGTTGCTTAAAGGCCTTGCTACATTGCTGAAATCCTTGATGAACCTCCTATAGAAATCTGTGTGCCTTAGAAAAGATCTAATTTCTTCCACAGATTTAGGGCAAAGAAGATTAGAAATCAAATCAACTTTAGTCTTATAAACCTCAATGTCATCTTTAGATATAACATGACCATCAACAACATTAACATGATTCAAGCATTCTAATAATGAATCATCATAACTAAAATACATAAATGAATCATGAGCTAAACTATCAATCAAATTCAATTCATGCACCTATTATCATCGGGCATATGTTTACTGATATGAAAAACATTAAGCTCAACATTCATGTTCCTAAATGATAGTTTCATCACACCACTCATACAATTAATCAATGCATTAGATGTAGCAAAGAATGAGCGACCCAAAATAACTTGAATTGGGGGATAAGGACCACAAATAGGCTCAGTATCAAGCACAACAAAATCAACAAGAAAATAGAAATTCTCAATTTTTATCAACACATCCTCAACAATGCCCCTAAGATATTTAACAGATCTATCAACTAATTAGAGAGTCATCTTAGTTGGTTTCAACTCCTCTAAACCCGACTGTAAGTAAATAGAATAAGGTAATAAATTAACACTTGCACCTAGATCTTGTAAAGCTCTCTCAACATGATGATCCCTAATTTTACAAGCAATAGTGGGTGATCCAGGGTCTTTATACTTAAACAGAATATTTATTGAGAATCACATAAATTACCTTCTCTGTCAAAAAGGCCTTCTTGGGAACATTAGACTTCCTCTTCACAATGAGAAGATCCTTCAAGAATTCAGCATACGCAGACACCTGTTTAAAAATTTTCAAAATATCACCTTACTGCACAGTGTTCTTGGGGTTTACTAATCAATGAGGAAAAGGGACCCTAGGCACATACTCCTTAACTTCAGGTTCTACAACTTTAGGAGTAGACATATTAAGCTCTGAGGGTATATTATCCTCATCTGAATTATTCTTATCCCTAGAACTACTAGCTTCTAACTTCATATTATCCCTCACAGGCTCTACAACATGATTATCTATTTGCTTTCCAGACCTAAAGGTGGTGATACACTGAACCTACCCATATTCCCTATTAGAACTAGATGTTTCATGAATTGCATACTGTCCTTTGGGATTAAGGATAGGCTGACTAGGAAACATTCCTCTCTCTTTTTCGACCATTGACTGGCCAACTGACTCATTTGAACTTCTAAATTTGCTATAGCATTAGTGTGCACTTGGGTAACATTCTTTATCTCTTGAATGACATTGGTGGTCACTTGGCTGATATTTCTCATCTCTTGTATAAATTGACTAAGAGTCTCCTTTAGTGATGATTGTTGCCTAAACTGACATGTTCCTTGATTTGGAAAATATGATGGTTGTCGGTAACCTTGGTTAGGCTGCTGGAGCTAAGTCTGACTCTCCATAGGTTGACCACCTGAGTTACCTGAAAAGTTATTTTGCTTCTAAGAAAAATTAGGGTGATTTTGCCAATTAGGATTATAAGTATTTGAAGAAGTATTAGCAAAAGATCTTCCTATTGTGTTTTCCTACTCAATAAAATAATAATTATTAGATACAAAAGAAGAGCACATAGAAGAAGCATGCATATTACTCCCACAAAATGTACAATTTTATTGTTAGACATTATTAATCTGACCAACTCCTTTATTGAGTGATAGGGACTTAACTTCATGTGCAATAACATCTAGTCTAACTCTGATGTATGTATCCTCACTCACCTCATATAAACCTCCCTTCTTAGGTTGGTATGATCTATCCCTACAATTAGTAAAGTGGGGACTATTGAGAATTTTTAGAAAATCTTTAAAAAATTAATAACCCTCCTGTACTTTCGAATTCAAAAATGTGCCACCATTCAGAAACTCAATCAAACCTCTATTAGATTGTGTTAACCCATTATAAAATACTACACAAGACGTCATTTTTCAAAACCATGGTGAGGGCACCTCACAAGCAAATCTTTAAACCTCTCCAAACTTTCAAAGAATTTTTCAAGGTCTTCTTAACAAAAATATGAAATTTCTCTTCTCAAAGAATTTGTTTTGGACATGGGAAAACATTTAGATAAAAACTTTTGGCACAATATTTCCCATGACATAATAGAGTTAGAAGGTAAAGAATTCAATCAAGTTTTTGCTTTATCTTTCGATGAAAAGAAAAGAGACGCAAATGCACAAATTCTGCAAAAAAAAAATTTAAATGTCAATGTTTCAAAATTTCTAAGAAATCGTTGACAGGCAAGTATGGATCTTCCCTATCTAAGCCATGAAAAATTGGAAGCAGATTGATACCTTGATGTTTAATATGAAAATGGGTAATAGTAGTAGCAGGTAAAATAATGTATGAGGGTGGATTCACAGATATTAGGCAAAATAATTCTCTAAGTGGTCAAACATCATCTTCTTGCACAGTCACATCCATCTTTGTTACGGGTTCTATATCAACCCTTATTAATCTATGTGTATGATCAAGAACCCAAGCTGTCATACAATGCTCAAACAACAACAAAAATTAAAGAAAATAGAACAATTAAATAAAAAAATAAGATAAGGCAAATAAGAAAAAAAAATCAACTAGTAGAAGAAAAAAATTTAACAAATACTTAACTTTTAACTAATTAAGTCTCCAACAATGATACAAAAAACTTGTTGTGACTTTTTTTTAAAAACCTTTAAATATTCGTAAGTGTACAAGCCGTACCGACATACAATTGAGCAAATACGAGGTCAATCCTACGAAAACTTAAAGTTAATTTTAAGTATTGAAAAATTCTTTCTAATCTAGTTGCATAAATTGATGAACCAAATATAAAAAATTTAAGTTAAATAAATAACTAAGATAAAAATCAAATTAAAAGAAAGCAAGTATATAGATGATGTTTCTGCCAGATGTAAAAGGACTAAGAGTCAAAATCTACCAAGATTAATTTTAACGTTAATTATATTAAATTATTATACCCAAATAATTTATTTCATGAACATCTAATAGTAAAGTATGTGCTCATGAAAAATTTATTAATAAAATAATAAAAATAATAATCAAGTGTATGATAAAATTTTCTTAATTAATAATAAATTATCAATTCATCAAATATATCCTTAATAAAAAATCACAATTGATATTCAACAATTACCGTCAACACTCAAATAATACAAATAAATTATAAAATATGATAAAAACATAATTGAACTTATCTAAAAATTTATTTATATAATCTGATAAAAAATAGAATCAATAAATATTAAATCTTAAAATTAAATAAAAATAATTCAATATAAAAATATCAAAACAATCAAAATTTCATTATCTATCACCTTAGTATAAAGAATTTAATAAAACATAAAAAAATTAAAATACAATAAAATTATTCCACTAAAATTCTCTATTAATACTACTCTTCATTTTTTCTTCTATGCGCTTGCGCCCCAATCTCCCTCAGCGGCATTGTTTCTATGCGTTCTAGTTTTTTCATCTGCGTGTTCCTTTTTATTCTGATTAGTGACTTCTACTCCACACTCCTTCCTTTTTCTTTTCTTGCTGACGTATTTCATTGACTTAAGTAAAAGAATCAAAACCGTGGGTTTCATCATGGTCTACAAGTTTATAACCCAATTTGTACTCAATTTCAGTGTCAGCTATTCAATTGGTTGAGAACCCAACCTTCAATTATTTTATATTTCTCTTCCTTACATTTAGGAGCTAGCAACATATATTTCTTAACCATGGCCCCATGAAACATTTGTTCTTAGCTTGTTATAAGCAATTGGGAGAAAGAATGCGAAGCTACTAAACTCATGATTCAACTTATTTATCCATTATACCTATTAAGTTATAATATGTATGTATTTTTTTAAAATAAAATATGAGAGAGAATATTAATAAATACATATTATAATTTAATTGATAAAATAAATGTAATATATATAAAGAAATAGAGTTAATTTTTATTCATAAATTAATAGTATTATAAAGTCACTAAAATTAAATATAATGAGATATAATAATGTTAATTTTTTAATAAAAAAATATAAAAATTAATGTATTATCAATATGAAAATAGTCAACTTAGATGTTAGCTTCGAATAATTCTATGGGAAAATAATTAGTCAAAGACCAGCTATATATCAAGGAACAAAGGCCCTGGTTCTTAGCGATAACCATCAACAAAAGAAGATTAAGAGCCAGAGTTTGAAGATGTTTGAACAGAAAAGGCACTTTATGCTAATTCTAGTCTTATTTTTTCTCTCTTTCTTCATTTGTGTTAATGGTAGGCACTTTGTGCTGGTTCATGGAGCCAGCCATGGCGCATGGTGCTGGTATAAGGTGGCAGTTCTGCTGAAATCGAGTAGTCATAATGTTACAACTCTAGACTTGGCTGCTTCAGGTATCAATCCAAAGCAGGTGCAGGAAATTCGTTCAATTTCAGAATACTATGAACCTTTGATGACATTCATGGGCTCTCTTCCTCCAAAGGAGAAGGTGGTGCTAGTGGGTCACAGTCTTGGAGGAGTACCCATTTCTGTAGCAATGGAAAGGTTCCCTGAGAAAATATCTGTTGCAGTTTTTGTCACTGCAGCCGTGATTAGTGAAAATCTCACTTACACAACTCTTAAACTAGAGGTATCTCATTTTTTTAATTTATATTATTATCCAATCAATCTAATTTTTAAATATGATGTTGGATTATTATTATTATTATTAGTTTGATTATATTATATAATATTTTTTTCATTTAATGTTTTTTATATAGTTATTTTTTCATTATTATTTTTTTCAAAAATGTTTCTTCTTTGTCTGAATTTTTTTAGTTCAATCTCTTAACCTGCAATTAAACCACTAACCTAATAACTCAACCTTCAAATATGCTCCATCTCATATATGACTTATAGAAGTATGATCCAATCAATGAAAATATAAGCAATTCAAGAAATTTTACAGGGGTTTAGAAGAACGGGTTTCGATATGGACACACAGTATTTCTTCTTTGATGGGCCTAACAAACCTGCAACTGCAAGGTTGTTTGGACCTAAATTCCTGGCATCCAAGATGTACCAATTATCGCCACCTGAGGTAAACAAAATCATGAGAAATTTTAGTATCTTTCTGAAACATAATAAATATATATATTTAGGAATAAATCATTTCATGTGAAGTGAAGAGGACAATAGATATTAAGATTTTAAGATAGGATTTTACAAATTTTAAGAGAATGTTATTATTTAAATCTTTCTATTTATTTTTTCTTCGTATGATTTTATTATATAAAATTTTCATATGAGATGATATATTCAATTGAATTCAATCTTGACAATGATATCCATCTTCTGTTGAGTGATTCGGTGATAAGGTTTTAACTGAAAAAATATTCAAATGTGGGTTAGCTGTATCCCTAAAAAATTATTTTAAAAAATTAATAAATAAAAAGTGGTAAATCTAAATTCACTTAATCAATTATTTTGAGTCTTACATCACAACTTGATTTGACTTTTAAATAACTCTGTAAAGCGATCCTTATTTACTTTAAGGGCAGACTCCATCAATATACAAGTATCATAACCTCATCACAGTTACAGCACATATTAAGACAAACCACATTATAACAAGTGATTTGCATATTAATGAAGTCATCCATCAATTAATATATATGTAGGATTTGACGCTTGCATTATCACTGGTGAGACCTCGGCCTTTATTTAATGATGTTGAAGTATTGTTGAAAGAAACTACAGTTACCAAGCAGAGAAATGGAAGGGTACCAAAAGCCTTCATTATGAGCAAAGGAGACGAGACATTAAAAGAGGGTATGCAAACGTGGATAATTGAGAGAACTGGTCCATATGTTGAAATAAAAGTGATAAAGGATTCAGATCACATGGTCATGTTATCTAAACCGAAAAAGCTTAGCTCTTACATTCTAAGGATTGCGTACAAATATTAAGCTTCAATTGCTTTTGATGCATCAATAACTTCGAGACTTTATTGTTCTATGTTTTCATATGGTTAGTTGTTGTCATGATCCCTACTCCCCAAATGGAATAATTTTGAGACTTTCATGTTCTGTGCTTTTATGTAGTTAGTTATTTCATGTTCCCCGCTCCCCAAAAGCAATAAATTGCCATGTAAGACGTGTAATTGAGGAATCCTCTGTTTTTTCATTTTTCATTTTTTTCCCCTTGCGCTCTCTCTCTTCTATAAGTCTTTAAAATTAGTGAGCATTTCCTAATTTGCACGGGTCTTTTTAAAATTTTAATAATTGGTTAAATTCAGTTTGTAAAAATACATGTATTATATGTTTTGAACTTGAACTCTATTTATTAGTAATTTATTTTCCAAAAAAGAAAAAAAAACAAAAGAAATGACAAATTTTCAACTGAGCTACGCAAGTTAAGCAAACTAAATGCATCATATTCTTTTCATAACCCATTTTACTTTGACAGGTACATTTCAAATGAGAAATGTCTAAGTAAATTAATTAAATGATTTGATAAAGGAAGAAAGATGGTATCATTAATGACCATTATAATAATAGAAAATGAAAGATGGTGAACCTACCTTTACTGTATCTCTAATCTCAAGCTTTATTTTATATATATATATATATAATCTCTAATCTCAATCTTTATTTTATATATATAATAAGTTAAGATTATCAATGTCTAAATATTTTTCATATATATATATATATATGGAATGTATATGATGAGAAGAATATTTATTGAAAGAAGTGAGATGAATGAATATTGATAATTAAATTTTATATGAATAGTTAAGATTAGAATATAAATACATGTGACCTTTTTAAATAGTAACAAGACCTTTAAGTAACTTTTAATCTTAATCATTCATATATAATTGTATGATCGAAATTTACTTCTGTCACATTCTCTCAATAAAACCTCCTCTCACCCCCTATATATAGAGAGAGAGAGTAGAATATCCAACCCAACCTTATTAGAAATATGAAATTTATTTCTTCCTCAGTTTTATCCATTTCATTCAAATTCTATATTAGGTAGTTAATGCACCAAAATCTCGTTTGAGAAGATTTCGGTTAAATGAGGCATTGGTCCCTTAAAACAAATAATATCCTTATGAATTATGATTAACATTTATATTATCTATCCATCAATTATCAATAAAGCTTTTATGAGAAAGTCAGACCTAGCCTCTCTCTCTTATTTTAATCCTCCCTTTCGTTAGAGTGAAAGAGCGACGGGCTTCCATTCTTTTTTTTTTCTTGTGGTAGTCCCATCATTTCATCTTCTTTTGTTTTAGTGTTTTTTTTTTTCAATAAGTAGCTCAGATCTATTAGATTTTGAGGATGCTTCTCCAAATCCACTTCTCTTAATGACAAATATCGTGATTTTGGTTTTTTTATTTTTGTTATTCTTTTTATGGGTGTTTTTGTTTCCCCTTATGGTTGGTTGTTCCTATCTTGTTGGTTTTGCAAGTGGAGGAGTTTTTCAAATCTACTTTGATATGAGACATAATATACCCTTCCAACTACAGCACTTCTGTGTTGGTTTCTGATATGAAAAATGTTTAAACATTGATAATCTTTGGGCAAGGAGCAAAACTATGGATCATTGTTTAGTTCTTAGTGTAAAATTTATTTGTTTCTTATTCTTTTTGAATCTGATATATCTTTTCTGATTTATAAGTGTCGTTAGACTTCATTCTTAATGAATCTTTCTTTTTTCTTGTAAAAGAAAACTTTTATACCATGAATTTTCCTATCTAACCAAAATGGTTGCTGTGAGTCTTGGGATCTGCCACCCCTTAGTGTTTACAAGTTGAATACTGATGCTTCTGTGAGAGAAGATGGTGCTTGCAGTCTTGGTGCTCTAATTCGTGATTCAAAAGGCAACATTATGGCAGCTGTTACAGAATAAGGCTATCATGAACCCATTTTTGTTTAGGTCTATGGAGGAGCCACTTTTTTTATAGTATATATATACAGATTTTGGTGTATATAAAATTACCAGTTGAAAAATGTAAATTTTTTGTATGTACAGTTATTCATAAACAAAATAAAAAATAATTTGACTAAATTTCTATGCGAATGTAAGTATTACTAGTTGAATCTAATCTTTTAATCTTAACCATTAATTTATTTTAACAATAAATAAATAACTGATTTGTGCTTGGTCCATCTATGAACCACGATGGTCCATATTAGAATTCTCTGCAACTACATGCTTGCTGCAGTAGAGCATGGAGGTGAATATGGCTGAAGTCTTAGCTTTGAGAATGGCTCTCCAATTAGGAGGCTTTTAAAATGCTCCTATTGAAGTTTTGAGTATCAATGCTCTAACCAAAATTACCTATAGTAATAGGTAGCTAGCAGTTTTTTTTGTTAAAAAAATGACATATAGTTATTTATTATTTAAACCATATATTTCTCTTATTTTGGTCATAAGTCCTTATAGAAATTATTCAAAAGCTTTGTTCTTCTTCCCTACTGAGTTTTTTTTTTCGGCAAGCCCCTCCACCACAAGGGATCCTCCTTTTATCGCGTGATCCCCAGCTTCATGTGCCAATGCGGTGAATTCATTGCTGTAAATGGCACCGGCGGTGAGTCCATTTATGGCTCCAAGTTCGCCGATGAGAACTTCATCAAGAAGCACGCCGATCCTGGTATCTTGTCAATGGCGAATGCGAGGCCTGGGACAAATGGATCTCAGTTCTTCATATGCACGACAAAGACGAAGTGGCTAGATGGGAAGGACGTGATGTTCGGTCAGGTGGTGGAGGGATTGAACGTGATGAAGGAGATTGAGAAGGTTGGATCCAGCTCCAGCAAGACCTCCAAGATGGTCGTCATTGTCGATTGTGGTCATTTTGTAAATTTCAAATATTTTAAAAACAAAATTTGTAATTACTCACTGTATTAGAGATTACTTACTATTAAAATTACATGTATAAAATATGAGTCGTTGGTCATTTTTCAAACAAAATTAATGGTGCAAAGAAAAGAGCATCGTGCTCCAAAATCATTTTAGAGCATTGAAAATGTGTCCCTCTAATTAACCCATGATATTTGCTTTTCGATTTGGTAGCTGAAATGGATTGCAGCTAAGTACATGAGCTCCTGCAAGCTAAATGTGGTTGTTTCTCGTATTTGGCAACCACATTAAAAGAAAGAGTAGTTAAGGCATGAGCCACTTTATTCCCTGCCCTTTTCACCATGCCTTAACTACTCTTTCTTTTTTCTTGCATCGATGTACCATTTAATTTTAATACCATTTAATTTTAACTGTTAGATAGATCAATGGCTAGGATTCTTGGGATCCTTCTGCGGTGCACCCTGAAAAATAGGGTGCACAGTGTCGTTGATTTGCAAAAAAAAAAAAATCTACGGCAGATAGAAGGAATGAATGCTAGTAGAAGTGGTGAAGTTGCAGAAGATTAGGATGGAATAATGAATGAGTTATATAAGGTAATTAAAATTAAAATGGTCAAGTTAATTATCATCCCCAAATTTGCGAAGTCATCTGTGTCAAAAGATGACAGAGCTTTAGCGAGGTAATTATTCCTGAATGTTTCTCCAGTCTTTGTCTCGGAAGTCCTCGCCGTCTACGCCAACAAGGAAGTCATCGGCGGTGGTCGAAGAGTCAATCCTTCTTCGTTAGGGAGCGGTGTCGTTGGTCCAGTGGTTGTTTGGGATGTCGGTGATTTAGATCTGTTTGGAGTGACTGATATCGCACTGTTGCGAAGATTTGTAATGAGATCTCGGTGATTTATACATTGGGTCTTAGGGTTTTGTGTCGTTAATCTGTGATTGTAGAAGTCATGCTTTGGTCAATTTTTGAAGTCTAGCTATGGCTCATTTCTTTGGGATACAGATGCAGAAATTTAGATGGTGAATTTGTTTAATACATCGATTGAAAGTTTTAAGTCATTTTATTGTCAAGGTTCCGATTCAGATAGTTTACTAGTTGATTTGAAAATGGAAGCAGCAAGATGGGCAGATTTGAAACTGATCAATCTCTGAATGAAGTGATTTTAGAGTTTAGTTGAATGTAGATTTGCAGAAAATATTGATTTTTTTTAAAGTCCATTTTCATTTTTTTGGCGATGTTGGGCATTCGGGTTGAATCCGGTTTTAACTAACAATTTTGATACTTTTATTATTAACATAGATATACTTTTTTTACACTTTTTTTAATATCATTCATTATATTTATTTATTTTTTATCAAATTTTTTACAAAATTTGATATTTTTAAAAAATATATCAATAGTGCATATATCCCTAAAAAAGATAAATAATTTTTTTTAACCAAATGCTGATGTAGAAGTATAAGACGTAACACTACGTTTGGATGATAGGTAATGAGAGGAACAAAAAAGAGAATGAGGAGAACATGAATAATTTTCCTAGTTTGGAAGTTTTAAAATACATGAGAAGGGAACAGAATATATATGGAATCATTTTTCCCCTCTTTCCTTCAAATGTCCAACTTTTGTTCCTCCCAAAATTGAGGTGAAACGGGAAGAATACATGGATAATGAAATTTCGCTCCGTTAATGAAACTTCCAAATAAAGAGAATGAAAATTATGTTTCATTTTTTTTTTCTGTTCTATCCCCACCTATTCCGTTCGGTTCTATTAATGAAAAAATATCCAAACATAGAATAAATGTGATGTGGTGGGGCTCAAGAGTCGGAGAAGAAAGGCACGGGCCCTAAATAATAGAAGTTTAAAAATTGCACCCAAAAAATAGACTTTGATATTGGACAGAGTCATTGTGTAAAAAAAATAAAAAATTGCAATAACAATCAAAAGTTGCAGAAAGCTAATTTAGTGTAGAGAGTCTGGTGTTGAGTTTTGAATATAACTGTCAATATTAATTGATAACATTATATGAATACCAAGTTAGGCATGATGTTTATTTTGTAGTAATAAAAAAAACTGAAAATAGGATAATTAATTTTGAAGTGGTATGTTTTGAACCTGGTATTTGACAAATTTCAGAATTTGACCGTAAGTCAATCGAAGATCCACCCTGGTTAAGTTACAAGTTAAGGGTAACAATGTTTAATTCGTTTGAGGGCAACCATTTTGGTCATTTCAGTTCCATGGCTGGTCATGGAGTGAATAACCCAAGTGTTGGGGTTTTGGGGCTGATACCAATAGAAGGACAAAAATACACATAACATATGATTAACTAGCAATAGGGTTCATTGTATAGCAATTAACAAGTTCCAACTGCATTGCAAATGCACAGTGGGAGGTACTAGTACCAAATATAAACACAGAAAAAGAAAGGTGTGAAGCCACTGGGTTCAAGTAGGAAAGTTTGGATTAGGGCCATACTGGCATTGGTAGTATGATGGGTGCCTGAAAAGCATTTGAAGGGACACCTCAGTATAACACCCAAGGGAGATGGAAGCCTGGTCAAAAGATCCTCTGAGTATGAAAAGGTCAGCTAAGAGGATCCTGAACCAAACATCATCAAAGAATTTGCAGTCAAGACCTTCCTGAAGATAGATGACTATATTCTAAACGCATAGAGGTTCCATGCTGTTGGAGGGCCTAGTACTGTAGTACATGGATTATGAAATAATGTGGTGACATGTACCATTTCCCATTTGATATAATAAAGGGGTTGGTAAACTTACAGGACATGGTCCTGTCTTTGATTGTCTGTTGATTTAATGAATTCTGTCCTATTTACTATTAGAGTATGGGACTTCTTGAAATGCTACTTGTGAGTAGGTTAAGCACATCAATTATGTGCACTATCTAAACCAAATCCCCCTGATCACAGATTTAGCATTCACATGGAACACTCAAAAATTTTTACTGGCAAGAAAGAAGAACTGGACATGTCAGTTTCTTTGGCAATTGTTTGGCTAGAGTGTCACTGATGCTTATTATATTGAATCGGATCAAAAAAATGCTCATGAAACTATTAAGTCCAGAATTAAGAGGTAAGCATTCAGCTAACCAAGTAAGCAGTCACCAAATCGACTGCTTCTTCCTCCAATAAATAATTAAGGATAAATAGAACAACTTGTTATAACTGCTCATTTGTCATTTGCTCATGTGGTCAATTAAGTGGTCTCATTACAGCAAGCCAATCAGGAGAATTCTTTTTTTGTCAAAACCTAAGCAAGTTAAAATCAGCAGACAATTTTATAAGGATATCAAGATCACTAGATTTCAGAGCAGTGTGCCTGCCACCATGACTTTTAAACTGAAGACGTCCTGCCAGTTTTTCATGAGGAGGGATTGCCTCTTTCACTGCAGAGAATTCATATATAGCATTCACCCATGAGAATAATAGAGGAAATTTCTCAGGGCCTAGAACCTTTATACCATGAACTTCTTCCTGAGCCTTGTAAATAGAATAATATCAAATATATGATGACGTCTAGGAGTCCCACATTGTTGTAGTCAACACTAGGATTGCCACCGGGTAAAAAAATCCTTCATTCCATTCTCAAGCACAGTCAATATTTCAAATAATTATTCTATGGCTTCTTGTTGCACTTCTCCTTCAGTTTTGGCAATTTTGATCTTGGTATCAAATAGCTAGCTGCCTTTATAAAATGCACAAGCATTAGACCCAATACATTGACTCAGGCTAATTAAGTTGCATCTTTTCTCGCTGACGAGATTCTCTCGGTAATCCTGTGAACCGCATGCCAGTTCTCGCGTACCGCGTACTGCGTGTCAATTCATGGTACTTCACAGTGTAAAGAAAGCCTTATAATTATATAATAAAAAGTGATGAACCGTGTACCAGTACTGCGTATGCGTACCAGAAAGTACCACGAACCCGGTAACTATCCCTGAGCTAGTTATTATTAACATTAGCTTCTCCTTAACTTCTTTGAGTTTTGCAAGTTGTTTTCCCTTCTCCACTGCATAGTTAACCATCTTGTATTTAGCTAATATTAGTAGTTCCAGCTTGTTGAAGAAACTTTCCTTTTATTTTTTGTACTTTTTTTTATGTATATATATAATCAAATCACCCCTATCAGTCACTGCTAACTAGCACACTAACTTTTTAAATAGGGTGTTTTCTTAACTATGCTTTCTTTCTTGATATTTTGCAGCTATTTAACCACTTCGACATCTCAAGCAACAAAAAGTAAATTTAAACAAAAAAAAAACTTGAAACTAAAATATGAGCTCAAACCAAAAAATTCTCATTGGATAAGTACATATTTTGAGCTATTGATGCTAAAGCATGTAACAATGTAATAATGACAAGCACGTTTGAATTATAAGATGAGAGGAGTTACTTTGCAGTACCTTTTCCTGAAGGAAGTTAGCCCAGAACCACACTTGGGCTCTTTTGAAGGGATCATCAGGCAGCAATCGAGGACCATTTGTCCAGGTTTCATCAATGTACTCAAGGATGACAAGTGACTCAGCAATGGATTTTCCATTATGAACAAGTACAAGAACCTTCTTGTGCACAAGGTTGTACCTGAGGAGCAACGGGCTTTTGTTTGCCAAATTTTCTTCAACATAGTCATAAGGTATGCCTTTGAGTTTGAGGGCCAGTTCGACCCTCTTAGCATAAGGACTTGCTCAGAATCCATATAGACTCACCTTGTTTTCCTTAGCCATCTCTCTACATCTCTAGGATCTAGCTGTTTTACTATGTGTTATCACCCAAAATATAAATTCAAAAAGGAAGCTGATATAACGGCTAGCTGAGGGTGATTAGCCGAAGGAAGATGTAGCCGATAGGTAGAAGAACACCCGGCTAAGGTTGGGTTGGGCCTTGCTATTAGTGGGTCAGGATTGAAACAATAAAAAAAACTGAAGCATATTGGATTGTAAGTTGATGGAAGGCTAAAAACTGAAGTTGTTATCAACAGATGCCACAAAACATGCTGAGAAAATAGGAGTTGAGCTGTTGAGGGATAGCCGTTGTGGCCAAAACAGTTAAGAATCGTGGGTAGACTAGCCGTGGTTTAGTTGCTTGTTTTTAGGAGTTCTAGCCAGTAAAGTTGGCTATGGTGGGGGTTAGAGTTTATCTATAGGTACCATTTGTACCAATTTATTTAAAACAGATCATAATTAATATAACTTTTAAGATTTGCTTATTTTGCTTAACTTTTCAGCCTTTTACTATATTGCCTTTACTTTGTGTAATTTATCTTCCGTAAGTTTATTTCCTAGCCGTTTACAGCTTTAACCTCAAATTCTTAGACTTCTTAAGTTCACCTTAATACCAAACGCTTTCTTTAGTGAGTTTGGGAACCCTTGCTAAAGGTTGGATTTTTCCTTTAGTTCAAATCTTCTGTTTCTTATCAAAATCCATACGTGTTCATCGGCTGAATTCTTATTCGGCTGATAGATTTATTTCACACGTTAAACAAATTTGGCACGCCCGGTGAGAAGTTTCCATCTCCTAGTTCAAATCACTATTGGCGTATGCACCTAAGGTCCGGCAAAAACCTTAGTAGTATGGATACAAGTCAACCTAGTAAGAAGAACAGGAGTAGAAAGACTTCAGAGGAAAACGCCCAGCTTACTCTGGGAATGCCCGCTTCACCTCAACCAGTGGGTACTCCCACACCTTCCACCATAACTGCTACTCCAGCAGTAGAGTTCTCTGATCAGCCGATAGTAATGACCACTTCATTTATTCGGGACCAAATTGATCAAGGGATGAATGACTTAATGTATCATATGTCAAGGCAACTTTCGGAGATCATAAAACCCATGGTGCATAATGAAATGCATTTTGTTAGAGAGGCTGAGCAAAAACAATCCAATGCAGGTGAGGCCTCAGCCCACTCGGCTATCGCGGGACCTTCTGCTGGCGGACAGATTCAGGCAGGACCACAATCTACGGTTCAGCCGAGTCTGGACATGCCGCAAGTAGTCCCCATGTTCCAACCTCCTCACCCTGATAGTGGTATTCAGTCAAGCTTGCAATATGGGCACGTACAAGTACCCAGGAGACCCCCCCAGGTAACAGGAACAGCTGGCTTGCAGTATCTGGTGCCTAACACTTCTGTGATAGGTGTTAGTGCACAGGTGGCCGTAACTGGTGGCACCATTTTCTCGGTTGCTCCGGGTCCTCCCAGGTATATTCCTGATTATGTGGGAGAGTTACCTTGGTCCAACATCCCTCCTACTCTAATAAGTACCCTTGAGGGGTTTCCTTATGGGCAATCTGTTCCGATGAGAATCGATCAGCCATGGGTTAATGTACCTCAAGTGGCCTCAATTCAGCCGATTGCTCAGCCATGGGTGAATAACCCTCCACATCCAGGCTATAACCAGGGGGTGATTCCCATCTAGGATCAGCAATATCAGGTGCCCCACCAACTAGGGGGTGCTCCTGTTAGGCCAATGAGGCCTGTTCAGCCACCAGCGCCAAATTATCTGGGTGACAGAACTCCTCAGCTGATAGACCCTGAAATGATAGCCGAGACCATGAGGAGGCATTTTGGAATCCAGCTGAGATTGTTGGATAGGCCTGTGTATAAAAAGCCCTATCCTGAGTGGGTAGATAGGATGATGTCTTTGCCTAGAGGGTTTAAGACTCCTGACTTTACCACTTTCTCAGGGGAGGATGGTAAATCCACTATGGAACACATCGGCAGGTTCACTGCCTAATGCGGGGAGGCGAACCAGAATGAGTTCTATAAGCTCCAGCTGTTCCCGTTGTCTTTGACTGGGGCGGCTTTTACTTGGTATTCTTCCTTAGCCCATAACTCCATACAAAACTGGACTGACATGGAGCGTTGCTTTCATGACAGATTCTATATGCCCCAGCTAGATGTGACTGTGGCTGACATGATGAATCTGAGGCAAATAGTGGATGAACTAGTAGCTGATTTCTTGGAGAGGTTCAGGAAATTAAGAAGCAAGTGTGTCGTGCAACTGCCTGAGGTTGAATATTCTTCTATGGCTGTTAGTAACATGCACCCTCAGCTTAGGGAGAAGTTGATAGGGCAAGATTGCACTGACCTGAGTCAGTTGGCCTCCAGGGCCTCCAGGATTGAACAATACATCCTAGAAAAAGAGAGAATGAGGTCTAGCAAGAACAAAGGATCTCATCTAATTAATGTAATTAATGTTGAAGATCCAGACTATCTGTCAAATGAGTCAGCCGAGCAATCGACAGATATCATGGCTGCAGAGATAGTGAAAGGAAAACCATATTCATGCCCAGCTTTTAGACCCCCCAAAGGAAAAGAGGTCCAAACTCCAGAGAGTAGTGTTGTTTATTCATTTGACATTTCCAAGGCAGACCAAATTTTTTATTATCTCCTGAAGGATCAACAAATTAGACTGAACGAAGGGCACCAAATTCCCCCAGCAGAGGATTTGAAGGGAAAAAAAATATTGTAAGTGGCATAATTCTTACACTCATGCTACCACCAATTGTATAGTGTTCAGAAAGGCTATACAATAAGCCATGAAAGAAGGAAGGTTTAAACTAGCCGAAAAGGAGATAACTATCATTACCAATCTTTTTCCTTCAGTTGGGGTTAATATGGTTTCCTTCTCCGGGGAGACAGTATCTGGCTCACCATCTAAAAGATGGAAACAGCCGATACGTTACCAGTGGAGACAAAATAGAATGTTTGATGAGCCATATGGTGCTGGGAGAGCTCTGGCTGTGTCTGATCAGTCTAAAACAATAGATCAGAGACCGTCTGTGTTCGATATACTAAAGCAACCCCAGATAAATAATGAATATGTCAAGAAAGATACACCGGCCGAATACAATAGGCCTACAATGTTTAGCAGGTTGGAGAGGAATCAACCGAGGAGACAGGCTGAAGTCAGACAGTATTCGACAGACTGTGATGTATACAGAGGCCCGAATGGGAAGACCATGCTGGTCCCCAGGGACAGAATAGATGAGGTTAAGCCCGGGGTCTTTGGCAGATTGGATTTTTCAGGCGAGAGAAAGAATTTTGAAGAAACAAGAAAGCCCGCAATCAAATTTGGGGAAGCAACAAAGAAGGTTCCAGGAAGAAATGTAGCTAGTAAGTATAATGATACTTTAGCTGATGCAAGGTTACCCATGATAGGCGAGACTCCTATACCAAACAAAGGTAAAAGAGTAGCTCATTTCGATGTGGAAAATGGCATGACTACATTAAAGATTAGTATAAAGAATGAGGAAGTTATTAGGCCCCAACGTATAGTTAAACCACCAGCCGAGGTGCCAAAAGGACACTGGTTCATTAACAAATATGCAAAAGGGAAAGATCTTATGGTAAAGGAACTAAGAGTGATGACTAGAACTCAGAAAAGAAGGGCCCAGAGGAATAAATCAGTACAGCGAATGAAACAAACCTTGGCCATGTTAGCCGAGGCAAAGAGAACTGACTGTGCTGAGATAAAAACTTCTGAGGTGGTTGAAATTCTAGAGGCTGCTTTTGGATAACCAAAGGAAGAAACAACTACTGAGGTGAGAAAGTAGGAACCAGTGCAGTCAGGAAACCAAGATTGTCTTGGAGAGGGAGAGCAAGATTTCCAGGAGATGATTAATGAGTTGGAGATAGCTGACTTTGAAGAGGTACCAGTCATAACAACAGAAGAACAGGTACCTCTAACAGTCGAGGAAATGGAAAAGGAACTCGGGTCAGATCTTCTATTAGAAGATTCTGTGTTGAATTCCATACTAGAGGAGGACGAAGATCACCCCTCAGCTGAAACTAATGTGGCGGGGTTGATTCCTAGTGAGTTCTTGGCTCGGTAGGAGCAACCCGAGAAATTGGAAGGTGATATGGTTGCTGAGGAAGTTGAATGGGCTGTGTTAGCTCCCATTTCAGAAGAACCCAAAATGGAATTTCCTAAACCAGCAAGGGAGATGACTAAGCATCTGAAGCCCTTATACATCAGGGCTCAGGTTAATGGTAAGACTATTAGTTGGGTCTTGGTGGATGGAGGAGCAGTGTTAAACATAATGCCTTCGGCTACAATGAAGAAACTGGGTAGATCTAAGCAGGATTTGATTCCTACGAATATGAAAATAACCAATTGTATAGGGGATGCCACGGCTGCCTTAGGAATTTTGGTAGCCGATATCACGGTGGGGAGCAAAACTTTGAGCTTTGCCTTCTTTGTGGTAGACTCTAAGTCCACTTATTCCATATTGCTGGGAAGGGATTGGATTCATTCCAGTCAGTGCGTGCCTTCCACTTTGCACCAGATGCTAATATTTTGGGATGGGGATAAGGTAGAGACAATGCCAGCCGATAAGAATCCATTTACAGCTGACATAAAGATAGTTGAGGCTATATTTTATTCGCCCCGACTGGAGTCTATTACTATCCCTGAAGGATATGAAGAAGGATCATGGGCATCTTATAACCTAACTGTCGATGGCTTTGCTGTTAATGTCCAGGCCAATTTACAGCCTTTACGGTTATGTTTAGATGAATAACAATGCCCAAGTAATTGAAGACCTAAGACACAAGCTAACATCCTTGAAAATTGAACATAGGATTGGTACGGTCGTGTCTATGGAGTCAGAGGAGATAGTGGAAGAAGAATGTTCAGCTGATACACCTAGGGGGCATGAGTCTGAAGAGAGGTGGGAGTCCCCGATCAGCAGGAAAATTCCTACATTTTCAGCTGAAGATCCTTTGTTGGATGTCAACCTAGGGACTGAACAGGAACCAAGAATGACAAGAATAAGTAGCTTGTTGAGCAAGGAAGAACGAAATCAGATGATTGATTTAATAAAGATGTACAAGGATTGCTTTGCATGGGACTACCATGAGATGCCAGGCCTTTCTCGAGAATTGGTGGAGCATCGGTTACCGATCAAAGAAGGATTTAAGCCTCACAAGCAGGCTGTCAGAAGATTCAATCCAGAGCTAATACTCAAAATTAAGGAAGAGATGGAACAACTACTTAAAGTAGGTTTCATTCGTACGGTCAGATATGTAGAATGGCTGTCGAACATAGTCCCTGTAATCAAGAAAAGTGGGAAGGTTAGGATTTGTACTGACTATAGAAATTTGAATCTTGCCACTCCTAAAGATGAGTATGTAATGCCCATAGCTGACATGCTTGTCGATTCTGTAGCCAGAAATAACATTTTAACATTAATGGATAGGTATGCTGGGTATAATCAAATTTTCATAGCCAAAAAAGATGTTCATAAGACAGCTTTTAGGTGTCCTGGCACTATTGGGATATTCGAATAGCTAGTTATGCCATTTGGATTGAAAAATGCTGGTGCCACGTACCAAAGAGCCATGAATGCTATCTTCCATGAGTTAATAGGAAAAAACATGGAAGTATATATTGATGATGTCATAGTAAAATCCCATGATTTTAACTAACACTTAGCCGATTTAGAACAAGCTATTAAGAGAATGAGGCATCATAATTTAAAAATAAATCCTACTAAGTGTTCTTTTGGTGTATCGGCTGGGAACTTTTTAGATTTTTTAGTTCATAAACATGGGATTGAAGTTGATAAAAATAAAGCCAAAGCTGTATTAGATGCGAGACCCCCTCAGAATAAAAAAGAATTACAGAGTTTGATTAGTAAAATTAACTTTCTGAGAAGGTTCATTTCAAATTCAGCTGGTAAGCTGAAAGCTTTTTCCCTATTACTAAAATTAAGAGATGCTGATGAATTAGTATGGGGAGCAGAACAACAGCTTGCATTTGATCAAATAAAGCAATGTTTGGCTAGCCCCCCAATGTTAGTTCCCCCAGTGTTAGGGAGGCCGTTGAAATTATATATATCGACTGCCCCAGAATCAATCGGCTGCCTGTTGGCACAGGATGATGAAGATGGGAACGAAAGATCTATCTATTATCTTAGCCGATTGCTTAATGACCCCGAAACTAGATATACTCCCATAGAAAAGCTATGCTTGTCTCTTTTTCATGCCTGTACGAAGCTAGAATGTTACCTCTTACCAAGGGAGGTTCAAGTAGTATGCAAAATTGACATTGTAAAATACTTCCTACATCGGCCTATTTTGCAAGGACGATTAATGAAGTGGGATATTAAGCTAAGTGCATATACATTGAAGTATGTGCCTTTGAAAGTGATGAAAAGACAAACTTTAGCGGATTTCTTGGCTCAGCATCCTTGCGTAGATGTTATAGATCCTTTAGCTGAGGTGAGCCATTTGTGTTAACTTGAGACCTTGGGTATTAACTTTTGATGGATCCAGAACTAACAAGGGTGCTGGGGCTGGAATCACAATTACAAGTCCTGCTGAAGAAAGCTAAAAGTTCATGCATCAGTTGAGGATAGGATGTTTGAACAACCAAGCTGAATATGAGGCTTTAATATTAGGGTTAAAAATTCTATTGTCTATGAAAGCCAAATACATCCAGGTTATGGGAGATTCCCAGTTAGTTATAAAACAGCTAGCTGGGGATTATAAATGCACTAACCCAAATTTGGTAGAATATCATGAAACGGCTAGCAGTTTGTTAAAACAGTTTGCCGATGTAGTGATAATGCATGTACCCACAAGGCATAACGAAGAAGCAAATGATTTGGCACAACATGCTTCTGGTTATAAGGAAACCTTTAAAGATGTTCAGCTTGTAGATAATCGGCTCAAGGAGTTTTTTATTGGAGCAGTGGATACAATTGATGACTAGAGAGCTGAGCTAACAAAGTATTTAAAAAATCCTTCTTCTTCTTCCATTTTTCCAAATGAGGCAAAATGCCTTAAAATATACCTTGGTGGATGAAGAACTACATAAGAGAAGATTTAAGGGAATTTTGTTAAAATGTCCTAGTAAAACTGAAACCATGAAACTCATGGGGGAAGCACATGAAGGGATATGTGGTTCACATAGGTCAGGATCTGTGATGCGCTAGCTAATACATAGGTATGGATATTATTGGCCAACCATCAATGCAGATTGACATGCTTATGCCAAAGGGTGTGAAGAGTGTCAAAAGCACGGGCCAATTCAGAGGATCCTAGCCGAGGAGATGCATTCTGTTGTTAAGCCTTAGCTATTCCGAGGATGGGCAATGGATCTAATTAAAAAAATATACCCTTCATCTTCCAAAAGACATTCATTCATTATTATTGCCACTGATTATTTTACCAAGTGGGTGGAAGCCCAGTCGATGGTTAATGTTACCCAAGCTAATGTTATCAGGTTTATTAAAAATCAAATTATCTATCGGTATGGCATTCCAGAAACTATTACAACAGATTAGGGCACAATGTTCACGGGAGAAAAGACGGTTGCTTTTGCAAAAGAATATGAGATCAAGTTGATACAGTCTTCACCTTATTATGCACAGGAAAATTATCAAGCCGAGGCTAAAAACAAAATATTGATCAACTTGATTAAGAAGACCGTAGAAGACAAACCTAAAAAATGGCATGAAGCGTTAGCCGAAGTTCTATGGGCTTACAGAAATTCAAAGTCTACCGCGACGGGGTTCACCCCTTATCGGCTGACTTATGGTCAGGATACTGTGTTACCTTAGGAAATCAATGTAAAATCATTAAGGATAGCCAAACAACATTGTTTGACTATGGATGAGTACCAGCAAGCCATGTTCATGGAGTTGGAATCGGCTGACGAGGACAAATTAATGGCTTTAGAAAATATTCAAAAGAATAAAAAGAAAGTGGCCAAGGCGTATAATAAACATGTCAAAATTAAAAGTTTCATCGAAGGGGATTTAGTTTGGAAAGCCATTTTGCCTTTAGGGGCTAAAGACCCAACGTTAGGAAAGTGGTCACCAAACTAGGAAGGACTTTATATAATTAGTCAAGTTATGATTAATGGAGCTTATCGGCTAGTTAACATGCATGGTGAAGAGATGGTGAAAAGCATAAATGGGAAGTGTCTAAAAAACTATTATCCTTCGATTTGGGGTAATTAAAGGGAAAGGAGTCAGTTCAAAATATCAGCTACAAGCCAGCCAATTAGCTTTTTCAAAATTAAGATTGGTAAAAAAAAAGGACAAAAGTTCACAGATTGGCAGGGATAGTAGCTAGTTGGTCAGAGTTAGGTGCTTGAGTTGGATCAAGAGTCGGAGCATCAGCTGAAGGGGATGGTTCAACAGGACTAGCAGCAAAAGAGGTGACTTGATCAGCTGCAGATTTAGGGGCAGGAATGGCTTCCACTTCTAGCTGATTAATTATTGTATCAGCCGAAGATGGTGCCAACGTTCTCTTTGCCTCGGCCAGGAGCTCTTTCAAATTTGTCCAAACTCCCTTGGTAAGGAGAAGTCCACGATCCGCAGCGGTTAGGTCATCTTCAAAAGCATCCTTTTGCTGTAGTAAAGGAATTATCTCGGTATCTAGAGTGGAAGATTGATGATACAATTGCATCTTGAAATTAGCACTAGAAGTTAGCTTCTGAGTAAGAACTGCCAGTTTAGGCTCCGTTTTGGCAATCTCTTTATTGATTCTCTCCCTCTCAGCAACCAGCTCGGCTAGGCATTTGGACATTTTGTCCTTTTCGCTGAGATCAGCTTTCTTTTCAGCTTCAGCTTGTTGGAAGGAGGATTGAAAATGAAGCTTCTGGTCTTGGAGTTCACCCAGCCGAGTAAGATCCTTAGCAGCTTGGTCATGACGACCTTTGAAAACTTGAAAATTGTAGAACACTTCACCTACTTGAACGACTATACGGTTGAAAATAGCTCTCTGGTTTTCATCAGTGTTGGACGGTTTAGCAAGCTTTGATAGTGCTATCCGAAGATCAGTAATCGTGCATTGTTCTACCAGGATATCTTGATCAAGCAAGGTTTCCACGAAAGACAGACATTGGTCTGAAGGAGAACTCGGATCCACAATAGCCTTGGGAACTGGAGAAGAAAAATATTGGGCCAAATCCTCCTCAGAAATAAGCACATCAGAGGCTTGGGTTGTTGGAGCATGCAGCACAGGAGCTGGAGGAGTTGTGAGAGGAGTGGGCTCATGTTCTTGATAGAGTATAAAAATAAGTTTAGTCAATAATCAGGAAAAAGGTGAAAATGTTAATTGGCTAAAGAAGTTAAGAGGATTACTGGTGTCAGAGGAAATCTTGAGAGAGAAGGTCTTAGAGAAGCAACTTCTGGATGAGTCTCGGGAGATTGTTGATAAGTCTATCAGAGCAAGGTAAAAGGAAAAAGTGCTAGAACCAGGGATTTATAAGAACAAGTTTTAAAATCATATACCTTTCTCAGTTTCTTCCTCTTGGGGGTTGATTGTTGAGTAGCGGGAGTCGATTGTTGAACAACAGCTGCAGGTTCCCAAATAACAATCCCTGTTTGCCTAGATGAATGCCTAGTAGGCCTAGGGCGAACAACTTTGGAAGCAGGAGTATTTCCCAGTGTTTCAAGATCTATGGTCATTGGTTGAGAAGGCCCTGAAACATAAAGGCATTAGAGAATGTTGAAGGTAATCAATGCTTACAAAAAATAGATTTAAAAGTACCTGCTGCATCGGTTGTGGGTCTGCTTCTTGTGGACTTGGGTTTCCTGGATGATATGGGCTGAATGTTGATAACAATGTGATCCATGCCTCCGATGATCAGTTTCGAGAGGTAACTGGAAGTGGGAGCAGAAAAAATCTTGCTGGACACTGAAGGCCACCAGTTGGTAAAGGCTGATGATTCTCCAGGAAGTTGCCTAAAAGGTCTGAACTCAGAAGCATTTAGTTTTTGCAGGTTCTGCTGAGTCAGAAATATCACATTCTTGTCAGATAATGTGGGTCTTCCAAAAGTGGTTGCCATTGATTGGTAAGCCAGAGGGATGTTCTGAAGAAGTTCAAATTGCCAAGCCAGGAGGTGTGGGCAGTAAAATTTGGCCAATGTCTTGTTATAACGACTGGTTGGCTTTACTCCACATATCAAGTCTCTAGCCGATAACACACTATCCCAGCATAGAGAAATGTAGTTGGCTAGTTGAGGATCTGGAGAGTCCGCATGGGTATTCATCCAAAGAAGACTGTGGGGTCTATCGGCTAAAGGGAAAAATTCTTTTGCATACCGAATAGAAGTAAAAAGTTCAGTCGCAAAGTTAAAGGCTGAATGTTTGATAAAGGGAGTAGTTTGTAAAACTCGACCTAGAGAGATTGGAGTCGAGGAAGAAGAAGTAAAACTCTTATGAGATAAAGGTATGAATTCCGGGAAGTAAAGGGTTACCTAGAGCTGGAGAAACCAGAAAGGCCCTGCTACATTATCTAGTTTCTCATTGTTTTGGAGTCTAGTAACCATGGTGAAAAGACTCTTGTACAAAGAGGACAGGAAAAGAATACCTAAGGCCAGAGGTTTGCCAGAAGTAACCAAAGAAACAAGGTGGGATATCTATAGGACCACTGCGACCGAGCTAGAGCAAATAAAATATTTACAAAACCAGTAAAGAAGGAAGGCTTGATGTTCTCCATCAGACACCTGATGAGAAGTTTTGGCATTGGAAGATAAGAAATTGGAGTAGGAAGAGGTGTTTTTAGAAAAGTTTACCTTCAATGTTGGATAGGAAAGTTCAAAAAGTGAATTTACATTTTCACTAATTATTGGAAGGCCGGTGATAGCTGCCACATCCAACAAGGTAAGGCTCATGATGCCTGAAGGAAGGAGGAATTCGTTCACAGAGGTAGACTAGAACCCTAGGAAGCTAAACAGAAGGTCAAGATTTGGGGGAATCTCATGTTGAGAAAGCATAATGATGTCGTAAATTCCCCATGATTTCCAATCTTCTCCTCAGCTAGTCAAAACCCGCTTCAGCCAATCAGCATACTGAGGGGCAAGGCGAGGCCAGCTCCAGAGGTCATTAGGGCACTTGTTGATGGAATACCAGTTGGCAGTAATGGGAAGCTCAAAATGTATAGGATACAAGTGATGGTCAAGAAAGATCTTGCCCTCGTAGATGTTAGAGGTACATAGGGTTATGGTGAAGGAATTCAAAAGCGGAACAAGCACGCGGAAGCCAGCATATTGTCCTTGGTTTAATGGTTGCTGGGTGTTGAAAGCCGAATCAGATGAAAATGATGAAGAATCATCATCCCCATAAGAGTAGGTTTTGTTTTGGGAATCAGAGATGTTAGACATAATCGAAGAAATGAGAAGAGAAGTTTGCTAGGTGCTTTGAAGAAGAAATGGTAAAAGTAAGTCGACTAAAGAAAGTTTCAGTTGAATTTATAATTAGTCCTTGAAGGAATGATAATATATTTGACCGTTTGATTTTTTGGCCGAGCATTAAAAGATAAAGTGGACATTGAATTAGGCACGGTGCTCGAAAAGACTTAGCTACATTTATTCAGCTTCCTAAAATCAGTTGAAAAATGTAAGGGGGCAATTGTTATCACCCAAAAAATAAATTTGAAAAGTAAGTTGATATAACGGCTAGCTGAGGGTGATTAGCCGGAGGAGGATGTAGCCAATACGTAGAAGAACACCCGGCTAAGGTTGGGTTGGGCCTTGCTATTAGTGGGCCAAGATTGAAACAATAAAAAAAGCTGAAGCATATTAGATTGTAAGTTAATGGAAGGCTAAAAACTAAAGCTGTTATCAACGGATGCCACAAAACATGCTGAGAAAATAGGAGTTTAGTTGTTGAGGGGTAGCCGTTGTGGCCAGAACGGTTAAGAATCGTAAGTAGACTAGCCGTGGTTTAGTTGCTTGTTTTTAGGAGTTCTAACCAGTAAAATTGGCTATGGTGGGGGTTAGAGTTTATCTATAAATACCATTTGTACTAATTTATTTAAAACAAATCACAATTAATACAACTTTTAAGATTTGCTTATTTTGCTTAACTTTTCAACCTTTTACTATATTACCTTTACTTTGTGTAATTTATCTTCCGCAAGTTTATTTCCTAACCATTTACAGCTTTAACCTCAAATTCTTAGACTTCTTAAGTTCACCTTAATATCAAACGTTTTCTTTAGTGAGTTTGAGAACCCTTGCTAAAGGTTGGATTTTGCCTTTAGTTCAAATCGTCTATTTCTTATCAAAATTCATACGTGTTCATCGGCTGAATTCTTATTTGGCTGATAGATTTATTTTACACGTTAAACACAATGACAATGATTCAATGAAGTATTAAAGTTCATGTCAGACAGCTAGTACCTTCATGTAAATCCAAAAATATTTCAACTACTTTCTCAACGTAGATTTGGACATAAAATAATAAAAAAATTATCATATATTTTTTTAAAAATGTATATATTATTAACATCATTTTTAAAAGTGTTAAATTTAATAAAAAAATAAGTATAATAAATAATATTTAAAAAATATAAAAAAATATTTTTTATTAATGATAAAAATATCAAAAATACATAAAATAATGCCTACATCTAAACTGAGGTTATGACCTATAGTCAAATATTTTTCATAATAAACTCCAGATCACAGCATGATGAGAATTAGAAACGGTGCCTGCCACGTGGCTTGAGCACTTCAAGAACTTGGAAAAACTGCAGTCGTGGGTTATGTCAACAAGGTTCTTTCAGAAGATAGACAAGAAAAAAAAAACAGAGAGAAAACTTTTGGCGGGTTCAACTTCAACATATCCCAGTAATCTGTAATCTTAATCTCTGAAAGAAGGGGAAACATTTGGCTGAATGCATTTTCATGAATCAAGCCACAATAAGGATCACGTATGGGGTGTTTGAGAGCAGTTATGAAAATTTGATTATTTTAATAATTAATTATTATTATAATTGATTATAATAAAAATAAATTTATATTTAGATATATTAGTTAAAAAATAATTTTAATTTAATTTATTTTATTTAGATAGTAAAAAAAGAATTATTTTAAATTAATATATATAATGTGTGTTAGAATAATTGTGAAAATTTAATTATTTCAATAAATGATTATAGTATAAATTTTTTTTGTTATAATCAATTATAATTAAATCAATTTTATGTTTATATATGTTAGTTAAAAAATAATTTTAAACTAATTTGATTCGTTTAAATAGTATAAAAAAAATTATTTTTATGTATTAAATTATCAAAATAGGTATAGAATGATTAAAAAAATTATTTAATTGAGGACAAATGATATTTACATATCAAAGTGTAAGAAATAATTTATAAGTTAGAATCATAAAGACATAAACTTCAATTTTTAACAATATGAAATTTTTTTATAATATATTGAATTTCGTGTAAAAATTGAAGTTGATTTTTGTCAAAAATATTATAACACTATTGAAATAACTTTTTTTCAACAAAAAAAGCTGAAAAAAGCTAATTTGAAAAAAAGTTGAAAAAAACTAATCTAAGTGTTTCTAAACATGCTCATAGAATGATTCAAAAAGTTATTTAATTGAGGACAAAATGATATTTACATCTCAAAGTATAAAGAATAATCTGTAATCTAAAATCATAATTTTTAATTTTCAACATTATAAAAAAAATTATAATACATTAAATTTTGTGTAAAATATAAAACTAATTTTACCAAACATGATTGAATAATAATAAAAAATTAAAAAAAAGTTGTTAGCAACTTATTTAATCATGCACATCGAGACACCTATCTTGCACAACTTTATAGTTTCTACAATTTGTGGCTACTTTGATTTGGGATGGATGATGAATCCAATAACACAGTAATTGGTAGGAGTGTAAATTGGTTCAGATAACTCGATTAACCTGATCAATCTGAATCAAACCAATTAAATTGATTCAGTTTGGTTTTGATATATTGATTGGTTTGGATAAAATTCAAACCAATTAAGGTTAGGAGTGATTTCATTAAAGTTATGTACTAGACATGATTTAGTTTTGAAAAATACAGTTGATGTGCCTTCTATGAGGAGGAATTTGATTTCAGTTTCGATTTTGGATGGTTGTGGCTACTCTTTCCATTTTAGTAATGCAAAAGTTTCTTTATATTATGATTATGCTCTTGTTGGTTCTGGAATCTTGTCTAATGGTCTATATATGTTGGATGTTGATTCTATTTCTGTTGATCAATGGGATTCAAATATCAATAATGTTGTCGGGAACAAGTGTGGAAGAGTTGCTGAAAACTCTTCTATGTTGTGGCACAAACGTTTGGGACACATATCTAGGGAGAGAATAGAGAGGTTGATCAAGGAGAATATTCTTCATGATTTGGACTTCTCTGATTTTGATACCTATGTTGATTGTATAAGAGAGAAACTCATAGCTAGAGTCAGGAAGAGTGGGGTTATCAGGAGTGGAGGAATATTATAGTTAATTCATACAAATATTTATGGGCACATTACTCCTATTGCTATGGGTGGTTTTAAGTATTTTATCACCTTTATTGATGACTTCTCTAGATACGGGTGGATTGATTTATTGCATGAGAAATTTGATTCATTAGATGCCTTTAAAACATTCAAAGCCGCTGTTGAATTGAAATTTAGTAAGCAGATCAAATGTGTGAGGTCTGATAGAGGTGGTGAGTACTATGGCAGGTATGATGAAACTGGTAGAAATCCTAGACCTTTTGCTAGGTTCTTATAGGACTATGGTATTGAAGTACAATACATCATGTCTGACACTCCACAACAAAATAGAGTTGCAGAAAGGCAAAACCGTACTCTTATGGATATTGTATGATATATGCTTAGTCATTCTACTCTTCCAGAATTCTTGTGGGGAGATTCTTGAAGATTACTGCTTATATATTGAATCATGTGCTAAGTAAATATGTGCTGAAAACTCCATATGAGCTCCTGATAGGCAAACGACCTACCTTGAGGCATTTTCGTGTTTGGGGTTGTAGGGCAGATGTAAGACCTTATAGCCCACATTTAAAGAACCTTAATCCTAAAACCATTAGTGGTTTCTTCATTGATTATTGTATTGGCTCAAGGGGTTCTAGGTTCTATTATCCTTCTTATACTACTAGAGTTATTGAATCTGATCGTACTATCTATTTTGAAGGGGACTTAGAACATGGTGGAACTCAGGAGCCGCATATTGTTGATTTCAGTGACGAGCATGTTGTTGTTGCTGTTCTTGTTAACCTCTTTTCAAGGATAATGTCATCTCCTTTGATCCATAATGATGATGTTGTTAATCCTGTTGATAATGTTGATATCCCTCAACAAGTCAAAAATAATGTACATATTCCAGATGTTGTTGTGACTCCACTGAGAATATCTGAGCGGGTTCCTATATCCACCAAGTCTACTAGATTCGGGGATTATGTTATGTACCTACAGGATCATGAGTTTAATTCAGTTAAGGATTCTGATCCTATTTCTTTTCAAGAGTCCATGGTTAGTCCTGATAGTACACAATGACTACTGGCTATAAAGGATGAGTTGACTTCTATAAGAAAGAATAATGTTTAGGAATTGGTGAAGTTGCTTGTTGGTTGTAAAACTGTTGGTTGCAAATAGGTCTTTAAGACCAAACGTGATGCTAGAGGTGAAATTGAGAGGTATAAGGCCAGACTTGTTGTTAAGGGATATAACTAGAGGGAAGACATTGATTACTTTCTCATCAGTCTCCACTAAAGACTCTTTTCGTGTTGTGATGACATTGGTTGCTCATTTTGATTTGGAGTTTCATCAAATGGATGTTAAGATTGTCTTCCTAGATGGTGATTTGTATGAGGATGTATATATGGATCAACCTAATGGTTTTGTTGAAGATGGTAAAGATCATATGGTATGCAAATTGAAAAGATTCATTTATGGATTGAAACAGACTTCCAAGCAATGATATTTTGATTATATTGTTAGCTCTCTTGGTTTTAAAGAAAATACTGTTAACCAATGCATTTATCTGAAGTTTAGAGGGAGCAGATTCATCATTTTTGTTTTATATGTTAATGATATATTGTTGGCTAGTAATGATATTATTTTTCTAAATGAGACTAAGCAGATGTTGATAGCACATTTTGATATGAAAAATCTTGGTGATGTCTCTTTTGTATTGGGTATTGAGATTCACCATGACAAATCTCGTGGTATTCTTGGCTTGTCTCAGAAATCTTATATTGAAAGGATTCTGAATAGATTTAATATGAAATCTTGTAATCCTTGTACTGCACCTATTCAAAAGAGTGAAAGACTCTTTAGTACCCAATGTCCTCAAAGTGATAAAGATGGTTGACAGCTTTTTGTATGCTCAAGTTTGTACATGTCTTGATATTACTTTTGTTGTTAGTATACTTGAGAGATATTTGAGCAAACCTGGTGTGGCTCATTGGCAGGCTGCAAAACGAGTTATGAGGTATCTACAAGATACCAAAGATTATATGCTCACTTATAGGAGGTCGGACCACCTTGAGGTAATAGACTATATTGATTCTAATTATGGTGGTTGTCCAGATGACTACAAGTCTACATCAGGATATATCTTTATGTTAGCAGGAGGAGCTGTTCCTTGAAAGAGTGTTAAACATACATTTACAGCTACTTCTACTATGGAGGAAGAGTATATGACTTGTTATAAGGCTATGCGTCAAGCGGTATTGTTAAAAAATTTAATTACTGAATTTCATATTATGGAGAGTATTTCCATGTCTTTTACAATTTATTGTGATAACTTTGTCGTGGTATGTTTCTCTCAAATTAGTAAAAGTTCTAAGTGCTCAAAGCATTTTGGTACAAAATTCATGTTTGCTAAAGAGAATATTCAAGAGTTTCAAACTCGTGTCGAGCATATCCCTACATAACTTATGGTTGCAGACCCTCTAACCAAAGGTTTAACTGTTAAAGTTTTTGTTGATCATGTATCTCGTATGGGTATAGTGAGGTCTTTTGATGTTTAGGGTTAGTGGGAATTTGCTTAGTATTTTTATTTTTTGAGACCTCATTTTATTATGTCTTGAGACCTTAGACAATTATTTTGTTATTATTATCGTTGCCATATAATATTGTTATTGTTATTATCTACGCAGTTTTGTTTATTCATAATAGAGCATATTGTGGAGACATTTTGGACCCAGTCTCATTTTGTTATTATGTTGAGATGTTTGTTAAATCTCATAAATCATCTTGGGCGGATGCTTGGGGTCAATTTGTTGGGAAATGCACTTTGATCACATATTGGCATGCAATTTTGGATGTGCTTTCCTACTACCTATATACCACATTTGATGAGTTACCGAAATACAAGTATCTTGCATGTATGATATTAGTACTCCTTCGAGTATGATTTTCTGCATTGCTGAGATGTTTGTAGTCTCATTTTGGACCAGTTGTTGAGAGTGTTGACTCGATTTTGAGATCATGTTGTGACCACATATTATTTGATTAATCTGGAGAATTATTTTCTTATTAAAGTGGTGTAATATGACTTGTGCTGTCCAAATGGAAGAATGTTATAATTTTTTATTGATGGATTAACATAAATCATATTGTAATTTTATAAAACCTAGATTAATTGGATGTCAAAATTATTAGAGTATTTTGTTTAGTCCAAATTGTGATCAATATTATTAATGGACCTATTGTTGTTAAAGTACTACTCATATATATGTGTTTTATTTTATGGGTCCTGTATATGGGTTTGTCATAATGGGTAGGTTTAACCTATTTTAATTAGGAAAAAACTTAAGTAAAGTTCCTTAGGTGCTTGTGGTGCTTGTCTTCAATAGAAACATGACATGTATATATTTTTCTATAACTCATTAATGAAAATTTTGAAAATAATAATTAAGTAACTAAAAAATAAAACACATGTCATGTTTTTATTGGAAACAAGCACCACAAGTACTTATGGAACTTTACCTAAGTTTTCTCCTTTTAATTATTCTATATAAACAGGGAGATGCCTCTATTCCTAACCACTTTTAGTGCATATAATTGCTCTATTGATACTGACACATAAGCGACTGTCGTATTAAAACTGCCATAATTTACCTTTTTTTGTAGTATACTGTGAGATAGAAATAGTATATCTCCCTCATCGAAATTAGTTTTTTTCAAGATTTCAACAATGATTTCCTCATCGACACCTTTTTAAGGTAACCCAAAAATCTTTTATATGTATTGATATGTCATAAATATTGAGATTAATAAATCTGATAAATTTCTCTAATTGTCTTCAAACATCACAACTACAATCCCTATCAGAAAACATCTTTTAACCATATACAATCCTCACGAGAGTTACACTCAACAATGAAAATCACTCAGAAGCATGGTGTTACTCATAGCAAGTATATATGAGTAGAGTAGTAGGCACAAATCAAAACAAATATCTCACATATAAAATGATAGAAAGAAAGGTAAGAGAATAGAATAAATATCGTTTTATAAAAAGATGTCAAGAAAAGATTTTACATCACACCTTAAGATTAGTTATCTACATTAGAAGAATCATGCAATCCTTTAATATCAAATATGACTTTATTAAGTTTGTAATGTTGGTAGAGGGGAAATATGAAGGCTAAGGAAAATAACAAAAATCAAAAGTGTTTCTAAAATATTTAAAAGCTTGATTTCTATACTTTCAACACAATTTTTTTTACTTCCTTAAATAATTTTTTTTTAAATCTCAAACCAGATTTTTTTTTACTTATTTTCTATATTTTTTCAACATTTTAGCTTTTCAAAAAAAAAATTTACACTTCCACTTTGCCTTTTTTTTCCATTTCTTTTTCTTCCCTTATACTTTCCTATATTGCAATAGTGTTGCTTCTTTTTTGAAATAATGTGGGAAAGTGTTAACAAAAAATAGGTCAATAAATAAGGTCAAATAGATGACTAGCTAATAATAATTTAATAATATGTATTTTTAATATTAAAATTAGGCTTTACTATATTTTAATATAAATACTTTTAGTGATTTTGTGATTTATTAATTAGTTTTTTTAAGCATATTAATTATTAAAATTTTCTTATTTTGTGATGTTAGTTAGCTAAAATTTAGTCACATTACCTGTTGAGTCATTAAGCTATTGGCCCATAGCAAATAAAAGAGAAAAAAAAAAAACCAAAGACAAGATCTAATTTAATTGAAGTAGCAACCTTTTATATATATATATATGGACATATCTAGTGAGAATAATTTTTATTGTGAGAGAGTGAGATGAGTAAATTTTGACCATACAATCATACATGGATGGTCAATATTAAAAGTTACTTGAAGGTCATGTGACCACTTAAAAAAGTCATATACATTTATATTCTAATCTTGACTATTGAATCTTTTATGAATGGTCAAGATTAGAACATAAATGAATGTGACTTTTTTAAGTGGTCACATGACTTTCAAGTAATTTTTAATCTTGACCATTCATATATAATTGTATGGTTAAAATTTATTCACTTTACTTTCTCATAATTAAAATTCTTCCCATTAAATATGTTTCATATATATATATATATATTTATAAAAGGTGGAGGGGAGAAAAAGCACCTACCAGGAGGGAGACGAAATTGAAATGTGTAATGTTAAATTTTTATAAATTTTTTTAAAATTTTTTTAATATTAAATAAAAAATATTAAATAAAAAATAAATATATTTAATATTTTAAAAATATAAAAAAATTTAATATATTTTTATTTAGTAATTATGAGAATTACTTAAAAAATTAAGTAGAAGGATTAAATATTTCTCAATTGAAATAGAGGTGCACGTCGTTCAAAGCGAAAAAACCAATTGAAAAAGGAGGAAAAGGGCGGGCAGCGTGAGAGAGGAATTGAAGCGTCGCACGCGGTACGAGACGAAGCGAAGTCTCCCGATTGGAAAGAATCGCAACAAATTCTTATATTTTTATTATAATAGTATATATATTTATTTTAATACTTTATTTAATGTTATTTATTATATTTATTTTTTTATTATTTTTTTAATCACATACTTTTAAAAAGAATGTATATAATATTTATATTTCTAAAAAGATATAAGATGATTATTTTTCAATCGCAATGCACAGTGAAGAGGAGAAATTCTTTTTCTTTTATGGATTTTTCTTTTTTTTATTTGATAAGTAGTTAATTTTATTTTTTAAAATTAAAATGAAATCTTAACCTTTTATTTTAGATAATTTAATTTTATTTGATATATTTTTATTTATTTTATAATTACATAATATTAATAATTATTGATCTTTAATTTAATTTAATTTAATTTAATTTAATTTTTATTAATTATTTTGTAGTTAATTAGTATATTTAAATTGATATCTTTTAATCACATACCTAATTTTTGTAGTCTTAGATATAGGTTGTGTAATAGTATTCAATACTTTTGTAATATAAAAATTGAATAATTCATACTATGTTAAATAGTTTATGTCATAATTTGATAAGTCATGTTATTTTAGATGAATTATGTCAATAATTAAATTTTAATAATTTTTAGTAGTGATCAAGCTTGTAGCTTAGACACTTCATAGAACATGATTAATTCTTATTCAAGTTAAATTCATCTTTGTATTGTTAGTAGTGGATTCAAGATCTTAAAATTATTTTTCAATTGCTCTTGCATTTTAATTTGAGTCGGTTTATTTAGATTTATTATTTAATTTTAATTTTAATTTAGAACGTAATTTATATTCTTAGATTAATTAAATAAAATAAAAATCTCTTTTCTTTTTCCTTTAAATTAATTTAGGTAGATATTATATTTTAGTTAATATTGTCACTTCTGTGAGTACGATACCCTTATATTTGTTGAATATTACATTAATCTTGTGCACTTACAAATAAGGAATAATTTTATTACTTGAAAATCTCTATCAAGTTTTTGGCGTCGTTGTCGGGAAGTTAATTTTGTGATTGCTTTAATTTAATTTTTGTCTATTTTAATTTTTAGTTTAGGATTTTTTTATTTATTTAATTTTTTGTTATTTTATTTTATTTTATTTGTTTGATCTTAGTGTTCTTATTTTTATTTTTATTGTTTTTAGTTTTTGCTGACAAGGTTAGAGAAGGCAAATTCTACTTGAACTTGTGACTCTATGTGCTTTTGTTCCAACTTTTATTCTTATTAGTTTGATATTTAGTTTGGATTATGTTTGGTAGGCGTTCATTGCCATTAGATTTGAAAGAGTATGACCCAGAGGTAGAGCGTACACTTAAAACACTTAGAGAACACAATCAATTTGCACTCATGGCTACTGATTTAACTATGACAAATAATAATCGAGCACTGAGGGAGTATTTTACTCCAAATGCATATGATGCTCCTGCTTATGCCCATTTACCGAGATTCTAACCACTTTGAAATTAAGTCTAGTGTAATTCAAATGCTACCAACATTTTATAGGCTTGAATCTAAAAATCCTTATAAGTACCTAGATGCTTTCTTAGAACTATGTTCCACATTCGAAATCCCTAATGTTACTGATGATGCAATTCGTCTCAGTCTTTTCCCTTTTTCTTTAAAGGATAAGGCTAAAGATCAGTTTTCTATATGTGATAACATTGCCATTTGGGATAGATTATTTGGACAATTTTTGAAGAAATATTTTTTAATTAGTAAACTTTCTGCTATGAGACGTGTCATCACCACTTTTTTTCAAGTTAATAATGAACAATTTCATAAGAGTTGGGAAAGATTTAAGGATCTTTTGTGTTGTTGTCCACACCATGAAGCTCCTAAATGGCAACAAGTGCAAAGATTTTATTCCGGATTGAATGAACGCAACTAGCATATGGTTGACGTATCTTGCGGGGTTATTTTCTTGCACAAAACCCCAGATGAGACATGGGAGTTATTTAAGCATTTAAGTGAGAATTCATAATTGCATGTCTCATCCTCACAGCTAGATATATCAAGATAATTAAGGAATAAATGGGGAATTAATGAGATTTCACAAACATTTGGTCTAACAATTAAGGTGGAATCTCTGTCTAAGAAAATGGACTAAGTAGATACATTGTCTAAGAAGATGGATTAATTGTTATCATTGAGTCAAAAACATACTAATTCTTCTAATGTGCATAATGTGTTTACCGTTTGTTCTAACCATTCTCATACTTCGTATATTGTCCTGTTGCCTCACAATTTTTTGAATTTTCATTAGAGCAGGCTAATGCAGCCCAAGGATTTCCTCCACAAAACAACCCATATTCTAACACTTATAATCTTAGTTGGAGGAATCATCCTAACTTCTCTTGGAAACAACAAGGTGTTGAAGCACAACAAGGGCAACGACCTAATCAAATGGGTCAAATTTGTATGACACCACCCCCTGGTTTTCAACCGCAAAGCATGCGCCTAATCCACCTCAAGCACTAAGTAGTAGATGATAAACTAGATAAGGTGATGTCTCCTTTGAACAACCTAAACACTAGGACACAATTTATGGAATTTAGGATGCAACTTTTGGGTTCTCACACTCAATCCATAGCAAAGTTAGGGACTCAAATTGGACGTTAGCCATTGCTATAAGAAATAGAGAGGAGGGTAAGCTTCCAAGTTACCCTATAAAAAATCTTAGAGGTCAAATTCATAAGCAAGCCAAGGCTGTAATGATTCTTAGGAATGGGAAAAAAAAGTGGAAAATGAGGTGAATGAGGAGAAAGTGCACAATGATAGGGATGAGGATGATCATAAAGAAAATGCAGAAGAAGCCAAATCCCCTTCCTCTAATGTGACTAATTCTTCGACTTCGAGTCTATATGAGCCAAAGGTTCCCTACCCTCAAGCCTTAGAAACACATTCACATTATAGGAAAGATAAGTAGAGGGAGGATATTCTTGAGACCTTCAAGCAAGTAAAGATCAATCTTCCCCTTTTGTATGCCATTCAAGAGATTCCTGCTTATGCCAAGTTCCTTAAAGACATGTGCACATTTAAAAAAAAATCTAAAGCACATATGTCTAAGAAGGTTCACTTAAGTGAACAGGTAAGCTCAATTTTACATTTTAACATACCACCTAAGTTGAAAGATCTTGTTGTTCCTACTATTTCTTGTCATATCGGTGATCATAGGATTGATAAAGCACTCTTGGATCTAAGTTATAGTATTAATCTGATGTCATATTCTGTTTATGAAGAGCTAGGCTTGGGTGAGTTGCAGTCATCAAATTGTTCTTTGCAATTAGCTGATAGGTCAGTTAGGATCCCTAGAGGAAGAGTTGATGATGTTTCAGTGAAAATTGATCAAGGATTCTTTTTTGTTGATTTCATAGTACTTGATATGGAACCCTCTCACTCATCAAAAAAAGAAATTCCTATTATTTTGGTGAGACATTTCTTAGCCACTGCTGATGCTAACATTAATTGTAGGTCTGAAGTAATAGATATCTCAGTTATGAATATAAGAATTAGACTTAATATTTTTAGGGCTTTCTCCCAACCCCTTCTTGAGGATAAATTTAAGTGTTTATTTGTTGATATGATTGATGAATTGATTGAGGAAGCTTTACCCATAATTTTGTCTAAGGATCCTTCCGAAGTTAGTGTTTCCCATAATGATTTGGAGTTATGTGACTTGGAAGGTATTATAGAAGATATGACTTCTATTCTTTAGAGTACCCCATCCATTGAATCATCTTCTTGGGTAACTAAGTGTGAGCATTTACCTCCTTTAACTGATTCACCTGCACCACCTTCTATTATCTCTCTACCCAAACTTGAGTTGAAACCTCTCCCAGCCACTCTTAAGTATGTATTGTTAGGAGCTAATGTGTAACATCCTAATACAGATATCTAGATATATCCTAGATATACAGAGATATATAAAGATAACCAATATTAGAAACGTCACTTCTACATAACTAACTAATAACATATATTCATAATCACAATTGAGTAATTATATAAAACCTTGAGAGATTGTGAAAAAATTTAAACTCATACATATACATACAACACTTGCCACAAAAGGGCATATTATAATATATACTACTTAAAACATACAAAGCAAATATAAACTTATACATAAGCTTTGTCTACTAAAGCATATAGAAACTATACTAGTCTTCATGCTTCATCTTCATTCCTTTAGCAGGGTCTTTACTTGGATTTTCTTGGACGAACAACTGGGGTGAGAATTACAATTCTCAGTAAAAGCAATTCCAATACCAGCTAGTTATAACATTGTATAACAAATATAACAATTACTATAACTACTAACATAGGAGTTTCCTACACTAATTTTCATAATTGCACCCTACTAGATAGTGTGGTCTAAACCAATAGCCTACATACTGTTAGATATAAACAATTGTCCATACAATTATAAATACCAACAGCAATAGATAGTGTCCATACAACTGTCTGTAAGTGCAATGATGATGATATGTAATATGATTATGCCTAAGAAAGATCCTAAAGATATGCTTACGCAATGTTTTATTTTGAAATACATGTAGAGTTTTATGTTGAAAACAAAGAAGTTCATTAGGAACTGATTCAGTATATTATTATATGGTAAATAGAGGGAAAGCACATCTTCACATCACAGGTATCCTGGCATGCTGAGAAGTTTGGGCTTCATCATTGCTCAAAGAGCGTCTTCGGATTTCCTACTTATCTCCCTTGGCCTTGGCATTATCGAGATATCAGGTTTATGTCCTTCCTCCAAAGAGTCTATTAGACACCCATCTATCTCCCTTGACCTTCATGAATGGGTATCAAATGATACTCACTAAGATCAATATTACTAGACCATTTTTATAGACTTACATACTTACATCTAAACACCACATCATCATTCATAACTCTTAAGTTAATTCTATGCAACACTATGTTGCTGAGGTGTTAGATACTCACCTATGGCAAACCATTACTCTTGGTTGCACTAAGGTTCTTATAGCTTTTACATACAATCTAGATTATCTAACTAGTATGTAAAAAGCATAGTGTTATGTTTACCTCTTACATAAACACCACCTTAACTTTCTTGTAGACTCAACTCATTCTAGTGAAAGAGTATATCTTAGCTAATGCCTCATTCAACCTTGCTTAAGGGAATAAATGAGCATTTTTCTAGAACTTTGCATACCTAATGAATGTAACAAGATTACAAGTCAACATTCATCCTTTTGTGTATTTTACAATGCATAAGGTCTCATTTAACTATAGACATAGTACATAACATCCCCTCTTTGGAACAAATACACAACTTTATCTCCACTCAAGTGAATCTAACTCAAAAGTGATTCTTACTTACAACTCTTTGTTGCTTAAAGTTCTAAGTACCTTCCAAAGATAATTCATTGTTCTTGGATATCCTAAGACTCATACCTTCCTTATCCTTACTAGAGTGAACCTTACAATTCATCCTAGTATACTCATCTCCATTGCACCATCTCATCACATCTTGAATGATATCTAATGCAACACTAGGTTACCTAAGGTGCTATGTTCTTACCTAGGGCAATCCTTCATCTTTAGGATGCTCAAAGCCTAAGCTTTCTCATTCATTCTAGGTGATAGTTCCTCTCTTGAAATATCCCTATTTGTGTCCTCACACACTTTAGAAAATGTATACTAATGATCTCATCTAGTCCATAGCTTCAAAACATTATCAATGACATTTTTAGCCTATCTGTTGCTCACACTAATGGCATGACATCTCTCACACCGCGGCGTCCTAGCCTTTGGTTCTCAGTCTTCTGAAGGCTGAGAGCAGCACGCCGTGGTGCCCTGGCCAAACTCTACCTCACGCTGCGGTGTGACGTTCTCACGCCGCGACACTCGAAGCTAGTTCATCTTCACGCCATGGCACGACGTCTCTCACACCACGGCGCGCATGGCAAAACCTAGGTTCTGCAGAACTATGGCACTGTTCCCATAGTTCAATCTTACTTCCAATCGTCTAAAAATGGTTTCTTGGTGATTTCTAACACTCATCCATGCCCCTAAACTTATTGTAACTCAATTACAGCCTATGGATTCTCTTAGGCAAAGATCTAGGTCCAAATCATATAACTCCAACCATTGTCCAATTTTTAAATCTATGGCTCCTAATGGTTGATCTTTAACTATGAACGTCTATCTTACACTTACTAAGCTTAAACTAACTTAACATAATCCTTGGAATTAAGAATCAAGCCAAGAACTCGGATTTGACTCTCCAAACCCTTATTTCTACTCAAAAACCTCAAACTTCATTCAATAAGAATAAAAAAAAAAGAATGATGAATAGAAACCTCTTACCTCTTGAAAAAGATGAAGATCTTTAAGTTTAATCCTCTTGCTCTTGCTCTTCCTCTCCTCCTTCTCCTTCTTCTTATTCCTTTCTCCCCCTTTCTCTCTTCTCTTCATTTTCTTTCTTCTCTGTTTTTCTTTCTTTGTAGTTTCTGCTGTCTTTAACCGAGAGAAAGAAATGAGAGAATGACCATCATATCCCTTAAGATATTTTGTTAGAACTTCCTTATCTGCTAAGAACACTTAAATTATGTTAATTCAAGTTTTTCAACTTCTAACAACTTTAGAATAAATCATAAGATTCATCTAAATTATTATTTTATCATTTTCATGATTTTTCATATCTGCTGTTAGCCAACTCGACATTAAAGCACATAACCAATATACTTAAAAATATCAAACTAACTCCGATTATCTTAAAATTTTAACTACACCTTGTTTCACACATTTTTGACCTAGAAACAAGTTATCTATACCTGTTTCCCTCAACTTAGCCTTTAAAGTCATTATCTGCGTCATTTTAAACTATTTTTTAACTTCTGTGTTTCAACTAAGTGCCTAAACAAACTCAGTTTGTTACAAAACTTCACTGGCATATTAAGCAAGTCATATGTTACCTTTTGTAACCATATACAAGTCTAATATGTTACTAACGGTATTGCATAATGAGACCCTACCTATCATCATTTCATCCCAGTTGTCTAGTGAGCAAGAAAAAAAGGTGATTAGGGTCTTGTCTAATCATAAGGGTGTCATTGGGTGGTCGGTTTCTGATTTAAAGGGTACTAATCCTTCCATTTGCATGCATAAGATTTTCTTAGAGGAGAATGTCAAACCTTCTAGAGAGATGCAACATAGTTTAAATCCTCATATGAAAGAGGTGGTGAAACTTTTAGATGCAGGTATCATATACCCCATTTTTGATAGCTGATGGGTTAGTCCTGTACAAGTAGTTCCTAAGAAGTCAGGCATTACAGTGGTGAAGAATAGTGAAGGACAGTTAGTGCCGACAAGAGAGACCACAAGTTGGCGAGTTTGCATTGACTATATGAAGCTTAATTCTGTGACTAGGAAAGACTATTTCTCTTTACCCTTGATTAATCAAATCTTAGAAAAGTTGGCAGGCCAAAACTTTTATTGCTTTCTAGATGGTTATTTTGGGTATAACCAAGTAGCTGTTTACCCGGAGGACTAAGAGAAAACAATTTTTACATACTATGCAGGTACTTTTGCTTTTCGAAGGATGCCCTTTGGATTATGTAATGCATTTTCTACATTTCAGCGTTGCATGATGGCTATATTTTCTGATATGATTGATAAATTATTAGAGGTATTTATGGATGATTTTTTTATCTTTGGGGTCATCATTTGATGCATGTCTGCATAATTTATCTACTGTTCTAAAAAGATGTGAAGAAGTTAACCTTATTTTGAGTTGGGAAAATAGTCATTTTATGGTTCAAGAGGGCATTGTCTTGGGGCACAAGGGGGATTAAGGTAAATAAAGCCAATATTGATTTAATTTTTAATCTCCTCATCCTCACTTCTGTTAAACATGTGCTATCATTTATTGGCTATGCAAGTTTTTATAAGAGGTTTATAAAGGATTTCAGCAAGATTGCTAAGCACTTTACTAACCTTTTTGTTAAGGATGTTCCTTTTGAATTTGATGAATCTTGCATTGAAGGTTTTGAAAAGTTTCGTTCTCTTCTTGTTTTTGCACCTATAGTACAACCTCTTGATTTTTCTTTACCATTTAAGATTATATGTGATGCTTCTGACTTTACTATTGGGGTAGTTCTTAGGCAAAGGGTGAGAAAGATACCTCATGTGATTTATTATGCTAGTGGAACTCTTTCTGATGCACAAAGAAATTACACTACCACTGAAAAGAGTTGTTAGCAATTGTTTTTGCTCTTGATAAGTTCTGCTCATACCTTTTGTGTTCTAAGGTTATTATTTTCTCAGACCATGCTGCATTGAAATATTTGTTGTCTAAGAAAGAGACAAAGCCTAGATTGATAAGATGGATTTTACTGTTGCAGAAATTTGACATTAAGATTAGGAATAAGAGAGGTTCAGAGAATTTAGTAGTTGATCATTTATCTAGGATGTTTGTTGATCGTATTGATGACTCAGTTACTTTGCAGGATACTTTTCCTAATGAGCAGTTCTTTTCTTTGACACATTCACAACTTCCTTGGTTCGCAGACATTGTTAATTACCTTGTTTCAAGTAAAATTCTACATTGGTCAAAGCAAGAAAAGGACAGGTTCTTTGCACAGGTAAAGTATTACTATTAGGATTATTCATATTTGTTCAAGCATTGCCTAGATCAGGTAATTCGTAGGTGTGTTTCTGAATGTAAATTTCATAGCATATTGTCTTTTTGTCATTCCTATGCATGTGGTGGACACTTTTGAGGTCGTAAGATTGCTGCTAAGGTATTCCAAAGTGGATTATATTGGTCTACTTTGTTTAAGGATGCTCACGAATTCAGTCTTTCTTGTGAGCGATGTCAGCGTACTGGAGCATTGTCTAGCCATGATATGATGCCCCTTCAGCCCATTTTGGTAGTTGAAAATTTTGATATATGAGGTATTGATTTTATGGGCCCCTTTCCACCATCTTTTGGGTTTGTATATATCTTAGTTGCAGTAGATTATGTTTCTAAATGGGTAGAGGTCATGGCTACTAGGACCAATGATCATAAGATAGTGATTCAAATTGTTAAAGACCATATTTTTTGTCGGTTTGGTACACCTAGAGCACTTATTAGTGATGGAGGCAGTCATTTTCATCATTGTTCTTTTGAAACTCTTCTTAGGAAATATTATGTGACACATAAAGTAGTTACCCCTTATCACCCTCAGACTAGTGGTCAAGTTGAAGTTTCTAACTGTGAGATTAAGTCTATTCTTGAGAAAACAGGTAGACCTGATAGGAAAGATTGATCTTTGAGGTTGAATGATGCTCTTTGGGCTTATCGTACTGCATATAAGACCCCCATAGGGATGTCATCATATCGTCTTCTCTTTGGCAAAGCATGTCACTTACCATTAAAGTTAGAACATCGTGCTTATTGATTTATTAAAGCATTTAAGTTTGATATGAAACAAGCAGGTTCTAACCGCAGGCTTCAGTTAAATGAATTGGATGAATTGCATAATGAGGCCTATGAGAATGCTACGATTTATAAAGCCAAAACTAATGCTTTTCATGATAAAATGATATCTCGTAAATCTTTTGAACCTAATAAAAAAGTTTGGCTTTTTAATTCTAAATTGCGTCTTTTTTCCTGGTAAGTTAAGGTTTAGATGGGATGGTCCTTATGTTGTTCAACAAGTTTTTTCCTTCTAGGGCTGTTCAAATTAAGCATCCTTAAGATGGTAATACTTTTATGGTCAATGGTCATCGTTTAAAGCCTGTTATTGACAATGTTGTTGAGGAAGAATTAATTGAGTCTATTAACTTGGTAGACCCAATATATATTGAGTAGTTAGTAAGGAATTCAAGTCTGGCTGAAGACTTTAAACTTAGCGCTATTTGAAAGGTAATCTAAGTTTCTCTTATTTTATTTTGATAAATTAGTTTTTAGTTGTTAGTTTCACTTTATTGTTTGAGTCAATTTAAGTGTCTCTCAGAGTTCGGAGCCTTTGTATGAGGATGTAAATAGTGTCGGTCAATAAAAAAATAAAAAAAAGTTTTCGATTGTTTTAGTTTTTATTTCTTTATTTATCTCATTTTATTTTATTTTTGTTATTTTTATTGTTAGTTTTCAGATGCTACTCATTTGTTTTGGAAATGATATTGTGATTTTTTAGATTTTGTTGCGGAGCTGACTCTTATGCTTCTCTTTGCTTGACAGTATATAACTTTTCATCAGGTTGTGTTTCTCTTTTCTTTAACCCCTTTATTTCTTTATCTTTTACATTGAGGACAATTTGTGATTTAGGTGTTGGGGTGAGAAAAAAAAATTGAAAAAAAAATTGAGAAAATTTTGACTGATTTTTTTTTTTTTAGAGATTTGATGGTCTCGTTGTGCATGATTATCCTGTTTGTGTATAAATTAAAGTTCATGCAGCTTATATGCATTTAAGGGCAATATTTGGTCTTAATAGGTTGATACTCAAAGTTTTGTGGCCATATTCCAATTCACCTTGAACTATAGGCATGAGATGGATTCTCATGTATTTTGATTACTTGAGTTGTGCGTAGATGAAAGTTTTTTTCTTTGTCAATTACTTGGTGGATTGCCTTAAAAAAATTTGTCTCCTTCTTGCCAAAAAAAAAAATTGAAATTGAAATGTATTAAATACTTCTAAGACTCTAAGTACCATTGTTCAGGTTATTCTTTAATTTCAATATATTATGCCTACACCTGGATATATACTTGTGGTGCTTATATGACATTGGTTGACTTGAGTTAGTAGATTTGAGGGGTGCCTTATCGCCTAATGCCTTAGGCCAACTGGAACAAGAGTCATTGATCGAATACTCGCTACATGAGTCATCTATGAGACAGAGCATTAAGAGTCATGTGCTTCCAAAATGAAAAAAAAAAAAAGAGAAAAGAAAAAAATTGAATGTGCTATGTTGTGAAGGAGGTTGGTTATAACTTGGTAGCATGAAATTGAGTTAATTGATGAATAAAATTGATTCTTAGTGCTATTTTTGTTGTCATTAGAAGTATGATGAAATTGTATGCCTATGATTTTGTTGATGTATAGATAATGCTTAAATTGCTTAAGTTTTTATTCTTAACCCATGAGACTGAAGTTGTCTAAAAATATGTAACGATAATATGTAATGATGTTAATTTTAAATTTTGAGTTAAAATAATTTAGGATAAATTTGTGCACGAGATTTCATTCTTTTCTCTTTGATATATTAGTACTTGAGTATAATTTCTTTGTTTGAGGATTATCAAAGTTTTAATGTGGAGGTGTTAATAACCTAATAATATGTATTTTTAATATTAAAATTAGGCTTTATTATACTTCAACGTAAGTAATTTTACTGATTTTGTGACTTGTTAATTAATTTTTTTAAGTATATTAATTATTAATTTTTTTTATTTTGTGATACTAGTCAAACAAGAATATGTTAAAGGAATAATTATATTAAGGTAGCTAAAATTAGGTCATATCTCCTATTGACCTAATATGCTATTGAGCCCATAACAAATAAAAGAGAAAAAAAAAACACAAAAGACAAGACCTAATCTAATTGAAGTAGCAGCCTTTTATATATATATATATATATATATATATATATATATATATATATATATATATATATATATAGGATCTTACTTTCGTGAGAAGAGTGTTTATTATGAAAGGTGAGAGAAGTGAATCTTGACCATTAGATCTTTTATGAATGGTCAAGATTAGAATATAAATGCATGTGACTTTTTTAAGTGATCACATGACATTTAAGTAACTGTTAATCTTGACCATCCATGTATAGTTGTATGGTCAATATTTATTCCTCTCACCCTCTCACAATAAAAACTTCTCTCACTAGATATGTCTCCTATATATATATATATATATATGAGTGTTTATTATGAGAGGTGAGAGGAACTTGACTATTGAATCTTTCATGAATGGTTAAGATTATAACATAAATCCATGTGACTTTTTTCAGTGATCACATGACCTTCAAATAACTTTTAATTTTGACCATTTATGTATGATTGTATGGTTAAGATTTACTTCTCTCACCCTCTCACAATAAAAATTTCTCTCACTAGATATGACCCATATATATATATATATAGGATCTTACTCAAGTGAGAGGAGTGTTTATTGTGAGAGGTGAGAGAATTGAATTTTGATTATTGAATCTTTCATGAATGGTCAAGATTAGAATATAAATGTATGTGAATTTTTTAAGTGATCATATGATTTTTAAGTAATTTTTAATTTTGATTATTTATATATAATTATATGATCAAAATTTACTCTTTTTATTATTTTACAATAAAAAAATTTTTTCACTAGATATATTCCTCATATATATATATATAGGAGACATATCTAGTGAGAAGAGTTTTTATTGTGAGAGAGTGAGAGGAAAAATCTTGATTATATAATCATATATAATGGTCAAGATTAAAAATTACTTGAAAATCATGTGATCACTTAAAAAAATTATATGTATTTATGTTATAATTTTAATTATTTATAAAAATTTAATGATTAAAATTTATTTCTTTATTTTTTATAATAAATATTTTTTTATCTGAATAAGATCTTTTATATATAAAAGGAGAGGGGAGAAGGAGCACGCAGTCGGAGGGAGGCGAAATTGAAATAGAGGTGCACGTCGTTCAAAGCGGAAAAACCAATTGAAAAAGGAGGACAGCGTGAGAGAGGAATTGGAGCGTCGCACGCGGTACGAGACGAAGAAAAATCTCCCAATTGGAAAGAATCGCAACGCACGGTGGAGAGGAGAAATTCTGTTCTTTTTATGAATTTTTTATTTTTATTTGTGTTTGATATTTTTATTATAAGTAATTAATTTTATTTTTTAGAATTAAGATGAAATTTTAATATTTTGTTTTAGATAATTTAATTTTATTTGAGATATTTTTTTGTTTTATAATTATACAATATTAATTATTATAGATCTTTAATTATTATTCAATTTAAATTTTATTAATTATCTTGTAATTAATTAATAAATTTAAATTTACATCTTTTTAATCATATATCTAATTTTTGTAGTTTTAAGTATGAGTTGTGTAATAGTATTTAATATTTTTGTAATATAAGAATTGAATAGTTTATGTTATATTAAATGGTTTATGTCATAATTTAAATAAGTCATGTTATTTTAGATAAATTATCTCAATAATTAAATTTTAATAATCTTTAGTAGTGATCAAAACTTGTGACTTAGACACTTCATAGAACATGATTAATTCTCATTTAAGTTAAATTTATCTTTGTATGGTTAGTAGTAGATTTGAGATTCTAGAATTGTTCTACAATTACTCTTGCATTTTAATTTGAGTCAATTTATTTAGATTTATTATTTAATTTTAGTTTTAGTTTAACACGTAACTTATATTTTTAGTTTAATTAAATAAAATAAAAATATCTTTTTTCTTTTAAATGAATTTAATTAGATATTATATTTTAGTTAATCATGTTACTTTTTGTGGATATGACACTTTTATATTTGATAAATATTACATTAATCTTGTGTACTTGCAAGTAAGAGGTAATTTTATTACTTCAAAACTTCTATCACTAGTGACAATATGTAAAAGAACAAAAACATTATTTCAAGGTTCAAAATAAGAAACATGACCTAATATCATATCTCAAGGAAACCCACAATTCTACTAACTTACATGACATCAGATTAAATATAAGTGTGATATAAAATTTTGCTTTAGCTAAAAATAACAATAATGAAATGACCTAGTGAGGAAAAAAATGAGCACTAATAAGAAATATTAGAAGGTCAAGAAAATACTCTCACAATAAAAATGAATGGCTCAAAACTCACTCGGCAAAAATATGGTATCTACATGCTTTCATCAAGTTTTCTAATTATTTTAATTTTTCAACAAAGAAACATGCAAAAGCAGTTTTGAATAATGTGAAACAAGTTGAGCAAGATAATAGGAAAAAAAAAATCTCACAAAAGTGACATAATGATAATATGACTGAAATTCAAGTAACTCCTACCTCCAATCAAAACTAAACATTGACCTCAATATTTCAAATTAAATTCAAACTTAAGAAATAACATTAATATACATCAAAGAAATTATTAAGACAAAAATAAACAAGGTAATAGAGAGAAGTCATATACCTAAAATGCTAAACAATTAAAAAGAGAAGACGATAAGAGGATAATTACATCCTGACAATGGTTATAAATGACAAAAATAACAAGAACAAAATAGAGTAAAATGAAATAAATAAACACGCAAACTAATTTTTTTTTAGGCTTTGAATTTTTTAATTTTTTTTGTTAGCCGACACGATTTACATCCCATACAAAGGCTCAAAAATTTGAGAGGCATTTAAACCGACTCAATAAAAACAAATCTCAAACTAAAAACTTACCTCAGTTTTGGTAGACAAGATTGTCTACCAGAGTTTCTTTTACATCTGAATCCTTCAACTCAAGGTATGGCTTCAACCGCTGACCATTTATCAAGATGGTTGCTTAAAGGTCTTCCTACCTTATTGAAATCATTGATGAACCTCATGTAGAAATCTGCGTGCCTTAGAAAAGATTTAATTTCTTCCACAGATTTAGGGGGAGGAAGATTAGAAATCAAATCAACTTTAACTTTATCAACCTCAATGCCATCTTTAGATATAATGTGACCATCACCAACATTAACATGATTCAAGCATGTCAATAATGGATCATATCAACTAAAGTGCATGAATAAGTCACGAGCCAAACTATCAATCAAATTCAATTCATGCATCTCATTATCATTATCATCAGGCATATGTTTACTGATATGAAAAACATTAAGCCAAACAGTTATGTTCCCAAATAATAGTTTCATCACACCACTCATATAATTAATCAATACATTAGATGTAACAAGGAATGAGCGATCCAAAATAACATGAATTAGGGGATAGGGACCACAAATAAGTTTAGTATCAAGCACAACAAAATTAACAGGAAAGTAAAAATTCTTTTTATCAATACATCCTCAACAATGTGACTATGATATTTAACAGATCTATCAGCTAATTGGAGAGTCATCTTTGTTGGCTTCAATTCCCCTAAACCCAACTGCAAGTAAACAGAATAAGGTAACAAATTAACACTTATACCTAGATCTAGTAAAGCTCTCTTAACATGATAATCCCTAATTTTACAAGCAATAGTGGGTGATCCAGGGTCTTTATACTTAATAGGATATTTATTGAGAATCACAGAACTTACTTGCTTTGTCCAAAAAGCCTTCTTGGGAACATTAGACATCTTCATCACAATGAGAAGATCCTTCAAGAATTTAGCATATGCAGGAACCTGTCTAATAGCATTAAGAAAAAGTAAGTTAATTTGCACCTACTTAAAAATTTCTAAAATATTATCTAATTGCACAGTGTTCTTAGAGTTTACTAATCTGTGAGGAAAAGGGACCCTAGGCACATACTCCTTAACTTCAGGTTCTACAACTTTAAGAGTAGATACAGTAAGCTTTGAGTGTAACGCCCTTACTATTATTACTATTAGTGTATCCAGAATTACATTAATGCAATAATAGTAAGCACATCACTTAAGATGTTCATTAAAAACTTCAATTATACTTTACAATATTATACAAAAATATGAGTCTAGACAAGGTGTAATAATGTACACATATACTGAAAGGAGTTTATACAAAGTACATCATAGTACAAATGCATATCATAGGTCTTCATGGCATGTTCCAAGCACTCATTATACAAAAGACTAAACCCAAAAACAAAAAAAAATCCATTTCTGCTCGTGCTTTAGCGCTGCATATACTGAACTTGGAATTATCATAGAATAAATAATAATAATGGGGTGAGAATACTAATTAAGTAACTAGATCAATTCATAAAAGCACAATACAATTTATTATAAGAAATTTACAAACAAATAATAATTTAAACAAGAATCAACCACAATACAAGTATTTAAATCTTAAGTGTTATATGGGATCACCATATCTCTTTATAACCCTCAATGCGGCTTAAGTGGTCTTTACAAGTATCAAAGCTTCTCCTTAAATGCTTAATAATTATAGTATGCATTATCAGGCATCAATACTCATGTAAAAATTTATATAACACTATAATTCAAACATACATAGCCGAGAACATAACATAATTAAGTCTTACCTTTCATGATCAACTTAGTCTTGCTTTTCATAGTCAACTTATAATTTCTTTAGCAAAATACCCACATTAATCAACTTATCTATCCAACAATACAGAAAATTGAAGAAACCTAAATAGGAATACATGATTTTTACTAATGTGAACACATAACAAATTGTAGATATATTAACACATTAATTGGATGGTGCAGCCCTGTTTTGACCGCGAGCTTGCACCATTCTTTCACACACATTTTTTTCTCAAATTGTTATTCAAATATTCAATAAGGAACAATAACTAAATAAAAATTAGGATTAAAACCACAAGAGCAACTACTCTTCTTCATTTTTAATCTCTAAACTCTTAATTAAAAAATATATATATACCTGAAGATTCAAACATTTTTTCTTCCCTTCAAAACACTTAGCCCTGACTCACATAAGACTTAAAACCAACCATCTTCTCATTAAATTACTTACACCATGTTTGAATTAATTTAGAAATGATTTAAAATCAAAGTTGAGATTAATCTATTCTTACATAAATCCCTCGTCATAATTTCTTATATAGAAACACAAGAGAATTTCTCTTCACCAACAACATATATTATGTCAAAATATCATCTTAAAATGAAGGAGAAACAAGAATACACAAAAAAAAATCCCATTCACCCATAAATATCCAATTCAGCCCCAAACATAACACCATTAAAATCCATTGTCAAAGTATGATAAAAAAAATAGAAAAGGTCAAGGAAAGGGAAGAGGAGAAGAGAAAAAAAAAATAACCAGCCCTACCTCTCCTCCTAATTTGTTGAAGCTTGTTTCTTCCTTTTCTTTTCTTTCTTTGCTCATTTCTCCTTTCACATTTTACCTTGTTTTCCCTTCCCCTGCTTCACGTTCTGTTCTCTTTTTTTTTTTTTTTTACATCTCACGTTGCTTTTCTTTCTTCCATTTCTTCTTTCTCTATTTCTCATCCTCCTATTTCACGATTTACTCACTTTTCTCTCTTGGCTGCTGTGCAGCCGTGGGTCAAGATGAAGAGAGTTGAAAAGTTAATTTGAGGTTAAAAAATAAAGAGAGGGGCAGTGGAGAATCTGCCCAGCCATAGATAAAGATAAGGGAAATTGAAGTTAAATTAATTATAAAGATGAAAAGAAAGACGGTGGATGAAGAAAGAATGAGAAATAAATTTTATGTTAAAACTTTGTAAATGTTAAGCACGCTTTAATAATTTAAAGTTGAATTTTCAAGTAAGTTACTATAAGTCTTATAGAAAATTATAAGACTTAACATAGTCTTTAGATTCATTTTTTCATAATTTTTTTTTTCATATACTGCTATTATCAAGTAAGTTGCATTACTTTTCTTAAATTAAATCGAACCTATAAAGTAAGTAAACATATCTGTTTTAACTTTTTTTTTCATACCAAAATAGTATATGTATTCTACTTATCATCTCCATAAAATTTTATAATTTTCTGAGCTACTTAACTGTTCCGACTATTTCTTAATAATATCTTTAAAAATACCAAACTTGCTTTGTTGCTTCTCCAAAAATTTTCACAACTCTTATCAATGGTTCTTAGTTAGGAAATAAATTTTTCATATTTATTTCTATCATATCAACCGATACTGCTGATACTTTAATTATTCTTTTGTATTCAATGTTATAAACTTACGCTCAAGCTAGTTCAAAAAAAATTGCCCGAATTAACATATAACTCTTATTAGTATTACTGAGCTTCTATAACCCTAATTAGGGTCATTAAATTAGGGAGGATATTATAATTCTCCCCCCTTATATAAATTTTGTCCTCAAAATTTGCTCGCCTTATACTGGAGATTTCAGATAACTTTACATCACATTAAGCTTAAGCTCCCACTTAACTTCCTTTGAGTCACTATTTTCTCATAACACCTCTACTAAAAGAATTTATTTTCTTCTATACTCTTTTACTGTTCTATCTAAGATGTTCTGAAGTTTGAAATCCTGTTATGAAATTCATAGAAATACTCTTCTACTTTGATTCCGAGATTTCTAACCAAAACATCTTTTCCTTAACTTCAGTTTTTTTTTTTGGACACAAGGTCTTTCTCACAATATAATTGTTCCATTGTTCAACATAATACTTTTCATAGTTTTTTTTAATGTCATAAAAATCAAATGCTTCTTCATATCTTAAACAAAATCTTTATATCTATTATATGCACATTAGCCATTATCTCTCTAGTATATCCCTTCGCTACAGCAGGTGGAATATATGTCATTATATCTCTTCGCCACGGCTGGCGGAACATATGTCGTTATATCTCTTCACCACGGCAGGTGGAATATATGTCGTTATATCTCTTCACCACGGCAGGCGGAATATATGCCGTTATATCTCTTCGCCACGACAGGAGGAACATATGCCGTTATCTCTCTTCGCCATAGCAGGTGGAACATATGCCGCTACCTCTCTTCGCCACGGCAGGCGGAACATATGCCGTTATCTCTCTTCGCCACGGCAGGCAGAATATATGCCGCTATATCTCTTCGCCATGGTAGGCGTAACATATGCCGCTATCTCTCTTCACCACGGCAGGCGAAACATATGCCGTTATCTCCTTTTCGCCACGGCAGGCGGAACATATTGTGATAAGGAAGAAAATATCATCCTTGACCTATCATTTCTTTCTCCTTTTCCAAGTATTCATTCATATCATCCCTTGCATACCACAAATTACTATACCTTTCAATTCATATCTATAATCAATACTTAATCATTGTACAATCTCAAATCCTCATCTATTACATCATAAATAACATTTCATTGCATTAAATGCCATGTGTTTGCATTATTGCATAACTTAAAAACTTCTATGCCCTTTGGGCGCTTAGGTGCTGGGCACTAGGCGCTCAAGCGCTAGCTGTGCGTTCAGCCGCCACACAATGGGCGCTCAGGCTCCCAACAACTGACATAAATTATTCTCTATTTTGTTAGTTTCAAATCATCTCCTAACCTCTCAAACATAGATTCAAAGAGATTTCTAATCTCATAAAAAGATCTTTATACTATCTGGAAACATTCTCAAACAAATCTCAAAACCACTTCATAGTGGATTCATAACCAAACTCAAGAAACATCTTATTCAAACCCAAGTCAATTTCTAAAACATAAAGTCATAGAAAACCACTCAAACCATTTTCAAATTCATACATGTTATTCATAAGCTTGAAGATGAGAAAACAAAAAGTTAACCAAAGTAAACAATCACCCCGGCCTTCCTTCCTTAGCTTGAGAGGGTTGCTTCCCCTTTTTACCTTCTTTCTTCCTTTCTTTTCTTGTTTCTCCCTTATCCTACTGAACCTTGAACTGTGGAACATTCCTTTTAGATTTCTCATCTTCCCTTTTTCCTTTTTTAGAAATCTCATTGTCTAAACTTCTGCTATAACCTTAAGTTCTCTGATTCCACAATACTGCATTTGTTTACTAACATTGGAAAAATCTCTGGTCTCCAAAAGCCTAACTATTTTTCCTATCTTATCTCTCGGTCCAACCTCAAATTTAACGTATTTCCAATTCTCGTCTAGATTATATCTAAAATATAAAGAAAATTTAAATAGTTCCTTAAACTTCACTTCATACCACTCTACAGTCATATCTCCTTGCTCAAGTTCTAGGAAGTCCAACGCTTTCTCTTCTTGTAACTTCTTTATAAAATACTGGTCCAAATCATGTTATCTTAGCCCCGACACTTTCTTCAAACTTCTTGCACTAGCCCACCAATGCTCAACTTCTTCTTTTAACATTTAAATAGCAAATGACACCTTTAGATCACCCGTGCATCTCATTGTTGCAATTATCTTCTCTAAATTCCTTATCCATACCTTTGCTTTTATTGGTTCATACCTTCCTCTAATATTCTGATGATTATAACTGCTCTATGTTTCTAAAAACCTCTAACATGTCTAGCACATTATTTCCAGCAAGGGTTCTATTACCTCAGGTTCGCCTGATCGATGCTATAATCTCCTGCGCACACAACACATTATATATTAAGTTGATCAGACTCAATATTATGTAACAGTGTGATAATTAATCATAACATGCCAACTCAAGGCTGTTATGCAGTTCTACCTATGCATCTCATCATTAAGACAAGACAAATGCATAATGATGCACACTTTTTAATTGTGGCATTTGCAAACCTAAGTGCAGGTTGTCTCAAGTAATAAATTTCTCGGTGAGTCCGAGGTCGATCCACAGGAAATTGTTGAAGATTAAGGTGAAGTAAATATTTTGTGACTACAGTAAAAATTATTTACTTGGGTAAAAAGATCCACTCTTAGTAAATAAAGGAAATGTAAGATTAATTCCTTTTATAACTCAATTAGAATCCTCGCAACATGGAGGTTCCAATCGAAAAATACAACGTTAAAAGTCCATTAAAATAATATACGTAATTATATTATATTTTCTTTAATAATCTATTAATACCACCACTCATAAATGGGATCAAGCATTTACTGTGTTAATATTTTGTCTACAATAAATCAAGATCTCCACTTTTCAAGGAGAGTTTCTAATACCACCACTTGTAAATGGGTTAAAGCATTTATTGTGTTAATTTCTTGTCTACAACAAATCAAAAACTCCACTTTACAAGTAGGGTTTCTAAATTGATTGGAAACAAAATATAATACGAAATAAAATAATATACGTAATTATATTATATTTCCTTTAATTATTACCACCACTTGTAAATGGATTAAAGCATTTACTGTGCCAATATTTTGTCTACAATAAATCAAGAACTCCTCTTTACAAGGGTAGTTTCTAAATTATCAGAAACAAAATATAACACGCATAATAACTACTTAAAAATATAAATCATTAAAGCATAAGAGAGGAATAAATCTAATCTTATTTTATTACCAAGAGCTTCACACTTTGACCCAAGTAGACTAAAACTTATTTACACATAGACTAAAAAAGAGAAAATGAGAAAAAGATAGAGAAAGGAAATTGGAGGGAGGAGGAAATTCCTCAGAATTTCCCCTCTGTCGAAGTGTGCGTCCATCCATTTGAAATGAATTACCTATTTATAGGCAAATTCAAAGTTACTGTGCAATGCACAGTAACCTGCATGATTAAGTTCTAAACATCATCCATGACGTTTTTTTTATTTTCTTTTTCTTTTTTTTAAAATAATAATTGAGTAAATGCACAGCCGTGCGTCTAGTCATTTTTTCATTTTTGAGAGAAGTGATCTTCATGAAAGTTGTAAGCCTAGATATTTACTTTAAAATGACTTTGGTTTCAGTCCAAAATCATTCTTAGAACTCAAGATATGTTGCAATTACTGCAGAGTGTTTAGACTCAGTTTCAGCTCCTCTATTTTGACTTCAAAGCGCAATATCACCTCCAAGGAGTCCGATTCTGGAAAAGTGTTCAACATCAAAGTTGTAGAGAATTGTCTAAGCTTTCCTACAAAACCAAAATCACATCAATCAGATATTTGAAACTCAAATTATAGCCAGTTTACTAAATACTTCTAAAGAGATAATTAAGGTTAATTTATGCAATAATTTATTTAATTGTCCAATTTGGCTCAAAATCATAAAATGTGTCAAAATCAACTTAATTAAGCCTAATTGAACCTTAAGAAGTCTAGTGAGAGGATTACAAAATGTATAAAATATAGTGTTATCAAATTCTCCCACACTTAACTTTTGCACTCCTAGGCAAAACACAAAAGACAAAAACCAAGGAATAAAGAAAAACAATACAAACTCAAAAACTAAAAAACTCTAAAGGATTCAATGACTCAAGAAGAGCAACTAGACAATCAAGGGATCAAAACAGTCATGAGGTAACATTTCTTCACATCTCAAACCAACAAGTAAGGAAACTTTAGTTGAAAAGAATGAATCAAGAATGATAGATCTTCACAAGATTCACTCTCAATCCCTCAAGTGTTTAAAAGGTAGGTATTTCACTCAATTCAACCCATGAAAATTACACTACCATAAGCTTGCTTGTCTTCTATTTCTCTACTACTCAAAACACATGCACACACAAATCATGAGGACTTTATTCAAGGTTGTAATGGGGTCAAGGTAAAGGAGGAGGTAATATGGATATGACAAGTTAAATACCAGAGAATAAAAGAACATGAGAGCTGAGTTCAATTAACAAGCATGAAAGTTCATCCAAACTTCACCTAATACAAATTCCCTTTACATATTCTTTTCCTTTCCTTTATTACCTTGTTGACCCTCTTCTTTTTACATTTTTTTTATTTTTTATTTTTTATTTTTTTTGATTGATTTTTTTTTTTTTTTTTACACAAGAAGAAAAAAACATCTTATATACATTTTTTTAACCATTTTACACACACACCCTCACATTTGTTCAAGAACTCATCAAATGATAAAGTTAATGTTCTCTTATTCCCTAAGGTCAAGTAAGAACATGGTTTTTCATTTAAGGCACATAATGAGTTCGAAACAAAGAATAGTCAAATAAGCTCAAAGGGGTTAAGCAAAGGAAAATATGCAAGATTGACTATTTGGTCAAAGTAGTTAATTCAAGAAAATACCTCAATCATTTTTATGTATGCATATGAAAATATAGTCTCAAAAAGAATCAAAGCAAGTTCTAGAGTAACAATTCCATGAGTGAAATTCACACAAGAAAGAAGAGAATGGTACAAATGTTCAATCTATTTATCAATAGGCTCAAAATCTTACAAGGCATAATTCTATCATTCTCAGTCCACCAATTCAACATCCATAACCAAGCATGTGATGTTTAAGAAAGAAGACAATTAACTCAATCATGCAAATTTTCCTTGAATCCATTTGCTACTTCTACACAAACTAGGTATCTATCCCAATCTAGATGCGTCTCAAGAGTAAAATTACCTCCGCAGCAAAATTTACTCCTTACTCTGCCATCCCTAATTGGTTAGAAAATTATTAACAAACATATAAACACAACAAACATAAACACACTTTCAAATTATTATTTTTTTCAAGCATTTTTTTTACACAACTCTACACACGACAAAAAGAAACACACTTACTAATTTTTTTATACATTTTTTTACACAAATAGTCACACAACTATCCTTCCCCCCAACTAGATCAAAACATTGTCCTCAATATTAAAAAATAGAAAGGAAAAAGATAAAAGATAGTACCTGTTACCGCAATTACTGAAAAGAGAAATCTCACATAAATATAAACAGAAACAAAGTATAATGAACAAAACCAAAGCTTTTAATTATTTAAACAATTGGAGTGTCTGAACTGGCTTGCTTTTCTTACTGCTTCACGCAACATTTCTTTCTGACCAATCTATCTGAGCTGTTAATGGATCAGGGCTGTCATAAAAAGAAGATATGTAAGAAAATATATACATGTAGTTGTGATTGTGACTCACATCTTCCTCTGGTTTTACGTCCAGTAACGGCTTAAACGCCTTCTATGAGTCGAGGATAAACTTTCCATCTAATTTTCTTATAAATTGACAAACAGAGTCTTTTTGAGTCAGATTCCCAAGACTGTAACACGTTTACTTGCCTTTGAAGAGATTCCACAAATTAATAAATTCACACTGCACAAATTCACAAGAATGCGTCTCAAGAGTCAAAAAAATTTCACCGAATGACTCCTTACTTAGGCCATTCTTTAATGAAAAATATTTTATTTTTTTATTTGCAGAAACCATTCACAAAGAACAATTTTGCTTGTTACAAGAAAAATTGACAATTTTGGCAAACCAAGACATGAAATTAAAAATTCATCAGAGAAAAAAAATCATTGATAGGTGTAATTTTAAAAAAAGTGAGCCTATTATAAGTATGAACAAAACATTTTTGGCTCATTTTGAATTCTTGAAGCAACAAAATCCACCATATCAACCTAGATTTACAAAAACTTGTTGAGAAAATCGAAAAGTGACCAAATTGTCAAAGTAAAGTTGACTATTTAAAAAGAAAAGAAAAACAAACACTAAGACACGCGAAATTAAGAAGAAAAAGAGAAAATAAAGTTTTTTTTTGTTTTTTTTTTGTATTTTTATTTTGAAATGAAAACACATGAAATTAGAATACTAGGGATCAGACTTCACTTGATTCAATAATCTATCATAGACAATAGAGTAGCTTTGGGACCTTTCTTCTAATCAATTTCTAATCATTCAATTGATGGGGAGAATCAGTTTTTAAAAACATTTAAAGACATGACTTTTACTCTATGCATTCTCATGAAAAAATGCCACAGTTCTCCCACACAACCTATAACCTCCATTCCTAGATGATTATAAATCATGGCACTTTATTATTTATGATCTAGCTCATATGCAAACATTTCGGGTTACACATATACCCACTAGATCAATTTATGAGTGGCCAATTCATAAAAGTATTATGAACCATAATAGGCACTCAAATTGAGTAGAAAAGCAATTGATTAAAATTCTAATCTTAATACATGTCGATTGAATCAAGTTACGTTTTCACCCTAAAAACACACAAGACAAAAGAAAAAAAACTAAGAAAAATAAAAATATATACAAAGATGTGGTATAAATCAGCCACCAAACAAAAAATTAAAAATGATGTAGTAGAAATCAACCACCAAATAAAAAAAAAACAAAAAGGTGGGGTGATAAACCAACCACCAAATATATATATTAACACTTAGTAAATAAATATTAACAAAGGTGTAGTATAAATCAACCACCAAATAAGTTAATAAGCAAAAAAAATAAATAAATAAAAAGTTAGTATGCAAATAAATTAAAATGTTAGAAGCGGGTAAAGTAAAAAGTTAGATAGTTAGTAAGAAAGTTAGTAAGTTAGTAAATAAAAATAAATGACAAAAAAAAAACAAAAATAAATGACAGAAAATAAATAACAAAAAAAAATAAAGTGCGAGAAAATAAAATACAAAAAATAAAGTGCAAAAAGTAAATTTAAAATATGAAAACCAGAGAATCGGCAGAACCAATTTTTTGCTCTAGCGAGAGAGAAGAGAAGAAGAAATATTATTTCATTAATGATTACAAATTATAGAGGGTTAAGGGAGAGTTACCTCCACTAAGTTAGTATATACAAAAATTAAAAGGAAAAGATTCTCCCACTGTTAGTGCGTAAAACAAAAGGGAGAGTTTCCCTCACTGTTAATATTAACAAAAATTAAAAGGAAGAATTACCCCCACTGAGTTAGTATATACAAAAAAATAAAAGGGAAAAGTACTCCCACTAAATTAGTATGCAAAGATAAAAGGAAGAGATTCCCCCACAGTTAGTATGTTAGTATGTACAAAAATTAAAAAGGAGAGATTCCCCTATTAGACAAGAAAATAAAAGGAAGAATTAACCCCACTGTTAATTTTTTTTTTCATTTTATTTTTTTATTATTATTTTTAATTATTTTTGATTTTTTTTTTACCTAGAGACTGCCTTGTCCACCAATTCTTTTTTTTTTTTTTTGTGACCACATTTTTCATTATTTTTAAAGGGGGACAACCTTGTCCCCATTATTAATATATATATTTTTTGTCCTTTATGTTTTTTTAATTATTTTTTTTGTTTTTTTTTGGGTGGTCACGGGTGACTCTTTTTTTTTTTTTCGTTTTTTTAAATATATAAACTTTTTTTTACTTTTTTACTATTCACACTATTCACACATCTTTTTTTAAATTTTATTATAATTTTTTATATTATTATTAATTTTTTTGACTTTTTTACTATTTATACTATTAACATATTATTTACCCTATTTATACTATTCACACTATTCATTTAAATTTATTATTATTATTATTATTTTACTATTCATACTATTCACGTTACTATTTACACACTATTTACGCACTATTCACATACTATTAACACACTATTTATACACTATTCACACACTATTTACTTTTTACTATATACAAAAATATTTACACCAGAAATTTATTCTTCAAAACATGTCCCCAGGAATGGCGCCAAAAACTTGATGCACACTTTTTAATTGTCGCATTTACAAACCCAAGTGCAGGTTGTCTCAAGTAATAAATTTCTCGATGAGTTCGAGGTCGATCCACAGGAAATTATTGAATATTAAGGTGAAGTAAATATTTTGTGACTACGGTAAAAATTATTTACTTGGGTAAAAAGATCCACTCTTGGTAAATAAAAGAAAGGTAAGATTAATTCCTTTTATAACTCAATTAGAATCCTCGCAACATGGAGGTTCCAATCGAAAAATACAACGTTAAAAGTCTATTAAAATAATATACGTAATTATATTATGTTTCCTTTAATCATCTATTAATACCACCACTCATAAATGGGATCAAGCATTTACTGTGCCAATATTTTGTCTACAATAAATCAAGATCTCCATTTTATAAGGAGAGTTTCTAACACCACCACTTGTAAATGGGTTAAAGCATTCATTGTGTCAATCTCTTGTTTACAACAAATCAAGAACTACACTTTATAAGGAGGGTTTCTAAATTGATTGGAAACAAAATACAATACGAAATAAAATAATATACGTAATTATATTATATTTCATTTAATTATTACCACCACTTGTAAATGGGTTAAAGCATTTACTGTACCAATATTTTGTCTACAATAAATCAAGAACTTCTCTTTATAAGGGTAGTTTCTAAATTATCAGAAACAAAATATAACACGCATAATAACTACTTAAAAATATAAATCATATAAATCATTAAAGCACAAGAGAGGAATAAATCTAGCCTTATTTTATTACCAAGAGCTTCACACTTTGACCCAAGTAGACTAGAACTTATTTACACATAGACTAAAAAGAGAAAATGAGAAAAAGAGAGAGAAAGGAAATTGGAGGGAGGAGGAAATTCCTCAGAATTTCCCCTCCCCCGAAGTGTGCGTCCATCCATTTGAAATGAATTGCCTATTTATAGGCAAATATGCACAGTAACCTGTATGATTAAGTTCTAAACGTCATCCATGACGTTTTTTATTTTCTTTCTCTTTTTTTAAATAATAATTGAGTAAATGCACAGCTGTGCATCTAGTCATTTTTTCATTTTTGAGAGAAGTAGTCTTCATGAAAGTTGTAAGCTTGGATATTTACTTTAAAATGACTTTAGTTTCAGTCCAAAATCATTCCTAAAACTCAAGATATGGTCCAATTACTGTAGAGTGTTTAGACCTGGTTTCAACTCCTCTATTTTGACTTCAAAGCCCAATATCACCTCCAAGGAGTCCGATTCTGAAAAAGTGTTCAAAATCAAAGTTGTAGAGAATTGTCTAAGCTTTCCTACAAGACCAAAATCACATCAATTAGATATTTGAAACTCAAATTATAGCGAGTTTACTAAATACTTCTAAAGAGATAATTAAGGTTAATTTATACAATAATTTTTTTAATTATCCAATTTGGCTCAAAATCATAAAATGTGTCAAAATCAACTTAATTAAGCCTAATTGAACCTTAAGAAGTCTAGTGAGAGGATTACAAAATGTATAAAATACAGTGTTATCACATAACAAAGCATAGCTAGTCTATACCTCGGCTCAACAAAATGAACTGCTCTGATACCATAATGTAACGCCCTTACTATTATTACTATTAGTGTATCTGGAATTACATTAATGCAATAATAGTAAGCACATCACTTAAGATGTTCATTAAAAACTTCAATTATACTTTACAATATTATACAAAAATATGAGCCTGGACAAGGTGTAATAATGTACACATATACTGAAAGGAGTTTATACAAAGTACATCATAGTACAAATGCATATCATAGGTCTTCATGGCATGTTCCAAGCACTCATTATACAAAAGACTAAACCCAAAAACAAAAAAAAAATCCATTTCTGCTCGTGCTTTAGCGTTGCATATACTAAACTTGGAATTATCATAGAATAAATAATAATAATGGGATGAGAATACTAATTAAGTAACTAGATCAATTCATAAAAGCACAATACAATTTATTATAAGAAATTTCCAAACAAATAATAATTTAAACAAGAATCAAGCACAATACAAGTATTTAAATCTTAAGTGTTATATGGGATCACCATATCTCCTTATAACCCTTAATGCGGCTTAAGTGGTCTTTACAAGTATCAAAGCTTCTCCTTAAATGCTTAATAATTATAGTATGCATTATCAGGCATCAATACTCATGTATAATTTATATAACACTATAATTCAAACATATATAGCTGAGAACATAACATAATTAAGTCTTACCTTTCATGATCAACTCAGTCTTGCTTTTCATAGTCAACTTATAATTTCTTTAGCAAAATACCCACATTAATCAACTTATCTATCCAACAATACAGAAAATTGAAGAAAGCTCAATAGGGATACATGATTTTTACTAATGTGAACACATAACAAATTGTAGATATATTAACACATTAATTGGATGGTGCTGCCTTGTTTTGACCGCGAGCTTGCACCATTCTTTCACACACATTTTTTTCTCAAATTGTTATTCAAATATTCAATAAGGAACAATAACTAAATAAAAATTAGGATTAAAACCACAAGAACAACTACTCTTCTTCATTTTTAATCTCTAAACTCTTAATTAAAAAAAATATATACCTAAAGATTCAAACATTTTTTCTTCCCTTCAAAACACTTAGCCCTGACTCACATAAGACTTAAAACCAACCATCTTCTCATTAAATTACTTACACCATGTTTGAATTAATTTAGAAATGATTTAAAATCAAAGTTGAGATTAATCTATTCTTACATAAATCCCTCATCATAATTTCTTATATAGAAACACAAGAGAATTTCTCTTCACCAACAACATATATTATGTCAAAATATCATCTTAAAATGAAGGAGAAACAAGAATACACAAAAAAAATCCCATTCACCAATAAATATCCAATTCAGCCCCAAACATAACACCATTAAAATCCATTGTCAAAGTATGATAAAAAAAAATAAAAAAAGGTCAAGGAAGGGGAAGAGGAGAAGAGAAAAAGAAATAACCAGCCCTACCTCTCCTCCTAATTTGTTGAAGCTTGTTTCTTCCTTTTCTTTTCTTTCTTTGCTCATTTCTCCTTTCACATTTTACCTTGTTTTCCTTTCCCCTACTTCACAATCTGTTCTCTCTTTTTTTTTTTTTACATCTCACGTTGCTTTCCTTTCTTCCATTTCTTCTTTCTCTATTTCTCATCCTCCTATTTCACGATTTACTCACATTTCTCTCTTGGCTGCTGTGCAACCATGGGTCAAGATGAAGAGAGTTGAAAAGTTAATTTGAGGTTAAAAAATAAAGAGAGGGGCGGTGGAGAATCTGCCCGGCCGTAGATAAAGATAAGGGAAATTGAAGTCAAATTAATTATAAAGATGAAAAGAAATGCGGTGGATGAAGAAAGAATGAGAAATAAATTTTATGTTAAAACTTTGTAAATGTTAAGCACACTTTAATCATTTAAAGTTGAATTTTCAAGTAAGTTACTATAAGTCTTATAGAAAATTATAAGACTTAACATAGTCTTTAGATTCATTTTTTTATAATTTTTTTTTTATATACTGTTATTATCAAGTAAGTTGCATTACTTTTCTTAAATTAAATCGAACCTATAAAGTAAGTAAACATATCTGTCTTAACTTTTTTTTTTCATACCAAAATAGTATATGTATTCTACTTATCATCTCCATAAAATTTTAAAATTTTCTGAGCTGCTTAATTGTTCTGACTATTTCTTAATAATATCTTTAAAAATACCAAACTTGCTCTGTTGCTTCTCCAAAAATTTTCACAGCTCTTATCAATGGTTCTTAGTTAGGAAATAAATTTTTCATATTTATTTCTATCATATCAACCGATACTGCAGATACTTTAATTATTCTCTTGTATTCAATGTTATAAACTTACGCTCAAACTAGTTCAAAAAAAAATTGCCCGAATTAACAAATAACTCTTATTAGTATTACTGAGCTTCTATAACCTTAATTAGGGTCATTAAATTAGGGAGGATATTACATTGAGGGCACATTATCCTCATCTAATTTATTCTTATCCCTAGAACTACTGACTTCTAACTTCATATTATCCCTCATAGGCTCTACAACATGATAATCTATTTGCTTTTCAGACCTAAGGGTGGTGATAGATTGAACTTGCTCATATTCCCTATTAGAGCTAGATGTTTCATGAACTACATACTGTCCCTTGGGATTAAGGATAGGTTGACTAGAGAACTTTCCTCTCTCTCTTTCTGCCATCTGATTAGTCAACTGACTCATTTGAACTTCCAAATTTGCTATAACATTAGTGTGCACTTAGGTAACATTCTTTATCTCTTGAATGACATTGGTGGTCACTTGGTTGGTATTTCTCATCTCTTGCATAAATTGACCAAGAGTCTCTTCTAGTGATGATTGTTGCCTAAACTAACCCTATTCCTTGATTTGGGAAATATGATGGTTGTCGGTAACCTTGGTTAGGCTGCTGGAGCCGAGTCTGACTCTCCATAGGTAAACCACCTAAGTTACCTGAAAAGTTATTTTGCTTCCAAGAAAAATTAAGGTCATTTCTCCAATTAGGATTATAAGTATTTGAAGAAGTATTAGTAAAAGATCTCCCTATTGTGTTTCTCTGCTCAACAAAATAATAATTATTAGATATAGAAGAAGCATGCATATTACTCCCACAAAATGTACAATTTTCTTGTTAGACACTATTAACCTGACCAACTCCTTTATTGAGTGATAGGGACTTAATTTCACGTGCAATAGCATCTAGTCTAGCTCTGATATATGTATCCTCAATCACCTCATATAAATCTCCCTTCTTAGGTTGGTATGATCTATCCCTATAATTAGTAAAGTCCCACGGTTAAGAATTTTTAGAAAAATATTCAAAAAATTGATAACACTCCTGTGCATTCAAATTTAAAAATGTGTCACCATTCATAGACTCAACCAAGCCCCTATTAGATTGTGTCAACCCATTATAAAAATACTGAACAAGGCGTTATTTTTCAAAACCATGGTGAGGACACCTCACAAACAAATCTTTAAACCTCTCTTTGCTTTCAAAGAATTTTTCAAAGTCTTCTTGACAAAAATATGAAATTTCCCTTCTCAAAGATTTTTTTTGGACATGGAAAACATTTAGATAAAAACTTTTGGCACAATATTTCCCATGACGTAATAAAGTTAGTAGGTAAAGAATTCCATCAAGTTTTTCATTTATCTTTCAATGAAAAAGGAAAGAGCTGCAAATGCAAAGAGTTTGCAAAAAAAATAAAATTTAAATGTTTCACAAATTTTTAAAAAACCATTGACATGCAAGTATGGGTCTTCCCTATCTAAGCCATGAAAAATTGGAAACAGATTGAAAACTTGAGGTTTAATCTCAAAATGGGTAGCAGTAGTGAGGATGAATTCACATATATTAGGCAAAATAATTCCCTAAGTGATCTAACATCATCTCTTTGTATAGTCACATCCATCTTTGTTACGGGTTCTATATCAACTCTCACCTATGAAGCACGGGCACAATTGGACACCCGTACGACACACGTGTCTTACATGTTCGAATGTGTCTGATTAAAAATATTATTTTTTCAATTTGTACATGTCTCAAGCACACTTGGACATGTCTCGGGCACGCTTGGATACGTCTAGGACACGCTTGGACACGTTTAGGACACAGCTTGGATACAACCCATTAATTTTTTTTTAAAAAATATTAGTTTCCATAATTAACGTTCAATTAATAAACCTGTAACCCACACAAGCCCAATTACATGACTGACGTCCCAAGCCACTATTTTCACATATCAGTATTTTAAGTTTTATCTTTTAACATGTAATTATTGGACTTTTAAGTTTTATCTTTTTCACACTACTATTTTCATCTACTTCTTTTATCTCTACTCGTACCAAGCTGTCTACTTCATCGTCATCGAAGCTTGCCACACACCAATGTTCGCTCTAGTTAATTTTCTTTTGGATGCACATGTACTTGTACATGGTTAGTTATTTTAGGATAAGTTACTTTAGGAGATTTTTTAGAAAATGTGAATAAAAATTATGCTCCATATTTTTTAGGATGGCCTTACTAGGTAGCAAATATTGACACATATAACATATATTAAGATATTGTAATTTTTCACGCTTATAAAAATGATATTAATGAATTTTGAATCTTTTTCTTTAAATTTTGCATATATATATAAAACCAAGTTCGTTAATATACTTTTATATTAATTTTTATATATATGTTATGTTCATATCCTATAATTTTTTTGAATTTGGTATGTCCTCGTGTCCATATCCGTGTTGTGTCCCGTGTCTGTATCCGTATCTGTGCTTCATTGACTCTCACTAATCTATGTGTATGATCACGAACTCAAACTGTCATGCAATGTTCAAATAGAAATAAAATAAAATTAAAGAAAATAGAGCAATTAAATAAAAAATATAAGATAAGGCAAATAAGAAAAAAAATCAGCTAGTAGAAGAGAAAAATTTAACAAATACTTAAATTTTAACTAATTAAATCTTTGGCAACAACGCCAAAATCTTGTTGTGATTTTTTTTTAAAAGCCTTTAAGTACTCACAAGTGCTTGAGTTGTACCGATGTACAATTGAACAAATACAAAGTCAATCCCACGAAGACTTACACTATGTTTGGATGATATATAATGAGGGGAACGGAAAGGAAATGAGGGGAACAGAAATGACTTCTCTTATTTGAGAGTTTTAAAATGTATGAGAACGGAACGGAGCACATGGGGAATCATTTCCCCTATCTTCCCCTCAAATGCCTAACTTTTGTTCTCCCCCAAAATTGAGGTGGAATGGGGGGAACACATGGGTAATTCCGTTCCGTTCCGTTCCGTTCCGTTCCGTTAATGAAACTTGCAAACAAAGAGAATGGAAATTATGTTCCATTCAATTTCTTTCCTTTCCGTTCCACTCCCACCTATTCCGTTCCATTCCTTTAATGAAAAAACATCTAAACATAGGGTTAGAGTTAATTTTAAGTATTGAAAAATTCTTTATAATCTAGTTGTATAAATTGATGAGCTAAATATGCAAAAATTAAGTTAAATAAATAAGTAAAATAAAAAATAAATTAAAATAAAGCAAGTATATGAATGGAATTTTTATCAAATGTAAAAGGACTAAATGTCAAAATCCACCAAAATTAATTTTAACATTAATTATATTAAATTATTATACTCAAATAATTTATCTCATGAATATCTAACAACAAAACATGTGTTCACAAAAAATTTATCAATAAAGTCTTAAAAATAATAATCAAGTGTATAATAATTTTTTTTTAATTAATAATAAATTATCAATTCATCAAATGTATCTCTAATAAAAAATCATAATTAATATTTAACAACTACCACTAATACTTAGATAACACAAATAAATTATATAATATAAAAAAATATGACTGAACTTATTTAAAAATTTATTCTTATAATGTGATAAAAAATAAAATTAATAAGCATTAAATCTTAAAATTAAATAAAAATATTTTAACATAAAAATATCAAAATAATCAAAAATTTAGTATTCCCTTAATATAAAAAATTTAGTAAAATATAAAAAAATTAAAATACAATAAAAAATTTTCACAAGTTTTCGATTGATACTGCTCCTTTTTTCTTTTCTCTGCGCTTGCGCCCCAATCTCCCTCAGCAGCCCTGTTTCTATGCGCTCTGGTTTTTTCCACTGCGCGTTGCTTTTTATTCTGATTGGTGACTTCTGCTCCGTACTCCGTCCTTTTTCTTCTCTTGCCGACGTATTTCATTCACTTAAGTAAAAGAATCAAAACCGTGGCCCCATGAAGCATTTGTTCAATTGGTTGTGGACGCAACCTTCAATTATTTTATATTTGTCTTCCTTACATTTGGAAGCTAGCAACGTATATTTCTTTTAATAATGATATTTTTATCACAAATAATATATATATATATATTTTATATTTTTTAATATATTTATTATATATATATTTTTTTATTTTTTTCACTTAATTATATTTATTCAAAATAAATATAAAAAATATATAAATAAAATATGAGGTAAAATGATTTTTTGTATTTCATAACCAATCGAGAGAAAGAATGTGAAGCAACTGAACTCTTCCTTCAACTTATTTAATTCATGTTCTCTTGTACAAAATTGTCATTATTTTATTGTAATTTTTAATAAATTTTTTACAATTATCATAATAACTAAAATAATGACTTGTTTAAATAAATAAATAAAAGATAAAATTTAGTTTTAATTTTTTATATTTATTATATCTATTCTATCAATTAAGTTATGATATATGTATATTTAAAAAAAATATGAGAGATAATATTAATAAATACATATTATAATTTAATTAGTAGAACGAATATAATAAACATAAAAAAATAGAATTAAGTTTTGTTTATAAATTAATAGTATTATAAAATTACTAAAATCAAATATAATGAAATATAATAATACTTATTTTTTATAAAAAAATATAAAAATTAAGGTATTATCAATATGAAAATAGTAAAATTAAATGTCAGCTTAGAATAATTCTATGGGAAAATAATTAGTCAAAGACTAGCTATATATCAAGGAACAAAGGCCCTGGTTCTTAGCGACAACCATCAATAAAAGAAGATTAAGGGCCAGAGTTTGAAGATGTTTGAACGGAAAAGGCACTTTGTGCTAATTCTAGTCTTATTTTTTCTCTCTTTCTTCATTTGTGTTAATGGTAGGCACTTTGTGCTGGTTCATGGAGCCGGCCATGGTGCATGGTGCTGGTATAAGGTGGCAATTCTGCTGAAATCGAGTGGTCATAATGTTACAACTCTAGACTTGGCTGCTTCAGGTATCAATCCAAAGCAGGTGCAGGAAATTCGTTCAATTTCAGAATACTATGAACCTTTGATGACATTCATGGGCTCTCTTCCTCCAAAGGAGAAGGTGGTGCTAGTGGGTCACAGTCATGGAGGAGTACCCATTTCTGTAGCAATGGAAAGGTTCCCTGAGAAAATCTCTGTTGCAGTTTTTGTCACTGCATTCGTGATTAGTGAAAATCTCACTTACACAACTCTTACTCAAGAGGTATCTCATTTTTTAATTTATATTATTATCCAATTAATCTAATTTTTAAATATGATGTTGGATTATTATTATTAGTTTGATTATATTATATAATATTTTTTCATATAATATTTTTATATGAGTTATTTTTTCATTATGATTTTTTTCAAAAATCTTTCTTCTTTGTCTAAATTTTTTTAGTTCAATCTCTTAACCTGCAATTAAACCACAAACCCAATAACTTAACCTTCAAATATGCTCCATCTCATATCTGACTTGTACAACTATGATCCAATCAATGAAAATATAAGCAATTCAAGAAATTTTTACAGGTGTTAAAAAGAATGGATTCCTTTATGGACACACAATTTTTTTTCTTTGACGGGCCCAACAAACCTTCAAGTGCAATGTTGTTTGGACCCAAATTCCTGGCATCCAAGATCTACCAATTATCGCCATCTGAGGTAAACAAAATAGTGAGAAATTTTAGTATCTTTCTGAAACATAATAAATATATATTTTTACTAATAAATCATTTCATGTGAAGTGAAGAGGACAATAAATATAAATATTTTAAGATAGTATTTTACAAATGTTAAGAGAATATTATTATTTAAATCTTTCTATTTATCTTTTTCTTCGTATGGTCTTATTACATTAAAATTTCATATAAGATGACATATTCAATTGAATTTAATCTAGACAATGATATCCATCTTCTGTTGAGTGATTCGGTTATAAGGTTTAACTGAAACAATATTTAAATCTGGGCTAGCTATATTCCTAAAAAATTATTTTAAAAAATTAATAAATAAAAAGAGATAAATCTAAATTCACTTAATCAATTATTTTGACTCTAACATCACAACTTGATTTGACTTTTAAATAACTCTGTAAAGCGATCCTTATTTACTTTAAGGGCAGACTCCATTAATATACAAGTATCATAGCCTCATCACCAAGTTACAGCACATATTAAGACAAACCACATTATAACAAGTGATTTGCATATTAATGAAGTCATCCATCAATTAATATATATGTAGGATTTGACGCTTGCATTATCACTGGTGAGGCCTCATCCTTTATTTAATGATGTTGAAGTATTGTTGAAAGAAACTACAGTTACCAAGCAGAGAAATGGAAGGGTACCAAAAGCCTTCATTATCAGCAAAGGAGACAAGTCTCTAAAAGAGGATTTGCAAACGTGGATAATTGAGAGAACTGGTCCATATGCTGAAATAAAAGTGATAAAGGGTTCAGATCACATGGTCATGTTATCTAAACCGAAAAAGCTTAGCTCTTACATTCTAAGGATTGCGTACAAATATTAAGCTTCAATTGCTTTTGATGCATCAATAACTTCGAGACTTTATTGTTCTGTGCTTTCATATGGTTAGTTGTTGTCATGATCCCTACTCCCCAAATGGAATAACTTTGAGACTTTCATGTTCTGTGTTTTTATGTAGTTAGCTATTTCATGTTCCCCGCTCCCCAAAAAGAATAGATTGTCATGTAAAACATGTAATTGAGGAATCCTCTGTTTTTTTCATTTTTCATTTTTTTTCCTCGCTCTCTCTCTTTTCTATAAGTCTTTAAAATTAGTGAGCATTTCCTAATTTGCACGGGTCTTTTTAAAATTTTAATAATTGCTTAAATTCAGTTTGTAAAAATACATATATTGTATGTTTTGAACTTAAACTCTATTTATTAGTAATTTATTTTCCAAAAAAGAAAAAAAAAGAAATGACAAATTTTCAACCGAGCTACGTAAGTTAAGCAAACTAAATGCACCATATTCTTTTCATAACCCATTTTACTTTGACAGGTACATTTCAAATGAGAAATGTCTAAGTAAATTAATTAAATGATTTGATAAACAAAGAAAGATGGCATCTTTAATGACCATTATAATAATAGAAAATAAAATATGGTGAACCTACCTTCACTGTGTCTCTATCTCAAGCTCTATTTCACATATATATATATATATATGATAGAATACCTAAGTCAATATCATTTGAGATTTAAAATCATATATTGGACAGAGTAGAATATCCAATCCAACCTTATTAAAAATATGAAATTTATTTCTTCCTCCGTCTTATCCATTTCACTCAAATCCTATATTAGGTAGTTAATGCACCAAAATGTCGTTTGAGAATATTTCGGTTAAATAAGGCATTGGTCCTTTAAAACAAATAATATGCTTATGATTAACATTTATATTTTCTACCCTTCAACTATCAATAAAGCTTTTATGGGAAAGTCTAGCCCCTCTCTCTCTTATTTTAATTTTCCCTTTTGTTAGAGTGAAGGAGGAGAGGTTTTCATTCTCTTTTTTTTTTTTTTATATATAGTAGTCTCGTCTTCTATTTGATCTTTTTGTTTTGGTGTATTTTTTTTAATAAGTGGCTCAGATATATTAAGTCTTGAACATACTTCTCTAAATCTGCTTCTCTTAATGACAGATTTCTAATTTTGGTTTTTTTTTTGTCTCTTTTATGAGTATTTTGGTTTTCCCATGTAATTGTTCTTATCTTGCTAGTTTAGCATATAGGAGAGTTTTTCAAATCTACTTTGAGAGGAGACATAATACACTCTTTCAACTATAACATTTTTTGTGTTAGTATCCTATCTAAAAGATGTTTAGACATTAATAGTCTTTAGACAAAGAGCAGAGTTATGGATCATTGTTTAATTCATAGTGTTAAATTCATTTATTTATTTCTTATTCTTTTTAGATTTGATGTATCTTTTTCGATTTATAAGTGTCGTTAAGCTTCGTTCTTAATAAATCTTTTTTTTTCTTGTAAAGAAAAAAAAACTTATACCAGGAATTTTCCTATCTAACCAAAATGGTAGCTGTGAGTCTTGGATCTACCACCCCTTGGTGTTTACAAGTTGAATATTGATGCTTCTGTGAGAGAAGATGGTGCTTGCGGTCTTGGTGTTCTAATTCGTGATTCAAAGGAAACATCATGGCAAGATGCTACATGCTTACTGCAGTAGAGCATGGAGGTGAATATGGCTGAAGTCTTAGCTTTGAGAATGAGTCTCTAAATAACCCATGATCTTTGCTTTTCGATTTGGTAGTGGAAATGGATTCTAGTGAAGTATATGAGCTCCTGCAAGCTAAATGTGGTTGTTTCTTGTATTTGGCAACTTTGGCTCAAGACTGCTTGTGCTTAGCTGAGTCCTTCCGCAACATTTATTTTAGTCATGTCAAAAGGGAAGGGAATAAAGTGGCCCATTCCTTAACTACTCTTTCTTTTTCTTTTAATGTGCACCCTTTGGTCAAAGGTTGCATCGGTGCACCATTTAATTTTAACCATTAGATAGATCAATGGCTAGGATTCTTGGGATCTGTCTACGGTGCACCCTGAAAAATAGGGCGCAACGGTGCACCCTTGTATCAGTGTCATTGATTTGCAATCAAAAAAAAATCTACGGCCAGATAGAAGGAATGAATACTAGTAGAAGTGGTAAAGTTGTAGAAGATTAGGATGGAATAATGAATGAGTTATATAAGGTAATTAAAATTAAAATGATCAAGTTAATTATCATCTCCAAAATTGTGAAGTCGTCTGTGTCAGAATAAGACAGAGCTTTGGTGAGGTAATTATTCCTGAATGTTTCTCCAGTCTTTGTCTCGGAAGTCCTCGTCGTCTATGCCAACAAGGAAGTCACTGGTGGTGGTCGAAGAGTCGATCCTTCGTTTGGGAGTAGTGTCGTTGGGTCCCAGGGTTTTGTGTTATTAATCTATGATTGTAGAAGTCGTGCTTTGGTCGATTTTTGAAGTCTAGCTATGGCTCATTTCTTTGGAATGAAGATGCTGAAATTTAGATGTTGAATTTGTTTAATACATCGATTGAAAGTTTTAAGTCATTTTATTGTCATGGTTCTGCTTCAAATAGTTTACTAGTTGATTCAAAAATTGAAGCAACAAGATGAGCATATTTGAAACTGATCAATCTTTGAATGAAGTTATTTTAGACTTTAGTTGAATGTAGATTTGCATAAAATATTGAATTTTTTTATTTTTTTTAAAGTTCGTTTTCATTTTTCCGGGGATGTTGGGCATTTGGGTTGGATAATGCTGATACAGAAGTATAAGACCTAAATGTGATGTGATGGGCCACAAAAGTTAAATTTTAATAAATTTAAATTATAATATATAATATATTTTAAATTAAATTAAAAATAAATACACTTAAGTTATTTACTTTAAAAATAAACTTATTTTTTTCTATTCTTTTAGACCATAATATTACTAATGAATATGAAGTATGTGTAATATAGTAAAGCCATATACCACACTATAGTGGGTAACAGAAATAGTTTTACCCGATACGTTTCATGTGAAAGTTTACTACTTTTGCTTGTGAACAATCAGGAAGATAGAAAAAATTAAATAAAAGGATCCTACAAAAGATTAAGATGAGGCTCTCCTCCCACCTAAAGTCAAGAAAAGCCCCAAAGTAATCAAAAAATTTCACAAACACCATTTGTAACATACAACAATTATGAAATATACACTATACCAACCCTATGGTTGTGTGAAATATATAACAAAAACTAAAAAATGCAATAAATAGAATGAACCTTATTTGTCAAATAAATCCTAACCCCCCATTCCAAAATCTCCAACCTTCCATAACTATGGGGAAACAAATTTGCTTTAGCATTTTAGCAAAGATTCATGGAACATGTCATCTCTGGGCTCTTCCTTGGCTCTAAAAGAAAAAAACATTGTCAGATAGTTGTTGTTAATTCATGTAAGACCACATTGGATTCCCAAACCCTAAGAATCCAAAACTTCCAGGGCTCAGCAACATTTCTAGGGTGAAGGGTGATTACCCTTCTGGTGGTTAAGACAAGTTAGTTATCTTGTTTTCATTAATCTCCATTATACGCCTCATTATACCCTTCATTTAATGTCTCTTCTCTATTAATAGGCTCATAAGACACACCAAGTTCATTAAGATTGTGCCTAACGAATCCAAATGCATCATTGATCATGGTTTCCATTGGAATTTGGGGCTGAAAAGTGTCCTCCATGACATGTGTGCCTTCAAAAGCCTCAAACTCAATTACAATTGATTCTTCACCATGTCAATACCAAACTTTGTAATTTTTTGGAAAAAGTCATAAAGTTAGGTGTTCTTCAACTACTTCTCTTGTTTTCCACTTCTTAAAACCACACTTTGAATATGAACAGTTAATTTTACGCCCCTTAATAGACTGATGTTGAAATGCAAACTCCAAAAACTTGCTTAACTCAACCGCATATTCAGTTGTGCTCTATGGTTTACTAATCCAAGACTTATCCATCGGCATGATTAGAAAGGAAAATATAAAATTATAATTTAAAATTAATACAATGGTACAAATTTAAATGGTGATATATGAGAAAAGAAGATAATAGTATAGCAGAACAAAATATTATGCACATAAAGTGCTGCATATATGTGAGAGTATAAGAAAATAGTATAATATATGTTTGCTAGTTTCTCAAATCATTTCCGATGAGTGCCTTAATCATCAAAAGTTGCACATATATAAATTGCACATACTTGGACAGTTCTTCTCAGAAAACAAACTCAGCTCAAAAAATTAGAAACTGGGAGCAAAGTTGTAAGAGAGAACACAAGTAAGCAATTAGTATAGTTGTTAGATTTATGTCCATCCATTTCTCATCATAGAAAGTTGCATGTTTCTCGGGCTAAAGCATGGTGCCATTGAATGCAACAACTAACAATAAAAGGGGAAAAAAACCTGAAACAATACCTTCACTTTTTGAGACAGCATGCATTAGTGCATTACAAGACTGATTACAAGATGCATTCTATTACAAGGTTGTAAATATGTGTAGATGAAACAAGTTGTTTCAATTAAGCAAAATGACAAGCTGTAAAATATATTCTATATTTCTATTACAAGACTAATTACAAAATATATCCTATTACAAGGCCACACTTAGAATAGAACCACAATTCCAATATCTCAAACTAAAAACTCTTTGCTTGCAAAATTCTAGGATAACAAACTCTCCTTATCAAGTTTCTAATGTTTAGATGATTAAACTTCTCATAGGCCCCTTTGTACTTTGAAAGTTCAGTTTTATTATTATTTTTTATCTATCCAATTACTTTGTTTATGGAAAAGGAATCACATTATGAAGCTTGGACCAAAAAGTCTATGTGTGTAGATACTTGAGTACCTAGTACTTGAAAATGAGCACGTTGGGGGTTTACTACCTCTTTAATAGTCTAAATCTATACCATACACAACATGGTTTAGTTCACTTTATAAAGTTTACTTTCTCTAACTTAAATTAGTCAAAATCTTTTCATGAGTTAAATTAAAAGGAGGAAACTACTATCAAAATTAGGTTGCAAGATTGTTGTGATTTGCATTACTATTTCCAAGAAAAAATAATGCACCAAGAAGAAAGAATATATGCTTATGATGCAAAAGAATCAACCTTGCTTCAATATATTTCCAAATATATAGTTCTTGTAAATTAAATGACTGGGACAAGAAATTAGACTAGTTCATTGATATGTTCTAGGAAACAAATTATACTTGTAAATTTGGCTATTAATTCACAGGTTTTGAGAGTGTACAAGTAATGAAGTTCTTGAGCCAAGTCATGCTTCAATTTGACTTCGTCTGAGAGGGGTCAAGTAACTTGAGTCATGATCCTAGAGTCAAATATCATAATTTGAATGTTGAGTGCAAGCAAATGCAAATTATTTATATCATGATCTTAGAATCAGTGAATTGCTTCATCCATTAGACGCAAGAAAACTTAGCATTCCCATATATGAATATCATAATACAACACAACAAAAGTTAAAATATCGTAATTTATAATCAACTTGCACTGCACATATCTCCCATGAGTAGCACAAAATGAATCATTAATCCCATTTCAACATATCCCAGCTGAACCAAATGGTAATTACAGAGCTAAACCCAATAAATTTTCCTAGAGTCTAAAGCCATAAGCAGAAACTTCATTCCAACCCCTTAAACTAAAAGATGATCACTCATTGACAAAAACATTTGGTAATATCATACAACCATGCACAATCACAATTCACAAAGTGAACATCATCAATATGCACACATTACAAACAAGACCATTGTCGCCCTCACACAACTAGGAGAGTAAAAGGGTTATATAATGCAGTAACCAAATGCAAAGACAGAAACATATTCATGTTACAAACAAAACAATCACTACGAATTCACACATTAAAGAATTGGTTAGTTCACCAACAAAAAGGAAAAATCCTCCAATTCACAATCTACCACTAATTGCTTTTAGTGATTGATTGACCTTCAGTTTGCCAGCTCAGAGAGCACACACAAGCACAAAGAAACAGCAACTCAAGAACTACATTGATTTTGTTGCAAAGTAACCATTTTAATGAGGCGAGACAATTGAAAGGAAAATCTTTTAGAAAATTTTCTTAGCAGCCAAATAGAAGAGGGGTACCAAACCTGAGAACAATGGATTCAGTGAATTGTGGAGAATAGAGACCAAAGCGAAGATAGAGATAGAGTTCGACCCATCACCAATAGAAAACAGAAGCAGAGGACCAAAAGAGGGACATTCGTCGGGGCAGCGAGAGAGGACGAGACACGGGGGAAGCGAGAGAAGGCAAGACGCGACAATGACGAGAGAGGGGGAGACGCGACAACAAGATAGAGAGAGATATTAGCGGGCGAGAGACAAAGATGGCACCATTGACAAAGACGGTTTACAACGGGAAATATTTTGGGATTTTTGGGTTTATAGCGAGAGACAAAGAGGGCGCAAGTGAGAGGGAAGTTTTTTGGGTTTTTTGGTTATTAGCGGGAATATGAAAATTTAGGAAACTAAAATATTTTTATTAAAATTAAAAATGAAAATAGTGGTAGTTCTAACTGCCATTTTATACCATTAACTATCGTTTTTTACTTGTAAATTATGGCAGATGTGAAACTGATGTATTATACTATATATTATGGAAGTTTTTGAAACTATCGTATTAAAACTGTTACAATTTATGCCTTTTTTGTAGTGCTTCTAAGAAAAATTAGGGTAATTTTATCAAGTAAGATTATAAGTATTTGAAGAAGTATTAGTAAAAGATCTCCTTATTATATTTTCCTTATCAACAAAATAATAATTATTAAGTACAAAAGAAGAACACATAGAAGAAGCATACATATCACTCCCACAAAATGCACAATTCCTATTGGACACACTATTAATCTGACCAACTCCTTTATTAAGTGACAGGGACTTAACTTCACTTGTAATAGCATCTAGTCTAACTCTAATATATGTATCCTTACTCACGTCATATAAACCTCCCTTCTTAGGTTAATATGATCTATTCCTACGATTAGCAAAGTTCCACTATTGAGAATTTTCAAAAAAATATTCAAAAAATTGATAACCCTCTTATACATTCAAATTAAAAAATATAGCACAAGGCACCATTTTTCAAAATCATGGTGAGGGCACCTCACAAGCAAATCTTTAAACCTCTCTCAGTTTTCAAATAATTTTTCATGGTCTTCTTAACAAAAATATGAAATTTCCCTTCTTAAAGAATTTGTTTTGGACATGAGAAAAATTTAGATAAAAACTTTTAGCACAACATTTCTCATGACGTAATAGAGTTAGAAGGTAAAGAATTCAACTAAGTTTTTACTTTATCTTTTAATGAAAAAGGAAAGAGACGCAAATGTACAAATTCTGTAAAAAAAATTATGAATTTTTTTTAATTAAAATGATATGCATAGGCATCACTATAAAATCCAGCATCCCAACTAGGTTGGCACTCGGAATCTTATCAATCATATGCAGCATATCATAAATTTATTCAAAAAAAGAAAAACGAAAGCATGGGGGGGACATAAACCAAACCCATGGAAAAAATCGAAACTGAAAACTATTTGAACCTATAATTAGGCAGCCTAAATCTGTTTCTAAAGAATTCAAATCTAAGGAAACTAGGAATCAAGTTCCACCAAGTAGAGCTTTGAGATGATATTCCAAAAGAAGCTAACTTGTCAGCACAAGTATTTCTCTTTCTAAAAATATGAGTAACTTTGAATTGCATGGAAGATGTTAAGGCTACACAATTACACCATCTGTTTTTTAGCTTCCAAGGCACCAAATCCATCGAAGAAAAAGCCAACACAACCAACATGGAATCACATTCTAACCAGAGATTATATCAACCTCTTGAATAGGCCACTTCAATAAAGATCATGGCAGCTATAAGTTCAGCATGAAGGGAATATGAAATACCAAAATAAGTGGCAAAGTAACCAAGAATGGCACCACTCCTATCTCAAAAAGTACCACCTCTAGCAGCATAGCCAGGAGATCCTCTAGCTGCACCATCAGTGTTGGCTTTTAACCAACCACAAGGAGGAAGAATCTAATCTACTCGAATAATTGAGGGAGCCTTCCTTGGGTGGCATGTCACAGCAAAGGACTTGAGAATTGAAAATTACTCTATGGAAGAAAACATATGGCCTGTAAAAGAATTTCTAGAAAGAGATGTTGAACCAATAACCCTGGAGACTGCTGATCTGAAGGAAACAATTTTATTATCAAACTTTATTTGGTTTCTACAAAACCATATAGTTCCTAGAATGTTAATAATCCTGGCCAGGAGAACAACCTTGCATTGAGGACTCCAACTATTATTGCATACTAATATTGTTACTTGCAAAGAAAAAGTGTCAATTGGCACTCTAATAATAGAACTGAACCATGACCAGAGCATTTGGACAAAATCACATTCAAAAAATAAGTGCATGCTGAATTCCTCAGAGTTAGAGTAAAGACTGCAAATAGAAACACAAGTGCAACCTCTATTTTTCATATTTTCCTCGGTAGGCATCTTATTATGCATAAGTCTCCAAGCAATGAAAGACTATGAAGGAGGGATGGATGAATTCCAGATTACCTTTCCTCAAGAAGTAGGAGCTTGAGCTTGATTCTGGTTTAAAAAACTGAGAACTTCCTTGTGAGTTAGGATACCCGATTCTGAACCTTGCCAAACTAGTTGATCAATAGATGGATTAATTGGAACAACAGTTTGCATAATCTCACTATAAAGGGCTGGAAATTTGGTTGCCAAAGAGTGAGGGACAAACCATCTGCTGTCCTGAAGGAAATCTGCAATGACAGAATGCAGAGAATGTTGCACATGCTCGGGAATCTGCAGTAATTCTACAATTGGTTGAGCTAACCACTTATCCCTCCAAAAGTTGATTCTAGTTCCATCACCGATCTGCCAACAGGAATTTTGAATGACTAGATGCATGTTATTTCTAAATCCTGGCCATAGAGAGGACTTAATGAAATTAAACAAAGGTTTTCCATTCCTCATAAATCTATGTCTAAGAAAAATGGCCCATTGTTTATTGGAAGAGTACATTTCCCAGCTAAGTTTAAGAAGGGCAGCTTCATTCATTGCTCTCAAAGAGTGAATGCCAAGACCACCTTCATTAGTAGGAGAGCATACTTTTTTCCAAGCTACAGTTACCAGCTTCCTAACATTCACATCTCCTGCCCAAATAAAGTTCCTAATGCAATTATCCAATTGTTTCAATAATGAAATAGGCCAGGAATAAACATGGAAGCTGTAAAGAAGCATACTATGTATAACAGGCTTCACAAGCTGCACTCTTCCCATAATAGATAAGAGGGAGCCTTTTCAAGAGGCTAACTTGGATACTATCTTGTTTGTAATAGGCTTCAAATGAACTTTCCTAGGTTTACCTTTGAATAAAGGCACTCCCAAATAAGTGAAAGGAAGATGACCTGCTGCAAAGCCAAGCATTGATGAAATGGCTGTGATTTTGTTAGGAGAGATATTCCCTGCATAAAATTTACATTTTCCAAGACTAAGCTGTTGACTAGAGGCCTGACCATACAAGGTGAAAAGAGACATCAAGGCTTCCAAATTCCATTTAGTGCCCTTACAAAACACTAAAATGTCATCTGCATACAATATGTGACTTGGAGTAGTGAATTTGTTTGGACCAGCCATTGGCAAGAGATTTCCATCTTGAACCAATTTAGAAATACCTCTACAAAGAACATCTTCAGCAATACAAAACAATAGAGGAGAGAGTGGATCACCTTGCCTAACTCCTCTCTTACAAGAGAAGAAACCAACAGAGTTGCCATTAATAGAAAAAGACAGCTTTGCTGATTTGAGAATGATCCTTACCCAATCACAAAATTTGGAGTTAAAACCAAAAGCATGAAGAACATTGAGTAAGAAATCCCAGTCAATAGTGTCAAAAGCTTTCCTAATATCAAATTTAAGAGCAAGATTACCACTAAAAGCCTTGTAGTCTAGGAGATTTAAATATTTAAATATTTAAATATTTCACAAATTTCTAAAAAATTCTTAATATGTAAGTATGAGTCTTCCTTATCTAAGCCATGAAAATTTGGAAGCAGATTGATAACTTGATGTTTAATATCAAAATGGGTAGCAATAGTAGCTAGAGCTGGCAAAACGGGTTCAACCCGTTGGGTTAACCCGTCATTTTTTTGCGGGTTGGGTTCAATCTTTGAACTCATATTTTTTTTTTCAACTCATGATGTGGGTTAAGCGGTATGAATCGGCTTCTCGACGGTTGACTTTTTTTTTATTTTTAAAAATGATAAGTAATACTATAAATGAAATTTTTTTTGATGTTATATAATTTATATTTGAATATTTAATTAGACTATTTTAAAAATTATATTTTAGATATGTAGTTTGTAATTTTTTACCATTATTATTTATTATTTTTTATAGTATTTATTGATTTTTTATATAATTTTTTTTATTTTTTAGGTGGATTAAGCGATTGACCCGCCAAATCATCTACTTTTTCTCATTTTATCTTTTATGCGGGTCAACCCGTCAACCCGCCTTAAAGCGGGGTGGGTTGGCTTTTTCAACCCATTTTTTAAAACGGGCCAACCCACCCCGCCCCGCATTTTAGCGAGTTGAGGCGGGTCGAGGCGGGTTGGCCCATTTTGCCAGCTCTAATAGTAGCAGGTAAAATAATGTATGAGAGTGAATTCACAAATATTGAGTAAAATAATTTCCTAAATGGTCTAACATCATCTCCTTACATAATCACATCTATCTTTGTTATGAGTTCTATATCAACTCTTACTAATCTATGTGTATGATCACAAACCCAAGTTATCATGCAATGCTTAAACAAAAAAAAAATTAAAGAAAATAGAGCAATTAAATAAAAAAAAAGATAGGGCAAATAAGAAAGATAAATAAAAAAAATTAACTAGTAGAAGAGAAAATTTTAACAAATACTTAACTTTTAACTAAGTCTCCGACAACGGCGTAAAAAATTTGTGACTTTTTTTAAAAGCCTTTAAATACTAGCAAGTGCACAAGTCGTACCGACATACAATTGAGTAAGTATGAGGTTGATTCCACAAAGACTTAGAGTTAATTGTAAGTATTGAAAAATTATATCTAATCTAGTCGCACAAATTGATGAGTCAAATATGCAAAAATTAAATTAAATAAATAATTAAAATAAAAAGCAAATTAAAAGAAAACAATTATATAGATGGTATTTCTACTAGATGTAAAAGGACTATGGGTTAGAATCCACTAAGATTAATTTTAACTTAATTATGTTAAATTATTATATTTAAATAATTTATCTCATGAACATTTAGTGGCAAAGCATGTGCTTTTAGAAAATTTATCAATGAAGTACTAAAAATAATAATCAATTGCATAATAATTTTTTTTAATTAATAGATTATCAAATCATCAAATATATCTCTAATAAAAAATCATAATTAATATCTAACAATTACTATCAACACTCAAATAATATAAATAAATTATAAAATATGAGAAAAGTATGGTTGAACTCATCTAAAAATTTATTCATATAATTTAATAAAAAATAAAATTAATAAATATTAAATCCTACAATTAGGTAAAAATAATTTAATATAACAATGTTAAAACAATTAAAATTTTATCATCTCTTTAATACAGAGAATTTAATAAGACATAAAAAAATTAAAATATAATAAAATTATGTTAGTAAAATTCTTTATGGATATTGTTCTTCTTTTTCTCTTCTATGCGCTGCGCTAAATTTAAAAATGGGTCAATCTGCCGTTTCAACCTATCCCGATAAAACCTGCTAAAATACTTGAAGGTGGAAAGGGTTGATTCCTGTTTAAAAAATGGGTTGGAAGAAATAACCCACCCTTTAAAGCGGGTTGATTTTAAGCAAATTAGCTTGCATATAAAAGATAAAATGAGAAAAAATAGATGAGTTGGCAATGTCAACCACATTTTAATCCGTCTAAAAAATAAAAAAAATTATATAAAAATCAATAAATATTATAAAAAATAATAAATAATAATGATAAAAAATTACAAAACACATATCTAAAATATAATTTTTAAAATAATTTAATTAAATATTTAAACATAAATTATATAACATTAAAGAATTTTTTATTTATAAGATTATTTATCTTTTTTTTAAAAAAGAAGATTAACTAAAAAAATTAAAATATAATAAAACTCATGCGGGTTATGCAAAATAGTTATATGAGTTAAAAAAAATATAGGTTCAATCTTTAAATTTAATCTATAAAAAAATAATAGGTTAACAGATTAACTCGATGGGTTGAACCTATTTTACTAACTCTAGCTGGCGCCCCAATCTCCCTCAGCGGTGCTGTTTCTATGTGTTCTGGTTTTTTCCTCAGCGCGTTCCGCTTTATTTTGATTGGTGACTTCTGCTCCATCTTGCTGACGTATTTCACTGACTTAAGTAAAAGAATCAAAACCGTGAGTTTCGGCTCAACAACTTTATAACCCAATTTGTAGGCAATTTCACCGTTAGCTATTCAATTGGTTGTGTGCTAAACCTTCAATTATTTTATATTTCTCTTCCTTACATTTAGAAGCCAGCAACGTATATGGCCCCATGAAGCATTTGCTCTTAGCTTGTTATAAGCAATTGGGAGAGAACGTGAAGCTCCTAAACTCTTGCATCAACTTATTTAATTCACGTTCTCATACACCAAATTGTCATTATTTTATTATGTTTTTAACAAATTTCATACAATTATCATAATAATTAAAGCAATGAATTCTTCAAATAAATAATCAATAGCATTATAAAGTCATTAAAATCAAATATAATGGGATATAATAATACTTATTTTTTATAAAAAATTATATAAAAAATAGGTTATTATCACAAATCCCCATTACTTATTGTCAGTCCCTAACAATGAAAGCGACTCAAAACAAAGTTCAAAGTAAAAATTATCTTACTTAAAAATATTAGTTATGTATCAGAACACTACAATTGTCACAAAAATTCTACTATTATCAAACTCCAAATGTGTGAATAATATAATTACTATAGCATATACCCATTGTCTATTAGAATTTTTTATTTATGGATTTGCATAAATTATATTGTAATTTTATAAAACTCAAATTAATTAGATGTCAAAATTATTAGAACATTTTGTTTAGTCCAAATTGTGATCAGTATTATTAGTGGGCCTAATGTTGTTAAAACACTACTCATATATGTGAGTTTTGTTTTATGAGTCTTGTATATAGATTTTGTATATGGATTTGCCATAGTGGGTTGAGTTAACTCATTTTAATTATTCTATATATACTGGAAGGGGCCCTTATTCCTAGCCACTTTTAGTGCGTAAAGTTATCACATTGATATTGACGTGTGAGCGACTACCGTGGGATAGTAATAGTATCTCTCTCTCATCAAGATTAATTTTTTTCAAGGTTTCAACAATGACTTCCTCATCGACGCTTTTTCAAGATAACCCTAAAACTTTTTATATGTATTGATATGTCATAAATATTGAGATTAATAGATTTGATAAATTTCTATCAATTGGTATCAGAGCCAATGTTCTTAATCTTAATTATGACTATTAATTTTTATTTTATTTTATTATGAAGTTTGAAAATTTAAGAAACCTGATATCTTAATGTATGTAAGGTTTAATTCAATTTTTTTTATTGAAATCGATTTCAAAAATAAAGTTAGGGCTTTTGTATATTGGGTTGTCCTGAAGTCAGAAACATGTATATTATTTTTTGATATTGTGAATCTACAAAGATTTTTAATTAAACTCGTGGAACCTTAAAGGTTTAATTTTTTTTATAATTCGTTTTCTTTTGGAGATTATTTCAAGAAATTGATTTGTGGTTATTGTAAATCACTTGTTTCTGAATCTAATGATGCGTGAGGATATAGTGATTCAAATTTCAGATAAAAATCAGTCGTCAGGCCCACTAGAAAATAAAAACCTTACAACTAGTTGTAGTTAGTAAGGGTCGATCCATAGAGAACCAATTCAATCAACACTATTAAATAATTCCCAATTTAAACTCTGATTGACAATAAACAGTAAAAAGGGGTTTTTTGGGGTTTTGAATAACAATGAACAACTTCAAAAACAATAATAATAAACAAACTAAGATCAACAATATAAGAGAATTGGTTAAAAGATTGAATCCACCACTAGATTTATATGAAAATGCAAACTCACATATTATTTTATTCCAACATGCTCAGTTACATTTTTACACAATTGTGAGATTAAATCTCTATTTTCCTTAAGAGTTGGCCAATTTAGCAACCGCTCAAATCAACTCTTAATCATTGATTAGTTATAAAGCAACCGCTCTTACAACTATCCAACAATTGCATTAAGATTTAGAAAACTAATCATACTAAGATCTAATCACACACCAGGATTAAATTACTTAGAACATATATTTCACTAGATCTATTACCGCAACCGCGCATAATATACCTATATCTACCACTTTTATAACTGGCAAATAGCATAAAGATAATTATACCCACATGAACATCACACATTTCGCTAGATTTACTACTAAAATCGCGCATAATAAACCCAAATCTACCAAGTATAAAAACCTTCGTACCAACAATAAATTCAGAAATATATGAATAAAAACATAACTGTGTTGAAATAATCAAATATGCAAGATTCACAACATCAAAACTAGTGGTTTCATTATCCCTTAACCAAGGGAGATTTAGTTACACATGGTTAAAACAAAATCACAAGAAAAACTGAGAAAGAACAACATTAGAAATAAAGTGTAGAAGAAAAACTAAAGAGCAAACAAGTTTTCAAGGATTGAGGATGATGGATCTCCAATTGCTCGAACCCGAGACTCTAATCTTTGATCCAAGCCTCCCCTCTCCTTTTCCTAGGGTTTCCCAGGTGCTCCCACAGCCAGAACTCTCCTCCAAAGGAGCCAAGAGTGTCAATATATAGGCCTCCAACACAAACTTCTCGTAGAAGTTTCAATAATTCAGTTTTTGGTGAGATTACATGCTGTGTGGAATTACACGGCCTAGGCCGTGTATGATTCTGTTTGAGGAGACAAATTCTGCTGTTTTAAAAGTCAGAGAAGTACACGGCCTAGGCCGTGTACTTTTGCACGATTGTATACTTTTGCGCAGCCTAGGCCCTGTACTCTGATGCAGGCCCTGTAATTTGACTCATTCATTTTCGACACCGAATCTTCGCATAAACTCTTCTTTCACTGCTTCAAGGGGTGATATTAATCTTCATGAATCCTCAACTCCTTCTTCAAGTGAATACCAAGCCTTGTTTAAGGCTAAGGGACTCCATATCCAAAGGTTTCCTAAAAAGTTCAATTTAATTATCAGCTTCTAAAAACACATTTAAGCAAAACTTCACACTAATGTTCCAACTAGAGTTTGATATTAGAAACTTAGCTCAATGATAACAAGTAAGCACAAATAGGGTCCAATGAATCAATTACAAGGCATTTAAGATATAGGAATAATCAACAAATCAATTACCTCTACACTTAGCCGTTTGCTCTCCTAGGTAAAAGTATGCAGTTAAACACAGTTTCCCAATAAGCTAAATAAATGCAGAATAATGAGCAAAGACCTTTATGCATTTAGTTCTCAAAGAATTTGAGCAATCAGGAATTCTGTTTCTGAGCAATCCACAATGGTAAGCAGAATTAGTCAAATTTCAGGGTTCAATCATTATGATAAATCCTCATTGATATGCTATCTCACTTAAGTGTTTCAGGCTTGTATTTTCTCTCAACACACTCATGAAAACATGTTCTACCATAGGCTTGTCAAGCCTCTACTTCTCCACCACTCAGACTATATGCATACAAAGATCAAAAGGGCTTTATTCAGGTAGTAATGGGGTCAGGGTCAAGGTAGGATACATCAAAGATAAACAGAGTTAACCTATAGAAACTAGAAGCAAAAAGGGAAAGATATTCAATCAGCACAGAAAATTTCCCAACAATCTTCAAGTTCAATTTGCTTTTCTGTACCTTTTCCTTTTTCTAACTTTTTTTTTTCACACACCTTGTATCCTATTCAAAATGATATTTTCCCTACATGAGACTTTTATATACATATATAGCTAGGCAAACACATCATTAATTCACACCCCCACACTTATTCAAAAATCAAATTTCCACATAATCATCAAGCTCTTCTACTCCTTAAAATAGGGTAGTAAAATGGTTTTTCACTTTTAGGTTTAAATTGAGCTTTGATAGAAGGAAATAGGGTCAATTAGGTTCAAAGGGGTTAAACAATGGATAAAATGCAATGATGGCTATTGGCCAGTAGTTATTTCAAAGTAAATGCCTTTTTCATTTCAATTGCATGCAGTGGTCATTAGCAGCTTAAAAGAGAACCAAGACAAGTTCTGAAAAACATAATAATCAAGAGTGGAATCACACAATCAAAGAATCAAAATGGCCTAAAGTTAGCCATTCACAACAAAGCCCAAAAACTCACTAGGTTTGTTCATCATTTTTGAATTAAACATTTCAATTTTTCAGAATTTCACTTGACAAAATCGATAACCAGAAAGTTCATTCAATCAAGCTCAAGGGTTTTATTAAATTCATCGCAAAAATTTAGGTCAGTTGCTCACCATTCACATAATTTGAAAACTGACTGGAAACTCAAAAGCTCATTGGAGAAGTATCCATAAGAGAAACAGCACAATTAAGATCAATTGCACTCACCCCAAGAAAGACAATATAGTTCAAATAGTCACACATTCAATCCCCAAGAAAAATACTACAATTAAGAATATGATTATCACACTCCCACACTTAAAGCAAGCATTTTCCTTAATGCTGCACACATCCAGAAAAAGAAAACTAAACAACAAAGCTATAATGCAAACACTCAAAAATGGAATGCAAAACATCAACTATGAATTAAACAACCAAATGTATAGTTGAAACCAAATCGCGCAATATACAATACAGGAGAATGAGCAAACAATGGAAACTAGGGGGTACATAATGGGGAAATGGGGGGAAAACTATTGCAAACGCTGGAGAATGTTATCCATTTTTCTGTGAAGGGAGGTCATACTCTGAGTGTTAAATTCCTCCCAAACGCGGAATTGATCATCAAGGCTCTGGATACGTGCAGCATGGTCTATCTGTAGGGCATCAACACGTGCTATGACATCATTTAGAGTAGTAGGTCGCGCCCTAGATGAAGATGGACCAGCCTCATCAGCAAAGCGTGTAGCGAACTCTGGAGGCACTGAGTCATCATCATGCTCACGGGGCTCTACTGGCAGAGGCTCTCTCCTCGGAATGGCCTGATTACCGGCTCCCACTAAAAATAGGGCTCCATTCTGATTCTCACATAGGCCCATGTGGATCAGAGTGGAGCCATTAAAAACAAAAGAGCCTGTCATTGGACTCTCATCAAGAAAATCGAAATCTAATCCAAAGAATGCAGCAATAATGATGACAAATCCCCCCACTAAAATACGACTAGCTAAAATGGTCCCTAAGTGTTTAGACAAATTGCACAACCAGTATGACCCATTGACAGGTTCTCTATTAATCATACAATGCAAGAAGAACAATTCATGTTGATTAATGGTTCCCTGGCTCTCACCCTAGCACAAACAGTATTAGCTAACCATTTTTTAATGTACCTATAGGCGGGAGACCTAAGTTTGGAAGCCTTTGAAACTCTAGGATCATATCGGCCAGAACCAGTAACAGTCAGTTCAGTCCAGATCCTATCAGGATTAAATTTAGTGGGTAGTTTGTGGCCTATGGGAAAGTTATAAATGGCACTAAATTGGTGAATGTCTAATTTGTGAGGAATGTCAAAGAGTTCAAAAGTAATATCACCAAGCCATCTATTTTGATCACTAAGTGGATACAGCTTACGGTCAAAAGTAGAGATGAATTTCCTAGTTAAGGTGGCGTAAGTGGGTGCACGTAAATTAGCAAATGTGACCCAACCTATACCATTTAACAAAGCAAACACCTCATCATAAAGTCCTAGTTGTCGAAGCGTATCTTCATCTAAAAATTTAGTGGAGACTAACTCTTTAGTCAAAACAGGGTGAATATTTACCTGAGGTGGCGGAGATGGTTCACGTGGAGGAGGTGGAACACGGCATGGCCTGCCACTAGCAGTATGCTTCACTCTCTTCTTGGGATGCATTTTGAAAGAATGTGGATTGAAATACTACTGTGCACAATGGGAAGGTGAAACAGTGGTGGAGGATGGGAAATATGGGTTTTGTGGAAATAAGGGTGGAAATGGGTAGTTTTAGTGAGGGGAGAATGATAAAGGGAGAAATGGAGGAGTGACTAGTGGTTTGAGCTGAGAAATGGAAGAAAAATGGTTGTGGTGGTTATGGAGACTGTGGTGGATACATGGGTGGTGGTGGAGTGGTTTGAGGGTGTTTTTATGGTGAGATTAGGGAGAAAATGGAAGAATAATGAAGGATTGATGAGAGAGTTAAGAGATTTGAGGTTGAAAATGGTTGACAATGGTGGATTTGGGTGGTGGAAGTGGATGGGGTAGTGGTGGCTGCTACATGGGGGAGAGAATGGGGAAGAAATGGTGGATTTAGCCCTAATTTTGGGTTAAAATGGGGGTCTATCACGAGTACACGACCGTGTTATTTTTCACGGCCCAGATCGTGTACTCCATTGACTTTGGAGGGATGCTTTACGCACAATTACACCTGGCCGTGTACTTGTACACTATGTTTCCTTTTTTTTTTTTCTAAATTTTTCCAGCTCACGATTACAGGGTCGTGTAAAGTTACACGGCCTAGGCCGTGTACTTCACTGAGTTTATGAAATTTTTCTGCTCAATTGTACACGGCCTGTGTAATTGTACACGGCCTCCCCTGCTTCTTTTTTACCAAAAATTCATAAAAATGCATCCCCAAATGACTCGTTTTGCACTGAAATGAATTGGAAACTCCTATGCAATGTTGTTCTTTGAAAAACACTAAAAAAAATCAGTTCAAAAGCATAGGTCAGGGTCTTTTAAAGTCAGATTCCCAAGACTAAAACTCATAAACATGCTTGAGGGGATTCCAAAAACCTACGAAGTTCATAAGGTACAAATTCATAAGAATGCATCTCAAGAGATTGACTCTTTACTCAGTCCATTCATCATGAAATAAAAATTAACTTCTCAATTCAAGCAAATTATCCCTAAAGAACTTGACTCATTATTCAGAAAAGTACAACAACATCACAAAAGAGGCGATTCCTACAGTTTCACTTGTCTTCCACCGTATTCAGTCCACACAATAATCAATCAATCAATGAATGCATTCAAACACACACTCATCAATCCAAAACTCAATGACTTCCAAAGATTCTCAGGCAATCATTCAAGAAACAATTCAGAAGCTAATTCACCCTAGAAACTAACCAGGAAAATAGTAGAACACATAATAAAAGGGATAGAGAAAATAATTCTGGTTTTCTTAATGATGGTTTGCCTCCCAATAAGCGCTTAGTTTATTGTCCTCAGCCCGATATTGTGACACTCTCATTGATCTTTATAATATGGATGGTAAAAGGTCAACACTTTCACTTCCATACTTTCCGGAAGCTCATAGAAAGACTTGAGATGGTGTTTATTGGCCTTATCAAGTGAGGTAGGTGAAAAGACTCCACTAGGATCCCATTGGTTGAAACATGGTGACCAAGCTATAGTTGAAACAACATGATAGCTTTCACCGAGTCCTATTGGTTGGAGTGTAATGACCAAATTAAGCTTGCAACATGAGGACTTCCTCTAGGATCCCATTGGCCTTCCTTAATTTCCTTAGCTTCACCAGTGAAATGTAATATGTAGACTTTATCAACTTCATATGCATTATTTCTACTGAACCATGACCCAAACACAAAGTCCACTTTAGCAGTGACCATCATCCGGTGCTATTCTCCTTTCTCTGAAAATTCTTTAGCAGCCTGCAATTCCACCTCCCTTTGGGTCTTAGATTTTGCTTTGTAAACAGAATCATCAACTTTCAAGTCTGCAGAAATCTCAGCACAACTAACACATATCATATCACCTTTACAATTAGTACATGAGTGGCAATCAGTATAATTATTGAAACCAATAAAATCAAGAAATTCATCACGCAATTCATCATGTTGCTCCTCCACTACATTAAGAAGGGGTTCAGGATTACTTACCTTGGGGGCTTTAGAGTTTCTCACTTCCTCATTTACCTGTTTAGGCTCTTGGTCTTTCTCTGTAGTGGTTTGTGGAGGAGAGGTGGGTTCATCTAATGTCTCCCCATTTTACAATGTGACAGCACTAGGATCTTCCTTCACATCCTTTTCAGGTTGTGAGGGAAGTCCTTCAGAATTTAGGCTCTGCATATTGCTGAGTTCTGTGGCTAATTGCCCTAAAGAGTTTTTCATGTTATTGATTGCGGCCCTTGTTTCTTGTTGAAAACTCTGTATATTGGCCCTTATTTCTTGTTGGAACTACATAGTATTAATGGTCATTTGTCTTATTAGCTCCTCCAATGAAGGTTCAGGTTGCCAAGAAGCTTGAACTTACTGCTGTCCTGGAAGAAAATGTGTTTGCCTCTGCTAAAATTCTGGAAGTTCATAGGCTAGAGGTTGATTCTAAGGCTGCTGTCCATAACTCAAGTTAGATAGTCCCACCACTTTGGATAATATGTGTTGGATTAGGGGTTGTAGTTGTTAGAAGGCTTAAAATATCCCCATACTGCCTCTACTTCCTCATTTGTGTCCACTAGTAAAGTGAGACACAAATCAGTGATATGTCGTGATAAGCAAATCCCACAAGCATCCATGATCAATGGACATCAACACCTACAAAATTCTCAGAAAGAAAGAATCAAAAACTAAAAATAAATAAAAACAAAAACAAAGTAGAAATAGGAAACAAATCAATAGCGTAATTAGAAAATTGGTTCCCCAGTAACGGCGCCAAAATTCTGATGCGTGAGGATATAGTGATTCAAATTTCAGATAAAAATCAGTTGTCAGGCCCACCAGAAAATAAAAACCTTACAACTAGTTGTAGTTAGTAAGGGTTGATCCACAGAGAACTAATTCAATCAACACTATTAAACAATTCCCAATTTAAACTATGATTGACAATAAATAGTAAAAATGGGGGGTTTTTGGGGGGTTTTGAAGAACAATGAACAACTTCAAAAATAATAACAATAAACAAACTAAGATCACAATATAAGAGAATTGGTTAAGAGATTGAATCAACCGCTAGATTTATATGAAAATGCAAACCCACATATCCTTTTATTCCAACATGCTCAATTACATTTTTATGTAATTGTGAGATTAAATTTCTATTTTCCTTAAGAGTTGGCTAGTTTAGCAACTGCTCAAATCAACTCATAATCATTGATTAGTTATAAAGCAACCGCTTTTACAACTATCTAACAATTACATTAAGATTTATAAAATCAATCACACTAAGATCTAATCACACACTGAGATTAAATTACTTAGAACATATATTTCACTAGATTTATTACTGCAATCGCGCATAATATACCTAGATCTACCACTTTTATAACTGACAAATAGCACAAAGATAATTATACCCACATGAACATCATACATTCTGCTAGATTTACTGCTGCAACCGGTATAATAAACCTAGATCTACCACTTTGAAAGTGGGAAGAAGTATAAAAACCTTCATACCAACAATAGATTCAGAAATATATGAATAAAAATATAACTATGTTAAAATAATCAAATATGAAAGATTCACAATATCAAAACTAGTGGTTTCATCATCCCTTAACCAAGGGAGATTTAGTTACACATGGTTAAAATGAAATCACAAGAAAAATTGAGAAAGAACAACATTAGAAACAAAGTGCAAAAGAAAAACTAAAGAGCGAATGGGTTTCCAAGGATTGAGGATGATGCATCTCCAATTGCTTGAACCCGAGACTCCAATATTTGATCCAAGCCTCCCTTCTCCTTTTCCTAGGGTTTCCCAGGTGCTTCCACGGCCAGAACTCTCCTCCAAAGGAGCTAAGAGTGTCAATATATAGGCCTCCAACACAAACTTCTCGTAGAAGTTTCAATAATTCAGTTTCTGGTGAGATTACACGGCCGTGTGGAATTACACGGCCTAGGCCGTGTATGATTCTATATGAGAAGACAAATTCTGCTATTTTAAAAGTTAAAGAAGTACACGGCCGTGTATTTTTGCGCAGCCTAGGCCCTGTACTCTGATGTAGGCCCTGTAATTTGACTCCTTCATTTTCGGCACCGAATCTTTGCAGAAACTCTTTTTTCACTGCTTCAAGGGGTGATATTGATCTTTATGAATCCTCAACTCCTTCTTCAAGTGAATACCAAGCCTTGTTTAAGGCTAAGGGACTCCATATCCAAAAGTTTCCTGAAAAGTTCAATTCAATTATCAGCTTCTAAAAATACATTTAAGTAAAGTTTCACACTAATGTTCCAACTAGAGTTTGATATTAGAAACTTAGCTAAATAATAATAATTAAGCACAAATGGAGTCCAATGAATCAATTACGAGGCATTTAAGATATAGGAATAATCAACAAATCATCTAACAATGTCTAGATCATGAGTTTTGGTTGAGAAACAACTTGGAATTTTTGAGAAAACAACCCGCACATGTTCTTCGTTGGTTTTGAGAAAACCCATAACATTTTTTTTAGCAATTGTTTTGAAAAATTTTATAGGGGTTTTAAAGATCTTAGTTTTTTGAATCTAATGGAACTAAAATCCTTAATTTTCATGGAGTATAAAGAGAGAATCTTGACGCGACTTGTTTCTATTGAAAATGGGCCGTGCGACCCGTTGCAGGAAAACAGGTGAAGGAGACCCTAGTCTTCTGCGTTTCTCCACTTGTGCAGGTGGTGCATGGAGGCGCGTGTGGCCTTCTGGAGCATGGTTTTCAACTTCTGTTTTTTGGGTTGTGCTCCACGCGCCATTTACTAATTTTTTTAAAATTTATTTATTTTTTCATGCCCATTTACTATTTATTTCAAAATTTCTAGAGATTAAAATTGTTAAAAATATATAGTACTATCCTCTTTTGCCTCTGAAATTTTTTGTGTATTATTATGATGTTTCTAGTCATAGTACATATTATGCACTCTCAGAGTTGATGTTGTTTGGTCATTGAAATAATTTTTGGTATTATTTTGTGCATAAATTGATATATAATGTTTTGAAAACTATTTATTTTGTTGTTATTTATGCGATTTGATTCTGAGAGTTGCTATTTAAAGTATTGTGGTACTATTTTGGAGAACTTTTCATGATTGTGAGCTCGCCTTTGCTAGACCAATTATGTTGATGTGTCATTTTGTTGATATTTTATTAATAATTTTGCATTAAAGATTATGTTGATAATGTGCTTACCCTATCAATTTGCCTTTATTAATGTAATTTCTAATGATTTGTTAAATGGTACTATTTTGGGCATTTTTCATGATTGTGAGCTCGCCTTCGTGGGAACAATTGTGGTAAGGTGCTATTTTATTGATAAAATATTGTTATGTTGTGGCTTTGGAAATTATATTGATAATGCGTTTACCCTATTAATTTGCCTTTATTAATGTGATTCTTGATGACTTGTTAAAGGCATAAAGGTCCTGATCTTAGAGTTCTCAGTATCCTTTCGGTACTAGCTTTAGGGACATGATTTTGATATCTGTGGGAGCTTACTCATGTGTTGTAATTCAGGACCTTTAGGCGGGATTGCAATTGTATGAGAAAATTTCATTATGGTTATTTGCTCAAATATTATATATGTTGATATGCTTGACAAAATCTCCTTTTAATGTATCATTCTTTCAGCTTCATCAATGTAAATGAGTGCTATAATGAAATTGAATGAGACTCATTTTGAAGACTGGGTGGATTCTGTGAAATTGTTCTTTATTGTCTCTAATGTTAATGCTGCTCTCACTGATGATGAACCTCAGAGACCTACAAATGCATCTTTCGCTACATATAAGAAAAAGCATGAAAAGTAAGTTCAATCTAATAAAGTTTGTTTGATGACCATGAAGTATAGCATGGAAAGACTATTAAAGAGAACATTCCTGAAACAAATAATGCTAAGGAGTTTCTCAAATCTGTTGGTGAGAAATTCAAAAAGTTTGATAAAACTGAAAAGGTCTATTACCTCTCTTTATTGACTAAGATTACATATGATGGTGTGAGTGGTATTCGTGAACATGTTTTGAAACTTGTGAACTGGTATAACAAGTTGAGGTCTATGAAAGTGGAGTTGGGAGAAGATTTCATGATCTGACAGGTGTTTGAGTTTCTTCTGGGTAGTTTTGATGTTCTAATGACCACTTACAATGCTCAAAAGGAGGAGTGAACTATTGATAAACTTATATATGTTCTTACTCAAGAGGAGCATACCATAAAGAAGGGCAAGGTCCATAGTGTTCAGTTTGTTTCTCATAAGAATGGTGACAAGAAGAAAAGATTTGCTAAAGGGTGAACAGTAAGCCTCATTTTAAGAAAAAGTTGAATAATAAGCCTGGATATCCTTCTAAGTCATCTTCTAGTCTTGGTGAGTTTTCTGGTGTTAAACTTAGATATCGATTTAATAAAAATTATAAGTTTTGTGATATATATGGGCATAAGCAGTCTGATTGTTTGAAGTTTAAGAGCTGGCTTGAGAAAAGAAAGGTAACCCCTTGGCTCTAGTATGGTTTGAATCAAATCTAGTTGATATTCCTTCAAATACCTAGTGGTTAGATACTATTGTAACTATTCATGTTATAAATTCATTGCAAGAATTCAGAAGCAGAAGGAAACCAAGTGAAGGGGAGTTGATGATCACAGTAGGAAATGAAGTTAAAGTCAAAGTAGAACATAAATGAGTGGTTTCATTAAAGTTATGTATTGGACATGATTTAGTTTTGAAAGATACAGTTTATATGCCTTCTATGAGGAGGAATTTGATTTCAGTTTCTATTTTGGATCGTTGTGGCTACTCTTTCCATTTTAGTAATGCAAAAGTTTCTTTATATTATGATTCTGCTCTTATTGGTTCTAAAATCTTGTCTAATGGTTTATACATGTTGGATGTTGATTTTCTTTCTGTTGATCAACGGGATTCAGATATCAATAATGTTGTTGGGAACAAGCGTGGAAGAATTGCTGAAAACTCTTCTATGTTGTGGTACAAACTTTTGGGACACATCTCTAGGGATAGAATAGAGAGGTTAATTAAGAATAATATTCTTCATGATCTGGACTTCTCTGATTTTGGTACCTGCGTTGATTGTATAAGAGGAAAACTTACAACCGGAGTCAGGAAGAGTGACGTTACCAGGAGTGGAGGAATATTATAATTTTTCATACAAATATTTGTGGGACCATCACTCCTATTGCTATGGGTGATTTTAGGTACTTTATCACTTTTATTGATGACTTCTTTAGATACGGGTGGATTAATTTGCTGTGTGAGAAATCTGATTCTTTAGATGCCTTTAAAGTATTCAAAGCCGCTGTTGAATTAAAATTTAGTAAGCAAATCAAATGTGTGATGTCTGATAGAGGTGGTGAGTACTATGGCAGGTATGTTGAAACTGGTAGAAATCCTAGACTTTTTGTTAGGTTCTTACTAGACTGTGGTATTGAGGCATAATACACTATGTCTGGTACTCCGCAACAAAATGGAGTTGCAGAAAGGCGAAATCATACTCTTATGGATATAGTAAGGTGTATGCTTAGTCATTCTACTCTTCCAGAATTCTTGTGGGGAGATGCCTTGAAGACTGCTACTTATATATTGAATCATATGTTAAGTAAATCTGTATTGAAGACTCCATATGAGCTTATGACTGGCAAACGATCTACCTTGAGACATTTCTGTGTTTGGGGTTGTAAGGCAGATGTAAGACCTTATAACCCACATTTAAAGAAGCTTGATCTTCAAACCATTATGGTTTCTTCATTGGCTATTGTATTAGCTCAAGGGGTTCTAGGTTCTATTATCATTCTCATACTACTAGAGTTATTGAATCCGATCGTGCTGTCTATTTTGAAGGGGACTTAGAATATGGTGGAACTCAAGAGTCGTGTATTATTGATTTTAGTGATGATCATGTTGTTATTCCTATTCCTGTTGATCCCTTTTCAGGGATAATGTTATCTCCTTTGATCCATAATGATGATGTTGGTGATGTTGTTGATAATGTCGATATCCCTTAACAAGTCAAAAATAATGTATAGATTCCAGATGTTGTGACTCCACTGAGAAGATTTGAGTTGGTTCCTATATCCACTGAGTCCACTAGATTCAGGAATTATGTTGTGTACCTACAGGAGCTTAAGTTTAATTCAGTTGAGGATTCTGATCATATTTCTTTTTAAGAGGTCATGGTTAGTCTTGATAGTGCACAATGCCTAGTGGCTATGGAGGATGAGTTAGCTTCTATGAAAAAGAATAATATTTGAGAATTGGTGAAGTTTCCTATTGGTTGTAAAACTATTGGTTGCAAATGAGTCTTTAAGACCAAACATGATGCTAGAGGTGAAATTGAGAGGTATAAAACTAGACTTATTGCTAAAGGATATAACCAGAGGGAAGGCATTGATTATAAGGAGATTTTCTCACCGGTCTCTACTAAAGACTCTTTTCGTGTTGTGATGGCCTTAGTTGCTCATTTTGATTTAGAATTTCATCAAATGGATGTTAAGACTGCCTTCCTAAATGGTGATTTGTATGAGAATATATATATGGACCAATCTGATGCTTTTGTTGAAGATGGTAAAGATCATATGGTATACAAATTGAAAAGATCCATTTATGGATTGAAACAGGCTTCCAGGTAATGGTATTTGAAATTTGATTATATTGTTAGCTCTCTTGGTTTTAAAGAAAATATTATTGACTAATTTATTTATCTGAAGTTTAGTGGGAGCAGATTCATCATTCTTGTTTTATATGTTGATAATATATTGTTGGCTAGTAATGATATTGTTTTTCTTAATGAGATAAAGCAGATGTTGATAGCATGTTTTGATATGAAAGATCTTGGTGATGCCTCTTTTGTATATATTGAGATTCATCGTAATAGATCTCGTAGTATTCTTGGCTTGTCTCACAAAGTGTATATTGAAAGGATTCTGAATAGATTTAATATAAAATCTTGTAATCTGTGTGCTGCACCTATTCAAAAGGGTGAAAGACTCTCTAGTATCCAGTGTCCTCAAAGTGATAAAGATGTTGCTGAAATGGAGAAAGTCCTATATGCTTCTGCTGTTGGCAGCCTTATATATGCTCAAGTTTGTACACATCCTGATATTGCTTTTGTTGTTAGTGTACTTGGGAGATACTTGAGCAAACCTAGTGTGGCTCATTGGCAAGCTGTAAAACAAGTTATGAGGTATCTACAGGATGCCAACGATTATATGGTCACCTATAGAAGGTCGGACCACCTTGAGGTGATAGGCTATACTGATTCTGATTATGGTGGTTATCCAGATGACTACAAGTTCACATTAGGGTATATCTTTATATTAGCATGAGGAGTTGTTTCTTGGAAAAGTGTTAAACAGACACTTACAACTACTTCTACTATGGAGGCAGAGTATGTAGCTTGTTATGAGGTCATGCGTCAAGCGGTATGGTTAAAAAATTTAATTACTGAATTTCATATTGTGGAGAGTATTTCAAAGTCTTTTACTATTTATTGTGATAACTCTGCAGTAATATGCTTCTCTCAAATTAATAAAAGCTTAAGCACTCAAAGCATTTTGATACAAAATTCATGTTTGTTAGAGAGAAGATTCAGGAGTTTCAGACTCGTGTCAAGCATATTCCTACAGAATTTATGGTTGCAAACCCTCTAACCAAAGGTTTAGCTGTTAAAGTTTTTGTTGATCATGTAACCCGTATGGCTATAGTGAGGTCTTTTGATATTTTGGGTTATTAGAAGTTTGCTTTATAATTTTTTTGTAACCTCATTTTATTATGTCTCGAGATCTTAGACAATTATATTGTTATTATTATCGTTGCCATATAATATTGTTATTGTTATTATCTGCACAATTTTTTTTATTCATGATATGGCATATTGTGGAGACATTTTGGATCTAGTCTCATTTTGTTGCTGTGCTAAGATGTTTGTTAACTCTCAAATAGCATGTTGGGCAAATGTTTGGGGTCATTTTATTGGGAAATACACTTTAATCACATATTGACATGTAATTTTGGATGTGCTTTTTTATTACCCATATACCACATTTGATAGGTCACCGAGATATGAGTATCTTGCATGTATGATATCAGTACTCCTTCGAGTATGATTTTCTACATTATTGAGATGCTTGTAGTCTCATGTTGGACCAGTTGTTGAGAGTGCTAACTCAATTTTGACATCATGTTGTGGCCACATATTGTTTGATTAATCTAGAGAATTGTTTTCTTACTAAAGTGATATAATATGACTTATGCTGTCCAAGTGGAAGAATATTAGAATTTTTTATTTATGGACTAGCATAAATCAAATTGTAATTTTATAAAACCCAGATTAATTAGATGTCAAAATTATTAGAGCATTTGTTTAGCTCAAATTGTGATCAGTATAGTTAATGAGCCTATTGTTGTTATAGCATTGCTCATATATGTGGGTTTTGTTTTATGAGTCCTGTATATAGGTTTGCCATAATAGGTAGGTTTAACCTATTTTAATTATTCTATATATACAGGGAGATGCCCCTATTTATAGCCACTTTTAGTGCGTATAGTTACTCTATTGATACTGACATATGATCGACTACTGTGATATAGGAATAGTATCTCTCTCTCATCGAGATTAATTTTTTTTTTCAGGGTTTCAACAATGAGTTCCTCATCGGCGTCTTTTCAAGGTAACCCTAAAATATTTTATATGTATTGATATGTTATAAATATTGGGATTAATAGATCCGATAAATTTCTATCATTGTCTTCAAACATCACAACTAGAATCCCTATCAGAAAACATCTTTCAACTATATATAATCCTCACGAGAGTTGCACTCAACGCTGAAAATCACTCAAAAGTATGATGTCACTCATAACAAGTATATATTAGTAGAGTAGTAGGTACAAATCAAAACAAATATCTCATATATAAAATGATAGAAAGAAAGCTAAGAAAATAGAACAAATATCATTTTATGAAAAGATGCTAAGAAAAGACTTTACATCACATCTTAAGATTAGTTATGTACATTGGAAGAACCATGCAATCCTTTAAGATCAAATATGACTTTTATTAAGCTTGCAATGTAGGTAGAGGAAAAAATATGAAGGCTAAGGAAAATAACAAAAATCAAAAGTGTTTTAAGAATATTTACAAGCTTGATTTCTATACTTTCAACACAATTTTCTTTACCTTCCTTAAATAATTTTTTTTAAAAAAACTCCTAAACTAAATTTTTTTTACGTCTTTTCTCAGTTTTTTTTCAACTTTTTAGCTTTTCAAAAAAATATTTCTCGCAATTCTAATTAGCCTTTTTTTTCATTTTTATATTTCTTTTTCTTCCCTTATACCTTCTCATATTGCAATAATATTGCTTCTTTTTAGAAACACTGTGGGAAAAAGTTAAGAAAGAAAAGCTCAATAAATAAGGTCAAAGGGATGACTAGCGACAATATGCAAAAGAACAAAAATATTATTCCAAGGCACAAAATAAGAAACATGGCCTAATATAATCTCTCAAGGAAACACACAATTCTACTAACTTCAATGACATCAGATTAAATACAAGTGCGATATAAAACTTCTCTTTAGCTAAAAATAATAATAATGAAACGATCTACTGAGAAAAAAAATATGAGCACTAACAAGAAATATTAAAAGGTCAAGAAAATAATCTCACAATATAAATGAATGACTCAAAACTCACTCGGCAAAAATATGGTATCCACATGCTTTCATCAAGTTTTCTAATTATTTCAATTTTTAAACCAAGAAACATGCAGAAACAACTATGAATAATGTGAAACAAATTAAGCAAGATAATAGAAAAAAAATTCTCACAAAAATGGCATAATGATAACATGACTAAAATTTAAGCAACTCTCACTCCCAATCAAAACCAAACATTGTCCTTAATATTTTAAATTAAATTCAGACTTAAAAAATAATCATTAATATACATCAAAGAAATTATTGGGACAAAAATAAATAGGGTGATAGGGAAGAGTCACACACCTAAAATGTTTAACAATTAAAAAGAAAAGTCAAGAAAAGGATAATTACACCCTAACAATGATTATCAATGACAAAAATAACAAGAACAAAATAGAGTAAAATGAAATAAACAAGCACGCAAACAAATTTTTTTTTTTTAGGTTTTGAATTTTTTAAATTATTTTTTTGTTGGCTGACACTATTTACGTCCCCATACAAAGGTTCTAAAATCTGAAAGGCATTTAAGCCGACTTAATTAAAACAAATCTCAAACAAAAAACTTACCTTAGTTTTGGTAGACAAGATTGTTTACCAAAGTCTCTTCTACATCTAGATCCTTCAACTGAAGGTACGACTTCAACCGCTGACTATTTACCAAAAAAGTTACTTAAAGGCCTTGCTACCTTGTTAAAATCCTTAATGAACCTCCTGTAGAAATTTGCGTACCCTAGAAAAGATCTAATTTCTTCTACAAATTTAGGGGGAGGAAGATTAGAAATCAAATCAACTTTAGCTTTACAACCTCAATGCCATCTTTAGATACAACGTGACCATCACCAACATTAACATGATTCAAGCATGCCAATAATGGATCTTCACAACTAAAATGCATAAATGAGTCATGAGCCAAACTATCAATCAAATTCAATTCATGCATCTCATTATCATTATCATTATCATCGGGCATATGTTTACTGGTATGAAAAACATTAAGCTAAACAGTCATGTTCCCAAATGATAGTTTTATCACACCACTCATACAATTAATCAATGTATTAGATGTAGCAAGGAATGAGTGACCCAAAATAACATGAATTGGGGGATAGGGACCAATAATAGGCTCAGTATCAAGCACAACAAAGTCAACAGGAAAGTAGAAAGTCTCAATTTTTATCAACACATCCTCAACAATGCCCCTAGGATATTTAACAGATCTATCAGCTAATTGGAGTGTCATTTTAGTTGGTTTCAAATCCTTTAAACCCAACTACAAGTAAACAGAATAAGGCAACAAATTAACACTTGCACTTAGATCTAGTAAAGTTTTCTCAACATGATAATTCCCAATTTTACAAGCAATAATGGGTGATCCAGGGTCTATATAGTTAACAGGATATTTATTGAGAATCATAAAACTTACTTGCTCTGTCAAAAAGGCCTTCTTGAGAACATTAGACTTCCTCTTCACAATGAAAGATCCTTCAAGAATTTAGCATATGCAGGTCTAATAACATTAAGAAATGGTAAGTTAATTTGCACTTGTTTAAAAATTTCTAAAATATCACATGACTGCATAGTGTTCTTGGGGTTTACTAATCTATGAGGAAAAGGGGCCTTAGGCACATACTCCTTAACTTCAGGTTCTACAACTTTAGGAGTAGACACATTAAACTTTGAGGGCACATTATCCTCATCTGAGTTATTCTTATCCCTAGAACTATTGGCTTCTAATTTCATATTATCCCTCACAGGCTCTACAACATGATAATCTATTTGCTTTCCAGACCTAAGGGTGGTGATAGACTGAACCTGCTCATATTCCCTATTAGAGCTAGATGTTTCATGAACTACATATTGTCCCTTGAGATTAAGGATAGGCTGACTAGGGAACTTTTCTCTCTCTCTCTCTCTCTCTCTCTCTTTCTGCCATCTGATTAGCTAACTAACCCATCTGGACTTCGAAATTTGCTATAACATTAGTGTGCACTTAGGTAACATTCTTTATCTCTTGAATGGCAATGATGGTCACTTGGATGGTATTTCTCATCTGTTGCATAAATTGATCAAGAGTCTCTTCTAGTGTTGATTGTTGCCTAAATTGACATATTCCTTGATTTGGAAAAAATGATGGTTGTAGGTAATCTTGGTTAGGCTACTGGAGCTGAGTCTGACTCTCTATAAGTTGACCACCTAAGTTACCTGAAAAGTTATTTTGCTTCTAATAAAATTAGGGTGATTTCACCAATTAGGATTATAAGTATTTGATAAAGTATTAGCAAAAGATCTCCTTATTGTGTTTCCCTGCTCAACAAAATAATAATTATTAGATACAAAAGAAGAGCACATAGAATAAGCATGCATATTACTCCCACAAAATGTACAATTTTCTTGTTAGACACTATTAACCTAACCAACTCCTTTATTGAGTGATAGAGACTTAACTTCACATGCAATAACATCTAGTCTAACTCTGATATATGTATCCTCACTCATCTCATATAAATCTCCCTTCTTATGTTGGTATGATCTATGCCTACAATTAGCAAAGTCCTACGGTTAAGAATTTTTAGAAAAATCTTCAAAAAACTGATAACCCTCCAGTGCATTCAAATTCAAAAATGTGCCACCATTCATAGACTCAATCAAGCCCTTATTAGATTGTGTCAACTTATTGTAAAAATACTACATAATGCCTTATTTTTCAAAACCGTGGTGAGGGTACCTCACAAGCAAATCTTTAAACCACTCTCAGCTTTTAAAGAATTTTTCATGGTCTTCTTGACAAAAATATTAAATTTCCCTTCTCAAAGAATTTGTTTTGGATATAGAAAAACATTTAGATAAAAACTTTTGGCATAATATTTCCCATGACGTAATAGAGTTAGTAAGTAAACAATTCAACTAAGTTTTTGCTTTATCTTTCAATGAAAAAGAAAAGAGACGCAAATGCACAGATTTTGTAAAAAAAAATTGAAATTTAAATATTTCACAAATTTCTAAAAAATCATTGACATGCAAGTATGGGTTTTTCCTAAGCCATGAAAAATTGGAAGTAGATTGATAACCTGAGGTTTAATCTCAAAATGGGTAGCAGAAGTAGCAGGTAAAACAATACATGAGGATGGATTCACAGATATTAGGCAAAATAATTCCCTAAGTGGTCTAACATCATCTCCATGCGCAGTCACATCCATTTTTGTTACGAGTTCTATATCAACTCTCACCTATGAAGCACGGACATATCATTTTTGAAGCATGTCCGCATGTCAGACACGTATCCGTGTCAAACACATGCGGACACCCATACGTCACACGTATCCTTCATGTCCGAATGTGTCCGATTAAAAATATTATTATTTTTCTTCAGTTTGGACATGTCTCGGGCACACTTGGACATGTCTCAGACACACTTAGACACGTCTAGGACACAGCTTTGGACATGACCTATTAATATTTTTTAAAAAAATATTAGTTTCCATGACTAACGTTCAATTAGTAAGCCTGTAACCCACCCAATCTCAATCACATGACTGACGTCCCAAGCCACTATTTTCACATACCGATATTTTAAGTTTTATCTTTTAACACGTCACTATTAGACTTTTAAGTTTTATCTTCACATACCATTATTTTCATCTATTTCTTTTATTTGTGCTCGTATCAAGTCATTCACTTCATTGTCATCGAAACTTGCCTCACATCAATGTTCCCTCTAGTTAATTTTCTTTTGGATACACATGTACTTGTATATAATTAGTTCTATTAGGAGAAGTTAATTTAAGAGAATTTTTAGAAAATGTCAATTGAAATTATGCTCTATATTTTTTATGAGGGACTTACTAGGTAGCAAATATTAGCACATATAACATATATTAAGATATTGTAAATCTTCAAACTTATAGAAATGATATTAATGAATTATGAATCTTTTTTCTTAAATTTTATAATTATATATATATATATATAAAGAAAAAGGGTATTAAAATCTTATGATGCAAAACCCTCCTTAGGGATAAAGGCATCATAAAGGAAAAAGAGATATTAATTATTAAAAAGAATTTAAAAATACAAAAAATATGGGGGACATCTTTTCATTTAAATCTTGATATACAAAAATACCTTACCCATATATATATATATATATATATAAATCAAGTTCTTTAATATAATTTGATATTAATTTATATATATATATATATATATGTCGTGTCCGTGTCCTACATTTTTTTTGAATTTGATGTGTTCTCTCTTCTATGTACGTGTCTCAAGTGCTTCATAGACTCTCACTAATCTATGTGTATGATCACGAACTCAAACTATCATGCAATGTTCAAACAAAAAAAAAAAAATAAAGAAAATAGAGTAATTAAATAAAAAATAAGATAAGGCAAATAAGAAAAAGAAAATCGACTAATAGAAGAGAAAAATTTAACAAATACTTAACTTTTAACTAACTAAGTCTCTGGCAACAGCACTAAAAACTTGTTGTAACTTTTTTTTAAAAGTCTTTAAATACTCGCAAGTGTACGAGTTGTACCGATGTACAGTAGAGCAAATACAAAGTCGATCTCACTGAGACTTAGAGTTAATTTTAAGTATTAAAAATTATTTTTAATCTAGTTACACAAATTGATGAGCCAAATATTAAGTTAAATAAATAACTAAAATAAAAGCAAAAAGAAAAAAACAAGTATATAGATAGAGTTTTTACCAAATGTAAAAGGACTAAGGGTCAGGTCCACCAAAATTAATTTTAACATTAACTATATTAAATTATTGTATCTAAATAATTTATCTTATGAACATCTAAGAAGCAAAGTGTGTTGACGAAAAATTTATCAATGAAGTCTTAAAAATAATAATAAAGTGTATGATAAAATTTTTCTAATTAAAAGTAAATTATCAATTCATTAAATGTATTCTTAATAAAAAATCATAATTGATATCCAACAATTACCATTAACACTTAAATAATACAAATAAATTACAAAACATAAAGAAAATATGACTGAACTTATTTAAAAATTTATTCATATAATCTAATAAAAAATAGAATTAATAAATATTAAATCTTAAAATTAAGTAAAAAAATTCAACATAAAAATATCAAAACAATTAGAATTTTATTATCCCATTAATATAAATAATTTAGTAAAACATAAAAAAATTAAAATATAATAATTATATCACTAAAATTCTCTATTAATACTATTCTTCTTTTTCTCTTCTCTGCGCTTGCGCCCCAATCTCCCTCAGCAGCGCTGTTTCTATGCGTTCTGGTTTTTTCCTCTGCGCAATCCTTTTTATTCTGATTAGCGACTTCTGCTTCAAACTCCTACTTTTTTCTTCTCTTGCTTATGTATTTGATGGACTTAAGTAAAAGAATCAAAGCCGTGGGTTTCATCATGGGTCAACAACTTTATAACCCAATTTGTAGGGAATTTCACCATTAGCTATTCAATTGGTTGTGGACCCAACCCTCAATTATTTTATATTTTTCTTCCTTACATTTAGAAGCTAGCGACGTATATTTCTTATCCATGGCCCCATGAAGCATTTGTCCTTAGCTTGTTATAGCCAATCGGAAGAAAGAATGTGAAGCTACTAAACTCTTGCTTCAACTTATTTAACTCACGTTCTCATACACCAAATTGTCATTATTTTATTATATTTTTTAACAAATTTTTTATAATATCACAACAATTAAAATAATAACTTCTTTAAATAAATAAATTAATAATATTATAAAGTCATTAAAATTAAATATAATGAGATATAATAATTTTTTATTTTTATAAAAAAATTATATAAAAATTAAATTATTATCACAATCTCTAATCAATTTATTGTTAGTCTCTACTAATGAAAGTGACTTAGTGCATGTTTGTTTTAGATTAGATTAGTTTTTTTTGAGAAAAAAATTGTTGTAATTAGGGATGGTAAAATTATCCGTACTGCATGAGATCCGCAGGATTACTACGATGGAGCGGAGATGGACATCTGCTTAATAAATGGGACGAGTAGGGATTATAGTGTCCGTCCATGCAATAAGTATCATAAAAACCGTTAAGATATTTTTTTATCTAATATATATCATATATTATATATTTTTTTCTTTTTTACTTTGAGAAGAAATGAAAATACATATCTTTTTATTATTTTAAATGATTTTTTATTGAATGAGTCCATAATGATAAAACTTATTAAAAAAATATACTATTTATGTAATAGTTATTTATGTAAATTGATTATCATAAAATATAATTGAATTTAAATTGTTATTTATAATATTCTTTTAATTTTGTAAGAATTTTAGATTGTTGAACAAATTTGTAATATATGGTGTTAAAATTTATTTTCTTTATTTTTTTATAATTTTTAAGATTTTATTTTAAATTATTAACTACCCGAATACTGCCCACCTACCCGTAGGAGGATCATAAATGGTACTTGTAATGAGACGGGACGGGCGGGGAAACACTATCTGCCCCGTCATACCCATTGCCATCCCTAGTTGTAATAGTGTTTAATCATGTTTGACAAAATCAGCTTCAGCTTTTGTACGAAATTCAATGTAAAATAAAAAAAAATTTAAAGCTAATTTTCATAATGCTGAAGATTGAAACTTATAATTTTAACTTATAAATTATTCCTTACACTTTAAAATGTAAATACTATTTTGCTCTTAATCAAATAATTTTTTTAATCATTTTATATCTATTTTATTAATTTAATGCATAAAAATGATTCTTTTTTATATCATCCAAATGAATTATATTAGCTTAAAATTACTTTTCAACTAATGCATCCAAACATAAAAATGAATCGATTATAATCGATTATAACAAAAAGCTTTTATACAATAATCGATTATTAAGCATAATTAAATTTTCGCAGCTTTCCCAAACACATGCTTAATCTTATGTTTGTATATTTTTTCATTAATAGAACGGAACAGAATAGGTGAGGATGGATTGAAAAGGAAAAGAAAGAAATGAAATATAGTTACTATTCTATTTGTTTAGAAGTTTCATTAACGGAATAGAACGAAACTTCATTACCCATATGTTCCCCTCATTCTACCTCAATTTTGGGAAGAACAAAAGTTGGTCATTTGAGGAGAAGAGGGTGAAAATGGTTCCCCATGTGTTCTGTTTATTTCTCATGTATTTTAAAACTTCCAAATAAGGGAAGTTATTTCCATTCCCCTCATTCCCTTTACGTTCTTCTTATTACCTATTATCCAAATATAGGGTAAGACAAAGCTCAAAGTAAAAATTATCCTAGTCAAAAATATCAATCATGTATCAAAACACCATAATTGCTATAAAAATTCTACCATCATGAAACTCAAAGTGTATGAATAATATAATTATTATAGCATATACCCATTTTCTCCAAATATCACAATTAGAATCTTCATCAGAAAACATCTTTCAACCATATACAATCCTCACGAGAATTGCATTTAACAATGAAAATCACTCACAAGTATGATGACGCTCAGAACAAGTATATGTGAGTAGAGTAGTAGGCACAAATCAAAATAAATATCTCACATATAAAATGATAGAAAGAACGCTGAGAAAATAGAACAAATATCGTTTCAGGAAAAAATGTCAAGAGAAGACTTTTCATCACATTTTAATATTAGTCATGTACATTGGAAGAATTATGCAATCCTTTAAAATCAAATATGACTTTATTAAGCTTGTAATATAGGTAGAGGGAAAATATGAAAGTTAAGGAAAACAAAGAAAATCAAGTGTTTCAAGAATATTTAGAAGCTTGACTTCTATACTTTCAACACAATTTTCTTTACCTTCTTTAAATCACTTTTTTTAAAAAAAAAAAATTCCCAAACCAGATTTTTTTTTACTTCTTTTCTCAATTTTTTTAACTTTTTATCTTTTCAATTTTTTTTCTTGCACTTCCACTTTGCCTTTTTTTTTTCATTTTATCTATTTTTTTTTACTTCTATTATACCTTCTCATATTGCAATAATATTACTTCTTTTCTGAAACACTTTGAGAAAGTGTTAAGAAAAAAATGCTCAATAAATAAGCTCAAATGAATGACTAGCGAGAATATGTGAAAGAATAAAAATATTATTCCAATGCTCAAAATAAGAAACATGGCCTAATATCATCTCTTAAGTAAACATACAATTCTACCAACTTCAATGATATCATATTCTCTTTAGCTAAAAATAACAATAAGAAACGATCTAGTGAGGGAAAAAATGAGCATTAACAAGAAATATTAGAAGGTCAAGAAAATACTCTCACAATAGAAATGAATGACCCAAAACTCACTCGGCAAAAATATGGTATCCACATGCTTTCATCAAGTTTTCTAAATATTTCAATTTTTCAACAAAGAAACATGTAGAAACAACTATGAATAATGTGAAACAAGTTCAGCAAGATAATAAAAAAAATATTTCTCACAAAAGTAGCATAATGATAACATGAATGAAATTCAAGTAACTCTCACCCCCAATCAAAACCAAACATTGTCCTCAATGTTTCAAATTAAATTCAGACTTAAGAAATAATCATTAATATACATCAAAGAAATTATTGAGACAAAAATAAATAGGGTAATGAGGAGGAGTCACATACCTAAAATGCTTAACAATTAAAAAGAAAAGACAAGAAGAGGATAATTACACCCTGATAATGGTTAGCAATGACAAAAATAACAAGAACAAAATAAAGTAAATGAAATAAACAAACACGTAAACTAATTTTTTTTTAGGTTTTGAATTTTTTAAATTTTTTTTGTTGACCAACACTATTTACGTCCCCATATAAAGACTCCGAAATCGGGGAGGCATTTAAGCCTACTTAATAAAAACAACTCTCAAACTAAAAACTTACCTCGGTTTCGATAGACAAGATCGTCTACCAAAGTCTCTTCTACATTTGAATCCTTCAACTGAAGGTACGGCTTCAACCACTGACCATTTACCAAAAAGGTTGCTTAAAGACCTTGCTACATTGCTGAAATCCTTGATGAACCTCCTGTAGAAATCTGTGTGCCTTAGAAAAGATCTAATTTCTTCCACAGATTTAAGGCGAGGAAGATTAGAAATCAAATCAACTTTAGCCTTATCAACATCAATGTCATCTTTAGATATAACATGACCATCAACAACATTAACATGATTCAAGCATGCTAATAATGAATCATCATAACTAAAATGCATAAATGAGTCATGAGCCAAACTATCAATCAAATTCAATTCATGCACCTCATTATCATTATCATCGGGCATATGTTTACTGATATGAAAAACATTAAGCTCAACATTCATGTTCCCAAATGATAGTTTCATCACACCACTCATACAATTAATCAATGCATTAGATGTAGCAATGAATGAGCACCCCAAATAACTTGAATTGGGGGATAGGGACCACAAATAGGCTCAGTATCAAGCACAACAAAATCAACAGGAAAACAGAAATTCTCAATTTTTATCAACACATCCTCAACAATACCCCTAAGATATTTAACAGATCTATCAACTAATTGGAGAGTTATCTTAGTTGGTTTCAACTCCCCTAAACCCAACTGCAAGTAAATAGAATAAGGCAATAAATTAACACTTGCACCTAGATCTAGTAAAGCTTTCTCAACATGATGATCCGTAATTTTACAAGCAACAGTGGGTGACCTAGGGTCTTTATACTTAACAGGATATTTATTGAGAATCACATAACTTACCTGCTCTGTCAAAAAGGCCTTCTTGGGAACATCAGACTTCCTCTTCATAATGAGAAGATCCTTCAAGAATTTAGCATATGCAGACACCTGTTTGAAAATTTTCAAAATATCACCTTACTGCATAGTATTCTTGGGGTTTACTAATCAGTGAGGAAAAGGGACCCTAGGCACATACTCCTTAACTTCAGGTTCTACAACTTTAGGAGTAGAGATATTAAGCTATGAGGGTACATTATCCTCATCTGAATTATTCTTATCCCTAGAACTACTAGCTTCTAACTTCATATTATCCTTCACAGGCTCTACAACATGATAATCTATTTACTTTCCAGATCTAAAGGTGGTGATAAACTGAACCTACCCATATTCCCTATTAGAACTAGATGTTTTATGAATTGCATACTGTCCTTTAGGATTAAGGATAGGCTGACTAGGAAACTTTCCTCTCTCTCTTTCGATCATCTGACTGGCCAACTGACCCATTTGAACTTCCAAATTTGCTATAGCATTAGTGTGCACTTGGGTAACATTCTTTATCTCTTAAATGACATTGGTGGTCACTTGGCTGATATTTCTCATCTCTTGCATAAATTGACCAAGAGTCTCCTCTAGTGATGATTGTTGCCTAAACTAACATGTTCCTTGATTTGGGAAATATGATGGTTGTCGGTAACCTTGGTTAGGCTGCTGGAGCTGAGTCTAACTCTCCATAGGTTAACCACCTAAGTTACCTAAAAAGTTATTTTGCTTCCAAGAAAAATTAGGGTGATTTCACCAATTAAGATTATAAGTATTTGAAGAAGTATTAGCAAAAGATCTTCCTATTTTGTTTCCCTGCTCATCAAAATAATAATTATTAGATACAAAAGAAGAGCACATAGAAGAAGCATGCATATTACTCCCACAAAATGTACAATTTTCTTGTTAGACATTATTAACCTGACCAACTCCTCTATTGAGTGATAGAGACTTAACTTCATGTACAATAGCATCTAGTCTAGCTCTGATATATGTATCCTCACTCACCTTATATAAACCTCCCTTCTTAAGTTGGTATGATCTATCCCTACAATTAGCAAAGTGGGGACTGTTGAGAATTTTTAGAAAATCTTTAAAAAACTAATAATCCGCATATGCTTTTAAATTCAAAAATGTGCCACAATTCATAAACTCAATCAAGCCCCTATTAGATTGTGTCAACCCATTATAAAAATACTGCACAAGACGTCATATTTGAAAATCATGGTGAGGGCACCTCACAAGCAAATCTTTAAACCTCTCCTAACTTTCAAAGAATTTTTCAAGGTCTTCTTAACAAAAATATGAAATCTCTCTTCTCAAAGAATTTGTTTTGGACATGAGAAAACATTTAGATAAAAACTTTTGGCACAATATTTCTCATGACATAATAGAGTTAGAAGGTAAAGAATTCAACCAAGTTTTTGTTTTATCTTTCAATGAAAAGGAAAGAGATACAAATGCACAGATTCTGTAAAAAATAAAATTTAAATTTAAATGTTTCAAAATTTCTAAGAAATCATTGATATGCAAGCATGAATCTTCCCTATCTAAGCCATGAAAAATTAGAAGCAGATCGATACCTTGATGTTTAATATGAAAATGGGTAATAGTAGTAGCAGGTAAAACAATGTATGAAGGTGGATTCACATATATTGGGCAAAATAATTCTCTAAGTGGTTTAACATCATTTTCTTGCACAATCACATTCATCTTTGTTACGGGTTCTACATCTACTCTTATTAATCTATGTGTATGATCATGAACTTAAGTTGTCATGCAATGCTCAAACAACAATAAAAAAATTAAAGAAAATAGAACAATTAAATAAAAAAATAAGATAAGGCAAATAAGAAAATAAAATCAACTAGTAGAAGAGAAAATTTTAACAAATACTTAACTTTTAACTAGGTCTCCAACAATGATACCAAAAACTTGTGACTTTTTTTTAAAAGCCTTTAAATACTCGTAAGTGTACAAGCAGTACCGACGTACAGTTAAGCAATTACGAGGTCAATCCTATTAAAACTAATTTTAAGTATTGAAAAATTCTTTCTAATCTAGTTGCATAAATTGATAAGCCAAATATGCAAAAATTAAGTTAAATAAATAACTAAAATAAAAAAAAATTAAAAGAAAGTAAGTATATTGATGATGTTTCTGCAGATGTAAAAGAACTACAAGTCAAAATCTATTAAGATTAATTTTAACATTAATTATATTAAATTATTATACCCAAATAATTTATTTTATGAACATCTAACAAAGAAAGTATGTCTTTCACGAAAAATTTATTAATAAAATAATAAAAATAATAATCAAGTGTATGATAAAATTTTTTTAATTAATAATAAATTATCAATTCATCAAATATATCCCTAATAATAAATCACAATTGATATCCAACAATTCCCGTCAACACTCAATAATACAAATAAATTAAAAATATAAAAAAACATAATTGAATTCATCTAAAAATTTATTTATATAATCTGATAAAAAATAAAATTACTAAATATTAAATCTTAAAATTAAATAAAAATAATTCAATATAAAAATATCAAAACAATCAAGATTTCATTATCTATCACCTTAATATAAAGAATTTAATAAAACATAAAAAAATTAAAACACAATAAAATTATTCCACTAAAATTCTCTATTAATACTACTCTTCATTTTTTCTTCTATGCGTTTGTGCCCCAATCTCCCTCAGCGGCATTGTTTCTATGCGTTCTGGTTTTTTTCTCTGCGTGTTCCTTTTTATTCTGATTATTGACGTATTTCGGTTTTATATTTCTCTTCCTTACATTTAGGAGCTAGCAACATATATTTCTTAACCATGGCCCCATGAAACATTTGTTCTTAGCTTGTTATAAGCAATTGGGAGAAAGAATGTGAAGCTACTAAACTCATGATTCAACTTATTTATCCATTATACCTATTAAGTTATAATATGTATGTATTTTTTAAAATAAAATATGAAAGAGAATATTAATAAATACATGTTATAATTTAATTAATGAAATAAATATAATAAATATAAAAAATAGAGTTAATTTTTATCCATAAATTAATAGTATTATAAAATTACTAAAATCAAATATAATGAGATATAATAATACTAATTTTTTATTAAAAAATATAAAAATTAAGGTATTATGAATATGAAAATAGTAAACTTAAATGTTAGCTTCCAATAATTCTACGGGAAAATAATTTGTCAAAGACCAGCTTTATATCAAGGAACAAAGGCCCCGGTTCTTAGCGATAACCATCAACAAAAGAAGATTAAGAGCCAGAGTTTGAAGATGTTTGAACGGAAAAGGCACTTTATGCTAATTCTAGTCTTATTTTTTCTCTCTTTCTTCATTTGTGTTAATGGTAGGCACTTTGTGCTGGTTCATGGTGCCAGCCATGGTGCATGGTGCTGGTATAAGGTGGCAATTCTGCTGAAATCGAGTAATCATAATGTTACAACTCTAGACTTGGCTGCTTCAGGTATCAATCCAAAGCAGGTGCAGGAAATTCGTTCAATTTCAGAATACTATGAACCTTTGATGACATTCATGGGCTCTCTTCCTCCAAAGGAGAAGGTGGTGCTAGTGGGTCACAGTCTTGGAGGAGTACCCATTTCTGTAGCAATGGAAAGGTTCCCTGAGAAAATATCTGTTGCAGTTTTTGTCACTGCAGCCGTGATTAGTGAAAATCTCACTTACACAACTCTTCAACAAGAGGTATCTCATTTTTTTAATTTATATTATTATCTAATCAATCTAATTTTTACATATGATGTTGGATTATTATTATTATTATTATTATTATTATTATTATTATTATTAGTTTGATTATATTATATAATATTTTTTCATTTAATATTTTTTATATAGTTATTTTTCATATTATTTTTTTATATGAGTTATTTTTTCATTATTATTTTTTTTTAAAATCTTTCTTCTTTGTCTGAATTTTTTTAGTTCAATCTCTTAACCTGCAATTAAACCACTAACCTAATAACTCAACCTTCAAATATGCTCCATCTCATATATGACTTATAGAACTATGATCCAATCAATGAAAATATAAGCAATTCAAGAAATTTTTACAGGTGTTTAGAAGAACGGGTTCGTATATGGACACACAGTATTTTTTCTTTGATGGGCCTAACAAACCTGCAACTGCAATGTTGTTTGGACCTAAATTCCTGGCATCCAAGATGTACCAATTATCGCCACCTGAGGTAAACAAAACCGTGAGAAATTTTAGTATCTTTCTGAAACATAATAAATATATATATTTAGGAATAAATCATTTAATGTGAAGTGAAGAGGACAATAGATATAAAGATTTTAAGATAGGATTTTACAAATTTTAAGAGAATGTTATTATTTAAATCTTTCTATTTATTTTTTTTCGTTTGATTTTATTATATAAAATTTTCATATGAGATGATATATTCAATTGAATTCAATCTAGACAATGATATCCATCTTCTGTTGAGTGATTCGGTTATAAGGTTTTAACTTAAAAAATATTCAAATGTGGGCTAGCTGTATCCCTAAAAAATTATTTTAAAAAATTAATAAATAAAAAGTGGTAAATCTAAATTCACTTAATCAATTATTTTGAGTCTTACATCACAACTTGATTTGACTTTTAAATAACTCTGTAAAGCGATCCTTATTTACTTTAAGGGCAGACTCCATCAATATACAAGTATCATAGCCTCATCACCAAGTTACAGCACATATTAAGACAAACCACATTATAACAAGTGATTTGCATATTAATGAAGTCATCCATCAATTAATATATATGTAGGATTTGACGCTTGCATTATCACTGGTGAGGCCTCGGCCTTTATTTAATGATGTTGAAGTATTGTTGAAAGAAACTACAGTTACCAAGCAGAGAAATGGAAGGGTACCAAAAGCCTTCATTATCAGCAAAGGAGACAAGTCTATAAAAGAGGATTTGCAAACGTGGATAATTGAGAGAACTGGTCCATATGCTGAAATTGAAGTGATAAAGGGTTCAGATCACATGGTCATGTTATCTAAACCGAAAAAGCTTAGCTCTTACATTCTAAGGATTGCGTACAAATATTAAGCTTTAATTGCTTTTAATGCATCAATAACTTCGAGACTTCATTGTTCTATGCTTTCATATGGTTCGTTGTTGTCATGATCCCTACTCCCCAAATGGAATAACTTTGAGACTTTCATGTTCTGTGCTTCTATGTAGTTAGCTATTTTATGTTCCCCGCTTCCCAAAAGGAATAAATTGTCATGTAAGACATCTAATTGAGGAATCCTCTGTTTTTTCATTTTTCATTTTTTTCCCCTCGCTCTCTCTCTTTTCTATAAGTCTTTAAAATTAGTGAGCATTTCCTAATTTGCACGGGTCTTTTTAAAATTTTAATAATTGCATAAATTCAGTTTGTAAAAATACATATATTGTATGTTTTGAACTTAAACTCTATTTATTAGTAATTTATTTTCCAAAAAAGAAAAAAAAAAGAAATGACACATTTTCAACCGAGCTACGCAAGTTAAGCAAACTAAATGCACCATATTCTTTTCATAACCCATTTTACTTTAACAGGTACATTTCAAATGAGAAATGTCTAAGTAAATTAATTAAATGATTTGATAAACGAAGAAAGATGGTATCATTAATGACCATTATTATAATAGAAAATGAAAGATGGTGAATCTACCTTTACTGTATCTCTAATCTCAAGCTTTATTATATAATATAATATATATATATATATATATATATATATATATATATATATATATATATATATATATGAAACGTATCAAATGAGAGAGGTTTATTGAAAAAGGCAAGAGAAGTGAATATTGATAATTATATTTTATATGAATAGTTAAGATTATAATATAAATACATGTAATTTTTTTAAGTGATATGTATTCTTTAAGTAATTTTTAATTTTAACCATTCATATATGATTGTATGATCAAAATTTAATCTCACCTTCTCTTAATAAAAAACTCCCCTCACCCCCTATATATATGAGAGAGAGTAGAATATCCAACCCAACCTTATTAGAAATATGAAATTTATTTCTTCCTCAGTTTTATCCATTTCATTCAAATTCTATATTAGGTAGTTAATGCACCAAAATCTCGTTTGAGAAGATTTCGGTTAAATGAGGCATTGGTCCTTTAAAACAAATAATATCCTTATGATTAACATCTATATTATCTATCCATCAACTATCAATAAAGCTTTTATAAGAAAGTCGGACCTAGCCTCTCTCTCTTGTTTTAATCCACCCTTTTGTTAGAGTGAAAGAGAATGGGCTTCCATTCTCTTTTTTTTTTTTTGTATGGTAGTCCCATCATCTCATCTTCTTTTATTTTAGTGTATTTTTTTTTAATAAGTAACTCAAATCTATTAGATTTTGAGCATGCTTCTCCAAATCCACTTCTCTTAATGGCAGATATCGTGATTTTGGTTTTTTTATTTTTGTTATCTTTTTTATGAGTATTTTTGTTTTCCCTTATGGTTGGTTGTTCCTATCTTGTTGGTTTTGCAAGTAGGGTAGTTTTTCAAATCTACTTTGAGAGGAGACATAATATACCCTTCCAACTACAGCACTTCTGTGTTGGTGGTTTTTGATATGAAAAATGTTTAGACATTAATAATTTTCGGGCAAGGAGCAAAACTATGGATTATTGTTTAGTTCTTAGTATAAAATTTATTTGTTTCTTATTCTTTTTGAATCTGATATATCTTTTCTGATTTGTAAGTGTCGTTAGGCTTCATTCTTAATGAGTCTTTTTTTTTTCTCGTAAAAAAAAATTATACCAAGAATTTTCCTATCTAACCAAAATGGCTGCTGTGAGTCTTGGGATCTCCAACCCCTTGGTGTTTACAAGTTGAATACTGATGCTTCTGTGAGAGAAGATGGTGCTTGCGGTCTTGGTGCTCTAATTCGTGATTCAAAAGGCAACATCATGGCAACTGCTACAGAATAAAGCTATCATGAGCCCATTTTGTTTAGGTCTATGGATGAACAACTTTTTTTTTTATAGTATATATATACAGATTTTGGTGTATATAAAAATTACCAGTTGAAATCTATAAGTTCTTTGTATGTACAGTTATTCATAAAAAAATATATAAAAAAATTTGACTAAATTTTTATACGAATATGAGTATTACTAGTTGAATCTAACATTTTAATCTTAACCATTAATTTATTTTAACAATAAATAAATAACTTATTTGTGCTTGGTCCATCCATGAACCACGATGGTCTATATTAGAATTCTCTGCTACTACATGCTTACTGCAGTAGAGCATGGAGGTGAATATGGCTGAAGTCTTAGCTTTGAGAATGGGTCTCCAATTAGGAGGCTTTTAAAATGCTCCTGTTGAAGTTTTGAGTATCAATGCTCCAACCAAAATTACCTATAGTAATAGGTAGCTAGTAGTTTTTTTTTGTTAAAAAAATGACATATAGTTATTTATTATTTAAATCTTATATATCTCTTATTTTGGTCATAAGTCCTTATAGAAATTATTCAAAAGCTTCGTTCTTCTTTCTTGCTGAGTTTTTTTTTTGGGCAAGCCCCTCCATCACAAGGGATCCTCCTTCTATCGCATGATCCCTAGCTTCATGTGCCAGGGCGGTGAATTCACTACTATAAATGGCACCAGAGGTGAGTCCATTTATGGCTCCAAGTTCGCTAACAAGAACTTCATCAAGAAGCACACCAATCCTGGCATCTTGTTGATGGTGAATGCGAGGCTTGGGACAAACAGATCTCAGTTCTTCATATGCACGACAACGACGAAGTGGCTGGATGGGAAGCACGTGGTGTTCGGTCACGTGGTGGAGGGATTGAGAAGGTTGGATCTAGCTCCGGCAAGACCTCTAGGCTGGTCGTCATCGCCGATTGTGGTCATTTTGTAAATTTCAAATATTTCAAGAACAAAACTTGTAATTATCCACTGTATTAGAGATTACTTGTTATTAAAGTTACATGTATAAAATATGAGTGTTTAATTATTTTTTAATCATTTTTCAAACAAAATTAATGGTGTAAAGAAAAGAGCATCGGTGCTCCAAAATCATTTTGGAGCATTGAAAACGTTTCCCTCTAATTAACCCATAATATTTGCTTTTCGATTTGGTAGCTAAAATGGATTGCAGCCAAGTACATGAGCTCCTGCAAGCTAAATGTGGTTGTTTCTCGTATTTGGCAACCACATTAAAAGAAAGAGTAGTTAAGGCATGAGCCACTTTATTCCCTCCCCTTTTCACCATGCCTTAACTGCTCTTTCTTTTTTTCTTGCACCGGTGTACCATTTAATTTTAACTGTTAGATAGATCAATGGCTAGGATTTTTAGGATCCTTCGGTGGTGCACCCTGAAAAATAGGGTGCACCGGTGTACTCTTGTATCAGTGTCGTTGATTTCCAAAAAAAAAAAATTCTACGACAGATAGAAGGAATGAATACCAGTAGAAGTGGTGAAGTTACAGAAGATTAGGATGGAATAATGAATGAGTTATATAAGGTAATTAAAATTAAAATGGTCAAGTTAATTATCATCCCAAAATTGCGAAGTCGTCTATGTCAAAAGAAGACAGAGCTTTGGCGAGGTAATTATTCCTGAATGTTTCTCCGGTCTTTGTCTAGGAAGTCCTCGCTGTCTATGCCAACAAGGAAGTCACCGGCGGTGGTCGAAGAGTCGATCCTTCTTTGTTAGGGAGCGGTGTCGTTGGTGCAGTGGTTGTTTGGGATGTCGACGATTTAGATCTATTTGGAGTGACTGATATCGCACTGTTGCAAAGCTTTGTAATGAGATCTCAGCGATTTATACATTGGGTCCTACGGTTTTGTGTCGTTAATCTGTGATTGTAGAAGTCATGCTTTGGTCGATTTTTGAAGTCTAGATATGGCTCATTTCTTTGGGATACAGATGCAGAAATTTAGATGGTGAATTTGTTTAGTTTAATACATCGATTGAAAGTTTTGAGTCATTTTATTATCATGGTTCCGATTCAAATAGTTTACTAGTTGATTTGAAAATTGAAGTAGCAAGATGGGCAGATTTGAAACTGATCAATCTCTGGATGAAGTGATTTTAGAATTTAGTTGAATGTGGATTTGTAGAAAATATTGAATTTTTAAATTTTTTTTAAAGTCCGTTTTCATTTTTCTGGAGATGTTGGGCATTCGAGTTGGATCGGGTTTTAACCAAATGCTGATGTAGAAGTATAAGACCTAAATGTGATGTTATGGGCCTCAAGAGTCGGAGAAGGAAGGCATGGGCCCTAAACAATAAAAGTTTAAAAATTGCACCCAAAAAAGGAAAAAGACTTTGATATTGGACGGAGTCATTGTGTAAAAAAAATAAAAAAATTACAATAACAATTAAAAGTTGTAAAAAGTAAACTTCATTTAGTGATTTTGATGTACTGAAAAATATAATTGCAGAAAGCTAATTTAGTGTAGAGAGTGCGGTGTTGAGTTTTGAATATAACTTGTCAATATTAATTGATTTTAGGAACATTATATAAATACCAAGTTGGGCATGATGTTTATTTTGTAGTAATAAAAAAAAAACTGAAAATGATAGATTTAGTAGGATAATTAATTTTGAAGTGGTATGTTTTGAACCTGGTATTTGACAATTTTCGGAATTTGACCATAAGTCAATCGAAGATCCACCCTGGTTAAGTTACAAGTTAAGGGTAACAATGTTTACTTCGTTTGAGGGCAACCATTTAGGTCATTTCAGTCCCATGGCTGGTCATGGAGTGGTAGGATTGAAAAATTAACAATGTACTTAGAAGTCATAATCTGTGATACCAGATTGTTATTTGAGGCAGTGTAGTCTGTTCATTTTATAACTTGATTCTAGCGAGTACTGTTTGGCGCTAGTATGTTGGGTACTTCTTCAGCCATTGGATGATCTGAGTCACTGGAAGAGTCAGATTCATCAGATGATGAATCCTATTCCATAATTTGTTTGTTCTGTTATTCCTTTCACAAATAAAAATTGAAATAAGATGGCAACATTGCCTGACAGTGGCAAGATTGCTTAAAAATTTGATAAAACGTTATCAGAATTGATAATAGCTTATCAGTGTGGAGTGCAGCTGTTGTAGGAGCATGACGGTTGGCTGTTTGCGATAACATAAAACCAGGCATTGGTGGTATGATGGGTGCCTGAAATGCATGTGAAGGGAGACCTCAGTATAATACCCAAGGGAGATGGAAGCCTGGTCAAATGATCCTCTGAGTACGGAAAGGTCAGCCAAGAGGATCCTGAACCAAACATCATCAAAGAATTTGCAGTCAAGACCTTCCTAAAGGTAGATGACTATATTCTAAACGCATAGAGGTTCCATGCTGTTGAAGGCCTAGTACTGTAGTACATGGATTATGAAATAATGTGGTGACATGTACTATTTCCCATTTGATATAATAAAGGGGTTGGAAAACTTACAGGACATGGTCCTGTCTTTGATTGTCTGTTGGTTTAATGAATTCTGTCCTATTTACTATTAATTTGAGTGTGGGACTTCTTGAAATGCTACTTGTGAGTAGGTTAAGCACATCAATTATGTGCGCTATCTAAACCAAATCCCCCTGATCACAGATTTAGCATTCATATGGAACACTCAAAAATTTTTACTGGCAAGAAAGAAGAACTGGATATGTCAGTTTCTTTGGCAATTGTTTGGCTAGAGTGCCACTGATGCTTATTATATTGAATCGGATCAAAATAATGCTCATGAAACTATTAAGTCCAGAATTAAGAGGTAAGCATTCAGCTAACCAAGTAAGCAGTCACCAAATCCACTGCTTCTTCCTCCAATAAATAATTAAGGATAAATAGAACAACTTGTTATAAATAGAACAACTGCTCATTTGTCATTTGCTCATGTGGTCAATTAAGTGGTCTCATTACAGCAAGTCAATCAGGAGAATCTTTTTTCTGTCAAAACCTAAGCAAGTTAAAATCAGCAGACAATTTTATAAGGATACCAAGATCAGTAGATTTCAAAGCAGTGTGCCTGCCACCTTGACTTATAAACTGAAGACTTCCTACCTTTTTTTCATGAGGGATTGCTTCTTTCACTGCAGCAAGTTCATATATAGCATTCACCCATGAGAATAATAGAGGAAATTTCTCAGGGCCTAGAACCTTTATACCATGAACTTCTTCCTGAGCCTTGTAAATAGAATAATATCAAATATATGATGACGTCTAGGAGTCCCATATCAAATATATGATGACGTCTAGGAGTCCCACATTGTTGTTGTCAACACTAGGATTGCCACCGGGTAAAAAAGTCCTTCATTCCATTCTCAAGCCAATCAATATTTCAAATAATTATTCTATGGCTTTTTGTTGCACTTCTTCAGTTTTGGCAATTTTGATCTTGGTATCAAATAGCTAGCTGCCTTTATAAAATGCACAAGCATTAGACCCAATACATTAACTCAGGCTAATTAAGTTGCATCTTTTCTCGCTGACGAGATTCTCTCGGTAATCCTGTGAACCGCATGCCAGTTCTCGCGTACCGCGTACTGCGTGTCAATTCATGGTACTTCACAGTGTAAAGAAAGCCTTATAATTATATAATAAAAAGTGATGAACCGTGTACCAGTATTGCGTATGCGTACCAGAAAGTACCACGAACCCGGTAACTATCCCTGATCTAGTTATTATTAACATTAGCTTCTCCTTAACTTCTTTGAGTTTTGCAAGTTGTTTTCCCTTCTCCACTGCATAGTTAACCATCTTGTATTTAGCTAATATTAGTAGTTCCAGCTTGTTGAAGAAACTTTCCTTTTATTTTTTGTACTTATTTTTATGTGTATATATAATCAAATTACCCCTATCAGTCACTGTTAACTAGCACACTAACTTTTTAAATAGGGTGTTTTCTTAACTATGCTTTCTTTCTTGATATTTTGCAGCTATTTAACCACTTCGACATCTCAAGCAACAAAAAGTAAATTTAAACAAAAAAAAAGATGAAACTAAAATATGAGCTCAAACCAAAAAATTCTCATTGGATAAGTACATATTTTGAGCTATTGATGCTAAAGCACGTAACAATGTAATAATGACAAGCACGTTTGAATTATAAGATGAGAGGAGTTACTTTGCAGTACCTTTTCCTGAAGGAAGTTAGCCCAGAACCACACTTGGGCTCTTTTGAAGGGATCATCAGGCAGCAATCGAGGACCATTTGTCCAGGTTTCATCAATGTACTCAAGGATGACAAGTGACTCAGCAATGGATTTTCCATTATGAACAAGTACGGGAACCTTCTTGCGCACAAGGTTGTACCTGAGGAGCAGCGGGCTTTTGTTTGCCAAATTTTTTTCAACATAGTCATAAGGTATGCCTTTGAGTTTGAGGGCCAGTTCGACCCTCTTAGCATAAGGACTTGCCCAGAATCCATATAGACTCTAGATCTCTAGGATCTAGCTGTTTTACTATGACAATGATTCAATGAAGTATTAAAGTTCATGCCAGACAGCTAGTACCTTCATGTAAATCCCAAAATATTTCAACTACTTTGTCAACTTACTGATTTGGACATAAAATAATGCCTAGATCTGAACTGAGCCTATGACCTATAATCAAATATTTTTCATAATAAGCTCCAGATCACAGCATGTTGAGAATTAGAAACAGTGCCTGTCACCTGGCTTGAGCACTTCAAGAAACTTGGAAAAACTGCAGCCGTGGTGGGTTATGTCAACAAGGTTCTTTCAGATGATAGACAGAAGAAAAAAAAAAGGAGAAAACTTTTGGCGGGTTCAACTTCAACATATCCCAGTAATCTGTAATCTCAGTCTCTGAAAGAAGGGGAGACATTTGGCTGAATGCATTTTAATGAATCCAGGCACAATAAGGATCACGTAGAGGCACCTATCTTGCACAACTTTCTAGTTTCTACAATCTGCCGCTACTTTGATTTGGGATGGATGATGAATCCAATAACACAGTAATTGGTTTAGGAAAACTTAAATGAAAAGAAAATTAATCGAAAACTTTTACCAACCGTTTGAAAAGTGGCTTTCTACCTTTGCAGAGACTAGACAACCAATATTGACACCCATTGCCAATCGAAGAATTTTCAATTTTATTTATTGAAATATTTTGATGGCTATGCTGCCAGAGTGCACTGAAATATGCTATAATACATCATGCCAATCATAGTAACTTACATGATATTAAGTGAAGGTAGATGTAAAATTTAATTCCTACTAAAACCAAGAGGAAAATAGATCAGAAAATAGACTTTTGGTCTGTTTTCTAAATTCATTTTCAGTTGATATATTTTTATTATTAATTACAAATATGTTACATTGTTTATTTGTTTTCTAATTGTTTTCATTTTTACTTTGTTTTTACTGTTTTTACTTTGTTTTAACAGTGACATTTTTGTAAATATTAATGAAAATATATCAACTGAAAATAAAAATAGAAATGAAAGCAAATGCCCCCTTACCAATTTAAAGCCACAGAACCATTCTCTATAGCACGGGCCACATTATAGAACCATTCTCTATAGCACCGGCCATTTTATATGACTAACAAAACAATTTAAATGTCTACAAAACAACCTTACTTTCATGCTGTCCTACGTCAACTGTCAAGGCTGTCAAATATTCCATGGCAGCCGATACAGATACATTCAATTGCTTCACTGTATGGCTTATTTTAACTAATTGATCGAGCATAAAACTCTTGCTTGCATATGAGCAACTGTATAGTGTCTAGGAATAGTAAAAGAATTACATGAGTTCAAAAGCCATCTAGTCTGCTGTTTTTTTTTTGTACATTAGGCCTCTGAACAGCACTTTATCTATGAGATGTGTGTGGCATGGGGTATGATGGCACAGGACCCAAGTTCAACGGTGCACCGGGAACAACTGCACCTGGAACCGGTGCTCGGACACCATACGCCATGTGTGCAGGGGCAGGAAGATTCACCGGGGTGCCAACTGCAGATACAAAGGATCCTCCTATAGGCTGCCCAATGGTAGGAGCAGCATATATTCCTACACCTGGGGCCCCAGTTGGGGTTGGAGGGGCTTGTTTGGTTGATTTTCCAGTAGAATTTACTGCAGAACCATTTGTTTGACCAGTAATTGGTCCTTGAGGTGCTGAAATGTCTCCATTGTTCACACTGGTGATATCATGTATGCTGGATCGCCTTCGATCTTTATTCATCGAGTTCAAACGAATGAAGTATTTTTGGGCATGGCTTGCTACTTGTGTAGGTGTTCTTGTTACCACAAAGTTCCTTGATATACTTCGCCAGTCACCTTTTCCATACTTCTCTAAACCAAGAAGAAATAACCTGTTCAACCAATTTGAAAATTTTAAAAACAAAAAAATAATCAGATAAAAGAAAGCTTAGTATATGAAAGCATGCCCCAATATGAAAAGGAAAAAAAACAACAAAAAAAAAAAAGCCCATCAAATGAACATCAATAACCATAAAATTGCAAAATCCACACTGATGCAACCACTGATCTTGAGTTTATAACTTCTAACAGAAGATAACCCTCTAGCAATGATCAAGGTCATCGATGTATCTTGTACATGAATTCAGGATAGCATTATTCCCTATACATGGATTAAAATTAGCACTTTGCTTTGACAACAATGACAGGTAGTGGTACCATCAGTTGCAGCTTTCCTGCATCTTTAGTAGCTCTATGGTTAATATGCTACTGACAGTCATATGATTAATCTCTATGATTAATATGTTACTATAGTCATATAACATATTAACATGGCTGAACATCAAACTGAAAAAGATCTCATAGGTACTATTAAATATTCATTATAAATAGAAAAGTTCTATGCGTAGATTGACAAAGTCTGGAATAGGTAAGAGCAGAACATGAGACTTTATGCAAAGGTAGCTTTATTCTTAGAAAGCTAAAAGACCCAGTACCAATAACCAACCGAGTCTATTAATATTTATCTTGTAGAAGTATGTCCACCTATACTATGGAATCATAATTGCTGTCAACCACTACTTACAAATACTTATAATGCAAATGGCCTATATAAGAACAGGGGACATTATGATAATTTAGAGGAAAAAGAAGTATTAACATTGGCCAGTGGATGATTTCCATTTTCCCCATAGTGCCAAGCAAATGTCAAATAAAAAAACATAGTTTTTGGCAGAAAGAAACTGAGTCGGCAGCTTATTCCCCATTTAGTTTCAAACCAGTTTTGGATGGAAGACCACACTTCTTGGCAGTAGAGAAACTGGCTTCGCTCAAATAATTTGAAATGTTACTGATTGTTCTAAAAGGGATAAGAGGAAGAATGATGATTCAGGTGTCAATTTAACAAGAGAGGGATCAGAATTGATAAAGAACCAGAAAATGATACCAGCATGAAACACAGGAATTTATATGTGATGGTTTAGAAACCTAACGATCTTTATATGATGCCATATAACATAATGAAGTACAGGCATAGAGAATGCTCAAAGAGCACTAGGAGCTTTATGGATTTAAAATAAAGTGGCAAGAAAAGGCTGAGTTGGAAGAGATAGTGCCAGCAGAAATAACCAAAGTTCCAAGACTACTCAAGAGTCATTTTAGCTTAAAATAGAGTAAAACAATCCATCATAATTTTGAAAAATATGAGAATGCAATGATATTTTTAAAGGGAGAAGAAAAGTAAAGTAACTCTGGTTTCTTTTTCTCCAGCAGAGGGGGTGCAACCTCATTAGCAATTTAACGAGCAGAAGAACGATAACATAAGTAACTTAGCTTCCGATCCTTTCAATAAAAATACAATTCCAAAACTTCAGCATTTAGCATACATAAAATCTAACTAATCACACTCCTTATATAGCAGTATTTGCCAGACTTCCTGGTTTGAACAGTCCAAAGTTTGAAGAACTTGACACTAAGATCCAGCAAAAGGTTGGAGACTTTTATGAAATAGTTTCATCCCAAAAACAGTCAAAGAAGAATATAAGGAACAATTCATAACTTTGGAATTCGTATCTAATTTCGTTTATATGCCAAAGATCCTTAAAGAATTCAACATAGAAATTGTGATTAACAATACTAAATGAAGGCCACATATATAGGCCATATATCAATTATACTTGCTACACAATAAAAGAAACAGATCAGATGAAATCATATTTGAAATTTAGCAGCTGCCAAGATGATCAAATGCTAAAATGACACATAACTTTTCGCAACAAGTAACATATAAACCCGGTCAACAAACTAAACCTGATGTAATGCCATTGATAACAATCAAACTCATTAGAGATTTTTAACAACTACCAATTTAATGTTCTAACATCACTTCAGTAAAGAATCTTATCATACTATTGTTTTCTAGAGAGATAAAGTACCTCTTGTTAAATTGGAGTAAACCAATGACAAAATCTCACAAAACAACCAAATCTTCATCCAATGCAACTTAAATGCATGTAAGGCTTCAAACATGCACCCAGACCGTGTCTACAGATCTTAGTTTTGAGGTCAAAGGAAATTCTGTCCCACTTTTTTGCTATATTTCTTTTGAAATCCTAAACATATCACAAGGGCTTTAAGGGTGAAGGGTAAAAAAATTAAATAATAACTAACACGACATTATTGCGCTATCCAAACACATGAGGATACCGTAAGTGTAATTAACCCAAAGTTTGATGAGGACAGATTAGATGGAATAAAATACTATGAGGCTAGTATTTATTATCTAGACTATAAATGTCTTTGGTTTTACAGAGTCCAGAACTTAGTCCTCAGGGCTCAACAAAAGCACAATTTCTTACCAACCTCAGCTGCAGACCATGTATAATCTAGGGTTGTAAAAGAGGCTATACAAAAAGTTCAATGCTGGGTTGTGACAGTGAAATAAGTGAATAGTATAGTACTCTGAGAAATGGTAACTTAAGACATGTAGCAGTTACAGTACTTTCTTAATGAGTCATGAACCATAAACTGGACAACAGTGATTTAACATGAAAATATTTCCTTAACTGAAATAGGAAATAAGTAGGATAAGGTCTAAGTAAGCATCATACCTAATTTTCAGTTGCACTGCACTAACAGCAACAATAGAATTTCTTGCTTCTGGAAAATGTTGCAAAATCTATTCCCTATAGAATGATGAATTCATAATCCTATGACTTTGACTATAAAAACCAAACAAACTGTAACAGAACACAAGTCTTGATAAAAGGAAAAAATCCATAACACAAGTCCCAGTCACAAGCTGTGTCCATGATCTAAAAATGTAAAAGGATACAAAGGATAAAGAAGAAGAAAACATAACAGGAAACACGCATCTTCTATCACTGAGAAACATAAATTTGAAAATGAAGCAAACTAATTACCTTATGGAGACCCAAAAACAGAATTTTCAATGTTCCATTATATACTAGTACATAAGGAACCTCTGATTGTATGAGTATACCATGATACACAGATTGCTTAGGATAGTGTCTACAATCAGATACAAGTTGCAATCAAAAGCATATGGCTAAACAAAACAAACTTGAGACAGAAATAATAGAAAATTTAAAATAAGTAACTTACTGTATGAGCTTTACTGTAGGATACTAGCATACATAGGTTTTCTAAATATTTAGGATAAACTAACCTGTGTTCATCCTCTGTCCATGCAATACCCTTTCGTCGTTCTTGATCTGATCTTGAAGCCTTAGTTTCATGATTAGACTCTCTATTATAATTCCAAATATGGCCTTCCTTCTTGCCAGCTCCTTCATCACTAGCATGGCTTGTTGAGCCCTCTGAAGAAGAATTATAAGATGGTAGAGGCACACAACCAGATTCAATCTGGTTAACATCATCAACCAAAAGCTCGTAGTGATGTTTAATCTCTTCTAAAGTTTTCCCTGGTACATCATCTGCAATCTTCTCCCATCGATCTGAAGCATCCTCAGGATGAGTTGCCAAGGCATTTTCAAATGCTTTATCCTGCTCTTTGCTCCACTCAGAGCTACTACCAACTTCATCCACAGTCATCTAGTCTTGTTTGAATCAACTACAGATTTTAATTACAGGAAGGAGAGTAAAGGTTTCTAACTAAAACAGCTCTACAATCTAGGTCAAAACAATCTTAAATGCCACAAACTCTCTGGTTTGTTTTATGGGAACTATGGATCTAGATTATTTTCTATGGTGAACACCTCTAATATTAACTTTGACGGTATGCTAAATTATTGGAGCAGATATGTTGGCCTACACAGTCCAGGCGAGAACTAGAGCCAACAGAGGCAGAAAATGCCAGGAAGAACAGAGTTCAATACAAATGAAATCCCAAATCTCTCGAGGTATGTAAAATTTCAATGGTGATTTTCGCTTCAGAATTCAAAAAACTGGAATCTTGTGAGTTGCTTACCTATTGATGAATGAAAAGGCAATAAAGTACAGTTAGAACATGAGAAATATCTGACAACCATAAAGACATAGAAGCAATATATATGGCGTTTTAGAGCAAGTGAAAATTTGGAAATTGATGTGAAGGTAGTGAATGAGATGGTAATTAGGGCTCTGGATTTCTAATATACGAAAAAGACATTTCAGAAACAAACAAAATAGAAAAACTGAGAAGAGTATAATGGATAACAAAAGCATTCAAATTGCTATTTCCCATTCCCCACCAAAAAAAAAGTCCAATTTATCCATAGCCCTACTGATAAGAACAGTATTAACAGCACAGGACCACATAAATATATCTTTCAACCATAACTATTATTAGTCTATAACTGTTGTAAAGCTCATTTTCACTGAACTCGTTCAGCATCCTCATATTTTGTTTTCTATTCTTGCTATATAACAGACAAGTAGTTCATAACTCAAAGTTGAAAGCCTTCAACCCTGAAGGCCAGAAGAAAGAAACAAGGCATCAAGACCCAGCAGTAGCAGTGTAGCACCATTAATGTTGAAATTTCAGAAAAGAAAAAGGACGTAAGAATAATATAGTGATTAGCAAATGGGTTCAAAGTCTTTTTTACTAGCATGTGTATCAATAAAACCATCTTTCACTAAAAGTTTGCAAAAATGCCCAATCTCAACAGGTTGTTCAAACGCCCAAGTCAGAAACCCAGCTTATACCTCATAGTAAAATTAACTGTAGGTTCCAATCAATAGATGTATGGGTATGCTATTTATCAGAGCTCAAAGTGATTAGCAAGTAATCACCTGAAAACATAGAATGCAAAAGCCACAACAGGCTTCTGACACTTCAACCAACCAACATAAAAAATTTTCTTTCACAGTATTTAACAGTTTCAATTCACAGTCAACTAAACCCAATTCTGACTGTGAGAGACTTACTGATGTATCCCATATCCCATATTTATTCAAATTTCAGAAAAAACAAAATCTACATATTTCAAAACATTTTATTTTGAATTAGTTTCAGCCTAATTAAAAAAAAGTAATAAAATGAAATTCATAATTAGACTAATAAAGACAGATAAGGATCTAGATATCACGAAAAAAAAAAACTAGAAAACAAAACAAGGTTTAAGAAAAAGGCTTAACTGGATAGGAATTTATTAAGGGCAAAGAACTTAGAAATCATAAATGACAAAGATGGTTATCCTGAGATATCATAAAGAAAGAGATGCAGGATGGGTCACTATTGGTCCCATCCCAACACAGCTAGGATTGAAAAAGCCAGAACCCAAGTTGCAAAGCCTCTAGAATCTACAGTATCCATTAATATCTGACAGATGATAAAACCATGAAGAGAGAGAAAAATTGAGGAATAAACTAAAAGGAAAGTTAGAGAGAGAAAAAGATTGAATTTTTTTAAACCCTTTTTACTTTATATGATTATTTTCCATATCCTAATAAATTGAAAAATAAAAAATGATATCAAGTATCAAAAGATTACATGAGATAACACAGGAGCATAAGCAGCAGAAAATTATTTAAATTTATTCGTATGATTTATAGGAGTATGTAAAAATAATAAATTCATCACCTGTACCTTTCTTTTGCAATGCTTTTAGCTGCAAACTACCTTCAGTTCTCAGAGATTGTTGGCACGCAGAGAAAAGTCAAATAAAGCTGTCTCTGGGTATATATATATGTACTGAACTTGAAGAGTGACATGCTTCTCTCTCATGATTAGATCCTTCTTCTGGTGCTATTATTCAAAGAAAAATAATATTTTTATATTATTTTTTAATATATTATTTTTTAATAATTATGATTAAATAAAATAATAATAAAAATATATAATTAATGATATAAAAATAATATAAAAAATAATATAAAAAATTCATGATTGTTATTCAAAAGCAAAGTCTGTTTATTTTTATCTCCTTATCAATATCCAATGCATATATTCGTAAAAAAATAATAATAAATGTTTGATGATTTAAAAAAACCAACCGTGAATGATTGAAAGTTATCTTTCTAATTTTTTTTTTTTAAGATGAGATAACAATTAATTAAAGGATGTTACCTTTTTTGGCTCTTTCGGATAAAGTCCACTTTATGCGCCCAATCTAGGCAAGTTGCCACGCAATGACGTGAATCAACCGTTGCCCACTACATCAGCTGCAGGTCAAATTTTGCCGGCAAAAACGAGAGGACAGAGAGATTGCACATGGAATGGGACATTGAGATTTCAGCGGAGGAGGTAGAGAATAATTATGTTTATTTACTCGCTTGTAAGGTTGTATTATCTGGAAGACACACTGTTGTAATGTAGTTGTTAAGCTTTTTTCTTTTAAAAAAAAAAAAACTTATGTCTACATAATTTGTCAATGTTTCTATGCTTGCAGCTCCTTTATCAGAGTGTACTAGCGTTTTTTACGTTATGACACACGGAATAACCTACCAAATTATTATTTCTACATATAATAATTTAACTTAATCTTATCATATAAATTTATTTATTTTCATATAAGTTTATTATTTTATTCAAAATAAAAACTTTAATTAGAAGTCTAAATTATTAAAGAAAAAAGAGTATAATTTTTAAAACTTTAATTTTTTTACAAATTACTATTAAAAATTTTAAATTTTTTTAAATTAATCCTTGAACTTTAATTAATATCTCAATAACTTTCTTTATTTAATTTGAATCTATTAATTCATTAATAATAATATTGTATGATTTTTTGATCAAAATGTCTTTAATAACAAACTTATTTATCAAATTATCATCCTTTTGAAACTATTTATTAGAATGTCATCGTTTTTGCTACGCTGAAATATTTTATTCTTTATTAGCGTGGGATGCGCCACAACGCTAGGCGCATACACGTAGGATGCGCCAACACGCCTGGCGTATCCATCGGGGGATGCGCCAGGCGTGTTGGCGCATCCTACGTGTATGCGCCTAGCGTTGTGGCGCATCCCACGTATATGCGCCTGACATTGTGGTACATTCAAGCCATACGCCTATAACCCCACCTCTCCTCTCCCTCTTACGGCCACTTCCCTCATTTCTCAAACACAAGGTGTTGAATGAAACCCCAATGGGGGTGCTTCCGTATTATCGCCGATTCTTTGATCAGTTAAAGAGTGACGAGGTTAGTATTTGTTTACATTGATTTATGCACGTTATTTTGTCTTGCTTTCTAATGTTTGGAACATATCATTTTACAGATAACATGATAATCCTATATGGATGAGATTGTGGCTTTACTGCCAGATTTTTGTGTTGCTGGTAGAGACATTATATTGGCAGTGATTCCACTCATCTTTTTTCACATTGTTGAGTGGCACCAGCTAGATAGAGTGATGCGTCAGTTTGGTTTGGACCAACCAATACTGCGGAGACCATACCAACTTGACGAGTTGCACTCGATTACATTGGCAGGACAACATGATGAGGATTGGCGAGTTACACACCTACCACACATAGCCATTTAGGACAGTCAGAGGGAAAGATGTGTTACTGGAAGGCCATTGGGAGCTCCCCTCATTGCGCATTCTGAGTACATGCGTTGATACAGAAGAATTACCAGACGTTAGATTTCTCGTACTAGTGCATCTATTGGGTTTGTGCTTAGTTATTTACCAATATGTTATACTATTTACTAAATGTATTTTGTATTGATGATGACATGTGTTATATCTATGTCTTAGGCTGACATTGCAGAGAACGTCAATGTTTCGGCTAGGAACCCCAGTTCGGGATTTAGTTTGGCTAGCCTTCTACAGTCCATGGAGAAGATATTAGCTTCGGTGAGAGAACATGATCGCATTACATTCGATCAACTTCGTCCAACTCCTCCTGCAGATGATATCCCAGGACCATCTGAGCAATCCAATGAGCAGATGCCACGCCATAGAAGGAGAGGGTTAACGAGTACTTGATCACGACTACGAGCTTCAGAGGACTCTGATTCTTCGAGTGTGCCTAGAACTCAGCCCTCGTCTACTTCTACTGCTACTTATCTACCATCTCAGCCACCACCTCTATATTACCCACCATATATAGGTTATCCACCATCTACAGCATATCCACCACCTACTTACACTTATCCACCATATCCTTTGACTTTTACCCTTACACCGTCATTTCCATATCCACCGTATATGGGTTACCCATCATATCCTCACCCATCAAAGTTAGGACATTCTTTTGATCCCCCTCACAGACCACCACATTCTGACCCTGGCCCTTCTCATTAATGTAGTCATTGTAGTCATTGCACTTCATGTATGGATTTATTATCCTTTTATTACATTTTCTTAGACTGGGATGACTGTATGTATATGTATAAATGCTTTTGTTATGCTTATGCATCTTATACGTGTTCTGTTGATATACGTGTTCTGTTGATATGGAAATCATAATATATATAAACATGTTTCATTATACATGATGGTATACTTTTGAGAACGTTTAATTTTTAGGGGATATTCTGTTGAATTTTCCATAGAATCAGAATGTTTGAACTATTAAGGTTAATTGAATTTATTAGGTTCTCTAGGATGGTATTCTTCCTAATGAACTGGTTATGACGTTAAGAGTGTAATCAACTTCGATTTTCAAAATCAATCCAAAGTGTAAAAATTGATTGATTGCAATACGCTAACGGTGCTCATGGTTGCTGTTGAAAGTCTACATTAATTGTCATTTAATGTGTCTTATCTCTCCCATTTTTTCTAAATATTCTGTTATTATTGTAAATATTTAGTTAGAAATAGATTAGCATGTAATTAGGAAACTATTTCAATTATTTCCTAAGATAGAGTCAGTAGTTCTATTATTTCCTTTTTCATAGGGATTTGCCAGTATGGCATCCTATTTTTCTGCTCTCCTTCTTTCTATAAGAGGAGCTGCATTGTATATTTGATTAATAATAATAATATTGTCTTTCAAGTTGGTATCAGAGCAGAATACGATCTGCTCTGTCGGCCCTAATTCTTATCCAGGCATGGCTTCCGAGTCACAAGATTATGCCTCGGCTACCACAGTCGTTCCCCATAGTGGACCAGCGACATCGCAGAATCAAGTCTTTGGACCCAAAATGACTTTGGGTGACTCTCCTTCGGTTCAAATCACTACAATTCGTCTCAATGGAATGAATTTCTTCCGCTAGTCTCAGTCAGTCTGTATGTATATACGCGGAAGGGGCAAGATAGGATATTTGACAGGCAGCACTGAGCAACTAGCCAAGGAAAGCTCCCAATATGCAGTATGGGATGCAGAAAATTCCATGATCATGACTTGGTTAGTCAACTTCCTCAGAAAGTCCTACTAAGTCTTCTTCAGGTAACTCTACTCTCCTCCAGTCTAATTCTGAAAATTTAGACACTTCTTTACCTATTGCCCTTAGGAAGGGAACTCGGCACACACAAAAGATCACAAAACTTGCAAAGACTCACCATCCTATATCTAAATTCATGTCCTACCATAATCTATCTCTAAAGCATAAAGTATTCACCTCTAGAATTACAAACTTGTTTGTGTCTAGAAACATTCAGGAAGCCTAGATGATCCCAACTGGAACCATGTTGTTATGGAAGAAATGAATGCCCTTAGAAAAAGTGGAACTTGGGAAATCGTTGAGCTACCAAAAGGGAAAAAATAGCTTGTAAGTGGGTGTTCACCATTAAATGCAAGGCCGATGGAAGCATAGAACGATACAAGGCAAGACTAGTTGCAAAAGGGTTCACTCAAACTTATAGAATTGACAATGGGGAAACTTTTGCTCTAGTAGCTAAAATCAATTCTATAAGAGTTTTGTTGCCTCTTGCTGTGAATTTTGATTGGATCCTTCACCAATTAGATGTTAAGAATGCCTTCTTAAATGGAGACTTGGAAGAAGAAGAGTTTATGAGCCCTCCACCTGGCTTTGAGGAAAAACTTAAATCTGACCAAGTGTGCAAGTTAAAAAGGTCTTTGTACAGGTTGAAAGAGTCCCCAAAAGCTTGGTTTGAATGCTTTAGGATACTGTGAAAGGTCTCGGATACAGCAAAAGCCAGGCTGATCATACAATGTTTTATAAACATACCATGAATGCTAAAATTATTGTTTTAATTGTATATGTTGATCATATTATCTTGACAGGAAATGATGATGGAGAAATTGATCATTTGAAGAAGAAACTGGCTACTGCCTTTGAAATTAAGGAACTTGGTTCATTAAAGTACTTTCTTGGATTCGAGTTCGCTAGATCAAAGGAAGGAATCTTTATTAATCAAAGGAAGTATATTCTAGATTTGCTTAAGGAAACTGGCTTATTGGGGTGTAAGGCAGCCGAGACACCCATTAAGCAAAATGTAAAACTTGAACCAGCTAAACCTGAGGAAGTAACAGACAGAGAGAGATACCAAAGATTGGTTGGGAGACTAATCTATCTCTCTCATACTCGCCCAGATATTGCATTCGTAGTTAGTATGGTGAGTCAATTTATGCACTCACCCGGCCTTAAGCATTTTGAAGCAGTGGATAGAATTCTAAGATACCTAAAAGGAACTCCAGGAAGAGGACTATTATATAGAAAAACTAGATCCATACTGGTGGAAGCCTATACATATGCAGATTGGGTTGGCAGCATTATGAATAGAAGGTCTACATCTGGTTATTGCACTTTAATTAGAGGAAATTTAGTCACTTGGAGAAGTAAAAAATAAAGTGTAGTAGCTAGAAGTAGTGCAGAAGCAGAATATAGATCAATGGCACAAGGAATTTGTGAAGTGTTGTGGATTAATAAGCTACTACAAGAGCTGAAGATTCAAAATTTAGCACCAACAAAACTGTACTATGATAATAAGGCCGCAATCTCTATAGCTCACAACCCGGTATTACATGATAAAACTAAACATGTAGAGGTTGATAAACACTTTATTAAGGAGAAAATAGAGAAATGGCATATTTGCATTCCATACATTTCAACCAGAGACCAGACAGCTGACATTCTCACCAAATGATTAACCAAGAAACACTTTGATGACATGATTGGCAAGCTGTCCATGTACGACATTTTCAAGTCAGCTTGAGGGGAAGTATTGAAAGTCTACATTAATTTTCATTTAACGTGTCTTATCTCTCCCATTTTTTTGTAAATAGTATGTTATTATTGTAAATATTTAGTTAGAAACAAATTAGCATGTAATTAGGAAACTATTTCAATTATTTCCTAAGATAGAGTCAGCAGTTCTGTTATTTCCTTTTTCATAGGGATTTGCCAGTATGGCATCCTATTTTTCTGCTCTCCTTCTTTCTATAAGAGGAGTTGCGTTGTATATTTTGATTAATAATAATAATATTGCTTTTCAAGTGTTGCTCATGACTAGATTTAATTTGTAAAGTTTAACTTCATTATTTTATTTTACCACTTTTCTAAACCTGGACTTGACCTTAGATTAATTCGGTCGAGAGTTGACCTAATTGATTTTAGACACATTGTACCAGCTTTTATTTAACAAAATAAAAAAATTAAAAAAAAATGTAAGCATACTACAAATGATTTGATGGTAAACAATTTATTTTTTACATCAACAAGGCTCATACGGCCATATGAGAACATAACACAGCATTTTCAGCAGGAAAAATGTAATTTTTTATTGACATGGCTGTGTGATAACTATACACGGCCGTGCCGTGTGATAACTATACACGGTCGTATCTCAAAGTCAGAAGTTTCAATTCAATTAGACACAGCTATATTTTAATTGGAGGCATGACCGTGTGCTGGATATGCCACGTCATCCTGCGCATCCAGTAAGGATGCTTGGCGCATTCACGTTGGATGCACCAGGCGTGTTGGCGCATTTCTCTTGGATGCGCAGTAAGACTTGGCGTATCTTACGTGGTCAATAAATAATAAAATATTCCATCATAACAAAAATAATGATATTTTAATAAATAATTTTAAAAAGATGATAATTTGATAAATAAATTTATCATTAATAACATTTTGGTAGAAAACCCTAATTTGTCATGTTTTTATGCTTGCAGCTCCTTTATCAGAGTGTACTAGCGTTTTTCACCTTATGACACACGGAATAATAGTTATTATTTCTACATATAATAATTTAACTTAATCTTATCATATAAAATTATTTATTTTCATATAAGTTTATTATTTTATTCAAAATAAAAACTTTAATTAGAAGTCTAACTTATTAAAGAAAAAAGAGTATAATTTTTTTAAACTTTAATTCTTTTTACAAATTACTATTAAAAATTTTAAAATTTTTTCAATTAGTCCTTGAACTTTAATTAATATCTTAATAGCTTTCTTTATTTAATTTGAATCTATTAATTCATTAATGATAATATTTTATGATAACATTTGATCTATATTAACATTAATTATGAATTATTTATTATTTTAAATATATTTTATTCCTTACAAAATAAATATAAAAATAATTTACTTTAAAACAAAATTTGTTTTTATTTATTTTGTAATAATAAAATGTATTTTATAATCAAATTCTAATAAATAAATTAATAAATAATTCATAATTAATGTTAATAGGAATAAGATGTTACACAGTATTTTATTAGTCAATTAACATATTCAAATTAAATAAAAAGATTTTTTTGGATATTATTTAAAGTTTAAGGATTAATTAAAAAGATTTAAAATTTGTGATAGTGATTTACAAAATTATCAAAGTTCAAGGTTGCATGTTCTTTTCCCATTATTAAATAAATAGTTAGAGTGTGTTAGTTTAAGCTTTTTTTTTTACATAAAAGCTTTTTTTATTAAAATAATTACTTCTAAAAAACTTTAGAGTGTTTTTGGTCCTTTGGATAAGCATTTTAAAATAAAAAGAAAGTTTTCTATAGTTAAAATAAGTAGCTTCTAATAAAAAATGGAGAATATGTAAAGGATTGAGAACTCATTTAATGAGCGGGAGAAGTTTTCTTTGAATAAAATATCTTTGCATCATTTTAAAATGATAAATGTTATCTTCATATATTTCAAAAAATGATTTTTGTAATTGTATCCAAATAATAATATAGGGCTTTTCATAAAAATCACAAAAAAAAATTATGATATCTTAAAATTATTTTTATTCAAAACTTATCGAAACGAACCCTTTAGTCTAATTGGTCAATATCTAATAATATTGAAAATTTAAAGAATATAACTACAAAATAAAAACTAATACAGTATAAAAATTAATGGAAATTTCAAAAATGTATTTAACAATTATAATATATACTACTCAAAACCTCTTTCCCATGCATTGAATGATTATTTTAAAATTTATATAACTATAATTATAAATTATTTATTCAAAATTTAAATATTTAATAAGTGTCTAATTTAACTTCATTTATTTTTAAAAAATTGACTCCAAATAAGAAATGCAAAAACATAATTTTACATTTATCCAGCAATAAAGAATATACCAACAAACTAAGGAAGTTTTATTCAATTTCAACTTTTTTAAATTCAATTAATTATTTAATTTAAAAATCAAAAAAATTATAGATCATATATTTATTTTAATTAGTTATAACCGTTTTTCTGTAAAAGTAAAGTAAAAATATTATCAACTATTCAACTCTAGTATTAGTATCATTTAAGTAATAAATATTATTTTTAAATAAAATACAAATATTGTTTACCATTTTAAAATAAAATGATAGTAAATTATTATAAATTACATTAAAAACTTAACAATTCATCATTTTTTATTTATTATAATATACAATTATAATTATAATTATAATAAAGCCATCGTTTCATTTTGGGTACATCTATTCTTAAGTCAAAATACCATTTTTAATATAAATATATGAAAAAGAATTAGCATAAAAAAATTACCACTCCTGTTTAATACTCAACATTCGATCGTTCAACTTTGTTAGTACCATTTATATATTCTTTGTGTTTGATGAGAACGAGGGCTCTTTGATTTTTCTCTGTCTTCATAAGTAAAGGTTAATAATTCTTATATTCTTATTCTAATCATTTTTTAATTATAAAAATTATCTTCATATTACTTTTTTTTTCTCTAAAAGATACTGTCAATAATATTAACTTCAAATATAACAATATGAGGCTTAACAATTTACTATTTAACAAATCATCTACAAATTATACAAGCTTTAATAAGAATACTATTTCTCGTGATAAAAAAATTATTTAACAATAAAAAGTATGTCTTTAAAAAGTATATATAATATATACTCGCAAATAAGAAATGCATACGATTATAAAAATAAATATTCATCTTTTAAATCTTCACCTTACTTTTAAGTTCATACAAAACTTGCTATTAATGTACATTTTATAATTATTTTAGCATATTTTTGAAAGAAAATTTTATTGATAATATCCATAAAAATTTTTATTGAGATTTTATCTCTTAATTTTTTACCTCTATTTTGAGGAGTATAAAAGTCAAAACTCAATTTTCTTTTATAATCACTATTTTAAACCCTTAAAAGATCATAAAAAATTTATGACATTTATATTTGAAATTATATTTAAAAATAACCCCTTAAATTTTCACTCCATGTATCAAGAACATAAGAAACATGCTCTTAATAAAACATGATATATCTATAATAAGATTTTTAATAAAATTTTGGTGAACACAATGCCGTTTTTCTTATTCAATTTTGCAAGGGAAATATTTTTTTTTAAAAATTCTCATTCATAATTTTGTAGTTATCTGTTTTTTATCCAACCTAGAGTTTGCTATCTCTTTACGTCTGAGGTAATCAAAAGAATTTTTAATACAATGTATGGATGAAATAAAAAAAAGTATTAATAAATTAAAACTATGATTGATTTTTTAATTTTATTATGTCTAAAAGATATAACCTGTAATGTCAAATCAAGTATAATAATATAATTTGAGTATTAACAATTAATCATTTAACAAACTTTATATATAGTGTAAGTATTAATAGAACTACTCCTTCATGATAGAAATGTCAAACGAGTTGACCCGCTCTATTCCATCCTATCGTTGATTGGAAAAAAGGATACAAAGCAAAAATATTTTGGAATATCGATTAAGAATGCCAACTTATTCTATTTTATGGTGAGTGTACCCTGATTTATTCTTTATCTAACATATTCTACCTTAACTATAGAAATATTCACATTTTATTACTTTTGGATTAAAAATACAAAAGACAGCACAGTCTAATTGCACAATCAAGATACAAGGAAGGGAATGGAATTTTTTTTTTTAAAGTTCTATTATGCTTAAAATAATTCGATCCAGTTCGGTCCACTGAAACTCACCTTAATTTAAAAAAAAACAAACAAACAAACTTTGCAATCTATCTTTTGCTTAATTGATTAATGGTCCAGCGTAAAAGTAAAAAATATATATATTTTTTCTTTTTCTATTTTTTATTGAGTTTAATTGATATGCAATTTTAGTATAAAGGAGTTCTATACTAATATTTTGATACATTATTATTTATTATCAACTCATTTTTTGTAATTAAAATAAAAATAAATAAATAAATATGTGTCAAAATATTAATAGATATTAGTATAAAACTTCTTTAGACTAAAAGTGCATATTAATTAAATTCTTTTTCTTTTTGTTTCAGTAAGATTTAAGATAATAATAATAATAATAATAATAATAATAATTTAAAATAAATTTAAATTTAATATATTATTATTGTAAAAAAAAATTTACATTTATATCAAATGATATATTACCACAATATTTAATAAATTTGAAATCTCATAAAATTGTTAATATATTTAAACACATTAAATAAGATATAAACTCAAAATTAAATAATAATATAAAAATTTACATTAATAATACATTAAAATTAAACTTATTCAAAATAAACTTTAGTTTAAGAAAAAAGCCGGCACCTGTACTTGACAAATAAATCACATGTCTAGCTAAGAAAGAAATGTATTAGTTTTGACAAATCCCATCTAACTTTTTAAGAAGGAAACCTGTTTTCTCTAACATAAATTTAAAATAATTAAAATTCAAAAGATAGCTGAATTGAGAGAGATGATGACGCATATATATATCTTGAAACTACTTCTTTGTAGGAGAAAATGACACGTGTTTGTATAAATTTTGAAGAAAGAAGGAGATGGCACAAGTAAATTTTATCTTGTACTAGTTAGAAACAAAATTAGGAAAAAAATTAATAAATTTTATATTTTTTAAATGAATTATATATATGAGGGTTAATATTTATTTATATAAGAATATTGTTATACAAAAAAAAAAATACAATTATATATGAAATCAATTACAATCTCAATCATAATTTCAATTACACTAACATTTTCCCTCAAACTCAAGTGAGTATAAAGAAAACAAACTTAAATTTGAAAACCAAAGTGCGGAATCGATCAGGATGATAAATTTTGGTGAACAAATCAGCTGGTTAGTCAATAGTGACATGAAAATGAGATGAAGAGCGTCACGAAGAATGTGTTAACGAATGAAGTGGTAGTGGATCTCATTATGCTTGGTATGCTCATGAAAGACATCATTGTGAATAATCTGAATAGTACTCCTTTTATCAAAGTAAAGAGCAGTGGAAGAGGATTGAGAGAAACCCAAGTTTTTAAGAAGCCAACGTAACTAAAGTATTTCAAAAGTGGTGTCAACAAGTGCTTGATACTCTGCTTTAGTACTGGAATGTGCAGTTAAAGTTTGTTTCTTGCTTTGCTATGAAATAAGAACATCACTAATAAAGATACAGTAACTAGTGGTGGATCAACGATTAGTGGGGTCTCCACCCCAATCAGCATCAGAATAAGCTCAGAAGATCAAGGAAGAGTCGGAAGAAAAATGAAGCCCATGAAATAAGGTCCCCTTCACATGGTGGATAATACAGAGAACAACAACATAGTGAGTAGTGCGTGGAGCTGACATGAATTGACTGACTAAATGAACAAAATACAAAATATTTGGACGAGTAACAATAAGATAAATCAAGTTGTCAACCAACTGCCGATAGAACGTATGATTATCAAGCACTGTGCCATCCAGACATTGGATCTCACATTAGGCTCTAGAGGAGTTGATTTAGTGAGACTGTCGGTGAGACGAACTCGAGAGATAAGACCTGAGGCATATGTAGATTGAGACAGAAAAATGTCATCAGTAGAAGAAAGGACTTCAAGACCCATAAAATAACTAAGAGGTTCAATATCTTTTCATTTCAAAATGTTAATTCAAGAACTGTTTAAGCTCAATAATATTAGCAGTATGATCATTAGTAATAATCATATCATCAACATAGAGAAGCAATATAACAATACTTCTATAAATTGTGCGAGTAAATAGAGCAGAATCATGAGCACTAGAGGAAAAACTAAACTGACTAATAGTGCTATGAAACTTGGCAAACTAGGCCCAAGGTGCTTGCATGAGGCCATATAAAGCATTTCGAAGATGACAAACTTTATTCAGTAGACAAGTGTAACTAGAAGGTGGACATATATAAACTTATTCTTCCAAATTACTATTAAGAAATGCATTTTTCACGTCCATCTGATTTAGAGTGCATTTTCTGAGTTGCTACAATAGCAAAGAGAGTATGAATTGAAGTGATGTAAGCAACAGGTGCAAAGATCTCCATATAATTAATGTCATATTCTTGTGTGAAACATTTAGCAACCAAACGAACCTTATAATGCTTAATGGAGCCATCAGAATGAGTTTTGATCTTAAACACCCATTTATATCCCACAAGTGCCTTACTAGAAGGAGAATCAACACGGTCCCAAGTATTATTATTCTCCAAAGCTTATAACTCTTCTTGCATAGCATGCTGCCAGTGAGGATCTATGGAGACTTCTTGATAGGACTGAGGTTCATGTAAGTGAAGCATGGTTGAAAAACAGTGATAATCATGAAGATAGGTAGGTTGAGTTCTTACCTTAGTTGGACTCTTAGAAGGAAGAGAGGGGCAATAACAGGTGTCTGATCTATGTCTAGAACGACATCATCGAGAGTAACTAGAACATTAGAAGTGACTGGAAGCTCATTGGAGGAACCTACATCAAAATCACTAGGAAAGAGATCAACAAAGGGGTTAGTGAAAAGAGGAGTCAAAGTGGAAGGGATGGACTTGAACTAGGAGAGTGAGGAGAACATGGTGTCTTCTCAAAAGATGATATGACGGGAGATACAGATACATTGAGAGAATGGAGCTCAACAACGATAACCCTTATGTTCAGTGTCATAACCAAGAAAGCAACATAGACGTGTTCAGGGCTCAAGTTTAGTGTACTCATGGGGTTGAAGGATAACAAAGCAAGCACAGCCAAAAACTTTAAGAGAGTTGTAATTTGAATAGGTATGACGGAGATGTTCAAAAGGAGATACATTACCCAAAACAGAGGAAGGAAGATGATTAATGATATAGACAGCAGTGAAAATGGCTTCACCTTGAGCACATTCAGGACAAGAGGAGAGGAGATGAGCATAGCTCGGACAAAGTAAAGGATATAATAGTGTTTTCTTTTAGCATGACCATTTTGCTGAGAGGTATTAGAATAAGAAAACTCAGAAAGTGTACCCTGTTCAGCAAGAAAGGTGAGAAGGTTTGAATCACGATATTCAGAAGTATTATCACGATAAAAAATTTTAATTAATTTTGAGAATTGGATTTTGATCATAGTAGCAAAATTAATGTAAACTTGAGAAAGTTCTGAATGATTTTTCATTAAGTATATCTAAGTAAAACGAGAAAAATCATCAATAAATTTTACAAAATATCGATTACCTCCCATAATTGGCGTGGAGGTAGGCCCCTAGACATCAGAATGCACAAGGTCAAATGAAGATTTAGAAATAGAGGCACTTTTACTGAAGGAAAGTGCAAGTTGTTTAGTAGTTTGATAAGAAGTACAGTGAAAAGACTCATTATTAACCGAACCTAGAGCTCCTTGAGATAAGAGGGGATACAGTTGATGGGACCATGACAAGTGTACTGGATCGTCAAGTAATAAAAACGGTGAGAAAACCGGATATCGTTATCAGGGATCAACAACCAATTACTAATTCATGAACTTAGCTACTATTTAAACCAAAATTTGGATCAAAGAGAGCTCTAATGAAACTAACACAGCAATAAAAGAACAAAAGCAATGACAATATTTTTAGATTTTTGTGTTTGGAAATTCAACAAACACGTAAGATGCGAGATAACAATAATTCAATGAATGAAAGAGTTGGGATCAAGTTTCATTTGATTTCACCTACTGCATATCAATTGGGATTAACACAAGTTAATATTCCTATTTTGTTATCGAATTCTCTAAAATAATTAAATCCTAATTCCTTAGGCAATTGATCCTTTATTCCCAAACAAAACCCTTAATTCCTTAGGCGATTCCAAAAAAAACAAGCATTAGGATTTAGAACTTAAGAAGGTAACGAGCAAATCAATGACTATTCCTAGCCTAGAGATAAGCAAGGTTCATAATATCATAGCATAGTTACACATCAAATTCTCATTTAACATATAACCCTAAAAAATCATTCCAAAGAAATTCAATCCTTAGAAAGCATTAAGAAAAGAGATCATAAACTCAAAATAGAAATAACAACTTATATTAATAGAATCCAATATCAAAAACAGTGAAGATCCATCAAAATCCACTTAATCCCAACAAAAGGGAGTTTAGCTAGACATGAAAATAGCAACAACAATTAAAATAAGAGAAGAGATCAAAGAAAACTCCATGAGTTGATGAAGTTCCAAGTCGTTTCCACGCCTCCTCCCTTCAAACCACCGTAGAGCTCTCAAAATAGGGTTCCCCCTCTTCTTCCTGCGTCTGTGCCCTCACCAAAATCCCCCTTTTTCTGGACAAAACAAGCAGGGCGCATAGCACTCAAAAGTCCAGCGCCTGGCGCTGGACATCACTTAAAAACTGGGTCTCGAGTAGGTGAGCGCCTGGCGCCTGGACTCTATGTACTGGGCACCTGGTGCTACGCATTTGGGTGCCTGGCGCCTGGACTCCTGTGTACTGGGCGCCTGGCGCTTAGACTCCAGAATATGAAGCTTATTGCATGTGTAGTGGCCGCCTGGCGCTCAACATTTGGGTTCCTAGCGCTTGGACTTCAATGAGCGTCCTTCACCCCGTTAAGCTTCATAATGTTTCCCTTGGTGCCTACAATCAAAATAACATCAAATGAGCTAAAATACTTATAATTATAATCAGAATGGACTCAATCTAATGAACTAAAATAGATCAACTAAAAAGATAAAATAAAGTTATCTTAAGGTCAAAACAACGTTAAAAGTTGGGCTTAAGCGGTGAAATCCACTCAAAAAGCTTTGGAAAAATAGATAATCTAGCAGATTATCAATAGTTTCCTTAGAGAACTATGAGCAAGATGTTGGTGTCACAGTTGAATGGAGGACGAGGTGGATGCTACACAAATATTTGAGGCAAGAGGAACATGAAGGTTGGTGAGCTTAAACAGCCTTTCGACTTTACATCCAGTCCCTATAACTTGTCCTGTCCGTGGATCCTGCACACGACAACCAGAATAAGAAAATGTGACTTCATAACCAAGCTCACTTAGTTGACCAACAGAAATGAGATTGAAGTTTAATTTGGGAATGAGATACGCATTAGGTAAGCTAAGAGTGACCAGAGAGACAAAATCCTTATGACTAACATTCATAAGAGATCCATCAGCTGTATGTATGAAATGTATAATGTCATTAACAGATAGGGATGAAAAAGGTTGAGATGTAGACGTCATATGATTACAGCAAGAAGAGTCAAAGTATCATCTAGTATTACCTGATGTGGTTGATAAAGCAGAAGAGATATTATTAGAATTGGATAGTAGACGTTTAATGAGAGACACAATTTGGTAAAAAAGGCAGTCTGAGGTGTAGTTGAAGAAGTTGGGGATCCATTAGCAGTTGTAGCAACAAGCACAAACGTAGTAGAATTGGGACGAGGTTGAAATTTGTTCTAATCAGACCTTGGAGGACATGTGGAACAATTCTTAATCAAGTATTTTGGGTCTTTACAATATTTGTAACATCTGGGGACAGTGAGTACAATTGAATGAGACTGAGCAATGTCTAGTTTCTCCATTATAGCAAGGGAGAACACAAAAACTGAACTTTCGAAGTTGAATTGACGAAAAAAGACCTTAAACATGAAAAGATCTCACCAAAAAATTTTAGGAAGGGGTCTGGTGCTACATCAGCACAGCCACGTCAACCAATTGATCAAGTCAGCAAGTCGCGTCACCAGAGCGGACTAGTTAGTAGGTCGCGGGTCAAATATGGATAACTAGCGCGTGAGACACACGCGTAGAGGGGAGCAGTGACATGTGACACATTGTGCCAATGGTGTCAAAAATGGAGGTCCAAGGAGCGACGAACCAGAAATGACAGTGATAGAGATTTTAGAGCAATGACGACGAACAGTGTCTAGATGGTGATGGAGCACACGGTGACAGAGCAACAGACAGTGATGATCTAGAGCAGTGTCTGGATAGAAGTGAGTTCCCAGTGACAGTGGTAACTAGAAACACGCAACAAGGACGGTGTCAGTGAGCGAAAGGATTGGATCGAGAACCTAGACTCTTTGATACCAAGTTAAAAATTGAAACAAGGAGAAAAGACTGATAAATTTATGTATATTTCTGAATGAATTGTATACATGAAGATTAACTTTTATTTATACAAGAAGACTACTATACAAAAAAGAAAAATAATAAAATATAATTATGTAGGAAATTAATTATAATATCAATCACGCTAACATTACTAAAATCTTAAATTGTATAAAAAAGAGTAGAAATAGATAGTAGATAAGTGAGAATGGAACAGATAGGAGCAGAAGGCAAAGCCTCTCTTACATGCCTCATTTCTGACTTGTGTAGATTGTAGAGTAGGTAGATTAGGGTTAAAAAGTGATAATAGTCAATTACTTATGTGTACATCACCATCACTTAAATTTTCATTCTAGTAAGTGAAGTACATATAGTCAAACTTGGATTAAAAAAAAAGAAAGTTAAAAATGTTCACGTGACTTGCATTAGGAAAAGGAATAAAAAATTAAAAAGGTGAAAGGATCTATCACATAGTGCAAAAAAAAAAAGCCAAATAAAAAATATTAAAAAATTAAAAAAGCCAAAGAAAGGCATGTGGACTGTAGATGCTACAGTAGTAAAATTTCTTCTTCTTTGTATTATTTAGACTAAATGGTCATTTTAGTTCCTCATTAAAATGGGGGTGATCATTTTAGTCCATAACTCAAGGAAATTAATAAAAAAGTCCCTTACTTAACAAATCGTCAATCAAGTTAGTCTAACTGTTAGCTAGCCTTTGTTAACACTAACGAAGATACTGATGTTGCATGTTAAGTGCCTAGCTAGGTGCACACATGGAAACCTACTCCCGTCTCCCCCTTCTTAAACGTGAAAACAACACTGTTTCCCCTCTTTAAATGAAACGATGTCATTTCTTCTCACCATCTTCCCCAAATTCCCCCTCCCTAAACCCTAATTCCCAAATCTGAAAGTCCTAACCCCTAATTTCTCCCCATAATATAGAAAGACCAAAAATTCTAACCACTCTCTCACAAATAGATAGAACATCGCCCATTCTCTCAAAATCCAACCCACATTCATCCCAAAAAATATGTTTTGTTCGTTCTGTTCATTTTCTTCAAACTTGGCACATATGTCTTTTTCCTCAAAATTTGCTCTCTATTTTGTGCTTTGTGGTGTGGTCTATGTCTCTTTAGTGTGGTGTGTATGGTCCCTAGTACAAATTTTCTATTAAAGTTTTGTTGTTCCTTGTGCTTGATGCATATGGTGCTCTGTCTCTTACTCAAAATTGTCTCTATTTTTTGTTGCACAACACACATGCACCGAGGAAAAATTGTGCATTTTTTTATAACCTTTAATTAGTGTTGTGTATATTTGTGTAGATATGATATCAAGTAACTCTTGTGTTTCACCATGGTGGTTAGTTTGTGTATGATGTTGGAAGGAAACTTAACTATAAAGGGGATGAAATACACTGTTAGCCTAAATGTGATGTGGACAAAATGAGTGTTTTTACTGTTAGAGATTTGTGTAAGATTCATAGTTATTACATGTTTGAGAACTTCTATTAGTTAATGCCTAAGAAAGATTTGGATAGTGGGCTAACGTACTTGAAAACAAACTTGGACATGCTTTATATATTCATAGCTTTTAAGTGTAACAATGGGGAGATTAATGTCTATTTTGAGAACCCCATTATTGCTAACCCAGAGATATTGGAATACCTAGATAAGGAATAAAATGAAGCACCAAATGATCATATCCAAACCAATACACCAATCCTAGACATACCTAACTCACCACTTCAAACAAAAGCCAGGTCACCAGATATAGATCAACCAAACTCACCACTGCATATAGGAACCAAATCACCACAGCCACTTATTAACCCTGAACACCAAGACCATTCTCAACCTGAAGTTGATGTTGGCAATGATAATCAACATAAAGAACCATATGTTGAAGACAATAAGTCCTCTAATGACTATGATAGTGTAGATGACAGCCCCTATATGCCTCTTACTTTTCCTAATGATAAGGGTGAAGAAAAGCATGATAACCCACCTGTGAAGAAAAACAATATGCAAAGTTGTGGGACTATGCCCAAGAATTGTTGAGGAACAATCCTGGCTCCACTATCAAGACGGATGTTATCCGAATTCTCAATTCCCCATCACAGTTTGAAAGGTTCTGTGTATGCCTTGAAGGGTGCATGAGAGGTTTCAAGGTAGGTTGCAGGACATTGATTGACTTGGATGGTTGTTTCTTTAAGGGGTATTATGGGGCCCGATTGTTGTCTACTATGGGACATGATGTCAACAATCACATTTTTGCGATTGTGTATGCCATTGTTGCCATTGAGAATATAGACAACTGAAAGTGGTTTCTGACACTGCTTAAAAAGGGCTTAGGGGACTATAGAGGCATGGTTGGAACTTTATCTCAGATATACATAAGGTAATTCATAGGGACTAATTTGAATTAGTTATTCCTCTACCAGGAATATAATTATTTATTCCACTATTAGGGACTAATATGAATTATTTATGCATGTGTTTTGTATGGCCTTATACCAACTATGCAAAAAGTGAACCTTGGAGCACTTCATAGGTTCTGTGCTTTGCAACTATAAAGGAATTTTATAAAACAGTTCAAGGATAATGAGTTAAGGAATGTTATATAGGAGTGTGCAAGAGTGACTACTCCAACTCACTTTAGAACTACTATGGAAAAAGTGAAGATATAGAATGAGAAGGCATAGACCTATCTGGCCAACTGGCATGAACACTTATGGACCAAGGTATACTTTAGTGAGTGGCCTAAGTATGAATATGCAACAATGGCTGTGAGGTGACAACATATACAACAATGGTTGTGAAGTATTTTGGATAATGTATCTAGCATAGTAATGTATTTAGTGTTGGATTTGTTATTCTTTTTTGAAATAGATACGAGTATAGTTCATTTTTTGTGCAGATGATAATTATGGAACACAAGTATACTCTTAATGTCTTTTTGTAAATGCTCTTCATGGAGATGTCAAGTGTTTTGCACTTATGGGACTGCAATATAGTTAAGGGTTTAGGTAGTATTGAAAATTTCTTCTTTGTAAATGCTCCTCATGGAGTTTTGGTTACATTTATCTGTTGGATCTTGATTGTAAGACTTCCAAGTCAATTTTTAATGAATGATCAGTCACCATTTCAATTTACTTAACTTGCTTAAGTTTTTGTTCTTATTGTTATCATTTTACTTACTTAAGTTAGTCAATCACCATTTCAATTCAATGCAGCCTATTATAGAACATAACATTTACCAAAAAATAGTTTCATTGATGGCAAAAGAATTACAATTTAGATCTCTCACCAGCCACCAAACCATTACATGAAATTCTCATCCTAATGTCAAACCTTCCCAACTATACATATCTTTATAGCAATACCTTTGCAACTACTTCAAGAAAAGAACAAACCCCCAAATTATCATGAAAACCATCATCATAACACATATTGTTGTTACACTCAATCTTAGAATCCTAACTTCACTTTGCAAACCTCCAAACTTCCAATCTTCCACATAAAATTCATCCTCCAAATCTTATTCTCAGTTGTGCCTGCTATAGTGTCATCGATTCCATTATCAGTCCAAGCAAAATATTGACAATTGTTCTCATTGTCCTACAAACAAAGCACTTGAATGTTAATAGGTAAGCAAATGATAAGGAAATACAAAGCACATAGGTACCAATGCTTACCTTTGACAATGGGCACAAATAGAAAGCTCTACTAGGATTCCTTCAAGTCTTGGAGGTTCGGACAATAGCTTTTGTCCCACAATTGAAAAACCTTACATCACCTCCCTTGTAATGGGGACCATTACCCATTGAACCTACAATCGCCCTCGCATTCTAGTTACTTTTGCATATTAAGGCTCTTTGGTGTTGTTGATTCATGAAATGAAGATTTCCACCGCCCATCATCTCTCAATATCTTAGTTTCAGTCTCTGTTGCAATAGGAAACAAGGGAGAAATTAGGAGTTAGGGCTTTCAGATTTAGAAATTAGGGTTTAGGAAGAAAAAATTTGGGGAAGATGGTGAGAAGAAACAACGTCGTTCCACTTAAGGAAGGAAAACAACATCATTTTCGCGTTTAGGAAGGGGGCAAGGGAAGTGGGTTGCCACGTGTGCATCTAGCTAGACACTTAATGTACCACATCAGTGTCTCCATGAGCATTAACTGAGGCTAGCTAATGGTTGGACAAACTTGACCGACGATTTGTTGAGTAAGGGACTTTTTGGTTAATTTCCTTGAGTTAGAGACTAAAATGATCGACCTTATTTTAATGAGGGACTAAAATGACCATTTAGTCTATTATTTATAGATGTACTTTCCAACTAAAAAAATAAGTATATGTCATTTCAAATTTCAATCTAATAAAAAAATATGTAACATTTATTATATTAAACTAACTTAATACTCCCACGATGCGTGAGATAATGTAAAAGAATATAATGAATAAAATATCTAAAAAATGATATAATTATAAAAGGTTTTTATATTTTAAAATTCATTTATCATAATTTGATTATAATCTTTTTTAAAAAAAAAAATTCAGTCGATTTTATATAAAGTTAAGAAGAAATATTATTATGAAATTTTATCTCCTAACGGTATTATCATGGGCTTCTAAGTCATGTAAGAGATAGACTTGAGGAGAGAAATATTTATTATCATATGAAAATATATATTATTATGTAATGATATCACTAAATTAGTATTTCTGTTTATATTAATATATTAATAAGAGGAACACAAACAACTAATTAACAAAATATAATTTTAAATTTTATTTAGTTATATTAAAGTTATATATTAGACAACAAAAATTTTGTGTATTTCATTTATTTCATTGTATTATACCAATTTATTATAGCATGTTAATTTTGAATTTTGATTTTGGTTAAATTAAAATTTTGATCTCTACATTTTTTATTCATTTTTAATTTAATCTATATAGTTTTTTCTTTTCAAATAAGTTTTCACATTTACAAACATTTTCAAAATAGTTCCTATTATCAATTTATGTTATAATTTATCATAACATCGTCAATTAACTAATTTAGTAAGTGTTCCTTTATCTAGTAAATGTTCTTTTAGATGTTTATTTTTCTATAAAAAAAAATAAGTGTTCTTCTATTTCAGTAAGTGCTTTTGTAAATGTTTATTTCTTTTAAGTAGGTGCTCATTTATTAAGTAGATGCTCCTTATATGCTCTTTTTTTTCTCCCTAAAATATTTAGTAATAACTAAATTAACTGTATTATAATAAAAATTAACGGTAAAAACTACTTTGAAACCGCTTTATAAGTATAAAAATTGATTTGAAAAGATAAATATAACAACTAAATTAAAAATTAGTAAAAACTATAAAGACTAAAGTTTTAATTTAACCTTTAAATTTTAAAGTAGCTAATAAAATATTTGTTAAAAGTAAAATGAAAATAAAAATTAATAATAATTAGAATATGAATTTATATTTTAGTATAAAATAAAATTAAAAAAATATTTTATCACATAAAATATCAAATTGATTATAGCTAAACATTAATTTTATTTTCACTTTTTTATTCAAAAATATTATTCATAATCATAATGAATATAATTACAGTAGATGAGTAACTAATATCCATATGAAAATAAGGGAAAGAAATATATCATTACTTGTGTTTCTTTTTTCTAATATATTATTAATTGTATTTTTATTAGAATTAATGTGTTATTAAAATTATTGTAAATGAAATATTTATTTTATTAGAGTTCTTGTTCATTATAATAGCTATGTAAATAATTATAATTAGTATTTCAATTAATTTTAAAAAATGTTGACAATTTAAGTAAGGTTTGATATTTATTTACACTTATTATGATAGGTAAATAAGTATAATAGATATTTGAATTAAGTCAAAATTTTAAAAGTAGGAGTAATTAATATACTATTATTAATAAAAGATAAGAGATAGGTTATCACCTAAATTAAAACAAATAAATTATCAATTATCAGTGAAGTTTGAACTGAATTGGAACTTTTTTTTAAAATTAGAACACCTAAAAAAATTGGAGGAAAAAGAACAAGAGTAAACTATCACTTTAATCCCTGAAATTATGTGCACCAGTCACATTAGTCCCTGAATTTTTAAAACTGATAACTTAGTCCTTGAAACCTCATAACATCAGTCACGTTAGTCCCTACATCTTTTTCTGTCAGTTAAACTTAATGGACACGCATGCGTGACATGTTAAGTGTCAAGTTGGATACTAACGTGGCCTCCTACTTCCCCAAAACGACGTAGTTTCACACGAAGTTATAGTGTGAAAGTTTGTATTTACAAGTTTAGTAAAAAAAAAGAAGAAATTATCTCAAAGTCCTTAAAAAAAAAACATTCCCTCTATTCTCTCTTTCCCTATTCTGTCGTCCCTCTGTTTAAGTGGGATTTTGGTTAAGACCAAGTCCAAAAAACAAATAAAGAAAATCAGATGACTGTGGGTTTCGAGTTATGTGGTAATCTCATTTTAAAAAATGGTTTTTGACAGTAAACAAAAGGAATTAAAGAGATTTGAATTAAATAAGTAAAAAATACAGAAAATTAACTGAAAGCATTTAAATGGTGCAAAATTAAAGTGCAGAAATATAAAGTGCAAAAAGTTTAAATGTGCAGTGAAAGTAAAAGACGTTAACGCAAAATGACGTGAATTTAAAGTGCATAATTTTAAATGAAAAAGAGTAAAGAAAAGCAAGTAAAAGTGCAAGGAAATGTAAAGGAAATTTAAAGAACAAGACTGAAAAGTAAATGAATTTAAAAGAACATTGCATTAATATAAATGACTTGAAATGTAAAGGGAATGTATACTTGGATCTGTATCCGTGTATCTGCTTGAGTGAGATGTTTAAGATTTCAATTAAGTATTCAACCATTTGTACATCGTGAATTCTAATATTTATAGACAGACCACTAAAATAACTGACTCCTAAAAATTAGGCACGTATATGGCAGTTATATGCCACATATTCGACACTAGTACTTTGCCCAACTTTTGACAAAACCAACTTCTGACCATTTAGTACTTTCGTCGGTTTAACACTAGGAAGATTTTCCAATATCAACATCCATCCGTCGAATTATAATTTTTGCTGATCTTCTTGTATCTTCGACAGCTTTATACACCATTCGACAGAGCTGATCTTCTAGCATATTCGACAGGTTTATGTATTCATTCAACAGAACCGATCTTCTAGCATCTTCAACAGCTTTATGCATCATTCGACAGAACTGATCTTCTAGTCATTCTTGTCAAATAATGTTCTCCTATCAGCATTGATTTTGTCAAATTGTAACTTGGCCATTTTCATCACCAAGTCACATTATGGCTGACATCTTCCATCATTCTCTATCAAGTCATTCTCCGTCGAAAGGTAACTTAGCCAATTTGTTTACTTGAGACATTTTCTCTGTCGAATCCAAAATTAAGATTTATCACCTAACAGATGCCCCCCAAAGTTTTGGCTTTCGACAGCTTCTGGAGAAGGACAAAATTTTATAACAGATAACTCAATTGTCAACAAAAAATTCAAAGTGATTTCTGTCAACTAGGAAGTAAAATCAAGGCCCTTATTACCAAAATACAATCTCTAGAGCCTGACTACTTGTCCGCTCTAGCTGACAAAGAATCACTATAAACCTCTTGGGAAGCTTTAAGGAAGACGCAGCCTTGAAATATATTTAATATCTGTCAGTTTAGTCTATTCGACAAACATTTGTGTTTTCTATTGACTTAGATTATCTCGACAATATAACTTGTAATTGCCAAGTATCTTGAAAGAACATGAAAAATTTTCTTATTTATTTGCTGCCAATCTTCACTTCACACATTGTCGGTCGATATGGCTTTAAATATTTACCATTAATCGACTTAATTCTTAAACCAGAATTAATTTCGACAAGTGCATAAGCATTTCCTGAAAATTCCTTAGTTACTTTAAATGGTCTTTCCCACTTTGGGGACCATTTCCCATATTCTCGACACTTCTTATCCATGGGCAAAATCACCTTCCAAACTAAATCATCAATTTTAAAAGATTTATACTTAATTCGACTATCATAAAACTTTGCAATTCTTTCTTTCTGTCGAATCAAATGTTCTAAAGCAATTAATCTTTCATCACTTAATTCGTTTAATTCATCAAACATTAAGTCCCAGTAATGCTCGACTGGTAACTCATCTTGCTTCTGAATACGAATTGATTGAAGATTAATCTCGACAGGCAAAACTGCATCATGACCATATACCAATTTGTATGGTGATGTGCTCATCGCTTCTCTTGGTGAATTTCTATATGCCCAAAGAACTTGATTAAGAGTATTATGTCAATTTCTAGGTTGTCGACTAATATGTTTTTTAATCAAACTTATGATTATTTTATTCATGGCCTCTACTTGGCCATTTGCCTGAGCATAATATGGTGACGACGTGAGCATTTTAATCTTCCTTGAACTGGCATATTTGACAACTTTCTTTCCAATGAATATTGATCCTTGGTCGGTTGTCAAAGTTTGCGGTATTCCAAACCGACAAACTATATTATCTTCAATAAAGTTAATCACATCCTGCTGGGTTACATCCTTCAAGGCTACAGCCTCAACCTATTTGGTGAAGTAATCGACTCCTACTAAAATATATTTATGTCCCTTCGACGAGGCAGGATGAATTTAGCCAATCAAGTCCAACGCCCATCCTCTGAAAGGCCAAGGTTTAACTATAGCATGCAACTCACTAGCAGGAACATTTTGTATATGGCCATGTCTTTGACATTCTTCACAAGACTTGGCAAATATTATACAATCCCTAACCAGTATTGACCAATAGTACCTTTGACGTCGAAGGACCCATTTCATCTTTTTACCTGCTTGATGAGCTCCACAAATTCTTTCGTGGACTTCTGCCAAGGCAATATAAGTCTCTGCTTCACTCAGGTAAACCTCTAAATTTCCATCGACAGACTTTCTATACAAGGCTCCCCCTAATACTACAAATTTCGACGCTCTATATTTGAGCTTTCTATTCACATCTTGACTTGGATTTTTTAAATAACTCAGTATTGGTTATCTCCAGTCATTAATCGTCGAAATGTCATTTTGTAGTATATCTCTTTCCTCTAATGGATATAGAAGTTCCCTTATTTCCATTAGATTTGTAAGAACCTTGGATGAAAGCCTATACCCAGAGGCTATTTGGGCTAATTCATTAGCCTCTTCATTTAAACCTCTAGAAATATGTTCGATAGTTACCTCGTCGAATTGCTTCATTAATTTGCTCGCCACAATATAATATTTCATTAGATTTTCACTAACACATTTATATTCTTGGGCAAGCTGTTTAACGACTAACTGTGAATCACCAAATATATGCACATTATGTGCTTTCATTTCTAATAATAATTCCAATCCGACAATTAAGGCTTCATATTCAGCCTCATTGTTGGAACAGGTGTACTTAAGTTCAAGCATGAACTTAGTTGGAGTACCTTGAGGGGAAACAACTAAAATCCCCACTCCAATTCCATTCTGGTGCCTTGAACCATCAAAATATAAACACCAAGGTTTTAAACCGATAATATTTATGTTATCTATATCCAAACAAGGATGGTCGGCCAAGAAATCAGCAATTGCTTGGCCTTTTACTGCTTTCATTAATACACATTGTAAAGAAAATTCTGACAAAGCAATAGTCCATTTTCCAATACGACCATTTAACACTGATTTTGATAACATATATTTTATTATATCGATTTTTGACATAAACAGTACATTACAAGGCATCATGTAATATTTAAGTTTAGTATATGAGAAGTACAATGCTAAACAAAGTTTCTCTATTGCACTATATCTTCTCTCAACATCATTTAAAACTCTACTAAGATAATACACGGCTCTCTCGATGCCATTTACATCTTCTTGAACCAGCATACTTCCTATGATTTCTTCTGATGCTGAGATATACAATTTCAACGGTCGACGAGGCACTGGAGGCATCATGACCGGTGGTTTTGTCAAATATTGCTTTATCTAGTCGAAGGCTTCTTGGTGGCAAGGTTCCCACACAAAGTCCTATTCAACCTTCAACTTGATCAATGGAGCAAATATCCTGGTTCTTCCCGACAAATTGGATATGAACCTTCTCAGGAAATTAACTTTTCCTAAAAAAGATTGCAATTCCTTTTTGTTCGTTGGTGGCGCAACCTCTAAAATTGCCTTGACTTTATTCTTGTCCACTTCTATGCCTTTTTTATGGACTAAGAAACCCAAGAATTTAGCAGTCGACACTCCAAAACCGCATTTTTCTGGATTCATCTTAAGGTTGTGCTTCCTCATTCTGTCGAATGCCTACCTCAAGTTTGTCAAATGGCTTTCCTTCGTTTCCGACTTGACAATGACATCATCGATGTAAACTTTCATAAATTTTTCGATGACATCATGGAAAATTGTATTCATTGCTCTCTGATAGGTGGCCCCTGCATTCTTCAAACCGAAAGGCATGACTACCCATTCAAATGTCCCAGTAGCTCCTGGACATCTGAAGGCAGTTTTCGACACGTCCTCCTAGATTATAAAAATTTGGTTATAACCTGCATGGCCATCCATAAAACTTCAATAATTCATGTCCAGATGCAGCATCAACTAACATGTCCGCAATTGGCATTGGATACTCATTTTTAGGTGTAGCAGTGTTCAAATTTCTAAAATCTATACATATTCTAAGCTTGCTATTTTTCTTTACAACAGGAACAATATTAGAAAGCCATTCGATAAACCTGGCTGTTCGGATGAATTTGGCTTTGAGTAACCTTTCGACTTCTTCTTTTATCTTTAAGATCACCTCAGGTGCAAATCTCATGTTTGCTTGCTTGACAGGTCTGCATCATTCTTTCAAAGGCAATCTGTGTTCGACAAGATCTCTACTCAATCCAGGCATTTCATCATAATCCCAGGAAAAACAATCTTTATATTCCCTAATCAATTCGACATGCTTTTCTTTGAAATCCTTTGGCAGAAATGAACTCACAAAGACAGGCCTCCTGTCTGTTTCAGTGCCTAAGTTTATTTTTTCCAAAGGATTTTCCACTTCCACATTCTGCGTCTCATCAAGTCCTTTCTCAAAACTTAAAGGACCATCATCAATTATACAATCCGACAGCATACTTTCAGCAACATAGACTGCTTTGTCAGCTAAATAAGCCAACAATTTTTCTGAGTGATCCTCAACATTCATATCTAGTGCCTAGTCGATCTTCTTTGGCTTTCTTCACCAGTCGTATACCAAACTGATCCCTCAAGCAAACTTCAAGTGTATCTTCATTAATGACTCCACCACTTGCTGTTACCGGTTTAACACTTGGGGCATATATTTGGAAGTCGACATGAAGCTGTTGGAGATAGCAAGGACTGTCATCTGCTTCTATTACTTCAACTTGGTCATCATCATTCCAAAAAATGAGCTTCTGATGAACCGTTGACGGTATTGCTCCAACGGCATGAATCCAATCCCTTCCTAGCAGAAGGTTGTAACTTGACTTCGTCAGAATTATCACAAATAGCGTCGACTTTGCAACAAATCCGACTTGTACTTTTAATATCACCACTCCGTCCGACGGGGAGGTTTTACCACTGAAATCAGTGACTACCATGTTCGTTGACATCAAATCGGACTCATCTTTCCCAAGTTTTTTGAGCATTGCCCTCGGGATTAAATTTATAGCTACCCCCCCGTCGATCAAAACTCTATTGGTGGGCTTTCCTTCTAATAGAGCCTTGATGTGCAACGGTCGTAAATGAGCCTTCTGGTCTTCTATCGGTTTCTCGAGATGAGCCGTATTATCGAAGACTATTACCATATTATCCTGGAAAAGAAGCCAATGATCATCCAGGTCATCTAAATCCTCTTCATTCTCCCCAGTGTACTCAATTTCGTGATACCCTTCAAAGTCTGCAGGTAACACTGAAACTAAGTTCACACTCATTGACTTCAAGAATTCCTCCTCATCGGACAACTCTTCATCACTTACGGGCCTTCCAATCCTGAAATAATCTTTCGATGGCAAACTATTATCCATAGCCGTCAAGATTTCATCCAAATTATCGTCCAAGTTGATGTCTATGTCGAGTTGCTCCTCATCACCAAGGCCTAAAGGATCCTTTGGATCATTCAAAGCCTCAATAACTTCATCAGTCATTAAGTCCATATCTTGGCAATCAAGCTTTGCTAATCTATCTTTTTCTTTATTTACGTCGAGCACTTTCTTTCTCCGCTCAACATCTTGATCAGGATTCTCTAAAATTCTCCTGATTTCTTCTTCCGACCAGTCTTCAATATTCTTATTATTTGTAATTTCAGTGTCCTTGGTCTGCTCTTTTCCCATTATCGGTTTTACAACTTTTGAGCTAACCAGCTCCTTATTTTTCTCGACTGACAAACTATTCTTTCCTGTTTCTCTTTCTGCTGCTATTAGTCCAATTGGCCATTTCCTCTTTGTTTTATTTGGAATTGGCCTTTGAACCTGCTTACCTTTTCTTATTTCCGCCAACCTTTCTCGTCAAGATTCATCATCCATATCAAGCAGTCTAACTTCATTTGTTGTCGGCTCCCCTGGAAATAACCCCTTAGTAACAACACTTTTTGTCTTTCTACCCTTTTGATCTTGATTAAGCATTGGCCTTTTTTCGACCACCAAACATCCTGTTTCTACAGGCTGCTCCTTGATCACTAATTCTTCAGCCATATCTCTTCTCTTTTGTGCTTGTCTTAATCTCTGCAATCTTCTTTTCTTACTCTTTGACATTGGAAGAACCTTTGATGGCCCTGCTTCATCTTGGCCAATCAAGGTTTTTCTTGGACTGATCCTACCATTCTTGTAGTCTTCATTCCAAAAGGGTTGACTTCTTTGAAAGTTACTCCTCTTGGCAAAAACATTCCATCGAAAATACGCATGTCTAGCTATTACGGAGTTATTTATCCACCTATCTACGGCAACATTAGCAGGTGGCACCCTGGTCTTAACTGGTCCGACATGATCTCTATTTCCCACAAACCCATGTGGTTCGACCAACCAACCATTCATGTTAGGCCTAGGCATGTGGACTGGCCTTGGCCTTGGAGCATGAAAAGGCTTCTGTGGTTGCCAGGTTTTCCTGTCGAAAACCTTCTTCTTACCCTGCTGAACACTTGGTTGTTCTTCAGCAGCTTTCTTCGCAGCAAGCTCATCGTATACTGCGTTACATCTTGGGCACAACCTGACCTTGCCCTCTTCTTTCTTTCTCTCAAGAAATGCCTCGAGAGACTCACCTGACTTTGGATATATGTCGGTTGCATCCTTTGTATCCACGTCGAACTCTTGCAACTTCCTTATATTAAGCATCCCAACATTTAAAGGAACTTGCAGATCAACAAAAGATACTTCAGCTTGAAACGGATCTGTGTCAACTTTCATATCCACTTTAAGCTTGTCGACAAACTTTAGACGTCTATCCATAATTGCTTTTTGAATTATGTCTCTGAAACGAACACATTCATTAGTGACATGACCGAAATTATTATGAAATTTACAATATTTTCGGTCTTTTATTTCATCAAACTTTAGTAACCTATGTCCTTCCGACAGTTTAATTTGTTTGTCTTTTAATAACAAATCAAAAATCTTGTCGGCTTTGGTTACGTCGAATGTATATGTTTTTCTATTGACATAACCCATTTTCTCCTTGTTTCTACTAGGTTGTAAAGCCTAGCAAACATAAGGAGGACCGTTCTGAAGTTCAGCAATGTTGACTTCAAACTCATCATTGCTGCCTTCAAACTCATTGTCGGATTCACTTAATCTGACAAATGCCACTTTTTCTCTTTTAAGAAATCTTTTCTGTTTTTGAATCTTCTCAACTTTTAGTTGTTCTATTTGCCTAACTTTTTCACCTAGTTTGGCAAGATCAACCAAATGTTGATTCACTAATTTCTTCCTTATATAATAATCTAAACCACCTGCAGTTATTTTTACTATTTCGACCTTAGGTATAGGGGTATAAAAAACATCTTTGGTTACGTCGAATGTATATGTTTCAATAACCCATTTTCTCCTTGTTTCTACTAGGTTGTAAAAAAACATAAGGAGGATCGTTTGTTCAAGCAATGTTGACTTCAAACTCATCATTGTATATGTTTTTCCTAACTGACATAACCCATTTTCTCTTTTAAGAAATCTTTTCTGTTTTTTCTTCTCACTTTTAGGTTGTTCTATTTGCCTAACTTTTTCACCTAGTTGGGCAAGATCATAAATGTTGATTCACTAATTTCTTCCTTATATAATAATCTAAACCACTGCAAGTCTTTACTATTTCGAGTTCGGGTATAGGGGTAAAACATCTATGTTGACTTCAAAAAACATCATTATGTTTTCCTATTGACATAACCCATTTTCTCCTTGTTTCTACTAGGTTGTAAAGCCTCAAACATAAGGAGGGACTTTGAATTCAAAACTCATCATTTTTTCTCATTTCGGAACTTAATCCGACAAATACCACTTTTTCTCTTTTAAGAAATCTTTTGTGTTTTTGAATTTTCTCAACTTTTAGTTGTTCTATTTGCCTAACTTTTTCACCTAGTTGGGCAAGATCAACCAAATGTTGATTTACTAATTTCTTCCTTATATAATAATCTAAACCACTTGCAGCTATCTTTACTATTTCAACCTCGGGTATAGGGGTAAAACATCTACTCCTCATTTGTCGAAATCTAGCAAGATAGTCATTGACAGTTTCATTATACATCCTTTTGATATTAAAGAGATCTGTAAGTCCTACTTTCAAATCTCCTCTAAAGAATTGATCATGAAAGCTTCTTTCCAATTGAGCCTAGGAGTGGACTGAATTTGGTCTCAATGTCGAGAACCAGGAAAAAGCATTCTTTGTAAGGGAACTTAGGAAGAATCTCATTTTAAGGCCTTCGACAGTGGCCAACTCCCCCATCTCTATTGTAAACCGTGCAACATGTTCGACGGTCGATTCCCCACTTTCTCCTGCAAACTTGGAGAGTTTAGGAATCTTAATTCCTCTAGGCATTTCTGCCTGTTGGACCCACTCAGGAAACGCTGATACAAAATATGGCTGGTTGGCATAGCCAACGTTGAAGCCAAATCTGTTCAAAACTTGCTCCACTACTTGGTTTACATTTTGTTCAACCACTTGGTGCCCCCCAAGATTTTGTCGAAGCAATCTCATGACTACATCATTTCTAGCCATTTGATCTTCATTTCCTCGACGGAGCATATGAACATTTCCATATTCCAAGCGTGGTTGATCATTCTGCCCAGGTTGATCTAAGTTTTGTTGATTTTGCCCCACATTTGCTTGAGGTGCAACCATTTCTCCATTTACCCCAGGCTGGGCGGTTTGAACATTGTCATTGGCCAAATTGCCTACTCCCAAGGCTTGGTTTAGCCTTGCCATTTGCTGGACCAATGCACTACAAACATTATTTGTATTTTTCATGATTGGTGTAATCACGGCACCCATTTGCTGAGTGAACATATGCACCATGTCATGGTTGCTTTCGTCCATTTGTTGTCGAAAGCTGGCCAAAGAATTTACAGTTGGCCTTGTTACACTTTGGGGATTATCTCTCGACATATTTGGGAAAACTAGTCCTAAATTCAATCTTTCTTGTCGAAAGAGAGTTGGATTGCTTGTACTTGCAACTCCTACTCCTTGACTACCAAAACTTGCCAAGGCTGAACTTATCTGTGGTTGGCCTTGTAAAGCTACTGATGGGCCGACAATATTGGCCAAAGTGGAGTCAAGTCCCATTTGTGCCATCACAGGAGGCACATAATTCGGTGGCAACTCATATTGGGGCACAGACCTCGAATTTGAATTTATTATGCTTTGGTTACTTGGCTGACTCGGCGATGGCTGAGTCATTCCAGGCAACACTTGTTCTGCTACTGGATTACTCCTGAGAGCACCAGTTGCTATAACATCCTCCACCAGACCAGTACTAACGACGGTCGAAAGTGGCACAGTAACGGTTGTCGAAGGTATATCTGACGTCTGGCTACTTATAGTACTCATGGTTTGCGTATTTTGAGAAGGGTAGATAAATCTTCCACTTTTTAAACGCATAAAACCATTTCCTGTTGACACTACAAGTTACTCTAAACTCGTCCCACCGGGCGTGCCAATCTGTTTAAGTGGGATTTTAGTTAAGACCAAGTCCAAAAAATAAATAAAGAAAATCAGATGACTGTGGGTTTCGAGTTATGTGGTAATCTCGTTTTAAAAATAGTTTTTGACAGTAAACAAAAAGAATTAAAGAGATTTGAATTAAATAAGTAGAAAATGCAGAAAATTAACTGAAAGCGTTTAAATGGTGCAAAATTAAAGTGCAAAAATGTAAAGTGCATAAAGTTTAAATGTGCAGTGAAAGTAAAAGACGTTAACGTAAAATGACGTGAATTTAAAGTGCATAATTTTAAATGGAAAACAGTAAAGAAAAGCAAGTAAAAGTGCGAGGAAATGTAAAGGAAATTTAAAGAACAAGACTGAAAAGTAAATGAATTTAAAAGAACATTGCATTAATATAAATGACTTAAAATGTAAAGGGACGATATACTTGATCTGTATCCATGTATCTGCTTAAGTGAGATGTTTAGGATTTCAATCAAATATCCAACCATTTGTACATCGTGAATTCTAATATTTATAGACAAACTACTAAAATAACTGACTCCTAAAAATTAGGCACATATATGGCAGTTATATGCCACATATTCGACACTAGTACTTTGCCCAACTTTTGACAAAACCAACTTCTGACCATTTAGTACTTTCGTCGGTTTAACACTAGGAAGATTTTCCAATATCAACATCCATCCGTCGAACTATAATTTTTGTTGATCTTCTTGTATCTTCGACAGCTTTATACACCATTCGACAGAGCTGATCTTCTAGCATATTCAACAGGTTTATGTATTCATTCAATAGAGCCGATCTTCTAGCATCTTCAACAGCTTTATGCATCATTCGACAGAACTGATCTTCTAGTCATTCTTGTCAAATAATGTTCTCCTGTCAGCATTGATTTTGTCAAATTGTAACTTGGCTATTTTCATCACCAAGTCACATTATGACTGACATCTTCCATCATTCTGTATCAAGTCATTCTCCATCGAAAGGTAACTTAGCCAATTTGTTTACTTGAGGCATTTTATCTGTCGAATCCAAAATTAAGATTTATCACCTAACACCCTCCATTCTTGCTTTCAGACTAAGACTTGAGACTTGAGTTCAACCACAAGTGCCCACTCGAAAATTTGAATGGATCTAAATGTTTTCAGGCCAACAACACAATCTCAATGCCATGTTTGCTCATCAAAATCATAGACCTCTACGACCATCTCAGTTGACCTCTGCAAAATCTGGGTTCCATACCATAGCTTTCACCGAGTGCTCTACGGTTCCTTCCCTCTACTACACTATTCTTCTTCTACTACTTCCCTCCCCTTACTTCTCCTTCATCTATGAGATTGCTTAATCCAATTAAAAAAAAGACATTAGCTTTGGATTTAAAAAAAGGTACTGGCTTTGGATCTAAAAAAAAGGTACTAGAGTCATATGCACACTAAGCTGTCTTTGATTTGAACAAATCTAGAAACTTGTGGTTGATTTTTCAGATTTTAAAATTCAGGGACTAATGTGACCGGTGCATGAAATTTCAAGGACTAAAGTGAATGTTTACTCTAAATTTTCCAGATTCCTCCAAATTGCAACGACATTTTATTTCCCCGTCTGATCACTCATCACACAATACAAACCAACAAAACTCCTTCAAACTCCTCACTGAGCAACCCCTCAAAACGCTCCAACAACAACAAATTCTCCAAAAACAACTCCTCCTCAGAAACCACCCCTGTGCCACCAGAGCACAACTCCAACTCTTATTCCAGCAGCGACAGTTGTTGGACAACATGCACAAGACCAAATTATTGATCCATCAGAACCCTTCATCAAACCCTGGTTTGGAGACGGGTGTGTTGAAATAGCAATAAGGAGTAGCAGAGACTATGGTATTTTCTCTGAGATTAGGAGCTGATGAATGCTGATCATCATCATAAATTTCAGTGTTGCAATTGGGGAGATCTGAAAAATTTCCCTCCACCTCCAATACGGTGTCATTTCATTCTTAAGACCTTTGTTTTTTGGGACACAAGCGAAACTACGTCATTTTAGGGGGAGGTAGGAAGTCACATCAGTGTCTAACTTGACACTTAACATCTCACGCATGTGTGTCTGTTAAGTTTAACTGACGAAAAAAATGAAGGGACTAACATGACTGACATTTTGAGGTTTCAGGGACTAAGTTATCAATTTTAAAAATTCAGATACTAATGTGACTGGTGTATATAATTTTAGAGACAAATGATAATTTACTCAGAGAACTAATATATGAATGATGTGGCATTTACTCCGCTTGCACGAACTGTCTTTTATATAATAGCATATAAATAAAAAATTTGGAGGGAAAAGAACTAATATATGAATGACATGTGGCATTGACCACATATGCATAGACTGTGTTTTGTATAATAACATATAGATAAAAAATAATAATAATAAAAGTTAATATGCACGCAATCCCTTAATTGTGAAAATTTCCTAAGTTCAAAATTAAACAATTCAATTCTTAGTATTTGACTAACTGTATAGAGTAGTGTAAATTTAATCATTTGTGTACGTACACATAGTTTAGTAAATTTAATGAGTAAGATGCTTAGTCTTGAACCATAAAAGTTATCAATAATTGACTTATAATTGAAGAGGGTTAATCAAATTTTAGGCTATGATAATTTAATTAAAAATACTTAGTTATAAAATTTTCATATTTAAAAAAAATAATTATATTTTCAAAGCTCTAACTTTTTTTGGTACAGTGAAAGCTAATTTGAACTCAAATATGTTTTTCTATATTTGAGAGTAGTTGGTTGTAGTAAAAATAAACTGTAAATCCAAACAAATTTTACCTACTGTGTCAAAGATTTAAATCTTGAGTAATTAGTCAAAGATAAAAAAAATTATCCTTTTATCTATTTTAAGCTGCAACAAACTTGTTCAAATTCTTAAATGGAAGCAACTAAGTCCACTTTGCAATGGACTGTTAACTCCTTGATAAATGAGTGCGTTTATTTGTGTTTAATTTATAATAAAAAATACTTTTTATTTAAAAAAACTAAATTTATAAAAAATGCAATAAAAAAGAAAGAAAATAAAAAACACTTTTATAATTATATCTAAACACATTTTTTTTTTTTTACTTTCTATAAAAATCTTTAAAAATATCAATTTTTATATTATCTTAAAATCACTTTTTTTTATAAAAAAGTTATTCAAATTTTGTTCATGTGATGTTGATAAGACACATAGTACTAAGAAAAATATTTTTTGTCCAACTCAACTACGGTGAATGTTTGTCCATCGTATATTCGTATAAGACAGATGTCAAATCAAATTATACATGACTATAACATTCATACGAGATACAAAACGAGTTTGTAAGTGAATTAAACAAAAATTAAAGTATAAAAATTAGACGAATAACAAGACTACAATATTAATGGGACACTCAGTAACAAAAAAAAAATTTGACACTCGGAAATGATGTGACAAACTGATAATGAATGATGTGCTATATAAAGTTACCATCCCTTGCATATCATCACATATGATATATCGTTATTCGTTCAATCAAAATACGTTCACATTTATTCAACTCACTCACAATCATTCTATATACTACAAAAATACTATAATTACATAAAAAATAATTTAATATTTCTCTCATGTTAACACACGATATAAATATAATGTGCATATTCTAATTTACATAAAACATTTCCCAAACACCATATGAATGCCAAATCAATAATAAGACTATCATATCAGCAAAATTGGTGAATATTCAACCGATTCATTACTTATAGATTGAATTTAGTTGCCCCAAATTAGGAACTTAAAATATGACCTTCATTACAAAAAGTGTGCTTAAATTATAGTTGAAAAGGTATTAGGATTTATCCGCTTTGAAGAGAACTTGAATGGATTCTGAGCAATCAAACACAGCTACTTTGAATTGTAAATGGGGAGAAAAGCCACATCTTAATATTGAACTTTTTGCCAGCCAAAATTTATGAGACGCATGAAAACATTATAAGCATTATAAATCCCAGATAGCATGACCAGCCATTCATGGACACCAGTTGTTTAAACTTTAAAGCCTGTTTTCCATTCAAGAAAAGATAGTTCTTTCAGAGATAGTTTTATCAATGTTACACATCTCTATGCATGGCTAGGATTCCAGTTAGTTAAAGTGCATTCTAGACCTAAAATCAAATGCTTTGAAAGAATGTTCAATAATCAATCCATACATACAAAAGTCAACACCCGCTTCTCATTACCTCCAACATAGGCATGGGCTGACGCATTTGCTACAGTCTTGCAACAATTTTCTAAATTTAACCAGCAAAATTGCTCTACCTTTTCTATGCTATGCAAACAATAGAATAAAATTTTCGAAAAACAATAAGCAATCTATAAAAAAAAACAAAAAAAAAAACGAAGACAAATTACTATGTGTATTCGCCAATGATACACTCAAAATCAGAGTTTCCAGTTTCCACAGCAAAAGTAGAGACGTTTTCATAATGATAAGCTAGAAATTTCAGGTTCTCTAACAGCTAAATCTTTTATTCTCTGCTTCAACTTTCTGCTTCTTTCGTTTGGAAGTTGGATAACTGTACAAACAAATCAGTATATTACTGTTGACATATATATGTACATATATAATAAAAGCACAAGAGGCTGTAACCCAAAAAAGAAAAAAGCATAAGAGGTATAAGGCGTGGTGTGATGGTGAAATGGACAAGCCGTTGTCCAGCCACGGCCAGGTTTGAACCTGTCCATGCCAGTTTCCCCTCACAGTCCCTTTCCCCTCCTCCATTCCCAAGTGTTGAAATAGTAATGAGAGAGAGAGTAGCATCATTCAATACCACAAATTAAAAATTGTTTATTATAGCTGAACAAGAATATTCATATCACTGTTGTAAGTATTTCCTGACAAATTTTGCCAGTAAGCAACTATTTTCACATAAACAGTACCAGTAGTTTAGAAGGAAGTAAGGGGAGATGTGCAGTAAGAATTGTGAAAAGAGAGGAATCGAAAGGAGGGACAGGCAGGGAAAGGAAAAGAGGAACAGAAGCACCAATTGAGGAATTTAGTATAAAACATGCTACATGTATTAATTAAATGATACTTTCGGGAGATAATTCTAGGGCAAGATCCTGCAGACAAACAGACAACCTGAAAGAAAGACTTAGAATTCCATTAGCTATGTTCCCTTCTGTTTATTTTGGTTCTAGTGATTGGTTATTAAATTTACTTGTAGACAAGTATCGTGCATCTTTCACAGCTGTTCAGTGGACACAACTGGATAATTTGTTCTGTATTCATTGGTAATAAAGTTCTAGTGGTTGTTTTAATGTTATACATCTTTCACAGCTGTTATTCATTGGTAATAAAGTTCTAGTGGTTGGTTTAATGTTATACATCTTTCACAGCTGTTCAGTGAAGAGAACTGGATAATTTGCTCTCTATTCATTGGTAATAAAGTTCTAGCTCTCTGCAGCATAGTCCATAGATGTCAATGTACAAAAACTTGCAGAGTCAATTTAATCCCCGTCTCCCATGACAAATCACTTAAAATATACAAAATCTATTTTACAGACAAATCACTTAAATAATTCATACTACCATAGTTTCACTTATATTTCACGAATTCTCAGAAAAATAATGAGCTGGTAAACATACCTTCTCACAAATGTCTGTATATCAGCACCAACATTTTTACTTAGCTCTTCAATAGTTGCAGTAACCTCATTATCACATTTCAATAGGTTGCAAGCATCTAAAGAAGCAGCAGATTTCACCATATCTGGGATAAGTGATGAACCTTTTACCTCTGCTTTGAGATGTTCCATCAAAACAAGTGCTGCATAAAGGCTCATAGGAGGTTACATAATGCAGCCATTCAAATAGTTTAATTAATCAGTAATCATATATTATCTAGCTATTAGCGCAAGAACTGGATTGATTTTCATGCACCTGGTAGTAAGAATTTCAATTAATTGCAATTAATACAGCGAAATTCAATTCAAATATAAATCTCAGCAATTCAAGTTGCAGGCACAAATCAGGAAGGGTTATGAATTGTGACCATAATATTCCAGCAATTCATTGTATAAGTATGCAACAGTCAGATCTTGGCAGACCCCAGGACAGGCCAGAGTCCTTCAATGATTTCAATCAAGAGATGCAAGCAAAGAACATTTTGAGATATTAATTTAATTAATTCTTGTTACACATACATGCACAGAAGGTCCAATCCAGATCCTTAGTAAAGGTTAAAACATTATACCTAATCCCTGATACTAGGGATATGCTTTCTTTTTTCTCTTTTTTAAATTAAAACCTCTTGAGCCCTTGAGCTCTGCCTCACCTTCAATATCAAAATTATATAATAATGAAACACAGAAAAAGGAGATAGATAAATCAACTAGATAAAAGCATACGATTTTTCATGTATAATCAAGGAGTGTTAGGCATGCATGTAAGTTAGAAACAACGGCATACCAATGGCTCGAATCATCTTAAGGTCGAATTTATTAGCCAGTTCATCATAGCCTATCATTTTTGCACGCTGAATGATCAGCAATTTCAAGCTAATCAGCATATCCTGCCAAAATTTCAAAATTTGAATATCATAAATTAAGAACTTCCAAGAGAAATCAGTCTAAAGTGAAGGGGCACACTCAATCAATATTCATCAAACACACATAACCCGGCTGGCTGTGATTGGTCGGGTCTACTTCAGACTAGATTTGCACACATGACCTGGTCAAAATCATAGGCTCTATGACCCAACCATTTTTTATGAACTGCTTATTACCCAATTACATATGTTTTCATGGGCTTATTAATTTTGTATAGCAAAAGAAGTTTTATTAACGAGAGAATATGTAAAGTACAGTTAGGAAGAGGATAAGATATCCTCCAAAAAAAAAAGGAAAAGAAAAAAGGAATATTAAAAAATGCAGCAAGACGGTCTAATCCCTCTGAATATTAATAATGGCGACTCTTTTGAAACTTGAAACAATGAGCACAAAAGAGAAGCCATAAACGCAATCCTATCCCAAACTGTCCAAACAATGTGCATCCTAAAAAATGCCGGCATTCCTCTTCAATCAAATGCACCACAGGACGGCAAAAATAGCACACTGCTACAAATTTTAGCCACCTCTAAAATGAACTAAAAGAAACTGCTCCAAGGTGAAGAGGCACATTCAAACCCAATATTCATCCAACATGCCAAAAACTTATTCCAAAGGAAAGTATCTGCTGCACAAATATCACAACAAAAATATATAAAGCAGAGGACTTAATAACTAATACACTTAAACCTTTAGATTAAAATGTGGCCCTAGCACAAACAGGACAGGCCCACAGATTGGGTTGCCTTGCTGCATTCCTAGTTTCCTTTATTACTTTTGGATTACTATTTTTTTTCCAACTCTTGAGGATAACTTATACTCATCCCTTTTGTACTTTCTTCTATCCACTTTAATAATACTATTATTATTATTCTATAATAAAAAAAAATGCTAAGAGTAATCATTCTTCTATCCTCTGTAATTTCTGAGTATGATTTCTAACATGAAACATTTTATCAAACACCAAGAGGTCAGTCTTGTCACTTATTTTGAAGTGAAGCACAAACACTGAAAGAAATATTATGATATAATCTAATACAAACAACCTAAAGAATCTAAAAAAGAAAGAGAACAATGATGTGATACGTCAAGTTAATGAAACAAGACAAGACACTTACAATCTCAGACTCTGAAAGGGAGCAAAGCCAAGCTACATCTTCAACCCTAGTCTCGCTAATTTTATCCAACTCAACCATGCTTTTCAATCTTTTCCTCAAGCATTTGTCGTTCATAGGATCCTCCTATCTAGGATCAACTGATGATCAAATCGAGGATTCTAAGATCTGAACTCCTGTTTAAAATTATTTTAAAAAATAAAACATATCTTAGTTGAAAAAATATTATCATCAAAAGTAGAAAAAGAAAAATTATCATCAAAATTACCACTAATATGAATGAAATATTAACAAACTAGAAAAAAAAAATATCGGAGGTTAAGTCACAAAAAAATATCTATCTTTCTATTAGGGGCGAAACAAAATAACCACTGAAAGGAAAAATAATGGAACTCCCAAACCAGTGAAAAAAAAAATGACAGAACAAGATAAACCTCAGATGAAAAAGTGTATGCTGAAAAAGGAGATGTGCCCTCTTCTTCTTGCTCTCTAGTCTCTACTAGATTGAAGAATCTCGATGACAATGGGATGCGCTAGAGACCCAGTGTACACGGGTCGGTTTGGTTCGGATTTGGAAGCAAAAAAAAAGACGAACTGTAACAATATATATATATATATATACACACACACCAACCAAATCTTGTCTCAACAACCTATACACCATAAGTGAGACTGAGAAGAGGGATTACAGCAACCACAATCATCATACAAATTCCTAATCCCTAATTTCACTTTAGACTTTAATCAAAATCAGCAACCATGAAAAGAGAAAAAGGTATTACATCATACAGGTGAGGTCACAAGCTTCACAGTCACGAACGACTCCAATCAGCGCAATGGGCATACATGGGGGACAAGGGGTCACTTGTGGTCGAATGAGGGAGGAGACCGTATCACAAGTCTCCTAATTCAAACGCTGAAACTAGATGTGTTTTGGCCAAAACGCATGGCAACCTTAAAAAAAAATTTATAATGTTGATTGGGTATTATTGGGGCTTTCATTGGACGGGTTTATTCTAACCTGAATTTGATCTGATATTTTGATCGAACCAATTATTTTGGCCCCTGACCTAATCCAATTATGACTTGACAAATGATCAGGTCAAGACTGGATTGATTCGATAATAAAATTAAAGTTGTCAAAAAGGCTCAGCCTACCCTATCAAGCCTTAACCCATGTGAGCTAGGGCCAAAAAGTCCACAAGACAAAAAAGTCCACTGGGACAAAAGCTCATAGGGCCATGTAGGCTAGGGCTAATTCATAGGATGACCCACAATAAAAAATAAATAAATTTGGCCCACTTATTTAATGGGCTGACCTACTAAAAAAAACTTGATTCACGTATTTTATAGTTAGCTGACCCACTGAAAAAAAAATGCTTAGAAGTTTGAATGGAAGAAAATAAAAAACTAAAATATAACAACTTAAAGAATAAACGTAACAAAAGACATGTGTGTCAGGATGTTTGTCAGTGAAGCTATTCAGATGTGATTCTTCCTAACAACTTCTAAAAGAATAGAATTAACAACAGCAAACAGAGTACACATATTAAGTCTGCGGAATTAATGAAATAAAGAAACCATTATTGAGTGATGCTTTTGTGACTTAACTTGGTATGCAAACAAATTCGACTCAGTCATATTGTTAGGAAATTCTCATTTACTTTCAGAAATTTGTAAAAAATTGAAGCAGGCTACAGCAAGCACTGAACTATGTAGTGGAATACAAGGTGATTACTATTTGTCATACTTTCATTATATCCATTTCTTAATAGCAAAAGAGGAAAGAGATTATATTTAAGAGGTATCAACTATAACCAAAAGAAAAAACCAAGACCAGAAAAGTGAGCAAACAGAAGAAAAGAACACGGAATCCAGATAAGAGATATATGTGTGCTACTGAGAATTAAGCCCTAGAAATCTGTCAAATTTAATCTTTATAAAATTCCAACAAACTTCCTCATGTGTGAGCTGGTTTTGAACTTGTTACCACCTGCTCTAACATTTTAATTCTGTTTTTTCAGTTTAGTAAATAAAAATGTAGTTTCTAAGAAAGAGGACAAAGAATTTGAATATAGATAGTGGATTAGAGTGGTCTAGAAATCCCCTACACTTATTATTTCATTACCTAATTAACTAATTAATACATTTACCAACAATAACATTCTTAAGACCTATTATCTGGTTTTAAGTTTTTGTTAGCAAGTACTTTGCAATGAAGACTTTCAGTGGACTTCGATAGAAATCAATAGTCAAAGGGAGAAGGTATTTCAATACAGTACCACAAAAGAAGGCCTGAGGCAGAAACCATAAATATGCTTGCATTATTAAGGAAAAAAGAATCCAAGGAATAGGAAGAATCAAAGTAGACTAGATTAGTGATCAAAATGATTACAGGAAATTCATGAAATTTACAGGGAATCCAAGGAATACAGGATGCTTTGTATTAAAATTGGAAAGAATCCCAGAACTATTCACAAATCCATCCAGCATTTATTTATTGTTTCTTTTAAAACATTTGTAAATGTAAACCTGTTCGAGTTTAATATAAATAAACAAAAAGAAAGCCAAACAGTGGAAGATCAGACCACTGCAACACCAAACAAAGATGTTCATGAGCTCAGCAACAAAACATGGTAAGCCACTCAGAATCAGTCCATTAATAATCTAATCAAGTCCTTAAAGATTAAAACATCCCTAAACAGAATCAACATGCTATACAGTCATTCAAGTCCTTTTTCAAACAGTTTACATGCATCAAGGAAGAGTATCTACCAGAATAACCATCAACATGATACAGCCATTCAAATAATTTCAGAATCCGTGTAAAACCACTATCCACTGTGATCAAATCAAATACATAATTTAGGCTACCATTCACAATGGAATCAATCAATTTTTTTTTTTTTTAATATGAAAACCTAAAGGGAACTGAGAAAGGAAAAAAAATAAAAAAATAAAAATGGGGTTACCCCTGGTTCAGACTCGTGGCTGAAGAACAGCTGAGAAGCAACTCACACGGCTTGTTCCTATTGCCTTCTGTCTCCAAATTCGCACTCCCAATTTCGCTCAAAACTTCACAATTTCTCTGAATACCCTTTCCTTTGAACTAAGAAGAAAGAAAACCGAGAAGAACCCCCTTTTTCTCTGTCTTTGCCCCCTTTTGTAAACCGGGTCTCGGTTGGGTGTTGCAGTGAGTCTTCTGACGCGAATTGATTGCATCTTCCTTGGCTGAATTCTCCCCTTTTGTAACCGGGTCTCCGTTGTCTGATTGAGCCTGACGTGGGTCAGCCGGCTTTGTGGGTTAGTCTATCTTGACTCACTAAATTATAGAATTTAATGGGTTAGGTCTCACATGATGGGCTTAAAAGCAATGGGCTAAAGATAGGGATTTAGTGAGTTGTACTTTGGGCTATAACCCATATTAAAGGTATTAAATAAAATAAAATGTATAAATATAAATATTTGTATAATTAAGTCATAAGATTTTAAAAGTAAAAAATTAAAAGTATATAATATTTTGTAATATATATTTCGAATAGTTAATATCAACATAATATATTATAATGTTATGTAAAAAGTATTAATTTAAGTTAGAAAGAATATTAGAAACACATTTTCTATCACACTCTTTTTATCATATTCTTTTCTATTGGACTATATCACACACTAAAGTATATACTTAAAATTAATTACACACTAATCTAGTTAATTATATGTTAATCTAGGTTAAATGTGTACTTTAGTGCATGACGTGACTTAATAGAAGAGAGTGTGTTGAAAGAAGTGTAATAGAAAGTGTGTTCATAACATTCTTTTTTAAGTTAGAAAGTTTTATTGTTTTTCACTAATTTTTAAAAATTATAAGTTTTAAAGTATTTTGTAATATCGGATCAAGTTGGGACAATCCGAAACATAATCCTAACTCAATTCGAAAATACACTGAGTCCAATTCATAGAATCCGAACTCGTCCAAATTAACTTTGGATCAAGACAGGTCATCGGGACTAGGGGTAGAAATAGGACAGGCTGCCCGTCAGGGGCCTATGGCCTGGCCTGCCTGAGGCCTGGCCTGACCTAGCCTATTTACTAAACAAGCTAGGCCAAGACTTTTTTAAAAGCCTGTTTAACTAAAAAGGTCAGGTCTCAGGCCATCTAATAGGTCTTTTAAGCCTGGTAGGCCGACCTGGCATATTTAATTATATATAATATATTAATATAGTTTTTAATTAAATTTTAATAAAAGTCAATAATTAAAACTTAAGTTAGTAAGTTAGAATAGAAATAACATATTTATTGATATATTTAATGTAATATATTTATTAGAATGAAAATAATAAGTTAGCACTCACTCCTTACTTTTATAGATGCTCACTACTTTCTTACTCTGATCTTTGATTGATGTGAGACTTGAAAGACTAGAGTAAGAAAGTGAGCAGCTTGGTATATCTCCAAGTCCCACATCGACCAAAGACTAGAGTAAGAAAGTAGTGAACATCTATAACACTCACCCCTTACTTTTATAAATGCTCATTATTTTCTTACTCTGATCTTTGGTCGATGTGAGACTTGAAAGACTAGAGTAAGAAAGTGAGCAACTTGGTATATCTCCAAGTCCCACATCGACCAAAAACTAGAGTAAGAAAGTAGTGAGCATCTATAAAATTAGAAGATGAGTGTTAAATTATAACAAATGCCTATTGGCTTTGAGTAGGCCCGTTGGTTTATTTCAAAGCTTAGGCCTGTTAGCTTATGTAAAGGCATATTGACTTATTTAAAGGTAGGTCTGTTAGCCTATGTAAGACATGTTGACCTATTTAAAGGTAGGTCTGTTAATCTATATAAAGGCCTGTTGGCCTATTTAAAGGTAGGTCTGTTAGCCTATTTAAAGGTCTCATTGCAAAGTAGGCCTTTAAATAGGCTTTTAGGCCAGGTTAGGCTTTTACAAAGGTCAAGCCAGACCTTAAAAATCGATCTATTACAGGCTCATAGGCCAGGCTCAGGCCTTATAATTGGGATACAGGCCAGGCCTGTTTAAGGTAAAGTCTGGCTTGGCCTGACCTATTTCTACCCCTAATCGGGACGAGTCAGGTTTTAGACACCCCTAAGGTAATTGGGTGATGTAGTGGGATCTCGAGTTCAAAACTTAAGAATATGAGAATTGAACCAATTGAGATTGGTTTTGATGGAATTTGACCTAATTAAACCTGATCACCCAAACCAATGTGAATCAATTTGATTAGTTTGATTTGAATTTTCAAGTTTATTGGGTCGATTCAAACCAATGAACACCCTAACTTGCATCAACTCAAGGGATGCGTGAGAGGAAGAGCTGAGGAAGAGAAAAAAGTGGGTGAGTAGAGTAAGGGTTATGCTAAAGAACCGGACTGTGCACAGCCAGGAAAGCCCGACTCATGTATAACAAACAATGTTTATAATTTTAAATAAAAAATAAAGAAATAATTATAACTAATTGTATTTGTCCAGGCAGCATCCCGGATTTAATTTCCAAGATATACAACATTTCCCATGGAGTAATAGCAGAATTTGGGCAAAGTGGGATTGGGCCAAGGGCTAAAGCTCTTGGGTTGAGTTCCAAGTGTAGTTCCTAATTGGGCTAATTTTAATAGGTTGCCTTTAGTAAAAAGAAATGTTTTCTGTTTTCATTTTTTGAAAATGATTTTCTTTTAAAAGTTTTCAAATTTTAGAAAACATGTTTGATTTGATTTGATGATTCCTGTTTTTAGAAAATGAGAATAATAAAAATACGTTTGGTTTAATCATATTCAGTATTCTTATATTTAATTGTGTTGTTCTTGTTAATGAAAACATAATAAATTATAAACTCATATATATATATATATATAAGTCCCTAATAATATTAAATTTTTTCGGCACAATAATAATATTAAATTTATTGTATTGTTCATTCAAAAAAATAATTAATTGATCCAAATAAGTAATTAAATTAAGAGTGTTATTTGTTAAATACAACTAATAACAGCCTAATTCAATTAGTATATCATGATACAAATTAATTTTTCTATTTTTTCTAGAATTATTGATTATTTATATGAAGTAACTATTAATTAAAATTTGTGTTAATTATTTCTCTCCTCTCTACCATATTTTCCAACATGGTATTAGAGTGTTGTCATTCACTTTGAGCTTCTCAATTGCATTTTCTTTCAATTTCTTAAATTTTCTCTCAATGCCTCTCATTTTCTTGAGAAAATTAATACAATTGCCCTTTGTTTTTGTTTTTTTTTCTTGAATCCAACCATCGGATTTCTCATATTCATTTCTTTCTCTCTTCAATTCCACCAGCTTCTATCCATTAGAAAGCTCACTTTATCAATCAATTTTCTTTGCATCTTCACTTTTGAATCGTTTTCTCATTGCCACATTGTTTTCAACAATCTAGTCAAGTTCTTTGTGTGAATCATCAAGCCTTTTTTTAAATAGTTTCTTGCACAGCTTTCTCTCTGATTTTTTTTCAGTACTTTTCTGTTTCTAGTCTCATATTTCAACCTCTCAAATTTCTCCTCATTTCAGATTCTCTACTAATTGCAATTTCTTTCAAATCCTCTTTCTCTCATTGAAAAAAAAAAGTGAATACATAATCTTGTTCTTGAGAAAAATTCTGCCCCTCATATTAATCCCTAAAAATGAAAACCCATAACTTGGTCCTTGAGAATCTAAAATATCGGGTCAAATTAATCCCTAACAAGCACCAAAGTGTCCGACAAAAAAAAAGAAGACTTATTTAACTTGATTTTTGAGATTTTTAGAGACCAAATTAGGGTTTTTCATTTCTCAGGGACTAATATAAGGGACAAAGTTTTTCTCAGGAACGAAATTGAGTGTTTACTAAAAAAACAAATATTCCAAGTTCAGATCGAGTCCTTTCACATACGAACCACCATCTTCTCAAGTTTTAGTTTCTCCTTAGTGGCCAGCGGTGTCATTGTTGAATGACTGATGGTCCACATTCTTGCTAGCAACGATTGCTTCAAATGTCATTCTTGTTTCAGATCTCTTTTTTAGATTTGTAGTTAGCATTACTCTCAAATCTCTGTTGCTCGATCTATTTTTCAATTCTTGAATTTGCTATCTGTATTAATCTATGGTGGTTGATCTAATTTTGGTGTCGTGAGCATGGAAGATGTCCTCTATTGTGATGTTGTTGATCTTAGTGCTCTGATTGTGGTTGTCGATCTAGGTTGTCGATCTTGGTTGCTAAGCCTGAGCATTGGGATGAAGAAGACACATGTTCACCTAATCTGGGATGAAGAAGACACATGTTCACCTAATCTGGGATGAAGAAGATGCACAGGGTGTGAGAGCTTTGAAAGTGACAACTTGGATGGCAAATGGATGGATTGGGTGGATTTTGGACTGGATGACAATAGATGAGTAAAAAATAAATCATTAATCTGTTTATGATCCATTAAAAAGGTATTTAAAAAATCTAATCTATCCATGACCTATTTGGTAAATAACCATCCAACTCATCCATTAATCATTTTTCATGGATGAATATCTAGTCCATCCATTTTAAACTATATTATATTGCATGAATTCTGTATTAGCTCTTGGAAAATTTTTAATACAGTTCTAGGTTTCCAAAAAGCATGAAAATTTCCAATGTTTCATATCAAAATGCTACTTCAAATATAACCAAAAATAAACTCAAAGCCACTAGGATTGGGTTAGTGGTAAAGGGACTTAGGTAGTTTATATGAGGTCATAGGTTCAAATCTCAATACCATCATTGTACCAAAACAAATAAGCTCAAAACAACTAGGTTTAGTCAGTCAAATAAAATTGAAAAGGAAAGCTATTCAAGAATTTGTGTCAAAATTCTACAGCACTCGCTTCATTAGTCAACTAAATTAAGAAGAAAAGAAAAGAAAAAAAGAGAAACTTACAATGGATGTCAAACCATAGAGGTAGGCATCAACTGTTGGTTTGTCAACCAAATGTCAAACCTGCCTGACAAATCTAATAGAATACTTCCTCAGAAGAAAATGCATATACTGCACAAAATGTAAAATAATATATCAGCTCAAAAATAGATCATAACACCCGAAATAAAACAAGAAGAGTAAGAATTATAATAAACTAATACTAGTTATCTAAATATGTTCCACAAGATGCATATGAGAATACTATTTGTGATAAAAACCCATATTAACAAAGAAAACTTGTTGTAGGTTTCCCAATTTGTCATTTTTAAATCTATAACAAGCTAATTAATTCTTACATATATGAATGTTACTAACAAGCCTCAAGAACTTGGAAGTAAATATTCACCAATTTCAAAACTGCCTTCATGACAAGAAATTCAAATTGATCAATTTCTATCTCCCAACCAATATTTAGGAATTATATGAGCATAGGCAAAATCACTATACCACAATACAACGTATTCAAGTTTGCAAAATATTCAGCAATACAACCTCCAATTCAATACAACCTCTAAACCACAAGAGCTTCTCCATTAAGAATATTCATTTCAAAATATTCAATATTGAAATTGTAATAATATTAACTAACATATCTACAAATTTCAAAAGTTTCAAGCTAAGTCAAATGCTATGTTACTAAAAAAAATACGTTACATATATGTTTTAGTATATTAACATTGTTACTCAAGTCCCACATTGAAGATTTAACAAAGTATTCAAGTATGAAGTAGATACAAAAGTCAAAAGTTTAACCACTCAAGTGCCACATCGATGAAAGAACATAAAACTCAACTATGCAAAGGTTATAAAAGACAAAAGTTAATGCATTCAACGCATATTTATTGGCCTCAGGCCTATTACAGACATAGGTCATAGGCAATATTAAGGCTCACTAGTTAGCTTTAGAGTTTTTTTTTTCTTTTTCTTTTTTTATTTTTAAGGCTTAAAATGGTGTCGTTCTGTTGCGTATAACCTAGATACTAAGAAAAATTGGACTCGTTGACTCTTTGAACCGGTGTTGTGTAACTGGTATAGCCGGTTTGAGACCAATTCATTGATTTTTGACCTGGATGGTTCTTATATAGTAATTGAACTAGTGAAGTGACTGGTTCCTAGTTTAATCGGTTGTATTTTGGTCCTATCCACCACTCAAAAAGTCAAAATTGAAGACCACTACCACTAGCTCCAACCCTTCCTAAACTCCACTAATCAGGAAAAAAAAAACCTAAGCTATGACAAAGAACCGACCAGCCCCCTCTGGATCCTCCGCGAATGACGATGGCCTAGGTTCACCCTCATCAATGCCTTCAAAATCTTGGTTTTCACCCTCTTCCAATCCCTTTTGATTGAGCTTTATTCTCAAATTTTATTATGTTTTATTATTTTAAACTTTGTTCTCATTATGTGTTTTATTTGTTTTTGTCAGGTGATTACACTTGAAAAAAGACTGAATGCTTGAATAATGAGTAAAAAGATAAAAGGGAGATTCTGGTGCTGGGTGCTTAAGCGCCTAACTTTTCATCGCTTGATTGTCCAAGCACAGAATGTTAAGGGTTGCTCGCTTAAGCGCTCAATTTCTGAGCGACTAAGCGGTCAAGCACAGAATGCATCATGCTGCGCGACTAAGTGTCTAAAAACTGAGCGCTTAAGCGCTCAATATGTTTAATGACTCATCTTTTTGCCTATAAATAGGAAAAGTGATGTTTTTGGGTAAATTCAGAGTGAGAAGTGAAGACACAAACCCTATTTTGACGTGGGTGCCTCCAGGCTTGAAAATTAGGAATTTTCTTTTACCTTTCCACTTATTTTTTATAGAGTCTGTTGGAATTTCATCTTTGTTTTCTTCTATCTCCATGTGTAGTTAAACTTCTCTAGTTAGGGTGACGATGAATCTTGTTCTTGGATTATGTAAATTCATTTATGTGTTTAATCTAAGTTTCTATTTCATGATTTACGTGTTTATATCTTCTCTTAATGTTTTTCTTCATTTGGCCATTCTTTGAATGATTTTAAGATTTATGTATGATTTGAAAAAATTGTACACGATCCTAGAACTTGTGATAAACACTTCAATTTCTACAATCGCTAGGAATAAACCTTATAGGTTGTGTGGTCTTATATTTTATTCTCTCATTTTTTATTAAGTCTTTTCTATTTAGGGTTATACTAAGGGCTTGGTTAACTCAAAGTAGTGTGAAGAGGATTAATATACCAATGAATTGACTATTGATTAATTTTAGGAATTTGACCATGAATCATGGAATAGAACTTGGTTAAGCTAATTTTTGAATTTGCATAAAAAAAGTTTAAGTGAAATCTGAACTCTAATTATTACTTCGATACCATTATCTTTCATTCTTTATCTAATTGATTAATCTTTACTCTTGTTAATTTTGAATATTTTCTTGTTAGTGTTTTTTAAATTTAGAATTTTTATGTTGATGTTATTTACTGTTCTTTTAAACCTCAATTTTCGATAGCCTAAATAGTATTAATTTGACGAAATTAATAATTGACAACATAATTTCTATGGGACAATACTCTTACTCATCATTTTATTACTTTTACGATTTGGTACAGTTGCTAATTGAGCAACAAGTTTTTAATGTCATTGCCGGAGATTATTTGTTTGTCAATATTAAAGAGTAGTTAAAAAGACACTAATTTAAATATTTATTTTTCATTATTTAATTTTCTTTTTAGTTTGTTTCTCCTTAATTCACTCTTGTTTGCTTGTTTGTTTATGCGGGGTACTGTAAAACCAAAAGCATTATACTTTGATCCAGAAATTGAGAGAACAACAAGGTCAAATAGAAAAGCAGCAAGAAAGAGAAGAAGAATTGAAAAAGCAACAATGACAAAACCAAATGAAGAAAGAAGACGCACTTTGGGAGATTATGCAACTCCTACTACTGAAAGGTGTGCAACCAGTATAGTGCGACCTCTCATTCAAGCTAACAATTTTAATCAAACCAACTCTTTTATAGTTGGTTCAGCAAGATCAGTTTGGGAAAAATTAGTCAGAGGATCCAAATTTGCACATCAATAACTTCCTACAACTGTGTGATGCCATTAAGTTCAATGGAACAAGTGATGATACTATACGGCTAAGGCTTTTCCTATTCTCTTTAAGGGATAAAACTAAGGGCTAGTTACAATCTCAGCCTCAGGGAAGCATTACTACTTGGGACTATTTCGTTAGCAAGTTTCTTACTCAGTATTTTCCTCCATCAATGTTTTTGAAGATGAGGAGTGAGATTGAATGTTTCGCTCAAAAGTAGGGGGAATCTTTGTATGAAGATTGGGAAAGATACAAGGAATTGCTAAGAAGATACCCTCATCATGCATTTAAAATCTGGCAACAGGTTCAAATATTTTATAATGGCTTGAATCATTCCACTAGGGCTATGGTTGATGCATCTACAGGTGGGTCTCTCAACACTAAAATTCTTGAAGAGGCTCAAGAATTATTTGAAACTATGACTATAAATGAGTATCAAATGCCTAGTGGAAGATCAATGATAAAGCAGAGAGTCATGAAACTTGGTACCTTTGATGCCATACTTGCACAAAACAAGGCCCTTTCTCAACAAATAGCCAACCTCACAAAGCAAATTGGCAATGTGCAAGTAAGTTCTGTCAATCATCAAGCTTTAACTTGTGATTTATGTGGGGGCAATCATGTCAATGGTGAATATGAGACAAGCAACTCAGGTTTTACTTCTTAAGAGCAAGTCAACTACATGGGCAACCCTCCAAGACCTCAAGGGAATCCATACTCAAACACTTATAATCCGGGGTGGAGGAATCATTCCAATTTTTTTTAGAATAATCAAGAGATGCAACAAGCTGCTCAACAAGAGAAGAAATCTCCCCTAGAGAGTGATCTTGAAAAACTTTCTTAATAGACATCTTCTTTTGTACAACAGACTTCTAGCTTCATGCAGGAAACAATGGTCAACTTCAAAAATCATGAGAAATCCATCCAAAGTCTAGAAACTCAAATGGGTCAGATATCAAGACAACTTGCAGAATAACCTCCAGGTAGCCTACCTAGTCACACTGTGGTTAATCCGAAAGAACAATGCATGACTATCACCATTCGAAGTGATACAAAGCTTGAAGAGAAAATTGAAAAGCCTATGGAGAAGGTTATTCATTAGCAAGTAAAAGAAGAGTTTCCCTTGGGTCAAGCTCAAGCAAGGTTGTTCAACAAGAAGAACAGACCAAAAGGAGAAAGAAGAAAGATCTTGAGCAAAACACAGTATATGAACCATCACCTTACGTTAAGATCTCATTTCCTCTGAGGTTGAAGAAGAAAAATCAAGAGAGACAATTCTCTAAATTTCTAGATGTCTTCAAGAAACTGCAGATAAACATCTCCTCCATTGAAGCACTTGAACAAATGTCATCTTATACTAAGTTCATGAAGGAGTTATTATAAAAAAGAGAAAGCTCAAGGAAGATGACACAATGATTTTGACAGAGGAGTGCAGTACTATAATTCAAAGGAAATTGTCACCTAAACTGAAAGATCCAAGTAGTTTCACCACCACTTACACTATTGGAAAGCTGACTATTGGGAAGGCTCTATGTGATCTTGGGACAAATATAAATCTCATGCTAATATCTATAATGCATAAGCTGGGAATTAAAAAGGCAAAGCCAATAATGATCTCTCTTCAACTAGTATATTGATCTATCAAACACTCATATGGTATAATTGAAGATGTGTTAGTGAAGGTAGATAAATTTATTTTCTCAGTTGATTTTATGATTCTAGATATGGAAGAGATGCCGACATCTCTCTTACTATTGGAAGACCATTTTTGGCAACTTCAGGAGGTGTAATTGATGTACTTAAGGGTGAACTCATCTTAAGAGTGGATGGAGACTATGTGATAATCAATGTCTTCAAGGACGCTAAATCTTTCTTAAAATGTCAAATCTCTATGCTCCTATCAATATCATTCAAGCTAAGAAGCATGAAGCTTTGGCTATCAAGCACCCCCACTATTATACAATGTTGATGTTGACCCTCCTAAGACTCAAGTTATTGCAAAAGAGAAGGGTCTTCTTAGGGAGCATGGTTCATAAGCCACATTCGGGACACAACATGAGCCTAGAAGCATAATGAAGGACATTTATCATGATATGACTCCATACTTTGACAAAGAAAATGAGTTATCACCATCCTTTCAATATAAACCACCATGATCATATCACTAGACAACGTCAAGCTAATGGCAATAAACAAACGCTTTTTAGGAGGTAACCCAAGTTTTTTCCCCTTTTGTTTTACTTTATTGCATTGCTTTTGGATTAGTTGTTTTGGTTATTTGATTTGTCTTTTTTATTAGTATTTGTGAAGTCTTCCCTTTAAAATTTGAGTTAATTATTTTAGTTGGTTGTTTAACAAAAAAGTGGTTTATCAAAAATAAAGTTAGTTAGTAAAGTAGTATTCCTGCATTAAGCACCTAAAAACTGGGAGCTCAAGTGCTCAGTACCTTTGCTTTTTGCCACTCAGTGATTAGGCGCCCAAAAATGAACGCTTAAGCACTCAAGGTCTTTGCATTCTGTGAGCCAGTGCCTAAGCGGTGAGTTTTTCACTGCTTAAGTGCAGAAGACTGAAAGCGCTCACTCATTCTGTGAGCAACGCTTAAGCAGTGAAAAACTCACTACTTAAGCATGCAACACCAGAAACGCACATTTAAGTGGATTTTCAAACCCACTTTCTGCATTTCCCCCCAAATCTCTCTTTCAAAACCCTAATTATCTCTCTCACCTTCAACCCAAATCCTTCCCAACCACTCTCAATCCACCCAAACACTAACCTAACCCCATTCTTACACCAAAAATGCACCTAATCCCCATCCTTAACCTTCCCAATTTGTGAGAAATTCCCATTCAATCACCCATTGCAGACCTAGGGCATGAAATTAGGGGAAAACGTGGAAACTTTCAATTGGTGCTCACCCAACCCACAGTCTTCCTTCATTTAGGTATTTTCTTCATTTCTTATTTGTCTAAGGTTTGGAATTTACATTAGAAATTGTTAAATACCTATGTGGAGATTTTGAGATTTGTCGGTATTTGGAGTTTTCTGAATTTTGGTGGGTTTTTGAAGTTTGATAGCTTGTTTGTTGAAGAAGAACTTGGATAAATTCTCGCTATGAGTTGATGGATTATTGTGAATGCAATTTTTGGTGCTTAATTTGTTAAGTTTCATAGCAATTTTGAAATGCTCACCATGTGTTTGATGATTTGTTGGGTTCTAGAGATCAAGTGACATAATTGTTTTGAATTGTTGATGGATTGATGTTATTGATTCCTGGACTTTGATGCATTAATTTTGATAGGTTGTTTTTGATGAGTTAATTGTGAATATCTAGATTACTCAGGATCTCTAAGGTGTGAGTTTGAAATGTTCTTGGGTTAAGTTGTTGTTTTGAATGCCTAGAATTTGTCTTGGCAATTTGTCTGCAAATTTGATGGGCGAATATTATCTGTGTTTTGAATTGAATGGTTGGCTTTGAGTTTGATCACATTATGTATTGTTATCTTTCCTTTTATGCTCAAATTCCTACTTATGATGTGGTATTTTGGATATGATAAATTGAGCAAAGATTCATTGGTTGTATTTTTCTTTTGTGCAAAAATAACTCTTTCCAATGGCTCCAAATAAAAAGAGAAAGGAGACTACATAGTCCAATTCTAGAAGTGTCGCTTTCAATGAACTCCATTTCCGCTCTCCTCAACATGAAGAGAGGTATAGGAAAGTAGTAGGAAAGAAGGACACAATCAGAGAAAGGCGAATTAAACTATAAGGTGAGAGGTATATCCCTATCATTAATGAAATCAAGAAGAAAAGATGGGAAAAATTCTATACACCACCTCAACTAAGCCATCCTACATTGGTTAAGGAATTCTACACCAATAACTTCAATGAGAAGAAGAAAAAATGACTTCCACTAACATATGCTGAAAGATTCAAGACCTATGTAAGAGGTCATGAGTTTTGGTTTAGTAAGAATGAATTGAATGAGCTGTTTGGTATAGGAGGCGATGTTCAAAGAACTGGGCATTGTTGATATGCCAGATTAGTTAACCAAGAGTTAGACCAAAAGGGAGTGCTTTAAGAACTCTGCAAAAAAGTGTTGCTTGGGAATGTGATGTCAATGATGCACCAAAGCATCTTAAAAAGAGCAATTTGAAGCCCGTTCCTAAGGCCTGGTGCACTTTTGTACAAGTCACTCAGCTTCCCTGCTTCCACACTCATGAGGTAACTGTAAACAGGGTTATACTTATCTATGCCATTGTGATTGGTTTACTAGTGAATGTGGGACAAGTGATTACTTCCCACATTAATGAATTAACTCACAATGACGTGGCTAAGTTGGCATACCCCTCTATCATCACCAAACTATGCTTAAAGGAGGGTATTCCGCTGAAAAATGACATGGAAGAAAGACCATCTCTGTCAGTAGACTTTGTTATGCTGGATGTATGCTTCAGTGAGGACACTGCAACACCCTCCCCCACCAGCTCTTGTATGACGGAGAAGGCAATAACTATCAGTCAGAGAAAAGTTAACCATGGTCGAGCGAGAAGTGCGAGACTGTAGAGGGATGTTAACCCACCTTACCCACTGCATGGTTGGAATGGAAGGAATGATTCACAACCTCACTTCTTAACTGAACTTAGATCATGACGAGCTTGGAGGCCTTCCCATCTATGTCCAATAAGAGGAACAAGAGGAGGAGGAAAATGATGAGGAGGAGCATGATGATGATGAGGAGTAGGATGATTAGATTGCCAAATAATGAGCTTTTCTTAGCCCTCCACTTTTATTTTATTATTTTTATATTTTCTTTGTTAATTGCTTATATTTTGTTTGCATAGTGGAGACACTATTTATCTTAAGTTTAGGGGAGTAGCTTTGCTATTTTTGTTTTTAGTTTTCTTATTTTTTGTTGTTTGTTAGTATTTTGTTTTGAGTCACATTGTTGAAACTGAGCATACCAGTATGTTGAAATGAATATTCAATGATTGCATGAACTGTGGATTGATATCTTTTCTTGAGATATCACATGAGAATTTAGGAGTTGTGTTTATCTTTATTGCTTCAATTATATATGAATACATCTCCCATCTTTATGTTTGGTAGACCTTAAAATATGAATCCATGTTAAGCTTAGAAAAAGTTTATGGAAATGGATGTGTGTGCATTACTTGTATCTAGAAGTTGTTTAAATTTTCTCTTGAGGTGAAATCCTAGACAATGCATGATCAAGGAAATGATATGGGCATTCTTTGGACCATTTGAGCCTTTCAAGTCAACCTTTGAATAATATTATATCCTTAGGTCCCCTATTATAGCCTTATATGTGTTTGACTTTTATTTCTTTTCTCTACCTACATTTTCTTTCCCTTTCCCTTAAACCAAAAAAAAAAAAAACCCCTCTCACACACCTTTTGTTGAATGCATATCATGTCTTATTTTATTATTCAAGCAATCTAATTAGTATTTTTGTGCATAAAGTAATAACGGAGCTAAGAAAATAAAAAGAAAAAAAAATGATAAAGAATGGAAGGAAATGAAAAGAAAAAAATAAAAAATAAAAAAATAAAAAAATAAATAAGGTGATTGATTCTTATGCTCCATTTTGTAATTCCTTAATATTTTATGACTTGAATTTTGAATTTTACGTGATTTTGTATCTCAGCTTTTGATTTCTTTATTCTACCCATTTTTTTCAACCTCCATCTTTGGCCTTACATTACAAGTTCAAAAAAACCTTTTTGATCATTGGTTATATTTTGTTTACATTAGTAGAGAGAGATATATATAAAAAATAACCCTATGAATGCAGGTTTAATGTGCATTTGTAATTTTATAAACCTATTTGGGCTTGTACTTCATGAATAAGAATTAGTCTTACATTCATGTTTATGAAAAATTATTTATGTATGAAAGTTGCTTGTGAAAGTCGATATAACAATTGGATTGTACATGTGTGATACCTTGAAATGAGGTTGTGAAGTAGTTTATGAGGATATGAATGATTTTTAATAACCGGTATTGCCCTATTTGATTCTGCATATTTTGAGCTTTTAGTTATGTAGTTTTTAATTTCCTTGTCTTATTTTGAATTCTTTTTCTTGTTTTGCTTGAGGACAAGCAAAATCTTAAGGTTCACCCTCATCAATGCCAATCCATCCTTCCAAAAATAAAACACCTTATTGACCTGGTACCTGAACAAATGGATCTGGGAGGGCAGTGATTGAAGGCTGCACTTTTGTTTTCACCCTCTTTATCTTTGTCTCTATGTGACTCTCTTTCTCTAAGGTGAGGAGAGAGAGAAAATGAAGAAGAAGAAAACTCGTGTTGTGTGATTTTAATGCATTGGGTCTATTTCGATTCAACATTGATCCACATATTCGGTTCGGTTTATTTGTGAGTTTACTTTAATTGAGCCTTAGCTTTGGGAATCGGGCCTTAGCTTTGGGGTCGTTTTTCATTCGGCTCGATTTTTTTCCTGGATTGATTTCTATAGGCAAAAGAATACATCAATCAGTTGCTTTGGATTTTTCTGGGTTGGGAGAGTGTAAAATTTGAGAGAATGGTCAAAATGACTTTATAAAAATTATGATAATACAATATTAAATGGATGAGTCATATATCCATCCATAAAAAAAATATTAATGGATGAGTTGGATCTTCATTTATTAAATGGATTATGGATTGGTTGGAATTTTTTGTCATAATTTTAATGGATCTTAAATAGATTAGTGACTTATTCCTAACTCATATGTTATTGTCCAACCTAAAATCCCTCCAACCCATTTATTGGCACCCTTAAGCCTGGGTAAGTTTTATCTGGAAACAACTTGACTAGTAATAAAATGTGAAACTATGTTAGTGGGCCCTATCATAAAATGTGTTTGCTTCCCTACATTTACACTATCCTAGCTACATTCGAGCTTTATGTTCCCAGGATGTGTAGCAAAGCCCTAGTGGATTTAGGATCTATTGAAAATTTATCAAAACCATTCACCCAATCCAACCCATTTTAGTAATTAGAAGGATAGATGGATATCTAACTTTTCCATTTGAATAATATTGTATTTAATAAAAAAACTAACTCTATCATAAATTAACCAAGGTTTCTAAAATAGATGCATCTAAGCTTTTAATTGCCCAAATACATTTTATTATCCACCTTTTGTATTTCTATGAACTAAATACACTTAGGCTCCTTTTGTGTTTAACTACATTTCACTCTCTAAACTTTTGGATATCCAAAAGATATTTTATTAGTTCATTTAGCATCAATTGACTAAAACAATCCAATCCATCCAATCAATTAAATTTATTAATATAATTGAATGAATTATATTGATTTAGATACAAATGGTTGGGATTTGGGCTCCTTTATGTAAGTGTAAATGGCAATGGTTTTTGATGATTAACAAACAAGAAAGGATTGGTTGCGCGAAGATCAAGTTCCAAGTTTCTTCAAGTTTAGCTAATAGGACTTAGGTCTTATGTGTAAAGGTAAAAATGAATAACACGAAGCTCAAATAAGCTTTAAAATCTTTAAAAGTACTTCTTGCTTATTGCAATGCCCAACAAACTATTTTTGAATAACTAGTCTTAGTGGTAGTTCAATTGGATGAAAATTTGTCAAGTTTACGTTTTGTAAAACTGACCTTTAGTTACTCCTTTGACCATTTCTTTCAAAATGTTTTGAGTCTTGATCTAACATTTGTTTCATATGAAAGTAGACTTAATGATCTTTTCAATGAGTGGTCATTTGTTTTAAACGGATAAGTATCAAAGAAGTTATGATCTTTCAAAAGTTTTTGGTAAAAAATAGGGTGCCATAACCGATTATGATATTTCTATAACTAGATCATAACCAGTTATTCACAAAGTCAGAAGCACAGGCTTCTGTTTTTCAAAAGACCATAACTGGTTATGAGGTTTCTATAACCGGTTATTGGGTAGTTTTTAAAAGTTCCTGGTTAGGTAATAACCGGTTATGGAACAGTAATAACCGGTTATCTGGGCAACCATAAAGCTTCTTCCAACGACTATATTTGGCATTTGATGCCCCCCAACCACAACCAGTGACTCTTAAATGCTATGAGCTATAAATGAAAGTGTTTGTGCATTAAATACATGTTGGAAAATATTCTGAAAGTCATTCTTGATCATTAAATACGAGTTTCACCATCTTTTCAATCAATACTCTATTTTGAGCTTTTAAAGTGTGAATCATTGATATCGATAGTGCTTCATTTTGTATTATTCACTCTTGGGAGAGTTTCTTATCATATATACTTTATATAAACTGTAAAAGAGAGGGTGAAATATCCCTCAAAGTTGTAAGGGTGAGGTATCCCAATGTGTGTTGAGTGCTCTAGTTTGTAAAGGTCATCAAGCACCTGTTGAAACTTGAAGATATCATGGAAAACCTTAGGTGATTACTTAAGGACTGGACGTAAGTTATAAGTGGATTGGTGGCTGAATCAGGATAAAGCTTTATGTTTATTTTCCTTAACTAAACTCCTTTACTTTTGTGAATTGTTTTTATTGGCTTACTTGAACACTATCTTCATTGGCTGATTTATTTGTGAGTGAAAACATTCGATCTTCTCTATCTATTCATATCTAATAATCAATAGCATCAACGAAAATTAATAATTAAGTGTTTTGCAAAAGAATTGCGAAAATATTTTACAAACTCAATTCACCCCTTCTTGAATATTGATGTCACTTAGTAACAATAAGGTATTTACTCTAGAGGAAAAGGTGAATGATCTAAACCAATGATAAGAAAAATTAAGGTTGTGAATTCTAACAAATCCATAGTTTATTATAGGGATGTTGCTCCTCTAAATTAAGTGATTCACTTTAGAAGAAAAAGTGAGAGATCTCAGCCATTGATGAAAAAATTCTCATTAGTGGTTAAGATCACTCATTTTTTCCTCTAAAGTGGCATCACTTTACAAGATCCAAATTCAGACTTAGTTAGATCTTATAGTGTTACTTTACAAATAACCTACCAATGAAGGACCTCAAGCAAGAATCAAACCCAAGATCTCTTTAAGAGAAATTCTTATTAGCTCCCGGAACAAGAGAAATCTCTTACTTTGTATCATTGAATGTATGCTACATTAGCTTTGTAACCCATTTCTGTCTTCCACTCTAACTATATTTTTAATGCTATAATTGATGGGACACACATTTAATGATACAAAACAAGAGATTTTTCTTGCTCTAAAGAGGGCCTAAGATTTTCTCCGTTATTTTGATGTTTGATTTTACCAATTCTGCTAACACAAAGCAATTCTCTCAACTTTGACTTAAAGGATTTTTTTTCCTCCTAAAATTTGAGTTACATTGAATAATAACCAAATATAAGCATGAGGTATTTTTTTAATAAGACTTCGGTTCATATAATTTCTACTAATTTGAGTTTTGGTCCTTATAATTTATTTTTTGAGTACTAGTCCTTATAGTCTTTTACCGTTAAAGTTTTAATTTATCAAGGACCAATACCTTAATAAATGGAAACTATAAGGACAACTTCTTCGTGAAAAATAAGGACTTTGACCTTAATGAGTATAAATAATAAGGAACAATACCTTAATAATAGAGAATAAAATTTAAAAGAGTGGAAATATGAGGGTTAATATCCTCTATATATATATACTTTAAAAGAAGGGAAATATAGGGGCTTCTCTCTCTGTATATAAAGAGACCAAAATCCAAATGAATAAAAATTATAAGGAGTAAAATCTTATTTAAACAATTGTTTTATCTTCCGAAGTTTTCCCACACTCTTGTGAGATTAATCCTAACGTAAGACTACTCTCCCTTCATGTGTTACGTGTTAAATTTTGATATGGGCACATAGTCAGTTTTATGACCTAGCCTGTTATTCTTCTGTTTTCATTAAAAATGGCTGAATTTTATGGTCATGAGACTGACAGACTGAGAAATGTTCTCAAGCAAGTCAAAGTTGGCTTTCTAAAAAGAATGGCTCCTGACTTAGATGGACCTTACTAACTGTGGGTTACAACATTTTGTTCTTCTCGTAGACACTTTAAACTTTAATTTAAGCCATATTTTAACAACTAACTTATTGGCCTCTTGCTCCTGCTTTCCTATTTAGTAGATAATATAATAATGTAATCACTAATCAGGATTTAATTTTAATTTATTCTCAATATAAATTTTTTTGTACTATTATTTAATCATAGGTTAATACAAAATTAAAATAGTTTGATCATACTAATAACTACTTAAAAAATCATATACATGGAAATGTGACATCACATTATTGAGAAAAATTTGTATGTAGACATTACCTATCATAAGCAATCAAATCAAATGTTATCATGTGTAAAAACATTCTTTAAAGATTAGTGTATTTCTATTTTAACTCATGTAACCTTACACATGTTAAAGTGTTGATTTGAGTGTCTATCATATGCAAGACCTACTTAAGAATTTCTCCATAATTAAATGATAATAAAAACTTTCACACTTACAACACTTCAAAATTAGACTTGTGTAACAAACACTTTTGACTCTAATAAGATTTATCAAATCAACTTAGTGCATGTTTGAATTTAACTCTTTCAGTAATATAAATTATTTAGAATGCAAAATAAGTTAATCCAAATATACACTTATTATTCTAGTGCACAAATTAATTGCAGAGTCCAAGAATGAGTTTGAAGTATTTAGAAAGTGAACATTTTGAAATGAAAATTATTTTACACTTGTTTAGCATAACAAAAGTATGAAAATATAAAAAAACAAAAATGTACCTTTAATTTTCCACCTGTATGAGAAGTTGAGAAAGAACCATGGTAATATTAAGTTAAATAAAAAAAAAATAAAGCAATTTCTTTTTCCTTTTGACTATTGAGAAAATGTTCCATAAACAAATATAACAAATGCAAATGTGTAGAGGTACTGAAGTAAAAAAATGCATTTCAAGAAAAACTTTAAGATTGTTTTAAATCTTTGCTCAGCCTGCCGTTAGAATAATGTAATGAAGTGACAACAATTACAAGAGCTGATAACAAGGCTGCTATAAATGTAACGGTAGACACAAGGTCAGCATGTGCCTTTCTTCCAGAAGGTATTCTCCAAACAATACCAGCATCATACAGATTACCATCATCATTTATCAATTTGAAGAAGCAATTGCGATTTTCCACCTTTTCCTTTGTGCTGCAGCGCATTGATATGTCTGGTGCACCAAATTCAACTGTCGAGTAGCCACTTTCATTCAGAGGCTGCAAAAGAAGAGGGAAAGAAAGGAATTGAGGCAATACTATAGAGTACTTTAACATTCAAGCCACAACCATTTTGTTCAAGCAAAGGGAAAACCTACAGTAATAATAGTAAGTATTACAACATATAGCACTAATGGACAACAAAAGTAAATAGATAGACAGGTTATGTTGCACAGAATCATATTGATATCTAGTTGAAGCAATTACCATATGGTGATAATACATTCAAAAGATAAGTACCCTACTTCTTTTGCAGAATATTAGATTCAAATAAATATAAAGGGCAAACTTAGCTGAAAATGGCATTAAAATATAAGGGTAACTGAACCATAATAGCCTTACTTGATATCGTGCATGCAATGGAAGCTCTATGTTGATATCAGTTGGCTGTAACAATATATTTGGGCCAACATCTAAGTGGATTTCAACAGCAGAACGATTGGACAAGAATGAAGGAAGCTCCAGATTTGTATCACCAAAGACAGCTATATCATTGTACACTGCAATAAAATCTGTTATTGACTTGAAGAAACATGGAGATATTCCTAAAATTAACAATATGATTTTTATTTTTTTTTAATCTGAAAAGCATGCGAAGAGTATTTACCACCACGCTGAACAAGGCGTTGCAATTCAAAAGGATCAGCAAAAACTCCATGAGGCAGTCTTTCAATAATTATGAATTCACATGAGTAGCTTAAAAGTTCAGACAAAGATTTCGACTGTTGGGTTTGAAATTTGATTAATGTAGATACACAACGATGAGAACCTTCACCAATAAGATTGCGTTTTAGAACTGACAATCTCAACACAAAATTATGGTTATCTGGAAGCACTTCACACAAACCAAAAGTGACTTCTTGAGACAAAAAATTTTCAAAATCTGAATCAAGTAAGTTCGTATATCTGTCATAATAAGACTGCATCAGAAATTTCTTGATGGGAGAAAAAGCTTTATCATTTCTACTATTTGAGTTAGAATCTGGAGAACCCGCCACCTGAAAATGCAAGACATTATTTGACAAAATTAAAAGAAATATTTCTGTGCATGAGCAAGGTCAAAACTAAGCAAGATGTAGGGCCACAATTAGGAAATATGAAATGATTACTGCAAACTATTGTGATACTGATAAGTATCAGACATCATATGCATAAAATTTGATTTTTGCCAATCTTCATCCAGAGAAAAGAAAAAAAATAGAACAGCTTATAAGGATTTATGCAAGACTAAGGGAACTATATAGGTATGATTAAAAAAAATAATCTAAATTGCACTAAATAAACATGTAAATTATTTCTTTTCTGATAGAAAAAAAAACATTATTAGAGGGAAAAGAGACAAACTAAAACTAGAGGATATGATATCCTCCAAAAGAAAGAAAACAAAACACAAAAGCGAACAAAACAGAATCAATAATGCTGCATGGCCACCCTACCTCTATGCATATCTGAATTGATTATTTATGTAATACTCCCAACTACGTGCATACACAGGAGCAACTTTTAGATGGAAGAGATAAAACTAGAATATGCACTATCACTATATAATGTATCTTGTTGCTTGTTAGCTGCATTTTCAGGTACCTTCTATGTCTTTCAAGTTGAATACAACAGAGAAAAGAGTTAGCAGTTAAAGATCTAGACCAATCAATCATGTAACAAAAATTAAGGCTTTAGAAAAAGCAAGAGGGGGCAATTTTTTTGGGCTCATTGGACTACAAATGGCACAAGAAAAATAAAATGCACCATCATTACACACTATTTTCAGGATAAGAGAAGAATAGAATTGAGGAAGGAGCAGAATCATCCTTAAGTATTTTACTAACCTGACTTGAAAGTGAATCACCAAGAAAACAGCTTCCAGGTAACCATATAACTGAACTCCCTACTAACAAATACATGCAGAATATAATGCATCGCCAAGTCTCCATGAAGGAACTGAATAACAAAACAGATTTGAAGCAGTGAAAGATCAGGCATACATCGGGTAAATGTTAAAAGAACGCTTAAGCCATTTTTTCCCCACTTCTTAACTCATCTGCATCGTAGATGACAACTTGGCAAGAGCAAAATCCATACTAATATTCCTGACTTTTTTGAAAAATTTATTTTTATCTCTCCAAGGCTATTGAACTATGAAAGCGTACCATCATTTATATTCTAGAAAACCCCATCAGAATCCTGAGTGTGTAATAAGGGCAGAAAAATCAAATCAGACTTTTGTAGAATATACAAGGAACACAGACACAATGTTTTAAGAATCAAACCAGAGATCAAACTGGCGAGACTTTGGGTCATGGTTCAATTGATTCAATTGACTGTCAAACTGAATGATGTAATATGCATTTATAAAATAATATAACCTAATTTATAAAAGAATCATATAACTCAAAGTCATACAGAAATTAATTCAGTCTTTATGTACATTCAATAAAAAACAAGTCAGGCCTACACACATCTTAAAAATAGGATTGCAAGGATCCATACCATGACATTGAAAATGCACTTAGATATAATAAAGTTAAGATCAAAGACAATAACCAGAAAAAATAAAAATGCATGTAGACTTTGTTATATTCCAATACTTTATTACTTTGGACCTATTTAACCAAACATTAATCACTGATTTAAACAGGTAAGAGACGTGGTGTTTTAAGCAGGTTGTAATCCATGGGATTCACGTTAATCCCAGGTTGTAATACATGCACACAGAGGCTTAAGGACAATGCCAAGCAGACAACACTCTATCTAAAAAACAATTACATAACTTAATCCCCATAATGATAGCATCCACGAATTGCCCAGCTAGACTTATGCCTGGTCAGACAAATCTTAAAACTATTAATGGGCTACAATGTGAAACATTCCAACTGACACTACTTTAGCAACTTCTTAAACTGAAAAAAGTTACAATTTTATGTTCTATCACTAAGAAGATAGTCAGGAAGGAAAGATTTAAAAATTGGGATTTTTATTCTCTCTAGGAAATTTCATAATCCTCCCTGCCCTTGATTGATTTTTTTTCCTTCAATTTCTTTATTATCTTAGATTACATGTAAGCAATCACATTAATTAATAGTTTTTCACATGCATAACGGTTACTTCTCAGTTCATACAAAGATAAAAGACAGTGAAGAGAAGTGGTATTTTAAGCACGTTGTAATCTATTTAGTACTAAAAAATTTCATTGAGTCCTTCTATCGAACAGCTTATCAGCAAGTGGAATTTCCTTAACAACTATGACTCACTTCTCATACAACAAAGAAATTAAATGATTTTCCTTTCTCTCTGTCTCTTTTTTTATTTTTCTTCTTTTTCTTTCCCATATTCCTGAGTGGAATTTCTAAGCATCCAAGCAGAAACAACACAATGCACAATAAATAAACAATAAGAGAAGAAACTCGTATATGGTCTGAAACGAAGGAAAAACATCATGGAACAATATTCAACAAAATTGACACAAAAAATAGGAAGGGCAATGTTCCACAAACAAGGCTTGAAAAAACCATCTCTTTTCAAAACCGTCAATACAGCCAAAAATCCATGGGCAAGCACTCATACCAAAAGATGGCATGCAGAGAGATGGAGAGCTAACCTTGCAATGGGGTAGAGAGATCGTGAGATGAAGCCTTGCCTTGCCTATTGCAGCTATCGCCAGCGGCAGCTACCGGAGGAGAGCTCGTCAGCAACGAGAGGAGGGGAGAGGGGAGAGTGCTTTGGCAGTGAGAGGGCAGAGTACGAGTACGGAGCTCTGAAGCACAAACACAAATACTTTATAATGTCCATTATACTAGTATTAGATATATACTCATATTTGTATCAAATATTTAAATACTTAATAAATGTTAATTTATTTTTTTAACAAAAATCATATCTCGTACTTGTATCCGTACATTATAAGTAAGGAGGTATCAGGGTGTAGGATTGCAATGAAATTTTTATTACATCAACTTATAAATCAAATTCCAATTAGGCTTAATCCTACCTCCAAACTTATGTCAATCTGTGAAGTATGAAGCGTAGACATTGTTTAAAATCGAAGGAAAAGAATAAGGGGAGAATTATATAATTTATTAATGATTAACAACTATCTTATGTTGTATTTCACTAATTCTTATTGTTTTCTTTTCCTCCTTTGTTTTCTGTAGGATATGGTTATCTTTCCATATAAGGACAGCCTGTTATTATTTAGTATATACTTGCAGCAGTTAGTCATGGAATCTCTAGGACAAAACTTTGCTTCTGTATTCAATTAGATTACTTTCGGCCATTGGATTTTAAAGGTAAGTTGTGAGTTGTATCACTAGGATGAAGATCTTAAATTTTATGTTTTAAAGGTACATGTGTCTTGGTAGAAATAATTATGTTAAATTGTGTTTAATATCTTATTCTAGGTAGAAATGCATGAAAACCACATGATGAGAAAACCACATGATACTGATGATGCCTTTGTCACTGCATTCCTGCCCTCTCTGGCTCATATGAAACTGTAAGTTCCAGTTTCTTGGGATTGATATGGTATCTCCTAGGTGTTTGACAATTTTTTCCTGAGAATACATGGTGTGGTGTGGAATGTGATTAAAAATAAATATTAAAAATAATTACTAAGTTCCACTAAAAATATATAAACCTTACAACCAGTTGTAGTAAGCAAGGGTCGATCCACAGAGAACTAATTCAATTAACACTATCAATCTAATTCCTAAATTAAACTCTGATGAAAAATAAACAGTAAAAGTAAAAAGGGGTTTTATTGATTAAAACTAAAAAGAAAAATTAAACTTAAACCAAAACAGTAAACACAAATTGAATTACGAAGTTAAAGACATTGGTTAAGAGATGAAATCTACCACTAGATTTATATGATTATGCTAACTTACATACTCTTTATACCAACATGATCAATTATGTTTTTATGTGATTGTGAGATAAATTCCCTGTTTTCCTTAAGTGTTGGCCAATTTAGCAACCACTCAAATCAACTCTTAATCTTCGATTAGTTATAAAGTAACCGCTCTTACAACTATCCAACAATTGCATTAAGATTTAGGAAACCAAACACACTAAGATCTAATCACACACCCGGGATTAAATTACTTAGAACATATATTTCACTAGATCTATTACCGCAAATCACATAATATATCCAGATTTACCACTTTTATAATTGGTAAATAGCATAAAGATAATTATACCCACATGAACATCATACATTCTGCTAGATTTACTACCGCAACCGCACATAATAAACTCAGGTCTACCACTTTGAAAGCGAGAACAAGTATAAAAACCTTCATACCAATAATAGATTCAGAAATATATGAATAAAAACATAACTGTATTGATATAAAGAAATATGCAAGATTCACATAATCAAAACTAGGGTTTCATCTTCCCTTAACCAAATAAGAAAACTAGCCACACATGGCAAATTCAAAAACAGAAGAAAAACAAAAGAAAAACATAGTTCAAAACGAAAGTGCAAAAGAAAACTGAAGATCAAACTAGTTTCCAAAGGTTGGGGATGATTAATCTCCGATTGCTCGAACCCGAGACTCCAATCTTCGATCCAATCTTCCTCTCTCTTGTTCTTTGAATCCTCTTCAGCCCCTTGGCTGCTCCCAGCCCAGACCTCCTTTAAGGGCTCTAAGCAACCCTATTTATAGGTTTTGAAACCTAATTTAGCATTAAAATTCGAATTTAAATTTCTGATGCGACGACACGGGCCGTGTCATGTTACACGGCCCAACCCGTGTCTGATTCTGATGTCAAATCTCCAGCTATTCCAAAGTCGAGAGAAGAACACGCCCACCCCGTGTCATATCACACGGCCCGTGTTATCGGTCAAGGCTAAAAACTGAATTCCCTTGTGAAGTCAGAGAAGTACACGGCCTACCCCGTGTCATTGGATACGGGCCGTGTTGATCATTTTCTTTTAATCCGGCCTTGATTCTTCATGAATGCCCTTCTTCCTTTGCTTCTGAGGGTAAAACTGATCTTCTTAAGTATTCATCTCTCTCCTTAAATGGCCATCAAGCTTGGTTTGATGTTAATGGACTCAAACACTCAAAGATATCCTGAAAAGCATAATTCATTTGTGAGTGTTTATAACCACATTTAGCATAGTTTCACAATAAACATCCAAAAATAACTCTAAATCAGAAACTTAGTTAAATGTCAACAATTGAGCACATATGGAATCCAATTAAATCAATCATAAGGCAATTAAAATATGAAAATAATCGACAGATCAATACACTAACACTTCACTCTGTTATTGTTTTTTTAATTTCGAATGTTATAGAGAGGAAGTTGGGCGCGTGTTGGTAGCTACCTTCAGTCAAATGATTAAATTTCTAATTCTAAACTTAAAAATTGTTTGCCAGTTTTTTCTCCCAGTAGTGCCTTTTAAAAGTTGGAATGAGAATTTGAGTTGGGTGAAGGAGGGAAAACCAGAAGAGAAATAACAAAGAAAGTAAGAATGTTAAGAATGGGGTGTCTGGGCTTGGAGAAACAGCAAGGTTTGTTCTCATTTGAGCTATTTTGTATTGCTTACTTTGATAGCACTTCAAACATTGACAATAAGGTCTATTCTCATTTGAGCTGTTTTGCATTGTTTTTTCTTGAATTATTATATTATTGTGCAACTTTTGGTCATAGTAAGGTTGTTCTTATAACCCCTGACTTTGTTTCTCTCTCTCTCTCTCTCTCTTTTTGGACTCATGGGCTCTTCAATTTTCAAAATTACATTTCTGATTTTGTTTCCTACCCTTATGAGTTTTTTTTTTCTTTCATGTGTTTGCCTTTACCAAAGTTTGCTATTGTAGTTTGTTGATTATTAAACACCTTAGGCTACCTTTTGATCCAAATTCTCAATGTTGCAGTTATTTATTTTGTAAATTAACTGAATGTAGTCAAAGGCACCAAAAGGCGCGCCTAACGTGCTGAGGTGAGGTGCTAGAAGGGGCTAGCCCCTCTAGGTGCTTTTGGAGCATCTAGGCACTTTTGGAATGCCTTCAAGTTAATCCAGATGATTGTCCCACTACTGTTCAACTCTTTAACTATCCATTTATCCGAAGGCCACGTTTCCAGTCCTTTGATTCTTCATTTCCTTATCATGGCAGAAAGGGTTAAACTTCAACTATGAAAAATAATGGAGGTAAAGATTGTTACAAACTATCTCATTTTGCTACTCTATTTGTCTTTTTTTGTCTTTACTTTTCTTAGTGTATGTTTTTTTTTTTAAAGAAAATCACATTACTTTGTCTCTCTATTCGGAGGTGTTTTCTGAATTTCCAATATTATGTAGAGGAAGGTAGACACATTTCGATTTGAGACTCAAGCACAAGTTAAGAATTTCTATTCATTCTTTTGTTTGGCCTTTATTACTTCTTACCGTGTCTTCTGAGATTGCAGATCACCGCTTCTTATTTTTGTTTTTGTTTTTAATCTTTTTGTTGAATACGACTGTTCATTGAGTAAAAACTCATGATTTCCCAATTTTAGTGAACTTCTTTCTTCAGCTATTTCTTTTCTGTGCATCTTCCATGCAAGGCTCTTTCTTGACGTTTTCACTTCTATTACGGGATCTTTTCTTCCTTCTTCAAGGTAATGTCCTATTTCTAAACCTTCTTAATTCTACCATATATATGAATATTTGGATTTTCTTATTTCTTTTCATGTTTTAAGTAAATCAATCTATGATGTGCCTAAATATAAGCAAAAAAACGCGAGTTCTTTTAATCAAGATAAAAAAGTAATGTACCTAAAGCATGCTTTGTTTGAATTCTCCTTGATATTTGTTTCTGTTACTTTGTTTTCAAGTAGCAACTCTTTTTCTTCCAAACTGATATATTACTATTCCCATCACAATCTAATTTCCTATACAGGCTACAATGTGTATTACTAATAATTAGTTTGTTTTTACTTCAAAATCTTTCTTTGAGAATGGTTTAATGAAATCTCATAGTTTGAATATTCTGATTTGTTCTGTTTAGTAAGTTTAGTGTACTGAAATATAGTTCTATTCGATGCTTCTATCTATTTTATTGCAATATTACTGCATTTCTCTGCAGATTTAAATCTCTATTACAGATGTTATCTTTATGTGTTATTATGAGAGGCTGTGTTTCAGTTATTAGTGTTGAGTTCTATATTCATGTCATATGATGAGTTTGGAGTTAATTGGCTAAAAACTGCTGCTATAATTTTGATAAGTAGTGAAGCATTAGAGTTCCAAGGAGGTGAAACCCAAGTGCTGTATACAGAAAAAGTTAAGGACACCTTCTATGCAGCAAGGAAAGAACAATGCTATATTTCTTAGCATAATTTGCGATTGATAGTTTGCAAATTTATCAACTCCTTTATTCTGACTTTTGTCCTCCTATTTTCAAACATTATGTTTTATGTCGATCTACCATATATTGAATTACTTTAAAATGTAGGTGTTATAAGAGGGATATGATACGGGGAACTTGGTGAGAGATTTTTCCTATTGGTCTTTTTGATTGACCTATTTGCCTATTTTGACCTTTTTTTTTTTTTAATCTTCTCAGATATTAATTTGTCAATATCATAGGGTTGGGAAAGATCTAAAAAAAAAACATGAAACATGGCATGACGTGTTATCAGCAACATTTACTATGTCAAAACATGGCATGATTGTCAATGGCACAGTCTTATGGGGATGGGGAAGACTATTCAAGCAAGTGCCCTTGTCCTTGCCAAACGTGAATTCCACCAAATGAGTTATGAACCAGATGAACCCTCACCTTCTCAGGTTCATCTAGAGTCTTGCTTGCTATCAAAGGAACACTTGTCATTTGTCCTGTGGTTGTTGTCACTCGGTGGGTTGGTGAGATTAATCGATTTACTTTGAAAGGAAACACCAACGTGCAGGTTTATCACAAGGCAAGAAGAGGGAAGAGTGGTGAACAGTTCTTGGAGTATGATTTGTGATAACAACATACTTTATTGTTGAGTCTGAGTGCAGAAAGTATATGATGCCTCGTAAGGAGGGGTGCCCATATTGTGGAAAATTATTCTACTAAAAGAAGTTATCTTATCAGCAGAGGTATTTTTGTGGGCCTGATGCTGCTAAAACAGAAAAACAATCAAAGCAAATGAAGAAAAAGAAAAGAGATGTTACTAAACAGAAGATCAAAGAACCAAAGTGTAGGAATGAAGAATTGGAACAAGGTCTTATTAAGAAAAAGGAAGAGGAAATGCGCTTGAGAACAGATTCAGATGCCATAGACAAGTCATTTCTACATGCTGTAAAATGGTAGCAGATCATATTGGATGAGGTCAGTTGTGATAATATACTATGGTTAAAAACTAATCGAATTATACTACTTCTATACTTTGAACTTTCTATAAATTGTTATTTTATGAAATAAAAGAGTCATTTTGTATCTTTTCGCTGTTTCTATTATTACCACTTTCTCTATTTCTAAATAATGCGAGTTTGCTTTTGTTGGGAATGCGACCAAAGTCCCACATTGGCTAGAGGTGGGGAGCATCATGTGTATATAAGTATGGACATATATCTCCATTAGTATGAGGCCTTTTGGGGTAAAAGCCTAAGAGCAAATCCATGAGGGCTTAGGCCCAAAGTGGACAATATCATACTAATGTGGAGATATGTGGTGTCTATGGTCCTTACAAGTGGTATCAGAGCCGATGGTTCGGCTTGGATGAGTATGTATGGACGGTGGTTGATGGATTCATGTAAAGAGTCCTTTGTGTCGAAAATCTTCCTAGCGATGTGGACAATATTAGGTTGGATGAGTTTGGTATGGACGGTGGTTGATGGATCCATGTAAAGAGTCCCTTGTGTCGAAAGTCTTCTTAGCGATGTGGAGGCTAGGCGGCGTGTTCCGTTGTAGATGAGATGGACAGTTAGCCATGGTGGATGAATCTTCATCCTTATAGCTTTCTTTCTTGATCTACATGGGCAATTATAACTCTTGATGTATCTATTCACTTTCTTTCTTGCTCTCTATTATAGCTCTTGATATATTAGAAGATTTTATATCTTTTTCCACTGATGTATCTATTCATCATCTACATGGGTCATTATGACTCTTGATGATATATTAAATAGATTATTTGAACATGATTATATCTTTTTTTTTTCTTTACTGATATATTCATTGACACTCTTGCAGTAATGGCTTATGGGTTTTGCGTCATTCTTTTATGCAGGAACGTGTCAATCTAGAAATGGGTAATGTCATCTTGAAGAGTACCAGTGACAATGGGGCATATTACTGTGAAATGGCTGTTATAGTTAAGCATGTTTGGATGGTGTGTTTGTACAATGTGTGTAACAAATGGTACGCACGGATCTTCACGCTAGTTTGTAACATTAAAATAAAAAGGTTAAATTATAATTTTGATTCCTATAGTTTTCATTTATTTTCAATTTAGTCTCTATAATTTCTCTTTTTAAATCAATTTTAACATTTAAAAACGTTTTAAAAATAATTCTCACCGTTAATTTTGATTATAGCATCGTTAAATTAGACATTTTACAAAATAAAAATATCTAAAAGAGTACTTATTAAAATGAAGAAATACTTATTGAGCATTAAAAAAAAGAGCAAATAAAAGAATACCTACCAAACAATGAAATATTTACTAAATTAGTTAACTGACGATATTATAATAATATTATAACTTAAGTTAATGGTGATAATTATTTTAAAAATATTTATAAATGTGATGGCTGATTTAAAAAAAAATTATATAGACTAAATTAAAAACAAGTTAAAATTATAAGGGCCAAATTATAATTGAATTAGAAATTATTTAAATTAAAAATATATCAGATTACAGTTCGATCACTTCAATTGGCCAATCTGACCTAATTTTTAAAATACTCCTGTTAATACACCTCTTTTTTTTTTTTTTAATGCAACTATATTATGATTTAATACATTTGTTTTAAGTCACATTTATGGATTTTGTTGCTTGCACATTTAGCAGCAGTGATTCTTTTAAGAACATCACCGCAAAGCTTTCTTTTTAGAAACATATTTAAAAAAATTAATGGCATGAGCCCTTGGATTATAAACACGAGCTCTTGATATTTTGTCTCTTCCCTTGATATTGCTAGTTATTATAAATTGTAGTGGTTCATTGAAATTTAGTCACTATTCATTTTTGAAATGTATAATTTGCTTCGAATAGTTTCAGGTATGCCATGCTTTTTTCATTATGTTCACTATTTTAATGAGGCATATATGCATGCTTTTTTCATTATGTCCACTACTTTAATGAGGCATCTTACCAATTGCATATGCTTGAGCTTATTTGAAACACTAGTAAGTAAGCCCCTGTAAAAACAAAGACATGTTTATTATTATTTTTAAATTAAAGAATATTTAGTTTTAATTTTAAAAATGGTAATAGTTTTTGTACATTGACATTAATTAGTAAATAAAAAACTTGAAATTTGATTAAAAATAATTAAGGAAAAAGAATCTGGTTAATTGAGAAAATAATTATTGAAGATATAATTAAGAAGATAAAGATAAGTATTACATTATGGAAATAGAAGCACAAATGAGAGAAAAGACAGATGATGATACTTTACCGCAAGAGAAGAAGAGTACGATAAAAATTTTACCACTCTAAAAAAAGAATACTCTAATTTATAATATTAGAGTGAATTATATATCTTCTAAAATGTCAACACAATAATTTCAACCAACAAATACAATGTAAGGACTATGCAAAAAAAAGAATAACCCTATAATGAATGAATAGAAGTAACAACAAAAAATAACCATAGATAAATAGAAGTAACAATCAAGAATGTAACTAACACACTCAACACATCTTTACTGATCAAAATTCTTCAAAGTTAACTAACACCTTTGACCTTATGGAAGTGGATCCCAATTTTGCTAGCAAAGAGCTGTTCTGCTTTGGTTATTCAATAATTATGAGTTGGATAGAATCTGCATCATCTGTTCTTCATTATATAGATCCAATAACTTCTGCATATCATCATAAGTTCCACTATATGATCGATGATCCTGTTAAATATCACTTGAACATTTCTAGTGTACCTTCATCAAACATTCTTTGCAGGAACCTACAGCCATACTGATCTTTGGCTATTGAATACATATACCCTCAAGATTCAACTAGGGAATTCAACTCCGATTTTCTCACCACATTTTTCTCTCATATCACTTTTCACACTATTCCCTATACTATTGAGATCTGTTAGAAAATAATAATTTATTATTATGTGTGACTCATGCGAAATAATATTTTGGGCCTATATGTAAATTAATGAAAGTATAGGGACCTATTGGTTAATATGAGAAGTTGATAAATAATTATAAATAGTGGTAACTTGATGGGAGTTACATACATTATGATCACCAAGGGTTCTGTCTCTCCCTAGAAAGTTTTCTGAATCATTGCCATCAAGAAAGGGTGTGAGAAGGAAGCAAAAGGGAAGAGATAGATTGGGCAAAGGAGGATTCATCTTGCAACTTGATTATGGATCAAAGTAAGTGCCACTACCATTTATATTTATGTGAGAATCATAGATTCTAAGATCCTTATGATGTGTATGATAGTTTTCTATTATTGAACCCTAGAGAACTATGATTTACATGTGGTATCAGAGCAAGTGTTATGGAATTTGTGATTCTCCATTGATGATGATTGTTATTCTGCTGCACTATGATTATTAGATTTATGTTTGATGCCAATTATGTGTTCCCTGTACGAGTTCTCAAATATATGGCAATTATATGAGAATTGGAATGAAAATGCCTTGTTTTTCTTGGAATCGGGATCAAGTTCCCTGTACATCCATAAACTGTTAATGGGTTTTTAATGTTTCCGCTGCATTATATAACGAGAATGATGTTCTCCCAATTTATCATGATGAGTTTTATTCCAAATTTTCTCCCTTTTAAAAGAATTACGTAACTCGTTTCTGTACGTAATTGGAATTTCAATTTATGAATATGTTTTATATTTGGAATCGGAGTTGGCATCATGTTTCCCTGCTGCACGTCAATTGTAACATGCCAACAATTGTTATATGCTTTTCAAATTTCACTTGAAACTTAATGACCCTGTACGTGAATAAGGCATGAAAATTATTTCAATTTGATGAAAGTCTCCCTGTACGTGAACTTTAATTTCCGAAATTGATAGTTATGTGAATTTTAAAGCTTCTGTGCAGGATGATTGTATATATTTGTATATGTTATGATGTATATTTTTGGATTAAAATGTATGATGGATTTGTTAATCACCAAAGTGGTCAAATCTGAAAGTTTATTTAATTCCAAATGAATGATGATTTATTTCAATTACCCATAGAATGTGATGCTATAAATGACATGATGATTGTTAGTTTATGGGTAAATTGAAGTTCATTGTTATAAGGCATTTATGGATCACCCAAAAGCTGATTAGTTGTTCTTATAATTAATGAACATGATTGTTGGTTATGTGAATGCACTATTAGTTTTATTTATATGTCCAAAGATAGTAAATATTTCTAGTTAGTGCATATTTCATTGCCAAATAATGTTGATTGTATTAGCATCATTATTTTTGTTGTGCATTGATGTATCACCCAAAGGAGAACATTGATGTACATTGATGTGCATTAAATGTTTAATGTTTTATTGTCTGAATTTTGATTTGTATGTTATTTTATGACTCAAAGCATTAATGTCAAACATGTGTTAATTGCAGTATCTGTTCCTATGTCTTTACATTCACATGCTATGTCTGTTCCAATATTTAATGGGCTGAACTTCTCTGAATGGAGTGAACAAATCCAATTTCACCTTGGTGTAATGGATCTTGATTTGACTCTTCAAGTTGAGAAGCCTGCTGCTATTACTGATGCTAGTAGCAATGAAGAGAAGGCTCATTATAAGGCTTGGGAAAGGTCAAACAGACTAAGCTTGATGTTTATGCGAATGAGCATAGCAAGTAACATTAAGTCTGCTCTTCCTAAAACTGAAAGTGCACAAGAATTTATGAAGAATGTGAAAGAACGCTCCCAAATCTGACAAGTCTCTTGCTGGGACATTAATGAGTACTTTAACCACCATGAAGTTTGATGGTTCTCGTACTATGCATGAGCATGTTATTGAAATGATAAATATTGCAGCAAGGCTTAAGTCATTGGGAATGGAAGTGGATGAGAGTTTCCTTGTGCAGTTCATTTTGAACTCATTAGCATCTGATTATGGCCCGTTCCAAATGAATTACAACACCATGAAAGATAAATGGAATGTGCATGAATTGCACAGTATGTTGGTTCAAGAGGAAACGAGACTTAAGAATCAAGGAAGTCACTCAATCCATTATGTGAACCATCAAGGAGCTGGTAAGAATGCTGATAAGAAACATGGAAAGGGGAAAGGACCACTAAAGATAAATGAGTCCTCCGTTAAGATCTAGAAGAAAGAAAAAAATGACAAATGTCATTTCTGTGGGAAATCTGGACATTTCTAGAAGGATTGCCCCAAACGTAAGGCTTGGTTCGAAAAGAAAGGTGAGCTTAATGCTTATGTATGTTTCGAATCATATTTAACTGAAGTTCCTCATAATACTTGGTGGATTGATTCTGGATGTACAACTCATGTTTCTAATACGATGCAGGGATTTCTTACAATCCAAACCATAAGCCCAAATGAGAAGTTCGTCTTCATGGGGAATACAGTGAAAGTTCCAGTAGAAGCTGTCGGGACTTATCGTTTGATCTTTGACACTGGACATCATTTAGATTTGTTTGAAACTTTGTATGTACCTAATATTTCTAGGAATTTAGTTTCTTTGTCTAAACTTGATGTTGCTGGATACTCTTTTAAGTTTGGTAATGGATGTTTCAGTTTGTATAAGCATACCTTTATGATTGGATCTGGTATACTTAGTGATGGTTTATATAGATTGAATCTTGATAATCTATATGCTGAAACACTTATGACCTTGCATCATAATGTTGGCACTAAACGTGGTTTAGTGAATGAACGTTTTGCTTATTTGTGGCATAAGCGTTTGGGTCATATTTCCAAGGAAAGAATGGAAAGACTCATAAAGAACGAAGTCCTTCCAGATTTAGATTTTACTGACCTTAATATTTATCTGGATTGTATTAAAGGAAAACAAACAAAACACACAAAGAAAGGCGCCACAAGAAGCACTCAGCTTCTTGAGATAATTCACACTGATATATGTGGACCTTTTGATGTTAATTCTTTTGGTAAAGAAAGATATTTTATCACCTTTATTGATGATTTTTCACGTTATGGATATGTCTATTTACTGCATGAGAAGTCTCAAGCAGTGAATGCCTTAGAAATTTATGTAAATAAAGTTGAAAGGCAATTGGACAGAAAGGTGAAAATCATAAGGTCTGATAGAGGTGGTGAGTATTACGGAAGGTATGATGAAAATGGACAACACCCTGGTCCATTTGCTAAGTTCTTAGAAAAGCGTGACATATGTGCTCAATACACAATGCCAGGTACACCACAACAAAATGGTGTATCAGAAAGGCGTAACCGAACCTTAATGGATATGGTTAGGAGTATGTTAAGTAATGCATCTTTACCCTTATCACTGTGGATGTATGCCTTAAAAACTGCCATGTATTTGTTAAACAGGGTTCCTAGTAAGGCAGTTTCAAAGACACCATTTGAACTGTGGACCGGAAGGAAACCTAGTTTAAGGCACCTACATGTTTGGGGTTGCCAGGCAGAAGTAAGGATTTATAATCCACAGGAAAAGAAATTGGATGCAAGAACAATCAGTGGATTTTTCATTGGTTATCCAGAAAAGTCTAAGGGGTTTAGATTTTATTGTCCTAGCTATAGTACAAGAATTGTTGAAACTGGAAATGCTAGGTTCATTGAAAATGGTGAAACCAGTGGGAGTGAAGCTTCACGGAATGTGGAGATTAATGAAGTTAGAATACAAGTTCCTTTGACTTGTGTTCCTACTACTCAAGTTGTTGTTCCTCAAGTTATTGAACCGTATAATAATCAAGAAGAACAACAAATTAATATTCTCGAGGTTAACAATGAACCTATAGTAGAACAACCACAAGAAATAGCATTAAGAAGATCCCAAAGAGAAAGGAGATCAGCTATTCCGAATGATTATGTGGTATATCTACAAGAGTCAGAAAATGACTTAGAAATTGATGATGATCCAGTTTCATTTTCACAAGCCATGAATAGTGATAATGCTGAAAAATGGTTAGATGCCATGAAAGATGAGCTTAAATCAATGGAACAGAATGACGTTTGGGACCTTGTGGAATTGCCTGAAGGTTACAAGAGAGTTGGGTGTAAATGGGTCTTTAAGACTAAGCGTGACTCTCATGGCAACCTTGAACGTTACAAGGCCAGACTTGTTGCTAAGGGTTTTACTCAAAAAGATGGCATTGATTATAAGGAAACATTTTCACCGATTTCCAAGAAAGATTCTTTCAGAATTATCATGGCATTAGTAGCTCATTATGATTTAGAGTTGTATCAAATGGATGTGAAAACTGCCTTTCTAAATGAGAATTTAGAGGAAGATGTTTATATGGATCAACCAATGGGATTCATAGAGAAAGGAAAGGAACACATGGTATGTAAACTTAAGAGATCAATATACGGACTTAAACAAGCTCCCGACAATGGTATCTCAAGTTCAATGATACTATTGCTTCCTTTGGATTTAAGGAAAACACTGTTGACCGGTGTATATATCTGAAGATCAGTGGGAGTAAGTTTATATTCCTGATTCTGTATGTTGATGATATCTTGCTTGCAACTAATGATCTTGGTCTATTAAGTGAGACTAAGAACTTTCTCTCTAACAACTTTGAAATGAAGGATATGGGTGAGGCAAGCTATGTGATCGGAATAGAAATATTCCGGGATAGATCACTTGGATTGTTAGGTTTGTCTCAGAAAGCATATATTAATAAAGTTTTAGAGAGATTTAGGATGGACAAGTGCTCAGCATCTCCCGTTCTAATTCAGAAAGGAGACAAGTTTAGTCTCATGCAATGTCCAAAGAATGATTTGGAACGGAAACAGATGGAAAGTATTCCTTATGCATCTGTTGTTGGGAGTTTGATGTATGCTCAAACATGCACGAGACCAGATATAAGTTTTGCAGTTGGAATGCTGGGTAGATACCAGAGTAATCCAGGAATAGATCACTGCAAAACTGCAAAGAAGGTTCTAAGATACTTGCAAGGAACGAAGGATTACATGCTTACTTATAGGAGATCTAATCATCTTGAAGTGATTGGATATTCAGATTCAGACTTTGCTGGTTGTGTGGATACAAGAAAGTCCACATTTGGCTATGTATATCTTCTAGCCGGAGGAGCAATATCATGGAAGAGTGCGAAGCAGTCTGTCATTGCTGCATCCACTATGGAAGCTGAATTTGTGGCATGCTTTGAGGCCACGATTCAGGCTAATTGGCTGCGGAACTTTATTTCAGGACTTGGAATAGTCGACAGTATTGCCAGGCCGCTGAAAATTTATTGTGATAATTCTGCAGCTGTCTTCTTTTCTAAAAACGACAAGTACTCTAAGGGTGCTAAGCATATGGAAATAAAGTACTTTGCCGTTAAAGAAAAAGTTCAGAAACATAGAGTGTCAATTGATCATATTAGCACTGAACTTATGATTGCTGATCCTTTAACAAAAGGGTTACCGCCCAAACTGTTTGCTGGTCATGTTGAGAATATGGGCATTATGTCTGCTAACGAATGTTAAATTGTAATGTTTTAAGTTCATTAATGATGTATGTTTGACACTCTAAGCTTGTTAATGTATACGTTTCTGAAATTTCTGTTTTCTACTTATGAAGATGCATGCAAATGATGATGTTGAAAACAGATTATGTTATTGATAATGACATTATGTTTGAACCCATTATGGACTTCTCATTTTAAGATCATATTGAGAAGAAAAGTCTAATATAGTAGTACATGGAAGGAAACTTGTTGATCAAATAACATGTAACCGCCATGACTCTTATTAGTTTGTATTCTTGATTATGACTAATGATGGAACCAATGTATGTAAGGTCCTTTGATACGCATCATGATTGATGTATTATTAAGTTACATGAGTCAAGTGGGAGAATGTTAGAAAATAATAATTTATTATTATGTGTGACTCATGTGAAATAATGTTTTGGGCCTATATGTAAATTAATGAAAGTAAAGGGACCTATTGGTTAATATGAGAAGTTGATAAATAATTATAAATAGTGGTAACTTGATGGGAGTTACATACATTATGATCACCAAGGGTTTTGTCTCTCCCTAAAAAGTTCTCTGAATCATTGCCATCAAGAAAGGGTGTGAGAAGGAAGCAAAAGGGAAGAGATAGATTGGGAAAAGGAGGATTCATCTTGCAACTTGATTATGGATCAAAGTAAGTGCCACTACCATTTATATTTATGTGAGAATCATAGATTCTAAGATCCTTATGATGTGTATGATAGTTTTCTATTATTGAACCCTAGAGAACTATGATTTACAAGATCAACATTCACATGTCAACATTTTCTCTCACTTAATTACAACCATTAAAAAGTGATGTAAAAAGTAATATGAGAGAAAAAGTGATGTGAGATTATCATTTTTCTTCCTAAAACCTGGTGCTGTGTGTCTTGCTCTCTGATCTCTGTAGATGCTTAACAAAACCAGTTTCACACACAACAGTCTTACATACAACACCTTGAATGACGTAAACCTCTGCTAACAACATGTTTGATGAAGCTCCCCTCATTTGTTATAGCATCTAGACTTCCTTGTGGAATTCTAGCATTTAAAGGTGGCATAGAACATAACGATTCTGATAATACAGTAAATAAACAATGATAGACATTTTTTCTGAATTATATATGGCCTTGATTAATGATAATATTTAACCGCATTTTTTGGTTTTTTTTTTCCCTTTTCATTATGTCACATATGTAGTAAACTTACCTACATATTTGCCACCAACTCAGAGTGCTGCAAAAAAATTAAAGATATGTATTTTTTTAATCTGAACTTCGCTTCACTACAACCTTACAAATTCCATGATAGAAAAGATCAAAAGAAATGCTTTAAGTTTAAATACAGATGATTAAACAAAAAAATTTAGTCGAAAGAAGATTATGCATCCGTTTATTTAATATGTTAATGCAGACACATCTTGATATTTAGCAAGTTAGCAGAATAGCAAACTATAACAAAATAAAGAAATTTACTAAAATGAACATGAAAAGTTGAAAGACATTTCTTCCCCACCAGAAAATTTATCAAGCTTCGGTGAACACAAGAAAGATCATACGCAGCTTCTTGTTACCTGAGAAGAAGAGACATTAAGCCACTAAATCCCAGAATGCATTGGAATATTGAATCAACAATTATAGCTCCTTGGATTTCCCTCATTATGTTCCTAAATTTCTGCAGTTATAAGCAGGCATTAATATGGAAACTGGGAATAAATCCCAACCAGAAGAGGAAAAGCCATAATTAAATGTGATTTGTGAACAAAAGATCCCCTTCATTTAGTTGAAAAAAAAGAAAGAAAACAAAGCAGAACTTGAATAGTGGATGCATAGAAGCAGAAAGAGGCGAAAAGGAAAAATTATGCTGGTGATTCAAATATTTATAAGTTTAAACATGGGTAACATGGAAGTTAACATGTCCTAACATTTGTTTCTCAAGTAGTAGCATTTTAAAATGTAGATACTTTACCAGGATTTTGATTACTTGATGTAATTTTACAAGCCTGAAAGAGCTTAAGAGTGATTGATTAACATTTTCTATCTGCCAGTAAACTTACATGTTTAGTAAGATCAAAATTCTTTAGCATTAATGATTAACTATGTCGGTGTCAAATACACAAGTGAGCTCCCTTGAACTAAAGGCAGTTGGGTACCAAAGTAGGAATGCAATATCATTGTGATGCCAGAAAGAAACAACATTGTAGAAATTACATTAGAAGTATCCTTCTGCCATCATTGACGTAAAAGTGAATATTTATGAATATGGAGAACTATCAATTTTCCTAAGGTATAATAAGGGCGTCAACCATTACATAAAAACATATGCTTACATCTGTTCCACCCATAGCTGGTACCATGATTAATTAACAGGATTAGTACTAGCTAGTGAGCCAGCCAATGATAGATAGTGCTGAAGGCCGTAATAGATAAAAGGTACTACAATTATAGATGCAAAGATGTGAATAAAAAAGAAGTACTAATTTTTTTTAGCAAGTCATAGAAACAGGATTTAGCTAATTAACCTCGCTAAATATGAGATAGTATCAAAATAATTAGTTAAGACAATGATTTGTTAATAAAAACGAGATGGAAAAAAAAAGTTCTTTCTCAAAGCCCTTCATAAAACAACATGATAAATGGCCAGAGATGTATTGTCTCTCTCTTCTTCTTTAATTATTCACACTAGAGGTGTAAGTTAGTGGTTTGGTTTGATTTTTGAGAGAAAATAAACCCGAATCAATCAAAATCAATTGGTTTGGTTTGGTTCGGTTGTCGTATTTTTTATAGCCAAATCCGAACCAAACCGAACCGAACATCTATGAGTTGGTTTGGTTCGGGTGATCGGGTTAGCTATTTTTTTAATGCAAAAATTAACTAAATAATTAGTTTTTCATAAAAAAATACAAAATAAACTAATGAAAAAATTTCTAGAAATAGAATCAAACTTATTGATTTGAACACTAATAATTATTTCATGTTTCAGAATGTGTATTAAAAGGTTTATAAAGAGGGAATAAAGAAACATATTGATATTTGTATTAAGAAATTATATTTGAATAAGTTAAAAAATTATTCAAGAGAGATTTAACTTGGCAAGTTGTATACTACTACTATTCAATTAAGAGAAAGTTGTGACGCTACTAACTTGGAGGTATATATGTAACCAATTGAACCCCTAAGGACATGAGTGAAGCTAATGAAGACTTGATTAGTTGAACTTTGAATCAGCAACCTAGCGAATCCAAAGTTTCCAACCTTTGTAGTCATATTTTCATCCAAGAGAATGTTGTTAGGCTTCAAATCATAATGCACAATAGGAACTTCACTATCACTGTGCAGGTAATCCAATGCACAAGCAGTATCAATATCTATATTCAGTCTCTCCATAAGGTTCAACTCATTTTCATTTACATGCTTTCTCTTCCCCTTAATCCAATCTTCCAAGCTCCCATTACTCAAGTACTCATAAACTAGAACCAGAAATTCATTTTTTTAAAGTCAATACTAGAGCATTTAAAGTCAATTCATCGTTTTTAAGCTTCCAAGTTTAAATGATGTTGTTACTGTTACTTTCACTTTTTTGTTCTTTATGTATAGTAGCAAGCAAATTGTCAGACATAGTATCAGTGTTACCATTGTGGCTATGATGATGTAATGTCTGACATGCCTTCTTCCATGGCCATGAGGTTCACATGCAAAATACAGGTAAAGTTTTTTATTGCCTTCTAAATAGACAGTAGAAAGATTTTAGAAAACTCTAACATTAGGAATTGTTCCTTCTAAATCATTATAAGAGAGGTTCAAAAGCTGAATGACATGTAGATTTTGAAGTTCAATAGGAATGGATTCAGAGAGTTGGTTGAAGGAAAGATCCAAAGTTTTCAAGCCTCTCACCTCTCTAAGAGTTTTTAGAATAGCACTTGATAGCATATTCTTGGCCAGAACTGCAATGCCGGTGAGCAGAACCTAACATTTTGGTAGAAGAATTTTCTAGCCTTTTGTGTTGAACGAAAATGACGTTTTAAGAGTTGGAAACTGAGAAAGTATTACAAAAAATAAAGAAAAACAAGTAATAGCCAAAAAATGTTGTAGCATAAATATTTTTTAAAAATAAAATATATAAATATATAGTTTAGTTTGGTTCGGATTAGTTCGGTTTTAAAATTTCAAATCCGAGAACTGAACCAATTAAGCTTTAATTGGTTTGGATTTTACCCGAACCAATCAATATACCCAAACCAAACCGAACTAATTTAATTAGTTCGGTTTGGATTAATCAGGTTGGTCGGTTATCCGAACCAATTTACACCCCTAATTCACACTGGTTGACTTTAAAACCTATGAAGCATTATTAGTGACACGGACACGGGACCAAACAAGAACATGAAGATACATCAAATTCTAAAAATTGTAGGACACAAATATATATATTTAAAAATTTAAGAAAAAAGATTCATAATTTATAATAGGAAAAAACCATACTTTCATCCTCTAACTTATTTTCTATTTTCAAATTCGTCCTCTAACTATTAAACATTCTAAATTTGCCTTCCAACTTTTGAAAACCTAACAAATTTAACCTTTTGCCTAATTTCGTCAGTTTCATTAACGGAACAATTCTACGTGGTATCCTATGTGGCAATACGACATTAATTCATATAAATGGTTTGCTAAGGGTCAAAATGACCTTGTTTTCTAATGTTTAATGAGGAAAAAAATCAAACAACGTTACGTACTAAACGTCGTTCATTAACGAGGGACAATTAGTGGGAAAGGCTAAAATTAGAGTGCAAAACTCTGAAAGCAGGTGTCAAAGGAAAAATCCAAGCTTTAGGGTACAAATTAGTGGAGGGTTCGAAAGCAAGGAGTGGGAAAGCAGACTCCAATCGCGATTCTCTAGGTATGTTGATACATAGAGTGCAATGTATTTTGTGTTGAGGGTGGGGTTGGTGGGTTCATTGTTAAGTTGGTTATGCTTTCCATGTTTGTCTTGTGGTCTTGCATATGGTGGTCTTGTAATTTTTTGGATCATTTTGTCTGTTATGAGTATAAAAATAATTGTTTTATTGTTGTTTTCTAAATAGGGATAGATTTGTTTAAGATTGAAGTACATCATGGGGTCACTTTGTCTCCTCACCAAAAACACAATATATTGATGGTCAAATAGCCATTTGGAAGGAAGATTCAAATTTGTGGACTTATTGGGAATGTTTGGATAGGGTCAAAGACTTGGGGTATGCATGTATTGAGCATGTGTGGTATAAATTTTGAGGGAAGGGGTTAGAAGCTGCCCTGAAGCAATTGACAAATGATAGGGGTGCCATGGAAATGGAAATAGTTGCCAAATGCCATGGAAAGGTTGAAGTGTATTTGGAGCATCTAGTTTCACAACCTATAATAGTTACTAGTCCTAAAGAGGGTCTGCCTAATTATGATGGGCATGAAGTTGCTATGGTTGAGGGAGATGGAAATGAAACTAATAGACTTGTAGAAGAAGATGGTACAGATGATCAAAGTGATGATAGTTCTATCAACATTCGCTTTGGAGATTCTGAAGAGGAAGTAGATGATAATGATTTATTTGATAAGGATAATGGCAATGGTAGTGAGGATGGTCATGGTACAACAAGGGTGCAAACTATTGAAGCAAATTACAATGGTGAAGTTGGATTGGAGACTAAGGGAGGGGTGCAGATTGAGGGAGCTACCACTGAGAACTTGCAACGAGGAGAATTAAGAAGAAGCTAAAGAAAGAAAGAAAAAGGCAATAACCATCAATCCACAGAGTCTGAGAATGAAATGTAGAGGAAAAAGGGTCCAAAAAAGAGGAAGGACAAAGAAGGTGCAAGACCAAGCAAGAAGAGAGGTAGGCCAAGAAAAATAAGACCAATTCTAGTGTTTTATGAAGGAGAGATGCAAATCAGTGATGATTCAGAATTTGATTCACTGAAATTTGCTGTTGACAACAACATAGATGAGGTAGATATGGTGGATAGAGGATTATCTAATGATCACTACAATTCTAACGAATTACATAGTAGTGGTGATAGTACAGATGATAAGGAAACGAAAAATGCAACAAGATTTCGATTATTCACCATGCCAAAAAAGATGTCAAATTATAAATGGGAATTAAGTACCTTTTTGGCATGCAAACAAGACTTGGAAGAGGCCATTAGTACTTATGCTATTCATTTAGGCAAAAATTTGAAGTTCCAAAAGGATGATTTGAAGAAGGTGATGGTAATATGCAAGGAAAGTTATGAATGACTTACTTACTGTTCCAGGCTACCCACTAAGGACACATGCCAGCTAAGGAAGTTAGTGGACTAGCACACTTGTAGTAGAGACTTTAGGGTGAGGTTATTGAGTACAAAGCGGCTAAGTAAGAAGTTATTTTCTAGGGTTAGGGAGAATCCAAAAATGAAATTGTCAGATATATGTGACAGAGTACAGGAGAAATGGAATACTAGTGTGACTAAATCAAAAGCATATAAGGTAAAAAAACAAGTAATTGACATTGTGGATGGATCCTTTAGGGATTAATATACTAGACTCTATGACTATTGTCTTAAGTTGTTAAGGTCAGATCTGAGGTCTACAATCATGATGATTGTTAATGCATCTGAAGGTGATGAGGAAGATCTAGAAAACCCTGAGAGATTCTTCCTGTCCACATTCTAGAGGTTTTACATCTGTTTCAATGGTTGCAAGTAGAGTTTCCTGAAGTGTAGGCCAATAATTGGTTTGGATGGGTGTTTCCTAAAAGGATACTATGGTGGTCATATACTAGTTGCAGTTGGAAGAGATCCAAATGACCAAATACTACCAATAGCATTGGTTGTGGTGGAAGGTAAGACAAAGGATTCATGGAGTTAGTTCATGGAACTATTGATAAATGATCTTGGAGGTAGATTAGTGTGTAGCACATACACCTTTATATCTGACCAACAAAAGGTACATACTCTTTCCATTATTAGTCATGCTATATTTTCTTATTACTTAATAATTAGAACTTGTATGAATTACATATTACTTATTTACTTATTACTTGTTGCTTATTAATTGTTTATTATGGTTGTAAAGGATTGTTGCCTACCTTTGATGAACTATTTCCTGGAGTGGAAAACAGGTTCTGTGTCAAGCACTTATACAACAACTTTAGGAAAAAAACATCTTGGAAAGAAGCGGAAGGAATTATTGTGGAGGGTAACTAAGGCAACATACCCATAAGAATGGGAAAGGATTATGAGGGAGATGAGACAAGTTATTCAGGAAGCACACAAGGACCTCGTTAAGATTCCTCCAAGGTTCTAGAGTAAGTCCAGATTCACTTATAAGTCTAAGTATGATGCCTTGCTAAACAATATGTCAGAAACCTTCAATAGTATGACTGTTGGACCAAGATAGAAGCCAATTATGACCATGTTGGAAGAGATAAGGGTGTACTTCATAGAGAGGTGGGAATAGAAGGAAGATTACTCTATTTAATGGATTAATCTTGCCCAAGATCAAGAAAAGACTGCAAAAAGAAGTTAAACCTACCAATAGGTGGCTGATAAGGTGACTTCTTTAATCCTATTGGTAGTCATTATAATTATTTTTATCCCATCAATTTTAATCATGACTTCTATAATATTAATGATGTTAATCTATTGTTTGACTATAAGGTGGTCTGGAGAGCATATGTTTGAGGTTAGACACATCAACATGTTGAGGGACAAATTTGTGGTCAATTTAGACACAAGGGAGTGTTCTTGCAGAAAATGAATACTCACTGGGATCCCCTGTTTCATGCATGAATTATTTGAATCAAAGCCCATAAGATTACATTCTTGTGTATTACAAGAAAAAGACTTACAAGGCATGCTATCAGATAGTAATCTTCCCTGTAAATGGCTCAAACATGTGGCCTTAAACAAAGTACCAAGATGTATTGCCTCCTCCATGCAAAGGGAAACCAAGGAGACCTAAAAAGAATAGGAACAAAGAAAGAGCTGATATTAGTAAAGATGCACCACAGATGAGCAGGAGAGATCTCCCTTGCAAGTGTAGTAGGTGTGGGAATACTGGTCACAACAAGTTCACTTGCAAGCTTGGACTAGGTCAGACAGAAAGTGAAGGTGTGACATAACCTGTAGGTCCTAGGAAAAGCTTACTCTGAAAAGGAAGAAAGCACCAAATGCTTTAACTTCTTCCAACCCTCCAACTCAATCATCTCAAAAGCACCAGCATAGTCAACTTGTAAACCAAGCAGTAAATACTGATGCAGCACCAGATCAACCAACTAGTGTAAGAGGGAAAGACAAATGAGGGAATGGCAGAATAAGGATGGGTAGAGGAGGCAAGGGCAAAGGTAGCACAATCTATGTAACTACTGCAAATGAAGTCATAATGATGTAATGCCACTTGCTACAACTCAATCAAGTGGGAACCCAATGCAAGAAAGTGTTACCTGTTCATAACAGCCACCTGTAACTCAAACCAGTCCAAACTTGGATGGGGCAGACCAAGTTCAAACACAAACTAGTGCAGTGGGGCTAAGTCCAATAAGAAGAGGTACCATAAAGAGAAGGTTGGAAAAGAGAGTGATTTATATGGGAAGGATGCCATGGGCTTAAGCTTCTTCCAACTGTAGTTAGGATGACTGAAAATTGCATAAGCTTGTTGTTAGGCCTCTGCCGCATGGTTTTTTGTGAGGAAGCATTAGTTGCTTAGTAACTTGTTTGTTGTTGGAATTGTAATTATTAGTATGTTATTTTGCATAGGCCTTATGGTATGTAATTACAAGTTATAATTGGTGCTATCATTTTGCTTATTTTGATTTCAATTCAGCATTGTGAAGTTCATTGCACTCTTAAGTTCATGACAATATGATTTTGTTATTCTTACTTATTATAAGTTGTAATGTCAATATCAGTTTGATAATCACTTATCAAGTACATTGCAACTCATTTCATTCCACTACAAACCATTTCAGTCCACTATGACTTTGGATTGTCAAGTAAATGTCAAGTTCATTATTAATTGACCAAATTTTGCTTCATGTATAATGTCAAACAAGTCTTCCTTTACAACATACTAATTCGATTCAGTTATGTAAAATTAGTACATCGATTAGGCAATTCCATTCCTATTCATGTATCAATCAACAGTACAGATGGTGGATCAATACAAAATGATTCCATTCCCATACACATTCATTCTCATTCCCAAGTCTCCTATATACTACACTCAGTTCATAAGGTGTTTAAGTCCCTTGGTGCTTCCATATGTCCACAACATGGACATAATATAGGTAATTCAGTCCCAAATAGATAATAGTATTGAAGATTAAAATTTGATTCCATTTTCTTGTTGCATTCAGTGACCTCCGTAGAGTTAGAATCCTTCTCCACTACCTCAGCATAACCAAATCCCTTTCATCAACAATATCCTCGTTATATCATTAAAAAAAATCACAACTAGAACCTTTCACAGCTTTCTGGAAATAAAGCAAATAGTGCATAAAAAGTTAGAGGTTCAAATTAAGGAAATTAGGAAAACCTTATACCACCAAGATGAGCTAAACAAGAATGAATTCACTTACTTGTCATTTCCTGCAACTCCAAAATCTTCTTCCAAAGTTAGCATTTGTTCCTGTAGTGCAAACCATAGTCTTCTCGTCACACTTGCAAAATGGAGCCCACTGATGATGTCAGTCATAGAGGAATTACCTTCACAATTCATTGGGTGGAAATGAAGTAGATGAAGTAGAAAGAAGAACCATGCATGAAAGAAGAAGAGGAATCACAATAGAAATGGAGCAAAACTAAAGGAATCACAATGGTGGGTGGAAAGAAGAAGATGAAAAAGAAATAGGAACCCTAACTTGAAATGTGGGTGAAATTGGATGAACCACTAATGACTAATTTTTCATTCGTTAGCCATGTCAAATGTGTCTGGCCACATCAAGTGCCATATTTGTTTTTTTAAGCCATGTTAGATGCCAAGTATATTATCTTCTGTCACGCATATAGATAGAGTTGATGGAGTTAGGCAAAAGGTTAAATTTATTAAGTTTTCAAAAGTTGGAAGATGAATTTGGAGTGCTTATTAGTTAGAGGACAAATTTGAAAATAGAAAATAAATTGGAAGACGAAAATATGGTTTTTGCCTTTATAATATCGTAGCCATGTTAATGCCGAAAAAATAATTTTTAAATTGAATATGTGTCGTATAAGCATTAGTGTCGGACATTTGTTCGACACGTGACACGACACCAAAATGTTATGTTCATGCTTTATATTTTAACACTACTACATTGAGTAGCACTCAAACTAGTTTGATGGCATTCATGCTCAAATTCAAATAATATATGGTATACATCATATACAAACCAATTTATCAATACATCATATACAGACCAATTTATCAAGATAATAAAGTGAAACAACATTACTAAAACTCAAGCAAAATGACTATTGGACTAAGGCATACACATAAAATATGGAGGACATAAACGTGAGGACCAATCTCCAGCTTGTAATTGAAAAGACCTATGGGCTTGTGAACACCCAAATACAAAGAAGTTAGCTACATTACTACATACATATGATTAAGGCTTTATTTGGGTTGGTGGTAAAGGATGAAATGAGATGAAATAGAATGGAATGATTTATAGTTCCATTGTTCGGGTTTTAAAAAAAAGATAGAATGGCATGGTATTGGATGGAACCCATTCCATCATATTCCACTCCATACCCCACTTTTTGTTCTCTTCCAAATTGGGGAATATAAGATGAAATGAGGTTTTTATTTTATTAATCCTTATCATTTTATTCCGTTCCAATATTGCTGGCTAGTCGTGCAGCTCCGCGCCCCACTAGATCTTGCAATCACTGCCTAAACCAGCGAGTCGCATAGCTCTGCACTGCCACCACTCTGCTTTCAATGCGCCACCGATAGCGAGCTGCGCAGTTGCTCCTTTACCTCCATTGCTTATTCCCATTATTCTATTATTGGGTTCCAAAACGAAAGCCATTCTCTTTGTTTTATCTGTTTTCATTTTTTTTTGGCTTAATTATCTCTCTGGTCTCTATAAATATAGCCATTTTTTGTTTTGGCTTCTCGAAAATTTTTGAGTCCATTTTGGTCCTTTTAAAATTCGAGACAGGTAAAGTTAGTCCTTGCCATACGCTTATTTTAAAGATTAACTTCATCTGTCTCAAAATTTAAAATGATCAAAATATGCTAAAAATTTTTAGAGAGATTAAAACAAAAAATAACTACATTTGAAAAGAATAAAAAGATAATTAAACCATTTTTTTATTATTATTAGTTATCTCTTTTTATTTTTATTTAGCTTAATTTTAAGTTTGTTGCTTTGGGCTTATTGGTTGGGTCAGTGACATTTACTTGGGCCATACCATAGGATGTTATGAAATTTTAAGTTTTGGGATAAGACATTGAATAACTTGAGCTAAGTTTTGTCAGTGGGTTATGATTTTTTTTTTTTGTGATTTATTTGAGTCTTTTTTTAGCTATGTTTATTATGTTTGAAGCAAACTTTATTTAAAAAAGGAAATAAGAAAAGCAAACAAAATATATTAACATGATAAATTAGTCAAATAATTTGGGCTAAGGTTAGAGTGATAGAAAATGTAAATAAAAATAATAAAGAATAAAGATAATAAAGATAAAAAAATGTTTTAAATTCTTTCATTGACTTATTGAATTTTGTTTTTATTTTTATTGGTGTGTTTATTTTAGTTACATTATTGACACTTGTTTTAAATGGTGATCTTGTACTAATTTTATAAATAAAAGTTTTTTTAAATGAAAAGAAATTAGTTGAGCTGTGACAGCTTATTAGTTCTGTTATTTTTTAAGAGTTATCTAAGTCATGACAATTTGATGACTTGAAATTTTCTCGTAAAATCAGGTGAATTTTCTAAAACAATAAAAAAATTCTTTAAATGAAATTAACTAATCCAAAATAAAAATCTTCATAATTTAGTTTTGCCAATGATCACTTGTGTATTTTTTTAAATGGAGTAAAATAAATATTTCTAAAGGTTATTATTGATTTGCATAAATTGACTCCCGAATCCATTCTCATTTTCATAAAGGCTAGTTTTTCCTAAAATAAAAAAAATATTTTCTAATTTTTTTAAATTTAAATAAAATTTGTGGCAACTCCATATTTTCTTTTTGAATTTTATTTTTCGCTATTCCATTGCGATCCCAGTCGTAACAATGGGTTTTGACCCTACTCATCTTTCGACCATGAATGTTATAAACAGCCTACTTGGTCCAAATAGTGCTGGCTTAGGTAGCCAAAATTTTTTGACAGACTTGCTAAAGAATGTTGAAGGAGGCGCTATTCAGCCTTTTGGACCAATATTCCCAACTATGACAAGGGAAATGCCACACAGTCCTCAGGTCAAAGCCAAACAATTCAAACATTGGCCACTATGAGATAATAGATTAATGAGAATAATCATGAAATGATTCATATATTAACTCAACAAATGAACACAGTTCGTAGCTTGTTAATTAAGGCAACTAATAGTACTTACAATGCCTTGGTTCAACAAGTGGGTTGACTCAATATTGTACTAGGGGGTGTAGAAAATGAACAACCTCACGGTTATGAAGTTAACAATACTCTTAGCATAGAAAGCTTAGATGCAAATAATTAGTTCTAGTATGGCCATATGGTCTATATGGATAGAAATAGTCAAGTAATTACTGCCCAACCAGGAGGTGGGCAACTTGAATCTAGTCGACCACTAATTCTTCCAGATCAAAATGTCAATCAAGTCATCGAACAAGCCTTAACGAGATTTGTGTTTAATGTTAGCCCTACATTTCACTCGCAGTTTGTTTCAGCTTTCCCAAATTAGATAAAGCAGTTGGAATTGCCTAGGGCTTCAAAGTTTCTAAATTCACAAAGTTTTTTTGGTGAAGGTAGAGAGTCATCAGTCAAACACATCGCTAGATTCACTACAAAATGTGGTGATTAGCGTCGAATGAATACCTCAAGAAGAAGATGTTTCCTAATTCACTTACTCAAAATGCATGTACATGGTATTCGACCTTACCCTTGAGGTCGGTCCATTCATGGGCTCAACTTAAAAGAATGTTCCATGAATAGTTCTTTAGAGCTGAAATGAAGGTAAGTTTAATAGAATTATTTAATGTCAAACGAATTCTTGAGGAGTCCATCAATGATTACTTAGTGAGGTCTAGACAATAAAGGAGTCAATGTTACACTCCAATTCCTGAACCAGAGATATTCAAAATTATGACTTCAGACTTAGACTTCTCCACTAGAAAGAAGTAGTAACCAACAGTTTGTCGATATGACACAACTAACCAATAAGGTACAACAAATTGAATGTTTATAAGAGGAGAAGGAAATGTTGAAGTGACAAAATAAGAAAGAAAGTATACACATTGTCTAATGTGATGAAGAGGTTGAAGAAGCCTTGAGTCAAGAAAGGGATAATGGTGGGAGAATTACAAGATGGGCTACCTTATAGTTGCCAAGCTTTAAGGCTGGTAAAGGGTATAGAGAAAATGGACTTTGTAGGTTGAAAAACATACTTATTTGACATTACAAAGGCTGGACAAATATTTGATTTGTTGTTGAAAGATACCCAATTAAGATTAAAAGGAGACCGTGTCATTCTTCCTGCACATGAAATTAAAAATAAGAAATATTATAAATTTCACCGTGATTTTAGACATTCTACTAATAACTGCATTTGTTTTAGGGATTTGATTCAGCACAACCTGAAGAAGAGCAGCTTGAAATTTACTAAAAAGACAAGCCCACTTTGAAGGTTGACTTGGACCCATTCGACATTTCAGTTAGCTTTGCGGAGACTGAGATGTCATGCAATATGATCTGCATCAACTATGATCCTATTGCCAAGAAGGGTCAATGTCTTGGCGATGCGTTGGAATTGTTCGAAGTCGTATATATGTATCCTTGACCCGATGAGACAATGATGCAATTCCTTCAAAGAATAAATATCAAATGATATAAAGAAAAAATATGCTCTACTTATCGATTATTTTGTAAATCTGAGGAGGAAGCTGAAAAAAAAATCGAAGCTTGTTTCAACTGGGCCTTCCTATCGAATGGTGGAAATTAGGGGGCGCAAACAAGTTGTTAACTCTATAGCCGAATATTATCCAACGAATAAAATGGATAAAACTAGACTTGTTGCTGGAAACAAGAGGATGATGAACTTTGGACCCTTCGCGTCATCTGTGAATGTTGTCAATGCCAAAACTGGGGTTCTAAATCCTATCTTAGGCCTTGGAAACAAGGTAGAAAAATGTTGGAGGTTATCACATGCAATTCAGATCCCTACCACCACAAATTGTATACCCTCCGATATGTAGGAGTGAAGGAGTTCGGAAACGACTGAAGTTCCCTAGAACTATACAACAAGCACCTTACCAGCAGCTGTCGAGATCTGAGAAGAAACATAGGCAACGTGAAAGGGCATTAGCTCGTAAACTAGTTAAAGAGAAGCAGGACATTGACCAAAAAACAAAAAAATATTGTCGAAGAGGTAAAGTTGCCTTTGATAAAGAAAAAGACAATAGCTTATGGTAAGAATGATGATTGCTTTAAGAAATCCTTGGAGATCATCATGATAGATGAAGACCTTTTGGAGCTAGAACGTAAGAAAGTAGCTAAGAGATAAGCCAAAAAGGTTATCAGAGAATTATTTCCCCCAAAAAAGGATACCAAGGGTGAAGAAACCAAGCAAGCTTACAAAGGCGACAAGTGTGTCAAAGAAAGACCAAAAAATCCTGAGAGAGAAGATGCTCACTTATCTGACATCTAGATTAATATGGAAGTTGATGACCTATTAGAGGAAGAATTGATTGAATTCTTGAAGGAGACAAAAACGTTAAAGAAACCAAAAGATCTTGAGGCCCAAGTAAATATAATATCTGTGCTGCTCCATGACTATGAAGATTATGAAGTTGTCGGGAATCCAGAAAAAGATTATGACATCGATTTTGATGGTCCCTAGGTGTTGGAGCAATCATTGGTGATAGTCTTTTCTCAAGAGGCTAGTTTTAGTAAGCCTTCACACGAAGATATGGAGCATTTGAATCCATTGCATATAAAAGCTCATTTCAACGAAAGGTCTATTAGAAAAGTACTAATCAACGGAGGATCTGTAAGTGAACCTAATCCAAAAGTCAATTTTTAACAAGTTAAGGAGAAAACCATCGAAGTTGGTGCCCATAAATATTGTGGTGACAGACTTTAGTGGGCAAAGGGCCTCTGCAGAAGGGGTGGATATGCTAAATATAAAAGCGAGAACTACTGAAAGGTAGACTTTGTTTATGTTCGTGCCATCAAAATCTACTTTTAACATGTTACTGAGTAGAGAATGGATTCATTCTATGAGTGCTACTCCTTCCATAATACACCAGAAGTTAGTCTTGTGGAACAAGGAGGGTAATGTTGAAGTCATCCCCATAGATGATAACCCTTGCTTTACCCAATAATACAATTTGGACTGTAAGGAATATAGTCCTTCATTGAAACTAGTGACCCAGATGTCAGTAGCTTTAACCTTAAAACAATTGAAGTATACCTTCTTAATAGGAGAGGTTTCAGGATAATTCCTAAGGTCGAATCATAGCCATCTGGTTAGGATGACAACTATTGAAAAAGCATTACAGAGATTGTTAGCTTATATGGTCGACAAGGCTATCAAGGAAATTAATTACAAAATCCCTAATTGTATATATATGAAGAAGAATGTGATTGATCTGTGAATTTTGATGAATTGCCTCTTTGAGAAGACATTAAGAAAGTGGAGGTGCAGGATCCTATAGAGGAGGTGAACTTGGGAACCAAAGAAGAGAAAAAGGCAACTTATGTAAGCAAGCTACTTACACCTTATATGAGGGGTGAATGGTCAAATTGCTAATGCAATACCAAGATTGCTTTGCATGAGACTACCATAAGATGCTTGGTCGATGTAGTGAGTCGGTCAAACATCGCCTTTTAATTAAGCCAGGATTCAGACCCTTCAAGTAGCCTGCTAGATGCTTTGTCCCAAAGGTTTCTCTTAAGGTTAAGGAGGAAATCAAATGCTTACTGAATGCTAAGATTATCAGAACTATCAGGTATGTTGAATGAATTTCCAACATAGTTCCAGTAGTTAAGAAAAATGGCAAAATAAGACTCTACGTCGACTTTAGAAATTTAAATTTGGAATACCTAAGGATGAGTACCCAATGTCCATAGTTGATATGTTAATAGATTTCACCTCAAGCCATCAAATAACGAGTCTCATGGATGGATACTTTGGTTATAATCAAATCTTTATAGCTGAAGATGACATCTCTAAAACAACATTTAGATGTCCTAGAGCATTGAGGACTTATGAATAGGTGGTTAAGCCCTTTGAGTTGAAAAATATAGGTGTGACTTACCAAAAGGCAATGAATGCCATTTTTCATGATATGATTGACAAATTTATGGAGGTATATATAGATGATGTTCTAGTGAAATCTGATTTAGATGATGATCATTTGAAAGATTTAAAGAATGCTTTCAAATGAATGAGAAAGCATAACTTAAAAATGAATCCTCTTAAATGTAATTTCAGTGTGTCTATAGGTAACTTTTTAGGATTCTTGTTGCATCACAAGGGAATAGAGGTCAACAAGAATAAAACTAAAGCTATAAAGGAGGCCTCCCTGCTAAGAAAAAAGGAGGAGTTACAATGTTTACTTGGCAAAGTCAATTTCTTACATAATTTCATTTTAAATATGGCTGGCAAGCTAAAGATCTATTCCCTTTTGTTGAAGTTAAAGAATGAGAAGGAGTTTAAATGGAGCTAGGAACACTAGAAAGCTTTTGACAAAATCAAGCAATACCTGGTAAATCCACCTATAATGACTCCACTTGACTATAAAAGACCTTTGATGTTGTATTTATCCACCAATGATGATATTATAGGTTTTTTTTTGCCCAAGCTGATCTTTACTTGGTAAGAAACAAGAAAGAGTTACAGTCTTTAATTGGCAAGGTCAATTTCTTACGTCATTTCATTTCAAATTTAGCTAGCAAGCTAAAGATCTATTCCCCTTTGCTGAAGTTAAAGAATGAGGAGGAGTTTAAATGGAGATAGGAGACCAGAAAGCTTCTGACAAAATCAAGTAATACCTGGTAAATCCACCTATAATGACTCCACCTGATTATAGAAGACCTTTGAAGTTGTATTTATCCACCAATGATGATACTGTAGGTTATTTTTTAGACCAAGATAATGAAAACGATGTTGAAAGGTCTATCTTTTATTTTAGTCCCATGCTAATAGGAGCCAAAAGAAACTATAGTGAAATAGAGAAATAATGCTTGGCTTTATATTTGGCTTGTATGAACTTAAATATTATATGAATTTGACTATGGTTTATGTGTATTTTGATGTCAATATAATCAAATATATGTTGACTGAGCTTGTGACCCATAATAGGATAGGTTGATGGGCTATCGCCTTTTCAGAATTCTCTTTGCAATTCATACCTCAAAAGGCCATTAAAGGCCAAGTCTTGGCTGACATTGTAGTTGACCAATTTCCAAAAGCCATGGTAAGTTACACGGGCTTAAGAAAGTGGAAACTATATTTTGATGGTTCAATTAATCAATTTGGAAAAGGCATAGGTAATTTTATTGTTAACCCATCTGGGAAGCCTATGCATCTCAATTCTCGCCTGAATAGAACTTTCTCAAATAATGAGGCTGAATATGAGGCCTTAATAACTGGGTTAGATCTCATTCTTAAGATAGGAGGCAAAAATATGGAAATATATGGTGACTCAATGTTAGTTATCAAACAGATTACATAAGAATATAAATGCATTAATACAAGTTTGATGCAATATTTAGCTATAGCTATACGACTATTATATGAGTTCGATGAGGTGAATATTCAACATATCCTAAGGGCGTCGAACTATGTAACAAATGCTCTAACTTAGTTAGCCTCTGGCTATTTGCTTCCACCTATGGAATTAGGAAGCTTGATGGAGATCAAAGATGAAATATTACCTATAAAGGAAAGGGAAATATTTCATGCTAAAGTTTTTAATGAAGGGATAGATGATTAGATGCCAAAACTAAAATCTTATTTATCTGACCCAAATGGCAACTTCGAACTCAAAATAAGGCTCAGGGCTATAATTATATTTTACTCAATAAGGAGCTATTCTTCAAAAGTGTCGATGACCAGTTGTTGTAGTGTTTAACCCACAAGGAAGCTATAGAAGCAATGATCGAAGTTCATGAAGCCATTTATGGAGCCCATCAAGCAGGAAATAGAATGAGCTGAACTTTGTGTCGAGATTGCATGGAGTATGCCAGAAGTTGCCAAGAATGTCAACGATATAGACCTCTCCAGCATGTTCCATCGAGTGACATGCATTTAATAATCAAGCCCTAGCTATTTAGGGGGTGGGCCATGGACATTATTGGACAATTTACCTAGCCTCATCGAAAGGGCACTAATATAAATTAGTTGCCAAAAATTATTTTGGTAACTGGGTGAAAGTAGTCCCCTTAAGAAACATAAATCAATAAGATGTTATTAAGTTCATCAAGAATAACATCCTTTGCGAGTTTGGAATTCCTGAGATAATTACGACAAATCAAGGTACTATTTTCACTGGAGTTAAGTTTAGGGATTATGAAAACTCAAGAGGTATAAAATTGTTGACATCAAGTCCTTATTTGCATAAGTCAATGGTCAAGCTGAAGCTATGAATAAGATTATCATAAATCTGATTAAGAAAGGCATTAGCCAATATCTAAAGAATTGGCATAATGTGCTAAACCAAGTCTTATGGGCAAGTCAAATGTCTTCAAATGAGGCAACTAGTTCCACTCCATATAAACTAGCCTATAGTTGTGATCTGGTGCTTCCGGTCAAAGTCAGGCTCCAATCGGCTTGTATTTTATGTCAAGCTAATTTGCCTTTTTAGGAATATTGGCAAATTATGTAAGAAGAGCTAGATAACTTAACCGAAAAAGACTAGAGGCATTAAATTGTTTAATATGCTATAAGAACAAGGTTTTGACAATCTATAATAAAAAAGTAAAATTGAAAACATTCCAAGTGGAAGATCTCGTTTAGAAAGTGATTTTGCCTATGGACCAAAAATTTGAGGCACATGGAAAATAGAGCCCTCATTGGGAGCGATCCTTTCTAATAGAACAAAAATACAAAGGCAATGCATATACTTTGAGAAATGTTAAAACAAAAAGAGGTTGTGGAATCATAAATGGAAAGTACTTAAAGAAATATTATCCGAAATATAAAATGCCAATTATCTAAAAATAAAAAGAGTAAAAGGAAAAAAAAACTAATCTAACATACGCTTCAATCCTTGAAGCATTTCAAGAAGGTTCAATAAAGGCTTGTAATGTCACCTTGCAGTGTCTGTTTATCTAACGAGAATAGCTAAGATGATTTAAGGGAGTATTTCTCAATTTCTACTGAGCTGATGCAAATCGTGTCAGGGTACTAGGGGTGATGGGTATGCCATCTGGTCGTAACCCAGTCAATGCTACTAAATCAAAGGATAGTTATGCTAATCATTCCACAACAAAAGGCAAAGATGTTAGTCGATGAGTCCTAGTATAATAGCGCAGTGCCTATTATTAGGGATAGTGTAAAAACCTCATGACAACTAAAATCAATTAGTTGGAATAAACCAACATTTTTTTCTTCTAGAAATTAATGTTTACTTCTTGAATTTAGTTCAACTAAGAAAAGTATTATGGTCATTCCTTTTGATAAGTCCTAATGACCCTAACATCTCCTAACTATGGATAGAAGGGAATTATAGGACTCATAAAGATAGGACCCTTTGAAGGAGGACAAGAGAGAAACCTTGAACCTTAGGAATATAGCTAAGGGACGGGAAAAAGAGAGCCATGAAAGACAAAAGAAGGACAAAAAGGAGCGAGTACTTGTGTTCCTAACTGTGAAGTCTCTTCTTCATTTGGGGTGATTTCTTAGGCAATTGTCTTCGAAGAAATATCTTTAGCTTTCCTGGAGTCAGACCAGGAAACAAGATCAATATCCATAGAGTTTGGATGTCGAGAAGAACCTTTAAGAGCAGAAGAAGATTTGGAATCCGCAAACTAGAAGCATGCAGATATTCTTAGAGAGGCTGATGAGTGTATAAAAGTGCTCTCTAAATACCCTATTATTGGACTAAAATGCTAAAATGTGAATAGAAATAATTGGAATTAATGTTTATTTTTAAATTGAGTTGCTTTTTACTTTGGAATACTCTTAAGCAATAATATATATATATATATATATATATAAACTTGATAAGTTTTCTATTCTTGTATTTATTTTAATCAATTTAGTCTCACTATTTAATTATTTTATTTTATAGATTAATATGAACAAAGAATAGATAAGAAGATATCAAGATTTTGGCCCAGAGCAAATACAAGAGATTGGGGCATTAAGCAAGTGAAACGGTAGGTGCAATGTATTGAAAAAAATTCAAATCTAACCCATTTAAAAGGACAAGGATATGCTACAATATTTGAAGCACTTACCTAATTATAAAAGGGGCAACCCGACATAGCAAAAAGTATGCAAAGAAACATATTAGGCAGCACAGTGAAGCATTGTGCCACAACCAACAAAAAGAAGAAGAAAAAGAACGTGACACTATCGCACGAGTTTGGAGAAAATAGATTGGAAAGGAGGTGTTGCGCCGTTTGAGAAAGAGAAAATGAAAGAAAAAGGCTACACGGGCAGGAGAGAGGATTGGACGCGCAAGGAAGAAAAAAAAGGGAGTTATGTGCAATGGTGAATTTTAGTGAGACGATTTTATTGTATTTTAATCTTACTTTGTCTTGCTAAATTTTCTATACTAAGGGGATGATGAGACCTTGGTTATTTTAACATTACTATGTTGAGTTATTTTTTTTTACCCAATTTTAGGATTTAATGCTTATTGATTTTCTTTTCCTATCAGATTATATGAATAAATTTTTAGATGAGTGCAGTCATGTTTTTCTCATGTTTTGCAATTTATTTGTGTTATCTGAGTGTTAGTGGTAATTGTTGAATATCAACTGTGATTTCTTATTAGGAATATATTTGATGATTTAATAATTTATTATTAATAAAAAAATTTTATCATACACTTTATTATTATTTTTAGTGCTTTATTGATAGATCTTCTGTGATCATATGCTTGCCGCTAGATTTTCAGGAGTTAAATTATTTGGGTATAATAATTTGACATAGTTAATTTTAAAATTAATCTTGGTGGATTCTAAATCTTAGTCATCTTACATTTATTAGAAACCAAATTTGTTTACTATGCTTCACTTAAATTTACATTCAAAATTAATCTTATTTACAATTAATCATTTAATATTTTTCTTTAGTTTCTTTGTTCCTTTAGCTATTCTTTTAATTTTTCTGTCTGTGAAATTGATACCCCAAAGTTGTGCTACAACTACCGCGTTATTCTTTGGGCATAATCAGAGGCCATGAAGAGAGTAAGGAAAGCGAGCAAGGCATGTTCTTTGAAATTTTGGAAAAGGAGTTATTATGAAAGAACTCATGTTAGGTTATGGCATTTAACCCTCTATGTTTACCTTATTTATAGCTGTGTTAGTTATGAATATGGAGTGTAGATAGGTTTTAGATGATATCTGTTTGTTAGGATGATTAAAGATAATGTTAAATTAAAATAAAAGTTATCTTGTCAGTTATAAAGTAACTAATTAATTATCCAAGTCAGAATTGATTTGATTCATGATGACAAAAAATAAGTAAACAATATCTGATGTTCAAGCCAAAATTACATGGCTAAGAAATCACTTAAACAGATTAGAAATTTTATCCCTAAGCTTGGCAAAAGAATCCAAGTTGGTGGGCCACAGGACTTCGACTTCGGTTGAATCCTTTTTGGCTTCAAGGTGTCAAAGCTGTGTTGATTCTCTTGATATCAATAGTGCTTCGACCTAGATAGATACATATTTCTCCTGGTCACAAAGACCAGGAATTGGCCATTAACAGGCAGTGAGTGAAAAAGTATCTTTCTTATGATCTTTCTCCAATCCTTCTAGCTTCTTTTCTTCATCCTCTAATTGACGCTTCAGCTCCACAATAGTAACTTTGGAAGTTGAAATTTGGTCCTACCGAGAGGCCTTGGTAGAGTTGAGAGCTTTTTCTTGGGCATGAAGGGATGAAAGAAAGTCTTGAGCCTTGATGGATTTGTCCTTCAGATCCGTTCTACGAGTATCCAACTTCAGTATTTCACTAGGAATGATATAGGCATTATTGTACCTCTTCAAGGAATCAATGATAGAGACTTTGAGAGAAGACAAAATCCCTTTTTGCCTTTCACTCAAAAAATCAGAATGTCATGACAACATGGTGAAAGCCTAGGAGTAGAGATCAGCTAAATGAAGGTTCGTCTTTAGAATGGACAAGTCTTGTTACAACAAAGAATCAAGGGAATCCAAGGTCAAGTAGACTTCGCCTTGCACTGATGATTGGAGACTTGTAGATTTTAGTTGCTCATCATCACTGTCATGCAGTTGACTCTGAATCTTGGTGAACATATCACCATCCTTAAGCAAAGGGAGCGACTGTGTTGATTCAACTTCTTTGCTAGTTGCGCTGAGCTAAGTTGTACCTATGAAAGAAAACCAATTTAGGGAAAGGGTTGCTAAATCAACAAATCTTAGTAGCAAAGTTGTAAACAATGTAGAATACCTTAGAGGGGAAAGTTGGTGTGGAATATTTGGAATTAGAAGTGAGAATGGTAAAAGGACTCCTAGGCATAGATGTCGTTAAGGTGGTAGACTTTTCATTTTGGACCTCGGCATTTATGTTTTGATTAGTAGTGAGGTCTTCAAGGTTAACTGTTTCTTTAGTTGAAGAGGCCAGTATCACGTTTTAGTAGTCGCATAGTAAATGTCACTTTTTCAGCAATTGCTTTGACAGATGTCACCTTTTCAGTAACAATCTCAATCTCTTGTTCCTTTTGAGGGGAATGATTGCTTGGTTTCGAGACGCCTTCAGCTCGGGAATCAGAAGCAAAAGCCTCCTGAAATCATGTATGGATCAGAAAGTTAAAACTTTTGGTAAAATAGAGCAGATAAGACTAAGATCAATACCTTGGTCGAAGACTTATTCTTAGACAGTTTCAACTTTAGCTTAGGAGACTTCTTATGACACTCGGTAATCGATTTAGAAGGCACGATTTTAATCTTCTTAGCAACTGGGGAAGAGGTCTCAGTTTGCGAAGGTTTTTTAGTTGCATCACCAGAATCTGAAACTAAAATAAATTAGGAAAACAACCTAAAGTAATGGTAAATAAATAAATAAAGCATTGACTGTTAAGGGGGTTTACCTTCAAACTTCCTTTTCCAGGACTTCTACAAATCACAGAGTTTGTTAGTTAGTGTATCGAAGGATGAATTAAAAATATGCAAAGAGTACTGATGCCACCAATCATAAATTTTATTAATACTTGAGCAAGAAACATCAAAAGGGATAAAATGTGAAAAGGCTTTGAAGGAAGCTTCATTTTTTCTTGCCAATAATTGGGCATGTTCGAGCTTGACAAATTAAAACCCATTAGGGACGTAGTCACCTTCTAAGGGGCACAATCGAGGAAGAACTTGAACGAGGCCCATTAGGTGAGAAGAGTAGTTAGGGAGATGAATTTGCATATTGCAAGATCTTTGACGTAGAAGTTTGACTACAAATTCTTAGTAGCACAATAAACTATGCCAAATGGAACGATGGTCTTTGCTTGACCTTTTAAACCTAAATGGGCCATGTTGCCTTTTGGCAAAAGACTAAAGAGAATATTTGGGAAGCTTATCAAACATATTAAAGAAGAGTTCCAAATAAGAACGAAACTCTAATTCACCTTCTTTAGTTGTTTTGGAGATAAGATGAGCCAGCTTTGACCCATAAGTCAAAATGTCCATTTGCTTTGGCATTCCTTCACTTTCTACCAAATGGTAAAAAAGAATGACATGTAACCAAAGTTGAAGGACCCACAGTGGACCTCCAAAGTTGCTTGTCCAGCTAGGTTTGTGAAGGTCCAGCAGAGAAAACTGAATGAACTGATACAAGTTAGCCAGAATGAGCACGTTGAGGTTGAGTTGTCTCCCTTCAAGTATCAACGCAGCTAAAGGTAGATAAGAAAAAGAAATCTTTAGTCCTGTAGGGCAGAAAACGAACTTACACAACTAATAAAGGATAAAGTTAAGATGTTCTTTGTCATTGACTTTTGCAGTCTTCTTCATGTGACTTTGAGCAAACATAGTGCAACTCAAGTTTGTTTTCTTTTGTAAATTGTCTTGGGCCTTAGTCCTTTTTGGCATCAAAGTGAGAAGGATTAACTCACCATCTGGCCTTAATTCCAAAATTGTCACCACATCAAATAGTGTTGGACCTATCATACCATCATAAAAGTGGAAGGAGTTCAAAGTAGTACCCTAGAAACATAGAGCAGCACCCACCATAATTAGATTTGCCAGGACCTAATGCAAGATGAGATGAATGGCCTTTTAGATACTAATATACTTCCAAAATTCCTCTTTTGCCTTGCTTACACAAGCGAACTAAGCTCATAATCTCCTGAGGGCTTTGGGAAATTCCTGAGTATTCGATTCCTAGCCAACCATGGTTTAATTGGGATTTTTGGGAAATTAACCAATAAATCGTCCCCTTCAACCCTAAAGGCAGACTTTTCTTTTTCTGCATCCTTGACAGGATCTTCTAAAATAGGGCCATGATAAACTCAAAGTTGAGAAGAAGAGCTAACCATTATTTGACTGGCTAGGGTACTCCGCTGCGAAGTCGTAGGTGTATGAGCCTTCATCAGCTCTTAAAGGTTGAGACTAGATATTGATTTCTCTTTCTCTTGTTCCTTTGGAGCCATGGTGTGTAGATGAAAATGTCTTGGATTAATTATTGAGGAAGTGAAAATTTGAATGCCAGAAAGAAAAGAGTTCCAGAAATTTCGGGGTTTTCTAAAGTCGATAGCAAGTAAGGTTATTGCTTCATATGATGAAAGAGGAATTTGAAAAGGTGATAAGGGTAAAATCAAATAACTACTGTGCAAACCTGACAACAGTCTCTTCAGCCAAAAGAGCTATTTGAGTTTGATTGGCTTCTATCAAATTAGAATATCTTTCAATATCGGCTTGATCCTAAGCCTAGTTTTGACGAGACAAGTTCAAACTGAACCTAACACTTGACAACTTCACCTCCAAGTCCTCGATCTCATCAAAAAGGGTTTCTCCTTCTTTAGTTCTTCAGCATGGGAGGCCTTGGCCATTTCAAGTCTAATCAATAAAGTAGGTTTGTTTCTTTGAACTTGAAAAGACTCGTGGACTAATTCATTGCCTCTTATTTCGAAAACATAGTGGTGATCAATAGCTTCCTAGGAAATTTGAAACTGAGTGAATATAGTCTCAAATCACTTAGTAAGAACTAAGAGTTCTTCTTCTACCAAATCATCTATGCTATAAGCAAGAAGTGGGAGAAGTGAAGACATTTTATCCAAGTTGTGACATTAGCTGCAACGTCATGGAGGTTTTGAGATAGAAATAATTTAAACTCTTCAAGGAGGGAAGAAGGTAGACTCAAATCAGGTTCATAAGGAGGTGAGCTCTCGAGTTATTTGAAGATGCTGTCGAACAAAGCTTTATCATCTTGATTAAGCACTTCATTAGTGGAATGGTTAGACTCATATTCATTGAATGAACCTCCTCATGTATGATTTCACTCTCAAACCCTTTGACCTGTTCTTCTTCACCTTATGCTAATAGAGGCCTACTAGATTGTCTTTTTTATGGAAACATAGGATTCTTACTAGAAGTAGGCCTAGGAATAGTCATCGGTGCAATCGAAGTACTAGAAATTACTAAAACATTGGGAAGTTGAGAGTCTAGTTTAGTCGTTTCGACAATGGAGGAAAATGATGTTGGATTACCCGACACAGAGTCATATTTTCGAGGAGAATTTTCAATATGATCAGGAAAAGATAGTCGACACTTTAAAGGTTACTTCTATGCAATTGTCTAGAATCACAATAAGGATTCTTTAAATACCATGCAAGAATACAAAATGCAGAAGAAAAGGTAGAACAATCATACCTTAATCCGATGGGTTGGTGGAGAATAAGTGCCAGGCAATGCGATGGTCATTGAAGGGAGTGTACCACCAAGACTTAGATTGGAAGAACCAACAAGGACTGAGGTAACTCCTTGTTGAACAGGTGTCACAACCATCACATTAATACCAATTCAAAAAATATGGTAAAGTAGTGTATCAATTAGTCAAAGAATGTGAATAGAACAAATTGAATGAGTTAATCATACCTTGAATGCAAGGAATAACATATTCAACCAAATGAACCTCGGGGCCTGGTTTGGCTAACACGAAAAGCACATTTGGAAGCTTGACATGTTTGAAAGGATTGAAATAGTCAAAGATGTCAGTTGAGGGATCAGTTTGATAAGCCTTGCTAAATTTGTGAAGACAACAGTTGAAGTGTTAGTGTTATTTCTTAACAAAAGTTGAATATGCCCACCTTATGCTATCACCCACAAAAGCAAGATTCTAGGTACTTTTGTAAAATTCTTCAAATGAAGTAATCTCCTTGATGTGAAGGTTATGGCCTTTAACGGTTCCAGGAGGATCCTATAAAACAGAGAGGTAAAAACTAGAGTAGGCAGCAATGATTGATAAAATATGGGGAAACGAATACTTGAGTACTTAATAGTTGGAAAAGAGTCCCTCAAGCATTTTTACATTTCCAAAATTTTCTTTCTTTTTATTTAGTCTTTTAGTTTGTTTTTATCCTGTGTTGTTTTGTTGTTGCAGTAACTTTTACAACTCTGTAAGTTGTACTATTTCTTATGCATGTTATGGCATTTTGCATTTTGTCGTATAGATATTTGCATGCACGAGTTTAGATACTGTGTGAAAATAGAGAGCACATAAGAGGAATCAATTCCTTTCCTCAAATTAAGATTCTAGAATCACATCATTGATTAGATTGTCGAAATCTAACGAAAACACTGTTAGAGCAATTTTTGGGTCTAACAAGGACCAACAACATAAGCAATTTGTTAAAATGTGGCTTGTATTAACTCAACAAATGAGGAAGATTTTTTTGTTTGGTTAATAATGTTTTTTTGGTAAATGATTGAAAAGTAATAATTGGTTGATGAAGACCAATGGTTCCATGTAAGAGGTCTTCATAAATAAAGACCAAATTCCTCTATTTTAAAAATGCAACAAGCAGATGTTGCAAAGCAAAATTATGAGCTTTTTGGTAGTGAGATAAAATAGAGAGTGTTGTGTGAGAAAATTTTATGAGTATGTTGTGATTGTATACACTGGGATTTTGGATATACTCTCTAGTTCTTTGTAATACTACAATTGTAGTAGGAGAGAATCTCATTGAAAACAATTGTAATTATCCTTTGATATAGTATGGTATTTTCTTTGAGCTGATTCTACTAGTGTGTGTACTTCTTGTGTACCTTGTAGTAATAGTACTATTTATGCGCTTTACATTTTTCATTAGTTATTCTTCACAAATCTGAGCACGCTTTTGCTTACATCCATAAAATGCTTAAGACACTTAGGGTATATCTATCTCTAATATCATAACAAGTGGTATTAGAGCTGAAAGCTCTAGTCTTATCTTAGATCCAAGATGTCGGTTCCAAGATTTGATATGGAGATATTTAATGGTTTCAATGACTTTAGTTTATAGAAACTAAAGCTACAGGCTTTGCTAGATTAACAAAGTTTGTTAAAGGTGATGAAGGGCATAGATAAATTACCAGAAACCTTGACTCTTGACAAAAAAGAAGAGGCTATGGACAAAGCACGTAGTATAATGTAGCTGAGCCTGGAAAACAATATGTAGTGTGAGGTTATGAGCGAAAAGACTATGGATGGTATACAGAAGGCTTTGGAAGAAAAGTACTCAATAAAGACTTTGTCAAACCAACTATATCAAAGAAAGAAGTTATACATGTTCAAGCTTGTAGGAGAAAAACCATTTCGAGACCATATAGATGACTTAAATATGGTGATTTTTTATGTGGAGGCAATTGGAATAAATGTGGAAGATATAGACCAAGGGATGATTTTACTGACTTCTTTACCCTCATTGTATGATAATTTATGTGATACAATTATATATGGTAAGCCCTCCATTTTTATCAAAATTGTCAAAGAGGAATTGATGACAAAGGAGCAATAGAAATTGGTAATCGGATCAAATGCTTACAAATCGGCAGAACAATTATTCATGCTGAGGGGCACAGTCAAGAAAGAGGATTGGGAAGTAAAAGGAAGAGAAGATCAAAGTCTAAAAGGCAAAAGTCCCTGAAGTGTTTTCATTGCACTAGACATGGCATATTCATAAAAATTGCCCTAAGAGGAAAGAGAAAACATGAGATTCTGCTAACATAACAATTGAAAGTTCTGAAGATAGCAAAAGGGAAAGGTCAAATTAGGGGATAATAGGGTAATTGTCATTGTAAGTGGAGGAGATGTGCAAGTTAGAATGGATGATGGAACTAAAAGGATATTTCAGGCATGACATGTACTAGAAATGGGCAAGAACCTGATCTCTTTGAGAGCCCTAAACAATCAAAGGTACAAGTTCTCTAAAGACAGTGATTTGTTAAAGGTAAATAATGGTTCTATGGTGGTGATGAAAGGAAAGCTGTAGGGCAGGATCTATCTTTTGCTAGGAAGCATAGTCAATGAGGTAGCTGCTATTCTATCCTCTAAAAGATCGTGTAGTGATGTTACACAATTGTGGCATATGCGGCTTGGTCAAATGAGGGAGAAAGGAATGTTAATACTTGTTGGTAGAGGATTGCTGAAAGGTATAAAGAATTGTAAACTTGGTTTTTTTTAGAATTATGTATTCAGGAAATAAAAGTGGTTGTAATTTAATACTGTAAGGCTTACAAGCAAGGGCATTCTGGAGTACATTCACTCAGATGTTTATTGTCTTGCCCTTGTTAACTCACTAGGTGAAGCTCTTTATTTTCTTACTTTGATTGATGATTATTCTAAGAAAGTATGGGTTTATTTTCTGAAACACAAGGATGAAGTGTTCAACAAATTCAAGCAATGGTAAGCCATGGTCGAGAAGCAAATTGGGCAATCAGTTTAAAGACTGAGAATCAACAATGATAACGAGTTCTACAGTAAAGAATTTGAGGAGTTCTACAAGAAGGTAGGTATAATGAGACATCAAAATGTACCTAGAACACCACAACAAAATGTAGTTATGAAATGTATGAATAAAACACTTTTGGAGCATGCAAGATGCATGAGGATTAATGCCAGATTTCCCAAATCATTTTGGGCTAAAGCAAACAGCATAACCGTATATACGGTAAATGAGGTATGGTCTGATCGACTTGTAAGTTATTTTATTTTAAAAATATTTGGTTGCCCTGTGTATGCTCATGTGAGTGATGGTAAACTTGAGGCAAGGGCAAGAAGGTGTATATTTCTAGGGTATGCATGAGGGGTGAAAGGCTATAGGTTGTGGTGCACAAAAAAAGTAAGTTCACCTAAGTTTATTATCAGTAGAGATGTCAAATTTGACAAGGCAGCAATATTAACTTAGAAGCGGGAAGCTGTTGGAGATCAATACAGATAGATCATGGTGCTAGAAAACACAAGAAGTTGGATATTAACTTAGGGAAGGAAAAGCATAAAGATGAAGCAAATCAGTTGAGCATTTTAGGTACTACTCAACCTGAAGTAGAACAATAAGACGAATCAGGCAACATAAATGGTGATAGTATGGATAGTGATGTTGACAATATATAGAGTAGCAGAGCCATATAGTATTGCTAAGGGTCGAGAAAGGCAGTAAATTTGAAGACCTCAGAGATATATGAATTCTGTCATATGTGCACTTAACTTGTCTGATGCAGATACTATAGTGATGTAGTGGGAGACGAACCTCTTACCTATAGTGATGTAATAGAAAGTAAGGAGTCACAATAACGGCTGGTGGTGATGCATGAGGAGACTGAATCTCTTAAAAAAGAACTAAATATGGGAGCTAGTACAACTTCTAAAAGGGAAAAAAGTAGTTGGTTGCAAATGGGTCTTCAAAAGGAAATAATGAATTCTTAGCATTGAGCCTCTAAGGTTCAAGGCGAGACTAGTAGCTAAAGGCTATACACAGAATGAGGGTATTGACTTTTATGAAGTATTCCTTCTTGTGATAAAGCATATCTCTATTCAAACCCTATTAACCATTGTGAGCATGTATAACTTGGAGCTTGAACAACTGCATGTGAAGACAACATTCTTGCACAGAGATCTAGAGGAGCAGATCTATAGGAGTAAATTAGAGGGGTTTGTAGTCCCTGATAAGAAGAACCATGTGTGCTTGCTAAATAAGTCATTGTATGGCTTGAAGCAATCCCCAAGATAGTGGTACAAAAGGTTTGATGCATTCATGATTTTCATGATTGGAAATGGATACAAAAGAAACTAATATGATAATTGTGTTTACTCCAAGAAGCTTCCAGATGGTTCCCAAATTTATCAATTATCGTATATAGATGATATGCTAATTGTGACCCTCAACAAGGCCGAAATTAGTATGCTGAAAACTCAATTGGGAAAAGGAGTTCAAGATGAAAGAATTAGGCATAGCAAAAAGGGTTCTTGGAATAGATATTCATAGGGAGAGGCGACATGGTAGGCTATGTTTATCACAACAAAGCTACATTATGAAGGTGTTGCAATGCTTTAATATGAATTAGTCTAAGCCAGTTGGCACTCCATTAGCTGCACATTTCAAGTTATCTTTAAAAGGTATGTTTGAAAACTAAGGAAGAGGTGGAGCGTATGTCTCAGACATCATATTCTAGTGTTGTAGGCAATCTTATGTATGCTATGATATGCACTAAGCCTAATCTTTCACATGTTATAAGTGTAGTGAGTTGATATATGAACAAATGTAGAAAGCCTCACTAGGAAGTTGTGAAATGGATCATACAATACTTAAAAGATTTCACCGATGTTTGTTTGGTGTTTGATGGTCAGTAGACTCAAGAAATAGTAAGCTATGTAGATTCTGACTAAGTTGGAGATTTAGACAAGAGGAGGTCTTTGACTGTCTATATCTTTATGGTCTTCAGATGTACTATTAGTTGGAAAGCGACATTATAGTCTACAGTTACATTGTTAACTACTAAAATTGAGTACATGACATTGATAGTGGCTATTGTAGAGAGCATATGGGTGCAAGGTCTTTTGGGTAGTTTTAGATTGACCCAATAAGTACCAATTATATGCTATTGTGAATACTTGATTTTGTTTGGTCATTTTCCAAAACCTTTTAAAAAAGGTCAATCAATAAAAAAATGAATGAAAATGTAAACAACAATGAAAAAATATTAAATTAATTAAATATATAAATACATTTGGTTCTATGGCCCGAAACCCATTTTGCTCAAGGCAGGCCCAAAAAGAAAGCTTAACACATGACCTAATCATAACCTAAGAAGATCACTCTAAACCTTAATTCAAACCTTCACCCATCTCTTTAATCCAACCCATGATCCATTAGCCCAAGACCCATCACTACTAATCCTGACCCATCAGCTTAACCTATAAGCCATCAAGCTTCACCCAAGACCTATGACCTATCTCCTTCCTTTAACTATCTGAAACCTTAGCCACCCTTACCCATCACAAACCATAACCTCCCTCTCACTCTAGCCACCTGTGCCCCGATCCCTTACTAGCCACTTCCCATCTGTGCTCTTCAATCTTCGCTAGAGCCCTAGCTATGCAATAACCATGGAGTAATCCTGTCAAGTCCCAGTAGCACCTAGCTCCTAGAGGCAAGGGTCAAGCTCCACCAACCACCACTACAACACCTTCGAAGTTTGTAGGGAGTAGAAGATCGAATCGAAGATAGAGAAACAGACATGAAAAAGCTTACTTGAGTAGACTTAAGCTTTACAATATGGTCACTACAAGCAATTATCATTTTGCTCAAGCAATCTTCTTCTATAAATACCAAGATGAGCAAAAGTGAAAGGATTTGGACAAAAATCAGAAACAAAGAGGAGGGATCCGGGCTCAGAATTTCTAAAGGCAGGGTGTTTGAGTAGTGAGAGAACATTTGAGAGAAATTCTCGTAAGTTTCTAAGAGGGTTTTTTTTTTTAGGCTGAGCATTTAGGACAAAAATCAGAGAGAAAGAGAGGTATTCTATATTTTTTGGAGAGAACTCAGTTTGTAATTGTGAGAATGCTTTGAAGAGGTAAGCAATATAATCCCAAAATTTGATGTACACAGCCACTTTGGTAATCCCTTCCTTTTTAAATTTCATTTTTTTAATGACATTATTGTATTGAGAGTTGACAATCAATGTATTCTATGGGCTACGTTCAAAAAGAGTTCAAGTGGATCACCTAAAAACATCTCTGGTAGGCTGAGGGTAGTATTTTCTATTTAGTGCAGTGGTAGCAGCGACAGAATGGGGAGGTGGTGTACCTGTAAAGCTACTTTGACACTTAAGTTAAGCTATGTACTAGGCGAAAGTGTTTAGGGTTCAAAGAGTTACTTAAATGACTTTGCTCGTTATTTATAGAGGGGGTTTGCTTAATGGTTAAGCAGGATAGGAGGGAATCCTATTTTGAATTGAGCATTCATAGGCAATTATGGCTATTGATAAAGCCTACAATCACTCTAATATGAGTGAGATTTGCTGGGAGTGATTATCTCTTAATTATGTAGCCATTAATAATGGGGTCATTTCAGGTTGGAGTTGTGGTCCAAGGTACATCGCGCTAGGTTGCTTCCCATTGGCCTTAGTATTGGATCCTGGTCTAGAACAGTTGTCCTTAGCTTAGCACTCTGCTATAATCGGAGTGTCAAGATACTCCAAACAGAGGCCAACGAGACGTTAGTTGCCCTCAGGCTACAGTATTACTTGCCTATTTGCGATGGGACGTGTGGTTGTCTGATTTACTGTGTAGATGCTCCTTCAATCACTTCCCCCTAATAAGGTGTACCCTTCTGGGATCTTGTGTGAAGTTATAATGCCCGCTTTACCAGGAACCGTTATGATGAGCCTCCTAGTAGAAGTGGCATACTATGATGTTCTAAGATCCAGAATTGTATGAAGTTGCTGGATTTCTAAATAAGTTCGAATGTGATCCTAGATAGTGTCACCTTGATAGATGGGATCCGAAAGCAAAATTTAAGATCCCTCATCAGGGGTAAGACTTCATCTGGGATCAGGCATTGTGTTCTTTGGATTTAGTGACACTTGGCTTATTTGTGATGCTTTGTTTGTATTCGAGATTGCTTTGACTACTGTTTACTACATTTTGGAGACACGTGGCAGTTGGTGAGTGGACGCCATCATTTAAGCTTCGTGCTACCATTATTTCAAACATTTTGAAATGCTCAACGTGTCCATGCCATGATGGTAGTATTAGAATTTTATTTATGGACAAACATAAATCATATTATATAGAACCCAGATTAATTGGATGTCAAAATTATTAGAGCATTTTGTTTAGCCCAAATTGTGATCAGTATTGTTAATGGGCCTATTGTTGTTAAAGCATTGCTCATATATGTGGGTTTTGTTTATGAGTCCTGTATATGAGTTTGCCATAGTGGGTAGGTTTAACCCATTTTAATTATTTTATATATACAGGGAGAGACCCCTATTCTTAACCACTCTAGTGCGTACAGTTGCCCCATTGATACTGACGCGTGAGCAACTATTGTGGAATAGGAATAGTATCTCTCCCTCGTCGTGTTTTACTTTTCAGAATTGCTCGACAATGTCTTCTTCATCGATGCCATTTCAAGGTAACCCTAAAAACTTTTATATGAAATTGATATGTCATAAATTATTGGGATTAATAGATCCGATGAATATTTTCTTTCAGTTGGTATCAGAGCGTATGTTTTAATCCTAATTATGACTATCAATTTTTTTTTATCTTCCCCCCCCCAAAAAAAAATATGAGTTTTAAATTAAAGAAATATGAAATATTAAATTATTGGATCTTGAATTCAAGGTTTTCTTTGAATAATTGGATGAGGTCGTCCCGTCCTTCATGTCTTTCAATTCATTTTGCACTGTGACCATGCAAATTATTCCTCATTTAATTTTGTTCAATTCGTTTCTCTTGTGGCACTGTGCGTGAACGACGCTTCTTTTCTTTCTTTGTTTATTTTCTCCTCTATGCACGCCGCTCAAAGAAAAAAAAGAGAAAATTTTAAAGTTATGTGTAATTAAAATTTTATTGAAATGATTTTGTTCAAATTATTTTAAGTCTAAAAATATGTATACTGAATCATAATGTTATGAATTCACAAAGAATTTATTTTCATGCCTATTTATTATTTGTTCCAAATTTTTTAGAGTTTAAAATTGTTAAATATATATGGTACTTTTCTCTTTTGTCTTTAGAAAATTTTTATGTGTTATTGTAATGTTGTTGGGCATAATATATACTGCACACTCTCAGAGGTGATATTGTTTGGTAACTTAATTTTAGTGCTATTTTATGCATAAATTGATATATAATGTTTTGAAAACTATATGTTTTGTTGTTATTTATGCAATTAATTTTGAGAGTTGCTATTTAAAGTATTGTTGTAATATTTTGAAACACCTTTCATAATTGTGAGCTCGCCTTCGCGGGACCAATTATGTTGAGGTATTAATTTTGTTAATAATGTTGCATTGGGATTTATATTAATAATGTGCTTACCCTATCAGGTTGCCTTTATTAATGTAATTTCTAGTGATTTGTTGAGTGATGTTATTTTGGGCACTTTTCATAATTGTGAGCTCGCCTTCGCAGGACCAATTATTGTAAGGTGCTATTTTGTTGATAAAATATTATTATGTTGTGGCTTTGGGGATTATATTGGTAATGCGCTCACCCTATCGGTTTGCCTTTATTAATGTGATTCCTAATGATTTGTTAAAAGCATTGAGGTTCTGACCTTAGAGTTCTCAGTATCCTTTTGGTACTAGCTTTAGGGACATGATTTTGATGTCTGTGGGAGTCTACTCATGTATTGTAATTCGGGACCCTTCGGCGGGATTACAATCGCATAGGGAAAACTCAATTATGGTTTTGCTCAAATGTTGTACATGTTGATATGCTTGACAAAATCTCCTTTTAATGTATCGTTCTTTCAGCTTCATCGATGCAAATGAGTGCTATAACGAAATTGAATGGGACTAATTTTGAGGAGTGGGTGGATTCTGTGAAATTGTTCCTTGCTGTCTCTAATGTTGATGCTGCTCTCACTGAGGATGAACCTCAGAGACCCACAAATGCATCTTCTGCTACAGAAAAGAAGAAACATGAAAGGTGGGTTCAATCCAATAAAGTTTGTTTGATGACCATGAAGTATAGCATGGAAAAAACTATTAAAGAGAGCATTCCTGAAACAAATAATGCTAAAGAGTTCCTCAAGTTTGTTGGTGAGAAATTCAAGAAGTTTGATAAAACTGAAAAGACCTATTACCTCTCTTTGTTGACAAAGACTACATATGATGGTGTGAGTGGTGTTCGTGATCATGTTTTGAAGCTTGTGAACTGGTACAACAAGTTGAGGTCCATGAAAGTGGAGTTGGGAGAGGATTTCCTGGTCTGGCAGGTATTTGAGTCTTTTCCGGCTAGTTTTGATGTCTTGAGAACCACTTACAATGCTCAAAAGGAGGAGTGGACTGTTGATGAACTTATATCTGTTCTTAGTCAAGAGGAGCATACCATGAAGAAGGGCAAGGCTCATAGTGTGCAGTTTGCTTCTCACAAGAATGGTGAAAAGAAGAAGAAACTTGCTAAAGGGAAGAACAATAAGCTTTAGTTTAAGAAAAAATGGAATGATAAGCCTGGATATTCTTCTAAGCCATCTTCTGGTCCTGGTGAGCCTTCTGGTGTTAAACCCAGATATCGTTTTAATGGAAATTATAAGTTCTGTGATATATATGGACATAAGCCGTCTGATTGTTTGAAGTTTAAGAGTTGGCTTAAGAAAAAGAAAGGTAACCCCTTGGCTCTAGTATGTTTTGAATCGAATCTAGTTGATGTTCCTTTAAATACCTGGTGGCTAGATACTGGAGCAACTATTCATGTTACAAATTCATTGCAGAAATTCAGAAGCAGGAGGAAACCAAGTGAAAGGGAGTTGATGATCACAATAGGAAATGGAGCCAAAGTCAAAGTAGAACATATAGGAGTGGTTTCATTAAAGTTGTGTACTGGACATGATTTAGTTTTGAAAGATACAGTTTATGTGCCTTCTATGAGGAGGAATTTGATTTCAGTTTCTGTTTTGGATAGTTGTGGCTACTCTTTCCATTTTAGTAATGCAAAAGTTTCTTTATATTATGATTGTGTTCTTATTGGTTTTGGAGTATTGTCTAATGGTTTATACATGTTAAATGTTGATTCTTTTTCTGTTGATCAACGGGATTCAGATATCAATAATGTTGTTGGAAACAAGCGTGGTAAAGTTACTAAAAAATCTTCTATGTTATGGCACAAACGTTTAGGACACATCTCTAAGGAGAGAATGGAGAGGTTGATCAAGGAGAATATACTTCATGACCTGGACTTCTCTGATTTTGATACTTGTGTTGATTGTATAAGAGGGAAACTCACAGCTGGAGCCAGAAAGAGTAAGGTTACCAGGAGCGAAGGAATACTACAGTTGATTCATACAGATATTTGTGGGCCTATTACTTCTATTGTTATGGGTGGTTTTAGGTACTTTATCACGTTTATTGATGACTTCTCTAGATACGGGTGGATTGATTTACTGCGTGAGAAATCTGATTCTGTAGATGCTTTTAAAGCATTCAAAGTCGCTGTTGAATTGAAATTTAGTAAGCAGATCAAATGTGTGAGGTCTGATAGAGGAGGTGAATACTATGGCAGGTGTGATGAAACTGGTAGAAATCCTGGACCTTTTGCTAGGTTCTTACAGGATTGTGGTATTGAGGCATAGTACACCATGCCAGGCACTCCACAACAAAACGGAGTTGAAATCGTACTCCGATGGATATGGTGAGGTGTATGCTTAGTCATTCTACTCTTCCAGAATTCTTGTGGGGAGATGCCTTGAAGACTGATGCTTATATATTGAATCATGTGCCAAGTAAATCTGTGCTGAAGACTCTATATGAGCTTATGATAGGCAAACGGCCTACCTTGAGGCATTTTCGTGTTTGGGGATGTAGGGCAGAGATGAGACCTTATAACCCACATTTAAAGAAACTTGATCCCAAAACTATCAGTGGTTTCTTCATTGGCTATTGTATTGGCTCAAGGGGTTCTAGGTTCTATTGTCCTTCTCATACTACTAGAGTTATTGAATCCGATCGGGCTATCTATTTTGAAGGGGACTTAGGACATGGTGGAACTCAGGAGCTGTGTATTGTTGATTTTAGTGAGGAGCATGTTGTTGTTCCTATTCCTGTTGATCCCTTTCCAGGGATAATGTCATCTCCTCTGATTTATAATGATAATGTTGTTGATCCTGTTGATGTTGTTGATATCCCTCAATAAGTTGAAAATAGTGTACAGATTCCAGATGTTGTTGTGACTCCACTGAGAAGATCTGAGCGGGTTCCTATATCCACTGAGTCTACTAGATTTAGGGACTATGTTGTGTACCTGCAGGAGCATGAGTTTAATTCAGTTGAGGATTTTGATCCTATTTCTTTTCAAGAGGCCATGGTTAGTCCTAACAGTGTACAATGGCTAGTGGCTATGGAGGATGAATTAGCTTCTATGAGAAAGAATAATGTTTGGGAATTGGTAGAATTGCCTACTGGTTGTAAAACTGTTGGTTGTAAATGGGTCTTTAAGACCAAACGTGATGCTAGAGGTGAAATTGAGAGGTATAAGGTCAGACTTGTTGCTAAGGGATATAACTAGAGGGAAGGCATTGATTATAAGAAGACTTTCTCACTGGTCTCCACTAAAGACTCTTTTCTTGTTGTGATGGCCTTGGTTGCTCATTTCGATTTGGAGCTTCATCAAATGGATGTTAAGACCGCCTTCCTAAATGGTGATTTGTATGAGGATGTGTATATGGATCAACCTGATGGTTTTGTTGAAAATGGTAAAGATCATATGGTATGCAAATTGAGAAGATCCATTTATGGATTGAAACAGGCTTCCAGGCAATGGTATTTGAAATTTGATTATATTGTTAGTTCTCTTGGTTTTAAAGAGAATACTGTTGACCAATGCATTTATCTAAAGTTTAGTGGAAGCAAATTCATCATTCTTGTTTCATATGTCGATGATGTATTGTTGGTGAGTAATGATTATGTTTTTCTGAATGAGACAAAGCAGATGTTGACAACACATTTTGATATGAAAGATCTTGGTGATGCCTCTTTTGTGTTAGGTATTGAGATTCACCGTGATAGATCTCGTGGTATTCTTGGCTTATCTCAGAAAGCTTATATTGAAAGGATTTTGAATAGATTTAATATGAAATCTTGTAATCCTTGTACTGCACCTATTCAAAAGGGTGAAAGACTTTCTAATACTCAGTGTCCTCAAAGTGATAAAGATGTTGCTGAAATGGAGAAAGTCTGATATGCTTCCGCTGTTGCCAGTCTTATGTATGCTCAAGTTTGTACACATCCTGATATTACTTTTGTTGTTAGTGTACTTGGGAGATACTTGAGCAAACCTGGTGTGGCTCATTGGCAGGCTGCAAAACGAGTTATGAGGTATTTACAGGATACCAAAGACTGTGTGCTCACCTATAGGAGGTCTGACCACCTTGAGGTGATAGGCTATACTGATTCTGATTATGGTGGTTGTCCAGATGACTACAAGTCCACATTATGATATATCTTTATGTTAGCAAGAGGAGCTGTTTCTTGGAAGAATGTTAAACAGACACTTACAACTACTTCTACTATGGAGGCAGAATATATAGCTTGTTATGAGGTTACGCGTCAAGCGATATGGTTGAAAAATTTGATTATTGAATTTCTTATTGTGGAGAGTATTTCCAGGCCTCTTACTATTTATTGTGATAATTCTGCTGTAGTGTGCTTCTCTCAAATTAATAAAAGTTCAAAGCGTTCAAAGCATTTTGATACAAAATTCATGTTTATTAGAGAGAAGATTCAGGAGTTTCAGACTCGTGTTGAGCATATCCCTACAGAACTTATGGTTGCAGACCCATTAACTAAAGGTTTAGCTGTTAAAGTTTTTATTGATCATGTGACTCATATGGGTAGAGTGAGGTCTTTTGATGTTTTGGGTTAGTGGGAGTTTAATTTTGTAATTTTGTTATGACCTCATTTTATTATGTCTCGAGACAATTATATTATTATTATCGTTGTCATATAATATTGTTATTGTTATTGATCTGCACAGTTTTGTTTATTTATGATATGAAATATTGTAGAGACATTTTGGACCCAGTCTCATTTTGTTGTTGTGCTGAGATATTAAATCTCAGAAAACATCTTGGACGGATGCTTGGGGTCATTTTGTTGGGAAATGCACTTTGATGACATATTGGCATGCAACTTTTGGATGTGCTTTCCCATTACCCATTTACCACATTTTGATGGGTCACCAAGATATGAGTATGTTGCATGTATGATATCAATACTCCTTCGGGTATGATTTTCTACATTGTTGGGATACTTGTAGTCTCATTTTGGACCATTTGTTGAGAGTGCTAGCTCGATTTTGACATCATGTTGTGGCCACATATTGTTTGATTAATTTGGAGAATTGTTTTCTTATTAAAGTGATATAATGTGATTTATGTTATCCAAGTGAGAGAATATTAAAATTTTATTTATGGACAAACATAAATCATATTATATAGAACCCAGATTAATTAGATTCAAAATTATTAGAATATTTTGTTTAGCTCAAATTGTGATCAGTATTGTTAATGAGCCTATTGTTGTTAAAGCACTGCTCATATATGTGGGTTTTGTTTATGAGTCCTATATATGAGTTTGCCATAGTGGGTAGGTTTAACCCATTTTAATTATTTTATATATACAGGGAGAGACCTCTATTCCTAACCACTCTAGTGCGTACAGTTGCCCAATTGATACTGACAAGTGAGTAACTATTGTGGGATAGGAATAGTATCTCTCCCTCGTCGTGTTTTACTTTTCAGGATTGTTCGACAATGTCTTTTTCATCGATGCTATTTCAAGGTAACCCTAAAATCTTTTATATGAAATTGATATGTCATACGATTTTTCAGGTAGTAGTTAAGGTGTTGGTGGCCTATAAATAAAGGAGTGGGTGAAAACTTTCCACTTTTACTGCTTCTTCGAATTCATTAGAAGACTTTCCAGTGAACTAGGCGATTTCTGGTGAGCATTTTCATGATGGTCCATGGCAGTTTACGTGGCAGCGTATATTCTCAGTCCTTTTTTCAATTTCCTTCAACCTCTCTAACACTAAAGGTACTGCCTACTCTCTTTTTCTCCCCTTTTTTTTTGGTATTTTTCATTCGAACCATGGCAAAGGTACAAGAGGTAAAGAGTAGCAGAGAGGAGGGTAGTAATTCTTTAGAGGTGCTGTCTGAAATATCGCCTCCGCGCAAGACGCAACGAAGGGGTTTCTATAGGGACAATGTCTTTGCTAGGGCACAGAGGCCGCTTTTTGGTGCTGAGATCCAGAATGTGATTTGCAGTGCAGACGTCGTGAGGAGAGCAGCAAGGCTCAAGTCGACGCATCCGTTGTTCGAGATCTTAAAAGGTTGAAAAATAAGAATTTTAATTCTTCATCTAATTCTGATGTAAAAAGTTTGGCCTCTGTGGGTTCTCCTTCCGAGATCCGACACATGAGGAAAAGAAGGAAAGCTATTGCCCCATCCATGGTTTTAAATTGCAGTTGCGGTCACGGTTGCGGAGACTACTAAAACCTCAATATTGCGGCCAATTGCGGGAAAATGCGGCCGATGCGGCCGCAATTGCGGTTACGATGCGGTTGCAGAGATCATGAAAATCGCAACATTGCGGTCGCAATTGCGGTTGCGGACCGCAATTTAAAACCATGGCCCCATCTATTACCCTGGTTCGCGTGTCCATGCGGCCCCTTGTATAGATGGGTGAATTCCAAAGTTAGAAACATCCCATCCCAGTAAGACACTCTGAAAGAGGTAGCCGCTCTACGGGTTTACCTCCAATTGACTAAAGATGGTGTTTGGGATGAGCAGTTCCAAGTCCATCCGGTAAGTAAAGAAGAACAGATCTGTTCAACGTGGACTTTAGGGAATAAATGCTTCATGTATTTATATGAAATGATGTTTTCCAAGCTCGGAGTCTGCCTTCTATTTTCACCCTTTGAGATGGGTGTTCTGAACCATCTTCAGCTGGTGCCTATGCAACTGCATCCAAATGCTTGGAATTTTATTCGAGCATACCAGCTTATGTGCTGGCATTTAAGTCATCCATGCATCGTCCCAACATTATTTTATTTGTTTCAAGTAAACTTAAAACCAGTTCATTTGTAATAAATTAAAGAAGTTTATTCCGTATAACCAATTCATCCTCTCCATATCGCCAATTAATTACATCTCGTCCCATACACAAACAAAGTAAAACCAAAACCAGCAATGGTCTTTATTAGTAATAATAGATACCTAACCCCACTTTGATTATCATTGTAGTCTAATCCCCCTTATATTTAAATAATATAAGTTATTTAAATATTGTTTTTTTTTTCAGAGCAAGTGGTTTCATTTGTTTGCATGTAGCCTGAAGTTGGAGGAATCAAACACTCAGAATCTATCATAATGAGTGTTATTTATATGCACGCACATAACACAAGCATGCAGGTGAGGGTGGAAGTGAATCAAGTAACTGAGTGAGGAATACACATATCGAGAGAGAGAGAGAGCGAGTTTATAATGGGTGTAGTGTTAGTGTGGTTGGGTTTGGTGGGAGTGGTGGGATATTTGTTGTGGCTGTGGAATGAACTCTGGTACGTTGTTCCTCTCAGAGCCAAGTGCTCAGCTTCTGGCACCAAGTTGCCACCAGGCCACATGGGCTTCCCTTTCATTGGAGAAATGCTTAGCTTCCTCTGGTACTTCAAATTTCTTCGACGCCCAGATGAGTTTATCAATGCTAAGCGGCGCAAGTAAGTTGGTACCCTCCTTCAACAAGATGTCTAATTAAGCATATAGCATATTTGGTAACATTTCTTTTTTCAAGTCTGAGCTGCAACTACTAATAATTTGATTAAACCTAATGTTGGAAAAATAGTAGTATAGTAAGAAAATAATTTTAAGGAAATTTCTGATGTGATCATAATATGGTCTTTCTTAGCAAATCAAGTCTCATAATGTACCTCCATTTATAAAAGATCTAGAATTCATAAATTGCAAAAATTGAAAAGTCACAACTCCTAATTTAATTACATAAAGTCATGTTCCTAAGTTCATGAATATCTTGATTCATGTATGCCTAGATTCATATATACTTAGGATTTATGTATGCCCTGGGAGCCATGTGGTCATAAACATCTCCATATATAGTAGATCTAGAATTTTTTGAATCAATAGCTTCTAACATCTTAATTAGATTACAAGTTGCTTTTTTCCCCAATGGTTTAGAAGCTGCCATCTATTTATTGCGTCTTGAAGCATAAAATTTGAATGAATGCCTCTACTTTTATTGTTATCTTCGTAGTCATGGTAATATATGTTTGGGGAAAAACAATCAAATAGATATGGAGATGGAGTAGGCATGTTCAGAACGCACCTCTTTGGGTCACCAACTATCATAGCATACACCCCATCAGTTAACAAACTTGCGCTCCAATCAGCAGACAAGTTCACACAAGAATGGCCAACTGTTGAACTCGTGGGCAAAACTTCCATGGCGGCTGTTGAAGGGAAGTCCCATGCCAGGATTCGCAGCTTTATTACCAATGCCATCAACCGGCCTGAGTCTCTACGCCGCATCGCTGCTCATGTCCAACCTCACTTGGTCAATACTCTCAAATCCTGGGCACAAATGGGTAAAATCAATAGCAGGTATGAAACCCATAAGGTATGTATACTCTTCCAAAATGTATGCAATGCTTTGCTTGGTTAAGCACTAAAAGCTTTTCCCTTCGTATACATAATACTTCCTCTGGGAAATTTTACGATACCCTGCAGGTATGTTGAATTATTTATTGAATGCTGATTTTATAATAACTGTTTAAAAATAATTAATCATTAATGAAATATATAATAATTCATCTTAAGTATTTTATCTTAAAAAAGATAGATACCGTATAAGCCCCACATCTTTTTGCTACTTAAAAGTATTTCTCAAATATTGTATCTAAAAGTAAAATATATATTTTTTCGAATAGTTCTACTGAAAATAAAAATTCTAAATATATTTCTTTTTACATATGCTTATTCAAACGAAAGACTGTGAGTATTGTGAATGCAGCAAATCCCTGTGTATAAAAGTAATGGACAAAAGTAAAGAAAATATAATTACATTGACGTCCCTAAATATGACAAAACCTTGAACGTAATTTTGAATACTACCTGTCTCATTAATGTTTAATGTCAAATTAAATACATATCCGATGTGTTAGACACTGTTAACTAATGTTCAAATGTAAATAAATTCAATCAGTATTTTGATCTTTACGTCAATATCCGGATAAAATTGTGGCACGTAAAATTTTGTTCAATAAGGTGATAATAGAAATGAGAATCAATTGAGTCTCTTGCCTACTAAGCATAGCTCAACTGGTATCTCGCCTGATATTTACCATCCAGGGGGTTATGGTTATGTGGTGTGTGTTCGATTCCCCACATCTCTATTTTCTATTTTCCTTTAGGTCTGGTAGCTGTATTTTTTTTCTAATATTTGGCCATATTTTAGGTGACATCATAATTTACAATAACAACAACCAAACCTTTTCTCACTAGGTGACATCATAATTTATCCAAAAAAAAAAATCTAATGTAATAATTGTACATGATTCTCAAATATCATGTCTACCAAGTTGCTTGTGCACCAATTCCATAAATACATTCAGTTAATATGACAGTTTCAATTTTATATCAAGGCAATATTTGTCGTACTCATTATATATGTTCTCATATATTGGCATAATACCCATGGAATTTCTCATTAAGTACTTAGAAAGTATAAAATTGTAACTGAAATCACTCTCTATTGATTGCAGCTGACATTTGACAACATTGGGAAATTATTTTTGAGCTACGAGCCAGGTCCTCTTCTATTTTCCTTGGATAAGCTCTTTCAAGGCATGCTCCCAGGAGTGAGGGCCTACCCAATCAACTTTCCTGGTTTTGCTTACCACCATGCTTTTCAGGTTCAACCCAGTCCAATCATCAAGCAAATCTGCCTTCATTTCTGTTGGGTTCCAGCCAATTTTGTTGACTATTATTTGTAATGGTTGAAATTTTCAGCCACCAACCTTGACATTCTCAAGCATAGGACGGTGTAGAATTCAAAGGCTTTTGGTGGAGTAGGTGCCTTAATTTTAGGAGCAAATTTGTCAACAAATTTGCTTGGATGGTAGTGGAGTAGGTGCAAGTTTTCAAAGCAAAGTTTGAAATCAAATGCATACTACCTTGGTGCACACGGTTTTGCAAAACCACTTTTAGTGCCATGGTTTTGCACTTACTTCATAAATAGAAAGGCAATTGAGAATGAGAAAATGCATTAGATCTTCAAGAAGGAAGAAAGTGAGAGAAAAATAGAGAGTCATAGGAGAGTTCTCTTGAAGGGTGTACTTTCGGGTTTGTAGAATGATAGTCAATTATTGTAATCAATAGTGAATAATTTTATTGGAGTGTTTAGTGGATCAAGAGGTCAAATTCTCTATTATTTTTTGTAGTGTATTTTTTTTTTTGTGTGTTTTACGATCCTTTGTCTGTACGAGAGATACCCAACAATTTCCTTGATTCTATAATACTGGACTTCTCAAATTAACTATATTCCATAATATTTCAGTGTAGAAAGAAGCTTGAGGACATTTTCTGGATGGAGTTAGATAAGAGAAAGAACAAAAGTAATGCGGAAACAATTGATCTAATGGACGGGCTGATGCAGATTGAAGACGATGAAGGTAACAGATTGAGTGACAGAGAAGTGGTAGACAACATCGTCTCTCTAGTGGTTGGTGGATATGTGTCTACTGCCCTTGTAGAAATGTGGGCTATTTACCTTCTTGCTAAGTACCCAAGTGTCCTCAGAAAGCTAAGGGTATTGACTTTGTTTTTTACAACAGATGGCTTAATAAACCAAAGCAAAAAATAAAAAGTGATTAAAATTCTAGTGCATCTAATCGTGTGCTTTTTATTTGCAATTGCAGGAAGAGAACATGGCATTCAAAAAGAGCAATCCAGGGGATTTTATTACAACTGAAGATATTTCAAGTTTAAAATACACAAAGAAGGTCTTTCATTGGCATAAATATAGACCATGTTGAGTTTTGAAGAATTTCTTTTGTGTAGATATATATATATATATTTTCTGGGAAACCTTAGTTAATTTCGTTATACTACATTAATTAAACACAGGTCGGAGAAGAAATAATAAGAATGGCCAATGTTTCACCATTTCTTTTCAGAAAGGTTGACAAAGAAGTTGATTATAAAGGTACATGATTGCAAGCTCTGATAAAGTTACTAAGTTAAAACTTATGCATAAAGATGGAATATTTGTTTTAATTGACCAAAAAATATATATTGCTAGGTGTCAGATTATGATATTTGCACATCGCAGTTTATTACATTGTTTATACATCGCTCCATTTCTTGAACAGTGATTGGTCTAATTCTTGCAAAAATCACTAGTGTGTGGATTCAATCTGCAGAAACCAAAGTTTTTACTGGATTTTGATGTAAAAATGTAGTGTGAATAATAAATTATGTGCAAGAACACATACCACGCGTTTCCTGATAAGTTATTAAGTTTACACCTTATATGTATAAACAAAATTTTACTCTGAACTTTGACTTCAACTCTTGTTTTTAATTCTATTTAATTTTTTTTGTATTTATTAACTCAATTAAATGAAATTAAAAGTAACAAATAGAAAAAGATTAAATAGAGTTAGAAATAAGAGTTTAAGTCAAAAATTGAAATCAAGTTTTGTTCTATATATATTATCTAAAAACTTAACATTTTTGTAGGTTACAAGATGCCAGAAGGATGGAAAGTAATTATCTTACTTCGGTACGTTCATACAGACCCGGAGAACTTTGAGGATCCCATGTATTTCAACCCTGACAGATGGAATGTATGGTCACTTCCGTTCAGTTTTATTAGGTTAATGCTTTTTCCTGTGTTCCTTGTTTTCGAAAAGATAAGTGACTGTTTATATATAATCTCAGGAGCCAGCAAAGCCTGGAACTTTCCAAGTCTTCGGCGGTGGAGCAAGAATATGCCCTGGAAGCACGCTTGCGAGAAATCAACTTGCACTTCTGCTTCATCATTTGTCCATAGGATACAAGTAAAGTTTGATCATAGTCATTATATAACATACTTGCTTTTAACTTTTGTTACCAATCATACTTTTCTAATTGTTTTTGTCACACACGAATTTAATTCAGGTGGGAACTTGCTAACCCAAACGCAGATATAATTTATCTTTCACATCCAGCACCAGAAGATGGGGTCGAGGTTACTTTCAGCAAATTGTGAAAAAAAAAAAATAAAGAAAAAAAACAGAAAGAAAGAAGAAGATTGGTGTTCATCAGTTACCTTCTAGTGAACAAGTGTTCCTATATTTCAATAAGTGTTCTTGTAAGTGTTTATTTCTTTTAAATATGTACTCATTTGTTAAGTAGATATTTTTTTAAATTTCCTTTGTATCTCTATAAGGTATTCATTTCCTCTGAGTAGGTACTCATTTATTAAATACGTACTTTTTAAAATATTTTTCTTATTTTTGTAAAATATTTTTAGTTATGACTAAATTGACGATGTTATGACAAAATTTTTTAAAAAAAATTATGAAGACTAAATTAAAAATGAGTGAAAAATATACTGAACTAACGTTTTAACCAAATAATAATTTCTAAGAATGAATCATTAATAATATTTTATGTTAAACTTAAATTAGGTTTTTTGATATATTATAATTTTTTAATCAATCAAAATCAATCTTTATGAGTGGGGATATTTATTCCATATTTATTATATTTTTTCTTTATTAATTTTCCAATTATTTAATATTTTTTTAACCTAATTTCTCGTGTCAACTTGTGTTGCATTCCTTGTTTAGTATCAATCTTTTCTTAATTGATTTAATCTTCATTTAAAGGAGTATTAATTCCTTAAAATATATATTTTTATACTTAATGCTAGTTTAAGTAGGAAACAATGAACAAAATATCTGTAATCGGAAAACAAAACTATCAATAAAATAATGATGTTATAAATTTTCATCCCTTGATCCATCTATAGCCCAAGTTTATGAACATCCCAGTCCCAATCAACTTGTTCTGTATTCATGGTCGGTAAACGATCTACAATACATCAATAAAACAAAAATGGTGAGAAAGAATAAAATAAAAGAAGAAATATTATAACATTATCTCATATAATCGTGAAATATGTTCATATCATAAAACATGTTCATAAATTAAGCAAAAACATAGGAAAAAATTTTAAAAAAACTAATTAGAAAAAGTACATGTACCCAATGTTGTATATTTTTACGGTATTATTTCTTCAATTTCATTAAAAATATAACTTTTCTTCCTCAAGGCTGAACCGCGTGCTAACACGTACCACTTTCCTCATGAGAAAAATACTGGAAAAGAAGCTCAACTTTATGTTATAATTAATTAAAGACCTTAACTTAAAAAAACTTATCAATGAAGGACTTGAACTTTGTTTTAATTATCAATTAAGAATCTCAACTTTTAAAAACATTATGAATCTTAAAATATTATGTAACATCGGGTCAAATCACGGTAATTTAAAGTTTGCTCATTCTCAACTCAAAATACAATAAGTCTAATTTTCATAATTCAAACTTGGCTTAATTGGGACAGAGTTTGGTCTTGAGAAAGGTGGCCAATCATGCCTATAGCTTAGCCTATTCTTTGCCTAACTTATTTAACAAATAAGTTAAATTTAAGCCTTTCAAAAGAGCTATTTAAGTAAGTCGGCTAAGGGCTAAACCTCTAAAATGTGTATTTGCTTGGTTTATGTATTTATTATATAGATATATAATAAAATTTTATAATACTCAGATAATTTATTATTTATATATTAACATAATATATTTACTTCAAACATGTTATAATAATTTTACTAAAAGTTATACATATTTTAATATCAAAAGTCTAATGTTACATTTGATACATAGAATAAGAATGAAATGAAATGAGCTAAAATAGAATTTCCATTCCTAATCCATAGTTTGGTAACTTTCAAAGTAGAATGGCTTTCGAAAGCATTCAATTGTTTGATACAATATAATTAACTTTGAATATAATCAAATTGATCTAAATAACACAAGTACCCCTAAAAAAAAATTTAACTTTTCTAATGTATAATCTTTCCGTTCAACTTTTTTAACTTAATAACAAAATGTAAAAAAAAAAAAACTATTTTATTTGTGAGAAAAAAAAAGCATGTTCAATTTTAGATTAAATAATCCATGCATGTTTTATGATATTTCCTTTATGATATTTTAAATAATATAATGGTGTTTCAAAATATTATTATATTTTATTATTGTTTCACATTTTTACACTATTATTATTCTTTAAAATCTTACATGGGTATTTAAAATTAATTGTAAGACATAAAAAGTAAGTAAAAAATAAAATTAACATTTAGAAAAAATAAATTTAATAAAAGATAATAATTGTCATCCTATAAATAAACGAGTATGTGTTTGAGAAAAAAAAATTTAAATTTCATTTCATAGAATACCAAATCACTAATCCCACTTTTGACAAGCACAACCATTGGGATGTTTTCATAAGGCATGTCCTAAGGGAGGGTAACTTTTGCGCCGATGCTCTAGCTAAGAGAGGCAATGATGGGAATATATCTTCTAAGTCTTGGGCAACTCCTCCAAGCCAGCTTCATCAGCTCCTTTTAGCAGGTTCAGTTGGAGTTATGCATCTTAGAGCTAAGCTTTCTTTCGCATAAATACTTGTATAAATTTTATCTATGCAAGGTGTATAAATTAAACTAATCAATACTTAATATATTGTTACTTTTAATATAAAATAATTATATGTCACAAGATTTTATACATTTATTTAAGTGTTAATTAGTTTAGTTTAGACAATTATGTAGACAAGATCTACGTATGTATTTCTCCGTCTTTCTTTCTTTGTTTCTATATCCACTGTACCAAAAAATCACCAATCCCACTTTTTTTTTTTGGAAAGGAATGATAATTCCTAAGTTTATGAAATGAGACGAGAATCAAATAATCATTCCATATTTTTTTTAAAACTAACAAACATAAAAAAAAAACTTATTTCATGAAATAAAACATAAAATGAAATCAACATATTATTTATATATATAATAAAACAGTGACACAAGGGCAAATAATTCAGAGTCTCAATCCCGATGTCTCTCGGCAGAAGTCTTTTGAAGAATTGATCAAACGATATGTGGCAGATCTGTCCAATATGTTGGCAACCTTTGATAGAAATAATAATTAGAAAATTAGAAAGTCATGCATATAGTTACTAAGATATTATTATGCATTTTGAATCACTTCCTTGTTTTATGAAAAATCATGCATTAATCTATGCACTTTACATTTAGTTCTTATAAATAAGGCACTAAGTAATTATTATCATAGTGAACCAATTAGATGAATGATAGCTTAAGTGTCTCCCTAATTCTAGTATAAATAAGAGACTCTAGTTTTGTATCATTTGCACTAAGGAATAGAAAACAACTTCATCTATAGTTTTTCTCTTCCTCCAACAAAGTGGCATCAGAGCTTGAGTTTTATAATAGAGAGTTATGTTAAACACTTAGAGAGTTGAGAGAAACACTTAGAGAGCTGAGAGATGGCAAGCAATGACTTAAATCAATTCCAATTCCCTAGTCTTACCAAGACAATTATGATAATTAGTGTTGCTATATGAAAGCCTCTAGACTCTCAAGATGCTTGGGAGGTTGTAGAGAAAAGTTATAGCCAACCTCTCAAAATGAGGCTACCTTAAATGAGAAGGAGATTTTATTGAAGTCAAAGAAGAATGATCAACAAGCCCTTGCCTTTATCCATCAATGTTTAGATGATGTCATGTTTGAGAATGTGTCCAATGCAACCACCTCCAATCAAGCTTGGGATATCTTGAAGACCTCCCTTGAAGGTGTTGACAAAGTGAAGAAGGTGTGCTTATAAACTCTACATGGTGAGTTTGAATCTTTGTGTATGAAAGAATTGAGTCAATTTCACATTTTGACAATAGGGTGTTAGTTATTGCAAATCAATTAAAACATTATGCAGAAAACATGGAGGATATTCATGTGATTGAAAAGATCCTTCATTCCTTGTCCTTGACCACATAATTTGATTATGTTGTTTGTGTAATTGAAGAATCAAAAGATCTAGATACAATGTCCATAGACCAATTAATGGGCTCTCTTCAATCCCATGAGGAAGGACTCATGAGAAAGTATGATGGGCCTTTGAAGTAAGTCCTTAAAGTCAAAGCTTCTTTGAGAGATGATGGTGGGAAAAAAAGCCAAAGAGGACATGGATGTGTACGTGAAAGTGGACATGGTTGTGGCGAAGGAAGAAGGAGGAAGAGGAAATCATTATAATTTCAACAATGATGAGAGAAGCCATCAACCTACTAGAGGTCATGGAAGAAGAAGAGGTAGAGGTACAAGCAACTACTCTAGACCAAATGAGAGGAGGTACAAAAAATCTAATGTTGAATGTTTTAATTGTCATCAATATGGACATTATTCTTGGGAGTGTAGAAATAATGTTGAAGAGAAGGCAAATCTTATTAATGATAAGCATGAAGTTAAAGAGCCAAACTTGTTGCTAGCACTTAATGATAATGAGAAAAATGACAAATACTCATGGTATCTTAACAATAGAGCAAGCAATCATATGTGTGGCTAAAAAGAGAAGTTTGCGAAGCTTAATGAGAAGATAAAAGGAAATGTTTCTTTTGGAGACTCTTCCAAAGTGTAAATCCAAGGGAAAGTATCATTTTAATTTCCTTAAAAGATGGTGCTCACAAATTAATCACAAATGTATAATATGTTCCTAAATTAAAAAGAAAAAAAATTGAAGTATTTGTAACCTTTAAAAATTTCAAAGTTCTTCTAGAAAAAGAAAGTAGTTATATAATCAAATCTCTAAGATTCAATAGAGGAGGCGAATCTACATATAAAGAATTTAATAAACTTTGTAAAATAAATGAAATTTTCTGCCCTCTAATGGTTCCTAGATCACTAAAACAAAATGGTATAGCAGAGAGGAGACTATCCTTAACATGACAAGATGTATGTTGAAGGCTAAAAATATACCCAAGGAATTTTGGGTTGAAGTTGTTGTTGGTGTATGCCCTAGAGGCCGATACATTTTTTGTATTTACATACATTATATTATGCTATTTTAATATATGAGACATTTCATTTATTGTGTTCTTTTTTAATAAACATAATAAAATCCTTAGAATAGTAAGTTTGATGCCATAGGACATCAAGTGGATGACTTGATCGTGAGATCATTTTGGTTATAACACTATTCTTAAATATCCCTAGTCAAGTATTATTATTAACTAGGACAACAATAATGTATTAAGACTAGTATGTGCATAGATTGATGACCACATCTCACAGGTCATGGATATGAGATATCAAGTCTTCACATGGGTACATATTAGAGTAATTATGTACTGGACTGATCCACCATGAGAATGCTACATGGATCGTTATGTGAATGTCATAAGCGATTCTCATAGTGACAATAGTGTCTGTGGTCCTTTGACCTGAAATCACTACGATTCCTACATGAGGAGTTGTGCATTTTAATGCCATCAAACGTCATCTGTAACAAAGTGATTATAAAGTTAGTTATAGGACATATCGCGAATCATGTAGAGGGATATGAGTGACCTAGATGGGATTTGTCACTTCTACATAACAGGAGTGATATCTTCGGGTCCCCTGATTCAGTGAGACTGCGAAATGCATGACTATGCTCAAATGAGGCAATATGAGATATTGGTTTCATTTGTTATTACAAAGTCTACTCGAGTATCAAGAAATGAAAAATTAGACTATGCAAGGGTGACGCATTCCATGCCTTGTGTTCAATCTAGATATCTTGACAAAGGGACTAAACGACACAGATCATTGGTCACAGAAAGGTTATGTCAAATCACTGACATTCTTATTACTTGGGTAGCAGTGCTCACTACTTTTAATATTAAAATGAGATTTTAATATTACTACCAACTTAATAAGAACCTGCAGGATCACACACATAGAGCAGGCTAAAATTGGAGCAATAGATCCAAGTTGGACTCGGATTCAAATATGGGCCAGACTCATAACAGATGGGTCTAGGATTGTACAGCTTACCTTGCTGCTGCTCACACTCACTTAAGGCAAACACTATTATAAATAGTACTGCTAAGGGACTGCTAAGATACACAATTTTCAGAACCCTAGCCGTACCTACAGAAAAGTGAGTGAGAGAGCGATAGATTTCTTTTCTTCTCTTCGCAGTTAGCACTGTGTGAGAGACATGAGGCTCCTCTTTGCGGACGTTGGACGTTTGTGAGTCTGTTCGTGTGGATGCCACAGAGACATCATTTCTATTATGGTGTTGGTGATTCACGTCCTTCCTTTTGATCATGCTTCAAGAGGTAAATAATTTAAAAATTCGGATTATGGCTTTTCGCATGGATCCTCGGTGGGAATCCTAATTTTTTTGATGCGTGATGTAACCGCAATTCCTAATAGTTGTTGCACGTGCAGTTTATTTGTCCAATTGCTCTCCAACAAAGAATGTCAAAAATCAAATACCTCAAGAAGCATGGAGTGGAATGAAGCCTAGTGTTACTCATTTGCAAGTATTTGGATGCATTACATATGCTCATGCGCTCGACTAAGGAAGATCTAAGCTTGATGATCGAAGTGTCAAGCATGTATTTATTGGCTATGATGTAAGTTCAAAAGGCTATAAATTGTACAACCCAAGCAATGGCAAGATTATTGTGAGCTGAGATGTCGAATTTGATGAAGAAGATGCATGGACTTGGGAAGTAGAAGGAGACACCTATGATTTCTTTCCATACTTTGAAGAAGGAGTCCAACACCAATTGACTAATTCACTCCACCATCTTTATCAACTCCTTCAACTAATGAAGCATCATCATCTTTCGAAGATAGTTCAAGTGAAAGGCCAAGAAAAATGATAAGCATTCAAGAATTATATAATAAAAACTGAACCTATAAATGATTTATTTTGTCTTCTTGTTGACAATAAACTTATGAACTTTGATGATGCTATGAAAGACAAAAGGTGGAGACAAACCATAAAGGATAATTTAAGCTACAGTGAAGAAGAACAAAAAGAAGACTTGAGAGTTATCATCTCTTCCCAATGGTCATGAAACACTTATATATAAATGGGGGTTCAAGACAAAGAAGATTGTCAAGAAAGAAGTGAAGTTCAAGTATATGAAAGCACAAAACCAAGTTGCGGATATTTTGACAAAGCTTCTCAAATTTAAATTTTTTTGAAGATTACGTGCAAGCCTTGGAGTCAAGAAGAATTTTTAAGAATTTTCTAATTAAGGAAAGATGTTAGAAATAATAATTAGAAAATTAGAGAGTCATGCTTATAGTCATTAAGGTATTATTATGCATTATGCATCACTTCCTTGTCTTATGAAAAATCATACATTAATATATGCACTTTGCATTTAGTTCTTAGAAATAAAGCACTAAGTAATTAATATTATAGTGGATCAATTATGGATGATAGCTTAACGATCTCCTTAACTCTAGTATAAATAAAAGACTCTAGTCTTGTATCATTTGCACCAAGGAATAGAAACATCTTCCTCTTTAGTTTTCCTCTTCCTCCAACAACCTTGTGGTATGAAATTTGGTTTGAACGCAATAACATATGGAAAAGAGTCTACTACTAAAAATTATGCGTATGGCAATGAAATTTTTCTATCACCGATCCATTAAATTATGTCATTATAATAATTAACGACATAATCTATCATAGAATGGTGAACGTCGCGTAATCCTTGGTGGCTAATTGCCTAACAACGGGAAAAAAAGTTCCTTGGCTAAATAGCGACGAATTTTTTCATCGTTATTTAAAAATTTCCACTGCTATCATTACACCACATCCGTAGCCAAAAATTATTGATTATTAAAATATTATTATTTAGCAATGGCTTTAGTGACATATAATTTTCATCGCTGATGACCTAAAATTTTTTAATTATATTTTTTTGAATTTTAAAACAATCCCATTATACAATTTAAACATGTATGCAACACAGTAGTACAACAGTTATTTTAGACCCCTATACTTCACCGTATTTATAAATAATATGAGAGATGGATATCTAACATTGATAGAAAAATAAATGAGTAAACCTTCATTTTAGTCTCTAAAATTGTAAGCACCGGTCATATTAATCCTTGACTTTAAGAATCAGTTATATTAGTCCCTAAAAATGTAATTTGTTAATCAAATTAGTCCTTAGCACTGGTCATATTAATCTTTACATAAGGATCAATTTGACTGAGAAATTATAGTTTTAAGGACTAATATGACTGATTCCTAAAGTTAAGGATTAATATGATGGATGTTGACAATTTCAGGGTTTAAAATAAAGGTTTACTCAAAAATAAATTCGACCACTGATAATCCAGTAAGAAACTACGAGAATAAGCAAACATCCAACTGTAACAGGGGTGTAGTTAAGTGTCTAAATGGTTATTGGGTAGGAAGCAGGCAATGCGAAGAGAACGAAGATGGTTACCACCCAAAGAATTGCAACCCAGCCAATAATGATCCCGTAACGACCCAAGTTGAAAGGCCCTGGGACAAAATGCTTTCGTGCCAAGGTCACCCTAAAGAAGATGGATAGGGCATAAGCAATATAGAGGCCAATCGTTGCTATGGACACCATGGCTTCAAATGCCACTATGCTTCCAAGAGACTGCAATAGAGTTAGAATTCAGTTAGAGACGTGGCAAGAATAGATTGATAAGAACTATGGCTAGTGTGAATTAGATCGAGCTATAAGTTTATCTACATTAAGATCACAAATGACTACCTAACTAGGGCCTTACTATGGATGTACTTTAAATCAGCATATGTTCATATCAGATGATAAATTTGTATTTTATAGGTTGCAATAGTTTGAAGACCATGAAAAATCTGTTAGAGTTTAATTTTGATAAGATGTATGAAAAAGTTTTACACTTGCATCCAATGATGTGTTACCACATCATTTAATGAGTTTGATCCTTGCCACCTTACTAAGTAACTTCAACATAAAATAGTGTTCTATTTCATCACATAGTTGTTGTGACTTTGTATAATGTTTATTTTGCTAACCAAGCTGCTTCAGGCTTATGGTTATAAAACCAATTCTGGGCCCCTTACTTCACAACTTTAGCTTTTGAATAAAAAGACTCTCTAACAAACAAGATCCAAAGAAGACATGGGCAGATCTAAAATGAATAGATCACAAAGATATTTTTAGCAAAGATAGAAATCTTATTTCCTTTTTGCCTTTTCCAAAGAACAAAAGAAACATTGTTATCCACTTTTCCAACAAATAAGAGAAAACTTAATTTGCAGCTTCTTAAAAATGAAATCATCATATAAAATACATATCGTTAAGGTTATGCAAAATGATATAAAAACATAAAGCCAAATTACATATATGGGGACCTCCTGCTTGTTAACTTTATGCCACAATGATGATAACGACATGGCCTGATCTCTTGAGAAAGCATAAGCCATCCTGTATAAATTTTAAGCATTATGAGTAACGAGAGAGATTAAATCCTTCTATTTGGAAAGTGCATTAAGAGCAGGTGCATTTACCTTGAATTGCTAGTAACTGAACTCATACCACAGAAAAATATGGAAACAACAATAATTACCAAGAAAATAATACCCCCCAACTCCATGGCCATATCTTCTCTTGAATGCCAGATAAAATATTTTAGCAATGGCATACCCACCAGCATCATTATTTTCACTCGAAAGGTAAGGGATGTCAGTAACTGCAAAGGTAATGCCTAGTATGTAACCCCATCCAACAATAATAGATATCCCAACAGCACTGATAATTCTTTTTGGTCCATTTCTATCAGCATCCTTGGTTTCCTCTGTCTGAAAATAGAAGTTTACAGTAAACAGGAAGTCGTAGTGTAAATAATTTAGTAACTTCAATCCATCAATGGAAATGAATAGCTCAAAAATTTCAAACTGGAAAAGCAAAAGCAACTTAGTAATTCCTAATACTTATACTGAGGTTATTAATTGAGGTTATATGAATTAATTACCATACCACATGGAGCAACTTCTATTTCCATGCATTGAACAAGCAAAGATTGACATCACATAAATACGGTATAGCAGCTGCCATAACAAATTATTTTAGACCCCTATATTGTAAAACCAAACTTAAACAACCAATTAAGGTATTGACAGGCACATCAACAAGCACTTAAGTGAAGTAAGTCAACTATTTTAAAACACAAAGACAATTATAATAGTTAGTAGAAGCACACATTATAAATGTAAAAGCAAGTATCGTAACTTTTTTTTTCTACTTCTAGAATTAAAAATTAATATAACAATGTGATTTTTAACAACTGACAAGGCACTGGATTCTAGATAATTGTTATTTTTAAAAGAACCAAAAAAGACACTATATGATGGAAACAAAAAAGACAATATTATGACATATATTAGAGAAAGAGAAAATGAAACAGTATAAGTATATGATGGAATTTAAAGCCAAATAAATTTAAACTAATTAAAAATAAAATAATAATGAATAAAATTAATGATAATGCACAAATTAAGCAAAAGTAAGGTCTACTCCAACGAAGACCCAAACTAGTACTATAGAGATATTATATAGGGAGAATTATAAAAAAGAAGACACAAACCAACTTATTTTTCCACTAGTCCATTATTCGTTTAACTTTTATACTTCAACTTTTTTTCAACTCACTCACAAATTTATGTTATATCCCATAAGAATGCTACAGTTACATACAACATGATTTGACATTTGTCTCACATTAAAATACAGTGGACAAAAAATATTTTCCTTTTTCCACTAGGACCAAATACTATTAATTCTCCCTGTCAATTAGATTCCTGAACACTAAAGCAAATGGCTTAATAATTTGTTTATCCATTCATCTTATCATTCAATTACATTTTGATATTCCAACCTCTAGATACCACAAAAAACATAGAAAATAAGGACAAAAGAATGGGTCACAATCTAGTGGTCTCAATTTACTTTGTATTGAGTTCTCAATAATGGTTCCGAACAAGTACCTTTGAATTAAAAGAAAAAGAAGGCAATGGTATCACATGATAACAACTTGAATAATCTACAATGTAATGTCCCCATGGATTGGCCATTGATGCTTATGACTCATGGTTATTATATTTGTCTTTATTTGCTAATAAAAAATATATTACCACACTACCTGTAACCCAACAGCTATAAAAGTCACTACCCACACGCAAACCACATCACACACAAAGACTCACAACACCCACTACCTCCAGACACGAACACACACACATACACTCACACTCATTTTCCATCATACAAAGACGCACAAAAATAGAGAAAAAGGAAAACAGTATCTTTGTGTAGTGCAGCTTTGTGGTGGGTAGTAGGTGGAACTTCCAGCGGTGCTCACAGGAGGCTTGGGGTGGACTGTGGAGGGGAAAGAGAGTGGAGAAGAAAAGGAAGAGGAGAAGGGGGTTAGGGCACTCAGAGAAAAGAGGAAAGAATGAAAGAAGGAGAAAGCTTAAAACTAAAATTTAACCCTGTGTCTTTGACCGCCCTTACAGGAAAAAAAAATTAAACACAGCTTTTGATTTGCTTGGTGCAAATCACTAATGGTTCATTTCGGTGAGCTTCTAAAATAAACTTTTTTTATGTGATACTTTTTAAAATGATGTTTTAAAAAGAGCAAAAGTTATTTTATATTTAGATGTAATAAATCACTAATGGCTTTTAAGTATTCGAAAACTTGTTGGAACTTTTAGAGGTATTTGGCTAAGTTTTTGAAAGATGTTTGATGAGTTTTTAAAGACAATAATTGATTATGAGGTTTTCATAATCGATTAGCAAAAGTCAGAATATCATCATTGAAGTAGTAATCGATTATGAGGTTTCCATAATCGATTAGCAAAAGTTAAAATGTTAAAGTTGTTATTCTTTTAGGCAATAATCGATTATTATTAGGCAAATAATTAATTAGACTAAGTGTATATAATTGATTATTAAGTTCGAGAAGCTCATTCCTTTTGTGCTATCTCGATGATAATCGATTATGGATTCCATAATTGATTATCTAGGCAAATAAATAGATTTAGTCACAAAATTTGTCATGCATAACTTAGCGATGACAATTTCCTATTGCTACCTCCAAAAATTTTGTATACGTACCTACCACAATAAATCCATTATAAATTCCATAGCTAACAGGTATAGAATTCATTCCGTTGTTAATTTCCATCACTATCCACCAGATTTCTAGTAGTGTCGTAATGCTGATCAGATTACACTTGCTACTTTATCCCATTAACAAGTATTCAAAGGAGTAAAAGAAAATTCTTCCATAATCAACCTGCGAGGTACTATTGTTCAGTTGTCTAGGCAAGATTAAAGTTATCGGTTAACACCTTCAGAGTTAACATGGATGTGGCCATTTCGAAAAAGCTCCATCATATGGTGTTGGTATAATAATCCATGATTGGAATGAGGTCTGCGGCTAAGCCTTCTCTGGTGCATGGCTCACTATCTGCTACTATAGGAGAAATGCTAGCTGCAAAGGAGGGCTTGAAATTTTCATGGGAAATTGGTTGCAATAGGATCATACTTGAAGGAGATGCTACAGCTAGCTATCTATGATACCATCAACAATTTCAATTAGGCGGACCTTTCCTACTTAGGATGATATTTGGTGTTTTGCATCTTAGTTTTATGCTTTTGCTTGTTTTTCTATTCCTCATGAATATAACTGCGTGGCTGACTCCCTAGCAAACATTCTAGTAGCCATGGTTCTTGTATTTGGCTGGAGGAATCCCCTACCTAGTTGAACTATTTGTTAAGTCTTGATGTGAATCAATTATTCACCTTAAAATAAAAATTATCATCGTGATTTTACAAAATAAATTTGGATTTATTAATGCAAAGCATTCGTGTTTAATTTGATTTTTATTTTTATTTTTAGTTAGTATATTTTTATTAATAATTATGAAAGTACTTCTTTATTAATGAGTTGTAAATTGAATGGTATTCTCCATTCTCATTAAGTTCTCATCCACTAAATTCTCCTAACTATCTATCGAATATATATATATATATATATATATATATATATATAGAGAGAGAGAGAGAAATAAAGGATAATGGTTCACTATGATCAAAATGTTTTCTTTTCCAAAAAGTTTTTGTTTTGGACCGAGTTTCGGGTTTTAAGAGCAATCCAGCTCACCAAAATTAGATTCTAGATATTTATACGCACTATTAGATTAGTAAATTTATTTATTTATGAGGAGTAAATCTATCATAGAATTTCTCATAGATAGGGAAATCAATTATATCCCTCACAAATAGAGGAATCAATTATAAAATATAATAATTTCATTGGATCCTAATCCTAATTAACAACATTTAATACAAATTTAACTATGATTCTTATCTACCAAGACGCTCCTATAAATATCACACAAGGTATATAACAAATGTATGCATCTAATTTCAAACACTACCCACTTTTGTACAGTCTAACTTGAGCGTCAAAGTACCTTTTGTAGGTACCTACTCTTCGCACTTCACAATCACCATCCATTGAAAGAAATTATCTCCATCAACCTTATTCAGGTGATTCTCTAAAACCCATTCAGAACGTTGGTGCCATTTGTGAGAAAAGATAAATTTCAATTCTCATTACCACCATCATGGTTACTACAAGACGAAATTATGTCTCTACCACTCAGAATCAATCTTTTTCTGGTTGCCGTCCAACATCTACTCTCGTTCATGAGTCAATCTAGAAGCCAGTCACTGCCTAATTGGAACCTAGGCAGGAAAGGGATAGAGACTTCCTATACTGGCAAAAATATATCTTCTCCGTCGCAGTGAATTCCAGTGAGGCAACAACTCTATCTGAAAGGAGTACATGCTGGAGATACCAAACAATAGGTATCGGCGCTGCAGTACTTAGGAGCACGGGTGGATAATGATGAAATTCGGTCCCACCAGGGCGAATTCGGTCTCCCAGAGCTATCCACAGAAAAACTCATCTCTCTTGTTAGACTTTAGGAAGAACGTATTCATAACTTGGAGAAAGTTGTCAACCAAGAGAAAGAAGGCAAAAACTAAATTCCTAATAGGAATCACGAAAATCAAAGGGACCCGACCCTTGATGAGCTACGTCATTTGGAATATTCCAATATCACGAAACTTAGTCAAAGAGCTGAAATCTCAGTTCAGGGAAACAAAGAGCATGATCAAGGATTAAGGAATTTGGTTAAACAAAACCAACTTTTCTTTGACAAACTGACGACCTATGAGATCTTTAGGCATTTCAAATGTCCAACAAATATTGAAGCCTATGATGGGACCACGAACCCTTAAGATCACTTAGATGCTTATGTTTCTACTCTCCTATTCGTTGGAGGAGATGATTCGCTCATGTGTCGTGCTTTTCCTCTTTCTTTGAAAAAAGTCACCCTGAGATGGTTCACCACTTTGACTCCTAAATCTATTATTAACTAAGGAGACTTTTCATCAATATTTTTGCTGCACTTCACCATTAGTAAGGCGCAGCCAAAATCCATTTCATGTCTCTCTCATATTAAACAAAGAAAGAAGGAATCTCTCTGAGACTTTATATCCCAGTTTAATAAAGAAATAGTAAATATTTGTGACTGGGATGAAATACTCAGACTATATTACATGAGGGAAGGACTCCACCCTAGGCTATTATCTTTTTCTTTTGCTAAAAAGGTACTTAAGACTATGGACAAGTTCTGTGCTAGAGCTGATAAATACATTAATGTGGAAGGCATTTTTTAGGCTAGAAGACATCTGGAGAAAGGAAAAGATGCTAAACCTAAGTCTAGACAATCCTTCCAATAAGGTCGGAACTCTAGGCCATCCTTGAAGGGAAAGTATGAGAGTCACACCCCCTTAACACACCTCAGACTCAAATTTTCCAAGAGGTGATGAATACGGAGTTCAGGGGTGTATGAAGACCTCTCCATTTAAGAAAACATGCACTAAAGGATAAATTTAAACATTGTGCATTTCAAAAGGTCATGTGCATAATACTGCAGAATGCATCAACCTTCAAAACACCATTGAATCTTGAGGACAAGCCATCCCAGTTAGTTACAGATCTCGGAGGGAGGGTAGTGAACTATCTCAAGGCGACCTTCTTGAGTGAAAGAGTAAAGGCTCAATACATAAGTAGGTCATTACCTCCTGCAAACATCATGGCTGAGATGTAGGCATCCAAATGCTCCTAGGGGTCCGTTGTACCACCATACACCTCGATATTTGTTGGGTATTTGAACCATTTTGGAATCTCGAAAGCCATAAGCTCATCAAAAAAGGGTTAACCGTGCTAAGTGAAGGTTCCAAGCCTATTTTGAGGTTCTACTATCCTAGAATGATCATGATTCCCCTCTTGCATGGGTTCTTTTCTTGGATGACGGTCTCTTCATAGGGCATGATTCTCATCCTCATGTTCCACGTTAATCGATCTCTCCAACTCTTTCAAGAGGATATGTTTTACTCCTGCAAACGCTTGTTATAACGGTGGATCAAGCCCAACATTGCACGACATGACAAATCAATAAGGGATGGATTCCTTCCACTAAGAAGGGTGGTCACCTTTGTCTCGAAGGCCTAGACGTTGTAACATCAGGATCTTGGGTTCAACATTTTTGGATGTTGCCTTGTAGGAACCAAGTCATTGCTTGGCCAGGATCTGCGACGGAGGAAATGGAAGGTTTTAATATGAGAGAGAGGCTTCATTTCCATCCCATCTGAATTTAGGATTAACAGCATTGGTAATTGGTTAGTTCTATGAGGCTAAGGCACGTTGCTATCTGGTGTTGACCATAGTGGTGGAAGTAAAAGTTAACCTTTCCAACAGACAATGTAATGTTCAAAACGGGTTCAAGTGGATCTCCTGAAAATGCCTTTAGTAGATTGAGGGTAGTGTTTTCCTCCTTGGTGCAGTGGTGGAGAGGTTGTGTACCTACAAAGGAACTCTGATACTTAAGTTAAGCTATATAGTAGGAAAAAGTGTTTAGGGTTTAGAGAGTTACTTGAGTGGAATAGCTCATTATTTATAGAGGGGGTTTACTTAATGGTTAAGTAGGATATGAGGGAATCCCATTTTGCATTATGCATTCATAGGCAGTTATGGATATTGATAAGGCCTACAATCATTTCTATTTGCGTGGGATTTATTGGGAGTGATTGTCTCCTAATTATGTAGCCATTAATAGTTGGGTCATTTCAGGTCTGAGCTGTGGTCCAAGGTACATGGAACTGGGTTGCTTTTCGTTGGCCTTAGTATCAAATCCTGATCCAGAACAGCTACTCATATGATGTTCTATAAGCATTTTTCTTTAAATTTGGAACTCTAAGTTGTTTGGTTTCAGGTGTATTTTCTAAATTAATTTGCTTCCTCTTCAATTTAGCACACAAGTTGTATAATAAAAAGATGGGATTGTTGGAAATAGTATGCATGGCTAGCAAACATGGATGAATGTTTAAGTTTGTTATTTTAAATGGATGATAGGGTTTGTACATGTATTTGTTTTTGTTATGTGATCTTATCTCACCTTCCTCCTTTTAAGTGCTTGAACCTAGTTTCATGAAAGTTGCATGTGCATTACTTGATAAAATGCTAATTTGTTTGTTAATTAAACATGATTGGTTGTGTATGCTTGAAAATGATAAGAACTTGATTAAAAGTTTGTCTTTGCTGTAAATGAAAAATCATGGATGGAGTTGGGGTTTTCTTGTTGCAAGTTAGAAATAGAATAGGGTCAATTACTTTTAGTTTAATTTCTTTGATGGTGGTTCAACTGCATAACGATGGTAGCTCTGATCTTTTGATTTCTTGGGTCCTGCTTTATGCTTTTGATGTTAATTAGTAAGTTTAGTGGTATTATCATTATTATTTGTACTCATATTGTTTGCTAAATTGTTAAAATCTTTTAACTAGTGACTCTAGATGCCATACATTGATATTGTGGTTTTTAGAGTTTGGCAACGGCTCTTCACTCCGTTAATCCCAATTCTTTCTTGTCATTTGCAATATAATAATAGCCTGTAAAGATGGAAAATCTTATGATGGGTTTGTGGGTCTATGAATTGGTGGACTATAGGAATGACTATGTAAGAAGCTACATTTCCTCTAAGCATTATGTAGGGACAGGGTCTGTTAGCGATGCATAAAATGATAATTTCCCAATCATTTGATCTCTAGATTACGTTCTTTTGATAGAAAATGTTTTGTTTAGTATTTGATCATATTGTTGTTTAGTTCTACCTCATGTATTCCAAGTGCTAAGGTTAAGTAGGTCTAAGAAGGTCGAGTATTTGGGTTATTGACAATAAAAATCATGCATTTATATTCTGGTATCTCTGCTAGCATTGAAGACTAGCTTGGGTTTTGTTCTGAAGTGTTCAGAGGGTATCTGAGATAAGCACGTCGCAGTGGTTTCCTCCTTGAGCAGCCGCTACAGAGCGTGTTGAAACTTGGGGGTAGATACTTGTAAAGGGACTCCAACGCTTAAGTCAGCCAGTACATAAGTAGGGTATTATGCAATGAGTAATTTACTGATACCTGTGTAAGGTTACTTAGCCTGATATTTATAGAGCGTGTATAGAATCATAATGCAATCTGTGTTGAATGCAGGTATTTAGGATTAGTATTTTGGCTGAGATTATCATCCCACTATTGTTGAGGTAAATTCCTATAAGTTAGGAACTTTAGATACAGAAGCTACTTAGCAATCTGAGACAATTATGAGTCCTATAATATCGTAAGACGATGATTGGAAGTTACAAATATTTAAGGATATATCTTCTGCATGAATCAAGTAATATTGATTCTAAGGCCTAATGTCGCTCGACGTGCATGACTCTAGGGTCTAGACTATCACTAAGGCCTTCAGTGACGGAGTCTGGTTGTACGCGTGCCTAGTTGATCAACTAGACGGAATCCCGGATCAAGGTCCAAAATAGTTGTCCCCAACTTGGCACTTAGATGGGACAACCAAGTGTCAAGATATACAAGTTTCAATCAAATCACTAGGCATACGATGAATAAAGGAGTCCTGGTGTTGACATCGGATCTCGGATGTTTTACGCGAAGAGCTGAGGTCCGTGATACATAATATACCTCTTAGGATAATGTGTAAGACCAGGGCATGAGTTTGATTACTCTGCTTATCTTGTTATTTCGTCGTCCAAGGTAATTCAAGCTTGTTACCCACGAGTATTGGCTCATAGGGCTTTAGGTGCTCTTCACGCAATCTCTAATTCTGTTGGAAGCAGTCTAAGATTTTCAAGGGAACTGTTGTTTTGACTTTATTGGGAATTAAAGATCCCTTTAAGGGGATATCAGTTTTGTACTGATTCCCAACTGCCCACTACTCCCATGACCAATCAGAAACTGGGAGAGTTAAACGTGGTTTGTGATAACTCCACAAATTGTAGTTATTTGTGCCCCATATCTATGTGATATTGGTTGCTTAGTCCTTGCTTTTATGCATGAATGGAATATTTTAGCAATATATTCATTTGATTTCATCTTTATGACTTCTATTTTATTTTTGAGAAAATATTTCCAAATCTGTGACAAATTGAGTACATTTGTATTTGTTATTAAAGTGGTAATATCTCTATTACAGGAAAGGTTCCAAGCAAGCATAAATATGAAGAATTTGGACTAGCATTGGACTAGGAAGCCCAAGAGAAAGCCAAGTTTAAAGATCATAATTCAATGCCATGGCATATGCATATCAATATAGTGGCGTGGTGCATCCCCTGCTTCAGTACATGAGACCGAGGCTAGAACGCCGCAACGTAAATCAATGTACGTTGCGGCATCTGTGACCTAATTGAACTCGTGTCACAGTGTTATGTGTCTAATGCCACGACGTGACTCTATTTTTCTCAACCTATAAATACTGTTGTATCAATTTTATACAAGATTTTTTTATTAATTTTAGAACACAACTGCTAGGTTTTGAGTTTTTAGACCTAGAGGAAGCTAAGGAAGCCAAGGTTGGAGGCCATCTTCTATATTTAGAATGAATCAAGCTTAGAAGATCACATCTATTGAGCTTTCTCCCTTTCCTTTCCTCTTTCTCTGTTTATTGTATCATGAACATGATGAATATATTTGTATTTTTGTGTTTCATGGCTAGCTAAGTTGTGTATAGGGTTTTCTTTGGATCTTCCTATGGATATTGATGATTTTGTATTCATTTGAGTTTATATAGATGTTTGGTTTTGTTTAATCATATTGTTCTTAATGCTCTTGAATGTTTGATCAACTTCTAAGTGATTCAATAAAATCTAATGAACCTAGACATAGGAATTTAGATTTTAGATCATAAGTATGATTGATGCATGTTCGATTTCATTCAATTGGCTTGGATAAGTTGATTATCTAATAGGATAGAAATATACCTCTTAACCATGTATAGTATGTGATTGAGAATAGATCTTAATGAGTGGATTTTGCATCTAACTAAGGAGTTAGGTAAATGAAACTATGGTTGATTGACCTAGACATAGGCTTTTAACTAAGTTAGATTCTCAAGCTAACCTAATCATTTCATTTATATTACTCTTAAGGATTGCATGTAATCAATTGAAGTAGGAGGTGAAAAAGGATTCCCTATTTTCTAATCATCATCTTTAACTTAGATTTATTGCTTTGTAGTCTTTAAAGTTATTTTAAACAACCTTTTACAAATTTAATGTTCTTGGATAGTGTTGACTAAACTATAGGTAAATATTTGGTTTTTGAGATTAACGTAATCCTCATGGGAATGATATCTGACTCTTTACTATATTGCAAGCATGACCCGTGCGCTTGCAGTAAGCAAAAGAGCAAACAAATTTTTGGCGTTGTTGATGGGGAATACAGTTTAATTTTGTTATAGCCAATAATAATAACGAGTTTAGTTAATTCTAGTTCAAGTTTCTTTTTGTACATTTTAATTTAAGTTTTCAAACATTTTGTGATACAGGTACTACGATGGCAGGAGATCACAACCATACAAGGCCTTTGAGGGAGTTTGCAACCCCTCAAATGGAGAACTTACAGTCGAGCATAAGACGACCTACCATCCGTGCCAATAATTTTGAAATCAAACCGGCCATCATCCAAATGATACAAACCTCTGTGTAGTTTGGTGGTTTGCCTAGAGATGATCCCAACGCTCGCCTATCTAACTTTCTGGAGATTTGTGATACTTTTAAGCACAATGGTGTCTCTAAAGATGCTATTCACTTAAGGCTCTTTCCCTTCTCTCTCAGAGATAGAGCCAAGAGTTGGTTGTAGTCTCTGCTTACGGGATCCATAAGCACTTGGACCGATGTCTGCAGTAAATTTCTCAACAAGTATTTTTCACTGGCCAAGAGAGCTGAAATGGTGAATGACATCACATCATTCACCCAAAATGAATTTGAGTCCTTGTACGAAACATGGGAAAGGTACAAGGATATGCTTCGTAGGTGCCCTCATCACGAGATTCCACCGTGGCACCAGGTCCATTCCTTTCACAAAGGCTTGCTGCCACACCATCGCCCTATAGTGGATGCAGCCGTTGGAGGCTCTTTACTAAGCAAATCATTTGATAATGAATTTCAACTACTTGAGGAATTGGTAGCCAACAGCTACCAATGGCCTTCTGAAAGAACACTGTAAGGAAGGTAGCTGGAGTGCATGATGTTGATCCAATGGCAGCATAAGTGGCAGCATTAGCAAGTAAGCTAGATTGTTTTGGCCATACCCATCAACAAAGCCCATTTATGTTGTGTGACAAGTGTGGAGACAATTATTCAACCGATAGTTGCCCTTCCAACTCTGAAAGTGCACATTATGTTGGTAACTATCACTCTCAACAGAATAACCCATACTCAAATCAGTACAACTCAGGATGGAGGAACCATCCCAACTTCTCCTAGATGGATAACCAAGGAGCTTCCTCCTCAGCTCCAGGGAATGACAGACCTTACAATCTGATAACTCTATAGAATATAGTTATTTGTGCCTTATTTCTGTGCATAAATAATGCTTAGTCCTTGTTTATGATGTATATATGGAAGGTTTTAAGCTTATATATGTTAAATTCTAATTTGGATATCTTCCTATATGTTATTGAACAAATTATGATTATTTGGTAAGTGATTAAGTGAATTTGTATTTGTTAATAATTTGGTGATTTCTCTATTATAGGAAGGGTTCCAAACAAGATGATATATAGAGCATTTGAGCAAAAATTGGAAGAAAAAGCCAAATGAGCATATCAGCTACCAATGCCGTGGCATGGGCATATCAATGTCGCGACGTGGTGCATCCCCTGCATCAGTATAGAGACCCGAGGCTAGAGCGTCGCGACAGAGAGAGTGGACACTATGACATTGGTGACCTAAATTAAACACGCGCCACGACGTAGGAATGTTAGCACCACGACGTGCCCTATTTTTCTGAGTCTATAAATACTATTTTACTAGATTTTATTAGAGAGTATTTTTTAGTTTAGAGAAGTTGCGGCTAGGTTTTACTGTTTGGAGGCTGAGGAAGCCAAGGGAAGCATGGTTGGAGGCCATCTCTTTCATGGAAGGAGATTCAAGCATCAAAGATCATCTCATGAGCTTTCCTTCCTTCTCCTTTCTCTTTTCTCTCTTCCTTATATATTGAGCATAAGTTTTGGGGTTGTATTTTCTTGTTCAATGATTAGCTGAGTTGTATTTAGGGATTACTTTGAATCTTTTTATGGATATTAATGATTTTGTTCTTCCTTTGAGTATATATTGATGTTTGGTTTTGTTCAATCATATTTTTCTTAATGCTCTTAATGGTTTGATCAACTTTTGAGTGGTTTGTTGAAATTTGATGAACCTAAACATAGGAATTTGGATTTTAGATCATATGTATGGTTGATACATGTTCAATTTCATTCCATTGGCTTGGAAAAGTTGATTTGCTAATGAGATAGAAATATACCTCTTAGCCATGTATAGTGTGTGATTGAGAATAGATCTTAAGGAGTGAATTTTGCATCTAACTTAGGAGTTAGGTAAATGAAACTATAGTTGATTGACCTAGACATAAGCTTTTAACTAAGTTAGATTCTCAAGCCAACTTAACAATTCATTGATGTTGCTTATAATGATTGCATGTTATTAGTTGAAGTAAGAGGAGAAGACGGATTCTCTAGAACTCTAAACCTTATCTTTATTGCTTTGTAGTTTAGATTTAGTTTATTTGTACTTTCTATATTTTTATATTTTTTAATAGAATTAATTAAGCTATTGGTTGATACTTAGTTTTGGAAGCTGATATCCTCATGGGAACGATCTTTATTCTTCATTGTATTACTTGAATGACTCGTGCACTTGCGGTACTCAAATGGTCCAACAAGTTTTTGGCGCTGTTGTCGGGGATAATGGTTTAATTCTATATTGTTAATATCAACAATGAGTTTATTTTGTTCTAATTCAAGTTATATATAGTTAATTTTGGTAACAAAGTCCTACCAGGACTTTAAATTAGGCCTTTCTTGGGAGGAAACCCAAGTTTATATTAATTCGTGCCTTTACTTTTGCATAAATAGGTAGTATATTGATTTTGTATGTTAATACTTATATGTTAATACATATTAGTTAGTATGTTGATTTTGTTATGTTTTAAGTTTTGTTTATGTTATTTCTTATATATGTTAGTATATTAGTATGTTAATATGTTAGTTTATTGCTTTTGTTAAATTTTATGTTTAGTTATGTTTTGAGTCTTAAATATGTTGATATGTTAATTTTGTGGTTTTATTATGTTTGTGTTATATATATATAGTAATTTAACTTTTTGAACAAGTTTTGTAGGTGTTGGAGACCCCTTTGAAGCAAATTTGGCAACAAAACTATTTTTGTAGCAAAATTGTGCAGGTTGATCTCTCACGCCGCGACGCAAGTCACTTCACGTTGCGGCACCGATGTGATTTTTCTACAGAATTCTACAGACGAGCTAAATGTCATGACACAGGCAGGTTCATACCGCGACGTTGTGCTTTGTTTTGTACATATTTCTTTTATTTTTCATGTTATTTCATATTTTAGTATGCTCAGACTAATAGTGTACATATTTTTTATAAGTTTAGGTACCCTTTGTGCCAATGAAAGTGAGGACTCTATCTCACTTAGGTTTGCGGGAGTATCATTACATGTTTTTGAATGTTATAATGTTGAATGTATAGCATGTGATGATATTTTCTGTATATAGTAGTGATAGCCATCATGTTATAATGTTTCTATATTGCTTTGGCTATTACTGATGGGGTTTGAAAAAGAAAATTTTTTAATTTTTAATAATATGCAAATGATGTTATGCATACTTGAATTGAAAAAAAAGTTGAATATATTTGAATGCATGATATTTTGCATAAGAATGCTGGTGGTGTTATGGTTATCCAATGATATTAAAGGTTGCTATTTGCCCCCTTTTTAGTGAAACCTTATGTGATCTTAAAGTATGTGAAATAATTTAGTTATTTGTGATGCATGATTTACTTTCCACTTAGATGCACGTGTAACTTTGAAAATGATAAGAGTGCATGTCTAGAGAATGTTTATGGATGTACATGTAGAGTTTCGATTATTCTAGAAATTATTTTTGAACTCTCTTGAAGCGAAATCCTAAGTTATACATGATTGAGGAAATGATTAGGGCATTGTTTGGACCGATTGAGCCTTAAAAGCTTACCCTGAATGATTTTATCATAGGTCCTTTTTGAAGCCTTATAATTGTTTGGCCTTATTTGTTTTTCACCACCATTGTATTCGTTAACTTGTTAACCATTCTAATGCATATGAAAGCATGACATTTTCTTCCTACCATCATTGTTTGTTGAGTACATACTATGTTATTTCTTGAAGTGAGTCTATTGATCAGGGGTGTTAATGAATATTTGATACGAAATGAGCCTGAAGGAGCCAGATGCAGTCAAAGAAAAGAAGCATTGCTTTGAGAAAAAAAATGAAATGAAAAGAAAAAAAGAAAAAAGAGAAAAAGAAAAGCAAAGCTTAAGAAAAGGAAAGTACAAAAAGCATCAAATGGTTCTGGCGAGTTTTCTTCATTCACTGTTGAATACCCTATTAATATCAGTTAGAGGCTCAAGTTTTGAAATAACATGTTGGTGTTTCTCAATGTTTGTATTGTATCATTTCCCTATTTTTTCTTTCACCCGTTACCATTGACCTTATATTATAAGCTGTTGAAGTTCCTTTTGATCCTCAGTTGTGTGTAATTTACATTAGTGGAGAAAGAGTTAAATTAAAATTTTGTGAATCTTATGATTCATATACATGTAGGTTTATAAACTTATCCAAATACGTATGACTTGACTAGCAAAAGTTTATCTTGCATGTTTGTGAAAAAATATGAATTGCATGAAAAGATGCTTGGATTGTTAGCATGAGAAGGATTGTGTAAGTGTGGAGCTGATTATGAGGCATTTACACTTTTTAAGGACTGATACAATCATTATACACTAGTTGTGGTTTGATAAGAAAGAAAAAAGATTGAAATTATGATACTTGCTAAATGAAATGTTTGAATGAATTATTAAGCATGTTTACTTAGTCATATTTTGTTTTGCTCGAGGACTAGCAAAATATAGGTTTAGGGGTGTGATAATTCTATAGAATGTAGTTATTTGTGCCCTATTTCTATGCATAAATAATGCTTAGTCCTTGTTTATGATGCATATATGGAAGGTTTTAGGCTTATATTTGTTAAATTCTAATTTGGATATCTTCTTATATGTTATTGAGCAAATTATGCTTATTTGGTAAGTGATTAAGTGAATTTGTATCTATTATTTAATTTGGTGATTTTTCTATTACAGGACGGGCTCCAAACAAGATGATATATAGAGCATTTGAGCAAAAATTAGAAGAGAAAGCCAAATGAGCATCTCAGCTACCAATGCCGCGGTGTGGGAATATCAATGCTGCGATGTGGTGTATCCATCAGTATATAGACCCGAGACAAGAGCTCCGCGATGCAGAGAGTGGACACTGCGGTGTTGGTGACCTAAATTAAACATGCACCACGACGTAGGAATAATAGCACCACGGCGTGCCCTATTTTTCTGAACCTATAAATACTATTTTATTAGATTTTGTTGGAGAGTTTTTTTTTTTAGTTTAGAGAAGTTGTGGCTAGGTTTTACTGTTTAGAGGCTAAGGAAGCTAAGGGAAGCAAGGTTGGAGGCCATCTCTTTCATGGAAGGAGATTCAAGCATCAAAGATCATCTCATAAGCTTTCCTTACTTCTCCTTTCTCTTTTCTCTCTTCCTTGTATATTGAGCAAGAGTTTTGGGGTGATATTTTTGTGTTCAATGATTAGCTGAGTTGTATTTAGGGATTACTTTGAATCCTTTTATGGATATTAATGATTTTGTTCTTCTTTTGAGTATATATTGATGTTTGGTTTTGTTCAATCGTATTGTTCTTAATACTCTTGGTGGTTTGATCAGTTTTTGAGTGATTTGTTGAAATCTGATGAACCTAGACAAAGGAATTTAGATTTTAGATCATATGTATGGTTGATGCATATTCGATTTTATTCAATTGGATTAGATAAGTTGATTTGCTAATGGGATAGAAATATACTTCTTAGCCATGCATAGTGTGTGATTGAGAATAGATCTTAAGGAGTGGATTTTGCATCTAACTAAGGAGTTAGGTAAATGAAACTATGATTAATTGACCTAGACATAGGCTTTTAACTAAGTTAGATTTTCAAGCTAACTTAACAATTCATTGATGTTGCTTATAAAGATTGCATGTTATTAGTTGAAGTAAGAGGTGAAGAAGGATTCTCTAGAACTCTAAACTTTATCTTTATTGCTTTGTAGTTTAGATTTAGTTTATTTGTACTTTCAATATTTTATGTTCTTGAATAGAATTAATTAAGCTATTGGTTGATATTTAGTTTTGGAAGTCGATATCCTCGTGGGAACGATCTTTATTCTTCATTATATTACTTGAATGACCCATGCACTTGTGGTACTCAAATGGTCTAACACAATCCTTCTGGATTCCCCTCCTAATCAAGGCAACCAATGCAAGACAAGAAACCCTCTTTGGAGGACATGTATATGCAGCTGATGGTTAAGATGGACTCCTATATGACGAAGATTGATGCTCAGTTGGCAAAGAAAGATGTAATGATTCAGAGCCAAAATGCTTTAATGAAAGCATTGGAGACACAGGTGGGGCAGTTGGCAAAAGCAATAAATAATAGCCCCCCAAACACTTTTCCAATTGACATTGTCCCAAATCCCATTGGAGCATCTAATAAGCATTGCAATGCCATCTCACTGAGGAGTGGAAAGGAAATAGAAGGGAATTCGATGACAAGGCTACTTGATGTGGATACTAAAGTTGCCCAAGAAAAAGAGGCAGTGAGCAAGGATGTTGAGCAAAATCAAGATAATGCCAATAGGAATAGTGAGGATAAGAGCAAAGAGTTCAAACCTTATATACACCCTCTACCTTTCCCTAGTCGGCAAGTAAAAAAAAAGCTTGAGCACTAATTTTAGAAGTTCTTGGAAGTATTCAACAAGCTACACATCAACATCCTATTTGTAAAAGGTTTGGAGCAAATGCCAAGCTATGTAAAATTAATGAAAGAAATCTTATCAAAGAAGAGAAAGTTTGGTGAGTTTGAGACTGTTGCCCTTACGGAGGAATGTAGTTCTATATTGCAGAATAAACTTCCTCCTAAGCTTAAAGATCCTAGAAGATTCACCATCCCCTACGCACTTGGTGAGAAGTTCACTGGTCAGGCATTGTGTGATTTAGGAGCCAGTATTAATCTCATGCCTTACTCCATATATCAAAGATTAGGTTTGGGAGAAGTTACGCCTACTTCAGTAACCTTACAATTGGGGGACCGAACCCTTACTCATCCGAAGGGGGTTATTGAGGATATACTGATGAAAGTGGATAAGTTTATTTTTCCTGCTGATTTTGTCATACCTGATATGAAGGAGGATAGCGGAGTCCCTTTGATATTAGGCCAACCATTCCTTTCAACAGGGAGAACTTTAATTGATGTAGAAAAAAGAGAACTCACCACAAGGGTTCAAAATCAAGAGGTCACTTTCAATATTTTCAATGTGATAAAGAGTCCTCAAGATCACGAAGATTGTACTTTGGTGAGTATTATTGATGGGATGATATCCGAGGCAATTTGTGCAAGAGTAGCTTGTGCTCCTAGTGATGGTCATGTCAATTTTGACGGTGATGTAGAAAATGAGGAGCTGGAGTAGCTGCATTAAAGCATGGTGGTTAATTCATGTAATCCATCTCTTGAGAAAGCTTTAAATTTGGAGCTTAAATCTATGCCATTACAAGTGTTTCAAGCTAATTTTGAAGAAAAGGAGGAAGATCTTCCTCCCTTAAGAAAATGCATTTGGGACAGCAGATAAAGTCCTACTGGGACTATAAATCAAGCCTTTCTTGGGAGGAAACCCAAGTTATTTATTTTATGTCTTAATTATATCAATACTTTTAATTTTTAGTTTTTTATATATTTTTGTATTATATTTTGTAATTTGACCTTATAAGCATGTTTTGTAGGTCCTGAAGGCCCTATTTGGGCATAAGTCCTGGCTAAACTGAATTTGCTACAGAATTCTGCATGCAGACTCCTCACACCGCGGGATAAAACATGACACACTGCGGCGTTATGCTGATTTAGGCCAAAATCCAATGAGCATAGCACTGTGACTCACAAGACCATAACGTCGCAGTGTTCCCGCGCGCATGTTAAAAAAAAGTAAATAAGTAATTAGTAAATAGTAAATATTTAAATAATTAATTTAGGAGGGAATTAATATACGCCGCGACGCTAGGTAGTTACACCATGGCGCTATATGGCAGCTAGGGTTAAGTGCTGCGATGTTTCGTACGACTCTACCCTTTACTCCCACTTTCTCATTTCTGCCTCCTCTGTCTCTCCCTTTCTCTCTGTTCTCTGAACTTCTTTGTTTCATTCTTGCTCCCCTCTCCAGTAATCTCATTTCCACTGTGTTAAAGAATGTTTCTCTTAGTTTTAAATTTTTATGAATATATTATTTATTCTTTTTGTTATTTATTTCTTTTTCCTTTTCTCTGTTTCTATTTATGTTGTTTTGTTTTAAAATGTTTGTTTTTAGGATAGCTAAATTTATGTTTGTATTAGTTTTTGTTTAATTTTCTGCCTAGATTGCATGATATGTTAATTTGTTTTGTTGTTGCCTGCGTTTCTGGGTAGATTTAGTCATGAATGCCACGATGTTGGCTTGAATGTCGCGATGTTGGTCATGAATGCCACCGTTGGGTTGAATGTTGCGACATTGGAATGAATGTCGTGGCATTGTGTTGAACAGTTGGAATGTCATGGCGTTTAATTGAATGTCATGGCGTATGGTCCCAGATTTTCTAGAATTTCTCTGTTTTACATGTGCTATAAACTTATGCTTATTCAATTTTAACACATTGCAATTCTTTTTCAGGTTTAATAGCTCATAAACGCCAACGTGGGTCCACAAGCCAGCGTAACAGAGCGCCCTCTCCTCCTCTAGCATTTGATCAGAGAAGATTTGTATCCGCAGAGGCTGCTCAGAAATATGCGACACTGGTTACCAAACTAGTTATAGTTGAACGGGGGTTCTCTTTTAAGGAGACCATCCACCATGACATGGAGAGGACCATCCATTAGCTGGGATAGGGACATTTTGCTAAACACCCTGAGGTGGTGGCGCTGCCTTTAGTTTGTGAGTTTTATGTGAACTTAGCTTTTGTTGAACCTAGTGCCACTACAGTCATGGTGAGGGGACGCCAAGTCTCCTATGCTGTGGATGTCATCCGAGCAGAGATGAAATTGCAACCTCCCCCTTTGATTTGTGAGTATACTGAGTTTTGCCACTGGAAGCCAGAGGAGGGCATAGATGTAAACATAGTCATGACCAAGGTCTGCACAACTGAATCTCAACCTGTTCTTTGGACAATGAACATTCAGACTAACAGGCCGAGATACTTCCCCCGCACTTGTTTGGTGCCAGAGGCAAAGGCCTGGTACTATTTTATATCTACCAGGATCCTCCCGTCAGATAACTTATCGAAGGTGACCCGTGATCGACCAATCTTGATTTATGCTATTCTGGAGCATGACTTCATCAATGTCGCTAAGATTATTCATGCTCAGATTAGCAGAGCAGTAAGAAAGTCCAGGAGCCTCTTCTTTCCTTCGCTCATTCATGCACTTTACTAGAGGCAGGCCGTATAGACTCGACCATACGAGGAGACTACAGACGTGAAACAACCTCTTAATGATTACTTCATTAAGAGGTTGAGAGGAGCTCTAGCCCCAGCACCGGCTTGTAGGGTACAGAAGCAGGCTCGTGTTGAGCCCAGAGCAGCAAGACCTGATCCAATACTAGCAGCACCTACCGATGATACAGCATGGCGCACTAGGATGGAGGCCATGTTGTCTTACACTATTCAGACATAGAGGTGGATGACGGAGTGCCTAGGACTTTCGATAGAGGACTTTCGATAGAGGATTTCCTGCCTATTGCTATACCTGACCCTTCCCAGCCTGGGCCTTCAGGAGCATATCATGATGCTAGACATGATGGAGAGGACGAGGATGCCGATGTTGAGACCACCAATAGAGATGATCCACTCATTTAGCCCTTATGGCATTCAGGCCATTTTCTTTCATTGTATTTCTTTTATATATTATTGTATGTTTCTTTTTTGTATAGTATGGATACTGTTTCCTTCAAGTTTGGGGAGGTGTCTTTGACTTTATATTTTGATTCCATATACGGTAGTATTATTATATTTTGGTACTGTTATGTTTATATGCATATGTTATCTGCGACTATATGCTTTTGTGATTAGTATTATGCATATGGATATTAGTTTTCATTGATAGTTAGTTTTGATAATATCCAGAGGAGTAAGTGTCTTGATAAAAATTTCATGAAAATCTCATTCAAGATACAATTGTCGTTCCCTTTCACATCATGATTGTAATGTTTAATTTGCATGATGGATGATGTTGAAAATTTTTAAAGAATATCATGTTGCCAAAAGCTAGTGTGAATGATTGCCCAATGATAGATATGGATGCAAAATGACCTTCATATTTCTGTGAATCCATATGTAATCTTTGACGCATGATGAACCAATCTAGTTTGTTTTTATGTATGATGTGTTTCCCATTTTCATGCTTATTTAACTTTGAAAAGGATAAAAAAATTTGTCTAAAGAAAGTTTATGGATTGTATATGTGAAAAATTCAATTGTCCTTGAAATTGTATTTCAACTCTCTTGAGGCGAAATCCAAGATTGTACATGATTGAGGAAATAATTTGGGTATTGTTTGGACTGATTGAGCCTTTCGAGCTTACCTAATATGATTATATCCATAGGTCCCCTTTTGAAGCTTTATATATGTTTGGCCTTATATGTTTTTCATCACCATTGTATCCGTTAACCTGTTAACCATTCTAATGCATGTGGAAGCTTTGCATTTTCTTCATACCATCATTGTTTGTTGAGAACATAATATGTTATTTCTTGAAGTGAGTCTATTGATTAGGGGTATTAATGATTCAATACAAAATGAGCCTGAAGGAGCCAAATGCAGTTAAGGAAAAAGTATTGCTTTGCAAAATAATAAAAAAATCAAATCAAAATCAAATGAAAAGAAAAAAAAAAGAAAAGAAAAAGCAAAAGCAAAGTATAAAAAAGAAAAGTACGAAAAGCATCGAATGGTTCTAGCAAGTTTTCTTCTTTCACTATGGAATACCCTGCTAACTTCAGTTGGTGACTCAAGACTTGAAATAACATGTTTATGTTCCTCAATGTTTGTGTTAAATCATTTCCCTTTTATTCTTTTGCCCATTACCCTTGGCCTTACATTACAAGCTATTAAAGTCCCTTTTGATCCTCAATTTTGTGTGATTTACATTAGTGGAGAAAGAGTTGTATTACAATCTTGTGGATTCTATGAATTATATTCATGTGTACGTTCATAACCTTATCCGAGTGAATATGAAGAAAATAGAAGAAGTTTTGTTTACATGATTTTGGGAAAAATATCTGGTATAAAAGGAAATTGTGAGTGTTAGCATGATAAGGATTATGTATATGTAAAATAGATTGTGAGGTATGTGCATTCTTTGAGGTTTTATGCAATCATCATACACTAGTTTGGTTTGAGCGAAAGTAGAATGTCAAAAGTGGCTGAATGCAGGTTGAAAAGGTTGATAAATGTAACTGTACTTTGTTTTGCTCGAGGACTAGCAAAAATCTAGGTTTGGGGGGTGTGATAACTCCACAAATTGTAGATATTTGTGCCCCATATCTGTGTGATATTAGTTACTTAGTCCTTACTTTTATGCATGAATGGAAGATTTTAGCATCATATTCATTTGATTTCATCTTTATGACTTCCATTATGTTTTGGAGAAAATATTTCTAAATCTGTGACAAATTGAGTACATTTACATTTGTTATTAAAGTGGTAATTTTTTTATTACAGAAAGGGCTCCAAGCAAGCATAAATATCAAGAATTTGGACAAGTATTGGACCAGGAAGCCTAAGAGAAAGCCAAGTTTAAAGATTAGAATTCAACGCTGCGACGCAGGCATGTTAATGTCGCGGCATGGTGCATCCCCTGCTTCAGTACATGAGATCCGAGGCTAGAGTGCCGCAACGCAAATCAATGTACGTCGCGACATCTATGACCTAATTGAACTCGCGCCGTGGTATTATGTGTTTAATGTCGCAGCGTGACTCTATTTTTCTCAGCCTATAAACACTGTTGTATTAATTTTATATGAGAGTTTTTATTAATTTTAGAACACAGCAACTAGGTTTTGGGTTTTTAGACCTAGAAGAAGCTAGGGAAGCCAAGGTTAGAGGCCATCTTCTATATGGAGGATGAATCAAGCTTAGAAGATCATATCTATTGGGTTTTCTCCCTTTCCTTTCCTCTTCCTCTCTTTATTGTATCATGAACATGATGAATATGTTTGTATTTTCGTGTTTCATGGCTAGCTAAGCTGTGTATAGGGTTTTCTTTGGATCCTTCTATGGATATTGATGATTTTGTATTCTTTTAAGTTTATATAGATGTTTGGTTTTGTTTAATCGTATTATTCTTAATGCTCTTAAATGTTTGATTAACTTTTAAGCGATTTAATAAAATCTAATGAATCTAGACATAAGAATTTAGTTTTTAGATCATATATATGATTGGTGCATGTTTAATTTTATTCAATTGGCTTGGATAAGTTGATTCGCTAATAGGATAGAAATATACCTCTTAGCCATGTATAGTATGTGATTGAGAATAGATCTTAATGAGTAAATTTTGCATCTAACTAAGGAGTTAGGTAAATGAAACTATCGTTGATTGACCTAGACATGGGCTTTTAACTAAGTTAGATTCTCAAGCTAACCTAATCATTTATTTACATTACTCTTAAGGATTGCATGTTACCAATTGAAGTATGAGGTGAAAAAGGATTCCCTATTTTCTAATCATCATCTTTAACCTAGATTTATTGCTTTGTAGTCTTTAAAGTTATTTTAAACAACCTTTTACAAATTTAATGTTCTTGGATAGTGTTGACTAAACTATTAGTTAATATTTAGTTTTTGAGATTATCATAATCCTCATGGGAATGATATCTGACTCTTTACTATATTACAAGTGCAACCCGTACACTTGCGGTAAGCAAAAGAGCAAACACTTTCATCATGCAATCAATTCACCTTTTACATGGCCAATCAAAGTGCTTCATTCTCTCTGTAAATAGGGAATATTTGCACTGAAACTGACATTCCGTTCTTGTATTCTTTCTACTTTGTAATTTTGCTTGAGAATGGTTTTCATTCAAAGAGTAATATTTCTTCCATGTTTTGTACTTATATGAAGGGTTTTGTCCCCTGTGAAGCTCATCTTCTTGCTTTTTCCAAAGTCTTTGAAGGTATTTGCTACCTAGCAAACAATTTCTCTAGTGAGACCTTTTTTTCTCGGCGTAAAGTTTAGGTCACCATGCATCTGGGGGACAGAAGCCTTTCTCTCCTAGCATACACTAGAGTGTTTAATCCACTTAGTGTTGTTAGGATGGAGTAAGACTTCTGTTGTGGTGCATAGGAACATTGGAGGGCACTATGTCCTTATCTTTCTTCCTTCCTGAGTGATTTAGAGGCACCAAACCAGTTTTCCTCTAAGAGCGGTTGGATATGCAAGAATGCGGCCCCTCTGGAAGGGAAAATCCTCTTGGAGCAACTTGGGTGATACATTCTCTTGGAACTACTTCACATAAAGTGGCAGATACTGGCTCTTATTATCACTGTGGAGGAGGCAAAGAAAAAGAATTAGGATGGAATAGCTCTAGACTTCAGAAATAGTGTTCCATTCTGGTTTGCCAAAATTCTTCAAAGCCTGATCAATAGGGAAGAGACCAGTGTGGGTTTCGGAGGAACTGTGGATGTGACAATGATCCGAGGTTTCCTGACGATGATGTTAGTTCTGTCTTCAGGCTCTCCAATGGACACTATTTTCTGAACACTTTTGATGTATTTTTCCTTTTCTTCTTGTTAAAGTTGATGATGTATAGAATGGGATAAATGAATAAAATTCTTCTTTTTGAATTCTATCTTGTATCTCTTCTTTTTCTTTTCTGCTTTCCACAATCCGGGGTGAGTCCAAAGCTCATCCTGTACTACGCTAAGTTGTCCCCCAGCTCGGTTATTGGTTTGTACAACGAAGTGGCAAGCTTGAGTTCCTGACCTCGAGGTCCATGTTCCTCATAGGGTTAAGAATGTGACAATGATCTGAGGTTTCCCAACAATGATGTTAGTTCTGTCTTCAGGCTCTCCAATGGACACTATTTTCTGAACACTTTTGATGTATTTTTCCTTTTCTTCTTGTGAAAGTCGATGATGTATAGAATGAGATAAATGAATAAAATTCTTCTTTTTGAATTCTATCTTGTATCTCTTCTTTTTCTTTTCTGCTTTCCACAATCCGGGGTGAGTCCAAAGCTCGCCCTGTACTAATGCTAAGTTGTCCCCAACTCAGTTATTGCTTAGTACAACGAAGTGGCAAGCTTGAGTTCCTGACCTCGAGGTCCATGTTCCTCACAGGGTTAAGAATTTCAACTATAGCATTTCGAAATCAACTGAACTTTCATAGGGGTGCCATAGTCCGCGTTAATATTCCTTTTATTACAAATGGATATTCCAGATTCAGTCCAGGATCTGTAGTAAAAATCTTTACTCTGTGGAAAGTTCCTGGACATGGCTTACTAAGTTGCGTGTCCCTTGGTCTGCTGCACATACATCTCTTCAATTGCCTTGACAGCTATGAAGGCCATGTGGCACGTTCTAGTTGAGTAGTTGTGCATAGTATTTTGTACGCTATAATGAGTGTCTTTTCAAATCTGAACCCCTATGACAAAATTACCCTATAACCTTCTAGCTTCTGTAAATAGGGGTTAAAACCTTCCTTATTCATTTTTATTATTTCTTTTCCAAACTCGTTGACTTGAGGTGATTTTTGGTGATTTTCACGGTGGAGGAGAGCAGTTGCTTCAACACTTTACACTTCTAGTGACCCAGTTTCTTCTCATTTTCATAAGATATTTCTCTTCCGTTTAACTTGTCTATGCTATTTTTGTGTCATGGAGTGGTTGTGCTCTCCTTTCCTAGAGTGCACCTCCCTTCTCGCTCTACAAAAAGAGGTGGGAAAATTAGTTCCTTTATCCCTTCAATGGTGTTGCCCTGTGGAGCACCTCTTCCACTGTATTGCATGCGACGGAGGTGTCCTTCTGAGGTTTTAGCCTTGGTGGACGCAGAGGCAAGTGTGTGGGCATGAGCAGTCCTTTTTGTTTGCTCCATTCCATGTCTGAATCTTTGAAATTAACTGTTTCTGACCACTAGCCTCTGTGGGTGTTTCCAGGAACTTAATGGTTAGAAAGAGAGCAGTTAGGCCTGAGTCACCGGTTCTAAAATATTAGGAGTCAGTAGCTCGGGAGCCGGTCGAAGAAGATGTTATCCGTATTTGTTGTGGTTTGGGGATGGTCTACCCTTGGGTTGTGGACGACGCCTATGATCAGATATCCCATTTCCAACCTAGGAAAAAGCTCAAAGAACTTCAGGGCTACTTGATGCTAACCGAGAAATGTGGCAGGGACCATGAATTCAAAATCTTATCGCCAGAGAATGAAAGGGTGTGCTTAACTCGTTAGGAAGGAGAGCATTTCATGTACCTATATGAAGACTTCTTCGTCCGATTCAGACTTCAGCTTCTTTTTAACAGCTTCAATCTTGCCATCCTTCCGGACTCTGAATGTTGTCCCATCCGAGATTCATCCCAACGGCTGGGCAAACATTCTAGTCTTTGAAAAGATATGCCGGTTGGTTGGGCTAAGGTGTTCAAATAAAACATTTTTCTATTTCTATACCCAGTATTATTTATAGGGCGCTAATGCCCCTAAAAAATCTTGGCTTTCGGTCCGTTAGCGGCAAGGGTGGAAAGTCTTCCTTCAATTCCAAGAAAGTTACAAGGACTTGAAGGAGATGTTCTTCAAGCTGATGGCAGCTCCCAATACTTGTCCTTTCTGGTTGGACGACAACGGAGAATCGATATTCAGCTTATACTGGAATTAGGCAGTGTGAAACATTCCCACTCAATCATTCAAGAAGGAAAAACATCAATTAGACGAGGCTGAGGTGGGTGTGTTGGCTTTTTTGAGATATGGGTCAAATAGATCAGTTTAATCCCTTCAAAGGATATATTGGAATCCCTCCAACATCTGGGTATATGCTCCTTATGATATCTTGTAACAACATTTTTCTATTTTGTTTCTGACTCTTTGTTAATTTTGCAGCAAGTTTGGCTTAAATGGCAATCGGGAATGCTCTAGCGATCCTCGAAGCCCTGAAGGCTAAGAATGCAGTTGGGCCATCTAATGCCCATGTGGTTCCTACCCCGATCTCTCCACCTCTACCCTCTGTGGAGCCCGTGGTCGAAGATGGCCCAATTTGACTAGAGGATTCCCTTACCCCTGCACTCCAAAGATGGAAAAATAGGGCTGTTGATGACGGTAGGGCGGAAGACTAAGGGAAAAAAGGCGACAGTCGAAGGGGTTATAGGTCTGATCAGTTTGTACCATGAGGAGTCAGATCCCCGTGGGTTTATTGATTTCAACATTTTGGATGAAGAAGTTGGAAACCACCTCGCCCAATGCAGCATGAAGGAAGCTTTATTATCTTTTCAAACTTATGGCCTTCGTCTTCTTGCCGAGGCTCGATTCCTAGATTAGTCCTATAAGGAGCATGATCAGGAGATGTTGGAGAAGGTGATAACGGCCGAAGAGGGCGAAAACTGAGCCCTCAAGACTAAGGAAGAGGATAAAAAAGCCAAAAGTGACGCCGAAACCTAGGCTTGGGAATTGAAGAGTGAAGTGGTGACCTTGAAGGATACTGTGAAGCAAAAGGAGGCTAGCTTGGAGAAGGTTAAGAGGTATATAACCGTGCTCCGGGATGAGAACAAGGGTCTTCGTACTTAGAGCCAACAACTTGAAGTTGGGACTGCCTCCTTACAAGGTGACATCCAACAACTTCTTACTGTTTGCACGAATATTGTGATTGAACATATGTCTTTGAAGAATGGTTTTGATGATAACAAACATGAAGACAAAAATGAAGATGATGGGAAGACCAAGTCCAAGATCTTTTAAAGGATAACTTTAGGACTTAAGAGTCTTTTTGTACGGAACTCTCTTTAATATCTTACTATTTTGAAAGATAAGATAAAAATATCTAATTAGTTTTAAAAAGGAATTTAAGTGTTTTTGAAATGAATATGGAATTGTGTTAAAACTATTTTGTAATAGTAATATTCGAATAATGTTCTTTCTATTCGAATAAATCCATCCAACAGTTTTTGTTTTTAAATTGTTATTTGAATAACACATTAGCTATTCGAATAAAAGGCTTTTTCAGAACTGCTTTCATAAATGAGTTATTCGAATAACTCAGTAGTTATTCGAATAAACCTATTTTCTCAGAATATTATTTTTAACATTGTTATTTGAATAACATATAGGTTATTTGAATAACCCATATCAGACTGGTTTGCACGAAGCTTTTACAAAACGTGTTATTCGAATAATAGAGGTTATTCGAATAAACACAGATTCTGATATAGAAATAAATGGCTATATTTGTCTTATTTACGAGCTTTTAATACACCCAACGACTATTTTCTTGAATTGCTCTATAAATAGAGACCTTGGGTCTTCTCTGAAATTGACCTAACATTCTAAATCATTTTCTACTTGCACTAACTCATGAATTATATTTTCTGCTCTTTTTTTGGATCAAAACTTTGAGATATTCTGTGTGAGCTCTATTAGCACTTCAATTTGTATTATTTACTCTTAAAGAGAGTTTCTCTTCATCTATTTTATGCTCTACTGTAAAGGGGGTGAGGTATCCCTCTAAGGTTTGTATAAGGGTGAGGTATCCCTGCAGGCTGAGGCTTTAGCATAGGGGTAGAGTTTCTCTATGTGTGAAAAATGCTCTATTTTGTAATGGTAGCAAGTACCTATTGAAGCTTGTATACGTAGTAAAAAATCTCGAATCGTGTTTCGAGAACTGGACGTAGACCACAAGTGGTTGGTGGTCAAACCAGGATAAATATCGTGCCTGCTTTTCTTATCCCTATTCTTTTGTTTATCTGCATTTAATTTATTATTCTTATAATTTATTTATTGGCTGTTCATCAGTGCTTTTCTTCCCTCTACATTTTTTTCATGTATGCCTTTTAATATTTTATTTTCAGCATATTTAATTTGTTTACGCTTTTGAGAAAAGTTTTTGATACTCAATTCACCCCCCTATTGAGTACTGGAAGCCACTTGGTAACAAGTGGTATCAGAGTTAGACTCTTGTATAAAGAGTTTAGCAGCTTCAAGAGAACATGACTTCTTCAAATGGTTTTTCAGAAGGATCTTCTATAAACCAATCACCTTTTTTCAACGGGGATGGTTATGCATATTGGAAGGAAAGAATGAAAATCTTCATTGAAGCTATTGATCTAGATGTGTGGGATGCTGTCGAAAATGGCACATTTATACCTACGCATGAGGTCGATGGCGTAAGGACCGAAACACCAAGGAGTAAATAGTCTGATGAGGATAAAAGAAAAGTTCAACATCATTTAAAAGCAAAAAACATTATTACCACTGCTTTGGGATATGATGAGTTTTTCAAAATTCAGAATTTCAAATTGCAAAACTGCTAAAGAAATGTGGGATACTTTACAAGTTACCCATGAGGGTACTAGTGAAGTAAACAGGTCGAGAATAAATTCTCTAACTCGTAAATATGAATTATTCAGAATTAACTAAGGAGAAAGCATTCAGGAAATGCAAAAGAGGTTCACCCACATCGTAAATCATCTTGCATTATTAGGTAAAAGTTTTTCTAATGAAGATTTGATTAACAAAGTTCTAAGATGTCTAAATAGGATTTGGCAACCTAAGGTAATAGCCATATCAGAATCGAGGGATTTGTCGATAATGACACTAGCTGCCCTCTTTGGAAAGCTTCATGAGCACGCACTGGAACTAAGCAGGTTAAGTTAAAGTGAAGAGCACGATAAAAAGAAAAAAAGGATAGTGCTCAAAGCCACCTCCTCGACCATTGACGATGATGATGATGAAGATGGAGAAGACATTGAGGTAAACAAAGAAAACATTAGTCTTTTAGTCAAAAAATTTGGAAAATTTCTCAAGAAGAAGGGAACACAAAGAAGACCTCCTTTTCCTCCAAAGAAAACCCATCATAAAGAAGGAACATCATCAACTCCAACCTACTATGAATGCGACAAACCTGGTCACATGAAAATGGAGTGCCCAGTTTACCAAAAGAAAATGGAGAAATTTGAAAAGAAACCTTGCAAGGAAAGAAAAGGAAGAAAATCCTACATAGCATGGGATAACAACGACGTGGACTCAACTGATAGCTCAGATAGCGAGGAAGCCCATCTATGTCTTATGGCCAAAGGAGAAGAAGAAGAAGAAAGTGAAAATGAGGTAAGTTCTAATACTACTTTATTACCTTCTTACGATGAATTACAAGATGCCTTTGAAGAATTGTATGAGGAATCTTTAAAGCTCACAAATTTAATTTCTTCATCTATGAAAACAATTTCGTCTCTAGAAAACCAAGTTCTTATTTTAAATAAAGAAATTGAAGAATTAAAAATTAAAAATAAAACTTTGGGAATTATTGATGCATGCACCACTCATTCTTCACATGCTTCTACATCTTCATCTTGTTCTTCATGTCATATGCTTGAAAAAGAAATTGAAGATTTAAAGAGTACTCTTTCTAAATTCACCTTTGGAAGAGATAACATAAATATTTTATTAGAAAACCAAAGAGTAGTCTTTCAAAAGGCTGGAATAGGTTATAACCCAAAAAATCAACAAAAATTGTATAAAAATTTCTTTGTGCATTCAAGTACTTCAAGTAGTCCTTTTATTAAATTTTTCTATTGTGGAAAGAAATGATACAGTGCATCGACATGTAATGCAAGGAAAAACATTAACACTAAAATTAGGATAAAAATTGTTTGGGTTATCAAGGATACTATGCCACACACAATGACCTAAGAAAATTTGGGTACCAAAAGTTAAAATTTGAATTTGTGTTGTAGGTATGCTTGAAGGCCAAGAGTTCAAATTGGTATCTTGATAGTGGCTGCTCCAAGCATATGACCAGAGATGACTCCAAATTCTCATTCCTTGCTCCCAAAACTCATGGGCATGTAACTTATAGAGATAACAACAAAGGAAAGATTCTTAGAGTCGGCAAAGTCGTTAAGAATCCTAATTCCTCTATTGACAATGTGTTGCTTGTTGAAGGTTTGAAACATAACTTATTTAGTATTAACCAATTATGTGATAAAGGAAATAAAGTAATTTTTTATTCTAATTGTTGTATTATCGAAGATAAAAGTGATAAGCATGTTAAATTTGTGGGTCATAGAGTTAATAATATTTATATGATTAGTCTTGATGATATATCCTCAAATGATGCAAAATGTCTTTCAAGTAAAGAAGATGAATCATGGTTATGGCATAGAAGAATTACACACATTCACATGGATCATCTAAAAAAGTTGGTCTCTAAAGAGCTAGTAATTGGACTACCCAAGCTCAATTTTATAAAAGATAAATTATGTGATGCATGTCAAAAGGGAAAACAAGTGAAAGTCACTTTTAAAACGAAAAATGTTATTTCAACTTTTAAACCCTTGTAACTTTTGCACATGGATCTTTTTGGACCATCTAGAACTATGAGCTTTGGTGGGAATTACTATGCTTTGGTGGTTGTGGATGATTTTTCTAGGTTCACATGGACTTTATTTCTTTATCATAAAAGTGATACGTTTCTAACCTTTAAGAAACTTGCCAAAGTTATCTAAAATAAAAAAGGTTTTTCAATTATATCCATAAGAAGTGACCATGGTGGTGAGTTTGAAAATCATGTTTTTGAAAATTTTTGTGATGAACATAGCATTGAACATAATTTTTCTTCCCCTAGAACTCCACTACAAAATAGAGTTGTAGAAAGAAAAAATCGATCTTTAGAAGAAATAGTGAGAACTATGCTTAATGAAGCTTCTCTTCCTAAGTATTTCTGGGCTGATGCGGTTAATATCGCGTGTTATGTAATGAACAGGGCCCTGATGATAATCACATATTTTATTTATTAAGAAACTCTTATGTTTAGTCATTTACACTCTCCATATTCTTAATTGATTGAGTTTGGTATGATTTTGTGAGTTTGAGCTCAAATTGGTCCTAATTGAATATTTTCAGCATTATTGAGATTTTACATTGTTTCTATATTTTGGCCATAACTTGAGTTCCTGATATCTGATAATCATGAATTTTATCTTGTAGGAAATCTAAGAGGAAGCTCTACAACTTTGATTGAGAGCTCGAAGTCCTAAACAGATGTCTAAGGGACCTAAGTTTACATGGAAGTTAGAATACGGGTTCTGTCACTAGAATCCGAACGGTATGCACTCATAAAATAATATCTCAAGCTGTAATAATGGAGATGGGCTGAAATTTGGATAGTTGATAGTTAAGAATCAAATAAACAACTTTCATGAAGAACACCTTTTGAAAGAATGAAGTCTAATGGGTCAGTTTGGGCTTGCAAGTCGGAACAGATGTGCTGAAGTTGGGTTTGAACAACCTGTAGTATTTGAGTCATATCTTAGGCTGTAAGAAGCCAAATTGGATGATCCACATATTCATGTTATAGCCAAGACAAAGATCTACAACTTTCATGAAGAGTACTTTTCATGAATCTGAAGTATAGTTGGTCGTTTTTGGCTTCCAAGTCAGACCAAGAAATTTTTGCACTCAACCACTCCACTCCACTCAACCAAATCACTCCACTCATCCACTCAACTACTCACCCACTCAACCAACCCACTCACTCCACTCATCCACTCAACTACTCATCCACTAAATCAATCCACTCAACTACTCAACCACTCCACTCCACTCATCCACTCAACCACTCCACTCATCCACTCAACTAACCCACTCAACCAATCCACTCAACCACTCCCACTCCACTCCACTAACCCACTCATCCATCCACTCTCCTTTATCATTTTGTTACCCTAGACTTCTATAAAAGGCACCATTGGTTATCATGAAAAAAGTTGGACTCTCCTTCATTTCTCTCATAGTTTCTTCTTGTTTCTTCATAGTTTTTCTTGTGATTTCCTTCTAGTTATGTGTAACTAAACCTCCCTTGGTTAAGGGAGTGATGAAACCACTAGTATTAATGTTGTGAACCTTGCATATTTGATTATTTCAACACAATTATGTTTTTATTCATATATTTCTGAATCTATTGTTGGTATGAAGGTTTTTATACTTGTTTCCACTTTCAAAGTGGTAGATCTGGGTTTATTATGCACGGTTGTGGTAGTAGATCTAGTGGGATGTATGATGTTCATGTGGGTATAATTATCTTTGTGCTATTTGCCAGTTATAAAAGTGGTAGATCTGGGTTTATTATGCACGGTTGTGGTAGTAGATCTAGAGAAATATATGTTCTAAGTAATTTAATCCCGGTGTGTGATTAGATCTTAGTGTAATTGGTTTTCTAAATCTTAATGCAATTGTTGGATAGTTGTAAGAGCGGTTGCTTTATGACTAATCAATGATTAGGAGTTGATTTGAGCGGTTGCTAAATTGGCCAACACGTAAGGAAAACAGAGATTTACTCTCACAATTGCATAAAAACATAATTGAGCATGTTGGAATAAAATGATATGTGAATTTACATTATCATATAAATCTAGTGGTGGATTCAATCTATTAACCAATTTTCTTATATTGTTGATTTCAGTTTGTTTATTGTTATTATCTTTGAAGCTGTTCATTGTTCATCAAAACTCCAAAACCCCATATTTACTCTTTATTATTAATCAGAGTTTACATTGGGAATTATTTAATAGTGTTAATTGAATTGGTTCTCTGTGGATCGACCCTTACTAACTACAACTAGTTGTAAGGTTTTTATTTTCTGGTGGGCCTGACAACTGATTTTTATCTAAATTTTAATCACTACATCCGCACGCATCAGAATTTTGGCGCCGTTGCCGGGGAGCCAATTTTTCAATTACACTATTAATTTATTTCCTATTTTTACTCTATTTTTATTTTTGTTTTTATTTTTGAATCTTTCTTTCTGAGTGTTTTGTAGGTGTTGATGTCCATTGAAGGGGTAGACGAAGGATTGCTAAATTTGAGGAACTATATTGATCAACTCACTTCACATCCTCAATTTCCCTTCCATCCGGATAATTTCCACTTCACACCTGCTGACATTGAAGCTGCCCGTTACATTGATCTATCAAGTTCAGAGACATCTGAAATATCTGAAGAAGTGACGATGGCAGAAAACACTTTAAGGGCATTGGGTGCTCCAGATCTAGACCAACAGCCTTTGTGCATAGACATTCTTGAAAATGAAGAGACATTTGAATTGAAATCCTGCTTAATCCATCTCTTGCCATCTTTCAATGGATTACCCGGAGAGGACCCCAATAAGCACTTGAAGGAAATTCATGTGGTATGTTCTAGCATGAAACCTGCAGGAATTCATGTAGAGCAAGTCAAATTGAGAGCTTTTCCATTCTCATTGAAAGACTCAGCAAAGGAGTGGCTTTACTACTTGCCACCCGGATCCATCCAATCATGGCAGGACATGGCCCGAACTTTCCTAGACAAATACTTCCCTGCCTCGAAAGCTGCAACAATCAGAAAAGAAATCTATGGTATTCAACAAAGGCATGGAGAATCACTCCATGACTACTGGGAGAGATTTAAGAAGCTATGTTTCAGCTGCCCTCATCATCAAATAAGTGAGCAGCTCTTAATTTAGTATTTCTATGAAGGCTTACAAGTGATGGATCGCAACATGATTGATGCTGCTAGCGGAGGAGCATTGGTTGATAAAACTCCTCAAGAAGCTAGAAACTTGATCTCAAGAATGGTTGCCAATACTCAACAATTCTACTCTAGAAATGACACCGGAGTAAGAGCGAAAAGAAGTAGAGACAACCGGTCTACAAAGAAGAAAATGACTCAATTGATCGCTATGGTTCACGGTTAATGGATACGTAAAGCACCGGTTCATACTTGTGGGATCTGTTGTTCATCCGGACATCCCACGATATGTGTCCCACTCTCCAAGAGGACACAAATGAGGAGGTAAGAGCGGTAGGGGGGATATGCTTGACTTTCAAAAAATTACAACCCCTTTACTCAAACACATATAATCTAGGTTGGAGGGATCATCCTAATTTCACTATGCAAAGCAACCTCAAAATCAACCTCCACTTATAGACCTCCGGATTCCAACAAAGGCAAGCACATTTCCCTCGAGAGACAAGCAGCAAGTTCAAGCTCCTAAGAAACCCGAGCCTTCACTAGAGGAGCTAGTGAAGCAAATGGCTACTAATAATTCACAGTTCAACAAGAAACAAGGATCGCAATCAATAATTTGCGAGAATCGATAGGATAGCTATCCACGAATTCAACAAGTTTCAAAGCCAAGCTTCAGAAAACTACCCTCACAAATGTAAGTAAATCCGAGGAAAATGCTAGTCTTTGTCACACGTTGAGAAGCGGAAAGACGATGGATGAGCCTACATCTCCTCTACCAATCACTCAAGAGAAAGATGAACCACCCAAAGAAGCAAATGATAAGGGGCAAACTTTCAAAGCCCCTAAGGTAAGTATTTCTCGAACCCCTTCCTAAATATGTTACTAAAGCTCCTTTTCCTAGTAGGTTGGTTAAAACCAAGAAAGAAGAAGCGAAAAAAGAAATACTTGAGACTTTTAGGAAGGTAGAGGTTAATATCCCTTTGTTAGATGCCATTAAGCAGGTACCTAGATATGCAAAATTTCTGAAAGAATTATGCACTAACAAGAGGAAGTTAAAAGGAAATGAAAAGGTCCAAGTGGGAGAAAATGTTTCAGCTGTAATTAAAAAGAAACTCCCAACCAAATGTAAGGACCCTGGCACATTCACCATTCCATGCACTATAGGTAACACAAGGTTTGAAAGGGCAATGCTTGATTTAGGTGCATCTATAAATGTCATGCCATATTCTATTTATGCATCTTTATACTTAGGTCCTTTGGAACCTACTGGTGTTGTTATTCAATTGGCTGATAGATCTAATGCATACCCTAAGGGTGTGGTGGAAGATGTTTTGGTGCAGGTGAATGAATTAGTGTTTCCGGTAGATTTCTATGTTTTGGACATGGAAGAGGATGAGTCTCCCAAATCTGCTCCTATCTTGTTAAGGAGACCATTTTTGAAGACTGTGCGGATAAAAATTGATGTGCACTCAGGAACTCTAACAATGGAATTTGATGGGGAATTAATTAGATTCAATATTTTTGAAGCTATGAGATACCCAAGTGATGTGCACTCTGCTTGTTTAATTGATTCTTTTGATCCTTTTGATTCTTTAATTTCTGCAGCTTTTGATACTAACCATTTTGATGCTCTTGATACAATTCTAACTCATAACTTAGATGTACAGGAGGAAAAGAAAAAGAGTGAAGAAGAGCCATGGAGTGAAGACATTGATGAAATTGTTGCTGCCTTACAAGAGCTCTCTTCCACTCCAGAAGAGCACGAGGTAACTTTTGTTGATTTACCTGTTACTACTGATATACCTCAACCTTCTGTTGTGCAGGCACCTGAATTGGAACTTAAAACACTGCCTGATCATCTTAAATACATCTTCTTGGGGGAGAAGGACACCCTTCCAGTAATAATTGCAAAGTCACTCACCCAAGAACAAGAAGAGAAACTGGTAGCTGTTTTGCAGGAACATAAGACAGCCATTGGTTGGTCAATAGCTGATATCAAGGGTATTAGTCCCTCCATTTGTATGCACAGGATATTAATGGAGGAGGATACTAAACCTGTGAGAGACCCTCAGCGGAGGTTGAATCCTCCTATGATGGAAGTTGTGAAAAAGGAGATACTGAAGCTCCTAAGTGTGGGGGTGATCTACCCCATTTCGACAAAGAAGTGGTTAAGCCCACCCGGTAGTACCAAAGAAATATGGAATTACTTGTGGTAAGAAATGCTGAAAATAAGCTTATTCCCACTAGGTTACGAGACATGTGGTGGCGTGTTTGTATTGATTACGGGAAGTTGAATGCCGCCACGAGAAAAGACCACTTTCCTTTACCTTTCATTGATCAAATGTTAGAAAGATTAGTGGTCATTCTCATTATTATTTTCTGGATGGTTTTTCGTGTTACAATCAGATTGTCATAGCTCCGAAGACCAAGACAAGACTACATTCACTTGTCCATTTGGTACCTTTGCATATAGGCGAATGCCTTTTGGACTCTGCAATGCACCAGGAACTTTCCAAAGATGCATGATGAGTTTATTTTCTGATTACATTGAAAACATCATTGAGGTTTTTATGGATGACTTTAGTGTCTTTGGAAATGATTTTGAAAATTGCCTGGAACATTTAACATTGGTTCTTAAAAGATGCATTGACACTAACCTAGTACTGAATTGGGAAAAATGTCATTTCATGGTGAATGAAGGTATTGTGTTAGGTCATGTAATTTCTGCTAGGGGAATTGAAGTAGATAAAGCTAAGGTAGAACTCATGCATTCTTTGCCACCACCCACTAGTGTGCGGGAGATTCGTTCTTTATTGGTCATGCGTTTCTACCGGAGATTCATTAAAGACTTTTCTAAAGTCTCATTGCCCCTTTGCGACTTCTTCAAAAGATGTTAATTTTAACTTTGATGAGAAATGTATGGAAGCTTTCAATAAACTCAAAGAAGTTGTTAACTGTTGCGCCTATCATCGTGCCACCCAACCGGGAGTTACCTTTTGAACTAATGTGTGATGCCGTGACTTTGCGGTAGGAGGGAGTCTTGGGACAACGAGTTGATAGAGTTCCTTATGCCATTTACTATGCATCAAGGACTCTAAATGATGCTCAACTTAATTACTCAACCACGTAAAATGAACTTCTAGTCGTTGTATTTGCTTTAGAAAAATTTAGATCATATCTAATTGGTTCTAAAGTGATTGTGTTTTCAGATCATGCACCTTGAAGTATCTTCTAACAAAGAAAGAAGCAAAGCCTAGATTGCTCCGATGGATTTTATTGCTCCAAGAATTTGACTTGGAGATTAAAGACAAGAAAGGGAGCGAAAACTTGGTGGCCGATCACTTGAGTAGATTGGTAACTGAAGAGGAAGAAATGCCTATCATGGAGACTTTTCTGGATGAATATTTGATGGTTGTCAACACCATAATCCCTTGGTATGCTGACATTGTTAACTACCTGGTTACTAAGGACTTTCCGGAGGGTTTGAACAAGGCCCAAAGAGATAAATTAAGGAGTGACTGTAAATACTATATCTGGGATGACCCGTACTTATGGAAGCATTGTGCAGATCAAGTCATTAGGAGGTGCATTCCTGATTCTGAGACACACTCCATCCTCTCCTTTTGCCACACCTATGCATGTGGAGGACACTTTGGCAGTAAAAGGACAGCCAATAAAGTGCTTGACAGTGGTTTCTATTGGCCTTCAATTTTCAAAGACGCTTACAACTTCTGTAAGTCTTGTGACCGCTGTCAGAGAACAGGTAATATTGGTCCTCGTAATCAAATGCCTCAGACTCCGATCATTTTTGTGGAACTCTTTGATGTGTGGGGTATTGATTTCATGGGACCATTCACTCCTTCATTTGGTTTCATATACATTCTTTTATCTGTTGATTATGTGTCTAAATGGGTGGAAGCAAAAGCCACCCGATCTGATGATTCTAAAACGTTGCATTTTGTTAGAACACATATTTTCTCCAGGTTCGGGACCCCAAGGGCTATCATCAGTGACCAAGGGACTCATTTTTGCAACAGAACCTTTGATGCTCTATTGAAAAGATATGGAGTTATGCACAGAATCTCCACTCCTTACCATCCACAGACAAATGGGCAAACTGAAGTGACCAATCGGGAGATTAAGTCAATCCTTGAAAAGACAGTGAATCCCTCAAGAAAGGATTGGAGCACTCGACTTGAAGACGCTTTATGGGCTTATAGGACTGCCTATAAGACTCCCATTGGCATGTCACCATTTCGGTTGGTGTATGGAAAGCCCTGTCATTTGCCCGTTGAGTTGCAACATCGCTCTTACTGGGCCATTAAACAAGTAAATATGGAATTGGAAGGAGCTGGAAAGCAAAGGAAGTTCCAGTTACAGGAACTGGAAGAATTAAGAAATGAGGCCTTCGAGAATGCCCTGATTTATAAGACTAAAGCTAAGGCATTCCATGACCAGTTGATTTCCAGAAAGAAATTTCACAGAGGGCAAAAAGTTCTGCTTTTTCAATCAAGACTCAAATTGTTTCCAGGTAAACTATGTTCTAAGTGGATTGGGCCATTTGTGGTAACTAATGTTTTTCCTTTTGGTGCAACAGATCGAGTGAAATTTCGGCAAAACATTTAAGGTCAATGGTCATCGTCTCAAACCTTATTATGAACTTCCAGAGAATGCAGAAGTGGAGGTGATGAACCTTCTCCATCCGCATTATGAATAAAAAAAAAAAGAAAGAAAAAAAAAAAAAGTGTATGCCCGACAATAAGCGACAACAATTGTGAAAATCTTGCAGTATGGATTTTATTGGCCTACTTTATTCAAGGTCTGCAAAAGCTACGGAAATTGGTCAAAAAAGTTCTGCTTTGAGATTATCATCTGCACCTACTCCTTGGAAAATTGAGATCTAGGAGGCGCGGTTCTTTTGTTGTCAAACACGTGTATCCTCTGGGGCCGTAGATATTGAGGATCCTAGGAATGGTAATGCGCTTAAAGTTAATGGACAAAGACTCAACCATTCCTGGAAAACCAAGTTCTTGAGTTCTTTGTGTTACCGGTTAAGTGGCGGATACGGTACTCCGTGACTCTCAAGTCGGTTTATTTTTCAGTTTCCCAAAATAACTGAACCATTCTTCTCCTTATGGATGTAATTCTTTCAAACCTGAGCAAATATTTTCCTTCTCTTCCTCAAAATGCTCTGAGAACAATCTACAAAGTTCGATGTGAAAGATTTGAACTGTTAATGCACAAAGGTATGCCAGAAGATGTACGCTGGATAATTGAAGCAAAGGTCCGATTAGCAGGTGAGTCCTCAATTTCATTTAACTCATATATGCCTGGTCTTGGAAGAAGTTCATATTCTAAAAGGAGAAGAGCAAAAAGGTTACAAGTTTGTCACAAATGTGGACGATGGAACTGTAACAAGCAATGTCGTACTTTGGGGATGGTTTCCGCAAATAGAGAAGATAAAATTTTTTTCATTAAGAATGGACTGAGTAAGGAGTCATTAGATGATATCTTATTGACTCTTGAGACGCATTCTTGTGGATTGGTGCATCGTGAAATTCTTAAATTGTGGAATCTCTTCAAGGATGAAGAAAAACACTACAGTCTTGGGAATCTGACCCTAAAAGACCCTGTTTGCCAATTTATAAGAAAATTGGATGGGAAGCTTATCCTCGACTCATAGAAGACGTTTAAGCCGTTCCTCGGACGTTAAACCAGAGGCAGATGTGAGCCATATCCACAAACAATCTGTACGTATCATCATCATCTTCTTCTTCTTCTTCATGTCATCTTTCAAAAAAAAAAAAAAAAAAAAAAAAAAAAAAAAAAAAAAAAAAAGAAAAGATTCTGTGTTTCTTAATTTCAACCTTTTCTGACAACAGCCAACCTACCCTTATAGGTACAATTATTTCCCTTCCTATTCTTTTTCTTATTTAAACACTCCATTTTCTCCACTAACCTTCAACTCAGAAACACTCAAAGAGAGGAAGAGTATAGAATGGGGCCTTCTATTCGTAACCTCAAAAATGTCTGTGTTTTTTGTGGGTCGAGTTATGGGAAGGGATTAGAATTTGTAAACGCAGCTAGCACTCTTGGTCGATCACTTGCTGCGAGGAATATTCATCTTGTATATGGGGGAGGTTGTCGTGGGTTAATGGGGGCTGTATCACTTTCTGCTTTTATAGGAGGCAGTCAGGTTTTAGGTGTTATTCCTAAACCTTTAGCCGAAAATAACATCACTTTGGAAAGACAGCTTGGAGAAGAAATTCAGGTAACATCCATGCATGGACGAATGAAAACAATGGTTGACAATTCGATGCATTTCTTGTCTTACCAGTGGTTTTGGTACTTTGGAAGAAATTTTTCAAATTGTCTCTTGGGCGAACCGAACATCCACCATAAACCCATTGGTTTGTTGAATGTTAATAATTTCTTTGATCTTTTATTATTTTTTCTTGACAATGTCAGTGGAAACGTAGCAATTTATCACTCCTTCGGCAAGAAGACAACTTCTTATCTCTGCCTCCACTATTGATGAGCTCATTGATAAATTAGAAGCTTTTGAGTATGTACCTTATCAGGTATTAGCTCGATAGATTGGTCAACGAGAAGCAAATAAGGAAGTGACAAGAAAAGAAAGCCAGATCTGACACTTTCTCTTTAGTCGGTTTGATTTTATTGTACTTTGTTTCTGTTTAAATTTGTGTCAGCTTTCTCCAACAGGTAATATCTTCTATCCTTTACTCATCTATATTTTAACATTGGGGACAATGTTGTGATCTAGTTGGGGGGGAAGGATAGTTGACCTAAAAAAAAATTTTTTTGTTGTTGTTTTGTTTGGAAAGTATGATATGATTGTCATGGACTTATTAAACCAATTAGTGATGGCAGAGTAAGGAGTAATTTTACTCTTGAGACGCATCTTAATTGGTGGCAGAGTAAGGAGTTTGTTTTTAGGTAGTAATTAATTAGTATTAAATTGTGGAAGTACTAAAGTTTTATTATTTGATTTCTTTTCAGGGTCTGATGCGTGCAGATGACGATTGTGTTTCTTTTCCCGCTTAGCGTTGATTCACTTCTTATCGTGGTTGTGTTGCTCTTTTCTATATCTCTTTTCACATTGAGGGCAATGTTATATTAAGTGTGGGGAGAGATTTTAGCATTTAAAAAAATTTCTTAATTTCAAAAAAAAAAGTTTTAAAAGAAAAAGAATCATTGCATGATTGAATAACTTTTCTCCCTTCTTGAACTGATGTGCTTGGTGATGGATGATTGAATTGATGAATTGAGTTTGATGGATGCATACCTTGTGAGATTTTGAGCCTAATGGATGGATTCAACATTTATGTCATTCTCTTCTTTCTTGTGTGACTTTCACTCATGTTAATGACCACTCTAGAACTTACTTTGATTCTTTTTAAGGCTACATTTCACTTGCATACATGAACATGATTGAGGCCCTCTTTCTTAATTAGCTAGTTTAACCAAATAGCCAACCTTGTTTTTAATATGATATCAAGCACTCTTTTGACTTCTTGAAAATTCTATGATTCCTGCCAACCTTGTATATTTTCCTTTACTTAACCCCTTTGAACTTATTTGACCATTCCTTGTTTCTAGCTCATTATTGCCTTAAATGAAAAATCGTGTTCTTACTTTACCTTAGGGAATAAAAGAACATTAGCTTGGTTAATGGATGAGTTTTTGAACAAGTGTGGGGGTGTGTGTATAAAATGATTGTTGAAAAAGGAAAGAGTGCCCAAAAAAAAAAACACCTGAGAAAAGGATTGAGAAATGAATATGTAAAGGGTTATACATTAGAGTTGGGATGAACTTTTATGCTTGTTATTTGAACTCAGCTCTCATTTGCTTTTATTTTCTTTGGTATTTATCCTCTCATATCCATTTTACCCTCTTCTGTTACCTTAACCTCACTACGACCTTGAATAAAGTCCTCATGATTTGTGTATGCATGTGTTTTGAGTAGTGGAGAAGTAGAAGATAAGCAAGCTTATGGTAGTGCAATTTTCATGGTTGAATTGAGTGAAATACTTACCTTTTAAACACTTGAGAGATTGAGAGGGAATCTTGTGAAGATCTATCATTCTCGATTCATGTTGAAGATACCTTGCTTGTTGGTTTGAGATGTGGAGAATTGTTAACTCATGAATGTTTTGATCCCTTGAACCTTTGGTTGTTCTTCTTGATTGTAAAATTTTGGGCTCTTGAATGTCGTTGGAATTTAAAATTTTGTTAATCTCTTATGTCCTTGTTTTGGTCTTGAGTTTTGCCCAAGAGTGCAAAAAGCTAAGTGTGGGGGAATTTGATAATCACATATTTTATTTATTAAGAAACCCTTATGTTTAGTCATTTACACTCTCCATATTCTTAATTGATTGAGTTTGGTATGATTTTGTGAGTTTGAGCTCAAATTGGTCCTAATTGAATATTTTCAGCATTATTGAGATTTTACACTGTTTCTGTATTTTGGCCATAACTTGAGTTCCTGATATCTGATAATCATGAATTTTATCTTGTAGGAAATCTAAAAGGAAGCTCTACAACTTTGATGAAGAGCTCGAAGTCCTAAACAGATGTCTAAGGGACCTAAGTTTACATGGAAGTCAGAATACAGGTTCTGTCACTAGAATCCGAACGGTGTGCACTCATAAAATAATATCTCAAGCTGTAATAATGGAGATGGGCTGAACTTTGGATAGTTGATAGTCAAGACCCAAATAAACAACTTTCATGAAGAACACCTTTTGAAAGAATGAAGTCTAATGGGTCAGTTTGGGCTTGCAAGTCGGAACAGATGTGCTGAAGTTGGGTTTGAACAACCTGTGGTATTTGGGTCATATCTTGGGCTGTAGGAAGCCAAATTGGATGATCCAGATATGCATCTTATAGCCAAGACAAAGATCTACAACTTTCATGAAGAGTACTTTTCATGGAGCTGAAGTATAGTCGATCGTTTTTGGCTTCCAAGTCAGACCAAGAAATTTTCGCACTCAACCACTCCACTCCACTCAACCAAATCACTCCACTCATCCACTCAACTACTCACCCACTCAACCAACCCACTCACTCCACTCATCCACTCAACTACTCATCCACTAAATCAATCCACTCAACTACTCAACCACTCCACTCCACTCATCCACTCAACCACTCCACTCATCCACTCAACTAACCCACTCAACCAATCCACTCAACCACTCCACTCCACTAACCCACTCATCCATCCACTCCCCTTTGTCATTTTGTTACCCTAGACTTCTATAAAAGGCACCATTGGTTATCATGAAAAAGTTGACTCTCCTTCATTTCTCTCATAGTTTCTTCTTATTTCTTCATAGTTTTTCTTGTGATTTCCTTCTAGTTATGTGTAACTAAACCTCCCTTGTTAAGGGAGTGATGAAACCACTAGTATTAATGTTGTGAACCTTGCATATTTGATTATTTCAACACAATTATGTTTTTATTCATATATTTCTGAATCTATTGTTGGTATGAAGGTTTTTATACTTGTTTCCACTTTCAAAGTGGTAGATCTGGGTTTATTATGCACGGTTGTGGTAGTAGATCTAGTGGGATGTATGATGTTCATGTGGGTATAATTATCTTTGCTATTTGCCGCTATAAAAGTGGTAGATCTGGGTTTATTATGCACGGTTGTGGTAGTAGATCTAGAGAAATATATGTTCTAAGTAATTTAATCTCGGTGTGTGATTAGATCCTAGTGTAATTGGTTTTCTAAATCTTAATGCAATTGTTAGATAGTTGTAAGAGCGGTTGCTTTATGACTAATCAGTGATTAGGAGTTGATTTGAGCGGTTGCTAAATTGGCCAACACGTAAGGAAAACAGAGATTTACTCTCACAATTGCATAAAAACATAATTGAGCATGTTGGAATAAAATGATATGTGAATTTACATTATCATATAAATCTAGTGGTGGATTCAATCTCTTAACCAATTTTCTTATATTGTTGATTTCAGTTTGTTTATTGTTATTGTCTTTGAAGCTGTTCATTATTCATCAAAACTCCAAAACCCCTATTTACTGTTTATTATTAATCAGAGTTTACATTGGGAATTATTTAATAGTGTTAATTGAATTGGTTCCATGTGGATCGACCCTTATTAACTACAACTAGTTGTAAGGTTTTTATTTTTTGGTGGGCCTGACAACTGATTTTTATCTAAATTTTAATCACTACATCCGCACGCATCACCTGATAAGGCCAATTTTAAAGAAAATCACATATGAATTGTACTTGGGAAGAAAGCCAAATATTTCACATTTGCATATTTTTGGATGTAAATGTTTGTTTTAAATAATGGAAAGGATAACTTGGGAAAGTTTGATGCTAAGTCTGATGAGGGTATATTTCTTGGTTATTCCAATCATAGTAAGGCTTTTCATATATATAATAAGAGAACTATGACTATTGAAGAGTCTATTCATGTTGCCTTTGACGAAACTAATCCAAATGGGCTTTGTTGATGATGTTACAAAAATCTTGGCAGAAACACATTTGGACAGCAAAGAAAGAGAAGTCAAGGAGTAAGAGGAAACTCAAGAAGATAAGCAAAGATAAGAGGATTCACAAGTCTTGGACCTTCCCAAAGAATGGCGGACTTCAAAATATCATTCTCTTGATTAAATTATAGGTGATGTGTCTAAAGGTATAAGTACTCACAATTTCCTTAGAAATATATGTAATCACTTAGCCTTTGTTTCTCAAATTGAACCTAAAGATATAATTAAAGCTTTTGATGATGAACATTGGACTTTAGCTATGCAAGAGGAATTAAATCAATTTGAAAGAAATCAAGTTTGGAAATTAGTTCCTAGGCCTTATGATCATCTTATAATTGACATTAAATGGGTTTTTAGAAACAAACTTGATGAAAATAGATTAATAACAAGAAACAAAGCTAGGTTGGTCGCTAAATGATATAATCAAGAAGAAGGAATAGATTATGAAGAAACCTATGCACCTGTAGCTAGATTAGAAGCTATTAGAATGTTACTTGCATATGCTTACATCATGGATTTTAAATTATATCAAATGGATGTTAAAAGTGCTTTTCTAAATGATTTTATTCAAGAAGAGGTATATGTTGAACAACCTCTAGGTTTTGAAAATCATGAACTACCCAACTATGTTTTTAAACTCAAAAAGGCCTTGTATGACTTAAAACAAGCTCCTAGAGCTTGGTATAAAAGGTTGAGTAAGTTTCTTTTAGAAAATAATTTTTCAAAAGGAAAAGTCGATACTACCTTTTTTTTTATTAAAAATAAAAAGCATGATATTCTTCTTGTACAAGTATATTTGAATGATATTATTGTTGGGGCTACTAATGAATCCCTTTGTAAGGAATTTGCTAAGACAATGCAAAATGAATTTGAAATGTCGATGATGGGAGAGCTTAATTTCTTCCTCAGACTTCAAATCAAACAAACAAAGGAAGGGATCTTCATAAGTCAAACCAAATACTGCAAGGAACTGCTCAAAAAGTTTGAAATGAATAGCGCTAAACACATGGCCACTCCAATGGGCACTTCTTTCTATTTGGACAAAGATGAAGGAGGTAAATTCGTAGAAATAATGAAATACAGAGGTATGATTGGATTTCTCATCTATCTTACTACTAGTAGGCCAGATATAATGTTTAGTGTATGCATGTGTGCTAGATATCAGGCTAACCCTAAGGAATCTCACATAAGTGCTATTAAACGAATAATGAAGTACCTAGTAGGCACTTCACAAATGGGCTTGTGGTACCTTAAGGGTGCCTCATGTAGCCTAATAGGCTATTCCGACTCTGATTTTACAGGATGCAAAATGGATAGGAAGAGTATTAGTAGGACATGCCACTTGCTTGGTAGTTCTTTAGTTTCTTGGCATAGCAAGAAACAAAATAGTGTGGTTTTGTCTACCGCTGAGGCTGAATATGTTGCAGCCGAGAGTTGTTGTGTTCAAATCCTATGAATGAAGCAACAACTTCTAGACTATAGCCTTCAGCTTGATCACATCCTGATAAGATGTGACAATACTAGTGCAATAAATCTCTCTAAGAATCCCATTTTGCATTCTAGAACAAAGCACATAGAGATAAGACATCATTTTATCAGAGATCACGTCCAAAAAGGGGATTGCATTCTTGAATTTGTTGAAACATCTAAGCAACTTGTAGATATTTTCACTAAATCCCTAGCAAAAGAAGCATTCTTTTATATTAGAGGAGAATTGGGCATGATTGATCAATCCAACATATAAATGTTTATAATTATTGCTTAATTATGGATTTATCATTCTTGAATTATTACTGACTTGAGCGTTGGAGATATCCCAAATCTTGTTTTTGTAAGTATTTTATCATTGGGTAAGATTTCCTCTCTTATTTTTCATTTATGGACACGTGTTTTGCTATTTTTTTGATGGATTTATTCGAATAAATCTAAGTTTATTCGAATAAAAATCAGTCAGATGCTCAAATTTGGTGTTGTGTATTAGTGTTATTCGAATAACACTTCATTTATTCGAATAAACTGACGTTTAGCAACTACAGTTCTTTTATTTGGTCTCTATTTTATTCGAATAATCTTTCATTTATTCGAATAAACTGACCTCCATGTCAGTTTTCTATATGCTATAGTTTCAGCTTTATTCGAATAAAGCTTAGCTTATTCAAATAAACTGTAACTCGTTTGTGCAGTTCTTAGTGCTTGCTCTCTGCCCTATTCGAATAACACTAGCTTTATTCAAATAAAACCTGATAAAAAGCCACAGCGTTTGGCTTTCCTTGCCTTTCTATTCAAATAGATTATCAGCTATTCGAATAAACCTTAGTTGGAATCCCATGACTTTTGAGTTTCCACAAAGGGTTATTCGAATAACCCCCTTGGTTATTCGAATAATTTCGGGCTTCCTATTTAAATCCCACACTACGTGTTCAAGCTATTTCATTCTCCCTTTCTCTCTGTTTCTTCTCTCTGGTCATTTCTCCCCTGCCCACGCCGCCACCATTGTTATTCTCTCTCTCTCTCCCTCTCTTCCAAACCTCCAAACACCATGGCATCCTTATCCTCGTGTGCTAAGCGTCCTCGCATGAAGACTGCCCCTTGCAATAATCCTTTTGACATGCAAAGGCTCTCCTCCAATCAAGAGCATCATGGCCGCTTCATCACGCACTTTTGGGAGCAAAATCTTGTACAACCCAAATATCTTCAGCTTTCCTTTTTCCAGTAAAACGGAGGCTTCAATTTTCTGACCCTGCTGCAAAATCAAGGTGTTCTGCAACTTTGTTCTCACTAGGCTATCCTCTACCCTGCTCCGGTCAAGATGTTCTATTGCAACTTGGTGATTGTTAGCCAGGACCTTCTCTCTGAAGTCTACGATCAGAACATCATCATCAGTCCGCAGGACTAGGAGACAATGTTTGGGTTGTAGTTCACTGGCACACCTATTGAAGAAGATGACAACCCTCTTATTCAAGAGTTCGACAGAAATCAGGAAATTGAAGACTTGCTGAAGCCTGGTCTTGCCTTGCCAGACAAGGGCCTCAAGGGAGGCATGCTGAAGAGCCAAGATAGGCTTCTGCATTATGCTTTTGCACATATCCTGGCTCCACGTAGTGGGAATTATGCTTATCTAGGTGAAGATGACATCTTCATGCTCTGGATCCTGAAGAGTGGTCATAGGATCAACTGGCCTGTGTTCATCATGAAACATATGATGAAGGCCACGAGCACGGAAAAATCTGAATTGCCTTATGGCATTCTCATCACTACCTTGCTTAGCAAGTATCCTCAAGTGATGGAGACTGAGTGCGCCGTCACATTGACTCATCACAATGTCTTTGGAGCCCACACTTTGCGCAAAATGAAGATGATCAGGACTGATGAAGGCTGGGTGTGCCCGGATGAGGTTACTGATGATGAGTTTGACCCAGAGGACCCTACTACCCCTGCTGATGCACCTACTGCTGCCCCTGCTCTAGTCACTTTGGAGCATATCATGGCTACATTGCGTGATAACAGTGCTTATATGGAACACACCTTCTCTATTCATTTTGACAGAATAGAAGGTGTTGAACATGAGGTTACTGCTTTACGAGTTGCATCACCTGCTCCTACACCTAATTCTCTGCCTCTGCCTCCGGATGCTTATTTTTAGGAGCTTTAGATCTTAGGATCTTTATTTTTGCTTTGTTTTATTTATTTGCGATTGTACTTGTATCACCTTTGATAAATGAATAAATGATGTTTTATGGCCTATCTAAATGTGCTTTCTAGTTCTTCATTTGATTTATTCCCTGTACTTATAGTTGGATATCTATCTATGGGACTTACCCCCCTTTTTGCTCATGACAAAAGGGGAAGAAAAATTTGAATTTATTTGATAAAAGACAGGTATAATTAACAAGAGAAATTAGATTCCAAAAGTAAAGGGAAGCTGCGCACATCTCTGATATACATTACCTCTTATAATTAAAGAGGGGGAGTAAGCTTTTAATACCTCTTTGTGAATTCTAATTATATGCACTAATTCTTTTCTTAATACTAGTTTGTCATCATCAAAAAGGGAGAGAATGTGATTGAACATATGTCTTTGAAGAATGGTATTGATGATAACAAACATGAAGACAAAAATGAAGATGGTGGGAAGACCAAGTCCAAGATCTTTTAAAGGATAGCTTTAGGACTTAGAGTCTTTTGTACAGAGCTCTCTTTAATATCTCATTGTTTTGACAGATAAGATAAAAATATCTAATTAATTTTAGAAAAGAATTTAAGTGTTTTTGAAATGAATCTGGAATTGTGTTAAAACTATTTTTTAATAGTATTATTCGAATAATGTTCTTTCTATTCGAATAAATCCATCCAGTAGTTTTTGTTTTTAAATTGTTATTCTAATAGGACATTAGCTTTTCGAATAAAAGATTTTTTCAAAACTGTTTTCACAAATGAGTTATTCGAATAACTTAGTAGTTATTCAAATAAACTTGTTTTCTCAGAACATTGTTTTTAACAGTGTTATTCGAATAACGTATAGGTTATTCGAATAACCCATATCAGACTAGTTTTCACGAAGCTTTTACAAAACATGTTATTCGAATAACACAAAGGTTATTCGAATAAACACGAATTCTGATATGGAAATAAATGGCCATATTTGTCTCATTTACGAGCTTTTAATACACCCAACGACTATTTTCTTGAATTGCTTTATAAATAGAGACCTTGGGTCTTCTCTAAAATTGGCCTAACATTCTGAATCCTTTTCTACTTGTACTAACTTGTGAATTATATTTTCTACGCTCATTTTTAATCAAAACTTTGAGATATTCTGTGTGAACTCTATTAGCACTTCAATTTATATTATTTACTCTTAAAGAAAGTTTCTTTTCATCTATTTTCTGCTCTACTATTAAGGGGGTGAGCTATCCCTCTAAGGTTTGTATAAGGGTGAGGTATCCCTGCAGACTAAGGCTTTAGCGCAAGAGTAGAGTTTCCCTGTGTGTGAAAAATGCTCTATTTTGTGATGGTAGCAAGCACTTATTGAAGCTTGTATACATAGTAAAAAATCTTGAATCGTGTTTCGAGGACTGGACGTAGACCACAAGTAGTTGGTGGTTGAACCAGGATAAATATCGTGCCTGCTTTTCTTATCCCTATTCTTTTGTTTATCTTCATTTAATTTATTATTTCCTATAATTTATTTGTTGGCTATTCATCAGTGTTTTTCTTCCCTCTACGTTTTTTCATTTACGCCTTTTAATATTTTATTTTTAGCATATTTAATTTGTTTATGCTTTTGCGAAAAGTTTTTGATACTCAATTCACCCCCCTCTTGAGTACTGGAAGCCACTTGGTAACAAATATCAGTGGGGAGCAATTTCAGAATGCCATCAAGCAAGTCCAGCTCTTCAATCCCAAGGTGGCCCTGACCTTGAATGAGTTGGATTCCAAGAAGGTGATCTGAGATTGCCGCCTTATGCTTCCCAATACTGCTCCTGAGGGTCAGGGTGTTGCTGAAGCCCCTCCTACTATTGCTCATTATCCAGATGCCCTCGAGGAGTAGAATGTTCCCTTAATTTTGCTTTCCCCCTGTGTAGGGTGTTTATTTGTAAAGACAATTACCTTGTTTACCTAGGTGTTTAAGAGTTTGGCAATGGTTCTTCACTCCGTTAATCCCAATTCTATCTTGTCCTTTGCAATATAATAATAGCCTGTAAAGATGGAAAATCTTGTGATAGGTCTGTGGGTCTATGAATTGGTGGACTATAGGAATGACTATGTAAGAAGCTACTTTTCCTCTAAGCATTAATTATGCAGGGACAGGGTCTGTCAGTGGTGCATAAAATGATAATTTCCCAATCATTTGATCTTTAGATTATGTTCTTTTTATAGAAAATGGTTTGTTTAGTATTTGCTCATATTGTTGTTTAGTTCTACCTCATGTATTCCAAGTGCTAAGGTTAAGTAGGTCTAAGAAGGTCGAGTATTTGGGTTATTGATAATAAAAATCATGCATTTATATTTTGGTATCTCTGTTAGCATTGAAGACCAGCTTGGGTTTTGTTCTGAAGTGGATTCAGAGGGTACCTAAGATAGACACATTACAGTGGTTTCCTCTTTGAGCAACCACTATAGAGCGTGTTGAAACTAGGGGGTGGGTACCTGCAAAGGGACTCCAACGCTTAAGTCAGGTAGTGCACAACTAGGGTATTATGCAGTGAGTAATTTACTGATACCTGTTTAAGGTTACTTAGCCTAGTATTTATAGAGTGTGTATAGAATCGTAATGCAATCTGTGTTGAATGCAGGTATTTAGGATTAGTATCCTGGATGAGATTATAATCCCATTATTGTTGAGGTAAATCCTTATAAGTTAAGAACTTTAGATACAGAAGCTACTTAGCAATATGAGACAATTATGAGTCCTATAATATTGTAAGACGATGATTGGAAGTTACAAATATTTAGGGATATATCCTTTGCAAGAATCAAGCAATTTGATTCTAAGGCCCAATGTCGCTCGACATGCATGGCTCCAGGGTCCAGACTGTCACCAAGGCCTTCAGTGATGGAGTCCGGTCGTACTCGTGGTGGGTTGATCTGCTAGACAGGATCTCGGATCACGGTCCATAATAAGTGTATGGTTACAAGTTCCACATGATGCATATTTTTTTTTCACCCACCAACATATCATCATGCTTGTGTCCTGTACTTACCTATTTTTTTGCTGTGTCATTTATTTCTTCTTTTTTTTTATCATAGGAAGTGGTTTTAATGTTTCTCTTAGGCTTTCGTTAGGTATTTGGAATGAATTGGATTTGGTTGGTACAAAGCCATTTAAATTCCTTTGAGTTTTAACTTGCTACCATTTTGAGATGATGAAGGAACATGGATAAGCATAATGTTTCTACATACATGTTTTTTTTTTTTTTTGGTTTTTTAGAGTATCTCTCTATCCGATAGGTGAGGAGATTAATCTCTCAAAGTACCGTCAGACGCTTAAGTGGAGATCTCTCTCAATGATGTTATTTCTATACATATGAATCACTGGATCAAATCCAAGACTACATACTAAAGGAACTTGAGCCCCTTCCACTCAGATCAACACACGTTTAGCAATGTTTTTATATACATTTTCTATTCCATTATTTGTCTATCAATACCATGACTTTCAAAATAATAAAAAGCCAGAGCCTGTCAAAATTGTTTGAGTAAGAAAGTAATAATGGAGGAGTTTGTTGCAAACCACATAACTTGATTTCTTTTTTTTTTTTTAGTATATAACTTAGTTTAGCATCACTTTTGTGTTTGTGTTCCCTAAAATGTGCTACTAACATGTTGGGTAGCAAGGTTTTCTTTACTCTTAATAAAAATATTTTGTATATACCCACTTTTAACATCTATAGGATATGGTAAATATCTCTAAGATAAATGGAAATTCTTATATTGGATATGGTAAATTCTAATTAGGCTAAGTTAGGGAGAATAGAAGGACACCACATAAATAATAAGGTTCACCACTTATGATCTCATTGATCATCACATCCTTGATTTGTGTTAAAAAATGTGTCTACGTAAGTGGCGAACACATCTAAGATAAATAGTGATCTTTGTGTATGAGTTAGTAAATTCTAATTTCAACTTACTGTAATAGAATAAAGTCATCACATAAGTAATTTGAATCACTACTTATTACATCATTGATCACCACATCTTATGAATGTCAAAAGTGAGTGTCAAAAGTTGGTGGACAAATAATGGGGTTGTACTCTTAATTACCTTTTTTTTCCATGTTCTACATTTGTGAATGGATAAGTAGACTTGGCCTTCTGTAAATTTCTTTTTTTTTTATAAATAAAACAAAGCTCTAAATAGGTAAAATAAAATAATTTTTGGTGGCAAATTTTTATTTTTATTTTTTCAATCACTTTATCTTATTTATTTTTAAAAGAAAAATTAAATGAATATCAGCCCCTTTTTTTTTAAGTTAAGAGTTGTGACAACTTGTTAGTTTGAAGTTTTTATTTAGAGTAAAAATAAATATTTTTAAGGTTGATAATAAATTGCACAATTAACTAAAGTTAACCATCTTAGGGTGGATGATATCATGTTATGGGATTAAGTTTCTATCATTCCTTGTGCATAAATCGACTACCAAATCTAATATCATTTTCAAAAGACCAATTTCCATAAATAAAAGGTTTGTTAATTTTTTCTAATTTAAATAAAATTAGTAGCTACTCCATTTTCTTTATAAATTTTAGGGAAAACTTAAAAAAAAACTCCTTATATTATATGTGATGTGCACTTTATTCATGTTACTTTAAAAATGTGCAAAATGAATCCATTACTTTGTGATTTGTGCAGGGTACTACAATATGGTAAAAGACGTTAATTTTTAGATGGAAATGCGCACGTGCAATGCATGTGCACGTCTCAAGTGCATTTTGCCAAATGTTGTCCAATTTCTGCTAAGGGTAATTTGGGGATAAAAATCACACATGATGTGCACGTGGGGAGAAATTCTTCTTCTTTATGAATTTCTCCTTTCCAAACCCTAGAACTCCATAAATGAACTGCAATGATTGACCAAAGTGAACGAACAATGATTGAGGTCGAACTTGGTGGAGAAAATGCAACAGAGCTAGTCTTCAGAGAGTTCAACAAGCTTTGGTGGCCATACTTGAACTTGCAAATGCGACCTTCCTTGTCAGGTGCAAATCTCATGGACTGAAAGGAACTTAGGAAGGAGGTTCTTTGGTTGTGGCAGGTATAGTACCATAGATGACTGTCACTTCTTTGCCTAGTACAATCCACCTACAGAGAAAAGATTTGAAAAAAATCATCAACAGTTTCCTGAGAAGGAACAATGAATTAAATGTGGAACTGGTAGCAAAGAAGGCTCAATTGTGTGTGTTAAATGCAAAGGTTGAATCAAAAAGGGCTAGTTGGAGTCACAGAAGTATCTGTTGTATATGATGTATGGGACGATGCTTGCTATAGTCATTTTTTGTGTTGGTTTATTGGTATCTAGCAATGAAAATATTTGATGAATGTTATAATGTATTTTGGAAGTTTTTTAGTGTAAGATTAGAGGGATGTTTAATGTTAGTAAGATGGAGTTAGCAGAGGTTAGATCGATGTAATGAATTTGAATGTTAAGAGTCAGTGTGTTAAGCAATGTAATTTACCTTGTTCAATGAAATGATTGCAGTATTTCTCAATTGACAATGAGTTTATGCAATTGATATAAACAAACAGTAACAGTCCACCTAGCACAATTTCAATAAGTTCAATTGACCACCACAATTTCAATATACCAAAATTCTAATAGAAGGAAATAAGAACTAAGTAATTAGAACTAATGGAAGCACAATTCCAATTAGTTAAACAACCACTGAAATTACAGGTTGATGTTACAACATAGTGGAAGCGCAAGTCCAAGTTTAGCACACCATTGTAATGTGTTTTATCATAATCAATTAGTGCAATTTTCATGTTGCAAGGGTGTGGTAAACTTGTAAGGAACATAAAACAATTCCTATCAGTGTTGGCACAACTACAATCACAAACATTCAACATTTAATAATAATCATAAAAACAAATAGAGAAAAATCAATTCCAAAACTAATGGACCATGTGGGGAATATATAAACTTATATTAAAGGCCTCATGTTGGGAAATATGCAATAAACACCTTTGTCAACATTCACAAAATAAGATCTCAATACAAAAAATACCAACAGGGTCCTTTACAACCCAATATAATGCATTTCCAAAAAAATGGCATATAACAAGGCATAGTTGTCATAGCCCAATACTAGCCAAAAGAAAAAAAAACTAAGGTCTCATGAAGAATGTTACTGTGTAAGTCGTGCCCCACTCCTCCTTGTCTTTATTCTTGATCTTGATGCCCCTTTACTAGGCTAAGTCATTAACATTCTTGTCAAAGTACGTGTGTGTCTCCTAAATGGGGAAATTGAGCTTTGGGAACTAGGCTGGATGGGACCACAACTCTCATGTGCCCTTGGGTCACTCATAGCAAGTATAAGACCACTTTGACTTGTAGCACTCAGACCAATTAATGCATTTGCACTTGGAGCATTAGATAGACCATTCTTAAATCTAGCATCAGATGAAATAGTTCTACCACTACCATTTGAATTAGTTTTAATTGGAGCAGTAGGATTAGTTATAGTAGAACCACTGCCTATACTTGTTTTCTTTTTCTTTCTATGTATCTTTCTATTTGGATTTAAGGGTCTTGGGCACTCACGAGCATTGTGACCCCACATTCCATAATTCCTACAATGGCATTGATGTCCTTCCCTAGATACCCTATTTGGGTTTTGAGGTTGCTCATTAGTGGCTCTCTTCCAAGCCTTCTTTGGTATGCCAATAGAAGTCCTAACTAAAGGAAGGAGGATTAGATCATATAGTCAAGATGTGGCCACTTTTCTTATGAAGGTACAAGGTTGATAATCACTTCATAACATTTCAAGAAAATCTCCTTCTTGTAATAGTTATCAACGTAGTTCTTAGGCTAATCCCTTTGTGCATAAATGGCACTCATAGCATGTGCACAAGGGATACCTACAGGAGATACAAAAAAACTAGTCAATTATAGGTATGAATTATCCACCCAATAATAGATATTTCATATCCACTTATACTTGTTATGTCCTACCTTTTTCAAGAATAAGTCCTGCTCACCAAATCCACTACCATCTTGCTTCCTTCCCATGAGACAATTTCAAATTTTCTATTGCCATTCATATAGGCAATGCACAACACAACTTCTTCCTTTGACTTTTCAAGCTTCTGTTGAATTCGTGGGCAATGATGTTTAATAAACTACTTGATTTAGCCCTTGGAGTGAATAGAGTATTGACTATATGCTTGCATCTCTTGCAGTTAACTAGTTGGTTTCTCTCTCATTTAACTTTCATATTTCTTGCATGTGAAAGTCAAATTTAGGCTTGATTCTGGCCCTTGTAGCATTACACAACAGATCTTTCAGCAGTTGTCCCTTATATGTGAGGTTAAAGTTGGTATATAAATGCCTAACACAGAATTTGTGTTCAACCCCCATGTCGTCAAGTATAGAGTTCAAACACTGCAAGCACATTAAGTAAAAAATTAAAAAGTAAGTATAAAGTTCAAACTTGTGTAGCACAAAATTACATAAAGTAAGATGTGTCATATTTGTTACCTTTTGCTTATCTGACATGAACACTCAGTCATTCTCCTTAATTGACCCATTATCCTCAAGCAATCTATCCAAAAACCATATCCAACTAGCTCTCAACTCAGCCTCAATTGCAACATAGACAATAAGGAAGATATTATCATTGGCATCTGATAACACTGTATTTTATACATTTTGTAATCCTCTCACTAGGATTCTTAAGGTTCAATTAGGCTTAATAAAGTTGGTTTTGACACATTTTATGATTTTGAGCCGAATTGGACAATTAAATAAATTAATGCATAAATTAACCGTAATTATCTCTTTGGCAATGTTTAGTAAACTGGCTATAACTTGAGTTTCAAATATCTGATTGATGTGATTTTGGTCTTGTAGGAAAGCTAAGACAATTCCCTACAACTTTCATGTTGAACACTTTTCCAGAATCGGACTCCTTGGAGGTGATATTGGGATTTGAAGTCAGAATAGAGGAGCTGAAACTGGATCTAAACACTCTGCAGTAATTGGACCATATCTTGAGTTCTAGGCATGATTTTGGACTGAAACCAAAGTCATTTTAAAGCAAATATTCAGGCCTACAACTTTCATGAAGACCACTTCTCTTAAAAATGAAAAATGACTGGATGCACGATTGTGTATTTACTCAATTATTATTTTAAAAAAAAGAAAAAAAAAGAAAAGAGAAATTAAAGAAACGCCACGGATGACGTTTTGACTTAATGATATGCACAGTAACCTTGAAATTGCCTATAAAAGGCAATGAATTCGGAGGCACAATTTGCATAATACCAGGGGGGAAGACGCTGCTGGGGAGAGGCTTTTGGGCAGTGCCCTGCCTCTCTCCTCAGTCTCTCTCCAATTTCTTTTCTCTCTCTTTTTCTCTTTTTCTTTCTTTTAGTCTATGTGTAAATAAGTTCCAGTCTACTTGGGTTAAAGTGTGAAGCTCTTGGTAATAAAATAAGGTTATATTTATTCCTCTCTTGTGCTTTAATGATTTATATTTTTAAGTAATTATTATGCGTGTTATATTTTGTTTCTGATAATTTAGAAACTACCCTTGTAAAGAGAAGTTCTTGATTTATTGTAGAAAAAATATTGACACAGTAAATGCTTTAACTCTTTTACAAGTGGTGGTAATAATTAAAGGAAATATAATATAATTACGTATATTATTTTATTTCGTATTATATTTTGTTTCCAATCAATTTAGAAAACCTCCTTGTAAAGTGAAGTTCTTGATTTGTTGTAGACAAGAGATTGGCACAATGAATACTTTAACTCATTTACAAGTGTTGGTGTTAGAAACTCTCCTTGTAAAGTGGAGATCTTGATTTATTGTAGACAAAATATTGGCACAGTAAATGCTTGATCTTATTTATGAGTGATGATATTAATAGATAATTAAAGGAAACGCAATATAATTACGTATATTATTTTAATGGACTTTTAATGTTGTATTTTCTGATTAGAACCTCCATGTTGCGAGGATTCTAATTGAGTTATAAAAGGAATTAATCTTATCTTTCCTTTATTTACCAAGAGTGGATCTTTTTACCCAAGTAATTAATTTTTACCGTAGTCACAATATTTACTTCACCTTAATCTTCAACTATTCCTTGTAGATCGACCTCGGACTCACCGAGAAATTTATTACTTGAGACAACTTGCACTTGGGTTTGCAAATGCGACAATTAAAAAGTGTGCATCAAGTTTTTGGCGCCATTGCCGGGGACTTGTTTTGAAGAATAAATTTCTGGTGTAAATATTTTTGTACATAGTAAAAAGTAAATAGTGTGTAAATAGTGTGTGAATAGTGCGTGAATAGTGTGTGAATAATGTGTAAATAGTAATATGAATAGTATAAATAGTAAAAAAAATAAAAAATAATTTTTTTGTGTGAATAGTATAAATAGGGTAAATAATATGTGAATAGTATAAATAGTAAAAAAGTAAAAAAAAAATTTAAACAATATAAAAAAATAATATAAAAATAAAAAAAAAGATTTGTGAATAGTGTGAATAGTAAAAAAGTAAAAAAAGTAAAAAGTAAAAAAAATATTTAAAAAAAATGAAAATTGAAAAAAACCAAAAAAAAAAAAACAGAAGGTGGTCACACCGTGACTCAAAAAAAAAAAAGAGTTAAGCCTTTTATTTTTTTTTATACATATTAACTTAGTGGGATAAACTCTCCTTTTATTTTCTCATACATACTAACTTTGTGGGAGAAAATCTCTTTTTATTTTTTGTATATATTAATAATGGGGAGTAATTCTTCCTTTTAATTTCTGTACAGTGGGGGTACCTCTCCCTTTTAATTTTTGTATATACTAACTTTGTGTGGGAAATCTCTCCCTTTTAATTCTTGTACATATTAACTCAGTGGGGAAAATTCTCCCTTTTATTTCTAACGTACTAACTTAGTGGGGGAAACTCTCCCTAATCTCTCTATAACCTGTAATCATTAATGAAATAATCTTTCTTCTTCTCTTCTCTCTCGCTAGAGCAAAAAATCGGCTTGCCGATTCTCCGGTTTTCATATTTTAAATTTACTTTTTACACTTTATTTTTTGTATTTTATTTTTTGCACTTTATTTATTTATTTATTTATTTTTGTTATTTATTTTCTGTCATTTATTTTTTGTCATTTATTTTTGATTATTTTTTTGTCATTTATTTTTGTTTACTAACTTACTAACTTATTAACTATCTAACTTTTTACTTTACCCGCTTCTAACATTTTAATTTATCTGCATATTAACTTTTTATTTTTTTATTTTTTTTTGCATGTTAACTTATTTGGTGGTTAGTTTATACCACACCTTTGTTACTATTTATTTACTAAGTGTTAATATATATATTTAGTGGTTGGTTTATTACCCCACCTTTGTTATTTTTTTATTTGGTGGTTGGTTTCTACCACACCATTTTTAATTTTTTTATTTGGTGGTTGGCTTATTACCCCACCTTTGTTTTTTTTTTTATTTGGTGGTTGGTTTATTACCCCACCTTTGTTATTTTTTTATTTGGTGGTTGGTTTCTACCACACCATTTTTATTTTTTTTATTTGGTGGTTGGTTTATTCCACACCTTTGTATATATTTTTATTTTTCTTATTTTTCTTTTCTTTTCTTTTGTCTTGTGTGTTTTTAGGGTGAAGACGTAACTTAATTCAATTGACATGTATTAAGATTGGAATTTTAATTAACTCTTTTCTATTCAATTTGAGTGCTTATTATGGTTCATAATGCTTTTATGAATTGACCACTCATAAATTGATCTAGTGGGTATATGTCGAACCTAAAAAGTTTACATATGACCTAGACCATAAATAATAAAGTGTCATGATTTATAATCATCTAGGAATGGAGGTTATAGGTTGTGTGGGAGAACTGTGGTATTTTTTCATGAGAATCCATAGAGTAAAAGTCATGCCTTTAAATGTTTTTAAATTACTGATTCTCCCCATCAATTGAATGATTAGAAATTGATTAGAAGAAAGGTCCCAAAGCTACTCTATTGTCTATGATAAATTATTGAATCAAGTGAAGTCTAATCCCTAGTATTCTAATTTCATGTGTTTTCATTTCAAAATAAAAATACAAAAAAAAATACAAAAAAAACTTTGTTTTCTCTTTTTCTTCTTAATTTCATGTGTCTTAATGTTTGTTTTTCTTTTCTTTTTAAATAGTCAACTTTATTTTGACCTTTTGGTCACTCGTCAATTTTCTCAACAAGTTTTTTTGTAAACCTAGGTTGATACAGTGGATTTTGTTGCTTTAAGAATTCAAAATGAGCCTAAAATTTTGTTGTTAATTTGTCCATACTTACAATAGGCTCACCTTTTGAAATCACACCTATCAATGATCATTTTCCTAATGAATTTTTAATTTTCAATTTTATGGTTTGATTTGTTAATATTATTAATTTTTCTTGTGACAAGCGAAGTTGTTCTTTGTGGATGGTTTCCGCAAATAAAAAAAAGATAAAATATTTTTCATTAAAGAATGGCCTGAGTAAGGAGTCATTAGATGAAATCTTTTTGACTCTTGAGACGCATTATTGTGAATTTGTGCAGTGTGAATTTATTAATTTATGGAATCTCTTCAAAGGCAAGTAAGCGTGTTACAGTCTTGAGAATCTGACTCAAAAAGACCCTGTTTGCCAATTTATAAGAAAATTGGATGGGAAGCCTATCCTCGACTCATAGAAGGCGTTTAAGCCGTTACTGGACGTAAAACTAGAGGAAGATGTGAGTCACAATCACAACTACATGTATATATTTTCTTGTATAGAATTTTAAAAAAAAAAGAGCAAGAAGTGGTCAGAAAGAAATGTTGCGGGAAGCAGTAAGAAAAGCAAGCCAGTTCAAACACTCTAATTGTTTAAATAATTACAAGCTTTGGTTTTGTTCATCGTATTTTGTTTCTGTTTATATTTGTGTGAAGTTTCTCTTTTCAGTAATTGCGGTAACAGGTACCATCTTCTATCTTTTTCCTTTCTATTTTTTAACATTGAGGACAATGTTGTGATCTAATTGGGGGGAAGGATAGTTATGTAAAAAAATATTAAAAAAATAGTAAGTGTGTTTATGTTTGTCGTGTGTAGAGTTGTGTAAAAAAAAAAGCCCAAAAAAAATTTTAGGAAGTATGTGTATTAATATGTTTGTTGTGTTTATATGGTTGTCAGTAACTTACTAAACCAGTTAAGGATGGCAGAGTAAGGAGTAAATTTTACTCTTGAGACGCATCTTAGTTGGGGTAGACAACTAGTTTGTATGGAAGTAGCAATTCAAATTCAGGAAAATTTGCATGATTGAGTAAATTGTCTTCTTTCTTAAAATTCACATGCTTGGTTATGGATGTTGAATTGGTGGACTGAGAATGATAGAATTATGCCTTGTGAGATTTTGAGCCTATTGATGAATGGATTAAACATTTGTACCATTCTCTTATTTCTTGTGTGAATTTCACTCATGGAATTGTTACTCTAGAACTTGCTTTGATTCTTTTTGAGACTATATGATTGAGGTATTTTATTGAATTAACTACTTTGACCAAATAGCCAACCTTGCATATTTTCCTTTGCTTAACCCCTTTGAGCTTATTTGACTATTCTTTGTTTCGAACTCATTATGTGCCTTAAATGAAAAATCATGTTCTTACTTAGCCTTAGGGAATAAGAGAACATTAGTTTTGTCATTCGATGAGTTCTTGAACAAGTGTGGGGGTGTGTGTGCAGAATGGTTAAAAAAATGTATATATGATGTTATTTTTGTAAAAAAAAAATCAATAAAAAAAATGTAAAGAGAAGAGGGTCAACAAGGTAATAAAGGAAAGGAAAAGAATATGTAAAAAGAATTTGTATTAGGTGGAGTTGGGATGAACTTTCATGCTTGTTAATTGAACTCAGCTCTCATGTTCTTTTATTCTCTGGTGTTTAACTTGTCATATCCATATTACCTCCTCCTTTACCTTGACCCCATTACAACCTTGAATAAAGTTCTCATGATTTGTGTGTGCATGTGTTCTGAGTAGTGGAGAAGTAGAAGATAAGCAAGCTTATGGTAGTATAATTTTCATGGGTTGAATTGAGTGAAATACCTACCTTTTAAACACTTGAGGGATTGAGAGTGAATCTTGTGAAGATCTATCATTCTTGATTTATTCTTTTCAACTGAAGTTTCCTTGCTTGTTGGTTTGAGATGCGAAGAAATGTTACCTCATGACTGTTTTGATCCCTTGATTGTCTAGTTGCTCTTCTTGAGTCATTGAATCCTTTAGAGTTTTTAGTTTTTGAGTCTGTGTCGTTTTTCTTTGGTTTTTGTCTTTTGTGTTTTGCCTAGGAGTGCAAAAGTTAAGTGTGGGAGAATTTGATAACACTATATTTTATACATTTTATAATCTTCTCACTAGGCTTCTTAAGGTTCAATTAAGCTTAATTAAGTTGGTTTTAACACATTTTATGATTTTGAGCCGAATTGGACAATTAAATAAATTATTGCATAAATTAACCGTAATTATCTCTTTTGCAATGTTTAGTAAACTGGCTATAACTTGAGTTTCAAATATCTGATTGATGTGATTTTGGTCTTGTAGAAAAGCTAAGACAATTCCCTACAACTTTCATTTTGAACACTTTTCCAGAATCGGACTCCTTGGAAGTGATATTGGGCTTTGAAGTCAGAATAGAGGAGCTGAAATCGAGTCTAAACACTCTGTAGTAATTGGACCATATCTTGAGTTCTAGGCATGATTTTGGACTGAAACCAAAGCCATTTTAAAGCAAATATTCAGGCCTACAACTTTCATGAAGACCATTTCTCTCAAAAATGAAAAAATGACTGAGGCACGGCTGTGTATTTACTCAATTATTATTTTTAAAAAAAGAAAAAAAAAGAAAAGAGAAATTAAAGAAACGTCACAGATGACGTTTTTGACTTAATGATTCAGGTTACTGTGCATTGCACAGTAACCTTGAAATTGCCTATAAAAGGCAATGAATTCGGAGGCATAATTTGCATAATACCAGGGGGGAAGACGCTGCTGGGGAGAGGCTTTTGGGCAGTGCCCTGCCTCTCTCCTCAATCTCCCTCCAATTTCTTTTCTCTCTCTTTTTCTCTTTTTCTTTCTTTTAGTCTATGTGTAAATAAGTTCTAGTCTACTTGGGTTAAAGTGTGAAGCTTTTGGTAATAAAATAAGGTTAGATTTATTCCTCTCTTGTGCTTTAATGATTTATATTTTTAAGTAATTATTATGCGTGTTATATTTTGTTTCTGATAATTTAGAAACTACCCTTGTAAAAAGGAGTTCTTGATTTATTGTAGACAAAATATTGACACAGTAAATGCTCTAACCCATTTACAAGTGGTGGTAGTAATTAAAGGAAATATAATATAATTACGTATATTATTTTATTTCGTATTATATTTTGTTTCCAATCAATTTAGAAAACCTCCTTGTAAAGTGGAGTTCTTGATTTGTCGTAAACAAGAGATTGACACAATGAATGCTTTAACCCATTTACAAGTGTTGGTGTTAGAAACTCTCCTTGTAAAGTGGAGATCTTGATTTATTGTAGAAAAAATATTGGCACAGTAAATGCTTGATCTCATTTATGAGTGATGATATTAATAGATGATTAAAGGAAACACAATATAATTACGTATATTATTTTAATGAACTTTTAACGTTGTATTTTCCGATTGGAACCTCCATGTTGTGAGGATTCTAATTGAGTTATAAAAGGAATTAATCTTACCTTTCCTTTATTTACCAAGAGTGGATCTTTTTACCTAAGTAATTAATTTTAACTGTAGTCACAAAATATTTACTTCACCTTAATCTTCAACAATTCCCTGTGGATCGACCTCGGACTCACCGAGAAATTTATTACTTGAGACAACCTACACTTAGGTTTGCAAATGCGACAATTAAAAAGTGTGCATCAGCATCCCTTGCCACTGCCACTAATAATTGACCCCCAAACGCCTTCAAGAAGAACCCATCCAATGAGATTATAGGTCTACAAAACTTCAGACCTCTTTTGGCAGCATCCAAACAGACATATAGTCTTTGAGATAGCCATTGTTGTCCTTCTTAATTAGTATTGTTGAACTAGTATTGTATTGTAAGACTACTGTAGTATAATTCTATAGTAAAGAATATTGAGCTATTGCACTGCCTTCAAGCTTCTTAATGGTCATCTTGTTTGCCCTATACACTTACAACCTTGACACAAAAATTTTATGTTCTCTGGTCATCTGATTAATGAAAGCCTCATTCTCCCATCTCCCCTTATGGTCTCGGATATGGTCTTAGTACTTTATAGCTAACTACCTTGAATTAGTCTTGGTATTGTTGTTACTCCATCCTCAGCTTGCATGCTCATTGTTATACCATGACTTAATTTGAAAAGCTTCTCCTTGATGAGCCTTGGAGGAATACATTTTCCATCCACAACGTTTCTTGCACTGTATTGATATTCGAGTGCTCACCTTCCTCAAGAATTCGAAATCAATCTCATTTTCAATACAAAATTGTTTTATAGCCTCCCTAAACACCATATGGCTTACAAATTTCACTCCCACTTATAACTTTATCTTCCTTCTCATGTCAATGTATTGGTTGAACTCTGGAAACCTTCTTTTCCCCCATTACCTCTGGTTTTTCTACATTAGAACCAAGGGGAGTAATTAGAGTGTCACTCTCCTTATACTCAGACTGATACTCCCATCCTAATGAGGTCCAGTATCAGGACTTCCAACATTATTGCCATTGCTGGCCTATCCTCCTTCACCATTATCTTTATATACCTATCCATCACCATTCACTTCATCATCTCTATATAGTCTCTCATTGACACCCATATAGTCCCTCATTTCTTCCTCAACGTTCTTTGCATGGTCCTAAAAAAATAGGTCAGGAACCTCCTCATCACTGTTCTCAAAATCACAGTCAGTTAAGTCAACATCACCATCTTCTTGAAGGTCTGCAAGTCTAGTATTTCTCTTATAAGGGGTCATTTTTTGCTTCTCTTTCCCCTTTTGTACTTGCTTCCCCTTTTCCTTCTCTTTTTCTTTCCCTTTCTGCCCAACAGGATGAGGTTTAGGGTGTGGTTTATTCTCATTTGCAAGGTCAATCAGAATTGTAATTGTGTTAGGTTTTAACTCACATGCAAGTTCAGGGTTAGGTTTTAAGTAGGTTGGGTCTATTTTATAATCACTCTCATGCTCAACAAATACTTCAAGGGTTGGGTTAGTTCTTTTCTCTAGAATTTTACAATCTTTCTAACATCATTATCACCAAATAATTTCGTTAGTCCATGCGTAAAAGTCTAACCAAGAAACTTATACCACATACAATTAGGCATTCCCATCCCAATCACATTCTTTATTACATAAGTAGTCAAATGTATGCTAGATAATAGGTCACTATAAAAGTTATATAGCCTATGACACACACACCCTATATACCCCATAGGTGAGCTAAACTACAATTTTCCTCCATAATGTAACAGAATTGTTATCAAAGTCATCTGTAAAGTGTAAAAAGCATGTTATGCTTACAAGCATGCTATGCTACTCATTCATAAAGCTTACAAGCATGTTTTGCTACTCATTCATAAAGTATACAAACATGTTATATTGTAGGTAATTTAATTTCTTTACACATGTGAACAACACACTTTCACATGTTACAAAGTGCAGATCACGTATAATTCAAGGGGTTTTTTTTTAAGTTTCCCCATAAAAACTTAGACATTTGCAAGTTCACACACAAATCAAATGGGTCCACAAGTAATAAAGAATGAACTCAAATGCGCCCTACAAACAACAATTTGGTACAACATTTAGGACCACACACAGTAACAAAGAACACTGATAAGGATAACATTTTAGGACCACAGACACAAATGGGACCACATGCTTCCCTTGCCGATCAATCAAACCTTAAACCAACAATAAATAGGCAATAACCCTAACCTAAAAAATAATTTCAACAAAATGACCTTCAAGTCTGACTGATACTTGCCTCAGTTTGACTCATGGTACAAAGCTGGTACTCCCTGATTTGGTCGCACGAACAAAGGCATTCCTTCAGGGTTCGATGGCACAAACAAAGGTGTTCCTTCAGGGTTTGATGGCACACACAATTTCTCCCTAAATGGCAACAATTCAGTTTGCTGAATTGAGGAAATTAGGGTAAGGTTTGGGAGCAAAATTAGGGTAGAGGGAAAGGGGAGATTCAAAAATAAGAAGAATTTCTCCTCCGCGTGCACATAATGTGCAACTTTCATCCCCAAATTACCCTCAGTAAAAATTGGACAACATTGGCAAAATACACTTGAGACATGCATGTGCATTGCACGCGCGCATTTCCATCCAAAAACTAATGTCTTTTACTATTTTGTAGTATCTTGCACAAATCACAAAGTAACGAGTCTATTTTGCTCATTTTTAAAGTAACATGACCAAAGTGCACATCACGTATAATATAAGGGGGTTTTTTTTATGTTTTTCCAAAAAAAATTTTGCCGTTCTGTCATCGTAATCCCAGTCGTGACAACTGTGATAGTCAAAAGTGCAATACATTTGACTAGAAATCTAGTCTACCATGAAAGGACAAAGCATATAGATGTCAGAGTCCACTTTGTTAGAGAAAGTGTTAGTTTTTACAGTTCAAAAAATAACCACAGTTGAGAACCCAACAAACTTGATGAAAAAACCATTGTTGATTGATAACTTGTCAATATTTGCAGAGGTTAAGACTTCTTGATACAAATAAAATACAAGTCAAGGTAAAAAATTGTTAAAATACGACTTGTATTAAGTCAACGAATAAGGAAGATTTTTTCATTTAGTTAAGAATATTTTTCGGTAAATGATTGAAATGTCATAATTGGCTGATGGAGACCAATGGTTCCATGCAAGAGGTCTCTATAAATAGAGACCAAATTTCTCTATTTTAAAAATGCAACAAGCAGATGTTATGAATTAAAATTAAGAGCTTCTAGTAGTGTGATTAAATAGAGAATGCAATGTGAGAAAATTTTATGAGTGTGCTATGATTTTATATATGGGATTTTGGATATATTCTATAACTCTCCGTAATACTACAATTGTAGTAGGAAAGAATCTCATTAAAAATAATTGTAATTATCCTTTAACATAATATAGAATTTTCTTTGAGTTTATTATGCTAGTGTGTGTACTACTTATGCACCTATATTAATAATACTATTTATGCGCTCTACATTTTTCATCAATTATTTTTTACAAATTTAAATACATTTTCACTCATATTCATAAACTATTTAAAACACTTAAAATATATCTATCTCTAAAATTCTAAGATGGTTTCCGGTACAATCGTTCCGACTTGATGTAAGTTCATGTGTAAGCAAATACCAAGTCATCAACTCTAGGCCATTTACCAAAACCACGAGTGTAATAAATAAAAGAAGTTCATTCCATGTAACCAATTCATCCTCCTTCCCCATATCACCAATTACCAATCAATTACATTTCCTCCTATTCACTAACAAAATAAGTAAAACCAAAACCAGCAACCGTATTTATTAGTAGTAATAGATACCTCACCCCACTTTGATTCGTAATCTTTAATTCAACAATTTAAGGAGTGTAATCCCCCTTTATCATTGTAACGTAAACAAGGGAAAATCAAAGGAAAAGCCAAAGCTGCGAATAAACTATAAGTTATTTAAATATTGTTTTTGTTTCAGAGCAAGTTGCTGTTTCATTTGTTTGCATGTGGCCTAAAGTTGGAGGAATCATCCACCGAGAATCTATCATAATGTGTGTTATTAATATGCATGCACATAACACAAGCATGTGAGAGCACTTCTTGGGTGGAAGTGAATCAAGTAACGGAGTGAGGAATACACACACACACACACACATATATATATATAGAGAGAGAGAGAGAGAGAAAGAGAGAGAGTTTACAATGGGTGCAGTGTTAGTGTGGTTGGGTTTGGTGGGAGGGGTGGGATGTGTGTTGTGGCTGTGGAATGAGCTCTGGTACGTTGTTCCTCTCAGAGCCAAGTGCTCAGCTTCTGGCACCAGGTTGCCACCAGGTCACATGGGCTTCCCTTTCATTGGAGAAATGCTTAGCTTCCTCTGGTACTTCAAATTTCTTCGACGCCCAGATGAGTTTATCAATGCTAAGCGACGCAAGTAAGTTTGTACCCTCCTTCAACAAGATGTCTAAGCATATAGCATATTTGGTATCATTTCTTTTTTCAAGTCTGAGCTGCATCTACTAATAATTTGATTAAACCTAATGTTCGAAAAATATAAGTATAGTAAGAAAATAATTTTAAGGAAATTTCTGATGTGATCATAGTATGGTCTTTCTTAGCAAATCAAGTCTCATATTGTACCTCCATTTATAAAAGATCTAGAATTCATAAATTACAAAAATTGTGAAGTCACAACTCCTAATTTAATTACATAAAGTCATGTTCCTAAGTTCATGAATATCTTGATTCAGTATGCCTAGATTCACATATACTTAGGATTTATGTATGCCCTGGGAGCCATGTGGTCATAAACATCTCCATATATAGTAGATCTAGAATTTTTTGAATCAACTGCATCTAACATCTTAAGTAGATTACAAGTTTTTTTCCCCAATGGTTCAGAAGCTGCCATCTATTTATTGCGTCTTGAAGCATAAAATTTGAATGAATGCCTCTACTTTTATTGTTATCTTCATAGTCATGGTGATATATGTTTGGGGAAAAACAATCAAATAGATATGGAGATGGAGTAGGCATGTTCAGAACGCACCTCTTTGGGTCACCAACCATCATAGCATACACCCCATCAGTTAACAAACTTGTGCTCCAATCAGCGGACAAGTTCATACAACAATGGCCAACTGTTGAACTCATGGGCAAAACTTCCTTGGTGGCTGTTGAAGGGAAGTCCCATGACAGAGTTCGCAGCTTTATCATCAATGCCATCAACCAGCCTAAGTCTCTACGCCGCATCGCTGCTCATGTCCAACCCCACATGGTCAATACTCTCAAATCCTGGGCACAAATGGGTAAAATCAATGGCAGGTTTGAGACCCATAAGGTATGTATACTTTTCCAAAATGTATACAATGCTTTGCATGGTTAAGCACTAAAAGCTTTTCCCTTCATATACATAATACATCCTTTGGGAAATTTTATTAAGATAGCCATATAGGTATGATCAATTATTTATTGAATGCTAATTTTATAATAAATATTTTAAAATAATTAATCGTTAATAAAATGTTTGATAATTTATTTTAAGTATCGTATCTTAAAAAAAAAATAGATACCGTACAAGTCTCACATCCTTTTGTTACTTTATAGTATTTCTCAAATATTGTATCTAAAAGTAAAATATATATTTTATAAAAAAGTTCTACTGAAAATAAAAATTCCAAAGATATTCCTTTTTAGATTAGCTTATTCAAACGAAAGACTATGTGTGAGTATTGTAAATGCAGCTAATTCCTGTGTATAAAACTAATGGGCAAAAATTAAAGGAAATATAATTACATTGACGTCCCTAAATATGACAACCTTGAACGTAATTTTGAATATTACCTATCTCATTTAATGTTTAATGTCAAATTACATACATATCCGGTGTGTTAGACACTATTAACTAATGTTCAAATGTGTTCAGAATTGAATTTTGAGGATTATCTGTATAAGTACGAAATGATGAGCTCCTCCATAGCGCGGCCACAACAGTGATGAGTGAGGGGTGAGTACTTGCAAAAGGTACTTCGAAGCTCAAGTCAGTAGGTGCACAAGGAGTGTATAGTGAAGTTTTGGGATTAGCTCATACCTTATTTCTCTTGCTTACTGTATTTATATAAGTGTGTAAGGATATGCGGTGTCTGAGCATTCAGGGCATGCCGAATGCTGTTACCTGATATCGTGGCAACACAATCGTGGGAGACAGGATCATAGGGACAGGGTCGTAGAGACCACTACCCCTTTGTCCTTAATCGCCTGCTTGTATAGGATGCGATCATGATTTATTCCCGTCGTTATGCCTAACGTTTGGATTGCTTTATGTGCACTGTACGCTCGGGTGCCAGCCTAGCGGGTCGAGTTGCTCCAGTTCTTTGGGCTCGAAACTCAGTCCAAAACAGTTGCCTCAATCTCGGCGCTTTGGTGAGACAACAAAGTGTCGAGATACGAGTTCATCTAGATCACACAACACGCAATGGACAAAAGGTCTGAGTCATAATATTGATGTCGGATCTCGCAATGTTCTTTCCAAAGGGTCGAGGTCTGTGATGTGTCGTAATAGGTCCTCGGGCCCGATGAGTAAGACCAAGGTCCGAGTTGGATTGTTCCACTTACGTCATTGTTCCATTGCCGAAGGTATGTAATGAGTTGACTCCATGTGCAGTTGGTGGGGTCTTGTATCTTTTCATCCAGATTTGGACCGAGGCTCGAGGTACTGTCACACTGTGGTGGCTCTCCAAGGGTCTGAGATCTAGGTTGGATGTCTAAGAAAGTCGTGCATTGCTTCAATTTTAAACGTTTTATCTCTTATCCTTTCAGTTGCCTCAATTCAAAGGTTCGCAATAGTCTAGACTTTCTTGGGAACCACTGCTTTGCATTTATTGGGAGTTAAATCGCTTTGATGATAATAGCAGTTCCATGTCATTTTCCAACTTCCTGCTGCACTTGTGGCCAATAGTGAAGGGGGAGGAATTTAAATGTGGCTTCAAATGTGCAGCCAATTCACCTTTCTGGGAGTCAATTAGAATGCCTTATTCCCTCTATAAATAGGGAATGTTTGTAATGGGACTATCACCTATTTTTTTTTGTTCTCCAGTTGTGCTTGAGAGTAAGTTTCTCCCAGAGAATGGTCCCTTTTATGTTTCTTGTGGGTGCCTAGTGGGTCGCATCCTCTAAGACCATCTTTCACTTTTTCCCCAATTCTTAAAGGTGATTGCTTTCTCCCTTACATATACTTTTGCCGAAGGCTTTTCTTTCCAGGCGTAATGGCCCAGTGAGGACCAAGTAACTGCTCAGTCAACGCGCTTCCAGATAACAGAAGCCTTTCTTTCTTGACGTATGCGAGAGTGGACAAATTTCCTACTCTTGCCAGGAGGACCCATGGCTTTTGTTGTGATTCTCGTGAGGCGTGGAAAGGTTTCATTAACGTCCCTCTTCTGCTTCCATGCTTTGGGTGCGTAGGTGTGAACACCCAATTTTGACCGGGCTAAAAAAAAAAGAAGAAAAGAAGAAAGAAAAAAAAAATAAAACAAAAAATATAAAAAACAAAAAAAAATAAAAAAATAGTCACACTCACTCTGACTTTTTTTTCTCACCTGCACACACTTTGCACGCTTCACGCTTCACTCTCTGCACACACTTTCACTCCCCTCACACGCAATCCCTGCACACACAACTTTTTCTTTTTTTTGGATCTCACGTAATAAAGAAAAGGGGGCAGCAGCAGGCAGTAAGGGGCTCAACGTAGGGGGGTTCACGTAAAGAAAAAAAAAGAGAAGAAAATGACAAAAAAAATGATGAAAAGGAGGGATATTTAAAAGAGAGGAGCATCAGAAAGAAGGGGAAGCCACGACAGAACCGCATTTTTTTTTTCACTTCTATTCACCTTCAAGAACCAGAACCACCACTCCACCCTTCATGATCTCTATCAACCTCTGACCACCCAGCACTAAACCACCTTCTCTCACCTTCCTATCACCCAAAACCGAACCAGAAAACACCTTCCATTTCACCACCTTCATCACCAAAAACAGCACCTCCACCCATTCTCTACCGTGACCATCGTCTTTATCAATCCTTCATCACCATAAACTTCTAAGAGCACAGCCATCACAAGGGAAACAGAGAGAAGGGAACAAGAAGGAGACAGGAGCCTTGCTGAGGAATAACATTCACTTCAACTGCTCCACCTTGAACTCCCCAGGTAACATTCTTCATTTATGTCATGTAGCTCATTTCTGCTAGCTATTCTCACTTGCACACAACCCCTGAATCCCTCTGCACCCAACCTGAAATGAATACTACATATCCACTCAAGCTTCCCTGACTGAAACCCAATGTCCACTCTCCAACCGTGAACCCATCTCCCTTTTACTACCTTCATCTTCAACTACCCACATTCAGCCTTTTCCAGACCGAAAACATCCACCTTCCATCAACCCATGCACACGTAAACAACACCTTCCTTAACTTTTCCCTCAACCGTGACCTTCAACCAACCGACCGTCGGACCCCTGAATCCTCTCTGCACCGACCGTCGAACCAACAACCATCATACCCCCACCGACCGTCGGACCTCAAACACCAGATCCATCACACCTTCCGCACCGACCGTCGAACCTAAAAAGGTCCCTCGCCGCACCGACCGTCGAATATCAGATCTTTCCCTTCACCGACCGTCGAACCAACAACCATCATACCCCCACCGACCGTTGAATACCAGATCCTTCCCTTCACCGACCGACGAACCACAAGAAAACAGATTCTTCCCCTCACCGACCGCCGAACCCCAAGAAGCCAAATCCTAACCTTCACCGACCGTCGAACCGCATAGGAGCCAGATTCCTCATCTCACCGACCGTCGAACCCCAAGAAGCCAGATTCTTTCCTTCAATCGACCGTCGAACCCCAAGAAGCCAGATTCTTCCCCTCACCGACCATCGAACCCCGAGAAGCCAGATTATTCCTCTCACCGACTGTGACCCCCATCATCTTCATCAACTCTTCAACCGACGGTCGGACTCCAGAAACCGTGACCTTCAACCGACCGTCGAATCTCAAAATGGATCCCTCCCCAAACGTCCCCTGGTGTGTGTTGTTATTGTTGCCAAAGTCTCCAAACTTTTATTTCTTTAAATTGCATTGTTGATTGTCTTGTTGGGTTTGAGGTTGAATCACGTGGGATGCTGCCCATTTCACATAAAGGCAATAATGATGCATTTTGGTAAAAAGAGAGATGGGTAAAGAATATAAAAAATGGCAAATGAAAAAGGAATAAAAAATCTTTTAATCAATGTGATGACCAATGATGTTGATTGAATAACGAATGTTATCTTCAATGTCGTTTGGATCATAAGGGTTTATTGAGTAGCCTTGTGCTAACTTAAACCCTGTGCAAGAATAAATTTGGTTTTCAAATAAAAGTTTTTTTCTTCTCTTAATTAAAATCAATCAACCCATACTTATTTTATAAAGAACTACGTAACTTTGAGTTCCCCATTGCACCAAGGGATAAGTAGGAGCAGAATTTCATTTCTGTCAAGCCAAAATTAAATTTTCATAATTTTGTGGTTCCTTTTCATAAATAGTTACAATGTTTTGTAAAAGGGGTAAAATAAATATTTTCAAGGATTGTTAAGAATCTGCACAATTAACTTAAGGTACCGTTTTAGAACGGGTGTGTTAGGGGTGCTGTGGGATTAAGTTTTCGCCCTTTCCTATCTATAACCGACTCCCGAATCCAATCTGGTTCCAAAGACCATTTTCAAAGAGAAGGTTTTCTAATTTTTCCTAATTTAAATAAAATTGGTGGCGACTCCATTTTCCATTTCATTTTCTAAAATCCTATAAGTTGCTATTTTTCGCCGCGGTCTCGATCGCGACAGATGGCAACTCTGCTGGGGATGATGAGAGAGTCAGGCCTGTTGTTGCTAGTTGTGCAAATTATTAATAATCTCTATTTATTTATTTTACCCCTTTTGTCCTTGTTTTTGTTTTCCTATTTATTTGTAAATAGATTTTCTTTAATGCTTTTATGTAAATCTCTGATAGCACTATTCTGTGTTTGTTTTGACATGATATACTTGTATATATTTTGTACTTAATTGCGCATAATTGTTGAAACCCTAGGATAGATGATTGCTGGTTGGTTGTTGTATATATGTTTTTGTAGGTTGGGAGTAGTTTTATCTTTTTAAATTTTCGTACAGGTTTGTATGCTCCCTCACACACGTCACTGTCACGTACCTCACACACTTTTTGGGCTCTATACCCGAGTCTGTGCGAACCTGAGGAGTAGGAGGGGTCTCAGCTTTTGTTATTGAGGGGCTTTATGCTCACTTGACATTTGTTGAGACACCACTCAGATTGCTACCATTATCATGGATGAATCATATTGAGAGGGTTTATTCTAACTTGTGATTAATTCATGAATTAGGTCTTTGTCTTTCGAGGTAAGGGCAATCTGGGAACCATGACTTTTTAGAAGTTTAGACCGTCCTGAAAAATCTTGCACTGATAGATTGAACATAATGACTGTCAAATCTTAGGTTCCACCTAACTAGGGCACAAAAGGGAGCGTACTACTTCTTCTTTATTTATCTGTTTCTCATATCATTCATTCTTGCATTTTAAAAAAAATCAAATATAGAAAAAGAAAGCCATTCATTGCTTGCATGTTCATAACATTATCAACATTATAAAAAACAAAATCATACATTTTCATGACATTTCTAGCTTGAAAAAAAAATAGCATCTTGCATTTTCATAGCATCCCTAGCATTCAAAAAAAAAAAAAATCATCTTGCATTTTCACGTCATTCCTAGCATTCTAAAAACAAAAAAAAAATCATCTTGCATTTTCATGGCATCCTTGACATAAAAAAAAAAAAATCAATCATGCATCTTCATAGCATCCTTAGCATTCAAAAAAAAAAAAGAAAAAACATCTTGCATTTTCATGACATACCATTTAAAAAAAAAAAAAGAAAAAAAAAGGGGGAAGAAAAATGGAAAAAGTGTTTTCAAAGTTCATTCATTTTGTGCATCTCATGCATTTCATCCCATTCTTTGATAAATGTTATTTTGTTTTAATAAATCAAATTGGTTTGAACCAGAGAGAGCCTAGGAAGGAAGAGACCAATCAAATCCAAACTCACAAGCCTAGATCTCGGACTAGAATGGCTGTTGATAACCCTGAGGATGAAGGAAGAAATCTGAGTATGCAAGTAGATGAGATGAAAGAGATGATGATTGAAATGGCAAAATCTCAGAGAAGAATGGAGGAAATGTTGTTGGCCATAAGGGAGACTATCAACTTGATTGGGGCTACTGGAAGTGCAGGAGTGACTGGGGCACATCCGCACCTGCCGACTATCACTTCCATAAGGACAAACCCCAGCCCCGGGACCACCACTGAGATTCCTGTTGTGGGAAGGACCTCGAACGCTGCGCCGCTAGGGCTTCCTATCAGAGAAGAGTGTCATCTTTCAAAGGATGCTTGAAATGAGGTCTACGGTAATGTCGGATTCATGGGGGAGCAACCACCATATAACCCTAACCTTCACTTTCCATACCAAACACCTACGCCTACATTTCCTTATTACCCCTCCCACCAATTTGTTCCAACCATAAATAGCACCCCAACTCCATAATTCCAAACCAACAATGGCCCCATGCCATCACCATATGTACCAATTCGCCCATCTCATATCCGATATCCACCTGTACCTCCACAAAGTTACTCAAACCTCCAACAGCCTCAACCGAATTACCGAAATCGAGGTCGCTTCTATCCTCAAAACCTACCTCCTTTCCCAAGATTATCCATGTCAAACGCAAACTTATTCCAAAGGCTGTTCGATGCTCACCTCATGTCGGGGAGTCCTGTACGTCCTTTAGAACCACCATTCCCAGTATGGTATAATCCGAGTTTAACTTGCAAATACCACAGGGACGTCCCAGGGCACTCAATTGAAGATTGTGAATCTTTCAAGATTGCAGTAAGGAAGCTAATAGCTTATGGGAAGTTCGACATTCAAGAAATAGCTCTACCTAGTGTTGTCAACAACCCAATTCTTGATGAGATAAATGCATGGGAGATGGAAGGATCACCCATAGGAAAGGTCAGAAGCTTGCATACACCAATGGCTGAAGTAGTCGAGGGGCTGAAGAAAACAGGTTGTAGTATCACTGCACCAGCTGCAACTGTGAAAGAAGAGGAAGAGCAGAATGAAGAATCAAGTTGTGTTGAGGGTTGTTGGGATTTCAAGCTGCGAATCCAAGAATCACTCGCTTCAAGAGTAATACATGCTAGGCAAGATATAGCTTCCTATGAAGAGGTCGATGTGGAGTTGGAGGAAATGGTGAGGAGCATGACTCTGGGAAAAGAAAATAATGCAGCACATTCCTCATGTGAGGGAAATACTCCCCGCACCAGTCAAGATAATCATCTCTGAAAAAGTCATTCATCCTCCAGCAATTTGAAACCTCTAAACAATCGGAGATCTGAGGCGTTAATTGATGTGATTGTCATCTTAGATTTTTGTGGTGCTGAACTTATGTTAACTCTTTTTGAAGCATTAATGTAATGATTTTGTTTGGATTCAAGCATATCTTGTTTCCTGTCATTTTCATGGTCTTTCTGGTCATTTTATTTTTCTCTTGTTTATTTAAAGTGTCTTCCTTTTTTTTGAATCTCGTTGGGCTCCATTTCTTAATAATCTTTACTTTGATAGATATTAGTAGTCATAAGGTCTACGTGTGCAAATGCCATTTGCAAAAAAAAAAAAAGAAGGAAAATGAAAAGGGAGCAAGGAATTAATCACTTGGTGTGTATTAGCCTTTTATCTCTAAATTAAAATTTTTGAAAATGAGCAATCAAGATTTGAAATGAAGATTGGCCGTGTTTCTCTATCCCTCATAAGAATTCATCCTTCCTCTCGATGTCCCCTTTTGAGCTTGAAAGTTTTCTTTAATAAATCCTGGACAAGGATCACCTCTATACTAGGGAATGACACAAAGCAAAGGTCGATTGTCATGGTGACTATTTTGAAGCATAATGGAAAAAGAAAAATAAAAAGAAAAAAAACAAAAAAAACCAAAAAAGAGATAAAAAAAATGAATGAGAAATAAGTCATGATAAGGGCGAATGAAAGAAAGTGAAAAGAAAAGGAAGAAGTGAAGAGCAGTAAGAGAAAAGTGTGCTTGAAAGTACAAAGGCAATTGACAAAGTTTAACTTTGAACATGGATCCTTGGTCTCATTCAAACCTTTAAACAATTGTTTGAGCCTTATATCTTTCCTTTCATAACCCCTAGCCTTGGCCACGTTACAAGCCTCAAAAAATCTATTCTGATCAATGAAGGGTTGTTGTCATTTTCATTAACTTTAATTTTGAGACAAAGGTTATGCTCATCTAAGTATCCAATTCATTGCTCCTAAAAAAAAAAAAAGACTTGCACCAGAGTAAATTTCTACCCTGCTCGAGTTGGCCCTACACTGGGACAAATCTTTTGGTCACTAGGGCGAATTTCTGCCCTGTTCTATTCAGTCCTAGACTAGGGCAAATTTCTCTTGGTTCAATTTGACCTACATTGGTGTAGCTTCGTGACTCACACTGGGGCAATTTTTGTTCATAAATGACATACTCTGAGCCAAGTTCCTTTGATACCCTACATGAGAGCAGATTTTTGTATATACCCGATAAAATAATAGTCATGATGTCCAGTTGTCGAGTCTAGATCAATCACGTCCATACTGGGACAAAAAATATTTTTTTTGGCTTTCTTGCTATTCTACTTCTTGTGTCTTTATCCTTTGTAAATAATACCCTTTCTGTAGTCAAGCTTCCAAGAACAATCTGGAAGTTGTTCGCTTCTTCTCTGTTGTACTTTTTGAGTTCATGAGTGTCTGTTACGTAATGCTTCAAGTAAGGTGAACATAAGTACAACACTATGATTTGACCATCTAATGATAATCTCCTGATGAACAATTCAAGTTGAAGAGAACTTGGAAATCCCAATTAATGGAAGAGGAGGTACCCGAAAAAAAAGGAGAAGAGAAAAAGCTCGTTAGGTTGGAAACTCGAAAGGGCAGCCTAAAAAAAATAATAACAAAAATAATATTAAAAAAAGAGAGGAAAAGAGCCCGTTAGTCTGAAAACCCGAAGGGGCGGTCTAAGCAAAAGTTAGGGCAAATAAATGGGCAAAATCTCAGAGGAAGTTGGCCGGAAACACCTTGAAGGGTGCACCCAAACTGGGGCAATTTTGAATTGCGTTTGATCAGCTACACAGGGGCAGTTTTGTTTGCATTCAGTTGGCCATACTGGGGCAAAAATTTTTGAAGGATTGAGGAGAAGAGGTGTTGAAGGAAGTAGCAACGCAGACAGGGACTGAGTTATCAAGCAGTTGCAGGGAATCAACTAAATGAGAGACAAGGTTAAACACTAGGGCAAAATTTTCTCTCAAGGAATCAGTCAAGCAATGGTTCATCCCATTTCTTGAAAGGAGAGTTGAAAGTGGAAAACAAGGAAAGAGAAAGAAGAAGAAAAGGGAAAGAAAGGATGAGTAAGAATGATTGAAGTTATCAGGTCCAACGAGCAAAAGCATGTGAACAGGGATTTTGATTGGTCAAAGCTTTCCAAAAGTCGCCGTTGGTTCAAAGGCCTTTTAATAAAATAAAATAAAAAAGGAGAAAGGAAAAAGAGAGAAAAAAACAAAGAAAAAACAAGGGGGAAAGAGAGAAAAAAAAAGAAATAAAAAAAAAGAAGAAGAAAAAAGAAAAAAAAAAAAAAAATAAAAAAAAGAAAAAAAAAAAAATCTTTTTGGATCAAGATGCTCATTGTCATTTAAATTTCGGGACTTAGTTGCCCACTGTCATTTAAATTTCGGGACTCAGTTGCCCATTGTCATTTAAATTTCGGGACTTAGTTGCCCATTATCATTTAAATTCCGGGACTCAGTTGCCCATTATCATTTAAATTTCGGGACTCAGTTGCCCATTGTCATTTAAATTCCGGCACTCAGTTGCCCATTGTCATTTAAATTCTGAGACTCAGTTGCCCATTGTCATTTAAATTCCGGGACTCAGTTGCCCATTATCATTTAAATTTCGGGACTCAGTTGCCCATTGTCATTTAAATTCCAGGACTCAGTTGCCCGTCTGTGCTTTTTATTTTCTGTCAATTCTTTTGAGCGCATCGGCTCCATGCATTTTAATTTTCTGTTGAGCGCTTCGGCTCCTTGCATTTTAAATTTTGTTGAGCGCATCAGCTCCATGCATTTTACTTTCTGTTGAGCGCATCAGCTCCTTGCATTTTAAATTTTGTTGAGCGCATTGGCTCCATGCATTTTACTTTCTGTTGAGCGCATCGGGTCCCTGCATTTTACTTTCTGTTGAACGCATCGGCTCCATGCATTTTAATTTCTGTCAATTCTTTTGAGCGCATCGGCTCCATGCATTCCATGCATTTTCAAATTTCTGTCATTTACTTTTGAGCGCTTTGGCTCATTACATTTTAACTTCCTATCGTTGTTCCTGCTTTGTTTTGCATTTATCCTTTTATGCATTGCTAGACAAAATTGGAGTTCATGTCTTTACTCTTTTCTTATGACGATAAAATGAAAAATCACAGTTTTTCTTTTTATCTAATAAGAAACAAGTAAAGAGGGGTAACTATGAATACCCAATTTTGACCGGGCTAAAAAAAAAAGTAAAAAAATAGAAAGAACACTGATTTCATTTTTTTTTTTTAAAAAAAGGGCAATGCATTTAATGTTTGGTGCTGCACACGTAAAAGAAAATGATGAAAGAAGGATGCATTAAATACATAATGTCAGCAAGCAAAAAAGGGGGGGCTGAAGTGATTGAAAAAAAAAGGTTCTGCTAAATGAAGCAGTGAGGGGCTCAATGTAAAAAAGAGGGGGAGTGGTTTACATAAAGGGAGAAGAGAAGAAAATGTCAGCTAAAAAGGGGGGATAAAAGTTTGAAGAAAGAAGCCACCGGAGAGCTGGGAGTTTAGGGGGGGAGAAAAGATCTGCTCAGAAGCTCAACACCACACCCCCATCAGAAACCACCATCACCCTGCTGCCCAACCCAAATCGCAAAACCACCATCTTATCACCTCACCTTCACTAACCTTCATTTTCACCATCAACCCAAGTAGCACTTTAACCAACCACCATACCCTCCAAAACCGTGAGAACCCATCGCTACCTACCATCAACCTCCACACCACAACCCCCATAAACCTTTTCTATCCCGATTCATCTTCCATAACCACCCACAAACTCACAAATCACTATCTCCATTTTTCAACCTCCAACTTCACTCACCTTCATCACCATTCTCCGTTCCACCGACGTCTATCAACCAAGCTCCAACCGTGAATCATCCCTCCATAACTCCTCTGCCATCACTTCTTCCACCATTCCACCCTTCATCTCCACCATCAACACACACCCACCGAAACCACCCATAAAACCATAGCAACCATCAACCTCCACAACCAACCCTCACCATTTCCCCTCCACCACATCATAAAAACCAACCTCACCCTCTTTCACTCAAAAACCCCCATAAACCTTTTCTATTCTAGATTCATCTTCCATAATCACTCACGAGCTCACAAACCACTATCTTCGTTTTTTAACCACTAACTTCAACATCAAGTTCATCTCCAGGTCCCTCACCATTCCAACACTCCATTACCCACCGTAAAACCACCATTACCCCGCTGCCCTCCCAAACCGTGAACCATCTTTCACTAACCTTCATCATCCCCTCTTCCACCAAAATAGCAGCTTGACCAACTTCACCAACACCAGTCACCATCCCCTCACCGATCGTCAATCTCACAGCTAGACATTCCCAACCGACCTTCGGATCTCAGCTAGATCTCCCCTCACCGACCGTCGAACCACAGCTAGACTTTCCCAACCGACCGTCGAACCACATCACCGTGACCTTCACCGACCAACTTCACCAACACCAGTCACCATCCCCTCACCGACCATCGGATTTCACAGCTAGACCTTCCCAACCGACCGTCCGAACCACATCACCGTGACCTTCACTGACTAATTCACCAACACCGGTCACCATCCCCTCACCGACCGTCGATTTCACAGCTAGACCTTCCCAACCGACTGTCGAACCACACCACCGTGACCTTCACCGACCTTCAACCTTTCGAACCCAACTAGATCCCTTCAACCGACAGTCGAACCCCAGATCCTTCCCAACTGACCGTCGGACCCAAGAAACCAGCCACCCTCCCCTGCGAATCCGGTCGTAAACAAGGTCCCTACTTGTTGCATCTCTTAGTTTTTTTGGTTATCTGTTTCTTTGTTTTTTTACGTTTCCCTTTTTCTTTTTTCTTATTTTTATTCATTTATTATCATTTTTGTCTTAGTTGGTGACAAGGGTAGGATTAGTTTGTTGGGCTAGATTTTGGGATTTTTTTTATGTATCATGAGTTTTTACTTTCTGGGGCTTGAGTATATATATTTTTCTAGCTTTATGTTTAGTGTCTTTTGTTTTAATTGACTAGGTGTGTTTAGATAATTTTAGAGTATTTTGTCAAGCATGGAATAAAAAAAATAACAAAAAATGATAAAAAACTTTTAATCAATGCAATGACCAATGATGATGATTGAATAGCGGATGTTATCTTCATTATCATTTAGATCATAAGGGTTTATTGAGTAGTAGCCTTGTGCTAACTTGAACCCTGTGCAAGAATAAATTTGGTTTTCAAATAAAAGTTTTTTTTCTTCTCTTAATTAAAATCAATCAACCCACACTTATTTTATAAAGAACTACGTGACTTTGAGTTCCTCATTGCACCCGAGGATACGTAGGAGCAGAATTTCATTTCTGTCAACCCAAAATTAAATTTTCATAATTTTGTAATTTTTCTTTTTTATAAATAGTCACAATGTTTTGCAAACGGGGTAAAATAAATATTTCAAAGGATTATTAAGAATTTGCACAATTAATTTAAGGTACTATTTTAGGACGGGTGTGTTAGGGGTGCTGTGGGATTAAGTTTCCACCCTTCCCTATCCATAACCGACTCTCGAATCCAATCTAGTTTCAAAGACCGTTTTCAAAGAAAGGTTTTCCAATTTTTCCTAAGCTAAAATAAAATTGGTAGCGACTCCATTTTCCTAATTTCATATTTTAAAATCTCTCGAGTTGCTATTTTTTACTGCGGTCCCGATCGCGACAGTAGGTATGCAGTTGGATGTGCAATAGCGTCTTGGAGTGAAACAATCTCCTCATGTTGGCCGAGGGAGGATAGACGAGTACATCTTAGGGAGCAATTGAGCTAGCCGCGATCGGTACCTGATCATCATCGTCGTTTCGGACTACCTTCTTGGCTTTTCTCCAATCGGCATTCTTGGTCAAATGTAGCTCGTAGGTTCCCCTTGTAAAGTAGATAATGTATGGAATATGAATAATGAAAACTTATTTCTCTTGAATATTCACTGTGTGTCTTGATCCTGATAGATCTTTATTTTGTTTTCACACTTCCGAGTGGGTCCAAAGCTGAGTCTTGAAATTTGTTGTAATGAAGGCTCATTTTGTCTGACCAAGATGAGTCCAAAGCTCGATCTCGGAGGTAGAGTTCATTAAATTTGGATAAAGACTTGTTTTTCCAGTCAAGATAAGTCCAAAGCTCAAATCTTAGTGGCTGGGACAAATACTCGCTTTGCCAGCCGAGATGAGTCCAAAGCTTGAATCTCGATGGTTGGGTTCATTGAATTTGGATGAACACTCATTTCGCTAGCCGAGATGAGTCCAAAGCTCAAATCTCGGTGGTTAGGTTCATTTAATTTATATGACACAGAAACCTCTAGGTGTGGGGTCCACGATCCCAGGCAACGATCCATTACGCTTTACCACTGTAAACTATGGTGGGTTTATAGGTTAAGGTGAGGCCATAAGGGTACAGGTGAAAACCCTTGAATGCACTGCTTGAATCAGAGGGTATTCAAATGGATTCCCCTATTTGGGTGTTAAGTAGAAATATGCTTAACCTCTGTAAAATATGGTAGGTTTATGGGTTAAGGTTATGCTCATATGGGTACGGGTAAGAACCCTTGGATGCTCTGCTTGACCCTGGAGGGTATTCAAGTGACTTCTCCAGTTTGGTCATTATGTAAAGATGTCGGAATAGTTGATCCTTTTGGACATTGTATTCCTCAGACTTCACCAAGATGTGGTGACCTTGTGGGTTGTGACAGGCCCAAGTATCTAAGGACTCGAGGTCATTACCAAGATACTAACTGTAGACATTATTGAACCGGAGTGTTCGAGGACTAAAGGTTGCAATCGGGTTACTAGCCTCGAGATAGGACAACAATTGTGAAGAGAAGATTAATTTATTGATGGTAGAATGTGCTTCTTACGTAGCAAGAGTGACAACTTAGCATCATTCTCAACTATAATATTTCCTTAACTTATCAGCATTCCAAAAGTTTTTGATTACCTTGCTTGAGAGGGCTTCCAGAGTATAGGCTCTCGTGTTGGTTTTGGACATAATCCTATAGGGTCCTTCCCAGTTAGGAGCTAATTTCCAATCTCTTGTGCTTCTCCCCCTGATGTCTGCCCTACGTAGCATGAGATCACTGGTGTTGAACTGGCGCGAGATCACTTTGGAATTATACCTCACAGCGATCCTCTGTTTAAGGGCTATTTCCCGAACATGGGCGACACGACGCTGCAAGATCGAGTTCTTGGCATATGAGGTTCAGGTTGGTTTCTTTAGAGAAACTTTGTTTCCTCCAACTAGGCTCTCCTATTTCCATCGAGATCATGGCTTCGTAACCATAGGTTAACTTGAAGGGGGTTTCACTCGTAGTGGAATATAGCATGGTTTGATATGCTTATAAGACACAATCGAGTTACTCCACCTAGTTTCCTTTAGCATCATCGAGTCTTTTTTTAATTCCCCTAAGTATAACCCAATTGGAAACCTCGACTTGCCTGTTGGTCTTTGGATGCTCAACCTAAGTAAGTGCTGCTTGATTTTGAGTCTGGTTAAGAGATCTTTGAAGTTTTTTTCAGTGAATTGGGTTCTGTTGTTTGTGACGATCGACTCCAGGATTCCAAATCTGCTAATGATATTCTTGTGGGTGAACTTTTGAACTCATGGAGGTGATCGTAGTAAATGATTCTGCCTCAATCCACTTAGTGAAGTAATTGATGCCCACTACTAAGTATTTGACTTGCCCCAGCGCTTAGGGGAAGAGGCCTAAGATGTCCATTCTCTACTGGTAGAAAGGTCAGGGCACCGATATTGTTGACAATTCTTCTGGTAGTGACGTGTAGACAACGAAGTGATGCTAGCACTGGTCGCACCTCTATACATGATCTTTGTTATCGGCTTCCATGGTGGGCCAATAATATCCTGCCCTCAGTACCTTATGGGCTAAGGATTTGCCCTTGAGGTGGTGTCTCGAGCTTCCTTCATGGATCTTGACCAAGACATACTCCGCTTCCTTAGGGCTAAGACATTTAAGGAGGGCAGAAGAGAAACCCTGGTGGTATAATTGATTTTCATAGATGGTATACTAGGCCGCCATCCTCACTATCTTCTGGGCTTCCTTTCGATCTTTGGGGAGTGTACCGCCGTGAAGGTAGGCTAATATAGGAGTCATACAGGTTTCATCGCCTTCTAGTGAGAGGACTTCATTGTCTGTGATATTATGGAAGGGTAAGGTGTCTTGAATCACTGATTTGTTATTGCGTAGACCTTTCGTGCTAGCAAGCTTAGACAGGATATCGACCTTGGAGTTCTGTTCCCTTGGGATATGCTCCACTCTAATGTTGTTGAAATTCCCCATCAATTTTTTTTAACTCTAACTAAGTACATCTGCAGTAGGGGTTCTTTGGCTTGGTACTCCCATTTTATCTGAGTTGTTGCTAGCTGTGAATCACTGCATAGGACTATGTCTTTGGCTCTCATTTCCTTAGCTAGGTTAATGCCCGCTATGTACTCCTCGTACTAGACCTGATTGTTGGATGTGGGGAACTCAAACCTCAACAAATGTTCTAGTATGAGGCTGGCGTCGCTTCCTAATATGACTTCAACTCCACTCCCTTTGAGATTTGAGGATCCATCGACATAGATACGCTGTAGGATGACCGGAATCTAGGATGAGCTCAACTAGGAGGTCAGATAATACCTGATCCTTTATAGTTGATCTTAGCTCGTAGGTGATCCCGAACTCATAGAGCTCTGCCAACCAGGTGATCATTTTTCCTGCAAGATTCAGATTATTTAGTAATTGCCTAATTGGCTGGTATGTCCTCACCACGATGGGGTGACATTGGAAGTATTGTCTCAGCCTTCTCGTATTGATTACAAGTGTCAGGCTAGCTTTTCAATTTTTGGAAGCTGGTTTCGAGGCCTTGGAGGACTTTGCTAATGAAGTAAACTAGTCGCTGACCTTCATCAATCTCTCTTATCAGAGCTAAACTGATCGCCTTGTTGCTGGTAGAGAGACATGCATATAGCATTTCACCAGGGTCCGATCCTATCAAGATAGGCGGAGTGGACAACATTTTTTTTAGCTCTTGGAATGTAGCCTCACATTTCGGGCTCCACTCGAAGTTCTTCCCCCTTTTTTAAATTTTAGAAAAAGGGGAGGAACTTCTAGGTAGCTTTGACCAGGAAACATATGAAGGCAACGATCCGATCTGTGAGCTGTTGTACTTCCTTGATAAATTGAGGGTTGCGCATACCGAGCATGGCTTGACATTTTTCTAGGTTGGCCTCAATTCCACAGTTTGTCAACAAGAACCCTAGAAATTTGCCAGACTGTACTCCAAATGTGCATTTCTCCGGGTTCAATCGCATGTTATGCTTTTGAACCTTAGCGAATACTTCCTCCAAGTCCATGACGTGACAGCCGGTGTGTGCCATTTTGACTATTATATCGTTAATGTATACCTCCACTATCTTACTAATCTGCCCTTTGAAAACTTTGTTCATCATCCTTTGGTATTTGTCCTAACATTTTTAAGTCCAAAAGGCGTAACCAGGTAGCAGTAGGTCTCAATCTTGGTGATGAAGATGATTTTTTCTTCATCCTCTAGGTTCATGGGATTTAATTGTATCCAAAATAAGCGTTCATGAAGTAGAGTAACCTAAATCTAGATGAGTTATCAACTAGCTTATCAATGTTGGGAAACGGGTAAGGGTCTTTCAGACACTCCTTGTTTAGGTCGGTGTAATTGATGCACATACGCCACTTCCCGCTGGCCTTCTTGACCAAGACCACGTTGGAGAGCCAAGTGGTGTAGGAGACTTCTCTGATGAACCTGGCATCTAGGAACTCATTTACCTATTTTTAGATTACTTCTTGTCTTTCAAGTCCAACCTTCCTTTTGCATTAGGCCACCAGTTTTGCATCCTTCTTAATGGAGAATCAGTGGCAGATAAAGCTTAGATCTTGACCTGGCATATCAAGGGAAGTCCAAGCGAATAGGTCTTTATTTCTTGGCAAGATCTCGATTAGTTGGGACCTCTCCTCTTGACTGAGTTGCCTTCCAATCTTGGTCACTTGGTCTGACTTAGTACCATATTGAAGGGACTAGAACTCGCTGTCAGGTTGTGCACGAGTACCGTGGATTCCCTCGTGTACGTCTAACTCGGTTAAGAGTTCAAATCGATATATCAGTCTACAGTGCATGGTTTCTTGGCGAGTTTCAGGTTTCCATTGTAGCATTTTCTTGCTGTTGCTTAGTATCCTTTGATAGTTACCACCCTGTCTTGCTGGTCTAAGAACTTCATGGCCAAGTGGGGGGTGGAGATTACCGCCCCGAAGGCGTTAAGTGAAGAACGACCCAATATGATGTTATAAGCTGAAGGACAGTCGACAACCAAGAATTTTACGTTGACTGTTTTTAAAGAGGGCCTTCCTTAGAGTCAGGTGAGCCTGGATGTATCTAACCGAGGAGATTTTGTCACCTGTGAACCCAATCAGCTCACCGATGTACAGGATCAATTCTTCTTTTGGTAGTCCAAGCTTATTAAACAAGTCCAAGAACATGATATCTACATAACTCCCTAGATCCACGAACATCTGGCAAACCTCGGTGCTAATGATGATTCCAGGGATAACCATGGGGTCGTCATGATCTGGGATGCTGTTTTCATAGTCTTTAACAGAAAACGAGATCGGTGTGGACTTTTTTGACCCTCTGTCGGTCTTAGTTTCAGTGAGGGATGCTACACTAATCATCGACTGGAGGGCCCTTTTTCTGGCGTTCGCAAAATTACTACTATCTGTGAAACCTCCCAAGATGGTGTTTACTACTTGGGTTGGTTCGACACGAGTATCCTTATTCTCCACTCGATTTTTGGAGCATTGTGGCGTCGATACCCGCTACCCAACATCTCCAGAAGGTGCTCTCTAAAGGGAAAGGCACTGCCTCACTAGAATCCTCAGGGAAGGAGGGAGAAGATTCTCTCTAGTGAAAGGAGTCTCTTGTCCATCTTGTCTAAGTTTCAGGCAGGCTACGGTCAATTCTGAGATTGGATGATGAGCTGCAAGGTTAGACACTGGGCGGCAATTCGAGGAAGGAATGTTACATGCAGCAGAAGCGCGATTTTGGTTCATCGATGCTTGTCTCCTTCTTTTGTTCACCATGGTGGTGATAGTAAGGGGAATTTTTTAAGGTGGTGTTGGGAGTAGGAATTTTTCGTTTCCCACAGACGGCTCTAATGTTCAGAACTGGGTTTTGAAGGTTACCTGTATAGGTACAAAACGATGAACCCCTCCGTAACGCAGCCATAACAACGACGTGTGAAGAGGTGAGTACTTGCAAAAAGTACTCCGACGCTCAAGTCAGTAGGTGTGCAATGAGAGTATAGTGAGGTTTTGGGATTAGCTCATACATTGTCTCTCTTGCTTACTGTATTTATATGAGCGTGTAAGGGTATGTGGTGTCTAAGTATTTAGTGTGTGCTGAATGCTGTTACCTGAAATCATGAAGACACGATCGTGGGAGACAGGATCATGGGGATAGGGTCATGGAGACCGCTTCCCCTTTGTCCTTATTAGCCTATTTGTACGGGATGCAATCAGAATTTGTTCATGTTGTTACGCCTAACATTTGGGCTGCTTCACACACACTATACGCTCAGATGCCAATAATCCGGTCCAGAACAAAATGTAAATAAATTCAATCAGTATTTTGATCTTTACGTCAATATCCAGACAAAATTGTCGCACTTAAAATATTCCTATAAAATTTAGAGTCAAAGAACCTAATAAGGTTACATCTTTTATGTTAAAGTATTCTAATTGTAGATGAAAATTTTGTGAGGAAAAAATAATAAATTAATTACTGAATGGTAAACTTAATATTGTTTGACGCAGAAGGTTTCCATAAAGTGATAAAAAAAAAAAAAGAATCAGTTGTAATCAATAGCAACTAGCTAAGCATAGCTCAAATTGTATCACGCTTGATGTCTACCATCCAAGGGACTATGGTTATGTGGTGTGTGTTCGATCCCCCACACCTCCATTTTCTATTTTTCTTTAAGTCTATTAACTTTTTTTTTCTAATATTTGGCCATATTTTAGGTGACATCATAATTTATCCAAAAAAAAAAGCTAATGTAATAATTGTACATGATTCTCAAATATCATATCTACCACCAAAGGGGCTATGGTTACGTGGTGTGTGTTCGACCCCCCACATCTCCATTTTCTATTTTCCTTTAAGTCTAGTAGCTTTTTTTTACTAATATTTGGCCATAGGTGACATCATAATTTATCCAAAAATTTAGCTAATGTAATAATTGTACATGATTCTCAAATATCATGTCTACCAAGTTGCATGTGCACCAATTCCATAAATACATTCAGTTAATATTTGTCGTACATTCAGTTTCAATTTTATATCAAGGCAATATTTGTCGTACTCAATATATGTCCTCATATATATGGCATAATACCCATATGGAATTTCTCATTAAGTACTTTGAAAGCATAAAATTGTAACTGAAAATCACTCTCTATTGATTGCAGCTAACATTTGAGAACATTGGGAAATTATTTGTGAGCTACGAGCCAGGTCCTCTTCTATTTTCCTTGGATAAGCTCTTTCAAGGCATGCTTCCGGGAATGAGGGCCTACCCAATCAACTTTCCTGGTTTTGCTTACCACCATGCTTTTCAGGTTCAACCCAGTCCAATCATCAAGCAAATCTGCTTCATTCCCTTGATTCTATAATATTGGACTTCTCAAATTAACTATATTCCATAATATTTCAGTGTAGAAAGAAGCTTGAGGACATTTTCTGGATGGAGTTAGATAAGAGAAAGAACAAAAGTAATGCGGAAACAATTGATCTAATGGACGGGCTGATGCAGATTGAAGATGATGAAGGTAACAGATTGAGTGACAGAGAAGTGGTAGACAACATCGTCTCTCTAGTGGTTGGTGGATATGTGTCTACTGCCCTTGTAGAAATGTGGGCTATTTACCTTCTTGCTAAGTACCCAAGTGTCCTCAGAAAGCTAAGGGTATTGACTTTGTTTTTTACAACAGATGGCTTAATAAAGTGATTAAACTTCTATGCACCAAAGCAAAAAATAAAAAGGGATTAAAATTCGAGTGTATCTAATCATGTGCTTTTTATTTGCAATTGCAGGAAGAGAACATAGCTTTCAAAAAGAGAAATCCAGGGGATTTTATTACGACTGAAGATATTTCAAGTTTAAAATACACAAACAAGGTCTTTCATTGGCATAAATTAGACCATGAGTAAAGAATTTCATTTGAGCAGATATATATATTTTCTGGGAAACCTTACTTACATTAATTAAACACAGGTCGTAGAAGAAATAATAAGAATGGCCAATGTTGCAGCATTTGTTTTCAGAAAGGTTGACAAAGAAGTTGATTATAAAGGTACATGATTGCAAGCTCTGATGAAGTTACTAAGTTAAAACTTATGCATAAAGATGGAATATTTGTTTTAATTGACCAAAATATATATTTTGGTAGGTGTCAGATTATGATATTTGCACATCGCAGTTTATTACATTGTTTACACATCGCTCCATTTCTTGAACAGTGATTGGTCTAATTCTTGCAAAAATCACTAGTGTGTGGATTCAATCTGCAGAAACCAATTTCTTTACAGGATTTTGATGTAAAAATGTAGTGTGAATATTAAACTGTGTATGGGTGAAAAATCATCTTCTGATTCATTAACAAAATTGAAATATATATATACATGAAGTTTCTCTGCTAGCTATATTGCTAACGTTCCTCTGCTGACTCTGGTAACTAACTTCCTAACTAATTAACTATCATGTTAACTGACTAACTAATATAAACTAACTAAGATAACTAATAAATATAGTGATACTCCCCCTCAAAGTGGGAAGTAGATGTCAATAAGTCCCAGCTTGTGAATTATGTTTGTGAATTGAGCAGAAGGCAAGGCCTTTGTAAACAAATCTGCTAATTGATGACTGGTTTTTACATGAATTAGTTTGATGAGACCAGAAGCCGCCTTTTCCCTTATGAAATGGCAATCAATGTCAATATGTTTTGTTCTTTCATGGAATGTTGGATTTGAGGCTATGTGGACAGCTACTTGATTATCACATAATAACCGAACTGAACCAATTGGGACTGCAAAATCCTGTAAAAGCTGAACCATCCAAACAATCTTGCTAGTTACACAGTAGCCAAAGCCGTGTATTCAGCCTCTACTGATGACCTTGACACAGTAACCTATTTCTTAGACTTCCAGGAAACCAAAGAATCACCAATAAAGAGGCAATATCCAGTAGTTGATTTTCTGGTGTCCACACAAGAACCCCAATCTGCATCAGAAAATGCAGTTGATGTGAAAGAAGAACTGGACGGAAATAAAATGCCATGACCAGGAGTGACCTTTAGATATCTGAGAAGGTGATGAACAGCTTGCAAATGAGTAGTCCTTGGCTTAGACATAAACTGACTCAATTTATTGACACTATAAGCAATGTCAGGATGAGAAAAAGTCAAATATAGTAGTCTACATATGATCCATCTATATTGGGAATCATCAGGAAAAAGATCTCCATCATCCATGCTAAGTTTCAGGTTAGGATCCATAGGCAAAGAGGCAAGTTTGCAATCTGTAAAACCAGTATCTTCCAATAGAGATAAAATGTATTTTCTCTGAGATAGATGAATACCCTTAGCAGATTGAGCTATTTCCAAACCAAGGAGATATTTCAAATGGCCAGGGTCTTTAAGTTTGAATGCAGACTTCAAAAAAGACTTAACATCATCAATAGATTGAGAATTTTGTCCTGCTAAGATGATATCATCTATATAAACCAAGAGAAAAACCATAGAGGAACTAGAACCCTTGTTGAAAAAAGAGTAATCATTCTTAGACTGAGTGAAGCCATGAGTTAGTAAGACAATAGCAAATTTTGTAAACCACTGTCTTGAAGCTTGCTTAAGACCATAAATGAATTTGTTTAATCGACAAACCAGATTCTGATTAGAATTCTCCCCCTGAGGAGTATATCCAAGTGGCAACTTCATATACACTTCTTCAAACAAATCTCCATTAAGAAAAGCATTGTTGATATCTAATTGCACCAACTGCCATTTCTTTATTGCTGTTAAGGCCAAGAGTACTCTGACTGTAGTGAGTTTGGCTACTGGTGAAAAGGTCTCAACATAATCTATACCAGCTTGTTGAGTGAATCCTTGAGCAACAAACCTGGCTTTATACCTAGCCACACTTCAATCAGGATTATACTTTACTTTATATATCCCTTTACAGCCAATTGGTTGTTTATTTTGTGGCAAAGGTACAACTGTCCATGTCTTGTTAGAATCCATTGCTTGCCATTCCTCAGACATAGCTTATTGCCATTTTTGAATTTTGACAGCTTGATGGAAATACTGAGGTTCATATACTGTTGAAATAATATATGGTCTCTTGTTGAGCTTCCTCCCAATAGAACTGCCATTGGCAGTAAATGGATATTCAGGGTGAAATATAAACTAAATGGCTCCATTGACAAGTAAAAGGGAAGATTAATTGCCAAAGGGTTTAATCAAAGACCTGGTTTTAACCTTACTGAGACATTTAGTCCAGTAGTCAAGCCTACCACCATCAGATTAGTTCTCACTATTGCTTTAGCTAAAGGTTGGTTCATTCATCAACTAGACATAAATAATGTTTTCTTGAATGGAGACTTACAGGAGGAGGTATATATGCAACAACCTTAAGGGTTTGTTCTTAGCAACTCTCAGCTGGTTTGCAAACTTCATAAAGCTCTATATGGGCTCAAGCAAGCTCCTAGAGCTTAGTTTCATAAGTTATCTTCTGCTCTATGTTCTATTGGTTTTCAATCCACCAAATCAGATGTCTCTTTGTTTACTAGATTTTCACCTACATCTATCATATTCATCTTGGTCTATGTAGATGATATTATAGTTACTAGATCCTCTCAAAGTGAGATCTTATCTCTGATTAGCTCACTCTATTGGTGTAAGCCCTAGAGGCCAATTTATTTTAACTGTATTTACATACATTGTATTATGCTATTTATTTAATATATGAGGCATTTCATTTATTGTGTTATTTATAATATACATAATAAAGTCCTTAGAATAGTAAGTTTTATGTCATAGGACATCAAGTGGATGACTTGATCGTGGGATCCTATTGGATAGAAACAGAACACTATTCTTAAATGTCTCTAGTAAAGTATAATTGTTAATCAAGACGACAATAATGCATTGATACTAGTATGTGTGTAGACTGATGAGCACATCTCATGGGTCATGGATATGAGATATCAAATCTTGACATGGGTACATGTTAGAGTAATGATGTATTGGACTGACCCGCCATGAGAACACTGCGTGGGTCGTTACATGAGTGTTATAAGCGATTCTCATAGTGATAATGGTGTATATGGTCCTTTGACCTGAAATCACTACGATTCCTACATAAGGAGTTGTATGTTTTAATGCCATCAAACGTCATCTATAACAAGGTGATTATAAAGCTGATTATTGGACATACTACAAATCATGCGGAGGGATATGAGTGACTTAGATGGAATTTGTCCCTCCTACATAATAGGAGTGATATCTTTGGGTCCCCTGATTGAGCGAGACTACGAAATACATGGTCATGCTCAAATGATTCAACATGAGATATTGATCTTATTTGTTATTACTACGTCTACTTGAGTATCAGGAAATGAAAGATTAAACTATACAAGGGTGACACGTTCCATGCCTTGTGTTCAATCTAGATATCTAGATAAAGGGACTAAATTACATGGTAACATTGATCGCGGAATGGTTATGTCAAATCACTGACATTCTCATTTCTTGGGTAGCAGCAATGTGTTGCTACATACCGCTCACTGCTTGTAATATTAAAATGAGATTTTAATATTGCTACCAATGTCATGAGAACCTACAGGGTCACACACTTAGAATAGACTTAGTTGGAGCAATAAGGATCTAAGTTAGACTGAGATTCAATCGTGAGCCAGACTCATAACAGATGAGTTTAGGGTTACACAGCTTACCTTGCTGTGCTGCTCTCACTCGCATAAGCTATTATAAGTAGCACTACTAAGGGGCTGTCAAGGCACGCATGACAAAACCCTAGCCGCACTTGACAGAAACAGTGAGTGAGAGAGTGACAGGTTCCGCTTCTCAATGCAGCTAGCACTGTGGTAGAGAGGTCGAACTCCAAGAATGTGGACATTGGATGTTTTGCAAGTCTGTTTATGTGGATTACGTAGAGGCATCGTCGTTGTTACGGTGCTTGTGATTTGCTTGACCGCTTTTTATCTCGCTTCAAGAGGTAAACTCAAAAACACATATTATGGTCCTCTTTTCGCAAAGATCCTTGGTGGGGATTTTTGTTTTTTCGTTGCATTATGTATCCGCAATTCCCAACACACTCAATTCCAAGTTTGCTCTGAAAGATATAGGCCAATAGCATTATTTCCTTGGAATTGAAGTGCACAAGACTTCAACTGGTGGTCTACACTTATCTCAGACAAAATACATTACTGATCTGTTGACTAAGGCTAATATGCGTAATTGTAAGCCCTTTCCTACTCCTATGACTACTTATCTCAAGCTCTTTGCCACAAGAAGTATTCCATTCTTAGATCCAAGTCTTTATAGATCCATTGTTGGCAGCTTGCAATATGTTACAGTGACTAGACCTGAAATATCATTCTTTGTGAATAAGGTGTGTCAATTTATGTAGTCTCCTATGGAATCTCATTGGAAGGTAGCTAAGAGAATCTTGAGATATCTTCATGTTACTGCTTCATATGGTTTGTCTTTTCAGAAATCTCCACATCTAGATCTCTATGGCTTCATTGACTCTGATTGGGGTTTAGACCTTGATGATGACAGAAAATCTACAAGTGGATTTTATGTCTATTTTGGAAGCAATCCCATTTCTTGGTCTAGCATAAAGCAAAGATGTCAAGCTTCCCGTAGCAAAGACTTGAGGCCGAATACAGAGTTTAGCGCTTATGACAAAGCACAAGAACTACTCTCAGCTGCAAATTTATTGAGTGAACTCCAGAAATATTTATCTAGTCCTGTTAAAGTTTTTTATGACAATCTTAGTGTTGTATTATTGGCTGCTAATCCAATTCTACACTCTTGAACTAAACACTTTGAGATTGATCTCCATTTTGTTTGGGATCAAGTTCTCTCTCACAAATTGCAAGTCAGTCACATACTAGCACATGAACAGGTTGCTGATATCTTGACTAAAGCCATTTCCAACTCCTTATTCCTAACTTTTCGAGACAAACTCAGAGTTGAACCACTTCAACTGCTGAGTTTGAGGGGGGATGAAAGAGAGAAAGGATGAGGTGGAGTTAGTTAATGCAGTTAGTGACAGTTGAGAGTTTGTTATGATATTTAGTTAAACATTTTGATTTTGTTATTCTGTTAGAAATTGATATATAAATATCAGTGTGTAATAGTAAGCAAGGTAATGAATCTGATAATAAATCTTTGATATCAATTTTGTTTTCCTCTTCTCTCTTTCTCTCATTTTTTTCTCTCAGTCATCCTGACCCTGATACCTTACATGGTGGGAGATTTAATGAAACATCAGTGGTGGGTATAGTATGAGGAAGAACCTGATTATAAAAGGGATCCAGATCTGGATCAGAATGGGGTGTGGAATAGAAAGGAAAAATATCTTCATGGAAGACAATATCTCTAGAAATTTGAATTTTTCTAGTTTCAAGGTTATAACTTTATAAGCCTTGTAACTAGTAGGATATCCTACGAAAACACATGGTTGGCTCTAGGATAAAAATTATTCCTAGTGGATGGAAGAGTAGAACAGTAACATAGATAGCCAAAGATTCACAATGAATGATAATCAGGATCTTTATCATAGAGTTTAGAGAAAGGGGAATGATTATCCAGTAATGGAGCAGGTAGCCTGTTAATAAGAAAGGTTGCAGTATTAACACAATCTCCTCAAAAACACAAAGGAACCTTGGATTGAAAATATAAGGCTCTAGCTATATTAAGTAGGTGTTGATGTTTCCTTTCCACCACTGAGTTTTGCTCAAGTTGTTCAACACAAGAGAATTGATGCAGAATACCTTTTTCAGCAAGATAATCACTGAGCTAGAGTTCTTTAGCATTATAACTTCTGATACATTTGACAACCTTACCAAACTGAGTATTTACCATAGCAAAAAAAAACTCCTGATTAACCTGGTGGCTTCTCATTTATATTTCAATAAAGAAGTCCAAGTGTATCTATTATGATCATCTACTAAAGTTAAGAAATATCTATGACCATTATAAGTTGGCTTATGAAAAGGACACTATATATCACAATGAATTCAGTCAAATGGAGCAGAATTGATAGAGTTATGAGAAGTAAAAGATAGCCTTTTTTTGTTTAGCAAGAGGACATATGTTGCAAGGAGAAGAATTGAATTTTGACAAGTCAATTTTATTATGCAATAGTTGCAACCTATGATGAGAAGGATGACCTAATCGAAAATGCCAAACATGAGTAGGTAATGTACAAGAATTGAAAAACATACAATTGGAAGTACAAGAATTAGATTTTGTAGAAATGTTACAGGAACTAGGAAACCGTAAAATAGATGCAACACTTGGAAGGGATTGGATTGATTGTGAGGTAGTCTTGAAGATATAGAGGCCTTCAATCATATCACCCTTGCTAATCATCTCCATTGTGTTGTTGTCCTGTATTAAGATAGAATTAGGAAAGAAAGAGATGGAACATGAATTTTCTTTTATAAAATCACTTACTGACAAGAGATTGACTTTAAAACTAGGAATGTACAACACATTAGAGAGAAGTAAATTTGAACTTAATCTAACAGATCCTACAAAGGGAACCATAACCTGAGTTTAATTAGGTAAAGTAATTGAAACATTTGTTACAGGTTGAACTGAAATGAAATTGTGTAAAGTGAATGAAATATGACAAGAAGCACCTGAATCTATGACCCAAAATTGTGAATTAGATAGGGAAGGTAACAAATTTGTAGACAGGATTATACATGCAAAAGGAACAGATGAATGAGACTCAGATTGCTTCACAATAGGCTTAGTTTCCTGTGACAACTGGGTAGCTAACATTGCCAACACTTGGTGATATTGGGCAGGAATGCCATTAGTTTCAGTAGGTGTAGAATCAATAACAGAAACCTAATTTACAATGCTTGAAGAACCATATTGTGATTTGTGAAACTTGTGGCCTAGAGGATAACCATGTAATTTGTAACATTTATCCATAGTGTGACCAACAATTCCACAATGATGACACACAGGACAATCTTTCTTCACTGATTTTCCCTTGGATTGAGCAGCATTAACAACAAATGCCATTTGAGATTCAGAATTCATCATATTAGAACCAATATTGTGCTGTCTTTCATCTTGAAGTACGAGAGTAAAGACTTTATTGATAGAAGGAAGAGGATCCATCAACAAGATTTGCCCACGCATAGAAGCAAATTCATCATTCAAGCCCATCAGAAATTGCAGAACATGTTTAGATTGAATATAATCCAATAAAGGGCGATGCCACCACATGTGCAAGAAGTTAAAGGCTTATAGTCATTCAATTCATCAAAGATAGATTTTATCTTGGTGAAAAATTGGCTTACAGATAGAGAATCTTGATGAAGATTCATCAATTCACGTTTAAGTTGAAATATCCTTGGACCATTTTGTTGCTGAAAACGATCATTGATATCAAGCCATATCTCATGAGCAGAAGTGGAATAGATGATACTGGCACTGATTTCTTTGGAAACTGCATTAAGGATCCAAGAAATGACAATGTCATTGTTACGAATCCAAGAATAAAGTAGATTTTGATCATTATCAGCTGGACAAGAGATTGAACCATTGATGAATCCGAGCTTGTTGTTCATCGAGAAAGCCATCTTCATTGCACAACTCCATGAATTGTAATTGTCTCCAGTGAGCACCTGAGAGACAAGAACAAGACCAGGACTATTTGAATGATGAAGAAAAAAAAGGACTGGCAATTTCATCCATGGTGATGATGAAGAAAATTCCCGATGGAAAGGGAATGGAAAACAAGATAAAACAGAAAAAATTTGAGAATGCAGAAACTTTCAAAGAACTATTGATACCATATTAAACTGTGTATGAGTGAAAACTCTGATTCATTAACAAAATTGAAATATATATACATGGAGTTTCTCTGCTAACGTTCCTTTGCTAACTAACTTGCTGACTCTGCTAACTAACTTCCTAACCAATTAACTAACATGTTAACTGACTAATTAATATAGACTAAATGAGATAACTAATAAATATAGTGATAGTGAATAATAAATTATGTGCAAGAACACATGCCACATGTGTTCCAATCAGTTATTAAGTTTACACCTTATATTATTATCTAAAAACTCAACATTTTTGTAGGTTACAGGATACCAAAAGGATGGAAAGTACTTGTCTTGCTTCGGTACGTTCATACAGACCCGGAGAACTTTGAGGATCCCATGTATTTCAACCCTGATAGATGGAATGTATGGTCACTTCCCTTCAGTTTTATTAGGTTAATGCTTTTTCCTGTGTTCCTTGTTTTCGAAAAGATAAGTGATTGTTTACATATAATCTCAGGAGCCAGCAAAGCCTGGAACTTACCAAGTCTTCGGCGGTGGACAAAGAATATGCCCTGGAAACATGCTTGCGAGAATTCAACTTGCGCTTCTGCTTCATCATTTGTCCATAGGATACAAGTAAAGTTTGATCATAGTCATTATATAACATACTTGCTTTTAACTTTGATACCAACTATACATTTCTAATTGTTTTTGTCGCACACGAATTTAATTCAGGTGGGAACTCGCTAACCCAAACGCAAATATAATTTATCTTTCACATCCAGCACCAGAAGATGGGGTCGAGGTTACTTTCAGCAAATTGTGAAAAAAAAAAGAACAAAAAAAGAAAGAAAGAAGAAGAATGGTGCTCATCAGATACCTTCCAGCCAATAAGTGTTTTTGCATTCCAATAATTGTTCCTATTGTGGTTTATTTCTTTCGAATATGTACTCATTTATTAAGTAGATGTTCCTTTAAATCCTTTTTTTTTATCTCTATAAGGTACTCATTTCTTCTAAACAAGTGCTCATTTGTTAAATACGTACTTTTTTAAATGCTTTTCTTATTTCTGTAAAATATTTAATAATAACTAAATTGACGGTATTACAACGAAAATTGATAATATGGACTACTTTAAAAATATTTATATGTGTGAAAACAGATTTGAAAAGAAAAAAGTTATAAAGACTAAATTAAAAATAAGTGAAAAATATATAGACTAACGTTTTAATTTAACCAAATAATAATTTCTAAGAATGAATCATTAATAACATTTTATGTTAAACTTAAATTAGGGTTTTTGATATATTATAATTCTTTTAACCAATCAAAATCAATCTTTATGAGTGAGGATATTTATTCCATATTTTATTTTTTTCTTTATTAATTTTCCAATTATTTAGTTTTTTTATTTAATTTCTCGTGTCAACTTGTGTTGCATTCCTTATTTAGTATCAATATTTTCTTAATTGATTTAATCTTCATCTAAAGGAGTATTAATTCCTTAAAATATATATTTTTATTGAAATATGTTCATATCATAAAACATGTTCATAAATTAAGCAAAAACATAGAAAAAATAAAAAACTAATTAGAGAAAGTACATGTACCCAATGTTGTATGTTTTTGCGGTATTATTTCTTCAATTTCATTAAACATATAATTTTTCTTTCTTAAAGCTGAACCACGTGCTAACACGTATTACTTTCCTCATGAGAAAAATGCTGTAAAAGAAGCTCAACTTTATTGTTATAACTAATTAAGGACCTTAACTTTAAAATACTTATCAATGAATGACTTGAACTTTGTTTTGGTTATTAATTAAGAACTTCAACTTTTAAAAACATTATAAATCTTAAAATATTATGTAACATTGGGCCAAATCAGGATAATCTAAAATTTGCCCATTCTCGACTCAAACTTAGCTCAATTAATTTGGGGTAGAGTATGGTCTTGAGAAAGGTGGCCTATCATGCCCAACACCTTAGCCTATTTTTTGTTTAACCTATTTAACAAATAAGTTAGATTTAAGCTTTTCAAGAGGGCTATTTAAGTAACTAGGCTAAGAGCTAAGCCTTTAAAAATGTGTATTTGACTTGCTAGGTTGGTTTATTTATTTATTATATAAATATATAATAATATTTTATAATACTTAGATAATTTATTATTTATATATTAATATAATATATTTGTTTCAAACATGTTATAATAATTTTACTAAAAGTTATACATATTTTAACATCAATCAAAAGTCTAATGTTACGTTTGATACACAGAATAACAATGAAATGAAATGAGCTAGAATGGAAAAATTCATAGTTTGGTGACTTTCAAAATAGACTGGCTTTCGAAAGCCTTCAATTGTTTGATATATATAATATATAATTAACTTGGAATAGAATCAAATTGATCTAAATGACATAAATACCCCTAAAAAAACTTTTCTAATGTATAATCTTTCCGTTCAACTTTTTTAACTTAATAAACACTATTTTATTTGTAAGAAAAAAAAATTAGGTGTTCAATGTTTTAGATTAAATACTTCATTCATGTTTTATGATATTTTAAATAATATAATGGTGTTTCAAAATACTATTATATTTTATTATTGTTTCACATTTTGACACAATTATTATTCTTTAAAATCTTACATGGGTATTTAAAATTAATTGTAAGACATAAAAGGTAAGTAAAAAATAAAATTAACATTTAGAAATAATAAATTTAATAAAGAATAATAATTGTCATTCTATAAAACAAATGAGTATGTGTTTGAGGAAAAAATAAATTAAATCTCGTCTCATAGAATACCAAATCACTATTCCCACTTTTGACAAGCAGTGGGATGTTTTCATAAGACATGTTCTAAAGGAAGGTAACTTTTGCGCTGATGCTCTAGCTAAGAGAGGTAGGGATGGAAATATATCTTCTAATTAAATCTTGGGCAACTCCTCCAAGCAAGCTTCATCAGCTCCTTTTAGCAGATTCAGTAGGAGTTGTGCATCTTAGAGCTAAGCCTTCTTTCGCATAAATATTTGTATAAATTTTATTTATACAAGTTGTATAAATTAAACTAATCAATAATTAACATATTCTTACTTTTAATATAAAATAATTATATGTCACAAGATTTTATACATTTATTTAAATGTTTATTAGTTTAGTTTAGACAATTATATAGACAAGATCTACATATGTATTTCTCCATCTTTCTTTGTTTTGTTTCTATATCACTGTACCAAAAAATCACCAATCCCACTTTTTTTGGAAAGGAATGATAATTCCGAATTATATGAAATGAGATGTAGAATCAAATCATCATTCCATTTTTTTTAAAACTAACAAACATAAAAAAGAACTTATTTCATGAAATAAAACATAAAATGAAATTAGCATCATTCCATTTTTTTTTAAACTAACAAACATAAAAAGAACTTATTTCATTAAATAAAACATAAAATGAAATTAGCATATTATATATATATATATATATATATATATATATATATATATATATATATATATATAAACGATAAAACTGTGGCACAGGGGCAAATAATTCAGAGTCTCAATTCCGATGTAAGAATTGATCAAACGATATGTGGCACAGATCTGTCCAATCAGTTGGCAACCTTTGTTAGAAATAACAATTAGAAAATTAGAGAGTCATGCATGTAGTCATTAAGATATTATTATGCATTATGAATCACTTTCTTATTTCATGAAAAGTCATGCATTAATCTATGCACTTTACATTTAGTTTTTATAAATAAGACACTAAATAATTAGTATCATAGTGGATCAATTAGATGGATGATAGCTTAAGGGTCTCCCTAACTCTAGTATAAATAGGGGACTCTAGTCTTGTATCATTTGCATCAAGGAATAGAAAACAACTTCCTCAATAGTTTTCCTCTTCCTCCAACAAAGTGGCATCAAAGCTTGAGTTTTAGAATAAAGAGTTGAGTGGAACATTTAGAGAGTTGAGAGAAACACTTTGAGAGCTTAGAGATGGCAAGCAATGGCTTAAATCAATTCCAATTCCCTCGTCTTATCAAGACAATTATGATAATTGGTGTCGCTATATGAAAGCATTGCTAGACTCTCAAGATGCTTGGGAGGTTATAAAGAAAGGTTATAGCCAACCTCAAAATGAGGCTACCTTAAATGAGAAGGAGATTTTCACTACTAGAAATTTTTGATTTAGAGAGCATTAAAATTTATTAGAGAACAACAATAATGGAAAAAAAACAATTCTGTCTCTTCTTCAGGAATAGAGATGGAAAACAGACTTTATCGCTTTGATGAATTAGAGAGGGAAAATAAAATCTTGGACTTAGAGATGGAATTTAGAGATAAACACTTTCACTTATAAATGCGATAGCCAAAGGTACTAATTTATCCATCTTGTAAAGAGAAGGGTTTAGAGAAAACAAACACAAAGATTTATCTGGTTCGATCACTAATCAACTTGTGATCTACGTCTAGTCCTCAAGCAACCGCTCATATTTCTTCAAGCTTCAATAGGTGCTTGATAACCTTTACAACCTTGAGCACTCAACACTTTGGGATACCTCACCCTTGAGCTTGAGTCTCTTCAACTAGTCAATTTAAAGTCAAACATACTTAGAGACTCTCAAAGTTTTGAGGATTGATTCACGTTTGGAAGTATTGATGATCATTTATCCGTCTCAAATAAAGATTTTTATTTATAAGTTTCTAATTCCGTCTCTATTTTTGGTCTATATAATCTTTTAAAAAATTAAATATGTTTAGAGACGTGTAATTTAGATATTGAACTTTATCCGTCTCTAAATTTTTCATCTCTAATTTCTTCCTTTTCTATTTAGTTAAATTAGTTTTTTTTAAAATCAAAATATATTAGAGACGGATGTGTGTTAATCTCAAAATTATATATTATTTAATTAATAGATTTTTTATTAATTAGAGACGGAGTGTTGTTTCCGTCATCTAATATTTTCACATACTAGCCCCATTTGATTCCCATCTATTATTTCCATCTTATAACTCTCTTTCTTTGATCTTGATTTTTCCTTTCTCTCTTTTGCACTTGATCTTCACTTTGTGTTATCATCAGCTATTTGACTCGGATCTCAATCTCCCTTATTCATTGCAAAGTGAACATCGCATCTCAATCTTTCTTTCTTTCATTTGATTATTAAACTTGATAATGTCTAAGTATAGCTTTAATATTATTTTTTACTAGTTCAAAAATCTCTTAGCAAAAATCATAAAAAGTCACGAAATGTTACACTTGCATTAGAGGAAGAAGCAATCTTAAGCCCAAGTAACTTTGGAGCTTGGTTGGGAAATCCCTTTTATTGTATGTGAAGATCTACTCTTTTGATGTAGATCGTTGAGTATACTTAGAAGAGCTAGCACACCGCCCCATATGAGTTCATTACCCTTTCTCTTCTAGTACCATTTTTCTTTGTTTATCTACCTTGTTTTAATTGCTTTGCATAAGTCAAAGCTACTTTGAACTTTTAGATGCTAGGCTATGGTTCTTCATTGTGTACATATATATATATATATATTAGATTTAATTTCTCAATAGCATCCAATCCATCTATCTATGTTCAATGTCTTCTTTTTTACTATTACAATTCACTTCACTATGTACTACTACTAGTAGGTAGCATTAAATTTATTTATTCATATTTTCCTCCTTTATCTTGTGTGTTTTGTCAAATGAACAACAATAATGGAATCAAACCCAAACAATTTTGGGGAATTTTGTGAATATATACAAGACGACGATGGATCTTCTTCAGAGATATATTAGTTTATTTTGTGAATAACACCACTACTTTATCGCTATTGATTATAACATCTACGTACCAAGTGGCCTCAATACTCAAGAGGGGAAACTCCAGGTCTCACAAACCCGAATTGGGTATGAAAACTAAGTTCGCAAATCTTTCTTCCTCGTATAGCAAATCGCTTTGATAAACAATTTTCATTGAAGCTAATTGATGATTAGAGATGATTGGATATAAAGAGATAACACACTATTCAAACACTTTCACTTATAAATGCGATAGCCAAAGGTACTAATATTCAAGCAATTCAATAAAACAGTACTCAATGTAAAGAGAAGGGTTTAGAGAAAACAAATACAAAGATTTATCCTGGTTCGATCACTAATCAACTTGTGATCTACGTCTAGTCCTCAAGCAACCGCTAGAGATTTTCCACTATTTCTTCAAGCTTCAATAGGTGCTTGATAACCTTTACAACCTTGAGCACTCAACACTTTGGGATACCTCACCCTTGGAGCTTGAGTCTCTTCAACTAAGGGATACCTCATCCTTTACACTTTTGGAGGGATGCCTCACCCTCTTTACAAAGCAATAGAGATTGATTGAATGAAGCTTTCACTAGAGTAGATGATTACAAATTGAAGCTCTTAATATGCTCTCAAAGATTTTTCACGTTTTTACAAAAAAACAAAGCAAGAAATGGATTTGAGGATTGATTCACGTTTGGAAGTATTGATGATCAGTTTTTAGTTCAAGGTCAACCTCAAATAAAGACCCAACTTTGGTATTTATAAGTTTCTCAATTAATAGAGCCGTTAAAATTCTAGGTGATTTTGGAATCAATTTGTGTTGTAAATCAATTACCTAACCTATCTTAGGGCATGCATTAAATGCATTTAATATAGTCGTTGGATGTTGTAATAGGTTAAATCGTGTAATCGATTACGCAACTTATGTAATCGATTACATTGTTGTTCCAACGTGTTCTTGGCTTTGGAACACTCATGCAAACTACATGTTATTAATCGATTACATTATTAATGTAATCGATTACATACAAAATACTTCGAATTTATTTAAAACTTGCATAGCTTAATGTATATCATGCATAGCAAAATATCCATGTAATCGATTACATGACTAATAAAAGCTATTTCCTTATGGAATCGATTACAATATCCATGTAATCGATTACATGACTCTTTGAACGACAATTCTTGCCTTTCCTTCTTTCTTGAAATTTCGGCTCCCAAACAAATCCCTAAAATTGTAATCGATTACATATATTGTGTAATCATGATTACATTTTGAACCTATAGATTCTTACCCTTAAGTAAGCAAAAGGTTGGATTTTGGACGATTACATTACTCATGTAATCGATTTGGGTTTACAAATACCTATAGAGGTTTGGTTGTGTGGAGTGTTGTAATCGATTACAAAATCATGTAATCGATTACATTGAAAATAAAAGCAAACTTTGAACACATTTTTCAAGTCCAATAAAGCTTGTAAGTCATTTTAACACCTCAAGACACTTGAACATAAATCCTTTTAAGAGTGTTAGATTTAAGGTTGAAACTCAAGTTTTCTTGAAAGCCATGTTTAACTTTGAAATTTTTCACTTATTTTGAAATCATATATTGAAAAACCATTTGAAAAATCTTGAGAGCATTTAACATTAATGTTCTAAGTCTTATAACTAAATAAACTTCTTGACTTCTTTCTTTGATCTTGATTTTCCTTTTCATCCAACGGTCGCTTGATCTTCTTTTAAAAAGTCAAGCACTTGATCTTCACTTTGGCCTTTGTTATCATCAAAAACTATTTGACATGTTTTAGGGACATAAGCATTCACATATTCTCTCCTTATTCATGAGAAAGATATCAAGATGCACTGCATTAATTATTAAGATAGGGATTACATTGGGTTAGTTCACCCACTCCAGTTAGTTATTAGCAAAATATTGATAATGGCCCTCTCCTACTAATAAGAATTTCGTGAAAGGATGCTCAAACAATTGATGGTATTGCTCCCTCGTCTTAGTTTCTAATTCCCATGTGGCTCGCCACTTACATCGTTATTACGATCTCCTTTTCTCGAAGTTGTATACAAAACATCTCATGGGCCAAATTCTCCTTCACGGTAAGTCTCATATATGATTATATTACAAAGGTCAATACCGATGTGTTTTGATTATATTTTGTTCAAAAATCTCTTAGCAAAAAGTCATATTAAAGTCACTTGGTAAGTCCTACGATGTTAACCAAGTCGCAATGGCATTCTACGGCGTCTATATAATACCTCACGTGGTGTCATTCCTATAGTCAAGCTATATGAACTCTCTATCAATAGTAGAAATTCATCCCAACAGAAAAATTCTAACTATCGTCTCTGTTTTAATCCATTCTTGATTGAATGTACTAATTGAAATTATCGTAGACTAAGAGTGTTTTAATTTCTAATTAATTTTACTAAGCTTTCTTGTTAGATTTTACTAAGTAGATATATATTACTTAGTCAAAATTAATGAATGGGCCAATAATGACAAATTTGCCTAAAAAGTCTACTTTATTTTCGTGATCAACTAGTGGGATTTAGATGGTTGAGTATACTTAGAAGGAAGCTCTTTTTCTATCTAACAACCAAGACACAAGTCGATCTTGACACCCTCCTCTTCGGCTCAATGCCCCATCAAGAGAAGTATGCACTGCTCTCTTAACGTATACATTTCAAATTAGTTGTCTAATGTCTCCTTCTTAAGTGAAACACATTTATATAAGTGTCATTGTAGCAAGTTGGAAATTAGAAGTCAATAATTTTAGAAATGTTGTTTCCTTCCCCTCAAATAGATGTATTTTAGATAAACAAATCAAATTTGATATTCAATAAGATGTAATTTTAGATAAACAAATTGTAGAATTTAATTGCATATTTGCATAAGTCAAAGCTACTTTGAACTTTTAGATGGAAGAGGCTATGGTTCTTCATTGTGTACATATATATATATATAGTAGAATCCTTCTTAATTATACCTAAAAAGACTCCAAAAGATTTGCACTATCACAGATCAAAAAACTCTCTATGGCACGACTTACGCTTCTTAAGTTTTTGTACTTGACACATCACTCCTTGCATTTGAACTTGTGATCTCTAAGTTTCCATGTGAATACGTTTTCGTTCAAGTCCTTCGTTAATAATACCACGGTCGACCAAAATCGTTGCCACTCGTCTTCTTTTCTTTGTTAATTACTATTACAAAATTTTATTAATTAAGTTACAAAAAGTCACAAAAAAAAAAAAGTTTGATTATCGCCTCCCGCCGTGAATGACCATCTGGGAAGAGTACATAGTCCATACAACTTCTATACGATCTTCAAGAGAGAAAATCTTTCTTCAAAGATCTACAAGTACTACTACTAGAAGGAAGGTAAAAGCCTTTCCTTTCGGAAACTGAAACATATCTCTGTGTTTAATATCGAGATTCACACAAACAAACAAGGTAAGTCGAGGTGGTCAAGTTGTAACACCCTTTCTGGGGATGTCACATTTATGATGCAGAAAAATAAAAATAAATAAAATCCTTACCCAAGTTGTAAAACATTTGATACTTGAATAATATTTGTGGTATATTTTTTTTCCTTTTTATAATTATAACATTTAAATAAAATAACATGGAACACAAAATATAACAAACATAAACTCACCATAATATACATGTGATTTTTCTTTAGTACACGCATAATTTACATCTACAAGCATTTGACAAAACAGTAAAAGACAACATAAAACTAAGACATAGTATTGCTCAAGTGCACCTCAGAGCTCTCTAATCCTCCGATTGATCATCCTCAGAAAGATCCTCGAAATTCAGAGCTCCTGGAGGTCCCATAGTTCTAGGTCCCATAGTACTACGGACACGAGTCCGAGCGGTTAACTCGCTACTGAGCTCACTAGGCGCATGGAGTATTCCTTGCCAGTAACGCCTAAGAGTCAGCGGCAACTCTAAATGTAAATACAACATAGTAGTAAATATAACATCTCCGTCATACTCTCTACATAGGGACACAGTCAAACGTCCCACATAAGCAACTGTCCCTCTGTCCACATGCATACGCCAAGCCTCAGAACCTTCGTGAAACTCCAGTCTCACAAACCCGAGGAATCCTGGCAACGCCATGATCTCAAGATCAGTCTTGATGTTCAGTGTGATCTACCGGCTCCTCTTCCTCGTATAGCTCGCCCGGCTGTCACTCGTCCGGATACTGTATCTCAAGAGGCTGTTCCTCTCCCTCTTCCTCAAACTCTTTACGAAAATAATATAATAATATCGAGAAAACATATAGAGAGGTGAGACAATCTACACCATTACCCGCATGGCAATAAAGAAAACGACAATAAAAACAAATATTCCAACAGCACATACCAACATTTCATGCATAATATGACAAAGTAATACATATTAAAATAACACATACCATTATATTATGCATAATATATTAAAGCAATAAATATTAAAATAACACATATCATACATAATATATTAAAATACTACATCATATATTTTATCACGTAGAATATGGTAAGCAAGAAAGTGCGATGATGCATGAACAAAAAATACAAATAATGCATGAACATAATAAACATTTAAAATGCAGATGATGAATGATACACACACTGACTCGTTCCTACTCCATGGAGCTGTTGATACCCAATTTTATCCATTTTTTATTTATTTTATTTTATTTAATTTAATTTCTTTCTTTACAAAATAAAAAAAAAGAAAAAAAAAGAGGAAAAAAATTGTCACTACGGGTCAACCCAACCCAATTTCCATCTCAACCCGTAACCCATTTTCGTTTTTAACCCATAACCCATTTTCCATCTCAACCCTTCCCTTTCCCCTTCCAGCTGCTGCAGCCCTAGCCTCCACAAACAGCTACACTAAATTGGATTAAAAACTTTTGTCAGTTTTCTTTCCCATTTGTATTCCAATCGTTGCAAATTGAATGAAAATTAGTGCAAATCAATTGGTAATGGCATCTCAAGCAGAATAAAAAGGAGAAGAAAAATACAAGAGGGTGGATTCAATCGTTCAAAAAAAAAAAAGAGAGCTACACAGGTTTGAAAAAAAATGCAGAGCAACCACAGAGCTATACACGGATAGGAAGAGATTTTCAACCTTTACACAAAGCCACCTCCCACTATTCATCTTCATCTTCAACCTTCACTTCCAGCACCCTCATTTCCAACCTCCATAATAATCACCCACGAACCTAAAAAAACCACCTCTGCCAAATCCAACAACCAAATCCAACCACCGCTGCCCCTACAACCAACATCCAGCAACGACCATACTCCGCCCAAGCCGTCAACCTCTGCGAACCCTGCAACGCCGCCGCCCCGCATCGTTCGCGCCTCACCCAGCCCACGCCGTTTGACTCGCGCTTGCTCACCACCGTCAGGTGCCTCACCGTTCGCAGCCTCCGCCCAACCGTTGCTTTGCCCATACGCTCCCACCGTAAGTCCCATTTCTTCCTCTCGTTTCATTTTGTTTCTCGAGAGAACAAAAAGTCTCTTTCTGTTTCTTTTTTAAAAAAAAAACACCCTTCACTCTTTTTTTTTTTTTTAAAGTTACTGGGACAGCCTTGTCCCCTTCTCTTTACTTTTTTTTTTTAATGTATATATTAAGAAATTTGGGTGGTCACCGAGACCACCCTTTCCTCTTTGTTTATAATATATATATATACATATTTAAGTTCGGATGGTCCCGTGACCACCTCTTTTTTTTTTTTTTTTTTACATAAAGACTTTTTTTTTAAAATTAAAAAATGAAAATAAATAAAAAGATTAAAATAAGTATTTGAAGTCTAAGATACGAAATTGTTTTCTTTAAAAAAATAAAAAAAAATAAATAAAAAATAAAAATAAAAATAAAGATAAAATAAAATAAAAATAAATAATATTTTTTTTGTTATGATTGTTATACTCGTTAGTAATGTGATTTTAATTTAATTATTTTTGTATTAATCAAATAATTTTAAAACGGCCTATGACGGAAAAATTGGGAGAGGATCGGAGCGCCGATCAAATTACACTCTTCCCGATAATCTTGAGGCTTTATATTGGATTTTGCCAGGAGCGCCGACGTGAAGTCTAATCCTCACACTAAATTAAATAATTTTTTTTAAATTAATTTTTTTTAAAATAAAAAATATACAAAAATAAAAATCATTTTGTAAAATAAAAAAAATCCTCAAATAAAAGTGAACAATTTCATATAGTTTCAACATCATGATTGTGGCGAATTAAAACTTTTATTTTTTTATGAAGACCTTTTTTTGAAATTACTACAAAAATCTCTTTATGCTTAAAAATATTTTTTTTTCTTGAGATTTTATTTGGCCATTTACTTTAAAAAAAAACTTTCTCTTACCTCAAACAAATTTCTTTGAAGTAAAATTTATTCATTGAAATAATGTTTTATTTGGCCATTTATTTTGAAAATTACTTCTCTTCAAAAAAAAATTTTTTTGATTCACCACTTTTATATAATATGTTGTAGACTTAGAATTTGTTCCAAAATAATGACTATTTAGCCACACATTGCTTGTCTTAGTAATTTATCATTCTTGATATTATGCTTGACAAAATGGGACATGTCAAAATAAAAAATAAAAAATTCTTTTCTTTTAATTAATAAAGGACCAATTAAATTAATCTTGCAAATAACATTAGATTAAATAGGTAACCGTTCTTAGAACGGACGGTGTAGGGTGCTAACACCTTCCCCACCCGTAATTAACCCCCGAACCTCAAACTCTGAAACGTAAACCATCTTTTAGGTGTCCAATTACGCCATTCCATTTAATGGATAAAGCGATTGGTGGCGACTCCCAACACCCTGAGGTCCTATTCGCCTCTTTCTTTTTTATTTTCGCGGCGTCCTTCGGGACGGTTGCTACAGTTGGCGACTCCGCTGGGGATAGTTAGAGGGTTAAACATTATTTTAATCTCATGTGATTTGCTCTTTAATTATGTTGATCCATTTTTGTTTTATTTGTTTATTTGTTATTTCTTTCATATTATTGTACATTTTGTTTGTATTATATTTATTATATTTCTGCTTTGTAAATAAGTTCTCTCATGTACACTTCCACACACAAGCTCTCTACCCGAGCTTAGTACCTTGTAGGCTTAGACAGAGGGTGAAGTAGTGTTGCTTTGTGGGACCGTTGGTCTCCGTTTAGGCACATGAAAACCCCTCGCTCAAATTGAACTCTTTTCGCTTGTAACCTATCATGGGTGAGGATGGAGGACCCTTGCTAGCCAAAGTGTTGGTGAAAGCAAGGGACAATTTGGGGACCTTTTTTCCAATAGGGGTCTAGAACCAAAGCTCTCACTTGTAGATATAATCTTAGAGCTATCATCATTCATAGAACTTATCCTGCTGATCGGGTACCAAGTTTAGGTACCCCTTTTCCTCTAACATATGAGGAATTTCTGTTTGTCTTTTATTTTGTAGTTGTTAACTTTTCTTTTATCTTGCATTTGCATATGTGGTCCAATCCTGTGAAGATATCGATAAACCTCAAGCATGAATAAGGGAAAGATGACTCTAATGTCTGAGGTGGCGAGAGAGTATCGGGGTTGTCGGTGAAGAGTCTGCAAGAATTCAAGCCAAGGAAGGAAATAGTTTGCATCGCGAGGATGTTCCTTTACCTCTCTTAAAGGGGAGCCATGACTTTGAGCAAAATGACTTAAGGAGGCTCCGTAATGTGTGGTGTAGCATGAGAAAACAAGAAGAATTCAATGACAAGTATGGAGATATTGCAGCTCTCATGTTTATCACCCCTGACCTCCAAATGTTGAAAGCTATGCTCCATTTTTGGGACCCCTCATATCGGTGTTTTACTTTCTGACAATTTGACTTAGTGCCCACGATTGAGGAGTATGCTAGGCTTCTTAATAGAGACGACGTGCCAAAGGACAAAGTGTACTCAGATGACCCTAAGAAGACGCCCAGAAGGATGCTGTCCAAATTGATAGGGATTCATGCCAATGAACTGGACAAGTACATGGTGGATGAAGGACGAAGTCTAGATTCAGAGTTCTTGCTTAGGCTGGTTGAAGCTCAAATTGATCAAAGGTTTGGTTTGGTAGCACTAGCCCTTGCTATTTATGGGTTAGTAATTTTTCCAAGATGGAAAAATCAAATAGATGGACATGTGATCAATTTGTTCGAGCAGATCGAGCATGGGGTACACCCAGCCCCACCAATTTTAGCCGAGACAATTCGATCCCTGAATTATTGTCGAGTCCATCAGAAAGGAAGATTTTGGGGATATGCACCATTACTTGTAGTATGGATGCTTAGTCATATGCCAACCTTAAAGTGCTTTAACCATCCAGAAATTGATCTAAAACAGTATGTCATACCTAAGCACCCGCTCTCTCTATATGGTCGTGACAATTGACCTCCCCGAACTCTGACGATGAGGCAATGGATTAGTTTTTTCATGGAAATAAAAGAAGTGGTCTGGAGGGCCAAGTGGTTTCCTCACACTTATACCATATATAGATGTGGAAGCAAACCTTGGGTTCCACTTATTAGCCCATGGGGAGTAGTGGGCTATGCTCCAGCTATGGTCCGAAGACAAATGGCATCTCTGCAATTCATTCCAATGACTCATGGACTGTCCAAATTTGAATTCTCATACGGCGATGAAGGAACCAATCATAAAAATAAAAGAAGTCATTGAAGATTGGAAGGACACAAGAAGTGTGAAGCCCGGTCTCCCATCGTCTGAAACGACACCGGAATACTTAATCTGGCAGGCTAGTAGGAGGAAGAGGTTTCTTGCTCCCAAGGTACAAGGTCCAGAGTTACCAATGCACCAATTTAATGAACCCAATGACTACTATACTGAAGCAGAGGGGCGGTACGAAATCATTTATCGACAGTGGACCACTGAGAGAAGGTCCTTGGAAGATCAACTTAGCACTGCAAAAAGAAAAATCCAAAGTCAAGAACAAATGGCCTCTAAAGATATTGAAATAGAGAGGTGAAGGAAAACATGTCAAGCCCTCGAAACAATCATTCAGGGGAAGGATGATCAACTTCAAGAATTCAAGAATGAAGTTAAAATCTTGAATCAACATTTGGAAAAACATGTTGAATGGTCTACTTTCTTGGAGAGTAAGAATAATCGGTTGGAGGATGATGTTCTTTTCTTGACTAATGAAAAGAATTTCTATCGTAATGCAAGCCAAGAAATGGAGCGGAAAGCCGAAATGGTTCTTGATAATATGAGGGAAATCTCCAACCATTCAAGAAAGAGGGTAAGAGAAATCATCAAAGTGGAAGCCAAGCTAGCACCAGGAGAAAACCAAGATATTCTGACTCGGATTAGAAAGGACCTTGACTTCCTAGGAAAATTTCACTGAAATTAGTTTCTTATTCTAGGAATGCTGATGTAATGACTCTTTCCATCTTATTTTGTAAAGCTAACTCCTCCATCTGACTTGAGGAGTAGCAAGAATCAACATGTGTAAAACTCTCTATGACCATAGAGCTTTTTCCTTTTGAATAAATGAGGTTTATCGATATCGCTTGCTGCTTTGGATCACGTCTCTACATGCATAGTTTTATTTTTGTTTGCATTTTCTTTTCCTTTTTCATATTTTCTAATAAAAAAAATGAATACAGAAAGGAAAACTGTCTCTACGACACCCATATAGGACTCGCTCTCAATCAAGAGTCATGGATGAACTGGGTCAGTCACAAGAGGAGTTGAGAAGTGAAGTAAGTCAGCTAAAGGAACAAATGGCTAAGATTTTGGAAATTCTGGAAAAAACGAAGAACACAGAGGGGACTCCTTCAAAGGCAAATGATGATCCTTCTGCCACGCCGCTCACTCACCCGCCTGGCTTTACGCCACCTTGGCAATATCCTAGTGTCACCTCTCAAGGACCATGATGCCGCTCACCATCTACTCAAATAATCCTGAAACACAGGCATCTTCATTCCCACCATATGGCCTTCCACCTGGTTATGTGCCACCATTATCCACCAATATTCCTGAGGGTAGTGCACCGACAGTCCCAACGAGTTCAAACCCTCTCCAAGGATCTCAACCAAATACCAGTGAGATTCCTCAGTACCCGGTTTCTATTCCACCTTATGGCATTTCTCCTGGTTTTATGCCATCCCAAATTACCAACCCTCTTGAGAGCGGCTCATCATTGGTAATACCTACTTCAGGGCCACAAGGCTCGACTCAGGCCCAACCTCCTTTCTACATGCCACAGTTTTTTCCCCATAAAGTCGCTGGAACTTCTCCGCTGAACCCTTCAACTGAAGGCATTCAATCCAAGGGAAAATTAGAAGTTCTGGAAGAAAGATTGCGAGCCATAGAAGGAGCAAGTAGCTATGGTCTTCTGGATGCCGCAGAGCTCTGTCTTGTCCCGAATGTGGTAATTCCTCCAAAGTTTAAGGTCCCAGATTTTGAAAAATATAAGGGAACCACTTGCCCAAAGAATCATCTGACCATGTACATCCGCAAGATGGCATCCCATGCTCATGATGATAACCTGTTGATTCATTTCTTCCAGGATAGCTTAGCTGGGGCAGCTTCTAATTGGTATACACACCTGGAACGTGCTCATATACGATGTTTCAAGGACTTGGCTGATGCTTTCTTGAAGCAATATAAGTACAACATCGATATGGCACCAGATAGGTTACAGTTGTAAAATATGGCTAAGAAAGGAGCTGAAACCTTTAAAGAATATGCTCAGCGGTGGAGAGAGATAGCTGCTCAGGTTGAACCCCCATTGACAGAAAGAGAAATGGTGGCAACATTCATTGACACCCTCTAATCACCCTTCTATGACAAAATGATAGGGAGTGTGTCATCGAATTTCTCAGACATGGTCATTATTGGGGAAATAATTGAAGGAGAAATTAGAAGTGGAAAGATTGCTGAAAGCTCAATGGGGACATTTAGTGCCAAAAAGCCCTCAGCAGGGAAGAAAAGAGAAGGAGAAGCCCATGCTGTGACTTTTGATCAAAGGAGTTTTGCCCAAGGGAGACATAGCCAGGCACCTGTTAACCCTCAACCATCCTTCCAACCTCCCTACATGCCTTACTATCCATACATTACTAATGCCTCTCAAGCTCCATACCCTCAACCTTATCACCCAATGATCCCTTATCGTGCACCGTCTCCTATCCCAAATCAAACACTCCCTACCATGCCATACCAACCAACCCAACCATGGGCCTAAAACTCAAATACCAACCAGAGAAGGCCTCCAGTAAACCAAGAAAAGAAACCTGTCCAATTTGACCCAATTCCCATGACCTATACTGAACTGCTACCACAACTCTTCCGAAATTCCTTATTGGCTCCTTGCCCAATGAAGCCATTGGAACCTCCCTACCCAAGAGGATTTGACCAGAATGCTAAATGTGAGTACCATGCTGGGGCTGTAGGTCACTCAACAGAAAATTGCAGAGCCTTGAAGTTCAAAGTGCAAGACTTGATTAATGCCAAATGGTTAAACTTTAAAGAAAAAACTCCTAATGTAGGCCGTAATCCCTTGCCTGATCATGGAGGTCCTGTAGTTAATGCCATAGAGGGGTCTTCTGGATGATGCCTCATAAGTCAGGTAGCTGATGTGAAAACTCCCATGAGAATAAATTTTTAAGAGCTTTGCAAATATGGGTTGATACAAAACCAAGTTGAGTTTAAAAAGGCCAATGAAGATGAAACAGTGTGCAAGATCCATGGGGAAGTTGGGCATTCTATTGAGGAATGTGATGAATTCAAGCAGATCCTCCAAAGTTTAATGGACAGTCACCTAGTGCAAATAAGCAATCAGTACGATAATGGTGACGTCTATATGGTCAAGGAAGTTACACCTCCACCAGTTCAAGAGGCTGCCAATACCTATGCAACGCAACCAATCATAGGGCAAGCTCCAGGTATACCAAGGCCATTGACGATTCATTATAATAAAGAGGTGTCTCCGCAAGTCTCTTTTCGTCGGAATCCTATCACTATCCAAGTGCCGACTCCTTTTCCCTATAAGGATACCAGAGCTGTGCCTTGGAAATATGATGTGCAAGTCGTTGTAAATGATCTCCAGGACAATCAAATGAAAATCCCATCGGCTATCTCTAGCATATCTGGGATTGATGGAATGACTCGGAGTGGTCGTATTTATACACCTGAGTATTTGCGTAAAGACCAAGTGGAGGAAGTGGAAAGAATTCGGAAAGGGAAAGGCAAGATAGGGGAAACTTCTACTGAAAAAGCTTTGAAAGAAAATGAGGAACCAAAAGCAGCACAGCAAGAGGTCTATAAGAAAGAAGTGATCGAGGAAGAAGCTTGTGAGTTCTTAAAATTCATAAAGCAAAGTGAATACAAGGTGGTGGATCAACTGAACCGCACCCCTGCAAGAATATCACTCTTATCTTTATTAATGAACTCTGAGCCACACAGGAAGGTGCTAATGAAAGTGCTTAATCAAGCCCATGTTTCTCATGACATAACGGTTGACAAGTTGAATGGCGTTATCAGCAACATCACAGCAGATAATTACATCACTTTCACCGATGATGAAATACCCAATGAGGGAAGAGGACATAATAAAGCACTTCATATCTCAGTAAAATGTCAAGATCATATCATGGCTAGAGTACTGATGGACAATGGCTCTTCCTTGAATGTGATGCCAAAGTCGACACTCTCCAAATTACCTTTTGATGGGTCACACATGAAATCAAGTGCGATGATAGTAAGGGCATTTGATGGCACAAGGAAAGAAGTCATAGGGGAAATCAAAATACCAATTCAAATTGGTCATTGCACTTTCAACATACTTTTCCAAGTGATGGACATTGCACCATCATACAGTTGTCTCTTAGGACGACTATGGATTCATTCTGCTGGAGCTGTGCCTTCCACTTTGCACTAAAAAGTAAAATTCATAGTTGATAATAAGATGATTATTGTTTTTGGTGAAGAGGACCTACTGGTGAGCAAGCCGCTAGACACCCCTTATATTGAAGCTACAGAAGAGGCTTTGGAGACTGCCTTTCAAGCACTCGAAGTTGTCAATACCATTTATATAAAAGAAGGAGCTCCAATTCCTAAACCACAGCCCTTTGTTGCATCTGTAATGATGGCTAAAGTTATGCCAGAAGGGGGTTATCAGCATGGAGAAGGGCTGGGCAAGAAACGATAAGGTGCCACAGGACTTTTTCAACCCTTTGAAAACAAAGATAGATTTGGGCTGGGGTACAAACCCACCAAGGCCGATAAGAGGAGGATAATGGAAGAGAAAAAAGAGAAAAGGCTGGCTCGCTTGGAAAATCGAGAACCTAAAGTGAAGGAAGTCCCCATCTGTGATATACGACAAAGCTTCCGGAGCGCGGGAGTTGTGTTCGTAGACCAAGTGACCGCAGTCGAAGATGATTTTGTCAGTCATACGGACCTGGTGTATACATGTTCTTCAGATACAAGGCTCGACAATTGGGAGATCTCCGAGTTTCCCATAACCTTAGAGTCTTTTTCAAAGTAATTCTATAGTGCTTTTTCCTTTAGCTCTGCCCAAGGCTTTAGGATTTTCATTTGTAAATGGGCTCATATGTTTCCTTTCCAATAAATGTTATTAATAAAATGCATCTTTGAGTTCTCTCATTTTTCATTCCATTAGCTTTCATCCCACCATTATCATGACCTTCTATTCATTTCATTTTTTTGTGTCAACATCACTTATTGTAGATCAGAAAATGACTCTCTTGAAAGTGACAGTGTCAATATCTCATCATATAATTTTGAACACCCTGTTAATCATGCTGATGAGGATAATGGGGATGATTGGGAAACTTCACCTGAGTTAATGAGATTGCTTGAACAAGAAGCTAAAGAAATCCAACCCCATGAGGAACCAATTGAAGTAATTAATTTGGGGACTGAAAATGATAAGAAAGAAATCAAAATTGGTACCTCGATGAAAGAGGATGAGCGTAACATGTTGATTAAGCTTTTGTTTGATTATAGTGATATCTTTGCATGGTCATACTAAGATATGCCTGGGCTAGACACTGACATAGTTGATCACAAATTACCACTAAAACCTGGGTATCCTCCGATTAAGCAAAAATTGAGACGAATGAAACCCGAGATGTCCCTAAAAATCAGAGATGAAGTAAAAAGACAGTTTGATCTTGGATTTCTTGCGTTGCAAAATACCCACAATGGGTTGCCAACATTGTTCCTGTCCCAAAGAAGGACGGGAAAGTCCGAATGTGTGTGGACTATCGAGACTTAAATAGGGCCAGCCCTAAAGACGACTTCCCGTTACCTCACATTGATGTTTTGGTGGACAACACTGCTCAACATTCATTTTTTTCCTTTATGGATGGTTTCTCGGGATACAATCAGATCAAGATGGCACCGGAAGACATGGAGAAGACCACATTCATCACTTTATGGGGCACCTTCTGCTACAAAGTGATGCCTTTTGGCTTAAAAAATGCTGGGGCAACGTATCAAAGAGCTATGGTGACATTGTTCCATGACATGATGCACAAAGAAATAGAAGTTTATATGGATGATATGATTGCGAAGTCAAAAACAGAAGAAGATCATATAATCAATCTGCAAAAGCTTTTTGAGCGATTGAGGAAGTTCAAACTCAGACTGAATCCTGCAAAATGCACTTTTGGTGTCAGATCAGGCAAACTATTGGGGTTTGTGGTGAGCCAGAAAGGAATAGAAGTTGATCCTGATAAGGTTCGAGCAATACTAGACATGCCAGTCCCTCGCACTGAAAAGGAAGTTCGGGGATTTTTGGGAAGGTTGAATTACATCGCTCGTTTCATATTCCAGCTCACAGCAACATGCGAGCCGCTCTTCAAGTTGTTACGCAAGAATCAGCCAGTCAAGTGGAATGATGATTGCCAAAGAGCCTTTGAAAAAATCAAACAGTATTTACAAGAACCCCCAGTTTTGGTGCCTCCAGTGCCAGGGAGACCTCTCATTATGTATTTAACGATTCTTAATGAGTCTATGGGTTGCATACTGGGGCAGCATGATGAATCCGGTAGGAAAGAACGCGTCATTTATTACTTAAGTAAAAAGTTCACCAATTATGAGGCAAAGTACTCATTGTTAGAGCGAACTTGTTGCGCCTTGGCATGGGCTGCCCATCGATTGAGGTAATACATGTTGTGTTACACTACTTGGTTGGTGTCCAAAATGGATCCTATCAAGTATATCTTTGAGAAACCTGCTCTCACTGGGAGAATCGAGCGATGGCAAGTTCTATTATCGGAGTATGAAATTGTTTATGTCACCCAAAAGGCAATTAAGGGAAGTGCCCTTGCAGATTATCTAGCTAACCAACCTATAGAAGATTATGGGTCGATGCAATGTGAGTTCCTTGATGAAGATATAATGGCTCTGTTTAAAAATGAGGAATCATCTGAAAAAGAAAAATGGACCATGTGGTTTGATGGAGCCTCCAATGCACTGGGGCACGGCATTGGAGCCATCTTGATCTCCCCTGAAGATAAATTTATCCAAATCACAGCAAGGTTGTGTTTTGACTGTACTAACAATATAGCAGAATTCGAAGCATGTGCTTTGGGTATTCAGGCAGCAATAGAATCAAAAGCAAAGATCTTGGAAGTATATGGGGACTCTGCCTTGGTCATTCATCAACTAAAAGGAGAATGGGAGACCCGTGATGCCAAATTGATCCCATACCATGTTTACATCAAAGAATTGGTCGAACAATTTGATGAAGTCACTTTTCATCATGTTCCTCGAGAAGAAAATCAGTTGGCTGATGCTTTGGCCACACTATCATCAATGTTCCAAGTAAGTCATGAAAGGGACCTACCACTTATAAAAATGAAAAGTCGTGACTGTCTTGTATATTGTCAAGCGATTGAAGATGAGCCTGATGGGAAGCCGTGGTACCATGACATCAAATGCTTCATCAAGAATAGGGAGTACCCTACAGGCGCTTCAAAAAATGACAAAAGGACCCTGAGGAGGCTCGCAATGGGTTATTTTCTGAGTGGGGAAATACTTTACAAAAGAAACCATGATATGGTGCTTCTAAGATGTGTTGATGCAATGGAAGCAGAAAGGATTATTGAAGAAATACATGAGGGCTCCTTTGGAACTCACTCCAATGGACATGCAATGGCAAGAAAAATCCTAAGATCTGGTTATTATTGGTTAACCATGGAAACTGACTGCTTCAATCATGTGAGGAAGTGCCACAAGTGCCAAACATATCTTGATAAGATCAATGCGCCTCCAGTCCCTTGAATGTCCTAGCAAACCGGCCATTTTCCATGTGGGGTATGGATGTCATAGGACCTATTGAACCTAAGGCCTCAAATGGGCATCGCTTTATCCTTGTCGCGATAGACTACTTCACCAAATGGGTTGAAGCTGCTTCTTATGCCAATGTGACCAGGAATGTGGTGATCAAGTTCATCAAAAGAGAGTTGATATGTCGTTATGGTCTACCAAATAAGATCATCACCGACAATGCGACCAACTTGAATAACAAAATGATGAAGGAAATGTGCGAGATTTTCAAGATCCAACATCATAACTCCTCGCCATACCGCCCAAAAATGAATGGGGCTGTTGAGGCAGCAAACAAAAACATCAAGAAGATCATCCAAAAAATGGTTGTGACATATAAAGATTGGCATGAGATGCTTCCCTTTGCTCTGCATGGTTATCGCACGTCTGTCCGTACCTCAACTGGGGCAACTCCTTTCTCTTTAGTTTACGGAATGGAAGACGTACTCCCCATTGAGGTAGAGATCCCCTCATTAAGAGTACTGGTGGAGACAAAGTTGGAAGAGGTCGAATGGGTCCAAGCTCGACTAGATCAGTTGAATCTTATTGAAGGTAAAAGATTAACTGCACTGTGTCATGACCAGTTATATCAAAGGAGGCTTATGAAAGCCTATGCAAAAAAAGTGCGCCCTCGACAATTTCAAGAAGGAGACTTAGTGCTTAAAAAGATCCTGCCAATTCAAAAAGATCACCGTGGAAAATGGACTCCAAATTATGAAGGACCTTATGTCGTGAAAAAGGCTTTCTCTGGAGGGTCCTTGATTCTCACAAGAATGGATGGTGAAGATCTACCACTTCTGTAAATTCGGATGCAATCAAGAAATATTATGCATAAAAGCACTACTTGTAAAAAAAAAAAACAAAAAAAAAAAAAAACAAAAAAAAAAAAAAAAGAAAAAAAAAAGGAAAAACATGGCTCGCTAGGTGGAAAACCCGAAAAGGCTACCTAGGCAAAAGTTAGAGCGACCTGGTAGGTTGAAAACTCGAAAGAGCGATTTAGGCAAAAATTAAGGTCCAAAATAAAAAGACAATAGTGCTTGGTATGATAAAGGAAGTGAGACCTGAGCGATTGAGTCTCCATGCCAGGGAGGAGCAAATCTCTGCTTTAGAGCAAACTAAGTTTCCATATTGGGGCAGGCCAAATGATCTCAACTGGGGCAATCAAAGTCTTCATAGGCTGGTTAACGAGTGTTCAAAATCGGGTATGCAGAGGATTGACGCTGATTACGATAAAGGGTTTCATTGGAAGAGCTGAAGACCTTTGCCCTTATCATCCCTCTGTAAATTTCATGTTGATGACCACAATAATACTTTCTTTTCACCATTCCCATTTCAATACAATATCATCATGTTTTTACCTTTGCCTCTTCTTTGACTTAATATGCATTTTTCTAATAATCATATATTGGAATGTGAAATGTGACATTGCTGTCCGAGCATTAAGAATTGCTAATGATTTGAAAGGTATGGGAAACACAATGATTCCTGATAAGAGTGTTGATAAAAGAGAAAGGACAACCAGGTCACCTCAAGGGTCATCTAAAGAGTTTTCCTATTGCTCTTGTGTGTCACATCTAATGCACACTTCAAGGGTCATTCTGGTTGGACATTTCAACTATCGGCTGAATAGACAAATGAAAGGATGCCATTAAATCCTATTCCAGTTCATCTTTGAAAATGATTGCAATCATGTCCTCAAGGGTCGTGGAGACAAAAACAAAAAAAAAACAAACAAAAAACAAACAAAAAAGAAAAAAAGAAATTTTTTCATACTCTCATACATTTGAAGCATGCATTGCATAAGTGCATTTGTTCTCATTTTGCTAGCCTTGACCTACAAAGGTCCAAAATGCTGTTTCTTTTTCTGGGTCCCCGTATCCATTGTTTTATGTTTTTTGGGTCCCCATACCCATTGCTTTTAAGTTTTTGTTAAGCTTCAGCGGATACCTGACTCCGCAAGCTTTTTACCTTTTTGGGTCCCTGCACCCATTGTATTCTCGTTTCCGGGCCCCCGCGCCCATTGTGTTTTCCTTTCCGAGCCCCTGCGCCCATTGTGTTTTCCTTTTCGGGCCCCCGCGCCCATTGTGTTTTCCTTTCTGGGCCCCCACGCCCATTGTCTTTTAGTTTTTAGGTTCCTACACCCTTGTTTTCTCGTTTCCGGGCCCCCGTGCCCATTGCCTTTTAGTTTTTGGGTTCCTACACCCATTGTTTTCTCGTTTCCGGGCCCCCACGCCTATTGTGTTTTCCTTTCTGGGCCCCTGCGCCCATTGTCTTTTAATTTTTAGGTTCCTGCACCCATTGTTTTCTCTTTTCTGGGTCTCCGTACCCATTGCTTTTAAGTTTTCTGTTAAGCTTCAACGGATACCCGGCTTCGTAAGCTTCTTACCTTGTTTTTGTTAAGCTTCAGCGGATACCTGATTCCACAAGCTTTTGGGTCCTCGTACCCATTGCCTTTTTGTTTTTGTTAAGCTTCAACGGATACCCGACTCCGTAAGCTTCTTACCTTGTTTTGTTAAGCTTCAGCGGATGCTTGACTCCGTAAGCTTTTTACCTTTTGGGTCCTCGTACCCATTGTTTGTTTTTGGGTCCCCGTACCCATTGCCTTTAAGTTTTCTGTTAAGCTTCAACGAATGCCCGACTCCGTAAGCTTCTTACCTTGTTTTTGTTAAGCTTCAACGGATACCCGACTCCGTAAGCTTCTTACCTTGTTTCTGTAAAGTTTCAGCGGATACCTGACTCCGCAAGCTTTTTACCTTTTCTGGGTGCCCGTACCCGTTGCTTTTGGGTCCTCGTACCCATTGTTTATGTTATCGGGTCCTCGTACCCATTGCCTTTAAGTTTTCTGTTAAGCTTCAATGGATACCCGACTCCGTAAGCTTCTTACCTTGTTTTTGTCAAGCTTCAGCAGATACCTGACTCTGCAAGCTTTTGGGTCCTCGTACCCATTGCTTTTAAGTTTTCTGTTAAGTTTCAGCGGACACCTGAATCTGCAAGTTTTTACCCTTTCATGGATAAAATTGAATCAATTCCTTTGTTTTTCATTTATCCTAAATGTACAACAAAGGGGGGCAGCTGTTGATACCCAATTTTATCCATTTTTTATTTTTTTTATTTTATTTAATTTAATTTCTTTCTTTACAAAACAAAAAAAAAAGAAAAAAAAAGAGGAAAAAAAATTGTCACTACGGTCAACCCAACCCAATTTCCATCTCAACCCGTAACCCATTTTCGTTTTTAACCCATAACCTATTTTCCATCTCAACCCTTCCTTTCCCTTCCAATTGCTGCACACCTAGCCTCCACAAACAGCTACACTAAATTGGATTAAAAACTTTTGTCAGTTTTCTTTCCCATTTGTATTCCAATCGTTGCAAATTGAATGAAAATTAGTGCAAATCAATTGGTAATGGCATCTCAAGCAGAATAAAAAGGGGAAGAAAAATACAAGAGGGTGGATTCAATCGTTCAAAAAAAAAACAGAGATCTACACAGGTTTGAAAAAAAATGCAGAGCAACCACAGAGCTACACACGGATAGGAAGAGATTTTCAACCTTTACACAAAGCCACCTCCCATTATTCATCTTCATCTTCAACCTTCACTTCCAGCACCCTCATTTCCAACCTCCATAATAATCACCCACGAACCTCAAAAAACCACCTCTGCCAAATCCAACAACCAAATCCAACCATCGCTGCCCCTACAACCAACATCCAGCAACGACCATACTCCGCCCAAGCCGTCAACCTCCGCGAACCCCGCAACGCCGCCGCCCCGCATCGTTCGCGCCTCACCCAGCCACGCCGTTTGACTCGCCGCTACCCTCACCGTCCGTGCCTCACCGTTCGCAGCCTCCGCCCAGAACCGTTGCTGCCCATACGCTCCCCACCGTAAGTCCCATTTCTTCCTCTGTTTCATTTTGTTTCTCAGAGAACAAAAAGTCTCTTTCTGTTTCTTTTTAAGAAAAAACCACCCTTCACTCTTTTTTTCTTTTTTTAAAGTTACTGGGACAGCCTTGTCCCCCTTCTCTTTACTTTTTCTTAATGTATATATTAAGAAATTTGGGTGGTCACCGAGACCACCCTTTCCTCTTTGTTTATAATATATATATATACATATTTAAGTTCGGATGGTCCCGTGACCACCTCTTTTTTTTTTTTTTTATTACATAAAGACTTTTTTTTTAAATTAAAAAAATGAAAATAAATAAAAAGATTAAAATAAGTATTTGAAGTCTAAGATACTGAAATTGTTTTCTTTAAAAAAAATAAATAAAAATAAATAAAAATAAAAATAAAAATAAAAATAAAGATAAAAAAATAAAAATAATAATATTTTTTTTTTTTGTTATGATTGTTATACTCGTTAGTAATGTGATTTTAATTTAATTATTTTTGTATTAATTAAATAATTTTAAAACGGCCTATGACGAAAAAAATTGGGAGAGGATCGGAGCGCCGATCAAATTACACTCTTCTCGATAATCTTGAGGCTTTATATTGGATTTTGCTAGAGAGCGGCCAAAGTCTAATCCTCACACTAAATTAAATAATTTTTTTAAATTAATTTTTTTTAAAATAAAAAATATACAAAAATAAAAATCATTTTGTAAAATAAAAAATCCTCAAATAAAAGTGAACAATTTCATATAGTTTCAACATCATGATTGTGGTGAATTAAAACTTTTATTTTTTTTATGAAGACCTTTTTTTGAAAATTACTACAAAAATCTCTTTATGCTTAAAAATATTTTTTTTTTCTTGAGATTTTATTTGGCCATTTACTTTAAAAAAAAAACTTTCTCTTACCTCAAACAAATTTCTTTGAATTAAAATTTATTCATTGAAATAATGTTTTATTTGGCCATTTATTTTGAAAATTACTTCTCTTAAAAAAAAAAATTTGATTCACCACTTTTATATAATATGTTGTAGACTTAGAATTTGTTCCAAAATAATGGCTATTTAGCCACACATTGCTTGTCTTAGTCATTTATCATTCTTGATATTATGCTTGACAAAATTGGACATGTCAAAATAAAAAAATAAAAAAATTCTTTTCTTTTAATTAATAAAGGACCAATTAAATTAATCTTGCAAATAACATTAGATTAAATAGGTAACCGTTCTTAGAACGGACGGTGTAGGGTGCTAACACCTTCCCTACCCATAATCAACCCCCGAACCTCAAACTCTGAAACGTAGACCATCTTTTAGCTGTCCAATTGCGCCATTCCATTTAATGGATAAAGCGATTGGTGGCGACTCCCAACACCCCGAGGTCCTATTCGCCTCTTTCTTTTTTATTTTCGCGGCGTCCTTCGGGATGGTTGCGACAGGAGTTAAACACGGATATCTGAGGGAATCATCCGAATAGAAACTAATAATACTTTATGACTGTCCAACCAAACTATTGCACTGTCCAATCTTTGTGTCTATAGCCCACAGTCCAAAACATCGTGTAGCAATACACACGATCCAACATCGTGTACCACAGCATAGTACTTAATAGTCCCCTCAAGATCTCGACTAAGAATAGTGCTTGTCAAGATCATTAGTGTGTTGCCCGTTACTACGGCCCAGAGGTGCTACCACTTGTCCAATATGGAATCCTCCGCACACTAATGCCTCTAAGTTCATAAATGAACCACACTATGTTTATCACACCAAACACGGTGTAATTACCTCGTCAATCAATCACCAATTATAACCCAAATTGGCACAACGCTCTAAGTATGATCTAAAATGACAAAAATACCCCTATTATCCAAATTTTACCATAATTACAAAAAATTACCAAAATGCCCTTAGTCACAAAATATCAAAGTATAGTACGTCTCACCTGACAGTACTACACCACAACATGTCCGGGTCCACCACTTTGGCCCGACAGCAAAACTCACAGTATCTTTCAATCGCGTAGGAATTTTATCGCGTTTTCACAATCTCATTATTTTTACAAACGTTTTTAAATCGCGTAAATATATTTTGACATTTTTAAACATCGCAAAATCTTTTTAAATCATTTTCTCAATCGCGTAGGATTTTTAATTCATTTTCTTAACCGAATAGCTTATAATTATTATTTTTAATATGTGTAAAACTATATCTAGTATATTTAAAATACGTATAATATTTTTCTTGTGTTCTAAATATAGTATGGAATCTTTTCATTTTATTCGCCTAATTTTAGTAAATTTCGACAGTATTTTGCCTATAAAATCAGTATAAGGTATTTTTGAAGTTTTCTACTAAATGTAGTTTCATTTTATTTTTACCCAATAATTACACTTTGAAACTTGCTAACGCGCTTCAAAATTTATAAAATGAGCTCTACGTTAGTATTTTTCAAGCGTCTGATTTATTTATTACTTAGACTAAATTCTGCTAAGTTAAAATTCTAGGACTGAATTTATTCCTTTTATTTTTCTTAATGATTCATTGGAATCAATTTGTGTTGTAAATCAATTACCTAACCTATCTTAGAAAATAAAATGGCATGTTGGCCAAATCAAAATAAAATGGCATTTAATTATACACTAAATGGCATGTTGGCCATAATTAACTTAAATCAACTTTAATTTGATTATTTTACCTAGATTCCTCAAATCAGTAATTTAAAAAATTGCTGAGAACATTTTGGTTCTCGGTTTGGATGTAAGGCCGTGAGCCTCATAATGTGTTCTTTGGAACACTCATGCAAACCGTACATGTTATTCACATCCTACTTTAATAATTATATAATTATAAACACATGCAATTATATAATCACATACAAAATACATACAATTTATTTAAAACCATAAACATGCATAGAAAAAATAATGAAAGCTATAATCATGCATAGCAAAATAAATCACAAATAGGAAAGCATCTAAACAATTACAAAAATAATAAAAGCCATAAACAACCACACAAATTGAATCCTTATGGATTCTTCATACACAATCAAATCCATTTTCCCATCACCACTTAGGATTGATGAGATTAAATCTCCCTCTTACCTCTTGAAGACAATTAATCGGTTAGTTTCCTTCTTTCTTGAAATTTCGTGCAATCTCCCAAACAAATCCCTAAAATTCTTAAACAATTAGTAAAAACACATACAAGGTACAATATTGGAAAACCATGGAACAATCATGGTTAGAAAAATTAGAAATCCAATTTTGAACCATAGATTCAAAACTTACCCTTAAGAAAGTAAGCAAAAGGTTGGATTTTGGACAAGATAGAGTAGGAATTTGGAAAAACTTTGTGAATGGAAAGTGTTTAGAATAGGATTTGGGTTTAGGAAATATGATGAGATAAAATTATAGAGGTTTGGATGTGTGGGGTAAGGGCTTGGCTGAATTAGAGAGAAAGAAAAGGAAGGAAAAGTATGCATGGGTTCTTGGTATTTTTGGAGAGGAAATGAATAGCTTAATTAAGATAAGTGTGAAAATAAAAGTGAAGAGGGCAAACTAAAGGGTTGCTGCCGTGAGTGGCTTTTTGGGTGAGGTTGAGTGTTTGATTTTGCTAAGTAAATATCCAATTAAATGCACATGATGGTGCACATGATTTATGACCATTTGGAGGTTTCAAGAAGCTAGTAGAACTTGACCAACAAGCCTCCTTGGCTGCTGAAAACCGTGTGGCTCTTCAAGTTTTTAGAGGCTTAATTGTTTTCCATTTACTCCTAATTATATGCTAATTAATTAGGCAATTAGCTAGGTTAATTATCCTATTAAAACTAAATCAACATTCTAATCATATAATCAATTAGTTTAATATATATTAACATATATTATAATCTTTAATCAATATTAGAATATCTAATTAGTATTTAGATTATAATTAATTAAGAATTAAGTTAGTTCACTTAGTTTGTTAATTAGGTAATTAGATTAGTCAAATTAAGCCTAATTAGCTACTAACCAAATTCAAGCCTGCAATTTTTGACTTAATTCTAACCATTGATTCATCTTTAATTCCTAGCCATAGATTACATCTAAGGTAGATATCAATTGGTCATAAAACTATCATTCTAATCTCACCATTGATTAGATCAACGGCTAAGGTTAAAGGCTTCCTAACTAAGTCTTCATCCAACGGTCCTAATCAAAGTCCATGCTCCTTTTGTTGACCTTTTCCTATTGGTTTAAAAAGTCAAGCCACTTTTGTTGACTTGCTCTCATTGGCTAGAATTTGTCTAGTCAAGTTGACTACTTTTCCTAAATGCGGGGGTCCCACAAGATTTTTAAAGATCCGTGGTCAAATCAAGCGATTTTTACTATTTTTGAGACAAAGAGGTATCTTGTAATATAAAATAATATTATAAAAATATAAAATTATTTTATTGCACACTTAAATCCAAAAAATTACGAGATTAATATATATATCAATCAGAATTGGGTTTAGTAAGATCCCCCAACTCCAATTAATTAAAATAAGATTTTTCCGGCCAGAAAATTATTATTTCCTTGGCTCGGAGCAAATCACACACAACAGTCAAGTACACTCATGGAACAGTCAAATTTAATTTACTGCTCACAGAATTCACAAAACAGTACATTTCAGGACTATATTGTAATTATCCCAAAAGTTGGGGTGTTACACAAGTGATTCAGGAATATCTAATTGGAGGAAGAGTGTTTTTGCAGTTCAAGGCATATCTAATGTTGGTGGCATGACTTGAAGGATGTTAAAGTCACTTGCTCTTCAGGAATTGATGGAAAGGAAAATGTCTTCAACTGTCATTCTCTCCAAGAGCCTCCCAATCTCTCTCAAAATCAAGCCCAAATCCATTATTATAACCTCCATAGACCCCTCCTCTTCGTGCTTCAATGGAAGTCCAGCTTGGGACAACTCAGATTTGCTGTTCCAGGGAAAATAATGCACTTAAAAACTGCACGATTTGCGAACCACGGCCGTGGTTGATTCTGAGATGGAAGTTTCACTGCTGGCTTCAAACCACGGCCGTGGTGGACACCATGGCCAGGATGTGGTTGAGTCTGCTTCAATCTTCTTCATTTTCTTGATTCCCTCGAACCATGGCCGTGATGGCAACCACCCCCAAGCTGTGGTTGGGTCTGTTTGTCCTCTTTTTAGTGCATTTTACCCCTAATTCAATATCAATTCAGCTTAGCTCCATTTTAGTTCTTTTAAGCCTCATTTTGTCTCATTCATGTATTGCACACATAACATACCGCAGTTATTTGAACTAAAGGAAAAATGGATGATTAAATAAATAAATATGCTTAAAAGACCATGAAGTGCATGCAAAATATATGCAAAATATGATGTGGAATCACACTCATCAAAATGCTGTTGATTGTAAGACCTTTTTTGATGCACTTGCAATAAGTTAGAATGACTAGAAGAGGTCCAATAATTCTGCAGTGCATTTCTCCTTATTCTAGCACCACTATGGACAAATGCTGAAATTTAAAAGTAGCATGTGATGTTTTTTTGGCAACGATCAGTGCTTGGCTGAACATATTTGTTGAATTGTCTTACTTTGAGAGACTAATATGCACATCAGATTTATAATTTTATATCTTATATCTTGAACTTTAGGTGCTACTTTTTTAAGGTTACTCCAAAATAATAGTTGCCTTATTCAAACTTCTAGTTTATGCTCTTGAGATGTCATGGTGTTAAACTCAAAATGCCTACTTTTTTTGATATTCTTGTCCCCCCACCCTTATGCTGAAATTTCTTCATGATGGTCAATGGAATTTAACTAGTTGCAGAGCTCTTCAAACTATAGTCTGACTAAAGAAGATCTATTCTTCACTTGATGAGAGGATTTACTTTTGCATTTAGAAAATAATTGTGAATGGGAAATGGAAGAAGATACATAGCAATCAAGCTTTGTGTCAAGATTAAACGCTCCATATACGTAATCTCAGATTTGCTCCTATTGTTATTGATTATATAATAAACATGCTGAACCCCTCAAACCAACTCATTAAATATGACTATGATAGGAGAATCAATTTTTTTAAAGGAATTTTTCGATTGCCTTTAGCCTTTAACTTAGACTTCAATTGATGGTGATCTTTGTACTGTCTTAACTAGAAAACATTTTGTTGTACTCTGCTCTTGACTTCAGTATTTCAGAAATCAAAGAATCCCTTACAAGGAGAAGTGGGGGTGGAATAATTCCACTGCACTAGTGATCCTTGTAAAGTGACAAATCCATCTGTTTATTGTTATACTTGTTTGTTGGTTTTCGATTTAAGGAATCTTCTTTCCATCAATTGTTTCCTTTTCTTCCTGTTTTAGCCAATTTCCCATTCATTTATGTGCTATTGTTCTATGCAATCCTATTTTATTATCTCTCCGCGCATATTCTATAGTCAGCAGTGTAACTAGATCCTTCAATTGTTGTTCATAAAAATAGTTTAATTTTCAAATTAACAAACTGTAGAAGTGCACTCAGAATTTAAAGTCCAACGATTGCAAATTATATTAAAAATGCATTTGTCTCAAACATGAGAGGAACTTCAAGACGTAGATGCTCGCCAATTGCCAACTTTTTCAACACTCCATGATTTGGTCTTTATTTTTCTAAGCTTTATTGGAATTGAATTGATACAGAGAGCTTCATTTATAATTGAATTGATTGGGACAACTTCATATAAAAAAAGTTACCACAAATAAAGGAAAACTATTTAGACTCTTCAATTCTAAGTTTTGGTAAACTGCACATTATTCTCTCTACGTTTAATTTATATTTATCTTTTATACATAAATTTTATTTGTAAAAATTTGTTTGGTTTCGGTCTTGAGACGTTTAGCACGTAACGAGAGGTCAAGGAAAAGTCATCTCGGGAAAAAGGTGTGTCCCATTACATATTCTGCCATACAACTACAAATACATTTAGTTTATTAGAAATAGCAGATATTATAATTATAATGAAAAAGTGGAACCTCAAAAAAACTGTGTAAATGTGCCTACTGCTGCCATTTTATAAGAGAGTCGTAGTGAGTATTTGCTGTTATTATGGTCATTGGGTTGTTGCACTAGCCCACTAAGTTAGGCAGTGTCACTCACTGTTTTGGTGCAAGGGCTACGGTGGAGGTTTTAGCAGCTTGGGAGAGTGTTCATTTTTATTGTGATGTGGGTATCGTGGGGTTCAATTTCGAGGGTGATGCCCAAAATGTGTTTAGGCCTGTAGCTAATGGGATTACGGACTTTTCTAGCAAATTAATAAATGGTGCTTGATGACATTCAGACTTTCAGCTGCAAAGTTTGAAAATGCACAATGGGTTCAAAGATCCAAATTTAGCTCCTCATAGACCAACCCAATTTGGCAAAATTTCATCTGATACAATGGTCCGGCCACTTAGAGAAGCCATCGTTATTTTTTTTCTGATGTATTGATTTCATCATATTAATATATTCTTTTACATAATAAAAGGTTTATAAAAAAAAGCTATAAATAAGGTTTTATAATGTAATATATATTTAAAAAATAAAAAAATATAAGTGGCGGTAAAAGACTACATTTAACAATTATATATAAGTAAAGAATTCAATCACGTGAGTTTTGACTTGTCAGTGGTCTAGTTCTCTATATATAGACCAAAAATAAGAACTATAAAAATCACAATATAATTATTTTAATTCATATATATCATATCCAAGAACATTACTAATTCTCATTCTTGCCTGTATTCCTTTCTTTTAATGGAATCGGATAAATAAAATTTTCAACTCTTGTTAAATATAGTAATCATATAAATTATGGCTAGCATACAACTGCAAATATTGTGATGTCACTACCGTTATGTAAACATTTTATTCATCCTTTATGAACCATCCAAATATTATGGTCATTGGGTTGTTGCACTATATATATAAAAAATAAATAATATGTTCCGATAATGTCATAAATAGAATTAGAACTAGCAAAATATTTTTTATTTGTAGTTAGAGCATTCACTCAATAAAAAGTCTTAGATTTTATTTTTATTTATAATTATTAAAAGATAATATGTAAATATCATTATAAGTTTCCTAATAATTCTATTTTTTGGTTGTCAGTCTTTATCAATCTTGTTAGAATAGGTGTTTGATTTGCATAATGTGGGTGGATCGATGTTTCATTCTATCTATATAGGTCATATATAGGGAGGTCATGCTGATTTTTTCATGACTTTAGTTTGAATGTCCTTATAGTAAAAGCACTCTTTATCTTTGAAGTAGGTTGTTTAATTTTGGTCTAACTATTTAAATTTTATTTAAATAGTGGGCTAGTGTATTTTGATTGACATGCCTACTATCTTTTTTTAAAGTAGAAACAGAATGGAAGTTCCTGAGCATCGGAAGTGGATGGATAAAAGGGTGGGTCCTGACAGAAGAAGAGTTACAGATGAGTTCATGGGGGGGTTAACGAGTTTTTTGAGTTTGTTTGTGCACAAGATCAATTTAAAACAATAGGAAAGTTGAGGTGTCCATGTAAAAAATGCAAATGTAAGGTGTATCACGTTGTTGATGAAGTCAAGGCACACCTGTATATGAAGGGGTTTATGAGTGATTACTATTACTGGACTAACCATGACGAACCAAGGCCTCCCATTCCCCTAGTGGTTGCAAACAACTCATATTATGGAAGTAGTGTGGTAAGGGAAGACTTCAATAGGTATGAGCATATGGTAATGGATGCTGCTGGATCTTCTATTGGCAATTACATTGAGCAACGAGGATTTGGTTATGCAGAACAAATAAGGGAAGATCCTAACCCAGAAGCTAAAAGATTTTTTGAAATGCTGTCAGCTGCACAAGCTTCCTTGTATGATGGTTGTGACAATTATTCTGAATTGTCAGCTGCATGTGAAGCTCTTAGCATCAAATCTGATTGCAATATCTCTGACACTTGTTTTAATCAATGGATGGATTTTATGGGAAATGCATTGCCGAAGGATAATCGAATGCCTAGAAACTTCTATCGTGCAAAGAAAGTAGTGGAACGACTAGGGCTGGGTTGCAAAAAGATTTCTTGCTGTCCAAATGGATGCATGCTTTATCGTCCTCCTTATAAGAATCTTTGTAGTTGTAGATTTTGCAGTGAAGACCGTTATAGAAGCATCACTAGAAATGGTAAGGTCAAAGAATCATCTCAGAAAAAAATGTGGTATTTCTCACTTATCCCAAGGCTACAACGACTTTATTCCTCAATGCAAATGGCGTCTCAAATGAGGTGCCATCGTGAGAATGAAAGGGGGACAGGTTCTTTGTCTCACCCATCTGATGGAGAAGCCTGGAAATATTTTGACGAAACCCATCCTGAATTTGCAGAAGACCCTCGAAATGTGAGGCTAGGGTTATATGCTGATGGATTCGCTCCATTTGACAAAACAAGTAAGACTTATTCATGTTGGCCAGTAATCGTTACTCCTTACAATCTACCTCCGTGGATGTGCATGAGAAGAGAGTTCATGTTCTTAACTATCATAATTCCAGGCCCTTCCAATCCAAAAAGTAAAATTGATGTGTACTTGCAGCCGTTTATAGATGAACTAAAACTTCTCTGGAGTACCGGTGTCATAACCTATGATGTCTCACGACAACAAAACTTTTTCATGAAGGCTTGTTTGATGTGGACGATTAATGATTTCCCCGCATATGGGATGTTATCAGGTTGGATGACAATGGGAAAACTTGCTTGTCTAATTTGTATGGAGCACTCGAAAGCACTGACACTTAAACATAGCCAAAAGACATCATTTTTTGATTGTCACCGTCAATTCTTGCCACATGATCATTGCTATAGAAGGAACAAAAATGCTTTTAGAAAGAGACTTGTTGAAACTTCATTACCCCCACGAAGGTTGACTGGTGAAGAAGTGTGGGATAGGGTAAGACATATACCTAACATAACTGAATCAGTAGGAGAAAATCCACCAGGGTATGGTATTTATCACAACTGGACAAAACAAAGCATCTTTTGGGAATTGCCTTATTGGAAAACAAATCTTCTCCCTCATAATCTGGATGTCATGCATATTGAGAGAAATGTGTTTCTTAATATCTTATACACAGTTATGGATACTAAGGGCAAGACAAAAGACAATTTTAATGCTAAACTGGACTTGGCAGAATATTGTAGACGAAAGGATCTAGAGCTGCAAGATGGTGGAGGTGGAAAGCTAAAAAAACCCAAAGCTCAATGCACATTGACTAAGTAACAAAGATTAGCCGTGTGCGAATGGGTTAAGCAATTGAAGCTACCAGATGGGTACGCGTCCAATTTGGCTAGATACGTTGACATGAGGGAAGCAAAGTTGTTTGGTATGAAGAGTCATGATTGCTATGTGTTCATGCAACGTTTGCTCCCAATTGCATTCAAGGCATTACCGAAGCCCATTTGGAATGCACTTACTGAGTTCAGTCAATTCTTCAGAGAATTAACTTCGCCGTTGCTGAGAAAGGACAAATTACATGAGATGGAGCAAAACATTCCAATCATTTTATGTAAACTGGAACAAATATTTCCTCTGAGTTTCTTTGATTCAATGGAGCACATTCCAATTCATTTGCCCTACGAAGCAAGGGTCAGTGGTCCTGTGCAATATCGATGGATGTATCCCTTTGAAAGGTTGAGTCATCTATCTATTTTTATTGTTTTCATTTAAAGCCTCATAAGGTATTTGTTACATTGATGTTCTCAATTAATAGGTTTATACGTACATTGAAAGATAAGGTCACGAACTCAGCTAAAGTTGAAGGCTCCATTTGTGAAGCATATTTAGTGGAGGAGACCTCTACTTTTGCTTCTTACTACTATCCACCCACTGTTCCATCTAGAAGGACAAGAGTTTCACGGAATGACAATGGAGGTGAAGTTTGTTCTATCAGTCCGCCATTCTCTATTTTTAATTTTCCCGGTCGTCGTATTGGAAAATGCAAATCTTGCATCTTGCAAGAAAGGGAAATGAATGCTGCACACTTGTATATTCTTCTAAATTGTCCTAAGGTGGAGCCTTTTTTAAAGTAAGCCTTTGCATATACTTTTAATTTCACGTATCACGATTACATCTATGAAGTGATTTAATCTGTGATCCTCAATTTCAGCATATATGCAGATTTGCTACGAGAACTTAGTCTAAATGACTTACAAGTGGACAAACAAATCTCCACAACATTTCCCACATGGTTTAAAGAACATGTAGGCTAAATATCATCTACCTAATGCCCTGTTAATTCCTTCATTATTTGTTTAGGTAAAATCAATTAACTAACCCATTTGTGATATAGGTGTTTAGTAACAACATTGAAGATGAACTTTTGAGGAGTTTGGCATGGGGGCCCTCAAACAAAGTAAACATGTGGCAGACATATTCAATAAACGATTACAAATTCAATACAAAAGATCATGGTCAAGGGCTGAGTACAACAAATTGTGGTGTTTGTGTTCGAGGTGGCGAGAATGAGACAATGGATAATGATTACTATGGGGTTTTAACTGATATTATTGAAATGCAATATATTGGGTGGCCCTTAAAGATGCTAGTTCTATTCAAATGTGATTGGTTTGATCCCACCCTAAATCAAGGGACAAGGATAGATAATTATGAAATTGTTGAAGTTAGAGCATCTAAAAGATATAAGAATTATGATCCATTTATTCTTGCACAACAAGCAGAGCAAGTGTACTACACACAGTATCCTGAAGGGCAGCAAGGGTGGTTGGTTGTGATTAAAACTAAGGCACGGAGCACAATTCAAACTTTTGAAGCAAAAAAGCCTGAAATAGATAATCCATACCAAGATGAGTCAGTCTTGCAAATGCCTATGATAGTTGCAAACGATGATCTTGAACAAAGTCTTGCTGATGTAGCTGGTCCAGCAGAGGAAGTACACCGTTCAACCTTGAACCAATTTGATTTGGAAGAAGTGGATGAAGATGTTGAACTAGAAGAAGAAGAAGAGCAAGGGGGAGAGGAGGAGGAAGAAGAAGAAGAAGAAGAAGAAGCAGTAGCAATAGAAGAAGAAGAAGAAGAAAAAGCATATTCCGATTAGATTTTGTTTTTTTTTAATGAAATTATTAATGAAATGCTGTGTTATGTATTCATGAACTCTTAAATTATGCTTGCATGATTATGGATTTCTTTAATGTGTTTACTTTAATAGTTTTGTTCTAATTTTCTATATTAATTTAATTGTACCTAATTGAATTTTATCATTATCCTTTGTATATAGATGGTAGGCAGAGGGAGAGGGAGAGGGAGAGAGAGTGGTACCTTTCAGATTGGACCTACATCTATCCCATCTCCCCATTCTCTGCCTGGACCTACTTCTATCCAATCTCCCCATTCTCAGACTAGACCTACCTATATCCCATCTCCCCGTTCTCCAACTGCACCTACTGTTATCTCATCTCCCCATTCTCAGACTGGACCTACCTCTATCCCATCTCCCCATTCTCAGACTAGACCTACCTTTACCCCATCTCTCCATTATCATACTGAGCCTACCACTATCTCATCTCCCCATTCTCAGACTGGACCTACCATTATCCCACCTCCTCATTCTCAGACTGGACCTACCGCTATCCCACCTCCCCATTCTCAGACTGGGCCTACACCCTCCTTAGTTGCAACTTTACATCTATCAGGTGACCCTTCAGCTAGTTCATTTGCACATCCACATCTTGAGACAGCATCGTCTACAGCACAAAACATCAGGTAGGGAAGAAAGGATGTAGATGGACGTATTTGGATCAAGTCAGCCAGCAAAGATCAGTAAGTTATTCTAATTATGAAATTTAATTCATTCTGAATAGTTGTGTGTGTGTGTGTGTATATATATATATATATATAATATATATATTGGATATAATACTTTTGGACTTGGTTTTATCCCAATTTTGGAACGATGCGTGATATAACTACCATATTCAAAAGAAAGTATGAAGAGCCTTGGACAAGTTGGACAGATGTAACCGACACTGTGCGTGATATGTGGTTTAGAGATTTTGAGGTAATATCCTTTTAAGTCTTGTTATTAATCTATTGTAAATTCTACACACTTGTATTTGACTAATTAATATTTTCATCAATGTAGGCAAAATACAAGTGGTTACCTGAAGATAATAATATGATCAGAAAGATTTTTGAAACTAAGGGATCTGGTACACTATCAAATAATCTATTCAAGGAGCGTGATAAAAAGGATGAGGGTACATGAATTCATCCAGATGCTAGGGCGCAGTTGTGGGTTAAATGGAGTGATCCTACATGGCAAGCAGTGTCCATGAGGAATAGCAGAAATAGACAATCTAAAGAGGGTCTCAATGTGCACACTGGAGGATCCATATCTGCAATAGAGCACTGTAGGAGAATGGTAAGTAATGTTACATGCTTATAATTATACCATATACTAATTGCTAGATTGCTAGTTAGTTTGAAAAGTAGATACATGCAAACTCTTGATGAATTAGAGTAGGTTAGATAATGTATTGTCATCTTAAGTGCTAAAACACTTGAGTAATCTGGAGGCAATGCTTGTATCTAGTATACATACGTAATAATATGTCCATTCGATTGGAGCATTCCTTTGCCAACATAGAAACTAAAAATAGGAAGTGACACACGTGACACGTGGTTAAAGTGGTGGAAATAACAGTGAAAAATTAATAAAGGAGATGGTAAGAGAAAAATGTGTTTATTTTTTTATGTTTTTAAAAATATTTTTATAACATTATAACTATTTATTTATTTAATTTGAATTAGACAGTAATCATTTTAATTTTTTTACAGGAAAATATATTAAAATCCTATTTTCTTTTTCAGCACATAGAATCCTGACTTTTTTATTAATAGGTGAAAATATATATTTTATTTGGTTTCTTCATCAAACATTTGTATGTCATCAACAAAGGACAGAGAGAACCGCCAACTATAAGTATTCAATTCAACATTAAACACGTGTAAAATTATGTAAACAAAGTTCGAAATAAACTTATTTTTAAAGAATGTCTTTATATATATGTCAACTATTGACTGTACTACCTACACTAGGCAGTATTTAACTAAGAATATCTCTTGTGAGGACATCTATTTTGCACAAGTGTTCTTATTAGACTAAAAGAAATTATGGCCAGGCTGTTTTTTCAGACTTGATATCCTTACCTAAGGTACATGGTTTTAAAACCACCAAAACCATATTAGTGCAACACTGCATTTTATTCATCTTCTTCGTCCATCCTTTTAGGATTTGCAGAGTTAGTTTTCCTTCATCTCAGTTCCCTTTTCGGTATTTTGCCTTTCAATTTTTTCTTCTCTTAATTTCATTTTATAGAAGTAAATTTACTTTTGAGTTATTCTAATCAAATTTTGCTGAACCAAAATGCGTTCTCTCTTCTCTCTCTTTTAAATTTCTTATGTTGTTACTGTTGGTAAAAGTTCAATTTTTTATTGATAGTTTATTGTCTTTCGCCAATTCTGCCATTTTCTTCTTCCTTTGTTTTCAACAGAATAAAAAGAATAAATAATTAAAAGTTAACAACTTAACATCAATATTTTTCTTCCTATTTTATTTAATTCATTTTATTGAAAAGAAAAACTGTAAATAATGTAAGGCATTGAATTGAAAAAAGTTAAGCAGAGTGTTTGGAGAATAGGTGGGTGATGGTATGGATTGTAGTATCACCTCCTAAACCCTTTTTTGGGTGAATTCATCTCTTCTCTCTGTGGCTATGGAACTTATAAAACTCGAAGTGCTTGGTATATCAAGATGTGGTATAGAGCAGATTTGCAATTAGCTATGAAAAATGCTTCTGATATTATTATTTTTAGATTTGCCATGGGTTTTCTGCATAGATTTGCAATTAGTTTTTGACTGTGAACAACTCCAGGCCATTCACTTGATGCATGCAGTTTTTTTAATTTGGTTTATCAATGCTTCATCTGCCAGGACCACATTCTTCCTATGCTCGTTACTGAAATTGCACTATAATGATTAAGTTGTTAAAAATATATATATACTCTACTAAAAAGCTGCAAGTAGTCCTCTAGTAGCGTAGTTTAAGATGATTTGGATGGTGATGGTGAGATTAAGGAGGTTGTGGAAGAGATGGGGAACATGCTGATTCATAAAAAATGTGGTTTTGATTTTGATTTTGATTTTGATTCACAACTCTGTTTTTTGCCCGATTAGAAGAGGGTGATTTTTATTAGAAGGGAGAAAATTAAGAGGAAATAAACGATGAGGGAATGGGTGGAAAGAAAGAGTGCAAGAGGAAGAGACAGAGAGCTTAGAGGTGGAGCGAGAAGGGCATCATCATCATGTGGGGTTTGCTCCATAAACAAAGATACATACAACATTAGAAGGGAGTAGAAGTAGTAATTTTATTATCTTTTTTTCGGTACAAAGTAGTAGTAGTTATTTTATTGATTACAAAATGAACATGATTTCAGAATTCCTTTCTCTCTTCCCTTTATACCATGTTTACTTCTGTGTTTTATTTTTTTATTTTTTTAAGAGTATATCCTATGCTGACTTTCCTGTGACGGGTAGAAGATAAGTACATCTCTGCAATCATAAACGTGTGAATTCAGAAATGTTTAGGAATATAATTAAGTGAATTTAACCATTAACATATATTATCGTATAGTATATTTTACCTACATAGAATTAATTGAATCTTCTTGTTATTTTTGTGTATATTGAAATTATTTTTTTTCTAAAACGAATATCTTATATGATTTTACACATTCATATCTACCTTGTATAATTGAACAAATTAATTCTCATGCATTAATCTATGCTTCTCAATCCACCTTTTTTAAGTAGACTAAGTCTATTTCAAGAATTTCGCTATAAAAATCATATGAGATCCATCCATTGATTTGTAGTTACTCTTATATATCCTCTTTTAATCATTATTATATCAAAATATTAAACTTGGAATATACTGATTTTTAATTTTCAAGTCCTATTTTTTTTATTTAACTTTTTTTCTTGGAATGATTATAGTGTGCTTCACTTATGCCCTTTTGTTTGATTGTAATGCACTTGCCTGTGCAATTTCTATGTGGTGTGTGGTTTTGTCTTGGAATTACTTTTGTAATGAGTTCATCTCTAGCCCTTCGTCTTTATGTCCCCGGCAAGTTAGCCAAGTCTATGAAAATTACAAGACTCGCGTATTTGTATAAGGCATCGTTTGTTAATCCTTTTTATTCATTGAAAATTTTGCTTATGCATTAATATAATGCAAATATAACATTCTTGTTGTAGTATTTGATACTCAATAAAATGCAGTACAACTACAAATAAATAACAAATAAATAGCCAGAATTTTTTTGTCATAATGATTTAGCATTGATTTTAACATTTCAAATTTGGATAAATGAATGATTCCCACTATTCTAACTTATCTACTCACTATAGTTAAATCTTGGTAAATTTTAACAAAAATTCAGACATTGTGGAGCATTCCTCATCTCCTAAGTCTATTAGTCTGAGCTAGCCCAAGGGAAAGCTCAACAAATAATCAAATAAATCACATGAAAAATAAAAACAAAACAATAGAAAGATTAATTAATAAAAGAATAGAGAAAGAGAAGAGATATGAAATATCCATGACTTGCTGTTGCAGAGCTATAGGTGGTAAAGCCTGCTTGAACGCTCCTGCCACTTGTTATTATGGTATATCTCATCCCATCACCAAACAGCATAATGTTGTCGTTGGTCATGTCAACCTCTATATTCTCTCTATAAACTCCTATCTTTACAATGGAATTTACAGTGGAATTTGACAATAATAGAGAATTAATTTACGACAGTACTCATTAGATGAAATAATGGGAAAACACATCATGAAGAATAATACTCCCTAGGCAGCTAGGCCAATTGAACCCCATATTGTGTTTTATACATTGTTTCAGGATTAAATTTCATGTTAAAATTAGTCTTGCCCTTACTATGGTCTGTATTCATATATCTCTACCAATATAAATTTGTCAAGCTAATCAGGTTGGCCTTGCTTTCAAGTAATATAATTTTTTTAGGCTATTAATACTTGTTTTTTTGTCTTTTCAGGCAAATCAGATGTCTAGGGAGCCTTGCTTTTTTGACATCTACAAGCGGCTTCATAGAGCCAAGGAGAATCCAGAAGAGTATAACACTTTGGAAGCAGCACAGATTGCGGTAAGTATAAGCTAGCATTTAAGTTACATCAATTTTCAATTACAAATGTCTTACAACTACTTTTTAGGAAGAATATGAAAGGCGGATGGCTGAGTGGCAATCCCAACATGGCGAAGATAGTAGTAGTCAAGCCTCTGCTAACAGTATCTACTTAGAAGTTGTTGGAGGCCCTAACAAGAAAGGGCGTATATACGGATTAGGTTCACAAGCAACTAATGTCATTGGATCTTCTTCCACTCCCCCCTCCTCTTCCATTGATGGAGTATCAGCAGCAGAGATTACTACAATGCAAATTCAGGCTTTAACAAATCAGCTTCATCAAAAGAATCTTGAACAAGACATGATGAAGCAGAAGATGGAACAATGGGAGGAGAAGTTTAGGATTCTGCTTTTAGGTAGTCAATTTGGAACATCATCACTTACAGCTTCACAGTCTGAGCTTTCTCATCCAGCACCTAGAGAAGAGAATGACTATCACGATGAGGAGATGAGTGATGATGTTAATGATAACTCAATTCTGTGATTAGTTTTATTTGTATATTTTTATTGACAACTTACATATTTGTAATGATAATTAAGTGTTACTTTGCATTTTGGTACAAATATAATTTACTACTTTGCATTTTATTGTTACTTATAAAATTAAAAGTGTATTAAAATGATAATTCTAAAAATTTTAGGGATGAAATTTGTATTTTTTTAAATTTTTTTGAATTAGAGACGGAACAATGCTGTCTCTAATATTAGAGATGGAATTAGAGACGGTATATTTTTTTAAAAATTTTCAAATTTAGAGACGGAATAATGTCGTCTCTAAATTTAGAGACGGAACATGTTCGTCTCTGTTTTTTTAAAATGTTTTTTGAGTTAGAGACAGAATAATGTCGTCTCTAAATTTAGAGACGGCATTTGAGATGGAAAAAATTTTTCTCTAATTTAATCATTATTATATTTTTTAAAAAAATTGACATTATCCGTCTCTAATTAGAGACGAAAATTTGTATTTAGAGACGAACATTTTCTGTCTCTAATTTAGAGACGAAATTAACTTTTCTGTCTCTAACAATCAGAGACGCCACTTTTAAAGATAGATTAATTTTCATCTTTAATTTCGTCTCTAAATATTTAGAGACGGAAATATTCACATTTAGAGACGGATTTTTTCCGTCTCTAATTCTGAAATTTCTAGTAGTGTTTGTTGAAGTCAAAGAAGAAGGATCAACAAGCCCTTGCCTTTATCCATCAATGTTTAGATTATGCCATGTTTGAAAATGTGTCCAATGCAATCTCTTCCAATCAAGCTTGGGCTATCTTGAAGACCTCCCTTGAAGGTGTTGACAAAGTGAAAAAGGTGTGCTTACAAAATCTACATGGTTAGTTTAGTTTGAATCTTTGCGTATGAAAAAATCTGAGTCAATTTCTGATTTTGGCAATAGGGTGTTGGTTATTGTAAATCAATTGAAGTGTTATGTAGAAAACTTTGAGGATATTCTGTTACCAAGTGACTTCAAACTCAAGACGGGGGGTGAAATGAGTTTATAAAAAATTTTCTCAAACTTTTCATAAAACACTTGAATATCAATTTTCGTTGAAGCTATTGATTAATTGAAGTAAATAGATAGATGAGATTAATCACTTCACTCGCAAATAAATAACCCAAGATGAAGAGTATTCAATCAAGCATATATAATTAAAGCACAAATGTAAGGGAAATAGAGTTGAGAATAACAAACACAAGATTTATCCTGATTTGGTCACCCTTTGTGACCTACATCTAATCCTCAAGTAAACCACCTGAGATTTTTTACTATCACTTCAAGCTTGAATAGGTGCTTGAAGCCTTTACAACCAAGAGTACTCAACACAGCTCTGGGATGCCTCACCCTTTGTGCTTGAGCTTCAATACATGGATACCTTACCATTTACAACTTTTGAGGAATATCTCACCCTCTTCTTTATTTAGGGATACCTCACTCTCTTCTTTATCAAGGGATACCTCACCCCTTTCTTTAGAGGAATACATCACCCTCTTTACAGAAAATCAAAGAAAAATAGAATGATAAACTCTCAAAAGAATAGGTATTACAAATTGAAGCTCAATGGGTATAAGGATTGATCACACTTTAAGCTCAAAAATAGGGGTTTAAAGATATAGCCTATAACAACTCGTATTAATGCTCAACAAGGATTTCCAGATTGATTTCCCCTTAGTCTTTAATGCCCAAAGACTTGTATTTATAGCCCAATGTATTAAAGAGTCGTTGGGAGTGGTTGAAACATTAATTATAGCCAAACTAGCCGTTAATTTCTATTTCTAGAAACTTATCTATTCGAATAACACAAGCCTTTATTCGAATAGATGCATTTTTACCACAATTTGGATTGATTTCTGGAACACATTATTCGAATAGAACCTTTGGTTATTCGAATATATCATTTACAAACATAAAGGTGCTGATAACACTGTATTTTATACATTTTGTAATCCTCTCACTAGACTTCTTAAGGTTCAATTAGGCGTAACTAAGTTAATTTTGACACATTTTATGATTTTGAGCCGAATTGGACAATTAAATAAATTATTGCATAAATTAACCATAATTATCTCTTTGGCAATGTTTAGTAAACTAGCTATAACTTGAGTTTCAAATATCTGATTGATGTGATTTTGGTCTTGTAGGAAAGCTAAGATAATTCCCTACAACTTTCATGTTGAACACTTTTCCAGAATCAGACTCCTTGGAGGTGATATTGGGCTTTGAAGTCAAAATAGAGGAGCTGAAACCGGGTCTAAAACACTCTGCAGTAATTGGACCATATCTTGAGTTCTAGGCATGATTTTGGACTCAAACCAAAGCCATTTTAAAGCAAATATTTAGGCCTACAACTTTCATGAAGACCACTTCTCTCAAAAATGAAAAAATGACTAGATGCACGGCTGTGTATTTACTCAATTATTACTTTTAAAAAAAAGAAAAAAAAGAAAAGAGAAATTAAAGAAACGTCATCCGTGACGTTTTGCTCTTAATCATTCAGGTTACTGTGCATTGCATAGTAACCATTTCTTTGCCTATAAAAGACATTGAATTGGAGACGGAGACGCACTCTTCGGGGGAGGGGAAATTCTGAGGAATTTCTTCCTCCCTCCAATTTCCTTTCTCTCTTTTTCTCTTTTTCTCTCTTTTAGTCTATATGTAAATAAGTTTCAATTTACTTGGGTCAAAGTGTGAAGCTCTTGGTAATAAAATAATGTTAGATTTATTCTTCTCTTGTGCTTTAATGATTTATCTTTTTAGTAATTATTATACGTATTATATTTTGATTCTGATAATTTAAAATCCCGGGTGACAGATGGGAATACTCCATCCTTGTAAAGAGGAGTTCTTGATTTATTGTAGACAAGATATTGACACAGTGAATGCTTTAACCCATTTACAAGTGGTGGTGTTAGAAACTCTCCTTATAAAGTGGATATCTTGATTTATTGTAGACAAAATATTAGCACAGTGAATGCTTGATCCCATTTATGAGTGATGATATTAATAAATGATTAAAGAAAACACAATATAATTATGTATATTATTTTAATGGACTTTTAATGTTGTATTTTTCGATTGGAACCTTCATGTTGCGAGGATTCTAATTGAGTTATAAAATGAATTAATCTTACTTTTACTTTATTTACCAAGAGTGGATCTTTTTACCCAAGTAAATAATTTTTACCGTAGTAACAAAATATTTACTTCACCTTAATCTTTAACAATTCCCTGTGGATCGACCTCGGACTCACCGAGAAATTTATTACTTGAGACAACCTGCACTTGGGTTTGCAAATGCAACAATTAAAAAGTGTGCATCAGGTGCGTAGCCATTTTAATCTTCTATTCGAATAGACCTATTTGAAAAACACTTTAATCAACTTTTAAACCTTGATAAATGTTTCCAAACGATCCAACAAGTTTTTACACACTTAAAGGCTATTTCTTAAGAAACCAAAAATCATTTTAAAGCCTTGAAACCATGTGTGCTATTTGCGTTCTTTAAAAAATAAGTTTAAGGCTTAAGTGTGAACCATTTAACCTTTACAAAATGATCTAAGTCCTAAAGCTATTCTTGAAGGTCTTGGAGTTGATCTTGCCATCATCTTCATGTTTGTTATCATTAAAATAATCTTCAATGGCCAATAACCAATTACATATCTGTGTGATTGAAAAGATCCTTCATTCCTTGTCCTTGACCACATAATTTGATTATGTGGTTTGTGCAATTGAAGAATCTAAAGATTTAAATACAATGTCCATAAGCCAACTAGTGGGTTCTTTTCAAGCCCATGAGGAAGGACTCATGTGAAAGTATGATGGTCCTTTGAAGTAAGTCATCAAAGCCAAAGCTTCTTTGAGAGATAATGATGGAGAAAGAAGCCAAAGAGGACGTGAACGTGGACATGGTTATGGCCAAGGAAGTGGAGGAAAAGGAAATCATGATAATTTTAACAATGATGAGGGAAGTCATCAACCCACTAGACGTCGTGGAAGAGGTAGAGGCAACTACCCTAGACCAAATGAGAGGAGGCATGAAAAATCTAATGTTGAATGTTTTAATTGCCATAAATATGGACATTACTCTTGGGATTGTAGAAATAATGTTGAAGAGAAGGAAAATCTTGTTGATGATAAGCATAACGTTGAAGAGCCAACTTTGTTGCTAGCACTTAATGATAATGAGAAAGATGACAAATGCTCTTAGCAATCAATCATATGTGTGGCTAAAAAGATAAGTTTGTGGAGCTTAATGAGAAAATAAAAAGAAATGTTTCTTTTGGAGACTCTTCCAAAGTGCAAATCCAAGGGAAAGTACCGTTTTAATTTCCTTAAAAGATTATGCTCACAAATTAATCACTAATGTTCCTAAATTAAAAAGAAAAAATTTGAAGTATTTGTAGCCTTTAAAAATTTCAAAACTCTTTTAGAAAAAAAGAGTGATTATGTAATCAAATCTCTAAGATCCGATAGAGGAGGCGAATTTACATCTGAAGAATTTAATAAAATTTGTGAAATAAATGGAATTTTTCGCCCTCTAATGGTTCCTAGATCACCACAACAAAATGGTATAGCAGAGAGGAAAAATAAAACTATCCTTAACATGGCTAGATGTATGCTAAAGGCTAAAAATATGCCCAAAGAATTTTGGGCCGAAGCTATTACATGTGCAGTTTATTTGCCCAATTACTCTCCAACAAAGAATGTTAAAGATCAAACATCTCAAGAAGCATGAAATGGAATGAAGCCTAGTGTTTACTCATTTGCGAGTCTTTAGAAGCATTGCATATGCTCATGTGCTCGACCAAGATCCAAGCTTGATGATTGAAGTGTCAACCATGTATTTATTAGCTATGATGCAAGTTCAAATGGCTATAAATTGTACAACCCAAGTAATAACAAGATTGTTGTGAGCCGATATGTCAAGTTTGATGAAGAAGATGCATAAACTTGGGAAATAGAAGAAGACACCTATGATTTCTTTCTATACTTTGAAGAAGGAGTCCATGAGGCCTTGACACCAATTGACTAATTCACTCCACCATCTTCATCAACTTATTCAACTAATGAAGCATCATCATCTTCCGAAGAGAGTTCAAGTGAAAGACTAAGAAAAATTAGAAGCATTTAAGAATTATATGATGAAACTAAACCTATAAATGATTTATTTTGTCTTCTTGTTGACAATAAACTTATGAACTTTGATGATGTTACGAAAGACAAAAGGTGGAGACAAACCATAAAGGATGATCAAAACTACAAAGAAGAAGAAGACTTGGGAGTTATCATCTCTTCCCAATGGTCATGAAGCACTTGGATATAAATGGGGGTTCAAGACAAAGAAGATTGCCAAGAAAGAAGTGAAGTTGAAGTATGTGAAAGCACAAGACCAAGTTGTGGATATTTTCACAAAGCCTCTCAAATTTGAAAATTTTCAAAGATTACGTGCAAGCCTTGGAGTCAAGAAATTTTTTTAAGAATTTTCTAATTAAGGAAAGATGTTAGAAATAATAATTAAAAAATTAGAGAGTCATGCATGTAGTCATTAAGGTATTATTATGCATTATGAATCAAAATGACATTACAAGTATCTCAACAATGCAGAAAATCATACTCGAATGAGTACTAATATCATACATGCAAAATCTTCATATCCTGGTGATCCAACAAAATGTGATATATGGGTAATAGGAAAACACATCAAAATTGCATGTCAATATGTGATTAAAGTGCATTTCCCAACAAAATGGCCCCAAACATCTACCTAAGATACTTTATGAGATTTAACAAGCATCTCAACACAATAACAAAATGAGATTAAGTCCAAAATGTCTCCACAACATGCCATAGCATAAATAAATAAAACTGCACAGATAATAATAATAACAATATTATATGGCAATGATAATAATAGTAATATAATTGTTTAAAGTCTCGAGACATAATAATAAAATGAGGTCATAACAAAAAATTACAAAACAAACTCCTACTAACCCAAAACATCAAAAGACCTCACTATACCCATACGGGTTACATGATCAACAAAAACTTCAACAGGTAAACCTTTGGTTAGAGGGTCTGCAACCATAAGTTTAGTACAGATATGCTCGACACGAATCTGAAACTCTTGAATCTCCTCTCTAACAAATATGTATTTTGTATCAAAATGCTTTGAGCACTTAGAGCTTTTTTTAATTTGAGAGAAACGCACTATGATAGAGTTATCACAATAGATAGTAAAAGGCCTAAAAATATTTTCCACAATACAAAATTTAGTAATCAAATTTTTCAACCATACCGCTTGACGCATAGCCTTATAACAAGCTATATACTCTGCATCTATAGTGGAAGTAGGTATAAGTGTCTATTTAATATTTTTCCAAGAAACAACTCCTCCTGCTAACATAAAGATATAGCCTGATGTGGACTTGTGGTCATCTGGACAACCACTATAATTAGAATTAGAATAGCTTATCACCTCAAGGTGATCCGATCTCCTATAGGTGAGCGTATAATCTTTGGTGCCCTGTAGATACCTCATAACTTGTTTTGTATCCTGCCAATGAGCCACACCAAGTTTGCTCAAGTATCTTCAAACTTAAGCATACAAAATGTTACAACTAGCAGAAGCATATAGGACTTTCTCCATTTTAACAATATCTTTATCATTTTGAGAACACTAGGGATTAGAGAGCCTTTCACCCTTTTGAATGGGTGCAGCACAAGGATTACAAAATTTCATATTAAATCTTTTTAGAATCCTTTCAATATAAGCTTTCTGAAATAAGCCAAGACTACCACGAGATCTATCATGGTAAATCTCAATGCCCAATGCTAAAAAAGCATCACCAAGATCTTTCATATCAAAGTGCACTGTCAACATCTGCTTAGTCTCATTTAGAAAATCAATATCATTACTAGCCAACAATATATTAACATATAAAACGAGAATGATAAATTTGTTCCCACTAAACTTTAGATAAATGCATTGGTCAATAGTATTTTCTTTAAAGCCAAGAGAGCTAACAATATAATTAACTTAATTTCAAGTACCATTTCCTAGAAGCTTATTTCAATCCATAAATGGATCTTCTCAATTTATATACCATATGATCTTTACCATCTTCAATGAAACCACTAGGTTGATTCATATTCACATCCTCATACAAATCACCATTTAAGAAGGCAGTCTTAACATCCATTTGATGAAGCTCCAAATCAAAATGAGCAACCAATGTCATCATAACACTAAAATAGTCTTTAGTGAAGACCGACGAGAAAGTCTCCTTATAATCAATGTTTTCACTCTAGTTATATCCCTTAGTAACAAATATGACCTTATACCTCTCAATTTCTCATCTAGCATCACGTTTGATCTTAAAAGACCCATTTGCAACTAACTGTTTTACAACTAGTAGGCAACTCCACTAATTCCTAAACATTATTCTTTCTCATAGAAGCTAACTCATCCTCAATGGCCACCAATCATTGTGCACTATCAGGACTAACCATAGCCTCTTGAAAGGAAATAGGATCAGAATACTCAACTAAATTAAACTCATGCTCCTACAGGTACATAACATAATCCCTGAATCTAGTAGACTCAATGGATATAGGAACCCGCTTAGATCTTCTCGGTGGAGTCACAACAACATCTGGATTCTGTACATTATTTTTTACCTATTGAGGGACATCGACATTATCAACATGATCAACAACATTATCATTATGAATCAAAGAAGATGACATTATCCCTGCAAAGGGGACAATAGGAATAGGAAAACAACATGCTCATATCTAAAATCAACAATACGTAGCTCATGAGTTCCACTATGCTCTAAGTCCCTTTCAAAATAGACAGCCCGATCAGATTCAATAAGTTTAATAGTATGAGAATGATAATAGAACCTAGAACCCCTTGAGCCAATACAATAATCAATGAAGAAACCACTAATGGTTTTGGGATTGAGCTTCTTTAAATGTGGATCATAAGACCTCACCTCTGTCTTACAACCCCAAACACAGAAATGCCTCAAGGTAGGCCATTTGCATGTCATAAGCATATATAGAGTCTTCAGTACAGATTTACTTGACATATGATTCAATATATATGTAGTAGTCTTCAAAACATCTCCCTATAAGAATTCTAAAAGAGTAGAATGACTAAGCATATATTTCACCATATCTATAAGAGTACGGTTTCTCCTTTCTTTGTAACTCCTTTTGTTGCAGAGTGTCAGACATGGTGTACTATGCCTCAATACCACAGTCTTGTAAGAACCTAGCAAAAAGTTCAAGATTTCTACTAGTTTCATCATACTTGCCATAGTACTCACCACCCTTATTAGACCTCACACATTTGATCTGTTCATTAAATTTCAATTCAACAGTGGCTTTAAATGCTTTAAAAGCATCTAAAGAGTCGGATTTCTCACGCAGCAAATCAATTGACCCGCATCTAGAGAAGTCATCAATAAAGATGATAAAGTACCTAAACCTGCCTATAGCAATAGAAGTAATGGGCCCATAAATATTTGTATAAATTAATTATAGTATTCCTTCACTCATGGTAAACCCACTCCTTCTGGCTCTAGCTGTGAGTTTTCCTTTTATACAATCAGCACAGGTGTTAAAATATGAGAAATCCAGATCATGAAGAATATTCTCCTTCATCAACCTCTCCATTCTTTTCCTAGAGATGTGTCCTAAACGTTTGTGCCACAACATAGAAAAGTTTTTAGCAACTCTACCACGCTTGTTCCTAACAACATTATTGGTATCCGAATGTCATTGATTGACATAAAAGGAATTAACATCTAACATGTATAGACCATTAGACAAGACTCCAGAACCAACAAGAGCAGGATCATAATATAAAGAAACTTTTTCATTACTAAAATGAAAAAAGTAGCCACAATTATCCAAAACAGAAACTGAAACCAAATTCTTTCTCATAGAAGGCACATAAATTGTATCTTTCAAAACTAAAACAAATCCAGTGCACAACTTTAAAGAAACCACTCTTATATGTTCTACTTTGACTCTAGCTCCATTTCCTACTGTGATCATCAACTCCTCTTCACTTGGTCTCCTCCTGCTTTTGAATTCCTGCAATGAATTTGTAACATAAATAGTTGCACCAGTATCTAACCACTAAGTATATGAAGGAACATTAACTAGATTTGATTCAAAACACACTAGAGCTAATGTGTTACCTTTCTTTTTCTCAAGTCAACTATTGAACTTCAAATAATCAAACTATTTATGCCCATATATATCATAGAACTTACAATTTTCATTAGATTGATATTTGGGCTTAACACCAAAAAACTCACCAAGACCAGAAGGTGGCCCAGAAGGATATCCAGGCTTATCATTCCCCTTGTTTTCTTATATTGGGGCTTACTATTCTTCCCTTTAGCAAATTTCTTCTTCTTGTCACCATTTTTGTGGTAAGCAACCTGAACACTATAGGTCTTGCCCTTCTTCATGGTCTACTCCTCTTGAGTAAGAACAGATATAAGCTCATCAACAGTCCACTCCTCCTTTTGAACATTGTAAATGGTCCTCAGAACATCAAAACTAGGTGAAAGAGACTCAAATACCTGCCAGAGTAGGAAATCCTCTCCTAACTCCACTTTCATGATCTCAACTTGTTGTACTAGTTCACAAGCTTCAAAACATGTTTACAAACACCACTCACACCATCATATGTAGTCTTTGTCAATAAAGAGAGGCAGTAGGCCTTTTCAGTTTTATGAAACTTTTTGAATATCTCACTAATAGATTTAAGAAACTCTTTATCATTTTTTCTTTCTGGAATGCTCTCTTTAATGGTATTTTCCATGCTATACTTCATGGTCATCAAACAGACTTTTTTGAATTGAACCCATTTTTCATGTTTCTTCTTATCTGCAGTAGAATATGCATTTGTGGGTCTTTGAGATTCATCTTCAATGAGAGCATCACCAACATTAGAGATAACAAGGAACAATTTCATAAAATCCACTCAATCCTCATAATTGGTCCCATTTAATTTCATTAAAGCATTCATTTACATTGATAATGCTGAAAGAACAATATATTAAAAGGAGATTTTGTCAAGCATATCAACATGTATAATATTTTTAATGTTATCAGTGCGTATGCACCCCAAGTAGGGTTAGACGAACACTTCGAGACAAAATTTTGGGAGGATTTAGAAGGTTTAGTTTAGGGAATACCATTAGGAAAGAAGATTTTTCTAGGAGGGGATCTAAATGGTCATGTTGGGAGCGAATCTAGGGCGTGTGAGGGTTTGCATAGGGGTATGGTCTAGGAATAGCTAATGCAGATGGCAAAGCAATTCTAGATTTTTCGGTAGCTTTTAATTTTACAATAGCTTTAAGAAGCATGAAGAGCATGGATTGCAAAGTCATCCCTGGAGAAAACTTGACTATCCAACACAGGGTTTTGGTTATGGATGTATGTGTTAAGATGAGAGTAAGGAGAAATTGTCAAGACAGAGTCCCAAAGATCAAATGGTGGCAACTAAAGGGAGGAAAACAAATTCTCTTTCAGAGGAGGATTATGGAGGAAGAGCAGAGGAGGATTATGGAGGAAGAGATTTGAGAGGTACAAGGGAGTGCTAATGATATGTGGGGTGAGATGGCTAAAAGGATTAGGAAGGTAGCAAAAAAGACACTTGGTGAATCAAGAGGCTTTGGACCTAAGGATAAAGAATCTTGGTGGTGGGACACGAGTGTACAAGATAAGATTAAGGTTAAAATGGAATGTTATAAAGCTTGGCACGTGTGTAAAAATGATGTAAATTAGAAAAAAAAATATAAGACAGCTAAAAAATATACTAAGAAGGCAGTGAGCGAGGCGAAAGCTAAAACATTCAACGGATTATATCAATCTTTGGGCACCAAAGACGAAGAAATGAATATTTACAAGCTTGCTAAAAGTAGGGAAAGGAAGACGATGCTTGAATCAAGTGAAATGCATTAAGGATGAAGATGGTAAAGTATTGGTTATGGAACAAGACATCAATGATCGATGGAAGGGTTATTTTCACAAGTTATTTAATGAGGGACATGAGATAATATTAGGGGACTCGAACATTCTAAACACTAGAGAAGATGACCAAAATAAAATCTTTTATTGTAGAATTCGGGAGTTTGAGGTAAAAGAAGCATTGAAGAGGATGTATAATAGAAAAGCGATCGAACCAGATAATATACCTATTAAGGTATGGAAGTGCCTAGGAGAAAAAGGTATAAGCTGGCTCACAAAGTTGTTTAATGAATAATTGGATTTAAGAAAATGTCAAATGAATAAAAAAGAAGAACTGTAATTCCTATTTATAAGAACAAGGGAGATATACAAAACTATGCAAATTACAGAGGGATTAAACACATGAGTCATACCATGAAGTTATAGGAAAGAGTAATTGAACGGAGATTAAGACAAGAGACTCTTATATCAGAGAATCAATTTGGTTTTATGCTTAGGAGGTCCACCATGGAAGTAATCTATCTTTTACAAAGATTGATGGAGAGGTATCGGAGGAAGCGAAAAAACCTACACATGATTTTCATTGATCTAGAAAAAGCCTACGATAGGGTACTGAGAGAGGTATTGTGGAAGGCTCTAGAGAAGAAAGGAATTTGTATCGCTTATATTCGAGCAATCCAAGATATGTATGATGAGGCTAAAACTAGTGTGAGAACACATAATAGGATCATAGAAGATTTTTCTATAACTATAGGACTGCACCAAGGGCTAACTTTGAGTTCATATCTTTTTGCCTTAGTCTTGGATGTGCTTACTGCGCATATCCAAGAGCTGGTGCCACAATACATGCTTTTTGTAGATGATATAGTCTTAGTTGAAAAGTCGAGAGAGGAAACAAATAGGAAGCTAGAGCTATGAAGATGAGCTTTGGAAGAATATGGCTTTCATCTAAGCAGGAGTAAGACGGAGTATATGGAATGTAAGTTTAGTAAGAAGCATGCTAATACTAGCTTAGCGGTGAAAATTGGAGACCATACCATACCACAAGTCACATGATTTACGTATCTTGGATCTATCATACAAAATGATAAAGAGATAGAGGGAGATGTAAACCATAGGGTTTAAGCTAGATGGATGAAATGGAGGAGTGTTTCAAGAGTTATTTGTAATAGAAATGTGTTTCTCAAGCTTAAGGATAAATTTTACCGCACAACTATAAGACCCACGATGTTGTATGGTACTGAATGTTGGGCAGTAAAAAGCTAGCAAGAACATAAGATCAATGTCGCTGAGATGAGGATGTTGCGTTGGATGTGTGGCCATAGAAGACAAGATAGGATTAGGAATGAATGCATTAGACAGAAAGTAGGGGTAGCACCTGTTGTAGAAAAGATGAGAGAATCTCGCCTTAGGTGGTTTAGACATATAAATAGAAAACTCTTAGAAGCCCCTGTAAGAAGAGTAGATCAGGTGGTGGATAGCCCAACAGCTAGAGCTAGAGGGAGACCAAAAAAGATTATAGGTGAAATAATTAAAAAAGATTTAGATTTGAATTGCATTTCTGAAGACTTAGTTTATGATAAGGAACAATGGTGTCATTTAATCCATGTAGCCGACAGCACCTAGTGAGAAAATGCTTAGTTGTTGTTATTGTTATTGTTGTTGTATATCAACATGTACAATATTTGAGCAAATAACCATAATGGAGTTTCCCCATGCAATTGTAATTCTGCCTAAGGGTTTCAAATTACAACACATGAGTAGACTCACATGGGCATCAAGATCATGTCCCTAAATCTAGTATCGAGAGGATACTGAGAACTCTAAGGGCACAACCTTAATGCCTTTAACAAATCATTAGAAATCATATTAATGAGGACAAACCGATAGGATAAGTGCATCATCAACACAATCTCCAATGCAACATTATTAACAAAATATCAACAAAATGACACCTCAACATAATTGATCCCACGAAGGCGAGCTCACTCACAATCATGTAAAGTGCCCCAAAACAATGCTATAATACTTTAAACAACAACTTTCACAATCAAATTGCATAAATAATAACAAAATAAATAGTTTTCAAAATATTACATATTAATTGATGCACAAAATAACACTGAAAGTTATTTTAGTGACCAAACAACATCAACTCTGAGAGTGCATAATATATATCATGCCCAGAAACATCACAATACTACACAAAAAATTCTAGAGACAAAAAAGAGAGTACTATATATTTTTAACAATTTTAATTTCTAGAAAGTTTGGAATAAATAATAAATAAGCATGAAAAAATAAATAAAATTCATCAAAAAATAAAAAGGGTGCGTGGAGCACAAATTAAAAACATAATTGAAAAACCATTTTTCTACATGACTCACGTGCCCCCACGCACCTGGGGTGTAACTAGGCATGGGAGGAAGGCTCGCCTTCCTCACCCGTTTCACTACAAATAGGTCACATGACCCAGTTTGAACAATAACAAGTCATGCTAGTTTTCTCTTTCAATTCCTCACCTAAATCCATGATCTTGGTGTCTACAGATTCAGAAAAACGGGCTCTACTTTTGTCGTAAGTTAATTTCATTAAAGAAACAACAACGAAAATTGGGTTTTCAAGATCAAAACGTGGCCATGTCCGAAGCATAAAAAACGTGAAATTCTGAATGATTTCTCAACCATTTGACACAATTCTTATATATGTATATGAAAACGAAATTTAGAGATCTTCAATAGCCCTTAATTAGTTTCTCGAATTGATAATCAAAAGAAAAATAAATCATAAAATTTAAATGTTTTAAGGTTCCACGGGTTTAAGTAAAATTCTTTGTGAATTCACAATATTATAATGCAATATACATGTTTTTTATACTCAGGATAACCTGATCTACAAAAGGCCTAATTTCTTTTTTAAAATCAATCTAAAAAAAATTGAATTAAACATCACATACGTTAAGATTTTGGGTTTCTTCAATTTTAAATCTCATACGATTTTTAGGTAAAAAAAAAAATTGATAGTCATAATTAAGATTAAAACCACTATGATACCAATTGCTAAAATTTCTCATCTATTAATCTCAAAATTTATGACATATCAAAATATATAAAGAGATTTAGGGTTATCTTGAAAATGTGTTGATGAAGAAGTCATTGTTGAAACCCTTAAAAGAAATCTTGATGAGAGAGATATTATTCTTACCTCACAGTAATCGCTCATGTGTCAATATCATTAGGGCAATTGTACGTACTAGAGTAGTTAGGAATGAGGACCTCTCTATGTATATATAGAATAACTAAAATGAGTTAAACCTACCCACTATTGCAAACTCATATACAGGACACATTAAACAAAACTCACATGAGTAATTCTTTAACAACAATAGGCTTATTAACAATACTGATAACAATTTAGACTAACCAAAATGTTCTAATAATTTTGACCTCTAATTAATCTAGATTTTATTAAATTATAATATAAATTATACTAGTACATAAAAATTCTAACATCTACCTCATGTATTCCAAGTGCTAAGGTTAAGTAGGTCTAAGAAGGTCGAGTATTTGGGTTATTGACAATAAAAATCATGCATTTATATTCAGGTATCTCTATTAGCATTGAAGTCCAGCTTGTGTTTGGGGTTGCAAGTTCCACATGATGCTGATTTTTAATTTTTTTTTTCACCCACCTATTATACATATCGTCATGCTTGCGTCATGTATTTGCCCTTTTTTTTCCTGTGTGTCATTTATTTATTTATTTTTATCATAGGAAGTGGTTTTAATGTTCCTCTTGAGCTATCGTTAGGTATTTGGAATGAATTAGATTTGATTGGTACAAAGCTATTTAAATTCTTTTTAGTTTTAACTAGCTATCATTTTGAGATGACGAAGGAACGTGGATGAGCATGATGTTTCTATATACATTTTTTTAGTTTCTTAGAGTATCTCCCTATCTGATAGGTGATATATTAATTTTCTAAAATATGGTCAGGCTCTTAAGTGAGAACCTTTCTAATCATATTATTTTTATACATATGAATTCCTTGATCGAACTCAGAACCATATACTTAAAGAAATCGAGTCCCTTTCATTCAGACCAACACACGTTTAGTAATGTTTTTACATACATTTTATTCCATTATTTGTCTATCAATACCATGACTTAAAAAAAAAAAAAAGCCGTAGCCTGTCAAAATTGTTTGAGTAAGAAAGTAATAATGGAGGAGTTTGTTGCAAACAACATAACTTGATTTTTTTTTTTTTAGTATATAACTTAGTTTAGTATCTTTACTTTTGTGTTTGTGTTCCCTAAAATGTGCCACTAACATGTTGGGTAGCAAGATTTTCTTTACTCTTAACAAAAATATTTTTTATATATCCACTTTTAACATCTATAGGATATGGTAAACGTCTCTAAGATAAGTGGTAATTCTTATATTAGATATGATAAATTCTAATTTGGCTAAGTTAGGGAGAATAGAAGAAAGTCATCATATAAGTAATAAGGATCACTACTTATTACCTAATTTATCATCACATCATTGACTTGTGTTGAAAAATATGTCTAAGTAAGTGGTTAATACCTCTAAGATAAATGGTGATTTTTGTGTAAGATCTGGTGAATTCTAATTTTATCTCATTATGTGTAATAGAAGAAAGTCACCACATAAATAATTATAATAACTACTTATTACCTCATTGATCACCACATTCTATAAATGTCAAAAGTGAGTGTCAAAAGTTGGTGTACAAATAATGAGGCTATACTCTTAATTACCTTTTTTTTTTCCATGTTCTACGTTTGTGAATGGATAAGTGGACTTGGCCATTTGTGAAAGTTTTTTTATATAAATAAAACAAAGCTCTAAATAGGTAAAATAAAATAATTTTTGGTGGCAAATTTTTATTTATTTTTAATCACTTTATCTCATTTATTTTTAAAAGAAAAATTAAATCAATATCAACCCTTCTTTATTTATTTATTTATATTCTTTTAAGTTAGCTGGGTTGTGACAACTTACCAGTTTGAAGTTTTTATTTAGAGGTAAAATAAATATTTTTAAGGTTGATAAAAAATTACACAATTGACTTAGAGTAACCGTCTTAGGGCGAATGGTATCATGTTGTGGAATTAAGTTTCTACCATTTCTTGTGCAACCATCGACTCTCAAATTTAATCTCGTTTTCAAAAGACCAGTTTCCATAAATAAAATGTTTTTTAATTTTTCTTAATTAAAATAAAATTGATGACTATTTCATTTTCTTTATAAATTTTATTTTTTCATCGTTCCGTCGTAATCCCATTCATGCCAACTGTGATAGTCAAAGTACAATATATTTGGCTAAAAATCAGTCAACCATGAAAAGACAAAATATATAGATGTCAAAGTCCACTTTGTCAGAGAAAATGTCTGTAATTGCACAATTGTAGTTTACATGATAACCACAGTTGAGAAACCAGCAAACTTGATGACAAAACCATCGCTGATTGATAACATGGTCAATATTTGCTGAGGTTAAGACTCCTTGATACAAATAAAATACAAGCCAAGGTTGATAATTCTTAAAATGCGACTTGTATTAAGTCAACAAATGAGGAAGATTTTTCCATTTAGTTAAGAATGTTTTTCAGTAAATGATTGAAAGGTAATAGTTGGCTAATGGAGATCAATGGTTCCATGCAAGAGGTCTCTACAAATAAAGACCAAATTCCTCTATTTTAAAAATGCAACAAGCAGATGTTACGAAGCAAAATTAAGAGCTTCTTATAGTTTGATAAAATAGAGAGTGCAGTGTGAAAAAATTTCTTCAGTGTGCTATGATTTTATACATGAGATTTTGGGTATACTTCATAACTCTATAATATTACAATTGTAGTAAGAAAAAATCTTATTAAAAATAATTGTAAATATTCTTTGATATAATATAGAATTTTTTTTTAGTTTATTATGCTAGTGCGTGTACTACCTATGTACCTATATCAATAATACTATTTATGCGCTTTGCATTTTTCATCAATTATTATTCACAAATTTAAACATACTTTTCCTCACATTGATAAAATATTTAAGACACTTAAAATATATTTATATCTAACATTCTAAGACAATTCGCAGTACAATCGGTCCGACTGCATGTAAGATCATGTGTAAGCAAATACCAAGACAAATAGCCTCTAGGCCATCTACCAAAACCACGAGTGTAATAAATAAAAGAAGTTCGTTCCATATAACCAATTCATCCTCCTTCCCCATCTCACCAATTACCAATCAATTACATTTCCTCCTATACACTAACAAAAGAAAATTTTTTAGGTGAGTACAATCTACTACTTAAATTATTATTTGATATATATAAAAATATTATTAAAAATTAATACAATTTTATAATAATTTTTATCACATTATATATGTCAAATAATTATTTAAATATCTATAATAAACCATATCTAATTAAGAATTATTCCTAACAAAATAAGTAAAATCAAAACCAGTAACCGTATTTATTAGTAGTAATATATACCTCACTCCACTTTGATTCGTAATCTTTAATTCAACAATTTAAGGAATGTAATCCCCCTTTATCATTCTAAAGTAAACAAGGAAAAGTCAAAAGGAAAAGGCAAAGCTGCCAATAAACTATAATATAAGTTATTTAAATATTGTTTTTGTTTCAGAGCAAGTTGTTTCATTTGTTTGCATGTAGCCTGAAGTTGGAGGAATCAACCACTGAGAATCTATCATAATATGTGTGTTATTTATATGCATGCCCATAACACAAGCATGTGAGAGCACTTCGTGGGTGGAAGTGAATCAAGTAACTGAGTGAGGAATACACATAGAGAGAGAGAGAGAGAGGGAGTTTACAATGGGTGCATTGTTAGTGTGGTTGAGTTTGGTGGGAGTGGTGGGATGTGTGTTGTGGCTGTGGAATGAGCTCTGGTACGTTGTTCCTCTCAGAGCCAAGTGCTCAGCTTCTGGCACCAAGTTGCCACCAGGCCACATGGGCTTCCCTTTCATTGGAGAGATGCTTAGCTTCCTCTGGTACTTCAAATTTCTTCGACGCCCAGATGAGTTTATTAATGCTAAGCGACGCAAGTAAGTTTGTACCCTCCTTCAACAAGATGTCTAAGCATATAGCATATTTGGTATCATTTCTTTTTTCAAGTCTGAGCTGCAACTACTAATAATTTGATTAAACCTAATGTTGGAAAAATATAAGTATAGTAAGAAAATAATTTTAAGGAAATTTCTGATGGGATCATAGTCTGGTCTTTCTTAGCAAATCAAGTCTCATAATGTACCTCCATTTATAAAAGATCTAGAATTCTCATAAATTACAAAAATTGTAAAGTCACAACTCCTAATTTAATTACATAAAGCCATGTTCCTAAGTTCATGAATATCATGATTCATGTATGCCTAGATTCATATATACTTAGGATTTATGTATGCCCTGGGAGCCATGTGGTCATAAACATCTCCATATATAGTAGATCTAGAATTTTTTGAATGAACAGCTTCTAACATCTTAATTAGATTACAATTTTTTTTCCCCAGTGGTTCAGAAGCTGCCATCTATTTATTGCGTCTTGAAGCATAAAATTTGAATGAATGCCTCTACTTTTATTGTTATCTTCATAGTCATAGTGATTTATGTTTGGGGAAAAACAACCAAATAGATATGGAGATGGAGTAGGCATGTTCAGAACGCACCTCTTTGGGTCACCAACCATCATAGCATACACCCCATCAGTTAACAAACTTGTGCTCCAATCAGCGGACAAGTTCATACAACAATGGCCAACTGTTGAACTCATGGGCAAAACTTCCTTGGTGGCTGTCGAAGGGAAGTCCCATGCCAGGGTTCGCAGCTTTATCAACAATGCCATCAACCGACCTGGGCCTTTACGCCGCATCGCTGCTCATGTCCAACCTCACATGGTCAATACTCTCAAATCCTGGGCACAAATGGGTAAAATCAATGGCAGGTCTGAAACCCATAAGGTATGTATACTCTTCCAAAGTGTATACAATGCTTTGCTTGGTTAAGCACTAAAAGCTTTTCCCTTCGTATACATAATATATCCTTAGGGAAATTTTAAGATACCCTTATAGTTATAATCAGTTATTTATTGAATACTGATTTTATAATAAATATTTAAAAATAATTAATCATTAACAAAATTCTTGATAATTTATCTTGAGTATCGTATCTTAAAAAAAAATAGATACCGTATAAGTCTCACATCCTTTTGCAACTTAAATGTATTTCTCAAATATAGTATTTAAAAGTAATTTTTTTTTTCAAAATGTTCTACTGAAAATAAAAATTCTTAAGACACAGAAGGTTTCTATAAAGTGATAACAAAAATGAGAATCAGTTGTACTTCTTTCCTACTAAGCATAGCTCAATTGGTATCCCGCCTGATATTTACCATCCAAGGGGCTATGGTTATGTGGTGTGTGTTCGATCCCCCACATCTCTATTTTCTATTTTCCTTTAGGTCTGGTACCCTTTTTTTTCTAATATTTGGGCATATTTTAGGTGACATCATAATTTATCTATACAAAAAAAATCTAATGAAATAATTGTACATGATTCTCAAATATCATGTCTACCAAATTGCTTGTCCACCAATTCCATAAATACATTCAGTTAATATGACATTTTCAATTTTATATCAAGGCAATATTTGTCGTATTCATTATATGTTCTCATATATTGGTATAATACCCTTATGGGATTTCTCATTAAATACTTAGAAAGCATAAAATTGTAACTGAAATCACTCTCTATTGATTGCAGCTGACATTTGAGAATATTGGGAAATTATTTTTGAGCTACGAGCCAGGTCCTCTTCTATTTTCCTTGGATAAGCTCTTTCAAGGCATGCTTCCAGGAGTGAGGGCCTACCCAATCAACTTTCCTGGTTTTGCTTACCACCATGCTTTTCAGGTTCAACCCAGTCCAATCATCAAGCAAATCTGCCTTCATTTCCTTGATTCTATAATACTGGACTTCTCAAATTAACTATATTCCATAATATTTCAGTGTAGAAAGAAGCTTGAGGACATTTTCTGGATGGAGTTAGATAAGAGAAAGAACAAAAGTAATGCGGAAACAATTGATCTAATGGACGGGCTGATGCAGATTGAAGATGATGAAGGTAACAGATTGAGTGACAGAGAAGTGGTAGACAACATCGTCTCTCTAGTGGTTGGTGGATATGTGTCTACTGCCCTTGTAGAAATGTGGGCTATTTACCTTCTTGCTAAGTACCCAAGTGTCCTCAGAAAGCTAAGGGTATTGACTTTGTTTTTTACAACAGATGGCTTAATAAAGTGATTAAACTTCTATGCACCAAAGCAAAAAATAAAAAGTGATTAAAATTCTAGTGCATCTAATCGTGTGCTTTTTATTTGCAAGTGCAGGAAGAGAACATGGCTTTCAAAAAAAGCAATCCAGAGGATTTTCTTACAACTGAAGATATTTCAAGTTTAAAATACACAAAGAAGGTCTTTCATTGGCATAAATATAGACCATTTGAGTTTTCAAGTAAAGAATTCCATTTGTGCAGATATATATATTTTCTGGGAAACCTTAGTTAATTTTGTTATATTGCTTTAACTAAACACAGGTTGTAGAAGAAATAATAAGAATGGCCAATGTTTCAGCATTTCTTTTCAGAAAGGTTGACAAAGAAGTTGATTATAAAGGTACATGATTGCAAGCTCTGATAAAGTTACTAAGTTAAAACTTATGCATAAAGATGGAATATTTGTTTTAATTGACCAAAAAATATATATAGGTAGGTGTCAGATTATGATATTTGCACATCACAGTTTATTACATTGTTTATACATCGCTCCATTTCTTGAACAGTGATTGGTCTAATTCTTGCAAAAATCACTAGTGTGTGGATTCAATCTGCAGAAACCAATTTCTTTACAGGATTTCGATGTAAAAATGTAGTGTGAATAATAAATTATGTGCAAGAACTCATGCCACGCTTGTCGCTATAAGCTATTAAGTTTACACCTTATATATATTATCTAAAAACTAAACATTTTTGTAGGTTACAAGATGCCAAAAGGATGGAAAGTAATTATCTTGCTTCGGTATGTTCATACAGACCCGGAGAACTTTGAGGATCCCATGTATTTCAACCCTGACAGATGGAATGTATGGTCACTTCCCTTAAGTTTTATTAGGTTAATGCTTTTTCCTGAGTTCCTTGTTTCCGAAAAGATAAGTGACTGTTTATATATAATTCTCAGGAGCCAGCAAAGCCTGGAACTTTCCAAGTCTTCGGCGGTGGACAAAGAATATGCCTTGGAAGCACGCTTGCCAGAATTCAACTTGCACTTCTGCTTCATCATTTGTCCATAGGATACAAGTAAAGTTTGATCATAGTCATTATATGACATAGTTGCTTTTAACTTTGATACCAACTATACATTTCTAATTGTTTTTGTCACGCACGAATTTAATTCAGGTGGAAACTCGTTAACCCAAACGCAGATATAATTTATCTTTCACATCCAGCACCAGAAGATGGGGTCGAGGTTACTTTCAGCAAATTCTGAAGAAAAAAAAAGAAGAGTAGTGCTCATCAGTTTCCCTCTAGCCAATTTGACCGCATCTACTCAACCTTCTTTTTTTTTTTTTTTTGGCTCTTTCTAGATGTAAACAACAAAAGCGATAGTGTACATTTTGAGCATGTTTGGGAAAAATGGATTCTTTTTCAAACAATTATTTTTGAAAGATTAAGTTGTTTTGTGAAATAATTATTATGTTTAGATAAAAAGATTATTTTTTAAAAAAGTTTTTACACGAAATTCAATGTAAAAAAAAACTTTTTTAAATAATCATAAGTTAAGGATTGAAACTTATGATTTTAGCTTATAGATTATTTCTTACATTTTGATATGTAAATACTATTTTGTCTTCAATCAAATAATTTTTTTAATCATTCTATATCTATTTTAGTAATTTAATACATAAAAGTAATTCTTTTTTATATCATCCAAACGAATCATATTAGCTTAAAATCGCTTTACAGCTAATACATCCAAACATAAAAATGAATCGATTATAACAATAATCGATTATCAACATAGTGCATGTTTGGATACGATTTTCAACAGCTTTTTTTGAGAAAAAAGCTGTTTGAATAGTGTTTAATCATGTTTGGTAAAATTAGCTTTAGCTTTTACACGAAATTCAATATAAAATAAAAGCTTTTAAAGTGATTTTTATAATCAAGATTGAAGCTTTATGATTTTAGCTTATAGATTATTCCTTATATTTTGATATGTAAATACTATTTTGTCCTCAATCAAATAATTTTTTTAATCATTTTATACCTATTTTAGTAATTTAATACATAAAAGCGATTCTTTTTTATATCATCCAAACGAATTAGATTAACTTAAAATCACTTTACAGCTAATGCATCCAAACATAAAAATGAATCAATTATAATCGATTATAACAAAAAGCTTTTATACAATAATCGATTATTAAGCATAATCAAATTTTTACAGCTATCCCAAACACACACATAATCTATAATTTTCAGCTTTCTCAAACAAGCCCTTAGATTAACTTATTATGTATTTAAAATAATTTATAATAAAAAATTCTCATAGAGAGTTTTTAAAAAATAAAAGATTATTATTTTTTAAATAATCTTTTCCAAATATACTAGTAGTTTGTAAATGTTAATGGTGGTTATTTACTATTACTAATTTGAATAATTTGCATATGACTTAAATACTATACTCCATAGTAGTAGGGGTGTATGCGGACAAGTATAATTGAGACTAGCAATTAAGTCTAAAAATATTAATTTTAAATAATTTATTTGATTAACATGTATTAAAAAATTTAAAATAATTTGTAATAAAATATTTAAAATTAGTTCTTACTTAAAATAGATACATATTTGTTTAAAAAATGTATATTTAAGTAAACTTAAAAAAGAGAAACTTAAATAATAAGGTTAAATTAAAATCTTCATCCTTACTAAGTGTTCCCTTATGTCAAACTCTATGGGTACGCTTTTAAAGTATTCTTGTATGTCAAACCCTATGGGTACGCTTTCAAAGCGTTCCCTTATGACAAACTTTATGAGCATCACTTTACAAGCGTTCCATTATGTTGCTATTTTTTTTAACCTCTTATAATGACTACTCTTTTATCAATTGTAAAAGTATCATTTGTTAATCTTACACGCCTTCTAGTTAAATTTGTTAAGACATTAAAAATGCTTCATTTTTTTAACATTTTTAATGCCATTTATTTTATATATTATTTTTATAGAATTCTAATTTTAGAATATATATATATATATACTATTCATTTTTATGTCATTTTGGTTCAATTAAAAAAAAAAACTAGTAATAATCACAGAAGTTATAAGAAAGTGCAAAAATCAAAATTAAATCAACTTAAGAAAATCTAGACTCCAAATGTAAAAGATCAACTTCTTCAAATTGTATATTGAATAATTATGTGTATTCTCAATGCATTTCCATAAAGAATAGAATGAAATCAAATCACTGTAGAAGAAAGCAATTTATCAGGTAGGCTAAGTAATTTTTCCTGTTGTGTTTGATAGTACATCATTCAAAATTATTTTCAAGCAACAAACAAATGATAAAACTTATAAACTAGAGGTGAAAGGCACACAAGTGAATGGTAACCATGAGTTGTCAGCGATGAAATTTGCAACAGTGAATTTTGAAGCTTCAGAAGCGTTGATAATGACATGATATCTTGACCATTTAACTTGATTTGCTGTTGAGGAACCTGGCCCCGTGTTCATGTACTCTCCATAGTACAAAGTACTTAAGGCAAAGTTATCACTCCATTCCAACCAACCGGCTGGATCGATCAAACTATCAAGAGAAGTCTTCATGAAAACTGTTTGAGAATAGTGTTGCCAAGGCCTTCCAAGATAAGTCTTAACAGAGCTTTGAACTAGTTTCAAATCTGAGGCAACTGTAACCCAAATTAACTTGAACTTCTAACTTGTTTGCAAGCATCCACTTATTAATCATATATTCAAAATCCAAACCTCCAAAGATTATACATTGTCAACTTGCTTACCAAGAGACCAATAACACTACACAGACATCATATAAGGCGTAACAATTATAATCCAACAAACAAAGACCATAACGAAAGTGAAGCAGAATTCAACAAGTTCTTTTATCAAGCTGAGAAAGAAGCCAACATTTCACACATTATAATGATAGAAATGCAAATTAAAGGATGAGGACACCTGCCTCTTTGTAGCACACAACAGTTGTAACGCCCCTTTTTAAAGAGGAGGCGTCACATTGTCAATTAAATACAATGCGAAAAATGTAGGTATAAATTAAGTAAGACCTGGTTCATCACGTCATTAAACTTATTTGATTTTAGATGTATAAATAAAATGGTGAATATATTTTTTTCTCATTGTATATATATATATATATATGTGTAATTATACTCAATAACCTGCTCATCAATTCAATATTCAGAGTTATTAACACTTATAAAAGATCCACAAGTACGTATAAATATACTTTTGTCAAATTGTAAGCGAAAACATAAACTTTGACAGAAAACATAAAGACTAAACACATCCATTGCATGAGATACATCCTATATATATATACTGTTTAGATACAAACTATGAGTCAATAATTACATCAAGACTCATCAAAAAGAAGCCTGAGCTTAACCAAAAAGCAAAACTATATCTGTCCAAAGGATCATGCATATACATCCCCAAGATATCAGAAATATACAGCCCACCAAAATAAAGACATCAGGCCCCCAATATAAAACATTGGCAGCCATCAGTAGCTACCAGTAATATCAGTCTCTCAGATGAAGAGGAATCATGTCAAGATCCTCTTCAGGATCCTCTGCGAGATCCTCCTCAGGAACCTCCTTGGGGTCTTCCTCATCCGAGGAAACCTCCATAGGAGCCACCGAGCCACGGGCCGGAGCCTAAGTAGTGGAATCAAAAGAATCTTCCCGTGGGATGTAGTAGCAGTCACCCCACATCTCCAGAATGGGCAGATAAAATTCCAAGCTTAAGTTAATGCAGCAGGTAAAGATTGGCGGTTCATGACACCCCCAAGCCAGCGACAACGATACGTCTCCCAAGTAGACACAGCGATCAGAGCTGAAGTTCACATACCAACAGTCTGGACCCCCAAGGAATGTCAAATGCACGTATCCCAAAAATCCATGAGGTCGGGCCGTCATGATCAGAAGAATGCTAGTTAAGGTTGGGCCAGAAGCTGGGGAAATCGGGTTCTTCCTTTTCTTCACCCCTGTCTTCAGAGAATCATATATATAGATATACAAAAATAGTAGAAACATAGGAAAAGAGGTAAGACATTCAACATTCATTACCAATTAAGGCAGTAAAGAACAAACGGCGCATGGTGCCCACATAATATTTCAGAAAAGATAAATAGCATTAAAACAGATAATAAGCAATTTAGCATATACAGGTAGTCATGGCAGTAACGAAACAACATATTAAATTTTCATATGAAAAAGTAACTATCAAATGGTATGACAACTCACTATGCACATGCATATGATACCAACATACCTACTCCATGGAGCTAGACACAAAATAGTCGGAGAGAATGATCACGTAGACATGCTAGTATCTCGTAAGCCATAAAAACAAGTGTTTTCCTGAAAATAATCAATCATTTTGCGCAACAAGACTTTATACAGCGGCATTCCCACAAGATCTCGATATAGGACAGTGTCATAGTCAGGATCGTCGGTGCGTTTGCATCGGTTTGTCCTACGGTCCAGAGGGGCTTCCAACTGCCCACTGTAAGACGCCCGCGCCCCGACGCCCCCAAGGTCAACTACAGGACCTACACTAGTCTATTCGCACCCGCACTAAGGTGTGATTCAACTCCTAGGCAACTTGGCCTTCACAATAGTCCAACGGACATTTTTAATGCATGTTCCAATCATGCTTATCATGACAAACTATGTCAATCATGCTTCAAACGCATGCAATTTCAATGCATACATGTATATTCATATACGGATCACAATTCATATCATACCACGTCTAACATTTATCAATAATATTCGATTCCATTCAAGGGTCCATACTAAGTCAATAATAAGTTTCTAGGCATTCACACTCTATTCAAAGTCATTAAGTAAATCAATTCTTAATTTCATTATGTCGTTCACGACCTCAATCACACTCATGTTCTATCTCTAATCAAAGTTCTTATAAGTTATAAGGCATGCTCCCGTTCCTTGTTTTTTTTTTCCTCTTTATGAGTCCCTAATTAGTTTCTAGTCATCCAATTATTTAAGATTATTACACCAACATTAGTCCAAAAGCCTTGAGTCCAGTGCCCAAGGGGGCCTTGAACCTCCAAAGGGCTAGAAAAGCCTCAAATCCATACTGATCATGTTACACGGCCCATGTGGTCATACACGGCCCTGATTACACGGCTCGTGTGGTCATACACGGCCCCGATTACACGACCCTTGTGGTCATACATGACCTAGGTCGTGTACTTCTCTGGAGTGCACCAGAAACATGTACAGTCACACAGGGAGATACACGGCCGTGTATCCCTCTATGACGCAGAAATTCACTAGGAAGCCATTCCAATCATCCAACATCCCAAAATCTATCAATGTACTCAAAAACATACCATTCAAACACTTAAAATCCAACCAAAATAGTCAAACAAAGGGGTTTCCCAAAATGGGTTTCACCCCATCAACGCAACAACAAGTTCTTAACTACCAAAATGGGTTGAAGTGAATGGATCTTCCTCTTACCTAAGAGAAACACAAAGAGAGGATGCTCCTTTTTGCCCAGAAATTTCATTCGTCACCACCACCAAAACCTTGCGTGTTCAAATCCACAAAATCAAGATCAAAGAGGGGAAATGGTAGCCATACTCACCAAGGTGACCATGGAACACAAAAATGAGGAGAAGAGGAGAAGAAAGTTGAGAGCTTTTACCTTAAAGCTCCAAGCTTTGATGTTGGGCTGCCAACCAGGAAAATGGAGGAAAAAGGAGGAGTTCCACAAAGAGGAAAGCTTGAGGATGGAGAGGGGAAGCAATGGTCTCTATTGGGTTGAACAAAAGAAGCTTGAAAATCAACAATGGTGTATTTATGTGTGTGAGAAGAGGAGAAGAGGGAGTGAGCTGCGTATGGGAGGAGAGGAAATGAGAGAAAGAAAATGTGACTTCCTTCTTAGCCAACCGTGCAGCACCAAAAAGGGAGGAGAAAGAAAAGTAGTTGGGAAGGAAGCTTCCTAGAAGTTTCCTTTGAAGCTTCCTTGAGAAGCTTCGCGCGCTTCTAGATAAAGCGAAGTGTATGGTCATTTAAATGATATCATAAAAATAACTAGATAGAAACGATCTATTAGAACTATTTCTCAGTGAACCAAATTTGCAGTCAGAGTAAATAATATTTTATTATTTCTCAGATGATTAATTATTTTCGTGATTTTATTTATTAGATAAAATCTCGTAAAACGTAAATCTCGTAAACTGTGCTTGGCCTCAAGTTTAGTAAGATCTCCTGTCGATGTCTCCATAGTTCAAAGTTTACCAGCCTCAGGAAAAATATTTTATTTTCCCGGCTCTACTTAGTGTGCATGTAAAACGAGGAATATATTAAAATATTCAACATTTCCAGAAAATTTCAAAAAAATCATCAAAAATCACAAATATTAGAAAACGTCTATTCATCACAAAACAAACAGTTTTTGGGGTGTTACACTGACTCTGCTCAGTGTGCATGCAAAACGAAAAATATATTAAAATATTCATCGTTTCCGGAAAAATCCACAAAAATTCTCAAAAAATTATAAATATTATGAAATGATGATTAATGACAAAATAAATAATTTTCGGGGTGTTACAACTCTCCCCTTCCAAAAAGAAATTCTGTCCTCGAAATTTGCATACCTTAGAATAGTTGTGGGTGTTGCTCCTTCATCTTGTCTTCCAGCTCCCACGTTGCATCTCCAGTCATCTCGTTCCAGATTACCTTCACCAATGAGATCTCCTTGCCTCTTAATTGCTTTATCCTTCTATCCTCAATTCTTACAGGAGACGCCTCATAGGTTAAGTTCTCTTTTAATTGTACTGTGTCTGGTGCTAAGATATGACTTGGGTCAGGAAGATACTTTCGCAGTTGTGATACATGGAAAACATTGTGAATGTTTGAGAGGAAAGGAGGTAAGGCTATTTGATAGGCTACAGGACCTATCCGGCGAATAATTTGATATAGTCCAAAAAATTTTGGAGTGAGTTTTCTAGATTTCAAGGCCCGGCCTACCCCAGTCGTAGGTGTGACTTTTAGAAATACATGCTCGCCTTCCTCAAACTCAAGAGGTTTTCTCCTTTGGTCTGCATAACTCTTCTGTTTACTCTGAGTCATCCTCATCTTCTCCTGAATCATCTTAACCTTCTCAGTTGTCTGCTGTATAATCTCTAGTCCAATAGTAAGGCACTCGCTGTCTTGGTACCAGCATAAGGGCATTCGACACCGCCGTCCATACAGAGCCTCATAGGTTGTCATCCCTATGCTTGAATGATGACTGTTGTTGTAGGTGAATTCTATCAACGGTAGAACGTCATCCCAACTTCCAGTTTGTTATATGGTGCAAGCTCTAAGCAAATCTTCCAAAGATTGGATTGTCCTTTCCGATTGACCATCGGTCTGTGGGTGATAAGCAGAACTCAGACGTAACTTCATCCCTAATGCTTCTTATAGGCTCTACCAGAAATTTGAAGTAAATCTCGGATCCCTATCCGAAACAATACTTGTAGGCACACCGTGTAGTCTAACAATCTCTCTAATATAGATCTGGGTCAGTCTCTCCAATTTGTATCTTATGTTGATCAGGAGAAAATGTGCTGATTTCGTGAGTCGGTCCACAATTACCCAAATCAAGTCATGACCTTTTCTTATCCTTGGTAAACCCACTACAAAATCCATTGCAATATTGTCCCACTTCCATTCAGGAATAGACAAAGGTTGTAATAATCCTGCCGGTCTTTGATGTTCCATTTTAGCTTTCTGACAAACCAGACAAGTCGATACACGTCTAGTGACGTCGCTCTTCATTCTATGCCACCAGAACAACTTCTTCAAGTCTTGATACATTTTTGTTATGCCCGGATGCATACTCAGCTGACTTGTGTGAGCATGGTTGATGATATACTCTCTAAGTTCTTGGTCACGAGGAATACAGACCCTACCTCGGAATCTCAGAATTTCACCTGTTCCTTCTGCAAATGTTGTTTCATTGCCTTGCTTCATTTGCTCTCTCACTTCTTGCAAGAACTTGTCAACTTTCTGCTTTTCCCGTATGTCATCCATCAGCTCACTTGCGATGGTAACCATATTCATGTAGATCTTTCCTGGTTCTAACTCCACAAAAGACCATACATCTTTAAACTGCTCTATTAGATCCTTTTCCTTGATCATCAGGACAGAGACGCTGATCATCTTCCTACTCAGGGCGTCTGCCACGATGTTTTCCTTGCTAGGGTGATACAGAAGTTGGAAATCATAGTCCTTCAGGAATTTCAGCCACCTCCGCTGCCTCATGTTCAACTCTTTTTGATCGTACAAATACTTCAGGCTTTTGTGATCACTGAAGATGTTGAACGTCGCTCCATAGAGAAAATGCCTCCATATCTTCGGAGCAAAAACCACAGCCGCTAACTCCAAGTCATGCGTCGGGTAGTTCTTCTCATTAGGGATGGAAACAGGCCAGGCCAGGTCAGACTTCACCCTAAACAGGCCAGGCCTGTGTTACAAATATTTGGCCTGAGCCGGCACATTTACTGTCAAAGGCCTTTTTTGGGCTGGCCTCGGCCTCGTTTTTAGGAAGCTGGCTCGGCCCGAAGCTTGTTTAGAAGCCTGGTTTATATTAAGGCCTCTAAATAGGCCAACAAGCCAAGGCCTTTATATAGGTCTCAAATAGGCCTAAACCTTTAAACAGGCCTTGAAAGGCCATTGAAAAATAAAATAAAATATAATTTTATAAATAAATATAAACAGGCCGGCCTAATAGGCCTAACAGGCTTTGCTGAGAGGTCAGGCCTGGCCTACTAAATGAAACAGGCTTTTAAAAAGGCCTGAGCCTGACTCATTTTCTAAACACCAGCCGGGCCGTGCCTAAATGCCTAAAACAGGCAGCCACGAGTTCCTGACAGCCCGGGCCTATTTCCATCCCTACTTCTCATGTACTCGCAATTGCCTTGAAGCATAAGCCACCACTATTCCATGTTGCATAAGCACAGATCCTAGTCCTTGGTATGAAGTGTCGCAGTACACCTCAAAGGGCTCATTTGGATCAGGTAGCAATAACACTGGCGAGGTAGTCAGCCGATTCTTCAACTCTTGGAAACTCTGTTCACAGTTATCGGTCCACTCAAAAGCTTGGTCCTTTCTTGTGAGTTGGGCAAGAGGTCCTGCAATCTTGGAGAATCCTTCAATGAACCTCTTATAATATCTAGCCAAACCCAAAAAGTTTCAGATTTCTATCACTGTCTTTGGTCGTTCCCACTGTAGAACTGCCTCCACTTTTGATGGATCCACTGTAATCCCATCCTTCAAGATTACATGACCCAAAAATTTAACTTCTTCTAGCCAAAATTCACATTTTGACAGTTTGGCATACAGTTCCTTCTCCTCCAGAATCTGAAGAACTATACTGAGGTGTTCAGCATGATCCTCTTGATTTTGAGAGTATACCAGAATGTCATCAATGAAGACCACAACGAATCTGTCCAAGTAAGGATGAAAGATTCGGTTCATGTAGTCCATAAAGATAGTCGGTGCATTCATCATGCCAGACGGCATCACGAGGTATTCGTAATAACCGTATCGGGTATGAAAAGCAGTCTTGGGTATATCCTCCGTCTTTACTCGTATCTGATGATACCCAGATCGCAAGTCGATTTTTGAAAACACCGCTGCTCCCTTTAGTTGGTCCATTAAATCATCAATTCTCAGGAGTGGATATTTGTTCTTGATTGTCACTTTGTTTAGCTGCCTGTAGTTCACACACAATCTTGATGAACCATCCTTCTTGCGAACTAACAGTACTGGTGCTCCCCAAGGTGACACACTCGGTCTAACGAATCGCTTTTCCAAAAGCTCCTCTAGCTGCTTCTTGAGCTCAGCTAATTCCGTTGGTGCCATCCTATAATGTGCTATAGATACGGGATCAGCTCCCGGTACAAGGTCAATAACAAACTCTATCTCTCACGTCGGTGGTAAACCAGGTACTTCCTCGGGAAAGATTTCGGGAAACTCATTCACCACTAGAATTGTGTTCACATCAACCTCACTCTCGACTTTCAAAGAAGATAGTAGCATGTATCCGTGAGCTCCTTCTTTCAAGAGAGCTTGAACTCGGTTGGCCGTCAGAAATCTAGAATCCTCATCTAGGGAAAAAACTATGGTTTTTCTTGAACAGTCTAATAGAACATGGTTGGAAGACAACCAGTCCATCCCTAAAATTATATCTAGTTGGGAAAGAGGTAAACAGATCAAATCGACAGAAAAGGTTCGACCTTCAATAATCAATGGACAATTTAAACAGACTTTGGTAGTAACTACCGGTTTATCAGTGGGGGTAGAAACAGTTAAGTTAAAAGGTAAGGTAGACACAGGTAGACCAAGTCTTTGCACACAGTTATATGATATGAAAGAATGGGTTGTCCCAGAATTATACAGTACAGTTAAAAGGTTATCTTCTATGGTGCCTTCCCCTTGAATCAAGTCTTCGGATTCGAAGGCTTCAGCTCTGCTCATGGTATAAACTCACCCTCCTACTTATGGCCTTGCAGCTCGAGTAGCGTTGACTAAAGGCTCAGCCTTTGCTTGATTGTAGTCTCTGAAGATGTGTCTAGGTTTCCCATATCTGAAGCAGATGATCCCCTTTATGGTGTAATCCCTTGTGAGATGATCCTTCCTACATTTCAGGCATTTGGAATGATACGCCACGTTCTGGCCAATCCGGTTCCCAATAGAACCTCCACTAGAACCTCCACCCATGGTTTGCTGCTGATTTCCCGTTGATCGGGAGTATGGTTTCTTCTGGAAGCAGTTAAAACTATTGCCGCCTCCTCTTTGGAACATTGTAGGCCCAAAGTTCCTGTTCCTCATATCTCTAGATTGCTCCAGAGCTTCTACTTCACAGCATGTGTCCAGCAGTTCCGAGAACTTATTGATCTTCAAGGTGATAACGACCTTCTTCACCTCATACCTCAATCATTCGGTAAATCTCTGACATTTCCAAGCTTCATTTGATTGGTGCTAAAAGTATGTTGAAAATTGTGACAAGTTTTCAAACCTCACTGCATATTCGCTAACGGTCATATTTCCTTGTCGTAAGTTGATACATTCTAACTCCTTTGCGTACCTTGCGCTCGCAGAAAAATACTTATCCAAGAACTTGTCCTTGAATAACTCCCAAATGATCTCTCGGTTTGCAGCTTCCAGCATTCTCTGCACTCCATTCCACCAGTTTTCAGCATTGCCCATCAGCATAAAAGTAGCATAGGGCACTTTCTTGTTCTCAGTGCAGTTCATGCCTCGAAAGACCTTCTCTAACTCCTTGATCCACATACTAGTTTTGTCCGGATCGAACTCTCCACTGAATTGAGGAGGGTTGTGGCGACGAAACTCCGCCAAGTTTTGAGTATCTGCAGTAGCTTCGAGCTGTTGAGCAGCTCACTCTTGTTGTTGAGCCACTCTCTCTTGTTGCTGAGTAGCTTGTTCAGTTTGTTGTGCGATGACCTCGGCCATCCTCGCATCACCGCTATAGCTGCTGCCATGTCTTCGCGTCGTGCCATCTTATTGTCTCAAGTCAGAGTAATTGAAAGACACAAGGAAAGTCAGTCGCATCCACTAGGAATACCAAACAATACATCTCTGCATTTGATTTTCAGAGAACACACAGCACAAACAAGACAGACTCAATCACAAGACCCAAAGAAACATAAATCGGGGCTCTGATACCAACTTAATGTAACGCCCCTTTTTAAAAAGGAGACGTCACATTGTCAATTAAATACAATACGAAAAATATAAGTATAAATTAAGTAAGACCCGGTTCATCATGTCATTAAACTTATTTGATTTTAGATGTATAAATAAAATGGTGAATATTTTTTTTCTCATTGAATATATATATATATATGTAATTATACTCAATAACCTCGCTTTCTTCAATTCAAGGTATTCGAGTTATTAACACTTATAAAAGATCCACAAGTACTTATATATATACTTTTGTCAAATTGTAAGTGGAAACATAAACTTTGACAAAAACATAAAGACTAAACCATACATCCATTGCATGAGATACATCTTATATATATATATATATATATATATATATATATATATATATATATATATATATATATATATATATATATATATATATATATATATATATATATATATCTGTTTAGATACAAACTATGAGCCAATAATTACATCAAGGCTATCAAAAAGAAGCCTGAGCTTAACCAAAAAGCAAAACTATACTTGCCCAAAGGATCATGCATATACATCCCCAAGATATTAGAAATATACAGCCCACCAAAATAAAGACATCAGGCCCCCAAAATAAACACTGGCAGCCATTAGTAGCTACCAGCAATATCAGTCCCTCAGATGAAGAGGAATCGTGTCGGGATCCTCTTCAGGATCCTCCGCGAGATCCTCCTCGGGAACCTCCTCGGGGTCTTCCTCATCCGAGGAAACCTCCATAGGAGCCACCGAGCCACGGGCCGGAGCCTGAGCAGTGGAATCAAAAGAATCTTCCCGTGGGGTGTAGTAGCGGTCACCCCACATCTCCCGGATGGGTAGATAAAATTCCAAGCGTAAGCTAATGCAGCAGGTAAAGATTGGCAGTTCATGACGCCCCCAAGCCAGCGACAACGATATGTCTCCCAAGTAGACACAGCGATCAGAGCTGAAGTTCACATGCCAATAGTCTAGACCCCCAAGGAATGTCAGACACACGTATCCCAAAAATCCATAAGGTTGGGCCGTCATGATCAGAAGAATGCTAGTCAAGGTTGGGCCAGAAGCCGGGGAAATCGGGTTCTTCCTTTTCTTCACCCCCGTCTTCAGAGAATCACATATATAGATATACAAAAATAGTAGAAACATAGGAAAAGAGCTAAGACATTCAACATTCATTACCAATTGAGGCAGTAAAGAACAAACGGCGCATGGCGCCCATATAATATTTCAGAAAAGATAAATAGCATTAAAACAGATAATAAGCAATTTAGCATATACAGGTAGTCATGGTAGTAACGAAACAACATATTAAATTTCTATATGAACAAGTAACTATCAAATGGTATGACGACTCACTATGCACATGCATATGATACCAACATACCTACTCCATGGAGCTAGACACAAAACAGTCGGAGAGAATGATTAGGGGGATATGCCAGTATCTCATCAGCTATAAAAATAAGTGCTTTCCTGAAAATAATCAATCATTTTGCGCAACAAGGCTTTATACAGTGGCATTCCCACAAGATCTCGATATAGGACAGTGCCATAGTCAGGATCGTCGGTGCGTTTGCATCGGTTTGTCCCATGGTCCAGAGGGGCTACCAACTTCCCACTGTGAGACGCCCGCGCCCCGACGCCCCCAAGGTCAACTACAGGACCTACACTAGTCTATTCGCACCCGCACTAAGGTGTGATTCAACTCTTAGGCAACTTGGTCTTCACAATAGTCCAACGGACATTTTCAATGCATGTTCCAATCATGCTTATCATGACAAACTATGTCAATCATGCTTCAAACGCATGCAATTTCAATGCATACATGTATATTCATATACGGATCACAATTCATATCATACCACGTCATAACATTTATCAACAATATTCGATTCCGTTCAAGGGTCCATACTAAGTCAATAATAAGTTTCTAGGCATTCACTCCCTATTCAAAGTCATCAAGTAAGTCAATTCTTAATTTCATTATTTCATTTGCGACCTCAATCACACTCATGTTCTATCTCTAATCAAAGTTCTTATAAGTTATAAGGCATGCTCCCGTTCCTTATTTTTTTTCCTCTTTATGAGTCCCTAATTAGTTTCTAATCATCAAATTATTTAAGATTATTACACCTATATTAGTCCAAAAGCCTTGAGTCCAGTGCCCAAGGGGGCCTTGAACCTCCAAGGGGCTAGAAAAGCCTCAAATCCATACTGATCATGTTACACGGCCCCGATTACATGACCCGTGTGGTCATACATGGCCCCGATTACATGGCCCGTGTGGTCATACATGGCCTAGGCCGTGTACTTCTCTGGAGTGCACCAGAAACATGTACAGTCACACAGGGAGATACACGGCCATGTATTCATACACGGCCTAGGCCGTGTATCCCTCTGTGATGCAAAAATTCACCAGGAAGCCATTCCAATCATCCAACATCCCAAAATCCATCAATGTACATAAAAAACATATCATTCAAATACTTAAAATCCAACCAAAACAGTCAAACAAAAGGTTTCCCAAAATGGGTTTCACCCCACCAACACAACAACAAGTTCTTAACTACCAAAATGAGTTGAAGTGAATGGATCTTCCTCTTACCTAAGTGAAACACAAAGAGAGGATGCTCCTTTTTGCCTAAAAATTTCGTTCTTCACCACCACCAAAACCTTGGGTGTTCAAATCCACAAAATCAAGATCAAAGAGGGGAAATGGTAGCCATAGTCACCAAGGTGACCATGGAACACGAAAATGAGGAGAAGAGGAGAAGAAAGTTGAGAGCTTTTACCTTAAAGCTCCAAGCTTTGATGTTGGGCTGTCAACCACGAAAATGGAGGAGAAAGGAGGAGTTCCACAAAGAGGAAAGCTTGAGGATGGAGAGGGGAAGTAATGGTCTCTATTAGGTTGAACAAAGGAAGCTTGAAAATCAATAATGGTGTATTTGTGTGTGAGAGAAGAGGACAAGAGGGAGTGAGCTGCGTATGGGAGGAGAGGAAATGAGAAAAAGAAAATGTGACTTCCCTCTTAGCCAACCGTGTAGCACCAAAAAGGGAGGAGAGAGAAAGTGGTTGGGAAGAAAGCTTCCTAGAAGTTTTCCTTGAAGCTTCCTTGAGAAGCTTCGCGCGTTTCTCGATAAAGCGAAGCGTGTGGTCACTTAAATGATGTCATAAAAATAACTAGATAGAAACGATCTATTAGAACTATTTCTCAGTGAACTAAATTTGCAGTCAGGGTAAATAATATTTTATTATTTCTCAAATGATTAATTATTTCCGTGATTTTATTTATCAGATAAAATCTAGTAAAACATAAACTTCGTAAACTGTGCTCGGCCTTGGGTTTAGTAAGATCCCCCATTGACGTCTCCACAGTTCAAAGTTTACCAGCATCAGGGAAAATATTTTATTTTTTCGGCTCTGCTTAGTGTGCACGTAAAACGAAAAATATTTAAAATATTCAACATTTCCAAAAAATTTCACAAAAATCATAAATATTAGAAAACGTCTATTCATCACAAAACAAACAGTTTTCGGGGTGTTACACTGACTCTGCTCAGTGTGCACACAAAATGAAGAATATATTAAAATATTCATCATTTCCGAAAAAATTCACAAAAATTTTCAAAAAATTATAAATATTATGAAATGATGATTAATGACAAAATAAATAATTTTTGGGGTATTACAACAGTGACCAATCTTCTCTTCTTATTGCTTCCTTCCTTCAATCCAGTAACCATGTGTCTAAGAGAATGAAAACGAGCAGCCCAACATCCTCTCTAGAACAGCCCTCAAGACAACAAGTTTTCTCACAACACTAAAAGATTTTTATCCCAAAAAAAAAAACTCTCACTATATTAGCTGAATACATTTTAGATCATTTGTCAAGAAAGGCATTTTAGAGAAAAGGGGTTGCAGCCATATACTTAGAGACTAACAAAATTTATGAACTAAACCAATCCATTTTCTAGAAGCATCAAATCAGCAAATTACAAGCTCATTTACTAACAAGCCCCTCACACAACCTAAAGCAACACCTAGTTTCACAAATCATCAGACTCTACGGAATAGGACAAAATTGAAACCCAAAAAAAAACTCAGCATCCTATGTCAAACTTTTCAACACAATCTAAGTCAACACCTAAAATAATAGTGACTTGTAGAAAGAACTTGGCATTTTATCAAATAGGATGCATTGAATTCAACAAAATAAACACCACAATATTAAACTAATGAGAACAAACAAAGGTACCATTCAAAATCAAACTATGGATTATTAAAATCAAAATTATAGATAAAGCCTCAAAATAAAAAGATATAAAAAGTTTACAAAACTTCAAGGTCCTATTCACAAGAGCAAAGAAGTAAACAAAGAGTAAAAACTAGATTATCAAGGGGCCTTATTTCAAGCTCAGAGGAAATGAAACTGTGGTAGCTAATTTATCTTACCTGAAAAGTAGGCCAATTGTTTGACAAAATTACAAAAAGATCTATATACTCAAAAGTCAGAAAAACCATGTGCATGTGCTTGCGTATACCTTGAGGTAGAATCTACTTCACTTCAATACTTATAATTTCAAGCTGGAACATAAAATAAGAGAAATCAGAATGTTCCTCTATTTTGCTTCAATTAATTACCATACATATTCATAGAATAGAGATATATAAGGCTTCATGCTCATTCATAATATTTCTAATTAGTAAAAAAAATAGTAAAACTAGTAATCAATTATAATCCTTATACCATCTAATGCAACTTAAAAGGCATAAAACATAGTAATTGATTTAAAATTACATATATACCAACATCTTGAAGGAATAAATCGACAAACATATGAACTTCTCTTGGCTCCTTATGTTGTGCAAAGCAAAGAAACAACTTCAGAATCAAGCTCTTTCAAAGATAACCACCAGTCATTTTATTTTTGAAACCAAGGGCATATTACAGATTGACCTTAACCCAATTTGGTGTGGTAAACCTCTTCTTCAGGAGAAGTGATATCCTCTTAGTTCTCATATTTATGTACTGTAAAGAATCAAATAGTATATTTATCTTTATCCTCCTCTTCCTCTTGCACCCACCCAACTTCCTGATTAATCACATAGATCCACTACAGATCCAGATCTAAGCTCATCTCCTATTGCCATAATAAGCACTTCAATTGCCAGCACCCCAAGAACACCACCACCACCACCACCACCACCATAGACAATTGCAACTACAACCTCAACCCTATTGATCAGAACCTTGAAATTTCAACAACACTGAACAGTGATCATTAGGAGATTGTCCTTGGTTTCATGATAAAAAGTACAAAGCACTATCCATTGCAGTCATAGGACAGTAAACACAACTAAGAAAAAGTAATAAGTTATAAGTAGAGAAATTGACAATAAAAATCAAGATGGAAAAGGGATCTTAAATTTAATCGATCCATTGGAGTCATTTTATCAAACAGGCTATATACACAATTAACAAGCATGTTTCACATCAGGAGAAACCCCATATAAATTTCCATAGAAACCCCGCCATTATTAGTAGAAACCCCAACATGAAAACCCTAGCCTACTTACATTTGAGATTGGGATGCTGTAGTGGTGGACGCCGCTGCAGAGGATGCCGACAGTGGTGCAAGCAGCGACGAAGCAGAGCTAGTAGTGGCAGCCATGTGGCGATGAATTGATGCCACGAAGAAAGCATAAGTGAGACTGAGATAGGTTTGATTGTGACGGCTGAGACAACAGACCGGTGCGCCGTGCGTGACTGCAGGATGAGCGGCGCATGAGCGCAGATCGCAAAGTGTGGGGGAGAGGTAGTTAGCATTGAGCTTTGAGAGGGAGAATGAGTCGCAGAGAGAGGAGTAGGTGGGTGTTTACAGAGTGTTTTGAGTGTAGAAGTGTTTTTGGTGTTGTAAGGAAATAAGAATGGGTGGGAAAGCATAAAAAAGAAAGCGGGAAGGTAAAAAATATAGAGTACATTTTTAAAAGGTAGCTTAAAATAAAAGTAATGGATACACTTAGTAAGTGTGCCCAAATATAATACAGTATGGCAACGCTTAAAAAGCGTACCCTTTATACTTTAAAGGTACGTTTTTTAAGTGTTACTAAAAACTCATTGCCAAAATTTTTCAAAAAAGGCTACCCTTATAAAAGTGTACCCTATTAAGACTTAAGAGTACACTTTTAAGCATAGTTGAAAAAAATGTAGCCATATGCCTCAGAAAAGGCTACCCTTATAAAAGTATTCCCTATTAAGACTTAAGAGTACACTTTTAAAGTGTAGCTTAAAAAAATGTGGTCATAGGCCAATTTTGTTGTAGTGCATGAATAGAAGAATGGGGAAGATAATTGGAAATACTATTAGGAGCTGTCTTGATGTTGATGTAGATAAGCAAGGAAGATCATTGGGACATCACCTTCAAATTCGAGTTAATCTGGATATAACGAAGCCCCTCGCGCGTGGAGTTATGGTCCAGGAAACACATAATTTGAAACCTCAATGGTACCCAATACAATATGAAAGGTTGCAGTGCTATTGGAGTGGAGTATTAGGGCATAGTGTAGATGATTGTGAAGTGGCTGAGAATGTGGAGGAGGATTCACAGCAGTTTGGTGATCGAATGCGTGCAAATTCCACCACCAAATTCCTACTACATTGGGCCATGATTTTAAGAATTGTGAACAAAGACTAGAACCCAGCTATGTGAAGGGGAAGGCCACAAATGTTTACAATGATGAAATTCTATAGATAGAACAATAAAAGGCAGCTGATACCATCACCCTGGTACATGAGGAACCTACCCTAAAAGATACTAGTTCTATCAGTGTTATCAGGGAATGGTTAGAAATAGAGGATAATGAAGTCATGTCCCCACTAAAAACTAAAACAGCCAAGGAAGACTCTCGACTTGGGAAGAAATGGAAAACGCAGGCAAGGGGTAATGGAAAGTCTATCAAAGTGGATGGGAAATCCAGTACATGTAAGAGGTTTTTCCAGAGCTACTATATGGAAGGAGGGGAAATGGACATTGATGATGTGCCTACATCCCAAAAACTCAGGGTGGATGAGAATAAATTGGGTAGAATTGGTACAATAGGAAAATCAGCAGAGGTTACCTTGCAACCTCGCCGAGAACCATGAAAATATTAGCTTGGAATTGCCAGGGTCTCGAGAATCCCCAGGCAATTCCTACTCTACGCCTTCTCTTAAGGTACCAAAAACCCGACATGGTCTTTCTCACAGAGACCAAACTATCAAGTAATGAATTTACAAATTTCAAATGGAAAGTGGGCTTTGGTTTTTGTTTTGGGGTTTGCAGTGTGGAGAGAAGAAGGGGACTAGGAATTCTTTGGAAACAGGAGATAGACCTCACAATTACTCAATATTGCACATCATTTATAGATACAATGATAAAGAGCTCTCATGAGGACCAGGAATATAGGTTTATAGGTTTTTATGGCAACCCAAATGTAGCACAAAGACATCTCTCTTGGCAGCAAATTCAACGGTAACATAATGAAAATACTACTCCGTGGATCATTGGTGGAGATTTCAATGAGATCTTAGATTAACATGAGAAAACAGGGAACCCACGAGCAGAGTGGCAAATCCATGGCTTTAGACAAGTTGTGGATCTTTGTTGTTTGCAAGATTTGGGGTTTGAGGGATACAAGTTTACTTGGAACAATGATAGGTAGGGAATTGATAATGTTCAGGTGAGACTAGACTGTTTTCTTGCTAACTCAACCTGGATGACAACATGGCAAGAGGCAAGGGTTCAATATTTGGTTTCTTCCCATTTATATCACCTTCCTATTTTGCTAGATGTAAAAAAGGTAGGCCTTGAATTAAGAAATCAGGATAAACGAAGACCTTTTTGTTTTGAAAAAATGTGGATAAAAGATGATGAATGTGATAGAATTATGAAAATAGGATGGAAACGGGCTCCATGGGAAACTAGACAAAGGAGTATTAGTTCAAAAATTAAGGATGTAATGGCTGAGTTGACTATTTGGAATCAAACTTCATTTGGGCATGTTGGTAAACAAATTGGAAAGTTGCAGGTAGTAATTCAGAGTACCATGAAGAAGCCTACGACTGAAGCAAATTTAGCAAAGTTGAAACATTTGAAGGATAATCTTAATGAGGTTATGCTACAAAATGAAATTCTATGACAACAAAGGTCTAGAGTCTAGTGGCTAAAAGAAGGGGATATGAGCTTAGAATTCTTTCATGGTTGAGCTACAACAAGGTAGAAAAACAACGTAATTAAAAAGCTCAAGGATGAAAATGACACTTAGTATGAGGGTCTAGAGGCTATAGAGTTTGAGGGTAAATCTTTTTTTGAGAGCTTGTTCTCTAGCTCTAACCCAACAAACATAAATGAAACCTTGGCAGGTGATTTTAACATTGTAAGTGAGGAACGGAATAGTTTCTTATCTATGCCTTTTACTAGATTAGAAGTTAAGGAGGCTCTATTTCAGATGGGGGCAACCAAATCTCTTGGGCTCGGTGGTTTACTAGCTTTTTCTATCAAAAGTACTGGCATGTTGTGAGTGAGGAATGGGATCTCATGCAAAAAATGGGGTTTAAAGAAGGTTGGATTTGTTGAATGGGATCCTAGGAGATTATTTTCAGCCACAATGTGGCCTAAGACAAGGTGATCCCTTATCACCTTATTTGTTTGTGTTGTGTGTCAAGGCCTTATCATCTCTCATTTATCAGGCAAAATGTAGACAGATTTATAGAGGTCTAAGAGTTTGTAGAGCTGCCCCCATGATCACTTATCTCTTTTTCATAGATGATAGTCTTCTATTCTCTAAAGTAACAGAAGAGGATATGGTTAGAATTCTTGAAATCCTTGAAGTGTTTGGTAGAGCCTTAAGGCAGCGGATAAATTTTGAGAAACCGTCAATATGTTACAGTCCAAATGTGGCCAGGGCAGTGAAGAATGAAATATTAGATATGAGTTAGATTGTCCGAAAAATACCTGGGGCTCCCTACAATGGTTGGGAGGTCAAAAAATAATACATTCCAATCATTGAAGGATTGGGTTTGGATGCGAATTAAAGGATGGAAGGAAAAATTGCTATCTTCCCGAGGGAAAGAAGTTCTCATAAAAGTCGTAGCTCAAGTAATCCCATCATATACAATGAGTTGTTTCAAAATCCCAATCTTGCTATGCTATGACTTAGGCCAAATGATTGCTAAATTTTGGTGGGGAACAAATATGGACTCAAAAAAAAATTCACTGGTTGTCTTGGGATAAAATGTGTTGGCTTAGAGGTTGTGGGGGTTTGGGCTTCAAAGATCTCCACTCTTTCGACTTAGCGATGCTAGCTAAACAAGGATGAAGGATCCTTTCAAAGCCGGATGCATTGGTCTCTAGAGTACTCAAGGCTAAGTATTTTCCAACCCAAGACTTCTTTAATGCTCAATCTAGCTCAAATCCTTCCTTTATAAGGAGAAACTTGATGGAAGGAAGGAAAGTGCTACAAGAAGGCACTCTTTGGAGAGTTGGTGATAGCAGATCTATTCAAATTTGGCATGATCCTTAGTTGCAAATTCAAGGATCATTCTAGATTCAACAAAATTCAACTGGTAGCCAAGACTTGCAGTATGTTTCTCAGTTGATTGATGAAGAAACCAGGTCCTAGAAAGCGAATCTAATTATGTCAAGCTTTAGTCTAGTAGTAGCAAATTCTATTTTTTCTATCCCCTTGAGTCAAGTCTCGCGTCAGGATTCACTATTTTGGTTCCTTGATACAAAAGGTAATTTTTCTGTTAAATGTGCATACAAGGTGCAATGGAACAAAAGTATCCAAATGAGAATGGATAGCAATAGCAAGGGATATGACAAATTCAACAATCTCAGGAGCCATACAAGTCTTTGGAAGAGTATCTAGAAGTTGTATATTCTACCGAAATTTTGAATATTCATGTGGCGCATGTGCAGAGACATACTTCCAACTCTGTCAAAATTACAAAGTAAAGGAATTGAAGTTGAAATTAGATGTTATCTATGTGGCAATGGCCAAGAATCTATACACCATATTTTCTGCAATGTCCTTAAATGAAGAACACAATTCCAATAGCTTCGCACCCTAATTTGTAGTCAATCCTGCCTATTGAAGAGAATTTAGTAGCAATCAATGATTACTTAACTGGTTTGAACCAGCGGCAGAAGGAAATTATCAACATGATATGGCATGCTATTTGGTCCCAACGCAATTTGGTTTGGAAAGGGAAACTTGCCTGTCCATCAAAGGATTTATATGTTGTAGCAAGCAAATCTTGTAACTTTTCAGGGAGCTAGAAATGAGATTCATTCACATAGAAAAGCAACTCCTTACAATTCTTGTTGGTAGAAACCTTCCAAGGGTATGTTCAAAGTAAACTTTGATTCTGCAGGATCTAGTTTGGACCATGTTTTTGGTATTGGTACTGTGATTAGAGACGATGAAGGACATTTTATTGCATCAAAAGCACACTAACTGGATTCCTCTCCCCACCCTCATAGAGGAGAACTCATGGCAGCTAAAGAGGGACTTTTGTTTGCTTGGGAGATTGGGTGCTGGAAAGTTCACTTAGGAGGGGATGCTCTTGGGGTTATCAAGAGTATACCAGCAGAGACAAGGGACTTGACCTATAATGGAGGTATTTTGCAGGACATTTTCTTGTATAGCTCTTGGATGGATTGTTTTGATAGCAGTTTTACTCATAGATGTTGTAACTCAACTATTGATTTAATAGCTCAATATGTAAAATCAATAATTCTTGTACTTGGATTGAGAACCCTCCAGACTCTTCGGTCACAATCCTTTCTTATGATTCATGCAATTTATAAACGAACTATTCTGATAAAAAAAAAAGAATATCAAATCACTAATCCCATTTTTAGCAAGCAGAATGATTGGGATGTTTTCATAAGGCATGTCCTAAGGGAGGGTAACTTTTGCGCCGATGCTATAGCTAAGAGAGGCAGGGATGGGAATATATCTTTTAAGTATTAGGTAACTCCTCCAAGCAAGCTTCATTAGCTCCTTTAGCATATTCAGTAGGAGTTATGCATCTTAGAGCTAAGTCTTCTTTTGCATAAATACTAGTATAAAATTTATCTATACAAGGTGTATAAATTAAATTAATCAATAATTGACATATTCTCACTTTTAATATAAAATAATTATGTCATAAGATTTTATACATTTATTTAAGTGTTAATTAGTTTAGTTTAGACAATTATGTAGACAAGATCTACATATGTATTTCTTCATCTTTCTTTGTTTGTTGTACCAAAAAATCACCAATCCCACTTTTTTTTTGGAAATGAATAATTTCTAAGTATATGAAACGAGACGCAGAATCAAATCATCATTCCAATTTTTTTTTATTAACTAATAAACATAAAAAAAAAAACTTATTTCATGAAATAAAGCATAAAATGAAATCAGCATATTATATTATATATATGTGTGTGTGTGTGTGTGTGTGTGTGTGTGTGGAGCATATATTCCGAGAGAAGTGTTTATTATAAGAGATAAGAAGAGTGAATCTTAACCATTAGATATTACATGAATGAAAAAGATTATAACATAAATGCATATAACTTTTTTATGTAGTCACGTGACCTTTAAGTAACTTTTAATCTTGACCATTCATGTATGGTTATATAGTCAAGATTTAGAATAGAGAGTTGAGAGAAACACTTTGAGAGTGGAGAGATGGCGAGCAATGGCTTAAATCAATTCTAATTCCCTCATCTTACCAAGACAATTATGATAATTGGTGTCATTGTATGAAAGCCTTGCTAGGCTCTCACGATGCTTGGGAGGTTGTAAAGAAAGGTTATAGCCAACCTTAAAATGAGGCTGCCTTGTCAGTAAATGAGAAGGAGATTTTGTTGACATCAAAGAAAAAGGATCAACAAGCCTTTTCCTTTATCCATCAATGATTAGATTATGCCATGTTTGAGAATGTGTCCAATGCAACCAACTCCAAACAAGTTTGAGATATCTTAAAGACCTCCCTTGAAGGTGTGGACAAAGTGAAGAAGGTGCTCTTATAAAATCTATGTTGTGAATTTGAATCTTTGTGTATGAAAGAATTCAAGTCAATTTCAGACTTTGGCAATAAGGTATTGGTTATTGTAAATTAATTGAAGCGTCATGCAGAAAACTTAGAGGATATTCTTGAAAAGATCCTTCGTTCCTTGTCCTTGACCACATAATTTGATTATGTGATTTGTGCAATTGAGGAATCAAAAAATCTAGATACAATGTCCATAGATCAACTAATGGATTCTTTTCAAGCCCATGAGGAAGGACTTATGAGAAAGTATGAAGGGCCTTTGGAGCAAGTCCTCAAAGCCAAAGCTTCTTTGAAAAACAATGGTGGAGAAAGAAACCAAAAAGGACGTGGATGTGGACGTGGTTGTGGCCAAGGAAGAAGAGGAAGTGCAAATCATGATAATTTCAACATTGATGAGAGAAGCCATCAACCCACTAGAGGTTGTGGAATAGGAAGAGGTAGAGGTAGAGGCAATTGCCCTAGACCAAATGAGAGGAGGTACGAAAAATCTAATGTTGAATGTTTTAATTGTCATAAATATGGACATTACTCTTGTGAATATAGAAATAATGTTGAAGAGAAGGCAAATCTTGTTGATGATAAGCATGAAGTTGAAGAGCCAACCTTGTTGCTAGTATATAATGATAATGAGAAAGATGATAAATGCTCATGGTATCTTGACAATTGAGCAAACAATCATATGTATAGCTAAAAAGAGAAGTTTATGGAGCTTGATGAGAAGATAATGGGAAATGTTTCTTTTGGAGACACATCCAAAGTGCAAATCCAAGGGACAGTACCATTTTAATTTCCTTAAAAGATGGTGCTCACTGATAAGCCTTTATTCTATAGTCTTATACTGAATAAATTGTGATGATTTATTTATCTTTATTAATAAATTTTGAGTGGATCCTTATTATTGTCTTCATTTTTGTATATTGAATAAGATTTATCATATTTAGAGTGAAAGTAGGCAAAGACACTACAATTTCATAGTAAAAGAGGATCATTTTAGCTTAGACAGGGCCCTATGAGCGATTGAGGAGTTAGACACTGTCATGTCTAACTTGGGAAACGTTTCTGTCAAGTTCACACGGATGTGTCTAACTTGAAGAACGCTTATGTGTGACTATTTTTAAGAGACACAGCCATGTCTTGGTCACACGGTCGTGTCTAATTTACAGTGTGAGTTACGCAATTCAAGCTCACACGGCCGTGTCGAGCTTAGACATAGTCATGTGAGGTCTCCTGAGCATAAAAACGATAGTTTTTATCCCAAATATTATAAATAGAAGCAAACCCCTAAACTAAAAGGACACTTTTTCGACGACAATCTTTGAGAGGCAAAGGCATTTTTCCCTCAACCAAAGATTGGAGGCTAGGGTTTTGAAGATAAGTGCAAGAGTGATTGAAGTTCAACGATTAAAGACATCGTCTCCTTCTTTATCTTCTCCATTTTCTCTTTTAATCATTTTTTCCTATTTTCTCAAGATAGAATCATGGTTGTCTCTTTAATTTTTGTTCTTATTTGTGCTACATTAGCCATGATTGGCTAAATTCCTTTTTCTAGTATTAAGATGCAACTCTATACTTTTCTATGTTGAATTGTTAATTAGATTCTTTGTTAATAAAAAATTATTGTTCTTGATTCATTCTTAGTATGCTTAATGCTTGTGGTATGTTGTCGGCCATATTTATATGATCTTAGGCTTTAGATGAAGGATTGAAAGATGAAACCTAATTACTAGATAATTTAAGAATTAAACTTAGGAATTGAGAACTTAGACATAGGCTTAAATATTTCGAGGAGCAAACGATTATTATAAAACTTAATGAGTTAGAATTTGGATTAATTGTCATTAGAATGAGATTGATGGAGTTTTAGCACATTTTTAGTGCCAAGAAATTGGGTTTCAAACAATTTAGGACAAATCACCTTCATGAACATAATTGAAATTAGCAAAGATAAGATTACAATTTATCATAAGGGGTAGTATAGTGAATTCCTAGTCCTAGACCTTTAAATCTTAGTTGAATCTTAACTTTTCTAAATTTATTTGCTTACTTTATTACTTTAATTTTCATCTTGATTTTAATTGAGTTTTCATTATTATTTTTAACGTCTTAAATAATCAAAATCGTTGTAAGAGTTGGTAATCAATCGATCCTCGTGGGAACAATCTTTATTTTACTACTTGAACGATCCGTGTTCTTACGAAAAATTCACAACAAGTTTTTGGTGTCGTTACCTGGAATCATGTTGATATTAACACAAGCGACAATTTGGTTGATCTAAGTATTTTTAATTATTATTTATTTTATTTTCTTCTTATTTTATATAATTTCTTCTTTGAATTTTTAGGTGTTATTTTTTCCTTATGCGTAGAACGAGGAGTCAATACAATCTTACTATCCCCATTGATCTTGAGATCGAGAGGACACTTCGTCATATTAGAAGGGAAAGAAGAACACTGAGCTGAGGAAGACCACATGGCGAACAACAATAACTAAGTCGCCAATCAAGAATGAAGGCTGAGGAATTATGGAACCCCTAATGCTAATGCTCATCAGTCTTCCATTGTAAGGCCACGGATAAAGGCCAACAATTTCAAGATCAAGAAGTCATTAATCCAGATGGTCCAACAATTGTAATTTAGCCAGTCAACAACTAAGGACCAAAATCAGCATTTGGATAAATTTTTGGACCTATGTGACACGATAAAGATAAATAAGGTTTCAACTGATGCTATACGGGTCAGACTTTTCTCCTTTTCTTTTAGGGAGAATGCAAAGAAGTGGATTCACTCGAAAGCCCCAAATTCACTTACCACGTGGGACTTGATGGAGTAAGCGTTCTTAGACAAGTACTATCAGGTTGGAAAAATAATCAAGTTTCGCCAAGACATTACTACCTTCTCCTAAAAGGAAGATGAATCACTTTATGACGCATAGGAGAGGTACAACGATTTCATTCATTAATGTCCACATCATGGCTTACAAGATTTTGTTATTATGCAAACATTCTATGATGGGTTAACTCTTTCCACAAAGGCAACTCTTGATGCCGCAGCTGGCAGTGCTTTGATAGCAAAGACTCTAACAGAGGCAAGGACTTTGATTAATGAGATCGCTTCGAACATTTATTTGTGGTCAAGCGAGAGATTATCTTCAAAGAAACAAGTTGGAATGATAGAGCTTGATATTATTATTATGTTGAATGTCAAGTTTGATGGCTTGACTAAGTCACTTGAGAAGTTGAATGTCAATGTTGTCGCTACTCCTAAAATAACTTGTGAAACACGTGGAGGAGGACATTTGGCTTCGAAATGTAATGCAGTAGAAACATTTTTCTCAAGACCCATCTTTGGAGAGAGTGAATTATGTGCAAAATGGTAATTTCAAGGCTTAAAGAATTGCCTTCTCCAACTCATATAACCCCGGATGGAGAAACCACCTCAGTTTCTCATATGGTACCCAATAAAACCAAGGGGCTCCTTCCAACAATAGACCCTCACTTGGATTCCAACAACCTCAATAATCTTCTCAAGGAGTGAAATTCAATTTAGAAATCCTCATGAAAAATTTCATAGTTACTCAAAAGGAACAAAATCAATTCATTCAAGTACAAGTAAATAACATGGGGAGTCTATCAAGCAAATCAATATTCACCTAGATCAAATAGTCACTCACTCCAAGATGCTTGAAACTCAAATAGCCCAACAAGTAAGCTTATTTAATATAACTTAAGGGCGAATACTAAGTCAACTGGAAACTAATCCAAGGGAGCACATTCAAGCAATTTCTCTAGTAAGCAACTTGAAGGCCCCACTAGGGAAGAAAAGCTTGAAGATAAGAAAACTCATGAAAAGGAGGAGAAGCATGGGAAATTGTGTGATATTTTAGGAAAGATTATTTTAGGAATTATTTGTTATCTGTACAGATTTATGTGATTAGGAAAGATCATTTGAATCAAGGGATTTGATATTAGAATAGAGAGTTATTTTATTTCCTAAAATAGCTTAGAATTCCTGTATATATTTTGTATGATTATTCAAAATAAAATCAATACATTCAGCCCTAATTTTCTAGATGGTATAGAGCTCTCGATCTGGGAGGCTCTATCTGCGCAACCTAAACCCTAAACGGCGGCCTTCATTGCTGTTGCACCCTAAACGGTGGCCTTTATTGCTGCTATAAGTCTGTATGCCTTCATCACACCAGTCTTGTGCTTTCACTGCACAGTCTTCTTACCTTTTCCATTAATTAGTGTGAATTGGCTACCCCTACCATATCTAAGGAGAAGGAAGTCATAAATCCAGAAACAGGGCATGGTCAGTCCCAACAATCCGGAGAGCTGCAGAGTATCCATTCGGCATATAGACTGAATGGAAAAAATTATCTAAAATGGGCCCAACTCATTCGTTTGATTCTGAAAGGTAAAGGAAAAGTGAGTCACCTGGTAGAGGCTGGACCTAAGAAAGATGATCCTAAGTTTACTACATGGGGTGAGGAAGACTCAATGATCATGGCATGACTATGGAATTCAATGATTTCAGAAATCAGTGACACTTGCATGTTCCTCAACTCAACAAAAGAGATTTGGGATGCTGTAGAGCAAATTTACTCTAAGGCCAAAGATGCTGCTCAAGTATATGACATAAAGGTGAAAACTTTCATAGCAAAATAGGGGAACAAGATTGTTACTGAATATGCTAACCAGCTCAAGTCATTGTGGATGGAATTAGATCATTATAGGGTCATAAAGACCAAATGTTCTGAGAATGCGGCTACTCTCAAAGAGTATATTGAACAAGACAGCATCTATGATTTCCTAATGGGTTTGAATTCTAAATTTGACCAGGTGAAGATTCAAATCTTGGGGAAACAAAAAGTTCCAGACTTCAATGAAGTGGTGGCTATGGTACGAAGTGAAGAAAGCAGAAGGAGTTTAATGTTAGATAATCCAGCAGTTGAAAATTACGCTATGGTAGCAGAACATTATAAAGAGATGGGACTTCAGCCATGATAACCGAACAGAGAAAAGGAGGGTTGACAAATGTGGAAAGGAAAAATGATGGTCTATGGTGTACTTACTGCAATAAGCCCTGCCACACTCGAGAGAAGTGCTAGAAATTACATGGAAAGCCCCTAACTCGAGATGGAGAGTGGGGACACAAAGGAGGATTCCCAAGGAATGGAGGACAGGCCCATGTTACTGCTAGAACAAGTGAAGAAAATAAATCAGACACTATCAATCTCAATCAGGAGGAGATAGAAAGGGTGAGGACCTTTCTTAGTAAACTGGAGAATCCAACAGGTACATGTTCTTTGGCATACTCAGATAAATTTTCTTTTCCATTTTCATTTCCATTTTCTTTTGGATTAAATGTCTCATATACATCCTTTAACCATTATTGGATACTAGAGTCCGGTGCCACTGACCACATGACACCTTTACCCAAACATTTTTCCATATATTCCCCATGTCCCAGCAACAAGAAAATTGTCACAGCCGATGGAACCCTTATAATTACAGCTGGTCAAGGAGATGTTCACATCAGCCCATCAATGACCTTAAAAAACATGCTCCATGTCCCAAAACTGTCCACCAACCTAGTCTCTATACAAAAACTTATAAAAGATTTGTCATGTAATTTTGTTTTTCACAATAATCATTGTGTATTACAAGACAAGGATTCGGGGAAGACGATTGGACATGCTAGAGAATGGAATGACCTTTATTATCTAGAAGACCCAAACCTATCTAGCAAGAGCATATTATCCCACTCCTTCATATCTGAATCTGTGATGTCCAACATAGAAAAAATTCTTTTTTATCATTATCGTCTGGGGCATCCTTCCTTTAGAGTTATAAAAATGTTGTTTCCTTCCTTTTTTACCAAATTAGATGTTGAGAGTCTTCATTATGAGGTGTGTGAGCTTGCTAAACACAAGCGTAAAACTTTTCTAAGAAATAAAATGAACATATTTCCTTTTTATCTTGTTCATACCAATGTGTGGGGTCCCTCTAATATTCTAAATGTGTCTGGTGCTCAATGGTTTGTAACTTTTATAGATGATTGCACCTGAGTTACTTGGGTTTTCTTACTTAAACAAAAATCTGAGGTCAGTTCTACCTTTCTAAATTTCTACTCCATGATAAAAAAACCAATTTGATGTTAACATCAAGAGACTTAGGTCTGACAATGCCAAAGACTACTTTAATAACTTGCTTACTTCCTTTTGTCAAAAAGAGGGTATAATTCATGAGTCTTCTTGTGTCAAAACACCATAGCAAAATGGGATTGCAGAGAGAAAAAATGGGCACCTTCTAAATCAAACCTGAGCACTACTATTCCAAAATAATGCTCCAAAAAATTTATAGGGTGAAGCGGTTCTTACTACAACACATCTCATCAATAGACTACCCTCTAGAGTCTTAGGATCAAAAAGTCCTATGAATGTTCTAGCCTCCTTCTACCCAAATTTGTCTACAACAAATAACCTTAAACTAAGAATCTTTGGGTGTGTTTCCTTTGTCCATATTCATAGTACAGACAGGGGAAAACTTGATGCTAAATCCTTAAGGTGTGTCTTTGTTGGGTACTCATCTACCAAAAAAGGGTATAAGTGTTACCACCCTCTATCCAAAATATTCTTTGTATCAAGGGATGTTACCTTCAATGAGCAAGAAGGCTATTTCAGTCAACCTCATCTTCAGGGGGGAGTTTTAGGGAAGATAAGGAAACCTATTCTAGATTACCCATTTTTCCAGATTTGAGTTTTGACCCTAAACCAGATCAATCTGATTCTAACCCTGAAACTGGGCAAGAAACTCTTAGGACCCTACCATCCGAACCTATAACAAGTGAAGTTGATCCTCCCAACTAACCTGAACCTGATCTTGATGTGAGATGGGGAAAGCATCTGGTATATTCAAAGAAATCAAGGCCACTCCAGGACCTACCCATGTTCAAGAATCCAACTCGGCTCCACTAAATGAGGTAACAATTTCTGATTCTCCAGCTGCACAGGTTGAAACCGAAAATCAAGATGACATAGACCTCCCAATTGCCAATAGAAAAGGGACTAAAAAATGCACTAAACAACCACTTTACCTTTTCTCAAATTACCTATCCTTTAAAAATTTCTCTCCTACCCATAAAGCCTTCCTTATAAACCTAAACACTACATCCATACCTACTACCTTATCTGAGGCATTGTCTGATAGAAAATAAAAACAAGCTATGGACTTAGAGATGGAGGCATTAGAGAAGAATAACACCTAGGAGCTAGTTACTTTACTAACAGAAAAAAAAAACCAGTTAGATGTAAGTGGGTATATGCAGTAAAATACAAAGTTGATGGATCAATTGAGAGGTATAAGGTAAGGTTAATTGCCAAAGGGTTCACCCAAACTTATGGAATTGATTATTTGGAGACCTTTGCCCCGGTTGCCAAAATGAACACAGTTAGGATGATATTATCTCTTACTACTAATTATGGTTGGGACTTGCAGCAATTCGATGTAAAAAATGCTTTTCTACATGGAGAACTTGAAGAAGAAATTTATATGGAGATACCTCCAAGATATGGTAGAAAGGTGGCTGCCAATACTGTTTGTAAGTTGAAAAAAGCCTTGTATAAGCTAAAACAGTCCCCTTGGGTATGGTTTGGCAGGTTTACTAAAGTTATGACAGGCCTGGGTTATAAACAAAGCCAAGGGGATCATACTTTGCTCATCAAACACTCCAAGTCAGGGGGAGTAACAGTGTTATTGGTGTATATGGATGACATTATATTAATTGGAGATGAAGAGAGGAGCAGCAAAGGTTGAGTCAATGCTTAGCCAAGGAATTTGAGATCAAGACCTTGGGAAAATTAAAATACTTTTTGGAATTGAAGTGGCTTACTCCAAGAAAGGAATTTTCATATCCCAGCAGAAATATATTACAAATTTGCTCAAAGAAACTGGTAAGATAGCTTGCAAACCTGCCAGCACCCAACTGGATCCAAGCCTAAAATTTGGAAATGCAGAAGAAGATACTACAATAGACAAGGAGACATATGAACGACTAGTGGGCAGACTTATATACTTGTTGCATACCATGCCAGACATTGCCTATGTAGTGAGCCTAATTAGTCAGTTTATGCATAGCCCAAAAGAGGTTCATTTGCAAGTTGCACATAGAGTTTTACAGTACCTTAAAGGAACTCGAGGGAGAGGAATTCTTTCAAGCGGAATGGGAATGTGAATCTTGAAGCCTATACGGATGCTAACTATGTAGGATCAATTGTGGATAGAAGGTTGACTACAGGGTACTTCACCAGAAGAAGATACTGTAGTAGACAAAGAGATATATGAATGACTAGTGGGCAAACTTATATACTTGTTACATACCAGGCCAGACATTGCCTATGTAGTGAGCCTAATTAGTCAGTTTATGCATAGCCCAAAAGAGGTTCATTTGCAAGCTGCACATAGAGTTTTACAGTACCTTAAAGGAACTCTAGGGAGAGGAATTCTTTCAAGCAGAATGGGAATGTGAATCTTGAAGCCTATACGGATGCTAACTATGCAGGATCAATTGTGGATAGAAGGTTGACTCTATATCTTTCAGCATATGAATGACTAGTGGGCAAACTTATATACTTGTTGCATACCAGGCCAGACATTGCCTATGTAGTAAGCCTAATTAGTCAGTTTATACGTAGCCCAAAAGAGGTTCATTTGCAAGCTGCACATAGAGTTTTACAGTACCTTAAAGGAACTCTAGGGAGAGGAATTCTTTCAAGCGGAATGGGAATGTGAATCTTGAAGCCTATACGGATGCTAACTATGCAGGATCAATTATGGATAAAAGGTTGACTACAAGGTACTGCACTTTTCTTAGAGGAAATCTTGTGTCTTGGAGAAGTAAAAAGTAAAGTGTAGTAGCTCAGTCTAGTGCTGAAGCAGAATTCCGAGCCATGGCACAAGGTGTATGTGAACTGCTATGGCTTAAAATCATTTTGGAGGATTTGAGAATAAAATGGAAAGAACTAATAAGGCTCTATTGTGATAATAAATCAGCAATCAGCATAGCCCATAACCTAGTGTAGCATGATAGAACTAAACATATTGAAGTAAACATGCACTTCATCAAAGAAAAACTCGATAGTGGCTTGTTATGCACTCCATAGGTGTCCTCTCAAGGCCAACTCACAAATATTCTCACCAAGGGACTGAACAGCCACAATTTTGAAAAGATTATATCCAAACTGGAAATGGAAAACACCTATTCACCAGCTTCAGGGGGAGTGTGGGAAACCGTGTGAAATTTTAGGAAAGATTATTTAGGAATTATTTGTTATCTGTACAGATTTGTGTGATTAGGAAAGATCCTTTGAATTAAGGGATTTGATATTAGAATAGAGAGTTATTTTATTTCCTAAAATAGCTTAGAATTCTTCTATATATTCTGTATGATTATTCAGAATAAAATCAATACATCCAGCCCTAATTTTCTAGAAGAAGCAACAGAAGAGTGGGGATAAAGTAGGAGATGAAGAAAGCAATAAAAAGTATGTTCCTCCAAAAGCACATGTTCCACCTTTGGCCTTCCCTTAAAGGTATCAAACGAAGAAGCTTGATGACCAATTTGGAAGATTTTTGGAGGTACTTAAGAAGCTTTACCTTAATGTTCCTTTTATGGAAGCTCTCTCCTAAATGCCCTTTTATACTAAGTTCTTGAAAGAGATTCTCTCTAATAAGAGGAAGCTTGAGGACTATGAAACTGTTGCTTTGACAGAAGAATGTAGTTCAATCATTCAAAATAAACTTCCACCTAAGCTTAAGGATCCGCGTAATTTTTCAATTCTGTGCTCAATTGTGAATATGAATATTAACAAGGCTTTATGTGATCTTGAGGCAAGTGTATGCCCCTTTCTATTTGTGAAAAACTTAATATTGAGGAGCTCAAACCAACCACCATCTCTCTTCAATTGGCGGATAGGTCAATCAAACATCTTATTAGCATATTAGAAAATGTACCATTAAAGGTGGAAAAGTTTTACATACTGGTCAACTTTGTTGTGCTTAATATGGAAGTAGATGTTCAAATCCAAATCATACTTGGGCGTCCATTCCTCGCCACTGGAAGGGCAATGATTGATGTCCACGACTCTTAAATTTGGTGAAAGTTTTTGTGAAATCAATGAACACTTGAGTATTGTTAGTAATCAAGCTAGAATTGTATGTTAATTTCTAGATTATTTCTGAGCAAATATGAATTTGTTTGAGAGAGGAATCCACTACTCATGAGTTATTTTTATGCAAGGCAATCTTTTTCAATTGAGTATTGAAACATTTAGCATCTTATTTGAAAATTAGTTATGTCTATTTGCATTTGTTTTCTTTATTAACATTAGCCAGAAAGTGAGTTTTGTGCTTTAATGATTAGATTTTTCATAAACAAAATCTTATGTTTCTTATGGAGTGAGATTTCTCTTGATTAATGTGCACTAGAACTTGCTTTGATATCTCGTTGAGGCTTTAATGATTCACATACAGACTTGAACATGATTAAGGCAATTAAGCTTAATTCTTTCTTGACTTCCAGAGTAGCAATGATAAAATAATCCATTAGTTGCCCTATTTGAGCCTGAAATTGATTTCTTTGGATACTTATTTGAATAATCAGGTTAGATTCTTTGGAGCAAATGATGTGTTAACTGAAAAGTCATAAAGGGTTATTTTTGTCTTCAAGGGTTTATTGGAAAAAAAAAAAAAAAAAGAATGGAAAAAGGAAAATAAAGAAAAGAATTGTTAGTAAAGAATAATGAGAATATTATGTTGAAAGTGAGAATCTGTTATACCCTTGTGCTTATATTCTGTTATCTTTTCAACCTGATTCTATTTTACATTGTTTTATCTATGAACGTTCTTTACCTTTATTTACATTTTTCCTACCTTTCATTATATATCCTTGGCCTAGTTATAACCAAAGAAAGTCCTTTTGATTCTTGTTATGTATGTGAACTTAGAAGTGGATATGAGATTGATAAACAAGTCTGTGATATTATATTTTTTAAGAGAACTTTGAGTGATCTCATTGTTCTTAAACACATAAGCGATGGAAAGATGAGTGATCTCAATTGTTTGGTAAAGAAAAAATATACAAGCTAGATTCAAGTCTCTAATTGTTTTAAGTGCCAAATGATCTTATTTGATTAGATTTGATTGCTGAACTTGATTGAATTTTTAAATTGTAGAATTTCCCTTAATTCATGTTTTTGGATAATCTTATTTTTTATGCCTATTCTTTGCTTGAGGACAAACAAAGTTTAAGTGTGGGGGGTTAATAAGCCTATATTTTATAGTCTTATACCAAATAAATTACGGTAATTTGCTTATGTTTATTAATGAATTTTAAATGGATCCTTATTATTGTCTTCATTTTTGTATATTGAATGGATTTATCACATTTAGAGTTAAAACATGCGAAGACACTACGATTTCAAAGTAAAAGATGATCATTTTGGCTTAGACAGAGCCCTATGAGTCATTGAGGAGTTAGACACAGTAGTGTCTAACTTGGGAAACATTTTTGTCAAACTCACACGGTCGTGTCTAACTTGCAGAACACTTCTGTGTGATTATTTTTCAAAGACACGATCTTGTCTCTTGGTCACACGGTCGTGTCTCACTTACAGTGTGAGTTACACGATGCAAGCTCACACGGCCATGTCGAGATTAGACACGGCCATGAAAAGTCTCCTGAGCATAAAAATGACAATTTTAACTCCAAATATTATAAATAGAAGCAAACCCTTAAACAAAAAGAACACTTTTGCGACGACAGACTTTGAGAGGCTAATGCAGTTTTTCCTCAACCAAAGATTGGAGGCTAGAGTTTTGAAGACAAGTGCAAGAATGATTAAAGTTCAACCATTGAAGACACCTTCTCCTTCTTCATCTTCTCCATCTTCTCTTTTTATCTTTTTCTTTCCTATTTTCTCAAGATAGAATCATGACAGTCTCTTTAACTTTTGTTCTTGTTTGTGCTACATTAGCCATGATTGACTAAATTTCTTTTTCTAGGATTAGGATGCAAATCTCTACTTTTCTATGTTAAATTGTTAATTTGATTCTTTGTTAATGAAAAATTATTATTCTTGATTCATTCTTAGTATACTTAATATTTGTGGTATGTTGCCGACCATATTTACATGATCTTAGACTTTAGGTGAAGGATCGAAAGATGAAACCTAATTTCTAGATAATTTAATAATTGAACTTAAGAATTGAAACTTAGATATAGGCTTAAATTCTTCGAGGAGCAAACAATTGTCATAAAACTTAATGGGTTGGAACTTGGATTAATTGTCATGAGAATGAGATTAATGAAGTTTTAGCACATTTTTAGTGCCAAGAAATTGGGGCTTTAAACAGTTTAGGACAAATCGCCTTAAAGAACATAATTAAATATTAGTAAAGATATGATTACAATTTATCATAGAGGGTAGTGTAATGAATTCCTAGTCCTAGACCTTTTAAATCTTGGTTGAATCTTAATTTTTCTAGATTTATTTGCTTACTTTATTGCTTTGATTTTCGTCTTAATTTTAATTAAGCTTTCACTATTGTTTTTAACTGCTTAAATAATCAAAATCGTCGTAAGAGTTAGTAACCAATCGATTATTGTGGAAATTATCTTTATTTTACTACTTGAATAATCTATGCGCTTGCAAAAAATTTACAACACTCATAGATTAATCACTAATGTTTATTATGTTGCTAAACTAAAAAGAAAAAATTTGAAGTATTTGTAGCCTTTAAAAATTTCAAAGCTCTTTTAGAAAAATAGAATAGTTATGTAATCAAATCTCTAGGATCTGATAGAGGAGACGAATTTACATCTAAAGAATTTAATAAACTTTATGAAATTAATGAAATTTGCCGCCCTCTAATGGCTCCTAGATCATTGCAACAAAATGGTATAGCGGAGAGAGAAAATAGAGCTATCCTTAACATGGCAATATGTATGTTGAAGGCTAAAAATATTCCCAAGGAATTTTGGGTCGAAGCTGTTGTATGTGCAATTTATTTGTCCAATCACTCTCCAACAAAAAATATCAAAGATCAAACACCTCAAGAAGCATGGAGTGGAATGAAGCCTAATGTTACTCATTTAAGAGTATTTGGAAGCATTGCATATGCATCTAACCAATGATGCATCTAACCAATGAAGATCCAAGCTTGATGATCAAAGTGTCAAGCATGTGTTTATTGGCTATGATGCAAGTTCAAAAGTTTATAAATTGTACAACCCAAGTAATGGCAAGATTGTTATGAGTTGAGATGTTGAGTTTGATGACGAAGATGCATGGACTTGGGAAGCAGAAGAAGGCATCTATGATTTCTTTTTATACTTTGAAGAAGGAGACCAAGAGGCCTTGACACCAATTGACTAATTCACTCCACCATATTCACCAACTCCTTCAACTAATGAAGCATCATCATCTTCCATAGAGAGTTCAAGTGAAAGGCCAAGAAAAATTAGAAGCATTCAAGAATTATATGATGAAACCAAACCCACAAATGATTTATTTTGTCCTCTTGTTGACAATGAACTTATGAACTTTGATGATGCTATGAAAGACAAAAGACAGAGACAAACCATGGAGGATGAAATCAAAACTGTTGAGAAGAAGAAGAAAAAGAAGACTTGAGAGTTATCATCTAATGGTCATGAATCACTTGGATATAAATGGGGGTTCAAGACAAAGAAGATTGCCAAGAGGTGAAGTTGAAGTATGTGAAAGCACAAGACCAAATTGCGAATATTTTCACAAAGCCTCTCAAATTTGAAAACTTTCAAAGATTATGTGCAAGCCTTGGAATCAAGAAGAATATTTAAGAATTTTATGATTAATAAGGAAAAATGTTAGAAATAATAATTTGAAAATTAGAGAGCAATTATTATACATTATGAATCACTTCCTTGTTTTATGAAAAGTCATGCATTAATCTATACACTTTGCATTTCGTTCTTAGAAATAAGGCACTATAGTGGATCAATTATAGATGATAGCTTAACTGTTAACTCTAGTATAAATAGGAGACTATAGTCTTGTATTATTTACACCAAAGAATAGAATACATCTTCTTCTTTAGTTTTCCTCTTCCTCCAACAACCTTCTGGTATGAAATCTGCTTTGAACGCAATAATAGATGGAAAAGAGTCTTGTAATGCTGATCAGATTACACTTGCTACGTTGTCCTATTAATAAGCATTCAAAGGAGTAAAAGAGAATTCTTCCAGAATCAACTTGTGAGGTACTACTGTACAGTCGTCTTGGCAAAATTAAAGTCGCTAGTTAACACCTTCAAAGTTAAAATAGACAAGGCCATTTTCGAAGAAGCACCGACATATGGTGTTGGTATAATAATCCATGATTAGATTGAGGTTTTTGTTGCGGCTAAGCCTTCTCTGGTGCATGGCTCACTATCTGCTAATATAGGAGAAATGCTACTAGCTGCAAAGGAGGGCTTGAAATATGCATGGGAAATTGGTTGCAAAAGAATCATACTTGAAGGAGATGCTAACGCTATCTATGGTACCATCAACGATTTCAATTAGGCAAACCTTTCCTACTCAAGATGATATTTGGTGTTTTGCATCTTAGTTTTATGGTTTTGCTTGTTTTTCTATTCCTCGTGAATATAACCAGGTGGCTGACTCCTTAGCAAACCATGCTAGAAGCCATGTTTCTTGTATTTGGCTAGAGGAATCCCCTACCTAGATGAACTCTTTGTTAAGTCTTGATTTGAATCAATTATTCACATAAAAATAAAAATTGTCATCGTGATTTTACAAAATAAGCTTAGATTTATTAATGCAAAGTATTCGTATTTTAATTTGATTTTTAATTTGATTTTTATTTTTATTTTTAGATAGTATATTTTTATTAATAATTATAAAAGTACTACTTTATTAATGAGTTGTAACTTGAATGGTATTTTCCAATCTCACGAAAGGTAGATGTTTAGGGTTTAATTCTCATCTACTGAATCCTCCTAACTATCTATCGACAATATGTATATATATATATATATAGAAAATATATCGTAAGATAAGTTTTTATTATGAGATATTAGATCTTGACTATACGACATATATGGATGGTCAAGATTAAAAATAAAAAACATATGATTACATTCTTAAAAAAAAGTCATATGCTTTTATATTTAATTTTGATCATTCATGTATAGATCCATGATCAATATTCATTTCTCTACTCTCTCACAATAAAAAAACATCTCACTAAATATGTCCCTATATATATATATGTATGGAACATATCTAGTGAGATAATTTTATTATGAGATAGTAAAAAGTAAATCTTATCATTAATCATATATAAATGATTAAGATTAAAAGTTATTTAAATGTCATGTATTTATTTAAAAAAGTTATATATATTTATATTCTAATTTTGATCATTCATATAAAATCCGATGATCAAAATTTTTCATTACTTACATCTTCTTATAAATACTTCATCCATATATATATATACGTGTGATGAGAGAGAGAGTAAAGAATAATGGTTCAATGTGATTAAAATATTTTCTTTTCTAAAATGTTTTTAAATAAGATACAAAGAAAAAATAAAGTGATAACTTTATAATTTGAGTAAACTCTAAAATTTGTTCTCAAAAAATTTAGTGACACACATATTAGTATATAAAAAATCAAAACTCTCAACATAATTCCTAAAAGCCTCAAATGTATTCTTAATAAAGACTAATGTGTTGACGAATTAATTTGACATTTAAATTTCATAGAGACACATTAGGAGTTTTCAATTTTTAGATACTTACGTATTCATTGTTAAATTTCTCATGGACAATTTTGAGGAATTACTTGAATTATAAAAATATCACTTTTTTTTTTGTTTATTTCCTATTTTTAAACTAATGGAAAAGGAAACATTTCAATCACGGTGAACTATTATCCTTTCCTTTATCATTAATTTCCAGACATCACCACCCCCTACTCTATCCCGATTCGCAATCTCTCGTCAGTTACAAGGGATTTGCAGAGCACGAACTGTGCAACACCCAAATCGCTCTCTAGTGGAGGTATGTACCAGTTCCCAATTCTAATTTTCGTACCAAGCTTTTGCAATCACCCCTTTTTGATTATTGATTCTGAGGATTTACTTCAAACTTTTCATTGAGTTTCATTCCAATATTCAACGTGGTCCCTTAACAATTTCGATTGATTCAATTGTTGCCTTTAAAATCGTAAGTGAACCCTTGCTTTGCTGGTAACCTGTTTTGAATAATGGGTACAAAGATGGGGTATTAGGGTGCTATGCTATGCAACGATAGGAATGGGGGGAACCTAGCAGTTTGAATAAAGTAATTAGAGTGTTGCTTGCTTCAGTTCTGCCCAAAAAAAGTAATTTTGGAGAGGAGAGGGTTCAAAGTTCAAACAAGTTTACAAACAAACCAAACAGGACTCAACTGTTGCTGATAATTATATACTCTTGAGGAGTAGGGGATGAATACTAAATTGTCATTTGTCACTCTCAAATCGTAAGGAGTGTAGTAGGGGTTATTTGAATGGGGATTTCAACACCCTCCTTAAATCTCCCCATTTACAACCCTAACTACCTCTGCCTGTCTGAGTGTTTTGTGGGCGAGTACAAAAATCAGCTCTCCTAATTGCACTCACATATCTTGCACAAGTCATTTATATTTTCAATACACTTCAGGATTTCAAAAATCTTCATTCAATATTCATGGCCTATTATGATATTGTGGCCATATATATATATATATATAGGGAGTGTATATGTGAGAGAATTGTTTATTATACGAGATGAGAAGAGTGAATTTTGATTATTGGATCTTACATGAATGGTCAAGATTATAACATAAATGCATGTGACTTTTTTAAGTGGTTACATGACTTTTAAGTAACTTTTAATCTTGACCATCTATGTATGATTGTATAGTCAAAATTTACTCTTCTCATCTCTTATAATAAACACTTCTCTCATCAGATACGCTCTCTATATAAGGGCATATCTAGTGAGAGGAGTTTTTATTATGAGCGGGTGACAGGAGTAAATCTTGACCATACAACCATAAATGGATAGTCAAGATTAAAAGTTACTTAAAGGTCATGTGATCATTTAAAAAAGTCACATGTATTTATGTTCTAATCTTAACCCTATATATATATATATATATATTGCGCTTTGATATCTCTACTTGTTACGTCGTGATTTTACCATAAAGAAAATTTTGGAATGATCTATTCTTAGTATTAGGTTGACAATTAGAGTATTGACCTCATGGAATGAAACAATAGGAAACAGAGAATAAGTTTGGATTAGGTTTTAGATTTTGATTGTTTGATATCTTTCACTTAGAATACAATGGCGTCATTTGATCCATGTAGCCAAGCTCACTTAGTGGGAAAAGGCTTTTGTTGTTGTTGTTGTTGATATCTTTCACCGAGAAAGACCACAACAACGCATGTGCTAACTTTGTGTTTTGGGTTACTACACCTAGGATAAGAATATATAGTAGCAGCTTGCTACCTCATAAGCTGGAATTATTAGTAAAGGTATTTTCAGTTTAAGAACTATTAACCACTCATAAGCTGGAAATTATTTTACCATAAGATTATTATTTTTTTAGTATTACCCAAGGGAAAAATTATTGTGGAAAACACTAAATCCTACGAATGGAAATTCGTGAAATGTCACATGAATACATATTTATTAGCAGTGTTAGCTGATTTGCGTTTAATCTACTACAGGCAGATATTTATGCTGAAATATGAAGTTGAATATGAATGTTATGAAGTTGAATATGAATGTAACTGCCTGCTACTCATTCTTGAGGCATTTCACGAATTTATTTCGTGATATATAGCAGTTCGCCTTATTACTCATTCTATACACGGATTCTTATATGTTTTCCATTTGTGGGGCTGATCAGGTTATTTTGCCATGGGAAACAAATTGGGGAAACAAGAAAAGGAAGATATAATATTACTGAAGATTGTACCTCCTTTGGACCAGACATATGTTAGGTGGCTTGCTAAAGATGTTGAAAGAATTCATGGCTTTACTCCAAAACGTACTCGTGCAGTGAAGCCACCAGATCATTATGTAGAATATATGAAGCTGAATGGATGGTTGGATGTGGATTTGGATGATCCTGATCTTGCTCATTTATTCAAATAGATTATTTCTGTATGCCATATAGACAGTTAGCATGAGTTGTTGTAGCTGCATTATGAACATATTAAATTGTTCTCTCTCTCTAGAGATAGTAGATTGTTGCTTTTGGCTGTAAAATTCCTCTAGAATGGTTGTATTCGAAATCCTCAATGTTGATCACCAGTGGTTACAGAAATATGGAATAACCTATTCCATAGATTTTTTTATTTTTTTCAAACATGTTTTTAATAGTATTGGTAAAAGAAAGTAGCCTATAATTTGTCACAAATTAAGTTAGGAAGGTCATCAACATTTGTGATAGTCAGCATCAAAACACAATAACCATGTAATGTCATGAGTTATGACCATTCCCAATGACAGTATGAGTCCTTAAATGTACAGTTTGGTCACACTGAATGGTAATTTTGGCACTAGGACATTATTATGATTTTTGCCAATAAAATACAAATGTATACCCTGCATCATAATTAATTTCATCATAAGTCTCCCTAGAAAGAATAGAAAGGGCCACAGACGATTGTGGGAAGCCTGACTCGAATTTATTATCATGGGCTATCCAAGCCATGTTTCATTAAAATAGCAAACAAATCTTGGGCTTCTACTAAGTAGCGAGCCGTTATAATTTCAATTTTGGGCCTATACCTAGCTCGAATTTCCAATTTAACTAAAATCTTACTTTTCAAAAGAATATCTAAACTATTAAGGCCTTCTTCAAATAATATTTTTAAAAATTTCATATAATTTGGAATAGTGTTTGAATTATATAAAATAAGAAATTTTATTTTGAAATATGAAATAAACTCGTATTTCAATCCAAATAAAATAAAAAAATTGTTATATTTTTATTATAATGCATATGGGCATAATCTAGGCTCAAAAATTTAAATTAAATCCAATGTTGTTAAAACTAGACTGAATAATAAAGGTGAGATTTCAATTTAGGTTCAACTGGTTCAACAATTTAAACTAACTTATTGAATTGAATGATGTCATAAGAATAATTTATATTCAATAACATGAAATATATGAAAAATATTTATAAAATATGAGAAAATATTGATTTATCTTAAGAAAATAACATATATTAATGGTCGATTGGATCAACTAGATAAATCGGAAGGCTCAATTGGGTTTTGACTTGTTTTGGCCAGTTCAAAGTAGATAGTCAATTTAGTTATGAGATCGAATAATAACTAGTTACGTTTATGGTTCATGGTTAGACTTGTTAGATTGTTCAATCTAGTTTTATTGACACTGACTAAAATGAAGAATTAATAGCCCTTGAGAGGCATCTATCATTCATTTCTCATTCAAATTTTGAGGTATAGGTCGTACTATCATTGTGCATACTTATTTCCTAACGAGTAACGAGGTAGCATCATAGGTTATGTAAATTGACACAAAATTTTTTAAAAAGATAATGAACATGAACATGAAGAGATTGAGCAAAAAAAAAAACTCCAAAATGAAAGTAAGTTGTGCGAAAAATGGAGAGAGAGAAGTTGGATAATAGAGAAAGAAAGAAAGTGAAAACTTGAACAAATTATAAAAATGACTATGAGATGGAATTGGAGCTAATGTCATGGATGCAGCCTTTGGTTCAACTAAGCCGATACATTAAATGGCAAAGAGGAGGGAGGGCAAATCCACATAATGTTATGTATGTAAATTATTATTAGCAAGTTAGTTAGTAGTATAGTTAATAGTTAGTTAGTTAAGTAGTTTGTTAAAAAGTTTGTTAGCTTGTTAGAATGAGTACAATAGATTTGTACACCTATATAATATACACTTTTGTAAATCAGTGAAAGTTGAGAAATCATTTTCTTTCACTCTCTTAATTCAATATGGTATCAGAAGTTAGTTAGTTCTCTGTGTTCTTCACTTTGTTTCTTCTCTATGTTCTTCATGGCTAGTTCGCATGCCATTGATGATTCCAATCTTTCTGCACCCTTTAGATAATCCAGGGTTGCTCCTTGTTTCTCAGCCATTAACTGGTGAGAATTATAGCTTATGGAGTCGTGCTATGAAAATGGCTTTGAATGCCAAAAATAAAATTGGCTTTGTTGATGGATCAATTGTGCAACCTGGTGATGATGATCCAATACTTTTGAATGCTTGGGTAAAAAACAAGAACGTTGTTAGTTCTTAGTTACTGATCTCAGTTTCCAAAGAAATTTTTGCGAGTGTGATCTTCTTCACAACTACAGTTGAGATATAGAATAATTTGCGTGACAGGTTTCAACAGAAAAATGGTCCTCACATTTTTCATCTCAAGAAGGATCTCATGAGCATCTCTCAGGGTTCACTCTAGGTGAGCCAATACTTTACCAAACTTAAAACCATTTGGGAATAATTGAATGAATATCGCCCCTTTGGTCACTGTTATTATGGTGGGATGCGATCTTTTGTTGAGTACTCTTAGATGGATTATGTCATAAGCTTCTTGATGGGGTTGAATGATTCTTTTTCTCAAGTTAGAGACCAGATCCTCTTGATGGATCCTACTCCCTTAATCACAAAGATTTTTCATTGGTTGTGCAAGAAGAAAAACAAAGAGAGGTTGGTGGAGCTCAGCAACCTGATCCTAGTTCTCAGGTTGCATTTGTTGTTAAGGCTGAATCTTTCAAGCAATTTCATGATGGAAAAGGCAAATCTTCCAAGAAAGATCATCCCCTGTGTACTCATTATGGGATTTTGGGGCATACCAAGGATTAGGGGTGTAAATTGGTTCAGATAATTGACCAACCCGATTAATCCAAACCGAACTAATTAAATTGGTTTGGTTCGGTTTGGGTATATTGATTGGTTCGGATAAAATCCAAACCAATTAAAGTTTAATTGGTTCGGTTATCGGATTTGAAATTTTAAAACCAACCAACCCGAACCAAACCAAACCATATATTTATATATATATTTTTTAAAAATTATGCTACAACATTTTTTGACTACTACTTATTTTTCTTTATTTTTTGTAATATTTTCTCAGCTTTCAACTTCTAAAACGTCGTTTTCGTTGAATAGAAAATTTCTTTTGTTCTCAACATTGTAGTTTTGGCCAAGCATATGCTATCAAGTGCTATTCTAAAAACTCTTGGAAAAGTGAGAGGCTTGAAAACTTTGGATCTTTCCTTTAAACAACTCTCTGGATCCATTCCTATTGAACTTCAAAATCTACATGTCATTCAGCTTTTGAATTTCTCTTATAATGATTTAGAAGGAACTATTCCTAATGGTGGAGTATTCCAAAATCTTTTTGCTGTCTATTTAGAAGGCAATAAAAAATTTTGCTTGTATTTTGCATGTGAGCCTCATGGCCATTAAAGAAGGCATGTAGGCATTATATCATCATAACCACAATGGTAACACTGATACTATGTCTAACAATTTGCTTGCTACTATACATAAAGAACAGAAAATTGAAAGTAACAACAACAACATCATCTAAATTTGGAAGCTTAGAAATAATGAATTGAGTTTAAATGCTCTAGTATTGACTTTAAAAAAAATAAATTTTTGACTCTAGTTTATGAGTACTTAAGTAATGGGAGCTTGGAAGATTAGATTAAGGGAAAGAGAAAGCATGCAAATGAAAATGAGTTGAACCTTATTATTGATATCCATTGGATTACTGCACAATGATAGTCAAGTTCCTATTGTGCATTGTGATTTGAAACCTAACAACATTCTCTTGGATGAAAATATGACTGCATGGAGACTTTGGATTCGTTAGGTTCATAAAGTTCAACTAATCAAGTCTTCATTAGCTTTACTCATGTCATTAGGGTTCAATTGGTTACATATATACCTCCGTTAGTAGCCTCACAACTTTCTCTTAATTGAATAGTAGTAGTATATAACTTGTCAAGTTAAATTTATCTTGAATAATTTTTTAACTTATTCAAATATAATTTCTTAATACAAATATCAATATATTTCTTTGTTCCTCTTTATGAACCTTTTAATGCACATTCTAAAACATGAAAATTATTAGTGTTCAAATTAATAAGATTGATTCTATTTCTAGAAATTTTTTTATTAGTTTATTTTGTATTTTTTTATGAAAAGCTAATTATTTAGTTAATTTTTGTATTAAAAAAATGGTCAACCCGATCACCCGAACCAAACCAATCCATAGATGTTCGGTTCGGTTTGGTTCGGATTTAGCTATCAAAAAATACAAAAACCGAACCAAACCAAACCAATTGATTTTAATTGGTTCGGATTTATTTTCCCTCAAAAACCAAACCAAACCACCCACTTACACCCCTACCAAGGATAAGTGTTACAAGTTGCATAGTTATCCTCCCCATTACAACAAGTCTAAATTCTCTGGATCAAACACTGCAAATGTGAATCAAGTCACTGATGTTGTGCAGTTTCAGTCGTCTCACAGTCCCATGTAGCTGACTACTAACAATATCAGTAGTTATTACATCTATTGCAATCTCAAATGCAACCTCATATATCACAATCTTCTTAGCCTGATTCTTCTGCAGGTATAGTCTTAACCACTAGTTAATCAGTTTTTCCTTGTTCCTGGATCTTAGATTCAGGAGCAACTAGTCACATCACCTATTCTTCAGCTAATTTCATTTCTTTTAGGTCACTGCAACATGCTTTTGTTACTCTTCCTAATGGTTCTCATATTCCAGTTTCTGCCATAAGAACAATACAATTAATTCCTCTATTATTGTTGCATGATGTTTTTTATATACCTTCATTTCATGTTAATCTCATATCAGTAAGAGCTTTACTACAACATTCTTCTTACACTGTAGTATTCAATACTGATTCATTTGTTATCTAGGATCACAACCAGTTGAGGATGATTGGCAAGGGTAAGGTTGTGGGAGGCCTCTGTCTTCACACCTCATTCTACAATTTCCAAGGTGGTCGCATCTAGTTCTTCTCTTTCAAGTCATTGTTCTGCACCAAGTCACTCTTGTACACCATATACTATTTCTGATAATTTTGTTTTTCTTCCAATACTATTTTTGTTAATCATGTTACTTTTTATACCATGGCATGCTAGACTTGGCCACTTATCAAATAAAGTATTGAATATGTTGAGTAATAAAATTCTTGTATCTGTTTCTAAACATCATTATGATTGTCCAATCTTTCCTTTAGCTAAATTTCGTAGGTTATTTTTTGTGTCAAACAATAATTTGTTTGCATTTCTATTTGATCTCATACATTGTGATATCTGGGGACCTTACCATCACTCAACTTATTATGGCAAAAGATATTTTCTGATTATAGTAGATGATTGCACTCATTTTGATTAGACATATCTAATGAAAGCTAAGTCAAAGGCTTCTGCCTTAATAATCAATTTCTTTAGCTTGGTTCAAACTCAATTTGGTAAGACCATCAAACAGTTGAGGTCTGATAATGCAAAGGAGTTAGCTCTCACTGATTTTCTTCAACAAAAAGGGACATTGTATCAATATTCTTGCGTAGAGAGACTTGAAAAAAATTCAATTGTTGAGAGGAAACATCAACATTTGTTGAATGTTGCTAGGGCACTAATGTTTTAGTCCAAGGTTCCCTTAAGTTTTGGGGGGGATTGTTTAGCTACTGCCACTTTCTTGCTTAACAGAACCCCATCTACTCTACTAAAAGGTCATTCACCATTTCAATTACTATTCCAAAAGGAACCTAATTACTCAGCTTCTAGAGTTTTTGGTTGCTTATCTCATGCCTTTACTTTGCCTTCTACTAGAAACAAATTCAGTCCATGAGCTATTCCTTTTGTCTTTGTTGGATACCCTATTGGTTATAAAGGGTACAAGCTATATGACTTACACAGCAAAAAATTCTTTGTCTCCAAAGATGTTACCTTCCAAGAGACTGTTTTTCCCTTTTCATGTACTACAAACACTAATCCTTCCATTGATGTTTTCTCAAAAGTAGTACTTCCAGTTTCTCAATGAACATCAAATTCTTTTTAGCCAACTGCCACACTTCCTCCAAATCCTATATTTTCACCTCAACCTACTAAATCTACTAATCCTGTGCCTCCACCTCCACCTTCCTTTGTCCTTAGAAGGTCATCCAGATCCACTAAAACCTCTTTATACTTACAAGATTATGTATGTCCTGACCATCCTTCATCCTCCTCTGCCTACCTTATATCTAATTGTGTCACTTATCATAATCTGTCATCAACTTATAGACAATTTGTGATGCAAGTTGTAACACCCACCGTAGGGTGTCACATTTATGTTACTTAATTACCAAAATTACCCCCAAGTTCATATAAGGTGATGTTGTAATAAAAATATGAGTTGTAAAATTTTTTTTTCTTCTTTGACAACTATAAAATAAACTTAGCGGAAAATAAAATATTATAGCAACCTCACACATAGTTTATATCATATACATATTACAAACGTGCTGTCAGGATTATTGATTTACAGACCATGTCTCAGACTACAAACACACTTAAATAATTACACACATAACTTATATCAGAGTTTCAAACTTGCCCAAGTTTAACTAAGCAACAGACCCCTCAGACGGGTCTTCCTCGGGTTCCTCAGCAGATAGGAATCCGTTATGACGAGTAGCCCTACAGACAGGTGTCCGGGCTGACGATACTATGCTGATTTCCGTTGGGACATAATTCCTAGTATCCCAATATCGCCTGATATGCAAAGGAAATTCAACATGAACAAAAATAGTCACATAGAAAAATGGATCCCCGCGAAACAACCTACTAATACTAACAGTCAGATACCCCTCGTAAATAAGTCCTCGCTCATCGGGACTTGTTCTCCATTCTCCAGCTCCTCCATGAAATTGTAGACGTACATAACCGAAGAAACTAGCTCTTGACGTCATACTATCAAAATTCTGCATTCCCAGCTGTGAGAAGTAGTTCTTCTTCTCCTTCTTGTACTGTTTCTTTCTCAACGTCTTCACCCAATTATAAATACAATATACAAATATACATACAAAGAGGTGAGATCACCTACGCCAATACCAAAGATGCTAGCACAGAGATAACATAACAAAGATACCATATAAACACATCATATTACAAATATGGCATCAACATATTATCAATCAAAATTAACATTTAATAATTACGGAGATGCCATCTACACTAAGCGAGATATGTATAATTATCATAATCAATATTTCACAACTATTATATCTCACGGATGTAAGCATTTATGTTAATGTATGAACATATAGACTCGATTTCCTACTCCATGGAGCTAAACTCGGTCGAGAAAATTGATCGAAAAGATCTGCTAGTACCACGTGCTTCGACCAAGTGCTATAATTATATCTTGCACATCTAGCACATACACGACGACTTTGTTAGATCTCGATTAAGAATAGTGTCTCGGTCCGGATCATCTGTGTTGCATCGGTCTAACCCACGGTGCGGAAGAGCTACCAACTACCCATTGCGAGCAACCCGCACCCCGATGCCAAGGTCCACAAGTGACCTACACTATGCGTATCGCACCTACTCAAGAGGTGTACGTTTCTCCTAGGCAATTAGTCATATACAGCCATCTGGACCATTTTCAATGCATGTGTAATGCACCAATTACCAACCAAAGGTAAATCACATAATTTCTCATACAAGGTTCAAATCTTGTTTTACCTTCGTAAAATGGATTAATGCCCATTACGAGTAAACTTCTCAATTTCTTGTACTGGCATTCACATCTTGATTTTAACTCACAAGTTTCATTCTTGTATAATTAACAACAAAATTACATTATCGCATTTTTCTCATTCACAAAAATATTTTTGTCATGTTTTCACAGTCACGTAATATTTTATTACGTAAACATTGATTTGTAACATTTTTTGTTACGTTAAAAAAATTGCATAACAATTTTCTACTATATTCTAAACTGCGTAAATATATTCTTTTGTTTTTAAATCGCATAGCAATTTTTTTTTCTACAACATTTCGATCGTGTAAAATATTTAAACGCTTTAAAAATCGCGTAGAAATATTTTAACATTTTTTAAATTGCGTAACTCAAAATTTACGTTTTTTAGTTTCGTAAATCATTTTTCACCGTTTTTACCCTTCGTAAAATATTTCTTAACTTTAAAAATATTACTTCGGACTTTTCTTATAATAATATAATTTCTTACTTTATTCCCTTCTTATTCTTAGTTAAAAATCTTTTCCTTAATATATTTTCTCAAAATCACTTTTTATTAATCTAGTCTTACAAAATCACATTTATTTGATTTAATTTACTATTTCTAACTTTAAATTTCCTAACGTTTTCCAAAACCCAATAGATAAATTCTACGTTAGTAAATTTAAGTTACAAACGTTTTCTTTTATATTTCTAAATCACTTCTAAAAATTGTTTCTCTTTAAAATAATTTGAAATTCAACACTTTCAATCTTCTTTTTCTTTTATTTATGAAAATTCCACTTCACTTAATTGATAACACTTTAATTCCCTTTCCAAAATCCTTATTTGAAAATTCTTGTATTTTATAACATCAAAACATTTTTCTAAATTATCAAAACCTTATAGATGGCCATTGAAATCATGAAATATTTTTTTCTTTCTAACTTAAATAAATTCCATTCTTGTTTCTACAAAAAAAAAAATTCATGAAAACATAACTCAAAACCGTGTGCATTCTTTTTGTAAAACAAACCTTTTTGTTTATTTTCTTTACTTCTCAAATCATTCAATTTTATCATTCATGAAAATATAATTTTGTGAACACCAAATTGGTTGGTGTCTTGGCCAAAAATTTGCTTAAGTTTAAGGATCAAAAATTAACTCCATTGTTCTTGAAAATTTCAATAGAAACCCTAGTTTTGGAAGCTCAAAACCGTGACCTTCTCTATGGCCTTTGGAGCCAAAATTTCTTGTTTTATCATACTTTCATCATAATATATTCAATATATCTTCATCGTGCATAACATAAGCATACCATATAAGCAAATAAAAATCATACTAAACATGCATACATAAGTAAATCATGCAAAGCATATCAAGCATAGACAAAAATAATCAAAGCACATAACACACACAAATTATTACATGACCATGGATATGAATCCTCACATGGATTCACCATCCATCAAATATAAAACCATCTCTCACCACCATGCTTGATTGGTGAGATGGATCTCCCTCTTACCTCTTGAAGAACCACAAAAGCTCATTGCTTTGGATTTAGGACAAGATCTCCACCAACAAAAGTCTCTTGAACATAAAACAAACATAAATAAATTAGTATATTAAGCTTGATTAAGAGGAACCATGGATCAAACATGGTTTAGAACATGAAAAAGAAAAGAATAAATGAAGTTTCCTTACACTTCACCAACAAAACTCTATAACTTGATTTTAGCAAAAGTCCTTCAAGATGGAAGATTTAGAGAAAGTCTTCAACATGAAAGTTGTTTAGAATAAGGTAAGGATTCAAAAAACTACGTTGTATGAAATTAAAAAGTGATGAAGGAGAGGTTTAGGGTGCTTGGCCTAATAGGGAGAGAGAATGAAGTTTTCTTTGGTTTGTTTCTTGAAACTTAAGTGAAATAGGTGAAGATATGATAATATGAAGTGTAGAAATGAATTACTTGGTCTTCAAAGCTATACATGGCCGTAGCTTGCATTGGAGAAAGGTGGAAAGTGAAGTTTGAAAAACATGATCATTAATGATCAATAGGAAAACAATTGATGGTCTTGACACTTGACTATTGCCTTCATCTTTTCTTTGGCTACAAAAAGCCTATTCAAAGTTGTCTCCCCTCTCCTTTGCATCTCCAAACCGTCCCCCCCTTCCATGCTTCATAAAATGTGACAAATTTCATAGCCATCATCCTAAGTCATCCTAACCCTTGATTAAAAGAATGGTTTGGATTAAAATAGCTATTAGGATTAGGTTATAGATGGAAGACTTTATTTGAGCCATTGGATCATTTTTGGTTTGTAATCCTAACCATTGAATGTGTCTCCAAAATGAAGGGTCAAGATTACACCTTCAAACTTTACATCCAAGGGTCCAAAATGGTTGTAGTCATTTTTGATGACCAATTCTCCACCATTGATCTAAATCTAAATCCAATGGTCATTAATAATCCATCTCCACCATTGATTAAATCTACATCCAAGGGTTGATAATGGTCATAGCCATTTATAAGACTAAATCTCTACCCTTGATTTAATTTCCATCCTACGGTTATAATTGATCATATTCACTTTTAAGATCAAATCTCCATCGTTGATTAAATCAAGAATAAATCTCCAACGGTGATTAAATCGATGGTGGATATCCAAACAACCAATGTTGACTTAACAGTATAGAATTTTATTTTTATCTGTTATAATCCCATGAAAGAATATATTTACTGTATTTTTATCGTCCGATAATTAAATACAGTACAAAATATAGTAAAAGAAATTTTCTAAAACTATTTTCGGATTCAGGTTTAGTAAGATCCCCTGTCTCCGTCTAAATAGTACAAATTTTTCTATGCGTAAAAATTTTTTTTACTTTGCGGGACCCACTTGGGCCCATGTATGGCCACCTGGGCCCACATACACCCCAGGTCCACAAACAGTAAAAATTTTAATAACCACATATAAAATCACAAAAATTAGAAAACTCACAAATATTAATTCAGATTACGTAAAATAATTAAGACTTTTCAGTAAAAATTAAATTACGTAAAATTTTTCTGGCCCAAAAATTATTATTTTCCTAACATGGAGCAAATTACTCAAAATGATCAAATATACAAATGAAATATTCAAAATAATTTTACAGTACACAGAAATCACTAAACAGTAGAATTCTGTTAACTGTCAAAATTACTGTTCCTTAGATAGAAAGTTCGGGGTGTTACACAAGTGTCCACCATCTATGAACCTACCTTTATCGCCAAGTTATAAAATATCCTGAATGAAGGCAAGCTATGATAGAAGAAATCACTACTATGGAAACCAACAACACTTGGACTGTTATTCCCTTACCTCCCAATAAACACACAATTGGTTGTAGATGGATTAACAAAGTCAAGTATAAAGAAAATGGTACTTTGGATAAATATAAAGTAAGGTTAGTGGCTAAAGGTTATACTCAACAAGCTGAGATGGACTTTATGGACACTTTTTCACCAGTTGCAAAGTTAACAACAATGAGAGTTTTGTTGTCCATTGTTGTTGTTCAAGGCTGGAAATTGCTACAATTAGATATAAATAATGCCTTTTTGAATGGAGACTTATTTGAAGAAGTATACATGGATCTTCCTCTTGGTTATCCAACTCAAGGAAAGCACTTAGTTTGCAAGCTCAATAAGTCAATCTATGGCCTGAGACAAGCCTCTAGGCAATGGTTTCACAAGTTCTCCACAACCCTCATTAATAATGGTTTTACACAGTCCAGAAATGACTACTCACTATTTACTAAAAGGTTAGGATCTTCTTTTGCAGTGTTGTTAGTCTATGTCGATGACACAAAAATAGTAAGTTTTAATCCTGACGTCATTACTCAAGTCCAAGCCATATTGCAAAAACTGTTTAAGCTTAAGGTCTTAGATGAACTAAAATTCTTCCTTGGCCTTGAAATTGTTCATTTTGCAAAAAAGGATTTCGTTTATCTCAGAGGAAATACACTCTTACTCTCCTAGAAGACACCAATTTCTTGGATTGTAAGCTTGTTGTTCTCCTGACGGATCCTATTCTCAAAGTGTCTACAATTGATAGGGAGCCATTGGATGATGTTGGCATGTATCACAGATTGATAGGAAAATTGATGCACTTGACTATCTTGAGGCCAAATATTTCTTATGTTGATCATAAGCTTAGCCAGTTCATGTCCAGCCCTCGGTTTTCACATTTGTAAGCAACTGAGATACTTAAAAATATCACCTGGTCAAGGTTTATTTTTTCCTTCTCAGAATTCTCTACACCTTTTTGCATATGTAGATGTAGATTTTGGCAATTGTGCTGATACTCGTAGATCATCCATAGGATGTTGTATTTTCTTAGGTGATTCATTGGTTTCATGGAAATCAAAGAAATAGCCTAATGTCTCAAGATCCTCAGCAGAGGCTGAGTATATAGCTCTTGCTTGTGTAGCTAGTGAGTTAACTTGGATCCATCATTTGCTACATGATTTTGGTGTTAGCATCATTTCTGCAATGGTATTATGTGATAATCAGTCAACCATTCATTTGGCTTCCAATCCAACTCATCATGAATGTTCCAAACATTTGGATATTGATTGCCATTTCATTAGGGACAAGGTGAATTATGGATTCCTAAAATTAGTTCTGTTACCAAGTGACTTCAAACTCAAGAAGGGGGTGAACTGAGTTTATAAAATATTTTCACAAATCTTTCACAAAACACTTGTATATTAATTTTCATTGAAGCTGTTTATTAATTGAAGTGAATAGATAAATGAGATTGAATACTTTACTCACAAAGAAACAAGCCAAGATGAATAATATTCAAGCAAGCATATAAAAGTAAAGCATCAAAGTAAAGAGATAGAGTTGAGAAGAGCAAACACAATGATTTATACTGGTTCAGCCACTGCTTGTGACCTACGTCCAGTTCTCAAGTAAATCACCTGAGATTTTCTACTAAACCTTCAAGTTTGAACAAGTTAATGAAAACCTTTACAACTAAGAGCACGTAACACACCTCTAGGATGTCTCACCCTTTTATACTTGAGCCTTAAAACAGGGATATCTTACCCTTTACAACTTTAGAGGGATACATCACCCTCTTTTACAAGAAATCAAAGAAGGATTGAATTATAAACTCTCAAAAGAGTAGATATTACAAATTGAAGTTCAATGGATATAGGATTAATCACACTTTAAGCTCAAAACAGAGGTTTAAAGATATTGACTGTAAGAACTCGTATTAATGCTCAACAAGAATTTTCATATTGTTTTCCTAACAAACTTTAATGTCTAACAACTTATATTTATAACCCAAAACATTAAAGATTTGTTAAGGGATGGTTGGAACATTAAATGCAGTCATACTAACCATTTATTTTTTATTCTAGAAATATGTTTATTCAAATAACAAATATCTTATTCGAATAAATACATTTATAACACAACATGAAATTGGTTTCTAAAGCATGTTATTCAAATAACAAAAGTGTTTTTTGAATAAACTATTTAAAAAACAAAGGGCACGTAGCCTATTGAAGCTTCATATTCGATTAATGTCCTATGTTATTTGAATAAAGCTTGATGAAATGGAAATCTTGACATTCTGACTTTTGCTATTCAAATAGGGAAACCCTCTATTCGAATAGACTCATTTGAAAACCATTTTAAATAGCTTTTAAACATTGCCAAATGTTTCCAAAAGACCCAATAAGCTTTTACACACTTAAAAACTATTTCTTAAGAAACGAAAAATCCATTTTAAAGCCTTGAAGCCATGTGTGCTATTTGAGTTCTTGAAAAACAAGTTTAGAACTTAAGTGTAAACTCTTTTACCTTTATAAAATGATCTAAGTCCTAAAGTTATTCTTAAAAGGTCTTGGACTTGGTCTTGTCATTATCTTTATGTTTGTTATTATCAAAACAATCTTCAATGACTAATGTCCATGTTCGGTCCAAACATCAAATTACATATTTGCTCACCAAACTAGTCTAAGCACCTTTATTCCTTCATCTTATGTCCAAGATGGGAATTAAAGATATTTATTTCCCACCACGAGGGAAAGTGTTATGTATGTAAATTATTATTAGCAAGTTAGTTAGTAGTATAGTTAACAGTTAGTTAGTTAAATAGTTTATTAGAAAGTTTGTTAGCTTGTTAGAATAAGTACAACAGATTTGTACACCTATATAATATACACTTTGTAGATCAATGAAAGTTTGAGAAATCATTTTCTTTCACTCTGTTAATTCAATACATAGGTAAGAGGCGGATGGTATTACATTTACACAAAATATTTGGTTCCTTTAAAACGAGGAGTTCACTTTAGAGGAAACAAGACAACCTTCAAAAGACATAGACAAAAAAACTCTTCAATTTCTTTTCTTCTATGTTATAGAGTAGGTGAACAACAACTTTTGTCTTTTGTTTGGTGTTTCATTTATGACTTGTCACCAACATTGTAGTTATAATTGCTTGGGAATTCAAACACCCTAATTTAAGGTGATGATATATCTTATTTTTTTTCAAATTGCATTGAAATCATTGTTTTAAAAATTAAATTAGAGATCAAATTATCTTTAAATCATGATTTGATTGATTTAATTACTTAAATTAATAATCAAATTATGCTTAAATCAGATAATATAATAAGAGAACATATCAAAAATATAATCGATTCAAAGTTCAATAATTAAATCGACTAGGTTCGATTGGGTTTCAAAACATTGGTTGAAATTGTCACAAACATAAATATTTTTTCAAATTATTAATTCTTTAAATAATTCAATATAACCCTTTGAATAATTAAACAAAAGAGTTTAAAAGCTAAACATTCATTTTCTTTTGAAGCACAAATAAAAAATAAAAAAGTGGATTGATGACACGTCGGTAGTGTCAATGTGCTAGTTATTATAAAGGGAATTTCTTTCTTTGATATTTAATTTTTTTTCCTAAATTAATATTATTAATTACTCATTTAATTTAGAATTTTTCAAAATAATAATAATAATAATAGATCTATTTTGCGCAGCCTCTCCACCAACACCACCACATTACAGAGTAAAATTCTGGTAAGGCTAAGCTAAGCCGAGGTAAGCGCTTGCCTTATTTTATTTGGTGGAATCACATGATGATGGAAGAAGCAATGATAATGTGATTATCAATTTTTCATTTGTCTTTATGCGTTCAGTTCTTAGGGCTCTCTCTATTCTTCTCAAAGTCAAAATACCATCTCTGATTTCTGCATCCAATAGGTAGATAGATATGGCTTCAAGCAACGGTAAATGATTTTCCATTGTCTTCCTCAATCAAATGGTTCATTTTGTATACAAATTAAATTCACATCTGTAAGTGAATACGTGCCAATCTTTCTTGTTGTGTCTGTGTTTTCGCAGGTGCAGTTATCGTAGTCATGGGTGTCAGCGGTGCCGGCAAAACGTAAGTGTTCCAATCCGTCGAATAACTAAAACCTCTGATAAGATAAGCACTTTATTTTGTTATTATATTGCTTTGCTGGCTAGGACCAATTGGGCTTTTTTCAACTATTAATCGAAAATAGATGATGCATTTTTTTTTTGTTGGGTACAAAGATGATCCATATGCCTGACCCTTTTAGAATGCTTCACTGAGAGTGTTCTTCTTCCTTTTCCTTTTGTTAGAGACAAGTACAACATTATCCATAGCAAACTAGGAGAAATGTTTGTATAGATTTTGTCCACACAAGTTTAATAGACTAAATTAATCAATAATTGATATATGTTATTTTTATTATAAAATAATTATATAACACAATAATCTATGTAATTATTCAAGTGATGATTAGTCTAATTTAGGCAGCTATGTACATAAAGTCTATTCAAATATCCTTGGCAAACTAGAGCTTCTTTAGAAGGAAGGGCATGAAACTAACTAGAAGGAACCCACATGCAATGGAACTATTACACATACGTGAATCACATTACCCTTTGGCCTTTTTTTTCAAGCTTTCTGACCTGTCACGGTGTTAGGCCCACAAGTGCAATAAGAACAGGATGGGAAATATCGAGAATCTTTATGTTAATGGGATGCAATATTTATATGGCAGTTAGTGGAAGAACAGAGGTCATGAGATAATCAATATGTTAATGGGCTGTAGCATTTATGTGGCAACTAGTGGGAGTGGAGAGAATAAAGAGGGGCAGCACTTAGCATTTACCTAAGGGGGTTATGGCAAATGAATAGACAGTTAATGGAGAGAATAAATAGGGAAGTGGAGGAGGAGAGAAGGCGCACAGTCATTTTGAGTAAGGAATTAAAGCCCTTGGGTAGGGAGGTTAGCAGACCCTCAAGATCTGCAGGTGTTCTATCAATATCTCTATATTTTCTGTTTCTGTTCTCTTCTTCCGTAGTTGTAAAGATTTTCTCTTGAACTGATATCCACTGATATCAGTATTAGTGACCATACACAAAGATTTATTCAATAAAATTATTGTTATATTTTTGAGTTCCTATCAATTGGTATCAAAGCTCCCGATCTGGGAGCTGTGGATACTGAATTCAATGAAGATGGTTCCATTGTTTGAAGGAGATGAAGCTTACTGGTGGCTGATCAATGTTGAGCAGCACTTCAGTGCGATGGGAACACTCGAGGCAGAGAAGCGGCGGTAAAGGGTTTGAGAGGTTGTGCTCTCACTTGGTGGCTTTGGTGGAGATTGAGCAACCCTCAGGTGACTTGGGTAGCATTCATGATGGTAGTGCTCAAGCGATTCCAACCCGAGTATGATCCAGATATACCAATTTTTGTCGAGTACAAGGAACTGGAATTGAGATTCGAATCGTTGGAGCTAGGAGATGGGAGTGCAAAGACCATTTGCAATGTTCTGGGAATGGCTATTCTAGAATCAGAAACACAGGAGGAGGAGGTTGAGATTGAGAAGGAAGAGGACTTCCAGAAGGAGATTGTTACTGTGAAGGAAGCCTTTCCTTTGGGTCACTTGATAGAAGATCAGAGCTCCAAATCTTGAGCGTGCTTTCACCACAGTGGGAGAAACTGGATTGCTGTGCAGTAGCCAGAGGGTCATTCACTGCTGTGTAGTCGGAGCATATGGTTATTTTGCAAGAAGAGAGGATGAGGAAGCCCCACTCTATGGGTCATGCGATGGGAGAACAGTGGGAGAAGGAGGTTGCAATGAAAACAGAATTCAGGACTTCAAGCCATCCAAACAAACCTCCACCACCATCGGAACCACTAGACTTGGACTCTTCCATGCAGGCTGATGGGTCAGCTTCTGCGGCTGAGTTCAGAATCTCGCATACACCGGCCAAGCTTCCATCGTTGAAGCCACCGTAACCAACGGACCCAGATCCCCGCTCGGCGGTAGCTTGGGCACTTGCAATGAAGGTGCGGACAGCGATGACGGCTGCACCACAATCTCACACCAGGAGCATGGTGCTAGGGTTGGAGATGGATGGAAAGGCAGAATTGGAAGGCCACCAATTAGGATATTATCTTGACCTAATGGGCCAAGCCCAACTCACTAATAAAGGGAAGTGGGTCATGAGGAAGAAAGGCATGAGTCTGATCCTAAAAGAAGGATATGCTTCAAAGGGAAACGAGGCCTATTGGGTCACTTTACTATACGTTGGGCCATGGCCCAACCTATATACTAAAACTGAACAAAGTGAAACTGGAGATTCCAGCAGGGAATATACAAGCAATTGCAATGACCATGGGTCTACTTATGATAGCTGAATGACTTGAGAATAACCTTCTCAGCCTTCTCAATTTAAAGAATGATAGGTTACAAAATCCCTTGATTTTAGGGATTGATTGTCAGACTATATCTAAACAATATTTACAGTCAACAACTATGTCAGACAAATAATATCAACACTCCCCCTCAAGTTGGTGCGTAGATGTCATAAGCACCCAACTTGTTACATATGTAAGTTAATCGTGAGCCCCGTAGAGACTTGGTGAAAACATCTGCAAGTTGATCATTAGAATTGACAAAGGAAGTACTAATCTCTTTTGAAAGAATCTTGTCTCGAATGAAATGACAATCGATCTCTATATGCTTAGTTCGTTCATGAAAGACGGGATTAGAAGCAATGTGTAAGGCTGCTTGATTATCACAAATCAGCTGCATAGAACCCATTTTACAAAACTTTAACTCTTGAAGTAGATGTTTTAACCATATGAGTTCACATGTTGTAAGAGCCATAGCCCTATATTCATTCGCACTTGATCTTGCAACAACACTCGCTTCTTACTCTTCCAAGAGATGAGATTACCTCCAATAAAAACACAATACCCAGAAGTTGACCTCCTATCACTTGGAGATCCTGCCCAGTCTGCATCGGTATAGGCAACAATGTCTATGTTACCTCTGTTCTCATATATTAGCCCTTTTCCAGGAGATCCCTTAATATACCTTAAAATGCGAGTCACTGCATCCCAATGACTATCACAAGGAGAGTTAAGAAATTGACTCACAACACTAACAGCAAAGGCTATATCTGGTCTGGTCATAGTGAGATAATTCAACTTTCCCACCAACCTTCGATATCTGCCTGGATCTGAATACGGCTCCCCCTGATTTGGCATGAGCTTAACATTCGGATCCATAGGAGTATCCACCGGCTTACAATTTAGCATCTCAGTCTCTTCCAAAATATCAAGTGTATACTTCCTTTGACAAATGGAAATGCCTGTTTTTGATTGAGCAACCTCAATACCTTTTCACCTTGGAGCAGAGGAGTCGTAGCTCTCAAATCGGCAGCTCAAAGGATCCGGGTTGAGGATGATTTTGAAAGAGCCAAGAGAGAAAATGGATGTGATTGACTTGGAAGATGAGTCTATTGATGCTGAGATACTGAACTCAATGGCGGTGACAAATGAGCTTTTCCACACTGCTCTTGGATCAAGCAATCCTTCTGCTCTTCGTGAAACAGTTGTTGAAGTGCCCAATGTCAGCTTCAAAGGGGGTTCTTTTCTATGGTCCTCCTGGTTGTAGTAAAACCCTTCTGGCAAAAACTATTGCCAATGAATGTCAGGTGAACTTCATCAGTGTCAAAGGTCCTGAGCTGGTAGTGATGATTTTTGCTTCCTTCTTTCAACACGAGCAGAAGGTCTGGGTATCAACCTTGCTTCGCAAACAGAGAGAATACGTGATTCTCGCAAGTACCGTTGACGGCAACATGTGAAGTGGTCGAGTTTGGCCACAACCGGCCGGAGTTATAGCATAGACAGAGGACGCCGGCGAGCATGACGGAGAAGACGCCCGGACGAAACGGCGGCTGGAGGGCGGCGCGTGGAGCTCACGCGCGCGGAGATCCGCCGACAATGACGGCGCGTGAAGGCGCGTGAGAAGGAGGACGGAGGTGGGTCTTCTCGGAAAAGGATTGCTTGCGCTTTCGAGTTGTCCCATTTACTTTGGTGATCGGAGACAAAGGGGCCGAATAGACAGTGGCGGAGACGATCGCCGGAGAGCGGTTCTTGACCGTCGAACCCTAACTCTAGATACCAACTTATGATAGCTGAATGGCTTGAGAATAACCTTCTCAGCCTTCTCAATTTAAAGAATGATAGGTTACAAAATCCCTTGATTTTAGGGATTGATTGTCAAACTATATCTAAACAATATTTACAGTCAACAACTATGTCAGACAAATAATATCAACAGGTCTAATGAGCTAAACCCGTTGGATTATAATGAACTCAAGTGTGTGCATATTAAGAAGCTGAGATTTTGTGGGGCAGAATCTACTGATGTGATAATTCATCTTCGAGCTTGGAACATGTGCCAATTAAGTGGTTACTATTTCAAAAAGATGACTAATACTCTTGCAGTAATGGCAGCTCAGCATGAGTTAATTGAGAGTTTTCAATTTGGGCTAGATTGGTGGGAGAGAACTTACACCCCAGGAACAGCAATGGATTCTAACACCTTTACTAATTGTATGTTTTATAGAGATTGGATTTGGAAATCACAATACTGGTCAAGAGCACTTCTGTTTGGTTTGGTTATCTTCATCAGTGTGATATATAGAGCTAGAGAGTTAGAGGCTGGTCTCAAGATAAAAAACTTGGAAATATCATATGTGAATTCACTAGTGGAATGCACTGGTTCCCACAGTGAGGAATTTGATGTGGTTTTAACACTAAAATTTTGAATCGCACTTCCCACAGAGGTGACTTTCTGCCAGAAAAAGGAATTGATTGCTGAGATTGAGTTGCCCTACTTTATGGGTGGCTTAATAGATTTAACTCCTAAGTTAGTTTCTGTGCAAAAGTATGGCATTTTGCACCAAGGTTTGCTAGCGACAGCATACTTTTGTTCCTTGCTGTCTTTTGTTGTGGGTATTGGCAAGGGTCAATGGGACTCAGGTGGAAGCTCTTGTTCTTCCAACATCAATTGGTCATTACGCTTCAAACAATGGGACCCCGGTGGGAGTTTGCTTTTAGATGGTACAGGATCCTCACTAAACCATCACCTTCAGGATAAGGTGAATCTTTTGGGAGGGAGTATTGTTAGGCCCACGGGTGCAATAAGGATAGGATGAGAAATATTGAGAATCTTTATGTTAATGGGCTGCAACATTTATATGGCAGTTAGTGGAAGAGCAGAGGTCATGAAATAATCAATATGTTAAAGGCTGCAGCATTTATGTGGCAGCTAGTGGGAGTGGAGAGAATAAAGAGGGACAACACTTAGCATTTACTTAAGAGGGTTATGACAAATGAATAGACAGTTAGTGGACAGAATAAATAGGGAAGTGGAGGAGGAGAGAAGGCGTCCAATCATTTTGAGTAAGGAATTAGAGCCCTTGAGCAGAGAGGTTAGCAAACCCTCAAAGATCTGTAGGTGTTCTATCAATATCTCTATATTTTCCATTTCTGTTCTCTTCTTCCATAGTTGTGAAGATTTTCTCTTGAACTGATATCCACTAATATCAGTATTAGTGACCATACACAAAGAATTATGCAATAAAATTACTGTTATATTTTTGGGTTCCTATCATATGGTAAGGAAGAGTCTTTTTGTTCTGCCACGGACAACCCACATTCAATATGGACAGAGTTAGGAATTCTGAAAAAAATAATAATTTAAATTGAAATGCAAATTGGATTAAAAGGTTAGCTATTTTCAAAATACTTCATTTAAGGCATCTTTGATTGAGTTTATTTTAAGAAAAATAATTGTTTATTTTTAAAAACACTCTCAGAAAATTTTGAATATAAATTGTTTTTTTAAATACAAAACAAATTAATCCAAACACATTTAATATTTATTGTAAATTTTCTAGACTTTTGTGATTTTGATTTGAAGTTTGTAAATTATTTAAATTCACTTATGCAAAAATAATAAGTGCTCTTATCATCTTTTTAAGAATTTTTTTTTTAATTTAGTAAAAATCTTTCAATAATTCGTGGCTCTCGCCATCCTCCCTTCTTCTGTTTTTGTGCTCCAGTTTGTCAACTAAGTCCCTGATTTATTGTTGAAAGTATCTACTTCATTAAAATTCCTTGTATTGCCACTTCTGGACATATTGGAGCTAAGAGCTTCTAGGCATATCTCCAAAGGATGGACAGGACCAGAGGGACCAAATGTTTCTGCTGACCCCTCTTTCTCCCTTTGAATCCTTCCTTCACTTCTTCACCTGTATTTTTCTTACATTTTAACTTCCTCTCTATTTTTCCTTTTTCATCCTTCTCCCTTCGTCTACCCCTCCTCAACTTCTTTCTTGGCCCCACCACTTATCCTTTTTTTTTTTTCAAATTGCAATTGTCAGTGGTTAATCGTCTTCTATTGGTTCCTAATAGATTCAAAGAAAATCCTATAAGCAAACCTGACGCAGAAAATAGGATTGAGAATATCAATTGAGTTTGTTTGTATGACAAGAAGGCCATTATACTAATCTGAAAGAAGTTTAATAATTAATATATCTCTAAGGACATTGGATTACTTATAAGCCCTTTTGGCAATATGCACATTAAATGTATCAAAATGCTGGTAAAGTAGAGCATAGTCTTGTTGAACTCTTTCATTACTTAGAAGATAACCTTAAATCTAACTAGGATATTAAACTATCATCCTTACTTGTCATTGCCTCTTACTTTGGTGATAAAATTTTAGACATTATTATGTCCGCCATAACATTGTATTTCAATTCATCATCACAAAAAAGCATGATCATTCTTTTTTATGTGAAAAAAAGGATAATCATTCTTAAATATGGCTTTTGCTAGTGATTGCTTGCTGTCTGATGATATGTTGGACATTTGGCCTGTCCAATCAAATTTTTAGGCTGTTGAATGACACTGAATGGTTAAGATTTTCCTTTGCAAAACTTATCTATTGAATATTTATTCAACAGGACAGTAGGCCAGATGCTGGAAAATGAGATGAAATATAAGTATCTTGATGCTGATGATTTTCATTCTCAATCAAACAAAGGTGTGTATACGAGTACGCAGAATTGCACAAGTTCAATGCATTTTTGACTGACAATAAAGGCTCATTGGTTACCTCAATAAAGGACTTGTTTCTATCTGTTTCCTTCTTTCTTTTTAGCTTTATTTTGTTTTAACTTGTTTCCACTTCATTTCTTCCAATATAACAGAAAAGATGTGTATGGGAATCCCACTTACAGATGAAGACCGGATGCCTTGGCTTGAATCACTACGGGATGCCATAAAAGAATGCTTAATTAACAAAAAGGGTCTGGTTCTTGGTTGCTCTGCTTTGAAGAAGCAATACAGAGAAATACTTAGATCAGCTGACCCTGATTATAAATGGGGGAGTTATGCAAGTGCTGTTAATTTTTTTCTGTTGGATGCTCCAGCTGAAGTGCTAAGCGTTCGATTAAATAAGAGAGCTGCAGAAGGAAAACATTATATGCCTACATCTCTTTTGCAATCTCAGTTAGACTTGCTTAAGATTGATGAGTCTGAGGGAATACATAGAGTTGATGCTACTTTAAGTCCACAATCCATTGTCAACACCATTCAAAACATGCACCAGTTTCAGGGCTGTTTTCAATCATGATTATGTTGAACCTCATTAATAAAATGCGATCACTATTTTGGGTTTCAAGTTCAACAAAACTTGTACAAATAAGTGGAAAAGAATGATTCACAGAGGGACAAAAGATAATAATAATAATAATAAAAGGCAAACTATAACCATGAATTTTTAACAATCCTTGGATGGCTACATGTAATTCTATTTCTTTTCCCATATATTTTGTACATTTAGACAGGTGCAAATTTTAACTGACCATTGTTTTGTAACTGTTAACTTTTTTTAATAATTTAATTAAACTTCATTATGAATAAACATGGGGATTGTACATAGATTAAGTTGAAAGTTGATACTGTACTGGCAGAATTTAAGACACCAATTCATTTGAATCATGATTTGGTTTGTTTTGATCCTTAATTTGATTTGGTTTGTAAAATTCATAAACTTCGAAGTATAATTTAATTTGCGACTGACCTTCAAACTGTACCATACTAGATCATTAATGCTCCTATCTATCTTCTGATACAAATTCTTGTTACTGTTCTTAGAAGTATACAACTTCACTAATACTTCCAAGTGGAAAGTACTATAATTTTGTATATAAATTTTGTAAGTTTGTGTTTCTATGGGGAAAAAAAAAGTTACATACTTCTCATACAAAAGTTAAAAGTTTGTAACTTATTTAGCAAATATTTTTTAGATGAAAAGAAAATTCATTAAGCAAGTAAATCAAGATTTAACAAAAGAGTAATGAACTCAGGGTGGATCACCTAACATAACACTATTATCACTAGCCAAAGCATAACTAGCTAAGGAGCCAGCCACTCTATTACAAGCATGTGGAATGTGACCACAACTAAAACAAGAAAACCATGAAGCCAAAAGAGAAATATCCCTATAAATGGATCCATTGTAAGAGTAGTCAGTCAACCTCATTGATGCATGAGTGATGAGTACACATTGGTAGCATCTCCTTTAAGCTCAATCCTATTGATTCCCATTTCCCATGCGAACTACAAGCACTCTCTAGCTGCCATGAGTTCACCCCGATAAGCATCAACTACCCTATGAATCATCACGACCTTGGCTACTCTAAAATTACCTTGCCAATCTTGGATCACCATACATGAGTGATGAGTACACATTGCTAGCATCTCCTTCAAGCTCAATCCTATTGATTCCCATTTCAGAAGCGAACTACAAGCCTTCTGTAGTTGCCATGAGTTCACCCCGATAAGCATCAACTGCCCTATGAATCATCACGACCTTGGCTGCTCCAAAATTACCTTCCCAATCTCGGATCACCATACCAATACCACAAGTATTATTCGCAAGACAAAGCATCATTTACATTGGCCTTCCAAGAATTACAAATAGGTTACATCCATTGATGCACACAACCATCCTTCTGACCCTGATTACAAGCCACCATCTTAGCATCATGAAAAGTCATCGTAGACGGTCTAGCTTGCTTCCCTTGCCAAATCCTATTTCTTTCACGCCACATAACATCCCAAAGCATGAAAATAACTTCACGTTTAGACTTGAGTGCTATCCAACGACTAGATGAATGAACTAATTTTCTCCAACCACACCGTGTTCTGAATAGAATCCACCACGTGATGAATTCCAACCTCCCTCATCATATTTGTCGTGACTGGACAATCAACACTTCTGTTCTCTACCAGATACCCACATAAATAGCATCCATTCCCCACATCAACACCTTTAGATTGCAAGCGAACTCTGGTAGGATCGATATCCCGAAAATAATTCACCCGAAAACATATATTTTCAACTAAACAAAGCACCAACATCATCATAGAGCAAAATCTTGATATAAAAAATTACAGATAAAAAAAAAAATTAATTGAAGCAAGTAATAACTAATAACACTTTCTCAAATCTGTTATGAATAATAAACCACAACTAAACAGTGAAATTTTAATAAATGTTCCTAGAGGTACATGAATTGAGCTTGAAATTACATGCCAGTCCTCGGCCGGACTCACCCTCTTTTGGGAGGGGAGGAGGGGAAGAGTGAAGAACATACTTTTCCCTTTTGTCTCCCCAACAAAGCCTCATTTTTTTGCCTTGGCAAATCTGAGGCAACGGTATTTTTCACCACTTACTGTAATTTCAAGAGCTCCATCTTGGTTATCTTGATTTGATGCAGTTCCCATTAAGACACTTTTCTCTTTCTCAAGATTGTCTCTCTCCATCTTTAGCCTTGCTTCTTGACGAGCAATTTCTGCCTGCAAAATAAAATAATTGAGGGCACTTAACAGGAATAGTTGTATGTAAATTAGCAGGATGAAAAATGGAAATCTTGTTAGAATGCTAAGTCAATTTCCATCTCTTTTTCAAAATGCAACAATATTCTTGCTTCACTGGTATTATAACACAAATCTTTACAAAACATAAAAAAGTGGTTCCCCGGAACGTGCGTGAAGCTAGTTATTAAACAAACAATAGATAAGTGCTATCTTGACTACAAGGGCCTGGAACACTGATAACTGCAACAAAATTGAGGGCAGAAAAGTGCAGCTGGTGAGCATCTTATAATTCAATGCAAGAACACACTGATCACTGCAACAAAATTCCAAAGGTGGGTGGGTTCAAAGAGCAAAGGAATTTCAACTTAAGATCTAATATTTAGGGCATAATTCAGATTCCATTGGCTGACTTAGTCACTGTTTAACTCTTATTTTCATTTATTACATTACTTATTTATTATGTTTCTAGCAACCAAGAAGCAACTATTTCAGTTATACTTGTTATCGTTAAATTTCAAGGGTCTTTTGTTTATATCTAGATTTGTTCCACAAAATCAGTAGTTGAGTCATCACTCCCATTAAGGGTTTTATCATGTATCAAGCACCTAGTAGACAAGTTCAGGAGCTACAAGGACTCGTTTATTCAGATTGTGATAGTTATACAATCATTTCCCCATATAATGCCTAGTGCCTAAAAGCCACTTAGTCTTATCTCTTCGATTTCAGAACCAGTTCATTAAAATTGCAACAATATCAAAATCTTTAGTACCATCAACCTTAAATTAATCCACAGCATATTCACTTTGTTACTCATTCACCTAAACAACAAAATCAGTATTCATCCAGGGCCACAATACAATCATTTCTTAGTCAAGCAACAAGCAGGGTAAGATGAGATACTCACCAAAGTAATGTAACCTCACAATTCAGAAATTAAAAAATGTGCTACTGCTACATCTAGACCAAAAGTAGGTCATCCATCACATCATAGGATTAAGGATTCCCATCAAAAGTCAAGTGATATTGGCATTGCTATATTGCTTTCTCCTTTCTCTACTTGACCATTTTAAATTTATCCACATGATCATAGGATGTCACAAACAGATGGGCAGAACTAGAAAATTTTAGGAGGAGGTGCTGAATACACACACACATATACAATATAAAATTTTGCAGACAGGGAAAAGATTTCATCTATCTGAGGGGGCTTGCGTAAAAAATTACATAGTTATCAAGGAAAAAAAAATTTTGGGGGCATCATATTTGTCGTGAATGGACAATCAACACTTCTGTTTTCTACCACATACCCACATAAATAGCATCCATTCCCCACATCAACACCTTTAGATTGCAAGTGAACTCTGGTAGGATCGATATCCCAAAAATAATTCACCCGAAAACATATATTTTCAGCTAAACAAAGCACCAACATCATCATAGAGCAAAATTTTGATATACAAAATTACAGATAAAAAAAATTTAATTGAAGCAAGTAATAACTAATAACACTTTCTCAAATCTGTTATGAATAATAAACCACAACTAAACAGTTAAATTTTAATAAATGTTCCCCAACCCCCCAAAAAAAAATCCATATGAATAGTTCTGCCCAGCAAACAGACAGACAGAAGATTAAGGGTGTGTTTGGGAGTGAGGATTAGAAGGGAAAGGGAAGGAAGGGAAGGGTTTGGAGTGGAAAAACCTTTGTTTGGGAATTTTGGAAATAAGAGGGAAGGGAAAAGGGGATTATGGGATGCCCTCGTCTGTCCCCCATTTTCAGTTCCCCCAAATTGGGGGGTTTGGGTTTAAAATTACCCACAATCTCTGGTCTCCACCGTCTCTGCGCTCTCCACCATCTGAGCTCGTCGTCTCGTGTCGTCTCTTCTGCCTCTCATCAACAGTAAGCTCTCTGCCTCTCTTCTCTGATTCTGTTGTTGGAATATTTGGGTTCTTCAACCTTCCTTGATTCAAAACCAACTGATATCTTTCTTCCATTTAAGCATACATAGCCAGTTCTATGTGCATAATAATGACTTCTTGAGCTCAATGATTGTGAGATGCTGCATGTCTACTACACACATACAGGGAATGCCCACTATGTGTTTGTTCTTATGTCTCTGTGATAGTATTCATTTTTTTCAAGTTTCCTGCGATTGTCAGCGTGTGCAAGTTTGTGGGGTTTCCTTATTTTCATTAATGAATGGAATGGTATCATAAAGTCCACTACATGTTTATTCTTATGTCTCTGTGATAGTATTCATTTTTTTCAGAGTTTCCTGTGATTGTCAACGTGTGCAAGTTTGTGGGGTTTCCTTATTTTCATTAATGAATGGAATGGTATTTATTTTGCTTAGATTCATGTCGGGGGACAATAATTCGAAGAGATGCTTCTGCAATAATTGGGTTTTTATGTTATTTTTTTCTCTGTACAAAATGTTTGCACTAATTGCATAACAGGATTAAACATTAGAATGTAAATAAGTATGTCTGTATGCGTGATTAACTATCAGCTAGTGAAGTTGAAGGTATCCTTGCGGTTGTACTGTTGTAGCATTGTGCAGCACTGCTGTGTTTCTCAAGAGGGTTTATCTTTTGAGATATGACATATTCTTTATATAGTAATGATAGTTACATGAACACTTTGGATCCCCTTATTTTTGCCATTTTACATGATTAATTGGAGTTCATTGTCTTAGATTTTTGCCACTCTGGATCCCCTAATTTTTGCCATTTTATCTGTGTTTTCCTATTACTGCTTTATTTCCTGTTTTCAGGAGCCAATACAACATGGCAATTGATAATTGTATGTAAAATGTCATAGCATAAGCATGACGTTCTTTTCAAATGACTTGCAATTAATTATAATATATGATGGTCTCAAAATTACTTTGTCAACATTTTCATTTTGCAGGTATTGAACAAAATCTAGTGTGGTTCTTCACAAAAAAAAATCTGGTGGCAATTATTTAGTGCTCATCAAGTTTGAACCCAAGATAATTTTGATGCTTTTTGATAATGTATATGTATGCTATTATAGACAACTCATTTCTTAATGTATGATTTTATGTTTTGATGTATATTTCCTGTTATTATTAAAGACCCAATTATCCAATGTTCAAGTTATTAAGAATTGAGGAGCAAAATCATGTTACATGACTGTTATTATTTTTACACTTCTATACAATTAAAAAATATGTATTAAAGGTTCACATAATAAATCATAATATTTGAATAATTTTTTTTAAAACGATTAGTTAAACTTAAAAAATGAAATTGAGACTCACATATGTCAATAAAATGAATTTTAAAATGAATAAGAGACAATTTTAAAGTGAGAGAATAATTTGAGAGAGAGAGACAATATTTTTGGAGAGAAAAAAGATTTTTAGAGAGAGAAAATGTTTTTTCGAATGAATATTTTTAGAGAAAATACGTTTTTAAAAAAAATTTCTCTCTAGAAAAAAACTTTTTCAACTTTTAGAGTGATAAATAATTCTAGAGAATTTTTTATAGAGAAAAAATATTCGGAGATAAGTTTTTAAAGGGAGAAAAATTGTAGTGAGAAATTTTATACAGATTTTTTTTTTAGTTTTTCACTTTAATATTTTTTATAAAACATTAATTATATTAATTTTTTTGAATAAAGAGTAAAATGGTAAAAAGTATATCTTAAACCCTCAATTTCCTTCCCCTCGAATATTTCACACTTCCAAACAAGGGGAGGGTAAACCTCTTATTTTCCTTCCCTTCCTTCCCCTTTAAACCCTTCCCCTTTAAACTCTTCCCCTCCAAACTCCCAAACACAGCCTAAAGGAACAAATTCAACAAAATTATAAAACATTGCAAAGTAAACAGAAGTTCAAGAATCTACAGAAAAATATTAGAAAATAGAACACAGTAACATTCCCATCTTTGTTTATTTTTAGATGAATTGGGAATTAATTACCTACTGATTTAAACCATAATTCATGCACAGTCACTTCCATGCTCAGCAGATACAAGGAATGCAATCAGAGTTTTATGTATAAACTAAAATAGGAACGACAGTGTTTTCATTATATCTCATCAATCATGAACAGCATTTTACAACCATTAGCTCTTTTTTGATTGATTATTGCGAATTGCACTAGAAGTCTAGAACCTTACAACAACAGTAACAATATAATCTGTGTTCAACTTTTCTCGGTAGTCTATGCATAACAAAGTCAAAATTTTATTTAGAAATGGTCAGAAGCAAAGCCAAGGGGAGAGAGTCCAATAATTATTCAGTACAAATAAAAATGATAAACAATCAATTCCACTCCACCTGGAATTAGCTCAGGTAGTTGGGTGGGTGAGATTTGGGTAGAGATCAAAGCTTCCATTTCCAGTGTATCAAAACCACAATTAATTCCACTTCATTATCAACAATTTCTTTTTAAAGAAAAGCCTTCTAAATGTAAATGATAGAAAAGCATAGTCAATGTGTGGAGGGTGTCGCAGCTTTAATAGCCCAAAAAGTTGAAATATTCAACCAACAGTAACAAATATATATTGTTACATAAATGAGATCAGAGTTGTTACATTTTTTATTATCTTCCTCTGCCCATCTAGGAAAGGATATGAAAAGTGCACATTAAACAAGGGTATTTCTATTAAACCTTGAGAGCTTCACCAAAGCATCAAATGACTAAAAATTAAACCGCTTAAGTGCTGCAGTGTTTTATAGCAAAACCCATTAAAAAATTAAGAATATGAGAGAAATGGATACCTCCCGACGAGAAAGCTCAGCCTTCCAAGCAGCTTCACGCTCTGCAACTTCACGCTCACGTTCTTCGATGTAACTTTGCATCTCTCTCTCCTTCATGATCCTATCTTGAATATCAGCATCTAATGCTTCCTTCAACTCTTCAACAAACTTATCTACCACAGCCTTTATTCGGAGAGACATCCCTGGCCCCAACTTCTTGTGCTAAAATTCCACACCTGAGACCACATCCAATATAGTCTAATATATCTAAATACTTAGTTTGACAAATGCAATACACTAGAGAATTGCATTCAGCTTTTGATTTTATGATCAGTATGCCCATAAAATTGGTTTGGGAAGAATTTTAAGTCTCCTGAACTTCACATTTATGCTTTTCAAAGAAATAAATATTCAATTACCTAGACGCATTTATTTATTAAATTTTGTGTTGAATAAGCAAGGGCAATATAAATGTGAAGTTAACAACATTACATCCCTATGTTTTTCAAATTTTTCTCTTTTCAAAGTTGTTTTCTTTGTTGAAGACTGAATTAATTGCTCAATCTGGGAAGAACCCTATATGCAACTGCCAACTGGCCAAATGATCCTTCTTGGTATTCCCAAATCCTAACCTAAAAAAGTCCCTCATAAACTTCTCTATTTTATCAACCACTACTTGAATCCTAAAAGTGCTGCAAAAGTGCAGGGTTCCCAATCAATAGAACAAAGTAAGTTTTTTTTTGGGGGGGGGGGAGAACTAATATATACAAAATGCCTCTTGAGCCAACAAAAGTCATAAAAACATTGAGGCTCCCAATCAGAAGATAAGTTTCATATCATCAAAAAATATAAATTTGTGTGATCTTCATACAAGATTCATGACTGAAATTTGAGAATCAGTCTGCACAGCCACAGATTCAAGAACAAGCCAACAGAAATATGAATAGAGAAGCTGTGCATCTCTCAAGGTTCTAAAATATATACTTTGAGGGAATTCCTTCTTTTTTATCAAAAGAAAAGAGAGATAGAGATCGATCTAAAGAAGTAACTAAGTTAGTTATCATCTAAAATCACAAGCAATCCTTTTAGAAAAATTAAAATAAATAACTGACTAGCATCAACTTGTAGATATCAGCGGCCTTTGTTTGCTGAGAATAGTCAACATTAAATGATCTCAGAATTCTGAACAGTATATGCATTCAGAACTAGAAAAGATGATTAATGAGCCCTGATGCATGAGGAAAGATTATAAAATTTTGCTTTAACTCCTTTATTGAGTTATCTAGAGATCAAAAAGAATTCTGTGAGAAAAAGATCTTGAAATTCAACTCAAATGAACAGATTTCAGCACTCCATGATTTTTAATTATCTCAAAATAATAATAATAATAATAATAATATTTCAGATTCCTTTTTCTATGGTAAATCTCATGGGTTCTCTGCTCATTTCCTAAGGAAAACATGAAGCATTGGTGATTGTCCAAATGTGTTAATAAGTCAGCTAACATTATCAAGCTGAACTCTTATGCTTTCTTTTATTTTAGAAAGAAATAAAATTCATTAATAAGGAAGGGAGAGAATTATGACTTAAGGCCAGCATCCTCCAGAGCTATGGAAACCTACTTCACATAATGCAATCCAGTAAACATATTTGTGACCTACATTCCCTAACACAGCTAATCAACAAAACAATTCAAGAACATCATGAGGAAGAACCCTTATTTCTTTTCTTTCTTGCCCTTTCTTTCTCTTCAGTCCTATAATTCACAACCGATTAGTGTGATCACCCTAACCTCTAAGTTCCTCTTTAACTCTCTTCTTCTTGCTGATATAATTCTTAGTGAAATTGCCACCTTGTAGTCATTACCTATAAGATTAATAAACTCCAACCCCATAATATTATAAAAGGATTGTAGGTCTTGGTTATCTACTGTAGTGTCTAAGGAATTTATAAATAAGACTTTTTCCTCTGAAATACCCTAAGGTCTGGTTTGAACGAAGAATTTTAAAATTCCGGGGAATTTGAATTGCAAGGGAATTCAACTGAAGTCCCTTCATTTGCAAAATTCCCTGTTTGGATAATCAAATTTGGTAATAGTATTTTTATTATAAAAAACAAAATAAACAGCATAATTGGGGTTGTTTCCAGCCCCAAGACAAAGGAACCTTTGTTCCTGTGAGCCCAAAAGCAAAATCTAACATGTCATTCTCTTCATCAGTGGGTTGTTCAAGTTTATTATAGTACTCAATATCCAGTTATCCTAATACAGAGGGTTTGTAAGGGAGTTAGCATGTATCTGTAAATCAATGCCTAGCTACTTTTATCAATGAAACCAAAGCAGAGTATATTCAAAGAAAGGAATTATTATTATAATAAATTCAACCATCTGGAATAAGTGCTGAAAATAACATATGGTACACACTACAGTGAAGTCTTTCATTAATATAAGAAAGATGATAAAAATGAATTGAGTTAGACACAGGAAATTAAATAACATGCCCAGGTTTTACTAACTTTAAGTTCTATGTCATTTTTGTTTTTTTCTGGCAAAAAGAAAGATCAGTAGAGAGGTACATGAACAAGTTGTGTTGTTTTTTCCACTCAATACAGAAAATAGATAGACAATTGCAAGCAGTGTTGTTAACAGCAGATGGCGGTCCACGGCGGAAAGCCAAAACTTCGCCACACAAAATGGCAGATGGCGGTTGCGGAAAATGGCGGAAGCATGGTGGCTGATTAAAAAAATAAAATATATACAGAAAAAATACAAAAAAAATCTGCTAAATATAATAAATAATAAAAACTAATAACATACACCAAGAACAATAAAATTATAAATATATTCTATCAAATAAAATTCATCAAAAGTATCACAATTAAAGGGTAATTAAGTATAATCAAAGTCTCATAAGTCATAACATAAGCAATTAAGCATAAAATGCAGCAACTAAAATGTGTAAAACAGAGAGTTGAGCTTGAGAGTTGAGAGTTGAGAATTGAGAGTGTAAAACCCAAAATGGAGAGGTGAAAAACCCAAAACGAAAAAAAAAAAAAGAATGAGATTGACAGAACAATGAACAAACAGGTCTGAGTTTGAGAACAGAGAACAAAGAAATAAAGAAAGAAAGAAGTGAAGAAAGGAGAAGAAGTGAGGCTGAGAAGTGAGAACAAAGAGAGACAGGGAGCTGAGAAGGACGTTCTGTCATTACCTCGCCGGAGATGCCTGGGTCCCGCCGCTCAGTCGCCGGAGTTGATGGAGGAGGCCGGTGGGTGGGAGTGGGAGGAAGTCTCGAGAGGCAGAGGCTGAAAGTGGGTGGTCTTCGTCAAATGGGTTAGGGATTACCTCGGAAAACCGAGGTCAAAGGTGACAACAGCTGGAGTTCCCTCGCTGGAGATTGTCGTCGCTCGCCGGAGATGCGTGGGTCTGGCCGCTCAGTCACCGGAGTTGATGGAGGAGACCGATGGGAGGGTGGGTTGGTAGGTGAGGGTCGAAATCCAAACAGAGGTAGATAGGCTGAAACGTCTTCAGCGTCACAGGGTTAGCGTTCTATAATTTTTAGAATTTTCCGTATCCACCCTCTGTATCTGTGCTTCTTAGCTTTGAACTCAAAATTCTGAGTACTCATTTGAAGGACAAGCACCCCACCTACTAAAACTATTCAGGTTCACGTGGAAGGATAGGGGAGTGAATATCAAATATATTCAAACACCCACTTCAACTGTCATACATAAGATTCCAATAAAAGAAAGAAAAAACAAATGTAAATACCTTGGAGAAGGCACAGAGGCAGATCGCGATTTGAGGGAAGAGGATGCAGCTCTCTTAAGTCTGATATCATATGCTTATTGTTCCTTTGTTCGAGGGTTTCATTTTTCTGTTACAATTATGAAACCATCACCGTCAGTTCAGACGAAGGCCAAGCCACACACGAAAGAGAATGCCTGAACCAAGATAAAAACGAATTTGGGTCTTTAGTTTCCAGTTGCATAATGACGAAAAGGTCTTTCATTGGGCCCATTAATATGTCCCACTTGCTACATTATTTTGGGTAAATTATATCAATTTTGAGAGAAGGGTGTCTATTATAAATTTAGAATTTAGAATAAGGCACATTTCTAGATTTGTAATAGATAGAAAAAATAGATAGATGAGGTTAGTATATATCACTTAGTAATAGGGGTGTTAAACGGCCGGACCAGCCCTCTCAAGATTCAAGTGTTTGGGATACAAATTATAGTTGGATAGCTCTTGAATAGCATTCAAAGAGTGAATACTGAAAACTGTCGAGATTATTAAATTTAAATCAATTTATAACCGATTTACCAAAACTACTTCAGAAGTAAGGTAGCAATAGGGTCGGCGAAATTGTAGATCATTCTAATTATGAAGTCAAATTAAGAGGTTAATAAACAGGGGAAAAAAGTTTTGGAAAATTAAACAACAAAGAGCAATTAAAAAGAGTAAACAAGATTAGGAAAACAACCAATCCAAGAGAATTAACCAATCTTGATTTTAATCCATCCTTGATCTTTATAGATCCGTTCAACTATCAACTAAATCCTTGATCTTAGATCACATCAAGACGCCTCTCAATGATCCATGGATCTTCCACTAGAAATGCTTCTAGAATTCAATTAATTAAGATTAGACAAATTAAGCATCCATCCAAAACCCAAATTAACTTAAAAATCAAGATCCAACCAAGCTAAACATTCATCAAACACCTTTGATGCATTATTTAACCTCTGAATTCATCTCTTGGCACATGATAATTACGCAATTAACATATGCAAATCCCAATCAAATTAAGCATTAAACCAGAATTTAAACAAGAGAAGAAGAGAAAAAGAAACTTGATTAATAGATGAATGTATAGCAATTAAAACAAGATCTCAAGATTAATCATCAAGAATGTCAATCTCTTGGATTGATTAAAGAAGTTTAGCACTCCATAGCCATCACCATTGGAGCACCTTCAAGAACCATACAAAAATGAAAATAACAAAGAGAGAGGAGGAGAGGAAGAGAAGAAGAGAATTCTCCAAAATGAAAACACTAAAACTACAAGAACCAACTACAAATCACACCCTGCGTAGAAGCTCTCCCCTCTTTCTTTACAAATCTGATTGCTCTCCTCTTAATCATTCACAAAGAGTCAAAAGTAGTTCACCCACTCTTGTTAATTATTCATCCATTATCAAAGTATGTCTCCCACCTTCCATTAAATTATTCTCTCATTATGAAAGTGTGTCTCCCACCTTCCAATGATTCCTCCACTTTTTCCACGTTGCTATCTTTTCAATTTCTGTCATAATCTCAAATTCAAATCAAGTCCATCAGATAGCCTTTGAAGTAAGCTTTCCAAGGAGTACTCATATGCTTAATTTGGGCTTGAAATGAGTGAGATATGCCCAAAATAGTGAAGGTGTGTCCAGAATTTGTAACAGTACCACTGGTCCAACTTCAAGGCTGTATTTGACCATGTAAACATCCGAATCTTCCAATTTGACATTTCACAAAACTTGTAGATCTTTTTCTCATCTTTCCTAGCATATAAAGAACATCAAAATCAGAGATCTACAACTCAAGTTATGGTTAAAATACTGAACCACTGTCAATATGCATTAAAATCCAAAAATTTTGCTTTAAAGCCCAATTCAACCCAATGATCTAAATGAGTGCTAAGATCACTTAATTACAATCTGGACATCATTAATAAGGTAATTGTGTGGATAATTAATATGTTAAAAATCATAATTATCAAATACCCCCACACTTACTCTTTTGCACGTCCTCGGGCAAAACAGAAAAAAAAAACTGACTCAAAAGTTAAACATTCTAAAAGACTCAATTTCTAATAATATTTAAGAATGAAGAGCAATTAATAATTCAAGTAATCAAAACATTCATGAGGTAACACATCTTCACATCTCAAATCAACAAGCAAGGATACTTCAATTGAAAAGCATGAGTAAAGAATGATAGATCCTCACAGAATTCACTCTCAATCTCTCAAGTATTTTAAAGGTAGGTATTTCACTCAATTCAACCATGAAAATTGCACTACCATAAGCTTGCTTATCTTCTACTTCTCCACTACTCAAAACACATGCATACACAAATCATGAGGACTTTATTCAAGGTTGTAGTGAGGTCAAGGTAACAGAAGAGGGTAAAATGGATATGAGAGGATAAATACCAAAGAGAATAAAAGCAAATGAGAGCTGAGTTCAAATAACAAGCATAAAAGTTCATCCCAACTCTAATGTATAACCCTTTACATATTCATTTCTCAATCCTTTTCTTTTTTTTTATATATATATGAACATAACTATATACATACATTTTTCCTCTTTTTTTTTTTTTTTAGGAACTCTTTCCTTTTTCAACAACCATTTTGTACACACACCCCCACACTTGTTCAAAAACTCATCCATTAACCAAGCTAATGTTCTTTTATTCCCTAAGGTAAAGTAAGAACACGATTTTTCATTTAAGGCACATAATGAGCTAGAAACAAGGAATGGTCAAATAAGCTCAAAGGGGTTAAGTAAAGAAAAATATACAAGGTTGGCAAGAATCAGAAAATCTTCAAGAAGTCAAAAGAGTGCTTGATATCATATTGAAAACAAGGTTGACTATTTGGTTAAACTAGCTAAGAAAGAGGGCCTCAATCATGTTCATGCATGCAAGTGAAATGTAGCCTCAAAAAGAATCAAAACAAGTTCTAGAGTGATCATTAACATGAGTGAAAATCACACAAGAAAGAAGAGAATGGCATAAATGTTGAATCCATCCATTAGGCTCAAAATCTCACAAGGTATGCATCCATCAAACTCAATTCATCAATTCAATCATCCATAACCAAGCATATCAGTTCAAGAAGGGAGAAAAGTTATTCAATCATGCAATGAAACTTATTTTTTTTTAAATTAAATTTTTTTTTTGAAATAAAAATTTCTAAAATCTCTCCCTCACACTTAATATAAGCATTGTCCTCAATGCGAAAGAGAGATATAGAAAAGAGCAACACAACCAGATAAGAAGTGAATCAACGCCAAGCAGAAAAGAAGCACACTGTCAGTCTGCATCACACCCTGAAAAGAAATCAAATCATAAAACTTTAGTACTTCTACAATTTAATACTAATTAATTACTACCTAAAAACACTCCTTACTCTGCCACCAATTAAGATGCGTCTCAAGAGTAAATAATTTACTCTTTACTCTGCCATCCCTAACTACTAAATTGATGACAAATACAACAAACATATTAACAAACACAATTTTTTTTCTTTTTTTTTCTTTTTTTTTTTTTTACAACAACCATCCTTCCCCCCAACCAGATCACAACATTGTCCTCAATGTCAAAACATAGATAGGTAAAGGATAGAATATATTACCTGTTGCTGCAATTACTGAAAAGAAAAATCTCACACAAATTTAAACAGAAAGAAAAAAAATACGATAAATAAAACTAAAGATAAAGGAAAGTTATAGATGAAGTGATAAATCACACTCTTGCTCCTTGCTGGCCTCCACTTATCAATTTGCCTCTCTTCTTTGCTTTTTTCCGTCGACCAATCTATCTCGAGTACATTCTTGGATCGGTTTATAAACAAAAACTTCTAATTTATCAATCAACTCATCAACAGTGGAAGCAAAAATAAGGAGTTGTCTTACCGAAAGTGTGATGAATTTCTGTTCCACAGCATAGTCAAGAAAATATAACAAAAGATCAAAGAAATTATTAACATTCAGCAAACCTATGGGTTTATGGTGGATGTTCAGTTGAGCCCAAGAGACAATTTGAAAAATTTCTTCCAAAGTACCAAAACCACCTGGTAAGGCTATGAATGCATCAGAATTTGCAAGCATTGTCTTCATTCGTTCATCCATAGATGATACTTGAATTTTCAGTCCAATTGTCTTTCCAACGATGTTCCTTCGAGTTAAAGGTTCAGGAATGACACCTAAAACTTGATCACCTCGTATATGTGCGAGAAAGGATACGGCCCCATTAACCCAATGCTACCTCCCCATATACAACACGAATGTTCCTCGCAGCAAGTGTTCTACCAACAGTTCTTGCTGCGTTTACAAACTCTAAGCCCTTCCCATAACTTGTCCCACAAAATACACAGATACTGACAAATCTACGAACAGAAGAAGGAGCTCCCTCCATTTCTACACTCACACTCTCTTTGAATGATTATGAGTTGCAAGAAAGTGAAGAAAATGGAGTGTTTAAATAGGGAAGAAAATAGAAAAAGTAATAATAGCTCCTATACAGGTAGGTTGACTGGTGTCAGAAAAGTTTGAAATTTAAAAATATTTTTTTTATTTTTTTTTGTTTTTTTTGTTTTTTTTTGTTTTTTTTTTTTTTAGAAAAATGTACAAGATAATATATACATGTTGTTGTGATTGTGGCTCACATCTTCCTCTGGTTTCACGTCCAGAAACGGCTTAAACGCCTTCTATGAGTTGAGGATAAGCTTCCCATCCAATTTTCTTATAAATTGGCAAACAGGGTCTTTTTGAGTCAGATTCCCAAGACTATAACGCTCTTGTTCGTCTTTGAAGAGATTCCACAAACTAAGAAGTTCACGCTGCACAACTCCACAAGAATGCGTCTCAAGAGTCAATAAGATATTATCTAATGACTCCTTACTCAGTCCATTCTTAATGAAGAATATTTTATCTTCTCTGTTTACGGAAACCATCCCCAAAGAGTGACATCGCGTGTTGCAATTCCATCGTGCACACTTGTAACAAACTTTCATTCTTTTTGCTCTTCTCCTTTTTGAAAATGAACTTTTACCGAGACCAGGCATGTATGGGACAAATGAATCTGAAGATTCACCAGCTAAACGAACCTTTGCTTCGATTATCCAGCGTATATCTTCTGGGATGCCCTTATACATTAACAATCTCAATCTTTCACACCTAGCTTCATAGACTTTTGTTAGAGCATTTAGAGGGAGAGAAGGAAAATGTTTTCTTAGATTTGAGAGAATGACATCCATTTTGAAAGGAGAAGAAGGGTTCAGTTATTTTGGGAAACTGAAAAATAAACCGACTTGAGAGTCACGGAGTACCGTATCCACCACTTAACCGGTAACACAAAGAACTCAAGAACTTGGTTTTCCATGAATGGTTGAGTCTTTGGCCATTAACTTTAAGCGCATTACCATTCCTAGGATCCTCAATATCTACGGCCCCACGTGTTTGACAACCAAAGAACCGCGCCAACTAGATCTCAATTTTCCAAGGAGTAGGTGCAGATGATAATCTCAAAGCAGAACTTTTGTTGACCAATTTCCGCAGCTTTTGCAAAAGGTGTAACAGACCTTGCATAAAGTAGGCCAATAAAATCCATACTGCAAGATTTTCGCAGTTGTTGTCGTTGAAGAAGAAAAATGACCTCCATATGCGTCCGAGTGACAAAAGTCAATGACACTACTTACCTCATTGTCGGGTACAAATCTCCAAAAGATTTGATCAAGACAATAATTGAACAAATATGGGTCATCACAATTTTTTTTTTTACCTCAATCAAAAACTTTTTTTTTGTTTTTTTTTTGTCCATTGAGGCGACATCTTACTTATCAAGTGGGGTAGACGACTTCTTGCAAGTGGACCTCCTCCAAAATATCCTCTTGAGCTCCCTCATAAAAAGGTTTGAGGCGATGTCCATTGACTGTGAAAGCTTTTGTAGTAGTCTCACTTGTAATCTGCACAGCACCATAAGAAAAAATCTTAGTAACAACAAATGGACCAAGCCACCTAGATCGAGCTTTCCAGGCATGAGCTTGAGGCGGAGTTATAGAGAAACTCCCACCGGGTCCCATTGCTTGAAGTATAATGTCCGAGACCAAGTTAAGCTTGAAACATGATGGAAACATGACTTGAAACAGGAGAGCTTCCATCGGGGTCCCATTGGCCTTCCTTAATTCCTTTGGCTTCAAAGACTAGAATGCAATATGTATACTTGATCAACTTGATTTTCCTTGTTTATGTTGGACCATGGCTCAAAAATAAAATCCACCACAAGTAGTGACCGCCATCCTGCTCTTCTTCTCCTTTTCTCGAAAATTCTTCAATGGCTTTCAACTCAAGGGTAGGTGGTTCTTTGACCGAAGGTATCAAGCTAGTTGAAGAAATTAATTCTGGCATTTGATTTAATTGCAAAGATCACCTATAATATGTGTACCATCTTCCAAAATAACATGATCATAACTCTTAGAATAAGGAAATTTCGAACATGTAGCAAGATCTCCCACAACAAGAAAATTTCAAAACATATAGCACACAACTTATCACCATCACAAGAAGCACACAAATCACCACACACAAAGTCATCAAAATCAAGCAATCTCAGAAACTCCTCACACAAGTCAAGATATGAATTATCAACCAAATCATCAATTAAATCAATATGAAAAATAGAATGTTCTTCATGGAGCTCTTTATCCTTCTCAGCCTCATGTATCTTTTTGGTCTCAATGGCTCTCTATGGAAAGGAAAGAGCCACCGCAGTGTTGCTACGCTCATGGGCAACAACTGATTTCTTCGACCCTCGATTCTTGGGCCGGTTCATCGAAAAATGTTTCTTCTCTTGGTTGATGCTTGTCTTTGGCTAGTTGAGGCTCGAGATGATGCTTCTGATTTTTTAGACCTCGATAATGGCACTCACATTCCTATTTGGATTGGGAATTGTTTGGGAAGGGAGTTGGCTAGAACCTTGGGCCTGTTGCTGACTCAATGAGGAGGCCAATTGTCTAATCTGGGTTTCTAAATTGTGTGTGATTGCCTCTGTCCTCTGTTGGAATTGAATATTGTTAGTGGTCATCTGCTTTACCAAATCTTCCAATGATGGCTCAGGTTTCATGGCTACTGGACTTGGTTGTTGCATAAATTTCTTTGGTATGGTGGTTTACTAAGAAAGACACTGTTGTAACAACAGATTGATATGGAAAAAAGAACTACCATCTTGAAGTGTATGACATGCATATGTGGGATGAGATGAACAAGAACAAATGGCACACACAATTGCAGACTATTTGCACAGGTAATTGTTGTCTCACTACTAACTGTCTCACCAAAGAAGTCAATTCCTCAAGTTTGTACTCCATTATGCAAAGTCATATCAATCTCAGAATCAATATCAAGTAATTGCCTAGCAAAAGACCTAGTCATGCATTATCCAAAGCACATAAAACACAAAAATAACAAACAAGCAGAATACACTAGACAACATTAAAAATCTACCAAAATAAATATAATTCACCTATCTAAACATTTTTAAAAATTATGGGACTTGTACAGCATAAAAACTACATAAAAATGAAACTAAAAAATACAATAAAAAATATTAAAAAATTAAAAAACTGGTCTAAACGATGGATTTTGGAAAAACCAGGGGTGACCTCACAGTATACTGTGAGTCTTGTTTATTAGGCTGTTTTCCTTCAACTGACCAAGTTTCAGCTCATTCTGGACACATTTTCTGTCAATACGAAATTCTACAAAATGACTCGTAATCACCCGTTTTCTCCTAAAAATCACCAAAACACAGCAACACAAAGGTTAGTGAGGGATTAGTAGTTAAATATACTCTTAATAAGATTGAACAAAATCAAAATGATCCCCGGCAACGGTGCCAAAAATTTGACAACTGTCGAGATTACCAAATTTAAATCAATTTATAACCGATTTACCAAAACTACTTGTAGCATAAGGTAACACCGGGTCGAGCCCGTAGATCATTCTAATTATGAAGTCAGATTAAGAGGTTAATAAACAGGGGGAAAAAGTTTTGGAAAATTAAACAACAAAGAGCAATTAAAAAGAGTAAACAAGATTAGGAAAACAACCAATCCAAGAGAATTAACCAATCTTGATTTTAATCCATCCTTGATCTTGATAGATCCGTTCAACTATCAACCAAATCCTTGATCTTAGATCACATCAAGATGCCTCTCAATGATCCATGGATCTTCCACTAGAAATGCTTCTAGAATTCAATTAATTAAGGTTAGACAAATTAAGCATCCATCCAAAACCCAAATTAACTTAAAAACCAAGATCCAACCAAGCTAAACATTCATCAAACACCTTTGATGCATTATTTAACCTCTGAATTCATCTCTTGGCACATGATAATTACGCAATTAACATATGCAAATCCCAATCAAATTAAGCATTAAATCAGAATTTAAACAAGAGAAGAAGAGAAAAAGAAACTTGATTAATAGATGAATGTATAGCAATTAAAACAAGATCTCAAGATTAATCATCAAGAATGTCAATCTCTTGGATTGATTAAAGAAGTTTAGCTCTCCATAGCCATCACCATTGGAGTACCTTCAAGAACCATACAAAAATGAAAATAACAAAGAGAGAGGAGGAGAGGAAGAGAAGAAGAGAATTCTCCAAAATGAAAACACTAAAACTACAAGAACCAACTACAAATCACACCCTGCGTAGAAGCTCTCCCCTCTTTCTTTACAAATCTGATTGCTCTCCTCTTAATCATTCACAAAGAGTCAAAAGTAGTTCACCCACTCTTGTTAATTATTCATCCATTATCAAAGTATGTCTCCCACCTTTCATTGAATTATTCTCTCATTATGAAAGTGTGTCTCCCACCTTCCAATGATTCCTCCACTTTTTCCACGTTGCTATCTTTTCAATTTCTATCATAATCTCAAATTCAAATCAAGTCCATCAGATAGCCTTTGAAGTAAGCTTTCCAAGGAGTACTCATATGCTTAATTTGGGCTTGAAATGAGTGAGATATGCCCAAAATAGTGAAGGTGTGTCCAGAATTTGTAACAGTACCGCTGGTCCAACTTCAAGGCTGTATTTGACCATGTAAACATCCGAATCTTCCAATTTGACATTTCACAAAACTTGTAGATCTTTTTCTCATCTTTCCTAGCATATAAAGAACATCAAAATCAGAGATCTACAACTCAAGTTATGGTTAAAATACTGAACCACTGTCAATATGCATTAAAATCCAAAAATTTTGCTTTAAAGCCCAATTCAACCCAATGATCTAAATGAGTGCTAAGATCACTTAATTACAATCTGGACATCATTAATAAGGTAATTGTGTGGATAATTAATATGTTAAAAATCATAATTATCAAATACACCAAGTTAAAGCACTAGAAAAAACTTGCAACTAGATTTCTGCTTAATTTGCACAGATAGGAATATGTCAGTAGAGTGGAGTAAGTTGCATATCACTGTTAGATTGATTTCAGTTCCTCTAACCTTTCATCTTTTAAGATTGAGCCTTTTTACAGGCATTCCAATTCTAATCATTGCATTTCAAAGGGTTTTGACACTCAAATGACGAAAACTAACCATTACTGTTGTAGTTTTGAGCATCCTAATACTTTTTGTATTGTTTTGTCTTGTAGCAACTTTGTCACAATCGGGATCGTGACGAGAGGATCGAAAATAGGATTTTAAAAATAATAGAATCGCTACTAATGTTTATTTAAATTAAGAAAATATTAAAAAAATCTTTTAATTAGGAAAATTAGTCCTTAGAAAAATGAGTTTAGATTCGAGATTTGATTATAAATAGGGAATGTGTTAGCACCCTGCACTGTCCGTTCTAAGAACGGTACCTTTAATTAGTTATACAAATTTTAATAATCTCAAATATATTTATTTTACCCCCTTTAAAAAATATTGTAATTATTTATAAAATAAAAAAAATTATGAAAATTAATTTTGACTTGATAGAATAGAGATTATGTTCCTATGTATCCCTAAGTGTAATGAGAAATTCAAAGTCATGTCATTCTTTAAAAAAATTGTGGGTTGGTTGTTTTTAATTTTGAAAAGATTTTTGTTTTGAAAATTCATTTGATTTTTTTTATGTTTAGAAAAAAAGAAGATTCGAATCATCAAGTTATCACAATTTAGATGATTCTAAAAGTTACAGGGTTAACAAGCTGTCACAGCTCAACTAATCTCGTTTTATTCTTTTTAACAAGGTTCAATTATTTTATTTATTTTATATTTTTTTAAACAAAACAACTCAATAAACATAAATTGGATCACTCTGGACGACAGCTCGATTGGGATTGTGACGGAGCACGGGCCACCGACGGTGCCTGGCTCGAGTCTGGTCTGGACTGGTGAAGGCACAATTATGGGTTCGGTGGGGCTCAGTTTCAGGTGAGGTGTGGGTGGTGACGAGGGAGATGGGTGGATCCACGACGAGGTGAGCAGATTGACGCGTAGTGGCTAGTTCGTGGCACTTGTTGGCGGTTTCCGTTGGGGGACGATGCGAGGTGGATCTAGGCGACAGATTTGGGTGCAACAGGTTTATGGTGGGGAGACATGCGATCTGGGTGATGGAGGTCGCCGGTGCTGGTTGGCAGATGTGAGCGGTGGTTGGGGTATAGAAGTCTAACACATATAGGTGGATGGGGGTTGCTGGGTTAGTTGCAAGCGATGACTGTGGTGGCTACGACAAAGATGAGGGGGGTGTGGTCAGAGTTGCTGAGTATTCGCCTCCCTCTATGCTCATGTCTCGCTTGCTTTCTCTACACTTCGCTTACTCACTTTGTGCTTCACTCGCTCACTCTTTGTCTTGTTCTTAGTCACTTTGTGTATTATTTTTTGCTTCAATCTCTGAATGGGTATTTATAGGATCGAACCCACGTCTTCAGGCTTCAAAATATTCCTACCTGAACCCTCCCTAAATACACACTCTCATCCTTTAACTTTTCACTGGTTATTGGAAAAACAAATCTTGTCAGATGGTTCAATCAAAACAAAAAACGAAACTTACTGTTTGAAATGGTACAAGAGACACAAATTGAGTGGTTTGATTGCTTGGCGTCTCAGCCTTGAATGTTGATGGGCGACTAGGGTTCTTGATGGAAGAAGTTAGGGTTTGAATGCAAGCAGGAAGATGGCTTGGGTGGAAGTGATGGATCTAAGTTGACCCACAATTGATGGGTCACAAATTGGCTTGGGCTCAAGGTGAGTGCTTAAGAAAATTTGAGTTAAGTTTATGCATAAAAGAAGATCGGGTCATCTTATTTTTTCCATTTTTCTTTTTTTTTTTTTTTTTAATATTTATTGATTGATTGATTTATTTATTTATTATTATTATTATTATTATTATTATTTATTAGGTCATGACTCTAATTTTAGCAATCATTATGTTCAATCGATTAGTGCAAGATTTTTTAAGATAGATCTAAACTTTTAAAAAGTCATGGTCCCCAAATTGCCTATATCTCGAAAGACAAGGACCCAATTTATGAATAAATCACAAGTAAGGATAAACCCTCTTAATATGACTAATCTATGATACTAGTAACAATCTAAGTGATGTCTCAACAAATGTCAAGTGAACATAAGGCCCCTCAATAACAAAAGTATAGAGCCCAAAAAGTGTATGAGGGAGCATACAAACTTGTATAAAAATTTAAAAAGATAAAATTACCCCCCAACTTGCAAAAACATAAATACAATAGCCAGCCAGCAATCATCTACCCTAGGGTTTCAACAATCAAGCACAAAAATATTAAAACAACAAAATATATACAAGCAGATCATAAGCATCAAAGTTAACACAGGAGAACACTATAAGAAATTTATATGAAAGTACTAAATAAAACAAAAAATCTATTTACAACCAAATAAGAAAACAAAAATAAAGGCAAAAAGGGTAAAATAAATAAATAGAGGTTATTAATAATTTGCACAACTAATAACAACAGGCTTGATTCTCCAAGTATCCCCAGTGGAGTTGCCATTTGTCGCAATTGAGATCTACGATGGGAGCATCGAACAAAAACATATTTTAAAAAAATAGAAAATAATAGAAAATGAAGTTACCACCAATTTTATTTGAATTAAAAAAAATTAGAAACTTTTTTTAGAAAATAGCCTTTGAAATAAGATTGGATTCGGAAGTCAACTATGTATAGAGAAGAATGAAAACTTAATCCCACAGCACCCCTAACACATCCGTCCTGAGATTGTACCTTAAGTCAATTGTGCAAATTTTTTACAACTCTTGAAAATATTTGTTTTACCCCTTTTGTTAAAAGATAAACTAAATAGATAAATAAATTATAAAAATTTAATTTTTTGGCTTGACGGAGTAAGAGTTCCGCTCCTACGTATCCCCTAATACAGTGAAAAACTCAAAGTCACGTAATTCTTTTAAAAATGAATTGTGTGAGTTGGTTAATTTTAATTAATAAAGAAATAAAGTGTTCAAAGAAAAATTTGTTTAACAAAAAAAATCAATTATAATCATGCAACATGCTAATCAAACAAGCAAATAAAATAAGCAAATTAAAAAATTAAAAAAGAAAGTAAAATTCAATCCAACCCAAGAACCCAAAGATTTTTTTTTAATTTTCATTTTTATCTTTTTTTTATTTTTCCTTTTGTATTTTCTGCATTTTTTATCACTTTTTTAAAAGTAAAAAAAAAAAATTAACTCTTCCATTAAGTATTTAACCTACCTAAACAAACTAGTCTTAACCCAAAGATAATAAAAAAAGAAAAATAAAAAAAAATTAATCCACTAATTAAAACACACCCTTTTTTTATTTTATTTTTATATTTTTTTCCTATTTTTTAAAGGTGGGCTTCTTGATTAGACTAAATGGCCCAAATGAAATGAGTGTCAACTCAAATGAAACAATACCACCCATTAATAAAACAAAATAATAATAATAATAAGAAAGAAAAGTCCAGTTCGTGAACCTCAAGCAAAAAGAGGGCTCCTATTCAAGAGGCAGGCGAAGACGCAACTAAAGGAGGTGAGACACAACAGCGGTAGCAGAAACAAAGAGGCATTTGGGCTTGGTGACTGCGACGGGGACGGCGCCAGATCTGGTGGTTGGGGGCTTGTCGCGGTGGTATTGGGTACTGCAACAATGGAGCACGTTGCGAGACTGAGGTTCACAGTGGTTAGTGCGATGGCCTCGGGTGCTGCTGGAGTTTGGGTGGTCGCAGTTAGGCGTGGTCGCGCGGAGGTGGAGCAGATTTGAGTGTGGTTGTGACATGGTAGTGCAATTGTGGCCTTAGGTGCTCCTGGTGTGTAAGGGTTGGAGCTGGCTGGTGGCGCGGCTGCTGTCTTCACAGTTTAGGGGTGGTGCAGACGACGGTTATACGGTGGGTGGTGGCCAACGATTGTGTGAAGGTGGTTTTGTAGGTGAGGGGATGCGTGATGCGCTCGGGTGTTAGCTACGTGGAGGCTGGCAACGGCAACGATGAGCAGGTCCTGAGTTGCAGCGATGATTAGCAGTGGTCGTTGTCAGGTTGGTGTTTTGCTATTGGTGGAGGTTATGGTCGTGTTTGGTGGTGGAGTGGTGGCTGGTTTTTTGGTTAAGTGGAGGTTGCTGCAAGGGTGGCTGTTTTGGTGTGCTTGTGGTAGAGGTAAACGTCTAGCTGTTGTGGTTGTTTGTGGTAGTTATGGAGGTTTGTTGGGTGGAGGGTTTAATGGTGAAAAAGGTGAATGATTTTGTTGGTGAAGGTTGGAGGCAGAAGTGGGGTGTTAGGCTTGGCAGAGCTAGTGGTTCTTATTTGAAGTTTGCAGAGGAAGCTTTGGTGATGATGTTTTAAGGTTTTTCCTTGGCAAAGGTTTGCTATGAGGGTGAATGAAGGCTATGTGATGCAGGGAAAAAAAATGTGGTTAGGGTGTTAGCTTTGAGTGTGAATTCGTGTGTAGGTTATGGGTTTTTATAGAAGAGAATTAGGGTTTGAAGAATGATAGTGGCTAAAATTTGAGATGAGAGATGGATCTAATGGTGACTGCTAGGGTTTCAGATGTGTGAACACTCAATTTTGTCCGAATCAAGAAAAAATATATAAAAAAATAAAAATAAAAAATAATTATCCACTTTCTTGGCAAAATCCTCTAATAATGTCTTAGTTTATTTTATCACTTGATTTTATTTTATTTTGAATGCAAAAAAAAAAAAAAGAAAAAAAAAAGAGCAGCAGGAGCATAGTGTAGCACAGACCTCCAACCTTTGCAGGAGCCTCAACAGTGCAGTTGCAGGAGTCTCAGTAGGTTAGCAGTAGCAGCAGACGCAGAATGAAAAAGAAGAATGAAGCAGGAAATGGGAAGAAGAGAGGGCATGGGATAGAGAAATGGAACACAAAAAAGGAAACTAGAAAATGGACTAAGCAGAATCAGCTTCTGCAACCCCATTTCTCTCTCTAAATACCAAGGCTCGACGTTTTGGGGAGGGAACTATTTTGGAGTAGAAGAAAGCACACTCTGTCCCCTGAACCATCTTCTTGCAGAATCTCACCAACCATCTTCAACCAACACCACGTTCAAGCTTCTTCCATAGCCACCATTTTTACCCATAACAGTCACCTGCATACCAGCAACCATCACCTTCATCACACCCCCACACCAAAACTCCATTACGACTCTCATCATCTTCTACCTCTTCACCCACAATCACATTCACTACCAAAACCTCAAAAACTCTTCCCTCCATAGAATCTTCCACTAACCACCATATAATCACCCATCATCTCCACCACTTCAAACCATAACCACCTTCCTTCCACAACCCAACCACCATTTCACCCACAAACCCATCTTCAACCCACCATTAAACCACCATCAACAACCAAACAACCACCTTGCTACCTTCATTTTTAACCCATCATCAACACTCATCAACCCATAACCACCACCTACAAACTCCATTAACCACCATTAACAACAACACATCCCCACCATCATTTTCACCTCTAACACCAAACAAACCACCACAGAAAAAAAAAACATAGTAGCCGCACACCGTTGCCTCCACCAGCCGTCCTCCGTGAGAATCGTCCAGATTCGAACTCGTCGCCGGTCAAGCACCACCAGACGCGCTGCACAGACCCACCAAGAGTCACGCTACACTGCACCGATTCGGCCACCCAGCCGTTGCACCCCCAAGCTGCCGGATTCGCAACCCAGTTCTGCTCTCCCGTCGTGCTCTGTTTTCTTCCATGTTTAGTTCTTCATTTCTCTGTTTCTTTTTCAAGTCTGTTTCTTTTTATTATTATTATTATTATTATTATTATTATTATTATTATTATTATATATCCTTTATTTATGCTTTATTTGTTTTATTTCTTGTTTGGGCTGATGACTTTCTTATTGGGTTCAAAGGGATGCTAACGTGGGCCATAACTCCATCAGTGTTTTGTATCTGCATTTCGGGTGGGTTTATTTGTTTCTTATGTTAATAATTGGGCTAGCTTCTTATTCTTAAAAAAATGATAAAAAAATAATAAAAAGAGTTATTTGGTTGAATGGCTCCAGCCAGCCCACTTCTACGTGGGTAGTTTCATTTGTAACAAAAAAAATAATAAAAATGAGTTGTTTGGTTTAATGTTACTTTTTGAAGCAAAAAAAATATAAATAAAAATAATAAAAGCATGTATTTTGAGTTTAGTTGTTTTTTTTTTTTAGGATTAGTTCTTATTTGATAGTGTTTGTTTAATTTAATGATATTTTATGTTGTGTCTTGTGATCAAGAAAGAGCAAAAAAATAAAAATAAAAAGCAAAAATGTAAAAAAAATAAAATAAAATGAAGAAAAATAAAATAAATAAATAAAAACAATCAAAATGGAGAAAAATCTAAAAATTGTTAAAATAAAATAAAATTTGTTTTAAGTTGTTTGTTTTGTGATGCTCATATTTAATCTTGTTTGTTATTTATTTGGCTAATGAAAAATTGTGCTTACTTATTTGTCTTTTTGCATTCCTTCTAAAAAGAAAATAAAAACGAATGATACAAAAAAATATTTTAATCAATGCAATGACCAATGATGATGATTGAATAGCAAATGTTATCTTTAATGTCGTTTGGATCATAAGGGTTTATTGAGTAGCTTGGTGCTACCTTGAATCCTGTGCAATGATGATTTTGTTTTCAAGCAAAAATCATTTTTCAAATATCGTTTTCTTAATTAAAATCAATCAACCCATAATTATTTTTTAGAGAACTACGTGACTTTAAGTTCTTCATTACACCTGAGAATACGTGATGCACACTTTTCAATTGTCGCATTTACAAACCCAAGTGCAGGTTGTCTCAAGTAATAAATTTCTCGGGAGTCCGAGGTCGATCCACAGGGAATTGTTGAAGATTAATTAAGGTGAAGTGAATATTTTGTTATTATGATTAAAATTATTTACTTGGGTAAAAAGATTCACTCTTAGTAAATAAAATAAAGGTAAGATTAATTCCTTTTATAACTCAATTAGAATCCTCGCAACATGGAGGTTCCAATCGGAAAATACAACATTAAAAGTCTAATTAAAATAATATACGTAATTATATTATGTTTCCTAAAAATATTACCACCACTTATAAATGGGTTAAAGCATTCATTGTGCCAATATTTTGTCTACAACAAATCAAGAACTCCTCTTTACAAAGATGGTTTCTAAATTATAAGAAACAAATTATAATACGTATAATGGTTACTAGAAAATATAAATCATTTAAGCACAAGAGAAGAATAAATTTAACCTTATTTTATTACCAAGAGCTTCACCATTTCACCCAAGTAAAATGAAACTTAGTTACTTATAGATAAAAAGAAAGAAAGAGAGAAGAAGAAGAAGAAGAACATGACTTTAATTTAGAACAAAGGAAAATTACTATAAGAAAACCTAGTAATAAAATGACATCATTTTGGTAACTAATACCTAACACCCTTAATGATCTGCCAAGGCCCCCTTTTATAGAGGATTAGAGATACAAAATGACAAGGGGGTTGAGTCAATAGTAGGTGGATAAGTGGAAAATGAGTGGAAAATGCCAAATGACTTTAGGTGAGTGGGAAATTATGGAGATTCCTTGTCTCCAAAATCATGCAACTCTGAAGTCATTGCATTCGTCATTTTTGAACCAAGTGATCTTCATGAAAGTTGTAGGCCTGGATCTTAGCTTTCAAATGGCTTTAGTTTGAGTCCAATATCATTTCTATAACTGCAGATATGTTCAAATTACTGAACACTGCCCAAGCCCAGTCACAGCTCCTCTGTTCTGACTTCCAAGCCCAATATCACCTTCAAAGAGTCCGATTCTGGAAAAGTGTTCAACATGAAAGTTATAGATATGGGTCTTAACTATTCAGCATCCAAATTTCAGCCCATTTTACAACTTCTATCCCGAAATATGTGATGAACAGTACACATAGGTTAAGCTGTCAGGAAAAGCACTCTGGTTCTTGCTTCAATCCCAATTTGAGTTATCTACTCGTGTGATTGAGCCTTTGAGGTATTCTTGAAAGTTATATAACTCTCTCTTATCTTTCAAATGCCATTAGAATCACCTCCAAAGACTACCTACATCCCAAGATATAGCCCAAATACAGAAACAACGTAAGACATAAATTATGCTAAAAAAATTCAATTAAGTCCAATTTGAGTCCAAACTTACAAAACATAATAAAACTCAATCAATTAAGTACATAGAGAGTGTAAATGACTAAGAATGAAAGCTTATTAATGTATCAAATATGTGATCATCAAATTCCCCGACACTTAGCTTTTTGCACTTCTGAGCAAAACACATAAGACCACTCACAAAAAAAAAAAACGAAACAGACTCAAAAGCTAAACACTCTAAAAGACTCAATTTCTAATAATATTTAAAAATGAAGAGCAATCAATCATTCAAGTAATTAAAACATTCATGAGATAACATATCTTCACTTCTCAAATCAACAAGCAAGGATATTTCAATTGAAAAGCATGAGTCAAGAATGATAGATTTTCACAAGATTCACTCTTAATCCCTCAAGTGTTTAAAAGGTAGGTATTTCACTCAATTCAACCCATGAAAATTGCACTACCATAAGCTTGCTTATCTTCTACTTCTCCACTACTCAGAACACATGCACACACAAATCATGAGGACTTTATTCAAGGTTGTAATGGGGTCAAGGTAAAGGAGGAGGTAATATAGATATGACAAGTTAAACACCAGAGAATAAAAGAACATGAGAGCTGAGTTCAATTAACAAGCATGAAAATTCATCCCAACTCCACCTAATACAAATTCCCTTTACATATTCTTTTCCTTTCCTTTATTACCTTGTTGACCCTCTTATTTTTACATATTTTTTTTATTAATTTTTTTTTTTACAAAAAGAACATCATATATACATTTTTTTTAACCATTCTGCACACACACCACCACACTTGTTCAAGAACTCAGCGAATAACAAAGCTAATGTTCTCTTATTCTCTAAGGTCAAGTAAGAACATGATTTTTCATTTAAGGCACATAATGAGTTCGAAACAAAGAATAGTCAAATAAGCTCAAAGGGGTTAAGCAAAGGGAAATGGGTCATTTCTAATGCTTTATGTTGGCAGGAATCAGAGAATTTCTAAGAAGTTATAAGAGTGCTTGATATCATATTGAGACAACATGCTGCTAAACAAGGCTGGCTATTTGATTAAAGTAGCTATTTCAAGAAAAATGACTCAATCATATTTATGTATGCATATGAAAATGTAGTCTAAAAAAGAATCAAAGCAAGTTCTAGAGTAACAATTCCATGAGTGAAATTCACACAATAAAGAAGAGAATGGTACAAATGTTCAATCCATTCATCAATAGGCTCAAAATCTCACAAGGCATAATTCTATAATTCTCAGTCCACCAATTCAGCATCCATAACCAAGCATGTGAATTTTAAGAAAGAAGATAATTTACTCAATCATGCAAATTTCCCTGAATTTGAATTGTTACTTCCACACAAACTAGTTATTACCCCAATTACTCCTTACTCTGCCATCAATTTTTGATGTATCTCAAGAGTAAATAATTTACTCTTTACTCTGCCATCCCTAATTACTTTTGTTGTTAATAAATTGATGACAAACACAACAAACATATTAACAAATACACTCCTATATTTTTTTTAGTTTTTTTTTCTAATATAAACACAACAAACATATTAACAAACACACTTCCTAATTTTTTTTTTCACAACCATCCTTCCCCCCAACCAGATCACAACATTGTCCTCAATGTCAAAACATAGATAGGTAATGGATAGAATATATTACCTTTGCATTCAATTACTGAAAAGAAAAATCTCACACAAATTTAAACAAACAAAGTACGATAAATAAAACCAAAGCTTGTAATTATTTAAATAGTTGGAGTGTCTTGGTCTTTCTTTTCATTTTGCTTTCCTCACCACTTCCTTCACCGCTTCTTTGGACCAATCTATCTCGAGTTACATTAGATCGTTCATAAACAAAAGCTTCTAATTTATCAATCAACTCATCAACAGTGGAAGCAGAGATAAGGAATCGTCTTGCAGAAGGTGTGACAAATTTCTGTTCCACAGCATGGTCAACAAAAGATAACAAATTATCAAAGAAATTATTAACATTAAACAAACCTATGGGTTTATGGTGGATGTTCAGTTGGGCCCAAGAGACAATTTGAAAGACTTCTTCTAAAGTACCAAAACCACCAGGTAAGACAATGAATGCATCAGAGTTTTCAAGCATTGCCTTCATTCTTCCATGCATAGATGATACTTGAATTTTCAGTCTGATTGTCTTTCCAATGATGTTCCTTCGAGTTAAATGTTCAGGAATGACACCTAAAACTTGACCACCTCTTATAAATGCAGAAAGTGATACAGCCCCCATTAACCCAAGGCAACCTCCCCCATATACTACACGAATGTTCCTCGCAGCAAGTGTTCTACCAACAGTGCTTGCTGCGTTTACAAACTCTAAACTCTTACCATAACTTGTCCCACAAAATACACAGATACTGACAAATCTACGAACAGAAGAAGAAGCTCCATCTATATCTACACTCACAATCTCTTTGAAAGATTATGAGTTGTAGGAAAGTGAAGAAAATGAGGTGTTTAAATAGGGAAGAGAATAGAAAAAGTAAGAATAGCTCCTATACAGATAGGTTGACCGGTGTCAAAAAAGTTTGAAATTTTTAAAATAATAATAATAATATTTTTTTTTTTGTTTTTTTATTTTTGTTTTTGTTTTTGTTTTTTGTTTTTTTGACTTCAAGAAAACTATCGTGGTAAAGAAGTCTAGAAACCCCGAAGGATCCCATCCAAAGGATCGTCATTCAAAATCAAAATTCAACAAAATCATACAAAGATAAAATAATAATAACAAATGATTATATACCTTTATGTACAGTGTTTCATGGCGATCTTTATATCACACGTCATGAGTGCAAAGAATACCAAGATGGCTCACCAATCTGGCATTCTTCTCTCTCCCGCTTGTGGGATATTTTGGATCGAGCTACGACACCACTAATTAAAGTGCGTAAATCGACAAATACCACCAACGACCACACCGGTGAGAGGTCGTCAAGAGCCCATGACATTAAATCACAGATCCAAATTCGAGGCATTGTCACGCGAGAATGCAAACACGGACGCTTCTTTCGTCCATCGCAAGAAAGAGCCTTTGGTTAAAACACAGGAATGCTTGCGCGCTTCTCTACGAGCATGGCACACGAACCTTCTTTACCAACCGGCGTGCGAAGGTCCACCCGAGTCAATGACTCAGTCTGCCACTCCACCGGCAAAAATGCTAATCTAATTAAAGACCAAGTACAACCGAAGTTTCACCCTTTTTTTTATTTTATTTCATTTATTTCATTTTTTTCTTCTTTTTCTTTTTTTTTTTTTTTTTTTTTTTTTTTTTTTGAAGATATACAAGATAGTATATACATGTTGTTGTGATTGTGGCTCACATCTTCCTCTGGTTTCACGTCCAGAAACGGCTTAAACGCCTTCTATGAGTCGAGGATAAGCTTCCCATCCAATTTTCTTATAAATTGGCAAACAGGGTCTTTTTGAGTCAAATTCCCAAGACTGTAACACTCTTACTCGTCCCTAAAGAGATTCCACAAACTAAGAAGTTCACGCTGCACAATTCCACAAGAATGCGTCTCAAGAGTCAATAAGATATTATCTAATGACTCCTTACTCAGTCCATTCTTAATAAAGAATATTTTATCGTCTCTATTTACAGAAACCATCCCCAAAGAGCGACATCGCGTGTTGCAATTCCATCGTGCACACTTGTAGCAAACTTTCATTCTTTTTGCTCTTCTCCTTTTTGAAAATGAACTTTTACCAAGACCAGGCATGTATGAGACAAATGAATCTGAAGATTCACCAGCTAAATGAACCTTTGCTTCGATTATTCAGCGTATATCTTCTGGGATGCCCTTATACATTAACAGTCTCAGTCTTTCACACCTAGCTTCATAGACTTTTGTTAGAGCATTTAGAGGGAGAGAAGGAAAATATTTTCTTAGATTTGAGAGAATGACATCCATTTTAAAAGGAGAAGAAATCAGTTATTATAGGAAACTGAAAAACAAACCGACTTGAGAGTCACGGAGTACCGTTATCCGTCATTTAACCAGGAACACAAAGAACTGCAAAAAGAAAGAAACAACATTAAAATAAATTTTACTCATAACAAGGATTAGAAAGAGAAATGGATTCTACCTCAATAACTTGATGTTCTAGAAATGGTTTGAGTCTTTGTCCATTGACCTTAAATACAATACCATTCCTAGGATTCTTAATGTTTATGACCCCATAAGAATACACATGTTTGACAATATAAGGACCAATCCACCTAGATCTCAATTTTCCAGGGAATAGATGAAGATGAGAATTATAAAGCAGAACTTTTTGACCAATTTCAAAAGTTTTTCTCAAAATTGATTTGTCATGAAAAGCTTTTGTTCTAGCTTTATAAATCTTTGAGTTTTCATATGCATCATTTCTTAATTCCTCAAGTTCATTCAATTGCAATTTGCATAACTTGGAAGCATCATCAAGACTTAAGTTGAAAGCTTTAATGGCCCAAAATGCTTTATGCTCCAATTCTACAGGCAAATGATAAGGTTTTCCATAAACTAACCGATAGGGAGACATGCCCAAAGATGTTTTAAAAGCAGTATGGTAAGCTCAAAGTGCATCGTTTAGTCTTAAAGACCAATCTTTATGATTTGGGTTAACCGTTTTTTCTAAAATTTGTTTAATCTCCCTATTTACTAATTCAACTTGCCCACTTATCTGAGGATGATAAGGGGTTGCAATTTTGTGGGTAATGCAATATTTTTTCATTAATGATTCAAATGATTTATTGCAAAAATGTGTTCCCCCATCACTGATGATAGCTCGAGGAATTTCAAATCGACTCAAAACATTTTCTTTTAAAAATTTTAGAACAGTTTTATGATCATTGTGCCGACATGGAATTGCCTCAATCCATTTTGAGACATAATCAACTGCAACCAAAATGTACACAAATCCAAAAGATGATGGAAATGGACCCATGAAATCAATTCCCTAACAATAAAAAATTTCAATGACAAGGATAGGGTTCAAAGGCATCATATTTCTTTTAGAAATGGACCCCAATTTTTGACAACTTTCACAACTTTTGCAAAAAGTATAACTATCTTTGAATAAAGTGGGCCAATAAAATCCACACTGTAAGATTTTCGCAGCTGTTTTCTTTGAAGAAAAATGACCTCCACATGCTTCTGAATGACAAAATTTAATGACACTACTTACCTCATTGTCAAGTACACATCTCCGAAAGATTTGATCAGGACAATATTTGAACAAATATGGGTTATCCCAAAAGAAATTTTTCACCTCAATCAAAAACTTTTTTCTGTCTTAGTGTGTCCACTGAGGCGGCATCTTACCTGTTACAAGAAAATTGACAATGTTAGCAAACCAAGGCATGGAATTGACAGAAAATAAAAATTCATCAGGAAAAGAATCATTGATAAGTGTGCTATCAAAAGATGAGCCTGTTGTCAGCCTTGACAAATGATCTGCAACAACATTTTCGGCTCCTTTCTTGTCTTTTATTGTGATGTTAAATTTTTGAAGCAACAAGATCCACCGTATCAACCTAGGTTTGGCATCCTGTTTAGACATTAAATATCTAACAGTAGTATGATCAGTGAAAACAACAAAGGGATCTAACCAATTAAATAAGTTCAAAATTTGTCCAATGCAAAAATTACAAGTAAGTAGTTCTTTTTAGTAGTGGTGTAATTCATTTGTGCACTATTCAAAGTTCGACTTATGTAATAAATTATATGAGGCTTACCTTCCTTTCTTTGGCCTAAAACAACGCAAACAAAGAAAATCACTAGCATTACACATCAACTCAAAAGGCAAAGACCATCAGGAGATTGCATGATAGGAGCGTAAGTCAAAAGACCGATTAATTTTTTAAAAGATTTCGACAATCTTGAGTCCAATCAAATGGTGTATCTTTTGTTAGAAGATTACATAAAGGTCTAGATATGGCATTAAAGTCCTTTACAAATCTTCTGTAAAATCCTGCATGTCCTAAAAAGGAACGAACTTCTCTGACTGTTTTTGGGAAAGACAAATGAGCAATTAATTCAACTTTGACCTTATCAACTTCAATTCCTTTAGAAGATATCACATGACCTAAGACTATTCCTGAGGTAACCATGTAATGACATTTTTCCAATTTAACACAAATCCTTTTTCTTCGCATCTTTTAAGAACTTTTTCCAAATTATCAAGATAATTTTCAAAAGAATTTCCAAAAACTGTCAGATCATCTATGAAAACCTCTAAATAATGCTCAATCATGTTACTGAAAATACTTAGCATGCATCTTTGAAAAGTTGTCAGAGCATTACAAAGACCAAAAGACATTCTTCTATATGTAAAAGTGCCAAAGGGACAAGTAAAAGTGGTCTTTTCTTGGTCCTCTAATGCAATTGGTATTTGATTATACCCTGAATAACTATCAAGAAAACAATAGTAGGGATGTCCTGCTACTCTTTCTAGAATCTGATCAAGAAATGGCAAAGGGAAATGGTCTTTCCTAGTGGTTGCATGCAATTTTTTGAAATCAATACACATACGCCAACTAGATGAGACTCGGGTAGGTATTAATTCTTCTTTTTCATTTTCAACCACTGTTATTCCAGATTTCTTAGGCACAACTTGTGTAAGGCTTACCCACTGGCTATCAGAGATAGGATAGATAATTCCAACATCAAGTAATTTAAGAACTTCAGCTCTAACTACCTCTTTCATGTGTGGATTTAATCTTCTTTGAGGTTGTTGAGATGTTTTAGCATTATCCTCTAAATGTATTCTATGTGTACAGATTAATGGATTAATGCCTTTTATATCCTTTAATGTCCATCCAATTACATTTTTATGCCTTTTAAGTACTTCTATCAACTTACCTTCTTGTTCTTTGGTCAGGGATGAGGAAATTACCACTGGAGAGCTTTATTCTTCTCCCAAAAATGTGTACTTCAACCCATCAGGTAATGGCTTCAGTTCCAGTGTGGGTACTTCTTCGTGGGCATCATCATTCATGGATTTTAGCTCTTCGAATCTTGGCTTCCTTGCTTTGTATTCCATTTCCTGTGTACAGTCAAGCAAAGAGCATATTTCAGAAACATCATCATCTAATTATGTAGCTGAATCAAATGAATTAATTAAACAAATTTCTAATGGGTCAGAAGAACTCCTGGTTTGAAAATGATCATCTATAATGGCCTCAATCCCTTCAACTTCTTCCTTTTCATCATAAACTTCATGTGATTGCTTGCACATGCTGAAAACATTAAGCTCTAGTGTCATATTTCCAAAAGTTAGCTTCACCACTCCATTTCTGTAATTTATCAAAGCATTAGATGTTGCTAAAAATGGGCGACCAAGAATAATAGGAACTGACTTAGAACTATCAACCATAGGTTCAGTTTCCAAGACAATAAAATCCACAGGATATATGAATTTATCAACTTCTACCAACACATCTTCTACTATTCCTTTTGGAATTTTAATTGATCTATCCGCAAGTAGAAAAGTTACAGAAGTTGGTTTTAACTCACCAAGGTTGAGTTACTAATAAACTGAATATGGAAGCAAATTAACACTAGTACCAAGATCAAGTAAAGCTCGTTCAATTTTATGTTTACCAATAATGTATGAAACTATAGGACAACCAGGGTCTTTATATTTCAACTCATTATTGTTTTGAATAATGGAGCTTACCTGTTCAGTCAAAAATGCATTCTTTTTCACATTATGTTTCCTTTTAACAATGCACAAGTCTTTCAAAAATTTGGCATAACAAGGAATCTGCTTCATAGCATCTAACAGAGGAATATTGACCTTCACTTGTTTAAAGATTTCAAAAATGTCACTGTTATGATTCACTTTACTTGAATTATTTAATGCTTGAGGAAATGGGAGTGAAGACGAGGGTTTGATCTCCTTTTGGCTAGGTGGCTTATTAACTCCTTCCTCATCTTTGGGAATTGACTCATCATCTTTCTTAAAAAGTTCAGGAATTTATTTTTCAACAACCTTTCCACTCCTAAGAGTTATCACTGAGTTGACTTGATCTATTTTTTGACTTTCTGAACTACCATCATTTAGGCTAAACTGACCCTTGGGATTTGGTTGAGGTTGAGAGGGAAACTTTCCTTTCTCATGAATGGCAAGTGCAGAAGAAAGTTTAGTAAGAGTGTTTTTTATGTCAATCATAGCTTGAGTGTTTTGGCTATTGATGGCCTCTTGTTTTTCCATGAATGCATGCAATGTTCCTTCAAGGTTTTTCCTATATAGTGGGACATAGGGTGCATATCTTTGAGGATTTTGAGAATCTTATTGTGCCTGAGGAGGTGGTGGTTGCATGAATTGTGGCTGGTTGTTATTCCTCCAACTGAAGTTCGGGTGATTTCTCCATCTCGGATTGTATGTATCTGAAAAAGAAGAAATGAATGGCTTTTTAAAATTGTTCATTGCATTTACTTGCTCATGCACAACTTCTTTAAAAATAGGAATTTTTGGACATTCTGTTAGCTATGGCAACCATTACCCAAGAGGGGGGGTTGAATTGGGTGATGACTTGTTTTAATGCAACTTTGACAAATTATGCATTTTAAATCACTCAATAAATAAATGCAGCGGAATATACACAATAAATGTACAACTATTATAGATTACTCAACTACAACTTGAGATATAGGATAAATCAAGCAAATAAGCTAAATATCAAGTTCAACTCAAGCATATATAATTAAGGTGCAAATGTAAAGAGATAGAGTTTAGAAGATCAAACACAATAGTTTATCCTGGTTCGATCACCAATCCACTTATGATCTACGTCCAGTCCTCAAGCAACCGCTAGAGATTTTCCATTATCTTCAAGCTTCAACAGGTGCTTGATAACCTTTACAATTGAGAGCACTCAATACACCTTGGGATACCTCACCCTTGTGCTTGAGCCTCAAATAGGGATACCTCACCCTTTATAACTTTTGAGGTATGCCTCACCCTCAAGGGATACCTCACCCTTTACTAACTTTGAGAGATGCCTCACTCTCTAGGGATACCTCACCCTTTACTCTAGAGGGATACCTCACCCTCTCTTTATAGATTACACAAAGTGTAAAAGATAGAAACTCTCTTGAAGAGTAGATAATACAACTTGAAGCTTATGGGTATAAAGGATTTACACACTTAGCTCAAAACAAAGATTTGGAGAAAAAGATGATGAAATTCATTTTCAATGCTCAAAGGTAATTTTCAGAATGTTCTCCAACTTATTTTTGATGCCCAAACACTTGTATTTATAGCCCAATGAGTTTTAGAGCCGTTGGAGGGTTTTAGAAATGATTTTCTATGAAAACTAGCCGTTTATAGCCGCTAGAAACGTTCCTGGGCACTTTGTAATCGATTACAAGCTTCATGTAATCGATTACAAGCTTTGAGCACTTTGTAATCGATTACATACTTTGTGTAATCGACATAAGCTTTCTAGGCACTTTGTAATCGATTACATACTTTGTGTAATCGATTACACGGCTTCTGTCAACGTTGTAATCGATTACATGACTCGTGTAAATCGATTACACCATTTCTGGTTTTCGAAATTGACTTTAAAAGGTCATAACTTCTTCATTTCTTATCCAATTAAAGCAAATGACCACTCATTGGAAAGCTCTTTACTCAAAGTATTTTGAAAGATATGATCAAAATAGTAACCAAAGGTCAAATTTTCAAAACTCAAACTTTAATTAGTCATAACTTTTTTGTTTCTTATCCGTTTAAAGCAAATGACCAGTCATTGGAAAGATCTTTGAGTCTATTTTCAAATGAGATATTTCAAAGTAAAACTCAAAGTATTTTGAAAGTTATGATTAAAAGAGTAACTATATGTCAGTTTTGCAAAATACAAACTTGACTATTTTTCATAGATTTGAACTATTACCATAACTAGCTTTCCAAAACAGTTTGTTGGGTATTTAAACATTTTAGAAACACTTATAAATATGTTTAAAACTTGTTTGAGCTTATTGTGATTCCTTTTTACCTTTACACAAGATCTAAGTCCTATAAGCTAAGCTTGAAGAGTCTTGGGACTTTATCTTTACACTTTCATTCCTTTCTTGTTTGTTATCATCAAAACCATTGCTTTAGTCAATGCCAATTACATTCTCCCCCTTTTTGATGATGACAAACATTCATTGAGAAAAGAGTTAGTTCAAATAAATTAGAATTCACAAAAGGTGTATTAGAGACTTACTCCCCCTCTATTTTTCAAGAGGTGATTAGATCAGAGATTGCACAGCTCCTCCTTAATTTTGGAATTCCAAGATCATTGAATTTGTACCTTGTTATTTACCTTTTCTCAAAGACTCATAAACTTCTCCCTCTTTTGTCATGATCAAAAAGATATACAAGATATAGATTTTGACAAAGAGAGAAGTGATAGAGCAAAACCATTGTTAAATAATGAATATTCAATAAGGAATTCAACCAAATCAGCATTATATAACCGTAATATCCATTAAAAAAAAATTCATTTCAAAATAATGCAATAAAAGTTAGATTATGCAAAGAAAATGTAATGCAAAGCAAAATTAATGGCATTATGCAAAAAAAAAATATGACTTTTTCAAATATAACATGATATTCAAATTAAAACATAAATAAGAATAAGAAATTGATATCACCAAAAGTGCGCTCTTTGAGTTTTTGTAAGTGATTCCAACTTCCAAGCTTCAAATCTTCATGACTCTTGGAAAACTTGGACCATTTCAAGTTTTTGAAACTCAAGTAGCATATTTTCACTTCACTTGCATGCTTGAGCTAATAGTCACCCTACAATATAATTCAAAGCATTTTCTTTGGTATCCACCAATTTTGGATCCATAGGGGTTAGTCATTGATCATTAATCCATTATGCTCTCATAAATATCAAATTTTCCATAGTATGTAATTTGAGCACAACAAATGTAAACAATCAATTATCATTAAGCACATAGCTAATAATATGCATGCTTTCATGATATACGGACAATTTTAAGTGATAATGGTCATTCCAAAGACTTAAAACCATTTTTAAAGCTTCGTAATCGATTACCATGGGTGTGTAATCGACACAGCCTTTGAAATCCTTGTAATCGATTACATGTTTTGTGTAATCGACCAACTTTCTGGAACCTTGTAATCGATTACAAGGTTGGTGTAATCGATTACATGAGTTCTGAAACATTGTAATCGATTACATAGTATGTGTAATCGATTACATGCTCTCTCGACTTTGCTTGAACGCTATAGCGAGCCTCAGTAATCGATTACAAAGGTCTTGTAATCGATTACAAGCTTGCTAAATTCAATTTTTGCATTTCAAATAGTAATTGATCAATCTCAAAACCTTCAAATTAGTTCCAAAATGTCTCAAGGCAATTTCAAACATCATGCAAACATACCTAGGCATTGTAGAAGCTTATGTTACAATAAGAATAAACATAATCATGTGCTAATCAAAATATTTAGATTTTACCAAGAGCACATGATTCTATTAATCACTTAAAGCCTACAAGGAATATACCTCAAATTTATTGACTTTACAAGTGAATGTTCATGAGAGATAAAAACTTTTGATACCTTGGCCTTGTTGATCAAGGAAACTCTTTTCCTTACCCATTGCTTCTCTTTTAGTGTTTTGAACTTTGTAAGTTCCACATTTTGTACTTGAGAAGCTTTGGTTGAAGTCATCTTTCTTCTTTGATCAAAACTTCTACCAATGGGCTTTGGAAGTATTCCCCTTGATGATTCCTTTTTCCTTTGACCAATTAGTCCATCCTTTTGAGAAGTTTTCTACATAATTGAAACACTAGGAGGACTTTTTGGTACCCACTTCATCTTGGGTCCTTGAATGTTAGTACTAGGACATTTAAGGTCTTTAAGAACCCATACCATATTATTTCTCATATAAGAATTTCTTCTATAATTGCATAAATGAGAAATATGTCCTAGATGACCACAAAAATTACAAACAAGTGAATTCAATGATGGCTTAGTCATTTGAAGATCATTTTTGAAAAACTTGAGCCTTTGGTTGTTATTACATTCTAAACTATTTTTGCCATAAGCTTTGCTTGAATTTTCATGTGGAATAACATTAATTTTATTCTCATTAACAAGCATAGAATGTAAGCAATTAAAATCATTAGCCTTGGCAAATTTAAAAGATAAGTTCTCAACTTGATTTTCTAAATTAATGCATTTTTCACAAGAAGTTGAGGTTTCACATTTCAAAGGCATTTTCTCATCAAGAAAAGCATAATCATTTTTCAAAAACTCAATTTCATTTTCAATGGAGGAAATGTTTTCCAAACAAAATAAATTTTTATTTTCTAAATTCAATAAACCATCATATAATTCATCATATGCACATTGTAGCTCATCATAGGAAGGATTATAATCTAGTTTAGCATTATTTACCTCAAACTCCCTTTTAGCCATATATGAAGTAGTCTCCATTCCTAGCATACTTGACTCTTTAAGGAAATCATCATCTTCCTCATTATTGTCTTGCTTTGCCACCTCTTCAAATTGAGCATCATTTTGAGAATATTTTGCACAACAAGATTCCTTCAATGACTTTTCCTCTTCTTGCTCTCTATATACAACTTTATGCACAAAATTATTATTAGCAAGATAGATAGAATCAAGAGCATCCCATATATCTTTAGCACTAGAGCAATTCTTAATTTTAGCATAAGCATCATCATTTAAACCACTTCTCAATATTTGCATTGCTCTAATGTTCAATGAAAAGCATTTCTTATCATAGTCATTCCAAGGTTATTTTGATTTACAAGTAAATCCATCAAGCACAATATCCCACAAATCAATATCAATAGATTGTATATAAATTTCTATTCTAGCTTTCCAATAAACGAAATTCGCACCATCAAAGAATGGTGATTTATTAATTTCAAAACTATTCATTTTGAAAAGCTTTTAATGGTTGCCAAACAAACAAGGATCTTGAACTCTAAGCGGTTAAGTTTTTACCAGAGCACGAAGCTCTGATACTACTTGTTAGCTATGACAACCATTACCCAAGAGGGGGGTGAATTGGGTGATGACTTGTTTTAATGTAACTTTGACAAATTATGCATTTTAAATCACTCAATAAATAAATGCAGCGGAATATGCACAATAAATGTACAACTATTATAGATTACTCAACTACAACATGAGATATAGGATATATCAAGCAAATAAGCTAAATATCAAGTTCAACTCAAGCATATATAATTAAGGTGCAAATGTAAAGAGATAGAGTTTAGAAGATCAAACACAATAGTTTATCCTGGTTCGATCACCAATCCACTTGTGATCTACGTCCAGTCCTCAAGCAACCGCTAGAGATTTTCCACTATCTTCAAGCTTCAACAGGTACTTGATAACCTTTATAATTGAGAGCACTCAACACACCTTGGGATACCTCACCCTTGTGCTTGAGCCTCAAATAGGGATACCTCACCCTTTACAACTTTTGAGGGATGCCTCACCCTCAAGGGATACCTCACCCTTTACTAACTTTGAAAGATGCCTCACTCTCTAGGGATACCTCACCCTTTACTCTAGAGGGATACCTCACCCTCTCTTTATAGATTACACAAAGTGTGGAAGATAGAAACTCTCTTGAAGAGTAGATAATACAACTTGAAGCTTATGGGTATAAAGGATTTACACACTTAGCTCAAAACAAAGATTTGGAGAAAAAGATGATGAATTTCATTTTCAATGCTCAAGGGTAATTTTCAGAATGTTCTCCAACTTATTTTTAATGCCCAAACACTTGTATTTATAACCCAATGAGTTTTAGAGCCGTTGGAGGGTTTTAGAAATGATTTTCTATGAAAACTAGCCGTTTATAGCCGCTAGAAACGTTCCTGGGCACTTTGTAATCGATTACAAGCTTCATGTAATCGATTACAAGCTTCATGTAATCGATTACAAGCTTTCTAGGCACTTTGTAATTGATTACATACTTTGTGTAATCGATTACAAGCTTTCTGGACACTTTGTAATCGATTACATACTTTGTGTAATCGATTACACGGCTTCTGTCAACGTTGTAATCGATTACATGACTCGTGTAATCGATTACACCATTTCTGGTTTTCGAAACCGACTTTAAAAGGTCATAACTTCTTCATTTCTTATCCAATTAAAGCAAATGACCACTCATTGGAAAGATCTTTGAGTCTATTTTCATATGAAAGAAGTTTCAGAACAAAACTCAAAGTAATTTGAAAGATATGATCAAAATAGTAACCAAAGGTCAAATTTTCAAAACTCAAACTTTAATTAGTCATAACTTTTTTGTTTCTTATCCGTTTAAAGCAAATGACCAGTCATTGGAAAGATCTTTGAGTCTATTTTCAAATGAGATAATTTTCAAAGTAAAAATCAAAGTATTTTGAAAGGTATGATTAAAATAGTAACTATATGTCAGTTTTGCAAAATACAAACTTGACTATTTTTCATAGATTTGAACTATTACCATAACTAGCTTTCCAAAACAGTTTGTTGGGCATTTAAACATTTTAGAAACACTTATAAATATGTTTAAAACTTGTTTGAGCATAGTGTGATTCCTTTTTACCTTTACACAAGATCTAAGTCCTATAAGCTAAGCTTGAAGAGTCTTGGGACTTTATCTTTGCACTTCCATTCCTTTCTTGTTTGTTATCATCAAAACCATTACTTTAGTCATTGCCAATTACACATTCATTTGTTGAGTGTCCCAATTCATCACAAATGCTACAAATTTCTTCATTTTGCACAGATTTGATCTCTTTTACTTTTTCGGATTCCATGGCTTCAACCTTTCTAGCCAGACTAGCAAACCTTGCATTTAGATCTTCTTCTTGACTAAGATGATATTTTCCTTTACTAGCATTTGCAAGGTTAAATCTAATTGAATTTTCAGAAGGATTAGTATCATGCCAAGATTGAGAATTTTTAGCCAAATGGTCTAAATAGTCTAAAGCTTCTTCAGGTTCTTTATCAAGAAATTCACCATTGCACATTGTTTTCACAAATTATTTGGTTTCAGGTGTTAACCCTTCATAAAAGAAACTTATAGTGCGCTATTTTTCAAAACCATGATGTGGACAAGAATTCAACAAATCTTTAAAATGTTCCCAACTTTGAAAATATGCCTTATTTGAATTTTAGGAAAAATTTTGGATTTGTCTTTTCAAAGCATTGGTTTTATGTGTTGGAAAAAATTTCTTCAAAAACTCACATTGCATTTCTTGCCATGTGCCAAATGATCTTGGTTTCAAAGTGTTAAGCCAAGTTTTTGCTTTATCTTTCAAAGAAAAAGGAAACAATTTAAGCTTAACAACCTCTTCAGTGCAAGTTTGATCATAAAAAGCAGTACATACTTCCTCAAATTCTTTTAGATGTAAATATGGGCTTTCAGATTCTAAACCATGAAAATTAGGAAGTAAAGAAATCATACCTGGCTTGAATCTAAAATTGTTGGCATTGAGTGGAAAGATAAAACATGATGGACTAGAATTTCGAGATGGTTGCAAATACTCACGCATAGTTCGCAACAGTTGATTTTCATGTTCATCATGCACACTTTTGTTTTCAGCCATTGTGCTTAATGTGTGTGATTGTGATTCAAATAAATCAATATGTAAAGTACCTGAATTAACTTTAACTAAACGATCAGAATTTAAATCACGATACCAATTAAGCATACACAAGTAACTTACAGTATAAACTAAAATGTACAAGCTAGCAGTATAAATCGTCTATTAAATATTAACAAAGGTGTGGTATAAACCAATCACCAAATATATATTAATACTTAGTAAATAAATATTAACAAAGGTGTGGTATAAGCCAACCACCAAATAAGTTAAAAAGCATAAAAATTAAAAAGTTAGATAGCTGATAAAGTAAAAAGTTAGATAGTTAGTAAGAGAGTTAGTAAGTTAGTAAACAAAAAAATAAAATAAAATGATAGAAAATAAATAATAATAAAATGACAGAAAATAAATACAAAAAATAAAGTACGAAAAAAAAAAATAAAAGGGAGAGTTACCCCACTAAGTTAATATGTACAAGAAAATAAAATGGAGAATTACCCCCACTGTACAGAAAATAAAATGCAGAAAGTAAATTTAAAATATGAAAATTGGAGAATCGGCAAGCCGATTTTTTACTCCAGCAAGAGAGGAAAGAAGAAGAAAGATTATTTCATTAATGATTAAAGATTATAGAGAAATTAGGGAGAGTTTCCCTCACAAGTTAGTATGCACAGAAATTAAAAAGGGAGAGGTTCCCCCACTAGTTAGTATGTTAGTATATATACAAAATTTTTACACCAGAAATTCAGTCTTCAAATCAAGTCCCCGGCAACGGCACCAAAAACTTGATGCACACTTTTCAATTGTCGCATTTGCAAACCCAAGTGCAGGTTGTCTCAAGTAATAAATTTCTCGGGAGTCCGAGGTCGATCCACAGGGAATTGTTGAAGATTAATTAAGGTGAAGTGAATATTTTGTTACTACGATTAAAATTATTTACTTGGGTAAAAAGATTCACTCTTGATAAATAAAATAAAGGTAAGATTAATTCCTTTTATAACTCAATTAGAATCCTCGCAACATGGAGGTTCCAATCGAAAAATACAACATTAAAAGTCTAATTAAAATAATATACGTAATTATATTATATTTTCTAAAAATATTACCACCACTTATAAATAGGTTAAAGCATTCATTGTGCCAATATTTTGTCTACAACAAATCAAGAACTCCTCTTTACAAAGATGGTTTCTAAATTATAAGAAACAAATACGTATAATGGTTACTAGAAAATATAAATCATTTAAGCACAAGAGAAGAATAAATCTAACCTTATTTTATTACCAAGAGCTTCACCCTTTCACCCAAGTAAAATGAAACTTAGTTACTCATAGATAAGAAGAAAGAAAGAGAGAAGAAGAAGAAGAAGAACATGACTTTAATTTAGAACAAATGAAAATTACTACAAGAAAACCTAGTAACAAAATGGCATCATTTTGGTAACTAACACCTAACAACCTTAATGATCTGCCAAGGCCCCCTTTTATAGAGGATTAGAGATACAAAATGACAAGGGGGCTGAATCATTAGTGGGTGGATGAGTGGAAAATGAGTGGAAAATGCCAAATGACTTTAGGTGAGTGGGAAATTATGGAGATTCCTTGTCTCCGAAATCATGCAGCTCTGAAGTCATTGCATTCGTCATTTTTGAACCAAGTGGTCTTCATAAAAGTTGTAAGCCTGGATCTTAGCTTTCAAATGGCTTTAGTTTGAGTCCAATATCATTTCTATAACTCCCGATACGTTCAAATTACTGAACACTGCCCAGGCCCAGTCACAGCTCCTCTGTTCTAACTTCCAAACCCAATATCACCTTCAAGGAGTCCGATTCTGGAAAAGTGTTCAACATGAAAGTTGTAGATGTGGGTCTTAGATATTCAGCATCCAAATTTCAGCCCATTTTACAACTTCTATCCCAAAATATGTGATGAACAGTATACATAGGTTAAGCTGTCAGGAAAAGCACTCTGGTTCTTGCTTCAATCCCAATTTGAGTTATCTACTCGTGTGATTGGGCCTTTGAGGTATTCTTGAAAGTTGTAGAACTCTCTCTTATCTTTCAAATTCCACTAGAATCACCTCCAAAGACCACCTAAATCCCAATATATAGCCCAAATACAGAAACAATGTAAGACGTAAATTATGCTAAAAAAATTCAATTAAGTCCAATTTGAGTCCAAAATTACAAAACATAATAAAACTCAATCAATTAAGTACATAGAGAGTGTAAATGACTAAGAATGAAAGCTTATTAATATATCAAATATGTGATCATCAATACGTAGGAGTAGAATCTTTATTCTGTCAAGCCAAAAATTAAATTTTCATAATTTAGTTATTTTTTCTTTATTTAAAAAGATAGTTACAATGTTTTTAAGAGCAGCAAAATAAATATATTAATTTGAGATTATCAAGAATTTGCATAATTAACTTAAGGTGCCGTCTTAGGACGGATGTGTTAGGGGTGCTATTGGGATTAAGTTTTCACCATTTCCTATCCATAACCGACTCCCGAATGCGATCTAGTTTTCAAAGACCATTTTCTTAGAACGATTTTTCAATTTTTTCTAATTTAAATAAAATTGGTAGCGACTCCATTTATTTTTTTTTTAAAATCTCGTGAGTTACTATTTTTCGCCGCGATCTCAGTCGCAATAAGATGAGAGATGAGTCTAATGGTGGCTGCTAAGGTTTCTTTGGGTGTTTAGTAACATATAAGTCATAGGTTGGATAATGGGTCAATAAGTCAGGTTATAAGTTTATGCAAGAAAATTGAGTCATTTTTATTATCTTTATCTTTTTTTTCTTTCCTTTTTTTACTTTATTTTTTATTTTTTTATTTGAATATAAATGTTTTAATAACCCGAACAAAATTAGATGCTTACAGATACCAATCCTCTTACTAGAATGAGTTTACCACTTAATTGATCCTTGAAGTTCTTCTTAGTTTCTAGTGTTTCAAAGAGAGCTGATGATGAAATGGAGCCACCATCCTTCTTATTCATCTTCTTTATAACCTTGGTTGAACTCTCAACGCGAGCCTTCTTCTTTAGGGGTTTAGATTTCACTATTCTAGATTTCAAACGTGGAGGCCTCTTTCTTTACTATACTAGGAGGATTAGCCACAACAAGTATGTTGGGTAATGGATTGGTTTTAATTTTAGACCCTGTTGCTTCAGAGATCACTACCATTTCTTCATTTGATGAGAATTCCTCCATCATCTTTGAATGTATTTAGGCAACAGTCTTGATCCTTATAATGGTTGAGTGTTTGGGTTGAATAGGTAAGAGATGAACAATATGAAGTGGTCACAAGAAGGGGGTTTCAAAATGAAAGATGAACACACACACACACACTCACACACATAAATGAAGTTTGGAATTTAAGTGTGAGAATGAATGATTTTTGTGTGGGAGTGAAAGAGGGAAGAGATAGGTATTTAAAGAAAGAAAAAGTGACTGTTATGCATTTAAAAAAAAGACCATTTGGAATCAATTACATTTATTTGATGGATTTTGAAAAATAGGTAAAAACTTGCCTTTTGAAAATTTACTAAAGAGCAAGACTTGAGTAGGCTGACACAGTGACCTTGCTCACCATTCTACTGATCTCTGACTACACCCTGCTCAAGTCCCTTGATACTTAGTAGATCATATCAAGATCCTACGCATGCCCATAACAGTTTATAATATCATGCAATGACAAATATTAGAGGTTAAGGCACACATAATCACAAAAACAATAATCATTATTTCATTGATCAAATGAAGACCTATGCACAATAGATGGGTGCATAGGCATTGTCATTAGTCTTGCATTCTCCATATTAAATCTCTTAAGCAAGTCTTTTGCTTATTTTTCTTGGTAGATGAAGACACCAAACTTTTCTTGTTTAATTTGCAAGCCAAGGAAGAATATTAACTTTGCTATCATACTCATCTCAAACTCACTATGCATGAAATCAGAAAATTCTCTATAAAGCAGCTCATTAATTGATCTAAATATAATATTATCAACATATATTTATACAATGAGCAAATTTTTTTTGAGATATTTTCTAAACAAAGTAGTATCCACCTTAACAATTAATAATTAGTAAGTCGTGGTTTGTACCAACGATTTACCCTAAGAAATCAATAAAAAAATGACCAAAATGTTAGTCGTGGCTGAAAGCCACGACTTACTATCATACACTGTTCATTTTGCACTATTTTAGTAATTATTTTCTGAGTTGCACCTATTTGATAAATTTTACTTCTATTTACACTATAATGGTAAATGAGTCCTTTCCTTACCCCCAATGTGAGGAAGATAGCATGTTGAAAGGTGTTAAATTAAAACGCCCTAACATTATTAATGTAGTATCGAGTGGTTTAAGAATCAACTCAACCATTTGCTTGAAAACATACCCAGTCACTTGGACATTAACATTGAGTCATATGTAAAGAAATATTCAAACTTGACAACTTGCACCACATTCTTTATCAAAAATAGTGTGTCTGAATACTTCATTCTTAAAGATATAATGCAGCCACATTAGATCAAACATTTCCTCAAAATGGTAAAGCAGGCTCTAAAAACAACTAATGTGAACATTAATACCCATGGTAATGCAGCAGGCCATGTATCGTTTATCCAAAAATTACATCATAATATTGAAAAAAGTTTTTTGTTCTACCAAACCTGTGCATTACTCTTTTTCTTCTCTGACCTAATATTGCACGGACATAGTCTTACAACTCTTTAACAATGACAGCTTAGTAGCTATAGACATGGATCCAAGTGGTCATTTGTGAAATATATAACTTAACAACAAACCAATGAAGTTAACATTTAACACTATAACCAACAAACAAGAATAATAACCCACACACTATACTAAAAGTGTATATACCATACCATAAGAAAGAACATGTAACCACCGATAGTCTTCTTCTCCGTAGGCTTCTTCAAGCTAATGCAAGCTTTCTTGTATCTGGTAATCTCTTTGACAAGGTGGTCAAAGACAAGCTTACTCCAACTATATTGCAAAACCAATGATTGCCCGTAATAGCTTTGAACTTGGAGTGTTCTTTGACATAGGACATAGCAATATATATAGTGTACAATAAAAAAATCTCTTAAACTTAATATCAAATATCTCACTTACTATAATATTTCTTATTTGAACACTGCTATTCTAGCAAATTCTTCTACACTAGCTAATTTATCCTTTGAGGTAGTTGATTTTGTTAAGAAATATTAAATATTATATTTATTCTTTAAGGGTAGAATAGTCTTTTATTACTTGCTTTATTTGGCTATATATAGCCTTGTTATGTTTAGCTTCAAACCCTAATTTTTGTAGTTGCAGCTCTGTGCTTTATCAATGAAATCTTTCTTCTTCTTTACATATTCAAATTGTTAACATGGTAGCAGAGCAGGTTTGCAATGGAGAGAGTTTAATTCTTACCACAGCTTTCGCGGATCCAACTTTTTTTTTTTGGGCGTTCTCTGATTGTCTCTTTGCTGTCGTTCGCATTTCGTCTGGAAAATCACCATCCGCGGCTTCCGTTTTGGCTCTGTAATCTGGGTATTTTGCTACACATCTGGTATTTTGGACTTTTGATTGGCATTTTGTTGGCATTCTGGTTGGCTTTCTGTTGGCTTTTCGCTGCTTGTGTATCTGGTATTTTGCTGTTTCTTTTCTATTATTCTTCCTCTGTTGTTTAATCATGGCTAGTGACGATTCACTTCAATCTGTGAGTGTGAGATTGGATGGAAAAAATTACTCGTATTGGAGTTATGTAATGCGAAATTTTCTTAAGGGTAAAAAGATGTGGGGATATGTTAGTGGTACTTCTGTAAAACCTGTGCGAACAGATCAGAATTATCAAAATTTATTGGATGTTTGGGAAGCAAATAATGCAAAGATTATCACATGGGTTAACAATTCTGTTGAGCATTCCATAGGTACACAATTGGCAAAATATGAAACAGCAAAAGAGGTTTGGGATCATTTGCAGAGGCTCTTTACACAGTCAAATTTTGCCAAACAGTTTCAGTTGGAGAATGACATACGAGCTCTCCAACAGGGAGATATGAGTATTCAAGCCTTTTATTCTGCCATGTCAGATCTTTGGGATCAGTTGGCTCTTACAGAATCAGCAGAGTTGAAGGCTTTTACTCCATATATCGCTCGTAGAGAACAACAGCGATTAGTACAATTCTTAACAGCACTTCGTAGTGACTTTGAAGGACTCGGAGGTTCTATTTTGCATCGTTCTCCACTTCCATCTGTTGACTCGTTGTCGGTGAGCTCTTGGTCAAGAGATACGTCTTAAGTCTTACTCGAGAAGGGAATTGTTGGTTCCACTCCGTCTGTTTTAGCAAAGACATTCTAAGCCTCACTTTGATAATCGAATAAGCCCCTCACAAGGGTTGGTTTCGACGAGTGTAGTTTCGCAAGCGTAAAGGTCATTGGAAGGCTCGGTGTCCTAAGTTGAGACAAATAAAATGGCAACCAACCGCAATCTAATGCTCCAAGACCACCACAGGGGTTCTAGACCACCACACGGATTTCGACACCCACGCCTAACACCGCACCGTTGCTTCCCAGGTCCTTTTGTTGATCCTAGTACTCGGCCGAGCAATTCCGTAAGTTTCTCTCTTTACAACCGCAAGCTATGTCCGCCTTCTTCTCGTAGGTCGGTTGTCTCATAATTCGTCGTGTATGTCACCTTCGTTTGGGTTTTAGATTCTGGAGCTTCACATCATATGTCTCCAGATTCTTCTTCGTTTGCTTCGTATGTCCTTCGTCTTCTGTTTTCTGTCTTGACTGCTGATGGCACTCCTATGCCTCTAGCAGGTGTTGGTTCTGTTGTAACACCTAATTTGTCTTTATCTAATGTTTATCATATTCCGAAACTTACCTTAAATCTTGCTTCTGTTGGTCAGTTATGTGATTCTGGTAACTTAGTCATTTTTCCTCCTCTTCTTGTTATGTGCAGGATCTACAATCTCGGAAGTTGATTGGGACAGGCCATAGGAAAGGGGGATTATATATTTTGGATGAGCTAAAAGTGCCAATTGCTGCAACTACCAGTGTTGATTTGTCTTCTTTTCGTTTGAGTCCATCTTCTTCTAATTTTTATTTATAGCATTCTCGTTTGGGACATGTGTCAGCCTCTCGTTTGAGGTTTTTGGCTTCCACAGGGGCTTTGGGAAATTTGCAAACTCATGATATTTCTGATTGTAGTGGATGTAAACTGGCAAAATTTTCTGCTTTACCCTTTAATCGAAGTAATTCTGTTTCTTATTATCCTTTTGATTTGATTCATTCTGATGTATGGGGACCTTCCCCTGTTGTTACAAAAGGAGGGTCCCAATATTATGTTTCTTTTGTGGATGATTATACTCGTTATTGCTGGGTTTACTTAATAAAACATCGTTCCGAATTCTTTGAGATCTATAAGAACTTTAGAGCACTTGTTAAAACTCAACATTCTGCTATTATTAAGTGCTTTAGGTGTGATTTGGGTGGGGAATATACTTCTCATAGATTTTGTGAGTTGTTTGCCTCAGATGGAACTGTTCATCGACTTCTTGACGACACTCCTGAGCAAAATGGTGTTGCAGAGAGAAAACATAGACATATTGTTGAAACTGCTCGTTCTCTCCTGTTGTCTGGTGCTGTTCCTAGTGAGTTCTAGGGTAAAGCTGTTCTCACTGCTGTGAGTTTGATAAATACTATTCCTTCTTCTCATATCTCAGGTTTGTCACCTTTTGAAAAGTTGTATGGTTTTGCTCCTGATTATTCTTTCTTTCGGGTCTTTGGTTGTACTTGTTTTGTTCTTCGCCCTCATGTAGAACGTAACAAGTTATCCTCTCGTTCTGCTATGTGTGTTTTTCTTGGTTATGGGGAAGGTAAGAAAGGGTATCGTTGTTTTGATCCTGTTACACAAAAACTTTATGTGTCTCGCCATGTTGTGTTTCTTGAGCATATACCTTTCTTTTCTATTCCCTCCACTATCCATGCCCTCACTAAAAATGATCTTATTAGTGTGGATCCTTTCTCGTGAAGACTCGATAATTTGTCATCTCATGATACTCGACATATTTGCACCGATAATTCTCAGCCTACCGACACTTTGCTCTCTAGCACACATGAAGCTCCTTCTCCTCCCGTGGTTTCCCAAGCACCTTCGAGATTTTGGATCCTCCTCCTCGTTAATCCCTTCGCACACGTAAGTCCACAAAGTTACCAGATTTTGTTTATTCTTGCTATTCTCGCCTTTTACATCTTTTTTAGCTTCTATTCATTGTTTCTCTCGAGCCCTCTTCATATCAAGAGGCAATTCTTAACCCCTTTGGCAAAGAAGCTATGGATGAGGAACTTTCGCTTTGCATAAGACAGTACTTGGGATTTGGTTCTTCGATCTCCCGGTAAGAGTGTGATTGGTTGTCGCTGGGTGTATAAAATCAAAACAAAGTCCGATGGGTCCGTTGAGCGATACAAAGCTAGGTTGGTTGCACAAGGCTTTTCTCAACAATATGGTATGGATTATGAGGAGACTTTTGCTCCTGTAGCAAAAATGACTACTATTCGTACCCTTATTACAGTAGCTTCAGTTCGTTAGTGGCATATATCTCAATTAGATGTTAAAAATGCCTTCTTGAACGGGGACCTTCAAGAAGAGGTTTATATGAAACCTCCTCCTGGTGTTTCTCATGGTTCTGGGTATGTTTGCAAGCTCAAGAAAGCCTTATATGGTCTCAAACAAGCACCTCGTGCTTGGTTTGAGAAGTTTTCTGATGTGATTTGTTCTCTTGGATTTGCTTCTAGTAGTCATGATTCTGCTCTCTTTGTTAAGTGTACTGCTGCAGGTCGTATCATTCTTTCTTTATATGTTGATGATATGATTATTACTGGTGATGATATTAATGGCATTACCGCCTTGAAAATAGAATTAGCCAGGCGGTTTGAAATGAAGGACTTGGGTTCTTTACGTTATTTCTTGGGTATTGAGGTGGCTCACTCAACCAGAGGTTATCTCCTTTCTCAGTCAAAATATGTAGAATATATTCTTGAGCGAGCAAGACTTACTGATAATAAAACTGTTGATACTCCAATTGAACTTAATGCAAAATACTCTTCTTCTGATGGTATCCCATTATCCGATCCTACCTTGTATCGCACTATTGTTGGCAGCTTGGTTTATCTCACTATCACTCGTCCGGATATTGCATATGCTGTTCATATTGTTAGCCACTTTGTTGCCTCTCCCACTACGCTCATTGGGCAGCCGTTCTTCGTATCTGGAGGTATCTTCGAGGCACAGTCTTTCAGAGTCTCTTATTTTCGTCCACCTCATCCTTGGAGTTGCGTGCCTACTCTGATGCTGATCATGGTAGTGACCCCACCGATCGTAAGTCTATTACTGGTTTTTGTATCTTTTTGGGTGATTCTCTTATTTCTTGGAAGAGCAAGAAACAATCATTGTTTCTCAATCTTCCACGGAAGCAGAGTATCGTGCTATGGCGTCTACTACCAAAGAGATTGTTTGGCTTCGTTGGTTACTTGCGATATGGGAGTTTCTTTATCTCATCCTACTCCTATGTATTGTGACAACCAGAGTTCTATTCAGATTGCTCACAACTCTGTTTTTCATGAGCGAACGAAGCACATTGAGATTGATTGTCATCTTACTTGTCATCACCTCAAGCACGGCACCATTACATTGCCATTTGTTCCTTCTACTTTGCAGATTGTAGATTTCTTTACTAAGTCGCATTCTATTTCTCGTTTTCGCTTTCTACTTGGCAAACTCTCGATGCTTGTTGCAGCAGCATCATGAGTTTGAGGGGGGATGTTAAGAAATATTAAATATTATGTTTATTCTTTAAGGGTAGAATAGTCTTTTATTACTTGCTTTATTTGGCTATATATAGCCTTGTTATGTTTAGCTTCAAACCCTAATTTTTGTAGTTGCAGCTCTGTGCTTTTATCAATGAAATCTTTCTTCTTCTTTACATATTCAAATTGTTAACAGATTTAACATCCATACCAGACACAACAATGCCTAAAACAAATCTTACATCAGCAGGTGTCACTAGAATCCTCCACCCTTTTATGCATAGACAGTGGTCTTGTAAGTCAAAGCTTTTCACCAACTCCAGACATCATACCCAATTTAACACCAGTTTGTCCCTTAATAAGTCGCAAGTACACAGATTGAACAAGTAATACAATGAATAGTAGAGATTGTTCCCACGAGGATAAGGATACTTCCAAAGTTAAGTATCAACTAATAACTTAGAAAATTCTAGTCAAGAATATAAAAAATAGAGTAAAGCATTTCAGATAATTCTAAAGACTAAAAAGCAATAAAAATAATAGACATAGATTTAGGAATCCTTCTTCACCTTTTACTTCAATTAATAATATGCAATCCTTTAAATTAATATTAATGAAATAGTTAGATTAGCTTGAGAATCTAATTTAGTTAAAAGCCTATGTCTAGGTCAATCAACCATGCTTCATCTATCCAACTAACTATGTTTCCATGAAAGCTAGATACAAAATTCACTCATTAAGATCTATTCTCAAACACACGTTATGCATGGCTAAGAGGTATATTTCTATCTTATTAGCGAATTAACTTATCCAAGTCAATTGAATAAAATCGAACATGCATCAACCATACATATGATTTCAAATCCAAATTTCTATGTCTAGGTTCATCAGATTACAAAAAATCACTTAAAAGTTTATCAGACAATCAAGAACATTAAGATCTATATGATTGAACAAAACCAAACATCAATATAAACTCAAAGAAGTACAAAATCATTAATATTCATAAAATGATTCAAAGTAATCCCTAATACAGCTGAGCTACTCATTGAACACCAAAATATACATAAAAAACCATGTTCAAGATACAACGGAGAGAAGGAAGAAGAGGAAAAAGATAAGGAAGCTCATAGATGTGTCTTTTGATGCTTGAATCCTCCTCCATGAGGAAGATGACCTCCAACCTTAGCTCCCCTAGCTTCCTCTCAGCCCCAAACGTGAAAACCAGCTGCAGCTTCTCTAAACCTAACAGCCTCTCTAGACCAAAACTAATAAAATAGTATTTATAGGCTCAGAAAACAAAGTCATGTCGCGGCATTAACATGCCTACACCACAGCGCGTGTTCAATTTAGGTCACCAACGCCACGACGTCCATAATTTGCACTGTGGCACCACGTCATGACATTGACATGCCTGCGCTGCAGCGTGAGCTGCTGAACTTCACACTTGGCTTTCTCTTCCACTTTTGATCCAAATTCTTCAAATTTCAGCTTGTTTGGAGCCTTTCCTAAAATAGAGAAATCACCAAGTCAATAACAATCTCAAATCTACTTAATCACTTACAAAATATGCACAATTTGCTCAATACCATATAGGAAGATATGCAAATTAGAATTTGACAAATATAAGCCTAAAATCTTCCATATATGCATCGTGAATAAATACTAAGCATTATTTATAGCACAAACATGGGAAACAAATAACTACAATTTATGGAGTTATCACACCCCCAAACCTACATTTTTGCTAGTCCTCGAGCAAAATAAAATATGACCAAGGAAACCTGCTTAACAATTTATGCTTAACATTCATTCAACATATAATATAATTTCAATTTTTCATTCAAGCCACAACCAGTGCATCATGATTGCATATCCCTCAAAAAGTACTAATGCATCATAATCAGCTCCACACATACACAATCCTTAACATGCTAATAATCCAGCATCCTTCTATGCAATTCATATTTTCCATTAACATGTAAGATAAACTTTTCCTAGTCAAGTCATACACATCCGAATAAGTTTATGAGCATACATATATATGAATCATATAATTCACAAAATTGAATCCAAACTCTCTCTCCACTAATGTAAACCACACACAACTGGGGATCAAAAGGGACTTTAACAGCTTGTAATATAAGACCAATGGGTGTATGAAAAGAAATGGAAAGGATACAATACAAATATTAAGAAACATAAACATGTTATTTCAAGACTTGAGCCTCCAACTGATATTAGTAAGGTATTCAACAATGAATGAAGAAAACTTGCCAGAATCATGCAATGTTTTTTGTACTTTTCTTTTCTTATGCTTTGCTTAGTTTACTCTCTTTTTTTCTTTTCATTTTTTTAATTATTTTGCAAAGCAATGCTTTTTTTTCTCTTTTGACTGCAATTGGTTCCTTCAGGATCATTTTGTATTGAATATGCATTAATACCCCTAATCACTAGACTCACTTCAAGAAATAACGTATTATGTACTCAACAAACAATGATGGTAGGAAGAAAATGTAATGCTTTCACATGTATTAGAATGATTAACAGGTTAACGAATACAATGGTGATGAAAAACACATAAGGCCAAACATTTATAAAGCTTCAAAAGAGGACCTATGGATATCATTATATCAGTGTAAGCTTTTAAGGCTCAATCGGTCTAAACAATGCCCTAATTATTTTCTCAATCATGCATAGTTTAGGATTTCACCTCAAGAGAGTTTAAATACAATTTCTAGGATAATCTAAACTCTACATGTACATCCATAAACTTTCTCTAGACATGCACTCTTATCATTTTCAAAGTTACATGTACATATAAGTGGGATGTAAATCATATATAAAAAAATGACTAAATTGTTTCACATGCTTCATGATCGCAAATGGTTTCACTGTAAAGGGGGCAAATAAGAAGCATTTTATATCATTGGACAACCAAAACAATACCAGTAATTTACAACATATCATGCATTCAAATAGATCCAACTTTCTCAATTCAAGCATGCATAACATCATGTACCTAGTGTTAAAAATTGAAAAATTTTCACAAAACCCATCAGTAATAGCCAAAGCAATATAGAAACATGACAACATGATGTTATCACTACTGCATACAGTAAATATCATCATATGTTATACATTTCACATTATATATCCAAAACATGTAATGATACTCCCCAAACCAAAGTGAGACAACTTCCTCACTATACTTGGCACAAAGGATACCTAAATTTATAAAAAATATGTACATTGTTGGTCTGAGCATACTAAAATATGAAATAACATGAAAAATAAAGAAATATGTACAAAACAAGGGTTAACGCCGCGACATGAAGTCACGCCTATGTCATGGCGTGTAACTTATCTCTGCACTTACAGTGGAAAATTGCACCAAAGACCGCGACATTAAGTCTGGTGCGCTGTGGCATAAGAGATCAGCCTGCAAAATTTTGCAGCAAACACAGTTTTGCTGCCAAGTCTGCTTCCCTTGAGTCTCCAGTACCTACAAAACTTGTTCAAAAAGTTAAATTACAATAACTATAACAGAAATATAATAAAACTACAAAATTAAAAAAAACTACCTATTTAAGACAAAAAGTAGAGACAAAAATATAAATTTGGGTTCCCACCAAAAAAGGGCCTGATTTCTAGTCCCGACAGGACTTTATCAAAATCATTTATGCGGATGAATGGTCTTCTTAAACTTGATTGAGGTTTTCCTTTTGAGGAGTCACAAACTCTTACAAGGACCTCGTATGATTATGGTCATCCTCCATTATTATTGTACCTAAAACAAAACATAAAGAATACTTAAATGAAAATAAATTATACAAAACTTGAATTAGAACTATCTAAGCTCCTTGTTGATATTAGCAATACAGAAAAATTGTTATCTCTGGCAACGATACCAAAAACTTGTTTGTCCCTTAATAGACCGCAAGTGCACGGATCGAACAAGTAATACAATGAAGAGTAGAAATCGCTCCCACGAGGATAAGGATACTTCCAAAGCTACGTATCAACCAATAACTTAGATAATTCTAGTCAAGAACATAAAAAATAGAGTAAGGCATTTAAGATAATTCTAAAGACTAAAAAGCAATAAAGATAATGGATAGAGATTAGGGAATCCTTCTTCACCTCTTACTTCAATTAATAACATACAATCCTTTAAATTAACATTAATGAAATAGTTAGGTTAGCTTGAGAATCTAATTTAATTAAAAGCTTATATCTAGGTCAATCAACCATGCTTCATTTACCCAACTAACTATGTTTCCATGAAAGATAGATACAAAATTCACTCATTAAGATTTATTATCAAACACACGCTATGCATAGTTAAGAGGTATATTTCTATCCAATTAGCGAATCAACTTATCCAAGCCAATTGAATGAAATCGAACATGGATTAACTATACATATGATCTCAAATCCAAATTCCTATGTCTAAGTTCATCAGATTTCAACAAATTACTTAAAAGTTTATTAGACAATCAAGAGCATTAAGATCTATATGATTGAACAAAACCAAATATCAATATAAACTCAAAGAAGTACAAAATCATCAATATTCATAAAAGGATCAAAGTAATCCCTAATACAACTTAGTTACTCATTGAACACGAAAATATACATAAAAAATCATGTACAAGATACAATGGAGTGAAAGAAGAAGAGGGAAAATAGAAGGAAGCTCATAGATGTGTCTTTTGATGCTTGAATCCTCCTTCATGAGGAAGATGGCCTCCAACCTTAGCTCCCCTATCTTCCTCTCAGCCCCAAACGTGAAAACCAGACGCAGCTTCTCTAAACCTAACAACATCTTTTGACCAAAACTAATAAAATAGTATTTATAGGCTCAGAAAACAGAGTCACGACGCGGCATTAACATGCCTACGCTGCGGTGCGTGTTCAATTTAGGTCACCAGCGTCGTGACATTCATAATTTGCGCTGCGGTACTCTAGCCTTAGTTCCTATATACTAAAGCAGGGGATGCATCACATCGCGGCATTGACATGCACAATAAGAATTTTAGGAATTTACTACCAAATTTAGCTACTAAAATTTTTCATAGATAATCCGTAGCTAATTAGCTACGAATTAGTTACAGAATAAATTTTTGTAGCTAATTTTTTAATGCATGGGAAAATTTTTTTATTAATCAAATAGTTATAGAATAGCTACGATTTAACTATGAAATTTAGCTACTGAAATTTATTGTAGCTAATCCGTAACTAATTTTATACCTAAATCTTAAATGCAAATTTTATCTGACAATTAGCTACAAAATAGCTACAATTTAACTATAGAATTTAGCTAAAAATTCATTTCGCAGCTAAGCAATAGCTAATCCATAGCTAAATTAGCTACAGATTAGCTACCAAATATTTTCGTAACTAAATAAAAAAAAATAAGTTTATCAAATCACCTCTCTCCGTTAGCGCGCCCAACATTTTGCTTGCCTCTCACTTTCCCATATTCTCAAATTCCCAAATCTCCCTTCACCACAAACCCGCGCCCCCCCACCCACCTCCTCTTCTCTCCTTTCAACCACCCTACCCGCGCCCACTCCCTTCCCCCCATTCCCTTTTTACCGGCCACCACACCAACCTTAACCCACGCCTATCCCACCACTCCAACCCGCGAAAGCTCCCCGTCGCGACCCCTCCCCACTACGCATAAAACACTTTCCCCTCTCTCTCTCTCTTTTCTCTCTCTCTCTCTCGTTGCAAAGAACCCAAACCCCACCCCACCTCCATCGTCTCTCTCCCCCAACCACCACCCAAACCCGCAAAAAACCCAACCCACTCTCTTCTTCCACCCCACCACTCCAACCCGCGTCCACACCCAAACCCGCAGATCTTCTCTGTCATAAAGCCATCATCGATGATGTTCGTCCATATAGGTAAGATTTGAGTATTTCATTGCCATACCAACTCCATTCCTTATTTTATGTTTACTTACATTTAGATTTATTTATCTTTTCACTGAATATGAAATTAACTCTAATTATTTGCATGTGTTATATATATGTATACATACATACAGATATAGTATGTAGGAATGTGTGTTTTGACCAGAAGCTATTTGATAAAGTGCTTCTATAGGATATAAATTGAAATTCAGTTCAGTGTCCATTAGGCTTCAGGATGCTTATGGCTCCATTAGTTTGAAGCTTCCTATGAAACCATAAGTTTTCTTCATTCAAGCTATACTAGATAGCATCGTTGTTGTTTTTTTCCTCTCAAACTTGCTGCTGATAACACGTAGTAATATGCTATAAGCTTTGGTTTTACTTACCCATTTCCATGCAAATTTCATTTATTGATATGATAAGGCTTCTCCTATTAACAACTTTTCATGTGAGGAATATCAGTTAAAATGCTCTGATCTTAGGTGTTGAATTTCATTTTCATTAGCTAATTTTTGTTTCATTATATGGTTGACAGAAGAGTGATAGTGAGGCTGCTTCATTGCACCAGGAGCACACACTGCCTATGGGTCCTGAAAGGCTACAAGAAATAGGATCATATCTCACATTAGAAAAAATGGAAATGATGATTCATCCATTTTCTATGTCTGCTGAAGATTTCCTTCCACCAGCAACACCTACGGGATTCTCTGGGTATTTCTCAAAACGCATGCTTGAGCATCTAGTAATTCTAATGGGAAATAGTAAACATAAAAAACTCTTCCTCCCTCTGCTTTAATGTCTTCTGCCTTATGTTTCTTAATGTACATGGGATGGGAAAATTCTGAAACAACCAAAGCGAGCTTTGGGCTCCTTTGGAAAAAATTTCAGAACTAACATCTTCCCACTAAAGAATGTTTGTAGTAGAAAATAGCCATATATCGACTCTCTTCATTCAAATGGTCATCGATATAAAGATTACTGTTGTCATTATTTCTACAACTTACTTGTATGTTGTCAGTTGTCACAATCAGAAAACTTGAAAACCACAGGCTACTGAGTGATACTTATACCCACCACATTAGCTTACTTGGTAAGATTTTGGTACATCTCAAGATTAATTTATATCCATATTCTCTGTGTAGGTTCCTTTATTATTTGAAAGTATATTCTGGCATTGATAGACATCTAAAAATATATTCTGGTAGATTTTCATGCTTTATCCATCAAATTCAGAGGGGGAAGAGAGTGTGTGTTCTGTATATACATTTGGTACACTTAGTCTATCTGCTTCTCTGGATCCTTGGAGACTGATCCAATTATAAAAATGTGACCATAAATCAATTAAATGGTTATGACTGAGTCTGGAACCAACATTTTCTTTTCCGGTGCATTGTAGGCTTTGGTGGCCAAAGTAGCTATTATCAAATCAAGAATCATCCTCCAGTGTATTACTGGGGTGGTTTGTCATTTGCTTTCCATCATCTCTTGACTTTATTGTAGCCTTTACTTGCAGTGAAGTCTTGCTTTCTAGTTCTAGTCCTAGCCTTGAGGTATAAAACTGGATTTGAGTTCACAATCCCTTGCATGCAGTTTCTAGTAAAGCAAATGAAATAACAATAACTATGAAATGATTAGTTGTTTGTTTGTTACAATTATTAATTGTTGAGGAAATTTTGGGTTTCCTTTCTTATGATATTATTAATTTTTTTGTTATAGTCAAGATCTTGCAAGAGTTGTCAAGTTTAAATAAAAAATAACTTTTTCTCTCTTGGAATACCTAGTTAGGTATCAGTATCTTGATTGATTATTACCTAAATATTAGGTCCATGTGTATAAAAACATATTTGCAAATATGTGGAAAAAAATATATGAAGTTTAATGGGAAAGAAATTGATTTCAATTTGCACATGAGATAGTGTATAACTATTTTGTTTATGTTGATCATGAAAATCTTGGTTCTATATGACAGTATGACTTTGGTGATAGTGATGGGAAAAATCCCACTGTTATGTCCTCTAATGATTCTTTCATACAAGTTAGTCTTAGGTGGCTTTTGGAAATTGTATACTGTAATGAGAATAACTAATATTATGAACTGCTACACTTTCATAGGAGATCATTTATGACACACATGGGAGCATGCCCGTAATTCTACAGGTTAAGTCTATGTTCTACATACTTGGTCTGTGTCTCACTGAGCCTACTAGTAGTAGTATGATGACTGAAATAGAAGATGATAAAAAAAAAGTTCTCTAACTGTGGCAATGATTGGGCAGAGGGAAGTACAAGTGTATACAGAAATAAAAAATGTGGGAGCTGTAATTGCCTCCAAATAGATGGATCATTGAGGAAAAGTAGTTAATCTTTTCTTGGAAAAAGTAATTGGGTCCTACTGATGTTTAATTCTCCTAAACCGAATAATGTAGGAAGAATTCATAGGCTTCCAAAATTGCACCATATTCATTGGAATAGACAAATTGTGAAATTATGATGTTCACGTGTGTAAGTCATAATTTCTTCTTCTACTTCTTGCCTTTCTGCTAGTAGTTGTCATTTGTCAAGACCTTTATCTCCCTATATCAAATAGATATATATGATACTTAAACAATTGTAGGTAATAATTTATGAAACACCCTTTTATGGTGCTCATCACTTCTTTTTGTGTCATTCGGGTTCAAATGAGCAAGCAAAAACATCCATTAAGAATCCTAGGTGGGTGGTTGAGCTTCATAAGAAGCAGCAACTCATTGACTTGGTAATGGAATTTACCTTATTAATTTTTGTGTATGCAAATTTCTGTCCTAGTTGCTAATATGCCTTTTCAAAATTTCACCCCAGGATATAGTTATTCTAGCAATTAATTGCACATTTGCTGCTAAAAGAATTTTTGAGAGACATGTGGTCCCAAAGAGATCCTTGAGCCAGCTCTCCACATTTCCCATGTACACACTTCAACTGTTGATGCATCATTTCTTAATCTCTTGATCATCTTCAAGCTCTGATAATCTATGTTGTGACTTTACAGGTTTTTTGTTATCATAGGGCATCTATTTTCCAAGTTTATGGCTTCGTTCTCCACTTTGTTCTATATTGTTCTTCAATTTTTCCAAACACATTTCAGTTATGAATCAGAATCATGGATGTATATGACATCAGCAAATGTATTCAGAACTGCATGGAAAAATCAATGAAATTGGCTTCCTTTGTCCAAACGCAACTGGTACTCATCCTCCGTGAGATTGTTGGCTCCTAAGCAAGAAGTGGTGTGCCATAGGCACCATCACAAGCCAATGCAGTTGGGGAGGATCATGAAGTTGATGATGATGAGGCTAACTTGGATTAATTAGTTGTGCTTATTGATGATAGGGCTAATTTGTTTTGAACTATTTGTATTAACTTAGACTTATTGATTAGTTATCCTTTCTTTGTAGAACATGTTTTGAATTTACTAAGGCAATTATGATATTTTGTTGCTTTGCACAACTTATTTGTTGGGTTTTTCTTTTTGGATTGAATTCTATTTGGATTGAAATATTTATACATGTATAATTTTAAAATACAAATTATTATTATAAAATTAATTTTGGTTTGCTAGGAATTAGCTACGGAATTGTTACGAATTTAGTAACAAAATAGCTAGGCAATAGTTATGAAATTGCTATGGATTAACTATGAAATTACTACCGATTTAGCAACATAATAGCTAAGAAATAGCTACGAAATTGCTACAGATTGTTAAAATTAGCTACGGAATTAGCTACGAAATTACTACGAAATTTTTCATGGCTAATTACCTACGGAAATGAAGGAAGTTTTAAACAAAAATTAGCTACGAATTTACTTCGGATTAGCTACAAAAATTTAAAAATTAGCTACGAATTAGTTACAGAATTTTTTGGTAGCCAATTAACTACAAAAATTTGACTACAAACCAATCTGTAGTTATTCTGTAGCTAAATTGATTAGCTACGGATTAGCTACGAATTTTTTCGTAGCTAATCTATAAATTTCTTGTAGTGATGCCTGCACCGCGACGTGAATTGCTGAACTTCACACTTGACTTTCTCTTCCACTTTTGATCCAAATTCTCCAAATTTTAGCTTGTTTAGAGCCCTTCCTAAAATAAAAAAATCACCAAGTCAATAACAATCTCAAATCTGCTTAATCACTTACAAAATATGCACAATTTGCTTAATACCATATAAGAAGATATCCAAATTAGAATTTTACAAATATAAGGTTAAAACCTTCCATATATGCATCGTAAACAAGGACTAAGCATTATTGATAGCACAGACATGGGGCACAAATAACTACAATCTATGAAGTTATCAGCACCTTGCAACCCAAATCTAATAATGTACCAAATCCCATTTCTATAATGTCTACTACTTGAGGTTCAGTTAGGTGTGTAATGTGAAAGTGGCAAGAGTATGAGAAGGGGGGTTGAATCTTGCTTATAAAATCTGAAAGAATACTGAAGAGTTGCTTAAGAGGAATGAACTTGATTCAATTTTAACTTAGAACTTAGTCCTTGTTGAAGTTAATAACTAGTTTCAATATAAACTTAAGTGATAAAATCAACAACTAAATGATAAAAAAGATCAGAGTTTAGAGTTGAGAAAATTCACATTCAGAAGTTTATACAAGCTCGACCAATCCACTTGCCTATGTCTAGTTCCCAATCAGAAATGAGAATTTTATATTACCACAAATATTCTTTGATCAACCCTAGCTTCTCCAAGTTTGATTACAAGTAGTATTTGTTCCACTCTACCCTCTTTAAGCTAGATACTCACAAAGATCACTAACGAATCAAGATACAAAGAGAATGTTAGGTTTGTGTACTCTCAACACTCAGAGTAAATTTAAGCAAATAATTATAGAGATATGAATAAGATTCTAACTCTCTAACACTCAAGGAGTGGCTATATGCAAAAACAAGCTTGAGAGAAAGAGTTTCTCTTTTTCAAAAGATTGAACAGAAGTAGGTTTTCAGTAGAGAAACTTGATCAAAAACTTGTTTTGGTCATTCAGAAGTTTGATTAGAAGTTTAGCAGAATAACATTTAGCTTCATATCTTCCAAGGCTTCTTCAATTTATAGGCATTCAAAACCTAGTCATTTGAAGTTCCAATGGTTATACAATTACCATTTTCTTGTCTTATGGTGACCAGTCAACTTTTCTTTAAATGTTTTTGTCTTTTTCCAATGATAGACAGAAGTTTCGAACTTCTGATTCTTTCTGACTTGAACTTTGCTATTTTTGTACAGGATTCATCTTCTGAAAAGATTCATTCTTCAGATGCTTGATGTTTCTGATAGGTCTATCTTCTGATGGTGTTCCTTTCTGAAGCTCATCTTCTAATGAACATGGTTTCTGAAGCTCATTTTCTTAAGAACTTGGACTTTAGAAACTTATCTTTTGAGAAAATTTTCTTTTAGAACATTTACCTTTGAAGAGTTTTTCACGGCTTCCTCATGAAAATAGTTCTTTTCTTAGTCTTTTTCCAAAAACCTTTGAAGACAACTTCAAATTTTAACAAGACTCTCATAAGACGATATTTGGATAACTTGATTTAAGAGAAAAACGAGTCTTAGGATCTGCTCAATTTGTTCTATCAAACACTTAAGACAGAAGGTTACCAGAAAAGATTGTAAGGTTAAGTTTGTTGATCATCAAAACTTAGAAATTACTAAAGATCTTCAGCAAGTGAATGCTTCTGAAGAGGTTTGGAGCTTACATAATCCTCTCCTGAAACTGGATAGAAGAACACTTTGTTTCGAATGCAGGCTACACAAGTGAAAAATTATATATAAACATTCATAGACCTTATACTTAGTACTTTTAAACAAAACCAAAATAGAATTATTTAATATTAATGATGCAATATGCTAACTTACAGTTTTTGTATTTGAAAGGCCATGAGTTTTCTTATATGCAGCCCTCCTAGCATTCGCTTATGCATTATAAACATTTTTTTTCTCCATTTGTCAATTCTCTCCAAGCATCCAAACCTTGTTCCCATTCTACACAAAACAAACACGGGTAACAAATTTAACGCTACATTTTACACACACAAAAAAATGCTAAACTCCTATAATTATTAAACTTTTGCTTGTGCTAAATGTTTTTATCCACATTTCTTTTTCTGTTTATTGTAATAGTCTTTCCTGCATATATGCTTGCCATTGCAATCATCATATGCCAACAATGCAACTAAAATTACAATGGACCAGCATCATTGAACAAAAGCTATATATACTCTATTATACTACCTAAACAAGTTAAGGCCATTAACGTTTGTTGATATCTAAATTTGTATAGCTGATTTTTGAATTTTGTACTATTATTTTTGAGTTAGTCAAGTCTAATTTCAACGGGTCCAAAAAAAAAAAGGACTCTAAGCTCAATGCTGAATAGGGGAAAGATAAGGAAATTAAATTAATTTGTGTCAAAAAATAAAATAATAGATAAAATATTTGACCTTGATTTTTTATGACTTTATTGGAGGAAAGTGGGAATATAAAAATCTCAATATCAATTAAAAATATTCAATTTAGGATTTTAAAAATTAAAAATGTTAACAAGAATTGTTAGCAGTTTTTTGGCTAGATACATGTAAAATTTTTAATAGTACCATATCTTTAAATCACTTATTTATTCTTCACTTAATTAACACAAAGTTTTTTATTCTTGAAGAAAGAAAGAGTTTTAATTCTGAAACTAAATAGGAAATAAAGAAATAAATGTTAGGGTTTTTAGCATCACTACATCAAATTCCAAATCTTAAAAATTACTCTTTAATTGACACATAATCTGCAAATAATAATAAAAAGAAAGATTTGGTGGCTTGATTGTTTCTTCCCTACTAAATAATTGACACATCACTTAGACTTATAAATAAGAAAGCATTGAATTCACAAGATACACACATGTTTTGACAACACACATTATCACGTTGAAGAAAGAATGAGAGAATTTGAGACTGCGAGTAAGTAAACTAAAGAGAAAAGAGGGAAAGCTGTGCTTGTTTTGCTCCTAGTGCCCATTCATAATTCCTAGGTATTTTGCTGTCCTCTTATTCTTAATCTTTTCTATCTTTCTATGAGTGTCCTGGATTTCATTATCTTTCTCTTTAGAGCTTCAGGTCCCTACCTTTTCTTCCTTTTAGTTACAGAGGAGTCTCCTACACGACTATGTCGTTGGCACCAAAAGAGCTAAAGGACTTTGCCTAATAGAAAATGAGGAGTGATAAGAATACACTCTCTATCACACTCTTTTCAACATACTCTATTATATTAAACTACATCACATAGTAAAATAACAATCAAACTTGATTACACATCACTCAAACTTGATTACACGCTAATTAAGTTTGATTGTTATTTTAGTATGTGACATGATCTAATAAAAAAGAGTATATTAAAAGGAATATAATAGAAAGTGTGTTCCTGACACTCATCATAGAAAATATAATATCAAGGCTGCATATCATGTGATGCTCTGCCCCATTCTTTTCTATTGTATATAATTGATTGAATCATGCTGTTATGTTACTTTATATTTTTGCCTATGTGTGTGCCAATTTTTTATGTTGATTGAAAGATAAGTGAAGTTGCCACGTGACAGGTTATTAGGCCAATTATTTTTATTTGTTTATTTGGTTTATTGTTTAATCACATATTGCATCATTAATTTTGTGGATAATGGATTAAGTTTTGACGAGGGAATACTCAAAATTAGTTGAAGTAACAACAAAATTTTGACTATTTGGAAGTGAGGAGCATCTCTTAGGTTTTACCTTAAATGCTAGTGGGGCCTTAGACAATCTTCAATGAAAAGCTTATTGCAAACATCAATTTTATTATTCTTTTATACACATTATTTTGTCTTTTATACAACAAGCCAAAACCTTAAAACTAGGCTGTCAATGGAAAAATTGGAAATAGATCGAAGTGCGATCAATAAAACTTTACTTAATACTCTTGAAACTATTTTATTAGATTTCGCCAGAAACGTTAGCGGGCTCTAATTTCCACTATTAAAACAAGTAAAAAACCTTTTCACAAAAATTAAAAAATAAATGCGGGTAAATTCACATATCCCCAACTTTTTTATTGTGGTGGATTAAAATTTTATTTTTATGAAAACCTTTTTTCAAAAATCACTTCAAAAACTTCATTCTAAGGATGGCACTCGTGCAGGGCAAGGGCGGAGAGTACCTTCCCGTTCCCCGTCCCCACCAACCGAATATTAACTCCCCATCCTTGTCCTCAATCCCCGCCATAGGATAATTTTTCCCTTATTCTCGTTTCTCGAATCCCCGCAATGTCAAAAAAATAAAAAAAATTACAAAATTTAAAACAATAGGAAAAAGAAAGCGAAGGGAGGATGAGGGGACAAAGCGATGCCAGAGAGAAGGGACGATGAAGGGACGACGCGACGCCAAAGATCTCAGATCTGAGATGAGTAGCACTGAGAGTGAAGGGACGACAGATGACGACATCGCTGAGAGAGAAAGGACGATGAGGTGACGACGTGACGCCTGAGATCTTAGATCTGGGATGAGCAGCGCTGAGAGTGAAGGGACAATGGACAACAACGCCATTGAGAAAGAAGGGGCAGATGACAGATGGCACGACACACAACAGTGGAGTGGTACAACACGACGGAGAGGAGCGGAAGACGTGTGTGGGATTTGGGAAATTGAGTAAAATAAGAGAGAGAATATCATAATAGAGATTGAGAAAGATTTGAGAAACAGGGAAGGGGGTTGCTGACGCAGGGGTAATTGGGTAAGGGAATAAAGAGGGTTAATTTGGTAAAATAACATAATTTATATTTTTTTCACTTTTTAATTTTAAATAAATATAAAAATTAATAAAAGATGAAAATACTAAAATATATATTTTTATTTATATAATAATGCATATATATATGAATTATGAAGGTCATTCTAGTAATTTACGAGGGCAGGGAACTTGTAAGGCGAGGAGTATGGTCCCCATCCTCATCTCTAAATATACCATGGGGAAATTTTTGCCCCACCTCTGTCCCCACAGGGAGAAAAACTCCACATTCGAGACCCCATTTGGGGCGGTCCATGTGGAGATCCCCGAGCTCCGAGGATTTTTGTTATCCCTACTTCATTCTTCCTAAAAATATTTTCTTGGATTAAAAATTTATTTTCTTGAAATAAGAATTTATTTGGCCATTTATTTTCAAAGTATTCTCTTCAAAAATTAAAACTTTGATTCACCACTTTCATACTAAGTATTATGAGAATTAAATTTGTTCTATAAAATAATAACTATTTAGTCATTCATTCCTTATCTTAGTCATTTATCGTTCTTGATAATATACTGACAAAATAGAACATGAAAAAATAAAATAAAAATAAAACATTTTTTCCAAATAAATAATAAAGGACTAATTCAATTAATTTAGCAGATAATTTGGATTAAATAGGTATCCATTCTTAGAACAAATGGTGTTAGGTGCTCTTCTAAATTCAAACTTCGAAACGTAGACAGGTTTTCAATTGCACTCTTTCATCTCTAAAATGGAAAAAATGATTAGTGGCGACTCCCAAATACTTCTTAATTTTGCCGACACCCTGCAAGACAGTTGCAATGTTTTTATTTGCAAAAGTAACAAAGGTTGGATCACCTTCATCAACATCGTCCATTGCTACATGTAAGAACATATGCAGGTTAACAAAAGCATTTATACCACTTAAATTCAATAAACAAAGAGTACAAATTAAACAACTAATACATATAAACATTCTTATACTAATCATGTCAACATTTTCACCATCATTCCTTTTATAAAGACCCAAATCCTCTTTGCCTTTGAGTCAATTTTTTTCCCAACCAATCCTATACATTTGAAACATAACAACATTAACATAGAACAAATACAAGACTCTTTTTTGCATACTAATCACCATAATATTAACAAGTTTGATAATTTGATATCACTCTAACATACCTCGACTACTACTATGAGCAACCTTCCTTTTTGGTGCCATGTTGATTTCCTGAATTCTCTGCATAAATCAGTATACTAATAACTACAAAACCTTAATTTGGATTCAACAAATGAATTAACAGAACGCTATATTATAATTAAATAATGTCACAAATCGTGCACAATTTCCTTTCAAATAATTTTTGCAGATTGCAACCTTTGGCATCAACAGGTTGTCAACAAAACACCAACCTCACATATGAATATGCTTAACAATTGCTAACTTTTCATGTCATTGCAAGGAAACCAAGCCAAACACATACTTTTCATTTACCCATCTATAATGTGATACGCAGAAAATACACTGAATTTATTAAGTTGTTGTTGATTAAGTTCTAGACAGTCCAAAGGAATACTAGAATTTTCCTTGAGATTCAAAGCGGAAAAAGGGTTATCCACCCTCTAATATAAGTATTCAAATTGGGTGTGAGTATAGGCTAATTCTAAATTCTAAATTCTTCACAATTTAATGAAAAAGGGGAAGTTATCAGTGGCTAACTCTCAAGAAAAGAAACTTAAAAAGAGTCCTCTGAATATCAACGTTATATGAAAATTTAACTGTTATTTTTGTAGATTTATGTTCTGAATAGTGTGTCTCTACAGGGTATTATCCATATATTCTAGTAATCTATCTTACGATATTGTGCCTTACAAAAGGGGGGTTATTGTAACACTTAAAGATCACAATATACTTAATTATTGGTTCATAGTATACTGAACATGGTCTTGAAGTACGAGAAAAGCTTTGGATCTTTCAATTTATAAAGGAAATGGGACCTAACATCCTAAAGAGAAACTTCCCAAAATTAAAGGATACATAATTATTGGTTTCCTAAAGATACTAGAAATTAACTTCGAACTTAACATATAATTCTACTTCCTTCATTGGTCTCTGCATTACTTAAGTAGAAACGATCTTTAGTCATAGTCAACTGTTGAAATCTATAAAATGAACATCTGGACATTAGTTATAAGGGATGGAGTTCAAGCATTTCTCATACACGATCAGTTTTATCATCATTTTGATGCATAACTTACCAGATCATTAATAATTTGATTGCCTTAGTCACAAGTCACTCACCTACCATATTAGAAATCGATTTCACAGAAGAAAAGGGTCATGATAGGACCACATTTATACTCTTATCCCGTGTGTGCAGTTCATATTATTACAAGAACTTAAAAGGAACAACTCACTACGAACACAGAGATAATATTATATACTTTTCTGATAGGCCCACTATGAATGACAGGCTCATTACGAAGGTGTACAGCAGAAAGAATAGGAAGAAGGGAGAGGGGACTGGGCCTATGCAGCAAGGCTTTCGGGTGGATGAGGGAAAGAAGAGGCAGGTAACAGAAAGTGGAATAGAAAGAGAGGAGGGAAGGGAAAAATAACAAAAAGGACACGTGGAGAAGGGATGGAGAGAGAGAGAGAATGGGAGGATCTGAAAGAATCATGAGGGGGTGTATTAGTGGAGGTAGGGGGTAACTGAATGGGGCATTCTTGGCAATTGGGTTCTAGGCTGTATAGGAGAGTAAGGAACAGGTCCTTCTCTCTTGGTATCTTTTTTCTTAGTTTCACTTTGTTAATTTCCATTCTGTAAGGAGTTGAACTCCATCCATTTCTTATTTCTCAATTTTGTTATGGGGTTGATAGCATTGTAAGAGGACACTTCCTCTGTTTTAGTGAAATACAGAAGTTCTTTTTTTTAATTCTAGGTTCTGTCCTATCAAATTGGTATCAAAGCTCCGATCCTTGGAGCTTATGGTATCAACTAGAATGGAGGGAAGAATAGAGGCAATGGAGAGGAGACGGACGACATGGGTAGGGAGGCTGCGGGATGAACACAGAAGGACCATGGAGGAGATGATGCAGGAAATACGAACGAGCTTTGTTCGTCTCAACCGCCATGAAGGGAATGAGGAGGAAGGAGCGGGAAGCAATGGGGGCCGAGGGAGCGGAGAACGGGAGATTGATCGAAGAGAAGAAAAAGTGAGGAGGCTCGAGGTTCCATACTTCACTGGAGATGACCCGTACGGTTGGCTTTACAGAGCAGAACGGTACTTTGAAATCAATCAAATACCCGATGAGGAGAAGGTGCTAGCGGCGTCGATTTGCTTAGAAGGGAAGGCTCTGAACTGGTTCCAATGGTGGGAGGCGTGAACCGAGAGGATTTCATGGTTGTCCTTCAAGAAGGCTTTGCTGGGGCATTTTCAGGATGCCTCATCGGAGAACCTTTATGAGGTGTTGATGAGTTTACGTCAAACTCACTCGGTTAAGGAATACAGAGAGATGTTTGAATTGATTTCTGCTCCCTTAAGCCATGCAGAGGAGGAGGTTCTCAAAAGGGCTTTCATGAATGGATTGAAGGAGGAGGTGAGAGCTGAAGTCAGGCTCCACAGTACCGGCACCCTCTGTTCGATGATGACACTCACGAAGAGAGTTGAAGAGCAAAACAATCTGCTGATGAAGGGTGACGACGGGCCCAATAGGCGGACTGGGCCTGTTTATTCGAGACCCGCTTTGAGCAGTAAGTGGGTTGGGTCAAACGACCCAAATGAAGGAAACATGATGGGCAGAGACGGGAGGAATGGGAACTGGTTGAGCAACGCTGTTAGGGGAGTGTCACGACGCACGGACGGTCAGAGCGGACTTGGAGGAGGGACGCCGTCGATGGAAACCACTGGTGGGTCTAGGACTCGCCGGAATGCTCCTTTCAAGAAGCTGACAGAGGAGGAAATGGAAGAAAAACATCGCAGAAGGGTATGTTTCAGATGTGATGAACCTTTTACCCCTTGGCATGTGTGCAGAAATAAACATTTCCATATCTTAATTCTGGGGGAGGAGGAGGATAAGCAGGAGAAGGGAGAACACGGGGGCGAGGAAGGAAAAGGAGGAGAGAGCCAAACACTTCAGCTGCACATGGGAAGTATGGCAGGGATGACTTCACGAAAATCCCTGAAATTATGGGGCACAATTTTGGGGAAAAGAGTAATTGTATTGGTGGACTCAGGGGCATCACATAATTTCATTTCTGGCGATTTGGCAAGGTCTTTGGATTTGCAACCAGAAGAAACTAAGGAATATGCAGTAGAAGTTGGTGACGGGCATAGAATAAGGAGGAAGGGAATTTGCAGAAATGTGGAGTTGAAGTTGCCCAACCTTGATGTAATTCAGGACTTTTATCTCTTTGAGTTAGGGGGTGTGGATGTAGTGCTGGGGTATGAATGGTTAGAGGGGCTGGGAAAAATTGAAGCTGACTTCAAGGAACATGTTATATGGGTGAAGGAAAAAGGGGAAGGAGTAGAGATAAGGGGGGATCCAGCATTGTCTCGCACTGTTGCTTCTCTGAAGGCAATTATGAGAGAACTGAAAAGGGGGAGTGAAGCTTACTATATTGAATTAGGCATGATGACATTGTGTGCTCAAGAGGAAGGGGAGCGGGTGGAAGGTTTAGAGGAGTTGTTGGAGGAGTTCAAGGACTTATTCAAGGAGTCCACAGAGCTGCCACCTAAGAGGAGCTGCGACCATGCCATTGTGATTAAGGAGGGGTCACAGATTTCGAATATCAGGCCCTATTGATATCTGCACCACCAGAAAAATGAGATTGAGAACTTCGTGAAGGACATGATGGCAACCGGGCTGATACGCCCAAGTGTAAGTCCTTATTCAAGCCCTCTAATTTTAGTTAAAAAAAAAGATGGAAGCTGGAGGTTTTGTATAGATTATCGGGCTTTGAACAACATTACAACCCCTAATAAATTTCCTATTCCGGTCATTGACGAGTTATTAGATGAGTTGTGGGGGGCTACTTATTTTTCCAAATTGGATTTGAAATCTGGTTATCACCAGATTAGGATGAGAGAAGGAGATATACATAAAACAACCTTTAAGACACATGAAGGTCACTACAAGTACTTGGTAATGCCCTTTGGGCTAACCAATGCCCCAGCCACCTTTCAAGCCTTGATGAAGGATATATTTAGGCCATATCTAAGGAAATTTGTGTTGGTTTTCTTTGACGACATACTGGTTTATAGTGCTGATCAATGGTCTCATATTAAACACTTAAGGAAAGTTTTGGAGGTGCTGAGAACCAATTCTTTGAAGGCAAATTACAAAAAGTGCAGTTTTGGAGTTATACAGTTAGAATACTTGGGCTATATTATTTCTGCCCAAGGAATTATGGCTGATCCTAAAAAGGTGCAAGCTATCAAGGAATGGCCAGTCCCTAGGGATATAAAAGGGCTGTGAGGATTCTTGGGGCTGACCGGGTACTATTGGAGGTTCGTGAACAATTATGGAATCATTGCTAAACCCTTAACTCAGCTGCTGAAAAAGAATAGTTTTGTGTGGGGAGAGGCGGCAATGGCAGCATTTCAAGAGTTAAAGGATCGGATGGCTGAATTGCCTCTATTGGGGATGCCTAATTTCAAGCTACCATTTGATATTGAAATTGATGCTTCCGGGATAGGCTTTGGAGCTGTTTTGATGCAGCAAGGGAGACCATTGGCATTTATTAGCCAAGCTTTTTCTGACAGGTCTAAGCTGAAATCTGTGTATGAAAGGGAACTTATGGTTATTGTCTTCGCAGTGCAAAAGTGGAGACAGTATCTCATGGGGAATCACTTTATAATCCGGACCGACCAGAGAAGTTTGAAATATCTCCTAGAGCAGCGAGTGTTGGAGGGGGAACAGCAAAAATGGGTGTCTAAGCTTTTGGGATATGACTTTGAAATTCAGTATAAAAAGGGCAAGGACAACAGAGTGGCAGATGCCTTATCAAGGGTGATGGCTATCCAAGCCATCTCTATCATCTCCAATGATAATTTGGGGGAAGTGGCAGAGGAAACAGCAACTGATGAGTCTCTTAAAGCAATCATTCAGGATATAGTTGTGGATTCCACTGCTCATCTAGGCTATTCTTTCTCTAAGGGGTGTTTATGGTACAAAGGGAGGCTGGTGCTGCCTTCACAATCTTCAAGGATTCCCTCTTTGTTAGCTGAATTTCATTCATCTCCTTGGGGAGGGCACTCAGGAATATTGCGAACTTATAAAAGGATTGCAGCAATTTTTTATTGGAAGGGTATGCGAAGGGAGGTGGAGAGGCATGTACAAGGTTGTGAGGTGTGTCAGCAAAATAAACATCAGGCCCTCAAACCTGCGGGGCTGATGCAACCTTTGCCCATACCGTCCCAATTATGGGAGGACCTTTCTATCGACTTCATTGGGGGCCTTCCTAAATCCAAAGGAAAGGACACCATCATGGTAGTCATTGATAGACTTTCAAAATCTGCTCATTTCATCTCCTTAAGCCATCCTTATTCAGCAAAAGAGGTGGCAGATGCTTTTATTAAAGAGGTCATACGTCTTCATGGGTTTCCTAACTCCATAGTGGCGGATAGAGACCGAGTTTTCATGAGTTTTTTTTGGAAAGAATTGTTTAAATTAGCGGTGACAAAACTGAAATTCAGCACTGCCTATCACCCCCAAACGGACGGGCAGACGGAGGTCAATAACCGCATTCTTGAGACTTATCTCTGGTGCTTTATTAATGGCCACCCGACACAGTGGCTGAAATGGCTTGCATGGGCAGAATTTTGGTTTAACTCTTCTTATAACGATTCCCTTAAGATGAGCCCTTTCAAAGCATTATATGGCCGAGACCCCCCTGCGATTGTGAAGTACCCGAATGAAGGAGCACGGGTACCAGGGGTTGACCAATTGTTCTTTGGAGCGTGATGCTATCTTTGGAACAGTTAAAGTTGAATCTGTGCCGAGCTCACGAACAACATGAAAATGCAAGCTGATAAAAAGAGGAGGGAGCTGGATTTTGAGGTAGGAGATATGGTTTATCTAAAGGCTCACCTTACAAGTTTAAGTCCTTGGCAAGCCGCCCAAATGAGAAACTCACCAAGGTATTATGGCCCATTTCCTGTTAAAGAAAAGATTGGAAAGGCTGCCTATAAACTGACATTGCCTGTGACAGCAAGGGTGCATCCAAGTGTTCCATGTTTCCCAAATTAAACGGGCGATTCCCAATGTTTGTTCCAAGTCAACAAATTCCTCCATTCTTAACTGAGGACTGGGAATTACAGGTGACACCATTGGAGGTAGTGGGGGTGAGGAGATTGTTGAATGGAGAGACTCAAGTGCTAATTAAATGGAACAGTTTGCCTGATCAAGAAACAACTTGGGAGGACAGTGAAGTGGTTAATGTAGTCTTCCCTGAATTTCACCTTGAGGACAAGGTGAAACTCGTTGGGGGGGTATTGATAGGCCCACTATGAATGTCAGCCCATTACGAAGGTGTACAAAGCAGAAAGAATAGGAAGAAGGGAGAGGGATCTGGGCCTATGCGAAGGCTTTCGGGTGGATGAGGGAAAGAAGAGGCGGTAACAGAAAGTGGAATAGAAAGAGAGGAGGGAAGGGAAAAATAACAAAAAGGACACGTGGAGAAGGGATGGAGAGAGAGAGAAGGGGAGGATCTGAAAGAATCATGAGGGGTGTATTAGTGGAGGTAGGGGGTAACTGAATGGGGCATTCTTGGCAATTGGGTTCTAGGCTGGTATAGGAGAGTAAGGAACAGGTCCTTCTCTCTTGGTATCTTTTTTTCTTAGTTTCACTGTTAATTTCCATTCTGTAAGGAGTTGAACTCCATCCATTTCTTATTTCTCAATTTTGTTATGGGGTTGATAGCATTGTAAGAGGACACTTCCTCTGTTTTAGTGAAATACAGAAATTCTTTTTTTCAATTCTAGGTTCTGTCCTATCATTTTCCCACCCCCTCTACTCTTATTACAAAAACCCCAACACAAAAGTTACATGGCAACCAAAGCATCTTAACTTTAGCTTATACACATATGTACATATTTAAAACAAAGAATACTAAAATAAGTTGAATAAGGGCTTCTCATTATCCATTCCATTGGCCTTTTCCCTATAATAAGTGAACACATAAATGAATGAGGATTGACTTCCTCAATATGCAGTCAAGAGTCATATACTGTAAAATTATATAAACCTTCATTAAGCAAAGTTACTTCCATTCGCACTTTTTGCTACAAGCTTCACAGCTTAACTATTTTCATTTTAGTTCGTGCACCATCGGGTTCTCCTATTGGCCAGCTCTAAGAAATAGGCCCTCATCAGTTCTTGCACGTACACTAACTACATTTTCTGGAAATAAATGAGTATACAATATTTCACACCATATGATCTTAGAAAAGGAATGAAACAATACATACAATGACTGATATGAACTTAACTACATACCTTGGTAATCTTATCTAGTTTAAAAGTGATTTTATCACCAAATTCAATCTTCCTTTTTTTTCAAGCTTCCTACTTGTTGAAGTCTCCCTGGTTCAACTCTTAATTCCCTTTTTCTTCAAACTATCTTTGCTTCAAACTAAAGCTGGTCTCTACCTCATGTATGCAGAACCACCTTATCCTCCCCTTCTCTCTCTCATGTGGGGTTCCCCTTTCTCTTTGTCTCTGTTCTTTTCCACTCGCTTTCACAAAGAAAAGAGACATTGTTTCCCCTAGGGTAATTGTCTCAGAGGACTTAAAAGGAGACTTATTGGTAGAAGGTCGTGATAGGTAACCTAGTGGACTCTACATGCATGACGTATGTGTCATCTTCAGAGATGGTTAACCTAATCTTAGGTGTTCCCATTTTTTTAAAACTAAATTAATTACCAAATTCTTAATTATGGATTCAATTGTTCTTCTATTCAATATGAATCCCTTAAGGATTACAAGTTCATAACTTGCAAGTTGCAAGGGTATGAAATGTCTTCTCTCTCCCTTCCATTACTTCCTAATTGCATTAATAAAATTTTATTTGGCTCTTTAGTTTACTTCTGCTTATCAGATTATTAATAAACTTCAATTTAATTATTTTCTTGGCTATCTTTATGTAACTGGTCATCCTTTGACAGTCATAATTTTACAAACATACTCACACCATGCAACTAATACTTCTATTTTTCTTATATCACACAATAGGCATTCTAGGGGAAGTTACAATGGTAGTAATGACTAATGAGAGAAAGTCTTTAACACTTAAATCTTTATGGGGGTCATCTCTTTCTAGTTTCTTTGCTCCAACCGTTTCACTAAGTGGGTTTGAGAGATGGAGAAATTTATCTTCCACTTGTCAACATGCATGTTTAGATGTGAGAAGTGTTGGCGAGTTGTCAAGAAAGGAGGAAACCAGTTAAGTCTTACTCTATAGGCTGGTAGCTTAAAATCATATGATATGGACAGGAAGAGAAGTCAGGGGATTTTCAATCTTTCCCGTCACCAACTGTAGGCACACTACTCTCTCACCTTGCTCTGTTTCTGGAAATCATTTTTTTCCGTCGTCAACACCTTCTTTAATCAATAGTGACGGTCTAATTTGCTTGACTGAGTAAATTAGAGCAGCCACTAATTGAAAAGAGAAATGTTAAAGCCTCCATTCATTCAAGGTGAAAAACGATGAAGATGGTTATGTTTGACGTAATGTGGTTGGACTACAAGAGGCTGTGAAACCAAAAGCATTAAAATCAAACAAATAAGTCTAGCATATAACCCAAAGACGGATAGAAGGGGGCTAGGGATGCCATGGCCCCAAGCTTCGAATTTTTTGCTTAATATATATATATATATGGTACATATCTACTTAGAGGAGTTTTTATTATGAGAAAAATTTTTATTATGAGAGAGTGAAAGGAGTAAATATCGACCAAATAACTATATATAGATGGTCAAGATTAAAAGTTATTTAAAGGTCATATGATTATTTAAAAGAGTCACATTATTTAAAAAGATCTAATTATCAAGATGTATTTATGTTCTTTCAATTTTCCTTATATATATACTTATTCAAAAAAAATATTAGAGTAAATTACCACTTTCTTCTTTGTAGTGTTGATATCAATTTGATCCCTTAAATATAGATCTAATTATCAAGATTCATTTATCTCACCTCTTATAATAAATAATTCTTTCATCATATACACTCTCTATATATATGTGTGTGTCTAATTTCTTATTTAGCATTTAAAAAAATATTAGAGTAAACTACCACTTTCTTCTTTGAAAGATAGTGTTGACATCAATTTGATCCCTTAAATATAGTTGTCATCTATTTAGTCTCTCAATGTAAAGTGACATCAAAATCATGATTTTTATACATAAATCACGAGATTGAGGGAATAAATTGTTTTTATTAAACACCGTTGTCGTGCTTTAGTGTATTGCATAATTAAGTCAAATTTGAGAGTGCTGCTAACAATTTTCACTGCCTCATTCGTCCATTTTTTTTTCATTCAAGGATAGTCAAGTAGATTCATTTCAGTGAGAAAATTCTTTGGGAGCTTTACATAGGTTAAAAAGGACTCGGTAATTTAGATCATCTCTTTATACTTTCTTTATTTTAAAAATAAAAAAATAAAAGCATGACAATATCATATTATGAAAGAAAAAAGAAGCAAACTACTTTTATGCAAGATTAGTGGACATCTTCACAGATAATATTAGATATTTGCATTAAAGGAATTGTGTATTTTTTTTAGAACATTATATTGTCATATTCTTAACGAAAAATGAGAGGACATAAATGGTTAAAAAAAAAAGAAAAAAATGAAAATTACATTTCCAATGGAACAACCAGAAGCCAACTAAACCTTTAATTGCGAGCAGCTGATAATGTTCAAATGAATTCACCTACTACTTATCTCCAACACAGGAGTTTTCCCACACTGTCAGATCATATATCCTTCCAACAGATGTAGGATCTGTACTTAGATCAAGTCATAGTCAAAATCTATTAGAGGCCCAAACGAGTGGTAGCAAACCAGTTTTATATCTTGATGAAGAGAAGATGGGTGTGTAATAATTTTTTAAATTACATGAGTATATTTGATATATCGTAACTAATCACGTATAATGCTTATAGATTCTTGCTTTCACACCTTGCCGTAGTTGCCATTTTTAAAATTTTCAGATGCTATTATTTTGAACCATGGACATCATGGAAAAAGATACCTGATGCAATAAGAGAAATGTGATTTGCAAAGTCTATGGTAATTTTTAAAATTATTACTAAAATTTAAAATTTTATTAACTTTTTGGTTTTATTTAATTTGTTTACTTGTATTAATTGTAGAGGGAGTTCTCTATATGTCCACCTTATCATCACTGAGCCTGTAAAATTTTTGAGAAATGGGGTGCAACATTAATGAAGAATGTTTTAAAAAAAACTCGCAAGAAAATGGAAAAATCAAGTTGGCTTGAAGATCACGTATGAGATAGATTTGTGCACATTGGGAAAGTGCTTCCTCCAAGAAGAAAAGTGCAAAAGCAAAAGCAATCAAGCATCAGATTATGGAAGATTTGGATGTTCATATCACATTAGCGGTTCTATCACCTTATCTCAAGATAGAGTTAATTTGGTTAAGTTTACAAATATCTTACATTATTATGAAAGTTGTCTAATATGGTTAAATTTACTAATATGTTGCATTATTATGTAGCTAATATGTACTTAATTTATTTTTTTGTTGCATTTGATGTCGACTCAGTTGAACGGTGTTACTCCTTTGCCATTAAATTTGTTTCGTCACACACATCAATATAAGGATAAGACATGAGTGGATAGGAGATCAGCACATAAGGATGTAAGTAACATACATGTATGTTTAATAGTTGCTAATATGTTGTATTGGTACCGCTTACATAGATGCAACAATTTGTGATCAAGTTAATAAAAAATTATATATAATTTATGCCTTGACTTTTAGAATGTTAGACTTATGTGCTGGTTTATTTTTTAGTATTAGTTAGTGTCATTTTGGTGTTGACAGGAAGCATTTACACAGAAAATGCAAGAGAGGATCCAAAGAGCATTTGAGCAAGGAAGTCCTCTTGCAAACAAGTTAGATGTGTGGCGTGACATAGTTGGAGTTAAAAAAGGAAGGATTTATGGCCTTAGATTGGAGTCTACTATAGTGGACCACAATACTATGGCTCAAGTTCTTCATCATCTAAGTGGGTGCGAAGAATTAAGAAATGAGAGAGATAAGCTTGGGGCCAAATTAGAATATAATGAGAGACAAATTCAGATGAACAACCATCTATTGCGAGTGATGATGACAATGATGAATTTTAAGCCTTTGTAGCCATTTCCTATATATTAGTTATTCCCTCATACAGAGGCAACATAAGAGGAGGAAAATAAGGAGGAGGAGAAGTGAAATGTTTATTAGATTTTTTAATTTGTGTTAAACTTAGTTAGAATTATTATGTGGATTAAAGTTTTTAGTTGATGTTAGAACATTAGTTAAACTTAACTATCACTAGTTAGACAATGCCTATATTTTATGTTATCTTAATTTATGTGTTTTGTTATATATATATATATAGATTGTTATTATTTTGTTGTAGTTAGCACTACTAGAAATTTCGGAATCAGAGATGGAAAAAATCCATCTCTAAATGTGAAAATTTCCATCTCTAAATATTTAGAGACGGAATTAGAGATGTAAATTGATCCATCTCTAAAAGTGGCGTCTCTGATTGTTAGGGATGAAAAAGTTAATTCCGTCTCTAAATTAGAGATGAAAAATGTCCGTCTCTAAATAAAAAATACTATCTCTAATTAGAGATGGATAATGTCAATTTTTTTAAAAATATAATAACGATTAAATTAGAGATGAACGTTTTCCAACTCTAATTCCATCCCTAAATTTAGAGACGGCATTATTCCATCTCTAACTCAAAAAACTTTTTAAAAAAATAGAGATGAACATGTTCCATCTCTAAATTTAGAGATGACATTATTCTGTCTCTAAATTTAGAGACGGCATCATTCTGTCTCTAACTTAAAGAACTTTTAAAAAAATAGAGATGAAATTATTCTGACGGCATTATTCCGTCTCTAAATTTGAAATTTTAAAAAAAAGTGTTCCATCTCTAATATTAGAGACAACATTGTTCCGTCTCTAATTCAAAAAATTTAAAAAAAATATAAATGCAAATTTCATCTCTAAAATTTTTAGAATTATCATTTTAATACACTTTTAATTTTATAAGTAACAATAAAATGCAAAGTAATCAATTATATTTGTATTAAAATACAAAGTAACACTTAATTATCATTACAAATATTTAAATTGTCAATAAAAATATAAATAAAACTAATCATAGAATTGGGTTATCATTAACATCACCACTCATCTCCTCATCATGATAGTCATCTTCTTCTTTAGGTGCTAGATGAAAAGGCTCAGGCTGTGAAGCTGCAAGTGATGATGTTCCAAATTGACTACCTAAAGGCAGAATCCTAAACTTCTCCTCCTATTGTTCCATCTTCTGCTTCATCATGTCCTGTTCAAGATTCTTTTGATGAAGCTGATCTATTAAAGCCTGAATTTTAGCCTGCATTGTAGTAATTTCTACTGCTGATACTCCATCAATGGAAGAGGAGGGGGGAGTTGAAGAAGATCTAATGGCATTAGTTGCTTGTGAACCCAATCCGTATATACGCCCTTTCTTGTTAGGGCCTCCAACAATTTCTAAATAGATACTGTTAGCAGAGGCTTGACTGCTGTTATCTTCGCCATGCTAGGATTGCCACTCAGCTGTCTGCCTTTCATATTCTTCCTAAAAATTAGTTGTAAGACATTTGTAATTAAAAATTAATGTAACTTAAATGCTAGCTTATGCTTACTACAATTTGTGCTACTTCCAAAGTGTTATACTCTTCTAGATTCTCCTTGGCTCTATGAAGTCGCTTGTAGATGTCAAAAAAGCAAGGCTCCTTAGACATCTGATTCGCCTGAAAAGACAAAAAATAAGTATTAATAGCCTAAAAAATTTATATTACTTGAAAGCAAGGCCAACCTGATTGGCTTGACAAATTTATATTGTTAGGGATATATGGATACAAACCATAGTAAGGGCAAGACTAATTTTAAGATGAAATTTATTCTTAAAACAATGTATTTATTCTTGAAATTTTATTCCTACAACAGCTGACAAGGCTGAGAAAAGAATGAAACAGGAAAATATTTCGTGGTGCCATAAGTGTAATTCAAGGATGATTACGCTGACAATGGGAATTGAAAAATTAATGATGAATATGGTAAGATGAATACATTATTGCTTAAACAAGATATATATGCATCAGCAAAGTTGGACACTTGACTTCAAGATAAACTTTCTAAACAAAGACAAGATGTTAATTGCGAATATTTTGCAGGTCTCTACTGTTTGTGGCTTTATATTGATCTGACTATAGTGAAATTGAGGAGTAATATTTTAGTGAGTGCAGTGAAGTAAATGAAAAGCTATGCTAATGAAGGAAGAAACTCAATGCTTTTGACTTTTCAGCTTTCCATAGAAATACATATATGTTCCACTTTCTCTCACTGTTCAATATTATCCTGTGACTATCCAGTGGAGTGCAAACTGCTTGTCCATATCTTAATTTAACAGAATAACTCAAAATTTCAAATAACTGAAAAATTTCACAAGCAAATCGTACAAAGACCATTTTTGTAATTTCAGCTGGTCAACAAAAAATTATCAACTGGGTAGTACATCAAGAAAATCATAAGCATTAAATAATGCAACTAATAAGCATTATCAACCAGCTAAAACTTCTTAGCAAACCAGATAATAACATGCTTTGTTTTGAATTATTATGTAACATATACCTCCTCAAGCTGCAAAATATCACAAAGAACATAGCTAAGGGAAAAACTCATACAAAATCCCTGTTAAGGCATGCCCCCAACTACATGTCTATAAAATAATGTGGTCCTGGCATCAATTATAAAGGGAAATGAGCATGGGGAAATCAACAATCATGAACTATCTAATTTTCAAAGCTATCCTCAAATATTTGCAATTGTTTCAGCAACCAAACTATAGTATTATAAGCTTCACCCTTCATAGATTTCAAATGATATATCCATGCACAAATAAACACAAAAGCAGCCAGAATCAACATATACTCAAAAACTCATGTTTTATAACACGTACAAATCAACATATACTCTTTCATACATGACCAGGGTACAATGACTAAAAAATTTATTATCTTATACTTTAATATGTATTGTTTGACTCTAATTTTATAAAATGACTTTAATGCAAGGAGGTGACAAGAATTTTCATCCTATAGAGATTGATGTGTTCAAGGATAAGAGGCTTCTTTTCAAAGTTCAAATGAAGATTTAGGATTTTAATTCATTTGAACCCTAATACATTCGAAAATTCTGTTCTGATGAGAAGATAATATCAACTTTCATTCAGAAATACAAAGTTGAAGATGTATGGTTATATATATATATATATATATATATATATTGAACAATTCATTATTCATTTTATAATTTCTTCATAAATAAATTAACAAATCTAGATAACTCCTTTACCTTTTTGAATCAGTTTCCTTTCATTCTGGACAATTATGAACTTATAAGCCAGCTTGGTGAAAGCTCGGATATGATGAAAGTAAATAACAAAATCTTGATGATTTCATAGTTTGAATTCATATAAAACTATAATTACTTGATTTGATTTCCTATATAATATGAGCAAGAGATAGAAAATATACTTGAGTTCTGACTCAATATGCAGAGAAGAGGTAATTTGGAAAGTGAATTAGATGGATTTTCTCCAAAAGTGTTTAATGCAATGAACTGTTCAGGACTTCCACCACATAAACTCATATTGAAAGTTGGAGTTCCAGGAATGTTATTAAGGAATATTGACCAGTCGAATGAATTGTGCAATGGAATTAGGATGCAAGTAAGAAGAATGGGAAACCATGTCATTCAGTGTCTGGTCCTTACAGGTAATAAAGTTGGTGAAGTTGTTCTTATTACAAGAATAACACGTACAAAAATTCATGTTTTATAACACGTACAAATCAACATATACTCAAAAAACAAGGCTTGTGATGCCTGACAAGTTGGCTCTCAAGTGCAGACCATGAGGCTGCATCAATACTACAATATAATTAACCCCCTGACCTACTGCATTCCTTGTAAGAGGATTTCAGGACCAAGACATTGATGTTTAGCTTGAATCACATTAGATAAAATACACTATTTTTAATTTAAATTCTGCATATATCTGGTGGAAATCTGAGTGTGCTTATACATGTTAGCGTAAGACTAACTAAAATAACTAAAATCATGATCCTAATTCATTTCTTTCATAGCCACAAACTTGACACGGGCTTCCAGGATTTTATCATACACTTTAAAAGTGAAGTCAACATTTCAGATTCTCATGCAATTCATCTCAGCATATCAGAGTAGCATATCAGAGTACTCTAATTCATCAAGAGTTTGCATGCATCTACATTTCAGACTATCTAGCAATCTAGCAATTAGTATATGGTATAATTATAAGGATGTAACATTACTTACCATTCTCCTACAGTGCTCTGTTGCAGATATGGATCCTCCAGTGTGCACATTGAGACCCTCTTTACCCTCTTTAGATTATCTATTTTTGCTGTTCCTCATGGACACTGCTTGCCAGGCAGGATCACTTCATTTAGCCCACAACTGTGCCTTAGCATCTGGATGAATCCATGTACCCTCATCCTTTTCATCACGCACCTTGAATAGATTATTTGATAGTGCACCAGATCCCTTAGTTTCAAAAATCTTTCTGATCATATCATTATCTTCAGGTAACCACTTGTATTTTGCCTACATTGATGAAAATATTAATTAGTCAAATACAATATTTTTAAATTAACAATAGATTAATAACAAGACTTAAAAGGATATTACCCCAAAATCTCTAAACCACATATCACGCACAGCGTCGGTCACATCTGTCCAACTTGTCCAAGGCTCTTCATACTTTCTTTTGAAGATGGTTGTTATATCATGCGTCATTCCAAAATCGGGATAAAACCTATAAGTCCAAATATGTATTTATATATATATATATACACACACACAACTATTCTTCTTGAATTAAATTTCATAATTAGAATAACTTACTGATCTTTGCTGGCTAGCTTGATCCAAATACATCCATCTACATCCCTTCTCCCCCACCTGATGTTTTGTGCTGTAGACGATGCTGTCTCAGGATGTGGATGTGCAAATGAACTAGCTGAAGGGTCACCTGATAGATGTAAAGTTGCAACTAAGGATTGTGTAGGCCCAGTCTGAGAATAGGGAGGTAGGATAGCTGTAGGTCGAGTTTGAGAATGGGGAGGTAGGATAGCGGTAGGTCTAGTCTGAGAATGGGAAGATGGGATAGTGGTAGGCCTAGTCTGATAATGGGGATATGGGGTAGAGGTAGGTCCAGTCTGAGAATGGAGAGATAGGATAGAGGTAGGTCCAGTCTGAGAATAAGGAGATAGGATAGCGGTAGGTCCAGTCTGAGAATAGGGAGATGGAATAGAGGTAGGTCCAGCATGAGAATGGGGAGATAGGATAGAGGTAGGTCCAGGAAGAGAATTAGGAGATGGGATAGATGTAGGTCCATTCTGAGAGGTATTGCTCTCTCTGCCTCTCCCTCTCCCTCTGCCTACCATCTATATGCAAAAGGTAACGATAAAATTCAATTAGGTACAATTAAATTAACATAGAAAATTAGAACAAAACTATTAAAGTAAACACATTAAAGAAATCCACAATCATGCAAGCAAAATTTAAGAGTTCATGAATACATAACACAACATTTCATTAATAATTTCATTAAAAAAGACAAAATCTAGTCAGAATATGTTTCTATTGCTGCTACTTCTTCCTCCTCCTCTCCCCCTTGCTCTTCTTCTTCTTCTAGTTCAACATCTTCATCCACTTCTTCCAAATAAAATTGGTTCAAGGTTGAACCGTGTACTTCCTCTGCTGGACTAGCTATATCAATAAGACTTTGTTCAATATCATCATTTACAACTATCATAAGCATTTGCAAGATTGACTTATCTTGGTATGAATTATCTATTTCAGGCTTTTTTGCTTCTAAAGTTTGAATTGTGCTCCATGCCTTAGTTTTAATCACAACCAACCACCTTTGCTGCCCTTCAGGATACTGTGTGTAGTACACTTGCTCTGCTTGTTGTGCAAGAATAAATGGATCATAATTCTTATATCTTTTAGATGCTCTAACTTCAACAATTTCATAATTATCTATCCTTGTCCCTTGATTTGGGGTAGGATCAAGCCAATCATATTTGAATAGAACTAGCATCTTTAAGGGCCACCCAATATATTATATTTCAACAATATCAGTTAAAATCCCATAGTAATCATTCTCCATTGTCTTATTCTCGCCTCCTCGAACAAAAACACCACAATTTGTTGTACTCATCCCTTGACCATGATCTTTTGTATTGAATTTGTAACCGTTTATTGAATATGTATGCCACATGTTTACTTTGTTTGAGGGCCCCCATGCTAAACTCCTCAAAAGTTCATCTTCAATGTTGTTACTAAACACCTATATCACAAATGGGTAAGTTAATTAATTTTACCTAAACAAATAATGAAGAAATTAATAGGGACATTAGGTAGATGATATTTAGCCTACATGTTCTTTAAACTATGTGGGAAATGTTGTGGAGATTTGTTTGTCCACTTGCAAGTCATTTAGACCAAGTTCTCGTAGCAAATCTGCATATATGCTGAAATTGAGGATCACAGATTAAATCACTTCATAGATTTAATCATGATACGTGAAATTAAAAGTATATGCAGAGGCTTACTTCAAAAAAGGCTCCACCTCAGGGCAATTTAGAAGAACATACAAGTGTGCAGCATTCATTTCCTTTTCTTACAAGATGCAAGATTTGTGTTTTCCAATAGGACGATTGGGAAAATTAAAAATAGAGAATGGCGGATTGATAAAACAAACTTCACCTCCATTGTCATTCCGTGAAACTCTTGTCCTTCTAGATAGAACAGTGGGTGGATAATAGTAAGAAGTAAAAGTAGAGGCCTCCTCCACTAAATAAGCTTCACAAATGGAGCCTTCAACTTTAGCTGAGTTCGTGACCTTATCTTTCAAGGTATGTATAAACCTATTAATTGAGAACATCAATGTCACAAATACCTTATGAGGCTTTAAATGAAAAGAATAAAAATAGATTGATGACTCAACCTTTCAAAGTGATACATCCATCGATATTGCACAGGACCACCGACCCTTGCTTCGTAGGGCAAATGAATTGGAATGTACTCTATTGAATCAAAGAAACTCAGAGGAAATATTTGTTCCCGTTTACATAAAATGATTGGAATGTTTTGCTCCATCTCATATAATTTGTCTTTTCTCAGCAACGGCAAAGTTAATTCTCTGAAGAATTAACTGAACTCAGTAAGTGCATTACAAATGGGCTACGGTAATGCCTTGAATGCAATTGGGAGCAAACGTTGTATGAACACATGGCAATCATGACTCTTCATACCAAACAACTTTGCTTCCCTCATGTCAACGCATCTAGCCAAATTGGACGCATACCCATCTGGTAGCTTCAATTGCTTAACCCATTCGCACATGGCTAATCTTTATTGCTTAGTCAATGTGTATTAAGCTTTGGGTTTTTTTTAGCTTTCCACCTCCACCATCTTGCAGCTCTAGATCCTTTCATCTACAATATTCTTCCAAGTCCAGTCTAACATTAAAATTGTCTTTTGTCTTGTCCTTAGTATCCATAACTGTGTATAAGATATTAAGAAATATATTTATCTCAATATGCATCACATCCAGATTATGAGGGAGAAGATTTGTTTTCCAATAAGGCAGTTCTCGAAAGATGCTTTGTTTTGTCTAGTTGTGATAAATACCATACCCTGGTGAATTTTCTCCTATTGATTCAGTTATGTTAGGTATATGTCTTACACTATCCTACACTTCTTCACCAGTCAACCTTCGTGGGGGTAATGAAGCTTCAACAAGTCTCTTTCTAAAAGCATTTTTGTTCTTTCTATAGCAATGATCATGTGGCAAGAATTGACAGTGACAGTCAAAAAATGATGTCTTTCGACTATATTTAAGTGTTAGTGCTTTTGAGTGCTCCATACAAATTGGACAAGCAAGTTTTCCAATTGTCATCCAACGTAATAACATTCCATATGCAGGGAAATCATTAATCGTCCACATCAAACAAGCCTTCATGACAAAGTTTTGTTGTCATGAGACATCATAGGTTACGACACTGGCAAGTACACATCAATTTTACTTTTTGGATTGGAAGGGCCTGGAATTATGATAGTTAAGAACATGAACTCTCTTCTCATGCACATCCACGGAGGTAGATTGTAAGGAGTAACGATTACTAGTCAACATGAATAAGTCTTACCTATTTTGTCAAATGGAGCGAAACCATCAGCACATAACCCTAGCCTCATATTTCGGGGGTCTTCTGCAAATTCAGGATAGGTTTCGTCAAAATATTTCTAAGCTTCTCCATTAGATGGGTGAGACAAAGAACCCGTCCCCCTCTCATTCTCATGATGCCATCTCATTTGAGACGCCGTTTGCATTGAGGAATAAAGTTGTTGTAGCCTTGGGATAAGTGAGAAATACCATATTTTTTTTTGAGGAGATTCTTTGACCTTACCATTTCTAGTGATGCTTCTATAATGGTCTTCACCACAAAATCTACAACTACGAAGATTCTCATAAGGAGGACAACAAAGCATGCATCCATTTGGACAACAAGAAATCTTTTTGCAACCCACCCCTAGTCGTTCCACTACTTTCTTTGCACGATAAAAGTTTCTAGGCATTCGATTATCCTTCGGCAATGCATTTCCCATAAAATTCATCCATTGATTAAAATAAGTCTTGGAGATATTGAAATCAGATTTGATACTAAGAGCTTCACATGCAGCTGACAATTCGAAATAATTGTCACAACCATCATATAAGGGAGCTTGTACAGTTGACAACATTTCAAAAAATCTTTTGGCTTCTGGGTTAGGATCTTCCCTTATTTGTTCTGCATAACCAAATCCTTGTTGCTCAATGTAATTGCCAATAGAAGGTCTAGCAACATCCATTACCATCTGCTCATACCTATTGAAGTCTTCCCTTACCACACTACTTCCATAATATGAATTGTCTGCAACCACTGGGGGAATGGGAGGCCTTAGTTCGTCATGGTTAGTCCAGTAATAGTAATCACTCATAAACCCCTTCATATACAAGTGTGCCTTGACTTCATCAACAACGTGATACACCTTACATTTGCATTTTTTACATGGACACCTCAACTTTCCTATTGTTTTAAATTGATCTTGTGCACAAACAAACTCAAAGAACTCGTTAACCCCCCCATGAACTCATCTATAACTCTTCTTCTATCAGGACCCACCCTTTTATCCATCCACTTCCGATGCTCAAGAACTTCTATTTTGTTTTTACTTTAAAAAAAGACAAGAAGCATGTCAATCAAAATACACTAGCCCACTATTTAAATAAAATTTAAATAGTTAGATCGAAATTGAACAACCTACTTCAAAGATAAAGCGTGCTTTTACTATAAGGACATTCAAACTAAAGTCATAAAAAAATCAACATAACCTCCCTTTATATGACCTATATAGATAGAATAAAACATCAGTCCACCCACATTATGCAGATCAAACACCTAATTTCAACTCCCACTGTGTCACCAAAAACTTTTACCTATTCTAACAAGATTGATACAAATTGACAACCAAAAAATAGCATTGTTAAGATTTCCAAAACAGTAGCATTCTATAGCCAAGAATAAAAAAAATGAGTAACATACAAGAACAGGAGGACAACATGATAACCTAGCAACCAAAAGCTTAATAAGGAGTGATATGATCAAGTTAAAAACAAGGATGTGTATACAAATACACTGTCATGAAAAGAAAGAACCAACAGTTAACCTCATTTATAAAACACCAAATGAGAAAACATCCCCTTTATTTACTTAATCTCAAGTAAATCCAATGATTCAAGTTTTAAGCTACAACATGACCTAATGATTGAACAAGCATCACAATACAAAAACATAAGCTAAACAAAATTTGCTGGTTAGGTGGTATAATTTCCAGAATATAAACACATATGTATAAGGTTCTGTCCTGAAACAAAATGGTGGAAGAGACAAAAGGTTAATAAAAGGAGTGAAAAGAACTTGCACAAAGGCATTGCCTTTATATTTTGGCTATGGTTTTCAATTCAATTTTACAGACAGTGGAGCAATGCAAATATATAGGCAAAGTGGTGCAATGCAAATACATTTTGGTGTTATTTCAGAACATCAAAATCAGCCACCAATCTTGAGTATATGAGTTTTCTTTATTAATGTGTAGTTATAACTTCCTAATTTTCCCTAACTTTCCCCCCTTTTGATGAGCAACATGGTTTTAAGAGGAATAATTTACTTAGCCGGCAATGGACCATCTGACCGAAAAATACTTTATCATACAACTAATTTTGTTTTGTTTATTTTTTGCTCTAGTTTTTTTTAACTCTTTAGGGAAACAAAAATTTAGTGGTCAGGACTAAAAGCTAATACATTTACTCTTCTATATTCACTATAATCCCCTCAATAATATGGCCCTTGGTACACTATATTAGATGAAAAGAACCAACCCTTGGTCAGAGGCAACAGTCAATGTTGTGAAGTCTATCCTTGACTAACTTTTCAAACTATTTTCAGTTTGGCCTATCGAAGAGCTTTGGGTGCAACTAATAGTCTTTAAAAGAACTGAAAAAGTTACTGGTTTCATGCTAAATTTTTATATTCTGTGTTAATGACTTTAATGCTTCATAACTTACTTTACATTATGGTTATATGCTATTTTAAAGCCTACAAATCTTACTCTTTCAAAGTTTTATGAGTTTTAGACTCAAAGACTGAAAATTTGATGACAACATGCATAAATGCATTCATGCAATCTTCGTCTTTGGTTTATTTAGGACCTTAGAATAAAATGAAATGTTTTTAATACTTGCTGAGATTGACTGATTAGCTGCATTATTTAGGAGCTTTGTAATTGGTCAACTGACTGATGTTGGTGGTTTGGGGAAAACCTTGGGCAGACTTACAATTGGTTTAGTGGTACCTACTCTCATTGTAGGAACTAGGTTGGAAGGAAGGAATCCATGTTATGGACAGACGTTTTGTGTAATTTTTTTTTTAGAATAGAAAACCTGGTAGGACTCATGTTGATGTGTGGACCATTGACTTGTTGGCCGCTTTAACATCTCAGGCACCAAACAGTGACCTCTCTTATGAAATTATTCTTGTGCCACAGTAAACCCAAGATAAGTGCACTCCCTTAAGTGTTTTGAGCTAAAGATGCTAACTGATTTTTCCTTGTATTTTGATGACTATGTGACTAAGTACAACCTTGATTTTCTGTGGCATCATAGCTGGAACCATGATGAGGACTTTCCAAAAATTGAAAATTTGATGACAACATGCTTTGAGTGGTGAGAATGGTAATTAATGCATTAGCTAGTAAATGTCTATGGGATCACACATAAAAATAATTTTATTACCTATTACTAGTCTTATAAAACAGCAGACAGAATTATTGAATCTGCCAGTCATCAAAAGTTGTTGAGTATAAATGACACGACATAATTCTCCTATATACCACTACAAAACAAAAGTTAGATAAAAATAATACAAAAGCCATTTCAAAAATCCAAAGCAATCTGAGTAATGTTACATATTTCAAGCAAAGGCAATAATGCTTATAAAGAATCCAAAATTCTAAAGGGAACATAATTAGTTTAGTCTGAAAATCATGTGATTTGCATATGGAGACCTTGAAAATAGGCATATGCAAGCTGAACATTGAAAGAGAAAAAAGGAAAACATAATGGTTACTCCTTTTGTTACAAGACCCCAATTTACAACTCTGGGTTGCATAAAAATAAGAAGCTCAAGGAAAAAAATTCCATCCGATAAACTCTTATCCTGAAATTTGAAATAATGATAAGAATTAATGAACCTAATTCAGTAATCCTTTAATCCCTAAACACATTCTTCTGGTAAAAAAATAACAAAATTGAAAATTGTAGGTCTCATGGCCGGTCCCAAGTAGTAAAGGCAGCAACACTGCTCCACAAGGCGATGGAATATGAGACAAGCATCGACGGTGGAACTTCCTCCGAGGAGGGAGGACCGTCAACGTCAACTAACATTTTTGTGATGTTAACTTGGGATTATGCAAACACACCATGAGTTTACCCCCAATTAAGTTAGGAACTTTGACAAGTCCCCCATCACAAAAATAAAAATTTAAGACTTGAAACAACGACAATGATATGTTATAATACTTAAGCTTCAAAGCAAATAACATCACAAGGAATCAATTCACTTCTCAGATCAAATAGGCATTAAAGGTTAGGTACCTCTCAAATCATTCCCAGATCCATCTGAATCAAAGATGAAAAATAGTTTTAAAATTCAATAACAACAACATTAAACTATTTAAGTTATTTTCAATTTTGAAGCTCTTATTTGAAGGAAAATAGTTTATGTGAGGCCAGTTGTTTTAGAAAAGTATGATCTAAATTTTTTATACAACTTTCTGTATGTAAAAGATAAAAATAAAAATTCAAGACATAATACTTTTAAGATTAGAGAGAATAATAATGCAATACTTAAAATTTTTAAAGGACGTCGATTTATCTATTACATATTATATATTATAAAAAACAAAAAAGTATTGGATAATATTTAGTTATTAGAAACGAAACTAATGAAAGAATCTATATTAGAAATGCAGCTAGGTTTTCTCCTTTTCTTTAAACGAGATAAAAATCAGAAGAAACAACGTTGAACATACATAGAAGAAAAAAGATTAAAACAAGAAAACTAAATATATAACATAAAACTATAGCATTTAAGTTATTTGATGATTTCCCACAAAAAAAACCAGAATTCAGAATTTTGAGAACTTCATTACAACATGATTAATAGATTCACCGTCTTGATTACTTAAGTTTGATCAAGTAATTTCTTCCAATCTTGCATATTCAAACTATATAAGGATATGTTACCCACTTGAAGCTCAATTATATAGTCAGTGATTATTGATTCTAACTCAATTGATTATTACATCCTCTGTCATCAATGTATATATCAAATAACTGACAATTAATTCATTATGGATGCACGAATTTATTTGAATTGTTTTATCAATCTATGCTTTCCATAGTTTATCTAATCAGCATATAATGTAAGTTTTAGTTCATGGATGAACTTTGGTTTATAACTTGTAACTATGCAGAGAATTCCCAAGATTAAGGATGTTATAAAGAGGATAATCCTTAGGACACTGAAGCTTCTCTTCTGGGGTATACTTCTGCAAGGTAAACAAAACTCCTCTATCTCACTGTACATTTTCTTTTTAACATCCCTTTTCTAGAGAGGAGTAAACTCAAACTTGGTAACAGGGATTATGAGCTTCTACAGATACTAAACCATTGCCAATAATTGAAACAATAAAACTTTGAAGAGTTCTGTTTATGGAATGGGTTTAGTATTTAAACTAAACTCTATTATTATTATTTTCTACTATTAATTTAGATCAGCCTTCTTACATTTTTTTTTTCTTTTTAGTGTTTCTTCACGCTAAGTTCCTTCATTTTCTAGTTTGAACTATCATATGCCATACGAGATGATAGGATGATTGTGAATCTGATTTTATTTTACTAATCAAGCATGGTCAAAAAATTTTATTTCAAATTTAAAACAATACAAAATCATTTGAAGGTGGGTGTTTTTTGACATTGATTAACACCCTTGAACTTAACGAAACCTATCATCGCGTGAGTTAGCTTTCAACCCTTGGTAACATAGGTATCCAATGTCTTAGGCATGAAATAAACGTTAACTCCGAGTCTCACTCATCCACATAACCATACAAGAGGATTGCATTAATCTATTAACATGCTAAACATACCCTATTTAAATTTTTTATAATTGACACACTTAATTAAGCTCATTATATATTATAGAAAGGGGATAAAAGTTAAAGGAAGGTACTATTTTAAAGTGTTCATAGATTTTGTAAATGACTTCAAAAGGAGCAATTTAGAGAGTGGGGATTGGAGAGAGTAGGAGGCAGAAGTGAGAGGCATTAGGAGGCAGAAGTGAGAGGCATTATGCGTTATTTATTAACACAACAAAAGCATAAGGGAAATTAAATTCACCTTTCTCCACAGTTACCCAATAGTTGTGCCTGTGCAGCTACTTGAGAGTTAGATCAGTTAGTTGAATAATATATAATTACTTACTCACCTACATTTCTTTGGAAACACAAGGCACTGTAATAAACTAAGCAGTAAAAGAAATATGTAGCACGAAAAGCATTACAGGCCACGAAGTCAAATGCAGAAGAAGAAAATAGTAACATTGAAGTGAATGCGAGAAAATCCAAAATTCCAAACTGAAAGAAAATAAGAATTTGAAAAAATAAAAAATAAAAATAAAAATAAAAATAAAAGCAAGGAGAAAAGTTGAATCATGTCGAGAAGTGAAAGGAAAAGGCAAAATGCACCAGACAAAAAAGGTGGGTGTAAGAAGAAGTTCAACGGATCCAGGGGATTCAAAATGTAGGCGGAAGAGAAGAGGAGTCACAAAGTGGAGAATGAGAAGTTGAACATTGGCAGAGGAGCTGCAAACAACATCGTTGTTCAGGAAGAAGAAGCAGTAGCAGATGAAGTTGCAGAAGAACTGAAGAAGCACTTTCGCCATTGTCGTTCAGAGTAAAAAAAGGATAAATCTAGAGAGATATTACATTGTAAATTATTTATTAGTGTAATTGGCGTGTGCGAGAGAGAGAGAAGATAGAGGGAGAACGTACCAGAACGAGCTCAGAGATGGAGGGGGAACGACCGCACGAGCTGAAAGATGGAGATGCGAGGGCACAAGCTAAGAGACGGAGCTGATAGATAGAAGGAATTGGGGGTTCTAATTCTAACTTAGGGATTTAGCATGTGGAAACATTAGAGACGGAAACAACATTCCATCTCAATCTTATAAAAAAAATTAAATAATATATAATTTAGAGATGAAAAACACATTTGTTTCTAATCTATTTTAATTATTTTAAAAACTTATTTGACAAAATAGAGACCGAATTAGAGACGAAAAATTTAGAGATAGATAAATTTTGTCTCTAAATTCTGTCTCTAAACATATTTGACTTTTTAAAACATTATATTGATAAAATAGAGATGGAATTAGAGACAAAAAATTTTGAGATAGATAAATTTCGTCTCTAAACTCCATCTCTAAGTAAGTTTGACTTTAAATTGACCAAATGAGACGGAATTAGAGATGAAAAATTCAGAGATGGATAAATTCCATCTCTAAATTATGTCTCTAAGTTTTAAATTTTATCTTCCCTCTCTGATTCATCAAATCTGTCTCTGTTTCCATCTCTATTAGAGATGAATTTTTTTTTGTCTCTAATTTTCATCTCTAAATCAAAAATTTCTAGTAGTCTAGGTGTCTTAAAAAATAAGATTTTAATAAATTTTAAAAGGATATCAATTTTGTGATTGGACAAACAACAAGACGGTGTTCTTAAAAAAGATTTAAGGCTACAATGCACATATAAAGGTACGAGTATCTAGTACAACACGGGTACGGTATAAAAATATGATAATTTCTTAAAAATTAGGATACAGGTACAACGGGATACAAGTACGACAGGATACAATATATATATATATATATAAAAGCCGTTGTAAGAAATCATAAAATATGTCATTTTAAATAACTCAAAGTATTAAGTATCAACAGATGACTTATGAAAAAAACCCAAAGTACAAAATAAATAGTTTCATCAAATACTAAAGTCATTATTGAAAATTAAACTATTCATTATCTGCAGATAATAACTGTTTCTTTAACTCTGGTTCATCAAGTGATAAGCTTGTAACCTCAAGGCTTTCAACACCATCAAACAACACTACTCATTCATTCCCAGTGAGATCCCATATTTTGCTTTCTCCACTATTATACTTTTTACTCTTATTAGACAAAAGACGAAGATTTATATATGTATATATACTGAATCTTCAGCCCTTTTAGGATTAATCTTATTTTTCTTCATGGAATGAATGAAAAAGTAGGTGCTCCAATTCCATTGACAACATGATGATGAGTCCGGTTGTCCAAGAAGCTTCAAAGCAATGCCTTGAAGTAATAAGGTTCTTGAATCATAAGTTATCCACCACTCTTTTGGCTCCAAAAGAGCTCTATCTACTAAAGAATCTTGAAGGCCGAAATCATCTAGCTCTCTAGAGAATTTAGAAAACTCTCTCATTACCTCTCTTCTTTTATAAGGAACAATAAAATATATTCTTAAGCATCTTTGTCTCTCAATGGAAATCTCATGATCCCTATATGGAGGAATTCTATTTGGTCCTTGTTGAAGTCATTATTGACTATAATACCTATTTAATGAAAAAGAAAACTTAACTAATATTAATACTATAAATGCAATAAATTAAATTTCAAAAAATAAAATTAAAAAAGAATCATTGGAATTTACCTAGGATTTAGTGAATATGCAAAGCAATGCAAGGGTGTGCAACTTTTTATCCACCGATCAAATAAGAATTTGATAAACAACAATATAGAAGGATGATGTTCCTCCTTCTTCGACCCTTTCATGGTAAAATATTATAGTCTTCACTTGCTCAATCATTAAGTCCTACATATCATAAATCAAGTGAAGTGTAGGCTTATCAGTATGACACAATCTAAGCATATCATAAATAGGCCTGAAAGAATATAATCCACCTTGTCCCATCAAGAATAAATGATTTCGCATATGTTGCCTTTCCAACATTATCCTCCCTATTGGTGTTCTACTTCTCACTAATAACCATATTTTAGAGACCATGTTTGATGAGCCTTAGTCTTTTCAACATGACTATTATGGAAGCAAACCTTGTCTTGACAATGGAAAGTAGTTTTAAAGTCACAAACTCATTGAATATGGCTAGCCTCATAGAATGGTTCATGACAAAATTTCTAATAAACATAGCATCACCACGAACTAAAGTGATCCAATGGCATTCCTCATAAACAACCTCATTCTTCTCTGTGTTTCCAGCTGCACAAATATAATTTTCAGAGCAAGATTGAGGGTGTGTACCACGCAAAGAGTTCAAAAAATATAAGGGTAGTCATTTTCAATAAGAAGTCCAGCTACTTTACATACAGGGCATTATCAGTGATAATTTGGATAACTTTTTTTGGTCCAAACTCTTCAATAGTGAATTTAATTAGGTCTGTTATGTAATTTTTATCTTTGTACTCCTTAGAACCATCAATGACCTTTAAAAATATATGACCTCTATTTGAAGTGGCCACAATATTAATTAGTGGTCTCCTTTGCGCATCAGTCCATCCATCAATTACTATACTTATTCTCTTTTCACTCCAAGTCCCTTTGATTGGTTCAAGTAATATCTCAACATTTGTCATTTCCCTTTGTAACTACATTTTTCTTAGAGAATTGTAACCAAGAGGAATAAAGCCAACAATAAAATTATTTGCAGCTAACTGATATGAACTAATGTAATAAGAACTGTGTGCAAGATTGAAGGGCAAACCAACAGAATAAAACATCCTAGTAATTTCAAACTTAATGCTTTCTAGCTCCAGCATTAAAAGCTCTATCCTGCCTTTCTTTTATTTCCTGACACAAGTTGTGATGATTGTTAAAATGAGTTTTTAGTAATATATGTAGCAGGAAGGGGAACATTTCTTGGTTTTCTTGATTCTTCAGCATACTCAACAATTTTCTGAATTTTAGCTAAGTATTTGACATTCATCTTTGGACATCTATCAATTCCAACATTAGTAAGTCTAAGCAAGTGAGCCTTGACTCTAATATATGAACTATAATGGTTCTGGCAAAAGTGACATACTCATATTCTATTTCCACCACCCCCAGGAGTAGGGACAAATTTACTAATTATGCTATTAGAATTACTATTAGTCTCAAACATTCTTAGTGATTGATCTAAAAAAATTAAAATTAAGATTTGTTAGAAACTAAAAATTAAACCCAAAAACTATAACTCATTTAAAGATTAAAAATATATTGTTGAACTTTGAATTTTTTTTATAAATCAATAAAATTATAAAGAGTAAAACACCACGCAATAGGTTTGTTTATTACATTTATTATTAAATTATTAATAAAACATCACATACTAGACAAAAAACTCAATCAGTAAGTGATTTGTTTGTAAAGCTAAACAAAAATATGGTCTCCACCTTAAATTGTTTTAACTATTCTGACAAAAAATGTGGCATTAAAATGATTAAACAAAGTTCAAATTGATTGAAAATGAGTAGAAGAGACGAAGACAATTATTAAATTGTAAAACTATTGAACTTGCTTAATAATGAAAAAGAGTCACAGACACATGTAGGAAGATAATACTATTATGTTTTAACTATTATTAAATTTACAAGATAGAAAAAAGAGGCGAAGAAGTGATAAGTTCAACCTCATAAACAACCTTATTAAATTGGAAGCCTTATAAAGTTATAAGACAAAGATTCAGAGATGAAGACGTGAGACGAGCAGGGCTGAACGAGCTACTCCACACCAACACCAACACGGACACACGAGCAGAAGCCAACACCAACACAGACTCACAGACACATGCACATAAGCCACCGTGGAGCAGAGGCTGGAGAGTCACCGAAAAGTTACAGAATGGTTGTAGTCGCAGATCAGAAAAAGAAGCCACAGATCTAGAAAACCATGGGTGGATGCGTGTATTTCGACTCAAAATTTAGAGCTAGGGTGAGTTAAAAAGGTTGAATATCTTGGGTTCTCAAAACATAAGTTTGGTCCCAAAAAATCTCAAATTTTTTTGATTCTGTTGATTCAACGGCCATGTACGCATTTCAGGCCAAATTTGGGTGTGTCGGTGTATTTCAGAACGTGTCCGAAAAAAAAAGAATGAGTTATCTATATGTTTTTTGGCATGTCGTACAAGTCCTTGGTTCCGGCATGCACTGGACACCGGTATAGCGGCCTAAGAGCCATACCAATACTTCATAGATTTAAGGTAATATGCTCAAAGGACAATAACTAGATGGTCATTCTTCCTCCAATTTACTCTCAGGCCTTGCTTAGAATTTCTGTATGAAGGTTATGTGGCTGATGAGTTTGCAAGTAGCTTTAACTACTAAACAATTAGATTATTAGAGAATATGTGTTTGTTGTCAAAGATGGGTAAATAGGTTGAATAGAGATTAGCTAAGATTATACATTCCATTTTTCACTTCACCTGCAAAATGAAGATTTATTTATATTCTATTTTGGATTGTTACTTATACGGGTGGTTAGAGACCATGGTTCGAAATTGTGGACCTTATCACCTGATGTGGTCGTAATGTTGCAGTTGTAGTCATCACCGCAATCACATCACCCCGCAATTGCAGCGTGGTTCCAAATCACAAGAAAAGACCACAATAAGACGATTATACGCCTGCATCAGAATTGCATTACGATCGCAACTGTAACACCCTTGTGGGGATGTCACATTTATGAATGCAATGAAATAAAATAAAATAAAACTCTTACCCAAGTTATAAAACTTTTGATACTTACATAAAATTTGTGGAATTTTTTTTTTATAATTGTAACATTAAATAAAATAACACGAAACACAAGGTATAACAAACATAAACTCACCATAATATACATATGATTCTCTTTTAGTACAAACATAATTTACAACTACATGTATTTAATAAATAAGTAAAGAGTTGACACAAAGCTAAAACATAGTACTGCCCAAGTGCACCTCGGTAGATATCAAACTCTCCGATGAATCATCGTCCATCACCTCCAGAATAACCATCGAAAAGTTCACATCTATGAGATCTCACAAAGACTTCGAACACAAGTCCGAGTCAATTTGTCGACTCGCTACAAAAGCTCACTAGGCGCATGGAAAACTCCCCGCCAATAACGCCTAATGGTCAAAGGTAACTCTAAATGTAAATAAAGCATAGTAGTGAATATGACCTCTCCGTCATACTCTCTACATAGGGACACAGTCAATCGTCCCACATAAGCTACTGTCCCTCGGTTCACATGCATACGCCACGCCTCGGAACCCCCGTGAAACTCCAGTCTCACGAACCTGAAGAATCCTGGCAGTGCCATGATCTCAAGATCAGTCTTGACGATCAGCGTGATTAACCGGTTCCTCCTCCTCGTATAAGTCGCCCAACTGTTGCTCGTCAAGGTACTGTACCTCAAGAGGCATATCCTCCTCTACCTCAAACTCTTTACGGAAACAATATAGTAATATCGAGAAAACATATAGAGAGGTGAGACAATCTACATCACTACCCGCATGGCAATAAAGAAAACGACAGTACAAAACAGGAATCACAACAACACATCATGTACAATATATCAAGCGATATATATATATATATATATATATATATATATATATATATATATATATATATATATATATATATAACATGTATCATATATCACGCATAATATATTAAAGCAATAAATCATACAATCTATCACAGATTATGATAAACAATAAAATGCAGATAATGCATGAACATTAAAATGCAGATGATGAATGATAAACACACTGACTCGTTCCTACTCCATGGAGCTAAACACGGACATCAGAGAGAATGAAATAAATAGAAACTAAAAATACTTTGTGGCTGCCCAACCAAACTAATGCACTGTCAAACGTTGTGTCTATAGCCCACAGTCCAAAACATCGTGTAGCAATACACAGTCCAAACATCGTGTACCACAGGCATAGTACTTAATAGTCCCCTCAAGATCTCGACTAAGAATAGTGCTTGTCAAGATCATTAGTGTGTTGCCCTGTTACCACGGCCCGTAGGAGCAACCCACTGTCCGCATGTAGAATTCTCCGCACACTAATGCCTCCAAGTTCATAAATGAACCACACTATGCTTATCACACCAAACACGGTGTAATTCGCCTCGTCAATCAATCACCAATTATAACCCAAATTGGCACAACACTCTAAACATGAGCTAAAAATTACAAAAATACCCCTATTATCCAAATTTTACCATATTTATGAAAAATTACCAAAATACCCCTAGTCACCAAATAACAAAGTATAGTACGTCCCACCTGACAATACTACACTACAACATGTCTGGGTCCACCACTTTGGCCCGACTGCAAAACTCACAGTATTGTTCAATCGCGTAGGAATTTTATCGCATTTTCACAATCTGTCATTTTCACAAACGTTTTTAAATCGCGTAAAGATATTTTGACATTTTCAAAGATCGTAAATTATTTTTGAATCATTTTCTCAATCGCGTAGGATTTTTAATTCATTTTCTTAACCAAATAGCTTAAAATTTTCATTTTTGATATGTGTAAAACTATATATCTAGTACTTTTAAAATACGTAATGTATTTTCCTTGTGTTATAAATATAGTATGGAATCTTTTCATTTTATGTGTCTGATTTTAATAAATTTCGGCAGCATTTTGCCTATAAAATCAGTATAAAGTATTTTTAACGTTTTTCTCTAAATATAGTTTATTTTTATTTTTACCCAATAATTTCACTTTGAAATTCACTAACGCGCTTCAAAATTTATAGTATGAGCTCTACGTTAGTACTTTTCAAGTGTCTGATTTATTTCTTACTTAAAGCAAATTATGCTAAGTTACAATTTTAGGACAGAATTAATTCCTTTGATTTTCTCAATGATTCTTTGGAATCAATTTATGTTATAAAACAATTACCTAACCTACCTTGGTAAATAAAATGGCATGTTGGCCAAATCAAAATAAAATGTCATTTATTTATACACTAAATGACATATTAGCCATAATTAATTTAAATCATCCATTATTTACCTAGGTTCATTAAATCCTTGATTTAGAAAAATTGTGAGAACATTTTGGTTCTCTATTTTTGTGAGAAGGCCGTGAGCCTCAAATGTGTTCTTTGGAACACTCATGCATTTCGTATACATGTTATTCACATCCTACTTAAATAATTACATAATTATAAATACATACAATTATATAACCACATATAAAACACATACAATATATTTAAAGCCATAATCATGCATAGCAAAAATAATAAAAACTATAATCATGCATAGCAAATTAAGATCACAATTAGTAAAGCATTTAAACAATCAAAAACAATAAAAATCACAAATAAACCATACAACCGAATCCTTATGGATTCTACACACAAACACAATCCATTTTCTCATCACCACTTAGGGTTGATGAGACTAAATCTCCCTTTTACCTCTTGTAGACAAATTAATCGGTTAGATTCCTTCCTTTTCTCCAAATTTCGTGTGACCTCCCAAACAATTCCCTTAAGTAAGTAAGCAAGAAGTGAAATTTTAGGCAAGATAGAGTAGGAATTTGGGAAAACTTTGTGAATGAAAGATGCTTAGAATGGGATTTAGGTTCAAGAAATGTGATGGGATAAAATTATGAAGGCTTGGTTGAGTATGTATGGGTGCTAGCCGAACCTAGGGAGAGAAAGTGAGAGAGAAGTGTGCTTGAGTTTTCTTGTGTTTTTAGAGAGAGAAATGGATAGTTAAAATGTGATAAGTGTGAAATAGAAAGTGAAGAGTGAATAGATAGAGCAGCAGCCGTGAATGAGTGTGTAGGGAGCTTGAGTGTTTGATTTTGCATGTAAAAATATCACAAATGTGTTCACATGGCCAAGCACGTGGCTTAGGTCATTGGATCCTTCAAGAACCATGTAGAACCAAGCCACCTTGCCTCTTTATGCAGCCCAAAACCGTGCAGCTCTTCCCCTCTTTAGTGAGTTAATTGTTCTCCAATTACACTTAATTACATGGTAATAGATTAGATAATTAGTTAGGTTAATTATCTAACCATTCTTAATTAACATACCATTAACATACCTAATTAATTTAGTATATATTAACATGTATTATAACCTTTAATTAATATTAAGACATCTAATTAGTATTTAGATTATAAGTAATTCATAACTAAGCTAGTTCACTTAGCATGCTATTTAAGTAATTAGATTAGTTAAATTAAGCCTAATTAGGTTACTAACCATTTTCAAGCCTACAATTGTTGACTTAATCCTAACCCTTGGTTCATCTTTAATCCTTAGCCCTAGATTAGATCTAAGGTAGATATCACTTGGTCATAAATCTATCATTCTAATCTTACCATTGATTAGATCAATGGCTTAGGTTAAAGGCTTCATCATTAAGTCTTCATCCAACGGTTCAAATAAAAACCTATGCTTCCTTAGTTGTCCAAATCCTATTGGTTTAGAAAGTCAAGCCTACTTTTGTTGACTTGCTCTCATTGGTTAGAAATTGTCCAGTCAGCACAGTTGACTGTTTTTCCTAAACGCAGTCCCACAGCACTTTTAAAGATCTGTGGTCAAATCGAAGCAGATTTTTACTATTTTTGAGGCAAGATAGAATCTTGTAATATAAAATAATATTATAAAAATATAAAATTATTTTATTGCACGATTAAATCCAAAAATTATGAGATTAATATATATATCAATCGAATTGGGTTTAGTAAGATCCCCACTCCAATTAATTAAAATAAGATTTATCCCAGAGCGAGAAAATTATTATTTCCTTAGGTCGAGCAAATCACATACAACAATGACCAAGTACACTCACGGAGCAGTCAAATTAAATTTACTGCTCACAGAATTCACAAAACAGTACAAATTGGGACTATATTGTAACTATCCCAAAAGTTGGGGTGTTACAACTCTCCCCTACTAATAAGAATTTCGTCCCCGAAATTCATCATACATCAAACAATTAAGAATATTGCTCCCTCATCCTATCCTCTAATTCCCATGTAGCATCTCCCGTTACATTGTTCCACACTACCTTCACCAGTTCTATCATCTTCCCTCGAAGTTGTTTCACTCTCCTGTTCTCGATTCTAACAGGAAGTGTTTCATACGTCAAATTATCCTTCAGCTGTACTTCATCAGGTTGTATCACATAGGTTGGATCGGGAATGTATTTCCTCAACTGAGACACATGAAATACATTATGAAGATTGGTTAGAAAAGTCGGTAAAGCTATTTGATAAGCTACAGGACCAATCCGACGAATAATCTGATAAGGTCCTATAAACTTAAGTGTAAGCTTTCTCGATTTAAGAACTCTTCCAACACCCGTTGTAGGTGTAACTCTTAAGAACACATGATCGCCTTCTTCAAATTCTAGAGGTCGTTGTCGTTTATCAGCATAACTTTTCTGATGACTCTGGGTCGTTCGCATCTTTTCTTGTATCATCTTCACATTTTCTGTAGTCTGCTGCACAAGATCAGGATCAATAGTCATACTCTCTCCATCCTGATACCAACACAAAGGTGTTCGACATCGTCGTCCATAAAGTGCTTCATAGGGCGCCATTCCTATGCTCGAGTGAAAACTATTGTTGTAAATGAATTCTATCAAAGACAAAAATTCGTCCCAACTCCCTTGCTGTTCTAACACACAAGCACGCAACAGATCTTCCAACGACTGAATCGTTCTCTCTGTCTGACCATCAGTCTACGGATGATATGCAGAACTCAATCGCAATTTAGTCCCCATAGCTTCTTGCAAACTTTGCCAGTCTTGACGTAAACCTCGGATCCCTATCAGAAACTATACTCGCAGGCACACCATGAAGTCTAACAACTTCGTCGATATAAATCTGGGTTAAGAGCTCCAACGGATACTTAATATTGACCGGCAAGAAATGCGCTGATTTCGTAAGCCTATCAACTATAACCCATGTCGAATCATAACCTTTCCTCGTCCTTGGAAATCCAGTAACGAAATCCATCAAGATACTATCCCACTTCCACTCTGGAATAGTCAAAGGTTGTAACATACCAGCAGGCCTTTGATGTTCCACTTTTGCCTTTTGACAGACAAGACAATATGTCACACGTTCAGCTACATCTCTCTTCATTCTTGGCCACCAAAACAATCGTTTCAAGTCTTGATACATCTTCGTCATCCCCGGATGCATACTCAAATTACTTGTATGAGCTTCATCCATAATTGCTCTCTTGAGTTCGGAATCATCCGATATACAAACTCTTCCTTTAAACATTAAGATTCCATCAGATCCTTCCTCCACCGTAGCTTTATGAGCTTGCTTCAACAATTCCTTTTCGTTTTGTAAAAACGCATCTTCATCTTGTTTCTCCTTTATTATTTCCAACAAGTCATTCAAAACTACAACTTTACTTAGACGAATCTTTCCAGGTACCAATTCCATTGATAACCATAGATCTCTGAATTGCTTCATCAACTCCTCCTCTTTAATCATCATAGTAGAAACACTTACTACCTTTCTGCTTAAGGCATCAGCCACCACATTCGCTTTTCCTGGATGGTATTGAAGATGAAATTCATAGTCCTTCAAAAATTCCAACCATCGCCTCTGTCTCATATTCAATTCTCTTTGATCAAACAAGTATTTTAAGCTCTAGTGATCACTAAAGACATTGAACATAGCCCTATACAGAAAATGCCTCCACACTTTCAACGCAAAAACTACTGCAGCTAGCTACAAATCGTGCGTTGGGTAGTTCCTCTCATGAACCTTCAACTGTCTTGAAGCATAAGCTACTACGTTCCGATTCTGCATCAACACACATCCTAACCCTTGGTAAGATGCATCACAATACACCTCAAAAGATCTGTTAGGATCCGACAGAATTAACACTGGTGCAGTTGTTAACCTCTTTTTCAGCTCTTGAAAACTCGTTTCACGTTCTTCCGTCCAATCGAAAGCTTGACTCTTCCTCGTAAGTTGTGTAAGTGGTCCAGCTATCTTGGAAAAACCTTCGATAAACCTTCGGTAATATCCATCTAATCCAACAAAGCTTCGAACCTCAGTCACAGTCTTAGGCCTTTCCCACTGTAAAACAGTCTCTACCTTTGATAGGTCTACCGTAATACCTTCCTTGGAAATTATGTGACCTAGAAATTGAACTTCGTCTAACCAAAACTCGCACTTTGACAACTTCGCAAACAGCTTCTTTTCCTTCAAAATCTGGAGAACTATACTGAGATGTTCAGCATGCTCTTCTTGACTTTGAGAATAGATCAGAATGTCATCGATGAAGACAACGACAAATTTGTCTAAGTACGGATGAAAAATCCTATTCATATAGTCCATGAATATCGCAAGAGCATTCGTCACTCCGAACAGCATCACTTGGTACTCATAATGTCCATAACGAGTTCGGAAAGCTGTTTTAGGCACATCGTCGACCTTGACACGAATCTGATGATAACCTGATCACAGATCTATCTTAGAGAATACAGCGGCTCCCTTCAATTGATCCATCAAATCATCAATCCTCGGTAGCGGATACTTGTTCTTTATAGTCACATTGTTCAGCTGTCGATAATCTACACAAAGGCGCGAAGTTCCATCCTTCTTTTTGACCAGCAACACTGGTGCTCCCCATGGTGAAACACTAGGTCGCACAAACTGCTTCTCCAACAGTTCCTCCAATTGCTTCTTCAACTCTGCCAACTCTACAGGTGACATTCGCTACGGTGCAATCGAAATAGGACCTGCTCCAGGTACTAAGTCGATAGAGAATTCGATCTCCCTTTCCAGTGGCAAACCAGGTACATCGTCAGGAAAAATCTCTGGAAACTCATTGATGACAGGAATAGTGCTCACATCCTTCTCAGACTTGACTTCCAAAGAAGACAGCAACATAAACCCTTGGGCTCCATCCCTCAACAATGACTTGACCTTTACAGCAATCAAGAATCCAAAACTTTCTTCCTTAGGAAAAACTATGGCCTTACTCGCACAGTCTATAAGGATATGGTTAGAAGATAACCAATCCATTCCTAATATTACGTCTATCTCAACAAGAGGTAAACAAATCAAGTTGATTGAAAACTTACGATCCTTTATAACAATAGGGCAGTTCATGCATATCTTGGATGTAACAACAAGCTTGGCGGTTGGTGTAGAAACAATCAATTGAAAACTCGAGAAGACACGGCGGTTTCAAACGTTCCACACAATCATATGCAATAAATAAGTGTGTTGCACCCGAATCATATAGCAAAGTCGAGGTGATTACCTTCAATGACACCTTCCCTTGTATAAGATCCTCGGGCCGAGAAGCTTCAGTTCTTGGGTCATTGTATACACTCTCCTCCGATCTTGGTTGAGTAGCACGGACATTCCTCACTGCAGGCTTCCTCTCGGGCTGAGTGCAATCTCTAGAAACATGTCCAGGCTTCTTGCAGTTAAAATAGATCGTTCCCCTGATCGGACAATCTGTAGATATATGGCCACTCTTGCCACATTTAAAATAGGTTGGCGTAAACGCCACATTCTGAGCAGGTCGATTTCCACCATAACTTCCCCCAACAGATGGATGTTGCGGCTGACTCCCCGACGGTCTCGCATAAGGCTTCCTCTGAAACCTACCACCACTGCTACTACTTCCTTTTTGGAACCTAGTTGGCCCAAAATTACGATTCCTCAGATCTTGGGACGGCTCCAATGCCTCGAGTCTTCGACAAGTATCTATCAACACAGGAAACTCCCTCATTCTCATTGGTAGCACTGCACGTCTCAACTCCATTCTTAACCCATCCTCAAACTTCTGGCACTTCCATACCTTATCCGGCCTGCCTGAAATACCTCGAGAATTATGACAAACTCTCAAATTTGCAAAGATATTCTCCAACGGTCATATTCCTTGACGTAAACCAAGAAATTCCATTTCCTTGGCATGTCGAGCAAGTCTTAGGAAAGTACTTCTCCGAAATACTTCACAAAACACCTCCCGATGATCTCAGTTCCTTCCGCTTGCAACAGCTGGCAGGTATTCCTCCACCAGTTCTCAGCATCTCCTCTCAGCATATATATAGCAAATGTTACCTTCTTATTCTCCGCGCACCCCATTCCTTCGAATATTCGCTCCAAGTCTTGAATCCAAAGACTTGCCTTTTTAGGGTCAAACTCGCCTCTAAACTGTGGCGAATTATTGCGTCTGAACTCAGACAAATTCAAAGCATCAGCAGTCGCATCTTGATGTTGGGCTGCTCTTTGATTTTGCTGATTTTGCTGAGCAATCACTTCTTTGCCATTTGTGAATAGCCTCAGCAACGGCAACCATTGGGTCCACATTAGGTGCCACGTTTGCACGCCTTCCTCTTCCTCCAGACATCTTCTTTCTTCAACAAGACAAAATAATGTCAGATGTAACCTTTCGAAAACAAATTACAGAGATTCACATAACACAAGCAAAAACAGACCTAACCACAACCCCAAAAGACTCTAACTTGGGCTCTGATACCAACGAATGTAACACCCTTGTGGGGATGTCACATTTATGAATGCAATGAAATAAAATAAAATAAAACTCTTATCCAAGTTATAAAACTTTTGATACTTACATAAAATTTGTGGAATATTTTTTTTTATAATTGTAACATTAAATAAAATAACACGAAACACAAGGTATAACAAACATAAACTCACCATAATATACATATGATTCTCTTTTAGTACAAACATAATTTACAACTACGTGTATTTAATAAAACAGTAAAGAGTTGACACAAAGCTAAAACATAGTACTGCCCAAGTGCACCTCGGTAGATATCAAACTCTCCGATGAATCATCGTCCATCACCTCCAGAATAACCATTGAAAAGTTCACATCTACGAGATCTCACAGCACTTCGAACACGAGTCCGAGCTGTCGACTCGCTACCAAGCTCACTAGGCGCATGGAAAACTTCCTGCCAATAACGCCTAATGGTCAAAGGTAATTCTAAATGTAAATAAAGCATAGTAGTGAATATGACCTCTCTGTCATACTCTCTACATAGGGACACAGTCAATCGTCCCACATAAGCTACTTGTCCCTCGGTCCGCATGCATACGCCACGCCTCGGAACCCCGTGAAACTCCGCCTCACGAACACGAAGAATCCCTGGCGATGCCATGATCTCAAGATCGGTCTTGACGATCGGCGTGATCAACCTGCCTCCTCCTTGTATAAGTCGCCCGACTATTGCTCGTCGTGTAGTCTTGTACCTCAAGAGGCGATCCTCCTCTACCTCAAACTCTTTACTAAACAATATAGTAATATCGAGAAAACATATAGAGAGGTGAGACAATCTACATCACTACCCGCATGGCAATAAAGAAAACAACAAGATACAAAACAGGAATCACAACAATACATCATGTACAATATATCAAGCGATATATATATATATATATATATATATATATATATATATATATATATATATATATATATATATATATATATATATATAACATGTATCATATATCACGCATAATATATTAAAGCAATAAATCATACAATCTATCACAGATTATGATAAACAATAAAATGCGAGATAATGCATGCACATTAAAATGCGAGATGATGAATGATACACACACCGACTCGTTCCTACTCCATGGAGCTAAACACGTACATCGAGAGAATGATCCGAATAGAAACTAAAAATACTTTGTGGTTTCATGACCAAACTATTGCACCTTCTGCTTGTCAAACGTTGTGTCTATAGTCCACAAATCAAAACATCGTGTAGCAAGATTACATCAAACATCGTGTACCACAGCATAGTACTTAATAGTCCCCTCAAGATCTCGACTAAGAATAGTGCTTGTCAAGATCATTAGTGTGTTGCCGTTACCACGCCCAGGAGAACCCACCGTCCGTACGTGGAATTCTCCGCACACTAATGCCTCCAAGTTCATAAATGAACCACACTATGCTTATCACACCAAACACGGTGTAATTCGCTCGTCAATCAATCACCAATTATAACCCAAATTGGCACAACACTCTAAACATGAGCTAAAAATTACAAAAATACCCCTATTATCTAAATTTTACCATATTTATGAAAAATTACCAAAATACCCCTATTCACCAAATAACAAAGTATAGTACGTCCCACCTGACAATACTACACTACAACATATCTGGGTCCACCACTTTGGCCCGACAGCAAAACTCACAGTATTGTTCAATTGCGTAAGAATTTTATCACATTTTCACAATGTGTCGTTTTCACAAATGTTTTTAAATCATGTAAAGATATTTTGACATTTTCAAAGATCGTAAATTGTTTTTGAATCATTTTCTCAATCGCGTAGGATTTTTAATTCATTTTCTTAACCGAATAGCTTAAAATTTCCATTTTCGATATGTGTAAAACTATATATCTAGTACTTTTAAAATACGTAATGTATTTTCCTTGTGTTATAAATATAGTATGGAATCTTTTTCATTTTATGCGTCTGATTTTAATAAATTTCAAAAAGACATTTTGCCTATAAAATCAAATAGATAAAGTATTTTTAACGTTTTCCTCTAAATATAGTTTATTTTTATTTTTACCCAATAATTTCACTTTGAAATTCACTAACGCGCTTCAAAATTTATAGTATGAGCTCCACGTTAGTACTTTTCAAGTGTCTGATTAATTTCTTACTTAAACCAAATTCTACTAATTTACAATTTTAGGACAGAATTAATTCCTTTGATTTTCTCAATGATTCTTTGGAATCAATTTATGTTATAAAACAATTACCTAACCTACCTTGGTAAATAAAATGGCATGTTGGCCAAATCAAAATAAAATGACATTTGTTTATACACTAAATGACATATTAGCCATAATTAATTTAAATCATCCATTATTTACCTAGGTTCATTAAATCCTTGATTTAGAAAAATTGTGAGAACATTTTGGTTCTCTATTTTTGTGAGAAGGTCAGCCGTGAGCCTCAAATGTGTTCTTTGGAACACTCATGCATTTCGTACATGTTATTCACATCCTACTTAAATAATTACATAATTATAAATACATACAATTATATAACCACATATAAAACACATACAATATATTTAAAGCCATAATCATGCATAGCAAAAATAATAAAAACTATAATCATGCATAGCAAATTAAGATCACAATTAGTAAAGCATTTAAACAATCAAAAACAATAAAAATCACAAATAAACCATACAGCCGAATCCTTATGGATTCTACACACAAACACAATCCATTTTCTCATCACCGCTTAGGGTTGATGAGACTAAATCTCTCTCTTATCTCTTGTAGACAAATTAATCGGTTAGATTCCTTCCTTTTCTCCAAATTTCGTGTGACCTCCCAAACAATTCCCTTAAGTAAGTAAGCAAGAAGTGGAATTTTAGGCAAGATAGAGTAGGAATTTGGGAAAACTTTGTGAATGAAAGATGCCTAGAATGGGATTTAGGTTCAAGAAATGTGATGAGATAAAATTATGAAGGCTTGGTTGAGTATGTATGGGTGCTGGCCGAACCTAAGGAGAGAAAGTGAGAGAGAAGTGTGCTTGAGTTTTCTTGTGTTTTTAGAGAGAGAAATGGATAGTTAAAATGTGATAAGTGTGAAATAGAAAGTGAAGAGTGAATAGATAGAGCAGCAGCCATGAATGAGTGTGTAGGGAGCTTGAGTGTTTGATTTTGCATGTAAAAATATCACAAATGTGTTCACATGGCCAAGCACATGGCTTAAGTCATTGGATCCTTCAAGAACCATGTAGAACCAAGCCACCTTGCCTCCTTATGCAGCCCAAAAACCGTGCAGCTCTTCCCCTCTTTAGTGAGTTAATTGTTCTCCAATTACACTTAATTACATGGTAATAGATTAGATAATTAGTTAGGTTAATTATCCTAACCATTCTTAATTAACATACCATTAACATAACTAATTAATTTAGTATATATTAACATGTATTATAACCTTTAATTAATATTAAGACATCTAATTAGTATTTAGATTATAAGTAATTCATAACTAAGCTAGTTCACTTAGCATGCTATTTAAGTAATTAGATTAGTTAAATTAAGCTTAATTAGGTTACTAACCATTTTCAAGCCTACAATTGTTGACTTAATCCTAACCCTTGGTTCATCTTTAATCCTTAGCCCTAGATTAGATCTAAGGTAGATATCACTTGGTCATAAATCTATCATTCTAATCTTACCATTGATTAGATCAATGGCTTAGGTTAAAGGCTTCATCATTAAGTCTTCATCCAACGGTTCAAATAAAAACCTATGCTTCCTTAGTTGTCCAATTTCTATTGGTTTAGAAAGTCAAGCCTACTTTTGTTGACTTGCTCTCATTGGTTAGAAATTGTCCAACAAAGCAAGATTGACTATTTTTCCTAAACGGGTCCCACGACATTTTTAAAGATCGTGGTCAAATCGAAGCGATTTTTACTATTTTTGAGACAAGAGGAATCTTGTAATATAAAATAATATTATAAAAATATAAAATTATTTTATTGCACAGCTTAAATCCAAAAATTACGAGATTAATATATATATCAATCAATTGGGTTTAGTAAGATCCCCACTCCAATTAATTAAAATAAGATTTATCCCACTTTAAAATTATTATTTCCTTAGGTGGAGCAAATCACATACAACAACCAAGTACACTCACGAACAGTCAAATTAAATTTACTACTCACGAAATTCACAAAACAAGACAAATTGGGACTATATATTGTAACTATCCCAAAAGTTGGGGTGTTACAAAACATCAGCAATACATTTTAAAAACCAATTTTTAGCCACAAGAAATTTCTTGCTGCAACCATAATTTAAAACTATGTTAGAGACAAAGATATTGTAATCATATAGGTAGACTACATACTATGTGTAAGATGCATTTTATAGTTCTGCTATGTTCTTTTGCTAAGTTCTTCTATTGTTATATACTTTGTGTTAAGAATTAGGTTAAAAGAAAGCTGATGGATTTGTAGTTTGATTTATAGCAAAGGTTAACTAATCGACCATGTTTGTTAAAACTAATTCATCTGCAAATGGAGATTGCTTTTGTAGTGGTGTTCCCTAGTTTTTTTTATATGATTATGTTCTTTCATGCATGCAGTAGCAGTATATCCACTTTCACGGGAAAGAACTGCGTGAGGCACTGTTTCCTCTTATTTATCACTTATCATTAGCCTTTTGGTTTGTACAAGATAGGTTGTACTGTCACGAATATTAACTTAATCCCTTCGATGTGCATTTAGGTACCTGTAAGTATTATTGATTTTTAGATTGATGCAAAATTCCTATATCGCTAATCACATGTTGATAACAGTTATACTATATATACTAATTATTCTACATGACTACACCTCGTATAAAAATCATATATAATATGATACTATTACAATTTAAGGAAGCATTTTTTCCACCGCTAGGTAGAGGACTTTGACTCAAAATGAAGGGTTATTTTTTCATTAGTATTTTTATGGTTTGACTAGTATGCGATGGATATAGTGACTTAGAATGAAGGGTTGTTTTTAACTAGTTCAAGTAAGATTTATATGATTTTAATGTTGGGTTTAGACTCCTACCATCAAAAAGTTAATGAGGGTAGTATAACTCTAAACCATGAATAATGTTGCATGTCAAGGGAAATTAGTTGTTTAAAAAATTGTTTGTGTGGTTGATTTGTGATGATTGATTTTAAGGTTGATTGATTAGCTTGATTAATTTCGTACATAATTGTATTTTATTATTTATTTTTCTGTATAGCAGTCATCTTGTATAAATAGAGACTAACCCTACTATATACAACTCATGAATATATATATACATATATATATATATTCATCAGCCTTTTTCTCTTTGTTTCTATCTCTAACTTGGTATCAGAGAGTTTAGGCTCTCGGTCCAATCCTTCTATTCATCGTCACCGTATTGTTCTTCGATAAGTCTCATTGTTTTCCATTGTTGTCAAAATCTCTCACAGCTGTCGTTTCTGGTTCGTTGCTCTTGGGACCTCTATTTTTAACACTGCCATCACCATTGGAAATGCCATCTTTCGATCTATCAACTAACAAAATTTCACCATTGTTTGTCATGTCATGCATCACTTCCTTCTCTGCTCGTGTGGTTCATGCATCAGATACCCAGCCGCGAGTATGAGCCACGATCCGTGACCCAAGACCCGCTCTGCAACTTGAGATCCGCCTCTAATCTAGACGAGATTGACATGGCGCTGAAATGGACATGCTACCTAGTTACTTATGTGTCCACCTTGTGCTGACATGGCATTGACATGTCACTACAGACATGGCACTAGACCTCTTTCCCTAGGTTTTTTGTGAAATCTTTTCATTTTGAGGTCTTTTTATGTCAATTCAGCCTCGAAAGTGCTCTTTTTTTTTACTATTCTTTGTTTGCCACTATGAAAAAGTTTGATGTTGCTTAGCCTATTACAATTTTACTCAATGGTTTGAATTACACACTGTGGGTTGAGGCCATGCGTGGCTTTCTGAAAGGCCGAAGACTTTAGCGATATGTAACAGATGATATTACTTGCCCTGTCAAAGCTGAATATGACACTGATGAGAAGTTTGTTGACAAATTAAAAGACCGTGATAGCAAAAATCATTAGATCATCACCTAGTTTAGAAATACCTCTACTTCTAGTATTCATTTGCAGTTTGGGCACTTTAACATTATCAAAGAGTTATGAGATCATATGAAGAATCAATATATAATTTCTGATTTGTTTCATCAATATCAGCTACTGAAGGAACTCAACAGTTTGAAACAAGAGCTCGGACAATCTATGTATGAGTTTCTGGCTTGAATGGAAGCTATCTAGGATCAACTAATTTTGTGTAAGTCAATCTTGAAGCACAAAAGTGATACTAAGCTATATGAGGAATATTGTGATCGCACCAAGCTCATCCAGTTTTTGATGGCTCTCACTGATGACTATAAACCCGTTTGAGCATTTCTACTACACTAGGATCCCTTGCCTACACTTAAGGACGCCCTTCCTTGTCTGAAGTTAGAAGAAACTAGATTGGGTCTTTTTCGATCAAAAACAGAATTGGCTTTTGTAGTTACTAGTCAGAAGGGCAAATCATGGCGTTACTACTGTAACCTAGCCATGCTCTTCCTAAATATCCCACCATAGAGTGTCGAACTTGTAAACAGAAGGGTAATATTGCTCCCAACTACCCCTCTTTGATATGCAAATTCTGTAAACTTCCAAGACATTTGGTTAAGCGGTGCCCTACTCATTCACTAAGGCCTGAACAGAGTAAGTTTCAACCTTATCTCAATTCCTCCTCTAAGCTTATGTTTGAGCTTCAGTTACTAACAATGCCTCTTCCTCTACTTTCTAGATCGTTCTTTCCACTACTGATCTTGAGTCCTTTCTTAAGTAAGTATTTTCTCAATCTGGTAACACTCCTAGCAACTACACTAGGTAATAACCATTGGTATTTTGATTTTGCATATTGTAATCATATGACTTCCTTGTCCCTTGTCTTTTCTTCCTTTTCCTCTAGAGATGTTATTCATTCTATTCATATTGCTGATGGATCTTTTATAAAATTAAGTCATAAGGGTCTCATCTCCCTACCTACCCTTACTTTATCAAACACTTACCTTATTTCCAAATTAAACTTTAATCTTATCTCTGCTGGCTAATTATGTGACCTTTGTTATATTCTTACCTTTTCTTCTATTGGTTATTCTATGTAGGATCCACGGACGAGGCAGATCATTAGGAATGGTCGTAACATTGGAAGATTGTGTAAGGTCACTACCCTTCATGTTCCTCCGTCTTCTATGTCAACTCTCTGTGCTACTTCTACTTCCTCTCTTATTCAGCTATGGCATCAACGTCTTGGTCACAATTCTCTTAATAAATTATGTCCTCTCATTTCTCAGGATGTTGTAGGTTATGTTAAAGAAGAATCCTTGCATTGTACTTCTTGTCAAGTAGCTAAACAACCTGCCATATCTTTTAATAAAAGTACTTCTATTTTTATTTCTTCATTTGATCTTGTGCATTATAATGTTTGAGGTCTAACTTCTACACCCACTATGGGAGGTTATTGATATTTTATAATTTTCATTGATGATTATTCATGTTTTACGTGGATATATTTAATGAAAAATTGTTTTGAACTCCAAATCTACATTATCTTTGCCACTATGATTAAAACTTAGTTTTCAAAGACAATTAAGGTTTTTTGTTGTGATAATGCCTCCATTCTGAGTTTTCATGTCCTAGTACGTCTCAACAAAAATGGTAGCGATGAAAGAAAACATCAGTATATTGTTAACTCTGTTTGAGCTATACTAATTTCCTCTTCTTGTCCTGAATGTATATGGGGTGAAACTGCTCTTACTACTATTTATGTTATTAATTGTCTTCCTTCCTCTGTTTTTAGTAATGTATCTCCTTATGAATGGCTTCACCATATACCTCCAAACTACAGTTTTATCAAAGTTTTTAGTTGTTCCTATTTTATTCTTCTTCAACCTCATGAGCACACTAAGCTTGAACCCCGTGCCCGTCTCTGTTGTTTCCTTTGTTATGGTACTGAACACAAGGGCTATCACTGTGGGGATCCAATTTCTCAGCCATTCATATTTCTCATCATGTTATTTTTAGGAAGATACTATGTTCTCCTCACTATCTCAGTTTAAGTCTATTCCTCCTACTTCTACCCCCTTGTTTACCAAACCATCTATTGATCTTTTCTTGAATGATTTTAATACAAAGTCTTCATATGTGTCTGAGACAAGTTTCTTGCTTACAGGTTCCTCTTCTGATTCTCCCAGTGAGCTCTCACCATCATCTGAAGCTTCGACTCATCTCGTTGACATTATCTTGACCGTTGATCGTTGATCTTGCATTTGACACTGCTCTCCGTCCCTCTCGGGTAAGAAACCATTCCATTTACATTCGTAATTATCATTATTTTTGTACCATGCTTCACCTTCATGAACTGCAGTTATATCCAGAGGCATCCACTGACCCCTATTGGCAACATGCTATGAAAGAAGAATTATAGGCTTTGGAGAATAATCGTACTTGGGAAATGATTGATCTTCCTTCTAATAAGGCTTTTGTCAGATGTAAATAGGTTTATAAGATTAAAACTCACTCTGATGGGTCTATTGATCGTTACAAGGCTCACTTGGTGGCCAAAGGTTTTACTCAGGAATATGGGATTGATTATGAAGAAACATTTGCTCCAAGTGCTCGTCTCACTTCCGTTCGTACTCTTCTTGCTATTATTACCATCTGCAACTAGACTCTTAACCATATAGATGTGAAGAATGCCTTTCTCAAAGGTGACTTGGAAGAAGTCTATATTTCACCACCACTTAGTTATTCTTGTCCACCTAACAAGGTCTGTCTTCTTCACAAAGCCTTGTCTTAAACATGTTCCCCGAGCCAGGTTTGCCAAGTTCAGTTCTACCATCAGTCAGCTTGGGTTCTCCTCTAGTCCTCAAGATTCAGCTTTCTTCATTTGAAAGACTGATCGCGACACTATGTTATTGCTTCTTTATATTGATGACATGATCATTACTGGTGATGATATTTCTAGTATTGTTGATCTTAAAGCATTCTTGAGGCGTAATTTTGAGATGAAATATCTTGGCCCTCTTAGTTATTTTCTAGGACTTGAGGTTATTTCCTCTATTGATGATATTTATTTGTCTCAAGTTAAATATGTCTAAGATCTTATTTCTCGAGCTAGTCTCTTATATAGCTACGCCGAATCCTCTCCTCTAGAACCTAATGTTAGGTTTACACTTCTGGATGGTAGTGTACTTGATGACCTTACCCTATATTAGCAGTTGGTTGACAACTTGATTTATCTTACTATTACTCGTCCAAATATTTTATATGCTATTCATTTAGTTAATCAGTTTATGTCAACTCTGCACACTACTCACTATACTGTTGTTCTTCGTATTATTCGATATATAAAAGAGACTCTGTTTCATGGGATTCATTTTTCAGCAAACTCCTCCTTGGTCCTCCAAGCTTATTCTGATGTTGATTGAGGTGAAGATCCCACTGATCGCTGATCCACCATTGGCTACTATATCTATCTTGGTGGTGCGCTTATTTCATAGCGAAAGCAAGAAATAGACTTTAACTGCACATTTCAGTACTGAAGCAGAATGTCAGGCTCATGCTGACACCACTTCTGAAATACTTTGGTTGCGTTGACTTCTTGATGAGTTAGGTTTCTTTCAGTCCTCTTTCACTGCTCTTTATTGTAATAATAGGAATGCTATTCAAATTACTCACAATGATGTCTTTCATGAGTGCACCAAGCACATTGAGATCAATTATCATTTCATTCATCAACACATTCTTCATGGTCCTCTTCATCTCATTTCTATTGGAGCCCTTGACCAGCCAATTGATCTGTTCATCAAAGCTCATCATCTTGGTCAATTTAAACTCAAGTTGGTTCCCTCTACACCCACTTGAGTTTGAGGGGGGATGTTAGCGTGATTGATTTGTGATCACTAATTTTGGGGTTGATTGATTAGCTTAATTGATTTGATTGATTCCATACATAATTATATTTTACTATTTCCCTTTTCTGTATAGCAACCCTTTTGTATAAATAAAGGCTAACCTTCCTGTATACAACTCCTTCAGAAATATATATATATTCACTAATTTTTTTCTCTCTATTTCTGTTTCTAACTAAAATAACCATCATGTCCTATTTCAGGTATTGCATAATCAATTCACGTATTGTATGTGGGACCTCTAGAAGATCTTTCCTAGAAATGATTGTAGCCAATAATTTTCACTACATTTGTCCATTCTTTTTTCTTCATTCGGGGTTAGTGAAGCAAGAGGCATATCTAGTGAGAGAAGGTTTTATTATAAGAAGGTGAGATAGTAAATCTTGACCATATAATCATACATGGATGGTCAAAATTAAAAGTTACTTAAAGATCATGTAACTACTTAAAAAAGTCACGTGAATTTATATTCTAATCTTAACCATTCATGTAAGATCTAATGGTCAAAATTCATTCATTTCATCTCTTACAATAAATACTTCTCTCATTAGATACACTTCTAGTAAAACAAATTGATTTTAGAGAGAAAATTATTTTGGGGCTTTACATAGGTTTAAATGGATTTGGATATTCTCTTTCTTGAAAAAATAAGTATGATAATATTATATCATGAAAGAAAAAGAAACAAACTAATTCTATGTTAGATAAGTAGTGGTGGGTCTGTTTTTTGGTACATAGTGGTGGGTCTTTATTACATAAGAAAATTGGTCTTCAATTCGGCATGTCATTTTTCCACAATAGGTCTCTTTTTATTTTTATATCAAGGAGCCATTTCACATACTCCACATTTTTTGTGAAGTATGGTATTCAACACCCTCATCCATTATTGATTTCTTATAAATTTTGATCAAAGGCTATAATGTTTTACTTGCTAACTTGACCATATGTCATTTTTAATATAATGGGTAATATTTATCTTAGTCCCTCAAAAATTCTATTATTGTGTTTAAGATTTGCAATTCTATCCCATCCTCCCTTTCTCATCTGTTGTGCTTTGTTTTCCCTCACCCTATCGCCACCAGAAAGCAGTCACTGAATCTGCAACCGCCGACCTCTAGCACGCCGAATCTATAACCACCAAGCTCCAACGTGCCAGATTTGTAACCACCACCATTGGATCTGAAATCACACGAATCGGTCACTCACAAATCGAGCCCTGCCGTGCGAATCACGGGTATAGATTCACTATAGCCGCAAGTGTGAGTGGACGACAGTTAGGATTTGCGCGGTGGGGCTTGCTTGTAGACAACAATGGTGGCGGTACCACTGGATTTGCACACAAACCTAGTCACACGTTGGCGACGCTAGGTTTGTGAGTGGTCGATTCATGTGGTACCACTAGATCTGTAGCCACACGAACCCAATCTTATGCCACCAATAAACCTTCTCTCTCTATCTTCATATCTTTCTTCTTTTGTGTTTGTTTCTCAACCTATTCCCTTTCAATTTCATCCTTTTCAATTTTTTTTAAATCTCATTTTGAATGACAAATGGCTTCAGGGTATAAACAAAAACAAACCTGAGCACATTCCATAAGTAAAAGGATTTTAGGACTATAGCAATTGGGATTTGGCTTCGCATGGTGGTGATAGGGATTTCTAGTGATGATGGGATGAGGGAGGTTGGAGGTGGATGGTAAAGGACTGAAAAATAAATAACATAAATAACAGGTTTAGATAATAAATAATAATTTATTAAAATAAATAAATTTAACCTACTGAAACTTCCTATCAGCGGTATTATTTTTGTAGAGTATCATAAAAGTAGACTATGTAAAACATTTCCTTATATCTAACTAATGTTTTATACCCGTACAATGCACAAGATAAATTAAAAATATATAAAAATAAATAAGAAAAAATATACTTAGCCTATAAATATGATATCCCGAATGGTTTAGATGAATTTCATTAAGTTATAATTAGTGGAATTCACAGTAGGACTCACTCAAAACTATTGTTTTTGTTTTCATTACCTAACTCTTCCCGTGTTATGATAATTAAGTTATGTAGTTCTTCTCAATAAATATTTTTTTATATGACTTTCTAATAAATAATTAGTTTATATGAAAATATGTACCTTCCTTTTATATATTATATTATATTATATATGATGATTTGTGCCGCCACAATCAAATTCCATCATCACATACTTCTTGGATACAACTTAGGTTAGTTTATGTCTTTGGCCCAACCTTCTCTTTGAACTGTGGGCTAACAACCTTCTCTTGGATGGAACTTTATTTTATTTTATTTTATTTCAATTATAAGCCCAAATAGTACATTATTAGAGCCATTAAAATGGGTCAAGCCCAATAGTCCAACAAAATATACGAGTTGGGCTAGCAAAAGTGAACAAAAAAAAATCGATAAAGCCCGACCAAAATTTGGGCTGACTTGCTTCGGATCGGACCATCCTGACAACCCGATTGGCTTTGAAAGTGAATAAATAAAAAATAAAAAATAGAAAAAAAAACTTTAAAAGCTGCAGGTTGCAGCATTTAATGCAATGCAACAGAGCCAACACAGAGTACAGAGGAAAAACGGGAAGAAATGAAAAAGAAAGAAAAGAAAGTGATGGGATGGGATGGATGGGAATGGGGGGCTTTTTATAGGGCAGAGGTTGGGGGCTGGGCTAGCGCATGGATGTTACTCAACGTACTGGTTTCATAAAGTACAACCACAAGGACAATGTCATGGTCAGAGTCACCCACCCACTCAGTTACTCACCAGTCTCACCTCTATCGAAGCAAATGAAACAAACATCCTCTTCTTATCTCTTTAGTTTCATGATGGTCTTCTTCTCATACAATGGTTGCTGAGCACGTTGTTTAACTCTCATCTCTACAAGATCCAGTCGTGAAGAGCAAGTGGGTGGGGGAACCTTGGCGCCTCTAGTTTTCACCATTTATATTCCATGAGTGGTAAAATTATGGCTCATGTAGATTAGGGATTGGAAGGTGAATAGGTAAATTGGGATTTTGTCTGGTTCAGCAACCTCAGTATCTTCTGCCACACCAGCATCAACTTCGTCTATCACCTTCCTCGTTTCCACAACCTCGTCCATTATTGCTTCACTCGTATTGGCTGCAACCACCACCGCTTCCATCGCCCTTGCCACTTCACCAACAACCGTGCCTTCCTCTTCCACTGCCTCGACTTTATTCTTCGTACTTATGCAGGCAACCACGACGCTCACTCCACTCGGCTCCGTTGCGATCATAATTCACAAATCCTCCAACGGCGTTTGAAAAACTTTGCAAGTTGGTGTTTTGTCTACTATTACTAAGCTAATGGTTTTGTTTTGGTGGTTATGTGTCTTTTTTTTATATTATTTTAAGCAGGATTTGTTTTGATAATTTACTTTATAGCTCCGACTTATTTTTTTTTTTGTGTTATTATATTCTCACTAGTCAGTATGAGTAATATACTTGCCAATATTTATGATGATTGTCAAATTTTGGAACAACATAATCCAAATGCACCTATGAAAGTTTGATGAAAATCCTGAACCACAAAAGAAAAGGGCTAAAACCTCAAATGCTTGGAAATATTTTAAAAAAATTGATGTTATTAGTGATGGAAAAGAGAAGTGTAAATGCAAGGCTTGTGGAAAAGAATATACTTGTGCAAGTAAGGGAAGGACATCTCATTTAATTCGTCACATCTCTAAGTGTATGATGATTCCAAGATTTGAGGATGTGGGGGATATGATGTTGATTGTGCTGATAAAATGAGGTCTAGAAAACTTGACCACAATGTTGTGTGTGAGTTGACAACTTAGATGATCATATTACATAATCTTCCATTTCAATGTGTTGAGTGGCGTGGTTTTAGAACATTATGTCAATATCTTTCTTTTGGTGAGAATACAGTGATTTCTAGAAATACTATTACTACTGGTATCATGAAAATTTACTTGCTTGAAAAAGAGAAATTGAAAAATCAATTGGCTAGAAGTTGTAGTAGAGTGTGTTTGACCTCTGATTATTAGATTGCTTGCACTACTTGTGGTTATATCACTCTAATAACTCATTTTATTAATGAGAACTGGAAGTTAAATAGCAAGTTATTGAACTTTTGTCATTTGAAACCTCCACATAGCGTTCATGAGCTATCAAGAAAGGTACTTGAATTTTTGAACGAGTGGGGAATAGATAAAAAAGTTTTCTCTATTACTTTAGATAATGCTTCCTCTAATTATAGCATGCAAAACATCTTGAAAAGTCAACTTTGCTTGTCAAATAGTTTGTTGTGTAATGGAAACTTCTTTCACATTAGATGTTATGCATATATTTTGAAACTTATAGTTCAAGAAGGTCTAAAGGTAGCAAGTGATGCATTGCACAAAATAAGAGAGAGTGTGAAATATGTGAGAGTGTCGGAATCAAGGATGAAACAATTTATTCAACGTGTTGAAAAAGTTGGTGGCATTGATAGTAGTGTTGGTTTACAATTGGATGCGTCCACTAGGTGGAACTCCACTTATTTGATGCTTGAGAGTACAATCAAGTATAAGTGTGCATTTATAAGCTTGAGTCGGATGATGTGAACTACAAATATTGTCCGTCTAATGAAGAATGGGCAAAAAGAAAGAATATGTGTGAATTCTTGGAGCTTTTTTTTATGAAATTATAAATATGATTTCTGGATTCGCATATCCTACATCCAATTTATATTTCATTCAAATATGGAAGATAGAGCTTTCGTTGAAAAATAATTTGTTGAGTGAATATGATATGATAAGAGATATGGCTTCAAAGATGATGAACAAGTTTGAAAAGTATTGGAGTGAGTATAGCACTATTCTTGCATTTGATTGTGTTTTTGACCCTTGAATGAAGTTTTAATTCTTGAAGTATGCTTATTCCAAACTTCATACTAATGTAACCATACTTAATGAGAAGTTGAGCAAAGTGAAGGATACTTTTGTATAAGCTTTTTTCTCAATATGTCAACAAAAATGCATCAACTTCTTCTATGATAGATGCAAGTACTTCTACTCCAACATATGGAAGGAAGGTTAAAACAAATTTGCCAACCGACTAGGATGTAAGTTTTTGTTTAGTTAGCTCTTTAAATTATTTAAAACTTTTTTATTTCTATTCAAAATTATTGTTATTGTTGCTTTCTACTTAAATATGTATTCTATTGCTTTCATTGAAATGTGATAGGAGTTTGATGAAGAGGAAGAGAGCCAAGTAAGTTTGTTAGTAGTAAAGAATGAACTTGATCTTTATCTAGAAGAGGCAAAGCTTGTGTGTCACAATGATTTAGATGTTTTAGAATATTGGAAGGATCGTAGTCTTATATTTGTTGACCTTGGAAGGATGGTTAGTGATATATTGAGCATTCCAATAACCACGGTGTCATCCAAGTCCACTTTTAGTATTAGTGGCTGCATTTTGAAACAAGTATAGAAGTAGTATGGTGTCCAAAATTTTGCAAGCTCTCATATGCACTCACAAATTGGTTACTTGAGTTTTCTCCTAATGGTAAATTTTGTTGCAAGCTCTCATCTATTATATTGTTCCATAAAAATAGTTGCTATAATTTTTTATTAACATTAGTTATAATTAATTGTGTTGTAAATGTTAATATGTAGATGTAATTGTTCTATTTGGAGATGCGAAGGTGATTGAGGACAAAACCAAATACTATGACAAAAATCTTCCTATTCATGATTCTAATGTCATTATTTTTTATAAAGAGGAAGAAATAAAATGAATATTTCAGTTCTCTTTATTTTCAAATTATATTTAATTTGTAATGTGATGGACTCTTGCTATCTATTTTTTTTTTTTTTTGTGATATGGTGAGAGCTATTATATGTATTTGACATGTTGTAAAGTTACCTAGATGTAGTTATTGTATTTGACTATTGAATATATTTGTTTTTTTTTTATGTATATAAGAGTTCTTGTACTTTTAAGTTGTTTAGGATTAGAGCTTGGAAGTATTTAAAGTTTATGACAATATATGTACTATTTTGATAAACAAGAGGTATTTAAAGTAGTTTTAAAGATTTTTGTCAATAAATTTATTAGTATCAATATTTTGTTCTATCTTAATATATATATATATATATATATATATATATATATATATATATATATATATATATATATATGAAATCGATAGAAAATTTTGCATGGATTGCAAAGTGATCCTGGAGAGAGCTTGACTACCCAACACAAGGTTTTGGTTATGGATGTACGTGTTAAGATGAAAGTAAGGAGAATTTGTCGAGACAGAGAGCCAATGATCAAATGGTGGCAACTAAAGGGAGAAAACTAAATGCTCTTTCAGAGGAGGATTATGGAGGAAGAGATTTGGGAGGTACAAGAGAGTGCTAATGATATGTGGGACGAGATGGCTAAAGGGATTAGGAAGGTAAAAAAAGAGATACTCGGTGAATCAAGAGACTTTGGACCCAAGGATAAAGAATCTTGGTGGTGGGACGCAAGTGTACAAGATAAGGTTAAGGTTAAAAGGGAATATTATAAAGCTTGGCATATGTGTAAAAATAATGAAAATTAGAAAAAATATAAGGTAACAAAAAAGGATACAAAGAAAGCGGTGAGCGAGGCAAAAGCTAAAGCGTTCAACGGTTATATCAATCGTTGAGCACCAAAGACGTAGAAAAGAATATCTACAAGCTTGCTAAAAGTAGGGAAAAGAAGACTAAAGACTTGGATCAAGTGAAATGCATTAAGGATGAAGAGGGTAAAGTCTTAGTTACAGAATAAGACATCAAGGATCGATGGAAGGGTTATTTTCACAAGTTATTTAATGAGGAACATGGGATATTAAGGACTTGGACATTTTAAACACTAGAGAAGAAGACCAAAATAAAATATTTTATCATAGAATTCGAGAGTTTGAGGTAAAAGAAGCATTAAAGAGGATGAATAATAGAAAAGCGGTCGGACTGGATAATATACCTATTAAGGTATGGAAGTGCCCAGGAGAAAAATGTATAAGTTGGCTCACAAAACTATTTAACAAGATAATGAGGTCTAAGAAAATGTCAAATGAATGGAGGAGAAGCACTTTAATCTCTATTTATAAAAACAAGGGAGATATACAAAACTGTGTAAATTACATAGGGATTAAACTCATGAGTCATACCATGAAGTTATGGGAAAGAGTAATTGAACAGAAATTAAAACAAGAGACTCATATTTTAGAAAATTAATTTGGTTTTATGCCTAGGAGGTCAACCATGGAAGCAATTTATCTTCTATGAAGATTATTGGAGAGGTATCGGAGGAAGCAAAAAGATCTGCACATGGTTTTCATTGATTTGGAAAAAGCATACGATAGGATACCGAGAGAGGTCTTGTGGAAGACTTTGAAGAAAAAAAGAGTTTGTATTGCCTATATTCGAGCAATCTAAGATATGTATGATGGGGTTAAAACTAGTGTGAGAACACAAGGTGGGATCACAGAAGATTTCTCTATAACTATAGGGCTGCACCAAGGGTCAACTTTGAGTCCATATCTTTTTACCTTAGTCTTGGATGTGCTTACTGCGCATATCCAAGAGCCGGTGCCGCAAGCATGCTTTTTGCAGATAAGATAGCCTTAGTTGGAGAGTCGAGAGAGAAAACAAATAAGAAGCTAGAGCTTTGGAAGATCATGACTTTCGTCTAAGTAGGAGTAAGAATGAGTATATGGAATATAAGTTTAGTAAGAGGCATGTTCATGCTAGTTTAGCAGTAAAAATTGGAGATCATACCACATTATAAGTCACACAGTTTAGGTATCTTGGATCTATCATATAAAATGATGGAGAGATAGAGGGAGATGTAAACCATAGGATTCAAGCTGGATGGATGAAATGGAGGAGTGCTTCAGGAGTTATTTGTGATAGAAAAGTGTCTCTCAAGCTTAAGGGTAAATTTTACCACACAACTATAAGGCCTGCGATGTTGTATGGTACTGAATGTTGGGCAGTAAAAAGCCAACATGAGCATAAGATCAGTGTTGCGGAAATGAGGATGCTGCGCTGGATGTGTGGCCATACAAGACAAGATATACTTAGGAATGAATGCATTACAGAGAAAGTAAGGGTAGCACTTATTGTGGAAAAGATGGGAGAATCTCACCTTAGGTAGTTTGGACATGTAAGGAGAAGACTCTTAAAAGCCCTTGTAAGAAGAGTAGATCAGGTGGAGAATAGCCCAATAGCTAAAAGTAGAGGAAGACCAAGAAATACTATAAGTGAAATGATTAAAAAAGATTTAAATTTGAATAACATTTTTGAAGACTTGGTTTATGATAGGATACAATGACATACTAGTGGAAAAATGCTTGGTTGTTGTTGTTGTTGTTGTTGTTGTTGTTGTGTGTGTGTGTGTGTGTGTGTGTGTGTGTGTGTGTGTGATATATATAGGGCTAATAAGCTGACTTGTAACCTACATAAAGTCATACTAGATTAACAAAATATCAATTCAAAAATCACATAATTCAATTTGATATGACCGGAAAATGGCTTAACCCGCTCTATTTTTACAGCTCTATACATTATTCCCAAAAACTATCAGTGCAGCAATTCTTCACATATATTTTCTTTGTGGGCTCCATCTCAAGTGTTATGTGCTATGAAGCACGGACACGCCGTTGTTGAGGCGTGTCTGAGTGTCGGATACATGTCCGTGTCAGACACATGTGTACACTCGTACGACACACATGTCCTGCGTGCCAGAATGCGTCCAATTAAAAAGATTATTATTTTTAATTTGGACACGTTTCGGACACGCTTGGACATGTTTCAGATACGCTTGGATACGTCTCAGACACGTTTGGACACGTCTAGGACACAACTTAGACACGATTCATTAATATATTTTTTAAATAGTTTCCATGATTAATGTTCAATTAGTAAGCCCATAACCCACCCAGGCTCAATCACATAACTAATGTTCCAAGTCACTATTTTCACACATCAGTATTTTAAGTTTTATATTTTCATACATCACTATTAGACTTTTAAGTTTTATCTTTTCACACACCACTATTTTCATCTGCTCCTTCTACCTTTGCTCGTACCAAATCGTCCACTTTTTCGTCACTGAAGCTTGTTTCATACTAATATTTCCTTTAGTTAATTTTTTTTTTAATGCACATGTATCATTCATTAGGTTAGTTATTAGGAGAAGTTGGTTTAAGAGATTTTTTATAATATATCAATAGAAATTATGCTCCATATTTTTTAAGAGGGACTTATTAGGTAACAAATATTAGTATATATGATATGTATCAAGATATTGTAAATCTTTAAGTTTATAGAAATGATATTAATGAATTATGAATTTTTTTATTTAATTTTTATAAATATATATATATATATATATATATATATATATATATATATATATATCTATGTCCATATATGTACTTCATAGGTTATACTATAATTTTTAAATTTAAAATCATGGTGGCACGTTGCACCGTAGTTTCAATTTTGCATTTCCATCATAATGTACAACCATCTTGTTACTTTGAAAATTACTTGCAAATATATGATTTATTTCATTATTTTATTTTAATAGATATTTAATTATATTATGATAAAATAAGAGATATTAAGTTATATCATGATGTAATCAAGCACTTTTTTATTCTCAAAATCATGGTGGCACGTTGCAACTGGACGTAGTTGGCGCTCCAATTTTGCATTTCCATCATAATGTACAACCATCTTGTTACTTTGAAAATTACTTGCAAATTATTATGATTTAATTAATTATTATTTTATTTTAATAGATAATTTAATTATATTATGATAAAATAAGAGATATTAAGTTATATCATGATGTAATCAAGCACTATTTTTATATGAAAAATATATAATATTAAGTTATTATCACCTTTCAAACGTGATATTGTTATATTCTTTAAAGAAAAATGAGAATATAAATTGAAAAAAATTACATTTCTAACTTAACAAGAAGAAGCTAACTGGACTTTTAATTAGGAGCAATTGATAATGTTAAAATAAATTCACATACTGCTTATCCTATAGTTCTATTACCTGATATAAAATATTAATAAAGAAATAGTTTTAGCAATTAGACGTATGAAAATACATTTTTTTATAAAAGATAATATGAAATCCATTATATGTATACATGAATTAAAATGATTATAAAGTTGAAGTATAAAGTAAATTTCTATAAAACAATTTTTTCTTGGAGCATAAGTGGATTGTATGAGTTAATAATTAGTATTATTTTTTCATCATTTGATATAGTTATGTGATTGAAATTAAAATGAAATTTGGGTCGGTGCAAGTATGTGTTAAAACCATTTGGACAGGTTTTCTATTAAAATTTGTGACTCTAGATCACCTATCAATTTTTACTTCTTCCTGGTGGCCCGTGAACACCACTTCATAGTATCAAATAAATCAAGATCGAACATTAGATGATTTACATCAGCAATAAAACACAAATACTGACCACCTTGGCCCACACACCAAGCCCTCCTCACGTGAGACAGCCCTCTATCTCTCGTCTTTGGTCCCTTTATTAATCTATAGCTGCCTCCATCACTCTCACATAACTAGTAGGGTTTCACCAAAAATGCAAGGGTCTCTGCCGCCGCGAAGTTGGGTTTGCAGAAAGTTGCAAAAGGGGCCTTCCACTATCTGTCGCTGATACACAGAAGATATGTTCACAAACATACTTGTATGATGATGACGATGCTAGGGTGGAGTGCATCTGTTGCTGCTTCATTCTACTCATCCATCTTGTTTTCCTCGTTGATTACATATGCTTTTCTTTGTTGGCTTTTTTCTACTGTTTAAAACTGTTGTGCTGTCTTGTCTCCTCTAGATTCATGAGCGAGGCAGCAGATACCTGTTCATGGATCATTGATGCAGGTCTAGTTAGATGGAAATCTTTGATGATGTCTTATATTTCCTCGCCTTCTCTTTTATGCTTTGCTCTATTGTTTGGAGTGACGGCCAGAAACGACTGTGATTTCTTTGATTAAACATAAGTGAAGTTCTCGGTATTAATGGTGATATAATGGTATCATATCTTTAAGTAAGGTAAGTTAATTTCTTTAATAATCATAATTATGAAAAAATATATACTACTTCATATTTGCAAATATAATTTATTTTGAATTTATAGATTTTATTTTGATGATGATTTTTTTTTTTAAATTTATAGCTTTTAGTCTGATATGGTTTAAGGAGTGGCAGGTAATATTTAGAGGACAAGCATGAAGTTAAGGTTTGGGATGAGATTTAACTACTTATTGAAAATTTCTAAAGAATTTTAATAATTTGGAATTTTGGATGAAAAAGAGGCACCCTCTAGCTTATAAATAAATGAACTCAACTAAAGTGGCTTTTAATAGTTTACGGTAAGAAGTCTGTGTTCTTATGTGTGTGTATTTCATTTTGTTTTGGCAGTGCTAGGCAGTTTATGTTTAATCGTTCTTCGTGCTTAGTAATTGTAACTACTAGAGTCCTTATGTGGAAGCTTATTATACCAACTATTTTCAGAATGATACAGATATGGAATAAAAGAATAACGACGAAATTTCTTTCATACGTATGTGAGTACTAAGTAGATATTGATGCTTATTTGTTATAATGATATTTAACTCATAGATATAATGTAAACAGTTAGATAAATTTTTTGATAAACAAAATAGTTAGATAAACAATTACATATCTTCATATATGCTAAATTTTTTGATGTTACAAAATAGTTGCGAACATGGCAAGGACGACAAAGCGAGCTAGATATGTAAATGTTTCTCAGTCTGATCTTGAGACTAGCCCAACCACTCAGACTGTTCTTGAGGCCAATCCTCCTACTGAAATTGCTCCTGAGGCTAGTCCTCCGACTCAAATTGCTCCTGAGCCTAATCTACCCACTGAGGTTTCTCATGAGGCTGTTAGATCTGATGCTTCCCGAGTTAGAAACAAGAAACACTACACAAAATCCAGCAACCAGCAGCGAGTAAACAGAGGTGGTTACTGTTAACTGCCGCCATTAATAATTTAACGACAGTCATTGTGGCAGTTTTCATAACTATCGCAGTTAAAATACATTGGGGTGGTTATCATATTGAGCTGCAGCAATATGCAAAGCATTTTTTTGGGCTCTAAGCTTTCCTTGGTTCCCTCTAATAACCTCCAAATTTCCCATTCCCTCTAACCCCTAAATTTCCTAAACTGCGCAAACTCATCGTCATGCCTCCATTCAACCATATCAAATTGAAGACACAACTAGGCAGAGTTCAACAGAAATCACACCTTCATTCAACCAGAATCCTATTTTCCCTTTCAAACCCAGCGTCGGAACCCGTGAATCCCAGTCATTGGAACCCCTTAATTTTGTCCGCCGCCATCGCTTCCTCTCGTAGTCACTCATGGTGTAGATCCAAACGACCCAAACCACCAGAGCCACGACCCATTCCTCCCTGCCATGTCTGCTCCACCACGAGCTAACCTCTATCTTAGCTCTCAACTGCCACAATAACCCAGACACGGTGTAGATCCAAGTGGCTTGGGACGCTCTTGGTTCATCGTTTGTCAGGTATGGTGACTCTTAACGGGGTTTGGGTTTGTGTTTGGGTTTCTGTTTGTCTGTCTGTTCCCCTCTAGTGACTCGCTTTCCATCCGTCCATCCGCAATGTCTCTAAGCATTTGTTTTCTTGTGGGTTAGTGGTTCGTCATTTGTTTGCTTCCCATTTATGTCTTAGTGTTTTTGAAACCCGAAATCCTTCGCTCAAAATCCTTCAGCATCTATTCAGTTTATAAGTTTGGAATTTAAAAACCCATCACTTTTGGGTGGCAGGCGAGACGGGCAAATCTACTTTGGGTTTCTTTTTGAACTTCTGAACATTTTTCAAAGTTTTGAACTTTAGTGGGCTTCCTTTTTACATAAATCTTAATCCTTTGTATATTAATGTAAATCCATCACCTTTTGAACTTTGGTGGGTTTCCTTTTTATATTCCTATCAAATAGTTCTGATGTGAGTTTCCTTTGTATATTCGATATGGTCAATTTGTTCTTGCTAGCTTCTCCATTAAACTACTGATTGGTATAGTTATAGGTTGGGTGGTCATTATGGTGGATACGTTGGGCTCAATGAGTATGGGAGGAAGAAGTGGTGGTGGACTTGGTAGTGGATGGAAGTTCTTGATGATGGGTTTTGGACCTTTGATTTTGCGCTTAAATTTCACTTATATGCATAATAAAGATTATAAATTTTGGTCCAATAGTCAAAGCTACTATTTTTTTCCCTTTGGTTGAACTCGTATGATCATTTCTAAAGACCAAACTTTAAGCCTAAATCTTTTTTGTTTTAAACCTATGTAGGTGAGAAGTTTCAGTATCTTGACATATTTTTGCTAGTGACATATGGGAATGAATATCTGTATATTGAAGTAGAGGGACTAGGAGAGTTTGTTTGGTTTGATTTACTTTCTTTGTCAATCATAGTTACTTAACATCCTTATAACCGTCATCACTTTTGAAAATTACTCGCTAGTTATGACTTGTGAGATTTGAACTCCTATTGTGGACTAGAAGTTAGAGTTATAAACAACCACAAGCATTTCCATGATTCATTTTATTTATATTGAGCCTTGATTCCATACTACTTTGGGTGGGATCTTATTTATTTTCTTCAAGTTATTGATATTAAAAACCATGCACATATTATTGAATGCCTTATGTTTGGCATTTGTGTTTTAGATGTTGAATCTAGGTAAAAGCTTATTTGTTCTTTGATAATTGTGTTTGTGATAGATATGATAAAATATATTCGTTTTACTTTGATGTCTAAACAAGGAGAACACAAGTTACAAGTGTTATGTTTACTAGCATATAGTTCATTCCCTATTGGGTCCTTTGGCCTTCATTAATTCATTTTCGCTGCTTCGTGCCTCACTCTCACTCTCACTCTCACTTAGTTTCTTTTGCTGAGAATTTGTTTTAGTTGTTACAATAACATCATCTTGAATCAATTTATTTTTGGTGCGTTTTAGTTACATGTGAGGAAGTTTATTGTTTTGTATTGCACACATAGCTGGTCATGAATATTTTATATGGTTAGGCTATCACATCATAGGATTGATTTATTTGAAGAGTGAGTAGATGCAGACCATCAATTTGATATCTAGAATGTTTTCATGTGAGCTTTATAACATTAATTTGATATCTAGAATGTTTTCGTGTTAAAGAAACAAAAAAAAAAAACTCAACTTTTAACTAATTGACCATTTTACAACAAAATCCCAGGAAATAGGTGGCCTTGACCATGTGATCAATATTGTCTTTGGGATTAGACTATTCACAATTACCCAATAGTCAAAGATTCATTGTGATACTCATCTAATTCATTAAAAAAGATGGCTCTACAAAATTATTACTTCATCTCCACTCTAAAATTAAACCAGACCAACAGCCAAGTGGACCACACAAGGTGAGATGACAACCACAAAGTGGATCATAGTGCCTCCCTCTATTTTCTCATGTTAGAATATTGTCTCTATATAAGGTTAGCCTAGCTAATTTTTCCCAACCAAAACACAAAGACAACAACATGGATTTCCCCCACTTTCCTTCATTTGCTTCTATGAGAGCTCTGTTGTTTGGCTTTTGGATTGTATCCTTGTTTCCGAAGTTAGCAATGAGCATAACAAGGCACTATACATTCATTGTACACTACAAACTCATGCTGCATGTATAAAGTTCACAGTTATCATTGTATTTGTATTTGCATTTGTTAACCTCTTCTACATTTTTCACTTCTTTATCACCTTTTCATGTGTAAGATCGAGTACTTGAATGTCACAAGATTGTGCCACACGAGGAACATTCTGAGTGTGAATGGGAAATTTGTATTCTGTTATATATGCTTGCTTAAAACTCCAATGCAATGAAGGGGAGTTAAAAATGAAATTTCAACCATGTATCAGGACTATAAAAGTCCAAACTTTTATACCTTTACTTTCTTTTCTATTTTTCACCTTTGGTACCAATCACGAGCTAACATTTACTTTATATCTTCCTAAATCTTAACTCTGTCTAACATTAATACCAAATGTCAATTAGTAATTTGTATCTTGTATCTTGGCTATTACTATTTGCTTATAGGTGGTGGAGAGTAGGAGGGAGCGGTGGGTGAAGTGGGGTGTAATAATGGGGTGGTGGAATGGAGGGCGGTGGTTGTGATGGAGGGGAGAGGGTTGGGATGGTGTTAGATAGAAGCCCATGAAGGTGAGGTGACAGTGTTCATGGTTGAGTTTGGTTATGCAGCAGAGAAGTTGGAAGAGTGAGAGTAGGGTCTACATGAGATTGGAAAGAGATAATGTTAGAATTATAATATTTAAATATTTGAAATATATTTATATAATGTCTTGAGATTTGATTGATTGCCTTTATATTTTTATGTCCTTCTAATTTAAGCTTCAAAAAACTTTAATTGTGTTGGCATATACATTTATAATTTTCCTCTACCTCCTATTTTTCTTCATAGTTGATTTGGTCCGTGGGAAGCATGGCTTTTCTTTTTCCACTCAGTTATTTAACTACATGTGGTACCAGCAATTCCATTTACATTTATTGTGACGTATACTAGTTATTAGTTTTCTTTAATTAGTGGATTGGTTATGTTACACGGTGATAAGTTTTTTTTTATTGGTACAAACTATTTTTTTTGGGGGATACAATGATACCTTTTTGTTTGATGTAATGATCATCAGTGTTATTGTCTTAATTAAAATTTAGGTTACAATAACATGGATAACACATTCCTTTAAAAAAAAAAAAATAGAAACTGTACTCACATCAAGGTCGTAATAGATTAATAGGATTGACTTGAATTTATAAAACTCTTTTAATTTTTTGTTCGATTCATCTTAAATATTACCTCAGTTAAATCCGGTTAGAAATATAAATTAAAATTATTCTGTTTTTAATTAATAATAATTTATCCTTTAGGAAAAGAGATAGAGGAAATATTTTAATTTGTACTTCTAACAATAACAAAGTAACTTAGAAATATCTATATTAGAATAATTAGTGCCCTGTTTTTTGCATCTCTGTATTTATTAATTTTTAGTAACTTAAACCTTAAACTAGATTAACTTGCTTACTCCTTTTTATGAGTGGTTATTAGTCATCGGGGGATCTTAAAAGTTTTAGCATCTTGCATATTAACTTATTATTAATACTTTGTGGTCTTAATTGTTAACTTGTAGAGGAACTTTATCTTTACATGATTTAGGTGCTTATTGCTGCAACCTTTGCTGTTTATTATTCTCTTACCTTCTCCTTTATGCGTAGATAAAACTTTTTAACCTTCAGTCATTTAATTCTACAATTTACATACTTGCAGGTACGTATGCAAGGAAGTTCAATGTCCTATCTGCCTAGGTATGCATACATTTTTTTTTAAAGAAAGAGCTTAAAATAATGTAATTTTGGGTTTGTCTTTTTTATCTTTATTCTCTTTATTTAAATCTAATTTTCTTTTTTTTGGTTTTAATTAATCTAGTTGTACAGTAGCATTTACAAAAATTGTTTATCTTTTTTCTCCTTTTTCTTTTATTGGGTGTTGATTTGTGAATTTGTTGTTCTTGGTTTTGACAAAGTGGAGTAAGCTCACATGAGGTGACAATTTGATTGTAGTGTTTATGTGTGTGTGTGTGTCTATATATATATATATATATGAATCAGTGCCACTACTAGACAACATTATTAGCTAATAGGAATCATATAATAGCTAAAACCTATGTTACAATGAATTAAGAACCCATCTTAAGTACATATTACCTTTATATCAGCTGGTGTATGAAGTCTTACAAGTACAAATTATTGTTGAAACCCATGTCATGTGTAATAGTATCCAAATTATATATATGTAGAATCTTTACATGCAAGGAATTAAGAACCCATCTTAAGTACATATTACCTTTATATCAGCTCCAGAGAACTCATCCTTAGTCATAAATTCTTCTAAATTGACATCATCATCTAATGTCATCCTAGATGTGTGTACCTAAATTTCAAAGTACGAGGTCATTTATTCATATGATTAAGCAGAATATGCATATTAAGAATTTAGGATATTACAGAGAACTATCCAATTTATATATGTGGTTTGCTTATATGTGATTAGGTTCACTCACCTCTACAATGGATAAGTCATGGATTACAAAGCCTCAGAACTCAGTTGAGTATGAGTAAGGAGTTAGGGGATTTATTGCTTTTGCTTTTGAACGTCATTCAGTTAATGACAAAATAATATGCCTTTGTTCACGGTGTGGTTTTAGAAAATGGCAGACTAGGGATGTGGTGTATGACCACTTAATTTGTAAACAATTCCCAGAAGGATACACTTTCTGGTTCTATCATGGAGAGTCCGACATAGGAGAAACTAGTAATGTCTCAAGTAGTAATGTTTCGAATGTAGTTGAAGACACCATGGTTGATGAAGATCCTATTCAGAACATGATCAATGATGCTTTTGGAGTTGATAGGCACAATGCAAATGAAGTACCCATTGCATCAAATGAAGAGAGTGGCAGGGATGATGGAGTGACGCCGAATGTAACTCAAGTAGGGCATGAAGCTGAAAAGTTTTATGAATTAGCAAGAGATGGAGAACAACCGTTATATGAAGGGTGTACAAAATATTCAAAACTATCTTTTATGGTGAAGTTGTATCATATCAAATGCCTATGTGGGATGAGCGACAAGGCCATGACAATGATATTAGAACTATTACAAGATGCATTTGGACACGCAAAGATTCCAAGTTCATTCTATGAGGCAAAGAAAACTATCACCAAGCTTGGTTTGAACTATAAAAAGATACTTGCATGCCCGAATAATTGTATGTTGTATTGGGATAATAAGGAAGATGAAGAGAGGGAAACATACAGAGTTTGTAACACGTCCAAATAGAAATCTAAGACAAAAAGTGGTGAGGTTGAGGCCTCCAACGATGGTAATAGAAGGAAGAAGGTGCTTGCAAAAGTTCTTCATTACTTTTCACTAAAACCTCGACTACAGAGATTGTATTTGTCGTCAAAGACAGCTGAGGATATGATATGGCACGCAACGGATATTAATAAAGACGGAATGATGAGGCAACCTAGAGATTCTGAAGCTTGGAAGAGGTTTGATTCAACAAACACTTTGTTTGCGTCAGATCCACGAAATGTGCGTCTTGCATTAGCTACTGATGATTTTAATCCCTTTGGTAGTATGAATGCAAGTTACAACATTTGGCCAGTTATTCTCATTCCATACAACACTCCTCCATGGGTGTGTATGACGCAGACATCTTTTATCATTTCAATGATAATTCCTGGTAAAAGAATGTCAGGAAATGATATAGATGTCTACTTACAGCCTTTAATCAAAGAGTTGAAGGAGTTATGGAATGAGGGTGTCGATGCATATGATTCTTTCAAGCGAGAAATGTTCAAATTGCATGCAGTTTTGATGTGGACAATTAGTGACTTTCCTAAGCTGTGAACCCTCTCTGGGTGGAACTCTTACATCAGACTTGCTTGTCCGACCTGCAACTTTGACACTATTCCTTGTCGTCTTCCTCATATTAAGAAATGATGTTTTATGGGTCATCACCATTTTTTTTTATTGAAGACACAAATTTAGATTGAATAAGATTTGGTTTAATGGAAAGCAAGATATGTGCAATCCTCCAAAAACATTATCTGGTCCTAAAATTCTTGAACAAGTTAAGAACATTAATGTCTCATTTGGTCGAAAACCAGAGATTGAAGGAAAGGGAAAAAGAACACGTGGTGAACGTGTTGCACAAGGTAGCACTCAACAATGGAAAAAGAAAAGCATTTTCTTTGAGCTTCTGATAACACTGTATTTTATACATTTTGTAATCCTCTCACTAGGCTTCTTAAGGTTCAATTAGGCTTAATTAAGTTAGTTTAGACACATTTTATGATTTTGAACTGAATTGGATAATTAAATAAATTATTGCATAAATTAACCTTAATTATCTCTTTAGAAGTGTTTAGTAAACTAGCTATAATTGGAGTTGCAAATATCTGATTGATGTGATTTTGGTCTTGTAGGAAAGCTTAGACAATTCTTTACAACTTTCATGAATAACACAAAACTCAGATCGGACTCCTTGGATGTGATATTGAGCTTTGAAATCAAAACAAAGGAGCTGAAATCGGGTATAAACACTCTGCAGTAATTGGACCATATCTTGAGTTCTAAGAATGATTTTGGACTGAAACTAAAGCCATTTTAAAGCAAATATCCAGGCCTACAACTTTCATGAAGACTACTTCTCTAAAAAATGAAGAAAACTGGACACACGACTGTACACGTTTGCTCAATTATTATTTAAAAAAAGAAATAAAAAAGAAATAAAACGTCATTGATGACATTTAAAACTTAATCATTAAGTTTTACTATGCATTACTGTGCATTGCACACAAGAAACAATGAATTTGCTATAAATAGGCAATTCATTTCGAGAATGAAGGCACACTTGGGAGGGGAAATTGCGAGAATTTCCTCCTCCTCCAATTTCCTTTCTCTCTTTTTTCTTTTTTTCTCTTTTTGAGTCTATGTGTAAATAAATTTCAGTCTACTTGGGTTAAAGTGTGAAGCTCTTGGTAATAAAATAAGGTTAAATTTATTCTCTCTTGTGCTTTAATGATTTATCTTTCTAGTATTCTTTATACGTATTATATTTTGATTCGATAATTTAAAATCCCGGGTTCTGATTTTAAATACTCCATCCTTGTAAAGAGGAGTTCTTGATTTATTGTAGACAAGATTTTGACATAATGAATGCTTTAACCCATTTACAAGTGGTAGTACTAATTAAAGGAATCATAGTATAACTATGCATATTATTTTAATGGACTTTTAACGTATTTTTCGATTGGAACCTCCATGTTGCGAGGATTCTAATTGAGTTATAAAAAGAATTAATCTTACTTTTACTTTATTTATCAAGAGTGGATCTTTTTATCCAAGTAAATAATTTTTACCATAGTCACAAAATATTTACTTCACCTTAATCTTCAACAATTTCCTGTGGATCGACCTCGGACTCATTGAGAAATTTATTACTTAAGACAACCTGCACTTGAGTTTGCAAATGCGACAATTAAAAAGTGTGCATCAATAATTCACTTTACCACGCGGTGACCCAGTTCGATCCAAGAAATCTGCGCTTTCAAAAACTTGATGCACACTTTTAATTGTCGCATTTGCAAACCCAAGTGCAGGTTGTCTCAAGTAATAAATTTCTCGATGAGTCTGAGATCGATCCACAGTAATCGTTGAAGATTAAGGTGAAGTAAATATTTTTGACTACGGTAAAATTATTTACTTGGGTAAAAGATCCATTCTTGGTAAATAAAGTAAAAGTAAGATTAATTCCTTTATAACTCAATTAGAATCCTCGCAATATGGAGGTTTAAATCAAAAATACAATGTTAAAAGTCCATTAAAATAATATACGTAGTTATACTATGATTCCTTTAATTAAGACTACCACTTGTAAATGGAGTAAAGCATTCACTGTGCCAAAATCTTGTTTACAATAAATCAAGAACTCCTCTTTACAAGGATGGAGTATTCTCCGTCTGTCACCCTATTTTTTTAATTATCAGAATCAAAATATAATACATATAAAAAATACTTAAAGATAAATCATTAAAGCACAAGAGAGGAATAAATCTAACCTTATTTTATTACCAAGAGCTTCACACTTTAACTCAAGTAGACTTAAATTTATTTACACATAGACTAAAAAAGAGAGAAAGGAAATTAGAGAGAGGAGGAAATTCCTCAGAATTTCCCCTCCCCCAAAGTGTGCCTTCATTCTGAAATGAATTGCCTATTTATAGGCAAATTCAAGGTTATTGTGCAATGCACAGTAACCTGCATAGTAAAACTTAATGATTAAGTTTTAAACGTCATCAATGATGTTTTATTTCTTTTTTATTTCTTTTTTTCTAAATAATAATTGAGCAAACGTGTACAGTCGTATGTCCAGTTTTTCTAAATAATGAAGGCACGAGTCACAATGCAAGTTCACAACAGAGTGAGCCTGTAGCTCAATATCTTCAACTGACTCTGCCTGAAGTCCAAAATCCTTAACCAACTCAGCCAGAAGCCCAAAATCCTCCACACCTTGAACTTGATGAAGCCGAAGATCCACCACGCATCTATGGGAAAAAGTGTAATAAGTATTGGACAGTTGATGTGATTGGTAAGTGATTTACAACTTACAATTTTAGATTTAATGTTTTTGATTGTGTTATATTTTTGGATACTAATAGTTTGGTTTGCTTTACGTGTTAGATGAGGAGGGTGTTGTAAAAAAACACATTTGAAGGTACAAGATGTGTTTGTGCTTTGTGCAGGGAAAAGGGTGATGACAAAATGGAATGTTGTGAGTCAACCAATTGGAGAGTCTAGTGGCCTATTGGGAGGATTTTTAGGGGCTATTGCAAATAATTTTGATAATTTTCCCGTTATCTACATAAATTGAAAAAAAGTTCCAGGCACATACAAGGAACATGTTTGGAATAACACTATAAAGGTATGAATTATATTTAACTAAATGAATTTGATTTCTTATTGGTCTTGTTCACTAATCTTTTGATTTATTTTGTTTGCCTTGAAGAAAAAATTTGTTGTCAATGATAGGGAGAACAAAAAGTATATACTTCGAAACTTTGGGAAGAAATGGAAGGATAATAAGAGTAGGTTGTTTTATGATCATTATAATTTTGATCTTGGTTGGGAAGCCAATCTTGACTTGCACCCAGAAAGGATTTCCAGAGAACATTGGGCTGCCTATCTGAGCCACAGACTGAGTGAAGAAACTATGGTAATGAGCATTAATTGGGAATTTTCTAGATATGCTTATCATTTATTAACTGAGAGCTTTGTTAATAATGTAGGCAATATGTGAAAAAATGTTACCAATTGACAAAAACAAACAAAAACTTGTTTGTGTGTAATTCACAAGTGCACGGGTCGACAAGTAATATATGATAGTTAGAGTATCGTGTCCCAAGGGATTGACAATTAGAGAAATGCTAAATTTAATCAATTTTCACAAAATCTTATCCAAGCAAACGAAATGTGAGAGAGATTTGTAATTAAAATAACAACTTAAAAGAATTAAAACAAGAAAGCACCAAACAATAAATTCACAAGAGAAAGATGAGAATGAAAAAGGCCTAGGGCCTATTCACTTGCTACTTCAATGAATAATTTGCAATTCACAAGCATCTAACAATGAGTTGGTTTTGCTAGCTAAAAATAAGCAATAGATAAAAGCCTATGTTTAGGACCATTGTCCATGTAATACATAGTTAATCCACTGTGTCTATGTGAGTTAGCATAAGAATCAGTCATTGAGACCAATTATCAAACACTTGCTATGCATGACCAAGGAGTATATGTCCGTCCCCTTAGTTAATCAACACACCCAAGCCAATAGAATGTAATTGAACATACATCAACCATACCATATCCATATTCACAACACCCTATTTTTAGTTCAATTGGAATACTAAAATCATGCAATTGATGGCCAATCAATAACAAGCAATAAACATAGATATGGAAGAACAAAACTAATTTCATTGAAAGAATACTCAACCAATTTATAAGATATTTAAATTCATAGCAAGATCTTGGAGAGCTCCTAGATTAGAGTTTAGTTGCACATCATGAAAGAAGAGAAAACTAATGGAGTCACGAAACTCATCAAATTATAAATTAAGAGAAAAAAGGAGAAGAATGAACAAGAATGGTGAGAATCCAATGCTTGATCTTCCTCCTTGATCTTGATTCTTCATTTGAATCACCTCTATCTTCCAACGTTCTCTCCTCATCTCCTTTTCTCTATGAAGTTTATGCTTAGTGATAACCCAAGATGCTTTCTCCAGTCCCAAAAATCAGATATTAAAAGCTAATTTTGTGGACCAGGATTTTTCCCACGCCTAGGTGTGGTTATGAAACATGTGTTGTCAAGTGCTGGCCATGCCTAGGTGTGACTTTCCCATGCCTAGGCGTGGACGTCTCTATTTGGAATTCTTGAAATACTGAAAGGGTCACACCTAGGCGTGGGTTTGCAGTCCTTCCTTCACTCTTGCATCCTTCTTCATTTGAGCTCCTCTTTGCTTCCTTATACCTTCCAAGGTCTTTCCGTATTGAATATCTGCTTCAAAACAATGCTTAAATTCATCAAGCAATGATCAATTCAAATTCCTTAATTAGAATTCTCAAATGTGCAATTTTTAATCATTTATGAGTTAACAAACTTAAATCATCAAAGCTATGCAAGAATTGAACATTTGGGTTTGAAAACTTAAAGCTAACATGCTCATATATATTCAAATTCAAGTGAAATAACTTCATTTTCAGAAGTTATCACACCCCCAAACTTAAAGATTTGGTAGTCCTCGAGCAAACTAACTTTAGCAGTTGTAAGAGATCACTGCTCAGCACAGGCATTGGCATAGAACTCCTTAACTACTGCAGCCACTGGTTCATTAGTAGGATGCTCAGCAAAAGTTTCCCAATGGAAAATGGTTGTGGTGCGTGATATGGCCAGATAACGCACCACATTCAAATCATGGAACCCCCTTTCCGGAATGATGTTTTATCTTCCTCAAATGTGTCCAAAAATAGTTGAAAGCCTCTTGAGAAATAAAGAAGCTGGGCTAAGTAACACAGATGACCAAAAACTTATTTATGTGTAATCTGCAAGTGCACGGGTCGACAAGTAATATATGAGAGTTAGAGTATCGTGTCTCAAGGGATTGGCAATTAGAGAAATGCTAAACTTAACCAATTTTCACAAAATCTTATCCAAGCAAACGAAATGTGAGAGAGATTTATAATTAAAATAACAACTTAAAAGAATTAAAACAAAAAAGCACCAAACACTAAATTCACAACAGAAAGATGAGAATCAAAAAGGCCTATGGGTCCCTATTCACTTGCTACTTCAGTGAATAACTTACAATTCACAAACATCTAATAATGAGTTGGTTTTGCTAGCTAAAAACAAGCAATAGATAAAATCATATGTCTAGGACAATTACCCATGTGAGACATAGTTAATCCACTATGTGTCTATGTGAGTTAGCATAAGAATCACTCATTAAGACTAATTATCAAACACTTGTTATGCATGACCAAGGAGTATGTGTCCATCCCCTTAGTCAACACACCCAAACCAATATAGTGTAATTGAACATACATCAACCATACCATATCCATATTCACACACCTTATTTATAGTTCAATTGGAATACTAAAAGCATGCAATTGATGGCTAATCAATAACAAGCATTAAGCATAGATATGGAAGAACAAAATCAATTTTATTGAAAGAATACTCAAATAATTTATAAGATATTCAAATCCATAGCAAGATCTTGAGAGTCCCTGGATTAGAGTTTAGTTACACATCATGAAAGAAGAGAAAACTAATGGAGTCATGAAACCATCAAATTACAAATCAAGAGAGAAAAAGGGAATTAGACAAGCCTCAAAAATGCAAATTGACTTTACACATGTCATTCATAAATTTTCTCCAATCATGCATTTAATTCATATTCTAAAATCTACCACACATGTGACAGGAAAAAACACTCATACACAAATATAGCAATAAGTGTAAGCATAAAATTTGAATTTTTACATGTAATTTCCCTAGCCATGAGGCATATTTGTGATCCACATAATCATCGGATACTCAAATCAAAATTTTGGCATGCATAAATTCAACTTGTCTCTAAACGCACTCATCATTTTAATGCAAATTCCACATGTAACCCAATAATCCTACTCAATCACTCTCAGGTCCTCAATTGCACAATAAGAACATGACTACCAATATCACAAAAGAAAACAATTCGAATATAAAAACCACTTCATCAGGAAAAAAAATAATGTTCTAACATCAGTGCCAAAGCCAAGAAATGAGAGTGAAACAATATACATCTCCAAAAATGGCAAGGCTTGAAGCTCAAAAAGATATTAATTCCCCCCTAAACCTAAGGCATGCAGTGTCCCACTGTATATAATAAGAAAAGCAAATACCAACAGAAGTACGAATAGTGAAATGAAATTAAATACAGGGAAATGAAAATATAAAAGAAAGGAACATGAAAGGAAAAGGCCCTGGCGCCTTAAAATTGATCAGCCTCGTTAAACAAGTCATCACGCTCGGCGCCCATCTCCGTATCGTCAGCAGCTGGTGCTGGTGGAGGTGGAGGTGAAGCTGCAATTGGTGGAGCTACAACTGGTGGCAACACCGGAAAGTCATCCATTGGGCGTCCCTGACCTAATGCTAACCAGTGGATGCCTTGATAGATCGTGGCCAGTGTAACACCTCAAATTCTGTCTATGTTAACAGTAATAGCAGAATTTCACTGTTTTGTATTTTCTGTGTGATATAAAAATAATTTGATTGTTTCGAGATTGTTTTGTGTGATTTTCTCTGGGTCAGGAAAATAATAATTTTCGGGCTAGAGAAATTCTTATCTGATTTATTCGGAGACGGGAGATCTTACTAAACCCGAATCTGAGTGACATAGAAAAGAATCTTTTAATTTTTAGGATTTATCTGTGAAATAAAAATATTTCACTGATAAATATTTGCTATTTTATTTATAGCAGCTTCTGCTATAATTTATTTGACCTGGTATATTTTAATTGACAGAAAATATACTTGAAATATTTTTTATAACCTAAATTAGAATGAACCAATAGGAATTAGTCAAAAATAATGGTTGGACTTTTTCTAACCAATAAGAATTGGTCAAATAAAGGGGCATGGACTTTATTGTGGACCATTGGATGAAAAGCTTGATTAAGATGTCTTTGATCATAACCATTGATCAGATCAATGGTGTGATAATAATCCTGATAAAGTCACTAAGTGATATCCACCTTAGATTAAATCAATGGATAGGAAATGAAGTTAGTTTCAATGGTTAGGATTGAGTCAATAATAGTGGCTTGACTAATTACTAAGTAGCTAACTAAACCTAACTTAGTTAACCTAATTGCCTAATTAAGGAACTAAGTGAACTAACCTAGTTATTAATTAGTTATAATCTAATTACTAATTAAATATCCTAACTTAGTTTACATATGTCATGCTTAGTCATAGCTTCTAGATGAAATTATGATATTTAATTAGTAATTAGATTATAACTAATTAATAGTTAGGTTAGTTCACTTAGTTCCTTAATTAGGCAATTAGGTTAACTAAGTTAGGTTTAGTTAGCTACTTTGTAATTAGTTAAGCCACTATTATTGACTCAATCCTAACCATTGAAACTAACTTTATTTCCTATCCATTGATTTAATCTAAGGTGGATATCACTTAGTGACTTTATCATGATTATTATCACACCATTGATCTGATCAATGGTTATGATCAAAGACATCTTAATCAAGCTTTTCATCCAATGGTCCACAATAAAGTCCATGCCCCTTTATTTGACCAATTCCTCTTGGTTAGAAAAAGTCCAGCCATCGTTTTTGACTAATTCCTATCGGTTTATTCTAATTTAAGTTACAGAAAATATTCTAAGTACATTTTCTGTCAATTAAAATATACCGAGTCAAATAAATTATAACAGAAGCTGCTATAAATAAAACAGCAGATATTTATCAGTGAAATATTTTTATTTCACAGATAAATCCTAAAAATTAAAAGATTCTTTTCTATGTCACTCAGATTCGGGTTTAGTAAGATCCACCGTCTCCGAATAAATCAGATAAGAATTTTCCCGGCCTGAAAATTATTATTTTCTTGACCCGGAGGAAATCACACAAAACAATCAAAAATAATCTTGGAACAGTAAAATTATTTTTATATCACACAGAAAACACAAAACAATGAATTTTTGCTATTACTGTTAACATAGACAGAATTTGGGGTGTTACAGCCAGCATCGCCTACTGTTGATCCAAGCGTTGATCAACAAAAGCTGCCCAAGCGGCATCAAATACTGGAGCAGGCTGTGGGGCTGGTGCAGGGGCAGGCTCGAGATCTGCAGCTGGGGGCTGGACTGGGGCTTGAGTACACTTCTCTTGGGCAGTCATGATGGTCTGCACTGCCCTCTCAGTCATGGGGGTCTTTAGCTTCAGGCGGACTTCAATGTCCTTCCATGCCACCTTTGCTTTCTCACATAGCTTAGATATGAGGAAGGGAAAAAAATAAAGATTTGATCTTTGAAGTAATGCATAGTTGGATTTGAGCATAAAGTATCTGAGCAGTGTCCACTTGTAGAAGATTGTGGATCACATATAGCATATATGCACGCTCGGCATAAATTTTCGACCTATGCTCAGTGGGGAGCAAGCAGGAACACACAAAGTGGTTCCAAGGGCGCAACTCACTGCGCAAACTTTCCTGTTTGATGAATCTGATTGAATGATCAGTGTTCCACTGAACCTGAACAGGAAAGGCAGAATCACAGATGCTGTCTATGACAATGCTAAAGAGGGTACCCCATTGCTCTTCAGGTAACTGCAATTCTTGGTACGAACACACCAGCGGAGGAGGGCCAAGGTCCATAACCTGTTGGATACGCTTAACAGAGTAATCAACTGTCTTCCTTCTAACTCTAGCAGTTGTAATAGATCGCTGCTCAGCACGGGCGTTAGCATAGAACTCCTTAACTACTACAGCCATTGGTTCATTAGTGGGATGCTCAGCAAAAGTTTCCCAATGGAAAACGGTTGTGGTGCGTGATATGGCCGAATAACGCACCACATTCAAATCATGGAACCCCCTTTCCGGAATGATGTTTTATCTTCCTCAAATGTGTCCAAAAATAGTTGAAAGCCTCTTGAGAAATAAAGAAGCATGGCTAAGTAACACAGATGACTAAAACTTGTTTGTGTGTAATCCGCAAGTGCACGGGTCGACAAGTAATATATGAGAGTTAGAGTATCGTGTCTCAAGGGATTGACAATTAGAGAAATGTTAAACTTAACCAATTTCCACAAAATCTTATCCAAGCAAACAAAATGTGAGAGAGATTTATAATTAAAATAACAACTTAAAAGAATTAAAAGAAGAAAGCACCAAACACTAAATTCACAATAGAAAGATGAGAATGAAAAAGACCTAGGGGTCCCTATTCACTTGCTACTTCAATGAATAACTTGTAATTCACAAGCATCTAATAATGAGTTGGTTTTGCTAGCTAAAAACAAGCAATAAATAAAAGCCTATGTCTAGGACAATTACCCATGTGAGATATAGTTAATCCACTATGTGTCTATGTGAGTTAGCATAAGAATCACTCATTGAGACCAATTATCAAACACTTGCTATGCATGATCAAGGAGTATGTGTCCATCCCCTTAGTTAATCAACACACCCAAACAAATAGAATGTAATGGAACATACATCAACCATACCATATCCATATTCACACACCCTATTTCTAGTTCAATTGGAATACTAAAAGCATGCAATTGATGACTAATCAATAACAAGCATTAAGCATAGATATGGAAGAACAAAATCAATTTCATTGAAAGAATACTAAAATAATTTATAAGATATTCAAATCCATAGCAAGATCTTAGAGAGTCCCTAGATTAGAGTTTAGTTACACATCATGAAAGAAGAGAAAACTAATGGAGTCATGAAACCCATCAAATTACAAATCAAGAGAGAAAAAGGGAAGAATGAACAAGAATGGTGAGAATCCAATGCTTGATCTTCCTCCTTGATCTTGATTCTTCACTTGAATCACCTCTATCTTTTAAGGTTCTCTCATCATTTCCCTTTTTCTATGAAGTTCGTGCTTTTTGACAACCCAAGATATTTTCTCTAGTCCCAAAAATCAGATATTAATAGCTAATTTTGTGGACTAGAATTTTTCCTATGCCTAAGCATGGTTATGGAACACGTGCTGTCAAGTGCTGGCCACGCTTAGGCGTGACTTTCCCACGCCTAGGTGTGGGTGTCTCTGTCTGAAAGCCTTAGAAACTTGAGAGTGGCATGCCTAGGCGTGGCTTTTCCACGCCTAGGCATAGATGTCTCTGCCTGGAATTCCTGATATAACTCCAACAGATATAACTCAGGTTGGAGGAATCATCCCAATCTAAGGTGGGGGAATAACTCTACACAACCTGCCCCTAGTCAATTTAGGTAGCAAGCGAGAAATACCATTCCGGTCTCATGCGGATCCAAAGGCCGATCGCATCCACCCTTTATTTGCGCAGCGAATATGCGCAGCGACCTAGTGCAACACCTCCTAAATCTGAGCCAACCTTGGAGGACTTGATGAAACAGATGGTAGTGAACAACTTGAAGTTCCAGTAGAGAACACAAGCTACCATGCAGAATTTGGAGAACCTGATTGGACAGCTTGCTAGTTCGATGAATCAATTACAGTCACAAGATTCTGACAAGTTGAACTGTGGTGAATCCTAGAAATGTGAGTGCCATCACTCTAAGATCTGGTAAAACCATTGATGCACCAGATTGTAGGTTGCAACATGGTTTAGATAAGGAGACTAAGGAGTAGCAAGCCATACTAGAAATTTCATGCAACAGCAAAATTAAGAAAATAGATTCTGTCCTAGTGTAGTTAATGATGAGTAGGAGCAGTCCATTCCACTTCTATTCCCTCAGAGGGTTGTGCAGATCAAGAAGATTGATGAGACTAACACAGATAGAGAGATCTTGGAGACATTTAGGAAGGTTGAAGTGAACATTCCTCTCCTTGAAGCAATCAAGCAAATTCCAAGATATGTCAAGTTCCTTAAGGACCTATGCACTCACAGGAGGAGACTAAAGGGAAATGAGAAAATCAGTATGGGGCGAAATGTGTCTGCACTTATACAGCCTACGATGCCCTAGAAATGCAAGGATCCATAGATTTTTACTATTCCATGTACCATAGGCAGTAGCAAATTTGAAAATGCTATGTTAGATTTAGATGCTTCAATTAATGTTATGCCTATGTCTGTGTTTAACTCTCTTGCCCTTGGACCTTTGCAGAATATAGGTGTTATCATTCAGTTAGCAAACAGGAGTAATGCATACCCTGCTGGACTCATTGAGGATGTCCTTGTTAGAGTTAATGATTTGATTTTTCTTGCAGATTTCTATATTTTGGGTATGAATGGAGAATCTAAATTCAACAAGGCTCCTATCATTCTAGGCAGACCTTTTCTCAAAACTACCAGAACCAAAATTGATGTCCACGCAGGCACTCTTTCCATGGAGTTTGGAGATAGTGTGGTCAGATTTAACATTTTGGATGCCATGAAGCATCCCATGGAGGAGCATTCTATTTTCCATATAGATTTACCAACTGATATAGTTGATGATAACTTGTTTAAGTTCTTTGCTCTTGATTTCCCATTTTTTTCTGATTTTGATGATATTTACATATGTGCTACTTGTACTGAGTCTGAAATGTGCAGTGTTTGTATTGAGATTGCATCCTGTTTACATGGTGATCTTGATGCAGATTGTACAGGTTCTGAACAGTTAGATGGTGGTACAGCTGCAAATTCAATGGAGTCAGAATACAGCAGATTGATTTCAGCAAGTACATATAAATATGATTTTGTAGGGTTGCAGGTTATAGACATAGTTCCTACCACCAGGATACTTCCATCTGTAGTGCAGCCACCTACACTAGAGCTTAAGCCACTCCCACAACACCTTAAGTATGCATACTTAGAGGAGGATAAAAAGCTGCCAGTGATCATTTCTACTGACCTCCATGCTGAGCAGGAGGAGAGGTTGCTGCAAATATTGAGGAAGTATAAGAGAGCTATCAGATGGACCTTGGCTGACATTCTTGGCATTAGTCTTTCCATGTGCATGCACAGGATACTACTTGAGGATGAAGCTAAGCTAGTGAGACAACCACAGAGGCGACTCAACCCTTTGATCCTGGATGTGGTAAAGAAGGAGGTGACCAAGCTTCTGCAAGCTGGCATCATCTATCCTATATCAGTTAGTGCTTGGGTGAGTCCAATTCAAGTGGTTCCAAAAAAATCAAGAATCACAGTAGTGAAGAATGATCGAGACGAGTTGATTCTTCCTAGAGTGTAGGGTAGCTGGAGAGTTTGTATTGATTACAGGCGACTCAACTAAGCAACCAGAAAGGATAATTTTCCTTTGCCCTTTATTGATCAGATGCTTGAGTGCTTGGTTGGAAAATCTTACTACTATTTTCTTGATGACTTTTCAGGTTATTTTCATATCCTTATAGCACCAGAGGACCAGGAGAAGACCACATTCACTGTCCCTTTGACACTTTTGCCTACAGGAGGATGCCTTTCGGCCTATGCAATGCCCCTGGAACTTTCCAGCGATGCATGGTAAGTATCTTTATAGATTTTTTAGAGGATTGCATTGAGGTGTTTATGGATGATTTTACTGTTTATGGTTCCTCCTTTGATGCATGTTTGGACAATTTTGATAGAGTTTTGCATAGGTGCATTGAGGCTAACCTTATTCTTAATTATGAGAAGTGTCATTTTATGATAGAACAGGGCATAGTCTTAGGCCATGTGATCTCTCGGAAAGGTATAGAGGTAGATCCTGCTAAAATTGATGTTATTTCCCAGTTACCTTACCCCTCTTGTGTGTGAGAGGTTCGTTCTTTTCTTGGCCATGCAGGTTTTTACAGGTGGTTCATTAAAGATTTTAGCAAAAAGGCTCTTCCACTGTCCCACTTGTTGTAGAAAGATGTTTTTGATTTTGATGACAGATGTAGAGAGGCATATGATTGCCTCAAAAGAGCTTTGACCACCACTCCCATCATTCAGCCACCCAAGTGGACACTCCCTTTTGAACTCATGTGTGATACATCTAACTATGCAGTGGGAGCTATCCTTGCACAGAGAGTTAGCAGGTTAGCTCATGTCATCTCCTATACTTTCAGAACTTTAGATGCTGCACAGGATAACTATACTACCATTGAGAAAGAGTTGCTTGCTATTGTATTTGCACTTAATAAGTTTAGATCATATTTGTTTGGCTCTAAAGTGGTTATCTTTACTGATCATGCAGCCTTAAAGTTCCTGTTGAAGAAGGCAGAATCGAAGCCGAGGTTGATTAGATGAATGCTACTTTTCTAGGAGTTTAATGTGGAGATTAGAGATAGGAGTGGGGCAGAGAACTTGGTGGCAGATCATTTGAGTAGGATCGAAAGAGCTGTTGACCCTTCTCCTATCAGAGATGATTTTTCAGATGAGCAACTTATGCAGCTGCATGATACCTCACTTTCCCCTTAGTTTGCTGATTTAGTTAATTACTTGGTTGCATCTATTTTTTCCCGTCATGCATCTAGATCATAGAGAGCTAAGCTTAAGAATGAAGCTAAATATTATGTGTGAGATGATCCATATTTGTGAAAATTTTGTAGTAACCAGGTGATTCATAGATGCATACCTGACCATGAGATCCAGTCAGTTCTTCACTTTTGTCATGCCTTTCCAGTCGGTGGACACTATGGACCATAGTGGACAGTTAGGAAGGTGCTGGACTCTGGATTCTACAGGCCCACCATTTTCAGATATGCGCATCAGGCTTTCACTAGCAGGCAAGAGATGCCCCAGTAGCCCATTCTTTTCTGCGAGATCTTTGATGTTTAGGGTATTGATTTTATGGGCCCTTTCCCTGTCTCTTAGTTTTTTTTATATTTTGTTTGCTGTTGATTATGTATCTTAATGGGCGGAAGCCAAGGCCACCAGGACTAATGATGCTCGAGTTGTTGTGGATTTTGTCAGGTCTATATTTTGTAGGTTTGAAGTGCCTAGAGCTATCATTAGTGACCAGGGGACTTATTTTTGTAACCAGACTATGGAGGCCTTGTTTTGGAAGTATGGGGTCGTGCATAGAGTGTCTACAACATATCATCCCCAAACTAACGGGCAGACCAAGGTTTCTAACAGAGAGATCAAGCAGATTTTGAAGAAGATTGTGCAGTCGAATAGGAAGGATTGGAGCCGCCGGTTAGAAGATGCTCTTTGGGCTCATCGTACTGCTTACAAGGCACCTATAGGGATGTCTCCTTTTAAGGTTGTCTTTGGTAAAGCATGCCACCTTCCAGTGGAGATAGAGCATCGTGCATACTGGCCAGTGAAGAGTTGCCACTTTACATTTGACCAAGCGAGTTCAGAGAGGAAGCTTCAATTGCAACAACTTAAGGAACTTCGTTTGGAGGCTTATGAGAATTCAAAGATCTATAAGGAAAAGACTAAGCATTTCCATGACAAGATGATTTTTAGAAAAGAGTTCTCCATTGGCCAAAAAGTGCTTTTGTTCAACTCTCGCCTTAAACTCATGCCCGGTAAGCTCCGTTCTAGGTGGGATGGTTCTTTTGTTGTCACTAACATCTTTCTTTATGGTGCAGTGGAGATTTCGAATGAAGTCACCAACAAGAGTTTCAAGGTTAATGGGCACCATCTTAAGCCCTTTCTTGAGAGCCCCGCGAGCCCTGAACTTGTAGAGGAGCTCTCCTTGGAAAAGCCCACTTTTCCCCAAGTGCAAATCTTTCCACCTTGATGAGGGTGTTTTCCTCCCTTGCTCTTTTATTTCACATGCCTTCTTGTCTTTTGCTTTGTGTTTACATTGAGGACAATGTGTGATTTAAGTGTGGGGGAGGGAATGTTTTAGTGTTAGGATTTGATTTCTGAATTAAAAAAATATTATTAAAAAAAATTCTGCTTTTACTGTTTTTATTATTTTGCTGTTTCTGTTTTCTATTTTTTTTATGTTTCTATTATTTCTGTTTCGATCAATTTTGCATGCTTTTCATTGGATTTCTTGGTTTGTACTAGTTGTGAGTAATTTCATCATTCTTAGTTAGAGGTTTCATGACATGATATAAATAGATTTCTTGCATTTTTAGTATAGCAAGTTGGCATTGAGAATTAAAATGTTGTATCAATTGTGATAGGTTTGTCCTTGGTGAGATTTTGGACCTTATACATGGATGGATTACATTATGCCATTCCTTTCCTTTCTTGTGTGATTTCACTCATGATTGTTGGCACTCTAGAACTTGACTTGATTCTTTTTGAAGCTCTTTGTTCACATGCATGTATTGAGATGATTTAGGCCTTCTTTGTTTTGCACTACTAGCCAAATTAACCTACCTTGCATTAATTCCATTGCTTGCCCTCTTTGAGCCTATCTATCCCATTCTTTGTTTTTTAGCTCATTACAAGCTCATATAAAAAAAAAACATGATTTATCCTAACCTTAGGGAATAAAGGAGCTTTGGAATTGTTTTGGGAATAGGTTCTTAATTAAGTTTGGGGTTGTGCCCCAAGATTTTTGTTATGCATAAATATGTGTTTTGATGCTTGTTTGGCAAATTTGGCAAGTGAAAAAAAAAGAAGTGAAAAAAAGTGGAAAAAGTGGGAAAAAAATAGAAAATAAGCAATAAAAGGTTGTAATGTAAAGAAAAAAAAAGGAAATGAAAAGGAAGAAAAAGTTCAAAAGAAATAAAAGAGGAAACTAGGGGTAAATTCTCATGCTTATTTAAATCTATTCCCCGTCGCTCCTCTAGACTCTTTGGTTTATAGCTAGTATCCTTTCTTATATCCACCTTTACCTTAACCCAATTACAACCTTGATAAGTCCTTTTGATCTTTATATACATGTGCTTCAAGTGGTGCAAATTAGAGGCTTGTCAAGCTTATGGTAGTACTTACATTCATGGGTGCTTTGAGTGTAAATACAATCTTAAACACTTGAGAGTTAGAGTATGCCTAGTGAGGGTCTTATCACTTTTGGTTCACCATTTGATTAGATTTGTCTTCTTGTTTGCTTGAGATGTTAAGGGATATATTCATGATTATCTTAATTCCTTGATACTTTGAATGTTTGAATCTTGCTCACCACCTTACATTCTTATGATTCATTGGAAAGTATGTTAATCTTGTGTTCATGTATTGAAACCCCTTTGGTTCAATTTTGTGTTTTGTCCAAGAGTACAAAAGTTTAAGTATAGGGGAATTTGATCAATCAATTTTGTGGCATTCATTATTGCTTTATATTTAGCCTAATTAGATGCTAATTATGTCTAATATTAATTTTTGGGTGAGTTTTAGATGATTGGGTCTCATTGAGCTTAGTTGTAAAAACTTCATTAATTTTTAGAATTTAGCTCATTTTGACCTTTCTGTCTCATACAAGCCATATCTTGGGCTACAAATATCACATTTGGATGATCTTAGTGTCCCCTGAAAGCTGAGACAAAGATATATAATTTTTTGTCTAATGCAATTTTTCTATTTCAGCTGGATTCAAGGCGAAATTGAGCCTCAAAAATAGGACATTGTTGCTGTCACAAAGCTTGGACCTTCCCTCACAAATTTGGGTTTAACTCTCTCAATTTAAGCCCAAATAAGGCAAATTAAATGTCTATGAAAAGCTTATTCAGAGGGCTACAGTTTGGCATAAGGGTAGATTAGGAATTACAGAAGAATTGTCAGTTACAAATAGGTGAATGCAGAATGCGAAAGTGACTTTTCTGAATGATTTTGTTTGGTTTTTGAAGATTGAGAAAAAGTTCTCTCTTTTTCTCTTTTCTCTCTTCTCTGAGAGTTCTGCACTTTTCTTGAAGTTTTTCCAATGGTGATGGCTATGGAAGACTAAAGATCCAATCAATCCAGGGAATTCAATGATTGTGGTTAGAGTTTTGAGTTCTTTTGTTTAATTGTGATTTTTGTTTGTGTTCTCTCCTCTTCTCCTTCTTCAATTGTGATTTGTATTTGCAACATGATTATGTTGATCTAGATCTAGATTTGATTGAATCTAGATTATGTTTTCGAAATTAAAGATAGAATCATGATTGATCAATCTGAATCTAATGGAGAATAGATCACCGATTGGTAATCTATGTTAATTCGAAATTGTGCCTAAATCAATTTTAATTAAGGATTGCGATTGTGATTCTATTTTAGTTAATCAAATTCTAGGTGATTATTTAGTTGAATTTGAATTAACAGAGGTGTATGCATATAGAATTCTATTCTCTTTGAACTATGATTAACTCTGCTATTTGAATTGAATGCCTTGGATTGATGTTTCTATAATTGAATTTTCTTTTAATTTCTATTTGAATTTGTATTCTGCTACTTGATGAGCAAAACCCTCTACCTATTGACAACTTCTAATATGCTTGAGAAATCTGAATTGGTCCTTGGGAGATGACCTAGGTTATGCACTATACTATATTCCATTTTAAAACCTACACTATTTTGAGGTGAGTACGACATCGTCCGTCAGGCAGCTTCTGTTGATCAGCGCTTGGATTAGCAGTAGGTGATGTTGGCCACGATCTATCAGGGCATCCACTGGTTAGCATTGGGTCAATGACGCCCAATAGATGACTTTCCGGTGTTGCCACCAGTTGCACCTCCACCTCCACCTCCACCTCCACCACCTGCTGATGATACGAAGATGGGTGTCGAGGGTGATGACTTGTTTGACGAGGTTGATCTATTTTAAGGTGCCAGAGCCTTTTCCTTTCATGTTCCTTTCTTTTATATTTTCATTTCCTTGTATTTAATTTCATTTCACTGTCCGTACTTCTGTTGGTATTTACTTTTCTTATTATATAAAGTGGGACACTGCATGCCTTAGGTTTGGGGGGAGTTAGTATCTTTTTGAGCTTCATGCCTTGCCATTTTTGGAGATGTATATTGTTTCACTCTCATTTCTTAGCTTTGGCACTGATGTTAGAATAATATTTTTTTTCTGATGATGTGGTTTTTATATTCGAATTTCTTTCTTTTGTGATATTGGTAATTGTTGATATTCCAGCTGTAAATATGACTAGACAAATCCCTTAAATCAAGGGATTAGGTATGAGGATTAGGTATTAGGTATAGACAATCCCTAAATTGAGGGATTGGTTATTGACTTTTTGTAAATACTAGTTCTATAAATTCAGAAGGGAGAGGTTTTCTCTTAAGCTAATTTTCAGCCATCCACTAAATATTATTTCAATCATCCAATATGGTATCCAGAGCCTAACTCGGTTGGCTACTATTGTTTTTCCCTACGACGCATCTCTTTCTTGCCTAGAGAGTCATCACCTTTGTCATGCTGTTTCACTGCATATGATTAGAATTTTTCTGACTTTTCCTATGACTTTCCCAAGAACTTTTCCCAAGAACTTTTTCGGTAACTTTTCCAAATTCAGAAGTCCTCACCTTTGTCATCATTGTATTCACGCCACATGACTTTCCTGGCGACTTTTCCAAAGAAGACTTGCTATTTTTCCAAAGAACCTTTTTGGTGACCTGCAATTTTCCTGACTTTCCTGACTGCGCAATTTTTTCTAACATGCGATTTTTCCTAAGACCGCATTTTTCCTCAGGTGACTGTGATGATCGCCACCATTCCGACCGCCATTTGTCCCACCGTCCCTTTGAAGAACTGTTCAGGTACCCGTAATTTCAAGTTATCTTCAACTGTGATTCTGATCCATGGCTGAATCTGGAACCTCAGAAGCTCCCAAAGTCTTCTCCAAGACTGAAGCTCCTGTTTTCACCAATTATGTTAGTGCTCCTCTTTGCACTGATAAATTGGATGGAAGCAACTATGACACATGGGCCTCAGATATTAAACTCTGGTTGAATGGACAAGATTATGTTGACCACTTGACTACGAAAACTGATTCCGTACCTGACGATGAACGCCCTCGATGGAACAAAATTGATGCTCAGTTGTGTAGCATTATCAAATCCACTATTCACCCTTCTCTGAAGCAGATCTTCCGTGCCCACATCACTTGTGAGTCCGTTTGGGAACAAGCCAAGGTTCTTTACACCAACGACACACAATGTCTCTATGGAGTCTGCCAAACCTCATGAATGTCATTGCTCCTGCAGCTTGATGGTCCTATTTCTCGCTTATTTGGGTAAGGTTCATGGTGCCTGCATGATTTCAATGAATTATCGCCTCCACCACTACTCTCCCGCCAAGAACTTGAACAATGTAAGCATATTCTTCATGTTGTTGGCCCTATATGGTTTGCCTCCTGGATTACTCCACCATCCGTGATCGATTTTGGGGTCTCCTACTATCCCCTCTCTCGACCACGGCTTGGTCCACTTTACTACGAGTCCCGCCAAACCGATCGCCGACTCACTCTGCTCCAATTGATGCCTCCGCCCGCTTGTGTCCCGGTGGTAATGGTCGTGGTCGTTCGGGAAGTCACCGGTAAACCTCGCCCGAAGTGCGTTCACCGCCACCGTTTAGGCCACACTATTGATAAGTGTTGGACTTTGCATGGTCGTCCTCCTCGCACTGCCAATATTGCACAGGTTGATCCACCATCCCCATCTGAGCCCACTCCTCAACCAACAACATCGCCCGTAGCCTATGCAGATTTTCTTAAGTGGTTTGAGGAACGTCAAGGTACTGGATCCACTGCCTCTGTTACTCATACTGGTAATTCCTTTGCTTGTCTCTCCCAGTCATCCTTAGGTCCTTGGGTTTTGGATTCTGGTGCCACCGATCACATCTCTGGTAATAAATCTCTTTTTTCCACCATTTCTACATCTGGTTATTTACCCATGGTTACTTTGGCCAATGGTTCTCAAACACATTCCAAGGGGTTGGCACTTGTCCATCCTTACCCTTCCCTCTCAGTCGATAATGTGCTTTACGTACCGGGATCCCCATTTAATTTGCTTTCCATTAGTCGCTTGACACGTTCTCTTGATTGCACAATTTCTTTCACTAAAGATTCTGTTTCTCTACAGGCCGGAGTTCGGGGGCGGATGATTGGCGCCGGATGTGAGTTTAATGGCTTGTACCAGCCTCTTACTCCTTCCTTCCCATGTTTGCTCTGTCAAAGGATTCCCCTTCTCATTCATGCTCAACATCCTAATCTTGCCAAGCTCCAAAATTGGTGCCAAGTTTGTCCAAACTAACTTCTTTATCCCGTGAGTCGTGTCAACTAGGGAAACATACCCGTAGTCATTTTCCTAGTCGTGTCTGCAATCGAGCCAAATCTCCATTTTCTTTAGTTCATTCTGATGTTTGGGGTCCGAGTCGGACTGTGTCCACTTTAGGGTCAAGGTATTTCGTTACTTTTATTGATGATTTCTCCCGATGTACTTGGTTATTTTTAATGGAAAATCGTTCTGAGTTGTTTTCTATATTTCAACAGCTTTTACTCAAATTAAAACTCAATTTGGTATTCTATTCGTATCTGTAGTAAGTGATAATGCCCGAGAATACCTATCCCAACCATTTCAATCTTTTATGGCATCTCAGGGTATTCTTCATCAAACTTCTTGTGCTCACACTCCTCAACAAAATGGGGTTGCTGAACGCAAAAACAGACATCTTATTGAAACTACTCGCACCCTCTTACTCCATGGAAATGTTCCCTTCCGTTTTTGGGGGGATGCTGTTCTCACTGCGTGCTATCTCATTAATAGGATGCCTTCCTCCATTCTTGATAACCAAGTCCCTCACTCCATTTTATTCCCTCATCAGTCCCTACATTCCTTGACTCCTCGTGTCTTCGGGTCTACCTGTTTTGTTCACAATCTCCAATCGGGGATTGATAAACTCTCCGCTCGGTCTCTAAAGTGTGTCTTCCTGGGTTATACTCGTACTCAAAAGGGTTATCGGTGTTATTCTCCTACTCTACGCCGTTATTTAGTATCAGCTGATGTCACATTTTTTGAGTCCGTTCCCTACTTCAGGCTCCCTTCAACTCCAGAGTCTGTCCCAGATATCTTTTCTCTTCCTCCGATCCCTGTCTCCTTTTCTCCACCACCAGTATCCTCTACTCCGCCTGACCCCACTCGTCCTTTTCAAGTGTATCAGCGTCGACAGCCACTGCCCCCGATAGTTGAACATGTTCCTCCAAATGACACTGGTGTAGCCATTGCGGATTCCCCTTCGACGCCTGCTCCTCCACCTGCTCCGGCCTTGTCTCCTGAGCCTGATTTTCCTATTGCCATCAGAAAAGGTATACGCTCTACTCGTAATCCATCTCCTCATTATGTTAATTTAAGTTATCATCGTCTGTCTCCACCACATTTTGCTTGTCTTTCTTCTTTGTCTTCGTGTCTATCCCTCGATCATGACGCCCATCACATCCCGGGTGGCGACAAGCAATGATTGATGAGATGAGTGCCCTTCGAGTAGGGTACTTGGGATCTTGTTCCTCTCCCATCTGGCAAAATCCGTTGTGGGTTGTCGGTGGATATTTACGGTTAAAGTGGGTCCAGATGGCCAGTTGATCGCCTTAAAGCTCGATTGGTGGCGAAAGGTTATACTCAGATTTTTGGCTTAGATTATGGAGACACCTTCTCCCCGGTAGCTAAAATGGCATCGGTCCGTCTATTCATCTCCATGGCTACTATTTGTCATTGGCCAATACATCAGTTGGACATCAAGAATGCATTTCTCCATGGTGATCTTACTGAAGAGGTCTATATGGAGCAACCTCCTGGGTTTGTTGCTCAGGGGGAGTCTTCTGGTCTTGTTTGTCGCCTCCGCAAGTCTTTGTATGGTCTCAAGCAATCCCCTCGAGCTTGGTTTGGCAAGGTTTAGCACTGTTGTTCAAAGAATTCGGCATGACACGGAGTGAGGCAGATCACTCGGTTTTCTATCGTCATTCACTCATGGATGTGTTTACTTGATTGTATATGTCGACGACATTGTCATTACAGGAAGTGACCACCATGGCATATCACAGGTAAAACAACATCTTTGTCATCACTTCCAGACAAAAGATCTTGGAAAACTCCGATACTTCTTGGGCATAGAGGTGGCTCAATCAAAGGATGGCATCGTCATTTCTTAGAGAAAGTATGCAATGGACATCCTTGAGGAAACAGGCCTACTGAATGCAAAACCTGTTGATACTCCTATGGATCCAAATACTAAGCTTCTACCAGATCAGGGGGAGCCACTCTCGGATATAGGGAAGTATAGAAGACTAGTTGGGAAATTGAACTACCTCACAGTCACTCGTCCAGACATTTCTTTTGCAGTCAGTGTGGTAAGTCAGTTCTTAAATTCACCTTGCGAAGGTCATTGGGATGCATTGATTCGTATCCTCAAGTACATCAAAGGGGCCCCAGGAAAAGGGCTCATCTATGAGGATAAGGGTCACACTCATATTGTTGGATATTCAGATGCTGATTGGGCAGGCTCTCCAACTGACAGGAGATCTACTGGATTCTGTACTCATTGGGAATAATCTAATATCCTGGAAGAGTAAGAAACAGAATGTGGTTGCAAGGTCAAGTCTTGAAGTTTAAGTATCGAGCCATGGCATCAGCTACTTGTGAACTCATTTGGCTCAAACAGTTACTTCAAGAATTGCAATTTGGGGATGTTAAACGATGACACTCATTTGTGATAACCAAGCTGCACTACATATTGCCTCGAATCCAGTATTTCACGAGAGGACAAAGCACATCGAGATAGATTGTCACTTCATCAGAGAAAAGATCTTATCTGGAGACATCACAACTAACTTTGTCAATTCAAATGATCAACTGGCAGATGTTTTCACTAAGTCTTTGAGAGGTCCTCGAATAAATTATATATGTAACAAGCTTGGTGCATATAATTTATATGCTCCAGCTTGAGGGGGAGTGTTGATATTCCAGCTGTAAATATGACTAGACAAATCCCTTAAATCAAGGGATTAGGTATAGACAATCCCTAAATCAAGGGATTAGGTATTAGGTATAGACAATCCCTAAATTGAGGGATTGGTTATTGACTTTTTGTAAATACTAGTTCTATAAATTCAGAAGGGCTGAGAGGTTTTCTCTTAAGCTAATTTTCAGCCATCCACTAAATATTATTTCAATCATCCAATAGTAATCATGTTCTTGTTGTGTAATTGAGGACCTGAGAGTGATTGAGTAGGATTATTGGGTTACATGTGGAATTTACATTAAAATAATGAGTGCGCTTAGAGGCAAGTTGAATTTGTGCATACTAGAAATTTGATTTGAGTATCCGATGATTGTGTGGATCACAGATATGCCTTATGGCTTAGGAAATCACATGTAAATTCAAATTTTATGCTTACACTTACTGCTATATTTGTGTAGGAGTGTTTTTCCCTGTCGCATGTGTGGTAGATTTTAGAATATGAATGAAATGCATGATTGGAGAAAAATTATGAATGACATGTGTAAAGTCAATTTGCATATTTGAGGCTTGTCTGATTCCCTTTCGAGACGAAATCCTAGGCAATTTAATTTTTTAAAGAAATGACTAGGGCAATTCTTTGGACCGATTGGTCCTTTCAAGCCAATCTTAACTAAATGAGTTCCCTAGTACCTCTTTTGAAGCCTAGTGTGCTTGCGTGACCTATTTTTTTCTTTCTTAAAACCAACACTCTCCACCCCTTCAACCATGCTTGTGAAAAGAAAATCTCTTACCCTCATTGCAGGTCCTTTGTTAAACACATGATTGGACATTTTTGTTAGTTTGAGCCAAAGTGTTTTGCATGATACTAGGAATCCATAAATATTTGGTAACCGGCTCTTTTCTTCAAAAAAATAAAAAATAAAAAAATAAAAAAATAAAAAAAATAAGTGGGCTGTTGTGTAAATTGAAGCCCTTTTGTAGTAAAAATAAATATGTACATATGTTCTTAGAAATATATATACAAAAAAAGGAAAGAAAATGATAAGAAAATGAAATAAAGAGGGTTGATTCTTCACTTTGGATTCTGTTTGTGCATTGTACTTGCTTGGCTTGATTCAAAGGAAATGTGTTATTATGTGTTTGATATTTGAATTTAAATCTTTCTCCTTCTTTCTTAACCATTACACTTAGCCTCACATTACAAGCTTATAAGACTTTTGTGATATTTGATTTTATGTTGCCTACATTAGTGGAGAAAGGGATGAAAGACATTTTTTTGATAGTGCATGTGCATTTTATAAATTCATCCATCTTGCTCTTCAAGATTAGGAAAGGGTCTTAAACACATGAATTTGAGAAATCATTCATGTACAAAAATTGCATTCAAGGGTAATCATGATAGTTGAAAATTTATTGCATGTGTGAACCTTGTGTGAGGTTGAAAAGTGATTTCTGAGGGTATGAATGATGATTGGAAGCTGGATATGCTCTAGTTCAATTTGCCCCATGTTTTCTATTCTTTGTATTGGAGTGTATTCCTTCTTCACTTGCTTAGATTAGTTTGCTCGAGGACTAGCAAATTTTTAGGTTTAGGGGTGTGATAACTTCTGGAAATGAAGTTATTTCACTTGAATTTGAATATATATGAGCATGCTAGCGTTAAGTTTTCAAGCCCAAATGTTCAATTCTTGCATAGCTTTGATGATTTAAGTTTGTTAATTTATAAATGATTAAAAATTGTACATTTGAGAATTCTAATTAAGGAATTTGAATTGATCATTACTTGATGAATTTAAGCATTATTTTGAAGGAGATATTCAAGATGGAAAGACCTTGGAAGGGATAAGGAAGCAAAAGGAGCTCAAATGAAGAAGGATGCAAGAGAGAAGGAAGGGTTGCCAACTTAGGCATAGGCGTGACAAATCCATACCTAGGCGTGACCCTTTCAATATTTCAGGAATTGTAGGCAGAGACGTCCACTCCTAGGCGTAGAAAAGCCACACCTAGGCGTGACACTCTCAGGTTTCCAGGGCTTTTAGACAGAGACACCCATGCCTAGGTGTGGGAAAGTCATGCTTAGGCGTGGGAAAGTCATGCCTAGGCGTGGCCAGCACTTGACAGCACGTGAAAAATCCTGGTCCACGAAATTAGCTTTTAATATCTAACTTTTGGGATTGGAGAAAGCATCTTGGGTTGTCACAAAGCATGAACTTCATAGAGAATTGGTGAGGAGGAGAGAACCTTGGAAGATAGAGGTGATTCAAGTGAAGAATCAAGATCAAGGAGGAAGATCAAGCATTGGATTCTCACTATTCTTGTTCATTCTTCCTTTTTTTCTCTCTCACATTTCGTTTGCTTGGATAAGATTTTGTGAAAATTGGTTAAGTTTAGCATTTCTCTAATTGTCAATCCCTTGGGACATGATACTTTAACTCTTATATATTACTTGTCGACCCATGCACTTGCGGGTTATAAATAAGTTTTTGGTCGTCTGTGTTACTTGGCCCACCTTCTTTATTTCTCAAGAAAATTTCAACTATTTTGGACATATTTGAGGAAGATAAAACATCATTCCAGAAAGGGGGTTCCATGATTTGAATGTGGTGCGTTATCCGACCATATCACGCACCACAGTTACTTTCCATTGGGAAACTTTTGCTGAGCATCCCACTGATGAACCAGTGGCTGCAGTAGTTAATGAGTTCTATGCCAATGCCCATGCTGAGTAGCGATATCTTACAACTGCTAAAGTTAGAAGGAAGATAGTTGATTACTTTGTTGAGCGTATCCGGCAGGTTATGGACCTTGGCCCTCCTCCTCTGGTGTATTCGTACCAAGAATTGTAGTTACCTGAAGAGCAAGGGGGTGCCCCCTTTAACACCGTCATGGACAACATCTGTGTTTCTATCTTTCCTGTTCTGGTTCAGCGGAACACTAATCATTCAATCAAATTCATCAAATAGGAAAGTTTGCGTCGTGAGCTGCGCCCTTGGAACCACTTTGTGTGTTCTTGCTTGTGCCTTACCAACTAGTGATTCCAAGGTGGTTCTTGTTTTCCTCATAAGAACATTTTCACAAGATTTGGGACCCCTTAAGCCATTATCAGTGATGGAGGATCACACTTCTGCAACAGGCATTTTGCTACTCTACTTGCTAAGTATGGTGTGACATATAGGGTAGCCATAGCCTACCATCCACAATCCAGTGACCAACCTGAAGTTTCTAATAAAGAGTTGAAGCGGATTCTTGAAAAAACTGTGAGCCCTTCTAGGAAGGATTAGTCTAAGAAGTTGGATGGCGCTTTATGGGCTTATCGCACTACTTACAAAACCCCTCTTGGCATGTCTCCATATCAAATGGTCTTTGGCAAGGCTTTCCATCTTCCTGTTGAACTTGAGCACTATGCTTACTAGGCCATCAAACAATTGAATTGGGATTCTGAAGCTTGTGGGGAGAAGAGATTGTTGCAACTGGATGAATTAGAGGAATTCTACTTATAAGCATATGAGAATGCTAAACTATACAAGGAGAAGGTGAAGAGGTGGCATGACAAGCATATTATTCCAAGAAGCTTTGCGTCAGGCCAGAAGGTCCTCTTATTCAACTCAATGTTGAAACTGTTTCCTGACAAGCTCAAATCCCGATGGTCAGGTTCATTTTTAGTGGTGGAAGTGTTTCCCCACGGTGCTATAACCTTAGAGGATCCAGTTTCAAAGTCAACCTTCAAGGTTAATGCCCAGTGGCTCAAGCTCTACTTAGGTGGTGAGGTGGAGAGGCACAAAACCTCACTCACCCTCGCTCCTCCATCTTGAAAATCTGCAAAGTCTTGCCAGGACTATAAATAAGGTGCTTGTTGGGAGGCAACCTAATTTCTTACCCTATCTCTTAGTTTAGGACACTTTTATGCATGATTTTGCGTTTTCTCTTTAGTTTTTGGTTTTGTTTTGATTCTTTTATAGCCTTTATTTTTTAAATTGATGTCTTGCTTGTGTACATATTGTAGTTAATGTTTCTTAGTTGTTTGAGTGAGTGAAAGGGGTGTTGGAAGCATGACTATGGGATATTAGGGCTGTTTTTGCTAAGTTTTGAAGTCCAGTAGGACACACCAAGGCGTGTATTTTCTACGCCTAGGTGTGGAGCTCTCAGCCTTACATGACTGAGTTTTCCTGAGACATCCACGCCTAGGCGTCTATTTATCACACCTAGGCGTGGTGATCTCTACCTCACAGGTCCAATTTTCCTGTGAGTACCACGCCTAGGCGTGGTGATCCCTACCTCACAGGTCTAATTTTCCTGCGAGTACTATGCCTAGGCGTGACTCTCTCACGCCTAGGCGTGGGTTTTCTGTACTCCTTAATTAAAAAAATTAAAAAATAATAATATTTCTGCGCTTAGGCATGTAATAACCACGCCTAGGTGTGATGGACCAGTTACTGCCCAAAACGCAGTACCCATTCAGAAATCCCTAATTCCTTTCTCACTCCATTCTCCCTCCTTCTCCATCACCCTCGTGGCCACCACCTTACCCACCCCTCTTCTTCCCCACATTTTCCTCCTCCTCCATGAACCACACCATTTCTCACTTCACATCACCGTAGCTTCCACACCTCCCACCATTCCCCACCTCACCCCCGCGACTACCACCCTTATCTCCACATGCCCCTCCTCCTCCACCCCCTAGCCATCACTCCATACCCGCAGCTACCAAAACCCAACCACTCACTCCTCCACAATCCCTCCATACGTCCAATATCAATCCATCTGCCACCCCTCATCTTCCTCCATTTCAATTTGTGCTTTTTGCTCTGCTCAGTGGTCTTTTGGGTGCCCTGCTCAATTTGTGCTTCGTCCAAAGTTAGTATACTTTTCTCTCCATTTCTCTATACTCACAAGTTTACTTGCCTTGGTTATGATGTGCTCTGATTAAACTGGATTAAATTGGTTAACCTGTGTTAATTGGTTAGGTTGGTTGTGAACTAATTGAGTTGTGCATTGGTTGGGCTGTGATTTGGCTAGGCTGTAAATGAACCGTGAGTAGGTTTGGGGGTTTTAATGGGCATAATAACTGAGGCTTACAAGTGGCAGACTTGTTCTGTTTGAGTCTGTGCATGTTTGTATTGATTTTTTGTTTTCTCATAACCTATTTTATCTGATATTTGTTTTATCTGGTTACTTACTAGTGGCATGATATTTTCTAGCTAGGTTTGGGGGTGGCCTTGATTTGAGTATTCCGCTAGTATAAGCTTCATTCTCAATGCTTCTCAATTGTGACTTTGCTTGAGTTGACACTTGTTCTTAATTGGGTTGCATGACTGCATTAAATTTTATTCTCATTTGGTTTGAATGATTGGGTTGGAAGCATCTTTCATTATTTGTTTCAATGATAATAATTAGCACAATCTTCTTTTTAGGTTTTTACCAACCATGTCAAAGCGTCAATGCAAACCTGTTAAAGCTGGGCCAAGTAACACAGATGACCATGATGACATCCCATTTTTTGACCCAACTTTCCGACCTATGCTCAGTGGGGAGCAAGCAGGACACACAAAGTGGTTCCAAGGGTGTAGCTCATGGCACAAACCTTTTTGTTTGATGAATCTGATTGAAGGATTAGTATTCCACTGAACCTGAACAGGAAAGGTAGAATCACAGATACTGTCCATGACGGTGCTAAAGGGGGTACCCCCTTGCTCTTCAGGTAACTGCAATTCTTGGTGCGAATACACCAGCGGAGGAGGGCCAAGGTCCATAACCCGTGGGATATGCTCAACAGAGTAATCAAATGTCTTCCTTCTAACTCTAGCAGTTGTAAGAGATCGCTACTCAGCATGGGCGTTGGCATAGAACTCCTTAACTACTGCAGCCACTGGTTCATCAGTGGGATGCTTAGCAAAAGTTTCCTAATGGAAAGCAGCTGTGGTGCATGATATGGCCGGATAACGCACCATATTCAAATCATGGAACCCCCTTTTTCAGAATGATGTTTTATCTTCCTCAAATGTGTCCAAAAATAGTTGAAAGCCTCTTGAGAAATGAAGAAGCTGGGCCAAGTAACACAGATGACCAAAAACTTGTTTGTGTGTAATTCGCAAGTGCAGGGGTCGACAAGTAATATATGAGAGTTAGAGTATCGTGTCCCAATGGATTGACAATTAGAGAAATGCTAAACTTAACCATTTTTTACAAAATCTTATCCAAGCAAATGAAATGTGAGAGAGATTTGTAATTAAAATAACAACTTAAAAGAATTAAAACAAGAAAGCACCAAACACTAAATTCACAATAGAAAGATGAGAATGAAAAAAGTCTAGGTGTCCCTATTCACTTGCCACTTCAATGAATAATTTGTAATTCACAAGCATCTAACAATAAGTGGGTTTTGCTAGCTAAAAACAAGCAATAGATAAAATCCTATGTCTAGGACAATTACCCATGTGAGACATAGTTAATCCACTATGTGTCTATGTGAGTTAGCATAAGAATCACTCATTGAAACAAATTATCAAACACTTGTTATGCATGACCAAGGAGTATGTGTCCATCCCTTTAGTTAATCAACACACCCAAACGAATAGAATGTAATTGAACATACATCAATCATACCATATCCATATTCACAACACCCTATTTCTAGTTCAATTGGAATACTAAAATTATGCAATTGATGGTCAATCAATAACAAGCATTAAGCATAGATATGAAAGAACAAAACTAATTTTATTGAAAGAATACTCAACCAATTTACAAGATATTCAAATCCATAACAAGATTTTAGAGAGCCCCTAGATTAGAGTTTAGTTACACATCATGAAAGAAGAGAAAACTAATAGAGCCATGAAACCCATCAAATTACAAATTAAGAGAAAAGAAGAGAAGAATGAACAAGAATGGTGAGAATCCAATGCTTGATCTTCCTCCTTGATCTTGATTTTTCACTTGAATCACTTCTATCTTCTAAGGTTCTCTCCTCCTATCCCTTTCTCTATGAAGTTCATGCTTGGTGACAACCAAGATGCTTTCTCCAGTCTCAAAAATCATATATTAAAAGCTAATTTTGTGGACTAGGATTTTTCCCACGCCTAGGTGTGGTTATGAAACACGTGTTGTCAAGTGCTGGCCACACCTAGGCGTGACTTTCCCATGCCTAGGCGTGGGTGTCTTTGTCTGAAAGCCTTGGAAACCTAAGAGTGTCACGACTGTCTCTGCCTAGAATTCCTGAAATACTGAAAAGGTCATGCCTAAGCGTGGATTTGTCATGCCTAGGCATGGGTTGGCAGCCCTTCCTTCTCTCTTGCATCCTTTTTCATTTGAGCTCCTCTTTACTTCCTTATCCCTTCCAAGGTTTTTCCATCTTGAATATCTGCTTCAAAATAATGCTTAAATTCATCAAGCAATGATCAATTCAAATTCCTTAATTAGAATTCTCAAATGTGCAATTTTTAATCATTTATGAGTTAACAAACTTAAATCATGAAAGCTATGCAAGAATTGGATATTTGGGCTTGAAAAGTTAAGGCTAGCATGCTCATATATATTCAAATTCAAGTGAAATAACTTCATTTCTAGAAGTTATCAAATTCCATGCATTCTTGGGTCCAAGACAATTGCTAGAAAGAAGTATGAGTTAGTATAATTCATTTATTCTTTTGATGTTTGCTAGTTTTAGATAATTAAGTGATTATTTTATAATTATACTAATTATATGGTACAAAATCTTAGGAAATTCAAAGTGGGCGACCCTACAGTAGAGGGGAAATGCATCCTATTACCTACATGAAAAAGGATGGATCTTTTGTCAATCCTGAAGCCAAGCAAAAGAGTGTAAGTACAATGTTATTTACGAGTTTATATTGTCAATCTTTTAGATGTTTAATTATATGTTGTTTAATGTTTATGCAGGAAGAATTAGAAAAAGGAAATTGAGGAGGCACCTTTTGAAAATGAGGCATATACTAAAATCTTTGGGAAAGAGCACTCGGGATATATCTGGGACTTGGAGTTTGCCCATCTCAAGTCTTGGGACCTACTTGTCGTTCTGGAGGGTCGACGTCATCTTCATATAGTGATGTCACATCAAAAGTTGAATATGAAAAATTGAAGTTAGAAGTTGCAACAAATATTGCAATGCTTAAAGAATTATTGGCTTATGTTATGCAAACTAACGGGGATCAATTGCCACCTGGTTTTTCGAACTTAATAAATTCATAGATCAATGGTATTTTCTTGGTTTTCCCCATTACTGTTGGATTAGTGGTATTTGCTTGGAATATACATGATAAAGTACAATATGGTATAGAGTAATGCTAGTTTAATTAAATTTATATTTTCATGTTTGTGGCAATTTGTTGATTATTGGGAATTATGGATTAAAGTTTATAATTAGTTTATTAAAATATATTTTTTCTTTGATTTCTAGCATGAATGGTGATTAAGTTTTATATGCCCTTGCAAAGAAAGATGACTGATTGACTTACCACTGGTTCTAGATTTGTCTCAGATTGCATACTTGAAATTAATGATTGCTAGGCTGATAGTAATTATTTTGGTATTATGTGTTTAATAAAATGCCAAATTTGCTTTGCCCATAAATTTTGATGTATATTCTATACTTCATTTATGCTGAGCTATCAATTCTTTTCTTGTATTGCTGCCCATAAATCAAGTGTTGAATACATTTTAATTCTTATCTATCTCCTCTGCATTTTGGCTAGATTTTGGGTCTTCTCAGTGGGTTAACCTTGGGACTGCATGTTGACTTATTGGTGCTTCTTTTCTTGTGTCTATGCTTGTTCATCCTCCTACTTGTTGAAAAGTCGCTTTGATCTACTGTTTTACTGATTGGGTTTCACATGCTTGTCAACTTCCATAATGCAATACTGTTTTCAAAAGGTTGTGAATCCCTTTGGTTTCATGGTTGTGAATTCCCTCATGGTTGTGAATTCCTTTGGTTTCATGGTTGCCTAGTTTAATCAAATAGTGAGTTGTATTCTTGTGAATATTTGATGTTGTGATCTACTTTGTTTCAAAATGTCTTTTGGGTACATCAATGTCGTGCTGGCATATGAATGAAAGCTAGTGTCTCTCATGACTTAGAATCTCTTAATTTTGAGCTCATGGATATCAAATACAGTGGCTGTTTTGTTTTTTATTATTTTTTTTATAAAGAGTCTCACAAGAAATCATGGCAAGTTCTTAGGTGTCTCTATATGTTCAAAGTGTTTGTATTTCATATGTATGGTTTCTTGGCAGTTGTTATGGTGTGAGATATGCCTTGATTGTTTTGCTGCAATAGAATTGTTATACGTTTTTTTGCCTATCTATATATGGCTTTGTTCAAAAGCTAAGTCTACGATGATAATCCTTCATTATTTAAATAATATTATTTTCAAAGCCTACTATGTTTTGCAAACAAGCTTTTCTTATAGTCGTCTTAAATCTTTGGCAGTAGGCAGAATGACGGTGTTATGTTGATTACAAACAGGCAGTGGATTTTGTTTGTATGAGTAGGCTGATATGTGTCTTTTGTGCTATGAAGGGTCTTGATACATAAGAGTTTTTGTAGCATTGTTAATAGTACAAGGATTTTTGCTTGAATTGTAATAGGTTGATTGTTATTAAGTTGCCTAAATGCGTGAGTTTAGTCATTTTGCTTGCTGTTATTGTGTTTTAAAAAAAAAAACAGGTACGTGAATTTCAAGTTAACTCATTATGCAACTTTCAACTCATTATGCAACTTTTCATTTTTGTTTGGTCTTTTCTCAACCTGAGTCTTTTTGTTGTATTTCAATATTTGCTTTAGGCCATAATTTTGTATAGGTAACTATTTTTCTTTTGTAAATTTTTTCGTTCAATTTCAGGCTACAGACTTAAGCTCATCAGCAGATGCAAGATACTCTTTCGACACTAGTCATCAACCACAAAGCCATAGACCATCATCTTCTACTTAGTTCTTTATTACTTAGCACTTTAGAGCAAGATATTAGACTTTGTTACTTTGACTAAAAATTTATGTTGGGAATAGTTATTTTTTAGCATTTTTGAGCAAGATATACTAGACTTGCATTTTGTACATGTTACTTTGACTATGAATTTATGTTGGGATGAGTTCTTATGCTACTTAGCACTTTTAAGCAAAATACTATGGATGTATTTTGTACGTTGTTTTTAAGTAGTTTTTGTTTAAAGTAATGAATGAATTTGATGCCTTAGATCAATTAATGTTTTAATAATCTAAAAGAATTTAAAAATCAAATTAAAAATCATTGGTGAATGTAAATAGAAAATATGAAAAAAAAAATCTTCAACTATCATTAGTACAAATGGATGACATTTTTAAAAATAAAAAAAGGATTGCAACGATTACAAAAATTGTTGCAAGTTTTGGTTGTGAAACTCTGTCAGAATCTTAATGTAAACCTTGGGTCTCTATCAAAAACAATACTCGAGGGCACACTATGTAGTCTAACAATCTCACCAACAGACATTTGAGCCAATCTCTCCATCGAATACTTCATATTAATTGGCAAGAAGTGCGCTGGCTTCGTAAGTCGATCAACAATTACCCATATTGAATCATACCTTTTTTTAGTCTTTGGTAGTCCACTCACAAAATTCATTGCAATGCTATCCCATTTTCATTCTGGAATTGTCAAAGGTTGCAGCATTCCGGATGGTTTTTGGTGTTCCACTTTAGCTTTTTAGCAAACTAAACAAAATGACACATACTTGGCAACATCCCTCTTCATTCCTTGCCACCAATATAATTGTTTGAGATCTTGGTACATCTTAGTAGTTCCGGGGTGCATGCTCAACTTGCTCTTATGAGCTTCATCAAGAATCATCTTCCTAAGCTCAGAATCACTCGGTATACAAACTCTATCTCTGAACCTTAGGATTCCATCTGGTTCTTCTGTGAATTCAGATACAACACCTGCTTTACCAGCTCCCTCTCATCTTGAAAGCATGGGTCACTTTCCTACTTCTCTCGGATTTCTTCCATCAGTCTACTCGAACTAGTAATCATACTTAAGCACATTCTCCCCGGTGTCAACTCCATAGACAACCGCATATCCCTGAACTGTTCTACTAACTCACTTTCCTTGAGCATCATAGCAGAAACACTAAGCATCTTCCTACTCAAAGCATCCGCTACAATGTTTGCTTTTTCGGGATGATATTGAAGTTGAAAATCATAGTCCTTTAAAAATTCTAGCCACTGCCTTTGTCTCATATTTAGCTCCTTATGATCAAACAGATATTTCAGACTCTTGTGATCATTGTAGATGTTAAATGTTACTCCATAAAGAAAATGCCTCCAGATTTTCAACGTAAACATAACAGTATCTAACTACAAGTCATGCGTAGGATAGTTCTTCTCATGTACTCTCAATTGCCTTGAAGCATACGCCACCACTCCTCTATTCTGCATAAGGATGCACCCTAAACCCTAATATGAAGCATCACAATACACCTTAAAAGATTCACCGGGATCAGGTAGGATCAATACTGGCGAAGTAGTCAACCGTCTCTTCAACTCTTGAAAACTCTCTTCACATGTATCACTCCATATGAAAGCTTGATTCTTTCTTATAAGCTGAGTGAGAAGTCCTACTATCTTGGAGAATCATTCGATAAATCTTCAATAATAGCCAGCTAAACCCATGAAGTTACGAATCTCTATTACTGTCTTTGGTCTTTCCCATTGGAGAACTGTCTCCACTTTCAATGGATCTACTACAATTCTTTCCTTTGAAATCACATGACCCAAAAATCGAATCTCTTCTAACCAAAACTCACATTTAGACAGTTTAGCATATAACTTCTCCTTCAGAATCTGAAGAACCACACTGAGATGTTCGGCATGTTCCTCCTGACTTCGTGAATAGACCAAAATGTCATCAATAAAGATAACAACAAATCTATCCATATAAGGACGAAAGATCCGATTCATGTAATCCATGAATACAGCAGGAGCATTTGTTACTTCAAACGACATCACAAGGTACTCATAATGCCCATAACGCGTCTGAAAAGCCGTCTTAGGTACATCCTCTACTTTCACACGAATCTGATGATAGCCAGAATGCAGATCGATCTTGGAGAAAACAACAGCTCCTTTCAGATGATCCATCAAATCTATCCTCAGAAGTGAGTACCTGTTCTTGATTGTGATCTTGTTTAGTTGACGATAGTCCACATATAACCGAGAGGTTACATCCTTCTTCTTAACCAACAGCACTAGAGCTCCCCACAGTGAAACACTAAGTTTCACAAACTTCTTCTACAATAGTTCCTCCAACTGCTTCTTGAGTTCGAATAACTCTGATGGCAACATCTGATATGGTGCCATGGATATAGGACCAAATCCTAGCACAAGATCGATAGAAAATTCTACCTCTCTTTTCGGTGGTAATCCAGGTATATCAATAGAAAAAGACTTCAGGAAACTCATTGACCACAGGAATATCATTCACATTGGTCTCACTCTCGACTTCCAAGGAAGACAAAAGCATGTATCCTCGAGCTCCTTTCCTCAAGAAAACTTCGATTTGGTTGGCAATTATAAATCCAAAAATCTCATAATCAGGAAATACTAAGGTTTTATTGGAATAGTCTAATAGGATATGGTTAAAAGATAACCAATCCATTCCTAAAATAACGTCTAGTTGAGAAAGAGGCAAACAAATCAAATTGACCAAAAAGGTTTGACCTTCCACAGAAATAGGACAGTTCAAACAAACTTGAGTAGTAACAACAGGTCCAGTAGTGGGAGTAGAAACACTCAAATCAAAAGGTAAGGAAGACACGGATAATCCTAATCGGTGCACACAATCATAGGCAATAAAAGAATGGGTCACCTCTAAGTCATACAGTACAGTTAAAAGATTACCTCTTATGGTACAATCTCTTTTAATCAGATCTTCAGATTGGGAGGCTTCCGCTCCACTCATAGTGTAAACCCTTCTTCCCGCCTGAGGTCTTGCAGCACGTACATTGTTGATAGAGGGCTCCGCCTTGGGTTGATTGCAATCCCTTGAAATGTGTCCGGGCTTCCTGTATTTGAGACAGATGATTCCCTTGATTATGCATTCCCTCGTCAAGTGGTCTTTTCCACACTTGAGACATGTTGGCACCGATGCCTCGGTCTGACCAAACTTATAGTTACCTGAACCTCCTCCATATAGTTGTTGCTGAGATTGATTCCCTAGTGGCCTCGAATACGGCTTTTACTAAAAATGATTTCCACAGCTATTCCTTCCCTTTCGGAACTGAGAGGGTCCAAAGTTACGATTTCTGGTCTCCCATGATTGATCCAACTCCTTAATCCTACGACATTTGTCTAGAAGGGCTAGGAACTGATCAATTCCCAAAGGCAGCACCACTCTCTTCAAGTCGTGGCTCAAACCTTCTTTGAACTTGTGGCACTTCCACTCCTCATCGGGCTGTAGCTGGAAATACCTTGAGAATTTCGACAAGCTTTTAAACTTAGCGGCTTACTCACTGACTGACATACTTCCTTGTTTCAGGCCTAGAAACTCCATTTCTTCATTGTGCCTCGCACTAGCTGGAAAATACTTCTCTAGGAATTTGTTCTTGAAGACTTCCTAGGTGATCACTGTTCCCTCAACTTCCATTAATCGATGGGCTCCTGTCCACCAGTCTTCAGCATCTCCAACAAGTATGAAGGTAGCATAGGTTACCCTCTGAGCATCAGTACATCCCATTCCTCGGAATATCTTCTCCAACTCTTTGATCCAAAGGCTTGCTTTCTCTGGATCGAATTCTCCTTTGAATTATGGCGGATTATTGCGGTGAAACTCTGTCAGATTCTGAGTTTCAGCGGTAACTTCTTGTTGTTGGGCAACTCTCTAGTTCTATTACATTATAACCTCTACATTCTCTACATCGCCTCAGCTGCTGCTACCATACTCTCGTTGTCTCATCCAGAATTCGTATGTGCATGTCCACCACGAGCCATCATGTTCCTTTGGAGTCAGACTAAACAATACACAATGAAACTCAGGTGAAATCATTCCAAACAATCTTGTCTCCTTTCAGAAACCAAACATTGAGAATCACACAACACAAGTAAGACAGAACTAACCACAAATCCCAAAAGACTCAAACTTGGGCTCTGATACCACCTAATGTAACACCCTCCTTAGGGTGCCACATTTACTTATTAAAAACATCAATGACTTAACCAAAACGTGAGGAAGGTTTAATCTTTGGAAAATACAGATTTCAAATTTTCTTTTCAAAAGCATAACTTAAATGAAACATAAACATCACAGGATATATCTTACTAAATATTACACACCAAAAAGAATATATACATCAGTGACATAGATCACAGTCCACCCAAAATACAAAGTTTATACACAAAGGACATAAACAACTATTTAACAAAACATAATTAGCCCAAGTCTAAAGACCTAGGGAGTAGGGTCTCCCCTTAGACCCTCCATTGGATCCTCCTCGGAATCCTTCGTTGGATCCTACTCCTCGGACTCCTCCCCAATCAGATCCCTCAGCCGAGGTAAGAGCTCGCAGACGGGTGTTCTAGCAAATGACACCACAGGGTTCAGATCCTCCCTCGGGGTGTAATACAAATCACCCCATAGCTCCCTGATAGGTATAAAGAACTCTAGACGCATAGAAACACTAAGAGAGAAGAAAAGTTCCCCATCACGGGTCCTACGAATAGATAAGGTTACATCTCCTACGTATCTAATACGTTCAATGTTCCAATCGATATGCCATGCATTCGCACCTTCGTGGAATTGAACTCTCACAAAACCAATAAAATCCCTTCTAGCAGCCATCCAAAAACAAGACAACGGAAGACTACAAACCTTCTTCTTCCTCCTCTTAGTATCTATCAATAGGAGCATATAAAACAGAAAACAAATAGGATAACAATACAAAGAGGTGAGATTCCCTATATCAATACCAGTATGGCAGCAAGAGACAGTAATATCAATAAAAATCACAGAGTACAGAAGTAGGAAATTACAGTCATAAGGTTTCTCGGCAGGTATTTCAATAATATATCAACTGGAAATTCCACAGTATAACAGTAGATAATTTCACAATATAAATGTGTCACAATAAAATGTTCAATGACTATGTAAATGCACAATGGACTGACATCTACTCCATGGAATTAAAACCAAACATCGGAGAGAATGATCGGGGAGTCATGTCTGTATATCATTAGCCTCAAACCATGTGCTTCTCAAATATAGTCAATATGGACAACATGGCTTATACAAGACACTCTCGACCGGATCGGGAATAAGAATAGGGTCTCATCGAGATCGTCGGTGCGTTGCACACTCACCACGGTCCAGTGGAGCTACCAACTGTCCACTTGTGGGATACTCGCGCCCCGACGCCTCCTAGGTCATTCATAGACCTTCCCTACGTAATTTGCACCTGCACAAAGATGTAATTCATCTCCTAGGCATACAGCCTTGACAACAAATCATTCCAACTTTCACAATGCATGATCACATGACATAGATAAAACAATATTCATAAACAACATAAGTTCCACCAAAAGGAGCCACAACAGGGCTTAAGTCAATCACTGACATTCCCGGGTCCAGTACGTTGGCCCGATAGCACAATGCTATTATATTTAGTCATACGACACTTCTATTGCACAAATTCAGGAATCATCATTTTCAAATTATATGGAACATTTTCACAAACCTCTTTATCATGTAGAACTATTATTTCACTTTTAGCCTTTATTCTTGACACTATCAAGGATAACTGTAGAAATTAACTCTAATCACCAAACTCTTCTAGCTAAATTCCCCTAGTAATACTTGTATTTTTCACAAAAAACCTAAGAAGCAACCACATTGTCTTAATCTCACAATTCTTTTCATTTTTCCCCTAAGCTTTAAAAGTGTTTTAAGTCTTCATTATTCTCTCTCAAGCTTATTTTTCCACTCAAGGTCGAAATCCCTTTTTATTAAATGACTAAAGTTTTATTTTCTCGCTCCTTCATTATCACAAATTCTTAAGCATATTCTTTCTTCACCTAAGCATCTAAGTTCCAAATCACACAAACATTTTGTTTTGGATACCTTCTCTAAGGTCTCTTGGCCGTGAACCCTAAGGTCCTTGGGCCTTAATATTTTCATCATCTACAATAAGATTCCAATCAAATAATATATATCAATCATCAAAACTTTCTATTCTACCAAGATCATGCACAAAATCAAGCCATAAAATTATATAAGGCAAAAATTGTAAAATTACCAAAAGTCAATACAATGAAGTGAACAACCTATACATGGATTCTTCACTTTCAATATAACAAAATGTCTCTCACCACCATGAGAGGTTAATGAGAGTAATCTCCATCTTACCTTAGAGGATGTCCAACCATGTCTTGAAAATCTTCTTGAAACAAACTTTCTCCTCCAAGAGCCTCTTGAAAATGAAAATACATACAAAAGATCAACATCAAAGGCTTGGAATAGAATGACCATGGATCAAAATCATGGTCTTAGAAAGAAGAAAAAGAATGAAAAGAAGGAAGGAGAAAAGAACAAAAAGAAGAAAGAAGATGGATGAATTTTACCTTAGAAGCTTTCAAGCCCTAACTTGAAGAAACACTTGGAAAGGATGAACAAAGTCAAGACCTCCACACCAAAGTGTCTTAGAAAGAGGTTTAGATTCAAGAAATGTGGATAGTTGAAATTAAAGAAGATTGGAGAGTGGGTTGAGGGGTGTGGCTGTGAGCCTTGAGGAGAGAAATGAAAGAAGAAAGTGAGAGAAAAAATGTGTAGCTTTTGGTTGAAGAGAGATGAATAGAAAGTGATGAAAATGAGAGCTAGAGGGAAGCTTACTCTAGAAGCCTCTTGCTCCCTTCATGGTCGTGTACTTCACCTAGGAAGTAGGTCCAAAGCTTCTCCAACAAGCTTCACAAAGCTTCCTTAGGAAGCTTCCTCCTTTAGTCCAAAAAGTCAAACAGTGATGTCATGTGGGTGATGTCACAAAGATGACTAGATATAAACAATCTACTAGATCTTTACTACAAGCTATTATCCAATAGACGAAAGTCACAGTTAACAAAGCCGGTATCTATTATCCAATGGATAATAGAACGTACCCAAATTTTATTGGTCAGATAAAATTTCAGACAATGAAAATTTTGATAACTATCTCCGGTTTCGGGTTTAGTAAGATCCCCCGGCCCCCGTTCAATAGTCCTATTTTTAAATAATATTAAAATAATCTAAATAAATCAAATAATTCATAAAAATCCATAAAAATCATAAAAACTCACATCACAAAAATCATAGATAAACCAAAAACAAAGAAAATCGGGGTGTTACAATAAATAGTAAGCTTCCGTAAGTTGATGCAGTGGGGTTATGAATGGAGAAGAAGAGGCAAGAACTTCAGAAGAGGAAGCTACAGGAACCCCGTAAAGATTGAGAATGTCTTTCAAATTTTTTAAAAGACTTTCTTTACTGGTTGATGTAGCAATTGCAACAGCTACATGAGCCTTTTGATTGAGGAATTGGCAAGACTCAAGTTTAGCCACCTTAAGAAATATGGAATTCATCTAAAACCAAAGCCTGATGTTATCACTAGTTGCTCTAGAGGCATCAAACTCACCCCACCATTTTGCATAGGCTTGTCTTTTCAGAGCAGGCAGTAGATTAGGAAAACCATCATGGGTCTTATTTGGAGAAGAAGTACAGATCTACTGGAAAATGATCATCAGAAAATCAAGCTTTTTCTAAAAATATTGAAATCTTTCCATGACCTTGGTCGAAAAAATTTGTTGGACTGGTCGAAAATAATGCCACACTGGAGAAACCAATGAGGAAAGTTGTATTGTACATTCTATTTGAAGTAGATGAGCCATGATGGGCGATTGGATGAGTTCTAAAGCCAAAACATATTGCTCCTAGCTTGGATGTAGTCCCAATAGTTATAACCGATTGGGTCAAAATGATGAGAAATTTTCTCTAATAAGTTTGGATTTTTGCCAAATTTTGCTAGTGTCATGACCTTCAAAATCTAGATAGTTGAATAAGTTATGTACGACTTATTTTTTGGGTCCCTGTAATGTTTGATAGAGACAGAGTCAGAGTCAACAAGTATAAACTCATAAACTTGTTGTGTTTTGTTAGCGGATAATGGTTTGAAGTGAAAGTTATTTGGGAAGATTTTCGGAGGAACTTTGTTTAGGTTAGAATCCCGGAATTCTGGTTCCATTTGGATCATAGGCCAAAAGTTTTCTTTTGGTATATAATGTGGTTTTTAAGGATTTTTGGAAGAAATAGGTTGAGTTTGTATGACTATTTCTTTTTGTGGAGAGTTTACTACAATGACTTTGCCTTTGAGGTTTTGAACCATTGTTTGAATGTCAATTTCTTCATTCATTTCTTCAGTGAAGATTTGTTTTCAGGATTTATCTGTGAGTTTGGTTAGGCCTTGATCTTGTAGGGCTAAAAGGGTTGTAATAGGCATGGCATAGTCTGCTTTCGACTACTTTTTCTGAGTGGATGACTCAGCTTTAACTTGAGTGGAAGACTTAGGTGGAAGGGTAAATGACCCAATTTGTTTTGATGATTTAGCTGGCTGTGTCAGGATTTGATTAGCTTTCCCCCTTCCTCTAGAAGAGGATGAATTTGTTGATCTGGGCATGCAATTATGTTCCCTGTAAATATTCATGGGTAAGGTAGTCAGGTAAGGTATTTGAGGTGCCTTTCATATATTCAATTTCAAAATAAAAAACACTTAAGATTGCTTGCCATCTGGCAAAAATATGTTTTGATGCAAGATTTTTTACATCTTTTTGTAAAATGTCTTTTGCAGATTTACAATCTACTCTGACTAAATTTTTTTTATTTAGTAAATTAGATTAAAATTTTGGAATACAAAGAACGATTACTAAAATTTCTTTTTTCACAGTTGAATAATTTTGTTGTGCAGGATTCCAATGTTTTAATGTATATGCAATGACATGTTCTTTGTCTGTGACACGCTGTTTGAGAATGCCACCATAACCAATGTCAGGGGCATCAGTTTCAACTATTTTGAATGATTGAGGATTTAGAAGATAAAGGCATAGAAGATCCTTTACCTGGGATTTCACCTGTTTGACAATGTTTGTATGCGTGTCTGACCAAGAAGGAGGACACTTTTTCAGACGATCATGTAGTGGTTTGATAAGATTACTTAGCTAAAGGAAAAAATCAGTAACATAGTTTAAACAACCAAGAAATCTTTGCAACTGATTTTTATCAATAATTTGGTTTTGAAAACTTGTCCGCGAATTCTATGACTCGATTAATTGGATTGATAGTTCCTTGATAAATGTTATGACCAAGAAACCTAATTTGATTTTGAAATAAAGTAATTTTTGTTTTGGAAGCCACGGGAACATTTCTCTTAATGACCCCAATGAAGGTGTTAATATGTTTGAAGTGTTGATCAATAGATTGAGAAAAGATTAACACATCATCAATATAGACAATGATAAAGTTTGAATATGGATTAAAAATTTCATTCATGATCCTCTAGAATTCAGAAGAGCCATTCTTCAATCCAAAGGGCATTACATTCCATTCGTATTGCCAAAAAGGAACAGTGAAAGTCATCTTGTAGTGATCACTTTCTTTAATCTGAATTTGCCAAAATCTTGACTTTATGTCGAATTTTGAAAAGATTTTAGCTGAATGTAGCCGTTTGAGAATATCTTTTTTATTAGGAATTGCATTATCGAATCCATTGAAGAGCTTGATTGAGTGGTTTGTAATTAATGACCAATCGAGGTGTACCTCTTTTGATTTCATCCTGTTTGTTGACATTGAAGGCAGAGCATGACCAATGACTTTTGCTCTTATGAATAAGACCTTTTGATAAAAGATCTTTGATCTCAGATTGACAATGGTCAAGGAGTTCATGACTCATCTAGATTGGCCTAGCTTTCTTTGGGATTTGTCTTTCCTTAAAATCTTTTTCATAGGGAAGATCCACCATGTGTTTCTTTCTTTCCCAGAAGACGTTTGGGAGATCAAAACAGATTGATTCCTAAATCTGTTTTAGCAAGGATTGGATCCTATTATGAGTTTGTGGGGCTTTAATTTGTGAATTAATATTCTTAAAAGAAATTTCTTCTTTAAGATAATTAATTTAGTTTTGTTTGTACTGAATTAGATTCAGGTTTCTGATTATTGGTTTCTTGAGAAACTTGAAGACAATCATTTTCCCCATATGTTGGGTGGCAATTCCTTCATCCGTAATTTGGAGAGGGAAAAATGACCTAATGAATGGTATTCCTAAGATCTCTTCATTTTTAAGGTTCTTAACTAATAACAAAAAAGTTTCTACTTGAAAATCTTGGTTTTCTATGATTGCTGAAGAAAGTTTGAAATTGATTTTTAATTTAGAACTGCTAGTTGTGCTAAGTTGTTCTGAAGTTTTCTCAAAATATTTTGTTAGAATTAATCCTTCCAAAATACAGTTTGAATCTGCCCCTGTGTTGAACAATACGACAATATTAAGGACAAAATCATTAATTCTAATATTAACGTTTATGAAGAATTTTTGAATTTGAAGTTGATTGATAATATCATTAAATTTATTATCTTCTTCTTCAACTGTTTGATTTTGTATTTCTAGAATCTTATCTTTTTCTGAATCTGAAGACTCAATTTGAATATCCTGTAGTTGGGATATTATGATTTGATGCAATTGTTGTTGTTCTTTGACTTCTATCTTGAGACTGTGAATCTCTTGTTGGAGGTCTTGTATTGTTACAGGTTTCTTAGAAGACTTCTTTTCAAGTCTTTTAAGTGTTTCTGTAAGATTATATTTATTTTGAATAATTGGTTCTTTAAAAGGTTTAGAAGAACTTGCTTTCATTAAAGATTTTATTTTTTCTAAATAGATTTTCCTATCCCGATGATCTTCAATTGAGTTAAGAACTTCGAACAAGAGATCTTGCTCTTTTGTTAAAACATTGATTTCAAGAGAATTTGATTCTCCTTCAAATGATATATCATCATTCTGGATTTTGTTTAATTTTTCAGAAAATTCCTTTTTAGATTCTTCTTCAGATGATTTAACTAACAAATTATTAATATGTTCTTCAATCGATGGTTCAAGATTTAAAGATTTTATCTTCTTTTTTAACCTTCAATATTTACTAATGTGACTAGGTTTGCCACAATTATAGCAAATTATAGGTTTCTTTGGGACTTTGATGTTATCGATCAGAGGTTTAGACTTAAATTATTGTCTAAGTCTCCTTGGTTTAGTGCTAGCTTTATGTTTGTAATATTTGGTTTTCTAGACTCGATCAGATCTTGGTTTTGGTTTTGTTTTCTTCCTAGCACAAGGAAGACCAAATTGTTCACAGAACGTTCCTAAGTCTCACCTAGTTTGAGCTTTTTCTCTGGCAAGTTGGGCTTGAATTTTGTCGTCTTGACAGATTTTTTAGGCTACCTTTTGGATAAAGCCAATGAGTTATCTATAACTCAATTGCTCATATGGAATTTTTCCATTTGTGATTGACTTCTGATCTTATCACGGACCTTATCTCCTAAGGACCTTGGAAGACTAACTAGAAATTTTTCTTTCCAAAAAGGTTGTTGACTATCCTCTCTGGTATAAACCCTAGTCAAGAAGATGTCTCTATACCACCTAAAATCAGCTAAGGTTTTGCATTTTAAGTTTAAAAGAAGTTCAGCAGATCTATCTTTCTATAAAGATGGATCTCCTAGAAGTGTTGTGCAATTGTAAATATTAGGATGTTGATAGCATCGAGGATTGGCTTCCCATCACTGAGAATTAAATTGCCATCAGCATCAGTTTTGACTGCTTTCATAATCTCAATCTTTTGGTCAGCATAAATATAATTATCCCACCAACCTTTGAGTTGGCTAGAAAATCTTGATACAAAGATTCCGACAATGACTTCTTCTAGACAATCATAGGAAGTTTGATAAGCAGTTGACACCATGGTCATGTGTTGAAGAGTGTTGAGGATGACATATTCAGTTATACCATTTATGTTCCACTCATAGATATTGCTTGCACTAAAGCTTCTAAAGTTTGGATTTTTTTTCTTCAAGCAACAGATTTGGAGCTGTTGCTCTTTGATAATAAAGTTTTGATGGATTTTTCCAATTAAGTGTTTGACTGATTACAGGATTTACCTTGATGACAGAATTTGTTTCAGTTTCAGTTTTTGGGCAATCAGAATCCGATTGTGAATTTGATTGTTTAATTGTATTTATAATCAAATTTTTATCTTTGGTTTTACTTGTTTTTTATTCTTGGGTTTGTGGTGTATTTGGGGCAATTAAGTTTAATCTTTCAATGAATTCATTAATAAGTTCATGATTAGATGGTTTCGGATTGTTTAAAAGTTTTATACTTTCTTTAAGCTGTTTGCTTACTTTGAATGGTTTAAAGAGAGGTTTTTTCTATTGATTTAGGAGGTTTTGATTCATCAGTTTTTATTCCTGAAGTTGAAGGTTTATCTAAAGATTAATTAATTAATTTTTCACCTAAGACTTGAAGGTATTTGTTTGTATAATTGTTTTGCTCCATAAGACTTTTAATATCTTTGGAATTGACTAGTTCATCTTCTACTTTCGTCTTAAAAGGAGAAGCTATAACAAGATTATTGTCTTTATCTTTTAAGTTTAGAATATAATACTGACTGGAGGGAGGTAACTCAGATTTGATTAACTCACCATCTTTATGATGCTAGATAGTAAGAACATTAGCTTATTTATCTTCAATCAAACCAATGCTCTAAGGATATTCGATTTCATTCTTAATCATGTAAGCATGAAACCAATTGAAGAATGGAACGTGTTGTTTTACTTTGTTAAGAAATTCATAGAACTTCTCTTGGATTTCTTTTCTGTTTGACCCTTTATAATTAATGAAAAACCATTCCCTCTGCGGAGTCCATTCCGTGGAATAAAAGTCTTTCTTAAGGGTTTTCTTATCAATGATAAACTCATAAAACATTGACATCATCATTAAGGGAGGAATAGGTTGGAGATTGAATAAATTTTTGTTAAACTTCATCTTCACGTTGGTACGTAGGTCTTGGGAGAGTTGACAACGTATCCAGCCCTCGAAGATTAATTATTGATGGAGTAGATTAGATGGTAGAGAAAGATCTTTAGAAGCAACAGATCTAAATTCTTTAGATCTGGAGGAACTAGTCCTAAAAGATCTAGAGGAACTAAAGGAATTTCTCCTATTGAAAGTTAATTCTACTCTACCTGATTGATGTATGTATGTATATATGTATATGTATGTATATATATATATATATATCATATTTACTTGCATTATTTGCATGTTATATACAAGACAAGATTGATGCAAATGAGAGTGAAGAGAATTCTTCACAAATAGATTCATCAACAGATTCGCTTATTAGGGTGCTAAGGAAGAACACCTAGGTTATGTTCGGGTATGGGGTTAGCCCCTTATCCTTCTCAAGTCTTGGGTTCGACCACTCACCAAATGAGGGGAATCTCATTGTCCTCAACTAATGAAGCAGCCTTGGTTGAAGAAGTTAAGGATTTACTGGAAGAATTGTGAACTAGCAATGAGAGGATGCATACTTTAGAAGCTCAAATGGCCCAAATGGCTTTCGTGCTTCGAAGCGTTGCAAGTCACATTCCAGCTTACCTTGGCAATATCATAGGTTCATAAGTATAACTTTAGTGATCAATTACTTTAAGTGTACCAAAAAGATATTTATCTTGAATTATAAGTGTTAGCCAATTTGGTTTTTAATTGCTGGCAACAAGTTTTAGTTTTATTGTTGATTGGGTATTTTCTATTTCAGTTTCTTGATCAAGCTAGTGGTGAGGGTTCATTAGCAGAGGGTGCAAGACGTTCTTCATCACTAGCCATGAACCAAGTTCACATTAATAGATGATACCTTTTGTATTTAGCTTATGGACAACTACTTGTTTGCTTGGGGTAGTAGTTTCTACAACTATTTGACAATCTCATGAACATTTGGATATTTTAATACTTGTAATAGTTATTTTTCTAATTAATTTGGTACTATTTAATGTGCTACTTTGATAGTAGTCATTGTGTTACTTTACTTACTATAATGTCCTTTGCTTCTTATTATATTTAATTTGGTATTTGAAGTATTTAGAGTGTATTTTTTATGTGTTGTTGAATAATAGTTCTGGATAGGTTAAATATCAAATGTAAAAATGAGCTAAATACAAAAATTGAATGGTTTCTGCTAGTATTTTAGTCTTTTAGTCAAATAGTGGTGGTTCAAAATTGTCACTAAATTAAATAAAAGTTTATTATTCTTTGCATTTAGTGGCGGATCACAACAGTAACTAAGTTATGACATTCTATAGTTCAAAATTATAGTGACGATTTTAACTACCACTAATATATTTAATTTTAAACTCTTGTGAGTCTTTTGCGGTGGTTACAAACCGCCACTAAAAACTCAAACAATTTAAAAATAAAATGGTGGCAGTTACAAACCGCCACAATATAATAAGAAATCGTCAAACATTTCATCTGTTCATTGCGATTCTAATTGCCACTAAATAATAAATTAGTTGAGATTATTCTCGCAATTAGTCTTAACCACCACAAATTAACCTCATGGTGGTGTAAATCATGGCGATTAACAAACTGTCATGAGCAGAATTTAGCAGTGGTTGTAACTGCCACCAAATGTCTCTTTAACCGCCACAATTTGACCATTTTTTGTAGTGTGGATATCTAGATAGAGAAAGTGTGTGTGCAAGAGAGACAAGTATAAAGCTAAATTCAACTCAAAGTGGCTTAAGCTGCTGAAACATGAAGTAATGAAAGAAGAGATTATTTGCTGCGTTATTTTAGGAATTGTTGAATTTCCCAGATGGTCTTGCTTGCTTCTCAAGTGTGACTTGAAATTCAAAACAAGGAAAAATGAAAGAAAAGTTTAGATTTTTGTTTACTCTCCGTCCATCTAAAACAAATGACCTTAAGAAAAAGTTTAAATTTTTTATTCACACTTACAGTTGCTTTTCTCTCTCTCCACATGTAAACGTGAAACTGTGGTTGTAGAATATTGAGTGAGAAAGATAGGGGAAGTACAAGAATGCTCTAAGGTGGTTGTTTTTTTGAAGGGTGAGAAAACAAAAAGAAAGTGAAGGAAAATTCAAGGTGTATATGGTGATTGTTATAGAGAAAGTGTGTGTGCAAGAAAGATCAGTTTAGTTCAATTCTAGCTCCACCATTAGTTCCCGAGCCTAGTTTTCCAAGTTCAGTTCTACCATCAGTCAGCTTGGGTTCTCCTTTAGTCCTCATGATTCAGCTCTCTTCATCTGAAAGATTGATCGCGACACTATGTTACTGCTTCTTTATGTTGATGACATGATCATTACTAGTGATGATATTTCTAGTATTATTGATCTTAAAGCATCCTTGAGCCGAAATTTTGAGATGAATGATCTTAATCCTCTCAATTATTTTATAGGTCTTGAGATTCATTCCTCTGTTGATGATATTTATTTTTCTCAAGTTAAATATGCCTAAGATCTTATTTCTTGAGCTGGTCTCTCAGACAGTTGCACCAAATCCACTCCTCTAGAACCTAATGTTAGGTTTACACTTCTGGATGGTATTTTACTTGATGACCTTACTCTCTATCGACAGTTGGTTGGCAACTTAGTTTATCTTACTGTTACTCATCTAAATATTTCATATGCTATTCATTTAGTCAGTCAGTTTATGTCAACTCCGCACACTACTCACTATATTGTTGTTCTTTGTATTATTCAATATATAAAAGGGACTCTATTTCATGGTTCATTTTCTAGCTAACTCCTCATTGGTCCTCCAAGCTTATTCTGATGCTGATTGAGGTGGAGATCTCACTTATCACCGATCCACCACTGACTATTGTATCTATCTTGGTGATGTGTTTATTTCATGGCGAAGCAATAAATATACTTTAATTACACGTTCCAGTACTGAAGCAAAATATCAAGCTCTTGCTGACACCACTTTTGAAATACTTTGGTTGCTTTGACTTCTTGATGACTTGAGTTTCTTAGTCCACTTTCACTACTCTCTATCGTGATAATAGGAATGCTATTTAGATTGCTCACAATGATGTCTTTCATGAGTGCACCAAGCACATTGAGATCAATTGCCACTTCATTTGTCAACACATTCTTCGTGGTGCTCTTTTTCTCATTTCCATTGGAGCTCTTGACCAGTTAACTAATCTGTTCACCAAAGCTCATCATCCTGGTCAATTTCATACTCTGGTTTCCAAACTCAAGTTGGTTCCTTCTACACCTACTTGAGTTTAAGGGGAGATGTTAGCGTGATTGATTTTGATGATTGATTTTAGGGTTGATTGATTAGCTTGATTAATTTGATTGATTTTATACATAATTGTATTTTATTATTTTCATTTTCTGTATAGTAGTCCTTGTATATAAATAAAGGCTAACCCCCCTGTATTCAACTCATTCATAAATATACATATATTCACCAATCTTTTTCTCTCTGTTTCTATTTCTATTTCTAACTAAAATAACATCATGTCCTACTTCAGGTATTGCATAATTAATTCACGTCTTGTATATGGGACCTCCAGAAGATCTTTCCTAGAAATGAGTGTAGCCAATAATTTCCACTACAATTGTCCATTCTTTTTTCTTCATTGAGGGTTAGTGAAGCAAATCAATTTTAGAGAGAAAAATCTTTCGGGGCTTTACACAGGTTAAAATGGATTTGGATATTCTCTTTCTTGAGAAACTAAGTATGATAAAATTATATAATGAAAGAAAAAGAAACAAACTAATTCTATGTTAGATTAGATATAAGTAGTCGTGGGTCTTTCTTTTGGTACATAGTAGTAGGTCTTTATTACATGAGAAAATAGGTCTTCAATTCGGTGTCTTTTTTCTCAATAGCTCTCTTCTTATTTTTATATCTAGGAACCATTTTACATACTCCATATTTTTTTATGGAGTATAGTATTCAACACCTTCATCCACCATTGATTTCTTATAAATTTTGATCAATGGCTATAATGTTTTACTTGCTAACTTGACAATATGTCATTTTTAATACAATGTATTCAGTAATGGATATTGAGGTGTACCTAAGATAAGCACGTTCTGGTATTTTCCTTCTTACGCAGCAACAGCGAAGCGTGTTGAAACGGGAGTTGGTACTTGCAAAGGGACTCCAAAGCTCAAGTCAAGCTGTGCACAAGTAGGGTTATGCAGTAAGCAATAAGTTACCTGTAGAAGGTGTTTGAGCCTGGTATTTATAGAGTGCAGTTAGGGTTTAACCTCCCTTAAGTATAGCAGGATATCCTTATACGATCATAATATTGATACTGCAATTATAAGCAGTTTGAAGCGATTATGGGCATTATAATTTTGTAATATTATGATTGGCAGTTACAGATAGTTCGAGATTTATCCTCTACACAAATATTGTGATCCTAAAATACTTGCCCAACGATGCAGTCTGATATACGTGGTACTGAGGTCTTGACAATGTGTCACATGCTTAGGTGGGTCGTTCATGGCATATTTTGATGGTATGCATGCTGGGTTGATCCACTAATCATGGTTTGGGTTACGGTCTAGAACACAATGAGTAATATCAATCTTGGTCCCTCAAAATTTCTATTATTGTGTTTAAGATTTGTAATTCTATCTCATTCTCCCTTTCTGATTCGATGTGCTTCGTTTTCCCTCACCCTATCGCCACCAGAAACCAGTCTCTAAATCTGCAACTGCCGACCTCTAGCGCGCCAAATCTGCAACCACTGAGCTCCAGCGTGCCGAGTTTGCAACAACTACTATTGGATCTGCAACCACATGAACTAGTCACTCACAAACTGAGCTCCACCGTGCAAATCACGCGTATGGAGTCACCATTGCCACAACTGTGATTGGATGGCGGTTGGGATTTGCGCGGTGGGGCTCGGTTGTAGACAACAACGGCGGTGGTACCACCGGATCTGCAACCCACACGAACCCAGTCACACGCTGGCGGGGCTCGGTTTGTGAGTGGACTGGTTCGCGTGGTACCACTAGATCTGCAACCACAAGAACACAATCTCATACCGCCAATAAACCTCCTTTCTCCCTTTTCATATCCTTCTTCTTCTGTGTTTTTTTCTCAACCTATTCCCTTTCAATTTCATCCTTTTCATTTTTTTTAAAATCTCTTTTTGAATGACAAATGGTTTTAGGATATAAACAAAAACAAACCTGAGCACATTCCATAAATAAAAGGATTTTGGGACTCTAGCAATTGGGATTTGGCTTTGCATGGTGGTGATGGGGATTTCTAGTGACAATGGGATGAGGGAGGTTAGAGGTTGGTGGTAAAGGACTAAAAAATAAATAACATAAATAAAAGGTTTAGATAATAACTAATAATTTATTAAAATAAAAAAAATTTAACCTACTAAAACTTTCTATCAACGGTTTTTTTGTAGAGTATCATAAAAGTGGAGTATGTTAAACGTTTCCTTATATCTAATTAGTATTTTGTATCTGTACAATGCACGAGATAAATTAAAAAATATTAAAATAAATAAAAAATATATATACTTATTCTATAAATATAATATGTCAATTGATTTAGATGAATTTGATTGAATTATAGTTAATAAAATTTATAATGGGATTCACTCAAAATTATTATTTTGTTTTCATTAACTAACTTTTTTAGTATTATCATAATCAGATTATATAACTCTTTTTAATAAATATTTTTTTATTTGACATTTTAATAAATAATTGATTTATATAAAAATATACACCTCTCTTTTATATATTATATTATATTATATTATATATGATGATTTGTGTTGACCCTATCAAATTCCACCGTCACATACTTCGCGGATACAACTTAGGTTAGTGTCCGTCTTTGGCCCAACCTTCTCTTTAAACTGTATACAACTTTTTTTTAAAAAAATTAGAAGGCCAAACAGTACATTATTCCCAAAAACTATCTGTACAGTAATTCTTCACATGTCTTTTCTTTGTGGGCCCCATCTCAAGTATTATGTGGAACTTTTATTCTCAAAATCACGGTGGCACGTTGCACCGTAGTTGGCACTCCAATACTGCATTTCCAGCATAATGTATAACCATCTGGTCACTTTGAAAAGAAAAAAAATGATCTTATATATATATTTTTAGAGATGTAGATATTATACATATTTTTTTAAAAGTATATAATTAAAAAAAATAAAAAAAAATATAATAAATGATATTAGATAAGATGTAAAAAGAGATGTATGTCTTATTTATGATAAGAATATCGAATTACTTTAAAAATTACTTGTAAATTATTATGATTTAATTAAATATTATTTTATTTTAACAGATGATTTATATTATGATAAAATAAGAGAAATTAACTTATACATGAAGTAATCAAGCTTATTTTTATATGAAAAATATATAATATTAAGCTATTATCATCTTTCAAACATGATATTGTTATATTTTTCAAAGAAAAATGCGAATACAAATTAAAAAAAAAAAATTACATTTCCAACTTAACAAGAAGAAGCTAATTGGACTGTTCAATTAGGAGCAATTGATAATATTAAAATGAATTCACCTACTGCTTATCTTATGATTCTAGTACCTGATATGAAATATTAATAAAGAAATAATTTTAACAATTAGACGTATGAAAATACCTTTTTTTGAAAGAATAATATGAAGTCCATTATATGTATAGATGAATTAAAATGATTATAAAAATAAAGTATAAAGTAAATTTCTAAAAAATGATTTTTTTCTTAGAGCATAAGTGGATTGTATGAGTTAATAAATTAGTATTATTTTTTAATCATTTGAGATAGTTATGTGATTGAAATTAAAATGAAAATTGCGTCGGTGCAAGTCTCTCTTAAAACCATTTGGACGGGATTTCCATTAAAATTTGAGACTCCAGATCACCTATCAATTTTTACTTCTTTCTAGTGCCTGGTGAACACCGCTTCATAGTATCAAATGAAACAAGATCCGACATTAGCTGACTTACATCAGCAATCAAACACAAATACTGACCACCCTGGCCCACACCAACCCCTCCTCACGTGAGACAGCCCTCTGTCTCGTGTCTTTGCCCCTTTATAAGTCTACAGCTGCCTTCACCACTCACATAACTAGTAGGGTTTTACCAAAAATGCAAGGGTCTCTGCCGCCGCCAAGTTGGGTTTGCAGAAAGTTGCAAAAGGGGCCTTCTACTATCTGTCACTGATACACAGAAGATATGTTCGCAAACATACTTGTATGATGATGACGATGCTAGGGTGGAGTGCATCTGTTGCTGCTTCATTCTACTCAGACCGGTATTATATATACTACTAATTCCATATCATCCATCTTGTTTTCCTCGTTGATTACATATGCTTTTCTTTTGTTGGCTTTTTTCTGCTGTTTAAAACTGTTGTGCTGTCTTGTCTCCTCTAGATTCATGAGCGAGGCAGCAGATCCCTGTTCATGGATCATTGATGCAGGTCTGGTTAGATGGAAATCTTTGATGATGTCTTATATTTCTTCGCCTTCTTTGTTATGCTTTGCTCTATTGTTTGGAATGACGGCCAGAAACGACTGTGATTTCCTTGATTAAACATGAGTGAAAGTCTCTGTATTAATGGTGACATAACTTCATCATATCTTTAAGTAAGGTAAGCTACTATATTTAATAATCATAATTATGAAAAAATATATATTCTACTTCGTATTTGCAAATATAATTTATTTTGAATTTATAGCTTTTATTTTGATAATGTTTTTTAATTATAAATTTATAACTTTTACTCAATGATACGATTTAAGGAGTGGCAGGTAATGTTTAGAGGACAAACAAGAAGTTAAGGTTTGGGATGAGATTTAACTACTTTTTATTGAAAATTTCTAAAGAATTTTAATTGATTTGGAATTTTGGATGAGAAAAAGGGGTCCTCCAACTTATATTAGAAATAAATGATTGGTTTCAGGCTGTTGAGGGAGATGAAACACATGCTACTGAGGGAGATAGAGCACATGCTGCGATAAGCGTTCCTGTACTTAGTAAACATAATTTTACTTCAACTTTACTGTGGTGATTATTTTTTTAAGTTGAAGATGATTACTCTTTGTAGGAAATTATTTCACTGTTCATGTCCTAAAAAAGTTGGTATATAATGATTGTCATATTTGAAAATTATAGGCACCAAGTTTACAAAACACAAGAAATCGAAAGAAACTTAAAGTTCCGCATATCAGTCGTAGTAAAAGCAATGCAAGGAGAGCTTGTCAAATGGTAAGTTGTTTTGTGTTTGGTTTCTATTTAGGAAATTGCCTTATTGAAGTAAATTAGGTGTGCTACATGTGACACTTATTTGTTAGTTCTTACATTTTATTAATAATGTTAGAAGCAAAAATTGGGAAGACTTGTATGTCGAAGTGAGGTTATTTTGTCCACTTTGCTGAAAAAGGATGAAAATTATGTGAATGATGAAGGAAAGATATTGATTGTAAGTAAATTATCTGTTTAATTTTTTATTTTGCATGTTAAATGATTGGACTGCAAAGGAACAATATGTGATATTTACATTATTAAAAGATGTTTTTCTATATGTTATTTTTTATTTTTGTGGATTTAGGCAATAGCATTTGATGTAATATCTTAAAATTGAATGATGATATTAAATATATTAGTAGTGAGTAGAAATAAAGTGAATCATACCACTATGCTCTTTCTAATCTAATCTTAGGAAAATAAAAAGCATAACTGTTTAAGTTCTCAAAACATATTTAAATGACATAGAACTATTAAAAATTCTTATAAATTGTGCTTGATTTCATAATGATAATGTAACACTTTACCCTTTATTTGTATGAATGTTACTATAGGAATCTCAAGGTTCATTACTTCATTCAAAAATGAATGATTCCAGCATCCATACGTAAAAATTGGAAAATACTTTTTTCCCTTTAGAATTGGACATATACTAGTTTGCTAAGACCTTTATGGAAGGGACATTCATACAAGATATCTTCTAAATAATGTATGTATAACTTTGATAGAACTAAACTAGTTAATCAGAAAATTAAATCTTAATGCTACCTATGTTTCCTGTATCAAGGATTAGCACCCAATAAACTATTTTATCTTAGAGGGGTGAAAATTTGATGACTATTTGTTGGCCAAAACAACATATGAAAGATGAGTTTATCTTGACTCCTCCTAGTCTAGTTTATTTTTTTATTCTTCAAGAACAAAACTAGTGTAATAGGGACTTTATTTGATGGCATTTGCCCCATTTGCACTCTTTCTTAAGAATTGTGCACTAGAATTGCTTATAATGAATTTTTGTAGAATAACTTACAAAAATTAAAAATGGTTACTTAATAGTTTAAAATGAAGAAATGTTGATTAATGCACTATTAGACTAATTATAAAATTTTAGCATTTCTTTCTCTATTAACTTTGTCTTATTTTTATTTGTAGGACAAAATATCAAACCACCTACCTCAAGATCAAGAGTGTGCTGCTATTGTAGGGGTCCATCAAAGGTACTGGTTTATCCCAATGATGCAATTGGAAAAGTCTATGGAGCTTAGCATTCAGGTCGTGTGCGTGGTTTAGGCACTAGCATTTGCCCCTCTACTGCTTTTGGAAAGCCTAGACATTCCATTAGTTATGTGAATTTTGGTGGTTCTAGTAGTAATGTATCTCAACGTGTTGAAGACTTTGTGAAGCATGTAGAAACTTTGGAAGAGAAGTTGATTGGAAATGAAGAAACTAAGGAACAACTTGCACAAACTCATGAACAACTTAAGCAAACTCAGAGTCAATTGACAATTTTTCACAAATTTTTATAGGATAAGTTCAGTAGTGAGTCAATCCATCAAATGTATTGGCTCATCCCAATGATGCAATTGAAAAAGTCTATGGAACTGAGCATCCAAGTCGTTTGTGTGGTTTAGGCACTAGCATTTACCCCTTTATTGCTTTTGGAAAGCCTAAACATTTCATTGGTTATGTGAATTTTGGTAGTTCTAGTAGTAATGTATCCCAACGTGTTGAAGACTTTGTGAAGCATGTAGAAACTTTGGAAGAGAGGCTGATTGGATTTGTAGAAACTAAGGAACAACTTGCACAAGAATAACTTACACAAACTCAGAGTGAATTAACAACTTTTCACAATTTTTTACAAGATAAGTTTGATAGTGAGTTACTTACTTGATGTTTCACCTTTTTAGTCATGTTTACTTAGAATATCCTTGAACAAATTTTAGTATTCTATTTTGCATTTTGATTCATCAATCGAAGTTATGGAAGTGATTATGAATATTATCCTTGAACAAATTTTAGTATTCTATTTTGCATTTTGATTCATCAATAGGAGTTATGGAAGTGATTATGAATATTAAATATTTTAAGAGTTTTGCTTATGATTTTACGTGTGTGTGTGTACTATCATTAGCTAATGTTTTGAGTTTTAATATTACATTTAACTTTCTAAATATGTACTGATATAAGGGGAATTATGAAAAGTATCAACAAATTATATAAAATAATAATAATAATAATAATAATAATAATAATAATAATAATAATAATAATAACAACAACAACAACAACATTAGCCACGGTTCAACCGTGGTTAATTGCAAACTAAAAATTATCATTAAATTTGCCACAACTAATTGCAAATTAAAAATTATCATTAAATTTGCTGCGGTTAAAATGTTGCAATTAAGTGAGAAAAATTTTATTTCAAAGTTGAATTTTAGCCATGACTAATGTGTTGCTAATAAATTGGAAAAAATATTATTTTAAAACTCGAATTTAGTCACGGTTTGGTCATGGTTATCTTTGGATTTTTTTCGTTCTTCTATAATGATTACCTTTGGTTAGAGCTGGCAAAATGGGTTCAATCTGTTGGGTTAACCCGCCAACCTGTTATTTTTTTGCGGGTTGGGTTTAAGGATTGAACTCATATTTTTTTTACTCAAGATAATTACCGCTTAACCAAATGTTTAAGCGGCGAAAGCGGGTTGGCTCAAGGCGAGTTGACCCTTTTTTTTTTAAAATGATAAGTAATACTATAAATGAAAAACTCTTTGATGTTATATAATTTATGTTTGAATATTTAATTAGACTATTTTAAAAATTATATTTTAGATATGTAATTTATAATTTTTTACCATTATTTTTTTATTATATTTATTGATTTTTTATATAATTTTTTTTTATTTTTTAGGTGGGTTAAGCCAATTAACCCGTCAACTCATCTACTTTTTTTCATTTTATCTTTTATGTGGGTCAACTGGCCAACTCGCCTTAAAGCGGGGTGGATTGGCTCTTTCAAGCCATTTCTTAAAACGGGTCAACCCACCCGACCCCGCATTTTAGCGGGTTGAGGCGGGTCGGGGTGGGTTGACCCATTTTTCCAACTCTACCTTTGGTCACAAGTGTGGCGAATTAGGATAGTAACTATAGCTAAATTAATGTTAACACAGTCAATATACCTGTGGCTAAAGTTGGGGTGACACCATGATTAGCCACAATTACTAATACCGTGACTAACATATTTTTGCCACGCTTTTCTTGTAAACCATGGCTAAATTCCACTTTTTTTTGTAGTGTTATAGAATAGTGAGTGAGAAAGATAGAAGTACAAGAATGCTCTAAGGTGGTTGTTTGTTTGAGGGGTGAGAAAATAGAAAGAAAGTGAAGGAAAATTCAAGGTGTATATGGTGATTGTGTGATTGTTATAGAGAAATTGTGTGTGCAAGAGAGACAGTAAGTACAAGGCTAAACTCAACTCAAAGTGGCTTAAGCTGCTGAAACATAAAGTAATGAAGAAGATATTGTTCCTCGTTCCAATAATCACCAGGCTTATTGGGAAAGGGCTCAAAGTGGCTTAAGTTGTTGAAACATAAAGTAATGAAGAAGAGATTATTCCTCGTTCCAACAATCACCAGGCTTAGTGGGAAAGGGCAGACACTGCACTGTTCCTCACTTTATGTACTTCCATTCCTTCACTACTTTTTCTCCAATTGACTCATTTACCTTACCCCATTAATTATTTTATGATTAATTCATAATATCATATGAATATGAATAATGCTTGTTATCTATAGTTGTCATATGAACTTAATAATAATATTTGCGCTATATAGGAAAATATCATAATGCATAAGAGACTTGTTTTGTATTATTTCATGTTGTTTTTGACAAAAAAAAGTTTATTAATTTTTTCCTACAAAGTATAAGCACTTTAATATGACAAGTATAATTTGACATGTTCTCTCAATTGTTTTATGATTTATGATTTTACCATCTGTTACATCACATCTTATTGTATTCACTACCAAAAATCTCATGGATAGAGACAAAAATTAGCGATGAAATGAATTTCGTATCTGTTAGCTACAGAATTTGCCATGGATTTGTTGTGGCAGGTAAAGGTTAAAAAATTTTAGAGGTAGCGACAGAATTAGTAACGAAAAATTGTCGTCTCTAAATTATCCGTGACTAAATCTATTTATTTCTTTTTAAAAAAATATTTTAATGTACAAACTATATAGCAGCAAATTATATTTGGTCGCTATATTTTGTAATTAAAAATATGTTAAAAATTTAATATTTAACTTTTCTACAGTTTTCACCTTGTGATTTTAATTGTTCCCACCTTGTTTTATGCACACCCACACTTTATTTATGCTACCTCGTTGCACAAATGTGAAGTAATGTGCATTTCCATGCTTGTTTGGATGTGCTTATTTTGATTAAACAATATTTTTTATTTAAAAAAATACTTTTTGTATTTTTTATCATGTGATATTTTGTTCCTAACTAGATTTTGGTGCTTCTCCAAAATAGATCTTTTTTATTACATAAAAAATTGTTCAAACATTTAAAAAAGTCCTTCTCATATATTATATCTAAACATAAAATAACTTTTACTCTTTTTAAAACATCATTTTAAAAAATATCACAAAAAATTTATTTCAGCTCACCCAAATGAACCATAAGTGATTTGCACCAAGCATATCAAAAGTTATGTTTAATATTTTTTTTCCCAGTAATGATGGTCAAAGATGCAGGAGTTAAATTTTAATTTTAAGCTTTCCCTTTCTCTCATTCTTTCCCCCTTTCTCTTCATGCCCTGATCCCCTTCTCCTCTTTCACTACAAAAAAATAGTCAAATGGTGGCAATTTATTTGTGGTGGTTTCCATAAATAACCACAATTCGCACTTTAGTGGCAGTTTTTATGGTAGTTGTGTCAAATGCCACAAAATAAATGAATTTGTGGTAGTTTAAGGTCATTTTATGCGCTTTATATATATATATATATGTGTGTGTGTGTGTGTGTGTGTATATATATACATATATAAAGTAACTCAGCCAATTAAAACATTGAGCATTAGGCCAAATAGGTTTCCCTTTCCCCTTTTTTTCCTTTTCCATTTTTTCCCTTTTGAACCTTCCCTCTCTGCCAGTGAACCTATCTCTCCCTCCTTCTCCTTTTCCTACAAAGATAAAGATAATCTCAACTCGAGCCAAAATCTTAGTGTTCTATGTGGCAGGCAAGGTAGCTAACTAACTAACTAAGGCCTTCAAACACGGAGAGAAAGAGTAGAGACCTTGGTTTCATGATGTCGTTCTCTTTCTTTGACGGAGCGAAGGTGAGGTAAGCATTTACATTGCACTTGTGCAAATTAATTTCTTTCCAAAGCAAACTGTTTGACTCACTCACTAATTTTTCATTTCATATTCTAAAGTAACATTTTAGAGTTACTCATGTATATTGGATTCTTCTAAGTTTAAGAGATATCTTCTTACATTTTAGAGTCACAGGTTTAGTGACTGTAAGATACTTGGTAGAATGCCTAAAGGAAAATGATTATTGTTTTCAGAGTCATGGAGCTATGATTTATATGATTACCATTTTTTTTTCTTATGGGCCTCGTTATTTATTTATTACTTTTTTATTGTTGAAAGTAGATCCTGAGAGATACTAGTGCTTTGGGTCTTTTCTTTAACTTGATTTTGTGATGTTCACTTAAATCCCCACAAGAAGTTTGATAAAATGTTAGCTTATGTTAGTGGTAGCTTTCCTGGTGTAAATGTTGGTTGACTCCTCCTTGAGATGTCATAGATGTAAATAAATTTTTTTTCAAATAAATTGAGTATTCTATTGTTTGGTGTTCTGTCTTGGACCTTGTTAGTGATCTTTGATATTTGGGGTTAGGTTTGAGTTTTTCTTATAGAAGGAAATGGTCTGATAAGAGCCTGTAGGTGTATATTTGGATTCTTTGTTAGCATGTCATGTTTAAAGGATTGATTGAATATTAAAGATTTGAACATTCTTTTATAGGATTTGAGTCTTTGTTCATTGTAAATGCTGACTAAATGAGTTCATGAAATGTTGTTGGAATTTTAAATATCTTGTGGAGCTCATTTTCGCATGTTGTCATGGTTCTTGGCAGCTCCTGCTTTTTCACTCATAACATGAGTTGGACATATTGGATTTGGGTACTGATTTTTTTATTAGAAACTTTAGACATAAAGCTTTCAACCATAAAAAATTTAATTTTTTTCTCCATGCCATTTAATACTATATTTGGTTTGAAGTCAGTGTCAATTATGCATACTTCTATTTTAGACAGCATCCTTTGTTCTATGCATAACTTTTGCTATACATACTAGATTTGAGAGTCGTTTATTTCCTTAGAAAGTTAACACAAATCTTTTAATCATAGAAGTTTTTGACTCAAATTCATTCTTGATTAGTGTCAATTTCTATTTATAGTTAGTTCTGTTCTGCATATTGGTAGCTGTCAAGGCCACCAAATTAGATGAGATTTATTAACTGATTCACCAAGTACTTATAGTATGTGGTGTGACCTGGTCGAACCATTGGATCATTCTAATTAATTAATTATATTAGGAAGTTAGCAACGGAGGGTTGGTTGTAGGAGTAATTAAAAGACAGTAATTAAAAGATAGTAATCAAAATACTGTAAAATGCTGTAAACAAAATGAGGAAAAATAATTAATCCAAGGAAATCAACAACTTTTGAGTTTAATCCATCCTTGACCACTATGGACTCATTCACATGCTAACCAAATTCTTGGTATGCGCTACTAGATAAGCATCTAGGATTCGGTTAATCAACATTAGATGAAGTTAGCATCCATCCAACCCTAAATCAACCTAAAGCTCAACATTCAATCAAGTTTGACAATTCATCAAACATCTTTGGTGTATTGCCTAATCTCATGTGAAATCCTCATCTAAGAATGAATTCTCTTCTAGGTAAACACCTAGGATTTGGTCAATCAACGAAAAATGGATTAACCATCCATTTAACCCTAAATCAACCTCATCCTAGAATTCATGCTAGCTAGATAATACATCAAACACCTTTGATACATTATCTAGTTTCTGCAAACACATGATAGTTAAGCAACTATCACATGCACACCAAAACTAAGTTAAGCACTCAGTCAAGATGCAACAAAATCAAGAGAATAAGAAAAATTTGATTAACAACAAGAATGTAAACATTCATCACAAGGTCTCAAAATTAAACATCAAGAGTGTTTCAATCCCTAGGATTGATTACAAAGCTTTACCTCTCCATGAATGGAGAGCACAAACAAAAAATTAAAAGTATAAAAATGTAAAGAGTAGAAATGTAACAGAGAAGTAAGAAGAGAGAAGAAGAGAGAATAGGAGAGGAGATGAGCGAGGAGTAAGAGAGAAAAATGAGAAGTAAAGACCAAATGGGAAAGAATAGTCTCGATTTTGGGCTCTCTCTCCCATATAATAGAATCTAAAAGTGAAATTATAGGTTTGTCCCTAGCTTATACTCTTCCTCTTCCAATTAGTTTTAATTGGACACCTAATTTGCAAGATTTGGACACCTAATGAAGGAGTTATGACCAAAACACATCAGACATTAAAAACCATTTTGATAAGTGGTCTTCATGAAAGTTGAAGGGTTTTGCCTCAGATTTCTAATGGAACTATTTCAGCCCATTTTGACTTCTATAGCCCAAGATACGACCTAATCTTTGCACACTGCTCAGGTCTCAGTTATAGCACTCTATTCTGAGTTCCAAGCCCAATATGACCTACTAGATATCCAATTCAGCTCTGGAGCTCTCATCATAGTTGTAGAGCTTCCTCTCAGATTTCTTACAAGGTAAATTTCATAATTTTTAGATGTTTATAACTCAAGTTATACCCAAAATACAGAAATAGTATAAAATTGCCACAATGCTGAAAAATACAACTAAGCTCAATTTGAAACCAAACTTATAAATGGTGGTCAAAATCAAACAATTAAGCATGTGAGAGGTCTAAAATGCTGAATATGAGGATTAACTAATTTATAAAAATGGTGTTTATCACATATGCACAGTTTTGAGTAGCACTCACTCTTTCATGCATAATTTGGGTTGTACATGTCCGATTTGGGAACCATTTTTTCGTTAGAAACATAAGAAAAGGGCTTTTAACTCTAAAAAATGAAGAATTTGACTCTTTGCCAAATACCAGGTTTTATTCACAGTCATGTTCATTTTCTGCAAATTCCTGGTTTGGGTAACACTTAGTAATTTTTGCTTATGCTACATAGCACTAATTTGCACACCACTTGCACACATTAGAATGCTAAGACATGCCTCATTTCTACAACCTTGGGCCACAATATGTCATCCACCATAAATTGGCAATTATCTATTTGTTATCTCTTGATTAGATATACATATAATAAAAAATGTAATAGAAGATCACATAGTACACTAGTTATTATGACAGGTCATAAAACCATAAACTATGATAAGAATGTGAAATAAAACTTGTTTGTACTATTATCCAATGTCATGAAGAATATAAAAGAGATTGTGGCAAGGCATCCATGGGACTACGGCTTAGAATATATTATTCATGACATTTTCCTCCCCCCCTGTTTCTTTTGAGTTGAGACTTGAGAGGAGGATTAGGGGGTGAGGGTTGACTTGCCCAATTGATACTAGATTTTATCAAAACTTAAGACTGTTTTTGTATAGTTTGAAAAATTCCCCTTAATTTTCATTCAATTCCATAATTTTCATGCAATACTTGATTTTTAATTTATGTATGAAATGATTGCATGCCAAATTAGATGTGCAAGCTTATGCTTCCAATAGCTGCACAATTGTTAAAGTTAGTCAGACTTTATAATTATGAATATAAAAAATGTTGGGACTTGTGGTGATAAAAAAAACATCTTCCTTGGTCATTTTTTTGTTCCTTCTTTTTCCACTTTTGGTAAAAAGGAAAAGAAGTTTACATGAGAAATTGGATGGCTGAAATTTAGTAATGAACCTAAGAATATCTACACCACTAATGTGTACCCACGAATTCGCCACTCCTTACATTAATGCTATTCTTGAGGGATATGTATCCTTCCCAAACAATTTTTTTTGTCTTTTTTCACTTCAATCATCCTTTGTTTGTTGTTCATTGTATGTTGTCATTTTTTATTTTTTATTTTATTGGCTGAGTTAAGTTCAGTCTTCTTTTGTTAGCTAGATAGTTAAAATCCTTTAGCTCTTCTCCCTTATGGGTAGATTTTTGGAAATCTAGAACTATGTCAAAATCATGCCAAGAGTTGTTGCAGAATTCTTATGCGAATTCTTAGATAGTATAAATAGCATGAAATCCATTATGGCTAGATAGAATGTTTTGTGTAAGTAACACTACCTTGGAAAAAGACTAATAATCATTAGTTTTCCTTTATTCATTAACCAGTTATCTTAGCTTTACCAATGGACAAATCTTAGATAGCTTTGCCATGAAATACACCTCAATAAGAAAAAGGGCTTAGAGGCTTTCTAGATTTTGCATTTGCACATCAGTCGATTGACGGTAGAATAATATGCTCATGTCCTAGTTGTCGTTTCAATCAATAGGAGACTAGAGAAGTGGTCTATGATCATTTGCTCTATAAACAATTTCCTAAAGGGTACACTATAACACCCTCCTTAGGGTATTATATTTAAAGATTAAAACTTCTAAAACTTAACCTAAGTTATAAAAGCTTTAACCTTGTACGACACGAACTCCAAAATTTCCTTTTAGTGGATAATATAAATTTACCAAACCTTTAGAGATTATAAAATATAATTAATTGATCAACACACATTACATAAAATAACATAATTCACCAATATTATTTAATACATAAGATTTATAAAACTCAAAGCTTATACCCAACTACCATATAAAAACTCTACCTGGCCCAAGCCCAAAAACCTAGAGAGAAAGGTCCTGAACCTAATACAGACACGTTCTCTAGTCGGGACGTCTCTCTAAGGACAGGAGTCCGAGCGGTTGACTCCATAGAGTCTTCTCTAGGTAAACGGTGAGCAATATCCCACAGTTCTCTAATAAACATGGAGAACTCTACATGTACACAAGCGTTATATGTAACAGTAAGGATTCCATGGTAGGTCCTACTCTGGGATAGGGTCACCTCTCCTATATAACCAAAATGATGAGTATTTGGGTCCACATGCCAGGCATTAGTGCCTCTGTGGAATTGCGCTTACACGTAATCAGAGAAATCCCTCCTTGCAGCCATTGCAAACCGATCAAACAAAGTCAATCCAACTCAAGCCTAGGCGATCCAACCTCGTCCTTCTTACAGTCTTTATCAAACATAATCATAAAAACATAACAGACAAACAATACAGCAAATAGGTGAAATCTCCTACATCGCATACCAATATGGCAGCAAAGAAATGATAAACATGCCAACACAGTTCAACATACAATCCATAAAATAACATAAAATCAGCAGATATATTCATGATATTTAATAAATAAATAATCCAATAAACTTGCAACACAATATTTGGCATAATGACAATAGCACAATAATAATATATCACAATAATACTATATCACAACAGTATAAATGTTGACTATGCATATGAACAATATGTACACTTACTATGCACATGCACTATGTGTATACTAACAATCCTTATGCACAATGCACCCATTTCCTAGTCCATGGAGCTAAACACAAACTCAGATATGAACGTTCTAGAAGATCTACCACCCTTAATGACAGTCTACACCGAACCACAAAAAGAATAGTATTTGTCAAGTCCTCGTCAGTGCGTTGCAACTATTTTTCACGGCCAGAGGTATATAATATGATAACAAATCATTAAGTGAATCGCCTCGCCATGACACCCCCTGAGATCCATCATAGATCATACTATCAAAATTCTCGTTCACTCCTTGGCACAAAAGCCACAACAGCCACCGACTGTATAATACTCAAATGCATGATCAATGAAATCAAACCAACGTTGAACTGTTCCCAATGATATTAAAGCAACTGCCCATACAATTGTCTAATGTCATTAGTATCAATGATATTATATAACCGCCCATACAATTACATAATACCACTGATCCACTCGGGTCCAGTACATCAGCCCTACAGCAAAACTTGTTGTTTCTCTAAATCGTGTAGCGTTTTTATTGCCTTTTCACAAAATTTTACACTTCCACGATTTAATCAAATGTTATGGCTCAAAGTTTTCTAACGCGCTTCAAAACCCAAGGGTGAGCTATACGTCAATAAAATTTAACTTATAAATTTGTTTCCCAGCATGACCTCAATTCATTAATTTAATTAATTCCAAAAATTAGTTTACTTTCTTTTTACATCTCAAAATTCACTAAATTGAGTTTTTGTTAATTAATCCTTTAAGACTACACTTGAGAAAATATTTTTGGTCTAAAATACCAATTCTTGGCATGTTGGCCGAAAATCAATTTATATTCCATAACCAAATATTTATTCATTTCCTATCTCATTTTTCTTTGTAAAAATCTTTAATCCAATTACTTGTTATATAATCATCTAAAATCCACATTTAGTAAAATATTTTAAGTGATTTGCTCTAAAATACTCATGGAGGCCGTGAGCCTCTTAGTTCTTTGAAACTAAAATAGTTTTCCTTTTCACATGATTCTTATCATATACAACATACCACTCATGATATTTCTATTATTACATATTCATGCTTACTATTAAAGTAATAAAATCATATTAAGCATCTAATCACAATTCAATCAAAATCATACCATCTCACATAGTAATCACTTAATAAAAATCATGCATAATTATCAAAACAATAAAATCACATATAACAACACATAGCACTTAAACATACACAATCAAATGAATAAATCCTTTAAGGGATTTTTCACCCACAAACACAAACAAATCCATTCCCTCACCACCACATATGGACGATGAGATTAATCTCCCTTTTACCTTGATTAGCAACCAAAAAGCTCCAAAAACTCCTCCTTGTAGGTTCGGTCTCCACCACAAACAAACCCTAACATTTCAAACAACACATCCATCACAACCAAGACTTAAAACAAGACGACCATGAACTCAAATCATGATTTAGGGCTTTAGAAACACAAAGGGGTAAGAAAACTCAAACTTTACCTTTGAAGCTACAAACTTCAAGCTTGGAGAAAAACTTGAAAATGGTAGAACCAAGTTAAGGTCTCAACACTAAAGCTTCACTAAATAGTCTCTAGTTTCAAGTGGTGTGATTAGTTAGAATTATAGAAGCTTGGATGGTGTTTTCATGGTGTTGGCCGAGAGGTTAGAGAAGAAAGAAATGGAAAAGCTTTGGTTTCTTGAAGAGAGAGAAGAGAGAAAAGATGAATGGTCACAAAGTTAAGAAAAATAAAATGAAACCATGCACTCCAAGTGCTTGGCCGTGAGTTTGAGAGAGAAAATGGAAGAGAGAATTTTTTTGTGTTCAAGCTTGAATGAAAAGATGAAGGCTTTAGGAAATGTGATAGAAAAATCAATTTTAGCCACTTTGGAAGCTTCATGGCCATGAGCTTCATCCAAAGGAGGGAATTAAATCATTCTCTTACAAGTTGCTTCCTAAACCATTGATTAAATAAATGGTGGATATCCAAGGCTTCTACATTAAGCTTACTCTCACAACTGTTGATGAAATCAATGGTGATCACTCAAAGCTTCTTTATTAAGTTTGCTCCTCACATCTATTGATTAGATCAATGATGGATATGTAAAGCTTCTCCTCCAAGTCTTGCCATCTAATGGTTTAAACCAAAGTCCATGTCCTCTTTGTTGACTAATCCCAAGATATTTTTCAAAAGATATTACCCAATAAATAATAGCTACTGCTAGTTATTGTCCAATGAATAATAACATTACACAATGAATACAAGCATTACTCAATGAATAATAATATTATCCAATGGATAATAGAAACTCAGAGAAAGAAAATATCCATCAACTATTCCCGGTTTCAGGCTTAGTAAGATCCCCCGACCCCGCATTAACAGTCCGAAACTTTCTGGTCCAGAAAATTTTTTTATTTTTTCAGACCCGCCTCAAATACACATACAATCCAAAATAATATTAAAATAATTAAAATAATTTAAAAATTCCAAAAAATTCACAAAAACTCACAAATATTAGAAAACTTATTTATATCAAGAAAAATGAAAAATCGGGGTATTACAGTGGTCATCCAAAGGAGGGGCCAAAGCTTCTCCAAGAAGCTTTATGAAGGTCGAAACTTGTTCTCCAAGCTCTCCTCCCATTAGCTAGCCACTAAGCTTAACCAATTTTTATTGGTTAGACACTTTTGTTGACTATTCAACAACTTAGCAAGCAAGCTTGCTTCTCCCATTGGTGCACACATAAAGCTTGTCATAATTAGCTTCTAAGATATTTAAACTTAGATATTTTCACCCAGATATTTTTACGTAGATATTTTACTAAGATATTTTACTGAGATATTTTTCATTAGATATTTATCCTTAGATATTTTACTAGGTGAGTCATCACAGAGAAGTCTCTAGAATGTGTGACTCACTGTGGCAAGTCACAGGGTGAGTCAGTGTTCTACAACCTTCTAGAATATGGCGAGTCACCATTCTAGAACATGACGAGTCACCATTCTAGAACATGATGAGTCATTGCTTCTACAAGCTTCTAAAACATGTTGAGTCATGGTGCTGAGATGTCATGCAAAGTATCCAGCTTCTATTGGTCCTCCACAATGAGTCACAGCCGCCAAGTTTGACCAGCTCCTCATTGGTGCATACAAGGTAAGTTCCAAAATACGCGAGTCACCAGCTTAGTCACCTAGGTGAGTCATCAAACGATGAGTCATCGTTCTAGAATACGCAAAATATTTTTATTTGACAGATAAATTCTAAAAATTAAAAAATTTAGAACTATGTCTTTCGATTTTAGGTTTAGTAAGCTCCCTCGGCCCCGAATAAACAGTCTAAAATTTTTTCGGCCCCGAAAAATATTATTTTCCTGGCACTGAGCAAAACACACGAAAAGATCAAAAATAACAGCAAAACAGTCAAAATAAATTATATAGAGCACAAAAATCACAAAATCAGTAAAATCACATTTTACTGAAAAACAAAAAATTTCGGGGTGTTACATACACTACTTGGATCTGTCGTGGGGAGTCAGTTACAAGAGAAGATTTTAATATTAATAGGACACATGTATTGGATGAGACTTTGCCTTGTGAAGATCCAATGTGAAACATGATAAATGCTGCTTTTAAGGTCGACAGGCACCATGCCAATGATGATTTCCCTACATCAAATGTAGTAATGGATGAAGGGGTATGAAGCATGACAAATACAAGTCAAGGATAGAATGACAAATGCAAAGAGTTTTATGAGCTAATTAGAGATGGAGAACAATAATTATATGATGGGTGAACCAAGTACTCAAAATTGTCATTTTTGGTGAAATTGTATTATATAAAATGCTTGTGTGGAATGAGCGACAAGTCAATATCAATGATTCTAGAACTATTACATGATGCCTTTGAGAATGTGAAGATTCCTTCTTTATTTTACAAGGCCAAGAAGATCATCAACAAACTTAGCCTAAATTACATTAAGATACATGCATGCCCTAATAATTGTATGTTGTATTCGGTTGATGATAAAGAAGAGCAATCATGCAAATATTGTGACGCATCTAGATGGAAGCCAAGGTGTAAGGTAGGAGGGAATAACATATTTGTTGTTGGTAAGAAGCAAAAATAAATGCCTACAAAAGTTCTACACTAATTTCCACTAAAAACCATGATTGCAAATATTGTTTATGCCTTCCAAGGCTACTTCTGATATGAGATAGCATGATGAAGATGATAATAAAGATGGCCTATTATGACATCCAAGGGATTCTAAAGCATGGAAGAGATTTAATGAAATACACACTTAATTTGCTTTGAATCCACGAAATGTACTCCTTGGTTTAGCCATTGATGGTTTCAATCCCTTTGGAAATTTGAGTACCAATTATATTATTTGGTCAGTGATCCAAATTCCATACAATACTCCACCTTGGAAGTGAATGCAACAAACTTTCTTTATCTTTTCAATGATCATACTGAGTAAGTGAATGCTTGAGAATGATATAGATGTTTACTTACAACCCTTAATAGAAGAGTTGAAGGAGCTATGGACTTATGATGTATAAATATAAAATGCTTCAAAAGATGAAATGTTCAATTTGAGAGCAACACTAATTTAGACAATTAGTGATTTTCCTAAGCTTAGAACACTATCTTGTTGGAACACTTATACTGGGTTAGCTTGTCCTTCATGTAACTTTGACTCTATTAAATGTCATTTGACACATGGTAAAAAATGGTGTTTTATGAGTCATCACCTTTTTCTTATGGCATGACATAAATTTAAATTGGATCAACACTGCTTTGCTGGCAACATAGAGGAGAGGAACCCTCTAGTAACATTATATGGCACAGAAATTTGGAAACAGGTTGAGAATGTTAATGTTAGATTTGGCAAAACACAAAAAGATGAAGTTTGAGGAAAAAGAACTCGTGGTAGTATTGCTACAAATGTTGACTCAAATCAATAGAGGAAGAAAAGCATATTTTTTTCCAACTTCCTTATTAGAAGTATAACTTGTTGCGTCATAACCTTGACATGATGCATATTGAAAAAAATGTGTGACAATGTGATCTATACTTTGCTGAATGAAATTGGGAAGACTAAAGATAATCTCAATGCTCAAAAAGACTTATAAGCATGGGGCATAAGAGATGATCTTTGGCCAGATGAAAAGAGAAATTACCCTCTAACTTTGTTTACAATGGCTAATGCTACGAAGCATACATTTCTCAAGACTTTAAGAAATATCACTGTGCCAGACGGTTACTCAAGTAACATTTCTAGATGTGTTGACCTAAAGCAATGTAAGCTCAATGGGTTGAAAAACCATGATTCTAATGTGTTAATGGAACAATTACTGCCGTTAGCCATGAGGAATGCTTTGCCTAGTCATGTGGCTGTAGTTTTGGTATATTTATACTCATTTTTGCGACAACTTTGTGGTAAAGTATTGAATATGTTGGACTTGGATAAGCTACAAGATCAGGTTGTGCTCACTTTGTGCCACTTAAAAATGTTATTCCCTCCATTACAGCCATGATTCATTTAATTGTCCATCTAGTTGAGGAAGCCATGCTTGAGGTTCCAATTCATTATAGATGGATGTATCCTATAGAAAGCTAATTATAATGCAGTCAAATGTATTATTTGTTGTTAATTTTATTATTATTCTAATTACTTTCAAGCATCAAATCTTAATGTATATCTTTTGAAATATTAGGTACTTAGGACAATTGAAGTCATATGTACGTAATAGGGCATAACTAGAAGGCTATATAGCTAAATGTTTCCTAGTTCAAGATATTCTTACCTTCTGTTCAAAGTATTTAGACAAAATTAAGACAAGATGGAATCAGCCTCAACATGTTGATGATGAATCGAATACATCTTTTTGGTCTTTGGAAGAAGATGCATTGCTTCCCCAAATAGGAAAACCAGTTGGGGGTCTTCCTATTTCAACCTACCACATGTCGAGAAACTACAAGCACACCGACATATGCTAACCAACTGTAAACCAGTTGATCGTTTTCTTTAGTAAGTAAATTACGATACTTAATTATCTCTCTCACTCACACACCCGCGCTTCATTATTGTGGAACTAATATAATCAACATATATAGGGAATTTAGAACCTACGTCACGAGAAAGTTGAGGAGTCATACAAGGAATCCTACAAAGATAGACAAGATGGTTCATAGAGAATTTGTTAAATGGTTCAAAAGGTAGTGTAAGTGGCTAAGTAAATTGTGATACTTATATTCATTCATAGTAAACATATGACTAACACAATTATTGGATGATTTCAAATTTTGAATGATGTAAGCGAATCTCATTTAGATGATATGAAATTTCTTGCTTGAGGACCAATTAATAAAGTTAGAAGATTTAGTGCATATAATGTTAGTGGCTTCAAATTTCGAACTATGGAGCGAGATGAAGGGTTGAAGACTCAAAATAGTGGGGTATTTAGTACATTCGGAACAAAAAAGTTATACAAGTTCTAGTGATAGTCATATGAGGTTTGGAGGTGTGCCTTATTATGGAAGATTAATAGATATTATTGAGCATAATTACCATAGTTGATTCATGGTTACGTTGTTCAAATGTCAATGGGCTAATACGACTAATCCTAGAGGGATGACAAAGGATGATTTAGGATTTACAAAGATAAATTTCTTACTATTAATACACACTAGTGAACATGTAGATGATGAGCCATATATCCAATCTTCAGAGGCTCAAATGGTCTATTATATGGAGGATGGGAAGGAAAAGAATTGGTACATACCCATAAATTTAAAACCAAGAGATTTGTTTGACATGGGTGAAGATGTGGAGGTATTCTATGTGAATGAACCGTTTGAACCACAAGATCTCGACATATTTTTTTTTCAGATGAAGCTACAAACTTACCATTAGCAAGAAATTATATAAATGATGAACTTCCCATATTAACTAATGATGATGATGTTGCTGATATATAAATATGTCTAGGATATTCTATGAACATTATATATGAAACCTTTTAGGTGATATTTTATTAGATAAGCAATCAGTTTGTTTTCATATATGTTGTGATATAAAAATGTTATGATATTTTCAATGTTGTGATTGGATATACAATTGGTTTGATGTTTTGTTGGATACAAATTACATTATGGATGAACATCATATGCAATTGTTGATATAAAAATGTTTTGTTTTCATAAATGATAAATGTTATGATGTTGCAAAATAGTTAAGGACATGGTATGGATGACAAAGCGAGCTAGATATGTAAATGCTTCTGGGCCTAATCTTGAGGCTAGCCCAGCTACTTAGACTGCTCCTGAGGCTAGCCCAACCACTCAGACAGCTCCTAAGGCTAATCCTCTGACTCAAATTGCTCCTAAGCCTAATATACCCACTGAGGTTTCTCCTAAGACTGTTAGATCTTATGCTCCCCGAGTTAGAAACAAGAGAGTCCACAAAATATTAGACTGTTGATGTCATAAGTATGTCTGCTAACTTAATGCTTTGATAATTGTTGTTTTGTTGATGCTTTGAGCCTTTTTATTTCCATAATGCTTTGAGAATTATTTTTTTAAGTTTAGGTTGATGATTTGAATTTCAAATGATAGATGAGGAGGAAGTACAACTCATAAGGCACATATGAAAGTAAGTGATGTATGGGTTTTCCTACGAGGAAAAAGGTGAATGTGTCGTTGAATGAAGTTGGCCAGCCAATAAAGGAAGCAAAAGGTCGCCTTGGTGGGTTTTTAGGATGTTTAGGGAAAGACTTTGAAATATTCCCTATTTGTTATGGAAAATGGTCAAAGGTTCCAGACACAACCAAAACAGAAGTATATGACAAGATAATAAAGGTTTGTATTATGACTTTATATTTGTATAATTTAATTTTTGTTTATGCTATTTAATATTTGAATTATTAAAAATTGAAGGATAAATTTTTGGTTGATCATGGTCTTGTAAAGGACTATATATTGAAGATGCTTGAAAGAAATTGGAGGGATAACCAGCTCAAGTTATTTAATAAGTTCTACAATGAATCCCTCACCTGAGATCAAAATATTCAGAATAACCCACTCGACATTCCTCATAATGAGTGGCACTATATATTGATTACCGATTAAGACCAAACACAAAGGTAATATAATTATAATAAATACTCCTATACATAAATGCTATTTGATAAATTTGATTTTTTTAAAAAAAAATGGGACAGGCAATGTGCACAACTAATTATGAGAATTGAAAAAAGTTGACTGTTCCGCACATAAGTGGATCAAAGACTCCAGCCAAGAGAAAGGATGAGATGGTAATATTCTCTAAGTACATGTAGTTGTAGTTGGCTATTGGCCATTGAAGAATTGTTATGATAATAACAAACATGAAGATGATGGCAAGTTCAAGTCCAAGACCTTCAAGAATAGCTTTAGGACTTAGATCTTTATATAAAGGAAAAAAGAAGTTTACACTTAAGCTCTATAACTTATTTTTCAAGAACTCAAATAGCACACGTGTTTTCAAATGTTTAAAATTGTTTTTGGTATCTTAAGAAATAACCTTTAAGTGCCTAAAAGCTTGTTAGAACATTTGGGAACAATTAGCAAGGTTTAAAAGTTGTTTAAAATGTTTTTAAAATGAGTTTATTCGAATAGAGATTTCCATATTCGAATAATAAAAGTCAGAGAGCCAAGATTTCATTATGATCAAGCTTTATTCGAATAAAACAAGGTGTTGTTCGAATAACAACTTAAAAACAAGTTACGCACTTTCTAGTTAAAATGTTTATTCGAATAACACAAATGTTATTTGAATAAAAGTGTTCAGAAGTGTTTTTAAAAAACAAGACTTATTCGAATAACCAAAGGGTTATTCGAATAAAGGCTTCCAGAAACCAAATTCCAACTGTGCTATTAATGGTGTTATTCGAATAACATTAGTATTATTCGAATAAACACATATACTAGAAACAGAAATAAATGGCTAGTTAGTTGTAATTAATGCTTCAACCACCCCAACAGATCTTTAATACTTTGGGCTATAAATACAAGTTGTTGGGCATTAAAGTCTATAAGAAAAGCAATCTGAAAATCATTGTTGAGCATTAATACGAGTTCTTGCAGCCAATTCCATTAAATCTCCATTTTGAGCTACAAAGTGTGATTCCTTGATACCTATTGAGCTTTAATTTGTGTATTTGCTCTTTGAGTGAGCTAAATTCTTTTCTATTCATTTGTAAACATTTGAGAGGGTGGAGGATCCCTTCAGAAACTAAGAGGCTTCTACACAAGAGGTGGATGATCCTTGAAGTATAGGAAGAGCTCATATATTATCAAGGGTTTGTCAAGCACCTTGTGAAGCTTGATTATAGTAGAAACTCCTAGGTGGATGATCCTAGGGACTAGACGTAGATCACAAGGGTAATTGAACTAGTATAAATCTTTGTTTGTAATATTTTGAACTCTTATCTCTTTACATTCAGCTTATTTATTGCTTTTGCATATTTACTGCTTGTTCTTCCACTCATTCATTCTATTTAAGCTTGTGTACTGTCATAAATTCATTCAAATCAAAGAAAATAGTTTTAAAGAAAATTAAAAGGGGCTTATTTGTAAAAAGTTTTAAAATACTCAATTCACCCCCTCTTGAATCTTGAAGTCACTTAGTAAAAGTAGTCAATTGTCCTTTTTTGTTGAATTGTCTAACACATCTTTTATCTTTTAAAATTTGTAGGAGACTGAATGTGGACATCGCCTAGATAGGGGAATCGTGTATAAAGCTACACACACAAAGAAAGATGGCACACCCATCAATGATTAAGCTAAGGAAATTATTGTAAGTATCAAGTGAATGAAAATGACATCTTTGTTGCATGATATATATATATATATATATATATATATATATATATATATATATATATATATATATATATTGCTTGCATTATTTGCATGTTATATATAGGACAAGATTGATGCAATTGAGAGTAAAGAGAATTCTTCACAAATAGTTTCATCAATAGATTCGCTTACTAGGGTGCTAGGAAAAGAACACCCAAGTTATGTTCGGAGTATGGGGTTAGGCTCATGTCCTTCTCAAGTCTTGGTTTGACCACTCATCAAATGAGGGGAATCTCATTGTCCTCAACTAATGAAGCAACCTTGGTTGAAGAAGTCAAGGATTTACAAGAAGAATTGTGAACCAACAATGAGAGGATACATACTTTAGAAGCTCAAATGGCCCAAATGGCTTCCATGCTTCAAAGCGTTGCGGTTCACATTCCAGTTGACCTTGGCAATATCATAGGTTCATAGGTATTCATTCAACAAATTTTTTATAAGTTTCCTTAAGATACATATAATAAGAAACTTTAGTGTTCAATTACTTTAAGTGTACAAAAAAAAATAACCTTGAATTAAAAGTATAAGTGTTAGCCAATTTGGTTTTTAATTGCTCCCAAAAAGTTTTAGTTTTATTGTTGATTAGGTGTTTTCTATTTTAGTTTCCTAATCAAGCCAGTGGTGAGGGCTCACCAGCAGGGGGTGCAAGACACTCTTCATCAGTTAACCATGAACCACGTTCACATCAATAGATGATATCTTTTGTATTTAGCTTATGGACAACTACTTGTTTGTTTGGGGTAGTAGTTTCTACAACTATTTGACAATCTCATGAACATTTGGATATTTCAATACTTATAATAGTTATTGTGATACTTAATTTGGTACTAGTTAATGTGCTACTTTGATAGTAGTCATAGTACTACTTAACTTATGACAATGCCATATGCTTCTTATTAAATTTAATTTGGTATTTGAAGTATTTGGAGTGTAATTTTTTATGTGTTGTTGAATACTGGTTCTAGACAAGTTAAATATCAAATGTAAAAATGAGCTAAATACAAAAAAAAAATGGTTTTTGATAGTATTTTAGTCAAATAGTGGCGGTTCAAAACTGCTACTAAATTTAAATAGAAGTTTCTTATTCTTTGCATTTAGTGGCGGTTCAAAACCGCTACTATGTTACGACATTCCATAGTTCAAAATTATAGTGGCGATTTTTAACTGCCACTAATATATTTAATTTTTAGCCTTTGTGAGTCTTTTGCGGTGGGTACAAACCGCCACTAAAACAATTTAAAAATAAAATAGTGGCGGTTACAAACCTCCACCAAATAACAAGGAATCGTCAAACATTTCATCAGTTTGTGGCGGTTCTAACAGCTACTAAATAATCGATTAGCGGCGATTATTCCTACGGTTGGTCATAATCGCCACAAATTAACCTCGTGGTGGTGTATATCGTGACAGTTAACAAACTATCATGAACAAAATTTAGCGACGGTTGAAACCGCACTAATTGCCTCTATAACCGCCACAATTTGACCATTTTTTTATAGTGTTTCCTTTCTTTTCCATTCTCTTTCCCCTCCACAGTCCACTCCCAGCCTCCTGTGAGCACTATTGAAAGTTTCACCTACTACCCACCATAAAGTTGCACTACACAAAGGTACTTTGTCTTCCTCTTTCTTTGCTACGCTAAAGACGTTTGAGCCTCTCTTCCTGATCATTTGTGTCGTACATTAAACCTCTGCAAGCACAATTATTCACCCCAAAGCACCAACCACTTTCATCTCTACAAAAGATGCCTTCACCCACACGAATTCACCACCATACACCCACCACTCACTTTCTGTGCTCTCCACCCATACATCTCCTCCTTGTACCACTAGCTCCAATGCACAAATGGGATTCCCACAAGAAAGCTCCATCTAAGTACACTAAGATAGAAGAAGGCGACAACTAGAAAAGGAGCTAAACCAGGGCTAGAAGAGAGGGTTTTTTGGCTTTAGGAGACTACAAAGGAAACATGGAAGAGAAATGAGAGGGAAGAGAAAGAAGGAAAAAAGGGGGGGTTTTGAAAAAAAAAATTGAGATCAAGGAAAAGAAGGGGACACGGAGAGGAATTAGAGGGAGAAAAATGAATTTTTCTAGAGGAAGAGGGGTAAAGCTCAACTTTGACTTAGGGAAGGATTTGGGGTACAGCTTCAAGGGTTCTAAATTGAGGATACCCATTATAAATGGCTCTTGGGGTAACCATTTCTTTTTTTTTTTTCATATAATGTAGACAATTTGATCTTGGTGATTATGTTGTTGTTATTTTGGTGAAAGTTGAAAGTCATAGAACATGTAATAGGGATGTTATTGGTGATATAGTCTTACTCATTGTGATGCCTAAAATCTATTTAATAAAACTCCTAGTTGAGTGAGGTTATTTAAATTTGAATGTTGTGTTGCTTAGTCTCCTCTCTTAAGCTTATTATTGTGATGTTCAGTTAGATGTATGTATTGTGTTTGTGGAAAGAATTGTTTAATTCCTCAATCCTTTGTACCATGATAGTATCATGATCATGTTCTGAGCTTGGTGATTGACCTGTAATAAATCAGTGTTCTACTAAAACTGAGACATTTAAAGTGCGAGTTGGTGGGACAACAATCTGTTTGAGGCAACCCTTAATTAAAAAAATGAATTGAATATTAGAGTTAGTGACGCATTAAGAGTTTTTTTTTACTATTGTAAGGCCAGGGCTTTTGAGTGTAATGAGTAAATTTATTTTCAAAGTTGGAAGAATGAATGTGATTAAGGAGTCATGCAATTTGATTACCAGAAAATTACTCTTGAATCATGAGGTTCCATTATGACTAGGGTATTAAACCTTTTCATAGGCTGTTAAAGTTGGAAAAATTAGAGTTCTTCTACTGTTTTGAAATATAAATTAGAGTAGACTTTGTGAGGTGCTTGTACTTTGCCCCATTGAAGTTATTAGGTGGATATGGTGATTCCATTTGAGATGGAATGGTGAGTTGTAAAATGTTTAGGTAAAAAGAGTTAGGTTGTTTGATGCTGTGAAAATTATTCTGATCTATAATACTTCATTGTAACTTAGATTAAATTTATATATATCTCTGTTTTGTGATGGGTTGATTGTTGTAATTGCCAAAAGTAGTTTTTCAATGGTAGTTATTACTATATTGATAGGACTAAAATTTTAAATTATTGTGATAGAATAATTATTGCTTTTCAATAATGTAGAGAAAGTATAAGTGTATGAGCATCATAACGTATGAAAAAGTCCTTTGACCACAAAGGATCTGAATTAATTAAGAATGCAATATGCAAGGTTCGTCATAACCAGGATAAAGGCAAGTGGATTCTAATTCATGTCTAGGAAGACTTGGAGAAGCAATGGCAAGAAGATCCTAAATGGTTGGAGAAGAAGAGAAAGAATACTCAACAAAAAATATGAGGAGGGATTGACAAAACACACTAGAGGCTCAATTCTTACAATAGCGCATAAGAAGAAATTGCTAAGTAACTTCCATCAAATTTGTGATTCGAGCTAATTAGGTTTGTCTTCACAAAATATTATTTCTCTTTACATATTTCCAGAAACAACAATTGAAGACGGGTCCATGGCATTGAGAGCTATTCACACGGCTTCAAACACGCAAAGGGAAGTGGATCTCCACCAAAGCAAAAATTATTGCGTAAGTATAAATGCTATATGCTACAATTAAATTTTAATATATGGCTAAGTCAATTTGCAAGCATAAATATTTATTAACAATAGCATTTGTCAGGATGAGTACCTGAAACATGTTAGTGAGAGGGACTCACAACAGCCACCGAGGGAGGAGACTATTAACATTCACTTTGACAACAAAATCTACTTGGATATTGTTAGAGGCATTAGCAAGAATAAACGCATCTATGGCTTGGGATTTGATGCTGCTTGTCATGCATCATCTTCCTCTACATCTGTTAAAGGTTGTTCACAATCGGAGATGGAAGCCATGAGGAGTTTGGTTGCAAGTCTCAATACACAGGCGATGGAACAATGAGACTTAATCAACACAATCCTACAACGCTCGAATGCATCTACTTGTGGCTCACAAGCTACAGGCAACTATCATGAGGATGAGCCACTTAGTGATGGGGATGAGAATGACATGGATGAGGATGACTATGATTTTTTTCCTCTTGATGTTTGATACATTGTCTTCATATTTGTTTTGATAAAGAACTTGTTTAACTTAATTTATATTTACTTTGACCTTTTGAAATACTTTTACTTTGAACTTTTGAAATATTTTGTGGTATAACTTGATATGCAATTATGATAAGGGAGATAAGGGAGTTTATACCATATTTTTCTACTTATATGTTTGGAATTAATTCCACAAAGGCACAATAAGGGGAGATAAGGGAGTTTATACCATATTTTTGCAAGTGAAAGAGTAAAAGTCCTGTATATTTCATGTAGTCAACTCGAAAAGACTTGACATATATCAGTTGCAAGATGAGAGTCACTAGTGAAGTTTTTCATGATGTTGCTAAATTTCAAGGCATATCCATGAGTTAACCAATCTAAATTAATGATTATAATTAAAGGATAGATACCAAGTAAAAAGAAAACTAATGGAGTAAAAAGAAAACCTATATGAAGTGACCTAAATGAAATATATACGTAACATTTTCCTTTCCAACATGCTTATAGAAGTTGTTTAGAAGCTGTTGATATGATATATGTATATATAGGCAAATAAATTTAGCAAGCAAGTTATCTCATAAGATTAATTAAAATAATTAATCAAAATATGAGATAATTGATAGTAATATATTTTATTCATTTAATGATCCTCTCATTAGGTGTCTTAAGGTTCAATTTGGCTTAATTAAATTAGTTTTGTCACATTTTATGATATTGGGTCTAATTGGATCATTGAAGGAATTATTGCATGAATTGGCATTAATTTTTGTCTATTTGGCAGTGTTCAGTATTTTGGTTATAATCTGAGTTTCGAGTATCTGATAGTGTGATTCTAGTCTTTTAGGAAAGTTAAGACAAATCTCTACAAGTTTCATGAAGACCTCAGGAGCTGAATCATACATTTGGATAATTTAAATTGAAGTTGATGTAAGAGCCAGAATGCTTATCTTAACAACTTGACCTCTGTGCACTCATAAGCCCATATCTTAAGTTATAGGAGTGTAATGGCATCCAAACAATCCCAAATGAAAGCTAAGACACAAAGCTACAACTCTTATGAGACTCCGAAGCCAAAGTACTTGTTTTAGGCAATAAATTGAAGGTGGAAAATAGAGACGAGTTACTGACAAGTTAGGCCCCTTAATTGAGCATAACTTGGGTTGTAGGCCTCTAATTGACATAAGACTTGGGTCCAATGATTCCTAATGGACCTAACTTTGTAAATAATAGGTTTCTAATCATGTAAGGCCAAATTAGGGGGTAATTATAGGGGTTACCAATAGAAGTCCGAGACTAAGTTTTCATTTTGCACTTTTCATTCTCTCTCTAAATCTAGATCTCTTCCTTTTCTCTCCCTTTTCTCTAGTTTTTTTTTCTCTTTTTCTAAGTTCTTCTCTCCCATTCATGGAGGGTTAGAGCCTTCAATCAATCTAAGGGATTAACATTCTTGATGTTTAATCTTGAGATTTTGTTTTAATTGTTATACATTCAATTGTTAATTTAGTTTCTCTCCTTATTCTCTTTGTTTAATTCTGATTGAGTGCTTAATTTGATTGGGATTTGCATATGATAATTGCTTAATTACCATGTGCTAAGAGAGGATTTTAGAGACTAAATAAGGCATCAAAGGTGTTTGATGAAATGTTTAGCTTGGTTGGATCTTGGTTTTTAAGTTAATTCGAGTTTTGGATAGAGGCATAATTTGTCTAACCTTAATTAATTGAAATATGGATGTGTATCTAGTAGAAGATCCATGGATCATTTTGAGGCATCTTGATATGATCTAAGAACAAGGATTCAGTTGATAATTGAATGGACCTATAATGATTAATGATGGATTAAAATCAAGATTGAATAATTCTATTGGATTGGTTATTTCTTAATTCGGTTTACTCTTTTTGATTGCTTTCTGTTGTTTAATCTTACAAATCCTAATATCTTAATCTGGTTGTGTAATTAGAGTGGTCTACGGGCTCGACTCGATATTATCTTATACTGTAAGTAGTTTTGGTAATTCGGTTATAAATTGATTTAAATTGGGTAGCCTTGGCAATTATCAAATTTTTGACGTCGTTGTCAGGGATCATTATGATTTTGTTCAATCTTATTAAGAGTATATTTGACTACTAATTGTTCACTAACCTCTTTGTTGTTGTGTTTTTGTGATTTTCAGGCAAAAACAGGTGATTTTGGGTCACTTTTTTTATTTTTGTACGAACAAACATGCCCAGAATGAGCTGAAACTTGGTCAGTTAAAGGAAAATGACCTTTTCCACAAGGCTCATATATTTGCTATGAGGTCGCCCATGGTTTGCCCAAATTCCATCGTTTAGACCATTTTTTCAATTTTTTAAGATTTTTTATTGCATTTTTTAGTTTCATTTTTGTGTAGTTTTCGTGTTGTGGTGATTCCATAATTTTTAAAAATCATTAGATAATTTAACTAGATTTATTTTGGTAGATTTTTAGTATTGTCTAGTGTATTCTGCTTGTTTGCTATTTTTGTGCTTTATGTGCTTTGGATATGCATGACTAGGTCTTCTGCTAGCCAATTACTTGATATTGATTTTGAAATTGATAGGACCTTGTATACACTTATTAGAACTCGAAGGATGAGTGCAAGCATTACTTCTGAACTTGATTTTGATCTTGAATTTGAAAGTGAACTCGAGATCTTAAGTAATTTTGCAACTATGGGTGATAACATGCAGAATAGGACCCTAAGGAACATGCTGCTCTTGATGTTACTTACTAATTTTTGTGCATTCAATATCTTGATCTTAATGCTGACTTTGAATTGAAATCTAGATTGATACATTTGTTGCCTAAGTTTCATGGTCATGCGGGTGAGGACCCTCATAAGTATTTAAAGGAATTCCATGTGGTCTATTCAACCATGAAGCCACAAGGGATAGCTGAGGAACACATTAAGCTGAGAGCATTCCTTTTTTTCCTTGTTGGCCGTTAAAGACTGGCTATATTACCTTTCACCAGGTTCTACAATGTGCTGGAATGACATGAAGAAGCTATTCTTGGAGAAGTTCTTCCCTGCATCTAGGGCTGCTGCCATTAGAAAAGACGTATGTGGAATAAGACAAATGACGAGAGCGACTTTGTATGAGTACTCGGAGATATTCAAGAAATTATGCTCAAGTTGTCCCAACCACCGGATTAGTGATCAGTCGTTGATCTAGTACTTCTATGAGGGCTTATTGCTTATGGATAGGAGCATGATTGATGCAGCCAATGGAGGTGCATTGGTTGATAAAACTCCAATTACTGCTAGAGACTTAATTACTAACATGGTTGGCAATTCCCAACAGTTTGAGACTTGGATGATTACTTCAACCAGAGGAGTAAATGAGGTTCATGATCCCATGCTGACTAACAAAGAATGAAGCATAGACTTGATGAATTGACCTCTTTGGTGAGATAGTTAGCAATGAGATAATAATTACCTGTGAAAGGGCCTGCAAGCGTGTGTGGCATTTGCTCTTCTTCATCTCATCCCACAGAAGCATGTCCTACACTTCAGGATGATGGTTCTGCATTTCAAGATCACTCTATAGTTGCAGCAGGTGTCTTTCCTAGTAAAACACAATACCATCAGCAGCAGCAGCTGAGATGTGATCCATACTAAAGTACATATAACCCTGGCTAGAGTGATCATCCAAATCTGAGATATAGTAATGTAGCTTCACAATAGCAACAACCACAACAGTTCAGACAACCATTCCAGTAACTACCTAGGAAACCACAGTTTCAACAACTTCATGCTGGACCAAGTAGACAACCATTCTAGTAGCCTATGAACAAATAAGTCTAGCAGCTACAAAACCTAAGCCTTTATTTGAGGATTTGGTGAAGTAGATGGCCACTAACAATATTTAGTTCTAGCAGAGGATAGAGGCCACCATACAGAATTTAGAAATCCAGATTGGACAATTGGCCTCTTCATTGAGTCAGCTGCAGACCCAAGGTTCTGGCTAACTTCCCTTACAAACAATTCCCAATCGAAAAGGGAATGTGAGTGTCATTATGCTGAGGTCTGGGAAATTTGGAGAAGTACTAATTGCACCTTAAGCTGTAAGCAAGAAACAACCAGCATAGAAATTAGTTTATGATGCACCAGCCTAAAAATATGAGGGCAAGAAGAAATCAGTGGTTGTTAATGAGCACCAGAAGCCTGTAGTAGCCCTTCCCTTTCCACAAAGAGCCATTCATACCAGAAAGATAGATAAGACTAAGAAGGATAAATATCTTCTTAAGACTTTTAGGAAAATGGAAGTCAATATTCCATTGCTGGATGCAATTAAGCAAATTCCAAAATATGACAAGTTTCTTAAGGAATTATGCACTTAGAAAAGGAAGCTAAAAGGCAATGAGAGAATCAGCATGGGACAAAATGTTTTAGGCCTCACCCAACCTATGCCACAGAAGTGCAAGGATCTAAGGACTTTTACAATTCCTCGCATAATAGGAAATTGTAGATTTGATAATGCTATACTAGACTTAGGTGCTTCTGTTAATGTAATGCCTATGTCTATTTTTAACTCCCTTGAACTTGGTCCTTTGCAGGCTATAAGTGTGGTGATCCAGCTAGCTAATAAGAGTAATGCTTACCTAACTGGTTTGGTAGAGGATGTGCTAGTCTGGGTGAACGAGCTGATATTCCCAATTGACTGCTACATTTTGGAGATGGAGGGAGAGTCATCATCCAACAAGATTCCCCTTATTCTAGGGAGACTTTTCCTCAAAATACCAAGAACCAAGATAGATGTGCATGCAGGAAATCTATCCATGGAGTTTAGAGACTCTATTGTTCAGTTTAACATTTTTTATGCTATAAAGCATCCCATAGAGGAGCATTTTGTTTTTCATATTGATTTACTTGCTGATTTAATTGAGGAAACTTATGTTGTGTGATGAATTTCTTGATTTTATTGGTTTTAATGACTTTATCAATTGCCATTCATGTATTGATTGTGCTGGTGATATGATATATGCTATTTGTGCTGAGATTTCTGCATTCTTGAGAAATGATGATTCTATTTCTACAGATTACACAGTTGCTGATGGTATTGAAGGATCTATCAGCAATGTTCTTGATGCAGTTACAGAATCTGAAAACACATAGGGAGGTGGAGTTGAAGGCCATTGAAGAATTTTTAGAGAAGGGAGAAGAGCACTGGATGGCAGTCACTAGTGTGGTGGATTTTGTTTTTGAACCATAGACCAACATAAACAATGAAAATGGAGTTGATAAAATAAACACATTGCATTCTAGTGGTGAAGCCAAGGAAATTAAGGAAGGCCAATAGGACCCTGGTGGAAGCTCTCATTCTTTAAGCATAACTTGGTCATTATGCTTTCGCCAATGGGATCCTGGTAGAAGTCTCTCCATCTACCTCACTTGATAAGGATGTTTTCTTTCTCTCTCTCTTTTTATTTTACTTGTCCTAGATTAATTGATGATATTTGATGGATGTTGCTTTCTTTTGAGCTTTTCATTGAGGACAATGTAGAATTTAAGTGTGGGAAAGGAATTTTAGCATTTTATTTTTGTTGCTATTTCTGCTGTTTTCCATTTTAATTCTACTATTTTTAATGTTTTAGCTATTTTAACTATTTTGTTCTATTAATTTACTATTAATGTTTTGTTAATTGTTGGTTTTTTTTTCTATTGATTAATTCTCGCTATCTCTGCTTGTTTCTACTTTACTTTTATTTTTTGCGCTTAATTTTCTTTTTTGTCTTAATTCTCCATTTCTATTTTTTTATTTTTTGTCTTAATTTTGTTTTTGTTTATTTTTGTTGCTTTGATTTCTACTTGTTACTAATTTTTGCTATTTCTAATTTCTTGTTGTTGTTGATTTTTGCTATTTTTGTTATTTTTCTACTACTTGTTTCTATTTTCAAATTTTAATTCTATTTTTGTTTTTAATTTTGTTTTTTGTTTTTAAATAAAAAATGTGTTTTTAATTGTTTTCCAATGTGGTTTTGAGATTTGTAAAGTTTATAAGTTTGAAGCAATTGAAATTCAAGATTCATAGCATGATTGAATAAATTTTCTTCCTTCTTGAATTTGACATGCTTGGTTTTGGATGTTGAATTGGTGGATTGAGTTTGATAGATGCATACCTTGTGAGATTTTGAGCCTTTTGATGGATGAATTTAGCATTTATGTCATTCTTCTCTTTCTTGTGTGATGTTCACTCATGTCAATTGATCACTCTAGAACTTGCTTTAATTCTTTTTTAGGCTACATTTTCACTTGCATGCATAAACATGATTGAGGCATTCTTTCTTGAATTAGCTACTTTGACCATATAGTCAATCTTGCATCATTTCCCTTTGATTAACCTCCTTGAACCTATTTACCTATCCTTTGTCTTAGCTCATTATATGTCTTTGGTAAAAAAATCATGATTTTACCTTACCTTAGGGAATGAGAGAGCAATGATTCAATTTCATTGGAGGAGCTCTTTTGCTTGTGGGCAATTAATAGTTCAAGTATGGAGATTGTGCAAATTGATGTGCAATATACAAAGTGTTTGGTGGAAGAAAAAGAGTCAAATGAAAAGAAAAATAAATAAATAAATAAAACAGAATGTAAAGAAAAAAAATAAGAAAAAGAATAAATGCAAGAAAGGTTGTGAATGAAAAGAAATCAAATAAAAAAAGGAAAGAAATATGTAAAGAGAATGTGCATTATATGGAGTTAGGGGTAAACTTTCATATTTGTTACTTGTCATTTGAGTTCCTCCCCAATGCTCTTTTATTCTATTGAGTATTTAACTTGTCATATCTATATTATTTTCTTCCCTTACCTTAGCCCCATTACAACCTTGAATAAAGTCCTCTTGATTTGTGTATGCATGTGTTTGAGTAGTTGAGAAGTAAAAGATAAGCAAACTTATGGTAATGTAATTTTTCATGGGTTGAATTGAGTGAGATACCTACTTTTTAAACACTTGAGGGATTGAGAGTGTATCTTATGAGGATATATCATTCTTAATTCATGCTTTTCAAATTGAAACTACCTTACTTGTTGGTTTGAGATGTGAATAAATGTTACCTCATGAATGTTTTGATCCCTTGAAACTTTGGTCGCTTTTCTTGCTTGTAAACTTTTGCATTCTTGAATATCTTGGAAATTGAATCATTTAGGGTTTTTAGCTTTTTAGTTTGTATTGTTTTTCCTTGTTCCCTAATTTCTGTCTTATATGTTTTGCCTAAGAGTGCAAAAAGTTAAGTGTGAGAAAATTTAATAGTAATATATTTTATTCATTTAATGATCCTCTCACTAGGTGTCTTAAAGTTCAATTTGACTTAATTAAATAAGTTTTGTCACATTTTATGATATTGGGCCTAATTAGATCATTGAAGGAATTATTGCATGAATTGACATTAATTTGTCTATTTGGTAGTGTTCAGTATTTTGGCTATAATCTAAGTTTCGAGTATTTGATTAGTGTGATTCTGGTCTTGTAGGAAAGTTAATACAAATCTCTACAAGTTTCATGAAGACCTCAGGAGCTGAATCATACGTTTGGATAATTTAAATTGAAGTTAAAGTAAGAGCCAAAATGCTGATCTTGACAGCTTGACCTCTGTGCACTCATCAGCCCATATCTTGAGTTATAGGAGTGTAATGGACGTCCAAACAATCCCAAATGAAAGCTAAGACACAAAGCTACAACTTTATGAAGACTCCTAAGCCAAACTACGTTGTTTTGGGCATGAAATTGAAGGTGGAAAATAGAGATAATTTGGTGACGAGTTAGGCCACTTAATTGAGCATAACTTGAGTTGTAGGCCTCTAATTGACATGAGACTTGGGCCCAATGATTCCTAATGGACCCAGCTTTGTAACTAATAGGTTTCTAATCATGTAAGACCAAATTAGGGGGTAGTTATAGGGGTTAGCAGTAGAAGTCCAAGACTAAGTTTTCATTCTACACTTTTCATTCTCTCTCTAGATCTAGATCTCTTTCACTTCTCTCCCTTTTCTCTAGTTTGTTCTCTCTCTTTTTGAGTTCTTCCTTCCTATTCATGGAGGGGTATAACCTTTAATCAATCCAAGGGATTGACATTCTTGATGTTTAATCTTGAGATTTTGTTTTAATTGTTATACATTCAATTATTAATCTAGTTTCGCTCCTTCTTCTCTTTGTTAGTGCTTAATTTGATTGGGATTTGCATATAATAATTGCGTAATTACCATATGCTAAAAGAGGATTTCAGAGACTAAACAAGGCATTAAAAGTGTTTGATAAAATGTTTAGCTTGGTTAGATCTTGATTTTTAAGTTAATTCAGGTTTTGGATGAATGTTTGATTTGTCTAACCTTAATTAATTAAATTCTAGATGCGTATCTAGTAGAAGATTCATGGATCATTTTGAGGTGTCTTGATATGATCTAAGACCAAATATTTGGTTGATAATTGAAGAACCTATAGTGATCAAGGATGAATTAAAATCAAGATTGAATAATTCTCTTAGATTGATTATTTCTTAATTCTATTTACTCTTTTTATTTGCTTTCTGTTGTTTAATGTTACAAACCATTTCCCCCTATATTGCAAGTAGTTTTGGTAATTCGGTTATAAATTGATTTAAATTTGGTAGCCTCGACAGTTATCAATAATTAAGAATAAATAGAGAATTAACTAAAATAATTATAAATAGAGTTATTTATAATTTTTTATATAAATTTGCTTTTTATGAATAATGAAGAATCTAATAAAATAGATACTAAGTCAATTAAAGATTAATTAGTAAATTAACTAATTAATCAAGTAAATAATTAATCTTACTAACTAAAATATCTAATAATATTAATTAATGTTTAGCAATTTAATTATATTAATATAAGGATTATTTAGATATAATAATATTATTATATTTATGTAATGATTAAAGTTAGACCAATAAAATTATATGAATAGTAAAGAGACACTTAGTTTCAATCCTATAGTTTAGAAATTTTAGAATAATAATGAATTAAAAAAATTAGTATTTAACTAATTAAATTACATGTAATAAGATGAATTTAAGACTCATCATTGCAATTTTAGTAATTAGATTTAGTGTACAATAATTATAATATTTTTAATAAATCTGTGATTTAAGATATACAGAGGTTATAATTATATAACCGACTAAATTCTACTTAAAAATCTGTTTAACTGAAAAGTCTCACCTTATGAACCACATTCACTGTCCTTTTTTTAACTCAAATACACTCACACTTAGCTCTCAAGACAAGTAATAGAAGGAAATAAAATTATATAAGGAGAGAGGGGGAGGCGGTTAAACAGAGGAAAAGAAAGAGACGAAAAGAAATAGAAGAGAGAGAGAAAACTCGATGGAGAAGGAGGAGGAAAGGGGGAGCCTCCACTATGACTTCCAGGCCAGATCTGGTAGCCTTAGAGGCGGCAAATGAACTCACTCCAGTTAGAGAAGTTGCTCATCTCGTTGAGCTCTTCATCTTGATACCAAGAGCACCTATGATGCACGGATATGGGTATGAGTATTCAGTACGATACGGGTACGGTACGAGAGTACGGTAATTTCTTAAAAATTAGGATACGGGTACGAGAGGATACGGCATAACATATATATAAAAAATCATAAAATATATCATTTTAAATAATTTAAAGTATTAAGTATCAGCAGATAAATATTAAAATAATCCAAAATACAAAATAAATAGTTTCATTAAATACTAAAGTCATTGTTGAAAATTAAACTATTCATTATCCGCAGATAATAACTGCTTCTCTAACTCCGATTCATAAAGTGATAAGGATGCAACTTCAAGGCTTTCAGCACCATCAAACGGCACTCATTCATCTCTAGCGAGATCTCACATTTTGCTTTCTCTACTGTTATACTTTTCGCTCTTCCTAGACAAAAGATGAAGATTTGTATGTACATATACTAAATCTTCAGCCCTTTTAGGATTAATCTTGTTTCTCTTCATGGAGTGAATAAAGGAGTATGTGCTCCAATTCCGTTCACAACATGATGATGAGCTCGGTTGTCCAAGAAGCTTTAAGGCAATGCCTTGGAGTAATGAAGCTCTAGAACCATAAGTTATCCACCACTCTTTTGGCTCTAAAAGAGCTCTATCCGCCAAAGAATCTTGAAGGCCGAATTCGTCTAGCTCTCTAGAGAATTTAGAAAACTCTCTTGTTACCTCTCTTCTTTCATCAGGATCAATAAAATATCTTCTTAAGCATTTCTGTCTCTCAGTGGAAATCTCATGATCTCTATGTGGAGGAACTCTATTTGGTCCTTGTTGAAGCCATTGTTGACTATAATACCTATTTAATAAAAAAATTAATTAATATTAATACCATAAATGCAACAAATTAAATTAAAAAAAAATTAAAAAAGAATCATTTGAATTTACCTAGGATTTAGTGAATGTGCTAAACAATGCAAGGGTGTGCAACTTTTTGTCCACCAATCAATAAGAATTTGATAAACAACACTATAGAAGGATGATGTACCTCCTTCTTCGACCCTTTCATGGTAGAATATTATAGTCTTCACTTGCTCAATCATTGAGTCCCACATATCATAAATCAAGTGAAGTGTAGGCTTATCAGTATCACACAATCGCAGTATATCACAAATAGGCCTTGTAAAAGAAAGAATATAATCCACCTTGTCCCACCAAGAATCATCAAGAATCATTGCTTTCACATGTGTTGCCTTTCCAACATCATCCTCCCTATAGGTGTTCCACTTCTCACTAATAACCATATTTTGGAGACCATGTTTGATGAGCCTTAGCCTTTTCAACATGACTATTGTGGAAACAAACCTTGTCTCGGCAATGGAAAGTAGTTTTAAAGTCACAAACTCATTGAATATGGTAAGCCTCGTAGAATGGTTCATGAGAAAATTTCTAATAAACATAGCAGCATCACTAACTAAAGTGATCCAATGACATTCATCATAAACAACCTCATTTTTCTCTGTGTTTCTAGCCGCACATATATTTTTCAAAGCAAGATTGAGTGTGTGCACCACGCAAGGAGTCCAAAAAATATGAGGATAGTCATTTTCAATAAAAAGTCCAGCTGCCTTACACACAGGGGCATTATCAGTGATAATTTGGACAACTTTTTTAGGTCCAACCTCTTCAACAGTGGATTTAATTAGCCCTGCTATGTAATTCTTATCTTTTATCTCCTTAGAACCATCAATGGCCTTTAAAAATATAGGACCTCCATCTAAAGTGGCCATAAAATTAATTAGTGGCCTCCTTTGCACATCAGTTACTATACTTATTGCCTTTTCACTCTAAGTCCCTTTGATTGGTTCAAGTAATCTCTCAACATTTGCCATTTCCTTTTGTAACAATGTAGTTCTTAGAGAATTGTAACCAGGAGGAATAAAACCAGCAATAGAATTATTTGCTGCAAACTGATATGAACTAATATAATAAGGATTGCGTGCAAGATTGAAGGGCAAACCGGCAGAATAAAACATCCTAGCAATTTCAGACTTAAGTTGCTCTTTAGCTCCAACATTGAAAGCTTTATCTAAAGGGTTACCTGCCCTTCTTTTATTTCCTAACACAAATTGTGATGATTGTTGAAATGAGTCAATAATAGATGTAGGAGGAAGGAGAACATTTCTTGGTTTTCTTGATTCTTCAGCACACTCAACAACTTTTTGAATTTCAGCTAAGTATTCGTCATTCATTTTTGGACATCTATCAATTCCAACACCAGTAAGTCTAAGCAAGTGAGCCTTGACTCTAGTATATGAACTATAATAATGGTTTTGGCAAAAGTTACATACCCATCCTCTATTTCCACCTCCCCCAGGAGCAGGGACTCTATCTCTTATGACATAAGCCCAAAGAGGAGTAGTTGTTTTTTGCTTGTCATCAACAACAAATTTACTAATTATGTTGTTAGAACTACTATTAGGCTCAGATATTCTTAGAGATTGATCTAAAAAAATAAAAATAAAAATTTGTTAGAAACTAAAAATTAAACCCAAAAATTATAATTCATAAAATTAATAAATATCATAAAATTAAAGTCACATATTAAAATTTATCAATTATAAAATTTTTAAATATTAAAAATTATCACTAAAAAAAGTCGGGATAAAAAATTTAAAAATTAAAAATTCTAAAACATTGAATCAATTAAAAATTTAAAATTTTTTTAATCACAATTAAATTGTTAGTTTTAAAACGTGAATAAACTTAAAAGTTTTAATTGTTTGAAAACTTTTCAATTAAAATTATATATAGTATATATTATACGTGTAAATATTTAAAAATGTTACATTATATATATATATAAAACTTATAACTAAAAAGAATCATGATAAACATTGAAAAAATCTGAAAAGTTAAAATTTTAATATTAAATTATTAATAAGTGGCTTAAAAGTGTGTGTGACAGAAAACGTGTGTGTGACATTTTAATATTATGAAGCTTATGTTGACAAAACATCCAAAAAGCATGCGTGTGACAGAAAAGTTTGAAAAGTAAAAACTTTAATATTAAGTTATTAATAAAACAAAAGTCATCAGCAAGCTCGTGAAGCCCGTGTTGGGTATTAACTTGAACCTGAAAGATGCAAATTGCAGAGTTTCTGTTTTGACGATAAAATATGGAAACTGAAAGTTTGAGAGAGCTTCGACCAGAGAGACCGAGAGAGCTTCGATCAGGGCGAGACGAGATGAGCTTCAGTGCTGTAGGGAGTTACTCCACAACTTGTTACGGATACACGCACAGCAGAGGTCGGAGATGGTGGTCAGAGAATCACCAGAAAAGTTGCAGTCGCAGATCGGAGATGGAGGCCGCAGATGTAGAAAATCATAGGTGAATGGGTGTTTTTCTACTTAAAATATAGGGTTAAGGTAAGTTAAATAGGCTGAATCTATTTGATAAGTTTAATCTCAAAAAAATCTTGAATTTTTTGGATTGATTTGATTCACTGGCCATTTATGCATTTTTGGCCGTTTTGGGGCGTTTTGGAGCGTTTCGGAATGTGTCCGGAAAAAAAAAAAGAGAGAGCTGTCCGTACGTTTTCCAGTGATTAGTACGCATTTTTGTTTCGGGTACGTACCGGACACCGGTACGACGGCCTGAGAGTCATATCGGTGCTTCATAGAAGATCACAATCATTTGTCAATCTTCCTTCAATTCCTTCTAAGCTAAGGCAAAGGAGTAGGGGTTTCTTGGTCCCTTCTCCTCCTTTTTCTCTCTCGATTCTGCTTGGTATTGTTCTCTTGCTAAGATTATGTGGTTTTGGAAGTAGTTGGAGTCCATGGAAGACCATGGATGGCCGCAGTCCTATAGCGGCTGTGGAGGAGAGCCATGGTGGCTCTAAGAGCCACAATGGTGACTTTAAGTAAAGATAAATTAATTAATTAATTTTTTTTATATTATTGGTGAAAATTGTATAATTCTAGGTGGCAATTTAAATAAATATTGTCAATTATTCTCAGAAAAAATAGGTATAATGCGACAATGAGTTTCTTTCAGGTGTATCTAATCAATATATAAATGAAATTAACAAAACTTTTCTCATATAATTCATGAGCAATTTCAAAATGTAACTCAATTTTTAATCAATTTTGTGTATTTGATATTAGAAGTGACTTCATTAAGAAAAATAAATATGTTGAAAAGAATATTTTTTGTTCTTAGATATTATTATACAATTTTTTAGGTTTAATTTCTTAAAAGTGACAAATTATTTTTAATTAAGATTATACTTTAAGTTAAAGAATTATTGTATTATTTTATGTGGAGAGGTTTTAAACTTTCTTTAAGTTATATCATGATGTATAAAATATTTTTATTCTAACTTTATTCATATTAAAATTTTATTATTATGGCCGTGCATTGCACGGTTCATATATATATATATATATATATATATATATATATATATATATATTATCTATTGGAAATTTTAATAGTAAATAAATTTAATTCAATGTTTCTTATATTCAAAATAACTGTGAATCCTAAATATTCCTACAAGTCTTTTAGTGTTATGATATAGATAAAACTTATATGAAATTCTTTACGTGTTTGTCGTGTTGATCTTTAATAAAAAAACAATATATGTATTATTTTTTACTCATCAATTATGAAAATGGTAAAAAGGAGGGGGATGTGGCTAAAAAATGATACACATGCTATGCTCTTAAGGAAAATAGCATCTAGTCACCATAAACTTTTATTCAGTTATAAATAGTTATTTTAAGCTTTTGAATTTTTCAATTTAGTCCTTAAACTATACTATTTTTTGTGGGGCCTACAAAATTAAGACTTACTAGGTTATTACTTAAGATGTATTTTGTAGTTCTGATATGTTCTTTTGGCTGAGTTCTAGGAGATATTCTTGTATGCATATAAGTCTACCACGTTATATTTACAAACAAGAGCGAAAAAATTAGAGAGAGAAAAAAATAGATCCTACTAAATTCACTCATAACAAAAAAATAATTTTCTCTCTCTAATTTTTTCTCTATTATATGTAAATATGATGTGGTAGGTCTGTATGCATACAAAAATATCTCAAGTTCTAGTACTGCTATATTTTGTGCAGAGAACTTAGTTCAAAGAAAGTGGGTTGATTCATGGTTAATTGTTTTATAAAAAAGGTTAAGAGTGTGTTTGGTTTGTAGTTAAAGCATATTAAAATTATGTTTGGAACATTGAAAGATGTGCTAACATGTTTGGAGCATTAAAATAATGTATTTTAGTTATTGATTAATGGATATTCAACATAATTTAATGGATGGATATTCAATTCATCCAAAAAATTTCATTTTGTAGCTGACATGTTTTGGGCTTTAATGAAAGTTAAAGCGTTGAACCAAAAAAAGAAACTTAAAAATGTTCAGTTGTTTGAACTCAGAAAAAAAAACGTAAAATATATTGAATATTCATTTAATTAATTTTTAATTGGATATCTGTTAAAAATTCAATGTATGTTTTAGTTGAATTACTAACTATCCATAATTAAATTTAATCCATTAAATAAACTTAATTTTAATATAAATAAATTAAATAAATTAAAAATTAATAAATTTTATTATCATTCCTATCGTTAGATCTGTCTTTATTTAATATAAAATCACCTCTTTGGTGTGCATTTAGAAACCTATTTAAGTATCAATGATTTGATTGACACAGAATTCCTGTACTTGATCATACGCTTGGATGACAGTTATACTGTATATACTGGGGATCTAGGAAGCACGGACACGACACGAGACACGGATACGACACGACACGGACATGGCGACACGGCATATTTCAAAAAATACAGGACATGATACGGTTAGGACACGTTATATAATAAAACATAAAATAAATATGTTATAATTATGAAAAACTATATTTTTAACATAAAATTATCAAAAAAATTATAAAAAACTAAAAAAGTAAATCAAAAAAGACAAAATTAAAATAATTTTAATTTTTTTTTAATTTTTACCTTTTCAATAAAATATTATTATAACATAATGAACAGAAAGTACTATAGTTACAAACTTATAGTCTCACTCACCGTAAAAGTTACACTTTATGATAGAAAAAGTTCTGGAATATGTTATTATACAATATATAAATAGTATACAATAGAATCACTGTAGAATTTTTTATTATACAATATACAAATAGTATACAATAGAAGAACTTCTCACTCACCGTAAAGTTACACTTTTGTGATAGAAAATGTTCAGATACAGTGGAATATTTTATTATACAATATACAAACACAATAGAAGAACTTCTTTTAAAAGCTTATGCAGGTTATTACTTATTAGCCTTACCCGCCGTGCGAGATACGATCTTGGTCTAGGCACATCTAGCAGAATACATCGAGATCTGATGGAGCGTTGCTTTGCGTTGCGGATCGAAAAAAGAAAACTATAGTCGTGAACGCCGCGCGTCATTGCCGTCGTTGCTCGCTTTGCGTGAGGAAGAAGAGTTTGCTGTGATGCTGGCCACTGGGAGAGAAGAAAGATGAAGGAGGCAGTGGTGTTTCAGTGGAGGATGAAGGAGAGCTACAGGAAGTCAGGAACTTTAAACCTTGCCTTTTAGAGGTGGGCTGTTGTTGGTCGAGTCCAATCTGTGTCAAGCCGTGTCCGGCCGTGTTGGAGTGCTGAGAAAATGGGAAAATGGGACCGGACACCGTACGGACACGTGTCCGGTCGTGTCGTCGGCGTTCCGGTGTTGGAAACGTGTCCGACACCCGTACGGCAAGCAATTTGTCGTGTCCGTGCTTCCTTGCTGGGGATTCTATGTGACTACACCTCGTTTGAAAACCTTGTTTAATACGATATGATTACAATTTAGTTAAGCACTTATTCCACTCCTGGAATATTAGAGGACTATGACTCAGATTGATGGATTGTTTTTCATTAGTATTTGTTGGTCGGACTAGTATGCCATGGGAACAGTGATACGGGGAACTTAGTGATTGATAAGGTGTAGTTCGAAGTTGAGGTGCATATCATCGTCAAAATATAATTAAAAATCTAAAGCTGGCATTGATTTACAACTTGAAGTATCATTTCATTCTTACTTCCTTTACTCGTGTGTAGACCTACCTCTTATCCTTCCCAATCATTTTATCTTTTAACAAGTTCACGCAGGATTAACATGCTTTTACTATTGCATGTCAAAAACATGCTTTCAGTATTGGGTTTAGATTCATAATCAAAGAGGTAATGAGGGAAGTATAACTCTAAACTAGAAAAGTAAAATGAAATAACCAGAAAAGTGTTGCATGTCGTTGGAAACTAGTTCCAAAAACAACACCGTTGTCGTGCTTTAGTGTATTGCATAATTAACTCAAATTTGAGAGTGCTGCTAACAATTTTCACTGCCTCATTCGTCCATTTTTTTTTCTTCATTGAGGGATAGTAAAGTGGATTCATTTCAGTGAGAAAATTCTTTGGGAGCTCTACATAGGTTAAAATTTACTTGGTAATTTAGATCATCTCTTTTTTCTTTCTTTTTTTTTTAAAAATAAAAATAAAAAGCATGACAATATCATATTATGAAAGAAAAAAGAAACAAACTACTTTTATGCAAGATTAGTGGACATCTGCACAGATAATATTAGGTATTTGCATAAAAAAAATTGTGTATTTTGTTTAGAACATTATATTATCGTATTCTTAACGAAAAATGAGAGGACATAAATGGTAAAAAAATGAAAATTACATTTCGAACGGAACAACTAGAAGCCAACTAGACCTTTAATTGCGAGCAGCTGATAATGTTTAAATGAATTCACCTATTACTTATCTCCGACAGAAGAGTCTCTTCACACTGTTAAATCATCTATCTTTCCAAAAGATGTAGGATTTATACTTGGATAAAGTCATACTCGGGATCTATTAGAAGCCCAAACAAGTGGCAGCAAACTAGTTTTATATCTTGATGAAGATGAGTATGTAATAATTTTTTAAATTACATGAGCATATTTGATATATTGTAACTAATCACGTATAATGTTTATAGATTCTTGCTTTCGCACCTTACGACAAATGGCATTAGTGAAATTTTCAGATGTCATTAATTTGAACCATGGAAGAAAAAGATACCTGATGCGATAAGAGAAATGTGAATTGCAAAGTCTAATGTAATTTTTAAAATTATTACTATAATTTAAAATTTTATTAACTTTTTTGTTTTATTTAATTTGTTTACTTGTATTAATTGTAGAGGGAGTTCTCTATATGTCCACCTGATCATCACTGGGCTTGTAAAAATTTTGAGAAATAGGATGCAACATTATTGAAGAATGTTCTAAAATAAACTCGCAAGAAAATGGAAAAATCAAGTTGGCTTGAAGATCGCTATGAGATAGATTTGTGCACACATGGGAAAGTGCTTCCTTCAAGAAGAAAAGTGCAAAAGCAAAAGCAAATCGAGAATCAGATTATGGAAGATTTCATATCACACTAGCGGTTCTATTACCTTATTTCAAGATAAATTTAATTTGGTTAAGTTTACTAATATCTTACATTATTATGAAAGTTGTCTAATATGGTTAAATTTACTAATATGTTGCATTATTATGTAGCTAATATGTTCTTATTTTTTTTTTGTTGCATTGGATGTCGACTTAGTTGAATGGTGTTACTCCTTTTCCATCAAATTTGTTTCGTCACACACATCAACATAAGGATAAGACATGAGTTGACAAGAGATCAACATATAAGGATGTATGTAACTTACATGTATGTTTAATAGTTGCTTATGTGTTGTGTATTGGTACCGCTTACATAGATGCAACAATTTGTGATTGAGTTAATAAAAAATTATATATAGTTTATGCCTTGACTTTTAGAATGTTAGACTTACGTGCTGGTTTATTTTTTTTTTTTGTATTAATTAGTGTCATTTTGGTGTTGACAAGAAGCATTTACATAGAAAATGCAAGAGAGGATCCAAAGAGAATTTGAGCAAGGAAGTCCTCCTGCAAACAAGTTAGATGTGTGCATGGTGTGACGTAGTTGGAGTTAAAAAAAGGAAGGATTTATGGCCTTAGATTGGAGTATACTATAGTGGACCACAATACTGTGGCTCAAGTTCTTCATCATCTGAGTGGGTGCGAAGAATTAAGAAATGAAAGAGATGAGCTTGGGGCCAAATTAAAAAATAATGAGAGACAAATTTAGATGAACAACCAGCTGCTATAAGAGATGATGACAATGATGAATTTTAAGTCTTTGTAGCTATTTCTTATATATTAGTTATTTCCTCAGACAGAGGCAACAGAAGAGGAGGAAGATAAGGAGGAGGAGAAGTGAAATGTTTATTATATTTTTTAATTTATGTTAAACTTAGTTAGAATTGTTAAATGGATTAAAGTTCCTAGTTGATGTTAGAACATTAGTTAGACAATGGCTAATATTTTATGTTATCTTAATTTATGTATTTTGTTATAATATATATGATTGTTATTATTTTGTTGTAGTTAGGTGTTTTAAAAAACAAGATTTTAATAAAATTTAAAAAGATTTCAATTTTGTGACTGAACATACAACAAGATGGTGTTTTTAAAAAAGATTTAAGGCTAAGATGCACGGATATAGATACGAGTATCTAGTACGACATAGGTATGGTACGGGGATACGATAATTTCTTAATAATTAGGATATAGATACGACATAATATATATATATATATATATATATATATATATATATATATATATATATTTCATAAATTTCAATAAAAACCATATAAATCCATTATAAAGCCATTGTAAGAAATCATAAAATATGTCATTTTAAATAACTCAAAGTATTAAGTATCAATAGATAAATTATGAAAAAAGTCCAAAGTACAAAATAAATAGTTTCATCAAATACTAAAGTCATTGCTAAAAATTAAACTATTCATTATTCGCAGATAATAATTGCTTCTCTAACTCCGGTTCATCAAGTGATAAGCTTCCAACCTCAAGGCTTTCAATGCTATCAAACAATACCCATTCATCCCCAGCGAGATCCCACATTTTGCTCTCTCCACTGTTATACTTTTCGCTCTTATTAGACAAAAGATGAAGATTTGTATGTACATATACTAAATCTTCAACCCTTTTAGGATTAATCTTGTTTCTCTTCATGGAGTGAATGAAAGAGTAGGGGCTCCAATTCCGTTCACAACATGATGATGAGCCTGGTAATCTAAGAAGCTTCAAGGCAATGCCTTGAAGTAATGAGGTTCTTGAACCATAAGTTATCTACCACTCTTTTGGCTCCAAAAGAGCTCTATTCGCTAAAGAATCTTGAAGGCCGAATTTGTTTAGCTCTCCAGATACTTTAGAAAACTCTCTCGTTACCTCTCTTCTTTCATTAGGATCAATAAAATATCTTCTTAAGCACCTCTGCCTCTCAGTGAAAATCTCATGATCTCTATGTGGATGAACTCTATTTGGCCCTTGGTGAAGCCATTGCTAACTATAATACATATTTAATAAAAAAGAAAACATAACTAATATTAATACCATAAATGCAGAAAATTAAATTTAAAAAATAAGACTAAAAAAGAATCATTGAAATTTACCTAGGATTTAGTGAATGGTCTAAGCAATGCAAGGGTGTCCAACTTTTGGTCCACCGATCAATAAAAATTTGATAAACAACAATTAGAAAGATAATGTGCCTCCTTCTTCAACCCTTTCATGGTAGAATATTATAGTCTTCACTTGCTCAATCATTGAGTCCTACATATCATAAATCAAGTGAAGTGTAGGCTTATTAGTACCACACAATCTAAGCATATTACAAATAGGCCTTGTGAAAGAAAGAATATAATCTACGTTATTCCATCAAGAATAATTAATTGCTTTCACATGTGTTGCCTTTCCAATATCATCCTCCCTATAGGTGTTCCACTTCTCACTAATAACCATATTTTGGAGACCATGTTTGATGAGCCTTAGTCTTTTCAACATGACTATTGTGGAAGCAAACTTGTCTCGACAACGGAAAGTAGTTTTAAAGTCACAAACTCATTGAATATGGCAAGCCTCATAGAATGGTTCATGACAAAATTTTTAATAAACATGGCATCTTCATGAACTAAAGTGATCCAATGGCATTCCTCATAAACAACCTCATTCTTCTCTGTGTTTCTAGCCGCGTAAATATTTGTTAGAGCAAGATTGAGTGTATGCACCACACAAAGAGTCCAAAAAATATGAGGATAGTTATTTTCAATAAGAAGTCCAGCTGCCTTACACAGAAGGACATTAGCAGTGATAATTTGGACAACTTTTTTTGGTCCAACCTCTTCAATAATTGATTTAATCAGGTTTGTTATTTAATTTTTATCTTTGGCCTTTAAAAATATATGACCTATAAACATTATCAATGGCCTTTAAAAATATATGACCTATATCCGAAGTGGCCATAAAATTAATCAGTTATCTCCTTTACGCATCAGTCTATCCATCAGTTACTATACTTATTCCTTTTTCACTCCAAGTCCCTATTGGTTCAAGTAATCTCTCAACATTTACCCTTTCCCTTTGTAACAATGTAGTTCTTAGAGAATTATAATCAGGAGGAATAAAACTAGCAATAGAAGTATTTGCAACAAATTGATATAAACTAATGTAATAAGAACTATGCACAAGATTGAAGGGCAAACTGAGGGAATAAAATATCCTAGCAATTTCAAACTTAAGTTTCTCTCTAGCTCCAACATTGAAAGCTCTAACTAAAGTGTTACCTACCCTTCTTTTATTTCTTGACACAGGTTGTGATGATTTGTTGAAATGAGTTATCAGTAATAGATGTAGGAAGAAGGGAAACATTTCTTAGTTTTCTTGATTCTTCAACACGCCCAACAACTTTCTAAATTTCAACTAAGTATTCGACATTCATCTTTGGATATCTATCAATTCTAACACCAGTAAGTCTAAGCAAGTGAGCCTTAACTCTAGTATATGAACTATAATGATTTTGACAAAAGTTACATACTCATCCTCTATTTCCACCACCCTTAAGAGTAGAGACTTCATCTCTTATGATATAAGCCCAAAGAGGAGTAACTATTTTTTGTTTGTCATCAATAACAAATTTACTAATTATACTGCTAGAGCTGCTACTAGCCTTAGACATTCTTAGGGATTGATCTAAAAAAATTAAAATTAAAATTTGTTAGAAACTAAAAATTAAACCCAAAAATTATAATTCATTTAAAGATTAAAAATATATTATTGAACTTTGAATTTTTTTTATGAAAAAAAAACTGAGTCAATAAAATTATAAAGAGTAAGACATCACACAATAAATTTGTTTATTTAATTTATTATTGAATTATTAATAAAACACCACATACTGACAAAAAACTCAATCAATAAGTAAATTTTTTTATAAAGCAAAACAAAAATATGGTCTTCACCTTAAATTGTTTTAACTATTCTGACAAAAAAGTGGCAACAAAGTGATTAAAGAAATTTCAAATTGATTGAAAATGAGTAGAAGAAACGAAAACAATTATTAACTTATAAAACTGCTAAAGTATTATTAAATTATAAAACTATTGAACTTGCTCAATAATGCAGAAGAGTCAGAGACACATGCAGGAAGATAATGCTATTATGTTTTAACTGTTATTAAATTTACAAGACAGAGAAAAGAAACGAAGAAGTGATAAGTTCAACCTCATAAACAACCTTATTAAATTGGAAGCCTTACAAAGTTACAAGACAGAGAGTCAGAGACGAAGACGTGAGACGATCAGCGCTGTAGCGAGCTACTCCACACCAATACCAACACAGACACACACGCAAAAGCCAACACCAATACCAACACTAACACTGGCACGCATAGAAGCCAACACCAACACGGACTCACGGGCACACGAGCATAAGCCACCGCGTAGCAGAGTCCGGAGAGTCACTGAAAAAGTTGTCAAATAGTTGTAGTCATAGATCGAAGAAAGAGGTTCCAGATCTAGAAAATCATGGGTGAATGAGTGTCTTTCAACTCAAAATATAGGACTAAGGTGAGTTAAAGAGGTCGAATATCTTGGGTTATCAAAACATAAGTTTGGTCCCAAAAAATCTTGAAATTTTTGGATTTGTTGATTCACTGGCCATGTATGCATTTCAGGCCATTTTTGGGTGTGTCAGTGCATTTCGGAACATGTCCGAAACAAAACGAATGAGTTGTTCGTACAATTTTCAGTGTGCCATACACGTCCTCATTTCCGGTATGCACCAGACACTGGTACAACGGCCTGAGAGTCGTACCAATGTTTCATATATTTAAGGTAATATGCCCAAAGGACAATAACTAGATGGTCATTCTTCCTCCAATTTACTCTTAGGCCCTACCTAGAATCTTTGTATGAAGGTTATGTGGCTGATGAGTTCACAAGCAGCTTTAGCTGCTAAACAATTAAACTATTAGGGAATGTGTGTTTGTTGTCAGAGATGGGTAAATAGGTTGAATAGAGATCAACTAAGATTATACATTCCATTTTTTCACTTCGCTGATAAAATGAAGATTTATTTATATTCTACTGGATTATTACTTATAAGGGTGGTTAGAGACCATTGTTCTAAATTATGGACCTTATCACCTGATGTGGTCGTAATATTACAATTGCAGTCACTGTCTTAACTGCATCACCTTGCAATTGCAACGTGGTTCCAAATCACAATAAAGGACCACAATAAGACAATTGTGAGCTTGCATCGGAACCGCATTGCAGTTGCAATGAATCGCAATACATTTCAAAAACCAATTTTAGCCACAAGAAATTTCTTACTGCAGAGGCCGCAACCATAATTTAAAACTATGTTAAAGACAAAGAGATTGTAATCACGTAGGTAGACTACATACTATGTATAAGATGCATTTTATAATTCTACTATGTTCTTTTGCTAAGTTCTTCTATTGCTATGTGCTTTGTGTTAAGAATTTGGTTTAAAAAAGTTGATGGATTTGTAGTTTGATTTATAACAAAGGTCAACTAATTAACCATGTTTGTTATAACTAATTCATTTATAGATGGAGATTGCTTTTGTAGTGGTGTTCCCTAGTTTTTTTATATGATTATGTTCTTTCATGCATGCAGTAGTAGTATATCCACTTTCATGGGAAAGAACTATGTAAGGCACTAGCTCCTCTTGGTTATCACTTATCATTAGCCTTTAGGTTTGTACAATATAGATTGTACTATCACGAATATTAACTTAACCTCTTTGATGTGCATTTAGGTACCTGTAAGTATTGATTTTTAGATTGATACAAAATTCCTATATCACCAATCACACGTTGATAACATTTATACTATATATACTAATTATTCTACACGACTACACCTCATACAAAAATCATATATAATATGATACTATTACAATTTAAGGAAGCACTTTTCCACCGCTGGTTAAAGGATTTTGACTCAAAATGAAGGGTTATTTTTTCATTAGTATTTTGATGGTCTGACTAGTATGCAATGAATATAGTGACTTAGAATGAAGGATTGTTTTTAACTAGTTCAAGCAGGATTTATGTGATTTTAATGTTGGGTTTAGACTATTACCATCAAATAGTTAATGAGAGTAGTATAACTCTAAACCATGAAAAGTGTTGCATGTCAAGGGAAATTAGTTGTTTAAAAAAGTTGTTAGTGTGATTGATTTGTGATGATTGATTTTAGGGTTGATTGATTTGATTGATTCTCTACATAATTGTATTTTATCATTTTTCTTTTCTGTATAGCAGTCATCTTGTATAAATTGAAACTAACCCTTCTATATACAACTCGTTCATATATATATATATATATATTCATTAGCTTTTTTTTCTTTGTTTCTGTTTCTAACTTAGTATCAAAGAGCCTATGTTCTCGGTCCAATCCTTTTACTCACCGCCACCATGTTGTTCTCCGATATGCCTCACTATTTTCCATTGCCATCAAAATCTCTCACCGCTGCCATTTTTGGTTTGTCGCTCCCCGAACTTTCATTTTTGACACTGACATTACCATTAGAACCACCGTCAGCCGATCTACTATCCGTCAAAATTTCACCACTGTCCGTCATGTCAAATGCCGCCTCCCCCTCTACGAGTGTGCTTCACGCGCCGGATACCTAGACACGTGTTTGACCCATGATCCGTGACCCGAGACCCTCTCTATAACCTGAGATCCACCTCTGATTTGGACCCAATTGACGTGGCCCTGACATGGACGTGCCACCTAGTTACTTATGTGTCCACCTCATCCTGACATGTCATTGCTAATGTGGCACCATACCTCATTCCCTAGGTTTTTTTGTGAGATCTTTCCCTTTTTGAGGTATTCTTTTGTCAATTTAGCCTCAAAGTGCTCTTTTTTTTTCTATTGTCCTTGTTTGCCATTATGAAAAAGTCTGATGTTGCTCAGCCCACTCTAGTTTAACTCAATGGTTCAAATTACACATACTAGGTTGAGGCTATGCGTGACTTTCTGAAAGGCCAAAGACTTTGGCGATATATAACAGGTGATATTACTTGCCTTGTCGAAGCAGAAGACGACACTAATGAGAAGTTTGTTGACAAATTAGAAGATTGGGATAGCAAAAATCATCAGTTCATCACCTATTTTGAAATGCATGTACTTCCAGTATTCATTTGTAATTTGGGCGCTTTGATATTACCAAAGAGGTATGGGATCATATGAAGAATTGGTATACAATTTTTGATTTGTCTCATCAGTATCAATTACTGAAGGAACTCAACAATCTGAAACAAGTGCCTGGATAAGCTGTGTATGAGTTTTGGGCTCAAATGGAAGCTATCTAGGATCAACTGATTTTGTGTGAGCCAACTTTGAAGCACAAAAGTGATGCTAAATTGCATGAGGAATACCATGATTGCACCAGGCTCATCCAATTTCTGATGGTTCTCACTGATGACTATGAACCTGTTTGAGCATCTCTACTATACCAGGATCCTCTGCCCACACTTAAAGATGCCCTTCCTCGTTTGAAGTCGAAAGAAACTAGATTGAGTCTTCTTCGACCAAAAGCAATTTGGCCTTTGTAGTTGCTAATCAGAAGGGCAAATCCTATCATTACTACTGTAACCTGGTCATGCTCTTCCTGAATGTTTCACCATAGTATCGCACTTATAAAAGGAATAGTCATATTGCTCCCAACTAACCCTTTCTAATATGCAAATACTGCAAACTTCTTGGACATTTGATTGAGCAGTGCCCTACTCGCCCACCAAGACCTGATTAGAGTAAGTTTCAACCTTGTCCCAATTCCTGCTCCAAGCTTGTGTTTGCAGCTTCAGTTGTCGACAATGCCTATTCCTCCACTTTCTAGATCTCTATTTCTACTATTGATCTTAAGTCTTTTCTTAAGCAAGTCTTTTCTCAATCTGATAACACTCCTACTACCTTAGCAACTACACCAAGTAATAACTATTGGTATTTTGATTTACATAGTGTAATCATATAACTTCCTCTTCCTATGCCTTTTCTTTTCTTTCCTCTAGAGATGTTATTTATTCTATTCATACTGCTGATGGGTCTCTTATGGAAGTAAGTCATAAGGGTCTCATCTCCCTACCTACCTTTACCTTATTAAACACTTATTATCTTATTCCCAAATTAAACTTTAATCTCATATTTGTTGGCTAATTATGTGACCTTAGTTATATTCTTACCTTTTTCTTTTACTGGTTGTTTTGTGTAGGATCCACGGACAGGGAAGATAATTGGGAATGGTCGTAAAGTTGGAAGATTATTTGAGCTCACTACCCTCCATGTTCCTTTGTCTCATGTTTCAACTCTTTGTGTTACTTCTACTTCCTTTCTTCTTTAGCTATGACATTAATGTCTTGGTCACAGTTCTCTTAGTAAATTATGTCCTCTCATTTATCAAGGTGTTTTAGGGTATGTTAAAGAAGAATCTTTGTATTGTACTTCTTGTCAAGTAGCTAAATGACCTACCTTATCTTTTAATAAAAGTACTTCCATTTATGTTTCTTCATTTGATCTTGTGCATTCTGATGTTTGGGGTCTAGGTCCTACACCCACTATGGGAGGTTGTCAATATTTTGTGATTTTCATTGATGACTATTCACATTTCAGTTGGATATATTTAATAAAAAATTGTTCTAAACTTTCCCAAATCTACATTACCTTTGCCACTATGATTAAAACTCAGTTTTTAAAGACAATTAATGTTTTTCGTTGTGATCATGCCTCTGAATATCACGATTCAAAACTACTCATTTTTTTTTGCTGAACAAGGTACCCTTTTTGAGTTTTCAAGTTTTAGTACATCTCAGCAAAATGGTCATGTTGAAAAAAACATTGACACATTCTTGACTATGTTTGAGCTATGTTTATTTCCTTTTCTTGTCACAAACGAATGTGGGGTGAAGCTGCTCTTACTTCTCTGGTTTTGGTCATGTATCTCCTTATGAACGCCTCCACCACATGCCTCTAAACTACAGTTTTCTTAAAATTTTTGGTTGTGCCTATTTTATTCTTCTTCAACCCCATGAGCACACTAAACTTGAACCCCATGTCCGTTTCCGTTGTTTCCTTGGTTATGGTACTGAGCACAAGGGTTATCGCTACTGGGATCTAGTTTCTCAATCATTCATATTTCTCGTCATGTTGTATTCTGGGAAGATACTATGTTCTCCTCACTGTCTCAATTCAAGCCCATTCCTCCCACTTCTACCCCCTTTATTTACTAAACCATCTATTATTATTATTTTTTGAATGATTCTGATACAAAGTCTTCAAATGTGTTTGAGACAGGTTTCTCGCCTATAGGTTACTCTTTCGATTCTCCCAGTGAGCTCTCACCATCATCTGAAGTTTCGACTCATCCCACTGACATTATCTCTATTGTTGATCTTGCATCTAACATTGCTCTCTATCCTTCTTGGGTAAGAAACCTTTCCACCTACCTTCATGATTATCATTATTTTTCTATCATGCTTCACCTTCATGAACCGCAGTCATATCTAGAGGCATCCACTGACCCCCATTGACAACAAGCTATGAAAGAAGAATTACAGGCTTTGGAGAATAATGATACTTAGGAAATGGTTTATCTTCCTTCTGATAAGGCTCTTGTCAGATGTAAATGGATTTATAAGATTAAAACTTGCTCTGATAGATCTGTTGATCATTACAAGGCTTGCTTGGTGGCCAAAGGTTTTACTCAAGAATATAAGATTGATTATGAAGAAACCTTTGCTCTAGTTGGTCGTCTCACTTCCATTCGTACTCTTCTTGCTATTGTTGCCACTTGCAACTAGACTCTTAACCAGATAGATGTGAAGAATGTCTTTCTTAATGGTGACTTGGAAGAAGAAATCTATATGCAACCACCACCTGGTTATTCTTGTCCACCTAACAAGGTATGTCTTCTTCGCAAAGCCTTATATGGTTCTAAACAAGCTCCCCGAGCCTGGTTTACCAAGTTCAGTTCCACCATCAGTTAGCTTGGGTTCTCCTTTATTCCTCAAGATCCAACTCTCTTCATCTGAAACATTGATCGTGACACTGTGTTACTGCTTCTTAATGTTGATGACATGATCATTACTGGTGATGAGATTTCTAGTATTGTTGGTCTTAAAGTAGCCTTGAGCCGCAATTTTGAGATAAAGGATCTTGACCCTCTCAGTTATTTTCAAGCTCTTCAGGTTCTTTCTTCTATTGATGATATTTATTTGCCTTAAGCTAAATATGCCTAATATCTTATTTCTCGAGCTGGTCTCTCAGACAGTCACACCGAATCCACTCCTCTGGAACCTAATATTAAGTTTACACTTATGGATGGTACTATACTTGATGACCCTACCTTCTATCGGCAGTTGATTGGCAACTTGATTTATCTCACTGTTACTCGTCTAGATACTTTATATACTATTCATTTAGTGAGTTAGTTTATGTCAGCTTCCCGCATTACTCACTATGTCGTTGTTCTTCGTATTATTCGATATATAAAAGGGACTCTGTTTTATGGGCTTCATTTTTCAGCTAACTCTTCCTTGGTCCTCCAAGCTCATTCTGATGCTGATTGGGATGGAGATCTCATTGATCATGGATCTATCATTGGCTACTGTATCTATCTTGGTGATGCGCTTATTTCGTGGCGGAGTAAGAAATAGACTTTAACTGCACGTTCCAGTTGTAACAGCCCAATATTTGCTATCCAGATATATCATCATATAAATGAATAACCCAATATTGGTCATGCTACTACTAACATACATCAATAACTAACCTATATCATTCATACACAATGAGTAAATATGGAAAGCCTCGATAACCAAAAGTTATATATATACATCACAGCCTCAAAGGGCATACTGTTATACATAACTCTAAACAACTACGCAAATATAAAACATATATAAGCTTAGCTCAAAACAACATCTATACTATGCTAGTCCTCATACATCTTCTTCTTCCCTTTTGAAGAACTTGCACCTGGATTTACATGGCAACACAATCGGGATGAGAAAACATATCTCAGTAGAAGTATTCCAATACCAACATAAATACATATGTACAATCAGATAATATTCATAATTATCGAATTAACATTTCAACACAGAATCAACAATATCACCATCTCAAAGACATGCAATCGCCCATACAATTGCAATGCATGAATAATGTTATAAAATCAACTGCCCATACAATTGTCATGCTGTGCCAAGTTATGCCTAGTGTTTATGCCTATGCAATATCCTAAGCATGAAAATGAGTAATATATGATACCATATTCAGGAACCTCTAATTCCATGGTAATGTCATAAATGCATGAATCTTGAATAAAGTAATACAAGTCACAACCATAACCTTGAGCAAGTACTGGAAGTCCATCTAGCAAACATCATTATCGTAGAGGAAATCCATCCCCCAGTGAAATCCATCTACTACACAGTTATCGATAATGAACAAGGAAATCCATCCTTAAAATCACTATATAGGAAGGATACAATCCACCTTATCCAATATAGAACACCCACATCTATGGGGCTCACACCTATCAGAAAGTAATCACTCACATCTACGGGGCTCACACTTTTCAAAACGGTAACTCATACAATCAAGTATATCATTATGACTAATTAAACCCTCATAATTAGCATTACAAAACATTATGATTCAAATCATTCACATCTTCATTTAATACTCTTACTAGAGTCTCATTACTCATTAAGAAGCATAAAAGAAGAAAATTGAGCCATTGGAAGGCTCCAGAGCATCAAACACAACTTATAGTTGTTCTCTGGCACTCACACCGCAGCATACTTTGTGCCAAGCCTTGGGTTCAAGTATTGACAAGAAAATGTTGTCCACGTCATGGCACCCATATGCCACGCTGCGGCGCGCACCCCTGTTCTTACACACGACTCGGCACTCCAAGTGCCATGCCATGGCACACATCTCTCGAGTCCCAAAATTTGGGTGTGCATCACACATTCATGCTGCAGCATGCTAAGCCTTACGCCGCGGCGCCCACAGCAGAACTCATAATCTGCAGAATTATGCAAATACGGGTACTGTTCTATTAGAACTAGACCATTTTTCCAATCACTCAAAACTCGATTCCAAGTGATTTCCAACCTCTAACAAGGTCCAACTACACATAGCAACTCTTAAACATCTTCAATTTCACACAAAATCAAAGATCATGGAAAATCACCAACCTAAAACCTCAAAACTGAACTCAAAGGGGATTTAAGGCACTCAAGGGCTGGAATTCTATTTCTATACACCCAATAATTCATAAACAAGTCATCATCAAGTTCTCCAACAAGATTTAAGCCAGAAACAGCAAAATCAGACTAAGAATCCATTATTCACATCAAGTACTCTCAAGAACCTAATGAAGAACAAGGAAAGAAAGTGTGAAAAACAAGCTTCCCCCTACCTCAAATCCTAGAAATGAAGTCGGTTAGTCGTTCTTCTGAAAAGCTAAGCTCTCTCCCTAGCTTGGGTGAAGATCCTTTTCCCTTAGCACCTTGATTTCTCTTCTCCTTTGTTTTTCCTGTGGCAGCCGTGAGAGAGAGTTGTGAGAATGAGAGTAACATCTCATTTTAGGCTTAAATAGGCCACAAAACAGATGCAAGGGCCGTGCCTGATCTGTTAATAATTTCAGCTCTTAAATGTCTTTTGTTTGATCTAATTGGAATCCATATGTGCTCAATTGTTGACATTTAGCTAAGTTTCTGATTTAGAGTTGTCTTTGGATGTTTATTGTGAAACTATGCTTAAATGTGGTTATAAACACTCATAAATGTATTGTGATTTTCAGGAGATCTATGAGTGATGGAGTCCATTGGCATTGAACCATTGAGAAGAGAGTTAAAGACTCAAGGAAATCAGTATCAACCCCTAGAAGCAAAGGAAGAAGGGCATTCATGAAGAATCAAGGTTGGATTTGAAGAAAGTGATCAACACGGCCCGTGTCAAATGACACGGGGTGGGCCAAGTACTCCTCTGACTATAAAGACTGGAATTTTTGGACCAACACAGCCCGTGTCAAATGACACAGGGTAGGCTGTGTACTTATCTGACTTCACGAGGAAAAATCAATTTTTAGCCCTGACCAAGAACACGGCCCGTGTCAAATGACACAGGGTGGGTCGTATTCTTCTCTGACTTTGGAATTAGCTGGAGTTCTGTTACCATAATCAGACACGGGTTGGGCCGTGTCATATGACAGGGCCCGTGTCATCAGCTCAGAAGTTTAATTTCGTGTTTTAATGCTAAATTAGGTATCAAAACTTATAAATAGGGTTGCTTAGAGTCCTTAAGAAAGGTCTGAACTGAGAGCCGTCAAGGAAACTGAGGGAAATACAAAGACCAAGAAAGAAAGGGATTCGATTGAGGATTGGAGACTCGGATTCGAGCGATCAAAGATCAATCATTCTCAAGCCTTGGAAACTAGTTTGATCTTTAGTTTTTCTTTCCTTCTTTTGTTTTGAACAATGTTTTTCTTTGATTCTTCTTTTGTTTTTAACTTTGCCATTTGTGGCTAAATTTCTTGATTAGTTAAGGAAAGATGAAACTCTCGTTTTGATTATGTGAATCTTGCATATTTCTTTATATCAATACAATTATGTTTTTATTCATATGTTTCTGTTCTTAAATCAATATAAAGGTCTTTATATTCTTGCCAAACTTTGATAGTGGTAAAACTAGGATTGTTATGCGCGGTTGCGATGATATAACTGGTGAGACATATGATCTAAGTAATTTAATCCCAGTGTATGATTAGACCTTAGTGTGATTGGTTTTCTAATTTTTAATGCAATCATTAGGCAGATGTAAGAGCGGTTGCCTTACAAATAACTAATGGTTAGGGTTTGATTTGAGCGGTTACTGAATTAAGCGAAACTTAAGGAAAACAAGGGATTTATCTCACAATTGTATAAGAACATAATTGATCATGTTGGTATAAAGAGTATGTAAGTTAGCATAATCATATAAATCTAGTGGTGGATTTCATCTCTTAACTAATTTCTTTAACTTGATAATTCAATTTGTGTTTACTGTTTTGGTTTAAGTTTAATCTCTTTTGTTAGTTTTAATTAACAAAACCCCCTTTTTAATTTTACTGTTTATTTTTCATCAGAGTTTAATTTAGGAATTTGATTGATAGTGTCAATTGAATTGGTTCTCTGTGGATCGACCATTGCTTACTACAACTGGTTGCAAGATTTTTATATTTTTGGTGAAACTTGGCAACTGTTTTTGATACAATTTTTAATTATATTCCACACAACACCAAATTTTGGCGCCGTTGCCGGGGAGCTAATTTTCCAATTACATTATTAATTTGTTTCCTATTTTTCTCTCTGTTTTTGTTTTAATTTTAATAGTTTCAGTTGTTCTCTTCAACTATCTTGCAGGTGTTCATGTCCGGTGAAGAGGTGAACGAGTAATTGAAAAATTTAAGGCATTACTTTGAACAAATCAGCTCGCAATTCACACCTGCTGACGTTGAAGCTGCCCGTCACATAGACCTTTCCAATTCTGCGGCATCTAGGATATCTGAGCCACCTAAAGCAGTAGTGATGGTAGAAAATACATTAAGGATGTTGGGTGTGCTGGACTTGGACCAACAACCTCTGTGCATAGAAATTCCTGAGAATGAGGAGGCATTTGAGTTGAAATCTGGTCTAATCCATCTTTTGCCATCTTTCAATGGACTAGCCGGAGAAGACCCTAACAAGCATCTGAAGGAAATCCATGTTGTGTGTTCTAGCATGAAGCCTGTAGGAATTTTAGTGGAGCAAGTCAAGTTGAGAGCTTTTCCATTTTCCCTGAAGGATTCTGCAAAGGAGTTGCTGTACTACTTGTCACCCGGATCAATTCAGACATGGCAGGATATGGCTCGGGCTTTCCTAAATAGATATTTCCCTGCATCAAAGGCCGCAACCATCAGAAAAGAAATTTGCGGCATCCAACAAAGACATGGGGAATCACTTCATGAATACTGGGAGAGATTTAAGAGATTGTGTGCTAGCTGCCCTCAGCATCAAATCAGTGAACAACTTCTGATACAGTACTTCTATGAAGGTTTGCTAGTGATGGACCGCAACATGATTGATGCTTCCAGTTGAGGAGCCTTGGTTGATAAGACTCCTCAAGAAGCATGAAACTTGATATCCAGAATGGCTGCAAACACTCAATAATTTTTCACTCGGAATAATACAGGAGTGAGAGTAGTTAAAGAGGCCAACACTACTAGTTTGCAGCATCAAATGACCCAGTTGACTGCCATGGTTCAGAAGCTGATGGACAATGGGAAAGCACCAGTACAGGCATATGGGATTTGTTGCTCTTCAAGACATCCCACCGATATGTGTCCCACTCTGCAAGAAGACACAAATGAAGAGGCCAAGGCAGTGGGGGAATTTTCTGCTCCATCCAAGAATTACAACCCCTACTCCAACACATATAATTCGGGGTAGAGAGATCATCCCAACTTTAGCTATGCAAAGCAGCCCCAAGCTTAAGCTCAACCTCAAGCCTATGGGCCTCCAGGGTTTCAGCAAAGACAAGCACCCTTTCCTCCGAGGCAGCCACAAGTTCAAGCTCCTAGGTAACCTGAGCCTTCGTTGGAAGAACTAGTGAGGCAAATGGCCACCAATAATATTCAGTTTCAGCAAGAAACAAGGGCCACAATTAGTACCTTGCAAAACCAAGTGGGACAGTTAGCCACTGAGATCAACATGGTGCAAAGTCAGATTTCTGGGAAACTTCCCTCGCAGCCAGAGGTGAACCCAAGAGAAAATACTAGTGCTGTCACCTTGTGAAGTGGAAAGACACTTGACAAACCCACATCTTCCCCAGTCACTGAAGACAAAGCTCAAAAGCCTAAGGAGGTAGACGAGGAGGGGCTCAATTCTAAGACCCCTAAAGTAAGTGTTTCTGACCCACTTCCTAAATATGTCACTAAGGCCCCTTTTCCAAGTAGGTTGGTTAAAAATAAGAAAGAAAAAATGGATAAAGAGATCTTAGAGACCTTTAGAAAAGTTAAAGTTAACATTCCTCTGTTAGATGCCATTAAGCAAGTGCCTAGATATGCTAAGTTCTTAAAAGAATTATGCACTAACAAAAGGAAGTTGAAAGGTAATGAATGGGTCCAAGAGGGAGCAAATGTTTCAGCTGTTTTTAATAAGAAACTCCCAACTAAATGTAAGGATCCTGGCACATTTACTATACCATGCACTATTGGTAATGCCAGGTTTGAGAGGGCCATGCTAGATTTAGGTGCATCCATTAATGTCATGCCATTTTCTATTTATGCATCTTTACATCTAGGACCTTTAGAACCTACTGAAGTTATCATTCAACTGGCAGACAGGTCTAACGTATACCCTAAGGGGGTTATTGAAGATGTTTTGGTGCAGGTAAATGAATTAGTGTTTCTAGCAGATTTCTATATGTTGGACATGAAGGAGAACAAATCCCCCAACTCTGCCCCCATTCTGTTGGGGAGGCCATTCTTAAAGACTGCACAAACAAAAATTGATGTGCATTCGGGAACATTGACTATGGAATTTGATGGAGAGTTGATCAGATTCAACATCTTCGAAGCCATGAGATACCCGAGTGATGTGCACTCTGCTTATGTTATTGATTTCTTTGATGTTTTTAAGTCTTTAATTTATACTATTTTTTAGTCTGAACAATTTGATGTCCTTGATACAGTTATGACTCACAGTTTAGATTTTTAGGATTCAGAGAAGGATGACCAAGGAAAGCCATGGAGCGAGGAGATTACTGAAGTAGTGGCAGCATTGTATACACTCTCTTCCATCTCAGAAGGACATGAGGTATCGTATGTTAAGTTACCTCTTACCACTGATGTACCTAAACCTTCTGTTGTGCAGGCACTAGAGCTGGAATTGAAGGAATTGCCTGCCCATTTGAAAAATATTTTTCTGGGTGAGAAAGAGACACTTCTGGTAATAATTGCTAAATCCCTTACCAAAGAGCAAGAGGAGAGCTTAATTTTTGTGTTGAAAGAACACAAGACAGCCATTGGGTGGACTATTGCAGACATCAAAAGTATTAGCCCCTCCATTTGCATGCATAGAATCTTAATGGAGGAGGGGGCTAAGCCAGTGAGAGAACCACAGTGGAGGTTGAATCCCCCGATGATGGATGTTGTGAAGAAGGAGATACTGAAGCTCCTAAGTGTGGGGATCATCTATCCTCTTTCTGACAGCAAGTGGGTAAGCCCGGTCCAGGTAATACCAAAGAAATCTGGCATTACTATGGTAAGAAATGCTAAGAATGAGCTTATTCCCACTAGATTATAGACATGGTGGCATGTTTGTATAGATTATAAAAAATTGAATGCTGCCACCAGAAAAGACCACTTCCCTTTACCTTTTATTGATCAAATCTTAGAGAGGTTAGCTGGTCATTCTCATTGTTGCTTCTTAGATAGATTTTCAGGTTATAACCAGATCGCTATCGCTCCGGAAGATCAGGACAAGATCACTTTTACTTGTTATTTTGGCACATTTGTTTATAGGCGAATGCCTTTTGGACTTTACAATGCGCTAGGGACCTTTCAGAGATGTATGGTGAGTCTATTTTCTGATTACATAGAGAACATCATTGAGGTCTTCATGGATGATTTTAGTGTATTTAGGAATGGCTTTGAGAAATGCTTGAAACATTTAGCTTTGGTTTGAAGAGATGCATTGACATTAATCTTGTTTTAAATTGGGAAAAATGTCATTTCATGGTAGAAGAAGGTATTGTGTTAGGTCATGTAATCTCTGCTAGGGGCATTGAAGTTGATAAAGCTAAGGTAGAACTTGTGCGTTCATTACCCTCACCCACTAGTGTGTGGGACATTCGTTCTTTTCTTAGTCATACAGGTTTCTATCGGCACTTCATCAAAGACTTCTCCAAGATATCAGTGCCCCTTTGCACACTTCTCCAAAAAGATGTGTCATTCCAATTTAATGAGAAATGTATGAAGGCTTTCACTACGCTTAAGGAGTTGATGACTGAGGCACCTATCATTAGGCCACCAAATTAGGAGCTTCCATTCGAGTTAATGTGTGATGCGAGTGACTTTGCAGTAGGGGCTGTCTTAGGACAGCGAGTTGATAGGGTTCCTTATGCTATTTACTATGCATCAAAGACCCTAAATGATGCTCAACTGAATTATTCCACAACTGAGAAAGAACTTCTTGTTATTATTTTTGCTTTAGAGAAATTTAGATCATATTTAATTGGTTCTAAAGTAATTGTTTTTTCTGATCATGCAGCATTAAAGTACCTACTGGCAAAGAAGGCGGCGAAGCCAAGATTGCTCCGATGGATTCTATTGCTCCAAGAGTTTGACTTGGAAATTAAAGATAAAAAAAAGGGAGCAAAAACTTGGTGGCAGACCATTTGAGCAAGTTGGTGACTGAAGAGGAGGACATACCTATCCAAGAGAGCTTTCCGAATGAGCATTTAATGGCTATCATAACCACCATTCCGTGGTATGCTGATATTGCCAATTACTTGGCCACCAAGGACTTTTCGGCGGGCCTGAACAGGGCGCAACGAGATAAGCTGAGGAGTGATTGCAAGTATTACATTTGGGATGATCCTTACCTTTGGAAGCATTATGCGGATTAAGTGATTCAGAGATGTATCTCGGATTCAGAGACTCACTCCGTTCTCTCTTTTTGCCATACCTATGCCTGTGGAGGACATTTTGACATGAAGAGGACAGCCAACAAAGTACTTGACAGTGGTTTCTACTGGCCTACCATCTTTAAGGATACTTATAATTTCTGTAAGTCATGTGACCGCTGTCAAAGAATAGGTAATATTGGTCTGTAAAATCAAATGCCTCAAACTCTAATAATCTTTGTGGAAGTCTTTGATGTTTGGGGCATTGACTTCATTGGACCATTTCCTCCTTCTTTTGGTTTCTCTTACATTCTTTTAGATGTAGACTATGTTTCCAAATAGGTGGAAGCTAAAGCCACTAAATCTGATGATTCTAAGACTGTTGTGGATTTTGTGAAGTCCTATATTTTTTCAAGGTTTGGTACTCCCAGAGCTATCATTAGTGACCAAGGGACATATTTTTGCAACAGAATCTTTGAAGCCCTTTTGAAGAAATATGGTGTGGTGCACCGGACCTCTACTCCTTACCATCCTTAGACGAATGGCCAGACTGAGGTGTCCAATCGGGAGATCAAGTCTATCCTTGAAAAAACTGTGAATCCAACACGCAAGGATTGGAGTACTAGACTTGCTGATGCCTTGTGGGCTTATCGGACTGCATACAAGACCCCTATTGGCATGTCCCCATTCTGATTGGTTTATGGGAAGCCCTGTCATTTGCCAGTAGAGCTGGATCATCGATCTTACTGGGCTATCAAGCAAGTTAACTTGAACTTGGAAGGTGCTGGTAAGCAGAGAAAGCTCCAAATTCAGGAGTTGGAAGAATTGAGGAATAAGGCCTTTGAGAGTGCCCTCATTTACAAGGCCAAGACCAAAGCATTCCATGACCACATGATCTCTAGGAAAAGTTTCCACCAAGGCCAAAGAGTGTTGCTATGCCAATCCAGACTCAAATTATTTCCAGATAAGTTACGTTCTAAATGGATTGCCCCATTTGTAGTAACTACTATTTTTTCTTCTAGTGCAGTGGAGATCATGAACGAGGCCTCTGGAAAGACATTCAAGGTCAATGGGCACCATCTCAAGCTTTACCATGAGCTTCCAGAGAATGCAGAAGTTGAGGACATGCCTCTTCTCCATCCATCCTATGCAGAACACTGAGGAGCATCGTAATGTCTGGCTGAGGACAATAAACCAAGCGCTTATTGGGAGGCAACCCAATCAGATTTGCTTTCTTTTCCCTTTCTATTTTGCATTGTTTGGTTTCTTAGTTTAGCCCATTTTCATGTGTTTCTTGCTTGATGATACCTGTATCTTTGCTGGTATTTGTGTTTTGACTTGCTCAGTTTTAGTTTGATTGCTTGAGTTCATGGTTTGTTGAGTGCATGCAGTCCTGAGGAACAGTTTGGAGTATTTTTTATAAGTCAGCAAACTACACGGGTAGGGCCGTGTCATATGACATGGCCTATGTCCTCATGACAGCACCCCAACTCCTGCAGAAAAGTACACGGGGTGGGTCATGTCATATGACACGGCCTGTGTTTTCGTAAGTAGCAGGTCTATAGTGAATCTAGAGAGGTACACGGGTAGGGTCGTGTCATATGACACAGCCCATGTTGTATGACATGGCACATGTTGTCGTGCGCAGCAGCTCACTTGCTTGGCAGAGGAGTACACGGGTGTGACCGTGTCATATGACACGGCCTGTGTACTCGTGGCAGCGCATCACTTAAACCTTGTTTAGGGTTTTCTTCCCTATTTTTCCCCCAATTTCCCTTCTTCCCCTCTTCTCTGCGCCGCCACCACCCTTCTCCTCCTCCAAAATCTCCACCATTCTCCACTATTCACCACCACTCCCCACCCTTTTTCCATCATTTTCCACCATTTTTCTCCATTTTCCCACCATTGTCACTTTCCCTCTCCCAACACCCACTCCCATAGCCACCCTCTCCACCATTTTTCTTCCATTTTCTCAATCCACCTTCTAACCACCACCACATTTTCCCATCGTTTTTCTTCTTTCCCACCAATTTCTCCCTACATTCCCCACGTTCACGGTCCCATTCCACTTTTTCTTCTTCTTCCTTTTTTCTGCTTCCTCAGTGATAGGTCCTAAAAAGTGCGTCAAGACCACAGCTACTTCCTGTTCGCTCCATCCCCATCGTACCAGCTCTAGGCGTGCTCGGTCTCCATCACCCCTACGTGAGCCCCCACCCCCTCAGGTGCCAGTCAACCCTGTAGACAGAAAGATAGTGGTTCCCACTAGCTTTTTAGATGTAGATACCCTTAGGGCTATAGGGTTATATGATGAGGTGTTTGCTTTATTGAGTATGATTGGTTGGGTTGATTTTGCAATGTTAAAAAGGCCTACTTTTGCTGAGTTAACTAGGGAGTTTATTTCTAGTTTTGATCGTAAGCTTTATCCTCTGTGTGATCAAGACTTGTGGCCTAGTGAGATCACCTTTAGGTTGCTAGGCAATTCTCATTCTACTGATATTCACTTGTTTAGAGCTATTTTTGGTTTTCCTGAGGGGCACAATATGTTGCCCTGTGATTTTAACCCTGATCGTGTATGGTCTGCTCTAACTGTGCCTGGGTCTAATGAATATGACCCTAAGATGTCTAAAGCTTCTAGGCTTAGGTCTCCTACTCATCGATATATTCAAAAATGGTTGGCTAATACTATTTGTGGTAGGGGGAAAGTCAAGGCACAATTAGCCGTTCTGAACTGTTTTTCTTGCACTGCATGCTTGAGGGAGAACCTATTAAGGGGGGTATTGGCTCTGTAATTGGTTTCACCATGTAGGGACCACTCTAGCTGGCCGCATAGTGATGTGGGGTATGTGACTGCCATTGCTGATCATTTTGATTATTTGGATCTACTGGAGGAGGCACCGGTCCTGGGTCCCAATGCTATTGATCGGGCCATTTTGGTATCTATGAAGCTCTGCACTCGTCTAAATGGTGCTTTCATCTTGCTTGGAGCTGATGGCGCTGCATTGCCTAAGGCTGATCTGGCCCCTGAGCTGCATGAGGATATTGCAGTTTCCCCACCTCTAGAGTTTGCTGATGACGCGAGCCCTTCCACTCAGCCTGACACAGCTTCCTATGATGCTGTTTTAGCCCGTATTGACTGCTTGGAGCTGGACCATACTGCTCGCTTCCAACGCTTAGAGGACCGCTTTTAGGCTATGGAGGTTGCTCGCGATCAGCGGATGGATGCCATTAATGGCAAGCTTAATATTTTGCTTCAGTGTTTTTCCTATCCCCCTCCCCCATCTTGATGTATTTTCATTTTCTTTTGAGGCATTGTCCTTGATTTTGCTGGCTTAGTGGACATTGTATTGGTTTCTATTAGTTACTATTTTGTATTTGCCTGTGTTTCATGATGCTGGAATTAATTTCTTCGCATATGCTTTGCTTATTTATTTGGATTCCTTTTATCTGTTGTGTATGCTTTGACATTGAAGACACTGTCTATTTTAACTGTGGGGGGGGAGTCTGGGTTTGACCTTAATTGCACATCCTGATCTTAATTGCATATGTGGTGCATGTCTTTCTAACTAGTTTTTAGAGTATTTTGAGCAATGAGCAAGCGATTGATTTTTATTGACAGGATTTTAAGCCTAAAGGAGTTGACTTTCTTGCTTCTAAACTTGCACTGAGAGGTTTTGAAAATTGAAAGGGTTTTGAGAATATGATAAAATTGAGACCTAGTGAGTTTTTGGGCCTTGATGTGAATGACTAATTTTAAGTCATTTCTGTTCTTTGTTGTGTGGTTCCACTTGTGATTATATGCTTTTCAGAACTTGATTTGACTCTCTTTTAAGCTGTAAATGATCACTGCACATTTTTAAGATGATAAAGGCATTTCTTTCTTTCAGCCACTGGCTAAATAGCTATCCTTGTATTTTGATCCATTGTTTCACTCCTTTGAGCCTGAATGATATCCTTTCTTTTTATTATAACTCAATACAAGCCTAATAGTGAAAAACCATTGCTACCCTATCTTAAGGAGTAGAAAAGCTTGATAATTATGTTGAGAATTGTGTTTGAATAAGTGTGGAGGTGATTACACTGTTTTGCCTATGTTTTTATTAAAAAAAAAAGAGCTCTCAAAAGAAAAAAAAAAGAGAATGAAAAGTTGGTTGTTGAATGGAGAAAGTCAAGCAAAAAATGAAGATGGATTGAAAAGTGTTTGGGCAATTGTGCAAAAGCGTTTAATTTTTTATATTCCCCTTTGCTCTTCTATTTTCGATGGTCTAACTTTGTTTATCCTTGATATATCTTACCTTGACCTTGACCCCATTACAACCTGATTAAAGACCTTTTGATCTTTGTGTGCATGTGATTTAGGTGGTGGAGAAGTAGAGGCTTGTCAAGCCTATGATAGGGCATGTTTTCATGAGTTGGTTGAGAGTAAATACAAGCCCAAAACACTTGAGTGAAAGACAGTATATTAGTAAGGATTTATCATGTTGATTTAACCCTGATATTGGATTGACCTGACTTGCTGATTTGGACTGTTGAGAGAGGAAATTCCTGATTGCTTAGATTCCTTGAAAGGACTGATATGTGTAGATCTTTGCTTATTGTTCAGTACTTTTATTACTTTTTGGGAAACATGTGCTTGATTTAATGTTTTTGCCCAGGAGTGCAAAAGGTTAAGTGTGGGGGTATTTGATCTGTTAATAATTATAGCTCTTAAATGTCTTTTGTTTGATATAATTGGAATCCATATGTGCTCAATTGTTGACATTTAGCTAAGTTTCTTATTTAGAGTTGTCTTTGGATGTTTATTGTGAAACTATGCTTAAATGTGGTTATAAACTCTCATAAATGTATTGTGATTTTTAGGAGATCTATGAGTGATGGAGTCCATTGGCATTGAACCATTAAGAAGAGAGTTAAAGACTCAAGGAAATCATTATCAACCCCTAGAAGCAAAGGAAGAAGGGCATTCATGAAGAATCAAGGTTAGATTTGAAGAAAGTGATCAATACGACCCGTGTCAAATGACACGGGGTGGGCCGCGTACTCCTCTGGCTATGAAGACTGGAATTTTTGGACCAACACGGCCCGTGTCAAATGACACGGGGTAGGCCATGTACTTCTCTGACTTCACGAGGAAAAATCAATTTTCAGCCCTGACCAAGAACACGGCCCGTGTCAAATGACACAGGGTGGGCCGTGTTCTTCTCTGACTTTGGAATTAGCTGGAGTTCTGTTACCAGAATCAGACACAGGTTGGGCCGTGTCATATGACACGTCCCGTGTCATCGGCTCAGAAGTTTAATTTCGTGTTTTAATGCTAAATTAGGTATCAAAACCTATAAATAGGGTTGCTTAGAGTCCCTAAGAGAGGTCTGAACTGAGAGCCGTCAAGGAAACTAAGGGAAACATAAAGACCAAGAAAGAGACGGATTCGATTGAGGATTGGAGACTCGGATTCGAGCGATCAAAGATCAATCATTCTCAAGCCTTGGAAACTAGTTTGATCTTTAGTTTTTCTTTTCTTCTTTTGTTCTGAACAATGTTTTTCTTTGATTCTTCTTCTGTTTTTAACTTTGCCATGTATGGCTAAATTTCTTGATTGGTTAAGGGAAGATGAAACTCTAGTTTTGATTATGTGAATCTTATATATTTCTTTATATCAATACAATTATATTTTTATTCATATGTTTCTATTCTTAAATCAATATAAAGGTCTTTATATTCTTGCCAAATTTCGAGAGTGGTAAAACTAGGATTGCTATGCGCGGTTGCGGTAGTATAACTGGTGAGACATATGATCTAAGTAATTTAATCCCGGTGTATGATTAGATCTTGGTATGATTGGTTTTCTAATTTTTAATGCAATCATTAGGCAGATGTAAGAGCAGTTACTTTACAAATAACTAATGGTTAGAGTTTGATTTGAGCGGTTGCTGAATTAAGCGAAACTTAAGGAAAACAAGGGATTTATCTCACAATTATATAAGAACATAATTGATCATGTTGGTATAAAGAGTATGTAAGTTAACATAATCATATAAATCTAGTGGTGGATTCCATCTCTTAACCAATTTCTTTAACTTGATAATTCAATTTGTATTTACTATTTTGGTTTAAGTTTAATATCTTTTGTTAGTTTTAATTAACAAAACCCCCTTTTTAATTTTACTATTTATTTTTCATCAGAGTTTAATTTAGGAATTGGATTGATAGTGTCAATTAAATTAGTTCTCTGTGAATCGACCTTTGCTTACTACAACTGGTTGCAAGATTTTTATATTTTTGGTGGAACTTAGCAATTGTTTTTGATACAATTTTTAATCATATTCCACACAACACCAGTGCCGCTCACATTTGGTCACTTATGTGACTACTTTTCACCTGAACAATTAAGAACGCTTGGATATCATCAAACCAAGTTTCCTAACTTCTAAAATGTTTAAAATAAATCATAAGATTCATTAAAAATCTTGTTTCACCATTTTCATAATTTTTCATATCTGCTAGGGGTTAATTTGGTACTAAAATACATAACCAGTATACCTAAAAATGCCAAATTAACTCCAATAATTCTCAAACTTTAACCACATCTACTTTCACACATTTGTGACTTAGAAACAAATTCTTCACATTTATTTCTATTAATTGAGGCAGTTTAAGTCACTACTGGAGCAAATAACAGTTATAGTTCACACATAGTGTTACAACAAAGTGCCTAAACGTGCTTTGACAGTCACAAAAAGTTACAGGCATGACAAAATAGTGTTAGGCTACCTCCGTAACCATAAACAAGTCTATCATGACTATTTAGGGTGTTACACTAATACTGAAGTAGAGTTTCAGGCTTTAGCTGACATCACTTCTGAAATACTTTGGTTGTGTTGACTTCTTGATGACTTGGGTTTCTCTCAATCCTCTTCCACTGCTTTCTATTATGATAATATGAGTGCTATTCAGATTGCTTACAATGATGTCTTTCATGAGCGTACCAAGCACATTGAGATCAATTATCACTTCATTCGTCAACACATTCTTCATGGTGCTCTTCATCTCATTTCCATTGGAACCCTTGACCAGCTAGCCGATATGTTCACTAAAGCTCATCATCCTGGTCAATTTCGCACTCTGGTTTCTAAATTTAAGTTGGTTTCCTCTACACCTACTTGAGTTTGATGGGGAGATGTTATTGATTTTAGGGTTGATTAATTAGCTTGATTGATTTGATTGATTCTGTACACAATTATATGTTATTATTTTCTTTTTTCTATATAGTAGTCCTCTTGTATAAATAAAAGGCTAACCCTCCTATATACAACTCGTTTAGAAATATACATATATTCACCATTTTTTTCTCTGTTTCTGTTTCTAACTATAACCATCATGTCCTACTTCATGTATTGCATAATCAATTCATATCTTGTATGTGGGACCTCCCGAAGATCTTTCCTAGAAATGAGTGTAGCCAATATTTTTCACTACATTTGTCCATTCTTTTTTCTTCATTGAGGGTTAGTGAAGCAAATTGATTTTAGAGAGAAAATTATTTCGGGGCTTTACACAGGCTAAAATGGATTTGGATATTCTCTTTCTTGAAAAAATAAGTATGATAATATTATAGATTAATTTACCAAATAAGTATAAATAGAAGTAAAATTTACCAAATAGGTACAACTTAGAAAATAATTACCAAAATAGTATAAGTCGTGACTCTCAGCCACGACTTACATCCAGATTATTATCTTTTTATTTTTTGTACTGAAGTCATGGCTCTTATCCATAATTTCTATGTCAAATTAAAAAAAAAACAAACTGCATAGAGATCCACGATTTCAGTACAAAAAATAAAAATAAAAAATAATTCAGATGTAAGTCGTGGCTGAGAGCCACGACTTACACTATTTTAGTAATTTTTTTTAAGTTACACCTATTTCATAAATTTTACTTTTACTTATACCTATTTAGTAAATGAGTCTAATATTATATCATGAAAGAAAAAGAAACAAACTAATTCTATGTTAGATTAGACATAAGTAGTGGTGGGTCTTTATTACATAAGAAAATTGGTCTTCAATTTGACATGTCTTTTTTCCTCAATAGCTCTTTTCTTATTTTTTTTTTTTAATCTAGGAACCGTTTCACATACCCCATATTTTTTGTGGAGTATGGTATTCAACACCTTCATCCACCGTTGATATCTTATAAATTTTGATCAATGGCTATAATGTTTTACTTGCTAACTTGACAATATGTCATTTTTAATACAATGCGTAATATCCATCTTGGTCCCTCAAAATTTCTATTATTGTGTTTAAGGTTTGGAATTCTATCCCATTCTCTCTTTCTCATCTGTTGTGCTTCGTTTTCCCTCATCCTATCACCATCGAAAATCGGGGTCACTGAATCTGCAACCACCGATCTCTAGCGCCCTGAATCTACAACCACTGAGCTCCAACATGCCAGATTTGCAACCACTACCATTGGATCTGAAACCAAGTGAATCGGTCAGTCATAAATCGAGCCCCGCTGTGCGAATCATGCGTATGGAGTCACCATTGTCACAAGTGTAAGTAGACGGTGGCTGGGATTTATGAGGTGGGGCTCGATTGTAGGCAACAATTGAGGCAGTACCACCGGATCTGTAACCACATGAACCCAGTCACACGTCGGCGGGGCTCAGTTTGAGAGTGGACCAGTTATTGTGGTACTACTAGATCTGCAACGCGCGAACCCAGTCTCATGCCGCCAATAAACCTCTTCTCGCCCTCTCCATATCCTTCTTCTTCTGTGTTTTTTTCTTAACCTATTCCCTTTCAATTAAATCCTTTTCAATTGTTTTTCTTTAAATCTCATTTTGAATGACAAATGGTTTCAGGGTATAAACAAAAACAAACCTGAGCACATTCCATAATTAAGTAAAAGGATTTTGGGACTGTAGCAATTGGGATTTGGCTTCGCTTGGTGGTGATGGGGATTTCTGGTGATGATGGGATGAGGGAGGTTTGAGGTGGGTGGTAAAGAACTGAAAAATAAATAACATAAATAAAAGGTTTAGATAATAAATAATAATTTATTAAAAAAATTAACCTATTGAAACTTCCAATCAACCGTATTTTTTTAAAGTATCGTAAAAGTGCAGTATGTGAAACATTTCCTTATATCTAACTTATATTTTGTACTCGATATTTTAAATGATTTAGATTAATTTAATTAAATTATAATTAATAAAATTTACAGTAAAATTTATTTAAAATTATTTTTTATTTTTATTAATTAATTTTTTTCGTGTTATGATAATTATGTTATATAATTTATCTTAATAAATATTTTTATATGACTTTTTAATGAATAATTAATTTATATGAAAAGTATGTACTTTTTGTATATATTATATATTATATATGATGATTTGTGTCGGTACTATCAAATTCTGCCGTCACATGCTTCTTGGATATAACTTAGGTTAGTTTACGTCTTCGACCCAACCTTCTCAGAACCGTGGGTTAACAAGCTTGTCGTGGATAAAATTTATTTTATTTTATTTTATTTTCAATTAAAAGTCCAAATAGTACATTCTTTCCAAAAATTATCCGCATAACAATTCTTCACATATCTTTTTTTTGTGGGCTCCATCTCAAGTATTATATGGCAACTTTGATTCTCAAAATCATGGTGGCACGCTGCACCGTAGTTGGCATTCCAATATAACATTTCTAGCATAATGTACAACATCTAGTCACTTTGAAAAGCAAATTATTATGATTTAATTAATTATTATTTTATTTTAACAGATGATTTATATTATGATAAAATAAGAGAAATTAACTTACATCATGATATAATCAAGCTTATTTTTATAAGAAACTATATAATATTAAGCTATTATCACTTTTCAAACATGATATTTTCATATTTTTCAAAAGAAAATAAGAATACAAATTAAAAAAAATTACATTTCCAACTTAACAAGAAGAAGCTAACTAGACTGTTTAATTAGGAGCAGTTGATATTGTTAAAATGAATTCACCTACTGCTTATCCTATGGTTTTAGTCAGGACGAATCCAAAAAATATTTAGTAGAAAGACTATAAGTTTTGAATCACATTATTAAATTATATCATAATATTTTTTAATGAAATTTATATTATAGTATAAAAAATAATATGTAATACATTCATCAAAGTCGAATACGACGTTCTTTCATATCATAAAACTCATTAATGTTAGAATCTGTATCAAACTTCTCAACAATCCTCCTATCAATATAAATGATTAAATAATCAGCCAGAAAGTCATCTTCTATATTATTTCTGAGTCTATTCTTTACAATATTCATAGATAAAAAAGATCTCTCAGTAGTAAATTGAAACAAGAAGAATTAATACCAAGCGAATCAAATGATCAATCAAATGATATGATAAAAACAGTATATTACAGAAAAAAAAATACAATTAGAAAGTATAAATTGATAGTAGGTACATTAGACATATATAAAAAAAATAATAATAAGACATGAGATTAACTCGAACCAATGAAAAGAAATTGAAAGTAAAAATAAAGGTCAATTAGCAAAACATCAAACTAAAGAGGAAGAATTAAAACATAAGGAGGCTAGAGACATAATTTTAATAAAATATTATACAGATGAAGATATTAAGAAATAAGAGATGAAGACTTACAACAAAGTTAGGAAGACAATATGTTTCTTGTGCCTATGGCTCAACTTCCTCAAATTGAACTTGCTGAGTCGGTGAGTCCTTACTATACGGTTACGACCTCTCTACTCACGGCTCACCCACTCTCTTTGGAGTCATAAATGGACGATAAAATTGATTCAGAAAAACAGAGAAAATGAATGAAAAATTATGTCTCAATCTTTATGCGTCTGTGCTATGCTGTGTGGGAACCTAAAAGGTAGTGAGACAAATTAAAAAGTGAATAATTTTTTTTATAATTTAAAAATACTTTTTTATAGTTGTAGGACTTTAATTACCTATTATTAGTAGCAGTCTAGCTTTCAAAGCCCACATGAAAATGAAATTGGTAGACCTCACTTATTTTCTTTTAAAGCTTTTAATAAAATAACTTTTTGATTTATCATCAAATAAACTTTATTCTTTAAATTTTGACCTTTATTTCACATTATAAGTAATAAAAAATAATTTTTTTTTATTTTGGAGAGGGGCGTGCATCAATCCGTCCTTGTTCTAGTACTTAATATAAAATATCAATAAAGAAATAATTTTAGAAATTAGACGTATGAAATGTATTTTTATCAAAGAATAATATGAAGCTCATTATATGTATAGACGAATTAAAACGATTATAAAAGTGAAGTATAAAGTAAATTAAAAAAAACAATTTTTTCTTGGAGAATAAGTGGATTGTATGATTTAATAATTAATATTATTTTTTAATCATTTAAGATAATTATGAGATTGAAAATAAAATGAAAATTGGGTCAGTGCTGCGTTAAAACCATTTGGACAGATTTTTTATTAAAATTTGTGACTCTAGATATCAATTTTTAGATTTTTACTTCTTTCCGGTGCCCGTGAACACCACTTCATAGTATATCAAATAAAACAAGATCCAGCATTAGATGACTTACATCAGCAATCAAACACAAATACTGACCACGCTGGCCCACACCAACCCCTCCTCACGTGAGACACCCCTCTTATCTCGTGTCTTTGGCCCCTTTATAAGTCTATAGCTGCCTTCACCACTCTCACATAACTAGTAGGGTTTCACCAAAAATGCAAGGGTCTCTGCCGCCGCCAAGTTGGGTTTGCAGAAAGTTGCAAAAGGGGCCTTCCACTATCTGTCACTGATACACAGAAGATATGTTCACAAACATACTTGTATGATGATGACGATGCTAGGGTGGAGTGCATCTGTTGCTGCTTCATTCTACTCAGACCGGTACTTTATATACTACTAATTCCATATCATTCATCTTGTTTTCCTCGTTGATTACATATGCTTTTCTTTTGTTGGCTTTATTTCTGCTGTTTAAAACTGTTGTGCTGTCTTGTTTCCTCTAGATTCATGAGCGAGGCAGCAGATCCTTGTTCATGGATCATTGATGCAGGTCTGGTTAGATGGAAATCTTTGATGATGTCTTATATTTCTTCGTCTTCTTTTTTATGCTTTGCGCTATTGTTTGGAGCGACAGCAGCAACGACTGTGATTTCCTTGATTAAACATCGATGAAGGTCTCTGTATTAATGGTGACATATCGATATCTTTAAATTAGGTAAGCTAATTTATTTAACAATCATAATTATAAAAATATATATATTTTACTTCATATTTGTAAATATAATTTATTTTAAATTTATAGCTTTTATTTTGATGATGATTTTTTTTAATTTGTAGCTTGTACTCAATGATATGATTTAAGGAGTAACAGGTAATATTTAGACGATAAGCAAGAAGTTAAGGTTTGGGATGAGATTTAACTATTTTTTATTGAAAATTTCGAAAGAATTTTAATTGATTTGGAATTTTGGATGAGAAAGAGGGACCCTCCAACTTATATTAGAAATAAATGAACTCAACTAACGTGTGTCTTAATAGTTTACAGGTAAGAAGTTTGTGTACTTATGTGTGTGTATTTCATTTTGTTTTGGCAGTGTTGGACAGTTAATGTTTAATCGTTCTTCATGCTTAGTAATTGTAACTAGTGTCCTTACGTGGAAGCTTATTATACCAACCATTTTCAAAATGATGCAGATATGGAATAAAAAAATAACAATAGGATTTCTTTCATAGCTTTACCGAGTAGATATTGATGCTTATTCCTTATAATGATATTTAACCCATAGCTTTAACGTAAATAGCTAGCTATGTGAGTCTCGAGTACTGTTTCATGAGCTTGGGTTTGGAGTAAAATTATGCAAAATTTCCTATGTGTTGCGTATGAAGAAAAAAAATACTGAATAGAATACACTTAAGGATTGTTCCTATGTGCAAAAACCTCTAGTTAAGCATGCTCATGCTCGAGCCCGAGGTATCCAGATAGAGAAAGTGTGTTTGATAGAGAGACAACAAGTACAAGGCTAAACTTAACTCAAAGTGGCTTAAGCTGTTGAAACATGAAGTAATGAAAGAAGAGATTGTTTGCTGTGTTATTTAAGGAATTGTTGAATTTCCCAAATGGTCTTGCTTGCTTCTCAAGTGTAACTTGAAATGCAAAACAAGGAAAATAATGAAAAAGAAAAAGTTCGGATATTTGTTTTCTCTCCCTTCATCTAAAACGAATAACATTAAGAAAAAGTTCAGATTTTTTATTCATATGGATTCAAACCCAACACAAGATGAGATACTATTACTCTTGTGGATTCAATTATTGAGGTGAATCTCATTAACCAATTGCAAGACACTAATGAAGTTTTTGATGTAGTTGAAAATGTTAGTACTAGTAGACAACATGAAAATGATGAAGAAGAAAAAAGTTTTAATAACGACAATGATGAAACATCTTCTAATAATGAATATAAAACAAATAGTGATGAAGACAATGTTTCTTCATAACTGTGAGTATAGAATTATATTAATTTGTTGTAGTTACTAATTATATAATATTGTATTGTGTTTGAAATTATATTTATATTATATTTTTATTTGTGTAGATGTTATCGTCACGAAGAGATAAGGAGAAGGGGCAGGAGAAGGAGAAGCAATCCACTCGACGTCTTAGAATCAATTTAGGGAAGCCACCTAGGAGGATTTTAAAGTTAAGGAGGTTGAACAATCTTCTCAGTGCTCAAATGAGGAAGGGGCATACAGTACATAAATGGCCATTCGAGAGCTTTAGATTAAAACTGTTAGCGGGATAAAGGGTTGTGTTTATGGCTTTGGTTCTCAAGCATCTATCTATGAACGTGGAGAGTCATCCTCCTCAAGGCCTGGATCGAGTCAAGTTTTGAGCATGTTATTAATCAAGTTAAGTAGTAAGCGAACATTTTTTATTAATTAATTTTTGTATTTTCATTAATCAACTTGCTGGATGTAGTCAATTTTTTAATTTTTTGTAATTTTGGTTAATTAATTTTTATCCTATAAAAAAAAACTTGTTGGTTTTGTTGGTTTGGAGATGAGTTGTGGAATGAATTATGGAATGAATTGATGGATTTATGTTTATATATATTAATCAGGTTAAGGAGCAGTTGCAACAGATGGAGGATCGGGTTCAGGAGATTCAACAGCGAATGGAGTAGCAAAGCCAACAATGGGTTTAGGAGATTCAACAGCGAATGGAACATCAAAACTAACGTGATTCTTAGTGAAAAATGCGATTTCAATGATACCAACGTCAATAGGATAAACAAATTGGTAATTTGTTGAAAACATATTAAAATTCACTGGTACTTAGTTAGGCCAGCAACAATCACTATTAGAAGACAATGAGGATACTAAAGATGATCATGGAGATGATGATTTGAGTGTTGTATGATGATGAAGATATGGATTGAAATTGATGTTTGAGTGCCGTATGAATTGTTATATTTTTTTTTGAACTTTTCTATGGATCAAGTTGTATTTGAACAAACTTTGTTTAAGTAATATAATTTATGTTTATTTTATGAATTGATTAGATGCATTAACAGAAAGATTTGAATATGTAAAAATTGTTTGTATTATAATTGAAGATTTTTTGAACATTAAAACAATATTAAAAGTGTTTTTTTTCTCTAGAAATTTTGTGGCAAATTTTTTCGCCTCAACTTTGTGCAGAAATTAGCGGTAGAAAAATCAGTTGTAATGGCGGAAAAATCAGCCACAAAATTGTGGCAGAAAAATATATCACAAAATTGTGGCAAAAATTTCTGCCACAAAATTAGTGGTGAAAAATTTCACCAAAAAATTAGCGGCTTTGCGGTGGAAAATTCCGTCTCAAAGTCCGCTGCAACTTCGGCAACAGAAGCTAGTGTATCACTAGAGAGATTTGTGGCAACTTTGTGGCGGATATAGTGGCCGCAAATTTGTGGCATAAATTAAATCTGCTGCAAACTATATTGCGACGAGGGTTTTTGTGTCGGTCACGAATCCGCCACAAATTCATCGCAATTGAAAAATTGCTGTGGATTTTAGCCTATTTGCGGCGGATTCATCATTCGCAAATTATGACTTTTCTAGTAGTGAGCTGTTGAAACACGAAATAATGAAAGAAGAGATTGTTTGTTGTGTTATTTCAGGAATTGTTGAATTTCCCAAATGGTCTTGCTTGCTTCTCAAGTGTAACTTGAAATGCAAAACAGGGGAAAAATGAAAATGAAAAAGTTCAGATTTTTGTTTTCTCTCCCTCCATCTAAAACAAACAACATTAAGAAAATGTTTAGATTTTTTATTCACACTTACGGTTGCTTTTCTCTCTCTCCACATGTAAACATGAAACTGTGGTTATAGAATTGTGAGTGAGAAAGATAGGAGAAGTACAAGAATGCTCTAAGGTGGTTGTTCGTTTGAGGGGTAAGAAAACAGAAAGAAAGTGAAGGAAAATTCAAGGTGTATACGGTGATTGCGTGATTGTTATAGATAAAGTGTGCGTGCAAGAGAGACAGCAAGTACAGGGCTAAACTCAACTCAAAGTGGCTTAAGCTGTTGAAACATGAAGTAATGAAGAAGATATTGTTCCTCATTCCAACAATCACCAGGCTTATCAAGAAAGGGCAAACACTATGTCATTCCTCACTTTATGTAGCTCCATTCCTTCACATTTTTTGCCCTGCTTTCTCTCTAATTTACTCATTTACCTTACTCCATAAATTATTTTATGATTAATTCATACTATCTTAAGAATATGAATCATGCTAGTTATTAATAGTTATCATATGAGCATAATAATAATATCTGTGCTATAGAGGAAAATATCATAATGCATAAGAGACTTATTCTATATTATTTTGTGATGTCTTTGACAAAAAGTTTATTAATTTTTTTCTCTTGCTAAGTATAAGCACTTTAATATGACAAGTAAAAATTGACATGTTCTCTTAATTTTATTGTCTCAATTGTTTTATCATTTACGATTTCATCATCCATTGCATCACATCTTATTGTATTCACTACTAGAAATCTCACGGATAATGACAAAAATTAGCAACAGAACGAATTTCATGTCTGTTAGCTATGAAATTTGCAAAGAATTTGTTGTGGCAGGTACGAGTTAAAATTTTTTGGAGGTAACGATGGAATTAGCGATGGAAAATTGTCATCGCCAAGTTATCTATGACTAAATCTATTTATTTCTTTTTAAAAAATGTTTTTATGCATGAAATATATAGTAACGAAATATATTCCATCGCTATGTTTTGCAATTAAAAATATTAGAAATTTAATATTTAACTTTTGTACAGTTTTCACCATGTGATTTTAATCAGTCTCACTTTGTTTTATGCACTCTTACACTTTATTTCTAGTATCTCATTACACAAGTGTGAAGTAATGTGCATTTATGTGCTTGTTATGATGTGCTTATTTTGATTAAGAAAGATCTTTTATTAAAAAAAATACTTTTTGCATTTTTTTTATCATGTGATATTTTGTTCCTAACTAGATTTTGGTGCTTTTCCAAAAAAGATGTTTTTTATTACCTAAAAAATTGTTCAAACATTAAAAAAAATCCTTCTCGTATATTACATCTAAACATAAAATAACTTTTACTCTTTTTAAAACATCATTTTAAAAAATATCACATAAAAAAAAATTATTTTAGAAGCTCACCCAAACAAACCATTAGTGATTTGCACCAAGCATATCAAAAGCTATGTTTAATTTTTTCCCCCCAGTAATGGCGATTAAAGGCCCAAGAGTTAAGTTTTAATTTTAAGCTTTCCCCTTCTCTCATTCTTTCCCTCTTTCTATGCGTGCCCTAACCCCTTTCTCCTCTTTCCTTTCTTCTCCATTCTCATTCCCCTCCATAATCCCCCCAAGCCTCCGGTGAGCACCGCTGGAAGTTCCACCTACTACCCGCCACAAAGTTGCACTACACAAAGGTACTCTGCCTTCCTCTTTCTCTACTATGCTGAAGACATTTCATCCTCTCTACCTCATTTTCGTGTCGTACATTAAACCTCTGCAGGCACAATTCTTCACTCCCAAAGCCCCAACAACTCTCATCTCTGCAAAAGACGCCTTCACCTACACAAATTCACCATCGTACACCACCACTTAATTTTCTGCATTCTCCACCCACACATCTCCTCCTGGTACCACCCTCTCCATTGCACAAATGGGATTCCCACATGAAAACTCCATCCAAGTATGCCAAAAAGGAAGAAGGCGACAACTAGAAAATGGGTGAAACCAGGGTTAGAAGAGAGGGTTTTGCAAAGGAAACACAGAAGAGAAACGAGAGGGAAGAGAAAGAAGAAAAAAAGGGGGTTTTTGGAAAAAATATTGAGACAAAGGAAAAGAAGAGGATGCGAAGAGGAATTAAAGGGAGAAGAATGAATTTTTCTAAAGGAAGAAAAGGGGAAATTATCAACTTTGACTCTGGGAAGTATTTGGGGTGCAGCTTCAAGGGTTCTGAATTGGGGATACCCATTATAGATGGCTCTTGGGGTAACCATTTCGTTTTGTTTCATATAATGTATACAATTTGATCTTGGTGATTATGTTGTTATTTTGGTGAAAGTTGAAAGTCTTGGAACATGTAATAGGTATGTTATTGTTGTTATAGTCTTACTCATTATGATGCCTAAAATCTGTTTGATAAAATTCCTAGTTGAGTGAGGTTATTTAAATTTGAATGTTGTGTTGTTTAGTATCCTCTCTTAGGCTTATTATTGTGATGTTCAGTTCGATGTATGTGTTGCGTTTGAGGAAAGAATTGTTTAATTCCTCAATCCCTTGTACCATGACAATATCATGATCATGTTCTAAGCCTGGTGATTGACTTGTAATAGATCAGTGTTCTACTAAAATTGAGACATTTAAAGTGCGAGTTGGTGGGACAACAATTTGTTTGAGGCAACCCTTAATTAAAAATATGAATTGAAGATTAGAGTTAGTGATGCATGAGGAGTTTTTTTTTCTTACTCTTGTAAGGCCAGGGCTTTTGACTGTAGTGAGTAAATTTATTTTCAAAGTCGGAGGAATGAATGTGATTAAGGAGTCATGCAATTTGATTACCAGAAAATTATTCTTGAATCATAAGGTTCCATTTTGACTAGGGTATTAAACTTGTTCATAGGCTGTTAAAGTTGGTAAAATGGGAGTTCTTCTACTATTTTGAAATATGAATTAGAGTAAACTTTGTGAGGTGCTTGTACTTTGCCCCATTAAAGTTATTAGGAGGATATGGTGATTCTATTTGAGATGGAAAGGTGAGTTGTAAAATGTTTGGGTAAAAATAGTTAGGCTGTTTGATGCTGTGAAAATCATTTTGATCTGTAATGTTTCATTGTAACTTAGATTGAATTTCTATATGTCTCTGTTTTGAGATGGGTTGATTGTTGTAATTGCCAAAAGTAGTTTTTCAATGGTAGTTATTACTATGTTGATGGGATTAAAATTTTAAGTTATTGTGATAGAATAATTATTGCTTTTCAATAATGTAGAGAAAGTATAAGTGGCTGCTTGAGCATCATAAACGTATCAAAAAGTCCTTCGACCACAAAGGATTTGAACTGCTTAAGAATGCAATATGCAAGGTTCATCACAACCAGGATAAAGGCAATTGGATTCTAACTCAAGTACAATAAGAGTTAGAGAGGCAATGGTGGGAAGATCTTAAATGGTTGAGAAGAAGAGAAAGAACACTCAAAATAGAAAATCTGAGGAGAGATTGTCAAAACACACTAGAGGTTCAATTCCTGTAATAGCACATAAGAAGAAATTGGTGAGTAACTTCCATCAAATTTGTGATTCGAGCTAATTAGGTTTGTCTTCATAGAGTATTATTTCTCCTTACAAATTTTCAAAAGCAACAATTGAAGAGGGATTCATGGCATTGAGAGCTATTCACACGGCTTCACACATGCAAAGGGAAGTGGATCTCCACCAAAGCGAAAAATATTGTTATAACTATAAATGTTGTAATTAATTTTTAATATATGGCTAAGTCAATTTGCAGCATAAATATTTATTAATAATTGCATTTGTCAAGATGAGTACTAAAAATGTGTTAGTAAGAGGGACTCACAATGGCCACCAGGGGAGGAGACTATTGACATTCACTCTGACAACAACATCTACTTGGATATTGTTAGAGGCATTAGCAAGAAGAAACACATTTATGGCTTGGGATCTGATGCTACCTGTCATGCATCATTTTCCTCTACATCTGTTGAAGGTTATTCACAATCGAAGATGGAAGCCATGAGGAGTTTGGTTGCAAGTCTCAATATGCAGGTGATGGAACAGTGACTTAATCAACACATTCCTACAGCGCTTGAACACATCTACTTGTGGCTCATAAGCTACAGGCAGCGGTCATGAGGATGAACCACTTGGTGATGGGGTTGGTGATGGGGATGAGGCTGACATGGATGAGGATTACTATGATCTTTTTCCTCCTAATGTTTAATACATTGTCTTCATGTTTGTTTTGATAAGGAACTTGTTTAACTTAATTTATATTTACTTTAACCTTTTGAAATACTTTTATTTTGATCTTTTGAAATATTTTGTGGTATGACTTGATATGCAATTATGATAATGACATTTTTAAATTTTGGAAGTTTGTTGTTGGATTTTGGATTGGATTATTGTATTGTTGTATTGTATAATGGGATTGTTTAAAAATTCAAAAAAAAATTAAAAAAGTTTAGGTTATTAATGATGGAAATCATTCGTCTCGCACAGTTTATAATTTCATAATATTTCGTCATTAAAATCGTTGCTAAATCATAATATTTTAATAATCAACAAATTTTGGCTACAAATGTAGTGTAATGATAGCAACAAAAAATTTTAAATAGCGATGGAAAAATTCTAGCTATATAGCCACAAAACTTTATTTTCGTCGCTAGACAATTAGCTACCAAGGATTACGTGACGTTTACCATTCTGTGATAGATTCTGTCGCTAATTATTATAGACAACCAACGGCTTGATAATCGAATGTGTAATGGAAAGGACCTGAGAATTTACAGCTTCTTGACCTTCTTGAGATTGGGGAATAGCGTACTCATCAACCATGTTTTATGCCACCTTTGTCACATAGATGACCTATTTGCACCTATTGTATGTCCATTAGATTCTAGAGGATCTGCCTGAAGTCACCATATTCTTCAATAAAATGCCCCCACATTCTCATGGAGATTACATGTTATTTCATCATCATTGCCCCTTTTCACTTTAACCTGAGCTTGTATCATCCCAAATTTGTATAGTTCTTTAAAAATAACTTTCATGGGGGTTTTGACATTTATCGCTCATCTTACAAGCTGTTTGGCAGAGAACTTCTCTATAGCCTTAACTCTAGGATTTCCATGATTTGGTAAAGGATTGTGGCCCACACTAGGAGTATTTGGCTTGAAATTCAACCACTTGGCATCGATTAGATCTTGCACTATAAACTTTAGTGCTTTGCAATTCTCTGTAGAATGGCCCTAGCATGGAAATCGCACTTGGCATTTGGGTCAAATCCTTTTAGGTATGGGGGTTCCATTGGCTTCATCGGGCAAGGAGCCAAAAAAGAGTTACAGATGAGTTAAGGTAGTAACTTAGTGTAGGTCATAGAGATTGGGTCGAAATGGACATACTTCCTTTCTTGGTTATTTGGTGGTCTTCTTTGATTTGTGCTTGGGTTTTGAAATCGTGGTTAAGCAGGTTGAGGCGGTAAGGTAGGGGGTGTTTGGTGTTGAGTAGAGGATGGCACACGGTAAGGAATTATTGGGTGGTGAGATTAAGGATATGGAACTTGTGAAGTAGTACTAACATACGAATGATAAGGTTAGGAATATGGAGCTGGTGAAGTAGTCGAAAAATATTGGTGGTACGGTACGTAAAGGGTTTGGAAGGATGGTTAAAGGTTCGAAGGTGTTTGGTCAAGTTGCCCTTTAGTAAATTTTTTCTGATCAAACATCACAACATGGGTATCTCTTTCCTTTTTCTTCACCATCAGGAATTTCTTTGCATTGGTCACTCGACTGAGCTATCAATAATCTTTTCACTTCTTATTCCTCTTTCAACCCTTTCTCTGATGATAACAATGTCTGAGAAGTTTGAAGGCACACTCTTAATCATTCAATCATAGAAGGATGACTGAAGGGTGTTAATGAACATAACCACAATTTTCTTTTCTGACAGCAAGGGTTCCACTTGAGCGATTGTTTCTCTCCATCTCTGAGCATACTCCTTAAAAGTATCAATATCTTTTTTCGCCATATTTTGTAACTGCAATATGTCAAGAGTCATGTTAAGATTATACTTGTATTGCCTTAAGAAAGCATCATCTAAATCCTTGAAACTCTATATATGGACACACTCAAGTTGCGTGTACCAATTCGAAGCTGCCTTAGTTAAACTTCTTGGAAGACATAGATAAACAATTTATCGTCGTGAGCCTGTGAAGCCATCTTGTGAGTATACATTGTCAAGTGATTCTTTGGGCAAGTAGTCCCTTTATATTTATCAAAATTTGGGACCTTAAAAATTTCAGGGGAATGACAACATCATGGACAAGGCAAAGCTCGGTAGCATCCTTCAGACCATAACTACCTGCTCCTTCAATGGCTCGTAATCTCTCTTCCAGAATTTTTAGCTCCTCTTTGGATTGAGGATTTTAAGTAGAAGACTTCAATGAATACTGTGGCATAAAAGTAGGGACAAAATGTTGCATCGATGAGGTTCCACTGGTACCAAGGTAATGGGCATGTGGTTAAGTTGTGCTCAATGGATTTGAAGCAGGTGTTATCAATGGCACGTTGCTGTCAGGGGGATTGGTAGCCTGTGGTGGTACAAAGTCAAAAAGGAGACTATATGGTGGGATAAAAAGGGGAAATAGGTGTTGTGTTAGTGGGGTTTCACTAGCATTTGGCCAAGTGACTTGGGTTTGGGTAGTGTTTTGCGGGTTTGAAGTTGGTGTCACTACTGGCTTGCTATTATCAATGGGATTGGTGGTTAATGGTGGTACATAGCTAGGAGGGAGGCTATATGGTGGGAATGGTGGCACTTAGGTTTCCTGAGAATTAGTGACTGAGGGTTGATTGGTGTTGTTTGGGTAAATGGTGAGTGACATCATAACTCCTTGAGGATTAAAACCTTGAAATTGCAGAAGGATTGGAACGAAACTAGGTAGGTGAAGAGGTGTGGGCAGATATTCTTCGTTCGTAACTGAGGGGTTCTCATCTGTGCTCTTTCTATTTTTCATGGACTATAACATCTCCATCATCTTGGACAATTGCTCCTTGACTTGATTAACCTCATCCTTCAACTCTTGAGTTTGTTCCATTTCATCCATGATCCTAGCCTGGGAATGAGTCTAGTATAGGTGTTGCGGAAGCTACTTTCCCATTACAGTCTCTACTTTTACTGCTTGAGGACATATGATGTGAATATGCAAATTTTAAAATTGGGAACATGCATGTATGCGAAGTATTGACTACTTATGCAGATGAATTTTTTGTTTTAAAAAAAATTATTTCTATATATAGGATGAATGCAATGATGGATAAATAGTTGATCATTTAATAGTGACTTGCCCCTCTTTTTTTTTTTAAAATAAAAAACTTTTCTCTTTTTTTTATCTGAGCAAAAAAAATTTCTTTAAGAGGGGTATGATTATGACTTATCACATTAATGGACCACACTACTTATGATATATATGTACGAATATGATAGAAATTTATCAGATTTATTAATCTCAATATTTATGACATATCAGTACATGTAAAAAGTTTTAGGGTTACCTTGAAAAAGCACTGATGAGGAAGTCATTATTGAAACCCTGAAAAGCAAAACTCGATGAGAGAGAGATATTATTCCTATCCCACAATAGTCGTTCACGCATCAGTATCAATGGAGCAACTGTATGCACTAGAGTGGCTAGGAATATGGGTATCTCCCTGTATATCTAGAATAATTAAAATGAGTTAAACCTACCCACTATGACAAACCCATATACAGGACCCATAAAACAAAACCCACATATATAAGCAGTGCTTTAACAACAATAAGCTCATTAACAATACTGATCACAATTTGGACTAAACTAAATTCTCTAATAATTTTGACATCCAATTAATCTGAGTTTTTAATTAAAAATATAATATGATTTTTGCTAGATCATAAATAAAAAATTCTAACATTTTCTCACTTGGACAACATAAGTCATATTACATCACTTTAATAAGAGAACAATTCTCCAGATTAATCAAACAATATGTGACCACAACATGATATCAAAATCGAGCTAGCACTCTCAATAACTGATCCAAAATGAGACTATAAGTATCTCAACAATGTAGAAAATCATACTCAAAGGAGTACTGATATCATACATGCAACATACTCATATCTCGGTGACCCATCAAAATGTGGTATATGGGTAATGAGAAAACACATCCAAAATTACATGTTAATATGTGATCAAAGTGCATTTTCCATAAAATGGCCCCAAGCATCCGCCTAAGATGCTTTCTGAGATTTAACAAAATCTCAGCACAACAACAAAATGAGACTGGGTCCAAAATGTCTCCACAATATGCCATATCATGAATAAACAAAACTGCGTAGATAATAACAATAACAATATTATATGGCAACGATAATAATAACAATATAATTGTCTAAGGTCTTAGGACATAATAAAATAAGGTCACAATAAAATTACAAAACAAACTCCCACTAACCTAAAACATCAAAAGACCTCACTATACCTATATGGGTTACATGATCAACAAAAACTTTAACAATTAAACCTTTAGTTAGTGGGTCTGCAACCATAAGTTCTATAGGGATATGCTCGACACGAGTCTGAAACTCTTGAATCTTCTCTCTAACAAATATGAATTTTGTATCAAAATGCTTTGAGCGCTTGATAAACACGATTTTCATACATTAATTAACCCTCATAGTTAGTCTTTTGGACTTTTTATAAGCTCAATTGATTGGTTTTGGTCACAATTTATAAGTTTGGGCTCAAATTGAGCTTAATTGATTTTTTCAAAATTATTAGCATTTTATACTATTTCTGTATTTTGGTCATATCTTAGGTTCTAGATATTTAATAATTATGAATTTTACCTTGTAGGAAAGTTGAGAGAAAACTCTATAACTTTGATGAAGAGCTCGAAGTCTCAATCAGATGTCTAGTGGATCGAATTGGGCTTGAAAGTCAGAACTCAGGTTCTATCGCATAACCCGAGTAGTGTGCACTAATTAGTCCATAACTTGGGATGTAGGTGTGATATGGATCTGAAACTGGTGGCATTGAAAATATTACACACAAAGCTCAAACTCTTATGAGACCATGAATTGAAACTATAACATTTTGATGGTGTTTCACCCCTGTGAAGTTGGATGACGAGATCAAAGACCTGTTAAGAGTGAATTGGGCATAACTCTCTCATCTTAAACTCAATTGAAGTGATTTTGGTGGCCAATAAAAGCTAAGAGGCCAAAAATTAACTTTAACCCATGGGTAAATTAGTATTCTTAATCTTTAAGTTAGTTATTTTGTTATAAAACGGGGATCCAAGATAGAGAAAAACCTCAATTATTTTACTTGATTCTTCTTCCTAGAGTTTTCTCCATTCTCTTTAGATTTTCATCTTCTTCTCTTATTTTTTTGAGTTCTTCCCTCCCATTCATGGAGGGGTAAATCCTTTAATCAATCTAAGGAATTGACATTCTTAATGATTAATCTTGAGACTCTATTTTAATTGTTAGACATTCGATTATTAATCAAATTTCTCCTCTTCTTCTTCTTCTTCTTCTTCTTGATAATTAAATGGATCTTTAGTGATTAAGGATAGATTAAGATCAAGATTAGTTAGTTCTCTTGGATTGGTTATTTCTTAATTTTGTTTTCTCTTCTTTAATTATTTTCTGTTTCTATTAATTGATCTTACAACCCTCTTCCCTTATATTTACTAACCTCTTAATTTGATTTTGTGATCATAATTAGAGTGATCTGTGGGCTCGACTCGGTGTTACCTTATACTGTAAGTAATTTTGGTAAACTGGTTATAAATTGATTTAAATTTGGTAGCATTGGCAGTTATCAAATTTTTGGTGCCATTACCAGGGATTATTTTGATTTTGTTCAATATTATTAAGAGTATATTTGACTTCTAAACCTTCACTAACCTCTTTGTTACTGTGTTTTTGTTATTTTTAGGCAAAAATGGGTTATTACAAGTCACTTTGCAAAATTTCGTACTGACAAATATGCCCCGAATGAGCTGAAACTTGGTCAGTTAAAGAAAAATGATCTAATAAACAAGACTCATAATATTGGTCACCCCTGGTTTTCCCAAATTCCATATTTTAGACCACTTTTTCAATTTTTTAAGATTTTTATTACATTTTTTGGTTTTATTTTCGTGTAGTTTTCATGCTTTGGTGACCCTATAATTTTAAAAAAATCATTTGATAGGTAAATTAGATTTATTTTGGTACATTTTTAGTGTTGTGTAATGCATTTTGCTTGTATGGTGTTTTTGTGTTTTTGCTTTTTTAGCTGTGAATGATGCATGACTAGGTCTCAAACTAGTTCTTTACTTGATTTTGATCCTGAGATTGATAAGACCTTGCATACATTGATTAGAGCTTATAGGCTTAGTGAAAAAATTGCATCTAAACTTGATTTTGACATTGAATCTGCAAGTGAACTTGAAAGTTTAAGTAATTTTGCAATTATGGCTGATAACACTGCTGATAGCATGCAAAATAAGACCTTAAAGGAACTAGTTGCACTTGATGTGAACTATCAACCATTGTGCATTCAATATCCTAATTTAGATGCTGATTTTGAACTTAAATATGGTTTAATTCACTTGCTGCCTAAGTTTCATGGCCCTACAGAGAGGACCCTCACAAGTACTTAAAGGAGTTTCATGTGGTCTGTTCCACCATGAAACCATAAGGAATTGTAGAGGAACGCATCAAGCTGAAAGCCTTTCCCTTTTCATTAGATGGTGTAGCCAATGATTGGTTATACTACTTGTAGTCAGCTGCCATAACAAGTTGGAATAACATGAAGAGACTATTTCTAGAGAAATTTTTCCCTGCCTCAAGAGCTGTTGCAATCAGAAAGGATATATGTGGGATTAGACAGAATTGTGGTGAGACCTTGTATGAATACTGGGAGAGATTTAAGAAATTATGCGCAAGTTGCTCATATCACCAGATTAGTGATCAACTGTTGATCCAGTACTTTTATGAAGGCTTGCTTCCAATTAATAGAAGTATAGTGGATGCTGCGAGTGGAGGTGCCCTAATTGACAAAACTCTAGTTGCTGCCAGAGACCTGATTACAAACATGGCTGCCAACTCACAGTAATTTGGTACCAGAATGATAACTCAAACCAGATGAGTCAATGAAGTCTAGGTTTCTAATGCTGATCAACAGAGAATGGAGCATAGACTTGATGAGCTGACTTCCTTGGTGAGGCAGTTGGCATTGGGACAATAATTACTTGTGCAGAGGCCTGCAAAAGTGTGTGGCATTTGTTCTTGTCCTTCACATCCCACAAATGCATGCACTACACTTCAGGATGATGATTCTATTTTTCCAGATCAATCTGTTGCTGCAGTAGGTGCCTTTCTTGGTAAACCACAATATCAGCAGTAGCAACAGCCTAAATATGATCCATTCTCCAACACATACAACCCTGACTGGAGAGACCATCCCAATTTGAGAAATGGCAATGTAGCCTCACAACAGCAGCAACCATTGCAGTATAGGCAGCCCTCCCAACAGCCAATGAGACAATAGCAGTTTCAATCTCAAGTTGGACCAAGTAGGAAATTCCAGCAGCCTATGTAATAACCAAGTCCAGTAGCCACGAAACTTGAGCCTTCATTTGAGGATTTAGTGAAGTAGATGGCCACAAATAAAATCCAGTTCTAACAGAGGACAGAGGCCATGTGAACACCCAATTTGGTCTGGGCCTTGAATTTTTTTTTTAAAATTAGAAAATAAAAAAAATTAATTAATAATTGTCCACATTCTTAAGAAAATCCTCTAATCATGTCTTAGCCCATTTATCATTTTGTTTTATTTTGTTTTGAAAAAAAATATTAAAATAAATATAAAAAAGAGGATAAAAAAAAGGATGATGATGGTCTCAATAAAAAAATAAAAAATGAAAAATTGTTGCATGTTTATGTTATTTGCTGCAATGTTGCAAGCCTGCAAACTCAAGGCTCAATGCAGCACACAAATGGTAAGTTTGCAGGGATAGGAGCTTTGAGAAGTTGACAACCCAAAGAAAATTCATGAAAATGGAAACACCTAGTGCTGCAATCAGCCACTCTACCTAAGATGATTTTCTGAGGAAGGGGTTGTAGAGGAACATCTCTGCTTGCAAGAGGGGAAGAAGATCAGAACTTGAAAGGGAGAGGGGGAGCATTTTGAGGGAACATTTTTTGTAAGAGGCTGAGAAGAATTTTTCTGAGAACCAGTTCTCCACCATCAACCACCACCTTCAACCTTCCACTTCACCATCTTCATCTCACTCATCCTCACTATCAACAAAATCACCTCTACATCCTAATGTTAAGACCTTTTGTGTACTGAAGTGCACAGATCATTCAAGTAATATAATGAAAAGTAAAGTTTGTTCCCATGAGGATGTTGGCTTCCAAAGCTAAATATTAACCAATAACTTAACTAATTCTACTCAAGAACATAAAAATAGAGAAAACATAAAAAACTAAATCTAATTAACAAAGCAATAAAGATAATTGTTTAGAGATCTAAGGAATCCTTTTTCACCTCCTATTTCATACTAATGTCATGCAATCCTTACAAGCAACATCAATGAATTGTTAAGTTAGCTTGAGAATCTGATTTAGTTAAAATCCTATGTCTAGGTCAATCAACCATAATTTCATTTACCTAATTCACTATGTTTCCATGAGAACTAGTGCAAACTCCACTCATGAATGATCTATTCTCAAACACCCACTAAGCATGGCTAAAAGGTATATTTCTATCCAATTAGAGAATCAATTTATCCAAGCCAATTATCCAAGCCAATTGAATTCATCGAACATGCATCAACCATACATTAAATCTAAAATCCAAATTCCTATGCCTAGGTTCATCAGACTTCAACAAATCAATCAAAAGTTGATCAAACCTTCAAAAGCATTAAGAACCATATAATTGAACATAACTAAACATCAATATATGCTCAAAAGATTACAAAATCATCAATATTCATACAAGGATCCAAAGTAATCCCGAAATATAGCTCAGCTAATCATTGAACACGAAATTACAACACAAAAACCATGCTCAAAAGATAAGGAAGAGAGAAAAGAGAAAGGAGAAGGAAGGAAACTCTTTAAATGTGATCATTGAAGCTTGAATCATCTTCCATAAAGAAGATGACCTCCATCCTTGCCTCCTTAAGCTCCCTTAGACTCCAAAACTGTAACCCTAGCTACAGCTTCTCTAAACTAAAAAAAACATTCACTTAAAATCTAATAAAATAGTATTTATAGGTGCAGAAAAACAGGGGATGCTGCGACTCTAAACACATCATGCCGCGGCGTGTGTACATTTAGGTCACCAACGCCCAAGGCATCCACTCTCAACGTCGCGGCGCCTTGGCCTCGGGTATTTTCTACTGATGTAGGGGATGCACCACGTCGCGGAGTTAAATTGCCCACATCGCGGCGTTTCCTACTAAGATGCAAATTTGGCTTCCTCTTCCACTATTGGCTCTAACGTTCCATATATCATCTTGTTTGGAGCTCTTCCTATCATAAAGAAATTTCCAAATCAATAACAGATACAAATTCACTTAATCACTTGTCAAATATGCATAATTTGCTTAATAACATATAGGAAGGCATTAGAATCAGAGTATGACAAATATAAACACAAAACCTTCTAAATATGCATCATAGACAAGTACTAAGCATTCTTTAAAGAATAGAAATAGGGCACCAATAACTACATTCTATGAAGTTATTACCTAACAACCAACCTCATCACTGTGACTCACACCACAACAGTCCCTCAGCCATATCCAAGCTGTGAACCACCTCCACCACAAAACCACCATGGCCTAGCCTCCATAACCATCCAGATTCAACGCAAACACCATCTATCACCCATAGCACTCCCAACTCAGACCAGAAATAACCACATCCTTGAGGCTTTCAAAACTATGCCCATCTACATCCTTTTGCTAACCATATTCACCTTCACCCCTTCATCTGGATCCACCCCTCAACCTCACAAAATAGAAACGTGAGAACCACCGCAACCCCCTGCTTATAGTGGTCGCACAACCACCATTCCAACCAAATCTCACCATCTTTAACTTCTATAACCACTCCAAACAGCCCCCATAAAAACCAAAGGTGAACTCACCTCCATCACTACTTCACCACGTCCAAGCTTCTCCTCTTCAAACCATCACCTTCACCATTAGCACCACCATATTTAACCAACGGCCACACCATCACCCACTCCCCTTTACCACTGTCCACCAAGCCCAAAACCACCCAGAATCCCATCCTTGCCTCACCTATAAAAACCAAAAATTATAACCTTCACGAACCTCCGTTGTGCTATTGAGCCACTTAAACTAAGAACTTGACCACCACAACCAAATTCACCACACCCAAACCTAGAAAAGGTTCCAAGTCGTGAGCCCACCATTGCGTCGTTCAGACCATGTGAACCTATTGCCCTTCACTGTGCCATCCAGATCCCCAAACTCGTCACTACACTGAGCCTTCATCGTGCCCCCTTGCTGCTCGCAGTGTTCGCCAGATTTGCAACTAGCCTCGAATCCCTTGTTCTCAGCCACCATTGACGGACATCACCACCAGATTTGCAGCCAAGCTCCATCGTCATCGTCGCATCAGATCCGTGTGTCACCACGCATAACAACACCGTTGTATCATGTAACGCAATGGTGCTCATCTGAGTTTGCCATCCTCCACCGCGCTCACCTTCACCAGCCACGTGGGGCTTTTCCCCTGACTTGTGAGCAAAATCGGAGCCCCACTCTGTTCTGCGCCCTTCACTGCGTGCTATCTGCACCATTATCAGTGTCATCAGAGCTACTCCTCCCTCCCCCTCTGGTGCTCACCCCTGTGACCATTTTTCTCCTTGTCTTGGTTTTAAAATAATGAATACCAATCTTATTTTATTTTTTTATTTTTATTTTACTTATTATTTATCTCTTTATTTTTCATTTGGTTTATTTGTAAGTTTGTAATATGCCTAGTCTGCCTTTTGGTAAACTATAGGCCCTTCCCCATAAAGGCCTATTTGAAATTGGACTTAACTCTAGAGGCCTTTAGAATAGAAGAGTCAACCAATGAAAGTTCTCACGAATTAGAAGGACCCATAGATCCTTTGGATAGAAATTCCCAAGTTTAAGGCAATCCCATTAGGGCACAAAGGGACTATACTTCTTCTTTATCTCTTCCTCATGTCATTCATTCCTGTATTTTAAAAAAAAAAAATTAGCATAAAAAAAGAGAAAAAAATACATCATCTTACATTTTCATTCTTAGCAAAAAAAATTCTTCTTTACCTATCTATTCCTTATGTCATTCATTATTGCATTAAAAAAGGATCAACATTAAGAATTAAAAAAAAAAACATTATCTTGCATTTTCATGGTATTCTTAGAATTCAAAAAAAGATACATCATCTTACATTTTCATGGCATTCCTAGCATTTTTTTGTGAACAAAAAAGAAAAAAAAAAGAGAAAGAAGAGAAAATGTTTTCATCCCAAAATTCATTCATTTCATCTTATGCATCTCATGCATATCATTCATTTCATCTCATTCTTTCTCTAATATTATTTTGTTTTGATAAATCAATCAAAAGGAACCATTGCGCGACCTAGGAAAGAAAATGCTAACCAAACCCGAGTTCACAATTTAAGGGCTCGAGCGAGGCTTACAGTAATGGCAGCTGAGAGAGAAGGTAGAAATTTGAGTGTTGAAGTTGATGAGGTTAAAGGGAGGATGGATGAAATTATAGAATCTCAGAGAAGAATAGAGGAAACATTGTTGGCCATTAGGGAGACTCTCACCTTGATTGGGGCGGCCAGAAGCATAGGAGTGATCAGGGCAAATCCGTGCTTGCCAACTATCACTTCCATGAGGACAAACACCAGGATCACCACTGAGATGCATGTTGTGGGAAGAACCTCAAATATTGCACCACTAGTGATTCCTATCGGAGAAGGGTATCGTTCTTCAGAGGATACTCGAAATGAGGTTCATGGTAATACTGAATTTACATGGGAACAACCACATATGTCCATCCTAGTGATAACAGGATTTCCTGCTGGAAGTGGTCATGCGACAATTCAAAAGGATAAGATGGAAGAAGAATGGATGGAAAAGATGGAAGAACAAATCAAAGCAATCAAAGGTTCTAGCACTTACGGTCCCCTTGGGATAGAAGAGTTATGCTCAATTGCTAACATTGTCATCCCTAGGGACTTTAAGGTTCCAGTATTCGACAAATATGATAGGACCACCAACCCTTTTTTCCAACTGAAAACCTACGTTACCAAAATGTCAATTTGGTCAAGGGACTGGAAGTTCCTTGTCAGTTTCTTCCACAAAAGTTTGACTGGGCCTGCTTTAGAATAGTGTATCCAACAAGACCTTTCCAAAATATCTTCTTAGGATGACTGGGTAAACATATTCATGGGACAGTATCGGTTCAGCCTGGATACAACCCCAACTCGGGAATAGTTGGAAACACTGCAAAAGAAAAATGAAGAAGCCTTCAAGCAGTATGCCTAGAGATGAAGAACTCATGTAGTACAAGCGCAACCATCATTGACGTTGACAGAAATGTGCTCATATTTTATAGGAACTCTGGGAGCTCCTTATATTGAGACAATGGCGGATGTTGTTTATCTAGACTTTGCTGAGTTAATAGCTACCGGGGGAGAAGATTGAAATTCTGGTAAAAGTTTGTAAACTACCAGTTGGTAATGATGAAAGTGGTTTCAAGAAGGAGTTTTTCCCCAAGAAAAAGGAGCCAGAAGTGAGCTATGTGCAAAACCAAACCCGTTATCCACCATCTTACCCTACCTACTGAGCCCCTCCATATAACCCAAATCATTACTCTTCTTATCAAGCGCCTCCACCCGCTCATTCAACTCACCAGATCTTATACTAAGTCAACTCGTCACGTCCATATATCCCAACCTGTCTTGTCTACACCAATTGCCCTCCAGCAACTTGAAACCTCTGAACAATTAGTGATCTGAGGCGTTAATTGATGTGATTGTCATCTTAGACTTTTGTGATGCTAAACTTATGTTAACTTTCTTGAAGCATTAATGTAATGAATTTGCGTAGAGTCAGGCATATCTTGCTTGCTTTCATTTTCATGGTCTTTCTGGTCATTTATTTTCTCGTGCTTATTCAAAGTGCCTTCCTTGTGCCTGGACCCCATTGGACTCCAATTCTTGCTTTGATAGATGTCAGTAGTCATAAAGTCTACATGTGTAGGTTCCATTTGCAAAAAGAAAAAAAATAACAAAAAAAGAAAAATGAATCAAAAAGAGAAATAAAAGGGAGCAAAGAAGTAATCATTTGGTGTGCATTATCCTTTCGTCTCTAAATTATTTTTTTAAAAAATGAACAATCAAGATTTGAAATGAAGATTGGTCATCTTTCTCTATCCTTCACAAGAATTCATCTTTTCATTATCTCTCGTTGTCTTTTTTTGAGCTTTAAAGTTTTCTTCAATAAACCTTGGATAAGGATCACCCCTACACTAGGGGATAGCACAAAAACAAAGGTTAATTGCCATGGTAGCTATTTTGAAGTGTAATAGAAAAAAAGAAAAGGAAGAAAAGGTGAAAGGGGCAGAAAGTAAAAGAAAAATAATGAAGAAACAAAAAAAAAAAAAAAAAAAAAAAAAGAGAAGGAAAGAAAGAAGAAAGAAAATGAAATGAAAAATGTCATAACAAAGGTGAATAATGGAAGTGAAAATAAAAGTGAAGAAATGAAGAACAATAAGAGAAAAATATGTTTGAAAGCATAAAGACAATTGACAAAATTTAATTTTGAATAAGGATTTTTGGTCCCATTCGACCCTTAAAATACTTGTTTGAGTCTTATATCTTTCATTTCATAACCACTAACCTTGGCCATGTTACAAGCCTCAAAAAGTCCATTTTGATCAATGAAGGGTTGTTGTCATTTTTGTTAACTTTAATTTTGAGACAAAGGTTATGTTCATACTAGTATCTAGTTCATTACTCTTTTAAAAAAAAGAAAAAAAGGCTCGTTAGGCTGGAAACCCGCAAGGGTGGTCTAAGCAAAAGATAGGGCAAAAAGAAAAAGAAAAAAAGAAAGAGACTTACACTAGGGCATTTTTTTCTAGCTCGATTTGACCTATACTGGGGCAAATCTTTTGGTTCAATGTGGCTCTAAACTAGGGTAAGTCTCTATCCTATTCAATTCGACTCTAAACTAGGGCAATTTTTTTATTTTGATTTGGCCCTACACTAGGGAAGCTTCATGGCATACACAGGGGCAAAAATAAATTTTCTCAATTGTCCCACATTGGAGCAAATTCTTGTTGTCAAATGGCCTACACTGGGGTAACTTTGTTCACAAATGATATACCCTAAGTAAAATTCAAATAATATGCTACACGGGGGCAAATTTTGTAGATACCTGATAAAACAATGGTCATGTTGTCCAATTATTGAGTAAGGATCAAACACATCCATACTGGGCCAAAAACCCTCTAGCTTACTTGCTATTATACTTCTTGTATCTTTATCCTTTGTAAATGCCCTTTGTGAAGTCATACTCCCAAAATCAATCAAAAAGTTACTCAGTTAGTAAATCTCTTTCCTGTTGTATTTTTGAATCCATACATATCTGGTACATGATGCTTCAGGATGAGTGAACATGAGTATAATAGTTCAATTTAACCATCTAATGTTAGCCTCTTGTTGAACAACTCAAGCCAAAGGAGCTCTAAAGTTTCAATCGATGAAATGAATGACATTCTCAATAGATGATTCAGATTGAAGTGTGTCCGATGGAAATAAGAACCTTTAGAGGAAGAAAATCACAAGCTACTATGCAGGCCATATCCAATGAAGAGAAATTTGAATAAGATAAGATTGACAGTAATCCCTTTGAATGTGGGTTTGGTTGGTCAAAGTTTTCTAGGAAGCGTTTGGTTCAAAGCTTCGGTAAAAAAAAAAGTTTTTCACAAGCACATTCATTTCTTTGGCTCAAGACCCACTGTATAAAGTTTTCTGGCTCAAGGCCCACTACATGAGTTTTTCTGGCTCAAGGCCCACTGCATAAAGTTTTCTAGCTCAAGGCCCCCTAAATAAAGTTTTCTGACTCGAGGCCCACTGCATAAGTTTTCTGGCTCAAGGTCCATTGCATAAAGTTTTCTGACTCAGGGGCCTATTTCATTTAGTTTCAGGTTCAAAGGCCTGTTTTGTTTTGTTAGGGGGCTTAAAGGCCCAGTGCATTTAGTTTTAGGCTCATAGGCATATTCTATGCATTTTAAATTCTTGTCATTTACTTTGAACACATCGGCTCCATGCATTTTAATTTTCTGTCATTTACTTTTGAGTGCATCGACTCCTGTCATTTAAATTTCTGTCATTTACTTTTGAGTGCATCGGATCCTGTCATTTAAATTTCTATCATTTACTTTTGAGCACATTGATAACTTCTAGAAATGAAGTTATTTCACTTAAATTTGAATATATATGAGCATGCTAGCCTTAAGTTTTCAAGCCCAAATGTTTAATTCTTGCATGGCTTTGATGATTTAAATTTGTTAACTAACAAATGATTAAGAATTGCACATTTGAGAATTCTAATTAAGGAATTTGAATTAAATTGATCATTGTTTGATGGACTTTGGCATTGTCCTGGGGCAGGTATGAAGATGCAAAATGTACCACCCATAGATTTAGTAACCACAGCACAATCGTCATTATAAGTTTATAACTACCCATAACGACGCCTACGTCCAATGAGTTGGGTACTCCATCGGATCCACCTCAGGATCCTCTCCCGGCTCATCTGAAGACCCAAGGATAGGACAGAGTGCGATCTCACAGGCAGGTACCCTAGCAGCTAATGCCATAGAATCCTCATCCTCTCTGGGGGTGTGAAGCGGATCACCCTAAAGCTCCCGAATGGGCAATGCAAACTCCAGGTGCACTAATGTAGTGAGAGTCAAAATAGGATCTCCATTGCGTGTCCTCCTCACGGTCAATATCAGATCCCCAACATACCTTATACGCTCGCCGACCCAGTCAACTCACCAAGCATTGGCCCCCCCAGTGAACACAATCCTGACAAAACCAATAGAACCCCTTCTTGATGCCATCGAGATCAAACTAAGTCAAATCTAAGAGAATCAACCTCGTCCCCTCTACAGTCGTTAACAAAGTTTCATAGAACAAGAATAGTACAAACAAGAGGTGAAATATCCAACATCATTACCAATTATGGCAGTAAGAAACAGAAAATAGCACAGGACGCCCACATAGCATTACAAGAATAAGAATCAGTATCAGGTAGTACATATTAAACAACTTAACAATTCCAGTTAGTTATAACACCAATAAGATAGCAATTCCAATCATCATATAAATTAAATACCAAGTAATATGTTGACTCACTATGTATATGTACATAATATCAAAATCTTACTCTATGGAGCTAGACACAAACATCGGAGAGAATGATCAGGGAGACATGCCAGTATCTTGTCAGCCTAAAATCAAGTGCTTTCCAGAAAAAAAAATAGTTTTGCAAAACAAGGCTTTATACAGCGACATTCCCACAATATTGCGATATAGGACAGTGTCTGGGTCTGGATCGTCGGTATGTTTGCATCGGTTTGTCCTACGGCCCAGAGGGGCTACCAACTGTCCGTTGTGAGACATCCGTGCCCTGACGCCCCCAAGGTCAACAGCATGACCTACACTAGTTTATTCGCACCTGTACTAAGGTGTGATTCAAACTCCTAAGCAACATAGCCTTGACAAATCGTCCATCGAACTTTCACAATGCATGATGACTCAATGTATATTCATGTATATTTAACAATAATATACTTTTCTACAACATGCCACAATTTGGCCAAGATAAGCATCAACACATTCTTGGTCCCACTCATGGACCCACAATGAATATCATCAAGACATCAAATAACATATTATGCTTTTAGGGTTCATTATGGAAATTATGGCTTAATCTTCTACATTCTTCCCAATAAGTTTCTCTTGAGATAATTTTAATTTGAGTTATTTAATATCTTACTCACACTCATATCCTTTCTTTAATTAAGAATTAATTTAAGTTTTATGATAAGATCTCATTCTTGATTCTTTCCATTTTTATGAATTCCTAATTAATTTCTAATTATCCAATTAACTAAGTTTCACATTAATTTAGCATTTCTTATGAAATCCTTCTCTAGGGAAATTCTCTTGATTATTAAGTTCCTCACTTAAAGTTTATTTATACTCACTTAGAAAATTAATCTAAGGTTTTCCAAGTCTCACACACTCTTATTCTTTAATTAGGTCCAAAGATTTACTTTTAGGTTATCAATTAAATTTCTCTCCATTACATTATTAACTATTTCGTCACTTGATCATTTAAATTCCAAGGTTGCATAATGTTACATAATTGAATCCTAAAATGGCCTTAGAGGTCGTGGCCTCCCAAGGGTAGAACACTAAGTTTTTCTTAACTCCATTACATTTTATTCACTTGATTAATTAAGTTTCCATCTTAGTTACAAAATTTCAACCATGATCACCCCACTTGAGGGTCATGGCCGTGAGCCTCCATGAGGAAAGCAAAGGACTTTTATTTCCATTCCATATTTCCATACCATACAAATCAATCCAAGATCATCAATATACATATACAATCAACCAATAAGATTAAACAAGGCAAGATCAACACAACCACAAAAATCATACATCAAAGAGAGTAACCCTAACAAGGGTTTCTCACAACCAACACAAAATAAAGTCCCTCACTACCAATAAAGGTTGAAGTGGACCATCTCCCTCTTACCTAAGAGAAATCAAGAAAATGAATCTCCTTGTTTGTTCCTTGTGAAATTCGGCCAAGCTTCACCAAAAACCTAGAAATTACAACTTCATCAAATCAACACCAAGGCTTGAGAAAAGAGGATAAATGATCATGATGAAGACCATTAAAATGAAAATGAAGAAGAGAAGATGAGAAATTAAGAATCTTACCCTAAAGCTTCAAACTTGAAGCTAGAAGAATATGATGAAGATGATAGTTTTTCAAGTAGATTCAAACTAGAAATGTGTTTAGAATATGATGGAGGTTAGGAAAATATGATTACTTAAAAATTTTGCAATCTTTGAAGGCTTGGAGGAGGTGTGGCCATGTGGTGTGGTAGAGAGAAGGAGGAGAAAATGTGAAGAGAATATGAGTGTAGAAAGAGAAGTTGATAGTAGAAATGATGATAGCTTTTAGGGTTTTGAAATTAGAATATAAACTAATTAAGTGAAAAGTGAATATTTGGTCTCCAAATGGGCCCTCATGGCCGTGTAGTGTGGGGAGAAAAAGGAGGGAAAATTGTCACCAAAATTAGGGTAACACTTGTTGGATTTATCAAAAGTAAATTTGATTAGACATAAAGTGAATATCCTTCAGATAAGGTGATAAACTAATAAAGTAATGATGTGATTAGGATTTTCACTATAAGTTATTACCTAATTGACAATTGTTACAGTTCACAAAGCCAGTCTACATTGTCCAATGGATAATAGAACGTATCGCATAATTTTATTTAACAGAACGTACTGCGATTTTATTTAACAGATAAAATCTCAAAAAATATAAACCTCGTAAACTGTGTCCGACCTTGGGTTTAGTAAGATCCCCCATCGACGTTTTCACAGTTCAAAGTTTACCAGTCTCGGGGAAAATATTTTATTTTTCTGGCTCCGCTCAGTGCGCACATAAATCGAGGAATATATTAAAATAATCAACAGTCCCGAAAAAATCCAAAAAAATTTACAAAAATTTTAAATATTATAAAATTACTATTTATCATAAAACAAATAATTTTCAGAGCGTTACACCAGTTCTGCTAAGTGTGCACGTAAAATGAAAAATATATTAAAATATTCAACATTTCTGAAAAAATTCACAAAAATTCATAAAAATCATAAATATTATAAAATGAGTGTTTATCATGAAACAAATAATTTACTGGGGTGCTACACTGACTCTGCTCAATGTGCACGTAAAATAAAGAATATATTAAAATATTCAATATTTTTAGAAAAATCCAGAAAGATTCGTGGAAATCTCAAATATTATAATATGACTGTTTATGATGAAATAAATAATTTTTGGGGCGTTACAGAAAAGCTTTGGAAAGGCCATGGAACTCAAAGACAAGCTTAAAAGCAGAGCAAGATAAGAAGGGAAGCTGCTGCCAACCCACGCCTAGGCATGACAAATCCACGCCTAGGCGTGGCCCTCTCAGGTTTTCAGGATTTTCAGACAGAGACACCCACGCCTAGGTATGGGAAATCCATGCCTAGACGTGATTAACAACTGACAGCACGTGTTTCATTATCACGCCTAGGCATGGAAAAGCTTCATCTAGGCGTGGGAAAATCCCTGGTCCACAAATTTGGCCCTTTTTATCTGATTTTTTAGGGCATTTTGAGCGAATGCTGTTGGTCACCAAGCTTGAAATTCATAGAGAAAGGAGAGGAGGAGAAAACCTTGGAAGATAGAGGTGATTCAAGTGAAGAATCAAGATTAAGGAGGAAGATCAAGCATTGGATTCTCACTATACTTGTTCATTCTTCCCCTTTTCTCTCTTGATTTGTAATTTAATGGGTTTCATGACTCCATTAGTTTTCTCTTCTTTCATGATGTGTAACTAAACTCTAATTTAGGGGCTCTCTAGGATATTGCCATGGATTTGAATATCTTGTAATTTGTTGAGTTTCTATCAATGAAATTAGTTTTGTTCTTCCATACCTATGTTTAACGTTTGCTATTGTTTGGCCATCAATTGCATGATCTTAGTATTCCAAATGAATTAGACATAAGGATTTGTGAATGTGGATATGGTATGGTTGATGCATGTTCAATTACATTCTATTGGGTTGAGTGTGTTGATTAGCTAATGAGATGGACACATACCCATTAGTCATGCATAGCAAGTGTTTGATAATTGGTCTCAATGAGTAATTCTTATGCTAACTTATATGGACACATAGTGGATTAACTAGGTTTCACATGGGTAATTGTCCTAGATATAGGCTTTTATCTATTTTTTTTTAGCTAACAAAATCAATTCATTGATAGGTGCTTGTGAATTACAAATACTCCTTGAAGTAGTAAGTGAATAGGGACCCTTAGACCTTAATCATTCTCATCTTTCTCTTGTGAATTTGGTGTATGGTGCATTCTTGTTTTATTTCTTTTAAGTTGTCATTTTAATTGTAAACCACTCTCACATTTTGATTTCTTGGATGTGGAAATTGGTTAAGTTTAGCATTTCTCTAATTGTCAATCCCTTGGGACACGATACTCTAACTTTCATATATTACTTATCGACCCGTGCACTTGTGGATCATCCAAACAAGTTTTTGGTGCCGTTGTCGATGATTGAATTTAAATTTTGTGTTATTTCTTATATCAATTCAAAATGCTTATTTCAAGTTTAATTTGTTCGTATTTGTTTTTCAAGTACTTAGCTCTTGTGTGTGAAGGACTCAAAGTGTGTCTTGATTTCCTTACGATCCTGAGATCGAGAAGACTTTTCATAGATTGCTAAGAGAATGACAAGTGCAAGGGAAATCACTTAATTTGGATAGTGAATTGGAGATAGAGGAAGAAGTGAATGTTGAAAGACTCTTGAGGGAGTATACCACTCTAAATGCTAGAGACATCCGATCTAGTATTAGAAGACCAACTGTACAAGTACAAACTTTTGAGATCAAGCTTGCTATTATCCAGATGACTCAGAATAATTTACAATTTGTGGATCTACCTCATGAAGATCTTAATGCTCATCTAGCCAAATTTCTGGAGATTTGTAATACTTTCAAGCATCAAGGGATGACTGATGATGCAGCTTGTTTGAGGCTATTCTCTTTTTCTTTAGGGATAGGGCCAAGGCCTGGCTTCAATCCTTACCTGAACATTCCATCACTACTTGGGATGAACTTAGACAAAAGTTTCTGGATCAATTCTTCCCTCCGATGAAGTCAATGAAGTACAGAAATGATATATTGTCCTTCAGGCAGTTTGAAGGAAAAAAATTATATGAGGCTTAGGAGCGCTTTAAGGAGATGTTGAGGAAGTGCCTTTATCATGGCATAGCAAAATGGATGTTGGTCCATACCTTCTATAACAGCTTGACAACATTCATTCGATCTATAATAGATGCAGTAGCTGGAGGGGCTCTCATGAGCAAGACTATAGATGCAGCATATAACCTTTTGGAGGAAATGGCCACTAATAACTATCAGTGGCCAATAGAGATGGTTACTCCTAGAAGAGTGGTAGCCGGTATACATGAAGTTGATGCTCTCACATCACTTTCAGCTTAAGTGGCAGTACTATCTAAGAAGTTTGACACCATGGTAGTTAATTCAGTGGTGAGCGGAGCTAATATCTCAACTGAGATTTGTGATCAATGTGGGGACTATCACTCTACTGTGAGTTGGACAGCTAGCCTGGAGAGTGTACAATATGCCAGTTGGTGTGGTGTGGAATGTGATTAAAAATAAATATCAAAAACAGTTGTCAAGTTCCACAAAAAATATAAAAACCTTGCAACCAGTTGTAGTGAGCAAGGGTCGATCCACAGAGAACCAATTCAATTAACACTATTAATTTAATTTCTAAATTAAACTCTGATGAAAAATAAACAGTAAAATTAAAAAGGGGGGTTTTGTTAATTAAATCTAACAAAAGAAATTAAACTTAAACCAAAGCAGTAAACACAAATTGAATTATCAAGTTAAAGATATTGGTTAAGAGATGGAATCCACCACTAGATTTATATGATTATGCCAACTTACATACCCTTTATACCAACATGATCAATTATGTTCTTATGTGATTATGAGATAAATCCCGTGTTCTCCTTAAGTTTCGCTTGATTCAGCAACCACTCAAATCAAACCCTAACCATTAGTTATTTGTAAAGCAACCGCTCTTACACCTACCTAATGATTGCATTAAGAATTAGAAAACCAATCACACTAAGGTCTAATCACACACCGGGATTAAATTACTTAGATCATATGTCTCACTAGCCATACCACCGCAACTGCACATAGCAATCCTAGTTTTACCACTCTCGAAATTTGGCAAGAATATAAAAACCTTTATATTGATTTAAGAATAGAAACATATGAATAAAAACATAATTGTATTAATATAAAGAAGTATGCAAGATTCACATAATCAAAACTAGAGTTTCATCCTCCCTTAACCAATCAAGAAGTTTAGCCACACATGGCAAATTCAAAAACAGAAGAAAAATTAAAAGAAAACATTGTTCAGAACGAAAGAAGAAAAGAAAAACTAAAGATCAAACTAGTTTCCAAGGCTTGAGAGTGATTGATCTTTGATCGCTCGAATCTGAGTCTCCAATCCTCAATCGAATCCTTCCCCTTCTTGGTCTTCGTGTTTCTCTCAGTTTCCTTGACGGCTCTCTCTGTCCAGATCTCCTTTAAGGACTCTAAGCAACCCTATTTATAGGTTTGGGAACTTAATTTAGCATTAAAACACGAAATTAAACTCCTGAGTCGATGACACGGGCCGTGTCATATTACACGGCCCAACCCGTGTTCAATTCTGATGACAGATTCTCAGCTATTCCAAAGTCAAAGAAGAACACGGCCCACCCCGTGTCATTTGACACGGGCCGTGTTCTCGGTCAAGGCTTGAAATTGACTCTTCCTCGTGAAGTCAGAGAAGTACACGGCCTACCCCGTGTCATTTGACACAGGCCGTGTTCTTCAAAACCTTCCAGTCTTCAAAGTCAGAGTAATTCACGGCCTACCCCGTGTCATTTGATACGGGCTGTGTTCTTCACATTCTTCAAATCCAGCCTTGATTCTTCATGAACATTCTTCTTCCTTTGCTTCTAGGAGTTTATATTGATTCCCTTAAGTCTCTTAACTCTCTTCTCAATAGTTCAATACCAATAGATTCCATCACTCATAGATCTCCTGAAAATTATAATACGTTTATAAGTGTTTATAACCACATTTAAGCAAAGTTTCACAATAAACATCCAAAGACAACTCTAAATTAGAAACTTAGCTAAATGTCAACAATTAAGCACATTTGGAATCCAATTAGATCAAACAAAGAACATTGAAGAGCTGAAATTATTAGCAGATCAAATACCCCACACACTTAACCTTTTGCACTCCCGGGCAAAAACATAAAACCAAGCACATGCCTCCCAAAAAGTAACAAAAGTCTTGAACAATGAGCAAGATTTACACACATCAGTTCTTTCAAGGAATCTAAGCATTCAGGAATTTCCTCTCTCAATAATCCAAATCAGCAAGCAAGGTCAATCCAATATCAGGGCTAAGTCAACATGATAAATCCTCACAGATGTACTCTCTTTCACTCAAGTATTTTGAGCTTGTATTTACTCTCAATCAACTCATGAAAACATGTCTTACCATAGGCTTGACAAGCCTCTACTTCTCCACCACCTAAATCACATGCACACAAAGATCAAAAGGTTTTTAATCAGGTTATAATGGGGTCAAGGTCAAGGTAAGATATATCAAGGATAAACAAAGTTAGACCATCGGAAATAGAAGAGCTAAGGGGAATAAAAACCAAACACTTTTGCACAATTACCCCAACACTTTTCAATCCATCTTCATCTTTTACTTGACTTTCTCCATTTATCAACCAACTTATCAATCTCTTTTTCTCTTTTTCTTTTTTTTTTATATATTTCTTCCTTTTCTCCTTTGAGAGATTTTTTTTAATAAAGGCAAAACGGTGTAATCACCCCCACACTTATTCAAACACAATTCCCAACATAATTATTAAGCTCTTCTACTCCCTAAGGTAGGGTAGCAATGGTTTTCACTATTAGGCTTGTATTGAGCTATAATAAAAAGAAAGGAAATCATTCAGGCTCAAAGGGGTGAAACAATTGATCAAAACACAAGGATAGCTATTTGGCCATTGGCTGAAAGAAAGAAATGCCTTTATCATCTCAAAAATGTGCAGTGATCATTTGCAATTTAAAAGAGAGTCAAATCAAATTCTGAAAAGCATATAATCACAAGTGGAACCACACAACAAAGAACAGAAATGACTTAAGATTAGTCATTCACATAAAGGCCCAAAAACTCACTAGGTCCAATTTTATCATATTCTCAAAACCCATTCAATTTTTAAAACCTCTTAGTGCAAGTTTAGAATCAAGAAAGTTAACTCCTTTAGGCTTAAAAACCTGTCAATAAAAATCAATCACTTGCTCATCGCTCAACATACTCTCAAAACCAGTTAGAAAAACATGCACCAGATATGCCATTAAAATTTGAATGTGCAATTAAGGTCAAAATCAAACTTCAAACTTCCCCCCACACTTAAAATAGACAGTGTCCTCAATGTCAAATCATACACGACATAGAAGAGGAATCCACAGTAATAAGCAAAGTATATATGAAGAATTAAGTCTGGCATCAAGAAATTCAAGCAAATACAAAAGATAAACCAATAGTAACCAAAACAATGTCCATTAAGCCAGCAAAATGAAGGACGTAGTCTCAAAATGAAAATACATCAAGATGGGGGAGGGGGATATGAAAAATGCTGAAGCAGAAGATCAAGCTTGCCATCAATGGCATCCATTTTCTGATCACGCGCAACCTCCATAGCCTGAAAGCGATCCTCTAAGCGCTAGAAGCGAGCAGCATGGTCCAGCTCCAAGCAGTCAATACGGGCGAAAATAGCATCATAAGAAGTTGCACCTGGCTGAGTGGAAGGGCCCGCATTATCAGCAAACTCGGGGGGAGGGGAGACAGCAATATCCTCATGCGGCTCAAAGGCCGGATCAACCCTAGGTAAGGCAGCTCCATTAGCGCCAAGCAAGACGAGAGCACCATTTAAACGAGTGTAGAGCTTCATAGATACTAGAATGGCCCCGTCAATAGCAGTGGGACCCTGGACTAGTGCCTCCTCTAACAAATGCAAGTAATCAAAATGATCAGCAATGGCTGTCATATACCCTCCTATCACAATGCGACCAGCTAGAGTGGTCCTTACGTGGTGAAACTGATTGCAGAGCCAATACCCTCCATTAACAGGAACTCCCTCAATCATGCAGTGTAAGAAAAATAACTCATAACGGCAAATTGTCCCTTGACTTTCCCCCCTTCCACAAAGAGTGTTAGCTAACCATTTCTGAATATAGCGATGGGCAGGGGACCTAAGCCTAGAAGCTTTAGACACCTTAGGATCATATTCATCAGACCCAGGCACAGTGAAGGCAGACCACACACGATTAGCATTAAAATCACGGGGTAACATATTTTCCCCCTCAGGAAAACCAAAAATAGCTCTAAACATATGGATATCAACAGAATAAGAATTACCAAGCAACCTAAATGTGATTTCACCAGGCCATCTGGTTTGATCAGACAGAGGATAAAGCTTGCGATTAAAACTAGAAATAAACTCCCTAGTTAACTCAGTAAAAGTAGGCCTCTGTAACAGTGCAAAATCAACCCAACCAATCCTACCCAATAGAGCAAACACCTCATCATATAACCCTATAGCCCTAAGGGTATCTACATCTAAAAAGCGAGTGGGAACCACTACCTTTCTGTCAATAGGGTTAACTGGCACCTGAGGGGGTGAGGGCTCACGCGGGGGTGATGGAGACCTAGCACGCCTAGCGCTGGTATGATGAGGATGGAGCGAACAGGAAGCAGCGGTGGTCTTGACGCGCTTTTTAGGACCCATTACTAGAAGAAGCAGAAGAAATGAAGAAAAATAAAAAGAAAAGAAATGGGATGGGACCGTGGAGGAGGGAAGGAGAAAATGATGGAAAGGGGAGGAATGCGTGTGAAATGCATGTGGGAGAGGTGATAATGGTTAAAAATGGTGAAGAAGGGAGGAAAATAGTGGTGAATGGTGGTGGGTAGAAGAGATTGAAGGGGAGATGATGGTGGTCTGCGCAGAGAAGAAGAAGAGAGAGAAGAGGAATTTGGGCAGAAAACCCTAAATCAGGGTTTAAATGAGCCACGGTACGAGTACACGGGCCGTGTCATGGGACACGGCCCACCCCGTGTACTCCTCTGTCTTAGTAATAAGTTACGCAAGAACAACACGGGCCGTGTCATATGACACGGCCATACCCGTGTACCTCTCTGGAAAACAGGGGTTCTGATGGTCATGACAACACGAGCCGTGTCATGGGACACGGCCCACCCCGTGTACTTCTCTGGACTCATCACAAACATCCCATCCTCGAAAACACGGGCCGTGTCATGTGACACGACCCACCCCGTGTAGTTTTCTGCAGTAATGGGTTTGCTGTCATAAGGACACGGGCTGTGTCTTGGGACACGGCCCACCCCGTGTACTCTGCTGACTTACAAGAAGCACTCTAAACTTTTCCTCAGAACTGCATGCACCAACAAACCATGAACTCAAGCAATCAAACTAAAACTGAGCAAGTCAAAACACAATTATCAGCAAGGAGACAGATATCATCAAGTAAGAAACACTTAAAAATAGGGTAAACTAAGGAACTAAATAACACAAAACAAAAAGGAAAAAGAAAGCAAATCTGATTGGGTTGCCTCCCAATAAGCGCTTGGTTTATTGTCCTCAGCCAGACATTGTGTTGCTCCTCAGGATTCTTCATAAGAGGGATGGAGAAGAGGCATGTCTTCAACTTCTGCATTCTCCGGAAGCTCATGGTAAGGTTTGAGACGGTGCCCATAGACCTTGAACGTCTTCCCAGAGGCCTCGTTCATGATCTCCACTGCACCAGAAGGAAAAACATTAGTTACTACAAATGGGCCAATCCATTTAGAACGTAACTTACCTGAAAATAATTTTAGTTTAGACTGGTACAGCAACACTCTTTGGCCTAGATGAAAGCTCTTCCTAGAGATCATTTGATCATGAAATGCTTTGGTTTTGGCTTTGTAAATGAGGGCACTCTCGAAGGCCTCATTCCTCAATTCTTCCAACTCCTGAATTTGGAGTTTCCTCTGTTTGCCAGCACCTTCCAAGTGCAAGTTAACTTGCTTGATAGCCCAGTAAGATCGATGTTCTAGCTCTACTGGCAGGTGACAGGGCTTCCCATAAACCAATCGGAATGGGGACATACCAATAGGGGTCTTGTATGCAGTCCGATAGGCCCACAAGGCATCAGCAAGTCTAGTACTCCAATCCTTGCGCGTGGGATTCACAGTTTTTTCAAGGATAGACTTGATCTCCCGATTGGATACCTCAGTCTGGCCATTCGTTTGAGGATGATAAGGAGTAGAGATCCGGTGCACCACCCCATATTTCTTCAACAGGGCTTCAAAGATTCTGTTGCAAAAATGTGTCCCTTGGTCACTAATGATGGCTCTAGGATTGCCAAACCTGGAAAAAATAAAGGACTTCACAAAATCCACAACAATCTTAGAATCATCAGATTTAGTGGCTTTAGCTTCCACCCATTTTGAAACATAATCCACAACTAAAAGAATATAGGAGAAACCAAAAGAAAGAGGAAATGGTCCCATGAAGTCAATACCCCAAACATCAAAGACTTCCACAAATATTATTGGAGTTTGAGGCATTTGATTTCGTGGACCAATATTACCTGTTCTTTGACAACGGTCACATGACTTACAGAAATTATAAGCATCCTTAAAGATGGTAGGCCAGTAAAAACCATTGTCAAGTACTTTGTTTGCTGTCCTCTTCATGCCGAAATGTCCTCCACAGGCATAGGTATGGCAAAAAGAGAGAACAGAGTGAGTCTCTGAATCCGGGATACATCTCGGAATCACTTGATCCGCGCAATGCTTCCAAAGGTAAGGATCATCCCAAATATAGGACTTGCAATCACTCCTCAGCTTATCTCACTGTGCCTTGTTCAGGCCTGCCGGAAAGTCCTTGGTGGCCAAATAATTGGCAATATCAGCATACCACGGAATAGTGGTTGCAATAGTCATTAAATGCTCATCCGAAAAGCTCTCTTGAATAGGTACGTCCTCCTCTTCAGTCACCAATCTGCTCAAATGGTCTGCCACCAAGTTTTCGCTCCCCTTTTTATCTTTAATCTCCAAGTCGAACTCTTGGAGCAATAGAATCCATCGGAGCAATCTTGGCTTCGCCTCCTTCTTTACCGCATGGTACTTCAATCTTTGCTGCATGATCAGAAAAAACAATTACTTTAGAGCCAATTAAATATGATCTAAATTTCTCTAAAGCAAAAACAACAGCAAGAAGTTCTTTCTCAGTTGTAGAATAATTCAGTTGAGCATCATTTAGGGTCCTTGATGCATAGTAAATGGCATAAGGAACCCTATCAACTCGCTATCCTAAGACAACCCCTACCGCAAAGTCACTCACATCACACATTAATTCGAATGGAAGCTCCCAATTTGGTGGCCTAATGATAGGTGCCTCAGTCATCAACTCCTTAAGTGTAAGGAAAGCCTTCATACACTTCTCATTAAATTGAAATGGAACATCTTTTTGGAGAAATGTGCGAGAGGGGGATGATATCTTGGAGAAATCTTTGATGAAGCGCCGATAGAAACCTGCAAGACCAAGAAAAGAACGAATATCCCACACATTGGTGGGCGGGGGTAATGAACGCACAAGTTCTACCTTAGCTTTATCAACTTCAATGCCCCTAGCAGAGATTACATGACCTAACACAATACCTTCTTCTACTATGAAATGTCATTTTTCCCAATTTAAAACAAGGTTAGTATCAATGCATCTCTTTAAAACCAAAGTCAAATGTTCCAAGCATTTCTCAAAACCATTCCCAAATACACTAAAATCATCCATGAAGACCTCAATGATGTTTTTGATATAATCGAGAAAAAGACTCACCATACATCTCTCGAAAGGTCCCTGCGCATTACAAAGTCCAAAAGGCATTCGCCTATAAGCAAAGGTGCCAAAAGGACAAGTGAAAGTGGTCTTGTCTTGATCTTCCGGAGTGATAGCAATCTGGTTATAACCTGAAAATTCATCTAAGAAGCAATAATGAGAATGACCAGCTAACCTCTCTAACATTTGATCAATAAAGGGTAAAGGGAAGTGGTCTTTTCTGGTGGCAGCATTCAATTTTCTATAGTCTATACAAACACGCCACCCAGTCTGTAATCTAGTGGGAATAAGCTCATTCTCAGCATTTCTTACCACAGTAATGCCAGATTTCTTTGGTACTACCTGGACCGGGCTTACCCACTTGCTGTCAGAAATGGGGTATATGACCCCCACACTTAGGAGCTTCAGTATCTCCTTCTTCACAACATCCATCATCGGGATTCAACCTCCTCTGTGGTTCTCTCACCTTCTTAGCCCCTCCTCCATTAAGATTCATGCATGCAAATGGAGGGGCTAATACCTTTGATATCCACAATAGTCCACCCGATGGTCAGTCTTGTGTTCTTTCAACACAGAAATCAAGCTCTCCTCTTGCTCTTTGGTGAGGGATTTAGCAATTATTACCGGGAGTGTCTCCTTCTCTCCCAGAAAAATATATTTCAAATGGGAGGGCAATTCTTTCAATTCCAGCTCTGGTGCCTGCACAACAGAAGGTTTAGGTACATCAGTGGTCAAAGGTAAATCAACATACGATACCTCATGCCCTTCTGAGGTGGAAGAAAGTGTATGCAAGGCTGCCACCACTTCATTAATCTCCTCACTCCATGGCTCCCCTTGGTCATCCTTCTTTGGATCCTGAAAATCTAAACTGCGAGTCATAATTGTATCAAGAACATCAAATTGATCAGACTCAAAAACAGTAGAAATTAAAGATTCAACAACATCAAAAGAATCAATAACATAGGCAGAGTGCACATCACTCGGGTATCTCATGGCCTCGAAGATGTTGAATCTAATCAACTCTCCATCAAATTCCATAGTCAATGTTCCCGAATGCATATCAATTTTAGTTCGGGCAATCTTGAGGAAAGGCCTCCCTAACAGAATGGGGGCAGAGTTGGGAGATTTCTCCTCCTCCATGTCCAAAGACATAGAAATCATGCGGAAACACCAGTTCATTTACCTGCACCAAAACATCTTCAACAACCCCCTTAGGGTAAGCGTTAAACCTGTCTGCCAGTTGAATAATAACTCTAGTAGGTTCTAAAGGTCCTAGATGTAAAGATGCATAAATAGAAAAAAGGGCATGACATTAATAGATGCACCTAAATCTAGCATGACCCTCTCAAACCTGGCATTACCGATAGTGCATGGTATAGTGAATGTGCCAGGATCTTTACATTTAGTTGGGAGTTTTTTATTAAAAATAGCTAAAACATTTGCTCCCACTTGGACCCGTTCATTACCTTTCAACTTCCTTTTGTTAGTGCATAACTCTTTTAAGAATTTAGCATATCTAGGCACTTGCTTTATGGCATCTAACAGAGGAATATTAACTTCAACTTTCCTAAAAGTCTCTAAGATCTCTTTATCCGTTTTTCTTTCTTATTTTTAATCAACCTACTCGGAAAAGGGGCCTTAGTGACATATTTAGGAAGTGGGTCAGAAATACTTACCTTAGGGGTCTTAGAGTGGATCCCCTCCTCATCTACCTCCTTAGGATTTTGAGCGTTGTCTTCAGTGACTGAGGAAGATGTGGGTCCGTCAAGTGTTTTCCCACAACGCAAGGTGACAGCACTAGCATTTTCTCTTGGGTTCACCTCTGGCTGCGAGGGGAGTTTCCCAGAAATCTGATTCTGCACCTTGTTGATCTCAGTAGCCAACTGTCCCACTTGGTTCTGCAAAGTACTGATAGTAGCCCTTGTTTCTTGCTGAAACTGAATATTACTGGTGGCCATTTGCCTCACTAGTTCTTCCAACGAAGGCTCAGGTTGCCTAGGAGCTTGAACTTGTGGTTGCCTCGGAGGAAAGGGTGCTTGTCTTTGCTGAAACCCTGGAGGCCCATAGACTTGAGGTTGAGCTTGAGTTTGGGGCTGTTTGGCATAGCTAAAGTTTGGATGATCTCTCCACCCCGGATTATATGTGTTGGAGTAGGGGTTGTAGTTTTTGGATGGACCAGAAAATCCCCCCACTGCTTTGGCCTCTTCATTTGTGTCCTCTTGCAAAGTGGGACACATATCAGTGGGATGTCCTGAAGAGCAACAAATCCCACATGCCTGTATCGGTGCTTTCCCATTATCCATCAACTTCTGAACCATAGCAGTCAATGAGTCATTTGATGCTGCAAGCTAGTAGTGTCAGCCTCTTTAACTGCTTTCACCCCTGTATCATTCCGAGTGAAGAATTGTTGAGTGTTCGCAGCCATTCTAGATATCAAGTTTCTAGCTTCTCGAGGAGTCTTATCAACCAAAGCTCCTCCACTGGCAGCATCAATCATGTTGCAGTCCATCACTAGCAAACCTTCATAAAAGTACTGTATCAGAAGTTGTTCACTAATATGATGCTGAGGGCAACTAGCACACAATCTCTTGAATCTCTCCCAATACTCATGAAGTGATTCCCCATGTCTTTGCTGGATACCGCAAATTTCTTTTCTGATGGTTGCGGACTTTGACACAGGGAAATATCTATCTAGGAAAGCTCGAGCCATGTCTTGCCATGTCTGAATGGATCCGGGTGGCAAGTAGTACAGCCATTCCTTTGCAGAATCCTTTAGGGAAAACGGAAAAGCTCTCAGCTTGACTTGCTCCACTGAAATTCCCGCAGGCTTTATGCTAGAACACACAACATGGATTTCCTTCAGATGTTTGTTAGGATCTTCTTTGGCTAGTCCATTGAAAGATGGCAAAAGATGAATTAGGCCAGATTTCAACTCAAACGCCTCCTCATTCTCAGGAATTTCTATGCACAGAGGTTGTTGGTCTAAGTCCGGAGCACCCAACATCCTTAGTGTATTTTCTGCCATCACTTCTTCTTCAGGCGGCTCAGATATCTCAGATGCTGCAGAACTAGAAAGATCTATGTGACGAGCAGCTTCAACGTCAGCAGGTGTGAATTGTGAGCTAATTTGTTCAAAGTAATGCCTTAAATTCCTCAGTTGCTCGTTCACCTCTTCACCGGACATGAACACCTATAAGATAGTTGAAGTAAACAATTGAAACTATTAAAATAAAAAAAATAAAAATAGAGATAAAATAGGAAACAAATTAATAGTGCAATTAGAAAATTAGTTCCCCGGCAACGGCGCCAAAATTTGGTGTGGTGTGGAATGTGATTAAAAATAAATATCAAAAACAGTTGCTAAGTTCCACCAAAAATATAAAAACCTTGCAACCAGTTGTAGTGAGCAAGGGTCGATCCACAGAGAACCAATTCAATTAACACTATCAATTTAATTTCTAAATTAAACTCTGATGAAAAATAAACAGTAAAATTAAAAAGGGGGGTTTTGTTAATTAAATCTAACAAAAGAAATTAAACTTAAACCAAAGCAGTAAACACAAATTGAATTATCAAGTTAAAGATATTGGTTAAGAGATGGAATCCACCACTAGATTTATATGATTACACCAACTTACATACCCTTTATACCAACATGATCAATTATGTTCTTATGTGATTATGAGATAAATCCCGTGTTCTCCTTAAGTTTCGCTTGATTCAAGAACCACTCAAATCAAACCCTAACCATTAGTTATTTGTAAAGCAACCGCTTCTTACACCTACCTAATGATTGCATTAAGAATTAGAAAACCAATCACACTAAGGTCTAATCACACACCGGGGATTAAATTACTTAGATCATATGTCTCACTAGTCATACCACCGCAAATCACATAGCAATCCTAGTTTTACCACTCTCGAAATTTGGCAAGAATATAAAAACCTTTATATTGATTTAAGAATAGAAACATATGAATAAAAACATAATTGTATTAATATAAAGAAGTATGCAAGATTCACATAATCAAAACTAGAGTTTCATCCTCCCTTAACCAATCAAGAAGTTTAGCCACACATGGCAAATTCAAAAACAGAAGAAAAATTAAAAGAAAACATTGTTCAGAACAAAAGAAGAAAAGAAAAACTAAAGATCAAACTAGTTTCCAAGGCTTGAGAGTGATTGATCTTTGATCGCTCGAATCCGAGTCTCCAATCCTCAATCGAATCCTTCTCCTTCTTGGTCTTCGTGTTTCTCTCAGTTTCCTTGACGACTCTCTCTGTCCAGATCTCCTTTAGGGACTCTAAGCAACCCTATTTATAGGTTTGGGAACCTAATTTGGCATTAAAACACGAAATTAAACTTCTGAGTCGATGACACGGGCCGTGTCATATTACACGGCCCAACCTGTGTTCAATTCTGATGACATATTCTCAGCTATTCTAAAGTTAGAGAAGAACACGGCCCACCCCGTGTCATTTGACACGGGTCGTGTTCTCGGTCAAGGCTTGAAATTGACTCTTCCTCGTGAAGTCAGAGAAGTACATGGCCTACCCCGTGTCATTTGACACGAGCCGTGTTCTTCAAAACCTTCCAGTCTTCAAAGTCAGAGTAATACACGGCCTACCTCGTGTCATTTGACACGGGCCGTGTTCTTCACATTCTTCAAATCCAGCCTTGATTCTTCATGAACATTCTTCTTCCTTTGCTTCTAGGGGTTGATACTGATTCCCTTAAGTCTCTTAACTCTCTTCTCAATAGTTCAATACCAATAGATTCCATCACTCATAGATCTCCTGAAAATCATAATACGTTTATGAGTGTTTATAACCACATTTAAGCAAAGTTTCATAATAAACATCCAAAGACAACTCTAAATTAGAAACTTAGCTAAATGTCAACAATTAAGCACATTTGGAATCCAATTAGATCAAATAAAGAACATTCAAGAGCTGAAATTATTAGCAGATCACCAGTCAGTTCCACCCAAGCAATTACAATAATGCTTTTGGTAATACTTACAACTCTACTTGGCGGAACCATCCTAATCTTTCTTGGGGTGGAAATTCTTAAGGTCATTCTTCTTTTTATCAGCCCACAGAAGCACCCCATGCCCCTCCAAGTTTCCAACAACAGAGCCCCCCTCAATCCCAAAGTTCAACTTCAACTTCCAACTTGGAGATGATGTTTGCCTAATTTATGACTAACTAATAAGACTACATGACTAAAACTGATATAAGGCTAGCCTCCCATGATGCTTTGATACAAAGTCAAGTAGCCTCCCTGAGGAATCTTGAGACTCAGGTTGGCCAACTTGCCCAAGCTTTAAAAAATAGGCCCCCAGGGAGCTTTCCAAGTGACACCATCAACAATTCTACGGGTTCCTCTAATAAGCATTGTAAGGCTATATCATTGAGGAGTGCGAAGGAAATAGAAGGAAATCCAAAGACCAAACTAATTGAAGAGAAGGTTGAGGTGGCACAAGATAAAGTGGTTTTGAGCAAAGAGGTGAAGAAAAATGAGGAAATTGCAAAGGGAAAGGTTGAAGTCAAGGAATTGAAAGGAAAAGCTTGATGCTCAATTTCAAAAATTTCTGGAGATTTTCAAGAAACTTCACATTAACATACTGATAACACTATATTTTATACATTTTATAATCCTCTCACTAGGCTTCTTAAGGTGGCACAAGATAAAGTGGTTTTTGAAGAGCAAAGAGGTGGAGAAAAAATGAGGAAATTGCAAAGGGAAAGGTTGAAGTCAATAAGAAGGAGGACAATGTCTCCCGTAGCACTTGAATTTGCCTATAAATAGGCGGCACATACACCACCTCCACCTTCCTCTCTTCCTCCTCTCTTCAATTTTCTTTCTCTTTCTTTTTCGCTTAGCTAAGGAAAAAGCTTCTATGATGTCAATTTCAAAAATTTTATTCTCTCTTGCTTTAATGATTTTCAAGAAACTTCACATTAACATACTGATAACACTATATTTTATACATTTTATAATCCTCTCACTAGGCTTCTTAAGGTTCAATTAGGTTTAATTAAGTTAATTTTGACACATTTTATGATATTGAGCCGAATTGGATCATTAAACAAATTATTGCATAAATTAGCCTTAATTCATCTCTTTGACAGTGTTTAGTAAATTGACTATATCTTGAATTATAAATATCTGATTGATGTGATTTTGGTCTTGTAGGAAAGATAAGACAATTCCCTACAACTTTCATGAAGACCTCAAAGGCCCAATCATACGATTAGATAATGCAAATTGGAGTTGAAGTAAGAATTGTAGTAAGCAGGGTCGATCCACAGAGAACCAATTCAATCCACTATCAATCCAATTCCTAAATTAAACTTAATCTATGTGTAATTAAAACTACAAAAGAAATTAAACTTCCATGCCATATCTCGAGCTATATGATTTTAAATGGGTTACAATTTTGATGGTTGATGGTTAAGACCCATATCTATAAATGAAGAACACAAAACTCCTTTCTTAGACTCACTAGTCATACCACTGAGGTGATATTTTACCACTTTCAAGTTTGGGGCTTGAAAGTCGAAATAAAAACATAATTGTAGAGATATGCAAGATTCACATAATCAAAACTAGAGTTTCATCCTCCCTTAACCAATTAAGAAGTTTAGCCACACATGGCAAATTCAAAAACAGAAGAAGAATTAAAAGAAAACATGCAAAAGAAGAAAAGAAAAACTAAAGATCAAACTAGTTTCCAAGGCCATATATCTTGGGCTATAAGTGTCCAAATGAGGTGATTTTGATGGCATTTGAAAGATAAGATATAGGCCTACAACTTTCATGAAAACCACTTTTCTCAGAAATGAATAAAAAATAAGACACAGCCTTGTCTCTTGGACACACGGCCGTGTCTCCTCAATACATCATTGGTGACGTCCAAAACTTGTTGATTATTTAGGGTTTAGAACCACATTTAAGCATAGTTTCACAATAAACATCCAATTAAACTCTAAAGCGAAACTTAGCTAAATATCAACAATTAAGCACATATGTAATCATGTCTATGGGAGGCAATTAAACACGGCCGTGTCTCCCGTAATCGACGGATCAAATACCCCCACACTTAACCTTTTGCACTTCGGGCAAAACATAAGACCAAACCAAGGAACAAGGAAAACAAAACAAATTCAAAAACCTAACAATTTAAAGAACTCAATTTGCCTATAAATCTCAAACCAACATGCAAAGTATCTTCAAATTGAAAAGCATGAATTAAGAATGATAGATCCTCACAAGATACACTCTCAATCTCTCAAGTGTTTACCGGCCTCAAATCATCATGAAACAAGGCACTACTTCTCCACTACTCATATGAGGGGGAGAGACAGAGGTGCTTGGTAAGATGGCACCTTCATTGGGGGAAGAATTGATAAACATGAATTTCTTCCTCTTTTATCCTCTCTTTACATCAATTTTATTTCTTTTCTTTTACAATCTTTTTGAATTTTTTTCTTTTTTCTTTGCTTTTTCTCTCTTCTAGCTTATGTGTAAATAAGTTTCCTTCTACTTGGGTCAAAGTGTGAAGTTCTTGGTAATAAAATAAGGTTAGATTTATTCCTCTCTTGTGCTTTAATGATTTATTTTTCTAGTAACCATTTTATGTGTTATATTTTCTTTTTGATAATTTAGAAACCATCCTTGTAAAGAGGAGTTCTTGATTTATTGTAGACAAGATTTTGGCACAGTGAATGCTTTAACCCATTTACAAGTGATGGAAATAATTGAAGGAAACATAATATAATTACGTATATTATTTTAAATGGACTTTTAATGTTGTATTTTTCAATTGGAACCTCCATGTTGCGAGGATTCTAATTGAGTTATAAAAGAAATTAATCTTACCTTTACTTTATTTACCAAGAGTAGATCTTTTAACCCTTGACTTCACCACCGAAAAAGTAAATAATTTTTATGCATTGTAGTAACAAAATATTTACCTTACCTTAATTAATCTTCATCAATTCCACCTCCCTGGATCGACCTCATCAACTTTCAACTCAGAGAAATTTATTACTTGAGATAACCTCGAGAAAATTCATCACTTGAGTTCGCAACAATTAACCCTACAATGGTCAGTGAAGGAGAGGTGGGTTCATCAAGTTTTTGGACTTGGTTGAAAATTTTCATTACACATACGGCCTGTGCATCAATGTTATTAATTTGCTTACTCCTCCGGTGAAGGTTCGGGTTGCCTAGGAGGAACTTGTTTGGAAGAGGATCCCACCACCCTGTAATATGTATTGGAGTAGGGGTGAGTTGTCGAGGCTAATATCCCCATTTTCCTCCTCATTTCTACTATTCTTAGGAGATGGAGGAGGAGTCACCATCGAGCAAGGCACCACTCATTCTAAGAAAGCTTTCAAAAACTCAAATTAATAGCGCAATAAGAATTTGAAAATTGGTTCCACGAACAAAGATTGATGTGCGATTAAAAATAAGTATCAAAAACAGGGCCAGTTCTTTACATGGAGTTTAGAGATTCCATTCAATCCAGCTTTAATATTCTTTTTGATGCTATGAAACACCCCAAAGAATAACATTCTATTTTTAATATTGATTTAATTGATGATTTGGTTGATAACTCATATGATGATCAATTATGTTCTTATGTGATTGGGATAAATCCCATGTTTCCTTAAGTTTCGCTTAATTCAAATGATCAAATCCTAACCATTAGTTACTTGTAAAGCAACCGTAATTACCTAATGATTGTATGAAGATTTGTGTAAGATCTAATCACACACCTGTGATTATTAGATCATAAGTTGTGTTCTATGATTTTACTGAAATATCTATATTTAAATTACTTAGATCATATGTCTCACTTTACCACCGCAACCGGGTTTTACCACTTTCGAAGTTTGGCATGAATGATGAAACATATGAATAAAAACATAATTGTATTAATATAAAGAGATATGCAAGATTCACATAATCAAAACTAGAGTTTCATCCTCCCTTAACCAATTAAAGTTTAGCCACACATGGCAAATTCAAAAACAGAAGAAGAATTAAAAGAAAACATTGTTTAGAACAAAAGAAGAAAAAGAAAAAACTAAAGATCAAACTAGTTTCCAAGGCTTGAGAGTGATTGATCTTTGATCGCTCAATCAAGTGAATCCTCGATCGAATCCTTCCCCTTCTTGGTCTTTGTGTTTCTCTCAGTTTCCTTCACGTCTCTGTCCGTCCAGACCTCCTTTAAGGGCTCTAAGCAACCCTATTTATAGGTTTTGAAACCTAATTTAGCATTAAAACTCGAATTTAAATTTCTGATGCGACGACACGGGCTGTGTCATATGACACGGCCCAGGCCCTGTACTTTTTCGTCAATCCCCAATTCCATGTATTTCACAAGTCGAGAGAAGAACACGGCCCAGGCCCTGTAATTTGACACGGGCCGTGTCGTTTGACACGGCCCACCCCCTGTCAGGTGACATGGGCCCTCTAATTTGACATCTTCATTTTCAGCCCGGATTCTTTACAAATGCTTTTCTTTCATTGCTTCAAAAGGTGATATTGATCTCCTTAAGCATTCATCTCTCTCCTTAAATGGTCATTAAGCTCGGTTCAATGCTAATGGACTCAAACACTCAAAGATATCCTGAAAAGCATAATTCATTTATGAGTGTTTATAACCACATTTAAGCATAGTTTCATAATAAACATCCAATTAAACTCTAAAGCAGAAACTTAGCTAAATATCAACAATTAAGCACATATAGAGTCCAATTAAATCAATCATAAGGCAATTAAAATATGAAAATAATCGACAGATCAAACACCCCATGGAAGAACATTCTATTTTTCATATTGATTTAATTGATGATTTGGTTGATAACTCATATGATGACTTGTGTGAGGGGTTTCTCGAGATTGTTGACTTTGGTAATTTTGTGTGTAGTGATTTGTGTGCTAGCTGTGATGATAATAAGTTGTGTTCTATGTGTTCTGAAATATCTATATTTTTGGGATGTGATGAATTTGTACCTGTGTTAGCAAATTGTGCAACAAGTGATATATATGCAGAGCTTCAGGCAACAGAAACAGAGCAGCAGCAACCCACTAGATTACTTCCCTCTATAGTGTAGCCACCAAAGTTGGAGCTAAAGTCGTTACCTGAGCATCTGAAGTATGCATACTTGGCGGATAATGAGCAGCTCCTTGTGATTGTGGCCAAGAGCCTTCTTGCTGAACAGGAGGAGAGATTGCTACAAATTTTGAGAGAGCATAAGACAGCCTAGGACCCCGGTGTAAGCTCTCATGCTTCAAGCTTAACTTGGTCATTACACTTTAAGCAATGAGATCCTAGTGGAAGTCTCTCCATCTACAATTGATAAGGATGTTTCTTTCTCACACACACACACACTCTCTCTTTTTTATTTTACTTATCCTAGATTAATTGATGATAATTGTGGAATATTGTTTTCTTTTGAGCTTTACATTGAGGACAATGTAGAATTTAAGTGTGGGGGAGGAATTTGCATTCTATTTTTTGCTTTATTTCTGTTTTCTATTTTTTGCTTTTAATTTTGTTTTTGTTTTTAATTCTATATTTCTTTTTTAAAAAGAAAATGTGTGTTTTTAATTACTTTCCAAGGATGCTTTGGGATTTGTGAAGTTTATAAGTTAGCAATTGAAATTCAAGGTTCATAACATGATTCAATAATTTATCTTCCTTCTTGAATTTCACATGCTTGGTTTTAGATGTTTAGTTGGTAAATTAAGTTTGATAGACTTATACCTTGTGAGATTTTGAGCCTATTGATGGATGGATTTAGCATTTGTGTCATTCTCTTCTTTCTTGTGTAATTTTCACTCATGTCATTTGATCACTCTAGAACTTGCTTTGATTATTTTTTAGGCTACATTTTCATTTGCACATGATTGAGACCTTCTTTCTTGAATTAGCTACTTTGCCCAAATAGCCAACCTTGTATCATTTCCCTTTGATTAACCCCCTTGAGCCTATTTACCTATCTTTTGTTTTAGCTCATTATATGCCTTATGTGAAAAATCATGTTTTTACCTTACCTTAGGGAATCAGAAAGCATTGGTTCATTGTCATTGGAGGAGCTCTTTTGCTTATAGGCAATTTATAGTATAAGTGTAGGGGTCGTGCAATTTGATGTGCAATATGCAAAGTGCTTGGTGGAAGAAAAAAGAAAGAAAAAGAGCCAATTAAAAAAAAGAAAAAAAAGGAAAAAAAATAAATGCAAGAAGGTTGTGAAAGAAAAGAAAAAAAATAGGAAAAGAAAGGAAAGGAATATGTAAAAAGAATGCGTATTATATAGAATTGGGGGGTGTAAAATTTCATGCTTGTCATTTGAGTTCCTCCCCAATGCTCTTTTTTTCTCTTGGGCATTTAGTTTGTCATATTCATATTGTTTCCTTCCCTTACTTTGGCCTCATTAAAACCTTGAATAAAGTTTTCTTAATTTGTGTGTGCATGTGCTTGAGTAGGGGAGAAGTAGAAAATAAGCAAGCTTATGGTAATATAATTTTTATGAGTTGAATTGAGTGAAATACCTACCTTTTAAACACTTGAGGGATTGAGAATGTATCTTGTGAGGATCTATCATTCTTGATTCATGCTTTTCAATTTGAAGCTAACTTGCTTGTTGGTTTGAGATGTGAAGAAATGTTACTTCATGAATGTTTTGATTCCTTGAATCTTTTCTTACTCTTCTAACTTGTAAACTTTTACATTCTTAAAGGTTATTGGAAAGTGAATCTCTTTGAGCTTTAGTTTTTGAATTTTTGTGTTTCTTGTCCCTTAGTTTGAATCTTTAGTTTGCCCGGGACGTACAAAAGTTAAGTGTGTGAGAATTTGATAAACACGATTTTTATACATTATTTAATTATCATATTTAGTCTCTTAGACCTCTTATATGCTTAATTGATTAGTTTTGGTCACAATTTATAAGTTTGAACTCAAATTAGGCTTAATTGAATTTTCTAGCATTATTAGCATTTTACACTATTTCTGTATTTCGACCATATATTGAGCTCTAAATATCTAATAATTATTAATTTTACATTGTAAGAAAGATGAGAGAAAACTCTACAACTTTGATAAGATCTAGAAGTCTCAATCGGATGTCTAGTGGACCGAATTGGGCTTGGAAGTCAAAACTTGAGTTCTGTTGCATAATCTGAGTAGTCTACACTAATTAGTCCATAACTTGGGCCGTAGATGTGATATGGACCTGAAACTAGTGGAATTGGAAAGCTTACACACAAAGCTCAAACTCTTATGAAGACCACGAATTGAAACTACAACGTTTTGATGGTGTTTCACCCCTATGAAGTCGGATGAAGGGATCAGAGACTTGTTAAGAGTTAATTGGGCATAAGTCTATCATTTTAAACCCAATTGAAATGATTTCGGTTGCCAATGAAAGCTAAGTGGCCAAAAATTAACTTTAACTTAGGGTCAAATTAGTATTCTTAATTTTAAAGTTAGTTATTTTGTTATAAAGAGGGGATCCGAGATAGAGAAAAACCCTAGCCATTTTACTTGATTCTTCTTCCTAGAGTTTTCTCCCTTCTCTTTAGATTTTCATCTTGTTCTCTTCTTTTTATGAGTTCTTCCCTCCCATTCATGGAGGGGTACAGCCTTTAATTAATCAAATGGATTAAAATTCTTGATGATTAATCTTGATATTCTATTTTAATTGTTATACATTTGATTATTAATCAAGTTTCTCTTCTTCTTCTTCTTCTTCTTCTTCTTTGTTTGATTCTGATTGAATGCTTAATTTGATTAGGATTTTTATATGTTAATTGCATAATTATCATATGCTAAAAGAGGATTTTTATATGTTTAGCTTAGTTAGATCTTAGTTTTTAAGTTAATTTGGGTTTTGGATGGATGTTTGATTTGTCTAACCTTAATTAATTTAATTCTGGAAGTGTTTCTAGTAGAAGATCCATAGATCATTGAGAGGCATTTTGATGTGATCTAAGACTAAGGATTTGGTTGATAATTGAATGGATCTTTAGTGATCAATGATAGACTAAGATCAAGATTGGTTAGTTCTCTTGGATTGATTATTTCTTAAATTTGTTTTCTCTTCTTTAATTGCTTTCTATTTCTGTTAATTGATCTTACAAATCCCTTCCCCCTTATTTACTAACCTTTTAATTTGATTTCATGATCATAATTAGAGTGATCTGTGGGCTCGACTTGGTGTTACCTTATGCTGCAAGTAATTTTGGTAAATTGGTTATAAATTGATTTAAATTTGGTAGCATCAGTAGTTATTAGCGCTTAGAGCTTTTATTAATTTGAGAGAAGCAAAATACTGTCCACAATAAGAAATTCAGTAATTAATTTTTTTAACGATACCACTTAACGCGTAGCCTCATAACAATCTATATACTCTGCCTCCATAATAGAAGTAGCTGTAAGTGTTTGTTTAACACTCTTCCAAGAAATAGCCCCTCCTGCTAACATAAAGATATAACCTGATATGGACTTATAATCATCTCGACAACCACCATAATCAGAATTAGTATGGCTTACCACCTCAAGGTGGTCTGACCTCATATTGGTGAGCATATAATCTTTGGTACCTTGTAGATACCTCATAACTCGTTTTGCAGCCAGTCAATGAGCCACACCAAGTTTGCTCAAGTATCTCCCAAGTACACTAACAACAAAAATAATATCAAGACATGTACAAACTTGAGCATACATAAGGTTGCCAACAGCGGAAGCATATGAGACTTTCTCTATTTCAGTAGCATCTTTATCATTTTGAGGACACTGAGCATTAGAGAGTTTTCCTCCCTTTTGAATAGGTGCAGCACAAGGATTACAAGATTTCATATTAAATCTATTTAGAATCTTTTCAATATAAGCTTTCTGAGACAAGCCAAGAATACCATGAAATCTATCATGGCGAATCTCAATATCCAAGACAAAAGAGGCATCACCAAGATGTTAGCCATGGTAACCATCACCCAAGAGGGGGGTGAATTGGGTGATTACAAATTTTAATGCAACTTTGAGAAATTAAGCATTTTGAATCACGCAAGTAATAAATGCAGTGGAACATGCACAACAAAGGTATAACTATTATAGATTACTCAAATACAACTTGAGATATATGATGAATTAAGCAAATAAGCTAGATATGAAGTTCATAGAATCAAATCACCAAGAAGACAAGATATGCAATAGACAAATATAATACACCAAATACTGAAATTAAACAGTGTAGGGAAGAGAGAATCAAACTCAAGAATTTATCCTGGTTTAGCCACCAACCACTTGTGGCCTACATCCAGTCCCCAAGCTTAACTTGAGATTTTCTTCACTATCTCCTAGACTTCACAGGTGCTAGGAAAACCTTTGTACAAACACGAGCACTCATCACACCTTGGGATACCTCACCCTTGTGCTAGAGCCTCCAATTCTTCAAGCTTTACAGATGCTTGATGACATTTACAATCAAGAGCACTCACAACACCTTTGGGATACCTCACCCTTTTGTGTTTGAGTCTCACTACAATGGATACCTCACCATTTTCTCTCTTGAGGGATACCTCACCCTCTTACAATGATTTCAATGTGAATAGAAAGAATAGAAACTCTCACAATAGTAGATATACAACTTGAAGAACAAAGTATGGATGATGGAAAACTCTCTCAAGAGTGGATAATACAAGTTGAAGCTCAATGGGTATAAAGGATTCAAATTTAAAGCTCAAAATATGATTTTGATGATTCAATGATCAAACCAAGTGTTCAAGAGTTTCTCCAAGTATAAATGCTTCAATCTACACTTATTTATAGAGCCCAAATGATAAAATAGTCATTGGTAGTGTTTAATAATGATTTTTTTATGAAAACTAGCTGTTTATAGCCGTTAGAAACATTTTTGGGCACTTGATAATCGATTACAAGCTTGGTGTAATCGATTATAAGCTTTTTGGGCACTTTGTAATCGATTACACACTTCCTGTAATCGATTACATGGCTTCTGTCAACGTTGTAATTGATTACAGCATTTTTGGTTTTGAAAACTGACTTTAAAAAGTCATAACTTCTTCATTTCTTATCCGATTAAAGCGAATGACACTCATTGGAAAGATCTTTGAGTATATTTTCATATGAAAGAAGTTTCAGAACAAAACTCAAAGTATTTTGAAAGATATGATCAAATTAGTAACTAAAGGTCAGTTTTACAAAACTTAAACTTGACTGTTTTTGAAAGCTAACTTTAAATGGTCATAATTTCTTCGTTTCTTATCCGTTTTAAGCAAATGACTATTCATTAGAAAGATATTTAAGTCTATTTTCATATACAAAATGTTTCACAACAAAACTCAAAGTAGTTTGAAAGTTATGATCAAAAGAGTAACTATATATTAGTTTTACAAAACACAAACTTGGTTATTTTTCATAAATTTGAAATACCACCAAGACTAACTTTTCAAAAATAGTTTGTTAGGCATCTAAACATTTTAGAAACACTTATAAATATGTTTAAAACTTGTTTGAGCTTAGTGTGATTCCTTTTTACCTTTACACAAGATCTAAGTCTTATAAGCTATTCTTGAAGAACCTTAGGACTTGATCTTTTGCCATCATCAATTCTTGATGTAATCCAAACTTCCAAAAATTCTTCTCTTCAAATATTGCAAATGCTTGGAACATCTTATCATTCTCATTCTTCTTGAATTGAGCATAATTGTGATTTTTTACTTTCTTATTGCAATGCTCACTCTTGGTGCTTGGATTATCCTACAAAGTGTTACTCACTTAAAACAAATATAGTTAGTCCAAATTCATAATTTAATATCTTCATATGCATGATTCATAAATGTATAACTCTAGTTAGTCTAACATGAATATAAGACTTTCATAAACACATCCAAATAAGATATTTATTAATTACTAATGGATATGCACAATATAGGATGCAACAAAGAACATGTTGCACATTTTCATTTAAACAAAATCAAATCCAATATTAATTCATTTATAACTCATATAAAGAATTATTGGATATATTATATGATGAATGTTACATATATCTCATTGCATGATTATTAAGTGAGATATAACTAAATAAAGTACACAATCATGCATGATACAATATATCTCATTAAGCACATCTATGTAACATGATCAACATTCTTTTGTGATGCATTTGTCATTTATTAAGCACAACTATAAAGCATAAGCATCATTCTTTTTGTCTTGTATTTGTCATCATCAAAACTTAACATATTAAATCATTGGGGCAAACCTATTTTCACAATTTCTCCCCTTTTTTATGATGACAAATCACCAAAGAAAAATATGTTGAGCAATATAGAAGAATAGATATTCATGTAAGTATATCAAGCAATAAGCACAAGAACATATTTTTTTTTCCAATTTTCACTCCCCCTATTTGACATCAACAAAAAGGCTTAGGAAGGAAATATAACATTTTCTCCCCCTATAGATAAAACTCATGTTGTCAAGAAGGGTAGGATCTTCTCAATGAAAGAATCAAAAGATATGAAGTTTAAGAAAGTTTACCTTCTTTCATTGATAAAGGGAAAGATAATAAGAGATGATTTTTGTTGACATATTAATAGTATTAACAATAAAGCACTTCATGTCAAACAATGATGTAAGTCAAGGGATATAAACAACAATTTAAGAACTAGGCTCCCCCTCAAAATATGCATATTATCAAAATATTAAACGTAATAGTTTAACATAGTTATGCATATATTTATAGTCAACAAGGAGATGGAAAAAAGATATAAGATAAGCAAGATAAGCTCCTCCTTATTAAAGCACAAGATAGATAAAAGGAAATATGCATATCAAGACCATGTAAGCATATTACCATAAAGAAAAGCAAGGCAAAGATACATATTCTTAATCCATCAATCACAAACCATTTTAAAAACTTCTTCCCCTTTCAAAAAGAATCTTACAAGAACACATTATATTTTCAAAAGCATTTTAGAAAGATTGAGAGGTTTAATATTAAAGCCACATATTCCTTGAGAATGATCAAACCCAAGTTAAAAGAACATATGAAAGTAAATCTCATCTCTTTTTCATTGAACAAGAGTCTTAAGAAAATAAAATACTTTGAAGAACAAGACTTATATTTTAAAGTATCAAGATGAGCTCTATAGAACATTTCAAAAAATCTATTTGGAAACTTTCTTAAGCATTCTCTCAAGATTTAATAAGACTTTTCAAAGCAAAAGAAGAAAATACTACATTTATAACACAAATCAAATTATTTCCAAATTTTCAAGATAAATATGAGGTAAAAAAAAACTTTCAAGTTCTTAAGACAAGTTCAAAAGATTCTCAAGGATATGGAACTTGAAAAGCTTCTTTCAAATTTGATAAGAAATTTTACTTTTAAAAAAACTTTTTAGTTAAGCCATAAACTCTTTTCGAAACAAGAGCATGATTCTCTTAGGTGTTATACCACTAAGAAATCATAGATCAAGAGAATCATAGATATCAAACATTCACCATGATGAAATATGTTATGGGGATCAAAGCATGTATAGAACTAATATCATCCACCCTATATGCAATGTCAAAAATAACAAGTTAATATTCAATTAGGCACTTTGTTAATGCTAAGCATACTTCTCATATAAGGAAAACATCTAATAATTTAAGATTAAATTATCAACAAGTATCATACAATACATAGCATATAAAATACCATAATAACTTAGGGATAGAGATACTTATTGAGAGAGTGATGCTTCGTTTAGAATGTTCTTCATTTATTGGATCTTTGAGTTTGAGCTTTCTTCCATTGAGTATTCCATTTCATTACTCTTGAAGAAAGTCTCCTCATGTCCTTCTTCATTTAACTCTTCTCATTTATCCACATATGCTTGACACTTTAATATTTGATGGCTATACTTGAAGCACATAGAGATACTTGCAAAGCTAACTTTAAAAGTTCTCTAAATCATAGGTTAGCATCAAATATCATTTAAGCTCATTTACAAGTATAATTTAGGTTGATATATAATGTAAAGTATGTATCACATTATCAACTATGCAATATTAGTTCTAACAAGAATGCATGAAGCACATATGCACTTGAATCCACAAACATGATTTAAGCATTTTAAGGCATGATTCAAGTTTATCAAGAAACACATGATCAACATCAAAACTTATATAAGCATTTTGGGGCAAACAATGATCATGTAAGGCATGTAATATCAAGTAAGAAATTCTAATATGCACACATGTCAATCAAGAACAAAAAAAAATCCCTTATTGTAATGAAAGAATTGAAAAACCATGGAATTATAACTTTTAAAACCATTTACATCTTGTTTTCAAGATTTAAACTTATCAAACAAGAATATATATAACATTTTACTTTCCAATCTCCAAGTGAGTATACAAGACAAGTAAGCATCAAAGAGAAAGGATTAAAACTGCTCATGAGCATGTGAATTTCAATATTTAAACAAAGAGAATTGATCACAAGCTCAAGACTAAAGATATTACCATAACATGTCATTCCAAGCAAGATGTGTACATATCTAACATGTTAGCATATGTAAAGACACTTTTAAAATATAATGCTAGAAAAGCACAATTTAAGGCATGTTAAGGCATAAAACAAATATCTACTTATCCAAATATTACATGATATTCAAATTAAAACATAAGTAAGGATAAAAGATTGATATCACCAAAAGTGTACTCTTTGAGTTTTTGTAGGTGACTTCAACTTCTATGCCTCAAGGCCCCTTGAGAATGTTGTGGTTCTCCATGTCTTTCTTTTTATGTTTTTCACTACTTTTGGAGAACTTGGACCATTTTAAGTTTTCTCAACCTCAAGTAGTATGGTTGTATTTCACTTCATTTGCATGCTTGAGCTAATAGTCACCCTACAACATAATTCAAAGTAATTTCTTTGGTATCCACTAATTTTGGATCCATAGGGGTTAGTCATTAATTATTAATCCATTATGCTCTCATAAAAAATTAATTTTTTCATAGTATGTAAATTGAACACAACAAATTAAACAATCAATTACCATTAAGCACATAACCAAAAGCAAGCTTACTTTCATAATATATAGACAATTCAAATCATAGCAAGCATACCTAGGCATTGTAGAATCTCATGTACCAAGATATAAATAAATTAATGAGCTATGGTATAACAAGAATTAATATAATCATGTGCTAAACAAAATATTCATATTTTATCAAGTGCACATGATTCTATCATTTACCTAGGGCCTACAAGGAATATACCTCATATTCATTATTTTTTTAAGTGAATGTGCATAAGAGGTAAAAACATTTGATACCTTGGCCTTGGTAATCAAGGAAACTCTTTTCTTTACCCATTGCTTCTCTTTTGGTGTTTTGACCTTTGCAAGTTCTACATTTTGTTCTTGAGAAGCTTTGGTTGAAGTCATCTTCATTGTTTGATCAAAACTTCTACCAATGGGCTTTGGAAGCATTCCCCTTGATGATTCCTTTTTCACTTGACCAATTTGTCCATTCTTTTGAGAAGTTTTCTGCATAATTGAAACACTAGGAGGACATTTTGGTACCCACTTCATCTTGGGTCCTTCAATGTTAGTACTAGGACATTTAGGATCTTTAGGAACCTATTTCATATTATTTCTCATATAAGAATTTCTTCTATAATTGTATAAATGAGAAATATATCTTAGATGACCATAAAAGTTACAAACAAGTGAATTCAATGATGGCTTGGTCCTTTGAAGATCATTTTTGAATAACTTGAGCCTTTGGTTGTTATTACATTCTAAACTAATTTTGCCATAAGCCTTGCTTGAATTTTCATGTGGAATAACATCAATTTCATTCTTACTAATACACATGGATTATAAGCAAATAGAATTATTAGCTTTGGCAAATTTAGAAGATAAGTCTTCAACTTGATTTTCTAAATTAATATATTTTTCATAAGAAGTTGAGGTTTCACATTTTAAAGGCATTTTCTCATCAAGAAAAGCATATTCATTTTTCAAGATATCAATTTCATTTTCAATGGAGGAAATGTTTTCCAAACAAGATGAGTTTTTCTTTTCTAAAAGTAACAAACCATCATGCAATTCATCATATGCACATTTTAGCTCATCATAGGAAGGACTATAATATGGTTTAACATTATTTACCTCAAGGTCCTTTTTAGCCATATATGAAGTAGTCTCAATTTCTAGCATATTTGGCTCTTTAAGGGAATCATTATCTTCCTCATTAATTTTGTTTTGCTTTGCCTCTTCTTCAAATTGAGCATAATCATCACCAAGAGACATTGAGCTCATTTTCTTGCTTTGAACATGTTCTTGAGGACATTTTTCAATGTTGTCTTCCTCTAGAGAATTTTACTCTTCTTGCTCTCTATATACAACTTTGTACACAAAATCATTATTAGCAAGATAGATAGAATCAAGAGCATCCCATATATCTTTAGCACTAAAGCAATTCTTAATTATAGCATAAGCATCATCATTTAAACTACTTATTAAAATTTGCATAGCTCCGATGTTCAAAGAAAAACATTTCTTTTCATAGGCATTCCAAGTTTATTTTGATTTGTAAGTAAATCCATCAAGCACAATATCCTACAAATCAATATCAATAGATTGCATATAAATTTCCATTCTAACTTTCCAATAAATGAAATTCACACCATCAAAGAATAGTGATTTATTAATTTCAAAACTTTCCATTTGAAAAGCTTTTAATGGTTGCCAAACAAACAAGGATCTTTAACTCCAAGCGGTTAAACTTTTACCAGAGCACGAAGCTCTGATACCACTTGTTAGCCATGGCAACCATCACCCAAAAGGGGGGGCGAATTGGGTGATTACAAATTTTAATGCAACTATGAGAAATTAAGCATTTTGAATCACTCAAGTAATAAATGCAGCGGAATATGCATAACAATGGTACAATTATTATAGATTACTCAAATACAACTTGGGATATATGATGAATTAAACAAATAAGCTAGATATGAAGTTCATAGAATCAAATCACTAAGATGACAAGATATGCAATAGATAAATATACTACACCAAATACTGAAATTAAAGAGTGTAGAGAAGAGAGAATCAAACTCAAGAATTTATCCTGGTTCAGCCACCAACCACTTGTGGCCTACATCCAGTCCCTAAACTTAACTTGAGATTTTCTTCACTATCTCCTAGACTTCACAGGTGCTAGGAAAACCTTTGTACAAACAAGAGCACTCATCACACTTTGGGATACCTCATCCTTGTGCTAGAGCCTCCAATTCTTCAAGCTTCACAGGTGCTTGATGACATTTACAATTAAGAGCACTCACAACACCTTTGGGATACCTCACCCTTTGTGTTTGAGTCTCACTACAAGGAATACCTCACCATCTTACAATGATTTCAAGGTGAATAGAAAGAATAGAAACTCTCACAATAGTAGATATACAACTTGAAGAACAAAGTATAGATGATAGAAAACTCTCTCAAGAGTGGATAATACAAGTTGAAGCTCAATGGGTATAAAGGATTCATACTTTAAAGCTCAAAATATGATTTGATGATTCAATGATCAAACCAAGTGTTCAAGAGTTTCTCTAAGTATAAATGCTTCAATCTACACTTATTTATAGAGCCCAAATGATAAAATAGCCATTTGGTAGTGTTTAATAATGATTTTTTATGAAAACTAACCATTTATAGCCGTTAGAAATGTTTCTGGGCACTTGGTAATCGATTACAAGCTTGGTGTAATCGATTACAAGCTTTCTGGGCACTTTGTAATTGATTACACACTTCCTGTAATCGATTACATGGCTTCTGTCAACGTTGTGATCGATTACATGACTTGTATAATCGATTACAGCATTTCTGGTTTTGAAAAATTGACTTTAAAAGGTCATAACTTCTTCATTTCTTATTCAATTAAAACAAATGACCACTCATTGGAAAGATATTTGAGTCTATTTTCATATAAAAAAAGTTTCAAAACAAAACTCAAAGTATTTTGAAAGATATAATCAAATTAGTAACTAAAGGTCAGTTTTACAAAACTCAAACTTGACTGTTTTTGAAAGCTAACTTTAAATGGTCATAATTTCTTCGTTTCTTATCTGTTTTAAGAAAATGACCACTCATTGGAAAGATATTTGAGTCTATTTTCATATGCAAAATGTTTCATAACAAAACTCAAAGTAGTTTGAAAGTTATGATCAAAAGAGTAACTATATATCAGTTTTACAAAACACAAACTTGGCTATTTTTCATAAATTTGAAATACCACCAAGACTAACTTTCCAAAAATAGTTTGTTGGGCATTTAAACATTTTAAAAATAGTTATAAATATGTTTAAAACTTGTTTGAGCTTAGTGTGATTTCTTTTTACCTTTACACAAGATCTAAGTCCTATAAGCTATTCTTGAAGAACCTTGGGACTTGATCTTTTGCCATCATCAATTCTTGATGTAATCCAAACTTCCAAAAATTCTTCTCTTCAAATATTACAAATGCTTGGAACATCTTATCATTCTCATTCTTCTTGAGTTGAGCATAATTGTGATCTTTTGCTTTCTTGTTGCAATGCTCACTCTTGGTGCTTGGACTATCCTACAAAGTGTTACTCACTTAAAACAAATATAGTTAGTCCAAATTCATAATTCAATATCTTCGCATGATTCATAAATGTGTAACTCTAGTTAGTCTAACATGCATATAAGACTTTCATAGACACATCCAAATAAGATATTTATTAATTACTAATGGATATGCACAATATAATATGCACTAATTTCAACAACATCTAATCCAACACAAGCTTGAATAATGTATGGTAAGAGAATGTACCTGTTGGCAAAGAAATTAGTGACTTCTATTTTGTTAACCTTACCTTCTACTAATCTCCGCCTCTAACTCTAACTCTTCACATGGCAAACTCTCCTCTTATATGTAATTATGTGTAATTTTCTATAATTGTGTGTAATTATCCGTAATTGTGTGTAATTTTCTGTAATTGTGTGTAAAATTGTCCACTTGTAAATAAGTGAAGGTTCTATTTATAGGCGATTATTAAACTTTAATTCTCATGTAAATATCAATCCATTAATTGATCACAAAAAAATTTCAACAAAATTAGCCTCCTAAATTATCCCATGATTTATTTTAAGAAAATCGAATCATGATATCTCATTTAAAACACATTCCTCCTTTCTCTTTTTTATTGAACCACCACAATTTCTTATTTTGAGTCTTTCCTTTTAAATCTTGAATTTTTTTAAGAGTATCAAATCACAACTCCTCACTAAAAGCATGTGCTTCAATCAATTTTTAAGAAAATTAAATCATGATTTCTTATTAAAAGCATATCCCTTATTTTTTAAGAATATCAAATTATGATTTCTCATTAAAAGCATATCCTTCAATTATTTTTTTAAGAAAATCAAATCATGATTTCTTATTAAAAGCATATTCCTATTTTTCAAGAATATCAAATCATGATTTCTCATTACAAGCATATCATTCAATTATTTTTCAAGAAAATCAAATCATGATTTCTTATTAAAAGCATATCCCTATTTTTCTTTTTTCCTCTTTATTTTTTTTGTACAAATAATAAGGAAAAGTAGTGATCCAAATAAGATGAAAGTAATAAAACCTGAAAAAATATTATGTGTTCAAAACATTGCAATTAAGCATCATTTAACACAAAATTATTAGTCCTTGATTAAGCAACAAAAATAAAAATTTTATGGATAAAATTGGGTATCAATGCACACACTACTCACTATGATGTTGTTCTTCGTATTATTCGATATATAAAAGGGACTCAATTTCATGGGCTTCATTTTTCAGCCAACTCCTCTTTGGTCCTCCAAGCTTATTCTAATGCTGATTGGGGTAAAAAACCCACTAATTGCCGATCCACCATGGGCTACTATATCTATCTTGGTGATGTGCTTATTTCGTGGTGAAGTAATAAATAAACTTTAACTACACGTTCCAGTATTGAAGTAGAGTATCGGGCTCTTGTTGACACCACTTCTGAAATACTTTCGTCGTGTTGGCTTCTTGATAACTTGGGTTTCTCTTAGTCCTCTTCCACTACTCTCTATTGTGATAATAGGAGTGCTATTTAGATTGCTCACAATGATGTCTTTCATGAGCGCACCAAGCATATTAAGATCAATTGCCACTTCATTCGTCAACACATTTTTTGAGGTGCTCTTCATCTCATTTCCATTGGAGCCATTGACTAGTCAGTCGATCTGTTCACCAAAGCTCATCATCCTAGTCAATTTCGCACTCTGGTTTCCAAACTCAAGTTGGTTCCCTCTACATCCACTTGAGTTTGAGGGGGTATGTTAGCGTGATTGATTTGTGATGATTGATTTTAGGGTTGATTGATTAGCTTGATTGATTTGATTGATTTGATTGATTCCATACATAATTATATTTAATTATTTTTCTTTTCTGTATAGCAATTCTCTTGTATAAATACAGGCTAACCCTCTTGTATACAACTCATTCAGAAATATATATATTCACTAATCTTTTTCTCTCTGTTTCTGTTTCTAACTAAAATAACCATCATGTCCTACTTCAAGTATTGCAAAATCAATTCACGTCTTGTATGTGGGACCTCTAGAAGTTCTTTCTTAGAAATGAGTCTAGCCAATAATTTTCACTACATTTGTCGATTCTTTTTTCTTCATTGAGGGTTAGTGAAGCAAATTGCTTTTAGAGAGAAAATTCGTTCGAGGATTTACACAGGTTCAAATGGATTTAGATATTCTCTTTCTTGAAAAAATAAGTATGATAATATTATATCGTGAAAGAAAAAGAAACAAACTAATTCTATGTTAGATTAGACATAAGTAGTGGTGGGTCTTTCTTTTGGTATATAGTGGTGGGTCTTTATTACATAAGAAAATTGGTCTTCAATTTAGTGTGTCTTTTTTCCTCAATAGCTCTCTTCTTATTTTTATATCTAGGAATCGTTTCACATACTCTACATTTTTTGTGGAGTATGGTACTCAACAGCCACATCCACTATTGATTTCTCATCTGTTATGCTTCATTTTCCCTCACCCCATTACCACCAAAAACCAGTCATTGAATTTGCAGCCGCTGACCTCTAAGGTGCCGAATCTACAACCACCGAGCTCCAGTGTGCCAGATTTGCAACCACCGCCATTAGATCTGCAATCACGGAAACCAGGCACTCACAAACTGAGCCCCGTCGCGCGAATCACGCATATGGAGTCACCATTACCGCAAGTGTGAGTGGACAGTGGTTAGGATTTGCATGGTGGAGCTCAGTTGTAGACAACAATGGCGGCAGTATCACCGAATCTATAACCACACAAACCCAGTCACACGCTGCTGGGGCTTAGTTTGTGAGTGGACCGATTCGCGTGGTACCACTAGATCTACAACCATGCGAACCCAGTCTCATGCTACCAATAAATGTAACACCCTTATGGGGATGTCACATTTATGATGCAATAAAATAAAATAAAATAAAATTCTTACCCAAGTTGTAAAACGTTTGGTACATAAATAATATTAGTGGTAGAATTTTTGCTTTTTATATTTATAACGTTAAATAAAATAACATGGAACACCAATTAAAACAAAACATAATCACACCATAATATACATATGATTCTTGTCTGAAGTATACAATTAATTTACAACTATTAATATTTAATAGAAACAGTAAAAGACAGCATACTACTCAAACATAACCCCTAAAACATGAGCCTTTGTCAGAAGACAAATTCCCTAGTTGGGAATGTCTTGACCGATAGAAATTCGACCCAAAAGTATATCGAAGTTCTTTCTAGGAGTATAGTGAAACTCATCCCACAACTCCCTAATAGGCAAAATAATCTCTACGAAAGCAATCGTGTAATGTGTAGTAACGAACCCATGTCGAGTCCTACTTACTGATAAAGTCACGTTACCACTGTACTCTATGTGTCCGGTGTCCCAGTGGATATACCAAGCCTCAGCGCCTTCGAGAAATTGTAGTCTAAAGAAACCTAATTGACCTCCTCTTGCCGCCATTGTAGTCTTTGATGATATAAACATAAAGTAGAAACAAACAGGACAATACAATAAAGAGGTGAGACAATCTACATCATTACCAGTATGGCAAATAAGAAAATGACAATACAAAACAATTATCACAACAGTACATACCAACATATCATGCATAATATATTAAGCAATACATATTAAAATAACACATACTATTATATCATGCATAATATATAAAAGCAATAGATCATACATTTTATCATAGATTATTGTAAACAGTAAAATGCAGATAATGCATGAACACACACCGACTCGTTCCAACTCCATGGAGCTAAACACGAATATCTGAGAGAATGATCCGAATAGAAACTAATAATACTTTATGGCTGCCCAACCAAACTATTGCACTGTCAAACATCGTGTCTATAGTCCACAGTCCAAACATCGTGTAGTAGTACACAGTCAATACACCGTGCACTACAGGCATAGTATGTAATAGTCTCCTCAAGATCCCGATTAAGAATAGTGCTTGTCAAGATCATTAGTGTGTTGCCCGTTATCACGGCCCAGAGGTGCTACCACTGTCCCCATATGGGATTCTCTGCACACTAATGCCTCCAAGTTCAATAAATGAACCACACTACGCCTATCACACCAAAACATGGTGTAATTCGCCTCATCAATCAATCGCCAATTATTGACCAAATTGACACAACACTCTAAGCATGATCTAAAATTACAAAAATATCCATATTTTATGATAATTACGAAAATACCCTTAGTCACAAAATACCAAAGTATAGTACATCCCACCTGATAGTACTACATCACAACATGTCCGGGTCCACCACTTTGGCCCGACAGCAAAACTCACTGTATCGTTCAATCGCGTAAGAATTTTATCGTGTTTTCACAATCTCATCATTTTCACAAATGTTTTTAAATCGTGTAAATATATTTTAACATTTTTGAACATCGTTTAATGTTTTTAAATCATTTGCTCAATCACGTAGGATTTTTAATTCATTTTCTTAACCAAATAGCTTAAAATCATCATTTTAAGAATGTACAAAACTATATCTAGTACATTTAAAATACGTAGAGTATTTTCCTTGTGTTATAAATATAGTATGAAATCTTTTCATTTTATTCGCCTGATTTTAGTAAATTTCGGCAGCATTTTGCCTGTAAAATCAGTATAATGTATTTTTGACGTTTTTCCACTAAATATAGTTCATTTTATTTTTACCCAATAATTACGCTTTGAAACTTGCTAATGCGCTTCAAAATTCATAAAATGAGCTTTACGTTAGTATTTTTCAAGCGTTTAATTTATTTCTTACTTTAAAATAAATTCTGCTAAGTTAGGTTTCTAGAACCAAATTTATTCCTTTTGTTTTCTCAAAGATTCATTGGAATCAATTTATTTTGTAAATCAATTACCTAACCTATCTTAGAAAATAAAGTGGCATGTTGGCCAAAATTGAAAATAAAATGGCATTCAATTATACACTAAATGGCATGTTGGCCATAATTAATCAAAATCATTCTTTAAATTTATTATTTTACCTAGATTCTTTAAATCGTTGATTTAGAAAATTGTTGAGAACATTTTGGTTCTTTGTTTGATGTAAGGCCGTGAACCACATTCTGTGTTCTTTGGAACACTCATGCAAATCGTTACATGTTATTCACATCCTACTTTAATAGTTATACAATTATAAACACATGCAATTATATAATCACATACAATATATATACAATAAATTTTAAAGTTATAAACATGCATAGCAATTAAAATTAATAATAAATACTATAAACATGCATGGCAATTAAATCAATCACAATTAGGAAAGCATTTAAACAATCACAAAAATAATAAAAACCATAAACAATCACACAAATGAATCCTTATGGATTCTTCATACACATACAAATCCATTTTCTCATCACCATACAAGGTTGATGAGATTAAATCTCCCTCTTACCTCTTGAAGACAATAATCGGTTAGTCTCCTCCTCTCTTTGAAATTTCGTGTAACCTCCAAAATAATTCCCTAAAGTTCTTAAACAATTAGTAAAAACACATACAAGGATCAAGATCAAAAACCATGGAACAAACATGGTTTAGAAAATTAAAAATCAAACTTTAAACCAAAGAATCAAAAACTTACCCTTAGGGAAGTAAGATAAAGGTTAGATTTTGAACTAGATAGAGTAGGTTTTTGACAAAACCTAGTGAATGAAAAGTGTTTAGAATATGATTTTGGTTTAGGAAATACGAAAAGATAAAATTATAGAGGTTTGATGGTGGTGTTTGGGTGCTTGGCTGAACCATGTGGAGAGAAAAGGAAGAAAATGGTTGCTTAGTTTCGTGGGATTTTTTAGGGAAAAGATGAATGCTTTTGATGAGAGAGAAAATAAATATTGTGTGAGTGAAAAAAAAGTGGGCGGTTGTACCGTGGGATAAACATAGAGAAATTAGGATTTACTTGAAGTAAAATATCCTATTTGAGTGCACATGGCTTATGTCACCTTTTAGCCACCAAGTGTGCCTGCAAGATGGTTCAAGAACCATGTAGAACTTGTCGAATTTGCCTCCCAAGGCTGCTGCAAAGTCGTGTGGTTCAAGGGCATTTAGGGACTCAATTTACTTTTAATTCAAGTCTAATTACTTGCTAATTAAATAGCTAATTAATTACGTTTAGTTTCCTAACCAATCTTAATTAATTATCCGACTATATATGCCTCTAGTGTACAATTTATGAGGCTACCTTTCGACGAAAATTAACGACAGAATGATGTAAAATGGAAGAACATTATTTCACAAGAATAGCTAAAAGTCAAATTCTGTCGAATGAAGACTCTGTCGAATGAAAATAAAAAACTGTCGAATATACTAGAAGGTCAGCAGAAATCCTAATTCGATGGACGGGTGTTGACGTTGGAGAAATCTTCCAAGTGTCGAACTGACGAAAGTACTATATGGTCGGAAATTCTAATCCGACAGATACTGACATTAGGGAAGTTTTTCTACTGAAGGGTTAGAAATTCCAAATCGACGGACATCGACATTCTATCTCGACGGATATTGACATCCTAACTCGATGGATATTGACATTGTACTAAATGGTCAGAAGATCAAATTTGACGGATATGAGTAGAAGTTCAAATTCGACGAATATGGGCAGAAATTCAAATTCGACGAATATAGGCGGAAGTTCAAATTCGACGAATATGGGCAGAAGTTCAAATTGTTACAATTGTTCACAAAGATTAATTAATTAGTTTATTTAGTTTGTTAATTAGGCCATTAGATTAACCAAATTAGGTTTAACTAGTTACTAATCACATTCAAGCCACTATGTTTGACTTAATTCTAACCATTGATTTCATCTTTAATTCCTATCCATAGATTAGATCTATGGCCAATATTCAAGGCTTGCTAATCAAGTTCACATCCACACCATTGATTTGATCAACGGTTAAGGTTAAAGGCTTCCTAACTAAGTTTTTATCCAACGGTCCATATTAAAGTCCATGCTCCTTTTGTTGACCTATTCCTATTGGTTCAAAATAGTTAAGCCACTTTCGTTGACTTGCTCCCATTGGTTTAGAATTTGGTCCAGTCAGAATCGTTGACTGCTTTTCCTAAACGCGGGTCCTATAGACTTTTAAGGGTCCATGGTTATTTCGAAGCAGATTTCTACTATTTTTGAGATAGTAGGTACTGTAATATAAAATAATATTATAATAATATAAAATTATTTTATTACATAGTTAAATCCTAAAAATTAAGAGATTAATATATATATTAATCAGAATTGGGTTTAGTAAGATCCCCTAACTCTAATTAATTAAAATAAGATTTTTTCGGCTAGAGAATTATTATTTTCTTGACTCGGAGCAATCACACAAAACAATCAAATGCACTCACGAAACAACCAAATTTAATTTACTACTCACAGAATTCACAAAACAGTGCATTTCAGGATGATATTATAATTATTCCGAAAGTTTGGGTGTTACAACTCTCCCCTACTAAAAAGAATTTCATCCCCCAAATTCATCATACATCAAAACAATTGAGGGTATTGCTCCCTCACCTATCTTCTAGCTCCCATGTAGCATCTCCACTCACATCGTTCCAAACCACTTTAACTAATGCGATCTCCTTTTCTCAAAGTTGCTTTGTCCTCCGATCTTCAACCTTGACTGGAAATGTCTCATAGGTTAAATTCTCCTTCAGTTGTATGGTATCCGACGAAGTATCTGATACGGCCCGATAAACTTCAGAGTGAGTTTCCTCAACTTGACCACTCGTCCAACTCCAGTCATAAGTGTCACACATAGAAATACATGATCACCTTCTTCAAATTCAAACAGTCTTTGTCTTTTATCAGCATAACTCTTTTGTCGCGTCTGAGTTGTCCTCATCTCGTTTTGAATCATCTTCACTTTCTTAGTTATCTGCTGCAAGAATTCTGGTCCTACAATATTACCTTCACCAGCATGATACCAACGCAACGGTGTTCTAAAGCGTCTCTCATATAATGCCTTATAGGGTGTCATCCCTATGCTCAAACGAAACCATTGTTGTATATGAACTCTATCAATGCTAGAAATTCATCTCAACAAGTCCTTTGAAAATTCTAACTATCGTCTCTTCCTTATATCCAAGCCCATCTTGCTTGATCAGGTACTTCAAGCCCTTGAAATTATTATGAATTTAACAAGAAAGAAAATGTCTTCAAATTTTCCTCGCAAAACGACTATCGCGTATCCTAAAAATGTAAATTGAATAATTCTTCTCATGCACGTTCCACCGCCTTGAAATATACGTCACCACCTTTCTATTCGATTTCCACACTCAATCTAAATCCACGAGTTGAACTCCTTCTAACAGAATTTGTATTTGACTAGTTTCGCACATAACTCCTTCTTCTTCTTCTTCAGAAATTGAAGAACTGTATTGAAATCTTTAGCATGTTCCTTTGAATTTCGAGAATAGGTCAAAACATTTCCAATAAGGATAATGACAAATTTGCCTAAGTGAGAAAGAAAGATCCTATTCATATAACTCGTGAACATCGTCAAAACATTCCCTACCCCGAATGGTAGTACTAAGTATTCATAGTGCCTGCAACGCATCTGAAATACTGTCTTGGAACATTCTCTACCTTTACGCGAATCTAATAATAACTAGTACGCAAATCGATCTTGGAACGAACAATGAGTTTCTTCATTTGATCTTCTAGTTCCCGTCGTCACATCATTCCAGATTTTCTTCATCAAGAGAAGTTGTTCTACTTACCTATTTTTAAATTTTAACAGAAAATGTCTCATAGATCAAGTTTTCTTCTAATTGTACTGTATTTGGTACTATAACACAAGTTGAATCAGGAATGATCCTTTTTAATTGAGATACATAAAAACACTATAAAGGTCATAAGGAAAAGTAATAAAACTATTCAGTAGGTTACTAGATTAGTCCAATCAAAGAATTTGAGATGGTCTAATAGGTTTCGAAATAAACATAGTCCAATAATTTTAGAAATGAACTTTCTGGATTCAAATCCAAAAATCTTAGGTCAAGGAAACACTAAAATTGCATATCAACAATCTAGTAGGATATGGTTGGAAAATAACCAATCCATTTAAAAGTTAGGCTCACAAATAGATGTGATTTTGGATAAACGAATCAAATCAACAGAAAAGATTTGATATTCAATAAATATAGAGTAGAGTTAGAAAACTTGAGTATAAACAACAAGTTCAACAAGAAGAGTGGAAATACTCAGATCATACTATAACAAAGACACGGATAAATCAAATTGATTTACTCAGTCTATTTGAGAAAGAAATAGACAAATCGAATTAATAAAAGTTTTAAACTCTTATAATAATAGGATAGTTTTAAACAGGCTCAAGTAGGAATAGCAAGTTTAGAAATTGAAGTAACATTATGAAAAGAAGTAAAGCACAAATAACCCCAAAATATTTGCGCAATCACAGATCACAAAAGAATGGGTTACCTCACGAATTATATAGCACAGTTTTTAAGATTACCCTCTATGGCACAACTTTCTTGCTTCTTAGGTTTTTGTATTTGAATGTTCTTATTACACCCTTTGCACCGGCTCTTTCTTTGTTTTGAGATTTTGAAACACGTGTATTACTAACGAAAAGTCCCATCTTCAGCTAGTCACATTCTTTGGAGAAGTGTCCAGGCTTTCCACATTTGTAACGGATTATACTCTTAATTGTGCAATTTATTGTCATATGATTCTTTCCACACTTCAAGCACTTCGTTGGTGATGCCACAGTTTAACCAAAATTGTTGCCACTAATACTTCCTCTCTTTGTTCATTGTTGCTTCCCCGATAGTTGTACATACGACTTTCGCTGTAAACGATTGACCTTACGCTTCCTTCTATTTTAGATCATCGAAGGTTCTAAATTACAGTTTCTCACATCCGATGGCTGCTCCAATCCTAATAAGCTATGAAGTTCGATTATAAGTTCCTGCTGCTGAGCGATCATCTGTCTCTGTTGTACTGCTACTTCAGTCATCTTTTGCATCACACTTCTAGCTATGACTATATAATTTTTCATTACGTTTCGCATCCACATGCTCATGTTCGTAACGTTCCATTATCTTTCTTCAAAGATAAACAAAACCAATACACAACGAACTAAACGTAGCAATTTCACACAAAATTGTTTCCTTTTGAAAACCGAAACATATCTATGTGTTCAATATCAGAGATTCACACAACACAAATAAGACAAACCTACCCACAAATCCAAAAGACTCTAACTTGGGCTCTGATACCAACTAATGTAACACCCTTGTGGGGATGTCACATTAATTATGCAATAAAATAAAATAAAATAAAATTCTTACACAAATTATAAAACGTTTGGTACATAAATAACATTAGTGGTAGAATTTTTGCTTTTTATATTTATAACGTTAAATAAAATAACATGGAACACCAATTAAAACAAAACATAATCACACCATAATATACATATGATTCTTGTCTGAAGTATACAATTAATTTACAACTATTAATATTTAATAGAAACAGTAAAAGATAGCATACTACTCAAACATAACCCCTAAAACATGAGCCCTTGTCAGAAGACAAATTCCCTAGTTGGGAATGTCTTGACCGATAGAAATTCGACCCAAAAGTATATCGAAGTTCTCTCTAGGAGTATAGTGAAACTCATCTCACAACTCCCTAATAGGCAAAATAATCTCTACGAAAGCAACCGTGTAATGTGTAGTAACGAACCCATGTCGAGTCCTACTTACTGATAAAGTCACGTTACCACTGTACTCTATGTGTCCAGTGTCCCAGTGGACATACCAAGCCTCAGCGCCTTCGAGAAATTGTAGTCTAAAGAAACCTAATTGACCTCCTCTTGCCGCCATTGTAGTCTTTGATGATATAAACATAAAGTAGAAACAAACAGGACAATACAATAAAGAGGTGAGACAATCTACATCATTACCAGCATAGCAAATAAGAAAATGATAATACAAAACAATTATCACAACAGTACATACCAACATATCATGCATAATATATTAAGCAATACATATTAAAATAACACATACCATTATATCAAGCATAATATATAAAAGCAATAGATCATACATTTTATCATAGATTATTGTAAACAGTAAAATGCAGATAATGCATGAACACACACCGACTCGTTCCTACTCCATGGAGCTAAACACGAATATCTGAGAGAATGATCCGAATAGAAACTAATAATACTTTATGGCTGCCCAACCAAACTATTGCACTGTCAAACATCGTGTCTATAGTCCACAGTCCAAATATCGTGTAGTAGTACACAGTCAATACATCGTGCACTACAGGTATAGTACGTAATAGTTTCCTCAAGATCCCGATTAAGAATAGTGCTTGTTAAGATTATTAGTGTGTTGCCCGTTATCACGGCCCAGAGGTGGTACCACTGTCCCTATATGGGATTCTCTGCACACTAATGCCTCCAAGTTCAATAAATGAACCACACTACGCCTATCACACCAAAACACGGTGTAATTCGCCTCATCAATCAATCGCCAATTATTGACCAAATTGACACAACACTCTAAGCATGATCTAAAATTACAAAAATATCCATATTTTACGATAATTATGAAAATACCCTTAGTCACAAAATACCAAAGTATAGTACGTCCCACCTGACAGTACTACATCACAATATGTCTGGGTCCACCACTTTGGCCCGACAGCAAAACTCACTGTATCGTTCAATCGCGTAGGAATTTTATCGCGTTTTCACAATCTCGTCATTTTCACAAACGTTTTTAAATCGTGTAAATATATTTTGATGTTTTTGAACATCGCGTAATGTTTTTAAATCATTTGCTCAATCGCGTAGGATTTTTAATTCATTTTCTTAATCGAATAGCTTAAAATCATCATTTTAAGAATGTGCAAAACTATATCTAGTACATTTAAAATACGTAGAGTATTTTCCTTGTGTTATAAATATAGTATGGAATCTTTTCATTTTATTTGCCTGATTTTAGTAAATTTTGGCAGCATTTTGCCTGTAAAATCAGTATAAGGTATTTTTGACATTTTTCCACTAAATATAGTTCATTTTATTTTTACCCAATAATTACGCTTTGAAACTTGCTAACGCGCTTCAAAATTCATAAAATGAGCTTTATGTTAGTATTTTTCAAGCGTTTAATTTATTGCTTACTTTAAAATAAATTCTGCTAAGTTAGGTTTCTAGAACCAAATTTATTCCTTTTGTTTTCTCAAAGATTCATTGGAATCAATTTATTTTGTAAATCAATTACCTAACCTATCTTAGAAAATAAAATGGCATGTTGGCCAAAATTGAAAATAAAATGGCATTCAATTATACACTAAATGGCATGTTGGCCATAATTAATCAAAATCATTCTTTAAATTTAAATCGTTGATTTAGAAAATTGTTGAGAACATTTTGGTTCTCTGTTTGATGTAAGGCCGTGAGCCTCATTCTGTGTTCTTTGGAACACTCATGCAAATCGTTACATGTTATTCACATCCTACTTTAATAATTATACAATTATAAACACATGCAATTATATAATCACATACAATATACATACAATATATTTTAAAGCTATAAACATGCATAACAATTAAAATCAATAATAAATACTATAAACATGCATGGCAATTAAATCAATCACAATTAGGAAAGCATTTAAACAATCACAAAAATAATAAAAACCATAAACAATCACACAAATGAATCCTTATGGATTCTTCACACACATACAAATCCATTTTCTCATCACCATACAAGGTTGATGAGATTAAATCTCTCTCTTATCTCTTGAAGACAATAATCAGTTAGTCTCCTCCTCTCTTTGAAATTTCGTGTAACCTCCAAAATAATTCCCTAAAATTCTTAAATAATTAGTAAAAACACATACAAGGATCAAGATCAAAAATCATGGAACAAACATGGTTTAGAAAATTAAAAATCAAACTTTAAACCAAAGAATCAAAAACTTACCCTTAGGGAAATAAGATAAAGGTTAGATTTTGAACTAGATAGAGTAGGTTTTTGACAAAACCTAGTGAATGAAAAATGTTTAGAATATGATTTTGGTTTAGGAAATACGAAAAGATAAAATTATAGAGGTTTGATGGTGGTGTTTGGGTGCTTGGCCGAACCATGTGGAGAGAAAAGAAAGAAAATGGTTGCTTAGTTTCGTGGGATTTTTGAGGGAAAAGATGAATGCTTTTGATGAGAGAGAAAATAAATATTGTGTGAGTGAAAAAAAAGTGGGCGGTTGTACCGTGGGATAAGCATAGAGAAATTAGGATTTACTTGAAGTAAAATATCCTATTTGAGTGCACATGGCTTACGTCACCTTTTAGCCACCTAGTGTGCCTGCAAGATGGTTCAAGAACCATGTAGAACTTGTCGAATTTGCCTCCCAAGGCTGCTGCAAAACCGTGTGGTTCAAGGGCATCTAGGGACTCAATTTACTTTTAATTCAAGTCTAATTACTTGCTAATTAAATAGCTAATTAATTAGGTTTAGTTTCCTAACCAATCTTATTAATTATCCGACTATATATGCCGCTAGTGTACAATTTATGAGGCTACCTTTCGACGAAAATTAATGACAAAATGATGTAAAATGGAAGAACATTATTTCACAAGAATAGCTAAAAGTCAAATTCTGTCGAATGAAGACTCTGTCGAATGAAAATAAAAAACTATCGAATATACTAGAAGGTCAGCAGAAATCCTAATTCGACGGACGGGTGTTAACGTTGGAGAAATCTTTCAAGTGTCGAACCGACGAAAGTACTATATGGTCGAAAATTTTTATCTGACGGATACTGACATTAGGGAAGTTTTTCTACTGAAGGGTTAGAAATTCCAACTCGACGGACATCGACATTCTATCTCGACGGATATTGTTATCCTAACTCGATGGATATTGACATTGTACTAAATGGTCAGAAGATCAAATTCGATGGATATGAGCAGAAGTTCAAATTCGACGAATATGGGCAGAAATTCAAATTCGACGAATATGGGCAGAAGTTCAAATTCGACGAATATGGGCAGAAGTTCAAATTGTTACAATTGTTCACAAAGATTAATTAATTAGTTTACTTAGCTTGTTAATTAGGCCATTAGATTAACTAAATTAGGTTTAACTAGTTACTAATCACATTCAAGCCACTATGTTTGACTTAATTCTAACCATTGATTTCATCTTTAATTCCTATCCATAGATTAGATCTATGGCCAATATTCAAGGCTTGCTAATCAAGTTCACATCCACACCATTGATTTGATCAACGGTTAAGGTTAAAGGCTTCCTAACTAAGTTTTCATCCAACGGTCCATATTAAAGTTCATGCTCCTTTTGTTGACCTATTCCTATTGGTTCAAAATAGTCAAGTCACTTTCGTTGACTTGCTCCCATTGGTTTAGAATTTAGTCCAGTCAGAATCGTTGACTGCTTTTCCTAAACGCGAGTCCCACAGACTTTTAAGGGTCTATGGTCATTTCGAAGCAGATTTTTATTGTTTTTGAGACAAGAGAATCTTGTAATATAAAATAATATTATAATAATATAAAATTATTTTATTACACAATTAAATCCTAAAAATTAAGAGATTAATATATATATCAATCAGAATTGGGTTTAGTAAGATCCCCCAACTCCAATTAATTAAAATAAGATTTTTTCGGCTAGAGAATTATTATTTTCTTGACTCGGAGCAAATCACACAGAACAATCAAATACACTCATGAAACAGCCAAATTTAATTTACTACTCACAGAATTCACAAAACAGTGCATTTCAGGATGATATTATAATTATCTCAAAAGTTAAGGTGTTACAATAAACCTCCTCTCTCCCTCTTCATATCCTTCTTCTTTTGTGTTTTTTTCTCGACCTATTCCCTTTCAATTTCATCCTTTTCAATTTTTTTTTAAATCTCATTTTGAATGACAAATGGTTTAAGGGTATAACACAAAAACAAACCTCAGCACATTCTATAAGTAAAAGGATTTTGGGATTGTAGCAATTGGGATTGGGCTTCGCATGGTGGTGATGGGGGTTTTTGGTGAAGATGGGATAAGGGAGGTTGGAGGTGGGTTGTAAAGGACTAAAAAATAAACAACATAAATAAAAAGTTTAGATAACAACTAATAATTTGTTAAAATAAAAAATTTAATAAAACTTCCTATCAATGATTTTTTTTTTAGTAGTATCATAAAAGTAGAGTATGTGAAACATTTCCTTATATCTAACTAGTATTTTGTACCTGTATAATGCACGGGATAAATTAAAAAATATTAAAATAAATAAGAAAAAAGCCTATAAATATGATATCCTGAATGATTTAAATGAATTTGATTAAGTTATAATGTGTAGAGTTTAAATGAGACTCACTTAAAATTATTTTTTTGTTTTCATTAACCAATTCATCTTAATAAATATTTTTTAATATGATCTTTTAATAAATAATTAATTTATATGAAAATATGTATTTTTATATATTATATTATATTATATTATATTATATTATATATGATGATTTGTGCCGGACTATCAAATTCCACCGTCACATACTTCTTGGATACAACTTAGGTTAGTTTACGTCTTCGGCCCAACCTTCTCTTTGAACTGTGGGCTAACAACCTTCTCTTGGATACAATTTATTTATTTATTTTTCAATTAGAGGCCCAAATAGTACATTATTCCCAAAAAGTATCCGCACAACAATTTTTCACATATCTTTTCTTTGTGGGCTCCACCTCAAGTATTATGCGGTAACTTTTATTCTCAAAATCATGGTGGCACGTTGCACCGTAGTTGGCACTCCAGTATTGCATTTCCAGTATAATGTACAACAATTTGGTCATTTTGAAAATTACCAGCAAATTATTATGATTTAATTAATTAATATTTTATTTTAACATGATTTATATTATGATAAAATAAGAGAAATTAACTTATATCATGATGTAATCAAGCCTATTTTTTATATGAAAATTATATAATATTAAGCTATTATCACCTTTCAAACATGATATTGTCATATTCTTTAAAGAAAATGGAGAACACAAATTAGAAAATAAATTACATTTCCAACTTAACAAGAAGAAGCTAAGAACTGTTTAATTAAGAGCAGTTGATTATATTAAAATGAATTCACCTACTGTTTATCCTATAGTTATAGTACCTGATATGAAATATTAATAAAAAAATAATTTTAGACGTTTGAAAATACCTTTTTATGAAAGAATAATATGAAGTTCATTATATGTATAGATGAATTAAAATGATTATAACGGTGAAGTATAAAGTGAATTTCAAAAAAATAATTTTTTCTTGGAGCATAAGTGGATTGTATGAGTTAATAATTAGTATTATTTTTTTATTATTTGAGATAGTTATGAGATTGAAATTAAAATGAAAATTGGGTCGGGGCAAGTCTTTGTTAAAATTATTTCGACAGGCTTTTATTAAAATTTGTGACTCTAGATCCACCAATCAATTTTTACTTCTTCCCAGTGGCCCGTGAACACCACTTCATAGTATCAAATAAAACTAGATCCAACATTAGATGACTTATATCAGCAATCAAACACAAATACTGATCACCCTGGCCCACACCAACCCCTCCTCACGTGAGACAACCCTCTATCTCGTGTCTTTGGACCCTTTATAAATCTATAGCTGCCTTCACCACTCTCACATAACTAGTAGGGTTTCACCAAAAAAGCAGGGTATCTGCCGCAGCCAAGTTGGGTTTGCAGAAAGTTGCAAAAGGGGCCTTCCACTATCTGTCACTGATACACAGAAGATATGTTCACAAACATACTTGTATGATGATGACGATGCTAGGGTGGAGTGCATCTGTTGCTGCTTCATTCTACTCAGACTGGTACTATATATACTACTAATTCCATATCATCCATCTTGTTTTCCTTGTTGATTACATATGCTTTTCTTTTGTTGGCTTTTTCTGCTGTTTAAAACTGTTGTGCTGTCTTATCTCTCTAGGTTCATGAGCGAGGCAGCAGATCCCTATTCATGCTGTCTTGTCTCTCTAGATTCATGAGCGAGGCAGCAGATCCCTGTTCATGGATCATTGATGCAGGTCTGGTTAGATGGAAATCTTTGATGATGTCTTATATTTCTTCGCCTTCGCTTTTATGTTTTGCTCTATTGTTTGGAGTGACGACCAACAACGACTGTGATTTCCTTGATTAAATATGGGTGAAGATTTCTGTATTAATGGCGAGGTAAGCTAATTTATTTAATAATCATAATTATGAAAATATATATATTCTACTTTATATTTGCAAATATAATTTATTTTGATTTTATAGCTTTTATTTTGATGATGATTTTTTTTTTAAATTTTATAGCTTTTACTCAATGATATGGTTTAAGGAGTGGCAGGTAATATTTAGAGGACAAGTAAGAAGTTAAGATTTGAGATGAGATTTAACTACTTTTTATTGAAAAATTCTAAAGAATTTTAATTGATTTGGAATTTTCGATGAGAAAGAGGGACCCTTCAGCTTATGTTAGAAATAAATGAACTCAACTAAAGTGACTCTTAATAGTTCACGGTAAGAAGTCTATGTACTTATGTGTGTGTATTTCTTTTTGTTTTGTCAGTGCTAAGCAGTTAATGTTTAACCGTTCTTCATGCTTAATGATTGTAACTAGTGTCCTTATGTGGAAGCTTATTATACCAACCATTTTCAAAATGATGTAGATATGGAATAAAAGAATAACGATAGGATTTCTTTTATACGATTATGAACCGAGTAGATATTGATGCTTTTTCCTTAGGAAAATGCTTGACGTCCAACAAAGTATTCCAACTTCTATCCATCGTATGCCACGTTGAAGTATTTTGCTGACTCAGTTTCGTTCCTTCGTTTTCTTCTTTTCGTTCCCTCCATTTCTCCTTTTTGTTCCCTCCCATTCTGATTTCTTTCTTCCGTTCTCAACTTTCAAACATTTCTCTCCTTTCTTCTCTCAGCCTCTGTTTCTCCCCTGTCTTCTCTGACTCTCGATGCCATCTTCGCCCCTTCTCTGCCACCACCACCAAACACCGTCCAGTTCTAGCCACTTCTTTCACTCTCTGTTTCTCTCCTGTCTTCTTTAACTCTCGGTGCCATCTTCGTCCCTTATCCACCACCACCACCAAACATCGTCCCAAACATCTTCGTCCAGTTGGTAAGGGCCACTATACAGTACCCTCAACCTCTGCCCAAACCCCCAAGACTAGAATCCCGTATGCTCAACCTCTGCCTAAATCGTCAAACCCAGAACCCCCAAACCCAGAGCCCTGTCCGCTCAATGTAACATCCCAAAAATTATCTCATTCATCATAAATAGTTATTTTATAATATTTGAGATTTTTAGGAATTTTTTAGGATTTTTCTTGAAACGTTGAATATTTTAATATATTTTTTATTTTACGTGCACACTGAGCAGAACCGGTATAACGCTCCAAAATTTTTTTGTTTTATCACAAATAGTCATTTTATAATATTTGTAATTTTTAGAATTTTTTTTGTATTTTTTCAGAAATGTTGAATATTTTAATATATTTTTTGTTTTACGTGTACACTGCACAGAGTCAGTATAACACTCCAAAAATTGTTTGTTTCATGACGAATAGTCATTTTTCAATATTTGTGATTATTGAGAATTTTTCTCGAAACGTCAAATATTTTAGTATATTTCTCATTTTGCATGTACGCTGAGCGGAGCCAGAAAAACGAAATGTTTTTCCTGAGGCTGGTAAACCTTGAACTGTGGAAGCGTCGACGAAGGATCGTACTTAACCCGAGGCCGGACACAGTTTACAAAATTTATGTTTTTTGAAATTTTATCTGATAAATAAAATCTCTGTAAACACTGTTAAATAAAATTTTGATTTCAATGGATAATTATTACTGGCTTGTGTACTACAACAATTATCCATTGAATAATAGTTTGTAGTAAAATCCTAACCACCTTATTATTTAATTACTAAATCACATTATCTTATTTAAAGGTAATCTTTTTTATGTCTAATTAAATTCTTTTTATTGGAAAAAGCTACAAACTTCTCAAAGAAGCTAAGCACACTTCTCTCTCCTCCTTCACACTCCCACACGGCTGCATGCACATTTTGGGGAGCCAAAAATGTGCTTCACTCAATCAATTAATCAATTCTAATTTCAAAGTAAAAAAGTCATCACCTTTTCTCCTATCACCTTTTCTCTCTAGATTTTCCTTCTCTCTTTTCTCTCAACCATTTTTCTCTTTCTCCTTCCCCCGACACACCATACGGCAGCAGCACCTTTTGGAGTCCAATATTGTGCTTCATTTAATTAAGCTATTCAATTCTAATTTCAAAAGCAAAAAGTCATCATCTTTTTCTTCTATCAACTTCTCTCTTTAACATTTTCTCCTCCTTCTCTCTTCTTCACTTTACTAAGCTCTTCTCTTCATTTTCTCTTCTCTCTCACCACCGCACCCTCTCCTTCTTCCACCATTTTTGATTTATTTCAAGCAACCATTTTGCTTGAACCCATCCTTCCATTGAAGCTTTTCTCCTCTTGTTAAAATCACAAACAAAGGAATCAACTTTTCTCTTCCCCTTTTCTCTCCAAAACCGCCGGCCACACACCACCATAATCCTCCATTTTTCTTTTGTTTGTTCCAACTAATCACATTTATTAAACCTTCTCATCACCATAAATCTTTTCTCTTTGGAAAGCATCACTTGGTTCATCCATTTTCACCATTTTCGTTTTTCTCCATCAAGCTTTAAAGTTGGAGACTTTGAGGTAAAAGTTCATAACTTTATCATCTTTCCATCCCATTTTCATGATCCATGGTCACTATGGTGATCATGGATGCATTTTTCAAGCTTTGATTGTGATTTTTGTGAAAGTTTGATGTCCTAGGATTTTGATGGAGGTGGAATCCGAATTTCACTTAGAGTTTCAAGGGAGTTCCATTGCTTGTTTTCTTCTCTAGGTAAGAGGGAGATAATCCTCTTCAACCTCTCTTGGTAGTAGGAAACTTAATTTTGTGATTGGTTGTGAGAAACCCTTACTAGGGTTGCTCTCTTTGTTGCATGACTTTTATGAGTATGTGTTGTTTTTAATTTGTTTGAGTTGATTGGTTAATTTAATATGTACATTGGTGCTCTTGGTTTGATTGGTATGAATTGGAAACTTAAATGGAAGCAAATAAATCCTTGCTCTCTCCTAAGAGGCTCACGGCCTCAAGCCCCAGATAGGGTGTTCTTGGTGAAGAATTGTAACTAGTTAAAGACATGATTCATTAAGAGTATAATATGTAATAAAGTGAATGAAATTTAGAGTTCCTAACTTGGGAGAGGCCACGACCTCAAGAGCCATTTAAGGCTCAACCATGTGACTTTTCACAACTTTGAGATTTAATTAATCAAGTGATTAAGTGGTTGACAATGAGATGGGAGGAAATCAATTTAATAACCTAAAGGGAATTTTTGGATTTAAGAAAGTGAATAAGGATGTGTGAGAGCTAGAATAATTTTCTAAATGAATATAAATAAAATTAAAATATGAGACTAAATAATCAAGAGAATCCTCTAAAGAAGAATTTCATAAGAAATATTAAATTGAAGTAAAACTTAATTAATTGGATAATTATGAATTAATTAGGATCTCATAAAATGGAAAGAACCGAGAATGAAATTTTATCCAAAGACTTAGAATAAATTTTAATTAAAGTAAGACTATGAGTGCAAGTAAGAATGACAAATGATTCAATTTAAATCATTCTAAGGGAATTAGGTTTAAAATTTAATGATGGACTTGATTAATTCAAATAATAATGATCAAATGAATAATGTGAGAGAATTCTCCTAAAAGATAAGCTTATTAAGAAGAATGTAGAAAGTTAGGCATAATTCCATAATGTATCCTAAAGGTGTAATGCATTATTTAAGAATTTAATAATATTTATTTGTGGATCCATGAGTGAGATCAAGAATATGTTGATGCTTATGTTAGCCAAAATTGTGGCATGTTATGGAAAGTATATTGTTGTTGAATATACATGATATATGCATGGAGTCATCATGCATTGTGAAAGTCCAATGGACTATTTGTCAAGGCCATGTTGCCTAGGAGTTGAATCACATCTTAGTGCGGGTGCGAATAGACTAGTGTGGGTCCTATTGTTGACCTTGGGGGCGTCAGGGCGCGGGTGTCTCACAGTGGACAGTTGGTAGCCTCATTGGGCCGTGAGATAAACCGATGCGAACGCACCGACGATCCGGACGTGACACTGTCCTATATCGCAATCTTGTGAGAATGTCGCTGTATAGAGCCTTATTGCGTAAAATTGTTGATTATAAGTTCTGAAAGCACTGGGTCCTAGGCGGACGAGATACTGACATGTCTCCCTGATCATTCTCTTCGATGTTTGTGTCTAGCTCCATGGAGTAGGAATTTGATATCATGTACATGAGCATAGTGAGTCAATACATTACTTGACATTTAATTTATATGATAATTGGATCTGCTATTGTAATACCTCAAAAATTGTTTATTTTATCGTAAATCATCATTTTATAATATTCATAATTTTTGAGAATTTTTGTGAATTTTTTCGGAAACGTTGAATATTTTAATATATTTTTCATTTTGCGTGCACACTGAGCAGAGTCAGTGTAATACCTCGGAAATGATTTATTTTATCATGAATAGTCATTTCTCAATATTCACGATTTTTGGAGATTTTTTTGGAATTTTCTAGAAATATTAAATATTTTAATATATTTTTCGTTTTACGTGTGCACTGAGCAGAGTCAGTCAAACGCTCCGAAAAATTGTTTGTTTTGTGATGAATAGTCATTTTTTAATAGTTGTGATTTTTAGGAATTTTTGTGATTTTTTCTTAAAACGTCGAATATTATAGTATATTTCTCGTTTTGTGTGCGCGCTGAGCGGAGCTGGGATAACAAAATGTTTTCGCTGAGACTGGTAAATCTTGAACTGTCAACGTGTCGAAAGGGGATCTTACTAAACCCGAGGCCGGGCACTGTTTGCGAGGTTTGCGTTTTTTGAGATTTTATCTGATAAATAAAATCACTATATCATAAAATTATCCGATGAACAATAAAATATTATTTTCATCAACTGTAACTTTTCTTCACTGAGAAAATAATTCTAATAGTATAATTAATCATCTGTCAAGTGTATTTAATTAATGAGATAAGTTTATTATGTACTTTATTGATAAATATGCAAAGCTTCTCAAGGAAGCTTCTTGGAAATTTGCTCCAAGCTTCCCAAGGAAGCTAACCAATTTTCACTCTCTCTCCTAACTCACGGCTGCTGCTCACTTTAGGGGGAAAAATTTTGTGCTTCACAATTTTAATTATGCTACTTTAATTTCAAAAACCTAAAAGTGTTCATTTATTTCCTATGCACTTTCTCTCTCTACCTTTTTCTTGTCCCTTTGAAATTTCTCTCTCCTCCTTCTCTCTAGGAGCTCACGGCCAGCAGCCCATTCCCTACCCCATCCATCACAAAATTTTCATCCAACCCCATTTTCTTAATCCTCTCCATCTCCTAAACACTTTTCTAGTTGGTGGCTCTTTGAAAATCCATCATTTTCACCATTTTCTTCAAACTTCAAGCTTAGGGTTTTTGGGTAAGTTCTTGATTCTTTACTTCCTTTGTTTCATTTTCGTTTCTATGGTCTTCTTGGTGACCATCCATGCTTTATTTTTCAAGCATTGGTGCTATTTTAATGAAATTGAAATTTTAGGGTTCTTGGAGGTACCAAATCCAAAAATTGCAAGGTGATTCTAGGAGGCTTCTTTTGCTTTCTTCTCTTAGGTAAGAGGAAGACACTCTTCCTCAACCTCTCTTAGCATTAAGAAACCTTGTTTGTGCTTGATTGTGAGAAAACCCTATTGAGGGTTATTCTTTGTTTGCTTGATTGGCATGATTATGTGTTGTATTTAATTTGTTTAAGTTGTTTGTTTGATTAATTGTGTATATTGATATATTTGAATGGATTGGAATGCATGAAATGGAAGAAAATGATGTTGGATTTGTTCTTGGATGGCCGCGGTTTTAGGGGTCCAAATTTAGGGTTCTTTGTGAACAATTGTAACAATTGAAATTCATAATTAATCAAGTGTACATTAAGTAATTAATGGAATGAAAAAAATTTGGGAACTTAATCCCTAGGGAGGCCATGGCCTCTAGGGCCTTTTTGGGGCTTAATTATACAACTTTGGTAACCTTGAAACTTAATTAATCAAGTGATTAAATCATTGGTAATAGGATAGAAAATTAGCAAATTGGAAGAATGGGATATACTTTGAGATTCATAAATTTTAAAGAACTAAGAATGAAATTTATCATAAAACTTAGGGTAATTTTAATTAAGGCAAGAACAAGAGAGTGTGAGACTTTGAGATCTTAGAATAACCTTCTAAGTGTATGAGAATAAATTACTTTAGAAAATTTAATTAATTATGAGAATTCAATTAGAGACGAACCTTGTAAGAAAAGCTAACTTTAAGTAAGAATTCATAACAGACCTTAAAAATGTATTCATTTATTTAATTTCAATATTATGATATTGTGGGTACATGTGAGTGACTAATGATGTGTTGATTCTTACTTTGACCAATTGTGGCATATTGTGGAATAGTATGTAATGATGATCATACATGATTATGCATAGAGTCTGTATGCATTGTGAATGTCCGTTGGACTGTTGTTAAGGCCGAGTTGCCTAGGAGTTGAACACACCTTAGTGCGGATGCGAGTAGACTAGTGTAGGTCATATTGTTGACCATGGGGGCGTCGGGGTGCAGGTACCTCGCAATGGACAATTGGTAGCTCTTCTGTCCGTGGAGCAGATCGATGCAAACGCACCGACGATCCTGACCGGGCATTGTCCTATGTCGTGATCTAGTGTAGACTGTCTGTACAATGTCATGATGTGCACGTGGATAAACTGATGAATTAAAACACTTTGGCCGCGGCAGCCGAGTTGCAGACAGGTCTCCTGATCTTTCTCTTCGACCGTTTGTGTCTAGCTCCATGGAGTAGGATTTTGACTTTGTATGCATGTGCATAGTGGGTCCATATATTATCTGACATTTGTTTATTATTATTACAACCAGAACTATTATGCTACTGTTGTATATAATTGCCTGCAACTACTTATTTGCCTATTTCTGCTATTTAATGCTTATGATTATTATTTGATATGCTATGTGGGCGCCTTGCACCGTTTTGTTTCTTGCTGCTATAATTGGTAATGATGGTAGGATGTCTTACCTCTTTCCTGTATTTCTGTTATTTTTTATCTGTATATTGTGTCCCATCGAAGACGACGGCAAGGAGGTTAGAGCTCCTGATTTCCCCGGCTTCTGGCTTGATTACGATTAGCATCTACTGTGGAGCATGGAGGCACGCATACGCGAATTTTTAGGTGATGTGCGTCTGACCTTCTTTGGAGGGCCAAAGTGCTGGCACATTAACCTGAATTCCGGCCGCTGTGTCTACCTGGGAGACATGTCGATCTCTTTGGGTTGGAGGCGTCATGAGCCGTCGATCTTTACCTACTGCATCAGCCTGCGTTTGGAGTTTTATCTGCCCATTCGTGAGATGTGGGGTAACCGCTTCTACACCCCGTAGGAAGACTCTTTTGATTCCACTGCTCGGGCTCCGGCCCGTAGCTTTGTGGCTCCTATGGAGGTTTCCTCAGATGAGGAAGACCCCGAGGAGGTCCCCGAGGATGACCTTGCGGAGGATCCTGATGCGGTTCCTCCTCATCTGAGGGACTGATATTGTTGGTAGCTACTGATGACCGCCGCAATTTTTTGGGGGCTTGATGTCTTTTGTAGTGGGCTGTATATTTCTGATAACTTGGGGATGTATATGTATGATCCTTTGGGGCAGGTATAGTTTTGCTTTTTGATATACCAGGCTTTGTAACCAAACAGTTTGATAAATATATATATATATATATATATATATATATATATATATATATATATATATATATATGCAATGTTAATTCCAATGTATGCTTTGCCTCTGTTTTTTCTCTTTATTTCCATTTATGTTCCGTCACTGTGTTTATTAATTATTGTTATTATAACAAAAAAAAATATTCGCCAATTTAATTACATGTCTATAATCAAGTAAATTTATATTATATTATGAAGAACCGGGTCTTAACTTACATAAATTTATTTTCGCATTGTAATTGACAATGTGACGTTCCCTCTCAAAAAGGGGCGTTACAGCTATCTTATTGATGATATATTGCCTGAAATTGTTAAACTACTTAATATCTGTTTCTTGATACTGTTTATTATTTTTGTTATGCTATGTGGGCATCCTACGCCGTTTATGTTTCTTACTGCCATAATTGGTAATGAAGTTGGATGTCTCACCTCTTTCTTGTACTGTTCTTGTTCTATGTGATATTTGGTTAAAGACTATAGAGGGGACGAGATTGTTTTTCCTAGACTTTACTGAGTATTGATCTCTTGCTTTCGAGGATGTCGTCAAGAAGATGTTCCATTGGGTTCGTTAGGATTGTATTTATCGGTGGCGCCAATGCATAGCGTGTCGACTGGGCTGGACAGCGTATATGATACGTTGGAGACCTGATCTTGACCGTAAGGAGGACTTGCGATGGAGATCCTGTCCTGACACTTACAATTTCGGTACATCTAGAGTTCGCCTTGCTTATTCGGGAGCTATGGGGTGTCCGATTCACACCCTTAGAGAGGATGAGGATTCCATGACATCAGCTGCTAGGGCACCTCCTCGTGGGACTGCACTCAGTCCTGTCCTTTTATCTTCAGACGAGCCGAGAGAGGATCCTGAGATGGATCCGATGGAGTACCCAACTCCTTAGACATGGATGTCTTTATGGGTAGTTTATGTTTCTTTCTGCATTACTTATATTAAGGTGTAAATTGTGTATAACTGCATTCTAAAGTCAAACTTGATGTATTTTATTTTGAGCGGTATGTGAAATGCGTCGTGCTATGTATGCTTAAAATTAATTATCTAGACCTTGATAACTTCAGAAAATGAAGTTATGTCACTTGAAAGTGATTGTATTTGAGCATGCTATCCTTAGGTTTTCGAGGTCATAAGTTCAATTATTGCATGACTTTGGTGAATTAAGCTTGTTGATTCAAATGATTTAGAATTGAATCTTTGAAGATTTTGTTTATGGAAGTGGGGTGGATTGTGGTTTGATGGACATTATTATTGTTTTGATATAGGTATTCGAGATGAGAAAGACCTTGGAAGGGATGAGGAATGTATAGAATGGCTCAAATTGTGAAGAAAATATCAAAGGAAAATGCTGCTAATCCAAGCGTAGGCGAGCCAAATCCATGCCTAGGCGTGCTCCTCGCAGTTTCTCAAGAATCTCAGGCAGAGACCACCACGCCTAAGCGTGGTAAAGTCACGCCTAGGCGTGGCAAGCAGAAGAAAGGCACGTGATTATAACCACGCCTAGGCATGGGAAAAATCCTAGCACGCAACTTTTACCCTTATATTCTGATTTTTGGGAAAAGAAAGGGGGTTGTTTTGGAACCAAAACCATGAAGTTAAGAGAGCAAGGGAGAAGAGGAGGAACCCATTTGGTTTGAAGGTGACTTAAGGGAGAATCAAGATCAAGGAAGAGGATCAAGCTTGGAATCTCTCCATTTTTGTCTATTCTTTCCCTTTACCTCTTGATTTGTAACTTGATGGATCATTCTATTTCATTTATTATCTTCTCTTTCATGATGTGTAACTAAACCCTAATCTAGGGGTTCTCTAGGATCTTGCTATGGATTTGATTAATGTGTAATTAGTTGGGTATCTTTTCAATGAAATTGGTTTTGTTCATCCATATCTATGCTTAGTGCTTGTTATTGACTGGCCATCAATTGCATGTTTTTAATATTCCAATTGAACTAGAAATAGGGTGTTGAGAATATGGATATGGTATGGTTAGCAAGTGAATAGGGATCCCTAGGCTTTAATCATTCTCATCTTCTCTTGTGGAATTAGTGTTTGGTGTTTTCTTATTTTGTTTCTCTTAAATTGTTATTTTAATTGCAACCCATTCTCCTTCGTTGGCTTGGATAAAAATTTGTGAATTTTGGTTAAGTTTAACATTCTTCTAATTATTCAATCCCTTGGGACACGATACTCTAACTCTCCTTTATATTACTTGTCGACACATGCGCCATGATTTACTTTCATACTAACAAGTTTTTGGCGCCGTTGTCGGGGATTGAGTTTAGATTGTGTTATTTCTTACAATTATTCATAATTCTTATTTCAAGTTTTCTTTGTTGTTTTGTTTTGTTTTTCAAGTACTTAGCTCTTGTATGCGAAGGATTCAAAGTGTATCTCGATTTCCTTACGATCCTGAGATTGAGAGGACTTTTCGTAGATTGCTAAGAGAACGACTAGTACAAGGGAAGGCACTTGAATTGGATAGTGACTCGGAGATGGCGAGAAAGAAGCGAATCCTGAAAGACTCTTGAGAGAGTATGCCACTCCAAATGCTAGGGACATTCGATCTAGCATTAGAAGGCTAGCTGTACAGGCACAGACTTTTGAGATCAAGCCTACTATTATCCAGATGGTGCAGAATAATTTGCAATTTGCGGATCTTCCCCATGAAGATCCTAATGCTCATTTAGCCAACTTCTTGGAGATTTGTGATACCTTCAAGCATCAAGGGATGACTGATGATGCGGCTCGCTTGAGGCTTTTCTCTTTTTCCTTAAGAGATAGGGCCAAGGCATGGCTTCAATCATTACCTGAACATTCCATAACTACTTGGGAAGAGTTGGCTCAGAAGTTCTTGGATCGATTCTTTCCTCCCATGAAAGCAATGAAGTATAGGAATGACATCTTGTCCTTCAGACAATTCGAAGGAGAAACCTTGTATGAGGCATGGGAGCGATTCAAGGAGTTACTAAGGAAATGCCCCCATCATGGTATAGGAAAATGGATGTTGGTTCATACTTTTTATAATAGCTTGACAACCTCCATTCAATCCATAATTGATGCAGCAGCCGGAGGGGCTCTTATGAGCAAGATTGTGGATGCAGCTTACAACATTTTGGAGGAAATGGCTAATAACAATTATCAGTGGCCAGCTGAAAGAGTTACTCCCAAGAGATTAGCAGCAGGTATTCATGAAGTTGATGCTCTTACATCACTTACAGCTCAAGTGGCAGCTCTTTCTAAAAAGCTGGACACCATGGGAGTCAATTCTGTAGCAAGTGGAGTTAGTAACTCAGCTGAAATTTGTGATCATTGTGGGGATCTTCATTCAACTGCTAATTGCACAGCTAGCCTGGAAAGTGTGCAATATGCAAATCAATTTCGTCAGCCAATTCACAACAATGTTAATTCATAACAATGTTCTGGGCAATTCTTATAATCCTAGTTGGAAGAACCATCCTAATCTCTCATGGGGTGGTCAAGTTCAAGGTCCTTCTTCTTCTTCTTATCAGACTAGGGAAGCTCCCTGTGCTCCTCTAGGTTTTCAACAGCAGAGCCCCCTTCAAGCCCAAACTTCAACATCAACTTCAACTTCCAATTTGGAGAAGATGTTTGCTCAGTTCATGACTAGCTAGCAAGAGTACATGACTAAGACCGACTCAAGGCTTGCTTCCTATGATGTTTTGATGCAAAGCCAAGCAGCTTCACTGAGGAATCTTGAGACTCAAGTGGGTCAACTTGCCCAAGCTCTAAACAACAGGCCCTCAGGAAGTTTTCCCAGTGACACCATCAGTAATCCTAAGGGTGCATCTCATGAGCATTGCAAGGTTATCTCATTGAGGAGTGGGAAAGAGGTTGAAGGGAATCCCAAGACTAAACTGCTTGAAGAAGAAGTGGAGGTAGCTCAAGATGAAGAGGTTATGAGCCAAGAGGTGGAGAAAAATGAGGAAATTGCAAAAGGGAAGATTGAAGACAAGAAGAAGGAAGACAAGCCTTATACACTACCTCTACCTTTTCCCAACTGGTTAGTTAAACAAAAGCTTGATGCTCAATTCAAAAAGTTTTTGGAGATTTTCAAGAAACTTCACATTAACATACCGTTTGCTGAGGCTTTGGAACAAATGCCTAGTTATGTGAAGTTCATGAAAGACATTTTGTCTAAGAAGAGAAGACTGGGGGATTATGAGACAGTAGCTCTCACAGAGGAGTGCAGTGCCATATTGCAAAACAAACTACCTCCGAAGCTCAAGGATCCAGGGAGTTTCACCATCCCTTGCACAATCAGTGAAAAATTTTGTGGTAAGGCATTATGTGATTTGGGAGCTAGCATTAATCTCATGCCTTATTCAATTTACAAAAGACTAGGTTTGGGGGAAGCTGCACCTACTTCAATTACCTTACAGTTGGCAGACAGAACCCTCATTTACCCGAAGGGGGTTCTTGAAGATGTGTTAGTTAAAGTGGACCAGTTTTTCTTCCCTGCGGATTTCGTCATACTTGATATGGAGGAAGATAGTAAAGTCCCTTTGATTTTAGGCCGACCTTTCCTTGCAACTGGAAGAACCCTTATTGATGTGGAGAAAGGAGAACTTACCATGAGAGTTCAAGATAAACAGGTTACCTTCACTATTTTCAAAGATACCAAGAGCCCTCAAGATCAAGAAGAATGTTTTGTAGTGACAGTAGCTGAAGGGAAGACATCCGAGGCAAGGGATTTAATTAGTGTCTGTGCTCCTGGTGCAAGTCATGAGATCTCTGCGGATGATAGGGAAGAAGTTCAACTGAAGCAGCGGCACGCAAGCAAGATGGTTTACTCATGCAAATCACCCATTGAGGAGGCTCTAACCATGGAGTTAAAACCTTTGCCATTTCATGCATACCATGCTTACTTTGACGAAAAGGAGGAAGATCCTCCTCCCATAAGCACGTGCAAGTGAAACTGAAAATAAAGTCCAGCCAGGACTATAAATAAGGCGCTTGTTGGGAGGCAACCCAATTTCCTAACCCTATCTCTTCACTTAGGACAATTTTATGCATGTTTTTTCTTTTATTTTGTATTTTTATTTGATTTTGTTTTAGTGTTTTATAGTGCTTGTTAATTTGAGGCTTTGATTGTTCTTGTCATTCCTATGCTATTTCTTAGATGTTTGAGATTAAGGAGGGTGTGTTTGATGCATGGATGTGGGGTATTCTGGTGTTGCTGTTTAGAATTTTGCTCTAGGGTACCACGCCTAGGCGTGACTTTTACACGCCTAAGCGTGGCCCTCTCAGCTGCTACTAGGATCTTTTCCAGAGAGTTCCACGCCTAGGCGTGTGTTTCCCACGCCTAGGCGTGGTCCTCTCTATGTTTTCAGGAATTCTGGCCTGCGAGCATCACGCCTAGGCGTGATTTTGACACGCCAAGGTGCAGTATCCTGTTCACCAAAAAAAAAAAAAAAATTAAATCCCACGCCTAGGCGTGGTAATGTGACGCCTAGGCGTGATATGTCAGCTGCTGCACAAAACGCAGCAGCCTTCTCAAATCCCTAAAGCCCTAATTTTTCCCCCCCATTCTCTCATCCCTTCGCTACGTTTTCTTTTGCCCTTTCTCCTTCACCTCTCCACCTAAGCCAATATCCTCATCTCCCCACATTAGCTCCCTCATCCCCATTTTCTTTTCCTTCCCATCTCCACCGTCTTCTTCTTCCCCACCACCGTAAACCCTTCCACCAAAACCCACATTTCCCCCACCCAATAGCCATCGTACCCACACCACCGGTCCCTTCGTGTTTCTTTTTGAACGTTGTGCATTTGGTGCTTCCTCCTTTTCTCTGGTGCTTGCTATTCTTGTGCTTCATCCCAAGTTTTTAATTGCTCTTCCCATCTTTCTTTACTTCCAAATTCTGAAACCCTTGCATGATATGTCTATTCCATTATAGATAGATGGTTAACATGTGCTTAAATTGAAATGTGTGGATGTGATATGATATGATACTAGGACTTTTGGGGTTGTATGCACATTGTTCTGACTCTTGGTCAGTTTTATGCCTTCATGGTGCTGCTGATTTACTTAGAACTGATTGCTTGTTTCTGCTCGGTCAATCTGCCATAAATTGGAATTATTGTGTTATGTTGGTCTTAATGTGGGAAAATAGTTCTGGTCAGTGTCCCTGCTCTGTTCAAATTTGTTAATTGTTTATATGTTCAAATGCACTATAATTTCTGCAGTAGTGTTGTGAGTTGTTGATTTTGAACTGGTTGAGCTAAAAAAAATTGGTTTTCACTTCGCATCATTTGGGTTGTACTATTTGGTCTGGTTGGACAATGCAGTAGTTGAGTTGTGCTTGGGTTTGGCTGTGTTGAATTGGTTGTGACTTAACATGGGTAAAATTGGGGGTGGCCTAGATTTGGATATTTTGCAAAGCATGAACTTCATTGTCAATAGTACCCTTGTTAATATTTGATTGGCAATACTAAGTTGGACCCTGTTGCAATTGTATGCTTATTTTTGAACTGATTGGGCTCTGGTACATCAATGCTTATTACTAAGTTGGACCCTGTTGCATGTTGTGGTTTGTTGAATTATTTTTGGTTCTGCTTGCATTTTTGATTGGTTATTGACCTGGGTTGCTTGATTGCATTGCATGCTGTCTTCTTGGAAGTGACTGATTTCATTACAATTATTTTCAGTCTTTGTTCAAATGATAATAACCAGCACCTCTTCTTTTCAGGTAATCAATCACCATGTTGAAGTTGGGCCAAGTAACACTGATGACAGTGAAGCGATTCCAGTATATGACCCTGCCTTTTTCATTTCTCAGCAGGCCTTTGACCACTTTTGGAAGCACTTGAGAAAGATCAATATCATACTGAAAAGGGGGTTCCATGAGTTAAATGTGGTGCATTATCCAGTCATGTCTCACGCCACAGCTGCTTTTCATTGGGTAACTTTTGCTGAACATCCCATTGAAGAACCAGTGGCTGCGGTGGTGAAAGAGTTCTATGCCAACGCCCATGCTGAGCAAAGGTCTTCTACAACTGCTAGAGTTAGAAGACGGACAGTTGATTACTCAGTGGAGCGCATCTGGCAAGTCATGGACCTTGGCCCCCCTCCACTAGTCTGTTCATACAGAGAGTTGCAATTACCTGAGGAGCAAGGGGGCACCCCCTTTAGCACTGTGATGGATAGTATTTGTGACTCTACTTTTCCGGTTCAAGTCCAGAGGAACACTGATAATTCCATCCGCTTTATCAAGCAGGAGAGTTTGCGCCGTGAGCTGCGCCCGTGGAACCACTTTGTGTGTTCCTGTTTGCTCCCTACTGAGCACAGGTCGGAAATTTATCCTGAGCGTGCCTATATGCTTTATGCAATTTATAATCTTCTTCAGGTGGACACCGCTCAGATACTTCATGATCAAATCCGGCTGTGCATCACCGAAAAGCTCAAATCCTTGTTCTTTCCATTCCTCATATGTCAACTGTGTGCGCATGCAAAGGTGCCTTGGAAGGACACTGAAGTTCGTGTGAAGTTGAAGACTCCCATGACAGAACGAGCGCATCTGTACCATTATGACCGCCAGAGAAGCGCCGGCGAGCCCCGGTCCAACCCCCTGTTCCAGATCCCGAGCCTGCGCCTGCACGTGCTCCACAGCCTACTCCACCGCCTGCTCCAGTCTTTGATGCCGCCTGGGCAAACTCCATTGAGCAATGCTTGGATCGGCAGCAGGAGATGTTAGCTTCGCTTTACCAGGGCATTCATTGGATGGCATTGGGTCAAGGGCGCCCAATGGATGATTTTCCCGCTTTTCCGCCTTTTGCAGCTCCACCAGTGGCAGCTTCACCTTCTCCTCCACCTCCTCCACCTGCTGATGATTCGGAGATGGGCGCAGAGGGCGATGACCTGTTGGATGAGGATGACTTGATTTGAGGCACCAGGGCCTATTGCTTTCATGCTCTTTTCTGCTTTGTTCTTCTGTCTTTACTTTCAGTGCACTGTCTGTACTTATTGGATATTTTCCTTATTTTGTATGCAGTGGGACACTGCCTGACTTAGGTTTGGGGGAGAATTATTAAAAATCAATTTTTGTCGATATATTTGGATTTCTCTCTTATTCATTTGCTTTTGCATAGTTTGGTCTTGTTTTGCTTTTCCAAATTTGTGGATCTGAGAGTGCTTGATTAGGATTAGTGAGCTGCTTGAATTATGCTCTTAATTGATGAGTATGTTGAGAGGCAAGTTGAATTTATGCATGCTGAAATTTTAATTTGACATCCAATGATTGTGTGGATCACAGATATGCTTCATTGCTTGGGAAATCATGTAAAAATTTCAAATTTTGTGCTTACACTTTTTGTTATATTAGTGTATGAGTGTATTTCCCTGTTGCATGTGTGGTAAATCTTGGAATATAAATGAAATGCATGATTGGAGAAAATTTATAAAAGGCATGTGTATAGTCATTTTGCATCTTAGAAGCTTGTCTGATTCCCTTTCAAGGTGAAATCCTAGGTGATGTGTTTTCAAGGAAATGACTAGGGTAATTCTTTGAACCGATTGGGCCTTTCAAGTCAACCTTGACTGAATGAGTTCCTTAGTACCCCCTTTGAAGCCTAGTGTGTGTGTGTTGTCTAATTTTTCCTTATTTAAACCTCATTTTCCCACCCTCTTACCCCTGCATGTGAAAATTCATTTTACCCTTGATTACATGTCCCTTGTTGAATGCATGATCTGACATTTTTGTTGAGTTGAGCCAATTCAATTTTTGCATGGTAATAGAAAATCAGGATCTTTTTGGAAAAAAACTGTCGTTAAAAAAAAGTATAAAAAGAAAAGAAAGAAAAATGCGTGAGTAGCACAAAATGCAGCCCCCTTTTGCAAAGGAAATAACATAAAAAAAAGAAAAAAAAGAAAAAAAAAGGAATAAAGAGAGTTGATTTTTTCATATTGGATTCTTTTGTACATCTTGCATGCTTGGCTTGATTTAATGGAAATGTGTGATTATGTGTTTGATATTTGAATTTAATTCCTTTTCCTTATTTCTTAACCATTACCCTTAGCCTTATATTACAAGCTTAAAAGACCCTCATGATTCTTGATCATGTGTTGCCTACATTAGTGGAGAAAGGGATGAATGACATTCTTTTGAGAGTGCATGTGCATTTTATAAATTCATCCATCTTGCTCTTCATGATTAGGAAAGGGTCTTAAATTCATGAGCTTGGGAAATCTTTCATGCACAAAAATGGCATTAAAGGGTGAGCATGACAGTTGAGAATTTCTTGCATGTGTGGACCTTGTTGTGAGGATTGAAATGTGATTTCTGAGGGTATGAATGATAATTGGAAGCTGGATTTGCCCTAGTTCAATTTGCCTCATATTTCTTGACCTTTGGATTGGATTGTGATTCCTTTTCCTGCTTGGTTTAGTTTGCTCGAGGACTAGCAAAACTTTAGGTTTGGGGGTGTGATAACTTCAGAAAATGAAGTTATGTCACTTGAAAGTGATTGTATTTGAGCATGCTATCCCTAGGTTTTCAAGGTCATAAGTTCAATTATTGCATGACTTTGGTGAATTAAGCTTGTTGATTCAAATGATTTAGAATTGAATCTTTGAAGATTTTGTTCATGGAAGTGGGGTGCATTGTGGTTTGATGGACATTATTATTGTTTTGATATAGGTATTCGAGATGAGAAAGACCTTGGAAGGGATGAGGAATGTATAGAATGACTCAAATTGTGAAGAAAATATCAAAGGAAAGTGCTGCTAATCCACGCCTAGGCGAGCCAAATCCACGCCTAGGCGTGCTCCTCGTAGTTTCTCAGGAATCTCAGGCAGAGACCACCACGCCTAGGCGTGGCAAGCAGAAGAAAGGCACGTGATTATAACCACGCCTAGGCGTGGGAAAAATCCTGGCACGCAACTTTTACCCTTATATTCTGATTTTTGGGAAAAGAAAGGGGGCTGATTTGGAACCAAAACCACGAAGTTAAGAGAGCAAGGGAGAAGAGGAGGAACCTATTTGGTTTGAAGGTGACTTAAGGGAGAATCAAGATCAAGGAAGATGACCAAGCTTGGAATCTCTCCATTTTTGTCTATTCTTTCCCTTTACCTCTTGATTTGTAACTTGATGGATCATTCTATTTCATTTATTATCTTCTCTTTCATGATGTGTAACTAAACCCTAATCTAGGGGTTCTCTAGGATCTTGCTATGGATTTGATTAATGTGTAATTAGTTGGGTATCTTTTCAATGAAATTGGTTTTGTTCATCCATATCTATGCTTAGTGCTTGTTATTGACTGGCCATCAATTGCATGTTTTTAATATTCCAATTGAACTAAAAATAGGGTGTTGAGAATATGGATATGGTATGGTTGATGTATGTTCAATTACATTCTATTGGTATGAGTGTGTTGATTAGCTAATGGGATGGACACATACCCATTGGTCATGCATGGCAAGTGTTTGATAATTGGTCTTAATGAGTGATTCTTATGTTAACTCACATAGACACATAGTGGATTAGCTAGGTTTTGCATGGGTAATTGTCCTAGACATAGGCTCTTATCTATTGAAGGTTATCAGCTAACAAATATCGTTTCATTGATTGGTGCTTGTTAACTCACATTTTAATTGCAACCCATTCTCCTTCGTTGGCTTGGATAAAAATTTGTGAATTTTGGTTAAGTTTAACATTTTTCTAATTATTCAATCCCTTGGGACACGATACTCTAACTCTCCTTTATATTACTTGTCGACCCGTGCGCTTGCGGATTTACGGATCATACTAACAGACCTATGAACTGATTTATGTTGTTGGCTTGTTGAATTATATGTGCTAATGACGGTCTATTTATTATTTCATCCGTAGCTCATATTTTCTGTATATGCACAAATGGTTTTAATTTGGATAAATATTATTTGAAAATCGTAACACGCCAAAATTTAGTATCCGTGGTATAATGACGATTGTGTCGTGGTCATTTTTGGATTCACCAAAAACTCATAGACATTAACCACTTTTACCTAATGTATTAACCAGTTATTTTGGATGCACCAATTAATGACTTTCACCAGAAAACCATGGACATTCACCATTTACTCCTAACGTGTTTATCACAACAATGCACATGTCAACTTCAACTAGTAATGTATTTGTAACAAGTTTCTCCTCCTTTATTGGGAACTCATTTTTAGATTTACCAGAAACTCATAATTTAACCACATTTTTCTAATGTACTAACCAGTTAATTTGAATTCACCAAGTAAGGATATTTACCACAAAACCGTGGACACTGACCAGTTCTTCCTACAATATTAACCAAAAAACTATAGACCCCAACTCCACTGCACTAGTAATTCATTTGTAAGTAGTTTACACTCACTATTGGAAACTCATTTGGATTCACCAGAAACTCAGAAATTAATCACTTATTCTGAATATATTAACCAGTTAATTTGGATTTATCAAGTAATGAGATTATCCACTAAACCATTGATATTGACTAATTCATCCTAATATATTAATCAGAAAATTTACACATCCAAACTCCACTCCACTAGCAATTCATATGTAAGTAGTTTACCCCCATTTTAGGATTCACCATAAACTAATAGAAATTAACCACTTATTCTTAATGTCTTGACCACTTAATTTGGATTCACCAAGTATTGGTAACTCTTTTTTGGATTCTCCATAAACTCATAGAGATTAACCACTTAGTATTTGTTTGTTAATAATAGGCGTATGAGTCTGTTGATAATGTACATGGTAAGACAAGTGTTGAAAATCTGAGTCTGAACACTATGAATATTAATTTAGCAGATTGTATTTTTCTTTGGTCTTTTTGGTTTGTTGAACTCTTAATTTATTCATTAACTTAAGTTTCTAATTTGTTGTTCATTAGGCTTAGGGAATTTTAAATAACATAATGAGTTGAAAATTATGAAGTTGGTGCATGTCTATGAGTTCTTTTATATTGAAATTAGGGAGTAGATTGATGAAGTTTATTGTAACACCCTGAAAATTATTTGCTTCATTATAAATAGTCATTTTATAATATTTATGATTTTTTTTAGAAATGTTGAATATTTTAATATATTTCTCGTTTTATGTTCACGTTGAGCACAGCTGGCGTAACACTCTAAAAATTGTTGGTTTTATGATAAATAGTCATTTTATAATATTTATGATTTTTGTGAATTTTTATGAATTTTTTCAGAATTATTGATTATTTTAGTATATTTTTCGATTTGTGTACGCGCTGAGCGGAGTTGAAAAAATAAAATATTTTCTCCGAGGCTGGTAAACCTTGAACTGTGGAAACATCGACGAGGAACCTTACTAAACCCGAGGTCGGGTATAGTTTACGAGGTTTATGTTTTTCGAGATTTATCTGATAAATAAAATCGTTGTATCGTAAAATTATCTGATGGATAATAAATACTATTTTTATTAACTGTAACTTTTGTCCACTGGATAATAACTCTAGTAGAGTGTTAGTCATCTTTTCTAGAGTATTCACTTTAAGTGACATCATCTTGATGACATCATCATTGACTTTTCAAAAAGGTAAGTTTTGGCTTCTTAAAGAAGCTTTAGAGGAAGCTTCCTAGAAATTTCCTATTGGCTTGTTAGAGAAGCCACGACAATGGCCCATTATAGAGCCAAAAGTGAGCTTTTCAATTAACACTTTATCATTTCTAATTTCAAACCTTAAAATGTTTACAACACTTTTGCTATTACTTTCTCTCTCTACATTGTTTTCTCTCATTTTTCTCTCAAGTTTCTCTTCCTTCTCTCTTCTTCTCCACATGGCCTCACCCCCTCTCTATGCATCCATGATTGCAAAAATTCTAAGTAACCACATTTTGTTAATCTCTATTACATTCTAAACATCTTTCTAGTTGGAATCTACTTGAAAAGCTTCCATCTTCATCATCTTCTTCAAGCCTCAAAGGTTGAAGCTTTTAGGTAATGTTCTTGATTTCTCATCTTCTCTTCTTCATTTTCATTTTAATGGTCATCATCATGACCATTTATCCTCTTTTTCTCAAGCCTTAGTGTTGATTTGATGAAGTTGTGATTCCTAGGATTTTGAAGGTGCTTGACTGAATTTATCAAGGAGCAACAAGGAGATTTCTTTTCTTGTATTCTCTTAGGTAAGAGGGAGATAATCCTCTTCAACCTATCTTGGTGATGAGAGACATGATTTTGTGTTGATAGTAAGAAAATCCAAGTTAGGGTTACTCACTTTGTCGTTTGGTTCTTGATGCTGGACATTGTTCTCGTTTGATTTAATATGATTTTGCTAAATGTTAATGTATAATGTGATGGATTCTAAATTGTTTGAATGGATGGAAAGCTATGTATGAAAAAATAAGGGCTTTTGCCTTCTTTGTGGAGGCTCACGGCCAAATGGCCCTATAGTGAGTTCTTGATGAAACTTTGTGTAACAATTTAGGAATTTGGTTGTTAGTGAGTGATAATTAACGGATTGATGAAAAATTTGGGTCCCTAGTTTCATGAGAGGGCTCACGACCTCTTAGGGAAAAATACAGGAAATTGTTGTGTTAAAATGGAAACTTAGTTGATTTGATAATTAAAAATTAATTAGGGATTCATAAAATGAAAAGAACCAAGAATGAGACTTTATCCAAAAACTTAGAATAATTCTTGATTAAAGGAAGACCATGAGTGTAAGTAAGAATGTTGAATAACTCAAATTAAAATTATATTAAGGGAATTAAGTTTAAAATTAAGTAATGAACTTGTTTAGTTGAAGTAATAAAGATTAGATGAAAAATGCGAGAGAATTTCCCTAGAGAGAAACTTAATAATGAGAACGTAGAAAATTAAGGCATAATTCCATAATAAACCCTAAAAGTGTAATGTCTTATTTGAGGACTTGATAATATTTGTTGTGGGTCCATGAGTGAGACCTAGAAGTTGTTAATGTTTAACTTGGTCAAATTGTGGCACGCTATGGTTAAGGTATATTATTATTGAATATACATGTTTATGCATTAAGTCATCATGCATTGTGAAAGTCCGATAGACTATTGTTAAGGCTATGCTGCCTAGGAGATTGAATCACACCTTAGTGCGGGTGCGAATAGACTAGTGTAGGTCATACTGTTGACCTTGGGGGTGTCGGGGTGCGGGTGTCTCGCAGTGGACAGTTGGTAGCCCCTCTGGGCCATAGGACAGACCGATGCAAACACACCGATGATCCGGATCGAGACACTATCCTATATCGCGATCTTGTGGGAATGCCGCTGTATAAAGCCTTGTTGCGCAAAATTATTATTTTTCTATAAAGCACTTGTTTTAGGCTGACGAGATTCTGGCATGTCTCCTTAATCATTCTCTCCGATGTTTGTGTCTAGCTTCATGGAGTAGGAATTTGGTCCTATTGTGCGTGTGCATAGTTTGTCATCATATTCATTTGGCATAAATAAATGTGATTATGAGAATGTCTCATTTAATAATAAGTATGATTACCTGCACTATTAAATTGTTTACTATCTGTACCTGGATGTTGCTTATTATGTTTGCTATGTTGTATGGCATCCTGCGCCGTTTCTGTTTCTTACTGTCATAATTAATAATGATGTTGGATATCTCACCTCTTGTTTGTACTATTCTTGTTCTATGAAACTTGGTTAAAGACTGTAAAGGGGACGAGGTTGAATCTCCTAGATTTTACTTGGTTTGGTCTCTTGCGTTCGGTGATGGCGTCAAGAAGGGGTTCTATTGGTTTCGTCAGGATTGTGTTTACCGGGAGTGCCAATGCTTGGCGAGTCGACTAGGTCGGCGAGCGTATACAGTATGTTGGGGATTTGATCTTGACCGTGAGGAGGACCCGCAATGGAGATCCTATCCTAACTCTCCTATCCTGATGTTCAAGTAAGTCTCATTCGCTTAATTCTTGTGGTGAAGTACACTATTGTCTAGGTTGCTTAAAACTATTTGCGATTGTTTCTTTGCTTTTTATTGTTCCTTGTCTCTTCCATTCTATATTGCCAACGAATCTCAATGGATATCTAACTGGTTTGCTCTGTGATTGTCTTCAAACAATTTGTTTTGAGTTATGGTGTAGGGCGGTGGTCAGACTCTATGGTCAGTTCCTTACCATTGTAGATGCATCTTGCATGAAATCAAGAGGGTGGGTCAACAATTTGGTAAGAACGAATGATGTTCAACTCATGATTTAGATTATGTATATCATAGCTACTTATTGCACCGGTTCACATAGAATGACATTTTTTAATTTATTTTTTCAAGTTATTATGTTGGCTGCAAGGGTTTTTGTGGAAGATGAAATGGAGCGAGCACGAAGAGTGACCCGTCACATGTTTAGTCCCGCGTTTATGGTAACATGTTCAATTAACTTAGAATTGTATGCTCATTGACAATAAAACCTTAATTGATTGTTGGTTATTTATAAAATGTAGGATTTGGTGAAAAGTGGATTGCAGCATTCCAAATCACTCCTCCACAGGCCTTGGTGGAGTATTAACGACTTCATGCCTCATGTTGAAGTGAGATATGACATCACCCAATGTAATTTGGTAACTTCTAAGTATTATGTGTCAAAAATGACATGTGTTTGACTGCATACACTTTATTGGGCTACATATAGGGTTTAACCCATCATTTACCTAGTTTGATTGTGTATAGTGTTTTATTTTCTTAAAACCGCATAAGACATTATGTTCTAATTATAATGCACTTCACTATCATAAAAATACGTTATCAAATAACTATGTAAAATAAAAAAGGAATTTGAGGACTAGTTATACTATTTATGTATGGATATTATAAGGAACACATTCAATGAACTTGGATACATTTCTACATGTAGATATTCGCTACAGTTGTGTTTGATGACCATTGGTGGTGTTATGCGTTAGATCTGAGATTTAAAAAGTTGTATATGTTAGATACATTGGGTAGTCACAACGACACTAAAAAAGCTAGGCTAGACGTTTTAACGGTATCACAATCCTCTAATGCCATTGTAATGATAATGTATTAGTTGTGTTGTATAATTTGACTTTTAACTTTACTTTGAATTTGTAGAAGCTTCAGTTTGAAGAAGTTTTGAAGTTAATTAGTCCAAGCTTCGGCAGTGCAACTCGTGAGTACGGTTGCACTTTTTAAAATATATTAATTGTTATGTTAAGGCATAGGTGTTTAAGTTTTTCCCTTGTGCTTGATTGTATGTTATTGAAACAGGGATGATTGTGGAATATACGTTATCAAGTACATGGAGATATGAGATGGACACAAAATGTTTGGAGATAAGACTATGTCCGAATGGGAAGTGGTGTGGGAGTTATTTTGTTTTCTTATTTAACAATTACATTATGTTGAAATTTTTATTTATTCAGACTATACTGGTACAGGGAGAGGTCATGCAAATGTGATGTGACTTATTATGTGGCTGGGTCTTGCATCCGAACAACGAGTGCAAAGAAGAAGTTTTAAGAGCTGCAAATGCTATGGAGTTGCTGACTTGATTTGTAAATTTTATTCTACACTCTTGAGCTTGACTCTATGTATAGTTATTATAATGTCTCATTATTGATAATGTACAGTGATACATATTGTGATACATAGGCAAATAATGACTTGTTTTTTAAATCAAGTGTATTATTTTGTATTTACTTTATGTATGAACTCTTTACCTGCAGCATTTAGAATATTCAAATGTGAAAGAAATATCAAAGTTACCCCTACCATTAGGAACTATTTAGTGGATTAACCAGTTACTTATACTAATTAATCACTTTTATGTAATGTATTAACTAGATATATTGGAACTAACCAAATAATGAGACTTACCACAAAACAATGTACATATTTACTCTCAACGTGTTAACCACATCATTACATAACCAAACTCCAACTAGTACTTCATTCATAACTAGTTTGCTCCCATTATTGGGAACTGATTTTTAAATTATCCAGAAACTTGTAGATATTAGCCACTTTTTCATACTATATTAACCATTTATATTGGAATTCACCAAGTAATGAGATTCATCAGAAACTTATATAGATTAACCACTTATTTCTAATGTATTAACCAGATAATCATGAATTCACCAAGTAATGAGAATCATCATTTTTTCCATGGTATTCTAACCATTTACTCCCAACGTTTTTAAAAACATTACACATATGGGCCAACTAGTCATTGATTTGTAACTAGTTCACCCCCATTATTGGGAACTCTTTTTTGGATTCACTAGAAACCTATAGTGATTAATCACTTTTACGTAATGTATTAACCAGTTATTTTAGAACTCACCAAATAATGAGATTCCCAATTTTTCCATGGCAGTTGACCATTTACTCCCAATGTGTTAAAAATATTACACGTGTCAGTTCCAATTAGTACTTCATTTCTAACTAATTTGCCTCCACTACTGGGAACTGATGTTTAGATTAACCAGAAACATGTATATATTATCCACTTTTACCAAATTATTAACCAGTTATATATCCAGCTCACCAAGTAATAAGATTCACCACTTTTTCTATGGCATTCTGATCATTTACTCCCAACTTGTTAAAACCAACATTACATATGTCAGTTCGAATTAGTACTTCATTTTTAACTAGTTTACCCCACTACTGGGAACTAATGGTTAGATTAACTAGAAACATGTACATATTAACCATTTTTTCCAAATGTATTAACCAGTTATATTGGATTTCACCAAGTAATGAGATTCACCACTTTTTTCCATAGTATCCTGACCATTTACTCCCAACGTGTTAAAAACAACACGTCATATGTCAACTGCAACTAGTACTTCATTTCTAACTAATTTGCCCCCACTACTGGGAACTAATGTTTATATTAACTAGAAACATGTACATATTAATCATTTTTTCTTAATATATTAATCAATTATATTGGAATTCACCAAGTAATGAGATCCACCATTTTTTCCATAGTATCCTGACCATTTACTCCCAACTTATTAAAACTAACATTACACATGTCAACTCCAACTAGTAGTTCATTTCTAACTAGTTTGCCCTCACTACTGTGAATAGATGTTTACATTAATCAGAAACATGTACATATTAACCACTTTTTCTAAATGTATTAACCAGTTATATATCCAGCTCACTAAGTAATGAGATTCACCACTTTTTCCATAGCATTCTAACCATTTACTCCCACCTTGTTAAAACTAACATTACATATGTTAATTCCAACTAGTATTTCATTTCTAACTAGTTTGCCCCCACTACTGGGAACTAATGTTTACATTAACTAGAAATATGTAAATATTAACCATTTTTTTCAAATGTATTAACTAGTTATATTGGAGCTCAGCAAGTAATGAGATTCACCATTTTTTTCATAGTATTCTAACCATTTACTCTCAATGTGTTAAAAAACATTACACATGTCAACTCCAACTAGTCATGGATTTGTAACTAGGTCAGTTCAATTATTGAGAACTCTTTTTTGGATTCACCAAAAACCTATAGTGATTAACTACTTTTACTAAATGTATTAACCAATTATATTGGAGTTCACCAAGTAATAAGATTCACCACTTTTTCCATGGCATTCTGACCATTTACTCCCAGTGTGTTAAAAATAATATTACACATGTCAGTTCCAACTGGTATTTTATTTCTAACTAGTTTGCCCCCATGGTGCGTGAAATTCACAAGTGTACGGTTTCGTCGTCAAGTAATAAAAGATCAAATTCACAGGGACTGTGTCTATGAATACCAATTAATTAATTAATTCAATTAAATTAAACAAAGGAAATATAATCGTTGATTGATGAGATCTTAGTAACCAAGCAATTAAATAAATAAATACTAGAGTGCAAAATTAAGAACAAAAGCAGCAAGTTATTAAGAAAGGTTTTTCAAATTCAAGAAAGCTTCCAAGATTGGGGTAACCACAATGATACAAGACAAATCCTAATTGACAACTCTTTTATTAAAATTGAAATTCAATTGAAGGTGAATTACCCTAAATTAGTTAATGTTTTTTCTCAAGAGACAAGAACCATGCCCAATTAAACTAATTCCTACTCTCGTGGTAATTGAATTTAAATTAAACCCATTACGCTTTATGGTAATTCATTGAATCTTCGAAAGACTAAACCTACTCTCGTGATTTAGACCTTAAGTTCAATTCTTATGGTTTCAACACCTAGGTTCACCTCTCAGTACGTCCCTAGATATCTATGAGATGCAAATATGTGGCCAGCAAATTCATATGAATAAGCGCAATAAGGATTGAATCAAAGAACATTCAAGATTAATAAAAGGGGAAACAAAGTCAATTAATCATCATCAATGTATCAAAAGGCATTGCCCAATCTTAGAAACAAAGAGAACTACTCAGGTAGGAAGAAGAAGAAACAAGAAAACATATTCAAGAACATTCAAACTCGTGATCAAAGAGAGAAGAGGGAAGAAAGATCAAGATCAAAAGCCTCCAAGTGTGCTTCCTTCAAACCGATTTGGAACCTCAAAATTGTATTCAAAACACCTATTTATATCCCTAGGGTTTTAATTGGCTAAAAGACCCCAAAAGAAATAAAAAATAAAACTTAAAAACTGATGCGTACTGCGATCCACAGCCGTGGATCATTCCATGGGCTGGCCGTAGATCTCTCTGCCACAGGACACTTTTGTTTCAGCTTGAATTCCACGGCCGTGGAACTCTTTGGAGTTTCTCTTTTGCTTCTTCAAGTTGCTGTTCGATCCATGGCCGTGGGAAATTCCACAGGCATGCCATGGATCACTCTAGAGTAAGCTTTTTGACCCTGTTTGCTATCCATAAAGCTCTAACTTCAATCATGCAAACTTTCCATTTATTTCAAGGCCAATTGAGTACCAATCCTGCATAACAACACCACAAACACCGCAGTTATCCGAACTAAATGAAAAACAAATAAAAAGAGAAACTAAAATGCCTAAAATGCTTAAAAATGCATGCAAAACAAGAATAGAATATGATATTGTTTCACATACATCAAATCTCCCCAAGCTTAAGATCTTGCTTGTCCCCAAGCAATAACTAAGGCCAAACCAAGAAGTGGGATCAAGAGACAATAATGAATGAGGAACCCGAGAAAACAACCAACCAAGCAATAGGCAAAGGCAAACCAAGAATTAGAGAGGTAATCAAAATCCAGTCCAATTAGAGGCTAAAGTTCTCATAAATCATGCTCCTTACTGAATTAGGTTTACTCTACTAACCACGCTCAAAGTGTTTAAGGGTAAAGACAATGCGCTCAAGATTGCTCAAAGAAACAGCACTTCTATAAGCTTGATAAGAAATTAAATTTTCACTAATAATTTGCATGCATGCAAGAATCAAAAGGTATTTCAAGGGTTTTAATGGGGCCATGAGAATGATGTTAGGTAAGGTAAAGAAAGGAAGGTATGCACAATAGGTTAACGAAATTTTCAATAAGCATAAGCAATCCAATAGATCATAAATGGAGTAAAGGCATTTTTCAATCAAGAGTATAACTCCACATTTCCAAGCATTTTCTTCCTTACTTTTCCTTCTTCTCTTTCTCTTCCTTTTCAAGCTTTCCTCTTATGATTTTCTTTTATTTGCTTTTTTTCCTTTCCCTTTATATATTTTTTTCTTTTCTTTTTTTCATTTGAGAAAGAGAAGGGTCAAAAACATATAATTCCCAACACAACTTTACACAACTTTCAAACCCAATTTGCTCCATTTAATATTCTAAATGATTACCGACAATATAATCATAGGCATCAAGAAAAACAATTATGCAATAGGCTCAAATGGGCAACTAGTGGATGAAAGTATGACAATTATTTCAGAAGGCCAGAAAAAAAATCTAAGATGCCTTAATCACATTCAAGCATGTAAACAAAAATTTCGCCTCAAAATGGTTTCAAATCAAGTTCTAGAGCACAAAATCAATGAGGAAATATCATTTAACACAAAGAATGGGAGCAAAAATCATATAGTGCATAAATCTCATATAGGCTTAAAACTCACTTTAAGAGGTTCAAAAATAAATGAAAAGCACAAATTCAGAGAACATATGCTAATTATCAACTATCAAGAGATCACCTCCACTATCAATTAAAACAATGTCTGTTGCCTACCACAAGAATCAACAAATTGGGTTCCAAATCAAAATCATCTCAAAATCCTCAAAAGAGAAGGGCACAAGTTCAACCAAAAAGTTGAGAGATATGATGGTGTGAAAATGCAACATGAAGATGCAAAGCAAAATGAGACATGAAAATGCATGAAACTAATGATCTATACTAATGATCTACAATGAAAATGAAAATACTCCCCCAAGCTTAGAACTTACATTGTCCCCAATGTAAAAATCTATAACCAGAGAAAGGAGAAAAGAAAAGAACTCATTGCAGTGGTGGAAAAGGGTGCTGACTCAGATTCCAACTATGAATGGCCTGGACCATGCTCGCCATACTCTGAACCATCCCCTCCAAGGCTTGCAGGCGGCCATCAGTAGCCTGACCCTATTGATGAAGCTCCTCTAGCATGTGGCCCTACTGCACCTTCTCAGCATGAAGTCCCTCTAGAGAGGTATAAATCCATGTGAGAGCATCCTTCGAAGGACCTGCAAAAGAAAAAGAGGAAGGACGAGAGGTGCCTGCCCTTGGTGGAGGGCGAAGGGGGCGCTGGACATCAATTGGTTCATCTGCTACACTACCAGGTGTGCGCCAATTTTCGCGGTTGTGCACAGTGATAACAGGAGGGTTAGGAAGGGGTAGGGGTTGAGTTCTACTGTTCAAGAAGAGGCAGTAAATTCCTTCCTCTTTAACAATCATCTTAATAGCTAAACAAGCTCTAGATCAATCCTAGAGTTAGCTCTAACTGCCTCCAGACCATCTAAGTCATATTCAAATAGATGGGCTATCACTGTGATAAGCCACCAATAACAATGGTCCCCGAATGAGCTCTACCCACCCTAAGCAGATGCATAGTAAGAAAAGATCCAGTGTCCATTTTGACATCATTAAGAATGGCCCACATAAAAGCAAGCTTGTCAGCATGGACATTGCCATCACTATCCCCACGCCCAAATAGAGTATTGTTAGTCATGGCAACCATTACCCAAGAGGGAGGGTGAATTGGGTGATTACAAAATTTTAAAACAACATTAATAAATTATGCATTTTAATATTTTCAATCAACACATGCAGCATAATAAGTCTAACTATTGTAGATTACTCAAAAAATAACTCGGGTTATAGAATAAATTAAGCAAATAAATTAAATATCAAATTTAACTCAAACATATATAATTAAAATACTTGAAAAATAATTTTCTTTAAAGCTATTTATCGATTAAAAAGAACGAATAGAGAAGATGGAAAAATGCACTTGTAAATGAATAACCCACACAGAAAGTATTTAAGCAAATATATGAAATTAAAACATAAATATAAAAGAGTTTGAGTTTAGAAGAGCAAAAACAGAATTTATCCTGATTCAACCACCAATCACTTGTGGCCTACGTCCAGTCCTTAAGTAAATCACTTGAGATTTTCCACTATCACTTCAAGCTTGAACAGGTGCTTGAAACCTTTACACAATAGAGCACTCACCACACCTTGGGATACCTCACCCTTTGTGCTTGAGCCTCGACGGTCAGGGATACCTCACCCTTACAATTTCTTTAAGGGATACCTCACCCGCTTTACAATAAAACAGAATATGGAAGAAGAAAAACTTTCACTAGAGTATATGATACAATTTGAAGCTCTCTAAGGATATCTCAAATTTAGGTGAAAAAGAGTACCAAAATTTAGTAAAATATATATCACAGAATAAAGCAAGAAAGAGTTGTTTCAGATAATTAGGTGTTATTAAAAGATGACCTAAAAACATGTATTTATAGTATTCTAAGAAAAAGAACCATTGGGTATCATTTAATATCACATTAAAGCCTCTGAAAATAGTCGTTGCGTGATTCTGGGTTGTGTTATTCGAATAAACATAATCTTATTAGAATAACCTACTTATAACACATCAGGAAGTGTTTTCTGGAACCTTTTATTCGAATAAACGTTTAGTTATTCGAATAAAACTTTAAAAACATATTGTAAAATGTTTTCTGGCTTATGTTATTCGAATAACCCTTTAGTTATTCGAATAAATCTTTAAAAACTCATTCAGGAACGTTTTCTGGGGTGTGTTATTCGAATAACACATCCCTTATTCGAATAAACCACTCTGATTTTGAAAACTGACTTTAAATGGTCATAATTTCTTCATTTCTTATCCGTTTAAAGCAAATGACACTCATTAGAAAGATATTTGAGTCTATTTTCAAATGAAATAAGTTTCGAAACAAAACTCAAAGTATTTTGAAAGATATGATTAAAAGAGTAACTAAAGGTCAGTTTTGCAAAACTCAAACTTGACTATTTTTCATAAATTTGAGCTACCACCATAAATAACTTTTCAAAACTTGTTTGTTGGGTATTTTAGCATAGGAAAACCATTTGTAAAAACATATTTGAGATATTCATAAAGATTCTTACATAAAGATCCTAAGTCCTATAAGCTATACCATTTAATCTTCCTTTAGACTTGGTCTTTAACATGACTTTGATATTATTAATACCTTCATGAAATAGACATTCACATTCTCCTTGTGTTGAGCTTAATAGAGATCTTTTGCTTTCTTGTTGTAATACTCACTCTTAGTACTTGGGCTATCCTACAAAGTATTATTCACTTAAACAAGCATAGTTAGTCCAAATCCATAATTCAATATCTTCATATGCATGATTCATAAATGTATAACTCTAGTTAGTTTAACATGCATATAAGACTTTCATAGACACATCCAAATAAGATATTTATCAATTACTAATGGATATGCTCTATATAGGATGCAACAAAGAACATATGCAAAGTGTTCTTTTTATCTTATATTTGTCATCATCAAAACTTAACATATTAAACTATTTGGGGCAAACTTATTTCCACAATCTCCCCCTTTTTGATGATGACAAATCACCAAAGAAAAATATGTTGAGCAATATACAAGAATGGATATTCATGTAAGCATATCAAATAATAAGTACAAGAACATATTTTTCTTTCTAATTTTTACTCCCCCTATTTGACATCAACCAAAAGGCTTAGGAAGGAAAAATAATAGTTTCTCCCCCTTATAGATTCTACATATGATTCAAAAATAGAGAGATGAAATAAACATGCTTTCAAGATATAGAAGATTATTCATGGAATGCTTGTCATATTTTTCTATGTCAACATTTAGCATATGATAGCAATAAAGCACTTTATGTAATCAAACAAGGATGTAAGGCAAGAGATATAAACAACTTAAGAGCTAGGGTCCCCCTCGTTGAAACACAAGATGAATAGGGTGAAATATGTATGCTAAGACCATGTAAGCATAATACCATAAAGTAAAGTAAGGCAAAAGATTTTTATTCTTAATCCATCAATCAAAAACATTTTAAAAACTTCCCCCCATTTCAAAAAGAATTTTACAAGAGCACATTATATTTTCAAAAGTATTTTAGAAGGGTAGAGATGTTTTATATTAAAAAAAAAACATTCATTGAGACATATCAATCCAGGTCAAAAGAACATAAGTACATCTCCTTGATAAAATATGTTATAGGGATCAAAGCATGTATAGAACTAATATCACCCACCTTAAATGCAATGACAAATTAGTAAGTTAATATTCAATTAGGCACTTTGTCAATGCTAAGCATACTTCTCATGTAAAAAAAGCATATAATCATTCAATTTTTTAACAAGTATCATACAATCCATGCCATATAGAATACCACAAAAGCTAAGGGATAAAGATACTTATTGAGTCAGATAAAGAGTGATGCTCCTTATTTATTAGTCCTTTAACTCTGAGATTTTTTCCTTTGAATTCTCCATTCCATTACACTAGAAGAAAGTTTTTTTTTCATCTTCATTTGAATTCCATTCAACTTTTCTCATTTCCACATATGCTTGTATGTAAAAATCTGATGGCTATATTTGAAACACATAGAGAGATTTGCAAAGCTAACTTTAAAAGTCCTCTAAAACATAGGTTAGCATCAAATATCATGTAAGCCCATTTATTAGCATAATTTAGATTGATATATAATGTAAAACATGTATCACATTATCAACCATGCAATATTAGTTCTAACAAGAATGCATGAAACACATATGCACTTGAATCCAAAAAAATAGTTTAAGCATTTTAAGGCATGATTCAAGTTTATCAAGAAACATATTATCATCATCAAAACTTATTTAGGCATTTTTAGGCAAATAATGATCATGTAAGACATGTAAAGGCATAACACAACTCTCTACTACTTCAAATATCACACGATATCAAATTTAAAGCATAAATAAGGATAATAGATTAATATCACTAGTGTACTCTTTGAGTTTTTGTAGATGATTCCCACTTCCACCAACTTTCAAGCTTCAAGCTTTCATGAGGGAATAGAAATCTTTTGCACCCCTTTTAAAAGTTGAATCCTTTTAAACTTTACTATCCTCAAGTTAAATGAATTTATTTCATTTAAATGCTTGCTTGAGGTAGTTATCACCCTACAACATAAGTCAAAGTACTTACTTTGGTATCCACCAATTTTGGATCCATAGAGATTAGTCATTATGCCAAACTCATAAGCAAATAAGCGTTCAAAATAATAAAACAATAAATGAGTTCACAAGGGCAAAAGATATTTCATTTCATTAATCAATTTAGCTAAGTACATATAAACATCAAAAGAATAGCCAATTACATTTGGTTAAGCATTTGCATTTTACCTACATATCATTAAGTGCATATTTTCAGTCAAAACAAATAAAGAATTTAGCATATATTGATTATTAATGCTATGCAACATATACAGCAACAAATGCAGCAGAACCTTTCAAATAATTTATATTTATTTGAATAAAATGGGTTTTATTCGAATAGATGACCAGGGAAAGCTGAACGTTGTGGCCTTTAACAGATTTTATTCGAATAACCTATGGGTTATTCGAATAGACAGAGAGCAAATGATCAAGACTGATAGAACAAATCTCAGGTTATTCGAATAAACTAAACTTTATTTGAATAGACAGAGATCACAGCAAAAGCAGAACTGACATGGAAGTCAGTTTATTCAAATAAACTTAGCTTTATTCGAATAGGCAGAGACCAAAAATAAAAATTGTAGTTGCTAAGGGTCAGTTTATTTGAATAAATGTAGTGTTATTCAAATAATACTGATATGCAACACCTTTTTGAGCACCTGATTGAGCTTTATTCAAATAAACCTAATTTTATTCAAATAAAACTATTAGAATCACAGTAAAGCACATGTTCAGAATTAAAATTTAAGGGAGAATATTTTACCCAATTATAAAGTACCTACAAGACAAGATTTAGGATATCTCCAACGCTCAAGTTAGTGATAATTCAAGAGAGATAAAAACCATGTTTAAGTAATAAATTCAAATATTTAATTATATGTATGATTGATCAAGAACTCAAGCTCAAGGATATTATCATTAGACATGTCAGTTCAAGCGAGGAGCATACTTATCTATCATATTAACATGTAGAGATATTTTCAGATTATAAGGCTAGAAAAGCATAATAAAAGTTTTCACTTATCCAAAAAAATTGTAAGTTCAAACTTCACGGAGACAAGGAAGAGAGTTTGAAATTATTTCTAATCTTTGTACTTGCAGCAACCACTTTCCAGACTTTTGGTTTTCAAGCATACCTACAACACACTTCAAATTTTTTTTTGACTTTTAGTACCCAAATTTTCTTGGGTCCTTGTGTGTTAGTTTTTGGCTATTAATCCATTATGCTCTCATAAAGATCAATTTTTTCATAATATGTAAACTAAGTACAACAAGTTAAATAACCAATTACCAATTAGCACATAACCGATAACATGCTTGCTTTCATGATATATAGACAATTTTAAAGCATATAAAGTATACATAGGCATTATAGACCCTTATGTACCAAGATATATAACAAATTAATGAACCATGATATAATACGAATGAACATAATCATGTGTTAAACATAATATTCAAATTTTATCAAGTATACATGATTCTATTAATCACTTAAGGCCTACAAGGAATATACCTCAAATTTATTGACTTTGCACGTGAGTGTGCATAAGAGGTAAAAACTTTTGATACCTTAGCCTCGGTAATTAAGGAAATATTTTTTCTTATCCATTGCTTCTCTTTTAGAGTCTTGAACTTTGTAAGTTTTACATTTTGTACTTGAGAAGTTTTGGTTGAAGCCATCTTCCTTCTTTGACCAAAGTTTCTACCATTAGGCTTTAGAAGCATTCTCCTTGATGATTCCTCTTTCTTTTGACCAATTTGCCCATCCTTTTGAGAAATATTCTGCATAATTGAAACACTAGGAGGACACTTTGGTACTCACTTCATTTTGGGTCCTTGAATGTTAGTATTAAAGCCTTTAGGATTTTTAGGAACCTATACCATATAATTTCTCATATAAGAATTTCTTCTATAATTGCATAAATGAGAAATATATCCTAGATGACCACAAAAATTATAAACAATTAAATTCAATGATGGCTTAGTCATTTGAAGATCATTTTTGGAAAACTTAAGCCTTTTGTTGTTTTTATATTCTAAACTATTTTTGCCATAAGCCTTACTTGAATTTTTATATGGAATAACATTAATTTTATTCTCATTAACAAGTATGGAATGTAAGCAATTAGAATTATTAGCTTTGACAAATTTGGAATATAAGTCCTTAACTTGATTTTCTAAATCAATGCACTTTTCACAAGAATTTGAGGTTTCAATTTTTAAAGACATTTCCTCATCAAGAAAAGTATATTCATTTTTCAAAGTTTTAATTTCATTTTCAATAAAGGAAATGTTTTCCAAACACAATAAGTTTTTCTTTTCTAAATTCAACAAACCATCATACAATTCATTATATGCACATTGTAACTCATCATAGGAAGGGCTATAATCTAATTTAGAATTATTTACCTCAAAGTCCTTTTTAGCCATATAAGAAATAGTCTCAATTTCTAGCACACTTGGCTCTTTAAGGGAATCACCTTCTTCCTCATCAATTTTGTTTTGCTTTGCTTCTTCTTCAAATTGAGCACCATCGTCACCAAGAGGCATTTGGCTCCCTTCAATAGTTTGAGCATCTCTTTGAGGATATTTTTCATGATAAGCTTCCTTCAATAGCTTTTGCTCTTCTTGCTTTCTATATATAATTTTATACACAAAATCATTGTTAGCAAGATAAATAGCATCAAGAGTGTCCAAAATTTCTTTGGCACTAGAACAACTTTTAATTTTACCATAAGCATTATCATTCAAACTACTTCTCAAAATTTGCATAGCTCTAATATTCAAAGAAAGGCATTTCTTGTCATTGGCATTCCAAGTTTGTTTTGGTTTGCAAATAAATCTATTTAGCACAACATCTCACAAATCCAAATCAATAGATTGTATATAAAACTCTATTCTAGCTTTTCAATAAACAAAATGCACACCATCAAAGAATGGTGGTTTATCAATTTCAAAACCTTCCATTTCGAAAAACTTTCAAGGTTGCCAACAAATAAGGATCTTTAACTCTAAGCGGTTAAGCTTTCACCAGAGTACGAAACTCTGATACCACTTGTTAGTCATGGCAACCATCACCCAAGAGGGGGGTGAATTAGGTTATTACAAAATTTTAAAACAACATTAATAAGTTATGCATTTTAATATTTTCAATCAACACATGCAGCGGAATAAGTCTAACTATTGTAGATTACTCAAAAAATAACTTGGGTTATGAATAAATTAAGCAAATAAATTAAATATCAAATTTAACTCAAACATATATAATTAAAATACTTGAAAAGTAATTTTCTTTAAAGCTATTTATCGATTAAAAAGAACGAATAGAGAAGATAGAAAAATGCACTTGTAAATGAACAACCCACACAGAAAGTATTTAAGCAAATATATGAAATTAAAACATAAATATAAAAGAGTTTGAGTTTAGAAGAGCAAACACAGAATTTATCCTGGTTCAACCACCAACCACTTGTGGCCTACGTCCAGTTCTCAAGTAAATCACTTGAGATTTTCCATTATCACTTAAAGCTTGAACAGGTGCTTGAAACCTTTACATAATAGAGCACTCACCACACCTTGGGATACCTCACCGTTTGTGCTTGAGCCTCGACGGTCAGGGATACCTCACCCTTACAATTTCTTTGAGGGATACCTCACCCTCTTTACAGTAAAACAGAATATAGAAGAAGAGAAACTCTCACTAGAGTATATGATACAATTTGAAGCTCTATGAAGCTCTCTAAGGATATCTCAAATTTTGGCAAAAAAGAGCACAGGAATTTGGTAAAATATATATCACAGAATAAAGCAAGAAAGAGTTGTTTCAGATAATTAGGTGTTATTAAAAGATGACCCAAAAACATGTATTTATAGTGTTCTAAGAAAAAGAGCCATTGGGTATCATTTAATATCACATTAAAGCCTTTGAAAATAGTCGTTATATGATTCTGGGTCGTGTTATTCGAATAAACATAATCTTATTCGAATAACCCACTTATAACACATCAGGAAGTGTTTTCTGGAACCTTTTATTCGAATAAACGTTTAGTTATTCGAATAAAACTTTAAAAACATGTTTTGGAATATTTTCTGGGTTGTGTTATTCAAATAACCCTTTAGTTATTTGAATAAATCTTTAAAAACTCGTTCAGGAACGTTTTCTGGGGTGTGTTATTCGAATAACACATCCCTTATTTGAATAAACCACTCTGATTTTGAAAACTAACTTTAAATGGTCATAACTTCTTCATTTCTTATCTGTTTAAAGCAAATGATACTCATTAGAAAGATATTTGAGTTTATTTTCAAATGAAATAAGTTTTAAATCAAAACTCAAAGTATTTTGAAAGATATGATTAAAAGAGTAACCAATGGTCAGTTTTGCAAAACTCAAACTTGGCTATTTTTCATAAATTTGAGCTACCACCATAAATAACTTTTCAAAACTTGTTTGTTGGGTATTTTAGCATAGGAAAACCATTTGTAAAAACATATTTGAGATATCCATAAGGATTTTTACATAAAGATCCTAAGTCCTATAAGTTATACCATTTAATCTTCCTTTGGACTTAGTCTTTGACATGACTTTGATGTTATTAATACCTTCATGAAATAGACATTCACATTCTCCTTGTGTTGAGCTTAATAGAGATCTTTTGCTTTCTTGTTGCAATGCTCACTCTTAGTACTTGGACTATCCTACAAAGTATTACTCACTTAAACAAGCATAGTTAGTCCAAATCCATAATTCAATATCTTCATATGCATGATTCATAAATGTATAACTCTAGTTAGTTTAACATACATATAAGACTTTCATAGACACATCCAAATAAGATATTTATCAATTACTAATGGATATGCTCTATATAGGATGCAACAAAGAACATATGCAAAGTGTTCTTTTTATCTTATATTTGTCATCATCAAAACTTAACATATTAAACCATTTGGGGCAAACTTATTTCCACAAGTATGAGCCATGATTCGGTGGAGATAGCGAAGGCAAGGATTTGGCATGAAAGATGCTTTACAATTTGAGGAATCATATGTGCCTGACCCATAAGAGATATTAGCCCAAAAAAAATTGCTAAAAAACCACGTGGATGCTTCCTCTCCCCCCAGTAGGCAATCCAAAAATCTCATTAAATTCTTCCAAGTTCAAGCAATGGTCATTATTGAATAGCCAAAAATTGATCCGGCCTTCAGTGCAGCCTTCCCCCTGAATAATATGAGCCTCAATAGAACTAAGAAACTCCAGTGTAAGCTCAATGTAAGTGGGATATTTTAAATGCAAAAAATAAGTCCACCCTGCCCTGTCAAGCATCCAATCATAGTCATCTCACAAGCCTAAGGTATCTAGGACAACATCATCCATATACCTAGTGCTAACTATCTTTCTATTCATAAGCACATTGTACCGATCACTCTGCTCATTATTCTTAAAGTTAAAACCATGGGGATTAGGGGGATTACCTCTTGGAGCATCAGTGCCTCTTCCCCGTGTCCTTGAGCTTGAAGTAGCTTCTCCCCTCTGATGCTTATTTGTCATTCTGCTTAACCACACCAACACAGCAAGCACAAAGCAAAAATCCCCTATTTTTAGAGCTATTCACGAAATTGGGGCAAAGTTACCAAATTTGGGCTTTTTCGAATTTGAACGAATGAGTGGTTGAGTAGAGGTTAAGAAGGTGAGAAATGGTAGAAAAATGGAAGAAAATAGTGGTTTGTGGAGTAAAGTAGTGGTTTTGAAGGTTTGGGTATGGTGGATTATGGTGGCTATGGTGGAGAAGGAAGAAGGAGAAGGAGGAAGAATGGGGGTGAAGGGCAGACTTTGAGAGTGTGGAAGAAAGTGGTTTATGTGTAGTTGTGAGAGAAAGGAAGAGTAATGGAGGTTAGGGGTGATGGGTATGGAGGTTGAGGGAGAAAGGAAGGAGAAGAAGCAAGGGTGAAATGAAGGGGATGAAGGCCGTGGTTTTTAAAAATGCACCCTCTGGAACAATCCACCACCGTAGGCCATTCCACGGCCAGGTCGTGGACGTTGCTGAGTTCTTCTTTTTTTTAATCAGAAATCCACAGCCATGGTTGGAACCACGGCCAGGCCGTGGATTTCTTTGATATTTTTTTTTCTTTTTTGAGACTTGAAATCCACGGCCATGTGGGATTCCACGGCCAGGCCGTGGAATTCTCTGACTTTGATATTTTCCTCTTGTTTTCATTCCATGGCCATAGAATTTTCCATAGGCTGGGTGTGGAACCTTCTGACTTCACTCTTCTTTTAAATTTAGCTTCAAAAAGGGTCAAACCTAAACAAAATCTATGAGACAAACATCAAACCAACAATCTAACACACAAAATCAAAAGAAAAAGAAGAAATAAAAAGGAAAAATAAGAAAACTTAGGTTGCCTCCCATGAAGTGCTTGTTTTAAGTCATTAGCTTGACTTTGGTCTGGTTTATGTGCTCAGGTGATGTCAACGGAGTAATGCTCAGTCCCCACTCTTTCAAAATGTTTCACTCTCTAGCTATCTATCATGAAAGGCTCATGGCCTTCTTTCCAAACCTCTACGGCACTATAGGGAAACACTTTCTTCACCAGAAATGGCCCAGACTACCTTGACTTAAGCTTTCCGGGAAAGAGTTTCAATCTGGAATTAAAAAGAGACACCAGTTCTCCTTCACAAAACTCTCTACAAAGAATATGCTTGTCATGCCACCTCTTGATTCTTTCTTTGTATGACTTTGCAGTCTCATAAGCATCCAATCTCAGTTCATCAAGCTCATGAAGTTGAAGATTTCTCTTTTCTCCTGCCACTTTTAAGTCAAAATTTAGAAGCTTAATAGCCCAGAAGGTTTTATGTTCAAGCTCAACGGGTAGATGGCAGGGCTTCCCATAAATCAGTCGAAAATGTGTTATCCCAATAGGAGTCTTGTAAGCCGTGTGGTAAGCCCAAAGAGCATCATCAAGCTTCAAAGACCAATCATTTCTTGATCTAGACATAGTTTTCTCCAGAATGCTCTTTATCTCTTGATTAGATACCTTCACTTGGCCAAAAGTTTGAGGATGGTAAGGTGTAGCAACCTTATGAGTGACTCCATATTTCTTCAAAAGGTTCTCAAAATGTCTCTTTATGAAATGTGAACCTCCATCACTTATCACAGCCCTAGGAACTCCAAACCTTGGAAAGATGACCTTCTTGAATAGCTTGATCACGGTCTTTGCATCACTTATTGGGGATGGAATGGCCTCCACCCACTTAGATACGTAATCAACAACTACAAGAATGAATTTGTTGTTGCAGAAGGATGGAAAAGGGCCCATGTAGTCAACTCCCCAAACATCAAAGATCTCTACCTCAAGAATAGTATTCATTGGCATCTCATGCCTCTTGGAGATACTTCCAGCTCTCTGACATGGATCACATGATAATACAAAATTTTGAGCATCTCTGAAAATATGAGGCTAAAAGAAACTAGACTGAAGAACTTTGGCTGCCGTCTTGGAGGCACTAGCATGTCCTCCATAGGATGCGGAATGACAACAACTCAATATACTCGGAGCCTCTTCCTCAGAGACACACCTCTTATAAATACCATCAACACACCTCCGATATATGTATGGGTCATCCCATACAAAAAATTTCAAATCTGAGAAGAATTTCTTCTTCTGCTGATAGTTAAGCTTAGGAGGTAGAACCTTGCTAACCAAGTAGTTTGCATAATCAGCATACCAAGGAGCATTCTCCAAAAAAATTGCAAATAATTGCTCATCAGGGAAAGAATCATTAATAGGTAATTCACTCTTCCCAATCACCGGTTGCTCAAGCTTGGATAAATGATCTGCCACTTGATCCTCTGTCCCTTTTCTATCCAGAATCTCCAAATCAAACTCTTGTAGGAGAAGAATCTAACGAATAAGTCGAGACTTTGATTCCTTCTTGCTCATGAGATACCTAAGTGTTGAATGGTCAGTGTACACAGTCATCTTTGAACCCACTAGATAGGACCTGAACTTCTCAAAAGCAAAGACTACCGCTAGCAACTCTTTCTCTATGGTGGCATAGTTTGCTTGAGCTCCATCAAGTGTCTTGTTAGCATAGTAAATTGCATGCACTTTCTTGTCTTTTCTTTGTCCCAACACAGCTCCTACGGTATAGTCACCGGCATCACACATGACCTCGAATGGTAGATTCCAATCCGGTGTTTTCAAAACGGGAGCAGTGATCAAAGCTTCTTTCAACCTACAAAAGGCATTCAAATAGTCACTATCAAAATTAAATGGAACATCTTTTACTAAGATATTAGACAAAGGTTTAGTAATTTTAGAAAAATCTCTGATAAATCTCTGGTAAAAATCGGTATGTCCCAAGAAACTTCGCACTCCCTTCACATTCATCGGTGGAGGCAATTTCTCAATCACTTCAATTTTTGCCTTTTCCACCTCAATTCTTTTTCGAAAAACCAAATGTCCAAGCACTATCCCCTCTTGTACCATAAAATGGCACTTCTCCCAATTCAAGACAAGATTAACCTCCTCACATCTCTGCAAAATCTTAGAAAAATTGAACAAACAATCATCAAAGTTAGTTCCATAAACTGAAAAATCATCCATAAAAACTTCCATGATGTTTTCAATAAATTCAGAAAATATTGCAATCATGTATCTTTGGAAAGTAGTAGGGGCATTACCTAAACCAAATGGCATTCTCCTATAGGCAAAAGTGCCATAGGGGCAAGTAAATGTGGTCTTCTCCTGGTCACTAGGATGGATAGAGATTTGGTGGAATCCCGAATAGCCATCTAAGTAACAAAAGTATGTATGCCTAGCTAGCCTCTCAAGCATTTGATCAATGAAGGGAAAGGGGAAATGATCTTTCTTAGTTGCATTATTCAACTTACTATAATCAATGCACATCCTTCAATCTGTGACTGTCCTAGTGGGAATTAATTAATTTTTCTCATTTTCAATTACAGTCATCCCCTCTTTCTTAGGAACCACATGCACAAGACTAACCCATTCACTGTAAAAAATTGGGTAAATTACCCCAGCATCAAGCAACTTAAGAACCTCTTTTTTGACAACCTCTTTCATATTAGGATTTAACCTACGTTGATGCTCAACAGAGGGTTTATGGTCAGGTTCCATCAAAATTCTATGCATGCAAAAGGAAGAATTTATGTCTTTAATATCATCAAGAGTATATCCTATGACCTTTCTATGCATCCTAAAAGCCTTAAGCAATTTCTCAATTTCTAACTCATTCAAGCTAGCACTAACAATGATAGGATAAGAAGAGTTGGGACCAAGAAACTCATACCTGAGAGTGAAAGGAAGAGTTTTAAGTTCTACCTTTGGAGTCTTTTCCTCTTGACCCAAGTTTTTCCACTTTGGCTTTGTAAGGTGGAATTTTCGAGGTTACCTCCAACAAGCGGGCATACTCAGCTACCTCTCCTCCAGAATCAAAAGAGTCGCCATTAACCAAGCATCTCTCCAATGGATCTTCCAAATGAATTTTGGTGGATTCTTCTTCCACCACCTGGTGTAATAAATCAATCCTGTAACAAGAGTCCTCAAAAGAAGGTTGTTTAATAGATTTAGAAATATCAAACTCAACCTTATTATCACCAACAGTTAAAGATAATTTACCATTTTTAATATCAATTATAGCACTAGCCGTAGTTAAGAAAGGCCTACCAAGAATAATGGGGATTTGGGAGTCCTCCTCCATTTCAAGCACAACAAAATCAGCAGGTATGAAAAACTTACCAACTCTAATAGGAACATCCTCCAAGATGCCTACAGGGTACTTGACGGACCGATCCACCAATTAAAGTGAGATAGTTGTGAGTTTTAGCTTACCCACCTCCAACTTTTTACACACCAAAAAGGGCATAAGACTAACACTAGCCCCCAAATCACATAAAACTTTATCAAAATTTGTATTGTCAATCAAACAAGGAATAGAAAAGCTACCTGGATCTTTTAGCTTAGGAGGTAATTTATTTTGAATTAAAGCGCTATACTCCTCAGTTAAAGCTACTGTCTCATATTCCTCGAGCTTCCTCTTATTAGACAAAATGTCCTTAAGAAATTTAGCATAGATAGACATCTGTTTCAACGCATCAGTGAAGGGTACATTAATGTACAATTTCTTAAGGACCTCAAGGAACTTCCCAAATTACCTATCTAACTTGGCCTTAGCTAATCTTTGAGGGAAAGGAATTGGGGGTTGGTATGGTTCAGGAGGTATATATTTAGACACATTCTCAGTAGTTTCCTCTTCTTCTAATGGTTGTGTCTTAGTCTCTTTATCCTCAATTTCCTTATCTTTTTCACTCTCCCCCTTACCCGTAGGATCCTCTAATTTCTTTCCACTCCTCAAACTCACAGATTTATAATGTTCATTGCCTGAGTTTATTTTAGGTTGACCAGGAAACTTACCCTGTTGCCTATGTGAAGTGCTTGCTTGTTGGGTAATCTGGGTTTCCATATCTTATTATGAATGGCTAAATTGTCAACCTTAGCTGACAACTCTTTAATGGCTTCAGTCACAACCTGCCCATGTTGCCTAAACTCCTCATTCTGTTTAGATTAACTCTCAACAAAATTCTCAAGAAGAGACTCAAGTCTAGATTTTTGTACCTATTGAAATCCAGAAGAGGGTTTAGCATTACCTTGCCCGGCTTGGTACTGATTATTCTGATAAGAGAAGTTAGGATGTGATCTCCAACCAAGGTTGTAAGTTTGAGAATACGGATCATTCCTCCCCTTTTAGTTGAAGTCATGGAAATTGTGGCATGATTCCACTTGCTTCACTGGTGTACCTTGTGAGGAGCCAATTCCAACTTGGCATTCGACACCTATGTGTCCCTATGCTCCACAAATCTCACAAAAATTATTAGAAGCACCAATGGAATTAACATGAGCTTTTTCAAGCGAGTCAAAATGTTTATTCAAAGAATCAAAATTTTGACATGATTAAATCAACACCGTCTACCTCAAACTTACCTCCCGAGAGTTTCCTCAGGTTATGGCCTCTTTCATTTGCCCATTGGTGGTGATTTGCAATTACACTCTCAATAATCTCATAAGCTTCTGTGAGCCTTCTATTCATGAAAGCTCCACCAGCTGCGGAGTCAAGAGACACATTCGAAGAATATTCTAGACCATTGTAGAAGGTGTGGACGATTAACCATTTCTCTAACCTATGATGTGGGCAGGCTTCCAGCAAAGCCTTATATATCTATCCCAAGCTTCCGACAATGACTCTCCATCTTTCTGAACAAAGCTTGTGATTTGGTCCTAAGATGAGCAGTCTTGGAAGGTGGAAAGAATTTGTCCAAGAAAGCTTGCTCCAATTGGTCCCAAGTAGTTATTGTCTCAGTGGAAACAGACTTCAACCAAGCTCTAGCTCTATCTCTCAATGATAATGGAAACAGGCGGAGACGAATAGCATCAACAGAGGCGCCTTCAATCTTAAGGGTCTCACAGAACTCCAAGAACATATCCACATGATCATTCGGATCCTCTGATGGCAATCCTCCAAACTGATTCTGCCTTATCATAAAGAGTAAAGCAAGTGGTATGGTGAAGTGTCTAGCTTCAATATCTGGCCGAGCAATTCCAGATCGCAAACCCCGAGCATTTGGAGCTGCATATTCTTTTAGCGGTCTATTGTCCTCAGGTTCAGCCATGACTAATGTTGGTTATTTCTCCTTCTCTTTGCCTTTGTTGTCTTCTCCTTCTATGAAGAGTTCTTTCAATTTTAGGATATGCTTCAATAAGAGTCCCGAAACGTCTAGTACTTCGCATAAACAAGAGAAATTACCTGCAGAGAGTCAAAGAGAGAACAAGAATATAAGAATATGATAAAAAAGGTTTAAAATAATTAAATTAAAAATTAAATTGATATTCAAGAAAAACACAGTCTCCGGCAATGGCGCTAAAAACTTGGTGCGTGAAATTCGTAAGTGTACGATTTCATCGTCAACTAATAAAAGATCGAATCCACAGGGACTATTGGTGCGTGAAATTCGCAAGTGTACGATTTCATCGTCAAGTAATAAAAAGATCAAATCCACAGAGACTGTGTCTATGAATACCAATTAATTAATTAATTAATTCAATTCAATTAAATAAAAAGGAATATGATTGTTGATTAAGAAGAACGTAGTAACAAGCAATTAAATAAAAATTAAAGTGCAGAATTTAGAATAAAAATAATAAGTTATCAAGAAGGGGTTTTTCAGATTCAAGAAAGCTTCCAAGATTGGGATACTACAATGATACACGACAAATCCTAATTGACAACCCTTTTATTAAATCTGAAATTCAATTGAAGGTGAATTATCCTAAATTAGTTAATGTTCTTTCTCAAGATACAAGATCCGTACCCAAATAATCCAATTCCTATTCTCGTGGTAATTGAATTTAAGTTGAACTCATTACGCTTTGTGGTAATTCATTGAATCCTTGAAAGACTAAAACTACTCTCATGATTTAGACCCTAAGTTCAATTCTTATGGTTCCAACACCTAGGTTCACCTCTCAGTACGTCCCTAAATGCCTATGAGATGCAAATAAGTGGCCAACAAATTCACATGAATAAGAGTAATAAGAATTGAATCAAAGAACATTCAAGATCAATAAAAGGGGAAACAACGTCAATTAATTATTATCAATGTATCAAAGGGCATTGCCCAATCCTAGAAGCAAAAGAAACTACTTAGACATAGAGAAGAAAGAATCAGAAAACATGTTCTTAAACATCCAAACCCATAATCCAAGAGAGAAGGGGGAAGAAAGATCAAGAACCCAAGCCTCCAATGTGCCTCCTTGAAAACCAAATTAGAACCCTCTGGTTCTATTCAGAACATCTATTTATAACTTAGGGTTTTTATTGGCTAAAAAGCCCCCAAAAGAAATAAAAATAAAAACTTAAAATCATTGCGCAAGATCGCGATCCACGGCCAGTGTGGTTCTCTCACCACAGCCAATTTTGCATCTTTGTTGAGTTCCACAGCCAGGCCGTGGAACTCTCTGGAAGTCTTTTTTCCTTCTTTAAGTTGCCCCTCAATCCATGGCCTTGGTTTGATCCACGGGCAGGCCGTGGATCCCTCTGGAATGGCCTTTTTGCACCTTTTTGCTATCCATAAAGCTCCAACTTCAATCATGCAAGCTTTCCATCCATTCTAAGGCCAATTTAGCACAAATCTTGCACAATAACACCACAAACACCGCAGTTATCTGAACTAAGGAAAAACAAACCAAAAGGAAAACTAAAATGCCTAAAATGCTCAAGAATGCATGCAAAACAAGAACAAAACATGATGTTGTTTCACACACATCAAATCCTCCCAAGCTTAAGACTTTGCTTGTCCCCAAGCAATAATTAATGCTAGACCAAGATGTGGGATCAAAATACAATAAAGAATAAGGAACTCGAGAAAACAATATCTAAGCAATAGGCTAAGGCAAACAAAGAATCTGAGAGGTAATCAAAATCAAGTCCAATTAGAGGCTAAGTTCTCAGAAATCATGCATCCTCACTGATTGAATTAAGGTCACTCTACTAACCACACTCAAAGTATTTAAGGGTGAAAACTACACGCTCAAAATCCTTCAAAGAAATTGCACTTCCATATGCTTAATAAGAAACCAGATTTCCACTAATAATCAGCATGCATGCAAGAATCAAAAGGTCTTTTAAAGGTTGTAATGAGGCCATGGGAATGATGATAGGTAAGACAGAGAAAGGAAGGTTTGCACAAATGGCTCATCAAGATTTTCAATAAACACAAGAAATCCAACAGAACATAAATGGAGCAAAGACGATTTTTTAATCTAACACATAACTCCACATTTCAAAGAATTTTTTTCCTTACTTTTCCTTCTCCTCTTTCCCCTCTTTTTCAAGCTTTTAACTCATGATGTTTCTTTTATTTTCTTTTTCTCCTTTTTTTTTCATTTGAGAAAGAGGAAGCTCAAATATATATAATTTCCAACACAACTTTCGAACAACTTTCAAGCCCAATTCGCTTCATTTAATATTCTAAATAATAACCAACAATGTTTCAGCATAGGTATCAAGAAAACAAGTATGTAATAGGCTCAAAATGAGCAACTAGAGGATGAAAGTGTAACAATTTCAGAAGGCCAGAAAAATACCTAAAATGCCTTAATCACATTCAAGCATGCAACCAAAAATTTCGCCTCAAAATGGTTTCAAATCAAGTTCTAGAGCACAAGATCAATGAGGAATATCACTCAACACAAAGAATGGAAACAAAAATCATATAATGCATAAGTCCCATATAAGCTCAAAACTCACATATAGAGGTTTAAAAATTCAATGAGAAGCACAAATTCAGAGAACATATGCTAATTATCAACTATCAAAAGATCACCTCTACTATCAATTAAAACAATGCCTGTAGCCTATCACAAGAATCAACAAATTGGGTTCCAAATCAATACCATCTAAAAAATTCCCAAAAGAGAGGGGCACAAGTTCAACCAAAAACCTAAGAGGTATGATGGTATGAAAATGCAACATGAAAATGCAATGCAAAACAAGACATGAAAATGCATGAAACTAATGAAAATAAAAATATAAAAATACAAAAATACCCCCCAAGCTTAGAACTTACATTGTCCCCAATGTAAAAATCCAAAATAAGAGAAGGGATAAAAGAAAAGAACTCATTGCGGTGGTGGAAAAACTTCTGGTGTTCAATCCATGGCCATGGAATTTTCCATGGGCTTGGTGTGGAACTTTCTAACTTCACTCTTCTTCTAAATTTAGCTTCAAAAAGGGTCAAACCTAGACAAAATCTATGAGACAAACATCAAACCAACAATCTAACACACAAAATCAAAAGAAAAAAAAAGAAATTTAAAGGAAAGAAAAAAAATAAAGAAACTTGAGTTGCTTCCCAAGAAGCGCTTGTTTAAAGTCATTAGCTTGACTTTGGTCTGGTTTCTGTGCTCAGGTGACGTCAACGGAGTAGTGCTCAGTCCCCACTCCTTCAAAGTGTTTCACCCTCTGGCCATTTATTATGAAAGACTTATGGCCTTCTTTCTTCACCTCAAGCACACTATAGGATAAAACTCGAACAATCTCATATGGTCCTGACCATTTTGACCATAACTTACTAAGACAGAAACGTAGAAGCGAGTTATTAACAAGAAATGTATCTCTGATTTTAAATTCATGCTTCTCGACACACTTGTCACTCTGCTTCTTAGGTCCTTCCTTACAGGGCATAGCATCAGTCACTGATTCCTGTATACCTGAAAGCACAACACTATCCACAACTTTAGTAGCATCAATGCGATTACATGAATTTAAGGAATTATAATTATTTTCAGATTTAAAAACATCAAAAACTACTTCCTCATCATTCAATCGCAAAGTCAATTTTCCTTCATGGACATCAATGATCGCCCTTCCAGTGGCAAGGAATGGACGTCCAAGTATGATCAGCATTGTAGCATTAGCTTCCATGTCAAGCACAACAAAATCCACTGGCATGTAAAACTTACCAACCTTAATGGGAACATCCTCCAAGATGCCTATTGGGTACTTGACAGACCGATTTGCCAATTGAAGTGAGATTGTTGTGGGTTTTAGCTCACCCACCTCCAATTTCTTACACACAGAAAGAGGCATAAGACTAACACTAGCCCCTAAGTCATACAGAGCTTTATCAAAATTTGTGTTGCCAATCAAATAGGGAATAGAGAAGCTACCTGGATCCTTTAACTTAGGAGGCAATTTATTTTGAATTAAGGCACTACACTCCTCAGTTAAAGCTACTGTCTCATAGTCTTCTAGCTTCCTCTTATTAGACAAGATGTCCTTAAGAAACTTAGCATAGGTAGGCATTTGTTTTAACGCCTCAGTGAAGGGTACATTAATGTACAATTTCTTAAGGACCTCTAGGAACTTCCCAAACTGCTTATCTAACTTCGCCTTAGCCAATCTTTGAGGGAAGGGAAACAGGGGTTGGTATGGCTCAGGGGGTACATACTTAGACACTTTCTCATTAATTCCCTCCTCTTCTAAGGGTTGTGCCTTAGTTTCTTTTTCCTTATTCCCCTCATCTTTGACACTCTCCCAGTTACCCTTAGAATCCTCTAATTTCTTACCACTTCTCAAACTCACAGCCTTACAGTGTTCATTTCCTAGGTTTATTTCTGGTTGACCAGGAAACTTACCTTGTTGCCTATGTGAAGTGCTTGCTTGTTGGGCAATCTGGGTTTCCAACATCTTATTATAAATGGCTAAATTGTCAACCTTAGCTGACAACTCACTAATTGCCTCAGTCACAACTTTCCCATGGTACCTAAACTCCTCATTTTGCTTAGACTGACTCTCAACAAAATTCTCAAGAAGAGACTCAAGTCTAGATTTTTGTACCTGTTGAAATCCAGAAGAGGGTTAAGCACTACCTTGCCCGGCTTGGTACTGATTATTTCGGTAAGAGAAGTTAGGATGTGACCTCCAACCAGGGTTGTAATTTCGAGAATACGAATCATTCCTACCTTTTTAGTTGAAGTCATGGAAATTATGACATGATTCCACTTGCTCCACCGGTGCACCATGCGAGGATCCAATTCCAACTTGGCATTTAGCTCCTATATGTCCCTGTGCTCCACAAATCTCACAAAAATTGTTAGAGGCACCTATGACATTAACATCAGCTTTCTCAAGCATGTCAAAACGTTTATTCAAAGAATCAAACTTTGACATAATTAAATCAACACCATCTACCTCAAACTTACCTCCCAAGAGCTTTCTCGGGTTATGCCCTCTTTCATTAGCCCATTGGTGATGATTTAAAGCTACACACTCAATTATCTCATAAGCCTCTGTGAGCCTCCTATTCATCAGAGCTCCACCAGCTGCGGAGTCAAGAGACACCTTCGAAGAATACTCTAAACCATTGTAGAAGGTGTGGACGATCAACCACTTCTCTAACCCGTGGTGTGGGTAGGCTTCCAGTAAAGCCTTATATTTATCCCAAGCTCTGACAATGACTCGCCATCTTTCTGAACAAAGCTTGTGATTTGGGTCCTTAGGTGAGCAGTCTTGGAAGGTGAAATGAATTTATCCAAAAAGGCTTGCTCCAATTAGTCCCAAGTAGTTATCGTCTCAGCGGGAACAGACTTCAACCAAGCTCTAGCTCGATCTCTCAACGATAGAGGAAACAGGTGGAGACGAATAGCATCAACAGAGGCGCCTTCGATCTTAAGGGTCTCACAGAACTCCAAGAATATATCTACATGATCATTAGGATCCTCTGACGGCAATCCTCCAAACTGGTTCTGCCTTATCATAGACAGTAAGGCAGGAGGTATGGTGAAGTGCCTAGCTTCAATGTCTGGCCGAGCAATTCCAGATCGCAAACCCCGGGCATTAGGGGCTACATACTCTTTTAACGGTTTATTATCCTCAACTGCTGCCATGACAAGTGATGGTTCAGATATTTCTCTTACTCTTTGCCTTTGTTGTCTTCTCCTTCTACGTAAAGTTCTTTCAATTTCAGGATTTGCTTCAACAAGAATCCCGGAACGTTTAGTACTTTGCATAAACAAGAGAAACTACCTGCAGAGAGTCAAAGAGAAATCAAGAACGTAAGAACCAAATAAAAGAAAAAAGTTTAAAATAATTAAATTAAAAAATAAATTAATATTCAAGAAAAACACAGTCCCCGGCAACGGCACCAAAAACTTGGTGCGTGAAATCCGCAAGTGTACGGTTTCGTCGTCAAGTAATAAAAAGATCGAATTCACAGGGACTGTGTCTATGAATACTAATTAATTAATTAATTTAATTCAATTAAACAAAAGGGAATATGATTGTTGATTAAGAAGAACGTAGTAACAAGTAATTAAATAAAAATCAAAGTGCAAAATTTAGAATAAAAACAGCAAGTTATCAAGAAGGGGTTTTTCAGATTCAAGAAAGCTTCCAAGATTGGGATACCACAATGATACAAGACAAATCCTAATTGACAACTCTTTTATTAAATCTGAAATTCAATTGAAGGTGAATTATCCTAAATTAGTTAATGTTCTTTCTCAAGATACAAGATCCGTGCCCAAATAAACCAATTCCTACTCTCGTGGTAATTGAATTTAAATTGAACTCATTACGCTTTGTGGTAATTCATTGAATCCTCGAAAGGCTAAAACTACTCTCGTGATTTAGACCCTAAGCAATTCTTATGGTTCCAACACCTAGGTTCACCTCTCAGTACGTCCCTAAATGCCTATGAGATGTAAATAAGTGGCCAGCAAATTCACATGAATAAGAGCAATAAGAATTGAATCAAAGAACATTCAAGATCAATAAAAGGGGAAATAACGTCAATTAATAATTATCAATGTATCAAAGGGCATTGCCCAATCCTAGAAGCAAAAGAAACTACTCAGACATAGAGAAGAAAGAATCAGAAAACATGTTCTTAAACATCCCAACCCGTAATCCAAGAGAGAAGGAGGAAGAAAGATCAAGAACCCAAGCCTCCAATGTGCCTCCTTGAAAACCAAATTAGAACCCCCTGGTTCTATTCAGAACATCTATTTATAACTTAAGGTTTTTATTGGCTAGAAAGCCCCCAAAAGAAATAAAAATAAAAACTTAAAAACTGCTGCGCACTGCGATCCACGACCGTGGATCATTCCACGGCCAGGCCGTGGTTCTCTCTGCCACAGGCCAATTTTGCATGCTGTTGAGTTCCACGGCCATGGATGGTTCCACGGCCAGGCCGTGGAACTCTCTAGAAGTCTCTTTTCCTTCTTTAAGTTGCCCCTCGATCCATGGCCCTGGTTTGATCCACGGGCAGGCCGTGGATCCCTCTGGAATGACCTTTTTGCACATTTTTGCTATCCATAAAGCTCCAACTTCAATCATGCAAGCTTTCCATCCATTCCAAGGCCAATTTAGCACCAATCCTGCACAATAACACTATAAGCACTGCAGTTATCTGAATTAAGGAAAAACAAACCAAAAGGAAAACTAAAATGCCTAAAATGCTCAAGAATGCATGCAAAATAAGAACAAAACATAATGTTGTTTCACACACATCAACTGTGTCTATGAATACCAATTAATTAATTAATTTAATTCAATTAAACAAAGAAAATATAATCGTTGATTGATGAGATCTTAGTAACCAAGCAATTAAATAAATAAATACTAGAGTGCAAAATTTAGAACAAAAGCAGCAAGTTATTAAGAAAGGTTTTTCAGATTCAAGAAAGCTTCCAAGATTGGGGTAATCATAATGATACAAGACAAATCCTAATTGACAACCCTTTTATTAAAATTGAAATTCAATTGAAGGTGAATTATCCTAAATTAGTTAATATTCTTTCTCAAGAAATAAGAACCGTGTCCAATTAAACCAATTCCTACTTTCGTGGTAATTGAATTTAAATTAAACCCATTACGCTTTATGGTAATTCATTGAATCCTCGAAAGGCTAAACCTACTCTCGTGATTTAGACCATAAGTTCAATTCTTATGATTCCAGCACCTAGGTTCACCTCTCAGTACGTCCCTAGATATCTATGAGATGCAAATATATGGCCAACAAATTCACATGAATAAGCACAATAAGGATTGAATCAAAGAACATTGAAGATTAATAAAAAGGGAAACAAAGTCAATTAATCATCATCAATGTATCAAAGGGCATTGCCTAATCCTAGAAACAAAGAGAACTACTTAGACATGGAGAAGAAGAAACAAGAAAACATATTCAAGAACATCAAAACCCATAATCAAAGAAAGAAAATGGGAGAAAGATCAAGATCAAGAGCCTCCAAGTGTGCCTCTTTCAAACCAATTTGGAACTCCAAAACTGTATTCAGAACACCTAGTTATACCCTAAGGTTTTAATTAGCTAAAAGGCCCCAAAAGAAATAAAAAATAAAACTTAAAAACTGATGCATACTGCGATCCACGACCATGGATCATTCCACGGGCTGGCCATGGATCTCTCTGCCACAAGCCACTTTTGCTTCAGCTTGAATTCCACAGCCTAGCCGTGGAACTCTCTGGAGTTTCTCTTTTACTTCTTCAAGTTGCTGCTCGATCCATGGCCGTGGGAAATTCCACTGGCAGGCCGTGGATCTCTCTGGAGTAAGCTTTTTTACCCTGTTTGCTATCCATAAAGCTCCAACTTCAATCATGCAAACTTTCCATTCATTTCAAGGCCAATTGAGCACCAATCCTGCACAACAACACTACAAACACCACAATTATCCAAACTAAATGAAAAATAAATAAAAAGAGAAACTAAAATACCTAAAAATACATACAAAATAAAAATAGAATATGATGTTGTTTCACACACATCACCCCACTACTGGGAACTGAGGTTTAGATTAACCAGAAACATATAGTGATTAACCATTTTTTTCAGATGTATTAACAAGTTATATATCCATGTACATTACCAATACTTAGATCATATTTCCTGATTTGAAGACACGGGTCGTGTCGGATGACACGACCAACCCCGTGTTTGAGTCTGTGAACCCAATTCCAATAGGATTTGAAGGCAGAGAAGAACACGACTTACCCTATTCTTGGGACACGGATTGTGTTCTCGGGAGCACCCATAATTAGATCCAATTTGTGATAACAGACGAGGACATGACCAACCGCGTGTTTGAAGACACGGGCCGTGTTTTTGGTCAGCTCCTGGGTAGAATCCTTTTGAAGTACCAGAGAAGCACACGGCCAACCCTGTGTCTGAGGACACGGGACGTGTAACCTAGTTTCTTCATATTCAGCCCTGATTCTTCTCTTGTTTAATGTGCATTGAGTTATGATCAGTCTTGTTAATTAGTGAATCCATTAGTGTATCAGTTTCTGTAACTGGTTAATACATTACAAATAAGTGATTAATCTGTATCAGTTTCTGGTGAATCCAAAAATCAATTCTTAAAGATGGGGTGAACTTGTGACAAATCCATGACTAGTTGGATCTAAGATGTATAAGGTTTTTTTTAACCCGTTGGGAGTAAATGGTTAATGTTCATGGAGTTGTGGTCAGTCTCATTAATTAGTGAATCCATTAGTGTATCAGTTTCTGTAATTGGTTAATATATTACAAATAAGTGGTTAATCTGTATCAATTTCTGGTGAATCCAAAAAATAGTTCTCAAAGATGGGGTGAACTTGTGACAAATCCATGACTAGATGGAGTTGACATGTGTAATGCAGTTTTTAACACCTTGGGAGTAAATGGTCAGAATACCATGATTTTTATGGTGAATCTGATTACTTGGTGAGTTCCAAATAATCCTGGTTAAGTTAGTAGGAAAAAGTTATGGAAATAAGTTTGTCCCAAATGGTTTAATATGTTAAGTTTTGATGATGACAAATACAAGACAAAAAGAACACTTTGCATATGTTCTTTGTTGCATCCTATATAGAGATATCCATTAGTAATTGATAAATATCTTATTTGGATGTGTATATAAAAGTCTTATATGTATGTTAGACTAACTAGAGTTATACATTTATAAATCATGCATATGAAGATATTGAGTTATGAATTTGGACTAACTATATTTGTTTTAAGTGAGTAATGCTTTGTAGGATAGTCCAAGTATCAAGAGTGAGCATTGCAACAAGAAAGCAAAAGATCATGACTATGCTCAACTCAACAAAAATGAAAATGATAAAGATGTTACAAGCATTTACAAGTTTTGAAGAGAATAAATTTTTGGAAGCTTGGATTACATCAAGAATTAGTGATAGCAAAAGATCAAGTCCCAAGGTTCTTCAAGAACAGTTTATAGGACTTAAATCTTGTGTAAAGATAAAAAGGAATCACACTAAGCTCAAATATGTTTTAACATCTTTATAAGTGTTTCTTATATGTTTAAATGCCCAACAAAGTGTTTTTGGAAAGTTAGTCTTGCTGGTAGTGCAAACCTTTGAAAAATAGCCAAGTTTGTATTTTGCAAAAATGACTTTTGGTTACTCTTTTGATCATATCTTTCAAAATACTTTTGAGTTTTGCTTTGAAAATTATTTCATATGAAAATAGACTCAAAGATCTTTCCAGTGAGTGGTCATTTTCTTAAAACGGTTAAGAAACCAAGGAGTTATGACCATTTAAAGTCAGAAGCTATTTCTTGAAAGGCCTAACCGATTAGGAAGTTTGTCTAACCGGTTATTTTACAAGTCAGAGGCATTGTCTCTTCATTCATAAAGGCCCTAACCAATTAGGGCTCATAATCTAACTGGTTAGTAGTATTTTAAATGGCACGTGAACATGTTTTTTAAAAGGAGCCTAACTGATTAGGGCTAATTGCCTAACCAGTTAGCATGTGTTTTAAATGAAACATAAACTGGGCATTTAAATGGCCTAACCGATTAGGGTAACTCCCTAACTAGTTAGTATGGTTTTAAAACTCACGTGGAATGGCTTTTAAAGAGGCCTAACCGATTAGACATATTTCCTAAACGGTTATTCCATTTCACAGAAGCTAAATATTTAAGGTCCTAACCGATTAGGAAATGCTCTTAACCGGTTATTCTATTTTTTAGAAGCCAAGAATTAAAGCCCCTAACCGATTAGACACTTCTTGTAATCGGTTAGGAAATAGTTATTTAAGAACCAAAATAGATTTCCAACGGCTATATTTTGACATTTAATGCCTTTAACCACTACTAATGGCTCTTATTTGCTTTGGGCTATAAATGAAATTGTTTAAGCATCAAAGAAAGGAAGGAGAACAATCTGAAAATGACTCTTGAGTATTAAATTCGTGTTTCATCATCTTTTTCTCTAAATCTTTATTTTTGAGTTAAGTGTGTGATTCTTTGATACCATAAGCTTCAATTTGTATTATCTACTTTTTGATAAAGTTTTTATTCATCTACATCTTTGTATAATCTGTAAAGAGAGGATGAGGTATTCCTCAAAGTTGTAAGGGTGAGGTATCCCTTGGAAATTAAGGCTCAAGTACAAAATGTGAGGTATCCCAAGGTGTGTTGATTGCTCCAGTTTGTAAAGGTCATCAAGCACTTGTTGATGCTTGAGGATATAGAGGAAAATCTCAGGTGATTTACTTGAGGAATGGACATAGGCCACAAGTGGTTGGTGGCCGAACCAAGACCCGTCATTGTGTTTGTTTTTCTCAACTCTATCTCTTTACATTTGTGCTTTAATTACTTATGCTTGAGTTGAACTTGATATCTAGCTTACTTGCTTGATTTATCTCATAACCCAAGTTGCATTTATGTAATCCTTAATACTTGTGCCTTTGTTATGCATGTTCCACTGCATTTATTAATTGAGTGATTCAAAATGCTTAATTTCTCAAAGGTGTTTTAAAAATTTGTAATTACCCAATTCAACTCCCTTCTTGGGTGATGGTCGCCATGGCTAACAAAAGTGGTCAACATGTACCAGTTTCTGGTTAATCCAAAAATCAGTTCTCAATGCTGGGGATAAACTAGATACTTCTTTCAACATCAATTATTCCTAAGGCTATAGGAAAAAAATACGTAAATAAAGTAAATATACAAAAAAAACTAGATTACAAAAAAGTCTTTAATGGCTTATGTATCACAGTATATATCCATGTACATCATCAATATTGTGGTATTGCAATAATACATTCCTACCATCCACCCTAAAAAAATATATACATCTTCCTCGTCTACATGTAATTACATGCATTCTATACATATTACAAGTAACTTATATATAACTACAACACATAAACAATCCACTTAAAAATATAAAAAAACTACTTAAGTAGGTTCTTGATAATACATTAAATGTTGTAGACTCTATCACAGTGTGAGCGCACATGCCTCAATTTGCACATAAGTCATTATTTGCACACTTGACCCATATAAAAACAATGAAGAAGCCACATGTGCACTCATTATCCTCTATATCAAAAAAGGGAAATCAACCTGCAAAAAAACATGGATTAGATTAGTGCTAAAGTATACCTTTGAAACATGTACATAGCGCTACCCTATATAATTTATACAAATTCAGACTTGTACTATGTCACTGATTCCTAGCCTGTGTATATTCAAATTGCCTTGTATTACCACAAACCAACAAATTGGTGTATGACATTTGACTAGGACAACCCTGTATAAAAACATATAAGCATATCAATTTCAATCACTACAGTGAATCTAATGAGTATATGTTGGACATGTCTGTGGCCTTTGACTAACATCATGATCAGTTCCTTCTAATAATAATAAAAAATCAGTTGATGAGTTATCTGATAGTTACGAAACCCAATAGCTACCATCACACATTGGTGTTGCAACATTTGAACTCAACTTAAGAGCTATGGACTGTTAAGCTACAATATACCAAACATCTATTCATTAAAACAAACAATCAAAGTTTACGTAGCTTAAAACTTAACATGCATTTCAACAATGATTACAAATGATACACAGTTTTGGTGTATACACACACCATAGTACAATCATCACGACATTCTCCATAGATGTTCATTTCTATAGACGACTCTATGCGTAACTTCTTTCCATTCATCTGCCTCGAGCTTCCATCAATGCACTCCTACATAACCAAAGTAAAATAACTTAATACACTAATAAAAATAGATGTTAATCAGTCTAAATAAAACATATACAAAATCAAAGCATCCCATACAATAATAATTAACAAATTCATATCTACATACCTTAATTGTCAAAGTTTGATGACGCTGGTCCTTTCTCTTTCTCAATTTGCGGACTACTTGATCAACTTTAGATAATTTTCTATTGCTTGGGGGTCGTCCTTTACGCATTACATGTAATGGATTGTGAATGCCAATTTTAGCAGTTTCAATGGCTTCATTCAACTTCCTTTGAAGGTCATCACCCTTGCATGTTCTTTTACCAGCTTGCTTAGATGCAGCCATCAACTGCATCTTGCTTTTATATTCACATAGTCCATGGTGGAGAGCATCTGTGAGATCCTCAAACTCTGGAGCATATTCAGTCACCTCATAAAAATGCTTGCATAATTTATCAAACATTTGCATTTGTGGCTTCAACAAAGTCACATCATAACTGCTCTTTATGTAAGCATGTCTACATCTTACGTTTTTGCTCCATCTTCATAAAATATACTTTAACGGGACTTCTTGAACCATTTCATTACCAAGGACACAAAGTGAATGTTTACACATAATTCCTTTAAACTTAAACAATAAGTGATGAACCTTCAAAAATTCATATTTTTACGGTTCAAAAGTATTGAGTTTTCATTCTCTTTTAATCTTTTTGATTGAGTTTGTCCTTAATTTTCTTTTGTTTTTAGTTATTTTTAATTATGTTTTAATTATGTCTTTTTATGTATTTTTGATAGGTAATTATGCATAGAAAAAGACTAGACGATTTATGAGACAGAGAGCTGATTTTGCATTCTGATGGTTAAGTGCCTAGGCGCTGAAGTCAGAGCGCCTAGGCACTTAATATGTAAAACACAGTGGTTTTAATGGTCTAGCGCCTAGGCGCTGGTAACGAAGCGCCTGAGCACTGACTGTGCAGAAAGCCCACGTTTTTTCTTATAAATTCATAAGTTACGCCACACTCTTAGACACACTTGGATAGAACGCAGCAGCCATCAAGAAGCACAAACCCTAATGTGGTGTGGGCGTAATTAGGCTTGAAGATTATGGATTTTCTTTAACCTTTCCACATTTCTACAATGGAGTTTGTCATATTCTTCCCTTTGTGTTCTTCTTTTTCCATGTGTAACTAATTTTTCCTTTGTTAGGGGATGATGGATCTTGTTCTTGGATGATGTAACTTTCTTTTATGGGTTTAATTTATGTTTCTTTTTCATGATTTACGTGTTTATCTCTATTCTTAATGCTTTTCTAAACCTGATCAATTTGGAAATGATCTTTTGGGTTGATGTATGATTTGGGAAAATTTGCATGAACCTAGAACTTGTGATAAACACCATAATTTCTGCAATTGCTAGGAATAGACGTTGTGGATTATGTGGTCTTTCTTTTAATTCCCTTATTCTTGATAATGCCTTTCTAATTAGGGTTAGACTAAGGGATCAGTTAATTCCAATCAGCGTAAGAGGATTAATATACCAAGGAATTGGATATTAATAAATTTTGGGAATTGACCATAAATCATTGAAATAGAACATAGCTAAATCAATATTTGAATGTGCATTTAAAGAGTTCAAGTGAAATCTGAACCCTAACGCTTTAACATAATTATTTTTCATCCCTTTGATTTATTGTTTGCTAATTTTTATTTTTATTTTTAATTTAATTTTTAACAACTCTCTTTTTATTAGCTTGAATAGTGTTGATTTAACGAATTTAGTAATTAATAACTTAATCCTCGTGGGATGATACTCTACTCACTCTCTACTTTTGTTGATTTTGTGCACTTGCCGAATTCCGCAACAAGTTTTGGTGCCGTTGTTGGGAAAGAGGTTTTGTCTCAGGATAATGGTAAAAAGGTTGAAGTTAAAGAGGAGCACCCAAAATGGCAGAAGAAAAAGAAGGAATGTGAGCAAAAAATAGTCGATCCTTCACTTTATGCTAAACTTTCGTACCCTCAAAGATTCAGAAAGAAGATTCAAGAAAAGCAGTTTTCCAAGTTCTTAGAAGTTTTCAAAAAGCTGCAGATAAACATTCCTTTTGCTGAAGCACTTGAACAGATGCCCTCCTATGCAAAATTCAAGAAGGACTTGTTATCAAAGAAAAGGAAGTTGGAAGAAGATGAGACTGTGTCACTTTTTGAGGAGTGCAGTGCTATTATTCAGAGGAAACTGCCACCTAAATTGAAAGATCCAGGTAGTTTCACTATTCCTTGCACCATTGGAAAGCTGACTATTGAGAAAGCTCTATGTGACTTAGGGGTTAGTATTAATTTGATGCCATTATCTATCTTGCGCAAGCTGGGAATTGATAAAGTTAAGCCTACAATGGTTTCTCTTCAATTAGCAGATTGATCAATCAGACATTCATACGGTATTGTGGAAGATTTACTAGTGAAGGTTGATAAATTTATTTTCCTAGTTAACTTTGTAGTCTAGGATATAGACGAGGATGCTAATATCCCATTAATTCTGGGAAGACTATTCCTAGCAACATCAGGAGCGTTGATTGATGTCCCTAGAGGAAAGCTTATTTTGAGGGTAGATGGAGATCAAGTGACTATAAAAGTTTTTAATAAGTTTGCCCCAACATCAGATCTTTATGCTCCTGTTAATTGCATTCAAGGTACATTTCAAAAGGGGTTGGATGGTAAGAACTCTTCTTTGTCCATTAATGCTGATTCTCTCACTCCGAAGATTGTTGATGAAAAGGAGAAAGTTCTTCCTACCTCTGAGATTATTGGTATAGAGAAAGGTCCTTCCATTATCCATGGTTCACTACAAGCTAATCCTTTATCTGTTGAAAAATTGAAACCTCCATGGCCTGATGAGATTTCAAATGCTAAGGTGTCTTTTGGACAAGTAAATTTAACTCCAGCTTCCATTAATGTATTGCAGATTGATTCTAGAGGTAGTGACAGAGTATGGAGGCAAAGAGCTGATAAGAGAAAAATATCATTCTACTTCTCTTACTTTAAGCCACCTTGACTAATTGAAAAGGCAACGTTAAGCTAATGACGTTAAACAAGCGCTTTTTGGGAGGTAACCCAAATTTTCTCTCTTTTTATCTTTTATTTTTGTTTTTATTTTTTTATTTGTTATTTTGTTGACTAACATTTTTTTTTCTATTTTCGTTTTGAAGGTAGTGTTTAGTCGGCTTAAGTGCCTTCTTGAGTTTGGAGCCTTTGTAGGGGGATATATATAGTTGTCGGCCGCCAAAAAGAGTTTTTCTTTTCCTTTCTTATATTTAATTCATTTTGTTATTTGTTCTTTTTGTTTTTATTTTGTCATCATCACCCCTTTTGTGTTTTGAGTCATTTTGTGCATGCCGATGTGTTGAATTGAATATCCAATAATTGCTTGAATTATGGATTGGTCTGATTTCTTGGGTTAGCACATGAGAATTTATGAGTTGCATTTATCTCTATTGTTTTGATTATGTATGAATGTTCTTCCCATCTTTATGATTGATAGTCCTTAGAATTTAATTGCATGTCAAGCTTAGAGAAAGTTTATGGGATTACATGTGTGTGGATGATTTGCATCTAGAAGTTGTTTGATTCTCTTTTGAGGTGAAATCCTAGGCAGTGCATGATTAAAGAAATGATAAGGGCCTTCTTTGGACCATTTAAGCCTTTCAAGCCAACCTCTGAACATAGTTTATCCCTAGGTCCCTTTTGCAGCCTTGTTATTATTTAGCCTTTATTTCTTTTCTTTTACCCACATTTTCCCTTTCCCATACCCATAAAAAAAATTTCTTTTCTTACATAACCTTTATTGAGTGCATATCTTATATTATTTTATTATTCAAGTCTTTGTTATTTTTGTGCATAAAGTTTTGTGGAGCTGAAAAAAAAATTCAAAGAAAAAAGAAAAAAATTGAAAAAGCAAGAAAAAAATTCAAAAAAAAAGAGAAGTTTTACCCAAAGTATTGCAAAGAAATAAGTTTGGAGGTGGAGGTTCTTGAAAAAGAAAAGAAAGAAAGAAAAAAAAGTGAATGTTGTGTTGTTTCCTATATTTCGTTTTGTACTTGTTCAGTATTTTGAGGCTTGAATTATGAAATTTGCATGATTTTGTATCTCAATTTTTGTTTTCATTATCCTACCACTTCTTTCTTAACCCATACCATTGGCTTTACATTACAAGCTTATAAAGTCCCTTTTGATCCTTGGTTGTGTGTTGTTTACATTAGTGGAGAGAGAGATGAAAAATAACTTTATGGATGTGGTTTTGATGTGCACTTGCAGTTTTATGAATCTATCTGGGTTTGTACTTTATGAAGAGATTGTGTCTTTCATTCATGTTTTCAGGAAGACATTTGTGCATAAGAGTTGCATGTGAGAAACGATGTGATAATTGGATTGTTCATGTGTGACACTTTGAAGTTAGATTGTGAAGCAGTTTCTGAGGATATGTATGATATTCACTACCCGATATTGTCACGTTTGAGTCTGTTTTGAGTTTTTGTTTGTTTTATTTTGATTTTCTTTTACTTGAGGACAAGCAAAAACTTAAGTTTGGGGGAGTGATGAACCTACAAAAATTCATATTTTTACGGTTCAAATTCTTAGGTTTTCATCCTCTTTTAATCTTTTTGATTTAATTTTGTTCTCAAATTTTATTATATTTTTTATTATTTTAATTGTGTTCTTATTACGTGTTTTTATGTATTTTTTGTAGGTAATTGCATATGGAAAAAGACTGAGCATTTGAGGAGCAGAAAAGAATAAGAAAAAAATTTAGAAGCCCAGAGCTTGAGTGTTGGGCCATTGCCGCTTGAGCGTTGGGCCATTACTGCTTGAGCACGCAACGTGCGCTGGAGGATTCCTGTTTTAGTGGCCCAGCGCCTAAGCGCTAAAAGATGAGCGCCTGAGCACTGAATGCATAACAGTAGCGTGAATTTCTTATAAAAAAGAAAGTCTTACCAAATTCAAGTACACTCTTCGACACTTTTACACACTCTTATACACTAGGACAAAACACAGCAACCATCAAGAGGCACAAACTCTAATGTGGTGTGGGTGCAATTAGGCTTGAAGATTAGGAATTTTCTTCAACCTTTCTACAATGGAGTTTGTCATATTCTTCCCTTTGTGTTCTTCTTTTTTCATGTGTAACTAATTTCCCTTTGTTAGGGGGATGATGGATCTTATTCTTGGATGATGTAACTTTCTTTTATGAGTTTAATTAATATTTATGATAACTCCATAAAATGCAGTTATTTGTGCCCTATTTCTGTGCTAGAATGAATGCTTAGTCCTTATTAATAATGCATATTTGGAGGTTTTGTGCTTATATTTAATATATTCTGATTCTAATGCTTTTCGATGTGTTATTATGCAAAATTGAGCTTTAATTGCTATGGATTAAGTAGATTTATATCTGTTACTGATTTGGTGTTTTCTCCATATTAGGAAAAGCTCCAAACAAGATTAAATGTGGAGCATGTAAGCTTAAAGACCAAGAGGAAGCCAAATCAGCATTTTGGCAAGTCACCACTGCAGCGCAAGATAGTGCGCGCCGCGGCGCGCAGGCGCATCATCAGAAATTTCATACTTGAACTCGAGGCACGGGGGCCGCGACGCTCACTAATGGGGGCCGGGGCGCAGGCCAACCGACCTAGTAGGGGCCGCGGCGCTCATTAACGAGGGCCGCAGCTCTCTGTAAACGACTCAACGCGGGCCTAGGCGCTCGTAAGTGGGGGCCAGGGCGCACGGCGGCAAGCTGAGCCTATAAATAGGATTTTTCACATTTTTCTCTCTCTCTTGGCTGCCTTTGCCATTGCTTTTTAGTTTTCTCTCTTTTAGTTTAGGTTTTAGTTAGTTTTAGGTTAGAAAGCTTTGGCTAGATCTCCATTGATGGTGGATTGGAGGCCAGGATGAAGGATGAAGGAGGATTCAAGCTTCAGAGACAAATCAATGAGCTTCTTTCTCTCTTTTCCCTTTCTCTCTTCTCTTCCTTATCTTTTGTATAGTTAAGCTTTGTTTAGGAATACTTTGAATCCTTTTATATATATTAATGATGTGTTTTTCTCTGAGTTTGTATGGATGTCTGATTATGGTTCAATCATTATCTGTGTTTAATGCTTATTCTTGGTTGGCCTCGATTGCATGATCCTAATATTGGCAAATGAACTATACATAGGGATTTGTTGATATGGATATGGTGTGGTTGATACATGTTCGACGATGAGTTGATTCGTTAATAGGATAGAAATATACCTATTGGTCATGTATAGTGTGTGATTGAGAATAGATCATTCATGAGTGGATGTTGTACTAGCTTTCAAGGAAACTTAGTAAGTTAGGCAATAGAAACCAGGGTTGATTGACCTAGACATAGGCTTTTGACTACATCAGATTCTCAAGCTAACCTAATCAATGCATTTGTGTTTATAAGGGGGATTGTATGTTGTTGATAGATGTAGGGGGTGAAGGAGGATTTCCTGAAACCTAACCGCTTTTATGTTTATTGTTTTGATAGATTAGATTAGTTTAGTTTATTGCTTTCTTATTTTTATGTCCTTGTCTAGAATTGATTAAGCTATTAGTTAGTACTTAGCTTTATAATCGAATATCCTCATGGGAACGAACTTTTACTTTGTATCTGTATTACTTGAGCGATCCGTGCACTTGCGGTAGTAATCAAGTTTTTGGCACCGTTGCCGGGGATAGTTTTTATATTGCTAATATCAACAATGAGGTTGATTAGTTCTAATTCAAGTTGTATATAAGCTGTGTATAATCTATCTTTCGTTTATGTTTTGTTTTAGTTTCAAATAAGAAGTTGGGTGACTTCATTCATACGAGGCCCTTGAGGGACTTCGCGACTCGTGAAAGGATAACCCTTGGATCAAGTTCTTGAAGACTACTCATCCGCAGTACTTCAATTTTGGTGACAAAGTCCTGCTGGGACTATAACTCAGGCCCTTCGTGGGAGGGATCCCCATGTTTATGTTTCATTCCTGTCTTTACTTTGTACATAAATAGGTAGTATGTTAATATGTTTATGTTTTATATGTTAGCATATTAGTATGTTTGTGTTTTGTTAGTTGTTAATATGTTTTTGTTAATATTTAGTAAATATATGTGTTAGTTATGTTAGTTTTTTTTTGTTTATATTTTAAGTGTTGTTTGTGTTAGTTTTTGTATAGGTTAATATGTTAGTTATGTTAGTTATGTTAGTTTTTGTTTTTAAGTTTTAAGTTTGTTTAGGTATAGGTTATTATGTTATTTTTGTGTTTTAATATGTTTAGGTTGTACATTTTTGTAATTTAGCTTTTTGAACAAGTTTTGTTGCGACTAGAGACCCATCGAGCCAAACTCAAGAAGAAAGCGTGTTTCTTTATAAATTTAGCACCTTAGGTAGTCATGCCGCGGTGCGGTAGTGGTAGTGCATGCCAACATAAGATGGGAGTTTTTCTGCAGAATTCTGCAGCTTTTTGTGAGTGTCGCGGCCCAGGCATAGGGGCACCGCGGCGCCGAACCCCTGTTTTTGTTTTTTGTTATTTTCTCTATTTTTAAATATTTAGTAATGCTCAATACTAGTCTCAGGTTCCCTATAGACTATGTTCATTAAGAATACATTTCATTTTAGGTTTGGGGGAGTATCTTTACATGTTCTGTTACTTTTATGCTTAATGTTAACATGTATTGGTATTTTGAGTATGCAGTGGTTTTAGTCATCATATTTTCATGATTATATCTTGTTTTGACTATCACTGATGTGCTGTTGACAAGAGTTTCAATTTTCACTGTTTGCAAATGATGTTGTGCATGCTTGAATTGAAAAGTTGAATCTATTTGAATGCATGACATGTTGCAAGAATGTTGGTTGTTATTGGTTGTTCATGATGTGAAAGGTTGCTATTTGCCCCCTTTTCAGTGAAACCTTATGTGATCTTGATGCATGTGAAATAGTTTAGTGACTTTTGATGCATGATTTACATCTCACTTAGATACAAATGTAATTTTGAAAATGATAAGAGTGTATGTTTTGAGAATGTTTATTGATGTACATGTAGAGTTTTGATTATCTTATAGATTGTTTTTATACTCTCTTGAGGCGATATCCTAGGTTGTGCATGATTGAGGAAATGATTAGGGCATTGTTTGGACCGATTGAGCCTTAAAAAGCTTACCTTGATATGATGATATCCTTAGGTCCCTTTTTGAAGCCTTATATTGTTTGGCCCTTATTTGTTTTTCACCACCATTGTGTTCGTTAACCTGTTAACCGTTCTAATGCATGTGAAAGCATGTCATTTTCTTCCTACCATCATCGTTTGTTGAGTTCAAGATATGTTATTTCTTGAAATGAGTCTGATGATTAGGGGTATGAATATTCAATTCAAAATGAGCCTGAAGGAACTAGATGCAAAACAAAGAAAAGAAAAAGCATTGCTTTGCAAAAATAGAAGAGAAAAGAAAGAGAAAATAAAAAGAAAAATGAAAATGAAAAGAAAAGAAAAAGCTTTAGAAAAGTAAAGTTCAAAAGCATCAAAAATGGTTTTGGCAAGTTTTATGATCTCACTTTTGAATACCCTGCTAATGTCAGTTGTGACTCATATCTTGAAGTAGTATATTATGTGTCTCAATGTTTGTATTGTATTTTTCCCGTTTATTTCTTTCACCCATACCATTGGCCTAACAATATAAGCTGATAAAGTCCCTTTTGATCCTCAATCTTGTGTGATTTACATTAGTGGAGAGAGAGTTGATTTACAATTTTGTGGATTCTGTGAATCATATGCATGTATGTTTGTAAACTTATCTGGATATGTATGACTTGATTAGGAGAAATTTATCTTGCATGTTTGTGATAAATGTGAATTGCATGAAGAGTTGTTTAGATTGATAGCATGTTAAGGGTTATATATGTGTGGAACTGTTTATGGGGCATTTGCACTTTTTGAGGATTGAAGCAGTCATTACACACTAGTATTTGTTTTTAAATGAAAAGAAGATAGAAATGATAGTTGCTGAATGAAAAATTGATTTTAATGTTTAAGTGGTTTACTTGATTTATTTTGTTTTGCTCGAGGACTAACAAAATATAGGTTTGGGGGTGTGATAACTCCATAAAATGCAGTTATTTGTGCCTTATTTATGTGCTAGAATGAATGCTTAGTCCTTGTTAATAATGCATATTTGGAGGTTTTGTGCTTATATTTGATATATTCTGATTCTGATGCTTTCCGATGTGTTATTATGCAAAATTGAGCTTTAATTGCTATGGATTAAGTAGATTTATATCTGTTACTGATTTGGTGTTTTCTCCATATTAGGAAGGGCTCCAAACAAGGTTAAATGTGGATCATGTAAGCTTAAAGACCAAGAGGAAGCCAAATTAGTATTTTGGCAAGTCACCGCCGCGGCGCGCAGGCACATCATCAGAAATTTCATACTTGAACCCAAGGTGCGGGGGCTGCGGCGCTCACTAATGGGGGTCGGGGCGCAGGTCAACCGACCTAGTGGGGGCCGCGGCGCTCATTAACGAGGGCCGTGGCGCTCTGTAACCGACTCAACGCGGGCCTAGGCGCTCGTAAGTGGGGGCCGGGGCGCACGGCAGTGAGCTGAGCCTATAAATAGGATTTTTCACATTTTTCTCTCTCTCTTGGCTGCCTTAGCCATTGCTTTTTAGTTTTCTCTCTTTTAGTTTAGGTTTTAGTTAGTTTTAGGTTAGAAAGCTTTGACTAGATCTCCATTGATGGTGGATTGGAGGCCAGGACAAAGGATGAAGGAGGATTCAAGCTTCAGAGACAAATCAATGAGCTTCTTTCTCTCTTTTCCCTTTCTTTCTTCTCTTCCTTATCTTTTGTATAGCTAAGCTTTGTTTAGGAATACTTTGAATCTTTTTATATATATTAATGATGTGTTTTTCTCTGAGTTTGTATGGATGTTTGATTATGATTCAATCATTATCTGTGTTTAATGCTTGTTCTTGGTTGGCCTCGATTGCATGATCCTAATATTGGCAAATGAACTAGACATAGGGATTTATTGATATAGATATGGTGTGGTTGATACATGTTCAGCAATGAGTTGATTCATTAATAGGATAGAAATATACCTATTGGCTATGTATAGTGTGTGATTGAGAATAAATCATTCATGAGTGGATGTTGTACTAGCTTTCAAGAAAACTTAGTGAGTTAGGCAATAGAAACCAGGGTTGATTGACCTAGACATAGGCTTTTGACTACATCAGATTCTCAAGCTAACCTAATCAATGTATTTGTGTTTATAAGGGGGATTGCATGTTGTTGATAGATGTAGGGGGTGAAGGAGGATTTCCTGAAACCTAACCGCTTTTATGTTTATTGTTTTGATAGATTAGATGAGTTTAGTTTATTACTTTCTTATTTTTATGTCTTTGTCTAGAATTGATTAAGCTATTAGTTGGTACTTAGCTTTATAATCGAATATCCTCGTGGGAACGAACTTTTACTCTGTATCTGTATTACTTGAGCGATCCGTGCACTTGCGGTAGCAATCAGTTTCTATTTTATGATTTACGTGTTTATCTCTATTCTTAATGCATTTCTAAACCTGATCAATTTGGGAATGATTTTTTGGGTTTATGTATGATTTGAAAAAATTTGCATGAACCTAAAACTTGTGATAAGTACCATAATTTCTGCAATCGCTAGGAATTGACGTTTTGGGTTATGTGGTCTTTCTTTTAATTCCCTCATTCTTGATAATGCCTTTTTAATTGGGGTTAGACTAAGGGATTAGTTATTCCAATCAGCGTAAGAGGATTAATATACTAAGGAATTGGGTATTAATTAATTTTGGGAATTGACCATAAATCATTGAAATAGAACATAGTTAAACCAATATTTGAATGTGTATCTAAATAGTTCAAGTGAAATCTGAACCTTAACACTTTAACATCATTATTTTTCATCCCTTTGATTTATTGTTTGCTGATTTTTATTTTTTTTAATTTAATTTTCATTAACTCTCTTTTGGTTAGCTTGAATAGTGTTGATTTAACGAATTTAGTAATTAATAACTTAATCCTCATGGGACGATACTCTACTCACTCTTTACTACTTTTGTCAATTTGGTGCACTTGCCAAATATCCACATCAAGTTTTTGGCCAAAGCGCCACAGTCTTGTCTTCTTCCAACTTCCTTTTCTTTGATAACAAGTCCTTCATGAATTTTGCATAGGAGAGCATCTGCTCAAGTGCTTCAGCAAAAGGAATGTTTATCTGCAGCTTTTTGAAAACTTCTAAGAACTTGGAAAACTGCTTTTCTTGAATCTCCTTCCTGAATCTTTGAGGGTACGGAAGTTTAGCATAAAGTGAAGGATCGACTATTTTTTGCTCACATTCCTTCTTCTTCTGCCATTTTAGGTGCTCCTATTTAACTTCAACCTTTTTACCATTATCCTGGGACAAAACCTCTTCAATCGGAACCTCAGTACTTTCCAGCTTATAAAGTCCCTTTTGATCCTTATTTTAAAATTTTTCTTCATTTAATTTTTTTTAATTTGTTTCTTTTTCTTTTTGTTTTCTTGGTGTATTTTTATTAGTCATTTATTTTTATTTTATTTTTAATTTCCTTCCTTACTTCACTTTGGTTTACTTGTTTGTTTATTTATGCAAGATTCTCTAGAGTCAGAAGAATTGCTTTTTGATCCAGAGATAGAGAGAACAGCTAGAGCAAACAGGAAAGCAGTTAGAGAAAGGAAGAAGCTTGAAGAAACAGAAGCAAAGATGACAGAAATTGTTGTAATTACAGAGCAAAGACATACATTGGCTAACTATGCTACCCCATCTACTGAGAATATTTCTACCAGTATTGTGCGTCCTACTATTCAGGCCAATAATTTTGAGATCAAACCAGCATTTCTACAGCTGGTGCAACATAATCAGTTTGGGGGAGGTCAAGCAGAAGATCCAAATTTGCACATTGCCAATTTCTTGCAATTCTGCGATACTATTAAGTATAATGGTGTTACTTCTGATGTCATTAGATTGCGACTGTTCCTGTTTTCTCTCAGAGACAAAGCAAAGAGCTGGCTACAAGCCCAGCCACAGGGGAACATTTCTACTTGGGAGGATCTGGTTGGTAAATTTTTGACTCGATACTTTCCTCCATCAGTGTTTGTGAAAATGAGAGGTGAGATTGCTTGTTTCACTCAAAATCAAGGAGAATCTCTTTATGAAGCACGGGAGAGATTCAATGAGCTATTAAGGAGGTGTCCTCATCATGCATTTGAGGTTTGGTAGTAGGTGCAAATTTTCTATAATGATTTAAAACATCCTACCAGGGCTATGGTGGATGCATCTGCAGGTGGATCTCTGAATACCAAAACTCCTGAAGAGGCTCAGGAATTGTTTGAGACTATGGCGACCAATGAATATCAGTTTCCTAGTGGGAGAGCAGTCGTCAGACAAGGAGTTATGGAGCTTGGTACTCTTGATGCTTTACTTGCCCAAAACAAAAGTATTTCTCAGCAGTTGGCCAACCTCACCAAAAGAGTTGAGAGTATACAGGTAAATTTTGGGAACCACCAAGTGTTAATTTATGATTTCTGTGGAGGTAATCATGCTAATGGTGGATGTAAGGCAAGCAATTCTGGTTTCAGTTCTCAAGAGCAGGTAAATTATATGGGTAATCATTCCAGACCTCAGGGTGTTCCATTTTCAAATTTATATAATCCAGGGTGGAGGAATCATCCCAGTTTTTCTTGGAGCAATCAAACAATGCCATTGAATCCTTAACAGAGAAAAAGTCTTCTCTTGAGATTGCACTTGAGAAACTCTCTGTACAGACATATGCTTTTGTGCAATAGACTTCTGCTTTTATGGAGGAAACAAAAGCAAATTTTCAGAATCAAGGAGCTGCTATTAGAAATTTAGAGAATCAAGTGGGCCAGATAGCGAAACAGCTTCAAGAGAGACCTCCAGGTGCCTTCCCAAGTGATACTGTCGTTAATCCAAAGGAGCAATGTCATGCAATTACATTGAGAAGTGGCAAGACTTTGGAAGGGCAAGTTAAAGAAGCTGAAACAATTAATGATCCTGCTGCGGATGTCTCAACTCAAGAGTGCTGTAATGAAGAAGTTAAAGAGGAGCATCCAAAGTGGCAGAGGAAAAAGAAGGAACATGAGCAGAAAATACTTGATCCTTCATTGTATGCTAGACTTTCATTTCCTCAAAGGTTAAAGAAGGAGAACTAAGAGAGGCAATTCTCAAAGTTCTTAGATGTCTTCAAGAAGCTGCAAATAAATATTACGCTATACACTTTTAGACACACTTAGATAGAACGCAAAGAAATTGCTAAGAGCATGTGGTGTGAAGTAATTGGAAGATGAATTCAACCTTTCCACCTTCTACAATGGAGTTAGATTGTAACTAATTTTTTCCTTTGGTGGGATGATGGATCTTGAATGCATATTTTGCCCTTTGTCTTTGAAGCACTTGAGCAGATGCCCTCATATGCTAGATTCATGAAAGATTTACTCTTAAAGAAGAGGAAGCTCATTGAAGATGAGACTGTGGCACTTACTGAAGAGTGCAGTGCTATAATTCAGAGGAAACTGCCCCCTAAATTGTAAGATCCAGGTAGTTTCACTATTTCGTGCACTATTGGTGAGTTGACTATTGAGAAAGCTCTATGTGATTTAGGAGTTAGCATCAATTTAATTCCATTGTCAATTCTCCGCAAGCTTGGGATTGGTAAAGTGAAGCCAACTACAATGTCTCTTCAACTAACTGATCGGTCAATTAAACATTTGTATGGTATAGTGGAAGATTTACTAGTGAAGGTTGACAAATTTATTTTTCCAGCTGATTTTGTGATTTTGATATGAATGAGGATGCTGATATTCCTCTGATTCTTGGAAGACCGTTCTTGGCTATTTCAGGAGTGTTGATTGATGTACCTAAAGGAGAGCTTATTTTGAGGGTAGATGGTGATCAGGTGACTATTAATGTTTTTGATAAATCTGCACCGACATCAGATCTTTATGCCCTTATCAAATGCATTCAAGACAAGCACCTACAGGATTTGACTAGTAAGAGTCCTTTGTCATCAATCAATGCTATTTTTCCAACTCCCAAGATGGTTGATGAAAAGGAGAAAGGACCTCCTCTTTCTAAAAGTGCTGCAATCGAAAAAGATCCTCCAGCTTCCATTGATTTATTGCAGATTGATTCCAGAGGTAGTGATAGAGTATGGAGGTAAAGAGCTGATAAGAGAAAAATGTTATCCTACTTCTCTTGCTTCAAGCCACCTTAATTAGTTGGAAAGGCAACGTCGAGCTAATGACGTTAAACAAGTGCTTTTTGGGAGGCAACCCAAATTTTCTCTCTTTTTCTCTTTTATTTTTGTTTTTATTTTGTTATTTCTTATTTTGTTGATTAACATTTTTCTATTTTTGTTTTAAAGGTAGTGTTGAGTTGGCTTAAGTGCCTCCCTGAGTTCAGAGCCTTTATAGGGGGATATATATAGTTATCGACAGCCAAAAAGAGTTTTTCTTTTCCTTTCTTGCATTTATTTCATTTAATTACTTGTTTTTATTGATTTTGATTTTGCCATCATCATTCATTTTGTGTTTTAAGTCTCTGTTTTAATTCTGTGCATGTCGGTGTGTTGAAATGAATATCCAATGATTGTTTGAATTGTGGATTGATCTGATTTCTTGGGTTAGCACATGAGAATTTATGAGTTGCATTTATCTTTATTGTTTTGATTGTGTATGGATGTTCTTCCCATCTTTATGATTGATAGTCCTTGGAATTTAATTACATGTCAAGCTTAGAGAAAGTTTATGGGATTGCATGTGTGTGGATGGTTGCATCTAGAAGTTGTTTGATTCTCTCTTGAAGCGAAATCCTAGGCAGTGCATGAGTAAGGAAATGATAAGGGCCTTCTTTGGACCGTTTGAGCCTTTCAAGCCAACCTGTGAATACAGTTTATCCTTAGGTCCCTTTTGCAGCTTTGTTATTGTTTGGCCTTTATTTCTTTTCTTTTACCCACATTTTTCTTTTCCCATACCCATATGAAAAAAAAATTTCTCTCTTGCATAACCTTTGTTGAGTGCATATCTTATATTATTTTATTATTCAAGTCTTTGTTATTTTTGTGCATGAAGTTTTGTGGAGCTGAAAAATTTCAAAAAAAAGTGAAAAGAAAAGAAAATTCAAAAAAAAATTGAAAAAAGAAAAGAAGAGAAGTCTACCCAAAGTATTGCAAAGAAATAAGTTTGGGGGTGGAGGTTGCAGAAAAAGAAAGAAATAAAAGAAAGAAAGAAAGTGAATGTTGTGTTGATTTCTTTGCTCCTTTTTGCACTTATTCAGTATTTTGAGGCTTGAATTATGAAATTTACTTGATTTTGTTTCTCAATTTTTGTTTTCATTTTCCTACAACTTCTTTCTTAACCCATACCCTTGGCTTTACATTACAAGCTTATAAAGTCCTTTTTGATCCTTGTTATGTGTTGTTTACATTAGTGAAGAGAGAAAAGAAGAACAACCCTGTAGATATGGGTTTGATGTGCATTTGTAGTTTTATAAATCTATTTGGGTTTGTACTTTATGAGGAGATTGGGTCTTTCATTCATGTTTTTGGGAAGTCATTGATGCATGAGAGTTGCATGTGAGAGACGGTGTGATAATTGGATTGTTCATGTGTGACACTTTGAAATTAGATTGTGAAGCAATTTCTGAGGATATGTATGATATTCACTACCTGGTGTTGCCATGTTTTGGTTGTGTGGTTTGAGTTGTTATTTGTTTAGTTTTTTTTTTGTTTTTGTTCTTCTTTTTACTTGAGGACAAGCAAAAGTTTAAGTTTGGGGGAGTAATGAACCTTCAAAAATTCATATTTTTACAGTTCAAAAGTATTGGGTTTTCATTCTCTTTTAAGCTTTTTGATTGAGTTTGTCCTTAATTTTTTTTTTTTCTCTCTTGTTTTTTTAGTTATTTTTAATTATGTTTTAATTGTGTGTTTTTATGTATTTTTGATAGGTAATTATGCATGGAAAAAGACTAGACGATTTATGAGACAGAAAGCTGATTTTGCATTCTGGTGGTTAAGCGCCTAGGCACTGAAGTCAGAGCGCCTAGGCGCTCGATACGTAAAACATCGTGGTTTTAATGGTTCAGCACCTAGGCGCTGGTAACGAAGCACCTGAGCGCTGGTAACGAAGCGCCTGAGCGCTAACTGTGCAGAAAGCCCACATTTTTTCTTATAAATTCATAAGTTACGCTACACTTTTAGAATCACTTAGATAGAACGCAGCAGCCGTTAAGAGGCACAAACCCTAATGTGGTGTGGGCGCAATTAGGCTTGAAGATTAGGGATTTTATTCAACATTTCCACCTTTCTACAATGGAGTTTGTCATATTCTTCCCTTTGTGTTCTTCTTTTTCCATGTGTAACTAATTTTTCCTTTGTTAGGGGATGATGGATCTTGTTCTTGGATGATGTAACTTTCTTTTATGGGTTTAATTTATGTTTCTTTTTCATGATTTACGTGTTTATCTCTATTCTTAATGCTTTGCTAAACCTAATCAATTTGGGAATGATCTTTTGGGTTGATGTATGATTTGAAAAAATTTACATGAACCTAGAACTTGTGATAAATACCATAATTTCTGCAATTGCTAGGAATAGATGTTGTGGGTTATGTGGTCTTTTTTTTAATTCCCTCGTTCTTGATAATGTCTTTCTAATTAGGGTTAAACTAAGGGATTAGTTAATTCCAATCAGCGTAAGAGGATTAAGATACTAAGGAATTGGATATTAATAAATTTTGAGAATTGACCATAAATCATTGAAATAGAATATAGCTAAAGCAATATTTGAATGTGCATCTAAAGAGTTCAAGTGAAATCTGAACCTTAACGCTTTAACATCATTATTTTTCATCCCTTTGATTTATTGTTTATTAATTTTTATTTTTCTTTTTAATTTAATTTTCAACAACTCTCTTTTCATTAGTTTGAATAGTGTTGATTTAACGAATTTAATAATTAATAACTTAATCCTCGTGGGATGATACTCTACTCACTCTTTATTACTTTTATCGATTTGGTGCACTTGTCAAATTTCGCAATAATAAGCAATTACAACTAACATCATGACTGTCATGATTAAATAACACCTCAAAAATAACATTCTTTGCTAACCCTCCAACCACCATATCTGCCCTTACATGGTAAGTACAAAGCATTTCCTCCACATGCTTAAGGGACACAAAACAATCTATTCTTCCTTTGAATTCAGATTGGACCTCACCAAACTTTGCATGGGTGTACTCTGATTGAAACTGTCTTTCAATGGGTGAGTTTGACCCACATTGAATTGTGGAGTCCATTGATTTGAAATCTTCCTGAAATTCCTTTTCTGCCTTGCTTCTTGGAGCATTATCACATTACTTCATAAATTACTGCAAGCTTGTTTTTGAGTTGATATATCTGTCAAAGAAAGCATGTATGCTCTCACTGCGTTGTGTTGTTGACATCCCTGCCCAGAAATATTTCTTTAAAAATATTAGCACCCATCTATATCATTCCATGTATAAACCACTCAACCAATTGTTATCTTCTAGTTCAAATTCTCTTATGAAGGCAAACCACTTTTCTTCAAAATCTTCCACTGTTAGGATATCATAAACAGTTATTTTCATTGCATTCTTGATATTGTTATATTCAATGCAACCTTTCATCTTCTCAGGGATTTTTTTCATTATATGCCATAAGCACCACCTATGTCAAGTAGTTAGAAAGACTATCTCAATAGCATTTTGCGTGGCCCTGCATTGCTCTGTGATAATACCAAAAGGTGCCTTACATGACATGCAACAAAGCCATGATTCAAATAGCCACACAAATGACTCCATGTCTTTAGCAGAAATTAGACCACATCCAAGCAAAACTGATTAGCCGTGATGATTCACACCGATAAAAGCAGCAAATGACATGTCATATTTATTTGTCAAATATGTTGTGTTAAAAGTCACAACATCTCCAAATGACTCATAGGTGGCTTGATGTGTGTGAAACAACATCATGTTTTGTTCTTATTTTGCATGCATTCTTGAGCATTTTAGGCGTTTTAGTTTCCCTTTTGGTTTGTTTTTTCCTTAGTTCGGATAACTGCCGTGTTTTTGGTGTTCTTGTGCAGGATTAATGTTGAATTGGCCTTGGATTGAATGGAATGCTTGCATGTTTGAAGTTGAAGCTTAATGGATAGCAATAAAGGTGTAAAAAAGGTCATTCCAGAGGGCACCATGGCCTGCCCGTGGTCTCAACCATGGCCATGGTTCGTGGGAACCAGGAAATTGAAGAAATTTGAAGCAGACTCAACCACGGCCTGGCCGTGGTCTACACCACGGCCGTGGTTGAGAGCCAGCAGTGAAACCTCCATCTCATAACTAACCACGGCCTGGCCGTGGTGGCCACCACTGCCGTGGTTCGGGGCGCGCAACAGTTTTTAGTTTTTGGTTTTTATTTCTTTTGGGGGCTTTTGGCCCATGAAAACCCGAGGCTATTAATAGATATTCTGAATGCAATTAGGGTATTCTATCTTGGATTGAAACCTAGTTCGAAAGAAGGCACGAAGGAGGCTTGATTTCTTGATCCTTCTTCTTCTTCTTCGATTGTTACGGGTTTGGGATGTTTTTAAGTTTGAATTCTGTTTTCTTTTTCTTGATGTCTGAGTAGTTACATTTGTTTCTAGGATTGGGCAATGCCCTTTGATACATTGATAATGATGAATTGACGTTGTTTCTCTTTTTATTAATCTCGATTGTTCATTGATTCAATTCTTATTACTTTTATTCATGTGAATTTGGTGGCCACTTATTTGCATCTCATAGGCATTTAGGGACGTACTGAGAGGTGAACCTAAGTATTGGAACTATAAGAATTGAACTTAAGGTCTAAATCACGAGAGTAGTTTTAGCCTTTCGAGGATTTAATGAATTACCACAAAGCGTAATGGGTTCGATTTAAATTCAATTACCACGAAAGTAGGAATTGGTTTAATTGGGCACGAATCTTGTATCTTGAAAGAGAACATTAACTAATTTTGGGTAATTCACCTTCAATTGAATTTGAGTTTTAATAGAAGGGTTGTCGATTAGGATTTGTCTTGTATCATTGTGGTATCCCAATCTTGGAAGCTTTCTTAAACCTGAAAACCCCCTTCTTGATAACTTGCTGTTTTTATTCTAAATTCTATCTTCTTGATTTTTATTTAATTGTTTTGTTACTACATTATTCTTAATAAACAATCACACTCTCTTTTGTTTAATTTAATTGAGTTAATTAATTAATTGGTATTCATAGACTACCCCTGTGGATTCGATCTTTTATTACTTGACGACGAAACCGTACACTTGCGATTTCACGCATCAAGTTTTTGGCGCTTAACTTACTAACTCGTGTTTTTCTTGAATATTAATTTAATTTTTAATTTAATTATATTAAACTTTTTTTTTTTTTTATTTGGTTCTTACGTTCTTGATTTCTCTTTGACTCTCTGCAGTGATTTCTCTTGTTTATGCAAAGTACTCGACATTCCAGGACTCTTCTAGAAGCGGATCCCGAAATTGAAAGGACTTTACATAGAAGGAGAAGACAACAAAGGCGCAGTAAGAGAAATTTCTCGAACCACCACTTACCATGGCAAAGCGTGAAGACAATAGACCGTTGAAGGAGTATGTAGCCCCTAATGCTCGGGGTTTGCGATCTGGGATTGCTAGGCCAGCCATTGAAGCTGAGAACTTCACTATACCGCCTTCCTTACTATCCATGATAAGGCAAAACCAATTTGGAGGTTTATCCTCGGAGGACCCAAATGATCATGTGGAGATGTTCTTAGAATTCTGTGAGACTCTCAAAATTGAAGGTGCCTCAGTTGATGCCATTCGCCTTCGGTTGTTTCCATTATCATTAAAGGACAAGGCTAGAGCCTGGTTGAAATCGGTACCCACCGATACATTAACCACATGGAATCAATTGGAGCAAGCATTCTTGAATAAGTTCTTTTCTCCTTCCAAGACTGCACATCTTAGAACTCAAATAACAAGCTTTGTTCAAAAAGACGGAGAATCATTATCAGAAGCTTGGAATAGATACAGGGGGTTGTTGGAAGCTTGCCCGCATCATGGCCTAGAAAAGTGGTTAATTATTCACACCTTCTATAATGGATTGGAATATCCTTCAAAGGTGTCACTTGATTCTGCAGCTGGCGGAGCTTTGATGAATCGAAGACTTACAGAAGCCTATGATATTATCGAGAATGTCGCTGCAAACCATCACCAATGGGCCAGTGAAAGAGGTAACAACCCGAGAAAGCTCTCGGAAGGTAAGTTTGAGGTAGATGGTGTTAGTTTAATTATGGCTAAGTTTGATTCATTAAATAAACGTTTTGATAAGCTTGAAAAAGCTAGTGCTAATGCCATAAGTGCTGCTAACATCTTTTGTGAGATTTGTGGAGTACAGGGACATATGAGTGCGGAATGCCAAGCTGAAACTAGTTCCTCACAAGGCACTTCGGTGGAACAAGTGGAATCATGCCACAACTTCTATGACACTCCACCGAAGGTGCGCAATGATCCATATTCACAGACTTACAACCCCGATTGGAGGTCTTATCCCAACTTCTCCTATCGGAACAATCAAAATCAAGTTAGGCAAAGTGGTGCTAAACCTTCTATTAGATTCCCTCAGGTACAAAAGTCTAAACTCGAAACTCTCCTTAAAAATTTTGTAGAGAGTCAAACCAAGCAGAATGAAGAGTTTAGGCACCATGGTCAAGTTGTTAGTGAGGCTATTAAGGAATTGACATCTAAGGTAGATAACTTAGCTATTCATAACAAGACGTTAGAGACTCAAATAGCCCAACAAGCTAGCTCTTCACATAGACCACATGGGAAATTTCCAGGACAGCCTGAAATAAATCCTAATGAACATTATAAGGCTGTGAGTTTAAGAAGTGGAAAGCAACTAGAAGATTCCAAGGCAAAGGGGGAAAATGACAAAGATGAGAGGGATGAAGAAAAAGAAACAACTAGGACACAACCCTTGGAAGAAAAAGAGACCAATGAAAAAGTGTCTAAGTATGTACCCCCAAACCTTACCAACCCCCAAGGTTCTTCCTCAAAGATTGGCCAAGGCCAAGCTAGATAAGCAGTTTGGGAAGTTTCTTGAGGTCCTTAAGAAGTTGTACATTAATGTACCTTTCACTGAGGCGTTGCAATAAATGCCTACCTATGCTAAATTTCTTAAGGACATTTTGTCTAATAAGAGAAAGCTGAGGAGTATGAAACCGTAGCATTAACTGAGGAGTGTAGCGCTTTAATCCAAAATAAGCTGCCTCCTAAACTCAAGGATCCTGGCAGCTTCTCTATTCCTTGCTTGATTGGGAATACCAGTTTTGATAAGGCTTTGTGTGATTTGGGGGCTAGTGTTAGTCTTATGCCCCTCTCTGTGTGTAAGAAGTTGGAGGTGGGTGAACTAAAACCCACAACTATCTCCCTTCAGTTGGCGAATCGATCCGTCAAATACCCAATAGGCATCTTGGAGGATGTTCCCATTAAGGTTGGTAAGTTTTACATGCCGGTGGATTTTGTTGTGCTTGACATGGAAGTTGATGCTATAATGCCGATCATACTTGGGCGTCCATTCCTTGCCACTGGAAGGGCGATCATTGATGTCCACGAAGGGAAATTGACTTTGCGATTAAATGATGAGGAAGTAGTTTTTGATGTTTTTAAATCTGAAAATAATTCTAATTCCTCAAATTCATGTAATCGCATAGATGCTACTAATGTTGTGGATAGTGTTGTGCTTTCAGATATGCAGGAATCAGTGACTGATGCTATGCCCTGCAAGGAAGGACCTAAGAAGCAGAGTGACAAGTGTGTCGAGAAGCGTGAATTTAACATTGGGGATAAAGTTCTTCTTAATAACTCGCTTCTACGTTTCTGTCCTAATAAGTTATGGTCAAAATGGTCAGGACCATATGAGATTGTTCAAGTTTTATCCTACGGTGTGCTTGAGGTGAAGAAAGAAGGCCATAAACCTTTCATGATAAATGGCCAGAGAGTGAAACACTTTGAAGGATTGGGGACTGAGCACTACTCCGTAGATGTCACCTGAGCACAGAAACCTGACCAAAGTCAAGCTAATGACTTTAAACAAGCGCTTCTTGGGAGGTAACCCATGTTATCTTGTTTTTCTGTTTTATTTCATCTTTTTCTTTTAATTTTATTTGTTAGATTGTTGTTTTGATGTTTGTCTTTTGGATTTTGTCTAGGTTTGACCCTTCTTGAAGTCATATTTAGAAGAAGAGAGATCGAAGGTTCCACACTCACCATGAAAAATTTTATAGCCATGGATTGAACACCTAAGTTTTTCCACCACCGCAAAGGAGTGAGTTCTTTTCTTTATCCCTTCTCTTGTTTTAGATTTTTACATTGGGGACAATGTAAGTTCTAAGCTTGGGGGGGTATTGTCATTTTCATTTTCTTATTTTCATTCTCATTAGTTTCATGCATTCTCATGTCTTGTTTTGCATTGCATTTTCATGTTGCATTTTCACACCATCATATCTCTTGGGTTTTTGGTTGAACTTGTGCCCCTCTCTTTTGAGGATTTTGAGATGATATTATTTTAGAACCCAATTTGTTGATTCTTGTGATAGGCTACAGGCATTGTTTTAATTGATAGTAGAGGTGATCTTTTGATAGTTGATAATTAGCATATGTTCTCTGAATTTGTGCTTCTCATTGAAATTTTAAATCTCTAAATGTGAGTTTTGAGCCTATATAGGATATATGCACTACATGATTTTTGTTCCCATTCTTTGTGTTGAGTGATATTCTTCATTGATAATGTGCTCTAGAACTTGATTTGAAACCTTTTTGAGGCAAACTTTTTGGTTGCGTGCTTGAATGTGATTAAGGCATCTTAGGTATTTTTCCGGCCTTCTGAAATTATTGCACTTTCATCCTCTAGTTGCCCATTTTGAGCCTATTGCATACTTGTTTTCTTGATACCTATGCTGAAACATTGCTGGTTATCATTTAGAATATTAAATGGAGCGAATTGGGCTTGAAAGTTGTTTGAAGGTTGTGTTGGGAATGATATGTATTTGAGGTTCCTCTTTCTTAAAAAAAAATCAAAGAAAATCATAAGATGAAAGCTTGAAAAAGAAGAGAAAGAGAATAAGGAAAAGAAAGGAAGAAAATACTTGAAAATGTGGAGTTATGATCCTTTTATTGAAAAAAAAAATACCTTTGCTCCATTTATGTTCTATTATAAAAGGTGATTATTGAAGATTTAGTTAGCCCTTTGTGGATACCTTCCTTTCTCTACCTTACCTAATATCATTCCCATGGCCCCATTATGACTCTTGAAAGACCTTTTGATTCTTGCATGCATGCTGATTATTAGTGAAAATCTGGTTTCTTATCAAGCATATGGAAGTGCATTTTCTTTGATAGATTTTGAGCGTATGGTTTTCACCCTTAAACACTTTGAGTGTGTTTAGTAGAGTGAACTTGATTCAATCAGTGAGGATGCATGATTTCTGAGAACTTAGCCTCTAATTGGACTTGATTTTGATTACCTCTCAGTTTCTTTATTTGCCTTAGCCTATTGCTTGGATATTGTTTTCTTGGGTTCCTCGTTCATTATTTTCTTTTGATCCCACATCTTGGTTTGGCTTTAATTTTTGCTTAAGGACAAGCAAAGTCTTAAGCTTGGGGGGATTTGATGTGTGTGAAATAACATCATGTTTTGTTCTTATTTTGCATGCATTCTTGAGCATTTTAGGCGTTTTAGTTTCCCTTTTGGTTTGTTTTTCCCTTAGTTCGGATGACTGCCGTGTTTTTGGTGTTCTTGTGCAGGATTAATGTTGAATTGGCCTTGGATTGAATGGAATGCTTGCATGTTTGAAGTTGAAGCTTAATGGATAGCAATAAAGGTGCAAAAAAGGTCATTCCAGAGGGCACCACGGCCTGCCCGTGGTCTCAACCACGGCCATGGTTCGTGGGAACCAGGAAATTGAAGAAATTTGAAGCAGACTCAACCACGGCCTGGCCGTGGTCTACACCACGGCCGTGGTTGAGAGCCAGCAGTGAAACCTCCATCTCAAAACTAACCACGGCCTGGCCGTGGTGGCCACCACGCCATGGTTGGGCGCGTATGCCAGCTTTTAGTTTTTGGTTTTTATTTCTTTTGGGGGCTTTTGGCCCATGAAAACCCGAGGCTATTAATAGATGTTCTGAATGCAATTAGGGTATTCTATCTTGGATTGAAACCTAGTTCGAAAGGAGGCACGAAGGAGGCTTGATTTCTTGATCCTTCTTCTTCTTCTTCGATTGTTATGGGTTTGGGATGTTTTTAAGTTTGAATTCTGTTTTCTTTTTCTTGATGTCTGAGTAGTTACATTTGTTTCTAGGATTGGGCAATGCCCTTTGATACATTGATAATGATGAATTGACGTTGTTTCCCTTTTTATTAATCTCGATTGTTCATTGATTCAATTCTTATTGCTTTTATTCATGTGAATTTGGTGGCCACTTATTTGCATCTCATAGGCATTTAGGGACGTACTGAGAGGTGAACCTAAGTGTTGGAACTATAAGAATTGAACTTAAGGTCTAAATCACGAGAGTAGTTTTAGCCTTTCGAGGATTTAATGAATTACCACAAAGCGTAATGGGTTCGATTTAAATTCAATTACCACGAAAGTAGGAATTGGTTTAATTGGGCACGGATCTTGTATCTTGAAAGAGAACATTAACTAATTTTGAGTAATTCACCTTCAATTGAATTTGAGTTTTAATAAAAGGGTTGTCGATTAAGATTTGTCTTGTATCATTGTGGTATCCCAATCTTGGAAGCTTTCTTAAACCTGAAAACCCTCTTCTTAATAACTTGTTATTTTTATTCTAAATTCTATCTTCTTGATTTTTATTTAATTGTTTTGTTACTACATTATTCTTAATAAACAATCACACTCTCTTTTGTTTAATTTAATTGAGTTAATTAATTAATTGGTATTCATAGACTCAGTCCCTGTGGATTCGATCTTTTATTACTTGACGACGAAACCGTACACTTGCGGATTTCACGCATCATGGCTCTACTTCTAACATCAGCCCAAAATACATTTTACACATGAAAATATCATCAACATCTATATCGTAGAAAAAATTATTTATTATCCTCATGCATTCTCACAAAATAATTCTTCAAAACCTTCCCATCACCTTCCTTGCCAATTCTACGTCTTTGCTTATCGATATAATTTTTAGCATCTTGCTCATTAAATGATAAGTTCTCGTACCCACCCACCTCATAAGTAAGAGACCGGACTGTCTTATGTATTCTCACCCTTGCATCATTATTCACTTGGATTGTTCTCTTCACGTGCATGCTAAGATTCTTGTTAACTTTCAACATTCTCGCCTTCATCGAGCTTAGTTCATGAGAGTATTCAAGTATAGCGGTCTTGATGAACCATCGTCCATCTTCCATCTTCTTGACTGTAATTTTTGCTTCACAATCTGTCCTTCTACTTGTAAGTCTCTTCAAAGTGTTTGGTATTGTTGACACATGTTTTCCCTGTCTTGAACAAGTTAGCATAATGTAATTTACCTTACCATCATCTCCTTTTTTTGAAGTTCTATTTACAATACCAAACCCTTTTTTGCAAGCATATTTCCTATAAAATTCCTTAACATCCTCCTCTGATGGAAACAACATCCCTCACTTTGATTCATAACTTTCAAACTCGCCATCCAAGGCATCACTCATAATGAAGTCACCTTCACATGCTTCTTCCACAATATCAACAGCCTCAGATGTATTGAGATTACTTGAACCCTCCATCAACTTCAGTTTTGGGTTGTTACACACACCTATAAATTATCAAGTATTTACTGTCATGTTACAAGCATATTTCATATTTCACCAACATCTAGATTTCATTATTAAAAATTAAGAAAGAGAAATAAAAAGTAAACAAACAAATGGCAATAGATAATGAGGATAGAAACCCATTTGAATAGGAACTGATGTTTGCCCCCATTACTGAAAACTAATATTTACATTAACCAGAAACATGTACATATTGCCCACTTTTACCAAGTGTATTAACCAGTTATATTGGAACTCGCCAATTAATGAGATTCACCACTTTTTCCATAGTATCCTAACCATTTACTCCAAACTTGTTAAAACCAACATTACACATGTCAACTCCAACTAGTACTTCATTTCTAACTAGTTTGCCCTCGCTACTGGGAATTGAGGTTTAGATTAACCAGAAACATATACACATTAATCACTTTTTCCAAATGTATTAACCAGTTATATTGGATCTGACCAAGTAATGAGATCCACCACTTTTTCTATGGTATCTTGACCATTTACTCCCAACTTGTTAAAACCAACATTACACATGTCAACTCTAACTAGTACTTCATTTCTAATTAGTTTGCCCCCACTACTGGGAACTGAGGTTTAGATTTACCAGAAATATGTACATATTAACCACTTTTTCCAAATGTATTAACCAGTTATATTGAATCTCACCAAGTAATGAGATTCACCACTTTTTTCTATAGTATCCTGACCATTTACTCCCAACGTGTTAAAAACAACACGTCACATGTCAACTGCAACTAGTACTTTATTTCTAACTGGTTTGTGTAACACCCTTGTGAGGATGTCACATTTTTAATGCAATAAAATAAAATCTTACCCAAGTTATAAAATGTTCAATACATAAATAATATGAGTTGTAAAATTTTTTCTTTTATACATAATAACGTTAAATAAGATAACACGGAACACAAAATTGTGAATGTCTATGTCCCTAAAGCATGTCAAATGGTTTTTGATGATAACAAAGGCAAAAGTGAAGATTAAGTGCAAAAGTGAAGATCAAGTGCAAAAGAAAAGATCAAGATCAAAGAAAGAAGTCAAGAGGTTTATTTAGTTATAAGACTTAGAATATTAATATTAAATGCTCTCAAGATTTCTCAAATGATTTTTCAATATATCATTTCAAAATAAGTGGGAAAATTAAAAGCTAAACATGTTTTTCAAGAAACTTGAGTTTCAATCTTAAATCTAACACTCTTAAAAGGATTTATGTTTAATCAAATGTTTTGAGGTGTTAGAAATGGCTTACAAGCTTTATTGGACTTGAAAAATGTGTTCAAAGGCCAATGTAATCAATTACATGATGTTTGTAATCGATTACACAGCAAACAGAGGCCTTGTAATCGATTACAAAATCAATGTAATCGATTACAAGCAAGTCAGAGGTCATGTAATCGATTACACCAATAATGTAATCGATTACAATAAGCCCAGAAAGGCAAGAACACGTTCAAAGAGTCATGTAATCGATTACATGGATATTGTAATCGATTACATAGCAAGACAGAAGTCATGTAATCGATTACATGGATATTGTAATCGATTACAAGCAAGTCAGAAGCCATGTAATCGATTACACCAATAATGCAATGGATTACACAGCCCAGAAAGCCAAGAACAAGTTGGAATAACAATGTAATCGATTACATTTGTTGTGTAATCGATTACACGCATCCTGACAATGTCCAACAGCTATATTAAATGCATTTAATGCTTGGCTAAAACCCTCCAACGGCTCCATTTATTGCAAAACTTATGAATACCAATGTTGGGTCTTCATTAGAGGTTGACCTTGAACCAAAAATTGATTACTAATACTTCAAAACATGATTCAATCCTCAAATCCATTCTTGCTCTATTTTTTGTGAAAAACGTGGGTTAATCTTTGAGAGCATATTAGAGCTTCAATTTGTAATTATCTACTCTAGTGAGAGCTTCATTCAATCAATCTATATTGCTTTGTAAAGAGGGTGAGGTATCTCTCCAAAAGTGTAAAGAGTGAGGTATCCCTTAGTTGAAGAGACTCAAGCTCCAAGGGTGAGGTATCCCAAAGTGTTGAGTGCTCAAGGTTGTAAAGGTTATCAAGCACCTATTGAAGCTTGAAGAAATAGTGGAAAATTTCTAGCGGTTGCTTGACGATTGGACGTAGATCACAAGTGGATTGGTGATCGAACCAGGATAAATCATTGTGTTTGTTTTCTCTAAACCCTTTTCTTTACATTGAGTACTGTTTTATTGAATTACTTAAATATTGGTCCCTTTGGCTATTGCATTTATAAGTAAAAGTGTTTATCTCTTATATCCAATCATCTCTAATCATCAATTAGCTTCAACAAAAATTATTTATCAAACGATTTGCGAAAGATTTGTGAACTTGTTTTTCATACTCTATTCACCCCCTCTTAAGTATTAAGGCCACTTGGTAACAAGTGGTATCAGAGCTAGACTCTTGTATAAAGAGCTTAGCAACTTCAAGAGAAGTGATGGCTTCAAATGGTTTTTCAAATGAAGGTTCTTCTATAAACAGACCTCCTTATTTCAATGGGGATGGTTATGCCTATTGGAAAGAAAGGATGAAAATTTTCATTGAAGCTATTGACTTAGATGGTGGGATGCCATTAAAAATGGGGCTTTTGTTCCAACACAAACTAAAGATGGTGTGAAAATTAATACACCTAAAAATGAATGGACTGATAATGATAAAAAGAAGGTTCAATACAATTTGAGAGCCAAGAACATCATTACCACATCCTTGGGATATGATGAATTCTTTAGGGTATCAAATTACAAGACCGCAAAAGAAATGTGGGATACCCTACAAGTAACTCATGAAGGTACTAGTGAGGTAAAACAATCTTGAATAAACACTTTTACTCATGAATACGAATTGTTTAGAATGAACCAAGGTGAGAGTATTCAAGATATACAAAAGAGGTTTACTCATATTGTTAATCATCTTATCTCATTGGGAAAGACATTTCCTAATGAGGATCTTATTAACAAAGTCTTGAGATGTCTAAGCAGGAATTGGCAACCCAAAGTAATGGCTATTGCGGAATCAAGAGATTTATCAACAATATCTCTAGCCACCTTTTTCGGAAAGCTTCAAGAACATGAATTGGAACTAAATAAGCTCAATCAAAATGAAGAGCGTGACAAAAAGAAGAAGGGAATCGCACTCAAAGCCACCTCCTCTATAATTGAAGATGATGATGAAGATGGTGAAGAGGATGCTGAAAGTGTTGAGCTAAGTGAAGAGAATCTTAGTTTCCTTGTGAGAAAGTTTGGAAGATTCCTAAAGAAAAAGGGATTTCAAAGAAGACCACCCTTTCCTCAAAAGAAAGTGTATCACAAAGGAGAAGGATCCTCTACTCCTCCAAAATGCTATGAATGTGGAAAATCGGGACACATGAAAATGGAGTGTCCTATGTATCTCAAGAAGATGGAGAAGTTTGAGAAAAGGTCTTCCAAAGAAAAGAAAGGAAGGAGAGCATACATAGCTTGGGAGGACAATGACTTAAGCTCTTTCGATAGTTCGGAGAATGAAGAAGCTCATCTTTGTCTCATGGCTCAAGGAGAAGAAAGTGAAGAGAGCGACACCGAGGTAACTTCTTCTAACTCAGAATCTCTACCTTCATATGATGAATTACAAGATGCTCTTCAAGAATTGCATGACGAATCTTTAAGGCTCACAAAAATGATTTTGTCCTCTAACAAAATAATTTCCTTATTGGTAAACAAAGTTTCTATTTTAAGTAGGGAGATAAATGAGCTTAAGATTGAAAATGAGACCTTAGGACTTATTGATGCTAATTCATTATGCATGACTTATTCCTCATATGATAACACGTCCATATCATTACCATGTTCATCATGCAAAGCATTTGAAAAAGAAATTGAAGACTTGAACAACACCCTTGCAAAATTTACTTTTAGAAGAGACAACTTGAATGTATTGTTAGGAAAACAAAAATGTATTTTTTAAAAAGCCGGTTTGGGATTTAATCCAAATAACCATCAAAAGTCTTATAAGAATTTCTTTGTTTCCTCAAATACTTCAAGTAGTCCCTTTGTTAAATGTTTTCATTGTGGTAAGAAAGGGCATAGAGCATCCACTTGTAATTTAGAAAGAACATAAATACTAAAGTTGGAATAAAAAGGATTTGGGTTCCTAAAGGCACCATGCCTAACTCTAACACACAAGGACCCAAGATAATTTGGGTACCAAAGGTTAAAACTTGAATGTGTGTTATAGGTGTACTTGAAGACCAAGAGCTCAAGTTAGTATCTTGATAGTGGTTGCTCCAAGCACATGACCGGTGATGGCTCCAAGTTCTCCTCCCTTACTCACAAGAAACATGGTCATGTCACATATGGTGATGACAACAAAGGGAAGATTCTTGGAATTGGCAAAGTTGGTAAGATCCCTTCATCATCTATTGATAATATTTTGCTTGTTGAAGGACTTAAACATAATTTACTTAGCATTAGTCAATTGTGTGATAAAGGCAATAGAGTTATATTTGATTCTTCTTGTTGCATAATTGAGGGAAAGGATGATAAGTAAGTTAAGTTTATTGGTCATAGAGTCAATAATATATATATGATTAGCCTTGATGATATTTCCTCAAATGATGCTAAATGCTTTATGAGTAAAGAAAATGATTCATGGTTATGGCATAGAAGAATTGCTCACATTCATATGGATCACTTAAACAAATTGGTTTCTAAAGAACTAGTAATTGGTCTTCCAAATCTCAAATTTGAAAAAGACAAACTTTGTGATGCATGTCAAAAGGGAAAACAAGTAAAAGTCTTTTTTAAAGCTAAAAACATGGTTTCAACTTCTAAACCTTTACAGCTTTTGCACATAGATCTTTTTGGGTCCTCTAGAACTATGAGCTTTGGTGGGAATTACTATGCATTAGTGATTGTGGATGATTTTTCTAGGTTTACATGGACATTATTCTTGGCCCACAAAAATGATGCTTTTCAATCATTTAAAAAGCTTGCCAAAGTTATCCAAAACGAAAAAGGTTTTTGTATTGCATCCATAAAAAGTGACCATGGTGGTGAATTTGAAAATCATGAATTTGAAACTTTTTGTGATGAACATGGCATTAAGCATAATTTTTCTGCCCCTAGGACACCACAATAAAATGGTGTTGTAGAAAGGAAAAATCGATCTTTAGAGGAAATGGTAAGAACTATGCTCAAGGAGGCCAACATTCCTAAGTACTTTTGGGCGGATGCGATTAACACCGCTTGTTATGTTATGAATAGAGCCCTAATAAAGAAAACCCTATATGAATTGTACAAAGGAAGGAAGCCAAATGTATCACATTTTCATGTCTTTGGATGTAAATGCTTTGTTTTGAATAATGGAAAGGATAACTTAGGGATGTTTGATGCAAAATCTGATGAGGGAATATTCATTGGCTATTCTATACATAGTAAGGCCTTTAGAGTCTATAATAAATGAACTATGACCATAGAAGAGTCTATACATGTTACATTTGATGAAACTAACCCAAATGAGCCGAGAAAGGAGCTTATTGATGATGTTGCAGAAATCTTAGCAAAAATGCACTTGGAAAATCAAGAGAAAGAGTCCAAGAAGCAAGAAGAGAGACTCCTTGATCACTCATGACAAAAAGATTCAGAAATCTTGGATCTACCCAAGGAATGGAGGACCTCAAGATATCACCCTCTCGACAAGGGGATAGGTGATGTATCAAAAGGGGTAATCACTCGAAACTCACTTAGAGATGCATGTAATCACTTAGCTTTTGTCTCTCAAGTTGAACCTAAAGACATAAATGAGGCCATTAATGATGAGCATTGGATCTTGGCCATGCAAGAAGAACTAAACCAATTTAAGAGAAATCAAGTTTGGGAATTAGTTCCAAGGCCCAATGATCATCCTATAATTGGCACCAAATGGGTCTTTAGGAACAAAATTGATGAAACAGGCTTAATAATAAGAAATAAAGCTAGGCTTGTAGCTAAGGGATATAATCAAGAAGAAGGCATAGACTATGAAGAAACTTATGCTCCCGTAGCTAGATTAGAGGCCATTAGAATGTTACTTGCATATGTTTGCATCATGGATTTCAAACTCTATCAAATGGATGTCAAAAGTGCCTTTTTAAATGGTTTTATACAAGAAGAGGTATATGTAGAACAACCTCATGGTTTTGAGGATTTTGAAATGCCCAACCATGTTTTTAAACTGAAAAAGGCCTTGTATGACTTGAAACAAGCTCCTAGAGCTTGGTATGAAAGGTTGAGCAAATTCCTTTTAGAAAAAGGTTTTTCTGAAGGCAAATTTGACACTACCCTTTTCATAAAACATAAAATCCATGACATACTTCTAGTTCAAATCTATGTTGATGACATTATATTTGGAGCTACTAACAACTCTCTTTGTAAAGAATTTTCAAATATTATGCAAAGTGAGTTTGAAATGTCCATGATGGGTGAGCTTAACTTCTTCCTTGGTCTCCAAATCAAACAAACAAGAGAAGGAACTTTCATAAGCCAATTCAAGTATTGCAAGGAGCTGCTCAAGAAGTTTGGAATGGACAATGCCAAGTATATGGTTACTCCTATGGGCACCTCTTGCTATTCAGACAAGGATGAAGGAGGTAAATCATTAGAAATTACAAAATATAGAGGTATGATTAGCTCACTCCTTTATCTCACTGCAAGTAGGCCTGATATAATGTTTAGTGTATGCATGTGTGCTAGATATTAAGCTAATCCTAAAGAATCACACCTAAGTGCTATTAAAAGAATAATGAAATATCTAATAGGCACATCACAAATGGGTTTATGGTACCCTAAAGGTGCCTCATGTAGCCTTATTGGGTATTCTAATTCTGATTTTGCTGGATACAAAATGGATAGAAAGAGCACTAGTGGGACATGTGACTTGCTTGGAAGCTCACTAGTTTCTTAGCATAGCAAGAAACAAAATAGTGTGGCATTGTCTACAGTTGAAGCTGAATATGTTGCAGCTGGGAGTTGTTGTTCTCAAATCCTTTGGATGAAATAACAACTCTTGGACTATGGTCTTGAGCTTGATCACATCCCAATAATATGTGATAATACTAGTGTAATCAATTTGTCCAAAATCCCATTTTGCATTCTAAGACTAAACATATTGAAATAAGACATCATTTCATTGGAGACCATGTTCAAAAGGGTGATTGTATGCTTGAATTTGTAGAAACCACTAAGCAACTAGCTGACATTTTCACTAAACCCCTAGTAAAAAAAGCATTTTTCTATATAAGAAATGAATTTGGTATATTGGATCAATCATGCATAAATTAACTATTTGCTACATAATCCTAAAACTAATGCATAACTTGTGATTTTCTGCATAATCATGCCACATTGTTGCATAATCATGCCACATATTTGAATCAATCTTTGCATAATCTTTCCTAAGTTTTTTGCATCATATTTGAATCCAAAAAGGTGTGTAATTAATTTTGGTAAAATTACATATGAACTTGCATGATGATTTGAATTGATCTAAGATGCTTGTAATGGTTTAAAATTGATTACAAACCGATTACAATGTAATCGATTACATCGATTACACAACTTTTGTAATCGATTACAATCAACTCAGAACTTTTTTAAATCAACCATGTTTCGACACGTGCGAGCTCATTTCTCATATGAACCAGAAATTACAAACCCAATGTAATCGACTCTTCAAAAGGTTTCTCCTTTTCGTCTTCCTCCTCCTCTGCTCCCACGTAACCCAAACCTCCCAATCTCTCTTTTCTTAAATCTCCCTCAAATTCCTTCATTTCACCTCCCTCTAACTTGAAAAACTCCTCTCCACACAGCCCATCTCTCAAATCCCATCACAATCCCTCACCCAAATCTCCCCATCACCTCTCACGAACACCATCCCCACTTCTCTGCCCTAAACTCATCATTCTCTCTTTCCTCACTCATCTCCAAACACTTTCCACTCATCCCACTCTCCTCTTTCTCATTACATGGCTGAATCCTCTCATTGTTCAAAGCGTCCAAGAACAGGGGCTGCCATTGGAGGGTCCTCTAGTGGAGCTTCATGCAACATCTCTGGCCTGGACCTCACTCACCACTTCTCCATAGTGAAGAGAGCTGAGTTATTCTGGAAGATCTTCCAGCTACGCAAGATTTTTTCTCCCAGGTATCTTCCCATCACCTTTTATGAGAGTGAACCTCTGAAGAGTTTTAGAACCATTGAGAACTTAGGATTGCTGGGTTTCCTGAGTATAGAGAAGGCTATCTACCCAAACCTAGTGAGAGTCTTTTATGCAAATCTAAAATTTAAAGATGATTACTTAATTTCTGAGGTGAAAAAGCAACATATCAGGATAACTATGGCTGAGTGGTATAGGCTGACGAAGCTCACTCCTGATGGAGCAAACTTCTGTGGGAATGCCAATATCTGGGGTCATGAGTTTGAGCATAAGGCTGCTCTTCTTTCACTGATTAGGACTGGTTACTACCCCCCCAGTGATCCCAAAAGGAGAATCATGGTCTGGTGTGGTGTGGAATACGATTAAGAATTATATCAAAAATAGTTGCCAAGTTCCACCAAAAATATAAAAACCTTGCAACCAGTTGTAGTAAGCAAGGGTCGATCCACAGAGAACTAATTTAATTGACACTATCAATCTAAGTCCTAAATTAAACTCTGATGAAAAATAAACAGTAAAAGTAAAAGTAAAAGGGGGGTTTTATTTATCAAGTAACAAAATGCAAATTCGATAGTAATTAGGAATAAATTCAAAACTAGAAACACCAATCCAAGGGCTTCAAATCAAGTGGCAAAGTAAATCATAGTTCAAAGAGAGTAAAATTATTTATGCAATTAACTCTGTTAATTTGAATTCAACTAGATAATCACCTAGAATTTAATCAACTAAAACAGAATCACAATCGTAATTCTTGATTAAAATTGAATTAAACACAATTTCAAATTAACATAGATTATCAATCGATGATCTATTCTCCCTTAAATTCAGATTAATCAATCCAAATCTATCTTCAATTTTGAAATATAATCATAAATCAATTAAAGAAGGAGAAGAGGAAAGAACATAATTAGAAATCACAAATAAACCAAAGAACTCAAAACTCTAACCACAATCATTGAATTCCTTGGATTGATTGGATCTTTAGCCTTCCATGGCCATCACCATTGAAAAGATACAGATCAAAGAAGAGATAAAAATGAAATAGAGAAAACGAAAAGAGAGAAAAAATGTTTCTTGATTCCTATCGTAAAACTCAAAAATTAGGATTCAGAAAGAGGTGTACTTTTGTATTCTGCCTTAACCTATTTGTAACTAAAAATTATTCTGTAATTCCTAATCTAACCCTAGCCCAAACTACAGCCCTCTGAATAAGCTTTTCAGAGACATATAATTTGTCTTATTTGGGTTTAAATTGAGAAAGTTAAGCCCAAATCAGTGAGGGAAGGTCCAAGCTTTATGACAGCAACAGCGTCCTAACTTTGAGGCTCAATTTTTGCCCTGAATCCAGCTGAATTAGAAAAACTGCATTAGATGCAAAATTGTGTATCTTCGTCTCAGCTTTCAGGGGACACTAAGATCATCTAAATATGACATTTGTAGTAAGATATGGCTTGTACAAGACAGAAAGGTCAAAATGAGTTAAAATCTGAAAATTAATGAAGTTTTTACAATTAAGCTCAATGAAGACCAACATCTAAAACTCATCTACAAACATAATATTGGATACAATTATCATCAATTAGGCCAAATATAAAGTAATAATGAATGCCTCAAAATTGATTGATTAAATTTCCCCACACTTGAACTTTTGCACTCCCAGGCAAAACACAAGAGACCAAAACTAGGGAATAAAGAAAAACAAATACAAGAATGCAAGAAAAGTAAAAACTCATAAACTAAAAACTCTAAAAGACTCAAATTCCAATGACATTCAAGTATGCAAAAAGAGAAAGAAAAGATTCAAGGGATCATAACATTTAAAAGAGAACAATTCTTTACACCTCAAACTAATATGCAAGGTATCTTTAAATTGAAAAGCATGAATTAAGAATGATAGATCCTCACAAGATACACTTTCAATCTCTCAAGTGTTTACAAGGTAAGTATTTCACTCAATTCAACCTATGAAAAATGCACTACCATAAGCTTGCTTATCTTCTACTTCTCCATTACTCAAACACATGCACATACAAATCAAGAGGACTTTGTTTAAGGTTGTAATGGGGGCAAGGTAAGGGATGGAAATAATATAGATATGGTGAGATGAACACCTAAGAGAATAAAAGAACATTGGGGAGGAACTCAATTGATAAACATGAAATTTTTATCCCCTCAAATCTATATAATGCACATTCTCTTTACATATTCCTTTCCTTTTTCTTTCTTTTCTTTTACAACCTTTCTTGAATTTCTTTTTCTTTTTCTTCGCAAATTTTTTTTTCACCAACACCTTGCATATTACACATCAACTTGCACAACCCCCACACTTATCCTATTAACCACTTGCAAGTAAAAGAGCTCCTCTAATGAAAATGAACCAATGCTCTCCCATTCCCTAAAGTAAGGTAAAATCATGGTTTTTCACATAAGGCATATAATGAGCTAAGACAAAGAATAGGCAAATAGGCTCAAGGGATTAATCAAAGGGAAATAATGCAAGGTTGACTATTTGGCCAAAGTAGTTAATCATAAAAGAATGCCTCAATCATGTTCATGTATACAAGTGAAAATGTAGCAAAAAAAAAAAAAAAGAATCAAAGCAAGTTCTAGAGTGATTAATATGACATAGTGAAAATCACACAAGAAAGAAGATAATGGCATAAATGCTAAATCCATCCATCAAAAGGCTCAAAATCTCACCAGGTATACATCTATCAAACTCAATTCATCAATCAAACGTCAAAACCAAGCATGCCAAATTCAAGATGAAAGAAGAAATTTATAAATCATAACCTTGAATTTCAATTGCTTCAAACTCATAGACTTCACAAATCTCAAAACATCATTGGAAATCAAATAAAAACACAATTTTTTTTAAAACTAGAAAACAGAAATAAAACAGAACACAAAATGTCAATTCCTCCCCCACACTTAAATTCTACATTGTCCTCAATGTAAACTTCAACAATAAACAATCATTAATAAATCTAGGACAAGTAAGATAAAAGAGAAGGAAGAAACATCCTTATCAACTGAAGTAACAGAGGTAGATGAAGAGATTTCCACCAGGATCCCATTGGCGAAAGCATAATAACCAATTTATGCTTGAAATAACATGAGAGCTTCCACCAGGGTCCCATTGGCTGAAGTATAATGACCAAGTTAAGCTTGAGGCATGAGGGCTTCCACCGGGATCCCATTGGCTGAAGTACAATGACCAAGTTAAGCTTGAGGCATGATGGCTTCCACCGGGATCCCATTGGCCTTCCTTAATTTCCTTGGCTTCACCACTGAAAAGTAATACGTGCACTTCATCAACTTCATATGCATTGTTTCTAATGGACCATAGCCCAAAAACGAAATCCACTTTAGTAGTGTCTGTCATTTGGTGATCTTCTCCCTTCACTGAAAACTCTTCAGTAGCCTGCAATTCTATTTCTCTTTGTATCTTAGATCCTGTAACTGCATCAAAAGCATTATTGATAGATCCTTCAACAACATTAGCTTCTGCACAAACAGAATCATCAGCTCTCAAGAATGCAAAAATTTCAGCACAAACAACACATATCATGCCACCATCACAATCAGTACATGAGTTGCAATGAGTATAATTATTGAAACCAATAAAATTAAGAAATTCATCACACAAGTCATCATACTGTCTCTCCACTACCTTAGGAAGGGGTTCAAGAATACTTACCTTGGGGGCCTTAGAGTTTTCCCCCTCCTTACTTACCTCTTCAGGCTCTATTTCTTTCTTTTCAATAGTTTGTGAAGGAGAGGTGGGTTCATCTAACGTCTTGCCACTGTGCAATGTGACAGTACTGATCTTCCTTCACATCCTCTTCTGGTTGTGAGGGAAGTCCTTCAGAAATTTGGCTCTAGAACTTCTGCCGAGATCTGTGGCTAACGATCCAAAGAGTTTTGCGATCATTACACTTGGCCTTTGTTTCTTGTTGGAACCGCATGTTATAAGTGGCCATTTGTCTTATTAGCTCCTCCAATGAAGGTTCAGGTTGCCAAGGATCTTGGACTTGCTTTGTCCTGGAAGGAAAGGTGTTTGCCAATGCTGAAATTCTGGAAATTCATACGCTGGAGGTTGATTCTGAGGCTACTGTCCATAACTCAAGTTAGGATAGTCCCACCACTCTGGATAATATGTATTGGAGTAGGGGTTGTAGTTGTCGAAAGGTTCAGAATATCCCCATACTGCCTCTACCTCCTCATTTGTGTCCACTAGGAAAGTGGGACACAAATCAGTGATATGTCCAGGTGATAAGTAAATCCCAAAAGCATCTATGATCAATGGACATCAACACCTACAAGACACTCAGAAAGAAAGCATCAAAAATTAAAAATAAAATAAAAATAAAGTAAAAATAGGAAACAAATCAATAGCGCAATTGGAAAATTAATTCCCCGACAACGGCGCCAAAATTTGGTGTAGTGTGGAATACGATTAAGAATTATATCAAAAATAGTTGTCAAGTTCCACTAAAAATATAAAAACTTTGCAACCAGTTGTAGTAAGCAAGGGTTGATCCACAGAGAACTAATTCAATTGACACTATCAATTTAATTCCTAAATTAAACTCTGATGAAAAATAAACAGTAAAAGTAAAAGGGGGGGTTTTATTCATCAAGTAACAAAATGCAAATTCAATAGTAATTAGGAATAAATTCAAAACTAGAAACACCAATCCAAGGGCTTCAAATCAAGTGGCAAAGTAAATCATAGTTCAAAGATAGTAAAATTATTTATGCAATTAACTTTGTTAATTCGAATTCAACTAGATAATCACCTAGAATTTAATTAACTAAAAGAGAATCACAATCGCAATTCTTGATTAAGATTGAATTAAACACAATTTCGAATTAACATAGATTATCAATCGATGATCTATTCTCCATTAAATTCAGATTAATCAATCCAAATCTATCTTCAATTTCGAAATATAATCATAAATCAATTAAAGAATGAGAAGAGGAAAGAACATAATTAGAAATCACAAATAAACAAAAGAATGCAAAACTCTAACCACAATCATTGAATTCCTTGGATTGATTGGATCTTTAGCCTTCCATGGCCATCACCATTGAAAAGATACAAATCAAAGAAGAGATAAAAACGAAATAGAGAAAATGAAAAGAGAGAAAAAAGGTTTCTTGATTCCTATCGTAAAACTCAAAAATCAGGATTCAGAAAGAGGTGTACTTTCGTATTCTGCCTTAACCTATTTGTAACTAAAAATTATTCTGTAATTCCTAATCTAACCCTAGCCCAAACTGCAGCCCTCTGAATAAGCTTTTCAGAGACATATAATTTGTCTTATTTGAGTTTAAATTGAGAGAGTTAAGCTCAAATCAGTGAGGGAAGGTCCAAGCTTTATGATAGCAACAACATGCTAACTTTGAGGCTCAATTTTCGCCATGAATCCAGCTGAATTAGAAAAACTGAATTAGATGTAAAATTGTGTATCTTCGTCTCAGCTTTCAGGGGACACCAAGATCATCTAAATATGACATTTGTAGCCCAAGATATGGCTTGTACAAGATAGAAAGGTCAAAATGAGTTAAAATCCGAAAATTAATGAAGTTTTTACAATTAAGCTCAATGAAGACCAATCATCTAAAACTCATCTACAAACATAATATTAGATATAATTATCATCAATTAGGCCAAATATAAAGCAATAATGAATGCCTCAAAATTGATTGATCATGGCCACTGGTCTAACTATGGAGAATAGGGTTCTCCACTATCTTTTGGTTAGGGGGTTGATTCCCAGGGGAGGGAATTACTCCCAGGTTCTCAAGGATGATGTGGTGTCCCTATGGATAATGACCACTGGGAGACCAATAAACTGGGGTTACTGCATTATAGAGCACATGTTGGATGTAAAGAAAAAGAAGAACTCTGCTCTCCCATTTGCTATACTGGTAACAGCCATCCTAGAGCATTGTCGCATTTCCCTGGCTGAGGAGTCCAAGGACACCAGCTCGAAAGGACCACAAACCATTGGCTTGCATACCTTGAAGAAGCTCCAGCTCTACAAAGTCGATGATAGGTGGCATTACATTGCCTATGGCACCTTTGGACATATCTATCATGATCCGGACAATGATGATGATGAAGAGGCTCAGTATCCTGCCCCTGCTCCTACTCCAAGAGATGCGAAACCTGAGCACTACTGTAGATACACGCATGGATCGCATTGAGCAGAAGATAGATCACCTTGAGCTGAGGATGGACTACTCAGATCAGGAGCTTGCCTCCATTCGATCCCTCCTGGGTGGACCTCATATTCCTCCGAGTGCTGCTGCTGCACCTCCCACATCCTCTGCCTCTCCTGTTCCCCTGTCCTTTGCTGGTCCATCTGGCGTCCCTGCTGATAATGAGGAGCTCCTAGACTCTGAGGACGATCTTGAGCCCGGCGATGATAACGTTGATCTAGGAGACATTGCTGCGGATCCAGACAGTGACAGCGAGGCTACTGATAGTGATCATGGCCCATTGCCCTGATGTTTCTCATTGTTATTTGCTTATGACTATATTGTATTTTTTCTTTTTGGCTCAGTTATATAACATTGGTATACATTTTTGGTGTTTTTGGTTATTGGCTATACTGGTTATGATAAGTTACATTTTACATGTTTTTTAATGATATATGAACTTGACTCAGCTTTGATTCTATTCGCTGAATGTTTGGCTTTTTTGAAAATTGATTGGATTGAATATTCTCTTTGGATTTCTTGTTTTGGCAAAACTTGGGAAATCATGAAATATAGCTGAAATACTGTCCATTTTTTTAAATGCTTATGTCTTTTTGATAATGCCAACGGGGGAAAGAATGGTAAAAAATGAAATGAAAAATGAAATCTAATTAAGGTTGCATGTGTACGGGGGAGTTATTGAGCTTTTGAGCTCTTAAGCTTTTTAGATGAAAAATCTAACTCAATATCATGCATAAACTCCGGGAGAGCATTGCGCCTAAATCTCTGTTATATACAAATACAAAAACTCTTTTTTTTCCTATGATCAGTTTGTCATCATCAAAAAGGGGGAGACTGTGAATGCTTATGTCCCTAAAGCATGTCAAATGGTTTTTGATGATAACAAAGGCAAAAGTGAAGATCAAGTGCAAAAGTGAAGATCAAGTGCAAAAGAAAAGATCAAGATCAAAGAAAGAAGTCAAGAGGTTTATTTAGTTATAAGACTTAGAACATTAATGTTAAATGCTCTCAAGATTTCTCAAATGGTTTTTCAATATATCATTTCAAAATAAATAGGAAAATTCAAAGCTAAACATGTTTTTCAAGAAACTTGAGTTTCAATCTTAAATCTAACACTCATAAAAGGATTTATGTTTAATCAAATGTCTTGAGGTGTTAGAAATGGCTTATAAGCTTTATTGGACTTGAAAAATGTGTTCAAAGGCCAATGTAATCGATTACATGATGTTTGTAATCGATTACACAGCAAACAGAGGCCTTGTAATCGATTATATGATCAATGTAATCGATTACAAGTAAGTCAGAGGCCATATAATCGATTACACCAATAATGTAATCGATTACAATAAGCCCAGAAAGGCAAGAACACGTTCAAAGAGTCATGTAATCGATTACATGGATATTGTAATCGATTACACAACAAGACAAAAGTCATGTAATCGATTACATGGATATTGTAATTAATTACAAGCAAGTCAGAAGCCATGTAATTGATTACACCAATAATGTAATCGATTACATATAGCCCAGAAAGCCAAGAACACGTTGGAACAATAATGTAATCGATTACATTTGTTGTGTAATCGATTACACGCATCCTGACAATGTCCAACGGCTATATTAAATGCATTTAATGCTTGGCTAAAACCCTCCAACGGCTCTATTTATTACAAAACTTATAAATACCAATGTTGGGTCTTCATTAGAGGTTAACCTTGAACCAAAAAATGATTACCAATACTTCAAAACGTGATTCAATCCTCAAATCCATTCTTGTACTATTTTTTGTGAAAAATGTGGGTTAATCTTTGAGAGCATATTAGAGCTTCAATTTATAATCATCTACTCTAGTGAGAGCTTCATTCAATTAATCTATATTGCTTTGTAAAGGGGGTGAGGCATCCCTCCAAAAGTGTAAAGGGTGAGGTATCCCTTAGTTGAAAAGACTCAAGCTCCAAGGGTGAGGTATCCCAAAGTGTTGAGTGCTCAAGGTTGTAAAGGTTATCAAGCACCTATTGAAGCTTGAAGAAATAGTAGAAAATCTCTAGCAGTTGCTTGAGGATTGGATGTAGATCACAAGTGGATTGGTGATCGAATCAGGATAAATCATTGTGTTTGTTTTCTCTAAACCTTTCTCTTTACATTGAGTACCATTTTATTGAATTGCTTAAATATTAGTCCCTTTGGCTATTGCATTTATAAGTAAAAATGTTTATCTCTTATATCTAATCATCTCTAATCATCAATTAGCTTCAACGAAAATTATTTATCAAACGATTTGCGAAAGATTTACGAACTTGTTTTTCATACTCAATTCACCCCCTCTTGAGTATTGAGGCCACTTGGTAACAAAAATGAGGCAAAACATAATCGCACATTATAATGTACATACAATTTTGTCTTAAGTATACAAATAATTTACAACTACAAATATTTAACAAAACAGCAAAGAGTCAGCATAATACTAAAACATAGCATGTCCAAGTGTACATCAAAGATTTCTAACCCTCCTAAGGATCACTCTCAGGTAGATCATCGGATAGCAGAAATCTTGGATGTCTCACAGCTCTACAAACATGAGTCCGTGCTATTGACACACTACTAATCTCACTAGGCGCATAGAAGATTCCTCCCCAATAACGCCTAAGAGTCAAAGGCATCTCAAGATGTAAATACAGAGTAGTAGTAAAAATAAGCTCCCCGTCAAACTCTCTACGTAGAGATACAGTTAGACATCCCACATAAACTACCAATCCTATATCCTCACGTAGTCGCCAGGCCTCAGAGCCTCCATGAAAATCAAGTCTCACAAAACCAAAGAATCCAGGCAATGTCATGATCACAAGATCAATCCAGATGGTATGGGTGATCTAACGGCTCGCCTTCCTCGAACTGATCACTCGGCTGTTGCTCCTTAGGGTACTGAATCTCTAGAGGCTGCTCCTCTACCTCAAACTCTTTACAGAATATAATGACAATAATACAGAAACGCATACAAAGAGGTGAGACAATCTACATCATTACCAGCATAGCAATAAAGAAAACGATAATACAAACAAATATCACAATAATGCATACCATCACATCATATATAGTACCTCAAATTAACATATCATACATACTATCACAAATTATAGTAAACATTGAAATGCAGATCATGGATGCTAACGCATACCGACTCGTTCCTACTCCATGGAGTTAAACATAGACATTAGGGAGAATGATTTGAAAAGAACTATCAGTACCTCAGGCTGCCTAACCAAACTATTACACTGTCCAATGTCGTGTCTATAGGCCACAGTCCAGTAGTACACTGTCAAAATACGTCATGCACTACAGGCATTGTACCAAATAGTCTCCACAAGATCTTGATTAAGAATAGTGCTTGTTGAGATCATTAGTGCGTTGCCCGTTACCACGGTCCAGAGGAGCTACCAACTGTCCTCATGTGGAATTCTCTGCACACTAATGCTTCCAAGTTCAATTAATGAACCACACGATGCCTATCACACCCATGACACGGTGTAATTCATCTCATCAATCAATCGCCAATTTTTAACCAAATTGACATTACTCTTAATGCATGATTCAGAACTATAATTACAAAAATACCCTTAGTCTCAATATTCACAAATATGGTATGTCTCTGCTTGATAGTGCTATATCTTAACATGTCCGGGTCCACCACTTTGGCCCGACAGTAAAACTCACTGTTCCATTTAGTCGCATAGAAATTTTATCACGTTTTCACAATCGCATCACTTTTACAAACCTTCTTAAATCGCGTAAATATATTTTGACATTTTTAAATACCGCATAATGTTTTTAAATTATTTTCTCAATCGCGTAAGATTTTTAAATCATTTTCTTAACCGTATAGCTTAAAAATATTTATTTTAAATATGCGTAAGCTATTTCTAATACTTTTAAACTGCGTAAAATATTTTCCATACGTTATAAACATATTATGGAACTTTCTCTTTTATTTGTCTGATTTTAATAAATTTTGATAGCATTTTGTCTAGAAATTTATCAAATGATATTTTCTATGTTTTTCTCTAAATACTGCATATTTTAACCTTAACCCTTATTTACACCTTGAAACTTGCTAACGCGCTTCAAAACACAAAGAGTGAGCTCTATGTTAGTATTTTTTAAGTGTTTTCTTTATTTCTTACTCATAACGAATTCTTCTAATTTAGAATTCTAAAACTAAGTTCATTCATTTTATTTCCCAAAGATTTATTGAAATTAAATTCTTTTGTAGATTAGCTATTTAACCTACCTTAGAAAATAATTTTGGAAATCAAATATACATTGAATGGCATGTTGGCCGAATTCAACATACCCCTCACAAATAATCAGTAAATCATTTTCTATCTTCTAAATCACTTTCAGATTCATTGTTTTACCTAAATTCCTTAAATCATTGTTTTAGAAAATGGTTGAGAACATTTTGGTTCTCTTTTTCTTGGAGAAGCCATGAGCTTCTTTTGTATTCTTTGGAACACTCATGAAATCCTTGCATATTATTCACATCCTACATTAATACTCATACATCTATAAACACATGCAATATATTTTTAAGGCTATAGACATGCTTACAAATAAAATCAACCACAAATAGGAAAGCATTAAGCAACCAAATAAGTGAATCCTTATGGATTCTTCACTACACATACAATCCATTTTGTCATCACCACACAAGGTTGATGATATTAAATCTCCCTCTTACCTTAAAGGAAGACAACTCCTACTTTCCTCCTATGGTTTTCGTGTGACCCCCAAGAGAAACCTAACATGCTTAAACACATTTTAAAGAATCATAACTATAGGAGAAAAACATAAACCACGGATCAATCATGACTTAGAACCTAAGAAATCAAGTTAGAAATAAGAAACAAGAATTTTCACCTTGTAGGAAAAATCTTCAAAGTGATTTTCCAAGCTTAAGATAAAATATTTTGGAAGAACTCTCAACTAGAGATGTTCTTAGAATGTTGTTTGGATTTGAGAAGTTGGGTTAGATGAAAATTTAGAAGAGTGGAGGTGTGAGGTGAGGGTGTTGGCCGTGTGGCTTTCAAAGAGCAACAATGGTGGTTTTTGGTTTTTGGTAGAGAGAGAAAAGAGATTTTTAGAGATAGTAAAATGATGATGAAATGAAAATCACCTCCTATCTCTAAACACTTAGCCGTGGGGCTCCAAAGGAGGTGGCCTCCTTTGTTGACTTCTCCTAACTCCTAACAACCTTAGATTAGATCAATGAATGATATCAAAGGCTTTGGCTCCAAGCTTGCTTCTAATTGGTGTAGAAAAACCTTCTTGATCCTTCTTGAAGAGCTCTAACTGAAATGCTCCAAGAGAAAGTAACTAGGTTTGTGTTCATTTATGAAATATAGTTACACTTAAGTGCATTTGATTAGTTTGCTTAGTTACTTGCCTAACTATCTAGTTACTTTAGGATAACTAAGCTTTGTCTTGATATTTTTAGAACCTTCTCTAACTAGAACTTAAATAGATAGCTATCTAGGTTTACTTCATTTAGTTACTACATAAGCTTCCTATACTAACTTAGTTAGGCTTAAGCTAACTTGGTTAGGTTTTCTAGTCATAAACTAACAAGTCTAACTACTTTTGTGGACTAGCTTCTTATTGGTCTAAAATTTTCAAGCCACTATTGTTGACTAGTTCCCATTAGCTTAGGATTTAGTCTAGCCATAAACATTGACTGCTTCTCTAAATGCGGGTCCCACAGACTTTTTCGGGTCCATGGTCATTTTAGAGTAAATTTTTACTATTTTTAAGATAGTAGGTCACAAATAAAATAATATTATTATAATATAAAATTATTTTATTACACAATTAAATCTTGAAAATTAAAAGATTAATATGCATATCACTTGGAATTGGGTTTAGTAAGATCCCCCAGCAACGAATAATTAGAATAAGATTTTCTCAGCCAGAAAATTATTATTTTCTTGACTCGGAGCAAATCATACACAATAGTCAAATACAATCACGAAACAGTCAAATTCAATTTATAACTCACAGAAAATATAACACAGTACATTTAGGACAATATCGTACTTAACCCAAAGTTTGGGGTGTTACAACTCTCCCTCACTAATGAAAATTTCATCCTCGAAATTCGTCGTTCCTCAGAACAATTGAGGGTATTGTTCCCTCATCTTATCTTCTAGCTCCCAGGTAGCATCATTCCATATTACCTTTACCAACTCAATCATCTTCCCTCGAAGCTGCTTCACTCTTCTGTCCTCAATCTTAACAGGAAGTGCTTCATACGTCAAATTATCGTTCAGTTGCACTTCATCTGGCTGTATAACATGCACTGGATCTGGGATATATTTTCTCAATTGAGACACATGGAACATATTATGTAAATTAGATAGAAAAAGTGGTAAAGCTATCTGGTAGGCTACAGGACCTATTCGATGAATAATTTGATTAGGCCAGATGAATTTAGGAGTGAGTTTTCTGGATTCGATAACTCTTTCGACACCAGTCATAGGTGTTACTCTTAAAAATACGTGCTCACCTCCCTCAAATTCAAGAGGTCGCCTTCGCTTATCAGCATAGCTCTTCTGTCGGCTCTGAGTCGTCCGTATTTTCTCCTGAATCATTTTCACCTTTTTCGTAGTCTGTTGCACAAGATCAGGCCCAATGGTCATACTTTCCCCATCCTGATACCAACTTAAAGGTGTTTGGCATTGTCGTCCATATAGGGCTTTATAGGGTGTCATCCCCATACTTGAGTGATAACTATTATTATAGATGAATTCTATCAAAGACAGGAATTCATCCCAACTCCCTTGTTGTTCCAACACACAAGCATGCAACAAATCTTCCAACGACTGAATTGTTCTCTCTGTTTGACCATCAATCTGAGGATGATAAGCAGAACTCAATCACAATTTAGTTCCTATGGCTTCTTACAAACTTCACCAGAACCTTGACGTAAACCTCGGATCTCTATTAGAAACTATACTTATGGGTACACCATGAAGTCTAACAACTTCGCTAATGTACATCTAGGTTAATTGTTCCAATGAATACTTAATATTAATCGGTAAGAAGTGGGCTGACTTCGTAAGCCTATCAACTATAACCCACATAGAATCATGACCCTTCCTCGTTCTTGGTAATCCGGTAACAAAATCCATCGAGATACTATCCCATTTCCACTCTGGAATAGTTAAAGGTTGTAATATACTGGCAGGTCTTTGATGTTCCACTTTTGCCTTTTGACAAACAAGACAAGACGCCACCCGTTTCGCTACATCTCTCTTCATTCTTGCCACCAAAACATCTGCTTTAAGTCTTGATACATCTTAGTCATCCCTTGATGCATACTCAAATTACTAGTATGAGCTTCATCCAAAATTGCTTTCTTAAGATCGGGATCATAAGGTATACAAATTCTTCCTCCAAATCTTAAGATTCCATCAGATCCTTCCTCCACCGTCGCCTTATGACCTTGCTTCAAAAATTCCTTTTCATTTTGTAAAAACGAATCCTCACCCTATTTTTCTCGGATTACATCCAGTAAGTCATTTAAAACCACAACCTTACTTAGACGAATCTTTTCTGGTACCAATTCCACTGACAACCATAGATCTCTAAATTGATTAATCAGCTCCTCCTCCTTTATCATCATGGTAGAAACACTAACCACTTTTCTACTCAAGGTATCCGCCACCACATTCGCCTTTCCTGGATGTTATTGAAGTTGAAAATCATAGTCCTTCAAGAATTCTAACCATCGCCTCTGCCTCATGTTCAATTCCTTTTAATCAAACAAGTATTTCAAACTTTTATGATTGCTAAAGATATTGAACATAGCTCCATACAGAAAATGCCTCCACACTTTCAACGCAAAGACCACTGCGGCTAGTTCCAAATCATGCGTTGAGTAATTCCTCTCATGGACCTTTAATTGTCTTGAAGCATAAGCTACTACATTCTATAACACCCTAGCTCTGATACTAACTAAATGTAACATCCTAGCTAGGGCATCACATTTTCGACTTCCGACTCATAATCTGAAAAGAAGTTCGCACAAAGTTTGAGTTATAAAAGATGGGTTTTAAAATTCCTTCTTTACTGAAACGTAAATTTACTGAAAATATTAGGTAACATTAAAAATCATATTTCAACTATTCATTATACAATACTTACACCAATTAATATCACAATTTAAAGAGAAATATATAATTAACAGACTTATATATTTTTGACAGACAATAGCAAACCCCATGACAGGTCCTACTTAATAGCACGGTACAATACTAGCGAGAAACTTTAACATACTTATTCCTTATCTGTCCATCTTGATGCATCAAACATCTATTCCTTTGTCAACACTGCACACCTTCGAGTCTTGAATGTCCACTCCTTATTGTTGTCACCAATCTCAGAGTATTTATCGCCCGTTATATCTAAGACAACTCGATCCTTCTATTGTTTGATTTTAACAATATAGACACAAAGAAAAACAACATAACAAAGAGGTGAGATCACCTACACCAATACCAACATGGCAAGACAGATAACACACACCAACAATATCATACAGACAGATCATACCATAATCATGTTATCGCATTATCATCATCATCATCCAATCATTTATCGGTTTAATCATCATCCAATCATTTATCAATTCAATTATCATAACCAATAACCAATATTCCTCAATTAATATATCACACGATATAAATGTTCGATTTATGCATATGTATAAAGACTCGGTTTTTCAAAAACAACTCCATGGAGGTTTTCACAATTTCGAGAAGAATGCTCAAGTTAATTGTCGCCCTTAGCCCAAAGACAATCTCCCGGTCGTTGAAAAGAATCGTGTTCTTGTCGGGTATCATCAATGCGTTGTAACGGATCGCATCGCTAAGTGGCACTGGGTACTCGCCACCGTCCACTGGTCGACCGCCGCGCCTCGACGCCCCAAGATCCATCATAGACCTCACTATCAATTCTCATTCCCTCTTCAACCACAAGGGCCATAATAGCTATTAGCTATCTTTTATACAATGCATGAATTTATCAGTGCAAGTCCAACCCCAACCGCCAAATCTTTTCAATTTTATTTGTACAATGCACGAGTATATCGGTAAGTCCAACCCCAACGGACCCAAATCTTTTCAAGGCATGTATAATGCACCAAATCCAAATACGGGCATCTCTTTCCAATGCATATAAAATGCACCAAATACCAATCATAGGCAAAACAAGTCACTCTCTCATACAGTGTCCATACACTGGTTAAACAGTAATTATACTGTATTTTCAACACAAAATCATGTTATCATGTTTTCATAGTTATAAAACACTTTTGCCGTGTTTTCACAAGATTGCGCAACATTTTCATTATGTTTTCAAAATTCCAAAATGTTTCTGTTACGTTTTCAAAATATCGTAACACTTCTGTTACGTTTTCAAAATTCTGAAACGTTTCTGTTATATTTTCACAATACCGTAAAAATATTCTATTACTTTTAAATCACATATGTGATTGCTTGGACAAGATGCAAATGATTTTGATGTCGACAAACAAGGAAGCAATGGGAATACAATGATCAAGTCACAAGGAACTCAAGTTTAGCAAATAGGCTATAGAACTAGTGTAAAGGTATTCTAGTGATTCACCTCAAGCTCAAATGACTTCTCTAAAATGAATTTTCAAAATGGTTTTTCATGAAAGGTTCAAAAACGTTTTTATGCAACAATTGCTTTGATATCTTAGATTTTCTATCAAACATGTTCTCCTGCATATGTCAAACTTAAGACAAAGTCTTTTGGAACCTTCCAACTCCTTTGACATGCACAAAACGTCTCTGTACTGTTAGGATTCAAAATTCTAAGGCTCCTAACCGATTAGGACCTTTTCCTAACCGGTTAGCCTGCTCAGAAAATGGCTTGTCTCGTGCTCTTCCAAATGCCTAACCGATTAGGCAAGGCTCCTAACCGGTTATCTTATAAGTCAGAGGCCAAAATGTATTTGTCCTAACCGATTAGGTAGAAGACCTAACCGGTTAGTCTCATCTCCATAAGCCAAGATTGTTTTGTCCTAACCGATTAGGCAGATGGCTTAACCGGTTATTCTGTAAGTCAGAAGCCAAAATCATGTTGGCCTAACCGATTAGGTAGAAGACCTAACCGGTTATTCACAAAGTCAGAAACCAAAAATGTGTTTCCCTAACCGATTAGGCGAGATGGCCTAACCTGTTATTCTATAACTCGAACTCACGATGGTAATATCCTAACCGATTAGAACTTACTCCTAACCGGTTAGCTATTAAACCGAACACTTTGTTTAAGCCTAAAATGAGTCCCTAACCGGTTAGAATACATGGCTAACCGATTAGCCTATGTTCAAGAAAATTTGCAGAAGCTCGTAACGGCTATATTGCAGAGCATTAATTGCTCACAACCACCTCCAACGGCATTTAATAGCACTAACCTATATATTTGGATGTTGGGCTTCGTTGAGAGGTTAGAAAAACTGAGTGAATCATTCTGCAAAATTCCTTGTATGCCTTAAACAAGTTTTTCTCATCATTTTACTAAATCCTCTGTTTTGAGCTTGGGTTTGTGTGAATCCTAAATATCATAGTACTTCAATTTGTAACACTTGCTCTTGAGAGAGTTTCATTCATTTAAATCTTATTCAATCTGTTTAGAGAGGGTGAGGTATCCCTCATACATTGTAAGGGTGAGGTATCCCTTTAAAAATAGAGGCTCAAGCTCTTGGGTGAGGTATCCCATAGTGTTGAGTGCTCAAGGTTGTAGTGGTTATCAAGCACCCATTGAAACTTGAAGATATAGTGAAAAATCTCAAGTTGATTGCTTGGGGACTGGACGTAGATCACAAGTGGATTGGTGATCGAACCAGGATAAATCATTGTGTTTGCTCTCTCTAAACCCTTCTCTTTACATTAAGCACTGTTTCATTGAATATCTTGAATATTGTTCTTCTTGATTGTTGCATTTATTAGTAAAAGTATTTATTCCATTTATCCAATTAGTTCTACTCATCAAATAGCTTCAACGAAAAATTGTTTATCAATCGAATTGCAAAAGATTTGCGAACTTGACTTACATACTCAATTCACCCCCCTCTTGAGTATTGAGGCCACTTGGTAACAAGTGGTATCAGAGCTAGACTCTTGTATAAAGAGCTTAGCAGCTTCAAGAGAAGTGATGGCTTCAAATGGTTTTTCAAATGAAGGTTCTTCTATAAATAGACCTCCTTATTTCAATGGGGATAGTTATGCCTATTGGAAAGAAATGATGAAAATTTTTATTGAAGCTATTGACTTAGATGTGTGGGACGCAGTTGAAAATGGTGCTTTTGTCCCTACACAAACTAAGGATGCTGTGACAATTAATACACCTAGAAGTGATTGGACCGATGATGATAAAAAGAAGGTTCAATATAATTTGAGAGTCAAGAACATCATCACCACATCTTTGGGGTATGATGAATTCTTTAGGGTGTCAAATTGTAAGACCGCAAAAGAAATGTGGGATACCCTACAAGTAACTCATGAAGGTACTAGTGAGGTAAAAAGATCACGAATAAACACTCTTACTCATGAATATGAATTGTTTAGAATGAATCAAGGTGAGAGTATTCAAGATATACAAAAGAGATTTACTCATATTGTTAATCATCTCATCTCATTGGGAAAGACATTTCCTAATGAGGATCTTATTAACAAAGTCTTGAGATGTCTAAGCAGGAATTGGCAACCCAAGGTAACGGCGATTGCAGAATCAAGAGATTTATCAACCATGTCTCTAGCCACCCTATTCGGAAAACTTCAAGAGCATGAGCTGAAACTAAATAGGCTCAATCAAAATGAAGAACATGACAAAAAGAAGAAGGGAATTGCACTCAAGGCCACCTCTTCCATACTTGAAGATAATGATGAAGATGGTGAAGAGGATGGTGAAAATATTGAGCTAAGTGAGGAGAATCTTAGTCTCCTTGTGAGAAAATTCGGAAGATTCTTGAAGAAAAAGGGATTTCAAAGAAGACCACTGTTTCCTTAAAAGAAAGCATATCACAAAGGAGAAGGATCCTCCACTCCTCCAAAATGCTATGAATGCGAAAAACCGGGGCTCATGAAAATGGAGTATCCTATATATCTCAAAAAGACAGAGAAATTTGAGAAAAGGCCCTCCAAGGAAAAGAAAGGAAGAAGAGCATACATAGCTTGGGAGGACAATGATTTAAGCTTTTCTGACGATTCGGAGAATGAAGAAGCTCATCTTTGCCTCATGGCTCAAGGAGAAGAAAGTGGAGAAAGCGACACCGAGGTAACCTCTTCTAACCTAGAACCTCCACCTTCTTATGATGAATTGCAAGATGCCTTTCAAGAATTGCATGATGAATCTTTGAGGCTCACAAAAATGATTTTGTCTTCCAATAAAACAATCTCCCTATGGAGATAAATGAACTTAAGATCGAAAATGAGACCTTAGGACTTATAGATGCTAATTCATTATGCATGACTTGTTCATCACATGACAATACATCCATATCATTACCTTGTTTATCATGTAAAGCTTTTGAAAAAGAAATTGAAGACTTGAACAACACTCTTGCAAAATTCACTTTTGGTAGAGACAACTTGAATGTGTTGTTGGGGAGACAAAAATGTGTTTTTCAAAAAGCCGGATTGGGATTTAATCCAAACAACCATCAAAAGTCTTATAAGAACTTCTTTGTTTCCTCAAAAACTTCAAGTAGCCCCTTTGTTAAATGTTTTCATTGTGGTAGGAAAGGGCATAGTGCATCCACTTGCAATGTTAGAAAGAACATAAACACCAAGGTTGGAATCAAAGGGTTTGGGTCCCTAAAGGCACCATACCTAATTCTAACACACAAGGACCCAAAACAATTTGGGTACCAAAAGTTAAATCTTGAATGTGTGTTGTAGGTGTGCTTGAAGACCAAGAGCTCAAGTTGGTATCTTGATAGTGGTTGCTCCAAGCACATGACCGGTGATGTCTCTAAGTTCTCCTCCCTTACACACAAGAAACATGGTCATGTCACATATGGTGACAACAACAAAGGGAAGATTCTTGGAATTGGCAAAGTTAGTAAGATCCCTTCATCATCTATTGATAATGTCTTACTTGTTGAAGGACTTAAACATAATTTACTTAGTATTAGTCAATTGTGTGATAAAGGAAATAGAGTTATATTTGATTCCTCTTGTTGCATAATTAAGGGAAAGGATGATAAGCAAGTTAAATTTATTGGTCATAGGGTCAATAATATATATATGATTAGTCTCGATGATATCTCCTAAAGTGATGCTAAGTGCTTTATGAGTAAAGAAAATGATTCATGGTTATGGCATAGAAGAATTGCTCACATTCACATGGATCACTTAAACAAATTAGTTTCGAAAGAACTAGTAATTGGTCTTCCAAAGCTCAAATTTGAAAAAGACAAACTTTGTGATGCATGTCAAAAAGGAAAACAAGTAAAGGTCTCTTTTAAAGCTAAAAACATAGTTTCAACTTCTATACCTTTACAACTTTTGCACATGGATCTTTTTGGACCCTCTAGAACTATGAGCTTTGGTGGGAATTACTATGCATTAGTGATTGTGGATGATTTTTCTAGATTTACATGGACATTATTCTTGGCCCACAAAAATGATGCTTTTCAATCATTTAGAAAACTTGCCAAAGTTATCCAAAACGAAAAAGGTTTTTGTATTGCATCCATAAGAAGTGATCATGGTGGTGAATTTGAAACTTTTTGTGATGAACATGGCATTGAGCATAATTTTTCTGCCCCTAGAACACCACAACAAAATGGTGTTGTAGAAAGAAAAAATCGATCTTTAGAAGAAATGGCAAGAACTATGCTCAATGAGGCCAACCTTCCTAAGTACTTTTGGGCGGATGCGGTTAACACCGCTTGTTATGTTATGAATAGAGCCCTAATAAGGCCAATTTTAAAGAAAACTTCATATGAATTGTACAAAGGAAGGAAACCTAATGTGTCACATTTTCATGTTTTTGGATGTAAATGCTTTGTTTTGAATAATGGAAAGGATAACTTGGGGAAGTTTGATGCAAAATCTGATGAAGGAATATTCATTGGTTATTCTATTCATAGTAAGGCCTTTAGAGTTTATAATAAACGAACTATGACCATAGAAGAATCCATACATGTTGCATTTGATGAAACTAACCCAAATGAGTCGAGAAAGGAACTTGTTGATGATGTTGCAGAAATCTTGGCAAAGACGCACTTGGAAAATCAAGAGATAGAGTCCAAGAAGGAAGAAGAAAGACTCCTTGATCACTCATGGCAAGAAGATTCTAAAATCTTGGATCTACCCAAGGAATAGAGGACTTCAAGGTATCATCCTCTTGACAAGGTGATAGGTGATGTATCAAAAGGGGTAATCACTCGAAACTCTCTTAGAAATGCATGTAATCACCTAGCCTTTGTCTCTCAAGTTGAACCTAAAGACATAAATGAAGCCATTAATGATGAGCATTGGATCTTGGCCATGCAAGAAGAACTAAACCAATTTGAGAGGAATCAAGTTTGGGAATTAGTTCCAAGGCCCAATGATCATCCTATAATTGGCACCAAATAGGTCTTTAGGAACAAACTTGATGAAACGGGTTTAATAATAAGAAATAAAGCTAGGTTTGTAGCTAAGGGATATAATCAAGAAGAAGGCATAGATTATGAAGAAACTTATGCTCCCGTAGCTAGGTTAGAGGCCATTAGAATGTTACTTACATATGCTTGCATCATGGATTTCAAACTCTACCAAATGGATGTCAAAAGTGCCTTTTTGAATGGTTTTATACAAGAGGAGGTGTATGTTGAACAACCTCCTGGTTTTGAGGTTTTTTATTTGCCCAACCATGTTTTCAAATTGAAAAAGGCCTTGTACGGCTTGAAACAAGCTCCTAGAGCTTGGTATGAAAGGTTGAGCAAATTTCTTTTAGAAAAAGGTTTTTCTAGAGGCAAGGTTGACACCACTCTTTTCATAAAACACAAAATGCATGACATTCTTTTAGTTCAAATCTATGTTGATGACATTATATTTGGTGCTACTAACAACTCTCTTTGTGAAGAATTTTCAAATATTATGCAAAGTGAGTTTGAGATGTCTATGATGGGTGAGCTCAACTTCTTCCTTGGTCTCCAAATCAAGCAAGCAAGAGAAGGAACGTTCATAAGCCAATCCAAGTATTGCAAGGAGCTCACTCGAGAAAATTTGGAATGGAAAATGCCAAGCATATGGCTACCCCTATGGGCACCTCTTGTTATTTGGACAAGGATGAAGGAGGTAAATCGGTAGAAATTACAAAATATAGAGGTATGATTGGCTCACTCCTTTATCTCACTGCAAGTAGGCCTGATATAATGTTTAGTGTATGCATGTGTGCAAGATATCAAGCTAATCCTAAGGAATCACACCTAAGTGCTGTTAAGAGAATAATGAAATATCTAATAGGCACATCACAAATAGGTTTGTGGTACCCTAAGGGTGCCTCGTGTAGTCTTATTGGGTACTCCGATTCTGATTTTGTTGGATGCAAAATGGATCAAAAAAGTACTAGTGGGACATGCCACCTGCTTGGAAGTTCACTAGTTTCTTGGCATAGCAAGAAACAAAATAGTGTGGCATTGTCTACAGCTGAAGCTGAATATGTTGCAGCTGGGAGTTGTTGTTCTCAAGTCCTTTGGATGAAACAACAACTCTTGGACTATGGTCTTGAGCTTGATCATATTCCCATAAGATGTGATAATACCAGTGCAATTAACTTGTCAAAAAATCCCATTTTGCATTCTAGGACTAAACATATTGAAATAAGACATCATTTCATTCGAGATCATGTTCAAAAGGGTGATTACATACTTGAATTTGTTGAAACAACTAAGCAATTAGCTGATATTTTCACCAAACCCCTAGCAAAAGAAGCATTTTTCTACATTAGAAATGAACTTGGTATACTGGATCAATCATGCATAAATTAAATATTTGCTGCCTAATCCTAAAACAAATGCATAAACTTGTGATTTTTTCTTTTTTTTCTGCATAATTATGTCACAATGTTGTATAATCTCTGAATCTTTTTTTCTTGAATCCAATACTGACTTGAGCGTCGGAGTGTCCCCTTATGTTGTTTTGCAAGAGCTGAGTTCATGCTTAAGTCCCCCAAAATCTGAAAGCTCAAGGTTCCTATTAATATTGGGAAGATTTTGTTTCTAAATGAAGAATGGACTCAAGCCAAAATGAACCTCAAGTGATTTGGAATACTAGAAGTGAAATAAGAATTGCTCCTACTGATACATGTCAAGGATCACTCTCATGAGTTTATTACAATGCTATCAGTGCAATGATCAAGCAAAGGAAGAATAATATGTTTTCGTATGGGACTTGGAAGTGTTTGGAATATTAAGGGACCTTCTGTCATGACCAAATAATCGGTTAGATATAGCTCCTAACCTAAGCTGTATTTGGGATCATATCTGGACGCTCGACTTAACACAATAACCGGGTTACCCAATTTCCCTAACCTAAGTTATTGGACATCACATGGCTATTTCCTAATAGCCCTAACCGGTTACTCACAATCCCTAACCGGTTAGGCACTCCAATTAAAAAGCCCTCCAAAGCGCGTTTCCTCCATTCATGACCCTCCACTTCCATCTTCTTCCTCGTTTTCTCGAAATCACACACCCACTTCCTCACCTTCAATCCACTCCTAATTCGGTCTTTCAACCCCATTTCTCTCACATTCCATCATCTCCCATCATCATTCTTCCATTAAACCTCTATTTCAATCTCCCTCATCTCTCTCTCTCTCTCCACCACCGCACCCTAAGCCACCATCTCCACCATGGCCAGCAGCTCCTCATTTCCCAAAAGAACACGTACCAAAAACCCCAATGTCCCCAAGGAGACAAACCCCACTGACACAGACCCTGACTTCTCAGTTGCTCTAAATCTTGGGAGGTACTTCACTGATCCTGCTCAGATGAAGAAATACCAATTGGAATTCCATGCAAGGCGTATCATCTCACCAAAATGGATGGACTGGGAGTTCTTCATCCAAGAAGGCTTCACTCCTCTCACGAACCGCTTGAATTCCATGGGTTGAGAACCCTCGTCACCACAAATCCAGGGTATTTCTATCTTGAACCCATTAAAGTCTTCTTCGCAATTTATCTCATTAAAGGAGGATCTTTAATTTCGAAGTTAAGAAACATAAGATTGTGGTGAATCCTAGTGAGTGGGTGCCTTTGTTTGATCTTCCCCACTCCGGTGAAAAACTCAGACTGGAAAACTATGGTAAGTGGGAAAATTATAAGAGAGAGATGATGCTTGCTATGGACATGATTCAGCATTGAGTTCCAATGCCAAAAGGAACTTTTACTACTGGGCTTCTGAAGATCCATGATCGCCTTCTTCATTTCATCGTTACTCACATTCTTGCACCAAGGGCAAGCAATTATGCCCTGGTTGAAGAGGAAGACATCTTCCTAATATGGCTTCTCAAGGAACGCATCAAGATCAACTGGCCCTTCTACATCATACACACTATGCTGAAAGCCAAAAACAAGGCAGTTATGGATCTTCCGTATGCACTTCTGGTTGCTCGAATCCTAGACCATCACAAGGTTCCCCTGTTGGATGATGGCATTGTAAACACTGCCGGCCCTCATAAATTTGGTCTAGTATCTCTTAATAGAATGCACATGAAGAAGGTCAATGGTGAATGGACTTATGGCCAAGCACGAGTGGGAGGAGCGCTACCAGAAGAAATTCCGGTTCAAACAGCTGATGTCCCTATGGAGGAGGCACCGTAAATGGGAGCGTCTCTCGAATCCACTAGTGAAGCTCGCATTCTTGCAGCCATCGCGGATCTGCGCACCTACAACGAGCATAGCAACTCAGTCATCTTTGATCGGTTGAGTGCCATGGAGGACCGCTTGATAGGCTCGAGCGTCGCTTTCAAAGACCCGAGGACCCGGGGCTTAGGCATGGACTCTCTGTTTAGCATGATTGTGCTCCTGCACTCATAGCCTTTGAACTTTTTTTTTTTCTATTTTATTGTGCCTCACTATCTTATTTTGGATATTTTGGGAAAATTGCTTAGCATGACTAATGACTGGTTATCTTTGGCTTATTTTGATAATCCTGATAGTGAACTTTGACTCCTGTTCTGACCCTTGGACATATAATTTTGGTATCCTTGGTAATATGTTTTGTGACTGCTTATGAGTCTCTAGATTATTGAATTTGTGCTCTTGTTATGAATCCTTGACTCTTTGCTTATCATATAATATGTTATGAGTTGCATGCCTATTTTTTTTTATATACCCTAGGTTATTGAATTTCTTTTTGATTATGCCAAAAGGGGGAGAAGGATAAAGGTGTCTTTATATTTATTGAGAAGAGTAACTAAATGTGGATATGTAATGATAATGTAATGATAATGAATTTGTGAGTTGTATATTAATTAATGGTCCTGGAACTCCAAAATAAAGGGGGAGCTGTGCATCTCTGATTTAAACACCTCTTGAACAAAAGAGGGGAGTAAGTCTCCAAATTCTCTTGTGAATTCCAATTATCATTTGAACTAACTCTTTCCTCAATAAGTGTTTGTCATCATCAAAAAGGGAGAGAATGTGATTGTTTGGACAAGATGCAAATGATTTTGATGTCGACAAACAAGGAAGCAATGGGAATACAATGATCAAGTCACAAGGAACTCAAGTTTAGCAAATAGGCTATAGAACTAGTGTAAAGGTATTCTAGTGATTCACCTCAAGCTCAAATGACTTCTCTAAAATGAATTTGCAAAATGGTTTTTCATGAAAGGTTCAAAAACGTTTTTGTGCAACAATTGCTTTGATATCTTAGATTTTCTATCAAACATGTTCTCCTGCATATGTCAAACTTAAGACAAAGTCTTTTAGAACCTTCCAACTCCTTTGACATGCACAAAACTGTCTCTGTACCTGTTAGGATTCAAAATTCTAAGGCTCCTAACCGATTAGGACCTTTTCCTAACCGGTTAGCCTGCTCAGAAAATGGCTTGTCTCGTGCTCTTTCAAATGCCTAACCGATTAGGCAAGGCTCCTAACCGGTTATCTTATAAGTCAGAGGCCAAAATGTATTTGTCCTAACCGATTAGGTAGAAGACCTAACCGGTTAGTCTCATCTCCAGAAGCCAAGATTGTTTTGTCCTAACCGATTAGGCAGATGGCTTAACCGGTTATTCTGTAAGTCAGAAGCCAAAATCATGTTGGCCTAACCGATTAGGTAGAAGACCTAACCGGTTATTCACAAAGTCAGAAACCAAAAATGTGTTTCCCTAACCGATTAGGCAGATGGCCTAACCGGTTATTCTATAACTCAGAACTCACGATGGTAATGTCCTAACCGATTAGAACTTACTCCTAACCGGTTAGCTATTAAACCAGAACACTTTGTTTAAGCCTAAAATGAGTCCCTAACCGGTTAGGATACATGGCTAACCGGTTAGCCTATGTTCAGGAAAATTTGCAGAAGCTCGTAACGGCTATATTGCAGAGCATTAATTGCTCACAACCACCTCCAACGGCATTTAATAGCACTAACCTATATATTTGGATGTTGGGCTTCGTTGAGAGGTTAGAAAAACTGAGTGAATCATTCTGCAAAATTCCTTGTATGCCTTAAACAAGTTTTTCTCATCATTTTACTAAATCCTCTGTTTTGAGCTTGGGTTTGTGTGAATCCTAAATATCATAGTACTTCAATTTGTAACACTTGCTCTTGAGAGAGTTTCATTCATTTAAATCTTATTCAATCTGTTTAGAGAGGGTGAGGTATCCCTCATACATTTTAAGGGTGAGGTATCCCTTTAAAAATAGAGGCTCAAGCTCTTGGGTGAGGTATCCCATAGTGTTGAGTGCTCAAGGTTGTAGTGGTTATCAAGCACCCATTGAAACTTGAAGATATAGTGAAAAATCTCAAGTTGATTGCTTGGGGACTAGACGTAGATCACAAGTGGATTGGTGATCGAACCAGGATAAATCATTGTGTTTGCTCTCTCTAAACCCTTCTCTTTACATTAAGCACTGTTTCATTGAATATCTTGAATATTGTTCTTCTTGATTGTTGCATTTATTAGTAAAAGTATTTATTCCATTTATCCAATTAGTTCTACTCATCAAATAGCTTTAACGAAAAATTGTTTATCAATCGAATTGCAAAAGATTTGCGAACTTGACTTACATACTCAATTCACCCCCCCTCTTGAGTATTGAGGCCACTTGGTAACAACATAGTGATTTTTCAATAGTACGTCAAATATTTAAACTCACGTAAAATATTTAAACGTAATTTAAATCACGTAGAAATATTTTAACATATTTTAAATCGCATAGGAATATTTTACTATATTCTAAATCGTTTTTAAGATACGTAAATCATTTTTCACCACAATTCTATTACGAAAAATATTTCTTAACCTTCAAAAATTCCATTTCATACTTTCTCAAAATATTATGACTTTGTACTTCATTTTTCACATTTTCTTACTCAAGAAAATCTTTTTCACGCTTCTTTACTCAAGAAATTCTTTTTCAAATATAATCCACAAAATTACTTTTCCATTGATATAAATCAATGTTTCAAATCTTAAAATTTCCAAACGTACTTCAAAACTTGAAAATAAGTTATACTTGAGTAAATTCTCAAAATACCATTATATTCTCTATTTTTCCCCAAATCATTTCCAAATTAACCTACTTCAAAATAAATTGAAGTTTGAAAATATTTTCGTTTACAAAACTTAATTTTTCAAGTGAGTAAAATACTCTGATTCCCTTTTCAAATTTCTTGTATTAAATCAATTATATTTCCACTTGAAAAATTACTTTATTTCATCAAAATCTAGGCATTACTATTTGAAAAATTATCAAAACATTTTTTTCTTTTAAATTGATATGGTTTTACACAAACAAAACCATTAAAGTTTTATTTTCAAAACCAAAGTACCGATTGGTCATATAACAAACCCATTTGTTTAAATTCATTTTCACTTTCTTTGCAAATCCTTTTTCATTCTTAGTCAAAAATCTTTTCTTTAATATATATTTTCTCAAAATCACTTTTTATTTATCTAGTCCTACAAAATCATATTGAGTTGTTTTAATTATTGTTTCTTAACTTTAAATTTCCTAACGTTTTCCAAAACCCAATAAATAAATTCTCTGTTAGAAATTTTAAGTTACAAACGTTTTCCTTTATATTTCTAAATCACTTCTAAAAATTGATTAATTTGAAGTTCAATACTTTCAATCTTCTTTTTCTTTTATTTATGAAAATTCCACTTCACTTAATTTATAACACTTAATTCCCTTTTCAAAAATCTTTATTTGAAAATTCTTGTATTTCATAGCATCAAAACATTTTTCTAAATTATCAAAACCTTATAGATGGCCATTGGAACCATGAAATATTTTTCTTCTAACTTAAATAAATTCCATTCTTGTTTCTACACAAAATAAATCAATAAAATTTCATTCTAAAATTTGTGTTCATGTTTTCTTAAAAAAAACAAACCTTTAGTTCATTTTCCATACTCCTCAAATCAATCCAATTTTATTCTTCCATAAACATATTAATTTGTAAACACCTATTTTGAGGTGTCTTGGCCGAAATTCTCATTGTTCTAGGGATAAAAATTTAATTTTCTTATTCTTGAAAAATTTCAACATTGACCCAAATCAAGGGCATCAAAACCGTAACTCTTCCTTGGCCATTGGGACCAAGATTAGTTTTCTTTCCATCCACACATCATGGCATACATATATATATTTCATCATAAATATCACAAACATGCCATATACTCATCATGCATATTATAAGTATACTATCAAAGCCATAAAATCATGCAAAGCATATTAAGCATAGACAAAAATAATCAAAGCATAAGAAAATAAATCAAAGCTCATAAACATACAATTAATTATTACATGACCATGGATTGAAATTCTCACATGAATTCATAATCCATCAAATATAAGACCATCTCCCACCACCATAATTGGTTGGTGAGATGGATCTCCTTCTTACCTCTTGAAGATCCTCAAAGCTTCTTGATTTTGCTTCTCTTTCCAAGTCCTTCACCACCAAGGGCTTCTCAAATTCAAAACAAAATACATAGAAATTAGTATACTAAGCTTGATTAAGAGGAACCATAGATCAAACATGGTTTAGATCATGAAAAAGAAAAGAATAAATGAAGTTTCCTTACACTTCACTAACAAGAACTCTAAAACTTGATCTTAGTAAAAGTCCTTCAAGATGGAAAATTTAGAGAAAGTCTTCAACATGAAAGTTGTTTAGAATAAGGTAAGGATTCAAGAAACTAGGTTGTATGAAATTAAAGAGTGATGGAAGATGGATTTTGGTTGCTTGACTAAATGGCTTCTCTTGAAGCATAAAGATGGAATTTTTGATTTTTGATAGAAACTTGAAGCTTGGATTTGAAGCTCTTAGAGTGTGATTTTGGGAAAACTTTCTAAATGAAAAGTGTTTAGAATGGTGTTTAGGTTTAGGAAATGATGTGAGTGAAAATTATAAGTAAGTAATGGTGCTTGTGGGTTGCTTAGCCGAATCATAAGGTGAGAAAAGGAAGGAAAATGGTTGTTTTGTGTTCTTGGAACTTTGAGAGAATTTGAGAGAATTTGATAAAGGCTTTTTGGTGAAGTAGAAAAATGAATATGGAGAGTGTAACCAAAGGTGCTGCTGCCATGGGAGTGAAAGAATGGAGAGATATGAATTCATTTGGCATAATTGAAGGTTATCACATGACGATCACAAAGTCTTTCACTTTGTCATCTTTTTCTTTGGCCTAAAAAGGCTATACAAGCATGTCTAAACATGTCTCCTCCTTCCTAACACTCCAAAACCGTCCCCCTTCATCATGCACTCCAAAATTGTCATAATTACTTGCTAATTGATTAGTTAATTCATTAGATTAAGTTTCCTAATCAATCTTAACTAATTTTCTAATTACATAACTAATTAATTAGACATATTATTTCATATATTATAATCTCTAATTAAAATTAGGATATCTAATTAAGAATTAGATTATAACAATTTAACATTTAATTTAGTTTACTTAACTTGTTAATTAGGCCATTATTTGAAGCATTTCTAGCCATTGATTAATTCAATGGTTAGGATTTAGGTAGACTTTTGATTTTTAGAAGACTAAATCTAAGCCATTGGATCCTTCTCCTTTAAATTCTAGCCATTAGATATGTCTCCAAAATAAAGGGTCAAGATTACTTCTTCTTACTTTTAATCCAAGGGTCATAATTAGTCTTTGTTACTTTTTAAGACCAAATCTCCACCCTTGATTAATTCTTCATCCAATGGTCATAAATGGTCTTTGTCACTTTTTAAGACCAAATCTCCACCCTTGATCAACTCTAAATCCAATGGTTGTAAATGGTCACTTTATATAATCAAATTTACACCGTTGATTAAATCTACGGTTGATATTGAAGCTTGCCTAACTAAGTTTATTCTTACACCATTGATTAAATCAATGGTGATTATCCAATGCTTCTTTATTAAGTTTATTTCTTAACCGTTAATTAAATCAATAGTGGATATCCAAACCACCAATGTTGACTTAAGCAATATAATTTCTATTTTTATCTACTAAAAATCTCACGAAAGAATATATTTACTGTATTTTTATCTTTCAATAAATAAATACAGTACAAAACAAATTTTCTAAAACTATTTTCGGATTCAGGTTTAGTAAGATCCCCTGTCTCCGTCTAAACAGTACAAATTTTTCTATGCGTAGAAAAAATTTTCACTTTGCGAGACCCACCTGGGCCCACCTAGGACCACCGGGGCCCACATACAGTCAAAAATTTCATAATCATCCATAAAATCACAAAAATTAGAAAATGCACAAATATCAAATCAGATTACGTAAAATAATTACCTAATGGTAAAAATTAAAGTACGTAAAGTTTTCCCCGGCCCAAAAATTTTTATTTTCATGATATGGAGTAAATCACTCAAAACGATCAAATATGTTGACGGAATAAACAAAATAATTTTACAGTATCCAGAAATTACTAAACAGTAAAATTCCATTAACTCTCAAAATTACTGTTTAAGAGATGGGAAATTTGGGGTGTTACAATACTCCCCCTCTAAAAAGAAATTTCGTCCTCGAAATTTGAGAAACATGATTTCACACCCTCGGAATAAATACAGATATGGTGCTTTCATCTTATTTTCCAATTCTCATGAAGCTTCCTCTCTTACATCTTACTATACTATTCTAATCCCACAAAATCTCTTTGCTGATGTTCAACTTCTCCTGATCAAACAGATATCTCAGACTCTATCATAGAGATTTTGTTGGTTATTACGAAGATGTTGAATGTTACTCGTAAAGAAAGAATTTCCATATCTCTGATATCAACATAACAACAACCGATCTTCATTCATGCCTAGAATAGTTTTTCTCAGATAACTTCCAACTAATGTAATGTAATGTATTACTTAAAATTTCCTTATCTTCGTATCACTACATATTCTAGATTTTTGCTTTTAACAGGAAATATCTCACTAACTGAGTTCTTCTTTCCACAGCACTATACCGGATACTTCCACAAATTTTTTTTCTATGGTTTTCCATTACCGTCTTAAGTTTTCCTATAGAAGAATTGTTCTAATCTTTTGAAAAATTCACCACGCTTCTGCTGCGTTACTCAGATACGTTAACATGGATACAAATATAGAAATATCCTTTCTTGCAAGATATTCTTTCAATTGCAGGAGATAAAAGAAATATCATGGAAGATAACAAAATGAATTGAACCGTTATCGAATATATCCAGCAAAGAATTGGATGTAACCCGATTTTCAAAAATGAATTTTCTCTGAATTACTCACATTCTGTTGAAATAATCTCATTGGATATGATTGAAAAATAACCAATCCATTTTCAAAGATCATGTCTGTTTATGAAACAGATCAAACTAACACAAAATTTTGAACAACAGATCAAACTAATACAAAGATTTGATATATAACAACAACTTGAATAGCTCGATTAGCTAAGAATAGAAACAGAAGTAAACAAATCAGAGGATAACGAATAACTCTAACATATAATTGATCTACTCAATCATATGTCATAAGGAATAGGTTATTCACAGAAATATTCAGTATGGTTTATAGGATTAGCTCTAATGACACAATCTCCATTGATTAAATCTTCCGCTCAAAACACTCCCGTTCCATTCAGAGTAACAACTTCCCTTACTATCTAAAATTTTTTTACTAATAGAAAACTCTATTTTCAAAGAACACATCAGAGATTATACTCTTTAGAAATGTGTCCAACTTTTCTGCAAATTGTTTTCTTGACGTACATTCCTTCTTTTAAGTACTTTCTTTCACATCACTTACTGCTTTTGGTTTCCTCAATGGTTGTAAATTCATCTTCCGTCAAAATCAATTACTTTCTCAATATCCTAAAAAATACCAGGTTCTAAAATTACGAAATCTTATATTCCAAGACTGATTCTCTTCCATCAGATCCTAAACTTCAACTTCCAGTTTCCACTGAACAGCGGTCCTTTGTTCGTGCAGTTGTCTTTCCACATTGCTCACGTTGCTCCCGTAGCTGCAACTGCATTACTAGTACCATGTTTCACTTCCACACAAGTATAACTATCCCGAGAAGGCGTGCGGATCGAAATACAATGGATCTAATATCCATTATAAATAGCATTATTTCCTTTCAAAAAACAAATACAGAGAACACAACACAAGCAAAATGGACCTAACCACAAACCCCAAAAGACTCAAACCGTGTTCTGATACCAACTAATGTAACACCCTAGCTCTGATACTAACTAAATGTAACATCCTAGCTAGGGCATCACATTTCTGACTTCTGACTCATAATCTGAAAAGAAGTTCGCACAAAGTTTGAGTTATAAAAGATGGGTTTTAAAATTCCTTCTTTACTGAAACGTAAATTTATTGAAAATATTAGGTAATATTGAAAATCATATTTCAACTATTCATTATACAATACTTACACCAATTAATATCACAATTTAAAGAGAAATATATAATTAATAGGCTTATATATTTTTGACAGACAGTAGCAAACCCCATGACGGGTCCTACTTAATAGCACGGTACAATACCAGCGAGAAACTTTAACATACTTATTCCTTATCTGTCCATCTTGATGCATCAAACATCTGTTCCTTTGTCAACACTGCACACCTTCGAGTCTTGAATGTCCACTCCTTATTGTTGTCACCAATCTCAGAGTATTTATCGCCCGTTATATCTAAGACAACTCGATCCTTCTATTGTTTGATTTTAACAATATAGACACAAAAAACAACATAACAAAGAGGTGAGATCACCTACACCAATACCAACATGGCAAAGACAGAGAGATAACACACAACCAATAATATCATACAGACAGATCATACCATAATCATGTTATCAACATTATCATCATCATCATCCAATCATTTATCAGTTTAATCATCATCCAATCATTTATCAATTCAATTATCATAACCAATAACCAATATTCCTCAATTAATATATCACACGAGATATAAATGTTCGATTTATGCATATGTACAAAGACTCGCTTTTTCAAAAACAACTCCATGGAGGTTTTCACAATTTCGAGAAGAATGCTCGTTAATTGTCACCTTAGCCCAAAGACAATCTCCCGGTCGTTGAAAAGAATCGTGTTCTTGTCGGGTATCGTCAATGCGTTGCAACGGACTGCATCGCCAAGTGGCACAGGGTACTCGCCAGCTGTCCACTGGTCGACCGCCATGCCTCGACACCCCCAAGATCCATCATAGACCTCACTATCAATTCTCATTCCCTCTTCAACCATAAGGACCATAATAGCTATTAGCTATCTTTTATACAATGCACGAATTTATCAGTGCAAGTCCAACCCCAACGGGCCAAATCTTTTCAATTTCATTTGTACAATGCACGAGTATATCAGTGCAAGTCCAACCCCAACGAGCTAAATCTTTTCAAGGCATGTATAATGCACCAAATCCAAATACAGGCATCTCTTTCCAATGCATATAAAATGCACCAAATACCAATCATAGGCAAAACATGTCACTCTCTCATACAGTGTCCATACACTGGTTAAACAGTAATTATACTGTATTTTCAACACAAAATCATGTTATCATGTTTTCATAGTTATAAAGCACTTTCACCGTGTTTTCACAAGATTGCGCAACATTTTCATTATGTTTTCACAATTCCAAAATGTTTCTGTTACGTTTTCAAAATATCGTAACACTTCTGTTACATTTTCAAAATTCTGAAACGTTTCTGTTATATTTTCATAATACCGTAAAAATATTCTATTACTTTTAAATCACATAGTAATTTTTCAACAGTACGTCAAATATTTAAACTCGCGTAAAATATTTAAACGTAATTCAAATTACGTAGAAATATTTTAACATATTTTAAATCGCATAGGAATATTTTACTATATTCTAAATCATTTTTAAGATACGTAAATCATTTTTCACCACAATTCTATTACGAAAAATATTTCTTAACCTTCAAAAATTCCATTTCATCCTTCCTCAAAATATTATGACTTTGTACTTCATTTTTCACATTTTCTTACTCAAGAAAATCTTTTTCCACGTTTCTTTACTCAAGAAATTCTTTTTCAAATATAATCCACAAACTTACTTTTTCATTGATATAAATCAATGTTTCAAATCTTAAAATTTCCAAACGTACTTCAAAACTTAAAAATAAGTTATACTTGAGTAAATTTTGAAAATACCATTATATTCTCCATTTTCCCCCAAATCATTTCCAAATTAACCTACTTCAAAATAAATTGAAGTTTGAAAACATTTTAAGTTTACAAAACTTAATTTTTCAAGTGAGTAAAATACTCGATTCCTTTTCAAATTTCTTGTATTAAATCAATTATATTTCCACTTGAAAAATTACTTTATTTCATCAAAATCTAGGCATTACTATTTGAAAAATTATCAAAACATTTTTTTCTTTTAAATTGATATGGTTTTACACAAACAAAACCATTAAAGTTTTATTTTCAAAACCAAAGTACCGATTGGTCATATAACAAACCCATTTGTTCAAATTCATTTTCACTTTTTTTGCAAATCCTTTTTCATTCTTAGTCAAAAATCTTTTCCTTAATATATATTTTCTCAAAATCATTTTTTATTGATCTAGTCCTACAAAATCATATTGAGTTGTTTTAATTATTGTTTCTTAACTTTAAATTTCCTAACGTTTTCCAAAACCCAATAAATAAATTCTCTGTTAGAAATTTTAAGTTACAAACGTTTTCCTTTATATTTCTAAATCACTTCTAAAAATTGATTAATTTGAAGTTCAATACTTTCAATCTTCTTTTTCTTTTATTTATGAAAATTCCACTTCACTTAATTTATAACACTTAATTCCCTTTTCAAAAATCCTTATTTGAAAATTCTTGTATTTCATAGCATCAAAACATTTTTTTAAATTATCAAAACCTTATAGATGGCCATTGGAACCATGAAATATTTTTCTTCTAACTTAAATAAATTCCATTCTTGTTTCTACACAAAATAAATCAATAAAATTTCATTTTAAAATTTGTGTTCATGTTTTCTTAAAAAAAACAAACCTTTAGTTCATTTTCCATACTCCTCAAATCAATCCAATTTTATTCTTCCATAAACATATTAATTTGTAAACACCTATTTTGAGGTGTCTTGGCCGAAATTCTCATTGTTCTAGGGATAAAAATTTAATTTCCTTGTTCTTGAAAAATTTCAACATTGACCCAAATCAAGGGCATCAAAATCGTAACTCTTCCTTGGCCATTGGGACCAAGATTAGTTTTCTTTCTATCCACACATCATGGCATACATATATATATTTCATCATAAATATCACAAACATGCCATATACTCATCATGCATATTATAAGTATACTATCAAAGCCATAAAATCATGCAAAGCATATTAAGCATAGACAAAAATAATCAAAGCATAAGAAAATAAATCAAAGCTCATAAACATACAATTAATTATTACATGACCATGGATTGGAATTCTCACATGAATTCATAATCCATAAAATATAAGACCATCTCCCACCACCATAATTGGTTGGTGAGATGGATCTCCCTCTTACCTCTTGAAGATCCTCAAAGCTTCTTGATTTTGCTTCTCTTTTCAAGTCCTTCAACACCAAGGGCTTCTCAAATTCAAAATAAAATACATAGAAATTAGTATACTAAGCTTGATTAAGAGGAACCATGGATCAAACATGGTTTAGATCATGAAAAAGAAAAGAATAAATGAAGTTTCCTTACACTTCACCAACAAGAACTCTAGAACTTGATCTTAGTAAAAGTCCTTCAAGATGGAAAATTTAGAGAAAGTCTTCAACATGAAAGTTGTTTAGAATAAGGTAAGGATTCAAGAAACTAGGTTGTATGAAATTAAAGAGTGATGGAGGTTGGATTTTGGTTGCTTGGCCGAATGGCTTCTCTTGAAGCATAAAGATGGAATTTTTGATTTTTGATAGAAACTTGAAGCTTGGATTTGAAGCTCTTAGAGTGTGATTTTGGGAAAACTTTCTAAATGAAAAGTGTTTAGAATGGTGTTTAGGTTTAGGAAATGATGTGAGTGAAAATTATAAGTGAGTAATGGTGCTTGTGGGTTGCTTGACCGAATCATAAGGTGAGAAAAGGAAAGAAAATGGTTGTTTTGTGTTCTTGGAACTTTGAGAGAATTTGAGAGAATTTGATGAAGGCTTTTTGGTGAAGTAGAAAAATGAATATGGAGAGTGTAACCAAAGGTGCTACTGCCGTGGGAGTGAAAGAATGGAGAGATATGAATTCATTTGGCATAATTGAAGGCTGTCACATGATGCACAAAGTCTTCCACTTTGTCATCTTTTTCTTTGGCCTAAAAAGGCTATACAAGCATGTCTAAACATGTCTCCTCCTTCCTAACACTCCAAAATCGTCCCCCCTTCATCATGCACTCCAAAGTTGTCATAATTACTTGCTAATTGATTAGTTAATTCATTAGATTAAGTTTCCTAATCAATATTAACTAATTTTCTAATTACATAACTAATTAATTAGACATATTATTTCATATATTATAATCTCTAATTAAAATTAAGCTATCTAATTAAGAATTAGATTATAACAATTTAACATTTAATTTAGTTTACTTAACTTGTTAATTAGGCCATTATTTGAAGCATTTCTAGCCATTGATTAATTCAATGGTTAGGATTTAGGTAGACTTTTGATTTTTAGAAGACTAAATCTAAGCCATTGGATCCTTCTCCTTTAAATTCTAGTCATTAGATATGTCTCCAAAATAAAGGGTCAAGATTACTTCTTCTTACTTTTAATCCAAGGGTCATAATTAGTCTTTGTTACTTTTTAAAACAAAATCTCCACCCTTGATTAATTCTTCATCCAATGGTCATAAATGGTCTTTGTCACTTTTTAAGACCAAATCTCCACCCTTGATCAACTCTAAATCCAATGGTTGTAAATTATCACTTTAAATAATCAAATTTACACCGTTGATTAAATCTACGGTTGATATTGAAGCTTGCCTAACTAAGTTTATTCTTACACCATTGATTAAATCAATGGTGATTATCCAATGCTTCTTTATTAAGTTTATTTCTTAACCGTTAATTAAATCAATAGTGGATATCCAAACCACCAATGTTGACTTAAGTAATATAATTTCTATTTTTATCTACTAAAAATCCTATGAAAGAATATATTTACTGTATTTTTATCTTCTGATAAATAAATACAGTACAAAATAAATTTTCTAAAACTGTTTTCGGATTCAGGTTTAGTAAGATCCCCTGTCTCCGTCTAAACAATACAAATTTTTCTATGCGTAGAAAATTTTTTCACTTTGCGGGACTCACCTGGGCCCACGTATGGTCACCTGGGCCCACCTAGGACCACCGGGGCCCACATACAGTCAAAAATTTCATAATCATCCATAAAATCACAAAAATTAGAAAATGCACAAATATCAAATCAGATTACGTAAAATAATTACCTAACGGTAAAAATTAAAGTACATAAAGTTTTTCCCGACCCAAAAATTTTTATTTTCCTGACATGGAGTAAATCACTCAAAACGATCAAATATGTTGACGGAATAAATAAAATAATTTTATAGTATCCAGAAATTACTAAACAGTAAAATTTTGTTAACTGTCAAAATTACTGTTTAAGAGATGGGAAATTTGGGGTGTTACACATTCTGGTTCTGCATCAATACAAATCCTAACCCTTGGTAAGAAGCGTCACAATACACCTCAAAAGATTTGTTAGGATCTGGTAAAATTAGCACTGGTGCAGTCGTCAATCTCTTCTTTAACTCTTAGAAACTTGCTTCACAGTCCTCCGTCCAATCAAAAGCTTGACTATTCCTTGTGAGCTAGTTATAAAACGTTCAATACATAAATAATATGAGTTGTAAAATTTTTCCTTTTATAGATAATAACGTTAAATAAGATAATATGGAACACAAAATGAGGCAAAACATAATCGCACACCATAATGTACATACGATTTTGTCTTAAGTATGCAAATAATTTACAACTACAAATATTTAGAAAAACAGCAAAGAGTCAGCATAATACTAAAACATAGCATGCCCAAGTGCATATCAAAGATTTCTAACCCTCCGAAGGATCACTCTCAGATAGATCATCAGATAGCAGAAATCCTGGATGTCTCACAGCCCTACAAACATGAGTCCGTGCTGTTGACACACTACTAATCTCACTAGGCACATGGAAGATTCCTCCCCAATAACGCCTAAGAGTCAAAGGCATCTCAAGATGTAAATACAGAGTAGTAGTAAACATAAGCTCCCCGTCAAACTCTCTATGTAGAGACATAGTTAAATGTCCCACGTAGACTGCTAATCTTCTATCTTCACGCAGTCAACAGGCCTCAGAGCCTCCAGGAAAATCAAGTCTCACAAAACCAAAGAATCCAGGCAACATCATAATCACAAGATCAATCCAAATGGTATGGGTGATCTAACGGCTCGCCTTCCTCGAACTGATCGCTCGACTGTTGCTCCTCAGGGTACTGAATCTCTAGAGGCTGCTTCTCTACCTCAAACTCTTTACAGAATATAATGACAATAATACAGAAATGCATACAAAGAGGTGAGACAATCTACATCATTACTAGTATAGCAATAAAGAAAATGACAATACAAACAAATATCACAATAATGCATACCATCACATCTATACAGTACCTCAAATTAACACATCATACATGCTATCACAGATTATAGTAAACATTGAAATGCAGATCATGGATGCTAACGCATACCGACTCGTTTCTACTCCATGGAGCTAAACACAGACATTAAAGAGAATGATCCAAAAAGAACTATCAGTACCTCAGGCTGCCCAACCAAACTATTACACTATCCAACGTCGTGTCTATAGCCCACAGTTCAAAACATCGTGTAGTAGTACACTGTCCAAATACGTTGTGCACTACAGGCATTGTACCAAATAGTCTCCACAAGATCTTGATTAAGAATAGTGCTTGCCGAGATCATTAGTGTGTTGCCCGTTACCACGGTCCAGAGGAGCTACCAACTGTCCACATGTGGAATTCTCCGCACACCAATGCCTCCAAGTTCAATTAATGAACCACACTACGCCTATCACACCCATGACACGGTGTAATTCATTTCGTCAATCCATCACCAATTTTTAACTAAATTGACACAACTCTTAATGCATAATTAAGAACCATAATTACAAAAATACCCTCAGTCTCAATATTCACAAATATAGTATGTCTCCGCTTGACAGTACTATATCTTAACATGTCTGAGTCCACTACTTTGGCCCGACAGTAAAACTCACTGTTCTATTTAGTCGCATAGAAATTTTATCACATTTTCACAATCGCATCACTTTTACAAACGTTCTTAAATCGCATAAATATATTTTGACATTTTTAATTACTGCATAATGTTTTTAAATTATTTTCTCAATCGCGTAAGATTTTTAAATCATTTTCTTAACCGTATAGCTTAAAAATATTTATTTTAAATTTGCGTAAGCTATTTCTAATACTTTTAAACTATGTAGAATATTTTCTATAAGTTATAAACATATTATGGAACCTTCTCTTTTATTTGTCTGATTTTAGTAAATTTTGACAGCATTTTGTCTAGAAATTTATCAAATGATATTTTCTACGTTTTTCTCTAAATACTGCATATTTTAACTTTAACCCTTATTTATACCTTGAAACTTGCTTCAAAACTCAAAGAGTGAGCTCTATGTTAGTATTTTTCAAGTGTTTTCTTTGTTTCTTACTCATAACGAATTCTTCTAATTTAGAATTCTAAAACTAAGCTCATTCATTTTATTTCCCAAAGATTCATTGAAATTAAATTCTTTTGTAGATTAGCTATTTAACCTACCTTAGAAAATAATTTTGGAAATCAAATATACATTAAATGGCATGTTGGCCGAATTCAACATACCCCTCACAAATAATCAGTAAATCATTTTCTATCTTCTAAATTGTAACACCCCAACCTTTGGGATAATTATAATATAGTCCTGAAATGTACTATTTTGTGAATTATGTGAGCAGTAAATTTAATTTGACTGTTTTGTGAGTGTACTTGACTGTTGTATGTGATTTGCTCCGACCTAGGAAAATAATAATTTTCTGGCCGGATAAATCTTATTTTAATTAATTGGAGCTGGGGGATCTTACTAAACCCAATTCTGATTGATATATATATTAATCTCATAATTTTTAGGATTTAACTGTGCAATAAAATAATTTTATATTATTATAATATTATTTTATATTACAGTACCTACTGTCTCAAAAATAGTAAAAATCTGCTTTGATTTGACCACAGATCTTTAAAAGTACTGTGGAACCCGCGTTTAGGAAAAATAGTTAACTGTGCTGACTGGACAAATTCTAGCCAATGAGAGCAAGTCAACGAAAGTAGGCTTGACTTTCTAAACCAATAGGAATTGGTCAACGAAGGGAGCATAGACTTTCATTTGGACCGTTGGATGAAGACTTAGTTAGGAAGCCTTTAACCTAAGTCATTGATCTAATCAATGGTGAGATTAGAATGATAGTTTTATGACTAATTGATATCTACCTTAGATCTAATCTAGGGCTAAGAATTAAAGACGAATCAATGGTTAGAATTAAGTCAAAAATTGTAGGCTTGAATTTGGTTAGTAACCTAATTAAGCTTAATTTGACTAATCTAATTACTTAATTAACAAACTAAGTGAACTAGCTTAGTTATTAATTAATTATAATCTAAATACTAATTAGATATATTAATATTGATTAAAGGTTATAATATATGTTAATATATATTAAATTAATTAGTTATATGACTAGTATGTTAGTTAAGTTTGGTTAGGATAGTTAACCTAACTAATTCCCTAATTAACTAGCATGTAATTAGGAGTAATTTGAGAACAATTAAATCCTTAATTTGATGAAGACCCACACGGTTTTGGGCTGCAAATAAGGAGGCAAGGTGGCTTGGTTCTACATGGTTCTTGAACCATCCAATGACCTAAGCCATGTGCTTAACTAGTGTGAACACTTTAGGATATTTACATGCAAAATCAAACACTCAAACTCCCTACACACTCAACCTCACGGCTGCAGCCCCTCAAATTACACATTCAATATTTACTTTTCACTTATCACAAATCAAAGTCATCTTTTCTCTCTCTAAAATATCAAAAACTCGAGCACACTTCTCTTTCACTTTTTCTCCCTAGTTTCGGCCAACACCCATACCCACACAACCAAACCTTCATAATTTTATCCCATCATATTTCCTAAACCCAAATCCCATTCTAAACACTTTTCATTGACAAAGTTTTCCCAAATTCCTACTCTATCTTGTCCAAAATCCAACCTTTTGGTTACTTACTTAAGGGTAAGTTTTGTTTCTATGGTTCAAAATTACATTTCTAATTTTTCTAACCACGATTGTTCCATGGTTTTTCAATAATAAACCTTGTATGTGTTTTTACTAATTGTTTAAGAATTTTAGGGATTTGTTTGGGAGTCACACGAAATTTGAAGGAAAGGAGGAAAACTAACCGATTAAATTGTCTACAAGAGGTAAGAGGGAGATTTAATCTCATCAACCCTAAGTGGTGATGAGAAAATGGATTAATTGTGTATGAAGAATCCATAAGGATTCGATTTGTGTGATTGTTTATGGTTTTATTATTTTTGTGATTGTTTAGATGCTTTCCTATTTGTGATTATTTTTACTATGCATGATTATAGCTTTTATTATTTTTGCTATGCATGTTTATGGCTTTAAATATATTGTATGTATATTATATGTGATTATATAATTGTATGTGCTTATAACTGTATAATTATTAAAGTAGGATGTGAATAACATGTAACGATTTGCATGAGTGTTCCAAAGAACACATTGAGGCTCACGGCCTTCTCATGAAATTAGAGAACCAAAATGTTCTCCACAATTTTCTAAATCAATGATTTAATGAACCTAGGTAAAATAATGGATTTGAAAATGATTTAAGTTAATTGTGGCCAATATGCCAGTTAGTGTATAATCAAATACCATTTTATTTTTGATTTGGCCAACATGCCATTTTATTTGCTAAGATAGGTTAGGTAAGTGATTTACAACATAAATGGATTCCAATGATTCATTGAGAAAAATAAAAGGAATAAATTCAGTTCTAGAAATTTAACTTAGCGAATTTAGTTTAAGTAAGAAATAAAACAGACGCTAGAAAAATACTAACGTAAAGCTCATTTTATAAATTTTGAAGCGCGTTAGCAAGTTTCAAAGCGTAATTATTGGGTAAAAATAAAATGAACTATATTTAGTGGAAAACGTTGAAAATACCTTATACTTGATTTTATAGGCAAAATGTCACTAAAATTTATTAAAATCAGACGTATAAAATGAAAAGATTCCATACTATATTTAGAACATAAGGAAAATACTCTACGTATTTTAAAAGTACTAGATATAGTTTTACACATAGCAGAAATGATGATTTTAAGCTATTCGGTTAAGAAAATGAATTAAAAACCTTACGCGATTGAGAAAATGATTTAAAAACATTTTACGATGTTTAAAAATGTCAAAATATCTTTACCCGATTTAAAAACATTTGTGAAAATGATGAGATTATGAAAATGCAATAAAAATCCTACGCGATTGAACAATACTGTGAGTTTTGCTGTCGGGCCAAAGTGGTGGACCCAGACATATTGCAGTGTAGTACTGTCAGGTGGGACGTACTATACTTTGTTATTTTGTGACTAATGGTATTTTTGTAATTTTTTGTAATTATGGTAAAATTTGGATAATAAGGGTATTTTTGTAATTTTAAGTTATGCTTAGAGTGTTGTGTCAATTTGGGTTATAATTGGTGATTGATTGACGAGGTGAATTACACGTGTTTTGGTGTGATAAGCGTAGTGTGGTTCATTTATGAACTTGAAGGCGTTAGTGTGCGAGAGAAATTCCATATGCGGACAAATGGGGGTTGCTCCTGCAGGGCCGTGGTAACGGCAACACACTAATGATCTTGACAAGCACTATTCTTAATCGAGATCTTGAGGGGACTATTAAGTACTATGCATGTGGTACACGATGTTGGATGCGTGTATTGCTACACGATGTTTTGGACTGTGGGCTATAGACACAAAGATTGGACAATGCAATAGTTTGGTTGGGCAGCCATAAAGTATTATTAGTTTCTAATCGGATCATTCTCTCAGATATCCGTGTTTAGCTCCATGGAGTAGGAACGAGTCAGTGTGTGTTCATGCATTACCTGCATTTTACTGCTTACCATAATCTGTGATAAATTGTATGATTTATTGCTTTATGCATGATATAAGGGTGTGTGTTATTGTTATATATTGCTTGATATATTATGCATGATATATTGGTATGTACTGTTGTGATAACTGTTTTGTACTGTCGTTTTCTTTATTGCCATGCGGGTAGTGATGTAGATTATCTCACCTCTCTATATGTTTTCTTGAAATTATTATATTATATTCGTAAAGAGTTAGGGGAAGAAGAGGATCAGCCTCTTGAGATACAAGATATCGACGAGCAACAATCGGGCGAAGTATACGAGGAGGAGGAGCCGATGATCACACCGATCGTCAAGACTGATCTTGAGATCATGGCATTGCCAGGATTCTTCGGGTTCGTGAGACTGGAGTTTCATGGGGGTTCCGAGGCGTGGCGTATGCATGTGGACTGAGGGACAGTTGCTTATGTGGGACGTTTAACCGTGTCCCTATGTAGAGAGTATGACGGAGAGGTCATATTCACTACTATGCTTTATTTGTTACCAAGTGGCCTCAATACTCAAGAGGGGGGGTGAATTGAGTAGTTAAAAATAAGTTCACAAATCTTTCGCAAATCATTTGACAATCAATTTTCGTTGAAGCTATTGAATGATCAGAGATAATTGAATAGATGAGTTAAGCACTTTTACTAATGACCGTAATAGTCAAGGAGACAATATCCAAATAAAACAATGAAACAGTGCACAAAGATAAACAGAGGAGAGTTTAGAGAAACAAACACAGTCGTTTATCCTGGTTCAATCACTACTCCACTTGTGATCTATGTCCAAATCCCAAGCAACACCTTGAGATTTTCCACTATATCTTCAAGCTTCAATGGGTGCTTGAAAAACCACTACAACCTTGAGCACTCAACAAGTATGGGATACCTCACCCAAAAGCTTGAGCCTCTATTTTCCAAGGATACCTCACCTCTTACAATACTTGAGGGATACCTCACCCTCACTAATCGAAAGTATAAGATTGAAGTAGAAGAAGCTCTCTCTAGAGCAAGTGTTTACAAATTGAAGCTCTAATATGCTCTCAAGGATTTTTCACGTTTTTAGTCGAAAACAGAGCAAGAAATGATTTTAAGGATTGATTCACGTTTTGAAGTATAATGATCAGTTTTTGGTTCAAGGTCAATCAGTAAACAAAGACCCAACTTGGGTATTTATAAGTTTCTCAATTAATAGAGCCGTTGGAGGTAGTTGGGCATGCATTTAATGCATTTAATATAGCCGTTGGACGTTGTCGGATGCGTGTAATCGATTACATATCTCGGTAATCGATTACATTATTGTTCCAACGTTTTCTCGAACTTTCGGGCTCTGTGTAATCGATTACATTCTTGAGGTAATCGATTACATAACTTCTGACTTTTCTTGTAATCGATTACAATGCTCATGTAATCGATTACATGACTTCTGACTTGCTGTGTAATCGATTACAATATCCTTGTAATCGATTACATGGCTCGTCGAACATGTTCTTTGAGTTTCTGGGTTTTGTGTAATCGATTACATACATTTTGTAATCGATTACATGGCTTCTGACTTTGTTTGTAATCGATTACAACATCAATGTAATCGATTACATTTCTTGTCGAACGTGTTCTTTGCCTTTCTGGGGCTTTGTGTAATCGATTACATATCTTGTGTAATCGATTACATGGCCTCTTCTCGACTTGCTTGTAATCGATTACATTGTTCATGTAATCGATTACATGCTGTTTGATGTGTAATCGATTACACAATGTTTGTAATCGATTACATTGGCCTTTGAACACATTTTTCAAGTCCAATAACTCTTGTAAGTCATTTCCAACACCTCAAGATACTTGTTTAAACATAAATCCTTTTAAGAGTGTTAGATTTAAAGTTGAAACTCAAGTTTTATTTGAAAGCCATGTTTAACTTTGAAATTTCCCATTTATTTTGAAATCACATATTGAAAAACCATTTGAGAAATCTTGAGAGCATTTAACATTAATTTCCTAAGTCTAAATAACTAATTAAACCTTCTGTCTTCTTTCTTTGATCTTGATATTTCCTTTTGTGCTTGATCTTCTCTTTTGCTTTTGTTATCATCAAAAACCTTTCGACATGCCTTAGAGACATAAGCATTCACATTCTCCCCCTTTTTGATGATGACAAACTGATCATAGGAAAAAGAAAGAATTTTTGCAATTGTATATAATAGTTATTTAGGTACAATGCTGCATGATATTGGGTTAGATTTTGCATATGAAAAGCTTAATAACTTAAGAGAACTTAAGAGGTCAATAACTCCCCCGTACTCATGCAACCTTTAATTTTATTTTATTTTTCCTTATTTTCTCCCCCGTTGGCATTATCAAAAAGACATAAGCATTTAAGAAAAAAATGGACAGGATGACAGCTATATTTCATGATTCCCAATTTGTTTGCCATAACAGAAAAGTCACAAAGATCAGTCCAATCAATATTCCAACAGCCAACCATTCAAAGTGAGAACAAGTTTATGTATTAATATTTAGCATGTACAAATAAACATGTCACAACCAGTAGGCAATAATCAAAAGATAACTATGAAGGTATACCAATTTTATATAATTAAATTTAAAACAGAATAAGTACAAGATAGTCATCAATACAAGAAAATATATCAAGGCGTAAGGCCATGATCACTATCAGTGTCCTCGCTGTCACAGAAGACGTCACCCTCTGGATCCGCAGCAGAGTCTCCTAGATCAATGTTCTCATCGCTGGGCATAAGGTCGTCGTCAGAATCCAGAAGCTCCTCATCATCAGCAGGAACTCCAGGATGGACCAGCGAAGGATATGGGATCCTGAGGGGGAGAGGATGTGGGGGTGCAGCAGCAGCAGGACTCACAGGAACAGGAGGTCCACGTAAGAGGGATCGAATGGAGGCAAGCTCCTGGTCTGAGTAGTCCATCCTCAGCTCAAGATGGTCGATCTTTTGCTCTATATGATCCATGCGTGTGTTTACGTTGGCGCTCAGGTTGCGCATCTCTTGGAGCAGAAGATCAAGAGAGGCTGGAGCAGGAGCAGAGGCAGGGTACTGAGCCTCCTCATCATCACTATCTGGATCGTGATGGATATGGCCAAATGTGCCATGAGTAATGTAATGCCACCTATCTTCCATCTTGTAGAGCTGAAGCTTCTTCGAGTATGCAGCCCAATTGATTGGGGTCCCTTTGAGCTAGTGTCCTTGGACTCTTCATCGCCGAAATGCGACAAGACTCAAGGATTGTGGTGACTAACATGGCGAAGGGGAGAGCGAGTTCTTCTTCTTTTTCTTGATGTCCGAAGATATGCTCTAGAATATAGTATCCCCACTTTATTGGGTGCCCTGTGGTCATTGCCCATAATGCCACTACATCATCCTTGAGGACTTGGGAGTAATTCCCTCCTCTGGGAATCAATCCACGAACCAAGAGGTAGTGGAGGACCCTGTTTTCCATAGTGAGGCCAGTGGCCATTATTCTGCGTCTAGGATCACTTGGGAGGTGGTAGCCAGTCCTAATCAAGGAGAGAAGAGCAGCCTTGTGCTCAAACTCATGCCCCCAGACTTTGGCATTCCCACAGAACTAAGCTCCATCAGGAGTGAGCTTGGTGAGCCTATACCACTCTGCCATGGTTAACCTGATTTGTTGCTTTTTCACTTCAGAGAAGATGCAATTATCTTCAACCTTCAGGTTAGCATAAAACACTCGGACAAGGTTAGGGTAGATGGCCTTCTCTATACTTAGGAATCCCAGCAAGCCTAAGTTTTCTATTGTCCTAAAGCTCTCTAAGGGTTCACTCTCGCGAGAAGGTGATGGGTAGATACACAGGGAGAGATGATTTTGCGAAGTGGAAGTTCTTCCCGGAACAACTCACTTTCTTCACGGTGGAGAAGTGCCTCGTGAGGTCCAGGGCCGAAAATATTGCGTGAAGAGCCACCGAGGGAACCTCCAACAAAGAGCCCCCTGTTCTTGGGCGCTTCGAGCGATGAGAGGATTCAGCCATTGATGAGAAAGAGAAGCAAGGGTTGAGTGGTAAATGGTTGGGGATGAGTGGGGAGAGAGAGGGGGACGAAATTAGGTCGAGAAAAGTGGAGAGGGTGTTCGTGAGAGAAGATGGGGAGATTTGGATGAGGGATTTGAGGGGATTTGATCGGTGGGTTATGTGGAGAGGGTATTTAGAGATTGAGAGAGAGCGAAATGATGGGTTTTGATGGAGATTTGAGTGAGAAATGAGAGGTTTTGAGATCCGAGGTGCGTGGGAGCGAAGGAGAGAGAACGAGGAAGATGAACAGGGCCAAAAGAAATGACCACTACGCGCGTCGGGAGCCTTTTAAAAAACCCTCGTGTAATCGATTACATTCGGTGTGTAATCGATTACATGCATTCTCCAGTGGTATGTAATCGATTACATTTTTGGTGTAATCGATTACATGCTTCTCTGTAGGTATGTAATCGATTACATTTTTAGTGTGTCGATTACATGCTTTCTGGAACCTTGTAATCGATTACATAGATGATGTAATCGATTACCTGAGTTCTGAGTTGGTTGTAATCGATTACAAAATGTGTGTAATCGATTACATGCGTGATGAACACATGGTAATCGATTACAAAGGCATTGTAATCGATTACAAAGACTCTTTAACTCAGTTTTGCGTTCCAAACAGCATATAATCAATTTTAATCCATCCAAAACAGTTTTAAAGCAACTTAAATCAATTCAAATCATCATCCAAGCATATAGACTAATCACATTATGATTCAACTCATATAATTGATCAAAATTATCATTTTTACCAAGAATTTCACCCTTTTTGGTGAAATTTGAGGTTGTTAATTTCTTGTCAAAGTTGGACATGAGGAGCACCTGCAAAATAATTTAGGGAAACCTCCGACGCTTCAAGTTAGTATGGGATTCAAATATATATAATGAAAATTCAGAGATTGTGCAGCAATGTGGCATAATTATGCAGAAAAAACGCAAGCTTAGGCTTTTGTTTTAGGATTATGCAGCAAATATTTAATTTATGCATGAATGGTCCAATATACCCAGTTCGTTTCTAATGTAGAAAAATGCTTCTTTTGCAAGGGGTTTGGTGAAAATATCACTAATTGCTTAGTTGTTTCAACAAATTCAAGTATGCAATCACCTCTTTGAACATGATCTCTAATGAAATGATGTCTTATTTCAATATGCTTAGTTCTAGAATGCAAAATGGGATTTTTTGACAAGTTAATTGCACTAGTATTATCACATTTTATGGGAATGTGATCAAGCTCAAGACCATAGTCCAAGAGTTCTTTGTTTCATCCAAAGGACTTGAGCACAAAGAACTCCCACCGCAACATATTCAGACAACTGTGGACAATGCCACACTATTTTGTTTCTTCTTGTGTGCCAAGAAACTAGTGAGCTTCCTAGCAAGTGGCATGTCCCACTAGTGCTCTTTTCGATCCATTTTGCATCCAAAAAATCAGAATCTAATACCCAATAAGACTACATGAGGCACCCTTAGGGTACCATAAACCCATTTGTGATGTGCCTATTAGATATTTCATTATTCTCTTAACAAAGACTTAGGTGTGATTCCTTAGGATTAGCTTGATATCTAGCACACATGCATACACTAAACATTATATCAGGCCTACTTGCAGTGAGATAAAGGAGTGAGCCAATCATACCTCTATATTTTGTAATTTCTACCAATTTACCTCCTTCATCCTTGTCCAAATAGCAATAGGTGCCCATAGGAGTAGCCATATGCTTGGCATTGTCCATTCCAAACTTTTTGAGCAGCTCCTTGCAATACTTGGATTGGCTTATAAATGTTCCTTCTCTTGTTTGCTTGATTTGTAGACCAAGGAAGAAGTTGAGCTCACCCATCATGGACATCTCAAACTCACTTTGCATAATATTTGAAAATTCTTTACAAAGAGAGTTGTTAGTAGCTCCAAATATAATGTCATCAACATAGATTTGAACTAGAAGAATGTCATGCATTTTGTGTTTTATGAAAAGAGTGGTGTCAACTTTACCTCTAGAAAAGCCTTTTTCTAAAAGAAATTTGCTCAACCTTTCATACCAAGCTCTAGGAGCTTGTTTCAAGCCATACAAAGCCTTTTTCAATTTAAAAACATGGTTGGGCATTTCAAAGTCCTCAAAACCAGGAGGTTGTTCTACATACACCTCTTCTTGTATAAAACCATTTAAAAAGGCACTTTTGACATCCATTTGATAGAGTTTGAAATCCATGATGCAAGCATATGCAAGTAGCATTCTAATGGCCTCTAATCTAGCTACGGAGCATAAGTTTCTTCATAATCTATGCCTTCTTCTTGATTATATCCCTTAGCTACAAGCCTAGCTTTATTTCTTATTATTAAATCCGTTTCATCAAGTTTGTTCCTAAAGACCCATTTGGTGCCAATTATAGGATGATCATTGGGCCTTGGAACTAATTCCCAAACTTGATTCCTCTCAAATTGGTTTAGTTCTTCTTGCATGGCCAAGATCCAATGCTCATCATTAATGGCCTCATTTATATCTTTAGGTTCAACTTGAGAGACAAAGGCTAGATGATTACATGCATCTCTAAGTGAGTTTCGAGTGATTACCCCTTTTGATACATCACCTATCACCTTGTCAAGAGGATGATACCTTGAAGTCCTCCATTCCTTGGGTAGATCCGAGATTTTAGAATTTTCTTGCCATGAGTGATCAAGGAGTCTCTCTTCTTTCTTCTTGGACTCTATCTCTTGATTTTCCAAGTGCGTCTTTGCCAAGATTTCTGCAACATCATCAACAAGTTCCTTTCTCGGCACATTTGGGTTAGTTTCATCAAATGCAACATGTATGGATTCTTCTATGGTCATAGTTCGTTTATTATAGACTCTAAAGGCCTTGCTATGGATAGAATAACCAATGAATATTCCCTCATCGATTTTGCATCAAACTTCCCCAAGTTATCCTTTCCATTATTCAAAACAAAGCATTTACATCCAAAGACATGAAAATGTGACACATTAGGTTTCCTTCCTTTGTACAGTTCATATGGGGTTTTCTTTAAAATTGGCCTTATTAGGGCTCTATTCATAACATAACAAGCGGTGTTAACATCATTAAAAAGTACTTAGGAAGATTGGCCTCATTGAGCATAGTTCTTGCCATTTCTTCTAAAGATCGATTTTTCCTTTCTACAACACCATTTTGTTGTGGTGTTCTAGGGGCAGAAAAATTATGCTCAATGCCATGTTCATCACAAAAAGTTTCAAATTCATGATTTTCAAATTCACCACCATGATCACTTCTTATGGATGCAATACAAAAACCTTTTTCGTTTTGGATAACTTTGGCAAGTTTTCTAAATGATTGAAAAGCATCATTTTTGTGAGCCAAGAATAATGTCCATGTAAATCTAGAAAAATCATCCACAATCACTAATGCATAGTAATTCCCACCAAAGCTCATAGTTCTAGAGGGTCCAAAAAGATCCATGTGCAAAAGTTGTAAAGGTCTAGAAGTTGAAACTATGTTTTTAGCTTTGAAAGAGACCTTTACTTGTTTTCCTTTTGACATGCATCACAAAGTTTGTCTTTTTCAAATTTGAGTTTTGGAAGACCAATTACTAGTTCTTTAGAAACCAATTTGTTTAAGTGATCCATGTGAATGTGAGCAATTCTTCTATGCCATAACCATGAATCATTTTCTCTACTCATAAAGCATTTAGCATCATTTGAGGAAATGTCATCAAGACTAATCATATATATGTTATTGACCCTATGACCAACAAACTTAACTTGCTTATCATCCTTTCCCTCAATTATACAGAAAGAGGAATCAAATATAACTCTATTTCCTTTATCACACAATTGACTAATACTAAGTAAATTATGTTTAAGTCCTTCAACAAGTAAGACATTATCAATAGATGATGAAGGGATCTTACCAACTTTGCCAATTCCAAGAATCTTCCTTTGTTGTTGTCACCATATGTGACATGACCATGTTTCTTGTGTGTAAGGGAGGAGAACTTGGAGCCATCACCGGTCATGTGCTTGGAGCAACCACTATCAAGATACCAACTTGAGCTCTTGGTCTTCAAGCACACCTACAACACACATTCAAGATTTAACTTTTGGTACCCAAATTGTTTTGGGTCCTTGTGTGTTAGAATTAGGTATGGTGCCTTTAGGGACCCAAACCCTTTGATTCCAACCTTGGTGTTTATGTTCTTTCTAACATTGCAAGTGGATGCACTATGCCCTTTCCTACCACAATGAAAACATTTAACAAAGGGGCTACTTGAAGTTTTTGAGGAAACAAAGAAGTTCTTATAAGATTTTTGATGGTTGTTTGGATTAAATCCTAAACCGGCTTTTGGAATACACATTTTTGTCTCCCTAACAACACATTCAAGTTGTCTCTTCCAAAAGTGAATTTTGCAAGAGTGTTGTTCAAGTCTTCAATTTCTTTTTCAAAAGCTTTGCATGATAAACAAGGTAATGATATGGATGCATTTTCATGTGAGGAACAAATCATGCATGATGAATTAGCATCTATGAGTCCTAAAGTCTCATTTTCAATTTTAAGTTCATTTATCTCCTTGGTTAAAGTAGAAACTTTCTTTGTCAATAGGAGATTGTCTTATTGGAAGACAAAATCATTTTTGTGAGCCTCAAAGATTCATCATGCAATTCTTGAAAGGCATCTTGCAATTCATCATAAGAAGGTGGAGGTTCTAGGTTAGAAGAGGTTACCTCGGTGTCGCTTTCTCCACTTTCTTCTCCTTGAGCCATGAGGCAAAGATGGGCTTCCTCATTTTCAGAATCATCGGAAGAGCTTAAGTCATTGTCTTCCCAAGCTATATATGCTCTTCTTCCTTTCTTTTCCTTGGAGGGTCTTTTCTCAAACTTTTCCGTCTTCTTGAGATATATAGGACACTCCATTTTCATGTGCCCCGGTTTTCCACATTCATAGCATTTTGGAGGAGTGGAGGATCCTTCTCCTTTGTGATATGCTTTCTTTTGAGGAAACGGTAGTCTTCTTTGAAATCCCTTTTTCTTCAAGAATCTTCCGAATTTTCTCACAAGGAGACTAAGATTCTCCTCACTTAGCTCAATATTTTCAGCATCCTCTTCACCATCTTCATCATCATCTTCAAGTATGGGAGAGGTGGCCTTGAGTGCAATTCCTTCTTCTTTTTTGTCATGTTCTTCATTTTGATTGAGCCTACTTAGTTCCAGCGCATGCTCTTGAAGTTTTCCGAATAGGGTGGCTAGAGACATGGTTGATAAATCTCTTGATTCCGCAATCGCCGTTACCTTGGGTTGCCAATTCCCTGCTAGACATCTCAAGACTTTGTTAATAAGATCCTCATTAGGAAATGTCTTTCCCAATGAGATGAGATGATTAACAATATGAGTAAATCTCTTTTGCATATCTTGAATACTCTCACCTTGATTCATTCTAAACAATTCATATTCATGAGTAAGAGTGTTTATTCGAGATCTTTTTACCTCACTAGTACCTTCATGAGTTACTTGTAGGGTATCCCACATTTCTTTTGCGGTCTTACAATTTGACACCCTAAAGAATTCATCATACCCCAAAGATGTGGTGATGATGTTTTTGGCTCTCAAATTATATTGAACCTTCTTTTTATCATCATCGGTCCAATCACTTCTAGGTGTATTAATTGTCACACCATCCTTAGTTTGTGTAGGGACAAAAGCACCATTTTCAACTGCGTCCCACACATCTAAGTCAATAGCTTCAATAAAAATTTTCATCCTTTCTTTCCAATAGGCATAGCCATCCCCATTGAAATAAGGAGGTCTATTTATAGAAGAACCTTCATTTGAAAAACCATTTGAAGCCATCACTTCTCTTGAAGCTGCTAAGCTCTTTATACAAGAGTCTAGCTCTGATACCACTTGTTACCAAGTGGCCTCAATACTCGAGAGGGGGTGAATTGAGTAGTTAAAAATAAGTTCACAAATCTTTCGCAAATCGTTTGACAATCAATTTTCGTTGAAGCTATTGAATGATCGAGAGATAATTGAATAGATGAGTTAAGCACTTTTACTAATGACCGTAATAGTCAAGGAGACAATATCCAAATAAAACAATGAAACAAAGGCACAAAGATAAACAGAGGAGAGTTTAGAGAAACAAACACAGTCGTTTATCCTGGTTCAATCACTACTCCACTTGTGATCTACGTCCAGTCCCCAAGCAACACCTTGAGATTTTCCACTATATCTTCAAGCTTCAATGGGTGCTTGAAAAACCACTACAACCTTGAGCACTCAACAAGATGGGATACCTCACCCAAAAGCTTGAGCCTCTATTTTCCAAGGGATACCTCACCCCTTACAATACTTGAGGGATACCTCACCCTCACTAATCGAAAGTATAAGATTGAAGTAGAAGAAGCTCTCTCTAGAGCAAGTGTTTACAAATTGAAGCTCTAATATGCTCTCAAGGATTTTTCACGTTTTTAGTCGAAAACGAGCAAGAAATGATTTTAAGGATTGATTCACGTTTTGAAGTATAATGATCAGTTTTGGTTCAAGGTCAACCGTAAACAAAGACCCAACTTGGGTATTTATAAGTTTCTCAATTAATAGAGCCGTTGAGGTAGTTGGGCATGCATTTAATGCATTTAATATAGCCGTTGGACGTTGTCGAGGATGCGTGTAATCGATTACATATCTCGGTAATCGATTACATTATTGTTCCAACGTTTTCTGAACTTTCTGGGCTCTGTGTAATCGATTACATTCTTGAGATAATCGATTACATGGCTTCTGACTTTTCTTGTAATCGATTACAATGCTCATGTAATCGATTACATGACTTCTGACTTGCTGTGTAATCGATTACAATATCCTTGTAATCGATTACATGGATCGTCGAACGTGTTCTTTGAGTTTCTGGGTTTTGTGTAATCGATTACATACATTTTGTAATCGATTACATGGCTTCTGACTTTGTTTGTAATCGATTACAACATCAATGTAATCGATTACATTTCTTGTCGAACGTGTTCTTTGCCTTTCTGGGCTTTGTGTAATCGATTACATATACTGTGTAATCGATTACATGGCCTCTGACTTGCTTGTAATCGATTACATGCTTTCTGTTTGATGTGTAATCGATTACAAACATTGTGTAATCGATTACATTGGCCTTTGAACACATTTTTCAAGTCCAATAACTCTTGTAAGTCATTTCCAACACCTCAAGATACTTGTTTAAACATAAATCCTTTTAAGAGTGTTAGATTTAAAGTTGAAACTCAAGTTTTATTTGAAAGCCATGTTTAACTTTGAAATTTCCCATTTATTTTGAAATCACATATTGAAAAACCATTTGAGAAATCTTGAGAGCATTTAACATTAATTTCCTAAGTCTAAATAACTAATTAAACCTTCTGTCTTCTTTCTTTGATCTTGATATTTCCTTTTGTGCTTGATCTTCTCTTTTGCTTTTGTTATCATCAAAAACCTTTCGACATGCCTTAGAGACATAAGCATTCACATTATTTACATTTAGAGTTACCTCTTACCATTAGGCGTTATTGGCAGGGAATATTCCATGCGCCTAGTGAGCTCAGTAGCGAGTCGACAGCTCGGACTCGTGTCCGTCGTGCTGTGAGATCTCCGAGATATGAACTTTTCGATGGTTATTCTGGAGGTTCTGGAAGATGATTCATCGAAGGGTTAGATATCTCGAGATGCACTTGGGCAGTGCTATGTTTTAGCTTTGTGTCAACTCTTTACTGCTTTATTAAATATATGTAGTTGTAAATTATGCGTGTACTAAAAGAGAATCATATGTATATTATGGTGAGTTTATGTTTGTTATATTTTGTGTTTCATGTTATTTTATTTAATGTTATAATTATAAAAAGGAAAAAAAAATACTACCACAAATGTTACGTAAGTATCAAATGTTTTACAACTTGGGTAAGAGTTTTATTTTTATTTTATTTCATTGCATTCATAAATGTGACATCCCCACAAGGGTGTTATATAAATCACTTTCAGATTCATTGTTTTACCTAAATTCCTTAAATCATTGTTTCAGAAAATGGTTGAGAACATTTTGGTTCTCTTTTTCTTGGAGAAGCCGTGAGCTTCTTTTGTGTTCTTTGGAACACTCATGCAATCCTTGCATATTATTCACATCCTACATTAATACTTATACATCTATAAACACATGCAATATATTTTTAAGGCTATAGACATGCTTACAAATAAAATTAACCACAAATAGGAAAGCATTAAGCAACCAAATAAGTGAATCCTTATGGATTCTTCACTACACATACAATCCATTTTCTCATTACCACACAAGGTTGATGATATTAAATCTCCCTCTTACCTTAAAGGAAGACAACTCCTTCTACTCTCCTCCTATGGTTTTCATGTGACCCCTAAGAGAAACCTAACATGCTCAAACAAATTTTAAAGAATCATAACTATAGGAGAAAAACATAAACCACGGATCAATCATGGCTTAGAACCTAAGAAATCAAGTTAGAAATAAGAAACAAGAATTTTCACTTTGTAGGAAAAATCTTCAAAGTGATTTTCCAAGCTTAAGATGAAAGATTTTGGAAGAACTCTCAACTAGAGATGTTCTTAGAATGTTGTTTGGATTTGAGAAGTTGGGTTAGATAAAAATTTAGAAGAGTGGAGGTGTGAGGTGAGGGTGTTAGCCGTGTGGCTCTCAAAGAGCAACAATGGTGGTTTTTGGTTTTTGGTAGAGAGAGAAAAGAGATTTTTAGAGATAGTAAAATGATGATGAAATGAAAATCACATCCTATCTCTAAACACTTAGCCGTGGGGCTCCAAAGGAGGTGGCCTCCTTTGTTGACTTCTCCTAACTCCTAACAACCTTAGATTAGATCAATGGATGATATCAAAGGCTTTGGCTCCAAGCTTGCTTCTAATTGGTGTAGAAAAACCTTCTTGATCCTTCTTGAAGAGCTCTAACCGAAATGCTCTAAGAGAAAGTAACTAGGTTTGTGTTCATTTATGAAATCTAGTTACACTTAAGTGCATTTGATTAGTTTGCTTAATTACTTGCCTAACTATCTAGTTACTTTAGGATAACTAAGCTTTGTCTTGATATTTTTAGAGCCTTCTCTAACTAAAACTTAAATAGATAGCTAACTAGGTTTACTTCATTTAGTTACTACATAAGCTTCCTATACTAACTTAGTTAGGCTTAAGCTAACTTGGTTAGGTTTTCTAGTCATAAACTAACAATTCTAACCACTTTTGTGGACTAGCTTCTTATTGGTCTAAAATTTTTAAGCCACTATTATTGACGAGTTCCCATTGGCTTAGGATTTAGTCTAGCCAGAAATGTTGACTGCTTCTCTAAACGCGGGTCCCACAGACTTTTCTGGGTCCATGGTCATTTTGGAGTAAATTTCTACTATTTTTGAGACAGTGAGTACTATCAAATAAAATAATATTATTATAATATAAAATTATTTTATTACACAGTTAAATCCTAAAAATTAAAAGATTAATATACATATCACTCGGAATTGGGTTTAGTAAGATCCCCCAGCCCCGAATAATTAGAACAAGATTTTCTCCGCCAGAAAATTATTATTTTCCTAACTCAAAGCAAATCACAGACAATAGTCAAATACAATCACGAAACAGTCAAATTTAATTTATAACTCACAGAAAATATAAAACAGTACATTTAGGATAATATCGTACTTAACCCAAAGTTTGGGGTGTTACAGTTTGCCCCTACTACTGGGAACTGATGTTTACATTAACCAGAAACATGTACATATTATCCACTTTTACTAGATGTATTAACCAGTTATATTGGAACTCACCAAGTAATGAGATCCACCACTTTTTCCATGGTATCCTGACCTTTTACTCCCAACTTGTTAAAACCAACATTACACATGTCAACTCCAGCTAGTACTTCATTTGTAACTAGTTTGCCCCCTCTACTAGGAACTAATGTTTAGATTAACCAGAAACATGTACATATTACCCACTTTTACCAAATGTATTAACCATTTATATATCCAACTCACCAAGTAATGAGATTCACCACTTTTTCGATAGTATCCTGACCATTTACTCCCAACGTGTTAAAAACAACACTACACATGTCAACTCCATCTAATACTTCATTTCTAACTAGTTGCCCTCACTACTGGGAACTGATGTTTATATTAACCAGAATAAAAGGATGCAAAGAGAACTATCTATAATTATTTCATTTCCACACTCTAGGAGGTAAGAGCCCTTCAAAAGGAACCATTTCTCACCCACCAATTGAATTTAAATAGTTAATGGCTGCTTTTTTCCCATACAAAGATAGTCAAAAATAAATTATGTTTACAATTTTGCCAACGTTGAAGAACATATCTTCTCAGTTGCTTTGACTACATGTGCACATTTGAAATAACAAACATTACATAAGTGCAAAAACTTAATTATTTTAGTTAATTCCATATACCTACCCATCTAACACCAAGAACACGACTAACTACACAGTAATTTCATGAATTTTTCAGGCAAATGTATGAATCTAACTTTAACAACAGGTATAATCAAATGAACCACAACAAACATCTGAGCAACGAAGATAGAGGGATTTTTACCATGCATTTTAGTTTGACCATATGAACAAGTAGGGAAGAGTCACGGAGAAGCCAATGGCAGTGCAGAAGAAACTGGCCATGAAGAAGACAACAGCCATGGAGAAGACAATAACCACAGAGAAGACAACGACAGGACTGAGTTTTATTTTAAGAGTGATAGTTGTGTCGAAGAAGCAGAATTTGTACAAATGAGAAGAAAGAGAGGACGAGAGTAGCTGAAGATGTGAAACTGAAAGCAAAGAGAGGAGGAAGAAAGGGATATACGTTGTAATAGAGACAAAAGAAAGAAATGAGAAATGGAGGGAATGAAAATGAGAAAGGGAGGGAATGAACGAAAAGGGCCGAGTCAGCAAAATAAGGTAATGGGGCCTACGATGGAGATACGTTGGAGTCTTTTCATTAGACATATAGTGTGACTGCTTTCCTTATAATGATATTTAACTCAGCTTTAACGTAAACAACTAGCTATATGAGTACCGAGTACCATTTCTTGAGCTTGGGTTTGGAGTAAAATTACACAAAATTTCCTATGTGTTGCGTATGAGGAAAAAAAATACTGAATAGAATACACTTAAGGATTATTCCTATGTGCAAAACCTCTAGTTAAGTGATAGAAACTTGGATTTCTCTAGGAAAATATGGAGATGAACTCCTTACAGCAGAGGAAAATCTCTGTAAACCCTCAAAGACATAGCTAAACTAAGAGCAGAAATAAAACAAAAGATGAAAAATATAGAGACACTGCAGACTTTTCAAGGAGTCTATTTATTTCTTGCCCAAAGGTCTCAATTCTTTACTCAAATTATTAGATGCATTCTCCCTTCCTCTACTTCCTTATTTATTCTCTCCACTAAGTGCCTATTCATTTGCTATAACCCCCTTAGTTAAATGCTAATTGCTGCCTCTCTTTATTCTTCACTTCCACTGGCTGTAAATGCTCTTTGCTGCCCCCTCTTTATTTTTCACTTCCACTAGCTATAAATTTTCCTTGCTGCCCCCTGTTTACTCTCCACTCCCACTAGCTATAAATACTCTTTGCTGCCCCTCATTACTCTCTCTAGTCCATTCTCCTTCCTTTCCCTTCTCTTGTACTAAATCGTAGGTGGATGTATAATAGGACTCATTCGGGTCGTAGAGGACTTACACTAGAGAAATATGGTTTCGAGAGTTTCAAGTATGTATCATTTTTTATTTATTTAATTATGTTTGTTTGTCTTGTAATAGTGTAATTTTTTAAACTTTAACGTTAGTTATATAATATTTTTGAAGGGTTATGTTTGGTGGATGCCTCAGCATTATAACCATATGCAGAAGGCATATAATAGTCATAGTTCGAAGAGACTATTAGGTTTGCTAGGGCAGGCACACAATTTAAATGAAAGACCTTTTTGGATTGGTATGGAAAGACTTATGCAGGCACTGGGCTAGTAGCGTGTATAAGGAGAAATGTTAATAAGCAAAGATGAATCGTGCTTCTGACATTGGTGGAAGTTTGCACACTGGTGGTTGCATTTCTACAGGTACCCATGCGCAGAAATTGGTAACTATCATCGTCAGTTGTTTAGTAATATGTTTTATTATTTTGCTATTAACTTATTTTCTCATTATTACAAGCTAAGGCTTGGGGTAGAGAGCCCACAGTTGATGAGACCTTTCGTCACATACATTTGAAGAAAGCAGACCGTACTGAATGAGTTTCTACAAAAAGCTAAGAATTTATATGTTAGTATTTCTTTTGAAATTATAAAATCTAATATTAACTCATCTTATAACAATAGCCATAAGAGGTTTTTTATTTCCATCTTTAGGATGAATTCAAAGTAAAGGAATTTGAACAATATTCTCAGTGCTCAAATGAAGAAGGGGCATCTGGTACACAAATGACCAGTCGAGAGCTTTGGATTAAAACTGTTGGCAGGATAAAGAATGGTCATGTTTATGGCCTTGGTTCTCAAGCATCTATCTATGACGATGGAGAGTCATCGTCTTCAAGGCTTGGATCGAGTCAAGTTCCTGAGCACGTTATTAATCAAGTTAAGTAATAGCTGCAACATTTTTGATTAATTGATTTTCGTCTTTTGGTTATCCCATAAAAGAAAAACTTATTGCATGTGGGTTTGGAGATAAGTTATGTTATGAATTGATGAATTTGTGTTTACATATATTAATCAGGTTAAGGAGCAATTGTAGAATGAGATAGAGGATCGGGTTCAGAAGATTCGATAGCGAATGGAGCAGCAGAGCCAACAACGTGACTAATAACGTGATGCAGAGTAGAAAATGCGATTTGAACGATACCAGTGTCAATAAAGTAAACAAATTGACAATTTGTTGAAATCATATTTACAAGCCGCTGGCACTCAGCCAAGCCAGCAACAACCAACATTAGAAGAAGATAATGAGGATACTGAAGATAATCATGAAGATGACAGTGAAGATGAGAATATGGATTGAAATTAATGTTTAAGTGTTATATGGATTCTTTTATATTTCTTTTAAACTTTTCTATGGATTATGTTGTATTTGAACAAACTTTGTAATTTGTTATGCTTATTTGATGGATTGGTTAGATGCATTGATAAGAATTGCGGTTATGTTTTTTGGAACAGGTTGTAATCATTGACAGGAATTGCAATAACAAGATTTGTTATGTAATTGTGCTTTTTCAACATTTAATTTTATTTTTTTTAATCCACAAATTTTGTGACGGATATTTTTACCGCAAAATTGGCATAATCCGCTACAAAATCACTTTGCTAATTAAATTCGCTCTGTCAATTCACTGCTAAATCCATCACAATTTGTGATGAATTTTTCAACCGCAAAAATCTGCCACTAATTGTGGCGGATTCTGGGGCATAAAAATCTGCCGCTAGCACCCCATTCTGGCAATGATTCTGACTTATCTACAGAGAGTTTTGTGATGGATTTGCAGTGAAAAAGTCCGCTGCAAACTAAAATCCACCACAAAACTATATTGCAATGACCATTTTTGTGACGGTGATGAATCCACCGCAAATTCATCGCAAATTGCCTATTTGTGGTGGATTTGCAGTGGATTTATCCTTCGTAAATCATAATTTTTCTTGTAGCGAAAAACCAACCCTTCCTCTCTTCTCTAACACCTATAGACCTATTACTATTGAGAAAATTGGCTGACCAAAGTCTCCCAAAACTTCAATAAAAACCTTCAACATTCTGCACATAAGAAGTTGGTCATGGTTCCTTATGCTGAGTAGCACTGCATTAAGCATATAAGTGATCTTTCAAACACTTTCAAGTTGCTGGGTCATCTCTATAGTTTCTCCCATGTTATAAGCTATTAGGCCAAACATATCAACGGGAAGAATATTTGCGGCAGTGTTCAGCATCCCCATTGTTGCTATAGCTAAATTAAATAGACCACGACTTTGCTTCCCTATAGTCTAGACCCTTTGCAGAGAATTGTCTGAGTGCGGTTTAGCAATTCTTCACCCAGTAGGTGAAGTGCCTTTGTTTCCAAAAATCCTCTAATGGCACTGACTCTAGCTTCTTCGACATAAACTCTGGTTCTGATTTCGATTTTGGCTTCAACTCTGGTTCTGGTTCCTCATCCCCAATAAATACTGGCAAATTCGGATCATACTTGGGCTAGAACCGATTGAGTATTGCCTTTACGAAGGCTCCCCAAGTCACTTGAGGATTACTTAATCTCCACCAGCACAACCAAGTGAGACCATAACCTCTCAAACTTTTCATAGCCATGGTTAACATCTTCGCTTCAAGTGTTCCTGCCTCATTAAAGTACCTTTCCATGTTAATCAGTCACCAATATGCATCATCTCCTTCAAACATCGGAACTTTCAACCTCTTCCTCTGTTCTTCATTTTCATGGGGCCCTCCTCATCTTCTATTGCTTTTGTCTCCTTCTGGGCTCACGTGCTCATTTCGTACTATTTTAGCAATCTACTCTGTCATCATCTTCATCATCTCCTGAAAATCGCTGATCAATGAACTCCTGAATTCCATCTAGCCGTCATTCCACCACTTCTAATCTACCCTCCATATGTGTTAATGCCAACCAGACACCCCAGATCAAGAGTTATGATACCAAATTAATAGAAACTTGGATTTCTTTAGGAAAATATGGAGATGAACTCCTTATAGTAGAGGAAAACCTTTGTAAACCCTTAAAGACATAACTAAACTAAGAACAAAAAAAAAAATAAAAGATGGAAAAGATAGAGACAGTGCAGACTCTTCAAGGGGTCTACTGCCTTCCTACCCAAAGGCCCTAATTCTTTACTCAAATGATTAGATGCCTTCCCCCTTCCTCCACTTCCTTATTTATTCTCTCTACTAAGTGCCTATTCATTTTCCATAACCCCCTTAGTTAAATGCTAATTGCTGCCACACTGTTTATTCTCCACTCTTACTAGCTATAAATGTTTTTTGCTGCCCCCTCTTTATTCTCCACTCCCACTAGCTATAAATTCTCCTTGCTGCCCCCTATTTACTCTCCACTCCCAGTAGCTATAAATGCTTTTTACTGGCCCTCATTACTCTCTCCAGCCCATTCTTCTTCCTTTCCCTTCTCTTATACTCAAGTGTTAAGAGCCCATCATTAAGCATGCTCATGCTTGAGCACTGGGTATTGATACCTCCACAAAATGTAGTTATTTGTGTCTTATATATGTGCTATATTAATTGCTTTGTCCTTATTTTTATGCATGATTGGAAGACTGTAGCATCATATTAATCTAATTTAATCTTGATGTCTTCTAATATGATATTGAGGAATTAGTTCCAAATCATTGATAAATCTAGTACATTTGCAATTGCTATTGAATCGGTGATTTCTTTATTGCAAGAATAGCTACAAACAAGCAGATTAGAACAAGTCTTTGGACCAACATTAGATGAGAAAGCTTAAGAGAAAGCCAAGTGTGTAGTTTAGCTACTCACGCTGCGATGCAGGCATATCAATACTGCGACATGGTGCATCCCCTGCTTTAGATAGTGAGACACAAAGTTTGCATGTTGCGGCATAGGAATATTAATGTCGCGACACGGTGACCTAAATTGCATGCGTCCCGTAATGTAGGAAAATGAATGTCGCGGTGTGACTCTATTTTCTAGACCTATAAATATTATTTTTATCATATTTCAGAAGATAGTTTCTGACTTTTTAGAGAGCTAAGGCTAGGGTTTGAGCGTGAGACTGAAAGGAAGTAGAAGTAGCTAAGTTTGGAGGTCATCTTCATCTTGGAGGAAGATTCAAGCTTCAAGGATCATCATTGAGCTTCTCTCTTCCATTCCTTTTACTTCCTCTTTTCCATTATCATGAACATGATGTATTGTCATATATTTTCGTGTTTCATGGCTAACTAAGCTGTATATAGGGATTTCTTTGGATCCTCATATGGATATTGAATAATTTTGTAATCCTTTGAATTTATATACATGATTTGGTTTTGTTCAATCATATGGATCTTAATGCTCTTGATTATTTGATAATCTTTTAAGTGATTTGTTGAAATCTAATGAACCTAGACATAGGAATTTGGATTTGAGATCATAGGTATGATTGATGCATGTTTAATTTCATTTTAATGGTGGGGTGAATTAATTCACTAATGGGATGGAAATATACCTCTTGGCCATGCATAGTAACTGATTGAGAATAGATCTTAATGAGTGGATTTTGCACTAGTTCTCATGGAAACATAGTGAATTAGGTAACTAAAGCATGGTTGATTGACCTAGAGATAGGCTTTTAACTAAGTTAGATTCTCAAGCTAACCTAATCATTTCGTTTATATTGCTCATAAGGAGTGCAAGTTATCAATTGAAGTAGGAGGTGAAGAAGGATTTCCTATTTTCTAATTAACATTTTGAACTCAGATTTACTGCATTTTAGTCTTTATAGTTACTTTGAACAACCTTTTATAAATTGAATATGCTTGGATAGTATTAATTAAACTATTGGTTAATATTTAGTACTTGAGATTAATGTATTCCTCATGGGAACGATATCCGACTCTTGACTATATTATAAGTGCGACCCGTGCACTTGAGGTAAGCAAAAGAGCGAACAAGTTTTTGGCACCGGTACCAGGGAATACGGTTTAATTTCATTATTGCCAATACTAACAACGAGTTGAGTTAATTCTAGTTCAAGTTTCTTCGTGTGCATATTAATTCAAGTCTCAATTCTTTATTTGTTTTAGGTACTTAAAAGATGGCAGACAAACATAACCATACACAGCCACTGAGGGAGTTTGCAACCCCTCAAATGAACAACTTGTAGTGTAGTATTAGACGTCCTACCATCCGAGGACACAACTTTGAGATAAAGCCTGTCATAATCCAAATGATTCAAACTTTTGTACAGTTTGGCAGCTTATGTAACGAGGATCCCGACGTGCATCTCTCAAACTTCCTGGAGATCTGTGACACATTTAAGTATAATAGTGTTTCTGAGGATGCCATTCGCCTGAGGCTCTTCCCTTTTTCTCTTAGAGATAGAGCCAAGAGCTGGTTGCAGTCTCTGCCAGCAAGATCGATAACAACTTGGTCAGAGGTATGTAACAAATTTCTAAATAAATACTTTCCTCCAGCTAAGACGGCAGATATGGTGAATGATATTACATTATTCACTCAACTTGAAGGAGAATCCTTGCACAAAGCCTAGGAGAGGTACAAGGATCTGCTTAGGAGGTGTCCACACCATGCTATTCCACCATGGCACCAAGTCTATGCATTCCATAAGAATTTACTACCACACCATCGTCCAATTGTGGATGCTGCAGCTGAAGGCTCTTTACTGAGCAAAAATGATGCCTATCAACTGTTAGAAGAATTGGTAGCTAACAGCTACCAATGGCCTTCAACTAGAAACACTCCATGGAAGGTGGCTAGAGTGCATGAAATGGATACAATAACATCACTATCAACTCAGGTAGCAGCTATAGCAAACAAGCTGGACAATATGGAGCAAAGTCCTCATTAGAGCCCATTTGTCCTTTGTGACGAATGTGGAAATAACCATGAGAGCGATAGGTGCCCTTCTATATCAGAAAGTGCACAATATGTCGGTAACTATCGCCCTCAATAAAATAACTTATACTCCAACTAGTATAACCCTGGATGGAGGATCCATCCCAACTTCTCTTGGAGGGATAACTAAGGAGCTTCCTCATCAGCTCTGGGAATGAGCGACCTTATAATCCTCTTGGATTCCCCTCCTAGTCAAGATAACTAATGCAAGACAAGAAACCTTCTTTGGAGGATATGTTTATGCAGCTCATGGTTAAGACTGATTTTTATATGACAAAGACTAATGCTCATTTATTAAAGAACGATTCTATGATTCAAAGCCAAATGGCTTCGATGAGAGCATTGGAAACTCAAGTAAGGCAGTTGGCTAACGCCATCAATAACAACCCCCCAGGCACCTTCCCAAGTGATATAGTTAATAATCCGAAGGGTGCCTCAAATGAGCACTACAAAGTTATCTCACTGAGGATTAGGAAGAATATAAAAGGGAATCCAAAGACGAAGCTGCTTGAGGATGTGGTAGAAGTGAGTAAGGATGACCAAACAATAGTGATTGAGGAGGGTGAAAAGAATGAAGAAATTGTCCACAAGAAGGTAGAAGATAATCCTTATATACATCTTCTGCCATTTCCTAATAGATAAATTAAGCATAAGATGGATGCCCAGATTAAGAAGTTTTTGGAAGTTTTTAAGAAGCTTCACATCAACATTCCATTTGCAGAAGCCTTGGAACAAATGCCCGTCTACGTCAAGTTCATGAAGGACATTCTTTTAAAGAAGCATAAATTAGGTGAGTTTGAAACGATAGCACTGTCTGAGGAATGTAGTGCTATGTTGCAACAAAAGCTTCCTCCAAAACTAAAGGATCCAGGAAGCTTCACAATCCTGTGTGCCATAGGAGATCAATTCTTTGGCCAAGATTTATGTGATATAGGGGCAAGCATTAATCTCATGCCCCTATCCATTTTTCAAAGGCTAGGTTTGGGTGAATGTAAGCCCACTTCAATAACCCTCCAACTAGCAGATCGTTCCTATATATACCTCAAGGATATTATGGAGGATGTCTTAGTTAAAGTTAACAAGTTCATATTCCCTGCAGACTTTGTCATATTGGATATGGAGAAGGATCGAAGGGTGCCTCTAATTTTAGGCCAACCATTCATAGCAACCGAAAGAAGTCTCATAGATGTGGGAAAATGGGAGCTCACAATGAGGGTGCACGATCAATAGGTTACTTTTAAAATTTTTAAATCTATGAAGTATCCTCAAGTTTGAGGAGAATGTTCTTCAGTGAGTATAATTGATGGGATGACATCTATGGCATGTTGTGCAAATGCCCCGGTGCATCTAGTGAGGCTCTTTTGATCTCGTCTCATGATGGAAAAGATGATGAGTTTGATAAGCTGAATTTGAACACGGTGGTGAAGTCATGTAATCCTCCCATTGTGGAAGCTCCAGAAATGGAGTTAAGACCCCTGCCATGGCATGTGCACTATACTCATTTTGAAGAAGAGGAGAAAGACCTTCCTCCCATAAGCAACTGCATGTGGAGCTGCAGATAAAGTCTTGCCGAGACTATAAATCAGGCCCTTCTTGGGAGTGAACCCAAGGTCTTTAGTTATGTTTTAAATATGTTAATACCTTGAATTTTTTATTTTATTATATTTTTGAGCTATATTCTGTAATTTAACCTTGTAGACATGTTTTGCAGGTATTGAGGATTGTTTTGGAGCAGAGTTGGAGCAAAACAGATTTTGCTGCATAATTCTGCAAACTGACTCTTCACATCACGACATGAACCTTGTCGATGCCATGACGTGAAGCCTCTTCGAGCCAAAGTTAAGGGGTATAATGTCGCGGAGTGCCATATTCAATGTCGCGGCGTAATAAAAAAATAAAAAATAATAATAATATTAAAAATTATATAACTAGTATTTATTTAAATAATAAAATTAGGAGGGAATTACATAACGTCATGGCGCTGGAAGCTCAACGCCATGGCGCAAGGTGTCAGTCCGGGTTAAACATCACGATGGTTCGTGCATCTCCCATTTACTTTCAGTTCCCTCACTTATTCTCTATTTTCTCTGAACCTCTCTCTCTCTCGTTCTTGCTATCTCTACCTCTTTGTCTTCATTTCTTTGCTTTGTGCAAGGTAGGTTGTACTTTGTTTTAATTTATTTTGATTTTATATATATTTTCTCGTGTTATTTCATTTTGTATTTTGTTATATGTGTATTTCTTTGCTTTTGTTAAGAATTTGTGTTAGATGTTAGGTGTTTTTATGTTTTTCGTTAATTTAGCTTTAAGTTCTCTGCTTGGAATGCATGATTTGCCCTGTTTTGTTTAATTTATGGGTTATGTTTCTATGCGTGCCATAACATTACTGTTGAGTACCACGGTGTGAGTTTGAATTTGGGTCAATGTCACGACGTTACATGAAAATTGTTGAATATCGCGGCGCAGGTGTGTGGATCATATTTTTCTAGAATTGTCAGTTTATTATGTTTAACACTTCCAATTACTCAATTCTAACTTTTTACAATTCTTTTTCAAGTATACCATGGGTCCTAAAAGATAGCAAAGTTCCTCCAGCCAACGTAACAGGGAGCCATCTCCCCCTCTTGCATTTGACGAGAGGAGGTTTATTTCGGTCGTGGCTGCCTAACGATATTCCACATTGGTTTCCAAACCAGTGATGGCTGAGCGAGGATTTTCATTTCGAGAGGCCATCCCCTAAGATATTAAGTAGACCATCCGCCATTTTCGCTAGATTAATTTTGTCAAACACCCAGAGGTGGTGGCGCTTCCATTAGTTTGCGAGTTTTATGTGACCATTGATATACTTGACCCACACACCACTACAATTGTTGTGTGGGGACGCCAGGTCTCCTATTCTTCTGTGGTCATCAGGGCAGCACTGAGCTTGCCACCTCCACCAGTTTTATGCGAGTATACTCATTTCCTTCAATGGGAGCCAGAGGAGGGCATGGACCTCACCACGGTCACTGCCATGATATGCATAGCTACGGCTTAGCCTATGTTATGGACTTTGAGCGTGCAGACCAACAGGCCTAGATTCTTCCTCTGCTCCTATTTAACACCCGAGGCTGGGGTCTAGCACCACTTCATATGTACATGCATCTTGCCGACAGCAAACTTATCAGAGGTGACTCGAGACCGAGCGATCCTAATTTACTTTATCCTTGAGCACCGAGCCATCGATGTCGCCCACATTATACATGCCCAGATCAGGAGGGCGACGAGGGAATGTAGGAGTCTGTTCTTCCCTTTACTTATTCATGTGCTTTGCCGGCACTAGTCTGTTCAAGTGGGACCACATGAGGTCATTGAGAGGGTGCGAGCAGCCCCGACACCAGGCAGACAGAGGCAAGCTCGTGTAGAGCCCAGGGCAACACCAGCAAATGATGTATCATAGCGTTCACATATGGAGGCCCATGTGGCACAGATGACAGCCATGCTATCTTATACCATTCAGACTCAAAAGTGGATGGCGGAGCGCTTACAGCTTCTAATGGAGGACTTCCCAGACCCAGACTTCCCGCCTACCGCTATACCTGACCCTCCCCAGCCTGGGCCTGCAGATGGACATGGAGATGGAGAGAATGCTGCACAACCCATTCCAAAGGATGCAGATGCAGATGATGAGGCCACAGACAGTGCAGATGCAGTCATCTAGCCTTCATGACATTCAGGGCATTTTTCTTTCATTGTATTTCCTTTTATATATATGATTCTGTGTTTTCTTTTGTATAATGAGGACATTATTTCCCTCAGGTTTAGGAAGGGTATCGTAGACTATTTACCTTCATATTATTATGATTATATTTTAGTATTATTTAATTTTGGTATTATATGTACATGTGTTTCAGGATGATTAATTATGTTTTGATAATACCCATAGGAACGTATATCTTGATGAAAATTTTATGAAAATCCCATTCAAGGTACAATTGTTGTTCCCTTTCATAATACGAGTTATAATAGTTAAAAGCATGATGGATAATGTTGAAAAATTTTAAAGAATATGATGTTTCCAATAACTAGTGTGAATGATTGTCCAATGATAGGTATAGATGCAAAATGACTTACATACTTTTGTGAATCCACATGCAATCTTTGATGCATGCTGAAGCAATCTAGTTTCTTTTTATGTATGATGCGTTTCCCACTTGCATGCTTGTTTAACTTTGAAAATGATAAGAATTTTTGTCTAGAGAAAGTTTATAGATTATACATGTGAAAAATTTAATTATCTTTGAAATTGTTTTTCAACTCTCTTGAGGTGAAATCCTAGATTGTGCATGATTGAGGAAATGATTAGGGTATTTTTGGACCGATTGAGCCTTAAAAGCTTACCTGTACATGATCATATCCATAGGTCCCCTTTGAAGCTTAATATATATTTGACCTTATATGTTTTTCATCACCTACATATTCCTTACCATGTAACCATTCTAATGCATGTGAAAACATTGCATTTCCATCTTACCATCATTGTTGTTGGGTGCATAATATGTTATTTCTTGACTTGAGTCCTGTAATTAAAGGGTATGAGTGCTTGTGTCAGTATGGAAGTGATTTGAAGGAACCATGTGTTATGAAAGAAATTGGTTAAGGAAAAGAAAAGGACAGAAAGAAAAAGAATGAGAAAAGAAAAAGAAAATCCAAAACTAAAATCCAAAAGGCAAAACTAATGAAAGAATGGTTCCAGAGAATCTTGTCAGTGCACTTTGTATACCCTCATTGTGTTAGTTAGTGGCTCAAGTCTCGAAATCACATGTTTATATTTTTCAATGTTTGTGTTAAATCATTTCCCTTTTGTTATTTAACCCATACCATTGGCCTTACATTATAAGTTGTTAAAGACCCATTTGATCCTCAGTTATGTGTGGTTTACGTTAGTGGAGAGAGTTGAATTACAATATTGTGGATTCTTTGATTTATATTCATCTGTATGTTCATAAACTTATCCAGGTGAGTATGAATTGAATAGAAGAAGTTTTGTTTGCATGATTGTGGGAAATATATCTTATATAAAAGGAAACTATGAATGTTAGCATGATGAAGATTATGTATGTGTGAAGCTGATTGTGAGGCATGTGCATTCTTTGAGGTTTTATGAAATCATCATACATTAGTTTGATTTAAGTGAAAGTGGAATGTCAAAAGTTTCTGAATGTAGGTTTGCTCGAGGACAAGCAAAAATCTAGGTTTGGGGTGTGATAACTTCACAAAATGTAGTTATTTGTGCCTTATATTTGTACTATATTGATTGTTTAGTCCTTGTTTTTATGCATGAATGGAAGACTTTAGCATCATATTCATCTAATTTAATCTTGATATCTTCCATTATGATTTTGACGAATTAGTTCCAAATCTTTGATAAATCGAGTACATTTGCAATTGCTATTGAATTGATGATTTCTCTATTGTAGGAATAGCTGCAAACAAGTAGATTGGAACAAGTCTTTGGACTAACATTAGATGAGAAAGTTTAAGAGAAATCCAAGTGTGAAGTTTAGCTACTCATGCTGCGGCGCAGACATATCAATGTCGCGGCGTGGTGCATCTCCTACTTTAAACAGGGAGACACGAAGTTTGCATGCTGAGGCGTAGGCATATTCATATTTCCGCGTGGTGACCTAAATTGCATGCGCACCACAGTGTAGGACAATGAATGTCGCGTTGTGATTATTTTCTGGACCTATAAATATTATTTTATCATATTTCATAAGAGAGTTTTTGACATTTTTAGAGAGCTGCGGCTAGGGTTTAAGCGTGAAACTGAAGGGAAGTAAAAGTAGCCAAGTTTGGAGGCCATCTTCATCTTGGAGGAAAATTCAAGCTTCAAGGATCATCATTGAGCTTCTCTCTTCCATTTCTTTTACTTCCTCTTTTCCATTATCATGAACATGATGTATTGTCACATATTTTCGTGTTTCATGGCTAAGCTGTATATAGGGATTTCTTTGGATCCTCATATGGATATTGAATGATTTTGTAATCCTTTGAGTTTATATACATGATTTGGTTTTGTTCAATCATATGGATCTTAATGCTCTTGATTGTTTGATAAGCTTTTAAGTGCTTTGTTGAAATCTAATGAACCTAGACATAGGAATTTGGATTTGAGATCATAGGTATGGTTGATGCATGTTTAATTTTATTCTAATAGTGGGGTGAATTAATTCGCTAATGGGATAAAAATATACCTCTTGGCTATGCATAGTAACTGATTGAGAATAGATCTTAATGAATGAATTTTGCACTAGTTTTTATAGAAACATAGTGAATTAGGTAATTGAAGCATGGTTGATTGTCCTAGATATAGGCTTTTAACTAAGTTAGATTTTCAAGCTAACTTAATCATTTCGTTTATATTGCTCACAAGGATTGCATGTTATCAATTGAAGTAAGAAGTGAAGAAAGATTCCCTATTCTCTAATTAACATTTTTAACTCTAATTTATTGCATTTTAGTCTTTATAGTTACTTTGAACAACCTCTTATAAATTGAAAGTGCTTGGATAATATTAATTAAACTATTGGTTAATATTTGGTTCTTGAGATTAGCATATTCCTCGTGGGAATGATATCTGACTCTTGACTATATTATAAGTGCGACCCGTGCACTTGCGATAAGCAAAAGAGCGAACAGGTATTTGCATAGAGAAAGTGTGTGTGCAAGAGAGACAACAAGTATAGGGCTCAACTCAACTCAAAGTGGCTTAAGCTGTTGAAACATTAAGTAATGAAAGAAGAGATTGTTTGCTGTATTATTTAAGGAATTGTTGAATTTCCTAAATGGTCTTGCTTGTTTCTCAAGTGTAACTTGAAATACAAAACATGAAAAATAATGAAAAATAAAAAGTTCAAATTTTTGTTTTCTCTCTCTCCATCTAAAATGAACAACCTTAAGAAAAAGTTCAGATTTTTTATTCATACTGCCTGGAATATGAGTTTAAATTAGTGAAATCTTTGTAGTTTAGGACTTTAGTTGGAGATCCTAATTAGTGAAATTGTTATAGTTTACATCGCTATAATTCTATAACAGTGTATTACTTTTATGGGAGAAAAAAGTAATGGTAACTTTTTGTACCTATTTTTTTTGTGTAGTGTTTCTTACGATATGTGATTACAGGAGGTAGAGTTGAAGCATCCAGTTTCTTACCTATTTATTTTCTTGTTAATATTTTTCTTGATTTGTTATTTTATGAGTCATATGACACCGCGATGTTAGAAAAGTATGGAGAAAACTCTTCGACTCATCTTATGGTTGACTCGGAGGTGTGGTTGGATGCGATGAGTCCCAATAAGAAGGGACGAGTCCATGGCACAAGTAACAACTTGTACATTGGCATTGATAACACCATGCATGCTTCATCCTCAGAGGTTATGGGTCCTTCCCGCTCTACACCTTTAACACAGGTAGACATAAATGAAGCTGTAAATGTAGTAATGACAGCATCAATGGCTTCTTTTTTTGAGACTCAATTAGTCCCTATGTTGATGCCCATCCTATCTACACAATCCAAAGCAGCAAATCTTGCTCCACAAGCACCATCACCTTTTTTTTTTATGCTTTGCTCTATTGTTTGGAGTGACGACTAGAAACGATTGTAATTTCCTTGATTAAACATGGGTGAAGGTCTATATACTAATGGTGACATAACATTTTCATATCTTTAAGTAGGGTAAGTTAATTTATTTAATAATCATAATTATAAAAAATATATATTCTACTTCATATGCGAACATGACAAGGATGATAAAGCGAGCTATATATGTAAATATTTTTCGGTCTGATTCTGAGGTTAGCCCAGCCACTCAGAATACTCCTGAGGCTAGCCCAACCACTCAAACTACTCCTGAGGCCAATCCTCTGACTCAAACTACTCCTGAGCTTAATCTACCCACTGAGGTTTCTCTTAAGGTTGTTAGATCTAATGCTTCCCAAGTTAGAAACAAGGAATAGTATTACCAAGTGGCTTCCAATACTCAAGAGGTGGGTGAATTGAGTATAAAAATTTTTTGTAAAACCTCTTTTTAATTAAAACGAATATCAAAAGCATAATAAATAAATGCACAGAAAGAATGAGAAGAAGAAGAGAAACAATAAAGAATAGCAAAAAATAAATGTGCAGTAAAATAAATTGCATAAAATAAAGAGATTAAGGAAAAGAGAAGCGAGGCACAAGATATTTATCCCGGTTTAAACCACTAACCTACTTGTGGTCTACGTCCATCCTCGAAAGCCGAGATTTTTCACTAAGTATACAAGCTTCAATAGGTGCTTGCTACCGTTACAAAATAGAGCACTTTTCACACACAGGGACACTCTACCCTTGTGCTAAAGTCTCAGCCTGCAGGGATACCTCACTCTTATACAAACCTTGAGGGATACCTCACCCTCGATACAAAATATCAGAAAATAGATGAAGAGAAACTCTCACTCAGAGTAAGTAATACAAATTGAAGCACTATAGAGCTCTCTAACAATATCTCAGAATTTTACCAAAAGAGCACAGAGAGAAAGAGAGAAATTATGCAAACAGTATTTTAGCACAGCCAGAAAATAAATTCAAGGATTTGTGTTTTTCAGCCGTGAGGGAAGGTCTCTATTTATAGAGCCTTTGATCAGAAAAAGTCACTGGGTAAATTGAATGCATAATAAATGTAAAATCCGTTTGCGTATCAAATTCAAAAAACCAAAAGCTGAAAACTCGTGGGTTATTCGAATACTTTATTGTGGTATTCGAATACCACTGATATCAATATATAAAAAATAGTTTAAGCTTGGGTTATTCGAATACCATTATGAGGTATTTGAATACCTCTGATATCAGCATATAAAAACCAGATCAGACCCACGTTATTCGAATACCATACCAAGGTATTCGAATGCCACTGTTTGAAATACGTTTGTAAAAGCCTTTTTAAGAGGGTTGTATTCGAATGCCTCTAATGAGTATTCGAATACCTCTGTTAAAAATACGTTTGTAGAGGCATTTTCAGAAGGGTTTTATTCGAATGCCTTTGGAAGTATTCGAATGGCTCTATTTAAAAAACATGAAAAATGCTTCTATGAACAAGATTATATAATATTAGAAAAACCACAATCTCTTTGATTATCAAAGGCCTATTAGAACTTTAATTTGGTTTGTAGAAAAAAAAACAAATTCTTAGATCTTTTGAGTTAAACACTGAGATATCCTATGAAGTTTGTGACAAGAGAGATCCTAAGTCCTAAAGCTAAATTTGAACAACTTGGACTTGATCTTCTCATCATCTCATCATCTCCATATTTGTTATCATCAAAACTCATCATATGGAGGTATTCGAATACCATATGGAGGTATTCGAATAACTAATAAAAAAAAACCTATATATGTCCAGAAAATGCATTTTTGAAAGATAGAAGCATACCTGTATATTTCGTTATTTCTACTGATTTACCTCCTTCATCTTTGTCCAAGTAGCAAGACGTGCCCATTGGAGTGGCCATATGTTTAGCGTTTTCCATTTCGAATCTCTTGAGCAATTCCTTGCAGTATTTTGTTTGACTTATGAAGGTCCCTTCGTTTGTTTGTTTGATTTGAAGTCCAAGGAAGAAATTTAATTCTCCCATCATTGACATTTCAAATTCATTCTGCATTGACTTAGCAAATTCTTTGCAAAGGGATTCATTAGTAGCACCAAAGATAATATCATCCACATATACTTGCACAAGAAGAATGTCATGCTTTTTATTTTTAATAAAAAGAGTAGTATCGACTTTTCCTCTTGAAAAACTATTTTCCAAAAGAAACTTACTCAACCTTTCATACCAAGCTTTAGGAGCTTGCTTTAAACCATATAAAGCCTTTTTAAGTTTAAAAATATGGTTGGGCAGTTCATGATTTTCAAAACCTGGAGGTTGTTCAACGTATACCTCTTCTTGAATAAAACCATTTAGAAAAACACTTTTGACATCCATTTGATATAATTTGAAATCCATGATGCAAGCATAAGCAAGTAGCATTCTGATAGCTTCTAGTCTAGCTACAGGTGCATAGGTTTCTTCATAATCTATACCTTCTTCTTGATTATATCCTTTAGCAACCAATCTAACTTTGTTTCTAGTTATTAACCCATTTTCATCAAGTTTGTTTCTAAAAACCCACTTAGTGCCAATTATGGGGTGATTATTAGGTCTAACAACTAATTCCCAAACTTGATTTCTTTCAAACTGATTTAATTCCTCATGCATAGCTAAGATCCAATGTTCATCATCAAAAGCTTCAATTAAATCCTTAGGTTCAATTTGAGAAACAAAAGCTAAATGATTACAAGTGTTTCTAAGAGAGTTACGAGTACTTACACCTTTAGATACATCACCGATAATCTGATCAAGGGAGTGATATTTTGAAGTTCGCCATTCTTTGGGAAGTTCCAAAGCTTGCAAATCTTCTTATCTTTGTTTATTCTCTTGCTCCTTGATTTCTTTTTCTTTATTATCCAAATGTGTTTCCGCCAAGACCTCTGCAACATCATCAATAACAAGATCCTTTCTCGATCCATTTGGGTCAGTTTCATCAAATGCAACATGTATAGATTCTTCAATAGTCATAGTTCTTTTATTATATATACGAAAAGCTTTAATATGATTTGAATAACTAAGAAATATACCTTCATCAGACTTAGCATCAAACTTTCCTAAGTTATCTTTTCCATTATTTAAAACAAAACATTTGCAACAAAAAACATGAAAGTGTGAGACATTTGGCTTTCTTCCCTTATACAACTCATATGGGGTTTTCTTTAAAATAAGCCTTATAAGGGCCCGGTTCATTACATAACAAACTGTATTTACAGCATCCGCCCAAAAGTATTTAGGAAGAGCAGCCTCATTAAGCATAGTTCTCGCCATTTCTTCTAAAGAACGGTTTTTCCTTTCTACAACTACGTTTTGTTGCGGAGTTCTAGGGACAGAGAAATTATGATTAATGCCATGTTCATGATAGTAATTTTCAAAAACATTGTTTTCAAATTCGCCACCATGATCACTTCTTATAGAAGAGATTTGAAAATCTTTTTCATTTTGAATAACTTTAGCAAGTCTTTTAAAAGCTAGAAATGCATCATTTTTTTTGTAAGAAATAAAGTCCATGTAAACCTAGCAAAATCATCCACAATCACTAAAGCATAGTAATTTCCACTAAAGCTCATAGTTCTAGAAGGTCCAAAAAGATCCATGTGCAAAAGTTGTAAAGGTCTAGAAGTTGAGACTATATTTTTTGCTTTAAAAAAGATATTTATTTGTTTACCCTTTTGACATGCATCACATAATTTATCTTTTATAAAATTAAGCTTGGGTAGTCCAATTACTAGCTCTTTAGAGACCAACTTCTTTAAGTGATCCATGTGAATGTGTGCAATTCTCCTATGCCATAGCCATGAATCATCGTTCTTACTTAAAAGGCATTTCGCATCATTTGAAGATATATCATCAAGACTAATCATATAGATGTTGTTTACTCTATGACCAATGAATTTAACATGCTTGTCATTTTTATCTTCAATTATGCAATAGTTTGAATCAAATATAACTTTATTTCCTTTATCACATAATTGGCTAATACTAAGCAAGTTATGTTTCAAACCTTCAACAAGCAGCACATTTTCAATAGAGGAGTTAGGGTTCTTACCGACTTTGTCGATTCCAAGGATTTTTCCTTTATTGTTATCACCATAAGTGACGTGTCCATGATTCTTTGGAATAAGCATGGTGAATTTTGAGTCGTCCCCGGTCATGTGCTTGGAACAGTCGCTATCAAGATACCAATTTGAACTCTTGGCTTTCAAGCACACCTCGTTTTCGCTTTCTTCTTCATCTCCTTTTGCCATGAGACACAGTTGAGCTTCTTCACTATCTGAGCTGTCAGTTGAGTCCATGTCGTTTTCATCCCATGCTATGTAGGCTTTTCTTCTTTTTCTTTCCTTGAAGAGCTTCTTTTCAAATTTCTCCTTCTTCTTTTGATAAACTGGACACTCCATTTTCATGTGACTAGGTTTGCCACATTCATAGCAAGTGGTATCAGAGCTAGACTCTTGTATAAAGAGCTTAGCAGCTTTAAGAGAACATGGCTTCCTCAAATGGTTTTTCAGAAGGATCTTCCATAAACCGACCACCCTTTTTCAATGGGGATGGTTATGCATATTGGAAGGAAAAAATGAAAATCTTCATCGAAGCTATTGATTTAGATGTATGGGATGCTGTCGAAAATGGCACTTTTATACCCACACATGATGTCGATGTTGTAAGGACCGAAACACCACGAAATAAATGGTCTGATGAAGACAAAAGAAAAGTTCAATTTAATTTAAAAGCCAAAAATATTATTACTACTTTGCTTTGGGATATGATGAGTTTTTTAGAATTTCAAATTGTAAAGCGCTAAAGAAATGTGGGATACTTTGCAAGTTACCCATGAGGGTACTAGTGAAGTTAAGAGGTCGAGAATAAATTCTCTAACTCGTGAATATGAATTATTCAGAATGAACCAAGGAGAAAACATTCAGAAATGCAAAAGAGGTTCACCCATATAGTTAATCATCTTGCATCTTTAGGCAAAAGTTTTTCTAACGAAGATTTGATTAACAAAGTTTTGAGATGTCTTAGCGAGGATTTAGCAACCCAAAGTGACAAAGAATATCGAATCAAGAGATTTATCCACGATGACTTTAGCTACCCTCTTTGGAAAACTTCATGAGCACAATTGGAACTAAGCAGACTAAGCTAAAGCGAAGAGAATGATAAAAAGAAAAAGGGAATAGCGCTCAAAGCCACTTCATCAACATTCGACAATGATGATGAAGAAAATGAAGAAAGTTCGAGAGAACATCGAGGTAAGTGAAGAAAATCTAAGTTTACTAGTTAAAAAGTTTGGTAAATTTTCGGGAAAAAGGAACGCAAAGAAGATCTCCTTCCCTCCTAAAAAGACACACTTCAAAGGCGAAGGAGCTTCATCGACTCCAACTTGCTATGAATGTGGCAAACCTAGTCACATGAAAATGGAGTGCCCAGTTTATCAAAAGAAGAAGGAGAAATTTGAAAAGAAGCCCTTCAAGGAAAGAAAAGGAAGAAAAGCCTACATAGCGTGGGATGAAAACGACATGGACTCAACCGACAGCTTAGATAGCGAAGAAGCTCAACTGTGTCTCATGGCAAAAGGAGATGAAGAAGAAAGTGAAAACGAGGTAAGTTCTAATACTACTTTATTGCCCTCTTACGATGAATTACAAGATGCTTTTGAGGAACTACATGAAGAATCTTTAAAACTCACAAAAATTATTTCTTCATCTAAGAAAATAATTTCTTCTTTAGAAAATCAAATTCTTGTTTTAAACAAAGAAATAGAAGAATTGAAAATTGAAAACGAAACTTTAGGAATCATTGATGCATGCACAAATCATCTTCCACATGCTTCTACTTCTTCATCTTGCTCTTCATGTCATACACTTGAAAAAGAAATTGAAGACTTAAAGAACACTCTTTCTAAATTCACCTTTGGAAGGGATAACTTAAATATTTTATTAGGAAGACAAAGAGTGGTTTTTCAAAAGGCCGGGATAGGTTATAACCCGAAAAATCAACAAAAACTCTAACAAAATTTCTTTGTGCATTCTAGTGTTTCAAGTAGTCCTTTTATTAAATGTTTTTATTGTGGAAGAAAAGGACATAGTACTTCAACATGTAATGCAAGGAAAAACATAAATACAAAATTTGGAATAAAAATGGTTTGGGTTCCCAAAGGTATTATACCCAAAACTGACACACAAGGACCCAAGAAAGTTTAGGTACCAAAAGTTAAAAACTAAACTTGTGTTGTAGGTGTGCTTGAAAGCCAGGAGTTCAAATTGGTATCTTGACAATGGCCATTGTTCCAAGCACATGACCTGGGGATGACTCAAAATTCACCATGCTTATTCCAAAGAATCATGGACACGTCACTTATGGTGATAACAATAAAGGAAAAATCCTTGGAATCGGCAAAGTCGGTAAGAACCCTAACTCCTCTATTGAAAATGTGCTGCTTATTGAAGGTTTGAAACATAACTTGCTTAGTATTAGCCAATTATGTGATAAAGGAAATAAAGTTATATTTGATTCAAACTGTTGCATAATTGAAGATAAAAATGACAAGCATATTAAATTCATTGGTCATAGAGTAAACAACATCTATATGATTAGTCTTGATGATATATCTTCAAATGATGCGAAATGCCTTTTAAGTAAGAACGATGATTCATAGCTATGGCATAGGAGAATTGCACACATTCACATGGATCACTTAAAGAAGTTGGTCTCTAAAGAGCTGGTAATTGGACTACCCAAGCTTAATTTTATAAAAGATAAATTATGTGATGCATGTCAAAAGGGTAAACAAATAAAGGTCTCTTTTAAAGCAAAAAATATAGTCTCAACTTCTAGACCTTTACAACTTTTGCACATGGATCTTTTTGGACCTTCTAGAACTATGAGCTTTGGTGTAAATTACTACGCTTTAGTGATTGTGGATGATTTTTCTAGGTTTACATGGACTTTATTTCTTGCAAAAAAAAATAATGCATTTCTAGCTTTTAAAAGACTTGCCAAAGTTATTCAAAATGAAAAAGATTTTCAAATCTCTTCTATAAGAAGTGATCATGGTGGCGAATTTGAAAACAATGTTTTTAAAAATTACTATCATGAACATGGCATTAATCATAATTTCTCTGTCCCTAGAACTCCGCAACAAAACGGAGTTGTAGAAAGGAAAAACCGTTCTTTAGAAGAAATGGCGAGAACTATGCTTAATGAGGCTGCTCTTCCTAAATACTTTTGGGCAGATGCTGTAAATACAGCTTGTTATGTAATGAACCAGGCCCCTATAAGGCCTATTTTAAAGAAAACCCCATATAAGTTGTACAAGGGAAGAAAGCCAAATGTCTCACACTTTCATGTTTTTGGTTGTAAATGTTTTGTTTTAAATAATGGAAAAGATAACTTAAGCAAGTTTGATGCTAAGTCTAATGAAAGTATATTTCTTGGTTATTCAAATCATAGTAAAGCTTTTCGTATATATAATAAAAGAACTATGACTATTGAAGAATCTATACATGTTGTATTTGATGAAACTGACCCAAATGGATCGAGAAAGGATCTTATTATTGATGATGTTGCAAAGGTCTTGGCGGAAACACATTTGGATAATAAAGAAAAAGAAATCAAGGAGCAAGAGAATAAACAAAGACAAGAAGATTCGCAAGCTTTGGAACTTCCCAAAGAATGGCGAACTTCAAAATATCACTCCCTTGATCAGATTATCAGTGATGTATCTAAAGGTGTAAGTACTCGTAACTCTCTTAGAAACACTTGTAATCATTTAGCTTTTATTTCTCAAATTGAACCTAAGGATTTAATTGAAACTTTTGATGATGAACATTGGATCTTAGCTATGCATGAGGAATTAAATCAGTTTGAAAGAAATCAAGTTTGAGAATTAGTTGCTAGACCTAATAATCACCCCATAATTGGCACTAAGTGGGTTTTTAGAAACAAACTTGATGAAAATGGGTTAATAACTAGAAACAAAGCTAGATTGGTTGCTAAAAGATATAATCAAGAAGAAGGTATAGATTATGAAGAAACCTATGCACTTGTAGCTAGACTAGAAGCTATTAGAATGCTACTTGCTTATGCTTGCATCATGGATTTCAAATTATATCAAATGGATGTCAAAAGTGCTTTTCTAAATAGTTTTATTCAAGAGGAGGTATACGTTGAACAACCTCCAGGTTTTGAAAATCATGAACTGCCCAAGCATGTTTTTAAACTTAAAAAGGCTTTATATGGTTTAAAACAAGTTCCTAGAACTTGGTATGAAAGGTTGAGTAAGTTTCTTTTGGAAAATAGTTTTTCAAGAGGAAAAGTCGATACTACTCTTTTTATTAAAAATAAAAAGCATGACATTCTTCTTGTGCAAGTATATGTGGATGATATTATCTTCGGTGCTACTAATGAATCCCTTTGCAAAGAATTTGCTAAGTCAATGCAGAATGAATTTGAAATGTCAATGTTGGGAGAATTAAATTTCTTCCTTGGACTTCAAATCAAACAAACAAACGAAGGGACCTTCATAAGTCAAACAAAATACTGTAAGGAATTGCTCAAGAGATTCGAAATGGAAAACGCTAAACACATGGCCACTCCAATGGGCACGTCTTGCTACTTGGACAAAGATGAAGGAGGTAAATCAGTAGAAATAACGAAATATAGAGGTATGATTGGTTCAATAGGTGCTTGCTACCGTTACAAAATAGAGCACTTTTCACACACAGGGACACTCTACCCTTGTGCTAAAGTCTCAGCCTACAGGGATACCTCACCCTTATACAAACCTTGAGGGATACCTCACCCTCGATACAAAATATTAGAAAATAGATGAAGAGAAACTCTCACTCAGAGTAAGTAATAATACAAATTGAAGCACTATAGAGCTCTCTAACAATATCTCGAATTTTACCAAAAAGCACAGAGAGAAAGAGAGAAATTATACAAACAAGATTTTTAGCACAACCCGAAAAAATAAATTCAAGGATTTGTGTTTTTCACCATGAGGAAGGTCTCTATTTATAGAGCCTTTGATCGAAAAAAAGTCATTTGGGTAAATTGAATGCATAATAAATGCAAAATCCATTTGCGTATCAAATTCAAAAAACCAGAAGCTGAAAACTCGTGGGTTATTCGAATACTTTATTGTGGTATTCGAATACCACTGATATCAATATATAAAAAATAGTTTAAGCTTAGGTTATTCGAATACCATTATGAGGTATTCGAATACCTCTAATATCAGCATGTAAAAACTAGATTAGACCCACGTTATTCGAATACCATACCAAGGTATTTGAATGCCACTATTTGAAATACGTTTGTAAAAGCCTTTTTAAGAGGGTTGTATTCGAATGCCTCTAATGAGTATTCGAATACCTCTATTAAAAACACGTTTGTAGAGGCATTTTTAGAAGGGTTTTATTCGAATGGAAGTATTCGAATGCCTCTATTTAAAAAACATGAAAAACGCTTCTATGAACAAGATTATATAATATTAGAAAAACCACAATCTCTTTGATTATCAAAGGCCTATTAGAACTTTAATTTGGTGTGTAGAAAAAAAAACAAGTTCTTAGATCTTTTGAGTTAAACACTGAGATATCCTATGAGAGCTCTGTACAAGAGAGATCTTAAGTCCTAAAGCTAAATTTGAACAACTTGGACTTGATCTTCTCATCATCTCATCATCTCCATATTTGTTATCATCAAAACTCATCATCAATGTTGCATGGTAATCACAAATAGTCCACAAAATATTAGACTGTTGATGCCATAAGTATGTCTGCTAACTTAATGCTTTGATAGTTTTTGTTTTGTTGATGCTTTGAGCCTTTTTATTTTCACAATGCTTTGAGAATTATTTTTTTAATTTGGATTGATGATTTGAATTTTAAATGAAAGATGAAGAGGAAGGTACAACATATAAGGCACATATGAAAGTTAGTGATGTATGGGTTCTCCTTATAGGGAAAAAGGTGAAGGTACAATTAAATGAAGCTGGCCAGCTAATAAAGGAAGCAGAAGGTCTCCTTAGTGGGTTTCTAGGATGTTTAGGGAAAGACTTTAAAATATTCTCTTTGTTATGAAAAATGGTCAAAGGTTTCAGATACAACCAAAACAGAAGTATATGGCAAGACAATAAAGGTTTGTATTATGACTTTATATTTGTATAATTTAATTTTTGTTTATGCTATCTAACATTTGATTTATTAAAATTGAAGGACAAATTTTTGGTTGATGATGGTCTTGTAAAGGAATACATATTGAAGATTCTTGGAAGAAATTGGAGGGATAACCGGCTCAAGTTATTTAATAAGTTCTACAATAAATCCCTCACCCAAGATCAAAATATTCAGAATAACCCACCTGGCATTCCTCGGAATGAGTGGGCATCATATATTGATTACAGATTAAGACTAGAAAAAAAAAAAGTAATACAATTATAATAAATACTCCTATACATGAAAGCTATTTGATAAATCTGTTTTTTTTTTAAATGGAACAAGCAATGTGCATAACTAATTATGAGAATCGGAAGAAGTTGGTTGTTCCACACACAGGTGAATCAAAGACTCTAGCTAGGAGAAAGGATGAGATAGTAATATTCTCTAAGTACATGTAGTCAATTATCCTTTTTTGTTGAATTGTCTAACACATCTTTTATCTTTTAAAATTTGTAGGAGATTGAATATGGAGACCAACTAGGTAGGGGAATCATGTATAAAGCTACACACACAAAGAAAGATGGTACACCTATCAATGATGAAGCTAAGGAAATTATTGTAAGTATCAAGTGAATGAAAATGACATCTTTGTTGGATAATATATATATATATATATATATATATATATATTTATATTATTTGCATGTTATATACAAGACAAGATTGGCGCAATTAAGAGTGAAGAGAATTCTTCACAAATAGGTTCATCAACAAATTCGCTTACTAGGGTGCTAGGGAAAGAGCACCCAGGTTATGTTTGGGGTATAGGGTTAGACCCTTGTCCTTCTCAAGTCTTGGGTTCGACCATTCACCAAATGAAGGGAATCTCATTATCCTCGACTAACGAAGCAACCTTGGTTGAAGAAGTCAAGGATTTATAGGAAGAATTGCGAACCAGCAATGAGAGGATGGAAGAGTGAGTTATAAAATGTTTAGGTAAAAAGAGTTAGGTTGTTTATGCTATGAAAATCATTCTGATTTGTAATGCTTCATTGTAACTTAGATTCAATTTTTATATGTCTCTGTTTTGAGATGGGTTAATTTTTATAATTGCTAAAAGTTGTTTTTTAATGGTAGTTATTACTATGTTGATAGGACTGAAATTTTAAATTATTGTGAAAGAATAATTATTACTTTTCAATAATGTAGAGAAAATATAAGTGGCTGTTTGAGCATCATAAACGTATCAAAAAGTCCTTTGACCACAAAAGATTTAAACTACTTAAGAATACAATGTGTAAGGTTCGTCACAACCAGGATGAAGGCAATTAGATTCCAACTCATGTACAGGAAGAGTTTGAGAGGCAATGGCAGGAAGATCCTAAATGGTTGGAGAAGAAGAGAAAGAACATTCAGAACAGAAAATCTGTGGAGGGATTGTCAAAACTCACTAGAGGCTCAATTCCTGCAATAACGCTTAAGAAGAAATTGGTGAATAACTTCCATCAAATTTGTCATTCGAGCTAATTAGGTTTGTCTTCACATAATATTATTTCTCCTTACATATTTCCAGAAACAACAATTGAAGAGGGATCCACGACATTGGACTATTCACACAACTTCACACATACAAAGGGAAGTGGATATCCACCAAAGCAAAAAATTTTGTTGTAAGTATAAATATTGTATAAATGCTACAATTAAATTTTAATATATGGCTAAGTCAATTTGCAAGCATAAATATTTATTAACAATTGGATTTGTCAAGATAAGTACCAAAAATGTGTTAGTGAGAGGGACTCACAGTGGCCACCGGGGGAGGAGACTATTGACATTCACTCTAACAACAACATCTACTGGGATATTGTTGGATGCGTTAGCTAGAAGAAACGCATTTATGGCTTGGGATCTGATGTTGCTTATCATGCATCATCTTCCTTTACATCTGTTGAAGGTTGTTCACAATTAGAGATGGAAGCCATGAGGAGTTTGGTTGCAAGACTCAATACGCAGGTGATGGAATAATGAGACTTAATCAACATAATCCTACAGCGCTTGAAGACATCTACTTGTGGCTCACAAGCTACAGGCAACGATCATGAAGATGAGCCACTTGGTATAGGGATGAGAATGACATGGATGAGGATGACTACCATCTATTTCCTCTTAATGTTTGATACATTGTCTTCATGTTTATTTTGATAAGGAACATGTATAACTTAATTTATATTTTCTTTGACCTTTTGAAATACTTTTACTTTGACCTTATAAAATATTTTGTGGTATGACTTGATATGCAACTATGGTAATGACATTTTTAAAATTTGAAAATTTGTTGCTAGATTTTGGATTGGATTGTTGTAATATTGTGTTGCATACAAGTTTAAATTATATAATGGGACTGTGTAAAAATTCAAAAATAATAATTAAAAAATTTTAAGTCATAAGCGATGGAAATCATCTGTCTTTAATAAGCATAGATTTATACTTTCATTTTAGCGATGAAATCTAAAATCATTGCTAAATAATTATATTTTAAAAATCAACAAATTTTGGCTACGGATGTGGTGCAATGATAGCGACGAAAAATTTTTAAATAGCGATGGAAAAATCCTTCGTTACTTAGCCATGAAACTCTTTTTCCATCGTTAGGAAATTAGCCTCCAAGAATTACACGACGTCCACCATTCTATGACAAATTCAGTCTCTAATTATTATAGCGACGGAATTTAATGGATCAATGATGGAAAAACTTCATCGCTATCCACGTAATTTTGTTGCTAAATAATAATATTTTAATAATAAATTTTTTTGGCTATGGATGTGGTGTAATGATAGCAATGAAATTTTTTTAAATAACGTTAGAAAAATCCATCACTATTTAGTCACAGAACTCTTTTTTCGTCACTAGGCAATTAGCCACCATGGATTACGCGACGTCCACCATTCTATGACAGATTCCAACGCTAATTATTATAGCAATGAAATTTAATGAATCAGTGATAGAAAAATATCATCGCTATTCGCATAATTTTTAGTAGTGCTAATTCCTGTAATGGTCCTTCATAGTTTGTCCAATCTAAGTTAGCTGACTAATGGAGCACTACATCACGAGAAATTCTAATATACTCTCGAAGTATACACTCTAGGAAGGTTTGTAATCATTTGATCTAACAATAAATACGATATAAGTATCACATGTTACAATTTAAGAGGAATAGTCAAGTAAGAACTTCTTATGGATCATATGCAAGCATATGAGTAATAAATGATCTATTTGCTAAGTCAATTAATGATTCATGTACTTACATGTGACATAGTGTTTCATTAGTTTGTTGACTGAAATTAGACGAAGGACTAATTGTAACAATTAGAGTAGTTTAAGGACTAAATTAAAAATTTTGAGAGTTTAAGGCAGATGCTATTTTCTCATGTTTTTATTACAGAACAACCCCACAAAGCATCTAAGAAAGTAAATAACTTATATACTACTACTAGCTTATGTTATGGATTGAAAAGAGAGCCACAAAATATTTAGAACTTATTTGCCTTTGGCATCATCAAATTAAAATTTATGGATGTGCCCATGATCTAAGCTTGATACCTACAATAGCATTTTAGAGGAAAGTTTAATTAATAGTAAGCACAAATTAAGAGCTAGTAGTGAACCTTTGAATTAAAGCCAATATTTTCATAACCGAACCGGTAAAGAGAGAGGTTCAAGGTTTTAAAGTTCAACTAGAGTCGAACTGGGTTATGTTAAAAAAATATGATATAAATATATATATATATATATATATATATATATATATATATATATATATATAAGATAATGTTAATAATATTTAACACAATTAAATTGATTCATGAATACTATGTTATTATTTTCTAATATGTTCTCAATAGTTAAAAGAATATTAAAAAAGAATTAAAAAATATAATACAATATATACTATTTATTATATATAATAAATATTTGAAAAAAGGATTTATGATTTTAAATTCATCTTATATGACAAATTTACTCTTGCATGAATGGTTTTGTATGACATTCCACAAAACCAAAGAGAACTGGAATGACGTCTCCTTCCTTTTCCTATATACAATCAAAACCAAAGCAACTACGAAGGTAAGCTACTGGCAATCCAAAAGAAAAACCACAAACATTTCATAAGATACTAAATAACCTAACCGGAGAATTGGAATGACGTCTCCCAGAATCCCACCCATGGCCTTCAAATACGAGGGCGAATAGAGCGTGCACCGCTAGAGGGAGCAAATCCTTCAAACCTTTCAAATTTGACATTCCAATAGTAAATGAGACGGAACACAACATGACCTTTGTTCGTGTGACTGAAAATACAAATAAGAAAAAAATGAATAACCAAATTTGCCTTTTGTGGCAACTTGCTGAGTCAACAAAATATAGATATGTGCATGTTTGGATGCAGAAAATGTTCAGTGAAGGGGCTGAAAATCATGAATCATATTATTAACTATAGAAAAAATTTCTTCAAAGTTAGCAAATAAAGTTGTGTTCACCTTTAGATTATTTAATGGGTTAAGATTAAAATGTACTATTTTAAATTAAGGATAGATATACTATTATTTGCTCACTTTAGAAGAGTATTTTCCTTTCATTATATAGGAAGTTTTATGAATAAAGTTCAAAAAGAATAAAAAATATATATTTATATTAGATATTAAATGCATCACAATAGTAGTTATTATCTATATCATGATTCATAGGCAAAACAAAGTTTATATATATATATATTAAAAAAGGTAAGAGAGTGAAGCTGAAAGTGAGAAGAGTTAGTAGGTTTATTATATAAAGATTAAAAATTAAATGAAAGATGAGTTGAAATTATAATATCAATGTATATAAAATAATCATGAATTACATGTCAAATATATATCAAGTATAAACTTTTTTAACTTTTCCATTTTTATATTAACATCCTTCTTGTTTGAAAAATTACTCATACCTCCCTTGCTTTATATTTTCAAAGGGACTTTGTGTAATGTTCGTACATAAAGTATAGGTGGTATGTGTAATTTCGTAAACAAAGAAAGGTGTTGGAGTGTAATAACAATACATAAAATCAGGAATGTGAGTATAATTTTTAAATAAGAAGAGTATTAATGTAATAAGTACTAACCTTATAGGAGATCAATATAATTATCCTTTTATCTTTTGGTAAATTAAATTAAATTATTGATACCTAAAATAAGATTTGGTGAGAAGATGGGCTAAGGCCATTCTCAGCCCCCTTAAATCCGTCTCTGGGTATGTGGCAAAATGAGTAAAACTGATGTACAATTCTATTGCAATCAAAAGTCTTTTTCTTCATTGTATTTTGGCAAACACTAATTGACATAAAGATCAAAACTCGTTTAGTTATCAACCTAAAAAGAGTATTACTTACGGTTGTCAAAGTGGATTCTACCCCAAGAGGCAATCTGGGATACTAAAAATACATCTCACTAAGATCCCAAGTTGATTTGATTAGGCCCGCATAACCCATTCGAGCTAAGTTGGACATGACCAGATTGGTTTCTTACAATTAAAGAAAAAAAAGGCAAATGTGCATTAGTTTAGGGGGAGCGATACATAGGCTAGATAAAAAAAAATTTGAAACCCTAATAGCTAGTAGCCAGCCACCCGACCCACTATCTATAATGTCCTACTCTAATTTTATAATTATTATAATTATTTCTCTAAGATATTTACTAAACAATTTTTGATATTTCAATCAACTGTTATTAATATCAGTTTATAATATTTTTACATTAACAAAGAGTAGAACCCTTCAAAAGTTAGTAGTTAATATATACATGCCTTATATACGTATGAGTAGCACTTCTAAAATGAGTTAGCACCTATAGTCAAAAGTTAGGCTCCACTAGGCCTTTACATGGTGCTAAAAAAACATGAAAAGCCTATGGAGTGCTACTTATATACATATTTATATATACAATTCTACTATTACTACTCGTCGAATAGTAGGATGATCAGACAGAGGTCCCCTATAGTGAATGAAAAGACATAATCTCCCAATTATGGCATATATACTTGTTCAACTCGAAGATCAATTAGGAACCTTAGTGTGAGCATTTTCTGAAATACCATACAAAATTTGGTGAGATAAAACTCAGTAGGAATGAACCAAAACATATATAAGTTTTGAAGAATGATATTTCAGCTGTCATATATACAGAAAACAATTTTACTGTCCTTTTCCATCTTTCTTTCTAAAAATCCATAATTTTTTTTAGTTCATGAAATACTTAACAATTCTTATAAAATTTCTATAAAACATTCATGGAGTAATTTGAGCAATAGATGGAGTAAGTATCATCGTATTTTCTCCTCATCCCACTGTTAAAGCAATTTCTTAACCAAATGTGCATATTTCTAATCAGGGGAATCTTCCCTTAATAATTTCTAATCGAGGCGTCCCTCAATAATTTCTAATCATGGTCATAATAATATTCTCTAATGCACATTGATTATTAGTTTCAATGGGACAACATTTCAAATTTTACTCCATAAAATACATATATATATCTATAATTGTATAATTCTCATTATGTTAAAGAGTACTCATATTATTAAAGGATATAAACAATAAAAAAAACTCAAGTCATCATTTCTAGGGTTTACTTAAAGCACTTTCATATCACTTTACATTTCAACTAGTGAATTGAGTCATAGTATAAGTTTTCCTTTTAGTCTCCATAGAGTAAAATACTTTATTTTTACAAATCTATATGCTGTTATTCAATTAACATTTCATTTTTATCAATTTTGGGTCCTGTTATTCGAATAGCTTCTATAGCTATTTGAATAGCATATGCATTTTCTTAATTCTGGGTGGTGCTATTTCAAATAGCAACCATTGTTATTTGAATAGACCATTATTTCCTTTCAATTCTGAGTGTTTCTATTCGAATAGTCATATCGAAAAGAAACAAGTTTGCTTCGGTTCTGTAAAAGTCTGCAACCATGAAAGATAAGAAAAAAATTTCATGAAGAGATTGAAAACGAAAACAAAACAGAAAAGAGTTATTATAGAAATCCTGCAACAAGTTTGGAAGAGTCAAAAATTCGAAGAAATAAATAGAGATATACCAAAGTTGAAATTAGAATTAAGAGTAGTAGAAAGAAAGAAGAAATGAATGGGTTTTCACCATGCTTACCTTCTTGCAGAAACGTGACTCAGGTGATAATGGGGAAGTTAGTTTGTGATTGAGTGTTGGAATAGTGCAAAAAAATAGAGCTACTTTTTGTTAATTGAATGAATCGTTACTGATGAGAAAATGGAGGGCTAAGGGGGTATTTGGTCGTTAAGTGTCACAAGGGGTAGATGAAGGCACGATTCTCTTGATTCTATATATGGTTCGTTGTTTATAGGAGAAAGACAAGTTAGCTTATATAGAGGAGTAACTTACTCAATTAGCTTTAAGATTTTTTATGGTCTCTAATCCATTACTGACACTTGTTTCTCTTATAGCAGCATGCTTAACTCATTAATTTTTTTTTATCTTTGTTATTATTACTTTATTAGACTTTTTTTGGAGAGACTTCTTGAAGCGTACTACGTGCTTAGCTTTCTGTGGACATATTATCTCTTATTTTTTTAGGATGTTACATTCTTCCACTCTTAAGAAAAGTTTGTCCTCAAAATTTCTACTTATTACTTGCTAAAAGAGTTCTGGATATTTTTGTTTAAAATCTTCTTTTACTCCCCACATATTATCTTCCATATCTTGTCCTTGCACAAAACTTTGACCATAGGAATATTTCTATTTCTTAGTTGCTTGTAAATCATATCCACTATTTGTACAGGTTGTACCTCATATGTCAAATTATCTTTTAACTGTATAGATTCTGCCTCTATGATTTGTGAAGAATCCAAAGTTGAGACACATGAAACACATTATGAAGGTTTGATAAGTTAGGAGGTAAAACAATTTGATAATTAATGGTACCGACTCTTTTGAGGATTTAGAAAAGTCCAATATATCTAGGACTCAGATTCTTTATTTTCAAGGATCTGTCAATTCCAGTTGTTGGGGTGACTCGAAGGAATATGTGTTCTCCTTCCTGGAATTCTAATAGTTTTCTTCTTTTATCTGTATAACTCTTCTGTCTGCTTTGAGCTGCTAACATTCTATCCCTGATTAGTTTTATTTGTTCTGAAGTTTGTTGTACTAAATCAAGTCCTAATAAATTTCTTTCTCCCATTTCAAACCAATATAAAGGAGATTGACATTTTCTTCCATGCAATGCTTCATATGGTGCCATACCAATACTGGAATGATGATTTTTACTATTGGAAAATTCTATCAATGGTAGGTAGGTATCCCAACTTCCCTTGAAATCCAAAACCCAAGCCCTAAGCATGTCCTCTAGGGTTTGAATTGTTCTTTTAGTTTGACCATTAATTTAGGGATGGTAAGCAGCACTAAAAGATAACTTCGTCCCAAAAGCTGCCTATAACGATTCCCAAAACCTAGAGGTAAGTCTTGGGTCTCTATCAAAAACTATGATAGTTGGTAGATCATGAAATCTCATAATCTCTTTAATATCCAATTAGGCTAACTTATTTAATGGACAATTAATCCTAATAGGTAGAAAATAAGCAGACTTAGTCAATCTATCTACAATTACCTATACAACATCATGTCCTATATTAGTTCTTGGTAAACCCACAACAAAATCCATGGAAATACTATCTCATTTTCATTCTGGAATTTCTAAAGGTTACAACAAACTTGCGGGTTTTTTATGTTCTATTTTAATTTTCTGACACGTTAGACACTATGACACATACCTAGCTATTTCAGATTTCATGTCAGGCCATTAAAATTGATTTTTAAGATCCTGATACATTTTATTAATTCTTGGATGAATTGTATACTTACTCTTGTGAGCTTCCCCCATAATTTCTTTCTTTAAATTTAAATTATTAGGTACGCACAATATATTTTTATATATGACTACTTCATCATCCAATAATTTAAAATCTGGATGTTTTCCTTTAGGTATCCCTTCTTTAAGAGCTTGCAAAAACTGATCTTCTTTTTGTGCCTCTTTAATTTTTGTTTTTAGATTACAGGTAACCTGTAAAACATTTAAACAAATTCTATGTGGTTCAAGGGTTATTGAAAGATTTAAATCCTTAAACATTTCTATCAAATCAATTTCCTAAACCATCATGTATGACAAATGGAGAGATTTCTACTTAAAGCATCAGCTACAACATTTTCTTTTCTTGGGTGATATTTAATTCCCACATCATAGTCTTTAAGAAATTCAATCCACCTTCTTTGCTTCATGTTCAATTCATTTTAATCAAAAAGATATTTTAAACTCTTATGATCAGTATATACCTTAAATTTTATCCATATAAATAATGTCACAAAATTTTCAAAACAAAAACTACTACAGTTAATTCCAGATCATGTGTTGGGTAATTTTCTTCATGAGATCTAAGTTGTCTAGAGGCATAAGCTACTATCTTCTCCTTTTGCATTAACACACAACCGAATTCTTTTTTAGAGGCATCACTATAAACTACAAAATATCCTAAAGAATCAGCAATTACAAACATAGGGGCAATAGTGAGTCTTTTCTTTAATTCCTGGAGACTTTCCTCACAGTTTTTTATCCACACAAAAGGAGTGTATTTTCTAGTCAAGCTAGTCAAGGGCATAGCTATTTGAGAAAATCCCTTTATGAACCTACGGTAGTACCTTGCTAAGGCCAATAAACTTTTTATTTCAATTATTGTCTTTGGTTGCTCCCAATGCATGATTGCTTCCACTTTACTAGGATCTATTGTGACTCCTTCTTGGTTTACCACATATCTTAGAAATTTAATTTCTCTTATCCAAAATTTACATTTTTTCAATTTTGCATATAACTATTTTTCTTTCAAAGTCTCTAACATTATTCGTATATGAATTGCATGTTCCTCTTCTGTTTTTGAATAGATCAGAATATCATCAATGAAAACTACCATAATTTTATTCAAGTATGGCCTAAATACCCTATTCATATTATCCATAAACATAGTAGGTGCATTAGTTAAACCAAACAGCATCACCAGATATTCATAATGTCCATTTCTAGTCTTAAATGCTATTTTAGGGATATCTTCTTATTTTACCCTAATCTGATGGTATCTTGACCTTAAATTTTTTTTGAAAAAACTGATGCTCCATGTACTTGGTCTAACAAATCATCTATCCTAAGGAATGAATATTTATTCTTAATGGTCATCTTATTTAGTTGTCTATAATCTACGCACCAATCTAAGACTATTGATGTGTGTGAAATAACATCATATTTTATTCTTATTTTGCATGCATTTTTATGCATTTTAGGTATTTTAGTTTTTTTTATTTGTTTTTATTTAGTTCGGATAACTGCAGTGTTTGTGGTGTTCTTGTGCAGAATTGATGCTCAATTGGCCTTGAAATGGACGGAAAGCTTGCATGATTGAAGTTGGAGCTTTACGGATAGCAAACAGGGTCAAAAAGCTTACTCCAGAGATATCTATGGCCTGCCTGTGGAATTTTTCATGGCCATGGATCGAGCAGCAACTTGAAGAAGCAAAAGAGAAACTCCAGAGAGTTCTATGGCCAGGCCGTGGAATGATCCACGGCCGTGGAATTCAAGCTGAAGAAAAAGTGGCCTATGGTAGAGAGATCCACGACCAGGCCGTGGAATGATCCACGACCGTGGATCACAGTACGCATCAGTTTTCAAGTTTTATTTTTTATTTCTTTTAGGGCCTTTTAGCTAATTAAAACCCTAGGGGTATAAATAGGTGTTCTGAATATAGTTTTGGGGTTCCAATTTGGTTAGAAGGAGGCACACTTGGAGGCTCTGGATCTTAATCTTTCTTCCCTCTTCTCTCTTTGATTACGAGTTTGGATGTTCTTGAATTTAATTTCTTGTTTCTTCTTCTCCATGTCTGAGTAGTTTCTTTTGTTTCTAGGATTGGGCAATACCCTTTGATACATTGATGATGATTAATTGACTTTGTTTCCCCTTTTATTAATCTTGAATGTTCTTTGATTCAATCCTTATTGCGCTTATTCATGTGAATTTGCTGGCCACATATTTGCATCTTATAGATATCTAGGGACGTACTGAGAGGTGAACCTAGGTGTTGGAACCATAAAAATTGAACTTAAGGTATAAATCACGAGAGTAGGTTTAGCCTTTCGAGAATTCAATGAATTACCATAAAGCGTAATGGGTTTAATTTAAATTCAATTACCATGAGAGTAGGAATTGGTTTAATTGGGTACGGTTCTTATCTCTTGAGAAAGAACATTAACTAATTTAGAGTAATTCACCTTCAATTGAATTTCAATTTTAATAAAAGGGTTATCAATTAAGATTTGTCTTATATCATTGTGGTTACCCCAATCTTGGAAGCTTTCTTGAATTTGAAAAACCTTTCTTAATAACTTACTGTTTTTATTCTTAATTTTGTACTTTAGTATTTATTTACTTAATTGCTTGGTTACCACATTCTTATCACTCAACAATTTTATCCCCTTTGTTTAATTTAATTAAATTAATTAATTAATTGGTATTCATAGACACAGTCTCCGTGGGTTCGATCTTTTTATTAGTTGACGATGAAATTGTACACTTGCAGATTTCACACACCAAGTTTTTGGCGCCATTGTCGGGGACTATGTTTTACTTGAATATCAAATTAATTTTAATTTAATTATTTTAAACCTTTTTTTATCATATTCTTACGTTCTTGATTTCTCTTTGACTCTCTGCAGGTAATTTCTCTTGTTTATGCGAAGTACTAGACATTCCGGGACTCTTATTGAAGCAGATCCTAAAATTGAAAGAACTCTTCATAGAAGGAGAAGACAACAAAGGCAAAGAGTAAGAGAAATACTTGAACCAACATTAGTCATGGCTAAAGCTGAGGATAATAGACCATTAAAAGAGTATGCAGCCCCTAATGCTCGGGGTTTGTGATCTGGAATTGCTCGGCCAGACATTGAAGTTAGGCACTTTACCATACCTCCTGCCTTACTTTCTATGATAAGGCAGAACCAGTTTAAAAGATTGCCATCAGAGGACTCGAATGATTATGTGGATATGTTCTTGGAGTTTTGTGAGATCCTCAAGATTGAAGAAGCCTCTGTTGATGCTATTCGTCTCCGCCTGTTTCCATTATCATTGAGAGATAGAGCTAGAGCTTGGTTGAAGTTTGTTCCCGCTGAGACAATAACTACTTGGGACCAATTGGAGCAAGCTTTCTTGGACAAATTCTTTCCACTTTCCAAGACTGCTCATCTTAGGACCCAAATCACAAGCTTCGTTCAGAAAGATGGCGAGTCATTGTCAGAAGCTTGAGACAGATATAAGGCTTTGCTGGAAGCCTGCCCACACCACGGGTTAGAGAAATTGTTCATCGTCCACACCTTCTACAATAGTTTAGAATATTCTTCGAATGTGTCTCTTGACTCTGCAGCTGGTGGATCTTTGATGAATAGAAGGCTCACAGAAGCTTATGAGATTATTGAGAGTGTAGCTGTAAATCATCACCAATAGGCAAATAAAAGAGGCCATAACCCGAGAAACTCTTGGGAGGTAAGTTTGAGGTAGACGGTGTTGATTTAATCATGTCAAAATTTGATTCTTTGAATAAACATTTTGACATGCTTGAAAAAGCTCATGTTAATGTCATAGGTGCTTCTAACAATTTCTGTGAGATTTGTGGAGCACAGGGATACATAGGTACCGAATGTTAAGTTGGAATTGGATCCTCACAAGGTGCACCGGTGGAGCAAGTGGAATCATGCCACAATTTCCATGACTTCAACCAAAAGGGAAAGAATGATTCGTATTCTCAAACTTACAACCCCGATTGGAGGTCACATCCTAACTTCTTTTACCGGAATAGTCAGTACCAAGCTGGACAAGGTAATGCTAAACCCTCTTCTGGACTCCAACAGGTATAAAAATATAGACTTGAGTTTCTTCTTGAGAATTTTGTTAAGAGTCAATCTAAGCAAAATGAGGAGTTTAGGCAACATGGGCAAGTTATGACTGAGGCCATTCGAGAGTTGTCAGCTAAGGTTGACAATTTGGTTATTTATAATAAGATATTGGAAACCCAGATTGCCCAACAAGCAAGCACTTCACATAGGCAACAGGGTAAGTTTCCTGGTCAACTTAAAGTCAACCCAGGCAATGAACATTGTAAAGCTGTGAATTTGAGGAGTGGAAAGAAATTAGAGGATTCCACGGGTAAGGGGGAGAGTGAAAAAGATAAGGGAATTGAGGATAAAGAGACTAAGACACAACCCTTAGAAGAAGAGGAAACTACTGAGAATATGTCCCAGTATGTACCCCTAAACCTTACTAACCCCTGGTTCCCTTCCCTCAAAGATTGGCTAAGGCGAAGTTAGATAGGCAGTTTGGGAAGTTCTTAGAGGTCCTTAAGAAATTGTACATTAACGTACCCTTCACTGAGGCGTTGAAACAAATGCCTACCTATGCTAAGTTTCTTAAGGACATTTTGTCAAATAAGAGAAAGCTCGAGGAATATGAGACAGTAGCTTTAATTGAGGAGTGTAGTGCTTTAATTTAAAATAAATTACCTCCTAAATTAAAAGATCCAGGTAGCTTCTCTATTCCCTGTTTGATTGGCAACACAAATTTTGATAAAGTTCTGTGTGATTTGGGGGCTAGTGTTAGTCTTATGCCCCTTTCAGTGTGTAAGAAATTGGAGGTGGTGAGCTAAAACTCATAACTATCTCACTTCAATTGGCAGATCGGTCCGTCAAGTACCCCGTAGGCATCTTGGAGGATGTTCCTATCTGAGTTGGTAAGTTTTTCATACCTACTAATTTTGTTGTACTTGAAATGGAGGAGGATTCCCAAATCCCCATTATTCTTGGTAGCCCTTTCTTAGCTACTGCTAGTGCTATAATTAATGTTAAAAATGGTAAATTATCTTTAACATTTGATGATAATAAGGTTGAGTTTGATATTTCTAAATCTATTAAACAACCTTCTTTTGAGGACTCTTGTTACAGGATTGATTTATTGCACCAAGTAGTGGAAGAAGAATCCACCAAAATTCATTTGGAAGATCCATTGGAGAGATGCTTGGTTGGTGGCAGCTCTTTTGATTCTAGAGGAGAGGTAGCTGAGTATGCCTGCTTGTTGGAGGCAACCTCAAAAATTCCACCTTACAAAGCTAAAGTGGAAAAACTTGAGCCAAAGCCTAAGTCTGAAGATTGGGATGAGGAAAAGGCTCCTAAGGTAGAACTTAAAACCCTTCCTTCCACTCTCAGGTATGAGTTTCTTGGTCCTAACTCTTCTTATCCTGTCATTGTTAGTGCTAGCTTGAATGAGTTAGAGACTGAGAAACTGCTTAGGGTTCTTAGGATGCATAGAAAGGTCATATGATATACTCTTGATGATATTAAAGGAATAAATCCTTCCTTTTGCATGCATAGAATTTTGATGGAACCTGACCATAAACCCTCTGTTGAGCATCAATGTAGGTTGAATCCTAATATGAAAGAGGTTGTTAAAAAAGAGATTCTTAAGTTGCTTGACACTAGGATAATTTACCCAATTTCTGATAGTGAATGGGTTAGTCCTATGCATGTGGTTCCTAAGAAAGGGGGGATAACTGTAATTGAAAATGAGAAAAATCAATTAATTCCCACTAGGACAGTCACAGGTTGGAGGATGCGCATTGATTATAGGAAGTTGAATAATGCTACTAGGAAAGATCACTTCCCTCTACCCTTCATTGATCAGATGCTTGAGAGGCTAGCTAGGCATACATACTTTTGTTACTTAGAAGGATATTCAGGATTCCACCAAATCCCTATCCATCCTAGTGACCAGGAGAAGACCACATTTACTTACCCCTATGGCACTTTTGCCTATAGGAGAATGCCATTTAGTTTATGTAATGCCCCTGCTACTTTCCAAAGATGCATGACTGCAATATTTTTTGGATTTATTGAAAACATCATGGAAGTTTTTATGGATGATTTTTCAGTATATGGAACTACATTTGATGATTGTTTGTTTAATTTGTCTAAGATTTTGCAGAGATGTGAGGAGGTTAATCTTGTCTTGAATTGGGAGAAGTGCTATTTTATGGTACAAGAGGGGATAGTGCTTGGACATTTGGTTTCTGGAAAAGGAATTGAGGTGGATAAGGTAAAAATTGAAGTGATTGAGAAATTGCCTCCACCGGTGAATGTGAAGGGAGTGCGTAGTTTCTTGGGACATGCTGGTTTTTACCAGAGATTCATCAGAGATTTTTCTAAAATTGCTAAACCTTTGTCTAATCTCTTAGTAAAAGATGTTCCATTTAATTTTGATAGTGGCTGTTTGAATGCCTTTTGTAGGTTGAAAGAAGCTTTAATCACTGCTCCCGTTTTGCAAACACCGGATTGGAATCTACCATTCGAGGTCATGTGTGATGCTAGTGACTATGCCGTAGGAGCTGTGTTGGGGCAAAGAAAAGACAAGAAAGTGCATGCAATTTACTATGCTAGCAAAACACTTGATGGAGCTTAAGCAAACTATGCCACCACAAAGAAAGAGTTGCTAGTGGTAGTCTTTACTTTTGAGAAGTTCAGGTCCTATCTAGTAGGTTCAAAGGTGGCTGTGTACATTGACCATTCAGCACTTAGGTATCTCATGAGCAAGAAGGAAGCAAAGCCTCGACTTATCCGTTGGATTCTTCTTCTACAAGAGTTTGATCTGGAGATTCTGGATAGAAAAGGGATGGAGAATCAAGTGGCAGATCATTTATCCAAGCTTGAGCAACCGGTGATTGGGAAGAACGATTTACCTATTGATGATTCTTTCCCTGATGAGCAATTGTTCGCAGTTTTTGCAGAGAATGCTCCTTGGTATGCTGACTATGCAAACTACTTGGTTAGCAAGGTTCTACCTCCTGAGCTTAACTATTAGCAGAAGAATAAATTCTTCTCAGATTTGAAAAATTTTGTGTGGGATGACCCATATATATACCGGAGGTGTGCTGATGGTATTTATAGGAGGTGTGTCTCCGAGGAAGGGGCTCCGAGTATATTGAGTTGTTGTCATTCCGCACCCTATGGAGGACATGCTAGTGCCTCCAAGACGGCAGCCAAAGTTCTTCAGTCTGGTTTCTTTTGGCCTCATATTTTCAGAGATGCTCAGAATTTTGTGTTATCATGTGATCCATGTCAGAGAGCTGGAAGTATCTCCAAGAGGCATGAGATGCCAATGAATACTATTCTTGAGGTGGAGATCTTTGATGTTTGGGGAGTTGACTACATGGGCCCCTTTTCCATCCTCCTGCAATAATAAATTCATTCTTGTAGCTGTTGATTACGTATCTAAATAGGTGGAGGTCATTCCATCCCCAACAAGTGATGCAAAGACCGTGATCAAGCTATTCAAGAAGGTCATCTTTCTAAAGTTTGGAGTTCCTAGGGCTGTGATAAGTGATGGAGGTTCACATTTCATAGAGAGACAATTTGAGAACCTCTTGAAGAAATATGGAGTCATTCAAAAGGTTGCTACACCTTACCATCCTCAGACTTCTGGCCAAGTGGAGGTATCTAATCGAGAGATAAAGAGTATTCTGGAGAAAACTGTGTCTAGATCAAGAAATGATTGGTCTTTGAAGCTTGATGATGCTCTTTGGGCTTACCGCACTGCTTACAAGACTCCTATTGGGATGACACATTTTCGACTGATTTATAGGAAGCCCTGCCATCTACCCATTGAGCTTGAACATAAACCCTTTTGGGCTATTAAGCTTCTCAATTTTGACTTAAAAGCAGTAGGAGAAAAGAGAAAGCTTCAACTTCATGAGCTTGATGAGCTGAGATTGGATGCTTATGAAACTACCAAGTCATACAAAGAAAGAACCAAGAGGTGGCATGACAAGCATATTCTTCGTAGAGAGTTTCGTGAAGGAGAATTGGTGCTTCTTTTCAATTCCAGATTGAAACTCTTTCCCGGAAAGCTTAAGTCAAGGTGGCTTGGGCCATTTCTGGTGAAAAAAGTATTTCCCTATAGTGCCGTAGCGGTCTGGAATGAAGAGCGAAGGACTTTCAAGGTTAATGGTCAGAGATTGAAGCATTATCTAGCGGAGGAGCAACTTGAGAAGAGGATGAACATTGCCCTCCATGACCCAACTGAAGAAGGATGAAAGTACAGGAGTCGAGCTAATGACCTTAAACAAGCGCTTCTTGGGAGGCAACCCAAGTTTTCTTATTTTTCCTTTTTATTCCTTTTTTTTCTTTTGATTTTGTGTGTAAGATTGTTGGTTTGATGTTTTTCTTATGAATTTTGTCTAGGTTTGACCCTTTTTGAAGCTAAATTTAGTAGAAGAGTGAAGTCAGAAAGTTCCACACCCAGCCCATAGAAAATTCCATGGCCATGGAATGAAAACCAGTGGAAAATATCAAAGTCAGAGAGATCCACGGCCTGGCCTTGGATCCAACCATGGCCGTGGGTTTCAAGTCTTCAAAAGAAAAAAAGAAAAAGTCAGAGAGTTCCACGGCCTGGCGGTGTATTCAACCACGGCCGTGGATCGTTGCTGCCCAGAATTAAAATCCACGGCTTCCCCTTCCCTTCCTTTATTTCACTTCCCTTTTTGCTTCTTCTCCTTCTTCTCTCCCTCAACCTCCATACCCATAACCCCAAACCTCTATTACTTTTCCTTTCTCTCACAATCACATATAAACCACCTTCTTCCACACTCTCAAAGCTTACCCTTCACCCCCATTCTCCCTCCTTCTCCTTCTTCCTTCTCCACCATAGCCACCATAACCCACCATACCCAAACCTTCAAAACCACTACTTTACTCCACAAACCACCATTTTCTTCCATTTTTCTACTATTTCTCACATTCCTAACCTCTACCCAACCACTCATTCCTTTTTTTTTTAGAAAACCCCAAATTTGGCAAAAACCCCAATTTCATGGAATTCAGAAAAAAAAAGAGAGCTTTTTGTTGTGTTGTTGTTGTGTAGTGTGATTAAGCATAATGACTAATAAGCGTCAGAGAGGAGAAGCTGCTTCAAGTTCAAGGACACGCGGAAAAGGCACTGATACTCCAAGAGGTAATCCCTCTAATCCCCATGGTTTTAACTTTAAAAGAATAATGAGCAAAGGGATCGGTACAATGTGCTTGTGAATAGAAGGATAGTTACCACTAGGTATATGGATGATGTTGTCCTAGATCCCTTAGGCTTATGAGATGACTTTATTGAATGCTTGATAGGGCAGGGCGGACTTATTTTTTGAATTTAAAATATCTCACTTACATTGAGCTTACACTGGAGTTTCTTAGTTCTATTGAGGCTCATATTATTCAGGGGGAATGCTGCACTGAAGGCCGGATCACTTTCTGGCTGTTCAATACTGACAACTGTTTAAACTTGGAAGAATTTAATGAGATTTTTGGATTGCCTGCTGGGGGGGAAAGGAAGCACCCACGTGGTTTTTCAGTAATTTCTTTTTGGGCTGATATCTCTTGTGGGTCAGGCATATATGATTCCTCAAATTATAAGGCATCATTCATACCAAATCCTTGCCTTCGCTATCTCCACTGAATCATGACTCATACTCTATTTAGGTGTGGGGATAGTGATGGCAATGTCCGTGCTGACGAGCTTGCTTTTATGTGGGCCATTCTTAATGATGTCAAAATGGATACTGGATCTTTTCTTGCCAGGCTTCTGCTTAGGGTGGGTAGAGCCCAATCGGGGACCATTGTTATTAGTGGGCTTATCACAGTGATAGCCCATTTCTTTGAATATGACTTGGATGGTCTGGAGGCAGTTAGAGGTAACTCTAGGATTAATCTAGAGTCTTGTTTAGCTATTAAAATGATTGTCAAAGAGGATGGAATTTACTGCCTCCGCTTGAACAATAGAGCTCAACCCCTACCCCTTCCTAACCCTTCTGCTATCACTGTGCGCAACTGTGAAAATTGGCGCACACCTAGGAGTGCAGCAGATGAACCACTTGATGTTCAGCGCCCCCTTCGTCCTCCACCAAGGGTAGGCACCTCTCATCTTTCTTCTTCTTCTTCTTTTGTAGATCCTTCGGAGGATGCTCTCACACGGATTTATACCTCTCTAGAGGGACTTCATGCTGAGCAGGTGCAGCAGTGCCACATGCTAGAGGAGCTTCGTCAGCAGGGTCAGGCTACTGATGGCCGCCTGCAAGCCTTGGAGGGGACGGTTCAGAGTATAGCGAGCATGGTCCAGGCCATTCATAGTTGGCATCTAAGTCAGCACCCTTTTCCACCACCGCAGTGAGTTCTTTTCTTTTCTCCCTTCTCTAGTTATAGATTTTTACATTGGAGACAATGTAAGTTCTAAGCTTGTGGGGGGAGTATTTTCATTTTCATTGTAGATCATTATTTCGTATCTCATTTTGCATTGCATCTTTATGTTGTATTTTCACACCATCATATCTCTCGGCTTTTTAGTTGAACTTGTGCCTCTCTCTTTTGTGGATTTTGAGATTGTATTGATTTGGAACCCAATTTGTTGATTCTTGTGGTAGGCAATAAGCATTGTTTTAATTGATAGTTGAGGTAATTTCTTGATAGTTGATAATTAGCATATGTTCTCTGAATTTGTGATTTTCATTGATTTTTAAACCTCTAAATATGAGTCTTGAGCCTATATGAGATTTATGCACTATATGATTTTTGCTCCTATTCTTTATGTTGAGTGATATTCCACATTGATTTTGTGTTCTAGAAGTTGATTTGAAACTATTTTGAGGCAAAATTTTTGTTTACATGTTTGAATGTGATTAAGGCATCTTAGGTATTTTTCTGGCCTTCTGAAATAATTGTCACACTTTCATCCGCTAGTTGCCCATTTTGAGCCTATTGCATAATTATTTTTCTTGATGCCTATGATGATATATTGTTGGTAATCATTTAGAATATTAAATGGAGCAAATTGGGTTTGAAAGTTGTGTAAAATTGTGTTGGGAATCATATGTTTTTTACCCTTCTCTTTCTCAAATAAAAAAAAAAGCAAATTAAAGAAAATCATAAGAGGAAAGCTTGAAAAAGAAGAGAAAGAGAAGAAGGAAAAGTAAGGAAGAAAATGCTTGGAAATGTGGAGTTATACTCTTGATTGAAAAATGCCTTTGCTCCATTTATGATCTATTGGATTGCTTGTGTTTATTGAAAATTTTGTTAGCTCTTTATGCATACTTTCCTTTCTTTACCTTACTTAACATCATTTCTATGGCCCCATTACAACCCTTCAAAGACCTTTTGATTCATGCATGCATGCAAATTATTTGTGAAAATTTGATTTCTTATCAAGCTTATGGAAGTGTTGTTTCTTTGAGGAATCTTGAGCGCATTGCCTTTACCCTTAAACACTTTGAGTATGGTTAGTAGAGTGAACCTAATTCTGTGAGGAGCATGATTTCTGAGAACTTTAGCCTCTAATTGGGCTTGATTTTGATTACCTCTCTAATTCTTAGTATGCCTTTTCCTATTGCTTTTTTGGTTGTTTTCTTGGGTTCCTCATTCATTATGGTCTCTTGATCCCACTTTTTGGTTTGACATTGGTCATTGCTTGGGGATAAGCAAAATCTTAAGTTTGTGGGGATTTGATGTGTGTGAAATAACATCATATTTTGTTCTTGTTTTGCATACATTTTTATGCATTTTAGGTATTTTAGTTTTTATTTATTTTTTATTTAGTTCGGATAACTGTGGTGTTGTTGTGCAGGATTGGTGCTCAATTGGCCTTGAAATGGATGGAAAGCTTGCATGATTGAAGTTAGAGCTTTACGGATAACAAACAAGGTCAAAAAGCTCACTCTAGAGAGATCCACTACCTGCCTGTGGAATTTTCCACGGCTATGGATCGAGCAGCAACTTGAAGAAGTAAAAGAGAAACTCTAGAGAGTTCCACGGCCGTGGAATTCAAGTTGAAGAAAAGGTGGCCTGTGGCAGAGAGATCCATGGCCAGGCCATGGAATAATCCACGGTCGTGGATCGCAGTACGCATCAGTTTTCAAGTTTTATTTTTTATTTCTTTTGGGGCCTTTTAGCCAATTAAAACCCTAGGGGTATAAATAGGTGTTCTGAATATAGTTTTGGGGTTCCAATTTGGTTAGAATGAGGCACACTTAGAGGCTCTGGATCTTAATTTTTCTTCCCTCTTCTCTCTTTGATTACGGGTTTGGATGTTCTTGAATTTAATTTCTTGTTTCTTCTTCTCCATGTCTGAGTAGTTTCTTTTGTTTCTAGGATTGGGCAATGCCCTTTGATACATTGATGATGATTAATTGACTTTGTTTCTCCTTTTATTAATCTTAAATGTTCTTTGATTCAATCTTTATTGCACTTATTCATATAAATTTACTGGCCGCATATTTGCATCTCATAGATATCTAGGGATGTACTGAGAGGTGAACCTAGGTGTTAGAACCATAACAATTGAACTTAAGGTCTAAATCACGAGAGTAGGTTTAGCCTTTGGAGGATTCAATGAATTATCATAAAGCGTAATGGGTTTAATTTAAATTCAATTACCATAAGAGTAGGAATTGGTTTAATTGGACACGGTTCTTGTCTCTTGAGAAAGAACATTAACTAATTTAAGGTAATTCACCTTCAATTGAATTTCAATTTTAATAAAAGGGTTGTCAATTAGAATTTATCTTGTACCATTGTGGTTACCCCAATCTTGGAAGCTTTCTTGAATCTGAAAAACCTTTCTTAATAACTTGCTATTTTTTGTTCTTAATTTTTCACTTTAGTATTTATTTACTTAATTGCTTAGTTACCACATTCTTATCACTCAACAATTTTATCCCCTTTGTTTAATTTAATTGAATTAATTAATTAATTGGTATTCATAGACACAGTCCCTATGGATTCGATCTTTTGATTACTTGACGACGAAACCGTACACTTGCAGATTTCACACACCAACTACCATCCTTCTTTTTCACTAAAAGCACTAGAGCTCCCCAAGGTAATACACTAGCCCTTATAAATTGCTTTTCCAGTAAGTCCTCAATTTGATTTTTAAGTTCACTCAGTTCCACATGAGACATTCTATAAGGTGCGATTGAAATGGGACCTACTCCTGGCACTAGGTCAATGGAAAATTCAATTTCCCTTTCTAGAGGCAAGTTGGATATATCTGAAGGGAAAACTTCAGGGTAATCTTTGATTACATGGATAGTGTTCAAATCCAAATCACTCTTTGTTTCAGAAGAAAGAAGAAGAATGCATCCTTGAACTCCTTACATTATACCCCTACTAACTTGAATGGCAGATAAAAGGGTACACTTGGATTTTTCGTTGTCAGAGTTTGAGGGAAAAGAAATAGATTTGTCAAGGCAGTTTAGTATCACATGGTTAGAGGACTACCAATCCATTCCCAAGATAATATCAAGCTTTTGCAAAGGCATACAAATTAAATTTGCAACAAAAAGTTTATTTTCAATAAGAATAGGACAATCATTAGATGATTACCAATAAATTATAAGATAACTCAGTCATAGGTAATTCTAGAATTTTCACACAATCATTAGATATAAAGGAGTGTGTGGCTCCTGAATCATATAATACAGTTAAAAGAGTATTGTTTATGAGGCACTAACCTTGTATCAAATTTGAGGATTGATCTACTTTGCGACTATCAAGAGTAAATACCCTTCCCAAAACTTGTGGCTTTGTTAGAGGATTTCATTTTCTACCAAATTTGCAATCTTTTGATATATGTCCAGACTTTCCACAAGTGTAGCATACACGTTGTCCAATCATGCAAGGCTTGTCTTCATATGACCTTCCACACTTTGGGTAATTTACTTCAGCCTAGATTTGTTTTCCTTTATTTATACTTGGCCTGAAATTATTATTTCTGACTCTTTTTCCATCATCCTCCCGCTTACACTTAAGCTAGAATTGTTTTTCCTTCTCAGCTTCATATTCCAGTAAATCCCTCTCTACAATTCTACACTTATTAGCCAGTGTAAAGTACTGTCTGATTTCCAACTTACTTATTTCCTTTTTAATTTTTCGCCTCAAACCAGATTCAAATTTTGCAGCCTTCCATTCTTCATTGTGTTGAAACTGAATATAAGAGGAGAATTTTGCCAGTTCTTCAAATTTTGATATGTATTGTCCAACCATCATAATCCTTTGTTGTAAATGTAGGAACTCCAACTCTTTCTCATTTCTAACACTAACAGGAAAATACTTATCCAGAATGGTAGTTTGAAAAACTTCCCACGTAATAGATGCATCTGGAATCTCTAAGAGTCTTATGGTTCCACACCACCAATGTTAAGCCTTTTCAGATAGCATATACATAGCAAAAGTTACTCTTTGGGCGTCAGTACACCTTAGGACATAAAAAATCTTTTCTAGCTCCATGAGCTAGTTTTCAACGATAATCGGGTCATATTTCCCTTTGAAAGGTTAGCAAATTAGCTTTTTGAAATTTAGACAGTCCTTGAAAATTTGGATTTACCACAAGAGCACCTAGTTTTGTACCTCTATTTTTTGCATATGTTGAAAAAATTGACTAGTTGCAGTTGTCTGTTCTCTCATTGCAGCAGCAATTTCTGCCAGCATTTCCATCATTTTGTCTATCCTATCCTCAGGATTTGGATTATTCCGCCTATGTGACATTTTTTTTTCCTACAACATCTTTAGTATTTTATCAGAATGCAGTAATGGTTCCTTAACCACATTGCTTAGGTAACTACTTTGATACCAAAATTGCAACATCCTACTCTAATTTTTATAATTATTACAATTATTTCTCTAAGATATTTACTAAACAATTTGTGATATTTCAAGCAACTATTATTAATATTAGTTTATAATATTTTTACATTGACAAGGGGTAGAACCCTTCAAAAGTTAGTAGTTAATATATACATGCCTCATATAAGTATGAGTAGCACTTCTAAAATGAGTTAGCACCTATAGTCAAAGGTTAAGCTCCACTAGGCCTTTACATGGTGCTAAAAAAATCCATGAAAAACCTATGAAGTGCTACTTATATACATATTTATATATACAACTCTACTATTACTACTCGTCAAATAGCAGGATGATCAGACAGAGGTCCCCTATAGTGAATGAAAAGACATAATCTCCTAATTCTGACATATATACATGTTCAACTTGAAGATCAATCAAGAACCTTAGTGTGAACATTTTTTGAAATACCACGCAAAATGTGGTGAGATAAAACTCAATACGAATGAGCAAAAACATATATAAGTTTTGAATTAATGATATTTTAGCTGTCACATGTACGAAAAACATTTTTACCATCCTTTTCCATCTTTCTTTCTAAAAGTCCATAATTTTTTTACTTCACCAAATACTTAACAATTCTTGTAAAATTTCTATAAAACATTCATGGAGTAATTTGAGCAATAGATGGAGTAAGTATCATCATATTTTCTCCTCATCCCACTGTTAAAGCAATTTCTCAACCAAATGTGCATATTTCTAATCAAGGAAATCTTCCCTTAATAATTTCTAATCGAAGCATTCCTCATTAATTTCTAATTATGGCCATAATAATCTTCTCTAATGCACATTGATTATTAGTTTCAATGAGACAACATTTCAAATTTTACTCCATAAAATACATATATATATCTATAATTGTATAATTCTCATTATATTAAAGAGCACTCATATTATTAAAGGATATAAACATTAAAAAAAATTCAAATCATCATTTCTAGGGCTTACTTAAAGCACTTTCATATCACTTTACATTTCAACTAGTGAATTGAGTCATATTATAAGCTTTCCATTTGGCCACCACAGAGTAAAATACTTTATTTTTACAAATTTGTATGTTGTTGTTATTTGATTAACATTTTATTTTTATCAATTTTTATCAATTTTGGGTCTTGCTATTCGAAAGAAGAAAGGAATGGGTTTTCACCCTTCCTACCTTCTTGCAGAAACGTGACTCGAGTGATAATGGGGAAGTTAGTTTGTGATTGAGTGTTGGAATAGTGCAGAAAAATAGAGCTGTTTTATGTTAAATGGGTGAATCGTTACTGATGAGAAAATGGAGGGCTGAGGGGATATTTGGTCGTTAAGTGTCACTAGGGGGAGATGAAGGCACAATTTTCTTGATTCTGTATGTGGTTCGTTGTTGATAGGAGAAAGAGACAACTTGGCTTGTATAGAGGAGTAATTTACTCAATTAGCTTTAAGATTTTGTTGATCTTTAATCCATTACTGACACTTGTTTCTCTTATCTCAACATGCTTAACTCATTAGTTGATTTTTTTTTTTATCTTTGTAATTATTACCTTACTAGATTTTTTTTGGAGAGACTTCTTGAAGCATACTAAGTGCTTAGCTTTCTTTTGAGATATTATCTCTTCTTTTTTTAGGATGTTACATTATCTCCTCTCACTTATGTTCTCAACCCGCTGCTAACGCCACTCGCAAACAATAGATCTCACCCACTTGTTGACACCAACATTATAGAGCATGAAGCCATGACGAACTCAAGCCATCATGGTTTGCCACTAGCCCACCACCCCTCCTCCACGACTGTGTTGAGCCACCACCACTCTCTCTCTCTCTGTGTGTCTCTTGCTAAATCTCTTTTTGTCGAAGACTCAAGTCATGGTTTTTTTCATTTTTTAAAAAATTTTGTGAGCCAACTCGTTTAATCCACTAATCTTACTGGGTTGAGCCTGGTTGGCCATTTTTTAACCCACTACTAAAGTGAGTTAACCTAACTTGGTTCACTTTTTGAGCAACCTATGGTGGGCTAACCTAAATGGGTTAGGTTGACCCATTTTAATAACTCTAAATTACTCATTATCACAAAATTGTTTTCGTGAAGACTTTTTACAAATGATAAGTTGGCAATGAGTTGCGATGACCACGTAAGAGTAATTCTTTTCTTTTTAATATTATATTTATTATATTATGATTAATACACATCACGTTGTGCTTTTCGTGAAATAACTCGTAAATTTGATTCGTAGGATATAGCTATGCTCAAATGATAAAAACACTCGGTGCATAAATTGATGATATGAAAAATAAACTGTTGTGGAGTCTCCTAATTATGCTCTTCAACTACATGTAGATTGTTAGCACTTCAATAACTATAAATTAGATATATTTTTTTTTTTTGTGTTCAGTGAAGTCTAGGTTAACTTGAATGCATCTTAATTAATCTATTTTCCTTATCCAATCAAATGTAAGTTATTCAAGCTATGATTAAGGGATTCACAAATATATTCTTTATGACTTGATTTCAAAAAAATCAAAATTTTAAAGATAAAGTGTTATAATTTTTATCCTTCAATTATAAATACATTAAAATAGTAATTTAATATTAATTTTTGACATCAAATTAATTTTTTAAAAAAACCAATTTAATACTCAAAGTTATATTGAAGGACGATTTTAATGTATTTATTTATTAGGTTGAAGTAAATAATTAATCTCTATAATTTCTCTTAATTTGAATTTTAGTCCATATAATTTATTTTTTAAAATTTTGGTCTTATAATTTCTTTAATTTAAATTTTGATCACTCAAAGATCAATACTTTAATAATTTGAAACGGTAAAGACTAATATTATAGTAAGTAAAAATTTATAAAGACTAAAACTCAAATAAATAAAGGAGATATACTTACTGCTACGACAATTAAAGGAGGGAATTAAGTTGTTTAATAATTTTGTCAATCAAACAATGTTACTGCAATGTTTAGATAATCCGGATGGTTATTATGATCAGAAGTGCTTATGATTCTTGTATTTTGTTTGTTGGGTTTAGTTGGAAGTTTTCTAGGATGGGGTGCACCATGTCCTTTCACAAGATGCCGACATGAACTTCATAACTAAGGGAGACATCAAGGATGTGCACCTTTTCCCAAGAAAAGATCATTCTCATTATAAATTTTGCTCTTGAAACTGCTTAATGAATACTAACAATGGGAGACGATAAACTACTAGGATTTTGGTCTAGCAGCTATGAGTACATAGAAGAAGACATGTATGACAAGAGTCAGCTACTTCTGCAGTCAAATCCAGTTAACAAGAAAGTCCCTTTGCTTATTTGTGGCGGCAAAGCCATTGCAGAGTCTTGAATGGTGTTGTTTGTTATATTTTCTAGATTGTTTCTATGACTGAACTATTTTACAGATCATCTAAAGATGAACACAAAACTACAACTGCAATGCATAAAGCACTAGAAACTCACTGTAGTGGAAGAAGGCGGCCTAGAAGACAAGAAGTTCTTTGGAGGCAAAAATATTGGACTGGTGGACATAGCGTATAGATGCCTTGCCTTGCCTTGGTCATTGTTTGGAAGGCTTGGAGCAAATTGTGGATATAAAACTGGTTGAGTCAAACAATTTTCCTTGGTTGGATGCATCGATTCAGGATTTAAACAAATATTATTATTATTATTATTATTATTATTATTATTATTATTATTATTATTATTATTATTATTATTATTATTATTATTATTATTATTATCTGATCAAAGAAAATCATCCTGATTATGGAAAAATGTTGATCTGTCTTGAAAAGCGAAGGCAGGGAATTATCTCGGCATAACAAAGTCATAAAGGCTGGTAATTACGTTAGGGCTTTTAGGTTTTTGTAAGCAGTGAGACCATATATGTAGCAAAAGGAAATGCCTCTTGTGCTTAAAGGAAGGATGTCTACGGTGAAATGTTAAGGATAAAAATCACTTAGTCCTAGACTGGTTAGGTACAGTGAAGTTAGAACACAAGTCTAGTTTTGTATTTTTTAAATAGGAGTTTAATTTTGATCCATTATTATTATTATTATTATTATTATTATTATTATTATTATTATTATTATTATTATTATTATTATTATTATTATTATTATTATTATTTCAAACAATGGTAGCATTTAGGTTTGAACCTAATACCTATTTCAAACTATTCAATTCCCACGCCACTAGCATGTTCTTAGTGGCATATTTTGATCCGTTGTTAATATAGAACTTTTTGGTATTATTATTTAATAATATATTAATATATCATTAAAAAGGTTTGATCTTATATCTTATATGAACTAAAGAAAAAAGTAAACACAAATTTTAGTTCCCAAAAGATATAGATGAATCAATTTTGGTCCTCCTTCAAAGAATATTGATATTAATTTAGTCCTTTAATTATAAAAAAAATCAATTTAGTCTCTCAATTTAAGTCACCACAAATACTGTTCTCACGATTCAAAATAGAAGGATTATTTAAATATTAAATTAATATTAATTTTCTTTGAAGGATTAAATTAATGTCACATATATATTTACGAACTAAAATGAGTGTTTACTAAAAAAAAAAGTTAAAGTATATGCATAATCTTTTCTGATACAGAAACTTCTCTATACTATATGTGTTAAGAAATTTTCCCTTATTTTTGATTTCAGATTGAATAAATCTTCAATTTATGTGTCCTAAAAGCCCATCAATACCTAAAATCAATATTTCTTTCCTCACTATTACAAGATAAAAAAATGGGAAAATAAAAGAAAGGTATATTATTATTATTTTCAATACACTACCATTTTGCTCCCTAAATATAGGGTTGACATCAGTTTAGTTCCTCAAAGATAATTGACATCAATTTACTCCCTCAATGATAGAAAGTGAAATCAATGTAATCTTCTAAAGAAATTGACGTGTGACATCAAATTAGTCTCTTAATAATAGAAAATGACATCAACTTGTATCTCGTAATTTACACATAAAAGAATGATTTTGATGTCACTTTCCATTATTGATGGTCTAAATTGATGTCAACTATTTTTTAGGGATCAAATTGATATCAACCATATCTTTCAGGAAGTAAAATGGTAATTTACTCATTTTTTTTTCTTCCATTGATTCTCTATTAATTTGACAAGAATCCTTTAAAGTGAGTGAGCTTATATGTAAAGTGAGTAACTAAAAGTGTATCCATCCTTAAATCCATAGTTTTCAGAATTGAACCAGATCGTTTGATCTTTCAACTAGTCCAATCAACCTTCAAAAATTGGATTCCCAAAAATCAATTAAAATCTAAGAAATTGATCTTGAACTGGTTAACCCATTTGAACTTGTCACGACTCATACGATTGAACTGGTCCTTTTGTTTTAAAAAAAAAATTCCAATTTTTTCTTAAAAATTCAATTTAAAAAAAATTAAAAATTTTGTTGAGGCACTGATTATTTAGTTCTCTATTTATAACTAAATCTTTTCATTTAAAGCTGTTAATTTATTCAATGTATGACAAATAAGAGCTTATAATGCAATAAGAGTATGACTTTAATTTATAATAAGAAGATTTACCTTTTACCATTTTACTTATTTGATTTGGAACTAGTACATGTTAGATAATTATGCTAATATTAATATAATACTTTTAGTTTAATATTTATTTATGTAGTACATTTCAATATTTTTCTTCAATATTATTTATACAATTAACATTGTATATCATATTTTTCTTACATATTGTTATATATTTATATAATATATATGTTTATATATAAAATCCTGGTTCGACACTAGTTTTACCTCAATTGAATCTCAAAACCTTGATTCTCTTTCTTTTCTAGTTCAATGACCAGTCCGTTTCTAAAAACATTACTTAAATTATTTAATAGGTTAAGATCATTATACATTTTAAATTAAATTAAGGGTATATATATCCTTCCTTGTTTTGTAAATTGACTTTTAAAGAGTTTTTTTTTTTATTGTTCATTAGTTTTCATTTCCAAATTCTGACAAAACAACTTTCATAATCTATATATTCAATTAAAACTATTAGAATTGGATTAATGGTGTGTAAATAGTTTAAATTTTCACGAGGTTATAAATTTAAACTTCAATGACACCATTATTAAAAAAAATCTATATGTTGAATTGAAAAATCATTTTAACTAAGGATTAAGCATGTATTGATTTCTTACGTGGTGCACTACAAAAAAAATTTAAGGGTGTTCATTGGGTGAGATTGCCTTAATGAATCCAAAAATTTAAGTATGTATTTGAGATAGTTGTGAAAACTCGATTATTTCAATGATCGATTATTGTATAAAAGTTTTTTGTTATAATCGATTATAAGAAAAAGTTTTATGTTTGGATATGTTAGTTGAAAAGTGATTTTAAACAAATCTGTTTTATTTAGATGATATAAAAAAATTATTTTTATGTATCAAATTAGTAAAATAAGTATAGAATAGAAAAAAAATTATTTGATTAATTAAAAAAATTATTTGATTGAGAACAAAATGATATTTACATCTCACTGTTGAAAATAATCTCAACAACTTTTTATAAAACAGCCCAATTTTTTGCTTTTGAAAAAAAGTTGTTGATGTATAATTTTTAACATCAACAGCTTTTTGACATTTTGTCCAAACATGTTTCTGTTGCAAAGCAACATTTTTTTTTTGACATTTAACATATGTTGGAGACAGATTTAATCCAAACTAACTAATTTGGTTTAATTTGGTTTGGGTAATCAAGTTACATTTGATCAAACTCGTTAAAAATCAATCTCCATTAAGTTATTAATTGTGATTTTGAATCCAATGATCCAATGACTCAATGAATTTTTTTTAAATAAATGTCTATTACTTATATTTTGTGTTTTAGTTAGGTTACAAATTAAATTTCTCTTTTTCATTTTTCATTTAAATGCCTTTAGAACATCAAATATTAATCCACCTACTCAACTAATGAGCCATCATGTTTTAAACTCTGCCTTATGAACAGTGATTGCATATTGCTTTTTTTTTGTACATGTACAAGTTATTGTTTTTTATATTTTTTATTTTGATAAAGATTATTTTGTTGTCATATTCATTTTATTTATTTAATTAACAGTTTATTTATTCATTTTATTATATTTAATTTATTAAGTTCTTTATCTTTATCATGTTAACAAATTTTTTTATATAAAATGAACAACATTTGATTTGGATTGATAAAAGAAAATACTTTTTAGAGCCAAATCAATCCAAACCAATTAAATTCCATAAGTTTGGATTTAATTTTTTTACCAGATCTAAATTAAAAAGGAAAAAGATTATCATACACTCTTTTTAAGGATGTATACACTATTGATATTCTCTTTAAGAGTGTCAAATTTAGTGAAAAAAATAATAAAAAATAAATATGATAATAAATAATATTAAAAAATATAAAAAAGATATAAACACTATTAATAGTAAGAATATGATGACTAAACTAAAAATACACCTATAGTAACATTCAATAATAAAAATTGCCGCGTCACTTTGTGCCAGTACCATGGTATTTTGTTGACTTCATTTGTTTCACGTGCAAGTCAATCCAAATCCAACCTCTGGTGGAATATTTTACCCCTACCATAGTGCACAATAGAAATGCAATACCCACTATAGGGGTTGCACCGACAACTAAATTGAGTGCAACTTTGGACTTACTAATGGTCTGATAGTGACCTGAAAATGACAGTAATTGTCTCCCTGCATTAGGATTCAGTGGGAACATTTTGTAACCCCAAAAAAGAAAATGAAATAGAAAAAGAGTATATAATTGAACCAATTTTCTTTTGAAAAGTCTTTTTAAAATTACAGGCTAGCAATGATGATGATATGGTCTGTGCTTATAGTCAAGCAAACAAGACAAAGAGGAGGTCTTAGTGGAAGGGAAATACTAATGATAGAGTGCTAATGGCAGAGTACTTTGGAGGTTATCAAATACTGAGAGGTCTGAAAGAAAAACGTCAGGGGAAAAAGAAGAACAAAACCTTATGGATTTTGCCAATAAGTGAGGATTTTCAAAACTATCCTCCATTATTGGAGCACTTTCATAATCCGCTAGACACCATTTGAGTACCAATGATCAGTTATCTTCTAAGAAACGTTGCTAAAACTATGTATTTTCTGTTGAGCCGGTAAAACAATATATGCAAGAATTTCCGAAGTGCTGCTTAGAAAAAATAACAGATGGTCTTCATATGTCAAGCTTAGGTTTAGAATGTATCCTATAATATATGAAAAAGAGATGTCCTCATGAATGGACAATTTATGGTCTCTAGTAATGCAACTAGAAACTCTCTTTCCACTAAGATTTTACTTTGTTCCATAAAAGTTATATTTAAATTTAAAACTTTAAATAATGTCATAAAAAGCGGAGAAAATGTAACATTTGAAGTTTTACATTGTAACCATAATGAGTTGAGAGCCAATAGACACACTGATAATAGAATATCTTCAAGGACCCTTCTTAGTATTTCTTTGACGTGAAACATAAAAGGTACTGTTTTATGATTCATTTTCGCAGAATTGCTTCTGTCAAATATTGTAATTGACTTTGGACATTGTGTTCCACGGTTATATGAACTACCTTGGAAAACAATGAAAGACAAAAAATATTGAAAATTAGTTGTTTCAAAACTGTATGTTTCCATAGTAGTGTTAAAAGGCTATTTGAAGGTGTATATGAATTGATGTTGGAAATAATCTTGTATTTTTATTTTTTTTGGTTCCTGAAAGAAGAAGGAAAGTGGTGCCTTTTATATGCTGTTGATTTCTGAAAATATTCTTGAAGAATAGTTATTCGTAGTACGGAAGTTTTAATTGCAAATTATTGTTCTCTTTAATTCTTTTATAAGTAACTAAGATGATACGGAGGAGATATTCCATGTAAAAACTCCCAAAATAATGCTATATATATAATAACTTGAGGATAAATGAAGTATGCTTTACATGAATGTCTATGACTTTGCTGTAGCATTGACTTACAGCTTTTGGCAAAACCAATTTTGTTCATGCAATTACTTTTAAATATGATTCTAGTTATAAACTGATCAAAAGTACAGTGTTTAGCTTTTACATAGTTGCTTTTATAAACGCTGCCGTGGTGACTGTTTCTCAGGGACTTTTGTTTAATCATGCTTGTGCAACCTCACGCTAGTTTTTGTGTTATAAACATTGTTGATTTCTTTTAACATTGTGCATTGCAGTTAGTGCACTTCATTTTTATATAATTATCTAAATATTATCTTCCTTCATTTTCTCCTATTTTCCTAAATATACCCTATTATTTGTTCCTATCTATGAAATTGCATACACATGTTCCTGGCTTCTTGAGTAAAGAAATGATTGTGGCATACGTGTTATAAACATTGTTGATTTCTTTTAACATTGTGCATTGTAGTTAGTGCACTTCATTTTTATATAATTATCTAAAGATTATCTTCCTTCATTTTCTCCTATTTTCCTAAATATACCCTATTATTTGTTCCTATCTATGAAATTGCATACACATGTTCCTGGCTTCTTGAGTAAAGAAATGATTGTGGCATACGTGATATGACAGTGTACAGTCTGTTATAATTATATGACAAAGCAAATTCTGTTTATATCTATAGGCAAATTATTATTATATTTAATAGTTTGTTAATTTCTGTTAGTAAGTTAGTTAGATGACAGATTAGCAAGTTAGTTATTTTCTGTTATATTAGTTACTCTAGTTGAATTAGCTACACTGGTATATAAACAGGAAGCTTGGTGATGTAAAGGATTTTTTTTCTCTATTTTTCAATGTAAGTTTTCTATTCAGAATTCTTCTTTCTTTCCTCTCTGAAAGTTCCTAATATGGTATCAGTAGTTTTTTGAAGTTTTTGCATTCTTTGAAATTTTCTTCGTTCTTTCTTCGTTCTCACCATGGATGAAGCTACCAAACCTTTCTTTCTTCATCATTCCGATAGTCCTAATCTTGTTCTTGTATCTCAGGTTCTCACTGGAGATAATTACAATTCCTGGAGCCGTGCAATGAAGATGGCTCTCTCAGTGAAGAATAAGCTCAGATTCATCGATGGCTCCATCACTCGTCTAGCTGATAATGATCACAATTTACTTCATTCTTGGATTCGTAATAATCACATGGTCATCTCTTGGATTCTTAATGCAGTTTCCAAAGAAATCAGTGCCAGCATCATCTACTCCACTTCTACTCATGAGATTTGGTTAGATCTCAAGGATCGTTTTCAACAACAAAATGGTCCGAGAATATTTCAACTTAAACGTGAATTGATGAATCACTACAAGAAATTAGGAAAACAGCGAGGGAAATTTCCCTCGCTAATCCCTCTCTAATCCCTCGCTAATATTATCAGCGAGGGATTAGAGAGGGATTAGCGAGGGAATTTTTCCTCGCTTTTTTTTCATCGCTAATTAGCGAGGGAAAGTATTCCCTCTCTAATCCGTCTCTAGAAAATTTATTTCCCTCGCTAATTCCTCTCTAATCCCTCGCTAATATTCCCTCGCAAAATAGCGGTGGAATTTCCCTCGCTATTCCTTCGCTAAATTATTTACTAATTTTGTCAATTTCCCTCACTATTCCCTCGCTATTCCCTCTCTATTAAATCCATCTCTATTCCCTCGCTAATCCCTCTCTAAATTCCCTCGCTAATCCCTCGCTAATCAGTCGCTAATGACTTGTAGTATTCAGTCGCTATTTTCTCCCTAATTCCTCGCTAAATTATCCCTCGCCATTTCCTCGCTAATCTCTCGCTAATATTTTACTCGCTATTCCCTCTCTAATCCCTCGCTATTTGCAGTGTGAGTTTTCTGTCGCTAATCCCTTACTAATGAGCTAAATTTTTTTTAATAACCTGTTTATATATATAACTTTCTCTAAAACCTGTATATCAAACCACAATCCAATGAAATGTAAATCCAAAGAAACAACAATCCAATAATTATAAAATGCTACAACAAAAAACTTATACAAAATAATCCAATAATATAGTTAAAAGTTATTATACAAATAATCAATCAATATAGTTGAAAGTTATACAAATGTAACAATACGAATAAAAAATGACAATTAGTCTAAATTATCTTCGTCTTCGTCTTCGTCTTCCTCTCGACCCTCCCTGCCTAAATCTTGCGATGGTGGTTGTGGAGCAACATTTGTTGATCCGATCGTAGATAGAAACGATTGGAAGGGCGCCAACATAGGGACAAGTTGACACTGGACAAACGAAGCCATCGCTGCAACCACTACTGTGTTTACAGCTTCATATATGTCTTGTGTCAACGGTGTAGAGTAGGAAGGACCCGCAACCGAGGAGGATGAAGCTGACCTGGTGTTATTACCAATGTGCAAGCTGTTACCTATGCCATGCACACGTCCCTTCTTGTTGGGACCTGCCACATCCAACCAGACCTCTGGGTTAACCATAGGGTGAGAGGAAGAGTTTTCTCCATACTTTTCTGTCATTGTGGTGTCATATGACTCCTAAAAATAACAAAACAAGAAAAATATTAACAAAAAAATGAACAATCTAAAATATATATGACTGTTGAATAGGAACAAAACACTTACAATAAAATTCCTCGAGCGCTCAGAAACATAGCTTCCGTCTTTCTTCTTATGAACTTTTGCATACAAATCTCTGTAAGAAACCGAATGCTTTAACTCTGCCTCCTGTAATCCTATATGGAAGAATATTATATAAGAAACACATATCAAAAGTAAGGCAATCCCTCTAAAATACTATGTCATACTCAAGATAGGCAAATAACTCAAGTAATTACAACATGTTCATATACAGATGCTTATCATTAAAACTTTAAATGCGAAAGTTATATTACCATCTTGCTCTTGTGTTGACCAAAGCTTATCGACCCTTTGTATGCTTCAAGGCATCGGCATGGTCATGCCTGTTCCTTCGGGCATTTCAGAACCTCATCATCCATTTATCATAGCCAAATGTCGACCAGCCATCCCACACTTCCGTCCTCATTCCTCTGGGCCCATGGCCCTTAATATCAGCCAAGTTGTTTGAATTTGCCCTCTCAAAGGCCTTATCTCGTGCTTTGTTCAAATGGTCTGGATAACGGTCCAAGATAGTCCATTCCCAGACAGTTCTCGCCATGCCGCGATCAGCATCAGATGTGAACCGATGCTTAGCCTACACAAAGGATATGTATGTATATTTATTTTTTAATAAATGTATAATATATAATTCTATAAACACAATTACTTACCATGAAGTCGATAAATAGTATTTCCTTCATCTCAGTTGGATAACCTCGCCACATACTAGCCGGAACAGGCATCCGTGTCATGACATTGTACATAACGTCACGTGTCACCCTCGACGGTAGAAACCTCCTCCTGTAAGTACAATAAGATAATGTTAGTTATCTGAAAGTAAATACATATAATAAAATATGATATGTCACTAGTACTTACGGTTCAGGGACAGGCGCCACATATATAAGTTCTCTGCTATCTGTTTCTACATTTGATTCTCCACATGAAGGCACCACATTCGGGCTGCTAGTGGGTGGGTCAGCAGGGGGTGGTATAGAAATCGGCCGGGTCGACGGGGCGGGACGGGCGATGCGCCTCCAATGGTCAATGGACTAGACGCTGGTAGGCTGCACTGGTCGATGGGCCAGTAGCTGAAGTTGCACCTAATATAATTATACATAAAAAAACACATATATATTACATTTATATAAACTACGAGTTAATAATAATTAAAAATATTATCCTATAGGTATACCTGGAGAGGGCTGAGAATACTGTACTGGTGGAGAATCATAGGTAGATACAACATTACATGACCTCTCCCACGACTGCGTCCAGCACCTCTACCTCGAATGGTCATGATGGATATCTGCACAAGGAAACATAATGAAACATGACTCCATTTAAGCAACTATATGTCAATAAAAACCACAAAATATAATAATGATAATCCAGTGTAAATACCATTAACGAAATTTATTGAACAAGCTTCAATTTTAAGTACTTGAGTCTGAAGCAAAAGATTCCTCATCTTCATCTGAGAATTCATTAATTTCATTATTTTCGTTGTCATCAATGAACTCATCATCAACCAGATCGTCCATTGGATAATGTATATCACGTATGTTAACTTCTTCCATTTGGGTATGTGCATCAAACAAGGAGACTGCTTCATCATCTATCACAGGATTATGTGTTCCAAGGGATCCATCATCTTGGTAATAATCAGTGGCAGTAAAGTCATTCAATTCATCACCTTCCTCATTCAATGTCTCAGCCACGAAGAGTTTTGCTCTGACCTTGCAAGCTGCCCACCATTCACCATTAGCTCTATTCTCACTTTGTGGGTATCTTGTATAGTACACTTGTTGTGCTTGTTCGGCTAAGACGAATGGCTCATTTGAGTGAAGTTTTGATTTATGCTTGATGTCAACCAACCCATATCTCTCATCAACATTGGCTCCATTTATCGGGTCAAACCAATGACATTGTAAAAGAAATACTTTGTTCTGATTTCCTACATATGACAATTCCAATATATCTTCAATTATGCCATAATAGTCGAAGTCATTCTCACCATATATACTACCTCTAACACATACGCCACTATTCATGGTAGCTTTATTTTGTCCGTACACCTTGGTATGAAATCTGTACCCATTAACTATTAGGCCACAGTAAGAAGTCACGGACTTGGATGGACCGTAACTTATCTCTCGTATCATTTGATCCTCGACTTGGCCTATATTAACCTGTATCATTACATAGACGGTGGATAGTTATAACATCTAGCATAATGCACATTGAATTTAATATAATAGATCACTATTATGGATAAAAGGACTCACTAGATGTTTTAGCCACCTACTGAAGTCCTTATCTCGAGCTTCCAATATTAGATCATCAGTTATATTGGGATCTGTATCCCTTAACGAATCCTCGAATTGTCTAATCAATACAATAATTAATATTTAGCATAAATTTAGCACATTAATAACAAATTCATTAGATAGAGAGTAAACTTACTAGAGATAAGGTTCTACTTCTCCACAATTTACAAGCACATATGTCTCAGCAATCTGAAGTTCCACATCCGTCAAGAATCTATTTCGACCTCTCCCGATAGGACGACATGGATGTTTAAAAATAGATAACCGTTCATTAATTGCATCTTCCCCATCGTCGTCATTCCGAGGAACTTGAGTGCGCCTGGTCTGTAAGTGGGGATCAAAATACATAGAAGCAAAATTAGAAATTTCTTCTAAAATATATGCTTCACAAATAGATCCTTCAACTTTCGCCTTATTTTGGACCTTTCTTTTCAAGTACAGTATACACCTCTCAAAGGGGTACATCCACCTATAATGCACTGGTCTTCCAACCTTAGCTTCATAAGGGAGATGCACGACTAGATGTTCCATCACGTCAAAGAATGCTGGAGGGAAAATCTTCTCTAACTTATAAATTGTTTCAATGATAGAAAGCTCTGCATTCTCAATGGTGGAAGCATGAATTTCAGTTGCGCAAACTTCTTTAAAGAACAAGCTTAGTTCTGTTAACGATCCCCATATAGGTTTTGGCAAGATATCACGAAATGCCAGAGGAATTAACCTTTGCATAAAAACATGACAATCGTGACTTTTCATTCCATATATATTCCCGCCATCTACATTGATGCAACGTGCGATATTCGACGCATACCCATCAGGAAATTTCAACTGTTTTATCCACTCACACACCATCCTTCTTTTATTGGCATCCAAGACATACGTCGCCTTTGGTTTTTTACACTTGCCATTGTCAACTATTAGCTCCAAGGTAGGACGTTTGCATATTATCTTCAAATCTTCTCTTGCATTTGCATTGTCTTTTGTCTTGCCCTTTATGTCCATGACAGTGTTGAAGATATTATCAAACACATTCTTCTCAACATGCATAACATCTAAATTATGTCGTATTAGATTAGTCGACCAATAAGGCAATTCCCAGAATATGCTCTTCTTCACCCAATTGTGGTGTATACCAAAGCCATCTTGTTTTTGTTTACCTGAATTCAAGCCAAAAATGATTTCCTTAAGTTGAGTCACTCTATTGAAGACATCTGTCCCACTCAGGCGTTATGGTGGATTCGATTTTTTCATTGTTGATCTCTTAAAAGAGTTTCGATCACGGCGAAATGGATGATCAAAGGGCAAAAATTGGTGATGACAATCAAACCAACAACATTTCCTACCGTGCTTCAACACAAATGACTTACTGTGATTCATACAAAGCGGACAAGAAAGTTTTCCATGAGTGCTCCACCCAGACAGCATTCCATAGGCTGGAAAGTCACTTATTGTCCACAACAAAGCCGCTTTCATATCGAAATTTTGCTTCTTCCAGGCATCATAAGTTTGCACCCCAACATCCCATAATATATTCAGATCGTCAATTAGGGGTCTAAGATAGACATCTAAATTTTTACCAGGTGACTTTGGTCCAGGAATCACAAGAGTGAGGAATATGTATTCCCTTCTCATACACATACTTGGAGGTAGATTGTACGGTGTGACAAAAACAGGCCAACATGAATATGGTGTGGTTGAACCGCTGAATGGATTAAAACCATCTGTACACAGGCCAAGCCTAACATTTCGAGCGTCTAGGGCAAATGTAGGATGGGTAGCGTCAAATCATTTCCAAGCCTCAGCATCAGCTGGATGCCTGATCACTGATTCATCTTGACGCACTCCATCCGCATGCCAAGTCATATACTGTGCAGTGTTTTTTGACATAAACAGACGTTGGAGTCTTGGCATAATGGGAAAATATCGCAACACTGAGTGTGGCACATCCTTCTCATTTGATGAACGTCTCGCCTTCGGTTTGAATCGTGGGTGTCCACATACTAAGCAAACTGAGTATAGTCTCTTGTCACTGTATTCTTTGTAATACAACATGCACTGATTAAGACACGCATCTATCTTCTCATATCCTAATCCTAACTCACGAACCATTCTCTTCGATTTGTAGAAGTTTTCGGGTAACCTTTCAGGCTCTGGAAGCATGCTCTTAATTATGACAATCATTCTATCATAACAACTCTCACTCATGTTAAACTCTAACTTCAAGTTCAAAAGTTGAGTTACAGCTGACAATTTCGTGTGCTTATGGCAACCATCCCATAAAGGTTCATCAGCGTCTCTTAGCAAGTCATAAAACTTCGCAGTTGACGCATTTGGATCCTCTTCTAAATCTTGAGCCTCTGGATTTAATCTATCACCTGCGGCATCCATAACCATATCCACGTATGGATTCCTAGGCTCCACTTCATCATCATGGACAATGGATGTTGATCCGCTATCCCCCCATATGTCCTCACCATGGATGGTCCAATTTACATAACTATCCACAAATCCGTACTTATACAGATGTTGTTCTACCCCAAATACCTCCCTCCAAGCACGATTCTTACATCTAGCACATGGACAAAGGATGCGATTTAATGCATCACTGTAACACCCCAAAATTTTCTATCTTGTAAAGAGTAATTTTGACAGTTAACAGAATTTTACTGTTTAGTAATTTTTGGATGCTGTAAAATTATTTTAATTATTCCATCAGCGTATTTGATCGTTTTGAGTGATTTACTCCGTGTTAAGAAAATAAAAATTTTTGGGCCGGGGAAAACTTTACGTAATTTAATTTTTACCGTTAGGTTTTAATTATTTTACATGATCTGATTTGATATTTGTGTGTTTTCTAATTTTTGTGATTTTATGTGTGATTATGAAAATTTTTACTGTTTGTGAACCCGGGGTGTGTGTGGGCCCAGGTGGCCATACGTGGGCCCAGGTGGGTCTCGCAAAGTGAAAAAAATTTCTACGCACAGAAAAATTTTTACTGTTTAGACGAAGACAGGGGATCTTACTAAACTTGAATCCGAAAATAATTTTAGAAAATTTTCTTTACTGTATTTTGTACTATATTTAATTATCGGACGATAAAAATACAGTAAATATATTCTTTCGTGGGGTTATAACAGATAAAAATAAAATTCTATACTGTTAAGTCAATATTGGTGGTTTGGATATCCACCATCAATTTAATCACCATTGGAGATTTAATCTTGATTTAATCAATGGTGGAGATTTGATCTTAAAAGTGAATAGGATCAATTATAACCGTTGGATGAAAATTAAATTAAGGGTAGAGATTTAGTCTTATAAATGGCTATGACCATTATCAACCCTTGGATGTAGATTTAATCAATGGTGGAGATGGATCATTAATGACCATTGGATTTGGATTTAGATCAATGGTGGAGAATTAGTCATCAAAAAAATGACTACAACTATTTTGGACCCTTGGATGTAAAGTTTGAAGGTGTAATCTTGACCCTTCATTTTGGAGACACATTCAATGATTAGGATTGCAAGCCAAAAATGATCCAATGGCTCAAATAAAGTCTTCCATCTATAACCTAAACCTAGTAACTATTTTTAATCCAAACCATTCTTTTAATCAATGGTTAGGATGAGCTTAAAGTGATGGTTATGAAATTGGTCACATTTGGAGTGCATAAAAGGGGGGGACGGTTTGGAGAAGCAAGGAAGAAGGGAGACAATTTTGTATAGGCTTTTTAGGCCAAAGAAAAGGATGAAGACAATAGTCAAGTGTCAAGACCATTTCCTATTGATCATTAATGATCATGTTTTTCAAACTTCAATTTACACTTCTCTCCAATGCATGCTACGGCAATATCACTTTGGAAGACCAAGAAAATTCATTTCTACACTTCATATTATCACTTCTTCACCTTTTCCACTTAAGCTTCAAGAACAAAGCAAAGAAAACTCCATTCTCCCTCCCAAAAAAAGACCATTCAGCCAAGCACTCTAATTCTCTCCTCCATCACTCTTTAATTTCATACAACCTAATTTCTTGAATCCTTACCTTATTCTAAACAACTTTCATGTTGAAGACTTTCTCTAAATCTTCCATCTTGAAGGACTTTTACTAAGATCAAGTTCTAGAGTTTTTGTTGGTGAAGTGTAAGGAAACTTCATTTATTCTTTTTTTTTTCATGTTCTAAACCATGTTTGATCCATGGTTCCTCTTAATCAAGCTTAGTATACTAATTTCTATGTATTTTGTTTTGTATTTGAGAAGCGTTTGGTGGTAAAGGACTTGGAAAAAGAAGCAAATCAAGAAGCTTTTGAGGATCTTCAAGAGGTAAGAGGGAGATCCATCTCACCAACCAAGTATGGTGGTGAGAGATGGTCTTATATTTGATGGATGGTGAATCCATGTGACGATTCCAATCCATGGTTATGTAATAATTTATGTGTGTTTATGAGCTTTGATTTATTTACTTATGTTTGATATGCTTTGTATGATTTTATGACTTTGATGATATGCTTATATTATGCATGATGAGTATATGGCATGCTTATAGTATTTATGATGAAATATATATATATATATATGTATTTCATGATGTGGTGATGAAAAGGAAATTCAATTTTTGGCTCCAATAGCCAAAGGAGAGGGTTCGGTTTTTTATGCCCTTGATTTGAGTTCATGATGAAATTTTTCAAGAATAAGGGAATTAATTTTTGGTCCATAGAACTTAGTGAATTTCGGCCAAGACACCTCAAAATAGGTGTTCACAAATTAATATTTTCGTGAAAAATGAAAATGGATGATTTGAAGAGTATGGAAAATAAACAATGGGTCTGTTTTTCAAGAAAACAAGAATACGGTCTTTGAGGAATTTTTATTGATTTATTTTGTGTAAAAAGATCCTAAGTGTTTTTCTAAATATGAGTTTTGAATGAAACGGGCAAACATTGATTTTAAAGATTTGCAAAGAAAGTGAAAAAGGATTTGTAAAGAAAGTGAAAAAGGATTTGAACAAATGAGTATGGTTTTTATAACCATCGGTATTTTGGTTTTGAAAATAAAATTTTAATGGTTTTATTTGTGTATAACCATATCAATTTAGAAGCAAAAATGTTTTGATAATTTTCAATAGTCATGTCCACATTTTCGAAGGCTTGTAATGCATTGATTTTGATGAAACAAAGTGATTTTTCAAGTGGAAATATAATTAATTTAATACAAGGAATTTGAAAAGGGAATCAGAGTATTTTAGCACTTGAGAAATGAATTTTTATGTAAATGAAAAAGAGAGGTTGCAAGTGAGCCTCAATTTGTTTTAAAAAGAATTAATTAAAATCCCATTGGATTTTGGAAAGCGTTGGTAATTTTTAAAGTTAGAAACATTGGTTTAATTCAATGAAATTGTGAATTTGTGGAATATACTGTGAAAAAGGATTTTCTTGAATAAGAAGATATATTAAATGAAGTATAAAGTTATATTATTTTGAAGAAGGTTGATTTGGAAATGATTTGGAAAAAATGGAGAATATAATGGTATTTTAAAAATTTACTAACGTATAACTTATTTTTGAGTTTTGAAATACGTTAGAAAATGTTAAGTTTTGAAACGTTGATTTATATCAATGGAAAAGTGATTTTGTGAATTATATTTTGGAAAAAAGATTTCTTGAGTAAAAAAATGTGGAAAAAGATTTTCTTGAGTAAAGAAAATGTGTTAAATAAAGTATAAAGTCATATTATTTTGAGAAAAGTGGAAATGGAATTTTTGAAGAAATGAGAAATATTTTCTGTAATGGAATTGTGGTGAAAAAAATTATTTACGTATCTTAAAAATGTAATTTTTAAAGTACGTGGTTTGAAATACAAGATAAATATTTCTAAGTGTTTAGAAATACAGTAAAATATTTTTACACGATTTGAAATATGATAAAATATTACTACGCGATTGGAGATGCGTTGAAATATTTTAAGTGATTTGAATTATGTTTAAATATTTTATGTAATTTGAACTACTGTTGAAAAATCACTATATGATTTAAAAGTGATAGAATATTTTTACGTGATTGTGAAAATGACAGAAAATCGTTATGTGATTTGGAAAGTGTTTTATGCGACTTAAAAGAATGATTTTTAAGTTTTGCGATTTTGAAAATGATGGAAAATTATTAAGCAATTTTAGAAACATATATTTTTATGCGATTGAGAAAAATGTTGAAAAATTTAATACGTGATTTAAAGGTGCAACAGAAGAGTTACAGTATTGTGAAAATGTAATAGAAATGTTTTAGAATTGTGAAAATGAAATGAAAATGTTGCGTAATTTTGTGAAAACACGATGAAAGTGTTTTATAACTATGAAAATGTGATAATATGATTTTTCTGTTGAAAATATAGTATAAATACTGTAGAACCAGTATATGGATGCTGTATGAGAAAATGACATGTTTTGTCTGTGATTGGATTTGGTGCATTATACGTGCATTGAAAAAATATGTGTTGAAGCATATGATTACATTGAACAAATGAAATTGAAAAGATTTGGCCCTTTGGGGTTGGACTTGCACTGATATATTCGTGCATTGTATAAAATATAGCTAATCGCTATTATGGCCCTTGTGGTTGAAGAGGGAGTGAGAATTGATAGTGAGGTCTATGATGGATCTTGGGGGCGTCGAGGCGTGGCGGTCGACCGTGGGCGGATTGCGAGTACCCATGCCACTTGGCGATGCGATCCGTTGCAACGCATTGACGATACCCGACAAGAACACGATTCTTTTCAATGACCGGGAGATTGTCTTTGGGCTAAAGGCCACAATTAACCAAGCATTCTTCTAGAAATTGTGAAAACCTCCATGGAGTTGTTTTTAATAAAGCCGAGTCTTTGTGCATATGCATAAATCTGAGCATTTATATCTGTGTGATATATTAATTGAGGAATATTGGTTATGACAATTGTTTTGAGTACTTGGATGATGATTGAACTGATAAATGATTAGATGATGATAGTTGATTAATGCTGATAGCATGATTATGGTATGATCTATTTGTATGATATTGTTGTTTGTGTTATCTCTGTGCTGCCATGTTGGTATTGGTGTAGGTGATCTCACCTCTTTGTTATATTGTTTTGCTTTGTCTGTATTGTTAAAATTATACAGTAGAAGGAATGAGTTGTCTTAGACATAACGAGTGGTAGATACTCAGAGATTGATGGAAACATTGAAAAGTGGCTGTCTCAAGTTCGAAGATGTGCCGAGTAGACAAGGAGTAAAGTTTTGATGCATCAAGTTGATACAAGAGAAGGAACGAGTATGTTAAGATTTAATGTTAGTGTTGTACCGTGCTATTAAGTAAGACCCATCATGGGGTTTGCTACTGTTGAAACAAATAAGTCTGTTAATTTTATATTTCTCTTTAAATTGTGATATTAATTGGTGTCAATATTGCATAATGAATAGTTGAAACATGATTTTCAATATTACCTAATATTTTCAGTAAATTTACATTTCAGTAAAGAAGAAATTTTGAAACCTATCTTTTATAACTCAAACTTTGTGCGAACTTCTTTTTAGATTATGAATCGGGAGTCGAAAATGTGATGTCCTAAGGAGAGTGTTACATTAGTTGGTATCAGAGCACGGTTTGAGTCTTTTGGGGTTTGTGGTTAGGTCTATTTTGCTTGTATTGTGTTCTCTGTGTTTGTTTTCTGAAAGGAAATAATGTTGTTCATAATGGATATTAGATCCATTGTATTTCGATCCAAAAAAAAAAAGGGAATGACTCGGGATAGTTATACTTGTGTGGATGTGAAACATGTTACTAGTAATGCAGTTGCAGCTACGGGAGCAACGGGAGCAATGTGGAAAGATGACTGCACGAACAAAGGACCGCTGTTCAGTGGAAACTGGAAGTTGAAGTTTAGGATCTGATGGAAGAGAATTAGTCTTGGAATATAAGATTTTGTAATTTTGGAACCTGGTATTTTTTTTAGGATATTAAGAAAGTAATTGATCTCGACGGAAGATGTATTTACAACCATTGAGGAAACCAAAAGCAGTAAGTGATGTGAAAGAAGGTACTTAATGAAGGAATGTACGTCAAGAAAACAAATTGCGAAAAAGTTGGACACATTTTCCCAGAGATTATGCTCTTTGAAAATAGAGTTTTCTATTAGTAAAATTTTAAATAGTAAGGGAAGTTGTTACTCTAAATGGAACAAGAGTGTTCTGAGTGGAAGATTTAAACAATGGAGATTGTGTCATTGGAGCTAATCCTATAAACCATGCTGAATATTTCTGTGAGTGACCTATTCTTTATAACATATGATTGAATAGATCAATTATATGTTAGAGTTATTCGTTATCCTCTGATTTGTTTACTTCTGTTTCTATTCTTAGCTAATCGAGCTATTCAAGTTATTCAAATTGTTGTTATGGATCAAAACTTTGTATTAGTTCAATCTGTTGTTCAAAATTTTTGTGTTAGTTTGATCTGTTTCATAAACAGACGTGGTCTTTGAAAATGGATTGGTTATTTTCCAACCATATTCAATGAGATTATTTCAACAAAGTGTGAGTAATCCAGAGAAAATTCATTCTTGAAAATCGGGTTACATCCAATTCTTTGCTGGATATGTTCGATAACAAGTTCGATTCGTTTTGTTATCTTCCATGATGTTTTCTTTCATCTCCTGCAATTGAACGAACAAGAAACGATATTCCTATTTAACTCTATGTCATAGTATTTGGTATAGTACTGTGGAAAGGAGAACTCAGTTAGTGAGATATTTCCTGTTAAAAGCAAAAATCTAGAATATGTAGTGATACGAGGATAAGGAAATTTTAAGTAATACATTACATTAGTTAGAAGTTATCTGAGAAAAACTATTCTAGGCATGAATGAAGATTGGTTGTCGTTATGTTGGTATCAAAGATATGAAAATTCTTTCTTTCTGGAGTAACATTCAACATCTTCAGTAATTATAGGAGTCTGAGATATCTGTTTGATCAGGAGAAGTTGAACATCAGCAAAGAGATTTTGTTGGTTAGAATAGTATAGCAAGATGTAAGAGAGGAAGCTTCATGGGAATTGGAAAATAAGATAAATAAGTAATGTTCATAATTATTCTGAGGGTGTGAAATCATGGTTATTAAATTTCGAGAACGAAATTTCTTTTTAGAGGGGGAGTAATGTAACACCCTAAAATTTTCTATCTTGTAAACAATAATTTTGACAGTTAATAGAATTTTACTGTTTAGTAATTTTTGAATGCTGTAAAATTATTTTAATTATTCCATCAGCGTATTTGATCGTTTTGAGTGATTTGCTCCGTGTCAGGAAAATAAAAATTTTTGGGCCGGGGAAAACTTTACGTAATTTAATTTTTACCATTAAGTTTTAATTATTTTACATGATCTGATTTGATATTTGTGTGTTTTCTAATTTTTGTGATTTTATGTGTGATTATGAAAATTTTTTCTATTTGTGGGCCCGGGTGTATGTGGGCCCAGGTGGCCATACATGGGCCCAGGTGGGTCCCGTAAAGTGAAAAAAATTTCTATGCATAGAAAAATTTTTACTGTTTAGACGGAGACAGTGGATCTTACTAAACCTGAATCCGAAAATAGTTTTAGAAAATTTTCTTTACTGTATTTTATACTGTATTTAATTATTGGATAATAAAAATATAGTAAATATATTCTTTCGTGGGGTTATAACAGATAAAAATAAAATTCTATACTGTTAAGTCAATATCGGTGATTTGGATATCCACCATCGATTTAATCACCGTTGAAGATTTAATCTTGATTTAATCAACAGTGGAGATTTGATCTTAAAAGTGAATAGGATCAATTATAATCGTTGGATAGAAATTAAATCAAGGGTAGAGATTTAGTCTTATAAATGGCTATGACCATTATCAACCCTTGGATGTAGATTTAATCAATGGTGGAGATGGATCATTAATGACCATTGGATTTGGATTTAGATCAATGGTGGAGAATTGGTCATCAAAAAAATGACTACAACCATTTTGGATCCTTGGATGTAAAGTTTGAAGGTGTAATCTTGACCCTTCATTTTGGAGACACATTCAATGATTAGGATTGCAAGCCAAAAATGATCCAATGGCTCAAATAAAGTCTTCCATCTATAACCTAAACCTAGTAACTATTTTTAATCCAAACCATTCTTTTAATCAATGGTTAGGATGGCTTAAAGTGATGGTTATGAAATTTGTCACATTTGGAGTGCATGAAAAGGGGGGGACGGTTTGGAGAAGCAAGGAAGAAGGGAGACAATTTTGTATAGGCTTTTTAGGCCAAAGAAAAGGATGAAGACAATAACCAAGTGTCAAGACCATTTCCTATTGATCATTAATGATCATGTTTTTCAAACTTCACTTTACACTTCTCTCCAATGCATGCTACGGCAATATCATTTTGGAAGACCAAGAAAATTCATTTCTATACTTCATATTATCACTTCTTCACCTTTTCTACTTAAGCTTCAAGAACAAACCAAAGAAAACTCCATTCTCCCTCCCAAAAGAAGACTATTCGGCCAAGCACTCTAATTCTCTCCTCCATCACTCTTTAATTTCATACAACCTAGTTTCTTGAATCATTACCTTATTCTAAACAACTTTCATGTTGAAGACTTTCTCTAAATCTTCCATCTTGAAGGACTTTTACTAAGATCAAGTTCTAGAGTTTTTGTTGGTGAAGTGTAAGGAAACTTCATTTATTCTTTTTTTTTTCATGTTCTAAACCATGTTTGATCCATGGTTCCTCTTAATCAAGTTTAGTATACTAATTTCTATGTATTTTGTTTTATATTTGAGAAGCCTTTGGTAGTGAAGGACTTGGAAAAAAAAGCAAATCAAGAAGCTTTTGAGGATCTTCAAGAGGTAAGAGGGAGATCCATCTCACCAACCAAGTATGGTGGTGAGAGATGGTCTTATATTTGATGGATGGTAAATCCATGTGAGGATTCCAAAACATGGTCATGTAATAATTTATGTGTGTTTATGAGCTTTGATTTATTTACTTATGCTTGATATGCTTTGTATGATTTTATGGCTTTGATGATATGCTTATATTATGCATGATAAGTTATGGCATGCTTATAGTATTTATGATGAAATATATATATATGTATTTCATGATGTGATGATGAAAAGGAAATTCAATTTTTGGCTCCAATAGCCAAAGGAGAAGGTTCAGTTTTTGATGTCCTTGATTTGAGTTCATGTTGAAAATTTTCAAGAATAAGGGAATTAATTTTTGGTCCATAGAACTTAGTGAATTTCGGCCAAGACACCTCAAAATAGGTGTTCACAAATTAATATTTTCGTGAAAAATGAAAATGGATGATTTGAAGAGTATGGAAAATAAACAAAGGGTCTGTTTTTCAAGAAAACAAGAATACGGTCTTTGAGGAATTTTTATTGATTTAATTTGTGTAAAAAGATCCTAAATGTTTTTCTAAATATGAGTTTTGAATAAAACGGGCAAACATTGATTTTAAGGATTTGCAAAGAAAGTGAACAAGGATTTGCAAAGAAAGTGAAAAAGGATTTGTAAAGAAAGTGAAAAAGGATTTGAACAAATGAGTTTGGTTTTTATAACCATCGGTATTTTGGTTTTGAAAATAAAATTTTAATGGTTTTGTTTGTGTAAAACCATATCAATTTAGAAGGAAAAATATTTTGATAATTTTCAATAGTCATGTCCATGTTTTCGAAGGCTTGTAATGCATTGATTTTGATGAAATAAAGTGATATTCCAAGTGAAAATATAATTAATTTAATACAAAGAATTTGAAAAGGGAATCAGAGTATTTTAGCACTTGAGAAATGAATTTTTATGTAAATGGAAAAGAGAAGTTGCAAGTGAGCCTCAATTTGTTTTAAAAAGAATTTATTAAAATCCCGTTGGATTTTGGAAAGCGTTAGTAATTTTAAAGTTAGAAACATTGATTTAATTCAATGTAATTGTGAATTTGTGGAATATACTGTGAAAAAGGATTTTCTTGAATAAGAAGATATATTAAATGAAGTATAAAGTTATATTATTTTAAGGAAGGTTGATTTGGAAATGGTTTGGGAAAAATGGAGAATATAATGGTATTTTAAAAATTTACTAACGTATAACTTATTTTTGAGTTTTGAAGTACGTTAGAAATTGTTAAGTTTTGAAACGTTGATTTATATCAATGGAAAAGTGATTTTGTGAATTATATTTTGGAAAAGGATTTCTTGAGTAAAGAAATGTGGAAAAAAAATTTCTTGAGTAAAGAAAATGTGTTAAATAAAGTATAAAGTCATATTATTTTGAGAAAAATGGAAATGGAATATTTGAAGAAATGAGAAATATTTTACGTAATGGAATTGTGGTGAAAAAAATTATTTACGTTATCTTAAAAATGTAATTTTTAAAGTCACGTGATTTGAAATACAAAAATATTTCTAAGTGTTTGGAAATATAGTAAAATATTTTTACATGATTTGAAATATGATAAAATATTACTACGTGATTGGAGATGCGTTGAAACATTTTAAGTGATTTGAATTACGTTTAAATATTTTATGTAATTTGAACTACTGTTGAAAAATCACTATGTGATTTAAAAGTGATAGAATATTTTTACGTGATTGTGAAAATGATGGAAAATCATTATGTGATTTAGAAAGTGTTTTAAATATTTTGAGAATGATGGAAAGTGTTTTATGCGACTTAAAAAAAATTATTTTTAAGTTTTGTGATTTTGAAAATGATGAAAAATTATTACGCGATTTTAGAAACGTATATTTTTATATGATTGAGAAAAATGTTGAAAAATTTAATACGTGATTTAAAGGTGCAACAGAAGAGTTGCAGTATTGTGAAAACGTAACAGAAACATTTTGAAATTGTTAAAACGAAATGAAAATGTTGCTCAATTTTGTGAAAACACGACGAAAGTGTTTTATAACTATGAAAATGTGATAATATTATTTTCCTATTAAAAATACAAGATAATATCATTGTAGAACCAAAGATATGGATATCTGTGAGAAAAATGACATGTTTTGTCTGTGATTGGATTTGGTGCATTATACGTGCATTGGAAAAATATCGTTGAAGCATATGATTACATTGAACAAATGAAATTGAAAAGATTTGGCCCTTTGGGATTGGACTTGCACTGATATATTCGTGCATTATATAAAATATAGCTAATAGCTATTATGGCCCTTGTGGTCAAGAGGGAATGAGAATTGATAGTGAGGTCTATGATGGATCTTGGGGCGTCGTAGCGACGCGTCGACCGATCAGGACGGTTAGCGGTTACCACTATGCCACTTGCGTCTGATCCGTTACAACGCATTGACGATACCCGACAAGAATACGATTCTTTTCAACGACCGGGAGATTGTCTTTGGGCTAAGGTGACAATTAACGAGCATTCTTCTCGAATTGTGAAAACCTCCATGGAGTTGTTTTTGATAAAGCCGAGTCTTTGTGCATATGCATAAATCGAGCATTTATATCGTATGATATATTAATTGAAGAATATTGGTTATGACAATTGTTTTGAGTACTTGGATGATGATTGAACTGATAAATGATTAGATGATGATAGTTGATTAATGCTGATAGCATGATTATGGTATGATCTATCTGTATGATATTCTTGTTTGTGTTATCTCTGTCTTTGCCATGTTGGTATTGGTGTAGGTGATCTCACCTCTTTGTTATATTGTTTTGCTTTGTCTGTATTGTTAAAATTATACGATGAAAGGAATGAGTTGTCTTAGACATAACGAGTGGTAGATACTCGAGAGATTGATGGAAACATTGAAAAGTGGTCTCTCAGTTCGAAGATGTCTTTGGGTAGACAAGGAGTAAAGTTCGATGCATCAAGTTGATACAAGAGAAGGAATGAGTATGTTAAGATTTAATGTTAGTGTTGAACACCTATTAAGTAGGACCCGTCATGGGGTTTATCTTTGTTAAAAAAAAAAGTAAAAGTCTGTTAATTTTATATTTCTCTTTAAATTGTGATATTAATTGGTGTCAAATTGCATAATGAATAGTTGAAACATGATTTTCAATATTACCTAATATTTTCAGTAAATTTACGTTTCAGTAAAGAAGAAATTTTGAAACCTATCTTTTATAACTCAAACTTTGTGCAAACTTCTTTTCAGATTATGAGTCGGGAGTCGAAAATGTGATGCCTTAAGGAGGGTGCTACAATCACTAACTGTCGGGTCTCCTTGAGCAACCCTAATGAAATCATCAACTTCATCCTTAAATTCTTCACTTACATAGCCGGTAGGATCATTTCTTCATAACATCCAACTTCGATCGGGTCTCATGATTGCTGAAATTGGTTTAGCACATTAATACAAATCCTTATATCAACCGATCCTTCTTAACATGGTATGGCCCTATCCCATTCGATAAGAAACTTTTTCAACACTTGGTTAATAGTTATTCCTTAAATCTCATATTTTATACTTGACAAAATTTCGGCAGCATTTCCCATTGGTCTCCAAGTGCATGACTATAACGCAGTGAGATCTACCGCGTTTAAGTATACACCCAGAGAACAAAAGGAAATGTAGCAGACCGAAATTTCAACAAGTATAAGATATGAGATTTAAATAATAACTATTAACCAAGTGAAGGAAAAATTTCTTACCAAATTGTCCCACTTGGACAATTCAAGATTCAATACAATGAGCAGTACGAACAGTAAGTATGTATGCTCATTCATATTGAATCTCAAATGGGAAACTAAGGTTTTGCTCAAATCTTCACTCGAATAAGAAAATAAAACTTTAAGCATATGTTAAAGCACAATCAAAAGTTAAATGAAACTAATATTCTTAACACATAATTCGTTAGAAATTCATAACTTTTATTTTCAACATCCAAGATTTGATGTCATATTTAGATAGTCCTAAATATACCTCATAGGAGAGAAAAGTATAAATAAAATCTAAGTTTTCACTGGCCACAATGATTGTTGCTATGCAGCCTGACATAGACAACATTGATCAATATGTTAGGAACACTACTGCTAGAGCTTTCATTGTTGTTGCCTCTGCTCTTGGTATACCTGCATTCTTACCCTTCTTGAAGGTTGTTTATAAGAGTAAGAAATCATGGCAAGCTCGGCACACTAGGATTAAGATTGTGCAACAGATTGAGAAGGTGAAGCAGTGTGTAAGGAATTGGAAGCCCTATACTAAGGAAGTCATGATCATTCTGATTCGTGAATTTCAGTCACCTGATGAAGAAATGAACCAAGTTGTTTTGAATGTGGTGAAGCAGTGTGTCACACCCTCAGTATCATGTTAGGCTTATAAGCAGGTTACAAAGGTATTCTAATACTTGCTTAACATGTTAGTTCAGTTTTGTGACAAACTGAATTAGTTTAGGCACTTAATTACAACACAGAAGTTGAAAATAACTTAAAATGACTTAGGAAATAGCTTTAAAGGCTAAGTTGAGAGAAACAAGTATAGAGAAATTATTTTTAGGTCACAAATGAGTTAACTAAGATACAGTTAAAATTTGAGAAGAATCAGAATCAGTTACGTATTTTTAAGTATATTGGTTGTGTATTTTAATACCGATTGACTAGTAGCAAATATGGAAAATGAGAATAAAAGTGAATCAGCAATTTAAATGAATCCTAATATTTATTTTTAAGTTGTTAGGAAGTTAAAAAACTTGAATTAGTATAATTCAAGTGTTCGTAGCATATAGAAGTTCTAACTCTGGAACTTAAGTTCCAATTTTCCTCTTAACCCACGCCCCCCAGCAGAAAACAAAAGAAAAGAATAGAATAGAACAGAAACAGAGAAACGAAGAGGAGAAAGAGAGAAAGGAGAAGAAAGGAAGGGAAGAGGAAAACAAGAACAGCAAGGCTCCAAGGTTGGTCATCACGTAAAGGTAGGAGATTTCTATTCTTTTTCCCTTTTTGTTCTTTTGAATGAGGGTTAGAGATTTGGAATGGAAAATTGGATTTGGAGAGCAAAATCCTAGCTCTTAGCTTGATTCTTGCTTCCAAGAATTAAGTTAGGATAATTTTAGTCTAATAAGTATTAGATAGTCATTTATGGGTCAAACCAACCATTTTGGTACATGATAGAGAATCTTAGAAATGGATTGGATAAAAATGAGAATTAGGTTGTGATTGATTGACTTTGACCATAATCTAAGTTTAATAAGTTAGATACTAGTTAGTTGATGGATTGGAGGCCTTAGAATCCATAGTTTCCTTTTTAATGGTTAGTTGGAAAACAGTATGGTTTTAGTTGGAAGTTTGAGTTTAAATCCATAATTGATGGGTTGGATTAGTGTTTAATGATCCTAACGTGATTAGAGACCATGATTAGGGTTGGAAAACACTTAGAATCCATGATTTGAGGATTAGAACTTGGTTAGAAACCAAGATTATGCAATACCCGAATTTGCAGAATCAGGACAGCACCCGAACAGCCTGTGGTACTTGTTGCATAACTTGAGTTACAGATATCAGATTGACCTAATTCTTGTGGAATTTTAAAGCTAAGATATAGGGCTACATGTGGTAAAAATTTCATAATTTTACACCAAGCCAAACAGTACCAGTATCAGTTTGAATCAGACTTGAATTCTGCAGAAAATGCATTCTGGAATCCAGTAAACCAGATTGCATAACTTCCTGCTCCAGTGTCCGTTTCACATGAAACTAGTGGCATTTTAAAGATAACATGTAAGGCTTATTGGCTACAAAATTTCATAATTTTCCTGTGTGTATTTTGTTCTCAGTTGCAGTTTTAAGTCAGGGCAGAAACGGGTGAATCAGTGAATTCCCTATTTTTGCTTCTGCAAAATGTCGCATAAGTTTAGATACACTTAGCCAAATGAGATGAGGTTTGTGGCATTGGAAAGATATGACAGAGAGCTATCTTTCCATAAAATTTTAGAATTTTATGAGTTAAGACACACATTTGGTGCAATCTTGAAAATCAGCCTTTTTAGGCAAGTTTTGGAAGTATTTTGGGATGATTTGAATCCTAGAAATACTAGTAACTCCTTTAATAGTTAAAGTTGAGTTAGATAGACAAGTTTTGTAGTAAATACTTTACTCTCTCAATAAGTTGAGTTGAAATGGGGTAGTAGCAAGAGTGAATTGGTTCCCTAAGGCAAGTGAAGTTGAGCCTAGTGAGTTGGTTCTCTCAAGTAAGTGAGGTTGAGCCTAGTGAGTTGGTTCTCTCTAGTAAGTGAGGTTGAGCCTATTGAGTTGGTTCCCTCAAGCAAGTGAGGTCGAACCTAGAGTTGGTTCCCTACGGGTCGAACCTAGAGTTAGGCATGTTTAGAAAATAGATTATTAGGGACTTTAACTGATTATTGAAGACCTCTAATCGGTTAGAGAGCTAATTATGCTTAGAGGTGGAACACCTTTGGGGAGGTTTGGGAATGTGATTTTCGGTTGTTTTATGCAACATTATGCAGAAAACCAGCAACGACTCCCTTAAACCAGAATATGAGATTATTTCTTATTCTGATATAAGAGTGATTACGTGTTTTTTAATTGATTAAACTCTATACTACAATATCAGGTTCTAAACAATGATCTGGAACATGATGGTTGAATTCAATGATTCATCAAATTTAGGATGTGTGTTATTGGGGCTCACGTTGTTAGAGGGATAACTACAATCTGCAAAGGATGATTTGGAAAATCCATTAAGGTCGTCAAGGATGTAAAGGAGCAACCATCATGGGTTGGGTTACAGTTAAAGCATGAGATTGTTGTTGCTTTTGGGACATAGAATGGGGCCCACGGTTGAGACCACCTTGACTTCTTGGACTTGGAACAGCAGTGCATTGATGAATTTTTGTCTCATCCAAGATTTGATGTCATATTTAGATAGTCGTAAATGTATTGCTATGCGGCCTGACATAGATTACATTGATGAATATGTTAGGAACACTACTGCTAGAGCTTTCAATGTTGTTGCCCCTGCTCTTGGTATACTTGCACTCTTACCCTTCTTAAAGGTTGTTTGTCGGAGTAAGAAATCATGGCAAGCTCGGCACACTGGATTAAGATTATGCAACAGATTGAGGAGGTGAAGCAGTGGGTAAGGAATTGGAAGCCTTATATGGCAGTTACTATACTAATGAAGTCATGATCATTTTGATTCGTGAATTTCAGTCGCCTAATGAAGAAATGAATAAATTTGTTCTCAAAGTGGTGAAGCAGTGTGTAAGCACTGAGGGTGTGGAAACTAATTATATTAAAAATGATATTCTCCCTGACTTTTTCAAGAACGTCTAGGTTAGGAGGGTGGCTTTGGATCGAAGCAACTATAAGCAACATGCTCATTTCTTACTGTAGAGATAACAAACAAAGTTAGCATTGCCAATATTGTCGGGAGAATTGTTGAGGATCTTAAAGATGAGAGTGAACCTTATAAGCGAATGGTTATGGAAACTATTGAGAAGGTGGTCACTAACTTGGGAGCATCTGATATAGATGCCTGAATTTATTCATTAGTGATGATCTATCTAAAAGAAAAAAAGGATTTGGAGGAGAATGAAGAAACTGGATTTAAATTTTCAAACTTGAAAATTTTAACAATAGTTACACGAAACTGAGAAGCAAAGGTCTTCTAAGTTTTAACTTTTAACCCAAAAGCAAGGATGGCTTTTAACTCGAAAGCAAGGAAGGTTTGGAGAAAACGTGTCAAGCAAAGAGAGAGAGACGTAGCAAAATAGATTTGAACGCACTCTCAAGGAACAGGTCTCTCGTTTAAGATACAGGGGGTGATTATTGCAACCAGCTTCAATCCATGAGCATCATGCAAGGTTCAAATTGTGGATTGCTAGTCTCCTTCAGTTCTCAGAATACAAAGTTTCACAGGTTAAACTAGTCAATTGCAGTTCTTTTTCATCCCACAAACCTTCTTTCATTATTTAGTTAATTAGATGTTAAAGCTCCAAATTTATATCCAAAGAAAAGAACCCAAAATTAAGCATAATATGTAGTCCATTGATTTTAATCACAGTATGCATATCCATTCCATTGATCCCTTCTGTATCTTATTAATTTACATCTCTATGTCTTCTTTTTTACTTTACAGCCTCAAAATTTTACACGAACAATAATTGAAGAAAAGGAGATGAATCTTATGAGAGCATATTCATTATTTGTTTAGTTTCACCCACTACCAATCAACAAATTTGTGCTAAATGTTTTTATGTTTCTTTATGCTAAGTAACTGGAAAAAACTATATAGTTTTATAAATTATTATTTCCCTAAATATTTATTTTTGCTCATGATATCACCTTAAATAGGGAGACAGGAATCATCATGGGCTCAGTCTAGAGGCTTAAGAAATCCAGATGTTAGCACACCAGAGGTACCATTAGCCACATGTTCACAATCACATACGCAGTTACAGGAATGATAATCATAAATTAGATAATAAGTTATGCAACAAAACATGTGAGCTCAAATGCTATTTTATTGTTCCAGATAATAATAATAAAAAAGAACCCTAGATCAGCAAATGACTCTACACATAAATTAGAGCAAACTACTGTGTACTCCTGATGAAATAAGATTTGAGTAAAAAATAGTTAAGCTTAATTCCACCAACCATTTCTGGAAAACTAAATTCCCACCAAGTTATGAGCATGGAAGGACCTATCTTTTCACATATATGTATAAACAGAATATAAAATAAATGCCAATTGCAATATAAACAGAATATATGTAAATGGGAAGCAAATGAAGCAATATGAAAAATAAAATAAAATATTGTCACCTTGCAAATTGCAATAAGTGTTGGAACTCTGCAATTATAATCTCAGTTCTCAGATAGTTCACTCAATGGCCTACAAAATCAAAATCAACTCATTTACAAGTCGTAAAACAAAAACAAAATCAACTCAACTCAACTCACTCAACTGGAAAGCGAGTTAATCGAGGCGATTAAGTCGGGGAACTAATTAATATAAATTACATAGTCTTAACAAACAAACTGCCCATGCAGCCTTCACAGGTTTGGAATGGCAACAAAGTCATAATTCGTGCCAATGAATCAAAAAAGTTCAAAAAAATATTTATTTGATTTCATAATTTCATAATTAAACAAAAGTAAAAGAAAAAAAGTCAGGGAAGAAGATGGAAAAGCTCAGTTAACTTGATCAAATAGGGGTTACTGTAAGGTTGAGGAAAAATTAATTCTTTAATGATTGAACAAGATGCAAAGTGATGGAATGAAAATACATTTATAATAACTTGTGGATTAAAGATTTTCCTAACAACTACTTGAAAGAAAATAATTATCTTTTGTTTATTATTCGATTGGACATAAATATTAAGAAAAATTACATTCTCCTTTGTTGAGATCAGTGGTAATTACACAAGATACTCCTCTTATTACACTCTTACACTAGTCTCTCTTGTGACCAATGGTGGGGCACCGTTTAAGTCATGATTGATTTGTAAAATTTATTGTCTTAATTCAAAACACAAGTCTAGAAATAAAAAAGCCCTCATTTCAAACAACCTCCCCAATTAACACATTGATGAATCGAATATCTTGTTAACACATTAAACTACCTACAAACCAAGCCCAAGACCAACTGAGTAAACAAAGACTCTTGCTTCCAATTTTGTACCCACAATTTATACTACCTATATTCAGGTGATTAGGCAGAGGCTGTGGAATCATAGGGTGATTCAGTTAGGGTTTGTTCTGATAAATGGTTTCTAATTTTCTTGTTTATGGCCTATGAGTTTCTTTAGGAAACTTTTGTATTTGTTTTGAGAATTATGAGTTTCACCAAGCATCACTCAAATTCTAAAGCAAAGACCTCATCAACCTCAAATAGAAAACTCAGCTCCTACTACACAAAACAATCAAGTCAGAGAATTAAATCCCCTACTTCATCCCTCAAAATACCAACCACGATCCCTATTTACCAAGCCACAACATCAAAACAAAATATCACCTCAATACCTAAAACAACATTCTCTAAACCACACTTCCCACCCATATAATCCAAGTTGTTAGCTCATGTATAAGTATCCCAAAACAGAGACCAAGAAGTACAATAATGAACTCGTATAAACACCCATAGTTTCCTCGAACATGAGCGAACACCCAAACCCAAAAGACAATGCACCAGCCATGCCAAAACTCACCCATAGTAATGCAAAATGAGGTTATAGGTTTCTTAAATACAAAACAACAACGTCAATTATAAATGGTAACCCCACACGGGAATCACAAAATCTCACATCGAATTGCAATAGTTACAGATGAAAACCATATGAAACAAACACTTGAATAATAATCAAACAAACAAAAACATGAAAACCCCATTTACAGAGAGAGAGAGAGGGGGGGTAACTAACTAGTGAGAGTGATAAAGACAGCAAGAGAAAGAGCAATAACTAGAATGACCCCCAACGCCAAGGGACTTGGAGCTCGTGTTGGCAGAGGCAGAGAACAGAGGCTGTGGCTTTGAGTGAGAGAGAATGAGAATGAGAGTGAGAGCATGAAAGAAAGGGGGTGAGGGTGAGGGTGAGGGCGAGGGTGAGGGTGAGGGTGAGAGGTGAGAGGAGAGGGAGAGGGAGCCGGAAAGCACGAGAAAGAGAGCATAAGAGGGAGCCAGAGAGCACGAAAGAGAGAGCGTAAGAGTGAGAGGGAGAGCGATTGTGAGGGATTTAGAATTCTGTAATTAGGTTTAAATTAGGTTCTGCGAGGGATTTGTGATGAAAATGTCCCTCGTTATAATTTTATCATTTAGCGATGGATACAATCCATCGCAATTTCCTCGTTAGATTGGCTAAGTTTAAATTATGCTCTCAGCGAGGGAAATTATTCCTCACAATTCCCTCTCTAATTTTAGCGAGGGAAATTATTCCTCGTAATTCCCTCGTAAATTTTAGCGAGGGAAATTATTCCTCGCAATTCCCTCGCAATTCCTTCGGTAATATTAGAGAGGGGGAAAATCCCTCGCAATTCCCTCGCTAATTTTTGAGAGGGAAAAATTCCCTTACAATTCCTTCGCTATTCCTTCGCTATTTTCCCCTAAAATTTATTTTTGAAATTTAGCGAGGGCTCAGAGTTCCCTCACTGATCCCTCGTAGATCCCTCGCTAATTAGAGAGGGAATTGTGAGGAAAATTTTCCCTCGCAAAATTCCCTCACCAAATTTCAAATTTCTTGTAGTGAATCTTCATCAAGATTCTTTGTCTGTAAGCCAATTCTTCACCAAGATGAAGTCTATTTTTTATAAGTTGAACGATTATAAGCCTTTAACTTCTTGCACGTGTGGTGGAATTCATCCTTTGATGGAATATATTTAATCTGAACATATTTTTCAATTTCTAATGGGAATGAATGATGAATTTGCTTCTGTGTGAGGGCAAATCTTGTTGATGGATCCTCTTCCTTCTATCAATAAAGTTCTTGCTCTTGTGCTTCAAGATGAAAGGCAGCGCAATGTTGGTTCTAATCTGATTAATTCTGAATCTCAATTGGCGTTTGCTGTTAATGCTGCTCAATCCAAAGGAAAACCAGTGAAGAAAGATCACCCAGTGTGCACTCATTGTGGTATTGTTGGTCACACTATAGATAAATGCTACAAACTGCATGGTTATCCTCCAAGTCACAAGTTTCACAAATCACAATCTGGTTCTTCAAGATCTGTGAATCAGATTTCTGTTAGTGATTCCACACCTACTGAAACTAATGGTTTTCCTGCTCAATATCATCAATTGTTGGCATTACTGGCATCTCAATTGTCACACACAACTAAGCCTATTGTGAAGCATTTTGAGTCTCCTTTATCTGTTCCTCCTACAGGTATCATCCTGTCCACCAATTTATCTCCTTCCCTGTCTAATTCACAATTTTGGGTTTTAGATTCAGGTGCTTCATGTCATATTTCATTCACCTTACAAAATTTTGTTTCCCTTCAACCTGTCACAAATGTTTTTATTACTTTGCCTAATCAAACCCAGGTTATGGTTCATTTTCTAGGATTTGTAAGATTGAGTCAAAATTTAATTCTCACTAATTTGTTTTACATTCCCAATTTTAGAGTTAATATCTTATCAGTGAGTGTTTTTTTGAAAGGAAATTCTTGTTCAATTTCTTTCTTTCCTGATTCTTTCCTAATATAGGACATCAACACCAAGAAGATGATTGGCAAGGGTGATATAATTGAAGGTCTCTATGTCTTCAAGACTGATTCACAATCATTCCAATCATTTCCAAGTGTTGCTTCTCCTTTACAGATTCCTAATTCTTGTAACATTTCTAATTCTTGTACTACAAATTGTATGTTTTTAAATTCTTCTACATTACCTATTCATACTTGGCACTTTCGATTAGGCCATCCTTCTCATCATAGGCTATAGTTGTTACAAAATAAAATTGACTTGTCCAAATTCAACTCTTCTGCTTGCACTATACATCCCCTTACTAAACCAAAAAGGTTACCTTTTACTTCTCATCACTCTGTCAATTCTGCTCCATTTGACTTAGTTCATTGTGACATATGAGGTCCTTTTCATGAGCCAACTTATAATAGTCATAGATATTTCTTAACCTTGGTAGATGATCATGCTAGATACAGTTGGACTACCTTATTGAAATATAAGTCAGAAGCTACCAAGTTACTCAAAAGTTCTGTTACAATGTGATGATCACATATTTGATACATTAACAAGCCTTCATTTTTAGTCATTTACACTCTCCATGTACTTAATTGAGTGATTTTGATTATGTTTTGTAAGTTTGGACTCAAGTTGGACTTAATTGAATTTTTTAGCATAATTTACGTCTTACGTTATTTCTGTATTTGGGCTATATCTTGGGATGTAGGTGATCTTTGGAGGTGATTCTAGTGGCATTTTAAAGATAAGAAAGAGTTCTACAACTTTCAAGAATACCTCAAAGGTCCAATCACACGAGTAGATAACTCAAAATGGGGTTGAAGTAAGAACTAGAGTGATGTTCCTGACAGCTTGATCTATGTGTACTATTCATACTATTTTTCGGGCTAGAGATTGTCAAATGGGTTGAAATCTAGATGCTGAATAGTTAAGGCCCATATCTACAACTTTTATGTTGAATACTTTTCCAGAATCGGACTCCTCGAAGGTGATATTGGGCTTGGAAGTCAGAATAGAGGAGCTATGACTGGGCCTGAGTAGTGTGCAGTAATTTGAACATATCTAGAGTTATAGAAATGATATTGGACTCAAACTAAAGCCATTTGAAAGCTAAGATCCAGGCCTACAACTTTCATGAAGACCACGTGGTTCAAAAATGACGAATGTAATGACTTCAGAGCTGTATGATTTCAGAGACAAGGAATCTCTATAATTTTCCACTCACCAAAAGTCATTTGGCATTTTCCACTCATCCACCCACTAATGACTCAGCTCACTTATCATTTTGTATCTCTGATCCTCTATAAAAGGGGTCCTTGGCAGATCATTGAGGGGTGTTAGGTGTTAGTTACCAAAATGATGCCATTTTGTTACTAGGTTTTCTTGTATTTCATTTTACTTGGGTGAAAGGGTGAAGCTCTTGGTAATAAAGTAAGGTTAGATTTATTCTTCTCTTGTGCTTAAATGATTTATATTTTCTAGTAACCATTATACGTATTATAATTTGTTTCTTATAATTTAGAAACCATCTTTGTAAAGAGGAGTTCTTGATTTGTTGTAGACAAAATATTGGCACAATGAATGCTTTAACCCATTTATAAGTGGTGATAATATTTTTAGGAAATATAATATAATTACGTATATTATTTTAAATGGACTTTTAATGTTGTATTTTCCGATTGGAACCTCCATGTTGCGAGGATTCTAATTGAGTTATAAAAGAAATTAATCTTACCTTTACTTTATTTACCAAGAGTGGATCTTTTAACTCAAGTAAATAATTTTTACCGTGGTAACAAAATATTTACTTCACCTTAATTAATCTTCAACAATTCCCTGTGGATCGACCTCGGACTCCCGAGAAATTTATTACTTGAGACAACCTGCACTTGGGTTCGCAATGCAACAATTAATCCCGCATCAAGTTTGTAGACTTGTTTGAAACTAAAAATTGTGCATCAAGTTTTTGGCGCCGTTGCCGGGGACTTGATTTGAAGAACAAATTTCTGGTGTAAATATTTTGTATATATTTTTTTACTCTTTTAATTTTTTTTTTATACATACTAACTTACTAACTTAGTGAGGGAACCTCTCCCTTTATTTTCTTTATACATATTAACTTAGTTGGGGTAATTCTCCCTTTTAATTTCTATACAGTGGGGGTAACTCTCCCTTTTATTTTCTTATATATATTAATTTAGTGGGAGAAACTCTCCCTTTTATTTTACGCACTAACTTAGTGGGGGAACCTCTCCTTTTTATTTTTTTTTTACTTTACTAACTTTGTGGGAGAAATCTCTCCCTTTTATTTTTTTTGTACATACTAACGATGGAAACTCTTCCTTTTACTTTTACTGTAATTTACTTTTTGTATTTTATTTTATGTGTGTTATTTTTTTATTTGGTGGTTAGTTTATTACCACACCTTTATATATATATATTTGGTGATTGGTTCATACCACACCTTTGTTATTTTTTTTATTTAGTGGTTGGTTTATACCACACTTTTGTTAATATTTAATAGATGGTTTATACTGTTAGCTTGTACATTTTATTTTATATTTTAAGTTACTTATTTATGCTTAATTGGTATCGTAATTTAAATTATGGTCCTTTGGTTAAAGTTAATCCTAGTACTTTACATATTGATTTATCTGGATCACAATCACACACATCAAACACAATGGCTGAAAATGAAAGTGTACATGATGAACATGAAAATCAACCGTTGCGAACCATGAGTGAGTATTTGCAACCATCTCGAAATTCTAATCCATCATGTTTTATCTTTCCACTCAATGCTAACAATTTTAGATTCAAGCCAGGTATGATTTCTTTACTTCCTAATTTTCATGGTTTAGAATCTGAAAGCCCATATTTACATTTAAAAGAATTTAAGGAAGTATGTACTGCTTTTCATGATCAAACTTGCATTGAAGAGGTTGTTAAGTTTAAATTGTTTCCTTTTTCTTTGAAAGATAAAGTAAAAACTTGGCTTAACACTTTAAAACCAAGATCAATTGGCACGTGGCAAGAAATGCAAGGTGAGTTTTTAAAGAAATTTTTTCCAACACATAAAACCAATGCTTTGAAAAGACAAATCCAAAATTTTTCCCAAAATTCAAATGAAGCATATTTTCAAAGTTGGGAAAAATTTAAAGATTTGTTAAATTTTTTCCCACATCATGGTTTTGAAAAATGGCACACTATAAGCTTCTTTTATGAAGGGTTAACACCCGAAACTAAACAATTTGTGGAAACAATGTGCAATGGTGAGTTTCTTGATAAAGAACCTGAAGAAGCTTTAGACTATTTAGACCAATTGGCTGAAAATTCTCAATTTTGGCATGGTACTAATCCTTCTGAAAATTCAATTAGATCTAATCTTGCAAATGCTAGTAAAGGAAAATATCACCTTAGTCAAGAAAAAGATCTAAATGCAAGGTTTGCCAGTTTGGCTAGAAAGATTGAAGATATGAAATTAGGGAAAGTGAAAGAAATTAAATCTGTGCAAAATGAAGAAATTTGTAGCATTTGTGATGAATTGGGATACTCAACAAATGAATGTCCAAAAATTTTTATTTTTAAAGAAGTTGTGCATGAGCAAGTAAATGCAATGAATAATTTTAAAAAGTCATTCACTTCTTCTTTTTCAGATACATACAATCTGGGATGGAGAAATCACCCGAACTTCAGTTGGAGGACCAACAATCAGGCACAATTCATGCAACCACCACCTCCTCAGGCACAACAGGGCTCTCAAAATTATCAAGGATATGCACTTTTTGTCCCACCATACAGGAATAACCTTGAAGAAACATTGCATGCATTCATGGAAAAGCAAGATGTCATTATTAATCAAAACACTCAAGCCATGATTGACATAAAAGACACTCTTGCTAAACTTTCTTCTGCACTCACCATTCACGAGAAAGAAAAATTTCCTTCTCAACCTCAACTAAATCCCAAGGGTCAATACAATCTAAATGATGGTGATCCAGAAAACCAACAAATAGATCAAGTCAAGTCAGTGATAACCCTTAGGAATGGAAAGGTTGTTGAAGAAAGCAAGGAGATAAAGAGCCAAATGTCCAAAGTGATGAACTCCTTGAGTATAAATGAGCTAGAGGATGTAGAAAAGAATCAAGATAGTAGTGATGCTAAGCTACCCAAGGAACCTAAGGTGACAAAAGGTCTTGTTAAGACAGAAAATGATGACGAGAGCCACCAGACATACATGATTGACTCTGTAACACCCCAAATTCTGACTATATGAATGATAATAGCAGAATTACACTGTTTTGGTATTTTCTTTGTGGTATAAAAATAATTTGATTGTTCTGAGATCATACTTGATCATGTTGTGTGATTTGCTCCTGGCTAGGAAAAATAATATTTTTCAGGCCAGGGAAATTCTGATCTGCCTCATTTGGAGACGGGGGATCTTACTAAACCCGAATCTGAGTGACTCAGAAAAGAATCTTTTAATTTTTAAAATCTATCTATGAAAATAAAAATATTGTACTGATAAATATCCGTGATTGCATTTATAGCAGTCGTTGCTATGAATGTTAGACCCGATAAGTTTTAATTAATAAGAAAAAGTGTTTAGAACATTTCTTGTAAGTAAAATTAAAGTGAACCAATAGGATATAGTCAAAACAATTGGCTAGACTTTTCTAACCAATGAGAATTGGTCAAGGAAAGAAGTTTAGACTTCCTTGTAGACCATTAGATTTGAAGCTTGACTTAGAAGCTTTGAGCTTCACCATTGATTCAATCAATGGTGTAAAACAAATCCTACCAAAACTATCAAGTAATATCCATCATAGATAAAATTAATGGATAGGAAATCGAATGGATTTTCAATGGATAAGATTGAGTCAATAATAATTGTTTGACTTTTACTTAGGAAACTAATTAACCTTAATTTAGTTGTCCTAATTACCTAATTAAGAAATTAAGTAAACTAACTTGATTAGGGATTAGTTATAACTTAATCCTTAATTTAATATCCTAAATTCTAATTAGGGGTGATTATGCATGCTAAATATGTATTAGATGCATGCTAAATATGTTAAACTACATTAGTTATATACTTGGATGATTAAGTAAGAGTGGTTAGGAGATTGAACCCAATTAATTAGCTAATTAATCAACTAGCAATTAGGCTTAGATGAGCAACAAATTGAAGAGTTAAACTCACCTAAACAACCAAGGTCCAGCAGCTGAATGGAGCAGAATTGGAGACGGCCCAGCAGCACCTAAACTCCACGGTCCAGTAAATTTTGGAGCAGCAGAATGGACGTCCAGCAGCAGCCCACCGTCCAGTAGAATTTGTGAAGCTTCTATGTAATATTTGAATGTTCAAATGCCATGCAAAGTCAAGTGAGCAACCAATGAGAAGAGAGAGTCCTTGTGCAATTAATGCATGGCTATTTGCTTAAGCAAATGTCACTCATGTCTTTCACAAAGACACAACACGGCAGCAGCATATGGAGCAGCTGGATGGAGTGGATAACCATGCAAATAAAGCTCTCCAAATGTCACAAATCATCCACGGTTGGCAGCTGTATTATGCACTCAAAGTTTGGATAATTTTCAAGTAAATTTCATTATTTAACTCTCACCATTCACTCACGGCTCCAGCTGGAAACAATTGGATAAAATCACTAAAGTAAAACATTCCAAATTTCACAAGCAATTTACACGGCCAGCAGCAGCCTTCTCACGTCCTCACCCTTCATTTTCTTACTTCTCAAATATAAGCCTATTTCTCTCAAAGTTCCAAGGGAAACTCACGTATCTTCCTTCCATCTTCTCTTCTCCCAATCGGTCATCACCTACAAACCACACCATCAAGCCTTTAAAATTTCATCTCTTGATTTTGTTTTGACTCAAGTCATCTTCTAACCATTTCTTCTTCACAAGATATTGTCACAAACATATCCTACCTTGTTCAAAGCTTCATCAACCTAAGCTTCTTCAACCTCCTTCCTAAAAAGGTAAGCTTTGATTCAAGAATTCCAAGTTTTGATTTTAATTTTATTAGCCATGATTTTTCCATGGTTTTCAACCTTGATTCTTGTATGAACCTTCATTAATTTTCTTGAAAATTTAGGATTTGTTTAGGAGGTGAACAAAGTCTCAAGGAAAGGAGGAAAGCTTAGAAAGCTTGTCTTCAAGAGGTAAGAGGGGGACTCAACCTTACCACCCATGTTCTGGTAGTATGAGGATGGTTTATTCGGTGAAAAATCCTTAAGGATTTATTCACCTATTGTTTGAGGTTCTTGGGCTTGTATTGATTGGATATGATTGGATTTGTATTGAGATGTGCTTGATTGTGTTTCTATGTTTGGATTGTATTTGGGATATGTCTACTTGTGTTTCTATATTTGTAAGTGTAGTATCTGTGAGGTATAAAATTATTTTCGATGCTTGCACAGTATCTTTGTAATGCTTAGGACCGATAATATGTATGCATGTAGAATATATACTTGTAGAGAAACTTATCTTGTATGTAAGTGGAATTTATATTGTAAATTTTTGTAAATTTTATGAGAAAGGGATTTAATTGGAAATATTATGGAAATATGGGGTCATTATGTAAATATAAAGTTTTGAGGGACTATAGTGAAAATACTCTGTTTTGAAGGACAACAATGTAATTTATGTATTTTAAGGGACTATTTTGCAAATATATGAGAAATACAGTAAATTTTAATATTAAATTGAATAAAACAGTAATTCTGATTCAAAACGTATGAAAAATAATCACGCGATTGAAAAATGTTGAAAAATCACTACGTGATTCGAAAAGGCGACAAATTGAGTCGCGAATGAAAATATACGAGAATATGACTACGTGATTAAATTACAGTATTCTGTTGTTAAATTATTATATGAACCTCGTACATGTGATATTAATAGAAATTGTGAATGGTGCATAGTACATGTATTGGAAAAGTCCAAAGGACTGTGTAAGGCAAGTTGCCTAGGAGAGATTACACCTCCGAGTGGGTGTGATAAAGCGTAGTGTAGGTCACTTGTTGACCTTGGGGGCATTGGGGTGCGGGTTGCCTACAATGGACAGTTGGTAGCTCTTACGTACATGCAGTGGGTTAGACCGATGCAACACACCAATGATCCGGACCGAGACAACTATCCCTAATCATGATTTGATAAAGACTCGTGCATGTGCTAGATGTGCAGAATTTGAGCACGTGGTGAAGAAGCATGTTGGTGCCGACAGATCTTTTCAGTCATTCTCTCCGACTTGAGTTGTAGCTCCATGGAGTAGGATATTGAGTCAGTGTACATTGCATTCACAATTGCATTCATAGAGGACATATCATTGAAATTCTTACCTATGTGTAATTCTTGCTTGTGATAATTAAAATATTGAATATTTGAGTATTGAAAATAGCATAGTTGTACAGCTTGTTTTTATTTATTGTATAATGATAATATATAAGATTAATAGCATAACTGTAATTATAGTATGATATCTGTATGATATTTTGGATGTGTTTATCTTCATTGCTACTATACTGGTATTGGCATAGGTGATCTCACCTCTTGTATGTATATATTGTATCATGTGTATGTGTTGTTAAGACACCGAGCGGACGTAGGACGAGAAGCGAGAGAAAGGTCCAGATCTTGTTGAGAACTTCGAGTTCGATGGCGGTGGAGATTCCTAGCTTCTGGGTTACATGAGGCCGACATTTATCGGAGGGACGAAGCATGGGTGAAGATCTTGAGAGAGAAAGTATATACTATTTAGGAGATGTAAATATTAGGCGAGTAGACTACGGTCGTGGGAACCCTTACTTTTCTTTACTATTTATGTACGGTTAGAGTTTCCTATATCTATCGGGCAAAAGAGGGGAGCGTACTATCGCACCCGTAGAGAAAGTAGTGTTGTATCGTCCGCTCGGACATTCCCTCCCGGACTTTACGTCGGATTGGAATTCCCCCACCCGGGGAATCAGAGGAGGACCATCGAGGTCCGACTACTTCTAAGGGCTCAGCTGCTTAGTTGTACTTGGGCAAAGATGTCAATGTAAATAGTGTTTAAATTTTTTGGAGTGACTAGTTGTAATATTTATAGTATGACAGTGTTAAAGATTTGTACATGTATAACCAGAGACTTGGATATGTATAAATGATGTAAATTATTTGTAATGATGTTGTGATGTTTTATTTTCTGCTAAGTTTATTTTCTTGTTATTAAGAAAATTTTAAATTTCATATTTTTCCTATAACTTACGTTATCTAAATAAGGTTAATTTGGTAATTATGTAACATAAATGTGGCATCCTAAGGTGGGTGTTACAGACTCAATCATGGATAGGGGAGTTTCTATAACCTATGATTTTGATCCCCTTGAGAATTTTCTTGTCAATTTTGAGTTTGATTCTATCAGTAATCCCTCTGATGTAGTTGATATTTCTACTATTTTTTATAGAACTCAAGATCATGACACTCGGGCATGGCAACCAAAGTTTAAGGAGTTTCTTAAGAAAGGTTGGAGCATTATTGATAAAAAAGGTGTCCGTCCCTTAGTCTATTCTTATAAAATTAATTTGGAAGAAAGTAAATGGTCAGCGATTGAAGCTATAACTTGAGTTGAAGGATCCAGATGTAGCAGAGACTTTGGTAGACGATCCTGTCTACCAAAGCTGAGGTAAGTTTTTAGTATTTCATGTTTTTATTGAGTCAGCTTAAGTGCCTCCCAAATTTCGGAGCCTTTGTATGGGGATGTAAATAGTATCGGCCAACAAAAAAAAATATTTGCATGCTTGTTTATTTCATTTTAATTCATTTTTTTTTTGTCATTGCTAACCATTGTCAAGATGTAGTTATTCTCTTCTCATTTAAGCATTTCGGGTATGTGACTTCTCCCCATTACTTTGTTTAATTTTGTCCCAATAATTTTTTTGATGTATATTGATGATTATTTCTTCAGTCTGAATTTAATTATTAACATTGAGGACAATGTTGTGATCTGGTTGGGGGGAAGGATAGTCGTGTAAAAAAAATTAAATTTTTTTTAAGAAGTGTGTGTATTAATATGTTTGTTGTGTTTATATGTTTGTTAGTAATTTACTAAACTAGTTAAGGATGGTAGAGTAAGGAGTAAATTTTACTCTTGAGACGCATCTTAGTTAGGGTAGACAACTAGTTTGTGTGGAAGTAGCAATTCAAATTCAGGAAAATTTGCATGATTGAGTTAATTGTCTTCTTTCTTAAAAATCACATGTTTGGTTATGGATGTTGAATTGGTAGACTGAGAATGATAGAATTATACCTTGTGAGATTTTGAGCCTATTGATGAATGGATTGAATATTTGTATCATTCTCTTCTTTCTTGTGTGAATTTCACTCATGAAATTATTACTCTAGAACTTGCTTTGATTCTTTTTTAGACTACATTTTCATATGCATACATAAATATGATTGAGGCATTTTTCTTGAAATAGCTACTTTAATCAAATAGTCAGCCTTGCTTAGCAGCATGTTGTCTCAATATGATATCAAATGCTCTTATGACTTCTTGGAAATTCTCTGATTCCTGCCAACGTAAAGTATTAGAAATGACCTATTTCCCCTTGCTTAACCCCTTTGAGCTTATTTGACTATTCTTTGTTTCGAACTCATTATGTGCCTTAAATGAAAAACCATGTTCTTACTTGACCTTAGGGAATAAGAGAACATTAGTTTTGTCATTCAATGAGTTCTTGAACAAGTGTGGGGGTGTGTGTGCAGAATGGTTAAAAAAATGTATATATGATGTTCTTTTTGTAAATAAAAAAATAAAAAAATAAAAAAATATATCAATAAAAAAAATGTAAAAAGAAGAAGGTCAACAAGGTAATAAAGGAAAGAAAAAGAATATATAAAGGGAATTTGTATTAGGTAGAGTTGGGATGAACTTTCATGCTTGTTAATTGAACTCAGCTGTCATGTTCTTTTATTCTCTGGTGTTTAACTTGTCATATCCATATTACCTCCTCCTTTACCTTGACCCCATTACAACCTTGAATAAAGTCCTCATGATTTGTGTGTGCATGTGTTCTGAGTAGTGGAGAAGTAGAAGATAAGCAATCTTATGGTAGTGCAATTTTCATGGGTTGAATTAAGTAAAATACCTACCTTTTAAACACTTGAAGGATTGAGAGTGAATCTTGTGAAAATCTATCATTCTTGACTCATGCTTTTCAATTGAAATATCCTTACTTGTTGATTTGAGATGTGAAGATATATTACTTCATGAATGTTTTGATTACTTGAATGATTGGTTGCTCTTCATTTTTAAATATGATTAGAAATTAAGTCTTTTAGAGTGTTTAACTTTTGAGTCTGTTTCGTTTTTTTTTAGTTTTGGTCTTGTGTTTTGCCCAGGAGTGCAAAAAGCTAAGTGTGGGGGAATTTGATAATCACATATTTGATACATTAACAAGCCTTCATTTTTAGTCATTTACACTCTCCATGTACTTAATTGATTGATTTTGATTATGTTTTGTAAGTTTGGACTCAAGTTGGGCTTAATTGAATTTTTCAACATAATTTACGTCTTACGTTGTTTCTGTATTTGGGCTATATCTTAGGATGTAGGTGGTCTTTGGAGGTGATTCTAGTTGCATTTTAAAGACAAGAAAGAGTTCTACAACTTTCAAGAATACCTCAAAGGCCTAATCATACGAGTAGATAACTCAAATTGGGGTTGAAGTAAGAACTAGAGTGTTGTTCCTAACAGCTTGATCTATGTGTACTGTTCATACTATTTTTCGGGCTAGAGGTTGTCAAATGGGCTGAAATATGGATGCTAAATATTTAAGACCCATATCTACAACTTTCATGTTGAACACTTTTCCAAAATCGGACTCCTTGAAGGTGATATTGAGCTTGGAAGTCAGAATAGAGGAGCCGTGACTGGGCCTGAGTAGTGTACAGTAATTTGAACGTATCTGGAGTTATAGAAATGATATTGGACTCAAACTAAAGCCATTTGAAAGCTAAGATTTAGGCCTACAACTTTTATGAAGACCACTTGGTTCAAAAATAACGAATGTAATGACTTCAGAGCTGCATGATTTTGGAGACAAGGAATCTCTATAATTTTCCACTCACCAAAAGTCATTTGGCATTTTCCACTCATCCACCTACTAATGACTCAGCCCACTTATCATTTTGTATCTTTAATCCTCTATAAAAGGGGTCCTTAGTAGATCATTGAGGGGTATTAGGTGTTAGTTACCAAAATGATGTCATTTTGTTACTAGGTTTTCTTGTAGTAATTTTCCTTTGTTCTAGATTAAAGTCATGTTCTTCTTCTTCTTCTTCTTCTTCTTCTTCTTCTTCTTTCTTCTTCTTCTTCTTCTTCTTCTTCTTCTTCTTCTTCTTCTTCTTCTTCTTCTTCTTCTTCTTCTTCTCTCTTTATTTCTTCTTATCTATGAGTAACTAAGTTTCATTTTACTTGGGTGAAATGGTGAAGCTCTTAGTAATAAAGTAAGGTTATATTTATTCTTCTCTTGTGCTTAAATGATTTATATTTTCTAGTAACCATTATACGTATTATAATTTGTTTCTTATAATTTAGAAACCATCTTTGTAAAGAGGAGTTCTTGATTTATTGAAGACAAAATATTGGCACAATGAATGCTTTAACCCATTTATAAGTGGTGGTAATATTTTTAGGAAACATAATATAATTATGTATATTATTTTAAATGGAATTTTAATGTTGTATTTTTCGATTGGAACCTCCATGTTGCGAGGATTCTAATTGAGTTATAAAAGAAATTAATCTTACTTTTACTTTATTTATCAAGAGTGGATCTTTTAACCCAAGTAAATAATTTTTACCGTAGTAACAAAATATTTACTTCACCTTAATCAATCTTCAACAATTCCCTGTGGATCGACCTCGGACTCCCGTGAAATTTATTACTTGAGACAACCTACACTTGGGTTCGCAATGCAACAATTAATCCCGCATCAAGTTTGTAGACTTGTTTGAAACTAAAAATTGTGCATCACAATGATACACACTTAGTTTGGGAAAGTTATAAAATGTATCAGAAGTGATAATGCAAAAGAACTCAAGCTCAGTGATTATCTTGCTGAAAAAGGTATTTTACATCAATTCTCTTGTGTTGAAAGACCTGAGCAAAACTCAGTGGTGGAAAGAAAACATCAACACTTGCTCAATATAGCAAGAGCCTTATATTTCCAATCAAAGGTTCCTTTGTGTTTTTGGGGAGATTGCATTAATACAGCAACCTTTCTTATCAATCGACTGCCTACTCCATTATTGGATAATCATTCTCCCTTCTCTAAACTATATGCCAAGGATCCTGATTATCATTCATTATGAACTTTTGGATGTTTATGCTACTGTTCTACTTTTCCATCCATTCGCAATAAATTTTCACCTAGAGCTCAGCCATGTGTCTTCATAGGATATCCTTTTAGCTACAAGGCATATAAACTTTATAATCTTGAAACTAGAAAATTTCAAATTTCCAGAGATGTTGTCTTCCATGAAGACACTTTCCCTTTCCATTCCACTCCTCATACTGATCTAGATCTGGATCCCTTTTCTAATCAGGTTCTTCCTCAAATTATACCTGCTACTAATGTGCCTTTTAATCCTTCTACTGATATAATTGTCCACTCAACAGACATTGTTCCTTGTACTTTTTCTTCTTCTCTTTCAGGTTCTGATTCCATATCTACAGAACCTGCATTTACTACCTCCCCACATGTTCCTTCTGTTTAAATTAGGAAATCCACTCGACTTTCAAAACCTCCCTCATATTTGTCCTCTTACAAATGCCATCAGTTAACTTCTTCATATTCCATACCTCCACCTACTTCATATAGTAAACTTAGTCCTGCATTCCACTATTTCATTTGTCAAATCTCCACAGTTTATGAACCTCAGTTTTTTCATCAAGCTGTCAAACTTCCAGAATGGCAGCAGGCTATGTCTGAGGAGTTACAAGCAATGGAATCTAATAAGACATGGACAATTGTCTCTTTACCACAAAATAAATAGCCAATTGGCTATAAATGGATATATAAGGTCAAATATATACTGATGGCAGTGTGGCTAGATATAAAGCACGGTTGGTTGCTCAAGGATTTACTCAACAGTGTGGCATAAATTATGTTGAGACTTTCTCACCAGTGGCTAAACTCACTATAGTCAGAGTTCTCTTGGCCTTAGCTGCAATTAAGAAATGGAATTTGGTGCAATTAGACATTAATAACGCATTTCTTAATGGAAACTTGTTTGAAGAGGTGTATACTCCTCAGGGGGAGAGTTCTAATCAGAATTCAATTTGTAAATTGAATAAATCCATTTATGGTCTTAAGCAAGCTTCACAACAGTGGTTCACCAAATTTGCTACTATTTTACTCACTCATGGCTTTACTCAATCTAAAAATGATTATTCTTTGTTCAGCAAGGGATCTAGTTCATCTATGGTTTTTCTTTTAGTTTATGTAGATGATGATTCAAAGTCTATTGATGCTATTAAGTCTTTGTTAAAGTCTGCTTTCAAGCTTAAAGACCTTGACAACTTGAAATATTTCATTAGTTTTAAAATTGCTCAATCTGCAAACGGTATTCATCTCTCTCAAAGGAAATATATTTTAACTCTATTAGAGGATACTGGTTTTACATATTGCAAACCTGCATCTTTACCCATGGATCCTAACCTGAAACTTAGCATGGATGATGGAGTTCCTTTACCTGATGATTCTCAGTATAGAAGAATCATAGGCAGACTTCTATATTTGACACTTTCTCGGCCTGATATTGCTTTTAGTGTTAATAAGCTGAGTCAGTTTATGTTTAAACCAAAAGACTACTCATTTGCAAGCTGTTCATCACCTTCTCAGATATCTTAAGGCCACACCTGGTCATGGCATTTTATTCCCATTGAATTCTTCTTTCACTGTCACTGCATTTGATGATGCAAATTGGGGTTCTTGTGTGGACACTAGAAATCCATTACTGGTTATTGCCTTTTTATTGGTGATTCCTTAATTTCTTGGAAGTCTAAGAAACAGGTCACTATGTCAAGGTCATTAGTAGAGGCTGAATACTGGGAAATGGCTGATGTGACTAGTGAGATTGTTTGGATGGTACAGCTTTTACAGGATTTTGCCATACCAACTGGTTCAGTTCGGTTATTATGTGATAACCAAGAAGCTGTTCACATAGCCTCGAATCCCACCTTCCATGAAAGAACTAAACACATTGATATTGATTGTCATTTCACATGAGAGAATGTGGTTTCTGGTCTCATTAAATTGATTCATGTGAAAACCAATGATCAACTGGCAGATTTATTTACTAAGGCTTTGCCTTCTGCTTCATTCCTCAACATGATTCACAAGCTGAGACTTATTGACATCTACTTCCCACCTTGAGGGGGAATATTATTATATTTAATAGTTTGTTAATTTCAGTTAGTAAGTTAGTTAGATGACAGATTAGCAAGTTAGTTATTTTCTATTATATTAGTTACTCTAGTTGAATTAGCTACACTGATATATAAACAAGAAGCTTGGTAATGTAAAGGATTTTTTCTCTATTTTTCAATACAAGTTTTCTGTTCAGAATTCTTCTTTCTTTCCTCTCTGAAAGTTCCTAATACAAATGGATGAAAAACTTTGTGTTTATGATTTATCTCTAAAATAGTCTAGTTTCTTGAGGAGTTCATATAAAAAGACTAGCTAGGTGGACTTGTAGGTGAAGGTTAACTTAGCCTAATCAGATGTTTGTATGGTTCTCCCCTTCTCTCTTTCTAAGTGCTCTATCAGATCAAAATTGTAACACTCTTGTGGGAGTGTCACATTTATTATTAAAATAAAATAACGATTAACGAGAATAATTAAATTATAAGGTTTTGATATAAATAAGTAATAAAACCTGTACACTTACTTTGTTTCGAAAACATAAAAGTTGTATCCTCAAGATATTTCACCTAAAAAAAAAATTATTCTTATACACCCATACATAGATAATATCAGCACACCCCTGTACAATATACATTATATCCATAAACATATCCATCAGATACTAATATATAAAAATTTACATAAGTTTTGTTTTCCTAAGTTGTACAAATAATTTACACATAATTTACAAACCCAAATAAAAATACATACCAAAAGAAAAAGAAAGCATGAAAGGTTTATATTTACAACCCAGCATCAGAAAGGATAACAAACCCAAGTGCACGTCATACATTTTTAGTCACTTGGAGAAACATTCCTGGATGATTCCTCCAATGACATAAATACATGACGCCTCCCAGAAGACCTGTGAGCAGGAACTCTGGGTGCTCTGTGGACCGGAATATAGTTAGGGGTCCGAACAGGAGGTGTTCTAGCAGAAGACACAACACTAAACTCATAGGGAGTCCGAAATAGACCGTTCCATGACGGCGAACTCCTAACGGTAGTTCTAACCGAACATAGAAATCGATACAAAAACGGGACGGATCTGTACTCGGTCGCAAAGACATAGTAATAATCCTGTATAAGCGATAACATTACGTTCTCCATAGATGCGCCAACCGTCCGCTCCTCCGTGGAATTCCAAACCGATAAAACCCAAAAATCCGGTGTCGACATCTCACCCTATCGAATCTACTAACACTAGAGATGATCTAAGGCTTCGGGTCTTCGGATTTGAAAATCGTGGATCGTGGTTCTTCCTCCGCTATGTACTCACCGCCCTACTCACGGTTCTTCAACCCCTTCTTCATAGTCTAAATATATATATATATACATACAACAAACAAAACAAACAATATATACACCAAATAGAGAGGTAAGACAACTTAAAATAATCAATAAATATCACATATGAAATAATAATACAACATTAACATAAATAAAATCCATAATGTACATAAATTCCATAACAGTTCGAAAACACTCATCACACAATATGATGAATTTAAAATGAATATGACAAAGTATAAAATGACTCATTCCTACTCCATGGAGCTACAACACATACTCGGATATCGAGAGAATGAGATGAGACTTCTATTAGTCTTGCCAACCAATCCAAATATTGCCTTGTCCACCCTTTGTGTCTATAGCTTTGGCTACCCCGACCAACTATTGCCTTTGTCAAAACTTTGTGTCTATAGTGATCGTTGTGATTGCTATTGCAGTTCAATACTTTGTGTCTATAGCCCACGAAAATAAATATAACAATAGTGGCATAGCACACAACCCGGACACACAGTCAATCAATTGTGTACTACAATTGCGATAGTCCTCTCAAAACTTGATTAAGGTTAGTGCTCGTCGAGAACATAAGTGTGTCATCACGCACCACGCCCAAGGAGCTACCTCCCGTCCACATATGGAATAGTGCACACTATGAACTCCAAGTTCATATCAGAAAATGAACACACTATGCCTATCACATCGACAACACGATGTTATTCATCTCGTCAATCAAATCACCAAATTTCGAATTTGGCATGACTCAATGCATGAACAGATGCGTAATTACCAAAATACCCTCGGTTTTAATTATTTATATAAATGCCATAAATTTCCGAATTATTTACAGAAATACCATTAAATCTTCATTATTTACAAAAACGCCCTTAACTTCTATTATTTACAAAAATGCCATCAAACTTTGAATAATTTCAAAAATACACTTCAAACTTTAATTATTTACGAGAATACCCTCAAACTTAATTTATTTACAAAAATACCCTCAATGGCAAAAATCTTCAAATACAAGATGCGCTCCCACAGGCGCACTACACTGTACAGTCCACACATCCGGGTCCACCACTTTGGCCCGACAGGAAACTCGCTGTTTTCATCAATCGCGTAGAAATTTTATTTCGTTTTCAAAAATCTTGCCGTTTTCACAATGTACATTACCTTTTCAAATCGCGTAAATACATTTTGCTGTTTTCTCAATCGTGTAAGTTTTTAAATCATGTTCTCGTCAGATTTACTCACATAAATACTTCTAAACTATAAAAATAATTATTAAATCATCTGAGACCATTTAAAATATTTTTCCTAATTACGGTAAAATATTTTATATTATTATGTATTCTTTATAAATACTAACAATACTCAAATTAGTTTCTAAATATATTTAGTATTCATTAACAACATTGTAAAATACTTTAATTCTTCCCATTCAATAATGTGACCGAACCTAGGGTTTGCACTCTTTGGAATGCTCATGCATTTCTAACACTAATCTAACACATACAATGTAAAACATATACAATGTATAATACATACAATACATCAAAGCTTAAACAATTAATAAAAGCTATAAAAATCAACACATAAAGGAATCCTTATGGATTTTACAAATTCAATCAAACCTTAATTTCTTAATAACTCTTTAATTTAATTAAAATTTGGTCTTCCTCTTACCTAAAATGATGAAAATTTCTTCTTTTCTTCTCCCTTGTGATTTCGGTTTTGCCTCCTTAGAGTCCTAGGAAAATAAATAAAATTTTTATAAAGGCTATTACTAGAAAAAGGAACAATACCATGGTTCAATCATGGCTTAGAAGCTTAGAAATGAAAATAGAATTGAAAAACAAGAAATTTTACCTTTGAAGAAGAATCTCCAAAGTGATCTTCAAGCTTGAAAATGGAAGAAATAGAAGAAACTTCCAACTAGAGATGGTCTTGTAGTAAGGTTTTGAAGTAGAAAAGTAAGAAAAAGAAAATTTTGGGTGAAAGGATGATATACTTTGGAGCTTGACCGAATGGGTTTTTTTTTTTTTTGGAGCTCTAATGGTGGACGGTGAAACAAAGAGAGAAGGAAGGGAATTATTTGGTTAAATGTTGGAGTGTTAGCCGTAGAAGTGAGTAGGAAAAAGTCTTAATGCATGTGTTAAAATTCAAGAATGAATCTAGGCCATCCAATGGTTCAATGGCTAGGATTAGGTCTTACAAGATAAGCTTGTTTCTTATTGGTTGATGGGTGATGAATCATGACATGAATAAGCATTTATCTAGAGCCTTCTCGGTTGCTCTCATAACTTGGCCGAATTCTCCATTTAAAATGCCAATTAAATTTGTTTCTTCCAACTAATTAGTTATATATTTAAATGTAGGTTTAGTTACATATTAAATTAATTAGTTACTTCAAGTTACATTAGGTTAACTTAATTAGTTTAGGATTCTAGTTAGTTAGGCCTAACTAGATTACTATCTAGTTATCACTATTTAGTTACACTAAGGTTGTAGTAATTAATTTAGTTAGATCCTAAGGTAACTATACTAACTAAATTAAATATTCTAGTTCTAATCTAACTAGCTTAGCCATTTTTATTGACTTAGCTTTATTAATTTGACTTCTAGGTGTCTTGTTCCCATTGGTCCAAAATTCCTAATTTCCTTATTATTTACTTTATTTATACGTGGGTCCCACACATATAGTATCGGGTCCACTGTCAAGTTTTATACTGAGTAATAAAATAATATTAAAAATTATTTTATCGCACGCTTAAATTCTAAAAATTAAAACATTCGAATCAGTGTCTTTCAGAATTGAGTTTACTAAACTCCTTCTGCTCTAAAAAAAAACAAAACAAAAATAACATTTTATACAGACAAGCATAAAACAGTACATTGGGGACATAATTGTCATTTACCCTAAAGTCAGAATTTTTAGGGTGTTACAAAAATCATGTGGTTTGGCATCTAGGTTGAAAAGGTAGCTTGTGTAAAGTCAAAAAAAGGGGGAATTGGTGATGTAAATAAGGACTGGAAAAAATGTGAGCAGTTTGGTAGATTATGCCTACCAAATATTAGATTCACGAAGTCAAGCAGAATCAACAGAGTGATTGTGTTATTCATAAATAAAAAAAATAGAGTGATTGTGTTATGTATTTGAGAAAGTTAGCCGGGTTATTGAAGGCAAAGTGGATACAGTACGCTGTCTTAATCTCGTATGAATATTATACGATGAATTTGGTGATGTTTACTGGGTTTTGGATGGACCAATGGGCCAAGAGAAATCTTTGATTCACATTCTCTTTAATATCAAAATTATGAATTTGATTATGATGGAAGTTAACTTAAATCTTTTTGTAGCTACAAAATGTTATTAATCAACATAACTCATAGGTAACTGTAGAAAAGCTAGTTTTGTAAGCTTCACTACTGAAGCTACTACTGATGACTAAAGGGGAACTATTGAATATTGATTTGTGATGATGCCTACCAAACTTGAAGGTCAGTATAGAGAATTTGGTGCATGAATCACTAGGAAATCAAGCACAGATAGTCAAGATTAAGGTAGAAAACAATTTTTGGTCTGGTGGGCTTGAATCTTGCCTTAGCAAAGCTCAGGTATTGGGTCCAAGTCAGATTAAACTGTTATAATTAGATTGATGTACTTAAGTAGAAAATGTTGCACCATAACTATCAGCTATAGTTTTTAGTTTAGTGGCAAGTGATCGTCCTGACTACTATGTTATGGTTATCCATGCTAATAGGATAGTAAAGATTAATACCTTAATTCAGTTATTTTCTTCTATGCAGATTCCATGCATAACGTAGGCTTTCTAATTAGCTATATGAGTTATTATTTATTTATTTGAAGAACTTAAATTTTATGCAGTGGATAAAGTGCTATCTGGTAATAACCTTCATAAAACATTTATTTAGGACTTTAGGCTACCATTATTGAAGATCAGTCTAAGATGGGATTTCTGGATACAGACAATATTCTTTCCCATAAAATGGCACCAATCAAGCTCTAAAAAATCAAGTTAAACAGCTGATTTAAGGTGCAGTTTCAAAGCTGTAGTATTAGCAACTTAGCACATCTATGGTGCAGTAAGATGTCAATTTGTTAGTAAGCTACTATGAAAAATGGGCCTCGGCCCTTTGAAAAATATTGTGAGATCTAGTGTTAACTTTGACTTAGATCCCTTTGTCCACTGTGTGATCTCTGCTCCAAATCACACTTTAGATACCTTGACACTTAGCTGTCCCATCTAAGTGTCAAGCTAGAGACAACTGTTTTAAACCATAACCAAGACCACAATTAATGGACTAACCCAGCACGCATACCAACAGAAGCCGCCATAAATATCCCATCTAAGCACGTGACACATTGTCAAGACCTTGGTACCACGTATATCGGACTGTGACATTGGGCAAGTATCTTAGGATCATAAGATTTGCACAGAAGATAAATCCAGAAATATCCGTAACTGTCAATCACAATCTTACGAGATTATAGTGCCTATAATCGCCTCAAACTGCTCATAATTACAGTATTAATGTTCCAATCTTATAGGAATTTTTTGCTACAATTAAGGGAGACTAAACCCTAATCGCACTCCATAAATATCAAGCTCAATCACCTTTTACAGGTAACTTATTGCTAACAACATAATCTCACTTGTGCACAGTTTGACTTAAGCATTGAAGTCCCTTTGCAAGTACTAATCTCCCCCATTCCAACACGTCTTACTGCTACTGCGCAATGAGGAAACCACCAGAACGTGCCTATCTATGTACAACTTAGTATCCACTACTGAATAGGTATACTATTTTTTTTTTAAGAAACTACCATTTTGCTCCCTAAAATATAGGGTTGACATCAGTTTAGTCCATCAAAAGATAATTGACATCAATTTAGTCACTCAATGATAAAAAGTGAAATCAATGTAATCCTCTAAAGAAATTGACATCAAATTAGCCCCTCAATAATAGAAAAATGACATCAAGTTCGTCCCTTAATTATAGCAAGTTGACATCATTTTAGTCTCTTAATTAATAATAGAAAATGACATTAACTTAGTCTCTCAATCTTGTGATTTATGCATAAAAGAACAATTTTGATGTGATGTCAACTATCTTTTAAGGATCGAATTAATTTCAATCTTATCTTTCATAGACCAAAATGATAATTTACTCATTTTTTTCTTCCATTGATTCTTTAGTAATTTGACAAGAATCCTTTGAAGTCAGTGAACTTATATGTAAATTGAGTAAGTAAAAGTATATATATTCTTAAATCCAAAGTTTTTAGAACTGGACCGGGCCGACCAGTCCTCCAACTGAACCAATCAACCCTAAAAAATCGAATTTCTAAAAACTGGTTAAAAAATAAGAAATTGGTCTTGAACTGGCCAACCTGTTTGAACTTTTTATGGTTCATATGATTGAACTAGTCCAGTTTTTTCTTTTATAAAAAATCCAACTTTTACTTAAAAAAGTAATTTAAAAAAATGAAAATTTTGTCAAGGCATTGATTATTTGGTTCTCAATTTATAATCAAATTTCATCATTTAAAACTCTTAATTTATCCAATATATGACAAATAAGAACTTATAATGTAATAAGAATTTGACTTTAATTTATAATAAGAATATTTACCTTTTACCATTTTACTTATTTGATTTAGGACTAGTATATGTCGATAATTATACTAGTATAAGTATAATACTTTTAGATTAATATTTATTTACGTAATACATTTTAACATTTTTCTTCAAGATTATTTATACAATTAACATTGTATATTATATTTTTCTTACATATTATTATATATTTATATAATTTATATGTATATATATAAAACTCCCGGTTTGACACCAGTTTAACTCCAATTGAACCTCAAAACCTTGATTCTCTTTCTTTTCTTGTTCAATGGCCGGTTCGTTTCTAAAAACATTGCTTAAATTATTTAATAGGTTAAGATCACGATACATTTTAAAGTAAATTAAGGGTACATATATCCTTAATTGCTCTGTAAATTGACTTTTAAAGAGTTTTTTTTCTTGTTCATTAGTTTTCATTTTCGAACTCTGACAAAATAACTTTCATAGCCCTACAGATTAAGTTTTCTTCTCCCACCCATTCACTCACACGGCCACACAGCCACGTGTTCTTCTTCCTTATTGTGGCTTCTTCAGAGAACTAAATCACTGCTACTTCAGGGCCAAATCCGAAGCCAAATCCATAACCCGAAGAGAAGACAAGACTGCTCGCCACACTCGTATCTGAGCAAAGGTCATTCTTTTTCATCCTTCCATTTATTTACTTTCCTTTCAATTTTTATTGGTTCCATATTGCTGTTTGCGTATATGGGTAACAAGAGAGCCCGAGCTTAATAGGGTTCTCTACGTAATTATGCTGATAATAATATATTTTATACATTTTATAATCCTTTCACTGGGCTTCTTAAGGTTCAATTAGGTTTAATTAAGTTGGTTTTGACACATTTTATAATATTGGACCTTATTGGATCATTGAAAGAATTATTGCATGAATTAACCTTAATTTATCTTTTTGATAGTGTTCAGTAAACTGGCTATAACTTGAGTTGTAAATATCTGATTGATGTGATTCTGGTCTTGTAGGAAAGCTAAGACAATTCTCTATAACTTTCATGAGACCTCAAAGGCTAATCACACGATTGGATAACTCAAATTGGAGTTGAAGCAAGAACTAGGGTACTGATCCTGACAACTTGACCTATGTGTACTATTCATGACATACCTCGGGCTATTGTATGTCAAATGGGCTAAAATTTTGATGGTTGATATTTAAAACCAAAATCTACAACTTTCATGTTGAACACTTTTCCAAAATTTGAGATCTAATGGGTCATATTGGGCTTGGAAGTCAGAACAGAGGAGCTATTGCTGGGCCTGAGTAGTATACAGTAATCAGACCATATCTTGAGTTGTTGAAATGATTTTTGACCCAAACTAATGGCATTTGAAATATAAGATCTAGGCCTAAAACTTTCATGAAGACCACATTTCTCAAAAATGACATATTCAATGACTTCAGAACTAAATGATTTTGGAGACAAAGAATCTCCATAATTTTCTACTTGTCAAAAGTCATTTGGCATTTTCCACTCATCCACTCACCTATGACTCAGCCCCTTGTCATTTTGTATCCCTAATCCTCTATAAAAGACACCATTGACAGATCATTTAAGGGGTTTTGGTCTTAAAGGCTAAGATCATACTATTGTGTTATTTGTTTATCTTATTGTAATTTTCTTTTGTTCTAAATTGAAGTTATGTTCTTCTTCTTCTTCTTCTCTCTTCTTTTCTTCTTGTCTATAAGTAACTAATTTTCATTTTGCTTGGGTGAAAGGGTGAAGCTCTTAGTAATAAGTAAAGGTTAAATTTATTTCTCTCTTATGCTTAAATGATATATTATCAAGTAGCCATTATATTTGTTATATTTAGTTTCCAATCAATTTAGAAACTCTCCTTGTAAAGTGGAGTTCTTGATTTGTTATAAATAAGAGATTGACACAATGAATGCTTAAACCCATTTACAAGTATTGGTGTTAGAAACTCTCCTTGTAAAGTGGAGATCTTAATTTGTTGTAGACAAGAGATTGACACAATGAATGTTTGAACCCATTTACAAGTGTTAGCGTTAGTGGATAATTAAAGGAACCATAATATAACTAATATAACTTTTAAATAACTTTGAATATTATATTTTTCGATTGGAACCTCCGTTATGTGTGGATTCTAATTGAGTTATAAAAGAATTAATCTTGTCCTTAATTTATTTACCAATAGTGGATATCCTAGCCCAAGTAATTCCTTTTTACTTGTGAACAAGTTTATTTATCATCTTTATTGTTGAAACAAAATATTTTCCTTATGTTGAATAAATTTTTTTTCATTAATTCCCTATGGATCGACCTCGGACTCCTGAGAATTTATTACTTGAAATAACTTGCACTTGGGATTGCAACTTTTAATCCGCATCATATGCCATTTGTTTTATTCAGTGCTGGGTTGTGTTGAGTTGTTTCTTTATTGTTTGTAAACTTGGTGAAATTTTGAATGGCCCCAACTTGTTCTGGGAAATGCCTAAATGAGAAGATTTGGGCAAAAAAGTTTCCTTCAAAGGCTATTTCTTTTTTCTCTGTCAGTTTCTTTTGAACTAAACATGTTTTCATTTTTCATATGCTAGCTATTGCCAAACACATGTTTTCCTAAAGATGAAATGAAAACCCCCACCCAAATGCTATCTTGTATTTTTTTTCTTTTTTTCTTCTTAGTTTTTTTTTTCGAAATCAGAGGTTACCATGACAAGATTAATATTTGTGTACATGACCTTAGTTCACATAGTGGAAATTCTTGAGGGCAAGTTGTTTGTGTCTTTGCTTATATTTTTGTTACTTTTTATTTTTTTTATTTTTTTTGTTTTATCAATTTGTGTTTAGTGTGTTCTTGTTTTATGTAAAATCAAACTCAGGACATTACAAAGAATCTTTGGTCATTGAAGTCCTGATAATACCTACACTACCTATACAATAATTTTCATTTGTCCATTGAGCCCTCTTTCTTTTTATCTAAGTTAGTGAGGAATGCCCTGGTTAAGTTTCAAGTTGATTGCTAAGACTAGCACAGTGAGGTTCAAATTGCAAGTGGTCTAAAATCATGGTACTAACTTTACCCCACCCATATTGAGATTTTGACATAATATTCTATTTTGCCACGACCTTGTCAATGGTTCAATAATTCAGCTTAGCAACACCTCTTTTATCCTTTTTACTTCTCTTTCAGTGAACTGACTGGATCAAAAGATTGTGTGTTGATAAGAAGAAAGATGGAAACTATGTCTCTTAGCGCTCAAAGAACTTTATTATAGATGTCTTTAAAATTTAAAATTCATTATATTTGTTAAACTATTTATTTTCTTGTTAATATTTTTCTTGATTTGTTATTTTAGGAGTCATATGACACTGCGATGTCAGAAAAGTATGGAGAAAACTCTTTGACTCATCTTATGGTTGACTCAGAGGTGTGGTTGGATGCGGTGGGTCCCAACAAGAAAGGATGAGTCCATGGCACAAGTAACAACTTGCACATTGGCATTAATAACACCATGCATGCTTCATCCTCGGAGGTTATGAGTCCTTCCTGCTCTACACCTTTAACACAGGTAGACATAACTGAAACTGTAAATATAGCAATGACAGTGTCAATGGCTTCCTTTTTTTAGACTCAATTAGTCCCTGTGTTGGCCCTCATCCTATCTACACAATCCAAGCAGCAAATCTTGCTCCACAAGCACCATCACCTTCTTTTTTATGCTTTGCTCTATTGTTTGGAGTGACGACTAGAAATGACTGTAATTTCCTTGATTAAACATGGGTGAAGGTCTATGTACTAATGGTGACATAATGTTTTCATATCTTTAAGTAGGGTAAGTTAATTTATTTAATAATCATAATTATAAAAAATATATATTCTACTTCATATGCGAACATGACAAGGACGATAAAGCAAGCTATATATATAAATGTTTTTCGGTCTGATCCTGAGGTTAGCCTAGCCACTCAAAATACTCTTGAGGCTAGCCCAACCACTCAGACTACTCCTGAGGCCAATCCTCCGACTCAAACTACTCCTGAGCTTAATCTACCCGCTGAGGTTTCTCTTGAGGTTGTTAGATCTAATGCTTCCCAAGTTAGAAACAAGAAATAGTCCACAAAATATTGGACTATTGATGCCATAAGTATGTCAACTAACTTAATGCTTTGATAGTTTTTGTTTTGTTAATGCTTTGAGCCTTTTTATTTTCACAATGCTTTGAGAATTATTTTTTTAGTTTGGATTAATGATTTGAATTTTAAATGACAGATGAAGAGGAAGGTACAACATATAAGGCACATATGAAAGTTAGTGATGTATGGGTTCTCCTTATAGGGAAAAAAGTGAAGGTACAATTAAATGAAGCTGGCCAGCTAATAAAAGACGCAAAAGGTCTCCTTAGTGGGTTTTTAGGACGTTTAGGGAAAGAATTTGAAATATTCTCTTTGTTATGAAAAATGGTCAAAGGTTTCAGATACAACAAAAATAGAAGTATATGACAAGACAATAAAGGTTTGTATTAGGACTTTATATTTGTATAATTTAATTTTTGTTTATGCTATCTAACATTTGATTTATTAAAATTGAAGGACAAATTTTTGGTTGATGATGGTCTTGTAAAGGAATACATATTGAAGATTCTTGGAAGAAATTGGAGGGATAACTGGCTCAAGTTATTTAATAAGTTCTACGATAAATCCCTCACCCGAGATCAAAATATTCAGAATAACCCACCTGGCATTCCTCGGAATGAGTGGGCGTCATATATTGATTACCGATTAAGACTAGAAAAAAAAAGTAATACAATTATAATAAATACTCCTATACATGAATGCTATTTGATAAATCTATTTTTTTTTAAATGGAACAGGCGATGTGCATAATTAATTATGAGAATCGGAAGAAGTTGGTTGTTCCACACACGGGTGAATCAAAGACTCTAACTAGGAGAAAGGATGAGATAGTAATATTCTCTAAGTACATGTAGTCAATTATCCTTTTTTGTTGAATTGTTTAACACATCTTTTGTCTTTTAAAATTTGTAGGAGATTGAATATAGAGACCGACTAGGTAGGGGAATCATGTATAAAGCTACACACACAAAGAAAGATGGTACACCCACCAATGATGAAGCTAAGGAAATTATTGTAAGTATCAAGTGAATGAAAATGACATCTTTGTTGCATAATATATATATATATATATAGAATATATATATAAAGCATATTTACTTGCATTATTTGCATGTTATATACAAGACAAGATTGACGTAATTAAGAGTTAAGAGAATTCTTCACAAATAGGTTCATCAGCAGATTTGCTTACTAGGGTGCTAGGGAAAGAACACCCATTTTATGTTTGGGGTATGGGGTTAGGCCCTTGTCCTTCTCAAGTCTTGGGTTCGACCATTCACCAAATGAGGGGAATCTCATTGTCCTCGACTAAGGAAACAACCTTGGTTGAAGAAGTCAAGGATTTATAAGAAGAATTGTGAACCAGCAATGAGAGGATGGAAGAGTGAGTTGTAAAATGTTTAGGTAAAAAGAGTTAGGTTGTTTGATGCTGTGAAAATTATTTTGATTTGTAATGCTTCATTGTAACTTAGATTGAATTTGTATATGTCTCAGTTTTGAGATGGGTTGATTGTTATAATTGCCAAAAGTTATTTTTTAATGGTAGTTATTACTATGTTGATAGGACTAAAATTTTAAATTATTGTAATAGAATAATTATTGCTTTTCAATAATGTAGAGAAAATATAAGTGGCTGTTTGAGCTTCATAAACGTATCAAAAAGTCCTTTGACCACAAAGGATCTAAACTACTTAAGAATACAATGTGTAAGGTTCGTCACAACCAGGATGAAGGCAATTAGATTCCAACTAATGTACAAGAAGAGTTTGAGAGGTAATGGTTGGAAGATCCTAAATGGTTAGAGAAGAAGAGAAAGAACATTCAGAATAAAAAATCTATGGAGGGACTGTCAAAACTCACTAAAGGCTCAATTCCTGCAATAGCGCATAAAAAGAAATTGGTGAATAACTTCCATCAAATTTGTGATTCAAGCTAATTAGGTTTGTCTTCACATAATATTATTTCACCTTACATATTTCCAGAAATGACAATTGAAGAGGGCTCCACGGCATTGGACTATTCACATAACTTAACACATGCAAAAGGAAGTGGATATCCACCAAAGCAAAAAATATTGTTGTAAGTATAAATGTTGTATAAATGCTACAATTAAATTTTAATATATGGCTAAGTCAATTTGCAAGCATAAATATTTATTAATAATTGCATTTGTCAGGATAAGTACCAAAAATGTGTTAGTGAGAGGGACTCACAGTGGCCACCGGGGGAGGAGACTATTGACATTCACTCTAACAACAACATCTACTTAGATATTGTTGGATGCGTTAGTTAGAAGAAACGCATCTATGGCTTGGGATCTGATGCTACTTATCATGCATTATCTTCCTTTACATCTGTTGAAGGTTGTTCACAATTAGAGATGGAAGCCATGAGGAGTTTGGTTGCAAGACTCAATACGCAGGTGATGGAACAACGAGACTTAATGAACATAATCCTACAACCCTTGAAGACATCTACTTGTGGCTCACAAGCTACAGGCAACGGTCATGAAGATGAGCCACTTGGTGATAGGGATGAGAATGACATGGATGAGGATGACTATGATCTATTTCCTCTTGATGTTTGATACATTGTCTTCATGTTTATTTTGATAAGGAACATGTATAACTTAATTTATATTTGCTTTGACCTTTTGAAATACTTTGACTTTGACTTTATAAAATATTTTGTGGTATGACTTGATATGCAACTATGATAATGACATTTTTAAAATTTGAAAATTTGTTGCTAGATTTTGGATTAGATTGTTGTAATATTGTGTTGCATACAAGTTTAATTGTATAATGGACTATGTGAAAATTCAAAAATAATAATTAAACAATTTTAAGTCATAAGCGATGGAAATCATCTGTCTTTAATAAGTACAGATTTATACTTTCATTTTAGCGATGAAATCTAAAATCATTGCTAAATAATTATATTTTAATAATCAACAAATTTTGGCTACGGATGTGGTGTAATGATAGCGATGAAAAATTTTTAAATAGCAATGGAAAAATCCTTCGTTACTTAGCCACAGAACTCTTTTTCCATCGTTAGGAAATTAGCCACCAAGAATTACGTGACGTCCACCATTCTATGACAAATTTAGTCTCTAATTATTATAGTGATGGAATTTAATGGATCAGTGACGAAAAAACTCTGTCACTATCGACGTAATTTTGTTGCTAAATAATAATATTTAAATAATAAAAAAATTTGGCTTGGATGTGGTGTAATGATAGCGATGAAAATTTTTTAAATAACGATGGAAAAATCCATCACTATTTAGTCACAAAACTCTTTTTTCGTCTCTAGGCAATTAGCCACCAAGGATTACGCGATGTCCACCATTCTATGACAGCAGCACTAATTATTATAGCGATGAAATTTAATGAATCAGTGACAGAAAAATATCGTTGCTATTCGCATAATTTTTAGTAGTGCTAATTCCTGTAATAGTCCTTCATAGTTTGTCCAATCTAAGTTAGCTGACTAATGGAGCACTACATCACGAGAAATTCTAATATACTCTTGAAGTATACACTCTAGGAAGGTTTGTAATCATTTGATCCAACAACAAATACGATATAAGTATCACATGTTACAATTTAAGAGGAATAGTCAAGTAAGAACTTCTTATGGATCATGTGCAAGCATATGAGTAATAAATGATCTATTTGCTAAGTCAATTAATGATTCATGTACTTACATGTGACATAGTGTTTCGTTAGTTTGTTGACTGAAATTAGATGAAGGACTAATTGCAACAATTAGAGTAGTTTAAGGACTAAATTGAAAATTTTGAGTTTAAGGCAGATGCTATTTTCTCATGTTTTTATTACAGAACAACCCCACAAAGCACCTAAGAAAGTAAATAATTTATGTACTACTACTAGCTTATGTTATGGATTGAAAAGAGACCCACAAAATATTTACAACTTATTTGCCTTTGGCATCATCAAATTAAATTTTATGGATATGCCCATGATCTAAGCTTGATACTTACAATAGCATTTTAGGGGAAAGTTTAATTAATAGTAAGCACAAATTAAGAGCTAGTAGTGAACCTTTGTATTAAAGCCAATATTTTCAGAACCGAACTGGTAAAGAGAGAGGTTCAAGGTTTTAAGGTTCAACTAGAGTCAAACTGGGATTTTATAAATACTTATACATTTTATAAATATATATGACATTATGTTAAAAAAATATGATATAAATATATATATATATATATAAGATAATGTTAATAATATTTAACACGATTAAATTGATTCATGAATACCATGTTATTATTTTCTAATATGTTCTCAATAGTTAAAAGAATATTAAAAAAGAATTAAAAACTATAATCCAATATATACTATTTATTATATATAATAAATATTTGAAAAAAGGATTTATGATTTTAAATTCATCTTATATGACAAATTTACTCTTGAATGAATGATTTTATATGACATTCCACAAAACAATGAGAACCGGAATGACGTCTCCTTCCTTTTTCCTATATACAATCAAAACCAAAGCAACTATGAAGGTAAGTGTTCTGAATCGGATTCAGAGGAGTACCTGAGATAGGCACGTTACGGTGGTTCCTCCTTTGAGCAGCAGCTGAGCGTGTAGCACAAGGGGGTGGGTACCTGCAAAGGGACTCCAACGCCCAAGTCAGGCAGTGCACAAGAAGGTTTTAGAGATTGGATTCAGAGTTACCTTACTAAGATGACTTAGCCTTGTATTTATAGAGCGTATACAGAATCCTAATGGGATTCTTATTGAATGCAGGTAATTTAGGATTAGTATCCTACTGATGATCACCTTTCCATTATTATAGGATACATCCCTATAAATCCGGGATTAATATAAGGAAAGTATCTAGCCATCAAGGATATCTGTAAATCCTATAATATCGTAAGTTGATGATCGACAGTTGCGGATATTTAGGGATTGATCCTGTATGAATCTATCAGCCGCGATGTCGTATCCCAACGCCACTTAATCTGTGGTCCGGAATACGCCGTGAGTCTTCCTCTACGCTAGCTAGGAGAGTCCGGTGGTGTGCATGCCGGGTTGATCCCATGGAGCGGGATCCCGGATAACGGTCCAGAACAGTTGCCCCCACCTTGGCTCTTGGATGAGACAGACCAGAGTCAAGTTTAGAACGGATCAACCATCACACAGCTAACATGGTAATTCGATGGACGGGTGTTAGACCTCGGGTTATTACCGACGTCCTTGTCCTATTCAGTTATGAGCAAAGATCGCTGCCCCCAAGTATGAGTACTAAGGATTCCTGGAGACATATTCAACGTAAATCCCTATCGTGATCTCTGGTGGTAACAGTCTGCGATTTTCTAGGAAACTGATGCTTGGACTTTATTGGGAAGTAATGATTCTTTAAAGAAAACGTAGGTTTCATACGGATTTTTTCAACTGCTCCCTATCTTTGTGACCAACTGGAGATCAAAAGCATTTATTTTGGCTAACTTCATGGGATCAGGTCACCTTTTACGAGACCAATCAGAATCCTTCATGCATGCTATAAGTACTGAATACTTCTCTGTGAGTTTGCATTCCCTCCTTTTTCATTGTCGAACAGAGATGATTTCTTCCAGGGGAATGAATGTAGTTTTTTCTTCATCTCCTTCTTGTGTGAAGAGGGCTTCATCATCTGTAGATATTATACTTTTATTTTTTCCAAAGTTCTTAAAGAGGTTTGATCTCCCCCGAGCATTTTTTCTTTTCGATAAGGGCCTTTCTTTCTTGGCGTAAAACTGGGTTGCTATGCATTTAGGGAGGCGGGAGCCTTTCTCTCCTGGCGTACGCGGTGGTGTCTGATCCAACGTGTTGCCAAGATGAAACAATGCCCTCATCTGCTACTGCATGGGGATCCGACGGAGCACACTATTCCTCTCTCCTTCTTATTGGCTGGCTACTTGAAAGCACCTGGCCGGTCTTTTTCGTCGTAACGGCCGGATATGCAAGGATGCCAGGACAAAGGAAGCGAGGACCCTCTTGGAGCAACCTGGGGTGGTCTGCTTTCTTTGACTTGCTTTCAAGGAAGCAGCGCGTATCCGCTTCTGCCGTTATCCATCGAGAAGGTGGGAGAAGAACGAGTGAGCGGAGGATTTCCACTCCGGGGTGGCTTCAATCTGTTCCAGGGTGGAAAGGCCGCTGCAGCTGCTCCGTGACTTGAGGCAACTTAGAATGGTTGACAACGGCAGAGGATTCTTCAGCTAGAGAGGTCGTACCCCTTCTAACGAGTAAAAGAAGATCTCGGTCTTTAGTTGCATCACAGAGAAGCAGTGCAAGGAACTTTGGCATCTTATCCGGGATTATGATCCCGGTTTGCCAATGTTCTTCAAAGCCAATCCACTTTTTCAAGAGACCGGGGTTTGGAGATGTGGATGGGGTATGATCCAGGCAGCCGGAGATATTTGCCCCCTTTCTCGGGATATCGTTATACATTCCATGTCTCAATATTTTCTTTTTCCTCTTTTTTGGTTGTATGACGATGTATAGAATGAAGATGATTCAATAGACTTTACCTTCTCTGTATTTGTCCTGTACTTTCATTATATATATATGTTTTCCCACCGAGGTAACGATGCCGGGATGAGTCTAACGCTTGTCCCGGTATAACCAAGTAAAGACATTGCCGGGATAGGTCCAATGCCAACCCGGCATAATCGCCAGAACAAATACACTTCATAGTTAGCACGTTGTCCGTGATGTTTATAGTTAGTTGGAGCTGGAATCCGCGGTACAAACCCGGGTTCTCATCCAACATTTGTATGACGCTTTGGGTCACTGCGTAACCATCTTTTCAACTGCTATTACAGCTATGTAGGCCACGTGTTGCGATTTCATCGGAGGGACGTGCCTAGAGCTCCGCAAGCCATGATGAGCACCTTCTGAACTTGCGTCGGAGGGGATAAAAATGTTCCTTAACCGTTCAACCCTTTATAAATAAGAGTCAAAGGTTCGTCTTCCTCACTTTACCATTTTTGATTTCCTTTACTGAAAACACCGTGCGTCGAAAGATTTGGCTTCTTTTGGGTGCTTTTCAGTTACTCGCAGTTTCTTCACTGTTCTGGCACATCTTCTCCACTGTTCAAGCATTCTGCCTTTACGTAGTAAGTAGCTTTCTCTCAACATTTTAAAGAGTAGAGTAGCTTCGCATTTTTGGTTTTGCTTTCCTTCAAATAGAGCTTAGTAATTTAGGTAGAATTTGTTGCCTCCCTGAAACACCATCTTCGCCGCGCCATGCGCAGTGTAAGAGTTCCCCTGAACGCTTCGTTTCTGGTGGGACAGGAGGTCTGTAGGGGAGGTTTAGATTACTTCGCTCTCCCTGTGTCTGAATCTATGAAACTTTTGATTCTGACAGTTGCTTACCGACTTCTTTGGATGTTCTCAGGATTTTCATGGCCAAAGGAAGAAAGGGTAGGGTCCAGCCCCCACCTCACGTCATCCGTGATCTGGCGGAGGATGAGTTGGTTCGAGTTCGGCGGGGTCCCGGGCTGCTGTGCCCCTGGGTGGTGGACGACGTATGGGATCGTCAGTCCAAGTTTTCGAGTGAAGCCATACTCCGAGAATCCCTATTTGCTTTGGAGTTAACTGTGAACAAAGCTCGAGACGACGAATTTGAAGTTGTCTGCCCAAACTGGAATGAGAGAGTGTGCTCCTGTCGAGAAGAGGGTTCGCACTTCATGTTCCTGTATGAGCCACTTTTTCTAAAGTTGGGGCTTAGGATGCCATTTTCTGACCTCCAAATGGCCGTCATCCGTACTCTCCAAGTGGCCCTTTCGCAGATCCATCCTAACGGTTGAGGCTACATCATCTCGTTTGAGAGGTTTTGTCGGTTGATGAGCCTTACGTGCTCGGCGAATACCTTTTTTATTTTTATACAAGAATAAACACCCAGGGGACGGTAAGGCAAACGAGTTGGCTTGTCATCCGATCTCGGCTTGGTCATAAGTCCTTCGACATATTTGAAGAAAGCTTCAAGGGGTTTAAGACTGCATTTTTCAAGGTAAAAGCCAAGGAGGGATGTCAACCATTCTTCCTCAAGTCGGACGGGGAGCCAGAATTTCCTCTTTACTGGACGCAGAGGTGCTGGGACGTGCCCATCCACTTGATTGAAAAAGAGGAGAAAGATCTCGACCCCAAGGAGCTTAGGACCGCGAGGTTCATAACCCGATATGCTGAGAAGCATGGGAACATCAATATTAGAGATGTTCTTTATATCCCTGATGATGATCTTCTTTACGCTTTGTTAGGTAGGAATTAGGGCATTTTTACCCCTAGTATCCCTAGGTGTTTGCTCTGTCTTCATATATCAATGTTTCGTGATGTGCTGGCTGTATTTGTTTCTGTTTCTTTTCAGTTAGCAACATGACTTATGGGTCTTCGATGGTTACCCTACAATCTTCAAGGAACCGGAGGAAGGGGAAGAAAGCCCCAGCTTCTTCCTCCACAGCCATTCCGGACTCCTCCGACTGGGGTGTTGTCATCGGAGAACAAGATCAGCCAGGATCCCCTACCCACAGTCTTAAAGGGAGAAAAAGGCAAGCTGTCGAAGAGCCTTCTGAGCACGATGGAAGGTCGTCGGAGGGCGAAGAAAGGGAAAGGGCGAACTTCTTGCCAATCATCACGGGGCACTATGATCCCGGCCCCTTCATATATGGGCGATTTTTGGGTGGCGAGGTGAGGCAGCATATTGCCGAACAAGGTCTGGCCCAAACCTTAGCCGTACTTCAAAGGCAAGCTCTCCGGGCAGCGGCCGAGATCCGTTTCATCGAGGAAACTATCGAGAACGCTGATCGGCTGGCGTCGGAAGAGCTGAAGACTTTGAAGAAAGAAAAGGAGGAAATCAACCAGAAGTTGACCGCGTCTTTAAAAGCCGACGAGGATAGTAGGGCGAGGCCGTCGAACTTGAAAAAAGGGTCGTTGAACTGGAGAAGGCGTTGGCGGACTCTGAGGCTGCCCGGAAGACCGAGAAGCTTGAAGCCGACAGGAGCATTGGCGCGCTAAGGGCCGAGGTGGCAGAGCTCGAAAATGAAGTGGAGGAGCTAGACGGGGTAGCTGGAAAAGTTGAAGGAGAGCAATTCCAAAATGTTATGGCACAAATCTGGCATTTCAATCCCGGGGTCGACCTTAACTTGGAGGGTGTTACCCCGGATAAAATCTTTCAGAACGGCCAACTTGTAGCTGTTGTGGAGTTAGCCGCGAAAGCTCCTGGTGGCAACCCGGAGGTTATTCAAATCCCTAAGGGAAAAGGCCGACGTTTAAGCTTTTCTTGCTTTTTACATTTCCTGCTTTCTGCCCCCTGCATGGGATTTCGTTGCTTGTATGGACAATTGCCCCGTGTTTGGGTTTTTATAATTAATTATTTTATTTAACTATTCATTTCTATTTTTCATGGTTTGACTTAGGTTCAACGCCCATTTTCATAGTCATTGTAATGGACTTAGAAAACTGTTTGTCGTAGAAAACCATGGTCCGGGATCCTTCACTCATCCCGTTGAGTGAATGACATTCCACTTGACTTAGGTAGAAATAACGCCTTAGTCTGTAACCTAACGCTTATAATAGACAAACGTCAAGATATTTTAGACTTAGGCAAAGTAAAGCCTTAATCCATATTCCAGTGCTTGCTATGGGAAGCATTTGGAATTGCAGACATAGGCAAGAGTAACGCCTGGCTTAGGGCATTTAACGTAAAAACCTTTTTGCCCAGGGCATAAACATTGTTTAACCTTGCCCGAGGTAGGTACTCCAATAATCATATAGATTTTGGGACCTCTTTTTGGCTTAGGTATAAAGAGGGAGTGTGTACATATGATCCGTACTGTCTCCTATCAATTTGACATTTTAGCAGTTAGAGCAGCGCGTTCGACCAACCTTGATACCTGGATAGCAACTTTATTGATGATATTGGGGGGACGAAAGTCTATACATAGCATATTTATTCAAAATAAGAACGGATCAAAGATAATTCTACTAGAGGGCTAAGCCACTACGGGCATTTAGCTATAGTATTTTCTTAGTTTATTCGTATTCCAGTAATTCTTGACCGGGGTTCCGGATAACGTTTCCAGGGTGTAGGCTCCCTTACCCGTACTAGTGACGACACGGTAGGGGCCTTCCCAGTTAGGGGCTAGTTTCCCTTGGGAGGCATTTTTCCCTCCTATGTCGGCTCTCCTGAGCACTAGATCGCCGGGCTGGAATTTCCTTGGGACCACTTTCTTGTTGTACCTGGCCGCTGTCTTCTGCTTGAGGGCGGCATCCCGTATGTGGGCTACGTTTCTTCTTTCTTCGAGCAAGTCCAGGTCCTCTCTGATTAGACCAGGGTTGCTGTCGGATGAGAACTGTTGGTAGCGCCAGCTGGGCTCCCCTATCTCCACCGGGATCATGGCCTCGCAGCCATAGGTCAACTTGAAAGGGGTCTCTCCCGTCGTGGAACGGGGAGTAGTCCGGTATGCCCAGAGAACATGGTCAAGCTGCTCGACCCAGTTCCCTTTGGCTTCATCTAACCTCCTTTTTAAGCCTCGCACAATGATTCTATTGGCGGCCTCAGCTTGTCCATTTGTCCTGGGGTTCTCGACGGAGTTGCAGTGGTACTTTATTTTCAATCCGGCTAGTAGCTCTTCAAAAGCTTTGTCTTTGAACTGGGTACCGTTATTTGTGACTATAGATTCTAGTATGCCGAACCTGGTGATAATATGGCGCCAAGTAAATTTCTGAATTCACGCCAAGGTGATGGTGATCAGGGGTTCGGCCTCGATCCACTTAGTAAAATAGTCTACTGCTACCACCAAGTATTTAAACTGCCCTGGGGCCTGGGGGAACGGCCCCAAAATGTCCATACCCCACTTGTGAAAGGGCCAAGGAACTGACGTAGTGAACGGTTCTTTAGATGGGGCTTGGAAATGGTCTGCATGACGCTGACACTTGTCGCAAGCTTGAACATGTGTATGAGAGTCAGCTTCCATTGTCGGCCAATAGAATCCTGCCCTTAATACTTTTTGGGCTAGGGCTTTGGCTCCTAGGTGGTAAATAGTGTATCTGACCGATGTCTTTATCAGTCTGGAAGCCTCTTTCGGGTCCGACGGTAACTTTCCATACCTCAGATAGCCCAGTATAGGGGTGATCCAAGATGGCTGATGGTCTTCCACTTGGGATATGCTGTGATCCGTGATGGAGGGTTGGGAGAGGGTTTCTTGGATTACCGATCGGTTGTTGCCGGGGCTCTTCGTGTTGGCCAGTTTAGACAGAAGGTCTGCTCTGGAGTTCTGTTCCCTTGGGATGTGCTCTATCTTGACCTCTTCAAAACCTTTCAAAAGTTCCTGGACCTTGTTCAAGTATTTCTGCAGGAGGGGTTCTTTAACTTGATAGTCGCCTCGGATTTGAGAAGTTACTAGCTGGGAATCACTGCAAAGTATGATCCGTGTTGCCTCCAGATCCTTTGCCATTAGCAAACCAGCGATGCAGGCCTCATACTCGGCCTGATTGTTTGAAGTTGGGAATTCAAACTTTAGGGAGTGCTCCAAGGTTAAACCCTCCAAGTTTTCGACAATCACTTCGGCCCCACTTCCTTTGGGGTTCGACGATCCGTCGACAAAAATGGTCCAAAAGGCTTTCTTAGGGTCACCGTTGTCTATTGTGAGTTTCGCCAAGAAGTCCGACAACGCTTGGGCTTTTATTGCAAGTCGCGGTTCGTATACGATTCCAAACTCTGAGAGTTCAATTGACCATGCAATCATTCGACCGGCCAAATATGGCTTGTGTAGCACCTGTCGGATAGGTTGGTCGGTTCTTACCACCACTGGGTGGCATTGGAAGTATTGTCGAAGTCTTCTTGCGGTGATAATGAGCGCAAAAGTAACTTTCTCGACCTTTTAGTACCGAAACTCAGGGCCCTGGAGGACCTTACTTACGAAATAGACAGGAATCTATCCTCCATCGGTTTCTCTGATCAAGACTGGGCTTACGGCCTCGTCGTGGACGGATAGTCACAAGTAGAGTGTTTCCCCGGTGTCCGGCCTCGTCAAGATAGGAGGGGAGGACAAGAGGTTCTTTAATGACGTGAAGGCGTCCTCGCACTCTTGAGTCCATTCAAAACTTTTTCCCTTCTTGAGCAATTTGAACAGGGGGAGAGACTTGTGAGCGGCTTTAGCTAAGAACCTTGTGAGGGCCGCTATGCGCCCCGTAAGCTGTTGTACCTCTTTGACGTTTCGGGGACTTCTCATATCGAGGACGGCCTGACATTTATCTGGATTGGCCTCGATTCCTCTATGAGTTAGTATGAACCCCAAGAATTTACCGGCCTGGACCCCGAAAGCGCACTTCTCTGGGTTCAACCTCATGTTGTATTTTCGAAGTTGCGCGAATACTTCCTCAAGGTCTGCCGTGTGCGATCCGCTATGTGGGGTTTTTACTATCATGTCGTCTATATAGACTTCTAGCATCTTTCCCACTTGATTTTCAAAAACCTTGTTCATCATCCTCTAGTAAGTGGCTCCTGCATTCTTTAGGCCGAAAGGTATGACCTTGTAGCAGTAGCTCGCCCTGTCGGTAATGAAAGCGGTTTTATCCTCGTCCCTGGCGTACATGGGAATTTGGTTGTACCCGGAATATGTGTCCATGAATGAGAGCCATCTGAACCCCGAGGAGCCATCCACTAATTTATCAACGTTGGGGAGTGGATATGGGTCCTTGGGACAAGCTTTATTCAGGTCAGTATAGTCTACGCACATCCTCCATTTTCCGTTGGACTTCTTTACCAGAACCACGTTGGAAAGCTATGTGGTATATGAGATTTCTATAATGAAGTTACCATTTAGTAACTCTTTAACTTGGTCTTCAATGACTTGCTGCCTCTCGGGCCCGACCTTCCTCTTCTTTTGTGCCACCGGCTTGGTACCTTCTTTAATCGACAACCGGTGGTAAATGAAGCTTAGGTCGAGTCCGGGCATGTCGGAGGAAGTCCAAGCGAAAAGGTCTTTGTTTTTCAACAAGAGTTCCGATAGTTGTTGTTTTTCTTTTTCGTCCAGACGAGCTCTGATCTTGGTGACCTGTTCTGGGTTGGTCTCAATCTGAAGAAACTCTAGTTCACCTTCGAGCTGGGGGCGAGTACCCCGGATTTCTTCTCTGACGTCCAATTCTATCATTAAAATGTTAACCTGGTCGATAGCTAGGGTGGATACGACCGGGCTCGACCTCCGGGACACTTTACAAATCTTCAAGCTCTCATTATAGCATTTTCTAGCTGTCACTTGGTCGCCTTTAATAGTGATGACTTCATTGTTCTTATTAAGGAACTTCATCATGAGGTGGGTGGTGGATACCACTGCTCCGAGGGCGTTGAGAGAAGGGCGGCCCAGGATAATGTTATAAGCCGAGGGGCAGTCCACAACCAAGAATTTTACCTTGACAGTCCTGAAGAGTGTAGATGATCCGAGGGTCAGGTGGGTTTCGTAATATCCGACCGGGGTGATCTTCTCACCAGTGAAACCCGTCAACTCTCCCACGTGGGGAGTCAAGTCGGATTGCGGGAGCTCCAACTTCTGATAGAGATCTAGGAACATAATGTCGGCTAAACTCCCTTGATCGACGAAAATTCGACGGACCTTAGCATTTGAAATCACCCCGGAGATGACGAGTGGGTCGTCGTGATCTGGGATTATTCTGCCATAGTCTTCGTCTGAGAAGGTGATGGGAGGTGCTTTTCTATTCTCCGCTTGTGTTCTTAGTTCTGAATGGACCACGCTAAAAATTGTCATTCTCAGGGCTTTCTTTCGAGCTCCATTGGAGGATCCCCCTCCGGCAAAGCCACCAGCAATGGTATGGATCATCCTGTTGGGCTCGGCGCGGTGGTCGTCGTTATTAGCGGGGGGAGTATTCCTGGCCCGACCCTGTCGATCATCGTTATCTCGTCGAGGTGGAGTCCGGGATCTTCTCCTAGGGCTTCTTGTCCTTCTTCTGTGTGGAGGGGACAGACTTCGACGTCTGCTGTCTCTGCGTCTATCATCCCCTTCGTTGTTTTGTACACGGAGAATATACTGCTGCAGGCATCCGGCCTTGATTAGAAATTCAATGGCATCGCGCAACTGGTAGCAATCCTCTGTATCGTGGCCATAGGCTTTATGCCATGTGCAATGTTTGGAGTGATCCTTTTGCTTGTGTTTCTTGATAGGATGTGGTCTCCTGATGTTCTGAAACTCCGTGTTCATCACCTCCCTCAAGATTGTTTCCCGAGGCGTATTCAAAGGAGTGTAGTCGGACTAATTTCTTCGAAGAGGGCTACCCTTTGGGGGTCGCGACCTTGAGGAATTTTGGTTGGGCTTTTGGTGAGAAGGCTCACCTTTATCCCACCTCCTATGGTCTTCTGTTGCCTCCTCCAAGTAGACATACTTCTCGGACATTTCTGGAAGTCGGTCAGATTGTCCGGTTTCTTTTTTGCCAGGGACTTGAAGAATTCGGAGCCTATCCGGAGACCGCTTCTGGCATAATGCAAGGCTATTCTGTCTTCAAAATTTTCTACATTGGTGCAGGCAGCCATAAAATGCCTAACGTAGTCTCGGAGGCTCTCGTCCTTTCCCTGGCAGATCTTAGCCAGGGATTCGATGGATTTAGGTTGTTCCTTACTCGTGGTGTATTGCAGTAGAAAACGCTGTTTGAGGTCCAATCAATCCATGATGGTTCCCCGTGGTTGGCTGGTGAACCACTTGAGGGCCCCTTTTTGAGGGAGAGAGGGAAGGCTCAACACAACAATTCCATGGATCCGCCATAGAAGCATAGGGACTGCTCGTAGGCGTTTATATGCTCTTGGGGGTCCGTGGTTCCATCGTAAATTTCCAGGTTTGGAGGAAACTTGAAATTCCTCGGAACCTGGAACTCCATGAGTTGATCGGAGAAAGGCTGTTCTATGGTTCCGTGATTCTGGTTATTGTCCCCAGTATTGGGGATTCCTTCATCGTCGTGGGCCCTCCTTTTATCATTTTCCACGTCGGTCCATCTATCACGTCGGCGTGGCCTTGGCTGGTTTTCATGCATGGCGCGCTGCATGTCTTCCAGCCTCTTGAATTGGTCGTTGAGCAAGTCCATATGTTGCTGCAACATATCTTGAAATTGACGTTAGGAACCCCAAGACTGATGTGTGCATTCAGAGCGGGATGCACGATCGTTGAACTCATTGTTCAGGATTCCCAAATGTTGGTGTACCGGAATCCTATGCTCTTGAAGGCTCTGATCACCTCTCTGGGCTGGGAACTCAAGTCTTTCCCTGACAGAAATCCTGCGTGATGGGTTAAGAGACTCCTCAGAAAAGGAGGTGGAGTGCCCATCACGTCGACTTCTTGATCTGGGTGCCTGATTTCTCACAGCGGAGGTTTGAGCCACCAGTGGAGGCAGTGGTGGTGGTGGACGTTGCGTGTCGAGATCTTGTCTCTAGTTGACAGAGGTTTGAGCAGCGTCTCTTCTCGAGTTTTGCCTCGTGTTCACCATGATTGGGTGGGATTAGAATTTTATGGATCCCCACAGACGGCGCCAATGTTCTGAATCGGATTCAGAGGAGTACCTGAGATAGGCACGTTACGGTGGTTCCTCCTTTGAGTAGCAGCTGAGCGTGTAGCACAGGGGGGTGGGTACCTGCAAAAGGACTCCAACGCCCAAGTCAGGCAGTGCATAAGAAGGTTTTAGAGATTGGATTCAGAGTTACCTTACTAAGATGACTTAGCCTTGTATTTATAGAGCGTATACAGAATCCTAATGAGATTCTTATTGAATGCGTGTAATTTAGGATTAGTATCCTGCTGATGATCACCTTTCCATTATTATAGGATACATCCCTATAAATCCGGGATTAATATAAGGAAAGTATCTAGCCATCAAGGATATCTGTAAATCCTATAATATCGTAAGTTGATGATCGACAGTTGCGGATATTTAGGGACTGATCATGTATGAATCTATCAGCCGCGATGTCGTATCCTGACACCACTTAATCGTGGTCTGGAATACGCCGTGAGTCTTCCTCTATGCCAGCTAGGAGAGTCCGGTGGTGTGCATGTCGGGTTGATTCCATGGAGTGGGATCCCGGATCACGGTCCAGAACAGTAAGCTACTGACAATCCAAAAGAAAGACCACAAACATTTCATAAGATACTAAATAACCTAACTAGAGAATTGGAATGATATCTCCCAGAATCCCACCCATGGCCTTCAAATACGAGGGCAAATAGAGCGTGCACCGTTAGAGGGAGCAAATCCTTCGAACCTTTTAAATTTGACCTTCCAATAGTAAATGAGATGGAACACAACATGACCTTTATTCGTGTGACCGAAAATACAAATAAGAAAAAATGAATAACCAAATTTGCCTTTTGTGGCAACTTGCTGAGTCAACAAAATATAGATATGTGCATGTTCGGATGCAGAAAATGTTTAGTGAATGGGCTGAAAATCATGAATCATATTATTAAATATAGAAAAAATTTCTTAAAAGTTAGCAAATAAAGTTGTGTTCACCTTTAGATTATTTAGTAGGTTAAGATTAAAATGTACTATTTTAAATTAAGGATAGATATACTATTATTTGCTCACTTTAGAAGAGTATTTTCCTTTCATTATATAGGAAGTTTTATGAATAAAGTACAAAAAGAATAAAAATATATATATTTATATTAGATATTAAATGCATCACAATAGCGTTATTATCTATATCATGATTCATAGGCAAAACAAAGTTTATATATATATTAAAAAAAGTAAGAGAGTGAAGCAGAAAGTGGGAGGAGTTAGTAGGTTTATTATATAAAGATTAAAAATTAAATGAAAGATGAGTTGAAATTGTAATATCAATGTATATAAAATAATCATGAATTACATGTCAAATACATATCAAGTATAAACTTTTTTAATTTCCCCATTTTTATCTTTGGATAATTATATTAACCTATCTAAGATTAGTACTTATTATATTGACATCCTTCTTGTTTGAAAAATTACTCATACCTCCCTTGCTTTATATTTTCAAAGGGACTTTGTGTAATGTTCGTACATAAAGTATAGGTGGTATGTGTAATTTCGTAAACAAAGAAGGGTGTTGGAGTGTAATAACAATACATAAAATCAGGAATATGAGTATAATTTTTAAATAAGAAGAGTATTAATGTAATAAGTACTAACCTTATAGGAGATCAATATAATTATCCTTTTATCTTTTGGTAAATTAGATTAAATTATTGACACCTAAAAGAAAATTTGGTGAGAAGATGGGGGCTACGGCCATTCTCAACCCCATTAAATCCGTCTCTGGGTATATAGCAAAAGGAGTAAAAATGATGTACAATTCTATAGTGCACATATCTTGCAATCAAAAGTCTTTTTCTTCATTGTATTTTGGCAGACACTAATTGATACAAATATCAAAACTTGTTTAGTTATCAACTTGAAAAGAGTATTACTTAGGGTTGTCAAAGTGGATTCTAGCCCAAGAGGCAATATAAGATACTAAAAATACATCTCACTAAGATCCCAAGTTGATTTGATCAGGCCCACATAACCCATTCGAGCTAAGTTGGACATGACCTGATCGATTTCTTACAATTAAAGAAAAAAAGGCAAATGTGCATTGGTTTAGGGGGAGCGATACATAGGCCAGATAAAAAAGGAAAATTAAAACCCTAATAGCTAGTAGCCAGCCACCCGACCCACTATCTATAATGTCCTACTCTAATTTTATAATTATTATAATTATTTCTCTAAGATATTTACTAAACAATTTGTGATATTTCAATCAACTATTATTAATATCAGTTTATAATATTTTTACATTAACAAACGGTAGAACCCTTCAAAAGTTAGTAATTAATATATACATGCCTCATATAAGTATGAGTAGTACTTCTAAAATGAGTTAGCACCTATAGTCAAAAGTTGGGCTCCACTAGGCCTTTACATGGTGCTAAAAAAACTTGAAAAGCCTATAAAGTGCTATTTATATATATATTTATATATACAACTCTACTAATACTACTCGTTGAATAGCAGGATGATCAGACAGAGGTCCCCTATAGTGAATGAAAAGACATAATCTCCTAATTATGACATATATACTTGTTCAACTCGAAGATCAATCAAGAACCTTAGTGTGGGCATTTTCTGAAATACCATGCAAAATTTGGTGAGATAAAACTCAGTAGGAATGAACAAAAACATATATAAGTTTTGAAGAATGATATTTCAGCTGTCATATATACAAAAAACAATTTTACTGTCCTTTTCCATCTTTCTTTCTAAAAATCCATAATTTTTTTTAGTTCATGAAATACTTAACAATTCTTATAAAATTTCTATAAAACATTCATGGAGTAATTTGAGCAATAAATGGAGTAAGTATCATCGTATTTTCTCCTTATCCCACTGTTAAAGCAAATTCTCAACCAAATGTGCATATTTATAATCAAGGGAATCTTCCCTTAATAATTTCTAATCGAGGCGTCCCTCAATAATTTCTAATCATGGTCATAATAATATTCTCTAATGCACATTGATTATTAGTTTCAATGGGACAACATTTCAAATTTTACTCCATAAAATACATATATATCTATAATTGTATAATTCTCATTATATTAAAGAGTACTCATATTATTAAAGGATATAAACAATAAAAAAAATTCAAGTCATCATTTCTAGGGCTTACTTGAAGCACTTTCATATCACTTTACATTTCAACTAGTGAATTGAGTCATATTATAAGTTTTCCTTTTGGTCTCCATAGAGTAAAATACTTTATTTTTACAAATCTATATGTTGTTATTCAATTAACATTTCATTTTTATCAATTTTGGGTCCTGTTATTCGAATAGCTTCTATAGCTATTCGAATAGCATATGCATTTTCTTAATTCTGGGTGGTACTATTTCAAATAGCAACCATTGCTATTTGAATAGACCATTATTTCCCTTCAATTCTGAGTGTTTCTATTCGAATAGTCATATCGAATAGAAACAAGTTTGCTTCGGTTCTGTAAAAGTCTGCAACCATAAAAGATAAGAAAAAATTTTCATGAAGATATTGAAAATGAAAACAAAATAGAAAAGAGTTATTAGAATCAATAGAAATCCTACAACAAGTTTGGAAGAGTTAAAAATTCGAAGAAATAAATAGAGATATACCAAAGTTGAAATTAGAATTAAGAGTAGTAGAAAGAAAGAACATAGGAATGGGTTTTCAGCATGCTTACCTTCTTACAGAAACGTGACTCAGGTGATAATGGGGAAGTTAGTTTGTGATTGAGTGTTGGAATAGTGCAAAAAAATAGAGCTACTTTTTATTGATTGAATGAATCATTACTGATGAGAAAATAAGAAAATAGAGGGCTGAGGGGGTATTTGGTCATTAAGTGTCACAAGGGGTAGATGAAGGCACGATTCTCTTGATTCTGTATGTGGTTCATTGTTTATAGGAGAAAGACAAGTTGGCGTATATAGAGGAGTAACTTACTCAATTAGCTTTAAGATTTTTTATGGTCTCTAATCCATTACTGACACTTGTTTCTCTTATCACAGCATGCTTAACTCATTAATTGTTTTTTTTTATCTTTGTTATTATTACTTTACTAGATTTTTTTTGGAGAGACTTCTTGAAGTGTACTATGTGCTTAGCTTTTTGTGGACATATTATCTCTTCTTTTTTTAAGATGTTACATTCTTCCACTCTTAAGAAAAGTTTGTCCTCAAAATTTCTACTTATTACTTGCTAAAAGAGTTCTGGATATTTTTGTTTAAAATTTTCTTTTACTCCCCACATAGCATCTTCCATATCTTGTCCTTGCCACAAAACTTTGACTATAGGAATATTTCTATTTTTCAGTTGCTTGTAAATCATATCCACTATTTGTACAGGTTGTACCTCATATGTCAAATTATCTTTTAACTGTATAGATTTTGCCACTATGATGTGTGAAGAATCCAGAGTTGAGATACATGGAACACATTATGAAGGTTTGATAAATTATGAGGTAAAGCAATTTGATAAGCAATGGTACCGACTCTTTTGAGGATTTGGAAAGGTCTAATATATCTAGGACTCAGTTTCTTTATTTTCAAGGATCTGTCAATTCCAGTTGTTGGGGTGACTCGAAGAAATATGTGTTCTCCTTCCTAGAATTCTAATAGTTTTTTTCTTTTATCTGCATAATTCTTTTGTCTGCTTTGAGCTGCTAACATTCTATCCCTGATTAGTTTTATTTGTTCTGAAGTCTGTTGTACTAAATCAAGTCCTAATAAATTTCTTTCTCCTATTTCAAACCAACATAAAGGAGATTGACATTTTCTTCCATACAATGCTTCATATGGTGCCATACCAATACTGGAATGATGATTTTTATTATTAGAAAATTTTATCAATGGCAGGTAGGTATCCCAATTTCCCTTGAAATCCAACACCCAAGCCCTAAGCATGTCCTCTAGGGTTTGAATTGTTCTTTTAGTTTGACCATCAGTTTAGAGATGGTAAGCAGTACTAAAAGATAACTTTGTCCCAAAAGCTGCCTGTAACAATTCCCAAAACCTAGAGGTAAGTCTTGGGTCTCTATCAGAAACTATGATAGTTGGTAGATCATGAAATCTCATAATCTCTTTTTAGGCTAACTTATTTAATGGACAATTAATCCTAATAGGTAGAAAATAAGCAGACTTAGTCAATCTATCTACAATTACCCATACAACATCATGTCTTATATTGGTTCTTGGTAAATCCACAACAAAATCCATGGAAATACTATCTCATTTTCATTCTGGAATTTCTAAAGGTTGCAACAAACTTACGGATTTTTTATGTTCTATTTTAATTTTCTGACACATTAGACACTGTGACACATACCTAGCTATTTCAGATTTCATGTCAGGCCATTAAAATTGATTTTTAAGATCCTGATATATTTTATTAATTCCTGGATGAATTGTATACTTACTCTTGTGAGCTTATCCCATAATTTCTTTCTTTAAGTTTAAATTATTAGGAACGCACAATATATTTTTATATATGACTACTTCATCATCCAATAATTTAAAATCTGGATGTTTTCCTTTAGGTATCCCTTCTTTAAGAGCTTGCAAAAATTGATCTTCTTTTTGTGCCTCTTTAATTTTTGTTTTCAGATTACAGGTAACCTGTAAAACATTTAAACAAATTCTATGTGGTTCAAGGGTTACTGAAAGATTTAAATCCTTAAACATTTCTATCAAATCAATTTCCTAAACCATCATGTATGCCAAATGGAGAGATTTCTACTTAAAGCATCAGCTACAACATTTTCTTTTCTTGGGTGATATTTAATTTCCACATCATAGTCTTTAAGAAATTCAATCCACCTTCTTTGCTTCATATTCAATTCCTTTTAATTAAAAAGATATTTTAAACTCTTATGATCAGTATATACCTTAAATTTTATCCATCCAAATAATGTCTCCAAATTTTCAGAGCAAAAACTACTACAGTTAATTCCAGATCATGTGTTGAGTAATTTTCTTCATGTGATCTAAGTTGTCTAGAGGCATAACCTACTATCTTCTCCTCTTGCATTAACACACAACCGAATTCCTTTTTAGAGGCATCACTATAAACTACAAAATATCCTAAAGAATCAACAATTACTAACATAAGGGCAGTAGTGAGTCTTTTCTTTAATTCCTGGAGGCTTTCCTCATATTTTTTTATCCACACAAAAGGAGTGTATTTTCTAGTCAACCTAGTCAAGGGTATAGCTATTTGAGAAAATCCCTTTATGAACCTACGGTAGTACCTTGCTAAGGCCAAGAAACTTTTTATTTCAATTATTGTCTTTGGTTGCTCCCAATGCATGATTGCTTCCACTTTACTGGGATCTACTGTGACTCCTTCTTGGTTTACCATATGTCCTAAAAATTTAATTTCTCTCATCCAATATTCATATTTTTTCCAATTTTGCATATAACTATTTTTCTTTCAAAGTCTCTAACATTATTCTCAAATGAATTGCATGTTCCTCTTCTGTTTTTGAATAGATCAGAATATCATCAATGAAAACTACCATAAATTTATTCAAGTATGGCCTAAATACCCTATTCATATTATCCATAAACATAGTAGGTGCATTAGTTAAACCAAACGACATCACCAGATATTCATAATGCCCATTTCCAGTCATTAAAAGCTATTTTAGGTATATCTTCTGATTTTACCCTAATTTGATGGTATCTTGACCTTAAATTTATTTTTGAAAAAATTGAGGCTCCACGTACTTGGTCTAACGAATCATCTATCCCAAGGAATGAATATTTATTCTTAATGGTCATCTTGTTTAGTTGTCTATAATCTACACACCAATCTAAGACTACCATCCTTCTTTTTCACTAAAAGCACTGGAGCTCCCCAAGGTAATACACTAGCCCTAATAAATTATTTTTCCAGTAACTCCTCAATTTGATTTTTAAGTTCACTCAGTTCCACATTAGACATTCTATAAGGTGCGATTGAAATAGGACCTACTCCTGGCACTAGGTCAATGAAAAATTCAATTTCCCTTTCTGGAGGCAAGTTGGATATATCTGAAGGGAAAACTTCAAGGTAGTCTTTGATTATATGGATAGTGTTCAAATCCAGTTCACTCTTTGTTTCAGAAGAAAGAAGAAGAATGCATCCTTGAACTCCTTCCATTATACCCTTACTAATTTGAATGGCAGATAAAAGGGTACACTTGGATTTTTCGTTGTCAGAGTTTGAGGGAAAAGAAATAGATTTATCAAGGCAGTTTAGTATCACATGGTTAGAGGACTACCAATCCATTCCCAAGATAATATCAAGCTTTTGCAAAGGCATACAAATTAAATTTGCAACAAAAGGTTTATTTTCAACAAGAATAGGACAATCATTAGATGATTACCAATAAATTATAAGATAACTCAGTCATAGGTAATTCTAGAATTTTCACACAATCATTAGATATAAAGGAGTGTGTGGCTCCTGAATCATATAATACAGTTAAAAGAGTATTGTTTATGAGGCACTAACCTTGTATCAAATTTGAGGATTGATCTACTTTGCGACTATCAAGAGTAAATACCCTTACCAAAACTTGTGGCTTTGTTAGAGGATTTCCTTTTCTACCAAATCTGCAATCTTTTGATATATGTCCAGGCTTTCCACAAGTGTAGCATACACATTGTCCAATCATGCAAGGCTTGTCTTCATGTGACCTTCCACACTTTGGGTAATTTACTTCAGCCTAGATTTTTTTTTCCTTTATTTATACTTGGCCTGAACTTATTATTTCTGACTCTTTTTCCATCATCCTCCCTCTTACACTTAAGCTGGAATTGTTTTTCCTTCTCAGCTTCATATTCTAGTAGATCCCTCTCTACAATTCTACACTTATTAACCAGTGTAAAGTACTGTCTGATTTCTAACTTACTTATTTCCTTTTTAATTTTTGGCCTCAAACCAGATTCAAATTTTGCAGCCTTCCATTCTTCATTGTGTTGAAACTGAAGATAAGAGGAGAATTTTGCCAGTTCTTCAAATTTTGCTATGTATTGTCCAACCATCATAATCCTTTGTTGTAAATGTAAGAACTCTAACTCTTTCTCATTTCTAACACTAACAGGAAAATACTTATCCAGAATGGCAGTTTGAAAAACTTCCCAGGTAATAGATGCATCTGGAGTCTCTAAGAGTCTTATGGTTCCACACCACTAATGTTAAGCCTTTTCAGATAGCATATACATAGCAAAAGTTACTCTTTGGGTGTCAGTACACCTTAGGACATAAAAAATCTTTTCTAGCTCCATGAGCTAGTTTTCTACGATAATCGGGTCATATTTCCCTTTTAAAGGTTGGCAAATTAGCTTTTTGAAATTTAGACAGTCCTTGAAAATTTGGATTTACCACAAGAGCACCTAGTTCTGTACCTCTATTTTCTTGCATATGTTAAAAAATTTGACTAGTTGCAGTTGTCTGTTCTCTCATTGCAGCAGTAATTTTCGCCAGCATTTTCATCATTCTGTCTACCCTATCCTCAGGATTTGGATTATTCTGCCTACGTGACATTTTTTTCCTACAATATCTTTAGTATTTTATCAGAATGCAGTAATGGTTCCTTAACCACATTGCTTAGGTAACTACTTTGATACCAAAATTGCAACATCCTACTCTAATTTTTATAATTATTACAATTATTTCTCTAAGATATTTACTAAACAATTTGTGATATTTCAAGCAACTATTATTAATATTAGTTTATAATATTTTTACATTGACAAAGGGTAGAACCCTTCAAAAGTTAGTAGTTAATATATACATGCCTCATATTAGTATGAGTAGCACTTCTAAAATGAGTTAGCACCTATAGTCAAAAGTTAAGCTCCACTAGGCCTTTACATGGTGCTAAAAAAATCCATGAAAAACCTATGAAGTGCTACTTATATACATATTTATATATACAACTCTACTATTACTACTCGTTAAATAGCAGGATGATCAGACAGAGGTCCCCTATAGTGAATGAAAAGACATAATCTCCTAATTCTAACATATATACATGTTTAACTTGAAGATCAATCAAGAACCTTAGTGTGAACATTTTCTGAAATACCACGCAAAATGTGGTGAGATAAAACTCAATACGAATAAGCAAAAACATATATAAGTTTTGAATTAATGATATTTCAGCTGTCACATGTACGAAAAACATTTTTGCCATCCTTTTCCATCTTTCTTTCTAAAAGTCCATAATTTTTTTTACTTCATCAAATACTTAACAATTCTTGTCAAATTTCTATAAAACATTCATGGAGTAATTTGAGCAATAGATGGAGTAAGTATCATCGTATTTTCTCCTCATCCCACTGTTAAAGCAATTTCTCAACCAAACGTGCATATTTCTAATTAAGGAAATCTTCCCTTAATAATTTCTAATCAAGGCATTCCTCGTTAATTTCTAATTATGGTCATAATAATCTTCTCTAATTCACATTGATTATTAGTTTCAATGAGGCAACATTTCAAATTTTACTCCATAAAATACATATATATCTATAATTGTATAATTCTCATTATATTAAAGAGTACTCATATTATTAAAGGATATAAACATTAAAAAAAATTCAAATCATCATTTCTAGGGCTTACTTAAAGCACTTTCATATCACTTTACATTTCAACTAGTGAATTGAGTCATATTATAAGCTTTCCATATGGCCGCCATAGAGTAAAATACTTTATTTTGACAAATCTATATGTTGTTGTTATTCGATTAACATTTTATTTTTATCAATTTTTATTAATTTGGGTCTTGCGATTCGAAAGAAGAAAGGAATAGGTTTTCACCCTTCCTTCCTTCTTGCAGAAACGTGACTCGGGTGATAATGGGGAAGTTAGTTTGTGATTGTGTTGGAATAGTGCAGAAAAACAAAGCTGCTTTATGTTAATTGGGTGAATCATTACTGATGAGAAAATGGAGGGCTAAGGGGATATTTGGTCGTTAAGTGTCACTAGGGGGAGATGAAGGCACAATTTTCTTGATTCTGTATGTGGTTCGTTGTTGATAGGAGAAAGAGACAAGTTGACTTAATAGAGGAGTATTTTACTCAATTAGCTTTAAGATTTTGTTGATCTTTAATGCATTACTAACACTTGTTTCTCTTATCTCAACACGCTTAACTCATTAGTTGATTTTTTTTATCTTTGTAATTATTACCTTACTAGATTTTTTTTGGAGAGACTTCTTGAAGCATACTAAGTGCTTAGCTTTCTTTTGAGATATTATCTCTTCTTTTTTTAGGATGTTACACTATCTCCTCTCACTTATGTTCTCAACCCGCCACTAACGCCACTCGCAAACTATAGATCTCACCCACTTGTTGACGCCAACATTATAGAGCATGAAGCCATGGCGAACTCAAGCCATCATGGTTCGCCACTAGCCCACCACCCCTCCTCCACGACTGTGTTGAGCCACCACCACTCTCTCTCTCTCTCTCTCTCTCTCTTGCTAAATCTCTTTTTGTCGAAGACTCGAAGTCATGTTTTTTTTCATTTTTTTAATTTTTTTAAAAATTTTTGTGAGTCAACTTGTTTAACCTACTAATCTTACTGGGTTGAGCCTGGTTGGCCATTTTTTAATCCACTGCTAAAATGAGTCAACCTAACTTAGCTCACTTTTTGAGCAATCTATGGTGGGCTAACCTAAATGGGTTAGGTTGACCTATTTTAATAACTCTAAATTACTCATTATCACAAAATTGTTTTCGTGAAGACTTTTTACAAATGATAAGTTGGCAATGAGTTGCGATGACCACATAAGAGTAATTCTTTTCTTTTTAATATTATATTTATTATATTATGATTAATACACATCACGTTGTGCTTTTCGTGAAATAACTCGTAAATTTGATTCGTAGGATATAGCTATGCTCAAATGATAAAAAGACTCGGTGCATAAATTGATGATATGAAAAATAAATTGTTGTGGAGTCTCCTAATTATGCTCTTCAACTACATGTAGATTGTTAGCACATCAATAACTATACATTAGATATATATTTTTTATTGTGTTCAGTGAAGTCTAGGTTAACTTGAGTGTATCTTAATTAATCTATTTTCCTTATTCAATCAAATGTAAGTTATTCAAGCTATAATTAAGGGATTCACAAATATATTCTTTATGACTTGATTCCAAAAAAATTAACATTTTAAAGATAAAGTGTTATAAGTTTTATCCTTCAATTATAAATACATTAAAATAGTAATTTAATATTAATTTTTGACATCAAATTAATTTTTAAAAAAAACCAATTTAATACTCAAATTTATATTGAAGGACGATTTTAATGTATTTATTTATTAGGTTGAAGTAAATAATTAATCTCTATAATATCTCTTAATTTGAATTTTAGTCCATATAATTTATTTTTTAAAATTTTGGTCTTATAATTTCTTTAATTTAAATTTTGATCACTCAAAGACCAATACTTTAATAATTTGAACCGGTAAAGACTAATATTATAGTAAGTAAAAATTTATAAAGACTAAAACTCAAATAAATAAATAAAAATATAAGGACAAACCTAATAAAAAAAGACTAAAATTCAAAAAAATGAAAATGTTGATACTAATATAAAAAAATTACGTAGATCATAATTTAAATTGGATAAAATTATATGGAATAATTATCTATTTTAACATATTTTTATTATTAAACAGACACTTGTATATTTGAAGTACAAAACGGGTGTTTACTCAATTTTCAAGAACAAAACTCTTCTCTTGTTGTAACCAACAACAAAAAAAACTAAAAAAACTCTTCACTTGTTTAACTTAAAAGTCTTAAACCCATGTCTCTCTCTCTCTCTCTCTCTCATAATCTCCTCTTCCCCAACCGGCGATGCTATCCATCCCATTCTTTATCACGCTCTATCTCTCCCCCGTCGACCACCGCCAATATCCGGTGAACCTTTTTCTTTTTCCTTTTCGAACTTTCTCTGACTCAATTCTCTCTCTCTCTGCTTCATTTTCTCTTCAACCTAGAAGCACAAGCGAGAGAACAGAGAACCCATCAATCATCCCTATAGGCAATCCAATCCTTACCGATGAATTCAAATTCCATTTCATCAACGAAACCTTCCGTATTGGAAAACACGTTATCATCTCTTTGACATCCATTTTTACATCAACGCTCATGAATGAATGAATGAATGAAGAGGTTGCACTCCCTCATTCGGAGCTCAGCCATCACTTTGCTTGAGTTGCAAGCAACCCATTCTCGAGCAATCAAGTTAGGATCCATTGCATACCCTTACACCGCCAACAACATCATAAGCGGTTACACAAAATGCAGAGAATTAACTCTCGCTCACCAACTGTTCTACGAAATGCCCCACCGAGACGCCGTGTCTTGGAACACTGTGATTTCCGGCTATGTGAATTCCGGCGAAATCGAAGCCTCATGGGAAATCCTCAGATCCATGAGAAGGTGTGGATTTGCATTTGATGGCCACACGTTTGGAAGCATTCTTAAAGGGGTTGCTAGTGCTCGTCACCTCAAGCTCGGGCAACAACTGCATTCGGTTATGCTCAAGATGGGGTTTTCGGAGAATGTGTTCTCTGGTAGTGCCCTTTTAGATATGTATGCCAAGTGTGGGAGAGTTGATGATGCTTATGTTGTTTTTCAGTGCATGCCGGAACGTAACTATGTGTCTTGGAACGCACTTATTGCTGGTTATTCGCAAGTTGGTGATCATGATATGGCATTTTGGGTATTGAAATGTATGGAGGTGGAGGGTGTTAGGATTGATGATGGAACAATATCTCCGCTTTTGACGTTGCTTGATGATTTTGAATTTTACAGGTTGGCAATGCAGTTACATTGTAAAATTGTGAAACATGGGCTGGAGTTATTTAACACTGTCTGCAATGCCACTATCACGGCATATTCAGACTGCAGTTCTCTGCATGATGCTAAGAGAGTATTTGATGGCGCTGTTGTGTGTCATGATCTAGTTACGTGGAATTCCATGCTTGCTGCTTACTTGATGCATGAGAAAGAAGATCTTGCATTTAAAGTTTTCATTGATATGCAAAAATTTGGGCTTGAGCCAGATGTTTATACTTACACTGGGATCATCAGTGCTTGTTCTGCACAAGAGCATAGAAGTCATGGAAAACCTTTACATGGTTTGGTAATAAAAAGGGGGCTTGAAAATTCTGTACCTGTTTCTAATGCTTTGATTGCCATGTATCTAAGATTAAATAATAGGTTCATGGAAGATGCATTAAAAATCTTCTTTTCCATGGATCTCAAAGATTGTTGCACTTGGAACACCATTTTGGCAGGGTACTCAGAAGTTGGTTTGAGTGAAGATGCCTTGAGGTTATTTGTACATATGAGATCTCTGGTCATAGAAATTGACCAATATACTTTTTCAGCTGTCATCAGATCATGCTCAGATTTAGCAACGCTACAGTTAGGTCAACAAGTTCATGTCTTAGCACTTAAAGTAGGCTTTGATACCAATAAATATGTTGGTAGTTCATTGATCTTCATGTATTCTAAATGTGGGATCATAGAAGATGCTAGGAGATCCTTTGAAGTAACTTCCAAAGACAATGCTATAATTTGGAACTCAATCATCTTTGGGTATGCACAACATGGACAAGGAAATGTTGCACTTGACCTTTTCTACTTAATGAGAGAGAGAAAGGTGAAACCTGATCATATAACCTTTGTTGCAATTCTAACTGCATGTAGTCATAATGGGCTAGTAGTAGAAGGCTGCAACTTTATAGAGTCTATGGAGTCTGATTTTGGTATTCCACCACGAATGGAGCACTATGCTTGTGCAATTGATCTCTATGGTCGGGCTGGGCATCTTCAGGAGGCAAAAGCTTTGGTTGAAACAATGCCTTTTGAACCTGATGCGATGGTGTTGAAGACTTTATTAGGTGCTTGTAGAATTTGTGGTGATATTGAATTAGCTAGTCATGTAGCAAAAACTTTGCTAGAGCTGGAGCCTGAGGAGCACTGCACTTATGTTCTACTCACTGACATGTATGGGCGTCTCAAGATGTGGGATGAAAGGGCAAGTGTAACAAGGCTGATGCGAGAAAGGGGAGTGAAAAAGGTTCCTGGTTGGAGTTGGATAGAAGTGAAAAATAAAGTGCATGCTTTCAATGCTGAAGATCACTCCCACCCCCAATGCGAGGAGATATACTTACTGCTACAACAATTAAAGGAGGGAATTAAGTTGTTTGATAATTTTGCCAATCAAACGGTGTTACTGCAATGTTTAGATAATCCTGATGGTTATTATGATCAGAAGTGCTTATGATTCTTGTAGTTTGTTTGTTGGGTTTAGTTGGAAGTTCTCTAGGATGGGGTGCACCATGTCCTTTCACAAGATGCCGACATGAACTTCATAACTAAGGGAGACATCAAGGGTGTGCACCTTTTCCCAAGAAAAGATGATTCTCATTATAAATTTTGCTCTTGAAACAGCTTAATGAATACTAACAATAGGAGACGACAAACTACTAGGATTTTGGTCTAGCAGCTATGAGTACATAGAAGAAGACATGTATGACAAGAGTCAGCTACTTCTGCAGTCAAATCCAGTTAACAAGAAAGTCCCTTTGCTTATTTGTGGCGGCAAAGCCATTGCAGAGTCTTGAATGGTGTTGTTTGTTATATTTTCTAGATTGTTTCTATGACTGAACTATTTTACAGATCATCTAAAGATGAACACAAAACTACAACTGCAATGCATAAAGCACTAGAAACTCACTGTAGTGGAAGAAGGCGGCCTAGAAGACAAGAAGTTCTTTGGAGGCAAAAATATTGGACTGGTGGACATAGCGTATAGATCCCTTGCCTTGGTCATTGGTTGGAAGGCTTGGAGCAAATTGTGGATATAAAACTGGTTGGGTCAAACAATTTTCCTTGGTTGGATGCATGGATTCAGGATTTAAACAAATTCCTCTGATCAAAGAAAATCATCCTGATTATGGAAAAATGTTGATCTGTCTTGAAAAGCGAAAGCAGGGAATTATCTCGGCATAACAAAGTCATAAAGGCTGGTAATTACGTCAGGGCTTTCAGGTTTTTGTAAGCAGTGAGACCATATATTTAGCAAAAGGAAATGCCTCTTGTGCTTAAAGGAAGGATGTCTACGGTGAAATGTTAAGGATAAAAATCACTTAGTCCTACACTGGTCAGGTACAGTGAAGTTAGAACACAAGTCTAGTTTTATATTTTTTTAAATAGGAGTTTAATTTTGATCCATTATTATTATTATTATATTATTATTATTATTATTTCAAACAATGGTAGCATTTAGGTTTGAACCTAATACCTATTTCAAACTATTCAATTCCCTCGCCACTAGCATGTTCTTAGTGGCATATTTTGATCCATTGTTAATATAGAACTTTTTGGTATTATTATTTAATAATATATTAATATATCATTAAAAAGGTTTGATCTTATATCTTATATGAACTAAAGAAAAAAGTAAACACAAATTTTAGTTCCCAAAGATATAGATCAATCAATTTGGTCCTCCTTCAAAGAATATTGATATTAATTTAGTCCTTTAATTATAAAAAAATATCAATTTAGTCTCTCAATTTAAGTCACCACAAATACTGTTCTCACGATTCAAAATAGAAGGATTATTTAAATATTAAATTAATATTAACTTTTTTGAAAGACTAAATTAATGTCATATATATCTTTACGAACTAAAATAAGTGTTTACTAAAAAAAAAAAGCTAAAATATATGCATAATCTTTTCTGATACAGAAACTTCTCTATACTATATGTGTTGAGAAATTTTCCCTTATTTTCGATTTCAGATTGAATAAATCTTCAATTTATGTGTCCTAAAAGCCCATCAATACCTAAAATCAATATTTCTTTACTCACTATTACAAGATAAAAATATGGGAAAATAAAAGAAAGGTATATTTTTTTCTTAATAAACTACCATTTTGCTCCCTAAATATAAGGTTGACATCAGTTTAGTCCTTCAAAGATAATTGACATCAATTTACTCCCTCAATGATAGAAAGTGAAATCAATGTAATCTTCTAAAGAAATTGACGTGTGACATCAAATTAGTCTCTTAATAATAGAAAATAACATCAACTTAGTCCCTTAATCTCGCAATTTACACATAAAAGAATGATTTTGATGTCACTTTCCATTATTGATGGTCTAAATTGGTGCTAACTATTTTTTAGGGATCAAATTGATGTCAACCATATCTTTCAGGGAGTAAACTGGTAATTTACTCATTTTTTTCTTCCATTGATTCTCTATTAATTTGACAAGAATCCTTTAAAGTGAGTGACCATATATGTAAAGTGAGTAACTAAAAGTGTATCCATCCTTAAATCCATAGTTTTTAGAATTGAACCAGATTGACCGATCTTTCAACTAGTCCAATCAACCTTCAAAAATTGGATTTCCAAAAATCGATTAAAATCCAAGAAATTGATCTTGATAACTACAGATTAACTACTATTTAACTTGTCACTACTTATACATTTTCATTGAATCCGTCTTTTTTTAAAAAAACTACAAATCCAATTTTTTAGCTTAAAAATCCAATTTAAAAAAAAAAAAATTTTGTTGAGCAAATAGCTTATTTAGTTCTCAATTTATAACTAAATCTTTTCATTTAAAGCTATTAATTTATTCAATGTATGACAAATAAGAGCTTATAATGCAATAAGAGTATGACTTTAATTTATAATAAGAAGATTTACCTTTCACCCTTTTACTTATTTGATTTGGAACTAGTACATGTCAAAAATTATACTAATATTAATATAATACTTTCAGTTTAATATTTATTTATGTAATACATTTCAATATTTTTCTTCAAGTCTTATTTATACAATTAACATTGTATATTATATTTTTCTTACATATTGTTATATATTTATATAATATATATGTTTATATATAAAATCCTGCGTTCGACACTAGTTTAACCTCAATTGAATCTCAAAACCTTGATCATCTTTCTTTTCTAGTTCAATGATTTTCTTGAGGTCTACCCCCGTGTTCGATTTCTAAAACTATTACTTAAATTATTTAATAAGTTAAGATCATGATACATTTTAAATTAAATTAAAAATGTATATATATATATATATATATATATATATATATATATATCCTTCCTTGTTTCGAAGTAAATTGACTTTTAAAGAGTTTTTTTTTCTTGTTCCTTAGTTTTCATTTCCAAATTCTGACAAAACAACTTTCTTATAATCTATATGTTCAATTAAAAACTATCAGAATTGTGATTTGCTTATGGAAAAAAGTTTCGGAAATAGTTTAAATTTTCATGAGGTTGTAAATTTAAACTTCAATGACACCATTATTAAAAAAAAATCTATATGTTGAATTGAAAATTCATTTTAACTAAAGATTAAGCATGTATTGATTTCTTACGTGGTGCACTAGAAAAATATTTAAGGGTGTTCATTGGGTGGGATTGGCTCAATGAATCCAAAAATTTAAGTGTATATTTGGGATAGTTGTGAAAATTAGATTATTTCAATAATCGAATGATGACTATAAAATATTTTTGTGTCTCTTATAATCGATTATAAGAAAAAAATTTTATTATTCTATTGGATATATTACTTAAAAATGATTTTAAACAAATCTATTTTATTTAGTGATATAAAAAATGTTTGAGTTATTTTTTTGTATCAAATTAACAAAATAAGTATAGAATAGTAAAAAAATTATTGGATTGATTAAAAAATTTATTTGATTTGTTTTCTTTTCAAAATAATATTTACATCTTATTATTGGGAATAATCTCAACAACTTTTTATAAAACAGCCCAATTTTTCACTTTTGAAAAAAGTTGTTGATGTATCAATTTTTAACATCAACAGCTTTTTGACATTTTGTCCAAACATGTTTCTGTTTCAAAGCAATAATTTTTTTGACATTTAACATATGTTAGAGACAGATTTAATCCAAACTAACTAATTTGGTTCAATTTGGTTCGGGTAATCAAGTTACATTTAATCAAACTCGTTAAAAACTAATCTCCATTAAGTTATTAATTGCAATTTTGAATCCAATGATTCGATGAATTTTTTTTAAATAAATGTCTATTACTTATATTTTGTGTTTTAGTTAGGTTATAAATTAAATTTCTCATTTTATTTTTCATTTAAATGCCTTTAGAACATCATATATTAATCCACCTACTCAACCAATGATTTGTTATCATGTCTTAATCTCTGTCTTATGAACCGTGATTACATATTACTTTTTTTTAATTTGTACATGTATAAGTTATTATTTTTTATATTTTTTATTTTGATAAAGATTATTTTGTTGTCATATTCATTTTATTTATTTAATTAACAATTTATTTATTTATTTTATTATATTTAATTTATTAAGTTCTTTATCTTTATCATGTTAACAATTTTTTTATATAAAATGAACAACATTTGATTCGGATTGATAAAAGAAAATACTTTTTAGAACCAAATCAATCCAAACTAATTAAATTCCATAAGTTTGGATTTAATTTTTTACCAAATCTAAATTAAAAAGGAAAAAGATCATCACATTTTTTTTAAGAATGTATATATTATTGATATTTTTTTTAAAATGTCAGATTTAATGAGAAAAATAATAAAAAAAATATGATAAATAATATTAAAAAAATAAAAAGAGATATATATATTATTAATAGGAAGAATATTATAACTAAACTAAAAAGACACCGATGGTAACATTCAATAATAAAAATTGCTTAAACCCGCGTCACTTTGTGCCCGTACCATGGTATTTTGTTGATTTCATTTGTTTCACGTGCAAGTCAATCCAAATCCAACCTCTTGTGGAATATTTTACCCCTGCCATAGTGCACAATAGAAATGCAATACCCACTATAGGCGTTGCACCGACAACTAAATTGAGTGCAACTTTGGACTTACTAATGGTCTGATAGTGACCTGAAAATGACAGTAATTGTCTCCCTGCATTAGGATTCAGTGGGAACATTTTGTAACCCCAAAAAAGAAAATGAAATAGAAAAAGAGTATATAATTGAACCAATTTTCTTTTGAGAAGTCTTTTTAAAAATACAGGCTAGCAATGATGATAATATGGTCTGTGCTTATAGTCAACCAAACAAGACAAAGAGGAGGTCTTGGTGGAAGCGAAATACTAATGATAGAGTGCTAATGGCAGAGTTTGGAGGTTATCAAATACTGAGAGGTCAGAAAGAAAAACGTCAGGGGAAAAAGAAGAACAAAGCCTTATGGATTTTGCCAATAAGTGAGGATTTTCAAAACTATCCTCCATTATTAGAGCACTTTCATAATCCGTTAGACACCATTTGAGTACCAATGATCAGTTATCTTCTAAGAAACGTTGCTAAAACTATGTATTTTCTGTTGAGCCGGTAACAACAATATGTGCAAGAATTTCCGAAGTGCTGCTTAGAAAAAATAACAGATGGTCTTCATATGTCAAACTTAGGTTTAGAATGTATCCTATAATATATGAAAAAGAGATGTCCTCATGAATGGACAATTTATGGTCTCTAGTAATGCAACTAGAAACTCTCTTTCCACTAAGATTTTACTTTGTTCCATAAAAGTTATATTTAAATTTAAAACTTTAAATAATGTCATAAAAAAGCGGAGAAAATGTAACATTTGAAGTTTTAGATTGTAACCATAATGAGTTGAGAGCCAATAGACATACTGATAATAGAATATCTTCAAGGACCCTTCTTAGTATTTCTTTGACGTGAAACATAAAAGGTACTGTTTTATGATTCATTTTCGCAGAATTGCTTCTGTCAAATATTGTAATTGACTTTGGACATTGTGTTCCACGGTTATATGAACTACCTTGGAAAACAATGAAAGACAAAAAATATTGAAAATTAGTTGTTTCAAAACTGTAAGTTTCCATAGTAGTGTTAAAAGGCTACTTGAAGGTGTATATGAATTGATGTTGGAAATAATCTTGTATTTTTATTTTTTTGGTTGCTGAAATAAGAAGGAAAGTGGTGCCTTTTATATGCTGTTGATTTCTGAAAATATTCTTGAAGAATAGTTATTCGTAGTATGGAAGTTTTAATTGCAAATTATTGCTCTCTTTAATTCTTTTATAAGTAACTAAGATGATACGGAGGAGATATTCCATGTAAAAACTCCCAAAATAATGCTATATATATAATAACTTGAGGATAAATGAAGTATGCTTTACATGAATGTCTATGACTTTGCTGTAGCATTGACTTACAGCTTTTGGCAAAACCAATTTTGTTCATGCAATTACTTTTAAATATGATTCTAGTTATAAATGAAATTTCCCTCGCTAATATTATCAGCGAGGGATTAGAGAGGGATTAGAGAGGGAATTTTTCCTCGCTTTTTTTTCATTGCTAATTAGCGAGGGAAAGTATTCCCTCTCTAATCCGTCTCTAGAAAATTTATTTCCCTCGCTAATTCCTCTCTAATCCCTGGCTAATATTCCCTCGCAAAATGGCGATGGAATTTCCCTCGCTATTCCTTCGCTAAATTATTTACTAATTTTGTCAATTTCCCTCACTATTCCCTCGCTATTCCCTCTCTATTAAATCCATCTCTATTCCCTAGCTAATCCCTCTCTAATCTTGTATTTTTATATTTTTGGTTGCTGAAATAAGAAGTGTTCTGAACGGATTCAGAAGGATACCTGTGGAAGGTATGATTTGGTGATTTTCTCCTTCAATGCGCACCGTCAAGGTCCCATGGCGGTGGTACTCACGCAAAAAATCCGACACTCAAGCTCAAATTTGGTATGCTAAGGTGTAATCATTATCCAATCAAACGTTACCCGTTTAGGTTTATTTAAATTGATCTTTATGAGCATGATTGGAGTCAAGAATTAATGCGTATTATTGTAATGTGGACGTTATAGAGAGAAGAGGTTATAGAATCAAGGAGATTCGTACGTGGCGGTTTCAAAGATCTGTTGATTTCCGATCCTCATAACTTAGGCATTCCGAGGTCTTCTGACAAAGACTTTCCTGGTGTTGATGGAGGAGTAAGGTGGAACGTGTCTTGGTTGACCCTTCTGGGTAGGATCCCGGTCCACGGTCCAGAACAAGAAGGAAAGTGGTGCCTTTTATATGCTGTTGATTTCTGAAAATATTCTTGAAGAATAGTTATTCGTAGTATTGAAGTTTTAATTGCAAATTATTGTTCTCTTTAATTCTTTTATAAGTAACTAAGATGATACGGAGGAGATATTCCATGTAAAAACTCCCAAAATAATGCTATATATATAATAACTTGAGGATAAATGAAGTATGCTTTACATGAATGTCTATGATTTTGCTGTAGCATTGACTTATAGCTTTTGGCAAAACCAATTTTGTTCATGCAATTACTTTTAAATATGATTCTTATAAACTGATCAAAAGTACAGTGTTTAGCTTTTACATAGTTGCTTTTATAACGCTGCCGTGATGACTGTTTCTCAGGGACTTTTGTTTAATCATGCTTGTGCAACCTCACGCTAGTTTTTGTGTTATAAACATTGTTGATTTCTTTTAACATTGTGCATTGTAGTTAGTGCACTTCATTTTTATATAATTATCTAAAGATTATCTTCCTTCATTTTCTCCTATTTTCCTAAATATACCCTATTATTTGTTCCTATCTATGAAATTGGATACACATGTTCCTGGCTTCTTGAGTAAAGAAATGATTGTGGCATACGTGATATGACAGTGTACATTCTGTTATAATTATATGACAAAGCAAATTCTGTTTATATCTATAGGCAAATGGATGAAAACCTTTGTGTTTATGATTTATCTCTGAAATAGTCTAGTTTCTTGAGGAGTTCATGTAAAAAGACTAGCTAGGTGGACTTGTAGGTGAAGGGTAACTTAGCCTAATCATATGTTTGTATGGCTCTCCCCTTCTCTCTTTCTAAGTGCTCTGTCAGATCAAAATCATGTGGTTTGGCATCTAGGTTGAAAAAGTAGCTTGTGTAAAGTCGAAAAAGGGGGGGGAATTGGTGATGTAAATAAGGACTGGAAAAAATGTGAGCAGTTTGGTAGATTATGCCTATCAAATATTAGATTCACGAAGTCAAGCAGAATCAACAGAGTGATTGTGTTATTCATAAATAAATAAAAAAACAGAGGGATTGTGTTATGTATTTGAGAAAGTTAGCAGGGTTATTGAAGGCAAGGTGGATGCAGTACGCTGTCTCAATCTCGTATGAATATTATACGGTGAATTTGGTGACGTTTACTGGGTTTTGGATGGACCAATGGGCCAAGAGAAATCTTTGATTCACATTCTCTTTAATATCAAAATTATGAATTTGATTATGATGGAAGTTAACTTAAATCTTTTTGTAGCTACAAAACGTTATTAATCAACATAACTCATAGGTAAGTGCAGAAAAGCTAGTTCTGCAAGCTTCACTGCTGAAGCTACTACTGATGACTAAAGGGGAACTATTGAATATTGATCTGTGATGATGCCTACCAAACTTGAACGTTAGTATAGAGAATTTGGTGCATGAATCACTAGGAAATCAAGCACAGATAGTCAAGATTACGGTAGAAAACAATTTTTGGTCAGGTGGGCTTGAATCTTGCCTCAGGAAAGCTCAGGTATTGGGTCCAAGTCAGATTAAACGGTTATAATTAGATTGATGCACTTAAGTAGAAAATGTTGCGCCATAACTATCAGCTATAGTTTTTAGTTTAGTGGCAAGTGATCGTCCTGACAACTATGTTATGGTTATCCATGCTAATAGGATAGTCAAGATTAATAACCTTATTTCAGTTATTTTCTTTTATGCAGAATCCATGCATAACGTAGGCTTTCTAATTAGCTACATGAGTTATTATTTATTTATTTGAAGAACTTAAATTTTATGCAGTGGATAAAGTTCTATCTGGTAATAACCTTCATAAAACATTGATTGAGGACTTTAGGCTACCATTGCTGAAGATCAGTCTAAGATGGGATATCTTCTGGATACAGACAATATTCTTTCCCAGAAAATGGCACCAATTAAGCTCTAAAAAATCAAGTTAAACAGTTGATTTAAGGTGCAGTTTCAAAGCCGTAGTATTAGCAACTTAGCACATCTATGTCCTAATCAGTTACCAATCTTAGCCGTGCTTGATCCAATCACTTGATGAATTTTTTGCAGATAAGTTTTACTCTAACCACTCTTCTGATGTTACTTACCGATGTACTCCAAGTGTTGCATCAAGAATTAAAACAAATGCAATTATATGACTGCATATGGTGTTAGGAATTTAAGTGTGAATAAGATCTAGGTGAAGAAGTCTTATTGGAAAGGGATGGACAAAGTACTGATTATATAAATAAAAAAGACTTATAGATGTAATGTCTTAAGGTTTTAAGCTAAGATGTAATATTAAATGCATTTATTTGATTCATTGCTTAGCCTATTAGATGCAAATCTCTACCGTATTTTCACCCTTTCCCTAACCCAACATATCGTACTAGCTACTCCTGCTAGATTTAGTGCTTCCCCCGTCACAAGTTACATGAACTGGACAACCATACTTCTTCCTATTCAAAGTGGTCCAAATTTTTTAACGACTCAATGGTGCAATAAGATGTCACTCTGTTAATAAGCTACTATGAAAAATGGTGCGCATCATTTGGCACCATGATTTTCTCTACCAACTTGCTTTCGGGCTTTTTATCTCAAGATGATGGAGTTTATTTCCTCTCTTTTCTAATTTTGCAGCGGAAAAACACTTATTTTAAAAATAAATAAACATGTAAATACAGTGTCCTCATCTATCTCTATGCGGTAACATGTTCTAAGATATGTACACTTTTGTTTTTGTTCTTAATTCTACAAAACTGTACTGTGGTTCCATTCAGGCAGCCTAACTTCAACTTTCTTCTATTAAATTCATATGCAGTCATTATATAAATAGCATTAATTATTCATTTGCTTTTGTCTAAATAAACCACTTATAAAGGCTGACTAATTCAAACATTATTAAAAGTTGAAATTGAAGCACAAAATCAAAGTTGTATTGGTTTGCTTCATTGCATTCTAGCACAGTACATTGGTTCTCCCGTTATGTCAGGTTTGGAAGCTATGATCATGAACAATCACACTCGCAGCCAGAATAATCAGCTATGCAAGTACATATTCAAATCACAATATTGAAATTTTACCATATATATCTTGAATATTTTTAAGGCACAATCACTTTCATGGTTACATACTTACAGCTGTGAATGTGGTGCCCCACCAAGGGCGCATGCTTTATACATACACTAACACACGTTAGCTTACATTTGCACAATTTTCCGCACACTTACATTTGGCCACCTGTATATATATACATTTGCACAGTTTTTTACACACCTGTATATATAGATTTGATGTTAGAGATGAGAGAGACAGGGATGTGTAATAATCATTTGTATAAAGTTAGTCACACATCTTTTGGGTGTATATGCTATAATAGTCAGATAGTAAAAATTGTGAAGATATGAAATGATGTATTAGTAGCATTATTTCCAAGTTCCCTTTCCATTAAACCGCATTACCACTTGTAGGACCTATGTCCTGTAGGAAAAAGTTACTACTCTTAAGCTTTACACCTCAATAAATGTCATATTGAAGTGGTATGGAAAAGGTAGGTTCAGAAAGTAGCTAGCCCACGTAAATTTACTCCTGCTTGGAATGGCTGGAACACGACATATTGAAGTGGTATGCTTGGTCCCCCCTCTATCTATCTACAGTTACATTTGTACTAATTGAATTGAATAGCTTGTCAATTAAGATATCCCTGAGGCTAGATTACCCAAAAAAAAAATGTGCTGTTCCTTTGCACTGTTGTTTTTCTGGACGAATAATAATGGAAAAGAAAATAGACACTATATGCCAAGTAGTGCTGGACATAATAAGAGTAAGCTCTAGTACATGCGTGAGCCTTTGTCAGGATTTTATTTATACTCTCAAATAAATACCGGAAAGTTTATTGGGTATGTAGTAACTGGTAACACAGAAACCATGCATTTTCCCTTTGTAACGTTTATGGTCACAACTTAGAAGGACATAAAGTGAGGCAAATGGCAATCCATATCAAAAGCAAATGTGCCCCCAAGTTTTTAGCTTTCTAGATAAAAGTTAGGTTGCTAGCTGGGAAAATTTCAGGTTAACATGAGAAGATGATGTGATAACCAATCATGGAAATGATAGGTATGTACGGATTCTGGTGGTAGGCAATATTGCAATTCTTTATATGTCTGATAGAGATGAGTGATGATTAGTTGCACTTGTAGTGGAGTTCTTGGTGCAAAAACACCAACCCGAGTTTGGTGGATGGGTGCAGATTTTTTGAATTGTGACACATGTTGATAAAACCACGTGAAAGTCACATGTCATTGGAGGGTCTTTGGGGAGGGGGGGGGGGAGGTGGCCTATGAAGTGAAGATGCTTCTGTCCCTTCCCCTCTTCCAACCCCCCCCACCCCCAAGAGGAATGGTTTGGTGACAGTCCTTTAATATAAGTACATGTTCCTCTACTACTCCATAACCAATTCACCACCTTTGACGTTGCTTGCAGAGTTGCAGAGAGATAGTGACTACTCGGTGCAACCCATTGTCTGCTAGTACCAAGCACATCACCTCTTTTTCCCACTTCACTGACTGCTGCATATAAAGGAACGGAAAAAATACATAGAAGAATAGTGCAATGTGGGACATCTTCTCTTTGACGGTGGCCTAACCTTTTTTTTTTAATTGCGGTTAGATAGTATTTAGACAAATTTATTTATATCTTGATTAATTTATTTTTTAATTTGATTAAAGATATATCATTCACGTTGAGAGTAACAAATTCATAAAAATATTATTTGTGACTTGACTCTAAAAAATTGACTTAACTTATATTTAAATTCATGGCTATGCGTCTAACCATAAATTACATGCTCCTCTACTAATAAGCTAACTCAAGGATTGCAGGCTTAACCATATGTTTCCATCCATGATATAACACTAGTAATAACTATCAAAATATCTTCAGATTTAAACACAGGATAATGTTAAGAATACACTATCTATCACACTTCTTTTAACATATTTTCTTTTATTGGGTCATGTCATATATTAAAATAACATTTAATCTCAATTAACGTATAATTAATTCGATTAATGTGTAATCAACTTTGAATGCCATGTAATGAGGTTTAAGTATTATTTTAGTGTGTGATGTGACTCAATAAAAGATAATATGTTTAAAAGAGTGTGATAAAGATTGTATTCCTAGCACTACTCTTTAAACACTATATATCTAGTGGTATTGAAATGCTTCCTATTAGAGATATACAACAAAATCACTCATAATAATAATTTTTAAAGAATAATAACATGTTACATAATGAAAAAAGGTTTTTGTTGTTGTTTAAAATAATAACATGATTCACTACCTCTTAGACTAAATGATCATGACTTAAAAGTTGATTTACCAGCTCCCATTATCTCAATTAAATGGACTTGAATTTGGTTGTTCTGCTTGCTTTTGAAGGATTGCAAGAGTGATATTCTTCCTTGCATAATCTGCAATGAAACTAATTTTTTCACACTAAGCCTGAAAATTTACGTTGCATAGAAAGATATCCAATCAATTTGAATTACAATTTCCAATAATTGAAGATGACAGTCCTTTCTCTCATTTTGTTTGCTAATTGAGCACATAGCAGTTTTACTTACCCGCCAGTGCATTATAGTCCCATTAGGGACCCATAATTGAGGACATGCAGGAGGTGGGATCGTCAGGGATGGAGTGGGGTCACGTCTGTTTTTCGGGCAGCAGCCCACAAACTTTGCAGCTGAATTGGATAGAGTTTTGTTACAAGGGACTCAGTCTATAATGAATTCTATGTGTGATAATATGTTCATCACTTTAATAATAAGTAAAAAAATTAATTTTAAATTATTTAAAATAAATAGACACATATATTACCACGTATAAAGTTTATTATGATAGAGTTTTATATCGTTTATCTTAATCTTTTGGACGCAGTTTATGAATCACGATCATTTCAATTGTTTTTTCTTTTTAAATGATCAATTGTAGGAGAGAGAAAGACACAAATGTTATAAAAAAAGTTTCACATTAATAACATTTTTTGTGTCTTGCACTTTCTTATAATTGATTGCTTGAAAAAAAAAAACCTTGAGATGATCTTCATCTGCGATTTATATACCTGTTAAGTTATTCAATTTGACATCAATTAATTTTAAATTAAAATCTCATATAATATAAAAAATAAGATCTTATCTTTATCACTTATTTCACTAGACTCGCAGGGTCATAAATCCAAATCTATAATCACACGAACAAATATGCATATGAAGGAATGTACCCCAATCTCATGAAACCCCGTAGCATGTTTATCACATAAGCGTCAACATACGTCGGCATCATCATCATCACCAAAGTGGAACTAGATTGATGGGCGTTTTGATGAGAGGATAATTGACAAAATTTTCAGTCGGTACTATAAAGACAAGTGAGAACTCTGAAGAAAAATGCTCCCATTGTGGTCATATCTGAAAAATCTTGATTTCTTGTTTGCTTAGAGAGAAACAATGAGTGTCGCACTTGCATTATGGCCATACCCCCCATGTGCGTCCATTCTGTAAAGGGATTTTCTTATTATCTGCTTAAAAGGAATACGAGATGTAAGTGCCATGGTTAGACATGAAATGACATCGTCTTTGATATCCTTTATTTCTATGAAAAAGAATGTATAATGAGGTTTGTTTAGAAAATAGAACATGGCTATCAGCCAATCATACAAATATAATGATTTTGAATGGCATTATTTTCAACCCTCTTAACACTTGTTGAAGAAGGAAAAAGGTCGAAAAAGAAAATCAAATAAAATTGTCGATTGGTTGTTAGAGGGAAGGTGAAGTTGCAAAGTTTTTGTTAGTGTTGTTTTACGTGATCTTTCAATCTTAATACAGAAAGGATAAGTTACGATTAATTTTAAAAAAACAAAAGATGTTGAAATTATAATAATTTTCTGTCAAATTTAATAATTTAATAATTTATCTTTGTATTTTCATCAAATTAATAAAATATATCCTATATTTTATTTTTTAAATATATACACCCTTTTGAAAAGTTTTCCGTTCGGTATAATTGTTTACAAGTGAAAATAACAAAATGAAGAAAGTAAGTGTAATTTCTGAAAGTAGATGAAAAGTTAATATCCTTCATCAAATTTTAAGAGAAGTCAGCGTAATTTGTATGAATGATAAAGATAATTACAAATATATACCAACATATTTTTCTACAAAGTTATTAAATAACCTTGATGAGTCTTGCTATAATTGTTTTTTATTAAACTATATATATATATATATATATATATATATATATATATAAAATGTTTTATATATATCATAATACATATCATATTTATAACGCATGTTAATGTGAGAGAGATATCAAATCATTCTCAGTATGCTGATCAGTAACATTCCCGTAGCATACAGAATAATTTTGTGAGTGAATTGAATAAAATTAGATGTATTTTGGTTAGACAAATAATAGAATTATATATATATATATATTAAGGTTTGCATTCTAGTTACGCTATTTTTGTTTTTTATTAAATCACAAAGAATATTTTTATGAATCTCATAGTTTCAGTATGCAAGGAGTCAGGGATAGATATAAAAAAAGTTTAGTGATGGGGTCGAAAAGTTTGTATCACATTATTAAATATATATTATAGTATGTATCAACAAAATATTTGGAGTAGTGACATTTGTAATTTATATACTAATTTTAGCTATTTTTTCTTGAGTGGGGGCTATTAGCAATATCCTTAATGTCTATTTACATTCTTCATTAATAATTTATAGTTTTGACTTCCTATATTATCTTTACATAAATATTTTAATTTTATTAAAGTCAAATTTAATTAAATATATTAAATTTTGTATTTAGTATAAAATTAATTTTGTTAGGATTTAATTTTGATTCATTTTGAATGTTAATATCATTTAATTTTATATTATCTTCAGATTAATTTAATTATGATACTAATTGTTTTATAAGTTAAACTCTTTTAATAATGTAATAGGACTAAAACAATATATGTAGATAGTTTTTTTTTTAATTAATTATGAGTAGAAGCATGAATATTATACAAAAACAAAAGAAGTGCTATAAATCCTCATAAAAAATATTCACATTATTGGATGAATAAAAATGGATATTTAAGAATTTTATTCTTTAAAATATAATTTCATAATAACTATTCCTCGTATAAAGATAACTGAAGAATTAATATAATATATTTTTTATTATAGAAAAATTGGGTTATTGATTTAACACATTTTCCCATTAATGATATTTTAAACAGTAAATATTAGTCATACATATTGCTATGACTTTGCGTGAACAATGTGCCATGAAAAAGAAAATTGATAAAAAAAACTAAATAATTATAAGAGTTGGAATACATAAATAAAAATATAAATAATTAATGTTATAGAGTGTGAATAGATAAATATTAATATATTTAGTTAAAGTTTGACTTTAAAAACATGAAAGTATTTAAGTGAGGGTAATTTAGGAAATCAAAATTATAAGTTGTTAGTGAAATGTGTGGATAAACATTTGAGAGTGTCAATAGGCCCACCATTTGTTCTTTAATGTAGCAACAAAATTTTTTTTCCTCTTTTAACAAGAGATTCTTAACAAGTGTATTACACTTAATTATTAAAATTTTATTTTAAAACTATCCTAATAATATAAATTTAATTTACTTTATTAATATTATATTTGCATCTTGTATTTATTAATCTTAATGTCATATTGACATAAAAAAATATGAAGTTTTTAGTTTTATTATATTGTTTCATTATATATGAAACTTTTATGAAAAGAATGAAAAAGAATTATGAAACAAATATTAACATTAAATGTATCTCAGTGACGTATGTCCATTATATCATAACTCAGAAAAAAATAGTCGCGTTGTTTCAATTAAAATACGTTTAATTTTATCTAACTTATTCATAAAATCATTTTGTATGCTGCAAGAATGCTACAGTCGTATATAGGATGATTTAACATCTCTCTCATGTTAATATACGATGTAAATATAGTGTACATATTTTGATGTACATAAAATATTTTCTTAGATAAAATAAGATTTTTATATAGATAAATTTTAAAAAGGAGAAAAATGAAATTAAAAAAAGTTGATGAGTATATTATATAAAGATTAAAAAATAAATAAAAAAGATAAGTTAAAATTATATGGTGAATATATAATACACCTATTTTTATTTTATAATAAATTTGAATATTGTTATCTTTTTTCAATAAAAAAAAATTGGCAGAAGGGAAACCAAGGTCTATGCTCTCCACTAGATACGTTTCTATTAGTGTAAATGACCTATTTTCAATCATATTGAAAAAGTGAATTAATCGAATAAAAATAATAATAATAATTAGGCTTTCAGAAATCTTTGTAAGTGATGATTCATGATTCAAACCCGAGTACGTACTTAAGATAAATTACATATCTCCTTAACTACAAGGCAAACCTCTTCTAAGTTATTATACATATATACTTGAATATACGTACAACTATCACTCTCCATTTCTCAATAGAGATGCACCACTCACCCTCGTAGTCAGATAAGAGAGAAGAGTAGGATCTTCCTTTGTACAGAGAAAAGGGGAAAGCCGGGCACTTTATGAGTGAACGATCAAGTGTCTCTATCTGTAAGGTACCCCACATGTCTCAGTGATGTACTCAACCACAACGCTAGATGCCTATTCCATTTCTTTATTATGTCCTTTTTCAGTTCTCTGTTAACTAAAGAAGGTAATTATCAATCCACAAATGTTTAGTTGAGATGATAAACAATCTTAATATCTTAAAATAAGAATACAAGTTTAAATTTTAAAAAAGTAAATTTTATAAAAAAAATGTATAATTTTGTATTTCTGTGATCAAATAAAAATTAATTACATGTACAATTCAAATAATCAACCTTACTAAGATATACCTCGGGGTCTAACAAAGAAGAGTTAATTATCATCGTCAAGGGCTCCCTCCCAAATATTTCCTACCTCCAATAGTTGCAATCATTTCCATCTTACTTGGACCTCGTCTAAGCTACTCTACATCAAATCATTAGTAAGACTAATTGTCAACATTGCTTGAAATATGACAAATTAAGAACACATTTATTAGGGTACTTTAATTGTCTACAGTCTTTCATTCATCATTAAGATGCTATATACTTCAACTGACTTCTGTTTCCAAGCTAGCCTACACATATATTTACGCATTATTCTCCCCTATATATGTTTTAGGTCTAAAATATATAATTAATCAAAAACCATGTAATGTAAGACACAAAATGTAATTAAATTAGACAACTCAATTATTAAAGCTTGTTGGCAGCATATATTTCATGCGGATAAAACAACTAAACATGTTTTAGTAAAAGGTTAAAATTACAGCCTAGAAGTGGACCTGACCTACTTATAATGCAACCAGTTCTGTCCTAGTTGTCCAACAAATTACAAATGGGACAACGATAGGTTTGCTGTATACTTACTTACTAAGATAGCGAGTGTACAGTATAGTGTTGAGAGGCCATGGAGGAAATCTTTCAAAAGCCTTGCTTGCAGAAAGTGAGTTTTCATCATCAGATCACTTGAGCATCTATGTAACTTTATCACATTAACAGAAGCTCATGAGGGACCTTTAATAATTATTATCATCATCTGGATCATCTAATTGCTTGAAAAATCCCTTAGAGTGGTTGCTATTGTTACTGAAAGCTTGATCAATCACTTTCTACTTGACTAACATAAGCAAAAAGGGTTGCCTTTTCATCAAATGGTGCTGTCATAGTGGGTGCGGCCTAATTGAATGCCATAGCTTGAAGGTGCATTCCACCCATATTGGAGATACGTAACTGTTTGAGAGGCAATTTCCAAGTGTCAGAAAAGAATCACTTTTATTTATTTATTTTCCTTCTTATTAATAGAAAGAATCAGTTTCTACTTGTTTGACAACATTGAAAAGCTTAGGAAACTAATTACTGTGATAATAATATAAGAGACTGGTTTTCTTTTGGCTAAGCTCTTCCCCTTTTCTCAGCTTCCCCCTTTTTCTTTTGGGATCTGCATGGCTACCATAGTATAGGCAATTGGGATTGCGATTGGCAATGCATGCCTTGGAGGTTTTTCTCTGTTACGTTGGAGAGATTACAAGTCACAGACTTTTTTAATACATTTGACTAGCTTATTTTCCCTACCCCTTTAAACTCCCTTGGAACGTACCTTAATTTTCTTATGCATAGCAATTTTATTTGGGAAAATTAATGTTTTTTATGTAATGGTATTGTAGTTTGGTTATCATATTTCTATTTTATTTGAAAACTATTTTTATAATTATTTTTATAGCAAAACAATTATAACAAAAAAATAATTATTTTTGTAATAAAAGTGTGGTTTAGGGTTGGATGCCTTATTGCAATATGTTCTTTTCTTTGTTGGTGTTGGTGCCATGTTAATTCTTATTGATACTTTCTGGACCTGTGTTTATGAGAGAGACTATTAGGTACTTGTAGTACTAGCTAGAGCACTAATAATCAAGTTGAAATGAAACTTATAACGAATTAATTATAGCAATACATCTATATACACACTTTTTGCTTACATTAGTTAAAAACCATGTCAATTGGTCAGTTAGCTCATCTTAATGAGGTTTAGCCGGTTCATTTCCATCCAATTAGGAACAGTTCCATTTGTCATTGTCTTTGCATCGATTGTTGCTAGATTTAGCCATTTAGGTTTTGTTCCTCCCCATCGAATTTGTTTTAACTATGTCTTTTATTTTCTGATCTTTTGGACATATGTTAATTAAAACTTCCTCACCTTTAAAAAAACCAACTATTCGGTAAACACTACAAGAGATTGAGAAATTCTTGTATAACTGTGTAAGTCAAATGAATTAACATTAAATAATTACATTATATAAAATGTTTGTGTTACATATATAATTACTTTGTGAAATTTATTAACGAGTGTTCTCAAGATATTGATTAAGGAATAAAAAATAAAAAAATATTAAAAAAATCAAACATTTAATATATTAAAAACCAAAAACATTTATTATTTTTTATTAAGTAATTAGATGTATTTAATTTGACCCTTATTTTATATTTAAGATGTTATTAACTAATGTTCTAAAGGGAGAAATTATTATTTACTCATGAAATGTACATAAAATTGTGTTCACTAAATTATTACATTAAATTCTATTGTATTGAATATTTTTTGCATTCTTAATATAATAAATGCTATTTAGTGAACACAACTTGTCTACACAAGAATCTCTATGAAAAATGAGACCCAAGCACTGGCTAATAATCAATTTAGAAAACATGTTGTCTATATGCATTAACAATAATGATACGTGCACATCGAACAAATTACGCTATCTTTATACTTTAATTATTTGGGAAATAAAAAATAGAAAAAGTATGTTAAAATATGTATTTGTTTATTTTATTATTTAAAAAATATAAAAATAATATAAAAATATGTAAATATCATTATTCTTGCATTAATATATCCATCAAATGTTTATAATATGCTTTATTTAAGGAACCTACTACACTTTTGTGATCCATTAAAAGTCTTGGCATTTAGCCCGACCCTTAATAATGGGGCGGCTTCCACTTCGTGTTTACAGCTTTCCACCAATATTTGTTGACTAGGGTAACTGTAAAATCATTAACAAAATTCAGTCACACCCACCCAACACCAATATTATTGAAAGCTATGATTACAAAACCACACTAACAAAAGTTGTTGAAGGCTGAACACGAGTATTTGTTTATTTATTTATTTTCTAGTGATACATTATAGTGTGAATATTACCTCATCAATGTAAGGATATCAATTTTTCTTTCGTTCTTTCTTTCGTTCTTTCTTTCTTTCTTTCTGTAGCATAGTTGATACGAGTTAAAGATATATAAGGAGAGTAATAGAGTTTAATTTCGACATATACTATTCCATTTCCTTTCCTCTATCTTTCACTCCTTCTCGTAAACCCTATTACACTACAAGAAATTCGCGATTTAGCGATGGAATTTTACGAAGAAAAATTTTCCTCGCTAATCCTTCGCTGATTAGAGAGGGAATAGAGAGGGATTAGCGAGGGAAATTTTATCCCTCACTAACTTAAAAAAGTAAAATTGAGGAAAAAATAGCGAGTAAATAGTAGGTGAATTACGAGATATATATTTCTTCGCTGAAATTAGCGAGGAAATTACGATGGATAACTGCCCTCGCTAAAATTAGCGAAGGAATTGCGAGGTCTATATTCCCTCGCTAAAAGTATAATTAAAATTAACGAAGAAATTGAGAGGGATAATTTCCCTCGCTAATATTAGCGAGGGAATTGTGAGGGTTATATTCCCTCGCTAACAGCATAGTTAAAAATTAGCGAGAGAATTGCAAGGATAATAATGTCCCTCGCTAAAATTGGCGTTCTCTCCAAATATTTGTTCTTCTGCATTCTGAACCCCAATCACATATTCTCGTCAGAAACCCCAAATATTTGTATTCTCTCCACTCTTACCACCGAGCTTTGTCTGAAACCCCAATCCCCCAATCGTTGAACCACTGTTCTCCCTCCATTCTTATTCTCGTCTCTCATTCTCCTAGAACCACCGTCCTCCACCCAAAGACCCCACCACTGCCTCCCCAGCCACGCAGATCTGCAACACCGCGTCTGCCACCACACAGATCCGTAAGCCACCAGATCTGGAAAGTGGAATGCTCGCGTGCTTCATTCCTCGCTCCCTTACTTCTGAAAACCTGTAACTATCAAGCATCATTTTGGTTTTTGCATGCTTCTTTCTGGAATTTGAGCTTGTTAAGTTCTGGTTATTTATTTGTGTATAGGAATCAGAGCTTGTGTATCTGCATTTTCAGTTGGTGTTGAAGACGTTTTGTAGTTGCTGCTACTTTGCTGGTGTTTATGATTTCGACTCAATTTCTTCGTGAATTTCATTGTTTATTTGACCATTTCAGTTCCGTTTAGTTGGTTAAACAAGTAGATCTGAGTTGAGTGCCTCTGGTTTTGGTTCTTTATGCTTCATCTGCTGATTTAATGTTGTTATATGATGTTGTTTGCTATTTGTACAAGTTCAGAGGTAGATTATACTATCTGGCCTAAAAAAAATCTGAAAGAGAGAAAATAAAATGGAGAGAAAGAATTTTATATATATATATAGTTCTCAAGAAAAAGATGATTTTGCTTCAGTTATATTTTTCTAGATAAGGTACATTAAGAAAGAGTTTGGGTAAAATGTTTATTATAATTTGATTGTCACACTTCTAAGTTCTAACTATCATTTGCAGAAAACATAATGCCCTGAGTAAAATTCTCAAATATGTAAAATGTCAAGTGATGTAAACTACCTTCTAAATCATCCAACTCTAGGTATGCTTCTTCCGTGTTGGCATGCAAATCCTGCTTAAGTGCACTTTGCCTAATGATAGATTCTAAATTCTAATAATCAGTTCCTAAATTACCTTCATCACTTCTTTGCACGTGGTTCACTCTTTTGATGTTCTAAGTATAAAATGTGTAATTGTCTTCATAGAACCAGTTAGAACCATCGGTATGAGTCACGGTTTAATTAGGGGAAAACTCATTTGCTGTCATAATCATTTTTCCATTTACAAAAACACTCCTCTCACTTTTGACTATGTTTACAGAGAGCTCATTAGAAGCTTTCTTCCATTTTTGCTCTCTCTTCTCTCTCTTTCTCTAAGTTTTCCCCTCTTTCTTCTTCTGTGCGTGAGTCTTCTCTTTGCACTCAATTTGAAGGTTACATTTCATAGATTAATATTCCAACTTGGAAGATTAGTTTTTGATTTATGAGTGATCAATTGGTTTTGTTGAATAGGTAAATGGAGATGGCATAGTGCAACAGGGAAGACTATTTCACTGCCCCGGACGTTGAGGTACGTAACCTAACCCCAACCCCTCCCCTATTATTTTTTTTTTGTCAGCTACCCAACAAAGGGTACCATACTCGAAGATCTTTATAATTTTTGTCTTAATGTCTTTTCCTTATAATATCACAACATTATTATATACGACTTAGAAATATGAAAACCAGTTGCATTTCATGGTGCGGCCAATAATTTGTGATTAGTGGTGCTGTGAATTAGGAAAACAAAGCTTCCTCTAGCAGCAACTGCTAAGTAGTGCTAAATGATATTCAGCAAGCACAGGCACAACAGTGAATAATGTTATTGTTAGTTGTGTGGTGTGGCATTGCAAATTTGCAACAGGGCTGCTACCACATGTAAAGGAAATGGTACCAAAATTAAAAGGGAATACAATATAACTGTAAATTTTTAGTTATCTGTCATCTTGGGGTCAGACTTTGAGTAAGCTTATGATGTATTAAATGACTTATAGTCTGGGATGAACCAAAACATCTGTCGCTTACTTGTGTGAATTATAGGAAAGGACAAGAAAGAAAGTAACAGATAGAGACAAATCTTTATCTATTTAATGATACAAGCAAAACTTACCCAAACTTTGCATCTTCAAAAATAATGAAATTAATGAATTCTCAGATGAAGATGAGGAATCTTTTGCTTCAGACTCAAGTAGTTAAAATTGAAGCTTGTTCAATAAATTTTATTAATGGTATTTATACTGAAATATCATTATTATATTTTGAGATTTTTATTGACATATAGTTTCTTAACTCGTCATGTTTCATTATGTTTCCTTATGCAGATATTCATCATGACCATTCGAGGTAGAGGTGCTGGACGCGGTCGTGGGAGAGGCCGTAATGTTTCATCTGCCCATGATTCTCCACCACTACAGCATTCTCAGCCCTCTTCAAGTATACGTGTAGGATAATCACTTTAATTATTGTTAACTTGTGGTTTATATAAATGTAATATATATGTATTTTTTTGTTTATGTATAATTATGTTAGGTGCAATTTCAGCTACTGGCTCATCGACTAGTGCAGGCCTACCAGCGTCTAGTCCATTGACCATTGGAGGTGCATCAGCTTCTGTCCCACCCCTTACTGACCCAGCGATTTCTATGCCACCCCCTGCTGACCCACCCACTAGCGACCCGAATGCGGTGCCTTCATGTGGAGAATCTAATGTAGAAATAGATAGCAGGGAACTTATATATGTGGCGTCTGTCCCTGAACCGTAAGTAATAGTGATATATCACCTTTTATTACATGTATTTACTTTTAAATTACTAACATTATCTTCTTATACTTATAGGAGGAGGTTTCTCCCGTCGAAGGTGACATGTGACATTATGTACAATGTCATGACACGGATGCCTGTTCCGGCTAGTACGTGGCGAGGTTATCCAGCTGAGATGAAGGAAAATCTATTTAATGACTTCATGGTAAGTAATTGTGTCTATAGAATTATATATTATACGTTTATTAAAAAATAAATATACATACATATCATTTGTGTAGGCTAAGCATCGGTTCACATCTGATGCTAATCGCGACATGGCGAGCACTGTTTGGGAACAGACTATCTTGGACCGTTATCCAGACCATTTGAACAAAGCACGAGGTAAGGCATTTGAGAGGGCAAATTCAAATAACTTGGCTGATGTTAAGGGCCATGGGCCCAGAGGAATGAGGACGGAAGTGTGGGATGGCCTGGTCGACATTTGGTGACAGATAAATGGATGACGAGGTCTCTGCACTGCCCGAAGGAACAGGGTAGCCATGCCTAATGCCTTGAAGCATACAGGCGGGTCGACAAGCTTTGGTCAACACAAGAGCAAGATGGTAATATAACTTCATCATTTAAAGTTTTAATGATAAGCATCTGTGTATTAATATGTTGTAATTACTTGAGTTATTTGCCTATCTTGAGTATGACATAATATTTTAGAGGGAGTGCCTTACTTTTGATATGTGTTTATTATATAATATTCTTTCATATGGGATTACAGGAGACAGAGTTAAAGTATCCGGTTTCTTACAGAGATCTGTATGCAAAAGTTCATAAGGAAAAAGACGGAAGCTATGCTTCTGAGCGCTCGAGGAATTTTATTGTGGGTGTCTTGTTCCTATTCAAAAGTCATATATATTTTAGGTTATTTATTTTCTCGTTAATATTTTTGTTGTTTTTTTTATTTTTAAGAGTCATATAACACTGCAATGACAGAAAAATATGGAGAAAACTCTTCCTCTCACCCTATGGTTGACCCAGAGGTCTGGTTAGATACGACAGGTCCCAACAAGAAGGGACGTGTGCATGGCATAGGTAACAGCTTGCATATTAGTAATAGCATCATGCAAGCTTCATCCTCCTCGGTTGCGGGTGCTTCCCGCTCTACACCATTGACACAGGACATATCTGAAGCTGTAAATACGAGCGTGGATGATGCGAAGCCGATGACTTCGTTTGTCCAGAGTCAACTTGTCCCTATGTTGGCGCCCTTCCAATCGTTCCTATCTACATTCGGATCAACAAATGTTGCTCCATAACCACCATCACAAGGTCTAGGTAGGGAGGGTCGCGAGGAAGAGGAAGAGGAAGAGGAAGAGGAAGAAGAAGATGCAGACGACTTAGACTGATTGCCATTTTTTATTCTTATTGTCTACTTTGTATAACTTTCAACTATATTGATTGATTATTTGTATAATAACTTTAAACTATATTATTAGATTATTTGTACAAGTTTTTTGTTGAAGCAGTTTACAATTATTAGATTGTTTGTTGTTGAATTTCTTTTTTGTTTTACTTTGGGTTTGATATGCAGGTTTTGGGGAAGTAATAATATATATAGGTTATAAAAGAAAAACCTACCTATTTACCGACGGATTAGCAATAGAATATGTCATGTTAATTAACGAGGGATTAGCGAGGTAATAACAAGGAAAATATAGCGAAGGAATAGCGACCGAATAGCAAGAGAATTTTTCGCAAGGAAATAGCGAGGGAAATTGACAAAATTGGTATATCAAGTTACAGACGGATTAGCGAGGGAATTATTAGCGACGGAATAGCGAGGCAATAGCAAGAAAAATTGCAGCGACGGAATTTCCCTCGCAAAATAGCGAGGGAATAATGAGGCATATTAGCGAGGGAATAATGAGGCATATTAGCGAGGGATTAGAGAGGGATTAACGAGAAAAATGATTTTTCTTGAGACGAATAAGCGAGGGAAAGCTTTACCTCGCTAATTAGCGATGAAAAAAAGTGACTAAATTATCTCTCGCTAATCCCTCTCTAATCTCTCGCTAATTTTATTAGCGAGGGAAATTTCCCTCTCTAATTTACTGATTTCTTGTAGTGTTAGGGGGTCACCCATGGACCCTACTAGGGAGCCCCTCTACCAAACCCACAAAATAAGTCTTAGGCCTTACCCAAAAAAATGAAAATTTTTCTTTCTTTTACTTTCCTATCAACACAATATGAAAGACCAAGCATTTGTAAGTATACATTTATTTGCAAAATGTAATTAGTTTTCATATCTGATTAAAATATAATTTAATTTTAATACACTGTTAGTATAAAACATTTTACACCACCAACCAATTATACATTTCTATATGTATGACTTTTGAGGTAGTTATTGTGAAAGTTAAAACATTTTTTACGATGTAATAATACATGATTGAATGACAATATAAATATTTTTTACATTGAGAATAAATTTAAATTAAATCCTAATAAAGTTATTAAAGTTATCATAACATATGTATTAGTCATCATAAATTCTTTTGCATTAGTGTAAGATATTCGTTCTTTGTACTAACACAAGAGTTAATCTTTAGTATGTTTCTAAAGTATAAAAGTAATTTACATTATTATATATTTCATCGATAAATATGTGAAACTTACATATAATATACAATATAATGTCAGTTTTCATAAAATAAAATAATGATCACATATTGGGAATGAAATTGGAATGAAATGTAGTTAACTTTTTTCATGTATAACGTTTAAATTTAATTTTTTTATAATAGTAATAAAATGTTATCGTTAAGAAAGATAAAATTATTTTATTTGTGATGAGAAAAATTAAAATGTGAACAATATTTTGGATCAAATACTCCATACATTTGTTATAACATTTTTTTATGAAACTTTAGATAATAATTATGTAACATTACATTATTACTTTTCTATAATTTTTCACATATTTACTTAATTATTATTCTTTACTTGCAATGCAAGGGTTTAACATGAGCAATTTAAAATTAATCATAAGACGTGAATGATAAATTGAAAACAAAATTGAAATTTAGAAAGGATAAACTTAATAAAAAATAATATTTTTCATTTTATACAATAAAAAATAGTGTTAGGAAAAATAAAGTACATCTCACTAAATAGAGTTTGGAATCACCGATCCCATCTCATTGGAGGGGAATAATGATTCTTGGTATTCTAAGGAATGAGACATGTATGGGTCACCATTTTGTGATCTTTTTTGCCAATAAACTTAGAAATGCTAGTTTCATAAAATAAAGCATGAAATGAAACCACCATTTCACGTATCAAGTGTAACATAATTGTGTCAGACACATTTATAGTCTTACTTTAACAAATTCATTAATCAAAATTTAATTTTTATGAATTTAGATATTTGACAAATGAAAATTCTTCATTTTATGAATTTTAATTATACATCTAAAAGTTGATTTAAAGATTTAATAATCTATAAATTTATTAAAAAATATCTCATTTTATTTAGATTGTTATTTTGATTAATGACAAGTTTTAAGATCACGAATAATAATATAAATAATACTTGTATACACTGATATTCTATCAAATTTGAATAATTTATAACTATTTTTCATTAATATTTTTTAAAAACCACGAGATATTCTCATAATTTTTAACTATTTTCCATAGATTAATTTTTCATTAATCTTTATATTCCGTGTTATCTTTGAATTCTATCCTTTATTATAGTTCATTACTAAATTCCCAAAGACAATTGAAAGAATATGAAAGTTTGTACCAAAAAAAAAAGAAGAAAGAATATGAAAGTCACTTTATGAAATGAGAATGCTGCTCGTCTGCTTTTGTGTGAGCAGTACATAACGGAACTTCTAGTTTTCAGATAAATAGTACGGGAGTCAGTTTATACGATTTAAGGGAGACAACATTTCTACCACAAAAATTTAACAAGGGAAGGGTTCAAATTAGAAGAAGGAAAGTTTTCAATGCTTTTCCCCCTTCTTTTCTTTAGTATATTTTCATTTTTTTTAAATTACTCTATACATATCTCTCTTCTTTTAATGTCATTTTTTTCAAATTATAATGTTTTTAATTAGTTCACAAATATTTGGTAATAACTGGAAACTTTCATACTTGGAGAGCTATGGCTGTTTAACTGCTGTACATCAAAATAATATTTATTATCTAACATGAATAAAACAACTCATCTTATGTTGTACTAAGTTATGGGTCTATAGAATTAGAACAATCCGACTTGTCAAGATGGCACCTAAACATACAATGTGTATGAAGGAGCTTAAACGCTAGGCATAACGACAGGGATAAATCTTAACCATATCCTGTATAGGCAAGAGAATAAGGACAAAAGGGTAACGGATTCCACAATACTGTCTCTACGATCATGTCACCATGATCCTAGGTAGTAGCATTCGACACGCATTGAATGCTCAGACACCACATACCCTAAAATGCTCATATAAATACAGTAAATAAGGGAAAAAAAGTATGAGCTACTTCTTAAGACTACTACCCTCCTTGCGCACCTACTTACTTAAGTGTCAGAGTTCCTTTTGTAGGTACTCACCCTCTCACTTGTTGCTGTTGTGGCTGTGCTGTGAAAGAGCTCATCGTTTCATACCTTCTCAAGTAACCCTAAGAACCCAGTTCTGAACATTGGCGTCGTCTGTGAGAAAAGATAAATTTTTACTCCCAACACCACCATCAACGCTTCCATTTAGTCGTCAATATGGTTAACACAAGGAGGAGGCAAGCCTCAACCAACCCAAACTACGTGTCTGTTGAGTGTAACCTCCCTTATGCAAATCGCCATTCAATATTTGTCTCTGTTGCTGATGAGCCAGCCCTGAGACCAGTCACAGCCCAACCGGAACCCAGGTAGGACAGACAAGAGGCTTCTTTCACTAAAGAGAATATCCACCTCCTCCCCAGAGAGTTTCGGCGAGGCAGCGTCTCAGTCCACAAAGGGCGCCTCCTAAAGACGTTGGACAGTGAGTATTAGTGCTGCAACGAAGATGAGCGAATTAGGAGCTATCTAGAGCAGAGCTGCTCTCTCTAGTTAAACTTCAAGATGAGTGAATCCAGTACTTGGATGAGAGGATTCATAACCTGGTGAGAGTCGCTAACCAGGACTACGAAGATGAAAACTAGTCCCTAAGAGCAAAGCAGGAAAACAAAGAGACCAACATCAGCATGACGACCATTATCCAGAGAACTCAAGGATTGCAGACCCCAGTCGTCATATTGAACCTGCCTCTTTAAGAGAGCAGGAGCAATGAGCAGGGAACACGGTCTCGCAGAATCAACCCTTCTCTGATAGACTTATGGCTTACGAAATCTCTAGGAGTTTCAAGTATCCTACCAACATTGAAGCTTATGACGGAACCAACATTGAAGCTAATGAGTGAATCCAGTGCTTGGATGAGATGATTCATAACCTGGTGAGAGCCACTAACCAGGACAACGAAGATGAAAATCAGTCCCCAAGAGCAAACTAGGAAAACAAAGATACCAACATCAACATGATGACTGCTATCTGGAGAACTCAAGGATCGCGGACCCCAATCGTCATGTTGAACCTGCCCCTTCAAGAGAGCAGGAGCACAGAGCAGGGAACACGATCTCACATAATCAACCCTTCTTTAATTGACTTATGGCTCACAAAATCCTTAGGCATTTCAAGGATCCTACCAACATTAAAGCTTATGACGGAACCACCGACCCTCAAGAACACTTGGATGCCTATGTTTCTGCGCTTTTGTTTGTTGGGAGTGATGAATCTCTCATATGTCGTGCTTTCCCCCTCTCTTTAAAGAAAGTCACCCTGAGATGGTTCACTACCTTGACTCTGAGGTACGTGGACAACTAGGGAGCCTATCATTGAGATTTTTACTGCATTTAACCACTAGGAAAGTGTAGCCTGAGTTCATTTCATGCCTCTCCCAGATCAGGTAGGGAAAGGAGGAGTTTCTCCAAGACTTTTATCCTAGTTTAATAAGGAGATTATGAATGTACGAGACTGGGATGAAAGGCTCAGGTTGTTCTACATCAGAGAAGGGCTTCGTCCATGACAGTTCTCTTTTTTGTTGGCAAAGAAGGAGCCCAAAACTATGGACAAGTTTTGTGCCCATGCTGATAAGTACATCAATGCTGAAGATGTTCTCAGGGCTAGGAGGCACCTAGAGAAAGAGGATGTCAAACCCAAGTTCGAGGAGCAATCAAATCAGTAAGGCCGAAATTCAAGACCATCTATCAAGGGGAAGTATGAAATCTACACTCCTCTTAGTACACATCAAGTCCAGATTTACTAGGAGGCCATGAACACCGAGCTTTGGGATGTCTAGAGAGCTCCTCCTTTGAAGAAGTCAAGGGACAAGACCAAACACTGTGATTGGCACAACAACCATCGACACAACATAGAGGATTTCACCAACCTCCAAGATGCTATCGAGTCTGTAATCCGGGTTGGACGTTTGGGCTAATATGTACGCCAAACCTAGAATAGTGATTGAAAAGGAGGCCACTACAGGAAGCGGAGCTATAGCCCCCAAATTCTTACTCCTCCCTACCAAAGAAGGCATTCTCTGACTAGGCATGAGAATCCTGACCCACACTCACCTCGGGTTAATGCCCAACATCAAGATAAGGCACAACCCCAGAATCTCAATCAGGAAGGCAATCGCCATCCTGCTGAAGTAACCTAGACTATCATGTAATACTTTGAAATTATTATTTCCATTATGTATCAAACATCTTCGGATATCAATGAATCAATTTTTCCAACTGTTGTCTCATTTGAAAGCTAGTATCTCGGCCAAGACTTTGTCCCCAAATACTTCAGCCCAACATCATTCAAGCCAATACCTCATCGCGACTTCGAGTTCATAGGTATCTCGGCCAATCACAGCCCCCACAGTCACCACACCTTGGCAAGGTCCGAGGAATACAAGGTCTGGAAAGGATCAGCTATTCTGACACCTTACAAGATGGCCAAACTAGGGAAGCCACTTGAACACCCTTCGGGGTCAAGCAGCACATTCAAGGGTTTTAACCCGTGCCCTTTTGAGCCGCACCTTAACCCATAAACCAACCAGACTTACAGTGGTTAAGCGTAACTGATCATAGCCCAAGATAGTGGACCCCACACCATAAGGCTACTAAGTCACCTCAACCATAACTAAACGAACCCAACCATCAGGATTAGGTTTTGTACTCATCTTAGTTGGGCACACGAGTGTTCGTCAAACTAAACGAACCCAACCACCAGGATCAAGTTTCGTACTCATCTCAGTTGGGCACATGAGTGCTTGTTAAAATAAATAGACCCGACTGCTAAGGTCGAGCTTTGGACTCATATTGGTCAAGTAAAACGAGTGTTCGTCAATCTGAAGAAAAAGCTACCAAGGCTGAGCATTAAACCTATCTCGTTAGTTTACTTACCAAGATCGAGCGTCAAACCCACCTCAACCAGTGCAAAATAATCTCCAAGATCGAGCGTTGGACCCATCCAGGTGAATTACACGAACAAAATTGCTTAAGTGTAAAATCAACACTATGGTTGAGCATCAGATCCATCTCAACGATGCAAAGGCAAAAATTCAATAAGTGTGAAAGCAGAACCAAGATTGAGCGTTGGACTCATCTCGACAAAAAGAGAGCAGACATCATTATAAAGGAACAAGTATTTAAAAAAAAAATAAAATGCCCAACCTCGGGACTTGTCAGAGCACATCAATAAAACTCCATGCATGGGGCAAAGATATAGAAGTTGAACATCAGATAGTAGGGCTTGGATCTTCCCGGGTCTCCATCGCCTCAGACCATATTGCTTTGACCTGCTCCACCTCAGTCACAACAATCTTAGCCTCTTCTCGTTCGCCTTCTGGTGTTGCCTCCATTCCTCTTCTGCCATCCACTCCTCAGTCTACTTGATCATTTGAAGGAACCACTGAAACAACCATGTCCACGATTTGGCCATCCCGAGCCTTCTTCAGTGTGCCGATACCCTCATCTATTTCAGGCTCCTCTAGAATGCTCTCGACTGCTGGCCTCTTTCCTCTATCATCCTTGCTGCTCTTAGCTTGCCTTTTCCGGGGTCGCAACAATGGCACAAGAGAGCTCGTTTAGGTAAGTTGGACCTCAGTACCCAGGGAAGCTGTGGAGATCATCATGGCCACAAGATAAGGGACTGCACTGCTCGAGGACGTAGGAGCGACAACAGTCACCTCTTGAGTAGCTACAGGGCCCGAGATCCTAATGCCTCACCACCTCGGGCTGTCAATTTTTCAGTCAAGCACCAATGTCTAGATGGTGGAGCCATGCTCTCTGCAAACAAACAAAAAAGGAAAAAGTGTTACAACACTTAAGTAAATTCACGCAAAAAGATAAAGGAAAATATGCAAGATAAGATACCTAGCATGGCCTTTACAGAATCAGCTGGCTCATCTAGGACATCCTTACAAGAGATGCCCCTCTTTTCCTTAGTCCAATCAATCAAAAAGTGCAGGACCCAGGCCTCAGGAGGAGAGATCTTGGAGATCGAAGTCCCTAACACTTTGTTACTCTACTCCCAACTAGCTTCGAACCAGTACAAATAAAGGCGTGCACTACTTTCCAAGGTGACGAAAAAAGGTGTCGTCCCCTGAACCCCTTTTACCCTAAAGAAGTCATTCTTAAATTTCTTGAAGGACTCTTAGTAGGATTTGAAGACTACATGCCTGTTCTACACCCACAATGTGACTCATCCCTTAGTTTGGTTGCTTCCCGATGTCGTCAACTGAGGAAAAAAGGTAGAAAAAAGATTTGACCGAGTACGACCACCCAAAGACCTGACACACAAGATCGAATACTCGGACAAATCCCCAAGCATTCGGATGAAGTTGAGTAGGCACCACCCGTAAGTGAAGGAGGACACCTATCTCGAACTCGATAAATGGTAATCTTACCTCAATCCAGGTAAAGAGAGTCTCGTACATGTACATGAATTGCCTGCCCCTACACGGACCGAGCACACCATTTCTTCCTCTATTGGGTGCTGGATTGTAAACTCTTGGTCTCGTAGCCCATCTATGATTGGTTGTAAATATTGTTGTTTCTCAAGGACGTCTTCTACAATCCTCACATTGGAAGAGGTCCCCAAAACCTCCTGGTCTACCCATCAGTATATACTGGTATCTCAAGGGAATACAAGCTTCCTCCACTCCACAAGTACAACCTTCCCTCGTTTTGCAGGTGCAGCCCTCCGGGTTCGCGTCATACCTATAGAGGACGCACTTGAGTTAAATTCAGAAGAATCACTTATGGAAGAATCACTCATATCTCTTATTGCCATAATGAGTTCGGAGAGCGGATGACCAGCTGGCCTATGTCTTGCCAGTTCTCTGGCTTGATCAGCCCTCTGGATGGCCTCCAAGATCTTCATCCTAGTCAATGGATTCATACCCTTATCATTATCCCCACCGTGGGCTTAAAGCCTCCACCGTGGCTGAGGCGATGAAGACAAAGGAGGACTCAAGACCTCCACTGATGGGCTGCTATTCTGCACCATCTCCTCACTCTCAGACATTTTCCTCCACTAACTAACTCAAAGAAAAAAGCAAAAATCAAAAGAGTGAAATAAGGAGTACCTTAAGTTTTGAAGGAAATGAGATTTTCTAAAAGGATATTCCCTGAAGGGTGAAGAAAGCGCTGGAAAGCCTTGCTAAGGAAATGTTGAATCACCAACGACCACCACCAAGATGCCAGAAATTGCCTAAATTGGTGGAGAGGAAAACCAAGAGTGCGAGAATGAGCGAAGAGTGGGAAGGGCTAAACTTCATCCCTCTTTATAGACATTAAGGGTCACCCTAAATCGTTGTCATCAATAGGGACAGATATGCCTTTTTGTTCGAAAGACCTTATCATGACGCCTTTTCATTTTTGAAATTTGAAAATGGCTAATCAAGACCCTACGAACCCCAAACGACGGCCTCCACTATTCTTCAACCATGTGGTGCACCATTTCTAAACAAAAGCATCCAAAAGGACAAGGCACAAAATGTTCAAAATTGAAGTGACGTGTGGCATTCCAGAACACCTAACCCAGATCACAGACCCTTAAGGAGCCACCACAATGTAGCAACATCTCGGACCTTAGGCCAAATTTAGGAAAAATGATACAAGAACCCACAAACTACACATGAGGACAACTTATTACATACCCCGGACAACGAAACAATGATGTAAGCAGAGCAATCCAACTCGGATCCTGGTTTTGCTCATTAACTCCGGGAGCCTATTATAATACATCACGGACCTCGGCCCTTTGGGGAAAATATCGCGAGATCCAACATCAATAATATAATTCGGATCCCTTTGTCCATCCCACGTCGTGTGCTCTAGATGAACTCATATCTTGACACTTTGTTATCTCATCAAAGTGCCAAGCTGGGGGCAACGATTTTGGACTGAGTTATAGGTCCATAGAACTGGAGCAACCTGACCCGCCAGGTTGGCACCCAAACGTACAACGTGCATGAAGTAACCTAAACGCTAGGTGTAACGACAGGGACAAATCCTGACCATATCCCGTATAGGCAGGAGAATAAGGACAAAAGGGTAATAAATTCCACGATCTTGTCTCCACGATCTCAGGTAACAACATTCGGCACACATTGAATATTTAGACACCACATACCTTAAAATACTCATATAAATACAATAAGCAAGGGATAAAAGATATGAGCTAATTCCTAATGCTACTACCCTCCTAGCGCACCTACTAACTTAAGCATCAGAATACCTTTCGCAGGTACTCATCTCCTCACTCGTTGCTGTTGTGGCTGCACTCTGGAGGAACTCATCGTTTCATACCTTTTCAGGTAACTCTCAGAACTCAGTTCTAAACACATCTAATCATAAAGCATTTCAAAATAATTGATATTGAAGTTTAATTTCATGATCTAGTTTATAAAAATAGTCATATGCATTTATTTTCTCCGCAAGTTACAAATTACAACATAGAATATAATCTCTTTGTCAACCCAAAAAAATAAAATAGAGGATACAACTCCATGTTCCCTCTCTCACACTAGACCTGCTGAATTTAGAGGGATAAATGGTGACTATTAACCCAAGGACTTTAATAGTCGTTTATTTCTCAAATCGTATGCTTTTTTCTCTTGATGAACTTACCTTATACAAAAGAGAGCGGAAAATAAAGCAATTAAAGAAATAAGTTCACAAATCTATGATTAATTTAATATTTAAATGCTTATGTTTTTATCAAAATTTAAACTATTAATTTCTTTTTAAATTCATAATTGTCAACGGACTTTTAAGAATTTTATATCTTATTTCACAAGATGCTTAATGTTTCATACGTTAAATCAATATTATACTTAATTATCGAATTTACTTTTCTATTTCTTTATAGAATTGTATACCTCCATATGTAATTTATAAGAATGATATGATTCTTTTTCTAAAAGAAGAAAGAAAAACCTTCATTAGTGTTCAAGAAGAGTCTAGATGGGAAAATATATATTCAGTAGGTTAAATATCCTATGTTGAGAAGCCCAGACTTTTTTTTTTTTTGGGCTGACTTTATACTCCATCAAGACAAATTGAAGTCAAACTCTTGACCTTATTGCCACCAAGAAACCTAGCACTCGACATAAATAAATAGATTTATTTTAGCCTTATCTTTAATTTGTTGCATTGTTCATAACATAGAGCAGCAGACATGCATTTTTGGGTATATTAAGAGTCTTGCAGATTCGAGGGCCAAGGTATACGCAGAGAAAATAAAAATGATAAAGATGGGGAATGTGGAAAACGTATTATATTATAGAATTTCACGGCAGAAACAAATCAGTTAGTTGAGGGGATAAGAAATTTCATCACTTCAAGAAACACTGAAATGTAGATATAGATAGATATCACGGACAGCCAATTAGGATATCCTGTTCTAACAAAGCCAAGTATGAGGTTTATGTGTCTGCTTCTTTTAAGATTAAAAAAAAGAAGGATCTAACCCTAGCCATTAAGTATACTATATACTAATACCCAAAAAAAAAGTATACAATATGCTATGCCACCAAACATTCCAAAATAATATCTAATTACACCCTCCCTCTCTTTTCTCCTATACCCCAAGTTGTTTGAGGTGGAGGAAATATCTTTGCCTGCTTAGAAGAATGCATTATTAGATACTATGTTTTGTTGTCTGCTAATTAATAATTTATATGCTTCTAAAGGCACATTACAGAAATCACATACTTTTTGCAATTAATTAATTGTTTGGTTTCTTCCTTCTATCTGCTCAAGTGTTTCATTTCGTTTCTTTTTTTTTTTCTTTTTAATATATCAAATGGGACACATACATTGGGAAGGATGGGAGGGCAGAGATTCCACTTCCTTTAATTGAAAAAAGGGATGGGGCAGGCATCCTTTCAATTTGAACACCTGTTACCTGGGCCAGAACTCTTGTTCCATTATTTGCCTCCCATACCAACTTCTTCAGAATCCATCCTGTCAAATATTATATTCCTTTATGGTTTTTCTATAATGGAACAAAATACCAATATATTATGTCCACTAGAGGGCATCACCATCTTCAATAAAATCCGAAGTTCATTCAATCGTTTTGTATCCCCTTCAGCACCTTCCTTTTGCTTACATCACCATTTTCAGACTTTGTCCCCAACTCTTTACTACTACTACCACCATCTTTCTCAGCCTGACCATCGTACATCGTGCATTATATATGTACAATTTAACGCTAATCCCCCCCTCCCCTCTCTTTCTCTCTCTCTCTCTCACACACGGAGACAGACACAAGCATAGTTGTACATTGTATAGGGAGAATCCATTTAGGAAATCATGGAGATAGCAGTCTTAGTCACTGTCAAGAAATGAAGAGGGTAATATAGTAGTGTTATTAAGTAATCTAAATCATTAATCGCTTGGTGGGTAGGAAATGCAAGAAGAGTTTCTTTTGTTAATGGATGGTCAAAGGGATTGAAGCATAATGGCCTGTCAAATTTTTCTAGTGTCAGAGTAAGGAAATGAAAGTGGGATTCTCCTTTTAGTCATTATGTAACTCACAGATTGTGCAGAGATGGAAATGCAGCAGATAGAAAGAAATTGGAGATGCCGACTGCTCAGAGAGAGAGAGAGAGAGAGAGAGAGAGAGAGAGAGATTGTGGAGTTCAAAATTCAAGTATACAGATTGTGTTGTTGAATTTTTTTATATGCAGTTCATCATGATTACCGTTGGAATGAATTGTAGTTCATCACAGGTTTAGGTTACATGCATGTTGTTGTATATTTTAGCTAGTGTCATTTTATGTATGCCACGATTTGTCTTTGAAATCTATTAATCCGTGAGTTTAGTTCTATACTATTTTTATTTTATATTCTATAAAACATAAAGATTTGTAGAATTTTTTTTTTCTAGTAAATGTCTGAGATTGCACATCAGGAGGCTGGAAAGAGGGTGACAGATCATAGGAATATAAGAAAGAAGAAAACAAGGAGAAAAAAAAAACACAATGATGTCTTCACTTCCCTAAGCAACAAGGGTTCATCAGGAGGAATATGTAAAGATATAAAGGTAGTGTTTTAGCAGCCAGCAAAGTGGTTTGTATCAAACTTTCAACAGCTTTGTCAAACAGTACATTCAACTTGGATGAATTAACAGTGAAATTGCGTTTACGATTAATCCATGTTCTCTTATAAAAAAATAATAATAACTGAGGTATAAAAATTAGGAATACAATGTCTGACATTCCGCAGCATGTGCAAAGTCTATGACTCTATAACACTACAAGTGAAGTAGTTTTATCAGGATGGTCACAATTCGATTCACCCTACCTAACAAGATCAACAAAAGTTCCCATCGACCCCCTCACTTCTGTAACACATACTCACACCTTGTGTCATCATCAATGCCACTAATTTTGATATAAAAATAAGGGTAAAATTAAATTTAAAAGAAAATATTTTTTTTTGGGCTGATTTAATTAGTAGTGTAATTTCTGCATTACTACTAGGTTTTGTAGGGTCATTAAAGAGAAAGACAGAAATTACTTTTGAATTAAATTGGTGGACCCTTATATATAAGATAGTAATGTGATGAATCAGAAATGACTTTATTATATCTCTAACATGTTTTTTCATGTGTGGACAATGCACATGTCATTTTTATCATATGTTAAAATTTAATTTTATTTAAAAAATTGGGCACAATAAAGATACTTGATTATAGAAATTCTAATACCATGTTATAAATAATTTCTCCTAAAAACTTAAGTTATTAAGTTAAAGCACGTAAAACTTTATTATATCTATAAACTTTATGACTTTCTTTCTCATAACATTATTCCTCCATAGAATGAGTAAAAGGAGATACCAAATCTTTATTACTCATGTTACTATATTACTTGTTAGTTGCTAGTTTCTACTGTGAGGTAGCACCGTAGCGCAGTATATCAAACAGTTATCTAAGGTTTGATATTTCGCTTTTACCTAAGGGATATCTTGTCACCATTACCTTGGTAGTTACTCATGCACGTAGCAGATAACCGAACAATATAATACGAAGGAAAAATAATATCTCTCATATGCAGAAGTTAAACATGCTCGGCCAAAAAAAATATCTCTCAATATGAGCTGAGGGTGCAGTGTTCTGGACCTTGTGGTAGAGTTGAATAAAAGGTTGTGATTGGGAAGTTTGCCTGGGACTGAAATTATGAGCGCTAGCTAATTCCTTAGTGTGTCAGGGACTCAGGAAAGAACGGTAAGCAATAGGAATATTTGAAAAATAGTATGTAAGATACTGCATTGAGGTTCAAGAGAAAGCTAGCCAGGAAGATACAAGTCATCAAGGAAATGACCAGTTACGTGCAGTCTCTCATAAATCATGATGTTGTTGCAACCACAAATATAATAATATATTTTGCCTTGGCTGCTGACAGATAATTCATGAATCTGGTGGGTGAGGAAGGTTGATTTCAAAGAGGGTAGTGAAATATGAGGCCTTTGGGAACCGAGAAGAAAAACAGGTGGTGGGGCCTCAAGAAAAAAATTTGAGTAAATTGAAAACGGTAAAAACTCTTAAGTTGCGTTTAAAATAAATAAATAAAAATATATTTATTTTTAATTTAATTTAAAATATATTAAGATATTTAATGATGAATATAATCTTATTTGTTTATTTTAAAAATAAAGTCATTTGGGAGAAGTCTTATCATCGAACTCAATGAATTATTAATTTTTCACTCCACCCAAATGTATATGTATTTGCATATATATAGTGAATTCAATTTAATTATATTAATTAATAAAAATTATTATAATTAATTAATAATTAATTATTATAATTTTAATGATCATAATTTATTAAGTTTAAAATATAATTTACTTAATACACTTAATTTGAATCCATTAGACTCATGTAATTATTTCTAAAGAGAGAGAGAGAGAGAAAGGGGCATAAATGTAAGATTTCCTTGTTGGTGGGCTTATATAAAGGAGGATAGGATGTTGCAGTTCCCCCACTATTAAAGATAGCTAGGTAAAGGGGAGCAAGGGAAGAGAAGGGATCAGATAGCGCGTGCATAATTGATTGTGAGGATTTGATGGAAGAACATCTCACTCCATTGGCTATTACTCATCTCCTTCAACACACACTCAGAAGCTTGTGCATTTATGAAAATTCTCAATGGGTCTATGCAGTCTTCTGGAGGATCTTGCCTAGAAACTACCCACCACCCAAGTAAGGAGAGAAAAAGAAATATCAACTCCAGCTCAAAAAATTCATGGAAACAGATTTTGACACTTTAGGGACATACTCCCATATGTATATATAATTAATTTGTAACATGTATAAACAGATTTCCAAGTTAATTTGTATGAAATATGCTGATTTTTTATGCTTGTATCTTCGTAACATAAATAGATGGGAAGGTCAAGCAGCTTATGATAGATCAAGAGGAAACAGAAGGAACTGGTAACGTTTTCTGCGTTATCTTCATTTAATATATATTTAAATTTTCATGCAAGAATATTTTTGTATTTGGTTCACAGTTCTATATATATATACATGCAGGATATTGGTCTGGGAAGACGGTTTCTGCAATTTTGCTGCCTCATCAGCACCTGAAATTAACTCTGGCGATTGTCCTACCTCATCGGTTTATGGGAACTGTGAATTCCAGCCCTACCAATTGCAAGGGCTGCAACCTGAGCTCTTCTTCAAAATGTCACATGAGATCTATAACTATGGAGAAGGGTATGTATCTATAATTAATAATTTAATATAGTAAATACCCATTTAATGATCAAATTGCATTCCCCATTTTTTGTTCTTGGAAGAAATTTTCAAAGCAAAGAGGTTAATTAAATTTCATGGACCAGCTTGATAGGAAAAGTGGCTGCAGATCACAGTCACAAGTGGATATACAAAGAACCCAATGATCAAGAAATCAACTTCTTGTCATCATGGCACAATTCAGCAGACTCGGTGAGACAAAAAAAAGAAAACCCATCTTACTTTTGCTTACACAGTACTGAGCATTAAATGTCAAATTTTCTTGCTAATATAATCGTAGTTTTTTTTTTATCTTTTTTGATCTGCTAATATAATCAAAGTTAAATTAGTGATTTCATGTTAAAAGTTTCTTGAAGAGAATTCCATGTACATAGTGCATGATCACGTTTACATATGTTTCCCAAAAGAAAGAAAAAGAAAAATCTATCAATATCCTTATTATATGTATTCTTTTTCAGCACCCTAGGACTTGGGAAGCCCAGTTCCAGTCTGGTATAAAGGTATGACATTCATATGTATCTTAATTAGTCTGGTCTCATTAATTAGTTTTCAGACAGGATCTGCTTTCTTTATTTGATTCAATAATTATTTAATTGCAGACCATAGCCCTTATTGCAGTAAGAGAGGGTGTTGTTCAATTAGGAGCCACTCAGAAGGTTGGCTCTCTCTCTATAACTTTGACTTAGAGCATGCTTGGAAACGAAAAGATTTTTTCTTTTCCCATATGTTATTTGATAAGAGAAGTTATTATAATACTAATCATATATTTGATAAATTTAATTTTAATTTTTATATAAATTTAATGTATTTTAAAATATTTTTTTATAATATTAAAATTTTAATTTATAATTTTAAATTATAAATTATTTTTTACATTTTAAAATATAAATATTATTTTGTCTTTAATTAAATAATTTTTTTTAATTAATCAAATAATTTTTTAATTATTATATATTTATTTTAATAATTTAATACATAAAAATAATTTTTATACTATTCAAACGAAATGCATTAATTTAAAATCACTTTTTAACTTATATATCTAAAGATAAAATTAATTTTATTATAATCAATTATAATAAAAAATATAATAATAATTATTAAAATAATTAAATTTTCACAACTATCTCAAACACGTAGTAAACACACTAAAGCAAAAATCTATTTTACAATTTCACTTATCAGGTCCATTCTGTTTTGTTGTTTGTCCATGGCACTCAAGGTGATCGAAGACCTGAGCTACGTTGTTCTATTGAGAAAAAAATTCAGCTACATTGAGAGCATCCCAGGCGTGCTCTTACCACACCCATCATCATCTGCACACACCTATAAGGTGGAAGAGTATGGTGTCCCGGAGCAGTGGTACTTCCAAGGCAATCTTGCACCTCCAGCTGAATTATATAACCACTTCAACCAGCAGCCACGGGAGATAACTCCCTCAATGAGCAGCCTTGAGGCCCTACTCTCTAAGCTCCCCTCAGTGGTGCCACCACCACCAGCAACACAGCCACAACCCCATCTTTCGCCATCCCAAAGGCCCTTGGAATTCATGGGCTTGCAAAAAGTGGCAAAGGAAGAGTTAGATGAGGAGGTATACAGGCCTGAACTGGATGTGGGTGAGAGCAGCTGTTCCATGCCAGGGTACCACCACCATCAGCACCAAGATCAGAATGTAACTAGTAGCGAAGCCAATAATTAATGGATATTGAGTATTAGGCTGGGAATCAGTTTGATTACAAAGTTAGTCCTATTGAACAAACTTGGTTTGGCTCTAACCCTTATTTTCAACTCTATTTAATCTATCTTCATGTGTCCATTAACTCAATTAAATAAAATTATAAATATCAAATGAAAAAAGATTAAATAGAATTTGAGACAAGGGTTGAAGTTAAAGGTTAGAACCAAGTTTTGTTATTAATTAAGTCCTAACATTGTAGTGAGTTTTTAATTAGCTTCTGTATTATTAGGATAATAAGTAATAACCTTTTTTCCCAGCTTAGGCTACTGTTTTAGTTTTTGTTTTCTTCCTAGCATTTTGTAGTAATAAGGAACTTCCATTTCATGCGTGCTTGCGTGTGAATATCTGCAGCTGCTCATCATGTTCCCGTGGTTGTGCTTGTGTATGAGGGTTAATGGCATATAATCGCACAGCAAAGCTATAGCACAATGGTACTTAAAAATCAACTGCTGTGGCCGTTCAAAGATGTTAAATGTAACATGTCTTTGTAACTTGTAACATGAGAAATTTTTTGGTGGGAAGTTCTTATTTAAGACATAAATTAACTTCTAACATGTGTAAAATTATGCAGGCCATGTTAAAACTTAAAAATATACATATTTTTATATATATTAAAGATTGATTTGTATGTCTAAAATTGAAAATTCCTGTATAAAATTTCTCCTTATAACATACCATACTATGCCACACCCACACGTTAAAGCGTAACAGGAAAATATATACTCTAGCCCATATAATAAGGGCCATTACCTTGGCTCAGGAGCTAAAGGGATTATGATTTTGAGATATAATATTGGGTTCAATTGGAGAGGGAGGAGCCGGGTGGTGGTCGAGGGGAGAGAGAAAAAACATTCTAGCTCTATGTCACAGCTGCCACATTCACTGTAGTGTCTCAAAATGATACAGTAGGTTGAAAATACTGACTCCTGTAAAACAATGGAGTAAGTGTGTAACCTAACTTACCATCCATTGTCTATTCAATAAATAAATGTCCAAATGAAGAGGAAAATTGGATTCAGTTGTAAGTGTAATTCATATACAGGCTATACCGAAAAATGTCACTGTGCCATTACTCTCTCTCTCTCTTAAATAATATTACAAAGGACATGTGATTAAGCAAAACTCAGAATTTTTTTGGGATGGAGATCACCTGTCCTCTTTTTTGTCCCTCCATTTAAATTTTGATAAGTATAAAATAAATTAAGTAAAAAGTGGACATGTAATTAAGTTTAAAATATTTGTCAGAATTTAAGTAAAAAGACAAGAAAGAGGACATGAAATGGAGACAGATAATCATCATCTATTTTTTTGATGCCCTAATAAGTTTGGTATATGTTCTATACTGAGATTTGGGTATTAATGGGGCAAGTCCAAAAATAATGAGATAATGCAAGGACGGATCCAGAAAATATTCAATGAAGGAGCCGAAAATCATAAATCATATTATTAAATATAGAAAAAAAATAAAGTTAACAAATAAAAATGTATTCACCCTTAAATTATTTAGTGAGTTAAGATCAAAATATATTATTTAAAACTAAGAGTAAATATATTCTTATTTATTCACTTTAGAAGAGTATTTTTCTTTTATTATATAGGAAGATTTATGAATAAAGTAAAAAAAGTAAAAAAAAATATTTATATTAGATATTAAATGCATCACAATAGTAGTTATCCTTTACATCATAATTTATAAGCAAAATTATATATATATATATATATATATATATATATATATATATATATATATATATATTTCAAAAAGGGGGAATAGTGAAGCGAAAAGTCGGAAGAGCTAGTAGATTTATTATATAAAGATTAAAAATTAATAGAAAGATGAGTTGAAATTGTAATATCAATGTATATAAAATAATCGTGAATCACATGTCAAATACATATCAAGTCTAATCTCTTTTAACTTTATCATTTTTATCTTTGGTATAATTTTACTGATCTCTTTTGAGATTAGTTCTTATAATATTGATACCATTTTTGTTTGAGAAATTACTCATACTTTTTTTACTTTGTATTTTCAATGAGACTTTTTGTAATGTTTGTACATAAAGTAGGGAATGTATATATAATTTTGTAAACAAAGAAGGATATTAGAGTGTAATAATAATATATAAAATCGAGAGATATATGTATAATTTTTAAATAAGAGTGTCAATATAATAAGTATTAATTTTATAAAAAATTAAGATAATTATTTTTTATTTTTAAAAATTTAATTAAATTATTAATACTTAAAAGAAATTAATGAAAAAAAGAGGGTCAAGACCTATGCTCACCCCCCTTGAATCCGTCCCTGAGATAATGTCTATACACAATGGACAAAAGAAATGTCCCTTACTAAGAGACAATTGGAAAGTCAATCTTAGACAAAGAAAGTACTACAAGTTTCCTTCTGACGGTGGAATGATCATTCTACCCATTTTCTCAACTTGGTATCCACGACACTTTTCCCTATATAAATAGGACAATATAACTTCATGTTAATTAAGGATCATTCTCTCATCCTCTACTCTAAGACTTCCTATCTTATTTGAGCGTTAAAATGTCTTTGCAGGTATCTAACTTCCCAGCACCAACACTCAAATGAGCTACTAAAGTGGAGTTCATTTTGTCTAAAGAGCTTACAACACTCTCAAAGCCCAAGACAGAATAGTATTTAAGGTGAGTTATCAAGTATTCATTAAATGCTAAATTCATAATAAATGTAAAAATAATCAATAACTAATGAAATACTTGATAATTTATCCTAGGTATCAAACCCTATATAAAAATATAGGTACCGTAAAAATTTCCGATATTGCTTCATTTCACCTTTCAACACTTTATAATAATAATAATAATAATAATAATAATAATAGAACCAAAGTTTATATATATATATATATATAAAAGCCATTTCGGAATAAGGGTGGCATTTTATTTTGGTATTGCATTTATTTATTTATTTGTCAAAACTATTCTTCAAATAACTACTCCATACAAAAGAATAATTAATTAATTAGAAGATACCAACTAACTCAATTGATAAAGTTCTTTGCAGGTGAATATAAAAAACCTAGAATCAAATCCTGCTTTCACTCTTCTTTCTCTCTATATGTATGTGTAAAAAATTATTTATTGAAATATGTAAGGCTTTCCATATTCAAATTATCTATGACAAAAAAAAAAACTACTGATAAACATTTTAGTCAATTATAAAGTGTAAATTTTTCTGAATGGTAATTTGGTAACATAATTGTAGTATATATGTTTAGATTAGTTTATTAGTTTATTCTGTATTTAAAAAGTTTCGTATTTATAAATAAGAATTACTTTTTGACGTTTTGTGACTAATTAATCTCCGTAATAATTAATTCAGGATTTACGAAAAAAAATTAATGAAGTCTCAAGCCAGACATAATATAACTAAACTTTAAGGGTAAACTTGAATTGGTAATAAAAAGTTGGAAAGTGAAAAATTTAGAACGAAAATCACTGAAATTGAGAATGTTGAAAATATAGTAGAACTGATCATATGTAACCCCTCTCATATTTTCACTACTCGTATAAAAATAAGTTGAAATTAATTTTTTTATCTTTTTCAAGCTATAAGTGAAAATCCAAACACTTCTATCTCATTTTATTTTAGAATTTAGTTTTAATTCATTATTTTAGTGTAAAAATTGTTTATTATGTCATCTTTTTTTGGTATATTCAATTGCTCATGCAATTCTTTATTATGTCATCTAATAATATATTATCACATCATTAAAAAAATTACTACAATGATGATTACTTAAGTTAAACTCTTTCAGTAATATGTTAACATATGATTAAATAATATGGTAAAAAACTTCATTTGATAATAAATTAAAGCGTAAATAACAGAAATTATCCTTGAAGTTTGGCTAAATGGCACTTATCTCTATTCTTATCCCAAAATTGCACCCCACCCAATTAATGTAACGGTGTTAATAGCTAAGTGAGAATATTCTAACAAAATATTCTTAGCTAACCAAGGTTTAACCCCATTTTTTTTTTTTAAATGTGGGTGAGGAGCCATGCTGAAGGGTGTACGGGTTTTACTAATACACATAGGCTCTACTTGCCTTTTCCTTTGAGCAACACCAACCGCCCAGAATCCAAATTAAAGCCTCTTCCTTGTATTGTGAAGGTGGCCAAGGCGAGAAATTTTTGTTTCAAAGGTGAACAAACATTCTTGACCAAATCATGTTTCGTGTGTAGTATAACCTAGAACCCCTACCTAGCCTCAAATCCCAACCTCCCAAAACTCCAACATGGCAAAATACCCAACAAATAGATTATGAACCCCTGCCCGAACCTCCCAAAACCCCAGTAAGACAACACACCCCAAGTCCCCAACCCAACAGCAAAATAACAAACATCAACAAGAAAATACCCAATCATAGAAACCATCCCAAACCTTCTAATCCACAACCACAAAATTCCAACCCAAAAGCAACCCCAAATACAAACTTAGAGGTTAGATCACCATTACACAATCCCAAAAGCAACCTAGAATTCCTTTTTTTTTTTTTTTTCTTCCCAATGGATATCCACCCATCACAAGCCCCCCAATGCCTTCACCTCAACCCAAGAACCACTATCTTCACCTCCCAATAGATCTTCTCCACTAATTTTTGGGTGTTTGGGTTGTTGGTTAGAATGTTTGTGTTTGAGTTTTGATACAAGGAGTTGGTTTCTAGTAAAATGTAACACCCTTAGTCACTTGTTAGACTGATAAATGGTTATAAAATGTAGTATTTGACTTGTTTAACATGCCTGTGGAGTTTTGTGACAATCTGAATTCGTTTAGGCATTTAGTTAAAACACAGAAGTTGAAAAATAGCTTAAAATGACTCAGATAATAACTTTAAAGGTAAAGTTGAGGGAAATAAACATAGAGATTTTGTTTTTAAGTCACAAATAAGTGAAACAAGATGTAGTTAAAGTTTCAAGAGAATCTGAGTTAATTTGGTATTTTTAGGCATACTAGTTGTGCATTTAATATCAAATTGACTACCAGCAGATATGAAAAATCATGAAAATAGTGAAACAATAATTTAGATGAATCTTATAATTTATTCTAAAGTTTTTGGAAGCTGAAAAACTTGAATTAGCGTAATTCGGGTATCCTTAGCAGATAAGTTCTAGCACAGAAACTTATGTTGTTTTCCTTCTTATTCCTTTCTCTCGGCAGTGAAGAGAAATAGAGAAATAGAAAAGAGAAAAATGAAGGGAAGAGAGAAAAGGGGAGAAAGGAAGAGGAAGAAGGAGAAGGAGGAGAGGAATAGCAAGAGCAAGAGGATTCAAGCTTCAAGATCTTCATCTTCTTCAATAGGTAAGGGGTTTATATTCATCAATCTCCTCTTTGATTCTCATTGAATGAGTTTGGGGTTTTTGAATGGAAATAGAGGTTAAGAGGGCCAAATCCATGTTCTTAACTTAGTTCTTAATTCCAATGATTAGGTTAATTTAGTTTGAGCTTAGTGAATGTAAGATAGTCATTTATGGCTCAAGAATCCATAGATTTAAGAATTGGACAATGTTTGGGGTTTTGTGGTTTTGGACCTAAATTTGTGTTTAAGAGAATCTATAGGTTGTAATTGAGTCACAATAAGTTTAGGGGCATGGATGGGTGTTAGAAATCACCAAGAGATCAATTTTAGATGATTGGAAGTAAGAATTGGACCTTAGATTCCCAAAAGAGGGGTTAGGTCATTATATGTGTGATTTTGATTCATAATCCAAATTAAGAGGTTTAAGTTAGTGATTGATGATTCCCTATGTGTAATTGAGCTGATTGGAAACTTAGAATCACTTAGAAACTCAGTTGGAATGACCAAAATCCAAGAAAAGAACCAATGGAACAGTACCACGATTCTGCAGAATTATGCAGAACCTGGATTCTATTGTTAACGCCGCGGTGTGAGAGATGTCGTGCCGCGGTGTGAGGATGAAAGGCTTGAATGTCACAGCATGAGGAAGGTTACACTGCAGCATGAGGCCAATTTTGTAGCACGCGCCGCAACGTAAAGAACGTTGTGCCGCATCATGAGAGTAATGCTACTCCCAGTACTAAAACTCGTGACTTGGGCGCCGTGACGTGCCCTGGTCAGTGCCGCAGTATGAGGTCCAGAGTGGCTAAAAATGTCATTTATGACGTTTTGAAGCTATGAAATAGATGGAATCATTAGTATATGTTTCCTAAAGTGCGTGAGGACACAAATTGGGATATTTTTAAGAGAGAAATTATCACCTAGTAAGTAAAGAGAAAGTATAAGCCTTTAAGCATCCAAAAGTGAAGGATTGCTTTAAGTAATGATATAGCACCTTAGGCAACCTAGTGTTGCATTAGATATCACTCAAGATATGATGAGATGGTGCAATGTAGACAAGTATACTAGGATAGATTGTAAGATTTACTCTAGTAAGGATAAGAAAGGTTTGAGCTTTAAGATATCCAATAGTAGTTGATTACCTTGGGAAGGTACTTAAAACCTTAAGCAACAAAGAGTTATAAGTATAAACTACTTTGAGTTAGATTCACTTGAATGAAGACAAGGTTGTGTATTTAGTTCCATAGAGTGAATGTTATGTACTAAGTCTCTAGTTAAAGGAGACTTTGTGCATCGTAGAATACACAATAGGATGAATGTTGACATTGTAAGATTGTCATATTCATTAAGTATGCAAAGTTATAGTGAAATGCTCATTTATTTCCTTAAGCAAGGTTGAATGAGGCATTAGCTACGATAGGCTCTTTCACTAGGATGAGTTAGGTCTATAAGAAAGTTAAGGTGGTGTTTATGTAAGAGGTAAACATAACACTACGTTTTTCACACACTAGTTAGTTAATCTAGTTTGTATGTGAAGAGTAAGAACCTTAGTGTAACCAAGAGTAATGGTTTGCCATAGATGAGCATCTAACACTTCAGCAACATAGTGTTGTATAGGATTCACTCAAGAGTTATGAGTGATGAAGTTGTGTTTAGATATAAGAATGTATGTATGCAAATGAGAATGGTCTAGTAGTATTGATCTTAGTAAGTATCCTTTGATGTGCACTCATGAAGCCCAAGAGGGATTGAAGGGTGTCTAATAGACTCAATTGAGGAAGAACATAACCCTGATATTTCGTTAATGCCAATGCCAAAGGAGATAAGTAGGAGTCCATAAGGTTCTTCAGAATCAGGACTTAGATCGAACTTCTCAGCATGTCAGGATATGTGGGATCTAAGGAAATACCTCATTCGCCACGAGATAATAAATTGAACCAGTTCCTAATGATCTTCTTGGTTTTCAAAATAAACCCTTGCATGTGTTTCAAAAAAAGCATTTCATGAGCATATCTTTAGGATCTTTCGTGAGCATAATCATATTGGATATCATCTGCATTGCATTTACAGATAATTATATGGGCATTGTCTGTTACTGTTGATATTTACAGTTGTATAGGCAATTGTTTGTGTTTAACGGTATGTAAGCTATCGGTTAGAACACACTACATAGTAGTGTGCAGTTATGAAAAGTAGTGGAGGTAACTTCTATGTTAATAGTTATAGCAATTGTTATATTTGTTATACAATGTTATAGCTAGTTGGAGTTGAAATTGCTTTTATTGAGAATTGTAATTCTCACCCCAGTTGTTCTTCTATGTAAATCCAGGAACAGAGGTACAGACCATGTTAAGAGAATAAAGGTAAAGTATAAAGAATAGTACAGTTTTATATGCTTTAGTAGACAAAGCTTATGTATACAGTTTACAATTATTTTATATATATTACAATATGCCTTTTTGTGGCAAGTATTGTGTGTGTGTGTATACATATATATATATAAGTTTATGTTTTTCGCATTCTCTCAAATCTTTCTATAATTACTCAGTTGTGATTATAGATATATGTTAGTATTGTTACCAAGTGGCCCCAATACTCAAGAGGGAGGTGAATTGAGTAAGTAAAACAAGTTCGCAAATCGTTTGATAACCAATTTTCGTTGAAGCTATTGAATGATTAGAGATAATTGGATAGATGAGATAAACACTTTTACTTATAAAAGTGATAGCCAAAGGAGACAATATTCAAGCAATTCAATAAAACAGTGCACAAAATAAAGAGAAGGGTTTAGACAAAACAAACACAATGGTTTATCCTGGTTCGATCACCAATCCACTTGTGATCTACGTCCAGTCCCCAAGCAACAACTTGAGATTTTTCACTATATCTTCAAGCTTCAATGGGTGCTTGACAACCACTACAACCTTGAGCACTCAACACTTTGGGATACCTTACCCTTATGCTTGAGCCTCTATTTTCCAAGGGATACCTCACCCTTTTACAGTTTGGAGGGATGCCTCACCCTCTCTAGAGATTATACAAAGATTAAATAGGTAGAAAGTCTCTTCAAAGAGCAGATAATACAACTGGAAATTCAATGGGTATATGATTCACAGTTTACACTCAGAAACAGAGTATTAACGGAGGAAAAGATGAAAACTCGCTTTTAATGCTCAACCAAGGTTTTTCAGATTGATTATCTAACCTCCATAAATGCCCAACAACTTCTATTCATAAGTCATTAAGGTTTAGAGCCGTTGGGTGGTGGTTGGAGCATTAAATGTTACGAACTATCCGTTAATTTTTGTTTCTGGAAAGCTTTCTTATTCAAATAAGAGAATCCTTATTCGAATAAGGCTTTAAATAGCACAAGCGTGTTTTCCTCTGTAATGTGTTATTCGAATAACATTTTTGTTATTCGAATAACCACTTAAATGTATGGCTTCTGGGAAAACATGTTATTCGAATAACATTCATGTTATTCGAATAACTCATTCGAATATTTGATTTCCTGAGTTCTCGTTATTCGAATAACAATATTGTTATTCGAATAACCATTTAAACATGGTTTTGCTGAAAGGCTTGTTATTCGAATAACAACTTGTTATTCGAATAACCATTTAATAGAATGATTTCCTGGAGATGTGTTATTCGAATAACACTTTGTTATTCGAATAACTTATTCATGCCAAAACATTTTTTGAACCATTTATTCTAATAGCACAGGGCTTATTCGAATAAATCCTTTCCTGAAAGGTTATTTGGAATCTTTAACTTGTGTTATTCGAATAAGGAACTCCTTATTCGAATAATACATATGAAAAACATGTTTTATGCCTTTTTAAATGTTGCTCTTGATTCCATATGATCTTGTAAGCTTATGGACACGAGATGATTGATTCTTTAGAAATTAAAAACCATATTGAAGCCTTGAAAACTTGTGTGCTATCTCGAAATGTAAGATTAAGCAATTGTGAATCTTTATATATACCTTTTGCAAAATGATTGAAGTCCTAAAAGCTATACTTGATGGTCTTGAGACTCTTAGACTTGATCTTGCAACATCTTTTAAGTTTGTTATCATCAAAACACATTCTTTATGAGATACATGTCAATCACATTCTCCCCCTTTTTTATGATGACAAACAACCATTGAGAAAAGAGTTTAACAGAGTTAACTTTATCTTGTTCTTGTCCCCCTTTTGTCATGATAAAAAAGATGGGGCAAGACATGCATATACCCAGTATTCACAAACATGCATTTATATCATTTAGCAAGTAATTAAACGAACATTTTGTAAGAGATGTAAGGCAAGAACAGGCGTAGATAGTGCGAAGTCAGCAAGGAAGCTAAATCATACTTTATTCCATTATCGCAAGCATGGCCAAGGAAGTACAAGTTCAGATGTAGGTAGCCAAAGATACATCAAAAACATCAAACAAAGGATCTAAAAACTAAATTCCTATGATCAAAAATAAGTGTCTGGTGGAGGAGGAGGTGAGTCTGGTGCAGGGGCAGGAGGTGCAACCTGCAGGGCAGCAATTTCGCGTTCAACACATTCTATTCTGTCGAAGAGAATAGAAAATGTGTGTTCTATGTAAGCACGATTGTCGAGTAGAGTGGTCATAATGCCTTCCAAGGTTACTGGAGCAGGAGCAGGGGCTTCAGTAAGCTGATCAGCAGGAACAGAGTCATCAGCAGGAACAGGGGCATCTGCAAGGTCTTCATCTGCTGCAGCTTCTTCCAGTTCATCAGGGTACACCCAGCCGCCAACATTGTCTGGAACCATCTTCATTTTCTTCAGAGTGAATTCCCCAAAGATGTTGAAGTGGTTCAATTCCATTGTTCGTTCAGTTTGCCTGAGCAGTGAATATTTCTTAAAAAAGGCTGAGATAAGGAGAGCATATGGCAGGTTAGAGTTCTTGGTGGTCTTGACCTTCATCATGTATTTTCCAATAAAATTTGGCTAGTTGATCTTCCAATTTTTCTTCAGCACCCAGAGAAGAAAAATGTCATCTTCAGTCAGATAAGCATAGTTACCTCCACGAGGAGCGAGAATGTGCATGTATAAGTAGTGAAACAGCCTTTCTTGGCTTTTCAACATCCCACTCTTCAGACCAACCTTGGACCCAACTGTTCCAGGCTTCACCAGTAGTGACACAGCTTCTTCTCTTCTGTAGGCCTTCATATAAGGTCTGCTATCTGGCTCCACAGCAGCACCCGTGGCATCTAATTTGAAGAACAACATCTAATCAACTGGAGTGATGACCATTTCCTAGTCCTTTACTTCAGAGATGAGATTAGGACCGTCCATCTTCAGGTTGCAGTAAAACATTTTCACCAAATCTGGGAAAATGGAGTCCTTGTAGCTGCAGAGATCGAGCACGCCCTGATGGGAGAGATCATTGAGGAAATCAAATCCTCCATCGTCTTTAAAGAACTGGCGATCCATGTATTTGGGCTGAATAACGTCTCTGGTCCAGAATTCTTCCCTGAAGCATTTGAGATTGTTGTTATTGGACGAAAGTCTTCGAAGATCAATGGGGTTGTTGGTGGGAGCGGTTTTGCTACGTGGGCGTTTGGAAGAGAAAGTCATGGTGGAATTTTGGTGGGTTATGGAGAGAAGGAGGAGATGGGTGGACATGAAGAAGAGAAAGCAGAGAAGGGGGGAAACTTATGAAATGACAGAGGAGGCTCGTGAAATCCTTTTATAATTCCCATGTTATTCGAATAACAGTGGTGTTATTCGAATAACAAAGTGGTTCCTAAAGCGTCTTGGCTCACTGTCAAGCGTTATTCGAATAATAATATTGTTATTCGAATAACAGCGTAGTAGCTCATTTGTTTGGGGAATTCTGTCATTTGTTATTTGAATAACATACTTTGTTATTCGAATAACATAAAAATGGTTTTTGCCACTGACATGCTTTATTCGAATAACCAGTCAGTTGATATTAGGTTGTGATAACACATTCTGTGAGGTGTTATTCGAATAAGGGAATCCTTATTCGAATAATATAAACGTGTTAGAAAAATAACTAGGCTTTACTGGCAGGTTTTATTCGAATAAAGGGCTTCTTATTCGAATAGGGCATAGGATAAAAAATAATTTTATGCATTAATTTGTGGAGGATCAATTTTGCTATCATTTATTAGGTTCAGAGACATGTCAGTTTAATTCCCAACAACATATAATCAACCTTAAACCATTCAAATCAGTTCTAGAACATCTTAAATCAATTCAAATCATCATACAAGCATATAATCTAATCATATTATGTTTCAAATCACTCAAATTTGCAAGAATACTATTTTTACCAAGAATTTCACCCTTTTTGGTGAAATTGTGAGGTTGTTGAGTTGCTTGGGAATCTTGAACATGAGGGAGCACCTGCAAAATAACTTAAGGGAAATCTCCGATGCTCAAGTTAGTATTGGATTCAAATATGATTAATAGCTCAGGAATTATGCAGCAAAATGGCATGATTATGCAGAAAGCAACATGATTTGATTTTAGGATTATGCAGTAAAATGTCAAGTTATGCATGATTGATCCAAAATACCAAGTTCATTTCTTATATAGAAAAATGCTTCTTTTGCTAAGGGTTTAGTGAAAATGTCAGCTAGTTGCTTAGTGGTTTCAACAAATTCAAGCATACAATCACCCTTTTGAACATGGTCTCTAATGAAATGATGTCTTATTTCAATATGTTTAGTCCTAGAATGCAAAATGGAATTTTTAGACAAATTAATTGTACTAGTATTATCACATCTTATGGGGATGTGATCAAGCTCAAGACCATAGTCCAAGAGTTGTTGTTTCATCCAAAGGACTTGAGCACAACAACTCTCAGCTACAACATATTCAGCTTTAGCTGTAGACAATGTCACACTATTTTGTTTCTTGTTATGTCAAGAAACTAGTGAGCTTCCAAGCAAGTGACATATCCCACTAGTGCTCTTCCTATCTATTTTGCATCCAGCAAAATCAGAATCGGAATACCCAATAAGGCTACATGAGGCACCCTTAGGGTACCACAAACCCATTTGTGATGTGCCTAGTAGATATTTCATTATTCTCTTAACAACACTTAGGTGTGATTCCTTAGGATTAGCTTGATATCTAGCACACATGCATACACTAAAAATTATATCAGGCCTACTTGCAGTGAGATAAAGGAGTGAGCCAATCATACCTCTATATTTTGTAATTTCTACTGATTTACCTCCTTCATCCTTGTCCAAATAGCAAGAGGTGCCCATAGGAGTAGCCATATGCTTGGCATTGTCCATTCCAAACTTCTTGAGCAGCTCCTTGCAATACTTGGATTGACTTATGAAAGTTCCTTCTCTTGTTTGCTTGATTTGGAGACCAAGGAAGAAGTTGAGCTTACCCATCATTGACATTTCAAACTCACTTTGCATAATATTTAAAAATTTTTTACAAAGAGAGTTGTTAGTAGCTCCAAATATAATGTCATCAATATAGATTTGAACTAGAAGTATGTCATATATTTTGTGTTTTATGAAAATGGTAGTGTCAACTTTGCCTCTAGAAAAGCCTTTTTCTAAAAGGAATTTGCTCAACCTTTCATACTAAGCTCTAAGAGCTTGTTTTAAGCCATACAATACCTTTTTCAGTTTAAAAACATGGTTGGGCAATTCAAAAACTTCAAAACTAGGAGGTTGTTCCACATACACCTCTTCTTGTATAAAACCATTTAAAAAGGCATTTTTGACGTCCATTTGATAAACTTTGAAATCCATGATGCAAGCATATGCAAGTAACATTCTAATGGCCTCTAATCTAGTTACGGGAGCATAAGTTTCTTCATAGTCTATGCCTTCTTCTTGATTATAACTCTTAGCTACAAGCCTAGCTTTGTTTCTTATTATTAGGCCTGTTTCATCAAGTTTGTTCCTAAAGACCTATTTGGTGCCAATTATGGGATGATCATTGGCCCTTGGAACTAATTCCCAAACTTGATTTCTCTCAAATTGATTTAGTTCTTCTTGCATGGCCAAGATCTAATGTTCATCATTAATGGCCTCATTTATGTCTTTAGGTTCAACTTGAGAGACGAAGGCTAAATGATTACATGTATCTCTTAGTGAGTTTCGAGTGATTACCCCTTTTGATACATCACCAATCACCTTGTCGAGAGGGTGATATCTTGAAGTCCTCTATTCCTTGGGTAGGTCCAAGATTTCTAAGTCTTTTTGCCATGAGTGATCAAGGAGTCTCTCTTCTTGCTTCTTGGACTCTTTCTCTTGATTTTTCAAGTGCGTTTTTGCCAAGATTTCTGCAACATCATCAACAAAATCATTTCTCAGCTCATTTGGGTTAGTTTCATCAAATGCAACATGTATAGACTCTTCTATGGTCATAGTTCATTTGTTATAGACTCTAAAGGCCTTACTATGTATAGAATAGCCAATGAATATTCCCTCATCAGATTTTGCATCAAACTTCCCTAAGTTATCCTTTCCATTATTTAAAACAAAACATTTACATCCAAAGACATGAAAATGTGACACATTTGGCTTCCTTCTTTTGTATAACTTATATGGGGTTTTCTTTAAAATTGTCCTTATTAGGGCTCTATTCATAACATAACAAGCGGTGTTAACCGCATCCGCCCAAAAATACTTAGAAAGGTTGGCCTCATTGAGCATAGTTCTTGCCATTTCCTCTAAAGATTGATTTTTCCTTTCTATAACACCATTTTGTTATGGTGTTCTAGGGGCAGAAAAATTATGCTCAATGCCATGTTCATCACAAAAAGTTTCAAATTCATGATTTTCAAATTCACCACCATAGTCACTTCTTATGGATGCAATACAAATTTTTTTTTTCCGTTTTGGATAACTTTGGCAAGCTTTTTAAATGATTGAAAAGCATCATTTTTGTAGGCCAAGAATAATGTCCATGTAAACCTAGAAAAATCATCCATAATCACTAATGCATAGTAATTCCCACCAAAGCTCATAGTTCTAGAAGGACCAAAAAGATCCATGTGCAAAAGTTGTAAAGGTTTAGAAGTTGAAACCATGTTTTTAGCTTTAAAAGAGACCTTTACTTGTTTTCCCTTTTGACATGCATCACAAAGTTTGTCTTTTTCAAATTTGAGCTTTGGAAGACTTACTAGTTCTTTAAAAACCAATTTGTTTAAGTGATCCATGTGAATGTGAGCAATTCTTCTATGCCATAACCATGAATCATTTTCTTTACTCATAAAGCATTTAACATCATTTGAGGAGATATCATCAAGACTAATCATATATATATTATTGACCCTATGACCAACGAACTTAACTTGCTTATCATCCTTTCCCTCAATTATGCAATAAGAGGAATCAAATATAACTCTATTGCCTTTATCACATAATTGACTAATATTAAGCAAATTATGTTTAAGTCCTTCAAGAAGCAAAATATTATCAATAGATGATGAAGGGATCTTACTAACTTTACCAATTCCAAGAATCTTCCCTTTGTTATTATCACCATATGTGACATGACCATGTTTCTTGTGGGTAAGAGATGAGAACTTGGAGCCATCACCGGTCATGTGCTTGGAGCAACCATTATCAAGATACCAACTTATGCTCTTGGTCTTCAAGCACACCTACAACACACATTCAAATTTTAACCTTTGGTACCCAAATTGTTTTAGGTCCTTGTGTGTTAGAATTAGGTATGGTGCCTTTAGGAACCCAAACCCTTTTGATTCCAACCTTGGTGTTTATGTTCTTTCTAACATTGCAAGTGGATGCACTATGCCCTTTCTTACCACAATGAAAACATTTGACAAAGGGACTACTTGAAGTTTTTGAGGAAACAAAGAAGTTCTTATAAGACTTTTGATGGTTGTTTGGATTAATCCCAAACCGACTTTTTGAAAAACACATTTTTGTCTCCCTAACAACACATTTAAGTTGTTTCTTCCAAAAGTGAATTTTGCAAAAGTGTTGTTCAATTCTTCAATTTCTTTTTCAAAAGCTTTGCATGACAAACAAGGTAATGATATGGATGTGTTATCATGTGAGGAACAAGTCATACATAATGAATTAGCATCAATAAGTCCTAAGGTCTCATTTTCAATCTTGAGCTCATTTATCTCTTCACTTAAAGTAGAAACTTTGTTTACTAATAAGGAAATTATTTTGTTAGAGGACAAAACCATTTTTTTGAGCCTCAAAAATTCATCATGCAATTCTTGAAAGGCATCTTGCAATTCATCATAATAGGGTGGAGATTCTAGGTTAGAAGAGATTACCTCGGTGTCGTTTTCTCCACTTTCTTCTCCTTGAGCCATGAGACAAAGATGGGCTTCTTCATTCTCTGAATCGTCGGAAGAGCTCAAGTCATTGTCCTCTCAAGCTATATATGCTCTTCTTCCTTTCTTTTCCTTAGAGGGTCTTTTCTCAAACTTCTCCGTCTTTTTGAGATATATAGGACACTCCATTTTCATGTGCCCCGATTTTCTGCATTCGTAGCATTTTGGAGGAGTAGAAGATCCTTCTCCTTTGTGATACATTTTTTTTTAGGAAAAATTGGTCTTCTTTGAAATCCTTTTTTCTTTAGGAATCTTCCAAACTTTCTCACAAGGAGACTAAGATTCTCCTCACTTAGCTCAACATTTTTAGCATCCTCTTTACCATCTTCATCATCATCTTCAATTGTGGAAGAGGTGGCTTTGAGTGCGATTCCCTTCTTCTTTTTGTCATGCTCTTCATTTTGATTGAGCCTATTTAGTTCCAGCTCATGTTCTTGAAGCTTTCCGAATAAAGTGGTTAGAGACATTGTTGATAAATCTCTTGATTCCGCAATAGCCGTTACTTTGGGTTACCAATTTCTGCTTAGACATCTCAAGACTTTGTTAATAAGATCCTCATTAGGAAATGTCTTTCCCAATGAGATAAGATGATTAACAATGTGAGTAAATCTCTTTTGCATATCTTGAATACTCTCACCTTGGTTCATTCTAAACAATTCATATTCATGAGTAAGAGTGTTTATTGGAGATCATTTTACCTTACTAGTACCTTCATGAGTTACTTGTAGGGTATCCCACATATCTTTTGCGGTCTTGCAATTTGATACCCTAAAGAATTCATCATACCCTAAGGATGTGGTGATGATGTTCTTGGCCCTCAAATTGTATTGAACATTCTTTTTATCATCATCGGTCCATTCAATTCTAGGTGTATTAATTTTCACACCATCTTTAGTTTGTGTTGGGACAAAAGCACCATTTTCAACGGCGTCCCATACATCTAAGTCAATAGCTTCAATGAAAATTTTCATCATTTCTTTCCAATAGGCATAACCATCCCTATTGAAATAGGGAGGTCTGTTTATAGAAGAACCTTCATTTAAAAAACCATTTGAAGCCATCACTTCTCTTGAAGCTGCTAAGCTCTTTATACAATAGTCTAACTCTGATACCATTTGTTACCAAGTGGCCTCAATACTCAAGAGGGGGGTGAATTGAGTAAATAAAACAAGTTCGCAAATCTTTCGCAAATCGTTTGATAACCGATTTTCGTTGAAACTATTGAATGATTAGAGATAATTGGATAGATGAGATAAATACTTTTACTTATAAAAGTGACAGCCAAAGGAGACAATATTCAAGCAATTCAATAAAACAGTGCACAAAATAAAGAGAAGGGTTTAGAGAAAACAAACACAATGGTTTATCCTGGTTCGATCACCAATCCACTTGTGATCTACATCCAGTCCCCAAGCAACAACTTGAGATTTTTCACTATATCTTCAAGTTTCAATGGGTGCTTGACAACCACTACAACCTTGAGCACTCAACACTTTGGGATACCTCACCCTTATGCTTGAGCCTCTATTTTCCAAGGGATACCTCACTCTTTTACAGTTTGGAGGGATGCCTCACCCTCTCTAGAGATTATACAAAGATTGAATAGGTAGAAACTCTCTTCAAAGAGCAGATAATACAACTGGAAATTCAATGGGTATATGATTCACAGTTTATGCTCAGAAACAGAGTATTAACGAAGGAAAAGATGAAAACTCACTTTTAATGCTCAACCAAGGTTTTTCAGATTGATTGTTTAACCTCCATAAATGCCCAACAACTTCTATTTATAAGTCATTGAGGTTTAGAGCTGTTGGGTGGTGGTTGGAGCATTAAATGTTACGAACTATCTGTTAATTTCTGTTTCTGAAAAGCTCTCTTATTCGAATAAGAGAATCCTTATTCGTATAGGGCTTTAAATAGCACAAGTGTGTTTTCCTCTATAATGTGTTATTCGAATAACATCTTGGTTATTCGAATAACCACTTAAATGTATGGCTTCTGGGAAAACATGTTATTCGAATAACTCATTCGAATATTTGATTTTCCTGAGTTCTCGTTATTCGAATAACAACATTGTTATTCGAATAACCATTTAAACATGGTTTCGCTGAAAGGCTTGTTATTCGAATAACAACTTTGTTATTCGAATAACCATTTAATAGAATGATTTCCTAGAGATGTGTTATTCGAATAACACTTTGTTATTCGAATAACTTATTCATGCCAAAACATTTTTTTGAACCATTTATTCGAATAGCACAGGACTTATTCGAATAAATCCTTTCTTGAAAGATTATTTGGAATCTCTGACTTGTGTTATTCGAATAAAGAACTCCTTATTCGAATAATACATGTGAAAAACATGTTTTATGCCTTTTTAAATGTTGCTCTTGATTCCATATGATCTTGTAAGCTTATGGACACGAGATGATTGATTCTTTAGAAATTAAAAACCATATTGAAGCCTTGAAAACTTGTGTGCTATTTCGAAATGTAAGATTAAGCAATTGTGAATCTTTATATATACCTTTACAAAATGATTGAAGTCCTAAAAGCTATACTTGATGGTCTTGAGACTCTTGGACTTGATCTTGCAACATCTTTTAAGTTTGTTATCATCAAAACACATTCTTTATGAGATACATGCCAATCACAAGTATGTAGTATGTAGAAGTGACGTCGCTAGTATGAGTTATCTTTATATATCTCTGTATATCTAAGATATATCTAGATATCTGTATTAGGATGTTACATAAAACATGGATGATGGTGGTTGCTAGTGAATTAGTCGATGGTGGGGCTATGGACGATAGTGGTGGTTGAAAGTGCATGTTCGACGGAATGGGAGGCTGTGACAGTGAGGGAATAGGAGGGTGAGGAGGTTGTGACAGTGGGGCTATTGGCATTGAAAGGGAGGGAGTTGAGACTATGGAGAGAAATGCTTGGGTAACCATAGAAGGGTGAAAGTAGTTATTTTTGTGATAGTATATCTTAACCAAGGTTAGTGTAGGTTAAGTTAACTAATAGCTATCCATCACAATGGGGTAGGGTACAATTTTGGAGTCAAAATGGGGTTAAGTGTCATTTTGTCAAACTTGAATATAGTTTATGTTATTTACCCTAAATTAAATTCATTAAAATTAAACTCTTTATTTTAACTCTTCTTCATGGTTATAAATTGCGGTCCGCAACCATATCACAACTGCAATTACAGCCGCATTAGCGTTATTTTTTCACAATTCTCCGCAATTACGATAAACGCAACCACAATTTAAAACCATGCTCTTCTTTTATGGTTTTCTTCCTTATGTTTTTCACTTTTGCAAATAAACTTTCACAATTAGTTAAGTTAGATGCCTAGTCAGCTAGGTAGTTAGTCTAGTTAACTTTGTTAGTTATCCTAGTCAACTAATGTTGTTAGATTAGTCACATGAGCTTCACTTGTGTTCACATGATGCACGGGAGAATTGGTACTCCAATTTGTTTGTATATAAATTCAATTATAAGTTAATAATAACCAGTTGATTTATTCTTCATAATTTCTCACTCTAATATGGTATGATCAACATTATCTTGAAGCTTCTGTTTCCATTCTTCATATTATTTTCCCTTGTTTTCCTTCCCTTCCTATCATTTTCTTTTCCTTCTTCACCATGATGAACATAGACGATTCTTCTAGCCCATTCTTTTTGCATCACTCCGATAACCCTGGTTTCATTCTTGTTTCTCAATTGTTGACTGGGGATAACTATCATCCATGGAGTCACACAATGAAGATGGCCCTTTCTGCCAAGATCAAATTCAGGTTCGTAGATGGTTCTATTCCTCGACTCGATGATCAAGATCAATAACTTCTTCATGCTTGAACCAAGAACAATGATATGAAGATCTCATGGATTTTGAATTTTGTTTCCAAGGAAATTAATTCCAACATCATCTACAATACTACAGCTCAACGAGTCTGAGATGATCTCCGTTAATGTTTTCAATAACAAAATGGTTCAAGAACTTTTCAGCTAAAGCATGATCTGATGAGTCTTCAGTAGGATCAGCTCTTTGTTGCTCAATACTTTATAAAGCTGAAGTTAATCTAGAAGGAACTTAATGATTACAAGCTTATGGCTAATTATACATATGGAGGAATCAAGCCTCTGCTTGAGTATGTTCAAGATGAGCATGTGATGCAATTCCTTATGAGATTGAATGAGAGTTTTACTTCAACTTGTGGCCAAGTTTTGTTAATGGATTCTATTCCTCCCCTTAACAAAGTGTTCAGTTAGCTTTTTCTACTAAAGCTAATGTTCCCAAGTCAAAATCCTCCAAGAAATATCGCCCTCTCTGTAGTAACTATGGCATTTTTGGTCATTCAATGGATAAGTGCTATAAGCTTCGTGGATATCCTCCAAACTACAAGCCAAGATCCAAGTCGAATGCTTCTGCACCCACTGTGAACCAAGTTGCTATGCTTGACATTTCAGGAAACTCCACTCATACTCTTCCAATGAGCAATACTCAGTATCAACACCTGTTGGCCATGTTGGCTACTTAGTTATCCAAAACTACTAAACTTGTTATGGAGCAGGCAGAATATTCTTCCTCTGTTGTTCCTGCAAGTATTGCTTTGTGCACTCCTCTTTCTTCTTTTGTGTCTAATATTAATTACTGGATTTTAGATTCAGGAGCTTCGTGTCACATCTTTTTTCCTTTGGAACATTTCACTGCATCTAAACCTGTTTGTCAATTTACCTAATCATTCAATAGGTTCTATTCAATTAAGTTCGAATCTATTGTTACATAATGTCTATCATATTCCAAATTTTCAGTTTAACTGTATATGTTAGTTCTCTCCTTCGCGATACTAATGTCTCCAACACTTTTAATTCTAATTCTTTTTTCATTTAGGACAACAGCATCTCCTAGATGGTTGGTAGGGTGACATCATTGAAGGCCTTTATGTCTTCAAAGCTGGTTTTTAGACTACCCTACCATCATCATATGTTGTATCTATTCCTACTTATATTCCATTTAATCATACAAATTCTATTATTTTCAATAATGTGAATTCTGTATCTGCCAGTACATGGCACTCTATGTTAGGACATTTGTTTTACCAGAGACCTAATTTACTAAGTAATAAGCTCAAATTTCATGTGTCAAGATCTCATTCTACTTCCTGTCATATATGTCCTTTGGCAAAACAAAAAAGACTTACTTTTGAATCTCATAATCATCTATGTCATGCTAAATTCAATTTAGTGCATTGTGATATCTAGAGGCCATATCATGAGCCTATTTATATTGGTCATAAGTATTTTTTGAGCATAGTAGATATCACAGTAGATTTACTTGGACTTATTTGATGAAAATAAATTTGAGGTCACCACTCTACTCATACAATTTTTTAAGATAATTAGAACATAGTTTGGAGTTACTGTTAAAAGTATTTGATCAGATAATGCTAAGGAACTATTACTTAACTGATATTTTTGGCTAAAGAGGGTATTCTACATCAATTCTCATGTATGCATAAACCTAAGCAAAGCTATGTTGTAGAGAGAAGGAATCAACATTGACTCAATGTAACTCGAGCACTGTATTTTTAGTCTAAGGTTCCTTTATCTTTTTGGGAAGATTATATGTCGATTGCCAGTTATCTTATCAATCGAGTCCCCTTCCCTTGCTCTACAATCAAACCCCTTCTTTCCAGTTGTACCACACTGATCCAAATGATTAGTTCCTTAAAAGTTTTGGCTGCTTGTGTTTCTCTTCTACCATTCCTGCCACTTGAGAAATTTTCACCCAAGGCATAACCATGGTGTTTGTTGGTTACCCTAGAGGTTACAAAGCTTATACATTGTATACTCTTCACACCAGGACATTCCAGATTTCTAGGGATCTAATCTTTCATGAAGATTATTTACCTTTTTCACTCTACTTCCCATTACTCAACAAATGTTGACCCTTTTCCTAATAGTGTCATTTCCCAAACCTCTTTCTAAGTCTATACCATATCCTATTGCCATTCCCAATGTAGTCCCTGAGCCTGCACTGTAACACCCCAAATTTCGTATCTCTTAAACAATAATTTTGACAGTTAACAGAATTTTACTGTTTAGTGATCTCTATGTGCAGTAAAATTATTTTGATTATTTCGTCAGCATATTTGATCGTTTTGAGTGATTTACTCCGTGTCAGAAAAATAATAATTTTCGGGCCGGGAAAAATCTTTTTGTATTTATTTCTCTTGACTGTTAATTATTTTTAACAATCTGACTTAATTTTCATACGTTTTCTAATATTTGTGATTTTTGTGGATGATTATGAATTTTTTACTGTATGTGGGCCCAGGTGGTCCTAGGTGGGCTCAGGTGACCTTACGTGGGCCTAGGTGGGTCCCGCAAAGTGAAAATTTTTCTACGCATAGAAAAATTTGTACTATTTAGACGGAGACAGGGGATCTTACTAAACCTGAATCCGGAAACAGTTTTAGAAATTTTCTTGTATTGTGTTTGACACTGTATTTAATTATTGGGCGATAAAAATACAATAAATATATTCTTTCGTGGGGTTTTTAGTAGATAAAAATAAAAATTATATTGCTTAAGTCAACATTAGTGGTTTGGATATCCACCATTGATTTAATTAACGGTGGAGACTTGATCTTGATTTAATCAACAGTTGAGAAATAAATCTAATAAAGAAACATTAGATGTTAACCATTGATCTAATCAATGGTAGAGATTTAATGTAGACAAGCTTAATAAGAAAAACTTCAATATCAACCGTAGATTTAATCAACGGTGTAAAATTGGTCTTGTAAAGTAACAAAAATCATTTATAACCATTGGATTTGGATTAAATCAAGGGTGGAGATTTAGTCTTAAAAAGTGAAAAAGACCATTTATGACCATTGGATGAAGAATTAATCAAGGGTGGAGATTTGGTCTTAAAAAGTAGTAAAGACTAATTATGACCCTTGGATTAAAAGTAAGAAGGAGTAATCTTGACCCTTCATTTTTGGAGACACATCTAATGGTTAGAATTTAAAGGAAAAAGATCTAATGGCCTAGATTAAGTCTTCTAAATCCAAAGTCTATCTAAATCCTAACCATTGAATTAATCAATGGCCAGAAATGCTTTAGATGGTGACTAATAATGATGACAACTTCATGAATGCATTAGGAAGAGGGGGGACGGTTTTGGAGAATGCATAGGAAGGAGGAGACAATTTTGAGTAGCTTTTTAGGCCAAAGAAAAAAAAAGATGAAGTCAACAATAGTAGCTTTAATTTGATTAGTCACTAATTAATCCTAATTTGGTTAATCTAATGGCCTAATTAACAAGCTAAGTAAACTAAATTAAATGTTAAATTGTTATAATTTAATTCTTAATTAGATATCCTAATTTTAATTAAAGGATATAATATATACAATTATATGTCTAATTAATTAGTTATGTAATTGAATAATTAATTAAGATTGGTTAGGAAACTAAACCTAATTAGTTAGCTATTTAATTAGCATACAATTAACCTTTAATTAAAAATAATTAAGTCCTTAATTCCATGAAGAGTCACACGGTTATGCAGCTTGGAGAGCTTCTCCAAGGTTCTTGAATAATCTTGCATGAACATTAGGTGGTCAAAAGGTAACCAAGCCATGTGTTTCAAATGTGAACACAATTATGATCTTTTATTTCAAGTATATCTCCTATTATTTCCTACACAATTCACCTCACGGATGCACCACTCAATATTACTCTCAATATTTGCTTTTCTCTCACCTAAAGACTTAGCCATTTTCTCTCTAAATTTCAAGAACACCAAAGCATATTTTTCTTCCATTTTCACACCATATGGTTCTGCCCTAGCACCCTTGAGCACATTCACTCACCTATAATTTTCACTCTCATCATTTCCTAAAGCTAAACACCATTCTAAACACTTTTCATTTAGAAAGTTTTCCCAAAATCCCACTCTAAGTGCTTCAAAATCTCACTTTTACCTTACTTCCTTGGAGGTAAACTTTGATTTCTATGGTTTAAATTCATGTTTATGATTTTCTAAGCCATGTTTGTTCCATGGTTTGTTATTACTAAGCTTTGTTTGTGATTTTACTAATTGTTTTAGAATTGTTAGGAACTTCTCAAAATTCTATCATCTACAACCTTGTCCTTCAAGTTAAAAATCAAAAAGCTTATGTTTTCCTTCTTGTGAGGAATTCGGTCAACCACCGTAAGACCACCCTTCAAGTTTGTTTAGTTTAATCCAAACATAGATCTTGAATCTACATGATATTCTAAGCAACTTTCATGTTGGAGATTTTCTCTAAATCATTCATCTTCATGGACTTTCTTCAAGATCAAAGTTATTGGATTTTTGATGTGAAGTATAAGAAGACTTCATTTCTTCTCTTCTTTTTCATGTTCTAAACCATATTTGATCCATGATTCCTCTTAATCAAACTTAGTATACTAATTTCTATGTATTTTGTTTTGTATTTGAGAAGCCTTTGGTGGTGAAGGACTTGGAAAAAGAAGCAAATCAAAAAGTTTTTGAGGATCTTCAAGAGGTAAGAGGGAGATCCATCTCACCAACTAAGTATGGTGGTGGGAGATGGTCTTAAATTTGATGGATGGTGAATCCATGTGAGGATTCCAATCCATGGTCATGTAATAATTTATGTGTGTTTTATGAACTTTGATTTATTTGCTTATGCTAGATATGCTTTGTATGATTTTATGGTTTTGATGGTATGCTTATACTATGCATGATGATAATATGGCATGCTTTTGATATATATATATGATGTGTATGTATGTGTATACCATGATTTGATGATAGAAAAAAAATTAATTTTTGGTCCCAATGGCCAAAGAAAGACTACGATTTTGATGCCCTTGATTAGGGTTCATATTAAAAAATTTCAAGAACAAGGGAATTAATTTTTGATCCCTAGAAATATGGTGAATATCGGTTAAGACACCTCAAGATAGGTGTTCATAAATGAATATTTTCATGAATGATGAAAATGGATGTTTAGAAAAACAAGGAAAATAAACAAAGAGTTTATTTTTCAAAGAGTACAAGAACATGGTTCTTGAGGAACTTTTATTGATTTATTTTGTGTAAAAAGTTTCTAAGTGTTTTACAAAACATGATATTTAAATGAAAATAGTAATGATGACTTTAAGAATTTGCAAAGAAAGTGAAAAAAAAAAGAAAGTGCAAAAAAAAAAGAAAATAAAAATGAATTTGAACAAATGGGTTTGGATTTATAACCATAAGTCTTGCGGTTTTAAAAATAAAATTTTTAATGGTTTTGTTTGTGTAAAACCATATCAATTTAGAAGGAAAAATATTTGATGGTTTCAATAGTCATGCCCACGTTTTTGAAGGCTTGTAATGCCTTGATTTTTATGAACAAAGTGATTTTCAAAGTGGAAACGTAACTTGATTTAATACAAGAATTTGAAAAGGGAATTAGAGCATTTTAATCACTTGAGAAATTAAGTTTTTGTAAACAAAAATGTTTTCGAACTTCAATTTATTTTGAAAAAGGTTGTGTTTGGAAATGATTTGGGAAAAATGAAGAATATAGTGGTATTATGAAAATCTACTAACGTATAACTTATTTTTGAGTTTTGAAGTACGTTAGAAAATGTTAAGTTTTGAAACGTTGATTTATATCAATGGAAAAATGATTTTGTGAATTATATTTTGGAAAAAGATTTCTTGAGTAAAGAAATGTGGAAAAAAATTTTTGAGTAAAGAAAATGTATTAAATAAAGGATAAAGTCATATTATTTTGAGGAAAGTTGAAATGGAATTTTTGAAGAAATGAGAAATATTTTCTACGTAATGGAATTGTGGTGAAAAATAATTATTTACGTATCTTAAAAATGTAATTTTTAAAGTACGTGATTTGAAATATAGTAAAATATTTTCAAGTGTTTGAAAATACAGTAAAATATTTTTATGCGATTTGAAATATGATAAAATATTACTACGTGATTGGAGATGCGTTGAAACATATTTAAGTGATTTGAATTACGTTTAAATATTTTACGTAATTTGAACTACTGTTGAAAAATCACTACGTGATTAAATAATGAGAGAATATTTTTACGTGATTGTGAAAATGACGAAAAATCATTATATGATTTGGAAAGTGTTTTAAATATTTTAAGAATGATGGAAAATGATTTACGCAACTTAAAAGAATGATTTTTAAGTTACGCAATTTTGAAAATGATGAAAAATCATTACGCAATTTGAGAAACATATATTTTTATACGATTGAGAAAAATGTTGACAAATTTAATACGTGATTTAAAGGTGCAACAGAAGAGTTACAGTATTGTGAAAACGTAACAGAAACGTTTTGGAATTGTGAAAATGAAATGAAAATATTGCGCAATTTTGTGAAAACACGACGAAAGAATTTTATAACTATGAAAATGTGATAATATGATTTTCTTGTTGAAAATACAGTATAAATACTGTAGAACCAGTATATGGATGCTGTGTGAGAAAATGACATGTTTTGCCTGTGATTGGCATTTGGTGCATTATACATGCATTGGAAAGATATGTCTGTGATTGGATTTGGTGCATTATACGTGCATTGAAAAAAATATGCATTGAAGCATATGATTACATTGAACAAATGAAATTGAAAAGATTTGGCCCTTTGGGGTTGGACTTGCACTGATATATTCGTACATTGTATAAAATATGCGTTAAAGCATATGATTACATTGAACAAATGAAATTGAAAAGATTTGACCCTTTGGGGTTGGACTTGCACTGATATATTCGTGCATTGTATAAAATATACCTAATAGCTATTATAGCCCTTGTGGTTGAAGAGAGAATGAGAATTGATAGTGAGGTCTATGATGGATCTTAGGGGCGTCGAGGCGCGGCGGTCGACCAGATGGACAGTTAGCGAGTACCACATGTGCCACTTGGCGATGCAGTCCATTGCAACGCATTGACGATACCCGACAAGAACACGATTCTTTTCAATGACTGGGAGATTGTCTTTGGGCTAAGGCTGACAATTAACCAGAGCATTCTTCTCGAAATTGTGAAAACCTCCATGGAGTTGTTTTTGATAAAATGAGTCTTTGTGCATATGCATAAATCTGAGCATTTATATCTGTGTGATATATTAATTGAGGAATATTAGTTATTGGTTATGATAATTGTTTTGAATACTTGGATGCTGATTGAATTGATAAATGATTGGATGATGATAGTTGATTAATGTTGATGGCATGATCATAATTGCGGTATGATTTATCTGTATGATATTGCTGTTTGTGTTATCTCTGTGCTGCCATGTTGGTATTGGTGTAGGTGATCTCACCTCTTTGTTATATTATTTTGCTTTGTCTATATTGTTAAAATCAAATAATAGAAGGATCGAGTTGTCTTAGATATAACAGGCGATGGATACTCTGAGATTGGTGACAACAATAAGGAGTGGACATTCAGGACTTGAAGGTGTGCAGTGTTGATAAAGGAACAGATGTCTGATGCATCAAGATGGACAGAAAAAGGAATAAGTATGTTAAAGTTTCTCGTTAGTGTTGTCAGGTGCTATTAAGTAGGACCCGTCATGGGGTTTGCTACTGTTAAAAAAAATTAAGTCTGTTAATTTTATATTTCTCTTTAAATTGTGATATTAATTGGTGTCAATATTGCATAATGAATAGTTGAAATATGATTTTCAATATTACCTAATATTTCAGTAAATTTACGTTTCAATAAAGAAGAAATTTTGAAACCCATCTTTTATAACTCAAACTTTGTGCGAACTTCTTTTCAGATTATGAGTCGGGAGTCGGAAATGTGATGCCCTAAGGAGGGTGTTACATGCACCACCTATTACAGGTTCTTCACCACCAAATCCTCATTCTTCTAACCCACCAAGAAGATCTACTAGAACAACTACACCACCAGCTTATCTAACTTACTCTAGTTGTCTTTTTGTTCCTTAGTCCTCACTCAAATATACTATTCCTAATCTAGAATCCTATCATAAACTTAGTCCTCATTACAAACAATATGTCTGTCAACTTTCATAAGTGTTTGAACCCTAGTTTTACCACCAAGCAACTAAGTTTCCTGAATGGTAGCAGGTGTGATGCCCCTTACCATATACAGTCTACCTTAATCTCAAATAGGTGAACCAGATAGGATAAAGTTCATCATGTGTTTCTTTTTATAACCTATTTCAATTTGGTTAAGTTCCTAACTTGTTTTAACCATCTTGTATTTCAAAATTATTTGTTCTCCTTTTTAAACAACTTGTTGTCCTGCCTAGTATTTAACTTTATTTTAATCTTAAATCAAGTTATTTAACTCTCAACATGAGCTAGGCTGAAAGCCTTTAATGAGCGTGCAATGAAATCAGTCTTGCAAAGTATATCTACCACCTCAAAGTGAGTCTTAACTAGAAGAACTCTAACTTTTTCATGCATATTCAATTAAATATAACCACCAAAAACATACATATAATGAGATACCGGCCCTTTGGGCCTTCCACTAAGTATTATTCATTATCAAGTTTATACACAAATACATAAAAATACCAAGTTGGCATTAGTACCCACATATATAGTCATCCATAACAGATAGAGAGTCAGTCAGTCAAAACAAAGTAAGGTCAAGACAGTTAGACATCTATATCCAAATGCCACAACATATGCTCATGTATATATAAAAAAAAAAAAAAGGTTCTAAGATGTCAATTACTATTCTACTCATCCACTATCTGACCCTATATCGTGAATCCTAATCCAGCTCCATCACTAGGCACAACAGGCGTGTATATGATACGCATGGGAACATTACAAGAAAATTGCATTTTTGCGATGGATAATTTGCGACAGATTCGAATTCGTCACAAATTGAGACGAATTTTGCAACGGATCCCTTGTGATGAATTTTTTGCCACAAACTTTTTCAATGACACATTTATCGTGTTAATTTTTTTTATATAAAAAAAAGAGTTTTCGTCACAAAGTTATAAAATAAATAAAAAATATTTTAAGTAAAAATAAAATTAAAAATTTTGTGACAGACCAATCCACTGCAAAATCTGTCACAATTTTTTTTAGAAAAAATGTGATAGATCTTTTGCCCCAATATCTATCTTTTACCCATTGCACATCAGCCACTTTTTCAATATGAGATTATCTTCTTCCACCGCCATCCACTGCACATTAAATATGGCCACAAGAACAAGTCGAATCATTGTCATTGTTAGCTCAAGTTAATTTTTATTTAAATTATTATTTCCTTTACCCTTTTCCTTCCTAGCAATGGCAAAGACAAACTCATCCTTCTCCATTTTCTTTCTTTCTTCCCCAAACTTTAAAAGACACTATCATCTTTCCCAAAAATTTCTAACCCCTCCTCCATCTTTCTCTCTCTCTTGCGTCAACAGCATTTAGGTATGAGTCACTGACTTTCTTAATTGCATGTTAATTAATTCCTTTCCATTTTTTTCTTATGCTTTTTTTTTTCTTGGAACTGAGGTAAAACATTTCCAGTTTTAGAAGATAAAGAGTAATGGCATGTTTTCTTGCACGGTCGCACACCAAATACCATATAAGAGAGAAATGAATGGCAGATTAATGATAAATCAATATTTGAATCTTAAGTTAGGGATTATGTTATTAATAAAATGATTATCATTTCTTCATTAATAAAATTTGTGCTCTTCATGTTATGCATCTCTTCATGTTATGCTTATGCATAGGTGTTGGAGCAATTGAGTGGCCAAACCCCTGTCTTCTCTAAGGGTATACCTTACCCTTTTGTATCTGGTTTTCCTTCCCTATTAAAAGCATTGGCATTTGTTCATGATTTGATTTTCATTTTCTTTCAATAGCTAGGTACACTGTCAGATCATTCGGAATCAGGCGTAACGAAAAAATTGCTTGCTATGTCACTGTCAGGGGAGACAAGGCAATGCAGCTCCTTGAGAGTGGATTGAAGGGTCAAGAAGTATGAACTCATAAACCGGCTGTTTCAGATTTGGCATTCAGGAGCACATTGATCTCGGTATCAAGTATGTTACTTACAACCTTCTTGTTTCATACTTTCATCATTATAGAATGCAATATTAATTTATATAAAAATGTTATATGGTATGATTGGGGAACTTGCAAACAATTCACATGTTATACATGGATGAATATGACGTTTTTGTTGGGGCCTCACTTGTCATTTCATTAGCTGATCTTTTAAATTCATATTACTACTCACTGAAAATAGTAATGCTGAGATTATAGTTACTTTTGTTTCTGGTATTTGCATATTTATAAGCCTGTGTTTGTCTTTGATCTTTAACCTTAGAAATTATTAAAAGAATTATATTAATTTCTTTTGTTTTTTGGTTCTTCTCACTGTTTGCTTCCCAATAAAATGCTAGAAAATGGAATTTCAGTTTTTGCTTTTTTCATTTTCGGATGTTGGCTGGGGTTGTTGGACATTTGATACTTTCAATTTGATTGTCAGTCACAGTTTTAAAACTAGTGTTAAGGTTTTGTCTCAAGGGATCTTGATTTTTCATTTGCTTTATCTACATCTCCCTTTCCTTAAAAGATCCTGATAGAGAACTCAATCAACAATCAATGCGTCCTTTTCCTCCCAATTTTGGATTTAAATTCTTTGGGATTGGCTTTGTATTTTATTGTTTAGTATTGTTTATTTGAAGGAGTTTAGTGTTCAATTGGGGATTTGGGGTTAGTTTCTTTGACTTGCTGCAGCATGAGATTTTGATGGTTTAGAACAATTATATTATAGCATTTTGGTTTTGATTATTTTTAGGGAAAAAATCACTTTTTTTTTTCAAAAGCTCTCTCATAAAGATTTTGATTATAGGCTTTTTTAAACACAAAATAAGCTAATCTAAACACACGTTCTATATGACATAAGCATTTAATATGCCAAGTTCTGAAACTGCAGTATGGGTTTAGCATTATTTGAGCAATTAGTTTCTGATTGTGCTTGTCAATATAATTTAATTTCTGCCATTTCAATTTGGTGCCTTCTGTACTTGCTGGTTCTTGGATACAGCCTTATGGTGAGATCTTTGTGTTGTATGCCTATAGTTTAGCTTTCAAAACCTAATTTTATATTTATATTTTTGTAATCTTTCTGACAATAAATAATTCATTATACAGTATTTTTTGGTTCATTTTCCTAGGTTGTGGTAGCATGCTTGTGAAAAAATGCTTCTTCTATTTGACTTCTGAGTTTTATATGGGATTTGCCAATCCAGAAAGAGGAGTTGAGAATTGCGTTCTTATTATTTTTAGCTCAATTTGCTATATTTTTTGTTAGCTTTTCTTGTATGTTGAACTTTTGTACTAGAGTTAGATGGTTATATTTTCCATCCCAACCTTTTGAGGGTATATTAGATTAATATGTTTGCGGATGAAACACATCAAATTTGGGACTTTGACGGTTGCAATTGCACTATGGATTCTAAACAACTGATGGAAAAATGAGGTTTCAGTTATATGCAGTGGTATTGAATTTACATTTAGGTGTTGAGAATTTTTTTTAAATTTTTTTTATGATAGAAAACGAAATTAATTAAGAAATAAGGAAGAGATATACAGAGATAGGAGGATAAGATATCCTCCACAAGAAAACTACTAAAGAGAAAAACACAAATAACCAGCAAAACAAAACTCAAGAATAATAGTTCACAATGACAGTCCAATCTCTATGCAAATCTGAAATAGTGACCCCCTTTAAAAGACCATGAGCCGAGCACTAAAGAGAAGCCAAAAACCTAATTCTTTCCCACAACATTTTTACAGACATCGAATCTGATGTAGTGGAAGAAGTCTAGATAGGATTCTACCAAGGAGTAGAGAAGGACTAAGAGAAGAAAGAGTGAAACACAGCCAATGGGCTAGTTCTTCTGGTATAACAAACCAGGAAAGAAGAAAAACTCTTCTTGATAATTCTTGATTTAATATTCAAATGAAAGGATTTGTCATACAAAAGTTGAGGTCTAGCTTTTATAGTGCAAGCTAAGACCTTTCACACTTCATGACTTTCAGCCTAGTCTCTTAGCAATTCCAAATTATAATTATTAGACTACAACTTCCTAGAGACAACTTACTAGAAAGCAAGTTACAAGAAAAACAACTCCCAAAATATGGAGTGTTTAGGTTGTTTATAATGTTTGTTTAATTGTGTTATATGCCTCCTTACTATGAGACCTTGACTGTTAGAGGCAGTTAGAACTTAGGAATGGATAACTAACATTTTTGAATAGATCGACAGGACAGGACAATTTATGGTTACTTTTTCTAATTTGAGTTAACGTCTGCCATCAAGATACTATTGCTGAGATTTTGATGTAATTTGCTGCTAACTTCTAAGTGGACGATAGATTATTGGTTTCAGTTTATTTCCTTATTAACATCTGTCAGGGCATTCTTTATTTCTTCGTCTTTGCTAATTCTAAAATGCCAATTGTTTCTTGATTTGTATCTGATTTCACTTGATTCATGCAATATTTTACTTGATTAAGCTCATTTCTTACTTGATGAAGAGAAAATAATTCAACTTCTATCAGTGTTCTTCCCTGCTTGTACCTTATGTGAAAGTAGGCTTGTATGAGTAAAATGTTCTAGTTCTTGCCTCAAGTTGTTAATTATTGTTAGCTAACTATAAAAATTACGGTTTACCTTATCATTGGCAGTTCTCTGCTGTAATGTTTGCTGAGTATCTACAAGTATAGAGTATCTAAAAGGCTAAAACAACTTACATAGAAAAAATAACTTTATTGTTTCGTTAAGGGGCTAATATTCTGTTTGACTCTTGATAATCGGTAGGAGTTTGTTGGTTTCGATTAAATTAATGCAAACAATTACATTTTATTCTCTGGGAACCTGCTTTTGGTAAAAGGATGCCCCAGGGGGGAGAGGTTAACATTGTGCATAACCACCTACTGAAACATGTTCTGTAAATAATGTCTGAACATAGAATGACGACTTTTATTTACACAACAATTTGATTGCTAGGCTTTGTTTACTAATTATCTATTGATTTGATGGGATCGAACATTTTGGGACTCGCATGAGTAGCGTACCCCAAGCTTGGGATCCCACCCATTTTGATGAAGTCCATTCTTGCTTATTATCACCTTGTGCTATAGGGAGTGAGGTTCGAAAGGAAAACACCACAGCCATCTAACCACTTAAGCAATATTCTTGGAAACCAGATTCCTGGGCCTAAATCATCATCCTTCCTTCATAGGCTTGCAACATACCTGCCAATTAACAAGATGACCCTCCTTGAATCACTTGATTACTAATTGCCGATTTCCATAGTGCAATAGTAATTGCTGATTTTGGATGAAAATCATTTTTAATCATGTTGGCGTGAGATTTTCCATCTTTTCTGCTGCATGTTAAAGTATGATGGAATTTATATTATTAACTTGAAATATGAGGAGAATCTATCTTAGAAAAACTAATTTATATGGTGAATCTTGCAATATCACAGGAAAAGTACTGGGAAGAGCACCTTGGAAAAGCTATGCCTCTCATGAGACCAAAGTTTTATTGGGGTCCATGGAGGGTAATGAGGGGAGAGGTTCCCCCATCTGAGTGAAAAGCTCTGGAGGTGTGTTTCAGGCTTACTTCCAATTCACCTCATGTTGCCACTGTTTCTAATTACTGAATGTTTGGTATCATAAAAAATTTTCTACTGCATACATATTTTTATGGGCAAAACCCTTTATCAGATCAGAGTGTGTTGTCTTTTCTCTTGGCTCAAGACATTCTGGTTATTTATGTTCTCGATATTGCTTAATTTATTTTTCAGCTTTTGTTGTTCTTCTCTATTAATTATTATGATAGGAACTCAATGTACATAAACTTGATTAGGTACTCAGATGTGGATTTATGGAATAATTTGTTTGGTATCCTCTGCAATCTTCTTTTTGCATTTTGTTGCCACCAACTTCAGCTAAAAAAAATGCTGGAATCTCTCTGTCTCTCTCTCTTGTTGGGTACAAATTGAAGTTTTGGGAGTGAGGGCTCGTTCCATTCAAAGGTTGATGCATACTACAAACTTCATTAAAAGCTTATTGTGGTATTTACAGATGACCTATCAAGACATTTGATGTTGCACTTTCATTGTAGTAGTTGAGTCGACCCATATTTCTAAATGCTCAAATCTCTTTATTCTTTGCTCTTTGTGCTTATGATTTGCCATCTTTAATTTGATATTATTTTGCTTCTTGACAAGGACTTGACAATATCTTCTCTTGAAAAGTTAGAGCAGGACATCAATGTGAATTGAAGCCAATCAGATTCTTGTCCATGCAAAAATAATTTCTTAGTTGCTAATACATTTTGAGAATAAAATGGTAACATGATTTTTTTATTTTATTTTATTTAACTTTGAGTTGCATGACTTGTAATTGTATAAGTTAGAGAGAAGTCTACTTGTAAAATGTAATAGCAATTAATGGTATGCATAAGATATTGTAACTATTTCATATACTTTCAACTATTTTGATATATTTTATAGTTACTTGAATAATTATAATGATTGATGATTTATTATTATTTTTGGTAAATTTTGATTTTGAATAATTGTATGCATAGGAAAATAGAATTTTTATTTTTATAAAATAAAAGTTTCTAATTGTGACAAATCCCAACTAGATGCTTAATTTTTTAAATATTTTTTAAAATATTAGAGATTGATATAAAGACAGAAAAATTCGTCTCTAATTTAGAGACGAAAATAGAGATAAAAATTTTTCGTCTCTAATTAAAGAATTGAGACGAATCTTGATAACCGAATAGTGACGAAATTTAAAATTTAGAGACAGAAAAAATCTGTCTCTAAATTGGAGACGGAATTAAATTTTTCATGTTTAATAATTAGATACACCACTTTTATCGATGGATCAATTTTTGTTTCTAATTCTGTCTCTAAATATTTAGGGATGGAATTTGTCCGTCTCTAAATCTAATTTTTTTAGTAGTGTCTTATAAGTTATTATTCAGAGACAAAGGTTCATTTTATTTCAATTTTCTTCATGATCATAAAATTGACAAAATATCAGTTATAAAATAATGTCAATGCAATATGAATACAATGCTTATGACGCACGTCGTTAGGCACCATATTCTGCTATTCCCCATAAGAGGCAACCTTTGACCTCTAAGGGGAATGACTCGCCTCTAGAGGGAGAATGACCTTCCTCCTATAAGATAGTCTATTTGTCAGACATGAGCTAGCCTACTTTCAATAGTCGTACATTCTACACAACACCTATTTAAGCAAAATGTATTCTTTTCTTGCACATCATTGATAAGGACCTCACTTTTCTGGTAAGATATGCTTATCTATCATTTAGGAATGCATACTCTTTTCAATGAGCACTTGTATAATGCATAACACATAATATTTTTTATTCATATAACTACTAAGAGCATTATATGGAATTATCACAAATTTCAAATCATCATATCATTGTAATAGCCAGTTTGGGGTATACATCATTATACCATATAGTTACAATTAGCAACATATAATCTAAGACACATACTCAAGCCTAATTAAGTTAACTTGGCAATCAAGTAACACATTATTCATAACCCTTTATCATACATTGAAGCATTGTCTTACATCATATAACTTCCCTACGAGGATACGACCTCAGGGATTAACTTGATAGTCATTTCTCATTAGTCCTAGGCCCATTATGCATTAATTGACCTCATTAAACATCTCATTACCCTTTATCATCATCAAATACACCAACCTAGGGTTAGCGTTAACCTTAGCTATCAAGTACACATAAGGTCATCATGACCTAAGGCCAATCCAAAACCAGAGGCCACCTAGGCCCGACCTTGACCCAACATCATTCATCTGAGTTTGTGGTGGTCCTTAGGGTCACAACCACCGTGGACCACCATGGCATGGCCACCCATAATGGTGGCCTCCATCGTGACTCTCTTAGCATCAAAAAACCCCAAAATTTAAAGTCTTCTAATGGTGGTTCTCATGGTGGCCCTGGGTGGCCACCAGCACCGCTCCTTGGCTGCAAACTTGGCCACCAAAGGTGGCGGTTCCAGCCCCTCCAAAGACAACAAAATAGTCACCATAGCAAAATCCTCATGTTCCATCTTGAGGTGGTGGCCACGGACAACATTACTTCCACCTTAGGTGGCAATTTTCCACCCTTATTCCACCATAAACAGCTCCTCCCCTTCCATATAAAGCCACTATCGTGGCTCATAGAACCACCATAGCACACCACAACCACCAAAGGCAGAGGCCATGGGTGGCCTTCCATGGCCAACCATGGCTTCCATAGACTCCACAAGCTTCCCAAATCAACTAATCTCATCAAGACAGCAAGCACCAAGTAGAATCAAGAGAGAAGAAAGGAAAAACAAGGCCAAGAACCATATTTGTTCTTCGGTTTGGTCGCGGGTTGGAGATGAAGGCATTTTCTGATGACACAGCTTGGACACAAGGTGGAGGAAAGTAGCTCAACTCCTCTCTCAGTGGTGGATTAGACATGCAACAACGGTGGCAGCTCTGATTGCCTCTTTCTTTCTATAGTTCGTGCGCTCTCTCTCTCTCTCTAGATGTGGAAGAAGATAAAGCAAAATGAGAAAAGGGGTTGTTTTGTAATCAAACTTCTTGGCGGTTTGGGAGCTGAGACTGCAAGGTCTCCTTGCTTAGAAGCCATGGCAGACTGCCTTGATAGCTTAGTCGCTAAGTTATTGAAATAGGGCTCGTTCGAGAGCCTTTTGGGTTATGTCGAGTTCTAGTTTATGTCCCAAATAGAGCTAAAATACCTCAAGATTCATAGCTTAGAACTCATAAGTTTCTTGGGTCACATTAGGAACCTCTAACAATCTCAAACAAACCCTGTGACCTCCATGCACTAACTCTAACTGCTAAAATTTACACTGACGAGTTTTAAAACTCATTTATTTCATGTAATTTCATTAATTCTATTATTAATTTATTTTAAGAAACTTATCATGACTCTGAAAACTCTAAACCAATAAGATTGCATCTTCGTGCCTCACTTTTGATGCATGAAAATCTATTGGTCCTATACTAATCATTACTTAATATAATAATATAATTATATCTAATTTAACTTCTAATTAATATAATTATATTATTAAGCTCATATTTAATATCTTAAAATATCATAATCATTTAAGCTAATTATTTTCTTAATTAATTAGTTAAATTACTAATTAATATTTATTTAACTTAATTTATATTTAATTAAAACCTCTAATATTCACAAAAAATATAATTTAAGCCTTAATAATTATAAATAATCCTCTTTATAATTATTTTAGCTAAAATTCTATTTATTCATAATTATCTCATATTTTAAATAATTACTCTAATTATTCCTATGAGATAACTTGCTCGTCAAGTTATTTGCTTACATGCGCACATAACACAGAAAACCAGCAGTAGCTGCTACGCAGCTCATACAAGCAAGCTGGATGGGAGGATATTACAATTATCCCTTCCATTTTAAAATTTTGCTCTCAAAATTTAGGTACCTACTAACAACTCTGGATAGTCTTGTCTCATATTTTCTTTTAATTTCACATAGCTTCTTCAGAATTCATGCCTTCCCAAATCACTTTGACTAGAGTAATGTATCTTCCTCTAAGTTTCTTAACTCTTCTATCCATGATCCATACAAGCTTAATTTTAGAAGTTAAATCATATCTTACATGTATTGATTCATTTTCTAGTACGTGTGAAGGGTGAGGGTTATATTTTCTGAGTTATGACACAAGAAAAACAATATGGAGATTTGACAGACTTAGGGGAAGTGCTATCTGATAGGCTACAGACCCAATTCTTTTAAGAATTTGAAGTAGACCTAAGAATTGAGGACTTAATTTTCTTAGCTTTAAAACTCTGTCAATTCTAGTTATAGGAATAACTTTTAAGAATACATATTCTCCTTATTCAAACTCTAAAAGTTTTCTTCTCTTATCAGTGTAGTTATTTTGCCTAGATTGAGCAATTTCTAACCTCCTTTTGATCAATTTGATCTATTTTGTGGTTTTATGTACCAAATCTGGTCCTAATATAGTTTTCTCTTTAACCTCAAACCAACATAGAAGTAATCTACATTTTCTTCCATAAAAAGCCTCGTACGGTGCCATTCATATGCTTGAGTGGTAACTATTATTGTAGGCAAATTCTACCAATGGTAGATATCTATCCCAACTACCTTACTAATACATGGCACATGCTCTAAGCATATCCTCTAGAATTTGTATGGTCCTTTCAGTTTGGCTATCTATTTGTGGGTGATAAGTTGTGCTAAGGTACAACCTAGTCCCAAAAGCTTTCTATAAAACTCCCTAAAATCTAAATGTAAATCTAGGGTCTCTATCAAATATGATATTGGAGGATACCATGTAACCTCACAATCTCTTGGATATACAACTGAACTAGCTTGTCCATTGGAGAGTTAGCTTTGACAGGAAAGAAATAGCAGACTTAGTTAGTCTGTCCACAATGACCTATATGGAGTCATATTCTGATTGTGTTCTAGGCAAACTCATAACAAAGTCCATAGGTATTGATGCACACTTTTCTTGACCAAGTCTACAAACTTGATGCGGGATTAATTGTTGCATTGCAAATCCAAGTGCGGGTTGTCTCAAGTAATAAATTTCTCGGGGGTCCGAGGTCGATCCACAGGGAATTGTTGAAGATTAATTAAGGTGAAGTAAATATTTTGTTACTACGGTAAAAATTATTTACTTGGGTAAAAAGATCCACTCTTGGTAAATAAAGTAAAAGTAAGAATAATTCTTTTTTATAACTCAATTAGAATCCACACATAAAAGAGGTTCCAATCGAAAAATATAACGTTAAAAGTCCATTACGTAATTATATTATGTTTCCTTTAATTATTACCACCACTTGTAAATGGGTTAAAGCATTTACTGTGTCAATATTTTGTTTACAATAAATCAAGAACTCCTCTTTACAAGGGCAGTTTCTAAATTATCAAAAACAAAATATAACACGTATAATAACTACTAGAAAGATAAATCATTAAAGCACAAGAGAGGAATAAATCTAACCTTATTTTATTACCAAGAGCTTCACACTTTAACCCAAGTAGACTAAAACTTATTTACACATAGACTAAAAGAAAGAAAAAGAGAAAAAGAAAGAAAATAAAAGTGAAGGGAGACTGAGGAGAGGAGGGAATTCCTCCTCTCCTCCTCTAGAAATATGCCTAGAGTTTCCTCCTCTGAATGCGTCTCCCGTTCCATTTGCTTCTGACGTCAATTTATAGGCAAATTGAAGTTACTGTGCATTTCAATTTGGATGAACAGTAACTTCAATTTGGATGAACAATGAAACTTAATTGTTAAGTTTTCCTACGTAATCAATGACGTTTTATTATTTTTTTCTTTTTTTAAATAATAATTGAGAAAATGCATAGCGATGCGTCCAGTCATTTTTTCATTTTTGAGAGAAGTGATCTTCATGAAAGTTATAGGCCTGGATATTTGCTTTAAAATAGCTTTAGTTGGAGTTCAAAATCATGCCTAGAACTCAAGATATGGTCCAATTACTGCACACTGTTTAGGCCCGATTTCAACTCTTCTGTTCTGACTTCAAAGCCCAATATCACCTATTAGACCTCAGAATTTGGAAAAGTGTTCAACATGAAAGTTGTAGGGAATTGCCTTAGCTTTTCTACAAGACCAAAATCACATCAATCAAATATTTGCAACTCAATTTATAGCCAGTTTACTAAACACTATCAAAGAGATAATTAAGGTTAATTTATGCAATAATTTGTTTAATGATCCAATAAGATTCAGTATAATAAAATGTGTCAAAATCAACTTAATTAAGCTTAATTGAACCTTAAGAAACCCAGTGAGAGGATTATAAAATGTATAAAATACAATGTTATCAAATTCCTCCACACTTAACTTTTGCACTCCTAGGCAAAACACAAAAGACAAAAACTAAGGAATAAAGAAAAATAACACAAACTCAAAAACTAAAAACTCTAAAGGATTTAATGACTCAAGAAGAGCAACTAGACAATCAAGGGATCAAAACAGTCATGAGATAACATTTATTCGCATCTCAAACCAACAAACAAGGAAACTTCAGTTGAAAAGAATGAATCAAGAATGATAGATTTTCACAGAATTCACTCTCAATCTCTCAAGTGCTTAAAAAGGTTAGTATTTCACTCTATTCAACTCATGAATAATTGTACTACCATATGCTTGCTTATCTTCTACTTCTCCGTTACTCAAAAACAACATATATACACAAATCATGATAACTTTATTTAAGGTTGTAATGGGGTTATGGTAAAGGAGGAAGTAATATAGATATGACAAGTTAAATACCGAAGAGAATAAAAGAGCATTATGATACAGTTAGAGTAAAGAAGATGTTTGAGAACATTCAGTCTAAATTTTTCAAGAATTTCTTAGTTCATTTCTCATAAAGGACAATGACCAATATCTGACTAATGTTTTGTTAAAGATCAATGCCAAATTGAATTCCTTATTAGGCTTAAACATTCTCCTTCTATTCCTGTTATTTTCAATCATCCACTCTCATTCTAGGTATGAATATGTCACATGGTGCATTCTTTGATTGCAGCAGTGGTCAGCTCTTTTTTTATTCATTTTTTTTCTTTTTTATTACCAATTTGCACACGCACCCCCACACTTGTTTAAGAACTCATCCAATAAGAAAGTCAATGCTCTCTTATTCCCTAAGGCTAGGTTAGAACATGATTTTTCATTTAAGGCACGTAATGAGTTAGAAACAAAGAATGATCAAATAAGCTCAAAGGGGTTAAGTAAAGGAAAAATATGCAAGGTTGGCTATTTGGTCAAAGTAGTTAATTCAAGAAAAAATATGCCTCAATCATGTTTATGTATGCATGTGAAAATGTAGCCTCAAAAAGAATCAAAGCAAGTTCTAGAGTAACAATTCTATGAGAAAAAATTACACCAAAAAGAAGAGAATGGTACAGATGTTCAATCCATTCATCGATAGGCTCAAAATCTCACAAGGCATATATCCATCATTCTTAATCCACAAAAATTTCAACATTCATAACCAAGCATGTGATGTTTAAGAAAGAAGACAATTTACTCAATTATGCAAATTTTCCTGAATCTGAATTACTACTTCTACACAAACTAGGTATCTACCCCAATCTACATGCGTCTCAAGAGTAAAATTACCACCACAGCAAAATATACTCCTTACTCTACCATCGTTAACTAATTTTGCTGTGGGTTTTTGAAAATCATATCAATAAACATACTTCTCAATTTAGATGCGTCTCAAGGGTAAAATATACTCCTTATTCTACCATCCTTCCTTGGTTTAGTAAGTTGCTGACAATCATATCATACTTTCCTATAAATTTTTTCAAGTTTTTTTTTCACACATTTTTAAACACACTTTTCACACATCTATTGACACAACTATCCTTCCCCCCAACCAGATCACAACATTGTCCTCAATGTTAAAATATAGAAAGGTAAAGGATAGAAGATAGTACCTGTTGTTGCAATTACTGAAAAGAGAAACATCACACGAATATAAACAGAAATAAAGTACGATGAATAAAACCAAAACTTGTAATTATTTAAGTAGTTAGAGTGCCTTGGCTGACTTTCTTTTCATTCTGCATCCACCTCCACTTCCTTCGGACCAATCAATCTGAGCTGTTACTAGATCAGGTTCATAAATAAAAGCTTCTAATTTATCAATCAACTCATCAACAGTGGAAGCAAAAACAAGGAGTCATCTTGTCAAAGGTATGATGAATTTCTATTCCATAGCATGGTCAAGAAAATATAACAAAAGATCAAAGAAATTATTAACATTTAATAAACTTATGGGTTTATGGTGGATGTTCAGTTGGGCCCAAGAGACAATTTAAAAAATTTCTTCCAAAGTACCAAAACCACCTGGTAAGGCAATGAATGCATCAGAGTTTTCAAGCATTTTCCTCATTCATTCCTCCATAGATGATACTTGAAACTCCTCAATTGTTTTTCCAGTGATATTCTGTCGAGCTAAAGGTCTAGGAATGATACCTAAAACCTGACTGTCTCTTAAATGTGCAGCAAGTGATACAACCTTCATTAACCCAATGCTACCTCCCCCATATACTAAATGAATTTTCCTCGCAGCAAGTGTTCGACCAAGAGTGATGGCTGCGTCTACATACTCTAAACCCTTCCCATAAGTTGACCCACAAAATACACAAATATTGGTAAGTCTATGAACATAAGAAGAAGAAGAAGCTCCCTCCATTTCTACACTCACACTCCCTTTGATTGATTTTGAGTTAAAGGAAAGTGAAGGAAATGTAGTGTTTAAATAGGGAAGAGAATAGAAAAAAAAAAAAGGTAATGATAGCACCTATACGGGTAGGTTGGCTTGTGTCAGAAGAGTTTGAAATTAAGAAACACTTTTTTTTTAAAGAAAAAGATATGAAATAAAATATGTACAAGTAGTTGTGATTGTGACTCACATCTTCCTCTAGTTTTACTTCCAGTAACGGCTTAAACGCCTTCTATAAATCGATGATAAGTTTCTCATCTAATTTTTTTATAAATTGACGAATAGGGTCTTTTTGAGTCAAATTTCCAAGACTGTAACGCGCTTACTTGCCCTTGAAAAGATTTCACAAATTAAAAAAATTCACACTGCACAAATTCACAAGAATGCATCTCAAGAGTCAAAAAGATTTCTCCTAATGACCCATTACTCTAACCATTCTTTAATGAAAAATATTTTATCTTTTTTTGTTTGTGGAAACCAACCTCAAAAAACAACATCGCTTGTTACAAGAAAATTGACAATATTAACAAATTAAACCATAAAATTAAAAATTAAAAATTAATCGAGAAAAGGATCATTGATAGGTGCGATTTCAAAAAGGTGAGCCTATTGTAAGTATGGACAAATGATCTACAATAACATTTTCGACTCATTTTGAATTCTTGAAGTAACAAAATCCACCATATCATCCTAGATTTGCAAAAACTTGTTGAGAAAATCGACAAGTGACCAAATTGTCAAATAAAGTTGACGATTAAGAAGAAAAAGAAAAATAAACACTACGACACACAAAATAAAGAGAAAAAAAAATAAAACACAAAAAATTAAAATACTAAGGATCTGATTTCACTTGATTCAATAATCTATCATAGACAATAGAGTAATTTTGAGATTTCTTTCTAATCAATTTCTAATTATTCAATTGATGGGGAGAATCAGTAATTAATTTTCATTTAATTCCTTGGTCTAAACCTTAATTCTTGAAGGCATGACCCTTACTCTTTGTATTCTCATGGAAAATACAACAGTTCTCCCACACAATCTATAACCTCTATTCCTAGATAATTATAAATCATGATATTTTATTATTTATGGTCTAGGTCATATGCAAACCTTCTAATTCTACATACATTCACTAGATCAATTTATGAGTAGCCAATTCATAAAAGCATTATGAATCATAATAAGCACTCAAATTGAGTAGAAAAGAAATTGATTAAAATTCCAATCTTAATACATGTCGATTGAATCAAGTTACGTCTTCACCTTATAAACACACATTTAATTACACGTGACAAAAGAGAAAATGAAATAAGAAGAATAAAATAAAAATATATACAAAACTCAACCTTCCATAAAAAAATTAACAAGTAGGTGGTATAAACCTACCATGAAATATATATTTATAAAGGTATGGAATAAACTAATAATCAAATAAAAATTAAAAATGGTGTGGTAGAAACCAACTACCAAATAAAAATTAAAAATTAGTGTGGTAGAAACTAACCACCAAAAATATATTAATACGTAGTAAATATATATTTACAAATGTGTGGTAATAAACCAACCATCAAATATATATATTTACAAAGGTGGGGTAATAAACCTAACCACCAAATAAAAAAAAATAACAAAGGTGTGGTATGAATCAACCACCCAAAATAAAAAATAATAATAACAAAGGTGGGGTATAAACCAACCACCATATAAAAAAAAATAACAAAGGTGTTGTATAACCCAACTACTATATAAAAAAAAAAAAAAAGCAAAGGTATGGTATGAACCAACTACCAAATAAAAATAATAAAAAATACAAAAAGTAAATTACAGAAAAATAAAAGGGAGAGTTTCTCCTACTAAATTAGTGCGTAAAATAAAAGAGAGAGTTTTCCCCACTAATTAGTATATACAAAAATTAAAAGGGATAGATTCTCCCACTAGTTAGTATGTACAAGAAAAGTAAAAGGGAGAGTTACCCCTACTAGTTAATATGTACAAGAAAATAAAAGGGAGAATTACCCCACTGTATAGAAATTAAAAGGGAGAATTACCCCCACTGTACAAAAATTAAAAGGGAGAATTAATCTCACTGTACAGAAATAAAAAGCTAAATTTTTATTATTTTTTATTTTTATTTTTTATTTTATTTTTTATTTTTTATATATTTTTTAAAGTTTTTATTTTGGGTGGTCACACATGTGACCACCTTTTCTTTTTTTTTCTTTCACGGGGACAGCCTTGTCCCCCAATTATATTTTTTAATTATTCATTTCATTTTTTTAACTTTTATTTAAATTATTTTTTTATTCTATAAGGTAGTCACGGATGACTACCTTCCTCCCTCCCCTTTTTATTTTTTCAACTTACGGGGACAGCGTTGTCCCCCACTTATAATTTTTTTTAAACACTATTCATACTGTTCATTCAAAATTTTTTTTATTCACACTAGTTAATGCATTAGTATGTACAAAAATATTTACACCAGAAATTTGTTCTTCAAATTAAGATCCCTGGCAACAGCGCCAAAAACTTGATGCACACTTTTCTTGACCAAGTCTACAAACTTGATACGGGATTAATTGTTGCATTGCGAACCCAAGTGCAGGTTGTCTCAAGTAATAAATTTCTCGGTAGTCCGAGGTCGATCCACAGGGAATTGTTGAAGATTAATTAAGGTGAATTAAATATTTTGTTATTACGGTAAAAATTATTTACTCGGGTAAAAAGATCTACTATTGATAAATAAAGTAAAAGTAAGATTAATTCCTTTTTATAACTCAATTAGAATCCACACATAAAGGAAGTTCCAATCGAAAAATATAACGTTAAAAGTTTATTACGTAATTATATTATATTTCCTTTAATTATTACCGCCACTTGTAAATGGGTTAAAGCATTTACTGTGCTAATATTTTGTCTACAATAAATCAAGAACTCTTTTTTACAAGGGTAATTTCTAAATTATCAGAAATAAAATATAACATGTATAATAACTATTAGAAAGATAAATCATTAAAGCACAAGAGATGAATAAATCTAATTTTATTTTATTACCAAGAGTTTCACACTTTGACCCAAGTAGACTAAAACTTATTTACACATAAACTAAAAGAAAGAAAAAGAGAAAAAGAAAGAAAAGAAAAGTGAAGGGAGACTGAGGAGAGGAGGGAATTCCTCCTCTCCTCCTCTGGAAATATGCTCAGAGTTTCTCCCTCCAAATGCGTCTCCCGTTCCATTTGCTTCTGACGCCAATTTATAGGCAAATTGAAGTTACTGTGCATTTCAATTTGGATGAACAGTAACTTCAATTTGGATGAACAGTGAAACTTAATTGTTAAGTTTTTCTACGTAATCAATGACGTTTTATTATTATTATTATTTTTTTTTAAATAATAATTGAGTAAATGCACAGTCGTGCGTCCAGTCATTTTTTCATTTTTGAGAGAAGTGGTCTTCATGAAAGTTGTAGGCCTGGATATTTACTTTAAAATAGCTTTGGTTTGAGTCCAAAATCATGCCTAAAACTCAATATATGGTCCAATTATTGCACACTATTTAGGCCCGATTTCAGCTCTTCTATTCTGACTTCAAAGCCCAATATCACCTATTAGACCTTAGAATTTGGAAAAGTGTTCAACATGAAAGTTGTAGGGAATTGTCTTAGCTTTCCTACAAGACTAAAATCACATCAATCAAATATTTGCAACTCAAGTTATAGCCAGTTTACTAAACACTGCCAAAGAGATAATTAAGGTTAATTTATGTAATAATTTATTTAATGATCCAATAAGATTCAATATTATAAAATGTGTCAAAATTAACTTAATTAAGCCTAATTGAACCTTAAGAAACCCAGTGAGAGGATTATAAAATGTATAAAATACAGTGTTATCAGGTATGTTATCCCATTTTCACGCAAGAATCTCTAAAGGTTGCAATCTAAAGGTTGCAAAGGTCCTAATGACTTTTGATGTTCTATCTTAACTCTTTGACATGCCAGAAACTTTGCTACATACTGGGCAATGTCTACCTTCATTCTTGACCACCAAAACATGGTCTTAAGATATTGATACATCTTAATTGCACCGGGATGAATGGTGTAACTACTCTTATGGGATTTTCATAGGACATTGGTTCTCAAGTATGCATCCTCTAGGACACATACTCTACCCTAGAATAGAATAGTTCCATCAATCACCTCACTAAAGTCTTTTTCTTTCCTTGTAGAATTTATTCCCTTAAGGACTGTAAGGCTAGTTCTTTCTCTTTTGCTACTCTGATTTGAGTCCTAAGATCACATTCCACCTTCAGACTATTGATACAGAGACTATGTGGTAACACAATTATTGATAGGTTTAGATTTCTAAAGCTTTCTAGGAGATTCATTTCCTGTATCATTATATGGGACAATGTAAAGATTTTTTAGTGAGTGTGTCAGCCACTACATTGGCTTTATCCAAATGATGCTTTAACTCAAAGTCATAATCTTTTAGGAACTCCATTTATCTCCTCTATCTCTTGTTCAACTCCTTTTGGTCAAACATATACCTTAGGTTATTGTGGTCGCTAAAGACTTCAAACTGAACTCCATAAAGATAGTGCTTCCATATCTTTAAGGAAAAGACCACAACTATTAGCTATATGTCATGAGTAGGGTAGTTTTCCTCATGTGGTCTCAATTGTCTAGATGTACAGGAAACTACTCATCTATTATGTATTAGTACACAACCTAAGCCTTTCTTTGAAGCATCACAATATACCTCAAAGTGTTCTTGTGTATCTAGGATCATTAATATTGGCTTGGTAGTCAACTTATGTTTTAGTTTTTGAAAACTATCTTCACACTATTGTGTCCAATCAAAGGAATTACCCTTATGAGTAAGTCTAGTCCGTGGCAAGGCCACCTGAGAGAGTCCTTTGATGAACCTTCCGTAATACCCTGCAAGTCCTAAGAAACTTTGGATTTCAAAAAATGTCTTTGGTCTATCCCATTATACTACTGCGTCTCTTTTGTTAGGATCTACAGACACTTCTCCTTGGGATACTACATGGCTTATGAACTTAACTTCTCGCATCTAAAACTCACGTTTTGTTAGTTTAGCAAACAAATGCTTCTCCTTTAAGATTTGTAACACCATTTTGAGATGTTGCTCATGCTCTTCCTCTGTCTTAGAATAGATAATGATGTCATCTATGAAGACTACTATAAATTGGTCAAGGTATAACCTAAAGATTCTATTCATGTAGTCCATGAACATTGTGGGAGCATTGGTAAGACCAGAGGGCATCACAGGGTACTCATAATGTCCATATCTGGTTTTAAAGGTTGTATTACAGATGTCTTTAGTTCTCACCCTAATCTGATGGTATCCTAACCTCGGATCTATCTTCGAGAAGATTGTGACTCTTCTCAACTAATCCATCAGATCATCTATTCTAGGGAGAGGAAACTTGTTCTTAATTGTCACTTTGTTGAGTTGTCTGTAATCAATACAAAGTCTCATAGTTCCATCCTTTTTATTCACTAGGAGTACTAGTGCTCCCCAGGGTAACACACTAGGCTTTATGAATTGCTTGTTTAGCAACTCTTTAATCTGCTTCTTGAGTTCACTTAGTTCTAAGGGAGATATTCTGTAGGGTACTATAGAGATTGGCCCTATTCCTAGTACTAATTATATGGTAAACTGAATTTCTTTCTCAGGAGGTAAACTATTCACATCCTTTGGGAAAACCTCTAGGTATTCCCGTACCACAAGTATACTATCTAATCCTTGCTCAATTTCTGGTTCTAAAGAAAATAGGGGAGCATAGCATTGAGATCCTTCTAATAGACTACGATTGACTTAAGAGGCATTTAGATATAAAGACTCAGAAGATTTCAAGACATTAGAATTCTCAAATAAGAAGATAAAAGGTTTATTTGAACAGTTAAGCATAATATGATTAGTAAATAACCAATCCATTCCTATAATAACATCAATTCCAGTCAAAGACAAACAAATAAAGTCAATAAAAAAAGACTTATTGTCTATCTATATAAAGCAATTCAAACAGGTATAGGAGGTTATTACTGGTTTTTCTATTGGTGTAGATATAGATAAGTTAAATGGAATTTTTGACATGGGAAAGTTCTGCCTTTTCACATAATTAATAGAAATAAATGAGTGCGAGGGTTCTGAATCAAACAATACACTTAATAAATTATTAAGCACTTACCCTATATTAGATCAGGAAATTGAGTTGCCTTTTCTCTACTCAAAGTCAACACTCTTCCCTTTGTCTGGGATTAGGCTTCACCCCATCCTTCTAGTTAGAGTCCCAGTAGAGGTGTCCAAGTTGTCTGCATCCATAGCACACACCTTTTCCCACAAGACATGGCCTGGTCCTGTGATTTTTACCACACTTGATACACACTGGTCCATACTGTACATGTTTACCCTTATTATTGTTAAACTTGGGTCTAAAGTGACCCTTCTTATTCCTCTCATCAAATATTTTTCTCTTTTAGGAGCTCTGACCTTCTTCCATTGATCCTGGCAAATCATAACTTTCTATGATTCCGCACTTATTCGCCAGAGTTGGAAAATCTCTGATTTCCAAAGGACCCACTGCTCTAAGTATGTCCTCTCTCAATCTTACTTGGAATTTTACACATTTCTAGTTTTGGTCAGGGTTATGCTAGAAGTAAGAAGAGAACTTGAACAGTTCCTCAAACTTTGCCATATACTGGTTCACAATCATATTACCTTGTTCCAACTTTAGGAACTCAAGTTCCTTGACCTCTTACAACAAGTAGTTTAGGTTACTAAATCTGTTGCTACTAAGAACACCCTAAAAAAAGCAAAAGATTCGTTTCTAGATATATAACATTGAAGATGTGTTAATTTTTCTTAGCCCCATTTCCCTATTAGTATTTCTTAGTTTTACTCTAATGTTCCTTGATCACGCCCATTCTAGCCATGCTGCGAAGAGATTCAACCTAACCAAGTTAATGGTGTGGGGAACAAGGCTATTGCAAAAGGCAACAAAGAAGGTTGGCAAGTGTTGCATTTATGATGTTGGTCTAAGTTTGTGCTATTTTGAATTTGAAGTTTGTTTTTATTGATGGGATTATTATGACTCATTTAGATAGAGGGAAGATAACAAAAGAAGAGATAAGAGAATTGCTCCTTAAGGAGAAGGTCTAAGCAAGAGATAGAAAAGAGCTCTTAGAGACATGATCATCACTAATTTTGTTTTTGTATATTGCATATTGCCTTCAATGGTGTTAGTGTGCTCCTTCCTAATGTTTTTAGGTTTTTTTTTTAGTAAAAATGTTTCTTGATTTGCAACTATGTAATTGAGGCCACATGAATTAAATCTTATCGTTTTGAAATTTAAAATTGCTCTATACTTTTGCAATATCTTGCAGCAAAATAATCCTTTCTACTGATTTATCTTATCTTCTTTTTTATTAGATGCCTTTTTTTTTCTAATTTATCTCTTTTAATAGAATTTGTTTTTAATTTGCAATGGGAGAAAGAGAGTTAGAGATTGGTAAACCGAGTTATATTGCCAGTAAACTAATCATAATAGGTTTATAATGAAGTTCAACCATATTCACATCACTACCAAAGCTAGACCATGAATAGAAGAAAATGAATGATTGATAGTCATGACAACCTTTAAAGTTTAAATTTCAACAGATCACAAACTAAGTGGAGTTCTCAAGGTTTTAAAAGATGTCTTTCCACTATTACTTGGATTTCTTTTATATGTTTATGTATTCATTTGTTTCATTTGAGTTTAGTTAGAAAAACTGGAAAAAATTTATTCATTAACAACCCATTATTTCATGATTTAAGTTAAAACTGGTCGGACTCACGCTTCAAGAGTTTAATTTGCTAAGGGTGACTAAAATTTTATCTTTTAGTGTCGAAGATTTTGTAAGTATTATTTTGATATGTGGCTAATTTCATTGTTGAGTGTGATTACTAGGTTGATATCTTTGTGTAAATGAAATATATGAAGATTACTTCACCATAATGGCCTTGAAGTGCTATAAGTTTTAGGATACCGCAAATTGCAGACTCATTAATAGATTGTTCTTTTTTGTCGTTTATGATAATAAGTGTATTTTTTTTTATTTTAAAAGGTTCATTTTGTATTTTTATTTGCTTACAGTGGTGAATTTGTGAAGTTGAATTATGTTATTTTTATGTCTATTATTTTTAAGATATTTTATAACTGCTAAATTTAAGTAAATTCAATCTCTACTAAATAGTCAAGTATTTTAATATCTACTTTATGAAAGTGGATTTTTTATAAAATTATTTAAAATTAATTTAATTATTAATAAATTAATATCTCTATTACAAAATTATTGCATGGGTTGTAGTTTTAGCTGATAATTTGAGACATTGACAATTATTCTAAAAAGAAAGTAAGTTAATTAATGGCAATAAGTTTCTCACCTAATCAAAAATGATATTTATGTTTATAATATATAAATATTTTTATATTTACATCACATGAGATTGAGAATTTTATATGAGAACATATTGATTTCTGTATCTACAAGGTAGTGGTAATTAAGGTTCTCATTGTCAAAACCAAGATGTAAATGATATTAAAGAAATGAGTGAAAAGTAGATGATATTAAGGAAACTTCACTCATATATTTCATAAGCAACTTTAATTTGTAACTCAAATTTTAATTAGTTGATTTTGGATATCAAGTGACTTCAACAAGATAAATAAATATGATAAAATAAAGATTTTGTGTCCTTAAATATTATTATATAATCCTTAAAGCCTTTTTTTTGGAGGGAGGGGGGAGGTGGGGTAGAGGGTCTAGGTCAAAGAAGGAAACAACTAAATTAAGGAATAAGACAACAAGACCTCTGAAACATTTGCAAACAACTGGTATCTTAAACCAGGGGGAGGATTCTCCCAAATCTTCCAAATGAAGTCATGAGTAAGGCTTCAATTGGCTAACCAACCTACACATTGATTTCCTTCTCGCATGATGGTGTAACTAAAATCAATAGTATAGACCCTACTACACCAGCTTTAGATTTGTTGGAATAGTTTTGAATGAATTAATCTTTTTTTTTTTATCTGTTAATGTATTTAACTTTTAGGAATTTGCAAATGATGAATTTAGCTTCTTTAATTAAGATTATTCTTTAAGCTATACAATATTAAGTTATTTTGTATGAGAAACTTTGATATATATTTTCTATAAATTATAACATTAATGTTCTGGACCATGATCCGGGATCCCGCTCCATGGGATCAACCCGGCATACACACTACCGGATTCCTCCTAACTGGCATAGAGGAAGACTCACGACGTATTCTGAACCACGGATTACGGTCCTAAAATGGTGTTGGGATACAACATCGTGGTTGATAGATTCATACAGGATCAATTCCTAAATATCTGCAACTGTCGATCATCAACTTACGATATTATAGGATTTATAGATATCCTTGATGGCTAGATACTTTCCTTATATTAATCCCGGATTTATAGGGATGTATCTTATAATAATGGAAAAGTGATCATCATCAGGATACTAATCCTAAATTACCTGCATTCAATAAGAATCTCATTAGGATTCTGTATACGCTCTATAAATACAAGGCTAAGTCATCTTAGTAAGGTAACTCTGAATCCAGTCTCTTAAACCTTCTTGTGCATTGTCTGACTTGAGCGTTGGAGTCCCTTTGCAGGTACCCACCCCCCTGTGCTACACGCTCAGCTGCTGCTCAAAGGAGGAACCACCGTAACGTGTCTATCTTAGGTACTCCTCTAAATCCAATTCAGAACAATTATAATAATTGATCAAATATTTTTATTTTAACTTTATTAATCATTAAAATTGTTATAGTTTTATATATTTGTCCTTATACAAAACACTATCTTCGTTTGAGGAAATGACAAATGGAAAGATAAAATTATAAAAGTATATGGAGAAAAGTCTTTTGATCTTTAACTAAGGTATTTCTAAAGCGATTACTACTAACTTTTGGGTTAGAACGTGGTTAGGTAAATTCTTCTCCAAAATATAATATAATAATGTCAAGATTTTCAAGTTTACCTAAAACAGATTGATTTTCATTTACCGTTGGTTGATAGTAAATGATGTTTTTTTCCCTTCTTTCAAGCGTGAGTCCAAATCACAAAATTATGTGGAAATCCTGTAGGCTGAGGCCCATTAGCCCACTGATTCATTTCATCAAGGAGTTAAGCAAGACGGTTCCCATGACTAAAAAAAAAAAAAAAAAGAGGGGACCCATGTGTATTTCTTTCATGGCTTAACAAGGCTCATAGAAACACATTCTAGGCTGAGTCCAAGAGCTTTTCAGGAGGAGCCCATTTGAGAACGTGAGGCTGTATTGTGGCTTCACCGAGTCATGAACCTACTCATCCTCATGAAAACTTTAATGTTGTGTTTGGATGGAGTATTTTAAAATTCAAGAGAATTTAAAATGTTAGAGAATTTAATTACTTCATTTAAATTCTCTTCATTTGTAAAAATTTTGTTTGGATGAAGTAATTAAATTTCCCAATATTTTAAATTCCTTGTTTAGACAAAGTAATTAAATTCTCTTCATTTACAATATTTTTCTTTTATCAAAACAAGTATTGTTATTAGTAATATTTAAAATTCGGCTCGACCTGAAACTAATTAGAACGGATTTGACTATTTGAGTTTTATAAATTAAATCCAATATATTTTCAAGTTAAGTTCGGATCACGCTTCTGATTTATCTAACTCGATCAGATATCACAATATTTTAAAAATTAACAAATCACACAATCTAATTGCAATGTAAACAAAATGAGATGATATAAACTTAAATATAATACCATATAATATAAATTGGAAACAAATGTCATTTTTCTCGTGGTGCTCCAGGTATGCTCCTCTTTGTATACAAAGGAAGGAAGGTAGTCCTTCAGAAAAGAACCTAGAGACCTGCATGAAAACTTGCATACAATGACTTAGATAGTTGGATTCATATTTTAGTCAAGTGGAGACTTGGAATAATGATTTTTTTAATGATTAAGAAGGGGAGGGGAAAACAGTTTGGGACCATTTTAATTATATCTAAATTGAATGACATATTTCTATTTGGATTACTGGAATTATTATTATTATTTTATTACAAAATTATATATTTTTTAATTTATTACAAACTAAATAAATAAATTTATTTCTTTCTTCCTTTTTTTCTTGGTGGATACAAGTTCTTGCAAGATGTAATACTTCTCCAAAGGATGGCAACATTGTATTGTGCATAAAGTTTTTAAGACTAGAATATCAAAACTTTATACTAAGTGATATGATCGTAAAGAGTGCAAAACTTTCAACTGTATATAAAGGAAAATGTTGACCTAAAATTTCAAATTTTACATTGTTGCATTGTTCAACTACTAATCTGGCCAAGACTCGGTGCTTTATGTAAAGAGCGAAAACTATGCCAGTTGCAACACTAGTTCACCTTATGCAAAATTATCTGATGGCCAAATAATCTTCAAACTCAATCAATCAGGGCCTTACTTCTTCATAAGTGGAAACAAAGACAACTATCTCAAAAATAAGAAGTTAACAGTAATTGTGCTGGCTGACAGGAGCAATCAGGGCCTTACTTTCTTGTCCTCAATGTTGCTTTCTGTCATCTTTCCTTTACCCTTTGTCTTGCCTTTTCCTTTGGATGACTCCATAATAGCAAAGAATATGGGCAATGATGATACAAATTCAAAGGAAGATATACATACCTAGCCTCCTAAAAGAAAACGAAAGTATCACAAGAAGGTCCAATGAAATATATTTTCTACATTAAACAACAAAGATTACTGTCATAAATTATTAAAAAAATAGAACTTATCTTGCATCAGAGCATCTTAAAAAAACAAAAAACAAAACAAAACAAGTAAATGAATATGCATGTGTATTCAATGGTGGTGGCATTCACCTTTACCATCAGAGGATGACAACATATAACTAGTGCATCATTTCACATCATTTTAGGATAATTAGCCTTGCTTTGCTGACTGTAATGGTAGCTTTCTCTTAATTTCAATTAAAATTGTTTGTTTGTAATAAAGGAATGAAAAGGATGGGAATCCCATTTGAAAAATAAATGGGTTAAGAGGGATACATTATAGGTTTGACTACTCCAATGCCTACGGCATACATGCTAACTGGAAAGGTTTTAGGGCCCAAAATAAAAACCCACCCTCAATCATAAAAATTAAAATAACTTGACCAGATTTGTTAAATCTTAATAAAATAATTAGCTAATCCATAATCTTGAAAAAAAATAGTGGGCATATAGCTTATCAGATCTGCATCAAATACTAGTTGTTTGTCAATTGTAATTAAGCTATTGTTTGCTTCATTCAACTATCGTTAATTTTACTTCTGATCCAAATTCAAATGCACGCCAATGATGTGGACTAGAGTAAAAATAGTTTATTTCAAGCTTATAGTTTCCACTTTTATTATCTCATTTGAAAAAAAAAGTATAATGCACATAACCAATGACATTATAGCACATAAATTAAATATGTACCACCAAAACCCAGCTTTGCTGTTAACTGCAGCAGTGGCTGGCTCTGATCAGATATCCCCATTAGAATATTACCCTGCTCAAGACATTGGCAACAACTTGGACTGGGTCAACGTCATGGCTTACGACATTTACCCTTCTGATAGTGATATTTACCAACACGAGACACAGCCACTTGCTCCTTTGTATTATACAAGTGGCCAATTCAATGTAGATGAATGGGTCACAAAATGGATTAACCAAACAGGATTGCCCCCAATCAAACTAGCTCTGGGTTTACCCTTCTATGGCTACAAGTGGCGTTTGTCAGATCCTAATAACCATACACTATTTGCACCAGCTATGGCTGGAGATGGGGCAATGAAGTACAAGGATATCAAGAGTGTTGGAGCGCATGTTGTGCTTGATTCCATAAGAAAAGGATAATAAAAATAGACAATAAAAATAAAAATTTTGTTACTTAGTATAAAATTTAACATGTCTCACAAGAAAAGGACAATAAAAATAGACAATGAAGTGCATAATCCAAAGAGCTCTTCTACCTAAACCCTTCTCATTTACATGCAAATTTAAACCCGCTCATAGGTCATTAATTTCCCAATAACAATGCAAAGTAAAAACTGCAAGAACCACAGCATCCTCATGCTCAAATTAGCACTTACACCAAACAGAATTGTGAGCAACAATTTCTTAATCAAATTCATCTGCTATCCTCAAGCACCCTCTATGCTCATGGATATTCAACAAATGAACTAACATTATCAAGCAACATATGTGCAGTCATGTAGGCGTTATCAGGTTAGGCTAAGCAAACAAATCCAACAAACGAGATGCACAAGAGATGACAACCTAATACATGAATCTGAATCAAACACCATGAAGATGGATAAAGATATCAAACATCAGTAGACCAATAGCAGTAGATAACTCAGAAAACTAACCTAGTTATAGAACCGTAGATTGACAAATGACAATGTCACAAACATCGACAGCCAGCAAATAAGTGATGATAAATTTCTGTCAGCCAGCAATAAACAAAAGAAATATTATATTGATATGGATTCTACATTGATATAAAAAAAAAACAACATGGAACCACTCAGGTTTTTTCATCAAACAGTTTGCATGCAGTTACTCAAATAAAATACCACAGATTATAATATGATTAGAACCAACCAGGTCTAATCATATGATTCACACAAACCGAAAGCAATAGATGGATTACCCATTGAAAACCTTGCTGGTCCTGCCTCTCTACTCCTGCGTGCCAGTGCTCAAACCTTGTTGTCTCTGTTCGCGCACTATTCTTTTCCTTCTGCACGAGTGAGTGAGGTCAGAGAGCTGGGTGCCATTGTGGTGGGTTGGGTTCGAGATGAGTGGCACAAGGTGGATCAGGGAGCGATGGTGGTGGCGTGAGGCGCGGATGGAAGCAGCGTGCGATTGATACGAGAGAGAAGGGAGAGAAAGTGGCGAAGCAGCATGTGACTGAGACGAAAGAGAAGGGAGAGAACAGTGTGAAGGGCAACACGAGAACGAGAGAAGATGGATTTTAGAAATCGCACCTAAACACATAGGAATTAAAATTCTTTCTTTTTAAACTAATAAAATACCCTATTAAAATACTCAGAATTTTTAATTAAAATGATTTAGTAAGATATCCAAACAAATTATTTTATAACAAATCATTTTAAATCCCTTATAAAAATACATTCCTTCCTTCAAATATTCCATCCAAACACACCATTAAAGAAAATAGAAATGATTTTTCCACAAAAACAAAAAATTGCAAACTTAAAAAAAAAAAGGAAAAATCAAATTATGAAATTCTTTCCATATAATTATGCTATGCCTAGCTGACCACACCTGCTGAAAAAAGCCTGTAATAACAGATGATAGAAATATAATAAATTTATGAAAGCTTTACTTTAAACTTCTAAGCAGATGGTCTCATCATTTGCTTGTTGTTTGAGTAATGTTGAAGGAAGCAAAAATAGTTGCCAATTATAGTTCCTCTCCTCAGTTTAAAAGGTAAAGCAAGCTCATGTCTATCATTAAAAATTTTATTAGTTAGAATATTGAAACATCAAAATATTTTATTTTTAAAATAAAACAAAAATTAAAAATTAAATAGGTGCCCTTTTTGGAAAAATACTGTAACAGGGTTCTTTGTTTTTCAACCTAGTTTAATCTTTTGAAAAATTTCTTTATAAAGGGGAAAAGAGTTTGCAAAGAAATAAATCATCAATGGCTACCTCAAGAAATTGAAAAAACTAAATCAAGTCAAGAATGCAATTTAGCTTGTTCCAGGTTAGTTATAAACTCTTTTTCTCTACCCATAACCACCGTAAGACTCAGATAAATTCTATCCTTTGATTGATTCATTCGTTTATCATTCACCTCTTTCATTGATTCATCCGTTTCTTCTTCTCCTTTTATTTTTTTGTTGATTTGTGCTATCAAATCAATGCTTGGTGATGAGGATGAACAAAGGTGTCAACAAATCAATGCTTGAGTGTCAGTTGCTCCCAAAAGGCAGATTGGGTCTAGTGAACCAGTTTGAGCACTCAGTTTAGGGAATAAAGGGTTGATGGTAGCAAGGATAGCGGCTCAAAGCTTAACACAGTCCTACGAGAAAGATGAAAGAGTTACAGGCACAGGGGAGGAGGGTTTTTTGGAATGGAAAATGAGTGGAGGACTCCTTTTTTATTATTTGTGTTTTATTTTAAATAAGAATATTTTTACGTGTATATTGATCATAACCCTTAATTAAATTTCAATGGTGGAAATGTACTTATTTTACTCTCTAATTCTGATTTTCTTATTACAAACAGTGTCTACACCTCTTTTTACATCTCATCTAATATCATTTATCATACTTATTTTTTTTTATCATTTTTTCTCTCTCAATCACACACTTTTAAAAAGGATGTGTACAAAGCCTACACCTCTAAAAGAGGTATAGGATTATATTTTTTCTTTACTCTCTAAAGTGAAGGACTCACTTTAAAAGAGTTAAATCATCAGTTTAAAATATTGTCCAATGAGCAACAAACATTTTTAATTGGTTTAAATATGATTTTAGTCTTTAAAAATATAACACTTTTATTTAGGTTTCTATTTTTTTTTTTTTGGTTTTGATCCAAGTTTTTTAAATATTTTTTGTTTTAATTTTTTTTTTAATAAATTTCTATTAAGTGCTTATTCTAAAAAAATGTGCCATATTTTTAAGGATCAAAAATATATTTAAACCCTTTTAATTTTACCACAAGTATGTGACAAATAGAATCAAGAAAGATATTTATTAATTACTAGGAAGAAGTAGTCAATACATAGTTGTGTGTATTATTTAAGAGAAAAAAATTATGAAAATTAGAGTAGAGAGAAGAAAAAAAAACAAGGAAAGTGAGTGATATCATCTTCTGAACAAAATGTAATCAAGGAATAAGGGTCTCTTAATATAAGTTTGTCTCATGATCATCTCATTAGTATATGATTCTTATTACTATTTTATTTTATATACAATTCATACAAGTACACAAGAATCGGGAATTTATTTCATAAATAAGACCAAACATGTCCATGAAGATTTTTTCTTTTTCTTTTTTTTTAAAAAAGAAATGCATGATTTGGTTTTGTGATGTATAAGTGAGTCATTGTAATCAATTACAACAGTGAGTTAATTAGTTTTCTTCAAATACGTGACTACTCATGGTGTTTACCAATTTGGAGCTATTATTAACGGTTAAAAAGACAAAAAAAAAAAAATTAAGGTTGTGGATAAATTTTCCTTATATAGTGAAACTTGGCTTAAGGACACAAGACCCTCCTCAGCTATGAAGTACGGATACGTTATTTATGAGATGTGTCGACGTGTTAGACATATGAACACACGTATATGATATACATATTTTATGTATCTGAATATGTTTGATTAAAATTTTTTTTTTAACTTAGACATATTTTGACACATATAGAATACACCTTTGGTACGACTCATTAATATTTAAAAAAAAAATAAGTTTTCATGACTAACATCTAATTAGTAAGTTCGAAACTCATTCAAGCCTAATTACATGACTGACGTCTTAAGTCATTATTTTTACATATTAGTATTTTAAGTTTTATCTTTTCACACACCACTATTAGATTTTTAAGTTTTATCTTTTCACACACCACTATTAGATTTTTAAGTTTTATCTTTTCACACACCACTATTTTCATCTGTTCCTTCTACCTTTGTTAGTACCAAATCGTCTACTTCGTCATCACTAAAACTTGCCTCACATTACTATTCCCTCTAGTTAATTTTTTTGGATACACATGTACTTGTACATAATTAATTTTATTAAAAAAAGTTAGTTTAAGAAAAATTTTAAAAAATGTCAATAGAGATTATATTTCATATTTTTTTAGAGTGACTTATTAGGTAGTAAATATTAACACATATGACATATGTTAAGATATTATAAATCGTCAAATTTATAGAAATGATACTAATGAATTATGAATCTTTTTTCTTAAATTTTACAAAAATATATATACATAAACTAAGTTTTTTAATTTACTTTAATATTATTAAACTTGCGGCCTAAAAGAATCTTCATGTCAAATCAAAAACTGAAGTGCAAATGAGAAATTGCACACGACTTGTTTGTGTTTATTCATAAAAAGGGTTATGAGATCCTGGCTAAGACACATGCATTGGTTGGGAACATAAGGGTCAAAGTGTAGCAAAGGAACATGGCTCCAAATTAAATGTAAGATACTAAGATGGCATGGGGACAAAGTTAAGTTACTTTGGGTAGACGGCATTCTCCTCTCTATGATATTCTTGAGTAGTAACTTTTTATTTTAGGTATACAAATTAATCTTTAATATGTATAAAATTGTGGTAATATATATATATATATATATATATATATATATATATATATATGTATATTTTAGCATATTTTATATAATTTTATACATGTCAAAAATTAATTTACATACTTAAAATAAGAAGTTCTCACTTAAAAATTTCTCTCTCCATGATATTTTTTAGTAGAAACTTCTTATTTTAGTTATACAAATTAATCTTGAGCATGTATAAAATTGTGTTAATATAGATATATGTATTTTAGCATATTTCACATTTATGCATGTCAAAAATTAATTTACGTACTTAAAATAAAAAGCTTTCTCTTAAAAATTTCCCTATGCAGTAATTGGAACTTGGAAGCCAGTTGAACTTGACCAATTGGACTGTACTGGAATTAAGATTTTTTAAATTTTTTTCTTAAATGATTAATTATAAAAAAATACAAAAATTATATAAAAAAATTTACACGTATAATTAGATTTCACTAATAATTTTTTTATATATTTTTTTATAATTAATTACTTGAGAGAAAAAAACTTAAAAAGATCCGGACCCGACTGTACTGTGTATAAAGACCTAACGGGGGAGGGAAAAGGTGCTAAAAACTTAAGAAAACGTATAACAATGAACATGTGCAAGCATGTGGGTTCCGTTCCCACCACAAGGTCCAGTTAAAAATCAATGCAAGGCCACACCACTAACAGCTTCAAAGTGCACAATCAGCTCGCTGCTTCTCAATCACTGCGTACACCTTGCTTACTTTCTCACCATATATACATATAATATGTATTTGATTCAACAGTAATTTTTTTATTTTAATAATTAATTATTACATAATTGATTATAATAGAATTAAATTTATATTTAAATATATTAATTAAAAAATTATTTTAAAATAATTTATTTTATTTAAAAAATATTAAAAAATTATTTTTATATATTAAATTATTAAAAATATAAAATAATTAAAAATATTATTTGATTGAAGAAAAAATAATATTTATATATATCAAAGTTTTAGAATAAACTAAAATTTAAAATTATAAATTTCAAACTTCAAGTTTATGAAAAAAGGTTATACATTAAATTTTGCATAAAAGTTAAAGTTATTAAGCATGACAAAATAACACCCAAAAACTTTTATCTTTACAAAAAAGGTGTTAAGAGCAAAATTTAAACATAAACAAACATGTCCATATATTTATACACCAAATTAATTATAACCTGTGAAGCAAGCAAATAATCCTATAGGTACCAAGCTATAGACAAATAGCTGGATCGTATTTCTGTTTAATCTCGCGCCTCATTCATTATAACCGTTTCCCACTTTTTCTCACACCTAGAATAACACTCGTGAAATGCACAAGATTATAAAAAATTAAAATATTTAAAAATGATATATAATAATTATTTTATTATCATAAGAAAATATATTTATAATTTTTATAAGTAATTATGAGTAATATATAAATTTCACATTAAAATTTAAATATTTATTTTATTTTTTAAAGGCATTTAATATCAAGTTTATATATAACATTTTAATAATATTTTAAAAATTTCAAAATTTATTGATAAAATGTTTTTAGCTTTAGAAGTTGCGATCATTATTAAACTCCATTGATTTTGTCTTTATATATTATAATATAATTTAAGACCATAAAAAATAATTTTATTTTATAAAAAAAATTCTCAAAACAGTGTGTATATATATAAGATAATACCAATTAAATTTAAATTCAAATTTATAATAAGTTAATAGTGATACAATTTAAAAATAATACTTATAAGAAAGAATTATAAAATAATGTACATTTTCTTTAAATTTTTATTTAAAAAATAATATTAAAATTTAAATTCACATCATATTGGTGACATAACTTAGAAATGATAATTGGTAAATTCTTTTATATATTTTTTTTATTTTTTAATAAAATAATAATAAAATTTAAATTCAAATAACATAGTTTAGAGGTGTCACATTTTTAGAATTCTATAAATTAGGACCTCTTTTTATATATTATATTGATGATTTCACAAATAATCATTCTCTCACAAGAGGTCCCCTCCCCCACCCCCCTTCCTTTCCATTTATGAATCAGTATGTTCTCTTTAATTAATCTTTTCTTTCTGATAAAGTTACAAATATTAACTAGAAATGGGCACAATTATTCTAATAATTTACCAAAACTCAATTGAATCTATATGTTTGTCAATCACTGTCTCCTAAATTAATCTCTGCCACTAATTGAATGCATGGCAAATATCTTTCCCTTTTCTTTCAGCAAGATCATCCATCAGGCATTTTGTTATCTCTGAATCTCTGCGTATCAGACAAAATAAATCCAGCTCACAATAATTCACTTCAGGCAATCCTTCCTGCACCACAGAAAGATTAATTAATTAATTGAACCATAGAAGTTACAAAATATTTGTTAGTCCATCTTATAACTAGAACTTTCTCTAAGAGTCTTGAGTACTTATCAGCAATATTCATGCATGAGTAGTGAATATGATCATAACTTATAATTTGTTGCCCAATGAATAGTCATGATCAATGACTTAGCAACCACATGGACTGTATCCGGATCAATTGCAAGATGCAACCAACTAATTCAACATATATATAGGGCCCTCGATCAAAATCATTATCCACGTATGTGTATATAGATATAGATGCAGGTAGCTAGCTAGCACTGAAAAGTATTAATTGATGATCTATAGGATCACCAGTACCAATTTGTTCTAAATCAAGTTATGGGTCCATAGATTTAAAGTAACTCAACTCGCTAAGTTGGCACGTAAACATTGCTGTACACATGACACAGTCTATTTACTAGGCATAATTTCCTCAACAAAAATCAATTTTAATCATACCTCGTATAAACATGAGAATAATGACAAGAAATAAGGTTTTTTGTAATTTTAAGTAGTAACATTCAATACACACTGAATACTCATATTTTTCACACATTTAAGTATATATATATATATATATATATATATATATATATATATAATATATATATATATATATATATATATATATATATATATATATATATATATATATATACATGATGTGTGTAAAATACACTAAGAGCAAGTGCACTCTATCGCCAAGTAATATAGGACTTGAATCTCAGTTATCGATCTCACGAGAAATAATTGGTAATTACTAAATTCGCAAAACTCTTTGTTATTCAAACAATCAAATGTATATGAAAGAATTCAAATTAAAATCAAAATAACAAATAAAGAAAAGCAATGAACAATTAAACAAAGAAAAGATAATCAATGAGAAAGAGGCTAGGGCGCAAGGTTCACTTGAATCTAATTATTCATATTTTCTTTCAATTATGATTAAGGTAATTCTTTTGTCAATGTTCTCTTATTTGCTATTGAATCCCAATGGTCATGGATGAAACAATATTCTATTCCTAATTTAATTTACCTATTTGGTCATTTAGTTGAATTAATCAAGAATGTATTAAGTTTCAATTCAAGAGATGAACTAACATACCGTCAATTCCATTAGTAGAATAAATCGATACTTGGTCATTCACCAATCTAATCCCAGGCTTACCATATAGATCCACTCATTGAATGCGGATAGTCACCGGTCAAACAATGAATTAACACATGCCAAAAGTGATCAAATTTTGACAAGAATATAAGCAATATGATAAACCCAAAAAGAAATTACCATAATCAAATTAGAAATCAAATCCAAATAATTAGGAAAACAAGATTCCCCATAGCCCTAGCTATGGGTTTAGCTACTCATGTTCAATAAAAACAAACTCATATCAGAATACAAACCCATAGAAAGAAAACTCAAAGGAAAATGGAAACTAAAAAGAAAGAGAAATCAAAACCCCTTTAATGGAGATTAAGATCTTCAAGCCTTCAAGAATCCTCCTTTGAAATTACCCTCCAAGGTCTGCTACCGCAAAACAACTCTCTCAGGATTAGGGATTTTCTGTGCAATGTGCTCAATGTCATGTTTGTGTGGTGTAACTCTTTAATTTAAAAAAAGTCAGGCCTACTGTTGCGCAACCAGCGCTTAGGCACTAGTTACTGGGCGCTTGGGCGCTCAGTCACTTAAGCCCAAATGCTCTGCTATTCCTCTTGCGGGCTTAGGCGCTCCTTATCAGCACTTAAGGGCTGAAACATTAATTCACCATTGCTGCATACGCTTCCAGCGCTCAGGCGCTACACACCAGCGCTCAAGCACTGATTTCTGTGATTTTTTTTTCTAGCTCCTTTGAACATCCAAATTTCTCCAAACATAATTACCTAACAAAACATATAAAATACTTAATAAAAACAAATTTAAACAAAACTAAAAATATAACAAAACTAACAAACAAAATTCATTAAAAATAAATAAAAATATATATGAAAAACCAAGGAATTGAACCGTAAAAATAAGACATATTGACGGTTCATCAACTCCTCCACACTTGAGCTTTGTTTGTCCTCAAGCAAAGAATAGGAATCAATAACAAGATCAAACTCAACATCAAGAAACATGAATCAAAGGAAAATTCCACAGTTAAAAGAAATTTAAGTTCAACAATCAAATCCAATCAAGCAAGATCATTTAACACTTAAACAACTAGAGGCTTGAGTCTAGCTTGCAACTGTTCTCTCCACCAAACATCTAAGATCACTCAACTTTTCATCGCTCAAGTGTTTAAAGGACAAAGAGATTATTCAAATTTCTCTTGAAAAATGCAATACCATAAGCTTGCTTATCAATCTCATCTCCACTTTCAAGTTCACATACAATACAAGAATCAAAATGACTTTTCTTTGGTTGTAACAGGGTCAAGGGTAAAATGGAAGGTAGGAAGAAAGGATAAAATAGGGTAAAGAATGCTCATGAATAAATCAATACAAAGCAGAATCAGGCTGAAAAGATGACAGATAGAGCATGATGCACAAGAATATAATAACTTTTCACTTTCAACCCAATATTTTCATTATTTTTCACCAACAATTCTTTTCTTTTCTTTCTTTTTCATTTTTTCCTTTTTTTTCAAACTTTTTTTTTTAATTTCAACCCTTGAAGACAAAAGCAACCTTTCAAAACTTTTCAATCAACACATTAATTGCTCCAAAGAATTCAACCTGATTATTCAATTGGATATTCAAAGAAATTAATTTCAGGCTCAAATGGGGCAACTAAAAGGTTATTTAATCAATGCAACTCTGGAAGTTAAGAAAGAATTAAGCCTAATTGTCTTAATCATATTCAAGTATGCATGTGAATCATTAAAGCCTCAACAAGATATTAAAGTAAGTTCTAGCGCACATTAATCAAGAGAAAACTCACTCCAGAAGAAACGTCTAGTCATTAAAGTTCAAAACTCACTTTCTGGCTAAGTTGATAAAGAGAACAAAAGCAAGCAGACATAGCTAATTTCCAACTAAAGATGCTAAATTTCACTTTACTTCATTGAAAAAGATTGCTTCACACATTATCAACTCATGATCAATGGAATCCCCTTTAAAAATATATCTCCATCAGCTCAGAATAAATCAAGACATCAAAACACAATTCCAGCTTAATTACCAGCAATACTCAAATGCTTCAATCAAATTTTTTTTTGACAAAAAATGTAAAAGTACCCCCCCACACTTAATATAAACATTGTCCATAATGTGAAAGAAAAAGAAATAAAGGGGGTAAAGAAAAGAATAACACAACCTGATGGACAATGACACAATGTCAGGCAAAGGAGAAACACAAGAGTCAGCGCAGCAACACAATCTGAAAAATGAAATCTCAAACACATGATTAGAATCTAAAAGAAAAACAAAAATAACAAAAACAACTAAAATAAAATAAAGAAAGAAGAAATACAGGTTGCCTCCTGTGAAGCACTTGTTTAACGTCATTAGCTCAACGTTGCCTTTTCAGAAAAATCAAGGTAGGTTAAAGTAAGAGAAATAGGAGGACGTCTTTTTCTTTGCAAAACAGTTTTTCCTCCCTTCAACAATGGCCTTGGGACTGCCTCCAATAGAATTCTGAACTAGAAAATAGCTTGACTGTCCCGATTGCGCCTTAACTCTACTAGGCCAAGGTGGTTGCACTCGATCAACAGATGAAGGACTAATTTGTGAAAAAGCATGGATCTTAGGAGGACCTTTATCTGTCTCAGCAGCTTGACTTTCCAAAAGATCAACATCAACACTGTATGATGGCAGGGGGTCTTTAATAGCTAAGGTTTCCTGCTTCTTAGCTTGAACAAAATTGATAGGAGCATGGAAATTTGACATTGGGGAAGATTTAGCCTCCCTAAAGATATTAATGATCACATGGTCTCCATCCACTCTCAAGATGAGCTCACCCCGAGGTACATCAATCACAGCTCCAGAAGTGGTCAAAAACGATCTTCCAAGAATGAGAGGAATATCAGCATCATCTTCCATATCCAGCACCACAAATTCAACTGGAAAAATAAATTTGTCCAGCTTCACCAAAACATCCTCCACTACACCACGCGGGTAAGCGAAGGATCTATCAGCCAACTGCAGAGAAATGTTGGTGGGCTTCGATTCCTACATCCCCAATTTCTTAAACACAAAAAAGGCATCAAATTAATACTATCACCCAAATAACATAATGTCTTATCAAAATAAGAGTTACCAATAGTGCAAGGAATAGTAAAACTCCCTGGATCTTTCAATTTTTGAGGTAACTTCTTCAAAAGAATGGCAGAACACTCCTTAGTAAGACATACAGTCTCAAATTCCTCAAGCTTGCGTTTCTTTGTAAGTATTTCCTTTAGAAACTTCGCATACTTGGGCATCTAAGAGATAGCTTCAATGAACGGAATATTAATTTGTAATTTCTTCAATATCTCCAAGAATTTGGCAAATTACTAATTCGACTGATTGTTCTTAAACCTCTGAGGGAATGAGATCTTGGCATATAGGGATGGCTCATAAACTGCACTTTGCTCACGATCCTTCTTCGTTCTCTGCCACTTCGGTGCTTTCTTCTCAACCTCTCTGTCTTGATTGACCTCTTCAGTAAGGACATCTCCAGTTGCCTTCTCTTCATCATGCACTGACTGAACAAGAGTATCTCTAAGCTCTGATAAGTCCTTCTTCTGCGGAGACTACCCAAGTTCCTTACCACTTCTCAAAAAAATTGCATGGGCCTGTTCCCTCGGATTAGTCTCAGTAGTGCTAGGCAATGTCCCTGGTGCCCTCGCTGTCATCAATGTAGTCAGCTGACTGATCTAAGTCTCGATGTTCTTCATTCTAGCATCTGAATTCTGCATGTACTTCATGACCAGATCTTCAAAACTTGGCTTCTCTGCAGGTGCTTGGAAACCAGGAGGTGGTGGTGGAACTCTCTATTGATTCTGTTGATAGCCTTGCTGTTTTCTCCATTTAAAATTTGGGTGGTCCTTCTAACCAGGATTATACGTATTTGAATATGGATTATACTGCTGCCAGTTGAAATTACTAACAAAATTTACTGCTTCAGGCTCGGGGGCAAAAGGACTACCAACTTGACAATTTGTACTTGTATAACCCTGTCCTCCACATGCTTCTCAGATGATAGGTGGCGCTACACTATTTGTCACCATCAAAATCTCCACCTTCTTCGTCAAAACTTCTAATTGACTCATAATTGCAGTAGAAGAATCAACAGCATGTACACTTACTTGTTTCTTAGGAGCCTGACGCTCATTCTACCACTAGTAACTGTTCAGCGCCATTTCTTCAATTAATGCTTGGCTCTCAGTAGGTGTTTTCCTCCATATAGTACCTCCCGCAGCAGCATCAATAAGTGAACAGTTTGCAGGTGACAAACCATTATAAAAAGTCTGAACCTGCTGCCATACAGAAAATTCTGTTACCAAGTGGCCTCAATACTCAAGAGGGGGTGAATTGAGTATAAAAAATAAGTTCACAAATCTTTCGCAAATCATTTGATAAACAATTTTTGTTGAAACTAATTGATGATTAGAGATGATTGAATATAAGAGATAAACACTTTTACTTATAAATGCAATAGCTAAAGGGACCAATATTCAAGTAATTCAATAAAACAGTACTCAATGTAAAGAGAAGGGTTTAGAGAAAACAAACACAATGATTTATCCTAGTTCGATCACCAATCCACTTGTGATCTACGTCCAGTCCTCAAGCAATCGCTAGAGATTTTTCACTATTTCTTCAAGCTTCAATAGGTGCTTGACAACCTTTACAACCTTGAACACTCAACACTTTGGGATACCTCACCCTTGGAGCTCGAGTCTCTTCAACTAAGGGATACCTCACCCTTTACACTTTTGGAGGGATGCCTCACCCTATTTACAAAGCAATATAGATTGATTGAATGAAGCTGTCACTAGAGTAGATGATTACAAATTGAATCTCTAATATGCTCTCAAAGATTAACCCACGTTTTTCACAAAAAATAGAGCAAGAATGGATTTGAGGATTGAATCACGTTTTGAAGTATTGGTAATCAGTTTTTGATTCAATGTCAATCTCTAATGAAGGCCCAACATGGGTATTTATAAGTTTTACAATAAATGGAGCCGTTGGAGGGTTTTAGCCAACCATTAAATGCATTTAATATAGCCGTTGGACGTTGTCAAGATGCGTGTAATCAATTACACAACAAATGTAATCGATTACATTGTTGTTCCAACGTGTTCTTGGCTTTCTGAGCTCTGTGTAATCAATTACATTATTGGTGTAATCGATTACATGACTTCTGACTTGCTTGTAATCAATTACAATATCTATGTAATCGATTACATGACTTCTGTCTTGCTGTGTAATCGATTACAATATCCATGTAATCGATTACATGACTCTTTAAACGTGTTCTTACCTTTCTGGGCTTAGTGTAATCAATTACATTATTAATGTAATCGATTACATGGCCTCTGACTTGCTTGTAATCGATTACATTACTTATGTAATCGATTACAAGGCCTATGTTTACTGTGTAATCAATTACAAACATCATGTAATCGATTACATTGGCCTTTGAACATATTTTTCAAGTCCAATAAAGCTTGTAAGCCATTTCTAACACCTCAAGACATTTGATTAAACATAAATCCTTTTATGAGTATTAGATTTAAGATTGAAACTCAACTTTCTTGAAAAACATGTTTAGCTTTGAATTTTTTCACTTATTTTGAAATGATATATTAAAAAATCATTTGAGAAATCTTGAGAGCATTTTACATTAATGTTCTAAGTCTTATAACTAAATAAATCTCTTGACTTCTTTCTTTGATCTTGATCTTTCCTTTTGTACTTGATATTTACTTTTGCACTTGATCTTCACTTTTGCCTTTGTTATCATCAAAAACTATTTGACATACTTTAGGGACATAAGCATTCACATTCTCCTCCTTTTTGATGATGACAAACTGATCATAGGAAAAAGAAAGAGTTTTTGCATTTGTATATAACAGAGATTTAGGCGCAATGCTCCCCCAGAGTTTATGCATGATATTGAGTTAGATTTTTCATGTAAAAAGCTTAAGGGCTCAAAAGCTCAATAACTCCCACGTACACATGCAACCTTAATTGGATTTCATTTTTCTCTATTCTCTCCCCCGTTGACATTATCAAAAAGACATAAGCATTTAAAAAAATGGACAGCATTTCAGCTATATTTCATGATTTCCCAAGTTTTGCCAAAACAAGAGATCTAAAGAGATTATTCAATCCAATTAATTTTCAAAAAGCCAAACATTCAGATAATAGAATCAAAGCTAAGTCAAGTTCATATATCATTAAAAAAACATGTACAATGTAACTTATCATAACCAGTATAGCCAATAACCAAAAGTACCAAAAATGTATACCAATGTTATATAATTGAGCCAAAAAAAAAATAATACAATGTAGGCATAAGCAAATAACAATGAGAAACATCAGGGCAATGAGCCATGATCACTATCAGTAGCCTCGCTGTCACTATCTGGATCTGCAGCAATATCTCCTAGATCAACGTTATCATTGTCGGGCTCAAGATCATCCTTAGAGTCTAGGAGCTCCTCAATACCAGTAGGGATGCCAAATGGTCTAGCAAAGGACAGGGGAACGGGAGAGGCAAAGGATGTGGGAGGTGCAGCAGCAGCACTCAGAGGAATATGAGGTCCACCCAGGAGGGATCGAATGGAGGCAAGCTCCTGATCTGAGTAGTCCATCCTCAGCTCTAGGTGATCTATCTTCTGCTCTATGCGATCCATGCGTGTGTCTACAATAGCGCTCAGGTTTCGCATCTCTTAGAGCAGGAGATCTAGTGTAGCTGGAGCAGGAGCAGGAGCAGGAGCAGGATGCTGAACCTCTTCATCATCATCACTGTCCGGATCATGATGGATATGTCCAAAGGTGCCATGGGCAATGTAATGCCACCTATCATCGACTTTGTAGAGCTAGAGCTTCTTCAAGGTATGCAAGCCAATGGATTGTGGTCCTTTCGAGCTAGTATCCTTGGACTCCTCAGCTGGGGAAATACGACAATGCTCTAGGATGGTTGTTACCAGCATAGCAAATAGGAGAGCTGAGTTCTTCTTTTTCTTTACATCCAACATGTGCTCTATAATGTAGTAACCCCAGTTTATTGGTCGCCCAGTGGTCATTGCCCAGAGGGACACCACATCATCCTTGAGAACCTGGGAGTAATTCCCTCCCCTGGGAATTAACCCTCTGACTAAAAGATAGTGGAGAACCCTGTTCTCCATAGTTAGGCCAGTGGCCATGATTCTCTTTTTGGGATCACTGGGGGGTAGTAATCAGTCCTAATCAGTGAGAGAAGAGCAGCCTTATGCTCAAACTCATGACCCCAGATATTGGCATTCCCACAGAAGTTTGCTCCATCAGGAGTGAACTTCGTCAGCCTATACCACTCAGCCATAGTTATCTTTATTTGTTGCTTTTTCACCTCAGATATTAAGCAATTATCTTCAAATTTCAGATTTGCATAAAAGACTCTCACTAGGTTTGGGTAGATAGCCTTCTCTATACTTAGGAAACCCAGCAAACCTAAGTTCTCAATGGTTCTAAAACTCTCCAGAGGTTCACTCTCGCAGAAGGTGATGGGAAGATACCTGGGAGAAATAATCTTGTGTAGCTGGAAGTTCTTCCGGAACAATGTAGCTCTCTTCACTGTGGAAAAGTGGCGAGTGAGGTCCAGGCTAGAGATGTTGCGTGAAGCTCCACCAGAGGACCCTCCAATGACAGCCCCTGTTCTTGGGTGCTTTGAACGATGAGATGATTCAGCCATGTGATGAGAAAGAGGAGAGTGGGATGAGTGGAAAGTGTTTAGAGATGAGTGAAGAAAGGGAGAGGGATGAGTTTAGGGCAGAGAAGTGGGGATGGTGTTCGTGAGAGGTGATGGGGAGATTTGGGTGAGGGATTGTGATGGGATTTGAGAGATGGACTGTGTGGAGAGGAGTTTTTCAAGTTAGAGGAGGTGAAATGAAGGAATTTGAGGGAGGTTTGAATGAGAAAGGAGAGATTGGGAGGTTTGGGTTGCGTGGGAGCAGAGGAGGAAGACAAAGGAGTGGAAGAGTTTCTGAGAAATGAGCTCTGCGCGCGTCAGAAACCTTTTAAAAAATCCTGTGTAATCGATTACATTGGGTTTGTAATCGATTACAAGCATTCTGGTCCATATGTAATCGATTACATTTTTGGTGTAATCGATTACCATGCTTCTGGGGAACCTTGTAATCGATTACATAGTTGATGTAATCGATTACCTGATTTTTGAGTTGATTGTAATCAATTACAAAAGTTGTGTAATCGATTACATGCTTGACAGAACCTGTGTAATCGATTACAAAGGCATTGTAATTGATTACCAGCACACTTTAACTCAGATTTTGCATTCCAATCAGCATAGAATCAATTTTAAACCATTCAAATCAATTCCAGAGCATCTTAGATCAATTCAAATCATCATGCAAGCATATAATCTAATCATATTTTGATTCATATCACATAATTGTTCAAAATTACTATTTTTACCAAGATTTACACTTTTTTTGGTGAAATAGTGAGGTTGTTGAGTTGCTTAGGAGACTTGGACATGAGGGAGCACCTACAAAATAACTTTGGGGAAATCTCTGATGCTCAAGTCATTATTGGATTCAAATATGATGAAAAACTCAGAGATTATGCAGCAATGTGGCATGATTATGCAGAAAATCACAAGTTATGCATTAGTTTTAGGATTATGCAGCAAATAGTTAATTTATGCATGATTAATCCAATATACCAAGTTCATTTCTTATATAGAAAAATGTTTCTTTTGATAGGGGTTTAGTGAAAATGTCAGTTAGTTGCTTAGTGGTTTCTACAAATTCAAGCATACAATCACCCTTTTGAACATGGTTTCTAATGAAATAATGTCTTATTTTAATATGTTTAGTCCTAGAATGCAAAATAGGATTTTTGGACAAATTGATTGCACTAGTATTATCACATCTTATGGGAATGTGATCAAGCTCAAGACTATAGTCCAAGAGTTGTTATTTCATCCAAAGGATTTGAGAACAACAACTCCCAGCTGCAACATATTCAGCTTTAGCTGTAGACAATGCCACATTATTTTGTTTCTTGCTATGCCAAGAAACTAGTGAGCTTCCAAGCAAGTGGCATGTCCCACTAGTGCTCTTCCTATCCATTTTGCATCCAGTAAAATCAGAATCGGAATACCCAATAAGGCTACATGAGGCACCTTTAGGGTACCATAAACCCATTTGTGATGTGTCTATTAGATATTTCATTATTCTTTTAACAGCACTTAGGTGTGATTCTTTAGGATTAGCTTGATATCTAGCACACATGCATACACTAAACATTATATCAGACCTACTTGCAGTGAGATAAAGGAGTGAGCCAATCATACCTCTATATTTTGTAATTTCTACTGATTTACCTCCTTCATCCTTGTCCAAATAGCAAGAAGTGCCCATAGGAGTAGCCATATGCTTGGCATTGTCCATTCCAAACTTCTTGAGCAGCTCCTTACAATACTTGGATTGGCTTATGAAAGTTCATTCTCTTGTTTGCTTGATTTAGATACCAAGGAAGAAGTTGAGCTCACCCATCATGGACATTTCAAACTCACTTTGCATTATATTTAAAAATTCTTTACAAAGAGAGTTATTAGTAGCTCCAAATATAATGTCATCAACATAGATTTGAACTAGAAGTATGTCATGCATTTATGTTTTATGAAAATGGTAGTGTCAACTTTGTCTCTAGAAAAATCTTTTTCTAAAAGGAACTTGCTCAACCTTTCATACCAAGCTTTAGGAGCTTATTTCAAGCCATACAAGACCTTTTTCAGTTTAAAAACATGGTTGGGCATTTCAAAATCCTCAAAACTAGGAGGTTGTTCTACATACACCTCTTCTTGTATAAAACCATTTAAAAATGTACTTTTGACATCCATTTGATAGAGTTTGAAATCCATGATGCAAGCATATACAAGTAACATTCTAATGGCCTCTAATCTAGTTACGGGAGCATAAGTTTCTTCATAGTCTATGCATTCTTCTTGATTATATATCTTAGCTACAAGCCTAACTTTATTTCTTATTATTAAGCCTGTTTCATCAAGTTTGTTCCTAAAGACACATTTGGTGCCAATTATAGGATGATCATTGGGCCTTGGAACTAATTCCCAAACTTGATTTCTCTCAAATTGGTTTAGTTCTTCTTGCATGGCCAAAATCCAATACTCATCATTAATGGCCTCATTTATGTCTTTAGGTTCAACTTGAGAGACAAAGGCTAAGTGATTACATGCATCTCTAAGTGAGTTTCGAGTGATTACCCCTTTTGATACATCACCTATCACCTTGTCGAGAAGGTGATATCTTGAAGTCCTTTATTCCTTGGGTAGATCCAAGATTTCTGAATCTTTTTGCTATGAGTGATCAAGGAGTCTTTCTTCTTACTTCTTGGACTCTTTCTCTTGATTTTTCAAGTGTTTTTTTGCCAAAATTTCTGTAACATCATCAACAAGCTCCTTTCTCGGCTCATTTGGGTTAGTTTCATCAAATGCAACATGTATGGACTCTTCTATGGTCATAGTTCATTTATTATAGACTCTAAAGGCCTTACTATGTATAGAATAGTCAATGAATATTCTCTCATCAGATTTTGCATTAAACTTCCCCAAGTTATCCTTTCTATTATTCAAAACAAAGCATTTACATTCAAAGACATAAAAATGTGACACATTTGGCTTCCTTCCTTTGTACAATTCATATGGGATTTTCTTTAAAATTGGCCTTATCAAGGCTCTATTCATAACATAACAAGCGGTGTTAACCGCATCCGCCCAAAAGTACTTAGGAAGGTTGGCCTCATTGAGCATAGTTCTTGCCATTTCCTCTAAAGATCGATTTTTCCTTTCTACAACACCATTTTGTTGTGGTGTTCTATGGGCAAAAAAATTATGCTTAATGCCATGTTCATCACAAAAAGTTTCAAATTCATGATTTTCAAATTCACCACCATGGTCGCTTCTTATGGATGCAATACAAAAACCTTTTTCGTTTTGGATAACTTTGGCAAGCTTTTTAAATGATTGAAAAGCATCATTTTTGTGGGCCAAGAGTAATGTCCATGTAAACCTAGAAAAATCATCCACAATCACTAATGCATAGTAATTCCCACCAAAGCTCATAGTTCTAGAGGGCCCAAAAAGATCCATGTGCAAAAGTTGTAAAGGTCTAGAAGTTGAAACCATGTTTTTAGCTTTAAAAGAGACATTTACTTGTTTTTCCTTTTGACATGCATCACAAAGTTTGTCTTTTTCAAATTTGAGCTTTGGAAGACTAATTACTAGTTCTTTAGAAACTAATTTGTTTAAGTGATCCATATGAATGTGAGCAATTCTTCTATGCCATAACCATGAATCATTTTCTTTACTCATAAAGCATTTAGCATCATTTGAGAAAATATCATCAAGACTTATCATATATATATTATTGACTCTATGACCAATAAACTTAACTTGCTTATCATCCTTTCCCTCAATTATGCAACAAGAAGAATCAAATATAACTCTATTACCTTTATCACACAATTGACTAATGCTAAGCAAATTATGTTTAAGTCATTCAACAAGTAAAATATTATCAATAGATGATGAAGGGATCTTACCAACTTTGTCAATTTTAAGAATCTTCCCTTTGTTGTTATCACCATATGTGACATGACCATGTTTCTTGTGAGTAAGGGAGGAAAACTTGGAGCCATCACCGGTCATATGCTTGGAGCAACCACTATCAAGATACCAACTTGAGCTCTTGGTCTTCAAGCACACCTACAACACACATTCAAGTTTTAACCTTTGGTACCCAAATTGTCTTGGGTCATTGTGTGTTAGAGTTAGGCATGGTGCCTTTAGGAACCCAAACTCTTTTTATTCCAACTTTAGTGTTTATGTTCTTTCTAACATTGCAAGTGGATGCACTATGCCCTTTCTTACCACAGTGAAAACATTTAACAAAGGGACTACTTGAAGTATTTGAGGAAACAAAGAAATTCTTATAAGACTTTTGATGGTTATTTGGATTAAATCCCAAATCGACTTTTTGAAAAACACATTTTTGTTTCCTTAACAACATATTCAAGTTGTCTCTTCCAAAAGTGAATTTTGCAAGAGTGTTGTTCAAGTCTTCAATTTCTTTTTCAAATTCTTTGCATGATGAACAAGGTAATGATATGGATGTGTTATCATGTGAGGAACAAGTCATGCATAGTGAATTAGCGTCAATAAGTCCTAAGGTCTCATTTTCAATCTTAAGCTCATTTATCTCCTTACTTAAGATGGAAACTTTGTTTACCAATAAGGAAATTGTTTTGTTAGAGGACAAAATCATTTTTGTGAGCCTTAAAGATTCATCATACAATTCTTGAAAAGCATCTTGCAATTCATCATATGAAGGTAGAGATTCTGAGTTAGAAGAAGTTACCTCGGTGTCGCTCTCTCCACTTTCTTCTCCTTGAGCCATGAGACAAAGATGAGTTTCTTCATTCTCCGAACTGTCGAAAGAGCTTAAGTCATTATCCTCCCAAGTTATGTATGCTCTTCTTCCTTTCTTTTTTTTGGAAGGCATTTTCTCAAACTTCTCCGTCTTCTTGAGATACATAGGACACTCTATTTTCATGTGCCCCGGTTTTCCACATTCATAGCATTTTGGAGGAGTAGAGGATCCTTCTCCTTTGTGATGCACTTTCTTTTGAGGAAAGGGTGGTCTTCTTTGAAATCCCTTTTTCTTTAGGAATTTTCCAAACTTTCTCACAAGGAGACTAAGATTCTCCTCACTTAGCTCAACACTTTCAGCATCCTCTTCACCATCTTCATCATCATCTTCAATTGTAGAGGAAGTGGCTTTGAGTGCGATTCCCTTATTCTTTTTGTCATGCTCTTCATTTTGATTGAGCCTATTTAGTTCCAACTCATGTTCTTGAAGCTTTTCGAATAAGGTGGCTAGAGACATTGTTGATAAATCTCTTGATTTCGCAATCACCGTTACTTTGGGTTGTCAATTCCTGCTTAGACATCTCAAGACTTTGTTAATAAGATCCTCATTAGGAAATGTCTTTCCCAATGAGATAAGATGATTAACAATATGAGTAAACCTCTTTTGCATATCTTGAATACTCTCACCTTGGTTCATTCTAAACAATTCGTATTCATGAGTAAGAGTGTTTATTCGAGATCATTTTACCTCACTAGTGCCTTCATGAGTTACTTGTAGGGTATCCCACATTTCTTTTGCGGTCTTGCAATTTGACACCCTAAAGAATTCATCATATCCCAAGGATGTGGTGATGATGTTCTTGGCTCTCAAATTGTATTGAACCTTCTTTTTATCATCATCGGTCCATTTATTTCTAGGTGTATTAATTTTCACACCATCTTTAGTTTGTGTTGGAACAAAAGCACCATTTTCAACAGCGTCCCACACATCTAAGTCAATAGCTTCAATGAAAATTTTCATCCTTTCTTTCCAATAGGCATAACCATCCCCATTAAAATAAGGAGGTCTGTTTATAGAAGAACCTTCATTTGAAAAACCATTTGAAGTCATCACTTCTCTTAAAGCTGCTAAGCTCTTTATACAAGAGTCTAGCTCTGATACCACTTGTTACCAAGTGGCCTCAATACTCAAGAGGGGGGTGAATTGAGTATAAAAAATAGGTTCGCAAATCTTTCGCAAATCATTTGATAAACAATTTTTGTTGAAGCTAATTTATGATTAAAAATGATTGGATATAAGAGATAAACACTTTTACTTATAAATGTAATAGCCAAAGGGACCAATATTCAAGCAATTCAATAAAACAGTACTCAATGTAAAGAGAAGAGTTTAGAGAAAATAAACACAACGATTTATCCTGATTCGATCACCAATTCACTTGTGATCTACATCTAGTCCTCAAGCAACCGCTAGAGATTTTCCACTGTTTCTTCAAGTTTCAATAGGTGCTTGACAACCTTTACAACCTTGAGCACTCAACACTTTGGGATATCTCACCCTTGGAGCTCGAGTTTCTTCAACTAAGGGATACCTCACCCTTTACACTTTTGGAGGGATGCCTCACCCTCTTTACAAAGTAATATAGATTGATTGAATGAAGCTCTCAATAGAGTAGATGATTACAAATTGAAGCTCTAATATGTTCTCAAAAATTAACCCACGTTTTTCACAAAAAATAGAGCAAGAATGGATTTGAGGATTGAATCACGTTTTGAAGTATTGGTAATCAGTTTTTGGTTCAAGGTCAGCCTCTAATGAAGGCCCAACATGGGTATTTATAAGTTTTACAATAAATGGAGCCGTTGAAGGGTTTTAGCTAAGCATTAAATGCATTTAATATAGCTGTTGGACGTTGTCAGGATGCGTGTAATCGATTACACAACAAATGTAATCGATTACATTGTTGTTCCAATGTGTTCTTGGCTTTCTAGGCTCTGTGTAATCGATTACATTGTTGGTGTAATCGATTACATGGCTTCTGACTTGCTTGTAATCGATTACAATATCTATGTAATCGATTACATGACTTCTGTCTTGCTGTGTAATCGATTACAATATCCATGTAATCGATTACATGACTCTTTGAACGTGTTCTTGCCTTTCTGGGCTTATTGTAATTGATTACATTATTAGTGTAATCGATTACATGGCCTCTGACTTGCTTGTAATCGATTACATTGCTCATGTAATCTATTACAAGGCCTCTGTTTGCTGTGTAATCGATTACAAACATCATGTAATCGATTACATTGGCCTTTGAACACATTTTTCAAGTCCAATAAAGTTTTTAAGCCATTTCTAACACCTCAAGACATTTGATTAAACATAAATCCTTTTATAAGTATTAGATTTAAGATTGAAACTCAAGTTTCTTGAAAAACATGTTTAGCTTTGAATTTTCTCATTTATTTTAAAATGATATATTGAAAAACCATTTAAGAAATCTTGAGAGCATTTTACATTAATGTTCTAAGTCTTATAACTAAATAAACCTCTTGACTTCTTTCTTTGATCTTGATCTTTCCTTTTACACTTGATCTTCACTTTTGCACTTGATCTTCACTTTTACCTTTGTTATCATCAAAAACTATTTGACATGCTTTAGGGACATAAGCATTCACAAATTCATGATGTGGACATCTCCTCAACAACACTTGAAAGCGCTCCCGAGCTTCATAAAGAGAGTCCATTTCAAACTGCACAAAAGAAGATATGTCATTCCTTAACTTAGCAGATTTAGAAGGAGGAAAAAACTTAGCCAGAAACTGTTGTGTCAGTTGATCCCATGTAGTGATGAAACCCCTTGGAAGTGACGTTAACCACTGACTTGCTCTGTCCCTAAGAGAGAAAGGAAAGAGTCGCAATCGAATCGCATCATCTGTCACCCCATTGTACTTGATAGTATCACACAACTGCAAGAATCTGGCCAAATGCTGATTTGGATCATCCGAAGGCAATCCACCAAACTAAACTGAATTCTGAATCATGGAGATCAATGCTGGTTTGATCTCAAAATTATTAACTGTCACAGCTGGTCTTATAATACTCCCTTCATATCTTTCAGCAGTGGGCATAGAGTACTCAAGCATGGTTCGCTCCGTTGGGGTAGCTCTTTCTTCACGATTCGCCTTAACTATTGGTTGTCTTTCCATCCTGCTTATGTCTTCTGTCACAGCTATAATAAAAGATTGCTTCTTTAAACTGTGAGTTGTTTTCTCAATTTCGGGATCAAAAGCTAAATCAGGAAACTGAGATCGAGTGAACATAAACAAAAATAAGAAGAGAAAAATTAAATAAAAATAAAATAAAAGAAGAAATAAAAAAATTAAAATAAGATATAAAAAAATGAAAAATTAATTAAAAATCAAATAAAATTAAATTAAAATTAAAATTAAAAATAAGATATAAACAAAAAAAGGAAAAATAAAATAAAATAAAATAAAAAATAACAATAAAAATAAAATAAGGAATAAAAGAAAAGGGCGTCTAAATTAACTAGAGTTTTTCGCTTCTAATATTACCAAACTTACTCCCCGACAATGGCGCCAAAACTTGGTGAGCGTAAAATACACTAAGAGCAAGTGCACTCTATCGCCAAATAATATAAGACTTGAGTCCCAATTATCGATCCCACGAGGAATAATTGGTAATTACTAAATTTACAAAACTCTTTGTTATTCAGACAATCGAATGTGTATGAAAGAATTCAAATTAAAATCAAAATAACAAATAAAGAAAAGTAATGAACAATTAAACAAAGAAAAGATAATCAATGAGAAAGAGGTTAGGGCGCAAGGTTCACTTGAATCCAATTATTCAGATTTTCTTTCAATTATGATTAAGGTAATTCTTTTATCAATATTCTCTTATTTGCTATTGAATCCCAATGGTCATGGATGAAACAATATTCTATTCCTAATTTAATTTACCTATTTGGTCATTTAGTTGAATTAATTAAGAATGCATTAAGTTTCAATTCAAGAGATGAACTAACATACCGTCAATTCTATTAGTAGAATAAATCGATGTTTGGTCATTCACCAATCTAATTCTAGCCTTACCATATATATCCACTCATTGAATGCGGATGGTCACCGGTCAAACAATAAATTAACACATGTCAAAAGTGATCAAATTCTGACAAGAATACAAGCAATATGATAAACCCAAAAAAAAATTACCATAATCAAATTAGAAATCAAATCCAAATAATTAGGAAAACAAGATTCCTCATAGCCCTAACTATGGGTTTAGCTACTCATGTTCAATAAAAACAAACCCATATCAGAATACAAACTCATAGAAAGAAAACCCAAAGGAAAAGGGAAACTAAAAAGAAAGAGAAATCAAAATCCCTTTAATGGAGATTAAGATTTTCAAGCCTTCAAGAATCCTCCTTTGAAATTACCCTCCAAGGTCTGCTACCGCAAAATAACTCTCTCAGAATTAGGGATTTTCTGTGCAATGTGCTCAATGTCATGTCTGTGTGGTGTAACTCTTTAATTTAAAGAAAGTCAGGCCTACTGTTGCGCAACTAGCGCTTAGGCGCTGGTTACTGGGCACTCAGTCACTTAAGCCCAAATGTTCTGCTATTCCTCTTGCGCGCTCAGGCACTACACACCAGCGCTCAAGCGCTGATTTCTGTAAAATTTTCTTTTTTTTTTCTAACTCCTTTGAACATCCAAATTTCTCCAAACATAATTACCTAACAAAATACATAAAATCCTTATTAAAAACACATTTAAACAAAACTAAAAATATAACAAAACTAATAAACAAAATTCATTAAAAATAAATAAAAAGAATATGAAAAATTAAGGAATTGAACCGTAAAAATTCACAGTACATGACAAACCAGTGTTAAGCTACCTCCGTAACCATATACAAGTTTATTATGTTTATCTAAGGTGTTACAACACTCCTAGCTCATTGGTTAAGTTGTGATATTATTTGTATTATATTTTTTATATTCAAACATATTTAAATTAATTTCATGAGAGAATATATATTTAATGTAACATATTTATATAATGTAAAATTTATTTATTATATTTTTTAATGTATATGTGTCATGAATTACTTTATTTATATTTGGATATATATGTTAATGCTTCTTTTTATAATTTTACTCATATTCCTAATTAATATATGTGTTATTTTTTTATATATTCTGATATATTTATTAAATATATAAATATTTACAAAATTCTGGTTTGATTCAACTTCAAAACTTTGAACATCTCTATTTTCCAATTCAAAGACTGATCAAGTTCTGAAAACATTATAATTTACAATTAACGTGTTTCTCTTGTCTGAAGATTAATTACATAACTTTGTCACTAATTTCTTGACAGCTAGTACAATTTGCCACCCTTATTTTTCAAGTTTTCAGAACCAATCCAACAACTAAATAAGGCAATTATTGTATATATGCGCTCGTAGTTGTAAATTACTTGAAAACGAGTCAAAGGGGGGAAAAACGATATGGTACAAATATATATGTTAATTTTTTAGCATTACAAGAGTCAAGATTTGAAAACATTCCATTTCCTTGAAGGCTATTTCAATAAAAATTTATACCGTATTATAGCACCACATGAACATGATAAAAGCCTTAACAGCTTAAACATGATGATTTTAATTAATAGCTGCCTCTTTTTAGGTGTCCTGGAACCTTTTCTTTTAAAGAAAAAATAAAGTCCTGTTTTTGGATAACTTGTTGATTTTTATTTTTGTTGAAAATAACAATTGCTACCTAATGAATTCCAACAATTAAATAGTGTGGTTTGGAAAAATGAACTTGATATCTCCTCTTTGGATTGCAATCCTAATACCATGTTGTGCTAGAGTGTTAATATACCTAATTTGTTGGTTATCCAAAAGGGAAAAGGAAATAATAAATGGAAGCTCATGGCCTAATTAATCATACTAATTACATTATCACCGAAATGTAGATAAAACTCGTCCATAATTATGAAGCCAGGTCTAGCTTGGTCCCATTTAATTAATCAATGCAAGGGACGTAGAAGTAGAGGCAACCGAAATAAATTTGGCCTTTCTGGATTTAGAAAAAAAAAATAATGGGGTGCCATAAAATTTAAGAAATATAGATATTAAAAACAAATACATAATTATAATAATACCCATTTCTCTCAAATTTTAATATACAAGCATTGCATTCGTTGGCAAAAATCTCGCCCATACCCTCACTTCTTAATATTATAATCTAAGTTCCATTCACATATATCATTTCATGCAACCCACCAACAATGATAAATAGGAAAATAAAGAACGAGAGAGATGAGATCTCATTGATACAACCTATTTAAAGGGGGGAAAATTTCATAATTTTCTTAATTCATTAATTAATTATCATGTGTAAATTTAAGTAGAAGAGATTCGAGTCCCTTAAACATGTAATCTTAAAATTTGATCTCAAAATTTATGTATATGAAAATAATATTATTAGAAAGAGTTTCTACTTAGACTTCTGATCTTATTATGAAAGATTAATCTTTGATATATCTGATGAATAATACTCTAAGAAAAAAAAATTATTAACCAATAACCATTAACTATTTATTCACATAAAAAAACATTAAATATTTATTTTAAAAAACTTAAATACACTAATCGTGAACTCCATCCAATTTTGCCAGCCAACGCGTTATGGTATTTAATTTAATTCAATATTAATTATGGGCAATTTGAATTTTGAAGTCAACCGTTAGGGGTCTTCAAGAAGACATAACAAATAATTATCAGTTATCCAGTGGTCAAAACCTTTACCAACTTGTTTGAGTGGACCATGTCCGACAGATTTTTATCAAGTGCAATGATAAGTGAGTTATATTTTTATGAGTGGATCATAGCTCAAATTTTGTAAAAGGTAATTGTTGAAAGTATCTCTTAATTACAATAATGCCCAAAAGTTAGTCTTGATACCTATAAAGATACTATGGTAAAAAAATCTTGAATCTTTTTTTGTGTTTTTCAATGTTGTCTCTAATAAAAATTAAAAAAATATTAATAACATATTTTTTTAAATATTTTTTAATATTTATTTTATTATTAATTTAAAAACAAGTTTTGTTAATATTTCTCTTTTATTAATTCTTTTAAGTATATGAGATGAATTAATAATAAAATAAATATTAAAAGAAGTGTTAAAAAAATATATTATTAATTTTTCTTATAAAAATATAGGCTTTGCTAATAACTACACTTAATTAAGGAATTAAAAATAAAAATATTAAATGAAAAAATAAAGCTTTTTAAGTTGTCAATTTATTGAATTATGTGCTTTTCATTTACTCCCTCTATTTCTAAATAATAGTCCTTTAATATTGAAGCATACTAATTAAGAAACTTATTAAATAATAACCTAAATTTTAAGAAAAAAATGATAGTTGACAAAATTACCCTTAAGTTTCTCTTCCTTAATAATTTGTACTAGCATTTAATGTGTTAGTGGAGATAGTAATAAGTAAGGGTAAAATTGAAATCAAGTTATAAATATTTTCTTTATTTTTTAAAGTGACAAATAATTTTAAAAAAATGAATTATGAAAAGTGACTGTTACTGCTCGCTCTAGAACAGAATCTGAGTATCGTGCTCTAGTTGATGCTACATCTGAATTACTCTAACTTCGATGGTTACTAGAAGATATGGGTATTACACACTCCAATGCTACTGTTCTTCAATGTGATAATAGGAGTGTTATTCAAATTGCTCAAAATGATATCTTTTATGAACGTACTAAATATATAGAGATTGATTGTCACTTTGTTCGATAACATCTTGTACTTGGAACTCTTCAACTAGCTTCTATTTCTTCACAAAATCAAATCGCTGATATCTTCATAAAAGTTCACTCCACCTAGTGTTTCCTTGACTTATTGCACAAACTCAAGTTGGGATCTACTCTACCACCTTGAGTTTGCACACCGAGGTGGGGGTGTTAACGTGATTTTAGTCATGTATCACATTTTTATCATGTATCATGTTTTAGTCATATATTAATAGGCCTTGATTTTAGAGCTTTAATTCAAGCTTATTTTCTAGGTCTTGATTTTTACAACGATTATTAAAGTATTCCTATAAATAGGGAGTAGACTCATGTATCAAACACACTTCAAGCAATACAATATATTTTCTGAAGCTTTTCTAATATTGACAAATGAAAGGGAATATGGAGGGAATAATATTTACTATTTTCTGATTCCTTTATAAGTGTTCTTAGGATACTCGTTAGACTAATCCTAAAAATATCTCTCCCTTCATCTACTTTTATCCATCTTTTTAGAAAATCAATGAGTCATTAATTATTTTTTCCTAACTTTATCCTTGATATTAATAAGTAATAAAAAAGATTAACAGACTAATAATAATGTTTTGAAGATTTCAATAAAAGATAATTTAGTGAAATGTAATCATTTTTACTTATGATCAAGGTTATTTATTGACTTTCTTAATTCTTATGTAACAACTTTAAAAGATAGATAAAAGTGAACAGATGTAGTATTAATTAAGAAAATCGTTTCTCTCTTAATTAATAGAACTTCTTTCTTAATTTACAATATATTTTTTTAAACAAAGAGAAAAAAGAATTGAATGCATCACTCATGAACTCTTCTAGAATCTAATTAGAAGAGAAATACTTGTGTAGACTAAACCAATCAAAAATTGACATGTTAGTATTTTTAATATAAAATATTTTTTTTCCAAAGATAACTTATTCATAGTAAAATGAAAAGGAACTAATGTTCCAAGAAAAGATAAGATAATATGCCCAAGACTTCCTGGAAGAGTAGCTATTAACACTTCAAGGCGCAAACAAAGGAGATCAAGTTATATCCCTACATATCTTTTTTCCTATCCCCTCACCTTTGTCATCAAGACATTGCTTCTTCATCATTTTATTCCTTAGCGATGCCTACAGAATAGGGACTTGAATAAGATCGGAGTTGTCTTTAACCTTTTTGTTACCTATTTTCTTGAACTTCCTTTTAATTTTAACAACACTAGAAGTTAGACTTACTGAGTCCATAATAAAGTTCAATTGAGACTACTTCGTCATTGACGATAATTGGGAACCTAGAATGAGCTAATGAATCTTCATAAATATTTTATTTCTGTAATATGAAATAATTGTGTAACACAAAAATTTATATAATTATTCAAATATTGATTAATCTAATCTACCCAATTATATAGGTAAAGTTTAGTCTAAACAAGTATTTCTCCAATTGGATACCTCACCACCAGAAGGAACCACGCCATGTGACCCCGTACGTGGCAACCAGAATTTCACGCATGGGGTCCAACGAAGAAGCATTCTCAGTCGCAAGATGAGCTTACTCGGATTCAGGATTAGATAGCAGCGTGACGTAGCAGATCAAATCCCGTGACAGGAGCGAACAACTGTCGGGATTCGAGGATTAGTAGGACACGAGTTTGCAACAAAAGCCGTTAATAATGTGGCTGGCGCAAGCGTGTCAGAAGAGCTGTAAGAAACGTGCGTGGGCCGCTCAGGGCCAAATATGGGCAGGGCCCACCAACCAGCCCAAAACACAACAAACTAAAACCAAAGCATTCGAACCAAATGTGATGTTCTTCCAACAAAAAGACTTCATGGCTCGGCTTGGCTCGGCTCACATTGTTCGTTCTATAACTTAACTTCCTTTCCCTTTTTCTACGTTCATTTATAGCCCTCCCATTGCTCATTCCATGCCATCTCTCATCTCTGCAACTACAACATTCTCTCCACATATCATATCTTCATCTTTTTCTTCTTCTTCTTCTTATTTTGTTCCTAGCTTAATTTTTCTTTTTTTAATTTCTTTTTGTGAGAAGTGTAGGACATTGTGTGTTATTTGTTATTGTTATTACTCTATATTACTTTTTTGGGTTTGGTTTGGTTTAGAGATATATATATATATATATATAATTGGTATGGGTAGTAAAGATTTGGCTAAGGTGAAGTGGAGGAGAAGAAGGAGGCAGGAGGCTGTAGGGAGGAAGATGAAGAAGTTGCAACGGCTGATTCCAGGCGGCGCCGGGTTGAAGCCAGACTGGCTTTTCCTGAGGACGGCGGAGCACATCTTGCAGTTGAGGTTGCAAGTGAATGTACTGCAAGCTTTTTCCAAGATATTCAACGCATAATTACTAGCTAGTGCAGCAGTGTTATAAAGTTGTGTGATTAATTGTTATATATATATAGCCTTTCTAAGGCCTTTTGTAATTGTTTTTAAGTTCAAGTTCTCTTCTTTCTATTATTATTAATATATACATAAGATTTGGTTCTTTCATGATGATGAACACAGATTATACCATGCTTTCTGTAGATTGTGGACTCTTACACCACACTATTAGTTACTAACCATTTTCCTTTACTCCCCACCTTCAACCTTCATTTTGATGTCGTTGTATATTGATGCATTATGCATAGATTTATGAAGAGACTGTAATATACTAGCGTATAATGTTGCTATATACCACGTTTAAATTTATAAGGATTAATTTGGTCATCTAGATAAAGCTGCATTTCCTTTTGACATACCAGGCGCGGTGCTGGATATTGTTAATTTCTTTACTGCAGTTTGCTATTTCCTATTTGGCTTTTTTTTCTTTTAGTGAACATGGCAAAAACTCATCATTAATTATTTCATCACATAATATATATATAAGGGGGATATCTAATAAAAAAAATTTTTATTGTGAGAGAGTGAAATGAGTAAATTTTGATCATACAATTATACATAGATAATCAAAATTAAAAGTTAGTTGAAGGTCATGTGACCACTTAAAAAAGTCACATATATTTATGTTTTAATCTTGACTATTCATGTAAGATCCAATAATCAACATTCATTTCTCTCGCCTCTTACAAAAAATACTCCTCTCACTATAGTAAAATCTTATATATATGTATATATATATTCATATGGATTGCAACATGATTCATTCATGTATATAATAATAGCTCATCAATCATTAGGCTTAAGTACTAGTCAATCCAAATTGAAGGGTAAATTGGGTCGGAGAATTCACCATGTTGATAAAGCTAAAATAGCGAGGAGAGAAGGGAGAAAGATTAAGCATTATTGGCCAGGCTAGTCTTAATTTGCCTACCAGGCAGTCTAACAGACTGATCAATATAACCCAACAGCTTAATGGGTAAGACTGAGTGAGGGTAGATAAACCCAACCCCCTAAGAAAAAATGAAAAATCTTACAATAGGATTTGCCCCACCCCTTTTCTCTACGACTTTTTGTTGTGTTTTCAGCTGGTAGTAGTACACCTACATTTTGCAGTTACCCAAAAAGAAACTTCCAAAGCAGTCTAGTCGGTGAGCAGTGTGCGGGCCCCTCTTTAAAACTAGTCCCCTGTTGCTAATCGAGCCCTAAGGTTACTGGTTAGTTTTCTTTGGATATTATAACAATTAACAAGTCATTCAATGCTTTGACTTTTATGTTGTGGGATGTAGCGGAAGAGCATTGGTGATATAGGAACATATATGTGTATAATTGTGTGTGTTTACATTATAAATGTGGTAACAAGATATTCCGAGCTACATAAGCAAGTTGTAATTAACCACTCATAAAATAGCAAATTAGTTGAGAGTACAGAAGTACTAGAATGTTTTTATACTCTTTAACATGATTTTAAATTGTGATTATAATTTAGATTATAAAGTTACATTGTGTTTACTACAATTATAATAATTATGAAAAAATATAATTGATATAATCGCGATATAGCTATGAAGACTACCAAGATTATAATATTGTGATTGTAATTATGATTATGAACTGCAATTTAAAATTATGCTTTTAATTTTATAGAATTTTCTTCAATAAAAAATAGTAATTGAGAGATTATTGGTTTTATCAACGACATTTTAAAATTAAAGAGTCAAGACTTTTGGACCTAGTGGTTCTAGCACAAGGGAGAAGCTAGTGAGACGAATACAAAGCTTTCAAGTTCATTTGGATACACAAAGGAACATGCGTTAACAAATAATGGAATAAGTAATTGGCTCAAGTAATTAATCATATATCTACTGCAAGATTGGCTTCAAGCTTAAAATATGAACAACTTGATCTTAAAACATTGTAGCCATGTTACATAATTTAAAGAATACATGCAACAAGGGTCTACTTGTTTCTTAATTGCGGTAAATTTGAAAGAGCAGATAGCCGTAGTGCCAAATGTGTCTTTTAGCAAATGTAAAAGGGTGAAAAAAAGAATTTTTGATGCATGGAGACAAAAGAATAGAAGTTTTAACCATGACCAACCATTTAAAACAAGAAGGAGTCGAATCAACATTAAATCAAACCACCTGCACCAAGGACAGAAGAGTCCCTAATTAATTTGTCACATAGGCTCAGCAGGAAGAGAAGCTCTTGGAGCCACAATTACCATGTTCTATATACCAAGAAGTGTTTTTGGGTAAAGATCACAGGCAGTGCACTGTCAGACCAACGAACGTGGAGTCCATGGCCTACCATTCATTAAGGGTCTTTTTTTTGTCTTATGATGTTTTCACATTTTGAGTATGAGACTAATCCTCTCTTAAAGTCCCGAGGCTGTCCCTTCTTTACCGAACTCAACTCATATCATATTGCATAACTCCTCAATCACTCATCTCAAGCTTGGCTATTGTTGTGAAAAGAGTATGTTCTTCAAAAGAATAAAGTCTCACATTAGTTAGAAGTAAAACTTTGAAAGAATTTATATATCAACTTGTAATTTGAGGTTAGTAAGAAATGAATTAAGTAGTGGTTTTGTGTCCACAAAAATGGGTTGAAAGTTTGTAACTAGTGCAAATTCTTGATTTTCCTCCCTTGCACGTGTGTTAACATGAGGCCCAAAACTTTTTATAAAAAATTTAATTAAATTTTTTAGCTTACCTGAAAATGAATATTTTAAAGAGGTTTAAAAATGACTTGGTTCAATTTTGACTCGATCTGCACTCCCAACGTGCAAAACCATTTTTGACTTGATCCTCTAACGTACATATTTTGCTAACATTACATATTTTGTTTTTGTTTTTACAAAAATCATCCACTAATTCAGTTTTTATTATGTTCTTCTTGTTCATCTTCTCCTTTCTACTATGCTCATCTTCTCTCTTATTAGGTTACAAAATAATTAACTCTCTTCTAGTTCTTGAAACCCTGACATTGTCAAGAAGGGCCTATTGTGTAACACCCCTCGATTTAATAACCGATGCACAATCGTCATTATGTCACGGTCACTAAATGTCGGCGTGCTAACTTTGTCAAACAACAAATTTACCATAAAATTTTAAACATTTCTTATATGAGGAAAATAAGAGCCACGAATGAGTAGTTACATATACAACCAGTTAAATTATGAATTATAATATGTACTCAATTTACAACTTTTAAGTTTGGATAATTGCCTTGAAGCATACATGTACTCAAAAATACACTTTATATAGGTAATGCAAAATAAAATATAAACTACCCATAATATATCTACGACTAAGGAGTTGGGCACTCCATCGTATCCCGAATACGTGAGGCAATTCGGGTTCACCGGTGTAGTGAGAAATACAAGATAAGGTCTTCAATCACAGTCCTCTTCATGGTCAAAGTCAGATCCCGAGCATGTCACATACGCTTGTCGGTCCAGTCGACTCTATAGGTCTTGGTATCACCAGTGAACACAATTCGAACAAAACCCAAAAAAAAAAAGAGCTCCTTCGCGACGGCATCACCGAATGCAGTAGGTCAAACCAATAAAATCCAAAGGAATCCAACTTCGTTCCCACTTATAGTCTTTAACCAAAAATTAACATAGAGCAAGAAAAGTACAAGAAAGAGGTAAGACATCCTACCATCATTACCGGTCATAGCATCAAGAAACCAAACGGCGCAAGGCGCCCACATAGCATTTATGATAGCAATAATGGTAATAAACATTTAGTAGCAGTTATAATCAACCAGACAGTTTCAGGCAATCATATATATATATGTATGGATATATCAGAAATACAACAGTTCCAATTATAATAACAATGTATGCCAGATAATTCATGGACTCACTATGCACATGTGCCCTCAATAATCAAGATCCTACTCCATGGAGCTAGACACAAAACAATCGGAGAGAATGATCGGGAGACATGCCAATATCTCGTCGGCCATACAAGTGCTTACCATATAATATAATCGGTCATTTTGCGCAACAAGGCTTTATACGGCGGCATTCTCACAAGATCTCGATATAGGGGCGTGTGGCGCGTTAGGATCGTCGGTGCGTGTGTATCGGTCTGTCTCCACGGTCCCGGAGGAGCTACCACGCCTGCGAGACGCCCGCGCCCCGACGCCCTCAAGGTCATCTACAGGACCCCACGTGTCTATTCGCACCCGCACTAAGGTGTGATTCAACTCCTGGCAACTCGGCCTTAACAAAGTCCAACGGACATCCTCGTTCTTTTGTGCAATGCAAGACTCTATCATGCTTCTCATGACAAGCTAAGTCAATCATGCCTCAAATGCATATCATATGATTTAACAATCAGGTTTGTTCCCATTCTTGGATCCACAAGACATTTACAATGCATAATATGTATGATTCAAAATTCCATACAATTTCATAATATGCCACAATTGGCCAAAAGAGCATCAATATACAAGTGGTCATTCACGTGGATCCTTAGCATCATAATATTAAGGTCAAACATTATGTTCATTATGTTCCTTACTACCTCACCCATACTCTGGTTCTTCCTTTATTCCAAGTTCTCACTAGTTGAAAGGCTCAATCACGCTCCTTGTTTTTCCTTCATTATGTGTCCCTACTTTGTTTCTAGTCATCTGATGTTATTTATGATTAATATAGTGTATATTAGTCCCAAAAGTTGAAATCGAGGAGGTCACAAGGCCGAGAATCATCCATTCGTTTGCTAGGTAAAAAGAATTGAAATATACTTATAATTTCGACGAACAGTGTATCTAGTGAGAATCTGAGGCTGCTTCGACGAGTAGTAGCACGACGGGATCAAGGTAAATGGAAAACAATCGCGGGGGATAAACTCTAAGTCTTTGTCGAATTGGGGAACGAACTTCGACCGGATGAAGTATATAAGCGTCGAATATGCTACCACATTTACAGAAAACATGATTCGACAGACACTGACATTAGGTCGGTTCCTCTATTAAACCTTCAGAATTCTACTCGACGGATTTGGAGAAAATCTCTCTATTTAATAATCAGGAACTCCACTCGACGGGCATTCACATCCTAACTCGACGGATATAATTCTCAGCCTAACCCGATGGATTTTCACATCTTAACTCGACGGATTTCCACACTTTAGTTCGACGGATATTCTCATTGGGTAAGTTTCTCCATTAAACCTTCAGAACTCTACTCGACGGATTTGATTCACAGCCTAACTCGACGAATTTTAACTTTGAAGGAGTTTCACTCGTGTTCAACCGACGAATACGCTAAAAGTTCAATTCTAACTCGACAGATTTTGGATAATGGGGAAAATCCCGTTCTGTCGAACAGACAAGAATGTTAGGGTTACAAGGTTCTAATTCGACGGATTACGGAAACGTGGAGATTTCACTCCCTCCGATCCGACGGAGATGCAACTCGACAGATCCAAAACGCTAAGGTTTCACTCATGCTTGATTCGACGGATACACTCGACGATCCTGGAAAATGCTAAGGTTTCACTCATGCTAATTCGACAAATACACTCGACGGGTTTTGACATTCAACGGAAAAGTAAGAAGTCTAAACTCGACGGATTTTCACACTTTAGTGGTCAGAAATCTAAACTCGACAGGTATGTCACTCGACGGATTCTGACTTTGGGAAAATGTTGAGGTCTCACTTAAGCTGATCCGACGGATTTAACTCGACCAATTTCTGGAAAAATGTTGAGGTTTCACCTATACTAGTCCGACAGACACTAAGAGGGCCACACTTTCTAATTCGACGAATTCACCGACGGAGGTGTTAATGGGGGGGGTCACTAGCTTCGACAACTTTTGACATGATGAAGGGCCCCACTTGTCGACGGTTTGGCCAAGAGCTCATACTCGACGAGTTTTAACATCTTAATTCGACGGACATGGCTTACTCACTCTCGATGGATTTTAACATTTACTTTAGAATGGATCAAATCCAAGTCATTACCATTTTCAATATAGGATCTCTGTTTTTACGGGTTCAAAACGTGTGACCATACGAGAACCAAAACAGGGCTCATTTCTTTCCATATTACACATTCCAAATATATATATATATACATACAAAACTCCAGCAATCAGCTAGCATCTATACATCACAAACAACATTTAAAAACAGAAAGACCCTCAACACAAATTACTGACGTTCCTAAATGCTAAGAGAGGTTGAGGAGGAGTGTCTTCCTCTTACCTAAGTGAAGAACAGGGATAAAGAAGCTCCTTTCATGCTTGAAAATCTGATTTTCTTCACCACCACCGAACCTTGGGCGTTCAAGATCCACAAAAATTAAGGTCAAGAGAGAGAATGGCGCGAGGAAACCGAATGCACGAAAATGAGGAGAAGAGAAAAGTTAAGAACTTTACCTTAAAGGTCCAAGCTTTGGGGCTGTTTTTTTGAGCGAAAAAGAAAAATGAAGACACAGGAGGAGTTTCGGCGAAGCAAGGTGTGAAGGTGGAGAGGGAAAATGGTCTCTTAAAGGAGGCTTGAAGGATCAACAATGGTGAATGTGGGTGGTGTGCGGCCGTGAAGAAGAAGAGAGAAAAGAGAGTGAGAGCTGCGTGAGGGGAGGAGCGGCGTGAATGAGAGAAAATGGGAGAAATGAAATGGAAAATGTGAATGAAGCGATGAGACGTGGGGGAGTGGGAAAAATGGAATAGTCAATGTAATAATTCCCTCAACAAGAAGCAAGTGCGACATAAATTGGGGAGGAGAGAGGAAAGGTTGATTAGATGGAAATAGGAAGCTTCCTTGAGAAGCTTTGTGCGCTTCTCGAGGAAATGAAGTGTAAGGTTGTCACCTTAATTAAATTCATCTGACAGATGAATAATTAAGTCTGCTAAAATTATTTTCTCAATGAAATAAAATTACAATTGATGAAAATAATATTTTATTACTCATCGATGATTTTATGATACGTTGATTTCATGTATCAGATAAAGTCTCGTGAAGCGTAAACCTCGTAAGCGTGTCCACCCGGGTTTAGTAAGATCCCCGTCAACGTTTCCACAGTCAAAGTTTATCAGTCTTAGGAAAAAAAATATTTTATTTTCCCGGCTCAGCAAAATATACACGTAAAATGAAAAATATATTAAAATATTCATCGTTCACAGAAAAAAATCCAAAATATTTCCTAAAATTCACAAATATTATAAAATGATTTTTTTATAATGAAATAAAGAATTTTCAGGATGTTACATATTGTACCCTAGAGGATTTTCGATTATACCAAAATAATCCTTAAGGGCAGTGCTGCACATGCCTCAGGCTTTAGTGTTTACTGTTTTAATTAATTGCTAGTCACGGGTGACAACAATCTCAAGGATTTTGGCCGAACAAGAACAGGTCACCCCTCAGCCAATAACGGATCTGACAACTCTAACACGCAAACCCTTCCTCCAATTGTTGTCACAATCACCTATGCCAAGTCCTTCCATGATGTATCCAAAATCAAGATGTTCGGAGGCCAAAACTTCAAATGGTGGCAAGAGCGTGTCTACTTTGTTTTTGACATGCACGACGTCGCTGATACTCTCACAGATCCAAAACCAAACTCATCTGCTGATCCAAAAAAATTGGACGACTGGACTTATGCCAACAAGGTTTGTAGACTTACAATTCTTAGCACATTATCTAATGAATTGTTTGATGTCTATTGTTCATATATGGAAACCAACAAATCTGGTAGTCTATGCTTCTCAAATACACTACTGAGGATGCTGGGAGGCAGAAGTTCGTCATTGGAAACTACTACAGGTGGGAGATGATTGATGAAAATGTCATCAAGACTCAGATCAACGAATATCACAAACTATTGGAAGATTTGAAAGCCGAGAAGATCACGTTACCAGATAAGCTTGTTGCAGAATTACTCAGAAATTACCAGAATCTTGGAAGGACTACAAGCAGTAACTCAAACACAAGACCAAGTAGTTGTCACTTTCCGATCTGATCACCCACATCATCATTTATATATCAACTTGTGATTTGGGCTTAGTAAGAAATGAATTAGGTAGTGGTTTTATGCCCACAAAAATGGGCTGAAAATTTGTGACTAGTGCAAATCCTCAATTTCCCCCCTGCGCGCGTGTTAACATAAGGCCCAAAATTTTTTATAAAAAATTTAATTATATTTTTTAGCTTACCTGAAAATGAGTATTTTGAAGAGGTTTAAAAATGACTTGGTTCAATTTTGACTCGGTCTGCACTTCCAACGTGCAAAACCATTTTTGACTTTATCCTTTAACGTACATATTTTGCTAATGTTACATATTTTGTTTTTCTACAAAAATTGTCCATTAATTCAGTTTTTATTATGTTCTTCTTGTTCATCTTCTTCTTTCTACTATGCTCATCTTCTCTCTGTTAGGTTACAAAGTAATTACTCTCTTCTAATTCTTGAAACCCTGACGTCGTCAGGAAGGGCTTGCTGTACCCTGAAGAATTTTTTATTATACCAAAATAATCCTTGAGGGTAGTGATGTGCATGCCTCAAGCTTCAGTGTTTACTGTTTCAATTAATTGCTAGTCACGGGTGGCAACAATCTCAAAGATTTTGGCCGAACAAGAACACATCACCCCCTCAACCAACAGCGGATCCGACAGCTCTAACATGCAAACCTCTCCTCCAGTTGTTGTCGTAGTCACCTATGCCAAGCCCTTCCATGATGTATCCAAAATCGAGATGTTCGGAGGCCAAAACTTCAAACGGTGGAAGAGCGTGTCTACTCTATTCTTGACATGCACGGCTTCGCTGATACTCTCACAGATCCAAAACTAGACTCATTTGCTGGCCCAAAAAAATTGGACGACTGGACTTATGCCAACAAGTTTTGTAGACATACAATTCTTAGTACATTATCTAATGAATTGTTTGATGTCTATTGTTCATACAAGGAAACTAACAAAATCTGAGAGTCTATGCTTCTCAAATACACTACTGAGGATATTGGGAGGCAGAAGTTCATCATTAGAAACTACTACAGGTGGGAGATAACTGATGAAAATGACATTAAGACTCAGATCAACGAATATCACAAATTGTTTGAAGATTTGAAAGCCGAGAAAATCACGCTACCAGATGAGTTTGTTGTAGGATTACTCATTGAGAAATTACCAGAATCTTGGAAGGACTACAAGCAGTAACTCAAACACAAGGCCAAGTAATTGTCTCTAGCCGATCTGATCACCCACATCATCATTGAGGACACGAACAAGAAGGAAATCAAAGATGCAAGAGCAAAAGTATTGGCCTCAAGGACAAACATGGTACAAGCCAATAAGAAAATGTACGACAATAAACCCAACAGAAAGTTTGATTACAATAAACCTCATTATGTGTCAAGAGTGAATAATCCCACTTTAAAAAATAGTAGATGAAATTATTATGTTTGTGGTAAACCAGGTCATCGAGTGGCTCAATGTAAACATAGGAAGAGAAATGATAATCCTCCTAAGTCAAAGGCAAACTTGGTTGAAGAAGATGATATAATTGTTGAGGTCATTTCTCAAGCCTTGTTGATGGTCAATGTGAATGATTGGGTAGTAGACTTTGGGGCTACCAAACATATTTGTGCAAATGTAAATATGTTTACCTCTTACAATTCTGTGGTGGATGGAGAAGAACGTATGTATCTTGGTGATTCTCAAACTGCTGAAGTTCTTGAAAAAGGAAAAGTTCTTCTCAAGCTCACATCTGACAAGACCCTAGCTCTCAACAAAGTGCTTCATGTACCTAGCATAAGGGCAAATTTAATTTCTATGGCCTTGCTTGGAAAGGTTAGGGTTAAGGTGTCTTTTGAGTTTGATAAAATTGTGATGACAAAAAATAATGTATTTGTGAGAAAAAATTATTGTAATCAGGGACTGTTTGTACTTAATGTTGCTCAAATAATTAATGAAAATGCATCTTCTTTGGCGTATTTGATTGACTCTATGGATATGTGGCATGCTAGATTAAGACATGTTAGTGATTCTTATATTTAAAAAAATGCAATATCTTGGATTCATTTATGGTTTTAGTGATACATGCTTAAATAAATGTGAAATATGTGCGAAATCAAAAATAACTAAAAAATGTTGTTTATCTGTAGAAAAAAATATTGAACTACTTGAATTAATTCATTTTGATTTATGAGACTTAAAACAAACTATGACTAGAGGTAGTAAAAAATATTATGTGACTTTTATTGTTGACTTTTCTAGGTACACCAAGGTATATTTACTTATAAATAAAGATGAGGCGTTTGACATGTTTCTTTTATATAAAGCAGAAGTAGAAAATCAATTAAATAAAAGAATTAAAAGAGTTAGATCAGATAGAGGTGGTGAATACACTTTATTTAATGATTTTTGTGAAAAAGAATGAATAATTCATGAAATTACACCCTCTTACTCACCTTAATCCAATGGAGTAGTTAAAAGGAAAAATAGAACTTTAAAAGAATTGATGAATGCCCTTTTAATTAGTTCTAATACACCTAATAACCTTTGGGGTGAAGTCTTATTAATTGTATGTCATTTTTACAAAATAGGATTCCCTATAAGAAAACAGGTAAAACACGATATGAGTTATGAAAGAGTTATAAGCCTAACTTAAAATATTTAAAAGTGTGGAGATATTTAGCTAAAGTAATACTACCAGAACTTAAGAAGAGGAAAATAGGCTCTAAGACTTCAGATTGTATGTTTATTGGATATGTTGATAATAGTGATGCGTATAGATTTTTAATTTTAAAAAGTGGTGTGCTTGATTGCAAGTCCTATAATTGAGATAAAAAATGCTAAATTTTTTATACATGTTTTTCCCTTAAAATTAGAAATTATTTCTGAAGTTCCACCACAAAATTTTTCTGATAATTTACATGAGGATTTGAGAAAAAGTAAAAGATAAAGAAAGGAAACTTTTTTTGGAAATGATTTTTACACATATCTTATTAATGATGACCCTTTAACTATTTTTGAAGTTTTTCCCTCACCTGTTGCACCTTTTTGGAAAGAAGCCATTAAATCTGAAATTGATTTAATTACAAAATGCAATACTTGGGTTTTAATATATTTACCTCCTGGAGCAAAACCATTTGGTTCCAAATGGATTTTTAAAAGGAAATATAACCCTAACAAATCGATTGAAAAATATGTGGCTAGATTAGTAACAAAAGGTTTTACTCAAAAACAAAATATTAACTTTTTTTATACCTTTGCTCCAGTAACTAAAATTTCTTCTATTCGAGTTTTGATTATTTTAGCCTTTGCATATAACTTGGTTATTCACCAAATGGATGTTAAAATAGTCTTTCTAAATGGTGATTTAGAAGAAGAAAATTATATGGTACAACCTGAGGGGTGTGTAGTTCTTGGACAAGAAAATAAAGTATGTAAACTTCTCAAATCTTTATATGGTCTAAAATAAGCACCAAAACAATGGCATGAAAAATTTGATCAAACTTTAATTAATGATGATTTTTCTTCTGTTGAAATTGATAAATGTGTATATACAAAATTAGTAAATGGTAAATGTGTGATTATTTGTCTATATGTAAATGACATGTTCATTTTTGGTACTAGCCATGATATAGGCATCAAACAAAATGTTTTCTTGCATCTAAATTTGACATGAAAGACATAAGTGAAGCTAGTATAATTCTGGGTGTTAAAGTCATAAGGAAGTGTGATAGTATAACACTGTCACAAGAACATTATGTTGAGAAACTTCTAAAGAAGTTTGGACATCTTGATGTCAAATCCGTAAGTACCCCTTATGATCCTAACACTTAGTCAAAGAAAAATAGAGGTGATCTTGTTATCCAGTCTCAGTATGCATAAATCATTGAGAGTCTGTTGCATTTGATGAATTTCACTCGACCTGACATAGCATATGTTGTATGCAGATTGAGTAGATATACACATAATCCTAATAATGATCACTAGGCCACTTTAGCTAGACTAATGAAATATTTGAGAGGTACCATAGACTATGGTATTGCTTATAGTGGATTTCCCGTTGTATTAGAATGATACAGTGATGCTAATTGGATTTCAAATTTAGATGAGATTAAATTCACTAGTGACTATGTGTTCACCTTTGGTGGTGGTGCGGTGACTTGGAGATTAGCCAAATAAATAATAATTACAAAATCCACCATGGAGTCAGAGTTTATTGCTCTAGAGAAGGCCAATAATAAGGCCGAGTGGTTGAGAAATTTCTTAAAAAATATTCCATTGGAAATAAAACCAACTCCTTCTGTGTCTGTGCATTGTGACAACAAGGTGGTAATATCTATTGCAAATAATAAAACTTTTAATGGTAAGAACAAACACATTAGGTTAAGACATAAAGTGATAAAGCAGTTACTGAAAGATGGAATTATATCCATTGATTATGTGAAGTCAGAAGTGAACTTGGTAGATCCTCTGACTAAGCCTTTGGGAAGGAACTTAATAAATACCATATTGAAGGGAATGAGACTTAAACTAATTTAAAATTAACAGTGATAGTAACCCAACTTTTATGAGTAGAGATCCTATGAAAAAGGTTCATATGGGTAATAACAAGTCACTTGTTAGTTCTGCTAGCACTTTGTTTGTCCTTCCTATGGTGTGAGAAGCATGAGAAGTACTAGACTGCATTTAATGTGAGGATAAGCTAAATGCTTTTAATAAATTTTATATTTCTTACGGGTAGTGTATAAAGTGTATTATACACTTGATGAAATCACTTATATGAGTGTGGAGTGGGGCCGCTCCTATGAGATGATGGCATAGTCTCTAGATCACTCATGAACAACCAGACACGCGCATGGCCGAAAAATGCAAAACAACGTTAACAACAAGAGATAAATGAGGGTGCAAGTGTGATCAAGTGAGATTCTAATTTACATGAAAAATGTTTTGATTCATAGAAGTTTAAACTTCACCAATTACATAGTAAGTTAAAGTCCTATTTATCTAGGTCTGATTCATAGTTCAGAAGACACAAAATTTGAAACATTTGTACTCATGATGTAACCCAGAATATGTTTTTTTAATTATTTATTTTATTTATTTTATTTCATATTCTTTTGAAATATGTGAGGAATTGTTGTGAAAAGAGTATGTTTTTCAAAAGAATAAAGTCCCACATTGGTTGAAAGTAAGACTTTGAAAGAGTTTATATATCAACTTGTGATTTGGGCTTTGTAAGAAATGAATTAGGTAGTGGTCTCGCGCGCACAAAAATGGGCCGAATGCTCATGGCTAGTGCAAATCCTTGATTTACCCCCTACATGTGATAACATGAGCTCCAAAACTTTTTATAAAAAATTTAATTAAATTTTTTGAGCTTACCTGAAAATGAGTATTTTGAAGAGGTTTAAAAATGACTTGGTCCAATTTTGACTCAATCTGCACTTCCAATGTGAAAAATCATTTTTGACTTGATCTTCTAATGTACATATTCTGCTAACGTTACATATTTTTTTTTCTACAAAAACTGTCCATTAATTCAGTTTTTATTATGTTCTTCTTGTTCATCTTCTCCTTTCTACTCTACTCGTCTTCTCTTTGCTGGGTTACAAAATAATTACTCTCGTCTAGTTCATGAAACCCTGATATCGTTGGGAAGAGCCTACTGTACCCTGGGAGATTTTTTTATTATACCGAAATAATCTTTGAAGACAGTGTTACGCATGCCTTAGGATTTAGTTTTACTGTTTCAATTAATTGCTAGTCATGGTGACAACAGCTATAACTTTGACCCATCCTTTTTGGGTTCATTAAGCCTTTATTATCAGCCATGTATTGCTTTGTACTATAGTAATAACATTTTCATTTGTATATCCAGCAAAGCAATAACCGCAACATACCATTCCTAGTTCCAAAGAAGCAATTTCATTTCTAGTCTTATGCCATCATTTTTTCTTTGTTTTATATGATGAGCAATCCAACCTAAAATTTCTATCCTAATCATGCACACACACGCCCAAGTGGTGGTTACATTACATGGCACATCCTCTAATTAATCTAAGTACTATTCTAGAAACTTGCAAAATGTCTCTATCTTAAAATTTTGGTTGCTTAAACAAGGGAAAGAAAACTCATATATATTGTACCCACTATCTCAAATTATTGTTCGGTGTAGATACCAGTGTTTTTCTTGATTTACGTCTTAGATTCTCCAAATGGTTAAAGTTAAGTAGTGCTAGCCTTCCCTCTCTCACTAATTACATGCAAATTTTTCTTCTTTTCTTTTTAATTAATGACCATAAAATAGCAAGCACATAACATAATAGAGTGAATTCTCTTCCATTTAATATTTTCCCTTTTTTTCATCATTTCTCAATTTATCCACACTATAAACATGTCAATCACACCACACTACGCTAAAATCCAAGTGAAATATCCATTACAGGAAATCATGAACTAAGATTTGGTGACCAATGTATACAAACAACACACATGAGCTGACATTCCTATCTTGACACCCTAGCTAGCAGTAGCATTTGAAACCTTACATCTTTTTGGTATAATCTCTGTTAATTCATGTGCTTATGTTAATTATGTCCTTCCCTCTTAGACTTCTCAACTAATCTTCAGTGCTTGGTTCTTTCCATGTTCATTCATGCTGAGAGGACTTCAGCTATTAGTTTCATTTTCTCAACTGGAATAATTAATACATACTCCTAATCGAGCATATGAAATTTAATTAAACTTTTGGACACATGTCATCAAATATAAAAATTTCTAGAATTTTTTTGTAACATTTAGCATTACTTACATATAAATTATCTATAAATATATTGATTTATTGGTGCACTCAATATAAAAGAAAAATTTGTAAATATTGATAGCATTTTTGACAAAAGTTGATAAGTAGAGTTTGAAGAAGATATATAACAGGTTTTACCCAATAAGGGAAGAAGGGAGAACATATTTGATTAGACATCACTTTCGATGTGATTTATATTAAATATAAGTTAATAATAGATGTAAGGTTAATTTGATGACACATGAGGGGAAAATATTTTTTTAAAATGAGTTTGTCTCTAAAGTGAGCAAGTAAGGGTATATTTACCTTTCGATCATTTAATGATTTGAGATCTTGATGCACTTTATCAAATTAAGAGTAGATGCATTTTTTTAGGGGGCTTTTTCTAGAGTTTCCTCCCACAAGAGGGAAGTCTTAATAAAAGCAATAAGAAAAATTACTCAGGTACCCTAATAAAGCATATTTCCAATGTTTTAAAACCGGATTGATCATTGAACAGGTGAAGACACTAGTTTATAATTCATTGGTTTGACTGTCGTCAAATCGTGGTTGAACTGATAATAATTAAATATATATATATATATATTATATAATATTATATATAATATTAAGTAATAAACTAACATACTAATATTCCATATTATGTTGTTTAGTATTTAATTGAAAATTATATTTTTCTTTTTTATTGATACATAATCAAATGATACAAGAGACTTCTTTTATAGAAAGAGTGTAAGAGACAAACTGACTACAATTTAGGAAATAAATAGAAAACTATCATAACAAGCTAAATAAAGAAAGAAACTAAATATTTACATCATAAACTCTAAGAAAACTAAATATTTACATCATAAACTCTATTTACAGCATTAACGCAACATTAAACATGGTTGACTACTAGTTTAATGCTATTGATTCTCATATTTAATAACAAGGCATTAATACTGATTTAATGTCTTTCAATGCCGCATTAATACTGATTTAATGCCTTATTTAATGTCTTTCAATGCCTTGTCGACACTCCCCCTCAAGCCGGCTTGAAAATGTCCTCCATAGACAGCTTGCTTGTTATACTATCAAATAACTTCTTAGGTAGTCCCTTAGTTAAAATGTCTGCAGACTGTTCTGCTGTGGGGACATATGAGAAGCAGATTTGTCCACTTTCTATCTTCTCCCTGATGAAGTGTTTATCAACTTCAATATGTTTTGTTTTATTATGTAAGATTGGATTGTAAGCGATGAAGATTGCTAACTTATTGTCATAATACAATTTTATTGGTGGAGAATTATAGGTTCTTAATTCCTGTAGAATTTTTTCAACCCACAAAACTTCACATATTTCATGAGTCATTACTCTAAATTCAGCTTCTGCACTACTTTTTGCCATTACTTTTTGCTTCTTGCTTCTCCAATTAACCAGATTTCCTCCAACAAAGGTGCAATAGCCTGATGTTGATCTTCAGTCTATTACAGTCCCAGCCCAATCTACATCAATGTAGGCTTCCACTTGTAGGTGTCCATGCCTTTTAAAGAGAAGTCCTCTTCTAGGTGATCCCTTCAAATACTTTAGGATCCTATTTACTGCCTCAAAGTGTTCAGGTCCTGATAATTGCATAAACTGACTTACCATGCTCACAGCAAATGCTATGTCCGGACGGGTAGAGCATAAATTAATTAACCTCCCGACCAGTCATTGATACCTTCCCTTATCTACCACATCCTAGGGTTTGGCTGTTTGTAATTTGATGTTGGGCTCAACAGGTGTTTCAGCAACTTTACATCCCAATAAACTTGTTTCTTTTAAAAGATCTAGAGTATACTTCCGCTGATTAACAAATATACATTCTTTGGACCTAGCAAACTCAATTCCAATAAAGTATTTCAATGGACCATGTTCCTTGATTTCGAACACTTTAGCAAGTCTCTCCTTCAAGTTTTTGAGCTCAACAACATCATCACCTATCAAAATAATATCTTCTACATACACAATCAAAATTATAATTTTGCCATCTACTGAGTGTTTGTAGAATAATGTGTGATCAGCTTGGCTTTGAGTATAGCCAAGGTGTTTTACCACTATTCCAAAACGTTCAAATCATGCTCTTGGAGATTGTTTTAGGCCATACAGGGATTTCTTTAGTCTGCACACCTTATTTCTTTCAAGATCTCCTTAAAATCCTGGAGGAAAACTCATAAACATTTCTTCCTCTAAATATCCATTTAGAAAGGCATTTTTTACATCCAATTAGTGTAGGGGCCAATTGAAATTGACAACAAGAGATAGAAAGATCCGAATAGAGTTAAGTTTAACTACTAGAACAAAAGTCTCTTGATAATATACCCTATAAGTTTGAGTGAATCCCTTTGCTACCAACCTAACTTTATACTTTTCTACACTCCCATCTACCTTGTATTTAATGGTAAAGATCCACTTACATGCTACTCTTCTTTTATCATGTGGCAGGTCAATAATTTTCTAAGTCCCATTTTTCTTAAGAGCATTTATCTTTCTTAAAATTGCTAGTTTCCATTTTGGATCATCTAGTGCTTCCTCAATGGTTCTACACACAAACAGATTTGTAATTTTAAAAGTGAAGGCTCGATGGTTTTGGGAAAGATTTTTATAGGAGAAATACTTGAAAATGGGATGACTTGTACTATTTTTAGGTTTTTTCTTAGTATAGTTTCTTGTACTTCTCGTAAGAGCTATAGGCAAGTTAGAATTTAAAACAGGGAGTTCAGTGTTACTTAGAAGATCAGGTGATTCATTTGTTGGGCCACTTTCTGGGAGATCCAATTGGTCTTGTGCAGGAATGATAGGTTGATCTCTGCTTCGTTTTAGATTTTTCTAAGTATAAACATGAAACTCCTTATTTAACTATGGTATTTATTTTCCTGTTTGGGCACCACCTAAGTCTGACACTTGTTCTTCCTTACCAGTTTCATTTTCTGGTTCACCTTCTTTAGTGTGTAATATATGTTTGCGTAGAAATTCATGCAAAGAAACATTGTTATGCAAAAAAATACCTTCACTATTGTTCTCCCCCTCAAGAGGATATTTTTTGAAATAAAGTTTGATGTTCTAAGAAGGTAATATCCATGCTGATATGTATTTTTTTTTTGCTAGGATTAAAATATTTGTACCTTCTTTGGTGAGGAATATATCCAATGAAAATGCATTTTTCAACCCTGGGGTCAAGTTTAGATCAAGATATAGAGGGTATATGCACAAAAGTCGTACAACCAAAAACTTTTAAAGGCAAATTAGCATGCAATCTACAAGTTGGAAAAATCATTTTAAAGTTGTCCAAAGGAGTGTGATAATTTAACACACATCTGAGCATCCTATTTATGAGGTATGCTATTGTCAGGAGAGCGTCCCCCCACAAGTATTTGGGGACATTTCCTTCAAACATAATGGCTCGGGCTACTTCAAGTAGATGTTTATTTTTCCTTTCAACAATGTCAATTTGTTGAGAGGTGTTTGGACATGTAAATTGATGTTGAATGCCTTTGGTTAAAAAAATCATTCAGGGTTTTATTAAAATATTCAGTGTCACTATCAATTCTTAAAATATTGATCTTTGTGTCAAATTGGGTTTCAACCATGTTTGAAAAAAATTTAACCACATTGGGAACATCTGATTTTTTATGCATTAGATAAATTCAACATAGTCGTGTGTGATCATCAAAAAAACTTACAAATCACTATTTTTCAAACTGTGTTGTGATTTTCGAAGGACCCCATACATCATTATGAATTAGATGAAAGGGTTTGAATGCATGATAAGGTTGTGAAAGATAAGAAATACGATGACTTTTTGCAAGAACACAACTTTCACATTCAAAAGAGGAACAATCAACATTTCTAAATAAATTTGGAAACAAATGTTTAAGGTACTGGAAGCTTAGATGTCCTAGTCTATTATGTCAAATCATTATTTGGGCTCGTACAGGTTGAGAACTTATACCACTAAGACTTTGAGTTATTTTATTCTCAGAGTCATTCTCAAAGTAGTAGAGTCCATCTATCAGTCTAGCACTGCCAATCGTCCTCCTCGAAGTCCAATCCTAAAACACACAATGAGAGGCTACGAATTTTACATGGCAATTAGAATCTTTGAGGATTTTATTAATAGATAGTAGGTTGTAGGATAACTTGGGAACATGCAAGACATTTTTTAAGATAATAAGTTTGGATAGTGTGATACTGCCTTTACCTGCAATTAGTGAAAAACTACCATTTGCAATTCTAATTTTTTCATTTCCAGAACAAGGAAAATAGGTCTTAAATAGAGACGAAAGGCTTGTCATATGATCAGATGCACCTGAATCAATGATCCAAGGTACATACGACTCTGAGGTGCAGGTAAGAGAATCGGGAATACTAAAATTATCTCTTTGTTCCAGAGAACCACTAGGAGTACTAGACAAGGAACTAGTTTTTAACAATCTTAAGAGTTGTTCAAGTTGATCCTTACTCAGAGAGGTCTTCTCGGCTTCATGGGCTACCGAGGACATGGTGATGCTCCGTTCACCACTCGGGCCGTGCTGGGTTCGCTCCCTACTCAGGGCATCTTGAGTGGCTGAGGAACTGTCAGCCATGACACGAAATTAGAGGTAGCAATGCTACGAGAACATTGCTCTGATACCAACTTGAAACTTATATTTTCTATATTTTTATTGATACATAATCAAATGGTACAAGAGACTCATTTTATAGAAGGAGTGTATGAGACAAATTGACTACAATTCAAGAAATAAATAGAAAACTATCATAACAAGCTAAACAAAGAAGGAAACTAAATATTTACATCATAAACTCTATTTACAACATTAACATAACATTAAACACGGTTGACTATCGGTTTAATGCTATTGATTCTCAGCTTTAATAACAAGGTATTAATACTGATTTAATATCTTTCAATGCCATATTAATACTGATTTAATGTCTTATTAAATGACTACATTAATACTTATTTAATATCTTTCAATGTCCTGTCGGCAGTTTCAAAGTCTCACATTATACAATAAGTGAAGCATTCAAGCATACAACATATATAAAAGTTAAAAGGAAGCCATACTTACAAGTCCCACATAGAAAGAGGAGTGAGTGGAACATTTAAGCATGCAACCTATATATATAAAAGCCAAAGGGGAACAAACCTTTTTATGCCTTTCTTAGGTTTTATATGTGGGTCTTTACAGCTTGCCATTAAGTCTCTATTTGGCTTAAAAATTATTTTTAAATGAGTTAAAAATTTGTTGACAAAAAAATGAGTTATTTTTTTAAATAAATCAGTTCAAATAGGTTTACTATTGGTTTCTTGATCAATTTTGATCGGCTCTTTCACATGTTAGTTCTGTAAGTTAAATAGACTGAACCTATGACTAATTTTTATGACTAATTTTTCGATCTGATTGGCCATTCTTGTCCATTTTTTCAATATTGCATATTTCTTCTGGGTTGTGTCCTGCACCCCGTAGTAATAGTACTCTTGTGGATGATGTTGCAAATATAAGCCTCTTTATATATTACTAGTAGTAGTGTTTATCAATAAAAACCATCTAGTTATTTCATCATGTAATCTTATTCAAAAGAGAAATGCATGAGTTTACACCATATTGTGAAAACTTAAAAGAATAATATTAAACACATACTTACATATACATTATCTCACATTTATATAATTTTTATTATTTAATTACAGGTAAATTCACTTTTTTTTACCATTTGATTACAGTTGATTTTACATCATTTTCTATATATATACATTCTAATTTTACCCCCTAAATAAATGTGAGGAATGTAAAAAATATAGTGATGTGTAACAAGTATTTTTCAAAAGTTACAAGTGAGATTCAAGCTAACTAAAAGGCACAAAGTTATTTCAACAACAACAAAAAAGACTAAGGTGGGCGTTTGTTTAAAGGTATATTAAGTTATTCCTGAAAATATGATTCTCGGAAATGACATAGCTAGGAATGATAATCCTAATAATTTGTCAAATTCACGTTGGATTCACTTTAAACATTTCTACGAATATTATACAATACTTCTAGGAATTTTAATTCCCATGCTTGGATTGAAAGATAATATTTTTAGGAATATTTAATAATTTTTCAAAAATACCCTTAATAAAAACAAATGCAAAATAGAAAAGAAATAACTTCATAATTTACTCCATTTGACTTTGAAACTTTTTTAAAATCTGACCTAAAATTATTTTTTAAAATGCAATAAAAACTCCAAATAATTACTGTTTTTATTGCATTGTTATTTAAAATAATCTAAAATGTAAAGCTCTTAATAGATAGATGTTGTTTTTTATTAATATTAATTATTAGAATTATTAATTACATAAAATGTAGTGCACAAATTCAAAATTTTAAAATTTGATTTAAAAAAAAAACTTGTTAAGTGTTAACTGCTAATAACATAATAACAATACATGGACATATTGTCCATGCAGTCTATTATTTGTTTAACTTTTATACGTTTAATTTTTTTAATTTACTCACAAATTCATTTTATATTTTACGAGAATATTATAATTACATACAAATTAATTTGACATATCTCTCATATTAATATATAATATAAATATAATGTGCATATGAAAATTATACACAAAACATTTTCTTTGTCCGTACATGTAATCACAAACGTGAAGGTGATGCGCGTAAAATACATTAAGAGTAAGTGCACTCTATCGCCAAGTAATATAGGACTTGAGTCCTAGTTATCGATCCCAGGAGGAATAATTGGTAATTACTAGATTCGCTAAACTCTTTGTTATTCAGACAATCGAAAGTATATGAAGAAATTCAAGTTAAAATTAAAATAAATAAATAAAGAAAAATAATGAACAATTAAATAAAGAAAAGATAATTAATGAGAAAGAGACTATGGCGCAAGGTTCACTTGAATCCAATTATTCAGATTTTCTTTCAATTATGATTAAGATAATTCTTTTGCTAATATTCTCTTATTTGTTATTGAATCCCAATGGTCATGGGTGAAACAATATTCTATTCCTAATTTAATTCACTTATTTGGTCATTTAGTTGAATTAATCAAGAACGCATTAAGCTTCAATTCAAGAGATGAACTAACATACCGTCAATTCCATTGGTAGGATAAATCGATGTTTGGTCATTCACCAATCTAATCCTAGGCTTACCATATAGATCCACTCACTGAATGCGGATAGTCACCGGTCAAACAATGAATTAACACATGCCAAAAGTGATCAAATTCTGACAAGAATACAAGTAATATGATAAACCCGAAAAGAAATTGTTATAATCAAATTAGAAATCAAATCCAAATAATAAAGAAAACAAGATCCCCCATAGCCCTAGTTATGGGTTTAGCTACTCATGTTTAATAAAAATATACTCATATCAAAATACAAACTCATAGAAAGAAAACCCAAAGAAAAAGGAAAACTAAAAAGAAAGAGAAATCTAAACCCCTTTAATGGAGATTAAGATCTTCAAGCCTTCAAAAATCCTCCTTTGAATTCGCCTTCCAAGGTCTGCTATCGCAAAACAACTCTATCAGGATTAGGAATTTTCTGTGCAATGTGCTCAATCAAAGAAAGTTCCCTTGCTAAACTCGTTTTTCCCCTTTTATAGAAAAGCTAACAGATTTTCGTATCTCACTTGCATTATTTTTCTCACCCTTTAGATAACCGATTTTGCCCTTGATCTCAACAGAGAAGTTGTAGGATTTTCTGTTAGCTTTCCAACACAGCAAACGGCGGGTCGATCTGATCTCTGTAGCTCAAGATATGGCTTAATTAATGAGGAATGATTAGGATAGTATGGGAATCCGAATTTTGCTCCAAATCAAATCTCTTTGAGAATCCTTATCCAATCTCCATTCTAAGATTTTGTATATAATTAGAACTCTAATTAGCATCTAAGAATAGGATAAGAATCCTTCACATATTTATCTTCAGGAATTTCTTCTTTTTGTACAATTATCTGACAAAAATACACAAAATACTTAATAAAAATACAATTAAACAAAACTAAAATATAACAAAACTAACAAATAAAATTCATTAAAAATAAATAAAAAAATATGAAAAACTAAGTAATTGAACCATAAAAATAAGACATATTAACGGTTCATCAGAAGGCATGAAGTAGTTGAGTAGAAGGTTGCCATTAATGGTGGGTATTTTTGTATTTTTACATAATAATATTAATACTTATATGGTAAGAATAGAACATATCCAGCCCTTCAAATAAGAATAGAAAATAGGTAAAATGTGGACATATTACTTTCTTAGAAATAACTTATTCTAAAGAATATATTTTTAAACAACTATGATTTTTTATTATATTTTTTTCTTACATTATTTTTTATACTGCTCCTTATATCATTAATAATATCACTTTTTTCTTATCACTTTCTTTCACTTAATCACAATCATTCAAAAATAATGTGAAAAGTAGTATTTGAAAAAAATATGACATAGAAACATTACTTTTCATTTTTAAAACTTGAACTAAACATGTGAATATTTCATTTCCATCTTTAAATTCTCAAGAATAACTTAGTATAACTTAAAACAAAGGTCATTTATAATATACACCCTCCTTTGGAGGGTGTATGATACACCAAACTCATCTTAATAATTGATTGTGTTGAAAAATACATCAAAGACTTATTGAACTGTTTACTATCACTGTTTATTACACGCCAGAAATACTATTCATATAAAAAAATTACTGTTCACGCCGAAAAAATTATTGCTCACACCGAAAAATCAAAAAAAATATTGTTCATCGCCAGAAAATATATTGTTCCTGTCAGAGTTACTGTTCACGCAGTTAGTATTTTATTTTTAAGTTGCATAACTGTGTAAAAAATTATCGTTAAATAATACCAGTTAAAATTATATTAGTCTTTATATTTTTTCATAAATAATTGTGTATATTAAAAACTCTACAGATTTTATTGTGTGTAAATATTATCAGTTAAAATCTGTTGAGTTTTTAGTATGCACAGTTATTTATGAAAAAATATAAAAAATTAGTATACTTTTAACGATATTATTTTTAATAGTATTTTTACACAGTTCTAATTTATTTAAGCTATATAACTATATAAATATTATCAATTAAAATTTATAAGATTTTTTAACAAGAAATAGTTTAAAAAAATTTACTATACATAGTTATTTATGAAAAAATATAAAAATTGACTAATATAATTTTAACTCGATATTATTTACAAAACTGTGTAATTTTAAAATATGTGAAGAGTAATCAACAGAGGTAGGTGGCGTAATGCACGTTGGTTTGTGGTCGACAATCGATCCTCTCTGGCATAGTCTCTGATTGCTTAAAAAAAATAAGCTTAAAAAAAAGAGATAAAAAAAAGAGATACAACCTAAAAAAAAATTATTATTATAAATAAAAATTTAAATGTATAATACACTCAAATTTGACATGGTGCATAGTAACACCCGCCTAAAACAAACACCTCTTAAAGTTTAAATAATAGATGGGTTGCCCAGATTTAGCATTGGGCTTCTTGGTCTACCTAGATCCAATAGTAGAGAACTTTTTATAACTAGGCTCTACTGCTCAAGTAAATGTGGACTCAGTGCACTAACTTCACATTGGGCCCTATAGAAACGTTCAGAAGAGTTTTGATAAAGATTAATTACTCCGACCAAAAAAATAAAGGTCGATTACACATTCGTATCACTGTTTGATAAAGATCAACCTTGGCTCTACTATGTTCTACAGGGTGTAGGGGACCAAAGAAACTTGGGTTTTGGAAGTGACTCCGTTCCCGTTCCTCTTTCATCACCTGTAACAGAGAGAACGGTCCCCCGGTAGCTGAATAATAGCTGAAAATGATTTCAACAATTAAGGTAGGTCAACTGCAACCTTAACACTTCTCAAGCATGTTTGCTTCTATGTAACTGCCACACTGCTGGTCTTGAAAGAGGAAGTGAAAAATTTGAGTAAAGTTGGTTTTTTTTTTGTTGTAATACTTTAATTATTCCTCCTCTTCCTTTCCCCTCTGTGCCAATGGTTTTTTTTCTTTTTTTTTGGAGTGCAAGGATTGATGTGCCTATTGATTGTTTTCCACAATGTGTGAGTTGGGTTGAATCCCAAAAGAAGCAAAGATAATAACTTTGTTCAAGCAAAGCAATACATGGTTGTCACTATCTCTGCTTGCAAGCTTAAACACTGAGACAAGGCCATATTCTAAAATGTATTGGGTTCAGTCTCAAATCTGCCATAGCAGTGATGCTATAAATAACCCCAATATTCTTTCCCCACCTTCTTCTTCTTCTTCTTTATTGCCTTACAGTTCTGACTACAAGAAACAATTATCCCCACCTCTAGCTTCTTCATCTGGCAATAGAATAAGCCCTGCAGTTGTTTTCATCATAGTCATTTTAGGTATTGTATTTTTCATCTCTGGTCTCCTTCACTTGCTTGCTAGATTTCTTTCAAAGCACAGGTCCTCTTCATCAATTTCTCAATCCAATAGGTACCCTGACATGTCTGAATCCGATCCTTACCAGAGACAGTTACAGCAGCTCTTCCATCTTCATGACTCAGGCCTAGATCAGGCTTTCATAGATGCTCTTCCTGTTTTCCTTTATAAAGAGATAATAGGTTTGGAAGAGCCATTTGATTGTGCAGTTTGCCTTTGTCAATTCTCAGAACAAGACATGCTGAGATTGCTGCCCATTTGTAATCATGCTTTTCACATTGACTGCATAGACACATGGCTGCTGTCTAATTCAACTTGTCCTCTTTGTAGAGGGAGTCTTTATGAACCAGGCTTTGCCTTTGAAAACCCAGTTTATGACTTTGAGGATCCAAGGGAACAAGATGGGGTTTCAGGCAGTGGTGCTGGTGAGGCTGCTTCTATTAACAAACCTGCAGAAAATCACATAATGAGTGGGAAAAGGGTGTTTTCTGTCAGGCTTGGAAAATTTAGAAGCTCAAATAATGGAGAGGGGGTGGAAAGAGGTGAAGGAGAGAGCAGTGCAAGTAATTTGGATGTTAGGAGATGCTATTCAATGGGGTCATTTCAGTATGTGGTTGCTGATTCAGATTTGCAAGTGGCTTTATGCCCCAATAGAGGTGATGGAGGAGGTGCTAGTTGCAGTATGAGACAATTGAAAGGGAGATTGAACCAATATGGGAATTCTTCCACTGATGGGGATGTTGAGGGGAAAAAAATCAACATTGCTAGGAAAGGTGAAAGCTTTTCTGTTTCCAAGATCTGGCTATGGTCTAGGAAGGATAAGGTATCAAGTTCAACACAAACCGATTTGGGTAATTCTAATGTCACTGCAACTTTGCCATGGATGAATAGAGCTCAAGGAACATGAAGCTACTCAGTATTTTATTTTGCATTTTGGACTACTTTCATATTTTCAATGAGCTCACTCTTTGAACTCCTGCTTCCCTTCATACTTTGATTTTACCTTTTTTTTACTGATAATACTTGTAAATTATGCCATAAACATTCAATCAAGCAATGTCCTTTGAATGAGAATTTCTCGTGTGTAAGGAAAAACATTCCTTCCTATTTCTGGTGTGTAGTATACTATTTACCCTTGTAATTTCCTATCAAGATGATCAGAATCAAGCATCTGTTCTGCATTTATGAAGTTCTTGGAAAGCTATACTTGGTAGTGGTTTATAAGGAAAATGAGAGAGAGAGAGAGAGTAATTAGCAAAAAACACAATGACACCAGATAATATCAAACATAATTTTTGAATGTGGGCCATTGATGCCATGTGATGTTTTATTTCAGTGACAAAAGTGGTCTTTATTAGCAATTTCTTGTAATGAGTAGGAAGATTAAAGTGAAGTCAAATCATGAGTTGCTTTTTGGATGCTCTGGTTTTCTCTAGAGGCTTGCTTTTATTAAACCTTTGGGTTAGAAACAACAAAGGATTCCGTTCCTTCTCTCTCTGTTGAAGCTGTCCATTTGGGTGGGTTTAGCATTTGATTACCAAGATGACAAGATGGGTGAAAAGTGGCTTGGAAGAGTTTTTCTCATTAGGACTTTGGACTTAAGAGTAGTGACAAGATATGAGCTTTCCTGTTGTCCTTTGAAATTTTGGCTAATGCTATAATACAATATTTTCTCCCTTCATATTTTAATGAAAAATTACTAGTTTTTTTAATCAATTTTTATCTAAATTTGTGTTAAAAAGAAAAGTCGTTGAAATTTTTAATTTTTTAAATATGAACTTGCAATTTTCTTTTTTAATTAATTTCTTCAAAAGAAACTTCCAAGGAAGTGTTGGAAAACTTTACATGACATGAAATATTTCTAGCAAAAATACAAGAATAATGTCACTTGATTTGATTCGATTTCACGCTGGCATAGTTATGACTTTATGTAACCCGAGGAATTACACAGTTTTTGCTACTCACATATTACCAAATGTATGGCGATGTTCCGCAAGCATACGCCACTCACTAAGTAATAGTTGGTGAGAAGAGTAACAATCCCACCCGATGGGTGTCGGGTACAAAATTATAACGATTTTAATTGTGTAGAACCGAGAATTAAAATGAACTAAATTAAATGGCAAAGCAAATGAAATAAAAATAGAAAATTAAATAAACTAAAACTACGTAAACACTGAAATTGGATTTGTGTGAATTCAATTAACCAACATTTTGGATCGGATTTTACTACACTAAATAATTATAGCCCTTTCTAATTCTCTTTTAGGGTTTGATTAATTTTTTCAACTTTTTTTTTTGAAAAAAAAAGTTACTTTAACAATGTTATAACATATTTGGCAAAATTAGTTTCAGCTTTTATACCAAATTCAATGTATTATAAATTTTTTTTTTCATAATGCTAAAAATTAAAGTTTATGATTCTAGTTTATAAATTATTCCTTACACTTTGAAATATAAATATTATTTTATCCTCAATCAAATAATTTTTTTTAATTATTATATACTTATTTTGATAATTTAATACATAAAAGTGATTTTTTTATACTATTCAAATGAAACAAATTAGCTTATAATTGCTTTCCAACTAACATATCCAAACATAAAACTAATTAAATTATAATTAATTATAACAAAAAAATTATACAATAATTGATTATTAAATAATCAAATTTTTACCGCTATCTCAAACACACACTTAGTCAAAATTGATATTGTTTTTGAAGGTGAATTGTCTTATTGTAATTTTAATCCTTCTTCTAAATTTAAGAGAACATATTAAAATTAAAGTAATATCTATTTTTGTGGTATAAGCTAATTGAAACCCTTTAAGATATTTGACAATTCATTTACTCATCGAAGGATTAAGCTTATTCCTATTATTTTAATTTGTAAGTTCAATTGATAAAGGTTCTAATAATGAGTTTTATCTCTCGATTCTTCGCTCAATTATCTTAGATCTATATTCATATGGAGCGCAATATATATCAAACATTAAGATCACTATAATTGAATCAAGAAACAAATATCTTCAATTAACTAAGTGTAAATAGATCCAGTCACAAATTCATTTGTGAGTTACTCTCCTAATCCTAGAGATAGAGGAAGTAGCCACTCATGGTCATGAAACAACCCATGAAAATTATGAAATTAAAAAGCAACATGAGAAAATTCAATAAAAGAGAGATATCACTAGATTAGGCATCTTGAATCTTCCTTGAAATTGTCCTTCAACTCCATCTTTTCCAAGCTCGCTCCTTCTTCTGTGTACACGAAAATTGAGATTGTTCTCTAAAGTTTCTAGTGTAATTTGCTTTTAGCTTTAGATAAGATTAGGATGAAATAACATCTCTCCATAAATTTAGATTTCAAAATAATTCCCTATTTAATCCAAAACTTTCAAGATTACACTTGAAAGTTCAAATAAAAAGATAAAATACATAAGTAAAATATAATTATCTAAAATTAAAATAAAATTAACTAAAATCAAATAAGACTAAATAAAAATCCTAAAAAATAAACTAGAAAATATGTACTATTTTGCATCACATCAAAAATGACCCAAACTTGAACCATTGATCAATTACAAGAATAAAATTAAGATTAAGCACTAATGAGGGGAATTTTTCCTTTGAGATAAACACAATTACAAAATGCAATATCAAAAAATTTCAAGAAGCTCAACACGCCAAAAGTTCTTCAAAGCTTGAATGATCAATCACTCCGTCATGTATCCATAGCCAACTCAAATACAAATCAGAATATTTTCAAAAGAATAAGTTCTACGAACTTACTCTCTTGAAGAACACAAGCATACTTAGCAACTTCTAATTACCTCCCCAAGTCAAATACACAAGACCGCTACTCAATTTCTCACTAATTCAAGTCTACACCATGCCAAAGATCTATAGGCTTTCAATTTTTGAGACTTTCGAATTCCTAACCATGTGCCTAACCCACACATTAAGAACTCTTATCCCTGCCTAATCCAAAACTCTACACTTTTTTATTTATTAACTTCTCACTTTCACCACCCCAAACTTATTTTCTTTTATGCACTAGGGTGGTGAAAATAGCTTCATTATTCTTTTCTCACCTAAGTTTCTTTAACTTAGTGTTTCCTAGAACTTGCTTCAAAAATAGTAGAATAATTGTCAACAACTAGGGAGGCTCCTAAAAAATCACATCACACACACGTGCCAACTCAAGAGCTTGCGAATCCAATGAAACATGTTATTCAACACAAACTCATCAATTGACAAAATGCACCAAGCGGACATGAATACACTCAAGAATATTCTCCCATTTGCACTTCTCCAAACCAAAGACATCTCACCCCTAAATATCATTAAAACCATTTTCCATTGCAAGTTGCATCATCTCAAAGGAGTTTATTTATATGAAAAATTAATTTTATTATTTTTTAGATATTTTAATTTTTTTGTTAGACAATACTATTTACATGTTCCTACAAGGGTTCCGAACTTAGAAAGACAGTTAAACCGACTCAATGACACTAATAAAAAAAATCAAAAAATAAAGCAAATGAAAACTAAAAAATAAAAGAAAATAAAAAGAAAAGAAAAGATAACAACTAAAAATATGCAAGAATAAAATGATTGTACTCCCAAATTTAAAATTAACATTGTCCTCAATGTTACTATATTTGTACTATAAAGCTCATATTGATATAGATAATAAATAAAAATAAAAAATAGCTTTCTACCTTCATATGTAGCTGCACGGTTCTTTGATATCTAAAAAGAAAGTTAGGCCTGCATTATCAAAAGTTTTTGAACTTTAATGATAAAATAAAAAATGCAAATAATTTTTACGTCCTCAAAGAGGAAAAAAATTTCTTCCTCCATGAAGATCACAACCATCAAACTCTAGTGAGCCCCTCTAACTTTTTAAGTCTTACGTGCATATTAACGGTGCAAGATCCTCTTTGAGGAAGAAAATTTCTTCCTCTTAGAGGACATAAGAATTTTTCAAAAATATACAAAGCTGTAGACATTACCATTTTTTTGAAAACCCAATCTTGTTTTCTTTGTGGGTCTCATGATTTTTATCCTTTATCAATTGTATTTCAAAATGAAGAAGAAAAGCTTCCACGAAAACATGAACATGTCGTGTTTTCATATTTAGGGTGTTGGTTGTGTAGAGCAACAAAATTATATGAAATTAGCATCACGTCACCATGCCCATCGCTAAATAGGTCAGACCATGCCCACCTGTTTAGAAAATGAGTCGAGTTCGGCATTTAGATCATTTGGGCATTGAGTTTTTCATTAATTTATGTTCAATGACCTTTCAAGAAAGGCGTTTGAGGCTAGGTACACCTATGGCCTTAATATAAATGGATCTCTCTAGTTTTGCATGAAATTTTCACTACTTTGGCTACACAGATGTGTCGTTGGACACGCCCAGGCCATGTAGCACACTACGTAAGCAGCAAAATTAGTTCTCAAGGTTCCATAGCAAAAATTTTCTAAGTGTAAAGAGAGTAAGAAACCTATTAACTCAATTTTTGAGTATAAAAGTTTCATTTTCAGGCACAAAAATCAATCAAAACAATCATTAAAGCTCAATCATATGCAACCCAAACAATCATAATCAAGAATTCAACAGTAAAATCCATCAAATTAACATCTCAAATCTCATGAAGACACAAGAAAAAGCATAGAAAAGTTATGGGTACTCTACTTGAAGCGTGCCTTAACTCATGTCACTTGCAATCCTAATTTCTCCTCTCCAATTGCTTCCATTGTCGGCATTAAGCTTGAGGGGTGCTTATATAAAAGAAATAAAATAAACTAAGTGCTACTAAATCAAACAAAAGAAAATAAGAAACTTGGGTTGCCTCTCAAGAAGCGCTAATTTATGGTCATTAGCTTGACCCTTATTCATCATGTGGCTTATTCCATTAAAGGCTCTCCCAAGTAGAGGAGCTTCAATTTGTGCTGTTAACATTCCCATAATCCATTGATCCTTTCCAAATCACAACCCATACATTCGAAAACTTGAGAGCTTGTGGTGAGCAGGATTGTTGAGATTTGAACTTTTTGGGAGGAGGCTTCAATTTAGGATTACATAATTTTTTAGGCATGCACCCCAATTTTGATGGAGGAGCTTTAAGCTTAACCTTTAAAGCTTTGTTTTCATAAGGTGGAGTTCCAGGCAGAGTTGGGATTGAATCTTGCTCCAGCTTCTCAAGTTGTTGTTTGGTAGAAGAAAAGTAAACTAGGCTTCCTTCAAGCATTTGTGCACAACTGAATATTTTAGCATCTTCATCTTTTGTACTTGCACTTCGCATAATATACTTCTTAATCAAATATTTTATGGATGTTGCTATGCAAGTCTCTCAAACTATCTCATCAACCATATCAATTCTAAAGCGAGCATCAATAACGAAAGGTTGTTTAGTAGCGCTAAACATGTTAAACTCCTCCTTGTCATCTCCAACCTCTAATGTGAGCTTTCCTTCCTTAACATCAATTTTGGCCCTAGCAGTTACCAAAAATGGTCTTCCTAATATGATTGGGATTTGAATATCTTCCTCCATCTCTAAGACTACAAAATCAATGGGTATGTAAAGATTGTCAACTTTAAGAGGGACATCTTCTAATATCCCAATTGGATACTTAATAGACTTATCTGCTAGTTAAAGCGAAATGGTGGTTGGCTTTAATTCCCCCACATCTAGTTTCTTTTATATTGATAAGGGCATCAAACTGATACTAGCTCCTAAATCACATAAGGCACGATTAGTATAGAACTTTCCTATCGAACAAGGAATTGAGAAACTACTTGGATCTTTCAACTTAGGTGGAAGCTTTCTCTGAATTATTGCACTTGACTACTTGATGAGTGAAACTATCTTATAGTCCTTGAGCTTCCGTTTGTTGGATAGAATTTCCTTAAAGAATTTTGCATACGTTGACATTTGCAAGAAGGCTTCAGTGAATGGAACATTGACATATAACTTCTTTACAATCTCCATGAACTTCTCAAGCTGCTTACTGAGCTTTGCTTTTTGTTGTCATGGAGGGAAAGGCAAAGGTGGTTTGTATGGAGGTGGAGCTAAATATGGCTTCATTTTCACTTCCATTGGATTGTCAACTTCTTTCTCTTTAGTCCTCCTTTGCACAAGTGGGATAGTTTCTTCCTCAGTCAAAGGTTCTTTAGTTTGTTTATCACTGCTGCCTATTTTTCCAATTTCTCTATCATTTCTCAACATAATAGCATTTACTTGTTCCCTAGGATTGGGCTCTAGTTGAATAGTAAATTTCCTCAAATTCTAATTTGAGGAGCTTGCTTGTTGAGTGATTTGGTTTTTGAGGATTTTCTGATAAGTGGCCATTTTGTCCATCCTTTGATCAAATTGCTTTATTATTTGGTCAAATCGATCCATTCTTTGGTCCATCATTTTAGCAAGTTGCTTATTAGCAACAAGAAGGCTTTCTAATAATGCTTCTACCTTGGATTGAGGTTCTTAAGTCAGAGACTGGGTTAGCAACTCTTGGCTAAAACCCTTGTGATGACTTGTTATTAGAGGGTTGTCCTTGATTCTGCTAGTTTCCCCATGTGGGATTATAGTGATTCCTTCAGTTCTAATTATAATTTTTGAGATGAGAGTTCCCTTGACCTTAGAAGTTGTTATAAGCAAAGTTTAGCTGCTTCTTTGAAATCACTTGTTCATAGGAATTAATGAACTGGCATTCTGAGCTTATGTGTCCCCTCCTCAACATGCTTCGCAAAGATGGATGAGACCTTCTTTCTTTTCTATAGCGAGCTTGTCAGTTTTTAAGTTCATAGCTTCAAACTTGGCATTTATTAATGTCATGTTGTCTATATTAAGCATCCCGACCACTTTTTTAGGAGTTGTCAATTTAGATGACCAATGGTGATTGTTGGTGGCCATAGTTTCAATGAGTCTATGAGCTTCTTTTGTAGCTTTTTCCATGAGCAATCCACCTGCTGCTACTTCAATATTAATGCGAATTGAATTTGGCAATGCTTTATAGAATGTCTAAATGCTAAGCTAATAAGGAATGCCATGGTGTGAGCATCTTTGTTGCAAGTCTTTGTATTTCTCCTATGCTTCATATAGAGTGTGTTTAGAATGAATAAAAATAAGAAATGATTTCATTTGATTTGATTTGAATTGATTTGATTTGATTTAGAAATCAAATTTTGTGTTTGGAACTTTTAAAAAAAATAGGATTCGAATTGATTTAAAAATCAAATTTTGTGTTTGAAATTCATTAAAATGAGAATTGATTTGATTTAATTTTATTATTTTACATTTTAATCATTATGAGAAGTTGTTAGTGGTAGTTATTAAGGGTAAAATAGTATATTTATTTCAAATCAAATCCTAACAAATCCTATCAAATTTGATAGAATTTAAAAAATAAAAGGAATGAAATCCATGGAATTTTAAAATCAAATCATTTCTTATTTTTTAACATTCCAAACACAAAATTTAATTAAGTTTGATTTATAAATGATATCATTTCCTATTTTTTTGCATTCCAAACACACTCATAGAGATTCATTGTCATTAAGGGAGAAAGTGGAGATGTTAGTCCTAGGTTTTGCAGCCTTGCTTGGAGGAAAATATTTCGCCAAGAAAGATTGAGATAAGTTTTCCCAATTAGTGAATGTGCCAAGTGCCATTGATTGCAACCACGTTTTTGCCTTGTCTTGGAGGGAAAAAGGAAACAACTGAAGTCAAATATCATCCTCTGAGATTCCATTGATGTGAAATGTAACAAAGTCCCAAGAAACTAGCCAAGTGGGCATTTGGGTCTTTTGATGCACTCCCCCAAACTGGGACTGTTACATCATCTGGATAAGAGAAGGCTTCAATTCGAAGTTATTGGCTTGAACGAGAGATTTTATCACACTTGACTGGTAGCCTTGGACATTTGGAATTGAGTAGTCTTGAAGCACTCTATTAGCATTATCTTGGTTATTTGCTGCCATGCTGCTACTCACGTCTTTGCTCTGGCGTATTTCTTCTCAGAATTGGACAATTATCTTATCAAGTTCGAGATAAATTCTCCTATATATTTCCCACTTCTTGTTCTTGTCATGTACTAGAAATAACGCTTGAAAAGAGATGATCAAAGCAAAGAGAGTTAAATAAAAAGGTAAAAGATTGTCTAGATCAATCAAACAATCAATCGTAATAATATCAAAGAACAGACCCCTGACAATAGCAAAAAAAACTTGTATTGTGGTGACTCGCAAGTATACGAGTCGTTACCAAGTAATAGTTGATGAGAAGAGTGTTGATCCCACAAAGATCAGTGTAGAGTATTGAACTATGACAATTTTAATTGTCTAGACTAACGATTTAAGCGAGAATTTAAACGAACTAAATTAAATAGTAATGAAAATAAAATAAAAACAACAAATTAAATAAACGAAAACTACTCAAACACCAAATTGGATTTGTAAGAATTCAATCAACTAACATCTAGGATCGAGATTTCACTACACGAACTAGTCGCAGCCCTTTTTGATTCTCTCTTAGTCAAAATCAATATTACTCTTGAAGGTGAATCATCTTATTGTAATTCTAATCTCTCTTCTGTATCTAAGAGAACATGTTAGAATTAAAGCAATACTTACTTTCGTGGTACTAAGTTAATTGAAGCCTTTTAAGATCTTTGATAATCCATTTGTGCCTCAAAGGATTAAGCCTACTTTTATTATCTTAACTCCAAAATTCAATTGATAGAAGTTCTAATAATGAGTTTCATCTCAAATAATATATTACGTTACATATTATTATAATTTTAAGACAAATAACATACTATAACAGAAGAAATCTGACATGTGAAAAGTAAAAAAGGGGGGGGGGAAATATCAGACTCGACAAATATTATTCCGTAAATAATTTTAAAAAGATCATTTTTATAAATTTAAAATTCTCTATCTAGCCTATGATAATATTTTATTATATTATTACTAATGTACAAAAATAGGTAATATGATAACACAGGAACATAAAAATACAACTACTTATTGTTATGGCTTGTTTGTGGAAGAGAAGCTTTGTTTGATTTTTCATCTTTATTAATTTATCAACTCTAAAATTTATCTTTCTCGGGAAAAGAATACATGTGAAAAGAAAACAAAAATAAATTAGGTCGTTTGATTTGTTTTCTCTTTTTATTTTCAATTCATATGTATTTATTAATATTTAAAAATATCATATTATTTTAAGAAAAGAGCATGCAGCATTCTTGAACTTTAATCTTTTTACAAATCACCATTACGAACTTTAAAACATTTTTAATCAGTTCTTAAATTTTAATTAATGTCCTAATAGATTTTTCTATTTAATTTGAATATATTAATTCATTAATAATAATATTGTGTAATAACATCTTATCCATATTTATAAGGAAAAAATATATTTAAAATTAAATTTTAATAAATTAATTAATAAATAATTCTTAATTAATGTTGATACAAATAAAATAATATTATATAGTATTATCGTTAATAAATTAACGGATCTAAATTAAACATAAAGATCTATTGAGACATTAATTAAAATTTAAGAACTAATTAAAAAAATTAATTTATGATGATAATTTATAAAAAGATTAAAGTTTAAAGAGTCTCTATACTCTTTTTTCTATTATTTTTATTTTATTTCAAGTTTTCAAAATTTTATGAAAGAAAATTTTTTTCACAAAATTTTGAAAAAAAAATGAAAACAATGTAATATTTTTATAATTAATAATAAAAGTATGTCAACCAAAAATAAAATAAGAAACAAATTAAACACAAAATGATTCTTTGTTTTCAGACAAAGGCACGTAGAAACCCTATACTGTTTCCTTGCACCAAGGCTATTAGCCTTTTGGTCAACTCCTTGGGCTTAGACGGTAAGTAAAGGCACAAATTAGGGGACCCTGATGCTGGGGTCTGGAGGAAAATTGGAAGGTTGTCCACCACGTCATTATTGACCTATAATGGGCCACATCTGCTAGGTGGCCACCGACTGAAGATGAACCCAGAATCAATAAAAGAAATGTATTATGAAAAGTTTAATTTCGTATGGGTGGTTGGCTTGGCTGGATCTCATTCTCATACACAAAAGGTACCAACTCTGCAAGACAGAGACTCCAATTTTGTTTTTCTTCCAACTCTGCAAGACAGAGACTCCTATTTTGTTTTTCTTCCTTACAAAGAGTGATTCAACCAAGTCACTATATATTTGCAGAGTTTGAGGTGGGTCTAAGGTGGGGCGAAGGAGAAGCGCGACGAGTTGGTTACGCATAAATCAAAGGGCAGTTGAGTGTGTCGACAGCATAAAATCGTTGAGTCTTGTCATGTGTTTCGCTGAAGATATAACTGTTTCAGCTTGCAATCGAATTTATCCAACTCTTGGCAGTTCATTAATTATTTAATTCAATTCAGATTTGAAAAATAAAAAACTAAAAGAGAATTTAATGGTTAAAAAAAATAAGAATTTAAATTTGATGTATTGTAGGTAAAACTCTTTTCCCTACATCCAATAATGAATTGTCAAATCATTAAATTATCCTATAATTTAATATATTAATACATTATTAAAATATTGGGTAAATTGCATATTACTTTCTTGATATTTTGCCCATTTTTACTTTTTATATATAACTTTATTTCGTAATACATAACTCTTTTAGACTATTGTAAAAAAAGTATAAATTTGTGTTTTTTTTATCAATTTTAATAGTAAAAATTTGTATATAAAAAACGTGATCTTGTTCAACATAGGCCTCAAACACTCGACTCTCAAATATATATAAACTATCACAGTTAAATTTAACAAAAAAAAATATAAATTTACACTTTTTACAATTATTCAAGGGGTTTATATATTACAAAATAAATTTATGTTTGAAAAGTAAACGTAAGTTAAATATTACAGGATAATGCATAATTTATCCTAAAATATATAGACCTTTTAGATAATGATTATTATAGTCAAACTTCTTTAATAATTTGATAATATATGATTAAATGATAGTATAATTTTTTTTTACACTAACTATCAAAATCAAATCCAAAATATAAACTAAAGCATAGAATATAAGAATGAAGCATAAAATGTTAGCTATCTTCAATTGTGATTTTTCTCATGGAAAATAATACTTGCTTGTATATGATCAACAATGTTATATTAAACAACTTTAAGGATGTGGGCCTATGTTAAGAATGCACCAATTTCTAATTAATACTTTAACACATGTTAACTACTTAATAGAATGCTTAAGAGATAATATAATAAACAATGTGTACTTAAGAATTTCTCATATATATAATCCAACTCATTAAAAAAAATTACATACAAAATGATACCTATTAGGTTAAAGATGATTAAGTGAATATAGATATATACAACTATCGCAATTTAGACCTAACCACAACCTTCATGCTCTTACCTAGCTGCCAGCTAATAACATTAAGTAGTGATGATAGTCATTCAAATACTAGTAACGTAATATATTTATTTTTCGTTTTGGATCCGTAACCTTCAAAGAATTTAACAATCCAACAATTGGCAAATGGAATTTATAGCACCACGTGACTGTTTTGAAGTTGGATTGTATTACCAATGCAAAGTAAAAACAAAAAAGACCACCATGCAAGATAATTAAAAGTATCAGACCTTCATCTTAGCTTCCGTACATTGTGAATTGGAATTTACCAAGATAGCGACACTATTGTGACATCAGAGTTCAAGGAACAAAAGATGCTGTTATCAATTTTAACATATATATAGGTTGACGATGAATCACATACTTCATAATGGAAAATCCTCACTTCCAATTGAACAGCCAGAAATCAGGAAAGCATACATATATATATTGAGAGAGAGAGAGAGAGAGAGAGAAATCAAGTAAGAAATATGCTGACATAATTTTGGGATTACATTTCATTAATCCTGTGGGAAAAAATGTTACATAAAACAAAATAGACTATAACAATTGTCTAAAAGTCCGTATGAGATAATAGATATCAAATTGCAATCAACACTATAATCTTAAACAGCATGACCGGGCGACTACCTCCAGAAAAATAGCAAGCACCTCAAGTTCTCAACGTGACACAATACTCTCTGTGCCTCAAAAGGCAAAATTTGATTTAGACATTTTCATACAGGAATATTTTGTACTAATGTACATAAACAACCTAAGGAAGGAAAAAAATTGTAAAGCAAAGATGTGAAGCCACCAAACAGACCTCAAATTTGAGCCAAAAAGTGGTCCCAGTTGCTTGACCCTCTCATTTGAAGGAATGAAACATGAAAACTGTACCAGCGATTATAAAGTACAGAAAAAACAAAGGGCTTTGTGTATCACCATAATGAGCACTGGCCATTTGGCCTCATAAATCACGAGGAAAATTATTGATATGTCCTTCCTCCAGTGTATCCTCGCCATTTATCTTGTATGCTATCCTTATGCGCATGATAAGTGATTTCTGAAAAGGAATAGTTGCTAGCCATCAGGTCTTCTCTAAGAAGCACTTACACATATAAATCATAAACAAGGAACATGATAGAACACAAATATATACGGTAAAGCTTAAGTAACAAAGAAAATCTACCTTTCCATGTTGGCTATTAATAACACTCATATTTTGCGTGATGGACCCATTTCCACTAGCAGGGAGAGTATTGCTGCTAGCTGGATCTAAGTGCAACTGAAGAAACTGAAAATCAAAATACCAAACTAAGTAAGAACTAGATGATGAAAAAGGTAATAATGCAGTTTAAAAAAATTTGAAATTCCAACAGGCAACCAGTAAAACTGCTCAGGATTTTCAAAATGTAAATAATTAGCAGCCAAAAGTCGAGACAACTAAATAGACTAATATAAGGAAATCATTCAGTTGTTGACAGTTGCAAACACTTTCATTGCTAGAACTTATCTCTTATAAGAGAAGTAACAGCCTCAAGTTGTGGTTTCTTCATGTAGTGAAGTATTTACAATTACATTTCAAACAAAGGAATGAGAAGATATCTCAACAGCAATTAGAAAGCATGGAACCTCAAGTTAACACAATAATAATCAAGATCATGATACTATTGAAAGCAGCAGACCAAAATTATATGTTAAACACTCTGATGACGATGATCTTAACATTACATGTAGAAAGCTCAATAGCATACTGACTGGCATACCTTTGGAACTGCTGCCTGAAAAACAAGATCTGTATATGCATTAGAGGACAAATTCATAAAGGTAGCCTGGATATTCGTTGTTTGTGAGTTTCCTGGCTGTTTTGAGAAATTGAACGTCAACCTCAAGGAGCTGCTCTCATATGCAGTTATAGATGGATAAACCGGTCCATTGATTTCTATATAAGACGAGAGGGATGGGGAATTAGTACTTAGACTAAATTTCAATCAATGTTATTTCCCAATTGTTAAACAAAGTTTACAACCTGCTGGCGGGCTGGGGGCAAAACCATCCAACAAATCCATCATAGGAGCAGCTCCAGCGTTTGAAGTTCCTCTTGAAGAAAGTGAAAGTGGTGAGAGATCATCTAATGGTGAATGCGGTGCTTTTTTACTTGTATTGGGGGATAATATGTCTATCGTAGATGAGTTGTTTTGTGCAGAAGATGATTCAATAGGTGCAGAAGGCGATCCAATAGACAAAAGATCCAAAAGAACATCTGTGCCACTTTTTGAAGTTTGACTAGCACCTAAAATGCAAAGTTTTCAACCAAAAAAAAAATGCAAAGTAAACGTCAGTCATGATGTGAATATGTTAAGTTGAACTAATCACCATAAAGGAAAGTAAACAAGTTTGCATGTTTCTTCCTCAACAAAAACCAAAAAAATAAAAAATAAATAAAATGCATGTGTCTATATGTCTATTTCTTGATCTTTCCACTGGAAAAGCAAGCTCCCTTGCACATTCCAATTTGCACTTCATAAATTACTTCTAACTTCAATGTAACTAAACCCACAAAACAGAGTAAATTTCTTTGTAATATTTCTACAACTAATATAACAGCCCTAAATCCTTTCTACAACCATTAATAACAATTGCTTTGTAAAAATTGTCAAATCTGTATTGATTTAGCCATAGACCAAGTGGTTCAAAAAATAAATAGGTCTTCATAAATAGAGCTACTTACTTTTGTATTTATGGAATAAACAAAGATGGAAATTATTAGATAAAAAATATTTAGTTATTTAGGCAGTATGATAATTTATAAGATACACCACAAACACCAACCAGACTGTTGTGATGCCAGCGACAGATCAACACCAAGAAGGTCCTGAAGAAGATCACCACCGGAAGAGCTTGGTGCAGGAGCATCATCTGAATTTAGATCAAGCAGATCTACAAGAGGAGCCACAGGTTTGGCTACTCCATTTGGAAGACTAACTGAAGGTCCTGGTGGAGTTGAAGCTGCATCTCGCAAAGACCCAGCCCTCCTACCAATGAAAGTCGCCTCATCCAAAACCGGCATCCTTTCTACAAGTTTCGACCTGCATGATGACAAATATTCTCTCATATTGCGATTGCTCTTATGAGAATGTAGTAGAAATTCAAAGTTTTGATAAAATATTATAAGTAAATTGGTTAACCTCACCTAACATTTTGATGCTTTACAATAATCGAATTGAATTCTAAAGATCTTTGCTGCAATTCTAGCACAAGGTTTCCTTTGTACTGAACGATTATTTCCCTGATCCTCCTATACATAAAAGCAAGAAAGAATAAAACTTTCATGTCAAATTTACAAACACAAGATGGTATGAGCTTTATAATAGGTGCATAAGTATTTGGTGTGTGAAAGGGATGAAGAGACATGGATGAAGAAAGATCCCGTGATTTGTTATAGAGATCAAATCACATGCAAGGGGGATTAAACAGGTTATAAGTGTTCTAAACTATCTTGAGCCCGGTCTGCTGGGCTTATACTAGAATATGAAACTAGAATATTACATTCCTCTAAAGCCAAGGCAGGAAAGAAGAAATAAATCCATTTAAAGGTATAATGTAATAGATATTTACAAACAATTGAAAAACCAGATCATACTCTGAACAAGAAGGGAAACGTGAAGAGAGCTTTAATAGGGCAACCAAAGCCATTGCTTTTGTGGTAAAATCCGATGCATGGCGTTTTATAGCAATCTCTACAATATCCACAGCATCTGACTCGGTCACCTGCTTGCATGAAATAAATGAAGAATAAAAGACATTTTATTTAAAAAAAAGAAACTTAAAGCAAATAAAAAAGAATGTAATGAAAGATCAATTTCGTAGATTTTTGTATGTGCTGCTACATACAAGCAGACTGTATTAGACACATCAACAGTCAATAATCCACTCATTTTTAAACTTAGCTACATCTCTCTCACAAGGAAAGGAAAAGACGCGATGGGCAATTGAGCACTGGAACATTACTCTGTATAAAATAATCCAACTAAGCATGAAGAATTATAAAACAAAGAGGCAAGCCAGGATCTAATTTTTATGGTTTTAGCGCCAAGTACATCTCATGCCCAGATTTCAGCAAATTAGCAAATGGCTTGGAGCAGTATCTGCCAGAGATTATTTTAAACATATCTATCAAACATGTATAACAAATACCAGTACTTCCCCATTTCCTTCCTTACAATATAGGAGAATAATAGAAGATACAGGGAAAGAACCAGATAATTTATTTCAATAGTGAACAAGCAGTACCCAGACTGACAGATTTTATTTCTTTCATGACATCATAATCTATCATCTAAATAGGATGAGAAGCTATAAAAAAAAAAAAAAAGAATCCTCATCAGAAAGGGTACTGCTAGAACGTTTTTTTTCTATTTTTTTTTTTAATAAAAACTGTTGGAACATCTTCTACACCAAGATTCTGGTAACAATATGAATATCAACTTGTTAAATTATTGCTTTGTCGTCAAGTGATTTCATCATTTTTATGGAACTTTAGCAACAGTAAAAGATTATGTATAAACTTTCAAGAAGAAACCATTCACTCACTGTTATCGGATCTTCTACGTCAAGCATTCCAACATTATTGATTAACAAGTCACCATACTCTCCAATGCACCATAATGCAATGCGAACAAGAGTTTCCTGATGAAAAATATTTGTCAATGTTATTACATCAATGGCAGCAAGAGAAAATCAACAGCTTGGATAGATTTTGTCAAAGCAGAAGAGAGCACCTGTTCAGCTGACTTTTGAAATGCCTTGTATAATGCTCTTACTGTATATCCATGAAGCTCGGAAGCATTGCTTATCACAACAATTAAGGCATGCCATACTTCATCTTTTACAAAATTTCCAGCCTATTAACATAGCATAAAGATCAATACATGCATTTTATTTATAACTAAATAAAAGGGCTCAATTTGGACATTACAAGCTGTTGAAAGAGAGAAAAGGGAGAGGCATATGAAGAAGCCGTGTATCTCAACTACACAACGGAGGAGTGGTTATATACTCAATAGGTACTAAATGATTACACAATTTACATGATGTGGGACTAATAACATAATAAGTAATAACTTCTAACACTCCTCCTCAAGCTTAAACTTATTAAACTTAATCTTGTTACAATGACATTTAAAAGAAAATAAACTAAAAAACATAATCGCCAAACAGTGTGACAGTGGCAGGCAACCGAATTTGGGATGGAGATAAGGCCAATGCATCTGGGACTAAGACGGATAGGGCCAGTGCATGTGGGACAAAGCTAGGGCCAATGCATCTGGGACAAAGTAGAGGCTAGTGTGAGTCATAGCCATCATAAGTCACCATCGGAATGATCGTCGATGGGAAGGCCAGTGCATCTAGGAAAAAGTGGAGGCTAGTGTGAGTCATAACCAACATAAGTCACCATCGGAATGATCGTCGATGGGAAGAAAAGTCACCACTAATATGATTCATCTGTGGAAGAGAAGTCACCATCGGAATGATCGTCGACGGGAAGAAAAGTAACAACTAGTATGATTCATCTGTGGAAGAAAAGTCAACATTGAAATGATCGTCGACGGGAAGAAAAGTCACCATTAGTATGATTCATCTGTGGGAGAAAAGTCATGACAATCACTGCCATTGAAATATATGTAGAGATGAATTTATTCTCATTTTCCTCCTCAATGTTATGCTAGCATTTGAAAATAACCAAACACTAGCCAAAACCAGGTATAATCACTACAAAGAATGCCAAACAGCCACATGGAGATCAGAGTATAATGGCCAAAAAACAAAAACCACAAGGTACCTGAATGCACCGATTCAAAAGAGGTTGCGACAAACGGTCACAAACAAAAAGGCGAGGACAGATCCAGACAGAAGAGAGAAGGGCGACCATGGTGCTACAAACGGCTGCCAGAGGTGACGGGGTTTTCGGCCGAGAAGGTCGCCGGAAAAGTCGTCGGAAAAATCGCTGGTCGTTGAGAATGTTGCCAGTCGCCGAAAAGGTCGTCGATCACCGAGAAAGTTGCCGGAAAGATTGCCAGAAAAGTCGCTGGAAAAGGTCGCTGGTCGCCAGAAATGTCATCGAAAAAGGTCATTGGTCGCCGAAAAGGTCGTCGAGAAAAGGTCGCCGGTCGCCGGAAAGGTCACAGGGAAAAGGTTGTTGGTCGCTAGAAAGGTCGCCAGGAAAAGGTAGCAGGTCGCCAGGAAAGGTAGTCGAACGCCGAAAAGGTCGGCAGGAAAAGGGCGTCAGTAGCCGGAAAGATTGCCGATCGCCGGAATGGTCACTAGAAAAGGTCGTTGGTCACCAAAAAGGTCACCAGAAAGATTGCCGGGAAAGGTCGTCGGGAAAAGGTCACCGGTCGCCAGGAAAGATCACCGGTTGCCAGAAAGATCGCCGGAAAGGTCGTCGGTCGCCGGAATGGTCGCCGGTCGACAGCAAACGGCAGTGACAGAGATGGGAGATGAGATATCGGAAAGACGTCACGGCAAGGGAGAAAGGCCAACAAACCGGAATAGAAACACGGTTGGCCAGAAAAGATATAGAAAGAGAGTGCCGAAAGGAAAACTCAGCTACCAGAGGCGGCAGCTAATCGGAGTTCTAAATCTTTGGGAACTCCACAGCGAAAGTGACGGGACAGGTCACGGAGTATGATACCGCTCTGATACCATGTTGAAAGAGAAAAAAGAGAGAGACATATGAAGAAGCCGTGCATCTCAACTACACAACGGAGGAGTGGTTATATACTCAATAGGTACTAAATGATTACACAATTTACATGATGTGGGACTAATAACATAATAAGTAATAACTTCTAACACAAGCATCAAAACAGTAATTACAATACACCACCAAATTTATTTAGTGATGATTTATGACTGATACTTAGAAGCAGCACGGTTCTTGTCCAAACATAAAGTGGTAAATAGACATGAAATCATATATACGCAGCAGTTTGTACATTGATACCTGAACAAGGAAATCATAAAATGATAATAAAAAGTTGTACATGTGTGTAGGAAAAATAAAATAAGCTGTCGTAGCAATCATTTTTCCTGGGATGTAGCAAGCCAAATGTAGAGTTGAGAAACAACTGAACTATCAAACACAAAAACGCATCACTGATATGATTAATACCCTAAAAAACTAGCATGGATCAGGATTTTTGTTTTCCATTGGAGATTTTAGTTTACTACAAAAGCTTGTTTCTTAGATTTATACCTCAGACAGAACCTTGAGCATCTGATCAATGTACCAGATCTTCTCTGGGGAAAACCTGGAGCACAAATTAAGTATATGCTAATCAACCAAATATATTTTATACATTCAATTTAAAAAAATTAAAAATAAAAAGAACTCTCCAGTTACTAGTTCTAAACTGAAAAGGGGGAACAGAGATGAGGCCCATGTGAAATGGGCCAAATGGCTTCCTTTTTATTTTACCAAAGAAAAGAAAGAGGGTGAAAAAAGGACAGCAATATCCACAATGCAAAGATTATTGCAAACATGAAACAGTTTATGAAGCTTCTAAAAGAACTAATCATTAATGCTAATGGTAATAAAACCTGTTCCTGTGAAAAATCAAACCATCTTATATTAATGGAAAGTCATAAATGCCCCAAGAAATTATTGGATAGTGAAAAAAAAGAAATGAAAATAAATTGCATACTAAAATTCTAATATAAAAAGGATAACTCCAGCTTCATACCCCCACCCAAAAAACATGAAAAAGAATACAAATGATAAAAATAAACCATGTGCACTCAAAAAGGAATGCCATTGAGAACCTCTATGACTCACTTTGAAACTATTGAGCAAATTTTGGCAGTAAGGTCCCCCTTGAAATCTTGATCACTGACTTCCAAATAATCTACTAGCTCTTTCGTCAAGGGCTTCACATTAGTTTCATTCACCAGAACGTAAACAAGATCAAGGGCTCTTTTCCGAATTGAAGCATCAGAATCCTGAACCAAAATGTCAAGTCACTAACTTCTCAAGTTGTAAAACAAAACTCAGCTTTGTCATTGAATAAGAAACGAGGAGAAATGCCGCACAATTAATACCTTTACACATTCCAGAATTGTTGCACGATGCCTCTGCACTGCCTGAGCATCAGCAGTAACAGCCTTCATCAGCATGTTTAATGCCACATATCTGAAGGGAGAAGTTTGAAGAATTCAATTCACTTCAATAATGAAGTACAGCAGCCACAAAGCATAAAATTACAAAATTTTAAAATAAAAAAACAGATAGAATGAACATAGGGCCTGGAGAACACAGGAGATGGGAATTAATTTATTAGGCTTTAAAAAGTACTAACAACAACAACCAAGCATTTTTCCACTAGGTGGGGTCGGCTACATGGATCAAACGACGTCATTGTGCCCTATCATAAACCAAGTCTTCAGATATGCTATTCAAATCTAAATCTTTTTTAATCGTTTCACCTATAATCTTTTTTTGTCTTCCTCTACTTCTAGCTATTGGGCTATTATCTACCTGATGCTTCTAAGGATCTTCTCCTTACATGTCCAAACTACCTAAGGCGAGATTCTCCCATCTTTTCCACAATAAGTATTACCCCTACTTTCTCTCTAATGCATTCATTCCTAATCCTATCTTGTCTTGTATGACCACACATCCAACGCAACATCCTTATCTCTGCGACACTGATCTTATGCTCTTGTTGGCTTTTTATCTCCCAACATTCAGTACCATACAACATCGCGGGCCTTATAACTATGTGGTAAAATTTAACCTTAAGTTTGAGAGACACTTTTCTATCACAAACCATTAAGCTTTAAAAAGTACTAAAAATAAAAGAAATTGCAAGGATTTCACTTATCTAGCCATCAATAAGAGTTTAAATTCCAAGTTGCTTCTACAATTCAAGTTGAAGAATTCCATGTTATACGTGAATAAAAACACCTGGAACCTACGGTATAGAAGTTATGACTTATGAGATGCATCACCTGAAAATGGCACACCATTTTGCAATTATTCCTAACCAAACATGTCAAGCTATTATCAATGATTATCCGTGGATAATCATGCCATATAGGCCTGAAGAGAAATGGTACACGTGCAAGTTCCAAGGTTACCAAAGTAATTCAATATGCGTAACTATCAATCACCAACTCTCCCAAAAGCTTAGCTGTCAAGTGAAGACTCATAAATGGTTTTATATCTAATACACCCCCCCGCAAAAATCCTTTGGGCTTGAAATGTGGACAGTGCACAGGCCCACCCTATCTTATGGGGGTGGCAAGGATCGAACTCTTGACTACTTGGTCATAGAGGCTCAGATACCATGTCATGGAACCAACTAACCCAAAAGCTTAAGCTATTAAGTGAAGGCTCAAGAATGGTTTTATATCTAACAGTAACCAATTAACCATATGATCAGAAAAGGACAAAGTGCTTTCAAATAATTCATTTTATTGTTTTGGATCCAAAGTTAGAAGTCCTTGTGACTGAACTCAAACAGAAAAACCGTGGTTAGGGTATAAGCAGCTTCTGCATCTCCCATTTACAGAAGTGCTTTCATTTTTTAAAATAAAAACAAGTCTTCTTTTGACTAATGTGTCTTTGAAAACTGAGTTTGGACAAATTTTGTTCCTCATTTCTCCCTTCACCCCAACTTCCTTTGTAGTAATTTGAATGTTATAGGTAACTTTGCCTATCAACAGCCAAAGGCACAATATTAATCACACCATACATTTCTCAAAAGACAAAGCCAAATGTGAATTGCTTCTTACAAACATGATTTTCACAAAATGAAATTTATACAAATACAAATTCAGAATACGGCAAAAGCACACTTAATGCCTGTATCAGCTAATTAACCCACTCTCAGACCTGCTCTTTGTTATAATCATGCATAAATCATGGTCATAAACTTCAATTCCTAATGATTATTTCTTTTTTCTTTTATTTTCAAAATGCGTCAGATCAAGACAAAAGCAAAGTTGGTAAGACAACAATTAGCTCGATCAGATAATCAACTGTTCAGTTTCCTATGGATGGTTTCAGGAAGCATCCAATCATTATTGTACATATGCAATTTCCATAAGAGAAAATGCATATGCGTCATGACACCACTTAACCAGCACAGATCCCTAATGATTCTACTTTCTTAATTTACATTTGCTTACCTCGTTCATCAAGGGAGAAAAGGAGAGAGAATACGTTCACCAGATCCTTGTGACAATTAATTTTTTTAGGCAATAAGAATCTCTCCCACACAAACACATGCATGCAAGCATGCAAAGTACATATAGCAGTAAGCAATTCACCTGTCAAGAGGCTATTATTTCAATTTTCAACCTTTCACTGTGAGAAGCATGTCATAATGATCATTAGCAGATAACATAACTGGATTATTTCTATACCAGTTAAAATAAGTGCCCTAGATTCCTAGAGGTTCCTTTCAAGTCCTAAACTTACAAGGACCAACATATAAAAGTGATTATTGTTTCCATATTTCAAGTTCATGCCAGTTCAAAGATTGGTTTGTGGGCACAGATCCAACATAATTTGGATCTGAATTTTATTTCCTAACAATGAAAACAAGAATCTAACACAATAGACAGTTCCTGGTTCCTTGCCATGGACACAACATGGTTGGAACAGAACAGAAGAATGTTTAAATGGGATCAAAATCTCAACCCTAGTGATCAAGAGCACTTTCTAGATTCATTGTATCAGATTGGTGGGCTGCAAATAAGCATCCTTCCTCACAGGAAGACCAATGTCCAGAAAAATACCTGATATTGTTGTCACGGTTTGACAAGAATCTTCCTAGGATATTGATGGCAAGTACACGTAAGCCACCATTATCTTCAATGCTCATTATTGTTTGAACACACTCATATAAAATGGCATTACCAGCAACTTTATTCGACTCTGTCTTTGTAGCCACCTAAAAGAAATAGCAAGTTAAAAAATTATCAACCATAAATTTCAAAAAACATGGCCACTGATCATAAGTAATAGTAAATAAAATTCATCAACTCATTTACCCACGTAAAATGGATTTGAGAAACATGAAACAGAACTTAAGAATATAGCAATGATGAATGTACTAAATCTTGATTACTACACCAAGTGGTTAAAACTATTTATGAAAAGAATAGGCTTGGTCAGTTAAAATATTGAAGGATTTAACAGTGACCAAATCATGGATGCATAACTACAGCATAAATACTTGACTGGTCCATGCCCAAAATTGAATCTCATTTATTAGGGTAGTATGCATAGACACCGACAGGCCCTACATCCCTTCCCCCTTGTAAACCTCCTCAGCATAAATATTTGACTAGTACATAAACCGTGTTAGAGAACATGTATTAGTAGTCTATTATGTGTTATTGGGCTGGGCTTATATATGTCTTGTACTACACCTATACTATACTTTGTACTATGCTTTATTTTTCAATATAAATATAGAGCCTGGGAGACTAACAATATTAAGTTAGTAATTCCCATTCCTAAACCTCTCTAACATGGTATCTAAGCTAGGTTAAAGAAACCTAAAACACCAACCTCTGCCCTTTTTTGCCCAAAAAAAAAAATACCTAGCCTTTTTGAATCTGAAACAGCCGATCTTCTCATTTTTGGGCTTCAAAAATCGTTTTGTCCACTGCTGAGGTCATTTTCGGCCATTTCGAGGAGGTTTGGGCATGATTTCTCACGCCTGATGTGAACAGCAGCCCATTGTGCTGCGTGCAAGTTTTCCATCCACCAGGGGTGTCGCCGCCGACCAAAAGAGTGCAACCAGGTGTGTCAAGGTTGTGGGGGAGGTGGTCGTCCGGTTTTATGGTGGTTTTGGCTGGCCAGACGCAGGTCAAGTTCGGGTTGGTGCTTTCTACATCGGTTTTTGGCATTTTCTTTGAGACCAAACTGTTGTTCTCATGTTTTTTGAGTTGGTTTGACACTAGAGAGGTGTGGTTTGTGATGGAAACATATGTAATGAGATGTAATTAGTGGTACAACTGTTAGTCACACATCATGTAAATTGTGTAATTATTTATCACCTATTGAGTATATATTCAGCCTCCATTGTGTAGTTGAAACACACGGTTTCTTCATATGTCTCTCTCTTTTCTCTCTTTCAAGATGGTGCTTTCTTCATTGGTCATCACTTTCAAACCAAAGATCTTGGCAGACTTCGATACTTCTTGGGAATAGAGGTGGCACAATCCAATGATGGTATAGTAATTTCACAGAAGAAGTATGCCATGGACATTCTTGAGGAAATAGGTCTGTTGAATGCAAAGCCTGTTGACACTCCTATAGATCTGAATGCTAAACTTCTACCAAATCCAGGGAAGCCACTCTCAAATCCAGGAAGATACAGAAGGTTAGTTGGAAAATTGAACTACCTCACTGTTACCCGTCCTAACATCTCCTTTGCGGTTAGTGTGGTAAGTCAATTTCTAAATTCACATTGTGATGCACATTGGGATGCAGTGATTCGCATCCTAAAGTATATTAAAGCAGCTCCTGGAAGTGGCTTTGTCTATGAAGATAAAGGACATACGCAGGTCGTTAAATACTCAGATGTTGACTGGGCAGGTTCTCCTACTGACAGACGATCTACTTCTTTGTATTGTGTACTCGTTGGAGGCAACCTAGTTTCCTGGAAAAGTAAGAAGCAAAATGTAGTTGCAAGATTTAGTGCCGAAGCAGAATACCAAGCTATGGCCTCAGTCACTTGTGAACTCATTACGTTGAAACAACTCCTCAAAGAACTTTAATTTGGTAAGGTTATGAAAATGACACTCATATGTGACAATCAAGCTGCTTTGCATATAACTTCCAATCCAGTGTTCCATGAAAGGACCAAACATATTGAGGTTGACTGTCATTTCATCAGGGAAAAGATTCTATCAGGAGACATCACCACAAACTTTATCAACTCAAATGATCAGCTAGCAGATGTCTTCACCAAGTCCTTGAGAGATCCACGAATAAGTTATTTGTGTAACAAGCTTGGTGCATATGATCTATATGCTCCAGTTTGAGAGGGAGTGTTGGAAACATATGTAATTCGATGTAATTAGTAGTACAACTGTTAGTCTCACATCATGTAAATTGTATAATTATTTTACTTATTGAGTATATATTCAACCTCCGTTGTGTAGTTGAAACACACAGTTTCTTCATGTCTCTCTCTTTTCTCTCTTTCAACAAAATTGTATACAAGTGGAAAAAATATTCAAAAGGCATATATGTTTTCAACAAACAAGGTCATCAATAAAACGATGCAGAAAATGACAAATAATTTGATCATCACAGCATGAGAAATATAACATTATAATACCATAAAATTAACAATGTACACACAACTGACCTGGGCAAGTATGTCATTCATAGAGTCGCTAGCATCAGCATCACCTTCACCCAACACTCGCAACAGTCTAAGCAATCTGATATGGAGAAAAGGGTCCGTGATGCCAGCAATATCATACTCCGGTGAATAAGGACTGTTTGCTAGATCCTTAAGAGCTCTGACCAAACTCTCTGTGCATTTCTACAATAATTGTTCAAAGAGTTTTTTGTTACAACAAAAGCTGACCACAGTCAAAGCTCAATTTGCAGAAGAGTTTTCACATGAAAACATCCTAAGGTGAAATATGATATCATAAAGTTGCATATATGAGCCCTGTTTATGTGCCTTTACATAAGTATATACTATTTATATGAAGTAGGCTTGCTTGCAAAGACTAACATGTGGTGCCATGCCTGTAGAAATTGTAATCTAGTCATTTGAAATGTGAGTTTACAAACACCATAATAACAGCTCAAACACTATTAAAAATTAAATTAAAGCATATTTCAATTTTTGCAAGACAGTTTCAAAATATATTTAAACAAATCCCCGATTCCAGAAAATAAGTTCATGAAATTTCTTGTAACACTTACAAGAAGTAAATTCAAGAATTCATGGACATTTTTAACTCAGCAACACCAACAAGACTGCATGTGTGTGTGTGGGTGTGGGTGGGTGTGCAGATACTGCAGCACATAATGATTTTGCCGTGCTAAGTATAGTAGATAAAATTACTTCAGTTAATATAACAAGTAGGTGCTAGGAAAATACACTATGCTAGAGACAGCATAATTATAAGAAAGATGTAAAAGCACCTTTCTAATATGTTCAAGAGCTTCTGTGCTAATTTTACACAGATCTGTACAAAGCTGAACCCCAGTAATCAAAACTCCATGATGCTTCTCCCTAAGTAAGGCAGTAGCAGGATTGACAAAATTTTCTGCCAAGTCTGGAACTTTCTTTATGATTCTTATAGAGCACAATGCTGCCTATATAACAGTGAGGATAGTCAATTTACCAGAATGAACAATAATAACTCAAGCAGTTAAATGGGAAAGGTTTTTTCAATAACTCAACATTAAATTACAACAAGTTTACAATTATTTAGCAAATGGGAGGCAGACTTCCACTCAAAATAATGAAAAGGGGAGCAAAAGGAAAATCCAAAAAACATTAAACAAATCGTACTGCACATCAATGAAAAATGGTGATATCTACAACCAACTAACCTGTCATGTTCAATCTCACAACTCTGAAACTATTTTTGGTATTATATGATCATAAATGATTATACAACAACAGAGCCCTCACTAGGTGGAGTTAGCTACATGGATTAATCAACGTTATTGGGCTCTACCGGAAACTGAATTTTTAGTAAAACCATTTAGAGCTAGAGCAAGGTCTTTTTTAACGGTTTCTCTTAAATAGTTTACCATAAAGTTTTCTTAGGTCTTCCTCTAACCCGTTTAATTGGACCATCTTCCATTTGATCCATTTTTCTCACTGAAGCCTCTATGATAGGAACCGGTTCAGATTAAGGGAAGAAAATAGTATTTAGGTATTGTCACTCAAACTACTGGTATCAGTACCAGTAGCATGGACTTACAGTGAAAACGTTGAACATAAACTAGGAAAAGAAATACAGATAGTCCAAGGCATCCAAGAGGCCTTGGTCTCTCCCTCCCAATCCTTTCTACTCAGTTCTTTCTTACCCATCTCCCCCCTATCCTTTCCCGTTTATCCTACTCCTAACAGAATCTGGCCCCTGCCCCAACTGCCCATGGGCAGGTTGTTACAATGTCAACCCTCCTTATGCTTATCACACTTCTTTCTCCCCTAGTCCAGCCCCCCTTTCCCACACAAGCTATCGTCCAGCACATGAGGTGTCTAACAATACACCCCCCCCAAAAAAAAAAAGATTCACCTTGTCCTCAAGGTGAAGGTTCGGCTGAGTGTCCTTGTAACAGGTGGAAGAACTCCCAAACAAGCTGCAGATGAAGTATAAGAACTTTCATCGGGGTCCCATTGGCCTTCTTCAATGCCCACAACAAGGACCAATATGGAGGACAGTGAGAAAGATATGTGGCCCTTATAAACAGTAGCTAGATCAATAGCTTCAGTAGTGGCTTGAAAGCCAACCTTTCCTCTCTCCCGCAACACCTGCAGAACCACATTGACTAGGAAAAATGCCTGGCCATTCACAAGTATAAGAGCACCAGGTTCTGCTTGGCCAAAAACATAATGAACCACCAGGTCCACAAGTACAACAGTAACCACAACCTGAGTAGAGTCTCCCAAAACATCAGTAATCATAGCAGCTCTATTTTAAGGCCCCAATAGGAGCCTTCAACATTTCATGCGCAGCAAGTTGGCAATAGTCCCTCATGTTGAGTGGCACTGCATCAAGAATATAAGTAATCTCTTTGACACTTTCAGGCTGCTGACTCATCTCTACAATTTCTCCAACATCAGCAGCTATAAGGCCAAACATAACAATGGTAAGAATATAGGCAGCAGTGCTCAGCATTCCCATCGTTGCTTCAGCTGTACCAAATAGCCCACCATTTTGCTCCCCTATTTAATCAACTACTCTAAACCCTTTGCAAAGCATTGTCACAGGAACTACAACAGCTGCCAATTGAGTAAGAGACCATATCCGAGGCATTGACTCATCCTTCTTTGTAAAAGTAATGCTGCCAATCATTGCAACTCCTATCACAGCAAATGTCATCGTTCCAAAATCTGCAGTTGAAATTATTAACACCACTCGAATGAAAAATTCATTCAATGCCTTAAGGTGTTTTTGTAGATACATGCTAATAAGAGCACTTTGTAAATGAGAGTCAGCACCAACATCATTATCCTTAATGAACTCATGGATTGCCTTGCTATGCCTTAAGTTCCTAGCTTGGCCACAAGTAGAAGGTACAGTACAAAGAATTACAACATATGGTTCCATACAAAAGTTCTCCATTTCTACATAGAGCTTCAGGACATGATAAAAAAGACTGCTTTGGCAGCACTTAATTATCATAATATTCCAGTCAACAACTTCCTGATAAAACATTTTGTCAAACAATAATGAATTTTCCACGTTGTTCCACATGTTTGTCTGCATTGTCAGTGAAGGGCATAAGAGCATCAAATTCAGCAATAAGATGATCAAGCTTACCCACATACGTCTGCATATCCATGTCTTGTTTCTTAATGGCCATCAAGTGCGAAACAATGTTGTACAAGCGGTTGACATCGTTGGAGTAAACCTTTTTGGCCTTGGTCCAAACATCGTAGCACGTGCGGTAAGAGCGGTATTGCGATTGGAGTTTGGAATCTAGCGAGTACCATAGCACACTACAGAGGGAAGCGTCCATCTATTTCCATTTGGCTTGATCTTTGGTGGGGATATCCTTGGCCTGCTTGACTAAATGATCATGGCGGCCTTGTCCTTCAAACCATAACTCCACAACCGCGGACCAAGAGTTGTAGTTGGCAGAGCCCACCAATTTGTCGCAGGGAATGAGTGGAATAGAGGTGAAACTGACAGCTGAGGACACGTCGGAGGGATGGCCAGAGGTGGACACGCTGGCTTGGGGGCGGAAACGTGACAATGTGGGGCCGGTGATGGCAGGGGAAGACTGGAAATGGAGAGATGAGACCGGCGATGGAAGCGGCCACCGAAAAGAGGCTCAGAAGCGCCGGCACACGCAGTGAGAAGGGCGGCACGTGCGGATCTGGGCAGAACACGTTGCTGGCGCATGGGGGAGCGTGTGAGAAGCTCTGGGTCTGGGCTTTTGAGGGTAGGCCAATCCGGAGGAGGCGCGGCTTCCGGTGGTGGTGGTGGCCAAAGTAGGCAGTAGAGGTGGTGGCAAATGGCGGCGGACTGGGTAGAAGAGGCACGGCAAACCGGAATAAAGACACAGTTGGCTAGAAAAATTTGTCACCAGAGGACAGTGGGTCCACTGGGTATGTAGGGTTAGGGTTGCCTCCCTTTTAGGCTCTGGATACCATAAAGAAGTGTTTGGAGAATTGTGTGTCTGCTACACACATGATCATTGATATATATACACTGATTACAATAAATAGAGAGAGATATTACAGGGATGTTAATTTCCTAAACTATAGCTAATAGATTGACAGCTAATATAAATATTTGCTAATATAATATAATTTCTTAATCTAACAAGTACATCCATAACAGCTGCAGTCTTGCCAACCTCAAGAAACCCATGGTTTACTTGTCTGTAAGAAAAATGCCATTTTGAGGCTCATCAATATAAAAAACAACCAAAACTACAAGTTTAGCAGGAATAATCATAAACCCAAAGTCATCCATAGGGCCTATAAGGTGAACGAAAATACCACTAATGGAGAATCCTAATAGTGCTTGAACAGAAGAACTGAAGGCACATAAAATTTGCATGTCAGCAGCAAGTGAAGGGTGAGAGATACTGTGATAGAAACCTTTCTCACCAATATCATTACCAACATCTCTAATTTTGCGTCTAAACGCAATCTCAGAAACAAGAGAAATTGGTTCATGCAAATAACCAAAATTATAAGAGAAATTCAATCAAACCCCTAAGCTAGAAGAACCTGTAAATCCCATTGTCCATGCTATGGCATTCCTCACAATCATGGTTTTAAATTGCAGTTGCAGTCGCGGTTGCAGAGACTACTAAAACTGCAATATTGCGGACAAATGCAGGAAAATGCGACCTCGGAGACCACTAAAACCGCAATATTGCGGCCGCAATTGTGGTTGTAGACCGCAATTTAAAATCATGCTCACAATCATTTGGTCAAATATCACATTTGCACAATTCCAATTCCCCACAGTTGGATATGTTGTAACCTCGGCATTGCACCCATCAATAGTGATTTTGGCGTTGCCATCAAACTTGAACCAAGGCCAGGTTCCATTCTTGTGCACTTCAGTGAGACGAGCACCAATTTGGTGGCCACAACATGTTCTTTTTGGATCAAGAACCCAAAAACATCTCGCATTGGCTCACACAAGTTCTCCACGTCTAACAGGAAAACAACAGAGGAAAGATTCATAGAATTCTCTTTTTGAAAGGCCCATTTCTTTTCCCCAATGATTTGGGCCTAGTCCATTAGGTCAAAAAATTGACCCAATTTTGTAATGCCCACCCTACACTATCCCCCTTCTGCATCCCATGTGTGCTGCTACTGGTGTGCGGTTGTGGCGTGGCAACTATCTCTGCGCACATCTTAGCCACATGTGTCCCATTGCCCGCTGTACAAGGATCCAAGTTCAGTGGTGGAGGCTCGCCCAGCATGTGTGAAGTCCAAAGCTCCATCATCACTGATGATTCATTCGCCTCCATGGACAAATTTGGGTCCGACAATTCCGGTGGTGGAAGCTTAGTCGACATGCTCGAAACCCAGAGTCGCGAGCTGTTCTTCTTCCTGCTCTCTCACCATGAGCTCCTCTGCATTTTGTTCCCTCATGGCAAGCTTCTCTCTCGTCTACTCCCTCATCATGTGACTCAGAGGACGGTTTCCTTGTACAGCCACGCTCTCCTTTAGGGTTTTCCTTCCCTTCTCAGCTTCAATTTCCTCTTTGTCAAGTGTCTGCTTTTTTCTCATATCTCTGAAAAATATTCAATGGTCTCCACTCCCCGCACGGCCTCTTCCTTCTCAGTCTCGATCTCTACCTTAACCTTTCTCTAGTTCCGAGATCTTTGGCTCCAAGGGTACTGGATCTTCATCAAAGATGAAGATTTGTAGATCTGGATCATATTCAGGTTGGAACCGTTTGAGCACTGCTCTTTGGAAATTTTCCCAAGTTGCATTTGGATTGCTCACCTCCCACCACTAGTACCAAGTGTAGGGGCATCCTTCTAGAGCCTCCACAGCTAGCTGCAACTTCCCTTCAGTCATTTCTTTTGCGTAGAAGTGCTGCTCGAGGCTGATCATCCACCAATATGCATTATCTCCTTCAAACACTGGAATCCCTAGTCGTCGCTCCTTGTCTTCCTTCCTCCATCGTGCAAACATTTGTTGCAGATTTTCGATTTCAATTTCCATCTTTGAATCCAGTATCTACAGCTCCTGGATCGGGAGCTCTTATACCAATTGATAGGAACCAGATCAGATTAAGGGAAGAAAATAGTATTTAGGACTAATATTGTCACTCAAACCACTGGTATCAATACCAGTAACATGGATTTACAGTGAAAATGTTGAACATAAACTAGGAAAAGAAATACAGATAGTCCAAGGCATTCGAGAGGCCTTGGTCTCTCCCTCCCAATCCTTTCTATTCAGTTCTTTCTTGCCCATCTCCCCCCTTTCCTTTCCCTTTTATCCTACTCCTAACTGAATCTGCCCCCTGCCCCAACTGCCCGTGCAGGTTGTTACAATGTCAACCCTCCTCATGCTTATCACACTTCTTTCTCCCCTAGTCCAGCCCCCATTTCCCACACGAGCTATAGTCCAGCATATGAGGTGTCTAACACTTTGTTGGCCTTCTCTTACATGACCAAACCACTAAAGCGAGTCTTTGTCATCCTCTGCTCCATAGGTGCTACTCCAAATATTACTGTTGTAATGTCAAAAAGCTGTAGCACAGGGCACCAAAAGGTAAGCATTATTAACGTCACAGAATGAAGAGCAGACTCCTTAGTTGGCATCCCAACATAAAGCGTCACAGTTGATGTGCATCAGAATCACTCCCTGATAAACCAAATACATTTGAAAATTTCTACTGAACAAACGCAAACTTCCTTGAACCTGATTGGAAATTCACATATTTGCCAGCTAACACAAATAAAAAAGAACAGGAGTTTTCATCTGAATAAGACACTTATGTCTATGTCAGTGTATGTCTTCCCATTCTATTCCTACTGGAAATGACTGGATAGATGCAAACTGTCTCAATATCTCTTGATTCTCTCTTTACAATCCTATACAGGAAAAGTTATATTTGAAGTATAAAGAATTTAGCAATCACACAAAGATGGAGTCAAGAAACTTTCCTATTGTACAAGAACCAGAAGTATGTCTCATGACATTTTGTTTTGTGTAATATCCTAGTCAATTCTTTACTGGCGCCAGATTCATGCAACAAAATTCTATAGAATCCATAAAGTAAGCAGCATTACAAGAAATTAAGAAACAGGGACAAGTAACAAGCCATTATCTTGCAGAATAAAAGCAGAGAAGTTCCAAAACTGATCACTTTAAGTGAAGAGCAAGTTACTGTCACTATGTATAGTAGGCACCGTGAAGCCATAAAAGCATTCATGGCCTGTTTCCTCTCCTAAGCATGCATCAATATATAACAAAAATCCAAATATCCAATATATGTATCAAGTTTAAAAGTTCCTGAAGTAATAAAACGAAAATGAAAGGATATGAAATATAATGAAAAAGTCACCTTCTTCCGAATATTTGGATCTCGAAATTGCAGCAATCTCTCAACCTCAGGTGCAAGATCACGAGCCATTTCTGCTGAACAGATGTTTCCTAAAGCACAAAGAGCAAGTCCCACTATATACTGATTTGTGTGATTAAGATCTCTGTAATTCAGTTAAGGTTGCCACAACCCATCATTGATATTGTTGCTTTCATATTTGTGAGATGGAATCTAAAAATTGGGGAATTCAAAAACAAAAGAAACATTGACTTGAAACAGGATACTGTTTCAAAGAATTGGTGACCAACATTAGAACTTCTTGTCTTTCATCAAGAAGCAACATAAGGCCAAGGTAACCTATTCTCTTCTCTGGAAATCCAGGAGATGCTATCAACTTGAGGCACTCCATTTGACCAAAATGTGTGGGGTAGCCAAGCATTTGGATGAACATTAGCTTGGCCAGATTTCGATGCCTATAGTCTTGATCATTTTCATTGATTGCAGCACGAATGGCAGCACATTCTTTTCTTACAACTGCACGTTCTTCTGCTGCAGTTTTGCAAGCACGTATGGCCCGAATCATGTCCCTAAAAGAGGGAATATGAACTAGACAGTTAAAAGATACTGATGATAATTAAACAGAATGTAGAAACTGTATAATAAACATTTAGCATCTTTGTAAGAAAAACTAGCAATATGTTAAGTTGTTAACTATATTTGATTTTGCATACAAAAAGTACTTAAAAATAAAAATTTCAATCACAAAAACACGAAGACAGATAAGCACACAATCACAAGGGTATGTAGAAAGGAAAATACTGCTTGAGTCAGTGACTGTATAGGAGGATTGTAATTCCAATTTTCTTATATCAGATCAGAAAGAGCAAAAGTTATCACAGAAGGGGTGGAAAAGAGAATCTCACAATAAATAATAAAGCAAATTAGTACAAGAGTGCTTCCCAATCTCTTTGTGTACCCATCAAGGATAAGCCATCGAAACAATTTAAGAACAGAACACCATAAGTAAGTCAAATACATAATCCCATTATAAAAAAGTGGAAAAGGCATAGCCTGTTGGTTATTGCTCTCCATCTGCAAAGATAGCATATTCGCACAAGGCCTTCAATCTTGTTCCCCACCCAAAACCAGTTAAGCAGGTAAGGAAAAACTGCTCCAAATTGTGTCCCCATATTTCTAATTCTAATTACTCTTAAATCTTAACCACTTGTATTCTAATTTTATAAAATTCACATATGCACGGACCTATGTGACAATATTCTACGCAATGAGTGATTAACTCCATTGACATCCGATTTAGATCCATTTGATTGGTTATAGTACTTAATAGGAAGAACACCAGTAACATCTTGAAGATGAGGGAGCCAAATAAATCTTCATCTTATAATATGCAAGCGATGTTCTTTTATAATCTGGAACCTCATGGTCACTTTTCACATTGTTCAGTGGCTCAGAATAGTGGAACCAGATGTCCGTAAGTATCTAAGTTTAAGGCAAACAAACAGATTTTGTCCTCAAAATATGGAGAAGAGATATTGTTGTCACATCATCCAATTGTTTTAGAAATATAGGAAAGAATCTCTGAAGGTTTGCAACATTTACTGAGTGAAGGTATGCAATGTCTACTGTAGTTATTCCGATCAACTTTGACTGATATGCTAACACGCACTAGGCTAAGTTCAATACTTTGTTTGGATGTTGGGAGGGGAAGGGAAAGGAAGAGAATGAAAGGGTCAAAGAATGATTTTCTTTCCCTTTATTTGATGTTTAAAATCCTCCAAAATTGGGAGAACTGTAAAATAGAAGCAAACAACGGAGATTTTGGAGGATCATATGAAAATCCCTCATTTTCTTCCCCTACTTTTATAAAACTCCCAAACATTAAGAAGTTCCCTTCTGCTCGTTTTCTTCTTACCCTTTTCTACAGTAGCAATAAACCCCCTTTCAACACATTGCATCAATACGAAGCAGGCATAAACGTGGTCTCACTTATCCTCTCTTTCCAACAAGAAACTAAACTATTTTGAGTAAGTAAACAAATAACTTCCTTCGATCCATACCATATATTTAACATGCCATATTAATGTGCAACAATTTTCAAGCAATAGTCATATAGGATCTGGTCATTAGCAATGTCTTCTGTCTGTAGAACTTAATGAATCCAAAAAATAAATAAATAAAATAAAATAGTGCCACAATAGTTACTAGTCAGCTTAATCCTTTAACTAGTAGCATTGGTGCTAAAATCCATAAACAATTTCACAATTTTTGAGCTTTTTCTCAGTGAGCAATGGTTCTTCAGGAACATCTATATACACGGAAAAAATAACAGCATGATTTCCATTGCTTACCTCAGACGCGTGCTTGAAGAGAACGGATTCATGATTGGATCCGCGGCGAAGCTCTCGGGAAGCTCAATCGGATCCAATTGAATTGAAGGCGAGAATGAAATCGATCAATGAGGAGAACAGGACCGGGTCGAGGACCCGAATTCGGAGACCGAGATCCGAATTGCTCACGGCGACGAAGAAACGGATATTTGGATCTGAGAGAGTGATGTTCGTGTTTCGTGTTCCCGTGTGAGTCTTTGAATTTTCTTTCTTATTTTCCTTTTCTTGTTTTTTTTTCCTTCTTCCACTTGCAACAATGGCAACGCGAATGTTTTGTTTGGGTTTGGTTGTGTCTGATGAATCTTCTGAAACGAAATGAGAAAAGAAATAAAAGAAAAAAATTAAGTTTATTTTTTATATTTATTATATTTATTTTATCAATTAAATTATTATATATATATATTTTTTAAAAAATATTAATAAATATATATCATAATTTAATTAATAAAATAAATATAATTAATATAAAAATAGAGTTAAATTTTATATAAAATATAAAATAAAAAGCATTCTCTAAAAATAAATAGCATTGTGTTACCCGTTGTAACAAACGAGGAGGGAACTTTGATTGGTTGAGATACAGCAAAAGCGCAAGTGAATGGAGTAGTTTCGTAAATGCGACGCTGACCTTTGCGAATTCTTATTGGTCTGTCGAGAATCGCTCCTCACCTCGCCATATTTTAGTGATATTATCGTCTACTATGTTTGTAAAATAAAATTAGCATTAAATTTCATGATATAATTTTTAAATGATATAATAATGTTTTACACATTTTTTCATTTGCTTTAATTTATTTTCACTTTTCATATATAGACTTTTTTATAACACATAACCTCTTAAATTATGTTAAATTGTGCAACACTATATTTTCTTTTAAATTTAATATTAACAATCAATTCAATCTTTAAATATTTTGCTCCCAAACATTCAAAAAACCCAAAATTTGGACTAATGACTTAAGTCACACTGCTTACATAATTTACGCACAGCCAGTAGAGAACTTAATGATGGTCGATTCAATGCCAGTGTTAATTCCAAACAGGTGCATATGTCTCTTTATAATTTATTTATTTTTCTTGATTATAATCTTTAGTAATAAGTTTAATTTTATTTTTTATTATTATATTATTTTTATCAAATTTGTTTTTAAAAATTCATTTTGTATTAATTATTGGATAATGATTGAGTCTTAGAATAAGTTCTCAAACTTGATTCTTTTCAAATTAATTTAATTCTTCTTAGATAACCAAGATCTAATATTCATCAAGAATAACTTCATTTAGGCTTTTAGATTCAATTTGAGAAACAAAAGTCATATTGTTACATGCATCTCTAAGAGAATTTTGAGTAGTTACCTCTTTTGATATATCATCAATTACTTTATCAAGAGAATGATATCTTGAAGTCCTCCATTACTTGGGAAGATCTATGACTTGTGATTCTTCTTATCTTGGAGGATCAACTTGATTTTTCGTTTGCTTCTTTGCTTCTTTCTCCTTGTCCTTCAAGTGTGTTTTGGCCAAAATTTCTGCAACAACATCAACAAAATCATTTCTCGATTCATTTGGGTTACTCTCATCAAATGCAACATATATGGACTATTCTATAGTCCTAGTTCTTTTGTTATAAACTTTAAAAGTTTTACTATGACTAGAATAACCAAGAAATATACGCTCATATGATTTTGCATCAAATTTTCTTAAGTTATCCTTTATATTATTTAAAGCAAAACATTTGCATCCAAAGACATGAAGGTGGAAGATATTTGGTTTCCTTCCTTTGTATAATTCATAAGGGTTTTATTTAAAATTAGCCTTATTATGACCATATTCATTACATAACGAGCAATACTTACCGCATCTATCAAAAAATACTTAGGACGGTTAGATTATTTGAGCATAATTCTACTCATTTCTTCCAAAGATCTATTTCTCCTTTCTATAACTCCATTTTATTATGGAGTTCTAAGCGCTAAGAAATTATGCTCAATGCCATTTTTATTACAAAAAGTTTCAAACTATTGATATTCAAACTCACCACCATGATCACTTCTAATGGATACAATGTTAAAATTCTTTTCATTTTGAATAACTTTGGCAAGTTTTCTAAAAGCTTGAAAAACATCATTTTTATGAGATAAAAACAATGTCCATGTGAACCTAGAATAATTATCAACAATCACAAGTACATAGTAATTCCCACCAAAACTCATAGTTCTTGAGGGTCCAAAAAGATCCAGATACAAAAAGTCATAAAGGTCTAGAGGTTGAAATAATATTTTTTGCTTTAAAATATACCTTTATTTGTTTTCCTTTTTGACATGCATCACATAACTTATCTTTTTCAAATTTGAGCTTAGGTAGTCTAATTACTAGCTCCTTAGAGACCAACTTATTCAAGTGATCCATGTGAATGTATGTAATTCTTTTATGTCAAAGCTATGAATCATCTTCTTTACTCATAAGACATTTTGCATTATTTGAAGATATATTATCAAGACTAATAATGTATATATTGTTTACTCTATGACCAACAAACTTAACTTGCTTGTCATATACTTCTTCAATTATGCAACAATTTAAATCAAATATCACTTTATTTCGTTTGTCACATAATTGACTAGTGCTAAGTAAGTTATGTTTAAATCATTCAATAAGAAAAACATTATCAATACAGAAGGAAGAAAATTTACCAACTTAGCCAACAGCAAGATCTTTCCTTTATTGTTGTCTTCATAGGTTACAGGTCCAAGCTTCTTGGGGACTAGGAAAGAGAACTTGGAGTCATCTCTGATCATGTGCTTGGAGCAACCACTATCAAGATACTAATGTGAGCTTTTGACCTTCAAGCACACTTACAACACACATTTAATTTTTAACATTTTGTACCCAAATTATCTTAGATCCTTGTGTGTTAGTTAAAGTGCTCTTGGGAACCCAAACTATCTTAGTCCCTACTTTGTTGTTGTTCTTCCTTACATTGCATGTTGATGCATTATGTCATTTCTTGCTATAATAAAAGCATTTTATGAAAGGATTACTTGATGTGCTTGATGGAACAAAAAAGTTCTTATAGAATTTTTGTTAATTTTTGGGATTATACCCCAAACCTGCTTTTTCAAAAATACATCTTTGTTTTCCAAGTAATATGTTCAAATTGTCCCTTCCAGAGGCAAATTTAGAAAAAGTATTTTTCAAATCCTTAATTTCATTTATAAAAACTTTACATGAAGAACAAGAAGATGATGTAAATGCATTTTCATGAGAAGAGCAAGTCGTGCAAGCAGAATTGACATCAATTAATTCAAGAGTTTCATTTTCAATCTTAAGTTCCTTAGTTTCCTTGTTTAAGATGAAAATTTTGTTTTCTAAAGAGGAAATAGTTTTCTTTGATGAGGAAGCAAGTTTAGCAAGTCTCATAAATTCATCATGCAATTCTTCAAAAGCATATTGTAATTCATTATAGGAAGGGAAATAGTCAAGGGTTGAGGATACCATCTCCATGTCATCTTTATCTTCCTCTTCTCCCTTAGCCATGAGACAAAGGTGAGCTTCCTCATTATCGAAGCTATCATTGAATCCATGTCATTATCATCTCATATTATATAAGCTCTCATTCTTTTCTTGTCCTTAGAAGGTCTCTTCTCAAGCTTCTCCACCTTCTTTTGATAGATAGGACACTCCAACTTCACATGTCCCGACTTTTCACATTCATAGCATGTGAGAGTGAATGAAGTTCCTCACCCTTTTGTGATAGGTCTTTTTTGGAGGAAATGAAGGTCTTCTTTGAGTTCCCTTCTTCTTGAGAAATTTTCCAAACTTCTTCACAAGAAGGCTAAGGTTTTCCTCATTGATCTCAAGATTCTCCAAGCCATCTCTATCATCTTCATCATCATCATCAAGCATAGAGGAAGTGGTCTTGAGAGCAATTCATTTCTTCTTCTTGTCAGGCTCCTTATGTTAATTAAATCTATTCAACTCCAATTCATGCTTTTGAAGCTTTCCAAAGAGTATAGCTAGAGTCATGGTAAAGAGATTTCTTGATTCCGCAATAGCTGCCACCTTTGGTTGTCAATGCCTATTTAAACACCTCAAAACTTTATTAATAAGATATTCATTAGGAAATATCTTTCCCAATGAAACAAGATGGTTAACAATATAAGTAAACCTTTTCGACATTTCTTAAATACTTTCACATTGGTTCATTCTACAAAGCTCATATTCATGAGTGAACGTGTTTTTTCTTGATTTCTTCACTTCACTAGTGTCCTTATAGGTGACTTGTAAAGTGTCTTACATCTCTTGGATTGTTTTACAATTTAAGATTCTAAAGAATTCATCATACCCCAATGTTGTGGTAATGATGTTTTTAGCTCTCAAATTTGTATTGAACATTTCTCTTATCCTCATCGGTCCATTCGCTTCTAGGTGTATTAACTCTTATACAATTAACAACATGTGCAAGAATAAAAGGACCATTTTCTACTGCATCCCACACATCTAAATTAATTACTTTAATAAAAAATTGCATTCTTTCTTTCCAATAAGCATAATCATCACTATTAGAAAAGGAAAGTCTATTGATAGAAGCACCCTCCGATGAAAAAGGATTTATAGAAGCCATCTCTTCTCTTAAATCTGTTAAGCTCTTTACACAATAGTTGAGCGCTGATATCACCTGTTACCAAGTGGTTTCAAACTCAAGGGGGAGGTAAATTGAGTTTGTAAGATTTTTGCAAACTTTCTAAAAATACTTATTTATTAATTTTTGTTGAAGCTATTAATTATTAAAGATGAATAGATATATGAGAATGAAAACTTATCACACCAATAAACCAGTCAAGATGTAAAGTATTCAAAAAAGCATAAAATAAGTAAAGCACAAATGTAAAATAGATAGAGTAAGAGAAGCAAACTTAAGATTTATCCTAGTTCAGTCACTCCTTGTGACCTACATCCATTCCTCAAGTGATTCACTAGAGATTTATCTACTAAACTTTAAGCTTCAATAAGTACTTGTAACCTTTACAACCAAAAGCACCCGCAACATCTTTGAAATACCTCACCATTTGTGTTTGAGCCTTACTACAAGGGATACCTCACTCTTTTCTCTTTTGAGGAATACATTACCCTCTTACAAAGGAAAACAGATGAAAAATAGATTGAAAACTCTCACAAGTGTGGACTATACAAATTGAAGCTCTAGAAGTAGAAGGATGATCACACTTTTTAGCTCAAATCAGAGTAATAAGATTGAAAGTTAGTAAAGTTCATAATAAATCCTCAACAAGATCTTTCAGATTGATTTCCTACTTCCCTTGAGTCCTCAATGACTTGTATTTAAAGCCTAATTCATTAAAAAGCCGTTAAGAGGTGTTTGGAAGCATTTAATGTGAGCTACTAGTCATTTGTTATTTTACATTTAAAAAGCTAGACAATTGATTAATGGAAGCCCATAATCGATTATCATTGAGATAGTACAAATGGAATGTCTTTCTGGAACTTAATAATCAATTATCCATTGAACATAATCGATTATTGGCATTTAAACAAAGAGGCGTGCAATGACTTTTAAACTCAACGATTGATTATTGCCTTGTAATAATCGATTATTACTTGAAGGATTAAAAACCATGACATTCTGACTTTTGCTAATCGATTATGATAAACCCATAATCGATTATTACCTTTAAAAATCCAAAACATGGCATCTGTTGAACCCAAATAATCGATTTTGGCAAGCTAATAATCGATTATTTGGCCCCAAACAGCTATAAAAAACTTAGTCATTTTAAGCCAAATGCCTCCAATTATTCCAACAAACTTTCAAGTACTTAAAATCCATTTCTCATTATTTGAAAAGCATTTTAACAACTTGAAAACACTTTGATTCATCGAGTGCTATTTTGCATTCTTGAAAAACATATAGAGCTTAAGTGTGAATCCATTTTACCTTTACATAAGATCTAAGTCTTATAACTAATCTTGAAGGTTTTTATACTTAATCTTGCAATCATCTTCTTGTTTGAAATAATCAAAATCATCATCAATTGTCAATTACAATATACGAGACCGGGATATTACAATATAGTTTCTATTTGTGGAATTGTTCAAATAATGCTAGTAGTTTTAAATAATATTATGACATTGAATAGTATTTTATTTTGGTTCTTATGCAGGTTTAGTGACTTTGTAGGAAATCCACATTACCTATTCTTTAATTGGTTTTCTATTTTGGATCTTTGGCCATGAGAAGAAACTTTGGCAACTATAAAACCACCAAGGTGACATCACCTATTCCTCCCTAGAAAGTTTTAGATTGACCATTATCCTAATTTGGGTTATTTAAGGATAAAAGCATAGCTTAGGTCACATTACCTATGCTTTGCACTGTTAACTCTAACTCTTATATGTCCTTATCGTTATAGGAGGGCGAACTAGACAATTTAATCATAATGCAGACATCCAAAACAAAGTTAACCCTCTTCTACAATTAAGACACTACATAGTTTGCTTCCTTCTTCAAGTTCCCTCATTGTTGGAAATGATCAATGGCTCCCAGATAGGCTTTCTAGGCCAAATATTAATCTCTCTTATCAAGAGAATGTGTTCCAAATAATGATCATAGTGCTGATGTTTCTCTTCATGAATCAAATGGAGCATCGGGATTGAGTATTTCATCTTCAAGTTCCCTTACTGGAAGTCCTCAGAGGTTCCTAGATAAGCTTTCTGGGTCAAATGTTCTTCATTATCAAGGGAATACTCGTAATATTACTCAAACTAATATAGACTTAACTGTAGAAGGTGTAGGGAACAATAATTACAACAATCTAAATTTTTCATTAAGTTATCCTTACATCCATGTGGATCACAAAATTAGAGTGCAAGCATTTTTTCTACTCTAAATGCAAATAATAGCGGAGTAACAAGATATGTAGTGGAATAACAAGGTATGAATGGCGGCTTCTCAGTTAACACTATGTGTTAGCGGTGTAAGTTGGTTCGGGTAATCCGACCAACCCGACTAAACTGAACCGAACCAATTAGTTTGGTTCAGGTGTATTTAATGGTTCGGACAAAATCCAAACCAATTGATGCTCAATTGGTTTGGTTCACGGGTTCAGGGTTTCAAACCCGTGAACCGAATCGAACTAAACTAATTTTTTTTTAAAAAAAACTCGTGAAGATTTGGCCATATCAGTCATCAGATGACAGATTCACTTCATTCAAATTTTCTTCCCAAATCTAACCCTAACCCCTCGCCGCTTCCTCATTGGTGGCCCTCGCTGCGCCCTCGCTGATCTCCCTCGCAGGTCGCCCTTGCCGATCGCTCGCCCTCTACGCGTTGCTTGACACTTGCCCTCACCCCATCGCCGCTTGCCACCTCACCCAGTCCCTCCTCGCTGCCTCACGTCGTTGTTCGCCAGTGAGTTTTTGGGTTGAGTTCCCTGCTCTTTCAAGTTTGCTTACCAGAGCATTAGCCTAGGATTCATCTTGGTTAGCCCCTTGTTTAAGGTCGTTTGGGCTTGGCCGGGTCCTCAAATGGTTCGGTCTTTCTTGTGGCTTGTTGCCAACAATGCATTGCTCACTAACCACAAACCAGATAACTAGTTTATGCTACACCAGAAACTAACAAACCAGTCACTAGAAACGAAAACCGCAACTCACCCTCTAGACTCCTCACCGTCACCGCAGCTCTGAGCTCACCCTCACCGTGGGCTCCTCACCGCAGCTCACCCTCACCGTGGGCCGCATCAGATCTGCTCCGCCAGGACCGCCACATCAAAGAACGACTACGACTATCTATTCAAGGTGGTCCTAATCGGCGACTCTGGCATGGGGAAGTCGAACCTTCTCTCCAGGTTCACCAAGAACGAGTTCAACCTCGAGTCCAAGTCCACCATTGGCATCGAGTTCGCCACCCGAACCTTGAACGTCGATTCCAAAGTCATCAAGGCTCAGATCTGGGACACTGCGGGCAAGAGAGGTCATTTTTCTCATCTGGGTCTCTCTTCTTTTTTCTTTTTAGCTTCTTTTTCGTTTCAAGTTTCCAACTTGGATGTGGGTTTTTGCTTGCTTTTGATGTGGTTGGGTGGGTTTGTTTAGAGAAATAGGATAAGATCATTTCAGTTGGGCAACTGCGTAGAAATTGGTATACTAATGCTGTTATTGGTAATTGGATTGTCACTAGTAAGTGCTTTAGTATAACTTGAACATAGTGATGTGCATCAAATTATTATTTCTTTCCTTCAGACAAACTAATTTGGTATGAATTGCAGTATCTAAAGCATGTGAGACCATTTAGAGATATCCCTATCTTTGAACGTTTTCCAGTGTTGATTTGTGTCCCAATTGTTTGGATCTATTCTCATTATCTTGACCGCCAATGGAGCTTACCAACATAAACCTATTAGAACACAAAATAATTGTCGTACGATAGAGCAAATCTGATATCTACTGCCCCATGGTACATCAAAATATCTATTTTCATTTCTTCTGATATGTTTAAAAGTTTTGCTGAGTTCTAAGGTTTCTTTTTATTCTAATAGGTTCATGTTTCCATACCCTCTCCAATGGGTCCACCTACATTTTCTACTGGCCATTCATTTGCTATGATGTCTGCAGCTTATTGTTTCAATGGTGGAGGTATCTATTTTCACTCCTGATTTTGTTCTTATTTTTTAGTCTGTTCCCACTATTTTGGCAAGGTAAATGACATTCTGGTAGGCCTCAGATCAAGCAGCAAAGTTTTATTGTGTTCACCTATATATTCTATCCAGTGCTTGTTACTACAGTATTCACATTTTGAAATTTGGCTAAGGGGTCTCAGTTTTTCCCCCCAACAATGATTAAAGAAACAAAGTATTAGTTTCAAATAGTATTTATAATCACCATAATAGTCTCTCTCGTGGTATTTTGGTGAATTTTCAACAGTGGCTTGACCATGCACTTCTTGTTGCAGTCAACTGGTGCATACAATGCAACATCATGGTTAGCCATTGCCACTCCACTCTTGCTTATGTGTTAAGTCGAGGCATTAGTTGGCAGGTAAGCACAAGTCAATTATTAATATGGAATTGTCTAAGGTTATACCTGTGCTTTAATTTGGATAGTGTTAAGACTTTAATCCTGTGACTTGACTAGCATTTGCATGCTCATGCTGCATGCATATTAATACTAATAATGTTATAGGCAAGTTGATGTGACTCAAAGCTAGAGCTGATATTGTTTATTTTGCATAGGGGATTGGCGTCTTGCTTGATGGTCTTTTTGGAACAGGAATGGGTTCCATTGTTTCTGTGTAAGTCTCATCTTTATTTGGAATTTTGAATACATTATGTGTACTTTTCTATATTACATGTATAATTGTGTAGTTAATTTTTGTGTTAAAAAAATAACGGTCAACTTGATCACCCGAACTAAACTAATCCGTAGATGTTTGATTCGGTTTGGTTCGAATTTGACTATCAAAAAATAAGAAAATCGAACCAAACTGAACCAATTGGTTCGAATTTATTTTTTTTCAAAACCCAAACCAAACCACTCACTTACACCACTATTATGTGTTTACCGTGCAGGAGAAGATATCCTAAGCTTGCTTGTAGAGAATTTTTAATTGGCGAGAGTTCAAGCACAAATGCTCAAGCTGGAATAGCCAAACGTTGGGCTGCTTCATCTCAAGTCAATGCCAATAACAATGTGAACATATCTTCTTTTTACAATAATCCTACAAATAGTTACCCAAGTGACTCTGAAGCTACAATTGGTCACAGGATAAGGTCAGGTTCGCAACACTTAAGTTAGACAAATTGAAAGCTTTCAAAGTAATATCTATTTGAGGAGTGTTACGATGATACTTTCTATCACATTCTTTTTGACACATTTTTTTATTGAGTTATGTCACACACAAAAATATACTTAAACTTGATTATATCTTAAGTGAGTTAATTATACGTTAATTAAGGTTAAATGTATATTTTAATATGTAACGTGATCTAATAGAAAAGAATGTATTAAAAAAAGTGTGATAAAATGTGTTTTCCAAACGTTCTCCTATCTATTTATAGACAACTGCTACTACTCCTCAAGCTTTTATACGTGCTAACGGATTGTCCAACGGCTATCCAAGAGGCTTACATGTGCCATTATCCAACCAAGCATCTTTGTTTTTCCAAAGTGACTGACCACCTTTCATTAGCTCCTCAGAAACTGCAGATGGTGAAACTTCCTCAGCACAACCATTTGAGTATGTTCCTAATTTTAGTGAAGACATTTTCCACTCATTCTAGTGGAATTATGGTGCTATAAGAATGATCAGGTTTTCAATAATCATGTTCTGCTTTGCGATATGATAATAAGACCCACTCCAGTTATACGATACTTGCGGAAAGGTTTTTGCTAGGGAGGGACATGTTGCCAATAACCCCATTCTTGTTCAGTGGCCTCCTCCTCATTTGGGGATAAATCGTGAGTTAAATATATTTTGAGGCATTTAAAATCTCAAATTACTCTAAGAAATAACTTATTATTAAAGGAAAAAATTATTTTAAAGTGAAATTATTTCTAAATTAAATAAGTAACGATGTATTTATTTTTATTAAATCTATTAAAATATTACGATGTATTTAGATTAAATTAAAAATAAATATATTTTTACTTATTTATTTTAAATATAAATTTACTTTAAATAGTCTTTTTTTTTTAAAATTAGATTCATAACCTTTGCGGCTTCTTAAATAAGTAATATTTTTGTTAAATTATTATGATAATTTTTTTATATATATTATGGTAAAATTATTGATATATATGCAATTGAATAATTTTTATTTTAAATTTATTTAATTTTATTTATTATCAATATTAATATATTTAAGATGAGATATTTTAAAAAATACTTCATAATATATTATGTATATATTTAGTCTACTAAAAGCTAATATATAATAATATAATAGATGAATACAGACGAGTGTAAGGTCGAGTGAAAAAAAAACTTAAATCTCTTTGAATTGAAAGAAAGGATAAAAGATAGACATTTGGTTAATTAAATAATTTAAAAAATATAATTAAAAATGTAATTTTATATGTCTTTATCAAAGTTTTAAATTTTTTAACAATAAATAATTTAAATTAATAAAAATTTATATAAATAATTTAAAATTTCATTAAAATAGTGTAAGAGTTAGAAAATAAAATGTTTTATCACGTGTCATTAGTAGAACTTATATCAACTTTTTCTCTCTCTATTATATATATTTATATATAAACAAAAAGTAATAATAAGTGAGTTAATGTGATAAATAATATCCACTTCATAGAATAAAGAAACAAGTTTAAATTTCAAAAATATTTTTTATGAAAAAATCACATAATTTTCATATTTTTACAATTAAATAAAATTAATATTATAAATAATTTAAAAAAATCCAATAAATAAAATTAATATTATAAATAATTTAAATAAATCCAACAAATAAAAATACCTCGTGGTGTAAAAAAAGATAAAAAATAAAAAACAAGAAAAGCGTTGTTGATGGTTGACTGACCCCAATTAAAGTCGTTCCCAACAGTGCCAACTTTTCTTTTCGTTCTGCTACAAGTAATCCAAACACTAAAACAGTCAAGCTTTGCTTACACTTGCAGCAAAGTTAACAAGTGAACCATGGCTTCTCCTTCTACCTAGGGTTGGGCATGGTTCGGTTCGGCATGAAAACCCGAACCGAACCGAATCGAACCGAACCGAATTGAACTGAACCGGTAAAGTGGTTCGGTTCGAAAATCGAACCGATTTTTGTTTAGGACCAAACTGATTTTGGTTCGACAAATCGGTTCAGAACCGGTTTAGATGTAAAATCGGTTCAAAACTGGTTCAGATTTAGAATCGGTTCTGAACCGGTTTAAAACCAGTTCTGAACTAGTTTAAAATTGATTTTGAATCGATTTGGGTTTTTAAACCGGTTTAAAACCAGTTCTGAACCAGTTTGAGTTCTGAACTGGTTCAGAAAAATAGTTTTTAGAAAACTGGTTTAAAAACCAGTTCAAAAAATTGGTTTATGATTTTGTTTTTAATCTGGTATAGCAATGCAGGCTGCCCTGTGGCTCGAGTTATGGGATTAGTTTCTGTTGTTCAGAATGGCGTCTAAATTCCCATGAATTATGATACAAGCGTGGTGTCCTCCAACTCCAAGTGCTATAATTTCCCCCGCTTTTCATCTGGTCAGACCTATCCCCTCACGAGATTTTGGGTAGCAAGCAGTCGTCGTGCTCACCCTGTTCCAATTTTATGCTCCAAACGAACTGGGCAAAAGCAGGAGGATGAGTTATCTGCCTCAGGTGAGGAAGCTCACTATACCATAATGCAAAAGGAACAAAACACAATAAAAATATAATTAAAAATGTAATTTTATATGTCTCTATCAAAGTTTTAAATTTTAAACAGTAAATAATTTAAATTAATAAAATTTATATAAATAATTTAAAATTTCATTAAAATAGTGTAAGAGTTAGAAAATAAAATGTTTTATCACGTGTCATTAGTAGAACTTATATCAACTTTTTCTCTCTCTAATATATATATTTATATATAAACAAAAAGTCATAATAAGTGAGTTAATGTGATAAATAATATCTACTTCATAGAATAAAGAAACAAGTTTAAATTTCAAAAATATTTTTTATGAAAAAATCACATAATTTTCATATTTTTACAATTAAATAAAATTAATATTATAAATAATTTAAATAAATCTAATAAATAAAATTAATATTATAAATAATTTAAATAAATCTAACAAATAAAAATACCTCGTGGTGTAAAAAAATAAAAAATAAAAAACAAGAAAAGCCTTGTTGATGGTTGACTTATCCCAATTGAGAGTTTATTTGGGAAAGTTAAAAATTATAGATTATACTATTATAATCGATTATAATCGATTCATTTTTATATTTAGATCATTAATTATAAAGTAATTTTGAACTAATATAATTTATTTGAATTATATAAAAAAATCACTTTTTATATATTAAATTATTAAAATAAATATAAAATAATTAAAAAAATATTTAATTGAAAATAAAATAATATTTATATATTAAAATATAAAAATAATTTATAAATTAAAATCATAAATTTTAATTTTTAACTTATTTAACTATAAAATTTTTTTATATTAAATTTCATATAATTTTTTTTTAAAAAATAATTTTTTTACTCAATCATAATAATTCTTTTACAAAACAATTAAATCTTTTAAAAATAAATATCTGATAAACAATTACTTAAAGTCGTTCCCAACAGTGCCAACTTTTCTTTTCGTTCTGCTACAAGTAATCCAAACACTAAAACAGTCAAGCTTTGCTTACACTTGCAGCAAAGTTAACAAGTGAACCATGGCGTCTCCTTCTACCTTCCTTACACTCCCTCTTTTCCTCCTCTTCTCCCTCCTCTCACTTCACGGTAACCGTAATTATCATTCGTTTCTCACCTTTTTTTTTCAACTCCAATTTTCACTTTCATAATTATTTCATATCTTTACTTTTTTTTTTTTTCAGTTTACGCCAAAGTCGCCATTCTTGAAGACGGATTCAACATCACCACCGTACTCGACGGCCACAAACTCGAAATCAACCCCTACTCGGTGCTCCAGCGACCCGGATCCTCCGATCTCATCGTCCTCGACTCTGTAAACAGCGTTTTCTACACCGTGCAACTCCCCATATCCCAAGGTTACCGTTTTTAACTTCTGGGGCGTGTTAAAGTTTTGAACTTTTCATGGTTTTTGTGGTTATTTTTGGTTTTTCTCTTGCAGAAAGTGTTATCACGAGGTTTTCTGGAAATCGGTCTTCCGGGTATTCAGATGGTGACGTGGGTTCAGCTCAGTTTGACGGACCCAGAAGCTTTGCAGTTGATCTTAGAGGAAATGTGTATGTTGCTGACAGGAACAACTACGTGATAAGGAAAATCAGCAGCAATGGCATGTTTGCAGATAACTTTGCTTAGTTTATTTCTATCATTGTTTGTGTTGCTTGGTTATGCCTTTTTAGCATGTAAAGTTTCAGACTTTGGCATCATCAAATTACTTTGGACTGCAAAATGTCTTGAAATTGCATCTATTCTGATTTTGGGTACATAGTTGCATGGTAAAGAGAGAGAAGGGGAGAGGAAAAAAAAAACAAGAAAAGAATGATAGGGACTATATACAGAACCGTATTTTATTAACTCTGCAATGCATGAAAAGTATGGGTCAAACACTTGGAAGTGTTTGCTGATGGTCAGTTGTTGATGATGGTGGCCTACAGTTTTTGCTTTAACAAAGACTAGCTTAATATTTGTTGTTGAATGCGTGGTTGGGATGGTCAATCTTATGAATAAGTTTAGATGGGTGTGTTATCAGCAAATGATGGACATTCCTTTGCTTTATTTTGGTCCTGACTAGGTGTCACCACAATTGCTGGAGGTTTCTTAGAAAAGTCAAACAGAAAGGATGGACCTGCACAAAATGCATCATTTTCAAAAAATTTTGAGCTGACTTTCATTCCTGGCCAGTGTGCTTTACTGGTGTCAGATCATGAGTATCAATTGGTCCGTCAGATCAATTTGAAGGAGGAGGATTGTACCCTTGGATCTAAATCTGGTGAGATTTTAGAATTTGGATCATATGTATACCTGCTAATGTATGATATAAACTTTTCTTTTTCACATTTTTATGTTTGTGTTTTATTTACTATTCCTTTTAGGTTAAAGCATGTGTAACAAAAATCAAACTTACACAACTTAATTAATAAATTTGTAGATGAACATTTCACTAAATCTACCATTGCAATGATGGATTGCATTGAAAATTTGCATCGAGTCATGTTTTTCGAGATTGAAGATCCACCTTCATTGAGATTAATATCACACAAATAAAAATTTCTCTTCATCCAAGGTTATTTTGAGCTTCATTGCTATGTCTTAAAATTAACGTAAAATATGATGTTTAAACAAAAGAAAATGTCTAAATTGTCTAAGATGTGGCATGCCCCTTCTGAACCTTAATAATATCTATGGGATGAAAGATACAGGGTAGTAGATAAGGGAAAGAAGGGAGGGTATACTTGCTCTGTTGTTTGGAATTTGGGAATCAATGGACAGAATGAATGGCAGTGGGGACCTTCTTGTTTCACTTTTGACATGGAATTTTTTTCCCTGCATTTGGGCGAACAAGTGTTGGTTTATGATAGGGCACAATGGCGTCGTTTGATCCATGTAGCCGACCCCACCTAGTGGGAAAAGGCTTGGTTGTTGTTGTTGTATTTGGGCGAACAAGTGGGCACCTCTTCATTTATATTTTGCACAATTCCAAGAACAACCGTAACTGAAACTTTTCTCTTCCACCTGATAGGTATTAAGGGTATTTTTTCAATTTCTGCTGCTTTTCTTGCTTAAATAAAATATTCAAAAAAGAAGATGATATTCATCTTGTCCATACTTGCCTTCATTTTCTCTATTAAACTTTAACCCCCACAATGCTTAACTGCTTTTGTGAAGGATTTTTCTTTTAGTTTATTCATTTGCAATTTTCCCCTGATTCTTTCTGATGATTAATTTCAGAGCAATTCAAATTTAAAATTTCTTTACATTGGACTTCATCTCTACTTTTATTCTTGGAGTGAGTGTTCCCCTTAACCCATCCTGGATGCAAGAGCTTTATATAAAGGAAAATGCCAAAGAGCCCGAATTTTTTTGCCTTATATTTTTGCCAGAATGATTTGGCATTGTTGTTAACTCTTAGATAGATGAGTGGTCTCGACCAATTTGACTTATCCAACAACCACCCTTAAATCTTGGTAAATTCTGGCTCAATTTTGTCAAATTTTTTCTACTTGTGTGGTATATAAATGTTTCCTTGCTCAATTATTCCCTTGCCTTTTATCTACCTAGAAACTATGATTCAGTCATAATGAAAAAACTATCTGTGTTATCCAGGGCTAGATGCAGTTATGATTTGGACTCTAGGATTAGGACTTTCATGCTTACTGGGCTTAGTAATTGGGATTGCAGTTGGCCGTTATATAATCCCTCATGTAAGTTCCTCCCAACTTCTTGTGAAGATTTTTCATGGCAAAGGTTTACTTACTCCTTCTCTAACTGAACTTTGTAGACAGGAAGGCTCCAGCCCTTGCCATTTCATCGAGACATGGAAGCATTACCTAACCAGTCTGGGGGAGCTAGTACGGATACTCTTCTTCGGCATCAAAAGCGCAGTTGCTAGCTGTAGTTGCTCCTCTGTTTACACAATCCTGATGAGACTCTGGAGTTTGTGTCTCTCTCATCTTCTTCTTATATTTGGAATCAACTTAGTTTCTCCAAGGCCACATCTGGAATCTGTGTCTTTGCTAGATTTAGATGCCTGCAATAGTGGTGAGGTATCAAAGTCAAGTAAGTATCACGATCAATTAAAGGATTTGATTAGTTTTGATGAAGACCTTCTGGATTCGACTGATACAACCTTCAACCATGTATATGGTACCCGAGGAAGGAGTGCTGTGATTCCGGAGTGCCATGGTGCTGATGTCATGATGATCCAGGCTAACATTGGCTTTGCAGAGGCAGCTAAAGATAAAATTCTTCAGCAGGGATCATCTGTGTGTAATTTGGGTATGGTGAAGCGCAGATGAAGTTATTGTAAGACACTACTATGTTCTGTAACTAGTATTCAAATATTGTCACCAACATCGTCTTTTTGTTTCTTCCCCTTCTTTTGATCTAACAGTTGTAAATTATTTATATCTACACTATCAATCTACCATGGAACTCTCAAAAGTGAAAACTTAGTTGGTCCATCCTAAATGGAGAATTACCGTGAAAAGCATTTAGTTAAACTTGTTAATGAAAAAGATAATAAACTTAAGTTACAGAATCAAGCAACTATTAAGGCACTTCTTTAAGATACAAAAATATTAAATATTAAATGATAAGTAGAGTTGTTTTTATATTTCAAGGCATTAATTTTTTTAAAAAATGTTTTCTATTCTTGAATTCTTAAATAACTTAACTAGTTTCTTTTAAGATGCTCGCTAGTAAAGCTCATTATACAAATGTTAGGGTATTTAGTTGGAACTATTGTGAGAATATTTATATAATGGCAAATAAATTTTTATTGTGAGCTACTTGAGTTTAGCTTAAGAGTTACGATTTTGATTATTTTATTATTTTTTTATTATTTTTTATATTTTTTTTGAAATTAATATTCACATGTCAATATTTTTTTTATTTAGTCACAATTATTAAAAATTGATATAAAAAATTATATGAGAAAAAAGTAATATAAGATCATTATTTTCTCAACCAGCATAAATAGTGAAGTTGAGCCTAGGTTTTAAAATTAAGAAAAGTACATTTGATTATGAAGCATAGATAACAATTTAATTTTTTTTAAAATTAAAAAAAATAATGTAAATTGTTATAGCTTCACTTGTGTGGTGGAAACTCTACTTGTCATATCGTAATCCATATAAATTAATTTAGAAAAATCTGGCCAACCGCAGCCCCTTCGTTTGGTGGTGGAAATTTAGAGTCAGCATACTCTTGTCGGGGCCACTCCTCCTATATAAGCAGCTTCTATTCTCAAATATTACTATTCTCCTAGTTCCTTGGTGGATGTCGATCATATCTCTATAATCTTTTGTCATTATTAATACCCCTCCATCACCAAGAGCTACTTTAGTTTTGATTCAAAATTTCCGTGCATCGGTTTTAAACCCTGGGATCCATATAAATCTAACTACAATAATGAATTCACTTCAAATGCATATTATTATATATTACATTAATATAAACTTGTTCAACTTAATGTATGTTTGGCTAAAATTTTCGACAACTGATTCTGTTGTAATTAATCTTTGAAGAGCTAAGCACAAGTTTAAACGAACAAAATAATTGCACAGAATGAAAATAGTATAATAATTTTTTCCCCAGAGATCTATGGGGACATTTAAACTTGATAAGATCATCAGAAGAAAGAGCATGCAAAATTTCTTCATTCCATCCCACCCTCAAATGATTGCCAAAGTTGCTTACACTACACACCAGAGCAACCCACATTTGGCAAAACTGAATAAACAATTCACATTATGATGACCACTTTCACCTTACTAAGATCCCACTGAAAGAAATCATTATACTACCTGTACCTGATTTCATCCTCCCATCTACAATCAAAGCTGGATTGAGGTTTCATTACTTCTAAACTTCCTAACTGTATATACTCAATACTTGTAGGTATAACCCATTGAACTCATTCGAGACCGAATATTGTGATGTTCATACAGTGAGTCCCCATAATCCACTGGCTTGATAACCACAGACTCCCGCTTCCCGTCCTGTTCCTGCACTGCCCCAAACACTATCTCATTGGTTGTCTCATGGCTTTGCTCATAGTAAGTGTGAGGGATTGATGAACGGTACTGATGGCGATGATGATGTTTTTGCTGCTGTTGCTGCTGAAGATCTCCATCCCATCCGCTATAGAATGCTCTACTTTGCCGTAATTGTTGCATTTTTTCAGCATCCTTGGACATGAAAGGATATGTTTTTCTAGGGGTTGGGGTTCTTGTGTCAATAGAAGGAGGCTCATCTTCATCGGGAATCACGAAACTTTCTTGCACAGGCCAAGCATTTACTTGCTTTTGAGGTTGCTGGAGCAGTGGTTGTCTTTGAAACTGGTAGCTCTGTGGTTTTCTTCTGAAACCAGGAAATAATCCTCCCATTATCTCCACCGTTGAAGCAACAGCATTGGCAAGAAGCTTCCCAAGGGATCCAAAGAAACCTTCTTCCTGCTTATCAGGTTCAAATTCTGATGGAATCAAAGGAGGCCTGACAGATTTCAAGGGCTTTTGATATGGACTTGGAGAAATCGAAGACAATACTGGAACCTGTGCCTACAAAAAGCATGGGATGGATTATTGACTGAATTTTTCTTACATCTTCAGACAGATATATATATATATATAAGGGGCATATCTATTGAAAAGAGTTTTTATTGTAAGAGGGTGAGAGGAGTAAATCTTGACCATACAACTATACATGGATGGTTAAGATTAAAAGTTATTTAAAAGTCATGTGACCACTTAAAAAAGTCACATGCATTTATGTTCTAATCTTGACCATTTATGTAAGATCCAATGGTTAAGATTCACTCCTCTCACCTCTTACAATAAATACTCTTAGTCCTTATATATATATGAACCTTTGATTATGCAGTTTTAGAGAACAAAGGCAGGGTTTAAATTTTTTGAGTGTGCATCTGCAGTATCATAAAGCTATGGTTGCCATCACTATAAAGGTAATTCACAGTTAAAAAGTAATAATTTGAAAACTACAGCATAACATGAAATGACAGTTTATCTGTTATGCAGCTCTCTATGGAAGTAACAAATTCTTTTTACTGCAAGATTGAGAACAGTATTTCTCAAAACAATTCTGTATATTTATTGCATCTTAATTTATTCAAGAAGTTCTATCCATGGAGAATAATATTCATTTACGACCAATTAAGTTTACAACAAGTCTATATCAGTCTCATTTAGTATAATGCATCCGAAGGAAGAAGACAAGACTTAGCACTCACATCCTGGGATGCTACAATAGTACCAAGCCTACGCTGCAGCAATGCCAGCATATAACCAAAGAAGCCAGCCCCTACAAGCATTGCAATCCCTGCAACATTGAAGGAAATCAGTCTAAATTTGTAATTAACACTTAACAGAATTTCTACAGAAGAAGTCACAGATGATTTAGTTTACCAAGAGGGAATCCACTGCCATATTGATAGGCACAGTCATCAAAATGGAGTTGGATCTCCCTGATGGCTCGGTTTCCTCTGTCTATGATGAGTAGGGAACAACTACTTCCAACATAAACCACATCAAAGTCATCAGAAAATTCAGCTTCTTCACTTGGTCCATCAACATGGCCCCCTCCACGGCTCCATTTTCCTCCAGCAATTGTTGTGACCCCTGAAAATAGAAATCTTAATTCAATAAAATGTTCCCACCTCTGACTCTAATGTGAGAAGTGTAAAACTTTTATAATCAAAGATTACTGAGCCTACAACACCATTACTAGAGTTCATAAACACAAACACAGAGGAGTCCTAAGTTGTCTAGAATTTCTAGCAAGTGAAAGTTTGTATGTTATCATTTAGGTACTATGCAGAAACACAATTGAAAAAAGGGATCCCCCAGAGGAAGAGGACGACGAAAGATTATTCTACCTGAATCACTAATTTTCCTAATTGCCATATTCGTAGTATCTGCAACATAAATATTTCCTCGGTCATCAACAGTTATCCCCTTTGGGTGGTTCATCCTGGCCTCCCTGAGCTTCCCATCAACATGTCCTGAATATCCTTCAGCAGATCCTGCCACCAACTTCGGTCTGCTATCTGCAGAATTGCAATGAACATGATCTTCCTCAAGTGAATAAAATATACACATGCAAGGAGTTCAACTGTCACAGAGTAACTATATTAAAAAGAGAAGTCCCACAGACAGAGTTCAAAATGCATTACAATCATGTGATACATCTTCATTAAGCTCTTAATCATGAACTAGAGAGACATGATGTCATCTAACTATAACTATTAGATATTTAGATGCACATTGCTTCAATTAATTGTTTCCAATTCTATGATGCAAAGAGGAGTTGAGCTGGGGGAAAGGGGAATATGAAATAACAGGTGCCATTTATAATTTCTTAGTCTAATAAACGAAAATATCGTAAAATGTTATGATGTTAGCAACACTTTCAAGTTGTCCCAAACTGATGAAATGAAGAATATAAGAAGCCACAAGAATTACATGGCAACTGTAGGCTGCCATCTCAGACAGTAAAAAACTTTAATTACATAAAAAGGACTATGACCAGATATGACAGGTCTAAAAAGATTGCAATTAAACTTTTGCAAGAAATACAAAGGGGAATGTTGAGGTGACATAAGGCAAAACAAAACCATACATCTTTCAACTGTAAGAAATGCAGGATTCTACTGCCTTGAAAGAACAAAGTTGTGTAGCTCATGAGTTCCAAACTCAGAATAAGATAAATTCTATGTAAACAATTGTCCTTGTGATGCAATGAAGGGATCCAAATGGCAAGAAGCTGGCTATGCCCAAAACTAGCTAATCAGCATTCCAAATTGGGTAAAAGGCAGTTGAACTACAACTCCTCCACAACAGAATCAAACCTCTAATCTCCAAAATGTTATGATGATTTTTTTCCACCCAAAATATCATGACTGGCACAAATAAAATTGACCATAAAAACAAAAATAGAGTGAATTTGGCCAATCACTCAGAATCATAAGCTATCAATCACACTGGCACACTTACACAAAGAAAGTGAGGATGAAATCCTATAAACGTTACTATTAGCTGAATCCAGAATCAGAAGCTCCCCATTGGGCAACACCTCAACAGCATAAGGCTCGATTCCAAGCTTGCTTCCATCAAACACAGTCTCCACACTGTACCCACTCTCAAACTTCATCATGGACCTGCTCGAAACCGCTGCGCCAACCAACAAACATTCAACAAAAACCACATTCAAAAAGTCACAATCCAGGAACACTCAGAAGAACAAAATGACACAAACATGAAAACAAAAATGTGGGTCAGCATCAAGATAGATCCATACCCGTTTTGGTGGTTGCCTTGAGGGACCACACCCATTTGGTGAAAGCAGGCACAGCATTGGAGAGAAACCCACTAACAATTTCTGAAGATATGAAGAAGCAGAGTGAAAAAATTGAGCTAAAGAAGTGAACTTTGATGAAATGGAAGCAAAAGAAGAAGCACGAATGGATGGTACTTACTTGCAGGGGAAGTAGTGGATGGTGCAGCTGAGACTGAGAGGGTGGCAAATGGGAGCAGAAGAGTGAGGCCTAGCAACAAAAGGTGCTTACCCATTTGGTCCTAAGTGGTGGAATGGAGTAGCTGTGGAGGTTGGGGAATGCAAGGTTTCAGCAATGGTGGTGAAACCCTAATTCAAAAGTGGGGTTGATTTGAAAAGCATGAAAGGAGGAAAAAGGAAACAGAGCTTTTTTTTTTTTTTAATGTTCTGGGGTTTTGGGTTCTTAGCAGAAAGAAAGGCAGTGGTTTTGAGAGTGAGTGAGTGAGTGTGAGTGACAAGAGAGTGAATGAAAAGGGCAAAAGAGACAAGAAAAGAAAGTAAAAAAGATGGGAAAAGGGAACAAGGTGACCGGTGGGGTTGTGTTTTAGAGAGAGAAATTAATGGTTTAATGTCTTAAACTTGATTTGTTATAAATAAATTATTTCTTTTTCAGAATAAGAATTTATTTATTTAGTATATTATAAGGAACAAGTGAGAAGAACCAACATTAACAACTTTAATTCTGATATTCTTATCATAAATAATATATATATTTTTTTATATTTTATTTAATATTATTTATTATATTTATTTTTTTATCATTTTTTTTTCTTTCAATCACACATTCTTAAAAAAATATATACAATATCTACATATTTAAAAGAGATATAAGATCACCTTTTTTCGAACAACTTACCCTAAGCACAACATATATTATCTGCAAATTTTTGCAGTTATCAATAAAAAGTGTAAGAAATTGATAGAGACATACGTATATCATTAAAATTTAAATTATTACAAAAACTTAGAATATAACTTAATTATATGGTTTATACAAAAATATAATAGTGTATAAATATAAATATATGCGAGTATTATTAGTCAAATACAAAGAATTCATTCAACTATGTCATTTTTTTTAATTCTGATATTTTTATCACAAATAATACATACAATTCTTTTCACATTTTTCTCAATACTATTCATTATACTTATTTTTTTCTATCACTTTTTCTTACTTAATCACAACCCTTAAAAAGGATGTGAATAATAATACACCCCTTTTTAAGAGTGTAAGAGTATTATTTTCCTTTTTTTTTCTATTTTAGATGCACTATGAAACTTGCGAAAGTAAAACATGTCCTTCTATGTTGAGTCACTGAATAATAGTGTTAACGTAATTGATTATGATTTATCATGATTGAAATTATGATTAATCACGATTATTTTTAAGAATGATTACAATTAGTTTACTATATAATTATACTTTATTTTTTTCTTGTACAACAGCCTTCTTATATAAAATAGATGTCAATTCTCATATATACATTCATTTAGGAATATACATAAATTTATTAATATTTGTCTATATATTTCTATTTCTAACTTGGCATCAAAGAGTCTAGGTTCTTGGTCCAATCCCAGATTCCAAACTCTAAACTCTAAACTCTAGACTCTAGACTCTAGACTCTAGACTCCAAACCCCAATCTTCATCCTAGATTCTAGATTCCGTTTCAATCACCGTTCCAAATCTTCGTTCAGATATTGCACCAAACCCTTCCTAAGGTTTTACGGTGAGATCTTTCTCTTTTTGAGGTTCTTTTCTGTCAATTTAGCCCAAAAGTTCAATTTTTGCGTTCTTCCTTTGTATAATAGAGAAACCAAACATTGCTTAGTCTTCTTCAATTGTGCTCACTACCTCCAGATGTTGCAGATATTGTAAAGACCCAGAACACTTGATTGAGAATTGTCCTAAATGTTCTCCAAGGTCTGATCAAAACAAGTTTCAACCTCGTCCCAATTCTTCTAAGTTTGTTCTTGTTTCTATTGCTGCTAATGGATCCCTAGGTTCTTCAGCCACACCCCAGGTTGCATTTTTTACTAATGATCTTGTGTCCCTCCTTAAGCATCTACTATCTAATTCTGGTAATACCCCTTTTTCTTTATCAACCACACTAGTCAATATTATATAATACTTTGACTTTGCTTGTTGTAATCATATGACGTCCACATCTCAGTCCTTTTCATCTCTAGTTGTTAATGACATTACACATTCTAGACGTACAATTGATGGATCTCTTATGAATATTAGTCATAAGGGTTCAGTCTCTCTGCACACTCTTAGCTTACCTAATGCATATCTCATTTCCAAATTAAACTTCAATCTCATTTTTGTTGGTCAACTATGTGACCTTTGTTATGAAGTCATATTTTCTTCTTTTGGTTGTCGTGTGTAGGATCCACGGATATGACAAGTCATAAGGACTGGATGCAAAGTCGGAAGGTTATTTGAGCTCACCAACCTTCATATTCCTCATGCCTCAAATCTTTGTGTAGCATCCACCTCGTCCTCTATTCAAGTGTGACATCAACATCTTGCTCATAGTTCTTTAGGGAAGCTGCATCCTCTCTTATCTCAAGAGACTCTAAATTCGGTTAATAATGAGTCTTTTCACTGCACTGTCAAATTGTTAAATAATCTACACTTTCTTTCCATAAAAGTACCTCTATTTCTAAATTTCCTTTTGACATTATGCATTCTACACTAACTATGAGAGATAATTAATATTTTGTAATATTTATTAATGATTTTTCTTGTTTTACTTGGATATATTTAATGAAAAATTGTTCAGAATTTCCTCAAATTTACATTAATTTTGCTACTATGATTAAACCTCATTTCTAAAAAATAATTAAAGTTTTTTTTTGTCGTGATAATGCTTTTCAATATCATGATTCAAAACTTTTCACATTTCTTGTTGAACAAGGTACACTCTCTGAGTTTTCTTGTTCTAGTACCTCTCAGCAAAATTGTCATGCTGAAAGAAAACACTGTCATATCCTTTACTCTGTTCGAGTTATGCTCATCTCCTCCTCTCGTCCTAAGTGTACTTGAGGTGAAGCTGCTCTCACAGTTGTCTATGTCATCAACCATCTTCCTTCTTCTGTTCTAGGTAATGTATTTTCTTCTAAACATCTCCATCATACTTCTCCAAATTACAACTCTCTTAAAACTTTTGACTGTACTTATTTTGTTCTTCTTCAACCCCATGAGTACACTAAACTTGAACCCCGAGCAGGTCTCTGTTGTTTTTTTGGTTATGACATTAAACATAAGGGCTATCACTATTGGAATCCAATCTCTCAACGTATCCATATCTCCTGTCATGTCGTTTTCTGGGAAGACACCATGTTCTCTTCACTCTCGAAGTTCAAGTCTTCCTTTCCACTTTGACTTCTCTTTACACTAATCCCTTAAGGAGTGTTCAGTAGGTCGAGTCAACCCGCGAACTTGCATGTTTCGACTTAACCCAACCCATAACATATGGGTTGGGTTGGGTTGGGTTGGGTTAGGTTCACGGGTTGGGTTGGGTAACGGGTTGGAACATGTCCAACCCGCACAAACCTGACCCACACACGCTTTTTTTTCTTAGTAAAAAGTCGTTTAGATGATAAAGAGTATATGAAAAAAATAAAGAGTGAAATCAATGATTATGTCAATACATATGACATGCGTGATGACACTGACTTTGATTGGTTAGACTAATTTGTTGTTTGAGTTATGACTAACTTTAGTTTATTCCAGACTTAGTAAGACTTGTTAGTTGTTAATTTATTATGCACTTATTAACTTATGATGTTTAGTTTATTTGAGATTGAGACCTATTATGTTTGAGTAAGGTCAATTGAGACTTATGGTATTAATTTGTTAGATTTTATTTTTTGACTTTTTTTTCAGGAATTTTTAATAAAAAAAATATGCTGGATCCACGGGTTCGACCCAACCCAACCCACTCTTAAGCGAGTTGGGTTGAACAAAAAAATCTCCTCGACCTAACCTATCCAACCCATTGCTCTGATGAGCGCGTCGGATCCAAAAACGCTACTGAACTCATCTAATCCACCCAGTGAACACCCCTAAACTCCTTGTTGATCTCTTTCCTAGTGATTCTGATACAGGTTCCTTTAGTGAGCTTCCAATCACTTCTGATGTTCCAATCACTTCCGATGATGCTATTCCAGACGTAGATCCTGCACCTGTCATTGCACCCCCTCTTCCTTTTGAGCGTCCAACTAGGGTAAGAACGGAGCCTACCTATCTTCATGATTATTATTATTTTTCTACCATGCTTCACTTACATGAACCTCAGTCCTATCAAAAAGCCTCCATAGATCTTCATTCGCAGTATGCTATGTAAGAAGAGTTACGGGCTTTAGAGAACAGTAATACTTAGGACCTTGTTGATTCTCCTTCTGGTAAGGCACTTGTGGGATGTAAATGGGTGTTCAATATCAAGACTTGTTCTAATGGCCCTATTGAGTGCTATAAGGCTCGTTTGATTGCCAAAGGTTTCACTCAAGAATATGACATTGATTATGAGGAGACCTTTGCACCTATTGCTCGCATAACCTCAGTTTGTACTCTTCTTGCTGTTGTAGTCACTCAGAAATGGACTCTGAATTAGATGAATGTGAAGAATGCATTTCTTAATGGCGATTTAGAAGAGAAGTTTATATGCGTCCACCTCCTGGTTACACTTGTCCATCACATAAGGTTTGTCATCTTTGAGAGGCTTTATATGGTCTCAAACAAGCACATTGAGCCTGGTTTGCCAAGTTTCACAACACTATCAATCAGTTTGATTTTTCCTTTAGTATCCATGATTCTGCTCTATTTACTCACAAAACTGAAAGAGGTACTATTATGTTGCTTTTCTTTATTGATGACATGATTATTACCAGTGATGATACAACTGGTATTGTTGAGCTTAAATAGTTCTTGAGTCAGCATTTTGAGATGAAAGATCATGGACCTCTCGATTACTTTCTGAGTCTTGAAATCCTTTCTTCTATTTATGGCATTTCTCTGTCTTAAGCTAAATATGTCTCGGATCTTATTTCTCGAGTCGGTCTCACTGACAGTCTTACCAAGTTCACTCCTCTAGAACCTAATGTCAGGTTTACACCTCGAGATAGTACTATACTTGATGATCCTACTCTCTATTGGCAGTTGTCACAACCGGGATCGTGACGGGACAACCAAAAAAGATACAATTTTGAAAATCAATAGAGTCGCCACCAATGTTTATTTAAATTGGGAAAACATCATAAAAACCCTTTAATTAGGAAAACTAGTCTTTTGAAAATGAGTTTGGATTCGGGACTCGATTACAGGTAGGGAAGGTATTAGCACCCTACATTGCCCGTTCCATGAATGGTACCTTAAATTAGTTGTGCAAATTTTAATAATCTCAAATACATTTATTTTAACCCCTTTAAACAAAAGACTTTGTAATTATTTTTTTATTTTTTTTATTTTTTTGAAAAGAAATAAAAGAAACAACCAAATTATGAAATTTTTTTTTTGTTGGCTTGACAGAAATGAATTTCTGCTCCTACGTATCTCTTAGTGCAATGGAGAACTCAAAGTCACGTAGTTCTTTAAAAAATGATTGTGAGTTTGTTGATTTTATTTAAGAAATGATTTTTTGAAAGGGGATTTTGTTTGAAAACAAATCCATTCTTGCACGAGGTTCAAGTTAGTATTAGGCTACTCAATAAATCCTTATGATCCAAACGACATTGAAGATAGCATCCGCTATTCACTCATCATCATTGGTCATTGCATGGATTAAAAGATTTTTATTTTATATATTTTTTATTTTTAAGTATGCACAAGGACAACCAAGTAATCACACAAACAATACGTTATCGTACTATGAGCTAAGTAAATACAATAAAAACAAAATTAAGCACAATATCACAAGACAATTTTTTTCTAACACATTCTCCTTTTTTTTTTTAATCACGAGACATAAAAAAAAGGACACTATAAAACATGAATTAACTTTAAATTACCCTGACAAACCCCTCTTTTTTTTTCATTTTGTATTCTTTCATTTTTTTTATCCCCAAATTTTTCCTTTTTTCTTTCTTTAAAAGGCCAAACAAGAAAACAGAGAAAACCCCATTTTTACATCTCAAGCCCAAACGAGAAAAAGGAAAAGGATTGGGTCAAGATCCAAAATAGTAATGTTTTTTTTTAGATGTTTTCTTTCATTTTTTCCTTTTTTCTTATCAGATTAACAAAACCCAAAGGAAAAGCAATGATAACAATAATAAAGCAAAACTCAAAATTTTAAGCAGATGAAAACCATTCTAGAGACACAAAGGAAATGGAACAGGGGAGAAAGAAAAAGGAACCACCGGCGGCGTAGAGGTTCTGGCTCGTTGCGGCGCGTTCTGCCTGGCCCTCGCGACGGTGAGGTTGGGCGCGAACTGCGGTACGGGACCTGGAGCGGTGGCTGCTATTCGGAGGCGACGGGGAGGACGAGTTCGTCCAGATCTGAGCTGAACCTACGGGTGGGGCGACGGGTTCGCTGAGCCGGAGCGAGGCGACCAGCGGTGCGTCGCGGTGGGAGCCGGCGGAGCAAGACGACGACGTTGGCTGAGTACGGAAGGCAGTGGGCGGCGCGACTTCTGGTTCGTGAGGCAGAGACGACGACGGTGAGCACCGCTGACGAGGACCGATTCGGGTAAGCGCGGTCGAGCGATGCAGAGGGATGGCTCGCGATTCTACTCGGTGCTGGCCGGATCTGGAGGATGTGGGTCTCGGCTCGGGTGCTTGGGTTGCTGTGTGAAGGTTCACAGTTGGGAGCTTGGGTGAGGTTATGTGGTTGGGAGTTGAAGGTGAGATGGTGGTGACTCACTGAGTTGACTCGGTTGTGGGTGATCAGAGGGTGTTGGCTTTTCACGTGAATAGAAGTTGGAGATGGAAGTGATGGGGGTTGCTTGTGAGTTGATGAGGCCATAGGTGGACTTGAGGGTGAGGGAGATTGGTTGGTGAAGGTGGCGATGGTGATGGGGCCGTGAACGAGGTGAGGGAGTTGAAAATGGGAGAGGTTGAAGGTTTAGAGGAGATGAAGATGCTATGGTTACGGGAAGGTGAGGCGATGGTGAATGGGGCACGGTGGTGTTATTCTGGCGGTTCACAGTGAGATGGCAGAGGGGACACAAGTGTTTCAGTGAAGGCTTGGGTGGTGATTTTGAAGCTTGAAAATAGTAGATGGTTGAAGATGGTGAAGATTTGGGTTAATGGTGGTGGAGCGGTGATGGTTTTGTGGTTATGGGTTGCTATTAGCTGTGTTGGTAAAGGTGAGGTGGTGAGGATGGGTTTGGCGATGGTGAAAGTGAAGTGTGAAGGTTGATGGTTGAGGTTAAGGTTGAAGATGGCTTGGCAATGGAGATGGCAGCAAACCTTCTCTGTGTGATCTTCGTCTGTGTAAAAATCTCCATCCTCTCCTGAATCCTTTTTTCCTTCTGTTTTTATTTCATTTTTTTTTTGTAAGCAGAGATGACTCCTCTGCAATCTCTCTGGGAAATTAGCTTAGGTGTAGATAGAGTTTTCTAACTCAGTTTCCTTCTCCATGTATTTTCTTTAGCTACGTGACTTTCTCCAGGCCTTCCTATCTATCAAATTGCCATTTCTATGTTTCTCCTTGAGTCTTGGGTTTGCAGGAGCTAGGCAGACAGCATACAAGGCTGCAAAATTTTTCTTTCATTTTTTTATTTTTTTATTTTTTAATTTTTATTTGTTTTAATTATAAGAAAAAGAAAAAAAAATCTAAAAAAAGAAGACAAAATGTTTAAAATATTGCAATTAGGCATCAATTAACACAAAAATTAGTTCTTGATTGAGCAACAAAAATAAAACTTTATGGACAAAATTGGGTATCAACAGCTGCCCCCCTTTGTTTTGCATTTAAATTAAATGGAAAACAAAGGAGTTGATTTAATTTTGTCCATGAAAATTTTGATTTTCCTCTTTTTTTTTTAAATGTGCAGATTGATGCAAAATGCAACAAAAATAAAAACAGGAAAGGTAAAAAACTTGCGGAGTCGGGTATCCTACTGAAACTTGAAAACAGAAAAGGCACAAAGCTTGCGGAGTCGGGTATCCTACTAAAGCTTGAAAACAGAAAAGGCACAAAGCTTGCGGAGTCGGGTATCCACTGAAACATGACAGAAAACTTAAAACAGAAAAGGTACAAAACTTGCGGAGTTAGGTATCCGCTGAAGCTTGACAGAAAACTTTAAACAAAAGAGACACAAAGCTTGCAGAGTCGGGTATTCGCCGAAGCTTGACAGAAAACTTAAAACAGAAAAGGCACAAAGCTTGTGGGAGTCGGGTATCCTACTGAAGCTTGAAAATAGAAAAGGCACAAAGCTTGCGGAGTCGGGTATCCGCCGAAGCTTGAAGACAGAAAGGTAAAAAGCTTGCGGAGTCGGGTATCCATGAAACTTGAAAACAGAAATGGTAAAAAGCTTACGGAGTCGGGTATCCGCTGAAGCTTACAGGCAGAAAGGTAAAAAGCTTGCGGAGTCGGGTATCCGCTGAAGCTTGAAAATAGAAAGGAAAAAAGCTTACGGAGTCGGGTATCGCTGAAGCTTACAGGCAGAAAGATAAAAAGCTTGCGGAGTCGGGTATCCGCTGAAGCTTGACAGAAAAGGTAAACAGCTTGCGGGGTAGGGTGCCCGTCGAAGCTGGACAGAAAGGTAAAGTGCTTGCGGGGTAGGGTGCCCGTCGAAGCTAGACAGAAAACTTAAAGGCAATGGGCACAAGGCCCTGACTTGCTTTGGAAGCGATGGGTACGAGGACCCAGAAATTAAAAGAAAAATGGGTGTAAGACCCTGACTTGCTTTGGAAGCGATGGGTACGAGGACCCAGAAATTAAAAGAAAAATGGGTGTAAGACCGACTTGCTTTTATGGGTACGAGGACCCGAAATTAAAAGAAATGGTGTTGATTTTGTAAATGCATGTGCATGATGCAATGGACACAATGAATGTGATACCAGAGGACAATGCATGTGATGCCAGAGGCGATACATAATGTAATGGACGCATGATGATGCAATGGATGTGATGCCTGAGGATAGTGCATATGATGCCAAATATAATGCATGATGCAATGGATGCCTTACTGTAGAGATTCTCATGAACAAATTGAGTAAGCAAAATTTTTTGTTTTTTTTTTGTTTTTGTTTTCTTGTTGTTATTGTTGTTTTTTTTTTGCCCATCGAAGCTTTGGTTCCGCAACCCTTAAGGGTTTTTCCCCACAGCAGGATCAAGGTCGAAATTCGTTGATTTACTTTATGATTTATCTGGTCATTCTTTCTTTTCTCATTAACACTTAAAGGGTCTCGAGCCAGAAAACTTTATGCAGTGGGCCTTGAGCCTAAAAATTTGTACAATGAGCCACGAGTCGAAGAAGTGAATGTACTTGAGAAAACCCCCCCTTTTTTTGCCAAAGTTTTGAACCAAACGCTTCTTGGAAACCAACCAAACCCATATTCAAGGGAATCATTGTCAATCTCATCTTGTTCAAAATCCTCTTCATTAGATATGACTTAGTGGAAACTTATGACTTTCTTTCCCCACAAGTTCCTATTTCCACCGGACACACTTCAATCTGAGTTATCCATTGAGGATGTCATTCCCTTCATTGATTGAAACTCTAGAACTCCTTTGGCTTGAGTTGTTCAACAAGATATTACCATTAGATGGTTAAATTGTACTATTGTGCTTATGTTCACCTAACCTGAAGCATCATGTACCAGATATGCATGGATTCAAAAGTATAACAGGAAAGATATTTACTAACTGAGAAGCTTTTTGAAACAAAGGACATTCACAAAGGATAAAGACACAAGAAGTGGAATAGTGCGAAAGCCAAGAGGTTTTTTTTTTTCATTTTTGTTTTTTTTGCCTTTTTTTTTTACCCAGTTTGGATGTGATTGATCTTTACTTGATAACTGGACATTATGACCATTGTTTTATCAGGTACTTATAAAGATATGCCCCTGTGTAAGGTATTAAATGAAATTGACTCAGGGTATGTCATTTGAGAATAAAGATAACCCTGTGTAGGCCATTTGACAACAGAATTTGTCCCAGTGGGGAACTTGAGTTTTTTTTTTAGAGTAAGGCCAAATAAAACTAGGCAAATTGCCCCAGTTTAGAGTCGAATTGAATAAGGTAGAGACTTGTCCCAATGTAGAGCCAGATTGGGTCAAAATATTTGCTCCAGTGTAGGCCAAGTCGAGCTAAAGAAGAAAAAAATTACCCCAGTGTAGAGTCAATTTGAACAGGGTAAAAATTTGGCCCAGTGTAAGTCACTCTTTTTTGTCTTATCTTTTTTTTTTTTGAGCAAAGAACTAACTCATAACTTTTTGTCTCGAAATTAAAACTTGTGAAAATAAAGGCAATCACTCATTGATCAGATTGGACTTTTTAAGGCTTGTAATGTGACCAATGTTAGGGGCTATGAAAAGAAGGGTGTAAGGCTCAAATAAGTGTTTAAAGGTTAAGTGGGACCAAGGATCCTTATTCAAACTTAAACTTTGTCAATTGCTTTTACACTTTCAAGCACACTTTTCTTTTATTATTCTTTTTCATCTTTATTCAAACTTAAACTTTGTCAATTTTTTTGTTTTTACTTTTCGCCCCTTTCACCTTTTCTTTCTTTCCCTTTTTTATTGTGTTTCCAAATAATCGCCTTGACAACCTTTATTTTGTGCTTTCCCTTATTATAGGGGTGATCCTTGTCCAGGGTTTATTGAAGGAAGCTTTTAAGTTCAAAATGGGACAATGAGGGAAGATGAATTCTTGTAAGAGAGAAAGATGGTCAATCTTCATTTCAAATCTGGATTGCTCATTTTTCAAAAAAAAAAAAAATTAGAGACAAAAAGGGCAATACACACCGAGTGATTATTTATTTGCTCCTTTTTTTCTTTTTTTCTTTGGGCAAAGAACACTGCACACATGGGCCTTATGACCACAAAAACTTTCCAGAATGAGAGTCCTATGGGATTCGAACTAAAAGAAAGCAAGTAAAGGGAAGAAAAGAATGACAAAAAGATCTGGCAAGAACATGAGTGCCAAGAACATAAGAAAAGGAAACAAGGTAAATTGAGATCCACACAAATCCATCACATTAATGCTTCAAGCAAGTTTACATAAATTTAAAAACCTGAATGGTTTTAATGATTGAACAAGCATGGGGTCAGTACAATTAAACCATCGTTTCATGGTAACAACTTAGTAAACAAATCAGAATATCAGTCGCTCACAATTTCCCAATGCTGGAGGACTACAAGATATGGTTCATTCCCAACGGTTAGAAAAATGAATCACCACATTGTTGAACTTTCTAAGATTGCCCCTGATCGACCATTGTAAGTATTCACCCCTATTGCAGATGGGCATGTGTAGAAATCTCTGACAATGCCTAGTGGATTACTGTTTAGATAACCGTTGTCATCCATGAGTTTTCCTGAAATCCCATTTAACTCATCTGACCTGAAGTCCAACCTTAGTCAGTTCAACATTTGTCCATACTTTCCTACCCGTCATTCATTTGATGCAATCTTCCTTTTTTCATTTCATTTTCAATCCTTTCACCAACTATCACGATATCATAAAAATTCGACGACACACTTCCAATCATATGATCATAGAATGGTGCATGCAGTGTATCAGTGAACATAGCAACCATCTCTTTTTCTGACAAATGGGGTTCTACTTGTGCAGCTATTTCCCTCCACCTCTGAGCATATTCCTTAAAGGTCTCAGCATCCTTCTTAGACATGTTTCGCAGTTGCATTCTATCTGGTGCCATGTCAATGTTGTATTTATACTGCTTTACAAAGGCATCAGCTAAATCCTTGAAACTCCTTATGTGGGCACGCTCAAGATGTGTGTACCAATTCGAAGCTGCCCCAGTTAGACTGTCTTGGAAGAAATGGATTAACAGTTTATCATCGTGAGCTTGTGAAGCCATCTTGCGAATGTACATTGTCAAGTGATTCTTTGGGCAAGTAATCCCCTTATATTTATCAAAATTTGGGACCTTAAACTTTGGGGGAATAACAACATCAGGGACAAGACAAAGCTCAGTAGCATCCTTGAGGCCATAACAACCTGCTCTTTCAATGACCCGTAATCTCTTTTCCAAAGTTTTCTATCTCTCTTTGAACTGAGGATTTTCAACAAAAGAACTCAATGGGTATTGAGGCATGAAAGTGGGGACAAAATGTTGCACTACTGGGGTTCCACTGGTACCTGGGTAATGGGCATATGGTTTGGTTGTGCTCAATAAGTTTGAAGCAGGCATGCCACTGTTAGGGGAGTTAGCAACCCATGGTGGTACAAAGCTGGAAGAGAAGCCATGTGGTGGGATGAAGAAAGGAAATAGGTGCTATATTGGCGGGGTTTCATTAGCATTTAGCCGAGTGACTTGAGTTTGGGTATTGTTCAGCAGGTTTGAATTTGGTGTCTCTACTGGCATGCTATTACCAGGGGGATTGGTGGTTAATGATGGTACATAGCTGGGAGGGAAGCCATATGGTAGGAAGGGTGACACTTGGATTTCCTGAGAACTGGTGACTGAAGGTTGAGTGGTGAGTGGCATTACAACTCCTTGAGGATTAAAGCCTTGGTATTGTAGAAGATTTGGAGAGAAACCAGGCAGGTGAAGAGGTTTGGTCGGATGTCCTTCGTTTGCCACTGAAGGATTCCTATTTGTGCTCCTTCTATTTTCCATAGACTGTAGCATCTCCATCATCTTGGACACTTGCTCTTTGAGCTGATTCACCTCATCCTTCAACTCTTGAATTTGATCTTTTTCATCCATGATCCTAACTTGGGAACGGGTCCTGTAAGGGTATTGCAGAAGCTGCTCTCTTGCTATAGTGTCCCCTTTTCTGTTCGAGGAAACATGATATGAATATGCAATTATCAATATTGACTAAACAAAGTTGGCAACATGCATGTATGCGAAGTGTTAACTACTTATGCAGATGAAAATTTTTTTTTATGCTATGAATGTTATGGTAATGCAAGATGATGAATCACATTTCTTGGAATGCTAAGAATGCCATGGAAATGCAAAATGATGCATCTTTTTTTTTTTTTTTTGCTAGGAATGCCATGAAAATATAAGATGGTGTATACCTTCTTTTCCTTATTTTTATTTTTTTTAAAAGCTTGAAATAACATGAAATGCAAGAGGATGTATTTTTATTTTTTTATATATATTTTTTTAAAAAATGCAATGATGAATGACATGAGGAATAAATAAAGAAAAAGTATGCTACATTTGTGTCCTAATGAGGTGCAACCTAAGGAGATAGATGACTCTAAATTTTCTATGTCATTATGTTCATTCTACCAGTGCAAGGTTTTTCAGGACGAATCTATCTTCTAAAAAGTCATGGTCCCCAGATTGCCCCCATCTCGAAAGATAAGGACCCAATTCATGAATTAATCACAAGTAAGGACAAACCCTCTTAATATGACTAGTCCATGATACTGGTAACAATCTGAGTGGTGTCTCGACAAATGTCAAGTGAGCATAAGGCTCCTCAATAACAAAAGTCAAGACCCCTCCTACTCCTCGGGTTCGCACAGACTCGGGTATAGAGCCCAAAAGTGTATGAGGTAAGTGATCAGTGATGTGTGTGAAGAAGCATACAAACCTGTACAAAAACTTAAAAGACAAAACTACTCCAACCTGCAAAACATATATACAACAACCAACCAGCGATCGCCTACCCTAAGGTTTCAGTAATTAAGCACAAAATATATATACCAGTAAGTCATGTCGAAATAAACACAAAAACGTTGGCAGATATTTATATAAAAAACTATATTAAATATATTTACAAGCAAATAAAAAAAACAAAAAAGGGTAAAATAAATAAATAGAAATTATTAATGATTTGCACAACTAACAACAACAGGCCTGACTCTCCAAATGTCCCCAGTGGAGTCGCCAACTGTCACAACCGGGATCACGACGGGACGACCGAAAAAGATACGATTTTGAAAATCAATAGAGTCGCCACCAATGTTTATTTAAATTGGGAAAACATCAGAAAAACTCTTTAATTAGGAAAACTGGGCTTTTGAAAATGAGTTTGGATTTGGGAGTCGATTACAGGTAGGGAAGGTATTAGCACCCTACACTGCCCGTTCCATGAACGGTACCTTAAGTTAGTTGTGTAAATTTTAATAATCTCAAGTACATTTATTTTAACCCCTTTAAACAAAAGACTTTGTAATTATTTTTTATTTTTTTATTTTTTTATTTTTTTGAAAAGAAATAAAAGAAACAACTAAATTATGAAAATTTATTTTTTTTGTGGCTTAACAGAAATGGATTTCTGCTCCTACGTATCTCCTGGTGCAATGGAGAACTCAAAGTCACGTAGTTCTTAGAAAATGATTGTGAGTTTGTTGATTTTATTTAAGAAATGATTTTTTGAAAGGGGATTTTGTTTGAAAAAAAATCCATTCTCGCACGAGATTCAAGTTAACACCAGACTACTCAATAAACTCTTATGATCCAAACGACATTAAAGATAGCATCCGCTATTCAATCATCATCATTGGTCATTGCACGGATTAAAAGATTTTTATTTTATATATTTTTTATTTTTAAGTATGCACAAGGACAACCAAGTAATCACACAAACAATACGTTATCGTACTATGAGCTAAGTAAATACAATAGAAACTAAATTAAGCACAATATCACAAAACAATTTTTTCTAACACATTCTCCCTTTTTTTTTAATCACGAGACATAAAAAAAGGACACTATAAAACATGAATTAACTTTAAATTACACTGACAAACCCCACTTTTTTTTTCATTTTTGTATTCTTTCATTTTTTTTTATCTCCAGATTTTCCCCCTTTTTTTTTTCTTTAAAAAGCCAAACAAGAAAACAGAGAAAACCCCATTTTTACATCTCAAGCCCAAACGAGAAAAAGGAAAAGGATTGGGTCAAGATCCAAAATAGTAATGTTTTTTTTAAAGATGTTTTCTTTCATTTTTCCTTTTTTCTCATCAGATTAACAAAACCCAAAGGAAAAGCAATGATAACAATAATAAAGCAAAACTCAAAATTTTAAGCAGATGAAAACCATTCTAGAGACACAAAGGAAATGGAATAGGGGAGAAAGAAAAAGGAACCACCGGCGGCATAGAGGTTCTGGCTCGTTGCGGCGCGTTCTGCCCGGCCCTCGCGATGGTGAGGTTGGGCGCGACTGTGGTACGGGACCTGGAGCGGTCGCTGTTATTCGGAGGCAACGGGGAGGACGAGTTCGTCCAGATCTGAGCTGAACCTACGGGTGGGGTGACGGGTTCGCTGAGCTGGAGCGAGGCGATCAGCGGTGCATCGCGGTGGGAGCCGGTGGAGCAAGACGACGACGTTGGCTGAGTACGGAAGGTAGTGGGCGGCGCGACTTCTGGTTCGTGAGGCAGAGACGATGACGGTGAACATCGCTGATGAGGACCGGTTCGGGTAAGCACGGTCGAGCGACGCAGAGGGATGGCTCACGATTCTACTCAGTGCTGGCCGGATCTGGAGGTTGTGGGTCTCGGCTCGGGTGTTTGGGTTGCTGTGTGAAGGTTCACGGTTGGGAGCTTGGGTGAGGTTATATGGTTGGGAGTTGAAGGTGAGATGGTGGTGACTCACTGAGTTGACTCGGTTGTGGGTGATCAGAGGGTGTTGGCTTTTCACGTGAATGGAAGTTGGAGATAGAAGTGATGGGGTTGCTTGTGAGTTGATGAGGCCGTAGGTGGACTTGAGGGTGAGGGAGATTGGTTGGTGAAGGTGGAGATGGTGATGGGGCCGTGAGCGAGGTGAGGGAGTTGAAAATGTGAGAGGTTGAAGGTTTAGAGGAGATGAAGATGCTATGGTTACGGGGAAGGTGAGGCGATGGTGAATGGGCACGGTGGTGTTATTCTGGCGGTTCACAGTGAGATGGCAGAGGGGACACAAGTGTTTCAGTGAAGGCTTGGGTGGTGATTTTGAAGCTTGAAAATAGTAGATGGTTGAAGATGGTGAAGGTTTGGGTTAATGGTGGTGGAGCGGTGATGGTTTTGTGGTTATGGGTTGCTGTTGGCTGTGTTGGTAAAGGTGAGGTGGTGAGGATGGGTTTGGCGATGGTGAAAGTGAAGTGTGAAGGTTGATGGTTAAGGTTGAGGTTGAAGATGGCTTGGCAATGGAGATGGCAGCAAACCTTCTCTGTGTGAACTTCGTCTGTGTAAAAATCTCCATCCTCTCCTGAATCCTTTTTTCCTTCTGTTTTTATTTCATTTATTTTTGTAAGCAGAGATGACTCCTCTGCAATCTCTCTGGGAAATTAGCTTAGGTGCAGATAGAGTTTTCTAGTTCAGTTTCCTTCTCCATGTATTTTCTTTAGCTACGTGACTTTCTCCAGGCCTTCTTATCTGTCAAATTGTCATTTCTGTGTTTCTCCTTGAGTCTTGGGTTTGCAGGAGCTAGGCAGACAGCATACAAGGCTGCAAAATTTTTCTTTCATTTTTTTATTTTTTTATTTTTTTAATTTTTATTTGTTTTAATTATACGAAAAAGAAAAGAAAAAATAAAATCTAAAAAAAGAAAACAAAATGTTTGAAATATTGCAATTAGGCATCAATTAACACAAAAATTAGTTCCTGATTGAGCAACAAAAATAAAACTTTATGGACAAAATTGGGTATCAACAGCAGTTTAATTTATCTTATTGTTATTCGTCTAGATATTTCATATGTTGTTCATTTAATTAGTCAATTTGTGTTAACTTCGCGCATTACTCACTACGCTGCTATTTTTCATATTATTTAGTATATAAAAGGAACTCTGTTTCATGGGCTTCATTTCTCAACTAACTCCTCCTTGGTCCTTTAGGCTTATTTAGTATATCATTGTTCACACCGAAAAATTTACTGTTCACGCCAGAAAAGTTACTGTTCATGCCAAAAATTTTATTATTTATGCCGGAGTTACTATTCATACATTTACTATTTTATTTTTAAGTTGCATAACTATGTAAAAAATTATCGTTAAATTGTACTAGTCTTTATATTTTTTCATAAATAATTGTGCATAATAAAAACTCTACAAATTTTATTGTGTGTGAATATTACCAGTTAAAATTTATAGAGTTTTCAGTATGTACAATTATTTATGAAAAGATTGACTGATATAATTTTAACTAATTTTTTATTAAAAAATATAAAGATTGACTGAAAAATATAAAACTGGTATTATTTACAGAATTATGTAATTTTAAAAAATGTGAACAGTAATCAACCGGAGGTGGGTGATGGTAATAAACAGTAAATTTTCTGGCGGTGGTGGCTGTAAAAAACAAAACAAGCTGAAAAAAAAAGAAATGTAACCTGTAAAAAAAAAAAAACTTGCTATTGCAAGTAAAAGTTTGGGTGTATGATACGCTCAAACTTGGCAGGGTGCATAGTGGCACCCGCCCTGGTTTCCAAACTAAAGTTAATTTTTTTTATACCCACTTGAGTTTGAGGGGGGATGTTAGAGTAATTGATTATAATTGATTATGATTAAGATTATGATTGATTACGATTATTTTTAAGGATGATTGTAATTGATTTAGTACAAAATTATACTTTATTATTTTCATTTTTTGTATAACAATCTTCTTGTATAAATAGAGGTTAATATTCTTGTATATATTTATTTAGAAATATATACAAATTTATTAATATTTGTCTCTCTATTTCTGTTTCTAACTAATAACATATACAAATTAGAAATATGATCACACAAAAATGATAATTAAAATTGAGTCAATTGTTTTTGTCAGCAAAAAAAGCAGCATGCAATTTATTATATGAAGGATATTTTAAAGATTTTAAAAATTTATTTAATGATTATTGTTAATGAACATAAAAGAAAAGAAAAATAACATTAATTCTAACTTAAATGGATAGACCTGCCTCTTGACCTCACATTTCTGACATTTAACAACCGATTTCCACTTTAGATTTCCTAAAAAAAAATAGTAATTAATACTCTAGGCGCCATGAAATTATCACTCTGTTGCAAGAGAAGGGTGTTTAACAAGTTAAAGGTTACAATTTCTAGCTAACTATTTGATGCATGAAAGAAGAAGTGATATGCACGTATTTGCATGTGGACTCTAATCAACAATAATTATCATTCAATTTTCAAGCTCTAATCACATATGATTTCTTCTTCTTCAATTTTCAAGCTTTAATCACATATGATTTCTTCTTCTGATTATTCCATTTGATGAAAATGTTCAGTAATCAAGTGTATTTTATACAATCCAAAAATCATCTCATTTAACATGTAATTGATCTCTTAAAATATTTATTCTCATGTACATTGAATATAGAAATGATTTAAATCATTATTTTGAATTATTTTTCCATGATAAAGAATTTATGCTCTATAGCACAACTTGCGTATAAATATTAACGATGCGTTATAAAGGAATACTCTACTAGCATCGAACTATTATAATAATGAAATTATCAAATGACGTGGCGAATGTTTTATATGAACAACATCTTGAATTCTTAAATTGTGGGAACTAAAATGATAAAATCACGAATTTTCTGTGCTGTATATAAGTGTATACATGCCAGGTTGTTTTGCTAAAAAAATTGTTGAAGTTTGTCCGTATAATAGCATTTTTTTAAAAAATTCTTATATATCAAATTGAATAATCGATGAGTGATTATGCACTTATTTATGCTTTAGTTTTTGTTTCTATGTTTAAATTTGAGGTTTTTTTAACAAGTACATTTAAAAATTTAAAATAAGAAGTTTTGTATAAAAAGTAGAATTTTTAAAATTTTTAATATATTAAATAATTTACTTTTTAAAAAATCTTATTTTAAATCTTTAACAAGTATTTTTTAGGACACTTATTAGAAAAATCCTTAAATTTATTCATTATCAAATACATTTCTATGAATGAAAACTAATTCCTAGTTTGCTACGTACTGAAGGAGTTTATATAAAAATTTCTTGTTAATATTAATTATGGTATGCATAATATTTTCAAAATCTCATGTAGAACAAAGATACTCTAAGCATATATTACGAGCATAGATTTTTAGTACCACTTCTCTTTCTCTCTCTTTCTCACCTGACAGACTGACATGAATTCAAGAAATCGTTTGTATTATATAACCTTTCATAAATGAATTGGTTTTGTGGTCCAGCCAGCATTTAATGAATGAATGAGGTACCGTCATTGTCGCTTATTAATTACCTTTCTTTCTCTGATTTTAGTATTGACTAGTAGTGGTAACTAAAAAACTCTTGGGCCAAGGAAAGATTGGTATAATTATTAATTTGTAGAATCACCATGTATTACCATCCATCAAAATTCTCTGCATCTAAGCATCTTTGTCTGTGTGTGTGTGTGACGACTGTGTAAGAGACAGAGAAAGAGAGGTACAAAAATTAGGCATCAGCAATGCAGCAATTGGTTTTGGACAGGCCAAGTAGTCACAATAATCCATGAAAGATAATGGTTTTGAAGGCCAGGCCAGGCTGCACCTGACACTCACAAAATATTGGCTACCACTAATCTAACTCTTTTCATCAGAGGAAGCTGGCATTAATGCCATGCCACGTGATGAGACTGCTGCATAACAAATAGCATTGCATCCAAGATCAGATTTGAGCACTTTATATTATATAAACTGCCCCCAAGGGAAGATAACAATGAGTAACAGTGCAAGACAAACGTGGCCAATTTTCTATTCCCTCAATGAAACAACCGACAACAAAACAGTCTCCTTCCTTCAACTCTTTCCAAAAGCATTTTCAGCTAAATAGAGGGATGTCTAACTGAACCAAATAGAAGAAAACAAACAAAAAAACAAAAAATAATAATAATAATAATTGTTTACAAGTTTTAGGAAAATATTAGTTATACATTCTTTTTTAAGAGTGTATAACTGTTTATATCTTTTTAAAAAATGTGATTATATGAGAAAAAATAATAAAAAATATAATAAATAATATTAAATAAAATATTAAAAATATATATATACTATTTAATATAAAAATATAAAAATTCTAAGTCTTATGCAGATAAGTAAGTGACTATCTTCTCCCAACACATATCCTAATTGGGCTGGGGCCATTTTACTCCAGGGTTTGGATGCATTTCCAAGTGTCGATCCCACTAGGCTGCATTCCCAACCAAGTCACAAAGTATTCATCATCCCTAGTAAACTAGTACATTTCATCTAGTATAATCAGCTACTTATTTTGAGAAAACATGGATTTTCAAGTATAAATGCTCAATCTTCTTTAGTAGCTAGCAGACAAAAAGTAAGCAATGGTTCTTCTGTATTTCTTTTTCCAAAAATTTGAGTCTGACGAGTATGTAGATCCTTGTACAAAGGGGAATTTCTTTTTATGTCTCTTTTTCCGTTAACTTCATTCACTTTTCTATTCCTGTGTATGCAAGTACATATTTTATGAAAACCAAAATGCCATGAATCTATCACAAGACACTAGGTATATTAGCTTTTTATCAATGACTCTTGAGATATATATACAGCCAAGAGATCCAGTTCATCGAAAGAAGTACAAGAATCACTCTACTTAACTAGTGCGATATTCGTCTTATTGTGTAGTGTCCTTTTGTGACTATTTCAAAGAAACTATTGTACACCAACGGCCATCTCATTCTCTTTTTTCTCTTTTGTGATTCTCTATGCCTTGCTTGAATTTCAACGATGAGGTGACAGGTTTATGACTGCTAAGAATATTGACATTTGATATTTGGTAGCTTTAAGATGCATTGGGACACAGCTAATTCAGCCCTACCACAAGGTCAATAACTGAATTCATTGCCTCATGCCTACAATTAGAACTGATAAAATGACTTCAATATACTAGATTAATTCATTAACTCGTTATTTTTAGTAAATTTAGTTCAAGATTTTAATTTAATTTAATTTTTTAACTCGCATAATTCGTCCTCGTATAACTTACGAGTTATGCAGGACGGGAGTGGATTGATTTGATTGATCTCGAGTTATTTTTAAAAATATTATATATGAATCTTTTTATTTGTATTTTTAGTATTTTTATAGATATGATACTAATTTTATTTTTTTTTATTTTTTAGTCTCTATAAATTATAATTTTTTTATTTTTTTAAAATTTTTATAGATTTTTTTATTTTTTATACATTTTTTTTTATTTTTAGGTGAATTAAGCGGGTTGAGCCGCCAATTCGTTTACTTTTTTTTATTTTCTCTTTAGGCGGATCAACCTTTCAACCTGTCAACCTATTCTAAAATGGAATGGATTGACTCTTTCAATCTATTTTTTAAAACGGATCAATCCGCCCTACCCTATATTTTGATAGATTGAAGACGGAATAAGACGGGTCGAGGTGGGTTAACACATTTAGCACCTCTACCTACAACCCACAATTTGGTAGGTATCAGGCAGTTTCTTTCTTTTTTTTTTAATCTATCGTAGTAATTATCTATTTTCATATATTCTCACATAATTTTAAATGAAATATTGAAAAAATAAAACAGTACGTATTGCATATATTCTAACTCTAAAAGATATATACGATGGAGCAATGAATAATGTACAAAAGTTGTAATTGAAGATATTCCTAGCTATAATAATAGTTATGTCCTACGAAACACAGACACGAACATGGATATGGGATACGATACAAATACGAATATAGAGACACATTTAAATTCAAAAATTATAGGACACGACATGACATATATATATATATAATTACAAAATTTAAATAAAAAATTCATAATTCATTAATATTATTTCTATAAGTTTAAAGATTTATAATATCTTAATATATGTCATATGTACCAATATTTGCTACTTAATAAACCTCTCTTAAAAAATATAGAGCATAATTTCTATTGATATATTCTAAAAAATCTCTTAAACTAAATTCTCCTAATAGAACTAACCATGAATGGGTATATATGTATAAAAAAAATTAATTAGAAGGAATATTGGTATGAAGCAAGTTTCAGTGACGACGAAGTAGACGATTTGGTACGAGCAAAGATAGAAAGAGCATATGAAAATAGTAGTGTGTGAAAAGATAAAATTTAAAAGTCTAATAGTGATGTAAGAAAATATAAAACTTAAAATACTGATCTGTGAAAATAGTGACTTGAGACATTAGTTATGTGATTAGGTTTAGGTAGGTTATGGGCTTACTAATTGCACATTAATCATAGAAACTATTTAAAAAAAATATTAATGGATCATGTTCAAATCCTATCATAAACGTGTCCAAATGTGTCCGAGACGTATCCAAGCGTGTTCGAGAAGTGTCCAAGCGTATTCGAAATGTGTCCAAATTAAAAAAAAATAATCTTTTTAATTAGACACATTCTGACACACAAGACAAGTGTGTTGTACGGGTGCCTCCACGTGTCTGACACGGACACGTGGACACGCCTCAATAACGGTGTATCCGTACTTCATAGGTTATGTCCCAATGGCCAACTTTGAACTTGACGCTTTTTTAAGTGTGTCCCAGTGGACATACTGACTAGACACATTCAAAACTTCCTAATTATATAGTCCAAAATGGTGAGTCGAGTTGATGAGTAATTTTAAACTTGACCTATGCAAAGAGGCTTTAATATTAAAGGATTTTCTATTAAGAAGCATGCTTAGATTATATTAATTTTTGAAAAATAATCGCTTATTTTTCATAAGCTCTTTCTGATAATTTTTTATTATAAGTTATTTTGAATACAAAATAAACTAATTCAAACACATACTAAAACAAAACATAAGAAATGAAAGTTTAGGAAAACACAAGTTAGTCCTATTTTGGATAAGAGTTTTGCTATAAACTCTTAAAATATTTTCTTAATAAGAATAATTCTAAATATTCCTACACAATCTTTCTACTAATTTTCTTAATTATTAAATGAAAAAATATTAAATATTTTTTATATTTTTAAGACATTAAATGTATTTATTTTTTTATTAAATACTTTCTTTACTTAATATTAGGAAGATTATTAGGAGAGACTTTTAGGAGAATATAACAAAACTCAAAAAATTCTATTATTACTTAATAAAGAGAGTATTAAATAAAAAATTAAATGAAGTCAATATCTTGAGAACATAAAAAGTATTTAATATTTTTTTCATTTAATAATTAAGAAAGGAAAATAATTAATCCTCCTAATAATACTCCTAATTACTAAATGAAGAAAATATTGAATGCATTTTATATTTTTAAGATATTTGTTGTATTTAATTATTTATTTAATATATTTTTTATTAGGCAAGTAGGAGGATTATTAAAAAAATATTTTAAGAGCATATAAAAATCTCATTAAGAAAATGTGTTAGGAAGATTTAGAATTATGTTTTGGATAAATCTATCTTGCAAAGAGATAAGGAGATTGATGGTGATGTCACACATGGGATTAAAGCTAATATTAATGGAATGAAAAAATGCTTCAAGTAGAATTTATAGAGTACCTATCAAACTCAAATGAAAATTATACCAAACCATAACATTAGTGATGCTGCAATATTCTATGGCAGTGAATGTTGCGTCGTGAAATGTCCACAAGAACAAATAAATAAATAAATATAAAGGAAGATGAGAATATATATATATATATATATATATTATATATATATATATATATTTTTTTTTTTTTTGAGAATGTATTTGAAAGAAAGTGAAGTAGCATCTACTAAAAAAAATGATGTAAACTAACCCAAAATGGCTTAGCCATACGAGAAGATATCCAATAAAAGCTCTACTAAAAAAAAAGAAGATCATTACAAGAGCTAAAGCCCAATAACATTGATCGACTCATGTAGCAAATCCATCAAATAAGATAAAATTTTGGTTGTTATTGTAGTAGTAATAATTGTTGCTGTTACCCTAGTTTTTTATTTTTCTTAGTATTGTTTGATGAATTATCAAACACTTATTGGTATCTTTGATAAGTTGTCTTGGTCGTTAATAAGTAAGGTCCGTTTGGATAATAAATTAAATTAATCAAACATGTAATTTTAATTTTAATTTTAATTTTTTAATTAAATTAATTTAAAATTTTAAATTCTATATTTGGAGTTGTCGAAAGAATTAAGATAAGAAATTGTAATTTTAAATTCAATTATAATTTTATTGTTTAAAGATATGATCTAAAATATTAAAAAATTATTTACAAAAATAAAATTAATAAAAATATTCATACAATTATATTTTTATAATATAATAATCATTTTTTTCATAAAGAAAATTTTCATGAATATTTTTAAAAAATAAATATCTATTATAATAATTTTTATATAAAAATAAAAATAATTTTTTATATAAATATAAAATCTCAATAAATATGATTATTCATAAATAAATGTGGAGAGAAAAGAGAGAGAGAGAGTTTAATTTTTAAACTATGGAATTAATAATTCTTATGGTATAGGTTAAGAATTGAGAGATGCTTAACTTAGTTGTTTTTCAATTCCATAGAATTAGTTTATGGAATTACAATTCTAATTCTAAATAGTATTCCAAACATAAAAATTAAAATTAAGAAGTCCAATTTCAATTCTAAACTCTAATTCCATGTTCAATTTCAGAAACTAAACGGACACTAATAAATATTTAAAGTATATTATAAATAATCAACGTCCTATAAATATTGAACTACTCGTCAAAGATATTAGTATAATGAAAAAAAATTTATTGGTGGAGTAATCCCTAAACTAATTTTACTCCCCTTATTTTTTTTAAATTTAAATTTTGGAAATAATTTATTGTAGCATATATTACACTGGTTCCTCAACAGAACTTAACTAACCCTAAAATTTTTGTTTTTCAGTTCATAGATTTATTACACTGCTTCCTCAATAGAACTTACATTACCCCTAGAATTTTTGTTTTTCTGCTCATAGATTACCCACCATGTTGAAGCGAGAGATCTCAAACCAGATTGCCATTATGTATTGTAACAAAAACATTGTAACTATACAAGTTTTGGTGCCCCTTGTTCAGTACAAACAGCGATACGGTCTAACAATTCTAAGCACAACTATAGCTCTCGGTGGCACCAGCAAATTTAACAATTGATGTTACCATGTACAAGAGAAGAAATGTCAGGCCATCCATGAACCGCACTATGTAACAAAAACCTTCCAGATGCCATGCAAACCGGTTCAGGAGCCCAGAAAGAATCAGATTTGCAACAGTAAGTTCCCACCATTCGTCAGGTTAAGATTAATAACCAAAAATTCTGTGATTCACAGGAGAAGAATCCTCGCAAGTAGAGCAGCGCAACGAACCAATAATGCTGTCTTGCCCTGTCTAACTCAAACTGTGCTCTCAAAAGAAACATGGAATTGGGCAAGATGCCTAGGCTTTGGATTAGATGAAGTAGCAAGGCCCTGAAGCAACTTCACAACATCAGCAGCATCATCAAGAAAATATTTGGCCTTGCTAGGCTTCCTACCTACAGTGCAGGCAAAGATCTCTGGAGCTGCTGGTAACAAGGGGCACGAGACTGTCCTTAAAATGCTCTCAAACATGTCTTCATCAGACCTATCATCTCCAATGCACATTACAAAATCTGGTGGATTACCGCCATTGACCATAGTCCAAAGAACCTTTTCAGCTACCAAACCCTTGCTTATTCCCTGCCAAGAGAAAACAAAGACTTTGATTAAGTCAATTCCAGCTTCTGAGCTTCACATAAATGATAGGAAGGAATTCGAAAAACTCTACCTGTGGTTTAACTTCAACAATATGCTGGCCTCTCTTAACAACTGCTGGTTCATTAGCAAGCACGCTTTCCAAGTGATCCAACAATTCTTTGGCTTGGCAAGAACCAAAATCAGGGTCTGCATCTTGATGATGCCACACCAAAGCACTCTCCTTAATTTCAATATTAGATCCATCAGTTGCCTCTGTATACAACTGCATGACAGGTTCCACTATATTTTTCCAATCAAGGTCCGCAGACAAGTGACTGGTTTCCCATTCAGAATCTCTATTCCACCTGCAACCATAAAAAGAAGAGCGAATACTTTAGTGGTTTTTCTCTTTTTTTCATTTTTTTTGGGGAGCTGGGGGGCGGAGGAAGATACAATGGTGCCTAATCTTCCTAACAGCAAAATGACACACCTTAAAAAGTACCCATGTTCAGCAGCAAGTCCCAGCGTTTTGCATGAAGTAAACCAATCATTCAAAGAATCTCTTCCCCTCCCACTAACAATGAACACAATGTTCTTGGTATCATTACACAAAGCATTTAGCACAGATATGACTTCAGGGCTGGGGATTTTATTTATAGAAGATTGTGGTACAACAGTACCATCATAATCAAGAAAGATGGCCCTTCTACTGGTTCTCTTGTATGCTGAAACAATATGGTCAACAGATAGCTTCCTAAAACCAGGAGAAAGAGAAACAACTCTAAACCCTAGGCCCAAACCAATTCCCCAGCACCTTTTAGTGTAATGATCTTTGCATGCTCTCTCCAAATCCTGCATAAAGCTGCGTGCCCAATATGCCACATCATGAGAACTGACATATCGATAGTGTTTCTCATGCCGCAACTGCTTCTCTGAATCACTCATAGTAATGGCCAAATTCAGAGCATCAGCAACGGCATCTATGTCCCAGGGATTGACCCTGATCGCCCCACTCAGAGAAGGTGAACAACCAATGAATTCAGACACAACAAGCATACTTGTACGAGGAGAATCACTTTTTCTACCCAATGCTTCATCCAGTTGTGCAGTTCCCTGTCTGCAGACAACATATTTGTATGGGACTAAGTTCATTCCATCCCTTATGGCATTGACAATGCAACATTCTGCTACAGCATAGTAGGCACTCTTCTCAAAACGAGGAACAGGGCGGTCAATGAGAATGACTGGCTGATAATGATTTGAACCATAAGTATCATTGATCCTCTGGGCAATTAAATAAGTTTCCTTCTTTGCTTCCTGAACATCCTTCCCTGAACCCCTTGCAGGATTTACAATTTGAACTAGGACAACTTTGCCCTGCAAATCTGGATTCTGCTGCAGCAGCTGCTCCACAGCTAGAAGTTTCAGACTGATGCCCTTAAAAATATCCATGTCGTCAACACCAAGAATCACCTTCTTACCCTTGAACTCTTCCTGAACCTCTTTTAGTTTAGCAGATGTAGAAGGAAGATTTAATACAGATTCAAGCCTACCCATGTGAATGCCTACAGGCAAAATTTTGATAAATATAGTGCGGCCAAAGTAATCAAGTCCTATATGTCCTCGCTTAGATTCATAGTCCAGGCCTAGCATTCTACTGCAGCAAGAAAGGAAGTGGCGAGCATAATCAAATGTATGAAAACCAATTAAATCAGAATTCAATAATCCCCTCAAAATTTCATCCCTCACTGGCAAAGTTCGGTAAATTTCAGATGAAGGGAAAGGACTGTGAAGAAAGAATCCAAGTTTAACTCGACTATATCGTTTCCTCAAGAATGTAGGCAAAACCATCAAGTGATAGTCATGAACCCAAACAAAATCATCATCAGGATTAATTATTTCCATAACCTTGTCTGCAAATATTTTGTTTGCAGAAACATAAGCCTGCCAAAGCGAGCGGTCAAAGCGGTCACCATGATCTGGGCATATGGGCAGCATATAATGAAAGAGAGGCCAAAGCTGCTGCTTACAAAAGCCAAGATAGAATTTTTTCTGGAGATCATGGGGTAGAAAGGTAGGTACACAATTAAAGTCATCCAGTAATCTCTGAGCAACTTCTTCCTGCTCACTGGCATCTATTTCAACCTTGAGGGAACCCACATAGATTACCTCAGTATCAGAAGAAAAACCATCTTTTAATTGTAATAAAATCGAATCCTCATCCAAACTGAAGCACCATTTAGCAGTTTCTGCATCTCTTTTAGCCTGCAATGGCAGCATGTTTGCCACAATGATTTTCCGCTCCCGGCATCCAGAAGAGCTAACATCTGAATCCCCATCATTACAACCATAACCATCCAGGTCAGAAATAATTCCAGGAACGGTCATAATCCTTGGAAGAGTTCTTGGGGTGTGTGGAATATCAAGCAAGTCTCCACCAGCTAAGCCTAAGAGATTAGCATATGATCTTGATGCCATGACTGATCAAGGGGGACCTTTCTTTAATGTCCTTCTTTCTATCAATTCATACCAAAAATAAATAAATAATCAATTAATTAATTTAAAAAACAACTCTTCCAACAAGTATCCTACAAATAACATATCATGGGCCTCTGGGTAAAAAAAATGACAAATACTGCACTGTACATGGTGTTAACAAATAATTGTGCAGATATTATCTGCTCTGACTCTCATTATTATTCATTTCAGGCACATTTACTAGCTTGGTTCTCATACAGGTGCTCGAACAAATTACTTCATCAATTGCCATTAGTGCAAGTTTTAATAATCAAGGTCGTTCAGATGGTGAACTACTGAACAACAAGCACCAGGAGGCGATGGTAGATGAAAAAGGAATGATGTGAGTAACTAGTCTCACAGTAATTCAGCTATGAATGCTAACTCTATGACACATGGATTTATCTGTAGAAACAGTTTGGCTAAGATTAACAGAGTTCATGATCTTTGCTGTCGACAATACAAAATTGTTTTACAAGCAATTAGCAAACTCTTGATAGCATTTATTTCTCTCTAGGCTCCCAAAAGAAACCGAAGGTCCGAAACATAAATAAGCAAATAAGCAACTGTACTTGTGAACAATGAACAATAAGGCCAAAAAATGAAAAAATCTAAAAAGTGAACCACTGACAGCATTTATTTTATAACATTATGATGATATAATTATTTCCACTAGATGAAGACACATCCTCACTTTGCTACTCTACCATTTTGGTACAAGTCAAACACGGTGCCAACATGTATATAGGGTGAACATAGAACACGTCTTTATTATTGACACCAGAACAGAAAACAAAATTTGGCATTCACAGAGAGAAGACATTCATTAAGCGGTTTACATACACCTCGAAAGTGCTAACATGATATTACCATAATGCTCCCAGGTATACCAGGAAATTTCAATTTTGTTCATGACATATCTCTTCTGTCTAACCGTACATCCCAAAACATGAACTATCACGTACAAGCAGATGGATTCACTTTGAAAATGATAACGTCATTTCATCTTATCTATAGGCACACCTAAATACAAACAGATTCTACTCTCCACAGATTACTGACACTGCTACACACTTGTACTCATCTTTGTGGGACTGATTCCACAGTTCAAACTACAAAGCTAGCATAATTTTCAGTAGGTAGGACGTAAGAATTCTTTACGAATCCAAGTTCATGTGCCATTTTCCAAGTTTAAAGCATGTGTGAAACAGTGAAAGATAAACCCCTCATTCCGTATGATCAAATATGATAATCACATTCACACAATACATAATGGTCCAAAAATTTCAATCAAAATACATTGGTGGATTATACCCTATTACTTTCTCGTTGGAAAAGAGCTTAGAGCCGCATCTAGGCCAGTAAAATTTATTTAAAGCAAAATCACTTGAGCGTGTTCCCGTCTTGAATTATCTCTTCCAAAACAGTTTTCCACAAAATAAAAATAAAAATTGTCAACAAAACAAAACAAAGCACTAAAAGTGTGAACTTCCAGAGACGAAAAGTTGGAAACAAGGAGCACACAAAAATTAAATTAAAAAAAAAAGCTTATCATAGAAGAGAATATACTCCATCAAACGAGCACAAAAAATAATAATAATAATAAACCGAGATTTGGGTTCGAAACTGTTAGATCCCTAAACGATGAAAAACACCAAACCCAAGATAACAGGAGTTGGAGACTCATAACCAAATTCAAGCTACTATCACATTATTATCAAATTTCACTTCAACGATGCTATCGTTTAACAATTCCCTGCCGAAACACCAAACTCACACCCCACGCCACAACTACCAATTCACAAACCAAACAAAGACGCAAGCGAGTATTCCAAACGCGAACGATCGGGAGTGTTTGGTTCCCGAGAAAACAGCGGAAAAGGGGGAAAAAAAAAACGTAACTGCCAACACTTCAGAAAAACCAGCAACAAACAATTCAATTCAAAGCACAGATCAGATACGAAAACCAAAAACAAACAAGACTTGTGCAGTCACAACTCACGAGCTCCGAGTCTCACCTTTCCGGCGAGGTCGAGTCGAGGAACGCGAAGTGACGAGAGAAAGTTGGAGGCTGCGTTAGAGAGAGAAAGAGAGAGAGTTTTCAGTTTTTGGAGAACGAAGAAAAAACGAGAACGGAAACAGCGATATTTTTCTTAAAATTTATATTTCGGGGTCACTGTAGAATAAGGCACTGGATGGATACAGTTTTTTTTATTTTAATAATTTATAATTTGTGTCTGCTTCTCAAGGTGGATGAAAATATGGATGGATATGCTTCATGTGTGTCCATTGACAACAACCTTTACTACAGTTTGCTTTTCTAACTATGGTTCAGTTTTTCTGGTTTTCAATTTTTTCTTTTCACCATTATACCCTTTTCTTGTGTATTTTTTTTTTTTGGGCAACTGTGTAATTTAGTTCTCTTTATAAATGTTATGTGACTTTCATTTTGTTTTTATTTTCCTTTAAATATATATATAAACACAAGCATATGTGTGGTTTTTTTTATGTTAATTAGGTCAAGTGGGGATCCTTTGTCTGCATCTTTATCAATGAGTGCGGTTGAATATCTTATTCTATGTTTTTAGGTACGGTACAATGCGTTTTACCATCAGAAAAATGTTAAGTGCACATTAATTTTACATATTTTTTTTATATTTATTTATATAATAGAATTAAAGTGCAACATCAATGTTCAAAAAAAACACTGCTCCTCTCTTAGTGATACAAGACATTTTAATATATGTACTATCATGTAACATTATACACCATTCGTCCATTCAAAGATTCTTTTTTTTATTCAAATTCAATATATTCTTTTCTATACAGTTCAAAATATATATATTCTTTAGTATACAGCATATGTTGGCCCTCTTAATTGATTATTGTTTATCCTCTTTAAATAATTATCTAATTATAGTCAAATTCATACAGCTTGCAGGGTGGTGGTCCTTCTTCAATGTGTCCCTTTTTAAAATTTATTAATGGGTTTCTAAATAATTATCCCTTCGTCAACCAGGCCCTTTTAATCTGCAGAAATTATTTTAAAATAAATAATATATTTTTAATGAATATTAATTAATTATTATAACAATTCTGAGTTTTATAATTTGTTTCACACACCATGAATGACCTTTCGAAATTCCGATTCTTGAACACACGAAAAGCCTTATATTGTTTCAGACTTTAAACAACCCTTCAGAGATAAGTTACCACAAAAACTGGTGTTGCCCTTTCTATTTTAGATAAGCAATCTTTATTCACAAATCAATATCATAGTAACTAATCCTTAAAACATTAACCACTTCCATTATTTAATTTTTTTTTGAAAAAAAAATCCATTTCATGTGGTAGAGGAAAGGAACTGTTGCTTTACGTGGCTTTAACTCTGCATGAAAAGGCATGTTGATTTAACAGTGCAACTGTATATAGATAGATTGTATGGTCCATTTCATGGCTGTTGAATATGATAAGGTTTGAGTATACTTATCTAATATGTTAATTTTACACCAAAATCATTACCCATAGTAACAGTTACCATTGTTTGTTCATGACTGAAATTCACATGTCACAACCTCATTACCGAAACTTATGATTTTAGATAATCTTTGTTTTTTCAGTAAACTTATTTATTAATGCAACTTCTAATGAGCCCCCTTATAATGGAGTGCTCAAAATGTCAAAGACTCAAAAGTTATAGCCTAATGATATTAGACATTTGTAAATATGAATCTCCACTCTTTAAGTAAAGAAAAACCAATCTCCCTCTCTAGCATTCTCTCTATCTACTTAATTCTTTTAATAAATTTTATTACAAAAATAAGAACCAATAATTTATTCAGTTATTTCAAATTTCAAATAATAAACAAAATTGACATTGATGAAATGTTGAGATGAGAAAGGGTATTAGAGGTAAGTGCAAAGAGAAAGGGTTACAGGAGCAGTGAAAAGGTGAAATAAATGGAATGAAAGTGGTGGTGGGGGAAATGGAACTTGTAGTTTGAAGTTGAACTTAGAAAGTGGGGAATGATATGAGCTGGTAGCGAGTAAATGCCAGCTATAGCCTACAGGTGAAAAGAAAATAAGATAAGGTACGCGTTTGGATCTGTTGCAAAGCTCGAAGCTCTTGGAACGAGTAATTGGGAGTCGTGGAGCGTGCGGGGCTGACTCAGCTCCACACACGCCACTTCCCCACCCTCCCCACAAAATGCACCCACTTCCAAGCTGGCATTTGGATAAGCACACCACACGCCATTTGAACACGGTTACTAATAGAGATGACAAAATTATCCGTATTCATAGTAAAGATTTATAGAAATTATCTGTGATAAGATAGGAGATAGGTATCAGTTTAATAAATAGAAGCAGGGACAGAAATTATAATGCTCACCCTATGAGTATCCGCAAACTCCTTAAGTATATTTTTTATTTAATATGTATTATATATATATTTTTTTTTTTTTACTTTAAGATGAGATAAAAATATATATTTTTTATTATTTTAAAATAGTTTTTTTATTGAATAAGTTCATAATGATAAAACTTATTAAAAATATATATATACTATTTATGTGATAATTATTTATATAAATTAATTATTATAAAATATAATTAAATTTAATTTGTTATTTATAATATTTTTTTAATTTTGTAAGAATATTAAATTATTAAATAAAGTTATAGTATATGATGTTAAAATTTATTTTTTTATTTTTTTAATAATTTTTAAAATTTTATTTTAAATTATTAACTACCTACGAATACCACGAATACTCTCACCTATCCATAAAATTATAAATGGATACTTGTGATAAGAAAGAGACAGAGACAAGAGAAACACTATCCGCCCTCGCCTCGCCTATTGCCATCCCTAACTACTAACATAAAAAAATTTTCTATACTCTACAAGTTATTAAATTAAAAATAAAATAATATTAAATTATATTTATATGGTTATTATATCATTAAAAATATTATTTTCATTCTATATAAGAACTTTTTCACTAACATACACTTTTCCACTTGCCACTATAATCTCTATATTACCCTTACACATTTATAATTTATTGTGCCTTTCCTCTCTATTTTATTAAATACTTAAATTATTAGATTTCTTTCATTGTTGTTAAATTATTTCTATATAGTGATTACTATATATAACTATTTGTTGCATACTTTAGAATCTTTCTTTAAAAGACGCAAGGAGGGAATTAGGTCGGAATTTGAGTGCGCATTAGCATTCAAATTCGAAAATGTTGTTTATATATTAAATTTGCATTCCATAGAACACTTTTTAATATAGATCAAGATGTTTTTAATTTTTTTCTCTCAAATAATTAATTATAAGAAAAAAAAGACAAAAATTATAAAAAAAATTATAAATTTCAACTAGATTCTATTAATAATTTTTTTTATATTTTTCTCTCTCTTACAATTCATTATTTTAGAGAATAAAAACTTAACAACATCTTGATCCTTTTAATATATACACGAGATATACGTTATTCGCATTCCAAACTAGTTCTCCAAATTTTATGCTTGAAAATAAGGATAGTCTTAAATGTGATTTATTTTAATCACCAAAAAAAAATGGGTAGCACATTTGGATATTTAGATATATATAACTGCAAAATTATTGCATTGCCCTGTATAGAAACAATATATATCATTTATATTAAAGAGTAATGTCAGTACTCCTAACTCATAATTCATGTCATTATTATCGTTTTTCTTTTATAGCCTTTTTACCGCTTCTGGGCTTCAAGAAGCATTTTTATGAATGAACCAAAATGGCAAGAAATTGATGGATTACCATGCTACTAACATGCAGGTAGTTGTTGTACACCTAAGAAAAAAAAATTAACATTACCTTTATGCTAATAGTTAATTCTCAAAAGGTTACTCGGCAACATGGTTCACTTTGGCAAGCCACCTATTTATAAAATAATTCATAATTTAAAAATAAAATAAGTCCATTAGCATAAATAAATGTACAATATATCGTATAGTACCTTTTTTTATTTGTTTCTATTATTATATTCTAACACGAGTAGCATTACCATTATTAAGAGTAGCATTACCGTAATTAAGAGCAATATGGAGCCTTAATATCTGTGTCGAAGTCGTTGCTCATAGAATTCCACCAAACTAAACTCATGCATTCATTCCCCCTAAACCCCTCTTCCTCCTCTTACCATTTTCCTCGTCTCACCAAGTCCACTCAGTCACCAACCCACGCGGCACGCGCTTTGATTTCAAGCGCGCTCATTGTGACACGTGTAACGGCTCATTTTAAAGTTAACGAACCTAACTGGGTGGGGCCCTCCGGTAACTGTTGATGGACATGGAGGGAGAAGTTAAGTGCCGTAACGCGTGGCGAGCACGTGACGGCGATGCCTTAATGAGTGATTGAAAATGTTAAGGAGAGAATGTGGGCCCCGGCTTATCCGGTCGCCGCGTTTCGCGGAAATGACGGTTTAGGGGGAAGTGCCTTCCTTTGCCGCTTTGGGCTCGTGGTGTTCGTGTTTATCAAAACAATTTTTATATTCTTACTATAAATAATACATATATTTTTTTATATTTTTTAATATTATTTAATATATTTATTTTTTTATTATTTTCTTTCACTTAATCATAATTTTAAAAAAATATAAATAATAATACATTCATTTTTATTAAGTGTAAGATGTTATTTTTCTTATCCAAAACCTGAAAAATGAGAAAACAAACCGTTTTCAAAATTACCGGGATGCCACTCGTGGGCCCCAGTTCCCCCTACCCAGCCACTGCATTGAATAGAATGTTCCAGACGTATCTTTCACGCCATCGTAAATTCCTTTTTCTTTTAAAATTCTCAATGCCCTTGTCTCCTCAACTCAAATATGCGTCATATTTATTTTTTTGATAAAATAAATTATTCTCTTCTTTTTTTTCGAAAAAAAAAAGAACAAATAATTCATTAACCATGTAAAGAGCCATAAAAGAGAACGTTAAATATTACAGGTGGTGAATCCTTCAAAATCTTTAATGAAGTTTCAATATCATTAAGCTATAAAGACTAACCAGCAAGTCAATGTACAGCTACATTACTCTCAAGGCGAATACAATAAAAAATATAGAAGAAAACAACGATTTCAACTACCAGATATCCTGAACAAAAGATACTAAGTTCCAGATTTATAAAACTTTTTGATTGAATATTTAGAACATATTTTATGATTAAATTAGATTTAATTTTATATTATTTTAGAAATTTAGTTTATATATAATTAGAGATATTATTTTAATTATATTTAATTATATTTTAATCTTTATATAGACTTTATTTTTTATAAATAGATAATTTTTATATACACTAATTAATTTAATAATTCGATATAATTCAAATGTTTAGAGATAATTCAGAGAATATATAGAAATATTCTCTAGACTTTTTTTATGTCTTTTTTTTTATTTCTAATATGATATCAGAGTCATGGTATTCATTTTGGAGAGAGTTTTTCTTTTTTGTTATGTAGAATTCGTGAAATTCGTTAGAATCGTTACTAATCATCATCAAATCCAAATTTAATTTTATTGTTCTCTTCATTTTTGTCCACTCTAATCCAATTCTTCCACTCATCATCACTATTTCTCTATCACTTCATTTCAAACTCAGTTGCCACAATTATTGTCCTAGATTCCATGTTCTGTTTCAGACTCCGTCCTAAATTTCAAATTCTGTTTTAAACTCTATCCTAGATTCCAGACTTCATTCTGATGTTAGACTATGTTTCAGATTCCGTCATAGATTTCATACTATGCTCTAATGCCAAATTATGTTTAAGATTTTGTTCCCATTGTAATTTTTTCTAGATACTGATGGTTTCATCCTAAATGCAATTTGAACCTGTTAGTTTTTTCAAGATCTCAACGTTGTATTTTTAGATTATTTTTAGTTTACTTTTTTTTCGTATGTCTAATTGTAACAAACTAAAGCTTAATAGCTTTAATTTTAGGGGAGTGTTAGAATATTTAAAACATATTTCAGAATTAAATTAGACTTAATTTTGTATTATCTTAAGGATTTAGTTCTCAAATAATTATAAATACTATTTTGATTATATTTGATTATATTTTTTTCTTTATATAGACTCTCTCTCCTAAAAATTATGAATCTTATTGTACACATTAATTAATTCAATAATTTAAATATTCAAAAATAATTCTAAAAACATATAAAAACCATCTTTACACTTTTTATGTGCCCTTTTTTTTTTTTCTATTTCTAACACCTTTCAAAATAATATGTCATATTACCTCACAATAGCCTAGTACAACATCTTTAAATCTCTGTATGTGTAGCCAAAAGTATACACTCTCAACGCTCAAGCTTCCACGATTCAAGGAGAAGGAAGATAAGGTTTTGAAGCAACGAGAAGTAAATTACTCATATAACCTCTTACCACCATAGTCATATAACCTCTTCCCACATATGATGAAATAGTTGTATCAACATTGGTTTTATATGAGTTTAACGAAGGAGGGGTTCAATTACTTCTATTTCTTGTGGAGTTGTTCTTTGGATCTCAAAATTCTTCTTATTGGCATCCTTGTGGCAAGCCCAAAATAATTATGTTGATACTATCTAGCTCTTTAAGTATTCTAGCCGTTTAACCATGAATATTCCTTTCATTCCATATAAAATATAATAAGACTACACACCACTCCACAAGATTTTTAGAAAATTGGAAGAGTCTATCATGTATTCAATCCATCAAATTTTCTCCTAGAATAGGTTGAACCTTCTCTCACATAAGAGTGTTTGTAGATTAGATTATATCATTTTTTTAATAAATAAAAAAACCAACCAATGCAATCCTATCGATTTTTTTATGTTATCATCCGATCGTTTTTTGTTTAAAATGTAAATCTGATTCAATCTAATTCAATCTAAATCGATTTGAATTGTATAATTTTTTTGATTTTTTATTATAATTTTTTCAATATACAAATTCATCAAAATACATAATTTAAATTCATGAAACTACGTACATCAAATAAAAGTATAAACTAACTAATCAAATAACAACAAATATTAATTCAAACTAATTCATCAAAATCTATATCCAATTCCTAAATACAGGTCTAAATTAATTGATAATTCTTATATACATGTCTAAACCTAAGATAATAAATTAAGTTTGAGTTGAGGTATAATATAAAAACTTTTAAATAAGTTTAGGTAATATAAGATTTTTTAGGAAAAATATTATTTTAAAATATACATATAATAAATTTCAGTTCGATTTGATTGAATTGATTTTCAAATTTAGAACCAAAATTTGATCCAATCTAATTATTTTTTTTATTTTGGTTTTTTAGTTTGTTTGATTTACGATTTTCGATTCAATTTTTTCAATTTTGATTAGATTTATTTGATTTTAAACACCCATACTTCCACAACACTGCACAATCCCACACAACTTTTTCTCAAGCATTCCACTAAGATATGAAGGACAATTTCTACTTCTGATTTGCATCTAGGACGTGAGTAGTCATGACAGATCCATTTTTAAACTAGTATGAGTCTGGTATATATGGACTAGGGAAGATGTTATTAAGGACACGAGACAAAAATATTTTGATCTTTTCTAGTATGCCAATCTTTTTCTAATTTCTTCCACATAAGACTCGAGCCATCGATTGGGATGATGAAATTTTAGAAGAATTTTGCTTAATATGATCTTCCAAATTCCTTGCTAATCTATAAGCACTCTTAACAAAAAATACCTTTTGTATCACAGTACCAAATCAATCAATCCTAAACCAAGTGGTTGAAAGGAATATTTTTTATTCAATATACTTAAAACGAAAGAAAAATGTTTTCTTGCACATCTTGTTTCCAACTTTTATTACCCGGATTAATAAGATATGCAACGTTCAATCGTACTTTATTTGGTACATTATTATGTGTTTCCTTTGATGGAATAAATGTTAATGTGTGGTGTTTATTTATTTAATTAAAATTGAAACGGTGATTACTTGTTAGCTGAATTCCATGTCACATTTCAGGCAGTAGTACATGAATTTAGAGATGGGATTAGTTATTGAGTAATATATTACACAAGTAGAAAAATTTAACAGAGTTTAATTAAAATATATTATATTTAGGGATACGGGTTGAGTAAGTCAATATGATCAAAATTACTCATTCATTTAAAAGTCAATAATAATGCTAGCTCCTTCTAGCAAATTTTTTTATTAAAAAAAATAGCTATATAATATTTTTCATTATTAATTTCATGCTTCTTCATAGAAAGAAATCTAATTTTCTTCCAAGATATTTTTTTATTGGTTTAAAATAATAATTATTACTATTCATTGAATTTTATGAAATAAAATACTTATGAACTTTGGTGTTTTTTCGATTGAAGGATTAGTTATTTTAGTTTTAATTTTTTTATTAATTGGTATCATACTAGTACTTATATTTCTACATAAAAGATAACTTTACGTTTTGAAAAGTATAATATTTAATGAAAAGTCGTTACTGGGAAGGATTCCAGCTTGGCACTTGATCGAACCCAAAAAAATTAATCTATCATCTATTGGGTTGAAGAATATTTTGAAAAATAAAAAATAAAAATAAAAAACCTATATATTCATTATAAGCTACAAAGTTTTTTTTTCTTTTATGAATGACAAAATTTGTATTTATTGTCAAGTTATAATATATTCAACGTTATCAATAAGGGTTCAATGCGGTAGTAAGAAGACGACCAAACTTCAAGCATTTTAGAAAGAAATTAACATGAAGGCCTCCTAATTTTGATAATGTGTGATAGATTAGTCTCATAGAAATACCAATAAAAATATTCCGGTCATAGATTAAAAAAAAAACATTAACATTACTTTAGAGAATATAAATTCATATAATATCTCTTTTTATATATATATAGAGAGAGAGAAAACTAAACATGTTTTGTATTTTTATGAGTAAAATTTATGTTATTTAAATTAATTTTTGTTCTATTTCACATTGATTACATATACAAATAATAAAATATTAAAAAAAATCATTTCATTCTTAAATCTATGAACAAATAAACTGAAAATAATCATTTTATTTTATTCACACTATTCATCTTGCCATCATTGTATATGTTATTTTAAATTTGATATATATGGTTATAAGACTTTTTTTTTTAATAATGGATAAATACTTAGTGTATTGATAGTTTATTTTTTAGAAATATTTATAATTAAAATATTTTAACAAGAATGTTTAGCTGAAAACAAAACTCTTTAGTGCAAAATTTAGAGTCAAAATTTTTAATTTGTTTATATACATAATTTAACTTACATATAAGTTGTGCAAATAGAGTTTAAAAAAAGGGGAAAATTAATTTGAATTTATTTCAACATTTAAAATGACTTTTTTTTTATGACATTGAGAACATGTAAAAATTTTACTCTCTATGTGTTCTATTTTACAATCTTAATTTTTCAATACGATCGAAGAAGAGGCACTCCAAGGTGTCTTTACCTAAATTAGACATGGGCTTAATACTAAAAGCATGACTAAGCTCTTATGCCTAGCATGGTTGACATTTCTATTTTCCGGAGAAAAAAATATAAGACTTATCACCACTCACTTTGTGACTGGAACTAAAACAAAAAAGTTCCAAAATCCCCTTGTTGTTCTCACTTGGTTTGTATATATAAGCAGTAACATAAAGAACCAAGTTATATGCAAAGCATGAGTGATGTGATTATTCCTTATTTAGTTATGTTTTTTTAATCTTAATTAAGAATGAAAACACGGATTGAGGGGCATGTATTAATGCCCATTAAAATGTTAGTTATTATAAAGGAGTTCCTCACTTTGATATTCAATTTTCCTTTGCAAAATTACTATTATTGATTGTCTTCAAACTTATAGTTATATCATTTTAAACACTCTTTATTAATATTTAATTTTTATTGTAATAAAAATAATACAAATTGACAAGCAAGTAGTGTAGATCAATACACTAGTACATACAAGGGCTATATTAAGTGAAAACACTATCTTATTATGATTTATGAGAGGTATAATCTTGATCACCCAATTTCACATAAATGATAAGGTTACAAATTACTTAAAGATCATATGATCACTTAAAAATATTATATAAATTTATGTTCTAATCTTGTTAATACATACATGATCTAATATTTTACATAAAAAATATTATTTTAAAAAACTTTGGGAGCCATAGATCCTTCAAGTAACACTACCATCCGTTGTTGATAACTCAAACACCGTATATTAACTTTATTTATAGAAACAAATTTTTTCCTAGTGATTTTATGCACACATATAATAATATTAATATATTTTAATTTAAAGAATGTTAATTCACCACACTAATTTTTTTGGATTAACTCACTCACCATACTAATATACCTTAGCATGCACGTCAATACTTCAAATCATTATCCCTAAAAGGGTATGTTTGGATTGTGTTTGTAATTCCAAAATTACGTTTGTATTCTTTAAACAGGTCTTAAATGTCATGCCAATATGTTTGACAATTTTTCTCCAAAATTAAGTTTGAGTGCAAACTTAAATTTGGCCCCTCAGACGGAAAAATAATATTTTGTTGCTATGTTGAGAGAAAATTTGTTTGTGTGTATAGATAAATATACTCTTATAATCGGTATGATGTTAAACTTGACTTTCACATCTATTTGACTTAGCTTGAATTTTAAAATTTTAATTTAATTATATTTTTTATGTGTATTTGAATTTAATTATAATTTTTTATAAATATAATTTATGCATTTTGTTGTTATTTTTTATTTATATTAGCGCTCTCTCTCTCTTTCTTTATATATATATATATATATATATATATAGAACGATTCCTAGTGAGAAAAATGTTTATTGTAAGAGATAAGACGAGTCAATATTGATCATTAGATCTTACATGAATAATCAAAATTAGAACATAAATGCATGTGACTTTTTTAAGTGGTCACATGTGTTGGGAAATCCGTGAACAAAAAATGCAGTGGAAAAAGGATTCCCATTAAGGATCCATGCGAAAAGGGGGGCCATGATTCGTGATTTTTCAGGTTTACCTCTTGAAGCCAAAAGAATAACGTTCAATGCAAATCACCAACACTGCAGCAACGACGATGCCTCTACGTATTCCACACAAAAAGACTCACAAACGTCCAAGGTTCGCGATCTTGGAGTCCCATGTCTTTAGCACAGTGCTAGCTGCGAAGAGAATAGGAAACATGTCGCTCTCTCACTCACTGTTTTCTGTTAGGGTGCGGCTAGGGTTCGTTGTGTGTCACTTGACAGTCCCTTAGCAATACTATTTATAATAGTGACTACCTTATGCAAGTGAGAGTAGCAGTAGGGTTAACAGTGCGACCTTGGACTCATTTGTTATAAGTCTAGCCCATGATGGAATCTTAGTCCAACTTGGATCTCATTACTCCAATTCAATCTGTTCTATGTGTGTGATCATGTAGGTTCTCATGACGTTGGCAGTAATATTAAAATCTTATTTTAATATTACAAGCACTGAGTGGTATCTAGCAACACATCACTGCTACCCAAGTAATGAGAATGTCAATGATTTGACATAACCTTTTTGTGACCAATGTTTCCGTATAATTTAGTCCATTTGTCCAGATATCTAGATTGAACATAAGGTATGATATGTGTCACCCTTATATAGTTCAATCTTCTGTTTCCTAATACTCGAGTAGACTTAGTAATTACAAATGAGACCAATATCCCATATTACTCATTTGAGTATAGTCATGCATTTTGTAGTCTCACTCAATCAGGAGGCCCGAAGATATCGCTCCTATTATGTAGGAGGGACAAATCTCATCTAGGTCACTCACATCCCTCTGCATGATTTGTGGTATGTCCAATAACCAGCTTTATAATCACCTTGTTACAAATGATGTTTGATGAGATTAAAACATACAACTCCTCATGTAGGAATCATAGTGATTTTAGGTCAAAGAATCATATACACCATTGTCACTTTGAGAATTGCTTATGACACTCACGTAACGATCCATGCAGCGTTCTTATAGTGGGTCAGTCCAATACATTATTACTCTAATATGTATCCATGCGAAGATTTGATATCTCATATCCATGACCTGTGATATGTGGCCATCAGTCCACACACATACAAGTCTCAATGCATTATTGTTGACTTAATTAACAACAATAATTTACTAGGGACATTTAAGAATAGTATTCTGAATCTATCCAATAGGATCTCATGATCAAGTCATCAATTTGATATCCTATGACAATAAACTTATTATTAATTTTAAGGACTTTATTTCGTTTATTATAAATAACATAATAAATGAAATGCCTCATGTATTAAATAAATAACATAATACAATGTATATAAGTACGGTAAAAATAAATTGGCCTCTAGGACATACACCAACAACATGACTTTTAAGTAACTTTTAATCTTGACCATCAATGTATAGTTGTATAGTCAAAATTTACTCCTTTCACTATATATATATATAAGGAGGTGATCCATTTACACCTAGTGTAAGTAAAAAGACTTACACCCAATCTCTTGCCATTAAATTCATTTTAATCTAATGGTTCTAAATCATATAATTAAATGATGAGAGAGAATAATAAACACTCACATTAAAAAGGAGAGAGAATAATGAAATGTGATTTTAATGAAAAAATAAATTTTAGTTATTAAGTCTATTTATTAACTTAAAAATAATATAATATTGAATGTAAATATTAAGTCTATTTATTATCTATAAACTTTTATACTAAATAAAAATATTTAGTAAACACTTGCATACGATATGTTTAAATGAAAATTATCAAAATAATTTGAAAGGATTAGATTAAATAGGATAGATAATGTACAATTTATGATTACCTGGAGACCATTTAAAAGTTTGAAAAGAACTCGATGATCTTTTTATTACTTGATCATGAAGGGATGCATGACGAATTATCTGACATTTTTAATTGTGATATGCTCAACCCAGGTCTTTTAGTTAGAACTGAAAGCATAACATATTATTTGAAAGTGTAATTATTTTAACAAATTAAAAAATAAAGAATTTTAGTAAATAAAAGGATTCAAATTGATTTATCTGGAGAGCATTATGTTTTTTTTTCCTGGATCATGAACAAATGACAAAAAATTAACATTTTTACTAAATGTTATGTTCGACTCCAAAGATTCTTAAAACATAAATTTTGAAATATAATTTTTAAAAATTAATTATACTTTATTAACTTATAACTAAATAAAAATAAAAATATTATAAATTATATTAAATAATTAACTATTTATTATATTTTTGTTTTTATATAATGTATTAATTTATTATATTTTAAAATAAGTTAATAAAAATTAACTATCAACTTTTTATACTAAATAAAAATAACTTATACTAAATAAAAACAAAAATATTATAAATTATATTCAATATTATATCATTTTTTAAGTTAATAAATAGACTTAATAACTAAAATTTATTTCTTCATTAAAATCTTATTTCTTTATTCTCTCTCCTTTTTAATGTGAGTATTTATTATTTTCTCTCATTATTTAATTAGATGATTTAGAACTATTAGATTAAAATGAATTTAATGGTAAGAGATTGAGTGTAAGTCTTTTTACTTACACTAAGTGTAAATGGATCCCCTCCCTATATATACAGAGAAAGTATATAGTGAGAGGAGTATTTATTGTAAGAGGTGAGAGAAGTGAATCTTGACCATTGGATCTTACATGAATGATCAAGATTAAAACATAAATGCGTGTGATTTTTTTAAGTGGTCACATGACTTTTAAGTAACTTTTAATCTTGACTATCCATGTATGGTTGTATGATCAAGATTTACTCTTCTCTCACTCTCACAATAAAAACTTCTCCAACTAGATATGTTATATATATATATATATATATATATATATATATATATATATATATATATATATATATGATATTAAGTATATATAATAATAATTCATTTAAGATTCAATGGTCAAGATTCACTCTTAATTTTGACCATCAAAGTATGATTCAATGTGATTTTCCTCTTTGTAACCATCCATTATTTATTGATCGTTAAATTTACTATTATCTCTCACTCACAATAAAAGTATTTACACTAGATATGAATTTTATATATAATATAAATATATATATACATAATATATATATATATGACTTTTTAAGTTTAAGTATATTTCAAAAAATAAAATACAATAAAAGGGTAATATTAAGTAATATTTTTAATTATTAATAATCAAAAATTTAGATTAATGTCATAAATTAGATTCAATGGTCAAAGATTATGATCTCTTAATTTTGACCATAAATTTATGATCTAATCTAGTGGGGATATCATCAAGATAATTTAAAATAAAATATCTCTCTACAAAAAACATAAAGAATATATTTTAACACCATATATGTACAACTTTGTTCAGATAGATTTTCAAAATTAAAATATATATATACAAACTTTTCAATTATATTTTGTAATAATCAATTTACATAAATAACTATTACATAAATAGTATATATTTTTTTAAAAATTTTATCATTATGGACTCATTCAATAAAAATAATTTCAAAATAATAAAAAGATATGTATTTTCATCTCATCTCAAAGTAAAAAGTTACAAATCAAAATAAAATATGATATTAGATGAAAAAATATCCTTTTCACATTTTATTAAATGTACATATTCAAAAATGATTTGGATTAATGTCATCTAAATAACATTTATTTTATTAAAATCACATTTGAGATAAAAGCTCTTAAATATAAATCACGTAAATGCAAACTTCTTTTTAACCAAAATTATATTTGTAAAATCAAGTTAATTCAAATTTAAGTTTGCAAAGTGTAATTCAAACACACACTAATATCCCCTCTTAGGGTGTTAGGTGAATTTGATACCAATGACTTATACATGCATGTCCTCTATTTTAAATATTCCTGCGCAGTTACAAGCAGACCTACACTGAATAATAATAATAATAATAATAATAATAATAATAATAATAATATTATTATTATTATTATTATATTATATCAATAAAAGAAAAAAATCATTTAGGTGCATCTATTTTTCATTGGTTCTCAATGAAAATCCCAAATCTTTGTCCCATTGACTGTGACTTTAGAAAGGAACTGAATTAGGCGAGAAGCAATAACTTTCGAAGTACAAACTCTGAAAGGGAAATGTCGAGGAGGTGCCCCTGCCCCTGCCCCTGCCCCTGCCCCTGCCCATATAGTGTTCTGATAGCTTCAATATTTTGTCCACTTGACACCATTGAAATTGCTAATTAAGTGAATCTGGCAAAGTGGAAAACAGATATGGCGGCCCATGGCAAATCTTTCTACTTTCTAGCTAGTTTCTGTGCCACCTTTCTGCTTTTGGCGTTCATATTATTCTGAGTAAGATATCTGAAAAGGACATGACCCATATATGTATCCTTTTTTGCTTTTTCTTTTTTCCTTAGATGTAGATGTGTGTGGTCTGTTATTTTCTTTTCTTCATTCCAAAGATATGGTTGGGATAAGAGCACAAACCAATAAATGAGCAAAGTACTCTTATGAGTAAGACCATACAGATTGAAGTATTTGATTGTTGTTGGCATTACATTATTATATATAAGACATCTCGTATCTCTATTTGCGTCAAGCAATGGAATATCTGACACACTTTGAGAAGGGAATAGGGAGAATTTGAAATTGAATGTAAAAAGTATGATTCAAAATAATGACCATACGTTGACATGTATGGCAGAATGAATGAATTTTAAGTTTTCCTCTTCTTTGAAAAAAATAAAAATGGAATCTGCTTGAGGAATCATATCATCATAGTTTACCCAAAATTCTTCATAAAATGCAAAGGAAATATCCTAGAGTAGAATTTTATTTTTATTTTTATTTATTGTTTCTGAACTATATATAGATTATCACGATGAATCACTTTCTCATGGTAAAGCAGAAGCCAGCAGGACTCGAGATATCAAGCCTAGTAGATATTTATGAGTTTGATGTCATATATACCAAGTGAGAAGAAAGAAAGAATACATTTAAAAATCAGTGATGATAGTTGCACATAAAAAGTACTATATTATCTTTTATACTACATTATCTTTTATAGCTTTCTTACTTTAGATAAAAAAGATGGAGAGAGTGTATTGAAATATACAATTCTTTTATTTTATTATTTTAAAAAATAATATAAAAATAATGTATTAAAAATGTTACATGTCAAACAAGACCTAACAATGCAACTAATATCAAAAGTGAGCATCCAGAAATTTCCATTCCGTGGTACAGGATAAATGGGAATATTCAGCGAATGTTCCTTATGTTATCTGAGGGACATGCTCGGCACTGCGCTAGCTGTATCGTGCTGTAAGCAGCTGTTTTTATACAATAGTTTCTTGTGGAAAAAAGTAAATTAAAATACAATTTTTATTAAATGTGGAGTTGGACTTTGACCATTAAAATAAAGTTCAGATTTTAAAATTACTATTTAAAAGTTAAATTTGGTGAAGGTCTATGTACATCCACTGCTCCTGGAGATAAGTGGGAATATTCGCGGATTGTTCGTTATGGAATTTTTTTGGCATTTAAAATTTTTTTGTTAAAATATTCTTATTTGGTTTGCTGTTGTGGGTTTTATTATTACTAGCGAGCTGCATGTAAATTCGCATTTTTTATTCTTTGGTGTATTTATGTAAAATTATTGATGTATATTTAAATGTATCTTGTGAAAAAAAATTTTATTTTAAGCCTTTGTCTTTAAGATGATGCAAAATTATAAAATAGTAAAATGAAATAACAATTAAGATGAAAGTAGAAGAAAGAAAATGCGGTTATCTTTGAAAGTAGTTGTAAGAGTTTAGAGATTAAAAGCACATTATAATAGTAAAAAGTGAGGTAAGATAGTTGCTTGAGTTTATGTATATCATTTTATCTATATCACTAAATTATTAAAATTGTGTATAAATGAAATAAAATGTCAAAAAAGAAAATGAAAAATTTAAGACAAAAAGAGGGCAATCCTCTTTATCTATTATTATAGATTACTACGTGTAAGTATTTCATTTATTTTGTATGGGTTTCGTCAAATTCAACAAAAATCTTAAATAAAATATAGATTGAAAAAAATTAATTAATTTAAAAAAGAATTTAAGTTTAAAGCTTTAAAAAAGAAAATTAAGAATAACACATGTTTTTTTTTTTGAAAAAAATAAAATTAAGAATAACGCATGTCATTCTATGAGAGATAGTATAATAGAGATTAACTAATTTCCAAGTAAGTGTACCTAATTTAATATATATAGGTGGATTATTAATTGGCATTACATGCTTTTAATTCACATTTTTTATTTTTATGAAGATAAAAACTAAATAATGACGAAGATGGTTTGAATTTTCATTTTGTATGTATCTTTAAATATTTAAATGAGTAACAAGATATAATTACAATTTTATATTCTTTTATATTTTTTTTAAATTTTTAAATGAATAATTAATAATAATATTTTTGGAAAAACAAAAATTAGACACAAAAGTAGAGAATTTCCTTTAATAATAATAATAATAATAATATATTATTATTATTATTATTATTATCTTTAAATTTTTAAATAAATAAATAATAATGATAGTTTTTTTAAAAAATTGAACACTAAAATAGAGAATCCCTTTATTATAATATATATATTATTACTAACATATTTTGTATTTTGTATTCTTTTAAGATAAAAAAATAAATGATGATGAAGATTGTTTGAGTCATATCTTATTTATCTTTAAATATTTAAATAGGTAATAAGATGTATTTATAATATTTTATTTTTTATTTATCTTTAAATTATTAAATAAATAATAAGTTGTAATTACAATGTTATCCTCTTTTATTGTTATTTTTAATTTTAAATGAGTAATTGATAATGATATTTTTAGAAAATCAAAAACTGAATACCAAAGTGAAAAATCTCCCTTACTATGGTATAGATAGATTATTTATTATTATTATATTATTATATATATAAGTAAATAAGTAAAGTATTTTTTAGTTACAATACTTATTTCTATCTAGCCAACTCTGTATTATTTTGACCTTCCTCAACTTAAAGTCAACTCACTTTAGAAAGGTTTAAGAAGAATGGCTATGTGCAAAAAAAAAGAATTAAAATTTAAGGAGTATAAAATTCAACCTCCCTCTTTTATACTTTTGCCAACTTTAGAAAATATGAGAAAAGATTTGAGCTTCTTAAAGGATCATTAAGCTACTTAAAAGTTTTAAAGTTGGAGAAATTTTTGCCTAAATCATTGGCATTTAATTGGGTACATTAAGTCAATCATGATTGAATATTTTTATAAATAATTATATTACATAATTAATTTTATAAAAATCAATAAAAATATTAAATTTTGATTAACTTATTACACCTAACTATGATGTCCATGATTTAAGTAAGAATTTTTTTCAAAGTTGAGCGCAATGGTGAGAGCTGGGGAAAGGGCAAACACTTGTCGTGAGGAGGGTAATGGTGGTAAGAAGGTGGAAAGTGAGGGTGGTGGTAACATTGGTAGGGTGTCTGATTGGGAAGGAGGGTCTGAAAGATGGGAGGTCTAATGGGGCATTTCCTGTTTCTTTCAAGGACAAAACGTTGGGATCCTTGAACCTCCACCTCCTAGACCTAAGGTGGATTTGATTCAACATATAAGCTTATCAGGGTGGAGTTGGAGGGTGGTAATCATATGCTGCCAAGGGTTTGCATTGCTGATAGTGTCATTAATTAGCTTTCGACTCCTTGGAAGGATGCCTTAGTGGTGAAGATTCTGGGGAAGAAGAGTCTTGGATTCAATGCTATGAGAGATAGGCTCAAGGTTTTGTCGAAGTTGTCTACAGGCTTTGATCTCATGGATATGGGGAATGGTTATTTAATAGCCAAATTTTATTTTGAGGAAGATCGTTTGAAGGTCATTAGTGTGGCCCTTGGATGATCCATGATCATATTTGGCAGTGCGGTTATGGACTTCAAATTTTAATGCTTATGTCAAGCAACTGGATCATACCATGGTTTGGATAAGGTTCCTTAGTCTCAACCTGTTCTTCTATGGTGAGAGCATTCTTATGGCTATAGCAAGTGGGGTTGGAAAGCCTGTTCGAGTTGACATTAATACCCAGAAGGTTCATTGTGGGAAATATGCCCACGTTTGTGTCAAGGTGGATCTTAGCTTGCCAGTGGTGGGCAAGGTGTGGATTCCGGACAACTGGCATAAAGTGGAATATGAGGGTTTGCATATTATATGCACTAAATGTGGGTGCTACGGTCATGTTGCTAGGAACTGTGCCGAACCAGATATTGGCCATGGTGGCTGCATGGAAGAGAAAGGCAATGCTTCGACTGAGGAGGAGGCCAAGCTGAATTTGGAAACCATGCAAGTGGATGGTGGTAATTTGAAAAATGCGGATTCTCAGGAGGATATGCTTCATAGGGAGTGGATCGCAGTAAAAAAGAAAGGAAAATGAAATCAACGTCCCAATTCTCATGCAAAAAATCAGGAGGGAAATAGTGGGAAATTAATTATAAAAGACTCCAAGGCTGCTAGTAAGGATAAGACAATTACTTTTTCGAAAAGGAAGGATAAGATGGTGTATGTGTTCCTTGCTAATCATAAATCCACAAAGAGTATGTTTACCTTCTCATATGAGAAGTCTGTGGCCTAACCTAAGCATCATGTTCCTTCTAAATCGAGCCAGGACTCCTTAGGATCTAAAACGCATGCTAAGCAGAAGACATGGACTCGTAAGAAGCATCCACTTGTTGATGATTTAGAAGACACTCTTAGCAATGTCTTGAATTCTACAAACACCAGTAGTAAGGATTCCGATGGTGAATAGAGTTGGCAAAATCTCATTGTATTTGAAGATGATCGTGGAAACTGTCTTATATAAGGATTTGAATTTGAGAAATTTTCCTTTATAGAGATGGGGATGAGGATAAAAACTCCTGACGAAGATGTGAGGTTAGGAATGAGGATAGTACTCATGCATGTCTCTATTTTATCTTTTAAAAATTATTAAATTATTTTTAATGATTATATCATATATATGTATTAATATTTTATTTTTTTAGTAATTTTTATTTATATTATTTTAATATTAATTTAAACTTTAGAGAAAGTAAAAAATACTACTAGGTAGTAACTTCTTGTTTTAATATGTTGATATTGTAGACTTAAACTGAAATTGTTTACAAATTTTATATATGTTTTTATTTTTTAATTTTTTTCTAATTTTTAAAAATAATTTCGGGGTTCCGTGCGAAATGGTACAAGGAGAAATTTTCACCTAAGACGGGGATCGAAGATGGGACTGGGGAAAATTGGAGAAGCGAGGATGGGGAGCTGCTCCACGCCACGCACAGGTGTCATCCCTAGTGATGAAGCATCTACAATTTATCCATTAGAATTCTAAAAAATTGGATTTTCTTGGATGTTGATCAAGGGGCCTGCAAACATGGATGGCGTCACAAGCATGAAAACTACCTATGTGAATGTTAACAGGGGTGGAACGAAGTCTTCTAACCTCAGTTTTAAATCAGCTATGCCTTTGAAAGTCATTTCTTCTTGTCATTTTCAGTTTGTTGACAAGGCTGAACCTCCAAACAAAGCTCTGGGGGTAGAAGGTGGCTCTAACAATGGTGATGGTGGGTTTGTGAAGAAAGTTGCCGATGGGAAAGACCAAAGCATGCAATTTGATGATGTTAGTGGCGTCGCTGTTTAAACTCACCCTTAAGTCTCTCGTTTATATTAGGTTTCTAATGATGGAGTTTGATCATTTCTCTATTTTGTTCTGGAATGTGCGAGGGGCAGTCAATGCTTGAGGAAAGATATATGTGTCTAAGATGGTTCGTAATAAATTTAAACCTAACTTAGTTATCCTTATGGAGACTCACACTTTGTTTGGGTATGTCAGTTAGTTTTGGTAGCAGTTGGAATTCTATCCTTTTAGTATTTATGAAGCTCAAGGACATAAGGGAGGCATCTAGGTCTTGACTAAGCTTAACAGGTTTTCTGTTAACGTCTTTCATACTTTTCATTAGGCTATCTCCTTCCGAATCACTCGTGCTGGGAAAGGTTTGGTTTCTTCCGCTATTTATGCTAGACTAGTTCTCACTGTCAGATTGGAACTTTGGGGCTTAAGAGCCTACGCCTATCTATCAATCTTCCCTAGGTTCTCATTGGGGATTTTAATGAAATTTAGATGGCTAATGAGGTTAGTGGTGGGTCCTTTTGCATGAGTAGATCTGCTAAATTTGTAGAAATGTTGCATGTGTGTTCTCTGGTTGATTCAGGGACCACTTGTAGCTGGTTTTCATGGGTTGGAAGGGTGGATGGTCAGCGTAAGTTAGCTAAAAGATGTTGAGAAATGCCTGCATAATTTTTTATCCTTTAACTCAAAAATAGTACTATTTTAAGCGTAAAATAATTAATAACAACAATGTATTAAAAAATTTTTACGTGAAAAAGACCTAACAATGTGAACTAAAAAACCACGAAAGTGAGATCCAAAATCTCCATTATAAAATAATGGGAATACAAATACAATGATATTTGATCTTCATTTGTGAATATAATTCTCACAAATTGGCTAGCTATTTTTCTCTCTCAAGAAACTCTCTAAGAAGCTGTTTCTCTCTCTATTTTTCTCTTAAAATCTTCTTCTTTTGATTGTGAGGATCTTTGATGCATTAAAGCTCCTTCTCAATTGTCTCTATTTATAAAGCAAATGAGTCTATGTACATCCATGTCCTGAAAGTGGTTTGTGCAATATGTCGCACCAAAGGTGGTTTTCAATTATGCACTTAATTTCAAACTTTGCTTTGAAATCTTGCACCGGTTATTTTGTATCTTTCCTTCATTTCAACTAAGACACATGGTGGACCCCCAAATTCTCCTCCTCCCGCAAAATATCCTTGGATCATTCGGGATTGATGCTAAGCCCGCAACTTCTTGACAGGACTTCTAACTTCTCTTGTGGTAGAGCTTTTTCATCATATCTGCCCGTTGTCTTTGGTATGTATTTTCTAAATAGTAAAATGAAGCTTACTTTCAATACATCACGGATCCAAGATACCTTACATCGATGTGTTTCGACCTTGAATGAAATGTCGAGTTCTTCTTGAGATGAGATTAAAAGCTACACTATCGCAATGAGAACATAGCTTTCTTGAGTCCGACCTAACTCTTTTTTCTTCATCCACTAAATCTCCTTAAACCTTGTGATATAAATGAAATAAAATGTCAAAAAAGGTGCTTAAAGCAATACACTTTTGTAGTCTGGATTATTATGAGATAGCTCCCCCGCAAAATTAATCGATATCCCGATGTAGACTTTCTTGAATCCACATCTCCCAAATATCCGCTGTGAATACCAGAAGCATTAGATTTCTATTGCCAAAACACAAGCACCTTTTAAAAAAAGAATTCCTTTCGGATACCTTTAGTATCCATTTCATTAAAGAATTCAATGCTTTTTTCTTGGATTCGATAAAAAATACTCACAACTCCTACAGAATAAGCAATGTCATTCTTGAGAGATCATTGCATACATAAGACTACCAAATTTCCAAGAAAGAATAGGGCACCTTGCTCATTTCTTCCTTTTCTTCTTCATTCCCTGGACATTTCTTACTTAGTTTGAGATGACCAGATAATGGAACATGCATAATTTGGCATTATGCATGTTGAACCTTTCAAGAACTTTCTTGATATAGTCTTCTTGTGACATCCACAACATCCTTTTAGATCGATCTCTCGATGATCTTCATTCCAAGAATCTTCTTTATTTATTTTTACCCGCATCTTTCATGGCAAAAGATTTACTCAATGCCTTCTTGAGAGCAATTATCTTTGTCTTATCTTTCCCAACAATCAGAGATATCATCAACATACAACAATAATATGATGGATTCACCATCTCATAGTTCTTCACAAACACACAATGGTGATGGAGGTCTTCTTAAAATTGTGTTGGGTCATGAAAAGATCAAACTTCTTGTACCATTGCCTTGGAGCTTACTTATAGAGGCTTTTCTTATTTTGGTGTTCTTTTCTGGTTCTTCGAAACCTAAATGATCTGAAGTTGCTCCATATAAATTTCTTCCTCTAAGTCTCCATGTAAGAATGATGTTTTTTAACATCAAGTATTTTTTATTTCCAAAATCTAGTTTTAAGTTGACCAAGGATCCTCTAATGGATGTTATCTTCACCATTTTAAATGAGAAAATTTCTTCAAAATCTATGCCTTTCTTAGAAAATCACCCTTCACAACAATCCTTGCTTTGTACTATGGGGTTTGGGTTGTTCTCTTATTAGTTTGAATACCCACTTATTTTTCAATGCCTTTATCCTTAAATAATCTCACCAGTCATACGTCTGATTCTCCTTCAATACTTATTTCTTCTTGCATGGCTTGCATCCATTTCTCTTTATCATTCGTCTCAATGGCTTCTAAAGAAACTTTGAGGTTCTCCTTCATCGAATGGAGAGTGACATAATCATCCGAGAAATACCTTCTTGATGGTTGTCTAACTCTCGTTGATCTTCTCACTGAGGTTCTTGTTCTACTTGACCGGTCTCCATCCTTTCTTCATGCATTGCTTGACTTTGTTACTTTTGGTCGTTGTTCCGTTGGAAAATTTTTGCTCCATCGATGAGGTTGTATTGTATGATCGAAGTTGCAATCATTTCTTAAATCTTTCCCCCGAATTGTGTACTACAATGGTTTTTGGCTTCTTAGATTAATAAATATCTTGGATTGTCGATCTTAACTATGATACCACATCCCCGTTAGAACAATCTTCTTGTTTAAGTTGATCCCATGGTGAAGCCAAGTTCATCACTTGGTGAACCAAAGTATATGCACTCCTTCGTCTTGCATCAAGCTTTGCTCTTTCATCTTTAGGAATGTGGACAAATGTCCTCGCACCCAAAGACTCTCAAATGACCATAAGAGGCTTTCTTTTCTTTCACAATACTTCTTCCTTGAATCTCTCCATTTAAAAGGTCTTGAAGGAGACAAATTGATCAAATTAACGCAATTTTACCGCTTCACCCCAGGGGGAGTTTTGCATGAGAAAGCATGCTCACTTTCTCCAAGTTCGTTTGCATTCTCTGATAGTCCATTCATTTGAGGTGTCTTGGGAGGTACTTTCTCATGTCTTATCCCATGAGTCTTGGATTCAATAGTCCTCAAATGGACCTCTATACTCTCCGCCGTCGATCGTTGTCTCAAGCATTTTAACTTTGTTCCGGATATGCTCGTTCTACGATAGCATGGAATTCCTTGAAAGCTTGAAGAACTTGATCTTTCGTCTTCAATGGACACACCTGTTTCCTTGATCATCAATGAAGGTAACAAAGTATTGGGCACCGCTTATGGACTTCAGATGTTGAGCAAACATCCGAATGAACAAGATCCAAAATCATACTTTCTTCTTCTTGCATCATCCGATCTTTGGAAAGATACTCTGTGTTGTTTATGGTAGACATTCTTCACAAGATTCAAGTGGGGTCCCTTTATGTTTGGAAGATGATCTTTAATACCCAGAATCTCCAAACCTTTCTCGCTCATGTGACCCAATCGTTTGTGCCACAATTCCTTGCTTGCGTCTTGAACAACATTCATCTCCCCTTTGCATATCTTTCCCTGCATAATGTACAAAGAGCCTTCCTTTCTACCACGAGCAATAATCATGCTTCCTACGGTTTCATCTTGCTACCAAACTGGTTTATCATTTCGGCTTCCATCTAACTTTCCCGGAAGAGATAAGGTTCAACGCATCTCTGGGAACATGTCTTACCTTTGGAAACCATGAAGCTTGTTCCCATTCTCGGTAATCATCGGATTCACCAATGCCAACAATCTTGCTTGTGAGTGGATCTTCAGTACCAAAGTCTCATTTTGGTATGAAAATGAAAAAAACTTCATGAGGTGTGACGTGGAAGGATGCTCCCGAGTCAATTATCCAAATGCAATCATCGAAACATTCGATAATTTTCTTCTTCGATAAGAAATATATTCTCATCGAAAGGAAGCAGATAAGTTGTTCCATTTTCCTTCTTTTCTTTGGGTTAATCCACAAAGTCGTATGTGGACCTGTCTCCAGAGAAGTTGGGCTCTCTTAAGAATCACTCGGACTTTACGTGGCCAGGTTTACCATAGTAATAACAACTTAGTCTAGTGCGAGATTTGGATCTACCTTGTGATTTTCCACGACCTCCTTTTTCACGATTCTTGCTCCTTCCTCCAGTTGTCAACAACGTTGGCTTCAAACTGGTTGTTCAGTTGCCCTTTCTCTCCGTCTTGACTCTTCATTCAAGAATTTGTCCGTGAGAATCCATGCTAAGCTTTCCTTCGGGATGAGCGAAAAACTCCGAGAGAAGACAACTAGAGTGTCCCAACTCTCGAGCAGAGACTTGAGGAGTAGAAGAGTTTGCAACTCATCGTCTATCTTCATTTCTAATGTTATATCATATTGATTCACAATACCTTTGAAGGTATTCAAATGTTCGATCATGTTTTGACCGTCCGAGTACTCCAACTTCACTAGTCGTCTAACAAGGTGGGCTTTATTCCTAGGCGTCTTCTTTTGAATCAAGGATTCAAGTTTCATCCACAAATCATACGCGTTGGTTTATAGTTGATACATGTTCGAACAAACTTTTTCAATATATTTTCGGATCATAGCTACGCTTTCCGGGTTCCGAAGCTCCCATTCTTTGTCGGAAATTTTCCCTCCGATTTATCTTTCGGGTGACTCGGGATGCAAATCTTTGCGCGATAAGTGGTCTTCCATCATCGGCTTCCATATGAGTAATTATTTGATTAGCATTGAACATATCTTCATCATGAAAATTGGATCCTCCATCTTGATGTTACACAGGGGCCAATACAATATACGTGAATAGGCGTCACAAGCATGAAAACTAACTAGTATGCAAACAAAGGCACCGGGGTTCCCGGAAAGAGAGTGGGTCACTAATGGACACACTTAAATACCAAGTCTTTCCTAAAGTCATTTTTCTTGACAACACTTTTACACTACCACACGTTATTTCTAGCAACCTCCAGAATAATTCTTTTCTGATGTGGAAGATGGCTAACAATGGTGAACCACAGGCATTAAGAATTTTCTTATGAATTCGAGAAAGACCTAAGTATCCAAGATCGAGGCTATGCGTCACTGTTTAAATGCACCATAATTTCCTCCTTATATTAGGTTTCTCAAAATGGAGCACTATCATTTCGTAAAATAATTGTAATAACAACACTCGAGGAAAATTTTTAGATGGAAAACCTTCTCAATGTGAGTAAGGGAAAAACCACTTTGTTTGGTAGTTAGCCACTTAAATCTCCACTATAAAATAATGGGAATACAAAATACAATGATATTTGATCTTGAATTTGTGGATATAATTCTTTCAAATCGGCTCACTATTTTTTTCTCTCAAGAAACTCTTAAGAAGCTCTTCTCTATTTTTCTCTCACTCTCTTCTTCTTTTGATTGTAAGGATCTGAGCATTTGCTCTTTTCAATCAATCTCTATTTATAGAAGCACAATGAGTGCAAAACCATGTAGATGGCTAATGAAGTGGTTTCCTTTTGCATGAGTGCAAAACTGCTAAATTTGTACCAAAGGTGGTTTTCAATTATGCACTTAATTTCAAACTTTGCTTTGAAATCTTGCACCGAAAGTTATTTTGTATCTTTTCTTCAATTTCAACTAAGACACATGGCTGGACTCCACAAAAGATTAGATAGGTTTAGCATATTTGTGTTGGAGAACAGAGTTTGCTAATGGCTACGTTGAAACTTCTTAAGATTTCACTCAGACCATCACCCCTTCCTTCTTAGGTGTGGTCGGTCCTGTGTTCCCTCTAATAATCGTTCCCTTAGATATGATGTAGCTTGGGCTAGCCATGCAGACTACCATAATGTTGTTAATGAGGCTTGAAAAAGGGGTATAAAAATATAAGTAACAGTTTTTCTCCAAGTCAAGGAGGACTCTATAATCTTTAATAGAGATGTTTTTGGGAATATTTTTAGATGAAAAATACATGTCGAAGCCCGTTTGCAGGTGGTGCAAAATAAACTTGTTCATACTGACTCAACTTCTCTAGCTCTGATTGCAGCCCAAGTTCAAAAGGAATATGACGAAGCGTTGAGAATAGAAGAGATTTTATGATACAAAAAATAAAAGGAGAAGTGGGTTCAGCTTGGAGATAGGAATACTTCTTTCTTTCATGCTCAGACGATCATCGGGAGGAGAAGGAATAAAATAGCAGGTGTTACTCTTGATAATGGGTTATGGTGCACAGATCAGGTTGTACTTGTAGGGGAAGCAATGACTTTTTATAACAAATTGTTCTACTCACTTGAAGTTTTGAATACTTCTGTTATTTATTTGGATAATATGCCCAACCTTTGCGACGATGGAAGAATAAAGTTAACTAGAGTGGTGACCAAGGAGGAGGTCTTTTCTGCTTTGAGGAGCATGATGCCTTATAAAGCACCTGGTCTGGATGGATTCCAACTAATTTTCTTTAAAATTTTTTGGGATGTGCTTGGGGACATTGTGTGGTGCTTGGTTGGGGATGCTTTTATGTATGGAAGCTTTAATCTCTCTATAGCTGAGACTCTTATAGTGCTAATTCCTAAGGGTGACCATCTGAATAGCTTTAAGAGTTTTCGTCCGATCTAATTGTGCAATGTTGTTTACAAGTTGATTACTAAAGTGCTTGTTAATCGTTTAAGAGCCTTTATGGTGGGCCTTATGGGGCCTTTGTAGAGTAGTTTTAAGCCAGGGCACGGGACTTCTGATAATGCTATTGCTTTGAGTTTTCGTTAGAAAGTTATGCATTACATGAAAAAATCAAAGAAGAAAAATGGCTCTCTTGCTTTTAAAATCAATCTTGAGATGGCACATGATTGGGTTAATTGGAGATTCTTGAAACACATTTTGGTGGATTTTGGTTTTCCTACTGTATTGTGAGACTTGTAATATTTTGTGTTTCCTTATATAGCTTAAGTCTCCTATGGAATGGTTCTAAACAACCTGCTTTTGTTTCTCTTCGTGGGTTAAGACATGGTGACCCCATGTTTCCATACTTGTTTGTTCTTTGCATGGAAAAGCCAAGTCTCTTGATCCAACAAAAAGTTATGGCTAAAGAGTGGTCCCTTATTAGAGTTTCCAAAAGTCGTCCGATTATATCTCACATTCTTTTTGCCGATGACCTTTTGCTGTTCTCATCCGCCAAATATTCTTAATTGATGTTTATATATAAAGTTTTAGACATATTTTGTAAAGCCTACAGGTTAAAGGTGAATGTGGACAAGTCTAGAGCTATGTGCTCCGCTTCGGTTAGTAGGAGGAAAAAAAGACAAATTTACTTCGATATCTTCTATCCTGTTCACTAGTATTCTCAATAAATATCTCGGGTTGCTGCTTCTCCAAGGATACCCTAAGAAGACAAATTTTAATTGGTTGTTGGATAAAATAAATGGTAAGCTAGCTTCTTGGAAAGTAAAGCTTTTAAATAAAGCGGGTAAATTGACCCTTACGACCTCGGTGTTGAACTTCATGTCTATCTATCCGGTGCAAACTCTATGGCTGCCTCAAGCAACCTGTAATGTTATTGATAAGGTGGTCTATGACTTTATTTTGGGCCAAAAAAGATGGTTCTAAAGGCCTCCACTCGGTGGATTGGAAGAAGGTCTCTCTTCCCAAAATGTGGGGGAGGGACTTGGGATTAGAAAAGCTAGAAAGAACAACATTGCTTTCCTTAGGAAGCTAACATGGGTGATTATGTTAGGTGGCAACAAGTTCAAGATTCAATTCATCTCTCATAAATATTAGAGAAATTCTTCGTTGTTGAGTTGCACTGCCTCTTGTTACAATTCTCATATTTGGAAGGCTATTGTTAGAGCCACAAGTCATCTTAAGGATGGGTTTTGCTATAGGCTTGGCAGAGGGAGGTCTCATTCTGGTACAATTCTTGATTGGAGGATAGCCCACTTTGGGATCAGGTTAGTTTTGTTCACATTTCAGACATTGAGTAGCTTGTTAAGGATTCATGGATGAATGGAAAATAGGACCTTACTGGTGTTCAAACTTAGATTCCTTATAATATTAGAAGTTTGATCACATCCATGCCTTTGTCTTCCATAAACATTATTGATGACTGTTTAGTTTGGAATGCAAATAAGAATGGCATATGCTCTTGTAAATCAACTTATCACTAGTTGATATCTAGAGTTACTGATACTTGTGTCCTTAGTAACTGGACCTAGATTTAGAGGCTTAAAGTCCCTGAGAATATTAAGCTATTGGTGTGGCTTATCATGCATAGTTCTCTCCCTACGAGGTCCCTGTTGGCTTATCGTTGCTCCTTGCTTGATCCTTCTTATGGGAGATGCTCTAGTCTTATGGAAACTGATCTTCATTGTATGCGGGATTGTGGTTTCTCTTCTTGGGTTTGGTCATTGCTTGGGTTTGATCAAGACTTGAATTCTTTCACCATGAACATGTAGGACTGGATTGCTTATTTTGCTAAGGGTTGAGAGGGCCTTTATTCTTGATTACCTTGTGGTGCATTTGGTGAAGAAATAAGCATATGTTCAATAAGGAAATATGGTCGCATTGTCACAAGACAAGTGTACAATCTTTATGAGGTTGTCTCAAGTGTCCTTCCTTCAGTCTTAGATTGTTCTTCGTCATTTACTTAACGTAGATGACAGGTCACGAGGGTGCCCAAGCTTGGCTAAGATTGGAGGCTTCTTTCGTCAAAATGATGGAGCCTCGCACTACAAGAAAATTATGAATTAGCGACGGAAATTTGCGAGGGAATTTTTCCCTCGCAATTCCCTCTCTAATTAGCTAGAAAATTGCGAGAGATTAGCGAGGCAAACACTTTCCCTCGCTAGAATTCAAAACAAAATTCACAACTGGTAAATAGCAAAGCAATAGCGAGTAAATTAATTCTCTCTCTAAAATTAGTGAGGGAAGTGAGAGGGATTATTTCTCTCGCAAAAGTTTGTGAGGGAACTGCGAGGGAATATGTTACCCTCGCTAAAATCAGCGAGGGATTTGCGAGGTATAAAATTCCCTCGCTAAATTCAGAGAGCTAATTGCGAGGGAATTGCGAGGGAAATTAATTAAAAATCCCGCGGATTTGTAAAACGTCTACTTTAGGTTTAGTATTCAACTCTCCTTCCCCAAATCAAATTTCCTTCCCACCCACAGCCGTACGATCTTCCCCTCCACCACCCAAGCCCTTCCCCGGAGCTGAGCACGGCAGCCACGCGACGCGAGTGACTTCCCCTCCTTTTGCAGGGTAAGCCTTCTTCCATTATTTCTTTCTTCCATTCAAGTTTTCTTCTTTCTTCCATCATTCTATCCTTCTTCGTCCCTTTCTATTTTTGGTACGATTCTGCCTCCTTCTCCATCCCTTCTTCTTTCTATGGGTGGTTTACGATTCTAGTGGTGATGAGTTTGAAAGGGTGTGAGTTGGCTGGACTGTGAGGGGTTGCTGGTTCGAATGGGGTCATTGGTGATAATTGTTGGTGATGGTGAAACGGTGGTGGCAGCCTCTGTGGTGACTTGAGCCCGAGCTCGGATCTGCAGGTGCTGGATTTAGACTAGGTAATGGTGGTCATGGGTTTCGTTGGGTAGAGAGTATGGACCTGTGGTGACATTTTTTTTAGTAGTTTGGTTGAGGGTGGTTGTTTGTGGGCAGAACAGTGTGGAGATGGTGGTTGAGGGTCTACTTCTGATATTAGCAGTGGTTGTTACTCTACTAAAATTCAAAACCACTTCCAATCTGAAGCTATTGCATTAGAATGGTTCTTCAACATCTGCTATTCCTTGTTTGCAGAAAAAGAAAATTAAATTGAAGGAAATGAAATAGCAACATCTGCTATTTACGTTTTGATAGAGTATGTATATAATTTTATTTTGATGTATAAGGTCTTGAACCATAATTTCCTGCTAGTTGGTGTATGAAGTTTACATAGTAAATCTATTTGGCTGTAGAGATATATATACTCTCCTCTATAGCATATGTTGTTATTATTACTCTTTACATAAGAAGTCATTTAAAAATGCATCAATGAACACTGCCTGCTGTTTCAGATAAATTGACAACTTACCTAATCTTTTGAGGTGATGTAGTTGCTTCAAATGAATCAAAACGATTCACTCGAGGAGGGGGGGTGAGAAATGTGTCAGGTTTAAGAGGGGTTGAGGGAGATACTATGAGGGGTGACAATGTAATAAGCGGGTGGATGTGAATTGGTGATTATAGAAAAACGCTTCTTTCACATCACTCTGCATTTGGGGGAAATGTAGCAGAATTAAAGTGTTAATGAAGTAGAACTAGTTAGTGTATAAAAAATGAAGTGAAACTAATTTTCACAGGATCAAGGTGTTTACTTTGACATTAGACTGAAAAAAATAGATTAGAATAGGGATTTATGTGGCTCATATTGATAGGAATTTTCATAGGATCAAGTTTTTAGGTCCTACTTTGTTCATTAGAAAATTATTACTTATTTTTCAGAAAAGAAAGAGTAATTAGTGCATCCACATATAAGAGTACTTAGGTGTATTAAGAGTAATTATACTTTTAACAGTTGAGATTTAATTTAAATTGTTATATAATATGTTAAATTTCATCTTATAACAAGTATTTATATCATATATCAAGTACTATTTTTTTAGAACTTACATATGATAAGGACTATATGGAAAATACCTTGAGTTAGCATATCCATATAGCTTGGTAGTAGCAGACAAAGACTGAGAGCTACCACAACATCACAAAGCCTTCTTATAAAGCCCCCTCTTCTTATAGAAAACAATCTCCTTTGCTGTATCTTCTTTCTCCTCATTTCCCTAAATCAAAATAAATAAAAATTAGGGATAAAACTCCAATTGAACTAAGGGAAGAGAAGAAAAATATTATGCAAATTATCATAACTGCAAAGAAAATTATTGTTTAAGATGACATAAAGAACATCCCATTTTTTTGTTTCATTTCATTGTTTGAAATACATGGAGAAATATATGAGACTTCTCTAAAATCTATACAATGATATTGGATGTGTTTTAATCTCTCTGCACAAGAAGAACAAATCTTGTTCATCATTGTATCATAATCCCTATAACAAGGTTGTGAAGAGAGGTGTGAGATGTTGGGTACATGGTCATTTAGTTATTGTCTATGTTCTAATGATGAAAATGTCTGCTTGTGATCGTGACTGATATATGTGCTTTTTCATTATATGTACAGGGATACTTACTTAAACTCAAGTCTTCAGAACATTCTTGTGTTGGTTGTTCTATTGAGCTCCTACATTTCTTCTTCTCTGGAACCCACTTATAAAGGCCACTTCAGTTGTACTACTATTAGCGGTAGTTACTTAAACTCAAATCACTGTTTTGTACACAACTCAACTAAATTTTTTTTAATGGTTTTGAGTAATTAACTGATTTTATGAATGACAAATTATCTATTTTAGAAAATTTAAGTCTTTTAAAGTTAAATAACATCTACTCTTGTTGATGAGGGTTAAATAATATGGAGTAGGGACCTTGAATTGATTATGTTTTCTATGAACACTTTTTACTTTATGTTACACTTTTTACTCTTTGTGTACATTGGCCTAAAAAAAAATTCAATTCTTTGATGAAACTTTTCTGCTTAATCAGATTCAGAAGACAATATTAGGACAATATTAGTAGCTAGTACATTCTAACTCATAAAATTTTGAAATTTTATGGGAAGATAGCTCTCTCTGGGAACAAAATACACACAGAAAAATTATGAAAATTTCCAGGCAAGCAGCCTTACATGTTAGCTTTTAAATGCCACTGGTTTCATGTGAAACAGACACCGGAGTAGGAAGTTATGCAACCTGGTTTACTGGCTGCCACAATACATTTTCTACAGAATCCAACTCTGATTCAAATAGAAATTGGTGCAAATTGGCTACGTGGAAAATTCTAAAATTTTTACCACACGTAGCCCTATGTCTTAGCTTTAAAATGACACAAAAATCATGTCATTTCGATGTCTGTAGCTCAAGTTGTGCGACAAACATCACCAACTGTCAAGATAACTCATTTTTCTGGTTTAAGGGAGTCTTTGCTAGTTTTCTACATAATGTTGCAGAACACAACCAAAAATCACATTCCCAAACCTCCCCAAAGGTTTTCCACCTCTAAGCATAATTAGCTCTCTAACCGATTAGAGGTCTTCAATAATCAGTTAAAGTCCCTAACAATCTATTTTCTAAAGATGCCTAACTCTAGGTTCGACCCGTAGGGAACAAACTCTAGGTTCGACCTCACTTGCTTGAGGGAACCAATTCAATAGGCTCAACCTCACTTACTCGAGAGAACCAACTCACTAGGCTCAACCTCACTTGCTTGAGAGAACCAATTAACTCTTGCTACTACCCCATTTCAACTCAACTTATTGAGAGAGTAAAGTATTTACCACAAAACTTGCCTATCTAACTCAACTTTAACTATTAAAGAAGTTACTAGTATTTCTAGGATTCAAACCATCCCAAAATACCTCCAAAACTTGCTTAAAAAGGCTGATTTTCAAGATTACACCAAATGTGTATCTTAACTCATAAAATTCTAAAATTTTATGAGAAGATAGCTCTCTCTTATATATTTCCAGTGCCACAAACCTCACTTCATTTGGATAAGCGTATCTAAACTTATGCGACATTTTGCAGAAGCAAAAATAGAGGATTTACTGGTTTACCCATTTCTGCCCTGACTTTAAACTGAAACTGGGAACAAAATACAGACAGAAAAATTATGAAATTTTCCAGGCAAGAAGCCTTACATGTTAGCTTTGAAATTCCAATGGTTTCATGTGAAACGGACACCGGAGCAGGAAGTTATGCAATCTAGTTTACTGGCTGCCAGAATGCATTTTCTACAGAATCTGCCTTGGATTCAAACCGAAACTGGTTCTATTTGGCTTGGTGTAAAATTTTGAAATTTTTACCACATGTAACCCTATGTCTTAGCTTTAAAATGACACAAGAATCATGTCATTCCGATGTCTGTAACTCAAGTTATGCGACAAACATCACCAGCTGCCAAGATAACTCATTTTTCTGGTTTAAGGGAGTCTTTGCTGGTTTTCTACATTATGTTGTAGAAAACAACCAAAAATCACATTCTCACACCTCCCCAAAGGTTTTCCACCTCTAAGCATAATTAGCTCTCTAACCAATTAGAGGTCTTCAATAATCAGTTAAAGTCCCTAATAATCTGATTTCTAAAGATGCCTAACTCTAGGTTCGACCCGTAGGAAGCCAACTCTAGGTTCGACCTCACTTGCTTGAGGGAACCAATTCAATAGGCTTAACCTCACTTACTTGAGAGAACCAACTCACTAGGCTCAACCTCACTTACTTGGGATAACCAACTCACTTGACTCAATCTCATTTGCCTTAGGAAACCAATTCACTCTTGCTACTACCCAATTTCAACTCAACTTATTGAGAGAGTAAAGTATTTACCACAAAACTTGCCTATCTAACTCAACTTTAACTATTAAAGGAGTTACTAGTATTTCTAGGATTCAAACCATCTCAAAATACCTCCAAAACTTACCTAAAAAGATTGATTTTCAAGATTGCATCAAATGTGTATCTTAACTCATAAAATTTTAAAATTTTATGAGAAGATAGATCTCTCTTATATCTTTTCAATGCCGTAAAACTCACCTTATTTGGATAAGCGTATCTAAACTTATACGACATTTTACAGAAGCAAAAATAGAGGATTTACTGGTTTACCCATTTCTGCCCTGACTTTAAACTGAAACTGGAAACAAAATACACACAGAAAAATTATGAAATTTTCCAGGCAAGAAGCCTTACATGTTAACTTTAAAATGCCACTAGTTTCATGTAAAATGGACACCGGAGTAGGAAGTTATGCAATCTGGTTTACTGGCTACTAGAATGCATTTTCTGCAAAATCTACCTTGGATTCAAACCGATACTGGTACTGTTTGGCTTAGTGTAAAATTCTAAAATTTTTATCACATGTAGTCCTATATCTTAGCTTTAAAATGCCATAAGAATCAAGTCAATCCGATATCTGTAGCTCAAGTTATGCGACAAACACCACAGGATGTTCAGGTGCTGTCCTGATTCTGCAAATTTAGGTATTGCATAATCTTGGTTTCTAACCAAGTTCTAATCCTCAAATTATGGATTCTAAGTGTTTTCCAACCCTAATCATGGTCTCTAATCACGTTAGGATCATTAAACACTAATTCAACTCATCAATGATGGATTTAAACTCAAACTTCCAACTAAAACCCTACTTTTTTCCAACTAACCATTAAAAAGGAAACTATGGATTCTAAGGGCTCCAATCCATCAACTAACTAGTATCTAACTCATTAAACTTAGATTATGATCAAAGTTAATCAATCACAACCTAATTCTCATTTTTCTCCAATCTATTTCTAAGATTCTCTATCATGAACCAAAATGGTTGGTTTGAGTCATAAATGACTATCTAATACTTATTAGATTAAAATTATCCTAACTTAATTCTTGAAAGCAAGAATCAAGCTAAGAGCTAGGATTTTGCTCTCCAAATCCTGTTTTCCATTCCAAATCTCTAACCCCCATTTAAAAGAATAAAGAGAAAAAAAGAATAGAAATCTCCTACCTTTAGGTGATGATCAACTTTGGAGCCTTGCTCTTCTTCTTTTCCTCTTCCCTTCCTTTCTTCTCCTTTCTCCCCTTCATTTCTCTATTTCTGTTCCATTCTATTCTATTCGTTTGTTTTCTACTGGGGGTCGTGGGTTAAGGGAAAAATCAGAACTTAAGTTCCAGTGTTAGAACTTTTATATGCTAAGAACACTTGAATTATACTAATTCAAGTTTTTCAACTTCCCAACAACTTTAAAATAAATATTAGGACTCATTTAAATTACTGTTCACTTTTATTTTCATTTTTCATATATGCTACTAGTCAATTGGTATTAAAATACACAACTAGTATACTTAAAAATATCAAACTGACTCCGATTCTTCTCAAATTTTAACTGTATCTTACTTAACTCATTTGTGACCTAAACAATTTCTCTATACTTGTTTCTCTTAACTTAGCAGCTGTTTCCTAAGTCATTTTAAGCTACTTTTTAACTTCTGTGTTGTAACTAAGTGCCTAAACTAATTCAGCTTGTTATAAAACTGAACTGACATGTTAAATAAGTATTAGAATACCTTTGTAACTCGCTTACAAGCCTAACATGATACTGAGGGTATTACACACTGCTTCACCACATTCAGAACAACTTGGTTCATTTCTTCATCAGGCGACTGAAATTCATGAATCAGAATGATCATGACTTCCTTAGTATAGCAACTGGCATATAGGGCTTCCAATTCCTTACACACTGCTTCACCTTCTCAATCTGTACATAATCTTAATCCCAGTGTGCCGAGCTTGCTATGATTTCTTACTCTTATAAACAACCTTCAAGAAGGGTAAGAGTGCAGGTATACCAAGAGCAGAGGCAACAACATTGAAAGTTCTAGCAATAGTGTTCCTAATATATTCATCAATGTTGTTTATGTCAGACCGCATAGCAGCAATCATTGTGGCCAGTAAAAACTTAGATTTTATTTATGTTTTTCTCTCCTATGAGGTACATTTAGGACTATCTAAATATGACATCAAATCTTGGATGTTGAAAATAAAAGTTATGAATTTCTAACGAATTATGTGTTAAGAATAGTGGTTTGATTTAACTTTTGATTGTGTTTTAACATATGCTTAAAGTTTTATTTTCTTATTTGAGTGAAGATTTGAGAAAAACCTTAGTTTCCCATTTGAGATTCAATATGAATGAGCACACATATTTATTGTTCATATTGTTCATTGTATTGAATTTTGAATTGTCCAAGTGGGACAATTTGGTAAGAAATTTTTCCTTCACTTAGTTAATAGTTATTATTTAAATCTCATATCTTATACTTACTGAAATTTCGATCTGCTACATTTTTTTTTGTTCTCTGGGTGTATACTTAAACGTGGTAGATCTCACTGCGTTCAAGTTATGCACTTGGAGACCAATGGGAAATGCTGTCAAAATTTTGTCAAGTATAAAATATGAAATTTAAGGAATAACTATTAACCAAGTGTTGAAAAAGTTTCTTATCGAATGGGATAGGGCCATACCATGTTAAGAAGGAGATGAAGATATAAGGATTTGTATTAATGTGCTAAATCAATTTCAGTAATCATGAGACCCGATCGAAGTTGAATGTTACGAAGAACTGATCCTACTAACTATGTAAGTGAAGAATTCAAGGATGGAGTTGATGCTTTCATTAGAGTTGCTAAAGGAGACCCAACAATTATTGATGCATTAAATCACATCCTTTGTCCATGTGCTAGATGTAAGAATCGTGCTTGGAGGAATGTATTTGAGGTAGAACAACATCTGTATAAGTACAGATTTGTGGATGGTTATGTAAATTGGATTATTCATGGTGAGGACATATGGGGGGATAGCGGCTCAATATCCATTGTCCATGATGATGAAGTGGAGTCTAGGAATCCATACGTGGATATGATTATGGATGCCGCAGGTGATAGATTAAATCCAGAGGCTCAAGATTTAGAAGAGGATCCAAATGCATCAGCTGCAAAGTTTTATGACTTGCTAAGAGACGCTGACGAACCTTTATGGGATGGTTGCCATAAGCACACGAAATTGTCAGCTGTAACTCAACTTTTGAACTTGAAGTCAGAGTTTGACATGAGTGAGAGTTGTTATGATAGAATGATTGTCATAATTAAGAGCATGCTTCTAGAGCCTGAAAGTTTACCCGAAAACTTCTACAAATCAAAGAGAATAGTTCGTGAGTTGGGATTAGGATATGAGAAGATAGATGCGTGTCTCAATCAGTGCATGTTATATTACAAAGAATACAGTGACAAGAGACTCTACTCAGTTTGCTTAGTATGTGGACACTCACGATTCAAACCGAAGGCGGGACGTTCATCGAATGAGAAGGATGTGCCACACTCAGTGTTGCGATATTTTCCCATTATGCCAAGACTCCAACGTCTGTTTATGTCCAAAAACATTGCACAGTATATGACTTGGCATGCGGATAAAGTGCGTCAAGATGAATCAGTTATCAGGCATCCAGCTGATGCTAAGGCTTGGAAACGATTTGACGCTACCCATTTAACATTTGCGCTAGACGCTCGAAATGTTAGGCTTGGCCTGTGTACAGACGGTTTTAATCCATTCAGCGGTTCAACCACACTATATTTATGTTGACCTATTTTTGTCACACCGTACAATCTACCTCCAAGTATGTGTATGAGAAGAGAATTCATATTCCTCACTCTTGTGATTCCTGGACCAAAGTCACCAGGTAAAAGCTTAGATGTCTATCTTAGACCCCTAATTGATGATTTGAAGATATTGTTGGATGATGGGGTGCAAACTTATGATGCCTGGAAGAAGCAAAATTTCGATATGAAAGCGGCTTTGTTGTGGACAATAAGTGACTTTTCAGCCTATGGAATGCTGTCTGGATGGAGCACTCATGAAAAACTTTCTTGTCCGCTTTGTATGAATCATAGTAAGTCATTTGTGTTGAAGTACGGTAGGAAATGTTGTTGGTTTGATTGTCATCGCCAATTTTTGCCCTTTGATCATCCATTTCACTGTGATCAAAACTTTTTTAAGAGATCGACAGTGAAAAAATCTAATCCACCGCAACGACTGAGTGGGACAGATGTCTTGAATAGAATGACTCAACTTAAGGAAATCATTTTCGGCTTGAATTCAAGTAAACAAAAACAAGATGGCTTTGATATACACCACAATTGGGTGAAGAAGAGCATATTCTGGGAATTGCCTTATTGGTCCACTAATCTAATACGACATAATTTAGATGTTATGCATGTCGAAAAGAACGTGTTTGATAATATCTTCAACACTGTCATGGACATAAAGGGCAAGACAAAAGATAATGCAAATGTAAGAGAAGATTTGAAGATAATATGCAAACGTCGTACCTTAGAGCTAATAGTTGAGAATGGCAAGTGTAAAAAACCAAAGGCGACATATGTCTTGGATGCCAATAAAAGAAGAATGGTGTGTGAGTGGATAAAACAGTTAAAATTTCTTGATGGGTATGCATCGAATATCGCATGTTGCATCAATATAGACGGCGGGAAGATATATGGAATGAAAAGTCATGATTGTCATGTTTTTATGCAAAGGTTAATTCCTCTGGCATTTCGTGATATCTTACCAAAACCTATATGGGGATCGTTAACAGAACTAAGCTTGTTCTTTAAAGAAGTTTGTGCAACTGAAATTCGTGCTTCCACCATGGAGAATGCAGAACTTTCTATCATTGAAACAATTTGCAAGTTAGAGAAGATTTTTCCTCCAGCATTCTTTGACGTGATGGAACATCTGTTGTGCATCTCCCTTATGAAGCTAAGGTTGGAGGACCAGTGCATTAGAAGTGGATGTACCCTATTGAGAGGTGTATGTTGTACTTGAAAAGAAAGGTCCAAAATAAGGTGAAAGTTGAAGGATCTATTTGTGAAGCGTATATTTTAGAAGAAATTTCTAATTTTACTTCCATGTATTTTCATCCCCACCTACAGACCAGGCGCACTCAAGTTCCTTGGAATGACGACGGTGGGAAAGATACAATTAATAAATGGTTATCTATTTTTAAACATCCACGTCGTCATGTCGGGAGAGGTCGAAATGGACTCTTGACAGATATGAAACTTCAGATTGCTGAGACATATGTGCTTGTAAATTGTGGAGAAGTAGAACCTTATCTCCAGTAAGTTTACTCTCTATCTAATGAATTTGTTATTAATGTGCTAAATTTATGCTAAATATTAATTATTATATTGATTAGATAATTCGAGAATTCGTTAAGGGATACAGATCCCAATATCACTGATGATCAAATATTAGAAGCTCGAGATAAGGACTTCAGTAGGTGGCTAAAACATCTAGTAAGTCATTTTATCCATAATAGTGATCTATCTTGTTAAATTCAATGTGCATTATGCTAGATGTTACAACTATCTACCGTCTATGTAATGATACAGGTTAATATAGGCCAAGTTGAGGATCAAATGATACGAGAGATAAGTTACGGTCTATCCAAGTCTGTGACTTCTTACTGTGGCTTAATAGTTAATGGGTACAGATTTCATACCTAAGTGTACGGACAAAATAAAGCTATCATGAATAGTGGCATATGTGTTAGATGTAGTATATATGGTGAGAATGACTTCGACTATTATGGCATCGTTGAAGATATACTGAAATTTTCATATGTAGGAAATCAGAACAAAGTATTTCTTTTACAATATCATTGGTTTGACCCGATAAATGGAGTCAATGTTGATAACAGATATGGGTTGGTTGACATCAAGTATAAATCAAGACTTCACTCAAATGAGCTATTCGTCTTAGCCGAATAAGCACAACAAGTGTACTATACAAGATACCCACAAAGTGGGAATAGAGCTAATGGTAAATGGTGGGCAGCTTGCAAGGTCAGAGCAAAACTCTTCGTGGCTGAGACATTGAATGAGGAAGGTGATGAATTGAATGACTTAACTGCCACTGATTATTACTAAGATGATGGATCCCTTGGAACACACAATCCTGTGATAGATGATGAAGCAGTCTCCTTGTTTGATGCACATGCCCAGATGGAAGAAGTGAACATACGTGATATACATTATCCAATGGACGATCTGGTTGATGATGAGTTCTTTGATGACAACGAAAATAATGAAATTAATGAATTCTCAGATGAAGATGAAGAATCTTTTGCTTCAAACCCAAGTAGTTAAAATTAAAGCTTGTTCAATAAATTTCGTTAATGGTATTTACACTGGAATATCATTATTATATTTTGAGATTTTTATTGACATATAGTTTCTTAACTCGTCATGTTTCATTATGTTTCCTTATGCAGATATCCATAATGACCATTCGAGGTAGAGGTACTGGACGCAGCCGTGGGAGAGGCCGTAATGTTGCATCTACCCATGATTCTCCACCAGTACAACATTCTCAGCCTTCTCCAAGTATATCTGTAGGATAATCTTTTTAATTATTATTAACTCGTGGTTTATATAAATGTAATATATATGTGTTTTTTTTATGTATAATTATGTTAGGTGCAACTTCAGCTACTGGCCCATCGATTAGTGCAGGCCTACCAGCGTCTAGTCCATTGACTATTGGAGGTGCATCAGCTTCTGTCCCACCCCTTACTGACCCAGCGATTTCTATGCCACCCCCTGCTGACCCACCCACTAGCGGCCCGAATGTGGTGCCTTCATGTGGAGAATCCAACGTAAAAACAAATAGCAGGGAACTTATATATGTGGCGCTTGTCCCTGAACCGTAAGTACTAGTGACATATCATATTTTATTCCATGTATTTATTTTCAGATAACCAACATTATCTTATTGTACTTACAGGAGGAGATTTCTACCGTCGAGGGTGACACGTGACATTATGTACAATGTCATGACACGGATGCCGGTTCCGGCTAGTACGTGGCGAGGTTATCCAACTGAGATGAAAGAAATACTATTTATCGACTTCATGGTAAGTAATTGTGTTTATAGAGTTATATATTATACGTTTATTGAAAAATAAATATATATATATATCCTTTGTGTAGGCTAAGCATCGGTTCACATCTGATGCTGATCGCGATTATGGCGAGAACTGTCTGGGAACGGACTATCTTGGACCGTTATCCAGACCATTTGAACAAAGCATGAGATAAGGCATTTGAGAGGGCAAATTCAAATAACTTGGCTGATATTAAGGGCCATGGGCCCAGAGGAATGAGGATGAAAGTGTGGGATGGCGTGGTCGACATTTGGCTGACAGATAAATGGATGACGAGTTCTGCAGCTGCTCGAAGGAACAGGGCAGCCATGCCTGATGCCTTGAAGCATACAGGTGGGTCGATAAGCTTTGGTCAACACGAGCAAGATGGTAATATAACTTCCTCATTTAAAGTTTTAATGATAAGCATCTGTGTATGAACATGTTGTAATTACTTGAGTTATTTGCCTATCTTGAGTATGACATAGTATTTTAGAGGGATTGCCTTGCTTTTGATATGTGTTTATTATATAATATTCTTCCATATGGGATTACAGGAGGCAGAGTTAAAGCATCCGGTTTCTTACAGAGATCTATATGCAAAAGTTCATAAGAAGAAAGATGGAAGCTATGTTTCTGAGCGCTCGAGAAATTTTATTGTAAGTGTCTTGTTCCTATTCAAAAGTCATATATATTTTAGGTTGTTTATTTTTTGGTTAATATTTTTCTTGTTTTGTTATTTTTAGGAGTCATATGACACCGCAATGACAGAAAAATATGGAGAAAACTCTTCTTCTCACCCTATGGTTAACCCAGAGGTCTGGTTGGATGTGACGGGTCCCAACAAGAAGGGACGTGTGCATAGCATAGGTAACAACTTGCACATTGACACCAGGCCAGCTTCATCCTCCTCAGTTGTGGGTCCTTCCCACTCTACACCGTTGACACAAGACATATCTGAAGCTGTAAATACAGCAGTGGCAGCAGCGATGACTTCGTTTGTCCAGAGTCAACTTGTCCCTATGTTGGCGCCCTTCCAATCGTTCCTATCTATGATCGGATCAACAAATGTTGCTCCACAACCACCATCGCAAGATTTAGGTAGGGAGGGTCGAGAGGAAGATGAAGACGAAGACGAAGACAACTTAGACTGATTGCCATTTTTTATTCTTATTGTCAAATTTGTATAACTTTCAACTATATTGATTGATTATTTGTATAATAACTTTTAACTATATTGTTAGATTATTTTGTACAATTTTTTTGTTGTATCATTTTACAATTATTGGATTGTTTGTTGTTGGATTTTTGTTTGGTGGATTGTGGTTTGATATGCAAGTTTTGGGAAAGTTATATATATATATATAGGTTATTAAAAAAATCAAGCTCATTAGCGAGGGATTAGCGACAGAAACTCACATTGTATATAACGAGAGATTAGCAAAGAAATAGTGAGGGATATGTTAGCGAGGGATTAACGAGAAAATAGTGACTGAATAATACAAGCTATTAGCGAGTGATTAGAGAGGGATTAGCGAGGGAAGTTAGAGAGGGATTAGCGAGGGAATAGAGAGGGAATTAATAGAGAAGGAATAGCGAGGGAAATTGACAAAATTAGTAAATAATACGGCGACGGAATAGCGAGGGCAATTCCTTCCCAAAATAGTGAGGGAATATTAGCGAGGGATTGAGAGGAATTAGCGAGGGAAATTAATTTTCTAGAGACGGATTAGAGATAGAATACTTTCCCTCGCTAATTAGCGATGAAAAAACTAACTTTTCCCTCGCTAATCCCTCGCTAATTAAATTAGTGAGGGATTAGCGAGGGAAATTTCCCTCACTGATTTCCTGATTTCTTGTAGTGTCGTGTCTTGGTTTCTTTGGTGCAATTGGTATAGCTGATAACCTATTGCCTAAGGTGGTGGCTAGCAAGATTGGTTTGGAGATTGCTTGATCTCGTGGTTATTGCAAGGTGCTATGTGAATTGGATTACCTAGAAGCTTGCCGTTTGTTGTATGATTGAGACTCTTTCCACAAATCATTATGGGGCTGTGCTTGCTAATATCCAATGCTTGTTAGATAGAGATTAGGAGTGTAGGACTCAACATATCCTTAGAGAAGCTAATTTTTGCACTGACCACCTTGCTAAGGTGGGTTGTGTAATATCATAATACTAGTATTCTAGTATATCAGGATATATTCGAATAAATTGTATTAGCCATGTTATTTCTATAATTTAATATCAAACTAATCCATAATATTTATACAAATAATTATGGAGAGCCATAAAGGAAAGGTCATATATATATACATCAATAGCCTCAAAAGGATAAAGTGTTATACGTACAATTTTATACAAACTCAAAGCAAATATAAATAAATACATAAGTTTTATTTCAAAAATTAAATAAAACTACACTACAGTAGTTCTTCTGCTTCTTTGTCTCCTTTCCTTTCGAAGGGTCTTGACCTAGATTTACATAGAAACACAGCAGGGTGAGAATTCACAAATTCTCAGTAAAAACATTCAAAAACCAGCATTTGTAATATTCATAATAAATAAACAAACAAATCATACATAACATTATAATATTTGAACTTACTAATAATATATTATGGTTTCATTAAGACATTGAATCTCTACTCAATATCACTAGAACATCTTCTTATTCTTTTTATGTAAAGGTTCACTAAGCAGAATGCATAATCTATATACGTAAGCTCATCTTTCTTATGATATGACAATTGTCATAAAAATTGTAACATCTCATAGCTCGTTCATTCATAAACATGTTATAAGTGCTACACAAATAACCTTCTTCTATGAATAAACCTACTAAGTTTAGATTTAGGATTTGCAATAGGCAATTGAGACTCTACTCAATACTACTGGAATATTCACATTTCCTTACTCTATGTAAACATTCACTAAGCCAATCCACAACCCTTAACGAAACTCATTCAAAGATAAGACAATCACCCATACAATTGTCAAAGAATTGGAAATGAATATGTATACAGTATGCTCACGCTTATGCAATGTTCGAGAATATTGTTTGTGAAAGGCAAATATAATTATCTATGTGTAGATTTGTGTGTGTATCACTTGCACATTTTGCGTTCTCTTTAAACTTGTAGTTAAGAAGACTAACTCTTCAAACTACTTGGTAGGGAGAGAATGTGTTACCTCCTTAACCTACCTTGTAATGAGTGGACTGGTTCTTACCCACACTAGTGAGAGTACTGATTCCACTACATAAACTTGTAACCTTGACACTATGAGAATATAGGGTTAAATCATTGTTCAAAGAACCTTTTGGAGTTTTCCATTCTCTCCTTTGGCCAAATGATTGTGCACACCATGTATGGTTACTCTATGTAGGAATTAACAAGTAACATTAAATGCAACATCTTTGTTCTTCAATGATTAGCACCATAAACCTTACTTATGTCAATCCACTACTATTGGATGTACAAGGTTCTATTTCTTTACACATGTACTAGGTAGATATTTCCTTCTTAAAATGTCCCTAATAGTGTTTTAACTTACACCAAAAGGCATGCATAAGAGATTCCTGCATCTCTAGCTCTGTTTTCTTCACAAAGGAGCATTTCATGCACTATGACAACTAACCATTGTCAAACAAATTTGCTTACTTGTATTTATTATACCCTACCATCACATCTCAAGTGACATTGCATGATACACTATGCTTCTCAAGAAACTAGATACTGATGAGACCACGGCAAGTGTACCGGATCATCAAGTAATAAAAACGGTGAGAAAATCGGATATCGTTCTCAAGGATCAATGACCAATTACTAATTCATGAACTTAGCTACTATTTAAACCAAAATTTGGATCAAAGAGAGCTCTAACGAAACTAACACAACAATGAAAGAACAAAAGCAATGACAATATGTTTGGAATTTTATATTTGGCAATTCAACAAACACTTAATATGCGATATGACAAAAAGTTCGATTAATGAAAGAGTTGAGATCAAGTTTCATTTGATTTCATTTGCTGCATATTAACTTGGAGTTAAAAACAAATTTCTACTTCTATTTTGTTATCGAATGCTCCAAAATATCCAAGTCCTAATTCCTTAGGCGCAAGAACCTTAAATCCTAGTTAAAATCCCTAATTACTTAGGTGATTCTAAACGGGAAAAAGCATTAAGATTAAGAACTCATTGACTATTCCTAGTACGATGAATCACAAGGTTCAAAAACTCAAACAAAATTTACACATCAAATTTTTATCTAATGTATAAACCTAAAATTCATTCTAAGGATGATTAAACCCTAGAAAGCTTTAAGAACAGAGATTATAAACTCAAAATAGACGAATCCATTAAGCTTAACTGAATCCCAAGTCAAATACAAGCAAAATCCATAAAAATTCACTTAACCCTAACAAGGGAGAGTTTAGCTAGATATAGAAACAAATACAGAAATTAAAACAGTAGAGAAGAAGATGAAAAACTCCATGAAAGATTAAAGAAAATCTGAGCTCCCACTTTTCTTCTCTTCAAGTCCACCTCCATGTTTTCTAAATTAGGTCTAGTTTTTCGTATCCTCCCTCTGTCCCTTGAAAAACCTCTTCATTTAGCTAAAAATGCTCTGTTGACATGAATTGGGCCAAAATATAAATAGGCCTGCGTGACACTCATCGGCCAGTAGCCAATTGGCCGCCCGGCGACCTAGGTTTACTGCTGCTTTCTTTTCGATTTTGACTTTCCATAGCCCAGCAGCCAGTTGGCCGCCCGGCGATCTAGGGTATGCTGTTGCTTCCTTTTCCTTTGCTTTTCTGAGCTCCTAGCAGTCCAAAATACATGTATGACAGTTCAATGACATTGCTAGTTCTTCCATTTAGCCCTATTCTTCATAGTTTCGAGCTTCATCCTTCTTTAACCTTCACTGCAAATAAGATAACACAAATGAGATGTAAAACATTCCAAAATACAACTAAACTCCATGGGGTTCATCAAAGTAATCATCTTATGCCATCATGGTCAAAATCAGATTTAAATGAGGCAAAAAAATGTTAAAAGTTGGATGCAAATGGCTAAATCCAATCAAAAAGCATGAGTAAAAATAGATAATTTGTATGATTATCACCACTTCAAACTTAAAACTTTGCTTGTCCTCAAGTAAAAATAGAATGAGAAAAAGGAGAACACAATAGTCACCAACTCTATGCTAACTGATGGAAGGAAAAAAAGTGTGTCCCACAAGACACAAACAGGCAAAACAACCATCCAAGCAGTCCTAGGAGTTTAACCATCAACTGTGCAGCTTGAGGTTCAAGGAAATGAGAAGTTGGAGTCATGCCAGGAATACACTGATCAATCACAGCTTGAAAGTTAATGGATTTAGCAACTAATGCATGCAAAGTGATTTGCTTTATTAACCTCTCATTTATGTAGATGTTCACTCATGCTCTCTTGTATTTGGGCTTGTGTTTCTCTCAGTCAACATAATTTAAGCCCACCTCCCATGAATTTGATTTTCATCTCAAACATATCATGATTCACACAATGTACCAATCAGAAGGACATAATTCAAGGTTGCATTGGTGCCAAGGTATAAGGTAGATAAAATGAACATGTAAACTATTACCTTAAAGAGCAAGTGAGCATTGGTGCTTCTAACAAACCTTCAACTCATAAACCTCATACCTTTCAAATTCTTTTCTCTTTTTTTTTTTATTTCCCCAGTAACTTACATGGTCTCAAAGGGGTACCTGGTCATTGTGTCAAGTATTTCCCCAGTAACCCATCAGTCTCAAAGGGGTGCCAATTTAACAATTCAATGATTTTTCATGCCTTCATAGAATTCAATTTGAACAATCAACCAAACATAAAAACATCCTACTCCAAACTTAGTTTCTTGTTAACTCCTTAATATCTCAATTCCAATGCTCACCTAGCTCCTTCAGGTGGGTCAGATGTTGCTTATGTGGCTAGGCTCAATTAGAAGGGTTGAACAAAGAAGGGGATCATTAGGCTCAAAAGATTATACAAAAGATGTGATTATTTGGTTACCTTTTAGTTACTGGCTTAACAAACAAAATACCTTTGTCATGTTCAAACATTGTGCAAATCAAGAGGGTGTAAGAGAATCAAGCAAATTTAGGAGAGTAGAGCCTCAAAAGTGTCCCCTCAGCAATAAAAACATGTTAGAGGCTCAATACTCCTACCCAGGACAAGGAATGCTGACTATTTACAAAAAATGGTGCCAAATCATTAACAACCAAGTAACAAGATTTATGTATACATGGTATGAACCATTTCTAATGGGCTTCAAGCAACAAGATCACATAATTTTTAGGTTCCACACATAGGCAAGCAAGTTGATTGATTCCATCACAATTAGGTTTGGGTACTCAAAAGAAAAATTACCCCCATAGTTTAGAGCCAAGTTCAAAAACAGGATAACTAAAGAGAACAATACACAAGAAAAACTAGCATGCAAACTCCTAAATTAATCCTAATTACCAAGTAGAACTAAAAACTCCTAACCTAAAGATAAAATGCAGGAAAATTAATAAAAGCTAGAAAGGAGAGAAGGAAAAATATCTGGTGGGTTCTGAGCAGAACCCGTAGCAAAGCTCCTCATAGTCCTTTCTTTTTAAAAGCTAGGATAGGTTAGTCTTCATCTGACTCCTCCTCCTCTGAGTCATCCTCTCCTTCATCTTCTTCTTCTTCTGTCTTTTCTTCAATTTCTTCTTCATTCTCTTCAGCTTGATCCCTCTCTTCTAGTGCTGCCGAACTAAAGGCTCCAAAGGGCCTCCAGTCCACAAACTGTTCCACCTCCTCAGTTGTTCGGCTACTCATGGGAGTGATATTGAGATTAAGTCCTTCCCACATCTGTCGCATGATATCCTCCATCCTCCGGTTATCCTCTCTTGAAACTTGCCACATTCTATGTAGGGCTTCCATATTGTGATGCATGATATCCCTTTCTTGCCCAACTGAGCTCAAATCCTCTGAGGTTGACCCTTGTTTTTGAGCTCGCGGCTCTCTTCTAGTTAGTCTAGTCCTCGGAGGTCTTCCTCCACCCCTCACAGGCTTGGTGTCCTCCACTAAACAATGAGTGGAAATGAAATGTATGTCAATCCTTGTAGGACTCTTCATTGGTGCCAGGTCAACATTCGACACCTTAGTTTTTTCACAGAGTAGAGTGATCAAATGTGGATAAGCTAAGGTTACTGATGTTGAATTGGCTATACTCTAGATGTTTTCACATAGGATCTTGCCAATATTTAGAATCTTCCCACTCATGATTGCACATACCATTCCAGCTCGGTCAAACTTCACATCTGATTTATTTGTGTTGGGGAGGAGGTTTGAAACGATGTAAGATGCCTAGAATCTGGGGATGGTTTTAAGGTCACCAGAATTGACTTTTTTGGGCTTGTTTCCTTTGGTAAATTCCCAGGCAGCTCCTGGTCGGCATAGTAAGCTTAACATTTTATCCACATCTTCCTTTGTCATGGATCCAGATTCTCTTTCTTGGAATTCTTCCTAAACACTTTTGCCTTCCCAATTGGGCTGAGTGCTTAGGACTTCATTGATTGTGTCAGCATTAAAAGGGACATACTTTTCCCGAACAAAACTCATTGCTGTTGGGGCTTCCCTTTTTGGGATGAAAGCATTAGCAAAAAATTCTTTCACTATTTTGCTGTACCCCTCCTTGGGGTACGAGACTAATGTTTCCCACATTCTTCGATGAATCTCCTGCACTACCGAGGGAACTTAAGAAATTTCAGAGAACACCACTGTTCTTTCTTGAATTATCCCCCTCTTATGCATAGTGTTGTAGTGTTCCTCGCATTTTGCTGATCGGAATCGTTGTCTGTCAACTGCGCGTCCACTCAAAGATGAGCCATCAGCTTTTCTCTTCACAGGTTGCTTAGAAGCCATAGTACTCAACCTGCAGAATATCAACAGAATCAGTACTTAATTACAATCACACAACATCTTACAAGCCATATCTTATGCTCAAGCAAAGATAAGTGCAGTGGATCAATAAAGTTCAAGAGCAACATCTTTTCCATTTTGGAAGCTTTTATCATTTTAACATTCATATTTAATTCCACATTCCAGAAGTTATCAAGAACCAACAGTTGTAGACCCATAAAGTAATATGAAAGTTTATTCCCAAAAATTCAATTTCAATTAATTCACCAAAGATTTTCACAAGCTTAGGCTAGGGACAACCCACATTTAACTCTAATTGCGAGTCTAAAACCTCAGTTTTCTAATCAAAGCCAATTATATCAAAAAGTCCCAAATTTAGTCTCACCAAACCCCCCATCAAACAATTTTCTCAATTATTTCTCATTATGGGTATAATTCAACCAATTGAAAATGGAAACATATAATACATGAGCTAAATTGCATATCCAAAAAGTCAATTTGCAGAAAACCCCATGCTACAAGAAAAACCCAATTTTACATAGTACGAACCCTAACTATGCAATTTAACACAATTCTACCTCATTTACAATTAATCTCAAGAATCCAATAATGGAATCAAGTTAACAATGCTCTCAATTGCAAGATTAAATCATCAATTTATCATAAAATGCATTTCACACAAAACCCCCCAAATTGGCACATTCAAACCCTAAGCATGCAATTAACACAAAAATGAAGACACTCTCATAATCCAAAACACCAAAGAAAACCCACTATTAATTTTCAGAATGAGCAGAAACCAAACAAATCTATGGGTCAACTTGGAAATAATCTGGGTAAAAGAACATACCTTACAAAATGGCAACAATGGAGGAGAGAAAGAGAGCATGAAGAGGGAGAAAACGCAAGGAGAGAGAGAACGTGTGAGAGAGACGTGACTAAAGGAAAAGAGGAAATGAAATGAGAAAATGGTGAAAGTGAAAGAGAGCTAGACGTGGGGAGCTCTGTTTTGTGTGTGTGAAAGTGAAAGAGAATAATGAAGAGTGCAAGAAGTGTGTGCTACGTGAGGTAAAGAAATAGAAGAGATTTTTTAATTTTTTTTAAAATACCGCCCAGCGGTATACTGGCTGCCTAGCGTCACAAAGTCGGAAGCCAATTTTTTTTAAATTGGACTACTCGACGGTAACACTACCGCTCGGTGATAGTAACTTAGAGGCATTCTCTCGTTATTTTCAATTAACCGCCCAGCGGTATATCATGCCGCTTAGCGGCTTATAAAACCCATTACTGCTCGGTGGTAAAACTACCGCACGATGGTACTAAGTCAGAGAACTTTGTTATGAGTCCCTCATGGCCGCCCAGCGGCACTATGGTAGCCCAGCGATATGTAAAATTTCGTATAGGCCAGCGGCCAGTTGGTCGCCTAGCGTCCTTAAATCAGAGAGGACTATTCGATAATCCTACTAGGCCGTCCAGCGGCATACCACTGCCTGGTGGTGCGTACAAACAACGATCACCCAGCGGCACTCTGGCCGCCCGAATTGTAGGGCCTTTGCTGCTGTCCTATCTCCACTAAAATGTCCACCATACCCAGAATTATGACAATGCTACAAAATTTATTCTTGATCTTCCTCTGGCACACATCTTTTCAATAGACCATCAACACCTCTCTTGTACAGAAATGGTTCGTTCCACACATAGAACTTGACTTCATGAAAGAATCTTTTCCACTGTTGTGAGTTGAAGTCCACCGGAACCACCTTGCCAACCTTGTAGTTGGCTATATCAGCATACCATGGCAAACTCACTGTGACCCACAACTGCTCATCAGAAAATTGATCATTGATTAGTCTTTTCTCCTCATTTTCTTTTGCACTTTCCAACTGAGATAAGTGATCAGTCACTGAATTCTCGGTTCCTTTCTTATGTTTTATTTCCAGATCGAACTCTTGAAGCAATAGAATCCATCGAATGAGCCTTGGTTTCGAATCTTGCTTAGCGAATAAATACCGGACAGCTGTATGATCTGTATATACAATCACTTTGGAACCTACCAAGTAAGAACAAAACTTCTTAAATGCATAAACCACAGGCAATAGTTCTTTTTCAGTAGTAACATTATTAAGTTATGCAGCATTTAAAACATGACTCGCATAATAAATCACATGCAACAACTTATCTTTCCTTTGGCCTAAAATAGCACCTACAGCCGTGTCACTTGCATCACACATGATTTCAAAAGGTAAACTCCAATTAGGTGCAGTGATAATTGGTGCAGTGGTCGGTTTATGCTTCAAAGTGTTAAAGGCTAACATGCATGCATCATCAAAATTAAATGGAGCATATTTTATAAGGAGATCACTAAGAGGTTTAGCAATTTTTGAAATTTTTTTTATGAGTCTCCTATAAAAGCCAGCATGCCCCAAAAAACTAAGAACGCCTTTTACATTAGTGGGAGGGGGAAGTTTTTCAATAACTTCAACTTTGCCACGATCAACTGTAATCCCTTGGTTAGAGATGCGGTGCCCTAAAACGATTTCCTCTCTCACCATGAAATGTTATTTTTCCCAGTTTAAAACCAAGTTTGTTTCTTCATATCTTTTTAAAACTAAAGACAAGTTATGCAAGCATATATCAAATGAAGAACCAAACACAGAAAAATCATCCATAAACACTTCGATATGTTTTTAAATCATATCAGAAAAAATAGACATCATACACCTTTGGAATGTGGCTGGTGCGTTGCAAAGTCCGAGGGGCATCCTTCTGTAGGCGAACACTCCATAAGGGCATGTAAATGCTGTTTTCTCCTGATCCCCTAGAGCTACAACAATCTGGTTGTAGTCGGAATATCCATCCAAAAAGCAATAATAGTCATGCCCGACCAATCGGTCTAACATCTGGTCAATGAAAGGAAGTAGGAAGTGATCCTTCCTTATTGCATCGTTCAGCTTCTGATAGTCAATACATACCCTTCATCCCGTAACAGTCCGAGTGAGTATCAATTCATTATTTTCATTCATAACCACTGTTGTCCCGCCCTTTTTAGGCACAACTTGGACAATACTAACCCAAGGGCTGTCCGAAATAGGGTAAATGAGTCTAGCATCAAAAAGCTTGAAAACCTCATTCTGAACCACTTCTTTCATGATTGGATTAAGTCTCCTTTGTGGTTGCACTACTGCTTTATGATTTTCTTCCATGAGTATTTTGTGTATGCACAGAGAATGACTTATTCCTTTCAAATCACCAATTGACCATCCAATGGCCTCTTTATGATCCCGAAGTACCCTCAATAATTTTTCTTCTTCCAATTGGCTCAATCCAGCATTTATGATGACAGGGCAAGAATTGTGCTCACTAAGAAAGGAATATTTTAAATGTGTAGGCAATGGTTTGAGCTCAACTTTTGGCACTTCATCGCTTTTTGGTTGGGTTTCATATTCTCCTCTCACTAATTCCTCCCATTCAAGTTGTTCATTTTTAGGATAGGGAAATGAGCTTTCCAACAAGCTAAGTATTTCTTTAACTGTCGGATAATCATCTTCATCAACTTCCACATTTGATCCAATAAGCACTTTTTCAAGAGGCGAAGAGAGGCTGCCTTCCATATAAGACTTAGAGATCGTGGAATCATATACATCAATGCTAAAGCATGCTTCTCTATCTCCCGGGTGCTTCATAGCTTCAAAAACATTAAAAGTAATGGCTTCATCTTGGAACTTTAATGTTAAAATCCCATTAGCCACATCAATGAGAGCTCTACTTGTTGCAAGGAACGACCGACCCAAAATCAATGGAATGTCTCTATCCTCTTCCATGTCAAGAACAACAAAGTCCACCGAAAAAATGAATTTGTCTACTTTCACCAAAACGTCTTCAATCACTCCATGGGGATTCTTCATAGACCTATCTGCAAATTGAAGAGTTACCATGGTGGGCTTTATTTGGTCGATCCTCAATTGCTTGAAAATGGACAAAGGCATAAGACTAATGCTTGCACTAAGATCACATAAAGCCTTCCCAAATGTTCTTTCACCAATGGTGCACAGAATTGAGAAACTTCCAGGATCCTTAAGCTTAGGAGGAAGCTTTTTCTATAGAATTGCATTGCTCCTCCATAAGCATAATGGTTTCTTCATTTCCAATCCTTCTCTTCTTGGACAATAAATCCTTTATGAATTTCACATAGGAGGGCATTTGTTCTAGAGCTTCGGCAAACGGGATGTTGATTTATAACTTGTTAAACACCTCTAGAAACTTCCCAAACTATTTTTTATCATGCTCCTTCTTGAGTCGTTGAGGGAATGACAACTTGATAGTTGGTGGTGGCATCTTTATTTTTTGCTCCTTTGGTGACTCATTTTCATTAGAGTCATTGAGTGAGTCACCTTAAGATGCTTCAACTTCCTTGAGAGGGACTTCTTCACTAGGCTCCTCAACTTTGCCTCCACTGCTTTTCTCTTTCCTTGGTTGATTCTCAATTACTTTTTCACTCCTAGTTGTTGTAGCTTTTGCATGCTCCATTCTTCTAGGATTTGGGACTGTGTCACTTGACAATGAACCTAGAGGTCTCTCCGAAATTTGTTTTGCAAGTTGGCCCACTTGAGATTCCAAATTCTGGATTGATGCCTCTTGATTCCTAAATAATACACCTCTTGTCTCATCTATGAAATCGGTAGTCTTTTGGACAAAAGAAGAGGTTTGAGAAGCTAGTTTCTCCAAAGCTACTTCCCACGAAGCCTTCTTCTCAATAGATGGAGGTTGAGATGAAGAGCCTTGATGCGAAGAGTGTTAAGGAGGACCTTGATATGAAAATTGTTGTCTCTAAGGAGCTTGGTTGCGTTGATTACCTTGGTTACTCCATGAAAAGTTAGGGTGATTTCTCCACCCCAGATTATAAGTGTTGGAGTAGGGGTTGTGTTATTGCCTTAGAAGGTTATTCATGAAGTTGACTTGTTCTTGAGATGGAGATCTAAACATGTTACCAGGATAATCTACATTCTCATGTTCTCCACCACAAAAATCACATGACAAAGGAGTATTACTTACTGCATTCACCTTAAGAGTGTCAACCTTCTTCGTGAGATTCTCAAGTTGTTAAGTCAAGATTTTGTTCTGAGCTAAAAGTGCATTCATTGAATTAACCTCCAAGTATCTTTTCTTCACCACTGCTCTTTTCCCATTTCTTTGGTAGTCATTGTTGGCCTTCATTTCAAACAAGTCGCAAGCTTCTTCCAAAGTTTTATAGTTCAAGGCCCCGCTTGCTGCAGCATCAACCATTGTTCTAGTTTGAGGCAGCATGCCATTATAGAAGCTTTGCACCTGGATCCAAAAGTCAAAATAGTGGTGTGGCTATTTCCTCAATATTTCATTGTATCTCTCCCACGTTTCACTAAGAGACCCCCATCAAACTGCCTGATTGATGTGATCTCACTTCGCAACTTTGCAGCCTTGGAGGGAAATACATTGTCAAAAATTTCTGAACCAAAATTTCGTAGGTAGTTATGCTTCCCCTTGCCAATGAATCCAACTAACTCTTAGCCCTGTCCCTCATGGAGAAAGGAAACAATCTCAGGAAAATGACATCCTCACTCACTCCATTTAACTTCACAGTATCACAAATTTGAAGGAATCCTTGTATATGTGCATGTGGGTCCTCATTATCGAATTCCCCAAACTAATTGTTTTGAATCAAATGGAGTAGAGCTGGCTTCAACTTGAAATTGTTTGCTTGAACTAGAGGTCTTGCTATGCTCGCCCCACACCCATCCATGTTAGGAATAAAGTAATCCATAAGAGTCCTAACAGGTGGTTGTGGTAGTGGTTGTTATGGTGGTGGAGGATCCACATTTTCTCTATTGTTTGCCATATCTTCAACAACAATGTGAGCGTCACCCAAATTCCTTCTTTATTCTCTTGTTTGCTTCCTCAAAGCTCTTGCGGTTCTTTCTATTTTAGAGTCAAACAGAAGGTGATCAGGATGAATGAAACCTCGCATACAATGAAGACAATGTGTCAGAACAAAAATAATTAAAGAAAATACAAAAAATCTAAATAGAAAAATTCTAAATGTACCAAGAGTAAATAAAATAAAGTAAATTAAACACAAGAAAAAAATAAATGAAATAAAAGACAAATGTTTGAATTAGTAGCTGCCTTGAATATTACTGATATTAGTAAAATTAATCCTCGGCAACAGCGCCAAAAACTTGATGAGACCACGGCAAGTGTACCGGATCGTCAAGTAATAAAAATGGTGAGAAAACCAGATATCATTCTCAGGGATCAATAACCAATTACCAATTCACGAACTTAGCTACTATTTAAACCAAAATTTGGATCAAAGAGAGCTCTAATGAAACTAACATAGCAATGAAAGAACAAAAGCAATGACCATATTTTTGGAATTTTATATTTGGAAATTCAACAAACACTTAATATGCGATACAACAAAAAGTTCGATTAATGAAAGAGTTGGGATCAAGTGTCATTTGATTTCATTTGCTGCATATTAACTTGGAGTTAAACAAATTTCTACTTCTATTTTGTTATCGAATTCTCCAAAATATCCAAGTCCTAATTCCTTAGGCACAAGAACCTTAAATCCTAGTTAAAATCCCTAATTCCTTAGGTGATTCTAAACGGGAAAAAGTATTAAGATTAAGAATCCAACAAGATAACAAGCATTCATTGACTATTCCTAGTATGATGAATCATAAGGTTCACAAACTCAAACAAAATTTACACATGAAATTTCCATCCAATGTATAAACCTAAAATTCATTTTAAAGATGATTAAATCCTAGAAAGCTTTAAGAACAAAGATTATAAACTCAAAACAGACGAATCCATTAAGCTTAACTGAATCTCAAGTCAAATACAAGCAAAATTCATCAAAATCCACTTAACCCCAATGAGGAAGAGTTTAGCTAGACATAGAAATAAATACAGAAACTAAAACAATAGAGAAGAAGATGAAAAACTCCATGAAAGATTGAAGAAAATCTGAGCTCCCACTCATTTTCTCTTCAAGTCCACCTCCAAGTTTTCTAAATTAGGTCTAGTTTTTTGTATCCTCCCTCTGTCCCTTGAAAAACCTCTTCATTTAGCTAAAAATGCTTCGCTGATGTGAATTGGACCAAAATGTAAATGGGCCTGCGTGACACTCATCGCCTAGCGGCCAGTTGGCTGCTCGGTGACCTAGGTATGCTACTGCTTTCTTTTCCATTCTGAATTTCCATCGCCCAACGGCCAGTTGGTCGCCCGACGATCTTGGCTATGCTGCTGCTTCCTTTTCCTTTGCTTTTCTGAGCTCCTGGGGGTCCAAAATACATGTCTGGCAGTTCAATGACATTGCTAGCTCTTCCATTTGGCCCTATTCTTCATAGTTTTGAGCTTTATCCTTCTTTAACCTTCACTGCAAATAAGATAACACAAATGAGATGTAAAATATTCCAAAATACAACCAAACTCCATGGGATTCATCAAAGTAATCATCTTATGCCATCATGGTCAAAATCAGATTTAAAGGAGGCAAAACAATATTAAAAGCTGGATGCAAATGGCTAAATCCAATAAAAAAGCATAAGTAAAAACAAATAATTCACAGGATTATCAGATACCTACCTATGGCATTCCACTACTAATAGAAGCACAAGGTTTCCTACTTTCCTATAAATACAAGGTAATCATTTCCTTTATGAAATACCTCTACTAGTGTCTCAACACACTTTAAAAAATATATATAAAGGATTCCAATAAGTTGGGAAGTCCAAGACATCATAATAAACATCCTGAGAAATTCTGGAGTTGGTGCCTATGCGCCACCCCCACGCCTAGGCGCTATGTTCGCGGCCTCAAATAGGGAAATCCTTGATCAGTTGGCACCTAGGCGTGGTGCTCCCAGCCTGTTGCTGATCACATTTTGATAGTGGGTGCCTAGGCGCCAGTTGCACCAGAAACTTCTGCAGAAACTTGTTTTCTGCTCTATTGATTCTCCAACTAATTCCAATCCTCAAGTCTTAGGTTCTAAGAGATTTCCAATCCTAAACATGATCTCTAAATATGTTAGAATCATCAAATACTAACTCAACCCATCAAAACATGGATTCAACTCAACTTAATACCCATTTTTCAAACTTTCTACTTAAGGAACCAAATGGATATAACTAAAGCTACAAATGGCCACTTTGCATCAACTAGGCTGAAGAAAACTCATTTTAGCCATTGGAAGCAAGAACTAACTAAAGAAACCATATTTTGCCTCAAAACCCATTTTTGCTTTATAGTCATAAACAAGCATCAACTAGCATGTTGGAGAAGAAAAAATGAGATTAAAGAGTTAAGCACCCCTACCTCAACTCCATGAAGATGAAGCCAAGCTTTACCTTTGATCTTCCTTGGTTCCTTTTCCTTTTTTTTCTCTCTTTCCTTTTCTTTATTTTTTTGCCCTTGGCTGCTGCTGCTTCTTTTCATGAGAAATGAGAGAAAACAAAAGAAAAAGATAAGAAAGTCAAAGAGAAAATATGAGAACAGTGACTCATAAAGTCACTTAGATATTTTGCTAAAACTTTACATTTCTTAGGAATACTTTGATCTTACTAAACATTGTTTCCTAACTTACATCAGTGTTATGAAAAATTCTAGGATTCATCTCAATCCTTAACTCAACATTTATAACTTCTATACACCTGAAAACTATCACTTAAGTTCTATTACTTTTCCTCAAGTTAAACTGGACCTAAGGAAATAAGCTAATAGACTTATAAGCATTCACCTTAACTTGCTCTCATTACTAGAGAATTCTACATCCTTTACTTGATATCTTATCAAATTCTCACAAAATTTCAAGATATCTGCCTTTTTAATCTACTTCTTAAACACTCACTCAGTGTTATAAGGAATACCAACTAACTTAGTTAATTCTCTAAAATTAAACACATCACACTTTCTTTATTTGTGACCTGAAAATAAATTCTCATTATTTATTTCCCTCATCAAATTAGGTTATGCTACTTTTTGGGCTATTAACAATTATTTTTCACTCTCAGCGATATATCAAAATAGCCTAATTATCTTAAAAAGGCTATTAAAGCTAGCAGGTAACTTTTGCACAAGTTACTGAACTTCTATAACCCTAATTAAGACTAACTGATTAGAGTGGATGTTACATTCTCCCCCCCTTTTTAAAAATTTTGTCCTCAAAATTTAGTCTCTCTCTACTAAAAATTTCAAGGTCTTTATCAGATATCACACTCGAAGGATTCTCACCTCCCTCAATGGTATAACTTAACCTTAGAGATTCTCATTCTGTAAGTGTAACACCCTAGATAATCATGACAGACTTGTAAATGGTTATAGAGGTAGCCTAATACTAGTTTATCATGCCTCTAAATTTTTGTGACCGTCTGAACATGTTTAGTCACTTTGCTGTAACACTATATATAAAATATAACTATTTTTAGCCCTGATTTTCGCTTAAACTACTTAGTTTATGGAAATAAGTGTGGAGGACTTGTTTCTAAGTTATAAATGTGTGGAAGTAGATGTGGTTATAGTTTGAGGTTAATCAGAGTTAGTTTGACATTTTTAAGCATTTTAGTTGTGTGTTTTAATGCCGGATTGACCATAACAGATATGAAAAATTATGGAAAAAGTGAAACAAGATTTTTTTGAATCTTAGGATTTATTTGAAACTTTTTGGAAGTTAAAAAATTGGATTTGGTGAAATTCAAGTGTTCTTAGCAGATCGAGGTATAGCAGTGTACTCGCTTAAGTGACTAAGTGGTTACACTGGCTGGGCTTGTTTTTGCCTTGACTTTTATAAGTCACCAAAATGAGATATTTTCTTATTTCTTTCCTCTCTCTCATAGCTGCAGCAGGGGAGCACTAAAGGAGAACCAATAAATGAGCTAAAGGAACACCATTTTCAGCCAAATAGGAGAAAGAGCTTAGTGGTGGAGAGGAACTGCTCTCAGATTTCATTTTTGGCCATTAAGGTAGGGGAAACCTTGTTTGGGCTGCTTGTATTCATTTCTTTCATTTTGGTTCTTGGGAGGCTTGATGAGGAAATGGAGGTTTGAAGAGTGATTTTGTGATTCTTGAGTGGAATCTTGATGAGGATAGCTTGGTTAAGTAAGAAACTGATTTGTGGATATGTTAAGATGAATTTTCCATCACTTGGATGCCTATTTCCCTTTTAGGTCATATTTGGGGAGTTTAGGTTAAGTGTGGATTTTGATTCACAAAGTGGTATGATTGAATGAAATTTAAGTGGTTTAAGAGTTGTAGTATGTTAATGGATCTTAATTAAGGTAAGAAACCGAGAGGATTTGAGATTTGAAGGTGTGGAGCACCTTTGTTCTTCAATGGAACAATACCTCTATTTGTAAAATTCTACAGATTTTGTTCTGCCCAGTCAGCACTCAGGCGCTGAGTGCATGGGCGCCTGCAAGGAAAACAGAGAGCACTTTGTGCTACGCGAAATGCACTTAAGCGCCCAGGCTTGGAGTGCCTGAGCGCCCTTCGCTGAAAAAAATAAAACAAAGCCTTTATTTGATTAAAATGAAGGGGCTCACTTATGTGATGCTTTCTTTTATGCTTCTTAATGAGTAGTAAGACTCTTTTAGGAGTATTAGATGAAATAAATTTTGAGATACATATAAATTAATTGTGGTGCTAATTATTGTAAGTAATTAGTAACTATTTTGCATGATGATATTGTGAACCATATTGAGGTGAGTAATATCCTCTATATGTTGTTGAGTAAAGAGGTGAGTAATATTATCTTTATATTGATTGACCAGTGAGGTAAGTAATTCCTCTTTATATTGAGGTAAGTAATTCCTCATCATGATTGTTGGGTAAAGGAGGTGAGTAATATCCTCTCTATCAATTGTAGAACAGTGAGGTGAGTAATATCCTCTTATTGTGTTGATGAGTAGTGGAGGTGAGTCATATCCTCACTACACTTGATAATCCATGACATATCATAACATATCCTAGAGTAGTTTAGGTGAGTAATATCCTTACTGCGTCTGAGAATTTATGACATCTTTAAATTTCATTCACTCTTAAGACTTGCATAGACATAAACATTAGATATAATTAGGCATAGAATGACAATTGTATGGGCGGTTGCCGCCATGACATGAATTCATGACATTGCAATTGTATGGACAATTATGTATCTCTGTGATTGAAGTGTTAACTTAATGGTTGTGTAATCTGTATGATTGTATAAATGCTAGTATTAGAATACTTCTACTGAGAATTGCGATTTCTCATCTTGTTTGTGTTGCTATGTAAATCCAGGTGCAAGTTCTTCAAAAAGGGAAAAAGAAGATGTACAAGGATTAGTAAATGCTATTTTGGACTGAGCTTGTATATAATTTATATTTTCTTAGTTTGTTTTGAGTTATGTATAACTGTATGCCTTTTTGTGGCTGTGATGTATATATATAATTGTTGGTATCGTGGCTCTCCATAATTATTTATTTATGTGAATATTATGGGTTTGGTTGTTAGTGGTAACATTGTCAATACTGAATATTCTTGCATAGAAAAAGTCTAACATGATATCAGAATTAGGATGTTACCGTAAGAATAACTTACTGAATTTAAAAACCATATACTAACTTAACTTGTACTAAACCTATAGTGAGTTCTGCTTTTCTCTTAGGTGGTAACTCAGTTATTTTCCTAGGAAACATTTTTGTATATTGATGTGTGTGAAACAACATCATGTTTTATTCTTATTTTGCATGCATTCTTGATCATTTTAGGCGTTTTAGTTTTTCTTTTAGTTTATTTTTCCCTTAGTTCGGATAACTGCCGTGTTTTTGGTGTTCTTGTATAGGATTAATGTTGAATTGACATTGGATTGAATGGAATGCTTGCATATTTGAAGTTGGAGCTTAATGGATAGCAATAAAGGTGCAAAAAAAGGCCATTCTAGAGGGCTTCACGGCTTGGGGGTGGTCTCTACCACGGCCATGGCTCGTGGGAACCAGGAAATTGAAAAATTTTGAAGCAGACTCAACCACGGCCTGGCCGTGGTTCACACCACGGCCGTGATTTGAAACCAACAGTGAATCCCTTTAACTCAGAACCAACCATGGCCTGGCCATATACGGCCGTGGTTCTGGGCGCGCACAGATTTTAGTTTTCTATTTTTATTTCTTTTGGGGGATTTTAGCCCATAAAAATCCTAGGCTATAAATAGATGTTCTGATTGCTATTAGGGTATTCTATCTGGGATTGAAACCTAGTTCGAAAGGAGGCACGAAGGAGGCTTGATTTCTTGATCCTTCTTCTTCTTCTTCAATTGTTACGGGTTTGAGATGTTTTTAAGTTTGAATTCTCGTTTTCTTCTTCTATGTCTGAGTAGTTACATTTGTTTCTAGGATGGGCAATGCCCTTTGATACATTGATAATGATGAATTGACGTTGTTTCCTTTTATTAATCTTGATTGTTCATTGATTCAATTCTTATTGCTTTTATTCATGTGAATTTGTTGGCCACTTATTTGCATCTCATAGGCATTTAGGGACGTACTGAGAGGTGAACCTAAGTGTTGGAACCATTAGAATTGAACTTAAGGTCTAAATCACGAGAGTAGTTTTAGCCTTTCGAGGAATCAATGAATTACCACAAAGCGTAATGGGTTCAATTTAAATTCAATTACCACGAAAGTAGGAATTGGTTTAATTGGGCACGAGTCTTGTATCTTGAAAGAGAACATTAACTAATTTTGGGTAATTCACCTTCAATTGAATTTCAGATTTAATAAAATGGTTGTCAATTAGGATTTGTCGTGTATCATTGTGGTACCCCAATCTTGGAAGCTTTCTTAAACCTGAAAACCCCTTTTTTGATAACTTGCTGTTTTTATTCTAAATTCTATCTTCTTGATTTTTATTTAATTGTTTTGTTACTACATTATTCTTAATAAACAATCACACTCTCTTTTGTTTAATTTAATTGAGTTAATTAATTAATTGGTATTCATAGACTCAGTCCCTGTGGATTCGATCTTTTATTACTTGACGATGAAACCGTACACTTGCGGATTTCACGCATCATATATCTTCTTATCGCATGTATATTCCCTATGGCTTGTTCAACTTGAACATTCGAGGAGAAAAAGAGAACATATCCTTAAGTCCCCTCTACTAAGAAGTTGTTCACTTGTTTAGCTCTCAAAACATAGACTCTAAAGAGATAGGCAAAGAAGAATTACCCAATATAAACTTTAAAGTCCCATATGATCAATTCAAAATAGCATAGTTCATGATAACAATATATTTTACTCATTTTATAATCCTTTCACTAGGCTTCTTAAGGTTCAATTAGGCTTAATTAAGTTGATTTTGTTATATTTTATGATATTGAGCTTGATTGGATCATTGAAAGAATTATTGCTTAAATTGACTTTAAATTGTTTAATTGCAATATTCAGTAAAATGACTATAAATTGAGTTTTGAATATCTGATTGATATGATTCTAGTCTTGTAGGAAAGTTAAGACAATTATCTACAACTTTAATGAAGACCTCAAGAGCCCAATCACAAGTTTGGATAATTTAATTAGAGTTGAAGCAAGATTCAGAGTGCTGATCCTGACAGCTTGACCTCTGTGCACTCATTCAACCATATTTTGAGATATATGAGTTCAATTAACCCCAAACGGTGCCATTCAAAATTCAAGACCCATATCTACAACTTTCATGAAGAACACAAGAGTCCATTCAGATGGCTTGGAGGTCATATTGGGTTTGGGAGTCAGAATTGAGGACCTATAGCTGGGCCTAAGCGGTGTGCAGTGATTGGGCCATATCTCGAGCTGTAGAAATGCTTTTGGGCTAAAACTGATGGCATTGGAAAGCTAAGACAAAATCCTACAATACTTATGAACACAATTAGGCCAGAATCTGACGCATGCCATAAGTTCAACATTGAATGATTTCAGAGATAAGAATCTCTATAATTTTTCACTCATCAAACTATTATTTGGCATTTTCCACTCATTCACCCACTCATCCACTCACTCATTAATCAACCCCTTGTCATTTTGTATCCTTTATCCTTTATAAAAGGGAGCCTTGGCTGATTATTTGAGAATCTTGTCTTAGAGATCAATATCATGCTATTGTGTTATTTATTTATCTTGTTGTAGTTTTCTTTTTGTTTTAAATTGAAGTTATGTTCTTCTTTTCTTGTTTTCTTTTTTTTTCCTCTTGTCTATGAGTAACTAATTTTAATTTTACTTGAGTGAAAGGGTGAAGCTCTTGGTAATGAAATAAGGTTAGATTAATCACTTTCTTGCGCTTAAATGATATATTATCAAGTGGTCATTATATGTATTGTATTTTGTTTCTAATAATTTTAGAAACTCTTCTTGTAAAGTGGAGATCTTGATTTGTTGTAAACAGATATTAACATAATGAATGCTTGAACCCATTTATAAGTAGTGGTGTTAATAGATAATTAAAGGAATCATAATATAATTACATATATAATATTAAATAAACTTTAAATATTTTATTTTCTGATTGGAACCTCTGTTATGCATAGATTCTAATTAAGTTATAAAAAAGAATTAATCTTGTCCTTAATTTACTTACCAAGAGTGGATCTCCTAACCCAAGTAAATCCTTTTTATTTGTGACTAAGTTTTATCACTTTTATTGTTGTGACAAATCTTTTCTTTACCTTAAATAATTTTTCTTTATCAATTCCCTGTGGATCGACCTCGGATTCCCGAGAATTTATTCCTTAAAACAACCTGCACTTGGGTTTGCAACTTATAATTCACATCAAGTTTTTGGCGCCATTTCCAGGGACTTGATTTTAAGAACAAATTTATTAAGGTCTTTTCTGTATTTTTTTTTCTCTTTTCTACTCTTTTAATTTTTTTGTACTTACTAACTTACTAACTTAGTAAGAGAAACTCTTTTTTTCCCCTCTGTGATTTGCAATCATTAATGAAATAATCTTTCTTCTTCTCTTCTCTCTTGCCAGAGCAAAAAATCAGCTTTCCGATTCTCTGATTTTCATGTTTTAAATTTACTTTTTGCACTTTATTTTTTGTATTTTACTTTCTGCACTTTATTTTCTGTTATTTACTTTCTGCACTTTATTTTTTGTATTTTATTTTCTGTACTTCAAATCTAACTTTTTTGCTTGCTAACTTACTAACTATTTAACTTTTTACTGTATTAACTTACTAACTTACTACTTGTTAATATTTATTTGGTGACTGGTTTATACCACATCCTTCTTAATATTTAATGGCCGATTTATACCGCCAGCTTGTACATTTTCTTTTCTATTTTAAGTTACTTATTTATACTTAATTGATATCGTGATTCAAATTCTAGTCGTTTAGTTAAAATTAATCCTGGTATTTTATATATTGATTTGTTTGAATCATAATCACACACATTAAACATAATGGTTGATAATAAAAGTGTACATGATGAACATAAAAATTAACCGTTGCGAACCATGCGTGAGTATTTGCAACCAACTCGAAATTCTAGTCCATCATATTTTATCTTTCTACTCAATGCTAACAATTTTAGATTTAAGCTGGGTATGATTTCATTACTTTTTAATTTCCATGGTTTAGAATCTGAAAGCCCATATTTATATCTAAAAGAATTTGAGAAAGTATGTACCGCTTTTAATGATCAAACTTGCACTGAAGAGATTGTTAAGTTTAAATTGTTTCCTTTTTCTTTGAAAGTTAAAACAAAAAATTGGCTTAACACTTTGAAACCAAGATCAATTGGCATATGGCAAGAAATACAAGGTGAGTTTTTAAATAAATTTTTTCCAACACATAAAACCAATGCTTTGAAAAGACAAATCCAAAATTTTTCCCAAAATTCAAATGAAGCATATTTTCAAAGTTGGGAACATTTTAAAGATTTGTTAAATTCTTACCCACACTATGGTTTTGAAAAATAATGCACTATAAGCTTCTTTTATGAAGGGTTAACACTCGAAACCAAGCAATTTGTGGAAACAATGTGTAATGGTGAGTTTCTTGATAAAGAACCTGAAGATGCTTTAGACTATTTAAACTATTTGGCTGAAAATTCTCAATCTTAGCACAGTACTAATCTTTCTAAAAATTCAATTAAATATAACCTTACAAATGCTAGTAAAGGAAAATATCATCTTAGTCAAGAAGAAGATCTAAATGCTAGGTTTGCCAGTTTGGCTAGAAACGTTGAAGCCATAGAATCAGGGAAAGTAAAAGAAATTAAATCTGTGCAAAATGAAGAAATTTGTGCCATTTGTGATGAATTAGGACACTCGACAAATGAATGTCCAAAAATTTCTATTTTTAAAAAAGTTGTGCATGAGCAAGTAAATGTAATGAACAATTTTAAAAAGCCATTCACTTTTTCTTTTTCAGATTCATACAATCTGGGATGGAGAAATCACCTGAACTTCAGTTGGAGGACTAACAATCAGGCACAATTTATGCAACCATCACCTCCTCAAGCACAATAAGACTCTCAAAATTTTTAAGAATATGCACCATATGTCCCACCATACAGGAAAAACCTTGAAGGAACATTGCATGCATTCATAGAAAAGCAAGATGCCATTAATAACCAAAACATTCAAGCCATGGTTGACATAAAAGACACTTTTGCTAAACTTTCTTCTAAACTCACCATTCACGAGAAAGGAAAATTTCATTCTCAACCTCAACTGAATCCCAAGGGTTAGTACAGCCTAAATGAGGGTAGTTTAGAAAGCCAACAAATAGATCAAGTCAAGTCACTGATAACTTTTAGGAGTGGAAATGTTATGGAAAAACAAATTCCTGAACCTTGTGAGAAAGATGATGAATCAAGTCCCAAAGATAAGGAAGAAGTTAATAAGCCACCTGGCTAAAAGGAGACCAAACTTTCGCTTTCACTCCCATATCCTCAAACATTAAACAATTCAAGTAAATTAAACCATAACAGTGACATTTTTGAAATTTTTAAACAAGTGAAGGTTAATTTTCCTCTGTTAGATGCTATCAAACAGGTTCCTTCTTATGCCAAAATTTTGAAGGACCTATGCATTGTTAAAAGGAAACTAAATGTGAAAAAGAAATCATTTTTGGTTGAACAGATAAGCTCCATTCTTCAAAACAATAATGCATTGAAATATAAAGACCCTGGTTGTCCTACAGTTTCATGTATTATTGGAGAACATAAAATTGAACGAGTTTTACTTGATCTTGGTACTAGTGTTAATTTATTTCCATATTCAGTTTATCAGCAATTCAATCTTGGTGAGTTAAAATCGACTTCTGTAACTTTTCTACTTGCCGATAGATTAATTAAAATTCCAAAAAGAATAATAGAAAATGTGTTAGTTCAAGTTGATAAATTCATATATCCTATGAATTTTATTGTCTTGGAAACTGAACATATGCATAATAATAGCAAGTCAATTCCTATTATTTTATGTCGTCCATTTTTAGCAACATCTAATGCTTTGATTGTACACAGATAATGGAATAGAAAGGATGGAAGCCGAGATTCGAAATGTTAAAACCTATGAATGATAATACTCATGAAGAAGTACCTACACTGAAACTAAAGTCATTACCTGATAGGTTGAAGTACATATTTTTGGGAGAAGAACAAACCTTTCTAGTGGTAATTTCCTCACCCCTTACCAAAGAACAAGAAGGTATGTTGAAAGAAGTACTTAAAATGCATAAAAGTGCAATTGGATGGACATTAAAGGATATAAAAGGTATTAATCCATTAATTTGTACACATAGAATACATTTAGAGGATAATGCTAAAATATCTCAACAACTTCAAAGAAGATTAAATCCACACATGAAAGAGGTAGTTAGAGCTGAAGTTCTTAAATTACTTGATGTTGGAATTATCTATCCTATCTTTGATAGCCAGTGGGTAAGCCCTACACAAGTTGTGCCTAAGAAATCTGGAATAACAGTAGTTGAAAATGAAAAGAGTGAATTAATACCTACCCGAGTCTCATCTAGTTGGCGTATGTGTATTAATTTTAGAAAATTGAATGCAGCCATTAGGAAAGATCATTTCCCCTTGCCATTTCTTGATCAGATTCTGGAAAGACTAGCAGGATATCTCTACTATTATTTTCTTGACGGTTATTTAGGGTATAATCAAATATCAATTGCATTAGAGGATCAAGAAAAGACCACTTTTACGTGTCCCTTTGACACTTTTGCATATAGAAGAATGCCTTTTGGCCTTTGTAATGCTCCGTCAACTTTCCAAAGATGCATGCTAAGTATTTTCAGTGATATGATTGAGCAGTATTTAAATGTTTAATTTGGAAAAAATTCTTAAAAGATGCAAAGAAAAATGATTTGTGTTAAACTGAGAAAAATGTTATTACATGGTTATCTCAAGAATAGTGTTAGGTCATATGATATCTTGTAAGGGAGTTGAAGTTGACAAGGTTAAAGTTGAATTAATTACTCATTTACCTTCCCCAAAAATTGTCAGAGAAGTTCATTCTACATGCAGGATTTTACAAAAGATTCATTAAAGATTTTAGTGCCATATCTAGACCATTATGTAATCTTCTGACAAAAGATGCAGCATTTGATTAGACCCAAGATTGTTAGAAATCTTTTAAAAAATTAATCAGTCTTCTGACATCTGCTCCTATCATGCAATTCCCTAACTGATCTTTATCTTTTGCGTTGATGTGTGATGCTAGTGATTTTGTTGTTGGCCTTATTTTAGGCCAAAGAAAGGAAGGTAAGCCTTATGTAATTTATTACACAAGTCAAACTTTGAATAGTGCACAAATGAATTACACCACTACTGAAAAAGGCCTACTTGCTATAATTTTTAATTTGAACAAATTTTGAGCTTATTTAATTAGTTCTTCTACTATTGTTTTCACTGATCATGCTGCTGTTAGATATTTAATGTCTAACCAGGATGCCAAACCTAGGTTGATACGGTGGATCTTGTTGCTTTAAGAATTCAACATCACAATAAAAGATAAGAAAAGAGCCAAAAATATTGTTGCAGATCATTTGTCCAGACTTACAAGAAGCTCATCTTTTGATAACACATCCATCAATGATTCTTTTCTCGATGAATTTTTATTTTTTGTCAATTCCATGCTTTGGTTTTCTAACATTGTCAATTTTCTTGTAACAAGTAAGATGCTGCCTCAATGAACGCACTAAGACAGAAAAAAGTTTTTGACTGAGGTGAAAATTTTTTATTGGGATGACCCATATTTGTTCAAATATTGTCCTGATCAAATCTTTTGGAGATGTGTACCCGGCAATGAGGTAAGTAGTGTCATTAAATTGTCATTCAGAAGCATGTGAAGGTCATTTTTCTTCAAAGAAAATAGCTACAAAAATCTTGCAGTGTGAATTTTATTGGCCTACTTTATTTAAGGACAGCTATACTTTTAGCAAAAGTTGTGAAAATTATCAAAAATTAGTTTCCATTTCTAAAAGAGACAAGATGCCTCTAAAGCCTATCATTGTCATTGAAATTTTTGATTGTTGGGGAATTGATTTCATAGGTCCATTTCCATCATCATTTGGATTTGTGTATATTTTGGTTGTAGTTGATTATTTCTCAAAATGGATTGAGGCGATTCCATGTCGACACAATGATCGTAAAACTATTCTTAAATTTTTAAAAGAAAATATTTTGAGTCGATTTAGAATCCCTCGAGCTATCATCAGTGATGGGGGAACACATTTTTGTAATAAACTATTTGATTTTTTAATGAAAAAATATGACATTACACACAAAATTGCCACCCCTTATCATCCTCAGACAAGTGGACAAGTAGAATTAGCAAATAAGGAGTAAACAAATTTTAGAAAAAATGGTTAACCCAAATCATAAAGATTGGTCTTTAAGACTAAACGATGCACTTTGGGATTACTGTACTTCTTTCAAAACATCTTTAGGCATGTCACCTTATCGGTTAGTCTATGGAAAACCTTGTCACTTGCCTGTAGAACTGGAGCATAAAGCATTTTGGGCCATTAAAGCTTTCAGCTTAAATCTTGATGATGCTTGCAAGTAATGCAAATTACAATTAAATGAACTTGAGGAATTGAGAAATGATGCATATGAAAACTCAAAAATTTATAAAACTAGAATAAAAGCTTTTCATGACTTTGAGAAAATCTTTTGAAATTGGTCAAAATGTTCTGCTTTATAATTTTCGTCTTCACCTATTCCCTAGAAAATTGAGATCTAGGTGGACTGACCCTTTTATTGTCAAATATGTGTATCCCTATGGGGCCATAGACATTGAGAACCCTAGGAATGGTAATGTATTTAAAGTCAATGGATAAAGACTCAAACCATTTCTGGAAAATCAAGTTGTTGAGGTAGAATCCATTTTCCTTTCTAATATTTGTTATGAGTAGAATTTATTTTAATTTTGTTGCTTTCTTTTTACAGTTCTTTGTAACCCCCTGTTAAGTGGCGGGTAACGGTACTCCGTTGTTACCAAGTGGCTCTAGTACTCAAGAGGGGGAGTGAATTGAGTATAAATTTTTTTCATAAATACTTTCAAAATAAACACAAATATTTAAGCTATTAAATAAATAAAGTGAAATTATGAGTGGAAGAAGAAAAGCTTTAAGAACAGCAAATAAATAAATATGTAATAATATTAAACTGCGTTAAATAAAGAGATTGAGAAGATAAGAGCAGACACAATATTTATCTTGTTTCGACCACTAACCCACTTGTGGTCTACATCCAGTCCTAAAAAAACTATCCGAGATTTTTTACTATGTATACAAGCTTCAATAGGTGCTTGCTATTGTTACAAAATAGAGCACTTTTCACACACAGGGAAACTCTACCCTTGTGCTAAAGTCTCAGCCTGCAAGGATACCTCACCCTTATACAAACCTTTAGGGATACCTCATCCTCGATACAGAAGAACAGAATATAGATAAAGAGAAAATCTCACTCAGAGTAAATAATACAAATTGAAGTGCTAAGAAGCTCTTTATGGATATCTCAAAGTTTTAGCAAAAAAAGCACAGAAAATAGGCGTAAATTATAAATCACATTTTCAAAGCAAGCGTAAAATAAATCAGATAGCTGGGTAGAAAACGAATGAGACCGACGGTCTCTATTTATAGAGTTGAAATGGAATTTATCCGTTAAAGTAATTAATCTCGTAATTAATATAAAAATATGGCCATTTCTTTCTACATCAGGATCCCGTGTTTATTCGAATAAACCTTGGGTTATTTGAACAACATGTTCTCAAACAAAACAGTTCTGAAACTAATTATTCGAATAACATATGGTTTATTCAAATAACACTGCCACAAGAGGATTTCTGGAAAATAGTTCTAAAACTAGTTATTTGAATAACTCAGGGTTTATTCGAATAACACTGTCACAAAAGGATTTTTGGAAAATAGCTCTATTCGAATAACTTATCAGTTATTCGAATAGCTTATATAAAACAAGCCATTCTAAAAACATCTTATTTGAATAACAAGAGTGTTATTCAAATAACATTTTTAAAAACACAGGTGCGCAGTAGCAAATTTAAAACTTTATTCGAATAACTAATGAGTTATTCAAATAACTCAATTTCTAAAACATATGTAAAAACTTAGAAAAGTAGCCCAGATGGTTTTTCAAGAACACCAAAACTTGTTAAGTTATTTTCAAGATCAAAAACAGTTTTGGGATAAGTTTAAGGAAACATTTTTTGTTTTATCTTGTAAAACTATGAGATATCCAAAGAGATCCTCATACAAAGAGACTCTAAGTCCTAAAGCTAATCTTTGAATATCTTGGACTTGGTCTTCTCATCATCTTTATGTTTGTTATCATCAAAACTTGAACTTCATTGTAGCATAGTCAAACACATTCTCCACCTTTTTTATGATGACAAACTATCATTGAGAAAAACATTAGTTCACATAAATTGGAATTTACAAAGGTAAAGTTTAGAGAGAACTTACTCCCCCTCTTTTTTATAAGAGGTGTTTTTAAATATTAGATGTGTGCAGCAGCTCCCCCTTACTTTTGGAATCCAATAACTATTTTTATTTTTACTTGAATTTTCTCAAGTAATACTTGTTATTAATTTTCTTCCCCTTTGGCATGATAAAAAAGCACTAGCGATCAAGGCAAAACATATAATAGACAGTGCAAACTAATAAAATTCATCTCATATAAACAAATAACGCATAATTAAAACATCAATGTCATTTATATTAAAATTTCTAATTCATGTACAGCCAGGGCAAAAAAAAATAGATACATCAAGAAATAAAGCAAAAATAAAGCAAAAATAAAGCCTAAAAGTAGGCATCTGGTGGCGGAGGAGGGAAGTCAGGTGCAGGGGCAGGTGACACAGCTCGTAAGGTAGCAAACTCATGTTCAACACCTTCTGTTCTATCAAAAAGAATAGAAAAGGTGTGTTCCGTGTAGGCTCAATTATCACGCAAGGTAGCCATGATCTGCTCCAAGGTGACTGGAGCAAGGACAGCAGCAGCAGGTGCAGGAGGTACATCAGCAGGAATATCAGCAAAATGGGCAGCAGAAGGGTCTTCAGGGTCATTCTCATCATCACCAACTTCATCAGGGTACACCCAACCATCAGGAGTCCTGACCATCTTCATCTTGTGCAGCGTAAAAGACCTAAACATATGATGGCAAGTCAATTTTGTCACCTGCTCAGTCTCTAAGTTCTGCGGGTACTTGCCTAGGAAGGCAGAGATGATCAAGCCATAGGGCAAATCAGACCTTTCTTTGTCCTTTGCCTTCATCATACGCTTCATGATAAAGGCAATCCAGTTGACCTGATATCTGTAACACACCAAATTTTAGGCTATGTTACAGAATTGACAGAATTTCACTATTTTGTGTTTTCTGTGCAATATAAAAAATAATTTGATTGTTTCGATACTATTTTTGATTGTTTAGTGTGATTTGCTCCGGGTCAGGAAAATAATAATTTTCGGGCCAGGGAAATTCTTATTTTAATTAATTGGAGCTGGGGGATCTTACTAAACCCAATTGATTGATATATATATTAATCTTATAATTTTTTGATTTAACGTGTAATAAAATAATTTTATATTATTATAATATTATTTTATTCAACAATACCTATTGTCTCAAAAATAGTAGAAAAAATATTTGTGGACCCGAAAAAGTTCGTGGGGCCCACGTTTAGTGTAGCAGTCAACGATTCTGATTGGACAAATTCTAGCCAATGAGAGCAAGTCAACGAAAGTGGCTTGACTTTCTAAACTAATTAGAATACTAGTTTTATGACTAATTGATATCTACCTTAGATGTAATCTATGGCTTGGAATTAAAGATGAATCAATGGTTAGAATTAAGTCAAAAATAGTAGGCTTGAATTTGGTTAGTAGCTAATTAAGCTTAATTTGACTAATCTAATTACCTAATTAGCAAACTAAGTGAACTAGTTTAGTTCTTAATTAATTATGATCTAAATATTAATTAGATATCTTAATATTGATTAAAGGTTATAATATATGCTAATATATATTAAACTAATTAGTTATATGATTAGGATGTTAATTAAGAGTAGTTAGGAAATTAAACCTAATTAACTAGTGAATTGATTAGCAATTAATTAGACTTAAATTAAAACAAAATGAAGTCCCTAAACTCACTTGAAGCCCACGGTTTTCAGCAGCCTTGGGGAGGCATCTACATGGTTCTTGAACCATCCATAATAGCCATGCAAGTCAAATTGATGACCTATGCCATGTGCTACTCCATGTGCACTCAAATTGGATATTTTTCTTCATGCAAATCTCCTCATTTTCTCTATGAATCTCACGGCAGCAGCAGCCCCATTTACTATCTCAATATTCATTTTTCTATTTCACCAAAAAGCTTTCATCAAATTCTCTCAAATTATCTCAAAGTTCCAAGAACACCAAAGCATATTTTCCTTCCATTTTCCTCTCTAGAATTCGGCCCAACACCCAAGTTTACTACCAATCTCCTATAATTTTTGTTCACATCATTTCCTAAAGCTTAACATCATTCTAAACACTTTTCATTTAGGAAGTTTTCCCAAAATCCCACTCTAAGTGCTTCAAAATCCCACTTCTATCTTACTTCCCTAGAGGTAAACCTTGGTTTTTATGGTTTAAATTCATGTTTGTGATTTTCTAAGCCATGATTGTTCCATGGTTTGTTATTATTAAGCTTTGTTTGTGATTTTACTAATTATTTTAGAATTGTTAGGAATTGATTGTGCCTTGTACGAAATCAATGAGAAGGAGGGGAGCTTGAAAAGCTTGTCTTCAAGAGGTAAGAGGGAGATTTTACCTCACCAACCATGTTTTGGTGGTGTGGGGATGGTTGTGTATGGTGAAAAAACCCATAATGGTTTATTCACTTATTGTTTGATGTCTCTTTGTTTGTGATTTTGGTGTTTATGATTTTATATTTGTGATTGCATGTGTGATAATATGTCTAAAGCTTTGATAATATGCTTGTATGGATAATTTTGAATGCATGGAAGTGTATGAGTAATTTAGGATGTGAATAATATGATGAACCGATTTTATGAGAGCTCCAAAGAGCATGAAGCTTACGGTCATACTAGGCTAGAAAGGACCAAAGTCCTGAAAATGATAGATTCAATTGAAAATGAAGGATTTAAATGAAAAAGAAATGAATTTGAACAAGTTTGAAGGTTGTGGGAAAATAATCGGATATAATTAAACTAATGAATTAAAATGAGAACTGAGAGATTTAAATGAATTTGGGACAAATTTGAGTATAGCAAAGTAAAATGATTTTTGAGAAAATAAATTATTATCAATATGATTTTTAGAGGGGTAAAATAGTAATTTTCATTTTAAAAGGGGCCATACTGTAATTATGATTTTTAGAGGGGTAATATTGTAATTTTCATTTTTAAAAGGGGCCATACTGTAATTATAATTTTTAAAGGGGCAATATTATAATTATGATTTTATGAGGGACTATTTTAGAAATATGAATTTTACGAGGGACTATTTCGTAAATATGAATTTTACGAGGGACTATTTCGTAAATGTGAATTTTATGAAGGACTGTTGTGAAAATATTATTTAAATGAGGATTATAATGCAAATATTATGTTTTGAGGTGTTATTATGCAAATATGAAAAATGAAGCTGATTTTTTTGTGTTAAATGAGGAAAATAGTATTTTTGATTTAAAACGTGTGAAAAATATTTTACACGATTGAGAAACGATGAAAAATTGATACGTGATTGAGAAAATGCGAAAAATATGGTTTTGCGATGAAATTACAGTAATGACACTATTGGGCCAATATGAGGACCCCGAACTTGAGATAAAGAAAATTTAATTGAGAATATGATAGAATGAATTGAATTGAGAATGGTGCATTTGTATATGCATTGAAAAGGTCCGATGGACTGGATAAGGCTATTTGCCTAGGAAGGAGAGAATACACCTCCTGAGTGGGTGCGATATGCGTAGTGTAGGTCTTTCATTGACCTTGGGGGCATTGGGGTGCGGGTTGCGTACAATGTGCAGTTGGTAGCTCTTCTGTACGTGGGTTAGACCGATATAAACATACCAATGATCCGGACCGAGACACTATCCGTAATCAAGATTTGATAAAGACTGGTGCATATGCTAGATGTGCAAAAATTGAGCACGTGGTCCGAGGCATGTAGTGCAGACAGATCTTTACGATCACTCTTTCCGATCTGAGTTGTAACTCCATGGAGTAGGAAATTGAGTCTAGGTGCATATGCAGAGATACTGAGAGTATTATCGTAATTATTGTTTATGATAATTGAATTATTGAACAATTGAATGTTGATAAGGACATGATCGTAATTATGACTTATTGTATGAATTATGATGATAAATGATATTGTTGGTATAAGTGTAATTCTATATGATGTGTTGACATGAGATATGATATGTGTTAGATAAATGATAATGGTGACATAATTGTAATAATGTATGATGTGTTAGTATGAGAATTTGTATGTGTTTATCTTCATTGCTACCATACTGGTATTGGCGTAGGTGATCTCACCTCTTTGTATATCTATTCTATATTGTATTTATAATTTTAAAGACGTTGAGCGAGAACTTGAGCAAGAAGCTGAGGAAGAGCAGATTCCTGTTGAGGACGCTGAGTTTTGAAGTGATGGAGGAGTCTCGTTTCCTTGTGTATATGAGATTGAGTAGACTACATCTTGGACATTAGTGTGAATATTAATACTTAGAGTTCCCATTGTTAATTAGACAGTATTGGGAAGTATACTATCGTACTCCGAGTGCGACTAGTATAATGTTGTCTGCGCGGATACCTGTCCGTAGGACTTCGCGTCAAGTCGGACTTCCATCTTCTGAGGAGTCTGAGGAGGACCTGTCTGAGGGTTCTGCTGTGTAGTAATACTTGGGCAGTATGTTAGTTTAAATTAAAGTTTAAATATTTTGAGAGTCTAGTTTGTAAATATTAAAATATGACAATACTATGATTTGTGTATATACGATGTAAATAATTTGTGACAACGTTGATATGTTTTTATTTTCCGCTAAGTTTATCTTACTATCATTAAGAAATTTTATAAATCGTATTTATATTACAAGCACGTTTTCTAATGAAAGGGTAATTTGGTATTTGAGTAACAAGAAGTGTGGCACCCTAAGGTGGGTGTTACAATATCCCTTCTTGATGAGCCACAACATGAATATGTCATCCTCACTCAAGTAGGCGTAGTTTCCTCCCCGAGGTGCGAGGATGTAAGCGAAGGCATAATGTAAGAGCCTGTCTTGGCTCTTCATCATGCCTCCCTTGACACCCTTAGGAGGCAGGGCCAAACCAGGCTTTAGCAGGTCTTCGATAGCTTGAAGCTTCCTGTACTTGATTCAAAGAGTCAAAATCTTCTTCAAGGTTGTGCCCAATAGTTTGCAACCCAAACAACTGTTGCCAATCACTGGGAGTGATAACAATGTGCTGATTAGAGATGCCAGAATGCAGGTCTTCACTAACCATCTGCATGTTGCAGTAGAACATCTTTACTAAGTTCGGGTAAAGAGGGGCGTGATGTGAGCAGAAGCGAAGAACACCCTGTGTGGCCAGAAGGTGAAGGAAGTCAAAACCACCTTCATTTTGGAAGAAGTTCAGGTCTAGGTACTTTGGGTGCACAAGGTTATGCTCTTGAAAATGCATAACGATGCGACCCAGTTCCTCTTGGTTGGAGGATAGCCTTCTAAGATCCAGAAGGTTATTGTAGGGGGCTATCTTCATTTGTGGGCGCTTGGCACGTGAAGAGGAGGAGGCCATGATGGAATGGTGGTCACGGTGAGAAAGGGTTCAGAAGGTGAAGATGGTGGAAGAGGAGAAGGTTTATGGTGAGGGAAGGTGAGAGAAAAGGGGTAGAATAGAGAGCAGAGAAAGGAGGGTGCGAAGAGTAGAGAGAGAGAAGGAAGTGAAACTGATAGAAGACGTTTGAGGTGCACTGGGAGTATTTATAGAACTCCCATGTTTATTTGAATAACTAGGGTGTTATTCGAATAACACAGCCTAGAGACCCAAAGGTTGTGATATTTCAGCCTCAAGTTATTTGAATAACTTTGAGTTTATCTGAATAACAAGCTTTAAGAGGGGGCTATTTGCTAGGGATTTATTCGAATGACCATATGGTTGTTTAAATAACTAAAGCAGAACAAATGCCTTGATAGGGCATTTAATCGAATAAGGTGAGAATTATTCGAATAGGGCAAAAAAGGTAAAACACAGGTACAGAGAAACCACTTTATTCGAATAAAGCATTGTTTATTCGAATAAAGCATGAAGACAAAAACACATTTAACACATATTATTAGAATAATAATGGAGTTATTCGAATAAGACAAATATGAGAAATTAAAAGCTATAGTTGCTTAACTCAGTTTATTCGAATAAAGGGGGTGTTATTCGAATAAAACTAAGGTGCAACAAATTTTCTTAACAAAAGATGGAGTTTATTCGAATAACCATAAGTCTATTCGAATAAACTTATCATAAAAACAATACAATCAAATTCAGAAGATGCAATTTCAGAGTCAGAAACTTACTTGAAGATATTTTTCTTGCAAAAAAAGAATTTGAGGATATCTCCAACGCTCAAGTCAGTAAAATTCAAGATTTAATAATTTCAAAAAAATAGATCAATGAATATAAACACTTTATGCAAGATTGATCTAAAATACCAAGTTCTCTTCTTAAGTGAAAGAAGGTTTCTTTAGGCAAAGGTTTTGTGAAAATATCAGCAAGTTGATTAGTTGTTTCAACAAATTCTAAGATATAATCACCTTTTTGAACATGATCCCTTATGAAATGATGTCTTATCTCAATGTGTTTAGACCTTGAATGCATGATAGGGTTCTTAGTCAAGTTGATTGCGCTAGTATTGTCACATCTTATAGAGATGTGATCAAGCTGAAAACTAAAGTCTAGAAGTTGTTGCTTCATCCATAGGATTTGGGCACAACAACTTTCGGCTGCAACGTATTCAGCCTCAGTGATGGATAAAGCCACACTATTTTGTTTCTTGCTATGCTAAGAAACTAAGGAACTTCCAAGCAAGTGGCATGTTCCACTAGTGCTTTTTCTATCCAATTTGCAACTAGTGAAATCGGAGTCGGAATAACCAACAAGGCTACAAGTGGCACCTTTGGGGTACCACAAGCCCACTTATGAAGTGCCACCAAGATATTTCATAATACATTTTACTGCACTTAAGTGTGATTTTTTAAGATTAGCTTGGTATCTAGCACACATGCATATGCTAAACATAATATCAAGTCTACTAGCAGTGAGATAGAGAATGGATTCAATCATACCTCTATATTTGGTGATTTTTGTTAGTCATGACAACCATTACCCAAGAGGGGGGTGAATTGGGTATTAAAAACTTTTCACAAATACTCTTAAAATAAACACAAATATTTAAGCTATTAAATAAAAGAAAAAGAATTACGAGATGAAGAATAAAAGCTTTAAGAACAACAAATAAATAAATGTGTAATAATATAAAATTACGTAAAATAGAGAGATTAAGAAGAGAGAAGCAGGCACGATATTTATTCTGGTTCGATCACTAACCCACTTGTGGTCTACGTCCAGTCCTTGAAAACAATCCGAGACTTTTCATTATGTATACAAGCTTCAATAGGTGCTTGCAACCATTATATAAAAGAGCACTTTTCACACACAAGGAAATTCTACCCTTGTGCTAAAGTCTCAACCTGCAGGGATACCTCACCCTTATACAAACCTTGAAGGGATACCTCACCCTTATACAAACCATGAAGGATACGTCACCCTCAATATAGAAGAATAGAAATATAGATGAAGAGAAACTCTCACTTAGAGCAAATAATACTAATTGAAGTACTAAGAGGCTCTCAAAAAATATCTCAAAGTTTCAGCAAAAAGAGCAAAGAAAATAGGTGTAAATTATAAATCACATTTTTCAAAGCAAGAGTAAATCAAACATATAGCTGGGGTTCTTATAGATGAGACCCACGGTCTCTATTTATAGAGTCAGAAAGAAAATTAGCCGTTGTAGAAATTAATTCTGTAATTATTATGAAAAAAGTGTCCATTACATACTATATACGGATTTGTGTTTACCGTGTTTATTCGAATAAGCCTTCTGCTATTCGAATAACATGTTCTTTTAAAAATGATTCTAAAACTGGTTATTCGAATAACCTTCGTGTTATTCGAATAATGCTGGCACAAAGAATTTCGTTTAAATAGCTTTAAACACTAGTTATTCGAATAACAGAAGATCTATTCGAATAACACTGTCAAAAGCACAAATCTGGGAAATAACTCTATTCGAATAACTTGATGAGTTATTTGAATAGTTAATATGAAATAAGCCATTCTGAAAACTCTTATTCGAATAACAGGAGTGTTATTCGAATAACACTTTAAAAAGCAGAGGCACGCAGCAGCCAATTTTAAAACTTTATTAGAATAACCAATGAGTTATTCTAATAACTTAATTTATAAAATAGTTATAAAAGCTTGAAAACCATCCTAGAAAGTTTATCAAAAACACCAAAACATTTTAAAGTTATTTTCAAGATCAAAACAGTTTTGATATAAGTTTAAGAAAGCATTTTTTGTTTTATCTTAATGCACTAGGAGATATCCAAAGAGATCCTCGAACAAAGAGACTCTAAGTCCTAAAGCTATCCTTAAAAGGTCTTGGACTTGGTCTTCCCATCATCTTCATTTTGTCTTCATGTTTGTTATCATTAAAAACATTCTTCAAAGACATATGTTTAATCACCTTCTTTTTGTGTTGAGCTTAATTGAGATCTTTTGCTTTCTTGTTTCAATGCTCACTCTTGGTGCTTGAACTATCCTACAAAGTATTGCTCACTTAAACAAGCATAGTTAGTCCAAATTCATAATTTAATATCTTCATATGCATGATTCATAAAAGTATAACTCTAGTTAGTTTAACATGCATATAAGACTTTCATAGACACATCCAAATATGATATTTATCAATTACTAATGGATATGCTCTATGTAGAATGCAACAAAGAACATATGCAAAATGTTCTTTTTGTCTTGTATTTATCATCATTAAAACTTAACATATTAAACCATTTAGGGCAAACTTATTTCCACAATCTCTCCCTTTTTGATGATGATAAATCACCAAAGAAAAATATGTTGAGCAATATACAAGAATGGATATTCATGTAAGCATATTAAACAATAAGCACAAGAACATATTTTTCTTTCCAATTTTCACTCCCCCTATTTGACATCAACAAAAAGGTTTAGAAAGGAAAGAAATTTTCTCCCCCTTATAGATACTACATATGATTCAAGAATAGAGAGATGAAACAATCATGCATTCAAGATATAGAAGATTATTCATGCAATGCTTGTCATATTTTTGTATGTCAACATTTAGCATATGATAGTAATAAAACCCTTTATGTAATCAAACAAAGATGTAAGGCAAGAGATATAAACAACTCAAGAGCTAGGCTCCCCCTCAAAATATGCATATTATCAAAGTAATAGATAAAGAAAATATGTATGCAAAGATCATGTAAGCACATCACCTTAAAGAAAAGCAAGGCAAATATACATCTTCTTAAATCCTCGAACAAAAAAGTAATTTTAAAACTTCTCCCTCTTTCAAAAAGAATTTTATAAGAGCACATTATATTTTCAAAATCATTTTAGAAGGGTAGAGATATTTTATATTAAAAAATACATATTCATTGAGACAGATCAATCCAAGTCAAAAGAGCATAAGTACATCTCCTTGATGAAATATGCTATAGGGATCAAAGCATGTATAGAACTAATATCATTCACCCTAAATGCAATGACAAAATAGCAAGTTAATATTCAATTAGGTACTTTGTCAATGCTAAGCATACTTCTAATGTAAAGAAAGTATATAATCATTTAAGATCAATTTTTTAATAAGTATCATATGATCCATACCATATAGAATACCACAAAAGCTAAGGGATAGAGATACTTATTGAGTTAGATAAAGAGTGATGCTTCTTTAGAATGTTCTTCATTTATTTGTCCTTTGAGTTTGAGCTTTTTTCCATTGGGTATTCCATTCTATTGCACTTGAAGAAATGCTTCTTTATCTTCCTCTTCATTTGAATTCCATTCAACTTTTCTCATTTATCCACATATGTTTATATGTAAAAATATGATGATTATATTTGAAACACATAGAGAGACTTGCAAAGCTAACTTTAAAAGTCCTCTAAAACATAGGTTAGCATCAAATATCATGTAAGCCCATTTATAAGCATAATTTTGATTGATATATAATTTAAAGCATGTATCACATTATCAACCATGCAATGTTAGCTTTAACAAGAATGCATGAAGTACATATGAACTTGATTAAAAAAAAATAGTTTAAGCATTTTAAGGCATGATTCAAGTTTATCAAGAAACATATGATCATCATCAAAACTTATTTAGGCATTTTTAGGCAAATAATGATCATGTAAAACATGTAAAGGCATAAAAATAATTATCTACTTCTCCAAATAGCATATGATATCAAATTTAAAGTATATAAAAAAGAATAATAGTTTGATATCACCAAAAATGTACTCTTTGAATTTTTGTAGATGACTCTTACTTCCACCAACTTCCAAGTTTCAAGTTTTCATGAGGAAATAGAAATTCTTTGTACCTCCTTTTAAAGGTTAAATCCTTTTAAACTTTACTATCCTCAAGTTGAACGAATTTATTCCATTTAAATGCTTGCTTGAGATAGTTATCACCCTACAATACAATTCAAAGTACTTTCATTAGTATCCATCAATTTTGGATCCATAGAGGTTAGTCATTATGCCAAACTCATAAGCAAATAAGCGTTCAAAATTATAAAACAACAAATGAGTTCACAAGAGTAAAAGATATTTCATTTCATTGATCAATTTAGCCAAGTATATATATTTATCAAAATAATAGCCAAATACATGTGGTTAAGCATTTGCATTTTCAGACCAATTAAAAAGAATTTAGCATGTACAACAAATTCTTAAGAAAAGAAGCAACAAAACCTTTCATGCAAAAAGTGTTTATTTGAATAAAATGGGTTTTATTCAAATAGAAAAAGATCCAATTTGAATAGAGGATCTGGGAAGGCCAAACGTTTTGGCCATTTAACAAGAGTTATTCGAATAACCTAGGGGTTATTCGAATAAACAGAGATTAGCCACGATAAAACTGATAAACCAGGTCTCTGGTTATTTGAATAAGCTTGATTTTATTCGAATAGACAGAGATCACATCAAACATAGGATTAACATAGAAGCCAGTTTATTCGAATAAACTAGGCATTATTCGAATAAAGGTGATATCCAACACATTAATTGATAAGCTTTAAAAAACTTTATTCGAATAAAACTTCTGTTTATTCGAATAAAACTAACAAAAAACACAGAAAAACATACGTTCAAGAATTCAAGACAAAGCATATATTCATGTGATTTAAAGATTCAAGAGAGATAAAACTCAAGCTCAATAATATTATCATTAGATATGTCATTTCGAACAAGAAGTATACTTTATCTAGCATATTAACATGTAGAAATATTTTCAAATTATAAGGCTAGAAAAGCATAATAAAAGTTTTCACTTATCCAAAAATTGTAAGTCCAAACTTCACGGAGACAAGGAAGAGAGCTTGAAATTATTTCTAGTCTTTGTACTTGGAGCAACCACTTTCAAGATGTCAAAGTCAGTTCTTGGCCTTCAAGCACACCTACAACACACTTCAATTTTTGACTTTTGGTACCCAAATTTTATCGGGTCCTTATGTGTTAGTTTTCGAATATTAATCTATTATGCTCTCATAAAGATTAATTTTTTATAGTATATAAATTGAACACAATAAATTAAATAATTAAATACCATTAAGCACATAGTTGATAGCATGCTTACTTTCATGATATATAGACAATTTTAAAGCATAGCAAACATACCTAGGCATTGTAGAACCTTATGTACTAAGATATATAATAAATTAATGAATCATGATACAATAAGAATGAACATACTTATGTGCTAAACATAATATTTAAATATTATCAAGTACACATTATTCTATCCTCTACCTAAGGCCTACAAAGAATATAATTCATATTCATTATTATCATTTTTAAGTGAATGTGCATAAGAGGTAAAAACTTTTGATACATTGGCCTTGACAATCAACGATATGGTTTTTCTTACTCATTGCTTCTCTTTTGAAGTCTTGAACTTTGCAAGCTCTACATTTTGTACTTGAGAAGCTTTGGTTGAAGTCATCTTCATTCTTTGACCAAAGTTTCTACCATTGGGCTTTGGAAGCATTTTCCTTGATGACTTCTCTTTCTTTTGACCAATTTGTCCATCCTTTTGAGAAATATTTTACAAAATTGAAATACTAGGAGGATATTTTGGTACCCACTTCATTTTGGGTCCTTGAATGTTAGTATTAGGGCCTTTAGGATTTTTAGGAACCCATACTATACAATTTCTCATATAAGGATTTCTTCTATAATTGCATAAATGAGAAATATGTCCTAGATGACCACAAAAATTACAAACAATTGAATTTAATGATGGCTTGATCCTTTGAATATAATTTTTGAAAAACTTAAGCCTTTTGTTATTTTTATATTCTAAATTATTTTTGCCACAAGCCTTGAATTTTCACAGGGAATAACATTAATTTTATTCTCATTAACAAGTATAAAATTTAAGCAATTACAATCATTAGCTTTAAAAATATTCAGAATATAAGTCCTTAACTTGATTTTTTAAATCATTGCACTTTTCATAAGAAGTTGAGATTTTACATTTTAAAGACATTTCCTCATCAAGAAAAATATTTTTCAAAGTTTTAATTTCACTTTCAATAAAGGAAATATTTTCCAAATACGATAAGTTTTTCTTTTCTAAATTCAACAAACCATCATACAATTCATTATATGCACTTTGCAACTCATCATAGGAAGGACTATAATATAGTTTAGAATTATTTACCTCAAAGTCCTTTTTAGCCATATAGGAAGTAGTTTCAATTTCTAGGGTACTTGCCTCTTTAAGAGAATCACATTCTTCCTCATCAATTTTGTTTTGATTTACCTCTTCTTCATATTGAGCACCATCGTCACCAAGTGGCATTTGGCTCCCTTCAATAGTTTGAGTATCTCGTTGAGGATATTTTTCATGACAAGCTTTCTTCAATGGCGTTTGCTCTTCTTGCTTTCTATATACAACTTTATACACAAAATCATTGTTAGTAAGATAAATAGCATCAAGAGCATCCCATATATCTTTAGCATTAGAGCAACTCTTAATTTTAATATAAGCATCATCATTCAAACTACTTCTCAAAATTTGCATAACTCTAATGTTTAAAGAAAAATATTTCTTGTCATAGGCATTCCAAGTTTGTTTTGGTTCACAAATAAATCCATTTAGCACAACATCCCACAAATCTAAATCAACAGATTGCATATAAAACTCTATTCTAGCTTTCTAATAAACAAAATGCACACCATCAAAGAATGGTAGTTTATCAATTTCAAAACCTTCCATTTTGAAAAACTTTCAAGGTTGCCAACAAACAAAGATCTTTATCTCTAAGCGATTAAGCTTTCACCAGAGCACGAAGCTCTAATACCACTTGTTAGTCATGACAACCATTACCCAAGAGGGGGGTGAATTGGGTATTAAAAACTTTTCACAAATGCTCTTAAAATAAACACAAATATTTAAGCTATTAAATAAAAGAAAAGGAATTGTGAGATGAAGAATAAAAGCTTTAAGAACAGCAAATAAATAAATGTGCAATAATATAAAATTGCATAAAATAGAGAGATTAAGAAGAGAGAAGCATGCACGATATTTATCCTGATTCGACCACTAACTCACTTGTGGTCTATGTCCAGTCCTTGAAAATAATCCGAGATTTTTTACTATGTATACAAGCTTCAATAGGTGCTTGCAACCATTACATAAAAGAGCACTTTTCACACACAAGGAAACTCTACCCTTGTGCTAAAGTCTTAGCCTGCAGGGATACCTCACCCTTATACAAACCTTGAAGGGATACCTCACCTTTGTACAAACCTTGAATGATACCTTACCCTCAATATATGATATGATCCAAAAATGGAACATAAGATTTTTGGATCTTTCCTTGAGTAACCAACCACAATTCGAAGAAAAAGAAAATAATCAAATGGACAAGATAAGGAATGGAATGGTAGGCGCCACAATTCTAAGGGGAATTGATAAGCCAAGGTGAGGATCGCCACAAGAGTCTTGGACTCTTGATAAGATCAAAGGGTTTAGTTCAATGAAGAACCTGAGAGAGGCTAAACACTCTCACAATTGGAACAAATCCAAATTGAACATCCAAAGGTTTCCTTCTTTTCCATTCATCATAGATGTGTACATATATAGAGTTTAGGGGCTGCATAAAATATTCATACAAAAGGTCACCATAATTATGACAAATTCCCCATAAAAGCAATAACTAATCCACTAAGTGGCTAATTAAAGTAACTAATGACAATTAAGTGGATAATAAAAATAGTTCATGACTTCTAAAAAGGAGTTACCTAGGTATGCAAGCCAAAGGTTGCCCTCCCAAGAAGCTTAATAAAAATGTGCACCGTCCACACACAAAGTTTATTACACTTTATTTAATAGAAATAAACTAGAAAATTTCGTCCAAAAATTCATCTTCAACTTCCAGACCATTTTTCACCATGATAGAAGCCGAATCTAGTCAAAAAGCTAGAAATAATATTTGTAGATAAGTTTCTTATCTTTCCAACACACTAAAGAATGCACCAATCGAAGATCTGTAACGCAAGATATAGCCAAAACAAGTTAATAGGTTCATCACCAATGAAAATAAAATTTTCATCAAAAATCAAATTGGCCTTAAATTGGACATCATTCGTGGTTTGCATCATTCCCTCCCCCTTGAAGAGAATTCGACCTCGAATTTATTGCCTTTGGGAATTGTCTTCATCCTCTGGGTTCAAACACAACTCTTTTGAATCCATGGGACACCTCTCTTGGAATTGTTTCTTCAACTTCCTTATTTTCTTTTATAGGAAAACTCTCAATTTTTCTTTCAACCTTTGCCTCTTCAAATAATGCTTTTTCCACCTCACTTTTGTTCATAAAGAAACTCTCTACTTTTTCCTCAATATCTTTTTCTTTCTCTTTCTTCTCACTATTTTTCTCTTGTTCTTTGCTTTTGTTGGTTTGACCTTCACTATTCTTTTCTTCATGATCTAGGGTAGAAATGTTAGACAAATGAACCAAAGTAGAAGAATCCCTACATTTGACTCTACAAGCTAATCTAGAAGTAGGTATTAGAGTAATAGATTGCCATGACTTTCCAAGTGAATTTGAAGACTTATTCTCAGCTTTAAGTGTAAGCCACTCTCTAGTCATCTTCATCTCCTTATCTTCCTCTTGCAATTCAACTCCAATTGATGGTTTGCATTATTCCTTTGGAATTTTATTGATTGTGCAAGCTTCCTTTGGAATATCATCTTCAATTTCATTGACTGTCTTGCAAGCTTCCTTTGGAGGAACATCTTCAATTTCATTGAATGTTTTGCAAGCTTTCTTTGGAGGAACAAGCTCAATCTCCTACACAAGAGAATTAACACAACTAGGCAAAGAATTAGGAATAGCATCAAAACAATCATTCAAGTTTGTTTTATTTACCTCACTTTCTTTTTTGGAGTCTTCAACCATTTTCTTCACATGTGCTTCAAAACTTTCTATTTGTCTTTTCATTCTCTCCTCTTTGCTCACCCTTTTTTTGTTCTCCTTTTTCTTCCTTTCAATTTCTCTATCTCTTCTCTCATATCTCCTTCCTCCATGCCTCCTCTTTTTTATTTCTCCTAGCTTTTCAAGCATCTCATTGAACTCCTCCATTCGTCTTTGCAATCTTTCCATTTCAAGGAATAATGTTGTCATGATATGTGGTAGGAAGAAGAATTTTTTTTGTGAGAAAAAAAATCGAAGAACAAGATAAAAAATCACTCTAGGAAGGATGACTCTAGATACCACATGATATGATCCAAAAATGGAACATAAGATTTTCGGATCTTTCCTTGAGTAACCAACCACAATTCGAAGAAAAAGAAAATAATCAAATGGGCAAGATAAGGAATGGAATGGTAGGAGCCACAATTCCAAGGGGAATTGATAAGCCAAGGTGAGGATCGCCACAAGGGTCTTGGACTCTTGATAAGATCAAAGAGGTTGGTTCAATGAAGAACCTAAGAGAGGCTAAACACTCTCACAATTAGAACAAATCCAAATTGAACATCCAAAGGTTTCCTTCTTTTCTATTCATTATAGATATGTACATATATAGAGTTTAGGGGCTGCATAGAATATTCATACAAAAGGTCACCATAATTGTGACAAATTCCCCATAAAAGCAATAACTAATCCACTAAGTGGCTAATTAAAGCAACTAATGACAATTAAGTGGATAATAAAAATGGTTCATGACTTCTAAAAAGGAGTTACCTAAGCATGCAAGCCAAAGGTTGCCCTCCCAAGAAGCTTAATAAAAATGTGTACCGTCCACACACAGTTTATTATACTTTATTTAATAGAAATAAAGTAGAAAATTTCATCCAAAAATTCATCTTCAACTTCCAGACCATTTTTCACCATGATAGAAGCTGAAATCTGGTCAAAAAGCTAGAAATAAGATTTGTAGATAAGTTCCTTATCTTTCTAACACACTAAAGAATGCACTAATCAAAGATCTGTAGTGCAAGATATAGCCAAAACAAGTTAATAGGTTCATCACCAATGAAAATAAAATTTTCATCAAAATTCAAATTGGCCTTAAATTGGACATCATTCTTGGTTTGCATCAATATAGAAGAACAGAAATATAGATGAAGAGAAACTCTCAGTTAGAGCAAATAATACAAATTGAAGTACTAAGAGACTCTCAAAGAATATCTCAAAGTTTCAACAAAAAGAGCACAGAAAATAGATGTAAATTATAAATCATTTTTTTCAAAGCAATAGTAAATTAAACAGATAGCTAGGCTTCTTATAGATGAGACCCACGGTCTCTATTTATAGAGTCGAAAAGAAAATTAGCCTTTGTAGAAATTAATTCTGTAATTATTATGAAAAAATATCCGTTACATACTATATCCGGATCTGTGTTTACCGTGTTTATTCGAATAAGCCTTCTGCTATTCGAATAACATGTTCTTTTAAAAACGTTTCTGAAACTGGTTATTCGAATAACCTTCGTGTTATTCGAATAATGCTGGCACAAAGAATTTTTTTAAATAGCTTTAAACACTAGTTATTCGAATAACAGAGGATTTATTCGAATAACACTATCAAAAACACATTTCTGGGAAATAATTCTATTCAAATAACTTGATGAGTTGTTCGAATAGCTAATATGAAATAAGCCATTCTGAAAACTCTTATTCGAATAACAGGAGTGTTATTCGAATAACACTTTAAAAAGCAGAGGCACGCAGCAGTCAATTTTAAAACTTTATTCGAATAACCAATGAGTTATTCGAATAACTCAATTTATAAAACAATTATATGTGGAAATAAGTTTGCCCCAAATGATTTTATATGTTAAGTTTTGATGCTGACAAATACAAGACAAAAAGAATATCTTACTTATACTCTTTGTTGCATTTTATATAGAGCATATCCATCAATATTTAATAAATATCTTATTTGGATGTGTCTATGAATGTCTTATATGCATGTTAAACTAACTAAAGCTATATATTTATGATTCATGCATATGAAGATATTAAATTATATTTTTGGACTAACTATGCTTGTTTAAGTGAGTGATACTTTGTAAGATAGTCCAAGTACCAAGAGTGAGCTTGCAACAAGAAAGCAAAAGATCTCAATTAAGCTCAACACAAAGGAGAATGTGAATGCCTATTTCGTGAAGGTATTGATAAACATCGAAGTCATGTCAAAGACCAAGTCCAAAGGAAGATTAAATGGTATAGCTTATAGGACATAGTGTCTTTATGTACGAAGCCTTATGGATATCTCAAATATGTTTTTACAAATGGTTTTCCTATGATAAAATACCCAACAAATAAGTTTTGAAAAGTTATTTATGGTGGTAGTTCAAATTTATGAAAAATAGCAAAGTTTGAGTTTTACAAAACTGACCTTTGGTCACTCTTTTAATCATATCTTTCAAAATACTTTGAGTTTTGTTTTGAAACTTCTTTCATTTGAAAATAGACTCAAAGATCTTTCCAATGACTGGTCATTTGCGTTAAACGGATAAGAAATGAAGAAGTTATAACCGTTTAAAGTCAGTTTTCAAAATCTGAGTGGTTTATTCGAATAAACCAAATGTTATTCGAATAACACACCACAAAAATCATACCAGAACGAGTTTTTAGTGGTTTATTCGAATAACCAAAAGGCTATTTGAATAACATGACCCATAAAATGTTCCAGAACTTGTTTTTGAAGGTTTATTCGAATAGTAAACCTATTATTCGAATAAAGACTTTTAGGAACGTATTGTTTGAAGGTTTTATTCGAATAAGACTTCGTTTTATTCGAATAAACTCGATCCTGTTCTACGCAACGGTTATTTTCAGAAGCTTTAAATGTGATATTAATTTATACCCAATGGCTCTTTTTCTTATACTACTATAAATACATGTTTTTGGGACATCTTTGAAATACACCCATTTATCTGAAATGATTCCTTCTTGCTTTATTTTGTGATACATATTTTACCAAATTTCTGTGCTCTTTTTCGCCAAAATTTGAGATATCCTTAGAGAGCTTCATAGAGCTTCAAATTGTATTATTTACTCTGAGTGAGAGTTTCTCTTCATCTATATTTTCTGTTCTTCATTATTGAGGGTGAGGTATCCTTCAAGGTTTGTAAAGGGGGTGAGGTATCCCTCTAAGGTTTGTATAAGGGTGAGGTATCCCTGCGGGCTGAGACTTTAGCACAAGGGTAGAGTTTCCCTGTGTGTGAAAAGTGCTCTTTCATGTAACGGTTGCAAGCACCTATTGAAGCTTGTACATATAGTGAAAAATCTCGAACTGTGTTTCGGGGACTGGACGTAGACCACAAGTGGTTGGTGGTCGAACCAGGATAAATATCGTGTCTGCTCTTCTTCTCTTTATCTCTTTATTTTATGCAATTTATTTTATTGCACATTTACTTTTCGCTGTTCTTAAAGTTTCTTTTCTTCATCACGTTCCTTCTGTGCGTTTATTTAAATAGCTTAAATATTTATATTTATTTTAAGAGCATTTGTGAAAAAGTTTTTATACCCAATTTACCCCCCCTCTTGGGTAATGGTTGCCATGACTAACAAGTGGTATCAGAGCTTCGTGCTCTGGTGAAAGCTTAACCGCTTAGAGTTAAAGATCCTTACTTGTTGGCAACCTTGAAAGTTTTTCAAAATGGAAGATTTTGAAATTGATAAACCACCATTCTTTGATGGTGTGCATTTTGTTTATTGGAAAGCTAGAATAGAGTTTTATGTACAATCTATTGATTTGGATTTATGAGATGTTGTGCTAAATGGATTTATTTGTAAACCAAAACAAACTTGGAATAGTTTTGACAAAAAATGTTTTTCTTTGAACATTAGAGCTATGCAAATTTTGAGAAGTAGTTTGAATGATGATACTTATGCTAAAATTAAAAATTGCTCTAGTGCTAAAGATATATGGGATGCTCTTGATGCTATTTATATTGCTAACAATGATTTTATGCATAAAGTTACATATAGAAAGCAAGAAGAGCAAAAGCCATTGAAGGAAGCCTGTCATGAAACGCATGCTCAAAGAGATGTTCAAACTACTGAAGCAAGCCAAATGCCTCTTGGTGATGATGGTGCTCAATTTGAAGAAGAGGCAAAGCAAAATAAAATTGATGAGGAAGAAGGTGATTCCCTTCAAGAGCCAAGTGTGCTAGAAATTGCGACTACTTCTTATATGGCTAAAAAGGACTTTGAGGTAAATAATTCTAAATTATATTATAGTCCTTCCTATGATGAGTTGCAAAGTGCATATAATGAATTGTATGATGGTTTATTGAATTTAGAAAAGAAAAACTTATCGTGTTTGGAAAATATTTCTTTTATTGAAAATAAAATTAAAACTTTGAAAAATATTTTTATTGATGAGGAAATGTCTTTAAAATGTAAAATCTCAACTTCTTGTGAAAAGTGCATTGATTTAGAAGATCAAGTTGAGGACTTATATTCTGAATTTGCCAAAGCTAATTATTGTAATTGCTTAAATTCTATGCTTGTTAATAAGAATAAAATTAATGTTATTACATGTGAAAATTCAAGCAAGACTTATGGCAAAATTAATTTAGAATATAATAACAATAAAATGCTTAAGTTTTTCAAAAATGACATTCAAAGGATCAAGCCATCATTAAATTCAATTGTTTGTAATTTTTGTGGTCATCTAGGACATATTTCTCATTTATGCAATTATAGAAGAAATCATTATATGAGAAATTGTATGGTATGGGTTCCTAAAAATCCTAAAGGCCCTAATACTAACATTCAAGGACCCAAAATGAAGTGGGTACCAAAGTGTCCTCCTAATATTTCAACTGTGCAGAAAATTTCTCAAAAGGATGGACTTATTGGTCAAAGGAAAGAGGAATCATCACAAAGAGCGCTTCCAAAGCCCAATGAAAGAAATTTTAGTCAAAGAAGGAAGATGACTTCAACCAAAGCTTCTCAAGTACAAAATGTAGAGCTTGCAAAGTTCAAAACATCAAAAGAGAAGCAATGGGTAAGGAAAAGAGTTCCCTTGATTACCAAGGCCAAGGTATCAACAATTTTTATCTCTCATGAGCATTTACATGCAAAGTCAATAAATTTGAGGTATATTTCTTGTAGCCCTTAATTGATTAATAGAATCATGTGTACTTGATAAATTTTGAACATTATACTTAACACATGATTATGTTCATTTTTATTAATTTGTTATATATATATCTTAGTACATAAGGCTCTATAATGCCTAGGTATGTTTGCTATGCTTTAAAATTATCTATATATCATGAAAGTAAGCATGCCATCAACTATGTACTTAATGGTATTTAATTATTTAATATATTGTGCTCAATTTACATACTATGAAAAATTAATCATTATGAGAGCATAATAGATTAATATTCGAAAACTAACACACAAGGACCTAATACAATTTGGCTACCAAAAGTCAAAAATTGAAGTGTGTTGTAGGTGTGCTTGAAGGTCAAGAACTGACTTTGACATCATGAAAGTGGCTGCTCCAAGTACAAAGACCAGAAATAATTTCAAGCTCTCATCCTTGTCCACGTGAAGTTTGGACTTGCAAATTTCGGATAAGTGGAAATTTTTATTATGCTTTTCTAGCCTTATAATCTGAAAATATTTCTACATGTTAATATGCTAGATAAAGTATATTTCTTGTTTGAAACGACATGTCTAATGATAATATTCTTGAACTTGAGCTTTTGATCAATCATACATATAATTAAATATTTGAATTTATTATTTAAACATGGTTTTTATTCTCTCTTAATTTTCAATTTTAAACGTATGCTTTACTATGCTTGTTAATAGTTTTATTCGAAAGCTTATTCAAATAACGTTCTTTTAAGCTGATCAGTTTGTGTTGAATATCATCTTTATTCGAATAACATGAAGTTTATTCGAATAAACTGACTTCTATGTCAGTTTTGTGTTTGCTGTGGTATCTATCTATTCGAATAACTTGTTAGATTATTCGAATAACCTGAAACTTGTTTTATCAGTTGTTTATGTTTGCTTTCTGTCTATTCGAATAAACCGTAGGCTATTCGAATAACCAGAGACTTGGTTTCTCAGTCTTGGGTGTTTGCTTTCTGTCTATTCGAATAACCCCATAGGTTATTCGAATAAATCGTGTTAAATGGCCAAAACGTTTGGCCTCCCCAGATTGAATAGGATCCTCTATTCGAATAACACCCAAAACTTCTTCTATAAAACACGTTTTTTTAAACATAAGATTCTGCTATGTTCTGTTAATATATGCTAAATTCTTTGGTTGTGTTGTCTGAAAATATGCACTTTATGATATGCAAATGCTTAATTAAATTAAATTGACTATTCTTTTGATGCTTATATATAATTGGCTTGATTGATCATGAAATATCTTTTGCCATTGTGAACTTATTTATTGTTTTGAATGCTTATTTGTTTATAAGTTTGGCATAATAACTAACCTCTATGGATCCAAAATTGATGGATACCAAAGAAAATTCTTTGAATTGTGTTGTAGGGTGATAACTACCTCAAGCAAGCATTTAAATGGAATTTATTCAACTTGAGGATAGTAAAGCTTAAAAGAACTCAACTTTTAAAAGATGTGCAAAAAATTTCCATTCCCTCACGAAAGCTTGAAGCTTGGAAGTTGGTGAAAGTGGGAGTCATCTACAAAAACTCAAAGAATACACTTTTGGTGATATCAAACTATTATTGAATATCATGTGATACTTGGATAAGTAGAAATTTGTTTTTATGTCTTACCATGTTTTAAGTTGTGCTTTTCTAGCATTATGTCTTGAAAGTATCTCTACATATGCTAACATGCTAGATATGCATACATTTTTGCTTGGAATGACATGCTATGGTAATATCTTTGTTATTAAGCTTGTGATCAATTCTCTTTGTTTAAATATGAAAATTCACATTCTCAGAAGTCATTCTAATCCCTTCTCTTTGATGCCTAATTGTCTTATATACTTACTTGAAGATTGAAAAGTAAAATATTACATGTCTTCTTGCTTGATATGTTAAATTTTGAAAACAAGAAGTAAATAATTTCAAAAGTTACAGCTCCATGGCTTTTCAATTCTTTCATTACAATAAGGGACTTTTTGTTCTTGGTATGTGTGAGTACTAAAATTTCTTACTTGATATTACATGCTTAACATGATCACTGTTTGCCCCAAAATGCTTATATAAGTTTTGATATTGATCATATATTTCTTAATAAACTTGAATCATGCCTTAAAATGCTTAAACTATTTTTTCATTTATTCAAGTTCATATGTACTTCATACATTCTTGTTAGAACTAATATTGCATGGTTGATTATGTGATACATGCTTTAAATTATATATCAACCTAATTTATGCTTATAAATGAGATTAAATGATATTTGATGCTAACCTATGTTTTAGAGGACTTTTAAAGTTAGCTTTGCAAAGTCTCTCTATGTATTTCAAATATAGCCATCAGATTTTTTACATACGAGCATATGTGGATAAATGAAAAAAACTGAATGGAATTCAAATGAAGAGGAAGATAAAGAAGACTTTCTTCTAGTGCAATGAAATGTAGAATTCAAAGGAAGAAAACTCAAAGTTAAAGGACCAATAAAGAAGGAGCATCACTCTTTATATGACTCAATAAGTATCTCTATCCCTTAACTTTTATGGTATTTTATATGTTATGAATTGAAAATACTTATTGATAAATTAATGTTAAATTACTAGATGCTTCCAAGGAATATATGGCATTTTATATAAAATATCTCTACCTTTCTAAAATGCTTTTGAAAATATAATGTGCTCTTGTAAAATACTTTTTGAAAGGGAGAGAAGTTTTTAAAATGACTTTTTTGATTGAAGGATTAAGAAGATGTATATTTGCCTTGCTTTTCTTTAAGGTGATATGCTTACATGGTCTTCACATACACATTTCTTTTATCTATTATTTTTGATAAATATGCATATTTTGAGGGGGAGCCTAGCTCTGAAGTTGTTTATATCTCTTGCCTTACATCTTTATTTGATTATATAAAGTGTTTTATTGTTATCATATGTTAAATGTTGACATACAACAATATGACAAGCATTGCATGAATAATCTTTTATATCTTAAAAGCATGTTTATTTCATCTCTCTTTGAATCATGAGTTTTATCTATAAGGGGAGAGAAAATTATTATCTTTCTTTCCTAAGCCTTTTTGGTGATGTCAAATACGGGGAGAGAAAATTAGAAAGAAAAATATGTTCTTGTGTTTAATTGCTTGATATGCTTACATAAATATCAATTCTTGTATATTGCTCAACATATTTTTCTTTGGTGATTTGTCATCATCAAAAAGGGGGAGATTGTGGAAATAAGTTTGCCCCAAATGATTTTATATGTTAAGTTTTGATGCTGACAAATACAAGACAAAAAGAATATCTTACTTATACTCTTTGTTGCATTCTATATAGAGCATATCCATTAATATTTAATAAATATCTTATTTGGATGTGTCTATGAATGTCTTATATGTATGTTAAACTAACTAAAGCTATATATTTATGATTCATGCATATGAAGATATTAAATTATATTTTTGGACTAACTATGCTTGTTTAAGTGAGTGATACTTTGTAGGATAGTCCAAGTACCAAGAGTGAGCTTGCAACAAGAAAGCAAAAGATCTCAATTAAGCTCAACACAAAGGAGAATGTGAATGCCTATTTCATGAAGGTATTGATGAACATCGAAGTCATGTCAAAGACCAAGTCCAAAGGAAGATTAAATGGTATAGCTTATAGGACTTAGTGTCTTTATGTACGAAGCCTTATGGATATCTCAAATATGTTTTTACAAATGGTTTTTCTATGATAAAATACCCAACAAATAAGTTTTGAAAAGTTATTTATGGTGGTAGTTCAAATTTATAAAAAATAGCAAAGTTTGAGTTTTGCAAAACTGACCTTTGGTCACTCTTTTAATCATATCTTTCAAAATACTTTGATTTTTGTTTTGAAACTTCTTTCATTTGAAAATAGACTCAAAGATCTTTCCAATGACTGGTCATTTGCTTTAAACGGATAAGAAATGAAGAAGTTATGACCGTTTAAAGTCAGTTTTCAAAATCTGAGTGGTTTATTCGAATAAACCAAATGTTATTCGAATAACACACCACAAAAATCATACCAGAACGAGTTTTTAGCAGTTTATTCGAATAACCAAAAGGCTATTTGAATAACATGACCCATAAAACGTTCTAGAACTTGTTTTTGAAGGTTTATTCGAATAGTAAACCTATTATTCGAATAAAGACTTTTAGGAACGTATTGTTTGAAGGTTTTATTCGAATAGGACTTCGTTTTATTTGAATAAACTCGATCCTGTTCTACGCAACGGCTATTTTCAGAAGCTTTAAATGTGATATTAATTTATACCCAATGGCTCTTTTTCTTATACCACTATAAATACATGTTTTTGGGACATCTTTGAAATATACCCATTTATCTGAAATGATTCCTTCTTGCTTTATTTTGTGATACATATTTTACCAAATTTCTGTGCTCTTTTTTGCCAAAATTTGAGATATCCTTAGAGAGCTTCATAGAGCTTCAAATTGTATTATTTACTCTGAGTGAGAGTTTCTCTTCATCTATATTTTCTGTTCTTCATTATTGAGGTGAGGTATCCTTCAAGGTTTGTAAAGGGGGGTGAGGTATCCCTCTAAGGTTTGTATAAGGGTGAGGTATCCCCATGGGCCGAGACTTTAGCACAAGGGTAGAGTTTCCCTGTGTGTGAAAAGTGCTCTTTCATGTAACGGTTGCAAGCACCTATTGAAGCTTGTACATATAGTGAAAAATCTCGAACTGTGTTTCGGGGACTGGACGTAGACCACAAGTGGTTGGTGGTCGAACTAGGATAAATACCGTGTCTGCTCTTCTTCTCTTTATCTCTTTATTTTATGCAATTTATTTTATTGCACATTTACTTTTCGCTGTTCTTAAAGTTTCTTTTCTTCATCATGTTCCTTCTGTGCGTTTATTTAAATAGCTTAAATATTTATATTTATTTTAAGAGCATTTGTGAAAAAGTTTTTATACCCAATTCACCCCCCTCTTGGGTAATGGTTGCCATGACTAACATTATAAAAGCTTGAAAACCATCCCAGAAAGTTTATCAAAAACACCAAAACATTTTAAAGTTATTTTCAAGATCAAAACAGTTTTGGTATAAGTTTAAGAAAGTATTTTTTGTTTTATCTTAATGCACTAGGAGATATCCAAAGAGATCCTCGAACAAAGAGACTCTAAGTCCTAAAGCTATCTTTAAAAGGTCTTGGACTTGGTCTTCCCATCATCTTCATTTTGTCTTCATGTTTGTTATCATTAAAAACATTCTTCAAAGACATATGTTTAATCACCTTCTTCTTGTGTTGAGCTTAATTGAGATATTTTGCTTTCTTGTTGCAATGCTCACTCTTGGTGCTTGGACTATCCTACAAAGTATTGCTCACTTAAACAAGCATAGTTAGTCTAAATTCATAATTCAATATCTTCATATGCATGATTCATAAAAGTATAACTCTAGTTAGTTTAACATGCATATAAGATTTTCATAGACACATCCAAATATGATATTTATCAATTACTAATGGATATGCTCTATGTAGAATGCAACAAAGAACATATACAAAGTGTTCTTTTTGTCTTATATTTGTCATCATCAAAACTTAACATATTAAACCATTTGGGGCAAACTTATTTCCACAATTTCAACAGGTTTACCTGCTTTATCCTTGTCTAAGTAGCATGAGGTGCTCATTGGAGTGTCCATATGCTTTGAGTTATCTATTCCAAATCATTTGAGGAGTTCTTTGCAATACTTTGATTGGCTAATGAAAGTTCCACTCCTTGTTTGTTTAATTTGAAATCCAAGGAAGAAGTTAAGTTTTCCCATCATGGACATCTCGAATTCATTTTGCATGATATTAGAGAAATTCTTGCATAGAGACTCGTTTGTAGCACCAAAGATAATATCATCTACATACACTTGTACAAGGAAAATGTCATGTTTTTTTATTTTTAATAAAAAGAGTTGTATTAACTTTGCCTCTTAAGAATCTTGTTCTAAAAGAAACTTACTCAACATTTCATACCAAGCTCTAGGAGCTTGTTTTAAACCATATAAAGCCTTTTTAAGTTTGAAAACATGGTTGGATAGTTCATGATTTTCAAAACCTGGAGGTTGCTCAACGTATACCTCCTCTTGAATAAAACCATTTAAAAAAGTACTTTTAACATCCATTTGATATAATTTAAAATCTATGATGCAAGCAAAAGCAAGTAACATTCTAATAGCTTCTAGTCTAGCTACAGGTGCATAGGTTTCTTCATAGTCTATTCTTTCCTCTTGATTATATCCTTTAGCTATAAGCCTAGCTTTATTTCTTGTTATTAGGCCAGCTTCATCAAGTTTGTTCCTAAAGACCCATTTGGTGCCTATAATTGGATGATCATTGGGTCTTGCAACCAATTCCCATACTTGGTTTCTTTCAAATTGATTTAGTTCTTCTTGCATAGCCAAGATCCAATGTTCATCAACAAAGGTTTCATTTAAGTCTTTAGGTTCAATTTGAGAAATAAAAATCATATGATTGCATGCATTTCTAATTGAGTTTCGAGTACTTACACCTTTAGATACATCACCTATTACTTGGTCAAGCAGATGGTATCTTGAAGTTCACCATTCTTTGGGAAGATTCATAGCTTGTGAATTCTATTGAGTTGGGTGGTCCTCTTGACTTTCTACTTGCTTCCTTTCTTCTATCTCCTTGTCATCCAAGTTGTTTTTTGCCAAAACTTCTGCAACATCATCAATAACAAGATCCTTTCTCGATCCATTTGGATCAGTTTCATCAAATGCAACATGAATGGATTCTTTAACAGTCATAGTTTTCTTATTATAAATTCTAAAAGTTTTGCTATGATTAGAATAACCAATAAATATACCTTCATCAAATTTAGCATCAAACTTGCTTAGGTTATCCTTTCCATTATTTAAAACAAAACATTTGCAACTAAAAACATGAAAATATGAAACATTTGACTTTCTTCCCTTGTGTAATTCATATGTGATTTTCTTTAAAATTGGCCTTATAAGGGCCCTGTTCATTACGTAACAAGTTGTACTTACAGTATCCGCCAAAAAATACTTAGGAAGAATAGCATCATTGAGCATAGTTCTTGCTATTTCTTCTAAAGAACGATTTTTTCTTTCCACAACTCCATTTTGTTGTGGAGTTCTAGGGGCAGAAAAATTATGCTAAATGCCATGTTCATCACAAAAAGTTTCAAAAGCATGATTTTCAAATTCGCTACTATGGTCACTTCTTATAGAAGAAATTGAAAAACCTTTTTCATTTTGAATAACTTTGGCAAGTCTTTTAAATGCTAGAAATGCATTGTTTTTGTTTGAAAGAAATAAAGTCCATGTGAACCTAGAAAATCATCCACAATCACTAAAGCATAGTAATTCCCACCAAAGCTCATAGTTCTAGATGATCCAAAAAGATCCATGTGCAAAAGTTGTAAAGGTCTAGAAGTTGAAACTATATTTTTTGCTTTAAAGAAAATATTTACTTGTTTACCCTTTTGACATACAACACATAATTTGTCTTTTATGAAATTGAGCTTGAGTAGTCCAATTACTAGCTCTTTAGAGACCAACTTTTTTGAGTGATCCATGTGAATGTGTGCAATTCTCCTATGCCATAACCATGAATCGCCATTCTTACTTAAAAGGTATTTCACATCATTTGAAGATATATCATCGAGACTAATCATATAAATGTTGTTCACTCTATGACCGATGAACTTAACATGCTTATCATTTTTATCTTCAATTATGTGACAGTTGGAATAAAAAATAACTCTATTTCCTTTATCACATAATTGGCTAATACTAAGCAAGTTATATTTGAGTCCTTCAACAATTAATACATTATCTATAGAGGAATTAGGACTCTTACCAACTTTGCCAATTCCAAGAATCTTTCCTTTGTTATCACTATATGTAATGTGTCCATGATTTTTGGGAACAAGCAACCTGAATTTGGAGTCATCTCAGGTCATGTGCTTGGAGCAGCCGCTATCAAGATACCAATTTGAGCTTCTGGCATTCAAGCACACCTACAACACATGTTTAATTTTTAAATTTTGGTACCCAAATTTTCTTGGGTCCCTGAGTGTTAGTTTTAGGAATAGTACCCTTAGGAACCCAAACCATTTTTGTTCCACTCTTTGTATTTATATTTTTCCTATCATTGCATGTTGACGCATTGTAATAAAAGGACTGCTAGAAGTACTTGAGTGACCAAAGAAATTTTTATAGAATTTATGTTGATTTTTGGGGTTGTAACTTATTCCAACTTTTTGAAAAACAACTCTTTGTTTTCCTAACAAAATATTTAAATTATCTCTCCCAAAAGTGAATTTAGAAAGAATGTTCTTTAAGTCTTCAATTTCTTTTTCAAGATTTTGACATGATAGACAGCATGAAGAAATTGAGATATGATAAGAATAACTTGTACAAGCATCAATTAATCCTAATGTTTCATTTTCAATTTTTAATTCTTCAATTTCTTTATTTAAAACAAGAATTTGATTTTCTAGAGAAGAAATTATTTTCTTAGAAGAAGAAATTAATTTTGTAAGCCTTATTGATTCTTCATACAATTCTTCAAAAGAATTTTGAAATTCATCATAAGAAGGTAATAAATCATAGCTAGAACTTACTTCATTGTCACTTTCTTCTTCTTCTTCTTCTCCTTTGGCCATAAGACATAGATGGGCTTCTTCACTATCTGAACTATCAGTGGAGTCCATATCATTGTCATCTTATGCTATGTAGGCTCTTATCCCTTTTTTGTCCTTGAAAGGCTTCTTTTCAACTTTCTCCATTTTTTTGATAAATTGGGCACTCCATTTTCATATGGCCCAGTTTTTCACACTCGTAGCAGGTTGGAGTTGATGATGCTCATTCTCTTTTATGATAAATCTTCTTTTGGGGGAAACGATGGTCTTCTTTGTGTTCCTTTCTTCTTGAGAAACCTTCCAAATTTCTTTACTAGGAAGCTGAGGTTCTCTTCATTCAGCTCAAGGTTGTCCGCTTCATCTCTATCATTTTCATCTTCAATATCGATGTTGAAGGAGGTGACTTTAGGTGCGATTCCCTTTTTCTTCTTGTCAGTTTCTTCGCTTTGGCTTAATCTGTTCAGCTTTAGCTCATGTTCATGAAGTTTCCCAAAGAGGGTAGCTAATGTCATGGTTGACAAATCCCTCAATATTGATATGGTTGTTACCTTGGTTTGCCAAATCCTGCTCAGACATCTCAAAACTTTGTTAATCAAATCTTCATTAGAAAAAATCTTTCCTAATGATGCAAGGTGATTAACAATGTGGGTGAACCTCTTTTGCATTTCCTGAATGCTTTCTCCTTAGGTCATTCTAAACAATTCATATTCACGAGTAAGAGAAGTTATTCTCGACCTCTTTACTTCACTAGTACCATCGTGGGTAACTCGTAAAGTGTCCCACATTTCTTTAGCAGTTTTATAATTTGAAATTCTAAAATATTCATCATACCCCAAAGCAGTGGTAATGATGTTTTTAACTTTTAAATTGTGTTGAAATTTTCTCTTATTTTCATCTGACCAATCACTTCTTGGTGTCTCAATTTTTACACCATCAACCTCTTTTGTAGGTATAAATGCACCATTTTCGATAGCATCCCACACATCGAGATCAATAGCTTCGATGAAGATTTTTATTCTTTCCTTCCAATAGGCATAACCATCCCCATTGAAAAAGGGTGGTTAGTTTATGGAAGATCCCTCTAAGAAACCATTTGAGGAAGCCATGTTCTCTTGAAGCTGCTAAGCTCTTTAAACAGGAGTCTAGCTCTGATACCACTTGTTTTCAAGTGGCTCCAGTACTCAAGAGGGGGTGAATTGAGTATAAAATTTTTTTGCAAATACTTTTAAAATAAACACAAATTTTTAAGCCATTAAATAAATAAAGTGAAATTACGAGTGGAAGAAGAAAAGCTTTAAGAACAATAAATAAATAAATATGCAATAATATTAAACTGCGTTAAATAAAGAGATTGAGAAGAGAAGAGCAGATACAATATTTATCCTAGTTCGACCACTAACCCACTTGTGGTCTACGTCCAGTCCTCGAAAAACTATCTGAGATTTTTCACTATGTATACAAGCTTCAATAGGTGCTTGCTACCGTTACAAAATAGAGCACTTTTCACACACAGGGAAACTCTACCCTTGTGCTAAAGCCTCAGCCTGCAAGGACACCTCAACCTTATACAAACCTTGAGGGATACCTCACCCTTGATATAGAAGAACAAAATATAGATCAAGAGAAACTCTCATTCAGAGTAAATAGTACAAATTGAAGTTCTAAGAAGCTCTTTATGGATATCTCAATGTTTTAACAAAAAGAGCACAGAAAATAAGTGTAAATTATAAATCACATTTTCAAAGCAAGCATAAAATAAATCAGATAGCTAGGTAGAAAACGAATGAGACTCATGGTCTCTATTTATAAAGTCAAAAAGGAATTTAGCTGTTGAAGTAATTAATCTCGTAATTAATATGAAAATATGGCCATTTCTTTCTATATCAGGATCCCGTGTTTATTCGAATAAACCTTAGGTTATTCAAATAACACGTTCTTAAACAAAACAGTTCTGAAACTAGTTATTCAAATAACATATGATTTATTCGAATAACACAGGGTTTATTCGAATAACACTGTCACAAAAGGATTTCTGGAAATAACTCTATTTGAATAACTCATTAGTTATTCAAATAGCTTATATAAAAAAATCCATTCTGAAAACATCTTATTCGAATAACAAGAGTGTTATTCGAATAACATTTTTAAAAACAGAGGCGCGCAGTAGCAAATTTAAAACTTTATTCGAATAACTAATGAGTTATTCGAATAACTCAATTTCTAAAACATGTGTAAAAACTTAGAAAAACAGCCTAAATGGTTTTTCAAAAACACCAAAACTTGTTAAGTTAATTTCAAGATCAAAAATAGTTTTGGGATAAGTTTAAGAAAATAATTTTTGTTTTATCTTGTAAAACTATGAGATATCCAAAGAGATCCTCGTACAAAGAGACTCTAAGTCCTAAAGCTAATATTTGAATATCTTGGACTTGGTCTTCTCATCATCTTCATATTTGTTATCATTGAAACTTAAACTTCATTGTAGCATAGTCAAACACATTCGTGACTGTCAAGTCAATTTATTTTTCAGTTTTCCATAATAACTGATTCCTTCTCCTTTAAAATATATGTCATTCTCTTGAATTTAAGAAAACATTTCATTTCTCTTCCTCAAAATGCTCTAACAAAAATCTATAAAGCTAGGTGTGAAAGACTGAGATTGTTAATGCATATAGGTATCCCAGAAGATATACGCTGGATAATCGAAGTAAAGGTTCATTTAGTAGGTGAATCTTCAAATTCATTTATCCTATACATGCCGAGTCTTGGTAAAAGTTCTTATTCTAAAAGGAGAAGAGCGAAAAGAATGCAAGTTTGTTACAAATGTGCACGATGGAATTGTAACACGCGATGTCGTTCTTTAGAAATGGTTTTCACAAACTGAGAAGATAAAATATACTTTATTAAGAATGGACTGAGTAAAGAGTCATTAGATGATATCTTATTGACTCTTGAGACGCATTCTTGTAGAGTTGTGCATTGTGAACTTCTTAATTTATGGAATCTTTTCAGGGACGAGCAAGAGCATTACAGTCTTGGGAATCTGACTCAAAAAGACCCTATTTACCAATTTATAAGAAAATTAGATGGGAAGCTTATCCTCGACTCATAGAAGGCGTTTAAGCCATTACTGAACGTAAAACCAGAGGAAGATGTGAGCCACAATCACAATAACATGTATGTATTATCTTGTATATCTCCTAAAAAAAGGGCGATCAAAAAAGTACCATGCTCTTAATTGAGTGTGGAGCCCCTACCAGTGGCAGACCCGTCATTGACTCGGGTGGACCTTCGCACACCGGTACGAAAATAAGGTTCGTGTGCCATGCTCTGTAAAGAGTCGCATTATCCATTCCCAATATTTTCCCCAGGTTCTAAACGATTGATGGACAGATAGAAGCATCCCGTCTTTACAGCGCACGTGAAATTGTCACTGAGCCATATGCTTACTTTAATTAGTAGGCCTCTATGGCGAGTTTTGACTGGCTGCGGTAAAGTACTACCTTCTTAGAATACGTGCCTTTAATTAGGTTTGTAGGAAGATAAAACTATTATTCTGTAAACGGGACAGAAAGGGCTCAAAGGTTTTGTGGCCTGTTTTGGCAGGGTGTTCCCAATCCTTGTGGAGTTCTTATGTTGCACTGGCCACACGTAACTCAAAGATATGCCACCATTTGTTATTTTAATTTTATCTTTGTATGATTTTATTGTATTTTGGTTTTGGACAGACAATCCTTTGGGCGGGGTCCTTCAAGGGTTTCTAGACTTCTTTACCCTAATGGTTTTCTTGAAGTCTAAAAAAAATTAGAAAAATAAAAAAATAAAAAAAAGTTTCTTAATTTTAAACTTTTCTAAAAACAGCCAACCTACCTATATAAGAGCTATCATTACTTTTTTCATTCTCTTCCCTATTTAAACACTCTATTTGCTTCACTTTCCTCTAACTCATAATCATTTAAAAGGAGTGTGAGTGTAGAAATAGAGGGAGCTTCTTCTTCTATTCGTAGACTTACCAATATCTGTGTATTTTGTGGGTCAAGTCATGGGATGAATTTAGAGTTTATAAATACAACAAGCACTATTGGTAGAACACTTGCTACGAGGAACATTCGTGTAGTATATAAAGGAGGTAGCATTGGGTTAATGGGGGCTGTATCACTCTTTGCACATCTAAGAGGTGATCAAGTTTTAGGCATCATTCCAGAACTTTTAACTCAAAGGAACATCATTGGAAAGATAATTGGGCTGAAACTTCAAGTATCATCTATGCATGGATGAATGAGGACAATGCTTGAAATACCTACCTTTTAAACACTTGAGGGATTAAGAATCAAGTATCAACCTTGACAATTGGGCTGGAACTTCAAGTATCAACTCAGCTCTCATGCTCTTTTATTCTCTTTAGTATTTAACTTGTCATATCCATATTACATCCTCCTTTACCTGGACCCCATTACAACCTTGAATAAAATCCTCATGATTTGCGTGTGCATATATTTTAAGTAGTGGAGAAGTAGAAGATAAGCAATCTTATGGTAGTGTAATTTTTATGAGTTAAGTTGAGTGAAATACCTACCTTTTAAACACATGAGGGATTGCGAGTGAATCTTGTGAAGATCTATCATTCTTGACTCATGCTTTTCAATTGAAGTTTCCTTGCTTGTTGGTTTGAAATGTGAAGAAACGTTATCTCATAAATGTTTTGATCCCTTGAATCTTTGGTTGTTCGACATTCTTTAATATTATTAGAAATTGAGTTTTTTAGAATTTTTAGCTTTTGAGTTTGTGTTGTTTTTCCTTATTCCCTAGCTTTGATCTTATGTGTTTTTCCCAGGAGAGAAAAAGATAAGTGTGAGAAAATTTGATAGAAATATATTTTACTCATTTTATAATCCTTTCACTAGGCTTCTTAAGGTTCAATTAGGCTTAATTAAGTTAATTTTGTTATATTTTATGATATTGGGCTTAATTGGATCATTGAAAGAATTATTACTTAAATTGACTTTAAATTATTTAATTGTAATGTTCAGTAAAATGACTATAAATTCAATTTGAAATATCTAATTGATGTGATTTTTGTCTTGTAGGAAAGCTAAGATAATTATCTACAACTTTTATGAAGACCTCAAGAGCCAAATCACACGTTTGGATAATTTAAATTGGAGTTGAAGCAAGATTCTAAGTACTGATCCTCGTAGCTTGACCTCTGTGCACTCGTTTGACCGTGCACTCGTTTGACCATATCTTGAGATATAGGAGTTTAATTAACCCTAAACGGTGTCATTCAAAAGTTAAGACTCATATCTACAACTTTAATGAAAAACACAAGAGTCTATTAGGATGGCTTGGAGGTCATATTGGGCTTAGAAGTCAGAATTGAGGAGCTATAGTTGAGACTAAGCAGTGTGTAGTGATTGGGCCATATCTCAAGTTGTAGGAATGCTTTTGGGATAAAACTGACAGAATTTGAAATCTAAGACAAAATTCTACAACTCTTATGAAGACCACTTGACGAGAATCTGACGCATGCCATGAGTTCGGCATTGAATGATTTCGGAGACAATAATCTTTATTATTTTCCACTCATCAAACTACTATTTGGCATTTTCCACTCATTCACCCACTCATCCACTTACTCATTAATCAACCCCTTGTCATTTTGTATCCCTCATCCTCTATAAAAGGGAGCCTTGGCTGATTATTTGAGAATCTTGGCTTAGAGATCAAGATCATGTTATTGTGTTATTTGTTTATCTTGTTGTAGTTTTCTTTTGTTCTAAATTGAAGTTATGTTCTTCTTCTTCTTCTTTTCTCTTTCTTTCCTCTTGTCTATGAGTAAGTAATTTTCATTTTACTTGGATGAAAGGGTGAAGCTCTTAGTAATAAAATAAGATTAAATTAATATCTTTCTTGTGCTTAAATGATATATTATGAAGTGGTCATTATATGTATTGTATTTTGTTTCCAATAATTTTAGAAACCCTTCTTGTAAAATGGAGATCTTGATTTGTTTTAAACAAGATATTGACACAATAAATGCTTGAACCCATTTATAAGTGGTGGTGTTAATTATAATTAAAGGAATCATAATATAATTTCATATATAATCTTAAATGAACTTTGAATGATGTATTTTCTGATTGGAACCTCTGTTATGCGTGAATTCTAATTGAGTTATAAAAAAGAATTAATCTTATCCTGAATTTACATACCAAGAGTGGATCTCCTAATCTAAGTAAATCTTTTTTATTTGTGACTAAGTTTTATCACATTTATTATTGTGACAAATCTTTTCTTTATCTCAAATAATTTTTCTTCATCAATTTCCTGTGGATTGACCTCGGACTCTCTAGAATTTATTACTTGAAATAACCTGCACTTAGATTTGTAACTTATAATTCACATTAGTTCGCTAATAACCAAAACTATGTCTAGTTTGACGTCCATTTCGAAAAGAGATAAACTAATAAGATTCACAAAGGAAATCCTATCTTCTATCTTCACACAACAATCCAAACATACATATGAAGTCGTGACTAGCTTTCTTGTTGGTGTAGACAATAATAAAAATGGGAAAAATTAAACATAGATAAATCTAATCTCTTCACATATTCTTGAAATAAAGGAGTGAGATACTCCTGAATCACATAATACAACCAAGAGATTATCTTTAACTATGTCCTTACCTTGTATAAGTTTGGGAGTCTAAGCCACCTCCTTACAACCTAGATTATAAACTCTAACTCTAACTTGAGGTTTAAGGTTAGACACTGCTCTCTGCTCTTATGCACACTCATTTAAAAGTGCCTTGGTTAGCCATAAGTATAATATACTATTTGGTCTACTAGACAAGGTCAGCCACTATGTTGTCTCCCACATCTATCACACTTTGGTCCCTTCACTTATGCCTAAACTTGCTTGCCTTTTCTTTAGGATAACTAGCCCTAGAAGCACCATTCTTATTCCTATCGTCCACTCTCTTCCTCTTGTGAAAACCTTGTAACTTTGTTTCACTTGAGGCTAGTTTTCAGGACCCTCAACTATTCTCCTTGAATGGCACTAAAAACACCACTATTATCTTTTTGCCTATTTCGACCAATCAAAATCATGAGAGTCGAATTTCTCTCAAGCTTGTTCGATTATTCTCAAAGTCACATCTATGAAGAGTTATCTATTCACTAGGCCTTTTTTAAACAAAAATTGAAAACTTGATAATTGAATAAGTCTTATAGTATATTCGGTTAACTTAGAACTCCAACCAATCGAGTAACTCTCGGTCTACTCGGTTAGTCTAACTTACCATTCTGAAATGGCCTAAACCATTTTGAAATGACCTATTCGAATAGCTCTCTAAGTCTATTTGATCAACCGTGAAAGTATGTCATTTTGAGCTGTTGTTTAAAAAAACAAACATGATATTTCAATTAACATCGAAATCATCCTGTATTGAATAACACACTTAGTCTACTCGATTAACACTGGCTTCTCTTTTTTAACTATGCTGATTGAATAACTCTCTTAGTTTATTCGATTAATCTCGACGACCATGCCATTCAAAATTTGCCTACTCGGTATACTTTAGTTTATTTTTGAAATCTTACAAATTCAAATAGCTGATATAATAAAAACCTAAAACCATCTGCAATATTCTATTCGAATTATCATTTTGGCCTTATTCGAAAAGAATAGTGCATAAAGACAAATTGAGAAATCTCAGAATAACAACTTTCTTACTTCTCCACTACTATACCAAAATCCTTTATTCTACAAGTACCCAACGATACCATAACTCACGTAGAAAAAGATTAGAAGCTCAACTACAACTCTAATAATGTTTTCATATATATATATATATATATATATATACACTTAATCATTAACTTTACTTAGTCATGATTTTTGCTTCAAGTATCATGAAGAACTCGATACTATCCACCCCTTATCAGCTTTCACAAAACAAAGAATGATGAACACAGAAAAAATGATTACCACAACCCCGTAACTCAGAGTTCTATGGATTGAAGTTTAATTTGGTAGCTTACTCTATACTTAGCTCTTACTTCTTCAAACTTGGCCACATACTAACTAAATGACATGCCACATTGCTCAAGTCTCAGGAATTCTATATCCTTGGCATTATGTAGGTTCTTAAGGTAGTATTTATCCAGAAAAGAATTCCTAAATACTCCCCAAGTAAACTGAGTGCCAGATGCCTCGAACAACCTCTTGGCATATGTCCACCTATTCTCTACCTCCCTTTCCAACATATAGGAGGTAATCAAAACTCTCTGGTTATCAGAACAAACCACAACTGTAAGGATTTTCTTCATTTTCTTAAGCCATCTCTCTACTCGAAATGGGTCTTACTTTTGCTTAAAGGATGAAGGGATGACCTTCCTAAATTTTGAGAGATTTGGGAAATTTCGATTCTATACTACCACAATCCAAACACTAATAATATTAGTGGTACTAGCTACTAAGATCAATTTACTTTCATCCTCTCTAAAACTCTGTATGTGACAATAGTCTGCTCCCTCAAAGCAGTTGCTATCTTTAAGAACACTTCAACCATATTAATTGAACCTTCACTAGAAGAATTCCTATTTCTCCTAGTTCTCCTTGGTGAATTAATAGTTTCCTATACACACAAAAGAATACATATTGAGTTGATTAGTCTCAATATCATGAAATAGTATGACAATAACCATTAACATTCAAACCTAAGGCTTGTTGTAATACCTTAAATGACATGTTAGACTTGTTTATGTGTTCAAAAGGTAGCATATGACTTGCTTAGCATGTATGTTTATTTTTGTGACAATCTGAGATAATTTAGGTACTTAGTTACAACTCGAACTGTGAATAGTAGCTTAAAATGACTCAGATATTGGCATAAATTACTTAGGAGAGAGAAATAAATATGGATAAGTTATTTCTAGGTCATAAATGTATATAATAAGTTACAGTTAAAGTTTCAGGGTAAACTGAGCTAGATTGGTATTTTTAGGCATATTAGTTATCTAATTATAGCCGGTTTGACTAGCAGCAGATATGAAAATATCAAATAATGTTAAAATAATTTTTTATATGAATCTTAGTATTTATTTTAAAGTTGTTAGGAGCTAGAAATCTTGAATTAGCTAAATCTGAGTGTTTTTAGCAAATCAGAATTTTTATCAGTTTTGGCCAAAAGGTTATATGAGTTTTTAATTTCCACTTTATAAGGCCTCTCTCATGGCCAACTTGTTTCAAAAAATAGAAATAGAAAAGTTTCCAAGAGAAAAGAAAGAAGGAGAAGAAAAGGCTTAGGAGGAGGAAGAAAGAAAGAGGAAAGTCAAAGGAAAAACTAAGGTTTGAGATCCAGCTAAGTTTGAATCTTTACTCAGTTGTCAAAGGTAGGGGTTTTTGTGATCAAATCTACTTCTTGTTACTCTTTTCTCTATTTATGCAATTAGGTTGCTTAATACGCCAAATTGAGTTCTAGAGGTGTTTGATGTGTTTTAATTGCATGAGTGAGTTTCTTTGGTCATTATTGACTTGTTCAAAGTATAATTCTGAGATAGAAGCTTAGAATTTGTCATTTGGGCCTTTGAATCCCAATTTTAGGGGTTAGGTCACCCTAGATTGATTTTGGTGCATTAATCCAAATTAAGAGGTTTAAGTTGATGATTGATGATTCCTGTGTGTTTAAAAACTGATTAGGAACTTAGAATCACTTAGAAACTATTTTGGAATGGCCAAAAATTGAGTAAAAGACCAATGGAACAGTATCATGTTCTGCAGAATTATGAAGAACCTGGGTTCTGCTGTGAACGTCGCAACGTGAGAGATGCCATGCTGCGGCGTAATGATGAACGACTTGAATGTCGCAGCCTGAGGAAGTTGCATCGCGACATAAAGCCAATTTTTTTGTAGCACGCGCCGTAGCGTGAAGAATGCTATGCTGCGAAGTGAAAGAGATGCTACATCAGTACTAATACTCGTGGCTTGGGCACTGTGGTGTGCCCAAGTTAGTGCCACGGCATGAGTACCAGGAACCTAAAAAGTGTCACTTTTTTATGTTTTGAAGTTTTAGACTAGATGGAATCATTAGCATATGTTTCTTAAGGTGTGTTAAGGCACAAATAAGGATAGTTTTCAAGAAGAGAATTATACCTAGTATGTATGGGAAAGATTGGTAGTGTTGATTTTGTGAGTATCCTTTTACAGTATTCATGAAGGCCAAGGGAGATTGAAGGGTTTCTGATAGACTCAATTGAGGAAGGACATAACCCTGAGATTTCGTTAGTGCCAAGGCCAGAAGAGATAAGTTGGGGTCCATAAGGTTCTTCAGAATAAGGTTTTAGACCGAACTTCTCATGTGCCAGGATATGTGTAATGTGAGGAGATACCTTTACCTACCACAAAATAACACATGAAACCAGTAATTCCTAGGATTAACATTTTTTATTCTGAGTTAAACTAAATGTATACATAAGATGTACGTTAACTTGGTTTCTCTAAATGCATTAGTTAGACCTTGTAGACGCTTTAAACATATCTTCTTAGTAGATATTGAGATTATATTTGTTTATGCTATGTATGAATGTCTGGTTTTGATTACTCATACTAAGATTGTAGTTTATCACCCCACTGTGTATCATGTAATTCCAAGTGAAACTTCTTCTAAGGATAAGAAGAAGAAAGAAGCTAAAGATTAGATTTGTTTATGTTTTATGTTTCAATTGTTGTACTTATAAGTATTCTTTTTGAAATGTATAGAGTTATGTAGTACTTCAAGCCTTTGCTAAAGCTAATTTTGTATATGTACTTTGATGCATTATGGATATAAGTGTATGACTAGTATTAGAGGTGTCAAAATGAAATTTGAGCCGAGTGATGGGCCGAATGGATAAATTTGGGCCGATAAAAATGAACATAAAATTAAAAATAGCCCGAATGGGCCGAGCCCGAATGGGCCGAGCCCGAATGGGCTGGGCTGACCCGCTATAATAACACTATATTTAGTTAAATGGATTGGACTGGGCCAGTAAAATGCTGGCCCGAAATTAACATGGCCCGAATGGGCTAGCCCAAAATAGCCATGCCCGATAATAATAAGCTTTTGACACCTCTAACTAGTATATATGTAGTGACATTCTAATGCTAACTATCTCTTGTATGAAGTATATATAGAGATAATGGTATTAGGATGTTACACTTGTCATGCAATTCTATCCACACATCTCACAAAGAGATAATAATTGAACAACACATAGCGAAAATCACTAAACTTGCATAAGCCTAGTTAGTCTATATCCCAGCTCAATAGGATGAACTGCTCTGATACCATAATGTAACATCCTAATACCAGTATCCTAGTATATCAGGATATATTCGGATAAATAGTATTAGCCATGCTACTTCTATAACTTAACATCAAACTAACCCATAACATTTATACAAATAATTATGGAGAGCCATAAAGAAAAAGGTTATACATATATACATCAATAGCCTCAAAAGGGCAAAGTGTTATACGTACAACTTTATACAAACTCAAAGTAAATATAAATAAATACATAAGCTTTCACTACACTAGTTCTTCTGCTTTTTCATCTCCTTTCTTGTTGAAGGGTCTTGACCAAAATTTATATGGAAACACAGTGGGGTGAGAATTCACAAATTCTCAGTAAAAACATTCTAAAACTAGCATTTGTAATATTAATAAAGAATAAACAAATCAATCATACATAACATTATAATACTTGACCTTACTAGTAATAGATTATGGTTTCATTAAGACATTGAATCTCTACTCAATATTACTAGAACATCCTCATATTCTTCTTATGTAAAGGTTCACTAAGCAGAATGTATAATCTATATACATAAGCTTATCTTTGAAGGAATTGGAAACTCATTCAAAGATAAGATAATTGTCCATATATTTGTGAATGAATTGGAAATGAATATGCATGTAGTATGCTCACTCTTATGCAATGTTTAAGAATAATGTTTGTGAAATGCAAATATAATTGTGTATGTGTAGATTTGTGTGTGTATCACTTGTATATTCCATGTTCTCTTTAAACTTACAGTTAAGAAGTATGACTCTTCAAACTACCTGGTAGGGAGGGAATGTGTTACCTCCTTAACCTACCTTGTAATGAATGGACTGGTTCCTGCTCACACTAGTGAGAGTACTAATTTCACTACATAAACTCGTAACCCTGGCACTCTGAGAATCTAGGGCTAAATCCTTGTTCAAAGTACCTTTTGGACTTTTCCATTCTCTCATTTAGCCAAATAATTGTGCACATCATGTAGGGTTACTCTACGTAGCAATTACAAAGTAACATTAAATGCAACATCATTGTTCTTCAATGATTAGCACCTTAAACCTTACCTATGTCAATCCACTATTATTGGATGCACAAGGTTCTATTCTTTTTCACATGTACTAGGTAGATATTTCCTTCTTAAAATATCCCTAATAGTGTCTTAACTTACATCGAAAGACATGCATAAAAGATTCTTGCATCTCTAGCTCCGCTTTCTTCACAAAGGAGCATTTCATGTACTATGACAACTAACCATTGTCAAACAACTTTCCTTACTTGTATTTAGTATTCCCTATCATCTTATCTTAAGTGATATTGCATGATACACCATGCTTCTTAAGGAACTAAATACCTACTTATGACATTCCACAACCAATGGAAGCACAAGTTTTCCTTCTTTCCCATATATGCAAGGTAGTCATTTCCATTATGAAGTACTTCTATTAGTATCTCAACACACTTTAAAAAGCATATATGAAGGATTCCAACAAGTTGGGAAGTCTAAGACATCACAATAAACATCCTGAGAAATCTTGGAGTGCCACTCCCCTACGCCTAGGTGCCATGCTCGTGGCCTCAAACAGGGGAATCCCTGATCAATTGGAGCCTAGGAGCCAAAAACCCATGCCTAGGCATGGTGCTTGCAGCCTGTTGTTGATCATATTCTGATCATTGGGTGCCTAGGCGCCCAACACTTGTAGGAATGAAACGGAAGTTGTACAGAAGGAAGGCTCCAAGCTGGTCCAACGTAGTCCACGTTAAAGGAGTTCATCTTCATGATCAAGTTATAGTACTCTTGTTTTGTTGCATGGTAGCAACTTTATTATATTTTCTAGAACCTTAAAGCTTATAATTTTACTTTCCTATTCTAGTATACAAACTGATTTTAAGTAGGAAATGTAAGAACTAAAAGGTGGAAGGGTTTTAGACTCAAAGTAATTTTAAGTGTGCAACCAAAAGTAGAATAAAAACCACCTATGAAGATGGTAGCTTGGTACCACACCTGGTCAGCAGCAATAATGAAGGAATTAGCCAAGGAAGTGTCCTAAAAAGAGTGGAATTCGTGGCTGGAAGTGGCCATTAAGAGAGGGTTCTTTAGGAACTCCATGACCAAGCACCTTACTAACTGCATTGAGCACCATCTTGCATTGGTTTCATAATTTATTAAAGTATTATGTTCAAACTATTTCAATTACATTCTAACTAAGTTTTCTTAAGGTTTTACTCCCATTTCCATCTTACTAAGACTCTTAGAGATCTTACTTGTTTTCACTGAATGTTCATATTAGCAAAGCAATGGAAACTATAACCGCAATGGTGGAAATAGATTGGGATTTGTGGTTCATCCCAGAGGAAGGAGTGTACATGAAAATATTGAGGGACATCTGTGTCCATCTTGTGAACAATCTGCGAAAATAGCCTTTCAAAGCAATTAGGACTTTGCACCTAAGGAGAAGGAAGCTAGATAAGCTAGCTAAGAGTTTAGAAAAGACTATGCTCCTAATAGTAAATAAATTTGCAAGGAGTCCAAGCTGTGTGTGTAAGTTCTATTTTGTGTGTGTTGTTATGTTGTAATCATGTAACTAAATGTAAGGGAGGGAAGGGAATCATGTATGGGTAGAAGGAGAGAAATGAAGTTGCAATGAAAATCATCAAATGATAATGATCAATGAATGATTTTCTAACTCCTTGATAATAACTCTAATGATTTTGAACTCTTAAAATTTTAAAAATATAGTGTCATTAATACTTAAGAAGTCAATATATATATATATATATATATATATATATATTATATATTAAATATTAATTAAATTAATTAAATTTAAACTTATAGCAAATTCTAGTTTGACCATGGTTACAACTCAAATGTCTCCCATTATCATATATATTTTAAGTGGCTTTCTTGGTTGAATAAACGTAAATGAAAAGTGCTCAACTTTATTATTATATTTTCCTTTGTCTCGTAATTGAAATTTTGTAAACTCGAGCAAGGACGATAGGCATTATTGTATAACGAGCTGCACCAAGACAACTGATGAAGAGAGACAAATGGAATTTGATAATTTATGACACACATATATTATGTATCCTCCGAAAGACAAGTGAAATAAAACATCACTTTGAGAATGCTTTACCTAACCACCACCCTATATCTAAACGTTAGTCTCGCAGAAATACTTGAGAGGATACTTTGACCAAAGACAAAAAGTAATTAATAGTTGATATCATTAATTACTCCTCAAAGAAATTTTACTTATATATATATATATATATATATATATTCTATATATTATTATGTATTTATTAAATTTAAACATATAACAAATTCTAGTTTGACCATAAATAGTACTCACACCTCTCCCAATGACATAAAAGTTCTCAAGTAGGCTTTCTTTGTTGAATAAATGAAATTAGAAAGCACAACTTTATCATACGTTTTCCTCTAACCCACATTTGAAATTCTTTAAATTCGAGCAATGATGATAAACTTAATTGGATAATGAGCTTGACAGAGACTGCTGATAAAAAGAAAGCGATTAAATTTTATTATTTGACACACATATATTTTATCTCCTCCAAAATACCAGTAAAGTAAAACATCGCTTTGGGGAATGCTTTACCAAAACCACCACTCTTGATCCAATTGTGAGTCTCAGCAATGCTTTGTGAGGATATTTTGATCAAAGACAAATAGTAATTAATAGTTTGTATCATTAATTACTCTTCAACGAAATTTTGATTTTATATATATGGTCTACATATTATCAAATATTTATTAAATTTAAACATATAACAAATTCTAATTTGACCATGGTTACAACTCAAACTTCTCTCATTGTCATATATAATTTCAAGTGGCTTTCTTGGTTGAATAAATGATACGAATTGATATGTTACAAACCCAAGTGTAGGTTGTCTCAATTAATAAATTCTTGAGAGTCTGAGGTCGATCCACAGGGAATTGATGAAGAAAAATTCAGATGTAAGGAAAAGATTTGTCACAACAATAAAGGTGATGAAAATTGTTCACAATTAGAAAGGATTTGCTTGGGTTTAGAGATCCACTCTTGGTATATAAATTAAGGTCAATATTATGTTTTTATAACTCAATTAGAATCTATGCAGAATGGAGGTTCCAATTAGAAAATACAACATTCAAAGTTCTTTTAAAGTTATGTATGTAGTTATATTATAGTTCCTTTAATTATCCACTAACGCCAACACTTATAAATGAGCTCAAGCATTTATTGTGCTAATATCTTAACTACAACAAATCAAGATCTCCACTTTACAATGAGGGTAAATAATGCCAACACCTGTAAATGGGTTCAAGCATTCATTGCGTTAATATCTTGTCTATAAAAAATTAGATCTCCACTTTACAAAGAGGGTTTCTAAATTGATTGGAAACAAAATACAACATATATACTGATTACTTGATAATATATCATTCAAGCACAAGAAGGAGATTAATCTAACCTTATTTCATTACCAAAAGTTAGACCCTTTCACCCAAGTAAAATGAGAATTAGCTACTCGTGAATCAAGAAGAAAAAAAGAGGGAAGAAGAAGACGATGAACATAACTTCTATTTAGAACAAAAGAAAACTACAATAAGAGAAACAAATGATATAATAACATGATCTTGATCTCTAAACCAAGATGATTCTAATGAGCAACCCATGATGCCTTTTATAGAGCATGAATGGTACAAAATGACAAGGAAGTTGTTTAAAGAGTGGGTGGATGAGTGGAACATGACAATAGAGTTGTTAGTGAGAGGGTGAATGAGTGGATAAATTATTGTCATGCTTGTCTCCCTGTTCAACCAATTCAGTTGTCTTCACATAACTATAACTCTATTATAAAGTCACCTATTATGTAAGTAGTCTTCATGAAATTTGAAGGGTTTTGTCTCAGATTTCCAATGCCACCAGTTTCATCACAATCTGACCCATACAACTTAAGATATAGCCCAATCTTTGCACAATATTTGAGTTCCAGCAACAGCATCTCTGTTCTAACTTCTAGGCCTAATATGACCTACTAGACATCTGAATATGCTCTTGTGTTCTTATGAAAGTTGTAGATTTGGATCTTAGCTTTCATTTGGGCTTAATTTGGTGTCAATTGAACTCCTATAACTCAAGAAATAGGCTGATGAGTGCACAGGGGTCAAGCTGTCATGATCAGAATTCTGACTATTGCTTTCACTTCAATTTAGATTATCCAAATGTGTGATTCCTCTCTTAAGGTCTTCATGAAACTTGTAGAGAATTGTCTTAGATATCCTACAAGTCTAGAATCATATCAATCAAATATTTGAAACTCAGATTATAGCTAATTTACTGAATGCTGCCAAATAGACAAATTAAGGTTAATTCATGCAATAATTCATTCAACGATCCAATTAGGCCTAATATCATAAAATGTGACAAAACTAACTTAACTAAGCCTAATTGAACCTTAAGAAGCTCAGTGAGAGAATTATTAAATGAATAAAATATATTGCTATCAATAAACTAAATTAGAAAGTGCTCAACTTTATCATATTCTTTCCTTTAACTCGCATTTTAAATTCTTTAAACACGTGCAAGTATGATAGTCTAAATTGGATAATGAGCTAGACTGAGACTGCTAAAGAAGAGAAATAGGTGGAATTTGATTATTTATGACACACATGTAATTGACTATTGACCCATGAAGACTTTATTTTGATGATAACAAACATAAATATGTTGCAAGATCAAGTCCAAGACTTTCAAGAATAGCTTTAGGACTTAGATCATTGTGTAAAGGTATAAAGTGGTTCACACTAATGCTCTAAAAATTATTTTTCAAAAAAACCAAATAGTACAAATGTTTTCAAGGCTTCAAAATGATTCTTGGTTTTCAAAGAAACAGCCATTAAGTGCCCAAAAGCTTATAAGATCATTTGGAATCAATTGACAATGTTTAAAAGCTATATGAAATGATTTTCAAATGGCTTATTTGAATAAGGGTTTCTTTATTCGAATAACCAAAGTCAAAGAAGCCAAGAAATCCATCTGGTTAAGCTTTATTTGAATAAAGCCCTGGGCTTTATTTGAATAAAGGTTCAAAATAAGCTTGGGCACGTATGAATTATTCGAATAACCAACTTGTTATTTGAATAACAAGTTTTCCAGAAACTAGATTTTAAATGGTTTATTCGAATAACATATCTGTTATTTGAATAACATGTTTTTAAGAAAAATAGGTTTTAAAAGGACTATTCGAATAATGTAAGTGTTATTCGAATAACACGTTCTAGAGGCAAATTGCCTTTGTGCTATTTAAAATTTTATTCGAATAACATATATGTTATTTGAATAATAAAGTTTTCAAGAAATAGAATTAACGACTAGTTATGAAGCATTTAATGCTCCAACAACCTCCTAATGACTCTAATCTTTAATAGGCTATAAATACAAGTTGTTGGGAATTTATGGAGGTTAGAAAATCAATCTGAAAACCTTGGTCGAGCATTAATACGAGCTTTCATAGCCATTTCACTGTATACTCTGTTTTGAGCTTCAAAATATGAATCCATATACCCATTAAGTTTCAATTTGTATTATCCACTCGTGAGAGAGTTTCAATCCATCTATGCTTTGTTTAAACCGTAAAAGAGAATGAGGTATCCCTCAAAGTTGTAAGAGTAAGGCATCCCTTGAAGTTGAGACTCAAGAAAAAATGGTAAAGTATCCCAAGGTGGGTGAGTGGTCTATTGTGTAAAGGTAGTAAGCATCTATTAAAACTTGAAGTTTTAGTGGAAAATCTCGAGTGATTACTTGAGGAAGACGTAGGTCACAAAGACTAGCTGAACCAGGATAAACCTTATGTTTGATCTTCTAAACTCTACTTTTGTGCACTGTTTTATTTGCTTGCTTGAATACTATCTTACTTGACTGATTTATTTGTGAGTGAAAGTATTCAATCTTCTCTATCCATTCATCTCTATCAATTAATAGCTTTAATGAAAATTCATAATTAAGTGTTTTGTGAAAATATTTTATAAACTCAATTTCACCCTCTTCTTGAGTATTGAGGCCACTTAGTAACAACATATATTATATCTCCTCCAAAATCCAAGTAAAGTAAAACACCAATTTGGGGAATGCATTACCAAACCACCACCCTTGATCAAAAGCTGAGTCTCAATACTTTATGAGGATACCTTAATCAAAGACAAAAAAGTATTTAATACTTGATATCATTATTTACTCCTCAAAGGAATTTAACTAATATATATATATATATATATATATATATATATATATTCTAAATATCATTAAATATTTATTATATTTAAAACTATAACGAATTTCAGTTTGACATTGGTTAGAACTCAAACCTCTCCCATTTTCATATTTATTTTCAAGTGGCTTTCTTGGTTGAATAAACGAAATTAGAATGTGCTCAACTTTATGATCATTTACTCGTCCATCCCGCAATTGAAATTCTTTAAACTCGTGCAAGTAAGATAGTCTAAATTGTATAATGAGCTAGATAGAGACTGCTGAAAAAGAGAAATAGATGGAATTCGAATATTTATGGCACACATATATCATATCTCCTCCAAAATAAAATTAAAGTAAAGCATCACTTTGGGAATAATTCACCTAACCACCACCCCTGATATGAAGGTTAGTCTCACAGTAATGCTAGTGAGGATACCTTATCAATAACAAAAGTAATTAATAATTGGTATCATTAATTACTTAAGGGAATTTTACTGCTATATATGTAACACCCTAATACAAATTATAGTAAAACAAATGGAATATCTCAAAATAAATCACATTAAGCATGTCACTTCTAAAGAATACAGAAAATAAAAACCCATAGTAACTTACACAATCATTACAGAGAGCTACGAATGATAAAAATGTTATATATATACAAACAACACTGGCTAACAAGTCATAATGTATACATAAACTTTTACAAACAACCAGAAATATACTAATATACAAACTAGTTCACAAAGAAACAAAACACTAATCTAAACCTTCTGTTTCTTCTTTTTCTTTCCCTTTCCCTTATTAAAGACTTCACCAAAATTTACATGGAATACACAGGGGTGAGAAATCATAATATAAGCATACCAAGGCCAACAGTTAATCATTTATAACAAATAAATCAACTGAACTCAGAGATACATTCAATGTAAAAGAATATCCGATAAACAACAATATCAAAGAATCACCCATATAATCTTAAGATACTATTGAACAAGCAACCAAACAATCAATCGATTAAGTAATGACAACTACCCATACAATTGTCAAACATGCAATGCTTTATGTTATGAAGAATGATTATGCTCAAACAAAGTCCAAGTATTATAGATATGCAATGCCAATGCATATTTTAAAGTTGAAAAAGTACAAGTTGTTTACCTATTTCCCAGGAATTGCGTTCCTTGTATATACTGAGTAAGATAGGCATCCAAGCCCTAACACTACCTGGTGATGTGTGGACTCGTTCCCCTCATGAAGGTAAGAGTACTACTACCAACCTCATACACTAGTAAACCTAACCATACTAGTAAACATACAAGGATAATTTAGATCCAACACCTCATTCTCAGGTCATATGGTTGTGCACACCATCTAAAGTCATAATACATAGGAAATTAGCAAATACCAAGTTTGAAAATCAAACATCCGAGCCACACATTTAAATACTAGCACATAGTAATCTTGGCCTCACTTATCCAACAAAGTAGCAAGAATCATGTTACTGGCATTCCCATACCTAAAACCTCACATCATCACTTCACAAGTGATTTCTAAGATAACCTCATGTTATGCAAGGTTTTCAATACATTCCTAAGGCATTCTAACTCAAAGATTTGTCTAAGGTTTCATAACTTTTAAACATATATGCTAAGTGGTTATTCTCTCTAAGAATCACCCTCGTTTGTGCCTCAACACACTTAGAAAAAAAATATATAAGTGATCCCATCACTTAAGAAATTCCAAAACATCAAAAACATAATGTTGGAGCTCATGCAGCGACAGAAACATGACCACGCCGTGGCGCCGTGCTCTTGGGTTTCAAAACTAATGCAGCATCACTCTCACACCACGGCACAACATCTTCACGCTGCGACCATGCTGCATGTTCAACTCCACGCCCGGCACGACGTTTTAATGCCACGACGTTTAAAGCAGAACCCAGATTCTATAGAATTCTACAGAACCATGGTATTGTTCCATTGGTTTTTCTCATGAAATTCTAATACTCTAAGTTAATTTCTAGGTGATTTTAAGTTCTTAACAAGTTCACTAACATGAATGAAACATAAAACACCAATTGATTTAATAAAAAAGGGATCAAAACACTAAATCACTCATCCAAATCCCTAAAATCAACACTTAGAGCATTTTAGGCCCAAATGGAGAATTTTCAGTTTTTAATTCAAACTCTTAGCATGAACAAGTCGTAAACCACATTTAAAACCTATCCTAGCAAGAAAATCACTTAAAACACCACTAGAACTCAATTTGACATGTTAACCTCAAATAAGCCTAACATGAAAAATGAGTAGAAATGAAGTTTAAAGTATCAGGAACCCCTAGTGTAGCAAAGTTAATGATGATGGCTAGTGAATCACAAGCTTGCCTTTCCTCTTCTTCCTTCCCTCTTTTGCTCCTTGTTCTTCTTTCTCCTCTATTTCTATTTTCAACTGTGAGAAAGAAATGAGACACAAGTGACAAATAAAGAAATATGAAGGAAAACCAATATAAGGGCATAGAACTGAGAAAGGCTAGGTCATTTAAGTGACTAAGTGATATTCCCAATCCGCTAAGAATACTTAAATTTCTTCAAATCCAGTTTTCTTAAAGCCAACAAGTTTAAAATAAATCACAGGATTTATCAAAAATCTTGTTGCACCAAAACCATCATTTTCCATATCTGTGACTAGTCAATCAGGTATTAAAACACATAACCAGTATGCCTAAAATATAAAATGAACTCTGATTATTCTTAAATTTTAACCACATCACAGAATATATATGTGACCTAGAACTAAATTATCTATATCTATTTTCATTAGATAAACCATTTAAGCTAATATCTAGGTCATTTTAAGCTACTTTTTTCCTTTCGACTTGTAACAAAGTGTCTAAACTAACTCAGATTGACACAAAATTAAACAGGCATGTTAAACAAATGTTAAGCTACCTCTGTAACTATTTAAGAGTCTAACATGTTAAAGAGGATGTTACTATATATATATATATATATATATATATATATATATATATATATATATATATATATTCTTCATATTATTATATATTTATTAAATTTAAACTTATATCAAACTCTAGCTTAACCATGGTTAGAACTCACACCTCTTCCATTGTCATATATGTTTTCAAGTAGGCTTTCTTGGTTGAATAAATGGAATTAGAAACCTCTTAACTCTAACATTATTTTTTTCTCAATGTCATTTTTGAAACTCTTTAAATTCGAACAATGATGATAAGCTTAGTTGTATAACGAACTAAACACTCTTAGAGAAAAAAAGATGGATTTTGATTATTTATGACCCAAATGCAAAAAGTATTATTAATAGTAGTGAGAGCGACATGACTTAGGAGGTAATTAGCTTTTGAGCCATAGATGCATTGTGACCTGCAATGCATATAACCATTTATTTTATAATGCATAACACATAGTCACATTCTTGATAACTCAATTTTCGTTCACATAGTGTGCACAAAGATCATATTCCCTCCTTTTCCTTGATAATAACTCTAATGAATGAGTTTGAACTCTTAAAATGTTAAAAATATAGTGTCTTTACTACTTAAGAAGTCAATTTATATATATATATATATTCAAAATATTATTAAATATTTATAAAATTTAAACATATAACAAATTTCAGTTTGACTATGGTTACAACTCAAATCTCTTCTGTAACACCCCAAATTTTAGACTATGTTGCAAGAGCTGACAGAATTACACTACTTTGTGTTTTCTGTGCATTATAAAAATAATTTGATTATTTTGATACTATTTGTGATTATTTTGTGTGATTTGCTCTGGTCAAGAAAATAATAATTTTCTAGGAAAATTCTTATCCGATTATTTAGAGACGGGGATCTTACTTAACCCGAATCTGAGTAACACGTAAAAGAATCTATTAATTTTTAGAATTTATCTGTAAAATAATTCTATTTTACTTGATAAATATATGTTGCTTGATGCATAGCTATTATTGCTATGAATTATTTTGACCCTAGATAGTATAATTTGCCATAATAATCAACCGACCAAAATTGAATTCTAATTCGACCAAAATTGAAATCCCAATCCGACAGTTCCTTAACATTTTCTCAAATGGTTTTCATTTCAAAACTGTTTCGACAAAACCGAATTCGACAATTTCTTTTGAGAATAGATTATTGTCGATATCGACTTCATTTCAAGCCTATTCCGACAAACAAAGCTCGACAGCTTTATGAATATACTCCTGTCGATAGACTCGGTCTTTCTCAAGCCTTACAGGGATCCAAAAGATCAATCTCACGCAACTCATTCGACAATCCAAGATTTTTGAAGATCTTGACACGACAGAATTCGGACAAGGTCCAAATACTTTTGAAGACACGTTTCTAACATTTTGATCCCGTCGGATTTAATTAATAAGACTACATGTAAGCATATGCTAATGGTGAGTTGAATCCGACACCTTCAGAGCATTTTCCCGACAACATCAATCGGTAGTTCGACAAAACCCAAAATACCTCAAGACTGGATGAAACTGATTCTCAATTCTTGAATCAGAAATCAAAGATTTTGGCTGTTATGGCTGCCTCTTTCGACAAAGACCATCTATTCCGACCAAGACCATCTTTCCGACAGAAGACCATCTATTCAAAACATGGGAGAAGTCCTCAGGATCGACAAAGCGATGGACGTTCTGTTAGCAAAGAATCAGTTAAGAACAATATGGTTCTCCTTTTCCCTCAATCTTGTCAGACGATTCTAGAAATCAAAATGAAGATGTTTATATTCATCGAAATATACCTTCTAAAACAATGCCAAAATCCGTCGAAATAGGATCTTTTAAGACAATGTCATATCCATCGAATTTGGACTTCTATCCAAATACGTCGAATTTAATCTTCTTACTAGTTGGTACCATGTTAAAATCCGTCGAATTGGATCTTTTGATTATTAAGTACCAAGTTAAAATTTGTCGAGTGAGGATGCTAGTATCAGTTAAGTGAAAATGTCAATATTCGTCGAGTGAGGATGCTCATGTCTGTTGAGTTAGAATGTCAATTTCCGTCGAGTGGGGATACCAATGTCCGTCGAATTTGAATGATAATGTTCGTCGAGTTATGTGCTAACGACCGTCGATTAAGAATTCCTGATTTCAGTAGAAAAACTTCTCTAATGTCAAAATCCGTCGAATTTGATCTTCTGACCATATAATATTTCGTCGATTCGACAATTGGAAGATTTCTTCAACGTCAACACCTGTCCGACGAATTAGGATATTTGTTGACCTTTTCAAGTTCATTCGACAGCCTTTCATTTTTGTTTGACAGAATCACCATTCGACAGAGTTCTCATCCGACAATACTTGATTTTAACCATTCTTGGGGAAATGATGTTCTCCCATCTTTCCGAATTTTGTTATGTCGTTGTTTGTCAAAAATTTCCTTGGAAACTCACGTTCATGCAGCAATTTAGAGGGGTTCTACGTCGGCCACGTAGCAGCTTGAAGGAGGTTCTACAAGGTTCTTGAACAATCCAATAACCTTGAAAGTCAAATGAATGACATCAGCCACGTGCATTCAGAATAAGATATTTTACTTCATGTAAATTCTAAACTTTATTTAAGCTTATCCCACGGCAACCGCCTCATAATTTTACTCTCATAAAATTACATTTTCTCTCACATCAAAAAGTATTCATCTTTTTCTCTCAGAAATCCTACGAACCTGAGCATCATTTTCTTCTTTCTCTCTTCATTGGTTCGGCCAGGTATCCTACGAACACTATCCATCACCTGTAATTTTCATTCTCACCACTTCCTAAAGCCAAACACCATTCTAAACACTTTCATTTAGAAAGTTTTCACAAAATCCCACTCTAAGTGCTTCAAAATCCAATTTCTATCTTACTTCTTTGGAGGAATTATTGTGGCTTGTACGAAAACAAGGAGAAGGAGAAGAGCTTAAAAAGCTTGAATCATCTATTTTCTATCTTGTTCTTCAAAGCTCAAGTTTGAAGCTTGAAGCTCTTGGTGGAGGAAGTCACTTGAAGGAGACATACAAGGAGCTTTGGAGGTTCTTCAAGAGGTAAGAGGGAGATTTAACCTCACCAACCAAGTTTTGGTGGTGTGGAGATGGTTGTGTCTGGTGAAAAACCCCTAAGGGTTTATTCACTTATTGTTTAATTACTTCTTTAGTTGTGATTGTGTTGTTGGTGATTTTATGTTTGTGATTGTGTGTTTATGGCTTTGAAATTATGATTGCATGTGTGATAATATGTTTATTGTTTTGATAAATACTGGTATGTATAAAACTGAATGCATGTAAGTGTATGTGTAAATTAGGATGTGAATAATATGATGGATTAAACTGAGAATTTAGAATTTGAAAGAAAAGGAATTGAATTTGGAAGAGTCGAATACAAAGAAGATGAAATGATTTTGGAGAAACAATACTGATTATGATTTTATACTGAGCAATATTGTAATTTTTGTGTTTAATGGGGACATGTTGTAATTATTGATTTTTGAATGGTTATATTGTAAATATGATTTTTTATAAATATGATTTTTGAGGGACTATTTCATAAATATAATTTGTATGAGAAACTATTTCGTAAATGTGATTTTATGAAGGACTATTTCGTCAATAGGATTTTATGAGGGATTATGTTGTAAATTATGAATTTTATGAAAGATTATTTCGTAAAAAGGAATTTTATGAAAAACTATTTTGTAAATATGAATTTTTGAGGGACTATTTTGTAAATATGAATTTTATGAGGGATGATTTCGTAAAATATGAATTTTTGAGGGACTATTTTGTAAATATGAATTTTATGAGGGATGATTTGGTAAAATATGAATTTTTCAAGGGACTATTTCGTAAATGTGACTTTTATGAGAGACTGTTGTGAAAATATTATTTGGATGAGAATTATTATGTAAATATGAAAAATGAAGTTGAGTTTTGGTGTTAACTGAGGAAACTAGTATTCTTGATTTAAAACATGTGAAGAGTATTTTACGTGATTGAGAAATGATGAAAAATTGATACGTGATTTGAGAAAATGCGAAAAATATGGTTTCGCGATGAAATTACAGTAATAATATTATTGGGCCTATATGAGGACCCCGAATATGAGATAAAGAAAATTGAATTGAGAAGATGAGAGAATGAATTGAACTGAGAAAGGTGCATTTGAATGTGCATTGAAAAAGTCCGAGGGGCTGAATAAGATTGATTGTCTTGAAAGAAGGAAAGAACACACCTCCCGAGTGGGTGCGATGTGCGTAGTGTAGGTCACTCGTTGACCTTGGGGCATCGGGGTGCGGGTTGCCTACAATGGACAGAGAATAAAGCTTCATACCGTAGGTTAGACCGATGCAACACACCGATGATCCTGGACCGAGACACTATCCATAATCGAGATCTGATAAAGACCGTGATGCATATGCTAGATGTGCAAATGCTAAATGAGCAAATGCTAAATGAGCAAAGAGAATGAGCACGTGGTCTGAGGCATGTTGTGCAGACAGATTCTTTTCGATCACTCTTTCCGACCTGAGTTTTAGCTCCATGGAGTAGGAAAATTGAGTCTAGGTACATGAGTCTAGATGCATATACAGAGATACTGAGGGTATTTTCATAATTATTGATTTTGATAACTGAATTATTGAATAAGTGAATATTGATAAGGACATGGACGTAATTATGAATTATGATGATAAATGATATGTGTTAGATAAATGATGTTGGTAGCATAATTGTAATTATGTATGATGTGTTGATATGAGATATGATGTGCGTTAGATAAATGATATTGATGATATAATTGTAATTGTGTATGATGTATGGTATGAGAATTTGTATGTGTTTATCTTCATTGCTACCATACTGGTATTGGCGTAGGTGATCTCACCTCTTTGTCTGTCTATTTCTGTATTGTATTTATAATTGTAAAGAGATTGAGCAAGACGTTGAGTGAGAACGCAAGGAAGATCAGATTTTCGAGAAGGAAGTTGAGTTCTAAAGAGATGGAGATGCGGAGTTTTCGTAAGGTATATGGGAACCAGAGGCATAGTGCGTCGAGCTTGCTTGAAAATGTATTTCTCACATAAACAGTAATAGGAGCTTACTACCGTACTCCTGGTACGGTTAGTATTGTATATTTTGTGTCAAGTTGGATTCCTCCCTGTTGAGGAGTCTGAGGAGGACCCGTCTGAGGGTTCTGCATGTTTAGAGTTACTTGGGCATTATGTAATTTAATTAATGTGTAAATATTTTTAGAGTCCAATTTGTAAATATTAAAGTGTGACAGTACTACGACTTATGTATATATAATGTAAAATTTTATTGTAATGATGCTGTAATGTTTTAACTTCCGCTAAGTTTATCTTACTATCACCAAGAAATTTTACAACTCGTATTTATATTACAAGCACGATTCATAACGAAGGGGTGATATGATAATTGAGTAACACGAAGTGTGACGCCCTAAGGAGGGTGTTACATTAGGTGGTATCAGAGCCCAAGTTAGAGTCTTTTGGGTTTGTGGGTAGGTTTGTCTTGTTTGTGTTATGTGAATCTCTGACACTGAATACAGAGATATGTTTTGGTTTCCGAAAGGAGACGAAGTTGTGTGAAATAATTACATTTAGTTCGACGTGTTTTTGATTTTGTTTATCTTTGAAGAAAGATAATGGAACGAAGCGAACATGAGCATGTGGACGCGAGACGTGATGAAGATCGTATAGCCGCAGCTAGAAGTGTGATGCAAAAGATTATTGAAGTAGCAGTACAACAGAGACAGATGATCACTCAGCAACAGGAACTGATAATCGAACTTCATAGCTTACTAGGATTGGAGCAGCCATCAGATGTGAGAAGCTGTAACTTAGAACCTTCGATAATCCAAGATGGTAGGAAGCGTAAAGTCGATCGTGTTCAGCAAAAGTCATATGCACGACCATTGGGGAAGCAACAACGAGCAAAGAGGGGGAGTACTAGTGATAACGATTTTGGTGAGACTGTGGTATCATCACTGAAATGTTTCAAGTGTGGAGAAGATCATCTCACTAAAGATTGTCAGCATAAAAAGGTTATTTGTTATCGATGTGGGAAGCCTGGACATTTCTCCAGAGATTGTGATCAACTAAAGATGGAACTTTCCATTAGTGATACACGTATTTCAAAATCTCAAGAAGAAGAAGAAGAAGAAAGAGCCGGTGCAGAGAGTGTAGTGAGACCATTCAAATACAAAAAAAACTTAAGGAGCAAGGAAATTGTGCCATAGAGGGTAATCTTAAAAATGTATTGTATAATGCGTAAGGTAACCCAGTCTTTTGTGATCTGTGACTCTGTAAAATCTTTTAGGTTATCTCGTGTTTTGTTCTTTTCATAATACTACTTCAACTTCTAAACTTGTTATTACTACTCGAAATCCGTCATGCGAAACTACCCTATTATTATTGGAGTTTGAAACTTTTCTCGTTGATCTGGTTTATCTATTTCTTGTTCAAATAAACTGAGTAAATCAATTTGACTTATCCATGTCTTCGTTATAGTGTGATCGGAGTATTTCTACTCTTCTTGTTAAACTTGTTGTTTATACTCAACTTTTCTAACTTTATCCTATACCTATTGAATATCAAATCTTTTCTGTTGATTTGATTTGTTTATCTAAAATTACATCTATTTGAGAATCTGACTTTATAAATGGATTGGTTATTTTCCAACCATATCCTACTAGATTGTTACAATGTAATCTTAGTGTTTCCTTGACCTGAGATTTTTGGATTTGAATCCAGAAAGTTCATTTCTAAAATTTTTTTGGACTATGTTCATTTCGAAATCTATTAGATCATTTCAAATTCTTGTTGGGCTAATCTAGTAACCTATTGAATAGTCTTATTATTTTTCCTTATGACTTTCAAAGTGTCTTTCATGTATCTCAATTAAGAAAGAGTTATGCATAAAACTAGTCGAATGCAAGTTCTGTTAGAAGTTCAACTTGTGAATTTAGATTGAGTGTTAAGATAAAATAGAAAGATGGTGACTTATACTTCAAGGCAGTGGAACATACATTAGAAGAATCATTCGATTTATATTTTAGAATATGCGATAGTTGTTTTGTCACGAAAATTTGAAGATATGTTCTTTCCTATAAAGTCTACCATAATTTCAAGGGTTTGAAGTACCTGTACAATCAAGAGGGGCTAGGATATAAGGAAAAGACGGTAGATAGAATTTTCAAAAGATTTGTTGAGAGCTTGTGTTCTAGAATAAGCTGGTTGTTGGGGTGAATTTCTACCATTGATAGAATTCACATACAACAATAGTTTTCGTTCGAATATAGGGTACCTACCCTATGAGGCATTGTATGGGTGACGATGTAGAACATCATTGTGTTAGCATCATGATGTTGAAAGTACAGAGGTAGGACCAGAAATTGTGCAGCAAACTACTGAGAAAGTAAAGACGATCTAAGGCAAAATAAGGACAACTCAGACATGACAAAAGAGTTATGAAGATAAAAGACAAAAACCGCTTGAATTTGAAGAAGGTGACCATGTGTCTCTACGTGTGACACCTATGACAAGAGATGGACAAGTGATTAAGTCGAGGAAACCCACTCCGAAGTTTATTAGACCGTATCGGATACTCTGTTGGACATCGTACAAATGAAGGAAAATTCAACCTACGAGACGTTTCTAGTCAAGATTGAAGATCAAAGGACAAAGTAACTTCGAGATAATGAAATCGCATTGGTTAGAGTGGTTTGGATCAATATACGTGGTGAAGCAACATGGGAATTAGAAGATAAGATAAGAGAGTAGTATCCATTTTTATTTTAAGTGTGTCAAGTTTCGAGGATGAAACTTATTTTAGAGGGGGAGAGTTGTAACACCCCAAATTTTAGACTATGTTGCAAGAGCTGACAGAATTACACTACTTTGTGTTTTCTGTGCATTATAAAAATAATTTGATTATTTCGATACTATTTGTGATTATTTTGTGTGATTTGCTCCTGGTCAAGAAAATAATAATTTTCGGGCCGGGGAAATTCTTATCTGATTATTTAGAGACGGGGGATCTTACTTAACCCGAATCTGAGTAACACGAGAAAAGAATCTATTAATTTTAGAATTTATCTCAAAATAATTCTATTTTACTTGATAAATATATGTTGCTTGATGCATAGTTGTTATTGCTATGAATTATTTTGACCCTATAGTATAATTTGCCATAATAATCAACCGACCAAAATTAAATTCTAATTCGACCAAAATTAAAATCCCAATCCGATGAAGTTCCTCAACATTTTCTCAAATGGTTTTCATTTCAAAACCTGTTTCGACAAACCGAATTCGATAATTTCTTTTGAGAATAGATTATTATCGATACTGACTTCATTTCAAGCCTATTCCGACAAACAAAGCTCGACAGTTTTATGAATATACTCCTGTCGATAGACTCGGTATTTCTCAAGCCTTACAGGGATCCAAAAGATCAATATCACGTAACTCATTCGACAATCCAAGATTTTTGAAGATCTTGACACCGACAGAATTCGGACAAGGTCCAAATACTTTTGAAGACACGTTTCTAACATTTTGATCCCGTCGGATTTAATTAATAAGACTACATGTAAGCATATGTTAATGGTGAGTTGAATCCGACACCTTCAGAGCATTTTCCCAACAACATCAATCGGTAGTTCGACAAAACCCAAAATACCTCAAGATTGGATGAAACTGATTCTCAATTCTTGAATCAGAAATCAAAGATTTTGGTTATTATGGCTGCTCTCTTCGACAAAGACCATCTATTCCGACCAAGACCATCTTTCCGACAAGACCATCTATTCAAAACATGGGAGAAGTCCTCAGGATCGACAAAGCGATGGACGTTCTGTTAGCAAAGAATCAGTTAAGAACAATATGGTTCTCCTTTTCCCTCAATCTTGTCAGACGATTCTAGAAATCAAAATGAAGATGTTTATATTCATCGAAATATACCTTCTAAAACAATGCCAAAATCCGTCGAAATAGGATCTTTTAAGACAATGTCATATCCATCGAATTTGGACTTCTATCCAAATACGTCGAATTTAATCTTCTTACTAGTTGGTACCATGTTAAAATCATTCGAATTGGATCTTTTGATTATTAAGTACCAAGTTAAAATTTGTCGAGTGAGGATGCTAGTATCAGTTAAGTGAAAATGTCAATATTCGTCGAGTGAGGATGCTCATGTCTGTTGAGTTAGAATGTCAATTTCCGTCGAGTGGGGATACCAATGTCCGTCAAATTTGAATGATAATGTTCATCGAGTTATGTGCTAACGACCGTCGAGTAAGAATTCCTGATTTCAGTAGAAAAACTTCTCTAATGTCAAAATCCGTCGAATTTGATCTTCTGACCATATAATATTTCGTCGATTCGACAATTGGAAGATTTCTTCAACGTCAACACCTGTCCGACGAATTAGGATATTTGTTGACCTTTTCAAGTTCATCCGACAGCCTTTCATTTTTGTTTGACAGAATCACCATTCGACAGAGTTCTCATCCGACAACACTTGATTTTAACCATTCTTGGGGAAATGATGTTCTCCCATCTTTTCGAATTTTGTTATGTCGTTGTTTGTCGAAAATTTCCTTGGAAACTCACGTTCATGCAGCAATTTGGAGGGGTTCTACGTCGGCCACGTAGCAGCTTGAAGGAGGTTCTACAAGGTTCTTGAACAATCCAATAACCTCGAAAGTCAAATGAATGACATCAGCCACGTGCATTCGAATAAGATATTTTACTTCATGTAAATTCTAAACTTTATTTAAGCTTATCCCACTAAGCAACCGCCTCATAATTTTACTCTCATAAAATTACATTTTCTCTCACATCAAAAAGTATTCATCTTTTTCTCTCAAAATCCTACGAACCCGAGCATCATTTTCTTCTTTCTCTTTCATTGGTTCGGCCAGGGTATCCTACGAACACTATCCATCACCTGTAATTTTCATTCTCACCACTTCCTAAAGCCAAACACCATTCTAAACACTTTCATTTAGAAAGTTTTCACAAAATCCCACTCTAAGTGCTTCAAAATCCAATTTCTATCTTACTTCTTTGGAGGAATTGTTGTGGCTTGTACGAAAACAAGGAGAAGGAGAAGAGTTTAAAAAGCTTGAATCATCTATTTTCTATCTTGTTCTTCAAAGCTCAAGTTTGAAGCTTGAAGCTCTTGGTGGAGGAAGTCACTTGAAGGAGACATACAAGGAGCTTTGGAGGTTCTTCAAGAGGTAAGAGGGAGATTTAACCTCACCAACTAAGTTTTGGTGGTGTGGAGATGGTTATGTCTGGTGAAAAACCCCTAAGGGTTTATTCACTTATTGTTTAATTACTTCTTTAGTTGTGATTGTGTTGTTGGTGATTTTATGTTTGTGATTGTGGTGTTTATGGCTTTGAAATTATGATTGCATGTGTGATAATATGTTTATTGTTTTGATAAATCTTGGTATGTATGAAATCGAATGCATGTAAGTGTATGTGTAAATTAGGATGTGAATAATATGATGGATTAAACTGAGAATTTAGAATTTGAAAGAAAAGGAATTGAATTTGGAAGAGTCGAATCACAACAAGATGAAATGATTTTGGAGAAACAATACAGATTATGATTTTATACGAGCAATATTGTAATTTTTGTGTTTAATGGGGACATGTTGTAATTATTGATTTTTGAATGGTTATATTGTAAATATGATTTTTTATAAATATGATTTTTGAGGGACTATTTCATAAATATAATTTGTATGAGAAACTATTTCGTAAATGTGATTTTATGAAGGACTATTTCGTCAATAGGATTTTATGAGGGATTATGTTGTAAATTATGAATTTTATGAAAGATTATTTCGTAAAAAAGAATTTTATGAAAAACTATTTTGTAAATATGAATTTTTGAGGGACTATTTTGTAAATATGAATTTTATGAGGGATGATTTCGTAAAATATGAATTTTTCAAGGGACTATTTCGTAAATGTGACTTTTATGAGGGACTGTTGTGAAAATATTATTTGGATGAGAATTATTATGCAAATATGAAAAATGAAGTTGAGTTTTGGTGTTAACTGAGGAAACTAGTATTCTTGATTTAAAACATGTGAAGAGTATTTTACGTGATTGAGAAATGATGAAAAATTGATACGTGATTTGAGAAAATGCGAAAAATATGGTTTCACGGTGAAATTACAGTAATAATATTATTGGGCCTATATGAGGACCCCGAATATGAGATAAAGAAAATTGAATTGAGAAGATGAGAGAATGAATTGAACTGAGAAAGGTGCATTTGAATGTGCATTGAAAAAGTCCGAGGGGTTGAATAAGATTGATTCTTGAAAGAAGGAAAGAACACACCTCCTGAGTGGGTGCGATGTGCATAGTGTAGGTCACTCGTTGACCTTGGGGGCATCGGGGTGCGGGTTGCCTACAATGGACGGAGAATAAAGCTTCGTACCGTAGTAGGTTAGACCGATGCAACACACCGATGATCCGGACCGAGACACTATCCATAATCGAGATCGATAAAGACCGTGATGCATATGCTAGATGTGCAAATGCTAAATGAGCAAATGCTAAATGAGCAAAGAGAATGAGCACGTGGTCTGAGGCATGTTGTGCAGACATTCTTTCTTTTCGATCACTCTTCGACCTAAGTTTTAGCTCCATGGAGTAGGAAAATTGAGTCTAGGAACATGAGTCTAGATGCATATACAGAGATACTGAGGGTATTTTCATAATTATTGATTTTGATAACTGAATTATTGAATAAGTGAATATTGATAAGGACATGGACGTAATTATGAATTATGATGATAAATGATATGTGTTAGATAAATGATGTTGGTAGCATAATTGTAATTATGTATGATGTGTTGATATGAGATATGATGTGTGTTAGATAAATGATATTGATGATATAATTGTAATTATGTATGATGTCTGGTATGAGAATTTGTATGTGTTTATCTTCATTGCTACCATACTGGTATTGGCGTAGGTGATCTCACCTCTTTGTCTGTCTATTTCTGTATTGTATTTATAATTGTAAAGAGATTGAGCAAGACGTTGAGTGAGAACGCAAGGAAGATCAGATTTTCGAGAAGGAAGTTGAGTTCTAAAGAGATGGAGATGCGGAGTTTTTGTAAGGTATATGGGAACCAGAGGCATAGTGCGTCGAGCTTGCTTGAAAATGTATTTCTCATATAAACAGTAATAGGGAGCTTACTACCGTACTCCTGGTACGGTTAGTATTGTATATTTTGTGTCAAGTTGGATTCCTCCCTGTTGAGGAGTCTGAGGAGGACCCGTTTGAGGGTTCTGCATGTTTAGAGTTACTTGGGCATTATGTAATTTAATTAATGTGTAAATATTTTTAGAGTCCAATTTGTAAATATTAAAGTGTGACAGTACTACGACTTATGTATATATAATGTAAAATTTTATTGTAATGATGCTGTAATGTTTTAACTTCCGCTAAGTTTATCTTTCTATCACCAAGAAATTTTACAACTCGTATTTATATTACAAGCACGATTCATAACGAATGGGTGATATGATAATTGAGTAACACGAAGTGTGACGCCCTAAGGAGGGTGTTACATCTTCCATTATCATATATATTTTCAAGTGGCTTTCTTGGTTGAATAAATGTAATTAAAAAGCGCTCAACTTTATCATTATATTTTCCTCTGTCCCAAATTGAAATTCTTTAAACTCAAGCAAGGATGATAGGCATTATTATATAATGAGCTGCACCGAGATAGCTGATGAAGAGAAACAGATGGAATTTGATAGTTTATGACACATATATTATATCTCCTCCAAAAGACAAGTAAAATAGAACATCACTTCGGGAATGCTTTACCTAACCACTACCATAAATCTGAATGTTAGTCTCACAAAAATACTTGAGATGATACTTTGACCAAAGCCAAAAAGTAATTAATATTTAATATCATTAATTACTCCTCAAAGGAATTTTACTTATATATATTCTATATATCATTAGGGATTTATTTAATTTAAATGTATAACAAATTCTAGTTTAACCATGGGTAGAACTCATACCTCTCCCATTGACATATAAGCTCTCAAGGAGACTTTCTTTGTTGAGTAAATGAAATTAGAAAGCACATAACTTTATTAGATCTTTTCCTTCAACCTGCTTTTCAAATTCTTTAAATTCGAGTAAGGATGATAAGCTTAATTGTATAATGAGCTTGACTGAGACTGCTAATAAAGAGAAAGAGATTAAATTTTATTATTTATTACACACATATATTATATCTCCTATAAAAAACTAGTAAAGTAAAACATTGATTTGAGGAATGCTTTACCATGCCACCACCTTTGATCCAAATGTGAGTCTCACAACAATGCTTTGTGAGGATACCTTGATCAAAGACAAATAGAAATTAATAGTTGGTATCATTAATTACTCTTCAAGGGAGTTTTGATTTTATATATATATATATATATATATATATATATATATATATATATATATATATATATATATAAAGTCTAAATATTATTAAATATTTATTAAATTTAAACATATAATAAATTCTAATTTGACCATGGTTACAACTCAAACTTCTCCCATTGTCATATATAATTTCAAGTGACTTTTTTGATTGAATAAACGAAATTTGAAAGTGTTCAACTTTATCATATTCTTTCCTCTATCCCACTTTTTAAATTCTTTCAACATATGCAAGTATGATAGGCTAAATTGTATAACGAGCTAGACCGACACTGCTAAAGAAGATAAATAAATGGAATTTAAATATTTATGACACATATATATCATATCTCGTTCAAAATAAAGTTAAAGTAAAACATCACTTTGGGAATACTTCACCTAACCATCACCCCTGATCTGAAGGTTAGTCTCACAAAAATGCTAGTGATGATTCCTTGTCAATGACAAAAAGTAATTAACAATTGGTATCATTATCACTCCTCAATGGACTTTTACTACTATATATATAAATATATTATTCATATTATTATGTATTTATTAAATTTAAATGTATATCAAACTCTAGCTTGACTATGGTTAGAATTCACATCTCTTCCATTGTCATATATGTTTTCAAGTAGGCTTTCTTGGTTGAATAAATGGAATTAGAAAACTCTTAACTCTAATATTATTTTTTTATCTAGCTCATTTTTTAAACTCTTTAAATTCAAATAAGGATGATAAGTTTAGTTGTATAATGAGCTGAACACTGATGGAGAGAGAAAGAGATGAATTTTGATTATTTATGACCCACATTTATTATTATATCTCCTCCAAAACACAATTAAAGAAAAACACCAATCAAGAATAATCATAAGACTTCTATATCTTGGATTTTTATTTCAGTTGCAACAAATTACAAAGAAAATTATCCTTTCATAGTATTCCAAGCTCCAGTTCCATATTTTTTGAAGATCCCTTGTTCCAAGGAAAACAATCATTGCCCCTACATCCACCAGTTTCCTGTATTTTCCATGAACAAATTCCGCACGTATCTCGACCTTCGTCATAAACATCCAAATAGCGAGTGAGTGATTGTCCTGGCCATGTAAAGCCACAAAAGAATAGCGTTTCTGAAAATGGAGCTAAAGTTGGCCTGAATGAAAACTGGTAGCTCTGTCCAAGTGTGAGTGTATGATATCCCAAATCGTCATCCTTGGATTTGCAATGAAGAGTGAGATTCTTCTGAGAAGGACCTGTAGCTAAATCATTGATGATTTGTACTGTTATCTTGGAAAAAAACCCTCTGGCCTCACTAGCATCGAGCCTCAATGCAAAGAGTATTGTTAATAGTAGTGAGAACGATATGACTTTAGAGGTAATTGAATTTTGAGCCATAGGTGCATTGTAACCTGCAAGACATATAACCATCTATTTATAATGCAAAACACAATGTCAAGTTCTTGATAACTCAGAATTTTTGTTCAAAATTTGCGCAAAAAGCTGATATTCCCTCTTTTCCTTAATAATAACTCTAATAAATGAGTTTGAACTCTTAAAATGTTAAAAATATAGTGCCATTAATACTTAATAAGTCAAACATATATATATATATATATATATATCAATATATTATTAAATATTTACTAAATTTAAACATATAATAAATTCTAGTTTGACCATGATTACAACTTAAATCTCTCCCATTATCATATATATTTTCAAGTGGCTTTCTTAGTTGAATAAACGTAATTAAAAAGCACTCAACTTTAGTATTATATTTTCCTCCATTATGCAATTGAAATTCTTTAAACTCGACCAAGCATGATAAGCATTATTGTATAATGAGCTACACACTGAGATAGCTGATGATGAGAAATAGATAGAATTTGATAATTTATAACACACATATATTATATCTCCTCCAAAAGACAAGTTAAATAAAACATCGCTTTGGGAATGCTTTACCTAACCACCACCCTAGATATGAACGTTAGTCTCACATAAATACTTGAGAGGATACTTTGACCAAAGATAAAAAGTAATTAATAGTTGATATCATTAATTACTCCTCAAAGGAATTTTACTTATATATATATATTCTATATATTATTATGTATTTATTTAATTTAAATGTATAACAAATTCTAGTTTGACTAAAGGTAGAACTTACACCTCTCCCATTGACATATAAGTTCTCAAGTAGGCTTTCTTTGTTGAACAAATGAAATTAGAAAGCGCATAACTTTATCAGATCTTTTCCTCCAACCCGCATTTGAAATTCTTTAAACTTGAACAAGGATGATAAGCTTAATTGTATAATGAGCTTGATTGAGACTGCTAATAAAGAGAAAAAGATTAAATTTTATTATTTATGGCACACATATATTATATCTCCTCCAAAATACTTGTAAAGTAAGACACCACTTTGGGAAATACTTTACCAAACCACCACCCTTGATCCAAATTTGAGTCTCACAACAATGCTTTATGAGGATACCTTGATCAAAGACAAATAGTAATTAATAGTTAGTATCATTAATTACTTTTCAAGGGAATTTTGATTATATATATATATATAATTAAATATTTATTAAATTTAAACATATAATAAATTCCAATTTGACCATGGTTACAACTCATGCTTCTCCCATTGTCATATATAATTTCAAGTGACTTTCTTAGTTGAGTAAACGAAATCAGAAAGTGCTCAACTTTATCATATTCTTTCCTCCATCCCGCTTTTTAAATTCTTTAGACATGTGCATGTATGATATGCTAAATTGTAGAATGAGTTAGACCGAGACTTCTAAAGAAGAGAATTACGTGGAATTTGATTATTTATGACACATATATTATATCTCCTCCAAAATCTAAGTAAAGTAAAACATAACTTTGGGAAATGCATTACCTAACCACCACCTTTGATCAAAAGGTGAGTCTGAATGCTTTATGAGGATACCTTAATTGGAGACAAAAAGTATTTAATAGTTGATATCAATAATTACTCCTCAAGCAAATTTAACTAATATATATATATATATATATATATATATATATATATATATATATATATATTCTAAATATCATTAAATATTTATTAAATTTAAAACTATAACAAATTTTAGTTTGACTTTGGTTAGAACTCAAACCTCTCCTATTTTCATATCTATTTTCAAGTGGCTTTCTTGGTTGAATAAACGAAATTAGAAACTGCTCAACTTTATGATCATTTTCTCCTTCTTCACGCAATTGAAATTCTTTAAACTCGTGCAAGTATAATAGTCTAAATTGTATAATGAGTTAGATCAAGACTGCTAAAGAAGAAGAAGAGATGAAATTTGAATATTTATGACACTCATATTTCATATCTCCTCCAAAATAAAATTAAAGTAAAATGTCACTTTGGGAATACTTCATCTAACCACCACCCCTGATCTAAAGGTTAATCTCATAGTAATATGCTAGTGAGGATATTATTAATGACAAAAAGTAATTAATAGTTGGTATCATTAATTACTCCTCAAGGGAATTTTACTACTATATTGCTGATACTCAATTTTGTCCATAAAATTTTTTATAGCATAATCAAGGATTAATGATTTTGTGTTTTGAACACATAATATTTTTTCAGGTTTTATTTACAACCATTTTTATTACTTTTTTTTATTATTTGTACAAAAAATATAAAATAAATATAAAATAAAAGAATAAAAAAAAAGAAAAAGGAAATTGAAAAAATAAGATAACCCAAGTTTCTTGTGTACACAAGCCTAACCAAATTTTTCTCAAGTTACCTACCTTGAATTATAACAACTTAATACGAATTATTGTAAAATAAACGGAATATCTTAAAATAAATCGCATTAAGCATATCACTTCTAAAGAATGCAAAAAATAAAAGCCCATAATAACTTACACAATCATTATAGAGAGCCACAAATGATAAAAATGTCATATATACGAACAACACTGGCTAATAAGCCACAATGTATACATAAACTTTCATAAACAACCAGAAATATACCAATATACAAAATGGTTCACAAAAAAATAAAACACTAATCTAATCCTTCTGTTTCTTATTTTTCTTACCTTTTTCCTTTTTAGGGAATTTACCTAGATTTGCATGGAACACACATGGGTGAAAAATCACAATTTCTCAATATAAGCATACCAAGACCAGCAGTTATTCATTTACAACAAATAAATCAACTGAACTCAAGATACATAAGATGTAAAAGAAATATCTGATAAACAACAATATCAAAAAATTACCCATACAATCAAAGATACTATTGAACAAACAACTAAACAATCAATCGATTAAGCAATGACAACTGCCCATACAATTATCAAACATGCAATGCTTTATGTCATGAAGAATGATTATGCTCAAAACAAAATCCAAGTATTATGGATATGCAATGCCAATGCAGATTTTAAAGTTGAAAAAGACAAGCTATTTACTTATTTTCTAGGAACTCCGTTCCCTTGTATATACTGAGTAGGATAGGCATCCAAGCCCTGACACTACCTGGTGATGTATGATCTCATTCCCATCACAAAGATAAGAGTACTACTACCCACCCTATATACCAGTGACCCCGACAATATTAGCAAACATGCACAGAGAATTCAAATCCAACACCTCATTCTCAGGTCATATGGTTGTGCACACCATCTAAGGTTACAATACATAGAAAATTAGCAAACACCAGGTTTGAAAACGAAATATCCAGACCACATTTAAACACTAGAACATAGGAACTCTAGCCTCACTTATCCAACAAAGGTAGCAAGATTCATATATCTAGCTAAACAATATTTAGAAAATCCTAAATTAAAATCACTCACAAATGATTTAGAAATCAACATTATGTTGAACAAAGTGCTAAACACCAACATAGACATTCTATCACCTTTTGAACATCTAATAATTCCCAAACTCTTCATAAATGCAAGTTAATATTTCTTTCCAAGAATTACCCCAAAAAATGTCTCAATACACCCTATAAGACTTGTACAAATGATCCCATCAAGTAGAGAATTTATTTAGCAATACATGCTAAATTATACTGTTTGTCATGCACCAACGCTCAGGCACTTCTAGACCCGCGCTTAGGTGCACAAACGAGTTCACCATGCAAAATTCTTTGGATGTTGGGTGCTCAGACGCTCGTTCCACTGGCGCCTAGGCGCCTACTGCCCAGTAACATGCAAAATTCTCTTGGGCTTAGGGTGCTCAGACGCCCAAACCACGGGTGCCTAGGAGCTCACTACCCAGCATAGAATCTGCATAATTCTGTAGACGTGAAGCACTGTTCCATTAGTGCAAAACACGGAATTTGATCAATTTCAAATGGTTTCTTGATGATTTTAAGTTCTAAACAAGTTCCCAAATATGAGGAAAACCTAAAACACTAATTGATTTCATCAAAAATAGATTAAAATACTAAATCACTCCTCTAAACCCCTAAAACCAACACTTGGAGCATTTAGGTCCCAATGAAGAATTTTCAGTTTCTAATCTCAACTCTTAGATGAACAAGTCATAAATCCCATTTAAAACTTATCCAAGCAAGAAAATCACTTAAACACCACAAGAACTTATTTTTAGCATATTAGATCTCAATAACCTAAACATGAAGAAATGAGAAAAAGATGAAGTTCAAGCTCAAAAACCCTTACCTTGAGAATCAAAGATGGAGTTGATGATGAAGATGATCATAAGTCTTCAATCCTAATTCTTGGATCTTCCTTTTCTCTTTGTCTTCCCCTTCTTTCTTTCTTCCTTTTTCCTTTGTTCTCCTTCTACTGTTGTTTTCCAAAACCAGCTGTGAAAGAGTAAAAGAGAAACAAGAAGCAAGGCTTGAAAATATATACACAAAAAGGGGTCAACTAAAGAGGCTGGTAACCATGGAAGGCTTATGGCCTTGAGTTACCACACTGATACTTCCCGATCTACTAAAAACTCTCAACTTTAGGTAAATCAAGATTTCCAAGTTCCAACAACTTTAAAATAAATATTAAGATTCATTGAAAAAGTCATTTCACCAGTATCATAATTTTTCATATCGGTGACTAGTCAATCCGGTATTAAAACACACAACCAATATGGCTATAAATACCAAAAAGACTCTGATTATTCTCAAACTTTAACCACATCATAGATTACACATTTGTGACTTAGAAATAAATTATCTACATCTATTTCCATTAGCTAAGCCATTTAAGCTAATATCTAGATCATTTTAAGCTACTTTTCACTTTTCGGCTTGCAGTAAAGTGCCTAAACTAACTCAGATTGTCACAAAATTAAGTAGGCATATTAAACAAGTATTAAGCTACCTCTATAACTATTTACAAGTCTAAAATGTTGTAGAGGATGTTACATTTCTTCCCTTTTTTTAAAAAAATTGTCCCCAAAATTTCTTATGCCATATAAACAACTACAGGTAGTCTTGCTATAACAGCCCAATATTTGCTATCCAAATATGTCGTCATATAAATGAATAACCCAATACTAGTCTTGCTACTACTAACATACATCAACATCTAACACATATCATTCATACACAATGAGTAAATATGAAGAGCCCCGATAGCAAAAGTTATATATATACATCACAGCCTCAAAGGGCATACTATTTCACCATTTCCATAATTTCTCATATATGCTAGGAGTCAATCCGGCACTAAAACACATAACTAGTATGCTTAAAAATGCCAAACTAACTCCGAAAATTCTCAAACTTTAACCACAACTATTTCCACATATTTGTGACCTAGAAACAAGTTCTCCACATTTACTTCCATTAACTAAGCAGTTTAAGTCAAAAACAAGGCTAAAAACAGCTATAATTTATATATAGAGTAGCAGCAAAGTGACTAAACGTACTCAGACGATCACAAAAATTTACAAACATGACAAACTAGTGTTAGGCTACCATCGAAACATTTACAAGTTTATCATGATTATCTAAGACGTTACATTCTCCCCACCTTTTTAGAATTTTGTCTCCAAAATTTGGTTTACCTTATGTACAAAGTCTTAACAACTGACATACAACCACAGATACAACCAAATTTTAAGAAAACAAAGTTACTAAACATGTACAACTATGTACTCACCTTTTCCCAAACCGGAGATGGTGATGCCTCACCGCCTTGCAGAGTGTAGACTCTACCCCCAGCGATAGGTCTAGCATTTGTCCTGTCTTCTTCCTTCTGAGGATAATTCTTGGCAGTGTCCCAACTTGCCACACTAAAAACACTTGATCTGGTCAACCATACAAACCTTGTCCCTGTGTTACCTACCACACTTGGTACATTTTTCTTGTCAGTCATCCCTCTGAACATACTGACATTTCTCTTGTGGGTGACTGGATTTAGGATTACCTTTTCTATATCCATCATCCACCTTCTTCTTCTTCTGAAGACTTTGTAAATTCCGCTCTGCCTGAATTTGGAGGTTATCAGACTGCACAATTCTACACTTGTTCACCAAGGATGGAAAATCCCTGATTTTAAAAGGTCTCACTACCATTCTTATATTCCCCCTCAGTCCGAACTCAAACCTGACACACCTCCAGTTCTCATTTGGATTAAGCCTAAACTGAGAAGAAAACTTGGAAAACTCATGAAATTTTGCTTCATATTGTCCAACCGTCATATCTCCTTGTTGAAGACTTAGAAACTCTCTTTCTTTATCATGCTACAAACTTTGTGGAAAATATTTCTCCAAAAAGGTCTCTTTGAACACTCTCCATGTGATCAAAGTTCTTGCTGTCTCTAGCAGCCTCCTGGTGCTTCCCTACCATTGCTCCGCTTCCCCTTTCAATATGAAGGACGCAAAGGAAACTGTTTGATTTTCAGAGCAAACCATAACCTCATAGATCTTCTCTAATTCGGTCAACCACTCTTCCTCTTTAATCGGATCAAAGTCACCTCTGTATATCAGAGGATTCATCTTTCTGAACTCTGAAATGTCAAGAAAATTCTGATTTCTCCCGACCGGTACCTCCTGAGTTGGTGGTGGTACCTGGGGTGGTACCTGCTGCTGTTGTACCAACTTCTTTAATACTCTTGCAGTTGTCGTTGCTTGCTCAGTCTACTACCTCATGGCATTGGCCATTGCCATCATACCTGCGGCCATCTCTGTACCTTCATTACTAGAGTCCCTATTTCAGCTCCCACGTGGTCGCCCTCGTGTTGCTGGTCACCCTTGTGCTGCCATAGTCTTCTGTAAACACAGAATAATCCATATTGAGTTAGCTAGGCTCAATATCATGTAACTGTGTCACAGTATCTAAAGCAAACATCTCAAAGGCAAAACATGCAATTCTACTCAAATAATCACATGTAAGAGATAAGAAATGCATAACCATCATTACACATGCATAACCATAGTCAGTCCATACCGTGGCTCAACAAGATGAACTACTCTGATGCTAAAATATAACAGCCCAATATTTGCTATCCAGATATATTATCATATAAATGAATAACCTAATACTGGTCTTGCTACTACTAACATACATCAACATCTAAACCATATCATTCGTACACAATGAGTAAATATGGAGAGCCCCGATAGCAAAAGTTATATATATACATCACAGCCTCAAAGGGCATATTGTTATACATAACTCTGAGCAACTAAGCAAATATAAAACACATATATGCTCAGCTCAAAATAACATCTATACTATGTTAATACTCATACATTTTCTTCTTCCATTTCAAAGAACTCGCACCTGGATTTACATGGCAATGCAATCGGGGTGAGAAAATATATCTCAATAGAAGTATTCTAATACCATCATATACATATACATATACATATATACATATTTAGATAATATTCACAATTATAAAAAATAACGCTTCATCACAAAAGTACACATCTCCACCTCAGTGTCACGCAATCGCCCATACAATTGCGATGTATAAAAATGTTATGATAGCAACCACTCATACAATTACCATGCTATACTTAATTATGTCTATTGTGAATATCTATGTAAGTCTTAGGATTGAATATAGTTTCAAGATATCATGAGCCCTCAGATGTATTGAGGATATTACCCACCTCAACTACTCTAAGATATGTTATGATATGTAATGGTTTATCAGGCATAGTAAGGATATGACTCACCAACACTATCCATTGTTGCGGATATTGACAAGTGCATCAAATCGACAAAAGTAATAAAGAGTGAGTAAAGTATCGTTCCCATGATAATTATGTTATCAATTTCTAAATTCTCCAAATTAACAGTATTCCAGCTATAAAAAAAAGAGTTGTTGCAAATTTAATTAAAAAGAAATATAAAATCAACAAACAATAAATCAAAGGGTTGAAAAACAATGATGTTAAAGCGTTAGGGTTCAAATTTCACTTGAACTCTTTAGATGCACATTCAAATATTGGTTTAACTATGTTCTATTTCAATGATTTATGGTCAATTCTCAAATTTAATTAATACCTGATCCCTTAGTATATTAATCCTCTTAAACTGTTTGAAATTAACTAATCCCTTAGTCTAACCCTAAATAAAAAGACATTATCAAGAACGATGGAATTAAAAGAAAGACCACATAACTCACAATGTCTATTCCTAGCAATTGCAGAAATTATGGTGTTTATCACAAGTTATAGGTTCATACAAATTTTTTCAAATCATACATTAACCCAAAAGATCATTCCCAAATTGATCAGGTTTAGAAAAGCATTAAGAATAGAGATAAACACGTAAATCATGAAATAGAAAAATAAATTAAACTCATAAAAGAAGTTACATCATCCAAGAACGAGATTCATCATCCCCCTAACAAAGGGAAATTAGTTACACATGGAAAAAGAAGAACACAAGGGGAAGAATATGATAAACTCCATTATAGAAAGGTAGAAAGGTTGAAGAAAATTTATAATCTTCAATCCTAATTGCACCTACACCACATTAGGGTTTATGTCTCTTGACGGCTGTTGCTTTTTGTCCAAGTGTGTAAGAGTGTATGTCAAAAGCGTGTTATATTTGGCAAAACTTTTTTTTTTATAAGAAATTCACGTTGTTGTGTACGCCTTCAGCGCTTAGGCGCTCAGCTTTCAGCGCTTAGGCGCTGATCCACTAATCAGGAATAGTTGCGCGCTCAAGTGGCGATGACCTAATGCTCAAGCGCTGGGCTTCTGAATTAATTTTCTTCTTTTTTTCTACTTCTTTAAATGCTCAGTCTTCTCCATGTGCAATTACTTAATAAAAACACACAAAAACACATAATAAGAACAAAATTAAAATAATAAAAATATAATAAGACTTGAGAACAAAACTAAATAAAAAAAATTAAAAGAGAATGAAAACCCAAGATTTTAAACTGTAAAAATATGAATTTTTGAAGGTTCATCATCCATAAAAAAACAGAGGTTATTACTCACCTCCACTGGTCAACAATATAATAAGGATATTATTCACCTTATTACACATAACATAGAGATGATATTACTCACCAATCTATTCAACAAATGCATAGAGAGGATATTACTCACCAATCTATGAGTCAAACGACATAAAAAAGATATTACACACCTCATTATGTTTCTCAAAACTGATGATGACATATTTTATACATTAACAAGCCCTCATTTTTAGTCATTTACACTCTCCATATACTTAATTGATTGAGTTTGGTTATGTTCTATAAGTTTAAACTCAAATTGGACTTAATTGATTTTTTCAGCATGATTTATGTCTTACACTGTTTCTGTATTTTGGACATATCTTAAGTTCTAAATGTCTAACTATTATGCATTTTATCTTGTTAGAAAAATAAGATAGAGCTATACAACTTTCATGAGAGCTCTAGGCCAAAGTCGGACATCTAGTGAAACTAATTAGGCTTGGAAGTCAGAATACGAGTTTTGTGATTGGAACCTGAATAGTGTGTAGTAATCAGAGCATAACTCAATCTCTAAGATCTGGATTGCGTTGGAATTTTGGTATCTATAAGTTAAGACCCATATCTACAACTTTCATGAAGAACACAAAACCCATATCGGACTCCTTGGAGGTCATATTGGGCTTGGAAGTCATAACAGAGTAGCTCTCACTAGGCCTGAGCAGTATGCAGTAATCAGACCATATCTTGAGTTGTAGGAATAATTTTGGGCTCAAACTAATGGCATTTGAAAGCTAAGATCTAGGCCTATAACTTTCATGAAGACCACTTGGTGACAAATTGATGAATGAAATGACTTCAGAGCTAAATGATTTTAGAGATAAAGAATCTCCATAATTTTTCACTCATCAGAAGTCATTTGGTATTTTCCACTCATTTTCCACTCATCCACTCACTCATGACTCAGCCCCCTTGTCATTTTGTATCCCTAATCCTATATAAAAGGGAGTCTTGGCTGATCATTGAAGGATCGAGGTGTTAAAGAGTAAAATGATGCTATTTTGTTACTAGTTTTTCTTATAGTAATTTTCTTTTATTCTAAATTGAAGTCATGTTCTTCTTCTTCTTCTTTTCTTTTTCTTTCTTTTTGTCTATGAGTAACTAAGTTTCATTTTACTTGGGTGAAAGGGTGAAGCTCTTTGTAATGAAATAAGGTTAGATTCACTTTCTTGTACTTAAATGATATATTTTCAAGTGGTTATTATACATGTTGAATTTTGTTTTCAATCATTTAGAAACCCTCTTTGTAAAGTGGAGATCTTGATTCATTGTAGACAAGAGGTTGACACAATGAATGCTTGAGCTCATTTATAAGTGATGGTGTTAATAGATGATTAAAGGAATCATAATATAATTATGTATATAATTTTTAATAAACTTTGAATGTAGTATTTTTCGATTGGAATCTCCATTATGTGTGGATTCTAATTGAGTTATAAAAAGAATTAATTTTGTCTTTATTTTATATACCAAGAGTGGATCTCCTAACCCAAGTAAGTTTTTTTTTATTTGTGACCAAGTTTTATCACTTTTATTGTTGTGACAAAATATTTGCTTTACATCAAAGAATTTTTCTTCATCAATTCCCTGTGGATCGACCTCGGACTCTTGTGAATTTATTACTTGAAACAACCTGCACTTGAGTTTGTAACTTTAAATCTGCATAAAAAATGTATCATTTTTTCAACACTTCATCAAATACTTCTAAAAGTACTTGGTTACTCTTAAGAGAGCATTCACGAGTGATTCCAACACTTAGGGAAGCTCTTTCCCTCAATTCATCATAATACACAAGATTTGTATACAATCATGACTAATTATCATACATAATTAGCATTACAAATCATTATGATTTAACTTATCCACTCTTCATTAGATACTCTTGCTAGAGTATCACCACTCATTAAGAAGTATAAATGAAGAAAACTATGGCACTGGAATGATCCAGAGCATCAAACACAACAGACAGTTATTCTCTGGCAATCACACCACTGCATACCCTGTGCCACGCCGCAGCGCTCAAGCCTCGAGTTCAAGCACTGACAGGAAAATGCTGCCCACACCACGGCGCTCAAGTGCCACACCACGGCGTGCATCCCCTATTCTTCACTATGCTGCCGCATTCCAGGTTCCACGCTGCGGCGCCATCAGCAGAAACCAGAATCTGCATAATTCTGCAGATACAGATACTGTTCCATTGGAACTAGACCCTCTTCTAATCACTCAAAATCTATTTTCAAGTGATTTCCAACCTTTAACAAAGTCCAACTACACATAGCAACCCTTAAACTACTTCAATTTCAATTAATTCAACACTTATGAATCAAAACCTCAACCATGACCTAAAACCCCTAAAACTAACCAAAGAGGGATTTAAGACTCCAAAAGATGAAAACTTCATCCTAGCACATCAATAAATCAATTTCTAACTCAACCAATCTATCCACATTAAGATTTAACACATAAATCACTAAATCACTTATCAAAACTTCAAATTCCACTTCAAGCCTCTCTTGAAACAAAAGGAAAGAATGAAGAACAAGTATCAAAATAAGATTTCCCCTACCTCAATTTCCAGAAATGAAATCGATTAGTCGTTCCTCTGAAAAGCTAGGCTCTCTCCCTTGCTTGGATGAAGATCCTCCTCCCTTGGTAATTTGAGTTTCCTTCTCCTTGGTTTTTCCTAGGAAGCCATGAGAAGAGAAAAGAAAAGTGAGTTAAGCTCACATTTTGGCCTTAAATAGGCCAAAAATAGAAACAGGGTCGTGCTCTCCATTTTGGTCACTTAGGTGACCAAAATTCATCTGAACAATTAAGAACGCTTAGTTATCACCTAACCAAGTTTCCTAACTTCCAACAAGTTTAAAATAAATCCTAAGATTCATTAAAAATCTTGTTTCACCATTTCCATAGTTTTTCATATTTGCTAGGGGTTAATCCGGCACTAAAACACACAATCAGTATGCTTAAAAATGCCAAAAAAACTCCAAAAATTCTTAAGCTTTAACCACAACTACTTTCACATATTTAGGACCTAGAAACAAGTTCTCCATACTTATTTCCACTAACTAAATAGTTTAAGTCAAAAATAGGGTTGAAAATAATTATAATTTACACATAGAGTGCAGCAAAGTGACTAAACGTACTTAAACGGTCACAAAAATTCACAAATATGATAAACTAGTGTTAGGCTACCATCGGAACCATTTACAAGTCTATCATGATTATCTAAGATGTTACACTTATTGCATATAGGACTCTAACTCCCAAGTCTCCTCCTCAAAGCTAACACCATCCCAAAACACCTTCACCAAAGGAATCCACTTACCTCTAAGCTCTTTGACCCCTCTGTCCACGATCCTCATCGGCCGCATAGCATAAGACAAATCCTCTCTTAATTGCACAGATTCATTTCTTATGATATGAGAAGGATCTGGATTGTACTTCCTAAGCTGTGACACATGAAAGACATCATGAAGGTTTGACAAACCAGGCAGAAGTACAATTTGGTAAGCTACTAGTCCAATTCTCTCTAGGATCTGGTAAGACCAATGAAATAAGGGTTTAACTTTCGTGTTCTCAATGTTATACTAATCCCTGTTGTCAGAGTGATTCTCAAGAATACATGATCTCCCTTATTGAACTCTAGAGATCTTCTCTTCTTATCAACATAGCTCTTCTGCCTACTCTGAGCTATAACCAACCTATCTCGGATCATTTTGATCTGATCTGTGGTCTGTTGTACCATCTCAGGACCTAGAATTATTTTCTCTCCAACCTCATGTCAACATAAAGGGAACCTACACTTTCTACCGTAAAGTGCTTCATGCCATGCCTATGCTAGTATAAGAATTATTGTTGTAGGCAAACTCCACTAAGGGTAAGAACTTATCCCAAATCTCTTTCTGCTCTAGCACACATGCTCTCAGCATATCCTCAAGGATTTCAATAGTCCTTTTCGATTAACCATCAGTCTGTAAATGGTATGTTATACTTAAACTAAGCTTTGTTCCAAAAAATTTCTGCAAGGCTCCCTAAAATATAGATGTAAATCTAGGGTCTCTATCAGAAACTATATTAAGGGGTATACCGTGCATCCTAACTACCTCTTGAAGGTATAACTGGGCAAGTCTATCCATGGAGTAGTTAGCTCTAATAGGTATGAAATGGGCAGACTTGGTTAATCTATCCATTACAACCCATATTGCATCAAATTCCAACTGAGTTATGGGCAAGCCTATCACAAAGTCCATTGTGATGTTATCCCAGTTCCACTCTAGGATTACCAAAGATTAAAGAGGTCCAGAGGGTTTCTGGTGTTCTATCTTGACCTTCTAACAAGTTAGGCACCTAGACATAAACTCGGCTATGTCCCTCTTCATACCAGACCACCAAAACAACTTCTTCAAATCTTGACACATCTTAGTGGCACTGGGATGGATAGTGTACTGACTATAGTGAGCTTCTTCAAGGATCCTTTCTCTGATTTCTGATTCATGAGGAATGTAAAGTTTACCTCTAAACTTAATCATCCTATCATCCGACATATCAAACTCACCAAGATTACCTAAAAAGATCTTCTCACAAAGATCACTAAGAGTCTTATCTTCCTTCTGAGCTTCCAAAATTTGAGTTATAAAGTCACTCATTATGTCCACTCGACTCACATTGAGACTATGTGGTAACACAACTACCGAAAAACTTATGTCTCTAAAACTCTCAAGAAGTTCACTATCTTGGATCATCATACGGGACATATGTAGGGATTTCCTACTCAGAGCATCAGCCACCTCATTGGCTTTACCCATATAGTACTTTAACTTAAAGTTGCGGTCTTTCAAAAACTTCATTCATCTTCGTTGTCTCATGTTCAATTCCTTCTGATCAAATAAGTACTTTAAACTCTTATGATCACTGAACAACTCAAATTAAACTCCATACAAATAATGTATCCAAACCTTTAGGGTAAACACTACTGCGGCTAACTCCAGATCATGAGTAGGATAGTTCTCCTCAAGAGGTATCAACTACCTTAATGCATAGGCAACGATTCTCCTATGTTGCATCAAAACACAACCCAAACTCATCCTCAAAGCATCGCAATATACCTCAAAGTTCTCCAAAGGAATTACTAACACTAGTGTAGTAGTCAACCTTACTTTAAGCTCTTGGAAACTATCTTCACAAGCCTGAGTCCACTCAAAAGAACTACTTTTCTTAGTTAATCTAGTCAAGGGTAGTGCTAACTGAAAAAAACCCTTTATGAACCTTCTATAGTACCCCGCTTGGCCTATGAAGCTTCTGATCTCGATCACAGTGGTGGCCTCTACTACTGTAACACTGCATCAACCTTGTTTGGGTCCATGGAAATCCCACCTAGAGATATCACATATCCTAAAAATTACACTTGCGAAATCCAGAACTCACACTTAGATAGCTTAGCAAACAACTTCTTTTCCTTAAGGGTCTCCAACACTATTCTCAAATGTTGTTCATGCTCCTCCATTGTCTTAGAATAAATCAAGATATCATTAATAAGCATCAAAAGAAACTGATCCAGGTAGGGTCTAAAGATTCGGTTCATATAATCCATAAACACTGTCGATGCATTCATCAACCCAAAGGACATCATGAGGTACTCATAATGCCCATGCCTAGTTCTGAAAGTTGTCTTAGGGATATCCTCTTCCCTAACCCTTATCTGATGATAATCAGACCTAAGATCAATCTTTGAGAAAACTGCAGCTCCTCTCAGCTGATCCATTAGATCGTCTATCCTAGGCAACAAATACTTATTTTTAATGGTCACCTTGTTTAGCTGTCTGTAATCCACACAGAGCCTCATGGTACCATCCTTTTTCTTCACTAAAAGCATAGGTGCTCCCCACGGAGAAACACTCGGCCTAATGAATTATTTATCTAACAAATCCTCGATTTGCTTTTTAAGTTATGCTAACTCTAGTGGCGCCATTCTATAGGGTGTTATAGAGATAGGTCCCATCCCAGGCACTAGGTCTATAGAAAACTCTATTTCCTGCTCGGATGGTAACTCCACTATGTCACAAGGAAACATTTCAGGATATTCACTCACCACAAGTATTTTACTTAGACTTTGCTTAACCTTAGCACTTAGTGAAAACAAGAGAACATATCCTAAAGATCCATCCTCTAAACAAAGATTAACCTGATTCGCATTGAGATACATAGACTCAGATGGAACGACTCTGGTAGGTATATCTGATAAGAAAATTGAGGATTTTTTTGAATAGTTCAATACTACGTGGTTTGCGGACAACTAATCCATGCCAAGAATGACATCAACATCAACAAGAGGCAAACAAATAAGGCTTACATTAAAAATCCTATCTTCTACCTTTACACAACAATCAAGACATACTCTAGATGTTATAACTGGCTTACCAGTAGGTGTAGATACAGATAATTCATATGAAAGTTCAAACACAGGTAAATTCATCTCATTCACACTACCATTCGAAATAAAGGAGTGGGATGCTTCTGAATCATACAACACAATTAAAAGACAATTATGAATAATGCATTTACCTTCGATAAGGTCGAAAGACTGAGTCACTTCTTCGCCACCTATAATGTACACTCTCCCTCTGGCTTGTGGTTTATGGGTAAGAGTAGTTTCTTTCTTTGATGGAAAGTCCTTCGTAAAATAACTAGGTTACCCACAAATAAAGCATACCAGGCAAGGTCGATCTCTGTGTTGTCTCCCACATTTGGAACACTTTGGTCCTATAAATCCTTCTGAACTTACTTACCCTTGTCCTGAGTAAAGCTAGATTTAGAAATCTTTTCTTGAACTTGTCATCACCCTTCTCCCTCTTCTGAAGATCCAGTGACTTAGGCTTCAAAGAAAGCTTCTTAGATTGCCTCTCGATTATCTGACACTTGTTAATCAGAGTTTCAAAGTCCTAAATTTTAAATGGTTGGATGACATTCTGAATATCTTCCCTAAGTCCTTTCTCAAATTTAGCACACTTCCAAGACTCAGCTGGGTTAAATCTGATACAAGAAGATAATTTAGATAATTCATTAAATTTGATCACGTATTGGCTAATAGACATATCCCCTTATTCCAACTTAAGAAATTCTATCTCTTTGGCATCCTGAAGATTCTGTGCAAAGAACTTTATCAGAAATGAACTTTTGAAAATTCCCCACGTCGCATGAGTCCTTGATGCCTCAAGAGCCCTCTTTGTATCCACCCACTAATTCTCTACCTCACCCTCCAACATATACGAAGCAAAAAGCACCTTATGCTCATATGAGCAAGCCATTACAGTGAAGATCTTTTCTATCTCCTTGCGCCAACCCTCAGCTCTTGGGTTGTACTCTCCGTTATAAGAAGACAGATTTGATTTCCTAAATTTTGAGAGGTCTTGGAAAGTCTAATTCCTCCCAGCTACCTCTTGGTGTGGTTGCCCCTAGTAGTATGGTGGTGATGTAGGTGGTACGGGTTGCTTAGTTCCTAACCTCTCAAGCACTCTAGTAGTTACTGTTGCCAGATCTCTCATTGCATTAGCAGTTATAGCTGCCTGCTTTGTTTGCTGCGTCATGACATTGGCCATTACCATCATGGCGGCTGCCACATTATTGCCTTCATTTCCAGAGTTCCTGTTATTGCTCCCACGCAGTCGCCTTCGCTCTCTTGCTGCCATAGTTTCCTGTAAAACCAAAATAATACATATTGAGGTAGCTAATCTCAATATCATGTGATGTGCAATAGTAGCTAAAATAGTCAAAATAAGGCAGTCATACAATTCAATCAAACGTCTCATACAAGAGACAAAAGAAATGCACAACATAAGAAGGAACTCCTAAATATGCCTAAGCATAGTCAGTCCACACCTCAGCTTAACAGGATGAACTACTCTGATACCATAATGTAATACCTTAATACGAATTATCATGAAATAAACAGAATATCTTAAAATAAATTGCATTAAGCATGTCACTTCTAAAGAATGTAGAAAATAAAAGCCCATAATAACTTACATAGTCATTATAAAGAGCCACAAATGATAAAAAAATTCATATATACAAACAACACTGGTTAACAAGCCATAATGTATATATCAACTTTCATAAACAACAAGAAATATACCAATATACAAACTGGTTCACAAAGAAACAAAACACTAATCTAAGCCTTTTGTTTCTTCTTTTTCTTACCCTTTTCATTTTTAGGGACTTCACCTGGATTTATATAGAACACACAGGGGTGAGAAATCACAATTTCTTAGTATAAGCATACCAAGACCAGCAGTTATTCATTTACAACAAATAAATCAACTGAACTCAAAGATACATTCGATGTAAAAGAATATCCGATAAACAACAATATCAAAGAATCGCCCATACGATCCTAAGATACTACTGAACAAGCAACTAAACAATCAATCGATTAAGTAATGACAACTGCCCATACAATTGTCAAACATGTAATGCTTTATGTTATGAAGAATGATTATGCTCAAACAAAATCTAAGTATTATGGATATGCAATGCTAATGCAGATTTTAAAGTTGAAAAAAATAAGTTATTTACTTATTTCTCAGGAACTTTGTTCTCTTGTATATACTGCGTAGGATAGGCATTCAAGCCCTAACACTACCAGGTGATGTGTGGTCTCGTTCCCCTCACAAAGGAAAGAATACTACTACTAACCCTATACACTGGTAACCTTGACCATACTAGCAAACATGCACAGAGAATTCAAATCCAACATCTCATTCTCAGGTCATATGGTTGTGTACACCATCTAAGGTTACAATACATAGGAAATTAGCAAACACTAGGTTTGAAAACTAAATATTCAGACCACATTTAAGCACTAAAACATTAGAACTCTAGCCTCACTTATCCAACAAAGGTAGCAAGATTCATATCTCTAGCTAAACAGTATTTAGAACATCCCAAAATCACTCACAAAGGATTTAGAAATCAACCTTATGTTGAACAAAGTACTAAACACCAATATAGACATTCTATCACCTTTTGAACATCTAATAATTCTTAAACTCTTCATAAATGCAAGTTGATATTTCTTTCCAAGAATTATCCTAAAAAGTGCCTCAATACACCCTAAAAGACTTACACAAATGATCCCATCAAGTAGAGAATTTATTTAGCAACACATGCTAAATTATACTGTTTGCCCTACACCAGCGCTCAGGCGCTTCCAGACTGGCGCTTAGGCGCGTAAACAAGTTCATCACGCAAAATTCTCTAGACGTTGGGCGCTCAGATTCTCGTTCCACTAGTGTTTACCGCCCAGCAACACATAAATTTTTCTTGGGCTTAGGACAATCAGACGCCCAAACCATGAGCACCTAGGCGCTCATCACCCAACACAGAATTTGTATAATTCGACAGACGTGAAGCACTGCTCCATTCGTGTAAAACACAAAATTTGATCACTTTCTAATGGTTTCTGGATGATTTTAAGTCCCAAACAAGTTCACAAACATGAGGGAAACCTAAAACATCAATTCATTTCATAAAAAATAGATTAAAACATTAAATCACTCCTTCAAACCCCTAAAACTAACACTTGGAGCATTTTACGTCCCAATGGAGAATTTTCAGTTTCTAATCCTAACTCTTAACATGAACAAGTCATAAATCTCATTTAAAACTTATCCAAGCAAGAAAATCACTTAAACACTACAAGAACTCATTTTTAGCATATTAAATATCAATAACCTAAACATAGAGAAAAGAGAAAAAGATGAAGTTTAAGCTCAAAAACCCCTACCTTGAGAATCAAAGATGGAGTTGATGATGAAGATGATCACAAGTCTTTAATCCTGATTCTTGGATCTTTCTTTTCTCTTTGTCTTCCCTTTCTTTCTTTCTTCCTTCCTTTTTTCTTTGTTCTCATTCTGTTGCTGTTTGCCCAAACCAGCCGTGAAAGAGTAAATGAGAAACAAGAATAAAGGTTTAAAAATATCAAAACAAAAAGGGTCAACTAAATAGGCTGGTAACCGTGGAAGGCTTATGGCATTAAATTACCACACTGATACTTTCTGATCTGCTAAAAACTCTCAACTTTAGCTAAATCAAGATTTTCAGGTTCCAACAACTTTAAAATAAATACTAAGATTCATTAAAAAATTCATTTCACAAGTATCATAATTTTTCATATCTGTGACTAGTCAATCCGACATTAAAACATACAACTAGTATGCCTAAAAATACCAAACAGACTCTGATTTTTCTCAAACTTTAACCACATCACAGATTACACATTTGTAACTTAGAAATAAATTATCCATATTTATTTCTATTAACTAAGCCATTTAAGCTAATATCTGGGTCATTTTAAGCTACTTTTCACTTTTCGGCTTGCAACAAAGTGTTTAAACTAACTCAAATTGTCACAAAATTAAGCAGACATGTTAAGCAAGTATTAAGCTACCTCTGTAACTATTTACAAGTCTAACATGTTGAAGAGGATGTTACAGGAGCCTAAATCAATTTATGACCCATCAAATATGGGTAAACATGAATCCATCACTTCCATCTAAACCATCTCCCTGCTTGCATCCAAACCCTAGCCTCCTCTAATAAGAACCCTAGCCATCCATCAACATTCAAGACCAAGACAACAAGCAATCAAAGCACTAAATTTGTGCCGTTTGTACCCCTTTCAAATGGTAAGTTTCCTTTTTTATTTTGATTGAAGCATCTAACAAGATTTATTTTTCCATTTTGTATCTAATCAAGGATTGTGGAGCATAATTTGAGGGAGATTGATAGAGAAGACACAAATTCATCTCTACAAATACCTATGCAATAGATCCATGGAGGGACATTATTCCCATCACCACTTACAGACACCCAGTATTTCCAAACCATTCTCACCACCCATCTCCCTCATTCTCGGCAAACACCTCCACTATCACCACTATTTCGCTATCCAATCTCCACCATCTTCATCACCTAAAAAGCTTCATCCATAGCACTAGATACTACCTCTACCTCTAGCCTCTATCATACATCCATTCCACCTAACCAAAACTATCTATTGCCTCACTTTGAAAATGGCTTCGCATCGCTCACCCACCCACTGAAATCAACCTCCAACCTGCCCCGCTATAAACCATCAAAACCCCAGTGCTGGAAACCTTCGCCTTCTCGAACCAGAACCCACGCACCGCGAACCAAGCATGACATAGATCCACTACGCACCACCTGCAAGCCACCACGCTACACTGTTCCCAAGTGATCCACATTGATCAACCTCCACCCAGAACTCGCTCGTCGTCCACGCACAAGCTATCAGCTACCACGACCCATCATTGGACTGCCGCCGCCCGAATCTCCACTATTTTGAACTCCATCGTAACATCCTTTTTTTCCTCTTTTTCATGCTTCTATTTCAGAGACTAAAAGTCTCTTTCTTTGTTTGTTTATTTTCTTTTTAAAAAAAATATTTGATAAAAAATAATGCTTTTTTCTACTTGTGTTATTTTTCTTGATTGGGTTAGCTTTGAAAGGTTTAGCTGAAAAGTTTTGGGTTATGGAAAGAAAGCTTTGTCTTTTTAGGGTCTTGTTTGGTTAAGTTTTGTATTGGTCTAAGGTAAGAGTGATTGAAGATACAAACAAAAATCTTAAAGAATAATAATAATAATAATAATAATAATAATAAAGAAAATAATGTTTTGATTTCTTTTGTTGAGTTATTAAATTTTTTTATTGGTATGTTTATTAAATTATTGATTTTTGCTTTAAATAGTGATCTTGCACTAATTTTAAGAATGAAAGTTTTTTTTTAAATAAAACAAGATTAGCTAAATTGTGACAACTTGTTAATCTTGTAGTTTTTAGAATCATCTAAGTTGTGACAACTTGATGATTCAAATTTTTTTTCCAAACATAAAAAGAAAAATCAAACAAATTTTAAAAAACAAAAATATTTTCAAAATTAAAAACAACAAACCGATAATCATTTTTTCTAAAGAACTATGTGACTTTGAGTTCCGTACTGCACCTGGGGATATGTAGGAGCGAAAATTCATTTTTGTTAAGGCAAAATTAATTTTCATAATTTGTTTGTTTCTTTTCTTTTATAGTTTCAATGTTTTTTTAAGGGGTAAAATAAATATATTTGAGATTATTAAAATTTACACAATTAACTTAAGGTATCATTCTTGGAACGGGCAGTGTAGGGTGCTAATACATTTCTTACTTGTAATCAATAAACTCATTTTCCAAAAAATCGATTTTCCTAGTTAAAAGGTTTTTCCAATGTTTTCCTAATTTAAATAAACATTAGTGGCAACTCCATTATTTTCAAAATTCTTCTTCTTCTTCTTTTGTCATCCCGTCGCGATCCCGGTTGTGACACTACCTAATTTTAAAAATCCAAATATCCATACCTATATTCCTTGTACCTTGTCTAAGCAGTTTAACTTTTCACAAGGGTTACCTACTCCAATCACAATGGAAGAAGAACGTCAACTTTGTGATAGTTATGTTGAGAGCCACAAACACTTGAAAGCTAAACTCAAAATGAATGAAAAGAGAGAAGATGAGTTCAATCCTTTCGAGTGTCAACCCAGTTCATTTGTCTTTATAGACTTTGTTGTTTGGTGGCAGTAGTACTATAAAGATTTTTATGTTGATTTGAAGACTTGCTTTGAAAAGATGACTAATAAGAGCTCTTTTATGTAGAGTGGGGATCCAAAGAAAAAATCGAATGGTACACACCTTCAAGAAATCTTTAAATTTGAAAAATATTTCAAAGTTAAATGGGATCCTAGAAATCCATGATTGGTAGTTCGAGAAGCTCGGTAAGTACTTTGACATAAGAAAGCTGAACACCATCAAAAGCATTATGCTAAATTTATTGGTGTACTAATGTCGAATCCTGCAACACAATTTAAGGACTACTGCCTAATGCTTTATTTGGCATAGCTAACTAGTATCCTAATCCAACTAGTGGGGTGATTGTTGTTTATTACGAAACCAAGAAAAAAAAAGTTTTTTTGCTAACCAGTACCTATATGAATTTTGATGTTTCTTAGATGGTAGTACTCGAATATTAAGATATCCTCCTTATGGTAATTTCCCATCTTAACTTATATTTTCTTTTGAACTTATTTTGACTAATCTTGTTTCTTTTTTGTAATCTCAAAAAGCATAAAAGTGATGGATGTTCCAAAGGCCCAATTTGAAGAATGGTCCTCTGATGAAGAATATGTGCCTCCAAAATGCAAGAAAACTTCCTCTATCACAGCCTCGAAAGTCACAACTCCTCAGGTAATACCTTCATTTGATGCGATCTTAAATATGTCTTAGGAAACTTCATTTGAAGGTATATTCTTTTAAAATTACCATAACATGAGTCTTTCCAATTAGTTTTATTATTTTAATTCCTTGTGCAACAATCTTCATCTAGCACTGAGAAGGTACCTGGATCGAAAGGTACTAAAGTAAAAATTATAGGATAAAACAAAAAGAAGAATGCTCCTCAAAAACCCATTAATGTAGAGGAAATTGAAGAGCCCTAGGACACTACTGGTGCTATTTTGACTATGGAGAAGTTTGCTAGTTCTCCAAATAATGAGATCTGAATTGAGAACTCTCATATGGTAAGTTTATTTTTTTTCTATTACTAAGAGAATTTCTCTTATGTATATTCTCTTATTTTGAATCTAATTTTGCATTATGTTGAAAAAGAGCCTTTAGTTGTTGATGTCATAGACATTTTAACCCGTTCTCTAACTCAACCAAGTCCCTATCAGATTCAGAACTCTTCTTCTTTGACTTCACATACTTGGGAAATTAGAGACTTCAATTCTCCATCTCCACAAACAGTCAATATAGAAGCTGAGGTTCAATATATTCTCGATAAGCCTAAACCTTCAGTTAGTTTGAGCCTTATTCCAGACCAATAAATCAAAGAAGAGGCGATTAAACATCAACATGATGTTCCTCGGCCTAGCAATCATACCTCTGAACCACCCTTCATTGACCTTGATTTATTCAATGAAATGTTGGAAGCCAATCCTCTTGCCTACCTCAAAGGTATGCTCTCAGGAAAGATTTTAATCTCATATAAGTCTCAACACTCAACTGCATAATCAGAAGCTGAAGTTCAAAGTTCTTTAGTGGTGCTCCTTTTGCAAGACTTAGAAAAATATTTGGATGTGAATCTCGATCACTTAATGGAAATTGAAGAATCGAAACAACATGCCATTTCAATTATGACTCAAACTAGTCAACTTGATCATCAGCTCGACCCATATGTGAACGAGACCATCTATAATACAAGAAGTTTCTTCGAGGATCTCTTGTCAAATTATTCTAGCTTTCAACAACCCATCCTTGCCCCATCAACAGTTTAACTCAAAAGATGAGCTCACAAAAAAGGTATAAGAGGCTAAGGTGAAGCAAACTCGATTGGATGTCACCATGACTAAAGCTCAAAAGTAACTTCAGAGTTATGCAACTCAAATGGACAATCTAAAGAAACAATTTGCTAAGCTCGAGTCGAAACAAAGACTTATCCAAACTGTTGTTGACAAATATGAATATGAAAAGTAGCATCTCAAAGCCGATTGCATTGAATTGGTCTCTCAGACACAAAATGTTTTGTCTGCCATTTGCACTTCTGAGCCAGTGATAATCACATATTTAATACATTAATAAATCCTCATTTTTAGTCATTTACACTCTCCATATACTTAATTGATTGAGTTTGGTTATGTTTTGTAAGTTTGGATTCAAATTAGACTTAATTAAATTTTTTAGCATGATTTATATCTTACACTGTTTCTGTATTTGGGTCATATCTTGAGCTGTAGGTAGTCTTTTGAGGTGATTTTGGTATAATTTGAAAGATAAGAGGGAGCTCTACAACTTTTATGAATGCCTAATCATATGTTTGGATAACTCAAATAGGAGTTGAAGCAAGAACTAGGGTGCTGATCTTGGCAGCTTGACTTATGCATACTATTCATGACATAGCTCGGGATATAAGATGTCCAATGGGCCAAAATTTTGATGGTTGATAGTTAAGACTCAAATATACAACTTTCATGTTAAACACTTTTCTAGAATCTAAGGTCTAATAGGTCATATTGGGCTTGGAAGTCAAAACAGAGGAGCTATCACTGGGCCAGAGTAGTATGCAGTAATCAGACCATATCTTGAGTTGTAGAAATGATTTTTGACCCAAACTAACGGAATTTGAAAGCTAAGATCCATGCATATAACTTATATGAAGACTATATTTCTCAAAAATGACAAATGCAATGACTTCAGAGCTAAATGATTTCAGAGACAAAGAATCTCTATAATTTTTTACTCATCAAAAGTCATTTAGAATTTTTAACTCATTTTTCACTCATCCACTCACTTATGACTCAGCCCCGTTGTCATTTTATATCCCTAATCCTCTATAAAAGGGAACCTTGGCTGATAATTTAGGGGACTTGGTGTTAGATACCAAATTCATGTTATTTTGTTATTTGATTATCTTATTGTAGTTTGCTTTTGTTCTAAATTGAAGTTATGTTCTTCTTCTTCTTCTTCTCTCTTCCTTTCTTCTTGTCTATGAGTAACTAAGTTTCATTTTGCTTAGGTGAAAGAGTTAAGCTCTTGGTAATGAAATAAGGTTAGATTAATTTCTCTCTTGTACTTAAATGATATATTTTCAAGTGGTCATTATATGTATTGTATTTTGTTTCCAATCAATTTAGAAACTCTCCTTGTAAAATGGAGTTCTTGATTTGTTGTAGATAAGAGATTGACACAATGAATGCTTGAACTCATTTACAAGTGTTAGTGTTTGAAACTCTCCTTGTAAAGTGGAGATCTTGATTTGTTGTAGACAAGATTTTGGCACAATGAATGCTTGATCCCATTTATAAGTGGTAGTGTTAATAGATGATTAAAGGAATCATAATATAATTACGTATATAATTTTTAATGAATTTTGAACGTTGTATTTTCCTATTGAAACCTCCGTTATGTGTGGATTCTAATTGAGTTATAAAAGAATTAATCTTATCATTAATTTATTTACCAAAAGTAGATCTCCTAACCCAAACAATTCTTTTTTATTTGTGACCAAGTTTTATTATCTTTATTGTTGTAACAAAATATTTTCCTTACGTCAAATAAAATTTTCTTCATCAATTCCCTGTGGATCGACCTCGGACTCCCAAGAATTTATTACTTGAAACAACTTGCACTTGGGTTTGCAACTTTTAATCCGCATCAAGTTTTTGGCGCCGTTGCTTGGGACTTGATTTGAAGAACAAATTTATGGTGTAAATATTTTGTATATTTTACTCTTTTAATATTTTTTTCTCTTTGTACTTACTAATGTACTAACTTAGTAGGGGAAACTCTCCCCAATCTTTCTATAATCTTTAATCATTAACGAAATAATCTTTCTTCTTCTCTTCTTTCTCGTTAGAGCAAAAAATTGACTTTGTCGATTTTCTGATTTTCATATTTTAAATTTACTTTCTGCACTTTATTTTCTGCACTTTAATTTCTGTACTTTACTTTTTGTATTTTATTTCTAACTTTCTAACTTATTAACCTACTAACCTTTTAATTTTCTTGCTTACTAACTTATTAACTATCTAACTTTTTATTTATCTCGCTTCTAATATTTTAATTTATCTGCATACTTGACTTTTTAATTTTTTTGCTTATTAACTTATTTGGTGGTTAGTTTATACTACACCTTTGTTAATATTTATTTACTAAGTGTTAATATATATTTAGTGGTTGGTTTATACCACACCTTTGTTAATATTTAATGGATGGTTTATACTGCTAGCTTGTACATTTTATTTTATATTTTAAGTTACTTGTTTATGCTTAATTGGTATCGTGATTTAAATTTTAGTCATTTAGTTAAAGTTAATCCTAATACTTTACATATTAATTTGTCTGAATCATAATCACACACATCAAACACAATGGATGAAAATGAAAGTATGCATGATGAACATGAAAATCAACCATTGCGAACCATGCGTGAGTATTTGCAACCATCTCGAAATTTTAGTCCATTATATTTTATCTTTCCACTCAATGCTAATAATTTGAGATTCAAGTCAGGTATGATTTCTTTACTTCTTAATTTCCATAATTTAGAATCTGAAAGCCCATATTTACATCTAAAAGAATTTGAGGAAGTATGTATCGCTTTTCATGATCAAACTTGCACTGAAGAGGTTGTTAAGTTTAAATTGTTTCCTTTTTCTTTGAAAGATAAAGCAAAAACTTGGCTTAACACTTTGAAACCAAGATCAATTGGCATATGGCAAGAAATGCAAGGTGAGTTTTTAAAGAAATTTTTTTCAACATATAAAATCAATGCTTTGAAAAGACAAATCCAATTTTTTTCTAAAATTCAAATGAAGCATATTTTCAAAGTTGGGAACATTTTAAAGATTTGTTAAATTCTTGTCCACATCATAGTTTTAAAAAATGACGTACTATAAGCTTCTTTTATGAAGGGTTAACACCCGAAACTAAATAATTTGTGGAAACAATGTGCAATGGTGAATTTCTTGATAAAGAACCTGATGAAGCTTTAGACTATTTAAACTAGTTGGCTGAAAATTCTCAATCTTGGCATGATACTAATCCTTCTGAAAATTCAATTACATCTAACCTTGCAAATGCTAGTAAAGAAAAATATCACCTTAGTCAAGAAGAAGATCTAAATGCAAGGTTTACCAGTTTGGCTAGAAAGGTTGAAGTCATGGAATCAGGGAAAGTAAAAGAAATTAAATCTGTGCAAAATGAAAAAATTTGTAGCATTTGTGATGAATTGGGACACTCAACAAATGAATGTCCAAAAATTTCTATTTTTAAAGAAGTTGTGCATAAGAAAGTAAATACAATGAATAATTTTAAAAAGTCATTCACTTCTTCTTTTTCAGATACATACAATCTGGGATGAAAAAATCACCCGAACTTCAATTGGAGGACCAACAATCAGGCACAATTCATGCAACCACCACCTCCTCAAGCACGGTAGGACTCTCAAAATTCCCAAGGATATATGTACCACCATATAGAAAAAACATTGAAGGAACATTGCATGCATTCATGGAAAAGCAAGAGGCCATTAATAACCAAAACACTCAAGTCATGATTGATATAAAAGACACTCTTACTAAACTTTCTTCTGCATTTGCTATTCACGAGAAAGAAAATTTATCCTCTCAACCTCAACCAAATCCCAAGAGTCAGTATAGCCTAAATTAGGATAGTTCAGAAAGCCAACAAATAGATCAAGTCCAGTCAGTGATAACTCTTAAGAGTGGAAAGGTTGTTGAAAAATAAATTCCTGAACCTTGTGAGAAAAATAATGAGTCAAGTCCCAAAGATGAGGAAGGAGTTAATAAGCCACCTAGCCAAAAAGAGACCAAACCTTCGCCTTCACCCTATATTCTCAAGCATTAAATAATTCAAGTAAAGTGAACTATAACAGTGACATTTTTGAAATCCTTAAACAAGTGAAGGTCAATATTCCTCTGTTAGATATTATCAAACAGATTCCTTGTTATGCAAATTTTTGAAAGACTTGTGCACTGTTAAAAGGAAACATAATGTGAAAAAAATGCCTTTTTGACTAAACAGGTAAGTTCCATTTTTCATAACAATAATGCGTTGAAATATAAAGACCCTGATTGTCCTACAGTTTCATGTATTATTGGTGAACATAAAATTGAACGAGCTTTACTTGATCTTGGTGCTAGTGTTAATTTGCTTCCATATTCAGTTTATCAGCAACTCAACCTGGGTGAGTTAAAACTAACTTCTATAACTCTTCTACTTGCAGGTAGATCAATTAAAATTTCAAAAGGAATAGTGAAAGATGTGTTGGTACAAGTTGATAAATTCATATATACTGTGAATTTTATTGTCTTGGAAACTGAACCTATGGAAAATAGTAGCAAATCAATTCCTATTATTTTAAGTCGCCCATTTTTAGCAACATCTAATGCTTTGATAAATTACAGAAATTGAGTGGTGAAGCTAACATTCAGAAATATGACACTGGAGCTTAATGTTTTCAATATGTGCAAGCAATCACAAGAAGTTTATGATGAAAAGGAAGAAGTTGAAGGGATTGAGGCCATTATAGATGATCATCTTCAAACCAGGAGTTTTTTTGACCCATTAGAAATTGTTTAATTAATTCATTTGATTCCGCTACACTTTTAGATGATGATGTTTCTGAAATATGCTTTTTGCTTGACTGTACACAGGAAGTGGAATACAAAGGAAGGAAGCCAAGATTCGAAGAGCTAAAACTCATGAATGATGATACCCATGAAGAAGTATCCACACTGGAACTAAAGCCATTACTTGATGGGTTGAAGTACACATTTTTGGGAGAAGAACAAAGTTTTTCAGTGGTTATTTCCTCGTCTTTGACCAAAGAACAAGAAGGTATGTTGATAGAAGTACTTAAAAGGCATAAAAGTGAAATTGGATGGACATTAAATGACATAAAAGGCATTAATCCATTAATTGTACACATAGAATACATTTAGAGGATAATGCTAAAACATCTCAACAACCTCAAAGAATATTAAATTCACACATGAAAGATGTAGTTAGAGTTGAAGTTCTTAAATTACTTGATGTTAGAATTATCTATCCTATCTTTGATAGCCAGTGGGTAAGCCCTACATAAGTTGTGCCTAAGAAATCTAGAATAACAGTAGTTGAAAATGAAAAAAGAGAATTAATACCTACCCAAGTCTCATCTAGTTGGTGTATGTGTATTGATTTCAGAAAATTGAATGCAGCAACTAGGAAAGATCATTTCCCTTTACCATTTCTTGATCAGATTCTGAAAAGAGTAGTAGGACATCCCTACTATTATTTTCTTGATAGTTATTCAGGGTATAATCAAATACCAATTGCATTGGAGGATCAAGAAAAGACCACTTTTACTTGCCTCTTTGGCACTTTTGAATATAGAAGAATATCTTTTAGTCTTTGTAATGCTCCGATAACTTTTCAAAGATGCATGTTAAGTATTTTCAGTGACATGATTGAGCATTATTTAGAGGTTTTCATGGATGATCTGACGTTTTGGAAATTATTTTGAAAATTATCTTGATAATTTGGAAAAAGTTCTTAAAAGATGCGAAGAAAAAAGATTTGTGTTAAATTGTGAAAAATGTCATTACATGGTTACCTCAGGAATAGTGTTAGGTCATGTGATATCTTCTAAGAGAATTGAAGTTGATAAGGCTAAAGTTGAATTATTGCTCATTTGCCTCCCCCAAAAACAGTCAGAGAAGTTCGTTCCTTTTTAGGACATGCAGGATTTTACAGAAGATTCGTTAAAGATTTTAGTGCCATATCTAGACCTTTATGTAATCTTCTAACAAAAGATGCACCATTTGATTGGACCCAAGATTGTCATAAATCTTTTAAAAAATTAATCGGTCTTTTTGATTTCTGCTTCTATCATGTAATCTCCTGACTGGTCTTTGCCTTTTGAGTTGATGTGTGATGCTAGTGATTTCGTTGTTTATGCTATTTTAGGACAAAGAAAGGAAGGTAAACCTCATGTAATTTATTATGCAAGTCAAACTTTTTATAGTGCACAAATGAATTACATCACTATTGAAAAAGAACTACTTGCTGTAATTTTTGCATTGGACAAATTTTGAACTTAATTAATTGGTTCTTTCACTGTTGTTTTCATTGATCATGCTGCTGTTAGATATTTAATGTCTAAGCAGGATGCCAAACCTAGGTTGATACGGTGGATCTTGTTGTTTCAAGAATTCAACATCACAATAAAAGACAAGAAAGGAGCCGAAAATGTTGTTACAGATCATTTGTCCAGACTTACAACAGGCTCATCTTTTGATAGCACGCCTATCAATGATTCTTTTCTCAATGAATTTTTATTTTCTGTCAATTCCATGCCTTGGTTTGCTAACATTGTTAATTTTCTTGTAACAGGTAAGATGTCGCCTCAATGGACACATCAAGACAGAAAAAAGTTTTTGATTGAGGTGAAAATTTTCTATTGGGATGATCCATATTTGTTCAAATATTATCCTGATCAAATTTTTTGGAGATGTGTACCCGATAGTGAGGTAAGTAGTGTCATTAAATTTTGTCATTCAGAAGCATGTGGAGGTCATTTTTCTTCAAAGAAAATAGCTGTGAAAATCTTACAGTGTGAATTTTATTGGTCCACATTATTTAAGGACAGCTATATTTTTTGCAAAAGTTATGAAAATTGTCAAAAATTGGGTTCTATTTCTAAAAGAGACATGATGCCTTTGAACCCTATAATTGTCATTGAAATTTTTTATTGTTGGGGAATTAATTTCATGGGTCTATTTCCATCATCATTTGGATTTGTGTATATTTTAGTTGCAGTTGATTATGTCTCAAAAATGGATTGAGGCGATTCTATGTCGATACAATGATCACAAAATTATTATAAATTTTTTAAAAGAAAATGTTTTGAGATGATTTGGAATCCCTCGAGCTATCATCAGTGATGGGGGAAAACATTTTTATAATAAATCATTTGAATCTTTAATGAAGAAATATGGCATCACACACAAAATTGATACCCCTTATCACCCTCAGACAAGTGGACAAGTAGAATTAGCAAATAGGGAGATTAAACAAATTTTGAAAAAAATGGTTAACTCAAATCGTAAAGATTGGTCTTTAAGATTAAATAATGCACTTTAGGCTTACCGTACTGCTTTCAAAACATCTTTAGGCATGTTACCCTATCGGTTAGTCTATGAAAAAACTTGTCACTTGCCTGTAGAATTTGACCATAAAGCATTTTGGGCCATTAAAGCTTTCAACTCAAATCTTGATGATGCTTCTAAGCTACGCAAATTGCAATTGAATGAACTTGAGGAATTGAGAAATGATGTATATGAAAACTCAAAAATTTATAAAGTTAAAACAAAAGCTTTTCATGACAAATCAATTTTGAGAAAATCTTTTGAAATTGGTCAAAAAGTTCTGCTTTATAATTCTCGCCTTCACCTATTTCCTAGAAAATTGAGATCTAGGTGGATTGGTCCTTTTATTGTCAAATATGTGTATCCTCATGGGGCCATAGATATTGAGAACCTTAGGAATGGTAATATATTTAAGGTCAATGGACAAAGACTCAAACCATTTCTGGAACATCAAGTTGTTGAGATAAAATCCATATTCTTTTCTAATCATTGTTATGAGTAGTATTTATTTTAATTTTGTTTCTTTCTTTTTGCAGTTCTTTGTGTTCCCAGTTAAGTGGCAGATAACGGTATTCTGTGACTCTCAAGTCGGTTTGTTTTTCAATTTCCTATAATAACTGATTCCTGCTCCTTCAAAATAGATGTCATTCTCTCAAATCTAAGAAAGCATTTCCCTTCTGTTCCTAAAAATGCTCTAACCAAAATCTACAAAGTTAGGTGTGAAAGACTGAGACTATTAATGTACAACAGCATCCTAGAAGATATACACTGGATAATCGAAGCAAAGGTTCGTTTAGCTGGTGAATCTTCAGATTCATTTGTCCCATACATGCCTAGTCTCGGTAAATGTTCATTTTCAAAAAAGAGAAGAGCAAAAAGAATGCAAGTTTGTTACAAGTATGCACGATGGAATTGTAACACGCAATGTCACTCTTTGGGGATGGTTTCCGTAAACAGAGAAGATAAAATATTCTTCATTAAGAATGGACTGAGTAAGGAGTCATTAGATAATATCTTACTGACTCTTGAAACGCATTCTTGTGCAGTTGTGCAAATGTGAACTTCTTAGTTTGTGGAATCTCTTCAGGGACGAGCAAGAGCGTTACAGTCTTGGGAATCTGACTTAAAAAGACCTTGTTTGCCAATTTATAAGAAAATTGGATGAGAAACTTATCATCGACTCATAGAAAGCGTTTAAGTCATTATTGGATGTAAAACCAGACAAAGATGTGAGCCACAATCACAATAATATGTATATATTATCTTGTACATCTTCAAAAAAAAAGAAAAAAAAAAAAAAAGAAGTAAAAAAAGACAAAAAATGAAATAAAAAAGAATAAAAAAGGGCAAAACTTTGGTTGTACTTAGTCTTTAATTGATTAGGAGCCCCTGCTGCCAGCAAATGCCCCATCATTGACTCGGGTGGACCATCGCACGTCGGTCCGTAAATAAGGTTCGTGTGCCATGCTCTGTAGAGAGCCGCACTCCACAACCCAATGTTCAACATCTAGGCACTGTGGAGTTAATGGACAGGTAGAAGCGTCTCACTTTGGTTATTAGTGAGAAGTAACCCGCGGCTGCCAAAGCGTATGAGGCATCTGAGCTTAATCCTCTCTTTAATTAGAATGGGCTCTCAGTGCCCTAGGATGGAGCGTTCTGGACCTTGGACATTGGGGTTTTCAGATTTTAGCATCTTTGTTGATGTTACGAACCCAAGTGTGAGCTCTCCAGGTTCTAGACCCAGGATGGAAACCCACGATGGTTTCTTTTTTATCTTTTCCTCAAATAAGCGGGAGGGAGAAGAATTCCAAAATTAGCTGAGCTGTCTTGGTATTACTGCACTCATGACGCGCAGTATAAAGATCTGCCATGAAACCTGTACATAAAGGTATGTCATCATTTATTATTATTATCTTTGTATGATTTTGTTGTATTTTGATTTTGGACAGACGATCCTTTGGATGGGATCCTTCAGGGGTTTCTAGACTTCTTTACCTTGATGGTTTTTCTTGAAGTCAAAAAAATAAAAAAATAAAAATAAAAAACAAAAAAAATTATGTTTCTTAATTTCAAAGTTTTCTGACAACAGCCAACGTACCCATATAGGAGCTATTATTACTTTTTCTATTCTCTTCCTTATTTAAACACTTCATTTTCTTCACTTTCCTACAACTCATAATCATTCAAAAAGAGTGTGAGTGTAGAAATAGAGGGAGCTTCTTCTTCAGTTCATAGATTTACCAATATCTGTGTATTTTGTAGGATATGTTATGGGAAGGGTTTAAAGTTTGTAAACGCAGCAAGCATTATTAGTAGAACACTTGCTGCGAGGAACATTCGTGTAGTATATGGGGAGGTAGCATTGGGTTAATGGGGGCTGTATCACTTTCTGTATTTGTAAGAGGTGGTCAAGTTTTAAGTGTCATTCTTGAACCTTTAACTTGAAGGAACATCATGGGAAAGACAATTGGACTGGAAATTCAAGTATCATCTATGCATGGACGAATGAAGGCAATGCTTGAAAATTCTGATGCATTCATAGCCTTACCTGGTGGTTTTGGTACTTTAGAAGAAGTTTTTCAAATTGTCTCTTGGGCCCAACTGAACATCCACCATAAACTCATAGGTTTGTTGAATGTTAATAATTTCTTTGATAATTTGTTATCTTTTGTTGACCATGCTATGGAACAGAAATTTGTCACACCTTTGCAAGACGACTCCTTATCTCTGCTTCCACTGTTGTTGAGTTGATTGATAAATTAGAAGCTTTTGTTTATGAACCTGATCCAATAACAGCTCAGATAGATTAGTCAGAAGGAAACGGTGAGGGAAGCAGTATGAAAAGCAAGTCATGCCAAACACTCTAACTATTTAAATAATTACAAGCTTTAGTTTTATTCATCATACTTTGTTTCTGTTTAAATTTGTGAGGTTTCTCTTTTCAGTAATTGTAACAACAGGTACTATCTTCTATCCTTTACCTATTTATATTTGACATTGATGACAATGTTGTGATCTAGTTAGGAGGAAGGATAGTTGTGTAAAAAAAACCCAAAAAGAAAAAAAACCAAAAAAAAATTAAGAAGTGTGTGTATTAATATATTTGTTGTGTTTATATGTTTGTCAGTAACTTACTAAATCAGTTAAGGATGACAAAGTAAGGAGTAAATTTTACTCGTGAGACGCATCTTAGTTAGGGCAGATAACTAGTTTGTGTGGAAGTAGTAATTCAAATTCAAGAAAATTTGCATGATTGAGTTAATTGTCTTCTTTCTTAACAATCACATGCTTGGTTATGGATGTTGATTTGGTGAACTGAGAATGATAGAATTATGCCTTGTGAGATTTTGAGCCTATTGATGAATAGATTGAACATTTGTACCGTTCTATTCTTTTTTGTGTGAATTTTACTCATGGAATTGTTACTCTAGAACTTGCTTTGATTCTTTTTGAGACTGCATTTTCATATGCATACATAAATATGATTGAGGCATTTTTCTTAAAATAGTTACTTTAATCAAATATCCAGCCTTGCTTAGAAGCATATTATCTCAATATGATATCAAACACTCTTATGACTTCTTGGAAATTCTCTAATTCCTAATATGATATCAAGCACTCTTATGACTTTTTGTAAATTCTCTTATTCCTGCCAACATAAAGCATTGGAAATGGCATATTTCCCCTTACTTAACCCCTTTAAGCTTATTTGATCATTCTTTGTTTCGAACTCATTATGTGTCTTAAATAAAAAACTATGTTCTTACTTAGCCTTAGGGAATAAGAGAACATTAGCTTTGTCATTGGATGAGTTCTTGAACAAGTGTGGGGGTGTGTGTGCAGAATGGTTAAAAAATGTATATATGATGTTCTTTTTGTAAAAAAATCAAAAAATCAAAAAATCAAAAAATCAAAAATAAAAAAACATAAAAAGAAAAAGAAGGTCAACAAGGCAATAAAGGAAAAGAAAGAATATGTAAAGGGAATTTGTATTAGATGGAGTTGGGATGAACTTTCATGCTTGTTAATTGAACTCAGCTTTCATGCTATTTTATTCTCTTTGGTATTTAACTTGTCATATCTATATTACCTTCTCCTTTACCTTGACCCCATTACAACCTTGATTAAAGTCCTCATGATTTGTGTGTGCATGTGTTTTGATTAGTGGAGAAGTAAAAGATAAGCAAGCTTATAATAGTACAATTGTCATGGGTTGAATTGAGTGAAATACCTACTTTTTAAACACTTGAGGGATTGAGAGTGAATCTTGTGAAGATCTATCATTCTTGACTTATGCTTTTCAATTGAAGTTTCCTTGCTTATTGGTTTGAGATGTGAAGAAACGTTACCTCATAAATGTTTTGATTATTTGAATGATTGGTTGCTCTTCATTCTTAAATATTATTAGAAATTAAGTCTTTTAGAGTGTTTAACTTTTGAGTTTGTTTCATTTTTTTTAGTTTTGGTCTTGTGTGTTTTGCCCAGGAGTGCAAAAAGCTAAGTGTGGGAGAATTTGATAATCACATTTTTGATACATTAATAAACCTTCATTTTTAGTCATTTACACTCTTCATGTACTTAATCGATTGAGTTTGGTTATTTTGACTAATCTTGTTTCTTTTTTGTAATCTCAAAAAGCATAAGAGTGATGGATGTTCCAAAGGCCCAATTTGAAGAGTGGCCCTCTAATGAAGAATCTGTGCCTCCAAAACGCAAGAAAACTTCCTCCATCACAACCTCGAAAGTCACAATTCCTCAAGTAATACCTTCATTTGATGCGATCTTAAATATGTCTTAGGAAACTTCATTTGAAGGTATATTCTTTTAAAATTACCATAACATGAGTCTTTCCAATTAGTCTTATTGTTTTAATTCCTTGTGCAACAATCTTCATCGAGCGCTGACAAGGTACCTGAATCGAAAGGTACTAGAGTAAAAACTATAGGATAAAACAAAAAGAAGACTACTCCTCTAAAACCCATTGATGTAAAGGAAATTGAAGAGCCCTAGGACACTACTGGTGCTGTTTCGACTATGGAGAAGTTTGCTAGTTCTCCAAATAATGAGATCTGAATTGAGGACTCTCATATGGTAAGTTTATTTTTTTTCTATTACTAAGAATTTCTCTTATATATATTCTCAGATTTTGAATCCAATTTTGCATAATGTTGAAAAAGAACCTTTAGTTGTTGATGTCATATACATTTTAACTCATTCTCCAACTCAACCAAGTCCCTATTAGATTTAGAACTCTTCTCCTTCGACTTCACATACTTGGGAAATTAGAGACTTTAATTCTCCATCTCCACAAACAGTCAATATAGAAGCTGAGGTTCAATATATTCTCGATTAGCCTAAACCTTCAGTTAGTTTGAGCTTTATTCCAGACCAATAAATCAAAGAAGAGGCGATTAAACATCAACATGATGTTCCTCGGCCTAGCAATCATACCTCTGAACCACCCTTCATTGACCTTGATTTATTCAATGAAATGTTGGAAGCTGATCCTTTTGCCTACCTCAAAGGTATGCTCTCAGGAAAGATTTTAATCTCATATAAGTCTCAACACTCAACTGCATAATCAGAAGCTGAAATTCAAAGCTCTTTAGTGGTGCTCCTTTTGCAAGACTTAGAAAAATATTTAGATGTGAATCTCGATCATTTGATGGAAATTGAAGAATCGAAACAATATGTCATTTCAATTATGACTTAAACTAGTCAACTTGATCATCAGCTCGACCCATATGTGAACGAGACCATCTATAATACAAGAAGTTTCTTCGAGGATCTCTTGTCAAATTATTCTAGCTTTCAACAACCCATCCTTGCCCATCAACAGTTTAACTCAAAAGATGAGCTCACAAAAAAGGCATAAGAGGCTAAGGTGAAGCAAACTCGATTGGATGTCACCATGACTAAAGCTCAAAAGTAACTTCAGAGTTATTCAACTCAAATTGACAATCTAAAGAAACAATTTGCTAAGCTCAAGTCGAAACAAAGACTTATTCAAACTGTTGTTGACAAATATAAATATGAAAAGTAGTATCTCAAAGCCGATTGCATTGAATTGGTCTCTCAGACACAAAATGTTTTGTCTGCCATTTGCACTTCTGAGCCAGTGATAATCACATATTTAATACATTAATAAATCCTTATTTTTAGTCATTTACACTTTCCATGTACATAATTGATTGAGTTTGGTTATGTTTTGTAAGTTTGGACTCAAATTAGACTTGATTGAATTTTTCAGCATGATTTATGTCTTACACCGTTTCTATATTTGGGCCATATCTTGGGCTGTAGATAGTCTTTTGAGGTGATTTTAGTGGAATTTGAAAGATAAGAGAGATCTCTACAACTTTTATGAATACCTTAAAGGCCTAATCATACGTTTGGATAACTCAAATTAGAGTTGAAGCAAGAACTAGGGTGCTGATCCTGGTAGCTTAACCTATGCTTACTGTTCATGACATAGTTCGGGCTATAAGATGTCAAATGGGCTGAAATTTTGATGGTTAAGACCCAAATATACAACTTTTATATTGAACATTTTTCCAGAATCTGATGTCTAATGGGTCATATTGGGCTTGGAAGTCAAAACAGATGAGTTGTCACTGGGCCAGAGCAGTAATCAGACCATATCTTGAGTTGTAGAAATGATTTTTGACCCAAACTAATGGCATTTGAAAGTAAGATCCAGGTCTACAACTTTCATGAAGACCACATTTCTCAAAAATGACAAATGCAATGACTTCAAAGCTAAATGATTTCAGAGATAAAGAATCTCTATAATTTTTCACTCATCAAAAGTCATTTGGCATTTTTAACTCATTTTCCACTCAGCCACTCACTCATGACTCACCCCCTTGTCATTTTGTATCCCTAATCCTCTATAAAAGGGAGCCTTGGCTGATCATTTAGGGGGCTTGGTGTTAGATACCAAATTCATGCTATTTTGTTGTTTGATTATCTTATTGTAGTTTTCTTTTATTCTAAATTGAAGTTATATTCTTCTTCTTCTTCTTCTCTCTTCCTTTCTTATTGTCTATGAGTAACTAAGTTTCATTTTACTTGGGTGAAAGAATGAAGCTCTTGGTAGTGAAATAAGATTAGATTAATTTCTCTCTTATGCTTAAATGATATATTTTTAAGTGGTCATTATACGTATTGTATTTTGTTTCCAATCAATTTAGAAACTCTCCTTGTAAAGTGGAGTTCTTGATTTGTTGTAGACAAGATATTTGCACAATGAATGCTTGAACCCATTTACAAGTGTTAGTGTTTGAAACTCTCATTGTAAAGGTGAGATCTTGATTTGTTGTAGACAAGATTTTGGCACAATGAATGCTTGATCCCATTTATGAGTGGTAGTGTTAATAGATGATTAAAGGATTCATAATATAATTACATATATAATTTTTAATGAACTTTGAATGTTGTATTTTCCTATTAGAACCTCCGTTATGTATGGATTCTAATTGAGTTATAAAAGAATTAATTTTGTCCTTAATTTATTTACCAAGAGTGGATCTCCTAGCCCAAGCAATTCCTTTTTATTTGTGACCAAGTTTTATCACCTTTATTGTTGTAACAAGATATTTTCCTTGTGTCAAATAAATTTTTGTTCATCAATTCCCTGTGGATCGACCTCGGACTCCTGAGAATTTATTACTTGAAACAACCTGCACTTGGGTTTGTAACTTTTTATCCGCATCAGCTAGCTTACATATGGGCTCAAAATTTGAAGAAGAAGGCTGAAAACACCTTAGCTTCTATCACTTTTGCTTTGAAAAATAGCAAAAAATAGGACTTATGTAATTTCTTTTATGGAAAATTTGTGTTTAATTCGATTCTTTGTAAATCGAATTAGTAAATATGAATAGTTTAATTCTTGCTTGTTGGTTTATATCTCTTTAAATATTTTCCTTTAATTGAGGGAATACTTTCTTGCGAACTAAGATTAAGTATTGAATAAGCATTTCTTGAAAATACTTTTTTTAATTCGATACAATCCATCCCAATTCAGAGACCATTTTCCATATGTCTTCGATTTCTTGTCCATAGGCAAAATAACTTTCCAAACTAAGTCATTTAATTTAAATTCTTTAGCTTTAACTCGACGATCATAGAATTTTTGCAATTCTTTCTTTTTGTTGAATTAAGTTTTCCAAAGCCATTAACCTCTCTTCATCTAAATTATCCAATTCGTCAAACATTAAATTCTAATAATCTTCACTTTGAATATTGTTTTGATGCTATAATCTAATAGACTGTAGATTAATTTCAATTGTTAAGACATCTTCATGACCATAAACCAATTTATAAGGCGTACAACCAGTGGTTTCTCTTTGGGAATTTCAATAAGCTCATGAAATTTGACTTAATGTTTCACGCCAACTTCTTGGTTTTTTACTAACATGCTTCTTAATTAAATTGATAATTATGTTATTAGTTGCCTCAACTTGACCTTTTATTTGAGCATAATATGGAGTCGAAGTAATCATTTTAATATTTCTTGTTTCTGCATATTGTGTAACACTTCAACCAACAAACAATGTTCCTTAATCAGTGGTTATGGTTTGGGGTATGCCAAACCTATGCACAATCTTTTCTTCAATAAAATCAAGCAAATCTTGTTATGTGACATCTTTTAAAGGGATAACTTTAACCTATTTAGTAAAATAGTCAACATCAACTAAAATATATCTATACCTTTCGAGGAAAGTGGAGTAACTAATCCAATTAAATCAAGGGTTATCAAATGTAATTTACTAGCAAGAACATGTTGAATATTTCTATGTTTCTGGCATTGTTCACAAAACTTAGCATAAGAATTACAATCTTTAGCTATAGTTGGCCAATAAACTCTTTGTCGAAGTAAAACTCGTTTTATTTTTTCACTAGCCTGATGGGCTTCACATATGCCTTCGTGAACTTCAGCTAAAGCCAAATAAGCTTCATTTTCACTTAGATAATTCAATATATTTCCATTTATTGGTTTCTTATAAAGTGTGTCACCCATTATAACATAATGAAGAGGGATCTGTATTTTACCTTTTTTTCGACTAGTAAGTTGGGATTGCTTAAATAGTCAATAATCGATTTCCCCTAATCTGAAAGATCTAAATTTTTGAACATGTATATTTTTTCTTTAATTTCGATTAACTTGATTAAAGAATCACTCGAAATTTTATACTCTGAGGCTATTTGAGCCAATTCATTGGCATCTGCATTTTCGTCTCTAGGAATATATTGAATTATGACATCATCAAATCTACTAAGCAACTTCATTGAGAAAGTTAAATACTTAATCAAATTTTGATTAATACATCTAAATTCTCAAGCTAATTACTTAACAATTAATTGAGAATTACTCATTATTTCCACATTTCTAGCCTTCATCAAAATCAATATTTGTAGGCCAGCTATTAAGGCTTCATATTCTACTTCATTATTCAAATATTCATACCTTAATTCGAACATAAACTTGGTTGGAATTCCTTTGGGAGAAATAATTAGAACTCCCAACCCAACACCTCCATTGTATCTTGATCCATCGAAGTATAACTTCCAAGTTTTACCCTTTTCAAGTCAATTTATTTTCTTCGATTTCCACACAAGGATGTTCAACAAAGAAATTAGCTAATACTTGGCCTTTGACATTTTTTAAAGGCATATATTGCAAAGAAAATTCTATTAAAGCAAGACACCATTTTCTTACTCTACCATGTAAAATCGGTTTCAATAATATATATTTTATTATATCTATCTTTGATAAGACTAGTACATCATGGAACTTCATATAATATTTCAACTTAGTAGAGGAGAAATATACAGCTAAACATAGTTTTTCTACAGCACTATATCTAGTTTCAGCATCATTCAAGACTCTACTAAGATAATAAATGTCTCTTTCGATTCCATTCTCATCTTCTTGGGCCAACATGTTTCCAATGGTCTCTTCTGATGTTGAGATGTATAGTTTTAATGTACGCCCTGGAATAAGATGAGTCATCATTTATGGATTTGCCATGTACTCTTTTATCTGGTCGAAGGCGTCTTGGTACTTATTCTCCTATTAAAACTCTTCGTCTGACTTGAGTTTGACTAATGGTGAGAAATTATTGGTCTTCCCAGAAAGAATTGAAATGAATCTTCGAAGAAAGTAAATCTTTCTAAGCAAAAATTAAAGTTGTTTCTTATTCGAAGGCAGAGAAGACTCCATTATGGCCTTTGCCTTATTTTTATCAACTTCAACTCCTTTCTTCTAGACTAAGAAACTAAGAAAATTTCCTGCAGAAACACCAAAAGCACATTTAATAGGATTCATCTTTAATCCATGTTTTCTCATTCTTTTAAATGATTGCCTTAGGTTTTCTAAATGCTCATCTTTTGATTTCAATTTAACAACAACATCATCTACTTATACTTCAATAAATTTGCCAATTAAATCGTGAAAGATGGTATTCATGACCCTTTGATAAGTGGCGCAAGCATTTTTCAAACCAAAAGGCATAACTACCCATTCATAAATGCCAACTGCCCCAGGACATTGAAATGTAGTTTTCAATGCGTCCTCTTTAGTAATAAAAATCTGGTTATAACTAAAATATCTATCCATGAAACTTAGAATTTCATACCCTGATGCATAATCAATTAACATATTAACAATTGGCATAGGGTATTCATCCGTGTTGCAATATTTAAACCTCGAAACTCAATGCATACTCTTAACTTACCATTTTTCTTCATAACAGGAACAACATTAGAAATTCAATTTACATACCTGGTGTTTGAATAAATCTAGCTTTTAAAAGCCTTTCAATTTCTTCCTTAATTTTCACGACCACTTCAGGAGCAAACCTTCTTAGTGCTTGCTTAATTGGGCGTTGTCCTACTCAAATTGGCAGCCTATGTTCCAATAGCTCTTGACTGAGCTAAAGCGTTTCCTCATAGTCCTATGCAAAGCAACTTTTGTATTCTTTGAGCACTTTGATCAAATCCTATTTAAAATTTACATCTAAAAGACTACTAATAAATATATAGTGTTTTATTACACCATCACCCAAATTAATTTCCTCTAAAGTGTCTTGTACCTCTATCATTTTAATACCATCAGATAAAGGGGTTTGTTCAAACCCTAGAAGAGAATCGTCATATATACAATCCAAATTTGCACCATCAATGGTGCAAACTATTTTGTCAACCATATAGGCTGATAATCGAGCCATAAGGTTCTTAAGACTCATTTGAGTCTATCTTATCAAGCTGAATCAAATCGGCCTTTGAGACTAAGTAAAAGCTATTTGTATCTAAATAGAACATCTCACAGTCTTGCTATCAAATGCTCTTATGTCCCAAATATTTAGAGGCTTAACCCCTAGGTAGTACATGTTAAAATCAACATGATCTTATTTTGAAGGTATAACAAGTTGTCATCTGCCTCTATCAATTCCATCTCCCCTTCCTCATTCCAGAGGAAAATTTGTTGATGAAAAGTCAAAGGAACGACACCAATAGTGTTGTAGCTAGCTTTCGATGGAGCCACAATGAAAAGAATACTTTTGGCAACAGCTCCTACTTTGATGTTTAGTGCAACTACTCCCTCAAAATTCAATGATTTTCCATTGAAGTATGTAACTACCATATTATAGGGGAGCAAGTCAGCCTCACTTATCCCAAGTTTCTTTAATAAGCTTGAGGGCATCAGATTAATTGCAGTGCCATCATCGACTAGAACTCTATAACCAATTTTACTTTTGACATAACCTTGATGAATGATAGCTGCTGAGAGTATCAAATTATAACAATTTTTAAGCTAATTCACCAAATTACTTATAGTATAAGGCACAACCAAGTCGAGCCCTTGGATCACTCTAATTAAGCAATCAGATTAAGAAGTTAACAAAGAGGGAGGAAAGTTACAGATTTTTAGTTAAACGAAAGTAAGTAAAAAATTGTAAACAGAATTAAGTAAACAATCAATCCAAGGAAATCAACTAATCTTGAATTTAATCCATCATTGATCACTAGGAGTCCATTCAATTGCTAATCAGATTCTTAGTCTTAGATCGCATCAAGAAGCCCTAAGATGATCCATGAATTCTCTACTAAATAAGCATCCAGAATTTAATTAATCAAGGTTAAATGAATTAAGCACTCATCTAATCTTAAATTAACCTAAAACCTAAAACCTAAAATTCAACCAAGCTTAACAATCCATCAAACACCTTTGATGCATTGTTTAGTCTCTGTAATCCTCATTAAACATATGATAATTATGTAATTATTACATTAACATCTAAATCAAATTAAGCAAATCAATCCAGATTTAACAAAATCAAAAGAGGTAAAAGAGAAACTTGATTAACAAGCAAAAGAGAAACTTGATTAATAATTAAATGTAAACAATCAAAACACGATCTCATAATTAAATATCAAGATTGTCAATTCCTAGAATTAATTAAAAATGGTATAGCCCTCCATGGATGGAAGGGAAGAAAAATAGAAAAGAAAGATACCTAGTGAGAAAGGATATGAAGATATATGAAAAGAGAAAGTGCAAGCAAAAGTGGCTAAGAGAAATTAAGGTTAGGTTCAAGGTTGCTGCTGCTGCTTAAATAACTATCTTTAAAATTAAAAATCTAAGTTTGCCCTTAGGTTAATATTAATCATCTTCCTTTTAACTTTAATTGGACACCTAATGTCCTTAATATGGGCTTAGGATGAGAGAATTATGCTCAGAATATTCTTAACAGCTCTCTGGACCTGTTAGCTGACTTCAAAGGGCGATAACACCATCAAAACATCATAGTTTTGATAAGTGGTCTCATAAAAGTTTAATATTTATGTCTCAACTTTCCAATGGCACTATTATTAGCTCCATATGACTCCTACAGCCCAAATCGTGGCCCAATATCTGCATATTATCCAAGTTCTAGTGACATCATCTTTGTTCTGACTTCCACGCCTAATATGGCCTAGTAGACATCCGATTCAGCCTTTGAGCTCATAAAAGCTGTAGAGATTTCTCTCAGTTTTTATAAAATTTAAAATTCATAATTTTTAGATATTTAGAACTCAAGTTATGCCCAAAATACAGGAACAGTGTAAAATTCTTAATAATGCTGAAAACACAATTAAACCCAAACTTATAAAATGTGGCTAAGACCAATCAATTAAGCACATAAAAGGTCTAAAATACTAAATATGATGGTTAACTAATATATAAAAATTGAGTTTGTCAAATTTCCCTACAGTTAGCTTTTGCACTCTCAAGAAAAACTAGAAATCTAATACTAGGGAACAAGGAACAACAACACAAACTCAAAAGTTAAAAACTCTAAAAGACTTACGTTCCAATGATGTTCAAGAATTTAAAAGTCTATGAGAAAGAATAACAACCAAAGCTTCAAGGATTTAAAACATTCGTGAAGTAACATTTCTTCACATTTCTTCATATCAAGAATGGTATAACCTCACGAGATATGCTCAATCCCTCAAGTGTTTAGAAGGTAAGTGTTTCACTCAATTCAACTTACCAAAATTTGTACTACCATAAGCTTGCTTATCTTCTACTTCTCCACTACTCAAAACATATGCAAACATAAATCAAGAGGACTTTATGCAAGGCTATAATGGGGTCAAGGTAAGATGGGGAATAATATAATGATGACAAGTTAAATACCAAAGAGAATAAAAAAATATTGGGGGTGAGTTCAAATAACAAGCACAGAAGTTTGACCCAAATCCAAGTAATACAAATTCTCTCTACATATTCTTTCTCCCATTTTTTCTCTCTTTTCTTTCTTTTTTTAAATTTTTAAATTTTTTTTTCAATTGGCAACTTTTTTCTTTTTCACCAAATATTTTACACACTAATTAGCACACCTCCCACACTTGTTCAAGAACTCTTGCAATGACAATGTCAATGCTCTCCTATTCTCTAAGGTTAGGTAAAAACATAGTTTTCCATTTAAGTCATGTAATGAGTTAAAAATAAGGAATGATCAAATAAGCTCAAGGGGGTTAATCAAGGGAAAATATGCAAGATTGGTTATTTAGCTAAAGTAAATAATTAAAGAAAAATGTCTTAATCATGTTCATGTATGCATGTGAAAATGTATCTTCAAAAAGAATTTAAACAAGTTCTAGAGTAACAAATTCCATGAGTGAAAATCACACAAGAAATAATAGAATAACACAAATGCTCAATCCATTCATTAAAAGGCTCAAAGTCTTACAAGCTATGCTTCTATCAAACTCAATCTACTAATTCAAATTCTATTACCAAACTAGTTAATCTAGATATGAAAGACAATTTATTCACTTATGTTGTAAACCTTTAACTTCAATTGATGTATACTCACAACTTTCACAAATGTCAAAATTCTATTGGAAAGCAACTAAAAACACACTTTCTTATATATATATATATATATATATATATATATATATATATATATATATATATATATATATATATATATATATATATATATATATATATATATATATATATATAAACAAAAAATCAAATTTAAAAACAAAACAAAATAAAATTTGAAAATAGAAAATGGTATTTTGAAACAAAACAAAAAATAACAATAGAATAAAAACAAAAACAAAAATAATAAAATTAAAACAAAAAATAGACAAAACTAAAAAATAGAGTTTAAAATAGAAACAATAAACAGAATGTAAATTCCTCTCTCACACTTAAATTCTACATTATCCTAAATGTAAAGCTTATAAAATATTAAATAATCAATATCTCATAAATATCATCAACAAATTTAGGACAAGTAAAATAAAGGAGAGAAGGAAAAAACATTCTTATCAAGTGATGTAAATGGCTGCTTGCAAGTGGACCTCATCCATTGTGTCCTCTTGTGCTTCCTTATAGAATTGCTTGAGGTGATGTCCATTGATTTTGAAAGTTTTGTTAGTTGCCTCACTTGTGATCTCCACTGCATCCTAAGAAAAAATTGTAGTGACTATAAAAGGACCTAGCCACCTAGAACGAAGCTTACCGGGCCTGAGCTTGAGGCAAGAATTGTAAAGGAGAACTTTTTGACTAATCACAAATTCTTTTCTTGCAATCATTTTATCATGAAAGACTTTGCTCTTCTCTTTGTAGATACAGAAGTTCTCATAAGCTTCTAACCAAATCTCTTCAATTTCTTGGAGTTTGAGTTTTCTTTGGGATCCAGCTTGGTTCGAGTCAAGGTTGCACTTCTTTACTGCATAATAGGTCTTGTGCTCAATCTCCACCGAAGGTGGCATGTCTTGCCAAAGACTATCCTATAGGGAGACATGCCTAAAGGAGTCTTAAAGGCGGTCCTATACGCCCACAATGCATCCTCAAGCATCTTGGTCCAATTTTTTCTATTTAGTTGGACTATTTTTTCTAAGATTTGTTTCAACTCTCTATTCGAAACTTTGACTTTGTCATTGGGTTGTGGATGGTAGGAAGTCGAAACCATATGCATCATGCTATATTTCTTCAACAATGCCTCCATGTTTTTATTACAGAAATAGGAGCCTTGGTCACTTATTATAGCTATCGAAACTCCAAACCTATAAAAATGGGAGAGCTGAAAAAGTCTAAAACAAAATGAGAATCATCAATCCGAGTGGCCTTGGCCTCCACCCACTTAGATTGATAATGAACAACTAACAAAGTATAAACAAAATTGAAGGAATTGGGAAAGGTATCCATGAAATCAATGGCCCACACATCCAATATCTCACAAAATAATAATGATAGTTGAGGCATCTCATTCTTACGGGAAATGTTACCTATCTGTTGGCATTGTTCATAATTCTTACAATAACTGTAAGCATCATGAAACAAGGTGGACCACTATAATTCAGAGTCTAAAATCTTCCTAGCAGTGCATTGCGGTCCAAAGTGACCACCACATGCAAAGGTATGACAAAAATGCAGAATAGACTGAAACTTATAATCAGGCACACAACGTCTAATCACTTGGTCACTACATAGTCTCCATGGATAAGGATCGTCCCATACATAATATTTGGCCTCACTCTTAAACTTATCAATTTGATGCTTCTTAAAATAAGCAGGTAACTCAGAAATAACTAAGTAATTCCTTAAATCAGCATACTAAGGGTCCTTACCTCATAGCTGAAAAAGCTTCTCATCTGGGAAGGTCTCTCGGATAGGAAAAGGGTCTACTACCTGCGGGATCCAACTCAAATGATCTACGACTAAGTTCTCAGCTCCGCTCTTATCTCTGATCTCAATGTCAAACTCTTGGAGCAGCAGCATGCACCTAATCAATCGTGGCTTGGCCTCAGGTTTCTTTAGGAGAAACTTTAGAGCTACATGATCAAAAAACACCACAACTTTAGAACTAAGCAGATATGATCTAAATTTATTCAATACAAAAACAATGGATAAAAGCTCCTTTTTGTAGTTGTGTAATTTGCTTGAGCAGCATCCAAAGTCCTCGAAGCATAATAAATCATATGAGGTGCTTTACCCACTCTTAATTGCACTGGAAACTTCTGCAAAAACTTGTTTTCTACTCTATTCATTCTCCAACCAATTCCAATGCTCAAGTCTTGGGTTCTAAGTGATTTTCAATACTAAACATGATATCTAAACATGTTAGAATCATCAAACACTAATTTAACCCATCAAAACATGGATTCAACTCAACTCAAAATACTCAATACTTATTTTTCCAACTTTCTACTTAAGGAACCAAATGGATATAACTCAAGCCACAAATGACCACTTTGCATCAATTAGGCTGAAGACAACTCATTTTAGCCATTGGAAGCAAAAACTAACCAAAGAAACCATGTTTTGCCTCAAAACCCATTTTTTCTCTATACTTACAAACAAGCATCAACTAGCATGTTGGAGAAGAAAATATGAGATTAAAGAGTCAAGCACCCCTACCTTGACTCCATGAAGATGAAGCTAACCTTTCCCTTTGATTTTCCTTGGTTCCTCCTCCTTTTTTTTCTTCCTTCTACTTCGTTTTCTCTCTTTCCTTTTCTCTATTTTTCTACCCTTGGCTTATGATGCTTCTTTTCGTGAGAAAGGAGAGAAAACAAAAGAAAAAGACAATAAAGTCAAAGAGAAAAGATGAGAACAGTGACTCTTAAAGTCACTTTGATATTTTGTTGAAACTTTACATCTCTTAGGAATACTTGGATCTTACTAAACATAGTTTCCTAACTTACATCGGTGTTATGAAAAATGCTAGGATTCATCTCAATCCTTAAATCAACATTTCATAACTTCCATACACCTGAAAACTATCACTTAAGTTCTATTTCTTTTTCTCAAGTTAAACTGAACATAAGGAAATAAGCTAATAGACTTATAGGCATTCACCTTAACATGTTCTCATTACTAGAAAATTCGATGTCCTTTACCTGATATCTCATCAAATTTTCACAATTTTCTAAGATATCTATCTATTTAATCTGGCTCTTAAACACTCACTCAGTGTTATAAGAAATACCAACTAACTCAATTAATTCTCCAAAATTAACTACATCACACTTTCTTTATTTGTGACCTGAAAATAAATTGTCATTATTTATTTCTCTCATCTAAGTAGGTTATGCTACTTCTTGGGATATTAACAGTTGTTTCTCACTCTCAGCGATATAGCAAAATAGCTTAACTATCTTAAAAAAGTTACTAAAGCTAACAGGTAACTCTTGCACAAGTTACTGAACTTTTATAACTCTAATTAAGACCAATTGATTGGAGTGGATGTTACAAGTTCATTAATAAAGGATAACTTGTTGATCTGGGAGCAACCACCTGCTGAACTTGGGCTGCTTCTTATGGTTGATTGGGTTGGGGTGGCCTATCCCCGTGGCTAATATTGCTTTTGCTGCTTCTTTTGTTTTTCTACCGCACCCAAAAAAAAAACTACTTAAAGGATGATTAATAATATTTATAGAACTCAAGTCAATTTTACTATATTTATAAATAGATAGATAGTTACTGAATCCACCAATAAATAAATGGTTAACGAATTTGGATACTTAAAACAAGGTACATGAATAGAATTGTCAATTCAATCATAATTCATAATATTAAACAATAATGCCATATATATAAATTATTTTAAGAGTAATGCTTTTATTTGATAAATAGATAAATAGATGCTCTAAAAGGAGTTGGAGTTGGTCATAGACCTATGTCGTGGGTAAACACATTATTTTAAGATTCTAACTTCCCTCTACTCGGGAGGAAAATGATAAAACCCTCCTCTCATAAAATTTACCTAAAGATCGAGCATTTCTCTAAAAGATGAGAGACGTTGCTCACTCCATCCCATGCGGGTATTTTAAGAGCAATCAAATACATAAATTCCCTTTTAATAATATTAGACTAACCTATTTTTACTATCATTTTATTCATTTAAGAAAAAACTTACAATAAAATGTCTTGTTATGTAATCTTAATAAAATTAATTAATAATGATAAGACTCAAATACAATATTTTTAACCACACATTACTTTTTGCACACACAAAAAAACCACACGTTACTTGTTAACAATTATTTATTATTATTCATTATTAACTTCAACTTTTTGAGTTGTAACCTTAAAAATTGATTTCATTTAATTTTTATTTACAACATAAATAATTAAATATAACTATTCAGCAATATGTAATGTTATGACTGGGAGTGACTTTAAAGTGGTATGACTATTTCCTCATGGTTGAACTTACATTAAAAAACGAAAAAGTTATTGTAATTGACTCTTACTTCTGCCACCCTCATGACTCATATAACGACTTAACTGCATTCATAGTTATAGATCTTAAAGTGGGTTTCCTACTTTTTTTGGAGGCACAATTTCATCCCTTACAAATTTTAACACATATTTTGAAAGACTACCAACTAACTAATTAAAACAATAAACATCAGGCATCTTCTATCTGTGCAATGTTTAACGAAATATGCACTAATAATCATTGTGAAGATAATGGTTTATGTTTCTCTAAAAAAGAAGACACATCAGTTTTGGATTACAGAACACCATGAGTATATAATTTGAATTGGGTAAATGGATAAATTCATTGTAGCCCCATCTTCAACAAAAATAGACAAAAGGAGACAAATCACAGAGGAGACAGTGGTTTCACTTTTGTATACTAAGAAACTGATTCAGCTTAGCAGTGGGGTATGTCATTCTTTAACAATGTTGGATTTAGATTGTGAAAGGTTAGTCAAAGAATGTTGGAGGAACAAAGGCCAGTGTTTGTCTACTTGGAATTTGACCATTTTTGGTAATGTGATTAAACAAATATCTAAGTTACAAAATTAACCAACTGCAAGAACTGATGGCTAAAAGACAAGATGAGTAAACTGTGGCCATGATTAAAGAAGTTAGAGATTATTTGAATGAGGTCTTGCACAGAGAATAGGTTGTGTGGAGGAAACATTCTCGGATTCAATGGTTAAGGGAGAGATCTTAATAGCAAATTTTTTAATGAGAGAGCTTCTGTGAGGAGAAAAAAAAAAAGAATAAGATTGCCAAGATTAAGGATGCAAATGACAACTGGAAAGGGGAGCTTAGGAAATAGAAGTGGTTATTAATAGTTTTTTTTTTTTGGACCTATTCACATCGTCTATTCCTTCAAGAATTGAAGATGCAGTGGTGGGACAATTTAATCCTCTTTTCTTGATCTTCCTTTTACTAGATTAAAGGTGAAGAATGCTCTTTTCTAGATAAGTCCAAGGAAGTCACCAGGTCCAAATGGTCTTCTAGCTTTATTCTTTCAAAAATATTGGCATATAGCAGGAAAGGATGTGACTGAAGTGGTGTTAAAAGTCTTGAATGAGGGTGAGTTGATTGATGATTTTAACAAGACTTTCATTGTCCTTATTCCAAAATTGCAAAATCCTGAGAATATGACCTAGTTTAGACCCATTTCTTTATGTAATGTTATCTATAAGATAATCAGCAAAGCTCTGGCTAATAGATTGAAAGTGGTTCTTCCTACACCGATTTCAGAATCACAAAGTGCCTTTGTGCAGAACAGATATATCATAGATAATGTCTTGATAGCATACAAGCTTATTCATGCTCTAAAGCACATGATATCAATAAAGGAGGCATACTTTGCCATGAAATTGGACATGAGCAAGGCGTATGATAGGGTCCAAGGGAGTTTCTTGTTAGCAGTTTTGGGAAGGATAGGTTTTTCTGAAAAATGGTCACAATTGATTATGCTATGTGTCTCTTCAGTATCTTACTCAATTTTGATAAATGGGTATCCTAGTTCTCAATGCTTCCCTCTAAGAGGATTGAAACAAGGAGACCCTCTCTCTCCATATTTGTTTGTGATATGTGCAGAGCCTCTTTCATCCTTATTATATCAAGCTGAGATAAATCAATCTTTGTTGGGGTTGAGGGCTTACAGATCGACATCAATGGTGTCACATCTCTTCTTTGCAGATGATAACATTATTTTTGCTAGGCCAATAAGGAGAATAGAATGGAGGTGCATAACATTTTGAGTCTTTATGGTGATGCTTCGGGTCATTGCATAAATCATGATAAATCGACTATTCTTTTAATTCTGAATGATAAAAGAGTAAGGAGGAGGAAGTTATGAGTATTCTCAATGTTCACAATGTTACATTCAAAGAAAAGTATTTGACCCCCCTTCTATGGTTGGAAGATCAAAAATAATTCTTTTCAATATCTTAAGGCTGTGTTTAGGAGTAAGGGTTAGAAGGGAAAGGGAAGAAAGGGAGGTGTTTGGAGTTGAGAAATTCTTGTTTGGAAGAGAGGGAAATAAGAGGGAAGGGAAAGTGGGATTTTCATAAACCCTCCAAAGTCCCCCTATTTCAATTCCCCCAAATTGGGGGGTTTTGATACAATTTTACCCATTTATCCTTCATCCCAAATCCCTAACCCACCCCACCTCACCGACACAGCCACTCTGCCCAGCATGTTACCAAGTGGCCTCAATACTCAAGAGGGGGCGAATTGACTATGTAAAACAAGTTCGCAAATCTTTCACAAATCGTTTGATAAACAAATTTTGTTAAAGCTATTTGATGATTAGAGATGATTGGATATATGAGATAAACATTTTTACTTATAAATGCAGTAACCAAAGGGAACAATATTCAAGTAATTCAATAAAACAGTGCTCAATGTAAAGAGAAGGGTTTAGAGAAAACAAACATAATGATTTATCCTGGTTCGATTACCAATCCACTTGTAATCTACGTCCAGTCCTCAAGCAACCGCTAGAGATTTTCCATTATTTCTTCAAGTTTCAATAGGTGCTTGATAACCTTTACAACCTTAAGCACTCAACACTTTGGGATACCTCACCCTTATGCTTAAGCCTCTATTTCCAAGGGATACCTCACCCTTACAATTCTTGAGGGATACCCCACCCTCTCTAAATAGATTATATAATATTTAGATGGAAGAAACTCTCTCAAGAGCAAGTAATACAAATTGAAGAGCTATGGTATTTGGGATTCACACAAGTTCAAGCTTAAAATAGAGGATTTTGTGAAATGATTAGAAAAACTTGTTCTAATGCTCAGTAGTGATTTTTCATATTGATAGTTTTTGTTTTTCTAACCCTCCATTAAAGTCCAACATCCAAATTTATAGTTAAGGGCCATTTAGTGCCGTTGGAGGTAGATAAGAGCAATTAATGCTCATTAATATAGCCGTTACGAGCCTCTCTTTATTTTTCCAGAATACAGACTAACCGGTTAGCAATGTGTCCTAATCGGTTAGGACAACACAAAGAAGGTTTCTAGGAAAGTTGCTAACTGATTAGAGCTCCAGGCTAATCAGTTAGGGCACAATCAAAATGGTTTCTGAGATAGATAATAACCGGTTAGGTCTCCTACCTAATCGGTTAGGACAAAATAAGAATGGTTTCTGAGTTAGAGAATAACCGGTTAGGTCTCTCACCTAATCGGTTTGGACAAAAACATTTTGGCTTCTGAGAGTGAAAATAACTGGTTAGGTTTCTCACCTAATCAGTTAGGACAGTTTCAAGAATAAAGAAAAAGGTTCTGTTTTGTTAAATAACCAATTAGCCACTTTGCCTAATCGGTTAGGCATTTGAGAAAATAACGGGCAAAGCCTCTGTTTGAACAAACTAACCGATTAGGAGCTGGTCCTAATCAGTTAAGGGCCTTAGAATTTTGGCTCCTAACAGGACAGATAGCAGTTTTGTGTTTATTAAAAAACTAGTAAGTTCTCAAAGAGGCTTATTTCAATTTTGGCTCATACAAGGAGATTTACTTGAAAAATGATATAAGATTTCAAAGATTTGTTGCAAAAAACCTTTTGATCCTAACTTAAAAACCCATTTTGCAAATTCATTTTAAGGAAGCCATTTGAGCTTGAAGTGAATCCTTAATATACCTTTACATAAGATCTTTGACCTATATGCTAATCTTGAATTCCTTGTGACTTGATCGTTGTGTTTCCATTGCTTTCTTGTTTGTCGACATTAAAATCATTTGCGTCTAGTCAAAGTCAATCACATTCTCCCCCTTTTTTATGATGACAAACAATTATTGAGAAAAAGATTAGTTCAAATGATAATTGGAATTCATAATAGGATTTACAGACTTACTCCCCCTCTTTTGTTCAAGAGGTGCTTGAATTAGAGATGCACAGCTCCCCCTTTGTTTTGGAATTCCAGGACCATTAACAGACAACACATAACTCAAACAGACAACACATAACATAACATAACATATATAGTTTTTGTTCTCAATAAAAAGCTCTTATCCTTCTTCCCCTTTTGTCATGATAAAAAAAAAATCAGTAAACCATTTAGACACAGATAAGTTATACGAGACCAAGCATTCAAAACATAATGAAATATGTTCAAGATTCAAATCATGGGTCAAAGATAACTGTTAAGACTAAACATAATTTCCAGAAACTCATAATCAGTCATGCCAAATAAGTCTACCAAAAAGTATCCAAAATATTATAACCAAGCATAGTCAAAATAGAGCTCAGAAGCAATTAGTTCAGAAATACAACTATGACAGATAGTCCATGCCTAAGGCCCAGGGTCTTCGGGTGCTGGGAAGCGACGCTCGAGCCTGTCTAAGCGGTCCTCCATAGCACTTAACCGATCAAAGATTACTGAGTTGCTATGCCCTTGGTAGGTTTGCAGATCCGTGATGGTTGTAAGAATGCGGGCTTCACTTGTGGTTTCGGAGATGCTACTCATTTCTGGTGCTTCTTCCATAGGGACATCAATCGTATAAGCGAGAATTTCTTCTGGTGGTGCTCTTGCCACACGTGCAGGATCATAAGTCCATTCGCCATTGACGTTCTTCATGTGCATTTTATTAAGAGAGGCAAGTCCAAACTTATAGGGACCTGCAGTGTTTACAATGCCATCATCCAATAGGGGAACCTTATAGTGGTCAAGGATTCGAGCAATCAAAAGGGCATACGGAAGATCCATAACTGCCTTATTTTTAGCTTTCATCATATTATGTATAATGTAAAAAGGCCAATTGATCTTTGTGTGTTCCTTGAGAAGCCACATTAGGAAGATGTCTTCCTCTTCAACCAGGGCATAGTTACTTGCCCTTGGTGCGAGGATATGAGTAACAATGAAATGAAGAAGACGATCATGTAGCTTCAGAAGGCCGATAGTAAAAGTTCCCTTTGGCATTTGAACACCAGGCTGAAGCATACCCATGACGGCTTGATCTCTCTTATAATTTTCCCATGAGCCATGTTTTTCCAATTTGAGCTTTTCTCCAAAGTGAGGAAGACCAAACAAAGGAACCTACTCACTGGGATTCACAACAATCTTGTGCTTTTTGATTTCAGAAATCAAATTTCTGCCTTTAATAGATAAATTACAGAAAAAGACTTTAGTAGGTTCAAGATAGAAATACCCTGGATTGGTGGTGACGAGAGTTCTCAAACCATGGAATTCAAGAAGCTCTATAAGAGAAGTGAATCCTTTTTGGACGAAAAACTCCCAGTCCATCCATTTAGGTGAAATGATGCGTCTTGCATGAAATTCCAACTGATATTTCTTCATTTGAGCAGGGTCAGTGAAATATCTTCCGAGATTCAAAGCTACTGAAAAATATGAGTCAGTGTCAGTAGGAGGTGTTTCCTTTGGGACATTGGGATTTTTGGTGCGTGACCTTTTGGGGAAGGAAGAGCTGCCAGCCATAGTGGGGAATGGAGGCTTAGGGCACGGTGGAGGAGAGAGAGAGTATGAGGGAGATGAAAATTTTGGAAGAAAAATGAAATTTTAATCTGAGAAAGATGATGAAAAGTGATGGATAGTAAGAGAAATGGGATTTGAAGGCTAAATTTGTGGTGGTTTTATGGTGAGGGATGAATGTGAGAAAGTGGGTGTGAGAGGGCTGGAGAGGATGAAGATGATAATGGGGGTGAGGGTGCGTGAATGGAGAGAGCTACGTTGCTGGGGGATGTTTAAATGGTGTGTTCTAACCGGTAAGGCAAAGTGGGTAACCGGTTAGGTGCCTTGTGCTAACCGGTTATGCAATTCAATTGGAATGTCACGGTTTGTGCTAACCGGTTAGGAAAAATCAACTAACCGGTTATTTTACTTGACAGAGAGCATGAAATAGCTTCCAAACACAGGGTAACCGGTTAGAGGCCATGCCTAACCGATTATTTGTCTTGACAGAGAGCCCCTCAAGGTTCCAAACACTTCTAGAGGCCAAACGAAATGATAGTTTCTTCTTTTACTTGATCATTTCACTGATAAAACTAGAACAATTTCATGGGAATAATCCTTGAGCATACGAGTTCAAGTCTTCTTGAAGTTCATTTTTGGCTTGTGATAACTACATGGAATACAGTTATTTGTGCCCTATCCTCTGTGCTAAAATGAATGCTATTTCCTTGTTTAAATGCATATTTGGAGGGTTTTGTATTTATATTTGTCATATTCTGATTCTAAGCCTTTCTGATATGTTTTATGCAAAACTGTACTTGATCATGGATTAGGTAGATTTATATATGATACTGATTTGATATTTTCTCTATGTTAGGAGGGGCTCCAAACAAGGTCAAATATGGAGCAATTGAGCTTAAAGAGAAAGAGAAGCCAAATCTGCCAATTCAGTGGGTAACGTCGCAGCGCAAGGCAAATCACGCCGCGGCGCAAAGAGCATTTTCAAGCTTGCTGTACTTGGACCCGAGGCAAGAACACTGCGGCGTAAGGAAGTGAACGTTGCGGCAGTACATAGGCCGACCCATTGGGCGCCGCGGCGCGCATATGGGGACGCCGCGGCGTGGAGGCGGCTGCTGAGCCTATAAATAGATTTTCATGCGTTTTTCTCATATTCTCTCTTAGTTTTTCAGGGTTCTGAACGTTTTGGCCATTTCCATTTCTAGTTTATCTCTTTTAGTTAGTTTTAGGTTAGATAGTTTAGCTAGATCTTCATGGATGGTGGATTGGAGGAAAGGACAAAGGATTGAAGGAGGATTCAAGCTTCAGAGACAAATCAATGAGCTTCTTTCTCTCTTTTCCCTTTCTCTCTTCTCTTCCTTATCTTTTGTATAGCTAAGCTTTGTTTAGGATACTTTGAATCTTTTTATTTATATTAATGATGTGTTTTTCTCTAAGTTTGTGTGGATGTTTGATTATGGTTCAATCATTATCTGTGTTTAATGCTTGTTCTTGATTGGTCTCAATTGCATGATCCTAATATTGGCAAATGAACTAGACATAGGGATTTGTTGATATGGATATGGTATGGTTGATACATGTTCGGCGAGTTCAATTGGCTTGGATGAGTTGATTCGTTAATAGGATAGAAATATACCTATTAACCATGTATAGTGTGTGATTGAGAATAGATCGTTCATGAGTGGAAGTTGAGCTGGCTCTCAAGGAAACTTAGTGAGTTGGGCAAACTTAGTGAGGCAATGATCATGTTTGAGTTCAAGAAATCATCAGTCTGGAAGACTTGAGTCAGGCCAAGCAATCACGGTTTCCTTTTATGAAAAACCAGGGTTGATTGACCTAGACATAGGCTTTTGACTAATGAAGATTCTCAAGCTAACCTAATCAATGCATTTGTGTTTATGAGGGGAATTGCATGTTGTTGATAGATGTAAGGGGTGATGGAGGATTTCCTGAAACCTAACCAATTTTAGGTTTATTGCTTTTGTAGGTTAGATTAGTTTAGTTTATTAATTTCTTATTTTTATGTCCTTGTCTAGAATTGATTAAGCTATTGGTTGGTATTTAGCTTTATATCGTAATATCCTCGTGGGAACGAACTTTTACTCTGTATCTATATTACTTGTGCGATCCGTGCACTTGCGGTTAGCAAATGAGCAACACGTTTTGACCCTAACAGCTTGACTTTCATTTTCATTTAAAAGAAAATCATCTCAATTACAGATCAAGTAAGAGGAACTTCAGAGATCATTTTTCATAGTAGGAACTTGAGTTTTAAGATTAGGGGACTTAAGCATGAATTGAGCTCCTGCAAAACAACATAAGGAGACACTCTGATGCTCAAGTTAGTATTGGATTTAAAAGAGATTAACTTATAAAATTACACAGTGAAATAATAATATTATACAGTAGATAAGCAAAATAGGTATCATAGAAGACAAGTTATGCAGGAAGTGATCAACTTATGCATGATTGATCCAATATTTCGAGTTCATTTCTTATATAGAAGAATGCTTCTTTTGCTAAGGGCTTAGTGAAAATGTCAGCTAGTTGCTTAGTGGTTTCCATAAATTCAAGCATGCAATCACCCTTTCGAACATGATCTCTTATGAAATGATGTTTTATTTCAATGTGTTTAGTCCTAGAGTGCAAAATAGAATTTTTGGACAAATTAATTGCACTAGTATTATCACATCTTATGGGGATATGATCAAGTTCAAGACCATAGTCCAAGAGTTATTGCTTCATCCAAAGGATTTAAGCACAACAACTCCCAGCTGCAACATATTCAGCTTCAGCTGTAGACAATGTCACACTGTTTTGTTTCTTGTTATGCCAAGAAACTAGTGAGCTTCCAAGCAAGTGGCATGTCCCACTAGTGCTCTTCCTATCCATTTTGCATCCAGTAAAATTAGAATCGAAATACCCGATAAGGCTACATGAGGCACCCTTAGGGTACCACAAACTCATTTGTGATATGCCTATTAGATATTTCATTATTCTTTTAACAGCACTTAGGTGTGATTCTTTAGGATTAGCTTGATATCTAGCACACATGCATACACTAAACATTATATCAGGCCTACTTGCAGTGAGATAAAGGAGTGAGCCAATCATACCTCTATATTTTGTAATTTCTACTGATTTACCTCTTTCATCCTTGTCCAAATAGCAAGAGGTGCCCATAGGAGTAGTCATATGCTTGGCATTGTCCATTCCAAACTTCTTGAGCAGCTCCTTGCAATACTTAGATTAGTTTATGAAAGTTCCTTCTCTTGTTTGCTTGATTTGGAGACTAAGGAAGAAGTTGAGCTCACCCATCATGGACATCTCAAACTCACTTTGTATAATATTTGAAAATTCTTTACAAAGAGAGTTGTTAGTAGCCCCAAATATAATGTCATCAACATAGATTTGAACTAGAAGTATGTCATGCATTTTATGTTTTATGAAAAGGGTAGTATCAACTTTGCCTCTAGAAAAACCTTTTTCCAAAAGGAATTTGCTCAACCTTCCATACCAAGCTCTAAGAGCTTATTTCAAGCCATACAAGGCCTTTTTCAGTTTAAAAACATGGTTGGGCAATTCAAAATCTTCAAAACCAGGAGGTTGTTCCACATACACCTCTTCTTGTATAAAACCATTTAAAAAGGCACTTTTGACATCCATTTGATAAAGTTTGAAGTCTATGATACAAGCATATGCAAGTAACATTCTAATGGCCTCTAATCTAGCTACAAGAGCATAAGTTTCTTCATAATCTATGCCTTCTTCTTGATTATAGCCCTTAGCTACAAGCCTAGCTTTGTTTCTTATTATTAGACCCTATTCATCAAGTTTTTTCCTAAAGACCCATTTGGTGCCAATTATGGGATGATCATTGGGCCTTGGAACTAATTCCCAAACTTAATTTCTCTCAAATTGATTTAGTTCTTCTTGCATGGCCAAGATCCAATGTTCATCATTAATGGCCTCATTTATGTCTTTAGGTTCAACTTGAGAGACAAAGGCTAAATGATTACATACATCTCTAAGTGAGTTTCGAGTAATTACTCATTTTGATACATCACCTATCACCTTGTCGAGAGGGTGATATCTTGATGTCCACCATTCCTTAGGTAGGTCCATGATTTCTGAATCCTTTTGCCATAAGTGATCAAGGAGTCTCTCTTCTTGCTTCTTGGACTCTTTCTCTTGATTTTCCAAGTGCGTTTTTGCCAAGATTTCTACAACATCATCAACAAGCTCCTTTCTCGGCTCATCTGGGTTAATTTCATTAAATGCAATATGTATAGATTCTTCTATGGTCATAGTTCATTTGTTATAGACTCTAAAGACCTTACTATGTATAGAATAGTCAATGAATATTCTCTCATTAGATTTTGCATCAAACTTCCCCAAGTTATCCTTTCCATTATTCAAAACAAAGCATTTACATCCAAAGACATGAAAATGTGACACATTTAGCTTCCTTTCTTTGTACAATTCATATGAGATTTTCTTTAAAATTGGCCTTATTAGGACTCTATTCATAACATAACAAGCAATGTTAACCGCATCCGCCCAAAAGTACTTAAGAAGGTTGGCCTCATTGAGCATAGTTCTTGTCATTTCCTCTAAAGATCGATTTTTCCTTTCTACAACACCATTTTGTTGTGGTGTTCTAGGGGCAGAAAAATTATGCTCAATGCCATATTCATCACAAAAAGTTTCAAATTCATGATTTTCAAATTCACTACCATGGTCACTTCTTATGGATGCAATACAAACACCTTTTTCATTTTGGATAACTTTGGCAAACTTTTTAAATGATTGAAAAGCATCATTTTTGTGGGCTAAGAATAATATTCATGTAAACCTAGAAAAATCATCCACAATCACTAATGCATAGTAATTCCCACCAAAACTCATAGTTCTAGAGGGACCAAAAAGATCCATGTGTAAAAGTTGTAAAGGTCTAGAAGTTGAAATCATGTTTTTAGCTTTAAAAGAGACTTTTACTTGTTTTCCCTTTTGACATGCATCACAAAGTTTGTCTTTTTCAAATTTGAGCTTTGGAAGACCAATTACTAATTCTTTAGAAACTAATTTGGTTAAGTGATCCATGTGAATGTGAGCAATTCTTCTATGCCATAACCATGAATCATTTTCTTACTCGTAAAGCATTTAGCATCATTTGAGGAGATATCATCGAGACTAATCATATATATATTATTGACCCTATGACCAACAAACTTAACTTACTTATCATCATTTCCCTCAATTATGCAACAAGAAGAATCAAATATAACTCTATTGCCTTTATCACATAATTGACTAATGTTAAGCAAATTATGTTTAAGTCCTTCAACAAGCAAAATATTATCAATAGATGATGAAGGGATCTTACCAACTTTACCAATTCTAAGAATCTTCCATTTGTTGTTATCACCATATGTGACATGACCATGTTTCTTGTGGGTAAGGGAGGAGAACTTGGAGTCATCACCGGTCATATGCTTGGAGCAACCACTATCAAGATACCAACTTGAGCTCTTGGTCTTCAAGTACACCTACAACACACATTCAAGTTTTAACCTTTGGTACCCAAATTGTTTTGGGTCCTTGTGTGTTAGAGTTAGGCATAGTGCCTTTAGGAACCCCAACCCTTTTGATTCCAACCTTGGTGTTTATGTTCTTTCTAATATTGCAAGTGGATGCACTATGCCCTTTCTTACCACAGTGAAAACATTTGACAAAGGGATTACTTGAAGTTTTTAAGAAAACAAAGAAATTCTTATAAGACTTTTGATGGTTATTTGGATTAAATCCCAAATCGACTTTTTGAAAAACACATTTTTATTTCCCTAACAACACATTCAAGTTATCTCTTCCAAAAGTGAATTTTGCAAGAGTGTTGTTCAAATCTTTAATTTCTTTTTCAAAAGCTTTGCATGATAAACAAAGTAATGATATGGATGTATTATCATGTGAGGAACAAGTCATGCATAATGAATTAGCATTAATGAGTCCTAAGGTCTCATTTTCAATTTTAAGCTCATTTATCTCCTTGGTTAAAATAGAAACCTTGTTTGCCAATAAGGAGATTGTTTTATTGGAAGACAAAACCATTTTTGTGAGCCTCAAAGATTCATCATGCAATTCTTGAAAGGCATCTTGCAATTCATCATAAGAAGGTGGAGATTCTAGGTTAGAAGAGGTTACCTCGGTGTCACTCTCTCCACTTTCTTCTCCTTGAGCCATGAGACAAAGATGGGCTTCTTCATTCTCTGAATCGTCGAAAGAGCTTAAGTCATTGTCCTCCCAAGCTATATATGTTTTTCTTCTTTTCTTTTCCTTGGAAGGCATTTTCTCAAACTTCTCCATCTTCTTGAGATACATAGGACACTCCATTTTCATGTGCCCCGATTTTTCGCGTTCGTAGCATTTTGGAGGAGTAGAGGATCCTTCTCCTTTGTGATACACTTTCTATTGAGGAAATGATGGTCTTCTTTGAAATCTCTTTTTCTTTAGGAATCTTCCAAACTTTCTTATAAGGAGACTAAGATTCTCCTCACTTAGCTCAACATTTTCAGCATCCTCTTCACCATCTTTATCATCATCTTTAATTATAGAAGAGGTGGCTTTGAGTGTAATTCTCTTCTTCTTTTTACCATGCTGTTCATTTTGATTGAGCCTATTTAGTTCCAGCTCATGTTCTTGTAGCTTCCCGAATAAAGTGGCTAGAGACATAGTTGATAAATCGCTTGATTCCGCAATAGCCGTTACTTTGGGTTGTCAATTCCTGCTTAAGCATCTCAAGACTTTGTTAATAAGATCCTTATTAGGAAATATCTTTTCTAATGAGATAAGATGATTAACAATATGAGTAAATATCTTTTGTATATCTTGAATACTCTCACCTTGGTTCATTCTAAACAATTTGTATTCATGAGTAAGATTGTTTATTCGAGATTGCTTTACCTCACTAGTACTTTCATAAGTTACTTGGAGGGTATCCTACATTTCTTTTGCGATCTTGCAATTTGACACCCTAAAGAATTCATCATATCGCAAGGATGTGGTGATGATGTTCTTGGCTCTCAAATTGTATTGAACTTTCTTTTTATCATCATTGGTCCATTCATTTCTAAGTGTATTAATTTTTACACCATCTTTAGTTTGTGTGAGAACAAAAGCACCATTTTCAACGGCGTCCCACACATCTAAGTCAATAGCTTCAATGAAAATTTTCATCCTTTCTTTCCAATAGGCATAATCATCCCCATTGAAATAAGGAGATTTGTTTATAGAAGAACCTTCATTTGAAAAACCATTTGAAGCCATCACTTTTCTTGAAGCTGCTAAGCTCTTTATACAAGAGTATAGCTCTGATACCAATTGTTACCAAGTGGCCTCAATACTCAAGAAGGGGTGAATTGAGTATGTAAAACAAGTTCGCAAATCGTTTGATAAACAATTTTCGTTGAAGCTATTTGATGATTAGAGATGATTGGATATATGAGATAAACACTTTTACTTATAAATGCAGTAACCAAAGGGAACAAAATTCAAGCAATTCAATAAAATAGTGCTCAATGTAAATAAAAAGGTTTAGAGAAAACAAACACAATGATTTATCCTGATTCGATCACCAATCCACTTGTGATCTACGTCCAGTCCTCAAGCAACCGCTAGAGATTTTTCACTATTTCTTCAAGTTTCAATAAGTGCTTGACAACCTTTACAACCTTGAGTACTCAACACTTTGGGATACCTCACACTTATGCTTAAGCTTTTATTTCCAAGGGATACCTCACCCTCTCTAAACAAATTGTATGAGATTTAGACGAAAGAAACTCTCTCTAGAGCAAGTAATACAAATTGAAGAGCTATGGTATTTGGGATTCACACAAGTTCAAGCTTAAAACAGAGGATTTTGTGAAATGGTGAAAAAAACTTGTTCTAATGCTCAGTAGTGATTTTTCAGATTGATAGTTTTTATTTTTCTAACCTTCCATTAAAGCCCAACATCCAAATTTATAGTTAACGGCCATTTAGTGCCGTTGGAGGCAGATGAGAGCAATTAATGCTCATTAATATAGCCGTTACGAGCTTCTCTTTATTTTTTCAGAATACAGACTAACCGGTTAGCAATGTGTCCTAATCAGTTAGGACAACACAAAGAAGGTTTCTGGGAAAGCTGCTAACCGATTAGAGCTCCAGACTAATCGGTTAGGCCACAATCAAAATGGTTTCTGAGATAGAGAATAATCGGTTAAGTCTCCCACCTAATCGGCTAGGACAAAATAAGAATGGTTTCTGAGTTAGAGAATAATCGGTTAGGTCTCTCACTTAATCGGTTAGGACAAAAACATTTTAGCTTCTGAGAGTAAAAATAACCAATTAGGTTTCTCACCTAATCAGTTAGGACAGTTTCAAGAATAAAGAAAAAGGTTATGTTTTGTTAAATAACCGATTAGCCACTTTGCCTAATCGGTTAGGCATTTGAGAAAATAACGGGCAAAGCCTCTGTTTGAACAAACTAACCGATTAGGAGCTGGTCCTAATCGGTTAGGGGCCTTAGAATTTTGGCTCCTAACAGGACAGATAGCAGTTTTGTGTTTATTAAAAAATTGGTAAGTTCTCAAAGAGGCTTATTTCAACTTTGGCTCATACAAGGAGATTTACTTGAAAAAGGATATAAGATTTCAAAGATTTGTTGCAAAAAACCTTTTGATCCTAACTTAAAAAACCATTTTGCAAATTCATTTTAAGGAAGCCATTTGAGCTTGAAGTGAATCCTTAATATACCTTTACATAAGATCTATGACCTATATGCTAATCTTGAATTCCTTGTGACTTGATCGTTGTGTTTCCATTGCTTTCTTGTTTGTCGACATCAAAACCATTTGCGTCTAGTCAATGTCAATCACACAGCATCCTCCTCTCTACAACCCAACCTCTTCCACACGTGAACCGCAACCCAACCACCGTCAACGTGCGTGAGGCAAACCACTGTGCACCGTCATCGTGCGTGAGCCAACCACCCATCCCTAATCCTGTCCTCTTCATCGACTGTCCCCGCTGCGGGTCCAAGACCACGCCGTCCTCCACCAGATCGGTGGGCCAGATCCACTCGTACGCACCACGAAGACCGTCGTACTCCTCCGCACAGTTGACGCCCCTGTCCGCGCCACCTCCTGCCACCACGCACAGTAAGCTCTCTGCCTCTAAGCTTAGGCCTTAAAATATATCTTGTAATCCAAGGAAATCTGCAATTTGGTTGCCATTTGGTTACCAAAGCCTTAAAATATATCATTGTCCAGTTTGTTTTCTGTCTAACTCTGCCTCTCACACATGCACATTTGTTTGAATCAAATTTAGAGGACATGTTGTAAGTCTGAATTTAGCTATATCTGATTACGGTAGGAGGTATTGTTGTAAGTCTGAATCATGGTCTCGTTTGAGTTTGTGTTGAAAACTGAGGATGAAGAAAAAGAAAACAAGAACCTTGAAGGCAAATGTTACATAACAAATTACATATTACATAACATCCTACTTGATTGTGTATCATGCATATTCTTGACATGATTTGATTTACAAATGCCTAGTTAAATAATATTTCTCCACCTTCTGTTTTGTTTTCATTTTATACAAAGGAATTGTACTTAGGTAAGATGACGTGGAATGGATATTGAGTTCTAGTTTCCCACGTTTTGGTTATTTCTTTTTCTATTTTATTGGAAATGGTCTCCCGCTGAAAAACCTTTCTTCTACGGCCACTTGATCATGTTATAGTGTTTACAGCACCCATGTTACACACCAAACCTACGTGCTACTATATTTTTTACTTCACTAGTTTTTTGGTCTATTTTCCTTTGAATTGTTTGTTGTATCTCCTCTTATTCTTCTTATTGTTTGTAATAAATTGCCATGAATCCTGGTTTGTATTAAACAAGGCTAACTAATTGTTCATATAAATATTATTATCTTTATAGATGGATGATCAAGGACAACAGAGAAATCTTGCATTGTTAATATGAAGAGAAAGACGTCGATTGGCTATTGTTCATGTCATATTCCTTGTAGTTTATTATTACATAATTAGAATTCGTTCTCGGAGTAGGATAATTGACCGTACTTTGACCTTAGAGAAGGACATGGCACGAGAAAAGATAATGATGCAAATTGGTAGTAGTGAAGGTCGTAAGATAATAAGAATGGGTCCTAAAGCCTTTTTGGACTTGTGTGCTATGCTAGAACGAGAGGGTGGTCTCCAACCAACACAACGGGTAACTATAGAGGAACAAGCTGCCAAAATACTCTACATTCTAACACATAATGTTAGAAACTAAGAGGTTCAATTTTAGTTTCGACGCTCTGGTGAGACTACTAGTTGTCATTTTCATCGTGTGCTTCGATCAATAGTGGAGTTAGAAGAGAAATATCTCAAACAACTGGATGGCTCATAAATTCCTATAGAAATTCTTGGAAGCAACCGGTTTAACCCATTTTTTAAGGTAAAATTAGTTTTTATATTGAAATTTAGAAAAATGTATAATTAAAAATATACTGATGACAAAATGTCAATGATAGGATTGTGTTGGGGCAATTGATTGTACACATGTTCGTGTGAAAGTCTCATCGGTTGAAGCTTCAAAATATCGTGGTAGGAAAGATTTTCCAACATAGAATATGTTAGTTGCATGCTCATTTGACTTAAGACTTACTTACGTTTTACCTGGATGGGAGGGCACTGCATCCGATTCAAGGATATTAAAAGATGCATTACGCAGAACAAATTATCTTAGAATCCCTAAAGGTAATTAATAGAAATTTTCCCCATTTCCTCTTGTTCCATTAGTTACATCTTAGCATTGATTTTTTTAATAGGTAAATATTATGTCCTTGATGCTGGATTCATGTTGAGAAAGAGACTGATCACACCTTATAGAACAACACGTTATCATTTGAAAGAATTTTCATCAAGAAATTCGCCTTGAACACCTCAAGAATTATTTAATCATCATCATTCATCGTTATATAATGCTATTGAAAGGGCTTTTGGGGTTTTGAAAAAAGGGTTTCCTATCATTGCAAGTGGCACTGAACCAACATATGGAATCAAGACTCAAAATATGATTATCATAGCATGTTACATTTTGCATAATTATTTGATGATAGTAGATCCTGATGAAGAGTTGGTTGCTAAGGTGGATGAAGAAATTGCCAATCAAAACGTACCTCAATAACATGGGCATGCTCCAATAGATGATGATGAGGATGAAGAACATACATGTTTAGAAGACAATTTAAGAAATTCTATAGCTAATGCTATGTGGAGAGATTATACATCTTGATTTGTTTCATTCTTATGTTTAGATTGAACATGTATCTTTTGACTTCATGAATATTGTGATGTCAATTGATAAAAATGTATTATATATTAAATTCTTTTTCTTTATATTGAAATTGAATTAAGATAATCTGCTTAGGAATTATGTCTGAGACTAAAAGAGAGACATGGACAGAAGAAATGAATTACGTTCTTATTGATGCTTTTTTGCATCAACAATACGAAGGAAATAAAGTGAATGGGACCTTTACTTCAAAAGCTTATGAAGCCATAACTAAAGAGTTAAGACAAATTTGAAAGAGCTTTTGACAAGGAAAAGGTAAAGGGTCATTGGAAGTTATTAAAGAGACGCTTTGGAAAATGCTATGATTTGTTCAAAAATGGCTTGAGTGGATTTGCTTGGGACCCAATCACAAAGCATTGGTGTGCTGAACCTGAAGTTTGGCAAAAGCTAATCGAAGTATGTTTTCTCTTAATAATTTTTCTTGATTTTATCTCTTTCATGTCTTTTGGTCATATTTTTTTTACCATGTTCAATAATTTTTATATGACAGACTAAGCCTGAAGCTAAAGAGTGGATGACAAAGCCTATTCCAAATTATGACAAGATGATGATCATATGTGGAGAGGATAGAGCTACTGGATAACATGCTGAGACTGCAAAAGACATTAGAAACAAAAGGTCACTTACTGGAGAATCTGAGTCTATTGAAACAAATGAGGTGACCTTCGAGAGTGTTCAAGAGGTTGCCAATGATAATAAAGCCACATCTCCTGAGGGAAAAGGAATTCGCAGTCAAGAGGACAAATCTAAAAGGTCTAGAAGGACAAAAGATGAAGATGAAATTGAAGGGATAAAGGTGGCACTTCAAGATATTACCGGAGCTCTTAGAGAGGGTAATGTAGCTCTTAGAAAGAGTGCCATTGTTTATGAGAAAGTTCAGCAGAAACTTCCAATTCCTGAATCTGAAATTTGGAAGCTTCTGGAGGAATTCAAGATTGAGAGGCACTTGTTCACCCGTGCATACCTTTATCTTCTTGATAATCCTGAGAGGATTAGAGGAGTGATTGGTTGTCCTCTGGACAAATGCAAAGAGTTGCTAGTTGAGATGGTGCTTGGTCCTGTTGGTCCCTTTGGTTCATCGAGGCAATTGTTTTAACTTTCTTGTGTTGTGTCATTCATTCATCTTCATTACTTTCATAAGTTGATAAAAGGATTCCATGAAGAGGGGATAAAGGTAATTGTATTAGGCTCTTAGCAGGTTATTTACACTTTACAGGCTTTAATGATGTGGCTTTGCTACATGCATCCTAGTAATGCTGATAGATAAAAGTCAAGTTAAGAATCTTCTTTTTTCCTCAGTCTGAGATGTGATGCTAGCATATTAATTAGTAATAGAATTTTCTAGTTTCATAAGTCTTTCCTACACAGACAGTGATGAGTTATATCAAAATCTCTTTATTTTATTGTATCATTTATATGTGGTCAAGTTTTAGTTGTTGCATAAATAGATCATTGGATTTTGAATTTGTAATACTTCTTAACAGAATAGAAAATGAAGGGAAGACCTTCTATTCATGTACCAGAAAATAGATCTAGATTTTAGTAGTCATTATCAGAGTCATCAACTTTTTGTCATAGTTGTTATCTTTACATTTTTTTTTAATTACAACGAGCGGGATTGAACTAGTGGGAGTGGAACAAACTAGGCTATAATCTATATATAGGCCTAACGGGCCAGAGTCTTCACATTTATACATAGTTTCTAAAAGCCCCAAGCACTCATTAGCTTGTGCATTTGAAGAGAAAAGTCAATGAATTGTGTAACTTATTAGACTTTTTAATATTGAGACACAGTAAAAAAACATATAATTTTGGTTCTTGGAGATAGGTTAGTCCAACTCCTATTTAAGAAATTATTATGTGTATGGATATTGTGTGGGGAATGATATAAAATGTGATCTAAGAAATTATGCAAAAATCATTATTTTAATTTATATTTTCACAATTTTCACCTTTACTATTCTCTTGTTAGATTATGTTTGTGCTTTCATGTTACTGCCTTATTTCCTATTTTCAGGAGCTATTGCAACATGGCTGTTGATAATTGTATGTAAAATGTCATAGCATAAGCATGCTGGTCTTTTCAAATGAATTGCAATTAATTATAATATATGATGGTCTCAAAATCACTTTGGCAACATTTTCATTTTGCAAGTATTGAACAAAATCTAGTGCGATTCTTCACAAAAAAAAAATTTGGTGGCAGTTATTCAGTGCTCATCAAGTTGAAATGATGGGTTAATAATTGATTATATGTTGCATTGTTCTTTTGCTAGAATGTTGGTTTGGTTATGAATAGAATTGTGTGGTGCTGACTGGTTTGGACAAGATTTTTGAAGTTTGAACTCAGGATAATTTTAATGTCTTTTGATAATGTATATGTATGCTATTATGTTTTGGTGTATAATGTATAAGTTTAAACCCAGAATAGAATTGTGTGTAATTTTATATTTTGGTGTATATTTCCTATTATTATTAAAAACCCAATTATTTAATGCTCAAGTTATTGAGAATTGAGGAGCAAAATGTTGTTACAGGATTCTTACTATTTTTACACTTCTATACAATTAAAAAATATGTACTAAAGGTCCACACAATAAATCATAATATTTGAATAACACCACCTTTTAAAAAATGATTAGTTAAACTTAAGAACAGGAATTGAGACTCACATATGCCAATAAAATGAATTTTAAAATGAATAAGAGACAATTTTAATTAGAGACAATAATTTGAGAGAGAGAGCCAATATTTTTAAATAGAAAAAATATTTTTAGAGAGAGAGAGAGCCAATATTTTTAGAGTGAGAAAATGTTTTTTTGAATGAATATTTTTAGAAAAAAGATACTTTTTTTAAAAAAAATTACTCTCTAGAAAAATATTTTTGCAACTTTTAGAGAGAAAATTATTTTTAGAGATTTTTTAGAGAGAAAAAATATTTGAAGATAAGTTTTTTATTAGAGAGAAAATTTATAGTGAGAGAAATTTTAGACAATTTTTTTTTTAGTTTTTCACTTTAATATTTTTTATAAAGCATTAATTATGTTAATTTTTTTGAATAAAAGGTAAAATGATAAAAAAAGTATATCTTAAACCCTCTATTTCCTTTCCCTCATATATTTCACACTCTCAAACAAGGGGAATGATAAACCTCTCATTTTCATTCCCTTTATTTTCCTTTAAACCCTTCACTTTCCTTTCCCTCCAAACTCCCAAACACAACCTAAAGATCGTGTTTGGAAAAGAATTAAGGGTTGGAAGGAGAAATATTTGTCTATAGGAGGTAAAGATATCTTTATCTGGGTAGTGGCCAAGTGATTACAACCTATTCAATGAGTTGCTTCAAGATTCCTATCTCACTTTGCAAGGAGCTTGAAAGTATGATGAACAAGTTTTGGTGGGGTAACCAAACAGATGCAGGGAAAATCCACTAGATAAGTTGGAAAAAGTTATGTTGGCCTAAAGGTTGTGGAGGATTAGGATTTAAGGATCTCCATGCATTCAACCTTGCTGTGTTATCAAAGCAAGGATGGAGAATTCTAAACAATCCTAATGCTCTCATGGTTAGAATCTTGAAAGCTATATATTTTCCAAATGGGAAATTTCATTGAGGCACACATTGGGGAGAATCCATCTTTTACATAGCGTAATATTATGGAGGGGAGGAAGGTTTTGGACGTTGGGGTTCTATGGAGGATAGGTGATGGTTCTCAAGTTAGAATTTGGGAAGACCCTTGGATTCCTCTAGCATCGGGTTTTAGGGTCAAACAAGCAAATGTTCTTGACTTAACCTTGTATACATTGGATGTATTGATTTTTTAGGAGTCTTGGTCTTGGAAGGAAGAGGTAGTTCATCAACTTTTTCCTCCTAAGATAGCTAATTGTATATGCTTCATTAAGCTTAGGAACATGGCTAGAGAGGACTTGTTGTTCTGGTTTCATGACTCTAAAGGAATGTTCTTAGTTAAAAGTGCATACAAAGTGCTTTGGAATAAGATGTTACAAGAAAAAAGCCAAAGAGGATTAATGGTTATAAGAAAGGGTGTAGATGTTGGTAATGGTTGTTATTTCTGTCAACACGATTAGGAAGATTCCTTTCATGTATTTTGGGATTGCCCTCTCACAAAGACAATTTTGGCTAATTTCCAAGGGAGTCTAGTGCTTGGTTTTAATTTAGACAGTTCATGGTTGCAATTATTGGACACTGCTATGCGTTTTATATAAGAGCATGAGGCTCAACTATTGATGATGATTTGGTATGAAATCTAGTGGAAAAGGAACAATAGGTGGTAGGGGAAGAAGTCTAGGAGTGAGTTACAAATTTTCCAAAGTGTAGAGGCCGAAGCCTATAGTCGTGCGAGGAATGATCCAGAATGGACTGGTACTGATCAAACTTGATTTAACTCTAAATGACAGAAATCTCATGCAAATTTTCTCAAAATCAATGTAGATGTAGTTGTTTTTGAGGAAGCAAATGAGTTTGGCATTGTAGATGTAGATGTATAACTCGTACTGGAGGATCACCCGGTCGTGTCACCGGATTAGCGGTCCAATCACAAGTTAAGCGATTGAACTAGAAAATCCAGACAAAGAAGAAAAATTTTTTAAAAAAAATATTATATTTAAAGTGAAGATACTTCATATAGAGAAATATTATATGAAAAATACTATATGAACAATACTTTGTATGAAAAAAGTATTATATAATGTAATTAAACTAGCAATGATAATAGTTCCACATTATGTTTAAAATATGAGTTGGATAATAATATAAGTTCAAAAATAAGAATGTAATTTAATAGGTATGTAATTTGATGGTACAATGTATTTAATCACAGAGGTCATTTATCTACTAAGTTCAAATCTCACAAGTAACCTTTTTGAAGTTTTACATAAAAACAAAATCGGGTTGGGTCTAATCGATGTAGGCGAGTCACCCAGATCATCCAAGTTTCATCGATTTTGACTAAGTCAATGAAAAAACTTGTCTTGAGTATGAACTAGATCAGTTCAAAAATCAAGTAATAGATTTTTCAATCTAACCAACTAGGTCAGTTCGGGCCATACAATTATAATTAGAATACATCTATAATAAGAAAGAATGAAAGACGAACATAGAGAAACAACAAAATTTATGTCCACGTATTTTTTAAAGTGTCACATGCTTCGTAACAAATAAAGCTATTCAGTTTTAATTCATGTATAACTTTAAAAATAATTGTATAGATAACATTTTCTTTTTAAATTTTGATTAATATCTTAAAATTTGATCGGACATTGCAAAATAACTCTTAAAAGCATTTTTCCAACTCTAAAACTCCTTTGCTCTCTCAAAAAGCATGGTCATAACTAGGGATGGAAACAGGCCAGGTTAGGCCAGGCTTCACCCTAAATAGGTCAGGCCTGTGTTACAAATATCTGACCTAAACTTGGCCTGTTACCTGTTAAAGGCATTTTTTTTGCCTGACCTAAACTGTTTAAGAAGCCTAGCCTGACCTGAAGCCTGTTTAGAAACTTGGTTTATATTAAGGTCTCTACATAGGCCAACAGGTCAAGGCATTCATACAAGCCTCAAATAGGGCTAAGCCTTTAAACAGGTTTTGAAAGACCATTGAAAAAAAAATAGAATATAATTTTATAAATAAATATAAACAGGCCGACCTAATAAGCTTAACAGGCTTTGCTGAGAGGTCAGACCTGACTTACTAAATGAAACAGATTTTTAAAAAAGTCGAACTTATCTCATTTTCTAAACAGGTCGTTTAAAACAGTCAAACCACAGTTCTGACAGTACCATGACTTATTTCCATCGCTAGTCATAACAAGTCCCCCTCCCCCTCTTTTATACCAAAACAAGTTCCCCCCTCTTTTATACCAAAACAAGTTTTAACTTATTCCTTTCATTTTTCCTTCCTATTATTCTCTTATTACCTATCATACCTTTTACATTGTCCATTTACTTTGTTTTTTCCCCCTTAGTCTAAGTACTTGATTCTATGAATACTAATGCCATTTATGCTCGTAATTTCCCTGGAATATACATTCACTGAAAGAGAGCACTTTCTTTCTTCTAAGACAGAAGTGCATAATCTGATAAACATTTCTAGACAAAAATTTTCTCTTATCTTTATTTTTTGGTTTGAAGTGATTACAAGAAAATAAAACTTTTGAGATTATACCATGCCTTTTCATATGTATTTACATACACTTTAGGACACCTAATATTCCGTTCTTTTGGGATTCATAAGTAAAAAAAAAATACAAATATTTGAGAAGCGTTTGGGGAATCCGTGTTTACTTTTTCCAAATTTTATCAAAAAGGAAAATTTAGAAAGTTGTTACCATCACATTTATATGTTGATTTGGCTTTAACGTGCAAACTATTTGAGATACTAGGTATTAGATGCAAATTACAATGCTGATAAACGAAAAAATTTGTACAGGGGATTACGTTAATTGGGATTATCTCTGTTAGGCATGAACCTAACTAGACTCATTTTTGGCTGAATTTGATAGTGCTTTCAGTTTTAAGAAAGAACAAAAGATTTTGTCATTTGTATAAATAGATAAGAGCAATTTGCTTGAATTTTTAAAATAAGAATTTACTTGTATAATTTTGGTAACATACATAAGAGGTTGTAATTTTGCTGTCTGGTTGGGTCATGAGTCATTTCATAATTTGGTGAAAGATAATTGGAACTCTAATATGGATTGGAATGTGAATGTTGCGAATTTTTTTGCTGCTGCCAAAGATTGGAATTGGAAAGTGTTTGGTTATATTCAAAGGAGGAAGAAGAAGCTTCTCAGTAGATTGCATGGCATCCATAAATCGTTGAGTAATGGTCCCAATCCTTTCCTTGATAGACATTATTCTTCTCTGTGGTATGATTATGGGAAGGTACTCTTCGAAGAGGAAACTTTGTGGGCTAAAAAATCTCAGTGCAAGTGGGTTATGCTGGGAGATAGGAACACCAAGTATTTTCATATCTCTACTGTGTCTAGGAGAAGAAGGAATAGACTTGCTTGCTTGCAAGGAAGTGAAGGGGGATTGGATTTATGATAATAACTCTCTCAAGAACATGGCAAAAGGATTTTTCAAGGAGCTTTATTAGCACCAGGATCAAACACAACCTTTTATTCTTTCCCATAGCTACCTGAGCTTGACTGAGGAGGAAATGGCCGATCTGCATGTTCCTCTTACCTTGGAAGAAACTAAGAATGCTTTCTTCCATATGGGTAGCTTAAAGGCTCTAGGACTGGATGGTCTGCACGCCCTTTTCTTCCAGAGCCAGTGGTTAATAATTGGAACCTCTTCTTGTAAGATGGTTGCTTCCATCTTTGAGAATCCGATTCAGGTTGGTACAATTAACCAGACTTTTATTTCTCTGATTCCGAAAGTTGATAATCCAGAGAATATTAGAAAGATTAGACGCATTAGTCTTTGTAATGTTGTTTATAAAGTGGTTGCTAAAGTTGGCTTGATGTGATTAAAAATTGTCTTGATGCCTTTTGTGCTAGTTCTGGGCAAGAGGTGAGTGGTGATAAGACTATAATTTATTTTTCCAAGAATGTGAATCACAACAAAGCTAGACAGATCACAACGTTGCAATTCTGGTTTTGAGACTATGATACACACCTTGAGAGATTGCCCTATTTCTAAAAATCTTTGGAATCGTCTTGTTAGACCTTCTATGCAGCAACGTTTTTACAAGGTAGACCTTAACAGTTGGCTTCTTGATAATCAGAGGGGTGTTAGCGATATGGGTGGCTTGCTATATAAGGATTGACCTTTTACCTTTGCCGTTACTTGCCATTTCTTATGGCAAGTCCGACATGAAACAATCTTTTCTTAGGGTCAGCAGGATCCTAATGACGCTTGGTTTAGGCTTTGGGGTAGATTACGAAGCTACAAGGTTGTTGATCCTGTGCTGTCTCCTATTTGGTGCAATATCGTCCTAGAAGACAGATTATGGTAGAGTGGGCTCATCCTCCTCATGAGAGGGTTACTGCTAATAGTGACAGTTCTGTTTCTTCTATGTATGGTGCTGCTTGCGGTGGCTTGATTCGTGATGAGATGGGGGCGGTCCTTAGTGGGTTTGCCTCTAATTTTGGTGTTACCTCTATCTTAATGCCAGAGCAGTGGGGAGTGTTTTATGCTCTTCGAACGACTTGGAATGTTGGGTGTCATCAAGTGAAAATGGAGGTGGACTCTTCTAATGCGTTGGCTTTGATCCAAAATTGTAGGGATCATCATCACCCTACTTTTTCCTTGGTCCAGGAGATTCAGAATCTTATCTGGAGACCTTGACAAGTGGTTCTTTCACCTGTTTACCGCGAAGCAAATAGAGCAGCTGATGGCTTAGCTAGCTGGAGTCATTCTTTGAACTTTGGTGTTTATCTTTTTGCTGATCCTCAAGGTTGTATTTCTGCAATTCTTAGAGATGATTTAGTTGGTGTGGCTTTTAGCATATGTATTAGTTAGTTTTATTCTTTTTTGGGCCTATGTGCCCCGTTTTCTCACAAAAAAATAAAAAGAATATGTTTGTATAATTTTGGTAACATACATAAGAGGTTGTAATAAATATGAGATTGACACTTGTATTGTAATTTTATATAAATGTTTAGCAAATGGTGTTGCTTGTTGGAAGCTATTGCTTATTGGTGCTACCTTTTCGGCTTTTACTATGGTGCAGATTTTGCATCAATGCAGAAGACTTTTCTTTCTTTCTTTCTTTCTTTCTTTTCTTTTTTTTTTTTACCAGTGAAATTTCAAATTTTGGTGCCTATATGCACCAACAAAAACACATTTTTCGTATGCTGAGTTGATACCGATACCTGTAGTTTCTATTGCTCTCATCTTATAAATTCCTCAGCATGTTATAAATGGCTACAACATTGACATTTTCTTTTCTTTCTTTTCTTTCTTTTTGGTCAGAGCTACATATTGATGTGAGAACTTCATTCTCTTTTTCTCAGAATTCAAAAAGAGGCCAATGCCTTTGGGTTCACCCAAGAAAAGCGAGCCCTAAAGCAATTAGTTATCTTGACTAATGATAATAGTATATTTTTTATATATTTTTGATTTAAAAATATATATTATTATATTTTAATATATTTAATTTTATTAATTTTATGTCATTATTTTTTTGAAATAAATTAATTATTAAATTATGTATTAACTATAAATATTTAAAAGTAAAGAAAGTACAATCAAATGGCTGGATTTGGATTAAAAAGAAAACTTTGAAAGCTCAAATATCATGGTTTGACAGAATTAGTGGGCTGCCACAATAATATAAGCCCATGATTTTAAGTGTAGTAGTTTGGATAATTGTAAAAATTAAATTATTTTAATAATTAATTATTATATAAAAATTTATTGTTATAATTGATTATAATAAATAAAGCTAAATTATTTAATTAAAAAAAAAAATTAATTAAAAAATTTAATTGAAAACCTGGTCAAAATTGAATTTTTTAAAAAAATATTCAAATTTTAACTTGTTTTCAAAAGTTGTTCTTGTACATAAATTTTCTATCAAATGGTGCGCACTGCAAATGATCGAACCTATTTGGGATCTAATAACAAAAACTATAAAAGAGGAAGAAGCAGCACAGCGCAGGCGGCACAAGGGGAACAAAAGAAAAAAAGGAGGGGATTGAAGAAAGCCGCACGGAGAAGACTTAGAGAGATGCGCAGCGCCGTCACCAGAGAGAAAAATTGCATAGAAGAATTTGAAGTTGTGTCGAATGGAGTATGTTAGGGAGATAATTTTATGGTGTTTTAATTTTATTATTTTTTGTTAAATTTTCTGTATTAATTGGATAATAAAATATTGATATTTTTGATATTATTATATTGAATTATTGTTATTTAATTTTAAAATTAAATATTTATTAATTCTATTTTTTATCAAATTATATGAATAAATTTTTAAATAAATTTAGTCATGTTTTTTCATATTTTATAATTTATTTTTGTTATTTAAGTGTTAGTAATAATTATTAGATATCAATTATGATTTTTATTAGATATACATTTAATGATATAATAATTTATTATTAATTAAAAAAATTTATTATATACTTATTATTATTTTTAATATTTTATTGATAAATCTTTCATAATTACATATTTTCGTAATTAATATTTATGAAATAAATTATTTAAGTATAATAATTTGATATAATTATTATTAAAATTAATCTTAATAAATTTTAAATCTTCATCATCTTGCATATTACTTGTTTTTATTTAATTTTTTACTCATTTTAATTATTTTTTTATTTTTTTTATATCTTTAATTTTATAATTTTTGTGACTATAAAAATAATTTTTTAATATTAAAATTTAAATTTTAAATATTTTGTAAATTCAATCTCATACTTATTCAATTATAACAACATATGGTTTGTGTACTTTTAAATATTTTAAGACTTGATACAAAGGTCAGATCAATTGTGTCTCAATCAACAACTCAAGAATAACCCAAATAGGAATCAGAGTTTTTGAGCCCAAAAATTTTAGGGCTAAGATAAGCCAAAGGAAAAATTATTATGACAAAAAATAAAAATAAAAATATTGAAGGCCAATGGAATTTAACAATATTTATTGAAGAGAACTTAATAATCACTTGAGTGATTAAATTAATCCTGTTTTAAAGTAATTAAGGATTAACCACTCAAGTGGTTATTAACCACTCAGTGCATCGTCAGTGGTTAATGAATTTCTTTATAACTAAATTCATTCACTAGTTTTTCCCTTTTTTATAGCAATTATTCACTAGTTTTTAAAAATTAAAAGAAAAGAAAAGAAAAGCAGAAAGATGGTTATGATGATGAAGAGAGGAGCTAATCTATTTAGTAGAACGAAAATGACCAAGACAAGATTTCACACTACCTTTCCACCACCACTTGTTAGGTGTTGGTGGCTCTTTGACTATGCATACAACATGATAACATGTACATGATTACTCTAATTCTATATCGTTTGTGTAACCAAAATTACACTTGGTACATCATCCCAACTTCCAGAGACGATGCATGGGGTACACTAAGTACATAGTGGGGTGCCCTGCTATTCCTCCTTAAGAATTCGTACCCAAAATTAATAACTAATTTCTTCAGCATGCTGGACCCTGGTTTGGCTCTCATGTATGACTGTCCTATAATGTAAGCTACCCCAGCTTCCCTTGCTTCCATCAGCTCCTGTAACTCCTCCATTGCACCAGCATCAATCTTTGGGCTGTCTGGTAGAATAAACCTTACCCTTTTCTTTGGTTGGTTCACCAAGGGTGACTTTATCTCCCTAAGTTCTGATGTCTCAGCTGAGTCTACATCACCCTCAGTATGCTCACTTATCAAAATGGAATGAGTAGAACATGTCCCAACAACTGCCATTTTGTCATCCTTTTCAAGCTCATCATTTGAAGAGCTGAAGCCAGCACTTCCTGTTGTTATAAACTCTGCTATGCTGCATACAAGATCTTTCTCAAACTCAATATCATCTTTGTGGACATCGCGGTATCCATATCGCACTATGCACCGGTAGAGTCTGAAATCTCTTGGACCTACACGACCAACTAGAAACCGTTCCTCAGGTCTAACATGTGGAACTGGCACATGCTTGATGCATAGAAAAACCAGGACCTGGTGGAAGGCTGGCAGGTTGGTTACAAAGTGGGAGAAGATTGCAGGAATTCCAGACACCAGCTCAGTGTGTACAAGGCCAATGCCACGTACTCGAACAAAGCCTAAGCTTGGACCAAGGCTGAGTAGCCAGTTGATTGAAACCTTGTTTTGAACATCAAATTCATACTTTTTGAGAGTGCCATAGTGCCAAATGTACATGACAGTCAGAAATACAAATGCCAAAACAATGGGCACCCATGCTCCTTCAAAGAACTTGATAACAGAAGCTGAGAAGAATAGAGCCTCAATGGTGCCAAATAAAAGAACAAACCCAAGTGCAAAGAAAACATTCCGGTGCCAGCAAAGCACAATAACCAGTGACATCAAACAAGTGGTGACCAGCATCACTGAGATAACTGCCAAACCTGTTGTGTACAGTTCATTATTCAGATTCTTAGCCAGAAGAAAGCACAGGCTAATAATCCTAAGACTGCCCCTCTCCCCTAGTTGTGATCCAACTCTTTTTTTTTTTATTTTTTATTTTTAAAAACAGAAGAGTAATGCTACACAAGCATCATTATTTGCCAGAATTTGCCAAGATTCAAGGATGGTGGTTAGATAAGTCAAAGTCGCGGGGACTACTCATTTATCCAAAGGTTAAATACAATGCCAAATTATTCTGGCAAAAAAATTCTGACTTTAAGTATATAATATTTTCCAAAAATAAAAAAATGCCTGCTTAAGTTCATAAAGAGATGTTAATTACGTCTTCCAAAAAATGCATCCTCTTAATTCAGGTGGTTCCTTATTATATTGCTGCAATATTGTTGAATAAGAAAATTGTAATCATTATCATACCTGATGCATTTCCCAAAAGCTTTGTGTCTCTGAAACCAATGGTTACAGCCAAGCACAAGAGCATCAATAGCCAGTTGATCTCGGGGATATATACTTGGCCATGAATTCTGGATGATGTGTGAATGACTTTAACTCTTGGGAAGCAACTTAATGCAGAGCATTGCTTGATAATTGAGAAAGTTCCACTGATGATGGCTTGGCTTCCCACAACTGCAGCAAGTATGGCTATCACCAGAACAGGCCATCTCAACTTCTCTGGAAGATACAAGAGTCAAAACTCAAAACTGCCAATTAGTGGAGAACTCCCTCCATCATCAGAAAGAACAGGTTATATTACCTACCTGGCACAGATACATAAAACCCGAACTGATACTCGTGCTCAACATCATGATGTCTAGAAAAATAAGCAGCTTGCCCCATATACGCAAGAATTAAAGATGGATAAACCACAGAGGTGAAAGCAAGCTGCAGAAATTTGAACATCTATCAGACAAAATAGGCATTTCCAAAATCTATTTAACTAAAGAACTAGAACAAATAAAAATGCCAATGTCTATCCTCAAACCATCAAATTATTAACAAATAACAAGCAATAAGACATTAAAAATATGTTTATCCTAACAACTTTTAGAAATTTAATGGAGGAATGGAATAAAGTTAAGGTGGAATAGGAAAAATAAATGCAGGTAATATTTGAGGAATGAAGTAGAAAGATAATACAGGAACAACTAGAAAAATAATGCAGACTAGAGAACAAGCACACACCGGTAGATTTTGCTTAACTTTTAGACCAAGATTCTTAACTCAAAAGATATTCACTATAAATTCACCAACATATAATGCCTATAAGATTAGTAATCACAATGTACAACAACAACAACAACAACCAAGCCTTTTTTCCACTAAGTGGGGTCGGCTACATGGATCAAACGACGTCATTGTGCTCTATCATAAACCAAGTATTCAGAGATGTCATTCAAATCTAAATCATTTTTTATCGTTTTACCTATAATCTTTCTTGGTCTCCCTCTACCTCTAGCTATTGGGCTATCCTCTACCTGATCTATTCTCTTTACAGGGACTTCTAAGAGTCTTCTCCTTACATGTCCAAACCACCTAAGGCGAGATTCTCTCATCTTTTTCACAATAGGTGCTACCCCTACTTTCTTTTTAATGCATTCATTCTTAATCCTATCTTATCTTGTATGGCCACACATCCATCGCAACATACTCATCTCCGTGACATTGATCTTATGCTCTTACTGGCTTTTTACCGCCAAACATTCAGTACCATACAACATCACGGCCCTTATAGTTGTGCGATAAAATTTACCCTTAAACTTGAGAGGCACTTTTTTATCACAAATAACTCCTGAAGCACTCCTCCATTTCATCCATCTAGCTTGAATCCTATGGTTTACATCTCCCTCTATCTCTCTGTCATGTTATATGATAGATCTAAGATACCTAAACCGTATAACTTGTAGTATTGTATGGTCTCCAATTTTCATCGCTAAGCTAGCATTAGCACGCTTCTTACTGAACTTACATTCCATATACTCCATCTTACTCCTGCTTAGACGGAAGTCATATTCTTCCAAAACTCGTCTCCATAGTTCTAACTTCTCATTTGTTTCCTCTCTCGACTCTCCAACTAAGACTATATCATCTGCAAAAAAACATGCATTGTAGCACCGGCTCTTAGATATACGCAGTAAGCACATCCAAGACCAAAGTAAAAAGATATAGACTCAAAGTTGACCCTTGGTGCAGTCCTATAGTTATAAGAAAATCTTCTGTGAACCCATCCTGTGTTTCCACACTAGTTTTAACCCCATCATACATATCTTGGATTGCTCGAATATAAGCGATACGAATTCCTTTCTTCTCCAAAGCCTTCCACAAGACCTCTCTCGGTACCCTATTATAGGCTTTTTCCAGATCAATGAAAACTATGTGTAAGTCTTTTTGCTTCCTCCGATACCTCTCCATCAATCTTCGTAGAAGATAGATTGCTTCCATGGTTGACCTCTCAGGCATAAAACCAAATTGATTCTCTGAAATACGAGTCTCTTGTCTTAATCTCCGTTCAATTACTCTTTCCCATAACTTCATGGTATGACTCATGAGTTTAATCCCTCTGTAATTTGCACAATTTTGTATATCTCATTTGTTCTTATAAATAGGGATTAAAGTGCTTCTCCTCCATTCATTTGGCATTTTCTTAAACCTCATTATCTCGTTAAAAAGCTTTATGAGCCAACTTATACCTTTCTCTCCTAGGCACTTCCATACCTCAATAGGCATATTATCCAGTCTGACCGCTTTTCCATTATCCATCCTCTTCAATGCTTCTTGTACCTCAAACTCCCGAATTCTACGATAAAAGGTTTTATTTTTATCCTCCTCTCTAGTGTTTAGAATGTTCGAGTCCCCTAAAGTCTCATGTTCTGCATTAAATAACTTGTGAAAATAACATTTCCATCGATCCTTGATGTCTTGTTCCATAACCAAAACTTTACCCTCTTCAAAAATTTGAAATATTTATAGAAAATAATAGAAAGGAAAACACTAGATAGCCAGAATTAATTTGCCAGAATAGGAGCCAGAATGAGTTGTCATTGTTATTGACTCTTAGATACCCTTGAAGCTAGGTAAGTTATGGCTAAATTCTATCAAATTTTTTCTGGCTATATAGCACTACTCTAATAGAAAATGAATTAATAGCGTGTATACAGTATTCTTCCTAATATTCCTCAGAGCTAAGAGTAATTTAAAGTAGGGCAAACTGCACAGTACAACTACAAGATGCAGGAAGGGGTTACCAAATTAAATCATTGTATACAGATCATCAATCTCTTTCAAAGGAACTTGGGTGACACAGTTGCTACCATTCATACATCAGGTCAAATAACAATGCAGATTAACTACAACTTTTGGAGTGACCCAACCTAAAAAACAGACGCGTGAAATTTCAAGACATCAAGCTTTAAATCAATTCATGGTATACTACTGTAACTACTATGAGGTAGATCCACCACCTATCCTATATCAACAGAAAGCCAAGTTTAAAATAGCATACCTTGATTGATAATTGTGAAAAGTGCCCAAGATCAGCAAACATGGCTTCTGATCCTGTAAAGTTGCAAGAATGCATTAGAAAACCGTGTGAATATTGGCATCAATGTATTACAAAGCCATGTGAAAATTGGAATAAAATTGGAATAAAATCTTAGTTAACCATCAAGCAAACAAATGAACCTGTTATGCACAGCAAAATTCCACCAAGGGCCATCCAGCCTCCTCTCTGAGTTTTACTTAAAAATTTGAAAACATAATATGGAGAGAGTGCTTGGTATACATGAGGATTCCAGTAAAAAATATTATATATACCAATGGCACTAATGCAGAAAAGCCATGTAATAACTACGGGAGCGAACAAGAAGCCAACCCTGTGCGTGCCATAATGTTGAAGGGCAAACAAGCCTACCAATATGATGCATGCAGCTGGAAGTTCTACATCTGCCAAGTATCAAGTTTTAAAAGTAAGTACTATCAGCCAGTCATGTGTCCTATGTCTCAGATAAAGGAGTGTTATCAAAGTTCTAAATGCAAATAAAAGCTGCACAAGATATATAATAGGCAAACAACATAAATCAAGACAAGTCACAAGCTAATAGTGGAGCAGCAACTATATTTTAAATTTCTTTTATTCTCTTATCCTTTCTCATAAGATCATTACTCATAAACCGATTTACAAACAATATAATAATTTGTGATGGACATGCAAGTCTACTGTAGTCCTATGGTAGTCCAATCCCAAGCTAGGTAGCAACAGCAATATGACAAGCAATTTCCCCTTATCAGATAAAAATCATAGAATGCTGAATCAACAAATCACTTTAAAAAAAAAACCCCATCTATATGCTTATATCCTGCCATACTTTTAACAATATCTGATAATCAACCTCTCCACCTCTCACATTGACAGAAATTGTTTCTGAAGATATTACCAATATAGCTTGATACTGTAGCAGTATTAGAGTGATAATGTAGAAAATCTTAGGATTCCTATAAACCTCTGTCAAGATGAGAACTTATTTTTACACATATAAGCTAAGTTTCAATTAACGCCTGAAATCAATCACTAGAACTAAACTGAAAATCAAGCACCTCCCCCACTCCCTACGACCTACCTCCAAGAAATGTAGTTTAAAACTATAAACTCGCCAAGTCATATGAAAAGCTATTGGAGGATTGCCAGTAAGGAAAAGCCAATCTAATAAGCTTTTGTCATGAATTAAAAAAACCTATAGACAATGACATTCACTTCAGTTTCCACCAACACCTTAAAAGTTTGCACTAGTTAAAGTCCAGAAGAAAATTATCATTTGCATGAAGCTTCTTCATTCTTGCAACATCAACTAAGCTACATCACAGGCTATGTCAGGACTCAGGACTGACAGAGACCAGTATCAAAATTCGCAAAGTTACCATGAATCTATTACTTAGAAGTTATAATCATCATTTCATGATCCACCCAATTATCAAATTGGTTGTTAGCTTACATGTTCAATGCATTGCCTAAATCACTCTCTGCAAAGGATTACAGTACAGGCATGCTGCCCAGATTGCAAGGAGGTCTTTATACGTGATTGATTATCCATCGGGTTTTAACTTTTAAGGATACAAATAAAAGTCACCCTAAAAGTGAACAGACATATGCAATATCATGATTTGTCCTTATTTTAGTTTCATTACAAACCTTCCAACTTGAGTATTAACAGAAACACCAGCATGCAGAGAAAATGAGAGCATACCTAACCGACGAGATAAAATTACTAGTGATATAAACAAAAGAAAGTTATTGAAACAAATAAAGAGCTCCTTTTATAGAGTGAACTGCACACTTCTTAAAAGAACAAACTGGGAAAAAAAAAAAACAATTTCAGGTCAAAATAAATCTCCTTATGATCACTAGGCAAGAAAATTATGCAAGGACGGCCCGTCTCCAAGTCCTAAACAAACAAAAACATGTCATGATCGATCCGACACAGGAAGTCTTGAAGATGAACTTACATCTGTGATGCTCCTTGGATATTGAAAGCTCAAGGCCAGACACTGCTGAGAAGACTGCATTCAACTCAAACAACACAGTGTGACTAACAGACCCCAAATATTCTGTTTCAAACCAAAACAAACAAAATTTGTCATAATCACCAGAAATAGCCGGTTTAAGGACGCCAACACCAATCACCATGCAAGTCCCTATCAAAGCCAGAACCAGCAAGATCCTCTGCAAGACCTTGTGCTTCTCCAACGTGGACTTGAGCCTGGAAGCAAGGCTTCTCTCTGGTGCCACAACATAGCTGTGCTTCTTGTACTCCGAGAGCTCCTCATCTGCCAACTGGCAATTGGGCAATGAGCTAACTCTGGCATGGCGACACAGCAAAGAGTACAGTGCAAATGTGCCTCCTTCACCATTGTCATCAGCTTTGAGCACAATGAAGACATACTTCATCAAAGGCACCAATGTCAAAGTCCAAAACACCAAAGAAAAAACACCATAAATCTCTTCATTGGTCTCTGTGTGACCAATGTCTTCAGCAAATGTGTTCCTGTACACGTAAAGTGGTGAAGTGCTTATCTCTCCATACACAACTCCAAGGCTCTGATATGCCAGAGTCAGAACCGTTTTCCATGATTCTTTCTTCTACAAAAAAAAAAAAACAACAATATTATGGTTAAACAATAACATGGTTCAAATAAAAAAAAAATTCTCAAACCCATCAGAAAAAAATTGAAACTTTGCACATTTTTTAGCATGCCCAATTCACCTTAGCAGGGCTTGGACAAAACCCATTTTCCAGATCCATGACATGTGCTCTTAGAAATCTAAAAGAACCATTTCTTTTTTTGAACTGAGAATCAAAGACTTTGAAGAAGACCCAGTTGCTGAAACTCCCTCCCCAGTTTGAAAGTACAAGGACAACAATGACATATAAAGGAATTAATATATATTTTATATGTGTGAGAGAATTATTCTAAAGAAAATAAAATAGCGGTCTCTTTTTTAGTTTTTTATGTTATTTTATTTTTGTTTTCTTTTTCTTTTTCTCTAGGAAGCAACTTTCCAGATCCATGATGGGGTTTTAAACACATTCGAGGATTCAGGGAGGACCCAGTCGCGCATGTGTTTTAAGAAGTAGGAAGTTACACACGAAACATCGTTTTGAATATTTTAATGAAACAGAGAAAAAAAAGTTATCTCAGTTGAGGAGCAATCCTATGCAGGCAGTTGAACAAACCGTCAATGACGACAAGTTAGCGTTAGTAGGGAACAAAGCCTCAAATAATAATAATAGGAGGCTGAAAATTGGAATCAAAATTGTGAGACTCATAAATATTTGCGTGTGTTTTTTAGAGAGAGAGACAGAAAGACAGAAACGATCAGTGAGAGAAAGAGAAGGGCATAGAAGATATTATCAACCGTTTTTTGAATGAGATTTTTCTTACTTTTTTAGTAACCAATGATGGTTTAAGTGAAAAGAGTTTAGATTCTTTAAACATGTGATTTTGAATTTGATTCTAAAATTTATGTGTATAAAAATAATATTATTAAGAGAAAATTTAACTTAGGAGTTTAATCATATTTCGATAAATTAATTTTTCACTTATCGAATAGAAAATATTCTGAGAAACTAAAAACAAAATAAAGGATTTTTTTTACTTTATAGTAATGTTTTTAAAATTGGATTGATCATTGAACCGGTGAAGATACTAATTTACGATTCATTAGTTCAACCATAGTTGAATCTTGGTCGAACTAGTTAAAATTAAATATATATATTTTTAATATTATATAATATATTAAATAATAAACTAATACATTAATATATCATATTATGTTATTTAGTACTTAAAAGTCCTACATTATACAATAGGGGAAGTATCCAAGCATATAATATATATAAAAGTTATAAGAGGATCACACTTATAAGTCTCACATAGTATAGTGAGTAGAATATCTAAGCATACAACTTATATAAAAGTCAAGAGGAAGACAAACATTCTTATTCTTTCTTGATTCTTGTATGTGGGACTTTGTAATTTAGCATTGGACCCCAATTTGGTTAAAAAATTATTTTTGAATAAATTAAAAATGTGTTTAAAAAAAAGTTTAATTTTTTTAATAAAATTGATTTACTAATGGTTTTATTGGTTTTTGATCGGTTCAACCAGTTCATGACTAGTTTTGATCGGTTCTCTCATAGGTCATTTCTGTGGGTCAACTAGACCAGAATTGTCACCAGTTCACCGATTTTTCAATCGAACTGGTCAATCTGGTCCTGTGGAAATAAGTTTGTCTCAAATGGTTTAATATGTCAAGTTTTGATGATGACAAATATAAGACAAAAAGAATACTTTGCATATGTTCTTTGTTGTATCCTCTATAGAGCATATCCATTAGTAATTTATAAATATCTTATTTGGATATGTCTATGAAAGTCTTATATGCATGTTAAACTAACTAGAGTTATACGTTTATGAATCATGCATATGAAGATATTGAATTATGAATTTGGACTAACTATGCTTGTTTAAGTGAGTAATACTTTGTAGGATAGTCTAAGTACTAAGAGTAAGCATTGTAATAAGAAAGCAAAAGATCTCAATTAATCTCAGCACAAGGAGAATGTGAATGCCTATTTCATGAAGGTATTGATAACATTAAAGTCATGTCAAAGGTCAAGTCCAAAGGAAGATTAAATGGTATAGCTTATAAAACTTAGGGTCTTTATGTAAGAAACCTTATGGATATCTTAAATATGTTTTCCAAATCTTTAAAAATGATTTTCACATGCTAAAATACTCAACAAACAAGTTTTGAAAAGTTATTTATGTTGGTAATTCAAAATCATGTTCTGGAACGTTTTCTGGGTCATGTTATTCAAATAACACATTTGTTATTCGAATAAATCTTTAAAAACACGTTCTGGAACGTTTTTTGGGGTGTGTTATTCGAATAACACATCCTTTGTTTGAATAAATCACTCTGATTTCAAAAACTGATTTTAAATGGTCATAAATTCTTCATTTCTCATCCGTTTAAAGCGAATGACCACTCTGAAAAGATCTTTAAGTTTATTTTCAAATGAAATAAGTTTCATAACAAAACTCAAAGTATTTTGAAAGATATGATCAAAAGAGTAATCAAATGTCAGTTTTGCAAAACTCAAACTTGACTATTTTTCATAATTTTGAACTATCAACATAAATAACTTTTTAAAACTTATTTGTTGGATATTTTAGCATGTGAAAATCATTTTTAAAGATTTAGAAAACATATTTGAGATATTCCTAAGGTTTTTTACATAAAGACCCTAAGTCTTATAAGTTATACTATTTAATTTTCCTTTAGACTTGGTCTTTGACAAGAATTTGATGTTATCAATACCTTCGTGAAATAGGCATTCACATTCTCCTTGTGTTGAGCTTAATTGAGATCTTTTGCTTTCTTGTTGCAATGCTCACTCTTGGTACTTAGACTATCCTACAAAGTATTACTCACTTAAACAAGCATAGTTAGTCTAAATTCATAATTCAATATTTTCATATGCATGATTCATAAATGTATAACTCTAGTTTGTTTAACATACATATAATACTTTCATAGATACATCCAAATAAGATATTTATCAATTATTAATGGATATGCTCTATATAGGATGCAACAAAGAACATATGTAAAGTGTTCTTTTTGTCTTGTATTTGTCATCATCAAAACTTAACATATTACACCATTTGGGGTAAACTTATTTCCACAATCTCTCCTTTTTTGATGATGACAAATCACCAAAGAAAAATATGTTGAGCAATATACTAGAATGGATATTCATGTAAGTATATCAAACAATAAGCACAAGAACATATTTTTCTTTCTAATTTTCACTCCCTCTATTTAATATCAACAAAAAGGCTTAGAAAGGAAAAATAATAGTTTCTCCCCCTTATAGATTCTACATATGATTCAAGAATAAAAAGATGAAATAAACATGCTTTCAAGATATAAAAGATTATTCATGCAATGCTTGTCATATTTTTGTATGTCAACATTTAGCATATGATAGCAATAAAATACTTTATATAATCAAACAAGGATGTAAGGCAAGAGATATAAACAACTTAAGAGCTATGCTCCCCCTCAAAATATGCATATTATCAAAATAATAGTTTAACATAGTCATGTATATATTTTTAGTCAACAAGGACATGGAAGAAAGATATGTAAGATAAGGAACATAAGCTCCCCCTTATTGAAACACAAGATAGATAAAGGAAATATGTGTGCCAAGACCATGTAAGCACATTACCGTAAAGAAAAGCAATGTAAAGATACATCTTCTTAATCCCTCAAACAAAAATCATTTTAAAACTTCTCCCCCTTTCAAAAAGAATTTTACAAGAGCACATTATATTTTCAAAAGTATTTTAGAAGGGTAGAGATGTTTTATATAAAAAAAATACATATTCATTGATACGGATCAATCCAAGTTAAAAGAACATAAGTACATCTCCTTGATGAAACATTGATGATGAACAAGAGTGGTTTATTTGAATAAAGAATGTGTTATTCGAATAACACACCCCAAAAAACATTTCAGAACGTGTTTTTAAATATTTATTCGAACATGACCCAGAAAATGTTTCAGAACATGATTTTGAAGATTTATTCGAATAAAAATGTTGTTATTCGAATAAACATGTCCAGAAACACGTAACGACTATTTTCTATGCTTTTAATGTGATATTAAATGATACTCAATGGCTCTTTTTCTTAGAACTCTAGAAATACTTGTTTTTGGGTCATCTTTTAACAATACTCAATTGTCTGAAACAATTCTTTCTTACTTTAATTTGTGATTCATATTTTACCAAAATTTTGTGCTCTTTTTCACCAAAATTTGAGATATCCTTAGAGAGTTTCATAGAGCTTCAAGTTGTGATATTTACTCTTGTGAGAGTTTTTCTTTTCTTCTATATCTTGATTCATTGTAAATAGGGTGAGGTATCCCTCAAAGAAATTATAAGGGTGAGGTACCCCTGACTGTCGAGGCTCAAGCACGAGGGTGAGGTATCTCAAGGTGTGAAGAGTGCTCTGGTTTGTAAAGGTTTCAAGCACCTGATCAAGCTTGAAGGTTTAGTGGAAAATCTCAGGTGGTTTACTTGAGGAGTGGACGTAGGTCACAAGTGGTTGGTGGCTAAACCAGGATAAATTCTGTGTTTACTTCTCTAAACTCAAACTCATTTATATTTATGATTTAATTTCATATATTTCTTGAATACTCTCTGTGTGGGTTGTTCATTTACAAGTGCATCTTTCTATCTTCTCTATTCATTCATTTTAATCGATAAATAGCTTCAGAGAAATTTGTTTTTCAAGTGTTTGATAAAAATTTTCAAAGAGTTTCTATTTCCTTTACATTTATACTTTAATTATATATGCTTGAGTTGAATTTGATATTTAATTTATTTGTTTAATTTATCTCATAATCCAAGTTTATCTTTGAGTAATCTATAGTAGTTATACTTATTCCGCTGCATGTGTTGATTGAAAATATTAAAATGCATAATTTCTTAATGTTATTTTAAAAATTTCTAATCACCCAATTCACCCCCCTTCTTGAGTGATGGTTGTCATGACTAACAGGTCCAACTTTCTCAACACTGCTTTATAGTATATATCGTTGATCATATTAGTTATAATATTAAAAATATAGTTCTAGATAAAAAAAAGTGAAAAATACAAATAACCCCCTTCAACTATTGTACATGTGCAAGTTACCCCCTAACTTCAAAAATAGTGTAAAACAACCCTTAAAGTTTTTACATTATGCAATTAACACACTCAGTTAACACTCTTTGTTAATACTTAACAGATTTGGCATGTGCTTGTCACATGACCATCAAAGAACACTCACCAATATTCACCATTGCCAGCACCACACCTTCCCTACTCCATCTCTCATCAAGGAAAGATTTGAGACCATTTTTTTACCTTACACATGTTGTTAAATCATTCACCAAGTGTCCAATTGGACCCTGATTCAACCTATTTCCCAATTCTTGATGCATCGTTGTAGCTACTCACATTTTGGCCAAGTAGCATTACTTCTTTCACATACTCTTTCTAAAGCTTTGCCACCTCTCTCCTAATGTATTCCAAAGGACATGATCGCTCTCTGCCTCTAGTGAAACGTAAAATTCAAAATGAGCACATGTTATTGCAACCCTTCATTACCGAGACATAAGCAATAATTGAGTTCTTGGAGACTCAAACTAGATTAATATCATCACAAGTCTCCTCAAGGAAGGAAAAGTATTGATCCATTTTATGGCCATAGTCAATCTCTTCTAATAATCCCAATTATAGGTTGTTTTTAATTGTTGGAGGTTGCTACAACCTTCTCACAATGGAGAACATTCAGCAATAGGTTTCAGGATATTCTTTGTCGTCACCTATATGGGAAGTATTCAAGTAAGTGATTAGTGATTACTTTGCATACGTAGTTTTGTTTGGGAGAGAGTCGGCTAGATTTGAATAATGAATTGGTGATAATGTTATTTGATGGTCATGTGAGAAGCATGTGCCAAATTTGTTAAATATTAACAGAAAGTGTTAATTGAATGTGTTAATCGCACAATGTAAAAACTTCAAGGGGTGTTTGACACCATTTTAAAGGCAGGGGGTAACTTGTACTTGTACTATAGTTGGAGAGAGTTATTTGTATTTTACTCAAAAAAATATTAAAAATATAGTTAGAGAAATATAGTTAAATAAAAAAAACAATAGCTTATATAATTAAAGTGGTATATTAAATTATAAAGAATAACGAAGATTTCTTACTTTATAAACATTTAAGAATAAAAAATTATAATTAAAATGAGAAACAATAATACTTACATGACTAAAGTGGTATATAATCAATTATAAAGGATAAGAAAAATCATGTTAAAAAACTAAAATGATCTCTTACTTCATAAACATCTAAAAATTTCTCAAAATACAAACTAGCTGGAGAGAACAATCCTAATAACTAATAAGAAAAAAGAGAGAAAATTTTGAATTTGTTTGTGGAGTTAGTTCCTAGTGGAAGGTTTTACTACCTTGCTTGCTTGTGTTGCTTTTGGTTTAATAGAGATAGAATAATGATGTTTTTCAATCTCCACGCCATAAGAGAGAGGGGTAGAGTGGCAAATTGTTCAGAAATTGGGGTCTCAAATTTATTATTACATAATGTTTGGTAGTGGCAAATTACTCAAAAATTGGGTCTCAACTCCTATTGGTGATAAATCAAATATTATAAAAGAATGTAAAAATAATTAAAGAAAATAGTTTTGAATCATATAAGTAGCTAGGTTAAAGTTTTTATTTGGAGTAACTATATATACAATTAATAATTATATTATATTATATATCTAAGGTCGGCTTGTCAATAGTGTTATGATAATAATGCATAATTCGACATCTTATGTTTTAATCATTAAGGAATCATTTGGAGAATTAAAATGAAGTCTTACAATAAATACAAATTAAGAAACATATAAGAGAGAGAGAGGGGGGGTTGAAACTTGAAACCATATCCTAATCAAACTACAATACAAGATAATCATGAATTGATAGGATTAAAGAACCTTCTACTCGTCTTTGAACCAATGTCTCAAAAGCTGAATTGGAGATTGAACTGACAATACCTTCGAGTCATAGTCTAATTGGTTCAATCAGTTAAACTTGTGGTTGAACTGTGATTGAATTGTGGTAGAATCAGACAATACTCAAACTAGAGACGTAGACCGTTCACGAATTGATTGGCTCAATCAACTAATTCGGTCTATTTTTGAAATATTGCTTTAAAACTCGTATAGTATCAAGTAGAACCTAAGCCAAATGTATATATAATTATTATAATACATAGGAATGGTGTCTGTTTAATTCCTTATAATACTTTCGACAATGATTTTTTTAAAAAAAATAGTTATTTTGATGTTATCTTTTGTAATGCATATAATATTTGTATTTAAATATGTATATGGTCCTTGAAATCAATCTCACTAGAAGTAGCTAAGGGAGGAGAAAAAATATATACATAAAGGTAGATAAAAACATTCAAATGGTTCTTTTGAAATTAATAAGGCTCATTTGAAAAAGGAAATTAGGACAGATTCCACCATCATTGAAATGAATTCTCCCATGTTTTTCTTTTCTTCCCACCATCTCTTAGTTTGACATTTGATGGAACTTTATTTGCATAAAAATATCAATGAGCGAAGTTTGGAAAGCATTATGGTCAAGCATTTAAGGGATTTGTGTCACGATGCCAACTGAAAGGAATGCTAGCGTGGAAAATGATTCAGCTGAAGCAAGTGACAGCTTCTAGAAGGATATAGGTGGAATCTGAGTTAGTTAGTGATGGTGGCCAATTGGTGGACGTTAGAGGGATATAATAAGTTAGGAGGGCGTGAGGATAGAGAGTAGCTTGCGATTTGTGATTTCTATTCTCCTCTTCCTTCTCGATTTTATTTCTCTTTCTTTTCCTTTGCATTCTTCCTGTATTCTTATCTATCTTTTCTTTTTTCCTTTACCTCTGTTCTAGCTTATGTAGCTCATCTAGACTAGAATTAGCCATCAATCAATTATATGAAATTCACCAATTAATAATACCAGAACAAAGAGGAATATTAAGTGGAAATTCTTGTGTTCACTAGTAGTAATACATGACATTTGGTGCTTTCATCTCCACCATGGCAGGAAACACAAGGCTTAAAGATCTAGCTGCATATATGAAGAAAGTGATGGAAATCATGGATAAGAGAGATCAAGGTTATAATGCTTGTTTTGAACTGATTGAAGCAGCTTTGGAGATTTTGACACAAAATGCTACTTCGAAATATGATAACCCTTAAGGCAGCATTAGCTTAAGCCCTGAAAATTTAGCTTAGTACCAACCATTTCAGGTGAAGAATGTTAAGTTAGAATTTCCCAGATTTGATGGTAGTGATGCTCACCAATGGATATTCAAAGTTAAACCATTTTTTGAATACTACAATACACCTGATGAGCAACGATTAACCATAAAAGCCATACACATGTAGAAAGAGGAATATCCTTAATTTCAAATGATGTCTTGAAACAACCCCTTTCAATCATGGCAAGCTTTCATTAGAGCCCTAGAGTTAGAATTGTTTGCTTTCTCCTTATGAGTGTCCAAGTTCCACACTCTTCAAGCTTACTCAATCAGGTATCATGAATGATTATTATTGGAGTTTACTTCCTTGGCTAATCTGGTGTATAGTGTGAGTGATGATACCTTATTAGAATGCTTCATCAATGGCCTGAAACTAAACATTAGGAGAGAAGTGGTAGCTCACAGCCCCATCTCATTATTGAAAGCAATAGCTTTAGCCAAATTATTTGCAGAAAAATACATCATTAAATAGAAACCAACCTTTTGGACTAACACCTATAAATAATAATCCTTCACCCCGAACACAAACCATCATAATAGAACCACCACTATGCCCCCTTCTACTATCACCACCAATTCAACCTTATAACTAACCCACAATAACCCAAATATTAAGAAAATGAGCCCGACAAAAATCTAACTTAGAAGAGAGAAAGGTTTGTGTTTCACTTGTGAGGAAAAATTCTCAATGAATCACAAATGCCCCAATAAACACCTCATGCTTATGCAATCACAGAATGACTTAAATCCTAACCTAGAGCTTGAACCACCTGACCATTTACACCAAATGAACCTAACGTGTAACCCCGAGCACCATTTATCTTTCAATGCATTGAAAGGAGCTACTGCTGGTATTGGCACAATGAAATTTCACGGCCACATTCAGGGTGTATCAATACCGATACTATTGGACAATGGAAGCTTATATAACTTCCTACAAGCCAAGATTGCTCATTTCCTTAAGTTATATGTTGAACTTGTACCTCAATTTTAGGTGCTAGTAGGGAATGAGAATTCTATGGCTACTAAGGGTCTCGTCAAGGATCCACAAGTCTCTGTGCAAAGCCACACTTTAACACTACCAGTATACTTATTACCTGTTGTTGGGGTTGATTTGGTGTTAGAAGTACCTTGGTTAGCTACCTTGTGGCCACATGTGGTTGATTACAATTCCTTTACTATTAAGTTTAATTGACAGGGCTAGTTCTTTACCTTACATGGAGGCATAAAAATTACCTGTTCAGGTTCAATTTCATTATATTAAAAGGTTACAACAAACTAAGGTATTGCTGAAATATTTAATCTTCAGTTACAACTTCCAAAATCCCCACAAGATCAACTACTAGATTTACCAATTGATATGGAACGTAAACTAGCTGTATTACTTCATACATATCGGGTAATTTTTGAGAAACCAACAAGTTTGCTTCCTTAGAGGGATCAAAATCATGCCATTCCATTATTGGTGGGTTCTAACCTTATCAAAGTGAGACTTTACAGGTATCCACACAACTCAAAAAAAAGTATATTAAGAAAATGATGTAGGAAATGATGGAGGAGGGTATAATAGAACCAAGCAATAACCTTTTTTCTTCACCTATATTGTTAGTTAAAAAGAAAGATGTTACTTGGAGATTATTAATTATATGGCTCTCAGTGCTATTGCTGTGAAAGACAGATTCCCTATGCCCACTATGGATGAACTGGTTAATGAGTTGTATGGAGCAAAATTCTTTTCTAAGCTGAACTTAAGGTCAAGCTACCACCAAATCCTTATGAAGCCAGAATATAGATACAAAACTTCTTTTAGAACCCACCAAGGCCATTATGAGTGGCTAGTCAAGCCTTTTGGTTTAACAAATGCCCTAGCTACTTTCCAGTGTCTCACGAATTAGAATTTTCAAGGACTGTTGAGGAAATATTTTTTTTAATGATACTAGTCACCTAGAACACCTAGAATTAGTATTGGTTATTCTACAATAGCATAGTTTGTTTTCCAAACTATCCAGATGCTCATTTTGGAATGACACAAATAGATTGCTTAGGCTATACAGTTTCTGGGAATGAGGTGGCAGTGGACAAGAACAATGTGCAAACTATATTGGACTAGACTAAACCTAGGGATATGAAACAACTCAGAGCTTTTCTAGGCTTAATAGGTTATTATAGAAGGTTTAATAAGAATTATACATCCGCCCCACTCACAAATTCGTTAAAAAATAAAGAAGGATTTTGTTAGAGTGAAGAAGCAGAAGAGGTTTTTCATAACCTTAAACATGCTCCTATCTTGGCTCTTCCCAACTTATCATAAACCTTCATACTAGAAATAGATGCATTTGGAACTAGTATTGGGGCAATATTGAGCCAATCAAATCACCCAATAGCTTATTTTTCAAAAAAAAAAATTGTCTCCTAAGATGCAGAAACAACTAGCTTATTCAAGAGAATTATGTGCAATTATTGAATCTTTGGCCAAATTCAGACACTACCCACTGGAGCACTATTTCATTACTAAAACAGATCAGAAGAGTTTGGGAAATTTAACTAATCAAGCTTTACAAACACCTGAACAATAACCTTGGCTTAATAAATTCCTTGATTATGTCTTCAAGGTTGAATACAGACATGGCCGAGAGAATGTGGTAGTAGATGCTCTCTTAAGGTTATTTTTGTTAGCATGGTCAAAACCAAGATGGAGATTTCTATAGGAACTAAAACAAGCAATAATTGTAGATCAACAATTTAATGATGAACTAAAGTGTTGTGAAGAGAGGAAACAAACTAACCCCAATTACATTGCTAGAGAGGGTTTACTCTATTGGAAGGGTAGGTTGGTCATACCTCAAAACATTCCATTAATACAATAGATCCTCAAAGAATTCCATGCCTTTCCTGTAAGGGAGACATTCTGGTATTGCTAGAACTACAGCTAGAATCTTAAACCATTAGACTAGGGTGAAGATTGATATCAAATCTTTTGTACAACAATGTTCAATTTGTCAACAAGCCAAGAAAGTTAATACTCTTCCTATAGGGTTACTACAACCACTGCCAAATTGGGGAGGACACTGCAATGGATTTCATAATTGGTTTTCCACCTTCATTTGGCTATATAGTCATATTAGTAGTCATAGATAGACTATCCAAGTAAGCTTATTTCTTTGCTTTGAAGTTTGATTATACTGCTAACCAAGTAAATAAGATCTTTATGACTAATGTTGTCAAGCTTCATGGTATGCCCAAATCTTTTGTGTTAGATAAGGATAAGGTTTTCAATAGTAAATTTTGGCAACATTTGTTTAAGTTGCATAGCACCACTCTTATTATGAGTTTTGCTTACCACCCGCTATTAGATGGCCAGCCAAAAGCTTTTAACAAGTGATTAGAAATGTACCTGAGGTGTTTTACATTTCAAAACCCCAAGTTATGGTTTAAGGCCTTTCCTTGAGTAGAATACTGGTACTATTCATCCTTCTATAGTAGCATAGACATAAGACCTTTTAAGGTGGTCTAAGGTAGAGGTCCACTAACTTTAACCAAGTACTCTTTGAATTATAAGGATCCACCTTCTCTCCAGGAGGCATTATAGCAAAGTGATCTATTGTTGACTAAGTTGAAATTGAATTTACACAAAGCACAACAAGTTATGAAAGCTCAAGCAGATAAAAAGAGGAAGGACATGAATTTATAAGTAGGAGACTTGGTATTGATCAAGCTGCAACCTTATAGACAGAATCCAATAGCCTTGAGAAGGAACCAAAACCTCAGTATGAGATATTTTGGATCATTCATTGTCATTGAGAAGGTAGGACTAATAGCTTATAAATTGCAACTAGAAGCTCTAAAGAGCCCTTTATATGATAATTTTGTCTATGGTGTTTTGATGATATCAAACTATGCTGAAAATTATAGTCTTATATTTCTACGTGTTTTGAATGAACTAATATGTTTTTGTAGAGTTCTTTTTATGATTAATGTTTGCAGGACTTAAGAGTTAGTTGGAACACATGATAACATTATTTCTCAAAGACTGAGAAAGTTCCTTTATAACATGAGAAGGTTCTTGAACAACCTGAGAAAGTTTCTGATATACTTGCGAAGGCTGTTCTAGGGTGGAAGTCCTAAGAAAGTTCAACCTAAATCAATCAAAGTCAAAGACCTATTCAAGAACTAATCTTAAGATGAAAACACGTTTAAAGACATCATATCTACCTGCAAAGTCAAGCAATTTCATCTAGTGGAGCTGATGTAAGAAGCTAAGAAGACTGAAGATCAACAGAAGCTGAGAAGATTAGTTGAGAATGTTCGTAGTGAAAAAGTTCAGCCTTGGACATTCTCACTTACTAACACATTGTACTTGCAAGTTGAGTCATCCAAAAGGATGGCTAATTTTAGAAATAAGTATAGAAGATCATTGGAACCTCTAACAGCTAGTTTTTGAAACTTATAAAATCATCTTAGCTCAGAGATTTGAAGTTAGAAACATTAAGCACGAATAAAACAATGAACTCATATTTTGAACTTTCTCATCTTAAAGTGCATACTGCAAATCTCAATCAAATACTTTGTAAGTGCTATTTAAGCTCTGTAATACCTTGATCATACACTCTATGAGTAATTTTGAGAGCTAGACATGTGTCAAAATTTTTATGTCTCTTTTCTTGACTTTAAGTCCGTGTAAGTGAGCTTGTGGGTTATACAAATCATTTGTGTGTTTCTTTTAAGCCTGAAGTGGTTAGGAGCAAAGAATACTTGTATTTTAGCCTGGATAGGCTGAATGCTTCAAGGAATACTCAAACATACTGAAAATCCTAGTTTACAACTAGGTACTGAATGTAACCCACGTGATTTTGGGATGAACCATTATAAATATCCTTGTTAAGCTCTTTTTGACCATATCTCTCTTATAACATGTTCATTCTAAAGGTTTTCAAACTTAACCCACGGTCTTTGAAGTTTGAAAATTGGTTTGATTGTTACCTCGTTATACTTGAAGATAAGCTTTCTAGAAAAGGAACTAAGGATCATAGTCAGTGATAAGAATAAGTTTTCTATAGTGTAACTTGTAGTTAACATTGTCTTAACTAAGTTTATAAACAACTACAAGTTTTGAAAAGTGTTTTTCATAACTTAAGTAACTGAAAGTCCAAGCTGAGAAAGTTTCTAAGCTCAACCAAGCATGTTGATATCTAAATTTTCTCATTTTGGTTGAACCTTCGCACCTCTACTCTATCTATGTTTAACTCTCTCACCACCAAGTATATAAAACTTGAGAAAATTGTGAAAAAGTTTTTCATTTCAAGAAACATGTTTAAAAAGAAGGACACAATTCAACCCCATTTCTTGTCTCATTGTTAACTTTAGCAACTTCCTAGCATAGCTAAAATTCACCTTGTGTTCCATATCTCCCTTTTGAAGTTATTCAAAGGTGATGCTACTAAGCAATACATCCTATTACCACTATTGATCAATGATCAAGGTCCAATCCTACAACCAGTAACCATTCTTCAAACAAGAAGAGTGTTAAGAAACAACATCCAAGTGCCTCAGTTATTAATCAAGTGGGAGGGATTGGATACACTAAAGCTATTTGGAAAGACCGATCAACAATATTCAAGATCACTATTCCAATTTAAACCTTGAGGACAAGGTTGTGCTTAATGGGGGGGATAATGTCATGATGCCAACTAGAAGGAATGTTAGTGTGAAAAATGATTTAGTTCATGCAAGTGACATAGCTTCTAGAAGGAAATAGATAGAATCTAAGAGAAGGATATAGGTGGAATCTAAGTTAGTTAATTATGGTGGCCAAATGGTGGAAAATTCAAGAATTCAGGGAATGAGAAGAAGTAGTAGATAAAGGGTAACAAACTCAAAGCTGAGAGACTATATGTGGATGTTAGAGGGATATAAGCTAGGAGGGTGAGAGGAGAGAGGGTAGGTTGTGACTTGTGATTTTTGTTCTCCTCCTCATTCTCTGTTCTCTCCATCTTCCTATGCATTCTTCCTCTATCATTCTTTATCTTTTCTTGTTTCTTTTACCACTGTACTAATTGATCTAGCTCATCTAGACCAAAATTAGCTATCAACCCATTGTATGAAATTCACCAATTAATAATACCAGTATATAGAGGAAAATTTAGTGGAAATCCTTATGTTCATTAGTAATAATACATTACAATTTGCTTTATTTAGCTAATCACGTTTCGAAGGTTTATCATTTTAGCTTGTTTATATAGTTGTTATAGAAGTCTCTTTAGACTATTATTTAACTTGTCTGCTAGTTTACATGCATATTTGTGTTTGTACATGCACATGTCGATAGTTGTGTATTGCGTAACTTAGACTTAAAAATTAGCCAAAATAATTACAAAAATTAGTAAATAATTAGAAATAGTGACTATTAATTTATAATTATTAATGAAGCCTTTTATATTTGAATATCATTTCTGAAGACTTGGTTTATGATAGAGCACAATGACGTTATTTAACCTATGTAGCCGACTCCACTTAGCGGAAAAAGACTTAGTTGTTATTGTTGTAAATAAATGAAATTAATTTTTGGTAATTCTTGGTAATTTAAATAATTTAATTTAATAATTAAAAATAGCATATAAAATTAAATAAATAAAATAAATTATGGAAAATAATTTTATTAGAAAAATAATTAATTTAGATGGAGAATCTAATTTTTATAAATACCTATGAGATAGTAAAAATGTTTGTAATGAATTTAAATAATTCTATGAGCTTATATTAATTTATAAAAATATCCTGGAATAATCATTACCTTTTAGCCAAGTAGCTTTCATGCAAGGAAAGAGAGTCCACTTAGCTTATATCATCATTTTAATTGGTTTAGAACTTGAATTGATCTAAGTCAATAGAATTTCATATATGTAGGTCATTTGCACATCAAATAAATAATTTATTGGTAAGAATTAAGATTTGATGAGTGTCAAATAACTTACACTAGGTTCTGAATTAATCTTAGGATTTTCTAAAACACTAATGAAAACTAGAAACATGAGAATTGAAGATCAAAACATTCTTAGGAGCTTGAAGCTTATCTAAACCACCACTTAAGCTCAACACCTTAAGTGTCAAGTTGTTTCCTTCCCCTCCACTTCATTTACACGACACACACAACACCAAAACACTTCTCACACTCTCATCTCTCTTGACTGGCCACAAGGAAGGAAGGAGAAAACCTCCATAGAAGCTAACCTTTGAAGCTTTGCATGAGTCCCATCAAGCCTTCAACTCACCTTGGCCTAGTTGAAGAAAGTTACCATCTCAACTTCCTCTTCCAATCAATACCTTCCAATCCACCATGTTAGCATGATTAATTATAATTGAGATTATGATTGATCACAATTAATTTTAGGGATGATTGTAATTGATTTAGTATAAAATTAGATTGATTTAGTACATAATTATATTTTATTATTTTTCTTTTTTGTATAACAATCTTCTTCTATAAATAAAGGTTAATCCTTTTGTATACATTCATTCAGAAATATACATAAATTACTAATATTTGTCTCCATGTTTATGTTTCTAACATAGTATCAAAGCCATAGTATCCACGTTGAGAATAATTTCTCTTTTTTTCTATTTAAAGTTCGTGGAACTCGTTAGAATCGTTACTAATCACCATCAAACCCAAACTTTTTCTGTTCTCCGCTTCGTTCAGATATTGTTCTAGACCTCCATTTAGACTTCGTTCTGATGTCAGACTTCGTTTTAGACTCCGTCCTAAATTCCAGACTTTATTCTAATGGCAGGATTCCGTTTCAGACTCCGTCCTAAATTTTAGACTCTAGACTTCGTTCTAGATTACAGACTCTAGACTTCATACTCCAGACTCTAGATTCTATACTCAATCATCATCCTAGCCGATTCTGTACTCTAGTTTCTAAATTCAAGTTAGTTTCTTTTATACCCACTTGAGTTTAAGGGGGGATATTAGCATGATTAATTATAATTGGGATTATGATTAATCATGATTAATTTTAGAGATAATTGTAATTGATTTAATACAAAATTAGATTGATTTAGTACATAATTATATTTTATTATTTTTCTTTTCTGTACAACAGTTTTCTTCTATAAATAGAGGCTAATCCTCCTATATACATTCGTTAAAAAATATACACAAATTATCAATATTTGTCTCTTTGTTGAGGTCAAGGAGATAAATATTAAAAGGAGCCCAAGTTGGGGTCCTTGAACTCTACACCTCTCTTTACCCTTATTTCATTGATTGGACGATGGACTGCATGTTAAAATTACTAGTTGGTTGATGGATATGATGATTGATGTGTGGGGGCTGTTTTCGAGTTCATGATGGGGTGAGAGGTTTTTGCACCACGACTACTGTTAACCATGGCAATCATTACCCAAGAGGGGGGTGAATTGGGTGATGACTGATTTTAATGCAATTTTGACAAATTATACATTTTGAATAACTCAATTAATAAGTGCAGCGGAACATGCATAGCAAATGCACAATTATTAAGGATTACTCAAATATAACTTGAGTTATGGGATAAATCATGCAAATAAGCTAGGTATCAAATTTAACTCAAGCATATATAGTTAAAAGCACAAATATAAAGAGATAGAGTTGAGAATAGCAAACACTAGGATTTATCCTGATTCAGCCACCAACCACTTGTGGCCTACGTCCAGTCCTCAAGTGAACCACCCGAGATTTTTCACTATATCTTCAAGTTTCAACAGGCGCTTGACAACCTTTACAATTAAGAGCACTCAACACACCTTGAGATGCCTCACCATTGTGCTTGAGCCTCAAATAGGGATACCTCACCCTTTTCTCTAGAGGGATACCTCACCCTCTCTTTATAGGTTATACAAAGATGTAAATGATAGAAACTCTCTCAAAGAGTAGATAATACAAATTGAAGCACTATGGGTATCAAGGATTCACACACTTATGGCTCAAAATAGAGTTTTGGAGAAATAGAGAGTGAAAAATGAATTTAATGCTCAAGAGTGATTTTCATATTATTTTCTAACTTTTCTTTGATGCCCAAACACTTATATTTATAGCCCAATAATATTTAGAGCCGTTGGGTAAAGATTGGAAATGAATTCTTTATGAAAACTAACCGTTTTATGACCGTTGGGAACGTTTCTGATCATGTTTTATTCGAATAAGAACACTGTTATTCGAATAAATATTGTGTTATTCGAATAACACATGTGTTATTCGAATAAATCTACTTATAGCACACCAGGAAGTGTTTTCTGGAACTTGTTATTCGAATAAGGCTTTGGTTATTCGAATAACACTTTGGTTATTCGAATAAATCTTCAAAAACACGTTCTGGAACGTTTTCTAAGTTGTGTTATTCGAATAACACATTTGTTATTCAAATAAGCCTTTAAAAACACGTTCTGAGAAGTTTTCACGGGTGTGTTATTCGAATAACACATCTCTTATTCGAATAAACCACTCTGGTTTTGAAAACTAACTTTAAATGGTCATAACTTCTTTGTTTCTTATCTGTTTTAAGCGAATGACCACTCATTGGAAAGATCTTTGAGTCTATTTTCATATGATATAAGTTTAAGAGCAAAACTCAAAGTATTTTAAAAGATATGATCAAAAGAGTAACTAAAGATCAGTTTTGCAAAACACAAACTTTGCTATTTTTCATAGAAATGAACTACCACTATGACTAGCTTTCCAAAAATAGTTTGTTGGGCATTTTAGAATGTAAGAAATACTTTTAAAGATGTTAAAATATATTTTGAGCTTAGTATGAATCTCATTTACCTTTACACAAGATCTAAGTCCTATAAGCTATTCTTGAAGATGTTGGACTAGATCTTTTGTCACCATCACTTATTGATGTAATCCAAGCTTCCAAAGAAAATCTTCTCTTCAAGACTTACAAATGCTTGAAACATCTTTTCATTTTCATTCTCCTTGAGTTGAGCATAGTTGTGATCTTTTACTTTCTTGTTGCAATGCTCACTCTTGGTGCTTGGACTATCCTACAAAGTATTACTCACTTAAATAAATATAGTTAGTTCAAATTCATAATTCAATATCTTCATATGCATGATTCATAAATGTATAACTCTAATTAGTCTAACATGCATACAAGACTTTCATAGACATATCCAATATTAATTCATTTATAACTCATATAAAATATTATTGGATATATTATATGATGAATGTTACATATATCTCATTGCATGATTATTAAGTGAAATATAACTAGATAAAGTACATAATCATGTATGATACAATATATCTCATTAAGCACATTTATGTAACATGATCAATATTCTTTTGTGATGCATTTATTATCTATAAAACACATCTATTAAGCATAAGCATCATTCTTTTTGTCTTGTATTTGTCATCATCAAAACTTAACATATTAAACCATTTGGGGCAAACTTATTTCCACAACTACTCCTTTCATCTTCCTTGTTGTTGATTGATGTTTATTTGTTGTGTTCTTAGTTGAACTTTGACAAAATTCATGAAAGATGGTTGGGGTTCAATCTCGGTTTGAGGGTATCAAACGGTTCCAAGATTGATTTTGCTCTTACTTCTTCGTACTAAATACTTGCTTGATGATTTTAAATGATATGTTGGATTGAAATTTGCTAGACTGCCAAAAGGGAACTCACATGCCTTAAATGAATAAGGCAATCAGCATTGCTCACCTAAAATGAGTTAAAGTTTCCTTCATCAAGCTTGGGTAACAACTAAAGCTTAAATAAAAGATGGTTAAATGATAGATTAGCTTAAACAAGTTAAGAAAGAGTGTGTAGTTACATATGACATGTCTAAGTCTAGTTGCTTCAAGATAAGCTTGAGTATAATGAGGTAGTTAGTCATAGGAGCATTCTAATATTTGTATATTATATTTAAGTATATATTATTTTATTTGTGTAAATATTTATTTAATTTGTGTAAATATTTATTTAATTTGTGTATTGAAAGTTACATGTGTGGATCTTATATAAAACTAATTATTTATACAAAATAATACCAAAATATACATTTTTTAATATTTATAAAGTTATGATTTTCTTTTCTCATTTACTTTAAAGTGTAGCCTCACACTCTTATCTTACATAGCGTTGAATTTGTAAGCGACTTACACTTACAAATTTAAAAATAATTAAAATAATTATAAAAATAAGGATGCCAATTTTGTGTAAAAGAATATGCTTTACTTTAAAAAAAACTAGGGCTAAGCCCACGCATCACGTGAGTGTCTCAAGATCTGGTTGCATTACTCATTTTCTTAAAGCAAATCTTAGTCTCCATAAAGCTAAGCTCTTATTCATTTGGTTGTTAAATTTCTTCATCTCTAAATCAAATCAAACTAAAATACATTTCATGCAATAGAATAGAACGGAATTCTTGAAAAATATAATAACAAAATTGTAGAAAAAGGTTGCAGGTAGTTTTGAAAAATTCCACAACATAGTGGATGAAACCTGAAATGAAGAAAGCACCCTTATATATTGATGGTTGACAGACGAAATGCGAAAGAGGTTACACTATTTCATTAAAACTTTTTGAATCAATACCACTCGAAAGACCCATGACATCAGTATAGCCTTGTACCAAAGCAATAAGTAAATGAAACAGAAAAGAGCATAGAGATAGAGTAGTAAACAAAGATTTTAGAGAAACCCAACTGTATGATACAATCAGGCATATATTAATCCATCTTCACCAAAGACGATCCAAAAGGTGCCTCCATATATGTATATGCAAATTGTGAGATTGAGTTTCATTTTTAACAGAAGTACCTCCTTTATACACAGCTTTAGTGCTCTTGGATAAAAGGGATATTACCAACCTTCAAGATGGCAAATCCATTAACTTTAAATTGCGTTGAGCCTACTATAGGAACATCAATTGATTCTTTATTAGCAATACCAATGCAAGATGGCAGTATCAACTTGTTTTGGAGTAAGTCTTTCCTTCATCCAATGGCCCCATCTTTCTTCACATGGAGCTGTAGCAACTCGCATCTAGTTAAAGTTGAAGATGTCACTCTCAATCTTCTCTCATCCTCCATGGAAGCAGAGAGACATAAGGTTCAATGGAGTAAAACAAATAGCTAGGGTAAGAATTGAATGAGAAGAATTGTTCTATATGGTGGACATATTTGGAAGGATATGTGTTTTATGTGTGGGTAAACAAATAGTCACATAATCATAAGATTGAATGAGAAGAATATTAACGGTTGAAGAGGATTCATTAGTTTTTAATGAAGAGTGATGTAAGTGTAACGGAAGTTAGGAGAGCAGAAAGAAGAAAACTAATGGTTCAAGACCTATCATTTGGCTAAGGAAACAACTTGCTTAATTGAGATTGAACATGAATATATTGATGTGGCTAAAAAGCAAAACTAAGAATCTCTCGCTAGAATTCACTGATGTGGTGAAAAAATAGAACTAAAGAAAGATCATAATAGTTGAAATGACAATGTTACAGCCTTGGAGCCTACTTTTATATATTATAAATAGATAGATTGGGTGCCAATCCTCTTATTGCATAGTATAAAGATTTTATGACTTATGAGATGATGTCCAACCCTAACCGCCATACAATAATTCCTTTTTGTTGATCTTCTTTTTGAAAAGTTGTTGCCGGTTTCACAATGTGAACTTGATAATTTCCCCCTTCTTCCTAACCTTTTCTTCTTCCAACTACAATATTGAGATTTTACGAACAGAATTAAATAAAATTTTCTAAAATGTGTTAGATAGATGTATAATCATAATTGTCACAACTGGGATCGTGATGGGAGGTTAAAAAAAAAGAGTCGCCACTAACTTTATTAGGTTAGGAAAAATTTAGAAAACCCTAAAAAACTTATAAAATTATTATGCATAAACCAAATTAGGTTCGAGTCCGTTATACATAGGTAAATGTGTAAACTTAATCTTACAATACTCATATACATCTGTTCTAAGACGATTACCTTAAAATTAATTGTGCAAATTAAATAGTTTAAAAATATTTAATTTACCCCAAAAAGTAATAAATAATCAACGACAATAAAAATATTTACAAAAAATAAAATAAAAAGAAAATAAACATAAAAAATGAATTACAATAAAAAACGATGACAATTAATATAGTTACACCAATATAAAAAATCAAGAATTAAAAAGGTCAAAGAACAAGTTAAAAATAAGCATAAAATATTAATTTACAAAAATTGACAATAAATAAAAATTGATAAATTAAATAAATCAAAATCAAATCAAAATATTTACAAAATAAAAAAGAAAAGTAAAATAAAAAAATTAAAAAAAAAAATAAATTATGAAAATTTAATTTGGCTTGACTTTCGGGCATTCAAATACATATCTCCTAAGTGCAATGGAGAATTTAAAGTTAACATAGTTCTTTAAAAATAAATATAAGTTAGTTAGTTTTAATTAACTTTGAGATTAATAAGTTGTCGAAATTCAGTTGGCCTTCCAAAGGTCACGAGATTAACAAACTATTATAACTTAGTTAATCTCTCTTTATTATTGAATTAAATTTAAAATATCTAAATAAAATCAAGAACTAATAAATATATAAATAAATCAAACTAATAGAAAATAAAAAAAATTAAAATGAACAAAACAGATATGTAGAAAAAACAATTACATAAAAAAATAAGAAAAATAAGAAAAAACAAACTTACCTCCGAGGCAAGCAAAAAAATTGTTAGGCTCTATACAAAATATTAAACTCAAGTGTGCAATTTTTTACATAAGTCAAACACTTAAGAATCAACTCCTTATATAGAAGGTGGAGAGAAATAAGGAGTTTGATTTCTCCGATGTGAAATTTTAGTTTAGTGAATAATTTATTAATGTGAGATTTTTATGTGTAAAAGATATAAATATATATTTTGTCTTCTTCTTTTTGAATTTTTTTAAAATGTTCAGATAAAATTGGTTGTTAACAATAACTAAAGCACGTGCTTATGAACTTATTCAACCGCTATCTACATCTCATTCAATCCTTATACTAGCTATTTAATCAAGCTAATTAACCTCTCATATAATCAAAATGTACTTTTTTTTAAAAATATAATAAAGCCATCCAATATCAAATCATCTTGTTATAAACATGAAAAATTAACCCTTTTTATGGGTATAACTAATGTTCATGATAGCTATATTAATTTATAAATATAACTGTATGTGAAACTTACATAAAATTTTATATATTGTGAGTATTCTCATGAACAATATTGTCTCGATGTGAAGTTACATAAGGCCTTTACGAATGAAAACTTCTATGTGATTGGCCTGAACATGAATGAAGATGGTTGATTGACTAGCAAGGAGGGATACAGTAACTCACCTAAGTTCGCTACATGTCCTTATAGTCAATCAATGTGCATGGATGATCAGAGTTTAGCACGTCATTTTCTCTTTCATGGTGATGTTAGTCGAGCTCACTCAAGTGTGTCTCAGTTGGTTGCCAAAAGGGTAGGCCTTCCGGAGCTTATCAAACCTAATTAAACTGGAAATTTGAGCAAAGAAAATGACACCGCAATAATTAACACCATTTTTCTTGATGTTATTTAATATATTACTTAGTAGAATTTGGAAGCCAACAAATATTGGTACTGCAACAAAGGTGAGCTGAGTCTCTCAAGATTAATTCTAAATCTTAGAGAGAAGATCATATCATTGTGCTTATAATTCGAAGGAAATTGAAGTCTCAAAATAGGTCGTATTTAGTATGTTACTTTCTCAACTCTTTTTGTAGTTAAAAAAAATTAATTAAAAAAATACAATTAAGAGGCCCGCTATTAATTAATATAAAACTATATATGAGAAATTTTTGAGTGGACACGGTCTACTACGTCATGATTTAGATGCTTAAATCATTATTTGATATATATAAAAATATTATTAATAATTAATATAATTCTATGATGATCTCCATTACCTTATACATATTAAATAATAATTTAAATATTTATGATAAATCGTGTCCACTCAAAAATTACTCACTACATAATAAATCATAATGCATTATTGGGTGTTTAATTAGGTAAAACCAAGCATGACAAAGACTAAATACAATTAAACAACTTAGCTGGCAGTGGACCCCATATCCAATGTTAGGTCAAGCATGTGTATAAGCGAGTACCTTGTACCAGCAAAACACTTAGATTGGACATGGTTATATTTAATATTAAATAATAATATAACACTTTAATAAGCCTCCTGGGAACTTAACACTTAATATTTATTTATAGATTAACATTTCAGGGCATTCAATTGGGTGTACGAAACTTGGATTCAACCTCTTTTCAATGACTTTTTGCAAATGGAGATTGCTTCTTCAATAAGAACAGAGGAAATAAAAAGTAAAGAGGAAAAAAAAGGAAAAGGAGTTTGTCGTATTAAGTACTGTTATTAAGTGAATTTTATAAAGGAGTTACCACAAGAATAAAAAAAGGAGTGTAAGAGTGATTTTTTTTTTCTCTTTTAAATTTCTTGTCTCAAAGCACGAGAGGGTTTAATGAAAATATAGTCAAACAGTTGTAGGGTTTTATGTTTATTAATACCTTGTTGCGTGGTCAGTGTTCATTATAACACAGGATCTTGGAAAGTCAGTTTTTGTTTCCTTGTGTTGCTGCTCAACCGACCTAGAATAATAATTCATAAAAAAATTATATGTGGTGTAACATGCAAACCCTAGCCTTTTGATGGGGGTGATTTCTTTTTTTTTTTTATGAAAAATTTATAATTAAGTAAAGAAGAGAAAATGCTTGATTATATGAATATTTTGATATGATATCATATACAAGTATAATTTTTACTTAGTCTACACAAGTTTGTATAGATTAAAATAGAACAAAAAAATTGTTATCTAAACAGTTTATTTCATTATTTAATTATTGAATAACACATAATATTATAATTTATTCATGTATTAAACTCATATATATATATAAACTAAATAATTATTTTAACACTTTCATACCAAAAAGTAAATATAAAAAGTTAGTAAAGATAAATAATAAGTTATCCTTTTCTCTGTATCATTTTGTCACCCTAGCCTTACACAGATTGATATTAATATCAAATTTATTTCATTATTCTTTGTTGAGCTTCAGATGACTTACGAGATATGGGATACCAAACCCAAGACCAAGTCTGTAGGGAAGATGCATCCATTTCATCATGGACACCAGACAAAGGGACCAAATTCTCAGAGAATCTTTCTATCTTGTTCCTAACTTTTTATGCAAATGTTGGGGTTTGTTAAGATTTGGGCTCAAAATTTTTAATTCAGTTTTTGCAGGCCGCCCTCATATGGATAAATGGTGTTATCATGTCTTCTTCACAAACCGTCTTGAACTCTTGTGAATGGGTGAAATTGGGAGATGTTGCATGCTTAGCTGCTCAGTTTTGCATTTTTGCCTCTATTTGGTTGGGGAGTTAATTTATGAAACAAGTCACTCATAATTCTCATATTCTCGGCCATCATAGGCATAATTCATCCATCTTAATTGACCTTTTTTTCCCCCATTCAACCGCACAAAAAGCGGACAAAATAGTTTGGTGTTGAACACATGAAGTGCATGACCACATGACTCCACGAGGCATAAATATACAACCACCCAGTGTGAAATGACCCCACTTATTTGATATACTTTGATGTTTTCAATCACGTACCCTTTTGAACTGCAAGATACGTTCAGTGATCTGAAGCTATATTAGTGAGTACTGCTATTCAAAACCAAATCAGATGCAAAAAAATTGACAATTGTCATTGAGCTGTTGGTTTGATAAATAAGCAACAACCTAACGGCATGTTTAGGCATTGTAATATATATATATATATATATATATATATATATATATATATATATATATATATATATATATATATATATATTTGTATTCAATAATTTGATCTAGTGAGTGGCCATACTCATTTATGTTGCCAAAGTGAGTTGAACCCCTTCAAAAAAATATCTACCCCTTCGAAGAAAAAAAAAAGAGTTGATTTATCTTTTTCTCGTTGTGGCTTGTGAGAGTAGAAAAGTCGATAAATCCAAAAAAAAAAAAAAGCAAAATTAACCAGGAGATTTCTGTAACTGAGCAGACATCATAAAAGACTAGTGCCATGATAAGGGGTTGAACATGCTTCCAGCTATGGATATGTTAAAGCATATCTTGGCAACTTGGCCCATCAACTCAGAACAAGAAGTTCGCTTGCTTGGCCCATAAACATGAATGTACAAGAACACCAATTATCCAATATGGTGGAAATCATTTTTGAAAGCATATAGACCACATCTATATGAATTCTTATTTTACATGATGGGTTGAAAAATGAAACAATAACACAAGTACGGATTCTAAAGAAAAATTACAATTGAGCCAACATATACTACGAAAATTTTACCATTCATTGTTGACAAAAAATAAAAATACCAACAACATTGTGTGTTCCAGCTTGAGGCTGCATTGCACAATTATCAGAAAGAACTGCATGGGTCAGTCAGACCATATATGTCATCCCAACTTGAATGATATTGGTGTGAGGTACTCTCATGTTTGCAGTACCTCCTCTGCAGTTCTTTCTGAGAAATGCATAGAAATAATTGATCACCAATTTCTTAAAGAAAAAAGAGTTCTTCTTTGCCCTCATATACCCATGTCCAAGCAAATAGGTGCATCCTGATTCCGTTGCTTCTCTAAGGGCTGAAAGCTCATATTCAAGACTAGGATCTTCAGCTGATGACATGTAACTGGATGGCAATGCTGATGCAGCTTCCTGAGAGGTAGAAGTTTCTGTGTCATCCAAATTTTGACCATGCATCAGTGGAATCCTAAGCTCCTCAGCCCCAGTACCAGCAGGAGGATCAGAGTCCCTTGATTTCACTGAGACACTATCCATGTCTTCAGTTAAGTTCCCTTCCAACTCCAAGGCAGTTTCTTGAGCTTCCCTTCTCAAGAATTTCTCAAGACTTTCAATAAGAAGTTGCTCAAATGCATGATGATCTTCCTTCCTTACATCTTTGTAACCGTACCTGGCAACACAGCGGAACATATGGTAATCTTTTGGGCAAACTCTTCGAAATAGAAATCTTTCCTCTTGAGGAACCACAGGGATTGGGACATATTTTATGCAGACAAAAACTATAGTAGAGTGAAGAGCTGGAAGGCTCAGCAAGAATTGCACAAAAACGGAAGGAATGCCATGGACAAGCTCATTATATAGCAATCCTAACCCTGGCACTCTTACTGTTCCAAGATTGGAGCCAAGATCAAGCATCAAGTCCAATGAAACCTTCTCTCTAACTTCACTTCGGTACTTCAATACACTCCCATAGTTCCACGTGTACATCACAGAGAGGAAAAAGGTAGCGAAGGCAAGTGGAAGCCAGCCACCCTCAAAGATTTTTGATAGGACAGAAGACATGTAAATGAGCTCCACTGAACCAAATACAAGTGGGAAACAAAATGCCAAAAGCAAGTTAGTTTTCCAAATTAAAAGCATTACAAGTGTCACCAAGGTGGTGCTAACCATCATGACACCAACTTCAGCAATGCCTGCAACAATGATATGAATCACATTAGTAAAGATAAACTACAAATGGTCTTCAGTATAAGGCATGCATGCTATATTATATCAAAATCATTTGACTCCTTCCAGTTGTAAATTAACATCTTTGGACTCAGGACATCAACTATCTGTGAAGTATTTGGCACCATCAATTATATATAAGAAGCTCATAACACTATAAATCTCAAGATCAAGGTAAATGTTCTGAATTTATTACAAGTTTCAACATAGAAAATATGCATTTGGAAACAGAAATGGAATACAAGTCATTTTTTGGTATGAATAAGAGAAAAGTAATTACAAGTTAATCAATACTCGAGGCATACACTGTTTGTTCCTGTTACATAATTTTTGCCACATTACCAAGTTGAAATCATGGACATCAAACATAGATGCAAATCCAGAATGTTAAAACTGAGTGAAATCCGGATATAGTCAATTATTTCATATAATACTTTTAGTAAGCATCCCAATAGTCACCCTAGAACCAAAAAAGAAAAAAAGAGAAAAAAGAATAATCATAGACAGTTGAGACGGGGGACACTTTACCATATGCATTGGCAATATCAGTAGTGCTTTGGAAGATGGAAACAACAATTATGCACATGATCAACAGAAACCAATTAATTACAGGGATGTAAATTTGACCCATGAACTTTCTTGAGGTGTGAATTATCTTGAGCCTGGGGAAGCATCCCAAAGCCATAGATTGCTTTACGCATGAAAATGTAGCAGATATCATTGCTTGGCTGGCAATCATAGCAGCAAGTGTGGCTATAACAAACACTGGCCAGAAGAGACTCTCTGTTTCACACAAAGAACAAACAGCAGGTACCAACATGATTATTATACATAACAAATATCTCTTATAGTTTTTAAGGACAGTGACTTGTATGTATAGACACAAGCAGTCATTATGTCAGCAAATATCACCTGGAACAGAGTCGTAGAATACCCTTGAATAAGAAGTGGGGTTCTTCAGCAAATAAGCAGCTTGGCCCATATAAGCAAGGAAGAGACAGGGAAATACCACACAAGTGAAGGCAATCTGTAAATTTAAATAATTATAGAAGACTTAGTAACGCAAACTTAATGGCTTACTCTTCAAAAAGAAACAATTTGAGGATTCACAAACCTGTATTGCTGGTACAGAAAAATGACCCAGATCTGCAAACATTGCTTCTGCACCTGCAGAGGAATATACAAGCAAGTTATGTAATTATCTGATTCCTTGACCTAGAGTGTTGTTTCTATGCATTATAAATTTCTCATTTAGATGGTCAAGCATTCGTTACATTTACTCTAAGTTATTGAAATAACTTCCAGATCATGTAAATTTGTTATATTTTCCAGCATATTTAGTTTGGTACTACATACCACAGCATGGGGCAAGAAACAACAGAAATGCAAACTTGATATTGGGTAAATTATTATAAAAGAACAAAACCTTCATAAACAATTCCTAGAAATGGAAAAATGGTAAATTAAGTGAAACGAACTATCATTAATTTCCTAGTCTGGTTAACAACTGTCATTAGGCATGACATTGTTTGGTGCTACATACAACAGCATGCAGCAAGAACCAGCAGAAATGCAAACTTGATATTGAGACAATTCCTAAAAATGGAAAAATGACATAAATTAAGTGAAACCAGCTATTATTAATTTTCTGGTCTGGTTAATCACTGTCATCATTACTCATTAGGCATGATATCAATCCTCCCTCTTTTTAACCCATTTCATGATATATCTCTATATGCAAGTGTATTAGAGAGAAAGTGTTCTTATTTTTTTTTCCTTCTCCTTGAGGAAGGGTGAGAGGGGGAGGGGGGGTAGGGTTACAATGAGTTTTACTTGTGTCTTGTATACCAGTGTACAAACTTATTACCATATTCTACCAAGCGTGGGCTAAATGAGCCATATAAACCGATGATCTCATCTACTGGCTCAAAATTCTAAACTTCAAGAAAAATCCTAAGATACAAATGAAAAATATGGTCATTATTGCAAACACACTAATGAGATGAGTGAAGAATCAAAGGTTATGTTCATGGGATAAGAAAGAAGCTTCAAATCTTCGTTGACAAGTAAATATGCCCAAATATTATGCCAATCGATTGCAGGGCTCATGGTTTGAAGCCATGAAAATGAGAAAAAGATATACCTGTAATACACAGAACACAACCACCAAGAGCTGACCATGCACGTTTGCCATTATTCTTGAAGAAATAATAGATATAAGCTGGATTGAATGCTCTCAGGACGGTAATATCATACTTAAGTATATTGTATATTCCAATAGAACCCAGAGAAAAGAACCATAAAGCAAGTACAGGGGAAAACATGAAACCGACTTTACTGGTACCAAACCGTTGTATGCTGAATAAAGCCAGCAGGACTACAATTGAAACACCAACCACTGCACCTGCAAGTAAGAACATGAAAAACAAATCTAAGCTTTGTTGTGCAAAATGCTAATTTGTTCATTACCATAGTTCCACAAGATAGCTAAAAGCCAACATTCTTGAGAAAACCTAAACACAAGTAGTTGATAGTTCAAACATTCAGAATGTCAGACTAACAGGGAAGCGAAAAGCTGGCTTCTCTTTCTGAAAAAGAGATAAGAGAAAAGATGTTAACTTGGTGTTTTTAAGGAGAACCATATTCTACCTACTTAGGTCAAAGCACACCAAGCCAGTTTGTTGAGACTTGAGAGATCTCGCAGAGATTTTGACCTCAAGGACATTTATTCCAGAAAATCATAAAAGGATTCATATCTTGAAATTTTCTGATCGGGTATTAATTATGTAGAGTAGTTGAACCAACTCTTATCAAAAGGCCAGAAGTACATTTCTCCAGAGATATGTGGACACTTTGACCATAAAAGTATATCTTCCTGAAAGAAAGCAAGCAGCCACCTCAAGAATTTCCATCTAAAGTTGACATGTGAAAGGTTTCCTGTATTTCCAATATGTGAAAAAAACATAAAGTGGCTTGGAATTGCATAACAAACCCCACTCCTTAATTTTTTGAGTTTTCTCATCTTCATTTATATTATATATGTACTATTTCTTTTCTTCATCTAGAAAAAAAATGTAAAATTCTTGGAAAGAAAAGGAAAGTATACCCACCTGTACCAAATCCATTTATTTCACCCTGCAGACCACTTATGGCAGACATCACTGCAACAAAGAAGCACCATGGTTATACTCAAGTTACAACACAAGCAAATTTTTCTTAACATCAGTCCTACATCAGTCTTACAATGACAAAAAATAATAAACAAATAATAACAATTCCAAGAAGGAGGAATGATGGTATGTTATCTGAAGGGGACAGTGGAAGCAAAGTGTCAATTCAACCAGTTCAACAAAGTCTAGTCCCCACAACTGCAGCCCCATAAAGAGGAGATTAAATATATTTAGTTTGCTCCTCATTATTAGGTGGAGGTTTTAGAGCCAGAAATTAGTCCACCACCTTATTAGAGAGATGTCTAGCATCTTCTAAAGTAGCAAACATCTATAATAAAACTTTTATATTGGGGGATGGGGGGATGCGGCATAAAAATGTTAAATCTACATAATTGCATAAGTTATCTTGTTTTTGTACATTGGATGCCATTATGAAATACAACAGTGGCAGTCCATTCCTTGAAACATAGTATAATTAATAGAGGATTCAGATCAAAATCTCTGGTTACATATCAAGAGACTGTACCAGTAGACAATTTTGGAAAGCCACTTGATTGATATTAGTGGGACTTCTAGGTATATTGGCTCAAAGATTTACTACAAATGCTACAATTAGTATGAAAAGTTTAGCTCAGACATAAATGCTTACAGTCAAACTTCATGACGGCATTGATCATATGATGCAAACCAAAAAACTACAACAGGATTTCATGTCAAAAAGTTGCTTACTTATGTACCTGATATTGCTGGGGTTAGAATACCATCTCCAATAATCATGGAAGTTCCTAGTAGAACCAACACCAACAACACGTTTTTCAAAGATGATGACTTTTCCAAAGTCTCCTTTATTTTTAAAGCCCTTTCCAGCTCTGGAGTAGGCAGTTTGAGCTTAAAACTGGAGATATGTTCATCAGCTTGTTGACGATTTGGAAGCAGACTCACATTTGCATACCTGCAAATCAGCGAGTATAGCGCAAATGTTCCTCCTACAGTCGAACCATTAATGTATGAAAATTGTAATTTACAATATGTCTGAAACGAACCAAAGTAAATAATCCTAAGTGGGAAAGTGAATCTCTTACCTTCTCCATTATCATTTGCTTTGAGAACTATAAAAACATACTTCGCTAATGGAATAAGAGCTATTGTGTACATTACTAATGATAATGCCCCCAAGACATCAACATCTGATTCAATTGGAACCTTGCTGAAGACATCAGCAAAAACATATAGAGGACTTGTTCCCATGTCACCATATACCACACCAAGAGTCTTAAATGCTAATGCAAGAGTGGGCCAAAGGGAAAAGTCCTGATTCACATAAGTAAAATACATTAAAGATTGAGGTGGCTCTATATCTGCACTGTTAAATAAATGGTGAATTGCAAGTTAATACTGTTGAGTGTCTATTAAAAGTGATGAAGTGAGTATGAGCAAAACTATGCATTCAAATGCTCCATGACTGCCATAATTATTAGTGTAGTTACAATTGGCTATGCCATCTTACAGATGTTTAATCTTCAACTGCTTCCTAAGCTATGGATAATTTTTTAAATGATAAGTGATTGGCATGAGAGGAAAACCAATTTTATAAATGCCCAAAGCTGTTGCATGCATGAACCATTTCATTGATTTCAATAATTTCGTTAATATAAATGTCTTTGTTATGCTGTACACTCATCTTGTTAACTAGTGTGTCAGTAATATTCCCTAACTCAGCCCAGAAGTTTAGGTTCCTGAAATCTATATCTTTTATTTTGTTCTTTTCTTTTGGGTGTGTGGTTCTTTTATTTGTAGACTTGAATTTCAATTCAATCCGTTGGTGGGGTAGCTTTACTGCTTCTTGTGCATCATTTTAAATCTCTGACTTTCTTTTCCAATACAACAATACTAATGATTCATATCATCCCATGACTTACCCAACCTCCTTCAATTTCCAAAGAATATAACAATAATCAAATTGGTGTTTTTACTTTAAGGTTCCAGTCCCCAATACGTTTCCCCTAAATTACACACACTCTACACTCTCAATCAATATAGTGAAAAACTCATACAGCAAACTCAACAATGAACAGAACAAATAGGCATCACCAAGGAGAAATTCTTATGTACTCTTAGAGTACTATACTAATAAAATAAAAACATAACACATGACACAGAACATGAATACATGTGATTAAATTAGATTTATAATCTATAATAAAATTTAGATAAGATCTAGACCGTTGAAAGTATTATTCTAGCTAAGTATTTCTTGTCCCTAAAGAGCTTAAGAAATGATACCACTGACAATAATTTACCTTGGGGTGTTGACCATGACTTCCAGCAATCTCCATGGCTTCAACATCAAATGAATCAACTCTCTTGGGTTTCTTGGCAAGCCTCCTCCTGATTGATCCATACCCTTCTCTACCCTCACTTTCATGGTGCCTAGACCATGGAGGAGCCATATCCCAGTCCACTTCACTGCCATCAACCCACCTAGACTCACTGCTTCCACCACTACTGCTGCTCCCTTTTCTACCCAACAACCTCACGCTGCTGCTCTCTTCAATCCTATCCACTTTCATTGTTACACAAAAACACCACCACCAAATACAAAGAAATCAAAAACCCAGTTCCCAAATTGGATCAACTTTTGAAGGTGTGAAACTTTATCAGCAAATTTTGATCATTTTTCAGATAAAAGTTCATCCTTTTGATGTGAAATCTTGGACCATAGGAGTGTGAAGTAGAGGGCATAGTTGTTGTTACAGTTGAAACAATCCAAGAGCCAGGAAGACAGAATACAATCATTAATAAATGCAAACACGACAACAATGCAATGGAGATTTTTCAAAAAGGAGAATTCATTTTTGGATATACATAGTCAATTTTGTTTTTTGGAGGTGCATAGTCATAAATCACTTTTAGGTACACCTAAAAAAACATATTAATTTGAATTCTATCAATTTATTTGGCCTCGTGGAGGTTCACATGACCATACGTGAGTTTCTTGTTATTATAAGATAAGATAAAATATACAAAATATTCTCTTTTTTATAAAATTTGATGGTGGAACTTAATATAATATAATATAATTAATAATTAATAATCAATAATAGCTTCTTAAAGTTAAAAAAAATCACTGTATTCAAAAAGTAAAAAAATAATCAATAATAGCTTTTTTCGAAATAAAATGTGTGTGTGTGTATTTTTTTTTCCTTTCATAAGTTTTCTTGGATCATGCCATGAGGATGTGGTTCTCCTTTTACTTTTGTCACCATTTGCATTATTAAAAAGGAGTAGGACATTAATGAAACAAAAAAAAAACGAGTAGGACATTGCTAAAAAAAATAAACTCAAAATTCATCCTTCAATAATTTAGTAGCAGACAAATTAATTATTGAGAAATGAAAATATTTAATATGATTATTAAGAAATTTAAATGTTGATTAAATTAGTTCATGATAAAGATTAATTTTAATTTGGTCTATAAATTACATCTTGAGACGGATTAATTTAACTAATATTTCAATTTTTTTAAAAATTATGTTGAGAGTTTTTATTTTTCAAGAATTAATATATCCGCCACTAAATTTTTAAAAGACAAATTTAAAAGTTTACTTTAAAAAAAGAGTGGGATATGTTTATCATTAAGAAAAAAAAAAAACGAGTGGGACATATGTTGGGTGAACCGTGACCAAAAAAATAAAGAAAAAAAACTAATCTTTCAGTTATTCTATTATTTGAAAATTAATTAATTGTTTTATCAGATAAAAACGAAAATTATTCTTAAAGAATAATTAATATTAAATGTGTAACACGATCTATAAAGAATCAAAGAACTTAAAGTTCATACAAATTTTTTAAATTTAATTAAATAATAAAAATTAAAAAAACTTTAAATTTTGAACATTACAACACTTAACTAGTAACTACTTGTCGTTATCTAGTATTTTTATTTTTGGTCTACATCGTTATCGAGCAATCAATTAGGCTTTATAGTTATGATAATCAAGTTGGGCACAAGGAGTCATTGGCTCTCAGCCTAGCTATTGTTAGGGAAAAAATTTTGAATTATGCATGGGTTTGAGTCTGATAGCCCGCACCTACATGGACGCCTGTTGACCGGTGCGAATGCTCCAGCGGGTCGAACCAAAAAATATATATAGGAGAAATTCTAACCTAGGCATATACAACTTCACTATCATCATTTCATCTTTTAATTACATTTGATCTCATCTTATTTTTATACACCTCTATTCTATTTTTGTTATATGTTTGATACACATCACTTAAAGTGATGTGAAGTAATGTATATCTAACTTTTTCTTCTACTATACTTAGTTAGTGTTAAATTTAATTAATATTATCAATAGAATTTAATTTAAATACATTATTAATGTAAAATTTTTTTACTCTACATTCATTGATGATGTTTAACTATCATAATAACTACTTCAAAAGTTATATATATAATAATGTGTGATTAGTTAATAGTATAAAACACTTTATACTTAGTTTATCAAAATTAAACTCCTCTCATGAACCATCAAATGCATTATTATGTACAAAAAAGTAATAAATCACATTATTAATCATTCATTTTATAAAAAACAACTTTTTTTTGTTAAAAATAATCCGAATTTATTAATAATAAAATGGTAAGAAAAAATTTATATTTTTATATTATAAAACAAATAAATTAACATGTCAAAATTTAATTTATTTTATGCTTCAAATTTTAGTCATTTTTTTAAAAATATTTTGATTATATAAGCTTTTCTTAAAGTAAAACAATTTGGCACAAGAGATGGAAAATTAATTAATTTCTCTAAATGCACTAAGACAGATGATCTTCAAAATCACCTAGCTAAGTTGGATTTATTACTTAATCTCAATCGATGCAAAAGTTGACTAAAAGAAAAGTGCAAAATAAGCCTTTTCAAAGTTTCAAATACATACTATATATTTGTTTGTTGAATTAAAAACTTATTATTATATATATGAAATTTAAAACAATCCGTGTGTTCAACAAGCTAGTCCAAAATCTTAAAAATTAATTAATTTTTTTAAATATACTAAGGTTGATGTCAGAGGTGTGTTATTCAGATCGTTTAAAGTAGATTTACTATTTAGTATCGATTAATGCAAAAGTCGATTGAAAGAAAAATACAAATCAAGTTAATTCAAATTCAAACTTTAAAAAACATACTAAATATTAGTCTGTTAGATTAAAACTCATTGTTAAAATTATGAAATTTTAGCAATCCGTGCAACATACAAGTAAGATAACTAGTATATACTGAGGGAAATACATTTAACGGTTGATATATATTTGATTTAAAATTTATTAAATATTATTTTAAATTTAATTTAAATACTTGTTTAATTATGCATTGCATATGTTATGTTTTTATTGCACTGAGTGTGATATTTTAAAATTATACAAGAATTTTATAATGGTTAGACTGATACGTGAAATGTGCATGAGGGATTGAGTGAATAAAATATGTAATAAATAAATAAGAGAGAGAATGCATGCAGACAATATGGGTTGTTAGCATAGTCATAACGATGTACGCTCACATGCAACGCATAGATAATACAAAAAGATCATATAATGGATAAAATAAATAATAAGTAAAAAAGACTTAAAAAACTTATATCTTTATTTAAATATAATATAATTAGTTAAAACTTAATTAAGATAATAATTAATTTTGTATAAATATGATAAAAATATTTTTAAAAAATCAAAGAAAGTAAATGTACAATGCAATTGCTATCAAAATGACATTTATATCAAAATGGGTACGTAGGAATAAAATTCAATAGAACAAATCATTGCAAATAGAAATGAGCACTACTGTAAATTCAAAATTATTCCATAATTTATTGTTACCTGTAATTTAAATAAATCTTCTTTAATTATATAGTACACATGTTGTTTTAATATGTTACGTGGCGACATATCCTTATAGCATTTTACTACTGAAATCTCTATTTATATATTGATTAATATTAATATAGATTTGAAAAAGAGATTAAAAAGCTAGTCTTAAAGTACACACCTCTTAACGTAAAAAAATAAAAATGGAAAAAACCTACTTTCATATAGAACATACTATATAGATAATAGTAGAAACAAGGAGTAAAATTTTAGCAATGAAAGAAACAATATTTGCCCACAAAACTCAAAATAATCACATCTAAACTATACAACAAATAAACCTACTAAACTACTTGAGGATGGAATATACAGTTTGAATAACAGTAAGAATATGTAGTACAATTGCAGCAACGGAAGCAATCATCTGTCATGAAGTTTTGCAATAATCACGTCTCAAAGTAGCCTTTTTAGTGTTTTAAGGATGTTTATAGAAAACATTCAACTTTTCACAAACATAAAGATAATCAGTGTTGAAACTTACCTACGCAATATTTTTTCAAAGACTATTAAACAATTCAGCCATGACATTGCTATGAAGGATTATTCTATTTTAAACTAGGACATCCACATCCATGCCTATGGTGATTAGGAAATCAAGGATTGCAACATAATTAATGATGTAGGATTTATCAAGATAGTAGTGACACTACAAGAAATTAAGCAAACAGCGAGGGAAATTTCCCTCGCTAATCCCTCTCTAATCCCTCGCTAATATTATCAGCGAGGGATTAGAGAGGGATTAACGAGGGAAAGTTTCCTCGCTTTTTTTTTCATCGCTAATTAGCGAAGGAAAGTATTCCCTCTCTAATCCGTCTCTAGAAAATTTATTTCCCTCGCTAATTCCTCTCTAATCCCTCGCTAATATTCCCTTGCAAAATGGCGATGGAATTTCCCTCGCTATTCCTTCGCTAAATTATTTACTAATTTTGTCAATTTCCCTCGCTATTCCCTCGCTCTTCCTCTCTATTAATTATCTCTATTCCCTCGCTAATCTGTCTCTAAATTAAAAATCCCTCGGTAATCCTCGCTAATTGTCTGTAGAATTCAGTCGCTATTTCCTCGCTAATGCCTCGCTAAATTTTCCCTCGCTATTTGCTCACTAATCCCTCGCTAAATTTTCCCTCGCCATTTGCTCGCTAATCCCTCGCTAATTTTTACTCGCTATTATCTCGCTAATCCATCGCTATTTTACAATGTGAGTTTTCTGTCGCTAATCCCTCGCTAATTAGCTAAAATTTTTTTAATAACCTGTTTATATATATAACTTTCCCTAAAACCTACATATCAAACCACAATCCAACAAACAGAAATCCAGCAATCAACAATCCAATAATTATAAAATGGTACAACAAAAAACTTATACAAAATAATCCAATAATGTTATTATACAAATAATCAATCAATGGAAAGTTATACAAATGTAACAATAAGAATAAAAAAAAGCAATCGCCTAAATTTTCTTCGTCTTCGTGTTCGTCTTCCTCTCGACCCTCCCTCGCCTAAATCTTGTGATGGTGGTTATGGAGCAACATTTGTTGATCCGATCGTAGATAGAAACGATTGGAAGGGCGCCAACATAGGGACAAGTTGACTCTGGACAAACGAAGCCATCGCTGCAGCCACTGCTGTGTTTACAGCTTCAGATATGTCTTGTGTCAACGGTGTAGAGTGGGAAGGACCCGCAACCGAGGAGGATGAAGTTGGCCTGGTGTTATTACCAATGTGCAAGTTGTTGCCTATGCCATGCACACGTCCCTTCTTGTTGGGACCCGCCGCATCCAACCAGACCTCTGGGTCAACCATAGGGTGAGAGGAAGAGTTTTTTCCATATTTTTCTATCATTGCGGTGTCATATGACTCCTAAAATTAACAAAACAAGAAAAATATTAACAAAAAAATGAACAATCTAAAATATATATGACTGGTGAATAGGAACAAGACACTTACAATAAAATTCCTCGAGCGCTGAAACATAGCTTCCTTTTCTTCTTATGAACTTTTGCATACGAGACTTAAGAAACCCGATGCTTTAACTCGCCTCCCGTAATATATAAAGAATATTATATAATAAAAATATATCAAAAGTAAGGTAATCCCTCTAAAATACTATGTCATACTCAAGATAGGCAAATAACTCAAGTAATTACAACATGTTCATACACGATGCTTATCATTAAAACTTTAAATGAGGAAGTTATATTACCATCGTGCTCTTGTGTTGACCAAAGCTTATCGACTCGCTTTGTATGCTTCAAGGCATCGTGCATGGTCGCCTGTTCCTTCGGGCATGTAGACCTCGTCATCCATTTATCTGTCAGCCAAATGTCACCAGGCCATCCCACACTTTTGTCCTCATTCCTCTGGGCCCATGGCCCTTAATGTCAGCTAAGTTGTTTGAATTTGCCCGCTCAAAGGCCTTATCTCGTGCTTTGTTCAAATGGTCTGGATAACGGTCAAGATAGTCCGTTCCCAGGCAGTTCTCCATATCAAGCATCGATGTGAACCGATGCTTAGCCTACACAAAGGATAAGTATCTATATTTATTTTCCAATAAACATATAATATATAATTCTATAGAAACACAATTACTTACTATGAAGTCAGTAAATAGTATTTTCTTCATCTCAGCTGGATAACCTCGCCACGTACTAGTCGAAACAGGCATCCGTGTCATGACATTGTACATAATGTCACGTGTCACCCTCGACGGTAGAAACCTCCTCCTGTAAGTACAATAAGATAATGTAAGTTATCTGAAAGTAAATACATGTAATAAAAGATAATATGTCACTAGTACTTACGGTTCAGAATTACATATATAAGTTCCTGCTATCATTTCGCATTGGATTCTCCACATTAATTCGGCCGCTAGTGGGTGGGTCACGGGGTGGCATTGAAATATCCGATGAGGGGTGGGACGGAGCATGCGCCTCCAACGGTCAATGGACTAGACGTTGGTAGGCAAATCCTAATATAATTATATATAAAAAAACACGTATATATTACATTTATATAAATCACGAGTTAATAATAATTAAAAAGATTATCCTACGTAATACGGAGAGAGGTGAAATGTCAGAGGTGGAGAATCATAGGTAGATGCACCATTACGGCCTCTCCCACGATCAAGGTCCAAGACCTCTACCTCGAATGGTCATGATGGATATCTTGACGAGTTAAGAAACTATATGTCAATAAAAACCTCAAAATATAATAATGATACTTAATTTAAATACCATTAACGAAAATTATTGAACAAGCTTCAATTTTAACCACTAACAGTCCGAAGCAACAGATTCCTCATCTTCCTCTCGAGAATTCATTAATTTCATTATTTTCGTTGTCATCAATGAACTCATCATCAACCAATCAATTGATAATGTATATCACATATGTTAACTTCTTCCATTTGGGCATATGCATCAAACAAGGAGGTTTGTTTCATCATCTATCACAGATTGTGTGTTCCAATGGATCCATCATCTTGGTAATAATCAAGATGCTGCAAAGTCATTCAATTCATCACCTTCCTCATTCAATGTCTCAGCCACAAAGAGTTTTGCTCTGACCTTGCATGCTGCCCACCATTCACCACTAGCTCTATTCTCACTTTGTGGGTATCTTGTATAGTACACTTGTTGTGCTTGTTCGGCTAAGACGAATGGCTCATTTGAGTAAAGTATTGATTTATGCTTGATGTCAACCAAACCATATCTCTCATCAACATTGACTCCATTTATCGGGTCAAACCAATGACATTGTAAAAGAAATACTTTGTTCTGATTTCCTACATATGATAGTTCCAATATATCTTCAATGATGCCATAATAGTCGAAGTCATTCTCACCATATATACTACCTCTAACACATACGCCACTATTCATGGTAGCTTTATTTTGTCCGTACACATTGGTATGAAATCTGTACCCATTAACTATTAAGCCACAGTAAGAAGTCACGGACTTGGATGGACCGTAACTTATCCCTCGTATCATTTGATCCTCGACTTGACCTATATTAACTTTGTATCATTACATAGACGGTAGATAGTTGTAACATCTAGCATAATGCACATTGAGTTTAATATGATTGATCACTATTATGGATAAAAAGGACTCACTAGATGTTTTAGCACCTACCAAGTCCTTATCCCGAGCTTCCAAAATTTGATCATCGAATATTGGGATCTGTATCCCTTAACGAATCCTCGAATTGTCTAATCAATACAATAATTAATATTTAGCATAAATTTAGCACATTAATAACAAATTCATTAGATAGAGAGTAAACTTACTAGAATAAGGTTCTTTTCTCCACCTACTCAACATCCGTCAAGAATCTATTTCGACCTCTCTCCGAAGGAGACATGGATGCTTAAAAACAAACAATCGTTCATTAATTATTTCTTCCCCACCGTCGTCATTTCGAGGAACTTGATTAGGTGGGGATCGAAATACATGGAAGCAAAATTAGAAATTTCTTCTAAAATATACGCTTCAAAATAGATCCTTCAACTTTCATCCCTTTCTTTTCAAGTCCATGATACACCTCTCAAAGGGGTACATCCACCTGTAATGCACTGGTCCTCCAACCTTAGCTTCATAAGGAGATGCACGACTAGATGTTCCATCACGTCAAAGAATCTTGGAGGGAAAATCTTCTCTAACTTGCAAATTGTTTCAATGATAGAAAGCTCGCATTCTCCATAGTAGAAGCATGTTTTTTAAAGAACAAGCTTAGTTCTGTTAACGGTCCCCATATAGGCTTTGGCAAGATATCACGAAATTCCAGAGGAATTAACCTTTGCATAAAAACATGACAATCGTGACTTTTCATTCCATATATCTTCCTGCCATCTACATTGATGCAACATGCGATATTCGACGCATACCCATCAGGAAATTTTAACTGTTTTATCCACTCACACACCATCCTTCTTTTATTGGCATCCAAGACATACGTCGCCTTTGGTTTTTTACACTTGTCATTGTCAACTATTAGCTCCAAGGTAGGACGTTTGCATATTATCTTCAAATTTTCTCTTGCATTTGCATTGTCTTTTGTCTTGCCCTTTATGTCCATGACAGTGTTGAAGATATTATCAAACACGTTCTTCTCAACATGCATAACATCTAAATTATGTCGTATTAGATTAGTCAACCAATAAGGCAATTCCCAGAATATGCTCTTCTTCACCCAATTGTGGTGTATACCAAAGCCATCTTGTTTTTCTTTACCTGAATTCAAGCCGAAAATAATTTCCTTAAGTTGAGTCACTCTATTGAAGACATCTGTCCCATCACCGTTTGGATTCGATTTTTCCACTGTTGATCTCTTAAAAGAGTTTCGATCACGGCGAAATGGATGATCAAAGGGCAAAAATTGGCGATGACAATTAAACCAACAACATTTCCTACCGTGTTTCAACACAAATGGCTTACTGTGATTCAAACAAAGCGGACAAGAAAGTTTTCCATGAGTGCTCCACCTAGACAGCATTCCATAGGCTGAAAAGTCACTTATTGTCCACAACAAAGTCGCTTTCATATCGAAATTTTGCTTCTTCCAAGCATCATAAGTTTGCACCCCATCATCCCACAATATCTTCAGATCGTCAATTAGGGGTCTAAGATAGACATCCAAACTTTTACCAGGTGACTTTGGTCCAGGAATCACAAGAGTGAGGAATATGTATTCCCTTCTCATATCATACTTGAGGTAGATTGTACGGTGTGACGAAAAACAGGCCAACATGAATATGGTGTGGGCTGTCCAATGGATTAAAACCGTCCTCAAGAAGCCTAACATTTCGTCTGGGCAAAAGTAGAATGGGTAGCATCAAATCGTTTCTAAGCCTCAAGATCAATATGCCTCGATCACCGATTCATCTTGATGCACTCCATCCGCATGCCAAGTCATATATCATACATAAATAGACGTTGGAGTCTTGGCATAATAGGAAAATATCGCAACACTGCGGCACATCCTTCTCATTCGATGAACGTCCCGCTTCGGTTGAATCGTGGGTGTCCACATACTAAGCAACCGAGTAGAGTCTCTATATTCTTTGTAATACAACATACACCGATTAAGACACGCATCTATCTTCTCATATCCTAATCCCACTCCTAACCATTCTCTTCGATTTGTAGAAGTTTTCGGGTAACCTTTCGTGCTCTGGAAGCATGCTCTTAATTATGACAATCATTCTATCATAACAACTCTCACTCATGTTAAACTCGACTTCACGTTCAAAAGTTGTGTTACAAAATTTCGACAATTCGTGTGCTTATGGCAACCATCCCATAAAGGTTCGTCAGCAAGTCATAAAACTTCGGTGACGCATTTGGATCCTCTTCTAAATCTTGAGCCTCTTTAATCTATCACTCTCATCCATAACCATATCCACGTATGGATTCTAGGCTCCACGTCGTCATCATGGACAATGGATGTTGAGCCGCTATGTCCCCATATGTCCTCTACCATGAATGATCCAATTTACATAACCATCCACAAATTCGTACTTATACGGATGTTGTTCTACCCCAAATACCTCCCTCCAAGCACGATTCTTACATCTAGCACATGGACAAAGGATGCGATTTAATGCATCACTAACCGTCAGGTCTCCTAGCAACCCTAATGAAATCATCAACTCCATCCTTGAATTCTTCATTTACATAGCCTGGTAGGATCATTTCTTCGTAACATCCAACTTCGATCGTCTCATGATTGCTTGAAATTGGTTTAGCACATTAATACATATTTCTTAACATGGTATGGCCCTATCTTCGATAAGAAACTTTTTCAACACTTGGTTAATAGTTATTCCTTAAATCTCATATTTTATACTTGACAAAATTTTGGAAGAGCTATTTCCATTTCTCTACGTGCATGACTATAACGCGGTAAGTGCGTTTAAGTATACACGCAGAGAACAAAAGGAAATGTAGCACACCGAAATATCAAAAAGTATAAGATATGAGATTTAAATAATAACTATTAACCAAGTGAAGGAAAAATTTCTTACCAAATTGTCCAACTTGGATAATTCAAGATTCAATACAATAGATCTAACAATAAGTATGTGTGCTCATTCATATTGAATCTCAAATGGGAAACTAAGGTTTTGCTCAAATCTTCACTCGAAAAAGAAAATAAAACTTTAAGCATATGTTAAAGCACAATCAAAAGTTAAATCAAACCAATATTCTTAACACAAAATTAAGAAATTCATAACTTTTATTTCCAACATCCAAGATTTGATGTCATATTTAGATAGTCCTAAATGTACCTCATAGGAGAGAAAAACATAAATAAAATCTAAGAGAAATTATTTTTAGGTCACAAAATGAGTTAAGTAAGATACCAGCCACTAAAATTTGAGAAGAATCGAGTCATATGAAAAATGAGAATAAACGTGAACCAAAGAATCCTAACACTTTGAACTTAAGTTTCGATTTTCCCTTAACCCACGACCCCAAAAAACAAAACAAAAGAATAGAAAAGAACGAGAAACAGAGAAACAAAGGGGAGAAAGAGAGAAAGGAGAAGAAAGGAAGGGAAGACGAAAAGAAGAAGAGCAAGGCTCCAAGGTTAGTCATCACCTAAAGGTAGGAGATTTCTATTCTTTTTCCTCTTTATTCTTTTGAATGGGGTTAGAGATTTCGAATGGAAAACTATTTGGAGAGCAAAATCCTAGCTCTTAACTTGATTCTTGCTTCCAAGAATTAAGTTAGGATAATTTTAGTCTAATAAGTATTAAATAGTCATTTATAGTGCAAACCAACCATTTTGGTTCATGATAGAGAATCTTACAAAAGGATTAGAGAAAAATGAGAATTAGGTTGTGATTGATTGACTTTGATCATAATCTAAGTTTAATGAGTTAGATACTAGTTAGTTGATGGATTGGAGCCCTTAGAAAACACTTAGAATCCATGATTTGAGGATTAGAACTTGGTTAGAAACCAAGATTATGCAATACCCGAATTTGCAGAATCGGGACAGCACCCGAACAGCTGTGGTGTTTGTCGCATAACTTGAGCTACACATATCGGATTGACCTGATTTTGGTGTCATTTTAAAGCTAAGACACAGGGCTACGTGTGGTAAGAATTTCAGAATTTTACACCAAGCCAAACAGTGCCAGTATCAGTTTGAATCAGAGTTGGATTCTGCAGAAAATGCAATCAAAACCAGATTGCATAACTTCCTGCTCTGGTGTCCGTTTTGCGTGAACCCAGTGGCATTTTGAAAGTAACATTTAAAGCTTCTTGGCTGGAAAATTTCAGAATTTTCCTGTGCGTAGTTTGTTCCCATTTGCAGTTTAAAGTCAGCGCAGAAACGGGTGAATCAGTGAATTCCCTATTTTTGCTTCTGCAAAATGTCGCATAAGTTTAGATACGCTTATCCAAATGAGGTGAGGTTTAAGCCATTGGAAAGATAGGGGAGAGAGCTATCTTCCCATAAAATTTCAGAATTTTACGAGTTAGGATGCACATTTGGTGCAATCTTGAAAATCAGCCTTTTTAGGTAATATTTCGAGGTGTTTTGGGATGGTTTGAATCCTAGAAATACGGGTAACTCCTTTAATAGTTTAAGTTGAGTTAGATATGCAAGTATTGTGGTAAATACTTTACTCTCTCAATAAGTATCGAGGTGTGGGAAGAGCTAAGGCACTCAGGTCTTTTTATGGGTTGCATGGAATACCTATTTTGCTCAAGGATAATATTGCAAAAGGAGGGAAGTTACTTGCGTCGCGCGTGGTTTTGCTCGGCTCCGGGAAGGGCTTGGGTGGTGGAGGGGAAGGTCATACGGCCGTTGGGGGGGAGGAGATTTGATTTGGGGAGGAGATGTGCAATCAGAACCTAAAAGAGGCATTTTGGTCCTTTTTCTACGAGTGAGCGGGATTTCTAAATTTAGCGAGGAAATTATTCCAAAATCCCTCGCAATTATGCCTCTGAATTTAGCGAGGGAATATCATTACTCGCAATTCCCTCTCTGATTTTAACGAGGGAAACTACTACCTCGCAAATCCCTCGCTGATTTTAGCGAGGGTAACATTTTCCCTCTCAATTCCCTCGCTAATTTTTGCGAGGGAAATATTCCCTCTCACTTCCCTCGCTAAATTTAGCGAGGGCAAGAATTTACTCACTATTGCTTCGCTATTTACTAGTTGTATCCCCGTTTGGATTTTGTTCTGAATTTTAGCGAGGGAAAGTGTTGGCCTCGCTTATCCCTCGCAATTTATTATCCTGCCTGTTCTCACCACTAGAATCAGACGTTTTATCCATTTCAAGAACAATTAGACTGAACCCCGCAACATCTTTGCCTATCAATCCTCTATCTACAAACACATACCCATACGTCAAAAAAATAAAAGTGTGACTGAGGGATTAAGAAATAGGTTGTGGGGTGGGAAAATATGAACACAATAAAATTGGGAACAAAATCCATACAGAATTAACACCAATGGAAACAGAACCATTTAAATCAGCATCAAATGCTTATAAAAAAGACTAAAATTTAATTTGGCTTAAAAGAAATAATAAAAAAAGGGACTTCAATTTAACAAGAGAAGGAGAAGAAAACCATACCTTGGCGATGAATTGAAAGACTGAGAGCAAAATGACAAATTCCCTACATAGAGAAATCAAAAATTTTAGACGACTTGTCCGATGCTCACACTATCGCCCAAGCCATGCGAATTCCCAACGGACTTGACTGCATTGCATTAAACTCCACTACAATGGCCTTCCTATTTGACAAAGCTTGGAGTATCCAAAGAATAAAGTACAAGTTACTATAAGAAATTATGGAGCATATATCATGCAACAACAATTATGAAATTTAAATATGATGACTATAATATAGATCATAAGCCACTGCCAATGTGCCTTAGGTTGAGAGAAAGGCTTTTTTCTTTTTTGGTAAGAGAACTACTTCTATTCTTTAACATATGTTGCTACAATTAGACCCTACAGTATATACACACACACACATTTGATTGGGCACAAGCAAACCCAATAATCTTTGTGTGTGTGGTAAGCAAGATAGAAGAGGAATACTGAAATGGCTAAGCTTGGGAAAACAAACATGTTTGTAAGGCAATGAAATGGCATAGAGGAACTTTTTGCACAGAATACCAACTACCATTTAGAAACCAAAATGCACAGAGAAATGGAATAATGGAATTTAAGAATTTAAAATTTTCAAGCAATAAGTTTTCCAAAAATTTAAAGGTCAATGAACAGGCCCACTCACCAAGAAAGGGGGTAAAAAAGATGGATTTCATGACCACTGACTCATATCTTAAACTAAAATTTACTCTTGTTATTCAATTTGTTTGCCGTTACTCAAAAAAAGACAAATGGAATTTTTTTTATTTGAAACAAAAGATATAATTTTACATTTGCATTTTCTAAAATTAATGGTTTATTAAAGGCCATATGTGATATTATTAATGTTAACTTTGGGTTAAAGCTACTATTGTAAGTATTTCCTTTCATTTTATAGGTATATATTTTTATAGCATTTTTTAAATATATTTTACCATGATTCAATACGATTCACCTTAGAAAATAGCATTCGTTCAAAATACTTATCTCGATCTCACCTTTTTGAATTAGCAAATTTAGAACGGGTATTTGATTATGTTTCATTAACAATACATAATTACTATTCTAGAAATGTCATAAGCATATAGCTTAGCTTTTCAAATGATTCAAACAGATAGTTGGATAATTTATAGACCAAAAGTAACAGACATTAGAACAGAAATTATAGATGCCCACAAATTAACAAAATAAAACACTTGATGCATGATATGTGGACAAAATAAAGAGCAAGAGTAACAGACATCGACATTGAAATGACAGATGTCCACAAAATGGACAAAATAAAACACTTGACAATGATATGTGAATCCTCCGTATCATGTGGTTCTGTTTAATATAGGATTTCACAGCAAAATTGTTAGATTTTGGACTAGCAAAATTGTTAGATTTTGGCCAGAGGGATCAAACACACACGTTACAACCAGAGTTATGGGCACCTATGGATATTGGATGACTTACATTTACATTGCATTAAAACTAAATTCATTGTTCAAGCAAGTGGGGTGACTGGGAGGGTCTTTGAACCATTTTTTAGAGAAATTATTATTCAAACTGAGAGTAATATTCTTGTCCAGTAAAAAAAATTAAAAGAGGAATGAAATATGCATACCCCCAGAATCCTCTTTCCAGTAATGGGACACTTGGGTCCGGGGGCTCTCTTCTTTGTGCTCAGATAAACGAGCTTCCCACCTGCATTTTCAAAACCTATTAGAATCAATAATGCCATTTATGAGTGTGTAAGAGAAAGGGGTGGGATAACTTACCCGGGGTTGTCGCTTGCTTGGGTGGCGCCATTGTCGTGCTCGGGAGGGGAACAGTGTGGGCGAGCCGCTATAAGCGTCTTCGTGTGGTCATCGTGCTTAGAAGGAGGGTGAGAGTGAAATTGAGAGTAAGAGGGAGAGGGAGACTAGAACAGAGAGAGGTAAAAGTGAGATTGAGAGGGATAGGGAGAGGGAGAGGGAGAGCAATAGAGAGAGGTGAGAGCAAGATTGAGAGTGAGAGTGAGAGCGAGATTGAGATTGAGAGTGAAAGTGAGAGCGAGATTGAGAGTGAGAGGGAAAGGTGAGCAGAGAAAGGTGAGAGTGAGAGCAGAATAGAGGAGGTGATAGTGAGAGGTGAGCGCAGCTGTGAGGGATTTGTAATTAGGTGTACTAGATTTTGCGAGGGATTTGTGACGAAACTTTCCCTCGCTACATTTTTGTCAGTTAGCGAGGGAAAATATTCCTCTCAATTCCCTCTCTAATATTTAACGAGGGAAAATATCCCTCGTAATACCCTCGCTAATTTTAGCGAGGGAAATTTTTCCTCTCAATTGCCTCGCTATTAACTCGGGATTTTTTCCCAGATTATATTTTTTAAATTTTGCGAGGGATAATATTTCCGTCGCAGATCCCTCGCTGATTAGCGAGGGAAAATTATCCCTCGCAAAATTCCGTCGCTAGATCTCAAATTTCTTGTAGTGTGATATTGCTTCAAAGCCACCATATTTCTAAACAAAATTTCATTCCAGTCCTCCAGTTTAAACTTTGGTATTCAAAGATTCTATTAAGCGTTGACATTTTCTATTTACCTTGAACTTCACACTCCTACTTCATTCAGCGTCCAGAAGTCTAGTAAGCACTGTTAAGATAGGTTATTATTTTAACTTCTCTTGAAAGTTGTCTATTAGTTGGTTATAGGTGAAAGGTTCTAAACAGATCAATGAAATGTTCTATGCTAGCACTAGATAGCAACTTAGTCTGCTACAATATCATCAAAATAATTGTCAACCAAGGCTTTAACAGGATAGCCATCGTCTGTCCACTGAGCAGCAAAACCTCAAGAAATGTTGAGTATAAAACTAATTAGGAATATAATTGATTAAATGCAAATCATATTTTAGATTACATGCTGTACTTAACTTGGGGTTTTTATGTTTATATGTAGCTTTCTTATTTTATATGTGAATAATACAAATTAAAAATTCATATCATTCTCTCTACAATTTTCCTCAATATTTCTTTACTCTGTCGTACTCTCGCAATAGTTTCTTACTTTGCCATTTTGTGCCGCTGTCTAAGTTTGACCACCGTTGGACATGTGATACACCCTCACGCCCCGCTCAAAGAAAGTTAAAGGCTAGGAAATGTAAGTGGTCACCCCTTGCAATTGTAGTTCTTGTCTACTCCTTAAAAGGAAGAGCTATTAATTTATTTAAGTGAATATTAGAAAGTTAGAGGTCTAAATTAGAGTCTCCTAAGCTGGAGACCATAGAAGATGGTGTTTATGAAAATATGGAGATTAGTTGCTCTCACTTCAAAAGTGAGTTACCAAAGCAAGCTATTTGATGATGCACAATTTAATTCACAAGGTATATATGTATGCTTACAAGAACCAAAACGATCCAGCCACTAAGGCAAGTCTTGCAAAAGGTGTGAACGATATGACAGGGAATAACACAGGTAGCTTGGATGTGAATGATGACACTACAACAAAATTGGCTTATGGCCACATTTTTTTAAACTACACTTTAAAAGTATACTCTTAAGTTTTAATAAGGAACACTTTTATAAGAATAGCCTTTTCTGAAGCATATGACCACATTTTTTTCAGTTACGCTTAAAAAGTATACTCTTAAGTCTTAATAGGATACAATTTTATAAGGGTGGCTTTTTCTGAAAAGTTTTGACAACGGATTTTTAACAACACTTAAAAAATACACCTTTAAAGTATAAATGGTACATTTTTTAAGCGTTGCCATACAGTATTATATTTGGGCACGCTTAATAAGTGTAGTCATTACTTTTATTTTAAGCTACCCTTTAAAAACGTATTCTATATTTTTTACCTTCCTGCTTTCTTTTTTATGCTTTCCCACCCATTCTTGTTTCCCCACAACACCAAAAACACTCCTCCACTCGAAACACTCTGCAAACACCCACTCACTCCTCTCTTTGCAACTCATTCTTCCTCTCCCTCTCAGAGCTCAGCGCTCACTGAGTCTCCCCCACACTCTGCTATCTGCACTCATTGCACTGCTCAACCCGTAGTCCTGCACGGTGCACCGATCCATCATCTCAACCGTCATAATTGAACCTATCTCAGTCTTACTCATGTTGTCTTCATGGCATCGATTCATCGCCACATGGCTGCTGCCATCGGCTCCGCTACGTCGCTACTCACACCACCGTCGGCGTCCTCTGCAGCAACGTCTGTAACATCCCAATATTTACTATTCAGATATATCGTCATATAAAAAAATAGTTCATATTGACTATGCCACTTCTAACATCCAACCACTAACCTATATCATTCATACATAATGAGTAAATATGAAGAGTCATGATAACAAAAGTTATATATATACATTATTGCCTCCAAAGCACATTGTAATACATAAACTTTTACAACAACAAAAACTAGCATATTATACAAGCTTTTTCAACAAAAAGAAATATAACTACACTAATCTTCGTTCATCTTCTCCTTCCCTTTTGAGGAACTAGCACCTGGATTTACATGACAACACAATCAATGTGAGAAAAACATATCTTAGTAGAAGTATTCTAATACTAGTATATAAACATATACCAACAAATAATATACTCAATCATCAAATAAACACTTTAGTCACAGAAGCAAATAACATTTCCATTTCAGAGACACGCAATTGCCTATACAACTGCAATGCATGAATATGTCATGATAGCAACCGCTCATATAATCGACATGTTATGCCAATTAATGTCTAATGTTTATGCCTATACAATGCCTAAATATGAAATGCATAATGTATAATACCATTTACAAGAAACCAGTTGCATGATAATGTCATGAAATGCATAAGCCTTGAACAAAACAAAGGAACCCGGCTCCATAAGCTTTGAGCAAGCACTGGAAACCCAGTTCAAACAGTCTTCAATCTGGGTAGTGAGGGAATTGCACCATCCTCATCAACGTGGTCTTCAACAATGATAATTATGATAGGAATGATTTGTTACCTACTCATTCAAAATTATATTTGATCACAACAATAATCTCTGTGATAGGAAGGATTGATTACCTTCTCATTCAAAATCACATTAGATCATCCACAACAACCACTTTGATAGGAATGATTGATTACCTTCTCATTCAAAATCACATTATGATCATCAATAATGAGAGCTCAACCTTATCAACATAGCTATGGAACAATAATAATGTCAATTATTACAATAACTGGCATATAAATTGATTTACATTCCTAACTACCAACATGAAATACAATGATGTTAAATACCACAATAATTAACATACCAATTGATTTACTTTCACCATACAACCACTTCATTAAATATTCCTATTAGAATTTCAATACTCCAAAGGAAGTATAAATAAAGAAACTACACCATGGGAAGACTTCATAGCATCAAACATAACTTAAAGTTGCTCCCAGACACCCACATCGCGGCATCTCCTGTTCCACATCGCGGCGCCCAAGCTTCGGGTTTTAGTACTGGCAGGATGTTGCAGCATCCTTGTGCAATGCCGCGGCGCGCACCCCTATTCTTCAACACGTCCCAGCACTTAAGGTACCACGTCGCAGCGCCCATCTCTCGAATACCAAAATCTGGGCATGCATCACACCAATGTCGTGACGTGCTACGCTTTACGCCGCGGCGCCCACTGCAGAACTCAGCATCTGTAGAATTCTACAGATACGGGTATTGTTCCATTGGAACTAAACCCTCTTCCAATCACTCAAAACTCAATTTCAAGTGATTTCCAACTCTAACAAGGTTCAACTACACATAGCAACACTTAATTCACTTCAATTTTACTCAAAACTACAAAGATCATGAAAAATCCCCTACCTAAAACCCCAACTTTGATCTCAAAGGGAATTAAAGGCTTTCAAAGGTTGAAAATTCCATTCTCACACACCTAACAATTCAGAGACAAGCCATCCTCGAATTATCCAACAAGTTTCAAACCAAAAACACCAAAATTACACTATAAAACCATGATTCACATCAAGTACTCTTAAGACCTAATGAAGAAAATGGAAAGATAGTATGAAAACCAAGGTTCCATCTACCTTAATTCCCAGAAATGAAGTCGGTTAATCGTTCCTCTACAAAGATAAGCTCTTTCCCTCGCTTAGTTGTTGATCCTTCTCCCTTAGCACTTTGATCTCCCTTCTCCTTTACTTTTCTTGTGGCAGCCATGAGAGAGAGTTGTGAGAATGAGAGTAACCTCTCATTTTCACCTTAAATAGGCCAAAAACAAACACAAGGGTCATGTCCTCCTATTTTGGTCACTTAAGTGACCAAAATTCACCTGAACAGTTAAGAACACTTAGTTATCACCAAACTAAGGTTCCCAACTTCCAACAGATTTAAAATAAATCCTAAGATTCATTAGAAATCTCGTTACACCATTTTCTCATTTTTTCATATCCGTTAGGGGTCAATCTAGTACCAAAACACACAACCACTATGCTTAAAAATGTCAAACTAACTATGATAAATCTCAAACTTTAACCACATCTATTTTCACATATTTGTGACCTAGAAACAAGTTATCCACACTTATTTCCACTAACTAAACAGTTTAAGTCAAAATTAGGGCTGAAAATAACTATATTTCACATATATAGCTACAACAAAATGACTAAACATGCTCAGATGGTCACAAAATTTCACAGACATGACAAACAGGTATTAGGTTACCTTTGTAATCATATACAAGTCTATCATGCTTCCATAGGTGTTACATTTCTCCCCTCCTTTTTAAAATTTTGTCCTCAAAATTTGGTTTACCTACGATAAAAAGTTCCAAACAACTCACACACAATAACAAGTACAACCAAACCTTAAGAAAACAAAATTTCACAACAAGCACAACCATGTAATCACCTTTTCCTGAACTATAGGCTGGTAATACATTCACATTATGTATATTGAAGACTCTCCCCAGTCTACCCTCTGACTTTGCCTCCTTTCTTGGAAGACAATTCCTTGCAAAATGGCCCGACTGGCCACACTTGTAACATATTACCTGCTCAGCTACACAAGCTTTACCTCCGTGGTGCCTACCACATTTAGCGCACAACTACTCACGACTATCCCTCTAATCTTATCTCCCTTTGTCTTTTTTATCTCTATGTTGCGAAGCACTCCCCTTTGATCTACTTTCTAAACTCTTTCTCTTGTAGGATTCTTGTGATCGATGCTCATGCTGTGGTTTAAAACTTAGGGGTTCAACAACTCTATATTTGTTAACCAAGGACGGGTAATCCATTATCTCAAAAGGTTTCACCAACCTCCTCATGCTCTCTCTCAGCTCAATTTCAAACTTCACACACTTCTATTTATTATTAGGATTGTACCGGAGCGAAGAAGAAAACTTGGATAACTCCTCAAATTTGGCCACATACTATCCAACCGTCATGTTTCCTTGCTGCAGCTGAAGAAACTCCACCTGTTTCTCTTCTTGCACGGTTTATGGAAAGTATTTCCCCAAAAAGATAACCTTGAATACTTCCTAAGAAACCTGGATCCCATCCATTTCCATCAGTCTCTTCGCGTTATTCCATCAGTGCTTAGCTTCCCTTTTCAGCATATATGCTGCAAAAGATACCTTCTGCTTCTCTGAACATCTCATAGCTGTGAAAATCTTCTCTAACTCAATTATCCATTCCTCAGCCATTTCCGGGTCATAATCTCCTTTGAACGATGGTGGAATCGTTTTTCGAAACTCAAAATGGTCATGAAAATCCTGGTTCCTCTCTTCCTGTACCTCACGCTTAGGTGGTAGTACCAGTGGTGGTGTGGGTTGTGTTTGATTGGCCTCTAGCCTCTCAAGCACCTTAGCAATTATAGCTGTCTGCTCCCTCATTATTGTGGCATTCGCAGTTGTCTGCTCATGCATTGCTTCGACCATTGCCATCACGGCCTCGGCCATCCTCGAACCCTCATTCTCAAGGTTTCGATTCCTGCTTCCACGAGGTCGTCCTCTTGCTGCCGATCGCCCTCGTGCTACCATAGTTTCTTGTAAACATAGAACAATCCATATTGTGTTAGTTAGGCTCAATATCATGTAATCGTGCCACAGTAGCTAAAGTGAACATCTCAAAGGCAAAACATGTAATTCTACTTAAACAATCACATATAAGAGATAAGTGCATAACCAACACGAAACATGCCTAAGCATAGTCAGTCCATACCCCGGCTCAAAAGGATGAACTACTCTGATACCAAAATTTAACATCTCAATATTTACTATTCAGATATATCGTCATATAAAAGAATAGTTTATATTGACCATTCCACTTCTATCATCCAACTACTAACCCATATCATTCATACATAATGAGTAAATATAGGGAGTCATGATAACAAAAGTTATATATATACATCACTGCCTCAAAGGCACATTGTAATACATAAACTTTTACAACAACAAAAACTAGCATATTATACAAGCTTTTTCATAAAAAAGAAATATAACTACACTAATCTTCATTCATCTTCTCCTTCCCTTTTGAGGAACTAGCACTTGGATTTACATGACAACACAATCGGGGTGAGAAATACATATCTCAGTAGAAGTATTCCAATACTAGTATATAAACATATACCAATAGATAATATACTCAATTATGAAATAAACACTTCAGTCACAGAAGCAAACAACATTTTCATCTCAGAGACACGCAATTGCCCATACAACTGCAATGCATGAATATGTCATGATAGCAATCGTCTATACAATTGTCATGTTATGTCAATTTATGTATAATGTTTATGCCTATGCAATAGCCTAAATATGAAATGCATAATGTATGATACTATTTACAAGAACCCAGTTCCATGGTAATGTCATGAAATGCATAAGTCTTGAACAAAACAAAAGAACATGGTTCCATAAGCTTTGAACAAGTACTGGAAACCCAGTTCTAGCAGTCTTCAATCTGGGTAGTGAGGGAATTGCACCATCTTCAACAACGCGGTCTTCAATAATGATCATTATGATAGGAAGGATTGGTTACCTACTCATTCAAAATTATATTTGATCACAACAATGATCTTTGTGATAGAAAGGATTGATTAAATTCTCATTCAAAATCACATTAGATCATCCACAATAGTCATTGTGATAGGAAAGATTAATTACTTTCTCATTCAAAATCACATTATGATCATCAATAATGAGAGCTCAACCTCATCAACATAACTATGGAATAACAATAATGTCAATTACTATAATAACTAACATATAAATTGATTTACATTCCTAATTACCAACATGAAATACAATAATGTTAAATACCACAATAATTAACATACCAATTGATTTACTTTCACCACACAACCACTTTATTAAATATTCCTATTAAAGTTTCAATACTCAAAAAGAAGTATAAACAAAGAAACTACACCATAGGAAGACTCCATGGCATCAAACATAAGTTAAAGTTGCTCCCAGACACCCACGTCACGGCATCCCTTGTTCCACGTCACGGCGCCCAAGTCTCAGATTTTAGTATTGGTAGGAAAATGTTTCCAACATTGCGGCATCCTTGTGCAATGCTGCGGTGCACACCCCTGTTCTTCAACATGTCATGGCACTCAAGGTACCATGTCGCGGTGCCCATCTCTCGGATACCAAAATCTGGGCGTGCATCACACCAACGTCGCGACGTGCTATGCTTTACGCCACGGCGCCCACTGTATAACTCAGCATCTACAGAATTCTGCAGATACGGGTACTGTTCCATTGGAACTAAACCCTCTTCTAATCTCTAACAATGTCCAATTACACATAGCAACACTTAATTCACTTCAATTTTACTCAAAACTACAAAAATCATGGAAAATCCCCTACCTAAAACCTAAAACCCTAACTTTGATATCAAAGGGAATTAAAGGCTTTCAAAGGTTGGAAATTTCATTCCCACACACCCAACAATTCAGAAATAAGCCATCCTCGAATTATCCAACAAGTTTCAAACCAAAAACACCAAAATCACACTATAAAATCACGATTCATAACAAGTACTTTTAAGACCTAATGAAGAAAATGGAAAGATAGTATGAAAATCAAGGTTCCCCCTTCCTCAATTCCTAGAAATGAAGTCGGTTAATTGTTCCTCTGCAAAGAAAAGCTCCTTCCCTTGCTTAGTTGTTGATCCTTCTCCTTTAACACTTTGATCTCCCTTCTCCTTTGCTTTTCCTGTGACAGCCGTGAGAGAGAGAGTTGTGAGAATGAGAGTAACCTCTCATTTTGGCCTTAAATAGGCCAAAAATAGACACAAGGGTCGTGCCCTCCTATTTTGGTAACTTAAGTGACCAAAATTCACCCGAACAGTAAGAATACTTAGTTATCACCAAACTAACTTTTTCAACTTCCAACAAATTTAAAATAAATCTTAAGATTCATTAGAAATGTCATTACACCATTTTCACATTTTTTCATATCTGTTGGGGGTCAATCCGGCACCAAAACACACGACCAGTATGCTTAAAAATGTCAAACTAACTCTGATAAATCTCAAACTTTAATAACATCTACTTCTATATATTTCTGACCTAGAAACAAGTTCTTCACACTTATTTCCACTAACTAAATAGTTTAAGTCAAAATCAGGGCTGAAAACAACTATATTTCACATATATAGCTACAGCAAAGTGACTAAACATACTCAGATGGTCACAAAACTTCATAGACATGACAAATATGGGGATTAGGCTACCTCTGTAACCATATACAAGTCTATCATGCTTCCACAGGTGTTACAGCATCCACTGCTACAATATCCAAATTGCAAATGTAAGTAGGCTAGGATTTCTATGTTAGGGTTTCTACTGATAATGGTGGGGTTTCTATGGAAATTTATATGGGGTTTCTACTAATGTGAAACATGCTTATTAATTGTCCATATAACCTATTTGATAAAATGACTCCAATGGATCGATTGAATTTAAGCTCCCTCTATTTTTCCATCTTAATTTTTATTCTCAATTTCTCTACTTATAACTTATTACTTTTTCTTAGTTCACAACAAGAATTTTCTTAGTTAAATTTTGTAGCTAAATTGTAGCAATTCTGTAGCTATTTGCTTGATAAAAATTTTCTCTTTATGATTCAAAATTTAGCTATGGAATTTTATTTCGTAGCTAATCTGTAGCTAATTTGCTATGGATTAGCTATCAAAATATTTCATAGGTAAATTTCATAGCTAAATCGTAACTAATCTGTAACTATTTGTTTAATAAAATTTTTAACTTCCTGTATTCAAAATTTAGCCATGAAAATTTAATCTGTAGCTAATTAACTACGGATTAGCTACCAAAATTTTCCGTAGCTAAATTTGGTAACTAATTTATAAAATTATTGTAGTGGTTGTGTTTACTATCCTATTACTGCAATGGATAGTGCTTTGTAGTTTGTATCATGAAACCAAGTACAATTCTCCCTGCGATCACTATTCAATGTTGCTGAAATTTCAAGGTTCTGATCAATGAGGTTGAGGTTGTAGTTGCAGTTGTCTATGGTGGTGGTAGTGGTAGTGATGGTGGTGATGCTATTCTTGGGGTGCTTATTGTGGCAATAGAAGATGAGCTTAGATTTGGATCTGCAGTGGATCTATGTGATTGATTAAGAAGTTGGGTGGGTGCAAGAGGAGGAGGAGGATAAAGATAAATACACTATTTGATTCTTTTCAGTACATAAATATGAGAACTCAGAGGATATCACTTCTCCTAAAGAAGAGGTTTACCACACCAAATTAGGTTAAGGTCAGTTTGCAATATGCCCTTAGTTTCAAAAATAAAAAAGACTGGTGGTTATCTTTGAAAAGCTTGATTCTGAAGTTGTTTCTTTGCTTTGCACAGCATAAGGAGCCAAGAGAAGTTCATATGTTTGTTGATTTATTTCTTCAAGAGATTGGTATATTTGTAATTTTAAATCAATTATTGTGTTTTCTGTCTTTTAAGTTGCATTAGATGGTATAAGGATTATAATTGATTATTAGTCTTACTAATTTTTTACTAATTAGAAATATTATGAATGAGCATGAAGCCTTATATATCTCTATTCTATGAACATGTATGGTAATTAATTGAAGCAAAATAGAGGAACATTTTGATTTCTCTTATTTTATGTTCCAGCTTGAAGTTATAAGTAATAAAGTGAAGCAGATTCTGCCTCAAGGTATATGTAAGCACATGCATATGGTTTTTCTGACTTCTGAGTATATAGATCTTTTTGTAATTTTATCAAATAATTGGCCTACTTTTCAGGTAAGATAAATTAGTTGCCACAGTTTCATTTCCCCTGAGCTTGACATAAAGCCCCTTGATAATCTAGCTTTTGCTCTTTGTTTAGTTCTTTGTTCTTGTGCATAGGATCTTGAAGTTTTCTAAACTTTTTGTATTTTTTTATTTTGAGGCTTTATCTATAATTTTGATTTTAATAATCCATAGTTTGATTTTGAATGATACCTTTGTATTTGTTCTCATTAGTTTAATATTGTGGTGTTTGTTTTGTTGAAATGAATGCATGCTATTTGATAAAATGCCAAATTCTTTCTACTAGTCACTATTATTTTAGGTGCTGAGTCAGATTGTGTTGAAAAGTTTGACATAGGATGTTGAGTTTTTTTTTTGTTGGTTTTTATTTTGTCCTGTTCCTTAGGGTGTAATGATTTGTGAAACTAGGTGTTACTTTAGATTGTGTGAGGGGCTTGTTAGTAAATGATCTTGTAATTTACTGATTTGATGCTTCTAGAAAATGGATTGGTCTGGTTCATAAATTTTGTTAGTCTCCAAGTATATGGCTGCAACCCCTTTCTCTAAAATGCCTTTCTTGACAAATGATCTAAAATGCATGCAGCTAATGTAGTGATAGTTTTTTTTTTTTGGGGATAAAAATCTTTCTGTGTTGTGAGAAAACTTGTTATCTTAAGGGCTGTTCTAGAGAGGGTGTTGGGATACTCATTTTCATTCTCCTGGATGCATGGTTGCTGAATTGAAGGAAAGAAGCAATAAGAAGAGAAGATTGGTCATTATTGTGTGCTGCAAAAAGGCAGATGTCTTCATCCTTTCATTTGCATTTCTATCATTATAATGTGTGAAATGTTGGCTTCTTTTTTAGCTTGATAAAAGAACTTGTTGAGTTCTACTTCACTTTTGTTATGGCCTTTGTTTGTTGGATTATAATTATTATGCCTTATATGATGTTAGTGTAGTGTTATTAGTCTCTTGGTAAGCAAGTTGGCAATGTATAATCTCTGGAGGTTTGGGTTTTGAATATATGATTAATAAGCGGATGCTTGCAAACAAGTTGGAGGTTCATGTTAATTTGGATTATAGCTACCTCAGATTTGAAATTAGTTCAAAGCTCTGTTAAGACTTATCTTGGAAGGCTTGGCAATAATATTCTCGAACAGTTTTCATGAAGGCTTCTCTTAATAGTTTGATCAATCTAGCCGGTTGGTTGGAATGGAGTGGTAACTTTGCCTTAAGTACTTTGTACTATGGAGAGTACATGCACAAAGCTAGGTTCCTCAACAGCAAATCAAGTTAAATGGTCAGGATATCATGTCATTATCAGCGCTTCTGAAGCTTCAAAATTCACTTTTACAAATTTCATCTTTAACAACTCATGGTTACCATTCACCTGTATGTCTTTCACCTCTAGTTTATAAGTTTTATCATTTATTTGTTGCTTGAAAATAATTTTGAATGATGTACTATCGAATACAACAGGAAAAATTACTTAGCCTAGCTGATAAATAGCTTTCTTCTACTGTGATTTGATTTCATTCTATTCTTTATGGAAATGTATTGAGAATACACACAATTATTCAATATACAATTTGAAGAAGTTGATATTTTACGTTTGGAGTCTAGATTTTTTTAAGTTGATTTAGTCTTGATTTTTGCATTTTCTTATAACTTCTGTGATTATTACTAGTTCTTTTTCTTTTTTTAATTGAACCAAAATGACATAAAAATGAATAGTGTATATATTCTAAAATTAAAATTCTATAAAAATAATATATAAAATAAATGACATTAAAAATATTAAAAAATGAAGCATTTTTAATGTTTTAACAAATTTAACTAGAAGGCGTGTAAGATTAACAAATGGTACTTTTACAATTGATAAAGGAGTAGTCATTATAGGAAGTTAAAAAAAAAAAGCAACATAAGGGAACACTTGTAAAGTGATGCCTATAAAGTTTGTAATAAGGGAATGCTTTGAAAGCGTACCTATAGGGTTTGACATAAGGGAACACTTCGAAAGTGTACCTATAGAATTTGACATAAGGGAACGCTTTATAAGTGTACCCATAGGATTTGATATAAGAGAACGCTTTGCAAGCACACCGATAGAGTTTGACATAAGGAAATACTTTACAAGCGTACCCATAGAGTTTGACATAAGGTAACACTTTATAAGTATACCCATAGAGTGAAGAAGATAAGTGTCCCCTTTGACTCTGAAAAAGCGTAGCTTTAGATAATAGGCCACGCCTGAATAGGCCACCACTCTAAAAACATTGCATTAGGGCCAAAAAGTGTAGCCTTCTTCAAAGGCTACACTTCAATATACTTTAGAGTACACTTTTGAAGGGTTACTATAAATGTACTGAAAAAATGTGAAGTTCATAAAGTTGGATTTGGAATTGGTGATTCCTATTGTTAAGAGAGCCTTGCCTTCAACAATTCTTTTGCAAGAGGCATATAGAATTGGAGAGCTCTAAAAAGAAGTGAAGAAATGGTTAGCAGAAGCAGCTAAGTTACATGAGTAATTCACAGTCCTTAAAGACAAAGTTCCAGATACCTAGAGAAAATTTGCCCTTATAAATAGCCTTGGAATTAAGGATGTTTCTAACTATTTTTATGTACAGGATATATAGCAATCTAAATACAAAAATACCATATAATGGGTGAAATAAATAATAAGTAAAAAATGCCTTAAAAACTTATAGCATTATAAAGCAATATAATTTGTTAAAACTTAAGGTAATAATTAACTTTGTAATAATTAACTAAAAGGATATTGGTAATATATATGATTTGGAATGAATTATACCAAAGATCATTCTTCAAAGATATCAAGATCGATTGTTCAGAAGGCAATTCTTTCAAGATGCATGATCTAATCCATGATCTTGCTCAGTCATTTATGGGGTAAGAGTGTATGATTTCAAAGAATGTAAACACGAATGATTTATCAAGAAGCAAATACCATATTAGTTTTGGCTTTGGTCTATTATCATTCAACTAGTGAGCCATCAAGAAAGTTGAATCCTTGCAAACATTATATCAGTTAGAACTTTACGATTACAATACAAGAATTTCTGGTTGCTTTCCAAACAAATTGTTCTCTTCAGGTTTTAAGCACAAGTTCTTTCAACTTATCATCACTCGGGAGTTTAATTCATTTGAGGTATTTGGAGCATTATTGTTTTATGATAAAAACCTTTCCTAACTCAATTTATAGCTTACAAAAATTAGAAATCTTGAAACTATAAATTTTTCATAACCTTAGTCCTTTATCCTCTATTGAAACAATTGACTTGCTTACAGAATTTCATACACTTGTCATTAGCGGTTGTAAATCATTATCTTGTATGTTCCCTAACATGCAAAAATTATCTTGCCTACAAACATTTAGGATATGTTTGGGAGTTTCATAGAGCTAGGTGCAAAAGAGTATCTCATAATGGAATGAAATGAGAAGGTAAGGAATAGAATGGAATAGAACATATCACTTCATTGTTTGGTTGTTTAATGAGTTAAATGAAGGAAGAAAATAGAATTCATGTCATTCCCTCTTTGAGACCCGAAAACGTTGGGGCTTTGGGTGGCAAAGGAAGGACTCCTAGTCCCTCCAACTATCCTACTCACTCTTTTTAAATAAATCCCAAACATATTTTTAGTAAGTTTTACTATTTCATTCTTTGTCACTCCTTCTCTTGTCATCCTTCTAAACATAGCCTTAGCGTATGTTGTCAATGTAGAGAAAGGACATATCTTAGAAGAGTAACATGATCTAAAGCTGGGTGGAAAGATGAGAATTGAAGGCCTAAAAAATTATTGGCAGTTTATATGAAGCTTAAGAGGCTAACTTGAAGGGTAAAAAAAATTGTAGCGGTTATGCTTGCCATGGGACAACAATGGTGAAGCCAAGTCGCATGTAACTAAAGTTGACCAAGTACTTAAGCGCTTCAACCTCACACAAATCTTGAGAGGTTGATAATATGTCACTATGAAGAATTACACTTCCCAAGTTGGATAAGAAATAATTCAGTTCTCAACAATTTAGTTGCTCTTGAGCTTTTTATTGCAAAAGCTGCTTGTAGCTTCCATCACTTGGTGTAAATCACCTTTTTTAAAAAATCTTAAAATATATTTTAAGGATTATGTGTAGTACATAGATGATGATGAATCTTACGATAGTGTACAAGTGAGATGGTGTACTAAATTTGTAAGTGCATAGATCGTCAACAAGTAATAAAGTGATGAGTAGAGTATTGTTTTCACAAGGATCACGTGACTACCAAACTATGATGATTTAATTTAATTATTTAGGCGAACAAAAATAACAATATAAAATAGATTGAATATAATTAAAGAGCAATAAAACTAACAAGTTCTAGGGATAATAGAGTTCAACTAAGGATCAAAGACCTAGGATTAGGAATCTACTACAATTACCTATTATGATAAACATTGATTCTTCTTTATTAATGATTAACTATGTTTTGAAGGTGGTCTGTCCTAAATTATTTAAAGCCCTATCTCTTGGAACTAAAAATGTGTTAAAATTAAATCAACAACATCCTTACAATAATTAAATTAGTTAAAATCCATAAAGTTCTATGATATCCCATTAACCCTCAAAGGATTAAGTCTATCTCTATGTCTTAATTCTTAAGTTCAATTATTAGGTTATTAAGCATTAAACTTCATCTCTCGATCCTTCACCTAACACCTAAAATCATGCAAGTATAACCGATAACATATTCCAAGCATTAAGAACACTAGGAATGAATCAAAAATAATAATTATTTCATTAATAAAAGGAGAAATCAAATATTCAACATAATAGAGTAAATAGTTTCATCCCAACCCTAGAAAAAGGGAATTTAGACACATGATAATTAAAACACAAGCAAGAATAAAAGATATAGACAGAACCATGAATCAATCCTAAAAAATGAAAAAATAAGAGAAGAAGAAAAATAAAGAAAGAATGATGTCTTCAATGGATGCCTATTCTCCCTTGAGCTTACCTCTGACTCTTGTTCTTCGATTCTTGTTGTCTTTCTAATCTCCCTAAAGCCTCCTCAATCCTTCAATCATTGGTCTTTCTATAGGAGATTTACCCATCAATCATTGGTTTTTCTATAAAGTGTGTATAATGAAGCTGACTTGGTAAGTTCAGATTGGGAGTTACGATCTTTGGGTTCAAGTTATTAAAGGGAAATATGGCAAAGATTCATCCATGGCTGAGAGTCTTTGTGTGAAAGATTTTGACTCTAAGAAATGGAAAGGCATATCCAAGCATTGGGAGAACTTACTGCAGTTTGAGGGTTGGTCTATTGGGAATGGTAGATCTATGAATGCTTGGGTAGACAAATGGCTAAGTATGAATATTAGGTTAGGTGACTACTTGGATCACATTCCTCTTGAGATGAATAATTGGAAAGTTTGTGACCTAGTGAACGAGAATGGGGAATCGAGATGGGATATATTAAACAGATTTGTTTTAAACTATATTTGCAACTAGTTCTATGCTGCACTCCCTCCACCTAGTTTCTATGATGATGATGCACATAACTGGCATAGGGAGAGACTGAGGAACTTCACTACGTGTAGTGCATACTTTCTATTGCAGGGTGAAGAGAAGGATGGCTTTAATTAGTAATGAAGTTGCATCTAGAAGTTATAGGTTCTTGAGCGTATCAAGAGTTCATGAACGCCTCATGGCCAACCAGCATCGCAGTAAATGGAGACTTGGGGATTTGATTGCCACAATTGCATGGGGGTTATTAAGAATAACATACATATCTTGAGAGATTTTCCTTTAGCAACTTTGGTACAAGACCACATCATTCATCTCTTGAAGAGAGTGTTTTTTTTTTTTGTGGTGATATGTGAGAATGGTGTAGGTTGAATCTATAGCAAGATTTTGGATCTTTAATGGCCATAGTTGGCAAATAGTGTAGGCTATGACTTGTTGGTGGCTTTGGAAGTGGAGGAACCAACAGGTGTTTGGGGCTGAGTTTGTGAGACCCTTTAAACCATGGAGTCTAATTGGTATGATGGTGAAGAACATTGAAACAACTATGGGCACTAACATTTTCCTGGATCAGAGACCAAATCCTCATTGACTTAAAGTTAAGTGGATTCCTCCTCTTGTAGATTGGATCTAAGTTAACACTAATGGAGCTTTAAAACGGGAAAGCCATAGGGCAGGATACAGCAAGATCATAAGGGATAGGTCTGGGCATTGGATTATTGGATTTTCTAAGTATTTGGGACTTATATTAGCATATGTGGATGAATTATAGGGAGCTTTGGAAGTTCTGTCCCTGGCATGAAGAATGAGAATTACACTATATTTGGATGATAAGTAAAGAGAGGAAAGGAAAAGGAATGAAGGGAAGGGAAATAATTTCTCTTGTTTGGGAGTTTTAAAATACATAGGAAGAGAAATAGAACACATGGGAAACTATTTTTCCTCTCTTCTCCTCAAATACCTAACTTTTGTTCCCCCCAAAATTGAGGTGGAATAGAGGTAACACATGGGTAATGAAATTTCGTTCTGTTCCGTTATTAATCTTCCAAACAAAGAGAATGATAACTATGTTTCATTCCTTCTCTTTCCTTTCCGATCCATCTCCACATATTCTGTTTTGTTCCATTAATAAAAAAATATTCAAACATAGGGTTAGAAAAGTTTAGCTCAATTTAGACTCTATAGTACTTATGGGAAGTATTTCAAGGGTCTCAGTAGGTGGCTCAAATGTGAGGAATATCCTTATGAGAATAAGGAGATTGATCAAGCAAAACTGAGAGGTTCAGGTGCAATTATGTTTATAGAGAATCTAACTATTATACTAATACCTTCAATAACCAGAGGTGTGAGTAGCAAGCCTAGATTGATTATTTATCAAGATCCCCCTTTTGAATTGAGACAGTTGATGTTGAGAGATGTAATTGGAGTCCCTACTCTAAAGTTGATTTCATTGTAGTTTCCTTTTCCTTGGGCTCTTGCCCTTTATTTTACCCAAAAAAAATTATAGCTCTTCAATTGCAAAATTCTTTACGTCCTTATAATTTTAAGATTTTTTGATTAAGTTCCTAAATTTAGTTTACCTTTAGAAACTCCCAACAACATTTAATAAGGAGGATTTCATTAGAAATTTTTATAACTATAGTGGCCTAATTACAAATTTATAAAACATAGGACTAGAGAAAATTTCTAAATAGTATAAGGACTTACAGATTCATTTAGTTAAATAAAAATCAGGCTTTGAAGAAATTTCATAAATTCCATTCAATGAACAGAGTAATATCTTTCCTGTGCATTGCACAAGTTATTTTAAATTTTTCTACAACTATGAGTTTTTTATTTAATAGATAAATATCTAATACATATTTAAATTAATTTATTTTGATTTAAAAATAATTTATAATCAAAATCCTTTAAAGAGATTGTTTAGGAGTTAGCTGTTTTACTTGGTGATGCATGGGACCACTTCTGCTTGGTGATGCTGTAGGCACAACCTTCATTAGGAGTTAGCCATTTTAATTTTTTCCTTTTAGATGTACCCAAAAAAAAAAGAAAGATTGTTTAATTGAAATGTTTTTTTAGTGTAAAATAAATTAATCTAAACATACTTATAATTTTGTAAGGTATAATAGAGACTCATATTTGGTAAACTTATGAGTTAACTTTACATAAATAATTTAATATTTACATATAAGTTGTGTAAATATAGTATAAAGAAAGGTATTTTTAATTTATTTTAATATGTTAAGTGAAGTATTTTCATGACATGCAAAAACTATACAATTTTTAGTTTTTGTATTTTTTTATTCTACAATTTTATTAATAATTTTCTAACTCAATCTTAATTATATTTTTGATAATTTTTCTCTTAATATCAAACAAAATTCTCTTAAAAGAATGCACCCTGTTTTTATTTGTAATATTATGGATGCACTTAATTAGGTCAATACAAACTAGTTTATAATAATATGTTGAAACTTTAGTGATTAACTAAAACTAATATATAATCCTATGAAAAATGAAAAATGTTATGTATTTTTAGATTTGATAGTTAATTATATTTAAGGGAATTAAAACATGTCCTTTCAATGGTGATTGTGTGAATTTTAAAATTTTTAATTTATCTAAAATATAAAAACAGTGCTTAATACACATGCATAGAGAAGCCTCGGGCTTTGGAAGCCCGACTCCCTAACATTACTCAATATTTAATAAATTATGTAGTTTCATTAATTACTCCTTAAAATTTTTCTTTTTATTTGATATTAACTAATAATTAATAGAATGTGCCTCGCTAACTTAACCTTGTTCTCCCAGTAACCACTACTCATTGCCAAAGGAAGAACCTAGGTAGTAGCTACTTCTATATAGTATCCTCCACATTCAACCTCGTCCTCATAATAATTGTTTTCAACTTCAAAGCACAATCTTCACCATCTCTTCTTTTGTTCTTATTTGCTTTCTTGCAAACAAGAAAGTTGAAATATCTCCATAGTTTTTTATTGTCTAAATCCTACGCACGCAAAGTTTGAGTCTTGAAGCCTACCTCATATGTTTTTCACTCCAAGTTGAACAAATAGGCTCTTCAATGGTAGCGATGGAGGCTCATCCCTAAAAAAAAAATTCATAGTTAAGCTTCTTATGCCTCGTTCTGAAAAGTGTGAACCACCCTCTAATGCTTCTAATACTCTTTGCAAGAAAAAAGGGAAGGAGGGTTCTGAAATTTCTGCAAAGCCAAGGAGTAAAACCTAGTGTAAACATTGAATATTCTGCAGTGGGAAGGAGTGAAACCTAGTGTAGCTTTGTCAAAGAAAGCTCAAGGAATTGTGTCTAAAGAGTGTAAATTGAAGAAGGAGCGTGTAGAGTTCAAGAAAAAAGAAGTCAAGGGTTGTGCGGATGGACATTTACAAAAAGATGCAGTGTTGAGTGATCTTAAAGCGTTTGATCATACGAAGAGATGGGTGGGCTTTCAAACTGCCTTTAGATCTTAATGATTTGGAGGTTCTTGATAACTTTGAGGTCATATCAAAGACAATATAGGTTTGGAAAATAGAGAAATGTTATTTGAACAATAAAATAAAGAATTTTGTTATATCTTCTTAAAAATTATTTATAATAATTTTCTTAATACTAAATAAAGAAAATATTTAATAAAAAAGTAAATACATTTAATATCTTAAAAATATAAAAAGCATTCAATATATTTTTTATTTAATAATTAAGATTAGTAAGAAGATTGTGTAGGAAGATTTAGAATTTTTCTAAAATAATTATATCAATATTTACATTTTACTTGTTTAGGAAATAAAAAGTAGAGAGAACATGCGTTGAAATGTGTGTTTTACTTGTTTTACTACTTAAAAAAGAAGTTGTGTAAGAATAATGTAAAAAAATGATGTAAAGATATAAGTCTAAATTTTATACAATCATGATTTTCTTACATCATTTTTTCTCACATAATTTTTTACATTATTTCTTATATTATTAATCATATCATTTTTTTCTATTACTTTATCTCACTTAATTACAACCATTGAAAATAGTGTGTAAAATGATATTTGTTAAAAAATGATGTATGAATATCATTTTTCAAATTTCATAACTCTAGGACTATATATTGAAGCCACAGGTTTGGAGGGTATTGAGCCCAAATTGAACAAAATGATCGTACATAGGCCTGATATGAGGCTTGTATTCTCTTATGCGTTGCTATATACCCACCGAGGAATGAGATTTACATAATTGCAAGGAGGTTTTAGTGAGAAATTTGAGCTCAGTTGGAAATCTTTGAAGGAGAAAGTGATTAAATGAGGAGGGAAAAGAGAAGAAGAATTGTAAGAGGGAAGTCTGTCCAAAAGCTGATATACATGTTGCAAGAGAAGTTTATGAGAAGAAAAGCCAAAAGGGAAATAAGTGCATTAGTGGAGATTTGATGTATTTTTTTCGGATGTGGGTAAAGAGGGAGGAAGAGAGGGGAAGGGGAGGGAAGAATTATAACTATTATATGAGTCATAAAGAAAAATATTTTGTATATGTTTGAGTTAGCTTATTTAAATTTAAAAAATACTTACAACCAAAATATTCTAAAGAAAATATTTGACTAAAATATTCTTTTAATGTAAAATAAATTAATCTAAATATATTTTTAAACTTATAAAGTATAATAAATAGACTTATATTTACAATATAATAACTATATAACCCGTTTCCACTTTGTTTTTATATTACAATATTTGCGAGTACCTTTGAAGTTTATGTTTTACATAATTTCTTTTTTGTTTTACTAGAATCTATTATATCATGTATGAATCATTTTAGATTAATATCTTAAAACTTTAATGATTAAATAAAACTAACTTAATCTAACAAAAATTTATGTGTTTTTAGATTTGACAATTAATAATTAATACTCTAATTTGATTACTTTTTTTTAGTGGGAAGTGATTAACTACTTTATAAAATAAGTTTCTTTCACATTGGATAGTAATAATCAATCATTAACTAGCCTTCTAGCCTGTGCTTCACACAAGCAGTTGAGTAAAATATTTATAATTTTTGTTTAAAAAGTGATATTCTTAATAATTTTATAATCACAAGTTTCGTAATAAATTGTGAGTGAAGATTAATCTATACAAATTTAAGTTATTGATAAAAATAAATATTTAACTATAATACTTTGTAAGTTCATTTAAGTCAGTTAATAATATTATATTCATTCATCTAATTTATAATCATTATATAGTTAGCAAGTTATTTGTTTTTAAGAGGACTCATCAGTTATTCAATTTATATAACTTAATGTCCATGAGCTTTGTACCATTGAATGTACATCACTTTAGCAATAGGACCATCACTATCTCTCATTTTGACTATATTTTTATTGTTATAGTAGAAGTGATATATAAACATTTATGGTACAAAGCAAAAGAAAAAAAAATTGCTCTTAAGGTTAATGTTTTGAAACCTGGATTGAATTGACTAGTTTAATGATTGGATCATGAACTGACTATATTTTAAATTTGATTGCCCCTTATTATGTTATTTGATTCAACTATGATTTGATCATCAATTTAATCGGTTAAACCAATTGAGCTATAACCTAAAGTTTTTGCCAATCCAAATTTTGAAACATTGTTTGGACTACTAAAGAATTTATATATCTTGATAAGATAGCATTGTGTCTACCAACTTTTTTATTTATCATCTTATTTAAGCTTTTAATTTTAAAAATTTTGTTTTCAGTTAGTAAGTAGATGACATGAATAGTTTATAAAAAATATCGTAATATTCATAAAAACATTTTTTGTTGTTATTAATATTTTAGGTTTTTAAGACTTTTTATTATATGTTCTTCTAGATTTTTGTTAGATATATAATTGGTTGAAAATATTTTTGTTAAGCTTCTTGAATATGTTGCATTAATTGATCTCAAGTGGAATAAAATACTTTCACATTAAATGGCCTCAAGTATAATTAAATAATTTTAAAAAATAAAATTTATTTAAAAAGTCACTTCATCACTTATAAGAGCTTATTTTAATATATAATATATAGATATAGATATATAGATATAGACTGATATGAATATAGATAAATATAGATATATAAATAGGAGAGTATATTTGGTGAGAAGTGTTTATTGTAAGAGGTGAAAGACGTAAATCTTGACCATTGAATCTTACATGAATGATCAAGATCAGAAGATAAATACATATGACTTTTTTAAGTGGTTATATGACCTTTAAGTAACTTTTAATCTTAACTATTCATGTATGGTTATATGGTCAAAATTTACTCATCTCACAATAAAAACTCATCTCACTATATATGTCTCCTATAAATAAATATAGATAGATAGAGAGCATATCTGATGAGAGAAGTATATATTGTAAGAAGTGAGAGAAGTAAATCTTGACCATTGAATCTTATATGAATAACTAATATTAGAACATAAATGTACATGACTTTTTTAAGTGGTCACATGACTTTTAAATAAATCTATTTTAGTTGTATGATCAAAATTTACTACTCTTACTCTCTCATAATAAAATCTCTTCCACTAAATATACCTCATAGATAGATAAATAGATAAATAGATAGATAAACATAGATACTTAACAATTAATGAGTCATCAATAATCCTACTGTCGGTATGTCACTTATAACATTTGTTAGAAAAAATAAATTTTGTTAGTATATAATTTCTGTAATTTTTATAAAAGTATGTGATTTTTTTTTTGGGTTAAAAAAGAGGTTTAATACTTGATGTAAAAAGAGGAAAGATAAATTAAAGTGTAAGCCATTCAGGCTGAGTAAGATTCGATTCGATTCGATACCAGAATGAAAATTATATATGCAACTTCAACCATTATTTGCAATTGCATAAGTTTATTAGTATTTTTATATGAAAATCTATATTTTTTTATAAGTTTAATTGGTATGTATTGTTAGTGTAAAATTTTTTATATTAACATCTATTAATATATTGACAAAAACGTATTTATTATTATTTTTTCTCTTAATAATTAAAATAAAAATACATGTGTTAAAATATTAATAAATGTCTATATAAAACTCTTTATACTAATAATATACACTACTTTAATTTTTTTAATAAAATCAAAAGTTACAAATTTCTCATATTTTTTTATAAAGTATTAGTAATTTACTTATAATAAGTATGATATCTATCAATATACTTTTATCCAATACTTAAATAAATACTATAGAATATATATCATTTTCACCTATTTTTTCTTTCATTTGTTTACACCTTAACAAACTATAGCTTTGCTTGTCAATGAATATTGGCTCATCGAGTTGAATTTTTTTTCATGATAACAGTATAATATAAGTTTAATTCCTAATTTTTTATTATCAATAGGCGATATATAATTCTATCATAAATTCTTCTTGAATTCGAATGAAAAGAACTATCTCCCATTCTAAACTTTCATTAAAAAAAAAAAATTAGAGCCTTACTTAGTACCAAAAAATCTCTTTTTTGTTTTTATTTTTGGGCCACGGTGTGTTTCTTCTTCAATAGCTGATCAGCCCAAAACGCAAGCGTTGAAGTGTAAGAAACAAACAAACGATAAAAATTCAGTTGTTCTAGGGTTTTATAACTCAACGATTTCCCATCCGATCATTCAGAAGAATCCTCGAGATTTCAAGTTGCAGTTCCAGGTGAGCTTTGATTTCATTTCACTCTTCTTCGACACATATCCTTTATGTATAATGTAAGGATTTACTTATCAAACTCTCCTTTTCATGGACGCAAATTTTTTTTTTCCTAATTTTTCTTTCCACGAGGTTTGTTTTATGCGAAGTTTTTATTTTTTGTTCAGTTGGGTACTCGATACTCGAAATAGTTGCATTTTTTTTATTTATTTGGTTTCCTTTTTGAGATTATTGGTGCCTTGACTCTCTTTTTTGGGGTTTTATTTATTTTTATAGGGTGATTCTGGTTTTGGGACAATGTCTCGGATTTATATTGGGAATTTGGACCCTCGAGTCACTGAGAGGGATCTCGAAGATGAGTTTCGTCTGTACGGTGTTCTCCGGAGGTAATTGATAATTCTGTTCAATATTCTTTCTTTCTTATTTCCTAGGGAAAATCACCAAAATTGCTAATAATATTCAGTTTAGGAACAATTCAAACCAATGTTAAAAAAATGGTAACGAGTTACCGGTTACTGACTAAAATTAAGACGTTACTTATTCTAAATTGGAATTTTTTACCAATAATTCCTTTTTTATAAAGAAAAATTCCCCCACAAAAGCTTGTTTATTTCTCATCGATAATTTTCTCTTTTTATTTCCGCTTAATTTCAATTTGGAAATCTCTGTGTTTGTGAAGTTCACTGTGCTTTCTTTGGCAGCCTTGAATTTTTTTTCTTTTGTCTGAGTTTGGCAGCCTTGAATTTGGGACAGGGAGTTAATATATATTTGTGTATTGGCAATTGGCAATGATATGTTTTGTATCCCATTAAAAAAAATTGATATGTTTTGTATCCCATTAAAAAAAATTGATATGTTTTGTATCTGTGTCAGGGTCCCATCCATGACACTTTGTTGTCCTTTTTTATAAAGAAAAAAAGGGGAAATCAGCTCTTGGTGTTTAGAATGTGTTGCGATTTGTTTGTGATAGTCATGTTTCATAACTTGTGAACACATGGTCGGTTACAGGTATTTTATTTTATATTTTAAATGTTTGAATCTAATGAATATGTTCAATTCAATGCAGTGTCTGGGTTGCTCGTAGACCACCGGGATATGCATTTATCGAGTTTGATGATAGGAGGGATGCACTTGATGCAATTCATGCCTTGGATGGTCAGTATATGTTCATGTATTGTCAATTTGTCATTATCGGTCTCTCTTTACACTGTACTTGTCCTTGTACTTTTTTGCATCATCAAGAATTTGGACTAACATTAATGTTTGAACGTCATATAGGAAAAAATGGCTGGCGTGTAGAGCTTTCTCATAATTCCAAAGGTGGTGGAGGTCGTGGTGGGCGTGGGCGTGGAGGTGAGGACCTGAAATGCTATGAATGTGGTGAACCTGGACACTTTGCTAGGGAGTGTCGCTTGCGCATTGGGTCACGAGGCCTAGGAAGCAGAAGTAGACGAAGTCCTAGTCCTTATCGGCGTCGTAGAAGTCCAAGTTATGGGTATGGCCGCAGGTGTGTTTGTTGTATGCACATGCTATATATGAAGTAAAGGATTATGCATTTCAAATAACTTTTTCAAATATCTGAGCCTTTTATTTACAGCTTGGCCTCTGTTCTTGTGAAATTTGATATCTCTGGTGGGGTACTTCTTGTGCTTGTTTTGCAAATTATAGGAGAACCACCCATCTTTACTCTTCATTTTCTGAACTTTGTATCTTACCTTTTATTTCTTTTTAATTTGGTAGGTTTGCTGTCTTATTTACTGTAGGCTCTGGTTAAATGTGGATTTGTAGCCGCTCTCTTTTAAGTTATACTGCTTTTTTTCATATTATTTAGTTAATTTAATATGCTCTCTACCTGGAGAAATCTAGTTGTCTGATGTGTAGTTTTGTTAGTCTATCCTGGCATTGGGACCGAAAAGGATATTTAATTTTTTAATTATTTATAAAGCTCAAATAAATTGAAGCTAACTTGGAGTGACTAGAGAAAATCTCAATCTGAATATGGGGGTGGCCAGCCAAATTGGCCTCATTGAAATTCCAGTCTACATTTTCTAAGTGCATTATACTATGCTTCTTAGAAAAATGTAACTTGCTAGCAGTAAACATCCTTTGCTAATCTATGTTTTCTTGTTGGGTTTAGAAGGTTCATGAAAGCTGGTACCTGATATTAATCCGTTGGATTTGCTTCATTTTGTCAGGAGTTATAGCCCGCGTGGGAGAAGATCTCCAAGACGACGTAGCATAACACCTCCTCAACGTGGTCGCAGCTACAGCAGGTCCCCTCCTTACCGTCATTCTCGCCGTGACTCGCCTTATGCCAATGGGTATGTTTGGTTATGTTCAACACAGTTGTTGTTAATTATGTGAGTTAAATAATTGACATGAGAACTTCCTATTAGCCTTGTTAATTTAAATTCTTATGATTTCTTTTTTCAGAGATTAAGATCAGAATGTGAATGGAGCAAATGCTGAATGGTTGTTAAGGAGTCCTCACTGCTATAGTGTAGTTCCTCTAGGATTGGTTAAGCATACACCAGACATGTTAATTATGTTGATGTCATGACAATGGGTATTTGTTAGAAACATGGATTTTGATGGCACTTGCTAAGTGTTGTAGCCGCCAAAAGGGTGCTTTGGACACTGTTTTTGCGTCGGCTGTCTCTCTTCAGCTTACTGAAACTTGAAGGTTGCTTCAGTATTCCCTACTTTATATAACGTTTTTTAGTTGTTTGTTTTTAATCTTACTAATTCACTATGGTAGTTTTTATATATTTGCATAAAGGTTCCTAAAAGCTTTATGTTTCTTTGTTTTGAGGTGTGATTATCGGCCAAAACGTCATTGTTTCGCCACTTACTCCATCTTCTTATCTGCTTCTCTGCTCCACAATCGTCTCATCTTGTTGCTTCTGCATATAAGTTGACTAAGTGCAATGGCAGCAAGTGGGTTGCGTGCGACCTATTTTTAGTGTTCTGCAGTGAGCTTCTGGTAGTTATCCCTTTTGTTGACTGTTCAGGAAAGGAATGCTACAGTTGCATCCTCCTTTTGAGTTGGAGAAATCTAAAGGTGGATGGATAGAATGTAGTTATTGCTGCATCTTCATGAAATTGAGTCAAAGTGGGCCTTGTTTAGTGAGTAGCTGCATCTAGTGTCTGCTTCTCACCATTTTGTGTAGTTAAGTTGATGGTTGGTGCTTCTAAATGTCTGCATCTCGGTTACAATGTTTCTTCTTGTTTCGTCTGTGGTCTGCATGGTACATGATTGGGACTGCAATGATCAGCATCTTGGTTGTGTGGGACACTATTTTGTGTACTCTCCCATGGCAAATCATCTGTTAGGTATCCAGCAATGGATACACAAGAACATACATGATTTATTGAAGAGTGAGATCAGAAAGATCAATTCAATTTAACTAAGCATGCACACGCCAAATGTATTCCATTCTTCACTGACTGCCCTTTGATTCGTGTCTGCTTCCCTACTCGGCTGATTAACTTCTGCTTGCTTCTGATAGAATTTTGTGTCTCTGTCATCTTCAGCTACTGGGATCTGTGTCACTGATTGTCTCCCATCTGCAGTTTGGCTTTGCCAAATATCTTCCACTCTTTATTACGTGTATTTGTTTGATAGCATTATTTGTGTCGGATGGTTGATTTTGAGGAATTCAGTGTCACTTGCCTTTTTGTTTTTGTTTTTTATTTTTCGAGGGGGTGGGGTTGGTTGTGTTGCCAGATTGCTTTGCTTAATGTAATTTAATGCTATTTAGTGCTGCACAGGACACAAATTTTGTTCGGTATAATTGATGCCTTTGAAATTTGTATTAAGATTAGTTTATTCTCTTTACCAAAAAAAGATTAGTTGATTCTGATCTGATCAGTCATTTCTTGATAGCATTATTTGTGTCGGATGGTTGATTTTGAGGAATTCAGTGTCACTTGCCTTTTTGTTTTTGTTTTTTATTTTTCGAGGGGGTGGGGTTGGTTGTGTTGCCAGATTGCTTTGCTTAAAGTAATTTGATGATATTTAGTGTTGTACATACAGGAGACAGAAATTTTGTTCGGTATTAGCCTTTGAAAATGTATATTAAGATTAGTTAATTCTCTTTACCAAAAAAGGATTAGTTGATTCTGATCTGGTGAGTCACGTTTTTTAAGGATTGAGTACTGGCTTTTTATGAATTAACTAGCAGTTAAGGAGTCATGGGATTTTTGTTCTTTTTTGTCGCGGGATTTTGATTCATCTCTTTTTATATTTCATTTGGTGTGAGGCCTCCATGCTATGGACTCTTTTATGTGCAGTCAGAAGCAGGTGCTTCCATTATGCAGTTCGTGGATTTCTTATTGTCTGCTCTACCTAATAGGGTAAAGAGTGATGTACTTGTCAAATGACTTGTTTTATTTTCTTTAAGACTAATACCTGAAATGGCGTTTATCGTGTTTCTTTTTTATATTTTTTCATAAAAACAAACTCAACTGTGAGTTCAGGAGATCGTGTTAGGGTTGCATCCACATTTATGTGGTGTTTATAAGTCAAATTAATCGCTATTAAAGTCTTCTAAAAGCAAAAAGATCTGCTAGAGATAACGTGCACTGGTAGATTGGTTTGTATGTAACCTAGGAGGAGAGCTTATGATTGTTGCAATTTAGAGTTTGGAGAAGGAATGATGGCACTTTGAAGAACGGGAATTAGTAGATGGGATGAGAAGGCGCGTGTATATATATATCGGCTTGATGCAATGTTTGGTGCATATATACCGATGGTAAAAGTCTATTCTGATAGTACTCTTGCATTTGTTGCATAAATTTATTTTGTCCAGTGCTTGCGATAAGAAGCTCAATGTCATTCTCATTCATATTTTATCTTGAGTCTTGACCACCAATTTACCCTCATCATCAGTATTATCACCATAGTGACTACCACCGTTCACTTTTGAAGCCATGACTCGACTACCATCAACATCAACATCATCCCAAGGTTACTATCAACACACGATTGCCATCATGATCGCCAACATCATTTATTTGTTGCCACCATTATCACTCACTATTGCCCTGACACCACCACCCCTTCTGCTGCCACCATACCACGGCCGCACCACCAATCAGATCAACTCCACCACCACTGAGGGTTAAAAGTGGATAAGACTGATATTTTTGTTTAATTTATTAGTGCATTAAACAGACCTTGTTATTACTTGGTAGTACGTAAAATATGATTTTTATCTCTTTTTATGTTACAAAAGTTGTCAAATTTATAGGATGGGGTGTAAATGAGTTTGACTTTACTTGCAAACCTTCTGCATTTTTATTGTATCACGTATATGCGAAGTGATTTTCCTTTTAAATGTTTTACTTACTCAAACAACATAGTCTCAAATGTTTAGAAAGAAGAGGTCATCTGTAATATGTTGTTTGGTCAAAGGATAGGAAGAATAAAGAGTGAAGATTTATTTTCTTGATCAACACTCAGATTTACTGGTTTATAAACTATAATTTACTATTAAAGCACGCAGAGTATATGAAAAACTAAAATTGTTAAGATGAGTTTTAAATTTATGAAACCAATATCTTAAACTGTTTGATTTTTAGGTTCATGATTTACTATGATTTGATGATTTTTGTATTTTATAAAAATCTAAGCTGTTTAATTTAAGAAAAATACTTGATAGTCATAATTGTCTTGCCAGAATTTTTTATTGACTCTTGATTCTTGAAAGAATGAGTGGTTCCCAAAACTTTATCTTATCTAACAATCACCATTAAATCTAAATTCTATCAAGTTCTAGCTTAGTTTTTTTTTTTTCTGGCTGTTTAGTATTTCTCATAATGTAAAGTGCACGTCTTTGAGAAGATTATTTTCCTATCTTAGTAATACTGAAGGATAGGATGAATGAGAAATTTTCAATTCCATCAGTGTACAGAAATTACTTAGAATAAGGTTGAAATGATCACAGAGAGATTAAGCTCATGAGTCATACCATGAAGTTATGAGAAAGAGTAATTAAACGAATATTAAGACAAAAAACTCATATTTCAGAGAATTAATTTGGTTTTGTGCCTGAGAGGTCAACTATGGAAGTAATCTATCTTCTATAAAGATTGATAGACAAGTATCACAGGAAGCAAGAAGAGCTACACATGATTTTCATTTATATGGAAAAAAGCCTATGATAGGGTACCAAGAGAGATCTTGTGGAAGGCTCTGGAGAAGAAAGGAGTTCGTATCGCTTATATTCAAGCAATCCAAGATATGTAGGATGGGGCTAAAACTAGTGTGAGAATACAGGGTAGGGTCATGGAAAATTTTCCTATAACTATAGGACTACACCAAGGGTCAACTTTGAATCCATATCTTTTTACCTTAGTCTTGGATGTGCTTATTGCACATATCCAAGAGTCAGTGCCACAATGCATGCTTTTTGCAGATGATATAATCTTAGTTGGAGAGTCGAGAGAGGAAACAAATGAGAAGTTAAAGTTATGGAGACGAGCTTTGGAAGAGCATGGCTTCCGTCTAAGCAGGAGTAAGATGGAGTATATGGAATGTAAGTTCAGTAAGAAGCGTGCTAATACTAGCTTAACAGTGAAAATTGGAGACCATACTATACCACAGGTCACACGGTTTAGGTATCTTGGATCTATCATACAAAATGACAAAGAAATAGAAGGAGATGTAAACCATAAGATTCAAGCTGAATGGATGAAATGAAGGAGTGTATCAGGAGTTATTTGTGATAGAAAAATGTCTTTCAAGTTTAAGGGTAAATTTTACTGCATAGCTATAAGGCCTACGATGTTGTATGAGACTGAATATTAGATGGTAAAAAGCCAGCAAGAGCATAAGATTAGTGTCGCGCAGATGTAGATGTTGCGCTGGATGTGTGGCTATACAAGATAAGATAGGATTAGGAATGAATGCATTAGAGAGAAAATAAGGGTAGCACCTATTGTGAAAAAGATGGGAGAATCTCGCCCTTGATGGTTTGGACATGTAAGGAGAAGACCCTTAGATGCTCCTATAAGAAGAGTAAATCAGGTGGAGGATAACCCAATAGCTAGAGTTGAAGAGAGACCAAGAGAGACTATAGGTGAAACGATTAAAAAAGATTTAGATTTGAATGATATTTCTAAAGACTTGATTTATAATAAGACACAGTAACAACGTTTGATCTATGTAGTTAATCTCACCTAGGAAAAAAAGGCTTAGTTGTTGTTGTTGTAAAGTTGAAATGGTTTTACCCATCTCTTTCATCCACTTTCTTCTGTTAGTACTCTCCTTACTAGCATATTGTCATTTTTTAGGTAGTAGATTCCTACTTTCTTGACATCTATACACGATACAAAAGCAGACCCTTCAATTCTACTGTGCCTTAACTGTTCATTTACACGTGTCGCTTCCTCATCAATTGCAAGAGGTTTTCCTTCTACAGGGTTGCATTTAGAAGGAGGTGTGTGAGCAAGTTTGCTTTTGCTCCCACTTTTGCTGCCTTTCGTTGCTTCTACAGTTTGGTTAACGTATTTCAGAAGCATTTTGTCTTCTTTACATTTTCTCTTTTTACTGAGAAAAAGATTTATCACGTCTGAATATTTTCTCTCTCCTTCTATCATTTGCTAAAAGCTCTATGTTTTCATTCGTTTTCTCAGAGAAAACCAATCAAGAGGAACTCCTGCACTCCAAACCCTTCGTTGTCACCTTCATCGATGAGCTCGAGAAGCTTCACCAAGTACCCCTCTCCTCTGCTGTCGCCTAAGATCTCATCTAGTTTGTGCTTCTAATCTTTCCATTTCTTCCACCCAATATAGCGATTTGTGAAATGGTTTTTTCACAATAGAATTGCATATCACTCTGCTGAGTAAGTGGGTTAGAGAATATAACAGGGAGTGGTATGAGTGTCCTCTTCATCTGATTTCCTCTCTTTTTTCTGCTTTTGGGTTTTTTTTTTCCATTTTGTGCCCCCTGCCCCTGGTGGAATTGGATTAGAACCCAAAGTTGGGCGAGATCAAGGTCGCTGCAGTGGTTGAACGATGGCACTGAACCCCATCATCCGGGTAGGTTTTTTTCCCCTTCTTTCTTCTTCTTCTTCAATTTTCTTGCTTTTATTTGCTATGTGTTAAATTGTGACCACTTTATTGTTATTTTTTTGCACCCAATGTGTTTGTGGAAATGATTGAAATAGAAAACTTTTTTTCCTTCTATTATTCATTTTCACGGTAGAAAAGGCACATGAACAATTTAGTGTAAATTAGACTGATAAGATCATCTTACAATTCAAAACCATATAATATCACAGACAAGGAAAACAAGTTTACTTTAGAGTGTGAAGGATAGTGAGTTACCTATGATGAGTTCATCGAAGAATAGCTGATGTCCCTCAAACATGAAGACATATTAATTGGCTACTGTGTTGTAGAAAATTCCTCTATTCATATTATTAGTGCCAACAATAAAAAATAAAAATTTGTGTGATCAAGTCATCATGTTCTTTGAACTTTCCCCGGTCATCAAGAAAAATCATTAGTTTCTTTCTTTCTTTAGAATGTAATGTTTTTGTTTTTGCATATACCCACGACGACAAAGCAGTTCAACAAGTTTGTCTTGCAACCAGGACACTGAGTCAAAACAATCTCACTGGGACTATTCCTGAATCACTTGCCAATCTCCCAAGCTTGATTAATGTGTATGTGAAATAATGGTTTCTGGAATTTTGCTGGTTACTTCTACGTATATTTCATTATTTAATATTTGAGCGGTTGTTCAAACTTCTTTTTTGCAGTCTGCTAGATTCAAATGATCTTAGTGGTCAAATTCAAGACCAGTTGTTTGAAGTCCCTAAATACAAGTATGGATGGTAAACTAGTGTTTAATTAAACGTTTAAAACAGCATTAAACACGTCTTTCTGTCCCTGGCCTCATGGTCCATGTGTACCCGTGAAAACACTTGAAAAATAGTCACATACATCCAAAGAGCCCAAATAGGTGGAGAATATGCCTAGGGATAATTTTCTGTGTAGGTTGGAATTGGGATCTTTACACAGCTAACCTGCAAGATGGTAAGTGGCTACCAGTTCTGTTACTTCCGTATCAACAGTTGGTCTAGACATTATTAGTATCTCTGTGATCCTTCTCAAACATCAGTGAACAAAAACTCTACCCAACTCAAAGTGTGTTTGCAATACTTTATCACAATACAAATATTTAAACTTGGCAGGTAACTTGTAACTCGGAGGTATAAATGTGTGGATTGATTTATTCTTGTGGAAGAAATTAACTGATGGTAGCTTACAATTCAAAAGTTAATAATTATTTGGTTGTTGTTAGATATTTAACTACAGGTATAGTAGTTGTAGCAAGGATCGTAACCCTCTTTTGACTGTTGTGACATTTTCAATTGCATCTCCTGTTTATATGTCCTCCATTCTTTCAGCTCTGGTTATGAATCATGTCTTCCCAAATTCAATATTGTTTCAAGATGATGTTATGGGCAGCATGATGTCATTGCTTTTCTCGAAAGCATATTACTTCTTTCTAGTGTTAGAGACTCTATTTATGTAATTAATTTTTTGTAGTTCTTTCAATATTGCCTTTGAATTTGTGATTCACCTTCCCCAATGGGGACAATTTTAGTTCTTGATGCACAGCATGTTGGCAAAGTCCATTGCTTCTAATGTATTATTGTTTATATGGAATTCCTCTGTGGTTCCTTCTTTGTAATCCCAATGTTAATTGTAATTTGAAAATTATAATCATTACATAGAGGGACTTTTTTTTAAAAAAAAAAGTTTAATAGCTCCAAGTAATGGCAGATCATGGGTTAAAATTTTGAGAGATTCATTTAATATTTTAATAATGTTTGAGAGGCTGTATTTAATTTTCTTAAGTACTCCAATGAAATTTCTATAACTTTTGGAAAGCATGGCCTGCAGTCCCCTGGAAATATGCTACTGGCACCTTGGCTTAATGGCCTATATATTGTTATAAAATTATTATTAATATTGTCTATTTCTCTGATCTTGTATTGTTTTGTTTGAAGGATGGTTTGATAGAGGATAAGCCAGGAGATGGTCACAATGAGGCTTCACCTGATGGTTGCTCAAACAGAGCCCTCCTACCTTGCTCTAACACAGAAATGTATGATGATGCATCATTAACTAATCAGGCCGTTGACACTGTACCAACAGCCAGTGAAACTAGTATTCTACTTCCTGTCAAGCCTGTAGACACTCTATCAGCAATAAGTGAAACTGGTAATCAAGTTCCCATCAAGGCTGCGGACATTGTATCAGCAGACAATTTCTTGTGACAAAACGGATATCTTTTTGTGGTTTTATTATTTTTGGTATTGCTTGAAATAATGCATTCCTTTTCTAAGAAGATGATGCCTTCCTGTTAATAATGAAAAAATGATTTATATTAAATGCTGCACCAAACATAGGAAAAAAAGTTATTTTGTGCTCAGTGATCCCAAAACAATAGACATTATCATGTGCTCATAAGTATATGCTTAATTTTGTTCTTCTTTGTTGCAAGGTACACTATAATATAGTGACATAGTGAATGATAGTTATTGTGGTTATGAAAATGTGGACCATCTTAGTGAGGAAGTGTTGAACCCATCTCTTCAAGAGTTTGTGAAAACTGAAAAACCCATTCTTTTAATATTTTAAGGTATGCTTATTATAACTTCTTATAACTTGAACTTTGTTGAACTTCAAATTAACTACAACTAAAAACCCTATGCTGTTGATTCTCTTCTATGTGGAGGGCTAGATGACAAGATTTCTATGGTCCTCTACATATTTTTGTGCTTTGAACAAGTTCATGTGATATGTCTTTTGATTGATTTTGTTTATAAATTCTAGGCATTCCTTCCACCAGCTTAAGATTAATATAGGTAAATATTGGAAACATAGTACTTAAATTTAAATCACATATATTCATATCTTAATAAGTTTATTCATATCTGCTCATAAAAATGTACTTATAAGCTTACATATCTTAATGTTTCTCCTTTGCTTTCTATTGGTTGGGCACATCTTTTGTGATGGATATGCATGTTCATGTCAGCTATATCTCATATGTGTATATGAGTTTGAGGCACTCTTTTGTATTGAAATGACATACTCTTTTGTATTGGAATAAGGCGCTCTTGACTATAATTTTTCGCAACATTTGTGAAGAACACCTATTTCTCTATCCATGATTAGGCAAATATTTGCAGAAGTCTCTTTTTTTTTTCTAAGGTTTGGCTTCAATTATGACTAATATACTAAACTCACTCATGAAGGTAAATTCAACAATAGTCACAGGATCATGGCAAATTATCTTGGAGAGCAGTTCCAACACATGAGGACAATTTTACTTCAAAGGAGTAAGCACATTTTTGGGCGCATTGAGCATTTTATAGTGATCAATAAGAGTTTGTATTGTAGTTGAATATGACACATAGTTTAGATAAGTTGAAAACAATGCCAATGAGTGCAGCCAATAACTAGAAAAGTGCCCCTCTATTTGCTAATTTGCCTTTACCTATCCACTATTTTTTTCTCTCTTTTCCCTGCTAATTTATTCTAGGCCTTCTACAATCAGCTACAGAGGCCTATGGGACAGCTGAAATGATAGGCTGCCCACATATCCCACAATCTCAAACATTATATAGTAGTGCAAAATTTGTCGTCTTTGTCCAATGATAGCTCTGTCATTTTAATATTTGAATATTATATACAAGTTTTACTAGAGTTTTACAAGGATTAGTTGATATGACCTGGGTTGTGACAGCAGAACGTACATATCTAATGTGTCCAAGGTGTGTAAAAAACAACACCTTTTAAAATAAGGAAAGCAACACTTAATGTTTGGGTAAATTATTAAAAAAACACATGCTAGAAAACAAACTTCATATTTTGACAGACACTAGGGAAGTAATGTTGATTTTCATATTTTGACAGACATTAGGGAAGTAATGTTGATTTTCAGATTTCTCAGAATTGAGCTGTTTGTCACTCTCTTTCTTAGCCTTATCCAATTACCCTTATTATTGGATCTTACCATGTGTTTTCCTAATTTTTACCCTGTTATCTTATGTGTTTCGATGGCTTTCACAACTTCAGTTAGTTTTTTTTGCAGGATTATGGGGTGGTGAGAAACAAAGAGAAAGAAAGGAGAATCTAACACATGAAGGAAACAATCTGGAGAGTATTGATTAGTAGGTATGCATTCTTCTTTTCCAATCCTTCATTCTTTTGGTGTTGGATAAGTTATCAACTATTAGCACACACAATTTTTGAGCATCAAATCCTGTTGGCCAGTTAATTTCCCTTTATCACAACCATGTAAGCCAGAACTGCCAAATTCATAGATTGGATATTTTTATACATGCTTGCATGTTTCTTTATTGATTTGCACATGTTGTTTTGTATCAGGTTCTTGGATTTGGTGAGTACATTAAAGAAGTTTAAGCAGCATACACACAACACAAGCTAGAGACCGAGGTAATTTTTAATGTTAATGCCCCATGTGCATGTTGAATTGATTGGATGGTAAACTTTATGAGATCTAACAAAAGTATAGTAAACTTTGTATTTTTAGTTAGTATCACTAATGCCCCTAGCATGATGCGAGTGCTATCTGAGTCAAGCTTTGAGAAAAGTGTTTTCTTATTTTAATGGTAAGTTAATGCAAGTGCTGGTCTTTAGTGCTATTTGTGTTTTTAGTTAGTTCCACTAACTCTAGATTTTTTTTTTTTTTTTTTTGCAATTGATCATTAGTCTTTGACTTCCAATTCTAAATAATCAGATGTAGAGCTGTCTGAATCTATTGTCTTTAGCATTGTAAACTGCCTTACTGAAATGATTTCAATAAATAATTGGTGGATTACCCAGTCCTTCTCTCAACCATGTCACTAATTATGTCTTTAACCGCTAGAAGGATTATTTGATTTCCTTTTATGATTATATGAATTACAATGAACACTTTATTTCTCCCATACACTGGACAAACAAGCATTAGAAAATGGCCATCCCCCATACACTGCTTGGTGCTTACTAATATATCTATAATACTACTCAAGGTCCCTTTTTCTTTCCTTTTAAATTTAGTACAGCTTAAGTTTTCATGTGGCTTATACATTAATAAAATATGAAATGAAATAGGCAGAATACTCCTACTTGGAAAAAAAATTATCCTATACATTGGAACACGGATACATCTATAAAGCTACTTATGGTGACATTTGAAATGATCTCTGGTGTGTGACTCAAATTTCATTCATGTTACCACTGCGATGATCCAGTTTGTTAACTGGCAATGCTATCCATATCATTTTTGCAAATTTTAAATCTTTGTCCTTCTCTACCACTGCAACGGATGAGGGTAGGAGTTAGATGATTTTGTTTTATTTTAATAATATTTTCAGTCCATTTTCAGTTTAAACCTATACTTTGTCATCAGGTGAGATGTTTTCCTTCATTGCGGGGCATTATTATTATTTTTTTCTTTCTTCAATCCTTCCTCCTCTTTAAATGAATCTTTACCTCTTCAATTTTCTCTCTATTTTGGTTATTTTTTATTTGGGTGACGAACAAGCCTTGCTGTGAATATGGGATTTTTTTTCCATGGAGGTTTCGGTGATTTGGAGGTCATAAAGGGTTCAAAATAGACTAAAAGTTCCACCCCCATGAATCTCTGTCAAATTTTTTTCAAGCAGTTGTTTAAGACTATTATATGAATAAATCTAACATTAGATAAAGCTGAGTAATACAGTGTTGAAGTGAAGCTGGCCTCTAAATTTTTTCCTTCTCTAAAAGTTTCATCTCTCTCACGAACACTCTCTCACAGACACTCGCACTTAATTTCAATATCTTAGTTGTGTTTTTGAAGAATGTGAAATATTTCTAAAGGTCTCCATTACATTGATAGTTGAATCATATTTACTTGTGTTGGGTTTCCATTATGAATGGTTTAATATTTCTCGGGGTTCCCAGGAATACCACAAAAGAATCACTCCATAATATTCCTAATGTGGAATTTATTATGAATGGTTTAATATTTCCTATGGTTCTGTTGGTGATTGTTTTAGTGTAAAGTTAACTCCTGCAAAGTGGAGTTTGAGAAAAATGTTTTTTTTTTTATGGTAAACTAATGCAAGTACTGGTCTTTGGTGCTATTTGTGTCTTTTGTTAGTATCACTAACTGCTATTTGGATGTCTTCCTTAATGTCATATTAAGATATTAATTAGACATTGTATTCTTATTTGTAATGAGACTTGAGCACCACCTTGCAGTACCTGAAAGTGAAAATACTTTATACCTGATTTGGCTATCCTTTGTTGCTTACAAATTTATTACTTGTCCTTACTAAATGTGGTCTCCTGCTTATTTGACAATAAAATGTATGAACTCATAAGATATTACCTCATCCTGAAGCAAAAGTCGTTGATGGCCTTCTGTTATAAGAATGTCTACTTTGGTTTCCTGCAAATTGTTGATAATTGACTATAACAGTATGCATCTATTCTAAAATGAATTATCTTCAATTCAAAAGTTAAATTATTCTAAACATAGCATATATTTGCTTTCTTATTATATGCATTTGCGGGAGTGAGATTGTCAGGAATGGGTAAATTGGAGACTTTAATACATGTCTGCATGTTTGTTTATTGATTTGCACATTTTTTTATCAGGTTGTTGGATTTGGTGAGTACATCAAGAAGTTTATGCAAAGATACAAACAGCACAAGCTGGAGACTAAGGTTATTTTTTATGTTAATGCCCCAAGTGCATGTTGAATTGATTGGATGGTAAACTTTGAGTTCTAACAAAAGTATGGTAAACTTTCTGTTTTTAGTTAGTATCACTAATGCCCCTGGCATGATGCAAGTGCTATCTGAGTCAATGTTTGAGAAAAGTATTTTTTTTTTTTTTGGATGGTAAACTAATGCAAGTGGGTCTTTAGTGTTATTTGTGTTTTTAGTTAGTATCACTAATCGTTATATATATATATATATATATATATATATATATATATATATATATATATATATATATATATATAATTGATAATTACTCTTTGACTTCCAATTCTAAATAATCCGATATACAGCTGTCTGAATCTAATGTCTTTAGTGCTACAAACTGCCTTATTGAACTGATTTCAATAACTAATTAGTGGATTTTCCAAGCATAATTATATTGGTTCAGAATTAGACAATTTTCCAAGCATATTGTTATAGCCAATTTTGTTTTGTGGAAGTAGCAATGAATCATTCCTATGTCTTGTCTTAATGTGTATTTTCCTGTTTCTTGTGAAATTCCTATGCTTGCTCCTTATTCCTGTGTGTTATGCATAAGAATAGCTTATTATTTTATTGCTAATTGTTGACTCTTCCTCATATGTGTTTTCAGAAATTCCTTGATGCATCCTTTCAAACATTTAGGTTCATTTTCCTTGCCTTTAATAATTTCTTCATATTTATATATATATATATTTCATCTGTACTGTGAATAAAATATTCTTCCCTTTTTTGATAAATAAGTATAGCTGATAATTTATCTTCACTAGTTTCATGGTTATTGAAGGCCCTGATTGTTATTCTGAGTAGAATCCATATCAAATGTTGTGTTCATTGCTTAATTTTTTGGCTATGAAATTGTATCTTTTATAATCACTCATTAGCATTTTGTGATTGACTTTGGACTTTGTTTTTTAAAAAGGAAGAATGCAAACATGTGGCTGCAGGGTGTAATTTTTAAGTATGTACAAATGGAAACTCACCTCTTTGCTTCTACCTTTAATTCCTATGAGATTTTCCAAAGGGTTAGCTCATGCGCCCATGTCCTGCATTATAGATTTTCCAAAGGGTTTGCTAATGATATCCAAAAAATGAAAGTACATCATAGAAAAGAAATCTCAGCATATAAAGATGCATAACACACAAACTCACACATAATAATATATTCATGCTTTCATTTTTTGGTACATGTATTCATGCTTTGATATGACACACTTCATGACCAAGACCACACGAGAGAGAGAGAGGGATTGAAACATCATGAGAAAGTGAGAGACAATAAATAAGAAAAGAAAAGTATAATGATCACAAAAAATGTAAGTACATTATAGAGAATACTATTGGTGCATCAATGCCACACCCCCTTTGAATCCTTTCTTTGCCTTACCAATGGCAAAAGTCCACTAGCATGCAGCCCCAATTGTTTCCTTTGTTATAAGAATGCTTTTAATTGACTTGGAAACATTCATCTCCATGACTCTATCCCTGCAACATTATTTGTATAATTTTCCTAAGAATAACACTCTATTCCTGCAACATTATTTGTATAACTTAGACAATCATTAACACGCATCAAAACAAATGAACCAGAACCATAGTTTATGTCCTCCACTGTGTGTATAAATAATACATAGTCTAATTTCTTAATTTCTCCATAGATATACAGGGGACAGTTCACATGAGTTTGTAGATTTCCGTATAATATAGATTCTCCTCAGGGCTGGGTTGTTCCAAAACTGTCAGCCATTTGCTGACAATAGGAAATAAGCTTTTAGGTGTACAATGAGCATATGAATGTCAGGTGGTGGTAGCTTTGTCTGTCTTGAAAATGCAAAAAAAAATGCTAAAACGCTTAATGATGTAGTTTCCTCAAGCCTTATAGTTGATAACTATAACTTGGCAACTAATACAGTGACACTTTAAAAAAGACAATTGATGCAGTTCCTCGAAGCTTTGTAGTGTGCGTGTTTTCATATGCCTGTGATCCATTTGCTTGATATATATTGCTTATATTGGCTTATATGATCTTTAAAATCCATATATTGTGTTTCCCCTTATTCTTTAATTTTATTTTATTTTTTATAGTTTTTTAATAGCTTTCTTGGTGTTGATGTGAATTCTATGCATTATATCTTTCTTCTAATATATTTTTAGGGGGGCATGTGGGTGTATTTGTTAGATATGCAAAGGGATTGGAAACCTCATAAGAGCTTTCTTTTTTGCTATCTGTTAGTATTCTTAGTTGGCTGCTGCTTAAAGGATGCCTTAGTTTTTGTCTCTGTATTCCCTTTCCTTTCTAATGAATTCTTTCCTCTAACAAATAAAAAAAAAAAGTAAGCTTCCTCCCTCTCTTACCTTTATATTGTGATGCATGTTCTGTTTTACTTTTAATCTGCCATGGGAAAAAACTTTATTGACTCTGATTTTTAAAGAAGCACATCCATTGCAGGTTGTCATATGATTTCAATAATTTTTAACTGCTACTAACCTTGCATCCTATACAATACCTTCTCATAATCTATTTATTTCTTCCCCACCATTCTTTTTCTGCTACTACAGTTTAATTTTGAAATTGCCAGACGACCATCTGACCTTAGGTACTTAGAATTCCATGGGTTATTCCTTCGGGATTAAAAATTATGTATTGTAATGCTTGATTGTGGCAAGTTTAGGGTCTGGGTTCACACATTGATTTTGTTACATTTTCTGTTTCAGCTTGAAAGGGTTCAGACATTAATTTTGTTATGTTTTCTATTTCAACTTGAGAACATTGACCTAGAGCTAAAGTCCTTGGAGTTATATAATCCAATAGCTTCACAGCGGCCTTTGTGCTCAAAAAGGCCTTACAACTTGAACCAATGAACATTCAAATCTTTTGTCAGCACATCCCCTTCCCTTTCATTCAAGTTGGCTAAACATTTTAGAATTGTTTCTCATAGTTAGTAGGATCTATTTTATCGTCAATCTATATATCAAATTCCATAAGAGGTGCTTTCATACTTGATTATCTTTGTTATTGGATTGTATACTAGAGCTGTAAGCAAAATGGTTGACTTTGCACGTAATGATGGAGCGTTTCTATGTCATCTTTTATTAAGTAGCCCACATGCTTTGTAACACTGTTATGATTGGGTTTTGTTTTTATATTTTTTTTTCAATCTTTTACACTTTTGTATATTGGTTTGTTTTATTTTATTTAGAAATGGTTTATTAACTAAAGTATTGTATATTTTTTTGTTGTAACACAATTGTTTAATGAAGATTTTGCTCACTTGATTTGATGGTAAAGACTTTGTAAATACATTGTATCCATTGTTATGATTTTGTGCTAATTTTGTATCTATTGTTGCAATAAAATTTTCTATATATGTACTTAACAAAGTATGTTTTTGTTTGTCAATTGTACACAATAGTGAATGTTGCAATCAAATTCTCTAGAGTCATTAAATATGATATGCAAAGTAAATCATCTATTGATTTTCTAGGTAGACACGATATGTGTTTGAAACATATCTTTCTTAGTGCAAGTTTTTTTGGGGTGATTATTTTTTAGAAAATTAAACAAGTTTTTTTTTTCAAAAGTTCTCTTAAAAAGAGATTAATTATAAATTATTTTAAATAAAAAAGAGTTAATTCAAATATGCATTTATTGTTCAAAAAATATTTTAATAAAGTATGTTACATGCTTACCAGCTTTAAGGTTTTAATGTTAGTTTGAGATATTAATCAAGAAAAAGTAATGTGTAATGTGATCAAAGTTAATTGTAAATAAATTAAGGATGAAAATTATAATAACATTAATAATATGCAAAAAATATATTAAAATATATGGTATGTTTATATAACAATTGTTTTAAAATTTTAAATTATTTTGTTATATGTTTCATCTTCTCTTTTTCACATTGATACCTTAAAATTAATAAATAATTTTTTATTTTTACTTAAAAATATAATTTTTCCTTATCATCCCTTGCATTTCTAATTTTTACGAAGTTTTTATTGTTGTAAAATTCTTTTCTTATTACAAAACATAAGTTGTATTAATGTTTATATTATTTATATTAATTTATCAAATAATAAGTTGTTAATGATATAAATTTTTTCTTTTAGGTATCCAATAAGTGAGTTAGTGTATTTTAAAAAAAAATTAATATTAATCTGATTGGTTACACTTTTCTATATTAGTTAATTTCTTTTAAATCATTCTATTTGAAAAGTTTATATATAACTTACTCAATCAACTATATTTCTATATTTTATTTCATTAGATCGTTGTTTACCCGTGCATCGGGTTATCTAACTAATAGCACTAGTTGTAAACATTTAAAGGACAAAGTCAAAGTAACTAATTAATTATCTTAGACGGCAACCGCATAGAACAACCCACTTTGTTTGTAACGTCAATTTCCATTCTCATAAGTCATAAAGCAGATATGCAAAAGACTAAAAAGTCAGAAGTCAAGTCTTCCCCCAACACTCCAGTCTCTCCTTCCAATAAAGGATAAACAAAAGAAAAGACCAGTTTCTATGGATCTTCAGTTGCTGCTAACCTTCACCTTGTAAACGTTAGTGTTGTTCTTGGAACTTGGTAGTGAAGAGACATGGAGAGTGAAAGCAATAAAGGTATGCAGAAGCAGAAGCAGAAGCTCGAGGTATCTGATATCCTCAAGGAAGCCGTTATGATCTATTTCAAAAACCTCAACTTCATCATCTTCACCTTTCTCACTTCTCTTCCTCTCTTTTGTTTCATGGTTTACTACGAAATTTGCCTCCAAGAAACCCTGGTTGAAACCTCCAAAATTGTTAACCAACCGCATGTTTACTTCAGTTATTATGGCTCCATGCCAGATATTATTATCAGAAGATTCAATAAGGATTATTTCCTGAAGTTGGTTCAACTTGGATTCATTTACATGGTGCCTCTCTATGTCTTAGAGCTCGGCTCTGCAATTGTTACTATAGATTTGGCTTCAAAGCTACGTTCAGAAGAGAAGATAATAACTTTCAAGGAGATGTTTCAAAAACCCCTTGACCTATCAAACTTGAGAGGCACATTTATCACCTCCATCTATGTGCTCTTCTTGACAACTTGTCACCAGCTTGGATTACTGTGGATAGTCGTAAATTACCATGTTTTCTTGAAACACTTGAGCTGTTACGTGCTATTTGCAGTAATTTGCAGTTTGGCATTTGCAAAGATCTTAAGGACGTATTTAGAATGGAGCGCTATGTGGAATATGAGTCTTGTAATCTCAATATTGGAGGGCATTTATGGTATTGATGCATTAGCACTTTCAGCTTATTTCAGCAGAGGCTGTCACAGGCGAGGGCTCTTTTTGATGCTGCTTTTCTTTGCTTGGGGACATTTTTTAAGGCTTTCATGCCTCCACGTTGGTGGCTATGAAGAAGGAACTGGAATTGTCATACAAGTTGGTTTGTTCTGCTTGGTGAATCCGCTTAAATGGGTGGTCTGCATGATCTATTTCCATGATTGCAAGGAGAGAAACTTGCAGAAGAAAACCGATGAGGAATTAGGCAAAGATTAAAGAGTGGTTCATGAATGAGAACTGATTGCTGTGCAGAAAAATAAGGGACTCAATTCGCGTTCAGAACTAGGTAAATTAAGGTATCATCTAACTGGTTCAGCAGCCTCTTTTAAGATGATTAAACAATAGATGTTATCATCTACTGTATTATGTGTATGATTTTAATTAGCTTAATAATTAAAAATTTATGTTCCTTTGTGATAAGTTAGGTACGAAAAGACATGTGGTAGCTTTTGTCAGCGCTTCCCCGGTGAATGAATTTATAAATTATCCAAGCAATATGAAGAAACTTGCATTATTCCTTCAGTAGTATGATTTTCTAGGTATCCATTAAGATGGTAATTTATAAAGTTGTATTGAAAAGTGATGTAAGAATATAAAGGTTGCATTAAGATTGCAATTCTATCTAGAAAAGGTTAATGATGTAATTTACAACCAACGTATCTCAACTGCCTGGTCTTCAATATGGTGGGGATTTGATTCCCACATTCCCATTTCCCATTCCCCTCGGGTCTAATAAAACCTCCCTAGAAACTAAATAAAAAAATGATGTGATTTACAACTGCTCATAGTTTTCTTTAACTGGAAAAACTGAAAGTATGCATAGACAGAATATGAGATCCTAAAATCGATTGCATCTATGGATGAAAGTATCAAAACAGTACCCTGATTATGTACATATATGCTGCAGCATTTATCTGCGCTTCCCAGGTTAATGATGTTTCCATTAATCAGTGCAGACAAAAGGCTTCAATTTTCAGACACATTACATTGATAATGAGCTGCATTCAAAGTTGATTAATCATGCCAATGGGTTGGTCCCCACTCCAAGTTATAAATAAGAACAAAAAGAGAGATTATATAAAGCAGGTAATTTTGGCCTAGCGACTATAATTGCCACCACGTTTAAACCCCATTTAGGATGCCTAGACTTTTTATCACATAGCTAAAGCTAATTTTAATCAATCAAAGAACAGTCCAGTCAACTGGTTTTTTATACTTTTTCACTAATGATAGAACCAATCACGCCAAATGCATTCTCGACACACTGCAAATCATAAGAATGCATTTCAATTTCAATACAGATAAAAAGCAACCATTTGCATTAAACAAAACTTTTCTAATAGCTGATCAAAGTTCCACATTGTCAAGCATGTTCATGAGCAAAGTTACTGACAACTGAATCCATAAACTATATCATTATCACCTACAACTCATATCCTGAAATAAAAAGTTACTCTTCAATGTCAAATTTAAGCTGTGACTTATTCCATGGTTAATTGATAGATGGACCAATCCAGTAAGAATGAATGCCGGACTTCAACAGCCACACGAGCTCCTTCAAGCTCTTGAAAACCTTCTCAATTTGCTTTAGAACAAATCTTCCTCTTAGCAAACGATGGCAAACAGAAAGCTGCTGTATGAATCTGGAATTAAAAGCAAAGGTAAATATAACCAAAAGTTAAGATAAGAATTAGCAGTCCTGCAAAGAAAGGGGGAGAATGCAGAATCAACTGGAGTAGAAGAACCCTGCCTCAAAGCAGGGAAGTATGGGGAAGGAGATGAGAAGATGGTTGGAGCACCACACCTCAGAGTTGTAAAATTTCAGTGGTCTTACTGACTTCTGACACTCATTTTCATCTAGGGGATTCACCGGATGCTTGAAATCAACTGGAGGTCCCTCAATTGAGCAAAGCATAAAACCAATCATCCCACTGAAATGAAAAAAATAAAAGCAACATAAACATGGATAATCATATATGTTCTCACCATCCCTACACATGAAGCACATTATATAGCAAAATATTGTCATGTTCAACCCAAAACCCGCCCTTCTAGAGGATGTTAAGAGAAAAAGATAAAAGGCCTTGTGCGTTGGCATAATGCTTGAGGTGATTTCAGTTTCAAATGACCATTTTATGGCAGAATGAGTATACCTATAACATGTAATCAATACATAGGAGTCTGTCTTGCAGACTTCAAATAGGTAAAATAGAAAAAACAATTTGAAAAACATACCTTGGGTATGTAGGAACTGTGGTCCAAGCATAATTAACAGAGCCTTTAAAAATCTGGCGACAATTTGCCACAATGTCCTCAATGATATCCATATGAAGCCATATACTTTCTGCCTGAGTACACACTGAAAGAAAATTTTTCGGATCAATTAATCTCAATAATTGATGACATATCAATTCATATAAAAGTTTTAGAATTACTTTGAAATAGTATCGATGAGGAAGTCATTGTTGAAATCTTGAAAAAGAAAATATGATGAGGGAAAGATACTATTTCTATCCCACAATAGTCGCTCACGTGTCAGTATCAATGGGGCAACTGTACGCACTAGAGTAGTTAGGAATAGGGGCCTCTCCTTATATATATAAAATAATTAAAATGGGTTAAACCTACTCACTATGGCAAACTCATATACTGGACCCATGAAATAAAACTCACATATATGAGCAATGCTTTAACAACAATAGGCTCATTAATAATACTGATCACAATTTGGGCTAAACAAAATTGTTCTAGTAATTTTGACATCTAATTGATCTGGGTTCTATATAATATGATTTATGTTTGTCCACAAATAAATAAAAAATTCTAACATTCTCCCACTTGAACAACATAAGTCACATTATATCACTTTAATAAGAAAACAATTCTTCAGATTAATCAAATAATATGTGGCCAAAACATGATGTCAAAATCGAGTTAGCACTCTCAACAACTGGTCCAAAATGAGACTACAAGTATCTTAACAATGCAGAAAATCATACTCGAAGGAGTACTGATATCATACATGCAACATACTCATATCTCGGTGACCCATCAAAATGTGGTAAATGGGTAATAGGAAAGCACATCCAAAATTTGCATGCTAATATGTGATCAAAGTGCATTTTCCAACAAAATGGCCCTAAGTATTCGCCCAAGATGCTTTCTGAGATTTAAAAAAAAAAATCTCAGCACAACAACAAAATGAGATTGGATCCAAAATGTCTCCATAATATGCCATATCATGAATAAACAAAACTGCAATAACAACATTATATGGCAACGATAATAATAATAACAATATAATTATCTCGAGATATAATAAAATGTGGTCATAACAAAATTACAAAATTAAACTCTCACTAACCCAAAACATCAAAAGACCTCACTATATCTATACGGGTCACATGATCAACAAAAACTTTAACAGTCAAACATTTGGTTAGTGAGTCTGCAACCATAAGTTCTGTAGGAATATGCTCGACACGAATCTGAAACTCCTGAATCTTCTCTCTAACAAACATGAATTTTATATCAAAATGCTTTGAACGCTTTGAGCTTTTATTAATTTGAGAGAAGCACACTACGATAGCATTATCACAATAAATAGTAAGAGGCCTGAAAATACTCTCCACAATAAGAAATTCAGTAATCAAAATTTTCAACCATATTGCTTGACGCGTAGCCTCATAACAAGCTATATATTCTGCCTCTATGATAGAAGTAGCTGTAAGTGTCTGTTTAACACTCTTCCAAGAAACAGATCCTCCTGCTAACATAAAGATATACCCTGATGTGGACTTGTAGTCATCTAGACAACCACCATAATCAGAATTAGTATAGCCTATCACCTGAGTAGCTGATCTTACCATCACCAATATGAAGGTTTACACGTGGATCCTCATATCCTACCGCTACATCAGGGAAAAATTGTTTGGAGACCTGCAAAGAATGAAGACTTAAATTTTGATATTGAGCATGTATTCCTACAAGAAGTCTTTGAGCATACAGAGAGTACACTTTTTAGCTTTGGTTAGAGATAGGCAAGATCAGAGTAAAACTCTGTGTGCCTTACTCACATCAACAACCATCTTGTCAATTTCACAAATGTCTATCTTTTCAACTGAAGAATGACGTGATACTTCCCGCAGGAGCCCTCCATCTCCTGGACCTCCAGCAGCTGGAGAGAATCCAAATTCATAACCAATACCTAAAAAAGAAAATTACAGTGAGAAAAAAGTACACAAATTCGTTGACTAAACATGCAACCTAGACATATACCAAAATTCCCTGGAGGCATAGAAGTATCAAAAGACCTTTTTAGGATTTGGAATAGAGCAAAGAGGAAGATGAGTGATCATTTCTTGGTCGGCACATTCATCCCTTTCTGTGAGCTGAATGACTCCATCCAAAACAAGAACCTTGCCATATGTTGATGACTGCAAAAGACATTACATCATTGCATTGGAAATATAAATAGGAACATGAAAAAGGGGAAAATGTAATAGTAACTTTAAAATTTACTGGAGCCTAATGTACCTGGAAGACCATGATATTCTGGTATTCAGACTTTCCTTGAAACAAAATCTTTTCCACCTTCAAGGAGTGTGCCTCTCCTGCAAAATTACAACCAGATTTTAATTCATGAATATTATTATAAAAGACAAATCCAAAAATTCTGTTTTTATTAGAAAAGCAGATTGCTATCACTGTGCAAATATTTCTAAGGATTTTAGCAATGCTTTTTGGTTTTGGGGTGTAAATGAGTTCGACTTTACTTTCAAACCTTTTGCCTTTTTTTTTATAATGTTTCTCTATGCATATCATATTTACACCGTAGATTTATGTAAGAGAGAAGTCAAATCAGACTGTATGTTATTGTAATTTTTACGCGGGATACATAATGAGTTTGTGAGTGAGTTAGATAAAAGTTAGAATATTTTAATTGGACGTATAACACTGCCCTTTTTTTTTGGTATATCAAACCTTCTGCATTTTTATTGTATCACGTATATGCGAAGTGATTTTCCTTTTAAATGTTTTACTTACTCAAACAACATAGTCTTGAATGTTTAGAAAGAAGAGGTCATCTGTAATACGTTGTTTGGTCAAAGGACAGGAAGAATAAAGAGTGAAGATTTATTTTCTTGATCAACACTCAAATTTACTGGTTTATAAATTATAATTTACTATTAAAGCACGCAGAGTATATGAAACACTAAAATTGTTAGGATGAGTTTTAAATTTATGAAACCAATATCTTAAACTGTTTGATTTTTAGGTTCATGATTTACTATTGATTTGATGATGTTTGTATTTTATAAAAATCTTAACTGTTTAATTTAAGAAAAATACTTGATAGTCATAATTGTCTTGCCAGAATTTTTTATTGACTCTTGATTCTTGAAAGAATGAGTAGTTCTCACAACTTTATCTTATCTAACAATCACCATTAAATCTAAATTCTATCCAATTCTAGCTTAGTTTTTTTTTCCGGCTATTTAGTATTTATCATAATGTAAAGTGCACATGTCTTTGAGAAGATTATTTTCCTATCTTAGTAATGTTGAAGCATAGGACGAATGGGAAATTTTCAATTCCATCTGTGTACAGAAATTACTCAGAATAAGGTTGAAATGGTTTTACCCATCTCTTTCATCCAGTTTCATCTCTGTTAGTATTCTCCTTACTAGCATATTGTCATTTTTCAGGTAGTAGATTCCTACTTTCTTGACATTGTCAACATTTAAAGTACGAAGTTAAAGTAACTAAATAATTATCTTAAAGGGCAACCGCGTAGAACAACCCTTTTTCTTTGTAACATCAATTTTCCATTCTCATAAATGCGAAAGACTATTACGTCAGAAGTCAAGTCTTCCCCCTTCCAATAAAGGAGAAACAAAAGAAAAGACCAGTTTCTATGGATCTTCACTTACTGCTAACCTTCACCTTGTAAACGTTAGTGTTGTTCTTGGAACTTGGAAGTGAAGAGACATGGAGAGTGAAAGCAATAAAGGTATGCAGAAGCAGAAGCAGAAGCTCGAGGTATCTGATATCCTCAAGGAAGCTGTTATGATCTATTTCAAAAACCTCAACTTCATCATCTTCACCTTTCTCACTTCTCTTCCTCTCTTTTGTTTCATGGTTTACTTCGAAATTTGCCTCCAAGAGACCATGGTTGAAACCTCCATGCCAGATTTTTTTATGAGAAGATTCAATATGGATTATTTCCTGAAGTTGGTTCAACTTGGATTTATTTACATGGTGCCTCTCTATGTCTTAGAGCTCGGCTCTGCAATTGTTACTATAGATTTGACTTCAAAGCTAAGTTCAGAAGAGAAGATAATAACTTTCAAGGAGATGTTTCAAAAACCCCTTGACCTATCAAACTTGAGAGGCACATTTATCACTTCCATCTATGTGCTCTTCTTGACAACTTGTCACCAGCTTGGATTACTGTGGATAGTCGTAAATTACCATGTCTTCTTGAAAGACTTGAATTGTTACGTGCTATTTGCAGTAATTTCTAGTCTGGCATTTGCAAAGATCTTAAGGATGTATTTAGAATATAGCGCTATGTGGAATATGGGTCTTGTAATCTCAACATTGGAGGGGATATATGGTATTGATGCATTAAAACTTTCAGCTTATTTCAGCAGAGGCTGTCACAGGCGAGGGCTCTTTTTGATGCTGATTTTCTTTGCTTGGGGACATTTTTTAAGGTTTTCATGCCTCCACGTTGGTGGCTATGAAGAAGGAACTGGAATTGTCATACAAGTTGGCTTGTTCTGCTTGGTGAATCCGCTGAAATGGGTGGTCTGCATGATCTATTTCCACGATTGCAAGGAGAGAAACTTGCAGGAGAAAACTGATGAGGAATTAGGCAAAGATTAAAGAGTGGTTCATGAATGAGAACTGATTGCTGTGCAGAAAAATAAGGGACTCAATTCGCGTTCAGAACTAGGTAAATTAAGGTATCATCTACCTGGTTCAGCAGCCTCTTTTAAGATGATTAAACAATAGATGTTTGTCATCTACTGTATTATGAGTGTATGATTTTAATCTGCTTAATAATTAAAAATTTGATAATCCTTTGTGATAAGCTAGGTACGAAATAAGATATGTGGTAGCTTTTGTCAGCGCTTCCCTAGTGAATGAATTTATAAATTATCCAAGCAATATGAAGAAACTTGCATTATTCCTTCAGGAGTATGATTTTCTAGGTATCCATTAAGATTAGAAAAAGGTTAATGATGTCATTTACAACCAGTGGAACGTATCTCAACTGCCTGGTCTTTAATGTGGTGGGGATTTGATCCCCACATTCCCATTTCCCATTCCCCTCGGGTCCAATAAAACCTCCCTAGAACCTAAATAAAAAAATGATGTGATTTACAAGTGCTCATAATTTTCTTTAACTGGAAAAACTGAAAGTAAGCATGGACAGAATATGAGATCCTAAAATCGACTGCATCTATGGATGAAGGTAGCAAAACAGTACCGTGATTATGTACATATATGCTGCAGCATTTATCTGCGCTTCCCAGGTTAATGATGGTTCCATTAATCAGTGCAGACAAAAGGCTTCAATTTTCAGACACATCACATTGACAATGAGCTGCATTCAAAGTTGATTAATGATGCCAATGGGTTGGTCCCCACTCCAAGTTATAAATAAGAACAAAAAGAGAGATTATATAAAGCAGGTAATTTTGGCCTAGCGAGTATAATTGCCACCAGGTTTAAACCCCATTTAGGATGCCTAGACTTTTTATCACATAGCTAAAGCTAATTTTAATCAATCAAAGAACAGTCCAGTCAACTGGTTTTTTATACTTTTTAACTAATGATAGAACCAATCACGCCAAATGCATTCAAGACACACTGCAAATCATAAGAATGCATTTCAATTTCAATACGGATGAAAAGCAACCATTTGCATTAAACAAAAAACTTTTCTAATGGCTGATCAAAGTTCCACATTGTCAAGCATGTTCATGAGCAAAGTTACTGACAACTGAATCCATAAACTATATCATTATCACCTACAACTCATATCCTGAAATAAAAAGTTACTCTTCAATGTCAAATTTAAGCTGTGACTTATTCCATGGTTAATTGATAGATGGACCAATCCAGTAAGGATGAATGCCGGACTTCAACAGCCACACGAGCTCCTTCAAGCTCTTGAAAACCTTCTCAATTTGCTTTAGAACAAATCTTCCTCTTAGCAAACGATGGCAAACAGAAAGCTGCTGTATGAATCTGGAATTAAAAGCAAAGGTAGAGATATAACCAAAAGTTAAGATAAGAATTAGCAGTCCTGCAAAGAAAGGGGGAGAATGCAGAATCAACTGGAGTAGAAGAACCCTGCCTCAAAGCAGGGGAGTATGGGGAAGGAGATGAGAAGATGGTTGGAGCAGCACACCTCAGAGTTGTAAAATTTCAGTGGTCTTACTGACTTCTGACACTCATTTTCATCTAGGGGATTCACCGGATGCTTGAAATCAACTGGAGGTCCCTCAGTTGAGCAAAGCATAAAGCCAATCATCCCACTGAAATGAAAAAATAAAAGCAACATAAACATGGATAATCATATATGTTCTCACCATCCCTACACATGAAGCACATTATATAACAAAATATTGTCATGTTCAACCCACAACCTGCCCTTCTAGAGGATGTAAAGAGAAAAAGATAAAAGGCATTGATCGTTGGCATAATGCTTGAGGTGATTTCAGTTTCAAATGACCATTTTATGGCAGAATGAGTATACCTATAACATGTAATCAATACATAGGAGACTGTCTTGCAGACTTCAAATAGGTAAAATAGAAAAAACAATTTGAAAAAACATACCTTGGGTATGTAGGAACTGTGGTCCAAGCATAATTAACAGAGCCTTTAAAAATCTGGCGACAATTTGCCACTATGTCCTCAATGATATCCATATGAAGCCATATACTTTCTGCCTGAGTACACACAACTCCTCCCGGACGAAGAGCCTTTGCAACCGACTCAAAAAAGGGCTTTTCAAAAAGCTCTTGAGCAGGACCTTAAGGATATCAAATGTAAACTCTGTTTAACAAAATAGTTTTATATTACGTACAAGACCAGAAAAAACTATAATATATTACAGGTATAGCATACCAATAGGATCAGATGAATCCACTATAACAGCATCATAAGTTCCTTCTGGAGCTTCCTTCAAAAATGCAACTCCTAGACCATTGAGAGAGAAGCGATCATGAGATAACTTCTCCGCAAAGAGTAAAATATTTAAGGAAAAAAATTAGAGTAGCTGATCTTACCATCACCGATATGAAGGTTTACACGTGGATCCTCATATCCTACCGCTACATCAGGGAAAAATTGTTTGGAGACCTGCAAAGAATGAAGACTTAAATTTTGATATTGAGCATATATTCCTACTAGAAGTCTTTGAGCATAAAGAGAGTACACTTTTTAGCGTGGGTTAGAGATAGGCAAGAACAGAGTAAAACTCTGTGCCTTACTCACATCAACAACCATCTTGTCAATTTCACAAATGTCTATCTTTTCAACTGAAGAATGACGTGATACTTCCCGCAGGACCCCTCCATCTCCTCCACCAATAACCAATACCTAAAAAAGAAAATTACAGTGAGAAAAAAGTACACAAATTCGCTGACTAAACATGCAACCTAGACATATACCAAAATTTCCTGGAGGCATAGAAGTAGCAAAAGACCTTTTTAGGATTTGGAATAGAGCAAAGAGGAAGATGAGTGATCATTTCTTGGTAGGCACATTCATCCCTTTCTGTGAGCTGAATGACTCCATCCAAAACAAGAACCTTGCCATATGTTGATGACTGCAAAAGACATTACATCATTGCATTGGAAATATAAATAGGAACATGACAAAGGGGAAAATGTAATAGTAACTTTAAAATTTACTGGAGCCTCATGTACCTGGAAGACCATGATATTCTGGTATTCAGACTTTCCTTGAAACAAAATCTTTTCCACCTTCAAGGAGTGTGCCTCTCCTGCAAAATTACAACCAGATTTTAATTCATGAATATTATTATAAAAGACAAATCCAAAAATTCTGTTTTTATTAGAAAAGCAGATTACTATCACTGTGCAAATATTTCTAAGGACTTTAGCAATGCTTTTTGGTTTTGTAAAAATTAATGCCATAAGATGTACACAGAGATATTCATCGCAGATAAAAAATAATTTGAAGATCTACTTCTGTTACTGATAAACAAGATGTATCTTCAACCAAAAATATAGATAACTGGACAATCAGACCAAGCAATGGTCCTAGGAACAAAAGAATATAAGAAAAATGAAAAGATTCTTTTCTTTTCATGGTATGCGTGCATTTTACTGGCAAAAATAGGTGTGATAACAATTGCATCTCAGTGATTTAAAAGAAAGTTCTGACTTCTCATAAACTCAGAAAAAAAGGGTAGGACAGAGCAAAAGAACCGGGCAGGCTCAGTCCCCAAAATAATAATATGTGATGTATGATTAGAAAGGGAAGAAAAGAAAGCCTTCAAAGGACACAAAGATTAGATCCTTTCTGTGATGCCATATACTAACTGCCTACTTAAATTTATTTAGTATTTGCTTTTGTGCATGTCGTTCTTTTCACAGGCCCATTTATGTGCATAACCATGTATCAAAATTAAAGGACCAGAATAAATATTTTCTATACAACGACCTTTCACTTTTTTTTTAAACCAAATACCTAAAGATCTCAGAGAAGAAATATTAAGTAGAGCAAGTCACAAAGAGGCAAGACCATTGACGGGATTTGGATCCTCTCCAGTTGTGAAAAACTGGAGAGGAGTCCAGTTTTTCATCCCACCATTAATAACATTTATTTTTAATATTTTATTATATAAAAATTTAATTTCAATGGTTGAGATTCTCTCCAGTTTTTTTATAACGGGAGAGGATCCAAATCCAATAGTTAAGGTGTGAAATGGCAACTCAACTTCCAATGGGAATTCATTCCAACACATTTGAAAAGGAAATTTCTTATATTCTCATAAATTTCATATTAGTACACTCCATACTGATGATGAACTTTGGGTTTTAAAATAGCACCGCATCATCAAGCAGATTTGGCTAACAGGCTAAGCACCACAGTGAGCTAAACTACCACATGTTCAGATGTCGAAATAAAAACAAACAAAACCAGAACTCCACAAATCGTGCAGGTTGATAAGGGGTAAAAGAAAAGTTAGAAATAGTCAGTTATAAATAGCAACCATAACAAAATCAACTACTCCATGGGAGCAGTTGTAAAAAGCCTGCTACATAACACGTGCAGGTACACATGACACACCAATCACAGGTAGTGCCTAATTATCATTACTTCCGGGGACAACATAAATCACAAGCAAACAAAAACATAATTGGGGCATTCCTGGGAGATATTAATGAACATGGCCATTGTAAAACAGAAGTAAACACAGAAACACAGTTCAGAAAACAATTTCAGAATCACTAGCGTGAAAAGGGAAGAAATTTGACAGAAATCAAGAAAAGACACCTCAGCCATGAAATCAAACAAATAATTAAATCCAATGTTCTTCACAAAGAGACAAAGCCCACAAGAGCTGGAACCCAGAAATTAACACACAAAGTTTGGTTTTCCATAACCATACAAAAATTCCGAGTTCAAACATTTTCCTTTCCCAGCAACCAAACACAAGGAAAAGGCTCAACTTTTGAAAGCATCAGGCAAAAGGGTATTAAGAAAAAAGACTAACCAGGCCACATTGGGCTAATTTCAGAGAACCACCCAGGAATCACAGATGATATGCCATTACAATCAGGGTCCTTGCCACCCTCCATGTCCATGGAGACAGTGGAAACAGAGACCCCATTTTCTTTTTCATCTCTTTGCCTCTTCACAGGCAAATCAGAGGACTCAACAACGCTCTGTGTAGCCATGGCTGAACCTCTCTCTCTCTCTCTCTCTGTGTGCTTGCAGCAGCCCCAAAACGGTGTGAACAAATGTCAGCTAGCACTCTGTTTGGCTCTCCTTGCTTGTGATATGTATTGGGAGAGCATAAAGGGGAAAAGGGCGTGGGCACGATGGAAAAATAGAAAAGAATCTGCTTTTGTTGAGAAATTCTTGTGTGTACCGAGAACATTATACTATTTTGTAAAAATAAAATGTTTTCTGTTTAATTTTTTATATATAAATAATATTTATATCGTATATTAATATAAAAAAATTAAATTATTTTATATATGATTATAATATTATCATAAAATATAAAATGAGTGAATTAAAAAAATTAAATGTATAAAAATTAAATAAATAATGAGATTAAGAAAAACGTAACAGGTAATACTTTATAATCATATAAATACTTAAATTAAAAATAAAATATTATTATATTAATTTTGAATGATTATAAAATTACTAAAAGTGTAAAAGAATTTTTCGCTTTTGAGTTTTGAGAGATGCGACTGAGGTGTGTGGTGGTTTGGGGTTGGTTCTTTGAGGTAAGATGAACGGCTTCCCAAACGCTGCTTTAGGATATGCATGTAACGTGTTGTTTCTTGCCAAGTACATGTGAAAGTGATTGGGCTCTCAATTAGGGTTTCTTTGGGATTCGGGTACTCCTTATCTGTCATTGTCCCCTGTTTCTGTCTTGCAGTGCTTGAATCCGTGATAGTTGAAGCAAAAGCTTCGCAATGTCTGTCTCTCGCATAAATACTTAGAGATAAATTTAGTATAATTAAATGAGTGTATATTAAGTTAATTATATTATTAATTATGATAATTAATTAATAAAGTGATGGACTTAATATTTTTAAATATTTTTTGTTGAGAAAAAGTTTAGGATGTAATGAAATTTTTCTTATTTTAAGTTAGTATAAATTATTAATCTTAATAAAAATTTATAATGAGATTATACATCATCAACTAATAAGAGATCTAAGCCATATTATTGTTATGAACAAAGATTAATCATGTGAGTCAAACTCTCAATACCTTAATACAATTAAGTTAAATGCATTAAATTTATGCAAGTATTAACACACACACATATATATATATAAAGTGTTTTTCATGTCTCGCATGGGTGTGATGCTACCTTACCCTTTTATTTATCATGTTTTGATTTTTAAAAAGTTGCCATTTAAAAACAAAATAAAACCAAATTTTCCTTCTCTCTTGATATATTATATTTTGTCTTTAACAAGATATATGATAAGTATTGTTGTAAGATAAATATTTGATAATGTCACAATTAAAATGTTTTTTTTTCAACAATTGTCTTCTCATTTGATTTATAAGTTGGATTATTTTTTGAGGGATTATATTGGAAAGTAAATAATTTAATATGTAACTATTGTTTTAGAGTTCTAGTTTAACTATCACCAAATCTCTTTAGAAATTGTTTAATTCTGAAATCGAGTTCTACTGCAAGAACAATAATGATGTAAGGGAGAGTTCAAAAAAAAAAAATCAATGATGTATCTAATGATAATTATTAATTTTTTTAGTTAGAATGATAATTACTAAACTTTACATGTAAAAATTAGTTAAAATTTACATACCGTACACACGTTTCAAATTATTAATTAATATGAATAAAAGAAGGATGCTGTACCTTAATAAGTTCTCGGCCTAAGCTCAAAACCGTGCACTTGACCCATTATTTTAATAATAATAATATTTTTATTACAAATAATATATATATATATATATATACTTTTTATATTTTTTAATATTATTTATTATACTTATTTTTTGATTATTTTCTCTTACTTAATTATACTCATTTAAAATAAATGTAAAAAAAATATGAAAATAATAATAATATATAAGCATCATTTTAGTTATTTTAAACCTCTAGCCCTCACCTAAGAGAATTATTCGAAGTACACTTTTCTATCAACACCGTCTCTTTCATTTCACTCTTGAATTGACTTGAGTTTCAAAGTATTTTTTAGGTACACTGCCATCTTCATCCAATGAAATTATATGACAGACTAATGTGTAGATTAGTTATTTGGTTTGTGATTGGGATAATTTTAAAAATTTTATTATTTTAATAATTAATTATTATATAAATTTTTTTATTATAATTGATTATAATAAAAAATTATATTTAGATATATTAATTAAAAAGTAATTTTAAATTAATTTATTTTATTTAGATGATATAAAAAATATTTTTATGTATTAAATTAATAAAATAAGTATAAAATAATTAAAAAATTATTTAAAAAATTATTTAATTAATTTAAAAATTATTTAATTAAAAAAATAATATTATATCTCAATATTAAAAATAATATCAATAATTTTTTTCAAAATAATTCATATTTTTGTTTGGCATTCAACAACTTTTTTTTTCTTCATATAAAGCTGTTGTTTTTTTTCACTTTAAAAAAAGCCGTTGCATGTAAAAAAAAAAATCCTAAACAAACACCGAAATAAACACCGTTAAAGTAGTGTCAAACCACTCCCTTAAGCATAGACAGAAACAAATGATTATCCATTTATTTTAAGTGCATGACTTAACGTATTTAATATATTAAATAACTTTTCGTAAACATTGAGTTTGATTGATCTAACTGTGAGAATTCTTAAAAAGTAGATCAATCTCTTAAAATTAAAAAATTAATTAATACTTCATTAAATTACTTTATTTTAATTTTTTTTTTGAAAAATTAGATAGTAAATAATTTGCTTTACTTTATTTAAACATAAAATATGTTTTAAAATTGTTAATAAATAATAACTATTAAATTAGATAGTCATGAACGTACCTATAAAGAATAGTTTAAGTAATAAATTAACTTGAGCTCAGCGGCATAATACTCCAAACAAAAATTAATCTCATAGTAAAAAAGGGTGAAAAATATCATGAGATAAAGAAATATAAATGCTCCATTCTTTTAAAATTTAATATGCATTTCAATCAATAAAATCTAATATACATTATCATCCCAATAATATTACATTATTTAATGATTAGATTGATAAAATTGATATTTGACCTAAAAAGAGGAGGATACAAGTTTTACACGTAGATTCCCACCCAAATAAAAGAATTAATATTGAAAAGTAATGTGACAAATATTTTTAACACTAAAAGGTAATTTCAATTCAACATCTCTTACAAACTATGAAAATTACAAAGCTTTCTTTCTGTACAGAACCAGCAAAGCTTTTTACAAGAAAGAGTTGGCCCTTTAAACAAAATTGATATTCTTTAGATTCCTTTTCAATAAAAAAAAAGTAAAAAACTAATATATGCATTGAAAAAGTAATTTACATAACCCTCACAATCATTAAATATGTATTTGATAACTTTTTCAGTTAGGTTTAAAAAAAAAATCTTAACCATGATCATTTAATAATTGTAAGAATTACATGAGATATATTTTATGTGTATATATCATTTTCTTTTTTCTGTTTGTGTGCATATATTATTTCTAATAACAAGCACGTAATAGTGATCAATACACTAGTTTTTAATAAAAAGAACCAAGTTATTATTCCATCAAAAAGAAAAGAACAAAAATATCAAATCATGATAATTAAAGTGATTCTTGCATTATTCTTTACCGTCCAGCCAATCAGCGACAGTGAACTTGATCTCTTTTGAGACTTTTCTTCTGCCCCACGTTTGAATAGCTAAATTGGCCAACTTTAATTGCACTATGATTTTTTTTAATCTTTTTATTAATAATAAGAAAAACTCAGACATTTTTTTGTTCTTTATATTTGAAAAATTATATTAACCTCCTTCAAGTTTATTAAAATTACATCTGATACCCCATTGTTTCAGAAATCATGCCCCATACCCCTATATTATGAGTCAATGTTACATTGGCCCCCCGACTTGATGGTCCGTTAGTGTCACTAACTAAATGTTTGTCACATGTTGAGCATGTGATTCATAATTACAATTTTGTAATTTTGAAAGTTTCTGGACATGTGAATTTATGCTGTTGCCTTTGTTACACGTTTAAAATTTTTGCTTCCTTATTTTTAAGATTGATTATATTGTTAAGGGTTGGAAAGGGTTTGAGAAGGTTTGAAGCTCATGAAGGATCGACCATTCTCGTTGTGCTTGGAGGATTGGAGTTGTAGCTACTGATTTAATCAAGTAATGGATATTTCGACCTCTTCCCCCTATTTTCATCAATGGTCTTGGTTCTTATTTCAAGTATGCCCCCATTAACCAAAGTGCACAACATGTGTTTGATTGAATGCTACACCTAGGGGTTGGCATTAAACCCATATAAATCGAATTGGACTTTAAGTCACATAGAACTACACTGAAAAAAACTGAATCGCTTGAACCAGTTCCAAAACAATTCAGTTTTATTCTCCTCAAAGTAGTTCGGTTACTTGGTTGTAAAATACGATTTGGTTTATACCAGTTCACCAAACCAAACTGATACTTCATCAAAGATGCAAAAGAACTCAAGAACGTGAACGACGCCATGGGGACTCAATGGACCAGAAATTGGCAAGTGTTCTAGGCAGCAGTGCAGATCGTGCTCCGGCCACTGATGAGGCATTAGAAACAGAAGTTGCCGACGAGGTTTTGGTGGCAAACGGTAGTGCAAGCCATCAGAGTAGCTCATGGTGGTGGAGACGGTGCTCCGCGATGGCTCACTCTTCTCAGTTTGAACGCTCCTGCTCTGGCCACTGACAAGGCATCAGAAGCAGAAGTCATCATCGAGGCTCCGGAGGCAAATGGCAATGCAAGCCATCGGAGTAGCTCACAGTGGTGGAGACGATGCTCTGTGGCAGCTTACTCTTCTTGGCCTAGATGCTATTGCTCTAGCCACTGGTGAGCCATCAGAAGCAAAAGTCACCATCGGGGCTCTGTAGGCAAACGACACCACAAGCCATTGGAGTATCTCGTGGTGGTGAAGACGGTGCTCTGCGATGGCTCACTCTTCTCAGCCTGGATGCTCTTGCTCTGGCCACTGACAAGGCACCCAAAGTAGAAGTCACCATTGAGGTTCTGGTGACAAATAGCAAAGCAAAACCCATAATGGTTAACCGGTTAATTGAGCCAAAATAACCAGTTTCTTGTGGTTCAATTTTTTTCTTATGAATTGGATATAATTTGGATTACATTAGGTGTCAAAATCAAATTGTTTAAGCAGTTCATTATGGTTCAATTTGATTTTTTTGAACCAAACCTAACTTTGCCCACCCCTAGCTACACCTAATTTTGACACTTGAAACTCTTGTTTTGTGCTTAGGATCACAATGCCTTTGAGTGTCAGTGAAAGTGGAGGAGGATTGGGGCCCAAATACTGCAACAAGAGCTATAAATGTGGATGAATTGCAGCTACCAAGGTCTTATCCACAAAAACCAATCCAAATAGGCTATTATACACCTGTAGAGATAAGACATGCGAATTCTTTCAATGGTGCATCCCATTGAATGCTGACATATTTATTCCTGCCAATCTTCAAGCTGTTGACAATGAAGTGTTGTGTGAAGAACCGGATGTAATAAATAGAGGAAGACCGAAGAAGAATGAGAAAGAGGTGTACATGCTTAACAAGGAGTTAGTGATTATACAAGCCCAAATTGAGTCACTGAAGCTACTAGCCTTAGTGTCCATTGGTATTTCTTTAGTGTTTGTTATTCTAATTTTTATTGAAAATGTACTAAAGTGAAGCTAATGTAGTATAAGCTCACTTTTGTCTTGCAAACTTGTCCAAAGGTGCAAATCAATGAGTGTGAGCATTATGGTGTAGTTCACTTTTGTTTTGTAATTGTGTAGGGTTTAATTGTGTAGCATTACGAATGAAGTATTATGTGAATTTAACTTGTGCATTATTGCCAATGAACTATTATGGAATGTGAATTTAAGGAGTGCAAATTTGGTTTGGTAGCAAATGTTGTTTTGGTAGCAAATGCTATTCAGATTTAGTAATTAGATGGAACTTGTAAGTAAGGCATTGGTAATTAGATGGAAACTGTAACTATGGCTATACTAGTAGGATAGTGATTGAGTTATAGTCAAGATAATAAATTATCCAAAGTCAGCCAAATGGCTTCTATAATTACAGAATTGAGATGACACTTGTAACATCTCAAATGCTAATATTAATGACATATCTAGAATTATGCATTAGTAATTAGGATTGACACATTACTTTAATATCAATGGCAAAATTTGTAAAAGTATTTATAATTTATATACAAAAATATGAGCTTGGAAAGAAAATTTTAATATACATATCCAAGGTCCTTATTATACAAAATTGTTCATCACTATACAAAAACTTAAACATACAAATATTTATTAATTATTCACAATCCTTTATACAAAAGAAAACTTTAGTCCTTTGTCAGACTTTATCCTACTCTGTAGAAGATCCTTTCCCTAAAATTATTATGAAAACATAAAACATGGGGTGAGAATTCTAAAATTCTCTGTAGTTCTAACAAATATAGTGTTATCATAATAATTTCAGCTGCTTCGGAAAAAAAATATCATTTCAATACTCAATTTTTATAGTAGAAAGGCAGCAGAAATGCCAAAACAAAACCTTTCTCTTCCAAAAATAGAATTTCAATTATTAACAGTTTCAAAAAACCTTGGTTATCAAATATCATAAATTATTCTAAAAAATACTTTAAAAAAAACAATTCAAAACAATATCATATTCTCAATTCATCTTTATGATCTTATATAATAACTTGTCAAAATATGACATTCAAATACAAATCCACTTCAATGCTCATTTAAATATCTGCTCATTCCTACAGAACTCATATCACTGTACCATAATAGGTAAGAGTCATCTCATATAGTTCGGGTTCTATATACTCATGGTAGGGAGTGAATTAGGACCTCACACTAATACTTAATAGGGTAATAGTCTGCTTTCAAGACTATTTATGATAATATATTTCTTTGTCATTATAGAACTATTCTGAGTACCCTTAAATACATGAGGGAAACATAGGCAAGTGAGGAAACATAATAAGAAATTTCAAGAATATAGGATCCTCTTCCTCATGGAGGATCATCTCCATAATTCTAATAGGATTTTGAATATCATCCCCCTATACAGGATCATCTCCAAAATCCATTAATGCCAAGTGAACTGATAGTTCAAATCAAAAGGGATACTCATGGGTAGGAATAGCATATTAGGACTATTTTCCTTCCCATTCAAGGACAAATGCCAAATTCTCATATTCAATTTAAGTTTATCATCCATGACCACTGATTATTCAAATACAAATTCAATTTTCAAATTCTAGCTCAACCTTTAAAAAATAAGGGAGCAAATACTCAATCTATACAAATATGGTTCAACTTTGTATTATAAAAAAAACAATACCATATCTTGCACACCTATGATTCATAATAAGTATAATATATATTCATTGTAACACCCCAAATTCTAACTATGTGAATAGTAATAGCAGAATTACACTGTTTTTCATTTTCTATGTGTTATAAAAATAGTTTGATTGTTCTCGAGATCATTTTATCATTTTGTGTGATTTCCCATCAAGAAAATAATAATTTTTCTAATAGGAAAAATCTTATTTAATTAATTAAAATTTGATCTTACTAAACCCAATTGATTGATATAAATATTAATCTAAATTTTTAGGATTTAACGTAAATATAAAATAATTTTATATTTTTATAATATTATTTTATTAATGATCTCAAAGAACAAGAGAAAAATTATTTGTAGACCCAAAAAAGTTCGTGGGGCCATCACGTTTAGTAATTGATATCAACGACGATCTTGACTAGATAAAACCTAAACCAATAGGAAATGGTCAAAATGGATGGCTTGACTTTCTAAACCAATTAGAAAGAGTCAACAAAAGAAGCATTGACTTCTTTGTGAGCCATTGGATTGTGAAAATTACTTTAGAAGCTTTAATCTTAACAGTTGATCTAATCAATGGTGAGATTAGAAGGATAGTTTTATGACCAATTGATATCTACCCAGATGTGATCTATGGCTAGAAATTAAAGATGAATCAAGGGTTAGGATTTAGTCAAAGATTGTAGGCTTGAAAATGGTTAGTAACCTAATTAAGCTTAATTCAATTAATTTAATTACTTAATTAGTAAACTAAACCCAATTAGCTTAGTTATTAATTAATTATAATCTAAATACTAATTAGATATCCTAATATTAATTAAAGGTTATAATATATGCTAATATATATTAAATTAAGTAGTTATATGATTAGTATGTTAATTAAAATTGGTTAGGATATTTAACCTAACTAATTCCTTAATTAGTTAGCATATAATTAGGACTAATTTGGAAACAATTCAAAACTAAAAAGGATGGAGGCTGCACGGTTTTGGGGCTGCAAAATGAGGAGGCAAGTGGCTTGAATCTACAAGGTTCAAGAACCATCTAACATGACATAAGCCATGTGCACAAGTGTGAACACCTTAGGATATTTTAGCATGCAAATTCATTCACTCAACCTCACCTAAAGCCACTCACAGCAGCTGCACTTCTATTTCCATTTCACTTTCATTTCTTTCACTTATCAAAAATCAAAGCATCTACTTTCTCTCCAAAAAGCTATCAAGAACCAAGCAAACTTTCCTTTCTCTTTTTCTCTCTATATTCGGCCATGCACCTTACATATACTACCAAACCTCTATAATTTTTTCCTATCATATTTCCTAAAGCCAAATCCCATTCTAAACACTTTTCATTCACATAGTTTTTCCAAAAAAGTACTCTAACTTGTCCAAAATCCAATCTTTTGCTACTTACTTAAGGGTAAGTCTTGAGTTTATGGTTCAAAATTGGATTTCTAATTTTTCTAACCATGATTGTTCCATGGTTTTTCAATATTGTACCTTGTATGTGTTTTTACTAATTGTTTAAGAATTTTAGGGATTTGTTTGGTGGATTGCTTGGATTTGAAGGATAGCAGGAGAACTAATCGATTAAAATTGTCTACAAGAGGTAAGAGAGAGATTTAACCTTACCAACCAGGTTTTGGTGGTGTGAGGATGGTTTTGTATGGTGAAAAATTCATAAGGGTTCTTCACCGATTATTTGATTGTGTTTTTGTTATGTTTGATTGTGTTTCTCGTGCTTGTATGTGTGATTAAATGCTTAAAGTTTTGCTATTATGTGTGTATGTGAAATTATGAAAGCATGAGATTGTATGTGTAATTTTAGGATGTGAATAATATGATGAATCGATTGTATGTGTACTCCAAAGAATACGGAGGCTTACTGCTATACAATGGAAAAAGGACCAAAGTCCTTACCAAAATGAATTAAAATGAGAACTCGAGACATTTAAATGAATCTGGGAAAAATTTGATTATGGTAAAATAATATGATTTTATGGGTATTAAAGAAAGGGAATAACAAATTTTGAAAACAATACCATTTATCGATTTTTAGAGGAGTTATAAATAGCAAATTTTTATAAAAGAAGGACTAAATTACAAATTTTATCAAAATGAGGGGCCATAGTATAAATATTGATTTTTGAGGGGTCATAATGTAAATATTATTTTTAGAGAGGTCAAATTGTAAATATTTTATAAAAGAGGGATGATTTCGTAAATATAAATTTGATGAGGGACTTTTTTGTAAATAATAATTTATGAGAGACTTTTACTCTCAAATATTAAATTTTTAGGGACTATTTTGTAAATATAAATTTTATGAGGGGTTGTTTCAAAATATGAGTTTTTGAGGGACTAAAGTGCAAATATGGAAAATGAAGCTAATTTTGGTATTAAAATGAGAAAAATAGTATTTCCAATTTAAAACGTAAGAAAAATATTTACGCGATTGGAAAACGTTGAAAAATATTAATTTTGAAAAGCGGCTAACATTGTCGCAATTGAGAAACGCCAAAAATATGACTACGCGATTAAAGTACATAATAATCTTGTTATAGTCTTGTCAAGACCCCGATTATGAGATATAAATTTGAAATGTGAATAATGCATAGTACATGCATTGGGAAGGTCCGATGGAGTGTATGAGGTTAGTTGCCTAGGAGAGACTACACCTCCAAGTGGGTGCGATATGCGTAGTGTAAGTCACTTGTTGACTTTGGGGGCATTGGGTGCGGGTTGCCTACAATGGGCAAAGCTCTTCGTGCAGTGGGTTAGGACCGACGCAACACACCAATGATCCTGACCGAACAACTATCCTTAATCAAGATCCGATAAAGATTGTCGTGTACGTCTTGGATGTGCGAATCGAGCACGTGGTCCAAGGCATGTTGGTACCAACACTCCTAATCACTTCTCTCGACTGAGTTGTAGCTCCATGGAGTAGGAAATTGAGTCCGTGCATACATATAATGATAGAGGGTATTATCATAATTTCAAAAAGATGATAATTGATTTATTGATTTATTGATTATTGATAACAACATGCATTGTACCGTAATTATTGTGTATTACATGTCTTGTGATGATATTGATGTTAGTGGCATAATTGTAATTGTGGTATGATAACCTATGAGATATTGTATGTGTTTATCTTTATTCTTGTCATCTTGGTATTCGTAGGTGATCTCACCTCTTTGTATGTATGTTTGGTATTATATTTATATTTGATAAGACGTCGAGCAAGAAAAAGAGCGAGAAAATGAGGAGGAGCGATTCCTACCGAGGACGTCGAGTTTTGAAGAGATCTTGCGTAGATACCTAGTTTCCTTGGCACACGAGGTTTACATTCATCGGAGGAGATGAGGCATGGACCGTAGATTTAGAGAGAGAGTATCTATTATAGAGTTTCCAATATCTATTAGGCAAATTGGGAGCTTACTATCGTTCTCCTAGTACAGTTAGTATTGTGTTGTCTTCGGACACTGTGTCTGTAGGGAATTTGCGCACATCATGACGATTCCTACGTCTTGAGGAATCGAGGAGGACCCATCGAGGGTTCTGCACTTGTCTAGTAAGATTTGGGCTATATGTTAGTTTTAAATTAAAGTTTAAATAATTTGGAAGTCTAGTTTGTAAGATATCTAAGTGTGATTAAACGCTTGTATGTATATGTGATGTAAATTATTTGTGACAATGTTGTTATGTCTTTATTTTCTCATTAAGTTTATATTATTATCATTAAGAAATTTTATAACTCGTATTTATAATACAAGCGCGATTTTTAATTGAAGGGTAATTTGGTAATTAAGTAACACCAAGTTTGGCGCCCTAAGGAGGGTGTTACATTAGTTAGTATCAGAGCCCAAGTTAAGTCTTTTGGGTTTGTGGTTAGGTCTGTCTTGTCTAAGTTGTGTGATTCTCTGAATTGTTTTCCGAAAGAAAAACAATATTGTTTGAAGACTGACCTTCACTTTTCTTTGTGTTGTTCAGTCTGATTGATAGAGCGAAATGGCAAGACGTGGAAGAGGACGCATGAATGCGAGGGCAGCAGCTGGAAATGCCGGCGACGATAATCAAAATATGGTGCAGCTGTAGCAGCAATGCAACGAATGGCCGAGGTTGTTGCACAAAGAAAAACCAAAGAGCACATGACGATGCTCATAGCTTGTCAGAATTTCGGAGGAATAATCCACCGAAATTTCATGGAGAATTTGACCCAGAGAAGGCTGATATGTGGATAAAGGAACTGGAAAAGATATTTGAGGGCATGGGTTGTAATAATGAGCGGAAGCTTACTTTCGCCACATTCATGCTAGTCGGTGACGGAGAAAGCTTGGTGGGCGGGAGCCCTTTAATCCAAGCCGGCGGAAGGAGAGTTGTGACGTGGCAGCTCTTTAGACAGAAGTTTCTAGGAAAGTATTTCCCAACCAGTGTTTGACATGCTAAGGAGATAGAATTCCTTAGTTTGAGGCAAGGGGCGATGATTTGTAAATTTGTTAATGAAGGTTCGAAAGCTTGTCTAAGTTTTCGAGGTACTTCCAAATGCATCCATGAGGAGTGGAAGTGTAGGAAGTTTGAAGAAGGTTGAGGCTTGACATCAAGCGAGCTTTAGCAACTGTTGACATTGATCAGTTTCCGGTATTGCTAGATAAGTGCCGAAAGGTTGAGGAGATTGATCATCTTCGTGAGGCGAGAAATAAGAATTTTGGACCAACACGATTCCAAAGGGGAAGAGTAAGCGGTGGCAACCTTTACAAAAAACCATATACTAAACCAATGATAAGTCAAAATCTCAATCGTTTGGGGAAGCTCTAGTGGTACTAGAGCAGTTTCAACTGAACTTCGCACTTAAATGTTTTAAGTGTGGGAAAGGACATCTCACTGTTGTCGGCACAAGGGAGTGATTTGTTATAGATGTGGGAAGCCCGGACATTTCTCTAGGGAGTGTGATCGGCCAAAAAAGCGGAGCCATCGGTGGGCGTGTTCGTCTTGCAAGGCCACGAGCGGGTGGTCGAGTGTATACTATGAGCGGGAGGAAGCCGCTAAATCAGGACTTGATAATGGAGGAGTGTGCTATTGAAGGTAATCCTTTAACATATTATATGATTCGGGAGCAAACACATTCTTTCATTGCATGTGATTGTGTGGAGCGTTTGGGATTAACTTTGACTACATTGCCGTATGATTTGAGTGTTAGTACTCCTACCGATAAGCTGTGATAACTACAAGAGTATGCTTGAATTGCCAGAATCATAGAGATAGAATCTTTCATGTGGATTTGATCTGTTTGCCTCTTTCCAAGATTAATGTAATCTTAGGAATGGATTGGTTATCTTCCAACCATATCTTGATAGACTGTGCTAGTAAGACGTTAGTTTTTCCTGAGGATAAGGATCCTAAATTCTTAACGGCTACGCAAGTGGAAGCTTGTTTGAAGGAAGGAGATCAAGGGTACTTGTTGATGTCTTCTGTGGAGGTTCACTGTGAGGATATTTTAAAGGATATTTTCGTAGTGAATGAGTTTCCTGAAGTATTTCCTGAGGATATACCTGGAATACCGCCGGAAAGAGAGATTGAATTCTCTATTGATTTGGTACCTAGAGCTGGACCTATATCTATGGCGCCTTATCGAATGTCGCCTAGTAGAGTTAGCAGCTTAAGAAGCAATTAGAGGATTTGTTGGAGAAGCAGTTTGTGAGACCAAGTGTATCACCTTGGGGAGCTCCAGTATTGTTAGTAAAGAAGAAGGATGAGACTTCTTGTCTATGTGTAGACTACCGACAATTGAACAAGATTACGATCAAGAATAAATATCCACTACCAAGAATCGATGATTTGATGGACCAATTGCGAGGAGCTGCAATATTTTCTAAGATTGATTTGCGTTCTGGTTATCACCAAATATGTGTGAAGGTGGAGGATATCCCGAAGACTGCGTTTCGGACACGATATGGGCATTACGAGTATCAAGTGATGCCTTTTGGTGTGACTAATGCACCTGCGATATTTATGGACTTCATGAATCGGATTTTCCGTTCATACTTGGATAAGCTTATTATTGTCTTTATTGATGACATCTTGATTTATTCTCGAAGTCAGGAGGAACATGCTGAACATATCAGAGTGGTTCTCCAGATTTTGAGGGAGAATAAGTTGTATGCCAAGTTGTCCAAATGTGAGTTTTGGTTTAGCGAAGTACAATTTTTGGGGCATGTCATATCGACAGATGGAATTGAAGTTGATGCTTCAAAGGTGGAAACAGTTGTTCAATGGGAGAGACCGAAGACTGTATTGGAGATCCGTAGTTTCATCGGATTGGCCGGTTACTATCGACGATTCATAGAAGGGTTTTCGAAGATTGCAGGACCTCTTACCCAACTTACACGAAAGAATCAACCGTTTATATGGACTGAAGCATGTGAGGAAAGTTTTCAGGAGTTGAAACGACGACTGACTACTTCATCGGTTTTGATTCTGCCTGATCCGAATGAACCTTTTGAGGTGTATTGTGATACTTCGTATCAGGGATTGTGTTGTGTACTTATGCAAGACCGTAAGGTTGTGGCATATGCGTCGAGGCAGTTGAAAGTGCATGAGAGGAATTATCCGACTCATGACTTGGAGTTAGCAGCAGTGGTGTTTGCATTGAAGGTATGGAGACATTTTCTCTATGGGGCAACGTACACTTTTTTTAGTGACCATAAAAGTTTGAAGTATCTGTTTGACCGAAAAGTTGAACATGAGACAAAGGCGTTGGCTCGAGTTTCGAAGATTATGACTTTCGATTCTGATAGTATCATCCCTAAGAAGCGAATGTCGTAGCAGATGCCTTAAGTAGGAAAGCACTTAATACTTCTGTTATGATGATAAAGGAGAAGGAACTAATAGAAGAATTTCAGGATATGCGATTATCTGAGAAGTTGACATCGGGGAAGATGTGTTTGAACCTGATCATTATTTCAAATAACTTGATGGATAGAATATGAGAAGGGCAAAACAGTGATCAGTATTTGCAAGAAGCAAAGGAAGCAAGAAGTCAAGGAGCGGAATTGGAATTCAGCGAGGGTGTTGATGGAATTTTGAAGTTCAAGGGGAGAGTTTGTGTACCAAACGATCCAAAACTGAGGAGATCAATTTTGGATGAAGCTCATTGAAGCAAATTGAGTATGCATCCAGGAGCCACGAAGATGTACCAAGATTTAAAACAACTATATTGGTGGCAAGGGATGAAGAGGGATGTAGCAAAATATGTATCATCCTGTTTGACTTGTCAGAAGGCCAAAGTGGAACACCAGAGACCATCAGGAATGTTGCAACCTTTGCCTATTCCTGAGTGGAAATGGGATGATATAGCCATGGATTTCGTAACTGCACTGCCGAAGACTCGGAAGGGTCACGATTCTATATGGGTGATTATTGATCGGCTTACAAAGTCGGCGCACTTTTTACCGATTAATATTAAGTACTCAATGGAGAAGTTGGCTCAAGTGTACATCAACGAAATTGTTAGACTTCATGGTGTACCATCCAGTATAATCTCTGATTGAGATCCGCGATTTACATCGAGATTCTGGAACAGTTTGCAAGAAGCGATGGGAACGAAGCTACGTTTGAGTTCTGCTTACCATCCACAAACGATGGTCAATCGAAAGGACGATTCATCATTGGAGGACTTGTTGAGGGCTTGTGTTCTAGAGCAAACCCAACGTTGTTGGGATGAATTTCTACCGTTGATAGAGTTCACTTACAACAATAATTTCCATTCAAGCATAGGGATGGCACCCTATGAAGCTTTATATGGGAGAAGATGTAGAACGCCGTTGTGTTGGTACCATGATGGTGAAAGTACTGTGGTAGGACCCGAGTTTGTGCAACAGACAATTGAGAAAGTGAAGATGATCCAAGATAAGATGAGGACGACACAGACGCGGCAAAAGAGTTATGCAGATAAAAGAAGAAGATCGCTAGAATTTGAAGAAGGTGACCATGTATTTCTACGTGTGACGCCTATGATTGAGTTGGACGAGTAATCAAGTCGAGGAAGCTTACTCAAAGTTTATTGACAAGATATCAAATACTTATCGGGTAGGTCCCAGTAGCTTATCGGTTGCATTACCACCGTTCTTATCAAATCTCCATAATGTATTTCACGTATCACAACTACGAAAATATATTTTCGATCCGACTCATGTTATTGAGCCGATTTGTGACAACTAAAGGAAAACTTGACCTATGAGACGTTTAGATCAAAATTGAAGATCGAAGGGTAAAGCAACTTCGAGGAAAGGACATCGCATTGGTTAAAGTGGTATGGAATGATGTAAGTGGTGAAGCCACATAGGAGTTGGAAGAGAAGATAAGAGAGCAGTATCCGTTTTTATTTTGAATATGTATGCCAAGTTTCGAGGACGAAACTTTATTTTAGAAGGGGAGAGTTGTAACACCCCAAATTCTAACTATGTGAATAGTAATAGCAGAATTACACTGTTTTTCATTTTCTATGTGTTATAAAAATAGTTTGATTGTTCTGAGATCATTTTTGATCATTTTGTGTGATTTGCTCCGAGTCAAGAAAATAATAATTTTCTCGAATTTGAAAAATCTTATTTAATTAATTAAGTTGGGGGATCTTACTAAACCCAATTGATTGATATAAATATTAATCTCGTAATTTTAGGATTTAAGCGTGTAATAAAATAATTTTATATTTTTATAATATTATTTTATTCAACATACTTACTTGTCTCAAAAACAAGAGAAAAATTATTTGTAGACCTTAAAAAGTTCGTGGGGCCCACGTTTAGTGTAGCAGTCAACGATGCTGACTAGATAGAAACCTAAACCAATAGGAAATGGTCAAAATGGATGGCTTGACTTTCTAAACCAATTAGAAAGAGTCAACAAAAGAAGCATTGACTTCTTTGTGAGCCATTGGATTGTGAAGCTTACTTTAGAAGCTTTAATCTTAATAGATTGATCTAATCAATGGTGAGATTAGAAGGATAGTTTTATTGACCAATTGATATCTACCCTAGATGTGATCTATGGCTAGAAATTAAAGATGAATCAAGGGTTAGGATTTACTCAAAGATTGTAGGCTTGAAAATGGTTAGTAACCTAATAAACTTAATTCAATTAATCTAATTACTTAATTTGTAAACTAAGTGAATTAGCTTAGTTATTAATTAATTATAATCTAAATACTAATTAGATATCCTAATATTAATTAAAGGTTATAATATATGCTAATATATATTAAATTAAGTAGTTATATGATTAGTATGTTAATTAAAATTGGTTAGGATATTTAACCTAACTAATTCCTTAATTAGTTAGCATATAATTAGGACTAATTTGGAAACAATTCAGTCACTAAAAAGGATGGAGGCTGCACGGTTTTGGGGCTGCAAAATGAGGAGGCAAGTGGCTTGAATCTACAAGGTTCAAGAACCATCTAACATGACATAAGCCATGTGCACAAGTATGAACACCTTAGGATATTTTAGCATGCAAATTCATTCACTCAACCTCACCTAAAGCCACTCACGGCAGCTGCACTTCTATTTCCATTTCACTTTCATTTCTTTCACTTATCACAAATCAAAGCATTTACTTTCTCTCCAAAAAGCTATCAAGAACCAAGCAAACTTTCCTTTCTCTTTTTCTCTCTATATTTGGCCATGCACCTTACATATACTACCAAACCTCTATAATTTTTTCCTATCATATTTCCTAAAGCCAAATCCCATTCTAAACACTTTTCATTCACATTGTTTTTCCAAAAAACTACTCTAGCTTGTCCAAAATCCAATCTTTTGCTACTTACTTAAGGGTAAGTCTTGAGTTTATGGTTCAAAATTGGATTTCTAATTTTTCTAACCATGATTGTTCCATGGTTTTTCAATATTGTACCTTGTATGTGTTTTTACTAATTGTTTAAGAATTTTAGGGATTTGTTTGGTGGATTGCTTGGATTTGAAGGATAGGAGGAGAACTAACCGATTAAAATTGTCTACAAGAGGTAAGAGGGAGATTTAACCTCACCAACCAGGTTTTGGTGGTGTGAGGATGGTTTTGTACGGTGAAAAATTCATAAGGGTTCTTCACCGATTATTTGATTGTTTTTTGTTATGTTTGATTGTGTTTCATGCTTGCATGTGTGATTAAATGCTTAAAGTTTTGCTATTATGTGTGTATGTGAAATTATGAAAGCATGAGATTGTATGTGTAATTTTAGGATGTGAATAATATGATGAATCGATTGTATGTGTACTCCAAAGAGTACGGAGGCTTACGACTATACAATGGAAAAAGGACCAAAGTCCTTACACTGATGAATTAAAATGAGAACTGAGACATTTAAATGAATCTGGGAAAAATTTGATTATGGTAAAATAATATGATTTTATGGGCATTAAAGAAAGGGAATAACAAATTTTGAAAACAATACCATTTACCAATTTTTAGAGGAGTTATACTGATAAATTTTTATAAAAGAAGGACTAAATTACAAATTTTATCAAAATGAGGGCCATAGTATAAATATTGATTTTTGAGGGGTCATAATGTAAATATTATTTTTAGAGGGTCAAACTGTAAATATTTTATAAAAGAGGGATGATGATTTCGTAAATATAAATTTGATGAGGACTTTTTCATAAATAATAATTTATGAGGGACTTTTACTGTAAATATTAATTTTTTAGGGACTATTTTATAAATATGAATTTTATGAGGGGTTGTTTAGTAAATATGAGTTTTTGAGGGACTAAAGTGCAAATATGGAAAATGAAGCTAATTTTGGTATTAAAATGAGAAAAATAGTATTTAGATTTAAAACGTAAGAAAAATATTTACGCGATTGGAAAACATTGAAAAGTCGCTACGCGATTTTGAAAAGGCGGCGAAATTGAGTCACATTGAGAAAATGCGAAAATATGACTACGCAATTAAAGTACGATAATTATCACATATTACCGTGTGGACCCCGATTATGAGATATAAATTTGAAATGTGAATAATGCATAGTACATGCATTGGGAAGGTCCGATGGATTTGTATGAGGCTAGTTGCCTTTAGGAGAGACTACACCTCCCGAGTGGGTGCGATATGTGTAGTGTAAGTCACTTGTTGACTTTGGGGGCATTGGGGTGCGGGTTGCCTACAATGGGCGGATGGTAGCTCTTACGTACTGTGGGTTAGGCCGAATACACACCAATGATCCTGACCGAGACACTATCCTTAATCAAGATCTCGATAAAGATTGTCATGTACGTCTTGGATGTGCGGGCGAGCACGTGGTCCAAGACATGTTGGTTACCGACACTTCTTTTCGATCACTTCTCCGACCCTGAGTTGTAGCTCCATGGAGTAGGAAATTGAGTCTGTGTGCATACATATAATGATAGAGGTATTATCGTAATTTCTTTTTATGATAATTGATTTATTGATTTATTGATTATTGATAACAACATGACTGTTATTATTGTGTATTACATGTCTTGTGATGATATTGATGTTAGTGGCATAATTGTAATTGTGGTATGATAACTGTATGAGATATTGTATGTGTTTATCTTTATTACTGCCATACTGGTATTAGCGTAGGCGATCTCACCTCTTTGTATGTATGTTTGGTATTATATTTATATTTGATAAGACGTCGAGCAAGAAAAAGAGCGAGAAAATGAGGAGGAGCAGATTCCTACTGAGGACGTCGAGTTTTGAAGAGATGCAGATACCTAGTTTCCTTGGCTACCTGAGGTTTACATTCATCGGAGGAGATGAGGCATGGACTGTAGATTTAGAGAGAGAGAGTATCTATTATAGAGTTTCCAATATCTATTAGGCAGTATTGGGGAGCTTACTATCGTTCTCCTAGTACAGTTAGTATTGTGTTGTCTGCTCGGACACTTAGTCCGTAGGATGCACATCATGACGATTCCTACGTCTTTGAGGAATCGAGGAGGACCCATCCGAGGGTTCTTTGTCTAGTAAGATTTGGGCTATATGTTAGTTTTAAATTAAAGTTTAAATAATTTGGAAGTCTAGTTTGTAAGATATCTAAGTGTGACAGTACTAAACGCTTGTATGTATATGTGATATAAATTATTTGTGACAATGTTGTTATGTCTTTATTTTCTGTTAAGTTTATATTATTATCATTAAGAAATTTTATAACTCGTATTTATAATACAAGCGCAATTTTTAATTGAAGGGTAATTTGGTAATTAAGTAACACCAAGTGTGGCGCCCTAAGGAGGGTGTTACATTCATTCCATCATAAACTATATACACATAAAGGTTATTTCATAAATAACTCAATATGCTTTGTAATCCATGCTCAATCATTTCAAATGCACCATAATTGTAATTCTGGAATTTCAATTGATGCTTGATTATACCACAAGGAGTTAAACATGATGATATAAATCATGATTTAGGGTTACATTGGGTTTTTAGATGTCAAAGAACTTTATTTTCTCAAAATAGACTGATGGTAATCGATTACCATATGTGGTAATCGATTACCACATGATCCAGAGACTTGGTAATCGATTACCAGGTTGTGGTAATCGATTACCACATGCCTAGAAATGTATTTCACAGCTTGGTAATCGATTACCAAGTTTTATTTAAAAAACAGGGTATTCAAGCCAAAGTAACCCAAACCAATCACATATATATCAAAAACAACAACAATACTCCATAGATATCAAGCCAAATCAACCACAAAGTGATAATACAAATATGGGTAAACTTCAAACCCATTTCCTCAAATCACAAACTCTTAGGGTTCAAGTCCAAAAATCAATTTAAACTACCAAGCATAACATAAGAATACTATTCTAAATTCAAAAATTCTATTATTCATTACATACCATTCAATCAAAATAATCATTCAAAACTTTACGAAATCAGAACAAGGAGGAGAAAGTATAAAAACAATAACCCCTACCTCTCTCCTTTGTAAAGCTACTTCTTTACTATCCTTTATCCTTCCTCTGTTTCTCTTCTTCCTTTATCCTTGTCTTTCTTTCTTCCTTTCTTCCTTTCTTCTTTCTCTTTGTCTTTTGTTTTTAATTCTCTTCTTTTCTTTCTTTCCTTATTTCTTATCCTTTTCTTTTTTTTTCTTTTTTTTTCTCTCTTTTGTCTCACGATTTCTTTCTTTTCTTTTCTCTTTCTCATTTTCCTTTTCTCTCCAGCTATAGCCAGCCATATAGGAGAGTGGGAGCGAGAGGCGGTGGAGAATGGAGGAGATAAGGATGGGATTTATCTTATACTTTTATATCTCTTAAGAATACTTTAATCCTCCATAACCTAGTTTTCTAACTTCCATAAGTATCATAGAAAATTTTAGGATTTCATTTAATCCCAAAACTTATCCTTTGATAATTATCCGTATACACCTTTAACAACTACTGAGCTCTAATACTAATTCTTGAGTTAAGTCAAACTTAAGGGGATAAACTAATAGGCTTACATGCGTCCACTTTAAACTGTAACCATTTCCAAAATAACTTCCATCCTCCACTTGACATCTTCTCAAAATCTCATTATCTTCTAAGTTACTTTCCTTTTTAATTCGGGCTGTTAAACATCTATCATGTGTTATTAAAAATAGCAAACTTATTCAAATAATACCCTAAAATTCACCATAACCATTCTAGTTATCTATAATCTATAAATAAATTTCCCTTATTTATTTCCATTGTCTAGGCTATTGATGCTATATTCTGAGCTAATATGAGCCATTTTTCACTTCTTGGGTTATAGCTCCTTGCATAATCTAATTCAAAATAATCTCAAAATTAACAAATAATTAGCACAATTATTATTGAGCTTCTATATCAATTCTCAAAACTATTTGATCAGGGAGGATGTTACAACACTAGAAGGACTATAATTAAGAATTGAATCAACAACAATGAACAACATTAAAAGATAGTTGATAATATTAATTGAAACTGAAACATTGTCTGACATTGCACCACATGTGCATAATTACATATTCAAGAAATTTTGCACATAATGTCCTCAAAAAATTGGACTTCACAGTATAATTCCACTATATTATACCAGTAAGCTTTACATAATCCCAACCTATCAAATTTCACAACATATACAAAAAAAAAAAAAACCTATGCCCAAATTCCCATTGTATGAAAGTATCCAAAAAAAGGTTGTGTAGTTCCAACACTCCTAAAAAAACTTATCCACTATGTCCAAAAGAAGCTGTGCAATTCCAAAAAAAAAAAATATGCAATCTCAAAAAAGATCTATGCAATCCCCAAAAAAGTCAGAAGTGTTAATGCATTGTAGGATCCACTTGTTGGCTTTAGCATTGTTGGCACAATCTTCTTCCTAGCCTTAACTTAGCTTGATATCTTAACTTGGCTTGATTGTGTGACTTCATTTCTTTGCATGTATTCCCTTTATTGCTTGTTTTCCCATTCTTCATAGTAATGGCTTCCCAATGATAAACTCCTAAGTTGCAGCCTATATAGTAGAATTCTTGGTAGAGGTTAGCTTGCACTTGCAACTTGGCTAGATATCCCAACTTAGCTTTCACTTGTAACATTGGTAAATGTACCAACTTGGCTTGCATTCAGAACTTGGCTTCCACTCCCAACTTCAATTGTTGTTGATGAACCTATAAAAATTCATGTTTTTCCATTGTAAAATCTTGGTTTTCACCCTTTTTCAACCTTTTTTATTGAGCTTTATTCTAAATTTTATCATGCTTTTGATGTTTTAAACTTTGTTTTAATTATGTGCTTTATTTGTTTTCTTATGTGGTTACACAAGGAAGAAGATGAGATGCTTGAACAAGGAGCAAAAAGCAAGAAAAAGGGAGTTATTAATGTAAGCACCAACTTTTGAGAGCTTAATCGGTAGCTCACAGAGAAGAATGTGTTGCGCACTTAAGCACCTAAAAACTGAACGCTTAAGCGCCCAGTACGTATTTTGACACATTTTTCTATTTATAAATAGGAAAAGTTATGTTTTTGGGCAGGGATTTCAGGGAGAGAAGCAGAGGCACAGACCCTTATTTGACGTGAGAGCATCCGGGGTTGAAGATTAGAAATTTTCTTCAACCTTTTTACCTATCTTCCATGAAGTTTTTTAGAATTTCTTCTTTATTTTCTTCTTTCTCCATGTGTAACTAAACCTCTCTAGTTAGGAAGATGATGGATCTTGTTCTTGGATGATATAAATTTGTTTTTGTGTTTGATTTATGTTTTTATTTCATGATTTATGTGTTTATCTCTTCTTTTAATGATTTTCATGTTTTGGCCAATTTTGGAATGATTTTAGGGTTTATTTATGATTTAGAAAAATTGTGCACGAACCTAGAGCTTGTGATAAATATCTCAATTTTTACAATCACTAAGAATAGACGTTATAGGTTCTATGGTCTTGTTTTTTATTTTTTTATTTTTTATAAAACCTTCTTTCTTTAGGGTTATACTAAGGGATTAATTAACTCAAAGTAGTGTGAAGATAATTAATATATCAAAGGATTGTATATTAATTAATTTGGGGAATTTGATCATGAATCATAGAATAGAACTTAGTTAACCTAATTTTCGAATTTGCATCAAAAGAGTTCAAGTGAAATCTAAACTCTAACACTTTGATATCATTGTTTTTCATCGTTTTCCTAATTAATTAATTTTACTCTTGTTAATTTTTCATATTTTCTTGTTAGTGTTTTAATTTTAGATTTTTATGTTATTGATTCATCCCAATTTTCAATAGTTTAAATAATGTTTTAACAAATTTAGTAATTGACAACGTAATCTCTGTGGGATGATATTCTTCTCATCAATTATCTTTCATTTCTATTTAAATTTAGTAAAAATTAATTTTAGGGTTGTAAATTCTAAAATATGCAAGTTAATATAAGTAAAACATACCTTATTCTTTGAAGTATTGGAATTAAATTCGATTGGAGCCCCTTCTGCCTATGTTGCAATGTTTTGCTTCTATATAAAAGGAGGATATAATAATACACAATATAGACATAAAAAACATTTAACAAAGTTATAATAAAAAATAGTACACAATTCCTTCCTTAAAAGAACTTGCTTAAAATCATGTACATCTTTAAAAAGCAAACCTATATCTAATTTGACCTTCCCATCAGGTTCTTTAACAAATTGTTGGCCTCTCATTCCCCTATTAATGTAAATCACTTGCTTATCCTTATTAGAGTTGACAACCATAATAGTGTCATACTTTTCCTCGTAATCACTTAACTACTATTCTCATGGTTATTATCTTCCATTTCATAGTTAGCATTTGAATCGGTTTCAGATTCATTATCTTCGTCACTCTCACCCTCTTTTTCTCCAGGTTCCCCATTTGGGTTCTATTCCTCATCAGATTCACTAAGTATAATCTTAGCATTTATATAATCATTCCCACACACTATAGTGGCACTACCATTAACAACATTGGTATTAACACAATTAGCATGTACAGGGTCTCCAACACTAACAGTACTAGCATAGACATGGATGCAGTTGGTTTTACTATTAAGTTGAAACATTTTAAGTATCTTAGCATTATCCTTAAATGAAATTCTCTTTTTACCACCCAAAGGAAGAAAGGCAAGACTAAATGGCAACCTATTCCTAAACCCCACTGTATCAACCAATCCATCAATGTCATCCACTAGGTAAAAAAACCCATACATATCTGAGTCAACATTGCAAAGCCATTGAACTCCACTTTTCTCAACAAAATGCACCAAGACATCCACATTATTAGGGCCTGGATCAACATGGTTTGGATTAACAACAAAAAAAGATGAAAAAATCACACACAAACCCTTACCAGAACTTGCAACCTAATACTGTGCCTGGATTCTCTCTTTCATGGACTATAGAAATTATGGGTTTTTTTACAGAGGGGGAGAAGTGGGGTTGGGGGAAGAGTGAAATTAGGGTGATAGTTGGGAGAAGAATGAAATTAGGGTTGAGGTTTTTGCTTTTTCAAGTGTTTTAAATGTCAAAGGTGAAATGGTCATTTCTTATTAATGAGACGACAACTATTGGTGTCACAAATAAGGGTTGTCACTATAGGCCTACAAACGAGGGTATCAAGTGAAATTTTAACAAACCTTCGGGGAAGTCAATGTAATTTCCTCATTATATTTTAATTAAAATTAAAATAATTAATTTTTGTAGTATTAATTTTTAATTGATTATGAAATTATATATATATTATATAAATTTATTATTTATTTTTTTAAAAAGTGAATCACAAATTATGATATTTATCTTCTTACTTATCCAATTTCGTTGAGGTAAACACTTATTCAACCTCCACACTTCATCCATCATGTAACAACATTCCAAACAAAGGAGGATGGTTTTTGTGGTCTTAGAGTAGTGATTCGTGACTTAGAAGGTGTTATTATGCTAGCTACTACCCGGTTTACTCCAAGTGCATGTTGATGTTAATGTGATTGAAGCTCTTGCTATGAGGATGAGTCATCAATTAGCCTTGGATTTTTTTTTTCGATGTAGTGACAGAAATGGACTGTAGGGAGCTAAATGTGATTCTTCAAGATATCGTGACTAGACACACCTACTTAGTAATGGTAGTACAAGACTGTTTGATCTTATCACAAGGTCTTAGATCTATTGTGTTCAATTATGTCAAGAAGAGTGAGAATAAAATAGTCATGCTTAAGCTTCTCTATCTTTACTTGCCAAGATTATTGTTGGTTATAGGATGCTCCCTTTGTACAAAATAATCTAGCTATGATGGATGTATTAGCTTTAATTTCTCTTCAGTTGAATAGATTTCATATTTCCATGTAAAAAAAATGCATTTTTTCATTTACTATTTTCTTTATTAAGTATTAAAAAGGTTTATCAAGAGAATATTTTAGGAGGATAACGATGTGTGTGAAACAATATCATGTTTTGTTCTTATTTTGCATGCATTCTTGAGCATTTTAGACATTTTAGTTTCCATTTTTGGTTTATTTTTTTCTTAGTTCGGATAACTGCGGTGTTTTTGGTGTTCTTGTGCAGGATTAAAGTTGAATTGGCCTTGGATTGAATGGAATGCTTGCATGTTTGAAGTTGGAGCTTAATGGATAGCAATAAAGGTGCAAGAAAGGCCATTCCAGAGGGATCCACGGCCTGCCCGTGGTTTCTACCACAGCCATGGTTCGAGGGAATCAAAGAAAATAAAGAAAACTGAAACAGACTCAACCACAGCCTGGACGTGGTGGCCACCACGGCCGTGGTTGAGAGTCAGCATTGGAATTTCCATCTCAGAATCAACCACGGCCTGGCCATGGTGGCCACCACGGCCGTGGTTCACAGCGCGCAGCAGAATTTTAGTTTTTATTCTTATTTTTTGGGGGCCTTTTGGTCCATGAAAATCCTAGGCTATAAATAGATGTTCTGAATGCAATTAAGGGAGCTAACCTAGTTCTAATTTGGTTTTGGAGGAGGCACATTGGAGGCTTTGGCTCTTGATCTTCATCTTTCTTCCCTCTTCTCTCTTGGATTACGGGTTTGGATGTTTAAGAACATGTTTTCTGATTTCTTCTTCTCTATGTCTGAGTAGTTTCTTTTGTTTCTAGGATTGGACAATGCCCTTTGATACATTGATAATGATTAATTGTCGTTGTTTTCCCTTTTATTGATCTTGAATGTTCTTTGATTCAATCCTTATTACTTTTATTCATGTGAATTTGCTAGCCACTTATTTGCATCTCATAGGCATTTAGGGACGTACTGAGAGGTGAACCTAAGTGTTGGAACCATAATAATTGAACTTAAGGTCTAAATCACGAGAGTAGTTTTAGCTTTTCGAGGATTCAATGAATTACCACAAAGCGTAATGGGTTCAATTTAAATTTAATTACCACAAGAGTAGGAATTGGTTTAATTGGGCACGGATCTTGTATCTTGAGAAAGAACATTAACTAATTTAGGGTAATTCACCTTCAATTGAATTTTAGATTTAATAAAAGGGTTGTCAATTAGGATTTATCTTGTATCATTGTGGTATCCCAATCTTGGAAGCTTTCTTGAATCTGAATACCATTCTTGATTACTTGCTATTTTTGTTCTGAATTCTATTTTTTTAATTTTATTTAATTGTTTTGTTACTACGTTCTTCTTTATCAACAATCATATTCTCTTTTGTTTAACTTAATTGAATTAATTAATAAATTAGTATTCATAGATACAGTCCCTGTGGATTCGATCTTTTTATTACTTGACGACGAAACCGTATACTTGCGGATTTCACGCATTAAGTTTTTGGCACGATTACTTGGGACATTTTTCTTGAATATTAATTTAATTTTTAATTTAATTATTTTAAACCTTTTTTTTTATTTGGTTCTTACGTTCTTGATTTCTCTTTGACTCTCTGCAGGTAATTTCTCTTGTTTATGCAAAGTACTAAACGTTCCAGGATTCTTGTTGAAGCAGATCCTGAAATTGAAAGAACTTTACGTAGAAGGAGAAGACAATAAAGGCAAAGAGTAAGAGAAAGGAGGATGGTTAAGGTAAACACTTATTCAACCTCCACACTTCATCCATCATGTAACAACATTCCAAACAAAGGAGGATGGTTTTTGTGGTCTTAGAGTAGTGATTCGTGACTTAGAAGGTGTTATTATGCTAGCTACTACCCGGTTTACTCCAAGTGCATGTTGATGTTAATGTGATTGAAGCTCTTGCTATGAGGATGAGTCATCAATTAGCCTTGGATTTTTTTTTTTGATGTAGTGACAGAAATGGACTGTAGGGAGCTAAATGTGATTCTTCAAGATATCGTGACTAGACACACCTACTTAGTAATGGTAGTACAAGACTGTTTGATCTTATCACAAGGTCTTAGATCTATTGTGTTCAATTATGTCAAGAAGGGTGAGAATAAAATAGTCATGCTTAAGCTTCTCTATCTTTTACTTGCCAAGATTATTGTTGGTTATAGGATGCTCCCTTTGTACAAAATAATCTAGCTATGATGGATGTATTAACTTTAATTTTTCTTCAGTTGAATAGATTTCATATTTCCATGTAAAAAAATGCATTTTTTTATTTACTATTTTCTTTATTAAGTATTAAAAAGGTTTATCAAGAGAATATTTTAGGAGGATAATGATGTGTGTGAAATAATATCATGTTTCGTTCTTGTTTTGCATGCATTCTTGAGCATTTTAGACATTTTAGTTTCCCTTTTTGGTTTATTTTTTCCTTAGTTTGGATAACTGCAGTGTTTTTGGTGTTCTTGTGCAGGATTAAAGTTGAATTGGCCTTGGATTGAATGGAATGCTTGCATGTTTGAAGTTGGAGCTTAATGGATAGCAATAAAGGTGCAAGAAAGGCCATTCCAGAGGATCCACTACTGCCGTGGTTTCTACCACCCATGGTTCGAGGGAATCAAAGAAAATAAAGAAAATCGAAGAGACTCAACCACGCACGGACGTGGTGGCCACCACGCCGTGGTTGAGAGTCGACATTGGAATTTCCATCTCGAAATCAACCACGGCACACCATGGTGGCCACCACCGGCCGTGGTTCACAGCCACACAATTTTTAGTTTTTATTCTTATTTTTTGGGGGCCTTTTGGTCCATGAAAATCCTAGGCTATAAATAGATGTTCTGAATGCAATTAAGGGAGCTAACCTAGTTCTAATTTGGTTTTGGAGGAGGCACATTGGAGGCTTTGGCTCTTGATCTTCATCTTTCTTCCCTCTTCTCTCTTGGATTACGGGTTTGGATGTTTAAGAACATGTTTTCTGATTTCTTCTTCTCTATGTCTGAGTAGTTTCTTTTGTTTCTAGGATTGGGCAATGCCCTTTGATACATTGATAATGATTAATTGTCGTTGTTTCCCCTTTTATTGATCTTGAATGTTCTTTGATTCAATCCTTATTGCTTTTATTCATGTGAATTTGCTGGCCACTTATTTGCATCTCATAGGCATTTAGGGACGTACTGAGAGGTGAACCTAAGTGTTGGAACCATAAGAATTGAACTTAAGGTCTAAATCACGAGAGTAGTTTTAGCCTTTCGAGGATTCAATGAATTACCACAAAGCGTAATGAGTTCAATTTAAATTCAATTACCACAAGAGTAGGAATTGGTTTAATTGGGCACAGATCTTGTATCTTGAGAAAGAACATTAACTAATTTAGGGTAATTCACCTTCAATTGAATTTTAGATTTAATAAAAGGGTTGTCAATTAGGATTTATCTTGTATCATTGTGGTATCCCAATTTTGGAAGCTTTCTTGAATCTGAATACCATTCTTGATTACTAGCTATTTTTGTTCTGAATTCTATTTTCTTAATTTTATTTAATTATTTTGTTACTATGTTCTTCTTTATCAACAATCATATTCCCTTTTGTTTAACTTAATTGAATTAATTAATAAATTAGTATTCATAGATACAGTCCCTGTGGATTCGATCTTTTTATTACTTGACGACAAAACCGTATACTTGCGGATTTCACGCATTAAGTTTTTGGCACCGTTGCCGGGGACTGTGTTTTTCTTGAATATTAATTTAATTTTTAATTTAATTATTTTAAACCTTTTTCTTTTTATTTGGTTCTTACGTTCTTGATTTCTCTTTGACTCTCTGCAGGTAATTTCTCTTGTTTATGCAAAGTACTAAACGTTCCAGGATTCTTGTTGAAGCAGATCCTGAAATTGAAAGAACTTTACGTAGAAGGAGAAGACAATAAAGGCAAAGAGTAAGAGAAAGCCCAGAACCACCACTTATCATGGCAGCAGCTGAGGATAATAAACCGTTAAAAGAGTATGCAGCCCCTAATGCTCGGGGTTTGCGATCTAGAATTGCTCGACCAGACATTGAAGCTAGGCACTTCACTATACCTCCTGCCTTACTTTCCATGATAAGGCAAAACCAATTTGGAGGTTTACCCTCGGAGGACCCAAATGATCATGTGGAGATGTTCTTAGAATTCTGTGAGACTCTCAAAATTGAAGGTGCCTCAGTTGATGCCATTCGCCTCCGATTGTTTCCATTATCATTAAGGGACAAGGCTAGAGCTTGGTTGAAATCGGTACCCACCGATACATTAACCACATGGAATCAATTAGAGCAAGCATTCTTGAATAAGTTCTTTCCTCCTTCCAAGACTGCAAATCTTAGAACTCAAATAACAAGCTTTGTTCAAAGAGATGGAGAATCATTATCAGAAGCTTGGGATAGATACAGGGGGTTGTTGGAAGCTTGCCCGCATCATGGACTAGAGAAGTGGTTGATTGTCCACACCTTCTACAATGGTTTGGAATATTCTTCAAAGGTATCTCTTGACTCCGCAGCTGGTGGAGCTTTGATGAACAGAAGGCTGACAGAGGCCTATGAGATAATTGAAAGTGTAGCCTCAAATCATCACTAATGGGCCAATGAAAGAGGGCACAATCCGAGAAAGCTCTCGGGAGGTAAGTTTGAGGTAGATGGTGTTGATTTAATTATGTCAAAGTTTAATTCTTTGAATAAACATTTTGACATGCTTGAGAAAGCTCATGTAAATGCCATAGGTGCCTCTAATAATTTTTGTGAGATTTGTGGAGCACAGGGACATATGGGAGCTGAATGCTAAGTTAGAATTGGATCCTCACATGGTGCACTGGTGGAGCAAGTGGAATCATGCCATAATTTTCATGACTTCAACCAAAAGGGGAGGAATGATCCATATTCCCAAACTTATAACCCCGGTTAGAGGTCACATCCTAACTTCTCTTACCGGAATAGTCAATATCAAGCTGGGCAAGGTAGTGCTCAACCCTCTTTTGGATCTCAACAGGTACAAAAATCTAGACTTGAGTCTCTTCTTGAGAATTTTGTTGAGAGCCAGTCTAAGCAGAATGAGGAGTTTAGGCACCATGGGCAAGTTGTGACTGAGGCCATTAGAGAGTTGTCAGCTAAGGTTGACAATTTGGCCATTCATAATAAGATGTTGGAAACCCGTTTGCCTAACAAGCGAGCACTTCACATAGGCAACAAGGTAAGTTTCTGGTCAACCGAAATAAACCCGAGGAATGAACATTGTAAAGCTGTGAGTTTGAGGAGTGAAAAGAAATTAGAGGATTCCAAAGGTAAGGGGGAGAGTGACAAAGATGAGGGGACTGAGGAAAAAAAGACTAAGACACAGCCCTTAGGTGAGAAGGAAACTAATGAGAAAGTGTCTAAGTATGTACCCCCTGAGCCATATCAACCCCCGGTGCCCTTCCCTCAAAGATTGGCCAAGGCCAAGCTAGATAAGCAGTTTGGGAAGTTCCTAGAGGTCCTTAAGAAATTGTACATTAATGTACCCTTTACTGAGGCGTTGAAACAAATGCCTAACTATGCTGAGTTTCTTAAGGACATTTTGTCTAATAAGAGGAAGCTTGAGAAATTTGAGACAGTAGCTTTAACTGGGGAGTGTAATGCGTTAATTCAAAATAAATTGCCCCCTAAGCTAAAGGATCCAGGTAGCTTCTCTATTCCCTGTTTGATTGGCAACACAAATTTTGATAATGTTCTGTGTGACTTGGGGGCTAGTGTTAGTCTTATGCCCCTTTCTGTGTGTAAGAAGTTGGAGGTGGGTGAACTAAAACCCACAACTATCTCACTTCAATTGGTGGATCGGTTTGTCAAGTACCCCATAGGCATCTTGGAGGATGTTCCCATTAAGGTTGGTAAGTTTTACATGCCAGTGGATTTTGTTGTGCTTGATATGGAAGCTGATGCTACAATGTCGATCATACTTGGGCGTCCATTCCTTGCCACTGGAAGGGTGATCATTGATGTCCATGAAGGAAAATTGACTTTGCGATTGAATGATGAGGAAGTAGTTTTTGATGTTTTTAAATCTGAAAATAATTCTAATTCTTTAAATTCATGTAATCGCATTGATACTACTAAAGTTGTGGATAGTGTTGTGCTTTCAGGTATACAGGAATCAGTGACTGATGTTATGCCCTGCAAGGAAGGATCTAAGAAGCAGAATGATAAGTGTGTCGAGAAGCGTGACTTTAAACGTGGGGATAAAGTTCTTGTTAACAATTCGCTTCTACGTTTCTGTCCTAATGAGTTATGGTTGAAATGGTCTGGACCATATAAGATTGTTCGAGTTTTATCCTACGGTGTGCTTGAGGTGAAGAAAGAAGGTCATAAGCCTTTCATGATAAATGGCCAAAGAGTGAATTACTTTGAAGGAGTGAGGACTAAGCACTACTCCATTGACATCACCTGAGCACAAAAACTAGACCAGAGTCGAGCTAATGACTTTAAACAAGCGCTTCTTGGGAGGCAACCAAAGTTTTTTTGTTTTTGTTTTTCCTTTTAATTTCTTCTTTTTCTTTTGATTTTGTATGTTGTTTTGTTGGTTTGATCTTTATCTTATGGATTTTGTCTAGGTTTGACCCCTTTTGAAGCTAAATTTAGAAAGAGAGTGAAGAGTGAAGTCAGAAAGTTCCACACCCAGCCCATGAATTGAACACTAGAAGTTTTTCCACCACCGCAGTGAGTTCTTTTCTTTTATCCCTTCTCTTGTTCTAGATTTTTACATTGGGGACAATGTAAGTTCTAAGCTTGGGGGGTATTTTTGTATTTTCATATTTTTATTTTCATTAGTTTCATACATTCTCATGTCTTGTTTTGCATTACATTTTCATGTTGCATTTTCACACCATCATATCTCTTGGGTTTTTGGTTGAACTTATGCCCCTCTCTTTTGAGGATTTTGAGATGGTATTGATTTGGAACCCAATTTGTTGATTCTTGTGATAGGCTACATGCATTGTTTTAATTGATAGTAGAGGTGATATTTTGATAGTTGATAATTAGCATAATGTTCTCTGAATTTGTGCTTCTCATTGAATTTTTAAACCTCTAAATGTGAGTTTTGAGCTTATATGGGATTTATGCATTATATGATTTTTATTCTCATTCTTTGTGTTGAGTGATATTCCTCATTGATCTTGTGCTCTAGAACTTGATTTGAAATCTTTTTGAGATGAAAATTTTGGTTGCATACTTGAATGTGATTAAGGCATTTTAGGTATTTTTTTGGCCTTCTGAAATTGTTACACTTTCATCCTCTAGTTGCCCATTTTGAGCCTATTGCATAATTGTTTTCTTAATACCTATGCTGAAACATTGTTGGTTATCATTTAGAATATTAAATGGAGCGAATTGGGCTTGAAAGTTGTTTGAAACTTGTGTTAGGAATTATATGTATTTGAGCTTCCTCTTTCTAAAAAAAAAAGGAGAAAAAGAAAAGAAAAATAAAAGAAACATCATAAGATGAAAGCTTGAAAAAGAAGAGAAAGAGAATAAGGAAAAGAAAGGAAGAAAATACTTTGAAATGTGGAGTTATGATCCTTTTTGAAAAAAAAAAAAAAAATGCCTTTGCTCCATTTATGTTTTATTGTATTTCTGGTGATTATTGAAAATTTAGTTAGCCCTTTGTGCATACCTTCCTTTCTCTACTTTACCTATCATCATTCCTATGACCTTATTACAACCCGTGAAAGACCTTTTGATTCTTGCATGCATGCTGATTATTAGTGGAAATCTAGTTTCTTATCAAGCATATGGAAGTGCAATTTCTTTGAAGGATTTTGAGCGTATGGTTTTCACCCTTAAACACTCTGAGTGTGGTTAGTGGAGTGAACTTAATTCAATCAGTGAGGATGCATGATTTCTGAGAACTTAGCCTCTAATTGGACTTGATTTTGATTACCTCTCAGATTCTTTGTTTGTCTTAGCCTATTGCTTGGATATTATTTTCTCGGGTTCCTTATTCTTTATTGTCTTTTGATCCCACATCTTGGTTTGACATTAGTTATTGCTTGGGGACAAGCAAAGTCTTAAGCTTGGGGGAATTTGATGTGTGTGAAACAACATCATGTTTTGTTCTTGTTTTGCATGCATTCTTAAACATTTTAGGCATTTTAGTTTCCCTTTTTGGTTTGTTTTTCTCTTAGTTTGGATAACTGCGGTGTTTTTGGTGTTCTTGTGCAGGATTAATGTTGAATTGACCTTAGATTGAATGGAATGCTTGCATGTTTGAAGTTGGAGCTTAATGGATAGCAATAAAGGTGCAAGAAAGGCCATTCCAGAGGGATCCACGGCCTGCCCGTGGTTTCTACCACGGCCATGGTTCGAGGGACTCAAGAAAATGAAGAAAACTGAAACAGATTCAACCACGGCCTAGCCGTGGTTGAGAGTCAGCATTGGAATTTTCATCTCAGAATCAACCACGGCCTGGCCGTGGTGGCCACCACGGCCGTGGTTCGCAGTGCGCAGCAGAATTTTAGTTTTTATTCTTATTTCTTTGGGGGCCTTTTGGCCCATGAAAACCCTAGGCTATAAATAGATGTTTTGAATGCAATTAGGGGGGCTAACCTAGTTCTAATTTGGTTTTGGAGGAGGCACATTGGAGGCTTTGGCTCTTGATCTTCATCTTTCTTCCCTCTCCTCTCTTGGATTACAGGTTTGGATGTTTAAGAACATGTTTTCTGATTTCTTCTTCTCTATGTCTGAGTAGTTTCTTTTATTTCTAGGATTGGACAATGCCCTTTGATACATTGATAATGATTAATTGACATTGTTTCCCCTTTTATTGATCTTGAATGTTCTTTGATTCAATCCTTATTACTTTTATTCATGTGAATTTACTGGCCACTTATTTGCATCTCATAGGCATTTAGGGACGTACTGAGAGGTGAACCTAAATGTTGGAACCATAAGAATTGAACTTAAGGTCTAAATCACGAGAGTAGTTTTAGCCTTTCGAGGATTCAATGAATTACCACAAAGCGTAATGGGTTCAATTTAAATTCAATTACCACGAAAGTAGGAATTGGTTTAATTGGGCATGGATCTTGTATCTTAAGAAAGAACATTAACTAATTTAGGGTAATTCACCTTCAATTGAATTTCAGATTTAATAAAATGGATGTCAATTAGGATTTATCTTGTATCATTGTGGTATCCCAATCTTGGAAGCTTTCTTGAATCTGAATACCATTCTTGATTACTTGCTATTTTTGTTCTAAATTCTATTTTCTTAATTTTATTTAATTATTTTGTTACTACGTTCTTCTTTATCAACAATCATATTCCCTTTTGTTTAACTTAATTGAATTAATTAATAAATTGGTATTCATAGACACAGTCCCTGTGGATTCGATCTTTTTATTACTTGACGACGAAACCGTACACTTGCAGATTTTACGCATCAGATAACATTACTTTTTTTTATTTTATCGTGTTTATTATTAGTAAAAAGTGGTACACATCCATAAGGGCGTTTAAGAGGAAGATGATACAATAAAGTAAAGGTAAAATTGAAATAAAGTAAGGAAATTAAATAGGGTTTAATTATTTTAAATTATTTTTATTTTTATTATTTTTATTATAGAGAATGTCATAACCTAGTGTGAGGAAGAAGAAGGTAAACTAAAGTAAAAACAACATAGCTTAAATAAGATTTGATACCACTTAAGCTAAGGCTTTTAAATTATTATTTTTTTGCTTTGTATTTACTTTTATGATTTATAATTTCTTTATCTAAGACTGAAAATTAGTGTCCAATAACAAAATGCTAAGATCTGGTGGAGACTCTAACCACATACATAAAGAACAGGATCTAGTATGACGAGCTCAACAGTCAACCACTATATGACACCTACGTGGAACATGACCACATCTAAAGCAAGAAAACCAAGATGCAACTGAACTAATGTCTCTAGAAAATGACCCATTATAAGAATAATCTACCCATCCACCATTCAAATAGTCACACATATTACTCGTATCCCCCTCCAAGAAAATCCTTTTACACCCAGCTCTTATGCAAATTTTAGGCTTCCATGCACAGCTAAAAGCTCTGCCTTGTGCATATATAAGACATCATGCACCTTCATGACTTTCACCCCATAGAAATGCCATCCGAATCCCTTGTCACCATGTCAAGACCACACACATTGTCTTCCCACTGCATAGATGCATCAATATTTACTTTGATGAAATTTACAAGTGGTTTATCCATGTAATTTGCTGGTTATGAGTTCTAGACATAGGATGTTGGGACATGCAAGATGTCTTGAAAGCTTGCAACCTCTGCATGGCTGCACTTTCCATTCTTGACGAGGTCTCCCTATGATTGCCCAACCACCGCAAATTACGCTAATCCCATACACCTGCATACATCATCAGGGCTTTCACAATATCTTCATTGTCAAAGCCTGATAACCGAGACACTAAAATATGCATCCAAGAGTCACCATCAACTGCTAGTGTATGAGAGGCAAGATTCACTTCCAGGAGCACATTTTGTGTGAATGGACTATCTAGAAATAGATGAGCCACATTCTACAAGGATCCACTACACATTTCGCACACCTAACCTACATCAACCCCTCTTAGCCGGCCTAGACCTCGTAGGTAAGATATCACATACCATCCTCATGCAACTTCCAAAGTTTCCTCCACCTGATTACAAAAGATTTAAGGTGAGGGAATTTTACATAGCTAGGCTCTTGTGACTGAACCTTTAGATTTATCATATCTGGCCAATAAATTATTGTATACACCAGATGGAAAAATTGCCTCTCCTATCAATTACTCAATATAGTGAATATGCATGCACACCTTGTGATAGAAGGATTTGTAAAATATCCTCATCATTGTCATTATTGAACAATTGGCAAATTAGCACCTTATTCCACCTTCTAGTTTGAGGAAGCAAAATCTATGAGACATTCTCTATTGTAAGATCAAGAAAACCTAGGTGCTGCATTTTGAATAGATACCAAGAAGGGAGCCAAGGATCCCTCCAAATATTAATAAAAAAGCCATCACCCACTCTCCAAACCAATCTTATCTGAAGCATTTTCCTTCCCTCCATCAAACTCCTCCATGTAAAAGAAGGATTAGTCTCAATACCTGCATTGATGAATGATCCCCTTGGATAATATTTGGCCCTCAGAACTCGGGCCACAAGTGAGTTAGGGTACAATAAGAGACACCATCCTTGCTTTGCTAAATCGCCTTATTAAAGCCTCAGAGATCTTGAAATACCACTCCTCCTACTTCCTTAGGCTAGTATAGTTTTTCCTAATTAATTCAATGGATTTTTTTAAAGTCAGTTTGATAACCCCACCAAAATTTACTTAATCAGAATTTCTAGCTCAGAGCTTAACAAATCAAGGATTTTAAAACATGACAAACAATAAGTGGGTATAGCATGGGCCACAACTTCAATTAAGATCTCATTTCCACCTTTAGGAAAATGCTTTTCTTTCCACCCCATAACCCGCCACAAAATTCTCTCCTTTGAATATTGAAAAGCAAAATTTCGAGCACCCAATCGTGGTTGGAAGACCTAGATATTTCTCAGAGTATACCATAGTTTGAATGCCACAAGCTTGCTTAATTTGCATTCTCAAATCCATTCCCACATTATGATTAAATAAAATAAAGGATTTATCAAAATTCTCCCACTGACTAGAAGCATTGCCATAAAGACTAATAATATCCAAAAGAGAGATACAATCAATTAGAGAGGCTTTAGAGAAAATAAGATTATCATCTACAAAGAACATATTGAATATCATGGGCACAAATTGACAAACTTGTAATTTAGAAAATAAACTTAGAGATTTAGATCTATATAATAATTAGCAAAAAGAGCTTCAGCACAATAACAAAAAAGATATGGTAAAAGAATATCACCTTTCTCAGTCTCCGCTGAGGTTGAAAATCTTCACATGGAATGTCATTCAACAAGATAGAGTAAGATATACTAATAAGACACAATACACAATGAAGTCATCAACCATATATTTAAACTTAATTTCCTTATAATTTCCTGAAGAAAATGTTACTCCACTCTGTCATAGGCCTTGCTCATGTCTAACTTCATTGCAAAATAGCCTTCCCTGCCAGATCTCTAGCTTTTTAGAGCATGAACTAGATTGTAAGTAATAAGGACATTACAATATGACGTTTTTGTAAAAAGGACTTTGAGACTCTTATATAACATTAGGGAGAATTATCTTCAATCTGTTAATCAAAACTTTACTACTAATTTTGTCATAAACATCACATAACGAAATAGGATGAAAATGTGTCATATTCTTTGGGGATGGGATTTTTGGGATTAAAACAATAAAAGTATAATTCACCTCAAACAACTTAGCATTCTCTATTTCCATCAAATTTCGATAATCTAATTGATGGTGTGATTCCAGAATCTCAATTCAGGGGAAGAGAATCACTTCCTCTTATGGGCTCTCTAGTTTCACACAATGTCTAAATATGTTTATGCAAATGTCTATGCGACGAAATGAAAAATGTCATTAACAAGTATAAGAAGTAGTGATTAGGTTGAATTGAAAACCAAGAGTAAAACTTATAGAGTTGTAAGAGTTATAGTAAAATAGCAAAGTGTAAATGCAGTCTAAAAGACTAAACAAAAGAAAAGCAAAATGTTAGAAATGTAAAGGCACTTGAGGGACTCTTTTTCTTGCTATATGTGTATGAAAAGTGGCGAGTGTCAAGCCCCTTCTCTTACTTTAAATTTGGTATTTATACACATTAAACTTTACATTCTTCTTATTTCTCTTTTGAATTTGAAAGCTTTACAATCTAGGTGCCTTTGTAGCAGTTACTTTTTCTTGTCAAGACTTGGTCCTATAATTTCTAACTTAGCAGCATGTCTTCGGTGGTTATGTGTAGTTTTGAGTTGTTTCCAGTAGCTCCAAGTGATTGATGATTCTCTGCCTTGGTCGACGTGTTGCTGGCACACTCTTTCCTAGATTATGTTTAAGTGATCTTCCATCCATGTAATTTCGACCTAAGCTTATGATACAATTTATTTATTTCTCTTGTCATTCTCTTTTTCTTTTTGAACCAAATTAAATTGATTTGGAAAATTGATTTATTACTTTATAACTAACAAGATAACTATTATTTCAAATTAATATTATCTTTAATCATCCAATAGATAAATGTTATCTGAAACTCACCTACCCACCATATCCATAACTAACCAACCTATAAATAAGGCAAACAGAAATGTTTAAATTCCATAACCTAACGCAGGTTCTTTCAAAGCACTTCTTTTCCAAAAAACTTCCAAGGACATACCTCCCTTGCGTTCTTTGCTTTCTTCATGGCTTCTCCCAAAAGATCTGTGCGCCTCCAATCTACGAATCCCAAATCCTCTTCTGCTGGTGAAGGCTCTTTGAAATACCCAAATTTTATAGATGTTAATCTTATTTCTTGGTCTAACTCCAAAAAAGTCAAAGATATTCCTACAAAGACAATCGCTCAAGAGGTTACCCCAAATGAAGAAGAAACATCGAGGTTAGGAATGCATGTGCTTGTTCCTTTTTGTTTTTCTTTCATATTCCATGGCCCTTTTTCCCCTTCTTTTAGTTATATTCTTGAGAATCAAAGACTTCTTTTTTTCTTGCCTTACTAGGATTTGTCGACTAACACATTTGATTTTTGTTGTAGGATGATGCACTTTTTATTTGGTCGAGGACCTACTATCTTTTAGTACCCAGTCCTATAGTTCCCCTTATCCATGGTTAGGAGATGTTAGGGTCATTAGGACCTGTCAAAGAAAATCCCCAAAATACACGATTTGCTTTTAGTATCATCTTTTAATCATCTTTATCTATTCACTTAGGATAAACAAAAACCACAAGAATGGTCTAGTGCCTTTCTTGGTCGAATTAAATCCAAGAAGTAAAAAGTGATTTCTGGAAAAGAACTAGCTTTTTCCATTTAATTGGTGTTGCATTATCTTACTAGGATTTGTCGACTAACACATTTGATTTTTGTTGTAGGATGATGCATATAACTCTTTTTTATTTGGTCGAGTTGACTAGTCTACGACCATATGCTTTATTTTCCCAACTCAGCATCCTAACAATTTGGATACCCATCACCCATTGCTAATATATTAATAAAGAATAGAAGGATTGTGGATCGTTTCTAAGATCTCTATGTATTTTGAACTTATTATTCTTGTACCATTGATTTCACAAAATGGTAGTCACGATTTGCATCTAATTAGTAGGATTTGAGAAGTATTGCTTTGAATCATCTTTATCTATTCACGTAGGATAAACAAAAACCACAAGAATGGTCTAGTATTTGAAGTGGAACACTTAGCTTTTCTAGTACTTTGGTTATGTAAGTACGTATTTCATCCTCCAATCTTCCTTTGGGGTTAAGGTATCAACCCACTTATATCCCCTTGCTACTAACATTTCTTATACTCAAAGGGCCATAGGAGCATTTGAAGTTTTTCTGTCAAGAGGCTTGGAAGCATTTATTTGGTGGCTACCAGCGGTACTGGTAGTTCCTATTTGAAGACCCGTATTGCTCCTTTGTTTGTCAATGTATACTGGGGTTTCACCAAAGCTCTTTCCGCTTTCAATCCACTCCTCGCGACTTTTGATACAGTTGAAACCACCTTGGACTATTTTTAAGATGGATAAAGGTTTTTATGCATTAGGACTCCAAAGACAAAAAGATAGCTTTTATTGAACTTCTCAAGCCATTTTTTATTGGTCTACTTAATCATGTTGTTCGCCATTTATAATTCTGTAATCTCTTTTTGTTTCACATCGAGGGCTCAAAAGGAAATAGTCAATTTAGGCGACCTTTTATGGTTACTTCAACAGTGGCTTAACGCACTTTTAGAAGACAAGCTCACCCTCAATTCTCCATCAAAAGCCTTTTAAGATAATTACTTATGGGGCCAAATTTGTATATTTTTGGCCTCCATCACCTTCTTCGACTCCTTAAGTCACTTTTGAGAGTTATGTGCAATTCTTTTACCATCTCCACCATTACCATCCCACCTGATTTTTATAACCATTTGCTTAGCATCACAAGAGTAGATGATACAAACTGAAGTCTTATGAAACTCTCAAAGATGTCTCAAAATTTTGCCAAAAATAGAGCACAAAGATTGAATAAAATGATTCATGGATTAAAAAGCTTGAGAAAGTGTCTTACAATATTGGTTTGATTTGCATGTCAATCGGACCATGGAACATGTTTGGAGAGGTCCATGTCATGGTTAGCAACTCCTGGTCATACTCCATGCCTTGATGTCTTGGTAGGCCAATATAATCTTGCGACGCAAAGTTTGCATAGAAGATGTCCCCAAAACTTGTATTTATGGTATTATAAGAAAAAGAGCCATTGGGGTATTTATTTTATGCATTAAATGCTTTGAAGATAGTCGTTGCAGGCTTTAGCCTCGTGGTAATCGATTACCAACATACGGTAATCAAATTCCAAGCTTTTAAAAAGTGTTTTGGGCTTTCTGGGCAAGTGGTAATCAATTACCAAGCTTCTGTGATAAATGGTAACCGATTATCAAGTCATGGTAATCGGTTAAAGTTCCCACATGTTTGTAATTGATTACCAGGCCTTGGTAATCAGTTACCATCTTACAAAAATGCTGTTAATTGATTACTAAGCCATTGGATGAGATTACAATCATCCTAGAACCTATTTTTGATCCTAAAATAGCTTGGTAAATATTTCTAGCTTTGAACACTTGGGATTTTTCAAAGATGCAAACTTGATTTTCATGATCTAAGGTAAAAATATCATTTGTTTAAAAACTACCCACCAACTAAAATAATTTTTCAAGAGAAACTCTTTCAAAAGCATTATAAAATATTTTGAGATATATAGAAAGCTTGTCACATAAAGACCCTAAGTTCTATAAATTATACCATTTAATACTTCCTTGGACTTGGTCTTTGGCTTGACTTTGTTGTTATCAAAACCTTCATGATCTTCATGACATAAGCATTCATATGCCATTACTGTCACAGTCTCTTTATGGGTTAAACATCATAACAACTAGTTGTTGAGACTTTTAAAGAACAACTCCTTAGTGAGTAAAAGATAATTAACAATCATGAGTCTTATTTTGTGTTCGACATTGCTATTTGGGATGGTCAAATAAGACTCTAATTCTCACATCCATTCCTCCTCCCCATCATTAAAAACTTTGGCATTAAATATCTCCTTTTCTTTTACGGGTAAGATTTTATCTTTAATCTCCATCAAGCTCTCCAATTCCGTAGGCAGAAGCAGATAGCCAAAAGCTAATTAAGCTAAAGCATTTGAAACATAGTTCAATGACCTTGGGATATGTTGGGTATTGACTTCATCAAACTCACATAATAATTGTGCGGCTATAGCTAAATACTGCATCAAATTTGTATTGACACATTTATATTCTCGTGTAATATGTTTAATGACTAGCAACGAGTCACCGTATATCTCAATGTTTCTATCTCCCATCCTGAAAATGGAATTTAACCCAGTTATCAAGGCCTCGTATTCAGCCTCATTATTTGAGAAGGTTCCATTCAAGCAAAAATTAAGATGGATTGGTTTTCCAGATGAGTCTACAATGAAATTACCTACACCTATGCTGAACTGATGACTCCGACCATCGAAATATAGCTTCCATTTTCTTAAGCCCATGTAACTTACATTGGCTTTTGGGAAATGGTTAACTGCAAAATTAGTTAAGATTTGACCTTTCATGGCTTTTCGAGGTACAACTTGTAAAGAAAACATTGAAAGTGCAATGGCCTATTGACTTATTCTATTATGGGTCATGGGCTTAGTCAATATATATTTGATTATATTGACATCAGAAGACACATAAGCTATAGTCGAAATCATGTAATATTTAAATTTCATACAAGCCGAATATAAAGCTAAGCATTATTTCTTTACCTCATTGTAATTTCTTTTGGCTTCTATTAGCATGCGACTAAAATAAATGATAGACCATTCGACACCATTTTCATCGCCTTGAGCTAAAAAATAAGTTATAGTGTCATCATTAGAAGACAAATATAACTTTAGGGGTCTTTTGTAATTAGGTGGATTCATGACAGGCGAATTTACCAGATATTGCTTGATTTTTTTCAAATGCTCTTTGGTGCTCTTGATTCCAATTAAACTCCTCCTCCTCCTTTAACTTAAGCAAAGTGGAATAGATATTTAACTTGCCAGCTAAATTTGAAATGAAGCATCGCAAGAAATTAATTTTTCCAAGCAAAGATTATAACTTCTTTTTGTTCCTTGGTGGTGAGGCCTCCTTTATAGCTCTAATCTTATTCTAGTTGGCCTTTATCCCTTTATGGTGCACTGAGAATCCTAAAAAGTTACCTGCTGATACACCAAAATATTCATCATCTGATTCAGATTTGACCACCACATCATCCATATAAACTTCATCAATTTACCGATCATGTCATGAAAAATGACATTCATTGCTCTTTGGTAAGTTACACCTATCTTCTTCAATCCAAAAGGCATAACTACCAATTCATAAGTCCCTAATGCCTCAGGGCATCTAAATGCTATTTTTGGGACGTCCTCCTCGACTATAAAGATTTGATTATAACCAGAGTGTCTATCCATAAAACTCATTATTTGATGGCCTAAGGCCGAATCTATCAACATATCATCTATGGGCATTGGGTACTCATCCTTAGGCATTGCCAAATTTAAATTTCTAAAATTGACACAGACTCTTATTTTTCCATTTTTCTCAACCATTGGATTATTTTGGAAATCTATTCGACATATCTAGTAGTTTTGACAAATTTGGCTTTCAATAAGCATTCAATTTCCTCCTTGACCTTAAGAGCTACCTCTAGGACGAATCATCTAGGAGACTACTTGAAAGGTTTGAATCTTGGCTTAATTAGAAAGTGATTTTCGACCAACTCCCTACTTAGACCAGGCATCTCATGGTAATCCCATGTGAAGCAATTTTAGTACTGTTTTACTAATTTGACCATTTTTCCTCTCATTTGAAGTGTAAGCAGCTAGCTTATATAAGTTGGTTTTTTTTCTTCAGTTACTAAATTCACCTCCTCCATGGGATCCTGCACCTCTACTTTGTTAATGTATTCCCGTAGAGGCAACTCATCAAAACCCTTAGATCCATCACATTCTTCTTCATAAATACAATAAGGGATTTTGTAATTGATTTCCCTGATAGCCCTATCAGCCACATAGGTCGACAATCTCTATAAGGTTTTTTTAATACTTGTCATCCCAACCAGATGACTATGATTCGGCCTTGGTAATCATCTTGAGACCTCCCACTATCAAGGAGGCACACTTCAATTATTTCAGGGCTGAAGTTATCGACATCTAGAGTTATGGGCTTCATTAGGGGACTATATTCCTTATAGTCTAGATTGCATTGTTAGGTAAAGCAGGGGCTATCATCTGTGGGGATAACTTTGACATTACCTTCCTTATTCCACAAGACTAATTTCTACTGCACTGTTGAACGAATGAAACCCACAATATGAATCCAATCTCTACCCAGTAACATGTTGGAAATAAATTTCAATGGCATGACCATGAATAAAGTCTGTCTTTCAATAATTTCAACTTTAATATTTAACTTAACCACCCCTTCTGAAGGGGCCCTTTGCCTATTAAAATCAGTTACCACTATATTTATAGGCACCAACTTCGATAGTTTCCTTCCTAGCCTATTAAACATCGACTTCAAGATTAGCTTCACTACAACTCCTTTATCAATAAGCACTTTATTGATATGTCTACCGTCGATATAAGCTTTTATATGTAGTGGCTTCAAATGTTCCATCTCTCATGTGAAGGCTTTGTAAAACTAGCCCCTTGAGAAGGATTAAGGAAAAGAGAAGAAGAAAAAGAAGAACAACTATAGATGATAAGCGTGAGGGATGCATCTCCTCCTCCTTCTTGAGCATTGATCTTTAATCTTGAGTGGAACCTCCCTCTAGACTCAGATCTCATAAAACTAGAGCTTCTCTCTCCAAGTTTAGGGTTCAAACCCAGAATGAGACTCCCCTTACACCATATGAACTTTAAAATATAAGAGAAAATATAGATCCAAGTCGATTAACCCATGCCCAAGGTTGTGAAATTCATACAAAGGCAGTTAGCTCCAAGGCTAGGTGTGATTAGGCCATGCCTAGCGTGGTGGTCTCTATCCCAAGAGCTCCTATTACCTACAACAGCCACACCATGCCTAGGTGTGGCTCTTTGGTCTAAAAATCCTTGCTTTCTTCCTTCTTCATCCAATTGAACCTCTTGGTCCTCTTGCTTAGCTCTTCTTGAGGTCCATGATCTTGGAAAATCCTACAAAACTAACACCAAAATTTTACATGAGAATCTTTAGTTTGTTAAGCATTTCAGATTTTATCATCATTGAACCAAATCATGATCAATTTGAAATTAAAGGGATTGTAAGCTCATAGTTTCTAAATTGAGTATAAAATCTATTAAAAACAATGGAAACTTAGACTAACAATTGAGTTGACACACCAATGAGAAGAGTAATAATTCTATTTCTTAGAGTTATCACACCCGTAAACATAAATTTTTGCTAGTCCTCAAGCAAACTAAGCTGCAAGGAATCCACTATGCTCACAAAGACAAAGATGATACAATCTCTATACTAACTTGCATTCAGTAATTTCAATGTTCAAGAATCATCCACACCCTCAAAAAGCAATCCATAACTTTATAGAATATGAATTTCATATAATTTCAATGACACATGCTTTCTCACCAAAGCATCCTCTATATATACATGCCATCTCCCAAAATCATATATGCTCACTCTCTTCCTAATCATGGCACACATCTAAACAAGATTATAATCATGCATATGCAAATCGATTTATGAAGCCCAAGATTTTTATCTTTTGTCTTTCTATTCATCTTAAGAAATACTCCTTCAACAACCAAACATACATAAGCACCCTTTTTTCAAGATTTTCATTCCCTTTTTAATTTCTTTTTCTTCCTCTTTTATGAGGATATGGAGTGTAAGAGACTTGAACTAGTGACTGTGCACCTCTTCCACACACCACTCTTATCGTAGAGTATTATAGTTGTAACAGTGCTCCTCTTCCACACATTACACCCCTATACCTCCTACTATCCCTCATTCCTTATTCACATATTGCACACACACACACACACACACACACACACACACACACACACACACACACATACTTACATTCAGGTGATTATGCATCAAGTGCAATTTATTAGACCAAATCATATCTATTAGGAGTTGTTACCCAAGATTTCATATCAAGAGATTTGAAATAATCTAAGTGATTTGTAAACTTCATTACATATGCATGTTATAGTGATTATTTACATATGTAGTAACAATCTAATTCTAAGAATTTACATATGTTCTAATGGAAAAATATCCTGCATAGTAGGAGGATTGAAAGGGATTAACATGCAACTAGACCTATATATAATTTTTGTTCACAAAATTATTTGATGCCCCATTCAATCATTGGGTGTAGGGTTAGAAGCAAGCTAAGCTGAGCCAAGCTAGGCCTAGCTCAAACTTAGCTCACCTTAAGCTCATTAGCTACTTGAGCTTAATAAGCTAATATCGAGCCTTGTACTATTGAATATTTTAGGCTTCGAGAGTTAGGCTCAAATTTGTAAATTAATAAAATCTAAGTTTTTTTACGTATATTCAATTAAAAAATAATTTAGTCAAACCAAAAATAAAATTAAATGCTAATATATAGTGTAAATTACACTAAACTCCCTGATGTTTAGCAATATTACACATGATACCCCTACTTTTTTGACACCTACAACATCCTCCCATGAGAGAAATGACATTAGCTTTCGTTTGTTTAACATCCAAAATGATAGTTTTACCCCTTCCTCTAATTTTACCTACACAAAACCTTAATTTTAACCCATTACTCTAATTACCCCTATCTTACCTCCCTCTCTCTCACAGCCCCCTCTCTTTCACCCTCATTCTCTGTAAAACCCTTATATTGTGCAGTGATCCCAAGTGGTCCCAATAGAACGTGATTAGACGAAGGTCAAAAGGGATTCAAGTAAAAAGTTTAGCTCTCCTGTTTATTTTTATTTTTTCGTTCAATTTTCTCCTTCTATTTTAGGTTGATTGTTGTGCTTTTTAGTTTGATTTGGGGTTCAATTTTCTCATTCTATTTCTGGGTGTTAACTTTGTGATTACCATGGCTTCTATGTTGTAGGGTATAAAGAACCTAAAATATCGTGGTCTTGACCCTGGTAATATGGAAATTTTGGTTCACTCTGTTGATAGAGGTGGAGAACCTCAGCCTTCCAGCCAAGTTTCAACATCATCCAAAAAGATGATATAACCTGTTTAGCTAATTTCTTTATAAATTTTGCAAGGCTATGCAACTAACTCCTTGCTACTAATCTTATGCAGAAACAAGGTGGGACTGCTACTAACAGTGGAAACACAAGTCAAGGTAGGATTAGACGAGGTGGAAATGTAACTCAACTTGGAAGTGAGTAAAGAGGGACTGTAACTCAAACTGAAAGTTTTGGGCAATGTGGGACTACAACTCAAGTGATCACTGCAAGTCAACCTTTGCCTCCAACCACATCAACATTTACTAATGATGCAATTAATGCTGAAAGAGTGATAAGGATTCAGACGATGCATAATTTATTGAAATTTTTTGGGAATAATGCATAGTTATTTGGGTATTTCAATTAATAGGATGTTGTGCACTTGTTTTTTTGGGAATGCATAGTTATTTGGGATTTTTTGTTAATGGGATGCTATGCATTGATTTTTTGGGATTGCATAGTATAGTTGGTATACATTGGATAGGTTTTTTTGGGAATATGGTGTAAAGCTTACTTAGTAAATGATGTAAAGCAACTTGGGACCATAGCATAATGTAAAATCCATTTTTTGTAGGACATGATGATGGGATTTGATTTGACTATATAATTATGCACATTGTAGGCTCAAAAGCCCTTTTAGTACTTAACAATGCATAATTTATTTTGATGATAACAACTATGTTGAAAATATGGTTTGAGTATTCTCACTAATTGATCTATTTAGACTTAATTTGTGTGGAGTGTTTTATGTGTTATTAAGCATTTCAGGACTAAAACAAAGTGTAAGGAATCAATCTGGCCATTTGAAACAATTTGAGAAGATCAAATTTTGAATTAAGAAAGTTCAAGTGTGTCTTGAGAAGCTTCCTGAATAATAAGAAAAAGTTCACTATGAGAAGGTCCTGAGAAAATTGAAGGATTGTGCAAATCAGAACTCCCATAAGTGATTACTTCATTGGAAGAAGCTCAAATCATCTTAACTATATCAAGAAGAATGAAGATTTACCTCATAGATGGTGAAGTTTAAAGCTGGAAATGTTAAAGTCTTTGGGCATGAGAAAGTTGGTGAGAAAGTGCTTGAGAAGTTTTAACCTAAGAAGACTCAATGAGAAGATAGACCTTGAGAAGGTTTCTAGTGAACCTTCTCACCTTAAAGCAGAAAGTTGATATGTTTAGGAAAATGACAAAATAACGGTCACCTGTCATCAACAAGGACAACCATTGTTTGTTGTGCCCAATAGTCACATTTCAACGCCTATAAAATAAATCAAGCCTAAAGATCAACTAGAGAACTTTGCTGAAAATTTTTATAACAAGTTGACAAGATTTGAACCTTCTCACCTGTACCTACCAGAACTTGATCTGTGTAAATCCATCAGTAAGTGTTATTACTGATCTATATAAGTGTTTGTATCCACTTTTAGAGTGATTTCAAGAGCTAGATAAGTCAAACAAACACTTCTCTCAAAATATGATTCTGCCTTGTAACGAGTGAGCTTGTGAAGTTGTCTAAGGCACTTGATTCTGAGTTTGTTGGCCTGAAGAGACTGTAGAAGAATACTTGAGATTCATCCTAAAGAGGCTATTGTCAAGAGTACTTTAGCTTGCTTGAAGAGGCTATTGGCATAGAATACTTATATATAAGCCTGGTGAGGCTTAGGTGATTAAAGAATACTCACATAATGGAAATCCTAGTATTTTACTAGGTATTGGATGTAGGCCCACATAGTTTTGGGGTGAACCAGTATAAATATTTGGTGTGATCTTCATCACCTTCGTCTCTTATTTTATATTTGGGTACTTAAACACTTTAAAGTTTAAAATCTTTGAGTGTTCTTGAGAAATTTATCAAAATCTATTTTTAACAAACTTCATAAGCTGAATCTATCTTATTAACAAAAATCTAAAGTATTTGATTTAAGAAAAAAAAATTTAAAAGTTAAGAAACCCAAACTGTTTCAGAAAAAGAAGTTGAAGTGGTGAGAAGATTGTTTTTACTCAACTATCAAAGCATCTCACAAACCTTCTCACCTTGGTTTTCTAGTTTCTTTTCTGAATTTTCTCACTGATCATTTGCTTTAAGTTGTAACCTTCTCACCTCCAAGTGCACTAACTTGAGAAAGGTGTGAGAAAGTTAATTTTTAGGGGAACAGGGAAACACAATTCAACTCCCCCTTCTTGTATTCTTGCCAACTTCAATTAGTATTAGAGCTTAATCTCGGGGTTGATCATACCTGATTATGTGAGAGGACAAAGATCCTGAAGGAAGTATGACACACTTGCACGGAGGTGGAACCTATCTACCAGAAGGTTCATCTACTAACATACCACCAACTTTTGATGTCAGAGACTACTTTTACTAGAAGGACAGGATGAGATTATTCATAGAATCTCAGCATGTAGATCTCTGGGATATCATTGAAAGAGGTTCATAAATGCTAAAGACTATATTTGATGACAGAAGAGAAGTTGTTAAGGTAAAACAAAAATGGATAAATGAAGAAAAGAACAAATATCTTCTCAACTCAAATGCTAAGTTTTTCTAACTTGTGCCTTAAGCATAAGTGAGTATGACAAAATTACTGGTTGTCAAATAGCAAAAGAGATATAGAATACTCTTATCATAGCTCATGAGGAAACAAGCCAAGTCAAGGAAGCAAAGACAAGCATGTTAGCTCATTAATATGAAATATTTAAGATAAAAGATCATGAGACAATAAGTAAGATGTTTCCAACGTTCACAGTCATTGTGAACGATCTGAAGTCACTTGGGAAGGTTTACTCAAACCAATAACATGTGAGAAAGTTACTGAGAAACCTACCTAAGGTGTGGAGACCAAAGATCACAACCATCCAAGAAGCTAAGAACTTGTTAGTCTTGAGATTAGATAAGTCGCTTGGATCTTTGAAGGTCCATGAACAAGAGCTTGCAGAGATAGGTCAAGATGTGGCCAAAAAGGGAAAGAGTATAGCCTTAAAGTTTACTCATAAGGTGGTCAAGCAATCCTCACATCAACCTTCTCAGAGTTCTCTCAATTTAAGAACAAAAACTAATGATAAAAGTGATGATGAAGACGATGATAAGTCAAATGAAGATGAATGTTCCGTCATTTCTAGAAAAAATCACAAATTGTGAAGGAAACGAAGAAGGAAAGGAAAAAAGTTTTAGACCAAGAAGGATTTTCAAAAGGGTGAATCTGGAAACTTCAGCAAAGGACAAATCACCTATTTTGAATGCAAGAAACTAGGACATATCAGAGCAGAATGTCCACTGTTAAAATCTTAAAAGAAGTTCTCCAAGAAGAAAGAAATGATAACAACCTGGGAACATCTGGATGACTTTTCAAGTGAAGATAATCAAGAGGAAGTTTTTAATCTGTGTTTGATTATTGGAGATCAAGACTCTAATGATGAGGTATCAGAATCTGAACCTTCTCACCTTTCTTATAAAGAACTTGAGAATGCTTTTGATAACATTCTCTCTGACTCTGATACTCTGGCTAAAAAGTGTGTTATCCTAAAGGCCAAATTGGCTTATTTGGAAAAGGAAAATGATTTATTAAAAAGGGGTAATACAACTTTGAGTAAAAGAGTTGGATCCTTGGTTAGTTTGAGCATAGAGCTAACAGCTCAATCTAAACTAAAATAGGTTAAACTTTCTCACTAACTCTCTCACTAACCTTCTCAGCTATCTTCTTATATGTTGGAAGAGAATGAACTGCTAAGAAAGAAGGTGGATGAGTTGACCAGAGACCTTGCCAAGTTTATTGATGGTACAAACAATCTTGAGAAACTGCTTACTAGCCAAAAATATACCTTTAATAAAGTTAGTTTAGGCTACGAAGGAGGTTCAAAACAAAAATTGTATAAGAACTTGTTTGTAACTGCTAAAAGCCTAAATTGGTGTGTTTTTGCTATCATAAGAAGGAACATAAAGCTGCAAAATGTTTCTCGTAAAGGTAAACCACTAAAGGCTAAGCCTTTCAACATGAAAGGACCCAAGAAAGCTTGGGTACCCACGTATTTGATACTTTTTCTTGCAAATGTCTAGTATCAAAGAAAAAAAAGGATAGATGGTACCTAAACAACAGTTGTTCCAAGCACATGACTAGGGACAAAAGCAAGTTCTTGTCATTAAAGGACAAAGAAAGAGGTGTTGTAACCTTTGGAGATAACAAGAAGGCCAAAATCAAAGGGATATGTAAGATTAATAAGAAAAACTCTCCAACTGTGGATAATGTATACGATGTAAAGGGGTTAGAACACAACCTTCTCAGCATAAGTCTATTATGTGACAATGGATATGAGGTTGTGTTTGAACCTACCAATGCATAGTAAGAGAAGCTGATGATCACATATTTAATACATTAATAAGCTTTCATTCTTAGTCATTTACACTCTCTATGTACTTAATTGATTGAGTTTTATTATGTTTTGTAAGTTTGGACTCAAATTGAACTTAATTGAATTTTTCAGCATGATTCATATCTTACACTGTTTCTGTATTTGGGTCATATCTTGGGATGTAGGTGGTCTTTGGAGGTGATTCTAGTGGAATTTGAAAGATAAGAGAGAATTCTACAACTTTCATGAAGATCTCAAAGGCTCAATCACACGAGTAGATAACTCAAATTGGGGTTGAAGCAAAAACCAGAGTGCTTTTCCTGACAGCTTAACCTATGTGTACTGTTCATCACAGTTTTCGGGCTAGAGGTTGTCCAATGGGCTAAACTTTGGATGCTGAATAGTTAAGACCAATATCTACAACTTTCATGTTGAACACTTTTCCAGAATCGGACTCCTTGAAGGTGATATTGGGCTTGGAAGTCAGAAGAGAGGAGCTATGACTGGGCCTGGATAGTGTTCAGTAATTTGAACGTATCTGGAGTTAGAGAAATGATATTGGACTCAAACCAAAGCCATTTGAAAGCTAAGATCTATGCCTACAACTTTCATGAAGACCACTTGGTTCAAAAATGACGAATGCAATGACTTCAGAGCTACATGATTTCGGAGACAAGGAATCTCCATAATTTCCCACTCACCTAAAGTCATTTGGCATTTTCCACTCATCCAACCACTAATGACTCAACCCCCTTGTCATTTTGTATCTCTAATCCTCTATAAAAGGGGGCCTTGGCAGATCATTGAGGATGTTAGGTGTTAGTTACTAAAATGATGTCATTTTGTTACTAGATTTTCTTGTAGTAATTTTCCTTTGTTCTAAATTAAAGTCACGTTCTTCTTCTTCTTCTTCTTCTCTCTTTCTTTCTTCTTATCTATGAGTAACTAAGTTTTATTTTACTTAAGTGAAAGGGTGAAGCTCTTGGTAATAAAGTAAGGTTAGATTTATTCTTCTCTTGTGCTTAAATGATTTATATTTTTCTAGTAACCATTATACGTATTATAATTTGTTTCTTATAATTTAGAAACCATCTTTGTAAAGAGGAGTTCTTGATTTGTTGTAGACAAAATATTGGCACAATGAATGCTTTAACCCATTTATAAGTGGTGGTAATATTTTTAGGAAACATAATATAATTGCGTATATTATTTTAATTGAACTTTTAATGTTGTATTTTTCGATTGGAACCTCCATGTTGCGAGGATTCTAATTGAGTTATAAAAGAAATTGATCTTACCTTTATTTTATTTACCAAGAGTGAATCTTTTTACTTAAGTAAATAATTTTAATCGTAGTAACAAAATATTCACTTCACTTTAATTAATCTTCAACAATTCCCTGTGAATCGACCTCGGACTTCCGAGAAATATATTACTTGAGATAACCTGCACTTGGGTTTGCAAATGCGACAATCAAAAATTGTGCATCAGAAGCCAATGGTGGCAAAGTCCTCTTCTCTGGAAATAGAGACAAGAATGTCTATAGCATTCAATTGGAGGACCTTAGTAGTGAAAATGTGGAATGCCTCATATCTATGAGTTCTGAAAAATGGTTGCGACATAAGAAGGTTGGTCATGTGAATATGACGACTATATCTAAGTTGCTAAAACATGATCATATAAGAGGCTTTCCAAAGTTCAAGTTTGATAAAGACATGATGTGAGAAGCATGCCAAAGAGGCAAGCAAACAAAGTTAAGCTTCTAGTCTAAGAATGTTGTCACAACTCATAGACCTCTTGAGCTTTTATATATTGATATATTTGGTCCTACCAAGATTGCTAGTTTAGGAGGAAAGAGGTATGACTTTGTGATTGTTGATGATTTGTCTAGATATACTTAGGTTCTCTTCCTAAGAAACAAGGATGATTCTTTTGAGGCATTCAAAACCTTTTGTAAACAAGTTCAAAATGAAAAAGGATTTTTGCATTACTGCCATAAGAAGTGATCATGGAGGAGAGTTTGAAAATGTTTTCTTTAAAAACTTTTGTGATGAAAATTGAATTATCCATAATTTCTCCTATCCAATAACTCCACAACAAAATGGAGTTGTGGAAAGAAAAAATAGGACTTTATAAGAAATGGCAAGAACTCTCCTATGTGATACTAAGTTACCAAAATACTTTTGGGCTAAGACAATTAATACTTCATGTTATGTTTTAAATAAAGTTTCAATAAAGCCAATATTAAAGAATACACCATATGAATTGTGGAAAAGAAGGAAACCCTACATATCATACTTTTATGCTTTTTGATGTGAATGCTTTGTATTGAACAATAAAGATCAGCTAGGAAAGTTTGATTCAAAATCTGATAAATGCATATTTCTTGGATGTTTTACTACGTCTAAATCAAATAGAGTTTATAATTTGAGAACTCTAGTAGTTGAAGAAAGTATGCATGTGGTGTTTAATAAAATTAACAATCTTGACTAGATAAGAAAAGCAGCGGACCTTGATGAAAAAATGAAGAGGCTCATTCTAAATGAAAGTGGAGAAAAATGTGATAAGAAGAAGGATGAAGCTAGTGGAAGTAGCAAAGAAGACAAATTCAATAGTGAGAAAATTGAAATAGATAAGAAGAAAGAAGAAACTAAAGCCGAGAAAGTTCATGAACCTTCTCACCAAGCTTTTCAACTCCCCAAAGACTGGAGAATCCATTTTTCTCATCCTAAGGAACAAATCATTGGAAAAACCTCTATTGGGGTAAGAACAAGATCATCATTCAGAAGAGAATCTTATTCAAACCAATTTGCACTTCTTTCACAAATAAAGCCAAAGAATGTTGAGGAAGCACTTCAAGAATATTCATGGATAGAAGCAATGCAAGAAGAGCTCAATCAGTTTGAAAAGAACAATGTATGGACTCTAGTGCTTGCACTCAAGAATCATTCATTAATTGGCACTAAGTAGGTCTTCAAGAATAAATTGGATGAAAGTGAAAAAGTGGTAAGAAACAAAGCAATGTTAGTGTCTTAATAGTATAATCAACAAGAAGGTATAACTATGAAGAAACATTTGCTCTTTTGTAGCTAGATTAGAAGCTATCAGGATTCTATTTACTTATGCTACATTTAAAGGCTTTAAATTATTTCAAATGGATGTTAATAGTTCATTCTTAAATTGCTTTATAAATGAAGAAGTATATAGGCACCAACCTCTTGGTTTTGAGGATGTTGAACATCCAAAATATGTGTGTAAGCTTTCCAAAGCCTTATATGGCTTGAAGTAAGCTCAAAGAACCTAGTATGAGAGACAATAACTTTATATTAAAAAATGGATTTTTAGAGAAAAATTAGACATAACCTAATTGTCCAAATATATCTCGATGACATTGTCTTTGGATCCACTAATGAAAGCTTATGCAGAGAATTCTCTCAATTGATGAAAGTGAATTTGAAATGAGCATGATGTGAGAGTTAAAATTATTTCTTGGTCTTCTAATAAAACAAGAGAAGTATGGTATCTTCATCTACCAAGAAAAATACACTAAAGACTTGTTGAAAAAGTTCAACATGGAAGGTGCTAAACGGATGAAGACACTAATGCATCTTTCTGCTGTCATTAAGAAAGACGAACAACGTAAATCAGTAAGAGCAAGCTCTATAGAGGTATGATTAGATCCTTACTATATTTATCAACAAGTAGACCGAATATAGTTTTCAGTGTTGGCATTTGTACAATGTTTTAATCTGATTCTAAAGAATCTGATCTTAAAGCTGTAAAAAGAATTTTTAGATACTTGATTAGCACAACTAACTATAGTTTGTGGTACAAGAAAGGTTTCAATTTTAATCTTGTAGGATATTGTGATGTTGATTTTGCTGGAGATAAAGTTGAGAGGAAAACCACAAGTGGTGCTTGTCATTTCCTTGAAAATGCAATGGTTACATGGTATAATAAGAAATAAAATAATATAGCTCTCTCAATTGCAGTAGCTAAGTGTGTCTTAGCAACCAACTGTTGTTCACAACTATGGATTAAACATCAGTTGGATGATTACTCCATGAGGTATGACCATATACCAATCTTATGTGATAATACTAGTTTCATAAACTTGTCAAAAAATCCCACTCAGCATTCAAGGTCAAAGCATATTGAGAGAAAACATCATTTCATTCGTGATCATATCCAAAATGGTGATTTTGAACTTAAATTTGTTGATACTGACCATCAATGGGCAAATATCTTTACTAAGCCCCTTAGTGAGGATAGGTTTTGTTTTATAAGAGAAAATCTCAATATGAAGCCATTTGATGTCTAAATTTTGATTAATGATTTATGAAATTTGCATGATGAAATATGTTAATTTGTCATTTATAATACATAAATTGGTTTATATGATCCTACTGTATGCTTAGGGATTGATTCTTAGTTGAGAATTATAGGAATTCAAACTATTAGGACGTGAGAAGGTACGTGAGAAGGATGGTGATAAGCTTTTGAACTCAACTTTTTCACCAAAGTTTTGAGTCTCTAACAGTTATTTACCTAATGGCTAATTCTTAAAACTAATCATCTCAACTTTTTACTAAGGGTCATTCAATGACTCCTAACAGTAACTTCTGGCCTCTAATGGTCAGAAATCTTCATCTATAAATAAAGTGAGAAATTACTGTCCTTCCCACTATTTATGCAATCAAATCTCTCACTCACTCTCACTCTTTCTCTCACTCACTCTTACTCCTTCTCTCACTCACTCACTCTCGTGTTCTTACTCTATTAAAAAAATTCCTTAATCTTTTTCTATGCAAAATCCCTTGCTATTCTGAAACAAGCATGCATGTTAAACACATGGTTGTGAAAACCAAAAACTCTTCAACCCTTGCACCATAATCATCAAATGAGGAATATCCTTTCTCCTCATCCACATCCCCTCAACCACCACCAACAGCGCAGGAAACACCAATAAAGACACCTACCCCCTCTAAACCTCAACCTTCTACTGTCCCAATTAGAAAAAATAGATCTCTCAAAGTTATATCAAGTGTTGTAAAATCCACAGCCTCTAAGAAAAAAGCCAAGAAGGAGGAGGCCAATATTCTTAAGGAAGAAGAAGAAGAGAATGATGAAAGTTCTACAAGTGAGGAAGAAAAGGAGGAAACGAAACCAATTGAAGTGACCCTCAAGCCTCTCTTTACAAAGGAATCTAAACAGAAGTATGATGACTAGTTTAGGAACAACAAGGTTGTCCTTGGAATAAGCATATCCTTTGATGAGATGGCTGGGGAAGGGAAAGACTTCAGACCTCATATGAAGGTTATGAAATGGGGAAACTTCTTCGGCATTTCTATGAAGGTTTACCCAGTTATATGATAGAAGTTCTATACTGGTGCAACCTACACCTTAGACCTGTCCAATCATCATTTCTTTTGTGAAAGGGACTATGATCAAGTTTGACATGGCCATACTTACCAAGATCACTAGTGTTCCCAACCAAGGACTACTTGTATATGACTAAGGAGGACGACATATTAGGTATGTCCGTATGAGGAAATTTTGGACATGTTATTTGGAGAAGAAGAAGAATCTAAATTGGTCAGTGATCTCAATTCCACTGCCAAATTCATCCATTCACTTTCTTGCCATTTCATCATGCCAAGAATAGGAAGCACTGAGAAGATCCATGAGGCTGATAAGATAGTGATGTTTCATGTGAAGGAAAGGAAGCCTCTTAACCTCCATTACATCATACTCAGATATATGATTTTTGCTATAGAGAAAACTAGAATGGTAATAAGCTTGCCATATGGGATGCTTCTCATTAGGATCTTCAAGCATTTTAAGGTGGACCTTTCCAAAGAAAAAGTTGAGAAAGAAAGTCCAACCTTTTGAAAAATGAACTTGAAGTAAATGCATCTAGAGAAGTGGGAATCTATTGATAAAGGTTATGAATTAAGGACCAAGATGAGGCATGATCGCCCATCTAAAGTGAAAAGCTCAAGAAAGAGTAAGGAAAAGTTGATTGAAGAAAAACCAGATAAGGAAAAGTCAGAAAAAGACTTTGAAGAGACAGTTGTTGAGAAGGTAGAAAGCAAGAAGGAAAAGAGAAAAAAAAAGAGAAGAAAAAGAATAAAGAGAAAAGAAAGAATGGAAGAAAGAGGAAAAGAAGAAGAGAAAAGTTGAAGAAGGAACAAAATAAGAAGAATGAAGAATATGCTAAAAAAGAGGCTGAGAAGTTGTTGAGGATGAACCTTCTCATCCTCATGAAGCTTCTCAAGAAGTCTCTCTTGGTCATGAGAATGAACTAACTATTGAAGACCTTTAGGCTACAGAGGAATATCTGACTACTGAGAGATCCCTTACACTAGAAGAAAATGCTCTTAAGAAACCTGATGTTGATCCTACTGTTGAATACACAATTGTTGATCCTAGGGTCATAGTTGTAAAAATCCTTACTCAATTATCTAGAAAATGTCACTGGAGGAAGTCTAACCTTCTCTTCCCTCTGATATAGATATGCAGCAACTTGAAAAAGGTAAAGAAAAAAAAGAAGGATGACAAGGAAGAGAGGAAGAAGAAAATGAGAAAACACTTGAGCCTTAAGTGATCTCAAATCACACTAAGAAGATTGACTTTGAAGCTTCTCAACACACTGAGAAGTTTCCCACTGCTAAACCTTCTCACCCATATAAAAATATGAGCATTGAATAACCCCAAATTCTCATCTTTCCAATTCCGCTCACTTTACTAACCTTTCCCTCTTCTATTTATGATACTACTGCACCTCCTATTCTAAGGGAATCAAGCCCTAAAACTCTATACATGCTTATTGCACCAACTGAGACCCTAGACTCACTAAGAAAGTTAGTTTCTCTTCGGTCTTACATGAATATTTTGGTTAAGAAACAAGTTAAAGAAAAATATGCCCCTCAACAAGGTCAAACAATGGAAGGGAGTGAAAGTCATCAAGGATCCACATAAGTTGAACCTACTCTATCCAGCGCTAGTGTTAAGAAGACTTATAAGTTTGCCAAGAAAGAAATGAAGTAGCTGAAAGCATACAACAAGAAGCTTAGGAGGATGGTGAGAAAGTTGAATCCTAGATAATAAAAAATTCACTCAACCCTTCATACTTTCATGGATCGTTTTCTTATGTTTGACGAATGGATAGTGCACAAAATAGAAGAAGAGGCAATTCCTGACACCACCAAAAAAGAACACTACCTCTATCCAGCCCACAACAAAATTCCTAATTTCACATCCTCGTCCTCATCTTCATTTGCGCACTCAGATTCCCAACAAGACTAGGCTCTGTGATGCTGAGTTTAACCCCCAATTTTTGTTGATGACAAAAATGGGAATAAGAAAGAATTAAAAATTTTGTATTCTTTGGGCATATACTTAGGGGCAGCTTTCATAAATATGAAAATATCTTGTATGAAATATGTTATTTTCTTTATGATCAATGAATGAGTATACTATTCAGTTTTAGATCTATATTATACTTTTCTCTTTACTTGCAATATCATGAATTACATTGAGTTCAATATTTCTGCTAACCTTTAAAATAAGTGTTAAGTTGAGAAGGAACAAATTTGAACTTTCTCACCAATTGTGCAGAAATAGTAAAGACTCTAATCTCACAAGTTCACTTTTAAAAAAATTTAAATAGTTTGTCATCATCAAAAAAAGGAAGAATGTAAGCTCTAAAGTCTTTTTAGTTATTATCAATAAATAATTTATTTTAATGATAACAACTATGTTGAAAATATGGTTTGAGTCTTCTCACAATTTGATTTGCTTGGACTTAATCTGTGTGGAGTATTTTATATGTTATTAAGCTTTTCAGGACCAAAACAAAGTGCAAGGAAGCCTTGTGGTCATCTTAAACAACTTGAGAAGATCAAATCTTGACATAAGAAAGTTCAAGAGAGCTTTGAGAAGCTTCCTGAAGAACATGAGAAAGTTCACTATGAGAAGGTCTTAAGAAGATGCAAAGATTATGCAAAACAAAACTCCTACAAGTGTTCACTTCATTAGAAGAAGCTCAAACCATGTTAATCATCAAGAAGAATGAAGACTTATCTCATAGATGGCGAAGTTTAAAGCTAAGAAGGTTGAATTCTTCAGGCATAAGAAGGTTAGGTGAGAAAGTTGGTGAGAAAGTACTTTAGAAGCTTTAACTTGAGAAAACTTGATGAAAAACTATATATGTGTGATCTGCAAGTTGTAGGACCACAGAGGTGAGCTTCGGATCCCCTAAACATAGTTACTTATATATGGAGAGAGGTTGATTAACAAATGGCACATGAAATAGTGAAACGGCTGGGAACCAGAAGCTTTGGAGCAAGTTTGCACAAAATAAAGGCACTACCCTCTTCGGGGACCGCCACAATCTCACCATCAACCAACTTTTGCTTCTTAGACAAGACCTTCTTCAAGAACTTAAAGCATCAAGGTATTTGGGCCAAGGCTTCTACAAAGGGTTGCTAATGTGCATCTTTTTTAAAACATCAAGGAACTTGCAGAATTCTACATCCAACTTTTTCTTGGCAGATCGATTGGGGAATGAAAGGGATGTATAATAGGCTTCTCATTTTTCTTGTTCGCCTCTATCTTTGTAATTTCATCTTGCTTAACAGTTATTTTTCTTGGAATCACTTATTCTCTAAGCTTCTCCACTTTTTCATCAACCTTGTCTCACTAAAATGGCTGTCAAACTCCTTACCACTTCAGAGGGTTTATAGACATACATTGTGCCTTGTACCCTTGGGGTTGTTGATGGAGTCATTAGGGAAGCTTCCCAGAGGGCGAGTGCTTAAGGCTTAAGCCAATTGACTAACTTAAGTTTTCAAATTCCTCAATGATGCCGCTTGGCTTTGTAGCATAGCTTCATTGGAGGCAAACTATGCATTGGTCTTAGCTATGAATGCCTCTTTGTTGCTAATGAACTGAGCAAAGATTTTCTCCAAGCCATGTGTCTTTTATTGGAAACCTAGAAAGCATAATTCTACGAACCAAATCGGCCTGGCTGGTCAACTCAGGAAACTCGTAACCTGGGCTCCAGGCTGATCTGGTCAACCTATTGGACCATTTTTCTAGTCAAACCCAGTTAGAATTGGATTGACCTGGTTGACTCGGTAGTCAAGCTGACCAAGTTGACTCAGTTGGCTAATTTTTATTTTTTATAAAAACTAAACAAAAAAAGTAATTTTTAAGATTTGAACATCATATTTGAAAGTCTTTTATCATAAAGTGCATTCTACCACTAGACCATATACGTTTTCCCTGAATATTATTCTCAATTTCTTAATTTATTATGCATCCAATAGATTATTATCACTATTTATTTGTAAGTATTTTTTTTCATGTAATATTTTTTGTTTAATACTTTTTAATATAATATTTCATCTCAAGTAAATTTTCATATAATATTTTTTAAAAAATATTTACTTCTTTGTTCAGGTTTTTTGGTTCAACCGATTGACCCATGGTCAGACCGTTGACCTAGTGACCCGGCTTTTTGATCGGGTCGACCTCTAGTCCGGGTTATACAACTATGCCAGAAAGACAAGAGGTGCTTCCTTGTATTGAGAAAAGGATTGGTCTTGAGCATTACCTTCAAATGAGAAGTTGGGGAAGTTCTGCTAACCAAGATTGTAAGTGTTGGAAAAGGCATTGTTGCTATTGGATTAGCATAATTGACTCGCATATTGTACACTCTCTAAGTTAACTATGCAACTCTCGGTGAAGTATGCATCACTATAAACTCACAAGTCACAAATGGACTTTGAACATCTTTAACCTCCAAACTATCCAACTTCCGAGCAAGTGCTACAACTTGAGCTAACAAAGATGTAATTGTATCAACTTCATGTGCACCAGCCAAAGATGTAATTGCATCAACTTCATGTGCACCAACCACTCTCCTGGGAGTTATTCTCTCCGCTGGCCACTAATAATTGCTAGTGGCCATCTTCTCTAACAAGTCATAGGTTGCATTAACAATTTTACTCATAAGGCCCTTTTCTGCTGTGGCATCTATGGTTGCATGAATAGAGCCAACATACCCATTGTAGAAGGTATGAACTAGCATCCATTTGGGGACTCCATGATGAGGGCACTGTAAGCTCCAAAGTCTTTTTAGTGCTTGTCAATGCATAATTTGTTCTGATGATAACAATTATGTTGAAAATATGGTTTGAATCTTCTCATAATTTGATTCATTTATACTTAATCTGTGTGGAGTATTTTCTTTATTATTAAGCTCTTTAGGACTAAAACAAAGTATAAAGAAGCCTTGTGGCCATCTAAAACAACTTAAGAAGATCAAATCTTGACATAAAAATGTTCAAGAGAGCTTTGAGAAGCTTCTTGAAGAACATGAGAAAGTTCACTATAAGAAGGTCTTAAGAAGATGCAAAGATTGTGCAAAACAGAACTCCCACAAGCGTTCACTTCATTGGAAGAAGCTCAAACTATCTTAACTATCAAGAAGAATGAAGATTTATCTCATAGGTGGTGAAGTTTAAAGCTAAAAAGCTTGAAGTCTTTAGGCATGAGAAGGTTAGGTAAGAAAGCTAGTGAAAAAGTACTTGAGAAGCTTCAACCTAAGAAGACATATTGAGAAGGTAGACCATGAGAAGGTTTTTGGTGAACCTTCTCACCTTAAAAGCTTATGTGTCCAAGAAAAGGACAAAATAATGGTCATCTTCCACCAACAAGGATAACCATCGTTTGCAGTGCACAGTAGTCATATTTTGAAGTCTATAAAAGAGATCAAGCCTGAAGATCAACTAGAGAACTTTGCTGAAAAATTTTCTGATAAGCTGACAAGAGTTGAACCTTCTTACCTATACCTACTTGAACCAAATATATATAAATCCATTAGTAGGTGTTGTTACTAATCTGTATAAGTGTTTGTATCCACTCCTAGAGTGATTTCGAGAGCTACACAAGTTAAACAAATACTTCTCTCAACCTCTGATTCTGCCATGTAACAAGTGAGCTTGTGAAGTTGTGCAAGCCACTTGATTATGAGCTTGTTAGCCTGAAGAGGTTGTAGAAGAATATTTAGGATGCAGTCTGAAGAGGTTGTTGTCAAGAATACGTGTAGCTAGCCTGAAGAAGCTATTAGCAAAGAATACTTGTAAACAAGCCTAGAAGGCTTGGCTGATTAAAGAATACTCACATAATGGACATCCTAGTGTTTTACTAGGCACTGGATGTAGCCCCATGTGGTTTAGGGGAGAACCAGTATAAATCTCTACTATGATCTTCATCTTCTTCATCTCTCATTTTATATTAGGTTGTTCAAACACTTTAAAGTTTAAGATTTGAGAATGCTCTTGAGAAAGTTCTTTAAATCTATTTTTAACAAAGTTCATAAGTTAAATATGATTTATTAACTAATATGAAGTATTTGATTTAAGAAAACAATCCTTAAAAAGTTAAGAGATCCAAACTATTTTAGAAAAAGAAATTGAAGTGGTGAGAAGGTTGTTTTCACTCAATTATTAAAGCTTCTCACGAACCTTCTCACTAACCATATGCTTTGAGCTGTAACTTTCTCACCTCTAAGTGCATTAACTTGAGAAAAGTGTGAGAAAGTTAATTTTCAGGAAAAAAGGAAAACACAGTTCAGCCATCCCTTCTTGTGTTGCTACTAACTTCAACAACTTCTTGAGCAAGTCTTTGAATCTCTCTTATGCTTTAAATAATGTCTCAATATTAATTTGCTTGAAGAAAGTGATATCATTTCTCAGCTTCATTGCCTTCATGGATGGGACGAATCAAGCTAAGACAATTTTTTTGCAAGCTTATCCCAAGTAGTGATGGAATCTAGGGACAAGGATTGAAGCTAATTCTTTGCTTAATCCCACAACGAGAAAGGAAACAGCCACAAGCCGATTGCATCCTCCAAAACCCCATTATGCTTGAAAGTGCCACAAAGCTACAGGAAGTTAGCCAAATGATCATTTGGGTTGTTATGTGGTAAATAAGCAAATTACAAAGATGACTGGATCATCTGGATAATTATTAGTTTGATCTCAAAGCTATGGGTTTCAATCATTGGCCTTTGGATGCTAGTGCAAACATCTCTAGCATTAGGGGTAGCAAAGTCCCCCAGAGCTCTCATAAGATCCTATTCTTTTGCCTTGTCTGAAGCTTGATCAAAATCAAGTACTTGTGCCTAAACTCAATTCCTTAACAATCTTCTAAAAGTCCTCTGTATCTCAAGGTCGTAACGGAAACGAGAAATGCTTTAAGTATTGCGCATGCACAAAAAGAAGTACCTGAAAAAGATAAGAAAATAAAAGTTTAAGTTAATAATATATTAATTAACCCAAAAGTAACACTTGCACTATTGCCAACCCCTAGCAACAACACTAAAAACTTGTTAAATGTTAAATGCAAGTGTACAGGTTATATAAGTAATAAAGGGTGAATAAAAAATATTGTCTCCATAGGGATTGGGATTAGTGAATGTGCTATCAATTAGCTAATTACTTTGTTTAGACTTAAGTAACGCAAAATTAAGAATAATTAAGAAAATAAAAAATAAGAACTACTAAAGAAAACCAAATACAATGCACCAACACTAGAGAGATAACAATGATTTAAAAGCCTAGGAAGTCTTTTTTCACCCACTACTTCACTCGGATACATGTCATTTCCAAAAGTTCAAAGTAATGCTTATGTTTTGTTAATCGAGACCCTCTTTAGTTAAATGTTTATGTCTAAGCCAATTAACCATATGCTATTGCTTAACTTGTTATGTGTCCATGCGAATTAGCACAATTTCACACATTAAAAACAAGTATCAAACACATGCTATGTAAGGCCAATGTGTATGTGTCCTTCCCATTGGCTAATCAATAACAACTACTAAAGAAAAACTAAAAACAATGCATCAACACTAGAGAGATAACAATGATTTAAAAGTGTACAGAGTCTTTCTTCACCCACTACATCACTGGGATACATGCAATTTCTGGAAGTTCAAAGTAATGCTTAGGTTTTGTTAGTTTATACCCTCTTTAGTTAAATGTTTTTGTCCAGGCCAATTAACCATGTGCTATTGCCTAACTTGCTATGTGTCCAAGTGAATTAGCACAATTTCACTTATGACGAACAAGTATCAAACACATACTATGCAAGGTGATAGCTACCGAGACTATCATATTATATCAATTTGTAATCCGATTTACCAAATTACTTATAGTATAAGGCACATCAGGTCGAGCCCTTCAATCACTCTAATTAAGCAATCAGATTAAGAGATTAACAGAAGGAGAAAGGGGTTGCAGAATTAATCAAACGAAAGTAATTAAAAAAAACTATAACAGGTTTAGTTAAACAACTAATCTAAGGAAATCAACTAATCTTGAATTTAATTCATCCTTGATCACTAGGAATCCATTCAATTGCTAATTATACTCTTGGTCTTAGATCACATCAAGAAGCCTTAAGATGATCTATGAATTCTCTACTAGATAAGTATCTAAAATTCAATTAATCAATGTTAAATGAATTAAGCACCCATCTAATATTAAATTAACCTAAAACCCATAATTCAACTAAGCTAAACAATTCATCAAACACCTTTGATGCGTTATTTAGTCTTTGCAATCCTTATTAAACATAAAATTATTATGTTATCACATCAAAATCTAAATCAAATTAAGCAAATCATTTCAAATTTAACAAAATTAAAAAAGGAAAAAGAAAAACTTGATTAACAATTAAATGTAAAACAATCAAAATAATATATTAGAATTAAACATCAAGATTGTCAATCCCTAGGATTGATTAAAAAGGGTCTAGTCCTCCATGGATGGGAGGGAAGAAAAATAGAAAAGAAAGAAAACCTAGAAAAAAAGGGAGAGGAAAAGAGTTGAAGAGAGAAAGTGCAAGCAAGAACGGCTAAGAGAAAAAACTAGGGTTTTAGTTCGAGTTACTACTGCTGCTTAAATAAATATCTCTAAAATTAAAAATATAAGTTTGCTCTTAACTTAGGATTAATTCTCTTCCTCTTAACTTTAATTGGATACATAATTTGCCTAATTTGGGCTTAGAATGAAAGAGTTATGCCCAAAATATTTTTATTAACTCTTTGGTTCTGTTAGCTAACATCAAAACATCACAATTTTGATAAGAGATCTTCATAAGAGTTGAATATCTGTGTCTCATAATTCCAATGGCACTAGTCTCGGCTCCATATGATTCTTACAGCCTAAATTGTGGCCCAATCTTTGCATATTATCCAGGTTCCAACTACAACATCTTTGTTTTAACTTCCATGTCTAATCTAACCTACTAGACATCTGATTTTGTAATATCCCAAATTTAATAACCAAAGTATGTTACAGTGATTAGATTCAGGCCTGCTACTTACTACTACTAAACATTTTCAAATATAATAAAGTCATGTATATATAGAAAATATTAGTCACGAATGGATATATTTATTACATAACATCTGAATTTCTCATAAATACAATATGTACATAAATTAAAAGAAACTACCTAGCTACACTAAGCTAAGCACTCCAAGCTCCTGCTTATCTTCATTTTCCATAAGTCCTCCTTCTCCCTGGAATCATCATGGAAACACACAAGCATAGGGTGAGAATCACAAATTCTCAGTAGATAAAATCCTTAAAACATGGCATCACAATCATTCCAGTCATTTCGGGGAAAAAACACATTTCTAACTCAAGTTTCACACTCATCAAGCTAGAAAGGTGGCAAAAGCCAAAATCATATCATTTCTCTTCCCAAAATAAATTCTCATTTTATAAGTTTATATAAAAACTCATTTATCACAAACAGTTTCCAAGCAATCACCATGCTCACAAAAACATAGCATCTTCATTCCAGAGATACAAACACAACAATATCTATCTCAAAGATACACACAACTGTGGCTACAACCACTATCACACCAGTGGCTATGACCACTGTCTCATCTTAAAAACTATCAACGATATTATACAACCACCCATACAATTGTACATATCATTGATTAAGGTAACTGCCCGTATAATTACCATGCAAATTCAATGCTTGTTATGTTGTATATTTATGCCTAACATGTCCTAATATAATGGTTATGCAATGAGATTAAAATAGTGTTGATGCAATATTATGAAACTCGACTAGTCCTAGGAACTCCATTCTTTATATTCCTCTTAATAGTATGACTATGATCATTTAACACTACTTGACAATGAATGGACTATTCCACCCCATAACAATGAGTGTACTGTTACCATATCATATATCATCTGGCAATGAATGGACTATTCCACTCCACAATAATGAGTGCACTATTACCATCTCATATACCATTTGTAGATACGTGGAAATAGCAAGTGTGTGAGAAAATATGTAAAGTGATATTTAACATACACTCCATGCCACATTAGATACTTTCTTACATGATATCATAACTAATGCCCTTAAACATGTTTTTCCTCCTCCACGAGACTTTTCGACTTCAAATTAGGAATACTCACATATTTACACTATGTGTCATTCCCATCACATCATAGCATCACAAATGACACTAAAAATAATTCCATATGGATCAAGAATCTAGTTGTTAGCCTATGGCACTCTCAAACCATTGATTGCCTAAGGTTTCACACTTTCTTCACATATAATAAGTAGTGATTTCCTCCTTGAAATACTCACATTAGTACTTCAACACCCTCTACTAGGCATAAATAAAGAATCTTAATAATTAGGGAATCTTAAAACATCAAAATAAAGATTCTGATGAATTCTACTCTGGGTGTCTAGGTGCCCTGTAATGAGCGTCTAGGCGCTCATCGCCATGCTGCACGATCACTCTTCTCTGAACCACGAGCGTCTAGGCGCTTTCCGCTGATAACAATTTTGTAGAATTTTTGCAAAATGTGCAACTATTGCATTAATGGTTCTCACAAAATTTACACACTCCAAATTAGTTTTTAGGTGATTTTAAGTCCCTAACAAGTTCAATAACACATAGGAAACATAAACCACTAACTTACAACACAAATTTTGGATTCTTGGATCAAATCACAAATCAAGACCTAACTTTCTCACTTTTAGCCTCAAAGGTTTAAATGACAAGTTCTAAGTTTCTAACTCAAACTCATTTCATGAACAAGTCACAAGCAACCAAAGAAACTTATCCAAGCAAGAAAAACACTCCAAACAGCTCTAACATCCAAGATGACCTATTATGCATCACATATGCATAATGGTGAAAATGGAAGAAAAGAAGATGTAAGGAACACAAAACCCCTACCTCAAGATCTTGAAGATAAAGCCAAGGATGGGCCATGGAAGATTCAAGCTCTCCCTTCCTCTTTCTCTTTCTTCCTCTTTCTCCTTCTTCTTTCCCCTTCACGGTTTCCCTCTTTTTTCTTTTCTTTTCTCTTTTCTGTTTCCTGTTTTCCCAGCTATGGGATATTATATATAGAGAAGTCAAGTTTGGTTTCACATTAGATAGGTACTAAAACCTTGATCTACTAAGAACACTTAGTTTCCATTGAATCCAGTTTCCTAACTTCCAACAAGTCCAAAATAAATATTAAGATTTATTAAAAAAATTGTTTCACCATTTTCATGATTTTTCATATTTGCTGCTAGTCAATGCAACATTAAAACACACAACTAGTATGCTTAAAAATGTCCAACTAACTCTGATTATCCTCAAGCTTTAATTATAACACAGTTCACACATTCGTGACTTGGAAACAAACTCTCCATATTTATTTCCACTAATTAAGCAGTTTAAGCCAATTCCGGAGCTAATAATAATTATTTTCCACACATAGTGTTGGAACAAAGTGTCTAAACATGCTTAGACAGTCATAAAACTTAACAGGCATGATAAACAGGTATTAGGCTACCTCTGTAACCATATACAAGTCTACCATATTTCTCAAGGTATTACATTTCTCTCCTCCTTTTTAGAATTTTGTCCCCAAAATTCGTTCATCATCAACACTTAGTCTCTCACAACTAAGGTTCCAAGATCTCCATCAGACACCACACTCGAAGGAATCCCACCTTCCATAACGATATCTAACTCATCATTATCAACTCAAGACAATCCAGTTTCATGCAGGTCTCCAGTTCCCAAGTCAAACCTATACCAGATATTCTTCACCTAAGAAATGTATTTCCCATAAACTCTTGGGCTCCTCAGTTCATAATCCCTACAAGTCTTATCTAACAACCCTTTATCCAACACATGGGCTTTACTCACACTAAGGTACCACAACAAAGGGTGTAGATACAAATAAATCCTAAACGAGTTCAGTCATCCAACTGGACCCTTATTAGAAGAACTCTTATTTCCTCTAGTTCGCCTAGGTGAAGTCATAACTTTATATCCACAAAGAACATTATATATTGAGTAGGCCAATCCTCAATATCATGTAACCGTGTAATAGTAACTACTAATAGTCCATACCCTGGCTCAACAGGATAAACCTCTCTCTGATACCAAAATGTAACATCTCGAATTTAATAACCATAATATAACTAAAGTATATTATAGTGATTAGATTCAAGCCTGCTACTTACTACTACTAAGCATTTTCAAATATAACAAAGCCATGTATATATAGAAAATATGAGCCACAAATAGATATATTTATTACACAACATTTGTATTTCTCATAAATATAATACATACTTAAATTAAGAAAAACTACCTAGCTACACTAAGATAAGCACTCCAAGCTCCTGTTTATCTTCATTTTTCATAAGTCTTCCTTCTCCCTAGAATCATCATGGAAACACACACATAAGGTGAGAATCACAAATTCTTAGTAAATAAAATCCTTAAAACATGGCTTCACAATTATTCTAGCCATTTTAGGGAAAAACACATTTCTAACTCAGGTTTCACACTCATCAAGCTAGAAAGGTGGCAAAAGTCAAAATCATGTCCTTTCTCTTCCCAAAATAGATTCTCATTTTATAAGTTTATATAAAAACTCATTTATCATAAACAGTTTTCAAGCAATCACTATACTCACAAAAACACAGCATCTCCATCCTAGAGATACAAACACAACAATCTTCATCTAAGAGATACACACAACTGTGGCTACAATCACTATCACACCAGTTGCTACAACCACTGTCTCATCTTAACAACTGTCAACGATATTATACAATTGCCCATACAATCGTACATATCATTGATTAAGGTAACTGCCCATACAATTACCATACAAATACAATGCTTGTTATGTTGTATGTTTATGCCTAACATGTCCTAAGACAATGGTTATGCAATGAGATTAAAATAGTGTTAGTGCAATGTTATAAAACTCGATTATTCCCAAGAACTCTGTTTCTTGTATTCGTTTAAGTAGTATGACTACGACTATTTAACACTACTTGGCAATGAATGGATTGTTTCACCCTATAACAATGAGTGTACTGTTACCATCTCATATACCACCTGGCAATGAATGAACTATTCCACTCCACAACAATTAGTGTACTGTTACAATCTCATATACCATTCGCAAATACGTAGAAATAGCAAGTGTGTGAGAAAATATGCAAAATGATATTTAACACACATCCAACGCCACATTGGATACTTTCTTACATGAGATCATAACTAATGCCCATAAACATGTTTTTCCTCCTTCACGAGGCTTTTCGACTTCAAACTAGGAATACTCATATACTTGTACTATGTGTCATTCCCATCACATCACAGCATCACAAATGATACTAAAAACAATCTCATATAGATCAAGAATCTAGGAGTTAGCCTATGGTACTCCCAAACCATTGGTTGCCTAAGGTTTCACACTTTCCTCACATATACTAGGTAGTGATTTCCTCCTTGAAATACTCACATTAGTCCCTCAACACCCTCTACTAGGCATAAATAAAGAATCCTAACAATTAAAAAATCTCAAAACATCAAAATAAAGATTCATATGAATTCTGCTCTAGGCGTCTAGGCGCCTTGTAATGAGTGTCTAGGCACCCTGTAATAAGCGTCTAGGCGCTCATCACCCTGCTGCGCAATCACTCTTCTCTGGCCCACGGGCATCTAAGCGCTCTATGTAGAGCGTCTAGGCGTTCTCAGCATGATAGCAATTCTGTAGAATTTTTACAGAATGTGCAACTATTCCATTAATGGTTCTCACAAAATTTACTCACTTTAAATTGGTTTCTAGGTGATTTTAAGTCCCGAACAAGTTCAATAACACATAGGAAACATAAGCCACCAACTTACAACACAATTTTCGGATTCTTGGATCAAATCACAAATCATGACCTAACTTTCTCACTTTTAGCCTCAAAGGTTTAAATGACAAGTTCTAAGTTTCTAAGTCAAACTCATTCCATGAACAAGTCACAAACAACCAAAGAAATTCATCCAAGCAAGAAAAACACTCCAAACAACTCTAACATCCAAGATGACCTATTATGCATCATATATGCGTAATGGTGAAAATGGAAGAAAAGAAGATGTAAGGAACACAAAACCCCTACCTCAAGATTTTGAAGATGAAGTCAAGGATATGTCATGGAAGATCCAAGCTCTCCATTCCTCTTTCCTTTTCTTCCTTTTTCTCCTTCTTCTTTCCCCTTCACGATTTCTGATGATCACATATTTGATACATTAATAAGCTTTCATTCTTAGTCATTTACACTCTTTATGTACTTAATTGATTGAGTTTTATTATGTTTTGTAAGTTTGGACTCAAAATTGAACTTAATTGAATTTTTCAGCATGATTCATATCTTACACTGTTTCTGTATTTGGGTCATATCTTGGGCTGTAAGTGGTCTTTGGAGCTGATTCTAGTGGCATTTGAAAGATAAGAGAGAGTTCTATAACTTTCATGAAGACCTCAAAGGCCCAATCACACGAGTAGATAACTCAAATTGGGGTTGAAGCAAGAACTAGAATACTGTTCCTGACAGCTTGACCTACGTATACTATTCATCACCGATTTTGGGCTAGATGTTGTAAAATGGATTGAAATTTGGATGATGAATAGTTAAGACCCATATCTACAACTTTCATGTTGAACACTTTTCCAGAATCGGATTCCTTGAAGGTGATATTGGGTTTGGAAGTCAGAACAGAGGAGCTGTGACTGGGCCTGGACAGTATGTAGTAATTTGAACGTATCTGGAGTTGTAGAAATGATATTGGATCCAAACTAAAGCCATTTGAAAGCTAAGATCCAGGCCTACAACTTTCATGAAGACCACTTGGTTCAAAAATGATGAATGCAATGACTTCAGAGCTACATGATTTCAGAGACAAGGAATCTCCATTATTTCCCACTCATTTAATGTCATTTAATGTCATTTAATGTCATTTGGCATTTTCCACTCATTTTCCAATCATCCACCCACTAATAACTCAGCCCCCTTGACATTTTGTATCTCTAATCCTCTATAAAAGGAGGCCTTGGAAGATCATTAGGGGTATTAGGTGTTAGTTACCAAAATAATGCTAGTTTGTTACTAAGTTTTCTTGTAGTAATTTTTCTTTGTTCTAAATTGAAGTCATGTTTTTCTTCTTCTTCTTCTCTCTTTCTTTCTTCTTATCTATGAGTAACTAAGTTTCATTTTACTTGGGTGAAGAGGTGAAGCTCTTGGTAATGAAATAAGGTTAGATTAATTTCTCTCTTATGCTTAAATGATATATTTTCAAGTGATCATTATACGTATTATATTTTGTTTCCAAACTCTCCTTGTAAAGTGGAGTTCTTGATTTGTTGTAGACAAGAGATTGGCACAATGAATGCTTTAACCCATTTACAAGTGGTGGTGTTAGAAACTCTCCTTATAAAGTGGAGTTCTTGATTTGTTGTAGACAAAATATTGGCACAATGAATGCTTTAACCCATTTACAAGTGGTGGTGTTAGAAACTCTCCTTATAAAGTGGAGTTCTTGATTTGTTGTAGACAAAATATTGGCACAATGAATGCTTTAACCCATTTATAAGTGGTAGTAATATTTTTGGAAACATAATATAAATACGTATATAGTTTTAATAGACTTTTACGTTGTATTTTCCGATTGGAACCTCCATGTTGTGAGGATTCTAATTGAGTTATAAAAGGAATTAATCTTACCTTTATTTTATTTACCAAGAGTGGATCTTTTAACCCAAGTAAATAATTTTAATCATAGTAACAAAATATTCACTTCACCTTAATTAATCTTCAACAATTCCCTGTGGATCGACCTTGGACTCCCGAGAAATTTATTACTTGAGACAACCTGCACTTGGGTTTGTAAATGCAACAACTAAAAAGTGTGCATCAAGTTTTTGGCGCCGTTCTTGGGACTTGATTTGAAGAACAAATTTTTGGTGTAAATATTTTGTACATATTTTTTTTTTTACTCTTTTAATTTTTTTTTTTTTTTTGTATATACTAACTTACTAACTTTGTGGGGGAAATCTCTCCCTTTTATTTTTTTTTTGTACATACTAACAGTGGGGGAAACTCTCCCTTTTATATTACGCACTAACTTAGTGGGGGAACCTCTCCCTTTTACTTTTCTTTTTTTGTAATTTACTTTCTGCACTTTATTTTTCACATTTTAATTTCTGTACAGTGGGGGTAATTCTCCCTTTTATTTTCTTGTACATATTAACTTAGTGGGGGTAACTCTCTGTCGCGACCGGGATCGCGGCGGGAAATATAGCAACTCGAATGATTTTAAAATATGGAAATAGAAAAATAGAGTCACCACCAATTTTATTTTCAACTTAGGAAAAATTGGAAAACCTTTTATTTGGAAATGGTCTTTGGAACCAGATCGGATTCGGGAGTCGGTTATGCTTAGGGAAGGGTGGAAACTTAATCCCATTTGCACCCTAACGCACTCCGTCCTAAGACGGTACCTTGATTAATTGTGCAAATTCTTAATAATTCTTTGAAATATTTATTTTACCCCTTTTTACAAAAGCATTATAACTATTTACAAAAGCGAAACCACAAAATTATGAAAATTTAATTTGGGCTTGACAAATGAAATTAACTCCCTACGTATCCCCTGGTGCAATGGAAAACTCAAAGTTACGTAGTTCTTTATAAAATAAGTGTGGGTTGGTTGATTTTATTTAAAAAAAAATTATTTGAAAGTGAATCCATTTTTTTGCACAGGATTCAAGTTAGCACTAGGCTACTCAATAAACCCTTATGATCTAAAAGATAATGAAGATAGCATTCACTATTCAATCATCATCATTGGTCATTGCATGGATTAAAAGATTTTTTATTTTTTTTTTTATTTTATTTTTTTTTTTGCCAAAAAGTGCATCATTACTGCCTTAATATGAAATGGGCGTGACCCACTGAGATTCAAACTTAAATCCCAAAAGACAGATCACAACAATTCAAAAAAAAAATTAAAAACTTGAGCACCAATAACAGAGCACATACAGAGGATGTTTGGGGAGATTGAGTGATTCTACTTTGAAATTCGACAGCGGTTGGGAGTAAGGATGAGATGGATTCGACGGTCGGTTGGAAAGAGGTGATGGATTCGATGGTCGATGGAGGCTTGGATGGGTTGTTGGTGAGGAGGTTCGACGGTCGAGAGGAGGAAGATTCGACAGTCGGTGAAAAGGGCGTGATGGAATTTGGGTCACGGTTGGGGTTCGACGGTCGGGTATAGGTTGGGTTTGAGAGGTGATTTCATGTGGATATTGAAGGTGGTGGTTACAGCGTGATGATGGAGAGCTTATGGTGGTTGGGTTCATAGTTTAGGGGGATGGTGAAGGTTGGTATATGGGGACTCGACGGTCGGTGGAAGAATCTGATGGAGTTTGGTTTATGATTTAGGGGGGGAATTCGACGGTCAGTGGAGAGGGCATGAGGGGTTCGACGGTCGTGAGGTTTCCGTGAGGTTCAACGGTCGGTTGGGAAGGATTTGGGGTTCGACGGTCGTGAGGAGGAAGGTTTGGAGGTTTGGGAGATAGGTGATGTGGTTTGTGGCATTTCGACGGTCGGTGGAGAAGGTATGATGGTGTTTGTGAAGTGGGTTGAGGGTCACAATGGTGCGGTTCGACAGTCGAGTGAGGTGAAGGTCACTGATGTAGTTCGACAGTCGGTAGAGGGAATGATGGTATTTTGTGAAGTGGGTTGAGGGTCACAATGGTGCGGTTCGACGGTCGAGTGAGGTGAAGGTCACTGATGTAGTTCGACAGTCGGTAGAGGGAATGATGGATCCGGTGCTTGGGTTCGACGGTCGGAAAGGGGAAGGATGTGGATATGATGGTGTTTGTGAAGTTGGTTGAAGGCCAGTGCAGGAGTTCGACGGTCGAATGGGAGGTGAAGATATGATGGTGTTTGTGAAGGTGGTTGAAGGCCAGTGCAGGAGTTCGACGATCGAATGGGAGATGAGGATATGATGGTGTTTGTGAAGTTGGTTGAAGGCCAGTGCAGGAGTTCGACGGTCGAAAAGGGGAAGGATGTGGCTCTTCGGATTTCGACGGTCGAATGGGGAATGATGGTGTTTTGTGAAGTTATTGAAGGTGGTGGTTACGGTTTCCTGGAGGTGAAGATGAGTTCTTTGGTGGTTTGAGAAATGTGATGCAGAAGGGGAGGAGTGCCAGTGTGCGTATGGTGCTCATGGCTAAAAAGAAAAGGAAAAGAAGATGGACAACATAACTAACCAGCCAGTATCCAAGCATGCATTTGAACACTACATTTTTACTCACAACAGTGCAAGGATAGTGATGAGAAAGGGCTTACCTCTTCTGTGCTACCAATAACACACTCAACTAAATAAAAAATAAAAAAATCCCTTTCGTTCCCAGCAGCCTCCCCAGTATTCTTGCTTTTTTTTTTTTCTCAGCTACCACCAGAGATCAATTCAACATCATCAATCTTCTTTCCTTGGCTGAAGATGGGATGATTTGGGGAAGATAAAAGAGGGTGGTCGTGAAGATGGAGATGGTTCACGTTTTTTTTTTTTGAGGTGAAGATGAGATGAAGGATGATCAAGGTAGATGGGGAGTTCAAGGTTGAAGGGGCTCTGCTTATGGTTTTTGGGAAGTGGCCTGCCTGCGAGGAAAGAGAAGGAAAAGAAGAAGAAAAAAATCTATTTCTGTGTTTCGTCCCCCCTTCAAATGTAAGTGGGTGAGCGGTTTATGTGGAGAGAGGTGTGAAAAGAAATGGGATCGAACGTGAGTGGGTCTTTGCGGCGTGAAATTACGCGAAAGAGGTTGCGTGTGTGCGGTGAGTGGGTTACGTGATGATGGGGTGAGTGGGTAAAAAGCGAGAAAAAAAAAAAAAAAAGAAAGAAAGAAAATAATAATAATAAAAAGTGAGTGTGTGTTAGTGGGGTGCGGCGGTGTGTGCGGGTGAAAAGCTTGAGTGTGTGCGGTGAGACGAGAAAAATCGAATGAGTGTGACCAATTTTTGTTTTGTTTTTTTTTTTTTTTTTTTTTTTTTTGTTTATTAAGTTTGGGCTTATGTGTTTGGGTTAAAAGATGAGTTAAAAATGTGGACAACAATTTTTTGATTTTTTTGATTTTTTCTCTTTTTGATTTTTTTCTTTCTTTTTTTATTTTATTTATACTTTTTTTTATTTTTTTTCTTTTAGCCCGGTCAAAATTGGGTGTTCACAGTTGCCCCTCTTTACTTGTTTCTTATTAGATAAAAGGAAAAATTGTAGTTTTCATTTTATCGTAGTAAGAAGCGAGTAAAGAAATAAACTCCAATTTTGTCCGGCAATGCATAAGAGGATAAATGCAAAATAAAGCAGGAACAACGATGGAAATTAAAATGCAATGAGCCGGTGCGCTCAAAAGTAAATGACAGAAATGCATAGAATGCATGGAATGCGTGGAGCTGATGCGCTCAACAAAAAGCTCGACAGAAAGTAAAATGCATGGAGCCGATGCGCTCGACAGAATTTAAAAATGCATAGAATTGACAGAATTTTAAAATGCATGGAGCCGATGCGCTCAAAAGAACTTAAAATGCATGGAGCCAATGCGCTCAAAGAATTGACAGAAATTAAAATGCATGGAGCCGATGCGCTCAACAGAATTTAAAATGCATGGAGCCGATGCGCTCGAAAGAAAGTAAAATGCAAGGAGCCGATGCGCTCAACAGAAAGTAAAATGCATGGACAACTGAGTCTCGGAATTTAAAAGACAATGGGCAACTGCGTCCCGAAATTTAAATGACAATGGGCAACTGAGTCCCGAAATTTAAAAGGCAATGGGCAACAGCGTCCCAAAATTTAAAGACAATGGGCAACTGCGGCCCGAAATTTAAATGACAATGGGCAACTGCGGCCCGAAATTTAAATGACAATGTGCAACTGCGGCCCGAAATTTAAAAGGCAATGGGCAATCGAGTCCTCAATTTAAAAGACAACGCAATCATGCACCGAAATTTAAATGACAATGGGCAACTGCGGACCGAAATTTAAAAGGCAATAAGCAACTGAGTCCCTGAATTTAAATGACAATGGGCAACTGCAACCCGAAATTTAAAAGACAATGGGCAACTGTGGCCCGAAATTTAAATGACAATGGGCAATCGCGGGCGAAATTTAAATGACAATGGGCAATCATGCGTCTAAATTTAAAAGGCAATGGGCAATCGAGTCCCAATTTAAAAGACAATGGGCAATCTATGACCCAAAATTTAAATGACAATGGGCAATCATGCGTCCCGAAATTTAAATGACAATGGGCAATCTGACCCGAAATTTAAAAGACAATGGGCAATCATGCGTCGAAATTTAAATGACAATGGGCAATCATGCCCGAAATTTAAAAGGCAATAGGCAATCGAGTCCTCAATTTAAATGACAATGGGCAATCATGCCCAAAATTTAAAAGACAATGGGCAATCTATGACCAAATTTAAATGATAATGGCAATCATGCGTGACAAAATTTAAAAGGCAATGGGCAATCGCGGCCCGCAATTTAAATGACAATGGGCAATCTATGTCTGAAATTTAAAAGGCAATGGGCAATCGAGTCCACCAATTTAAAAGACAATGGGCAATCATAGCGACCAAAATTTAAATGACAATGGGCAATCATGACCCAAAATTTAAAAGACAATGGACAGCAATGCGACCAAATTTAAATGACAATGGACAATCATATGACCAAAATTTAAATGACAATGGCAATCAGGTCCGAAATTTAAAAGGCAATGGGCAATCATGCGGACCGAAATTTAAATGACAATGGGCAATCATGACCCGAAATTTAAAAGGCAATGGGCAATCATGACCCGAAATTTAAAAGGCAATGGGCAACTGGGGCCCGAAATTTAAATGACAATGGGCAACTGGGGCCCGAAATTTAAATGACAATGGGCAACTGCGTCCCGAAATTTAAAAGACAATGGAATAAGCATCTTGATCAAAAAGATTTTTTCTTCTTTTTTTTTCATTTTTCTCATTTTCTTTTCTTTGTTTTTTTCTTTGCTTTTCTCTCTTTTTTTTTTTGTCTTTCTCTCCCTTTTTTTTCTTTCTCTTTAATTTTTCTCTTTTTTTTTTCTTTCTCTTTCTTTTTTCTTTCCTTCTCTTTTCTCTTTTCTCTTTTCTTTCTTTTTTTTTTTTTTTTGATTTTCTAAATTTTATTTGAAAAACATTTGAACCAAGGACGACTTTGGAAAGCTTTGACCAATCAAACCTTGTTCACATGCTTTGGTTCTTTCCTTCTTCTTCTCCTTTCTTTCTTTTTTTTTTTTGTTTTTCGCTCTCACTCTCCTTTTGAGAAATGAGATGAACCATGGCTTGACCGATTCCTTGAGAGAAAATTTTGCCCCAAGTGTTTAACTTTATCCCTCATCTAGTTGATTCCCATCAGCAATCATGTCTGAACTCAATCACCGTCTCTGTTGCTACTTTCTTCAACACTTATCTCTTTAATCCTTCAAAAATCTAGCCCCAGTATGGTCAACTGAATACAAACAAAATTGCCTCTGTGTAGCTGATCAAACGCAATTCAAAATTACCCCAGTTTGGTGCACCCTTCAAGGTGTTTCAGATCAGCTTTCCTTGAGATTTTGCCTATTTATTTGTCCTAACTTTTGCTTAGACCGACCTTTCGGGTTTTCAGACTAACGGGCACTTTTTCATTCTTTTCTTTTTGCTCTAACTTTTACTTAGGCCGCCCTTTCGGGTTTTCAACCTAACGAGCTTTTCCTCCTTCTTCTTCTCTTTTTCTTTTTTTTCTCTTTTCTTTTTTTTTTTCGGGTGCCTCCTTTCCATCAAATGGGACCCTCCAAGATCTCTTCAATTTGAATTGCTCACTAGGAGATTACCATTAGATGGTCAAATCATAGTGTTGTACTCATGTTCACCTTACCTGAAGCATTACGTAACTAACACTCATGAACTCAAAAAGTACAACAGAAAAGAAGCGAACCACTTCCAGATTGTTCTTGGAAGCTTGACTACGGAAAAGGGTATTATTTACAAAGGGTAAAGACACAAGAAATAGAATAGCAAGAAAGAAATTTTTTTTTATCCCAGTATGGATGTGATTGATCTTGACTCGACAACTGGACACCATGACCATTTTTTCTTATCAGATATATTCAAAAATCTGTCCTCATGTAGGGTATCAAAGGAATTTGGCTCAGCGTATGTCATTTGTGAACAAAAATTGCCCCAGTGTGAGTCAAGAAGCTACACCAATTTGGGGCAAATTGAACCAAGAGAAATTTGCCCCAGTCTAGGACTGAATAGGGCAGAAACTCGCCCTAGTGACCCAAAAGATTTGTCCCGATGTAGGTCAAATTGAATTGAGGAGAAACATGCCCCAATACGGGACCAGCTCAAACAGGGTAGAAACCTGCCCGGGTGTAAGTCTTTTTTTTTCTTTTTCTCTCTTTTTTTTATTTTTATTTTTTTGATTTTTTTTTCAGAGCAATGAATTAGGTTCTTAGATGAGCATAACATTTGTCTCAAAATTAAAGTTAGTGAAAATGACAACAATCCTTCATTGATCATAATAGACTTTTTGAGGCTTGTAACATGGCCAATGGTATGGGTTATGAAAGGAAAGATATAAGGCTCAAACAAGTGTTTAAGGGTTTGAATGGGACCAAGGATCCTTGTTCAATGTTAAACTTTGTCAATTGCCTTTGTACTTTCAAGTACACTTTTCTCTTAATTGCTTCTTCATTTCTTCCTTTTCTTTTCACTTTCTTTCATTCACCCTTGTCATGACTTATTTCATGTCATTTTCTTTCTCTTATCTCTTTTTTTTTTAGTTTTTTTTTATTTTTTATTTTTTCTTTTTTTCATTATGCTTCAAAATAGCCACCATGACAATCAACTTTACTTTGTGTCACCCCCTAGTGTAGGGGTGATCCTTGTCCAGGGTTTATTGAAGAAATTTTCAAGCTCAAAAAAGGACAACGAGAGATAATGAATTCTGATGAAGGATAGAGAAACACGGCCAATCTTCATTTCAAATCTTGATTGCTCATTTTCAAAAACTTTAATTCAGAGACAAAAGGATGATACACATCAAGTGATTATTTCTTTGCTCCATTTTATTTTTTATTTTTCTTCTTAGGCAAAGGATACTTACACACGTGAACTTTATTGACATATACCAAACTGAGAATTACCAAGAACTGGAGTCCGATGGGCCCCCAAATACGAGGAAGACACTTTAAAGAAGTGAAAGAGAAATAAATGCCAAGAAAGACACTGAAAATGAAAGGAAACAAGATATTCATGTAAATTTATTACATCAATGCTTCAAGAAAGTTAACATAGGTTCAACACCACAAAAGTCTAAGATGACAATCACATCAATTAACGCCTCAGATCTCCCATTGCTCAGAGGTTTCAAATTACTGGAGGATGAATGACTTCTTCAGAGATGATTATCTTGACTGGTGCAGGGAGTATTTCCCTCAGATGAGGAATGTGCTGCATCATTTTCTTTTCCTAGAGTTATGCTTCTCACCATTTCCTCCAACTCCACATTGACCTCTTCAGAGGAAGCTATATCTTGCCTAGCTTGTGTCACTCTTGAAGCGAGTGATTCTTGGATTCGCACCTTGAAATCCCAACAACCCTCAACACAACTTCATTCTTCATTCTGCTTCTCCTCTTCTTCCATAGTTGCAGCTGGTTCAGTGATACTACAATCTACTTTCTTCAGCCCCTCGACTACTTCAGCCATTGGCGTACGCCAGCTTCTGACCTTTCCTATGGGTGATCCTTCCATCTCCCATGCATTTACCTCATCAAGAATTGGGTTGTTGACAACACTAGGCCTAGCTATTTCTTGAATGTCAAACTTTCCATAAGCTATTAGCTTCCTTACTGCAATCTTGAAAGATTCACAATCTTCAATTGAGTGCCCTGGGATGTCCCTGTGGTATTTGCAAGTTAAACTCGGATTATACCATGCTGGGAATGGTGGTTCTAAAGGACGTACAGGACTTCCTGACATGAGGTGGGCATCGAACAACCTTTGGAATAAGTCTGCGTTTGACATGGATAATCTTGGGAAAGGAGGTAGGTTTTGAGGATGGAAGCGACCTCGATTTCGGCAGTTTGGTTGAGGCTGTTGGAGGTTTGAGTAACTTTGTGGAGGTACAGGTGGATATCAGATATGAGATGGGCGAGTTGGTACATGTGGTGATGGCATGGGGCCATTGTTGGTTTAGAATTGTGGAGTTGGGGTGCTATTTGTGGTTGGAACAAATTGGTGGGAAGGGTAATAAGGAAATGTAGGAGTAGGTGTTTGGTATGGAAAGTGAAGGTTAGGGTTATATGGTGGTTGCTCCCCCATGAATCCGACATTACCGTCGACCTCATTTCGAGTATCCTCTGAAAAACGACACCCTTCTCCGATAGGAAGCACTAGCGGCGCAGTGTTCGAGGTTCTTCCCTCAACAGGAATCTCAGTGGTGATCCCAGGGTTTGTCCTTATGGAAGTGATAGTTGGCAAGTGCGGATGTGCCCCAGTCACTCCTGTACTTCCAGTAGCCCCAATCAAGTTGATAGTCTCCCTCATGGCCAACAACATTTCCTCCATTCTTCTCTGAGATTTTGCCATTTCAATCATCATCTCTTTCATCTCATCTACTTGCATGCTCAAATTTCTTCCTTCATCCTCAGGGTTATCAGCAGCCATTCTAGTCCGAGATCTAGGCTTGTGAATTTGGATTGGATTGGTCTCTTCCTTCCTAGGCTCTCTCTGGTTCAAACCAATTTGATTTATTAAAACAAAATAACATTTAACAAAGAATGGGATGAAATGCATGAGATGCACAAAATGAATAAACTTTGAAAACACTTTTTCCATTTTTCTTTCCCCCCCCCTTTTTTTTAAGAAAAATGCAATGTCATGAAAATGCAAGATGCTTTTTTTCTTTTTGAATGCTAGAGATGCTATAAAGATGCATGATTTTTTTTATTTTATATCAAGGATGCCGTGAAAATGCATTATGATTTTTTTGAAATGCAATGCCATGAAAATGCAAGTTTTCTTTTTTTTTTATGCTAGGGATGTTATGAAGATGCATGATTTTTTTTAAGTCAAGGATGCCATGAAAATGCATGATGATTTTTGAGATGCAATGCCATGAAAATGCAAGTTTTTTCCTTTTTTAGAATGTTATGAAAACGCAAGCAATGAATAGCCCTTTTTTTTCTTCTTTTTTTTTGATTTTTTTTCTTTTTTTTTGAATGAATGAATGATATGAGAAACAGATAAATAAAGAAAGAAGTACACTCCCTTTTGTGCCCTAGTCAGGTGGAACCTAAGATTCGACAGTCACTATGTTCAATCTATCAGTGCAAGATTTTTTCAGGACGGTCAAAACTTCTAAAAGTCATGGTTCCCAGATTGCCCTTATCTCGAAAGACAAGGTCCCAAATCATGAATTAATCACAAGTAGGGATAAACCCTCTCAATATGATTCGTCCATGATAATGGTAACAATCTGAGTGGTGTCTCAACAAATGTCAAGTGAGCATAAAGCCCTCAATAACAAAAGCCGAGACCCTCCTACTCCTCGGGTTCGCACGGACTCGGGTATAGAGCCCAAAAAGTGTGTGAGGTAAGTGATGGTGATGTGTGTGAGGGAGCATAAACTCTGTATAAAAATTTAAAAGACCAAAATACCCAAAACCTGCAAAAGCATATATACAAAAGCCAGGCAAAGAATCATCTATCCTAGGGTTTCAACAATTATGTACAACATATTTACAAGTAACAATATACATAAGATAATGTCATCAGATATTTTCATGGAACAAAATAAATAAACTCCATTTACACACAAAAAGAAAACAAAAAACAAGGATAAAAAGGGTAAAATAAATAAATAAAAATTATTAACAATTTGCACAACTAACAACAACAGGCTTGACTCTCCAAATGTCCCCAGTGGAGTCGCCATCTGTCGCGACCGGGATCGCGGCGGGAAATATAGCAACTCGAATGATTTTAAAATATGGAAATAGAAAAATGGAGTCGCCACCAATTTTATTTTCAACTTAGGAAAAATTGGAAAACCTTTTATTTGGAAATGGTCTTTGGAACCAGATCGGATTCGGGAGTCGGTTATGCTTAGGGAAGGGTGGAAACTTAATCCCATTTGCACTCCCTAACGCACCCGTCCTAAGACTGTACCTTGGATTAATTGTGCAAATTCTTAATAATCCTTTGAAATATTTATTTTACCCCTTTTTACAAAAGCATTATAACTATTTACAAAAGCGAAACCACAAAATTATGAAAATTTAATTTGGGCTTGACAGAAATGAAATTCTGCTCCTACGTATCCCCTGGTGCAATGGGGAACTCAAAGTTACGTAGTTCTTTATAAAATAAGTGTGGGTTGGTTGATTTTATTTAAAAAAAGATTTTATTTGAAAGTGAATCCATTTTTTTGCACAGGATTCAAGTTAGCACTAGGCTACTCAATAAACTCTTATGATCCAAAAGATAATGAAGATAGCATTCACTATTCAATCATCATCATTGGTCATTGCATGGATTAAAAGATTTATTATTATTATTTTTATTTTATTTTATTTTTGCCAAAAAGTGTATCACTACTGCCTTAATATGAAATTGGCAGCGGCCCACGAGATTCAAACTTAAATCCCAAAAGACAGTCAACAATTCAAAAAAAAATTTTGAAAACTTGAGCACCAATAACAGAGCACATACAGAGGACGTTTGGGGAGATTGAGTGATTCTACTTTGAAATTCGACAGTCGGTTGGGAGTAAGGATGAGATGGATTCGACGGTCGGTTGGAAAGGGGTGATGGATTCGACGGTCGATGGAGGCTTGGATGGGTTGTTGGTGAGGGGGTTCGACTCGAGAGGAGGAAGATTCGACAGTCGGTGAAAAGGCGTGATGGAATTTGGGTCACGGTTGGGGTTCGACAATCGGGTATAGGTTGGGTTTGAGAGGTGATTTCATGTGGATATTGAAGGTGGTGGTTACAGGCGTGATGATGGAGAGCTTATGGTGGTTGGGTTCATAGTTTAGGGGATGGTGAAGGTTGATATATGGGGACTCGACGGTCGGTGGAAGAATCGATGGAGTTTGGTTTATGATTTAGGGGGGGGAATTCGACGGTCGGTGGAGAGGGCATGAGGGGTTCGACGATCGTGAGGTTTCCGTGAGGTTCAACTATCGGTCGGTTGGGAAGGATTTGGGGTTCGACGGTCGTGAGGAGGAAGGCTTGGAGGTTTGGGAGATAGGTGATGTTGTTTGTGGCATTTCGACGGTCGGTGGAGAAGGTATGATGGTGGTTGCGAAGTGGGTTAAGGGTCACAATGGTGCGGTTCGACAGTCGAGTGAGGTGAAGGTCACTGATGTAGTTCGACAGTCGGTAGAGGGAATGATGGTATTTTGTGAAGTGGGTTGAGGGTCACAATGGTGCGGTTCGACGGTCGAGTGAGGTGAAGGTCACTGATGTAGTTCGACAGTCGGTAGAGGGAATGATGGATCCGGTGCTTGGGTTCGACGGTCGGAAAGGGGAAGGGTGTGGATATGATGGTGTTTGTGAAGTTAGTTGAAGGCCAGTGCAGGAGTTCGACGGTCGAATGGGAGGTGAGGATATGATGGTGTTTGTGAAGGTGGTTGAAGGCCAATGTAGGAGTTCGACGGTCGAATGGGAGGTGAGGATATGATGGTGTTTGTGAAGTTAGTTGAAGGCCAGTGCAGGAGTTCGACGGTCGGAAAGGGGAAGGATGTGGCTCTTCGGATTTCGACGGTCGAATGGGGAATGATGGTGTTTTGTGAAGTTATTGAAGGTGGTGGTTACGGTTTCCTGGAGGTGAAGATGAGTTCTTTGGTGGTTTGAGAAATGTGATGCAGAAGGGGAGGAGTGCCAGTGTGTGTATGGTGCTCATGGCTAAAAAGAAAAGGAAAAGAAGATGGACAACATAACTAACCAGCCAGTATCCAAGCATGCATTTGAACACTACATTTTTACTCACAACAGTGCAAGGATAGTGATGAGAAAGGGCTTACCTCTTCTCATGCTACCAATAACACACTCAACTCAAAAAAAAAAAATCAAAAATCCCTTTCGTTCCCAAGAAATTTCTCCCCAAGTATTCTTGCTTTTTCTTTTCTTTTCTCGGCTACCACCGAGAGATCAACTCAACATCATCAATCTTCTTTCCTTGGTCAAGATGGGATGATTTGGGGAAGATAAAAGAGGGTGGTCGTGAAGATGGAGATGGTTCACGTTTTTTTTTTTGGAGGTGAAGATGAGATGAAGGATGATCAAGGTAGATGGGGAGTTCAAGGTTGAAGGGGCTCGCTTATGGTTTTGGGAAGTGGCACACTGTGAGAAAAGAGAAGGAAAAGAAGAAGAAGAAAAAAATCTCTTTCTGTGTTTCGTCCCCCCTTCAAATGTGAGTGGGTGAGCGGTTTATGTGGAGAGAGGTGTGAAAAGAAATGGGATCAGAACGTGAGTGGGTGCTGCAGCAGAAATTACGCGAAAGAGGTTGCGTGTGTGCAGTGAGTGGGTTACGTGATGATGGGGTGAGTGGGTAAAAAGCGAGAAAAGAAAAAAAAAGAAGAAAGAAAGAAAATAATAATAAAAAAGTGAGTGTGTGTTAGTGGGGTGCAGCAGTGTGTGCAGGTGAAAAGCTTGAGTGTGTGCAGGTGAGGACAGAAAAATCAGAATGAGTGTGACCAATTTTTGTTTTGTTTTTTTCTTTTTTTTTCTTTTTTTTTTTGTTTATTAAGCTGGGCTTATGTGTTTGGGTTAAAAAGATGGGTTAAAAATGTGGACAACAATTTTTTGATTTTTTTGATTTTTTCTCTTTTTGATTTTTTTTCTTTCTTTTTTTTTTATTTTATTTATACTTTTTTTTATTTTTTTCTTTTAGTCCCACAAAATTGGGTGTTCACACTCTCCCTTTTATTTTTTTGTACTTTATTTTCTGTATTTATTTTCTCATTTTTTTTTTGTTTACTAACTTACTAACTTACTAACTATCTAACTTTTTACTTTATCTCGCTTCTAACATTTAAATTTATCTCGCATACTAACTTTTTATTTATTTTTTTATTTTTTTATTTGGTGGTTGGTTTATTACCCCACCTTTGTTATTTTTTTTTATTTGGTGGTTGGTTTCTACCACACCATTTTTATTTTTTTTATTTGGTGGTTGGTTTATTACCCCATTTTTTTTATTTTCTTATTTGGTGGTTGGTTTATACCACACCTTTGTTAATATTTAATGGACGGTTTATACTGCTAGCTTGTGTATTTTTTTTTCTATTTTAAGTTATTTGTTTATGTTTAATTGGTATCGTGATTTAAATTATGGTCGTTTGGTTAAAGTTAATCCTAGTACTGTACATATTAATTTGTTTGAATCACAATCACACACATCAAATACAATAGCTGAAAATGAAAGTGTGCATGATGAACATGAAAATCAACCGTTGCGAACCATGCGTGAGTATTTGCAACCATCCCGAAATTCTAGTCCATCATGTTTTATCTTTCCACTCAGTGCTAACAATTTTAGATTCAAGCCAGGTATGATTTCTTTACTTCCTAATTTCCATGGTTTAGAATCTGAAAGCCCATATTTACATCTAAAAGAATTTGAGGAAGTATGTACCACTTTTCATGATCAAACTTGCACTGAAGAGGTTATTAAGCTTAAATTGTTTCCTTTTTCTTTGAAAGATAAAGCAAAAACTTGGTTTAACACTTTGAAACCAAGATCAATTAGCACATGGCAAGAAATGCAATGTAAGTTTTTGAAGAAATTTTTTCCAACACATAAAACCAATGCTTTGAAAAGACAAATCCAAAATTTTTTCCAAAATTCAAATGAAGCATATTTTCAAAGTTAGGAACGTTTTAAAGATTTGTTGAATTCTGGCCCACATCATGGTTTTGAAAAATGGCACACTATAAGCTTCTTTTATGAAGGGTTGACACCTGAAACTAAACAATTTGTGGAAACAATGTGCAATGGTGAGTTTCTTGATAAAGAACCTGAAGAAGCTTTAGATTATTTAGACCATTTGGCTGAAAATTCTCAATCTTGGCATGATACTAATCCTTCTGAAAATTCAATTAGATCTAATCTTGCAAATGCTAGTAAAGGAAAATATCATCTTAGTCAAGAAGAAGATCTAAATGCTAAGTTTGCTGGCTAGAAAGATTGAAGCTATGGAATTTTAGAAAGTAAAAGAAATCAAATTTGTGCAAAATGAAGAAATTTGTAGCATTTGTGATGAATTAGGACACTCAACAAATGAATGTCCAAAACTTCCTGTGTTTAAAGAAGTTGTGCATGAGCAAGTAAATGCAATAAACAATTTTAAAAAGTCATTCACTTCTTCTTTTTCAGATACATACAATCCGGGATGGAGAAATCACCCGAACTTCAGTTGGAGGAATAGCAACCAGCCACAATTCATGCAACCACCACCTCCTCGTGCACAAAGAAGATTCTCAAAATCCTCAAGGATATGCACCCTATGTCCCACCATATAGGAAAACCTTGAAGGAACATTGCATGCATTCATGGAAAAACAAGAGGCCATCAATAACCACAATAATCAAACCATGATTGACATAAAAGACACTCTTACTAAACTTTCTTCTGCACTTGCCATTCATGAGAAAGGAAAGTTTCCTCTCAACCTCAACTAAATCCCAAGGGTCAATACAGTCTAAAAGATGGTAATCCGTAAAAACCAACAAATAGATCAAGTCAAGTCAAGTGATAACCCTTAAGAATGAAAAAGTTATTGAAGAAAGTAAGGAGATAAAGAGCCAAATGTCCAAAGTGATGAACTCCTTGAGTGTGAATGAGCTAGAGGATGTGGAAAAGAATCAAGATAGTAGTGATGCTGAGCTACCCAAGGAACCTAAAGTGATAAAAAGTCTTGTTAAGCCAGAAAATGATGATGAAGGCCACCAAACATACATGATTGACTCAATCATGGATAGGGGAGTTTCTACAACCCATGAATTTGATCCCCTTGAGAATTTTCTTGTCAATTCTGAGTTTAATTCTATCAATAATCCTCTCGATGTAGTTGATATTTCTACTATTTTTGATAAAACTCAAGATCATGACACTCAGGCATGGCAACCAAAGTTTAAGGAGTTTCTTATGAAAGGTTGGAGCATTACTGATAAAAAAGGTGTTCGTCCCTTGGTCTGTTCTTATAAAATTAATTTGGAAGAAGGTAAATGGTCAGCGGTGGAAGCTATAACTTGAGTTGAAGGATCCAGATGTAACAGAAACTTTGGTAGACGATCTGTCTACCAAAGCTGAGTCAGCTTAAGTGCCTCCCAGATTTCGGAGCCTTTGTATGGGGATGTAAATAGTGTCGGCCAAAAAAAAATATAAAAAAAAACCCAAAAAAAGTTTTTTTTTTGTTTCCATGCTTATTTATTCATTTTTTTTTTTGTCATTGCTAACCATTGTCAAGATGTAGTTATTCTCTTCTCGTCTAAGCATTTCGGGTATGTGACTTCTCCTCATTACTTTGTTTAATTTTGTCCCAATAATTTCTTTGATGTATATTGATAATTATTTCTTCAGTTTGGATTTCATTGTTAACATTGAGGACAATGTTGTGATCTGGTTAGGGGAAGGATAGTTGTGTGTAAAAATTAAAATAAAAAAAATAATTTTTTTTTTAGAAAGTGTGTATATTAATATGTCTGTTGTGTTTATGTGTTTGTCAGTAACTTACTAAACCAGTGAAGGATGGCAGAGTAAGGAGCAAATTTTACTCTTGAGACGTATCTTAGTTGGGGTCGTAACTAGTTTGTGTAGAAGTAGCAACTCAAATTCAGGGAAATTTGCATGATTGAGTAAATTATCTTCTTTCTTAAAATTCACATGCTTGGTTATGGATGTTGAATTGGAGGACTGAGAATGATAGGATTATGTGGAAATAGGTTTGCCCCAATGATTTAATATGTTAAGTTTTGATGATGACAAATACAAAACAAAAAGAATGATGCTTATGCTTTATACTTGTGCTTTATAGATAACAAATGCATCACAAAAGAATATTGATCATGTTACATAAATGTGTTTAATGAGAAATATTATATCATGCATGATTATGTACTTTATCTAATTATATTTCACTTAATAATCATGCAATAAGATATATGTAACATTCATCATATAATATATCCAATAATATGTTATATGAGTTATAAATGAATTAATATTGGATATGTCTATGAAAGTCTTGTATGCATGTTAGACTAACTAGAGTTATACATTTATGAATCATGCATATAAAGATATTGAGCTATGAATTTGGACTAACTATGTTTAGTTAAGTGAGCAATATTTTGTAGGATAGTTCAAGTACCAAGAGTGAGCATTGCAACAAGAAAGCAAAAGATCACAACTATGCTCAACTCAAGGAGAATGAAAATGAAAAGATGTTCCAAGCATTTGCAAGTTTTGAAGAGAAGATTTTCTTTGGAAGCTTGGATTACATCAAGAAGTGATGGTGGTAAAAGATCTAGTCCAACATCTTCAAGCTTAACTTATAGGACTTAGATCTTGTGTAAAGGTAAAAAGGAATCACACTAAGCTCAAACAAGTTTTAAACATATTTATAAGTGTTTCTAAAATGTTTAAATGCCCAACAAACTATTTTTGGAAAGCTAGTCTTGGTGGTATTTCAAATCTATGAAAAATAGTCAAGTTTGTGTTTTGTAAAACTGACATATACTTACTCTTTTGATCATAACTTTTAAAATACTTTGAGTTTTACTTTGAAACTTATCTCATTTGAAAATAGACTCAAAGATCTTTCCAATGACTGGTCATTTGCTTTAAACGGATAAGAAACGAAAAAGTTATGACCAATTAAAGTTTGAGTTTTGAAAATCTGACCTTTGGTTACTATTTTGATCATATCTTTCAAAATACTTTGAGTTTTGTTCTGAAACTTCTTTCATATGAAAGTAGACTCAAAGAGCTTTCCAATGAATTGGTCATTTGCTTTAATTGGATAAGAAATGAAGAAGTTATGACCTTTTAAAGTCGGTTTTGAAAACCAGAAATAGTGTAATCGATTACACAAGTCATGTAATCGATTACAACGTTGACAAGCCGTGCTAATCGATTACATACTACAGTATGTAATCGATTACAAAGTGCCCAGAAGCTTGTAATCGATTACATGAAGCTTGTAATCGATTACAAAGTGCCCAGAACGTTTCTAACGGCTATAAACGGCTAGTTTTCATAGAAAATCATTTCTAAACACCTCCAACTGCTCTAAAACTCATTGGGTTATAAATAAAAGTGTTTGGGCATCAAAAACAAGTTGGAGAACATTCTGAAAATTACCCTTGAACATTGAAAACGAAATTCATCATCTTTTTCTCTAAATCTTTGTTTTGAGCTAAGTGTGTAAATCCTTTATACCCATTGAGCTTCAACTTGTATTATCCACTCTTGAGAGAGTTTTCTATCATCTATACTTTGTTCTTCAAGTTGTATATCTACTCTTCAAGAGAGTTTATATTCTTTCTATTCACCTTGAAATCATTGTAAGAGGGTGAGGTATCCCTCAAAAGAGAAAAGGGTGAGGTATCCCTTGTAGTGAGACTCACAACACAAAGGGTGAGGTATCCCAAAGGTGTTGTGAGTGCTCTTCATTGTAAAGGTCATCAAGCACCTGTGAAGCTTGAAGAATTGGAGGCTCTAGCACAAGGGTGAGGTATCCCAAGGTGTGAGGAGTGCTCTTGTATGTACAAAGGTTTTTCTAGCACCCGTAAAGTCTAGGAGATAGTGAAGAAAATCTCAAGTTAAGCTTGAGGATCGGATGTAGGCCACAAGTGGTTGGTGGCTGAACCAGATAAATTCTTGAGTTTGATTCTCTCTTCCCTACACTCTTTAAATTCAGTATTTGGTAGAATATATTTATCTATTGCATATCTTGATGTTTTGATTGTTACAACTTGATATCTAGCTTATTCACTTAGTTCATCATATATCCCAAGTTGTATTTGAGTAATCCTCAATAGTTGTACATTTATTAGACTTATTCCGTTGCATTTATTAATTGAGTTATTCAAAATGCATAATTTGTCAAAGTTGCATTAAAACTAGGCATCACCCAATTCACCCCCCTCTTGGGTAATGGTTGCCATGGCTAACAAGTGGTATCAGAGCTTCGTGCTCTGGTAAAAGCTTAACAGCTTGGAGTTAAAGATCTTTGTTTGTTTGGCAACCATTACAAGCTTTTCAAAATGAATGGTTTTGAAATTAATAAACCACCATTCTTTGATGGTGCGAATTTCGTTTATTGGAAAGCTAGAATGGAAATTTATATGCAATCTATTGATATTGATTTGTGGGATATTATGCTTGATGGATTTACATGCAAATCAAAACAAACTTGGAATGACTATGATAAGAAATGCTTTTCATTGAATATTAGAGCAATGCAAATATTGAGAAGTGGTTTAAATGATGATGCTTATGCTAAAATTAAGAGTTGCTCTAATGCTAAAGATATATGGGATGCTCTTGATAATTTTTATCTTGCTAACAATGATTTCTTGCAAAAAGTTGTATATAGAGAGCAAGAAGAGCAAAAGCCTCTAAAGGAAACAATATTGAAAAATGTCCTCAAGAAGATGTTCTTGAATCCTTGAAAGACAACAATGAGGAAGATGATGATTCCTTTGAAAAGCCAAGTATGCTAGGAATGGAGACTACTTCATATATGGCCAAAAAGGACTTTGAGGTAAATAATGCTAAACTAGATTATAGTCCTTCCTATGATGAGTTACAATGTGCATATGATGAATTATATGATGATTTGTTGAATTTAGGAAATAAAAATTTATCTTGTTTGGAAAACATTTTCTTCATCGAAAATGAAATTGAGATTTTGAAAAATGATTATGCTTTTCTTGATGAGGAAATGCCTTTGAAATGTGAAACCTCAACTTCTTGTGAAAAATGCATTAATTTAGAAAATCAAGTTGAGAACTTATATTGTGAATTTGCCAAAGCTAATGATTCTATTTGCTTACAATCCATGTGTGTTAATAAGAATGCAATTGATGCTATTTCACATGGAAATTCAAGTAAGGCTTGTGGCAAAATGACATAGAATATAAAAACAACAAAAGGCTTATGTTTTCCAAAAATGATCTTCAAAGGACCAAGTCATCATTAAATTCAATTGTTTGCAATTTTTGTGGTCATCTAGGACATATTTCTCATTTATGCAATTATAGAAGAAATTCTTATATGAGAAATAATATGGTATGGGTTCCTAAAGGTCTTAAAGGTTCTAGTACTAACATTGAAGGACCCAAGATGAAGTGGGTACCAAAAAGTCCTCCTAGTGTTTCAATTATGCAGAAAACTTCTCAAAAGGATGGATTAATTGGTCAAAAGAAAAATGAATCATCAAGGGAATGCTTCCAAAGCCCATTGGTAGAAGTTTTGATCAAAGAAGGAAGATGACTTCAACCAAAGCTTCTCAAGTACAAAATGTGGAACTTTCAAAGTTCAAAACACCAAAAGAGAAGCAATGGGTAAGGAAAAGAGTTTCCTTGATTATTAAGGCCAAGGTATCAAAAGTTTCTACCTCTTATGCACATTCACTTGTAAAGTCAATGAATTTGAGGTATATTCTTGTAGGCCTTAGGTAAAATTGAATCATGTGTACTTAGTAAAATTTGAATATTATATATAGCACATGATTATATTCTTGTTACACCATTTACTCACTACCTTGCATATCTCTTGATAATATGTATAGACTAATGTTCATGCTTTAAATTTTCTTTTTTGTGATAATATGAAGTTCATTTCTTGTTTGAAGTTTGATAAAAATATCTTAGAACTTGGCATATTGGATAAAACATAACTCTTATAAAAATCATAACTTTTGCTTTGCATAAAGTTACATTTTTCTGCATAATTTGTAGTTTTTGCATAAACATGAGCTTTGGATCAAGAACTGATCGCTTTTATGCTTACATGATGTTTGGAATTGTTTTGGAAAGTTTTGGAATTAATTTGAAAGCTTTGAGTTCGGACCCTTATTGTTTGAAGTGCAAAACTGAATTCAAAGAGCTTGTAATCGATTACAAGACCTCATGTAATCGATTATGAGGCTCGCCAAGCATTCCAAGCAAAGTCGAGAGAGCATGTAATCGATTACACATACTATGTAATCGATTACAACGTCTCTCCAGAACTCGTGTAATCGATTACACCAAACATGTAATCGATTACATGGATTCCAGAGGGTCGGTAATCGATTACACACCCATATTGTAATCGATTACACAAGCTTTAAAAATGGTTTTCAATGCTAAAATGATCATTTTCACTTAAGATTGTCTATATATCATGAATGTATGCATATTATTGGCTATGAGCTTAATGATAATTGATTGTTTAATTTGTTGTGCTCAATTTACATACTATAAAAAAATATTATGAGAGCATAATGGATTAATAATCAATGACTAACCCCTATGGATCCAAAATTGGTGGATACCAAAGAAATTTCTTTGAATTGTGTTGTAGGGTGACCATTAGCTCAAGCATGCAAATGAAGTGAAAAACAATCGTGCTACTTGAGGTTGGGAAAACTTAAAATGGTCCAAGTTCTCCAAAAGTGATGAAAAACATAAAAAGAAAGACATGGAGAACCACAATATTCTCAAGGGGCCTTGAGGCATAGAAGTTGGAGTCACCTACAAAAACTCAAAGAGTACACTTTTGGTGATATCAATCTTTTATCCTTACTTATGCTTTAATTTGAATATCATGTGATATTTGGATAAGTAGATATTTGTTTTTATGCCTTATCATGCCTTAAGTTGTGCTTTTCTAGCACTATGTTTTAAAAATATTTTTATATATGCTAACATGTTAGATATGCACATATTTTGCTTGGAATGACATGTTATGACAATATCTTTGTTCTTGAGCTTGTGACCAATTCTCTTCGCTCAAATATGTAAATTCACTTGCTCATTAGTAGTTCTAATCCTTTCTCTTTGATGCTTAATTGTCTTATATATTTATTTGGAGATTGGAAAGTAAAATGTCATATGTCTTTGTAACACCCCAAATTTTTAGACTATGTTGCAAGAGTGAATTTGAAATTACACTACTTTGTGTTTTCTGTGCATTATAAAAATAATTTGATTATTTCGATACTATTTGTGATTATTTTGTGTGATTTGCTCCTGGTCAAGAAAATAATAATTTTCGGCCGGGGAAATTCTTGTCTGATTATTTAGAGACGGGGATCTTACTTAACCCGAATCTGAGTAACACAGAAAAGAATCTATTAATTTTTAGAATTTATCTGTAAAATAATTCTATTTTACTGATAAATATATGTTGCTTGATGCATAGCTATTATTGCTATGAATTATTTTGACCCTAAGATAGTTTAATTTGCCATTATACTCAACCGACCAAAATTCTGGAATTCTAATTCGACCAAAATTCTGGAAATCCCAATCCGACAGAAGTTCCTCAACATTTTCCCAAATGGTTTTCATTTCAAAACCTGTTTCGACAAACCGAATTCGACAATTTCTTTTGAGAATAGATTCTTGTCGATATTGACTTCATTTCAAGCCTATTCCGACAAACAAAGCTCGGCGCTTTATGAATATACTCCTATGTCGATAGACTCGGTCTTTCTCAAGCCTTACAGGGATCCAAAAGATCAATCTCACGTAACTCATTCGACAATCCAAGATTTTTGAAGGTCTTGACATCGACAGAATTTGGACAAGATCCAAACACTTGAAGAAATTTTCCTAACATTTTGATTCCGTCGGATTTAATTACTGAATGCAAGCATAAGTTAAATGGTGAGTTGAATCCGACACCTTCAGAGCATTTTCCCGACAACATCAATCGGTAGTTCGACAAAACCCAAAATACCTCAAGACGGATGAAATTGATTCTCAATTCTTAAATCGAAATCAAAGATTTTGGTCGTTATGGTGCCTCTTCCGACAAAGACCATCTATTCCGACCAAGACCATCTTTCCGACAAGAAGACCATCTATTCAAAACATGGGAGAAGTCCTCGGTTCGACAAAGCGATGAACATTCTGTTAGCAAAGAATCAGTCAAGAACAATATGGTTCTCCTTTTCCCTAAATCTTGTTGGACGATTTCACAAGTCAAAATGAAGATGTTTATATTCGTCGAAATAGGATCTTTTAAGACAATGTCATATCCATCGAATTTGGACTTCTATCCAAATACGTCGAATTTAATCTTCTTACTATTTGGTACCAAGTTAAAATTTGTCGAGTGAGGATGCTAGTATCAGTTAAGTGAAAATGTCAATATTCGTCGAGTGAGGATGCTCATGTCTGTTGAGTTAGAATGTCAATTTCTGTCGAGTGGGGATACCAATGTCCGTCGAATTTGAATGATAATGTTCGTCGAGTTATGGTGCTAACGACCGTCGAGTAAGAATTCCTGATTTCAGTAGAAAAACTTCTCTAATGTCAAAATCCGTCGAATTTGATCTTCTGACCATATAATATTTCGTCGATTCGACAATTGGAAGATTTCTCCAACATCAACATCTGTCCGACGAATTAGGATATTTGTTGATCTTTTCAAGTTCATCCGACAGCCTTTCATTTTCGTTTGACAGAATCACCATTCGACAGAGTTCTCATCCGACAACACTTGATTTTAACCATTCTTGGGAAATGATGTTCTCCCATCTTACCGAATTTTGTTATGTCATTTTTCATCGAAAATTTCCTTGGAAACTCACGTTCATGCAGCAATTTGGAGGGTGTTACATCTTTTGTTTGAAATTGCTTGATATGTTCATACTTTGAAAACAAGAAGTAAATGATTCATTTTGTGTCTTGAACTTGTATTTGAACTTCAATGTTTTTTTTGAAGTATATCTTGAAATGAATTATAAATATTCAAAAATTATAGTTCCAAGGTTTTTCAATTCCTTCACTACAATAAGAGATTTCTTGTTGTTGATTGGCATGTGTACATTCTAAAATGCTTTTGAAAATGTAATGTGTTATTATAAAATTCTTTTTGAAAGGAGAAGTTTTTTTTTAAATGATTTTGTTTGAGGGATTAAGAATATGTATCTATGCCTTGCTTTTCTTTATAGTAATGTGCTTATATGATCTTGATATGCATATTTCCCTTTATCTATCTTGTGCTTCAATAAGGGGGAACTTATCTTACATATCATTCTTCCATATCCTTGTTGACTAAGAACATATGCATAACTATGTTAAACCATTATATTTGATATTTTGATAACATGCATATTGTGAGGGGGAGCCTAGCTATTAGATTATTGCTTATATCTCTTGGCTTACATCCTTACTTGACATGAAGTGTTTTATTGTTAATACTATCAACATGTCAACAAAGATCATCGTTCATTCTCTTTTCCTATATCAATGAAAGAAGGTAAACATTCTTAAACTTCATATCTTTTGATTTTTTTTTCATTAAGAAATGCTTGATATGTGACAAGTTGTATGATCTTTTATTTGAAAACCTTAATTCCATGATCTTACATGAATATTTTGTATCTCCTATCAAGTGATATCAAGTGGTACTTATTTATGATGTGGTATGCAAGATATTATATGTTAGACATAATTTCTTAAGCTTATTGCTATCATATGCTAAATGTTGAAATACCAAAATATGACAAGTATTGCATGAATAATCTTTTATATCTTGAAAGCATACTTATTTCATCTCTCCTTTCTTGAATTAGGTATATAATTAAATAAGGAGAGATAGTGATGAGTTGAATAACTTGAAGAAGTTTATGGTTTTGATGATCCTACCCTTTTTGACAGCATGAGTTTTATCTATAAGGGGAGAGAAAATTATTATCTTTCCTTCCTAAGCCTTTTTGTTGATGTCAAATAGGGGAGAGAAAATTGGAAAGAAAAATATGTTCTTGTGCTTAATTATTTGATATGCTTACATGAATATCTATTCTTCTATATTGCTCAACATATTTTTCTTTAGTGATTTGTCATCATCAAAAAAGGGGAGATTGTGGAAATAGGTTTGCCCCAATGATTTAATATGTTAAGTTTTGATGATGACAAATACAAAACAAAAAGAATGATGCTTATGCTTTATACTTGTGCTTTATAGATAACAAATGCATCACAAAAGAATATTGATCATGTTACATAAATGTGTTTAATGAGAAATATTATATCATGCATGATTATGTACTTTATCTAATTATATTTCACTTAATAATCATGCAATAAGATATATGTAACATTCATCATATAATATATCCAATAATATGTTATATGAGTTATAAATGAATTAATATTGGATATGTCTATGAAAGTCTTGTATGCATGTTAGACTAACTAGAGTTATACATTTATGAATCATGCATATGAAGATATTGAGTTATGAATTTGGACTAACTATGTTTGGTTAAGTGAGCAATATTTTGTAGGATAGTTCAAGTACCAAGAGTGAGCATTGCAACAAGAAAGCAAAAGATCACAACTATGCTCAACTCAAGGAGAATGAAAATGAAAAGATGTTCCAAGCATTTGCAAGTTTTGAAGAGAAGATTTTCTTTGGAAGCTTGGATTACATCAAGAAGTGATGGTGGTAAAAGATCTAGTCCAACATCTTCAAGCTTAGCTTATAGGACTTAGATCTTGTGTAAAGGTAAAAAGGAATCACACTAAGCTCAAACAAGTTTTAAACATATTTATAAGTGTTTCTAAAATGTTTAAATGCCCAACAAACTATTTTTGGAAAGCTAGTCTTGGTGGTATTTCAAATCTATGAAAAATAGTCAAGTTTGTGTTTTGCAAAACTGACATATACTTACTCTTTTGATCATAACTTTTAAAATACTTTGAGTTTTACTTTGAAACTTATCTCATTTGAAAATAGACTCAAAGATCTTTCCAATGACTGGTCATTTGCTTTAAACGGATAAGAAACGAAAAAGTTATGACCAATTAAAGTTTGAGTTTTGAAAATCTGACCTTTGGTTACTATTTTGATCATATCTTTCAAAATACTTTGAGTTTTGTTCTGAAACTTCTTTCATATGAAAGTAGACTCAAAGAGCTTTCCAATGAATGGTCATTTGCTTTAATTGGATAAGAAATGAAGAAGTTATGACCTTTTAAAGTCGGTTTTGAAAACCAGAAATAGTGTAATCGATTACACAAGTCATGTAATCGATTACAACGTTGCAACAGCCGTGTAATCGATTACACAGTAGTATGTAATCGATTACAAAGTGCCAGAAAGCTTGTAATCGATTACATGAAGCTTGTAATCGATTACAAAGTGCCCAGGAACGTTTCTAACGGCTATAAACGGCTAGTTTTCATAGAAAATCATTTCTAAACACCTCCAACGGCTCTAAAACTCATTGGGCTATAAATAAAAGTGTTTGGGCATCAAAAACAAGTTGGAGAACATTCTGAAAATTACCCTTGAACATTGAAAATGAAATTCATCATCTTTTTCTCCAAATCTTTGTTTTGAGCTAAGTGTGTAAATCCTTTATACCCATTGAGCTTCAACTTGTATTATCCACTCTTGAGAGAGTTTTCTATCATCTATACTTTGTTCTTCAAGTTGTATATCTACTCTTCAAGAGAGTTTATATTCTTTCTATTCACCTTGAAATCATTGTAAGAGGGTGAGGTATCCCTCAAAAGAGAAAAGGGTGAGGTATCCCTTATAGTGAGACTCAAACACAAAGGGTGAGGTATCCCAAAGGTGTTGTGAGTGCTCTTGATTGTAAAGGTCATCAAGCACTGTGAAGCTTGAAGAATTGGAGGCTCTAGCACAAGGGTGAGGTATCCCAAGGTGTGAGGAGTGCTCTTGTATGTACAAAGGTTTTTCTAGCACCCGTAAAGTCTAGGAGATAGTGAAGAAAATCTCAAGTTAAGCTTGAGGAATCTGGATGTAGGCCACAAGTGGTTGGTGGTGAACCAGGATAAATTCTTGAGTTTGATTCTCTCTTCCCTACACTCTTTAAATTCAGTATTTGGTAGAATATATTTATCTATTGCATATCTTGATGTTTTGATTGTTACAACTTGATATCTAGCTTATTCACTTAGTTCATCATATATCCCAAGTTGTATTTGAGTAATCCTCAATAGTTGTACATTTATTAGACTTATTCCACTGCATTTATTAATTGAGTTATTCAAAATGCATAATTTGTCAAAGTTGCATTAAAACTAGGCATCACCCAATTCACCCCCCCTCTTGGGTAATGGTTGCCATGGCTAACAAGTGGTATCAGAGCTTCGTGCTCTAGTAAAAGCTTAACAGCTTGGAGTTAAAGATCTTTGTTTGTTTGGCAACCATTACAAGCTTTTCAAAATGAATGGTTTTGAAATTAATAAACCACCATTCTTTGATGGTGCGAATTTCGTTTATTGGAAAGCTAGAATGGAAATTTATATGCAATCTATTGATATTGATTTGTGGGATATTATGCTTGATGGATTTACATGCAAATCAAAACAAACTTGGAATGACTATGATAAGAAATGCTTTTCATTGAATATTAGAGCAATGCAAATATTGAGAAGTGGTTTAAATGATGATGCTTATGCTAAAATTAAGAGTTGCTCTAATGCTAAAGATATATGGGATGCTCTTGATAATTTTTATCTTGCTAACAATGATTTCTTGCAAAAAGTTGTATATAGAGAGCAAGAAGAGCAAAAGCCTCTAAAGGAAGACAATATTGAAAAATGTCCTCAAGAAGATGTTCTTGAATCCTTGAAAGACAACAATGAGGAAGATGATGATTCCTTTGAAAAGCCAAGTATGCTAGGAATGGAGACTACTTCATATATGGCCAAAAAGGACTTTGAGGTAAATAATGCTAAACTAGATTATAGTCCTTCCTATGATGAGTTACAATGTGCATATGATGAATTATATGATGATTTGTTGAATTTAGGAAATAAAAATTTATCTTGTTTGGAAAACATTTTCTTCATCGAAAATGAAATTGAGATTTTGAAAAATGATTATGCTTTTCTTGATGAGGAAATGCCTTTGAAATGTGAAACCTCAACTTCTTGTGAAAAATGCATTAATTTAGAAAATCAAGTTGAGAACTTATATTGTGAATTTGCCAAAGCTAATGATTCTATTTGCTTACAATCCATGTGTGTTAATAAGAATGCAATTGATGCTATTTCACATGGAAATTCAAGTAAGGCTTGTGGCAAAAATGACATAGAATATAAAAACAACAAAAGGCTTATGTTTTCCAAAAATGATCTTCAAAGGACCAAGTCATCATTAAATTCAATTGTTTGTAATTTTTGTGGTCATCTAGGACATATTTCTCATTTATGCAATTATAGAAGAAATTCTTATATGAGAAATAATATGGTATGGGTTCCTAAAGGTCTTAAAGGTTCTAGTACTAACATTGAAGGACCCAAGATGAAGTGGGTACCAAAAAGTCCTCCTAGTGTTTCAATTATGCAGAAAACTTCTCAAAAGGATGGATTAATTGGTCAAAAGAAAAATGAATCATCAAGGGAATGCTTCCAAAGCCCATTGGTAGAAGTTTTGATCAAAGAAGGAAGATGACTTCAACCAAAGCTTCTCAAGTACAAAATGTGGAACTTTCAAAGTTCAAAACACCAAAAGAGAAGCAATGGGTAAGGAAAAGAGTTTCCTTGATTATTAAGGCCAAGGTATCAAATGTTTCTACCTCTTATGCACATTCACTTGTAAAGTCAATGAATTTGAGGTATATTTCTTGTAGGCCTTAGTGTTAAGGATGAACATGTGTGCTTGAGTAAAATTTGAATATTATATATAGCACATGATTATATTATTGTTACACCATTTACTCACTACCTTGCATATCTCTTGATAATATATTCTATGACTATAGATAAAATTCACACATTCTTGTTAATATGAAGAAGTTCATTTCTTGTTTGAAGTAGCACATTTGATAAAAATATCTTAGAACTTGGCATATTGGATAAATCATAACTCTTACTAAAAATCATAAAGTTACATTTTTTCTGCATAATTTATAGTTTTTGCATAAACATGAGCTTTGGATCAAGAACTGGTCAGTTTTATGCTTACATGATGTTTGGAATTGTTTTGGAAAGTTTTGGAATTAATTTGAAAGCTTTGAGTTCGGACCCTTATTGTTTGAAGTGCAAAAACTGAATTCAGCAAGCTTGTAATCGATTACAAGACCTCTGTAATCGATTACAGAGGCTCTGCCAAGCGTTCCAAGCAAAGTCAGAGAGCGTGTAATCGATTACACATACTATGTAATCGATTACAACGTCTCTCAATTTCGAGAACTTCGTGTCGATTACACCAAACATGTAATCGATTACATGGATTCCAGAGGGCTGGTAATCGATTACACACATATTGTAATCGATTACACAGGCTTTAAAAATGGTTTTCAATGCTAAAATGATCATTTTCACTTAAGATTGTCTATATATCATGAAAGTATGCATATTATTGGCTATGAGCTTAATGGTAATTGATTGTTTAATTTGTTATGCTCAATTTACATACTATAAAAAATTTGATATCTATAAAAGCATAATGGATTAATGATCAATGACTAACCCCTATGATCCAAAATTGGTGGATACCAAAGAAATTTCTTTAAATTATGTTGTAGGGTGACCATTAGCTCAAGCATGCAAATGAAGTGAAAAACAACCATGCTACTTGAGGTTGGGAAAACTTAAAATGGTCCAAGTTCTCCAAAAATGATGAAAAACATAAAAAGAAAGACATGGAGAACCACAACATTCTCAAGGGCCTTGAGGCATAGAAGTTGGAGTCACCTACAAAAACTCAAAGAGTACACTTTTGGTGATATCAATCTTTTATCCTTACTTATACTTTAAATTGTATATCATGTGATAGTTTGGATAAGTAAAGATTTGTTTTTATGCCTTATCATGCCTTAAGTTGAGCTTTTCTAGCACTATATTTTAAAAATATTTTTATATATGCTAACATGTTAGATATGCACACATTTTGCTTGGAATGACATGTTATGACAATATCTTTATTCTTGAGCTTGTGACCAATTCTCTTCGCTCAAATATGTAAATTCACTTGCTCATTAGTAGTTCTAATCCTTTCTCTTTGATGCTTAATTGTCTTATATATTTATTTGGAGATTGGAAAGTAAAATGTCATATGTCTTTTGTAACACCCCAAATTTTTAGACTATGTTGCAAGAGCTGACAGAATTACACTACTTTGTGTTTTTTGTGCATTATAAAAATAATTTGATTATTTCGATACTATTTGTGATTATTTTGTGTGATTTGCTCTGGTCAAGAAAATAATAATTTTCGGTAGGAAAATTCTTGTCGATTATTTAGAGACGGGGATCTTACTTAACCCGAATCTGAGTAACACAGAAAAGAATCTATTAATTTTTAGAATTTATCTGTAAAATAATTCTATTTTACTGATAAATATATGTTGCTTGATGCATAGCTGTTATTGCTATGAATTATTTTGACCCAGTATAGTTTAATTTGCCATTATACTCAACCGACCAAAATTCTGGAATTCTAATTCGACCAAAATTCGAAATCCCAATCCGACAAGTTCCTCAACATTTTCCCAAATGGTTTTCATTTCAAAACCTGTTTCGACAAACCGAATTTGACAATTTCTTTTGAGAATAGATTCTTGTCGATACTTGACTTCATTTCAAGCCTATTCCGACAAACAAAGCTCGGCAGTTTATGAATATACTCCTGTCGATAGACTCGGTTTTTTCTCAAGCCTTACAGGGATCCAAAAGATCAATCTCACGTAACTCATTCGACAATCCAAGATTTTTGAAGGTCTTGACATCGACAGAATTTGGACAAGATCCAAACACTTGAAGAAATTTTCCTAACATTTTGATTCCGTCGGATTTAATTACTGAATGCAAGCATAAGTTAAATGGTGAGTTGAATCCGACACCTTCAGAGCATTTTCCCGACAACATCAATCGGTAGTTCGACAAAACCCAAAATACCTCAAGACTGGATGAAATTGATTCTCAATTCTTAAATCAGAAATCAAAGATTTTGGCTGTTATGGCTGCCTCTTCCGACAAAGACCATCTATTCCGACCAAGACCATCTTTCCGACAGAAGACCATCTATTCAAAACATGGGAGAAGTCCTCAGGTTCGACAAAGCGATGAACATTCTTTAGCAAAGAATCAGTCAAGAACAATATGGTTCTCCTTTTCCCTAAATCTTGTTGGACGATTTCACAAGTCAAAATGAAGATGTTTATATTCGTCGAAATAGGATCTTTTAAGACAATGTCATATCCATCGAATTTGGACTTCTATCCAAATACGTCGAATTTAATCTTCTTACTATTTGGTACCAAGTTAAAATTTGTCGAGTGAGGATGCTAGTATCGCTAAGTGAAAATGTCAATATTCGTCGAGTGAGGATGCTCATGTATGTTGAGTTAGAATGTCAATTTTCGTCGAGTGGGGATACCAATGTCCGTCAATTTGAATGATAATGTTCGTCGAGTTATGGTGCTAACGACCGTCGAGTAAGAATTCCCGATTTCGAGAAAAACTTCTCTAATGTCAAAATCATCGAATTTGATCTTCGACCATATAATATTTCGTCGATTCGACAATTGGAAGATTTCTCCAACATCAACATCTGTCCGACGAATTAGGATATTTGTTGATCTTTTCAAGTTCATCCGAAACTGACCTTTCATTTTCGTTTGACGAATCACCATTCGACGAGTTCTCATCCGACAACACTTGATTTTAACCATTCTTGGGAAATGATGTTCTCCCATCTTACCAAATTTTGTTATGTCATTTTTCATCTAAAATTTCCTTGAAACTCACGTTCATGCAGCAATTTGGAGGGTGTTACATCTTTTGTTTGAAATTGCTTGATATGTTCATACTTTGAAAACAAGAAGTAAATGATTCATTTTGTGTCTTGAACTTGTATTTGAACTTCAATGTTTTTTTCAATGAAGTATATCTTGAAATGAATTATAAATATTCAAAAATTATAGTTCCATGGTTTTTCAATTCCTTCACTACAATAAGAGATTTCTTGTTGTTGATTGGCATGTGTACATTCTAAAATGCTTTTGAAAATGTAATGTGTTATTATAAAATTCTTTTTGAAAGGGGGAGAAGTTTTTTTTAAATGATTTTGTTTGAGGATTAAGAATATGTATCTATGCCTTGCTTTTCTTTATAGTAATGTGCTTATATGATCTTGGTATGCATATTTCCCTTTATCTATCTTGTGCTTCAATAAGGGGGAACTTATCTTACATATCATTCTTCCATATCCTTGTTGACTAAGAACATATGCATAACTATGTTAAACCATTATATTTGATATTTTGATAACATGCATATTGTGAAGGGGAGCCTAGCTATTAGATTATTGCTTATATCTCTTGGCTTACATCCTTACTTGACATGAAGTGTTTTATTGTTAATACTATCAACATGTCAACAAAGATCATCGTTCATTCTCTTTTCCTATATCAATGAAAGAAGGTAAACATTCTTAAACTTCATATCTTTTGATTTTTTTTCATTAAGAAATGCTTGATATGTGACAAGTTGTATGATCTTTTATTTGAAAACCTTAATTCCATGATCTTACATGAATATTTTGTATCTCCTATCAAGTGATATCAAGTGGTACTTATTTATGATGTGGTATGCAAGATATTATATGTTAGACATAATTTCTTAAGCTTATTGCTATCATATGCTAAATGTTGAAATACCAAAATATGACAAGTATTGCATGAATAATCTTTTATATCTTGAAAGCATACTTATTTCATCTCTCCTTTCTTGAATTAGGTATATAATTAAATAAGGAGAGATAGTGATGAGTTGAATAACTTGAAGAAGTTTATGGTTTTGATGATCCTACCCTTTTTGACAAAGATGAGTTTTATCTATAAGGGGAGAAAAAATTATTATCTTTCCTTCCTAAGCCTTTTTGTTGATGTCAAATAGGGAGAGAAAATTGGAAAGAAAAATATGTTCTTGTGCTTAATTATTTGATATGCTTACATGAATATCTATTCTTCTATATTGCTCAACATATTTTTCTTTAGTGATTTGTCATCATCAAAAGGGAAGATTGTGGAAATAGGTTTGCCCCAATGATTTAATATGTTAAGTTTTGATGATGACAAATACAAAACAAAAAGAATGATGCTTATGCTTTATACTTGTGCTTTATAGATAACAAATGCATCACAAAAGAATATTGATCATGTTACATAAATGTGTTTAATGAGAAATATTATATCATGCATGATTATGTACTTTATCTAATTATATTTCACTTAATAATCATGCAATAAGATATATGTAACATTCATCATATAATATATCCAATAATATGTTATATGAGTTATAAATGAATTAATATTGGATATGTCTATGAAAGTCTTGTATGCATGTTAGACTAACTAGAGTTATACATTTATGAATCATGCATATGAAGATATTGAGCTATGAATTTGGACTAACTATGTTTGGTTAAGTGAGCAATATTTTGTAGGATAGTTCAAGTACCAAGAGTGAGCATTGCAACAAGAAAGCAAAAGATCACAACTATGCTCAACTCAAGGAGAATGAAAATGAAAAGATGTTCCAAGCATTTGCAAGTTTTGAAGAAAGATTTTCTTTGAAGCTTGGATTACATCAAGAAGTGATGGTGGTAAAAGATCTAGTCCAACATCTTCAAGCTTAGCTTATAGGACTTAGATCTTGTGTAAAGGTAAAAAGGAATCACACTAAGCTCAAACAAGTTTTAAACATATTTATAAGTGTTTCTAAAATGTTTAAATACCCAACAAACTATTTTTGAAAGCTAGTCTTGGTGGTATTTCAAATCTATGAAAAATAGTCAAGTTTGTGTTTTGCAAAACTGATATATACTTACTCTTTTGATCATAACTTTTAAAATACTTTGAGTTTTACTTTGAAACTTATCTCATTTGAAAATAGACTCAAAGATCTTTCCAATGACTGGTCATTTGCTTTAAATGGATAAGAAACGAAAAAGTTATGACCAATTAAAGTTTGAGTTTTGAAAATCTGACCTTTGGTTACTATTTTGATCATATCTTTCAAAATACTTTGAGTTTTGTTCTGAAACTTCTTTCATATGAAAGTAGACTCAAAGAGCTTTCCAATGAATGGTCATTTGCTTTAATTGGATAAGAAATGAAGAAGTTATGACCTTTTAAAGTCGATTTTGAAAACCAGAAATAGTGTAATCGATTACACAAGTCATGTAATCGATTACAACGTTGGACAACCCACAGTATGTAATCGATTACAAAGTCGATTACAAAGTGCCCAGAAGCTTGTAATCGATTACATGAAGCTTGTAATCGATTACATGAAGCTTGTAATCGATTACAAAGTGCCCAGGAATGTTTCTAACGGCTATAAACGGCTAGTTTTCATAGAAAATCATTTCTAAACACCTCCAACGGCTCTAAAACTCATTGGGCTATAAATAAAAGTGTTTGGGCATCAAAAACAAGTTGGAGAACATTCTAAAAATTACCTTGAACATTGAAAACAAATTCATCATCTTTTTCTCCAAATCTTTGTTTTGAGCTAAGTGTGTAAATCCTTTATACCCATTGAGCTTCAACTTGTATTATCCACTCTTGAGAGGTTTTCTATCATCTATACTTTGTTCTTCAAGTTGTATATCTACTCTTCAAGAGAGTTTATATTCTTTCTATTCACCTTGAAATCATTGTAAGAGGGTGAGGTATCCCTCAAAGAGAAAAGGGTGAGGTATCCCTTGTAGTGAGACTCAAACACAAAGGGTGAGGTATCCCAAAGGTGTTGTGAGTGCTCTTCATTGTAAAGGTCATCAAGCACCCGTGAAGCTTGAAGAATTGGAGGCTCTAGCACAAGGGTGAGGTATCCCAAGGTGTGAGGAGTGCTCTTGTATGTACAAAGGTTTTTCTAGCACCCGTAAAGTCTAGGAGATAGTGAAGAAAATCTCAAGTTAAGCTTGAGGACTGGATGTAGGCCACAAGTGGTTGGTGGCTAAACCAGGATAAATTCTTGAGTTTGATTCTCTCTTCCCTACACTCTTTAAATTCAGTATTTGGTAGAATATATTTATCTATTGCATATCTTGATGTTTTGATTGTTACAACTTGATATCTAGCTTATTCACTTAGTTCATCATATATCCCAAGTTGTATTTGAGTAATCCTCAATAGTTGTACATTTATTAGACTTATTCCGCTGCATTTATTAATTGAGTTATTCAAAATGCATAATTTGTCAAAGTTGCATTAAAACTAGGCATCACCCAATTCACCCCCCTCTTGGGTAATGGTTGTCATGGCTAACAAGTGGTATCAGAGCTTCGTGCTCTGGTAAAAGCTTAACCGCTTGGAGTTAAAGATCCTTGTTTGTTTGGAAACCATTAAAATCTTTTCAAAATGAATGGTTTTGAAATTAATAAACCACCATTCTTTGATGGTGTGAATTTCGTTTATTGGAAAGCTAGAATGGAAATTTATATGCAATCTATTGATATTGATTTGTGGGATATTATGCTTGATGGATTTACATACAAATCAAAACAAACTTGGAATGACCATGATAAGAAATGCTTTTCATTGAATATTAGAGCAATGCAAATATTGAGAAGTGGTTTAAATGATGATGCTTATGCTAAAATTAAGAGTTGCTCTAATGCTAAAGATATATGGGATGCTCTTGATAATTTTTATCTTGCTAACAATGATTTCTTGCAAAAAGTTGTATATAGAGAGCAAGAAGAGCAAAAGCCTCTAAAGGAAGACAATATTGAAAAATGTCCTCAAGAAGATGTTCTTGAATCCTTGAAAGACAACAATGAGGAAGATGATGATTCCTTTGAAAAGCCAAGTATGCTAGGAATGAAGACTACTTCATATATGGCCAAAAAGGACTTTGAGGTAAATAATGCTAAACTAGATTATAGTCCTTCGTATGATGAGTTACAATGTGCATATGATGAATTATATGATGATTTGTTGAATTTAGGAAATAAAAATTTATCTTGTTTGGAAAACATTTTCTTCATCGAAACTGAAATTGAGATTTTAAAAAATGATTATGCTTTTCTTGATGAGGAAATGCCTTTGAAATGTGAAACCTCAACTTCTTGTGAAAAATGCATTAATTTAGAAAATCAAGTTGAGAACTTATATTGTGAATTTGCCAAAGCTAATTATTCTATTTGCTTACAATCCATGTGTGTTAATAAGAATGCAATTGATGCTATTTCACATGGAAATTCAAGTAAGGCTTGTGGCAAAAATGACATAGAATATAAAAACAACAAAAGGCTTATGTTTTCCAAAAATGATCTTCAAAGGACCAAGTCATCATTAAATTCAATTGTTTGCAATTTTTGTAGTCATCTAGGACATATTTCTCATTTATGCAATTATAGAAGAAATTCTTATATGAGAAATAATATGGTATGGGTTCCTAAAGGTCTTAAAGGTTCTAGTACTAACATTGAAGGACCCAAGATAAGTGAGTACCAAAAAGTCCTCCTAGTATTTCAATTATGCAGAAAACTTCTCAAAAGGATGGATTAATTGGTCAAAAGAAAAATGAATCATCAAAGGGAATGCTTCCAAAGCCCATTGGTAGAAGTTTTGATCAAAGAAGGAAGACAACTTCAACCGAAGCTTCTCAAGTACAAAATGTGGAACTTTCAAAGTTCAAAACACCAAAAAAGAAGCAATGGGTAAGGAAAAGAGCTTCCTTGATCATTAAGGCCAAGGTATCAAAAGTTTCTACCTCTTATGCACATTCACTTGTAAAGTCAATGAATTTGAGGTATATTTCTTATAGGCCTTACGTGATTAATTGAATCATGTGTACTTGATAAAATTTGAATATTATATATAGCACATGATTATATTCTTGTTACACCATTTACTCACTACCTTGCATATTTCTTGATAATAGGGTATTCTATGACTATGGATGCTTTCTATGCTTTAAATTTTCTACACATTTCTACATGTGATAATATGCTAGATAAGTTCATTTCTTGTTTGAAGTAGCACATTCGATATAAATATTTTAGAACTTGGCATATTGGATAAAACATAACTCTTACTAAAAATCATAACTTTTGCTGCATAAAGTTACATTTTTCTGCATAATTTGTAGTTTTTGCATAAATGTGAGCTTTGGATCAAGAACTGGTCAGTTTTTATGCTTACATGATGTTTGGAATTGTTTTGGAAAGTTTTGGAATTAATTTGAAAGCTTTGAGTTCGGACCCTTATTGTTTGAAGTGCAAAAACTGAATTCAGCAAGCTTGTAATCGATTACAAGACCTCTGTAATCGATTACAGAGGCTCTGCCAAGCATTCCAAGCAAAGTCAGAGAGCATGTAATCGATTACACATACTATGTAATCGATTACAACGTCTCCAGAACTTGTGTAATCGATTACACCAAACATGTAATCGATTACATGGATTCCAGAGGGCTGGTAATCGATTACACACCCATGGTAATCGATTACACAAGCGTTAAAAATGGTTTTAAGTGCTGGAATGACCATTTTCACTTAAAATTGTCTGTATATCATGAATGTATGCATATTATTGGCTATGAGCTTAATGGTAATTGATTGTTTAATTTGTTGTGCTCAATTTACATACTATAAAAAAGAATTATGAGAGCATAATGGATTAATAATCAATGACTAACCCCTATGAATCCAAAATTGGTGGATACCAAAGAAATTTCTTTGAATTGTATTGTAGGGTGACCATTAGCTCAAGCATGCAAATGAAGTGAAAAATAACCGTGCTACTTGAGGTTGGGAAAACTTAAAATGGTCCAAGTTCTCCAAAAGTGATGAAAAACATAAAAAGAAAGACATGGAGAACTACAATATTCTCAAGGGGCCTTGAGGCATAGAAGTTGGAGTCACCTACAAAAAAAAAATACACTTTTGGTTATATCTATCTTTTATCCTTACTTATGCTTTAATTTGAATATCATGTGATATTTGGATAAGTAGATATTTGTTTTTATGCTTTATCATGCCTTAAGTGGTGCTTTTCTAGCACTATGTTTTAAAAATATTTTTATATATGCTAACATGTTAGATATGCACATATTTTGCTTGGAATAACATGTTATGACAATATCTTTGTCTTGAGCTTGTGACCAATTCTCTTCGCTCAAATATGTAAATTCACTTGCTCATTAGTAGTTCTAATCCTTTCTCTTTTATGCTTAATTGTCTTATATATTTATTTGGAGATTGGAAAGTAAAATGTCATATGTCTTTTGTAACACCCCAAATTTTTAGACTATGTTGCAAGAGCTGACAGAATTACACTATTTTGTGTTTTCTGTGCATTATAAAAATAATTTGATTATTTCGATACTATTTGTGATTATTTTGTGTGATTTGCTCCTGGTCAAGAAAATAATAATTTTCGGGCCGGAAAAATTCTTGTCTGATTATTTAGAGACGGGGGATCTTACTTACCGAATCTGAGTAACACGAGAAAAGAATCTATTAATTTTTAGAATTTATCTCAAAATAATTCTATTTTACTTGATAAATATATGTTGCTTGATGCATAGTGTTATTGCTATGAATTATTTTGACCCTAAGTATAGTTTAATTTGCCATTATACTCAACCGACCAAAATTACTGAATTCTAATTCGACCAAAATTAAATCCCAATCCGACAGAAGTTCCTCAACATTTTCCCAAATGGTTTTCATTTCAAAACTGTTTTTCGACAAACCGAATTTGACAATTTCTTTTGAGAATAGATTCTTGTCGATCTTGACTTCATTTCAAGCCTATCGACAAACAAAGCTGGCGCTTTATGAATATACTCCTGTCGATAGACTCGGTTTTTCTTAAGCCTTACAGGATCCAAAAGATCAATCTCACGTAACTCATTCGACAATCCAAGATTTTTGAAGGTCTTGACATCGGCAAATTTGGACAAGATCCAAACACTTGAAGAATTTTTCCTAACATTTTGATTCCGTCGGTTTAATTCTTGAATGCAAGCATAAGTTAAATGGTGAGTTGAATCCGACACCTTCGAGCATTTTCCCGACAACATCAATCGGTAGTTCGACAAAACCCAAAATACCTCAAGATTGGATGAAATTGATTCTCAATTCTTAAATCAAAATCAAAGATTTTGGTCATTATGGTACGCTTCTTCCGACAAAGACCATCGTTCGACAATGAAGACCATCTATTCAAAACATGGGAGAAGTCCTCAGGTTCGACAAAGCGATGAACATTCTGTTAGCAAAGAATCAATCAAGAACAATATGGTTCTCCTTTTCCCTAAATCTTGTTGGACGATTTCACAAGTCAAAATGAAGATGTTTATATTCGTCGAAATAGGATCTTTTAAGACAATGTCATATCCATCGAATTTGGACTTCTATCCAAATACGTCGAATTTAATCTTCTTACTATTTGGTACTAAGTTAAAATTTGTCGAGTGAGGATGCTAGTATCAGTTAAGTGAAAATGTCAATATTCGTCGAGTGAGGATGCTCATGTCTGTTGAGTTAGAATGTCAATTTCCGTCAAGTGGGGATACCAATGTTCGTCGAATTTGAATGATAATGTTCGTCGAGTTATGGTGCTAACGACCGTCGAGTAAGAATTCCTGATTTCAGTAGAAAAACTTCTCTAATGTAAAAATCAAGTCGAATTTGATCTTCGACCATATAATATTTCGTCGATTAACAATTGGAAGATTTCTCCAACATCAACATCTGTCCAACGAATTAGGATATTTGTTGATCTTTTCAAGTTCATCCGAAATGACCTCTCATTTTCGTTTGACCAGAATCACCATTCGACGAGTTCTCATCCGACAACACTTGATTTTCACCATTCTTGGGAAATGATGTTCTCCCATTTTACCGAATTTTGTTATGTCATTTTTCGTCGAAAATTTCCTTGGAAACTCACGTTCATGCAAAGAATTTGGAGGGTGTTACATCTTTTGTTTGAAATTGCTTGATATGTTCATACTTTGAAAACAAGAAGTAAATGATTCATTTTGTGTCTTGAACTTGTATTTGAACTTCAATGTTTTTTTTATGAAGTATATCTTGAAATGAATTATAAATATTCAAAAATTATAGTTCCATGGTTTTTCAATTCCTTCACTACAATAAGAGATTTCTTGTTGTTGATTGGCATGTGTACATTCTAAAATGCTTTTGAAAATGTAATGTGTTATTATAAAATTCTTTTTGAAAGGGGGAGAAGTTTTTTTTTTAAATGATTTTGTTTGAGGGATTAAGAATATGTATCTATGCCTTGCTTTTCTTTATAGTAATGTGCTTATATGATCTTGGTATGCATATTTCCCTTTATCTATCTTGTGCTTCAATAAGGGGGAACTTATCTTACATATCATTCTTCCATATCCTTGTTGACTAAGAACATATGCATAACTATGTTAAACCATTATATTTGATATTTTGATAACATGCATATTGTGAGGGGGAGCCTAGCTATTAGATTATTGCTTATATCTCTTGGCTTACATCTTTACTTGACATGAAGTGTTTTATTGTTAATACTATCAACATGTCAACAAAGATCATCGTTCATTCTCTTTTCCTATATCAATGAAAGAAGGTAAACATTCTTAAACTTCATATCTTTTGATTTTTTTTTTCATTAAGAAATGCTTGATATGTGACAAGTTGTATGATCTTTTATTTGAAAACCTTAATTCCATGATCTTACATGAATATTTTGTATCTCCTATCAAGTGATATCAAGTGGTACTTATTTATGATGTGGTATGCAAGATATTATATGTTAGACATAATTTCTTAAGCTTATTGCTATCATATGCTAAATGTTGAAGTACCAAAATATGACAAGTATTGCATGAATAATCTTTTATATCTTGAAAGCATACTTATTTCATCTCTCCTTTCTTGAATTAGGTATATAATTAAATAAGGAGAGATAGTGATGAGTTGAATAACTTGAAGAAGTTTATGGTTTTGATGATCCTACCCTTTTTGACAAAGATGAGTTTTATCTATAAGGGAGAGAAAATTATTATCTTTCCTTCCTAAGCCTTTTTGTTGATGTCAAATAGGGGGAGAGAAAATTGGAAAGAAAAATATGTTCTTGTGCTTAATTATTTGATATGCTTACATGAATATCTATTCTTCTATATTGCTCAACATATTTTTCTTTAGTGATTTGTCATCATCAAAAAGGGAGAGATTGTGGAAATAGGTTTGCCCCAATGATTTAATATGTTAAGTTTTGATGATGACAAATACAAAACAAAAAGAATGATGCTTATGCTTTATACTTGTGCTTTATAGATAACAAATGCATCACAAAAGAATATTGATCATGTTACATAAATGTGTTTAATGAGAAATATTATATCATGCATGATTATGTACTTTATCTAATTATATTTCACTTAATAATTATGCAATAAGATATATGTAACATTCATCATATAATATATCCAATAATATGTTATATGAGTTATAAATGAATTAATATTGGATATGTCTATGAAAGTCTTGTATACATGTTAGACTAACTAGAGTTATACATTTATGAATCATGCATATGAAGATATTGAGCTATGAATTTGGACTAACTATGTTTGGTTAAGTGAGCAATATTTTGTAGGATAGTTCAAGTACCAAGAGTGAGTATTGCAACAAGAAAGCAAAAGATCACAACTATGCTCAACTCAAGGAGAATGAAAATGAAAAGATGTTCCAAGCATTTGCAAGTTTTGAAGAGAAGATTTTCTTTAGAAGCTTGGATTACATCAAGAAGTGATGGTCGTAAAAGATCTAGTCCAACATCTTCAAGCTTAGCTTATAGGACTTAGATCTTGTGTAAAGGTAAAAAGGAATCACACTAAGCTCAAACAAGTTTTAAACATATTTATAAGTGTTTCTAAAATGTTTAAATACCCAACAAACTATTTTTGGAAAGCTAGTCTTGGTGGTATTTCAAATCTATGAAAAATAGTCAAGTTTGTATTTTGCAAAACTGACATATACTTACTCTTTTGATTATAACTTTTAAAATACTTTGAGTTTTACTTTGAAACTTATCTCATTTGAAAATAGACTCAAAGATCTTTCCAATGACTGGTCATTTGCTTTAAACGGATAAGAAACGAAAAAGTTATGACCAATTAAAGTTTGAGTTTTGAAAATCTGACCTTTGGTTACTATTTTGATCATATCTTTCAAAATACTTTGAGTTGTGTTCTAAAACTTCTTTCATATGAAAGTATACTCAAATAGCTTTCCAATGAATGGTCATTTGCTTTAATTGGATAAGAAATGAAGAAGTTATGACCTTTTAAAGTCGGTTTTGAAAACCAGAAATAGTGTAATCGATTACACAAGTCATGTAATCGATTACAACGTTGACAGAAGCCGTGTAATCGATTACACAGAGTATGTAATCGATTACAAAGTGCCCAGAAAGCTTGTAATCGATTACATGAAGCTTGTAATCGATTACAAAGTGCCCAGGAACGTTTCTAACGGCTATAAACGGCTAGTTTTCATAGAAAATCATTTCTAAACACCTCCAACGGCTCTAAAACTCATTGGGCTATAAATAAAAGTGTTTGGGCATCAAAAATAAGTTGGAGAACATTCTAAAAATTACCCTTGAACATTGAAAATGAAATTCATCATCTTTTTCTCCAAATCTTTGTTTTCAGCTAAGTGTGTAAATCCTTGATACCCATAGAGCTTCAACTTGTATTATCCACTCTTGAGAGAGTTTTCTATCATCTATACTTTGTTCTTCAAGTTGTATATCTACTCTTCAAGAGAGTTTATATTCTTTCTATTCACCTTGAAATCATTGTAAGAGGGTGAGATATCCCTTAAAAGAGAAAAGGGTGAGGTATCCCTTGTAGTGAGACTCAAACACAAAGGGTGAGGTATCCCAAAGGTGTTGTGAGTGCTCTTCATTGTAAAAGTCATCAAGCACCTGTGAAGCTTGAAGAATTAGAGGCTCTAGCACAAGGGTGGGGTATCCCAAGGTGTGAGGAGTGCTCTTGTATGTACAAAGGTTTTTCTAGCACCCGTAAAGTCTAGGAGATAGTGAAGAAGATCTCAAGTTAAGCTTGAGGACTGGATGTAGGCCACAAGTGGTTGGTGGCTGAACCAAGATAAATTCTTGAGTTTGATTCTCTCTTCCCTACACTCTTTAAATTCAGTATTTGGTAGAATATATTTATCTATTGCATATCTTGATGTTTTGATTGTTACAACTTGATATCTAGCTTATTCACTTAGTTCATCATATATCCCAAGTTGTATTTGAGTAATCCTCAATAGTTGTACATTTATTAGACTTATTCCGCTACATTTATTAATTGAGTTATTCAAAATGCATAATTTGTCAAAGTTGCATTAAAACTAGGCATCACCCAATTCACCCCCCTTCTTGGGTAATGGTTGCCATGGCTAACAAATTATGCCTTATGAGATTTTGAGCTTATCGATGAATGGATTGAACATCTGTACCATTCTTTTCTTTCTTGAGTGATTTTTTCACATGGAATTGTTACTCTAGAACTTGCTTTGATTCTTTTTGAAGCTACATTTTCACATGCATACATAAACATGATTGAGGCAAATTTTCTTGAATTAACCACTTTGACCAAATAGCTAACCTTACATATTTTCCTTTGTTTAACCCCTTTGAACTTATTTGACCATTCTTTGTTTCTAACTCATTACGTACCTTAAATGAAAAACCACGTTCTAACCCAACCTTAGGGAATAAGAAAACATTGACTTTGTTATTTGATGAGTTCTGGAACAAGTGTGGGGGTGCATATGCAGATTGGTTATAAAAAAAAAAGAAAAAATGTGTCTATATAAAAAAAAAGCTGATTATTGCTACAATCAAAAGAATGCACCATGTGATATATCCATACCTAGACTGAGGGTGGATGATTGGAAATAACAAGAATAGAAGGAGAATGTTCCAGCCTAACATTGAATTCAACCTACCAATTGATCTTCAACAAAACATTAGTCAGATATTGGTCATTGTCCTGTAAGAGGAAGAACTAAGAAATTCTTGAGAAATTTAGACTGAATGTTCTCAAACATCTTCTCCATTCTAACTGCATCATAATGCTTTTTTATTCTCCTGGGTATTTAACTTGTCTTATCTATATTACTTCCACCTTTACCTTGACTCCATTATAACCTTGAATAAAGTCCTCATGATTTGTGTATATATGTTGTTTTTGAGTAATGGAGAAGTAGAAGATAAGCAAGCTTATGGTAGTACAATTTTCATGGGTTGAATTGAGTGAAACACAAACCTTTTAAACACTTGAGGGATTGAGAGTGAATCTTGTGAAAATCTATCATTCTTAACTCATGCTTTTCAATTGAAATATCCTTATTTGTTGATTTGAGATATGAAGATATGTTACCTCATGAATGTTTTGATTACTTGAATGATTAATTGCTCTTCATTTGTAAATATTATTAGAAATTAAGTCTTTTAGAGTGTTTAGCTTTTGAGTCTGTTTTGTTTTTTTTTTTTTAGTTTTGGTCTTGTGTTTTGCCCAGGAGTGCAAAAAGCTAAGTGTAGGGGAATTTGATAATCAAATATTTGATACATTAATAAGCTTTCATTCTTAGTCATTTACACTCTTTATGTACTTAATTGATTGAGTTTTATTATGTTTTGTAAGTTTGGACTCAAAATTGAACTTAATTGAATTTTTCAGCATGATTCATATCTTACACTATTTCTGTATTTGGGTCATATCTTGGTCTGTAAGTGGTCTTTGGAGCTGATTCTAGTGGCATTTGAAAGATAAGAGAGAGTTCTATAACTTTCATGAAGACCTCAAAGGCCCAATCATACGAGTAGATAACTCAAATTGGGGTTGAAGCAAGAACTAGAATACTGTTCCTGACAGCTTGACCTACGTATACTATTCATCACAGATTTTGGGTTAGATGTTGTAAAATGGATTGAAATTTGGATGCTGAATAGTTAAGACCCATATCTACAACTTTCATGTTGAACACTTTTCCAGAATCAGATTCCTTGAAGGTGATATTGGGTTTGGAAGTCAGAACAGAGGAGCTGTGACTGGGCCTGGACAGTATGTAGTAATTTGAACGTATCTGGAGTTGTAGAAATGATATTGGATCCAAACTAAAGCCATTTGAAAGCTAAGATCTAGGCCTACAACTTTCATGAAGACCACTTGGTTCAAAAATGACGAATGCAATGACTTCAGAGCTGCATGATTTCGGAGACAAGGAATCTCCATTATTTCCCACTCATTTAATGTCATTTAATGTCATTTAATGTCATTTGGCATTTTCCACTCATTTTCCAATCATCCACCCACTAATAACTCAGCCCCCTTGACATTTTGTATCTCTAATCCTCTATAAAAGGAGGCCTTGGCAGATCATTAGGGGTATTAGGTGTTAGTTACCAAAATAATACTAGTTTGTTACTAAGTTTTCTTGTAGTAATTTTCCTTTGTTCTAAATTGAAGTCATGTTTTTCTTCTTCTTCTTCTCTCTTTCTTTCTTCTTATCTATGAGTAACTAAGTTTCATTTTACTTGGGTGAAGAGGTGAAGCTCTTGGTAATGAAATAAGGTTAGATTAATTTCTCTCTTATGCTTAAATGATATATTTTCAAGTGATCATTATACGTATTATATTTTGTTTCCAAACTCTCCTTGTAAAGTGGAGTTCTTGATTTGTTGTAGACAAGAGATTGGCACAATGAATGCTTTAACCCATTTACAAGTGGTGGTGTTAGAAACTCTCCTTATAAAGTGGAGTTCTTGATTTGTTATAGACAAAATATTGGCACAATGAATGCTTTAACCCATTTATAAGTGGTAGTAATATTTTTGGAAACATAATATAAATACGTATATAGTTTTAATAGACTTTTACGTTGTATTTTCCGATTGGAACCTCCATGTTGTGAGGATTCTAATTGAGTTATAAAAGGAATTAATCTTACCTTTATTTTATTTACCTAGAGTGGATCTTTTAACCCAAGTAAATAATTTTAATCATAGTAACAAAATATTCACTTCACCTTAATTAATCTTCAACAATTCCCTGTGGATCGACCTCGGACTCCCGAGAAATTTATTACTTGAGACAACCTGCACTTGGGTTTGTAAATGCAACAACTAAAAAGTGTGCATCAGTTTCCCTCTTCTTTCTTTTCTTTTCTCTTTTCTATATCCTGTTTTCCTAGCCGTGGGATATTATATATAGAGAAGTCAACTTTGGTTTCTCACTAGATAAGTACTAAAATCTCAATCTGCTAAGAACACTTAGATTCTACCGAATTCAGTTTCCTAACTTTCAACAAGGCCAAAATAAATCATAAGATTCATTCAAAATTCTGTTTCACTATTTTCATGATTTTTCATATCTGTTGCTAGTCAACCCGGCATTAAAACACACAACCAGTATGCTTAAAAATACTCAACTAACTATGATTATCCTTAAACTTTAATTATAGTACAGTTCACATATTTGTGACCTGGAAACAAACTCTCCACATTTATTTCCACTAACTGAACAGTTTAAGCCAATTCTAGAGCTAATAACAACTATTTTTCACACATAGTATTACAACAAAGTGTCTAAACATGCTCAGACAGTCACAAAACTTAACAAGCATGATAAATAGGTATTAGGCTACCTCTGTAACCATATACAAGTCTATCATATTTTTCATGGTATTACAGATTCAACCTTTGAGCTCTTCTTCAAAGTTGTAGAGATTTTTCTTAGTTTCCCTACAAGGTAATGTTCGTAATTTTTAAATGTTTAAAACTCAAGTTGTGCCCAAAATAATGAAACAATGTGAAATTCTCAATAATACTAAAAAATACAATTAAGTCCAATTTGAACCCAAATTTATAAAATATGGTAAAAGCCAATCAATTAAGCACATAAGAGGTCTACGAGACTAAATATAAGGGTTAACTAATATATGAAAATTATTTTTATCACAAGGCCAATGGGTATGTGTCCTTCCCATTGGCTAATCAATGCACCCAACCTATGCAAGTATAATTGAACAAGCATCATTCATACCATGTCCATGTTTCCAAATTCCTATGTCTAATTTCTTTGAAAACAACCAAATCATGCAATATGTGGCCTATCAAATGCAAGAATTAAACATAAATATGAATAAACAAGATCATAGCATTAATATAAAATAACCAACAAATTACATATAATTCAAGATTCATAATTGGATCCAAAAATCCTTTACTTACAAGTTTAGAAACCCATGAAAAGTAAAAATCCATTACTACAAAAACCCATTAAGATAACAAAGATTAAGGAAAATAGGAGAAGAATAAGGACTATAGATTATAATTTGAGGGATGAATATCCTCCTCCTTCTTGAGCCTTGATCTTCAATCTTGAGTGGAAACTCTCTCTAGATCCAAATCTCACAGAACCAAAGTTTCTATCTCTAAGTTTGGGGTTCAAACCCGGAATAAGACTCCCCTTATACCATATGGACATCAAAATATAGGGGAAAATATGGATCCAGGTCGATTAACCATGCTTAGACGTGTGAAATTCATACAAAGGCAGTTAGCTTCATGCCTAGCCGTGATTGGGCCATGCCTAGCCGTGATTGGGCCACGCCTAGGCTTGGTGATCTCTGTCCCAATAGCTCCTATCAGCTATAATAGCCCATGATTAGGTTTGGCTCCTTAGTCCAAAAATCCATGATTTTTTCCTTCTTCATCCAGTTGAATCTTTTAGTCTTCTTGCTTACCTCTTCTTGAGGTCCATGGTCTTCGTAAATTCTATAAAATAAATACTAAAACTTTACATAAGGATCTTTAGTTTGGTAAGCATTTCAGATTTTATCATCATTGAACCATATCATAACCAATTTGAGATAAGATGGATTATAAGCTAAAAGTCTCCAAATTGAGGATAAAACCTATTAGAAACCATGAAAAACTTGGACTAACAATTCAATTAACACCTCAAAGTGAAGATTAATAACTCCATTTCCTGGAGTTATCAGTTGGATGGAAAATGTGCACAGATTGGAATAAATCTGTTTATGATACTGTTTTGATTCTTGTAATTATTGTAAATATTTTATCTTTTAGGTAGCATAGTCCTATCATTAGTTTCCTAAGGTAGTGTAATTAGCATAGTAGTTTCCTATTCTTAGGGATTTGTTCCCTTATTGTACATTACCCTTTCATTTGTCTTTCCTATGAGAGAAGACTCATGTACCATGATCAATATACAAAAAATACATTTTCAAGTTGGTATCAAAGGTATGTACCACAACCAACCCTAGCTTTTTGTCAAAATGACTGACACTTCCTCGACTTCTAACCCTCCTAAATCAGATCTAACCACTCAAATAAATCAGAGTGTAGAACCCAAGACAACTATGGGTGATTCTCACTCAGTTCAAATTGCCATAATTTGCCTAAAAGTGAATTTTCTACATTGGTCTCAATTATTCTGCATGTGTATTCGGGGAAGAGTGAAGATAAGGTGCTTAACTGATGGAAAAGAGCAACCATCTAAGACTGATCCTCAGTAAATTGTTTAGGATGTTGAAAATTCTAAGGTTATGACCTAATTGGTGAATTCCATGGATGAAGAGATCAACTGCAACTATATGTGTTATTCTACAGCCAAGGAGCTTTAGAATAATGTTAATGAAATGTACTCTGATCTCAGAAAAAAATCTTAGATCTATGAGTTGACTTTGAAGATTGGTTAAATTCGATAAGGAAGGGAAAATGTAACCAAGTACTTCAGCACCCTCAACCAGGTTTGGCAGGATCTAGATTTGTTTAATACTTATGATTGGAAGTCACCTGAAGATGCTAGACATCACAAGCAGATGGTGGAAGAAGGAAAAATCTTCAAGTTTCTAGCTGGGCTTGATGATGAACTCAACAAAGTTCGAGGAAGAATTATTGGATGGGAAACTCTCCCTTCAATTAGTGAGGTATTCTTTGAGGTAAGAAGGGAAAAGACTAGAAGAAGTGTTATGCTTGGAAAAAACAAAGTAGACTTAGTTTCAATTGACACTACAACTTTGGCTACTACAGAAGTCTCTGCCAATGACAACACTTCAAACTAAAGAAGGACTAATGAATCTACACATGTATAGTGTGATTACTGCAATAAACCTCACCAAACCCATGAAACATGTTGAGAGATTCATGGAAGACTAGCACATTTAAAGGGCAGTAAGTCAAGTCCCAAATATAATCGAGTTCCTCCTACAGCTCATGAGGTCGAGAAGAGTTCTATTAGCAAAGAATTTATTGAACAACTCCTAAAAATACTAAAATCTAGTTTATCATCTAGTACTCCTAGTGGTTCACTTGCACAAACAGGTAATTTTAGTAATCCTAGTTCTCTATCTTATATCTCAAATTCATCTATACCATGGATCATTGATTTAGGTGCATCCGATTAAATGACCAGCCTTTCCCCATTATTTATAACTTATTCTCTTTGCTTAGGAAATGAAAAAAAATCATAATTGCAGATGGTAGTTTCTCAATTATAGTAGGAAAAGCTATTATAACACTATCCATGGTCATTGACTTAAAATCTTTTCTCCATGTTCCCAAACTGTCTTGCAAACCTTTTATCAATGAGTAAGCTTTGCAAAGATACTAATTATCTCATCAAATTCTTAGATTCCTATTTTTTGTTTTAGGACCAGATTTCGGGGAAGACGGCGGTACTAGGATGATAGATGAGCTCTATTATTTTGAAGATGACTCCTCCAAAAATAAAGTAGCTCAAGTTTTAGTGGTATAAGTTCTCAATTTGTCCAAGAACAAATAATGCTCTGGCACCGTAGGCTAGGACATCCAAGTTTTCAATATCTTAAACACTTGTTTCTAGCTATATTTAAAAATGTTGATTGTTCATCTTTTCAATGTGAAAGTTGTGTTCTTGCCCAAAGTCATTGCATCTCCTATACTTCTAAACCCTGCATCTAAACCTGTTCATTTGATCCATAGTGATGTTTGCGGTCCCTAAAAAATTACCACTCAATTTGAAAAAAGGTGATTGGTAAATTTTATTGATGATTATACACGGTTGTGTTGGATATATTTTATGCATGACAAATCTGATGTAGCAAATTTATTTGTGACCTTTTACAGAATGTTGAAAGTCAATTTGATACAAAAATAAGTATCATCTGTTTTGATAGTGGAACTGAGTATTTTAATGCTTACTTAAGGGATTTTATAACACAAAAGAGGATTCAACAGTAGTTTATATGCCCTAATACTTCCCAACAAGATGGACTTGCCGAAAGAAAGAATAAACATTTACTTGAAGTAGTTTGTGCCAGTATGTTTACTACAAATGTTCCTAAATATTTGTAGGAAAAGACTATCTTAACTGCATCATATTTGATAAATAAAATGCCTACTCATGTGTTGAATTTTACCACACATTTAGATAACTTCAAATATATTTTTCTAGCTTGTAGGATGCAGGATGACTTACCCTAAAAAAAATTTTGGTTGTATTGTCTTTGTACATTTGCCAAATATTTCTCACTCCAAACTTGATTCGCAAGCCAAAAAATGTATTTTTATTGGCTATGCTCCAAATCAAATAGGGTATAAATGTTTTAACCTTAGAACAAAAAGACTCTACGTCAATATGGATGTTACGCTTTTGGAAAATCAACATTTCTTTCAAAAAAAAATATCTTTAGGGGGAGACACAGAGTAATGAAGATAATTCTCTTGATTCGTTACCCAACCTTATTTTGCAATCAATGTCCCCAATTGAAACAAGTGTTCAGGATTTTGAAAAGGATAAAGAGGTTCCAAACTTAGATGTTTCTTAAATAGGGGGAGAAATATCATAGTCCAAAAAGGAGCTACGAGTTTATATATAGAAGAATCTACAACAAAACAAAGGTCAGTCTATCATCTCAGCACAAGGACAATCAGATATCCCAGAACCTACACTAAGAAAGGTGTGAGAACCTGTACAAATCATCCCATTTTTAAATATGTTCTATACAAAAAACTCTCTCATAACCATAGAGCTTTCACCACTAGAATTACAAATATGTTTATTCCTAGAAACATTAAGGAAGCATTAGATGATTCAGACTGAAAATTAGTTGTTATTGTAATATCCATAATAATATGTTAGACTTGTATGTGTGTACAAAGGTAGCATATGACTTACTTAACATGTCTGTTTAATTTTGTGACAAACTGAGTTAGTTTAGGCATTTTGTTGTAACACAGAAAGTGCAAAGTAGCTTAAAATGACTCAGATAATGGCTTTAAAGGCTAAAGTTGAGGGAAATAAACATGAATAATTTATTTCTAGGTCATAAATGTATGAAAAAAGATATAGTTAAAGTTTCAAGATAAACTGAGTTAGTTTGGTATTTTTAGGCATACTGGTTGTGCAATTAATGTCAGATTGACTAGCAGTAGATATGAAAAACTAAGATAATTGTAAAACAACAATTTAAATGAATCTTAGTATTTATTTTTAAGTTGTTGTAAATTGAAAAACTTGATTTAGCTAAATCTAAGTGTATTTAGCAGATTAAGAAGCATAAGTGAAATATCTAAGTGTTTTAAGTCACTCACGTTTCTGGCAGCTTCTTGTGTTAACTTATATAACATGATATTTCATTCATTATTATTCTATTTCACTCACTTTCTTTCATGAAACCAAACAGCAGCAGCAGTCAAGGGAAAACAAGAAAGAAAATAAGAGAAAGCTAAGGAGGAGGAAGAGGAAAGGAGCAAGAGAGCCAAAGGCAAAGCCAAGCTTGATCATCCACCATCATAAAAGACCTAAGGTAAGGGATTAGAATTATTTTTAGCATCTTTTCTCCATTTTCACCATTGATGCATACTTGATGCATAATAGGTCAAATTGAGTTTTAGAGGTGTTTGGAGTATTTTTTTTCTTGCTTGAATGTGTTTCAATGATTGATTATGACTTGTTCATGGTTTGAGTTTGAGTTAGAAACTTAAAACTCCTCTTTTTGACTTTTGATGCATAAAGTAGGAAAATAGGTTTTTGGATGAGTGACTTTGTTCTTGAATCCAAAGTTTGTGGTTTGAGTTAGTGATTGGTGATTCCTATGAGTTAGTGAACTAGTTAGGGACTTAAAATCACCTAGAAACTATTTTGGAATGGCTAATCCCGTGAGATACTCCAATAGAACAATGCACGGTGCTGTTTTCTGCAGAATTCTGCAGCAGTGTGACTGAGAACCACGCTGAGGCGTAGGAGAAGCCGAGAGCTAGGTGTCGCGGTGTGAATGAACTACGCCGAGGCGTGATGAGGTAGAGAGCTTAGCGTCACGGCGTGACAAGACTACGCCGAGGCGTGAGTTCTAGGATTTCTCAAAAAAGTTATTCTCGATGTTTTTAGGTTCCTTACTAGTTGGGATCATTTGTATATGTTTTCCAGTATGTGTTAAGATACAAATAGAGATATTTCAAGAGGAAAATTATCTCCTAGAAAGTATGAGAAAGCTTAGGCCTTTGAGCATCCAAGAGTAATGGTTTGCCCTAGATAAGTATCTAACACCTTAGGCCACTTATTATTATTTTTGTATCACTAAAAATGAAATGAGTGATAATATGGTATTTAGATGCATGTATGTTGGGATGGTCTGGTAGGATTGCTCTTTGTGAGTACCCTTTGATGATGTGCATAATCATTTAGGCCAAGGGAAATAAGTGGGAAGTCCGTAAAGGTTCCTTTGAGCTTGGATTCATGCCCTAACTTCTCGATAGTGTTAGGGTATGTGTAATGTGAGGATGAGTTTTTCCTCCATTTACCACAAGATAATACACTAAACTAGCATTCCTAGTTAAACATCTTGGTTCTTAAGTGAACTAAGTATGTATGTATGAATGTATGATTAACTTGGTATCTTTAGTTACTAAAGTATAACCTTGTAAAGTTTAAACATATCTTATTTAGCACATATTAAAATTAGGTTTATTATGTTTTGTATAACTGGTTTTGGTTTACTCATACTGAGAATTGTTGATTCTCACCCCACTGTGTTGTCATGTAATTCCAGGTGAAGGTTCTTCAAAGAAAAAGAAGAAATAGCAGCTGAAAGACTAGTGTAGCTTTTATTTCTTCTGTTTTTAGTTCAAGACTTGTATTAGTTATACCTATTTTGTAATGCAATCTAATTATGTAATACTTCAAGCCCCTAGGAGGCTAATGTTGTATATATGCATTTTGTTATAAGTTTATGTTTTTCGCATTTCATAAAGCTCTCTATAATGACTCTAGTGTGCATTATGGATATATTATCCGGTTACTACGTATGTAGTGACATTGTAATGTTGTTATCGTGATAAATGTTACATTTATCGAGATGTCAGTATTAGGACGCTATATTTATGGAATAAATGAATGCTCTTAAAAGGAATAGAACTTAGAAAATTATTTATTTGCTAAATGATAAAAGACCAGGAGGTTGTAAGCGGGTTTTCACTATTAAACATAAGGTTGATGAAAGTACAGAGAGATATAAAGCTAGATTGGAGGCAAAATGGTTTACTCAAACCTATGGAGTTGATTATCAAGAGTTCTTTGCTCCAGTAGCCAAAATTAATTCCATTAGAGTCCTGTTGTTACTTGCTGTGAATTTTAATTGACTTTTGCATCAACTAGATGTTAAAAATGTGTTCCTATATAGGGATTTGGAAAATGAAGTATCCATGAGTCTTCCTCAGGATTTGAAGGAAATCTTGAAAGGAACAAAGTGTGCAAGTTAGCAAAATCCTTATATGGTTTGAAATAGTCTCCAAAATAATGGTTTGGACATTTTGGGACTGTTGTTAAACGACTTGGCTGCAACCAAAGTCAAGCTAATCACACACTATTTTATAAGCATTTAGCAGGAGGTAAAATTGCATTTTTAATTGTGTATATAGATGATATCATTTTGACAGGAAATGATGATGGAGAACTTATTAGTTTGAAGAAGAAACTTGCTACAATATTTGAAATCAAGGAGCTTGTTCCTTCGAAATACTTTCTTAGGATAGAATTTGCTAGATCCAAGGAAGGTATATTTGTTAATTAGTAGAAGTATATCTTGATTTGCTAAAGGAAACGAGTTTGTTGGGGTGTAAAGTTGCTGAAACACCTATTGAACCCAACATTATACTTCAACCAACCAAAGCTGAAGATGTGATAGATAAAGAAAAGTATCAAAGATTAGCCGAGACACTAATTTACTTATCTCATGCTCATCTAGACATAGCCTTTACTATTAGTATGGTAAGTCAATTTATGTACTCACTAGGACCTGAACACTTTGATGTAGTAACCAAAATTCTGAAATACCTAAAGGAATCACCTGGAAGAGGACTACTTTACAAGAAACATGGTCACTTACAAGTATAAATATGTACTAATACAGACCGAGCTGACATTGTTACTGATAGAAGGTCCACTTTAGGTTATTGCATCTTCTGTTGGAGGAAACCTTGTTAGTTAGAGAAGTAAGAAACAAAATGTGATGGCTAGGAGTAGTGCAAAAGTTGAATTCAGATCAATGACACAAGGAATCTGCGAAGTATTGTGGATTAAAAAGCTACTAAGTAAACTAAAAGTCTATAGTCCTACTACACCAATGAAACTATATTGTGACAATAAATCAGCAATTTCTTTAACTCATAATCCAGTTTTACATGATAGAAGCGAGCATGTGAGAGTTGACAAACATTTCATTAAGGAGAAGATAGAGGCAGGGTAGATTTGTGTTACATATATCCCTATAACTAAACAGATTGCAAATATTCTAACTAAGTGACTACCTAAGAAGAACTTTGACAACATAGTAGGCAAGTTGTCCATGAAAGATATCTTTAAGTCATCTTGAGGGGGAGTGTCACACAGATTGGAATAAATCTATTTGATGCTGTTTTGATTCTTATAATTATTATGAATATTTTGTCTTTTATAGATAGCATAGTCATATCATTAGTTTCCTAAGCTAGTGTAATCAGTTTGGTAGTTTCCTATTCTTAGATATTTGTTTCCTTTTTTTGTTCTCTTATTGTACGTTACCCTTTGTTTGTCTCTCCTATAAGAGAAGGCTCCTATACTATGATCAATATATAGAAAAATACCTTCTTCAAGTGAAAATATCAGTAGTTTTACAAACAGTGCAAAGGAGTGGCATCGTGATGTCTATGGGAACATTCTAAGATGGAAGAACAAACTATCAAACAGGTTGGATGGTACTCATCGCACCCTCCAAAATGGCCCAAATGCTTACTTGGATAATCTCCATAGAGACCTTTGGATAGAATATGAAATTGTCCTTGTTGAGGAAGAGTTGCTTTGGATGCAAAAATCTCGTGCTATGTGTATTGTGTTTGGAGATTGGAATACGCATTATTTTCATCTTTCTACTATCTCCGGGAGAAAGAGAAATCATATTTTAGCTCTTAAAGATGACCAGGGAGAATGGGCATAAGATTGACAACCTCAAGATTATGATTAGAAATTTCCTTATTCATCTCTACCAAGATAATGACCAGGTTGCTTAGTTTCCCTTGGTTGTTACAATGGTCATTCAAAAAATGATTTGCATTTACTTCATGCACAGGCCACTAACGAAGATTTTAGAAATGCTATTTTAGCATAGGAGGCCTAAAAGTTAAAGTCCCTAGACTCGATGTGCTACATACAATTTTCTTTCAATCCCAATAGTCGATAGCGGGTAAGTCTATTTGCAAGCTTGTCTTGAACAGCCATATTCGGTAAGAGATATCAACAAGGCATTCATCTCTATCATACCTAAAGTTAACCATCTTGAATTTATCTCCCAATTTAGGCCCATTAGCCTGTGCAACATCGCCTACAAATTGATGACAAAAATAATTGGCAATAGGTATATGGCTACTGCTATTTCCCCCAATCAGTGTAGGTTTGTGCTTGGCAAACATGGTTCATATAACATCATCATTGCACAGGAGGTGATCCAAGGAATGAGAAACAAACATGGTAGCAAAGGGCTCATGGCTAAAAAAATAGACCTAAAGAAAGCTTATGATTGCCTCAATTGGACTTTCATCATGGATAGTCTTAGAGAGTTGGGCCTTCAGGAAAATTTGGTAAATTTGACTTGACAATGTATTTCTTCCTGTTCTATGGACATCTTTTGGAATAGGAATCCATGAGCCAATTTTTTCCTTCAAGGGGCATCAAGCAGGGAGACCCACTATCTCCTTACTTTTTCTTCATTTGCATAGAAATACTTTCAATTCGCTTCTAATTGAGGCTGTAGTTGGGCAGAATTTTTGGCGTCCAATCAAACTGTCAAGAAGAGGTCTGTCTCTCTTTCACCTTTACTCTGTGAAGGGAAATGATTCTCGTCCATCCAAAATACGGCAGACGTATGTTTATTATATATTTGTGTGAGATAGGTGTTAAATTAAATTATATATAACTGTAACATTTTTACAAGATAGAAAATAAATTTGTGGGTAAATTAGAAAAAAAGTTAGAATATAAAAGTTAGACGAATAACGGAACTGCTTTGCAAATGATTCATTCTTTTTTGCTGAGGCCTCTTTTAACCAAGTGCCTGTCTCAAAACCTACTTGGTTTCTTCTGTGCTAGTTCCGAGCAAAAGGTTAGTACAGGAAAAACTAGAATTTGCGTCTCAAGAAATGTTAATCATAATAAGTCCACTGAGATAGCGAAGTCTTTTGGTTTCAAATTAACTGATGATTTGGGCAAATATTTGGGATTGTCTCTTTTCATAAAAAGGTCTCTAGATGGTCGTTTAATTTCGGAGAAATTCTTAGTAGAAATAAAATGGGCTAACCCGACCCGCCCGGACCTATTGTAGGGCGGGGTGGGTTGGCCCGTTTTGAAAAATGGATTGAAAAAATCAACCCACCCCATTTTAGGGTGGATTGCGGGTTGAATTAGTGGGTTGACCCGCATAAAGGATAAAATAAGAAAAAATGAGCAGATTGACGGGTCAACCCGCCTAACTTGCCTAAAAATAAAAAAAAAAATTGTATAAAAAAATACTATAAAAGGAGACACAAAAATAGTGAGACAACAATGTTTAAGCTAGCATTTAAAAAGCAAAAAAGCTAGAAGAGAAAGGATCAAAGGAAGGTCACCTTCATTCTGTTTAAGCTTTCATTTGTGGCTCTATGTTTCTCAATAGTCAATAGTAAGATGCAACTCATGCAAGAATGTCAATTCCTGTTCAGAAATTCAAATAATATTAATAAACAAACCATAAGAAATAGTCCTATCCTTTATAACTTATAAGTTAATAAAGTTATAACTAACAAGCACGAAGTCCTATCCTTGAATAATAGCTCAAAAGTCCATAACCAATGAACCATATTTCATAACACAAATACTCAAATCAAATATTTTATAACACAAATACTAAGTCTAATCCATTATCCATATCCATAATACCATAACCATAACATAACTCAATAGTTCCGATTTTCATAATAGTGTTCAAATTCCATCAAACCATAAAGATAAATTGATAACCATCAAACACAAATTAAAGTTCAAAGACTAAGGTTACATAAACAACTAAATCAATAATCTTCTAGATAAAGAATATTTGAATTTGATGCTCCCTTGGATAAAGATGACTCCACTCTTGAGGTTGTAGCATTGGCATCATCATCAACATCCTCATCTACAAATCACAATAAATAAATAAATAAATAAATAATTAACAAATGATATTATGATAATGATTCTAAATAAAATAACAATTGCAATGTTATACATTCAAATTAAAGAAATTACCATCATTAAAAAAACCATGCAACCAACTACGAGTACAAATCAAAGCTTGGACATTTTGTGGCAAGAGATCTACTTGTTTAAAACACGTGCCCCAATACTAAATGCAGATTCGGATGCCACAGTTGTAATAGGAATGCTCAACATGTCACGAGCCATTATGGATAGATTTGGGAAGCGGTGGTTTGCAGTGTCCCTCCACCATTGTAACACATCTAAATCTTCATAAATATCAAAATCTAAAGTTGGTTCATCCAAATAAAGCTCAAGTTGTGACCTTCCAATTCTAGAAGCAAGTTGATCCTTGTGCATTTTCAATTCCTATCATATTCGACAAGTGAAATACATGAAAAGAAAAATAAGATTTGTTTAAAAAAATGCACAATAAAAAGAAAGTAATTTATCAATTTAAAATATACATATACTTACACCAAACATCCTTTTATTTATTTCCTTGAGTTCCTTCGGCAAACATGAAGATTGAGTAGGGACAACACTTGTGACATTAGAAGTGAAGGCATTGTTAATCGAATTTGAATACTTTTCAAAGAGCATGAATAATTTTCTCCTCACATGTTCTAGCTTTTGTTCACAAGTAAATTCATCAATTTTTGAGTAACAATAACTCAATGAAGAAAACTTAATCCGTGGGTCAAGAACCGCTCCTAGTGCAAGCACTATACTATACTCATCCCAATATTTCTCAAACTTCTTCAGCATCTTTTCCCCCATGCTCCTTATAACATCATCTTCACTACCTAGACTTTCTTGAAGAATACATTGGATTTTCCAAACTTGCAAAAAATACAAGTTGGAAGTAGGGTAGGATGTGCCGGAAATCAAATTGGTAGTATCATAAAATGGTAACAAAAATTCACAAATTTGTTCTCCTCTTTTCCACTCATCAACCGAAGGGCAATATTTATAATTTGCATCTTTTGTTTGGAAATTGTCAAATGCCCGTTTGTATTGGATAGCGCTTTCAAGCATGATATAGGTTGAATTCCATCTAGTAGGAACATCTAGACGCACTCCCTTCCCTGTGCCAGTGCAACACATTCTTGAAATTTTCTCATTCTACCCTCCGATCCCTTCACATATTTCATACTCTCTAATTTTGTGCAAGGCATCACTAGCCACTTTCAATCCCTCTTGAACAATGAGGTTTAAAATGTGGGCAGAACAACGAACATGAAAAAATTCCCCATCACATAACAACCAATCACTCATAGCAAGGTTATTTTTCAAAATGTCTTGCATGTTGTCATTAGTGGATGAATTATCTAAAGTAAGGGAAAAAATCTTTTTCTCTATTTCCCATTCCTTCAAAAAATCAAAAATCTTTGAAGCCAATTCAAATCCGTGTGAGGAAGAGGCATGTGACAAAAATTGAGAATCTTGCTATTTAACTTCCAATTTGTATCAACAAAATGAGCGGTTAAGCATATGAACCCTCTCATTGTACAAGCATCCATAAATCAAAGTTAGACATATCCTATTCGAATGCTAGCCATTGTTTGTTTAAGCTTCTCTTTCTCTCTCAAATATTTAAGACATCGGCTTTTCTTTGTATTCCTTGAAATAAGATTTGCATCAGATTCAAGTACTTTATCCAACCTAATCTTCTTATACTCAACAAAGTTAAATGGCAAATCATGTTCAATGATTGCAGTAGCACACATCTCACGTGATACCATTTGATCTATCTTTTGAGACTTTAGTTTTCCTTGCATGTCTATCATCATTTGACCAACATCGTCAAATTTAACTTTTTACAATTTGAGATGTGACGATTTAAAGATGACGATAACCCCCAACTTTATACTTTTTTTACAAGCATTGCATTCTCTTTCTACTCCATCGTCACCCACTCTATCTTTGTGAAAAACTTCCAACAATCGACGTTGTTGCTTTAGCCTTTTTCTTTGGAGGATCAAAACGAGTCATAAATAGTAAGTCCACTTCTTCAAGAGTTATTAACGATTTTTCGGTTTAGAGACAAACACTCAAATAAAATCACTGCAAAATTTGCAACAAAAAAATGTACACAATGATTATCAATTCATCCATAACAATTCAGGCAGCAGTGCAGCACACAACAGAATCCAATTATTTAAAAAATTTAATTAATTTCAAACACCCTCTTCATAGATACATCAAAGAATCATAAATGGTGTGCCAAAGTTGTTAGCAATATCACATCTTAGCTTTAATCAATAATATTAGTGCATAAATTCTTGGTTTAAGCTCTCTAAATAAATAGGGTGCATAAATGCAAATTTTACGATGTTACTTGTAATGTTAGAAAAGGAACTTCTTTTTTTCTGTTTTCATTGTCAATCTTAGATTGCTGACAAAACCCCAAAGAGTTAGCACTTAGCAAGCAAAGACCCATTTCATATTTCTGACCCTTGAACCTTGATAACAAATATCAAACATGCATCATAGTTCATACATATACATACCATCGAGTCATACGAGCTTATATGGAGGGAGAGTAAGGTCTCACGATCACGAACGATCGGTCGATCACGGAGCGTGACGAGGAGAGAGAGACGGTCGAGCCGCGGAGAGAACGTAACGTGACGGGAGAGAGAGAGACGGCGCCGGCGCACGCGCACGCCCAACACGAAGGCGAGAAGAAACGGGGGACGGCGCGCACCGAAGCCCGAAGGAGAGCAAATCACGAAGGCGAACGAAAACAGGGACGGCGCGAGCACGCACAAAGACTCAAATCCGGCGCAAAGAGAGGGGACGGTGCCTCGTGGATCTCGGCTGATCCGAGATTCGAGTGAGCGGAGCCGGAGGAAATGGAGGATTGGGGTTTGGCCGTTTGGGGAAAAATCAAGAAAAGGAAGAAAGAGGAGAGTAAATCGATCTTATCGATGGGCGAGAAAATAAAATTAGATGGTCACGGACCTCACGAGCTCACGGGTGATCCAAATGAAATGAATAGTAAATTTTTTTTAAAAAAAAGAGCAACCCAACGGTTAACCTTACTATGCTTAACCCGCGGGTTTTGCGAGGCGGGTTTTGCGGGTTGAAAATGGAAAATGGGTTCAAATATTAAACCCAACCCGCTTAAAAAATGCGAGTTAGCGGGCCAACCCAACGGGTTGAGCCCGCTTTGCGTTAATTTTATTACACATTATTACGTCATTTTTACATATACTTATAAAAAATTAGAGAGAAAAAATAATTTTTTATGATGAGTAAGTTTAGAGGGACCTATATTTTTTCTCTCTTCAATTTTTTATAAATATATGTAAGAATGGCGTGATATAATTGTGTGTAAGAATTTCTCTTAATTTCATCACCGATGGATTAATGAAAAGGTTGAGTAATTGGAAAGCCAACTCTCTCTCTTGTAAGAAGACTTGTTCTCTGTCACTCGGTTATTTCTAGTATCTCGTCTTAAGCGATGCAAATCACTCTAGTTCCTACCTCTGCGTGTGATGAGATTGACAGATCTTGCTGTAAATTTCCCTAGGGTTTGACTACTAACCAACGTAAATTAAGCCTAGTGCATTGGGATACTCTGTGCTCTCCAAAAAGTAAAGGTAGCATAGGTCTTTGACACTCTAAGGATGTAAATATGACTTTTAAGGCTAAAGTTGGATGGGGATTGGTGTATCGAAATTGTGCTCTTTGGGCTCAAACCTTGCCACATAAGTACAATTGTGGGGAGGATACGATCCCTGAAGTCTGTACAAGGAATAGCCAATTGGCAGGGTGTAACTAAGGCCTAGAAGGTTGTCGATTATAACGTTATATGGCGGGTGCACAATGGGAGGTCGATTAATTTTTGGAAAAACTGTTGGGTTCCATTGGTAAGCTCCTAACCTTAGCCGGTCATGACCTCATAAAACAGGAACTTGCTCTCAACGTTGTTGTTTGTGTTTCTAAAAATGGTGGGTGGAACTGGAAATTACTTAAGTCCCTCCTTTCAGAAGATGCATATGAGCATGTTGCAAGGATAAGACCCCCTTCTCCTTCGGCTGGGAATGATGTTCTTGCGTGGGCCCTCAGCCACAATGGCATTTTTTCAACCAAGTCTGCATACAGTTATATTGCTAGGAAAGTGCATACTCTAGGTGACCCATTAGCATTTTTTCAACCAAGTCTGCCTACAGTTATATTGCTAGGAAAGTGCATACTCTAGGTGACTCATTATATATAAAGATATATGGAAATGACGTGGGATTGAGAAAGTCAAGACTTTTTTGTGGTTGCTAGCTCAAGGTGGCCTTTTAACAAATGAACGTAGATTCCAGGGGCACTTAACAGTAGACTTCTTTTGTCATCGCAACAATAATAGTTGTGTTCAATCTAGGTTGCAACTTTTGGCGTTGTCTCTTTGCGAACAAGTTGCAGAAGTCTTTTTTTCAGCTGGACTTGCATTCTTGGTTGCACGAAAACTTGAGCAAAAGCATGGTGGTGGCAGGTAAGGATTGGGCCTTCTTGTTTGGCGTGGGTGTTCATTTTCTATGGCAGATCAAGAACAAATCCATCTTTGGCCCCCATCGATGTGATACTATGGACATGATCATTCGGTTTTGGCATAAGGTTCGTAGTTGTTCCACAATCAATCGCATAAGGTTCGTAGTTGTTTCATAATTATTAAGGTATTGTTTGAAATCAATTAAAATTAAAAATAATTTAATTTGATTTAAAAATTAAATTTTATTTTTATTTAGTGAAAAAAAGTTTGATTATTGTGGTTGTTGTTGTAAAAATTAAATTTTATATTTAAAATTTATTAAAAAAATAATATTTAAATTAATTTAAAAATTAAATTTTGTGTTTGAAATTTATTAAAATGAAAATTGATTTTATTTTATTTTATTATTTTATTATTTTTATCTTTATGAGAGGCAGTTAGAGATAGTTATTACAAGTAAAATATTATATTTATTTCAAATTTTAAAAAATTCTATCAAATTTAATAAAATTTCTAAAATAAAAGGAATGAAATCAATGAGATTTTAAAATCAAATTATTTCTTATTTGAAATCAATTGAAATTAAAAATAATTTAATTTGATTTAGAAATTAAATTTTATATTTAAAATTTTTTAAAAAATAATATTTGCATTAAGTTAGAAATCAAATTTTGTATTTGAAACTCATTAAAATGAGAATTGATACTATTTTATTTTATTATTTTATATTTTTACCCTTACGAGAGGTAATTACTAAAAATAAAATACTATATTTATTTTAAATCAAATCAAATCTTAAAAATTCTATCAAATTTAATGAAATTTTTAAAATAAAAAAAAAATGAAATCATTGAAATTTTAAAAATCAAATCATTTCTTATTTTTAATATTTCAAACACAAGATTTAATTACATTTAATTTACAAATCAATTTATTTTTTATTTTTTTATATTTAAAATACACCCTAAAATTTCATCTACTCTTAGCCTCAGGCATAGTAATGGTCATAGTTTTAAATTGCATTTTGGAATTATAATTGTAACTGTAATATTATGATTTTAGTAAATTTTGCAATTGCATTAAGATCGCCATTGCAATTATATCAACTGCATTCTCTTATAATTATCAGCAATTATTATAAATACAATGTTATCACAACCTCTAATTTAAAACTATGGTAACTTTGATCAATTGCATGCTTGGATCTTTCCCCTATGAATTGGTTCTGCCTTAACACTGATGGGTCCATCGTGAATCACTAGAAAGGTGTGTGTGGTGGTCTTGTGTGAGACGCCATTGGGACATTCTACGAACCTAGGAGTTGCCTTGAGTACCATTGCGGAGCTGAGGAGTGTTTTCCATGGCTTGTGCTTGGTGTGGGATTTGGGATGCAGGAGAATTCAAGTCAACATCAACTCTAAGTGTACTATGAGCCTCATGAAGGACTATGTTACCACGTCACACCAAGCGTTTGCCATTGTGTTTGAAGTTAGAAGCATGATGATCAGAGACTGGAGTAAGTGTTTTGCTCATATCTTCCGTGAAGGGAATCGTGTTGCAGGCTTATTGGCCCATTATGGTCATTCGGTGGATCCTGGTGTTCATGTATTCATGGAACCTCCCCTTTGCGTGGTTGATATTCTTCAAGACTATCTAGCTGGAGTCTCTTCCCAGCGACGGTCCTTGTAATTTCTCTCTCTTTTTTCTATCTCGTTGCTCTCAATAAAAAATCCTTTTGAATTTAACCCCACAAAAGAAAATTTTATAAATCCGGCCTTGATAAAGGCCAAATAAAAAAATTTCAAATTATAAAAATTCAATTTTAAACTTTTAAATTATTAGAATTTAATTAAAAACTTATAAATGATATAAAAACTTTCAAAATAATTTGACCAAAAATTTATTATGAGCCTCACTTATCAGCAAATGAAGAAAAAGAAGGCAAAATTAAGGTGGTTGTTCTGGTGCAACCAAATATTAAGTGCCATCAGTGGTTTTTTATAATTGTTTCATAATATTTTAATATATAAATATGTAAGTCAAAATTATGAATTCATGTCACAGGAGTAAGTCAAAATTATGAATTCATCATAGGAGTGTTATGTAAATTTTTATTTTTTACACTATCTTTAAGGACCATTTTGTAAATTTTTAAAATACAGTACATAATATTATTATATACAATTATAATTTAAAAATAAATAAAAAATTAGTAATCAACCCTCATATAAATCAGTTTATTCGAAAATCAGAAATCAAAAACACTAAATTTGAACGAACCCTAAATCACCCGAATTGAATCACCCCCATATTGAATCACCCTCTCTTCCTCTCACGGACCAACCCATCCCATATCAATAAGGCAGCAGTCCTCTCTATCCATCCTTCAGAATTCAAACACTTGCGTCGATCTGTCAATCTGAGAGTCACCTTTCTTTTCATGTACACCGCAATGAACACCCACAGAGTTTTGTAAGCCACAAAAATCGTAATCCAAATGATGTCCCTCCACTAACTTGGCTTCTCAAATCTGTCATGCCATGGTGTTGCATCTCTCTTGAAAGAACAAATGATGGAAGATTAAGGGACAAGAACGATGACCCTTTTTTATTTTATTAATGTAAATAATTTATTCATATTTATTACTTTTTAATTTTCAATTAAAAAGGTTAAGAATTAAGAATAATTATAAATCTTGTTATATAATTTTTTTATTCATCTTCTTAATTATTAAATGAATAAAATATTAAATATTTTTATATTTTTAAGAGATTAAATATATTTATCTTTTTATTAAATACTCTCTTTATTTAATATTAAGAATATTATTAAAAAACTCAAAAATTAACTATCCTTGAATCTGAGTGGTGAACCCCATAATAATTATAGCTTAAATGTCCATAATTAATAGGAATGAGTATAATCTTTAACATTTTTGGAATATCTAATAATTTCTCCCACTATTAGCTTTAGGTTTTTGTTTGCTTCTGGAGAAGAGAAGGGGTCGAACAAATCTGACCACTTAACCAGGTTTTTATTTAAATTGTGAGTAAATATCTAATCTTGTTTGTGAAAAAAATTTAGCTCCTCATATTATGAGAAATTAAAAAATTCAATTCGATTTTTGAGAATCATAAAAATTGAGTCAAATTAATCTTTAATTAAGATTAAAGTGTCTAATAAAAAAGATAAAAAATAACTTACTTAATTCGATTTTTTAAATTCTCAAAAATCAAGTTAGATTTTTTAATTTTTTAATATGAGGGATGAATTTTTTTAGTGATGATATTAGATTAATATTCTTAAATTTTAACTAACTCAATTTTAAAGATTTAACTTCACTTATTTAATTTGTTTATAATATTATTAGATATTCCAAAAACGTTAAATTATACTCATTCCCATTAAATATGGACATTTCAGCTATAATTATTATGGGGTTTACCACTAATTCAACTATAGTTAATTTTTGAATTTTTTAAATAATAATATTCTTAATATTAAATAAAAAATTATTTAATAAAAAATAAATACATTTAATTTCTTAAAAATATAAAAAAAAATGTTTAATATTTTATTTATTTAATAATTAAGAAGATGAGTAAAAAATTATTATTTACCAAAAATTTATAATTATTCTTAATTCTTAACCTTTTTTTTTATTAAAAATTAAAAAGTAATAAATATGAATAAATTATTTACATTTATAAAATAAAAAGGGTCATCGTTCTTGTCCCTTAATCTTCCATCGTTGTTCTTTCAAGAGAGATGCAACACCATGGCATGACAAAAGAATTGAGAAGCCAAGCTGGTGGAGGGACATCATTTTGGATTACGATTTTTGTGGCTAAAAACTTATGTTTTATCTTTTCATTAGACACTGTACATGAAAAGAAAAGTGACTCATATTGACAGATTCTCAAAAATGTTTGGATTTTGAAGGATGGATAGAAACAAGATTAGCCTTATTGATATTTAAATAAAAACTAGTTCGACCCGTGGACTCAGATTTGAATCGATCGACTCCAGAAGCAAACTCGATCTTATATATTCGGATTGGTTCGGGTAGACGAGTCGGTTCGGGTCGATCTAATAAACTCATTCCCCATTAAATATGGACATTTCAGCTACGGGGTTTGGTGAACCAACTCGATGAACTATAGTTAATTTTTGATGACCGAATAATATTCTTAAAAAATAAAAAAATTATTTTAAAAAATAAGTAATTTCTATTGAAAAATATTCATGGGTCGGTCCAATTTAATAATTAAGAAGATGAACAACCCGATCACTTTATAATTACCTTAATTCTTAACCAATTATCAAACCACCCGAAATATCAATAAATTATTTACCAACCCGATTATCATCGGGTTGGTTCTTGTCCCTTAATCTTCCATCGTTTGTTCAAAAATTAACACAACCCGACCCGATGACAGATTTGAGAAGCCACCCGGTGGAGGGACTTATTTGATTGGTTTGGACATTTTTTACCCCAAAACTCGACCTAACCCGACCCGTGTGCACCCCTATTGATATGGGATGGGTTGGTCCGTGAGAGGAAGAGAGGGTGATTCAATTTGGGTGATTTAGGGTTCGTTCAGATTTAGTGTTTTTGATTTCTGATTTTTGAGTAAATTGATTTATATGAGGGTTAATTACTAATTTTTTATTTATTTTTAAATTATAATTATATATAATAATATTATGTACTGTGTTTTAAAAATCTGCAAAAAAGTCTTTAAAGATAGTGTAAAAAATAAAAATTTACATAAAACTCTTATGATATGGATTTATAATTTTGACTTACCTCTATGATATGGATTCATAATTTTAACTTACATATTTATGTGTTAAAATATTATTAGACAACTATAATATGCCCACAGGCACCTAATTTTTTATTGCACAGAGCAATCACCCAAAATCAAAGTCCGCATGATGTGGTACGTCAAGTTAGCCTGCGCGGATAGTCACTAATTGCATCGATTTCCACGCAATTTGATTTGTCAATATAATCATATTTTTGGTACAGATACAGCCATAACGTTAATCAAATAAAGAAAATGAAAAAATAAAAAGGTTATGTAATGACTTTGCCAAACTGGAGTAGAAATACTGACCTAGAATAGAAGGAAGCATATAAGTTTTTTTTTTATTTGTTTGATATTAGTGTATGTTTGAGAAAATTATAAAAATTTAATTATTTTAATAATTAATTATTATATAAATTTTTTTATTATAATTAATTATAATTAATTATAATCGATTTATTTTTATATTTAAATATATTAGTTAAAAATTAATTTTAAACTAATCTATTTAGTTTAAATAGTATAAAAAGAATTATTTTTATACATTAAATTATTAAAATCTATATATAAAATAATTTAAAAAGTTATTTGATTAAGAAAAAAATAATATTTACATCTTAAAGTGTAAAGAATAATTTATAAGTTAGAATCATAAATTTTAATCTCTAATATTATAAAATTAATTTAAATTTTTTTATAATACATTAAATTTCATACAAAAATTAAAATTAATTTTACTAAATATACTATAATATTATTCAAATAACCTTTTTTCAAAAAAAAATTTATTTTACAAAAAAACCTATTTACATAATAAAAAAGTGTATCCAAACATACACTAAAAGAACCATATATATAACCGCTACATCATATTGCTGTCATCACCTTTCCATTTATGCAATAGTAGTTTTTTTTATTTTTGGGTGAGGATGCAATAGTAGTGAAAGTGAAATTACAACATCTTATTAATTATAAAAAAAATATTATTAATTTTCATAAAAAATATTTAAAGTATAATAAATATGATAAATATGACAAGTCCTCATTGCGTGGTTGATATTCTTCTAAACAATCTATTTTCAGTGACGGTTTTTATAATTTTTTTCTTTTTTATTTATCTCGTTGTTTTGGACTGTGGACCGGAATCCTACCCAGAAGGGTCAACCCGGCACACGTTCCACCTTACTCCTCCATCAACACCCCGAAAAATACCATAAGACCTCAGAACATGTAATTCATGAGGATCAGGAAATCAACAGACATTCGTAACTGCTAATACGAATCTCTTTGATTCTATAACCTCTCCTCTCAATAAATGACTATAACATCCACAATACAATAATACCTGCATTGAATGCTCTGACGCCAATCATGCTCCATAAAGATTAGGCTAAGTAAACCAAAAGGGTAACGTTTTGATTGGGTAACAGACACCATAGCACATTAGCTGACTTGAGCGTCGGAGTCCTTTTTGCAGGTATCACCCCTACCAGACCTTGACGGTGGAACGCAGCTGCAGAAGGGAGGAAACCACCAAACCATACCTTCAACAGGTATCCATCTGAATCCGTTCAGAACATTTGGCGCTGTCTGTGGGAATCAGATAAATTACTATTCCCACGCTCATCATGGTCAGTATGAGGCAAAATCAACGGAGAGGAAGTGCTGCGCATGCTCACAGACAGGGCCCAGCGGTTCAGCGCGACCCTCCTTCCGTCGCACCACCAGAAACCTCCGTCGTAAGGAGTAGACCTGTTCTGGTAGAGACGCTTAACGGGGGACACGAAACTTCGGGTTCAGCTGAAAGCCCAGTCCCCTCGCGAAGAATCTCTGTCCGGGATAGACTCGTTTACCCCCCAACTGGAGAGAATAACGTAAATCAAGGCGCAAGGGTCCCAACGCATGCTTGCTTGAGAATCCCGAATTTGGATGCTGACCATTCACATTATGAGGACAACTCGCAGTCTGGAATGGAGAGGAATGAACTTCGAGAGTTACTGCGCCAACAAACCGCACTGATTGACAACCAACGACATCAGTTGGAGGAACAGCGCCGCCATTTGGACAATTTAGAAAGGTTTGCGCAGGCTGGCAATGAGGGAGGTGAGCGAGTCGCAGTTCAAAGGGAAACCCAACATGTCGATGCCGGGGTCATAGAAACAGTGACCCGGTCCCCGGCCGTCAGCAGCAATTCTCTGATGCCTTAATGGCATATAGGGTCCCGAGGAACTTCAAGCCCCCGAGCAATTTAGAGCCCTACGATGGGACCACGAATCCACAAGAGCACTTGGATGCTTATACCCAGTCTATGCAGCTCTACGGGTATACCCCAGAACAGTTATGCCGAGCTTTCCCGCTCTTCCTGAAGAAGGATGCTCTTCGTTGGTTCGTGACCCTGCGGACAAAAATTACAGGATGGGGGGACCTCACGCAACGATTCTTGTTACATTACACCAATGCCAAAGAACGACCGAAGTCAATTGATTCTCTCTCTGGAGTTCGCCAAAAGAGTGATGAATCCCTACGCGAGTACATCAAGAGATTCAGTCATGCTTGTGTGGGTATTGAAAACCTCGATGACAAGATAACCCTCCATTATGCCAAAAATGGTCTACGGACTGATTCAGACTTCTTCCGGTCACTGGCAAAAAAGAAGTCGGCCAGTTTAGATGAGTTCCACTTACGGGCAGATAAGTACGTGGAACTGAAAGAGATTACCAGGGCAAAAGAAAGCCTCGAGAAAGGTGAGCACGTTCAAAAAAAGAATCACAATTTCGGCCAGCCCCGAGATCCCTCCAAGAGTGAGCGGTATAGGCCTAAGTATTCTGAGTACACTTTTTTGAACATTCCTCGAGAAACAATCTTGAAGGAGGTCCTTCAAACCAAGTTCCAGGATATCAAAAGGTCACCACCTGTTAAAAAACAATCCCAGAGGGATCATTCGAAGCATTGCAGGTGGCACAACAGTTATGGCCATGAGACCGAGGATTGTTATCAACTCTGAGATGTTATCAAGTCCCTGATCAAAGAGGGATGTTTGCAGAAGTACATTAGTGGTTTTCATGGCAGTCAAGACCATGGAAGGAGAAGGAATTAGAGATGAAGTCGAAGTCCACGGCAGAGTCCAAACCAACATCGGCAAAGAACCCGTAGCCCGGCCGGAAGAAACTGAAGTCCCGTCAGAAGATCTTGAACCCCGACACGCCGAGATGGGGAGAACAGGCAAGGGCCAAACCGGGATGCCCAAGAAGGCGGGTACCGGAAAGATAGACTAATCCACACCATTGCAGGAGGGTTCGCTGGAGGAGGAGTGTCAAATAATTCCTGAAAAAAGGCACTTCGGACAACGGTTTTAAGCGTGTCAAGTTCTTCACTAAGACCACCCGCCCGAAATAATGGAGCACCTCCCATCTCTTTTTCCGAGGATGACTACGGCGATATCATCCGGGATCATGACGACCCACTAGTGATCTCCGGAGTAATATCCAAAGCCGAAGTCCGTCGAATTTTTGTGGACCAGGGAAGTTCAGCAGATATCATGTTTATGGATGCCTTTGAAAGGTTAGAATTTCCTTTGTCTGAATTAACACCATATGAAAATGAGCTCACTGGTTTCTCTGGGGAGAAGGTCACCCCGGTTGGATACTTTGATACTTTCCTGACCTTGGGTGATAACAGCACGTATAGAACCGTGAAGGTGAGATTCTTGGTTGTAGATTGTCCTTCGGCCTACAACATCATTTTGGGACGTCCTACGTTGAACAGCATGGCCGTTGTAATCTCCACCGCCCACCAAACCATAAAATTCCTTAACCGGGATAATAAAGTGGTTACGGTCAAGGGCGATCATATTGCAGTCCGCAAATGCTACAACGAAAGTCTGAAAATCAGTAGAGCATCCAGAAACAAGAAGGCGCACACACCCATTCCAACCCACTAAGTTAATGTTTTAATGACCGAATTGGATGCACGAGAGGAAATCGGAGGCTCTAGACCCCAGCCCGACGGAGACTTGATCCCGTTGCAACTTGGTGATGAACCTAATCACACCACCAAAATAGGGGCGAACCTCGACGAATAGGAGAAAGCTCAATTGGTAAAACTCTTGCAAGAAAATAAAGATCTTTTTGCCTGGACATCTGCTGATATGCCTGGAATTGACCCCGCTTTCATCTGTCATCGTTTATCTATTAAACGAGATGCAAATCCGGTCTCTCAAAAGAAGAGGAAGATTGGCCCAGAAAGGCAGCAAGTCATTGAAGGACAAGTAAAAGAGCTCCTGAATGTCGAATTCATCAGGGAGATTTCATATACCACCTGGCTGTCCAACGTTGTCTTAGTTAAAAAATCCAATGGCAAGTGGAGGATGTGTATGGACTACACCGACTTAAACAAGGCATGCCCTAAGGATCCATACCCCCTCCCTAATGTGGACAAGCTGGTTGATAGTTCCTCCGATTTCCAACTACTGTCTTTCATGGATGCTTACTCCGGGTACAATCAGATTCTGATGTACCCCGGGGACGAAGATAAAACCGCATTCATCACCGAAAAGGTAAGTTACTATTACAGAGTGATGCCTTTCGGGTTGAAAAATGCCAGAGCTACATATCAGAGAATGATGAATAGGGTCTTCGAAGATCAGATAGGAAGAATGATGGAGGTCTACATTGACGATATGATAGTTAAGACCTCGGTGTCAGGATCCCACACCTCGGATTTGAAAGAAATGTTTGAACAACTTAGGAAGCACAATATGAGACTTAACCCGGAGAAGTGTGCATTCGGGGTCCAGGCTAAAAAGTTTCTAGGGTTCATGTTGACACATCGGGGAATTGAGGCAAACCCCGACAAGTGCAAGGCCATGCTTGACATGCACAGCCCCCGGAACGTAAAAGAAGTACAGCAGCTAAATGGACGGATCGCGGCTCTTACGCGTTTCTTGGCTGGAGCCGCTCACAAATCCCTCCCACTTTTCAAATTGTTGAAAAAGGGGACCGGGTTTGAATGGACTCAGGAGTGCGAGGACACATTTGTCTCATTGAAAAATATCTTGCCATCCCCCCCAATTCTCATAAGACCTGAGCCAGGAGAAACGCTGTACATATACCTCTCCATTCATGAGGAAGCCGTTAGTACAGTACTAGTCAGAGAATTCGTGGGTGTCCAAAAGTCGGTCTACTTTGTGAGCAAAGTTTTGCAAGGCCCTGAGCTCCAATATCAGAAGATTGAGAAGGTCGCATTCGCACTCATCGTTGCGGCCAGAAGACTGAGATAGTACTTTCAATGTCACCCGGTGGTGGTAAGAACGGATCAGCCTATCCGACAGATATTACACAAACCGGACTTGGCAGGAATGATGATTGCATGGTCCATCGAGCTTTCCGAGTTTGGAATCACCTACGAGCCCAGAGTGGCAATCAAGGCGCAAGCACTCTCGGACTTTCTAGCTGAATTAACCTCGGACGCAAATAAAATCGAAGAAAAACAATGGACCGTGTTTGTTGATGGGTCCTCGAACCCAAAAAGAAGTGGAGCCAGGGTGATAATAAAAAATTCCGACGGGGTCACCATAAAAATTTCCTCAAGTTCAAGTTTCCCACCTCAAACAATCAAGCTGAATATGAAGCATGCATTGCCGGACTAACGATGGCTAGGGACTTGAGAGCCACCAAACTTAAACTATGCAGTGACTCCTAACTAGTAACTTCACAGATCCGAGGTGATTATCAAGCAAAAGTGTAACACCCCAAACTTTCTATTTATTAAATAGTAATTTTGACAATTAACAGAATTCTACTGGTTAGTGATTTCTGTGTACTGTAAAATTATTTTGAATATTTCATCTGTATATTTGATCGTTTTGAGTAATTTGTTTCGTGTCAGGAAAATAATAATTTTCGGGCCAGAAAAATTTACGTAAATTAATTTTTACTATTTAATCTTAATTAATTTACGTAATCTGATTTGATATTTGTGAATTTTCTAATTTTTATGATTTTATGTGTGATTTTAAAATTTTTACTGTTTGTGGGCCCCACGAGGTGTATGTGGGCTCAGGTGGCCATACGTGAGCCCAAGTGGGTCCCACAAAGTAAAAAAAAAAATTTACGCATAGAAAAATTTGTACTGTTTAGACGGAGACAGGGGATCTTACTAAATCTGAATCCGGAAATAGTTTTAGAAAATTTCTTTTATTGTATTTTATACTGTAATTAATTATCGGATGATAAAAATACAGTAAATATATTCTTTCGTGAGGTTATAACAGATAAAAATAAAATTCTATACTATTAAGTCAATATTGGTGGTTTGGATATTTACCATCGATTTAATTACCGTTGGAGATTTAATCTGGATTTAATCAACGGTGGAGATTTGATCTTAAAAGTAAATATGATCAATTATAACCGTTGGATGGAAATTAAATTAAGGGTAGAGATTTAGTCTTATAAATGACTATGACCATTATCAACCCTTGGATGTAAAATTAATCAATGGTGGAGATGGATCATTAATGACCATTGGATTTGGATTTAGATCAATGGTAGAGAATTGGTCATCAAAAATGATTACAACCATTTTGGACCCTTGAATGTAAAGTTTGAAGGTGTAATCTTGACCTTTCATTTTTGGAGACACATCTAATGACTAGGATTTAAAGGAGAAATATTCAATGGCCTAAATTTAGTCTTCTAAAAATCAAAATCTACCTAAATCCTAACCATTGAATAAATCAATGGCTAGAAAGGCTTCAAATAATGGTGTGTAAAGATGACAAACTTTGCATGATTCATGAAGGGGGCGGTTTTGAAGAAGCAAGGAGAAAGAGAGACAAAATTAGTATAGGCCTTTTAGGCCAAAGAAAAGGATAAAGACAAGTTCCTATTGATCAATTAATGAGCATGTTTTTCAAAGTTCACTTTTCTTTTTTTTCCAATGAAGGCCACGGCCATACACAATTTGGAAGACCACAAAATTCATTTCTACACTTTATATTTATCATTTCTTCATTCTCGCACTTATGTTTCAAGAACCAACTAAATGAAAACTCCATTTTTTCTCCCTCAAGAAGCCATTCGGCCAAGCACCTAAGTCCATCCTCCATCACTCTTTAATTTCATACAACCTAGTTTCTTGAATCTTTACTTTATTCTAAACAACTTTCATGTTAAAGACTTTCTCTAAATCTTCTATCTTGAAGGACTTTTACTAAGATCAAGTTCTAGAGCTTTTATTGGTGAAGAGTAAGGAAATTTCTTTTATTCTTTTTTTTTTCATATTCTAAACCATGTTTGATCCATGGTTCCTCCTAATCAAGCTTAATATACTAATTTATTCATGTTTGTTTTATGTTTAAGAGATTTTTGTTGGTGGAGATCTTGTTCTAAATCCAAAGCAAGGAGCTTTTAGAGTTCTTCAAGAGGTAAGAGAGAAATCTATCTCACCAACCAAGCATGGTGGTGAGAGATGGTTATATTTGATGGATGGTGAATCCATGTGAGGATTCATATCTATGGTCATGTAATAAGTGATGTGTGTTTATGTGCTTTAATTATTTTTGCTTATGCTTGATATGCTTTGCATGATTTATTTGTGTATGCATGTTTAGTATGATTTTTATTTATTTATATGGTATACTTATAATATGCATGATGATATATGTTGAATATATTATGATGGATGTATGTTGAAATAGCAAAATTTTGGCTCCAAAGGCCATGGAGGAGGTCACGGTTTTAAATTTTCAAGACTAAAGTTATTATTGAAAATTTTCAAGAACTATGGAGTTCATTTTTAGTCCTTGAACTAAAGTAAATTTCGGATAAGACATCAACCAATTTGGTATTCACAAAATTATATTTTTATAGATAATAAAATTGAATGATTTGAGAAGTAAAGAAAATAAACAAAGGAGTTTGTTTTGTAAAAAGAATGCACATGATTTTTGGAGTTGAGTTTTCATGAATTTATTTTGTGTAGAAATAAGAATGGAATTTATTTAAGTTAGAAGAAAAATATTTCATGGTTCCAATGACCATCTATAAAGTTTTGATAATTTAGAAAAGAAACAAGAATGGAATTTATTTAAGTTAGAAGAAAAATATTTCATAGTTCCAATGGCCATCTATAAGGTTTTGATAATTTAGAAAAATATTTTAATGTTATAAAATATAAGAATTTTCTAATAAGGGTTTTTGAAAAGAGAATTAAAGTGTTATCAAGTGAAATTTTCATTAAAAAAAAGGAGATTGAAGGTGTTGAACTTCAAATTATTTTAAAGAGAATTAATTTTTAGAAGTGATTTAGAAATATAAAAGAAAACGTTTGTAACTTAAATTTACTAACGTAGAATTTATTTATTGGATTTTGGAAAACGCTATGAAATTTAAAATTAGAAATAGTAATTAAATCAACTAAATGTGATTTTGTAAAATTAAATCAATAAAAAGTGATGTTGAAAAAATATATTATGAAAAAGAATTTTTTGACTAAGAATAGAAAGAAAATAAAGTAAGAAATTATATTAAGAAAAGTCTAAAATAATATTTTAAAGTTAAAAAATATTTTACGAAGGGTAAAAACGGTGAAAAATGATTTATGTAACTCAAAAATGTAATTTTTAAATTACGCGATTTGAAAAATGTTAAAATATTTCTACGTGATTTTTAAAGCGTTTAAATATTTTACACGACCGAAATGTTGTAGAAAAATCGCTATGCGATTTAAAAATGAAAGAATATTTTTATGCATTTTAGAATACAGTAGAAAATTATTACGCAATTTTTAAACGTAATAAAAATGTTACAAATCGTTGTTTACGTAATAAAATATTACGTGACCATAAAAACGTGACAAAAATATTTTGCGAATGAGAAAAATGCAATAATATAAGGTTGCTGTTAATTATACAGTAAACTTTATAGTTAAAAATCAGTATGTGAATACTGTCCAAGAAATTGAGCAATTTGCCTATAATTGGCATAAATCCATTTTACGAACGTAAAATAGTATTTGAACTTTGTATGAGAAATTATGTGATTTACCTTTGGTTGGTAATTGGTGCATTACACATACATTGAAAATGGTCCGATAGACTGTAAATGGCTAATTGCCTAGGAGAAATGTACACCTCTTGAGTGGGTGTGATACGCGTAGTGTAGGTCACTTGTTGACCTTGGGGGCATCGGGGTGCGGGTTGCTCGCAATGGGCAGTTGGTAGCTCTTCTGTACCGTGAGTTAAACCGATGCAACACATCGATGATCCGGACCGAGACACTATTCTTAATCGAGATCTGACAAAGACTGTCGTGTATGTGCTAGATGTGCAAGATATAATTATAGCACTTGGTCTGAAGCATGTGATACCAGCAGCTTTTTTCGATCAATTTCTCCGACTTGAGTATTAGCTCCATGGAGTAGGACATTGAGTCTATGTGCGCATGCATGAAACTAAGTATCTATATCTATATGGCGTTGTTACTGTAATTGTTTTGCGATTTAAACAGTGATAGTGACATGCTGGTAATTATTATTTTACACTATGATGATGGCATAATTGTGATCATGATATGATATTTTTGCATGATATGTTGTTTGTATTATCTCTATGCTATCATGCTGGTATTGGTGTAGGTGATCTCACCTCTTTGTATGTATATCTGTATATTGTATTTATAATTGGGTGAAGACGTTGGAAAAGAAATGGTACAAGAAGCAGAAGAAGAGTTACTTCTCACATCAGGGAACGTAGAATTCTGACAGTATGACATCAAGAGCCAGTTTCTTCGGATATGTACGTCTACAACTTCACGGAGGAGCTGGAGAATGGAGGACAAGTCCCGATGAGCGAGGACTTATTTACGAGGGGTACCTCGATCGTTAGTATTAGTAGACTTTTTCGTGAAAATCCATTTTTCTGCGTGACTATCTTTGTTCATGTTGAATTTCCTTTACATATCAGGCAACATTGGGATACTAGAAATTATGTCCCAACGGAAATCAGCATAGTATCGTCAGCCCGGACACCTGTCCGTAGGGCTACTCATCATAACGGATTCCTACCTGCTGAGGAACCCGAGGAGGACCCGTCTGAGGGGTCTTCTACTTAGTTAAACTTGGGCAAATTTGAATTATGATATAAACTATGTGTGTAATTATTTAAGTGTGTTTATTGTTCCGAGACATGGTCTATAATAAATAAACCTGATAGCACTTGTGTAATATGTATATGATGTAAATTATGTGTGAGGTTATTGTATAATAATTTTATTTTCCGCTAAGTCTATTTTATTGTTATCCATAAAAAAAAATTTACAACTCGTACTTTTATCACAACATCCCATTTTATGACTATTGAGGGTATTTTGGGTAATAAAGTAACAATAAATGTGACACCCTACGGTGGGTGTTACAAAAAGAGTCACTCTTACAGAGATATTTATTGAAAGTGAAGAACTTTCTCTCAAGTTTTCAGTCGGTACAGCTAGAGCACATCCCAAGAGAGCAGAATTCAAGGGTCGATCTCTTGTCCAAATTGGTTAGCACTAAGAGCCCGGGTAATAACCGCTCTGTGATCCAGGAAATCATCCAACAACCATCAATCGCCGACATGACAATTTTTCAGGTTGATGGGGAGGAGCACGATTGGACTATGTCGTTGGTTGAGTACTTACAGTCCGGCAGCCTCCCTGATGACTCAAAGGAAGCATCTAGGCTAAAGAGAACCGTGGTCAGGTATACTATCTATAATGGGCAGCTTTACCGATGTGGATTTTCCTTACCCCTCCTTAAGTGCCTTACGCCGAAAGAAGTCAAATATGTTTTAGCCGAAGTCCATGAAGGGAGTTGTGGACACCATCTGAGAGGGAAAGCCTTAGCTTTGAAGGCTCTCAGGGTAGGTTACTACTGGCCGACGATGGAAGCAGATGCTCTCGCACATGTTCAAGTATGTGACAAGTGCCAGTGGCATTCGGATTATTATCACGCCCCACCTGAAGAACTATCCACGATGTCTGTACCCTGGCCCTTTTATCAGTGGGGAATGGACATCCTAAGTCCGTTCCCTTAGGCTCCCGGGCAGCTAAAATTCTTGATTGTTGAGGTGGACTACTTTACTAAGTGGATTGAAGCTGAGCCCGTAGTCACCATCACCTCGGCTTGAGTTCAGAAATTTACTTGGCGTCACATTATTACCAAATTCGGTGTTCCGGAGTCAATTGTTACGGATAATGGGACGCAGTTTAAAGACAAGGGGTTCGAAGAACTACTTTCTGGGCTGAAAATAAAACATCATTGTAGCGCAGTCGAGAACCCCAGGACAAACGGGCAGGCCGAAGCCGCAAACCGGATCATAGTCCGGGGATTAAAAAGAAGGTTAGATGAAGCAAAAGGGAACTGGCCGAGCAGTTGGACCACGTCCTTTGGGCCTATCGAACTACTCCCCACTCCTCGACGGGCGAAACTCCTTTCAAGCTAACATTCGGATGTGAGGCCATGATCCCGGTGGAAATTGGAGAACCAAGTCTGCGTTCTCAGAACTTCTCGTATGATGATAACCCCGGTTTAATCAGGGAGAACTTGGACCTGTTGGAGGAAAGGAGACATATTGCCCACATACGAGATGCGCGATCAAGCAGAGAACGGCATCCCAGTACAACCTGAAGGTCATCCCGAGAAGATTCCAGCCGGGCGACTTGGTACTCACAGAGTCGATGTCGGCGGATGGAATACCTCCCAAGGAAAATTAGCCCCTAACTGGGAGGGTCCTTACTAGGTTGTAATCAGCACCGACAAAGGAGCTTATACCCTAGAAACTTTGACAAGGAGGCCGATAAAAATTTTTTGGAATGCAGACAAACTTAGAAAATACTACAGCTAAGTGCCTTGTCAGGCCTAGTCTCCTAGTTAAACTTTGTTTGATCTGCCCAAAATTATTATGAAACGCACTTGATGATATTCAATAAAGTAAGTGTTATTTTCTCTATTGTGCTGTTCTTCTATTCAATTTTCAAGTTTCAGTTACTTCATAGTACCAACTGAGGTGTGTTGCCTAGTTCGTGCAGTAGAAAAATCCTATATTAGAAAAATTCTAGTACCAAACTAAAAACACGAAACGACCTCGGCAAGGACTAGTCTGTTAAAACATCATCGCGCGGTATCCTAAAAAGGACCCAGGACCTTGTTTCCTACCTTTGGCACGGATCTTAAATGCCGGATTTATCTGGACATCGGATCCTAAGCTAAGGTTTAAGCAGTTCTATAAAAAATAAAGAACATTGCACCGCGATCGGCAAGAACAACGTTAATTAATAGAGCCCAAAATCTGGGTTGATGTTTACAAAAGACCGAGGTACAGAAAAACCAAAACCTCGAGCAGGAGGACAAAAAAAAAACCCTAATTTGCACCTAAGTCTGGACCACGGATAGTAGAGTCTTCAGCCGAATTTGAAGCCACACGAGGAGCCACAAGAGACCCTTCCCGAACCACCTTTCCGAAGTCAAGTCCACCCAAAACCAATGCAGGGGTTGAAATGTTGGACTTGGCTGACAGCGCTGCTGAATTGATCTTCTTTTATCTTGGTGCACAATGATATCAGCTGGTTAACATCAGTCTGAAGAGAGGTAATTCTAGTCTCACACCACCGAGACTTGGCTCGAGAATTGTCACTTTCAGCCCGAAGCGCGGCAATCTGCTTTTGCTGTTCGGTCAGGGTGGCCTCCCTTGCTTTGCTGGCATCCTTCAAAGCAACTACTTCGGCTTCTAACTCCTTTACCCGAAGTAAAGCTTCTTCCTTGGCTTTTGCGGACTCCTCCAGATCCTTAAGAGCTTTGGTTTCGCCACTCTTAGTCGTGGCCAGTTTGTCCGCCATTTCTCGTTCACGATCCTCAAGGGCGAGCTCTAAGAACCGAGCTTCAGCAGCAATATGGATCTCCATGTTTTGAAAAGCCAACAAAGCTTCTTTTGGCATGCGTCGGGCGAGGTGATCCACAACTTCTTTATCAAGAATATTGAAGTCAATAAATTCCTGGGGATCTGCTTCCTCCTGAGACAACTCTATTGGCCCAGAAATTTCTTCTGTCGCTATCCTCTTATTCCGGCCACTAGACTGCCCTTCTTCCAATGCCGCCATCTTTCGTCCCCGAGGTGATTCAGGAGAGTCATCCACATTGATAGGTTCCACCACCTCAGAAGGAACCTCAGGCATCGTGCTCGTAGGGCTCGGCATAAACCCCACTGGAGGACTCATGGGAACATCATAATTCCTTGCCCTAAGTGCCTCCAAAATAGCCAAAGAATTACCACCCACCATCTCGGCTAAGCTCTCTGCAAAACATAGAAACAAAAGTCAGATACATTACAACAGTGGGTATTCAAATATACACCATGGCTGACCGACGTTACCTAGCACGGTCTAAAGCTCATCGTCATCCGGGCTATCTAAAATATCTTTAGGCCGGATCTTGCCGACCTCTTCAACCCACATGTCGAAGAAGTTCACACATTCAACCTCTTCATCGGTGAGCTGGTTGATCTCCTTCTTAAACGATTGAGTAGGGATACTCCATGCCGTCGGATTTCAGTAAAGACTGAATACCGTCTCCTCACCATTACCCATCCAAAAGGGACGGCTACCATTTGCCGCCTTCAATTTGAAGAATTTCTCTTTGAAGTCTTTGTAACTTTCCAAGTACGGCAAGAATACAACCCTTCCTTGCCAGGATCGAACTGAGAGTCAAGACTGCTGTCGAGCACGGGCTCCAAGGGTTGAATACCGGGTATGGAAATAAAAGAATGCCCCTTCAGAGCATTGCAACCCCACTACCCGGTATATTCTTTCAAAGGCCAGGATGTTTGCCCAACCATTGGGATGAATTTGACTGGGGGCAGCGTGAAGAGTCCGGAGAATAGCAATATGAAAATCGTTGAAGAGAAGCCGTAGTCCGAATCGCGTGAAAAAGTCCTCGTAGAGATACATGAAGTGCTCGCCTTCTTCACGAGTCTAGCACACTCGTTCTCTCTCCGGGGACAAAATCACGAACTCATTGTCCCTTACACCACCCTCGGTGAGCTTCAGGTATTCCTTCAGCCTATCTAGTTCAGCGCCGGACTCATAACGGGATATCCTGTCATAGGCATCATCTGCAACCCACGTATAGGGCAACAAAGGACCTCGGCGAATCCTAATCTCCTGCTCCGCTAGTTGATCTGAGGTCGGGGCAGGAGCTTCACCTCTTAGCCGCTTTCTTCTGGCCATTTAGTTTCCTGGAAGACACACAAAGACCTAGGGTCAGAACCAAAGATGTTCAAAACATCCAAACATGGCAGTAGGTGAGCAGCAAACTAACACCCACGCACCGGCCTCTGCACCCACTGAGACTTAAGCCTCGGAAGGACATCCCTGCCCGCCGTACGCGGCGCAGCAGGGGAGGTGCAACATCAGGCAACGCCGATTGGAAAGGGGGACGAAATAGCTATCCCCAAAGTTAACAGAAGAGGAAAGCAAACAGTCTACCAGAAGGACGTTCGCATATTCAAGTTATCCATAAAAATGGTGGTTAGAGAAAGAAAATACCTTGACAAAGGATAGTAGAAGCTGCTTTAAAACGCAAACACCACTGCCGACAGTCGTGAAAACTTGTCGGATTTCCTCTCAAGCAATCAGTTTTTAAGCAGAAACAGTAAAAGGTGAAAAATAGAAGGACGAAGCCCTATTTATAGAAGCTACGGTTAGGGGACATTTCCCTCCATTCAGTATGAATTTGAAAAGATGTTCATTATGATGCGCAAAGTACTATGCACGACTCCTCAACCAGAGCAAGCCACGTGGCTCACGTCGCTGTCATGGCAGTTGAGGGGACGGCCACTCAGCAGAACTAACCAACCCTAGTATCTACAACGTCTACAAAATATTAAAGACCCCGGCTCATTATGTATCCCGGTAAATCCCTTCACGGTAACAAATACCCCAGTTAAGTTGCTTAAACTTTGCACTTTGTCTGTCTCGGCAAAGTACAGAGCTGTGGGCATGTTATACAGGGCGAGCATTGGACTCACCTCGGTACAATATAAATTCCACAAATCAGAAATGGTCAAAGAAGTTGCTTGACAATTCAATCAGATTTTATTTCATTTCATACATCGTCATATATCAATACAAAGGAGAAGGAAAACAAGGGATATGAAAAGGCTAAACAGCACTGACGAGCCCGGAGGCCAACTTTTTTACTGTGAACTTTCACATCCAGATTCTCTAGAGCACACACCAGTCTCTTCCCTGTTGAAGCTTCTTGAAAAAGTGGATTGGCTTCAAAAAACTGAGGATAACCGGAACAGAACACTGCCGCGGGCTCAGGAAATTTCAGCCATACCACTCAATTAAGTTCCACTCACAAGGATAAAAGACTGACGTGCGTCTTCTTCGGTTGAACGGAGTTGGGCGTGGAATGAACTTCTTCATGATCACTCCGGGACACTTGGAAGCAATTACTTCAATGGTCCCCCCGGCTTATGTAAAAGGAGGACCAAGAAGGGCTCTATTTCTCCAATTACCTCCGTCCAACATGACAGGGATTACAGAACTTCCCAGCGAAGAAGAATGAATTAGACATTCCTTCATACGCTGGGAAGGTAAAGTCCCCGTCCTCATTACGCTGGGAAAGGAAAGTTCCTAATGAAACAAGGTTTTTAGCAGGAGAAGAAGTATCTTCAAATATTTTGGGAAAAGCAGGAAAATGGTGACCTTCACAGAAGGCAAAACTTCTCTAACTCCCTCTGAACACAAGCACAGGCGTAAGAACAGCAAAACCATTCTGGAAGATTGCAGGATTAGGTGGAAAAAGGAATGATTGTACTAGGCGTGAACCTCCCTGTATTTATAGAACGAAAGGCTTTGACCGACCCTACGAATCAAATCAACGACATTAAATGCTCTCCCTTTCCTATTGGTTACGAGAGCAACAGATGTCTGGGAAACATTGAAACTGATCCTCTTTTAAAGGATCCTTATCTCCCATTTAAGTCAGAAGCAACAGTTTCCAAAGATAAGGATTCAGATTTCTACAAGTTTTAGGAAGTCTAGGAATAAGATCCAGATTCCGAGGAAGCAACAAGATCCAGATTCCGAGGAAGCAGCAAGATCCAGACTCCGGGACAAGGGGTACGAATTTACCGATCTCCAACCCTGACGACATTTTAATACAATGAACGTCGACCTCGGCGTGAGACATCGCGAAACCTGGCTTTGAAGTCAGGGCGTAGCTCGTTACGCTTTATGAAGCTGAATACCTTGGCACTTGACTACCCCATCAAAGCACCAAGCTGGGAGCAACTGTTCTGGACCGTGGACCGGAATCCTACCCAGAAGGGTCAACCCAGCACACGCTCCACCTTACTCCTCCATCAACACCCCGGAAAATATCATAAGACCTCGGAACGTGTAATTCATGAGGATCAGGGAATCAACAGACTTTCGTAACTGTTAATACGAATCTCTTTGATTCTATAACCTCTCCTCTCAATGAATGACTATAACGTCCACAATACAATAATACCTGCAATGAATGCTCTGACGCCAATCATGCTTCATAAAGATCGGGCTAAGTAAACCAAAAGGGTAACATTTTGATTGGGTAACAGACACCTTAGCACACTAGCTGACTTGAGCGTCGGAGTCCTTTTTGCAGCTATCACCCCCGCCGGACCTTGACGGTGGAACGCAGTTGCAGAAGGGAGGAAACCACCAAACTATACCTTCAATAGGTATCCATCTGAATCCGTTCAGAATACTCGTTGCTCTCAAAAAAAATTCTTTTGACTTTAATCTCACAAAAGAAAAATTTATAAATCTAGCCCAAATCAAAAATATTTTCAAATTATAAAAACTCAATTTTAAAATTTTAAATTATAAGAATTTAATTAAAAATTTATAAATAATACAAAAATTTTCAAAATAATTTGACCAAAAATTTATTATGAGCCTCACTTATTAGCAAATGAAGAACAAGGAGGCAAAATCAGAAGTCAGCATAACGTGGTTTGTCAAGTTAGCCTGCGCGAATAGACACCAATCGCATCGATTTCCACGCAATTTGATTTGTCAATACAATCATATTTTTGGTACAGATACAGCCATAAGGTTAATCAAATAAAGAAAAATTAAAAAAAGCTCAGAAGGGTAATCAAATAATGACTTTGCATAATAGGAGTAGAAATATATGCCCTAGAATAAAAGGACGCAAATAAGGGTTTTTATTTATTTTTTGGTATTAAAAGGAAGCATATAAGTTATAACCGCTACATCATATTGCTGTCATCGCCTTTCCATTTATGCAAATGCTATAGTAGTTTTTGTTTTTTGGTGAGGATGCAATAGTAGTGAAAGTGAAATTATAACATCTTATTATAAAAAAATATTATTAATTTTCATAAAAATATTTAAAGTATAATAAATATGATAAGTACATTAAATATGATAAATAATCTATAAAATATTTAAGATTAAATTATAATTTTGATCTCTATAGCTTTTACATGTTTTTAATTTAATCTCTATAATTTTTTTTTCAAATCAATATTTACATTTGCACATGTTTTTAAAATAATTTTCGACATTAACTTTTATTGCAACACCATTAATTTAATCTTAATGAACATTTTATAAAAAAAAGACCATCTAATGGAACACCTATTGATCATAAGATTACCTACTTAGAAGTAAGGAGCAATTACTGGAATAAAGAAACATAGATCGAATAATTTTGTTTAACAAAAAAGTGTATATAAAAGAGCACCTATTGAACAAAGAAAATACTTACTATATGTTAATCAACTGACAATATTATAATAATGTTATAATAGAAATTGATGACAGAGACTATTTTGAAAACGTTTATAAACGTGAGAACTAATTTGAAGAGAAAAAAATTATAAAGACAAAATTGAAAATGAGTGTGTCATAACTCGATTCCAAGGTATGTAACCAGCTGAGGATTAGATACTTTTAACCCTTGAAGCCTAACTATCACATGCAAACTCAATACTGTTTATGACAAAACTCACATAATTTAAACATAACCACCTAAATGCCCTAGGTAAAGCCTTCCCAAAGATGGGAGACTTCCTATTATTTAACATAACATGAAAAAAAAAGTTACAATAACTTAAACACACATAAGTAGATCATATTTCATCGATACTTATTTGACTACTAATAACACTTATGTAGACCATTATGTAATATGAATATACCCAACCCTATGAGTGCAAAATCAGGTATCCATATATTTAAGTTATCTCCAAATAATAAAGCTATCTCACTTTAGAAGTGATCAGGTTCTCTATGATAGAGGTACATAAAATATATGTTCAAGCTCTGAAAAATGAAATACAACAGAGTGAGTTTACAACTCAGTGAATACAAGGGTACTCAAGTGCCACTGATAAAAAATAATGCAAATATACTTTATATAGATAATGAAGATTAAATATCATAAATGTATTCCAATGCTTTTCTTTGAAATTCACTAAAATATTAACGAATTCAAATTCCAAATTATTAAAAATATTTTCTTTCAGGAAATCCTTTTTCAAGGAATCTCATATTTATAAGAAATATCTCTTTTAGAAATAATTTCTTATTCAATATTACTTTCTTGTAATAATAATATCAAGCTCAACTAGAAGAACAACAGTTATTTACAGATACGCATATCAAATCTTTAGCCTCAAATATTTTTACTTGGGCATCAAGAAATCATTTCTATAGCCCATATATTTCCATCAAGGCATCAACCACACATAAGTCTCATAATCATATAACATTCTCATTATTTGATCATTATCATACTATGGTATACTAAGAAATTCTTTATAATGTCATTGATATTCTAAAATATATTTTCAATATTTTCATCACAGTTTATGTATTTCATCATATAAGTAAATACTCAAACTTAAAAATTAAGCAAAGATAACTATCAATACTCAAAATATACATTATAACCAATATTCATTTTAAGATATCAAAATTTATTTAGTTAGCTACAGAGAAATATATAAATATATATGTAATAACCATATACATAATAAGTTAAGATAAGAATTTAAAATCTTTAGCTCATAGTTCATGACTCAAACTATGTATAAAAATGTCATAATATAAAATATGACAAAATTAATATTGTAAACTTTCAAGTTAATTTAATTAAAGTATGGTGATACCAAGGCAATAACCCAAGAGTATTCCAAGCACTCATAGTACAAATATCCTTAGTTGAAAACTTATTAGTGTGGTATCAAGTACCTTCTCAGCTTCTAATAGCTTAGGAAATAAAAGCCAAAAAATGAAAGATGGGGGAATTGAGCAACGTAGATCATTGTATAAGTTTTTTATTTGAAAGTGAGTGTTTTCATAATGCAGTTGTAAGCCTTAATTGATATGCATTGCTACTGCACTTCACATAGTTCAAAATGTAGGATTCAACAAGGTAGACAAGCCATTTAAGGTGGCATTAAATGCATACATGCAAACCGTTGAAAAAGTTAAAACAAAGGAGAGTATTTTCCCTTCATGCCTAAAAGCTTAGGCAAGTGATGGTTTGTTGCCATCAATGCATAGCATGAGCAAATGTTCATAAGCCATGCAGAAGCTGAAATGTAAAGTGTTTCACAAAGTATGCATGAATGAATTTGAATGTAAAGAGTGAGCATACCTAAAAATACATGAGTGAGTTTTGTCTATTTGTAATAAATACGTCAACTAACTGATCAAAAAAAAAAAAAATACGTCAACTAACTTTACCCACCATTTTCTACTTGCTATATCTAAAATCCAAAGGAAAATAATTAATTCTCTTAATTCATCATCTTAATATATTTTTTAATTATTAAATAAAAAAATATTAAATATTTTTTATATTTTTAAGATATTAATTATATTTAATTTTTTATTTAATACTTTTTATTAAATAATAAAAAAATTATTAAAAATATATTTTAAAAGAATATAACAAAACTTAAAGCCAAAACATGCTTCTTACTGTAAAATCTTGATACTATGTTCGTAGAGCATGTTAGACCATGTTTTATTAACTTGCATGATATTATGGCTTGCCATAAATACTGCCTCAATCACTATAGACTTTTCTGTATTCACAATTTTCTTTCATGCTAATAATAATAATAATGATGATGATGATGTAATGTCGAGACTTGTCTTCAAAACATGTTCTCAGTGTCTATTTTTCACATGCTTCTTACACAACAAAGAAGAAACGTAGTATACTTGTAATAAATGAAATCAAAATCAAAGACTTATTGAAAAGCAAACTTCTAAACAGAATTTTAGGTGTCCTATTCACATAGCATGCCAACATTTATTTACTTGCATGAAAGTTAAACTTGCAATAGAGGCATTTTTCAAACATAATGGACTTTTGTCCATTCTTTGTTTTTTACCAAGAAATATACGCTTGCAAGTTCTATTCCAAAAATATGCTTGAAATTTATCCAATATTAATAAATAAGATAAGTTATAACTTTCCTATTTCTCCTTGTTTATCATTTGCATAAATGCTTCTTATTCCTAATTTTATTTTGTTTTTTTTTCTTTTTTTTTTTTGACTAGTAAAGTCTGACAAAGCATACAACCACTTCCACATATCATTTATGAAGTTACCAAGGCTTGTAAAATTATTTACCAAGCAAGCATAAAAAAAACAAATTAATGAAGGTTTCTACTTACAAACATGCTCCTAAATCAATAGTACGGTAAAAACTTATCAAACATAGATTTATTTTCTTACATGAAGTTCAAGTTTTTCAAAAATTAAAATTTCTGTAATCATAAGGGACCCTTGTCTATTTTGATTATTCTTCCTCTTTCTTAAAAAAATAAAGATATCATAAAGTGAAAATTATAACAACTAAAATTATAATTTAACCTTAATAATATCATTGCTAAAAATACTTATATATATATAATTAATAAGTAAATGTGCATTTTAATCTTTTTAAATTTTAATATTTACTCAACATGGTATGATACTCTACTAAACCTTAATATTATATCAGAATTAATCATAACAACTACTTTAAAAGTCACACACATGATAATACATGATTGATTGATAGTGTAAAAATATTTAGATGCACTAATAGTGCATCAAAATTAAACTCTTATTAATTATTGTCACAATTGAATAAAAACAATTGACTTCTATTATTATTGCTTTAATTGAGAGGAACTATGATGTTCATCTTAAAAAATCATTTTTCTTTTAAAGAATTTATCTACTGACATACCCTATTAAAAAATTACAATTAACATTATATTGTTCTATCAATTTATTTAAATAATGATAATTATATAGCACTTTAAATTTTTAATAAAACTGCATTACATAAGTTAAAATTTTAAAAATTAGCAAACTTAACAAAAACTAGAAGCATTAAAGGCATACAAAGAGAAGAAGAATAAGAGATTTCTAAATATCAATCTCACAAAGCAAATCATTGAAGGAAAAGTACATAATTGAAAGAAAAAAAAAAGAAATATACTATCAAAAGTACCTAAAAAGATTGGGAATTTGGAAAAGTCTTCTTCACAAGGCACAGGGGATAATATTTTTTCTCTAGGGTGCACTAAATTCTTTTAATTGTTTCTATATATGCTATTTTTTTTAAATAAATCTAAGGGGGAATGCTCCCCCTCATTCTAATGTGGCTTTGCCACTTATCGAGGTCTGATGTTGATGAGTTATTTTTATAGCATTTCTTGAGTTTAGAGACTTATCATAATCTTAAAATGGGACAACTATCTTTAACCTTAAATTTTTGTATACCAAATAAACATTAAATGAGTCCAATCACTTAAAAATACTACTTTCATGACATTAAAATAATATTCACCCCTATCTTATAAATTTGTACTTCTTTTTTTATAGTAATAAAATTTTAATTGTACTTTCATTCTCATATGATCATATGTCCTTATTCTCTAGTATTCTCCTTATGATTCATACTTTCATCTTCCTTCTTCTCCTTAACTACTCCTTAATTACCTTCTCAATAATTATTTTCTCAATTAACCAAGATTCTTTATTTCCTTAATTATCTTCAATCAAATTTAAAATTCCTTCGGACACTCAATTTTTTAGTAATCGGCAATTACTCCATTTTCTTAATTTTTTTTTCCAAATTTACGAATGTCAAGTTAGTTTATAGCAATTTTCCAAATTTAAAATTACTTCATTTTTAGTTAGAAACATATTGTAAAATTTATTGTAGGAAGAATTTTAGTTTGCAATGAATGATCTAACGCATGAAATTGGTTTTGTTGAAAAAACATGATGAAGTACAATTCTGTTTGGTGCAATTGGTAGCTTATATTTTATTTTGTACAATAAGTAATAAGATTAAAACATGAAAATAAACTACAAATGGTCATACACTAATTTCTATTTTATAATTATTATCTAGGCATTAAGATTAAAACTATGATCATAATCTTATATAATGCATTGACTATTGATTATTACATGTATGACTTTTAAAGTAATTATTATAAAAATCAAATATTTTTAATAATGTAATAATATATAATTAAATGATAATATAATTTTTTTATATTGACAATATATTAAAATTAAATTTATAATTAATTATTATTTATCTTTTATACATGTCATAACTAATGTTCCATCTAACTTTTAGAACCTAACTCCGCCACCTAGCCTGAAAAAATTTGAACTCCAAATAATTAATTATCACGATTTGCCCTTACCAATCGCATGAATCATTGTTGGCAGACTAATTTAATGTTACTTATGAATAAACTAGTTATGTAAACTATAAATCAATTTAGTCATTAGTCATGCCTAATCAATTTTTAAAAGTCAGACTACAAAAATTGCCATTTTAGTGATAAATAAATTTTAGCTTAATATGCAATGTTAAGGATTTAAGTTTGTAATTAAAAAAAAACTCTTACAGAGAAGGATAACTTTAAGATCTCAAACAAGATTAATTTCATACTTCATGAAAATTTTTATAGTAGTAACTTGATAGCTACGATATCTAGCATGAATTGAAGTATTTATTAAATTAAAAAATATTAGTAATATACTTTTTTAAACACTTTTTTAAATATATATTTTATTATTAATCTAAAATAAGTATTGTTAATATTTATTTTTTAATAATTTTTTTAAATATATGAGATAAATTATTAATAAAATAAGTGTTAAAAAATATTTAAAATAGTGTGCTAATAATATTTTTTTATTAAATATTAATTTTATATAAAAAATAATTATAAATATTTGAAAACAACTAATAATTAATAAAAATTTGACAAATCATTCTAAAACGTAAAAAAAAAAAAAAAATAGGTACAGTAAAATTCCCTGCTTTATGAGTGTAAGATATCCCGGGAACAAAAAAAAAAGTCAGCCAATTTGTGTGGGTTGGTTAACATATTTGGTTGCTCATGTGTTTATTATATATATAAACTAGTAGCCAATTGCCATTTCGTAAACTTGATTAGTGGAGAAAATAGGGACGCTATGGCTTGTTCTTCAATGAGAATCTCAAGGCTGCTCTCTCGCTCTTTCTCTTCTGCTTCTTCTACCTTTTTATTTTCTCGAGGTACTCGTTCTTTACCACTTCGAACCTGGTGGGGGTGATATGATCATTTTCCTATATCGGGAAACGTTCTTCTCTTCAATCTGTTTTTTTTTTTTCCTTTTTTTTAGTTGGTTTAATGGGTCTGTTTTCTTTGGTTTCATTGATGATGGGATCACTGTCATTGTTTGTAAAGAGAGAAAATAATAGGACTATAGGAGCTTTTGGAAAATGGTATATGAAAAGTTTGAAACTTTACCAATGAGCTGTAATAATCAGTGTAAAAAAAAAGAGTTCATTCATTGCTTGGTCCCTCTCAAGTACTCCCTTGTTTCTTATTTGCTCCTTCTTGGTTCGATGATTCTTATGTTTTCGTAACTGTGCTTTTACATTCTCTCACTTCACCTGCCAGTGCATGTTACATTTTCGGGTGTAGCAATGTGAAAGCACTTCCTGGCACAACTCATGTTCATGATCATCATGGTTTCAATTTGTGATTAGTGGGGTGTGTTTTGATTTGGGGGTTTAATTAAGTTTTTTAAGGCCACTGACCCTTTTTCTGATACTCAATGCTTGAATGAAATAAAATAAAATAAAAAAACAACCTTTCAGGTGGGAATGGTTACCAGGGTGCAGGGCTCAGTAAATACAGCACTACTGTTGCCATTGAAGAACTAATTAAACCAGCAGTACAAGTAGAGCACACCCAGCTCTTAATTGATGGAAAATTCGTTGATGCTGCTTCTGGTGAGTTTTTGTTTTGTTAATCTTGTTTTGTGTTTCTACCCAATTCCCTTCACCATTTGGACATAAAGTTTGCATTTTGACTAAAAGGGAAAAAAGAGGAAGATCAAAAGGAAAAAAAAAAAGGAGTTTTGAAGTTTTTGTGGTATCTTATTGTTGGGATTCCTCTGGCATCAGGTAAAACATTTCCAACGTTGGACCCCAGGACAGGGGAAGTCATTGCTCATGTTGCTGAGGGTCACTCTGAAGATGTTGATCGAGCAGTTGCAGCTGCGCGAAAAGCATTCGATCAAGGGCCATGGCCTAAGATGACAGCCTATGTAACTGATCTTTAAATGTTTTTCTAATTTTACTTTTCATACGGTTAACTAAGCCATGATCTTTGGTCCCATGATTCTGCATTTAAATCCCTTTTTTTTTTCTGTTACTATGATTTTATAGGAAAGGCAAAGGATATTGTTGCGTGCTGCTGATCTACTTGAGAAGCATAATGATGAGCTTGCAGCACTTGAGACTTGGGATAATGGGAAGCCATATGAACAATCTGCTCAGATTGAAATTCCAATGCTGGTTCGCCTATTTCGATACTATGCTGGTATGTGGGATGAGGAATGTGGAACTTTACTTTTCTCCTCTTTGTTTTGTGAAACTATACTAACAATTTGTATTTCCATATTCTCCAGGTTGGGCAGATAAGATTCATGGCCTCACAGTTCCAGCTGATGGGCCATTTCATGTGCAAACATTGCACGAACCCATTGGTGTTGCCGGTCAGATAATTCCATGGAACTTCCCTCTTCTCATGTTTGCTTGGAAGGTTGGACCAGCATTGGCCTGTGGCAACACTATTGTTCTGAAAACAGCTGAGCAGACACCATTGTCTGCTTTATATGCAGCAAGGCTATGTCACGAGGTGGGTGGTACACCAAATTTCATTTTGTAACAAGCATGGTTTTAATTTAATTTTTTCAAATTTCCAATAATTAAAATAAAAGGCGTTTGGGTTCTGAAATCTTGTAGTTTAATATACCTCATAAGTGGTCAAAACATGTCCATGCTAGTTAAGGCAACATATCCAGTTATTAATGTAATTATTCGAATTTCTTTGTTGGAAAGATATCTATCTTGAATCTTAATTCCAAATTTATAATCTGTGTGGCAGGCTGGACTTCCTCCTGGTGTTTTAAATGTAATATCGGGCTTTGGTCCAACTGCTGGTGCTGCTCTTGCTAGTCACATGGATGTGGATAAGGTACTAATGTATTTAGTTCTGCAGTAATATTCAATTTATTTTAACTTGTTTGCTGTATGGTTCATCCCCTCCACCACTCAACATTTGCAAATCCTTTTATTGAGGTATTGTAATGATTTTGGCAGTGACATGAATGAGTTTCTTGCACCAAATAAGGTGCTTGTATAGTCAAACTAGATGCTTAGAAAAGAACTATTCAGATTCAGACCATGGCCCCTGCAGTCTCTGGAAATTCTATCATAAAATTTTCATGGCAATTAAAATTTCAGTTTCCTAGTCTAGTGAAGAAGTTTCAAATTCTAATTTGATATTTATTTTCTCACTAATGGATTATTAGAAACCTGATAATGTCCTCATAGCCTTAACTTTGGACAATCTCTCGCAGCTTGCTTTCACTGGTTCAACTGATACTGGAAAAATTGTCCTTGAACTGGCGGCAAAAAGCAATCTGAAGCCTGTAACTTTGGAGCTTGGTGGGAAATCTCCTTTTATTGTATGTGAGGATGCTGATGTAGATCAGGCTGTTGAGCTAGCACACTTTGCCTTATTCTTTAATCAGGTATGTATAAGTATAGAGTTCTCTTTGTAAAACAATTATCTTTCATAGAACTCAGAAAATTTTGATTGGTGTTCTTTGTGACATTCAGGGACAATGTTGCTGTGCTGGGTCTCGAACATTTGTACATGAACAAGTATATGATGAGTTTGTTGAGAAAGCAAAGGCTCGTGCTTTGAAACGTGTTGTTGGCGATCCATTCAAGGAAGGAATAGATCAAGGTCCTCAGGTAAATTGCGAAGAATCCTTTGCAGGCAACCCTCATGTTTGAGCTTAGAGCTTTGTTTTCCAAAGTCATTTGAGGGTGTGATATATCGACAATTTGGCATGGCATTGTGTTTGCATTTCACTAACTCAATGCTGATTGCTGATGACTGGAAATATGTTACTGCCCTAGTGATGTTCAGATACTTGATGCTTCACAGTATTAAAATGCATAGAAAGAATGCTACATTGTTACTAATTTGATATTCCCTGTCCTAATGTTTGAGTCTTCTAAAATGTCTGACTATACTGATGATTTCGTGTATGATTCAAACAATCAGATTGATTCAGACCAATTTGAGAAAATACTGAAGTATATCAGATATGGTGTTGAAAGTGGAGCTACCCTTGAAACTGGAGGAGATAGACTTGGCAACAAGGGCTTCTATATTCAGCCTACTGTCTTCTCAAATGTTCAGGTAAATCTTTTAGTTGCACTCTCATATTATTAAAGGAGGCTGAAAATACAATTCCTAAAGTTTTTAGTTGTATTTGTAACAATTTCCAGGATGGCATGCTGATTGCAAAGGACGAGATATTTGGCCCAGTGCAATCCATATTAAAATTCAAGTGAGAGCAATGATTTCTATTTTGTGGAGAATGTTATTATCTATGTGCTTTGCTTTGTGCATTAATTTTTCTGTTGATCCTAGGGACCTTGGTGAGGTAATTCAGAGAGCAAACAACACACGTTATGGCCTTGCAGCAGGGGTCTTCACTAAGAACATAGACACTGCCAATACTTTGACTCGAGCATTAAGAGCTGGAACAGTATGGGTAAACTGCTTTGATACATTTGATGCTGCAATTCCTTTTGGTGGGTTCAAGATGAGTGGGCAGGGCAGAGAAAAGGGAGAGTACAGTCTTAAGAACTACTTGCAAGTGAAGGCTGTTGTTACTCCCTTGAAGAACCCAGCATGGCTTTGAGCGTCAGTAGCTTTTTTCTGGTCTTCTTGGTGGACTAGATGAATAAATAGGACTCCAATGATAATGATGATAAAATCCTTTTTGTTTTCATCTACGCATATCACATTGTTGACTTTTTTTTTTAAATTATTAGTGGGATGTTTGAATAATTTGTCTAGTAATTTTAATAATGCCCTTTATCTTTATTTCTATCTCATCAATGTTTTAAAAATGAAAGATTCCATCAACAAGGCTTACAAGTCATGGATTGATTGATTTAATAGGTTAGGTCACTAGTTGAAGTGAATGAAGTAATAATTATATATATATAATCTTCTCTCCTTGATTCTCACTTATAATTTTCAAGACTTTATTATATTTTTTAGTATAATTGTATGAATTGAACCGAATTAGCCGGTCACACTGAAAAATTAGTGAATTGACTTATAGATCAGGATTCTCTTTGTCAGGTGAAAATAAAATAAGAAAATATCTCATCTTTTAAAAATATTTTATTTTATAATAAAATAAAAGTTATAAAATATAACTTAATAAATTTAAGTCATTATTAGATCAATAACTGCTCCCTCTCTTGTTAAGCCTGATTAATATCCGATTGAATCGGTAAAAACTGGCAACTGACTTATTAGTGAATTGGCCTATTGATCGGTGAAAGGATTGGATTGATTCCTTGTAAGCCTGGTCAATATCCTATTGAATCGGTAAAAACTGGCAATTGACTTATTCTCTTGTAGGCAAAAATGGTTTAAAAAAAAAAACAAAAGGCAAAAAAATAATAGAATGCCCGAGCTGAATGTTTGTGGCTCGGTTGGCTTGGCCGGAGCTCTTCTTGACGTTGGGAGGTTTGTGGTGGTCTAACTCAGGGAAGGCTGGGATTTGAGGAGTGAGGAGCTCATTGAAACCCACATCAAAAACAAGCTTCAAAGGACTAATAACACTTGAATCTTGATGACTTCCTAGTTCCAACCTACCTTCATGCCCAGCTTCAGAGCTTAGAGGGCCTATGCAATCCTTCTAATTGGGCATGAGAGAAATCTCAACCACACGTGGTGTTAGAAGGAGAAATAATTAGGTTGGAAAAATTGGGGAGAAACAAGTGGTTTTGGGGTCAAATCTTAGTGTTGAAAATTTTGTTTATTTTAATAATTAATTATAATAGAATTAATTTTATATTTAGATATATTAGTTAAAAAGTAATTTTAAAATAATATATTTTATTTAAATGATATAAAAAGAATTATTTTTATGTATTAAATTATTAAAAGAAGTATAAATTGATTAAAAAATTATTTGATTGAAAATAAAATAATATTTATATTTTAAAGTTTTTTAAATAATTTATAATTAATAATCAAAAACTTGTTTATAAAAAAACTGTTATAATGATTGAATTTTATACAAAAAATTATTAAAGTTAATTTATTTAAACATGATTAAACAGTAAAAATAAAACATTTTTTAACAAAAAAACTATTAAATGAAGGATAAAATCTTATCCCTTAATATGAGTTTCTCTTGACTTTTCTTTGTACTAATGTATTATTGCAAGGAAAAAAGAAAACAATTTAGAAAAGGAATTAATTAAAGGAAAGTCATTAAATATTAAAGAATAAAAGGACTTTACGGTCTGCAACTTTGCATAGCATGTAGTCCAAATTTCTAGTTGAATTGTCGAATGGCTGGTTCGACTGGTGATTCAGTGACTCAGTTAAGCAACCAAGTCAATTTTCGATCTAAATTATACAATTATGTTATTCAAGTTTCACGTTTGATTCTCTCTCACTCAATCTCCAAAACTCCAATACCTTCTCAACTCTCCCAACCATCGCATGCAACTTTAATTTGTCTTTTATCCTCACTTTTTCCTTTCCAAGCTTTGTTGTCTATTGACTTTCCTCCCCTCCATTCTCTCTACATCCTGTCTTCTCCCTTTTCATCCCTCCATTCTTTCCATCTTTTCTTCCCCTTCCTTCCATCAATTATTTATACTTCCACGTATATTTTTTTTTTCTTGATCTATGGGATGGGAAGCCATGGCTGGTTGCATATACACTTCGATGGTGCAGCTAGAGGTGTCCGTAGGTAAGGTTAGGTGGGTTCAGTGTCATTTTTAGACCCGACCTAAGAAATTTTTTCCTTCAATCTTCTGGTCTTGATCAAGAGATTTTTTCAGGTGACTCAAACCCGCGCACCTGCTCAAGAGTGGGTTGGGTTGGGTCTAACTTTTATAAAGGATATTTAAAAAAAAATTCTTGAAAAAAATTAAAATATAAAATCTAACAAATTAACATCATAAGTCTCAATATCAAATAAAATAAACACCATAAGTCAATAAGTGCAAAACAAATTAACAATTAATAAGTCTTACTAAGTCTTGAATAAATTAAACAAAATTAGTCATAACTTAAACAACAAATTATTAACCAATCAAAGTCAAATATCATATATCATATGAATTATGGACAACATAATCATTGACTTTACTCTCTATTTTATCTGTATACTCTTTATCATCTAAACGATCCATTAATTTTTTAACACAACGGTCACTTAGATGCATCGAGAGTCTTATGAACTTATTTTCTTTGTTCACTTTGAGAGTAACATCACAATGCCTACACTTAAATTTGATTGGAACAATACAAAAATGAGGAAAAAAAAATCCTAAAATGTCACCATGGGTATTTAGGATCCATGGATATCTTATAGAATTCTGCACGACGGTGTGCCCTCCTTTCCTCCTTGGTCTGCACAATTAACAAGATAATTGTCAAATTACATACAAATTTAAACTCAACAATGAAATAATAAGTTCATAAGAATTAGAAAGCCAACCATTAAACCTCAAACAGCTAAAAGAATAAATGTTTAAGACCCACAATTTCTTCTCTAATAGCTGGCATATCTAACATACCAAAAAAGTATTAACAATTACTAATAGACAATTAATAATTCATTAAACAAATTGAATGAGTTCTATATAACACACTACCAGTTTTAAGCTTCTCAATATCATCCATATGAACTCGTAAATCTATGAGTTTTTTAAGAGTCTTCAACCAATCTTAAGCACAAATCAATGTCTTAACAGTGGTAGGTTACAAAGAACTACAAAGAGGGTCAAGAACTCACACTCTAGTACTAAATGTTGACTCAGATGTAGAAATAAGAATTGCTAAGATATCCTTAACAATGAATGAAAGAACATGATACTTCTTGGTCTTTTCTCTCCACCATGTAAGAATATCAAAGTCATCAACATCATCATCCACATCATCCTCCTTATACCTCTCAAGCTTATTCTTTTTTTCCACATGTTATTTTTTTTTCACTTTCAATCTAATCTCGGATTTATAACTATCATTATCATATTCAATAATATCATCATGTGTAGAGGAAAGAACATCAGATGACATGCAACTAGAATCGCTAGTATCTAGAGGAACATGATGCATTTGTTGATAATGTTCAAACAATATTCTCATAACATTGTCCAACCTCTTCATAATTTTCACACTCAATTCCAAGTCATTCATCTTTTCCAAGCAAAACTCAACATAATCCATTTTATACCTTGGATCAATGACAATAGCCACAAGTAATAAGTAATTTAGAGGACCATCAATACTATTCCAATATTTATCTAACTTCATTTTCATGGAAATGACCATCTCCTTCAAAATTGGATCATTCCATCCAATCCACTTCTTTATAAACTTATTGATGTCACACAATTTATGGAAGAACGTATTTGAAGTAACATGCAATGATTCAGAAAAAGTAAGAGTATTATCATAAAAAACCTTTTAAAATTTAATAATGGAAGTGAGTGTTACAGATTGGGGTGAGTGAAAACTGATTTTATAAAAAAAAATGAGTCGTGGGTGATTTGGGTTATGCGGCCCATTACCCAACCCACATACTATGGGTTGAACATTTTTCAACTCGATCCAATCTGCCAACATAACCTAACCCGCATTTTATGAGTTAAATTGGGTCGAAACTCACAAATTCGTAGGTCAACCCGACCTACTGGATACCCCTAACTGCAGCAGCTCTTGTTTTACTGGGTTTTGGACTTCTGGTCATGATTGTTGGTGACAAAGGAAGAGTGGCCCAATTTTATAAAACCAGCTTTGATTTGAGCGGTTCAATGCTTTACTACGATTTTTTTTATTACCAATTTCAATGGTTTTATATTTGTTCAATGTATTAGCCGATTTTTGGATGTTAAACCGGTGACATAGTCAATCAACGATTAGATCGGCTGGTCTGACTCGGATTTTAAAACACTGCTAATTATGCATAAAGAATCTTTCTTAAGTGAATTTATTGTCAAAAGTGAAAATTGGAAAAAGTTACATATACAAAAAATTGGTTATAGAAATCTCATACGAAGATAAATTAATGGCTCAAAAATTTAATTGTGGATGAAATGATAGATAAAACAATTTCATTTATTAATTTAAGTTATGTAAAGCTTTTATATGCAAATAATACTGCTCATGAAAATTAATAATATGTCAACGTATATATAATGGTTAACATAGCCCAACCAAAACTGATGCAAAGATAAACATCTTTGCTTCAGATTAGTTTTTTTTTTTTTCAAAGTTCAAATATTACACTCATGTTAAAGTTTGCACTTATTATATTCAAGTCAAAAATTTTAAAGGGATGGAAAATTTGACAAAATTTTCATTAATTTTTGGAAATATAAAATTATATCAAATAAAAATTTCTAAAAGTTTATAGATAAGTTTGAATTTTATTTTCAATCTCGATAATCTTATCACAAGTAAGATTCCTACCCGCTTTCAACATCGTACTCGCATTCACTTGAGGCTCACCCCGTGAACAATACTCAAATCATGCTTTCTCTCTTTTTTTTTTTAGTATACGTCATCCATTTGTAAGCTTCTACGTCGTTAACCAATTTTTTATTCTTCGTTAACCAACTTATTTCACGAGCATAGAAACCGTGGTAAAATCTTGTGTCATTAACCAACTTCTATATGTAATTAACTCTTTTTTTCTTCATTAACTAACTTTTTTACGAGTATAGAAATAAAGTTGGTTAATGAAGAATAAAAAAAGGTTCCGTTCGCTAACTCTCTTAGTTAATGATACAAAATTTTATCACATGATTTCTTGTAAAAAATTGGTTAACGAAGAACAAAAAAGTAATTAACGACGTAAGAAATGGTAATGAATGACGATATAAAAAAAAATTGATTTCTTTTTGTTTATGGATAGTCTCATAAATAAGATCTTGGTGTGTCTTCTTTGTATGTTCTTGAATATTTTCTTTTTATTTAAAAAAAAAGAAAAGTTAAGTTTTAGTCAAATAAAATTTTGTAAGTTTATAGATAAGTCAGATTAGAAAAAAAAAAGTATAGATAAGATTTCTTAAACTTTAGTTTGGACTTTGGAATTTGGATGGCAAAACATCCTCGTGAGTAGTGGCCCTTGCCTCCACCAACCGGCTCTCTCTCTCTCTCTCGTTTTCAGTGCTTATCAGTTTTTTTTTTTTTTGTACTTATCAGTTACTCTTCCGTTCGCTAACTCTCTCTGTCTTTCGTTGTCACATCTTTGAAATTGGATCTCGTACTCACCTTACTTCTTGTTTAGATTGTTGATTCTTCTTGGAAAAAGATCTTCTAGGTCTTTATTTAATTATTTAAAAGATAATAGAATTCTTCTTTCTTCTTCTTCTTCTTATTAATTTTCTTCTTCTTCTTCTTCTTATGAAATCTTCTATTTTTCTTATAATTATAATTAAGATTTTCTTATTAACTTCTTCTTTGAAATAAGGATAATTTAAAAAAATAAAGTTATAATTCTTCTTCTTCACTTCCCAAACAACTAATGATCTATTTTCTTCTTCTTCTTATTCTTCTTTTTTCTATCTAATTATCCATTCTTCTTCTTCCATTTCTTCTTCTTCTTCTTCTTCTTCTTCTTCTTTTTCATTTTTTTTTTCATTTTTTTATATATAATCCATTAAATATTTTATAGGTTTGGTTAAGAATACTAATTGAAGATGTTAAAATCTAAAATTTTAAATAAATAATTTTTAATATATTAAATATTTTTTTTTATTTACATTTTTTTTATTTTGTCATTTTTAATAAGTATAGCAAAATTATATATTATTGATTATTAATTATTATTTTTAAAATTAAATATTTATTATAAAATTAGTCTTCAATAAATACGTGAAAATTTACTTTAAATATCATATAAAATCCCTATTTCTTTTGTCCTTTTTTCAATATTTTGATTGTTAGGTTTATTGACTTAATTTTTTTTTAAAAAAAATGGAGGAAATAAAATTTGATTTTAAAGAAAAAATGGAAGATAAGGCAAGTTGTTTTTTGATTAATTAGATTTAATGATAATGATAAGATTGAAAAATAATAAATTTTGTTATTTTCTTTTAAATGTTTGTCAAGTGTGAATTGAGAGGTAGAGATAGAGAAGTTGCAGTATGATGGAGAAAAAAAAAGATTAAGTGAGAGTATTGAGTGTAATTGAGTTTTGAATTTATGAGAATATGATTTTTTGAAATATTGTAATTTATTGATCTTAATTAATAAAGTTAGATTTGGTGGAATAGGCAAATTGCTTAACCACATTAATTTTCTTGTGTATTCTATAATATGTATTTCTTAGTATTAGCAAAGATACCTAACAATGGTATCAGAGCTTTCAAGATGATGATCTTGAGTGATGGCAAATTTGATATGAACAATTTGATGGAAGAAATAATTTCAACACGTGTGGCTGAGCATAGTGAAAGACATCCTTGTGCAGCAGGGATTATATAGAGCACTTCATGGCAATGAAAAGAAACCAGAGAAGAGGTCAGATGATGATTGGAAAGATCTTGAAATGAAAGTTATTAGCACAATTTGTTTGTGTTTGGCCCCTGAAGTAAAGTACAAAGTTGTGGACGAGATTTCAATGGAAAAATTGTGGCAATATTTAGAAAATATGTATAATTCTAAGTCTCACACAAACCGATTATATTTGAAGAAAGAATTATATAAATTAAAGATGGATGAAGGTACAAGCATTAAAGATCATCTTAATGCTTTTGACATGCTTATTACACAGTTGGCTAGTGTTGGTGTGGAGATTGAACATAAGGATAAAGTGGTATTATTATTGTTAGAAACAAGGACACAAGAAAAAGTCTGGAGAAGGTTCAGTGTGTATAAGAGAGTTTCCTATTTATACAACAAGAAGCCTGTATAAATAAGAAAATACAATCAAATATAATCAAAATAGTATATCTAATTATGTACAAATCAAATCACTAAGATAATACAAAATTAAATTTAATTTAATTCTGAGATATATTCTAGATATTTTAAAACTCTCTTTAAGCTAAAGCTACAACTTTAGCTTGTTACAATTATACACACAAAAATAAAATAAACTAAAAAAATAATAAAAACATAACGTTGAGATCTTAGAGAAGGCTTCAGGCCGAACTACATTTGGTATGAAACCAATCTGCATTTAGGAAAATCTACAATGGTAACAGAGTCAAACTACATCTGGGATGAAACCAATCTGTTTCTGTTTGTTTTTAATTTGAGACATATTAATCTTTGCAGCCTAATCACTCACAGTTCAAAATTAGCATCTAGTCCTCATGAAGTAAATTTATTACTTTAGATCATGAGAAAAAAAGTTAAATTGCGGTAGCAAATTTATACTAGCTAAATATCATTATGATAGTCAGGTGCTTCCAAATGTCTTTTGAAACATTGAATTCTTTAGTACATGGAGGAGGATTGAAAATAATTAGAAAATGATGGAGAATAATACACTTTAGATCGTTGGGAATGGTAATACAACACGATTCTGATTGGATGTGTAATACCCTACTTAGGGCATCACATTTCTGACTCCCGACTCATAATCTGAAAAGAAGTTTGCATAAAGTTTGAGTTATAAAAGATGAGTTTCAAAATTTCTTCTTTACTGAAGCGTAAATTTATTGAAAATATTAGGTAATATTGAAAATCATATTTCAACTATTCATTATGCAATATTGACACCAATTAATATCACAATTTAAAGAGAAATATAAAATTAACAGGCTTATTTTTTATAGATAACATGATAGTAAAGACCCCAAACCCATGATGACGGATCCTACTTAATAGTACGAACCATAACTACAACACTAACGAGAAACTTTAACATACTTATTCCTTTTTAGCCTAAAGTCCATCTTGATTGCATCCCATGCGACTTTACTCATTATCTACCCCCCTCCCATTTTGACAGGCTCTTCGAACTTGAGACACCTACTTTTCAATGTTTCCATCAATCTCTTGATCCGAGTATCTACCACTTCTTATGTTTAAGACAACTCATTCCTTCTACTTGTATAATTTTAACAATACTCATTACAAAGTAAAACAATATAACAAAGAGGTGAGATCACCTACACCAATACCAAATGACATGGTCAATCGAGAGTTTGGGATAACACAAACAACAATATCATACGCGATAGATCATACCATAATCATGCTATCGCATTAATCAACTATCATTATCTAATCATTTATCATATTCAATCATCATCCTAGTACTCAAAACAATTGTCATAGCCAATATTCCTCAATTAATATATCATACGAGATATAAATGCTCGATTTATGTATATGCACAAAGACTCGCTAAAGTTCCTATCAAAAATAACTCCATGGAGGTTTTCACAATTTCGAGAAGAAGATGCTTCCCAAGTTAATTGTCACCTTAGCCCAAAGACAATCTCCCCGGTCGTTGAAAAGAATCGTGTTCTTGTCGGGACCATATCGTCAATGCGTATTTGCAACGAAAACTTATCATCACCAAGTGGCACAGATACTAAAGACATACCCATTTACAATGGCGACGCCATGTGGTTTCTCCTCGACACCCCTAAAGATCCATCATAGACCTCACTGAAATCAATTCTCATTTCCTCTTCAACCACAAATGGAAGTTGATAATAGCTATTAGCTATATTTTATAAAATACTATTCGAATATATCCCTTTTACAGTGGGGTATGGACATTTTGTCCAACCCCAAAGGGCCAAATCTTTTCAATTTCATTTGTTCAATGTAATCATATACCTCAACGCATATTTTTTCAATGCACGTATAATCATCGTCACGAAATCCAATCACAGACATATCTTTCCAATGCATGTATAATGCACCAAATGCTAATCACAGTAAAACATGTCATTTTCTCACACAAAAGATCCATATCTTTGGTTCTACAATATTTATCTTGTATTTTCAATAGAAAAATTATATTATCACATTTTCATAGTTATAAAACTCTTTCGTCAGTATTTTCACTTGCTCGAAAATTAGCTCACAACATTCCATTTTGTTTTCACAATTCCAAAATGTTTACCCAAGGGATTTTCACAATACTACACTCTTCATCACCATCTTTAAATCACGTATTAAATTTTTTTAACATTTTTCTCAATCACATAAAAATATACATTTCTCAAATCGCATAATGATTTTTCATCATTTTTAAAATCGCGTAACTTAAAAAAAATCATTCTTTTGAGTTGCATAAAACATTTTCCATCATTCTCAAAATATTTAAAACACTTTCCAAATCACATAATGATTTTCCGTCATTTTCACAATATCCGCAAAAAATATTCTATCACTTTTAAATCATATAGTGATTTTTCAACAATAGTTCAAATTACGTAAAATATTTAAACGTAATTCAAATCACTTAAAATGTTTGGAACGCATCTCCAATCGCGTAATAATATTTTATCATATTTCAAATCTTGTAAAAATATTTTACTATATTTCCAAATACTTAGAAATATTTTAATCATGTATTTCAAATCACGTACTTTAAAAATTATGTTTTTAAGATACGTAAATAATTTTTTCACCACAATTCCATTACAAAAAATATTTCTCATTCTTCAAAACTTTCATTTCCACTTTTCTCAAACTAATATGACTTTATACTTTATTTAACACATTTTCTTTACTCAAGAAATTTTTTTTCATATTTCTTTACTTAATAAATCTTTTTGTAAAATATAATTCACAAAATCACTTTTCCATTGATGTAAATCAATGTTTCAAAACTTAACATTTTCTAACGCACTTCAAAACTCGAAAATAAGTTATACGTTAGTAAATTTTCAAAATACCATTATATTCTCTATTTTTTCCAAATCATTTTCAAATCAACATTCCTCAAAATAATATAACTTTCTACTTCATTTAATATATCTTCTTACTTAAGAAAATCCTTTTTCACAGTATATTCCACAAATTCACAATTCCATTGAATTAAATCAATATTTCTAACTTTAAATTTCCTAACGTTTTCCAAAACCCAATAAATAAATTCTGTTAGTAAATTTAAGTTACAAATGTTTTCTTTATATTTCTAAATCACTTCTAAAAATTGATTTTCTTTAAAATAATTTGAAGTTCAACACTTTCAATCTTCTTTTTCTTTTATTTATGAAAATTCTACTTCACTTAATTGATAACACTTTAATTCCCTTTCCAAAATCCTTATTTGAAAATTCTTATATTTTATAACATCAAAATATTTTTCTAAATTATCAAAACCTTATAGATGGCCATTGAAACCATGAAATATTTTTTTTATTCTTGTATAAAAATAAAAAAAAAAAAAGTATTCACCGAGCACTTAAGGCTTTCTAACTTAAATAAATTCCATTCTTGTTTCTACAAAAAAATAAATTCACGAAAACATAACTCAAAACCATGTGCATTCTTTTTGCAAAACAAACCCTTTTTGTTTATTTTCTTTACTTCTCAAATCATTCAATTTTATCATTCATGAAAATATAATTTTGTGAACACCAAATTGGTTGGTATCTTGGCCAAAAATTTGCTTAAGTTTAAGGACCAAAAATTAACTCCATTGTTCTTGAAAAATTTCAATAGAAACCCTAGTTTTGGAAGCTCAAAACCGTGACCTTCTCTATGGCCTTTGGAGCCAAAATTTCTTGTTTTATCATACTTTCATCATAATATATTCAATATATCTTCATCATGCATATCATAAGCATACCATATAAGCAAATAAAAAATTATACTAAGCATGCATACACAAGTAAATCATGCAAAATATATCAAGCATAGACAAAAATAATCAAAGCACATAACACACACAAATTATTACATGAACATGGATATAAATCCTCACATGGATTCACCATCCATCAAATATAAAACCATCTCTAACCACCATGCTTGGTTGGTGAGATGAATCTCCCTCTTACCTCTTGAAGAACTACCAAAAAAGCTTGTTGCTTGTTGCTTTCCCGTGTTTTGAACAAGATCTCCACCAACACAAGTTCTTAAACATGAAACAAATACAAGAAAATTAGTATATCAAGCTTGAATAAGAAGAACCATGAGTCAAACATGGTTTAGAACATGAAAAAGAAAAGAATAAATGAAATTTCCTTACACTTCACCAACAAAAATTCTAGAACTTGATCTTAGTAAAAGTCCTTTAAGATGGAAGATTTAGAGAAAATCTTCAACATGAAAGTTATTTAGAATAAGGTAAGGATTCAAGAAATTAGGTTGTATGAAATTAAAGAGTGATGGAGGAGAGAATTAGAGTGCTTGGCCAAATGGTCTTCTTTTGGGAGGAAGAATGGAGTTTTCTTTGGTTTGTTCTTGAAGCTTAAGTGGAAAAGGTGAAGAAGTGATAATATGAAGTGTAGAAATGAATTTTCTTGGTCTTCCAATAGTGATATTGCCGTAGCATGCATTGGAGAGAGTGTAAAGTGAAAGTTTGAAAAACATGATCATTAATGATCAATAGGAAATGGGAAGATCTCTTCAAGACTTTGGAAAAAATAAAAGTATAATCTTCATCCTTTTCTTTGGCGCTAAAAGAACTACACAAATCATCTCTATTCTCCAAGCTCACGAAGAAGTTTTCTCTACTTATAACATGTACCCCGTCCCCGATCCTCTTCATGCACTCCAAATGATGACAAATTTCATAAAATTGACATTTTAAGTCATCCTAAAAGTCCAAGTACCGATTAAAAGAATGGTTTGGATTAAAAATAGTTCCTAGTACTCTTACTTGGGTTTAGGTTATAGATGAAAGACTTTATTTGAGCCATTGGATCATTTTTGGCTTGCAATCCTAATCATTGAATGTGTCTCCAAAATGAAGGGTCAAGATTACACCTTCAAACTTTACATCCAAGGGTCCAAAATGGTTGTAGTCATTTTTGATGACCAATTCTCCACCATTGATCTAAATCCAAATCCAATGGTCATTAATGATCCATCTCCACCATTGATTAATTTTATATCCAAGGGTCCAAAATGGTTGTAGTCATTTTTGATGACCAATTCTCCACCATTGATCTAAATCCAAATCCAATGGTCATTAATGATCCATCTCCACCATTGATTAATTTTACATTCAAGGGTTGATAATAGTCATAGTCATTTATAAGACTAAATCTCTATCATTGATTTAATTTCCATCCAACGGTTATAATTGATCCTATTTACTTTTAATATCAAATCTCCAATTTATTGATTAAATCAAGATTAAATCTCCAACGTAGGCAATTAAATCGATTAATTTTGGATATCCAAACCACCAATGTTGACTTAACAAAGATATAAATTTTATTTTTATCAAATTTGATATAACACCCAAAAATAATATATTTACTATATTTTTTATCGTCATGATAATTAAATACGATGATGAAAATATAGTAAATAAAATTTTCTAAAACTATTTCCTGGATTCAACAGAAAAATTGGTTTAGTAAGATCCTGTCTCAAACCGATTATATTTGAAGAAAGAATTATAAAATTTTTGAAGGTACATGCATAAAATTTTTTGCTTTTGACACTTATTACCCACTAGTGTTGTGTGGAGATTGAAGATAAGGATAAAGTAGGCCCATTATTGTTAGAAACAGGGACACAAGGAAAAGTCACATAAGAGGGTTCCCTATTTATACAAGAAGGCCCACATACAATCAAACATAATCAAAATAATATCACTAATTATGTACAAATCAAAAAGATTCATAATCATCTACAAAAATCACAAATATTAGAAAACACACAAAAATAAAATAAACTAAATATCAAATCGTTGAGATCACGTAAAATAATTAAAACCTAACGGTAAAAATTAAACGTAAAGTTTTTGGAATGAAAATTTTTATTTTCCGAATTTGAGACATAAATCACTTGCAAATCACTCACGATCAAATTAGCATCTAGTCCTCATAAGAATAATCAAAATAATTTTACAAATTTATACTAGCTAAATTCTTGTGATAGCAGTTCCAAAATCTTTTGAAACATTAATTCTTTAGTACAAAGGATTTGAAAAAAGAATTAGAAAATGATGGAGAATAATATACTTTACATCTTTGGAAATGGTAATATAACACGATTCTGATTGGATGTATGGGTACCAAACTGTGTCCCCCTCATGCAAGGGCGAAGCTTCATTAGGGTTGAGGGGGCAGCTGCTCCCTCCCCAATTTTTGTTTTTTATACATGGGTGATGTTGATGTGTGTTAAGTCACCATTACTCCAAATCTATAATTATGTGCCTTCTTATGGTTCATGGCTCATAGCTCATGGACTGATGTTGATCTCTACCCCTGTTGTGGTCAAGCATCGAAAACAATCATGCATCTTGTTCATGATTGTGAGCATGTTGCCAATATGTGGTCCTACTTAATCAAGCCCTAAGTTTGGAGCTCATTCTTCAACATGGGATTGCATGATTGACTATCCTCAAACTTGGCAAACAACTGGGAGAATGTAGAGGATATTGATTGGCAAGTGTTGTTCGTTGTATCTGTATAGCTTATTTAGAAAGATTGAAATGAATGATTGTTCTCTCACAGTATGTAGTCCTTCTAAGCTAGTACAACATATTCTCAGCTACACAAAGGTGATTTTGAAAAGTCATATACACAATTCTTTGCTGGTGGATTTGACAAACTTGAAGAAAGAGAAGTTGGTTTCTTGGTCTTTTTCCACCAAATGGTTTCTATAAACTAGATGTAGATGGATCGGTCAATCAGGAGTCCCTCCAAGTTGTTTGTGGAGGCTTGTTACATGATGATGCTGGCAAATTTGTGAAAGTATTCTACTGCAACTTGGGTGTTTGTTCAAGTATTAAGGTTAAGCTCTTAGGTTTATACTATGACCTTAATATTGTTAAGAGTATGAGATTCCAAAAAGTTGTAGCAAATATGTATCCAGAGGTGGCTGTGAGTCTCGCGTTGAAAGGGTGTCTGACCAACCATCATTGTGCTTCATTTGTCTAAGAGATTTGAGCTCTGCTTTATGAAGATTGGATGGTACTATTAGCTCATTCGCCCAAAGAAAGTAATATGTGTGTATATTTTCTTGTCAAGCTAGGTTATTTGAGTTCATTCTCTTGTACTATTGTAGATGTCCCTCTCTAACCTCTTCTTAGCTTCTTGTGACAAGACTCTTTGAGGATGGCTCATCTTCGATTGTATATGTAATTTTGTTTTAATTTAGAGCCCCCTGTTAATGATAAGAAAAAGTTAAATTGAGGTGGATTTTGATATTATATTACAAAAATTAATATGAAGAAACTAAATTGAGAATAAACATATTAGTAAGAATATACAATAAGTTATTGTCTAAAAATGTATTTAGAAATTAAAGAAAAGACTATAACACATGCATAAGGCATAGTTTAATAATAAAATAATAATTTTGTCAATGAGTATCCTTAAAGTACTAATTAAGGAACATTTAATATTTATACTAAATACTTTTAATCACTTAAAAAAACAATAAATGCTCTTTGAGTTCGCAATATATCAAATTCTGTATTTTTTATTTATTAGTTGTTATTTTTAATTCCTTAACTTGGTTAGCCAAAACCAAATTAGTATGAGATTTGCTATGAAATTATCGTGCATTTCAACTCTCGATAGCTTTGGCCGTTTGACCACTACATTTGTTGAGATTGACATAATTTTTATAATTTAATTTTAATATTTTAACCCTCACAAAACACTTTTAACGCTCGAGTGTTCGGTAACATTCCCATATATGAGAAAGCCTAAAATTGGGTGCATTTAATAGCGTACAATAAACATGATTCATGTCTCTCGTTTTGCAATTTTGCAATTGAGTGTATGTGTTAATACTACTAATCCATTTATGTTTTATCAAGTTCAAATAAAATTGCATGAAGTCTTAGGTATTGATGGTTTAGTTTCTTAAATTAAACACCCTTTTCCTTTTCTCCGGGGCTTGTGAAACCTTTAATTTGAAGTTTGAAGGAGATGATACCCTCTCTAGTGGTAGTAATGTATTGGACTCTTGGCTAAATGGTTGAAAGAGGTTTTACTTTATTGTATTTGCCATGCAGCTGAAATGGTTACTACTACTTATCACACTATCATTGAAATCAAGGGAGAAATTTGCACCAGCAAACTATTGAGTTTCATTTGAACGCAGCAACAGTTGCTAGGAGCATTACAAGTGGATGACTATCTCTCTTACAGTTTCAATCATAGAGCAAAAGAAAACAAATAATGGAACATCCTAAGCATATTTCACCGGAAGGCCCTAAAAATATTCTCTCATCCAAACCAGTCTATTTTTTTTTCTTTAACTTGTAAGGAACAGAGATGAGATCTTGAATCTAATATCATGTGATATTTTAACTTAAAATCAATTGACATCAAGTAAAGTCATCTAACAGATATATAAATCACACTCAGAAGATTGAGACAGATGATATGATATTTTAATAAAGACGATTGTCCCACAGGCCTATAGGCTATAGATATATCTAGTTTGTCTAGACTGTTTGCTGCCTGATGAAGGATCAAATGAAGGAAGCTATACTACAAGTTCAGCCTGTTCAAGCCACATGGTATGCCCCTCAATCAGCACATAATCATCCCACTAAGATTGCCATGCTTATGGATGGTCTTATTGTTCTCTGTCTTTTCTCTGTTTTAGGCGGATATTCTTAATTCTTATGATCAAATAGTCACATTCAGATGAGTCTTGTGGCCTGTCTATTTTATTAAACAAACAACCAAAACCATTTGAGGGGCAACAACTTACAAATTACAACCATACTATTTTCTGAATTGGTCACAGGCTCACAACCCATAGATTTGTGTTGTGCCAGTGCCACAATTATGTTTTCTTGGCATTTGGGGACTAAAACTCTGACGGTGATCATATCCAATTTCAAAATTATGCCGTTAAATCGCATTAGAATTTGCAATTCGGTGCACTATGTGTTTTGGTGTCTACTGCTTCCACGTTGAATGGTAACAATTCACAAGTATAAAGACACGAGTGATAATTAGCACTTGCATGTCCGGTTATACGAATTGGTATAGATAGATAAAATAATATTATATTGATTTGATCATTTACTGTTCAAGTGGCCTTTCTGACTCTCTGTAATTATTGAGCCAAAAAATTGAACTTACACAACAATATTATTATTTCCCACTCAGTTGAAGTAAAAAAATAATTTTTAAAAAATATATTATATTTTTTTAGAAAAATTATGAAAAAGGAATTCCTCAAAAATATTTATCATGAGGAATAAAAAGTGATGAATATTTATAAAAAATATGGCTATTTCTTCCTTCATGATAATTGATAAATACATTTTCAGGAAATTTTTTTTTCGTAATTTTTCTCAATTAATTTTTATAGTTTAGTGGCATTCTGGTGGTAAGACTTTGAATCTGGGTCGATCATTGCAGTAAGAGTAAAACATGAGTTTCTTTCTTGCCCAGTCGATGGCTTCTATCTGCTGCTGTGATAGCTTGGTGAACTCTGGTCCATTAACAGGGTCTAGGCCTGAAGGACTAGACTTAGAACATGAAGCAATTGCTGCTGTGGGATCAGATATGCAGCCACTCAGCTCCATTTCTGCAAATGAAACAACAAATGGTGCATACTTATAGTTCACTGGGTATTTTCCTCCATGTGTAGCCCATTTTGAGCCATCCCAAATTGTGGCATACACTGACATTGGCTTTGATGGATAAATAGAAGAATATGTGCTGCTGTGTATGAATTCCCTCACTGGAATATTGTCCACTAAGAACCTACAAAATCCAAATAATTTATTTTTTTCAGAATTGGGTAATAATCTATAAATCAAACAGATTAATTCCATTTTGCTATCTTTCAAGATTGAAATATGATTTGTCTTACACTGTGTGATAACTGTTCCATAAGATGCTATAATAATGGTACTGCTGTGTTGGGTCGAACCAGAAATAGAATTTTTCTTCTCTTCCTGTGCTGACACTTCCATTGGCATAGATATTTGTTTGAATAACCCAGTCATTTCTCTTATCATGACCAAGCAGTTCAATATCTATCTCATCATGGTTGTGAGGGAATTTATCTGCATTAGACAACTGATATTTCATCTGGTTAATTTCTTGAGGTGTCATAACCTCAAAGATAGTTCAATGCAAATAATTTCTATATGCAAAAGTAACAATAATCAACAACATAGACATTAGAGAATATTAAAGTATCTTGTCAATAAAGAAAATGTTTGTGTGCTAGTGCTACCATATCATGCTTTTGAGAAAATTATAAGCAAAGAAGCAGCTAACTTACATAAAAGGCAACTACAACTCCAGATGACAAACCAGCTGGTAATTTGATTGCAGCACTGAAGAATCCATAGTAATATCTGCTTTGGGAAATCAAGCCAGAGCCTGTGGAGTAATAGTACAGATTAAAAAAATGATATTGTAAGATTTTAAATTCATTATGAAGAGCTTCATATCAACCTGAGATTTTGTCAAGAGCCAGAGTGGCCATGGACCCATTACTGAGAAATTGGATATTTGAGGCCCCAAAAGCCTTAGAAAAAGCACGATCAACTGGGACACGAGGAAAAGAATCCGTCAAACGTGTGACCCTTGGAGTTGTATAAGGCCTGCTGTGTGGAGAAACCACAATTGCTAAGCAAAGTATTAGGAGAGGTAAGAGGAGCAGCTTTTGTTGCCAAAGTACCATGTTTAGTGGACAGGTGAGGAGAAAATATGGCAGATTGGGTTAGATATTGTGGGGTGGTTTAATAGGGTTCATAATCTTTGCTTAGTTGTTTTCTAGCTGGCTAGTGGCTAATTGTCTATCTCTTTTAGTCATTCTTAGTATCTTTTTGGTGGGTGTCTTGGCTCTTAAAGGCAACAATCCAAAGAGTCATGTGGGGGTGATTTCTTTTGGTTTGGCAGGGTTTGTGTTGTGGGGCTGGCCTATAGTTATGGGCATGAAATGGAATGGGCATTTGGTTAATGTTTGATGGGCAGTCTCAGTCTCACTTGCATGGCTGTTACATCCATTACATGTCTTATTTCTTCTGATTGATCCGACTGGGAGGAATTGATTCAATTAAAAAAACGCGTACTCTATGATTGAGATTGGACTTAAATTTGCATAATGAAGGATGGAGACTTCATATCACCACATACGCTTTTCCTTCTTGAACATTATTCATTTTCTCATTGGCAACAATATTTGGTTGATCATTGCAAATGGGTTCGAGTCAATTTTTTTTGTGGGTATCCAATACCTCATAGTTGTAACATTAGATACTGTAATTTAGAGGCTTTAAATGTTAATGCTATTAGGAGTAAATAACACGTCGTTTATGGGAAAGGATGAGCTGTACTGTCCTATATATTGTGTAACCAAATTTGGATAATTGAATTGAATTGGCACAGAAATTCCCTTTCAGTTCACGGATCTAGCAATCTTTAAATGTCTGTGTCATTTCCAACTAAAATTGCTTTGCTGAAAAAGGTCAACTGGTAGGTAAATCACAGTTAAATAGATTAATCAAGAGAATCAATGAGGGATATAAAGCTAATTGAAAAAGCGTGCTAGGGACTAGAAGATGTCGAAGTATCATTATTTGTGAAAATGACCAAATCTGACAGGAGTGAGTGACTTAGCTGGCATGCAGAGGAATCTGATACGACTGAAAAACAACACAGGACATATTAGATGCATGTTGCTTTTGTAATTTTCTTTAGCTATTAATTGTGAAATACATACACAAACATGAATATGAAATATAATATAAATATAGATATTAAAACATATTAAATTTAAAAAATTATAAGAATATATATATATATATAATTATAAAATTTAAGAAAAAAATTTATAATTTATTAATATTATTTTTATAAATTTAAAGATTTATAATATTTTAATATATATTATATGTATTAATATTTATTACATAATAAGATTTTCATAAAAAATATGAAACATAATTTCTATTGACATTTTTTAAAAAATTTCCTAAATCAACTTCTCATAATAGAATTAACTATATACAAGTACATATCTATTTAAAAAAAATTAACTAGAAAAAATATTGGTATGAGACAAGTTTCTATGACGATGAAGTAGACAGCTTGATACGAGTAGAAGTAGAAATAACAGATATACATAGTGATATGTGAAAAGATAAAATTTAAAAGTCTAATAGTAACGTGTTCAAATTGTGTCCTAGACGTGTTCAAGCATATTTGAGATGTATTTAAATTAAAAAAATAATTTTTTTAATTAAAGATATTCAGACATGTAAAACACATGTGTCATACGAATATCCTCATGTGTCTAAAAGAGATATATGTCTAACATACAAACACACCACAAAAATGAGATTTTGTTCTATGGGTTAACCTGATATATATTCCGTCAGAATCTGTCATTGACACTTTAACAAAAATTTATGATACATAGTTGAAATCCTATCACAACATATGTCAGATTAAGACATTAAATAGTAACAACATTATTGTAAATTTATGTAATAAATAAATCCTATTTGTAACTATTAAAGAAATACATCTCTCTATATAACTTCTATAAATATCAAATTTAATTACTTTTAATAAATATTTAATACTTTTAACTTAAATCTTAATTGTGCCTAACTTAACTTAAATATTAAAATACCTTTACATTTATCATTCCTTCCTCTTATTTCAACAACTCTATTATTGCTGCGAAAAAATTATCAATTTATACTTATTCAAGTATAATAATATTATTCATCTAATTAAAATATTTTAATTTTTATCTAACTTATTTTATATCTCAAAAAAAAATTATAATAATATATAATCTAATTTAATATTTTTTTCACATAAATTTATAATATAAATACAATATATATATTTTAATTATAAAAAAATATTATCCTGTTCAAGTATGTGTCACGACCCACTACTGAACATGCATCGGATTGAGAAAAAAGAACGTGCAGGCGGTGGTGGTCACAGGCAGATTTATGGCACTGAATCGCTTTTCCCTGCAGCCCTTAATTGCTGACAGAATCTTAGATAGGTGACAGAAAACAAGGTAGAGATGGAGATAGCATGGACAAATATGCAAGTTGGGCCAGCTTGCGCGTATATGGAAAGGGTAGAGAAATAGAGAATTGAGCCATGTCTCCATCACCTGGTGTTGCTCTTTGGAATTGTGTTATTGAGCTAGAGCTCAAGTTGAACTTTATCCAATTTGAAAAATTAAGTTTGAGCTGCTTAATTTTCATTTTTGAAATTATAATAATAATTTCAATATTTTTATAATTTTAAATTGCTATATTATATATTAAAATTATCTTAATCGACTTTATTATATTTTCAATTTTATAAAATATGATAAAATGATACATAATTAAACGAGATCAAGTGGAGCCTGTCAAAATTTAAAAAACAAAAAAAAGTGGAGCCTATCAAGCTCAAAAACTACATAATAAATATTATAGTAGTTCTTTTTTTTTTGTGTGCTAGTTCTTTTTTTGTTACCTTTTTTTTATTATCTGTTTTTGTTTTTGTTTTACCTTTGGTTGATATCATAAACCACATTTCTAATGGCTTCTTTAATTCTTTTGATACAAGAACAATATCAAGATGTTCTAAAGTGAATAAAACATGAGGCAGTTAACTAAATGTCAAATGAAATATAATTTGTTAGAATTTATTTCAAATTTTTTATCAACAATTATATTACTTGCACTAAGAAAATACACCATATGTTTAACAGTTTTAGAGGATCAAATGTCATGAACAAGTGGGAGTTGAGGAGGAAGAACACAATCGCAAAGAAGAATATATGAACAAAGAAAACTATAACACCCAATAATTAAATAGATACCTAACTTTTTTTGGCCCAAAAAAAAAAAGGTTGCCATTAAGTTATGCAAGAAATTTTGCGCCAATTTTACCATAAAAACTACGTAGTACACACCTATTAAACTCGATTATTAAATACGTGGATCACATTCTAATTCTGAATACATGATTGGAGAAAGAAAGGAGAGTAGGTGCATTAAATGAACGAATGGATAAATTAATAGATAACTGTAATAAGATATTCAAGCAGAATGGAAATTACCAACCAAGTTAAGGGAGTATTCGCACTATACATACATCCCTGAAGGGCCCAAATCATTTTTAAATTGTCAAATTATTATTTATTGTTTTAATCATCACTCTGCTTTGACTACAAATAGAAAGGGAAAGATATGCATAAAATTGCTTCTCTCTCCTTTAAGCTTGGTTCATAACAATTTAGGTGAGGATTTAGTTCTCTCTTACTGGAGAAGTTTTCACCGTTTTGTTATTAATTAGCTGAATTGTAACCCATAATCATATTTTATCTGTCTCTATTATTGGCGAAAAAGTGAAGGCATTAACAACCAACGGATTTGGCTCATCTGGTTGATTTTTCATTTATGATAATATCATGACTTGAAATTCGATTTTTTGGTTTTTTAATTTTATTGTAAATCCCTGTTAAAAATGATGGTTTATTCCGAACTTAAACGAGGAAAACTTTTCCTCACCCTAAATTTTTAATAATAATAATAATAAGTGAAGGCATTAACAAAACGGCATTATTCAATCCTTAATAAACGCCTAGGATCATAACAACCGGATTAAGATACTATTCCAGAAAAAACAACCTCCACTTGGGAGGGGAATAAAAAACAGAAAGCTGCTACTATTCCAAGGCTCCTTCTTTGGCAACATGTCCGCCAGTAAATATGATTTATTATAAATATTTAAATTATTATTTGATATATATAATATAATAAAAATTATTATAAAATTATATTAATTTTTAAAAATATTTTTATACATATTAAATAATAATTTAAATATTTAAAAAATAACGTGATAAATTATACTTAATTAAAAATTTCTCCATGTCGGCAACTTTTTTCGCGTTCGGTTAGGATGGTATATGACAAATGATACACTGATTATCACTGCCATCACATCAGTGCCCCTACTGTATGCTTTTTTTTTTAAATGTAATTGATTAGCAATTTAGTATAAAAGAATTAATCCTATTAAAACTGTTATTACTCAACAATATCGCCAATTTGCCTCCACGCTTGATGGTTATTTTTTTATAATGATAGCTTTTTATTTTTATTTATTATGTTTTAAATAAATTGTAACATGGCTGGCATTACACTCAGGCTCTGTCCGAACTTTGTAATCTGGGACATGTAGCATCGCTCTTATCCACTGTCAAGTGTTAGACAAAACAGGAATATCAATTAAAATAAGAAATTTGAAACAAATGAAAAACAATAACAAGAAACAAGTTATGTAGGCTATGGGTTTTTTTTTTTTTTTTTAAAATGAGAGAGAATCATGCAACGTGAGCGTGTCAGAGAGAAGAAAAAAATTATTTCCTCCTCCTAATACGAGCTCTTCATCCTCCTAGTTCCAATTGTTTTCATACCCCGTTTCTGAGTTAGTCACAGGTTGGTGTTCTTGTCTGTTCCTTTTTAGAATATTTAGAAAATATTTAATAATATTTTGATTGTATCTTAAGATATTTTAAAGTATTTTAAATAATCTCTTAAGAATTATTTTTTATTCATTATATTTTCATATTTATTTTCTTATTTAATTAGAATTAGCAATCTATTATTATTATAAATAGGGCTATTGAGTTAGTATTTTGTATCATATCATATCATAACGTGTCATATTGTATCTTTTAATAATATTTTCTAGTTTATAGTTATCTCTCTCTTTCTCTTATTCTTTAATCCTAAACCTAATTCTTCAATCAAGGATATAGTATCCATTTTGATGAGAGTTTTGTCCTTTTTACTGTGTAAAGTTCATAGAACTCATTAGAATTATTACTCACCACCTTTCAAACTAAGATTTAGTTTTGTTATTTTCCTTATCTTTGTCTCCTCCCAACTTCTTCTTGAGTCTAGCTATGTTCTCTTCTAATCTCGATTTATTGATAGAGTGCTCCTCTGTTGCGCTCCTCCACTATGCTCATAATCAATTCTGCTTGATCTAGCATCTTCAATCAGTTCCACCTCTCCCATAGTCATTGTCGTTCAAATCTCCTATCAATTTCAGTTGATCAACATCTCTAATCAGTTTCGTCTGATCTAGCCTAAACGATCAGCTCTGTCTCCATTGCTCTAACTTAAAAGATTAGCTCTGTCTCTGTTGTTCTAATCTAAAAGATTGGTTCTGTCTCTCTTCATTCTATCTTGAAATATTGGCTTCGTTGCAGTTATGATTTCACAAATGCAGTTTGACTCCGTTCACATTGTAGTTGTCCCTAGATGCAAATTGGTTCCATCCTAAATGCAATTTGGGTCAGTTGGCTTTTCTCATGCAGTTTGACTTCCTTTGGCACACTATATTTTTGTTTTATTTTCTTTTTAGTGTATTTAATTGTAACAAGCTAGTAAGCTTTAACTTGAGAAGGAATGTTAGAATATCTAGAAAATATCTCATAATATTTTAATTGTATCTTAAAATATTTTAGAGTATCTTAAACGATCTCTTAGTAGTTATTTTCTATTCATTATATTTCTATATTCGTTTCCTTATTTAATTAGGACTAGGACTCTACTATTAGTATAAATAAGGCTATTGGGTTAATATTTTGTATCATATTATATCACACTGTATCACATCACATCTTTTAATAATATTCTTAGTTTATAGTCATATCTCTCTTTCTCTTATTCCCTAACCCTAAACCTAATTCTTCAACGTTACTTTTTCAGTCTTTAGTGGTTTAAAAGGCTTAGGGTGTAAAGATACTGGTTTCTTCTATCTTTATGGCTCTCTTTAAGGAAGCACAAGAAGCAAGGAGGGAGCAAGCACTGAGCTGGAAGAGGATATTATGAATATTGAATCTAAGGAAGAGAATGCTACTTAGCGTGCTAAACAAATCGGAAGAAATATTTGTGAAAAATCCCTAAATCAAGATGCTACTAAGGCAATGATTATTAAAGGTTGGGAAAATCCTTAGGAAGTAACCATCACGAAGGCAAGAGTTGATCACTTCATGTTCAACTTCTCTGAAGAACAAAAGCCTAGAAGGATTATGAAGGAAGCTCCGTGGAATGTCTTGGGTCATCTTCCTAATCTATAGTATTGGGTTCCCAAGGTAACTATCTATGAGGATAACTTTGATTTGGAACTTTTTTGGGTTCAAATTCATGGTTTACCCATGGATATGTTGAATACAATGAATGGAGAAAAAATGTTATTCAGTTATGAGAGGTGTTAGAGGTGGAAAATCCTATGGTCAAAGGGCAACTTCTACTAATGTTTATTAGAGTTAGAGTCATGGTGGATATTACCACACCTCTTTTAATAGGTTTCTGGGTACCCAGGAAAGATCTTCCAAATGCAAGGATTATTTATCCTTTGTTATGAGAAATTACAGGATTTTTGTTACAAATGTAGGAAATTGGGACATGATAAAAAAAATTGTAACGAAGAGAAAGCTATATTAGTAATTGATCCTAAAAAGACGAGGTATTAACCAAGACTGGGAGTGCAAATTTCAAAATCATTAACAAAGTTGATAGCATATAATAACTTCAAAAACTACTTCCATTAGAAGTAAGGGAGGAATAGGTGGCATGTGAGGTAGTGGGTGGAGAAGGAAACAACAACTTGGAAAGACTGCAAAATGTCAATACAAGGTCACAACAGCATCCCAATCGAGCAATGATGATGGGAGTACCATCCTTAGGGAAGGAGGAAAATGATTTCCTAAAGTTTCTCAACAAACCATGATGGATCTAGAATTAGGCCAAAGACAAGTAGGTATGAGGCCTAATTTGCCCTACAAAAACAGAGATTAATGATAGTGACTTTTTCCCAGCAACAAAAAATTTGTTAGAAAAAGTAAACATATGGCAACAACACTTTCAAGTTATTGTGATAGGAAGAACTTTTCTCTACAGTGACATTTGCGTTGGCAAAATTTGACAGAGAGCAGCGATAAACAATGTCGCGAGGATAGAAACAATTATTTGGCAACAACTTTATGTTCTCGCTAAGCAAAGTAGAAGAATATAAGTTCTATGGTAGTGGTGTTTGTGAGCACATGGTTTTGTCCTAGTCAAAAAAATGAAAATGAAAAATACAAAAAAAAAGAGAAAACAAAGAAAAAATAAATATAATTTTTTTTTTTACATTAGCATAAGCCACCTGTTTGGCCCAAGTTTTTTTAGAATCAAAGTTTCATTGCTCACTTGGCCCAAAATCCATAACTCATATTAGCCTACATTGAAAAAAATAACATTTAGGCTAAAAGAAAAAAGAAGGGGGAATCAACAAATGTCTTCTTATGGGTTTGCTTCATCTCAACATAGGCTTGGTCCATCTCTCTCAAATTTCTAGATTAATGATTTAAAAAAAAAAAAAAAAAAAGAAACCAAGAGGGAGGAAACATTGCTGCAAGTAAACAAAGCCAAGGAGTTAAGGTCAAAAGACAAAACCAAGCTTTTATGGGATCATCATAAAAGAAAGGGAAAAGGGTAAGGCTAAAGGTTTTCAAAATGAAACACCAAAGTAGAAATGAGTAGCTGCCACATGATACAGCATTAGCATACATAATAGAAGCAAGCTGTGACAAAAAAAAAAGAGCTAAAGGGTTAAAAACACAAAGAAAGGAAGGCTGTAGGAAGAGAGGAAAAAAGGAGGCAATTTTGAAAGGCAAAAAATGGAGTGGAAGAAGACCATACATTTTGATCCCATGCAACCCAACCTGGAGATAATTCTTCCTTTGGGTCTAAAAAAGGTGAAGCAAAACAATTTAGAGGGAGATCTTTTGGCTTCTAGTTCTTGGTTGAAGTAATACATAGAGAAGGTGTTGAGGGAGAGGTCATCATCTTATGTTGTTAGTAAGAGTGAGAAGTAAAGTTGGAGAGAAAATTAGTGTGTGTAGAGAAACTTTGTTAATTTAAAACTTTGAAAATCTGAGGTATACTTCCTCTTTCTCCCTTTATGCATTTTGATTTTTATCATTATTGTTTAAATCTGAATGGGTAGAATTATTGTAAATTTTTTTTCTCTCTCTTCACATTCTTGCTCTCACCCACTCATGATCACACACTTCATCTTAACACAACATTCATAAAGAAACAACCCAAACTCAGTTAAACAAACACTCCCTACGAATCACCACCAAAAATCCAATCCTCTAGTCAAAATATAATCAAAGTTCCCTAAATTGCAACAACCCCATAACAGTACTTTTTTACTTCATACGAGTAGTTTGAAATTGAATTTACCAAATAGGTGTAAGCCAAAAATTAATTCTCGAAATGATATAAAATGAATAGTATTATATAGTAAGTCGTATCTCCTAACCACGATTTACATATAGATTTTTTTAAAGGAAGTTTGACTCTCAATGATGACTTACCTCTTTATCATTGTTTTAATTATATTTAAGGTGAAGTCGTAATTCTCATACATGACTTACACTATTTTATTTTATTTTTTTAAATGAAGTGAAGTCGTGCTTCACATGCACGACTTCTTTGATTTTAGCAAGTGGGGAATCAATCTACTAGGGCCATTCCCTCAGGCACCCGGACAACCCAAATATTTTGTTGTTGTAGTAGACTACTTCGCAAAATGGATAGAAGCTAAGCCGCTTGCACAAATCACAGTAGAAAGGGTAGAAAAATTTACTTGGAAACACATAATCTGCAGGTTTAGTTTACCTTTTATTATAATACTTGATAATGGAACTCAATTCACTGATTAGGAATTTTAGGATTTTTGCTCAAACTTGGGTATAAAATAATGTTTTTTTGGAACATCCTTCTTAACATGTTAGTCTTATATAGGGTTATAGAAGTATCATAATACTTAAGTGACATGCTTAATTCCAAATATTAAAGTGTAATTCTACATGCACTATTAGTATTAGTATTAAGGATGTTACATTTTTCATCTATTGAGTATCCAAAAACAAATGGACAAGTGGAAGCAGCAAACAAGGTCATCTTAAACGAATTAAAGAAGAGGCTTGACCAGCCAAAAGGGAAATAGGTTGAAGAGCTTCCATAGGTCCTATGGGCCTACCACACAACACCTCGGTCTTCAACACAATAAACTCCATTTCATTTAACATATGGATCTAAAGCAATGATCCTTATTGAAGTTGTAGAAACAAGTTGGAGAAAAGCCCATTATGAGCAAAACATAAATGAAGAAGAGCAGAGAGTAGAATTGGACCTAACACAAGAAATTCAAGATATTGCTCATATATGATAAGAAGCAGCCAAAAGAAGAGCAACAAGAAGATATAATACTAGGACGCTCAAACGAATCTTTCAGGACGAAGATCTGGTATTAAGGAAATGAAAAATCTCTAGAAAAACTCTAAGCGAAGGAAAAATGGCTACAAATTGGGAAGGGCCCATATCTAGTCATTAAGAAGATCGGTAAAAGAGTGTATCATTTATGCGAGCTAAATGGAAAAGAGATCCTCAAGTTTTGAAATTCTTCCAATTTAAGGTAATATTATAGTTAAACATTTTCAATGTATTCAACCGAATAATGTACTTTTTTTCCTACCTTAGGAATTTTTTCCCATAGGTTTTTTCCTAAGGAGGTTTTAATGAGGCATATTCGATGAATAAATCAATGCAAGCATTCTCTTTCAAAATATGATCTCTGCAATAAAGTGCTCAAAACCTTCCAATCAGTCAAAAATTAAAAAGCCCTATTTACCAAGCATTCAACCAACTGCTCAATCAAAAAATTTAAAAAGTCATAATTACCAGGAATTCAAATGATTTAGGAAGGCATTCTTAGTAGTAAAGAATTACCCAAAAGTAATTCGAGCAAAGATAAATTTCTCAAAGGTACATTTTTTTTAAGTCTCAATATCTATTTCAAACTTTTTGTTAAGTTTCAATGTCTATTTCAAAGTATAATTAATCATTTGTCATTTCCCTTATATCTAAAATATGGTACTAAAAACATAAACTAACAGTTAATATTTAAGATTTAACACTTAGAAAATAAATTAACATTGTACCCAATCAACATTGTTAACATAACCAATACAAAAAAAAATTATAAAATACTATCCAAAATAAAAAAAAACATTGGGTAAAGAGTTGAACATTAGTTAACAAGGGCATTCCCCCTGGGTAACATTAGGATTATCATGTGCAATATCTTCACTCTCAATTTCTTCCTCAGAGTCCGATGGAGTGTAAATCTTCCCATCCTACACCTCTTTAAAAGTTCTTAACTTGGAATCATAAAAGAGAGGGTACAAAGTCTTCATTTGGTTAATACAATTATCAAAAAACTTATTAATTGTTTCCCAACCTCAGTCTTCAATTCCCCTTCTCTACACTCCCAAGCTGTTTGCTTATCTTGTCATTCCCAAAGTGAAAGATCGTGAAACAAATTCGAGTTTCTGCTGAGCTGTTTTTAATTTCTCCTCCAAGTCCTTTATTTTCAAATCACCCTCTTTTACTTTGTTCTCTAGCTTCGCAATCCTTCCAAGTCTTTCCTCCAAACCTTTCACTTTAGCTCCCAAATTTTTTTTATCTTTCTCTAAAGAAGCCCTTAAAGCATTTTTCTGTGCTTGGTGGAGTGCTAACTTTCTTTCCATGTCCTCAACCTCAAGTTCAATAGCCCGAACCATTGTGGCAGAATAAAGAGATTAAGCCTCAACCCAATGAGCCAAAATGCGGTCATCAAAAGGTTTCATCCTCTTTTCATCATATGGTGCAATTAGATGCTTATTGACATGAACCTCATGAAGACATTGCCTATTCCATAATGAACCCAATGGTGTATTTGCAGGAGCATCAAACTCTTTGAAGACCTCCAAAACTAATCGCAGATCGAACAAAGGGAAGGAAATAGTCTAACTTTCCCGAGATGCCATAAGAGATTGAGATCGGATCAAAGTGGCACCCTTGTTTGTTTGTATCTCAACAACATCCCTCTCTGATCTAACTCCCTTAGAAGGTACAGTCATATTTATCATAACAATGGCACCTTGTGGTTGTTGAGAAGAAGTGTCCACAACTGTCTTTCTCTGTTTTTGCCTAGCTTCAGCAGCAGTGGAGCTTGTAGTATGATCAGTTGGTTTAGAAGGTAGTTGGCCAATCTCTTTCATGTGCCTGTGAAGTTCCCGAGTTGAAAGTTTGTTGGCCATTTCACTTGAAACAAAAAAGAAGATAGAGAAAACAAAATGAAGTGAAAACCTCAAGAAAGTCTAAAAATAAAGAATATCAATATAAAATTAAAAGCTAATGAAAGTAATCTTCTAAAATGTCCACATCCCTTTCTAAAGCTAGGAGTTTTGCACAAGACAAAGGAGGAAGTTGAGAAAGAACCTTAACACCCCTCCTATCGATCGGAGGCAGCGATTCAATCTCAACAACAGAAATACAAATTGGTTCCTCACACTAGGAGATATGAAACTTCTTCTCTACCCTCTCATCCAAGAAACAAAGGATATACATCCGAACAGGAGCAAAGCTTAAAAATTTTGTCTTTAAAACCTTTGTTAAAAACTATCTAAAGCAACCAAAATCTTTCGTCTCAGAAATTTGACCAAGGAAATCCACTTTCCTTGATAATCCAAAGGAGTATGAAAATAGTGAAAGAACTTTCCTGTGCTCAGCTCCATGTCCAAAAACTTACATAGAACTTCAGATGCCTTTATAAAACCCCAACTATTTGGGTGAAGTTGGGTAGAAGTAGTATTCATCTTGTTCAAAACTTCACATTCAAAATCCGAAAAAAAAGAAGCTTCATACTAGCCCAGATGAAAAATGTCTTGTATATATAGCAAAAATCTTCATCCTTATCTGAGGTCCTACTGAAGCAAATCCTATCAGATGAAGAGCAAGGTAGACACAAATATTGATTTTCTTCATTTTTCAAATAGGTAATTCAAATATACTTTTGAAGAACTTTTAAACGCAAAGCAATAATATACCCAGATCCATATATTTTCACATTCTTGTCTACCCATCAAAAAAGGTCATTCGACTGGTTTGAAGCTTCACTGGTAAACATTCCACCTACACTATTTGTAGAAAATCATAATACAAATCATACGAATCCCCACTAGTATTACCAAGAAAACCTTCCAAACAGTTCAGAAATTCTCTCCCCCTATCTGCCTTATTAAATAACTCACCCAACACCATTTTTTTCTTATAAAATCACTAAATACTTCCTCAAAATTAGACTAAATACTTTTCTCAATCCAGGAAAACCTATCTCTTTTAAAGTCAGCAATCACATCGTCTACTCCCCGCCTAGACCTAGGCTTTGATTCAAGAGTTCTAGGTGGAAAATCACCATAATCTCAATAGAATCATCACTCAAATCTTCGATTAAAGCCACTTAAAGATACAACATCGAAGAAAAAATAAAAAAAATGGAAAAAAAACTTTGAAAATAAACTGCCTAAGACAGAAACAACTAGATGGAAAGTTGAAATTAAAATGCAAAAGAATAAGGAAAGTATTTGGAAACAAGGCTAAAACTTCAAAGATTTGCAAAAATAAGCACGAAATAGGAAAGTTCCATGCTCTGGAGAGGAAGGATGCCCAAAGAGAAGCAAAACTTTGAAAAACAGAAAAGGAAGAGGACACAAAGGAGAGAAAGTGACCAAAGAAGGAAGGAGGGAAAACTAAAAACCCAAAGAGCGCAAGAGTCCCCTAAAAATCAATGGACCATATCCAACGATGGAAAAAACCAACTCAAATCCAATGGCTTAATTTTGTTGAATCTCACCATAGATTTGGAAAGTCACAAAATCCAACGGTTCATAAGTGTTAACGTCTTCACTTGTCACATGCATTAAATGTAGCCCATGCATGCTCATGTACATCCCCATAAAAACTAACATGTGTCCACCAAAAACATCAACAACCATCATTTTTGGAAATAATAACAAAAATTAAAAAACTTAGCATAACATTAAAGCACTTAACACAGCTCATTAAGCATATTCTTAGATTTATGAGCTGGGGGGCTTGTGTACAAACATAAACCCAAGAAACTCTAACCAGCATAATATATAGCCCAAATAAATCACAAGCCTTCAAGCCCAAACACAAGGCAACAAATAAAAAATTTGATGTGTGACCAACAGTCGTTACCACTGATCAGATACACTCCATCATTAATGACATAGCTAATACGCCTGATCATAGAATTGTTGAGCTGACCCAACATTAGAGGATACCAATGGTCTTCTTATCCCCTTTTATAAGAAGTAAGGAATGAATCTAAAAGGATATGTCCATCTAAGCCTTACTTTTTATACTCGTATCTTAGTTTTATTGACTTGAACGTTAGAGTATCATTACAAGTACACCCGTTGCACCACAAATCAGATTGACATCACTTTCACACTTAAGATTTCTATCACCACATTCATCAATCACTTGATCACCCAGAGATTTGACAAGAACAAAGGCAAAAAATACTCTCTATCAAGAGGTAGAATTTCAAATTCCCTGCTTACTAAATAATTAAAAAAGTCGATAAAAATAGGGATAATTACTCTGTAGGTCCCCAAACTTTTTAGAATAATTCAAATAGGTCCTTAAACTTTTTAAGTTTGCAATCAGGTCCTTAAACTTATAAAATGTTTGTAATTGGGTCCTTGGGCCTTGACATTCGCTACTACTTCGTTAATGCAAATAGAATATTCCCTAATTCCAACCTAGTTGTCACATATCTATGAAGCTGGATTGCTATGTAATGCTCTTAATCCATGTCACTGTCTACACAGTAATTTAGGGTCCTAAATCCTTTAATTTCCCTCAAATCCATCATAATTTCCCCAATTCCCCCCATTTTCAACAAACGAAGCTTATTTCCCCCAAATTCCTAAATTACATATTGTCTTGTGCGTTGTTGAAGCAGTGCCCATGTGTTACACTTCCTCCTTCTTTGTTGCTATTCGTTGTTGAAGCAATGGTGTTGTGCAAGAATCTCTGGCTGTGGACAACATGTGAAGGAGGAATCTCTGTTGCTGCTTGTGGTCCCTTACCCTTTGTTTGGTTGAAGAGAAAATCAGAGAAGAGAAAATGGGAGGAGAGAAAATCGAGAGATTATTGTGTTTTCTCTCGTTTGGTTATGAAGAAAAAACAAGCAAAAAAGAAAACTAACATGCGGGATCCACCAAAAAAGTTTTCTCCTCCCAGCAGCGAAGAAAATGAGAGAAAATATGAGAATATAACTAAAATAACTATCTTATCCTAACTTTCATTTCTCTTCCCAACAAATAGTAAATGATGGTTATATTAGTTATTTAATATGATTGCATTTTCTTTTTTCTTATTTTTTCTTTCAACCAAACAAAAGAAAGAAAAATTTTTTATTTTCTTTCTCTCCTTTTCCTCTTCATCCAAACAATAGAGAGAAAATATACTTTTTTCTTTATTTTCTCTTCTTTCTATTTTCTCTCTTCCCATTTTCTTTCCACACCCAAACAAAGGGTTATAGTAGCTGAGGTGCTCATTGTGTCCCTAAATTACAATGCAAACGTTTTTAAAAATTGAGTAATAATATTTGTTTATAGCTTTGAGGTAATTTATTTACTTGTTATAGTGTTCTATAGCATATTTATTTAATGTTTATTATGTAAAAATGACATGTGACAAGTTTGAAGTAAACTTCCATCATGGGGGTTAATTTTTGAAATGTATATCATATTTGGAATTTTTGGGTGGTAGGATCGAAAAATGCGTTGAGTTTGACTTTGATCACTGCAAGAAATTATTGCTATATTAAAAGATTTAGGTTACAAGGGGTATGTGAAAATTTGGTATTTGCAGCCTGGTAGATGCATGAATAGTGGCTTAAAGGAGTTGAAGAATGATGTTGATTGTATGGCAATGGCCAAATTCGTGTTAAAAACAATTATGAAACATGTAAAAATATTTGTGGTTATTGGTTATAATGTAAGAGATGGGATTGAAGTTACATCATTGGATCCAGACTATGTTCCTGATGAATATGAGATGGGAAGTGATGAAGTGCAAAGTGATGAAGCTGATAGTAGTAGCGATGATAGTGGCACGAAGATTCAATTTGAAGATAGTACTAATAATGGAGAACACAAAGATTACTTCGTGAATGATCCTAACCAGCAGGAAGCAACTGAAGCTACACAATACCAAACATAACCTGCACAACACCCAGTTGAACCAAACAATTCAAACCCCAATCAAGCTAGATCCTCAAACTCCAGTGCAAATTTATTACACCATGCCAACTCTGAAATTTCATCTAGTTATGAATCTAAATCTCTGGATAGCATGGGTGGATTATCAAATGAGGACCTTAGCAAACCCAAATATCCATTGTATAATCCTAAAGAGATGTGTATGGATTACGAGTGGAAATTGGGGCTGGAATTTACCTCTATTGACCAATTCAAGGAAGCCATTAAAGAATGGGCCTTTTTGAATGGAAGGGATGTTAGATATGTTAAGAATGACAAGGTTAGGTGTAAAGTGAAGTGCAATGGGAAAGGTTGTGAGTGGATGACCTTTTGCAGCAAAGTAGGTAATTCTTTAACCTATAGGTTTAAGAGTTATAAAGGTAAACACACATATAGGAGAACCTTTAAGGGTTATTTGGCCTCTTCTAATTAGGTTGCAAATAAGTTAAGTGCCTCAATAAAGATGGATGAAAAGTTATCTCTTTCACATGTGATACAAAATGTGAAAAAGAAGTACATGAATAAGATTTTTGTTACTAAGGCCTATTGGGTAAGGAGAAAGGCATATGAAAAATCGCAAGGAGAAACCACTAAGCAATATGGTAGAATATGGGCCTATTGTGAAAAGATTCAAAGCAAAAACCTAGATCCACTCTAATAGTAATAGTAAACAGACCTACACTAACCCATGAGCCACATTTCCAAATATTATATATGTGTATAGATGCTGTTAAGAGGGGATTTTTGACTGGTTGTAAACTCATTATTGGCCTTGATGGGTGTCATCTAAAGGGTCCATATGGACAGCAACTATTGGTTACTATTGGCAGGGATCCAAATAATAACTATTTTCCCCTAGCGGTTGCTGCAGTAGAAAGTGAAACAAAGGACTTATGGGGTTGGTTTTTAACATTGCTATTGGAAGATATAGGGTCAGAACTCAGAGAAGATGGGTATTCATTTTTGACCAGCAGAAGATATTGTTCTACTTTACTTTCAATTATTTATACTACATTTCCTTTGTTGAAATAACTTTAACTTATTACTAATGCGCATTTACTGCATCTAGAGCTACTATTGGATCTGTTAGTAGTGGATCTGCTGGTGTTGCTACTGGATCTAGAGCTGTTACTGGATCTGCTGGTGAAGGATCTGCTGGTGCTGCTATTGCATCTAGAGCTGCTACTAGATCTGTTGGTGAAGGATTTGCTAGTGTTACTACTGCATCTAGAGCTACTAGATCTAATACTGCATCCATTGCTACTATTGGACTTTCTGGTAAAGGATCTACTAATCCTACTATTGCATCTAGAGCTACTAGGTCTACTACTACATCTAGATCTGCTATTGGATCTGCTAGTGGTGGACCATATAGACCTGCTACTCCATCTAGAGTTATTAGATCTGTTACTGGATCTGCTGGTGGAGCATTTGGATCTGTTGGTGCTGTTGGAGCATCTGGATCTAGTGGAGTATTTGGATCAGGTGGTGTTGGTGTATCTCAAGCTGATATTGGAGCATCTCAATCTGCTGGTAAGGGAAAAGGGAGAGGCAGAGGGAGAGACAGAGGTGCACAAACAATTGCACCAGCCACTATCCCTCTAGAATTAAGAAGACTAAAGCTTCCAACAATGAGAAAATCTACACCACCCAATAGCCAATGAGGACAATTGTGTGGGGCTACTTTTTTGTGTTTTTTCCCATCAAATTAGAATATGTTAGGATATATCTGTAATGTGGCCAATATGTTTGGGACCACCTATTTGGATCTTTTGGTCCACTTTATTGAATTTGTATGGGACCACTTGAATTTTTCTTATCATTAACAATAGTTTATTATATTTGTTAATTATGTTGGATTTAATTTTTCTTGCCTCATAACAGGTACCTCATCTGTTATTATTAGCTGCATTGTTGCTGTCATTGGTATCTGTCATTCCTTTGTCTTATGCACTTTAATGACCCATGATGCATCAAGTTTTTCATCAAGTTGTTTGCTAACAAGCCTTTAGTTTGTTGATCTAAAATTTTGGGTTTTTGTTAATTTATGCTCTTTGACGGTTGTCAAACCCTCTATGTTCTTTGAGTTAGAAATGGGACATGCTCCATGATTATTTGAATTTGGGACTTTTGTTTTAATAGTTGAGCTTGTTGATAGAATTAAAAGAATGTCATCCATTGCTTGGTCGTAATTCCACTGTCATAGATATTGACTAAGTTTTTTGGTGAAAAATCATGCACCTTCCCAAATGTCATCCATTGTTGATAGAATTGATAGAATGTCATCTATTGCTTGTTCATTCTTTAATGATTCATCTAGATGAAAAGCAATAGGTTTTTTTGGTTAGAACATAAAAAATGTTGATTGGTGTTGTTTTATTTCTACATTTTCTCCTATGTTCTTTGAGCACTGGTTGAATTTAGATTTGGTTGTTTTACAATAATAGAAACAACAAAACATAACAATTAACTTCCATTATAAAACTAAAAAAGTACATTACAATATCTTAATCCATTCCATCCTACATAACTACAATGTCTTCCACTCCAAATTCCACCCTACATAACAACAATGTCTTACATTTTAAGTTAGCCTTAACACACCACCACACATAACCAAATTCACCACACCAAATAGCAAAGAAATTATAGTCAACACACAACAACACCACATCAGCATCTTGTACTTATTCAACTTTCAATTTTCAGCTTCCAATTTTCTTATTCTCCTTTGTATCCATATTGCCCTTGCTCTTTGGTCTATTGGAGCATCTATCCATTGGAAGAATCTATAATCACTTGTCTATACAATGAAAATGTATAGTTATTAGAATAACTTCAGATTACAAATTCATCATAAACCTAAAACCATCATCAATAAAAATCAAACCAACCTTATAATTAGGGCATCCCATAAACCTTCTTCCAAGGTTAGCCAATGTAACACCCTAATACAATTATTATAAAATAAGCATAATATTTTAAGATAAGCCGTATCAAGTATGTCACTTTCTAACATGCATAAAACATAAATCCATAATAACTTGTATGGTCATTATAGAGAGTCACAAAGATGAAAAAGATCATATATATACATCACTGACTAATAAGTCATACTGTAATACATAAGCTTTTATAAACGATTCAGCAAAGTAAATAAATACAAGCTGATGCAAAAAGAAACAAAATAACTAAACTAAGTCTTCTGCTTTTTCTTTTTCTTGCCATTTTTTTCTCTTTTAGAGGGTCTTCACCTAGATTTATAAGAAATACATAGGGGTAAGAACTCACAAAATTCTCAGTATTAGCATACATATACCAACAGTTATTTATTTAGCAACAAATAAACAAACTGAAAACATACATATACTCTATCTAACAGAATATCCAAAAATCAATAATATCAAAGAATCGCCTATACAACCCTAACATACCATCAAACAAGCAACCAAGCAATCAACCGAGACAATTGCCCATACAATTGTCAACCATGCAATGTCTTATGTTATGATATGTGATATGCTCACACAAAGACCCAACAATGTGATTATGCAATACTAACACATATTTTAGTTTTTGAAAACACAAGTTACTTACTTATTTCCCAATAACCTCCGTTCATTGTATATACAAAGTAGGATAAGCCTAAAAGATTAAACCCCACTTGGTAATAGGTAGATGCCTTCCCCTTACCAATGTAAGAGTACTACTTCCACCCCTGTACCAGTAACTCTAACCATCACAACATAAATGCTGGGAGAATTTAGATCCAACACATCATTCTCAGGTCATATGATTGTTCACACCATCTAAGGTTACAATACATAGGAAATTAGTAAGCATTAAGTTTGAAAACCAAATATTCAAGAGTAAGTTCAATTCACAATTGAAACAAACACAAGATCCTCATAATCTAGTGTAAAAGGCAAAACTAGTATATGTAATTCCTAGCCTCACTTCATCACTTCACAAGTGATTTCCAAGACAACCTCATGTTGTGCAAGGTCCTAGATACAACCCTAAGGCATTCTAAACTCAATGATTGCCTAAGGTTTCCCAACTTCTCATATATGCTAAGTGGTCATTCGCTCCAAGAATTACCCCCCATTAGTGCCTCAACGCACTTAGGAAAGCATATATAAATGATTCCATCACTTACGAGATTCAAAAACATAAAAAATACAATGTTAGAAAATCTTGGAGCCCATGCTGCGGCACGACCCTGGGCACGACGCGGCCCCCTGTTCTCAGGTTTTAGCATGATGCACCTCATGCCTCAGCATGACCACCCTCATGCCGCGGCACGCATAGTAGAAAATGGTTTTTGTATAATTCTGCAAAAATCGTGTATTCTTCCATTGGAACAAGTCATGATTTTTGGCCACTCCAATCTAGTTTCTAGGTGATTTAAGGTTCTTAACTAGTTCACAAACACACAGAAATCATTAATCACTAACAAAAACCTCTATAATTGGATCCAAGCACAAAATCACTCATCCATGACCTAAGTTTCTCACTTTTAGCATCAAAGGTTCAAATGACAAATTCCAAGTTTCTAACTCAAACTCACTCCATGAACAAACCATAAACAACCAAAGAAACTCATTCAAGCAAGAAAACACACCAAACAACTCTAAATTCCAAAATGACCTATTATGCATCACCTATGCATAAAATGGTGAAAATGGAAGAAAAGAAGTCTCAAGAACACAAAAACCCTATCTTATGAAGCAAAGATGGAGATGATAGCTAGTGGATCACAAGCTTGTCTTTCCTTCATGATTTCCTCTTCCTTCCTTCCTTCCTCCTTTGCTCCTTGTTCTTCCTTCTCTGTTGCTTCTATTTTCAGCCGATAGAGAAATGAGAAACAAGTAACAAATGAAGAAATATCCAAGGAAAACAATATAAGGCAACAAAACGTGAGAGGCTTGGTCACTTAAGTGACCAAGTGGTACTCTCGATCTGTTAAGAATACATAGATTTCTTCAAATCAAGTTTTCTTACAGCCAACACGTTTAAAATAAATCGCAGGATTCATAACAAATCTTGTTGCACCAAAACCATCATTTTTTCATATCTGTAACTAGTCATTCCGGCATTAAAACACACAACCAATATGTTTAAAAATATCAAACTGACTCTGATTATTCTCAAACTTTAACCATATCACAGTTTATACATTTGTGACTTAGAAATAAATTATTCACATCTATTTCCATTAGCTAAACCATTTATGTTAATATCTGGGTCATTTTAAGCTATTTTTTACCTTTCAGGTTACAACAAAGTGCCTAAACTAATTCAGATTGTCACAAAATTAAGCAAACATGTTAAGCAAGTATTAAGCTACCTCTATAACTATTTACAAGTCTAACATGTTTTAGAGGATGTTACAATTGACTTCTATCTTCAATGTAGTAACATACACTGGATCACTATAATGGCAGTGAGTAGCTAGTCTCCTTCTGCTACTCGATTGGGTGGAGGTTGATGGCTAAGTAAACTGTGAGTCTCCCATGAGCCAATGAGTGTTGTGATGGTGAGATTTTACAGAGAAATGGTGCGGTGATGGGGAGGGAGAATGAAGTTGTAGAAAAACAGGTGAGAGGGAGAATGAAGTTGTATACAAAAAGGGTGAGATTTCTCAAACCCTAATGGTACATCTTGGGGAGAAATAATTAAATACACTTTTTTTTGTTTTTGTATTTTGCACATTTGTCATGACTTTAATACCTTGGATGGCCACATCAAAATTGTGACGCATCATACACGCCATGTCATTGTGGTTAACAAAACAGTAATGAATGTCTAGGTTCAAGAATCTAATTACAAACATTTTATAAGTTCAAAAAACCTGATTACAAATTTAAAAAGTTTAAAAACATATTTAAATTATCTCAAAAAATTTGGAGACCTAGAGTAATTATCAATAAAAATACTCATCATTTTCAAAATTCTTTTTATTTAATATCCAAGCGACACATTTTTATCTTATATATTATTTTAATTCCTCTCAACAAATACATTACCTTCTTACAGTTCCTTTGTCCGAACATACTCTAAATTTCGATCAAAGAACCAGAGAACCCAATTTGCAGAAAACTATATAGTGGGAATAAAGATTTGGCAAAATCAGAAGGATGAGAAGGAGGCCTGGAATTGGAGGGTTGCAGACAGCTGCTGCCGCAAGGGATCAATATCGTTTGTTGGGTGAAAATGTAGCCAAGATCAGAACCGATCTGATGAAGGAACAACTCGCCACGTTTCGGTCTCAGCTTGAAGATTTTGCTCGCAAGCACAAGGTTGGTCTTTTCCTTCACCCTCTTCTGAGCTCGAATACTAAGTTTGCGCTGCTAAAGAGTTGGTTTTTAATTATGGGGTATTAGAAAAATTTAATTGGGTTTTCGAAAGTTGATGTTTTAAATGCAAAAGCAGTTGTTTTGATGATTTCTGGCACTTGGGGTTAGCTTCATTTTTAAGTGAAAAGTAATGAAAGTTTGTAGCTTTGGAGGAGCTGGGTTTGGTTCTGGGATCCTCACAAACTTTAATGTGGTTGGGTATCAGTTTTGAGGTTAATTGCAGTAGCAATGATCGCGAATGTTGCTGTTTCCGGTAATTGACAATGGGTTTATGCAAGAATAGGATGAACTTGAAGTGTTTTAGCTAATGTTTAAGAATTTTTTATTTTTTTATTTTTTTTAAAGTAGTTGTTGTTGTTGGATAGAAACAAATGTTTAAGAAGTTATTATCAGGTTTTGCATGTCAGGAGGGTTCTGTTGAGGGACATGGTTGACTAACAAGTAACAATTTGCATTGTTCATGTGTTATGCTGTTAGCGTTTGAAAGCAATCCCACTTTTAATTATAAATTTTGTGCATAACTCATGATTAAATTAAATCATGCTAAAGGCTAATATTTTTGGTTCAGAATGACATCCGCAAGAACCCTGCATTCAGATCACAGTTTCATGAGATGTGTGCTAAAGTTGGAGTAGATCCCTTGGCCTCAAATAAGGGTTTCTGGGCAGAGCTGTTAGGAATTGGTGACTTCTATTATGAACTCGGTTGGTAACATCTTTCTTAACCTTGTTTACTCTCAACAAATGTGCCTCTTATGCATGCATTGGTCTTTTATGTACTAATATTCATATGCTATTATGATAATTAATATGGAATATCCGAGAATAAAATATAGGATAAGACAAGCAATGCTAGAGTTTGTAGTGTCTGAACTATATGTAGTAGTCTTATTTAGAATTTGAACTATAGGAATATGGTTTGGATTTAGTATTGCACTAAATAAGAAAAACAGTTCTAATCCAGAGAGGAGGAATAGTAGAATTTTATCATCCTCTTTCTTGGATTCATTTTTAGTGAAGAAAACATTAAGTTCAGGAATCTTTTTAAGAATTTTCAAAACCATAGGCATACATATTATGGTAGTTTATCTGTTTATGAAGTATAATGGAAAACATTGGATAAAAGACCCCAATTATTTGCTTTTAATGTCTCACTGCACATTAACAGGATCCCTTAAATTAATTAATCTCAATTATATTTAGCATCTTTCTATTGATCACCAAGTACCTTCAATAGCTAACTACAGATCCAAAGTAGTAGAATCTTTGTCCTGCCAATACGAGTTACCCACAAGTGACAGCCACTTGTTATTAAATTCAAATGCTGTCTCCCATAATTTCAGTTACTTGTTCAGTTCTTGTATCCTTTATTCAATTATCAAATCTTCAATTTTGTAGTTGCAGCAGATACTGCTCCACTTTAAATTTATCATGAATAATATCTTCAAAAGCTAAAATTTTACTTGTGATTGTTCTTTTAGGATTTCAGCCTTTGACCACGTCTCTATATTTAGTTTGCTAGGTATCTAAGCTGGCTTAATATTATCGATGTACCATATGGGGTGATAATTCTCCTTTAGCCTTTTTTTTTTCCCAAACAGTGAGTAGGAGTTATGTAGGTTGTCAAGGGACAACGGAGATGCTTTAGGTTATGGTAACTAATATTACATTTCCAGAAAAAGATATAGGTAAAACAACTGTGGTTTGTGGAAGGGCAAAGGCTGGGACTAAGATTACCGGACATAGTCTTAACGGCATGAAGAAGAACATCTACACCCTTAAAATAACTAATCTGGTATTCTATTAACAATTAAAGGCATAATTGTCAAAGCTTGGTATTCTATTCTTAACTATGCTTTTATCCTCTAAGTTAAGATGTTCCTTATGAGTATGGTCTCTCTGGTTTCATTCACATTACATTATAATTCAACATGTTACAATTGTTAAACTGTTTATCTTAAATTATAGTTTTTTTTTTAATATTAAATCCAAACTGTTTAATTTTCACTATTTTCTTAACATGTATGCTAAGACGAGCTACTTGGCTAGACAGGAGTTCAAATAGTGGATATCTGCTTGGCCACTAGACCCCACAATGGGGGACTGATCAACCTACAGGAACTGTGTCATCTCCTTCGTCAGAGACGAAAAAGTGATCGTGGAGTTGTTTCTGAGGATGATTGCCTGCGTGCTATCAGTAAGCTGAAGGTATTGTGCTTTAGGTTGCCCATAAACTTGATTATGACTGTTACTGTTTATGAATGTAATGTAGATACAATGTGGTTGACCTAGGAAATCTTAAATAAAGACCAAAGACAATACCAAATATTTGTGTTTAAGACTTCTGTTATCATGTGTTTATGCTACAGTACATTGTTCAATGTACTATATTCCAAAACTTTAACAGCTGCCTTTGACTCTTTCCAATTAACTAATCCTGCTTTGTCCATGATCATAACTTAGCAGCAATGCACAAATCTCTTTCTTCACAACCCCAATATATTGACTTCTTGATTTCCTTCAATTGATGTACACCTTACAAACATTTGGGATGGGAACTGTGATGCTTCCCAGGAATTAAACTCGATAATGGTATGAATAAAGATCATGAACAGTAATGTCCATACCCAATTATCACCAAATAAAGAAAAACCTCGATAATGGTATTAGATGAAAGGGGGAAATTGGGATAGGAAAGGGTTAACTGTGGGAGGAGTCTACTTCTTTGGACAATTTTTGACTTGCTCTGAAATCTGGCCTTGAATTGTAGGGAATGACCTTCAGTTTTCTGGAAGTAAACCAGGAAATTTCAGAGCATAAAATTCTTCATTAATCTCTGAAAAGTATATAGAACAACCATTGTTTATAGACCTTTATGGTTTTAGAACAGACTGGATTCTTAAGTGACTATATTGATGGCATTTGAGTGACTTAAAAACTTAGAACCAAGACTTCTAAGTTTTAATAAATATCTAAATATTAAATAATGTATAATAGCACTTATCTAAAAATGGTAGTGTTATGATTAACTAGTCCTTTTTTTCTGGATTATTCATCGTTGTTTCTCTACATGCAGAGAGATTTGTTACATGCATCCTTGTTGATTCTGTGATGTTTCATACTGACATGTCACTAAAATTTCAGGTGCTGGGTAGCGGTTTTGAAGTTATTTCTGTTGGAAAGAGAAAACTTGTTCGTTCGGTTCCAACTGAGTTGAACAAAGACCATAACGAAATTCTAGAACTTGCCCAGGTAACAACTATTTCTTCTTTTCTGGTTATGTTAATATATATGTGTTTTTCATTGAACCCCGATGAATATGACCTAGCAGCTAGCACTAAGATGTAATGTGTACTTGCCCCTTGCCCCTTCCATTTATCTGTTTTCTAAGAGTCATGGGCTTATGCACTTACTTCAGCTTGCTTTGTAATTGTTTGATGAGGATTAATCTGAATATTTTGTGAGACGTTGAGGAATATGTTGAAATGGATGGCACAGACTTAGTTGGTTGCTGTTCTCTTCTTAGCATACAAGAGAGGAAGTTGCTTAGTGACTTTATCTTTAGTCTATCCAGTAACATGTGCATATCCATGGCTTACCTTCTTGCATATATTAATAGAGGAAAAAGTTGTCATGCTGCAAATATAGGTTGAGTCCTTTGATTTATATATGATCCATTCTCATATTCTGCCTGAAACTTATATGATCAATGCTATATTTTTAATGGTGCATGATTTAATTTTAAATTTGTTACTGCAATTACTCCAATAACTTCTTCCTATAGCTTATTATCAAAATCTGGTAGTATCAGAATTTGCTGTTAGGTAGTGATTTTTTGGAGAGACACTCCTAGGCTCCTCGCATTTTGGCAGAAATTTTTATTTATTTTTATTTATTTATTCTTTAATTTGAACTCTCTTGCTTTGGATCTTGTCATCTTGGTAATAATATGTTTACTTCTATAAACTAGTTGTGCTCAGAGGCATGAAAATATCAGTTTGAGCACTGGAAGTTTCATACATGGTCCAGTTTAATTTGATGGACATTAGTTAGAACTTGGATACCTTGTTTGGAAGCATGAAAAGATTTACTGTATCCACTTAACCAGTGTAGCAAAGGTTGCTGCGCAATCAGTTTGCTATTTGAGAAATATTAATGCCTTTTAACATTTCGGTAGCATTTTCTGTACTACAGGCTCAAGGATTTGTGACTGTTGATGAAGTAGAGAGGCGGCTATCTTGGACTTCAGGTCGTGCCATTGATGCCCTTGATACATTACTTGATGTAAGATAAGTAACATTTTTTAAAGAAAAATCCCTTTCTTTCTCCTTATCTGATTAATATATATCAATCCCAAATCTCATGGAATAATGAAATACTGTTGGCTCATGCAGGAAGGACTTGCAATGATTGATGATGGCCATAGAGATGGTAAACGAAGGTACTGGTTTCCCTGTGTATCTCCCATCTCATCTTCAATTGGAGCTGATTCCTAATAAATTTATCAGAAAAGGAAACTGAGGTCAGAATTTTGAAGACCTATATCTAGATTGTTGCAAACTTATAATTTATTACTCCTTTTGCTTTCTTGATTTCTTTGTCCAAAAATGTGTGATTCATTTTCTGTTTATCTAGTTGACACAAGTGCATGGTGATTGTGAACTGGAAATATATACATCTTCCATAAGTGCTGCTGGCTTAAAATAGGATGGCTGCTGCTTTTCCATATATGAAATTTTATGTGAGCCTCAGTTGTATGATTATTTGCATCTATTCAAATTTTGCCTTTTCTGTCCTTTTTCCTCTCATTCAAAACAACATGGAAGCATACATCTTGTACATAACTACATCTGGTACCAACATAAGCTGTTTAACAGCTATGCTTCAACAGGATGTCTGGTTGGCAAAGCAGGTTAATGCCAAACTAGTCTGAAACTGGACTTGAAATAATTCTTCCTTTTTCTTTTTCACCTAACCAATTATTAGAAGATTGGATCATGTTTGATATGAAGAAAGTATAAGCAAATTGAAAATGAAGTTGCAGCAGGGAAGTCTCCGCTAAATATGGCTTAAAATCCTCCTCCTATAATTGCAAAGTATTAAAGTGATGTGGATTAATTTTTAGGGAGAATTAACGGAAAGGACTGATAACAATACAAAATTAAAGGTGAAACACCAATAACCAATCCTTTCACACCAATAATTATTCGGAATGGTTAATTAACTTTTTAAAATAGTTAATTAGTCTTTCGAGATACTTTTATTTGTTTGCGGTCGTTGTCATTAATTTTCCCTAGTTTTTTTTTTATGTTACATATTTTTTTCAAGACTAGTAATTTCTTGCTTGTTACCATTATATATTTGTTTATGTATTGTCTTGACGATCACTTAATTTCAGCAGTTCGCGTAGGATCAGTTAATACATTGGGGAAAGTATAGCTTTTGATCAAGAATATTGCTATCTATACTAAGAAAAAGGTTAAACTAAACTGCGCTTGGATACAGCATTGAAACTAACCAAAATTTTATGTTACAACAATCAAGCTTTTAAGTTACTACTAGTGAAAATGCTCATAATAATAAATATGAAAGTCAAAATAATTGTCCTAAATAGTTGTCCTTTCAAATGAGTTCTATTTTTTTTAAAAATAAAAAATAAAAAATTGAGATGCTTCAAATGAAGAATACTAGCATTGGTATCCGTGTAATAGACATGGTAATTAGTAGAATTTTTATTAATGAAATTATTTAAGATATAATTAAAAACCCTATTAAATATATCTAAAAAATTAATTTTTCATTGATTTTATTAGGTGTTCATGTAAAGTTTTTACTCTCTTCATATAGATAATAATTAGTTATTTTTATTTATGAGATTATTAAAGATATAGTAAAAAAACTATTTTCTAGTAAAAATATATTTACTAACTTAGATTTAAGTTAGCATTATTATGTATTCATATAAAGTTTTCAACCTCATTATGTAGATATTAATTAATAAATTTTTATTTATGAAGTTATTAAATATATAGTTAAAAGTTTATTTCATAGTAAAAATATTTAATAAATTAGATTTCAATTATTTTTTTATGTATTCGTGTAAACTTTCCACTACCACATATAGATATTAATATATTTTTATATAAAGATTTCACCAAGAATAGAGTAGATATCAAAATATTTAAATATTTCATGTAAAATTTTCATTCCCATGCCACCAATAAATGGTGAATGTTTTTTTACCAACAAATTCAGTGCAGTCTTCCCATTCAAACCATGATAAGTTGCCATTGTAGTTGATACTCATGCACATGTAAGCAAAATCTTAGAAACAAAGATTCATGGATAAATTATTACTACTTCTAAGTTTTGAAAATAGACTAATTTTTAAAAATTATCATATAAATCAAAATATAGTGGCAACTAATAAGCTGAAGTAGTCTTCTACTTTTAGATCCTCTGAATGGTCACTAAATAGAAATACCAAACCATATCCCATTGGCGCAGTGTAGCAATATAAAGTGGTATTACCCTTTCACTTCTATTCCTTTCCATCATCAGGTTTACAATCCTAGTAACCCTGGATGCAGCAACAAAACAAAGTGTACTATTATTATCTTTATTTTGTATTTCTAAGTCTTTAGTTCTCATTCTTTTGACCAGTTCCTCCACAAATTTGGTTTGTCGAACTCCAGCTTAAATATGAAGAACTGTTTCCCACCCTCTTGAAATAATAGCATACTCTGCACGCCATGATGCAAATTAGTAGTAACTCATTGGCCTTCTCTCAATCACCTTTAAATGCAGCTCTACATAATGGCAAATAATCTAAAGATTCATTGTTACTTCATCTCCTGTCTTGCAAACATTAAATATCAATGCACATTTTAACTACTAAATATATACCACGCCATGCATAATTTACTACTAATAAATCTAGAGAGCTAAAATGGAAGCAACGAATGTCTAAGATCCTAAAGTAATGGATCTTAGAGCAGAAATTTTTTTAAAATAATGGACCATCAACATGTTAAACTTACCAAAGGCTGCCGAATATTTGGTGCTTGTTCAAACTTTTTACTTGAAATTTTCATTGTCTTAATCTTCTTCAATATCTAGATAGGCTAGAAAGTTAACAAAAAATCATAGGTCTCAAAGATTACAAATGAATTGTAAAGGGATATATGTAACATATCTTCAAATTAGTAATTAAATCTAAAAGATTCCATATCATCACAGGTCACAAAGATTACAAATTAGAAAAAAAAAATTGTAATACAATTCTCTAATTAATAAGAGGAAAATCAGTTATAGGAACAAATCAAGAAATAATAGCCCATAAAAAATATAAAAATTCAAAATGTATATAATTACTTAATTATTTAAAGACCATATTATCCACATAAAAAGACCAAATCAAAGATCTATTAACTTTTCAGATTAATTGTAATCAAATTATAGAGTAAATACCCAATCTTTGTCCCTTAGAAAAATTTGTCCCCATATTAATTCTTGAGAAATGAAAAAATCCAACTTGATCTCTGATAATCTCAAAAATCGGATCAAATTAATATCTGACAATGACTATAGTGTTTGACAAAAAAGGACAAAATAGAACTTATTTGACCTAGTTTTTGAGATTTTCAAGAGTCAAGTTGAGTTTTTTCATTTCTTAGAGACTAGTATGGGAGACGAAGTTTTGCACGGAAGAGATTGTGTTTACTCAATTCCAAATTCATTTCCATTGGGTTTGGTACACAAATTGCTGAACAATTTTTGTAATTCTTAGCATGGGCATTAAAAATAATTTTTCCATTGAATATAAATATCCAATTCTTATTATCAATTAGCATTGGACTGCTACAATTCCTATAAATCTTGCAAAAATTCTTCCAACAATATTAAAAAAGAAATCAAGTTTATCAAGGAAATCTCCAAAGTTCACATTCAAAACTCACAATTGTAAACTTTTTTCTGGTAGGAGCTTGCACAATATAAGCATCCTGTGCATTGCATAATTAGGAATCTGCAGAGTGTACACGGAGAAACATCAACATGATATTAAAGCAAGCCAATGAAAGATAAAGGAATGGAGAAAGTGATTTCATTCAAAGCCGGCTTATCTAAATTGTTATAAGGTCATCCTTAATGAATGGCTCATCGGTGAGGAACTTCTTCCAGGGTTTTTTTTTTTTTTTTTTTTTGTTTCTTGGTGTTTAACTCTTTAATGGTATTTCCCATAACTTGCATAAATATACATACCATCTACAAAAGTAAATTAGCATTATTTATACTAAGGATGTTGCAAAATCAAACCTCTTATCATATAACATTTCCTATGGTCTTCACTGCCACAATATGTGTAAATTCAGTGCAAACTTTGTTTAGCACTGGACATTGATATTCTCCTAGAGAATAACAAAGAAAGGTTAGTCAATACAAAAAAGGTAGCAAAAACTGGATAAAACATTGGTTTGAATTATGACATAGCTCCACTTAACATGAGAAAACATCGGTTTGAGCTATGACACAACGCCAGACAAATAATATCAATGTAATTTCAGAGAACAAGAAAGTGTGCTTGTGCTTAGTTGACCAGCTTCAGAGAAAATCCCGTGCAATACAGAATCTTAATGCTCTGGGTTGCAGACCCATGGATAATACAACAACAACCAAACATTTTTTCATTAGGTGAGATCAGTTACATGAATCAAACAACGTCATTATGCCTTATTATAAATCAAGTCATTCAAATCTAATTCTTTTTTAATCGTTTCACCTATAATCTTTCTTGATCTTCCTCTACTTCTAGCTATTGAGTCATTCCCCACCTGATCTACTATTATTACAGGAGTTTCGAATGGTATTCTCCTTACATGTCCAAATCACCTAAGACGAGATTCTCTCATCTTTTTCACAATAGGTGTTACTCCTACTTTCTCTCTAATGCATTCATTCTTAAATTTATCTTATCTTGTATGGCTACACATTCAGCGCAACATCCTCATCTCAGCGACACTGATCTTACGCTATAGTTGGCTTTTTACTAACAATCATTGGTTATATACAGTAAAATTTACCCTTATGACTCTGAATCACTCCTTCATTTCATCCATCCAGATCCTATGGTTTAATCCCTTCATCTCTCCATCATTTTGAGAAGATCCAAGAACATCGTGACTGTGATATGGTATGATCTCTAATTTTTACCGCTAAGCTAGCATTAACACATCTTTTACTGAACTTATATTCCATATATTCTGTCTTACTTTTACTTAAACGAAAGTCATGTTCTTCTAAAGTTCATTTCCATAACTCTAACTTCCCATTTGTTTCCTCTCTCGATTCTCTAACTAATACTATATCATCTGCAAAAAGCATGCATTGTGACACCGATTCTTGGATATGCGCAGTAAGCACATCCAAGACCAAGGTAAAAAGATATGGACTCAAAGTTGACTCTTAGTACAATCCTAGAGTTATAAGAAAATCTTCTATAACCCCACATTGTGTTCTCACACTAGTTTTAGTCCTATCATACATATATTGGATTATTCGAATATAAGTAATATGAACTTTTTCTGGGTTCATATCATAGACCTATCATGGTAAAAATATAAATTTTAGTAAATAAATATAAAAAAAAAACACTTAAAAAACACATCCAACACGAAATCTCAGAGGAAGCGCAGGAAAAAATTAACCAGAAGCATAAGAATGAAATAGCATGAGTCGAAGTAGAATAAAGAAGAGAGAGAGAGATGTGTTTTGTAACGTGGCTGCAAAGATAAAGAGTATTGGCACACAAATGTATTTGAGGAGGAATTTATATGTAAAATTAATTAAGAAATAAGTGAGGATATTATAAATTAAATTCAATAAAAAACATGTAATAGACCCAAACATTTGGTAACCTTTTAATTTTTGTAAGAATTTAATGATAATTAATTAGAGGGAAAAATAAATTTTATATCAACTGCCATTATGCTGAAAATATTAAATCTATATGACAGTGCGTATAATTAAGTAATTACAAATCATCTATTACGTCGACAAAATTATTAGAGTCTAATAGACCATGGACGTGATCTTGTCTGAATGATTTATCACATCAATATACCAAAATGAAGGCATCAATTAATAATCGGTATCAATGCATTGTGGTTTTTTAAATTGATTGATACTGTGAATTTTAAAATTGTTGTAAAATTCTTAATGCACGAAATAAAAGAATATCAATGCTTTATGTTGATTGGAATAATTGATGCTTTTCAAATTTGAAGTGTTAGAAAATTTATTATTAGAAAAAAGTTTTTGAAAATATAAAAACATGAGAGTGCATTTGATAAAGGTTTTATCTAAGAATGTTCGGTTGCATAAATTAAGTAACGTAAAACAAACATTAAGATTTCAATCAAATATTGAGATATATGTGTTCTGCACTGAGTTACGAGCTCAAAAAATAAGAGCAATTTGACTTGTTAGGTTGGCACCCAAGCGTATAATGTGCATAAAGCAATCAAAATGTTAGGCTTAACGACAAGAACGAATCTTAATCATATTTCATACAAACAGGTAAATAAAGACAAAAGGATAGTGACTTTGCAACCCTGTCCACACAATCTTATCTTTTATGATTGTGTCATTACGATCCTAAGTAGCAATATTCGGTAGCACTGAATCTTCAGACATTAAAAATTCTTATACACTCATATAAATACAGTAAATAAGATAGACAAGATACGTTCAATTTTCATTACACTTTACTCTCCTTGCAAAACTGCTAACTTAAGTATCAGAATACTTGTTGTAAATACACACTCCTTCGTCCCACTTCTAAACGAATTGCGTCACGGAAGAGTCAATCACCTATCACTGCTTTAGGTAAATATCATAACCAAATTCTGAACAATATGACATTTTTATGGAAATTCAAATTACAATGACTCAAATTTGAATTGAATTACCATATTTAGATTGTTTTAATTAAGTTACGTAAAGCACTTTTCAATTTGAATTGTTTTGATTAAATCCTGAAAAACACCTTCCAAATCAAATTTGCAAAGCTATCAATATATAATATACATATTTTTTAATTAAATTATTTGTATAAATGATGCTTTTCAAATTTGAATTTATAAAAACTTACTAATAGTAGAAATGTTTAAAAATTTGAAGAAAATTGCAATGCACGTGACATATTTCTATGATATGAGATTTTAATTATATTATATTATATTATATTATATTATATTATATTATATATATATATATATATGGATATATATATATTGATTGGACATTAATTATTTCCTAATATATTCTATTTAACCTTACAAACATTTTAATTTAACTTACTCCACATAAATCACATTGGTTAAATTAGATAAACTACATCAACTCCCCCTCCCACAGCCATAAACTCACACTTGTGTGCAATAAATTGTATCCATATCTATATATCTATATTTATATCTATATAATTTATACATCTGAGTTCATTATGAGAAAAGTCTAGAATAGGTGTCATATTATGATGAAAAAATTTCCTTCCAAAACTTTTTCTTTCCATTTTAGAAACTTTTGTTTCTTTTTTAAAATAAAATATAATTAATTATATTTAATTCAAATTTCTCCTCATTATTTCTCTTGATGTGGATGTTAGCTATTAATATCTTTGCACCTAACTTCTTATATACGTTTTTCATTAGATTTTGCATCCGTGTGATATATGAAATAAATTAAAATTAAATAATAAAAATAAATATAATTATAAATAAAAATAATTTTATTAAAAAATATATAATAATTATAAAAAATAATATTTATAAGTTTAATTTAAAAATATATTAGTTGAGTACATATAAATAATAAAAAATTATTTAAAAATTAAGTATTTCTATTATTGTTATATTCTTTTTTTTTTACATGTCAATTGTTATCTTCTTAATATTTGTTATTATATTATTATTAAGATTTGTTATCATATTCCAGACTTAAATAATTTTTTTTAATATATTTAAAACATTATAAACATATTTATGCAAAAAACAAATTATATAAAGAAACCTAGATTTTCTTTAAGAAGAAACCCACAATAGAGGTACTGTTGGATGTGGATCTTAAAGAATAAAATTCACAACAATTAATTGCACTAATTGTAACTTTTTCATCCCTAACAACCAATGTTTTCATGTCCAATTTTTTTCTCTCACTAAAGCAGTTTACATATGGGTATTTAATACTGTTCTGGTTCGGGTTCTGAGTTAGCGGTTTGCAGGTATTCAATAACTTGAGTGTCGGAGTGTCTTTTGTAGGTATCTACCTCCTCGCACCACAGTCATAACCACCGTATATTGGAGGAAACCACATTCATCAACCTTATTCAGATGATTCTCTTAAACTCATTTAGAACATTAGCACCGTCTGTGGGAAGAGATAAACTTCGATTATCATTACCACCATCATGGTCACTACAAGGCGAAATCATATTTCTGCCACTCAGAATCAACTTTCTTGTGGCCGCCGCCATCCAGAATCTGTCCCAGTTCAGGAGCCAATCGCAGCCCAATTGGAACCCAAGCAGGAAGGGGTAGAGACTTCTCATACTGGTGAAAATCTCTCTCCTCCATTGTGGCGAGTTCCAATGAGGCAGCGACTCGGTCCACAAGGAGCACCTTCTGGATATACTAGCCAGAGGGTATCGACACTGCAACGTTTAGGAGCGCGGGTGGATAATGATGAAGCTCAGTCCCACTAGGATGAATCTGGTCTCCGAGATCTATCCAGAGAAGAACTCATCTCTCTTGTTAGACCCAGGACGAACGTATTCATAACTTGTAAAGAGCTGTCAACCAAGAGAAAGAAGGCAAAAACCAGATTCCAAATAGGAATCAAGAAAATCGAAAGGACCAAGTTTGTGACAGGGTACGTCATCTAGAGTATTCTAGGATCACGGAACCCAATCAAAGAGCTGAAATCCTGGTTTGGGGAAACAAGAGTAGGATCAAGGATTAAAGAATTTGGTTAAACAAAATCAACATTTCTTTGACAAACTGATGGCCTATGAGATCCTTAGGCATTTCAAATATCCAACAAATATTGAAGCCTATGATGGGACAATGGACTCTCAAGAGTACTTAGATGCTTATGTTTCTTCTCTCGTATTCGCTAGATGCTTATGTTTCTACTCTCCTATTCGTTGGAGGAGATGATTCGTTCATGTGTCATGCTTTTTCTTTCTTTGAAAAAAGTTATCCTGAGATGGTTCATCACTTTGACTCCTAAATCCATTATTAATTAAGAAGACTTGTCATTAAGATTTTTGCTGCACTTCACCACTAGTAAGGTACAGTTCAAATTCATTTCATGTCTATCCCATATTAAAAAAGGAAAAGAGGAATTTCTCCAAGACTTTTTATCCCGATTCAATAAAGAAATAGTAAATATTTAAAGAAATAGTAAATATTTATGATTGGGATGAAAGACTCAAACTACACTACATGAGGGAAGGACTCCACCCCGAGCCATTATCTTTTTCTCTCGCTAAAAAGGAACTCAAGACTAAGGATGAGTTCTGTGTTAGAGCTGATAAATACATCAATACAAAAGACGTTTTCTGGGCTAGGAAATATCTGGAGAAAGGAGAAGATGTCAAACGTAAGCTCAAAAAACCCACCCAATAAGGCCGAAACTCGAGGTCACTTTTGAAGGGAAAGTATGAGAGTTACACCCCCTTCAACATGCCTTGGACTCAAATTTTTCAGCAGGTGATGATTACGGAGTTCAGGGACGTGCAAAGACTTTCCCCTTGAGAAAACATGCACAAAAGGATAAATCTAAATACTGTGCATTTCATGAAGTTCATGGGCATAATACTGAAGACTGCATCAACCTTCAAGATCTAATTGAATCTTCGATCCGGGATGGCCGTCTAGGCTGTTATGTGCGTCAATCTCGGAATAATAATCAAAGCGGAGGACAAAATTACAGGTAACAGAGCTACAGCCTTTGGAGAAGCCCATCTCCACTATACCAAAGAAGACGCTCACCCATAAGGAATGAAAATCCTAGCACAAGCCCATCTTGAGGTCTCGCCTATAACCAAGAAAGGGTTCAATCACGGGATAATCCCAATCTAGACAATGAACGCCACCACGCGGAAGTAACTTAGACAATCAACACCATTTCAGGGGATTTTGTGGGTGGCAGTGAATTAGGAAATGCAAGGAAAAATGCACTCCGGGCTGTATTGAGTGTGACATCTCTTTTAGGATCTAAGTTGGATAGCAATGAAAGAAAGACCAGTCGATTTCATTTACTGATGAGGATTATAGCTGTGCTATCCCAAATCATGACGATCCCGTCGTGATCTCAGGAATAATAACCAATGTTGAAGTTCGCCGCATATTCGTTGACCAAGGGAGCTCAGTTGACATTATGTTCCTAGATTTATTCACAAAGTCGGGACTGTCAAAGAAGGAATTGATCTCGTATACTGGAGAGTTGATCAGATTCATTGGAGACAAGATCACCCTAGTGGGATGCATCGAGATTTACTTGACTTTAGGGAAGGATTTTCTTTTCAAGACACTTAAGGTCAAACTTCTGGTTGATTACCTTTCGGCTTATAATATCATACTGGGCTGCCCCTCGCTCAACGCTTTCGGGGCTATCATCTCTACTCCCCACTTGGCCATGAAGTTTTTCGACCAGCATGACGAGGTCATTATAGTTAAAGGAGACCAGGCTATAACAAGGAAGTGTTATAACGAAAGCCTGAATATTGCTAAGAAGCCTCGGACCACAGACCAACGTAACAACCTAGTTCCAATCATTACGGACCACGTCAATGTCCTATTGACTGAGCTAAATGTTCATGAAGAAATTTGTGGTACACACCCTCAACTTGATGGAGAACTTCAGTCCTTTTAGTATAGTGCCACACCTGACTAGGTAATAAAGATTGGAGGACATCTGAGCCCAGAAGAAAGATCCTGATTAATTGGATTTCTTGAGAAAAATAAGGATCTCTTCTTTTGGACATCGACGGATATGCTAGGACTAAATCTTGAATTTATCTGCCATCGACTTTCCATCATGAAGGATGCGAAGCCGGTGACATAACGAAAGAGAAAAGTCGGACCTAAGAGATTAGAGGTAATTCAGAAGTTGGTAGAAGAGCTCCTAGATGCTACATTTATCAGAAAAGTTTCTTATATCACCTGACTCTCTAACGTGGTCCTGGTTAAAAAGTCTAATGGGAAGTGACGTATGTGCGTCAACTATACAAACTTAAATAATGCTTGCCCAAAAGACCCTTACCCACTTCCCAACATAGACAAATTGGTGGACAATTCATCCGAATTTTGACTACTCTCGTTATGGACGCTTATTTTGAATATATTCAGATTCCCATGAACCCGGAAGACGAAGACTAGACCGCATTCATAACCGAGATGGGAAGTTATTATTACTGTGTCATGCGATTTGGATTGAAAAATGCAATAACAACTTACCAATGAATGATGAATAAAGTCTTCAAAAGACAAATTGGTAAGATGTTAAAAGTCTATATAGACGGCATGATAGTCAAGACAACGGAGATTGGTGACCATGTGAAAGATTTGGAAGAGATTATAGAAGCATAACATGAGGCTAAACTCGAAAAAATGCGCTTTTAAAGACTATGCTGATAAATTTTTAGGATTTTTGTTGACAAATCGAGGTATTGAAGCCTACCCAAAGAAATGTCTGGCCATCCTCGACATGTGCAGCCCGCAATCTGTGAAAGAGGTGCAACAATTGACAGGTGGGATAACAGCCCTCACTCACTTTCTAGCCAAGGCTGCTCAAAAATCTCTTCCCTTCTTCAAAACTTTTAATAGGAGAAGGCATTTTAAGTGGACCCCAGAGTATGAGGCTTCCTGTTAAGAACTGAAGAAGATGTTATTGACACCACCGATTCTGACAAGACCGGATCCTAAAGAAACACTATATGTCTACCTCTCTGTTAGTAACGAGGCAATTAGTTCAGCCCTGGTAAAAGAATTCAATGACGGTCAAAGGCTGGTTTATTTCTTTAGTAAATTTTTGCAAGGCCCTGAGATCCACTACCAGAAGATTGAGAAATTGGCTTTAACATTGCTAATTACTGCAATAAGGTTACGACAGTATTTTCAATACCATCTGTGATTGTAAGGATATATCAACCGATTCGGCAAGTGCTGCATAAGTCGGATCTTTCTGAAAGAATGATTTCTTGGTTAATGGAGCTCTCCGAATTCAGTATCACTTATGAGCCAAGATAAGTCATAAAGGCTCAAATCTTATCCAATTTTTTGGTTGAGCTTACACTGGATTCCAGCCATCCTAGAGAGAATTCCTGGACAATCTACGTTGATGGATCTTCGAATCCCAAAGGGAGTGGTGCCAGACTACCGTTAGAAAACGAAGACAAACTCGTATTAGAACATTCTCTAAGGTTTGAGTTTCTGATTTCAAATAACCAAGCTAAATATGAAATATGCATTGTGGACATCAACATGGCAAAAGAGATAGGGGCTACGAATATAATTATATGTAGCGATTCGCAGCTGGCGATGTCCTAAATCTAGGGTGAATACTAGGCTAAAAAGCCCTTGTTACAGAAATACTTAGCCAAAGTAAAGAAGTTCATGAAAAGTTCTGATAGTGTTAAGGTGGAACATATTCCAAGAGAATATAATTTCAAAGCCGACATCCTGTCAAAGCTTGCTAGCACCAAGAGCCCTGACAATAATAAGTCTGTAATCCATGATACCTTACTCATGCTTAGTATTACAGACAATGCAGTCCTTTTACTGGAAGATGGTGAAAACTAGATGGCGCCCATAATTGCCTACCTTCGCAATGACTTATTACCTGAAGATCAGAAGGAAGCCCAAAAAATGGTATGGACAACGACTTGGTATACCATCCTTGATGATTAGCTGTACTGTCACAGGTTTTCTTCTTCCCTCCTTAAGTGCCTCGGTCCTAAAGAAGCAAAATACATCTTGGCCAAAATCCAAGAAGGGAGCTTTGGCCATAACCTTAGCGGAAAGTCCCTAGCACAGAAAGTTCTAAAGGCTAAATACTATTGGCCCAGTATAGAAGTTAATAGCATGGAACATGTCTAGAAATGTGATCAATGTCAGCGATTCTCAAATATCTACGCTGCCCCACCAGAAGAACTATCTACGATGTCTGTCCCTTGGCTTTTTTATCAATAGGGGATGGATATCCTAGGTCCTTTTTCCCAAGCACTAAGGCAGATCAAGTACTTACTTGTGATTATTGATTATTTCACTAAGTGGTTTAAGGCTAAATCGTTATCCACCATCACTTCAGCCAATATCTAGAAATTTACTTATAAAATTATTATCAACAAGTTTGGTATCTTAGAGTCTATCATCACGGATAACAGAACCCAATTCACTAATCAAAAGTTCAAGGATCTCTTAGTTGGTTTCAAGATTAAACAACATTTCACTTTGGTGGAACACCCAAAGACCATCGAGCAAGCTGAAGCCTCCAACCTGGTCATTCTTAAAGGAATAAAAAAAAGGCTCGATGACACTAAGGGGAATTGGGTGAAGCAGCTTGATCATGTCTTATGGGCATATCAGACCATACCTCATTCCTCCATAAGAGAGACTCTCTTTAAATTGACTTATGGTTTGCGAGGCTATGATCCCAGTGGAAATAGATGAATTGAGCTAGAGGAAACAGAACTTTTTAGAGGAAGACAACCCAGACCTCATCCGTCATGACTTAGACTTCTTGGAAGAACAATGTCGTATTGCTTATGTCCTTAAAGTCGCCCTTAAACAGAGGATTGCATCACGATATAATTCTAAAGTGATACCACAAAAATTTATTCCTAGCGACCTCATACTTCGTAGGGCGGATATTGGAGGTAAAAATGTGAAAGATGGAAAGTTAGCTATTAATTAGGAAGAACCATATAAGATCGTGCCCAAAACAAACATAGGAGCCTATACTCTAGAAACCCTCTCTAGCAAAACTATCAAGAATTTTTGGAATGTTAATAAGCTAAGGAAATATTATAGTTAAAAGCCTTTAATTGTTATTTTTATCATGTAAGTGATGATTTTCTACATAAATAAAACAATTATTATTTTTCCAACACTTGGTTATTTTAGTCATCTATAACTATTGTGACCCACAAGGTTATCACACATTGGAGAGGTCTGAGGAATATAAGGTACAATTAAGATCAAATATTCTGATGCGTAAATGAAGGTAAAAAAAAAGGAATTCACTTAACTGGAATCTGAGTTCAAGGATCGAAATCAAGGGTTTTAACCTATACCCTAATGAGTCTGACCTTAACTCATAAGCTTAAAAAAGGTTTAAAGAGGTTAAGAGTAGTAGACCGTTACCTAGGATATGTGTATGCCACTCTATGAGACTTTTATGTCAAAATCATATTTCAGAGTTTCACACTTAAAAATTTGACTAAGTGTCAACAAAAGTAGAGAAAGATAAATTATAAATAAACTGAGCAGACTCTAGAAAAAGAATCACCGAGATTGAGCGTTTGACCTATCTTGGTTGGAAAAAACATGAGTGTTCGCTAAATGTAAAAGAGAAATATTGGGATCAAGCATTAGGCCCATCTCGGTCGAATAAAAGTAAGAACAAATACTAAGTATAAATGAATCCACCGAGATCAAGCATTGGACCCATCTCGGTTATAAAAAGAAAAGGCAATAGGAATATACAGAAACATATTCTAAGTACAAAAAATGCCCGAAACCCAAGACTTGTCCAAATTCAAATAAAATTAACCCCATGCAGGGGGCAAAATAAAAAAAGACAAATGAAGATCAGGCATCTGGGGTAGGATCCTCTTCCACCTTGACCTCCTCAACTGGGCCACACTCCATGCGCTCTTCCCCTTCCGCCACGCTGTAGGAACCTGATTCACTAGAGTGGCTTCGAGGATAGTGTCCACAATACAACCATCATAGACCACCTTCCTTGAACTGATTCCTTCCATGGCAAGGCCCGGATTTAGTAGGTGCAGTTGAGCGAGAGCATTGGAGAAGGATTCGTCCACTGAGTTGACCCATTCATCTTCAAGATATAGAATATCATTTTTCGGCTTGGCCTCGGATTGCTGAAAAATCTCATTCTTAGCTCGAAGTGCGGCTAGGGTGGAGTGGCAGAAGATATCTGATCTTTTAAATTGTTTTCCTGAGTAACCCCTCAACTTTGGCCTGGAGCATGGTTATCTCATCTCTGCGCAAACCGACCTCTTCATTAACTTGATTTTGCTGCCTGTCTTTTTAAGCCACAACTAACTCAAGCTTCTTGTTTTCACCTTAGAGGGCATCTGTGAACACCCAATTTTGACCGGGCTAAAAAAAAAAAGTAAAAAAGTATAAAAGAAAAATAAAAAAAAAGGAAAAAAAAAAAAGAGTCACATGTCTTTGCACATACGTTTTTTACTTTGGATTTCATGGGGATGGGGACTCAATATAAAAAAAGGGGGGAGTGATTGAGGCAAAAGAAAAAAGAGAAAAGAAAGAGTCAGCAGCAAAGAAAAGAAAAAGAGAGAATTTTGATAAAAAAGGAGGATTTTAAGGGAGATTTGTCGGGAGAAGATGAAAATTTGAAGGAAAATGCCAAACTCCCAGACGGTGAGCAATCATAACACCCACTACCAACAACTCTTCCCTCCAAAACGTGAGGGATCCATCCATAAATGTCTCTGCCATCATTTTTCTTCAAGAGGCTGGGCAGGCTGCAGAACCCAATCCTTGATCTCATCTTCACCTTCCACCTTCAAACCCATCACCCTCTGCTACCATGTAAACAACTTCCAGAACCACCTCCCAACCTCTCCACGTCCAACCCTCACCACCCTTCGCCCATATCACTTCCATCCTTACCCAACCACACACCTCCTCCACCCAAACTCCATGCAACCGTAGCCTTCTAAACCTACTTCACCCATTTTCACAACAACTCCACCATTAAAAACTCCCAAAAAACAGAACCCATTCTTCACCTTCATCCCTCCAAAACCACCGAGTTGACTCACCCATGCACCACGTCCACCACCATGCACAAACCAGAATCCTTCCAAGAACCCTACTCCACCGTAACCACCACGTGAAACCAGCCACCATTCTCTCCTTTCTTCCACTCTCCAAGCCACCACATAACCCCCCCTCTGTTTGCACCTTCGCTGCCATCTCCTTCAAGCCATTAACCACTTGTCCTTGCACCACCACGTGAAGCCAGGCCTCTCTTCAACCGACCGTCGGACTGCACAGAACCACTCAAGAACAAAAGCCGACCGTCGAATCCATTCTCTCATCTGACCGTCGGACCACATTTTCTGCCATCAACCTCCCAGCCGACCGACGAATCCATCCTCTCATCCGACCGTCGGACTGCACAGAAACCATCAGCCTTTCAAGATCGTTGAACCCCAGATCTGCCACCATAAGACCATATCACAACCGACCGTCGGTCATAATCCTTTAAACCACATCCTTCCCTTCAACCAACCGACTGTCGGTCTGCCAATACCGATCCCTTTAACTTACAATCAAAACCCCATCTCCTCAAACCGACCGTCGAACCCCAAATCCTTCCCAACCGACCGTCGAGATTCCACCAACCACATCACCTATCTCTCAAACCACCAAACCTTACTCCTCACGCGACAACCTATCCAAACCTCCACCGTCGAACCATACCATTGTGACCTCGACCAACTTCACAAAACCCACCTTCACCTCCAATTCGACCGTCGAACCATGCCATTGTGACCCTCGACCAACTTCACAAAACCCACCTTCACCTCCAATTCGACCGTCGAACCATACCATTGTGACCCTCGATCAACTTCACGAACCATCCAATCCCCCTAAACCGACAGTCGAACCATCCAAATCCTTCCCAACCGACCGTCGAAACCCCAGAGGTCAGATCCTTCCCTTCGACCAACCGACCGTCGGACTCCTGAATCCCACTATACCCGACCGTCGAACTAATAACCATCATATCCCCACCGACTGTCGAACCTATCCAAACCTTCACACCATCAACCAAACTCCATCACAACCGACCGTCGGATCCCCAAACGTCATCATATCCGATTGTCGAACCATCCAATCTCCCTAAATCGGCCGTCGAATCCCCATATATCAACCTTCACCATCCCTCTCACTATTGTTGTGAACCCACCCACACTAGCCAAAATCCAATAAAAGGGCCTCCATAACCTCTCCCGAAAACCATAGAACCTAACCGAGAACCGACCGTCGGACCAGGGAACCGAAACGACCCATCGAACTTCCAGGCTCCTTCTCCGCACTCGGCCGAGTCGAACTTCCAGACTCCTCTCCGCACTCGACCGTCGAATTTCCAGGATCCTCTCCGCACTCGACCGTCGGATTTCACCGCTCCTTCTCCGCATCCGACCGTCGAATCACGGGTCCAAACCCCCCAAATGTCCTCTGGTATATGCTCATTATTGTTACCCAAGTTTTCAAGCTCTCTTTCCTTTAAATTGAATTGTTGATTGCTGTTGAGGTTTGAGTTTGAATCACGTAGGCTGCTGCCCATTCCATGTGAATGCAATAATGATACACTGTTTTTGGTAAAAAAAATAGCAAAATAAAAAAAAATAAAAAAAAATAAGGAAAATAAAAAATCTTTTAATCCATGCAATGACCAATGATGATGATTGAATAGTGAATGCTATCTTCATTATGTTCTGGATCATAAGGGTTTATTGAGTAGCCTAGTGCTAACTTGAATCCTGTGCAAGAATGGATTCACCTTCAAATAATTTTTTTTTTAAAATCAACCAACCCACACTTATTTTATAAAGAACTACGTAACTTTGAGTTCCCCATTGCACCAGGGGATACGTAGGAGCAGAATTTCATTTCTGTCAAGCCAAATTTAAATTTTCATAATTTGTGATTTTTCTTTTATAAATAGTTATAATGCTTTTTTGTAAAAAGGGGTAAAATAAATATTTTCAAAGATTGTTAATAATTTGCACAATTAATCTAAGGTACCGTCTTAGGACGGGTGCGTTAGGGGTGCTGTGGGATTAAGTTTCCACCCTTCCCTAAGCATAACCGACTTCCGAATCCAATCTGGTTCCAAAGACCATTTTCAAAGAGAGGTTTTCCAATTTTTCCAAATTGAAATAAAATTGGTGGCGACTCCATTTTTTTTCCATTTTTATATTTCTAAAATCCAATTCGAGTTCTTTGTTCCCCGTAGCGATCACGGTCGCGACAGGATGGCGACTCCAATTTGGGAATATTTGGAAAGTCAAGCTGTCGTTGTTAGTTGTGCAAATTGTTAATAATTTTCATTTATTTAGATTACCCTTTTTATCCTTGTTTGTAAATGGATTTTATTTATTTTGTTCTATGTAAATATCGATAGCGTTATCCCTGTGTTTGTTTTGACTGATATACTTGTATATAATTTGTACTTAATTGTGCATAATTGTTGAAACCTTAGGATAGATGATTCTTTGTCTGGTTATTGTATGTATGTTTCTGGGTTGGGGTAGTTTTATCTTTTAAAATTTTTGTACGAGTTTGTATGCTCCCTCACACACATCACCGTCACTTACCTCACACACTTTTTGGGCTCTATGCCGGAGTCTGGTGCGAACCCGAGGAGTAGGAGGGGTCTCGACTTTTGTTATTGAGGGGCTTTATGCTCACTTGACATTTGTTGAGACACCACTCAGTTTGTTACCATTATCATGGACGAATCATATTGAGAGGGTTTATCCCTACTTGTGATTAATTCATGATTTGGGACCTTGTCTTTATAGATAAGGGCAATCTGGGAACCGTGACTTTTAGAAGTTTAGACCTGTCCCGAAAATCTTGCACTGATAGATTGAGCATAGTGATTGTCAAATCTTAGGTTACACCTCATTAGGACACAAAAGGGAGCTACTTCTTCTTTCCTCATACCATCCATTCTTAAAAAAAAAAAAAGTTAAAAAAAAAAAAAAAAAAGAAAGAAAAATAAAAAAAAACTTGCATTTTCATGACATTGCATTTCAAAAAATCATCATGCGTTTTTATGGCATTCTTGACTAAAAAAATCATGCATATTCATAGCATCCCTAGCATATAAAAAAAAAACTTGCATTTTCATAACGTTGCATATAAAAAAAAATCATGCATAACATCCCTAGCATTCAAAAAAAAAAAAAAAACTTGCATTTTCATGACATTGCATAAAGAAAATCATGCATTCCTAGCATTCAAAAAAAATCATGCATTTTCATGCCATCCTTAGCATTTGAAAAAAAATAATAATAAAAAATAAATCAGGCATTTTCATAAAAAAAAAAATTTTCATGCATGGCATCTTTAGCATTCTAAAAAATATATATAAAAAAAAATAATAAATCATGCATTGCATTCCATGCATTTGAAAAGAAAATGTTTTCATTTCATTCATCTCATTTTATGCATGACATTCCTTGTATGATGTTACCGTCTTCTCCATCCGCATTATGAATAAAAAAAAAAAAAAAGAAAAAAAAAAGACAATTTGTGTGCAACAATGAGGTAGGTAGTGCCATTAAATTTTATCGGATGCATGTGGAGACAACAAGCTGCGAGAATCTTGCAGTATGGATTTTATTGGCCTTTTTATTCAAGGTGCAATTACACCTTTTGCAAAAGTTGCGGAAATTGGTCAATAAAGTTTTGCTTTAAGATTCTCATCCGCACCTACTCCTTAGAAAATTGAGATCTAGGAGGCGCGTTTCTTTTGTTGTCAAACACGTGTATCTTGTGGGGCCATAGACATTGAGAATCCTAGGAATGGTGTTGTATTAAAAGTTAATGGACCAAGACTCAACTTTTCTGGAACGTCAAGTTGTTGAGTTCTACTCGTGTTCTTAGGTTAAATGGCGGATAACGGTACTCCGTGACTCTCAGGTCGGTTTGTTTTTCAGTTTCCCATAATAACTGATTTCTTCTCCTTTCAAAATGGAGGTCATTCTCTCAAATCTAAGAAAATATTTTCCTTCTCTCCCTCTAAATGCTCTAACAAAAGTCTATGAAGCTAGGTGTGAAAAGTAGATTGTTAATGTATAAGGGCATCCCGAGAAGATATCTGTTTTGGATAATCGAAGCAAAGGTTCGTTTAGCTAGTGAATCTTCAGATTCATTTGTCCCATACATGCCTGGTCTCGGTAAAAGTTCATTTTCAAAAAGGAGAAGAGCAAAAAGAGTGAGAGTTTGTTACAAGTGTGCACGATGGAATTGCAACACGCGATGTCACTCTTTGGGGATGGTTTTACGTAAATAGAGAAGATAAAATATTCTTCGTTAAGAATGGACTGAGTAAGGAGTCATTAGATAATATCTTATTGACTCTTGAGACGCATTCTTGTGGAGTTGTGCAGCGTGAACTTCTTAGTTTGTGGAATCTCTTCAAGGACGAGCAAGAGCGTTACGGTCTTGGGAATCGACTCAAAAAGACCTGTTTGCCAATTTATGAGAAAATTGGATGGGAAGCTTATCCTCGACTCATAGAAGGCGTTTAAGCCGTTTACTCGGACGTGAAACCGAGAGGAAGATGTGAGCCACAATCACAACAACATGTATATATTATCTTTCAAAAAAAATAAAAAAAAAAATGAAAAAACAAATGAAAAATATGAAAAGAGGGCGAAACTTCGGTTGTACTTGGTCTTTAATTAGATTAGGAGCCCCCGGGTGGAGTGGCAGACCCGTCATTGACTCGGGTGGACCTTCGCACGCCGGTCGGTAAATAAGGTTCGTGTGCCATGCTTCTGAGAGCCGCGCAAGCATTCCCGTGTTTTAACCAAAGGCTCTGCTTGTTGATGGACGAAAAGAAGCGTCCGTGTTTGCATTCTCGCGTGACAATGCCTTTGAGTGAATTACGTGATTTAATGCCATGGGCTCTTCGGTGACCTCTCACCGGCGTGGTCGTTGGTGGTAGGCAATTTACGCACTTTAATTAGTGGCGTCATAGCTCAATCAAAATATCTCACTGCGGGAGGGAGAAGAATGCCCGGATTGGTGAGCCGTCTCTTGGTATTCTTGCACTTATGACGCATTATAAAGATCTGCCATGAAACTGTACATATAAAGGTATGTAATCATTTTCTATCTTTGTATGATTTTGTTGAATTTTGGTTTTGGACAGACGATCTTTTGGATGGGATCCTTCGGGGATTTCTAGACTTCTTTACCACGATTTTTTTTTTAAAAAAAAAAAGTTAAAAAAAAAAACACAAAAAAAAAAAAAAAGATTTTATGTTTCTTAAATTCAACCTTTTCTCGACAACAAATATCTAGACCTACCCTTCTAGGTGCAATTATTTCCTTTCCATTCTTTTTCTTATTTAAACACTCCATTTTCTCCTTCATCTTCAACTCGAAATACTCAAAGAGAAGAAGGGTATAGAATGGGGCTGCTATTCGTAACCTAAAAAATGTCTGTGTTTTTTGTGGGTCGAGTTATGGGAAGGGATTAGAGTTTGTAACGCAGCTAGCACTCTTGGTCGAGCACTTCTTTGCGAGGAAGATTCATCTTGTATATGGGGGAGGTTGTCGTGGGTTAATGGGGGCTGTTTCACTTGCTCGCTCTTATAGGAGGCGATCGAGTTTTAGGTGTTATTCCTAAACCTTTAGGTGAAAGTAACATCAACGGCAAGGCAGTTGGAGAAGAAATTCGGGTAACATCCATGCATGGACGCATGAAAATAATGGTGACAATTCGATGCATTTCTTGTCTTACCGGTGGTTTTGGTACTTTGGAAGAAATTTTTCAAATTGTCTCTTGGGCTTAATCGAACATCCACCATAAACCCATTGGTTTGTTGAATGTTAATAATTTCTTTGACCTTTTGTTATTTTTTCTTGACAAAGGCGTGAGGAACAAAATTTATCACTCCTTCGAAAGACAACTTCTTATCTCTGCCTCCACTATTGATGAGCTCATGGATAAATTGAAAGCTTTTGAGTATGTACCTGATAAGGTATTGGCTCAGATAGATTGGTCAATAGGAAGCAGCGAAGGAAGTAACAAGAGAAGCAAGACAGATCTAACACTTTCTCTTTAATCGGTTTGATTTTATTGTACTTTGTTTCTGTTTAAATTTGTGTCCGCTTTCTCCAGCAGGTAATTCTATCCTTTACTCATCTATATTTTAACATTAAGGACAATGTTATGATCTGGTTGGGGGGAAGGATGGTTGTGTAAAAAAAAAAAAACAACAACAAAAAAAAAACCAAAAATTCAAAAATTGTGTTTGTCAATATGTTTGTCAGTAATTTTCTAAACCAGTTAAGGATGGCAGAGTAAGGAGTAATTTTTATCTTGAGACGCATCTTAATTGGTGGCAGAGTAAGGAGTAGTAGGGTAGTAATTAGTATTCAAATGTGGAAGTACTTAAGTTTTATTATTTGATTTCTCTTCGGTCGATCATGCGGCCTTGTTGTGTGCTTCATTTACGTTTTGGCGTTGATTCACTTCTTATCGGGTTATTTTGCTCTTTTCTATATCTCTCTTTCACATTGAGGACAATGTTATGATCTGGTTGGGGGAAGGATCGTTGTGTGCCTAAATATAAAAAAAAAAAATATAAAAACAAAAAAAAAAAAACAAAAAAAAAAAAAAAAAAAAAAAGGTGTGTGTATGTATTAATATGTTTACATGCTTGTCAGTAATTTTCTAAACCAGTTAAGGATGGCAGAGTAGGGAGTAGATTTTACTCTTGAGACGCATTTTAGTTGGGGTAGATAACTAGTTTGTGTGGAAGTAGCAATTGAAATTCAGGAAAATTTGCATGATTGAGTAAATTGTCTTCTTTCTTAAAAATCATATGTTTGGTTATGGATGTTGAATTGGTGGACTGAGAATGATAGAACTATATCTTGTGAGATCTTGAGCCTAATGGATGGATTCAACATTTATGCCATTCTCTTCTTTCTTGTGTGATTTTCACTCATGATAATGATCACTCTAGAACTTGCTTTGATTCTTTTTGAGGCTGCGTTTCACTTGCATGCATGAACATGATTGAGGCCCTCTTTCTTAGCCAGTTTAGCCAAATAGCCAACCTTGCATATTTTCCTTTGCTTAGCCCCTTTGAGCTTATTTGACCATTCTTTGTTTCTAACTCATTACGTGCCCTAAATGAAAAACCATGTTTTAACCCAACCTTAGGGAATAAGAGAGTATTGACTTTGTTATTTGATGAGTTCTTGAACAAGTGTGGGGGTGCATGTGCAGATTGGTTATAAAAAAAAAAAAAGAAAGAAAGAAAAAACAAAAAGAAAAAGAAAATATGTTTCTATAAAAAAAAAAAAAGAAAATATGTTTCTATAAAAAAAAAAGAGAGAGAGAGAGAGAGCTGATTATTGCTACAATCAAAAGAATGCACCATGTGATATATTCATACCTAGAATGAGGGTGGATGATTGGAAATAACAGGAATAGAAGGAGAATGTTCAAGCCTAAAGGAATTCAATCTACCAATTGATCTTTAACAAAACATTAGTTAGATATTGGTCATTGTCCTGTATGAGAGAAAACTAAGAAAATCTTAAGAAAGTTAGACTTGAATGTTCTCAAACATCTTCTCCACTCTAACGTATCATAATGCTCTTCTATTCTCTTTGGTATTTAACTTGACATATCCATATTACTTCTACCTTTACCTTGACCTCACTACAACCTTGAATAAAGTCCTCATGATTTGTGTGTGCATGTGTTTTGAGTAGTGGAGAAGTAGAAGATAAGCAAGCTTATGGTAGTGCAATTTTCATGGGTCGAATTGAGTGAAATACCTACCTTTTAAACACTTGAGAGGCTGAGAATAAATTCTGTGAGGATCTATCATTCTTTACTCATGTTTTTCAATTGAAGTATCCTTGCTTGTTGATTTGAGATGTGAAGATGTGTTATCTCATGAATGTTTTAATTACTTGAATTATAAATTGCTCTTTATTCTTGAATTGAGTCTTTTAGAGTTTTTACCTTTTGAGTTTGTTTTGTTTGTTCCCTAGTTTTGGTTTTTTTCTTTTTGCCAGGAGGACGTGCAAAAGAGTAAGTGTGGGGTGTTTGATAATTAATGATGTCCAGTTGTCGAATCTTAACTCAAGCGAAAAAAAAAAAAATCTTTTTATTTTCTTGCTATTTTATTTCTGTGTCTTTAACCGTTGCAAATAATATCCTTTCTCGTAGTCGAACTTCTAAGAACAATCTGGAAGTTGTTCGTTTCTTTCTGTTGTACTTTTTGAATTCATGAGTGTCGTGACATAATGCTTGAGTAAAGTGACCATGAGTACAACACCATGATTTGACCATCTAATGGTAATTGCTTATTGACCAATTCAGATCGAAGAGATCTTGGAAATCCCAATTAGTGGAAGAGGAAGTACCAGAGCCAAAAAAAAAAAAAAAAAAAAAGAGCCCGTTAGTCCGAAAACCTGAAAGGTCGGTCTAAACAAAAGTTAGGGCAAATGAATGGGCAAAATCTCGAAAGTTGGCACCAAAACACCTTGAAGGGTGCACCCAAACTGGGGCAATTTTGAATTGTGTGTGATCACTACACATGAGATTTGTTTGCATTTAGTTGGCCATACTTTAAAATTTTTGAATGATTAAGGAGAAGGCTGTGTTGAAGGAAGTAGCAACGCAGACAAGGACTGAGTTATCAAGCGGTTGCGGGGAATCAACTAAATGAGAAACAAGGTTAAACACTTGGGGCAAAATTTTCTCTCAAGGAATCGGTCAAGCAATGGTTCATCCCATTTCTTGAAAGGAGAGTTGAAAGTGAAAAACAAAGAAAAAGAAGGAAAGGAGAAGAAGAAGGAAAAGAAGTTTGAGTGGTCAAAGCTTTCCTTTGTCGTCCTTGGTTCAAATGTTTTTAAATAAAATTTAGAAAAAGTAAAAAAAAAAAAAGAGAGAAAAGAAAAAAAAAAAAAAAAATGAAAAATCCTGTTTTCGGGACTCAGTTGCCCATTGTCTTTTAAAATTTTGGGACGCAGTTGCCCATTGTCTTTCAAATTCCGGGACTCAGTGGCCCATTGTCTTTTAAATTCCTTTCTTCCTTTTTGCCCATTGTCTTTTAAAATTTCGGGACGCAGTTGCCCATTGTCATTTAAATTTTGGGACTTAGTTGCCCATTGTCTTTTAAAATTCCGGGACGCAGTTACCCATTGTCTTTTAAAATTTTGAAAAAAAGAAAAGAAAAGAAAAAAAAGGAAGAAAAAAAGAGAAAAAGAAAGAAAAGCAAAGGGAAAACAAAGAAAAGAAAATGAGAAAAATAAAAAAAAAGAAAAGAAAAAAAAATATATCTTTTTGATCAAGATGCTTATTCCATTGTCATTCTGGGACTCAGTTGCCCATTGTCTTTTTAAATTCCCGGACTCAGTTGCCCATTGTCTTTTAAATTTCGGGACTCAGTTGCCCATTGTCCTTTAAGTTTCCGGGACTCAGTTGCCCTTTGTCTTTTTTACTTTTTGAGCGCATCGGCTCTTGTCATTTACTTTTTGAGCACATCGGCTCTTGTCTTTTAATTCCTGTCATTTACTTTTTGAGCGCATCGGCTCCTGTCATTTTACTTTTTGAGCGCATCGGCTCTTGTCTTTTAATTCCTGTCATTTACTTTTTGAGCGCATCGGCTCTTGTCTTTTAATTCCTGTCATTTACTTTTTGAGCGCATCGGCTCCTGTCTTTTAAATTCCTGTCTTTTAATTTCGAGCGCATCGGCTCCTGTCTTTTAATTCCTGTCTTTTACCTTTTGAGCGCATTGGCTCCTGTCTTTTAATTCTTGAGCGCATCGGCTCCTGTCTTTTAATTCCTGTCTTTTGAGCGCATCGGCTCCTGTCTTTAATTCCTGTCTTTTGAGCGCATCGGCTCCTGTCTTTTAATTCCTGAGCGCATTGGCTCCATGCATTCCATGCATTTTTAATTCTTGCCATTTACTTTTTGAGCGCATCGGCTCCTGTCTTTTAATTCCTGAGCACATCGGCTCCATGCATTCCATGCATTTTAAATTTTTTAATTTCTTTGAGCGCATCGGCTCCATACATTTTAAATTCTGTTGAGCGCATCGGCTCATTGCATTTTAACTTCCTATCATTGTTCTTACTTTGTTTTGCATTTACATCTTGTGCTTTGCCGGACAAAATTGGAGTTCATGTCTTTACTTTATTTCCTTTACGATAATAAGAAGACCACAATTTTCTTATTATCTAATAAGAAACAAGTAAAGAGGGCAACTTTGAACACTCAATTTTGACCTTTTAAAAAAAAAAAAAAAAGTAAAAAAGTATAAAAGAAAAATAAAAAAAGGAAAAAAAAAAGAGTCACATGTCACATCTTTGCTTTTTTTACTTTGGATTTCATAGGGATGGGGACTCAATATAAAAAAGGGGGGAGTGATTGAGGCAAAAGAAAAAAAGAGAAAAGAAAGAGTCACCCAAAGAAAAGAAAAAGAGAAATTTTGATAAAAAAGGAGGATTTTAAGGAGATTTGTCGGGAGAAGATGAAAATTTGAAGGAAAATGCCAAACTCCCAGACGGTGAGCAATCATAACACCCACTACCAACAACTCTTCCCTCCAAAACGTGAGGGATCCATCCATAAATGTCTCTCGCCATCATTTTTCTTCAAGAGGTATTAAAGCAGAACCCAATCCTTGATCTCATCTTCACCTTCCACCTTCAAACCCATCACCCTCTCATTACCATGTAAACAACTTCCCGGAACCACCTCCCAACCTCTCCACGTCCAACCCTCACCACCCTTCGCCCATATCACTTCCATCCTTACCCAACCACACACCTCCTCCACCCAAACTCCATGCAACCGTAGCCTTCTAAACCTACTTCACCCATTTTCACAACAACTCCACCATTAAAAACTCCCAAAAACAGAACCCATTCTTCAACTTTCATCCCTCCAAAACCACCGAGTTGACTCACCCATGCACCACGTCCACCACCATGCACAAACCAGAATCCTTCCAAGAACCCCACTCCACCGTAACCACCACGTGAAACCGCCACCACCATTCTCTCCTTTCTTCCACTCTCCAAGCCACCACATAACCCCCTCTGTTTGCACCTTGATCTCCTTCAAGCCATTAACCACTTGTCCTTGCACCACCACGTGAAGCCGGGCCTCTCTTCAACCGACCGTCGGACCGCACGGGTACCACTCAAGAACAAAAGCCGACCGTCGAATCCATTCTCTCATCGGCCGTCGGACCACATTTTCTCATCAACCTCCCGGTAGGCCAACGAATCCATCCTCTCATCCGACCGCCGATCGGACACCCATCACCATCGGCCTTTCAAGATCGTTGAACCCCGGATCTGCCACCATAAGACCATATCACAACCGACCGTCGGTCATAATCCTTTAAACCACATCCTTCCTTCTAACCGACCGGCTGTCGGTCCGCCAATACCGGATCCCTTTAACACAATCAAAACCCCATCTCCTCAAACCGACCGTCGAACCCCAAATCCTTCCCAACCGATCGTCGAGATTCCACCAACCACATCACCTGTCTCTCAAACCACCAAACCTTACTCCTCACTGACAACCTATCCAAACCTCCACCGTCGAACCATACCATTGTGACCCTCGACCAACTTCACAAAACCCACCTTCACTTCCAATTCGACCGTCGAACCATACCATTGTGACCCTCGACCAACTTCACAAAACCCACCTTCACCTCCAATTCGACCGTCGAACCATACCATTGTGACCCTCGATCAACTTCACGAACCATCCAATCCCCTAAACCGACAGTCGAACCATCCAAATCCTTCCCAACCGACCGTCGAAACCCCAGAGGTCGATCCTTCCCTTCGACCAACCGACCGTCGGACTCTGAATCCCACTATACCCGAACTAACCAAACCATCATATCCCCACCGACCGTCGAACCTATCCAAACCTTCACACCATCAACCAAACTCCATCACAACCGACCGTCGGATCCCCAAACGCCATCATATCCGACCGTCGAACCATTCAATCTCCCTAAACCGAAATCGTCGAATCCCCATATATCAACCTTCACCATCCCCTCTCACTATTGTTGTGAACCCACCCACACTAGCCAAAATCCAATAAAAGGGCCTCCATAACCTCTCCAATAGAACCTAACCGAGAACCGACCGTCGGACCAGGGAACCGAAACACCCATCGAACTTCCAGGCTCCTTCTCCGCACTCGGCCGTCGAACTTCCACTCCCTCTCCGCACTCGACCGTCGAATTTCCCGGATCCTCTCCGCACTCGACCGTCGGATTTCACCACTCTCCTTCTCCGCATCCGACCGTCGAATCACGGGGTCCAAACCCCCCAAATGTCCTCAGTATGTGCTCATGTTATTGTTACCCAAGTTTTCAAGCTCTCTTTCCTTTAAATTGAATTGTTGGTATTTGCTGTTGAGGTTTGAGTTTGAATCACGTAAAATTTCTTGCCCATTCCATGTGAATGCAATAATGATACACTTGTTTTTGGTAAAAAAAATAGCAAAATAAAAAAAATAAAAAAATAATAAGGAAAATAAAAAATCTTTTAATCCATGCAATGACCAATGATGATGATTGAATAGTGAATGCTATCTTCATTATGTTCGGATCATAAGGGTTTATTGAGTAGCCTAGTGCTAACTTGAATCTGTGCAAGAATGGATTCACCTTCAAATAAATTTTTTTAAAATCAACCAACCCACACTTATTTTATAAAGAACTACGTAACTTTGAGTTCCCATTGCACCAGGGGATACGTAGGAGCAGAATTTCATTTCTGTCAAGCCAAATTTAAATTTTCATAATTTGTGATTTTTCTTTTATAAATAGTTATAATGCTTTTTGTAAAAAGGGGTAAAATAAATATTTTCAAAGATTGTTAATAATTTGCACAATTAATCTAAGGTACCGTCTTAGGACGGGTGCGTTAGTGTTTGTGGGATTAAGTTTCCACCCTTCCCTAAGCATAACCGACTTCCGAATCCAATCTGGTTCCAAAGACCATTTTCAAAGAGAGGTTTTCCAATTTTTCCAAATTGAAATAAAATTGGTGGCGACTCCATTTTTTTTCCATTTTTATATTTCTAAAATCCAATTCAAGTTGCTGTTCCCCCGCCGCGATCACCGGTCGCGACAGCATCTAACTCATTCTCTAGCTCTCGAGTTTGTTGAACATATTCAAAAGTAGACTCTAGAAAGTGGAGAATGGAAATGATTCGCAAAGCCCTCACCTAGGCATCCCAGAGGAGCTTGATCAAGTCTTGCTTGATTAGGATATCCAGGTCATCTTAGGACAAAAGGGTGTTGTTAATGATCCACCCAAGATCAACCCCCTTGCCCCAAACCAACTTTCCAGCAAATTGTAGAGGGGCGCCCTCCAGGATTTCAGACTCCCGGCCAATAGTAAAATCGAGAGGAGCAACCTCGGTCATCGACCTTTTCCCTTTCTGCTTTCATTGGTCGTTCTCCTTCCTCTTCCGAGGTCGAAAAGGTTAAACAAGTGATCTGGGATCCATATCCTGTATAGCAGATTAAGAAGGAGGAACAACTACCATTAGCTAGGATCTGGACCCCGAGGCCCTAGCGTTTCGTTGGGCGAGAGCTTCAAGCCCACCGAGAGGCGTTATACTTTCTACAAATAAGAAAAAAACATGTTACAACACTTTGAAGAAATTATGAAATACAAGTCAATCAAGTATTTTTCAGAAGAGATACCTAAGAGCATTCTTATTGAATCAGAAGGCTCATCTAGGACATCTTTACAATAGATGGCCCCACCTTTATTGACCCATTCAACTAGAAAGTTGAGGACATTGGCCTCATCTTCTAACAGGATAGATATTAGAGTCTTTATTTCTTCTATACTCTAATCCCAGACTGCTTATGTCTAGTATAGAAATATTCTTGGCTCACCTTTCAATGTAACAAAAAAAAGGCATAAACCCCAGAGCTCCTTCTATTTTCAAGAAATCCTTCTTGAAGTTTTTGAAGGATTCCTAATATAGTTTGAATACCTTACGCCTGCACAAGGTAACCTACCCTTTTTGAAAGCTATTCTCGGAGGATAAAAACTGAGTGAAGAGGAAAAATAATAACCCTATAAAGTAGAACTAGCCAAAGGTTTTGCATATAAACTCAAAGGTCTTGATAAAACCCCATGCATTTGGGTACAGGTGAGTTGGAGCTACAAGCAAATGGTTAAGGACTCTGATTTCAAACTCAAAAAATGGAAGCTAGACTCCTATGCAGGGTAAATAACGCATCGTACATATAAATAAAATGGTATCCTTCTATCCTAGTTGAACAGACCCTTTCTTGGTCTGATGGAGCCTGAATTATGTATTCACCATCATGAAGTCAGTCCTCGATTAGGTGTAAGTATTCTTGCTTGGCATGAGCATCCTTCGAGCTCTCAACAATTGAAGGAGTACCTAAGACTTCTTGGTTGACCCATTGGTATAGACCGATGTTTTCTGGGAAAATATACTCCCCTGGTTTTGAAGTAGTCACCCTTTGACGTGCCATATTCAAATTGGTAGTACAGAGGTTGTACTCATGTCAGAATCATAAGATGTTTCATTATAACTCTTTAACTTCTTCATGAGTATGGAGAGCGGACGTGTTGATCTTAGCCTTACAAGTTCCCTAGCACAATCCACCATTCGTATCATTTCTAGGATGTCTATCTCAGATAGTGGCCTTCGACCTCTATTAAAATCTTCACCATAAGAAAAATGTCTCTGCCACGCTTGAGGTGACGAAGATGGTAGAGCACTTAAAATTTCTATAGAACTATTTTCTCCATCACTATTGTGTGACATTCTCGCCCTCACCGTGGTATTTTTAGAAGGAAAAGAGAATGGAGAATGTGAATGCCTTGAAAATAAGTGAAGAAAAAACTTGAAAGGAGTCACAAACCATCACGAATGACGGCTTCTGCTCTCCAAAAATCACATAGGGTCACTGGAGAATAAGGCAGAAATGGGAAAAAGAGAGAGGATTAATGGGTTTTCACCTCACTTACTATTTATAGGCGCCAGGAAACCTCCCTCGTTCGTTCTCATAAGGAGAGGTAAAATTGAAAGTTCGTAATAAATTTGAAATAGCAATCATGGTAGTACAAAACCCAAACGACAACTTCCAATACCTTTAGGCCACATAGCTAAATGTACTTGACATAACAGTTGACAGGACATCACTCAGAGTTGAAGTGACATATGACATTACAAGAAGATATTCAAACCAGATCACAAACTTATGTCATGATATAATGATATGTTTGAAATATGGACCTCGGTTCGAGATCAAATTACTTTTAGAATTAAATGGGACCCACAAACAAAATCTATATGAGGGCAACCTACTATGAATCTCGGATGACAGTGTATTGACTTTAGGTAGAGTGATCCATTCAGGATCCCGACCTTATTCTTTAACTCTGGGGGAATTCTACCATATATCACAGACCTCAACCCTTTGGTAAAAACATCGCGAGATCTAGCATTCATATTATGACTTGGATCTCTTTGTTCCATGTATGTCATTTGCTCTTATTGAACTCGGATATCTTGATACTCAACTATCATATCTAAGCGCCAAGTTAGGGGTAACTGTTCTAGATCAGGTTTCGGGTTAGCGATTTAGGAGCAACCCAACCCACTAGAATTGAATCCCAGATATTTATGAGTACTATTATATAAGTAAACCTATCTATTTATGAGGAGTAAATCTCTCACAGGATCGCTCATATATAAGGTTACATCCCTCATAAATAGAGGAATCAACTATAAGAGATAACAATATCATTAGATTCTTATCCTAATTAACAACATTTAATGCAGATTGAACTATGATTTTTATCAACTAAGACGCTCCAATAAATACTACACAAAGTATCAAATGTGTGCAATTTAATTCTAAATACTACTCATCTTATGCACAATCTAACTTGAGCGTTGTAGTGCCTTTTGCAGGTATCCACCCCCTCGCAACCACTATGCATCAGAGGAAACCACATTCATCAACCTTATTTAGGTGATTCTCTGAAACTCATTCAGAACAAATACTATTCATCACCACCATTTTCATCAAATTCAAATGAATTATTCTAGACAAGATTTGGAGTATGAGTAATCTTCATTCTCTAGACAACCTGAAAAGATTATCAACAAAATTTTATAAAGTGTTATTATGAACTTACAATGCTTCTTTTACCTTGTAGTAAATGTGATAGAGACCTTATTTCATCGAATAATGACACAATAGTCAGAGTCACATAGACAATAGGGCTAACTAAAGGGCATGGTTGATAAAGTGTTTGCCTTTTGACCCCAACTTATTTTTGGCCCAATAATTTTTTTAATGTTATATTAATTATATATTATAGAAAATAAAATTATATATATTTTAATGATAAAGCCTAATGTAAAAGCCCAATATATTCTTACACTTTTTTGACTCATAATTAATTATTATTTACTTTCCCTTTTCTTAATAATGAATTATTACTCAATAATTGTTTCTTATAATTGTTATTTTTTCCTCTCATTTTATCTTTATATTATTTATCATTATCCTTACAAATTATCTTTCATTAGATGTCAAATTATCTTCTCTACTTATGGACATAGAGTTAAAAAAATAAATTTTATTAAAATTATTATTACATTTAATAAGTAAAAAAAAGCTCATTTCATTATTTGGCTTTAGCCCCCAACTACCTTAAGTTACCCATGACAGACAACCAATGTCACTCACCTTACTACAGTTTAATGTATGGGTCAAATTCATCAAATCTATCTTCTGTAGTAGGATCCTTAGCATATATAACAGTTATCTTAAGTTTTCTTTTAGTTCTTAACAAAAGATTTGATGATCAAAATAAGTGATTGCTAAGATCAAGCGTGAGGATTACTCAAGCTATGTGAACCACCATAAAAAAATTGCCACTCTATACTACAATTCTCACTTTCAACTAAAAAAATGAATGAAAAGAGTTAAGATGAATAAAATATTTTATTCACTAATAATTTTATGTTCATTCAGAAAAAGGTAAATTAACTTTTGATAGTAGCTCTATCTTGAAAAATCAATCAAAAAATAAATAATAGAAAATAACGCCATGCAAGTATTCGGTACATTAACAAGCTACTTGAGTTAGTAATCACAAAAATGAACAATCTGATACATTAAAACTCAACCAACAAAGGATAACAAAGTATTCTCAAAATCATAATACATAAAGACCTCTCAATACACACACATACACATACTTGCTAGCCATTGCAAGATTTTCTTTGAGCGATTATGGCAAGCACAAGCAAATAAATCTCAAGGGATTTGTCCAAAAGTAGAAATTGAACTTGTTTATTATTGTTTTCTTTTTTTTCAATTAAAATGGTTTGCTTTCCTACCTGTAAGTAATTACAGTTCGTGGCAAATTATAATTCGAGAATTAGAGAATTTAGGATGGATGAGTCAATTTAAAGACTATATAGAGGGTTAAAAAAAAAGGAAAGGATAATACAAATTCTGCTACAAAACAATCTTAGTCTTATTAAGGTAATTTACAATTTCAAAATTTATCACATTAAATGCATTATTCTTTTTTTTTTGAATTTCATCAATGTTTATGACATTCTTCTTGTTGCATCAATTATGAAAATCAATTCAAATTTTCTTGAAGCAAAAATCTCATGTGGTATGAATGAAAAGTATCTCACCTTCCATTACCAAGAATTTCATGAGAATCTCTGACAATTGTTCAAGAGTCTTTCATTTGTTTTGCTTATGCTTAATTGAGAATCATCAGTACGAAGTCTTGGTAGAAGATGTTTCATTCAAAAAAATATGTTTGCAGCTAAAATCAATCACTTGCTCTGTGAACACTTTCAGAAATTACAGCGAGAGAGTCACCTCAAGTGTAAATCGATTATTGAAATACTCTTGATCTGCTTATGCTTACCAACGCTTTGATCTTTCTTTCCTCTTCCTTTCTTCCTTTTTTCACATTTTCTATTTTTGTTGCAACCATAATAGGTTAGGATTTCAGGAAAATATGCTTGCCATCGCTTCAATCTACCGCGACCATCATAGGCTAGGCTTTCATAAAATATATGCTTGTCGTCGCGACCACGATAAAGCAGAATCTAAAATTTAAGAACCTATTCTTCCATATGCGATGGTGACACTGCTTGGAACTGTTTTCTTCTTCTTCTTTTTATTATCTAAAAGTTAAGAACCTGTTCATCCAAATGCAATGGTGACACTGCTTGGATCTACTTTTTCTTTTTCTTTTTCTTTTTCATTTTTGTTATTCTTTTGAATTATTGATTTGTATTTTTAAAATTTATTTATTATTTAATTTTTGTATTTTATTTACAAATGTGGCAAGATTTTAAACACTTTGTAACACATGTATACGTTCCTTTTAAATTACCATATTTGATGCATATGACATATATTAGGAGTATATATTTGTCACATGACATTCTAATGGAATGAATTATAAAGAGAATAGGGAACCCAATGTAGGAAAATAATGGAGGAAATTATGGATATTGAGGTTGGAGAAATTAAGACACCAACATCAAGAATGTGTATCAATTATTGATTATTAATGGCAAATAAAAATTCAAATATTAGAGTCTAAATTTAAACTTTCAGTAAGTATTTTCATTAACAACAACATTATTACACATGAATTATTTGGCCTTTAACAAATCAATCAAATATTTTTGAAACCATTAAACTTGTATAAGTCATTCCTAATCATTATAAATGTGTGATTAATAACATTCCATCTTTGCGTGTCTGGCCATTAACAACAATTTCAGGAAACAACACCACACCAGCAACTCATCATGTATTTGCTACAACATTTAGTAACTGATTGGTGAAATAATTGCCTTGTAATGATTTGGTCAACTAGAACGGGCACCTTAAGGTATACTATCATGAAATTATATCCAAAATAAAACAATATAAGAATATCTAAAAAATATTCTACACCCATCATGCCCCCAATGATAAGATTACAATAAGTATAAGAGAATAATTAGAATATGCTAACCCAAAATCCAAGAAAAAAGGAAATAAATAGCTTTAAAAAAGGAAATAATAAAGAACAATAATGATCATTATTGCTAGGCAAGTTGACAACAACACATGTTAATTATGGTCACAAAATTAAAATAGTATGAATTAAAATAATATCAGCTCTTAGAAGTATTTTGTCAAGCACTTGGAGTGTGTATCAGTAAACCCATATTTATGGAGTCATGAATAAAACCATCTATGGTAACAATGAGCCTATCTAAAATTTCGTGTAGCAAAAATAAACACCACCTTGAAGACAACTTATTGACTTCAATCTTCTATGGACCAAATATATATTCTACTTCTATAGGAAATAGAGGTAATAATAAACATAAGCAATAAATTTGGTGGGTTAAAAAAGATTATGAACACAATGAACCACAACCACCATTGTAAACATCCTTCGTAGAGTAATCAGATGGCAAAAACCTTACGAAAATTGGTGTCAAGAGTAGCGTCCTCTGTAACACTACACACGTAGAGCACCTTGTCACTGAGCCCTTGCGATGACTCCGTAACATTATTTCCTACACTTCCCTTCACCATTTATGGCAATTTGAAGAAGCAAAAAAAAAGGAATGTATACACAATTCTGCAATGTAAAGGTCAACACTTTTTTCCCTAAGATTTTTGTTAGAGTGGTTTATTTTCTTTGAATTTTTTTTATTATATTTTGCTTTTTTGGAGCTATTTCATTTATTATTTTTTATTAATTTATTATTATTTTTTATACATGTGGTAGTTGTCATATCAGTTTACACGTGAAAAAAATACCGGATCAGATAACATGTGGCAGAATTTTAGCTATTATACTTGTCACATGCCAACAAACCAAAACATATAGTTGTACGTTAACTTAGAAGACACATGATAACTTTTTAGGTCATGTATCTTTTTTTCTATATTATATTGATTTTGCATTAAAGAAATATCTCTAATACTCTTGTACTCCCCATTCACATTGGCTATTTAATTTCATTTAGCATTATAAAAAAGACAATGCCAAAAAAACACTCAAGCATTTACAACATAGTACAACTTTTACTTTTTAAAAATCGTATTATACTACACGTATCTCAACAATTATTATTCAATCCAAGGGTGATGAGGCTCGAGTGTACAGCTGCTCGAGCTTATAACATCAGAATCCTTACGAAAATTTCCTTGACAATACTCTTCCACTCCTCATTCACCTTAAGAGACACTTCTTTCCTAAATGATCACTCATATATACTTTTTTCGATGTGTCCTCTTTTCTCAAGTCTCCCGATCCTCTTCAATTTCCCTATCTTCTCTCTCTTTATGATACGAAACTCTAAGCTTTTTCATTTGAATATTTCAAATTATTTTTTGTCTCTCGATGGATTCATTCATGCTTTGGGATTTATATGCATTAAAACTATGGTAATCTTGAAGCCAAGGTTAGATTTTTTATTTTTCTATTGGTTTGAAACCCTAATACATCTACTCATCCTCTATCTTACTCTTAGACTCTGACTCTTACTTTGTTTTCTTCGTGGTATCCTCTTTCTCCCAAATTTTAGGATAGGATTTTGATACTTTGGAATTAAGAGAATCTTTGGGTGAAGATGACATTGTGGAATTAATCAATGAGTTTGAAACCATAATACATCTACTCATTTCCTTTTCTAATATAGATAATTTTGTTCTCTTTCCTATAAGTCCTTTATTTTCATTGTCCTTTGTTTTGGTGTTTTCTGCTTCGTCTTAAATGCTTTTATTTGCCTATTGTTTCGGGGGTGGATTTTGATAAGATTACAAGAGAATGAGATTATGAGTTCATAAGCACAATGAGAAGTACATAGAATGGGAAATTGACGCTAGTGGCTTAAGAAAGAATGATAAAGCACTCATAATAGAGTGTTGGGAGGAGTGAATGGAGCACCATGGTCCTTGCAACTTAAGAGTGGCTAGATGCCATTTTGGGAATGGCAAGATGTTGTTCTGAGGTGGCTAGATGTTGCTTTATCTGGGTTTTAAAAAGATGATAATGACGATGATGATGATGAAGAAAATGATGATGATGATGAAAATGGGGTTTTCTAGGCTCTTGGTTATATACGGGGCTTTTTTTATGGTGGATGGGTGTGTTGGTGACTTGATGGCCTCTTGAAAGAAAAAGGAAAAAAAATGAGGTTGTAGGCTTTGTTATGAATGTTTAATTTTTGGAAAGAAGAAGATGAATATAAAGGGAAGAAGAGGTTATAGGCTTTATTGACGTGGTTGCTTTTTGATGGAAAGAGTGTGTGTGAGTTGATTGTGTTTTGGTAAAGAAGAAGAAGAATGAGGAGGAGGAGGATGAAGAAGAAAAAGATGGTGCAGATGGATATGGAGTTATGAACATCGTTTATTTCTAGTGGAAGGGGTATAAATGACTTATGTTTGCTTGTGTTTTAGGTTCTCTGGTTGGGGTCCTATTTATAGAGGAAGTTAGAGGTTAGTCTTAGTCGAAAGAATAGAAAATGGTAAAAGAAGAAGGTTTTGTCTTGTCATAGGTGGTAGGTTGCCAGGATAGACTATTAAGGTTTCAATTGGACTCCTAGGCTAAAGGTGACAGGTGATTTTCATGAAGTCTAAGGTTTCAGGTTGGTCAAAGCTATAACAATTGGTTGTTAGGTCAGAGCTGCAATTGGAAATGTGAAAGGGACATGTCTTTGGTATGCTTTCTCTAATCATCTAGTTTAGGTAGCACAGGTCTGAGGTGATTCCATCCTTTGTCTACCATGAAAGCACTTTTTTCAAGGCATGAACACCTTGGGCACTTCCTTCATCCAAAGCTTTCTAGGCCACATAGTCAACCTAGCTCCTAAGAAAACCAACTTCATGGTGTAGCCTAGGCATCATCCTACACTAGGGCTGCATCGACCGACTGAGCTGCTTATTGTCTTTTCCCTTTCTAAAGGTTTTAATCTGCCTTGAATGAATTTGGTTGGAGTTAAAATTTCCCTATGAAACACCTATTCAAGGATCTATTTGTCGTGTTCTTTGCAACAAGCAATGGAGCACCATTTCACCTTTCAGAAGCTTTTCTTCTTGCTAGAATACTCTATTCAGGAAGGTGCAAGGTTGTGGATGCTAATTGATCTGGGTTAAGTTAGTTTTGGGTCTTTTTCGAGTTGATGGCGATGGCTCTAGATATTTTCCCTTTAAGCTTTGTTGAAGTTTCAATGGAAACTAAGGAGCAAGTGGAGCTAGTGATGAAGCACGCGAGCAAAGCTAGGTTTGAAGTTGAGCCCAATGGTTGAAGAACCATGATGGGTGTTTTATTGATTTTGAAGTTATTTGAGAATGGGGTTGTTCCAAGTGAGGATCTAAAATAGGTTCTAGATTATATTGGGGTTAGGGGGTGGAGTGAGTGTAACAAGGAGGTGGACTTTTTGGATAATGAAATTGGGTTTGAGTGGTTGAATGAGGAAAGAGGAAAAATAGGGTTTTTATATTGTAGTTTGATGGGGTTCATAAGCTACTACTAGGAATGGACATGGTTCAATCCAGTTTTGTTTTTTATATAGAACCAAATTGAACAAAAAATGTAGTTTGGTTTTTTAACTAAACTGTTTCTTCCTTGAATGAAAAAATATTGAAATGTATGAATTGGTTTCATAGGATTGGTTAACCAGTCTTTAGGTGGATAACCGGTTTGTAGGTAATCCCTCAATTCAACACAACCAACAAACTTCAAACATCCATATAATCAAAGCATAGATCTAAACAATGGAAGCAACCTTTAAACAGATAACAAATCTAAACCATCTTAAGCAAAAACAGAATGAAATTTTGTGCAAGATAATAGTCTTATGTGGAGATTTGGAGTGGGGATGAGTGGGAATCATGAAATTGCTCCTGCGTGATCCACCATTAGGGGTGAAAATAGGTCAGACTGTCTGTTAGGGGCCTATGACTTGACCTGTTTATTAAACAAGTTAGGCCAATATTTTTTTAAAAGCCTATTTAACTAAAAAGGTCAGGTCTCAAGCCATCTCCTTTTAAGTCTAGCATTTAATAATATAATTATATATTATTAATAATTATATTTTTATAATTAAATTTTAGTAAATTTTTAATTAATTAACTAAAACCTAAGTTAGTTAGTAAATTAAAATAGAAATAACTTATTTATTAATATATTTGATGTAATATATTTATTAGAATGAAAATAATAAGTTAACACCCACTCTCTACTTTATAGATGCTTACTGCTTTCTTGTTCTAATTTTTAGTTGATGTGAGACTTGAAGATATATCAAGTTACAAAATAAAAGGTATATTTCTAAGTTCCACATTGACCAAAGACTAGAGTAAGAAAGTGGTGACCATCTATAAAAATAGACGGTGAGTGTTAAGTTATAACAAAGGCCTATTGACCTTATGTAAGCCCGTTGGCCTATTCAAGGCTTAGGCCTGTTAGCCTATGTAAAGGCATGTTGACCTAATTAAAGATAGGTCAGTTAGCTTATATAAATACATGTTGATCTATTTAAAGGTAGGCCTATTAGCCTATGTAAAGGCCTGTTAGCCTATTTTAAAGATAGGTCTGTTAGCCTATTTAAAGGTCTCATTACAAAATAAGCCTTTAAATAGGCTTTTAGGTCAGGTTAGACTTTTAAAAATGTCAGGCAAAACCTTAAAAATCAGCCTATTACGGGCTCACAAGCCTGACTCATGCCTTATAATTAAGATACATGTCAGGCTTGTTTAACGCAAAGCCTGGTCTGGCCTGACCTGTTTCCATCCCTATCCACCGTCAAGACTCAATATTGACAAGGAGGTGGTGGCGATAGGGCGATGCTAGAGGTGATGATCTTCTGGAGGATTTCACTAGTGGTGCAAGTTACGTAAAAGGCCAATGAGGCGTTAAGGATCTTCTCGATCTTGCCAGCTTAACGGTGGGAGTAGGAATCAAGAAGATCCTCCATGTGATGCAACTTCGAGACTCGATGACAACGAGGATGCAATTGCAATGAGGAGGCACTAGTGATGGCGTGACGATGATGCGAAGGCACCAGTGACGAAGAAGCAGTGACACCGAGGCAGTGCTGATTTTGATAGAATTTGCTCAATGAGTCTTGAGAAGAGAGAGATTGGTTTATGATAAGAGATAAATTTTCAGTTTGGATAACTCTAGTTAGCCGAACTAGAGTAGATAATAGTTATCCAAACCATTTTTGAAAATAATCATGTTATTTGTACACCTATAATTTGATATTCAGTTTACATCTCTCTTATATCGACATACGATATGTCTATTTCACTTCAAAATATTGTATATTTTAATATCTACTTACTCTTATATCAACATATAGTATCTATACGAGGTATTAAATTTAGTAGTACAAAAAATATTTTTTTTTTTAAAAATGTTATCAATTTGGTTAGTGAACTGTTTTAAATAGTTTGATTTTTTTTTTTGTGTGTAGATTGATTGGGTTACAGGTTTGATTCAGTTCGAAACAGTTTGTTACGCACCCGTTACTAGTACTACAAATGCGTGGTGGTGGAAGTTGTTGCTGGCAAAGATGACACAAAATCTGATACGCGAAGTAGAAGTAGCAGTATTGACAGTGAGTTTGAGTTGCCTCAAATTTTTGATGATTTAATATGAATTTGTCTTTTATCCAAAAATATCTCGTTTGAGTTGCCTCAAATTTGATGATTTGAATGTCCAATCTCTCTCGAGTTGATGACTAATCTGGTGGCAATAGAGACAGGTCATAGTTATGATTGCTCTTCAATTCTAAAATGGATCAGAAGTGGAAATCACATTTGTCCCCCGAGGGCCATGACGTAAGAGGCTTAGCAGCATTGAATCGGTTCCCAATTTAGTGCTCCGGAGGCTCAATATGCATTATCCTTGACCAAGTTGCTTGGCTCAATGACCCACTTCCTTGGACCCAAAACAAATTCAAGCAAAAACTTCCAATCTGTAGCCCAAACATGAATGAATGAACACAATAATTTGAAAAAAAATGATTTTATATATTTTTTAAAGGTGTGTAATTGAGAAAAAAAATAATAAAAAAATAAATATAATAAATAATATTAAATAAAATATGAAAAAGAATATATACACTGCATAATAAGAATATTGAGTATAATTTAGGATTTGATTTAGATGCATATTTATATATTTTTTAATATTATTATTTAATTATATATTATTAAATTATTAAAAAAATAATTAATACAACTACTACTTATAAAATTTAACTTTTTAAATAATATGTCAATATATCATTAGATATAATATAAAAAATTTACATTAAAAGTACATCAAATTTAATTTCATAATTTAATTTAAAATAATTTATCTTCCCAGTAATAATTCACATATCCAACACCGCCCCTAAAAGAAAATAATTATTGCTTGATTAAATGTTGGTCATTAAGTCTCTAATAATTCCACGTTGTAATCTAGGTCGGTGTCGGATTCCTATCTCCAGGCACCTTCATAAAGCACGAGACCTTTCCACATATCCCGCGCCACGTGTCACTCCCTCGTCACTTTCAACCCAAAGCCGAAACAATCTCCGAAGCCGCACTTTCACTGTTCTATAACATGGCAAAAAGCCCCCACGTGTCCCCATCTCAGATCCCAAGTCTCAGCAATACCAAATCACCTTCCTACACGTGTCCCCCTACTCCTCTTACTATTTATATCCGAAAGCTTACGTCGTCATCATCCTAAACAAAACCAAACACAATACAAAATCCAACAACAACCTTTTCGTTCAAAATTAGTTCAAAACCGTTCTTCAATCTTCACTAAACCCTCTTCTCCGTTCCATGATCCGAAAAACAAACGGGTCGGATCGCCGGATTCTTACTTTCCCGGCTGTTCATCCCTGCGAGGAGATTGCTCTCCCCACCCTTCTCGCTTCTCTCATCACCCTCTCTGACAGCATCTGCAATTTCAGTTCCAAGTGCAGGTTCTTCCCATGCAACAAGCGAAACGCCACAACATCCATTCGTTTCGTCGAGGTTCTTCGAGTTTTTCTCGAAGAGATCCGAGAACACCAACGGAGCCTCCCGGGTTCGGTTCTTCTCAGCTTGTCGGAGCTCCATTTAACCTTCCAGAAACTTCTCTTCCTGCTGGACGACTCTGCTCGCGAAGGTGCAAGACTATGGATGCTAATGGATTCGGGTCGGGTCGCGACCCTGTTCCGGGTCTTGTCCGGGTCGGTGGCTACGGCTCTGGATGTTTTCCCTTTCAGCTCTGTTGCAGAAGTTTCAGTGGAAGCGAAGGAGCAGGTGGAGCTGGTGATGAAGCAAGCGAGAAAGGCCAGGTTTGATGTTGAGCCAGGTGATGAAAGAGCTATGATGGATGTTCTATCGATTTTGAGTCAATTTGGGAAAAGGGTTGTTCCAAGTGAGTGTGATCTGAAAAGGGTTCTTGATTATATTGGGGTTAGGGGATGGAATGAGTGTTACAAAGAGGTGGAGTTTTTGGATGGTGAAATTGGGTTTGAGTGGTTGATTAAGGAAAGAGGAAAGGTGGGATTTTTGTGTAGTTTGATGGGGTTCATGAGCTACTGCGGATGCGTGGTGGTGGAAATTGTTGATGGTGAAGGAGATGACACAAAATCTGATACAAGAAGTGGAAGCAGAAGCATTGGCAGTGAGAGTTTGAGTTGCCTCAAATTTGATGATTTTCGATGTCCCATTTCGTTAGAGTTGATGAATGATCCGGTGACAATAGAGACAGGTCATACTTATGATCGTTCTTCAATTCTCAAATGGTTCAGAAGTGGAAATCACATTTGTCCCAATACTGTTAAGAGGCTTAGCAGCATTGAATTGGTTCCCAATTTGGTGCTCCGGAGGCTGATTCAGCAGTATTGCTCTGAGAATGGCATTCCTATTGCTGATCTGGGTCACCCGAACCGCGACATCACAAGGATGGTGCAGCCTGGAAGTTTGGCAGCAGAGGAAGCAACAAAAATGCTGGCCAGTTTTCTCAGTGGCAGGCTGGAGAATGGAGCAAGGGAAGAGAAGAATAGAGCTGCTTATGAGATCCGGCTTCTATCCAAAACAAGCATTTTAACTAGGTCTTGTTTGGTGGAATCCGGTTCAGTCCCTCTTTTATTGAAGTTGTTGACATGGAGGGATTCATCAGCACAAGAGAATGCCATTGCAGCTCTTCTGAACCTCTCTAAATACCCCAAGAGTAGAGCTGTGATGGTTGAGAATTGGGGAATAGAATTGATCGTGGGTGTCTTGAATAAGGGGCTAAAGATTGAAGCCCGCCAGCATGCTGCTGCTACTTTGTTTTACCTTGCTTCAAACGAGGAGTATGGGAAAATGATAGGGGAGGAGCCAGAAGCAATTCCATCTTTGATTAGGTTGATCAAAGATGGATCTGATCGTGGCAAGAAGAATGGCTTGGTTGCAATGTTTGGCCTTCTTATGCACCCTGAAAATCATAGGAGGGTGCTTGCAGCTAGGGCGGTTCCTTTGCTGGTTGACATCTTGAAAACATGTGAAAAAGAAGATCTCATCACCGATTTGCTAGCAGTTCTAGCAACCATGGCAGAGAAAAGTGATGGAACAATTGCAATCCTTCATTGTGGAGCTTTGCATGTAGCTGTTGAAATTTTGAGTTCTTCAACTTCAAGAGTGGGAAAGGAGCACTGCGTGTCTTTATTGCTTTCTCTGTCAATAAACGGAGGAGTAGATGTGGTTGCTCATTTAGTGAAGAGCCCTTCTCTTATGGGATCCTTATATTCCCAACTCAGTGAAGGCACATCTCGAGCAAGCAAGAAGGCCAGTGCTCTCATCAGGGTCCTCCATGATTTTAATGAAAGGAGATCTTCTGGCTTCAAGACTTCAGTTCTTCCACAAGAACAGTTTATCCACGTATGGTAACCCAGTATTTTTTTTTCACCTGGGTATTCTTTTTTTTGTTTCAATATATACGAACTGTAGATAGTGCAAAGGTGCTTGATTTTTGTTAGTTTGACTCATGATGTTAGCTCGTGTTTTAAAGAGCTAATAATAGTATCAGCTTCTGTTTTAATGATGAAGCTTGTATAGAGTATTGTAAATTTGTAATTCATTTCTTTGTATTTATCTAATAAGATTGTATCATGCCTTCCAATTCTGAATAATATTAGATCATTTTCCTCTTCTTTTCTTGTCTCCACCACAACATTTTTTAGCCCTTATATTTATATTATACAGGATATAAAAGATTTTGCTTATAATGAGATATTGAGTGCCTTTTCTAGGCTATATAACACTTGCTCTATAGAGGGCCTTTGCTGCTTGAGCCCTATGCAAGACAAAGCTAGCTTTAGTATGATGTCAAATGCTTCCACGGAGTACTCCCCTTTGAGTTTGGGGTCTGCAAATTCTGAAATATCACCACCTCTAGCAAAATCTCTGGCCTACGAAAGCAAAGACATGGATAGAATAGGGGAAGTGTTAGCTGGTGGTTATCGATCTATTTTGTGAAGTTTACATATCCAAGTTAATAGAATGTCATTTCTCACCATTTTACTTAGGGACATTGGTCTCTGGAAATTGATGTTAAGTGCCCTTTGTCCTGACAGAAGTTGCAACAACACTATTCCAAAGCTGTAGACGTCTCCTGCGGCATTTACATGGTGGTTTGCCCGATATTCAGGATCAATATAACCAAATGTTCCTCTAACTTCAGAACTCACATAGGATTGACCCAGGTCCATAACCCTGGACAATCCAAAGTCTGAAAGTTTTGCTTGGAAGTTGGCATCAACAAGAATGTTTGATGGCTGACAATACACCATATATAACAAGAGATTAAAGAAGGAAACTGAATAACGGAAAGATAGAGGAGGAACAGGCTACCATGTGTATACCTTAATATCACGGTGAACAATGCAGCCACCTGGGTAGGTGTGAAGAAACTTGAGACCTCTTGCGCTATTAACGGCAATCTCTAGCCTTTGAATCCAGGAAAGAACTTTATCACTGCCTGTCATAGTAATTCAGTGTTCAAGAACTTTTATTGAAAGAAGCTTAGAAAAATTTGAATGAATAAAAGGAAAAAATGGATACCAAATAGCCACTCTGCGAGGTTTCCATTGTGGCACAGTTCATACACTAGGAAGCATTCAGCTTCATTTTCACAGTATCCGAGCAATGCTACTAGGTTTGGATGACTAACATGGGAAAGGCTTCTCACTTCTCTAACAAATGTCTCCATGTAACCTTCATTGGTGATATGCTTCACTGCAACATAATGACCATTGGAGAGTACACCTTTGTACACTTTTCCTGGAATATCCAAAAAATTAAAAAAGGAGAATTCTCTATTCAGTTTACAGGTTTTCCTTTATGAAGGTACTTCATTTTAATTCATTTAGTTATCTTAGTTTAAATATTTTCATCCTGCTTCATTTTGCTTCCTTAATTACTGGGAAACATGGTTGTATCCTTTTCCTTGTCATTTTTTGTTGTCATTAGTTGTGTAGTTTAGTGTATAATTTGTGTTTTCTCCTTGTCTAGGTGATGAAACCATGAGGCCAATTTTCTTTGCTAACTTAATCTGATCGTATTTGTAATACAGCAAATGAACATAGCAACAACCTCATGAGGGAAAGAAAAAGAATTCAGATGTACACATTCTAGCAAATTTTTTCTAAAGCTGATGTTATTAACATTGTTGAACTCTTGAGCTTCTAGCTGTTTTCTTATTGTATCAATTCAAATGTTACCTTCTACCGAGAAATTCTTATTTAAACCCTGGGCACTCAAGTTGAGTGCACTAGACCAATCAAGATTTAATATTTTTATGAATTTTTGTAAAATTAATTATGTAACACAAAGATCTAAGAAAATATTAAATTTTGATTGGTCTGGTGCACTCATCTGGGTGCCTAGGATTTAGGTAAGAATTTCTCACCTTCTACCTTTTTTTTACAAGTTTCCTCCTTTGACTTCTTTTGGTATTGCTTGGAGACATAAGAGGTAATTCAATTGCAATTGTAATGAATAGGAAACACATTTCTAGAAGTTAAGGCATATTCTTACCAGCTATGCCTTGGCCAATGAAATTTGATGCGCTAAGATTGTCAGTTGCTACATAAACATCCTTCAAAGTTATCTTAAGAGATATTGAATCCTCAGAATCTGAATATTTAGATGGTCTCAAGTAAGATAAAGAAATAGATGGTTCGGGACCGTAAAAATTTAAAAAGTCTCTTTTTTCATGAGTACCATCTTGTGTGGTTGGAGGACTTCTACTTCTTTTGACGAACAATGCAAATGCAGCAATAAGCACTACTACTGTGACTCCGGTTAAGCCAAAGGCTAGAATCCAGACACCTGTAGCCATCATATTCTTTAACAAAATTGTTATGACTCAGACAGTAATTTTGTTATTTATTAGAAGAAAATTTTAGTCTTATAAATATGTTACAGGGCTGAAATTGTATCTGGTAGCAAGTGGAACATAACTACCTGGGCTGATATTAGCATTGTCCCTAGCCTTCAATTCTTGCACATCTGTGACCATCGGAAAAATAAATTAATAGATTACCTCAAGTTCATCAAAATTCATTGAGGATGCCAGACCACTCTGATTATGAAGAAGTAAAAAGGTGACTTGGAAGGAAAATGAACTCACCATCAATTTTTGTTGCTAATCAAAGTAAAAATATAATTAACTCTAGTTTTAAGATCTCACCTGCAGAAAGGCTTTGTCCCGCAAGGCATTTATAAACTGCTTGAATTGATTCCTTATCATGAAATCTTATGCTTGTCAGTGAGATTAGTACAGCAAACCTACAAATATCAGTACTGATATTTGCTGACTCTGATCCACTTGTACTGGCTGATCTTGCACTAATATCCTCCCACACTTTCAAACATGCAGTGCAAGTTTCATTTGGCCTGCCATTTATACTTAAAGGCATACAATCTTCATCTAATCTCCTCAATTTGTCTCCAAGCTTGTTGATTACATCTATAACATTATAATCAGAGCAGCCACCAGCTCCAGTGGTTAACTTTTCTATCCCACAGCCCGTAAAATTTTTCTCAGACATTAGCATTGATGCTAAGCAGTTTTCTTGTTCTGTGGAATTCAAGAATATTTTTCCTGTTTGGCTGGCCTGCTGCCCCAAGGCATATAGGTAATCATCAAAATCTAGTCCACAACAGCTATTGATAAACCCTCCCCAATTGTGCAGTTCACAATTTGAGCTATTCAATGTTGAAGAAAATTGAATATCAAGGACACAATCATGAACAGAAGTTTGAGAACACACAAGATAAAGGGTACTGAACAAAAGGGGAAGTAATAGCAAGCAGCTTTTCCCTTGAGACTTCATTACATCAGAACTAGAGAAATCTACCACGGTCTGCAGGTGATTTTGACATAAAAAATAAATGGTTAATATGAACATATCAACATTGTGCCGCTTTTAGATGAAACCAATGTAAGGGATGACCAAATATTCATTGTCTCCAAGAACATTCTGGAAAAAAACAAATAAATTAGAAGGATGGTGAATAATATGGGTCTGACTTCAACAATGTTCAGGAGAGAGAGAGAGAGAGGTTTGCTGAAAATATGCAGATACAGTTACGAAGATTATATGGCAATTTTAATACAAGCAGACACACATCAGAGTAGGTAGGAAGTGAGACTCCTTTGGAGTTATTTGAACTTCAGAAGGCATAAGCATTAAGCAAATGGATGTAGAGTGGTTGTTCCATAATTTACCTCTTATTTTTTTCCTCTGTTAGCAAAAATAAATATAGTTTCAACCCTGCCGCCTCAAATGAATTGCCGTACCTTAATTTTGTATATAACATTTCTAAAGTAACAACATGTGCCGGTTAATTAATGCATCTGAATCTAAATAAAATAATAGGTATGCATATCCCAAGCATAAACCTCTGGAGAAGGAATCCTTAAGCATTAGATAAAATAAACAATTTCGATATATATACCTCACTGGCTATATTTATATGGGATGAATTAAAATCCTATGTTTTTCTTTTCATCTTCTTATACCGTTCTCTCTCTTACAGAAAATTTTCTTATGGGGTAAGGCTCACTTGTTAAATTGTAAGAAACATTTAAGCCGTTTAGAATTTATCTACGTACATTCTCTTTATAATAAGTTTCATCTGTCACTCACACATAGTGGAAAAAGTGTATATAAATTTTTTTAAAATAAATTGTTCACTTGAGGCAAACATTAATGAAGCATTTGGGTCAAAGTTATTGCTGTCACTATATTCTTGTTATAGACTGTAGTATATTCTTCTCTCTTCCCTTTGTCTTTTTTTTATCAACCACAGGAAATCCATTCATTCAATACTTGAATCTGTGTTCCATAACTGACTAATGTATTCCTAGCTAATTATTGGTATTTGATAATTCTTTTATCACCTTCAATAATAAATTCACAGTTCTAACAGTATAGCCAGTTTTATTATGATACGAATATGAAATTCTGATGGTGTTTAAAATTGCTTTAGAGCTAGATCTTCTATGGTGCAGTAGGGGACAAAGATTTTTTTGGCTATTAAATATAAACATATAAAATAAATTATTTCTAAAGCCAATAGTAGCTTAATATAAGTTACTGAACGAATGAATAAATTTTTATTTTAGTTCTTGAAATTATATATACTAATCACATTTATCTGTGATTTTAAGAATCAATCATATTAATTTTTAAAATTATAATTTTTCAATCAAATCAATCTTTATCACTAGTTATATTAATTTTTACATAAAAATTAATTTGATTGATAAATTATAATTTTAGAGATTAATATGACTGTAATTTTAAAGTAAAAAATAAATGTGACAGATGCATATAATTTTAAGAAAATAATTATTTTATATTTTTTTAAAAGTATAGGTATTGTATATATTTTTTTTAAAGGTGTGTGATTGAGAGAGAAAGTGATAAGAAAAAATAAATATAATAAATAATATTAAATAAGATATAAAAATAAGTATATTTATTATTTGTGATAATAATATAATAGTTGATAATTTTAAGGATTAAAATGAAGGTTTGCTCGTTACTAAACACTTGCTTTATCAATTAAGTGACCATTTCTCGAAGCAACGATATGGGAATTCCTCTAATTCTTAGGATATTAGTAACTTAGTAGGTCCTATATGAAACTAGAACAAGTAAACTAAACATTTCAATTCAACCTCATGTGGGACCTCGGCAGCACCTTTGGAGATCTTTGGAAGCTATAGCCTCTAATGTCCAGAGCTGTTGGTGCTTAGGGAGTGATTTTAATGACACTCTTAGTTCTTTGGATTTTGGTGGAGATGATTCTGGAACTAATATCTCTTCTAGATTCAAAAATTGTCTCCTTAATTGTGGCTTAAATGATTTGGGTTTTGTTGGGCAGCCTTTTACATGGTGGAGACGCTCTTTGAAGAAGAGACTTGATCGCTGTGTTGCTAATCTTGATTGGATTAATCGTTTTACGGAAGCTACTGTTCACCATTTACCTAAACTCAAGTCTGATCATATCCGTATTCTTCTGAAATTTCAGCCTGGGATTGTGTTTAATAGTGGGCCAAAGCATTTTTGCTTCATTGCTTCTTGGCTTACTCACGATGGCTTTAAAGATGTTATGTCTAGTTCGTGGAGTAGAAATGGTGAGTTTCTGGAGAATATTTCTGCTTTCACTTCTCAGGTGCAAGTGTGGAATAAAGAGGTCTTTGATGACTTTTTTAGAAGGAAACAACGGTTATTGGCTAGACTTGAAGGTACTGCTCGCTCTCTTTCCTTTTCTCAGAATATTTTCCTTGAGAAGTTGCAAAAAGATTTATGGCTTCACTATGTTGAGATAAGTGAAATATCCTGATTAACTGTAGATATAGATAAATTTGTTATTAACAGATTTGTATAGCTGTTAAGATAATTGTATAGTTGTTATTCCTTTTTTATCTTTAAATCCCCTTCTATCAAGGAGAGATAGTAGGAAGACTTGTATATATATACCTTCGTATTCTGTAAGTTAAAATCAATCAGAAGCATTCTCTTTGAAGCTTTTTTTTATATGGTATCAGAGCCAACTCTAAATTCTTCTATGGTATAGGAATTGGAGTTGTGCTTTGGTTTTTTTGAGATTTTTTATGGCTACTTCTGATAATGATAGCTCTCAGATGGAAAAACTTGGTTCTGGGGCTACGTTTGCTGTCCATGTGTAGGAGCTCTCCTCAGCACTTACCCCTGAACACCTTGATGGGACCAACTATGTTGAGTGGTCCTTAAATGCGCAAAATAAGATCAAAGGCAGAAAGCGTTGGGGATATATTTCTGGCACAAAGGCTGCACCTAAAGACAAGAAATTTGAAGAATATGAAGCATGGGAAGATGAAATCTGCATGGTCAAATCATGGCTTCTGGACTCCATGACCAAAGACATTAGGTCTCTCTTCATTCGCTTGGTAACTGCAAAGGAGATCTGGGACACTATCAAGGAAACATACTCAGTCAACCAGGATGCATCAAGAGCATACCAGTTACACTGTGAGGTAATTTCTATTCACCAAAACAGAGGCTCTATGATTACATACTTTGGAAAATTACAAAGGCTATGGCAGGAGTTTGATACTATTGCAGATTGCACCATGAAGAGTAGTAAAGATATTGAGAAATATACCAAAATGGTTAATTCTCAGCGAGTTTATGTGTTTTTGGCTGGTCTTGATTCTCATTTGGATGGAATCCGTGGCCGGATCCTTGCTACCATTCCTCTTCCAAATCTCCAAGCAGTTTATGCAACTGTCTGTGCTGAGGCAAATCGCTAAGAAGCTTTGCTTGGTAGCATGCCTACTGAAGGGACTGCTCTTGCTGTCAAGAAGCCTTCCAAGAAAGGAGTTCGCAAGTGTACTCATTGTAATGGGGATAATCATGTGATTGACAATTGTTTTAAACTTCATGGTTATCTGGACTGGCATCCAAAGGGCAAAACTACCTCTAATGCTAAGGCAGAGAGTCTGAAGAGCAATATTGCCCCTGTTGCTGGATTTGTAGCCAGGTTAGGTATATCTAGCCCTACTCTTAATCTTTTTGTTGTTACTAGGAGTAGCGATTAGATAATTGATGTAGGTGTTACTGACCATATGACCAGTGATCCTCATAAATTTACTCACTGCTCCTTTGGTTGTTCTAGAACTATCATTGTTAATGCCAATGGAGTATCATCTCTTGTTGAAGGCTTGGTATTATATCTCTTTGACCCTCCTTATCAATTTGTCATGTTTTATTTGCTCCTACTTTGAATTGTAATCTTCTCTCAGTTAGTAAATTAACTAATTCTCATGACTGGGTTGCTATGTTTTTCTCTACCCATTGCATTTTTCAAAACATCCATACTAAGGAGATGATTGGCAGTGGTAAACAAAGTGGAGGGTTGTACTACTTGGAGAATGTTTCTCAGCAAACCCCTAAGGAAGCATTGGCTCATCTTGCAAGTGATAACTTACAAAATAAAAACATAGAAGACATCTGGTTATGGCATAGACGATTAGGACACCCATAGCTATTTAAAAAGATTGTTTACACTATTTCATAAATGCAATATTTTATATTTTCTTTGTGAAACCTGTGTAATGGCCAAAAGCCATCGTGCTGTTTTTCCCCTGAATAATACTAGAGCTGGTTTTCCTTTCATTAGTCCATACAGATGTTTGGGATCTTGCTCCGCACTCTACACATAATGGCATGAAGTGGTTCATTAGTTTTGTTGATGATTGTAATTCGGTCACATGAGCATATTTGCTTAAATATAATTTAACACATATCTAAAGGTTATTAAATCAGACAATAGAAGGGAATATTTTAAGATATAATTAACAGAGTTCATGAACTCCAATGGCATTCTACATCAAAATACCTGCCCTCATTCACCCCCAACAAAATAGGTGGTTGAGAGGAAAAATAGATACATTTTAGAGGTCACCAGATCTCTGTTAATAGATTGCAGTGTTCCATCTCATTTATGGGGTGAGGCTTTAAGCTCTGCAGTTTATTTGATTAATCGAGCCCCTTCTAGTGTGCTCAACTTTAGAAGACCTTTAGATGTGCTTTATGATCATTGCACTTTCCCTCCCATTGTTCATTTAACTCCTCGGGTTTTTGGATGTGCAGTATATGTTCACCTACACTTTCATCAACGTACCAAGCTTGAAAAAAGGGCAATTAAATGTGTATTTGTGGGGTATGCATGGTTCAACTCTCAAAGGCTATCGAGCTTACCATTCATCATCAAAAAATGTTTTACATCTCTATGGATGTTACTTTTCATTAACATGATTTTTTTTATCAAACAAAGAAAACTGATTCTACACTTCAGGGAGGAATGAAATTGAAGTGCAGCACCATGATGTTAGGTTGTTTGATATTTCAAGTATAAAATTATCTCATGATGATCACTCTACGTGAATTGAGTCAATCTTCAATGAGGGTTCAGTTGAGAGACAAGATCAAGATAATCCAGTGTCTTCTGATCATAATCTGCTGGTTCAACCTTCTCCACAGGTATCTCTTGATCCCACTTTTGTTGATTCAAATATAAATGAAGTTTATTCTAATCTGCATGGAGCTTCCAACACACCTAACACTGAGTCAGCTACTGTCCAATATCATCTTCCACCTTGTTCTAACCGCGGTCAACCTCCAATTAGATATGAGCCCGACCTCCAATCCAAAGTGAAATACCCTATAAGTAATTATTTGTCTTCTCACAAATTATCCCAGTCATATGCATAATATATCTGCAAGTTATCCTCTATCTCTATTCCTAGCAATGTGGAGGAAACTTTGGCAGATCCTAGATGGACTGAAGCTATTGCTGAGGAGATGGCAACACTTTTAAAAAATGATACTTAGGAGGTCGTGTCCTTATCACCAAGGAAGAAAACTGTGGATGCAGATGGGCTTTTACAATCAAGCACAAAGTCGATGGAGCTATTAAGAGGTATAAAGCACAACTAGTGGCTAAAAGTTACACTCAGTCATATGTTGTAGATTATCAAGAGACAAATGCACCAATAGCCAAACTCAACATTGTGAGAATACTTTTGTCACTCGCAGCAAACCAAAATTGGTCACTTCTTCAATTTGATGTTAAAAGGTTTTCTTACATGGAGACTTATTGGAAGAAGTTTACATGGACTCTCCACCAAGGATGTCAAATTCAAATGCAATGAAGGTATGTAAATTAAAGAAATCTCTATATGGATTAAAACAATCCCCAAGAACATGATTTGGCAAGTTCACTAAGTTTATGATGACCTTTGGCTATAGTCAAAGTAACTTTGATCACACCTTATTTTTGAAAAAAGGGCAAGGAAAAATCACAGCCTTGATTATCTTTGTTGATGATATGATAGTGACAGGAAATGACTAGGATGAGATTTTGAATCTACAACATCATCTTGCATCTGAATTTGAGATGAAACAACTTCGAAATCTTAAATATTTTCTCAGGATTGAAGTAGCTAGATCAAAACATGGTATTTTTCTATCCCACGGAAATATATCCTTGACTTGTTGTCTGAAACCGAGATGCATGGGTGTAAACCAGTTGACACTCCTATTGAATAAAACCATAAGCTCTTTCAATGCTTAAACTCAACTAGCACAGACAAAGGAAGGTATCACCGGTTGGTGGGAAAGCTGATTTATCTATCTCATACACAACTAGACATTACTTATGCAGTGAATGTTGTGAGTCAATTTATGCATGATCCATGTAAGCCTCATATGGATGCTGTAGAGCGGATATTGAGATATTTGAAGTCCACTCCAGGTAAAGGAATATTGTCCTCGAATCATGGACATTTAAGGGTAGAAGGTTACATTGATGCCGATTGGGCAGGTATCCACCTCTGGGTATTTCACTTTTGTAGGAGGAAATCTTGTAACTTAGAGGAGTAAAAAACAACCAATGGTAGCTAGATCAGGTGCCAGAGCAGAGTTCAGAGATATAGCATTTGGAGTATGTGAACTTTTATGGGTGAAAAATGTATTCTCATATTTGGGTTTTGAACCAAATGAGGCTATGAATTTGTATTGTGACAATACATCAGCTATAGAGATTGCTCATAATCCTATCCAACATGAGTGAACAAAGATGTAGAGATTGATAGACATTTCATCAAAGACAAGCTTAAAGTTGGAATAATTGTATTTCCTTTTGTAAGGTTTGAACAGCAGTTAGCTAATGTTCTCACTAAAGGAGTCACAAGCAGAGTGTTTAACGAATCTTTGGTCAAGTTGGGAATGTGTGATATCCATGCACCAACTTGAGGGGAGTATTGAGACAAGTCAAATATCCTAATTAACTATAGATATAGATAAATTTGTTATTAAAAGATTTATAGCTGTTAAGATAATTGTATAACTATTATGCCTTTTTTATTTTTAAATCCCCTTTAATCAAGGAGAGATAGTAGGAAGATACCTTTGTATTATGTAAGTTAAAATCAATCAGAATCATTCTCTTTGAAGAGTTTTTGGAGAATATTTCTGCTTTCACTTCTCAGGTGCAAGTGTGGAATAAAGAGGTCTTTGGTGAAATTTTTTATAAGGAAACAACGGTTATTGGCTAGACTTGAAGGTACTGCTCACTCTCTTTCCTTTTCTCAAAATATTTTCCTAGAGCAGCTGCAAAAAGATTTATGGCTTCAATATGATTGTCTTCTTGTTCTAGAAGAAGTTCTGTAGAAACAAAAATCCCGTTGTAAATGGATTAATTACGGGGATAAAAATACTAGGTACTTTCATGGTATGGTTATGGCTAGACGTCGTAGAAATCATATTTGGGTTCTTATATCTGATTCTGGTGTTTTGATTGATGACTCGATTGAGCTTAAACATATGGGGGTGGAATTTTTTTTCCAATCTATGTGCAGATGATGGCCCTTTTGTTCAGTTTGTTACTTCTGGGTGTTTTCTTGAGTTATCTCATGATGACATTGATTTGCTTAGTAAGGACGGTTCGCTTGATGAAATTCATAATGCTATTTTTTCAATGGGTGGGCTTAAAGCTCCTGGACCGGATGGTTTACACGCAGTTTTTTTATCATTCTTAGTGGGATGTGGTGAACAATTCAGTGTATAGTTGGGTTCGAAGCGTTTTTGAAAATCCGAATTTGATTAAGCATGCTAATGGGACTCTAATCTCTTTAGTTCCTAAGGTGGATAGCCCTGAGTCTTACATGCAATTCCGGCCCATAAGTCTTTGCAATGTGTCTTATAAAATTGTTACCAAGATTATTGCTACTAGGCTTATGGGAGTGATGGGGAAATTAGTAGCTCCTATTCAATGCAGTTTTGTTCTTGGGAGGCAAAGTGTGGATAATATTCTTGTGACTCAGGAAGTGATTCATTCTATGAGAAATAAGAAGGGCAAGTCTAATTTTATGACGATTAAAATTGATTTGGGAAAAACATATGATAGACTTAAATGGGAGTTTGTCAAAGATACTTTGCAGGATGCTGGTATTTCGAATATGCTCATAAATGTTCTTTGGCATTGCCTAACGTCTTCTTCTATGCAACTTCTTTGAAATGGTGAATGTACCCGGAGCAAGAGTTTCAGACAAGGTGACCCTATTTTCCCTTACATTTTTGTTCTCTGTGCTAAGAGACTTTCCCATTTAATCTCCTTGGTGGTGGATCATAATATTTGGAAGCCTATTTCTTTGTCTATAAATGGTCCTAGGCTTTCCTATCTTTGCTTTGTAGATGATTTAATTCTTTTTGCTCATGTCTCTGTGGATCAAGTTCAGGTTATTAAAGGTATTATGGATTTGTTTTGTGCTATCTCAGTTAGTAATGCAAAATCTTGCATTTATTTTTCTAAAAATGTCCATCATCACAAGAAAGTGGAAATTAGTGATGATTTTGGATTTTGGTTAACTTCGCACTTGGGTAAGTACTTAAAGGTTCCTCTTTTCCATGATTGGTGCTCCAAGAATACTTTCCAATATATTCTGGATAGAATTTCATCTTGGTTGAAAGGTTGGAAAGCAAATTATTTATCTCTGGCAGGTAGAGTTACTCTTGCTCAATCAGCTTTGGTTACTATTCCCTCATATGTTATGCAAACTTCTATGCTCCCTGTTTCTATTTGTGATAAAGTTGATAAAGCTTGTAGGGATTTAATTTGGGGTTCTAATGATACTAGTAAAAGAATTCATTTGATGAGTGGCATGATGTTTGTCATCCTAAAAATATGGGTGGCCTTGGTATGAAATCAGCTAGTATCAAGCTTTCATGATGAAACTTTTTTGGGGGGCTTATTCATAATCCTGATTCGCTTTGGACTCAAGTTATGAAGAATAAATATGGTTGTGGTCTTGGTATGATTCCTAAGGTGGGTAAAAAGAATTCATCTTCTAATGCTTGGAATGGTATCGCTAAGGTATGGGATGACTTCTATAGAAATTTGATTTGGAGACTTGGGGATGGTAATACTGCTCGTTTTTGGTTGGATGATTGGATTCCTGACATTCTCTCCCTTAAAGATTTTTCTCTTATTGATTTGGATAACAAATAGATTGAGGCTAAGGTGAGGGATTTTTGTACTCCTTTGGGAGGTTGGGATTGGGAGAAACTTAATCTTGTACTTCCTCAAGATTTTCTGGATATTATTGTTTCTATAGCTCCTCCTCCTTCTTCAGTAGGTCATGAGGATGCAGTTGGTTGGATATTGTCCCTTACGGGAAATTTTACAGTTAAATCGGCTTATGATTTTATTACAAGGGTGGGGATGCATAAGGTGTGGATTGGATGTATATGAACTTGAATGGTGCCTTTAGAGCTGATCATGACGTGGAATAAAGTCTTGTTTTTGCTACAACTGTTTCAACCTTGTGGCACCAACGTAATAGGATACTTTTTGAAGGTAAGGCTGATCATTTTCTTGATATCCCTCTTAAAGTTAAATTTTTGGCTCAAGATTATATCATGCTATGAACGTTACTAGCAAAGCCATTCATGCTATTCCTTTGTATCAATCCATCAATGTTTCTTGGTCTCCTTCCCCCTTTGGTTGGATCAAGGTAAACTTTGATGGGTCTGTTTTTCAACCTTTCTCTCAAGCCTCTTGTGGAGGCATTTTTCATAATGAGCATGGGGATTTTCTCAGCTTTCATAGCTAATCTCGGTTGTTGTTCTATCACCATGGCTAAGTTATGAGGGATTTTTTGGGGCTCCAAACAGCCTATGATCGTAGGTATAGGCAGGTTATCATTGAGGCAGACTCTAGATGTGCTATTCAGTTGATCAAGTCTTCTTTAAAACCACGACATCCTTGTTCTAGCATCCTTAATTCAGTAAAGGATCTTATTTCCAGGGATTGGGATGTTATCCTGCAACATGTCTACAGAGAGGCGAATGCTTGTGCTGATTCCATTGCTAAGCGAGGTCACTTTTATCCAGTTGGTGTTCATTATCTTTCTAAGTTTCCTACTTTTCTTTGAGTTAGTTTTATGGTGGACTCTAACCAGGTTCAATTTTCTCGTTTTGTAATTTCTTAGTTGCACTTTTGCCCCGATGTATATCAAAAAAAAAAAAAAATCAATTTAACCAAACTAAAACTGATGACAGATACAAATTTATAATTGACCACTAGGCACTAGCAATCAAATAGGTTTCGTGAATGACTCTTGAGAAACTTAACTAAAGTTTCTTCATCAATGGCATAATTGGTGTCTCCTTTCTCACTTGTATTCTTCAATATGTATCTGATAAGTAAATGAAACATATTCAAATTTCTGCTACTTGCTAAGATATTAGAAACACAATCAATTTATAGAAACAAAATTGTATTAAAGGATATTACTATTTAAAAGAAACATAATCAATTTTTATACAATACAAATATATAATACAAAATTTTATAATACTTGCATAATTTATTAATTATATATTAATGTAATATATGTATATTATGTATATTATACACATTATACTAATTATATTAAAGGTTATAGCTATTTGAAAACTAAAAAGTGTAAGTACTTAAATTTTAATGTAAGGTAAGTCTTTACTAGGGGTGTTTATGGAACTGATTGAGACAGATTTGACTTAATCTAAAAGAGACTCGATATTTTGAATGAGAAATTTTTATGAACCTAAATTTAAACAAGTCATGGCCCGATAATGATCGAACTAAAATTAGATCAATTCGATATGTTAACATAATATATAAATTTAAAAATTATGCATAATTAAGATATAAAATTATAGAAGTAGAAAATTAAAAGCTAAGGTGGGGGTGTATGTGTGTGTATATATATATCCATTAGGCAATCAAATGCCAATCAATCAGCAATACAGAGAGGAGCCTCATCTAGCCAGATACTAAGATCATACTCTCTAGCATAAGAGGCTAGAAAGTCTGGCATATTATTACATAAATGAGGGGTATAACCACATAAAAAATCAGAAAACCATGAAGCTATCATGAAAATGTCTCGCAATATACTTCCATTGAGAGAGAAGTCATGGGGATCATCATTTATGCTGCTATTGACACTCTTGGTATCTCCTTCAAGATAGATTGTTCTGAATCCCAGCTCCCAGGCGAAAACTAGACCCCATTTAGCAGCCAACAATTCACCTATATATGTGCATCTACCACTCCATGGAACTTCTGTGAATTTGCTGCAATGAATTTACCTGTCCACTCATGAATCACAATACCAACACCATATGCATGCTCATCAGAAAATATAGCAGTGCCTACATTTACTTCGTAGACATCAGTTGGCGCCTTGGCGACTTGCACTTTTTAGATGGAATACTCTGGACGCTACGAACCGCTGTGTCTTGGCTTTTGGATGAATGGAATGCTCTCAGATTTAGCTTAGCTTGCAACACCACATTAGTTGCTGATTTGACATATTTTCCCTCCCATACTTCGTTTCTCTGATGCCACACGTCGCTCCACAGGGTTGTAAGAAGCTTGGTTTTATCAAGGGGCATAGATGCGAGTTGTTGCTAAAGAAACTGCAACCATGCATCCAGGTTATCCAAACTCCTTATAACTCCAAAATTTTATCTAGCTAATCCAAGCACTTCCAGGGTATGGGCACATTCGGTAAACAAGTGATATATTGAGTGTGTTTGAAATGTAAAAAAATAGGAAATGATTTGATCTGTAAATTAAATTTAATTAAATCTTGTGTTTGGAATGTTAAAAAATAGGAAATGATTTAATTTCTAAAATTTTATGATTTTTTTTTTTTGTTTTAGAAATTCTATCAAATTTGATAGGATTTATTAAGATTTGATTTGATTTGAAATAAAAATACTATTTTATCCTTAATAACTACTTCTAATTATCTCTCATAAATGTTAAAATGTAAAATAATAAAATCAAATCAAATCAATTCTTCATTTTAATGAATTTCAAATACAAAATTTGATTTCTAAATCAATTCAAATTTTTTTTTTTTAAGTTTCAAATACAAAATTTGATTTTTAAATCAAATTAAATTAAATCAAATCATTTCTTATTTTTATTCATTTCAAACACACTCATTGACTCCAATGATGCACCACAAATATAGCAACTATCACCCACTTCAACCCCTTTTAAGCTGAGTCAATTTTTGGTGGGTAAAATATTCCAGCATAGCCTCTAGCAAAACATCCTATTTCTAGGAGGAATATCCAGACTCCAAATTTGTTTTCCACATAGGCCATGATTTTAAATTACAGTTGTGGTCGCAATTGCGGCTATATTGCGTTTACTGTAATTGTGAAAAATTGTAAAAAAATGTTATGGTCGTGATGCGATTGGATAGACTACAAAAATAGTAATATTGCAATCACAATTATAATTACGGACTGTAATTTGAAATCATGATAAAGGCTTAAAGCGAGCCATAACTTCAATATGAGATGGAGGATCAGATGATTTTACAGTGTTCATATGAATGTTGTTTTTCCAAGCAATCTCATACCCACTTTTAACAGTGTAGCCACCTCTAAATTCATGTGACCAGTATAGAGATTCCGGATATGCACCATAAGGCAAAGGTATTTGAAGGATCGTCTTTGCCATCAGTGGGGCTAAAAACTTCTCTAATCAGGTTCTTGTTCCATCTCTGTGGGCTTTTTAGGATGAGCTGGCTCATTGATTCCAGTGTTACATTTAGCACTAGTGGGTTACTCACTATGAAATTATTGAGATTAGGAACTCAAGGGTCCTTCCAGCTGTTCATCGCACTACCATCCCCAATCCTCCAAATTAAGGGTCCCCAACTCCAAAACCTTCCTCCCTTCTATGAGACTTCTCCATGTATATGAAGGATTTATACCTACCAAGGTTCTAAATTGCGGTTCGCATCATCTGATGCAGCCGCAATATTACTATTGCGGCCTGTGCCGCAACGGCATCAGGCCGCAATTGCGTTGTGAACCAAAATCACGTAAATCGACCGCAACATTACGGTGTTGCGGCCGCAACGGGCGCAAAGTCATCAGATCAGATTTCAGTGACAGAGTTACCTTTCATTTTCAAGCTTGGTCGGCGTGGCCGTGGGCGATTGGGCTGAGAGGGGGAGGTGGGCAACGCCGCAACAGTAGCTGGCTCTCTGCAATGGCGCGATTCTACGAGAGAGGAATGTGAAGCAAAGAGGAGGGGCGTGCGAAAGAGATGGGTTGCGGTCGTGGGTGGAGGGGCGCGCGTGGAAGAGTAAGTCAGCGTGGCCATGGAGAAACAAAGATGGAGATGGAGAGAGATCGAGAGAGAAACGTGGGTTGCGGTGCCATGGAGAAATGAAGAGATGGAGATGGAGAGAGAATGAGAGAGAAAGGATGGGAGGATTTGGGGAAAGTGGGAAAATTTTGGGCTTGCCTATACGGGAGGGAAAGTGGGCTTTGGGTTTTAGATGGATTTGGCAGCAGATGGGGGAAATTGGGGAAATTTGGGAAATTTTTTTTGAAGAGAAGAGTGGGAAAAATTGGAGAAGAGGGAAATTGAAGAAAAAAATTGTGAGAAAATTGTGATATTTAGTTTATTATTTGTAAATTTCTAGTAAAAAAAATTCTTATGATGTTCCTAAATATTTAAGATATTAGTTATGAGTTTATATCATTTTTTTTTTGCAGTGTAGACATGTATTTTAATAATGACATTGTTTTTTGTATAATTGGTGACATGATTAAAGTTGAAGTTAGTTGAATTTTTCTAAGTTAGATTCTTTTTTATCGGTGTAAAAAATATGACATATTTTCATGAAATTTATTTGAAACTAATTTAAATTTATATATTATTTAATTTCTTACTCTATTATACTTTTATATGCCCAAATAAAACTTTGAAAGATCTATTAATAATTATTATAACAATAATTTTGTTATTTTAGTTATGAATTCATTTTCAATTATTTTTTAAGATGATATAAAATCTTATTAAATGAGTAAAAACTTATAAAACATTATAAATAAAGATATATGAAGAGTTATAATAATTATAGATTTTTTTTTTTTTTACATTTTGTGTAAGCTTAAAGAAAATTCACGCCGCAACGACCGCAATCTGCATCGCAGTAGCCGTAATACCCGCAATCGCAGCAACCGCGACCATGACCGCAACTACAATTTAAAACCATGGTACCTACATAAGCATCTAAGAAGTTGTCAGAGGGAAAGTAGCGGGCTTAAGGATTCTAGACACCAATAAGTCTGGACACGTCATTACTCTCCACCGTTATTTAGCTGGCATGGCCAGCTTAAAAGTGTGGAGGTCTTGAATCTCATGCCACCCACCTCCTTTGACAAGCAAAGTTTTTTCCAGCTCACCTAATATATTTTATGCGCATTTGTTTGGTCTCCCTAGCATAATTTAACCATCATGCTCCCTAGCTCCTTGTATAAGGATATGGGAACTTTAAAACAGGCCATAAAGTATGTTGGAATTGCCTGAGCCACTGCCTTGATGAGCACCTCTTTGCCATCCTTGGATAAAAGTTTTTCTTTTCAACCCTGCATTATTTTCCACACCCTATCCTTTAAGGATTGAAAGGTATGGTTTTTCGATCTTCTAACCATTGAAGGGAGATCCAATTTTTTTTTTTAGAAAACCATTGACTGAATATTGCAAGCTTGGCAAATCTGTTGCTTTATATTCGATGGCACATTTGAGCTAAATGGAAGAGATGATTTATCCAAATTAATCCACTAACCTGAGGCATCACCATAGGCTTTGAGGCATCTTAGGATAGCATGACAATCCTCCAAATTGGCTGTGGAAAAGATAAGACTATCATCCGCAAAGAAGAGGTGAGACACTTTAGGAGCAATCTACTAACTCTAACACCTGAAAATTCATTAAGCTCCTCTACCCTTTCTAATAAGGTAGAAAATCCTTCAGCACATAGGACAAACAAGTATGACGATATGGGGTCTCCAAGTCTAAGGCCTCTTTGCAGTGTGAAGATTTCACCTGGGAATAAGGCTGCAAGTGAGTCGAGCCAGCTCATGAGATTGCTTGCAACTCATTTTGTTAATAACTTAATGAGTTGAAAATTTTGGCTCGTTTACAAATGAGTTGAGCTTGAGCTTTTATATGTTCAACTCATTAGCTTGTGAGCTGGATCGATATATAAATATATATACATTTTTAAATAATAATGATTTTATATATATATATATATATATATTAGCATTTATTTTTTTACTAAATTATTTTTTAATTGAATACAACAACAATAACAATAATAACAACCAAACATTTTCCCACTAGGTGAGGTCGGCTACATGGATCAAATGATGACATTATGTTATATCATAAACTAAGTCTTCAGAAATGCTATACAAATCTAAATCTTTTTTAATCGTTTCACCTATAATCTTTCTTAGTCTCCGTCTACCTCTAGCTATTGGGTTATCCTCCACCCAATCTACTCTTTTACAATGGCTTCTAAGGGTCTTCTCCTTACATGTCCAAACCACCTAATGTGAGATTCTCCTATCTTTTTCACAATATGTGCTACCCCTACTTTCTCTCTAATGTATTCATTCTTAATTCTATCTTATCTTGTATGGCCACACATCCAGCGCAATATCCTTATCTCAACGACACTGATCTTATGCTCTTGTTGACTTTTTACTGCCCAACATTCAATACCATACAACATTGCAGGTTTTATAGTTGTGCAGTAAATTTTACCTTTAAGCTTAAGAGACACTTTTCCATCACAAATAACTCCTGAAGCACTCTTCCATTTCATCTATCCAACTTGAATTCTATGGTTTACTTCTTCCTCTATCTCTCCATCATTTTGTATGATAGATCCAAGATACTTAAACAGTGTGACTTGTGGTATAGTATGGTCTCCAATTTTCACTGCTAAGCTAGTATTAGCATGCTTCTTACTGAACTTACATTCTATATACTTCGTCTTACTCCTGCTTAAACAGAAGTCATGTTCTTCCAAAGCTCGTCTCCATAGCTCTAACTTTTTTATTTGTTTCCTTTCTTGACTTTCCAAATAAGACTATATCATCTGCAAAAAGTATGCATTGTGGCACAGGCTCTTGGATATGTGCAGTAAGCACATCCAAGACCAAGGTAAAAAGATAATGACTCAAAGTTGACCCTTGGTGCAGTCCTATAGTTATAGGATCTTCTGTGACCCCACTCTATGTTCTCACACTAGTTTTAACCCTATCATACATATTTTAAATTGCTCGAATATAAGCGACACAAACTCCTTTCTTCTCTAGAGCTTTCCACAAGATCTTTCTTGGTACCCTATCATAGGCTTTTTCCAAATAAATGAAAATCATGTGTAAGTTTTTTTGCTTCCTCCGATACTTTTCCATCAATCCTCGTAGAAGATAGATTGCTTCCATGGTTGACCTCCCAGGCATAAAATCAAATTCATTCTCTGAGATATGAGTCTCTTGTCTTAATCTTTGTTCAATTACTCTTTTCTATAACTTCATGGTATGACTCATGAGCTTAATCCCTTTGTAATTTACACAGTTTTGTACATCTCTATTGTTCTTATAAATAGGGATTAAAGTGCTTCTCCTCCATTCATTTGGCATTTTCTTAGACTTTATTATCTCGTTAAACAGTTTTATGAGCCATCTTATACCTTTCTTTTCTAAGCACTTCCATACCTCAATAGGTATATTTTCGGTTTGACCACTTTTCCATTAGCCATCCTCTTCAAAGTTTCTTTTACCTCAAACTCCCGAATTCTATGATAAAATGTTTTGTTTTGGTCCTCTTCTCTAGTATTTAGAATGTCCGAGTCCCTTATTGTCACATGTCCCTCATTAAATAACTTGTGAAAATAACTCTTCTATCGATCTTTAATGTCTTATTCCGAAATGAAGACTTTACATTCTTCATCCTTAATGCATTTCACTTAATCCAAGTCTCTTGTCTTCTTTTCCCTACTTTTAGTAAGTCTGTACATATTCCTTTCTCCTTCTTTAGTGCCCAAAGATTGATATAACCCGTTGAATGCTTTATCTTTTGCCTCGCTCACCGCCTTCTTAGTATCTGTTTTAGTTGCCTTATATTTTTCTCAATTTTTATCGTTTTTACACGTGAAAAGCTTTATAACATTCCCTTTTAACCTTAACCTTATCTTGTACACTTGCGTCCCACCACCAAGATTCTTTATCCTTGGGTCCTAAGCCTCTTGATTCACCGAGTATCTCTTTTGCTACATTCCTAATATCTTTAGTCATCTCGTTCTATATATCATTAGCACTCCTTTATATCTCCCAAATCTCTTCCTCCATAATCCTATTATGAAAAAACATTTATTTTCCTCCCTTTAGTTGCCACCATTTGATCCTTTGGACTCTGTCTCGATAATTTCTCTTAACTCTCATCTTAACTCGTATATCCATAACCAAAACCATGTGTTGGGTAGTCAAGCTTTCTCTAGGGATGACTTTGCAATCCATACAAAGCTTTCTACCAGATTTATTTATTAGAAAAAAATCAATTTAGGAGAAAGAACTCCCGCTTCTATATGCGATAAGGTACTCTTCCTGCTTCCTAAAATAAGTATTAGCTATTGTAAAATCAAAAGCTACAAAAAATCTAGAATTTCTTTGCCCTCTACATTAGCTACTCCTAGGCCATACCCCCATGCAAACCTTCACACCCCCTAGATTCGCTCGCCACATGACCATTTAGGTCTCTTCCTAGAAAAATCTTCTCTCCTAATGGTATTCTCTAAACTAAACCTTCTAAATCCTCCCAAAATTTTATCTTGTAGTGCTTGTCTAACCTACTTGGGGTGCATACTCACTGATAACATTAAAAGTTTTCTGTTTCACAACAAACTTCAAAACTATGATCCTATCTCCTAGCCTTCTCACATCCACAACATTATTTTTCCAATTCTTATCTACTATTATGCCTACTCCATTTCTAGATTTTACATTGTCGGTGTACCAAAGCTTGAAAATTGAAGTGTCGAGTTCCTTTATCTTTTTTCTAACCCACTTAGTTTCTTGTAGGCATATAAAATTAATTATCCTCCTAATCATGGTATCAATTATTTCCATTAATTTACCTGTAAGAGTGCCTATATTCCAAGTTCCAAAACACATTTTACTCTTGTGAACTAGCTTCTTTATCCATACCCGTTCACGAAAATGTGCGAACCCTTACTTATTTTTCACTATACTCAGGCGGCGATGCAGTGACTCTTGCTTATTTGATGTTGTACTCGAGATATACAACGAGTTGCTTATGGGCAGCAACCTAGCATTAACACAATCACATCGTTTGTCCATGTTATAGAGATTCGACAACATTTTACGTTGGTTGTCGACTGCCTAACACAACCCTCCTCTTTTATTTGAGCTTGGGACCAACTATGTAAGGATTTGCAATAAGGCTCAACATAGGCATAGTTTATTTTTTAATTGAATATATGTAAATATATATATAGATCTTATTAAGTTACAAATCCGAGTCTAACTCATGGAACCTTAAATATTCAATAATACAAGACTTGATATTGACTTGTTAAGCTCGAGTAACTTGTGAGCTTAAAGTGAATCGAGCTTGAGCTAACCCTAACTCAAGCTCGGGTCAGCTCGGCTTACTTCCAGCCCTACCTGGGAATCCATTAAAGAGGATAGAATAAGAGACTGATAAGACACATTTCATAACCAAGTTGCACCGATGATCATTGAACCCCATTTTCCCCATTATAGAATTCATAAAAGCTCATTCAACTCTATCATAAGCCTTGCTCATGTTTAATTTCATTGCAGCATATATTTTAAAATAAATAATATCAATACAAACATATTATTATGTTATGCAAAAGTTATTAATTTAAACTAAGAAATCATATTATTTATAACTAATTGTAGTATAAAATTTAAAATAATGTGTAATATCAGGCCAGGTTGTAATAACCTAAAGCATGACCCGAACTCGATATGAAAATACAGATCTAATTTATAAAATCCGAACCCATCTTTATTAGTTTTGGATCGAGACGAGTTATTAGGACGAGTTGAGTCTTGAATACCCCTAATAAGCTTTTAGACCAAACCAATTTTTTTTGTTTTCATAATTAAAAAAACGTTTTTATGTTTTCACTTGTTATAAAGAACAATACTACGTGCACATATATATACATACTTCATTATAGTTGGTTCTACTTCATTTTTTGTATACTTATACTCTAATTTTCCCACATACCCTAAATGTGAGACATAAAAATGTTCAACTAACATTTTTCTTTCATGGCCAATAATAAATAAATGATCAAACTAACATTATACTTGAATGTTTTTCTTATTGATGAAACAAAACGGAGCTAGTGGGAATTGGCTAGAATGGACAAAACAAAACAAAGTTTTTTTTCTTCTTGTTTATTGGATTAAAGGAATAGAACAGAATTCTATTATTTTGTCTAGAGGTAAATAATGTTTATTTTTAAGCTTCTAATTTTATTTTGCCGATTCTACCCCAATTTTATAGGAACAAAAAATTGATATTTGAAGAGAATAGAAGAGAAAAGAAGAAGAATAGTTTTCCTTAATGTCATGTTTGGGTTAGTGAAATAGAGTGGAATAAAATGGGATGATATATAATGACATTAGTTGCCATTATTTAGATATTTTAAATTAAGATGGAATGGAATGGAATCTAATGGAATCTCTTCCACCCAATCCTACTACTTTTCTTCCCTCTCAATTTGGGAGTATGAAATGGAATCAACTTTTTGTTTACTAATATAATTATTAAATTACTTTTTGTCCTTAATTAAACTAAGAAAGTAGAAAAACCTCCTTACTCAATCACTTGTGCTACCTAGTTCTTCATCTTCTATCTTCAAATTTGAAATTGTATTTCAACATTAGCTTCAAGTAATTGATTCTTTTTTTATAAAATAAATTTAAAACAAAATCTTTTTCGTTTTTATTTTTTGGGTGTTGACATCATAGGGTGAACTTTATAATGAGTTGGTGAGTGAACTTGTTACATAATCATTATACTCAAACCTTATAATAATAATCTTCATTTTTTTTTGTTGTCTTTGATTTAAGAGGGGTTAAAATTTTACTAAATATAAACGGTAATTTGTTTTTCAAATCTCACATCACCTCAAACTCTTGTCTTTTAAAAACTTAAAATTTGAAATGATGTTTGTGAGTGAAGATATTAAACAATTTTTTTATTCAAATTCCATCCCACCTTAAACTCCTCACCTCTTAAGAGATGATGAGTCTTTTAAAAATAAAATGACCTGCCTTGGATTTTAGTTATTTATATTTATATTTTAAATTTTAAAACATATATAGTTATTTTATCAAATAAGCTTGTAAAGGGTAAAGAGAAAAAATATAGAACAAATAGGAGAGCAAGAAAATTACAATGTAACTATCAATAAAAGAATTTTTTGTTGCATAATTATTAGGTAATATTTAAAATATAATTAAAATATTTTTTAGTTGAAAATTATTAATTTTTATTGTATTGAGACAAGGACAATATAAAAATATAAAACTTATAAATCTTACTATTTCACTCCTTTTTACTAGAATTTTCAAACATGAGGATGAAATTTTTTTTTTCATTTCCTAATTGAGTATTCAAACAATGATATAAAATATTTATTTTATTTTATTTTATTTTATTCTTTTTTATCATATTCCTTTTAATTTTGTCCACCTTTAGATATCTAAATAGAGAAATTTTTAAGTATACATCATATATTATAAATATTTAAATTATTATTTAATATATATATAAAGTAATAAAGAATATAATAAAATTATATTAATTTTTAATAATATTTTTATATATATTAAATAATAATTTAAGTATCTAAATAATAACGTGTCTAAATCGTATTTATCAAAAAATTTCCAATCTAATCAAATTCTAAATTCATTTGCCTTTTTATATGTATTATTAAACTCCCCATCAAAATAAATTATTTCCCTTCCGTCGGTGCCTTTCCCTTCCTGATGTCGTCCAAATAGTATAACGTAATCGTATGTTTAGATAATAGGTGACGAAAAGAAAAGAAATAAAATAAAAAAAATAAAAATAATTTCTTTTATTTAAAAATTTTAAAATATATAAAAATAGAATAAAATATATAAAAAATTATTTTTTTTTAAATATTTAACTTTTATTTTTTTAAAATTAAGATGTAATAAAAAAATATATAAATAATTTTATTTCATTCTATTTTATTAATAAAATTTACAAATAAAAAAATAAAAATTATGTTTTATTCTATTTTTTTTTTATTTTTACTCCTACCTATTACATACCGCTCATTGAAAGAAATATCCAAACATAAAGTAAGTGTTTGAGAAAAAAAAGGCCAAACCTATTCAAGAATCAAGATTTAGCCTTATCTGTTTTCACCTAGTTATAGCCGTGCCCTTGACCTTTACCTCCCCACTTCGGTAGCCATTATACCAAATTTTTCTGTTCTGTAACTGCCGTCCGCCCGGGTCAGAATCACTTGTAACCGCCGTTCGCCGCCGCTTTCCGTCGTGTACCACCGTGTGTATTTGATGGCGATGACATTTAGTTTCGTCACTCCTCACTGAGTCTGAGGCCCAAAACTGTAGGTAATTTTGATTTTAATTTTGTTTTGAAGCTTCAACATCACAATCATAATGATTAATTTGCATGCTTATATACTATACTAGCAAGGGAATCTTAACCATCGTAAAATCACATATATCTTCACAACACGCAATCCATGAAATTTGATTGTTAGCCTTTTATATTTTTCATCGATGAATGCTCTTTAATTTTCAAAACTGATCAATTGGGTTTTGAAATGTTGAATCAAGTGACTATTAGCGTTAATTTAAACTTATTCTTTTAATTTTTAAACTTCTCCATTGCATATATTTTCTCCAAAAATTACTTGCGGAGCTATAATCATCCCACATAAACACAAACCCAAATTCTTGATAGGATCAGGAAACTGAGGTATTGGTTATCATTAAGCCACATTCTTAGGTGGTTGTTAATTGTTTCTGGAGCTGGAATTATGAAAACCTTATAAATGGAAATTGGGAGAGTGCAGAACGAATTGCTGAGTTACTTGATGTGCTCTTATAAATGTAATTTCCCTTTTATGCCAACTGATGTTTTCCAAAAGAGACCATGTTTCCTTTGCAGAATGTGTTGCATGGAGTGTTTTATTCTATTTGCACTTGAGCTACATGGTTGGTACACTAGAGTAGAGGACCATTTTGTGCCGATTACTATAGATGTCTGAATGCACTATTTTGTTATTTTAAATGATAATTGTGATGAAAACATGTTGTTGATGATTTACATTGTTTGATTTAATTTTTTTTTTTGTAAAAGGTAGAATGGCACCCAAAATAGAAGTGGCTGGTGGTGAGGGTGAGGGGACAGACAAAGCAAAATGGTATGATAAGAGAACTGAGGTATTCTTGAAGATATGTGTGGAGGAGATACTTGCCGGTAATAGGCCAAGCACTCATTTCACTAAAGATGGGTGGAGGAATCTGGAGAGAAAATTTCATGAGAGAACAGGTCATGCTTATAGTCGCATACAATTGAAAAATAAGTGGGACTCCTTAAAAAGGGAATTTTCTTTGTTTGCAAAGCTTGTTAAAAAAGAGACTGACCTTAGATGGGATCATAAAAATAAAACTATCCAGGCACCTCAAGAGTGGTGGGCATCTAAGGGAAAGGTATGTATTTGTGGTTTATGGTATAATTGTCTCTGCTCATATGTTTTATGTATTGTGGTTTATTTATTCTTTTTTCCCTTGGTATTCTAGGAGAATCCAGTGATTTTGAAGTGGAAGGAAGGGGGACCCAAATTTTTGAATTTGATGGAAAAATGTTTCAAGGGTGTGGTAGCTTATGATTTTGTTGTTTTAGCACCATGTCAGAATCCATCTTTAGATGAAGGAGTGAATATTTATGATGAGGATGAGGGAGATAGTGATGAAGCTGGTCACGGAGTTCAACAAGTTGTGGATGACTTTAATGTGGGGCAAAGTTCTTTAAACAGTGATTCAAAAAAGAGGAAGAGACAGAGTAGAGGAGAGAAGAGGGTTGGGGTACCAGAGAGGCGTCAAGCATCTCTAGATCATACTCCTAATGAGACAAACGAGGAGTCACAAACTACCGTCACAATACCTGATCCTTACTCTTATTACATATGTTTGAAAATGCTGAGTGAGGTTCCAGGCCTAGTCAAAGGAAGTGCTCGATTTTTTTTGGCAATCAGAATTTTGGTCAAGAAAGAACACAGGGAAGCATTTGTTTACTTTATGAAAAATGATCCTGAGTTGACCATTGGTTGGCTAAACACTTTCAGCATGGCAGACATGAACCGCTTTTGAGTTATTGGATATTTCTTATGTTCGTGGAAAACACATTTGTTCACTACAATGCTATGTAATTTGTTGCTTCTTCTACTTCAGTTTATGTTTGACATGGATTAGTCCGATGTTATTTTTCATACCTCTTACATGTAACTATTCTAACTTTTAAGCATCAAAAGAAGCTGCTGGTGTTATGTGCACTATTACGGCACAAGATGACAAACTAGTTTAGAGTGTGTTTTGGAAAAGCTTTTAAAAAAAGTGATTATAAGATAGTAGAAATAATTGATTATTTTTTAAAGACTTTTATATAAAGTAGATGTTTTATGTTTGGATATAATTATAAAATATTTTTTATTTTCTCTCTCTTTTATTGTAACTCTCTGCAATTGATTATTTTAAAAAATAACTCATTTTACATTTTTAAAAAAGAAGAAAAATGTTTTTTTTAATTCTGCTCTTTTTCAAAATTTTATCTAAATTTATATTCATATTTTACAATTACTTGTTTTAATTAAAATATATTTTCTTATAAAAAAAAGTACAAATAAACGCATACTTAAGCATGACTAGTGTTAATAGTATGTAACCCCCTCTCAGAAAAAAAAAAGTGTTGATAGTAAATGAAAATCAAGTTAGAAATGAGACCAAGTATCAACTTAAAGTTGCAAGGAGATTGGCTGCTTTTTCAATGTAAATTTTTGTTTGAAACAAGTCGTGGAAGAAGAAATAAACATCAATTCTCTCGAGCACAGAGGTGGAAGAAGAGGGGACGTGTATAAACAACAGTTTCCTAGCTTGTAATATTTCTTTTACCTATACTTGACCTTTTTTTTGTGGTCCTTATAACAAAAAAATGAATGTTGTATGTTAGTTTTATATATTATAAGATAAGTAGTAAGTGCAAAAGACTAAAAAGTCATATAAATAAGAATAAAATAATATTAAAAAAATGTTAAAAGTCAAACAAGCATGGAGACACACATTGAGAAATTTCTTCAAGAAGTTTCTCAACTTTTGTAGCAAGAGTAAACTAATATTAAAAATAAAAAAAGTTAAAAGTTAAAAAAGCCTAGAGAGAGACTAAGAGAGACTTCTTCAAGAAGTTTCTCAACTTTTTCTTTTTCAGATTTTAATCTTTTAAGTTTCTCCCATCTTATCACTTTCACTTTCCTCTTTTTCATTTTAACATTTTAATAACCAGAGAAGAACACGTATCGAACTGAACAAGATCACATGCACAACACAAGGCCTCAAATCTAGCACCACAAGGTTAGTTTGCATTGCACAATATTGTTGGATTACTTTTTATTGTTTTACAACAAGTCTTTTCTTAATTTATTCTCTTAATGCTCTCTTTTTTTCTCTTGTTTGTTTTTAAAGATTTACAAAATTAGAAAAATAGAAAGCTTTTACATCACGTACATTATTTAGTTTTCTTTGTTCAGTTTGTTAACTAATATTTATATTGTAATTGGTTTAGAGTATTTAAAATATATTAAATGGTAAATAGATTGTAGCTCACTTATATATATATATGTGTGTGTGTGTGTGTGCATCTTTTTAGGTTGAAAGATGTTTAAGAAGAAAACAATTGATTCATTTTTCAAGAGAAATGAGAGGAATAATGATAATGCACAATCTAGTGAGCCAAATATATATTCAGAGATGAATGTTGAAAATGTTGTTAAGCAAGCTACAATAATGTCTACTATGGAGCCACCTCCTGCCAAAGTTATGAGAACTGAACAAGAAAAAATTAATATTGGCACTTTGATACATGATCTTAGAAAGCGTCAACAAATTTGGGGATATTCTATTAATCAACAAGATGAAATTCGTAGGGCTTATATTAAGTTTGGATCATATCAATTTATTATGGATGTGTATCCATTTTCTGGTCCAAAAGATCATCCTCGTCGATTTCAAGCTCATTGGTTTAAAGCTTTTTATTGGTTAGAATACTCACCTGAAGAAGATGCTACCTTTTGTCTTCCATGTTATTTATTTTCTAAAAAAGCAAGTCCATTCACTTCGAAATGGTTTAGAAATTTGAGAAAAGTGAACAATGGAAAAGAATGTGCATTTTTATCTCATGTAGGAAAAAGTTCCAATTCAATTCACAATATTACTATTAGATGTTATGAAGATTTGAAGAATCAGTCATGTCACATTGAAAGAGTATTACATAAATAGACTTCACAACAAATTTTGAGTAACAAATTGCGTCTTAAAACCTCTATAGATGTTGTTAAATGGTTAACTTTTCAGGCTTGTGCTTTTAGAGGCCATGATGAAAGCTTGTACTCCAAAAATCGTGATAATTTTCTTGAGATGATTAAGCTCTTGGCTTCTTACAATGAAAAAGTAAATGAAGTTATTTTAGAGAATGCCCCTCAAAATGCAAGGTACACATATACTATTCAAAAGGAAATTTTACATATCTTTACTAGAAAGGTGCAAGATAAAATTTGTAATAAGATTGGTGATGCGAAATTTTGTTTGATTGTTGATGAAGCTCAAGATGAATCTAAAAGAGAACAAATGGCACTTGTTGTTAGATTTGTTGATAACCATGGACTTGTAAAATAGCATTTTTTGGATGTAGCACGTGTTATAGATATCACTGCAATAACTCTTAAACAGGAGATATGTTCAATATTGTCTCATCATAATCTCAACATTCAAAATGTACGGTGTCAAGGATATGATGGAGCAAGTAATATGAGAGGAGAGTGGAATGGTTTACAAGTTTTAATTCGTCAATAATGTCCTTATGTGTATTATGTCCATTGCTTAGCTCACCAATTACAATTGGCTCTCATTGCTACAGCTAGAGAAGTAACTGATGTTCAAGCATTCTTTCAAAATCTGACTTTTATTGTCAATATGGTGTGCTCTTCTTCTAAATGCAATGATGAACTTCAAGCTACTTATGCAAATGAAATTGCTCAATTGGTTGCAAATAATGAGATTGAGACAGGAAGGGGAATGAATCCAATTAGCACATTGCAAAGACCTGGAGACATGAGATGGAGTTCTCATTTCAATTTAATATGTAGCCTTTCACATATGTTTAGTGCAACTGCTTCAGTTCTTGAAGATTTAGCAGTTGAAGGCTCTACATACTCCCAACGAGGTGATGCTACTTTATGCTCTTAAGTCATCGATGACATTTGAATTTATATTCATTTTGTACATGATGAAAGATATTATCAGAATTATTAATAAACTTTGCAACAAAATTCTCAATATATTTTAAATGCTATGCATTTAGTATCTAGCACAAAATCAATGATTCAAAGGTTAAGAGATTGTGGTTGGGATAGTCTTTTAGAGAGAGTTAATTCCTTTTGTAAAAGTCAAGCTATTCAACTTTTTGATATGAGTGCTTCTTTCTCTGACATAATTCAGTCTCGTCGTCGAAAGGATAATGTGACAGTTGAGCACCACTATCGTGTGAATATATTTACAATTATGGTAGATTATCAATTGAAAGAACTTAATAGTAGATTTAGTGAACAAGCGACAGAGCTTATCATATTGAGAAAAACTTTAGATCCTAAAGATGACTATAAGTCATTTAATGTTGGTGACATATGTAAACTTGTTGAGAAGTTTTATCCTTCATATTTTTCTGAGCAAGAAGAGATTCAGTTGGAATACGAATTGCAACATTATGAGTTTGATGTCTTTAAACATCAAAATTTTCAGAATTTGTCTACTATTGGTAACTTTTGTCAAAGATTTGTGGAAACTGAAAAATCAAATGTTTATCCTTTGGTTAATAGATTGTTTCGGCTTGTTTTGACTATTCCTGTATCAACAGTAACTACTGAGCGTGCCTTTTTAGCTATGAAAATTATTAAAACAAGGTTATGGAACAAGATGGAAAATGATTTTTTCATAGATTATATGATTGTTTACATTAAAAATGAGATTACTGAAAAAATCATCACAGATGTGATAATAGATGACTTTTATTCCATGAAATAACATCGATTACAGCTTAAAAATTAAAAATATATATTTAAGATTGACTTATATTTAATTGTATTTACTATGAATTTTTCTAATTTAAAACATGTTGATTATGAATTGAATTGAATTTATTTTTATGTTTATATTATATGATAATTAGATTTTTTTAACTTAAATATTTAAAAACATATATCTAGTCTTTAGTCTCGACTTTCTTAGGATTAAAATCCTGGTTCCACCCCTCTCGGACATATGTGGATGTGGTTAGTAAAATTAAAGTAGGGAAATAAGAATTGTGTTTTGAACAAATTTTTTTTGTATCTTTGAACAAATATTTTTATAGGCATTGTTATGAAACTAATTATTTAGACACTATTGAGACTAAGAAATCCTTATAACAATTGTCTTCTAAATAATTTAAACTTAGTATACCTGTTGGTATTTGTGTTTTGAACAATTGCAACTGAGAAGTCATGTACGGCTAGGAAAATTATGTCCATGATGCAAAAATTTCGTTGAGGTTCTTCGTAGGTCACATTTACAATATTTTTATCCACTGAAAGTTAGTACCTTGAATTATTTTTTTAATCATAAATAATTTATGATATGTTTTGTAATATACTATATTTTTATATACAAGTTAATAATAGCTTTTAAACCTTCGATGCTTACATCTACGTCCTTCTCGTGACTATACATGAACACAATGCATCATAATTTTAAGTTGGTATTAGCTTTTAGATCGCGCAATGAAGTATTTAATTATTACCATTTAAGTTTTTATTTTTTATTTTTTTGTCTGAGTATCACCATTTAAGTTTGAGTAATATTGAAAGAACTTTTGGAGTTTAAAAATTAGGTAGATGATCTTATGAGCGGGTCAGAATATTTTACTTGAAGGTCTTTCTAGTGATGCATAGGTGGTGTTTTCTTCCGTAGCACAATGGCTTGAGCGGTGGTGCAGAGGTGACCGGGTATTTGTAAAAGGCTCTATGGATCTCAAGTTAGCATATGCACTAGAGAGTGATAATAACGTTTAGGTCTTAACCTTGGTGATTCACTTTGATTTTATAAGTGAGAGTAGTCTAAAGGAGAGAGTAGTCTAAATGTTAGATCAATTAAGGGGAATATTACCTTGGAATCCTCATTAATGGATAGTTATACCCAATTATGGGATATATATAATTATTCATATTTATGTGGGATTTTTTAGTATTATAGCCCATTAATTGCATAACGGTGATGTTACAAAATTAATTGAAAGGCCAGAATCCACTATGCTGGAGATGTTGAGACGCACACATTAGCTGAGATGCCCCAAAGAGTATGGATCTAGACCCCGGTCCAGAATAGTTTCCCCCAACTTGACGCTTCACTATAGGTGGACTGTCAAGTTTTCGTAATGTATGCCTCCGACATTTGCCGTGGAGTTTCCGTTTGCTTCCACCCACTTTGGGTCCAACGCCCTAAGTTGAATATATCCTCCAAATAAAACTTAGGAAAATTTATAAATGCTTTATTTTATTCATAATAAACACAAATGCTGGTTGACGAACCATTGAGGGAAACAACAGCAGTCTCCAGCCATCGGTTATATGAGTATGGTGTATGCATGCATAGTTATTAAGCACTTAGAAAATTTCTTAGGAGCTTAGAAAATTTCGAAGTATTTGTTGAACTTCCTCCTTCTTCTTATGTTGTTGAATAATAAAAGGACTTCGAAGGGGCATCCTTCCTAACAAATCACAGATCTTGGTATCTAGTAAGTGTCGTACCCTGGATTGAAATACGCTTAACCTCGCCAAATTCTTTTAGATTTGTAGGTTAAGGTCAGGCTCGTTAGGGTGTGGATGAATACTCATATGCTCGCTACTTGACCAAGGTTAGTGGCCAAGTAGGCTACATGTTTTAGCCTTAAATGCAATCAGAATAGATGATCCTTATCGGAACGTGTATTCCTAAGACCTTTCCAAGGTACTTTGACCTTGTGGGTTGCCTTAAACATAAGTAAATAAAATAGGTAATAGCCTGAATAGTCCGGTCTTATTTTATTCATCTTGAAATTTATCACTTACATGATTGATAAAGTAAAATATAGACTTGAAATAACTTGAAACAACTAACTGCAGTACTTTCTAAGTTTTTCCACATTCTAGTAATTCTTAATGCTTTTGATAGTAAGGGCTTCCAAAGTGTATGAGTCAGTGTTGGTTTTGGACGCAATCTGATATGGTATTTCCTAATTTTGTGCCAACTTCCCTTGTGACGCATTTCTTCCTCTGATATCCGCTCTCCGCAAAATGAGATCACCAGGCACAAACCTCTATGGAATCACTTTGGTGTTTTATCGAGTTTACTGTTCTTTGCTTGATAGCGACGTCGTGGATGTGCGTTATCCGACGTCGTTCTTCTAGCAGGTCAAGATCCTATCAGATGAGGTCTAGGTTAGTGTCTTCAGAAAAGTATTTTGTCCACTAACTAGGTTCACCAATTTTCACTAGAATCATTGCTTCACAGTCACAAGTTAACTTGAAGGGGGTCTCTCCAGTTGTGGAATATGGCGTGGTTTGGTAAGCCCAAAGAACGTGATCTAATTAATTCACCTAGCACCCTTTAACTTCGTCTAACCTCATTTTTAGGCCACGAAGTATTACCCGATTCATGGTGTTGGTATATGCCCTAGAGGCTAATACATTTTGTCTGTATTTACATACATTCTATTATGCTAATTTTAATATATGAGGCATTTCATTTATTATGTTCTTTTTAATAAACATAATAAAGTCCCTAGAATAGTAAGTTTGATGCCATAGGACATCAAATAGTTGACTTGATCGTGAGATCCTATTGGATAAAGTTAGAACACTATTCTTAAATGTCCCTAGTCAAGTATTATTGTTAATTAAGACAACAATAATGCATTGAGACTAGTATGTGTGTAGACTGATGACCACATCTCACGGGTTGTGGATATGAGATATCAAGTCTTCACATGGGTACATATTAGAGTAATGATGTACTAGCCTGGCCTGCCATGAGAACGCTACATGGATCGTTACATGAGTGTCATAAGCGATTCTCATAATAACAATGGTGTTTGTGGTCCTTTGACCTGAAATCACTACAATTCCTACATGAGGAGTTATGTGTTTAATGCCATCAAATATCATGTATAACAAGATGATTATAAAGTTAGTTATTGGACATACCACGAATCATGCAGAGGGATGTGAGTGACCTAGATGAGATTTGTCACTCCTACATAACAGCAGTGATATCTTCGGGGCCCCTGATTGAGTGAGACTACGAAATGCATTGTCATGCTTAAATGAATCAATATGATATATTGATTTCATTTGTTATTACAAAGTCTACTCGAGTATCAGGAAACAAATTATTGGACTATACAAGGGTGACACATTACATGCCTTGTGTTCAATCTAGATATCTTGACAAAGGGACTAAACGACACAGAAACATTGGTCACGGAAAGATTATGTCAAATCATTGACATTCTCATTACTTGGGTAGTAGCAATGTGTTGCTAGATACCACTCACTGCTTGTAATATTAAAATGAGATTTTAATATTACTACCAACGTTATGAGAACCTGTAGGGTCACACACATAGAGCAGATTAAATTGGAGCAATATATCTAAGTTGGACTCGGATTCAAATGTAGGCCGGACTCATAACAGATGAGTTTAGGTTACACAGCTTACCCTGCTGCTACTCATACTCACTTAAGGCAATCACTATTATAAATAGTACTGCTAAGAGGGCTGTTTAGGTACAAATTACAAACCCTAGCCGAACTTGACAGAAACAGTGAGTGAGTGATAGGTTCTTCTCTTCTCTTCGCAGCTAGCACTGTGTGAGAGACGTAGGACTTTTATTTGTGGACATTGGACGTTCATGAGTTTGTTCGTGTGGATACCGCAGAGATATCATCGCTATTACAGTGTTGGTGATTCACGTCACTTTCTTTTGATCACGCTTCAAGAGGTAAACAATTTTAAAACTCGGATTATGGCCTTTTTCGCATGGATCCTTGGTGGGAATTCTATTTTTCATTGCGTGATGTATCCGCGATTCCCAACACATGGCCTCTTAGTGTACTGTCACAGGCAACCAAAAATAAAATGTATACTCTTAAAAATACATGTAGTAGTGTGAGTAAGAATCATTTCCATAGAGAGTATCTAGCCTAGTTTTATACTATGTGAACATGGATGGGGGGTTTTGAGTATAATAAAAATAATTTTAAGAAAAATAACTAAGAAACAATTCAAATTAAATTATCAAAATTAATCAAAAAATCAAACATTGGTCTAAGTCAACATTCACCATTGGAATTTTATAATTGATCAATAATGCAAGTATATATTGTTACCAAGTAGCTTCCAGTACTCAAGAGAGGGGGGTGAATTGAGTATAAAACTTTTTCAAGAAACCTCTTTTTATCAAAAACTAATATTAAAAACTTAATAAATAAATGCACGGAAGGAACGAGAAGAAGAAAAGAAACAATAAAGAGCAGATGAAAAATAAATATGCAGTAAATTAAAATTGCATAAAATAAAGAGATTAAGAAGAGAGAAGCAGGCATAGTATTTATCCTGGTTCCACCACTAACCCACTTGTGGTCTACGTCCAGTCCTCAAAAGCCGAGATTTTTCACTAAGTATACAAGCTTCAATAAATGCTTGCTACCGTTACACAAAAGAGCACTTTTCACACACGGGAAACTCAACCCTTGTGCTAAAGCCTCAGCCTGCAGGGATACCTCACCCTTTATACAAACCTTGAGGGATGCCTCACCTCGATCTGAGAATATCGAGAAAATAGATGAAAAGAAACTCTCACTCGAGTAGATAATACAAATTGAAGTGCTAATGGAGCTCTCACAGAAATATCTCAAAGTTTTTAATCAAAAAGAGCGTAGAAAATAATTTTCACAGATTAGAGCAACCAGAAAATAGTTCAGAATTATGGTTAAAAAACTTTGTGACCCAAGGTTCCTATTTATAGGGAAAAGCGCGGAGATAGCCGTTTGGGTATATTTAAGAGCATTTAAAATCAATTTAATCGAATTAAAATGTTTGAAAGTTTCAATATCAGACTTCGTGTTTAAACGTGTTTATTCAAATAACTTAATAGGTTATTCGAATAACACTGTTCCTGAAACCAACTTAAAAGGCCATCTGATATGGGTTATTCGAATAACCAATGTATTAATCAAATAACTCTGTTAAAACCAGAGTTCTAAAATGAATAGGTTATTTAAATAGCATTTGAGTTATTCGAATAACTTACTTAAAAACATAGTTATGGAAAACTCATTTATTCGAATAACAGGATAGTTATTCAAATAGCAACTGTATAAAGCAGACCATCGTGAAGGTGTTTATTCGAATAGACTATGCTTTATTCGAATAAATCAAAGCAAAAACTGTTTTCAAAAAGGTATTTCAAAGACACTGAGTTTGTTTCAAAACAGTTTTTATCTTTTCTTTCAAAAACAAAGAGATATCAAAGTGAGTTCCGTACAACAGATCCTAAGTCCTAATGCTAATCATATAAAAACTTGGACTTGGTCTATTTATCATCTTCATTTATTCTTCACGTTTGTTATCATCAAAATAAGTCTTCAAAGGTATACATCCAAACACATTCTCCTTTTTTTTGATGATGACAAACTATCAATGAGAAAAGAGTTAGTGCAAATAATTGGAATTCACAAAGAAGTATAAAAGCTTACTCCCCCTCTTTAATTATAAGAGGTAATGTATATCAGATATGTGCGCAGCTCCCCCTTTCAATTTGAATCCAATCTCATTTTAAGTTTACCTGTCTTTTCTCAATTAAAATCAAATAATCAAATTTTTCTCCCCCTTTTGTCATGAGCAAAAAGGAGGGGTAAGTCCCATAAACATATATCAAAGTAAGAGTGCATAAAGAGAAACATAATCATCAAGAAACTGTATTTCTGCATTAATAAAAAAAAAGGTTCAATTACAAAAGCTAGAAATAAATAACATGAAGGCAAAAACAGATATCCTAAGAACTAAGGTTCCTAGAAGTAAGTATCCGGAGGTGGTGGTGAAGAAGTTGGTGCAAGAGCAGGTGAAGCAGATCGGAGGGCAGCAACCTCACGTTCAACGCCTTCTAGTCTATCAAATAGAATAGAGAAGGTATGTTCCATGTAAGCTCTATTATCCTGCAAGGTGGCCATGATCTGTTCTAAAGTGATAGGAGCAGGAGCAACAACAGGTACATCAACGGGGGCAGCAGGGGCGTCAGCAGGGTCAAGCTCATCCTCAGCAACCTCATCTGGGTACACCCAGCCTTCATCAGTTTGGATCATCTTCATTTTATGTAAAGTGTGGGCGCCAAAGACGTGGTGGTGAGTCAGGGCAATGGCTCGCTCAGTCTCCAAGACCTGAGGATACTTGCTCAGCAAGGTAGTGACGAGAATGTCATAAGGCAGGTCTGATTTTTCCTTGCCCTTGGCCCTCATCATATGTCTCATGATAAACACAGGCCAATTGATCTGATGGCCATTCTTCAGAAACCACAGCATGAAGATGTCTTCCTCGCTAAGGTAAACGTAGTTGCCACCGCGGGGAGCCAAGATATGAGTGAAGGCATAATGCAGAAGCCTATCTTGGCTTTTCAGCATACCACCCTTGAGACCCTTGTCAGGCAGGGCTAGGCCAAGCTTCAGCAGGTCCTCAATCGCTTGAAACTTGTTGAACTCATCAAGAAAAGGGGTGTCACCGTCTTCAACAAGGGCGCCAGTGAACTGCAGCCCGAACAAGGTCAGCCAGTCCAGTGGTGTGATCACAATGTTCTGATCACAGACCTCGGAGAGAAGATTCTGGCCATCAAACACCAGATTACAGAAGAACATCTTTACCAGAGCTGGATAGAGAGTGGCCCGGTGAGAGCAGAGCTGAAGAACTCCCTGGTTTTGCAGCAGGGTCAGAAAGTCGAAGCCACGATGTTGCTGGAAGAAAGAGAGGTCAAGGTACTTAGGTTGGACCAAGTTACACTCCCAGAAGTGCGTGATAAAGTGGGCACAATGCTCTTCGTTAGAGGAGAGCCTTCTCAGATCAAGAGGATTATTGCATGGAGCATTCTTCGTGCGTGGGCGCTTGCTGGAGGAGGAGGCCATGGTGGAAGAAGGTGTGAGAGAGTGAAAATGTAGGGGTAAACAAGTTTGAGATGGCAGGAGCTATGGAGATGTGAAGAGTAGAGAAGAAGACAGAGGGTGAAAACGTTTGGGCGCGCAGGGGTTATTTAAAGAAGGCCCCATGTTTATTCGAATAAACAGAGGTTTATTCGAATAAACCTTACTGGGAAACTGAAAAGACAGGGGTGCAGGAAACTAAAAAAGGTGTTTCTGTTAGGGTTTATTCGAATAAAGGAAGGTGCTATTCGAATAGAACACCTGGGAAACCCAAGCGCTTTGGCCAACTGACAGGGTTTATTCGAATAACTGTAGGAGTTATTCGAATAGACAGAGGGCTATCAGTCAGGATAGATAAAATGAGGTTCTGGCTATTCGAATAAGTAGAGATCAGATATTAAAACTGATAAACGAAGGCTTCTGGTTATTCGAATAAGGAGGGATTTATTCAAATAGACAGAGATGAAAAACAGAGACTGATAAAAGAAGGAGTATGGTTATTCGAATAAGAAAGGATTTTATTCGAATAGACAGAGATGAAAAACAAACAGTTTGTAAAACAGGAGCCAGTTTATTCGAATAAACTATGTTTTATTCAAATAAAGCTGATATTCAACACAAACAATAAGGAAGTTTATTCGAATAAAAGCTTGCTTATTTGAATAAACCTAACAAAGAAACACAGAAAAGCATACGTTCATGAAATTTGAAAGCATATATTCATATGATAATATTCAGCAATAAAACATGCAATTAGATATTGGATTGATCAGTTATGCCCAATTCTCCTCGAATATAAAAGAATGCTTCTTTTGCTAAGGGTTTAGTGAAGATATCTGCAAGTTGCTTAGATGTTTCAACAAACTCAAGAATGCAATCCCCTTTTTGTACATGATCTCTGATAAAGTGGTGTCTTATCTCTATATGCTTTGTTCTGGAATGCAGTATGGGATTCTTAGAGATATTTATTGCACTAGTGTTATCACATCTTTTCGGGATGTGATCAAGCTGAAGACCGTAGTCTAAAAGTTGTTGCTTCATCCATATAATTTGAGCACAACAACTCCCGGCTGCAACATATTTAGCCTCAGCGGTAGACAAAGCCACACTATTTTGTTTCTTGCTATGCCAAGAAACTAAAGAACTACTGAGCAAGTGGCATGTCCCACTAGTACTTTTTCTGTCTAATTTACACCCAGCAAAATCAGAGTCAGAATAGCCTATTAGTCTACAAGAGGCACCCTTAGGGTACCACAAGCCCATTTGTGAAGTGCCTACTAGATATTTCATTATTCGTGTAACAGCACTTAAGTGAGATTCTTTAGGATTTGCTTGATATCTAGCACACATGCATACACTAAACATAATATCTGGCCTACTAGCAGTAAGATAAAGGAGAGATCCAATCATACCTCTATATTTCGTTATTTCTACTGATTTACCTCCTTCATCTTTGTCCAAGTAGCAAGAAGTGCCCATCGAAGTGGCCATGTGTTTAGCGTTTTCATTTCGAATCTCTTGAGCAATTCCTTGCAGTATTTGGTTTGACTTATGAATGTTCCTTCATTTGTTTGTTTGATTTGAAGTCCGAGAAATAAATTCAACTCTCTCATCATTGACATTTCAAATTCGTTCTGCATTGTCTTAGCAAATTCTTTGCAAAGGGATTCATTAGTAGCACCAAAGATAATATCATCTACATATACTTGCACAAAAAGAATATCATGCTTTTTATTTTTAATAAAAAGGGTAGTGCCGACTTTTCCTCTTGAAAAATCATTTTCTAACAGGAACTTACTCAACCTTTCATACCAAGCTCTAGGAGCTTGCTTTCAACCATATAAAGCCTTTTTAAGTTTAAAAACATGGTTGGATAGTTCATGATTTTCAAAACCCGGAGGTTGTTCAACGTATACCTCCTCTTGAATAAAACCATTTAGAAAAGCACTCTTGACATCCATTTGATATAATTTGAAATCCATGATGCAAGCATAAGCAAGTAACATTCTAATAGCTTCTAATCTAGCTACAGGTGCATAGGTTTCTTCATAATCTATTCCTTCTTCTTGATTATACCCTTTAGTAACCAATTTAGCTTTGTTTCTAGTTATTAACCCATTTTCATCAGGTTTGTTTCTAAAAACTCATTTAGTTCCAATTATAGGGTGATTATTAGGTCTAGCAACTAATTCCCAAACTTGATTTCTTTCAAACTGATTTAATTCCTTATGCATAGTTAAGATCCAATGTTCATCATCAAAAGCTTCAATTAAATCCTTAGGTTCAATTTGAGAAACAAACGCTAAGTGATTACAAGTATTTCTAAGAGAGTTACGAGTACTTACACCTTTAGATACATCACCGATAATCTGATCAAGGGAATGATATTTTGAAGTTTGCCATTCTTTTGGAAGTTCCAAAGCTTGTGAATCTTCTTGTCTTTATTTATCCTCTTGCTCCTTGATTCCTTTTTCTTTACTATCCAAATGTGTTTCCGCCAAGATCTCTGCAACATCATCAATAACAAGATCCTTTCTCGATCCATTTAGATCAGTTTCATCAAATGCAACATGTATAGATTCTTCAATAGTCATAGTTCTCCTATTATAAATACGAAAAGCTTTACTATGATTTGAATAACCAAGAAATATACTTTCATCAGACTTAGCATCAAACTTGCCTAAGTTATCTTTCCCATTATTTAAAACAAAACATTTGCAACCAAAAACATGAAAATGTGAGACATTCAGCTTTCTTCCCTTATACAACTCATATGTGGTTTTCTTTAAAATAGGCCTTATAAGGGCCCTGTTCATTACATAACAAGCTGTATTTATAGCATCCGCCCAAAAGTATTTAGGAAGAGTAGCCTCATTAAGTATAGTTCTAGTCATTTCTTCTAAAGAACGATTTTTCCTTTCTACAACTCCGTTTTGTTGCGGAGTTCTAGGGGTAAAGAAATTATGATTAATACCATGTTCATCACAGTAATTTTCAAAAACATTGTTTTCAAATTCGTCACCATGATCACTTCTTATAGAAGAGATTTGAAAACCTTTTTCATTTTGAATAACTTTGGTAAGTCTTTTAAAAGCTAGAAATGCATCATTTTTATTTGCAAGAAATAAAGTCCATGTAAACCTAGAAAAATCATCCACAATCACTAAAACATAGTAATTCCCACCAAAACTCATAGTTCTAGAAGGTCCAAACAGATCCATGTGCAAAAGTTGTAAAGGTCTAGTAGTTGAAACTATATTTTTTGCTTTAAAAGATACCTTTATTTGTTTACTCTTTTGACATGCATCACATAACTTATCTTTTATAAAATTAAGCTTGGGTAATCCAATTACTAACTCTTTAGAGACCAACTTCTTTAAGTGATCCATGTGAATGTGTGTAATTCTCCTATGCCATAACCATGAATCATCATTCTTACTTAAAAGGCATTTCGCATCATTTGAAGATATATCATCAAGACTAATCATATAGATGTTACTTACTCTATGATCAATGAATTTAACATGCTTATCATTTTTATTTTCAATTATGTAACAGTTTGAATCAAATATTACCCTATTTCCTTTATCACATAACTGACTAATACTAAGCAGGTTATGTTTCAAGCCTTCAACAAGCAGCACATTTTCAATAGAGGAGTTAGGGTTCTTACTAACTTTGCCAATTCCAATGATTTTTCCTTTGTTGTTATTACCATAAGTGATGTGTCCATGATTCTTGGGAATAAGCATGGTGAATTTTGAGTCGTCTCCGGTCATGTGCTTGGAGCAGCCACTATCAAGATACCAATTTGAAATTCTGGCTTTCAAGCACACCTACAACACATGTTTAGTTTTTAACCTTTGGTACCCAAACTTTCTTGGGTCCTTGTGTATCAGTTTTGGGTATAGTACCCTTGGGAACCCAAACCATTTTTGTTCTAATTTTTGTATTTATGTTCTTCCTTGCATTACATGTTGATGCACTATGTCCTTTCCTTCCACAATAAAAAACATTTAATAAAAGGACTACTTGAAACACTAGAATGCACAAAGAAATTTTTATAGAGTTTTTGTTGATTTTTCGGGTTATAACCTATCCCGGCTTTTTGAAAAACCACTCTTTGTCTTCCTAATAGAATATTTAAGTTATCTCTTCCAAAGGTGAATTTAGAAAGAATGTTCTTTAAGTCTTCAATTTCTTTTTCAAGCATATGACATGAAGAATAAGATGAAGAAGTAGAAGCATGTGAAGAATGATTTGTGCATGCATCAATGATTCCTAAAGTTTTATTTTCAATTTTTAATTTTCAATTCTTCTATTTCTTTATTTAAAACAAGAATTTGATTTTCTAAAGAAGAAATTATTTTCTTAGAAAAAGAAATAATTTTTGTGAATTTTAAAGATTCTTCATGTAATTCTTCAAAAGCATCTTGTAACTTATCATAAGAAGGCAATAAAGTAGTATTAGAACTTACCTCATTTTTGCTTTCTTCTTCATCTCCTTTGGCCATGAGACATAGTTGAGCTTCCTCGCTATCTGAGCTGTCAGTTGAATCCATGTCATTTTCATCCCATGCTATATAGGCTTTTTTTCCTTTCCTTTCCTTGAAGGGCTTCTTTTCAAATTTCTCCTTCTTCTTTTGGTAAACTGGGCACTCCATTTTCATGTGACCAGGTTTGCCACATTCATAGCAAGTTGGAGTCGATGAAGCTCCTTCGCTTTTGTAATGAGTCTTCTTCGGAGGGAAGGGAGGTCTTCTTTGCGTTCCCTTTTTCCTAAGAAATTTACCAAACTTTTAACCAACAAACTAAGATTTTCTTCACTTACCTCGATGTTCTCTGAGCTTTCTTCATTTTCTTCATCATCATTGTCAAATGTCGATGAAGTGGCTTTGAGCGCTATCCCCTTTTTCTTTTTATCGTTTTCTTCGCTTTGACTTAATCTGCTCAGTTCCAATTCATGCTCATGAAGTTTTCCAAAGAGGGTAGCTAAAGTCATTGTAGACAAATTCCTTGATTCTGATATGGCTGTTACTTTGGGTTACCAAATCCTACTAAGACATCTCAAAACTTTGTTAATCAAATCTTCGTTAGAAAAACTTTTGCCTAAAGATGCAAGATGATTAACTATGTGGGTGAACCTCTTTTGCATTTCTTGAATGCTTTCTCCTTGGTTCATTCTGAATAATTCATATTCACGAGTTAGAGAATTGATTCTTGACCTCTTAACTTCACTAGTACCCTCATGGGTAACTTGCAAAGTGTCCCACATTTCTTTAGCATTTTTGCAATTTGAAATTCTAAAAAACTCATCATATCCCAAAGCAGTAGTAATAATATTTTTGACTTTTAAATTATATTGAACTTTTATTTTGTCTTCATCAGACCATTTATTTCGTAGTGTTTTGGTCCTTACACCATCGACCTCATGTGTGGGTATAAAAGCGCTATTTTCGACAGCATCCCATATATCTAGATCAATAGCTTCGATGAAGATTTTCATTCTTTCCTTCCAATATGCGTAACCATCCCCATTGAAAAAGGGTGGTTGGTTTATGGAAGATCCTTCTGAAAAACCATTTGAAGAAGCCATATTCTCTTGAAGCTGCTAAGCTCTTTATACAATAGTCTAGCTCTGATACCACTTGTTACCAAGTGGCTTCCAGTACTCAAGAGAGGGGTGAATTGAGTATAAAACTTTTTCGAAAAACCTCTTTTTATCAAAAACTAATATTAAAAACTTAATAAATAAATGCACAGAAGGAACGAGAAGAAGAAAAGAAGCAATAAAGAGTAGCGAAAAATAAATATGCAGTAAATTAAAATTGCATAAAATAAAGAGATTAAGAAGAGAGAAGCAAGCACAATATTTATCCTAATTCGACCACTAACCCACTTGTGGTCTACATCCAGTCCTCGAAAGTCGAGATTTTTAACTAAGTATATAAGCTTCAATAGGTGCTTGCTACCGTTACACAAAAGAGCACTTTTCACACACAGGGAAACTCTACCCTTGTGTTAAAGTCTCAGCCTGCAGGGATACCTCACCCTTTATACAAACCTTGAGGAATGCCTCACCCTCGATACAGAATATCAGAAAATAGATGAAAAGAAACTCTTACTCAGAGTAGATAATACAAATTGAAGTGCTAATGGAGCTTTCACAGAAATATCTCAAAGCTTTTAATCAAAAAGAGCGTAGAAAATAATTTTCACAGATTAGAGCAACTAGAAAATAGTTCAGAATTATGGTTAAAAAACTTCGTGACCCAAGGTTCCTATTTATAGGGAAAAGCACGGAGATAGCCATTTGGGTATATTTAAGAGCATTAAAATCAATTTAATCAAATTAAAACGTTTGAAAGTTTCCATATCAGACTTCGTGTTCAAACATGTTTATTTGAATAACTTAACAGGTTATTCGAATAACACTGTTCCTGAAATCAACTTAAAAGGCCATCTGATATGGGTTATTCGAATAACCAATGTGTTATTCGAATAACTCTGTTAAAACCAGAGTTCTAAAACAAATAGGTTATTTGAATAGCATTTGAGTTATTCGAATAACTTACTTAAAAACATAGTTCTGAAAAACTCATTTATTCGAATAACAGGATAGTTATTCGAATAGCAACTTTATAAAGCAGACCATTGTGAAGGTGTTTATTCAAATAGACTATGCTATATTCGAATAAATCAAAGTAAAAACTGTTTTCAAAAAGGTATTTCAAAGACACTGAGTTTGTTTCAAAACAGTTTTTATCTTTTCTTTCAAAAATAAAGAGATATCAAAGTGAGCTTTGTACAACAGATCCTAAGTCCTAATGCTAATCATATAAAAACTTGGACTTGGTCTATTTATCATCTTCATTTATTCTTCACGTTTGTTATCATCAAAACAAGTCTTCAAAGGTATACATCTAAACACATATATCAATTCATACTTTGAATATTTACTGTTGAAACTATTTTCCTATCTCTCCGTAGTCGTAGTTAATTAGAAAACAAGTGATCTAAAAAACCCAAAATACTAAACATCCCAAGACAAGCACTAAATATTTAATATAGTAGGCGCTTTAAGAATTAGAGATATCAATGAAACTAAACAACACAAGCACAAGCGGTTGCATTTAATTTAGTCAAGCATTTCTCCTAAGATCTAATAATTTCTGATGTAGCAAATCATTAAATTTTAGCTATTTCACAAATTAGAGGGATCAAACAATTATGAATTTGATATCTAATTTAGTAATAGATTACAACAAATAATAAACTAGTAGGTCTCCTAGTAATTAAATGAAACAATCATAAAAATAGACACAGAAGAACATTCGATATTCAAAGCATAAATTGAACAATAAAAATAAATTAGATCTCACAATTTTATTGATTCTGAGGCTTCCGTTTCCTTTAACCAATTAAAAATTTATCCACGCATGGCCATAGATGAAAGCTTGAAGAAGAAGAAGAAAGAGAAGAGGGGCAGCGGTGTGTGAGAAATCTAATCATTACTCTCCTCTTTACTCGTTATTTATCAACTTTTCAAGCCTACCAAATCTCCTATCAAATCTCTTATAAAATGTTTTATAAAAACTCCTGTCAAATCTTCTATAAATATTCTAAATATTATCCTAAGATAATAATATTCAAATCTAACTAATTAAGGAAAATATTTAAAATAAAATAATGTCCTAATATAACTGGAAAAGTGGTGTTTTCAGCTAGAATTTTTCTGCACCAGTTTTGAAAATTTTCAAAAATACACCACATCAAATCCGTGTACATCCCAAAACATCAACAATGCAGGTGTGAAAACTTCAAGCCTGATTTTGACCTTAATGCAACCAGTATATCTTAAAACTCAAAACATGAAATTTGTAGAGCTTTTTCTTGGCTTTCCATAGTATCTTGAATCATCTCAATCAAAGCTTGTATGAGAGAGCTATGTCTAGATTATGAAGCAATGTTGAAACTATCCTAAATCACCCAATTAGCTTGGTTTTGCACTTAACACCTATGTTTGCATTCTAAATCAAAATATAAGAATAATGAGTATATTTAAGCACCAAATAAGTATAAAAGACTAAACATTAAGGGAGAAAATTATGACATTTTACATTCTTATCACCTCTGCTTGACCGTTTGTCTTTGGATGCTCCACTGAAATGAAATGTTGCTTAATCTTCAATCCAAAAAAAAGATCCTTGAATCTTTGATATGTAAATTGGGTGTTGTTGTCCATGATGATGGACTCCAGAATATCAAATTTGCTAATAATATTATTGTAAGTGAATTTCTAGGTGCGAGCCGAAGTGATGGTAGACAATGGTTCCGCCATAATCTATTTAGTGAAGTAATCCTCTGCTACCATGAAATACTTTATTTTTCGTAGAGCTTGAGGAAATGAGCATAAGTTGTCCATCCTTTAGTGATAAAAAGGCCAAGGAATAGACATAGTTGATAACTCTTCAAGAGGTGCTTAATAAACGTTCGAGAATTGTTGACATTTATCGCACTTTTGGAAGTGTCTCATTGAGTCAACTTCTATCCTAGGCCAATTACAACTAGCTTTTAATGCTTTATAAGCTAGACCTTTCCCCTTGAAGTGATGTTCGCAGCTTCCTTCATGGATCTCATCAAGAACATACTCAACTTCTCGTGGTATGAGAAACTTAAGGAGAGGAGATGATAAACCATGACAATACAATTGGTTGTCATAAAGAGTGTACCACGCCGCCGTTCGTACTATCTTTTGAGCTTCCTTTTAATTCTTAGGCAAGATTCCATCCTAAAGGTAGGCAATGAATGACATGATCCATGTTTCATCTTCTTCCAGTATAAGGACCTTGGAGTCTGTAATGCTGGGAGTTAGCAATGTCTCTTAGATCACGAACCTATTATTGTTGGGACTCTTTTTGTTAGCTAGTTTTGATAAGATGTTGGCTTGAGTTTTGTTTCCTGGGGATGTGCCCAACCTTAATACTAGCAAAGCTTTTCAAAAGTTTCTTTACCTTAGCCACATACTTCTGTAGGAAAGGCTCTTTAGCTTGGTAATCACCTTGGATCTGTGAAGTTTCTAATTGAGAATCACTACAAAGTATTATGTTGGAAGCGACCATTTCTTTGGTTATAAAGATCTCGACAATACAAGCTTCATATTCTACCTAGTTGTTTGAGGTTGGAAACTCAAACCTTAAGGAATACTTCAATGTTAGTCCTATACCATTCTCCAATATGACCCCAGCTTCGCTTCCTTTAGGGTTTGAGAAGCCATCAACATAGATAGTCTAAGAATTCCCTTTAGAATGCTTGGGTTCTGGTATGAGCTCAACCAGGAAGTTGATTAACGCTTGAGCCTTATTGGCTTGTCTTGGCTCATAAGTTATGCCAAATTTCGAAAGCTCCACAAATCAAGTAATCATCAATCCTGCGAGATTCAGCTTTTGTAGCACTTTCCAGATTGGTTGATCCCTCTGCACCACCATAGGGTGGCATTGAAAATACTATCTGAGGGGTTGTGCCTTAGTTAAGAGGGCCAATGCCAGTTTCTCGATTTTCTGATAATGGAGTTCAAGCCCTTGTAACACCTTACTCATATAATATACAGGTCTTTGTCCATCCGGCATCTTTCTTATCAAGACAGGGCTGATAGCTTCATCGTTGATGGAGAGATAGGTGTACAGAGTTTTGCTATAGCCCGACCTTATCAACATTGGGGGTGACACCAATGTAGCCTTGAAATCTTCGAAGGCGGCTTCATATTTCGGGGTGCACTTGAAATGCTTTTCCTTTTTAAGGAGCTTGAATAAGGAAAGAGACTTGTAAGCAACTTTTGCTAGAAAATCGAGTAAGTGCCGCTATCCACCTTGTGAGTTGTTGAACCACTTTCATAGATTGCGAACTTCGCATGTTGAACACTGCTTTGTACTTGTCTGAATTAGCCTCAATGCCATGAATTATCAACAGAAATCCCAAGAACTTTCTAGCTTGTACACTAAAAGCACACTTTTCCAATTTCAATCTCATATTATACTTTTGGAGTTGAGCAAACACTTCCTCCAAGTGTTGGACATGATTGTCACTCTTTGGGGTCTTGACGATCATGTCATTAATATATACTTCCAGCATCTTATCGATTTATTTCTCAAAGACCTTGCTCATTATCCATTAATAAGTTGTCCCAGCATTCTTTAAGTCAAAAGGCATTACCAGGTAACACTAACTCCCCATCTCAGTTATAAATGTTGTATTTTCCTCGTCCTCCAGGTGCATTGGTATCTAGTTATATCCAGAGTGAGCATCCATGAAAGATAGAAGATAGAAGTTGAATGAGTTGTCCACTAACTTATCTATGTTGGAAAGTGGGTAATGAGCTTTTGGACATCCTTTTATTTAGATCTATGTAGTCGACCCGCATACGCCATTTTTCATTGGCCTTCTTTGATAAGACTACATTGGATAATCAGGTAGTATATAAAACTTCCTTGATGAATCTAGCAGGTAGGAGTTCCTCCACTTGCTTCTGAATAATCTCATGCCTCTCTAACCCAACTTTCCTTTTCTTCTGCACAATCAATTTAGCATCCTTGTTAATAGAAAGCTGGTGTGAAATAACATCAGGGTCCAAGCTTGGCATGTTATATGATATCCAAGCAAACAAGTCCTTATTCTTTTCTAGGAACCTGATCAACTGATATTTTTTGTCTAGACTTAGCAGCCTTCCAATCTTGGTGACTTGGTTCGGATTTACACCAAGTTAGAGGGGTTCCAGTTCACTTTCTAATTGAGGATGAATGTCTTGAATCTCTTCGCATACATCCAACTCAATTAAGAGGATATTAACAGAATCTATAGTGATTGGATTGTATTTACTTCTTTTCTTTGTTTTCTTGGGTCCCTTGGCAATTTTGAGACTCTTAGTATAACATCTCTAAGCCATCACCTGATCCCCTTTTATCGTAACTAACTTATTATGCTGATCAAGGAACTTCATTGCTAAGTGTGGTGTAGAGATCACGGCCCCGAAGGCATTGATGGAAGGGAGGCCTAGGATCACATTGTAGGCAGAAAGGCAATCCACCACCAAGAATTTAACCTTGAGCATTTTAAATATAGGGTCTTCTCCCAAGGGAATGTGAGTTTCTACGTCTCTTACCAGGTTGATTTTGTCTCTAGTGAACTTGATATGAATTAAAAGTTGCAAACTCAAGTCCAAGTTGCTTCAAGTAATAAATTCTCGGGAGTCCGAAGTCGATCCACAAGGAATTGATGAAGAAAAAATTCGTTGACGTAAGGAAAATATTTTGTCACAACAATAAATGTGATAAAACTTATTCACAAATAAAAAGATTTACTTAGGTTAGGAGATCCACTCTTGGTAAGTAAATTCAAGACAAGATTAATTTTTTTTATAACTCAATTTGAATTCACTCATAATGGAGGTTCCAATCAGAAAATATAACATTCAAAGCTCATTTAAGATTATATACGTAATTATATTATGGTTCTTTTAATTATTTATTAACACCACCACTTATAAATTGGCTTAAGCATTCATTGTGTCAATCTCTTGTCTACAATGAATCAAGATCTCCACTTTATAAGGAGGGTTTCTAAATTGATTGGAAACAAAATACAACACATATAATGACCACTTGATAATATATCATTTAAGTACAAGAAAGAGATTAATATAACCTTATTTCATTACCAAAAGCTTCACCCTTTCACCCAAGTAAAATTAAAATTAGTAGCTCATAGACAAGAAGAAAGAAAGAAAGAAGAAGAAAAAGAAGAAGAAGAAGAAAAACATAACTTCCATTTAGAACAATAGAAAATTACAAGAAGATAAACAAATAACACAATAACATGATCTTGATCTCTAAACCAAGATTCTCCAAATGATCAGCCAAGGCTCCCTTTTATAGAGGATAAGGGATACAAAATGACAATAGGCTAATTAATGAGTGAGTGGATGAGTGGGTGAATGAGTGAAAAATGCCAAATAGTAGTTTGATGAGTGAAAATTATAGAGATTCTTGTCTCTGAAATTATTCAATGATTAACTCATGGCATGCATTAGATTCTTATTAAGTGGTCTTCATGAAAGTTGTAGATATGGATCTTAACTTTCAGATGCCAAAATTTCAGCCTATTTCAGTTCCTACAGCTTAAGATATGCCTTGCTTACTGCACACTATTCAAGCTCAGCTACAACTCCTCTGTTCTGACTCGTAAGCCCAATATGACCTCCAAGCCATCCTAAATTTCCTCTTGTGTTCTTCATGAAAGTTACAAATTTGGGTCTTAACTTTCAAATGCCAAAGTTTCAGCCCAAGGCAGTTCCTATAGCTCGAGTGATGGCCTGATTACTGCACACTATTCAGGTTCCAATCACAAAACCCGTGTTCTGACTTTCAAGCCCAATTAGTTCCACTAGATGTTCGATTTTTCCCTGGAGCTCTCATGAAAGTTGTAGAGCTCTCTCTTTTCTTTCTATAAAGTAAGATACATAATTTTTAGACATATAGAACTCAAGATATGGCTGAAATACAGAAATAGTGTAAGATCTCAATAATGCTGAAAAAATCAGTTAAGCCCAATTTGAATCCAAACTTACAAAACATAACCAAACTCAATCAATTAAGTACATGGAGAATGTAAATGACTAAAAATGAGAGTTTATTAATGTATAAAATATGTGATTATCAAATTCTCAAATTCTCTCACACTTAGCTTTTTGTACTCTTGGACAAAACACATAAGACCAAAACTAAGGAATAAGGAAAAACAACACAAACTCAAAAGTTAGAAATTCTAAAAGACTCAATTTCTAATAATATTTAAAAATGAAGAGCAACCAAAGATTTAATGGATCAAAACATTTATGAGATAATGTTTCTTCACATCTCAAATCAACAAGTAAGGAAACTTCAATTGAAAAGCATGAGTCAAAAATGATAGATCTTCACAAGATTCACTCCCAATCCCTCAAGTGTTTAAAAGGCAGGTATTTCACTCAATTCAACCCATGAAAATTACACTACCATAAGTTTGCTTATCTTCTACTTTTTCACTACTCAAAACACATGCACACAAAAATCAAGAAAACTTTATTCAAGGTTGTAATGGGGTCAAAGTAAAGGAATAGGTGATATGGATATGACAAACTAAATACCAAAGAGAATAAAAGAGCGTGAGAGCTGAATTCAATTAACAAGCATGAAAGTTCATCCCAACTCCACTCAATACAAATTCCATTTACATATTCTTTTTCTTTCTTTTATTGCCTTGTTGACCCTTCTTTACACATTTGTTTTTTTTTTTTTGATTTTTTTTACAAGATGAACATAATGTATACATTTTTTTAATTAAACATTTTTTCAACCATTCTGTACACACACACCCACACTTGTTCAAGAACTCATTCAATGACAAAGTTAATGTTCTCTTATTCCCTAAGACCGGGTAAGAACATGGTTTTCATTTAAGACACATAATGAGCTTGAAACAAAGAATGGTTAAATAAGCTCAAATGGGTTAAGCAAGGGGAAATAGTCTATTTTCAATGCCTTACGTTGGCAGGAATTATAGAATTTTCAAGAAGTCATAAGAGTGCTTGATATCATATTGAGACAATATGCTACTGAGCAAGGCTCCCTATTTGTGCACAATCATTCTTGGCTATTTGGTTAAAGTAGTTATTTCAAAAAAAATGTCTCAATCATATTTATGTGTGCATGTGAAAATGTAGCCTCAAATAGAGTCAAAACAAAGTCTGTTGGTGTATGCCCTAGAGGCTGATACATTTCTTTGTATTTACATACATTCTATTATGCTAATTTTAATATATAAGGCATTTCATTTATTGTGTTCTTGTTAATAAACATAATAAAGTCCTTAGAATAGTAAGTTTGATGCCATAGGACATCAAGTGGTTGACTTGATCGGGAGATCCTATTGGATAAAATTAGAACACTATTCTTAAATGTCCCTAGTCAAGTATTATTGTTAATTAGGACAATAATAATGCATTAAGACTAGTATGTGTGTAGATTGATGACCACATCTCATGAGTCATGGATATGAGATATCAAGTCTTCACATGGGTATATATTAGAGTAATGATGTACTGGACTGACCCACCATGAGAACGCTACTTGGATCGTCATGTGAGTGTTATAAGCGATTCTCATAGTGACAATGATGTTTGTGGTCCTTTGACTTGAAATCACTATGATTCTTATATGAGGACTTGTGTGCTTTAATGCCATCAAACATCATCTGTAACAAGGTAATTATAAAGTTACTTATTGGAGATACCGCAAATCATGTAGAGGGATGTGAGTGACTTAAATGGAATTTGTCACTCCTACATAACAGGAACGATAGAGACTGCAAAATGCATGGCCATGCTCAAATGAGTCAATATGAGATATTGATTTTATTTGTTGTTACAAAGTCTACTCGAGTATCAAGAAACAAAGGATTGGACTATACAAGGGTGACGTATTTCATGCCTTGTGTTCAATCTAGACATCTTGACAAAGAGACTAAACGACACGGAAACATTGGTCATGGAAAAGTTATGTCAAATCACTGACATTCTCATTACTTGGGTAGCAGTGATGTGTTGATAAATACCGCTCACTGCTTGTAATATTAAAAGAGATTTTAATATTACTACCAATGTAATGAAAACCTGCAGGGTCACACACATAGAGCAAATTAAAATTAGAGCAATTGATCCAAGTTGGACTCAGATTCAAATATGGGTCAGACTCATAACAGATAAGTCTAGGGTTACATAGTTTACCTTGCTGCTGCTTACACTCACTTAAGGCAGTCACTATTATAAATAGTACTGCTAAAGGGGCTGCTAAGACACGCATTATAGAACCCTAGCCGCACCTACATAAAAGTGAGTGAGAAAGTGACAGGTTTCTTCTCTTCTCTTTGCAGGTAGCACTGTGTGAAAGACGTGAGGTTCTTTTTTGCGAATGTTGGATGTTTGTGAGTCTATTCGTGTGGATACCGCATAGACATCGTCGTTGTTACGGTGTTAGTGATTCATGTCACTTCCTTTGATCACGCTTCAAGAGGTAAGCAATTTTAAAATTTGGATTATGATTTTTTCTCATGGATCCTTAATGGGAATTCTATTTTCCACTGCGTGATGTATCCGCGATTCCCAACAAATTCTAGAGTAACAATTCCATAAGTGAAAATCACACAAGAAAGAAGAGAATAGTACAAATGTTCAATCCATTCATCAATAGGCTCAAAATCTCACAAGGTATAATTCTATCATTCTCAGTCCACCAATTCAACATCTATAACCAAGCATGTGATTTTTAAGAAAGAAGACAATTTACTCAATCATGATATGTTCCCTGAATTTGAATTGCTACTTCCACACAAAATAGTTCTCTACCTAATTACTCCTTACTCTGTCACCAATTTTGATGCGTCTCAAGATCAAATTTACCTCAAGGGCATAATTTACTCCTTACTCTGTCATCCTTAATTAGTTTTGCTGTTAGTAAGTTATTGATAAACATATTAATAAACACACTTCCTATTTTTTTTTAGTTTTTTTTACATAACTATCTTTCCCCCCAACCAGATCACAACATTGTCCTCAATATCAAAACATAGATAGGTAAAGGATAGAAGATAGTACCTGTTGTTGCAATTACTAAAAAGAGAAACCTTACACAAATTTAAACAGAAACAAAGTACGATGAATAAAACCAAAGGTAAAGAAAAGTTATAGATGAAGTGTCAGATCACATTCACGTTCTTTACTACCTCACTTGCTGCTTCCTTCTGACCAATCTATCTGAACTATTACTGGTTCAAGTTCATAAACAAAAGTTTATAATTTATCAATTAATTCATCAATAGTGGAAGCAGAGATAAGGAGTCGTCTTGCCGAAAGTGTGATAAAGTTCTATTCCACAGCATGGTCAATAAAAGATAATAAATTATCAAAGAAATTATTAACATTCAACAAACCTATGAGTTTATGGTGGATGTTCAGTTGAGCCCAAAAGATAATTTGAAAAACTTTTTCCAAAGTATCAAAATCACCTGGTAAGGCAATGAATGCATCAGAGTTTTCAAGTATTGTCCTCATTCATCCATGCATAGATGATACTTGAAGTTACAGCTCAATTGTCTTTCTAATAATATTCCTTTGAGTTAAAGGTTCAGGAATGACACCTAAAACTTGACCACCTCTTAGTGTGTGCTTGGAAAAACTGTAAAAACTTGATTATGTTCATTAATCAATTATTGTATAAAAGCTTTTTGTCATAATCGATTATAATTAATTCATTTTTTATGTTTGGATACATTAGCTTAAAAACGATTTTAAACTAATCTGATTTGTTTAGATGATATAAAAAAGAATTACTCTTATGCATTAAATTACTAAAATAGATATAAAATGATTAAAAAAATTATTTGATTGAGGACAAAATGATATTTATATATTAAAGTGTAAAGAATAATCTATAAGCTGAAATCAAAAGCTTCAATCTTCAGCATGATGAAAATTAGCTTTAAAAAACTTTTATTTTACATTGAATTTTATGAAAAAGCTGAAGCTGATTTTGCCAAACATGATTAAACACTGTTACAACAATTTTTTTCCTAAAAAAAAGCTAAGTTAATCTTTACCAAACACACTCTTAGATGTGTAGAAAGTGATACAGCTTCCATTAACCCAATGCTACCTCCCCCATATACTACACAAATGTTCCTCGCAGTAAGTGTTCTACCAACAGTACTTGTTGCATTTACAAACTCTAAACTCTTCCCATAACTTGTCTCACAAAATACACAGATATTGATAAGTTTACGAACAGAAGAAGAAGCTCCCTCCATTTCTACACTCACACTCCCTTTGAATGATTATGAATTAGAGGAAAGTGAAGAAAATAAAGTATTTAAATAGGGAAGAGAATGGGAAAAGGTAATGATAGCACTTATATGAGTAGGTTGGTTGTTGTCAAAAAAGTTTGAAATTAAGAAACACTATTTTTTTATTGTTTTTTGTTTTTTTGTTTTATTTTTTTAATTTTTTTTTAGATTTCAAGAAAACCATCAAAGTAAAGAAGTCTAGAAACCTCTAAAGGACCCTGCCCAAAGGATTATCTGTCCAAAACCAAAATAAAATAAAATTATACAAACATAAAATTATAATAACAAATGGTGGCAAACGTTTGAGTTACGTGTCACCAGTACAACCTAAGAACTCCATAAGGATTGGGAACACCCTGCCAAAACAGGCCACAAAACCTTTGAGCCCTTTCTTTCCCGCTTACGGAATAACAGCCTTATCTTCCTGCAGACCTAATAAAAGGCCTGTATTCTAAGAAGGTGGTACTTTATCGCAGCCAGTCAGAACTCACCGTAGAGGCCTACTAATTAAAGTAAGTATATGGATCAGTAACAGTTTCATGTGCACTGTAAAGACAGAACGCTTTTATCTGTCCATCAATCATCCAGAGCCTGGGGAAAATCCTGGGAATAGACAATGTGAATCTCTACAAAGCATGATACACGAACCTTATTTATGGACCGGAGTGCAAAGATCTACCCAAATCAATGACGGGTCTGCCACTGACAGGGGCTCCACACTCAATTAAGTGCATGGTACTCTTTCGATCGCCTTTTTTTCATTTTTTTTTTTTTTTTTTTTTTTTTAAAGATATGAACAAGATAATATATACATGTTGTTGTGATTGTGGCTCACATCTTCCTTTGATTTCATGTCCAGTAATGGTTTAAACGCCTTCTATGAGTTGAGGATAAGCTTCCCATCTAATGTTCTTATAAATTGGCAAACAAGGTCTTTTTGAGTCAGATTTCTAAGACTGTAACGCTTTTGCTCGTCCCTAAAGAGATTCCACAAATTAAGAAGTTCACGATGCATAACTCCATAAGAATGCATCTCAAGAGTCAATAAGATATCATCTAATGACTCCTTACTCAGTCTATGCTTAATAAAGTATATTTTATCTTCTCAATTTATGAAAATCATTCCTAAAGAACGACATCATGTGCGCACATTTATGACAAACTTATATTTTTTTTACTCTTCCCCTTTTAGAATATGAACTTTTACCGAGACCTGCCATGTATGGGACAAATGAATTTGAAAATTTACCAGCTAAATGAACCTTTGCTTTGATTATCTAGTGTATATCTTCTGGGATGCCCTTGTGCATTAATAGTCTCAGTCTTTCACACCTAACTTTGTAAATTTTTGTTAAAGCATTTAGAGAAAGAGAAGGAAAATGTTTTCTTAAATTCGAGAAAATGAAATCCATTTTAAAAGGAGAAGGAATCAGTTATTATGGAAAACTAAAAAATAAATCGACTTGAGAGTCACAGAGTACCGTTATCCGCCACTTAACCAAGAACACAAAGAACTGCAAAAAGAAAGTAACAAAATTAAAATAAATTCTACTCATAACATGGATTAGAAAGAAAGATGAATTCTACCTCAACAACTTAGTTTTCCAGAAATGGTTTGAGTCTTTGTCCATTAACCTTAAATACATTACCATTTCCAGGGTTCTCAATGTCTATAGTCTCATGAGGATACATATGTTTAACAATAAAAGGGTCACTCTACCTAAATCTCAATTTTCCAGGGAATAAGTGAAGACGAGAATTATAAAGCAAAACTTTTTGACTAATTTCAAAAGATTTTCTCAAAATTGATTTGTCATGAAAAGCTTTTATTCTAACTTTATAAATTTTTGAGTTTTCATATGCATCATTTCTCAATTCATCAAGTTCATTTAATTACAATTTGTATAACCTGCAAGCATTATTAATATTTGAGTTAAAAGCTTTAATGGTCCAAAATGCTTTATGCTTCAGTTCTACAGGCAAGTAACAAGGTTTTCCATAGAATAATCGATAGGGTGACATGCCTTAAGATGTTTTGAAAGCAGTACGGTAAGCTCAAAGTGCATCGTTTAGTCTTAAAGACCAATCTTTACGATTTGGGTTAACTATTTTTTTCAAAATTTGTTTAATCTCCCTATTTGCTAATTCTACTTGTCCATTTGTCTGAGGATGATAAGGGATGACAATTTTGTGTGTAATGTCATATTTTTCCATTAAAGAATTAAATGATTTATTACAAAAATGTGTTCCCGCATCATTGATGATAGCTCGAGGAATTCCAAATTGACTCAAAACATTTTCTTTTAAAAATTTAAGAACAGTTTTGTGATCATTGTGTCGACATAGAATTGCCTCAATCCATTTTGAGACATAATTAACTGTAACAAAAATATACACAAATCCAAATGATGATGAAAATGGACCCATGAAATCAATTCCTCAACAATCAAAAATTTCAATGACAATGATAGGGTTCAGAGGCATCATGTCTCATTTAGAAATGAAACCTAATTTCTGACAACTTTCACAACTTTTGTAAAAAATATAGATATCCTTAAATAAAGTGGGCCAATAAAATCCACACTGTAAGATTTTGGATAATATTTGAACAAATATAGGTCATCCCAATAAAAAATTTTCACCTCAATCAAAAACTTGTTTCTGTCTTGGTGCGTCCATTGAGGCGACATCTTACCTGTTACAAAAAAATTGACAATGTTAGCAAATCAAGGCATGAAATTGACAGAAAATAAAAATTCATCAGAAAAAGAATCATTGATAGGTGTGTTATCAAAAGATAAGCCTGTTGTAAGTCTAGACAAATGATCTGCAATAATATTTTTGACTCTTTTCTTATCTTTTATTATGATATTGAATTCTTAAAGCAACAAGATCCACTGTATCAACCTAGGTTTGGCATCCTGCTTAGACATTAAATATCTAACAGTAGCATGATCAATGAAAATAACAGTAGAAAAACTAATTAAATAAGCTCAAATTTTATCCAATGCAAAAATTACAATAAGTAATTCTTTTTCAGTAGTGGTGTAATTCATTTGTGCACTATTCAAAGTTCGACTTGCGTAATAAATTATATGAGACTTACCTTCCTTTCTCTGTCCTAAAACAGTGCCAACAACAAAATCACTAGCATCACACATCAACTCAAAAGATAAAGATCAATCAAGGGATTGCATGATAGGAGCAGAAGTCAAAAGACCGATTAATTTTTCAAAATATTTCTGACAATCTTGAATCCAATCAAATGGTGCATCTTTTGCTAGAAGATTACATAATGGTCTAGATATGTCACTGAAGTCCTTAACAATTCTTTTGTAAAATCTTGCATGTCCTAAAAAGGAACGAACTACTCTGATTATTTTTGGGGAAGGCAAATGAGCAATTAATTCAACTATGGCCTTATCAACTTCAATTCCCTTAGAAGATATCACATAACCTAACACTATTCATGAGGTAACTATGTAATGACATTTTTCCTAGTTTAACACAAATCTTTTTTCTTCGCATCTTTTAAGAACTTTTTCCAAATTATTAAAAGAATTTTCAAAAGAATTTCCAAAAACTATCAGGTCATCCATGAAAACCTCTAAATAATGCTCAATCATGTCACTTAAAATACTTAGCATGCATCTTTGAAAAGTTACCGGAGCATTACAAAGACCAAAAGGCAATCTTCTATATGCAAAAGTGCCAAAGGGATACATAAAAATGGTATTTTCTTGATCCTCTAATGTAATTAGTATTTGATTATACCCTGAATAACCATTAAGAAAATAATAGTAGGGATTTCCTACTACTCTTTCCAGAATTTAATCAAGAAATGGCAAGATGAAATGATCTTTCCTAGTGGCTGCATTCAATTTTTTAAAATCAATACACATACGCCAACTAGATGAGACTCGGGTAGGTATTAATTCACTTTTTTCATTTTCAACCACTGTTATTCCATATTTCTTAGGCACAACTTGTATAGGACTTACCCACTGGCTATCAGAGATAGGGTAGATAATTCCAACATCAAGTAATTTGAAAACTTCAACTCTAACTACCTCTTTTATGTGTAGATTTAATCTTCTTTGAGGTTGTTAAGATGTTTTAGCATTATCCTCTAAATGTATTCTATGTGTACAAATTAATGGATTAATATCTTTTATGTCCTTTAATGTCCATCCAATTGTACTTTTATGCCTTTTAAGTACTTCTATCAACATATCTTCTTGTTCTTTGGTCAGGGATGAGGAAATTACCACTAGAAAGCTTTATTCTTCTCCCAAAAATGTGTACTTAAACCCAGTAGGTAATGACTTTAGTTCCAGTGTAGGTACTTCTTCATGGGTATCATCATTCATGGGTTTTAGCTCTTCGAATCTCGGCTTCCATCCTTTGTATTCCATTACTTGTGTACAATTAAGTAAAGAACATATTTCAGAAACATCATCATCTAATTGCGTAGTTGAATTAAATGAATTAATTAAACAAATTTCTAATGGGTCAGAAGAACTCCTAGTTTAAATATGATCATCTATAATGGCCTCAATCCCTTCAACTTCTTCCTTTTCATCATAGACTTCTTGTGGTTGCTTGCACATATTGAAAACATTAAGCTCCAGTGTCATGTTTCCAAATGTTAGCTTCACCACTCCATTTCTACAATTTATCAAAGCATTAGATGTTGCTAAAAATGGACAACCTAAAATAACAGGAATTGACTTACTACTATTATCCATAGGTTCAGTTTCCAAGACAATAAAATGCACAGGATATATGAATTTATCAACTTGTACTAACACATCTTCCACTATTCCTTTCAAAATTTTAATTAATCTATCAGTAAGTAGAAGAGTTACAGAAGTTAGTTTTAACTCACCCAAGTTAAGTTACTGATAACCTGAATATGGAAGCAAATTAACACTAGCACCAAGACCAAGTAAAGCTCATTCAATTTTATGTTCTCTAATAATGCATGAAACTGTAGGACAACCAGGGTCTTTATATTTTAATGCATTATTGTTTTGAAGAATGGAACTTACCTGTTCAGTCAAAAAAACATTCTTTTTCATATTTAGCTTCCTTTTAACAGTGCACAAGTCCTTAAAAAAATTGGCATAACAAGGAATCTGTTTGATAGCATCTAACAGAGGAATATTGACCTTCACTTGTTTAAAGATTTCAAAAATTTTACTGTTATAGTTCACTTTATTCGAATTGTTTAATGCTTGAAGATATGGGAGTGAAGGTGAAGGTTTAGTCTCCTTTTGGCTAGGTGGCTTATCAACTTCTTCCTTATCTTTGGGACTTGATTCATCATCTTTCTCACAAGGCTCAAGAATTTGTTTTTCAACAACCTTTCCACTCCTAAGAATTATCACTGACTTGACTTAGTCTAGTTATTGGCTTTCTAAACTACCTTTATTTAGGCTGTACTGACCCTTGGGATTTGGTTGTGGTTGAGAGTGAAATTTTCCTTTCTCGTGAATGGTGAGTGCAGAAGAAAGTTTAGTAAGAGTGTCTTTTATGTCAATCATGACTTGAGTGTTTTGGTTATTAATGGCCTTTTATTTTTCCATGAATGCATGCAATGTTCCTTCAAGGTTTTTCCTATATAGTGGGACATAAGGTGCATATCATTGAGAATTTTGAGAGTCCTGTTGTGCTTGAGGAGGTGGTGGTTGCATAAATTGTTCCTGATTTTTTGTCCTCCAACTAAAGTTCAAGTGATTTCTCCATCTCGGATTATATGAATAGGAAAAAAAAGAGGTAAGTGACTTTTTAAAATTGTTCATTGCATTTACTTGCTCATGCACAACTTCTTTAAAAACATTAATTTTTGAACATTCATTTGTTAAGTGTCCTAATTCATCACAAATGCCACAAATTTCTTCATTTTACATAAATTTGATTTCTTTTACTTTCCCTTATTCCATGGCTTCAACCTTTCTAGCTAAACTAGAAAACCTAGCATTTAGATCTTCTTCTTGACAAAGATGATATTTTTCTTTACTAGCATTTGTAAGGTTATATCTAATCGAATTTTCAGAAGGATTAGTACCATGCCAAGATTGAGAATTTTCAGCTAAATGGTCTAAATAGTCTAAAGCTTCTTCAAGTTCTTTATCAAGAAACTCATCATTGCACATTATTTCCACAAATTGTTTAGTTTTAGATGTTAACCTTTCATAAAAGAAGCTTATAGTGCATCATTTTTCAAAACCCTGATGTGGGCAAGAATTTAACAAATCTTTAAAACGTTCCCAACTTTAAAAATATGCTTCATTTGAATTTTGGAAAAAAAATTTAGATTTGTCTTTTCAAAGCATTGGTTTTATGTGTTGAAAAAAATTTCTTTAAAAACTCACATTACATTTCTTGCCATGTGCCAATTGATCTTGGTTTCAAAGCGTTAAGCTAAGTTTTTGCTTTATCTTTCAAAGAAAAAGGAAACAATTTAAGCTTAATAATCTCTTCAGTGCAAGTTTGGTCATTAAAAGTGGTACATACTTCCTCAAATTCTTTTAAATGTAAATATAGGCTTTCAGATTCTAAACCATGGAAATTAAGAAGTAATGAAATTATATCTGGCTTAAATCTAAAATTATTAGCATTGAGTAGAAAGATAAAACATGATGGACTAGAATTTCAAGATGGTTACAAATATTCACGCATGGTTCGCAACGGTTGATTTTCATGTTCATCATGCACACTTTCATTTTCTGTAATTATGTTTAATGTGTGTGATTGTGATTCAGGCAAATTAATATATAAAGTACCATGATTAATTTTAACCAAATGACTAGAATTTAAATCACGATATCAATTAAGCATAAATAAGTAACTTAAAATAGAAAATAAACTATATAAGTAAGCGGTATAAACAGGCCATTAAATATTAACAAGGATGTAGTATAAACCAACCACTAAATAAATATTAACAAGTAGTAAGTTAGTAAGCTAAACAAGTAAAAAGTTAGTAAGCTGATAAAGTAAAAAGTTAGTTAGTTAGAAAGTTAATAATTAAGTTAGTAAGTTGTTAAGTTAGTAAAGAACAAAATTAAAGAAAGTAAGAGAGCAGATGGACTGCTTTACATACTATGCAAAATAATAAAATAGAAAATAAAATGTAGAAAATAAAGTGCAGAAAGTAAATTTAAAATATGAAAATTGGAGAGAGGCAGAGCCCCACCAGAGCCGGCGAAGGAGGAAGAAGAAAAGAGTCAAAATTGAGATATTATTAAAACATAAAGTAAAAATCAGAGAACCGGTAAGCCGATTTTTTGCTCTGACGAGAGAGAAGAAGAAGAAGAAAGATATGTCATTAATGATTAAATATTACAGAAGGAGAAGAGAGAGTTTCTCTCACTAAATTAGTATGTTAGTAATTACCAAAAAAATTAAAAGAGTAGAAGAAATAATATATATATATATATACACACACAAGATCCACAGGGATAAATATATATATATACACACAAAATATATACAAAATAAATTTGTTCTTCAAATCAAGTCCCTGGCAACGGCGCCAAAAACTTGATGCTAATTAAAAGTTACAAACCCAATTGCAGGTTATTTCAAGTAATAAATTCTCGAGAGTCCGAAGTCAATCCATAGGGAATTGATAAAGAAAAAATTATTTGATGTAAGGAAAATATTTTGTCACAACAATAAAGGTGATAAAACTTAGTCACAAATAAAAAGATTTACTTGAGTTAGGAGATCCACTCTTGGTAAGTAAATTAAAGACAATATTAATTTTTTTTATAACTCAATTAGAATCCTCGTATAATGGAAGTTCCAATCGAAAAATACAATATTCAAAGTTCATTTAAAATTATATACATAATTATATTATGGTTCCTTTAATTATTTATTAACACCACCACTTATAAATTGGCTCAAGCATTCATTGTGCCAACCTCTTGTCTATAATGAATCAAGATTTCTACTTTACAAGGAGGGTTTCTAAATTGATTGGAAACCAAATACAACATATATAATGACCACTTGATAATATATTATTTAAGCACAAGAAAGAGATTAATCTAACCTTATTTCATTACCAAAAGCTTCATCCTTTCACTCAAGTAAAATGAAAATTAGTTACTCATAGATAAGAAGAAAGAAAGAAAGAAGAAAATTAGTTACTCATAGATAAGAAGAAAGAAAGAGATAAGAAGAAGAAGAATAATAAGAAGAAGAATAAAAACATAACTTTTATTTAGAATAATAGAAAACTACAACAAGATAAATAAATAACACAATAACATGATCTTGATCTCTAAATCAAGATTCTCTAAATGATCAGTCAAGGCTACCTTTTATAGAGGATGAGAGATACAAAATGACAAAGGGCTGATTAATGAGTGAGTGGATGAATGGGTGAATGAGTGAAAAATGCCAAATAGTAGTTTGATGAGTGGAAAATTATAGAGATTCTTATCTTTGAAATCATTCAATGTTGAACTCATGACATTTCTTAGATTCTCGTCAAGTGGTCTTCATGAAAGTTGTAGATATGAATCTTAACTTTCAGATGCCAAAATTTCAGCCTATTTCAGTTCCTACATCTCGAGATATGCCCTGATTACTGCACACTATTCAGGCCCAGCTACAACTCCTTTGTTCTGACTTTCAAGCCCAATATGACCTCCAATCTATCCGAATTTCCTCTTGTGTTCTTCATGAAAGTTGTAGATTTGGGTCTTAACTTTCAAATATTAAAGTTTTAGCCTAAGGAAGTTCCTACAGCTCGAGTTATGGCCTGATTACTGCACACTGTTCAGGTTCCAATCAAAAAACCCGTGTTCTGACTTTCAAGCCCAATTAGCTCCACTAGATGTCTAATTTTTCTTTGGAGCTCTATGAAAGTTGTAAAGCTCTCTCTCTTTTATCTTTCCTACAAGGTAAAATACACAATTTTTAGACATATAGAACTCAAGATATAGCCAAAATACAGAAATAGTGTAAGATCTCAATAATGCTATAAAATCAATTAAACTTAATTTGAGTCCAAACTTACAAAACATAATCAAGCTCAATCAATTAAGTACATGGAGAGTGTAAATGACTAAAAATGAGAGTTTATTAATATATAAAATATGTGATTATCAGAACCCAATCAGCTCGGCAGTGTACGAGATTAGATTTTTACTAGTAAGACCCAAATTTTGAAATAAATCCAAAAACATAATGTCTGCAAAGTTCCCCTGATCCACGAAGATACGTCGAACTTTGACATTCATAATGATCCCAGATATCATTAGGGAGTCATCGTGATCCGATATCGTACTTTCAAATTCCTCTTCTGAGAAGGAAATGGGTGGGGTCTTTTGTGATTCAGTCCCTAGTTTAGAAATCAGATGAGAAGCCACACTAAGTACTGCCTTGAGAGCCTTCTTCCTTGAATTGCTAGATTCACCGCCACCTGCAAAAGCCTCCTGAAATAGTATTAATAGTGCGTGTTACCTCTATGTAGCGGCGACCATCATCCTGTTAGCGAATCAGAGGGTTGCCTTCTATATGGATTCTGAGCATTCTCCCAGGGTGAAGCTTCTCTTTGGCAGTCATTTCTTACCGGAGACCACCTTCTCTGATATGAGGAGGGACTTCTACATAAATTATAGCTCCATTTTTCGTAGTTCCTACCTCCCCTGATATTGTCATTCCAGGATTGATAAACATAACACCCCAAACGACCATTCTGAATCAAGGACTCAATTACATCCTGAAGGCATACATAGTCTTCTGTGGGGTGCCTATACCCTTCATAAAAGATGTAATGCTTAGACTTGTCTTTCTGGGCATACTTCCTAAGTGGAGGATGTAACACTCCTCGATTTAATAACCACGGCACAATCGTCATTATGTCATAGTCACTAAATTTTGGAGTGCTACAATTGTCAAATAACAAATTTTACAAAATTTTAGACATTTTGCATATGAGGAAAATAGGAGCCACAAATGAATAGTTACATATACAACCAGTTAAACTATGAATTATAAGATGTACTCAAATTACAGCATTTAAGACTGGATAATCACCTTAAAACCTACATATACCCAAAATACACTTTATACAGGTCATGTAAAATAAAATATAAACTATCCACAACATATCCATAACTATGGAGTTAGGCACTCCATCGGATCCCGAATGCGTGAGGTAACTCCGAGCTCACCAGTGTAGTGAGAAATACAGAATAAGGTCTTCAATCATAGTCCTCTTCATGGTCAAGGTCAGATCCCCAACATATCGCATACGCTTGTCGGTCCAGTCGACTAGCCAAGTCTTGGCACCTCCGGTGAACTTAATCATGATGAAACCAATAGAATCCCTACAAGTTGTCCTTACCGAATGCAGAAGATCAATCCAAGTGAAATCTAGGGGATTCAACCTCGCCCCCTTTACAGACTTTAACCAAGAATTGACGTAAAACAAGAAAAGTACAAGAAAGAGGTAAGACATCCTACCATCATTACCAATTATAGCAACAAGAAACCAAATGACGCAAAGCACCCACATAGCATTTTTTATAGCAATAATGATAATAAACATTAAGTAGCAGTAATAATCAGCCAAGCAATTCCAGGTAGTTATATATATTAGTAATACAACAGTTCCAATTATAATAATCATAAATGCCAGATAATTCATGGACTCACTATGCACATGCACACAAAGTCAAAATCCTACTCCATGGAGTTAGACACAAAACAGTCGGAGAGAACGATCAGGAGGTATATCTGTATTCTTGGCTGCCGAGGTCTTCAAGTGCTATAATTCTCAATTTATCAACATGCACATCATGACATTTTACAAGACATTCTACACAGATCTCGATATAGGACAGTGTCCAGTCAGGATCGTCGGTGCGTTTGTATCGGTTTGTCCCACGGTCCAGCGGGGCTACCAACTGCCTGCTGTGAGACGCCCGCACCCCGATGCCCCCAAGGTCAGCCGCAGGACCTACACTTGTCTATTCGCACCCGCACCTAGGTGTGATTCAACTCCTAGGCAATATTGCCTTAACAAAGTCCAACGGACATTCACAATGCATACAGACTCTATGCATAATTATGTATGATCATTATTATATACTATTCCATAATTGGCCAAAGCAAGAGTCAATACAATCATTGGTCACTCACATGGACCCACAATATCATAATATTAGAATTAAATGAATTAATGCATTTTTAAGGTGTATTATGAATTCTTGCTTAGGTTTAGCTTTTCTTACAAAGTTTGTCTCTAAAGGAATTCTCTTAATTAATTAAATTCTCTTAGGTGATTTATTCATATACACTTAGAAGGTTATTCTAAGATCTCAAAGTCTCACACTCTCTTGTTCTTACCCTAATTAAAATTATCCTAAGTCTTATGAAAATTTCATTCTTGGTTCTTTAAAATTTATGAATCTCAAAGTATAATTTAATTTTTTTGATTTGCTAATTCTTGCATCCTATTACCATTAATTTAATCACTAAGTGTTAGGTGATAAATTTTAATTTTGGATTCGACGGAGAAGTGTACAAATGTGAGGCTACCTTTCGACGAAAAATAATATGACAGAATAATGAAAGATGTCAGTCATAATGTGATTTGGTGATGGAAATAGGTAAGTTACAGTTTGACAGAATCAATGTTAATAGGAAAACATTATTTGACAAGAATGGCTAAAAGTCAAGTTCTGTCGAATGATGTATAAAGCCATCGAATATGCTAGAAGATCAGTAGAAATTTTAATTCGATGGATATTGACATTGGAGAAGTTTCTCTCATGTTGAACCGACGAAAGTACTAAATGATCAGAAATTCTAATTCGACGGATATTGACATTGTACTAAATGGTCAGAAATTCTAATTCGACGGATATTGACATTGTACTAAATGGTCAAAAATTCTAATTCGACGAATATTGACATTGGAGAAGTTTCTCTCGTGTTGAACCAAGAAAAGTACTAAATGGTCAGAAATTCTAATTCGATGGATATTGACATTGTACTAAATGGTCAGAAATTCTAATTCGACGGATATTGACATTGTACTAAATGGTCAGAAATTCAATTTTGACGAATATTGACATTAGAGAAGTTTCTCTCGTGTTGAACCAACGAAAGTACTAAATGGTTAGAAGTTAGTTTTGTCAAAAGTTGGGCAAGGTACTAGTGTCGAGTATGTGACACACAACTGCCGTATATGTATCTAATTTTTTTAGGAGTCAGTTATTTTCATAGTTTACCTATAAATATTAGGATTCAAGATGTACAAAGGGTTGGATACTTGATTAATTATGAATTCCAATTGTTACAATTGTTCACAAAGAACCCCACATTTTGGGCCTCAAAACTGTGGCCATCCAAGAACCAATCCGACATCATTTTCTTCCATTTCGTGCATTCCAATCCATTCAAATACATCAATATACACAAACAAACAATCTAATAGCATAAACACATTATAAACAACATGCAAACATACTAATCATGCAAACAAAGAATAACCCTCAATAGGGTTTTCTCACAATTAATCACAGACAAGGTTTCTAAATGCTAATAAAGGTTGAGGAGGAGTGTCTTCCTCTTACCTTAGTGAAGAACAAGGAAAGCAAGCTCCTTTTGTCCTTGGAATTTAATGCTTCACCACCACAAGATCCTTGGGTGTCCAAATCCAACAAATCAAGATCACAGAGGGGAAATGGTAGCCATGGTCACCTGGGTCACGAAAATAAGGAAAAGAGGAGAAGAAAGTTAAGAGTTTTTACCTTAAAGCTCTAAGCTTTGAGCTGGGCTGCCAACCACGAAAATGGAGGAATAAAGAAGAGCTCCACCAAGAAGAAAGCTTGAAGATGGTGAGGGAGGAGCAATGGTTTAAGTTTGGCTTGAGCAAGGGAAGCTTGAAAGCTTAACAATGGAGTGTGTGGGTGTGGAAGAAGAGAGGAAGAAAGTGAGCTGCGTGAGGGAGAGTGAGACCAGTGTGAATGAGAGAAAATGGGAGAATGCATTGAGATATCCCCCCCAAACCATGCTGCACAATGAGAGGGAGGAGAGAAAGTGAAAAGTGGGCGGGGAGGAAGCTTCGTAGAAGCTTCCTTGAAGCTTCCTTGAGAAGCTTCGCGCGTTTCTCGATAAAGTGAAGTGTGCGGTCACTTAAATGATATCATAAAAGTAACTCGATAGAAATAATCTACTAGAGCTATTTCTCAGTAGACAAAATTTGCAGTTAGCAGAAATAATATTTTATTATTCCACAGATAATAAAATATACTGCGATTTTATTTATCAGATAAAATCTTAAAAAATGAAAACCTCGTAAACTGTGTCCAGCCTCGGGTTTAGTAAGATCCCCCATCAACGTTTCCACAGTCCAAAGTTTATCAGCCTTAGGAAAACATTTTGTTTTCCCAGCTCTGCTCAGTGGATACGCAAAACGAAAAATATATTAAAATATTTAACGTTTCCAGAAAATTTCACAAAAATTCTTAAAAATCATAAATATTATAAAATGATTATTTATAATGAAATAAATAATTTTTGAGATGTTACAGAGGACGTTTAGGGACATCTCAAAATTTCATGGCTAGTGTGCTACAAATTGTGATTAAAATAGTTGTTAAGTTCCATAAAAAATATAAAAACCTTACAACTAGTTGTAGTTAGTAAGATTCGATTCACAGAGAACTAATTCAATTGACACTATTAATTGATTCCAAATTTTAACTCTGATGAACAATAAACAATAAAAAGTGGGTTATGTTTATTAAAACTAATAACAAAAATTGAATCTAAAGCAACAGTAATAAACATGATTTGATTTACCAATTTAAAGACATTGGTTAAGAGATGAAATCTGTAACATCCTAGTTAATCATGATAGACTTGTAAATGGTTCCGATCGTGGCCTAACACTAGTTTGTCATACTTGTGAATTTTTGTGACCATCTGAGCACATTTAGTTATTTTGTTGTAGCACTATATGTGAAATATAGTTGTTTTTAACCCTGGTTTTGACTTGAACTACTTAGTTAGTGGAAATAAGTGTGGAGAACTTGTTTCTAGGTCACAAATATGTGCAAGAAGATTTGGTTAAAGTTTGAGACTTATCGGAGTTGGTTTGACATTTTTAAACATACTGGTGGTGTGTTTTTAATGCCATTTTGATTAGCAGCTGATATGAAAAAATATGAAAATAGTGAAATTAGATTTTTAATGAATCTTAAGATTTATTTTAAGTCTATTGGAAGCAGAGAAATTAGATTTGGTGAAATCTAAGTATTCTTAGTAGATCGAGGTTTTAGTACCTTTTTAGGAGAAACCAAAGTTGACTTCCCCTTTTATAAATATCCCACGGTAGGGAAAGAAAGAAAAAAAAATAGAAAGCAAAGAAAAGAGAAAAGAGAGTAAGGGAGAAATCGAAGGACAAGAGAAAGAGGAAGGAGAAAGAGGATTCAAGGGGAGGCTTAACTTCATCTTCATCTTCATCTTCTTCTTCAAGACCTTAAGGTAGGGGACAATCTTGTTTTGGCACTTCCTTTTCATCTTCTTCATCTTATTCCATGAGGGGGGTTTGATAGGGGAAATAGATTTTTAGTGTTGTTCTTTGTTTGCTTTGACTTGAATGTTGTTGGAAAACTTGAAGATAGCTTGTTTATGAGTTGTTGGGTGCATAGAAATAGATTTCCAGCCCTTGTACTTCTTGATTTTTCATTTGTGATGAAAATGGGGTTTTAGAGTTTAAGTGAATGATTTAATCTAAGAATCCAAAATTTGGTGTTGTAAGTTAATGGTTTATGTTTCCTATGTGTTATTAAACTTGTTAGGGACTTAAAACCACTTAGAAACGAGTGAGTAAATTTCGTGAGAACCATTTTTGGAACAGTTGCACATTCTACAAAAAATTCTGCAAAATTGCTGTCATGTGGAGAGTGCCTAGACACCCAGTTTTGAGTGCCTAGACACCCAGATTACAAAGAAGATTGGTCACGCAGCAGGTGATGAGCGCCGAGACGCTCAAGGATAGGGCACCTAGACGCCCAGAGCAAATTTTATCAGAATCTTTATTTTGATGTTTTGAGATTCCTAATTGTTAAGATCCTTTGTTTAAGCCTAGTAGAGTGTGTTGAACTCTAATAGGAGTAATTGAAAAAGTGAGAATGTATTAAGTTAAGTTGACTTGAAATGTTAATTACGGGAGGTAATTAGACATGACTATATATACATATTTTGTGTATTGTGATGAATTGAGGAAATGAGTTTCCCTAAGTGTGGGAATTATTCATGTTTTCTCTTTTAAGAGTGTTAAAGTACTTCTATAAGTATTTTATGAAGTGTTGGGAATGGAACCTGAGATGCATATAGATCAATTGTGAAACTAGTTATGGGAAGTAATTAGTAATTGTTTTGCATGAGAGGTTTATGGAACATAAAGAGGCGTGTAATATCCTCTCTATGTATGGTTGAATCATGTTGATTTGTAATGCTAATTATGAGAGTTTAATTAGTAACGATGATATACTTGATTGTATGAGTTGTCTTTCTAAAAAGTACGAACCCCGTAGATGTGGGTGATTACTTTTTGATAGGTGTGAACCCAATAGATGTGGGTATTCTATATTGGATAAGGTGAATTGTATCTTTCCAAATATAGTGTTATTAATGATGGATTTCCTTGTTCATTATCGATAACTGCGTAGTTGATGGATTTCACTACCTGGGGGGATGGATTTCCTTTGTGATAATGATGTTTGCTGGATGGACTTCCAGTGCTTGTGTGAGCCCTGTAGATGTGGATGTTCTATATTGGGTAATGTGAATTGTATCCTTCCTAATATAGTGTTATTAAGGATGGATTTCCTTGTTCATTATCGATAACTACATAATTGATGGATTTCACTACCCGGGGGGGATGGATTTCCTCTGTGATAATGATGTTTGCTGGATGGACTTCCCGTGCTTTTTTCAAGGTTATGGTTGTGACTTCCATTACTTTGTTCAGGACTCATGCATTCATGACATTACCATGGAATTGGAGGTTCTTGGATATGGTATCATACATTATTCATTTTCATACTTAAGATTTTGCATAGACATAAACACTAGACATAACTTGGCCTAGCATGGCAATTATATGGGCAGTTACTTTCATAACATTATTCATGCATTGTAATTGTATGGGCAATCGCGTATCTCTATGTTGGAGATGTTTTTGCTTCTGTGTTTGAAGTGTTTTAAGTGTTAATTCCATAATTATAAATATTATCTGATTATATATATACTGGTATTGGAATGCTTTTACTAAGATATGTTATTTCTTACCCCGTTTGTGTTGCCATATAAATCCAAGTGCGGGTTCTTAGAAAGGGAAGAAAAAGATGTATGAGGATTAGATTAGTACAGATGTTATTTTGAGCTAAGCTTATATATGTTTTATATTTGCTTAGTTGTTCAGTGTTGTGTATAATAGTATGCCCTTTTGAGGCTGTGATGTATATATATAACTTTTGATATCGTGGCTCTCCATAATTATTTATATAAATGTTATGGGTTTAGTTGTGGTATATTAGAAGTAGCATGACCAGTGTTGTGTTATTCTTTTATATGACGATATATCTGGATAGCAAATACCGGGATGTTACAATATGGTATCAGAATCAGGTTATCCTGTTGAGCCGGGGTATCGACTAACTATACTTATGCATGTGTAGTGAGGATTATGCGTTTCTTATCTCTTACCTATGATTGTTTGAGTGGAATTGCATGTTTTACCTTTGGTATATCTGCTTCAACTACTGTTGCATGGTTACATGATATTAAGCCTAGCAAATTCAATATGTAATGTTCTATGTTTGCAGGAAACTATGGCAACATGAGGGCAACTGATAGCACAAGGGCGACCATGTGGCAGTCGGAATATGGATTCTAATAATGAAGGCACAGAGATAGCTACAGCTATGATGGCAATGGCCAATGTCATGAGGCAGCAGACTGAGCAAACAGTGGTGACTGCAAGAGTGTTAGAGAGGTTGGTACCTCAACAGCAAGTACCACCACCAGCTCAGGAGGTACCCGTCCGGAGAAATTAGAATTTTCTCGACATCCCGGAGTTCAGAAAGATGAATCCTCCAATGTTCAGAGGCGACTATGACCCCGTAAAAGCGGAAGAGTGGTTGATCGAATTAGAAATGATCTATGAGGTCATGGTTTGCTCTGAAGAGCAAAAAGTTTCCTTTGCTTCTTTTATGTTGGGAGGGGAAGCAGAGCAATGGTGGCAAAGCACCAGGAAACTGTTGGAAGCAGCAGGGACTTTGATCACATGAGGAGTATTCAAAGAGACCTTTTTGGAGAAATACTTTCCAAAAAGTTTACAGGATGATAAAGAAACAGAATTTCTGAGTCTTCGACAAGAGGACATGATGGTTGGATAATATCAGGCAAATTTCATGAGTTGTCCAAGTTTTCTTCTCAGTTTTGGCATAATCTAAATGAGAATTAGAAATGTGTCAGGTTTGAGTCCAGGCTGAGAGGGAATATAAGAAGGGTTGTAAGACCTATCGAAATCAGGGATTTTCCATCCTGGGTGAACAAGTGCAGGATTGTGGAGTCAGATAATCTCCAGCTTTAGGCAGAGCGAAATTTACAAAGCCTTCAGAAGAAGAAGAAGGTGGATAGTGGATATGGGAAAGGTGCTCCTAAATCCAGCTACCCACAAGAGAAAGATGAACAAGTTCGAAAAGATGATCAAGCTCTAAGGTGTACCAGGTGTGGCAGAAACCATGGAAACAAAGTGTGTATAGTGGATCAGATCACTTGTTATAAGTGTGGTGAGAAGGGACACTATGCTAAGTTGTCCTTAGAAGCAAGCAGATAATTGCTCCAGGAAGAGTCTTCAATCTGCAAGATGTGCAGGCATTACCATCTTTTGGTTTAGGAAAAGGTGAGTACATGGTTATACATGTTTAGTAACTTTGTTTTCTGAAAATTTAGTTGTATCTATGGTTGTATGTTAGTTATTATGACTTTATACATAAGGTAAACCAAATTTTGGCAACAAAATTCTAAAAAGGTGGGGAGAATGTAACATCGTAGTTAATGATGATAGACTTGTAAATGGTTCCAATAGTGGCCTAACACTAGTTTGTCATGCTTGTGAATTTTTGTGATCATCTAAGTACGTTTAGTCATTTTGCTGTAGCACTATATGTGAAATATATTTGTTTTTAGCCCTGGTTTTGACTTGAACTGCTTAGTTAGTGGAAATAAGTGTGGAGAACTTGTTTCTAAGTAAAAATTATGTGAAAGAAAATATGGTTAAAGTTTGAGACTTATCAAAGTTGGTTTGGCATTTTTAAACATACTAGTGGTGTGTTTTAATGCTAGTTTGATTAGCAGCTGATATGAAAAAATATGAAAATGGTGAAATCAAATTTTTAATGAATCTTAGGATTTATTTTAAGTTTGTTGGAGGCTGGGAAACTAGATTTGGTGAAATCTGAGTGTTCTTAGAATATCGAGCTTTTAGTACCTTTTTAGGAGAAGCCAAAGTTGACTTCCCTTTTTATAAATATCCCACGGCAGGGAGAGAGAGAGAAAAATAGAAAGCAAAGAAAAGAGAAAAGAAAGAAAGGGAAAAATCGAAGGAGAAGAGAAAGAGGAAGGAGAAAGAGGATTCAAGGGGAGGCTTAACTTTATCTTCATCTTCTTCTTCAAGGCCTTAATGTAGGAGGAAAATCTTGTTTTGGCACTTCCTTTTCATTTTCTTAATCTTATTCCATGAGGGGGGTTTGATAAGGGAAATGGATTTTTAGTGTTGTTCTTTGTTTTCTTTGGCTTAAATCTTGTTGGAGAACTTGAGAATAGCTTGTTTATGAGTTGTTGGGTGCATGGAAATGGATTTCTAGCCCTTGTACTTCTTAATTTTTCATTTGTGATGAAAATGGGGTTTTAGGGTTTAAGTGCATGATTTAATCTAAGAATGCAAAATTTTGTGTTGTGAGTTGATGGTTTATGTTTCTTATGTGTTATTAAACTTATTGGGGACTTAAAACCACTTAGAAACCTATTAGGAGTGAGTAAATTTCGTGAGAACCATTTTAGGAGCAGTTGCACGTTCTGCAGAATTGCTGTCATGTGGAGAACGCCTAGACGCCCAATATTGAGCGTCTAGATGCCCAAAGTCCAGAGAAGGTTGGTCACGCAGCAGGTGATGAGCGCCCATACGCTCAAGGATAGGGCGCCTAGACGCTCAGAGTAGGTTTCATCAGAATCTTTACTTTGATATTTTGAGATTCTTAATTATTAGGATCCTTTGTTTAAACCTAGTAGAGTGTGTTGAACTCGAATAGGAGTAATTGAAAAAGTGAGAATGTATTCAGTCAAGTTAACTTGAAATGCTAATTATGGGAGGTAATTAGACATGGCTATATATACATATTTTGTGTATTGTGATGAATTGAGGAAATGAGTTTCCTTAAGCGTGGGAGTTATTCATGTTTGCTCTTTTAAGAGTGTTAAAGTACTTCCATAAGTATTTGATGAAGTGTTATGAATGGAACCTGAGATGCATATAGATTAATTTTGAAACTAGTTATGGGAAGTAATTAGTAATTGTTTTGCATGAGAGGTTTGTGGAACATAAAGAGACGTATAATATCCTCTCTATGTATGGTTGAATCATATTGATTTGTAATGCTAATTATGAGAGTTTAATTAGTAATGATGATATACTTGATTGTATGAGTTGCCTTTCTAAAAAGTATGAACCTCGTAGATGTGGGTGATTACTTTCTGATAGGTGTGAGCCCCGTAGATGTGGGTGTTCTATATTGGGTAAGGTGAATTGTATCCTTCCTAATATAGTGTTATTATGGATGGATGTTCTTGTTCATTATCGATAACTGCGTAGTTGATGGATTTCACTACCCAGGGGGATGGATTTCCTCTATGATAATGATGTTTGCTGGATGGACTTCCAGTGCTTGTGTGAGCCCCGTAGATGTGGATGTTCTATATTGGGTAAGGTGAATTGTATCCTTCCTAATATAGTGTTATTAAGGATGGATTTCCTTGTTCATTATCGATAATTGCATAATTGATGGATTTCACTACCTGGGGGGGATGAATTTCCTGTGTGATAATGATGTTTACTGGATGGACTTCCAGTGCTTTTTTCAAGGTTATGGTTGTGACTTCCATTACTTTGTTCAGGACTCATGCATTCATGATATTACCTTGGAATTGGAGGTTCTTGGATATGGTATCATACATTATTCATTTTCATACTTAGGATTTTACATAGGCATAAACACTAGGCATAACTTGGCTAAGCATGGCAATTATATGGGCAGTTGCTTTCAAAACATTATTCATAGATTGTAATTGTATGAGCAATTGCGTATATTTGAGTTGGAGATATTTTTGCTTCTGTATTTGAAGTGTTAATTCCATAATTATAAATATTATCTGATTGTATATATATGTATATATGCTGGTATTGGAATACTTTTACTGAGATATGTTATTTCTCACCCCATTTGTGTTACCATGTAAATCCAGGTGCAGGTTCTTAGAAAGGGAAGAAGAAGATGTATGAGGATTAGCTTAGTACAGATGCTGTTTTGAGCTAAGCTTATATATGTTTTATATTTTCTTAGTTGTTCAGTGTTGTGTATAATAGTATGCCCTTTTGAGGCTGTGATGTATATATATATATTTTGATATCGTGGCTCTCTATAATTATTTATATAAATGTTATGGGTTTAGTTATGGTATATTAGAAGTAGCATGACCAGTGTTGTGTTATTCTTTTATATGACGATATATCTGGATAGCAAATACCGAGATGTTACAATATGGTATCAAAGTCAGGTTATCCTATTGAGGTGGGGTATGGACTGACTATGCTTATGCATGTGTCGTGATGGTTATGCGTTTCTTATCTCTTACCTGTGATTGTTTGAGTGGTATTGCATGTTTTGCCTTTGGTATATCTGCTTTAGCTACTGTTGCACGGTTACATGATATTGAGCCTAGCTAACTCAATATGTAATGTTCTGTATTTACAAGAAACTATGGCAGCACGAGGGCAACCGACAGCACGAAGGCGACCACGTGGGAGCTGGAATATGGATTCTAGTAATGAAGGTACAGAGATGGCTGCAGCTATGATGGCAATGGCCAATGCCATGAGGCAGCAGACTGAGCAAACAACGGTGACTACAAGAGTGTAAGAGAGGTTGGTACCTCAGCAGCAAGTACCACCACCAGCTCAGGAGGTACCCGTCCAGAGAAATTAGAATTTTCTCGACATCCCGGAGTTCAGAAAGATGAATCTTCCAATGTTCAGAGGCGACTATGACCCCGTAAAAGCGAAAAAATCGTTGACCGAATTAGAAAATATCTATGAGGTCATGATTTGCTCTGAAAAGCAAAGAGTTTCCTTTGCTTCTTTTATGTTGGGAGGGGAAGCAGAGCAATGGTGGCGAAGCACCAGGAGACTGTTGGAAGCAGCAGGGACTTTGATCACATGGGGAGTATTCAATGAGACCTTTTTGGAGAAATACTTTCCACAAAGTTTGCAGGATGATAAAGAAACGGAATTTCTGAGTCTTCGACAAGAGGACATGATGGTTGGATAATATGAGGCAAATTTCATGAGTTGTCCAAGTTTTCTTCTCAGTTTAGGCATAATCCAAACGAGAATTAGAAATGTATCAGGTTTGAGTCTGGGCTGAGAGGGAATATAAGAAGGGCTGTAAGACCTTTGGAAATCAGGGATTTCCCATCCTTGGTGAATAAGTGCAGGATTGTGGAGTCGGATAATCTCCAGCTTCAGGCAGAGCGAAATTTACAAAGCCTTCAGAAGAATAAGAAGGTGGATGGTGGATATGGGAAAGTTGCTCCTAAATCTAGCTACCCATAAGAGAAATATGAACAAGTTCGAAGAGATGATCAAGCTCTGAGGTGTACCAAGTGTGGCAGACACCATGGAAACAAAGTATGTATAGTGGATTAGATCACTTGTTACAAGTGTAGTGAGAAGGGACACTACGCCAAGAGTTGTCCTTAGAAGCAAGCAGATAATCGCTTCGGGAAGAGTTTTCAATCTGCAAGATGTGCAGGCATTACCATCTTCTGGTTCAGGAAAAGGTGAGTACATGGTTATACATGTTTAGTAACTTTGTTTTCCTAAAATTTGGTTGTATCTGTGGTTGTATGTTAGTTGTTAGGACTTTATACATAAGGTAAACCAAATTTTGGAGACAAAATTCTAAAAAGGTGGGGAGATTGTAACATCGTAGTTAATCATGATAGACTTGTAAATGGTTCTAATAGTGGCTTAACACTAGTTTGTCATGCTTGTGAATTTTTGTGATCATCTGAGCACGTTTAGTCATTTTGTTGTAATACTATATGTGAAATATAGTTGTTTTTATCCCTGGTTTTGTCTTGAACTGCTTAGTTAGTGGAAATAAGTGTGGAGAACTTGTTTCTAATAAAAAATATGTGCAAAAAGATGTGGTTAAAGTTTGAGACTTGTCAGAGTTGGTTTGGCATTTTTAAACATGCTAGTGGTGTGTTTAATGCTAGTTTGACTAGCATCTGATATGAAAAAATATGGAAATTGTGAAATCAAATTTTTAATGAATTTTAGGATTTATTTTAAGTTTATTGGAAGTTAGGAAACTAGATTTGGTTAAATCTAAGTGTTCTTAGAAGATTGAGCTTTTCGTACCTTTTTAGGAGAAGCCAACGTTGACTTCCCCTTTTATAAATATCCCACGGCAAGGAGAGAAAGAAAAAAAAATAGAAAGCAAAGAAGAGAGAAAAGAAAGAAAGGGAAAAATCGAAGGAGAAGAGAAAGAGGAAGGAGAAAAAGGATTCAAGGGGAGGCTTAACTTCATCTTCATCTTCTTCTTCAAGACCTTAAGGTAGGGGGAAAATCTTGTTTTGACACTTCCTTTTCATCTTCTTCATCTTATTCCATGAGGGGGGTTTGATAGGGAAAATGGATTTTTAGTGTTGTTCTTTGTTTGCTTTGGCTTAAATCTTGTTGGAGAACTTGAGGATAGCTTGTTTATGAGTTGTTGGATGCATGGAAATGGATTTCTAGCCCTTGTACTTCTTAATTTTTCATTTGTGATGAAAATGGGGTTTTAGGGTTTAAGTGAATGATTTAATCTAAGAATCCAAAGTTTTGTGTTATGAGTTGATGGTTTATGTTTCTTATGTGTTATTAAACTTATTAGGGACTTAAAATCACTTAGAAACCCATTGGGAGTGAGAAAATTTCGTGAGAACCATTTTTGGAACAGTTGAACGTTCTGCAGAATTGTTGTCATGTGGAGAGCGCCTAGATGCCCAGTATTGAGCGCCTAGATGCCCAGAGTCCAGAGAAGATTGGTCGCGCAGCAGGTGATGAGCCCTCATACGCTCAAGGATAGGGTGCCTAGATGCCCAGAGTAGATTTCATCAGAATCTTTATTTTGATGTTTTGAGATTCTTAATTGTTAGGATCCTTTGTTTAAACCTATTAGAGTGTGTTGAACTCGAATAAGAGTAATTGAAAAAGTGAGAATGTATTCAGTCAAGTTGACTTGAAATGCTAATTACGGGAGGTAATTAGATATGGCTATATATACATATTTTGTTTATTGTGATGAATTGAGGAAATGAGTTTCCCTAAGTATGGGAGTTATTCATGTTTGCTCTTTTAAGAGTGTTAAAGTAAGTATTTGATGAAGCGTTATGAATAGAACCTGAGATGCATATAGATCAATTTTGAAACTAGTTATGGAAAGTAATTAGTAATTGTTTTGCATGACAGGTTTATGGAACAAAAAGATATGTATAATATCCTCTCTATGTATGGTTGAATCATATTGATTTGTAATGCTAATTATGAGAGTTTAATTAGTAATGACGATATACTTGATTGTATGAGTTGCCTTTCTAAAAAGTATGAACCCCGTAGATGTGGGTGATTGCTTTTTGATAGGTGTGATGTGTGTTCTATATTGGGTAAGGTGAATTGTATCCTTCCTAATATAGCGTTATTAAGGATGGGTTTCCTTGTTCATTATCGATAACTGCGTAGTTGATGGATTTCACTACCTGGGGGGGATGAATTTCCTCTGTGATGATGATGTTTGCTGGATGGACTTCCAGTGCTTGTGTGAGCCCCGTAGATGTGGATGTTCTATATTGGGTAAAGTGAATTATATCCTTCCTAATATAGTGTTATTAAGGATGGATTTCCTTGTTCATTATCGATAACTGCATAGTTGATGGATTTCACTACCCAGGGGGGATGGATTTCCACTGTGATAATGATATTTACTGGATGGACTTCCAGTGCTTTTTTCAAGGTTATGGTTGTGACTTCCATTACTTTGTTCAGGACTCATGCATTCATGATATTACCTTGGAATTGGAGGTTCTTGGATATGATATCATACATTATTTATTTTCATACTTAGGATTTTGCATAGGCATAAACACTAGACATAACTTGGCCTAGCATGACAATTATATGGGTGGTTGCTTTCATAACATTATTCATGCATTGCAATTGTATGGGCGATTGCGTATCTCTGAGTTGAAGATGTTTTTGCTTCTGTGTTTGAAGTGTTAATTCCATAATTGTAAATATTATCTAATTGTATATATATATGTATATATGCTGGTATTAGAATACTTCTACTGGGATATGTTATTTCTCACCCAGTTTGTGTTACCATGTAAATCCAGGTGCGGGTTCTTAGAAAGGGAAGAAGAATATGTATGAGGATTAGCTTAGTACAGATGCTGTTTTGAGCTAAGCTTATATATGTTTTATATTTGCTTAGTTGTTCAGTGTTGTGTATAATAGTATGCCCTTTTGAGGCTATGATGTATATATATAACTTTTGATAACGTGGCTCTCCATAATTATTTATATAAATGTTATGGGTTTAGTTGTGGTAAATTAGATGTAGCATGACCAGTGTTGTGTTATTCTTTTATATGACGATATATCTGGATAGCAAATACCGGGATGTTACAGAATCCACTACTAGATTTATATGACAATGCTAACCTACATATCATTTATATTAACATGATCAATTATGTTATTATGTGATTGTGAGATTAATTCTCTGTTTTCCTTAAGTTTTGGTTAATTTAGCAACTGCTCAAATTAATCCCTAATCACTGGTTAGCTATAAAGCAGCCACTTTTATATCCTCTTAATGATAGCATTAAGATTTAGAAAATCAATTACACTAAGGTCCAATTACACACCGGAATTGAATTACTTAGATCATATGTCTCACTAATCATACCACCGCAACCACGCATAGCAATCCTAGTTTTACCACTTTCAAAAATTGCAAAGAGTATAAAAACCTTTACACCGATTTAAGAACAGAAACATATGAATAAGAACATAATTGTATTGAATATAAAGGAATATAAAGGATTTACATAATCAAAACTAGGGTTTCATCTTCTCTTAATCAAATAAGAAGTTTAGCCATACATGGAAAATAAGAAATCAATAGAAAAACTAAAGAAAGTCATCATCAAGAACACAAGTGTAGAAGAAAAATTGAATATCAAACTGATTTCCAATTATCACAATTGGTTGATCTTTGATAATTCGAATCTGAATCTTCAATCTTCGATCTAACCTTTCTCTCTCAGTTCCTTCGTAGCTTGCAGTCCAGAGATCCTTCTCTTTTGAGCCTAAGCACTCCTATTTATAGGTATTTTGACCTAACTCCTCATTAAAATGCGCATTCAAATTTTTGTTTCGCAGACACGGGCTGTGTCATTTGACACGGCCTAACCTGTGTCTGCCTCTACCAGTAAAATTTCAATTGGACTGAAAGTCAGAGAAGGACATGGCCTACCCCGTGTCAAGTGACATGGGCCATGTCTTCAACCAGCTCAAATCTAAATCCTTTTTTGTGATGCCAGAGAAAGACATGACCCACCCCGTGTCTGGGAACAGGGGCCGTGTCATTTGGTTCCATCATTTTCATCCCATATTCTTCACAAAAACTCTTCTTTCTTTGTTTCCAGGGGTGATATTAATCTCCTTGAACCTTTGGCTCTCTCTTCAAGTGGATAGAAGACCAGGTTTGAGGCTAATGGATTTCATCACATATATATTTCCTGAAAAATACAATTCAATTATGAGTGCTTATAATCACAATTAAGCATAGTTTCACAATAAACATCTGATTAAGTTTTATATCAGAAACTTAGCTAAATATTAATAATTAAGCACATATGAAGTCTAATTAAATCAAACATAAGACACTTAATATATGGAAATAATAGACAGATCAAATACTCCCACACTTAGCCTTTTGCACTCTTGGGCAAAAATATAAAAATGAAGCACATGTATCCCAACAAGCAATGAAAGTGCAGAACAATGAGCAAAGATCTACACACCTTAGTCTTTTCAAGAAATCTAAGCAATCAGGAATTCTCTCCCTTTACAATCCAAACCAGCAAGTAAAGTTAATCAAATTTTAGGGTTAAATCAACATGATAAAACTTCACTGAAATGCTCTTTCACTCAAGTGTATCAGGCTTGTGTTTACTCTCAACCAATTCATGAAAACATGCCCTACCATAAGCTTGTCAAGCCTCTACTTCTCTACCACTTGGGCCACATGCACACAAAGATCAAAAGGTCTTCAATTAAGTTGTAATGGAGTCAGGGTCAATGTAGGATATACCAAGGATAAACAGAGTTAAACCATAGGAATTAGAAAAGTAAATGGGAATATATTCAATCATTACAATAAAAATCACTCAAGTACTTTTTCTTCAACCTCAATTTTCTTTTTGCATTTTTCCTTTTTCTTGCCTTTTCTCTATATAAGCAGTCGAATTTTTCCTTTTCTTCATTTCTTTTTTTCTCATTTTTGAGCCTTTTTTTTTTCATCATCACATCCAAGCATCTTTTTGTTTTGCCAATATATTTTTATATGCATACATAGCTAAGCAAATGGTGCGTGAAATCCGCAAGTGTACGGTTTCGTCGTCAAGTAATAAAAAGATCGAATCCACAGGGACTGTATCTATGAATACCAATTAATTAATTAATTCAATTAAATTAAACAAAGGAGATAAAATTGTTGATTGATAAGAATGTAGTAACAAAACAATTAAATAAAATTAAGAAAACAGAATTCAAACTAAAATAGCACTTATTCAAGAAGGGGTTTTCAGATTTAAGAAAGTTTCAAGATTGGGGTACCACAATGATACAAGATAAATCTTAATTGACAACCCTTTTATTAAAGCTGAAATTCAATTGAAGGTGAATTACCCTAAATTAGTTAATGTTCTCTCTCAAGATACAAGATCCGTGCCCAATTAAACCAATTCCTACTCGTGGTAATTGAATTTAAATTGAACCCATTACGCTTTGTGGTAATTCATTGATTCCTCGAAAGGCTAAAACTACTCTCGTGATTTAGACCTTAAGTTCAATTCTTATGGTTCCAACACTTAGGTTCACCTCTCAGTACGTCCCTAAATGCCTATGAGATGCAAATAAGTGGCCAACAAATTCACATGAATAAGAGCAATAAAAACTGAATCAATGAACATTCAAGATCAATAAAAGGGGAAACAACATCAATTAATCATTATCAAAGTATCAAAGGGCATTGCCCAATCTTAGAAACAAAGGAAACTACTCAAACATAGAGAGGAAGAGAACAGAAATCAAACGTAAAAACATCTCAAACCAGAAATAATGGAAGAAGAAGGGAGAAAGAGAGAAATGAAGGAGAATCAACCCCCTCTTGATAACCAATGGTGCCCTTTTATAGAAGTCTAGGGTAACAAAATGACAAAGGTGAGTGGATGGATGAGTGGGTTAGTGGAGTGGGGTGGTTGAGTGGATTGGTTGAGTGGGTGAGTGGGTGAGTGGGTTGGTTTGAGTGGAGTGGATTAAATATTGGTTGAGTGGGTTAGTTGAGTGGATGAGTGGTTGAGTGGGTGAGTGGATGACTAGTTGATTTAGTTGAGTGGGTTGGTTTAGTGGGTGAGTGGTTAAGTAGTTGAGTGGATGAGTGGAGTGGAGTGGTTGAGTGGTTGAGTGGATGAGTGGAGTGGTTTGGTTGAGTGGAGTGGAGTGGTTGAATGAGTGGGGGAGTGGGTTAGTGGAGTGGAGTGGTTGAATGAGTGGGTGAGTGGGTGCGAAAATTTTGTGTCTGACTTGAAAGCCAAAAACGACCGACTAGAAATCCGATCCATGAAAAGTACTCTTCATAAAAGTTGTAGATCTTTGTCTTGGCTATAACATGCATATCTGGATCGTCCAATTTGGCTTCCTACAGCCCAAGATATGGCCCAAATACCACAGGTTGCTCAAACCCAACTTCAGCACCTCTGTTCCGACTTGCAAGCCCAAACTGACCCATTAGACTTCATTCTTTCAAAATGTGTTCTTCATGAAAGTTGTTTATTTGGGTCTTGACTATCAACTATCCAAATTTTAGCCCATCTCCATTATTATAGCTTGAGATATGATTTTATGAGTGCACACCGTTCGGATTCTAGAGACAGAACCCGTATTCTGACTTCCATGTAAACTTAGGTCCCTTAGACATCTATTTAGGACTTCGAGATCTTCATCAAAGTTGTAGAGCTTCCTCTTAGCTTTCCTACAAGATAAAATTCATGGTTATCAGATATCAGGAACTCAAGTTATGGCCAAAATACAGAAACAGTGTAAAATTTCAATAATGCTGAAAATATTCAATTATGACCAAATTGAGCTCAAACTCACAAAATCATGCTAAACTCAATCAATTAAGAATATGGAGAGTGTAAATGACTAAACATAAGGGTTTCTTAATGAATAAAATATGTGATTATCAGCAAACATATTGTTAAATATCCCCGCACTTAAAGCAAAACTAATTCCCAACACAATTAAGCTCTTTTACTCCCTAAGGTAAGATAACAAAATGGTTTTTCGCTTTTAGGCTTGAATTGAGCTGTAAATGAAGAAAAAGTCAATTAGGCTCAAAGGGGATAAACAATGGATAAAATGCAAGGATGGCTGTTTGGCCAGTAACTATTGGAAAGACATGCCTTTTTCATATCAATTACATGCAGTGGTTATTTGCAACTTAAAAGAGAATCAAACCAAGTCATGAAGAACACATAATCATGAGTAGAATCAAGCAACAAAGAACCAAAGTGGCCTAAAATTAACCATTCACATCAAGGCCCAAAATCTCATTTGGTCTCAATTTATCACATTCAAATTAACCCTTTAATTTTTTAAGACCTCACCTGACAAATTTGAAAGCAAAAAAATCTACTCCTTCAATTTTTTTTTTTAAATGAATCTTTTACTCACCATTCAAATCACTCTAAAACCTATTGGAGAGATATGCACCATAAATTTAACATGATCATTACTCATTACTCCCCCCACACTTAAAGCAGACATTGCCTCTAATGTCAAGGCATACACACATCAGAGAAAATAACACAAGTAAACCAACAATGCATATTCAAAGACATTAAGAAGAACATTGAATCCATGATCAGTAATTATCATTTATGTCCAAAATAAGATCCAATACAATAGCAAAATATCAACAATCAGATTCAAAAATAGAAGTGAGGGTTGCATAAATGGATGGCACAAGAGAGCGAGAAATTGGGGCTTCACTTTGTTGGAGACATGGGCAACCATGTAAGAAACACACCAAGGTCTACTTAACTTAAGAAACTCAGCAAGAAAATAATAAAGAAACATAAAATAAGAGAGAAAATAAAGCAAATCTGATTTTTTTTTTAATGATGGGTTGCCTCCCATTAAGCGCTTGGTTTATTGTCCTCGGCCTGACATTGTGCCACACTCTAGTGTTCTTTATAATGTCGATTGAAAAGGGTCATCTCTTCCACTTCTTCCTTTTCTGGAAACTCATGATAAGGCTTCAGACGGTGTCCATTGACCTTGAATATTTTGCTAGATGCCTCATTCATGATTTCCAATCTCTGAAAAGTTCCTGGTGAATCATGGATATCTTCACTCCATGGCTCTCTTTCATCATCCCTCTTCTTTTCCTGTAAATCTAAACTATGAGTCAATACTGTATTAAGAGCATCAAAATGATCAAACTCAAAAGTTACAAAAATTAAGGAATCAAAAGCATCAAACGAATTAATCAAACAGGCAGAGTGCACATCACTCGAGTATCGCATAGCTTCAAAAATATTGAATCTGATCAATTTCCCATCAAATTCCATGGTTAACGTCCCTGAGTACACATTAATTTTTGTCCATGCAGTCTTCAAGAATGGTCTTCCCAACAAAATAGGAGCAGAGTTGGGGGATTTATCCTCTTCCATGTCCAACACATAGAAGTCTGCCGGAAATACTAATTCATTCACCTGCACTAAAACATCCTCAACAACACCCTTTGGGTATGCGTTAGATCTATCTACCAATTGAATAATAACATCAGTTGGCTTTAAAGGACCTAGACATAAAGATGCATAAATGGAATAAGGCATGACATTTATGGATGCACCTAAATCTAGTATTTCCCTCTCACACCTTGTGTTACCTATAGTGCATGGTATGGTGAATGTGTCAGGATCCTTACACTTTGTTGGGAGTTTCTTGGTAATAACTGTTGAAACATTCGCTCCCACTTGAACCTTCACATTTCCTTTTAACTTTCTTTTATTAGTATAAAATTCTTTTAAAAACTTGGCATACCTAGGCACTTATTTAATGACATATAACAAAAGAATGTTAACTTCCACCTTCCTAAAGGTCTTTAGGATCTCTTTATCTGCTTATTCTTTCCCAATCTTAACCAACTTGCTAGGAAAAGGGGCCCTAGTGACATACTTAGGAAGGGGTTCAGAAATACTTACCTTAGGGGCTTTGGAGTTTTTCCCCTCCTTATTTACCTTCTCAATCCTTTCATTTTTCTCTTTAGTGACTTATGGAGAGGATGTAGATTCATCTAACACCTTCCCACTTCGCAAAGTGATAGCACTAGCATTTTCCCTCGGATTCATTTCCGGTTGTAAGGAAAGTCTCCCAGAAAGTTAGCGTTGAACCTTGTTGAGGTCTGTGTTACTAATAGTGGCCCTTATTTCTTATTGAAAACTTTGTATAGTGGCCTTTTGCTCTTGCTGAAATTGAATGCTACTAGTGGCCATTTGCCTCATTAACTCCTCTAGTGAAGGCTCAGGTTGCTTAGGAGCTTGACCTTATTGTTGTCTCTGAGGGAAAGGAGCTTGCCTCTGTTGAAATCCTAGAGGTCCATAGGCTGTAGGTTATTTCTAGAACTGCTTTCCATAGCTCAAGTTGGGATGATCCCTCCATCCCGAATTATATGTATTAGAGTAGAGGTTGTAAGTTATGGAAGATCCAGAATATCCCCCTACTATTTTTACCTCCTCGCTTGTGTCCTCTTGTAGAGTGGGACACATATCAGTGGGATGTCCAAGAGAACAACAGATCCCATAAGCTTTTACATGTGCTTTCCCATTATCTAATAACCGTTGAACCATGGTAGCCAACTGGGCCACTTGTTACTGGAAACTGGTCGTTTCTGCCTCTTTAACTGCTCTCACTCTGGTGCCATTCCTGGTAAAGAATTGTTGATTGTTTGCAGCTATTCTTGATGTCAAATTTATAGCTTCTTGAGGAGTCTTATCAACCAAAGCTCTTCCACTAGCAGCATCAATCATGTTACGTCCATCACTAACAAACCCTCATAGAAATACTGAATCAAAAGTTGCTCACTGATTTGATGTTAAGGGCAGCTAGCACACAGTCTCTTGAACCTCTCCCAGTAGTCATAAAGTGATTCCCCATGCCTTTGTTGGATGTCGCAGATTTCTTTTCGAATGGTTGCGGCCTTTGAGGCAAGGAAGTATCTATCCAGGAAAGCTCGAGCCATATCCTTCCATGAATTGATGGATCCATATGGCAAATCGTATAGCCACTCTTTTGCAGAATCTTTTAGTAAGAATGGAAAAGCTTTCAGCTTGACTTGTTTTACTAGAATCCTAATTGGCTTCATGCTAGAACAAACTACATGGATATCCTTCAAATGCTTGTTGGTATTGATCTGTTGATTACTCCTATATTTTAATCGCCTTGTAATTGATTCATTGAACTCCATTTGTATTTAATTGTCATCATTTAGCTTAGTTTCTGATATCAAACACTAATTGAAACATTATTGTGAAACTTTGCTTAAATATGTTCATTAGCACTCATAATTGAATTATGCTTTTCAGTCACTGGGCTTCTTAAGGTTCAATTAGGTTTAATTAAGTTGGTTTTGATACATTTTATGATATTAAGCTTGATTGGATCATTGAAGGAATTATTGCATGAATTAACCTTAATTTATCTTTTTGACAGTGTTCAGTAAACTAGCTATAATTTGAGTTTCAAATATCTGATTGATGTCATTTTGGTCTTATACGAAAGTTAAGACAATTCTCTACTACTTTCAAGAAGATCTCAAAAGCCCAATCATACGTTTGGATAACTCAAATTGGAGTTGAAGCAAGAACTAGGGTGCTGATCCAGACATCTTGACCTATGCGTATTGTTCATGACATAACTCGAGCGACAAGTTATCAAATAGGCTGAAATTTTGATAGTTGATAGTTAAGATCCAAATATACAACTTTTATGTTGAACACTTTTCTGGATTTGGAGGTCTAATTGGTCATATTGGGCTTGGAAATTAGATTATAGGGCCTAAGTCAAATTACAAGGCCTGCGTCAGATTACAGGGCCTAGGCTGCGTAAAAAAATACACGGCCATGTGAGAGTACACGTCCTAGGCCGTGTACTCCTTTGACTTTTGTAATTAAAACAATAAATTTTGATCCTCTAGGCAGTGTCATACACGGCCTAGGCTATGTATGCATGCACAGCCGTGTATTTGTGTTAGAAACTCAATTATTGAAACTTCTACGAGAAGTTTGTGTTGGGGGCCTATATATTCACACTCTTAGCACGTTTTGAAGGGAGTTCTAACCTAGGAGAGCAACTGCAACTCCTTGGAGAAGGAGAGGGGAGTCTTGGATCAAAGATTGGAGTCTCAGGTTCGAGCAATCGGAGATCCATCATCCTCAATTCTCAGAAACTCGTTTGCTCTTTAGTTTTTCTTCTGCACTTTATTTCTCATGTTGTTCTTTCTTAGTTTTTCTTGTTATTTTGTTCTAGCTATGTGTAACTAAACCTCCCTTGGTTAAGGGGGTGATGAAACCACTAGTTTTGATACTGTGAATCTTTCATATTTGATTATTTCAATACAGTTATGTTTTTATTCATATATTTCTGAATCTATTGTTGGTATGAAGGTTTTTGTACTTGTTCCCACTTTAAAAGTGGTAGATCTGGGTTTATTATGCGCGGTTGTGGTAGTAGATCTAGCAGAAGTTATGATATTCATGTGGGTATAATTATCTTTATGCTATTTTCCAATTATAAAAGTGGTAGATCTGTGTTTATTATGCGCGGTTGCGGTAATAGATCTAGAGAAATATATGTTTTAAGTAATTTAATCCCGGTGTGTGATTAGATCTTAGTGTAATTGGTTTTCTAAAACGTAATGCAATTATTAGATAGTTATAAGAGCAGTTGCTTTATGACTAATCAGTGATTAAGAGTTGATTTGAGTGGTTGTTGAATTGGTCAACACGTAAGGAAAATAGGGATTTACTCTCACAATTGCGTAAAAACATAATTAAGCATGTTGGAATGAAAGGATATGTTGGTTTACACTATCATATAAATCTAGTCGTGGATTCAATCTCTTAACCAATTTTCTTATATTGTTGATTTCAGTTTATTTATTGTTATTGTCTTTGAAGCTGTTCATTGTTCATCAAAACTCCAAAACCCCCCTATTTACTGTTTATTGTCAATCAGAGTCTAAATTGGGAATTGTTTAATAGTGTTCATTGAATTGATTCTCTGTGGATTAACCCTTACTAACTACAACTAGTTATAAGATTTTTTATTTTCTGGTGGGCCTGACAACTGATTTTTATCTAAATTTTAATCACTATCCGCCTCACACCAGGGATCCTCCCCGGCCAACCCATTAAAAGATGGCAGAAGATGGATTAGGCCGGACTTCAATTTAAATGTCGCTTCATTTTCTGGAATTTTTATGCACAGAGGCTGTTGGTCCAAGTTTGGAGCACCCAACGCCCTTAGAGTATTTTCTACCATCGCCTCTTCTTCAGATATCTCAGAGCTTGATAGATTTATATGGCGGACAGCTTCAAGATCAGTAAGTGTGAATTGGAAATTAGATGCATGGAAAGGAAACTGGGGATGTAAGCTGGTTTGATCAATATAGTGCCTTAAATTGCTCGCTTTCTCTTCCAATTCTTTAATGGACACAGACACTTGCAAAACAATCAGAAATAAAGAATTAAAGTATTAAAAACTGAAACAAAAAATAGAGTGAAAAATAGGAAACAAATGAATAGCGCAATTGGACAATTAGTTCCCCGACAATGGCGCCAAAATTTGGTGTGCTACAGATTGTGATTAAAACAGTTGTTAAGTTCTACTAAAAATATAAAAACCTTACAACTAGTTGTAGTTAGTAATGGTCGATCTATAGAGAACTAATTCAATTAACACTATTAATCGATTCCAAATTTTAACTCTGATGAACAATAAATAGTAAAAAATGGATTTTGTTTATTAAAACTAATAACAGAAATTGAATCTAAAGCAACAGTAATAAACACGATTTGATTTACCAATTTAAAGACGTTGGTTAAGACATGGAATCCACCACTAGATTTATATGATAATGTTAACCTATATATTCTTTATATTAACATGATCAATTATGTTCTTATGTGATTGTGAGATTAATTCTTCGTTTTCCTTAAATTTTGGTTAATTTAGCAACTGCTCAAATTAATCCCTAATCACTAGTTAGCTATAAAGTAACCGCTCTTCTATCCTCCTAATGACAGCATTAAGATTTAGAAAACCAATCACACTAAGGTCCAATTACACACCGAAATTAAATTACTTAGATCATATGTCTCACTAATCATACCACCGCAACCGCGCATAGCAATACTAGTTTTATCACTTTCGAAAATAGCAAAGAGTATAAAAACCTTTATACCAAATTAAGAACAGAAACATATGAATAAGAACATAACTGTATTGAATATAAAGGAATACGAAGGATTCACATAATCAAAACTAGGGTTTCATCTTCCTTAAATAAGAAGTTTAGCCACACATGATAAATAAGAAATCAACAAAAAAACTAAAGAAAGTCATCATCAAGAATACAAGTATAGAAGAAAAATTGAATATAAAATCGATTTCCAATGATCATAATTGGTTGATCTCCGATAATTTGAATCCGAATATTCAATCTTCGATCTAATCTTTTTCTCTCAGTTCCTTTGCAGGTTGCAGTCCAGAGATCCCTCTCTTTGGAGCCTAAGCACTCCTATTTATAGGTATTTTGACCTAACTCCTCATTAAAACACGTATTCAGCTTTTTGTTTCGTAGAGACACGGCCTAACCCGTGTCTGCCTCTGCTAGTAAAATTTCAATTAGACTGAAAATCAGAGAAGGACACGGCCTACCCCGTGTCAAGTGACATGGGTCGTGTCTTCAAGCAGCTTTGATCTAAATCCCTTTTTGTGATGTTAGAGAAGGACACAGCCTACCCTGTGTTTAGGGACACGGGCCGTGTCATTTGGTTCCATCATTTTCAGCCCATATTCTTCACAAAAACTCTTCTTTTTTTATTTCCAATGGTGATATTGATCTCCTTGAACCTTTGGCTCTCTCTTCAAGTGGATAGCAGACCAGGTTTGAGGCTAATGGACTTCATTACTTATAGATTTCCTGAAAAACATAATTCAATTATGAGTGTTTGTAATCACAGTTAAGTATAGTTTCATAATAAACATCCGATTAAACTTTATATCAGAAACTTAACTAAATGTTAACAATTAAGCACATATGAAGTCTAATTAGATCAAACATAAGACACTCAAGATATGGAAATAATCGACAAATCAGTGGCCATCACCTCTTGGTAGATTTGAGCCCGTGGTGTGTTGAAAGGGGTGTAATCTTGATGCCTCCCTTTTGGTAGTGGCTTGGAGTTTCGGGGTTGTGAAGAGGCTTAGGTTTCATCTCCTCACTCTTATCTACATGCTTTTTGGTGCAGATTATGTCTTTCGCGTTGATATACTTGTCAGCTTTTGCTCTAAATTCATCCATCTTCTGGGGTTCCTTTTTTAGCAAGAAAAGTGAAAAATGGACCAGAGCAGAGGTCGTCCCTTATGTAGTGGAGAGCTATCCTTTCATCCTAATCACGGATGTTTAAGCATTCTTTATTAAACTAGGTTATGTAATCCCATAGTGATTTTTCTTTGTCTTGCTTAATGTGGGAGAGAAATGAAATAGACTTCGGTTGCACCTTATTGGTAATGAATTGTAGCATAAATCATGAGGACAAGGTTTCCCAGTTGAGTTGGGGTCAAGGTTGTAAACCATCTTGAGGCGCCTTTCTTTAGAGAAAGGAGGAAAGCGTAGCACGTGAGTGGATCATCACCTCCAACAAATAGCATGGCAGAAACATAAGCATCTAAGTGCTCCTATGGATTCGTAGTCCCATCATAGGCTTCAATATTGGTGGGATACTTAAAACACCTTTGGATCTCATAGTCCATCAAAGCATATGAGAATGGTTGATTCTACTCGACAACCGTTCTTCGTTATCCAGGATCCTACTCCCTGGGAGCTTGCCTCTATTTGTTTTCGTTTATGCTCTTGGGCTCTGTGATCCTAGTGTTTTCTGGATCACGGTTCCCATCGCATATCAGTTCTCTTCTGGTATTTTTCTTCTTGTGCAGAACCCAGTTCTTATCTTCTCTCTCCACATGGACGGACCTCTTAAGTTCGTGAATGCACTTTTCTTAAAGACAAATCAAGGAGATCAACTCTCGGTAGGACAATGCTGAAGGGGCGACTCTTCTTGTTGAGATTGGTTACCTTCATTATTTCTTCTCATTCCTAAGCGCTACGGCGCTAAGATACAAGTCCTTTTCCATAGTGGCTCCACGTGACCCGAGCCTCTGCGTGCGGCCCTCACTAGAGAGAGAAACCTCTTCCCCGTCTCACTTGGGTTCAGGATGACAGCAACTGGATCTTGAGTAGTTGTAGAGCCTCGACGGTGGCTGGTGGTGGGTTGGTTCTACAACGTTGGGGCACGGTTTTTCCTAGTAGTTACCATGTTGGAAGTGATGGGAGTAGAAATTTATCTTTTCCCACAGACGGCGTTAATGTTTTGAATGAGTTAGAATATTTTACTTGAAGACCTTTTTAGTGACGGGTTGGTGGTGTTTTCCTCCGTAGCGCAATGACTTGAGTGGTGGTGTAGAGGTGAGAAGGTACTTACAAAATATACTCTGACGCTCAAGTTAGCAGATGCACTAGAGAGTGATAATAAGGTTCAAGTCTTTACCTTGGTGGTTCACTTTGATTTTATAGGTGAGAGTAGTCCAAAGGTTGGATCAATTAAGCGGAATATTACCATTGGAATCCTCATTAATGGGTAGTTATATCCAATTATGGGATATATAACAGACTATATTTATGTGGGAATCGCTAGTATCATAACCCATAATTGTGTAACAGTTATGTTACAGAAGTGGCTAAATGGTCGGAATCCGCCATGCTAGAGGTGGTGAGACGCACGCATTAGCTGAGATGATCCAAAGAGTATGGATCCAGACCTTGGTCCAGAACAGATGATAATTACAAATTATGGCTAACTCTAAGCTCAAAATTCAAATTTTTATTATATAAGCATCTTTTGCTCTTTATAATTATAAAAGAAGATTGGAGCATATACTAATATTCTTCAATGCTTGGAGGTTTTTGAATAATAAATATGAATAAAGGAGAAATTCTTAGGTAAACATGGAGCACCACAGTTGGATGCATTATGTCAATCAATACTTAATATTTTTATTGATATTTGTGAAATTAATTGTATAACATAAAAATCTATGAAAATACTAAGTTTTGATTGGTCTGATGCATGGGTAAGAATTTCTCTTAATAAAGGTCACATGCATGTTTTTCTACAAAGTAGCAGTAATAAACATATTACAACGAGTAGTTATGTTTTCTTCCCTTCTATGTGATTCTGTAATTCTATTCTAGTTTAGTTGTATCTACTCTTATGAATTCTATTTCAAGAATTATGAGTTTATGAATTAATCATTCATCTACTTAATTCAATAATATTGTGAGTCATCTTGGTGTTGGTGCTTCTCCTTATTCGCCGCTGCCCGGTGCCAAACTGTCACAGAAAACAAAAACAAACATCGCCCAACCATAGAGCAAACCAATAAGCTAAGGCCATTGTTTATGGTGATAGGGCAACAGAGGGCATCTGTTTAGTTTTTCTTCCTTATGCAAACAACCAAACTCTCGAGAGGCCAGGTGGGTAACCGGGTTCTGTCAATTTCCCCATTGCCCTACAAGAAGTTTATTGTAAATAAAGTTGGGCATATGTGTTGAGGCTCGTGGGTTGATCTGTTTAACTGGGCATATTAAAGGGTTATGACTACTTAAATTGTCAACCTGTTTAAATGTGAGGCAATAATCTTGGATGGCTTAATATGCAGGTTGGACCGTGACGCGATCTCACTTTATTAAGAAAATAATGATAAGTATTCCCTCTCAAAAACAAGCTGCTCAATCCAAGCTCCTAACTTGTCTAGTCCCTAGGCCCAACTATAGGCTTCAAATATCAATTCAAAAAACCCAACTAAAGGCCTCATTTTAAAATTACACACTTTTTTTATTTTAAATTATTAAAAATTATAAAATTGATTAACTAGCGAGTCTTAAGGTTCTAAAAATCGAATCAATCATTTAACCAATACAAAAAATAATTCACAATTCAATGATTCAATCATAGTCGATTGAACTGGAACATAATTTTATATATAAATAATTTTAGACATAAATTAAATATTTAAAATGATTTTTATTTATAATTAGAATGATATTGTATTAATATGCATTATGTTAATAATATTATGACAATGTAGTGTTAATAAGTAAATAAAAAGAAAGTAAAAAATTAGTATAACTATTTATAATGTTAACAAAAAAATGAATTATCATTGTAATTTAAATATTTTTGTATTATATAAAATAATAATAATAATAATAATAATCATCATCATCATAATATATGTTTTGAATTATATAAATATTATATTTGAAGAAACAATGTAATATATTATATAATATATGCACATTTCCTAAACAACACTTTTGTCATGATATTTGTATGGATTAGGATCGTCTGTAGTGAGAAAACTCTTAATCTCACTTTTAAAAGTTGTCGTATTACATTTATTTTTAATATTTTATTATATAAAAATTTGATTTCATAGTTAAGATCCTCAGCAATTATTTTTCAACTGAAAAGGATCCTAATCCATGGTTGCATACATAGCAAAACAATGTTCGGTTAACGGTTGAACCGGTGGGACCAACCGTTCTAGTGTGGTTCTTTGTATATTGGCTAGTCTGTTAACCTACATGTTAAGAAGGTTGGGCCCAAATCACCTATATCACCATCACTTTTGTTGAACAAGCGAACCTGTCCGATTGCTTACGACAAGCTCGTACTGGCCGGACCAAACTGGCCCATATATCAAATTCTAATCGTAATAGAATTCGTTAGCCACTTAGCCGGCAAGTTTGGCATTCCAGCGTACATTTAACAAAAATTTCCTTATGGGAAGGAAGACGGAGAAATGAAAATTCCAATTAAGTTCGAGACCCACAACTCCAGCAAACAATTGCTGATGGGATTTGTTTAAGAGTAATGCTACAAAACGAGACAATAAAATAACAAAATTCAACCAAAATTTGTCTAGTTATGAGATAAGTCAAAATGGTAAAATGCCAGTTATATAGCTAAGATTAAAAAATAATTTTGACTCGTTTGGAAAAAAAAATTAAATATATTTTCCTTTGCATAAAGAATCATTTATGATCATCATTAATTAATGCAGTTAATTAAACTCATAAATATAAGTATATACCAAAAAAGTTAAATTAATTCAATAAAGAAATCATATATATTTTCTGCCTGTTTGAGTAGGAGCATAGGAGGTAGAACAAAAATATTCCAAAATAGGTAAGGAACATAGAACATAAATATCCTAAGAGACATATTAGGCAATATTTCATAGATATTCTCATGAATAATATACTTCGCCCGACATTTTTGAACTGACAACATTGATATAAATAAAAGTTATATATAAATATAGCACCCAACAAAGAAAGTAATATATAAATATACAGTGAAAAGTAAAAAAAATGTAGCCAAAAAATAAAACTAGCTTGGCTGTTGGAAGTTTTGAAATCAAGTTAGATATTTGTCTTGACATATTTTATCTATTTGAAATCAAGTTTGGCAGTTTTGAACATCTTGACTGCTCCGCATTGAATGGTATCCAGTTTAGGGTGACAGCATTTCTATAATGTAAAATTGAAGACTGTTCACTCCCAAACAAAAGAAAAAAGAAAGAAAATGAGGACTGTCATCACCAAAATCAAAGTTCCAACTATTCACAGCATGACAACAAGTGCCACCGGATTCTCATGGATATAGAAAACGGAGTTTATCCAGACACCTAATTGAATCTTGAAGCAATACAGACTGAAAAAATTACATTAAAGCGTTTATGACTTCATGGTTATGCAGTCAATTTACAACTTTGGGTGAAGACAAGATAAGCAAGGGGTGGTGGTGAAAATCTCAATCCAGCAGGAAAGGTCGAACCAACAATCCTAATAAAAATCATTATTTTGACCTCAAAGCAAGCCCTGTCTCTACCTTCTTTATTTCAAAGATAAGCATCCTCCACATCTTGAGAACGAACATTTCAGCTTCTTCATCTAAAATCATCTGAAGACGCTCTAGCATCTGGGATGCTTTCACATGTTCTTGTGTACTAGAAACAATGTAATCTATCAATGTATTTTCTTCTTCCCCTAAAAACTCTTTGATTTTCTTTGAAATCCATGGTCTCATTCTTTCATGCAACTGATGCTGAAAAAAAATATAGATATAAAACCAACAATTTAGAACAAATTGATATAAATCTCTACTTCTCAGGCTACACAAATTCAAATCACCAAAACCTTTACAAACACTATCAACTTATATATAAAAAGTTTAACATGCAAGAGCACTTCAACTAAACTAAGTACTAGTGATGCCGTAATTGTAAAAATAAAGGCTGTTACTAAAGCATAAAAATTTCAAGAAATATTTACATAGAAGATTGATTAAGCTCCAAAAAAGATGAGTAAACAACCTACAAGGCTCCTCTCCAGAGTCCAGACTATACATTTTTCATTTTTTATCCAATATTAAAATTTTTGTAACTCAGGAAAAAAAAATAAAAACATAAAATAGACTATCAAGAAATTTAATGGTGTTTTTTCCCATCATTTGTGGGAAGTTCTTCTATAAAGTCTTTTAGATTCCTCAAAATTTCCAATATTTTTGTTTTGTGGGCTACCAAAACAGTGCCCTCTATATCCAAAGGTAATGGAATACCCAAAATATATTCCAACAGAAACTAGAATATCTTCAACCTTTCTTTCCACCCCCTTGTACTAATGGCCCCACAATACTCTGATAAAGGAAGCTATATACCCATCTCCCATCTAGCACCAGTGCACCATATGCTCAAGCCAAATGGAAAATTGACAGACAAATCTCTTCTAATATACCAGCAGCAACTAATTACACACGTCAAAATCAACCAGATAAGGATCGCGTACCTTGTCATACACTGCCCAGTTTATCTCATACGAGAACAACTCCTCCTTGGTCTTTGGTATCATATCAATTAACTGTTTTGCATCCAAGAGCCTCTTGTTATCTGAAGTCTTGAGTTTCTCCAACCCATGATCTCGATCTCTCTCACGGTTAGGAATTTTCTCCTTGCTTTCATCTCTGTTGTGAGTGCCATCTTCATCACTCCTGTCCCTGTCTCGGTGATTAGACTTCTCATTCAAACGCCTACTTCTTTCCCGTTCTCCATCCAGCTTCTCTTCCTTGAGACTGGCACTGGATATACGCTTTGCAAATTCTGCAGCTGCAGCCAAATTTGGTGGTGTCAGCCCAGAAGCAGTAGGTCGAACAGCCTGCAGTTCCTCAGTTGAGTAATCAATTGGAACCAAAGGCCTCATTTTCTTGTCCTTGTGTGCATCGTCATCCTCCTCCTCATAGAAAACAGAAGGGACAGTTGTTCTTTTTCCAGACCCAACTAGACCAAATCCCAACTTCTTTGCAGGAGCATTCCCGCTTGTTCGTGTATCAGTTTCAGTAACAGATGCCATGGCTGATTCATCATCAATGCCGTTTAGTGAATTAGCATCACCTGTCATGTAAAGGTATCCCCATATTTAATACAATGAGACAAGACAGGGAGTTAAAGAAAGGAAAAGGGATAAATTGAGAATAAGCTTTATGAAAATTACCTATATGACCTTCACGACTATAATCAGCTACAGTATCTTGTTCAGTAACAATACTTTTGACTTCATTGGTAATCTCTTCAGTAGCCATTACTTTTTCACCACCATTTACTACATGGTCAGATAATAGCTTCAATGCATCTCTCTGCTGTTTCTGTTGCTGATCCTCCTCAGACCTCTTCTTGGCCTCAGCAATTTCTTCCTCTTCTTTTTGTCTGTCAGCCAGATCATCTTCCCTTTCACGCAGCCTCTTTTTTCTCTTCTCCTCTAATACACTTCTACGCCACCTCTTCCTTGAATCATCATCATCATCTTCTTCATCATAAAGTATCTCTTTTCTCCGTTTGCGTTCCCTTTCTTTCTCCTTGTCCTTTTCATACTGGCGTTCTTTCTCTTTCTCTCTTTCTCTATACTCCCACTCCTTCAAACATGCTTCATACTGACGCTCAGCCTCCTCAATCCTCCTTCTTTGTTCCCTCTCTTTCCTAATACGTTCCCTCTCTGCTTCTCTTTCATATCTTTCAAGTTCCCTTTCCTTTTCACGTTTTAGTTCCCTATCTCGGTCTCTCTCCCTGCTTCTCCTGTCATGCCTTCTATCAGGGGTCTCAGGCTTCTCATGTTCACTAGTTGGTTTGCTGTCATTGTTTGCATCTTTCTCATTTTTATCTTCAGTTGCTTCTACAGAATTTGAAAAGTAAAGCTCCTGAATACATTATTTCAAAAAGGAAAAAAAAACAAAAAAAAAGAAAGAACTGCCAAAGGACAATATGTATCCCAATGATAAAATATAGCCCTGTTGTGTCAATAGATAGATATAGTAATGGAAGTGCCTTTTGCCTACAATAAATCTTACCATTCCTCCCCATATCTACATCAGAGTCTCCATCTCTTGTCTTAGCTGGTTGTTCTGAAGTAACTGCAGAGCCATCGCCAGCTGCCTGTGCAGGAGCTGTAGGCAAAGGTCTGGTTTTCAATCTCTCCTCTATCATGTTTGTGATCTTTTCTAAAGCCTCCTGATCAGCTTCCTTATCTTCATCAGTGACAATGCCAAAGGTTGCCAAATCATGGCATTCCTTGTTCCCTGAATCATTATCCTCTTTCTTTGAGTGCTCTGCATCAGGTTTCCCATCCCCATTTGCATCAGGAGGTTGTGCACTTTCATCATCTTTTTCAACTCCTGCTGCCTGAGTTTCTTTTTTCTTTGAGTTCTCAGTTTTTTTCTCAACATACCGCTCCAGATATTCTTTCATAGTTTGATTGACATTGAGCTGTTAACCAAATATAAGAGGTTACATGGCTCAGACATACAACCAGAAAAATGAAAATAATTTGCATCAATTTAACTTTAACATAATCATGTACGTAGTTCAAAGATATTTTATTTTTTTTAAGAGAAATTGCTGAATAGATGGAGGCATTCACACCAATAGTGTATGACCTCCATTACACTAACCAAACAGTTAAGTCAAAAACACAAACTATATATCACTTCTACATAGGCTATTAGGCTTAATGATAAAAGCATATAACAACTTAAAAACATTTACTTTATGCAATTAATTGTTTTCTAAAACTCCAATTATGACTAAGATATTTTATTCTTCTCACTAAGCAATGTCCCAAATATGAGGGAAAGACACATTAAAATATTGATAACAGCCAAATCTTTAAGATCCCTGCATCGCAGGGGAACTTGAGTCTTAGCTTCACAAAAACCTTATTTCAAAACTAATCCCCTCCACCTTCAGAGAATTTTCCCAAAAAATTAAAACCGAATACTAAGTAAAAGTGTAAAAGAGAGACTGTATATTCATTTGTATTCTCATTCATAACGCTAACTAGGTTCAAAGTTGTAAGAATTAAGGAGTGAGGACTACTATAAACTGAGTTGAAACAAGTGTAGAAAATAATGATGACTATTTTAGATCCAGATTTCGTAGATACTAGAATGACTAGCACTGATGCTACTCATAGATTTTACATATCCTATACACAAACACTCCACCTCTTAAAAAATACTGGGGGACAAAAAGAGAATTCCACAGGAGATTTAAGAAAATGCCTTACATCACGTCAAAAGGATTTCAAGAACCATTATATAAAGATAAGGAAGGTACTAACCCTTTTTTTCTCGTTAGTGACAGACAATTATCAAGTAATTTACTTACATGGATTTTAAGAGTCACTAAAATGACTCAGATACATTCCTGACTATAAGTATTATCATGCCCAAATGTAAAACATCATGTTGACACCTTCAATCTTGCAGAAAATAAGTAACTGAAGATTTAAATGCAAATACAGCACACATACAAAGAGAAAATAATAAACATTGAAGGCATACCATAAGCTCTTGCCCATCAATATTCAATTTAGAAAGCAGACGCAAGGCACGAAGAACCCCTTCATCAGACTCAAACTCACAAAACCCAAAGCCTTTAGGAGTTCCATTTGATAAATCCTGAGGACGTTTCCAGCCTTTGACCGGTCCACACAACTTCAAAGAGACAAACATGTCTTCTAATACATATTTTGAAAAATTGGAAAGAGAATAAAAGAACTAAACCCAGCCAACCCCCCTTCCCAGACAAGAGGCCCAAAATAGTCGGACATTTACCTGAAGGAGATTGAGCATAAAATCATTTTCCACAGTTGGTGCAATCTTGCCAATATAAACTGTGATTTGTGGCTTGTCAGCTGGAGTGACACTAGGAGCAACCACAGGTCTGACAACAGGAGGAATAATAGGGCGAACTGCAGGGACCCCAGTAACAGGTGGGCGTGATACTGGAAGAACATTAACAGCTACAGGTGCGCGTGGAGGATATACAGGACGAACCATAGTTCCATATGGAGGGGGATAACGAGGCATTCCTGTACAGATGTAGAAAAATATCTATGCAAATATATTAGAGCTGGTCATAAGTGAATATACATTGTAAACTAATCAATACAACACTAAAGATACATGTGAAAAAAAATGCGACAAGAACAATGGAATGCTGTTACCACACATCAAAAGCATAATAGAGATGGCAGCACAGCCAACAATCACCAGCTGAAATGACAACCTGAACAAAACATTAAGAAATACCATCGAGTTTGAAATTTATGGTTATGTAAAAAAAGCTTACCTTTGTCTTAGTCTTACCACTTGCAACATAGCAGGCTTCTCAAACTATCCCATCAACCAATTGCAAATAAGTAACACACGACTTTCTTCATCTCATGTATGCTTAGTTTAATAAGAAGAAATTCTAGTTGAATTCTAGGTTTTTTTACATAGTAGCCCGTTTTGCAACATTAGAAAAAAGGGAAAAGAAACTGCGGTAGAGAAAAAAGAGAATTGAAAAGATTGCAATACCTTAGGACACAAGGCCAACGTGCATTCAGTTGCAAACATGGTCGACTTCTGGAATTCATAAAACCATTGAAGGGAAAGTACTCTTATAACTAGCAAGAAAGTAGCCTACTAAAATGAGCATGACACAACCATACATTATTTAGATCGACAAAAGAACAAATATTTTTTTTTCATCGTCAATATCACTCTGTGTAAGCTTCATTTCCAATTTTAGTAAAAGACAAGCAAGAAACCTGGCAAATACGCACATACCAAAAAAATGAGTTGTAGAGGTAGATCTGTAAGCAATATGAAGCCTTCCAACCTTTCTCACCGTATTCAATCAAGAGTCAAGACACTGTAGGAGAAAACATCCCGTCATCGATACCCCTTATCTAACCAACAACAACTTTCTAAATCTCTCCCATTTCATCTGAAACAAACTCCTCCCCACTATAAAACATAAACCTTGAATTATTATAATAGGCTATCATCACTAAGGGGGCGTTTGTTTCAAGGCATGTGATTATATTTCCAGGAATGACATTCCCATAAATACTACGTCTAGGAATGTTATTCCTGGGTAAATTTACAAACATGTTTGGTTAGCCTTTAATATTTTTGGGGATGTTTTTAAAAGTTTGTTTGGTTCACAATATAAATTTTTCAGAGCTGCACTTCACAGAGATCAAAAACTAAAAATTCAAGTTGTGGGAAAAAGAACACGAGAGAAAGAAGTGAGGGTGGAAATTAATGGTTAGGTATTTTAATCTTTTACGAGATAATTTTCATTCCCATGCCATAGCAAAACAACGTATCCAACGCTCATCATGGGAATAAAAATAAAGCAAAACGTAAATTCAAGCAAAACTTGGGAATGTGACTTCCTTGTGAATCAATAATGTCAAGGAATATAATTTTAAAGCTAAGCTTGTACTAAACGTGGGAATGTCATATTCCCAAGTTCACTTTCCCATGAATAACTTTGCAATCCTTGAAACAAACACACACCCTAAAACGGTTTTCTTTTCCTTCTTACTTTTCTTTGTCCTTTTGCTAATACACACTCAACAGTCCTCACACATTCACACGACAAATCATGACGCAAGCAATAAACTAACACATTGATACCAATGATTCCGAAGAAGCATTAAATGCACAGACACACATAATAATAATAATAATAATTCATGATGGAGATAACATAACCCACCCGCAGGAGGTACACTCCCATGTGGAGGCGCCGGAACGTAACCGTTCGGCAACGGCGCATACGGTCTCAAAGCCGGGATAGCAGGCTGGCCGGGAGGAACCTGATAGGACATCATCGGCTGCATCGGCGGCACAGACGCCGGAACTGCCACGCTGCCACCGGCAAAGCCGGGAGCCATCGCCGATGTAGAACTCACACCGGGTGGCTGAACCGAAGGATTTTGATAGCTCAGGTTCGGTGCGCCACCAGGATTGGGCAAGGGAGAGAACTGAGGCGCCTGCGGAGGTAGCGGCCGGAAGGACGGCGCGGCCGGAGGGTTAAAGGCCACTCCGCCGGAGACTTGCGGTGGCGCCGCCGCATACGACATGGTAGGATGCGGCAGAGGCGGCGGTGGTGCCGACAGTAAAGCTGGATTTGGATTAGGGTTTGATGCAGCGGGTGCGGGCGACGGCGATGGCGACGCGGAGGGCGGAAGTGGATTGGATTGGGTGTGGTGAGAATTCGGAGCTCCGGATTCGGAGTTTTGCGGTTTGGGTTCTAGGGTTGCGGGAGAAGAGGCGGAGTCCGCCATGGGAAGAAGAAAAAGAAAGAAGGTTGTGATAATTTTGGTGAATTGAATTTGAGATTGTTGTTCAATCTGTGATGATTTTGATTTGATTTTGATGCCTCTTCTCGTTGCTCTGATGTGTGCCCTATGGAGCCTAGAGGCTTTAGAGTAGAAAGCCTCCTGTTGTTGTTGGGTAAGTTAAAACTCAAAAGTAAGTTTGGTTGGAGTATGATCTCCTGCTTCGCAGTGTTTTGACACGTTTCGCGGAGGGGAGTTTGATGGTTTTTTTTAATATATGATTCCTGACATATCTTATCAAGGGAAACAAAGAAATAAATATAAAGTTATAAAAAATATTTTATAAATTAATTAAATTTTATTAATAAATATTTTTATATTTATTTTTTATTTATATTTGATCACATAAAAAATAAAAAATAATATAAAAAAATCTAAATCTTTTTCCTTATTTGTTGTAGGTGATTTTGGGTGAAGTAAACAAGGTTATATAGGTAAAGGTAAAGGTGACAAAATAGATTTAACTCGCTAAGTTAACTTGCTAACTCGTTATTTTTTGGTGGATTGAATTTAAGTTTTCAATTCACTTTTATTTTTTAACCCGCATAACCTGTCTTGCATAATTCGCGGGTTGAGCAGGGCGGGGCGGGTTGACCCGTTGAGTGAAATTTTTTTTTAAGTATTATAAATGAGTCCTTTTATTTGTGTTTGTGGTATTTTTATGAATATGATACTAATTTTATTTTATTTTTTATTTTTTTAGTCTCTATAAATTATAATTTTTCTATTTTTTAAATTTTTGTGAATTTTTTTTTTTTTTTTATACATTTTTTTTATTTTTAGGTGGGTTAGGCGAGTTGATCAACCAATCTACTTACTTTTTTCTCATTTTCTCTTTTATGCGGGTCAATCCTCTAACCCGTCAACGCATCTTAACTCATCCTAAAACGGGATGAGTTGGCTCTTCCAACTCATTTTTCAAAATGAGTCAACCCGTCCCGCCCCACATTTTGGCAGGTTGGAGGCGGGGCGGAGAGAGGTGGGGCTGGGCGAGTTAGCCATTTTGCCACCTCTAGGTAAGGTCCTTGGACATTTGGGAGGGGGGTGCGGTCCTAGTTGATCCGAACATTTTCAATTCTTATATTCTTATTACAAACAGTATATATATTTATTTTCACACTTTATTTAATATCATTCATTATATTTATTTTTTTATTATTTTTTCTCTTAATCACACATTCTTAAAAATATATATATATTACTTACACCTTTAAAAAATATGTAGAATAATTATTTTCCGAACATTTTTGCCATCAAAATTTTAAGTTTGGTATGAAAAATATTGTCCTCTTTTACTGTATTAATCTAATAATTTATTTCACCCCTATTTTAATCCACACCAAACTGACACTCAATTCTTAAAAATATATATATAATACTTACACTTTTAAAAAAGATGTAGAATAATTATTTTCCAAACATTTTGCCATCAAAATTTTAAGTTTGGTACGAAAAATATTGTCCTCTTTTACTATATTAATCTAATAATTTATTTCACCCCTATTTTAATCCACACCAAACTGACACTCAATTATAAATGCTAAAGTGCTCATAACGAAAACTTAAAAAAAACTTAAAAAAAAAATAGTTTTACATTTAAAGAATACGAGGATACCTTATAATTTTTTTTTTAAAAAGCTTTTAACAAAGTTGTAATGGTATATGTTAATTTTTTTAGTAATACTACTCACACATACATAAATATTATCTTATATTTATATATATTTTTTATCATTTGAATATTATATATTTATATTCTAATTTTGTCACATTAACTAATGTGAAGATATGTAATTCTTTTTAATGTGTATAAAGTATTTTTCTTTTTTTTTTTCCTACTAAGCTACATGTTTATTGAGCCATATAATAATATTGTGAGGTGTCACTTTTTATTATCGAGAAGCTAAATTAATATCAATTTTTTTTATAAAAACCAAATTGATGTCACTTATGTCTTTAGAGGACTAAAATGGGGCTTTACTCTTAAGGATAAAATATAGATTACACTTATGAAGTTTGGCTTATTTTTACATTAAGTGTACAAAGTTTGTTTAGTAACACATAACCTCTTTAAACATTGGTAAAATATGAAAATGTTTGATAGAATTAAGTGGGGTGAATTAGTTCAATGTGATCAATGACATAATTTATAAAGTTAAAATGTTAGTGCATATGAACAATATCTATGTATAAGAGCAAGAAATTAAAAGAGATGGAGATAAGAAAATTGCACAAGTGATTTATCGTGGTTCATCTACATCTGATGATCTACGTTTAATCCTTAAGCAACTTCTTAAGATTTTCTTCAATTATAGTAATGTTTTTGCTTACAAGAACATCACAAAGAACCTTCCTTTACTTTTATCCCCAAAGTAAAGTAATAGTTGTGTTTTTGCTTCATAAGACACTACAACAACCTCCTTTAGATTCTACCAACAGAAGAGCAACCTAGTCTTAAGAAATAAAGATGGGATTATGGAATGCTTTACCAAACTCTTGGCTAGAGCACCTCTAACATTCTAAGATAGGATAATCACATTGTATATATATATATATATATATATATATATATATATATATATATATATATATATATATATTCATGAATAAAGAAAGTAAGACAATAAAGGAACCCAAATTAACTCATTTGCATCGCATTCCTAAAGGGGCCCATGATAAGATCCTCACTGCAAACAATTTGCATGTCATCATGGTTTTCATGCATATCCTGTAACGCCTCCAAATAGTTAGATGTATGTATATATGGTGGTATTGGTTTGCCCATCACAGATGACACTTGTGCATGATTAATGACATTGTTGGTAATTGAAGGGACGGTCGCGCTATTTGTCCATAAAAAATGTGTCCAACTATTGTCCATCGTATGTCAATATTTTCATTTCAAATTTTTTATTTTTCGCTTCTTGAATTCACCAAAAATTGATATAGATTAACCACTTATTTCTAATGTATTAACCAGTTAATTTGACTTTCACCAATTACATCTAAGTGGTTAATCAGTTACGTCTAAGTGGTTAATTAGTATAGGTTTCTAGAGAATCGGTTAAAATGATTGGGCTAACCGATTAGAACATGATGGATAACCGATTAGAGCATTGTGAGATGTTATGTCTAAGTGATTAATCAGTTATGTTTAAGTGGTTATCAGTATAGGTTTCTAGAGAATCGGTTAGAATGATTGGGCTAATCGATTAGAGCATGATGGATCGCAATTAGGCTTGAAGATTAGGAATTTTCTTCAACCATTCCACACTTCTACAATGAAGTTTGTCATATTCTTCCCTTTGTGCTCTTCTTTTTTCATGTGTAACTAATTTCCCATTGTTAGGGGGATAATGGATCTTGTTCTTGGATGATGTAACTTCTTTTATGGGTTTAATTTATGCTTCTATTTCATGATTTACGTGTTTATCTCTATTCTTAATGCTTTTCTGAACTTGATTAATTTGGGAATGATCTTTTGGGTTTATATATGATTTGAAAAAAATTGCATGAACCTAGAACTCGTGATAAACATAATTTCTACAATCGCTAGGAATAGACGTTATGAGTTATGTGATCTTTCTTCTAATTCCCTCGTTCTTGATAATGTCTTTCTAATTGGAGTTAAACTAAGGGATTAGTTAATTCCAATCAGCGTAAGATGATTAATATACGAAGGGATTGAGTATTAATTAATTTTGGGAATTGACCATAAATCATTGAAATAAAACATAGTTAAACTAATTTTTGAATGTGCATCTAAAGAATTCAAGTGAAATCTGAACCTCAACTCTTCAACATTATTGTTTTTCACCCTTTTGATTTATTGTTTGCTAATTTTATATTTCTTTTTAATTGAATTTGTAATAACCCTTTTTCCGATAGCTTGAATAGTGTTGATTTAATGAACTTAGTAATTGATAACATAACCCTCGTGGGAACGATACTTTACTCACTCTTTATTACTTTTGTCGATTTGGTGCACTTGCCAATATCCACATTAAGTTTTTGCACCGCTAGTTAGAGAATTATTGTTATTAATATCAAATAGTAGTTGAAAAGACACTAATTTAAGTATTTTTTCTTTGTTTAATTTTATTTTTAATTGTTTATTTTAATTTTTAATTTTAATTTTTCTTTTTAATTTGTTTCTTTGTTTTCTTGGTTTATTTTTATTAGTTATTTATTTTTATTTTTAATTTCTTTTCTTTACTTCACTCTGGTTTGCTTGTTTGTGTGTTTATGCAAGGTTCTTTGGAATCAGAAGAATTACTTTTTGATCCAAAGATAGAGAGAACAACTAAAGCAAATAGAAAAGCAGCTACAGAAAGGAAGAAGCTTGAAGAAACAGAAGCAAAGATGGCAGAAATAGTTGTAACTACAGAGCGAAAACGCACATTGGCTGACTATGATACTCCATCTGCTAAAAATATTTCTACCAGTATTATGCGCCTTGCTATTCAGGCCAATAATTTTGAGATTAAATCAGCACTTCTATAGCTGGTGCAGCATAATCAGTTTGGGAGAAATCAAGCAGAAGATCTAAACTTGCACATTGTAAACTTCTTCCAGCTATGGGATATTATTAAGTATAATGACATTACTGATGATGCCATTAGATTACGACTGTTCCCATTTTATCTTAGAGACAAAGTAAAGAGCTAGCTACAAGCCCAGTCACAATGGAGCATTTCTACTTGGGAGGATCTGGTGAGTAAATTTTTGACTCGATACTTTCCTCCATCATTGTTTGTAAAGATAAGGGGTGAAATTGCTTGTTTCACTCAAATCAAGGAGAGTCATTATATGAATCTTGGGAGAGATTCAAGGAAATGTTAAGGAGATGTCCTCACCATGCATTTGAAGTTTGGCAGCAGGTGTAAATTTTCTATAATGGTTTAAAACATCCTACCAGGGTTATGGTGGATGCATCTGCAAGCGGATCTCTGAATACTAAGAATCCTGAAGAGGCTTAAGAATTGTTTGAAACCATGGTAACCAATGAATATCAGTTACCTAGTGGGAGAGCAGTAATCAGACAAGTAGTAATGGAGCTTGGTACTCTCGATGCCTTACTTGCTCAAAACAAAAGTATTTCTCAGTAGTTGGCCAACCTGACTAAGTAAGTTAAGAGTATGCAGATAAATTCTGTGAACCATCAAAGGTTTATTTGTGACTTCTGTGGTGGTAATCATGCTAATGGTGGGTGTGAGGTAAGCAATTTTGGTTTCAGCTCTCATGAACAGGTAAATTATATGGGCAATCCTTCCAGACCTCAGGGTATTCCATTTTTAAATAAATATAATCCAGGGTGGAGGAATCATCCTAATTTTTCTTGAAGCAATCAAACAGTGCCATTGAATCCTCAACCAGAGAAGAAGTCTCTTCTTGAGATTATACTTGAGAAACTCTCTGTACAGAGCTCTGCTTTTGTGCAACAGACTTCTATTTTTATGGAGAAAATAGAAGCAAATTTTCATAATCAAGGAGCTGCTATAAAAAATTTAGAGCATCAAGTGGGACAGATAGCAAAACAGCTTCAAGAGATATCTCCAGGTACCTTCCCGAATGATACTTTGCTAATCCAAAGGAGCAATGTCATGCAATTACACTGAAAAGTGGTAAGACTTTGGAAGGGCAAGTTAAAGAAGCATCTGATTCGTCAAAAGTTGAAAAAATTGATGTCTCTGTTGCAGATGTTTTAATTAAAGAGTACTGTAATGAAGGAGTTAAAGAGGAGCATCCAAAGTGGTAGAGGAAGAAGAAGGAGCATGAGCAGAAAATAGTTGATCCTTCATTATATGTTAAACTTCCATACCCTCAAAGGTTTAGGAAGGAGATTCAAGAAAAGCAATTCTCCAAGTTCTTAGAAGTTTTTAAAAAACTACAGATAAATATCCCTTTTACTAAAGCACTTGAGCAAATGCCTTCCTATGCAATATTCATGAAGGACTTGTTATCAAAGAAAAGGAAGTTGGAAGAAGATGAGACTGTAGCACTTACTGAGGAGTGCAGTGCCATTATCCAGAGAAAGCTTCCACCGAAGTTAAGGGATCCAAGAAAAGCTTCTACCGAAGTTAAGGGATCTAAGAAATTTTAATATCCCTTGTACAATTGAGAAGTTAAGTATTGATAAGGTCTTATATGATTTAGGGGCTAACATTAATTTGATGCCATTGTCTATCTTGTGCAAGCTTGGAATTGATAAAGTTTAGCCTACAATGGTTTCTCTTCAATTAGTAGATCGATCAGTTGGTATTGTGGAAAATTTGCTAGTGAAGGTGGATAAGTTTATTTTTCCAATTGACTTTGTAGTCTTAGATATAGACGAGGATGCTGATATCCCGTTAATTCTGGGGAGACTATTCCTAGCAACATCAGGAGCATTGATTATGTTCCTAAGGGAGAGCTTATTTTGAGGGTAGATGGAGATCAAGTGACTATAAATGTTTTTAAAAAGTTTGCCCCAATATCAGATCTATATACCCCTATTAATTGCATTCAAAGTAAATTTCAAAAGGGGTTGGATGGTAAGAATTCTTTTTCGACCATTATTATTGACTCTCCCAGTTCTAAGATTGTTAATGAAAATGAGAAAGTTCCTTCAACCTCTGAGATTGCTGAGACAGAGAAAGGTCTTCCTATTTTTCATGGTTCGCTGCAAGCTAATCCTTCTCCTGTTGAAATATTGAGACCTTCATGGCCTGATGAGAATTTCCATGCTAAGGTGTATTCAGAATATCCTGGTTCAAGTCAAGTTCCTAACACTTGTGGGGATTCCAAAGGCAGTGACAGAGTATGAAGATAAATAGATGATAAGAAAAAAATGTCATCCTACTTCTCTTGCTTCAAGCCACCTTGACTAGTTGAAAAGACAACGTCGAGCTAATGATGTTAAACAAGCGTTTTTTGGGAGACAACCCAAATTTTCTATTCTTTTCTCTTTTGTTTTTATTTTATTATTTTATTTACTAATATTTTTCTATTTTGTAGGTAGCTAGTGTTGAGTCAGCTTAAGTGTCTCCCTAAGTTCGAAACCTTTGTAGGGGGATGTATATAGTAGTCGGCTGCCAAAAAGAGTTTTTTTTTTCTTTTCCTTTCTTGCATTTAATTCATTTAGTTATTTGTTCTTATTATTTTTTATTTTTTTGTCATCATCACCCCTATTGTCTCTTTGTTAATATTGTGCATGCCGGTGTGTTGAATTGAATACCCAGTGATTGTTTGAATTGTGGATTGATCTGATTTCTTTGGATAACACATGAGAATCCATGAGTTGCATTTATCTCTATTGTTTCAATTGTGTATGGATGTATTTCCCATCTTTATGATTGATAGACCTTGGAATTTAATTGCATGTCAAACTTAGAGAAAGTTTATGGGATTGTATGTGTGTGGATGATTTACATTTAGAAGTTGTTTGATTCTCTCTTGAGGTGAAATCCTAGGCAGTGCATGATTAAGGAAATGATAAAGACATTTTTTGGACCGTTCGAGCCTTTCAAGCCAACCTGTATACACAGTTTATCCTTAGGTCCCTTTTGCGGCTTTGTTATTGTTTGGCCTCTTTTTCTTTTCTTTTACCCACATTTTCCTTTTCCCATACCCACATGAAAAAAAAATTCTCTTTTACATAACCTTTGTTGAGTGCATATCTTGCATTATTTCATTATTCAAGCTGTCGTTATTTTTGTGCATGAAGTCTTTTGGAGCTGAAAAATTCAAAAAAAAAAAGAATTAAAAAAAATTCAGAAGAAAAAAAAAGTTCACCCAAAGTATTGAAAAGAAATAAGTTTGAGGGTGAAGATTGTTGAAAAAGAAAAGAAAGAAGGAAGGAAAAAAAGAAAAAAAATAGTGAATAAATTGTTGATTCTTATGTTCTGTTTTGCACTTGTTTTATATTCTATAGCTTGAATTGTGAAATTTACATGATTTTGCATCTCAACTTTTGCTTTCATTATCCTACCACTTCTTTCTTAACTCATACCATTGGCCTTACATTACAAGCTTTTAAAAATCCTTTTGATCTTTGATTATGTGTTGTTTACATTAATGGAGAGAGAGATGAAAAACAACCTTGTGGATGTGAGTTTGATGTGCACTTACAATTTTATAAACTTATCTGGGTTTGTACTTTTTGAGGAGATTGAGTCTTTCATTCATATTTTTGGAAAGTCATTTGTGTATAAGAGTTGCATGTGAGAGACGATATGATAATTAGATTGTTCATGTGTGACACTTTGAAATTAGATTGTGAAGCAGTTTCTAAGGATATTAATGATTTTTAATACCCGGTATTGTCATGTTTGAGTCTGTTTTGAGTTTTAGTTTGTTTTATTTTGTTTTGTTTTTCTTTTACTTGAGGACAAGCAAAAGCTTAAGTTTGGAGAAGTGATGAACCTATAAAAATTCATATTTTTACGGTTCAAAATCTTGAGTTTTTATCCTCTTTTAATCTTTTTGATTTAGTTTTGTTCTCAAGTCTTGTTATATTTTTATTATTTTAATTGTGTTTTTACTACGTATTTTTTATGTGTTTTTATTAGGTAATTACATATAGAGAAGACTGGGCATTTAAAGAAGCTGAAAAAAGAAGAAAATTAATTCAGAAGCCCAGTGCTTAAGCGCTGGGCCATCAACGCTTGAGCGCGCAACGCGCGCAGATGAGTTTCCTGATTAGTGGGCCAGCGCCTAAGCACTAGAGAATAAGCGCTTAAGCGCTGGACGCGTAATAGTGGCGTGAATTTCTTATAAAAAAAAGTTTTGCCAAACTCTTCACACTTTTTACACTTTTGACATACTTTTTACACTCTTAGACACTTGGACAGAACGCAGCAACCATCAAGAGGCACAAACCCTAATGTGGTGTGGGCGTAATTAGGCTTGAAGATTAGAAATTTTCTTCAACCTTTCCACCTTTCTACAATGGAGTTTGTCATATTCTTCCCTTTATGTTCTTCTTTTTCCATGTGTAACTAATTTTCCATTGTTAGGGGGATTATGGATCTTGTTCTTGGATGATGTAACTTCTTTTATGGGTTTAATTTATGCTTCTATTTCATGATTTACATGTTTATCTCTATTCTTAATACTTTTCTGAACTTGATCAATTTGGGAATGATATTTTGGGTTTATGTATGATTTAGGAAAATTTGCATGAACCTAGAACTTGTGATAAGCACTATAATTTCTATAATCGCTAGGAATAGACGTTATAGGTTATGTGATCTTTCTTTTAATTCCTTCGTTCTTGATAATGTTTTTCTAATTGGGATTAGACTAAGGGATTAGTTAATTCCAATCAGTATACTAATTAATTTTGGGAATTGATCATAAATCATTGAAATAAAACATAGTTAAATTAATTTTTGAATGTGCATCTAAAGAGTTCAGTGAAATTTGAACCCTAACTCTTCAACATTGTTATTTTTCTCCCTTTTGATTTATTGTTTGCTGATTTTATATTTCTTTTTAATTGAATTTGCAACAACTATTTTTTCGATAGCTTAAATAGTGTTACTTAGTAATTGATAACATAATTCTCGTGGGAATGATACTTTACTCACTCTTTATTACTTTTGTCGATTTGGTGCACTTGCCAATATCCACATCAGTAGTAAGGATATAGCTCACCTCCACAACTCATCAAAACATACAAAGGATATTACTCACCTCACTGTTCAACAATCAAGATGAGGAATTACTTACCCCAACATAACGAGGAATTACTTACCTTACTGTTTAATCAATATAAAGAGGATATTACTCACCTCATTACTTAATAACATAGAGATGATATTACTCACCTCAATATGGTTCAATCAACATAAAGAGGATATTGCTCACCTCAATATGTTTCACAATCTCATCATGCAACACAATCACTAATTACTTACAATAATTAGTGTCACAATTGATATGCATCTCAAAATTTACTTCATCCAATACTCCTAAAGGTATCTTAACACTCTTAAAAAAGCATACATGAGTGATTCTAACACTTAGGGAAGCTCATTTTCTTAATGCATCACAATACACAATATATGTATATATATAGCCATGTCTAATTATTTCTCATAATTAACATTACAAATTAACTTGATTCAACATTTTCACTCTTCATTAAATATTCCTATTAGAGTCTCAACACTCACCAAGAAGCATAAAAGAAGAAACTACACCATTCTCAAGTTCAATTGCATCACAGAACAATTTTTGTCTAAAACTAGAGCTCACGTTGCGGTACACCACTACCACATCGGGAACTCTGTCTCTTTATGCCGGGGCATACAAACGCCACGTTGCAGCGCCCAGTTCTCGGGTTCCATTACTAGATGTGCATCACTCTCACGCTATGACGTGCAACACCTTGCGCCACAGTGCCAGTAGCAGAACATTGATTTTGCAGAATTTTGCAGATCTTGGTACTGTTCCATTAGAACTTACCTCTCTTCCAATCACTCAAACCTCTTATCCAAGTGATTTGCAACCTTCTACAAGGTTCATCTACACATAACAACTCTTATTCCACTTTGATTTCACTTAAACAAATCACTTTGTGAATCAAAATCTAACCTTAACCTAAACCCCTAAATTTGATCTAAATGGGAATTAAGGCATCCAAGTGATAAAATACTCATCTTATTGCATCCAACATACCAATTTTGACACAACTAAGCTATTATCAAGCTCTTCATCAAGATTCAACTAAAGAATCACAAAATTGCACTTCAAAACCCCATTCTCTCATCAAGCTCCTCATGAACCAAATGAAGAAAATGAAACCAATAAGTCAAAACAAGGTTTCCCCCTACCTCACGATCTTGAAGATGAAGTCAAGAATGGATCAAAGCTCTTAGATTCTTCTTTGCTCCACTTGCTCCTTCTTCTTTCTCCTTTCTTCACGTTTCCTCTTTTCCCTTTTTTGTTTTCTGCTTCTCTCACTCTTAGCCATGAGATATTATATATAGAGAAGTCAAGTTTGGCTTCTCATTAGATAGGTACTTAAACCTCGATTTGCTAAGAACACCTAGATTTCACCAAATTCAGATTCTAACTTTCAACAAATTTAAAATATATCCTAAGATTCATAAAAAATCTTGTTGTACCAAAACCACCATTTTTCATATCTGCTACTAGTCCAATCAGTATTAAAACACACAACTAGTATGCTTAAAAATGTCAAACTAACTCTGATTAACCTCAAACTTTAATTATAGCATAGTTCACACATTTGTAACCTAAAAATAAGTTCATCACACTTATTTTCACTAACTAAGCAGTTTAAGCAAATTCCGAAGCAAATAATAGCTATATTTCACCCATAGTGATACAACAAAGTGTCTAAACATGCTCAGACAATCACAAAATCACACAGACATGTTAAATAAGTATTAGACTACCTCCGTAACCATATACAAGTCTAACATGTTTTGCAAGGTGTTACATTGGTCATCTAGTTGTCTCTTGCACCGAAGGCCTCGTCCTGGAACAGTAAGATAGCCTCGTCTTGGAATAGTAAGATAGGGTAGTGGATTTGATCGTCAAACCTTAGTCTTTACAACATCATGTCTATTATAATTCTATGAATGAATCACTTGTCAATAATAAAGGGTCTCTTTAGAGCCATAGCAATTTTTTCTTAGTTAATAATTTTTGGATTTAGCTCGAACAATTGGTTTAAGGATGCCATGAGGTCAATTTGTTAGATAAAAAAGATAAAACATTGCTTCAAAATGTTTAAACATAACACACCTACTTACAAATATATATAAAGTTGAAAAGAGATAAGTCAATGAATTAAAACCAATTCAATGAGGGATAATTTTTCTGCTATGTCAGTGCATACTTTTATTGTCAAACTCATTTCCAATATATATTGACAATTCAATTACTACTTGATCAATAAGTTTATCTAGAGTTAGTTGCCAACAACAATAATATATAAACCCACCCAAAAACACAAAACACATAAAGAAATAAAAGAACTTTACAAAATTCTCACATAAACTAATTTTTTCCCAAGCAAGACAAATTTGAGAGAGAATTTATAATATAATGGTTCATCACAAAAAAAGAAAGAAAGAACAAATCCAAAACAAATTACTTATATCCTTATCAAAAAATTGAGACAGTTACTCCTTAAAAGAGATAGCCAAATCTCCTTCTTTGTCATTAGACTCCCAAAACGATATTAGTGAAAACTAACAATATTAAGTAGTAATAAGAATGGCAAAGTTTATATATTTAAAATTAAAACTAAATTAAGAAATCACATTTTCTCTTGAAGAGCCATTAGCACCATCTTCACTTCAAGAGCCATTGACAGGCTCTAAATTAAGGAATTACCTTTTCTCTTGAAGAGCCATTTGTATCAGAGATATGTTTGCATAGCTTCTTAGGGTGACTCTCATTGATGGATTTAGAAGTGAACACAAAGGTCCCTATTTGTCAAGCTACACAAAATAACGAACAAAAAGTTTAGTCTTACAAAGCACAAAAGCTTGAATCTAAAAAAAAAAATAAAAATCAGAGAAGGGCTAGAGTTAGATTTTGAGGGTAAGACATATAAAACACAAAAATCCAATTAGTGATTAGATTGAGAACTATTCTCAATCCTTGAAAACCTTTTTTCTTAAGCTAAATTGAAAAAAAATTAAAGTAGCTTAGAAACAAACAATTCCATTCGCAAATAGTCGTGATATATATAAACAAAATTAAGGAAGAAAAAAATTAACCTTCATTAGAAGAAATTGGGTGTTCTGAAATCATAGAAAAAATGCACATTCAAGAGCCATTAACACTATCCTTTTCACCATTTCTAAAGTGGGGTCAGAGGCTTCTAGTTGCTCCTATACAATGGTGGTTATGTCATCTTGCATTTTCACCCTATCACAAATTTAATGAGTGAAAAGGGATAGAATTAACGGCAAAGTAAAGTTAAAAAGTGTCTTTTTAACAAATATAACAATCAATTTGAAAAAGATTTGAAATTTGAAAAAAATGCATGTTGGGCATTTTATTCCAATACCTGAGCACTAGCGTGCTCAAAATCTTGAACCATTATCAGATATTCCAATATCACAAAGTCACCGGACGAAAACCTAGCCAGCAGCTTTTGACCTAAATCCATCACCATTTTCATTAATTGGTGCAGCTCTGAGCGCTTGTAGACCTGCCACCGCATCTCCTCTGGCAATAGCACCAATATATGCCCCAGCTTCATGTCGAACTTATCCTTCGTGACGGAAAAAACTAGCGATCATGAATCGAAGCAAACCAAAACACTCGCTCATAACCCGAAAAACGGTTCTAGAAAGAGAAGGAATGAGTGGATAGATGGGTGTTCTAAACAAGGTTCAGAATGATACCTGAATTAGGTTGACAATTATAGTTTCCTTCGATGTACGGCAGTTGCGACGATGGTGCGAGGGGGTGGGTACCTGCAAAAGGCACTCGACGCTCAAGTTAGACCGTTCACAAGGTGGGTAGAGTGTTTGGAATTAGATGCATACATTTGCTACCTTGTGAAATATTTATGGAGTGTCTTGAGTGTTAAGAATCATAGTCGAATCTGAATTGAATGCTGTTATTTAGGATAAGAATCTATGATATTGTTATCTCTTATAGCTGAATCCCCTAATTATTTAGGATGTAACAGATGTCCATATTTATGAGGGATTCTGTGAGAGATTTGCTCATCATAAATAGGTAAATTTACTTATCTAATAATGTGCATAAATATCTAAGATCTTATTCAAGTGGGCCGGGTTGCTCCTGAACCGCTAACCGGTAACTCGGTCCAAAACAATGAGTTTGGGTGTTATTGAGTTAGGAAGCGAAGGTTGGTGGTGGTGGCGGCGGCGGTGAAGCTGAAGCATAAAAGGGAACTATAGCGTCAGTTTGGTAAGAACTGTGAGGTTGTGTTTTGTTGTTGCATTTTTGGAAGGGAAATTTGTTTCTCTTCATTTTCCTTGAGGAGAAAATGAAAATGGTTTCAAATTTGAAGCCCAAACAAAAAAGATTTGAAATTTGTAAAAAAAAATGAAAGTTGAAGCATGTCAGAGATGAAGAAGGACAATGAAAGGAGAGAGAAAGAAGGATAAAGAAATTTGAATAAATTTGAATCTTGATGGAGGGAGAATTCATATAAAATTTGGGAGATGAAAAGTGGAGAGAAATTTGCTTCTCCCATATGTAGTGTTAATAGGAAGGAAAAAGAGAGAATGAGATGACAAAAATACCTTCTATCTAATAGATGTGATATCATTGTAAAAGAAAAGTAAAGGATATAATAGTTAATTAGAAAAAAAAAGAAGAAAAGAAACTATATGCAAAGACAAATATAACCCTAACCTAACAATCAAGGTATCCACCTGTTTAGGGTTTAGGATATTATGGTAATTTTATATGACTAATTGATAGAATGCTGACACGTGTCTAGGGTTATTTCCTAGTATTTATATATTATATATTTATAGATTATAGATAAATTATAAATTAGTTAACAATACCTCACTTTCATTGTATAAACCCTAAATTGGGAGAAGAAAAACAAAAGAATTATATAGAATGAGATGAAATGTAATCCAATAAATCAGAGCTAATGCCATTCCTTCCATTCCAGCCTTTTCACATAGCCTGATAGCTGTAAAAGTACAAGAAAAAATTCGTATGTAATTTGAAATAATTATTCTTAATTTTATAACCGTTTTAATTTAATTTAATAATATTTTATTTTTAAATCCAATTCTTTTATGATTATTCAGCCTTGCACATAATTTTTTTTTAACTAAATCAGACTATTAATCACAGACTACTCAATAATTTCTCAAGGGCAAGGGCACTGGAGTCACAAACAAGCAGCAGAAGTCCCCTCACGCAGCACACAAAACATCACCGCAAATGGTGCGCCACTACCTCAATTTGACTCTTCATTTTCCCAATCATCGTTCTCTCCCCTCACTCTCACACCCCATTTTTTAGGGATTACCAAACACAGCAAACACAGTCACCACCACTACCACTACCACTCAAATGAATGGAGGAACAACCCAAACCCCACAAAAGCCCGCTCTCCCTTGACTGGACCACCCTCCTAGACGGCGAAGACGCCGACGCGCAGCCGCCGGAGCTCCTCGTCAAGCCCTCCTCCTCCTCCTCCTCCGATCATGCCGCTGTGGCCTCCGATGGCCTCGAGCGGCTCAAGGACCACGAGCTCAGGGAATCCATTCGGAGCAAGAAGCACACCCTTGAGACGGCCGGTAAGAACTTGCCCGATAGAGGCGCCAAGCTTCGCGCCATCATCGAGCGCCATGAAGAAGAGCTCAGTCGCCGGAAAGTCAAGTGCCACCAGGAGGTCTGGTTCTTAATGTGGCAACACAAAATATTTGGTTTTTTTTTTTATGTTTCTGTTTTTGTTTTTAATGTGATTTTTGTGCTTAATGGAGGCATTGATTTTAGAAGGTTTGGTGTAATCTATATGTTACTTGTTTCAGTTTTTGTTTTTAATTGTTTTTATGAAGTTTTATGAAGTTCTAAGGTTGTGTTGTACTGTTGATTTCTGTGATTTCTTGATTTTGCAGGACTTGTTCTCAGTTTAATTACTGATGTTTTGTTTGTTTTTGGTTTTCCTATGTAGAGCAGGAAGTTGATGAGGATCATAGGCCGAGACATGCTACAAGCTCCAGTGCTGTTGGTGAGGTTCTGTTTTTGGTTGCTTGCAATCATTTAGCAATGCCTCTTATGGGTATTAATTGGTAGCATGTCTAGTTAGTTGAAGGTCCACAATTGGAGTGTTTAGGATTTAATTTGTTTACATGATTGGATTAAGTGGAAAGCAAAGAAATGGATGGGTACTGGGTTGAAACTTGAAAGTTAAGCTTGGTGCCGGTAGGGAACCGAATGATATGTGATTGCTCCCAGAAAGTGGCTATTGAAACTGATCTCTGAGTGTATTTTAATGCCAATGCCCTTGTGGCATAATGAGAAACGCATGGTATTTGGGGTTGGGCCATGGGTCCTATTGTATTAATGATTTTTTGGTAAAGGAATGGGAAAAGATCTTGTCTATGGTCTGCCACGTGTGTTTTTTGTTCATTCTTGGAAAAAGAGGAAAAATTTATCATTACTAGACTATGAATCTCGACATTGGACACCTGATGCTTAGCGTGATATACCTGGTAAGTAGGTTGTAGAATGTGGTTAAATTATTTGTATGTGGGATACTAAGAAACTGAATGTTATTGTAGGCGTGTCTAATGACTTGAGACAAGAGAAGGTGTCGTCTCAAGCACCGTCACAATCCTCATTTACGTCTTCTTTTGTTAAGAAAATGCAAGATGATGTAAGGTCCTTTGCATCATTGGTAAAATACTCTTTTTTTCCCTTTCTAACTTGCCTGTTATTGCCCTATCTGACTTTAATTTGTTGAGCAGACTGATCGTACGACAGTTGATGCATTTAGAAAAGAGATGTCACATTTAAAAAATTGCAACAACCGGACAATGCGAGAGAATGGAGAACCTAGACGAAGAAAGAGACTTCGATCATCTTCAAGACAATTGCCATTTCAATGCCCTAGCAATCTTTCCCGACGTGATACTTTTAATGATGATAAAAGCTGCAGAGCAACTTCCACTTTCTCTCTGCAGAACAATGGGAAAAACCTATCCAGATGCTTTCCAAAAATGTAAGAGAATTTGTCTTCCTTATGGTTTTTCATTCCAACCCTTTAGAATGTTAACATTATTGTGTGTTTTTGGCATTGAGGTATGTACCTCATTTAGACATTTTGCCATTGTTAGTTCACTTGGCATGTATCTTTTGCTTCTCACAAAACTGATGTACTGCATTTCTGACTGTATGCCAATTTACAAGTTAGATAACTTAGATTTACCCACGGGTATTCTATAGTTCATAAGTTTTTTTCTTTTTGATAGAAAAAGGAATTTATTAAGGAAGAAGAGAAAAGTACAAACAAAGAGGATAAGACATCCTCTCAAGTAAACAACAAAAAATACAAAACTAGAACCTAGGAGATTTATTAGAATAACTGGGTCTAATTCCACCCCAAAAGCTAGCTCAAGTGGGGAGGGTTGCCCAAATCATTATAAATGGTTCTTTGCTCATATATTCAATCGATGTGGGACTTAATATAACCCCTCATATCCAGGACTGGACATCTGGAGGGTGAAGTTTGCCGGATTGGACATCTGCGGGTGGCCCAACTAAGATAGGCTTTGATACCATATTAGAATATCTGAGCCTAACTCCACCCCAAAAAATAGCTCAAGGGGGGTGGATTGCCCAAGTCATTATTGTTCAAATTTACGTATTATTGGAACTTGATCAATTTATAGTTTGTGTATTTCTAGTAACATTGGAACCTTAGCATCCTAGGAAATGTTTATCATCTTTTATTATCCTTGTAAATATCATATTGTAATTAATTTCTTATGTATATATAAACCCAATATGCTGAGTACAATTTACTCAAGCAATTCAGAAATCCTCTCTAAGTTTCTGTGATACTCAAGTTGGTATTAGAGCGGGTTGATCCCGCTTCTGGTCTCTCATCCCCGTTACTGTTCTAGCCGTTGTCAAGGCTGGAACCTTGTCCAAAGTCCCCTCATCTGTCAGAGTGAGGGCTCCAATCATCTCAGACGGCCATTTCCGACCAGTCAACCAAGTCCCATCGCCAGAAAGTCAGCCACGCGCTGCCACCAATTTGTCCAACGTTTCCGTCGTCGGAATTCGTCACCGTTGGTCCCATTTTGCTTGTCGGACCTCCTTGAGTCTGTTCAGCTAGTCACCTGCTCTATTCGCCCCTGTTTGGCTAGTGGGTCCTTGGAGCCCACCTTTGTTCTTATACTGAAAAAGGCGTCTTCTGCTACCGTTGTTCGAGTTTTTTTTTTGGAGCTTTTGACTATCTCTAAACTTGCTCTCATGGCCTCTGATAAGCCTCCAAAGGGTCTCACTCGTTCTACTGTTGGTGTCGTCCACACCGGTAATTCTACGGCTTGTCTCACTCATTCTATGTCTGCTGAATCCTGGATTCTAGATTTTAGTGCTTCCGACCACATTGCTGGTATTCCCTCACGTTTCTCAAGATTAGTATCCACCAAAATTCCTCATTCTATCACCCTTGCCGATGGTTCAAAGGCTAAAGCCACTAGTGTCGGTCAAGCTGCACCTCTCCCATCTCTAACTTTGAACTCTATTCTTTTTATTCCTAGCTGTCCTTTTAACTTAATTTCCATTAGTCAGCTTACTTGCACTCTTAATTGTTCCATAACTTTTTCTGCTTGTTCTTTCCATATACAGGACCGGAGTACGGGGCAAACGATTGGCACAGGCTTTGAATCACAAGGACTCTATTATCTTCAAACTCCATCATCTACCATATGTGTTGTTATCGAGTCTCCTAATCTTTCATCGTCATTTAGGTCATCCAAGTCTGAATAAATTAAAGAAGATGGTTCCTCATCTCTCTCATTTGCGGTCTTTTGAGTGTGAGTCATGTCAGTTTGGGAAACATGCTCGAGGTAATTTCCCAAGTAAAGTCAATAATCGGTCAAAATCCCCCTTTCATATTGTTAATTCAGATGTTTGGGGTCCTAGTCATGTCAGCTCTATTTTAGGATATCGATATTTTGTTACTTTCATTAATGATTACTTAAGATGTACTTGGCTATTTTTGATGAAAGACCGCTCTGAGTTGTTAAGCATTTTCCATACTCAATTTTGGTGCACAATTCGTATTTTACGCAGTGACAATGCAAAAGAATATTTTTATGCTCCTTTTAATTCTTTTATGACTTCTCATGGTATGCTCCATCAATCTAGTTGCTCTTATACACCACAACAGAATGGTATTGTAGAAAGAAAACATCGTCATCTGCTTGATACTGCCTGTACATTGTTATTACAAGCCAATGCACCTTTGAAATTTTGGGGGGATGCTATTCTTACTGTTGGGTACTTAATAAATCGCATGCCATCTTCTGTTTTACATAACCAAGTTCTTTTTTCTCTCTTGTTTCCTAAGGACCCATTTATAAAATTCCTCCCTATGCCTTTGGTTTCACTTGTTTTGTGCATGATCTTTCTATAAATTAACTGCGCGTGTTGTTAAATGTATTTTTCTTGGGTACTCTCGCCTGCAAAAAGGGTACCGGTGTTATTCTCTTACCTCTTATCGCTTTTTTATCTTATATGATGTTACATTCTTTGAGGATACACCGTACTTTACTACACAGGTTGAACTAGACTCTATATCTCAAGTTTTACTAGTTCCTTACCTGAGCACTCCGGTGTTTGTTCCTCAGTCTTCGAGTCCACCAGAACCAGAAAATTCTTCCCAACAGTCTTCACCTCGTCCTCTCATCACCTATCAACGTCGTCCTTGTCCTTCGCCTCCAGGAAATGTCCCTACTCCAGAATCCGATGATTCATCTCTTGCTTCAGCGTTCACACCTACTCCGGATTCCTCTCCTATAGACCTCCCTATAGCACTTCTTAAAGGTATCCGTTCTTCTCGTAATCCTCATCCCATTTATAATTTTTTAAGTTATCATCGTTTGTCCACATCCCATTATGCTTTTACATCTGCTTTATCGTCTATCTCTATTCCTAGATCTGTCCAGGAAGCACTATCCCATCCAGGATGGCGGCAAGTAATGAATGATGAGATGACAACTTTAGAATCTAACCACACATGGACACTCATTCCCTTTCCTCCTGGGAAATTGACAGTTGGTTGTCGGTGGGTTTTCACTATCAAAGTGGGTCCTGATGGCAAGGTGGATCGTTTGAAAGCTCGTCTTGTTGCGAAAGACTTTACCCAGATTTTTGGTGTTGACTATGGTGATACTTTCTCCCCTGTTGCAAAAATGGTCTCTGTTCGGCTATTCATATCCATGGCAGCCATGAATCGTTGGCCCTTGTATCAATTGGACATCAAGAATGCCTTTTTACATGGTGATCTAGCTGAAGAAGTTTATATGGAGCAACCTCTGGGGTTTGTTGCTCAGGAAGAGTCGAGATTGGTCTGCAAATTACACAAGTCATTGTGTGGTCTAAAACAGTCTCCTCGATGTTGGTTTGGATGATTCAGTACAATTTTACAGCAGTTTTGCATGATTCGCAGTGAAGCAAATCACTCTATGTTTTATACACACTCATCTAACCTGTGTATCTATCTTGTGGTCTATGTGGATGATATCGTTATCACAGAAAATGATCATGAAGGAATTCAAAGATTGAAGCAACACTTGTTTTGTCATTTTGAAACTAAAGATATGGGTCGACTAAGATACTTTCATGGGATTGAGGTAGCTCAATCAAAGGATGGTATTGATATCTCACAAAGGAAGTATGCTCTTGACATTTTAAAAGAAATTGGAATGCTAAGCTGCAAACCAGTTGATATTCTTATGGACCCTAATGTTAAACTCCTACTAGATCAGGGAGAATCCTTTTCAGATCCAAGAAGGTACTGGAGATTGGTGGGAAAACTTAATTGTCTCACTGTGACCAGACCAAACATATCTTTTGCTATTAGTGTTGTAAGCCAATTTCTTAACTTTCCTTGTGTTGATCATTGGGACACAGTTATTCGGATTTTGAGGTATATTAAAGGTTCCCTTGGAAAAGGGTTAGTGTATACAAGCAGAGGACATACGAATGTAGTTGCTTATACAAATGCTGATTGGGTCGGGTCTCCTAGTGATAGAAGATCAACTTCTGGATATTGTGTTCTTATTGGAGGAAACCTTATCTCATGGAAAAGCAAGAAGCAGAGTGTTGTTGCTAGATCGAGTGCTGAAGCGGAGTGTCGAGTTATGACTCTTCCTACATGTGAACTCATATGGTCAAAACAACTATTGAAAGAGTTAAAGTTTTGCGAGATAGGACCTATGATGTTAATTTGTGATAATCAAGCAGCACTTCATATTGCTTCAAATCCGGTCTTCCATGAACGAACCAAACATATAGAGATTGATTGTCATTTCATCCGTGACACCAGAGATAAATTTGCAATCACTCAAACGGCGACACGGCACATTTCAAAAAATATAAGACACGACACGGCTAGGACACGTTATATAATAAAACATAAAATAAATATGTTATAATCATAAAAAGATATATTCTTAACATAAAAATTCAAATCCTTAACATAAAGTAAAACAATATATATGACTTATAAATCTGTAAATGAAAAAACTATTAATTTATATGAATAGTATCAATTTCTTCTCCTCCACGTCCATCATCTCAAAATAATACGGCTTCCAAATCTGGTTCATCCAATGATAAATTTGCAACTTCAAGAAGACCAGACCATTATCACATGGTTCAAATGCATCTCCACTAATATCCCACATCTTAGTTTCTCCAACCTTATATGCTTCACTTCTCCTAGACAAGAGTCGAAGATTAGTATGTACATATACTAAATCTTACGCCCTTGTTGGATTCATCTTGTTTCTCCTTACGAGAATGAATAAAGGAATACGTACTCCAATTTCTTTCACAACATGATGAAGAACAAGGTTGCACAAGAAGCTTTAAAGCTAGTTTTTGAAGTAAAGGTGCAGAAGCTCCATGGTTCACCCACCAAGATTTAGGATCTAACTCCCACCTATCTTGAACCGAATCAAAACTAGAAAATACATCTGCAGTTGATGAGAATCTAGAAAACTCAATAGCAACTTTCTTTCTATCATTGGAATTAGGAAAGTATCTCTTAATACACTTGTTCCTCTCTACAGAAATTTCATCATCTTGATGAGGAGGTTTTCTAGTTGGAGCCTCTTGAAGCCACTGATTACTATAGTACCTACAAGCAAAGCAATAGTTAATAATATGTTACATTGTTATAAATTTTAATAATAAATCATTAAAGTATAAACTTACTTTGGGTTTAAAGAATGTGCCATGCAATGGAGTGGGGTGTTATTCTTAGTCCACCTGTCAATGAGAATATCATAAACCACTATATAGAATGTTGATGGCTCATCTCCCTCTTTCCTTCATGTCGATAAATTGCTACTTTCACTTTTTCTATCATTGTATCCCACATTTCATATACCAAATGAAGAGTAGGAACATCTTTGTCACAGAATCGAAGCATGTCATATATTGGATCTGTAAAAGAAATGATATACTCAATTTTATCCCACCATAAATCATCTAAAATAAAAGCCTTCAACTCATCTTCTCTATAAGAGTTCCACTCGGGACTAATGACCATTTCTTGCAAAGCATGCTTTATAAGTTTGAACAACATCACTACAACTTGATGCAAATCGTATATCGAATGGCAAGTAACTTTAATGGCACAAACACATTGAAGATGGCTAATCTCATAAGTGGTTCATAATAAAATTTCGATAAATGAAACATCATCACAATTTGGGTGATCCAATGACACTCAAATATGTAACCTCATTCTTTTCGGATTTTTAGCGAAAGACATATATTCTTTAGTGCGAGATTCAAAGTATGTACCACACAAGGAGTCCAAAATATATGAGGAATGTCGCTTCAATCAACATCCTTACTTTACAAACAAAGAAATGCATTGTCGATTATGATTTGCACTACATTTTCAGCCCCCACTTCATTGATTACATCTCTAATCAAGCCAGCCATATAATGTTTATTTTTAATCTCCTCAGAGGCATTAATAGCCTTCAAGAAAATAGGACCGCCTTGACTTGCGATAAAATTTATCAAAGGTCTTCTTTGTGCATCAGTCCACCCATCAGCAACAATGCTAACACCTTTTGAAGCCCACAAACCTTTAATGGGTTGAAGCAATTTCTCAACATTTGCTTTCTCTTGTTGTAAGAGGGTTGTTCTCAAAGCATTATAACCTTAAAAAACCAGACAATGAATGGCTAGCAAAAAAGCAAAAGAACTCATATAATAAGGGTTTCTTGCAAGATGAAATGGTAAGCTTCTTAGAATAAAACATCCTAGCAATTTCAAAGCATAAGTTGAGCTCTCTCTTCATTGTTGAATGTTTGCTTCCAAAGGACCTATTTTTCTTCTTTTCCCTATCAAACCTTTAGGGGCTAAGGAGGCATTTTGACTTTCTCAGAGGCAATGGAACATGGGGTGGTTTTGATGCCTTCTCTTTTTTTTCAATTACGCCAAATAATCAACATTTACCTTCACACAACCAAGAACCCCATTACCAGGATTCTAAGCAAATGAGCTCTAACTCTAGAGTATGAACCACGAATAACTTTAGAACAAAAATTACAAGACCAACTCTTGTTTCCACCACCTGCAATTGAACTATTTTCTATAATCTTAACATATGCCCAAAGAGGATTTTTTTTTATCAATAATTTCAGTAGTTGCAAATCTACTAGTGATAGTAGAACTAGAGCTAGAGCTTGCACCAACTGATGTAGTCATTGTCCTATCAAAGATTAAAATTATCAACACAAAAAATTAAACATATAAACATTTATACATTATAAAATGAATTTAAGAATTAAATTTTAAGATATAAACACTCATAAAATTAAATATTATTATTTTATTCTAGGTCATAGGCATTGGTTCAAGATCATAGTTTTGAAGATAACAATGAGTCAATGACTATTAATTAAAAGTATAAGTACTACACTAACACAAGAATAAGTATCCACAAAAAATTATAAAAAACTAAAATAATAAACTACAAAAAGAAAAAAATTAAAATAATTTTAATTTTTTTTTTAATTTTTACTTTTTTAATAAAATATTATTATAACATAATGAAGAGAAAGTGCTACAAATACAATTGCCTCAAGTCTCGATCGTAAAAGTTAAACTTTGTGATAGAAAAAGTTGAGATACATTGAAATATTTTAATATATAATATACAAATACAAATAGAATAAGTTATTCTGAATAACTTCTCACCATCGTAAAGTTACAATAGAAAAAGACAAAAAGTTCAAGATAGAATAGAAGAACTTCCTTCAAAAGCTTATATGCAATTATTAGCTTTACCCGTAGAGATAGATACAAGGGACTGTGGAGCGTTGGTGATCGGAAAAAGAAATTGTCGATTTGCCACCGTGAACGCTGCGTCATTGCTTTGCGTGAAAGAAGACTTTCTTCTTTGTGATGATCTTGCAATTGAGAAGAAAGATGAAGGAGGCGGTGGTGTTTCGGACTTTCATCTTAGGATTCAGGAACTTTAAACCTGGCCTTTAGAGGTGGGCCGTGTTGGTGGGGCATTGTTGGTCGGGTCCGATCCGTGTCGCCGTGTCCGGTTGTGTCCGGCCGTGTCGGAGAGCGAGAAAATGGGAAAACGGGAAAATGGGACCCGACACCGTGCGGACACGTATCCAGATGTTCGGTGTCGAAACGTGTCCGACACCCGAGTTTTTGCCGTGTCTCAATTATTTCAAAGGAAATCTCTGCTTTGTTTGTAAATTCTAATGACCAACTGGCAGATCTTCTTACCAAGTCACTTCGGGGTCCAAGAATAACAATCATTTGTGACAAGCTGGATGCTTATGATATATAAGCTCCAGCTTGAGGGAGAGTGTTGGAATTTACGTATTATTGGAACTTGATCAGTTTATAGTTTGTGTATTTCTAGTAACATTGGAACCTTAGCATCTTAGGAAATGTTTATCATCTTTTATTATCCTTGTAAATATCATATTGTAATTAATTCCTTGTGTATATATAAACCCAATATGCTGAGTACAAGTTACTCAAGCAATTCAGAAATCCTCTCTAAGTTTCTTTGATACTCAAGTATTATAAATGGTTCTTTGCTTATATATTCGATGTGGGACTTAATAAGATTGAATCATGTAACAAAGCATACCAATCTCTCGGCATGTCTGACAAAGAAACACCTCTAAAAAAACCATGAGCAGAACACCAAAGGGTGGCTAAAAAAATAACCCTATCCCAAATGAAGTCTAAAGACAAACAAGTATCCTTAAAAATTCTAGCATTCCTCTCCAGCCATAAACACCTTAGAACCGCAAAGGCTAAACATTGTCATGGAATTTTAGCTTCTTTACGTGAACCAAAACCTTTGAATTTAATTAAGAGAAAATGATGCAAATCCATAGGACAGACCCAGTTCTCTCCAAAAATCCCAAACAGCTTATTCTAAAGAAAAGTAGCTGCAGAACAATGCACAAATAGATGAGCCCCAGTTTTCGAACTAGAACTGCACATAAAACACATGTTGGGAGACAAAGCAGTGAGAGGTTTGCGCTTCTGTAACATGTCATTAGTGTTAATCCTGTTAAGAACAGCAGTCTAGACAAAAGATTTGATCTTAAAGGGAGCTTTAGATTTCCAGATGGGTTTGCCAAAAAGAAACATATCTCTATTAGGAGAATGGGTAAGGAACTGAAAGTAAGATTTATAGGAGAAGACACCCGATGAGTCAAGAGTCCAAATTCTTTTATCAGGAATAGAAGAAAGATGAATGGACTCTTATAAAAGCATAAGAGACTCTAACTCATTAACCTCTCTTTCATGCAAGTTCTTGAAAAGTGAAAATTCCATAAGGAGTTAGACTGAAAAATGAGTGAAACTGACAAACAGGGGCATTATGCAAAAGATAAAGTCGAAAAAGCGTACGGAAAGGTTTGGATAGAGGAACAATTCCTACCCTAACTCATTAACCTCTCTTTCATGCAAGTTCCTGAAAAGTGAAAATTTCATGAGGATTTAGACTGAAAAATGAGTGAAAATGACAAACAGGGGCATTATGTAAAAGATAAAGTTGAAAAAGCGTAGGGAAAGCTTTGGATAGAGGAACAATTCCTACCCAAATATCCTCCCAGAATTCAATTCGAGAGCCATCACCTAACATCAAAGAAATGTGAGGTCTAAAAGAAGTTAAACCTTGAGAGATAAACTTCCAAGGACTAGCATGAGTAGCTCTAGTCGCAGAATTGGCTTTTATATTTGGGCTGGGGTCTATGGGAATTTGGGGTACACAACGAAGGGTAGTCCATTTCATCCAAAAACACAAGGGGTGGTTTATCTCCTTACCTTATTTTTCACTCCACCTGCTTCCAATGAAATTTAAACTTAGGGCCTGGAGAACCCAATGCTCAACCATTGGGGTGTCCTCTTAGGGACTAAGGTTTTCTAGTTGTTCTTGGCATTTTTTGTTTATTAAAATGTTGCCTGATAGTTTACATGCTTGCAATTATTGTTGAATAATTAGGGTTATATCGGATGACTAGAGGAAAATGCATGAATCATTATGTATGATATTTTGCTGTAATGGAATTGGTTTGCAATTTATTGTGTTTGGATTAGAGTTGGTAAACTTAAGTTTGGTTGAAAGTATGTTTGCAAACTTAAATTTGGTAAAAAGTGAGTTTACAGTAACGTAATTTATGTTTAGAAATTTTTATCTCAAAAGTGAGTTAGAGACAACAACTTTAATGCAAAAGCAAGATTTTTTTGCCTTTCAGCCAACGTACGTTTGGCTGTGAATCATGTTGAAGCAAACGAAGATTGAAAATATCCAAACATGATTTCACGTCGTTTGAGAATTCTAAACGTCAGTTTGCTGAGGAAACGGGTTTCCAAACATGCACTTATTTTTCTTGATTTTATAATTTTTGTTTTCTTTTTCTTTAAATATTTTAGTGTGAAAGAGATAGGTGCATACTAAATCATGAGAGAGAGAGAGAGAGAGAGAGGGTGATCCTTAAACTAGTACATGTATGATTTTCAAAAATCACAATCAAATGTAAAAGTTAACTGTATTATTGATTGCAATTATATAGCCCCTCCTATTGTGCTGTGGTTGTGTTCAAATATCATCTTTATCTTCAACATCATCATAATTTGCTAGAGAAAATTATTGATAATATTTTCTCTTCTGCACTCTTTTCTACTTAAAGATGAAGATGGTGGCAGATATGGCTTGTTATTTTTAGCTCTATCTGGGTTTTCTGAATGAATGAATTCATAATGTTGGATTTTTATTTTCTTTTTCTCCACCTGGTAGGAAGAATGTTTCTCAAGTAATTCAAGCCGATGACTCAAGGTCCAGGAAGGTATGTCTATAATGTCTTATTTAGCCATTCATCTTTTGTTGTTAGCTTATAACATTTGGCAGTTATAGTTATTTGTGATACAGGTCCCAATTTGATTAGTAGTTTGTTGATCAGATACAGCTTTAGCTTCACTAATTACTTATGAGTGATAAGTTATATATGACATGTTTTAACTTTTAAACAGGGTCTGATAGAGCCCAAACTGAGCTATTGGGCTCAAAGGAATATACGGGTCAGTTTGTTACTAATAGGCCTAGGATTTGGAGGGTCTATTCTAGAAGGAAGAGAGAGAGAGCTACTGATGTGGCAGTGAGAGAGGATAGTGGAAGTTAGTTACGTGTTTTGGGTGTGGAATTACGTTACTAATAAGGCTGGGTGAGGAATAGGAGGGGATCTTGAGTATCCTTTTGGCAAGTTTGTTATGGATGGAGAGTCAGTAGCTCTCTGTAGGAGCTTAGCTCTATGGCAATAGGACCTTGGTCTACTGTAATTACTCTTTTTTGTCTAATAATACTCAGCATTCTTCTTAAATTCTCTTCTACCATTACATTGTCCTTGCTGTTATTTTTCTGGTTCCTATCAAATTGGTCCGACCTGCCGGATACGAGTACGGGACTAGCGCAACAAGGTGACGGAACGGTGAATGCCACCCAAGAAAAAATCAGTGAAGAAAGGAGGTATGGAGGATAAGGTCACAGCTATGGAGACAGAACTTACCAACGTCAAGGCATCCCTAGCCGCGATCGAGAGTAAGGTCGATGACAACCATAAATCTTTGATGGCGCTGCTTGCGAAGTGTTTAGGCAAGAACCAGCTGGAGGAGGAGGAACAGGAGGATGAGAATAGCAACAAAAACAAAGAGACAGAGAAGGAGGATGAGGAGAAGAGTTCACCGTCCAAAAAGACATATTCGACGTCGGGATTGAAAAAGCTCCACGGTGAGGCGTTGGACCAGTTTAGGCAATCGGTGAAAAAGATAGAACTTCCCATGTTCGATGGAGAGGATCCAGCGGGGTGGATCTCTAGAGCCGAAGTGTATTTTCAGGTACAAGAGACACGTCCGGAAGTACGCGTCAATTTGGCCCAGTTGTGTATGGAAGGGCCTACCATCCATTTCTTTAAATCATTGCTTGATGATGAGAGGGAGCTGACATGGGAGCAGCTTAAGGTGGAATTACTCGAACGCTATGGCAGAACCGGCGAAGGTGATATCTACGAGCAGTTGACAGCTCTTCGTCAATGGGGCAACGTTGACGAATATATACAAGAGTTCGAGAGGTTGACAGCCCAGGTGAAGAGGTTACCCAACGATCAATACTTTGGGTATTTCCTCCATGGGTTACAGGGAGAAATCAGGGGATGAGTTCGAAGTTTGAGAACTTTGGGACCTCTGTCGTGATCTCGTCTCATGAGTTTGGCCAAGGCGGTGGAGAAGGAATTGCAAGGAAGAGGAGGAAGTTCGATCGGGTCTAATGGTTCGAAAGGTAGTGGAGCTAGAGGCGGGTACGGATCGGGTCCAATTATCCGAGCTAATCCCAGTCAATTGGGTCGCAACACAGGATCCAAGTGGGTCTTTGTTCGTGGGGAAAAAGGGGCAGGCCCAGTAGAGGGGAATAAGTCAGCAAAAGGAGGATATCATGGGTTAAATTTGAAACCAGGCCCAAGTTCAGAGAAAAAGAGATCTGGAGATAGAGGCTTTAAGCACTTGTCGTATCAGGAGCTTACTGAAAGGAGACAAAAGGGCTTATGTTACAAATGTGGGGGTCCTTTTCACCCACTTCACCAGTGCCCTGATAAGCAATTAAGGGTGATGGTGATGGACGATGGGGAAGAAAACGAGGCAGAAGATCAACATCTAGTCGTCGAGGAAGAAGAGGAGGTCGAGCTAGATGGAGAGTGCAGCATCATGAGTTTAGGGAACATGGTGACAGAAGAGAGAGGGAAGCCTCAAACCATGAAATTTCGAGGTACTGTTAATGGTGTACCTATCCTCGTTTTGGTGGACAGCGGAGCCACCCACAACTTTATTTCCAAAAAGCTCGTGGAAGCCATAGGATGGCTAGTAGAAGACACTAGACCTATGACGATTAAGTTGGGAGATGGTCACAAAGCAGAGGCTCGCGGTAAGTGTAAAGGGATCAAGCTGGAATTGGAGAAAGTCAAGGTAACAGTGGAGGCTTTTCTTTTTGATTTGGAAGGCATAGATATGGTGTTGGGAATTTCATGGTTAGCGCCTCTTGGGAAGATGTTAGTTGATTGGGGTACACAAACCATGATATGCCAATTGAATGGAAGATGGGTAGAATTAAAAGGAGAGGACAGTCATCGTTTATCTCAAATAGCTTTACAAAGTTTCGTGGGTAAGCCAAAAAAGATGATTGAAGGTCTGTTCTTATCTACCGAGGTGCAGCTGTCTAACAAAATCGAGAAAGGGGCAGAGACTGGGAAACTGAGTTTGGATCAGCAAAAGGAGTTGGAGGGGTTGTTGATTAAATATGTTGCTATTTTCAAAAATCCAGAAGGGTTACCGCCAAAACGAGGAAGGGAACATGCTATCATTTTGTTTGAGAGACAAGGCCCTGTCAATGTAAGACCGTACCGTTATCCTCATCACCATAAAAATGAAATTGAGAAGCAGGTAAAGGAGATGCTGGATTCTGAAATGATAAGGCACAGCCAGAGCGCTTTTTCTAGCCCTGTCATTTTAGTGAAAAAGAAAGACAACACATGGAGGATGTGTGGATTACAGGGCCCTAAATAAGGTCACAGTACCGGATAAGTTTCCTATCCCGGTGATAGAGGAATTGCTGGATGAACTGCATGGTGCTCAGTTTTTCTCTAAACTAGATCTCAAGTCCGAGTATCACCAAGTGAGAGTCAGGAGGGAAGATGTTCACAAGACAGCTTTTCGTACACATGAAGGCCATTACGAGTGTTTAGTGATGCCATTCGGGTTGATGAATGCGCCGTCTACCTTTCAAGCTCTAATGAATGAGGTTTTCAAAACGATGTTGAGAAGATTTGTGCTAGTATTCTTTAACGACATGTTGGTGTACAGTACGGATTGGAGGACACATGTGGCGCATCTTGAGGAGGTGTTGGAGACATTACAGAGGCAGCACCTAGTAGCTAATCGGAAGAAATGCTATTTTGCCCAATCTACGGTGGAATATTTGGGGCATGTCATATCTCGGGATGGAGCAGCAGTGGACCCGAATAAAATCAAGAGTGTGATACAGTGGCCCGTTCCAAAGAATGTCAAAGGTGTGAGAGGGTTCTTGGGTTTAACGGGATATTATCGAAAATTTATCAAAGATTATGGGAAGGTAGCAAAGCCATTAACTGATCTCACCAAGAAAGAAGGGTTTAAGTGGAATCCAAGAGCACAAAAGGCTTTTGAATTTTTGAAGGAAAAGTTGACAACAGCTCCAGTTTTAGCGTTGCCAGACTTCAACCAGGGGTTTGTCATAGAATGTGATGCTTCAGGCCAAGGAATAGGAGCAATCCTGATGCAAAAGGGTAGGCCTATAGCTTTTTTCAGCAAGGCTTTGAGTGAGAAGAATTTAGCAAAATCAGCTTATGAAAAGGAGCTGATGGCGGTAGTTCTAGCTGTGCAACATTGGCGGCCTTATCTATTAGGAAGGCAATTTACAGTTTACACTGACCAGAAGAGCTTAAAGCAATTGTTGCAGCAGAGGATCACTTCCGTAGATCAGCAAAATTGGGCTGCGAAATTGTTGGGGTATCATTTTGACATTGTTTATAAACCAGGGGTGGAAAACAGAGGAGCTGATGCCCTTTCTCGTGTGACTGAAGAGGCTGAATTTGGAGCTTTGATATCATATCCAACATGGGTAGAGGGGAAGGAAATTTTAAAAGAAGTCCACAATGATGAGGTGTTGCAGAAGGTGATAGCAGAGCTAAAAAATGGAGGAGAGACGCGACCAGAATTCACATACAGCAATGGGGTTCTATACTATAATGACAGGTTAGTCATATCAGCGAATTCATCTTGGATTCCCAAATTGTTACAAGAATTCCATGCTACTCCTCTAGGGGGACATTCCGGGTTTTATAGAACATATAGAAGGGTGGCTGCAAATTTGTATTGGATTGGTATGAAGAAGAGGATCCAAGACTTTGTCAAAGAGTGTGATGTTTGTCAGAGACAAAAATATATGGCAGCAGCTCCCGGGGGTCTCCTTCAGCCACTAAATATTCCAGAGGTAGTATGGGACGAATTGTCTATGGATTTCATTACGGGTTTGCCAAAATCAAAAGGGTATGAGGCTATTTTCGTGGTGGTGGATCGCCTGTCCAAATATAGCCACTTCCTACCCTTGAAGCACCCTTACACAGCTAGAATGGTGGCAGAGGTGTTCATAAAGGAAATTGTGAGGTTGCATGGGATTCCATCTACCATTGTGAGTGATAGAGATCCTATCTTCATTAGCAATTTTTGGAAGGAAATGTTTAAACTTCAGGGAACACAGCTCAAGATGAGTTCGGCTTATCATCCGGAGACGGATGGCCAAACGGAGGTGATTAATCGATGTTTGGAGACTTTCTTACGCTGTTTTATCACTGACCAGCCACGAAACTGGGTTCAATGGCTGCATTGGGCGGAGTATTGGTATAATACGACATTCCATGCATCTATAGGGGTGACCCCATTTGAGGTGGTGTATGGTAGGAAACCTCCAGTAATCACAAGGTTTTTGCAAGGGGAGACAAGGCTTGAAGCAGTTCAAAGGGAGTTAGTGGATAGGGATGAAGCTCTTAGACAATTAAAGCATCACCTTTCCAGGGCTCAAGGAAGGATGAAGGTACAAGCTGATAACAAGAGGAAAGAACGAAGTTTTGAAGTTGGGGAATGGGTCTTCCTGAAATTGCGCCCTCATAGGCAGTAATCGGTGATTTCGCGGATCAATGCCAAGCTAGCAGCACGTTTTTATGGTCCATTTCAAGTACAGGAACGTGTTGGAGCAGTTGCTTATAAGCTCAAGCTTCCTGAAACTTCAAGAATACACCCTGTTTTCCACGTTTCTTTACTCAATAAGGCCGTGGGAAACTACAATGTGGAAAAAGAGTTACCTATGGGAATTGAAGGAGAATATATGGAAGTGTTGGAACCTGCTGCAGTGTTGGCCACCAGAACTGTGAACAAGGGAAGGGAGTCAATTAATCAATGGTTGGTACAATGGAAAGGCAAAGGAGCAGATGAGGCTACCTGGGAGGATGAATTCACTATCCTCAGCCAGTTTCCAAAATTCAGCCTTGAGGACAAGGCTGGAGTAGATGAGGGAGGCAGTGATAGAGCCCAAACTGAGCTATTGGGCTCAAAGGAATATACGGGTCAGTTTGTTACTAATAGGCCTAGGATTTGGAGGGTCTATTCTAGAAGGAAGAGAGAGAGAGCTACTGATGTGGCAGTGAGAGAGGATAGTGGAAGTTAGTTACGTGTTTTGGGTGTGGAATTCTGTTACTAATAGGCTGGGTGAGGAATAGGAGGGGATCTTGAGTATCCTTTTGGCAAGTTTGTTATGGATGGAGAGCTGTAGCTCTCTGTAGGAGCTTAGCTCTGTGGCAGTAGGACCTTGGTCTACTGTAATTACTCTTTTTTGTCTAATAATACTCAGCATTCTTCTTAAATTCTCTTCTACCATTACATTGTCCTTGCTGTTATTTTTCTGGTTCCTATCAGGGTCAGCCCATTGTTCTTGATGATGATGACGAAGAACCTCATATTCTGGAGAAAACAGAGGAAGAAAACAAACTTGCTGAATAGTAAGGGAATTTGTTTGCTTTTACATGTTTATCTAATTATTTATTTATTTCATCTTTAGCAATATGCCTGTGAAATCCTTAGTTTTATTTGATTTGTGTGTGTCTCTTTTCAGCCTGAAAGAAGCTAAGATCTATTATCCATCAAGGTACTTCAAAAGATTAATACTAGAACATTGTGCTTTAACCGTAATTTTCTAGATCTAATTTATGTTGCATGACCTTTTAACTTTCCTTTGTGATGACTCAGAGATGATCCAGAGTGTGTTGAAGTTTGTTACCCAGACATAGATTGCCTTGCCCCTGAAGGCTATTTAACATCAACTATTATGAACTTTTACATACGGTAAGTGTATTTGGGCTCTTCCCCCTGCAGGTCCCTTTGAGTATTTTTCATTTTTCTTTGAAGAGAAAAACACATAATTCTGGTGCCCTCTTTTACTTGTTACCCTAAAACTCATAGGATGTGATTTGGTGGGGATGTAGAAGGAAAGAGTGTAAATCAATGCATACTTGATTGATCGGACATTGAAGAGGATTGAGTTTTTTCATTCTTCCTAAATTATTAAAATTATTGGAATTGTGACTCTAATTCTATTTATTTTATAATTACTGAATGAGTTATTTAGTCTTTGAAAAAAAGTTTTATTTTATGTTTTAATGTTGAGTAAATACCCATTTTGGTCCTCCAAAGATATTACATCAAATTGGTCCTCCATTTATTAGGGACATCAAATTGGTCCTTTAATGATAATTAATGCCATCAGTTTTGTCCTTCAAGGACCAATGTGATGTCATTTTAAGGCCAATTTGATGGCAAAAATGTGACATTGAAGGACCCATTTGATATCATGTATATAGTTGGAGGACCAGTTTGGTGTAGTGTATATCTTTGAAGGACCAAAATGGACATTTACTCTTCAATTTTCAAATGTTGTGAAAATATAGGTTATTTAATCTTATCAATTAGATTATATATTCTTTTTCTTTTATAATTTTCTGATATAATAGCATATGTGCCCGCTAAGGGTTGACACCTGGGTTGATGGACTATTCTTAGTTGAATATTTGTGAGCATAACAGCTGGGATTTGATAACGCTCCACTGGCTTACGAAACTAGAATTATGTACCTGTCATTACTATTCTCTTACTTTTGTTTCTTTAACTGATTAACTGTTATTATCTATTGAACTAATTATGTGTTCGCTTTTTTTGTCATTTTAGGATTAGTCATACTGAAAACTTAAATCGTACTGCAGTACAGTAATAGTCCTTGGACATATTTCGCATGTTTAGTTTTTAAGCTCTCTACTTATGACATTTTCAATTTGCTAGATATTTGAAGCAGCAAGCATCTCTGACAAATAGATCATTATTTGACTATCATTTTTTCAATACATATTTCTACAAGAAGCTTAAAGAGGCTGTTTCCTACAAGGTACTTAATTATCTTCCTGCACATGATTTTATAAAAAAAAAAATATCTTCCTGCACATGCATAGCTGTATTTATGTGCATGCACAGAGATTATTTTCTCTTAGTAAGCAGACTCTTAATCTTTTATGATAATTTTGAAGGTAAATTTTGAGATTAAGGTAACTCTTCACCATAAGATGAAAATTGCTGACCCAATAACTGCTTCTTGGGCACCAGAAACTAGTAATTTATACATATAATCATTTTGTAGTTTTCTATCAAGTTTTCTTTTCTTTCTTTTTTGTGCTGTAGATATTTAGGATAACTGCCCTTTCTGCTCTACAGACTAGAAGGCATATGAAATTGTGTGTAAAGGAAAAGGAATCTGAAAAATAGAAAGTGGGATAATAGATAGTTATAAGAAAAGAGTGAGAGAATAGAAAGTGGATAATGGGGTGTTAAGAAAAGAAATTTAGTTAAAAATGAGAAGGAAAGTGAAGAGATAAAACAGGAGATTAATGGTTTAAAAGCAATTTATTCTGGTTTTTAAATTACATTAATGCCAATATTTGTTGCATTAATATCTTTATTTAACATTTTAAAAAACAATTTCTTTAACAACCATTCGAATAGATAAGAGTGTTTTTTGACTTTTTGGGGGCAAAAAATGAATATGAGAATCTCTCAGGTGGGTACTCTATTCGTCGTAAAGATGCTTTGACCATTAAAGTTAATTTCTCCCCATGCCTCTCTCACATTCCCTTCCCTATGTACTTTGTTTAGTATATGCTTTAATCCATTTTCCATTGCAATATCTAGCAAAGTGACAGAGAGGCATTCTTCGTGAAGTTCAGAAGGTGGTGGAAGGGTGTAAATATTTTTCAGAAGGCATATGTTTTGATTCCAATACATGAGGAGTAAGTTTCTTGTTAGCAGTGAAATCTTGTTTGTAATTGATAATTTTTGCAATTGCTAGGAAGTTCTTTTTGTGCTTTCCTTTGAATTAGGTTATTATCTGAAGAAAATACTATTCACATGATAAAAAAAGGCCTTTAATGTGAAGAAACATTTATCCATTTTTAATATTTGAGCGATCATGTCACATCCTCATTTTACATTTTGGCATTTAATGAAATTAGCTTAAAAAATTTGCTTCCATTAAGTGAAACAATGAGCAACATTTGATTATAAGTGGACATGCTCCACATTTTCTTGGGATTTCCACTTTTTTCATAACTTAAATGATAGGGAGTCTTCTGAATTGGATTCTGTCCTTTTGTCCTATAGTCCAGATCAAAGACTTTGGTCTCTTGATCCTTTTGGGGTTTTTCCGTATGAATCTTACTTCCAGTTCCTAACCCATTCCAGTTCCTAACCCATTCGTTGTATAGAGTTTCTTTCCACCTTGATAAACTTAGTTGGAAGTCTAAAGCTCCCTCCATGGTAAAGTCCTTTATCTGGACAGCAGTGCTTAATAGAATTAATACCAATGACATGTTGCAGGTTCGTAGGCCACATATGGCTATTTCTCCTCATTATTGGGTAGCCATTTTATCATCCGGACCAATCAAAAGAGCCTGAAATTTTTATTGGAACAGCGTGTGCTAGTGGGAGAGCAGTTAAAATGGGTCACTAAGTTACTTGGGTTCGATTTTGAAATACAATATAAACCCGGGGTTGATAACAGAGTTGCTGATGCCTTGTCAAGGTTGATGGACTACAAGGTCATCTCCATGATCACGAATCAAGACTTGGTTGATTTGTCAGAGGAGATACAGTTGGATGAGCAATTGTGGAGCACATTGCAGGAGGTGGTGTGAGACCCTTCAGCATATCCCAATTATAGTGTCTTGCGGATGCTTGTGGTACAAAAATAGGTTGGTCTTACCCTCAAAATTGGCCTGGATTCCTAGGCTGTTGGAGTTTCATGCTTCCCCGTGGGGGGTCATTCAGGAGCAACCAGAACTTATAAAAGGCTGGCTTTGGTTTTTTTCTGGAATGGAATGAAGCGGGATGTTGAACACTTTGTGGCAGAATGTACCACTTGTCAACAGAACAAGTACTTGGCTCTTAAACCAGCAGGTTTCCTCCAACCTTTACTGATTCCAAATCATGTATGGGAGGACATCTCTATGGATTTTATAGGGGGGTTGCCCAAGTCTAAGGGAGCTAACACTATTTTGGTGGTTGTTGACCGTTTGAGCAAGTATGCTCACTTCTTACCACTCAATCACCCTTTTTCAGCTAAGGATGTGGCTATTGCTTTTGTTAAGGATATCATCAGGCTGCATGGATTCCCAAGTTCAATTGTGTCTGACAGAGATTGTATCTTCCTTAGTCTGTTTTTGCAAGAATTGTTCAAGTTATCTGGGACAAGGCTGCGGTTTAGCTCCACTTATCACCCTCAAAATGACAGGCAAACGGAGGTTACCAACCGCACCATTGAGACCTACTTACGGTGCTTTGTCAATGACCATCCAAAGCAAAGGATGCAGTGGATTCCTTGGGCTGAATTGTGGTTCAATTCTTCCTATAATACTTCCATTAAGATGAGTCCCTTCAAAGCACTTTATGGTAGAGATCTTCCTCCAATAATCCCATTTCGGAAGGACAGCACAGCTGTGGAAGAGGTGGATAAGTTGTTGGTGGAGCGGGATAGCATTTTGGAGGAGCTCAAACAAAACTTGTTGGAGGCACAGCAAAGGATGAAGGATCAGGCAGATAAAGGGAGGCGGGAAGTGGAATTCCAGGTTGGGGACAAGGTGTTTCTAAAGGCACTTCCCTATAGACACAAATCCTTGGCCAAGAGAATCAATGAAAAATTGAGCCCGCGGTTTTATGGTCCTTTCACAGTACTGGAAAAGGTTGGAACCATGGCCTACAAGCTGAGCTTGCGTGAGACCTCACGGGTGCATCCGGTATTCCATGTGTCCCAGCTGAAGAGGGCGTTGCCTGCTAGTAATCGTTGTCAACACCTCCCTGAATTTCTAACAGATGAAAGGGAATTTCAGGTGTTACCAAAAGAATTGGTGGCAATGTGCAAGTTATTGGATGGTACCAGTAAAGTGCTGGTTAAATGGGCCAACTTGCCTACTCATGATAATACTTGGGAGGATGCAGTGGCAATCCAAAATGCCTTCCCTGATGTCCACCTTGAGGACAAGGTGGCTGTCAAAGGAGGGGGTATTGATAGGCCCTTAGCTCATGTGTATGCGAGAAGGTCTAGGAGAGACAAGGTTGGACCATTAGTCAATGGGCCAGGGGAGCAGATTATGGGCCAGGGGAACAGATTATGAAAGTTTATGAGAGAAGAAATAGGGGAAGTGAAGGGAAAAAGAGAGAAGAGGGTTCGGTTGGAGGAGAGAGGGAAGCATAACAGAAAGGGACACGTGGAAATTGGGGAGTGGGAGGGAAAATGCTGATTGTGTGTGAAGAATCTGAGTGAATAAGGGGAGTTGGTTACGTAGAGGGGGGTCAGGCTGGAACTGGGAGGTTTTGGGTGGCTTGGGCCATAGGGCAGAGATAGCACCTTGCTTTTCTGATTTTTCCTTTCTTTCTACGCTTTCTATACTTGTATCTACTTTTTGCTCTTGCTGTTTTCCCTGTTATCGAAGCATCTGCTCCTTGAATTTTCCCACAGTTTCATAGTATAATACCAGTTACTATCATAAAGCAATGCCAGGATTTTCAGGAATCAGAGGCTGAAATCAAATTTATCCTGGGATATGTTCATTTTGCTTGTTTGTGCTGTTCAGCTCATGGTTAGGGGGCTTCTTGTGGACGCTCTAAGGGATTGACATGCTTTATTGTTTGACTTTTTATTTTTTGGGGTATTTTCTTTTCTTTTCTCCTTGTTTGTTCTTTTACAGTTTTACTCTTGTGGATGCTCTATGGGATTGGCCTGCTCTATTGTTTGATTTTCTTTGGTATATCTCTTCTAAGTATCTCCTCTTCTGCTTTTTTATATTATTCTTATAAGAAGAAATATTGGGTACAGAAAGCTGGCAAGAAGAATATATTAAGGATGTGGGTTATTTAAATGTAAACTTTTACACTTATGTTGTCTATGCTTTTAAACCAATACTTGTATTTGATAGCAGGGGCATTGTTATATCTTCATCTGCCATGTCCCTCTACTCATTTCTGGATTTATTACTTATGATGTTTCATGCATTCAGTCTTCATTGGAGCTTGATCATTATTTGTATCCCGAACAAAGAAGATGAATCGGGGCCAATCATACTTCATTTGGATTCTTTGGGTCTTCACTCTAGCAAATCAGTTTTTGATAATATTAAAAGGTGAGACTAAAGAAGCACTTCTATGATTGTATCCCATTAAATATGTGACATCCAGTTCATCCATGCTCCTGGTCGTTAGCTCTTAAACATATCTTGCCACTTCACTGCTATTCTGTGTTATAATTTCCTGATTTTGGTTGTGAGGGTTGGGAAGATTGATATCTGTTTTTGTAATCATAAAATATGATGAGGTCTTTTTTGTAAGCAGCAAATATGATGAAGTCATTGTATTTAAAAAGAATCATGTTGTGTCTTGATTTACCATTTGTTTAGGAACTATTGGGAAATATCTCGATATATTTTTTGCTAATGGAAATAACAGAAGTCTTCATTACACAACCTAAATGCAATAGTTCAAAATCACTTTATACATATTGTAAGCTTACTTTCGGGTTTGGCATTTCTCATATTTGCTTATCAACAAGACAAGTTTTTCAAATCTGAGTATCTTCAGACTTAAGAGTTTTAACTGGAATTCTTTTGGTGATTTATCTACTTTCTATATATCTTATATGCATCCCCACAGCTCTGAAGTGAGTTTTTTTTAATTGCATTTTGGAAGGCATGTTGCAAAGATGAGGATGATGCATTGGATGAGTGGACATACAAGACAAGATAAGATTAGGACTAAATGCATTAGAGAGAAAGTAGGGATTGCACCTATTGTGGAAAAGATGGTAGAATTTTGACTAAGGTGGTTTGGCCATGTGAGGAGAAGATCATTAGAAGTCCCAGTAAAAAGAGTAGATCAGGTGAAGGATAGCCCAATAGTTAGGCAGAGGTAGACTAAGAAAAATTATAGGTGAAATCATTAAAAATGACTTAGATTTAAATGACATTTCTGAATACATAGTTTAGGATCGAACACAAATTATACAATAGTGTCGTTTGATCCATATAGCCAATCCCACTTAGTGGGAAAAGGCTTTGTTGTTGTTGGAAGGTGTGTTGCAACATTCTGCTCAAGAAGTATAATTTTTTATGAAATAGAGTTTAAAGCATTGTGCAACTTGATAATGTAGACTTTGTTATTACGTATTCCCATTTATAGTATGTTCCAATTACGTAGACTTCGTTAACTAGTTGTAAGAACTGGACCAGAAAACCGGTGACCTAGCCACTTGACCAGTACATTTGAAGGGTATGATAAATTTTCAGTCAAACCTGTTGACTCATGTAAAACGGACGATTTGAACCTGGTAAAAACCATTTTTTGTGATCTTTTCTTTTGCTTTTTAAATTGTTTTATTTGGAGATTCTGGACGATTTTTCAGCTGGACCACCGGACTGGCAACCTGGCCATCTGACTAGGTTGACCTGCAGTCCAGTTCTTACAACTTTGCTTTGTTAGTCCATTTATCTTACTATCTTCTGTTTGGCTGTTTTTAGGCATTTATCTTTAATTTAAACATCAAACTTAATGATGTGAAATTATGCTTTGTAGCTATTTGATAGAAGAAAGGAACTATCTGGATCAAGAATGTGTGTCTTCAGATGTTTCAATTGCAGACAGAATATGGAAGTGCCTTCCTCGTAGAATTGAAGCTCAAGTCATTACGGTAAATTTTTGTGTGCTGTAAATCTAGAATCATGTGTTATTGATAATCTTGATAGTTGCTTGAAGATGACATATCTTATTTTCACATTCTGTTTTTAAAAGTGAATTTTTGTCCTTTAGTATATGCAGCATATGCCTGTTCTTTTAACAAATCATTGTTGTCCATAAGGAAATAGATTCCTGAATCCTGGTAGTGTTGGAATTCTTAATACTTTCACCGAGTGATCACATTTGAAGGAGTGATATCCTTCTTTAAAACCTTGTTTGGTGAACAGCCAGAAACCTGAGTCTCTGACAGCTTCAAGAAAAAGCTCTTTTAACCTTTGAATTTTAGTTTAACCTTCAAAACCATGGAAATTTGTTTCAAATTTTCAGCAGGTTGACTTCAGGTCCTACTCATTGAAGTTAGGTTGTTGAAATTTGATGCTAGGAACCAAAGCAGCAAAACTATTTTTTTGTTGTTTCAGTAATCATAGTGATGCTTTTTCTGAAATTTCAAAATCGTGGGATGTCCACTAATGTTTCAACTTGTTGCGTTTACATTTTACACATGCTTTTGCACTAGGTTCCCCAACAGAAGAATGAGTATGATTGTGGTCTTTTTGTACTGTACTTCATTGAGCGTTTCATTGAAGAGGCGCCTGAAAGACTGAAAAAGAAAGATTTAGCTATGGTAATGCGTGTAGTTGCTTTTTTGGTATGATTTCATTTCAAGTAATGCGTTTTATTGATTGAGGCTTATCAATTTACAGTTTGGCAAGCGATGGTTCAAACCTGAAGAGGCATCCAATCTGAGAGTGAAAATCCGTAAATTGCTTGTAGCAGAACTTCAAAATTCTATCGGGCATAATTGTATCTCAGAATCTTCTCCTTCGTCATCTGCTGACACTGCAACCGATTGTGTTGATACTGCCAAGGATTCTTTCATCTAATATGGCTGCATGAATTGCAATTCTCATTTCATGGGATGAACAATCTGTTGATAGTTCACATAGTTGATGCCAGTGTTTTTCCCGTGTACAGACATCAGCTATTCTGCTGGTAGTTTTTGGATGTAGAGTTTCCTATGGCCTGGTAATTAGTCTAACGGCCTTCGATACAAGAAAAGGTGGCTGATAGTTTGCTTTGCGTCAATAACAATCAACGTGTCCAGTTTCTAACCATTTCTTGTGGGTTAGGAGTTCCTTCCAAATGTATAGTGGGAAACAGTACAGAGCTGACAACTAGAGATGATAGATAGGCTTGAAGGTGAATCTACCGGTTATCTTGTACTCGAATATTACATTATTTCAATTGAAGTTGTTTTAAATTCAATTTTTTTTTTTGGGTGAATGAAAATAACATGTGGAGGTATAAAACGGTTCTTAGCACTCCACTTGTTTCCCAATGTTCTGAATTGCACAGTGGTCTCTGGTTTATCTGCCTAATATAAAATGTTTTTTTATCACTTAATTTGACACTGCGTATAGACATTGTATGTTGGTGTGAGTGTGAGTGGATAACAAGGTATACCGTATTCTAAGATGAAATCAACGAATTGTATGTCAATGTAAGAAAGATGTAAACTAAGTGTTAAATTCTACATGTACAAATAGTGAGATTGTTGCTGAATTGAGCGGTATGCTTAAAAAAAAAAGATGATTCCGTAAGGCTCATTTGTTTAGTTTTTTGGAAGTGATATCTTTGGTGCGTTGAGGACATGCAATTTAATTGGAGTGATTTGCTTTCGATATAATGCTTCCAAATATCCTTTTAACATGATGCGTTCCTTTCTTAAGAATTTTAATGCAAATTTGTTTTTATGCATGAAATCTCTGCCTAATGTTGGTCGGGTGTTAGGGTTATATCAATCCATTTTAAGAACAAATGTCAATGCACATTATTAGCGAGAAAGTTTGAGAAATGAAGAGTGTATCATCATTATTGAATGTATACATATAAGTTTGACATAGTAACAGAATTAACTTGCTTGTAACAAACTGAACACTGAACTAACTAAGTAAACTAGCTCTCATTAATTCAACTAATTACAATAATTAACTTAATCAAATTGTTAATAACTATTAATAGAGCCCCTTCAAGATGGGAATTGAATATCCAAAATTCTCGTCTTGGATAATAGGTTTCGAAACTGAGGAAGTGGTAGGGGTTTAGTGAGCAGATTTGCCACTTGAAATGTAGTATTGACATGCTCTAGTTTGACCAAGTCAAAGTTGACCTTTTTTCTAATGAAATGACAATCAATCTCAATATATTTTGACCTCTCATGAAATAAAGCATTAAAGGCCAAGTGTATTGCAGCCTGAAGCATCACTAAGCCAACATTTACTTCAAGGTCTACAAGCAGAGAGGTGAGACAAGTAATTTCATTGTTGATTGCTACTAAGGCTTGGTATTCAGCCTCTACTGAAGATCTAGAGACTGTATGTTGTCTCTTTGTTTTTCAGGACACCAAGGAGTCCCTAAGAAAAACACAATATCTAGAGATTGATCTTCTGATGTCTGAACAATTTCCCCAATCAATATCATCTTAGGCTCAAATGCTTATGGCTGAAGAGGAAGAGAATAGTAGTCCTTGGCCAGGGGTGCCCTTGAGGTACCTGACAAGATGATGCACAACATTTGATTATGAGGATTTAGGCTAAGAGAGGAACTGGCTCAATTAGTTTACTTCAAAAAGTGATGTTAGGTCTTGATATGGTAAAATATAACAACCTGCCAACCAAGCTTCTGTAAACACAACTATCTGGTAAAGGATCTCCTTCATTAGCATTGAGTTTAAGATTATGGTCCATAGGTACATTGGTTGTTTTACAACCTAGAAACCTAGTATGCTCCACCAGAGACAATGTGTAGCTTCTTTTAGAAAGAGAGATGCCCTTTTTAGACTAAGCTCTTTCTAATAACAAAAAATTCTTCAATCTGCCTAAATCTTTTGGTGTGAATGTGGCTTGTAGAAAGGTCTTGATTGTAATTATTGTAGTGGATGAGAAGTTAGCATATGATGATGTCATCCACATACACAAGTAGTGCCACAAATTCAGAAACCATTTAGTGAACAAAGAGTAGTCATTTTTAGACTAAGAAAAACCTAAAAGTGTTGTTGAGAACTTGTTAAACCACTGTCTTGAAGCCTGCCTCAATCCACACATAGATTTGTTTAATTTGAAAACCATAGTTTTGTCAGTAGGTGGATAGCCAAGGGGAAGGTCTATGTAAACTTCCTTAAACAAATCATCATTTAAAAAAGCATCATTTATATACAATTGAATTAGATTTGATCCTTTCTTTGCTGCAAGGGAAAAGAGAAGTCTAACAGTACATAATTTGGCTATAGGTGAAAAGATGCCTATAAAATCAATTCTAGCTTGTTATGTGTAGCCCTTGGCTACTAAATGAGCTTTATACTTATCCACAATGCCATTAGGGAGGTATTTGATCTTGTAAACCCATTGATAGCCAATTGTCTATTTCCCTTGAGGCAATGAGACCAAGGTCTAAGTATTACTATCCTTTATAGCCTTTAATTATTCTACCATACCTGCATGCCAAGTAGGGTTTTTGGTAGCTTGGTGGTAAAATTGAGGTTCAGAATATTCTGAAACTTGTAAGATGTAATTTCTATATGATGGTGGCAGGTTATCATTAATGAGGTAATTAGAAAATGGATATGAAGTGGAGGGGATGGAGGGTAAATTGCAATTGTAATATTATAAATAGGAAGGTGGTTTGGTGACTCTTTTGGATTTTCAAGAGGAGGACATAGGATAATGGCAGGTGATACCATTGACTGAGAAAGAGAAATATGAATAGAAGGTGAGGAGGAACTGGTTTGTGAGGGATTTAAAGAATTAGTAGAATCAGAATCAAGGTTAATATGTTGGTTTAATAGAGGGGCATGATCTTGTAAGGGTAATGAATGTACCAAATCTAGAAAGGGGTTAATAGGTGGGGTGGGAGAAGAAATGGAATAAAAGGGAAAATAACTTTCATGAAAAATAACATTTCTTGAAATGAAGAAGGACCTGGTTTGAAGGTTGTATAACCAATAAGCCTTATACCCTCAAGTATAACCCATAAAGACAATAGGAATGGCTCTAAGAGATAACTTATTTCTTTATGAGGACAGGGTTGAAGCAAAATACAAACAACCAAAACTTCTTAGGTTAATATAATCAAGTGAAGTTTGATACGAAAGCTCATAAAGGGACTTATTTACAATAAGGGTGAAGGTGTTCTATGTAACACCTCAAAAATTATTTATTGTATCATTAATCATCATTTTATAATATTTATGAATTTTGGAAATTTTTGTGAATTTTTCTAAAAATGTCAAATATTTTAGTATATTTCTCGTTTTACGTACGCACTGAGCGGAGTCGGAATTACGAAATGTTTTCCCTGAGACTGGTAAACCTTGAACTGTTGACCTGTCGACGGGGGATCTTACTAAACCCGAGACCGGGTAGAGTTTGCGAGGTTTGCATTTTTTGAGGTTTTATCTGATAAATAAAATCACTGTATCATAAAAGTATCCGATGAATAATAAAATATTATTTTCATCAACTGTAACTTTTATTCACTGGAAAAATAGTTCTAACAGTATAATTAATCATCTGTCAAGTGTATTTAATTAAGGAGACAAGCTTACTATGCACTTTATTGAGAAATGTGCAAAGCTTCTCAAGGAAGTTTCTAAGAAATTTCTTCCAAGCTTCCCAAGGAAGCCATGCACTCCCTCTCTCCTCTCTCCATGGTCACGGCAGCAGCACCCTAGGAAGCACAAAATTGTGCTTCAATTCATTTAATCAAATCTATTCAAGTTTTCAAAATTAAAAAGCTATCACCTTTATTTCCTATGCACTTTCTCTCTCTACCTTCATCTTTTTCAAGCTTTTTCTTCTCATTCTCTCTACCAAGGCTCACGGCCACCACTCCTTCCGTGAACCCATCCATCACAAAATTTTCACCCAACCCTATTTTCTTAATCCTCTCTACCTCCTAAACACTTCTCTAGTTGGTGGTTCTTTGAAAAGCTTCCATCTTCACCATTTTCTTCAAGCTTCAAGCTTCAAGCTTAGGGTTTTTGGGTAAGCTTCTTGATTCTTCACTTCCTTTTACTCATTTTCATTTCTATGGTCTTCTTGGTGACCACCTATGCCTTATTTTTTAAGCATTGGTGCTATTTTAGTGAGATTGAAATTTTAGGGTTCTTGGAGGTACCAAATCCGAAAATCCAAAGAGCTTCAAGGGAGTTCTTTGTTTGTTCTTCTCTTAGGTAAGAGGAAGACACTCCTCCTCAACCTCTATTAGCATTACGAAACCTTGTTTGTGATTGATTGTGAGAAAACCCTATTGAAGTTTATTCTTTGTTTGCATGAGTAGTATGTTTACATGTTGTTTACAATTTGTTTATGTTATTGAATTGATTATTTGTGCATATTGATGTATTGGAATGGATTAGAAGGCATGAAATGGAAGAAAATGATGTTGAATTTTCTCTTGGATGGCCACGGTTTTGGGGGCCCAAAATTGGGTTCTTTGTGAACAATTGTAACAAGTGAAAACCATAATTAATCAAGTGTACATTATACAATTAATGGAATGAAAAATTTGGAAACCTAATCCCCTAGGGAGGCCACGGCCTCTAGGGCCTTTTTGGGCTTGATTTTGCAACCTTAGGTAATCTTGAAACTTAAATTAACAAGTGATTAAATTATTAGTAATAGGATGGAAAATTAGCAAATTGGAAGATTAGAAAATAAATTAGGGTACATAAATTTGAAAGAACCAAGAATGATATTTTTCATAAGACTTAGGGTAATTTTAATTAGGGCAAGAACAAGAGAGTGTGAGACTTTGAGATCCTTAGAATAACTTTCTAAGTGTATGAGAATAAATTATCTTAGAGAATTTAATTAATTAAAAGAATTCTTCTAGAGACGAATTTTTGCAAGAAAGGCTAAATCTAAGTAGGAATTCATAATGAATCTTAAAAATGTACTAATTTATTTAATTCCAATATTATGATGTTGTGGGTCCATGTGAGTGACCAATGATGTGTTGATAGTTAGTTTGACCAATTGTGGCATATTGTGGAAAAGTATGGAATGATGAACATACCTGTTTATGCATTAAGTTGTCATGCATTGTGAATGTCCGTTAGACTGTTGTTAAGGCCAAGTTGCCTAGGAGATTGAACACACCTTAGTGCGGGTGCGAGTAGACTAGTGTAAGTCATATTGTTGACCATGGGGGCGTCGGGGTGCGGGTACCCCGTAATGGACAGTTAGTAGCTCTTCTGTCCGTGGGACAAACTGATGCAAACGCACCGACGATCCTGACTGGGCACTGTCCTATATCGTGATCTAGTGTAGACTGCATGTATAATGCCTTGATGTGCACGTGGATAAACTGATGAGTTATAGCACTTTGGCCGCGGCAGTCGAGCTACAGACATGTCTCCTGATCTTTCTCTCCGACTGTTTGTGTCTAGCTCCATAGAATAGGATTTTGACTTTGTATACATGTGCATAGTGAGTCCATATATCATCTGGCATCTATTTATTATTATAATGGAAACTGTTGTGTTACTGTTATATAATTGCCTGCAACTGCTTACTTATTGATGCACACTTTTTAATTATCGCATTTGCAAACTCAAGTGCAGGTTGTCTCAAGTAATAAATTTCTTGGTGAGTCCGAAGTCGATCCACAGAAAATTGTTGAAGATTAATTAAGGTGAAGTAAATATTTTTTTACTATGATAAAAATTATTTACTTGGGTAAAAAGATCCACTCTTGGTAAATGAAATAAAAGTAAGATTAATTCTTTTTATAACTCAATTAGAATCCTCGCAACATGGAGGTTCCAATCGGAAAATACATCATTTAAAAGTCCATTAAAATAATATACATAGTTATACTATGATTCCTTTAATTATTACTACCACTTGTAAATGGGTTAAAGCATTCACTGTGTCAAAATATTGTCTACAATAAATCAAGAACTCCTATTTACAAGGGTAGTTTCTAAATTATCAGAAACAAAATATAACATGGATAATAATTACTTGAAAATATAAATCATTAAAGCACAAGTGAGGAATAAATCTGACCTTATTTTATTACCAAGAGCTTCACACTTTCACCCAAGTAAAAGAAAACTTATTTACACATAGACTAGAAGGAAGAAGAAAAGAAAAAGAAAAGAAAAGAAAACTGAAGGGAGGAGGGATTCCTCCTCTCCGAAATTGTTCCCCAAATTTGCACGTCCAAGGCCTATTTATAGGCAAATTGATGCACAGGAGCTACAGTAATCTACAGTGAGCTACAGTAATCTACAGTGAAGCTACAGTGCGCTACAGTGGAGCTACAGTGAACTGTACGACAAAACTTAGCCATTAAGTTTTCAATAATTGAGCAAATACATGGCCGTGTGGGATTACACGGCCTAGGCCATGTATGGACACTTTTTGGATCAAAATTCAGAGGAGTACACGGCCTAGGCCATGTATTATTGCACGACCGTGTATTAATACATGGCCTAGGCTGTAATCTGACGCAGGCCCTGTAATTTGGCACAAACCCTATAATTTGACTTCAAAGTCCAATATGACCTAGTAGACCTCATAATCTGGAAAAATGTTCAACATGAAAGTTGTAGGCCTAAATCTTAGCTTTCAAATGGCTTTGTTTGAGTCCAAAATCATTCCTAGAACTCAAGATATGGTCCAATTACTGCACACTGCTCAGGCCCAGTCACAACTTCTCTATTCTGACTTACAAGCCTAATATCACCTCCAAGGAGTCCGATATAAGTTTTGTGTTCTCATGAAAGTTGTAGGGATAGGTATTAACTAGCACATATCCAAATTTCGGCCCATTTGACAACATATAACTCTAGATATGGCATGAAGAGTACACATAGGTCAAGCTATCATGATCAGCACTCTAGTTCTTGCTTCAACTCCAATTTGAGTTATCCAATCGTGTGATTGGGCCTTTGAGGTCTTCATGAAAGTTTTAGAGCTCTTTCTTATCTTTCAAATGCCACTATAATCACCTCAAACATCCACTTACAGCCCAAGATATGACTTAAATACAGAAATAGTGTAAGACGTAAATCATGCTGAAAAATTCAAATAAGTCCAATTTGAGTTCAAACTTTCAAAACATAACCAAACTCAATTAATTAAGTGCATGGAGAGTGTAAATGACTAAAAACGAAGGCTTATTAATGTATCAAATATGTGATCATCACTTGTTTATTTTTGTTATTTAATGCTTATGATTATTATTTCATGCTTATGATTATTATTTGATATGCTCTATGGGCGCTTTGTGCCATTTTATTTCTTGCTGCTATAATTGGTAATAATGGTAGGATGTCTTACCTCTTTCTTGTATTTTCATTATTGTCTATCTGTATATTGTGTCCCATCGAAGACGACGGCAAGGAGGTCGAAGCTCTCGATTTTCTCGGCTTCTGGCCCAGCTACGATTAGCGTCTATCATCGGATCATGGCGGCGCGCCTAAGTGGATTTCTGGGTTATGTACGTCTAACCTTCCTCAGAGGGCCAGACTGCTGGTACATTAACCTGAATTCCTAGTAGTTCATCTATGAGGGAGAGGTGTCGATCTCACTAGCTTGGAGGCGTCATGATCCGCCCATCTTCACAGGCAGCATCAGCGTGTGTTTGGAGTTCTACTTGCCCATTTGGGAGATGTGGGGTGACCGCTACTACACCCCGCAGGAAGATACTTTTGCTTCCACTGCTCGGGCCCCGACCCGTCATTCAGTGGCTCTTATGGAAGTTTCCTCAGATGAGGAAGATCCCGAGGAGGACCTCAAGGAGGATCCTGATACGATTCCTCCTCATCTGAGGGACTGATATTGCTGGTAGCTACTGATGGTTGCCAGTGTTTTATTTTGGGGGCCTGATGTCTTTATTTTGGTGGACTGTGTATTTCTGATATATTAGGGATGTACATGTATGATCCTTTGGGCAGATATAATTTTACTTTTTGGTATATCGGGCTTTGTAACTACATAGATTTGATATATATATATATATATATATATATATATATATATATATATATATATGAATATGCAATGTTGATCAAATGTATGCTTTATTTCTGTCTTGCTCTTTTATGACATTTACGTTCCGTCGCTATGTTTTACTAATTATTATTATTATAAAAAAAATAATCACCATTTTATTTATGCAGCTTTAACTAGATAAATTTAATAGTAATTTTAAAGAATCGGGTCTTAATTTAATAATTTTATTTTTCGCATTGTAATTGACAATGTGACATTCCTTCCCAAAAAAGGGGCGTTACATTCTGTTGATTAGGTAAGCAACAGTGTAGACACATTCTCCCTGGAAACTAATAGGAGTCTTAGATTGGAAAAATAGAGACCTTACCACATTCAACAAGTGTTGATGCTTCCTTTCAACTATTGAGTTTTATTGTGGCCTTTCCACACAAGAAGATTGATGATATGCACCTTTTTTAGCAAGAAAGTTAGTTGATGTTAATTCTCTAGCATTATCATATCTCAACTCCTTAACTTTGGTACCAAATTATGTTTCAACATAGGTAAAAAAAAGTCCATAGTCAACCTAGTGACATCTGATTTGTGTTTCAGAAAGTGAATCCATGTAAACATTGTACAATCATCTAAAAAGATAAGGAAAAATCTCTATCCAGAATAAGTAAGGGTATGATAAAGACCTCAAATATCACAATGTAATAAGTCAAATGGAGCTTTAGACATGTAATTATGAGAAACAAAAGAAAGTTTTCTTTGCTTAGGAAGAGAACATACATGATAGACATCAAAATTTGAAGTTTTTGAAAAACCAATGAGTTTTATTACTCAAAGATTCAAGTCTCTTGCGTAACAAGTGACCTAACCTAGCATGCCAAACATTGGCAGGTATTTTATTTGAAGCAAAAACATAATTAGAAGAATTATTACAAGATGAAACAGAAATATATAGAGAATGTGAAGCAAACTAAGATGAAAAGGGATGAGCCTTGAAAAGATATAATCCTTCATTGAGATCACCCTTGTCAATCATCTTCAGCAGCTTAAGGACCTTTATAATAAAAGAAGCAGGATTAAACAGAATAGGAAGATTAGAATGTTGTAATAAAGCACTAACAAAAATTAAGTTGACCCAAAAACTTGGAATATAGAATACATTGTGCAATTGAAAAGTAGGGTAAGTTGGACTATATCAATTGATTTGATTGGAACTTTATGATTATTAGGCAAAATGACAAAGAAACCAAATATCTCTATGGTCTGTTATCTATGAAATTAGACAAGGTGAAACTAATGTGACTCGTAGCATCAGTATGTAAGATCCAATCATAAGGTTGATGGAAATAATGATTAGGGACTGAATTGGTAGATAAAATGATACCTGGACATAGAGAGGAAGGAGACTCATATTGCTCCATATTTGGCTTAGTAGAAAGATATAATCAAGATGATAGTAATTCTAGCAGAAGTTGATACTGACCAGTGTTCATCTGAATAACCAGATTCTCTACCTTGAGATATTGTTGGAACTAAAACATGGTTCATAGCAGTTGAGCTAGGCTGTTGTTTGGATTTTGGTTTATAATGAGGAGGTAACCATGGATTTTGTAACATATATCAATGGTGTGACCAAGTAGACCACAATAAGAGCATGGGGGTCTATCTTTCTTGAGAGGCTTGGTCTTGGGAGCCTTAGATCGAACTATAAAGGCCAATTGATTTTCAAGATTCTGAGAAGTGAGAGAACCAACTTTCCTTTGCTTTTCTTTTTGAGCTACCAAGGAAAAATCCTTGCTAATCAAAGATAGTGGATCCATTAAAAATTTTTGGCCATAAACTTGAGCATAACTGTCATTGAGTCCCATCAGAAAAGACAAAATTATACTTAGTTTGAGCATGACCAAGAAATGGTTTAAAACCACCACGTGTATAGGAGGATTGAGGATGATACCCACTCTATTCTTCCTATATAGACTTCAATTTTGTGAAATACTTGCTCACAGTAAGTTGTCCTTGGACCAAGCTCATCAATTCTTTGCGTAATTGGAAGATCTTAGAACCATTTTTTTGTTAAAATCTCTCCTTTAAATCACTCCAATCAATTGTTGAATTGAAGTAGATCATGCTAGTGATGATTTCTTTGGAGATAGAATTGAGAATCCAAGAAAACACAATGTTGTTGTTGCACTCTCATGATTGTAGAAGCTGCATATTAGACTCATTAGGTCAAGGAATTGAGCTATCGACAAATCCAAATTTGTTCTTGATTGATAAATCCATATTCAAGGATTGATGCCATGAGCTATAGTTCTCACTCGTCAATGGTTGAAACATTAGTACCATGATGAAATTGTCAGAATTATAAAGAAAATAAGGGCTCAAGGTGTCATCCATAGAGGAAAGTAGCAAAAAATAGATGAACAGGAAGAGGGAATAAAGAAAGATGAGAAAAAAAGTTTGAAAAATGAATCGAGTGAGTGTATCAACATTGAATGTTTGTATATGTACAAGTATGATACATTAATATAATTAACATCAGTGACTGCTTCTAACAAACTAAACACTAAACTAACTAACCGTCTGAATACAATAATTAACTAAATCAAACTATTAATAAATGTTATTAATACACATTGTTGGATTCAACAATTCAATGCGTGTAATGGAAAACTAACACTAAATATGTTCAATTCCATTAAAGATATTAGTTGATCATTCAAATTTGAATTCTGGTGATATTTGATTGGAAAATGCTTGTTTCATAATACCCACGCCTCACATCTCTCACATCAAGGGACTTGTGATTGATCTCTAAAAACTACTTAAGAGTGATCTCCTTAGCTCTTTGATTTATATTGACAAGATACAAAGATCAATCCTATAATTGTAGGGATTGATAAAGCTATATACAACAAGTTCCATATTCTAATAACAATAAGAATAGAAGAATATCAGAAATAAATCAAACATAAATCAATAGTAAATCAAGGAATATTAATACTTCCCCTTAAGTTAGTACATATATGTCATAAGCATCTAGCTTGTTATATATGTATGTTACCCTAGGAGCCCAAAGAGATTTAGTGATGAGATCTACTAGTTGATCATTGGAGTTTATAAATGAGGTAGTGATTTCTCCTTAAACAATCTTTTTATGGATGAAATAGTAGTCAATCTCTATATGTTTGGTCCATTCACGAAAGATTAAATTAGAGGCAATGTGCAACGCTACTTGATTATCATAAATGAGTTTCATGGGGCTTATCTTTCAAAACTTCAATTCTTGAAGTAGTTGTTTTTACCACATAAGTTCACATATAGTAAGAGCTATAGCTCAACACTTTGCTTCAGTACTTGACCTTGCAACCACATTTTACTTTTTCCTTTTCCATAAGATGAGATTGCCCCCAATAAGAACATAATAACTAGAGGCTAATCTTCTATTAATAGGAGATCCTACCCAATTTGCATATGTATATGCAACAATGTCTGCATGACCCCTATTTTCATAGACCAACTCTTTTCCGAGAAAACCATTAATATATCTCAAGATTCAAACAACTGCATTCCAATGATTGTCACAAGGAGGATTGAGAAATTGATTTATGGCATTGACAACGAAGGATATATCTAGCCCGGTCATAGTGAGATAATTTAGTTTTCCTACTAATCTCTGATATCTACTTGGGTCAAAATTCACCAAAGGGGCTCAGGTGCTTGCACATTTGCTGTTTGCTGATGATGCAATATTCTTTTCTAAAGTTATTCCCAAAAATGCATATCAACTAGTCATCATTGTAAATAAATACACCACAACTTTAGCGAAAAGGATAAACTTAGAAAAATTGGGCATTATCTTGAGTAAGAACTCCAAAGCTAGCATAAAACAACAAATCATTGATATCCTTAATATGCAGAGTTGGGATAAACCTAACAAGTATCTTGGCATGTTGGGTGAATAGGACAAGTCAAAGGGTCGGACTTTAGTATGAATCAAGGAGAGAGTGATTAGTAAATTTGAGGGCTAAAAGGAGAATCTTTTGACTCAAGCTAGGAAAGAGGTTCTTCTTAAGGCTGTTGTGCAAGATATCCCTACCTATGCCATGTCTTTTGTACACTTTCTGAAAACTTTTTGCTAGTCTATTTGCTCTTGATAGCTTGCTTCTAGTAGAGTAGGGCGGGGAAAAACTGGGGTATCCACTAAAAAAAGGGCCAGGTTTAATGAAGTCCAAATGGAATGGTGGAATTGAGTTCAATGATTTCTTTGGATTGAACACATCCTTTCTTGCTAAATTGGAATGAAGAATTATGATCAATCCTAATGCTATGTGAATCCAGATCCTAAAGAGCATATACTTCCCTATTTCCTACTTTCTACAAGCATTTAGGAAAAAAGGAGCTTCATGGGAATAGAATAGCATAATGTTAGGGAGGGATTTTCTTAGAATGACCAGGAGATAGAATGTGGGAGATAGACGTTCCATTCAAGTATGGAGGGATAACTGGTTATATAATAGCTCACCTATCCCATCTCAGAATCCTCAACTTGATATGAAGGTTAGTGAGTTGTTGGCTGACACGTAATTCAAGTGGAATGCATTAAAGTTGGGACAGGTTTTAGGCCCTGACCATGCTTTTAAAGCCCTATAAATCCCGATGGGAATGGTTCTAAGATAAATTGGTTTAGCCCTATACTGAAATTGGAGAATACTCAATTAAGACTAGTTATTAGGCAACCAGAGAGAAAAAGAATAGATTAGAGGTACTCGAAAGATCTTCCCCTCATTCTATGCTCCCAGAGTTCTTGAAGACTCTATATAGCCTAAACATCCCACATAAAATAAAAATCTTCCTTTGGAAGAGTTACCACAATTCTCTACTAGTTAACACTAACTTATTCTAGAGACATCTAACCCAATCCCATGAATGCCCAGTTTGCTAGAAAGGCCCTGATTTATCGAGCATGCTTTACTATGTATGTGTAGACAGAATTTGTGTGGTTCATTTCATAGTTGTAACTAGTTTCTAAAGATAAAAAAGTCACAAGAATGGATGAATGGATCTAGGGTAAATTCAAAGCTCTCAAGGAGAAATGTAGTTATTTTGAACAAGGTGCTTTCTTATTGGTTCAGTTGATGTAGGCAATATGGAAGGGTAGGAACCAATGCTCTTTTGAAGGGAAGAAACCTAGTCTTGTGTTCACATTAAGTTAGGCATCAATTGCAAATACATAATATTTTGAAGTAAATAGATTAGGCAAACTAGTATCTACAACTACTTTATCTACAACAGTAGGCTTTCGTACCTGTTGGAGGCATCTTTTAAAAAATTGTTTGAAATAGAATATGGATGCTACCTTTGACCAGAACAAAGGCAAGGGAGTTGTTGCTACAATGTATAAAGATCATCTGGGAAGAGTTGTAGCTGGCTCATTGAGGAAAATGGATGTGGAATCTTTGTTAATGGTAGGAGCTTTCGCTCTTAAGGAGGCAATTATGGTAGCAACATGTTGTGCTTAGCCATAAACTGTTTTCACATTTGATTGCCTTCAATTCATTGTGGTGTGCAAAGGAGAGACTTAAAACTGGACCATTGAACCCATAGTTTAGGACATCATATCTATTTGAGAATCATTCCTTCTTTGGGGCTTCTTGAGAACTGGAAGAGAAAGAAACTCAATTGCACACAAAGTGGTTAAGATGGTTGCTATGAACCAGCTCCCCTATAACTAGAATGTAGTGCTCCCATGAAGAATGGAGGATCTAGTTAGACGAGACGCCATGTGATGGTGGTTCCTTGGGCATTCGAGCATGCTTGGTTTTTTTCTATCATTGTTGTGCACTGTTGGATCGGAAGCCAGTACATCTAGTTGCTATCTTCTCCCATTCAAGTCCTAACCTTCAAATCAGGTTCATGGCCTTATTCTTTCGCGTTATGGCGACAGCAACTGCGTTGTTCTCCTTAGCATTATTTTAATAGATACGTCCTTTCGCTCTCTAATATATATGCCATTTTGTATCTATATAGAATATATCGTATAAGACTTTTGGTCACCATTTATTGTGGTGGCTCATCGGAGTTGTGTTTGAGTTGTTGGCTGTGGCGCAGTGGTGGAGCATGGAGTATGGTTGTGTGAGAGGAACTGGTGGTTGAGATTGGTTCGAAGTTTTGGGGTTGATGTTTGGAGATGTTGACTAGTGTTCAAGGGTAGGAGGGTTAGACGGTGGTTGTAAGGTGGGGTTTAGTGTTTTGGGTGGTGATTGAGGCTGATAGGTGGCGTTGTTTAGCGTTAGTTACTGTTTGGCTAGGGTTTAACAATGGTGGGGCATGGAGGTCTGACGGATGGGTTGAGGCTAACGATGGTGGCTCTGTGGCAAGTTGTGTTTAAGGCTGAGGTCGTTTTAGTAGGGAATATTTAGGGGGTCTAAAACTTGGTTAGAAAAACAGTGATGGTGGCGGTTGAGTTTCTGTGTTGAGGGGTTTGGGGTATTATTTGGGTTATGACATTGTTTTTGTTTTGATAGGGTAATTCAAGAATGACGTAGTGGTGACTTAAGTTTCAAGTCCTATGGTTGGAAAGGCAGTGTTATCCTATGTTTATGAATGGCGTGTCAATGCTCTAATGTCTTACCAACAACTACCCTAAAGTGAGAAGTCGATTTTGGAGATCCACATGTAGAACTTTATAACCACTCAAAGTCAATAAACTCAAGTCATTCAACAAGTACAATAACATGAGGATTCAATAAACAAATCAAATCAAGACTTGACCAATTAGTTACACACATCATCATGCTGGAAAGTCAAATTGTTTACAACTATATGATGCTAAAGAATCAAATTGGTCAACTTGAAATTTCAAATGGTGGTGAAGATTAAGAGAATGAGGAAGAAGTTGAGGATGAAATCGACTCTAACTTATTCGATGCTTCCAAACAACTAGCTGTGACAAATCCTTTCTTGGAAGATGATGACACTTACAAGTTTGATCAAGCGGTATACAATAAAGAATACCCAAAGGAACCTCTTGAATCATGTCTAGGGCATACTACCACAAAGAATGAAGAAGATGAAAAAATTGCGGCTTATGGTCAATTGCTAGAACTGAGTCTACTCACTCCCTATTGTCAAGAACCAAACTTTGAGTAGCAAAAGCAAATCAAAATCATTCCACCTTTACTCATTGAGAGTAAAGCTCCTAACGTAGAACTTAAACTTCTTCTCGTGTACAAGTATATGTTCCTTAAATCAAAATGTACATACCCTCCCATTCTCAAGTACTCGTTTCTATGTATTGAATATTTGATAGATCTTCTCTTAGTAAGAATAAAGATAACTCATGATACTTTTGACTAAGATAAGAAGATACTTTTCATAAGCCAAGTTGAGGACCTTAAATTAGCGCTTCTTGAGAGGCAACCCAAGCTTTCTTTCATTGTTTATTTTATTTGGTTATAATTTTTGTTTTGTGAATTTTGTTAATAGTTTAGTGTTTATTGAGTTGGCTTAAGTACTTTCTCAAGTTCGGAGCCTTTGTAGAGGGATGTATATAATGTCAGCCAGTAAAAGAATTTTTCCTTTCTTTTAGGTTTTACTTGTTTGCAATGCATTTAGAGTAGAGTGCATCCTCTAATCCTTTTTCAAGTCAAGTATAATTTTTCAAAACAGGGGATAAAATTTGCTTTGAAGGATAACTTTAGTTATCAAAAGAGTTTGATGCATGATATCTTATGCAAGTCTAAGTAGAAGTAGTTCATGATTGTTATTCTTGTTTAACTTGAGACAAATTTACTTTTTTAAGTATGCTGCTCATAAATTATTTGATTGAGTTTGTGACCTCTTGGAGAAGGTTTATGTGTATCAGTGTAATTTCTAAAGTGTCTCGCCAATCATAGAACAACTCCTCTAGACTTATCGAGATGAAATCCTAGTGTGTGCATTCTAAGAGAGATAATTTAGGCATTCCTTATTAACCCCTTAGCCTTTTTACCCACCTTCTTTTAGTAGGCCTTTGAAACCTAAACATATTTAGCCTATTTTTCTTTCATTTAACCCATATATTCTTTACCCTTTTTAAACCTAAACACTAGACCTACCTTATGTGAGAAGAAATTGTTTAAGAAAGTGAGAAACCAATTAGGAGAAATATACATCAAAGGGGGAGAAAAATGAAGAAATCCACTCATGAGTATACAAAGAAATAAGTAAGGGGTGGAAATATAAAAAGAAAAGAAAAATATTGTTGAATAGCCTAGCATGGATGAGAGCTTGTTTTGTGCGAGTCAGGCACATGAACAAAAGTTTAAATCTAAGCAAAGTAGTTCTACTTTAAAGAAAAAATGAAAAAGAGGAAAAGACGAGGAAATATGCTAGTTTGTGCAAAAGAAGAAACATTCCCTCATTATTAGCATTGCTTATTCCTAGTAGTATTGATGTTTCTTGTTATGATTTCTCTCACTTTTATGAATTCATTATCCTTTCTTTGTTTATTAGTCATAACCATTTAACCCCATTATAACTTTATTAAGAAAAAACTTTTAATTTCTCAGGTGTGTACACTACATTAGTGGAGATAAGGACAATGGTTTTGCTTGTGGGATTTGGAAGTTCAATGAATTCATAGAAATGAATTCATAGATATATTAGGGGTTGCTAGTTGTATATAAACTCATCCAAGATGTATAGATTCATGAGATTGGTTTGTGATGACACGCTTGGTATAAGTGGTTTGTGTCTTGTTAAATTTGAATGCATGATTGAATGATTAACCTCTTAATGCTTGAATGTGTTATCATTGCATTGATCTTCTAGAGGTTGTAACACCCTAACTTTTGGGATAATTACAATATAGTCCCGATTTGTACTATTTTGTGAATTCTGTGAGCAGTAAATTTAATTTGACTGTTCCGTGAGTGTACTTGACTGTTGTATGTGATTTGCTCCGACCTAAGAAAATAAAAATTTTCTGGCCGGATAAATCTTATTTTAATTAATTGGAGCTGGGGGATCTTACTAAACCCAATTCTGATTGATATATAAATTAATATCGTAATTTTTTGGATTTAACTGTGTAATAAAATAATTTTATATTTTTATAATATTATTTTATATTACAAGACTCTACTCGTCTCAAAAACAAGAAAAATCAGCTTTCGGTTTGACCACGATCTTTAAAAGTCTTTGTGGGACATGCGTGTAGAAAAAATAGTCAACTGTGCTGACTGTACAATTTCTAACCAATGAGAGCAAGTCAACAAAGGTAGGCTTAACTTTCTAAACCAATAGGAATTGGACACCTAAGGGAGCATGTGTTTTCATTTGAACCGTTGGATGAAAACTTAATGATGAAGCCTTTAATCTAAGCCATTGATCTAATCAATGGTGAGATTAGAATGATAGGTTTATGATCAAGTGATATCTACCTTAGATCTAATCTAGGGCTAAGGATTAAAGATGAACCAAGGGTTAAGATTTAGTCAACAATTGTAGGCTTGAAAATGGTTAGTAACCTAATTAAGCTTAATTAAACTAATCTAATTACCTAATTAGCATACTTAGTGAACTAATTTTGTTATGAATTAATTATAATCTAAATACTAATTAGCTATATTAATATTAATTAAAGGTTATAATATATGTTAATATATACTAAATTAATTAGTTATGTTGTTAGTATGTTAAATTAGATTGGTTAGGATAATTAACCTAACTAACTATCTAATCTATTGCTATGTAATTAAGTGTAATTGGAAATCAATTAACCCCCTAATAAGATGAAGGAGTGCACGGTTTTTGGGCTGCATAAGGAGGCAAGGTGGCTTGGTTCTACAAGGTTCAAGAAGGATCCAACATGACTAGGCCATGTGCTAGCTAGTGTGAACACAATTGTGATATTTTTACCAAGCAAATTCACTCACTCAAGCTCATCTAAAGGCCACTCACGGCTGCTGCACTCTTTATTCACTCTTCACTTTAGTTTTTCACCCTTATCACATTTTGGCTATTCACTTCTCTCTCTAAAATATCAAAAGCTCAAGCAAACATTTCTCTCCTATTTCTCTCACTAGGTTCGGCCAGCCCCCTTCCATACTCACCCAAGCCTTCATAATTTTAGATCATCACATTTCTTGAACCCAAATACCATTCTAAGCATCTTTCATTCACAAACTTTTCCCAAATTCCCACTCTATCTTGCCTAAAATTCCACTTCTTGCTTACTTACTTAAGGGTAAGTTTGGTTCCTATAGTTCAAAACTGAAATTTTAATTTTTATAGCCATGTTTGTTCCATGGTTTTCCTATTTTGTACCTTGTATGTGTATTTGCTAATTGTTTGAGAATTTTAGGAATTTTTTTGGAGGTCACACGAAATTTGGAGGAAAAGAAGGAATCTTACCGATTGTTTTGTCTACAAGAGGTAAGAGGGAGATTTAATCTCATCAACCCTAAGTAGTGATGAGAAAATGGATTGTGTTTGTGTGTAGAATCCATAAGGATTCGGTTGTATGGTTTATTTGTGATTTTTATTGTTTTTGATTGTTTAAATGCTTTACTAATTGTGATTTTAATTTGCTATGCATGATTATAGTTTTTATTATTTTTGCTATGAATGATTATGGCTTAAAATATATTGTATGTGTTTTATATGTGATTACATAATTGTATGTAATTATAATTGTGTATTTATTTAAGTAGGATGTGAATAACATGTACGAAATGCATGAGTGTTCCAAAGAACACATTTAAGGCTCACGACCTTCTCACAAAAATAGAGGACCAAAATGTTCTCACAATTTTCTAAATCAAGGATTTAATGAACCTAGGTAAATAATGGATGATTTAAGTTAATTGTGGCCAAAATGCCATTTAGTGTATAACCGAATGCCATTTTATTTTGATTTGGCCAACATGCCATTTTATTTACTAAGATAGGTTAGGTAATTATTTTATAACATAAATTGATTCCAAAGAATCATTGAGAAAATCAAAGGAATTAATTCTGTTCTAGAATTTTAACTTAGCATAATTCAGTTTAAGTAAGAAATTAATCAGACACTTGAAAAGAACTAACGTAGAGCTCATATTATAAAATTTGAAGTTCATTAGTAAATTTTAAAGTGAAATTATTGGGTAAAAATAAAATAAACTATATTTAGAGGAAAACGTTAAAAATACCTTATACTGATTTTATAGGCAAAATGCTGCCAAAATTTATTAAAACTAGACGCATAAAATGAAAAGATTTCATACTATATTTAGAACACAAGGAAAATACATTACGTATTTTAAAAGTACTAGATATAGTTTTACACATATTAAAAATGACAATTTTAAGCTATTCGGTTAAGAAAATGAATTAAAAATCCTACGCGATTGAGAAAATGATTCAAAAACAATTTACGATGTTTAAAAACATCAAAATATCTTTACGCAATTTAAAAATGTTTGTGAAAACGTCGAGATTGTGAAAATGCGATAAAATTCCTACGCGATTGAACAATACTGTAAGTTTTGCTGTCGGGCCAAAGTGGTGGACCCAGACATGTTGTAGTGTAGTACTGTCAGGTGGGACGTACTATACTTTGTTTTTCTGGTGACTAGGGGTATTTTGATAATTTCTCGTATAATATGGTAAAATTTAGATAATAAGGGTATTTCTATAATTTTAGCTCATGTTTAGAGTGTTGTGCCAATTTAGGTTATAATTGGTGATTGATTGACGAGGCGAATTACACCGTATTTGGTGTGATAAGCATAGTGTGGTTCATTTATGAACTTGGAGGCATTAGTGTGCGGAGAATTTCACATGCGGACAGTGGGTTGCTCCTTTGGGCCGTGGTAACGGGCAACACACTAATGATCTTGACAAGCACTATTCTTAGTCGAGATCTTGAGGGGACTATTAAGTACTATGCCCGTGGTACACGATGTTTGGACTGTGTACTGCTATACGATGTTTTGGACTGTGGGCTATAGACACGACGTGTTGACAGTGCAATAGCTTGGTTGGGCAGCTATAAAGTATTTATAGTTTCTATTCGGATCATTCTCTCAGATATCCGTGTTTAGCTCAATGGAGTAGGAACGAGTCAATGTGTGTATCATTCATCATCTGCATTTTTAATGTTTATGCATTATCTGCATTTTATTGTTTATTATAATCTGTGATAAATTATAAGAATTATTGCTTTAATATATATTATGCATGATATTGTGATAAGTATTATTGTCATATATTGCTTGATATGTTATGTATGGTGTATTGTTATGTACTGTTGTAATTCCTGTTTTATGTACTGTTGTAATTCCTGTTTTGTGCTGTCATTTTCTTTATTGCCATGCGGGTAGTGATGTAGATTGTCTCACCTCTCTATATGTTTTCTCGATATTACTGTATTACTTCCGTAAAGAGTTTGAGGTAGAGGAGGATCACCTCTTGAGGTACAAGACTGACGACGAGCAACAGTCGGGCGACTTATACGAAGAGGAGGAACCGGTAGATCACGTTGATCATCAAGACTGATCTTGAGATCATGGCACTGCCAGGATTCTTCGGGTTCGTGCGACTGGAGTTTCACGGGGGTTCCGAGGCGTGGCGTATGCATGCTGACCGAGGGACAGTAGCTTATGTGGGACGATTGACTGTGTCCCTATGTAGGGAGTATGACGGGGAGGTCATATTCACTACTATGCTTTATTTACATTTAGAGTTACCTTTGACCATTAGGCGTTATTGGCAGGGAGTTTTCCACGCGCCTAGTGAGTTGAGTAGCGAGTCGACAGCTCGGACTTGTGTCCGAAGTGTTGTGAGATCTCATAGATGCACACTTTTCAATGGTTATTCTGGAGGTGACGGATGGTGATTCATCGGAGGGTTTGATATCTACTGGGATGCACTTGGGCAGTATTATGTTTTAGCTTTGTGTCAACTCTTTATTGCTTTATTAAATATTTGTAGTTTGTGAATTATGTTTGTACTAAAAGAGAATCTTATGTATATTATGGTGAGTTTATGTTTGTTATATCTTGTGTTTCGTGTTATTTTATTTAATGTTAATAATTATGAAAAGAAAAAAAAATATTCCGCAAATATTATGTAAGTATCAAATGTTTTACAACTTGGGTAAGAGTTTTATTTTTATTTTATTTCATTGCATTCATAAATGTGGCATCCCCACAAGGGTGTTACAGAGATTATCTTCTGATATCTAGATTTTCAAGTTCTTATTACCTCAAAAGAAATACCCTTGATTTTTGTTTAGAATTTATTTTTCATTGCTTAAGGACAAGCAATTGTTCAAGTGTAGGGGCATTTGATGTGTGGGTAAAATACACACATCTTATGCTTGGTTTGATATGGGTTTAGATGAATTCTTCGTAATTTGAGTTTGTCTTTTCTCTATGTTTTTAGGTCCAAAATGTTTTGATATGATTTTATGAAGATTTGATTGATTCCACTACAAAGGAGTTAAGCTCGGAATCAAGATAGCCAAAATTCAAGAAATTCTTGACCTTTGTGACCAAAAATGAACATAACTTGAGCTACATAGGTCAAGATGAGGCGATTCTATTGGCATTGGAAAGCTAAGAAATAGAATTACAACTTTCCTGAAGACCACAAAGTCAAATTCTCACTCCAACGCATCATATGGGGTAAAACAATAACTTATACGACCCTGTGTGAGGTGTCAGAATTCATCTAGAAGGCCACTTGAGCTACTCGTGTGGATTCCCCAGGTCACATAGGATACCCCGTGTGCAAACACAAAATAGTAAATCTTGAAGCCCAAGCTATATCTTTTCATTATTTGGGGACCAATTAAGCATCTTTTCATTACATGAGGACTAATTAATCAAGTTTCCTAAATTCAATCAATATATTTTTATTACTTAGGGACCAATAAAGGAGGATGAGTAAAAAATATATCTCTATTAGGATAAATCTCCTATAAAAAGACCAAAGATTCAATGACTGGGGGAGCTTTTTGGGAGAATAGAGAGGTAACAAGGATTGAAGGCCAAAAAATTGAAGATTAAGGATTTTGAAGCAAGTTCAAAGAGAAATGAGGCAATCATTGAAGACATATAGTTTCTTCTTTAAGACATATAGTTTCTTCTTTTGTTTGGATAAAATCTTTGGATAGAATCATGATTATTTCTCTATCTATTATTCTTGTTTGTGCTTTAATTGACATATGTGGCTAAATCCCTTTTTTTAAGGGTTTGAAAGAAACTCTATACTCTATTATGTTGAATACTTGATTTTTTTCCTTCATTAAGGAAATAATTATTTTTTCTATTTCATTCCTACTGTTCTTAATGCTTGGAGTATGTTGTTGGCCATACTTGCATGATCTTAAGTATTAGGGAAATGATCGAGAGATGAAGTCTAATGCTTAATAATCTAGGAATTAAACTTGAGAATTAAGGCCTAGAGATAGATTTGATCCTTTGAGAGTTAGCGAGATATCAAAGAACTTAATGATTGTCATTAGAATGAGATTGATTTAGTTTTAACATATTTTTAGTACCAAGAGATTGCGTTTTAAATAATTTAGTATAGATAGCCTTAAAAAACATAGTTAATCATTAATGAAGGAGAATCAATTTCATCTTAATGGGTAATTGTAGTGGATTCTTAATCCTAGGTCTTTAATGCTTGGTTTAACTCTATTCTCCTTAGACTTATTAGATTTGTTAGTTATTTTATTGTTTTTATTTAAATGCACTTTATTTGTGTTTTTGATCACCTAAATAATTAAAAGTGTTGTAGTTTGATAATCACACAATCCTTATGGGAATGATACTCTATCACATTATTAGTTGTTGACAACTCGTGCACTTGTAGATTTAACACAATAGATATCATAGGTGGTGATCTACATACTCGAAAACCTGAAAAAAAGGCTCAAAGATTCAACTCTGTGTAGCATAATTGATAATCCCTCCGCATACATTACAAAAAGTACAAGGAAAATGGATCACCTTCATGAAGTCATCTCTTAGTGTAGAAAAAGGGATAAAATTAATGAAATAATTCCAATTAGTGCAAATAAATCTCATTGACAATAATGGACTTTTGGAATCAGAATTAATTTCAATGCACTATTACCCTGTGTTTGGATTTTTTTCATTAACGGAACGGAACAGAATAGGTGGGGATGAACCAGAAAGGAAAGGGAAGAAATGAAACATAGTCACCATTCTCTTTGTTTGGAAGTTTCATTAACGGAACAGAACGGAACTTCATTATCCATGTGTTCCCCCCATTCCACCTCAATTTTGGGAGGAACAAAAGTTGGACATTTGAGGGAAGAGGGGGGGGAATGGTTCTCCATGTGTTCCATTCTTTTCTCATGTATTTTAAAACTCCCAAATAAGGGAAGTTATTTCCCTTCTTCTCGTTCTCTTTTCGTTCCCCTCATTACCTATCATCCAAATATGGTGTTAGTGTAAAAGTTATTTACCTATCAACTAATCATGCATTGCCAAATTATTAAAGTTGTGTGACAATCACAACCATAACGAATTTAACTATTTTAATGATGTGCCAGTATATCATCATTAGATAGTGTTAAAAACTTTACATTAATGAAAAATTATTGTGTGCTTCTGGAGTAGCAATAAATGCATATTTTAGAAAAATATTAACCATTGATTTTAAACACATATACATAAATTTAAAACAAGCCAACTTAAATCAATGATAGAAATCTTCTTGAAAAATACATTTAGTGATGCTCCAAGAGTATGCTACAATTTCTATAAATTATCAACGCACCAAATTAAAGAGCTTTGAAATATAGTGTTAAATTTTAATAAATAAACAATGATAACTTCATAAATATATTAGCATCTTTTATAAATATAATATAAAAAAAGATACAAAAGTTGCTATCATATTTAAAGTAGGGTTGACAATGAATTGAGTTGAGCCGAGTTAGGTTTTGTTCAAGTTTGACTCGCTAAGAAATCAAGCTCATTTTCTTAGCTAAAACTTGGCTCACCTTAAAGTTCATTATTATTAATATCAATATTTTTAAAAGCTATGTGTGTGTGTATTGTGTTGGCTCATAAGGTAATATAGGTCAAATATGTGAAAGTTAACTCAAACTCAACTCATTTAATAGATAAAAAATTTTAATTCACTAAACTGTTAATGAACCGAGCTATGAGTAGAGTCATGAACTGACTAGGTTCATTGCTAGCTCTAATTTCAAGTTTGTACATAATATTTTATATATTAAATAACAATGAGTCGAAGTCAGTTGGTTAGTGGTGAGGGATTTGGGTAATTATAAAGTCATAGATTCAAACTTCAATGTCACAATTGTTAAAAAAAGAAAAAAAAAAGAAATAGTTACTAATCAGATCGAAACTATGTCAGGTGAGGGGACAGTGACACCCTAATTTTAAAAAAAAAAAACTTAAATGTAGTATTCATAATACTTTAGTGTGTTTGGATAAAGAAATTTAAGGAAGGAATGTAATTTTTAGAAGGATTTAAAATTATTTATTATAAGATTTTTTGTTTGGGTAACTAAAATGAGAATGTTTAGAATTCTAGGCATTTTGGTCGAGTATTTGTTTTAGTTGAAAGAGAGAATTTTGAAATTCCTTTTGTGTGTGTTTGGAATGTAAACAAATGAGAAATAATCAAATTTTGTGTTTGAAATGTTAAAAAATAAGAAATGATTTAATTTTTAAAATTCTATAGATTTCATTTCTTTTATTTTAAAAATTTCATCAAATTTGATAAGATTTATTAGGATTTGATTTTAAATAATTAAATTATTTTATCCTTAATAACTACTTTTCATAAGGATAAACATGTGAAATAATAAAATAACATTAATTTCAATTTTAATAAGTTCTAGATATAAAAAATAATTTTCAAATCAATTCAAATTTTACTTTTTTATAATAAATTTTAAATACAAAATTTAATTTCTAAATCAAATTAGATTAATTCAAATTAAATTAAATCAAATAATTTTTAATTTTATTATATTCTAAACACCATTTCTCTCTAGGTGGAATTTCTAAGATTCCACACATTTGTCTCCTTTTACCCGTGTTTCATCTTCGTGATACTTCACTCTATTCTGATTGAAGCTAATATGGTTCATCAACTTCATCCCATACTGTTTCAGCAAGTTAATCTTTCTGGAGAGCAAGCCACACCAGTTTAGCAGGGCCACCGTGAGGTTCAGATCCAATTGCACTCCAACATTGGAAGTTTAAGCTTGGAAACCATATTAGTGGCTCATTCTAATGACCCCAGAAGAAGACACAAAGAAATGAAGAAACTTTTTTCTTCTGTATTGTTATTATGAGTATTCTAATGCCTGCAACCATACAACCATTATTGCTTTATAAGCAAGGGAAAACATTGAACCCAACCATCCTAATTACGGAAGCACCCACTTATTTTTAGGGAACCCAACGACCAATAAATAGTTATAGGGAACCCACAAAATTATTAAAACCCATAAAGCTAATAACTAATAATTATTGTTGTAACATTCCCCTCTCCTTCGAAAAGGCCTTGTCCTCAAGGCTAAAAGTCTAGAAACTTTTGCTTGATTTTGAAGGCATCTTCCCAGGTTGCATCTTCAGGAAATGAATTACACCAAAGGATGAGCCATTGAGCAACAGGCCTGTTGTTCTTCTTAATCATGCACCTGTCTAAAACGGCTAACGGTTCCAACCGTGTTCTTCCATCTTCTTGGAATGTACAGAGCACTGTTTGATGAACATTGGCAGCTCCTATCTTCATTTTCAAGCATAAAACATGAAAAACAAGACGGATCTTAGTTTGAGAAGGCAAATCTAAATTGTAAGCTACCTGACCAATCCTTTGTAGGATTTTATAAGGGCCATAAAAACGAGGAGCCAATTTTTATCAGTTCTGAGAGGTAATGAGGTTTGCTTGAAGGGTTGTAGATGAAGATAGACCCAATCACCCACTTCAAAAGTTTGTTCCAATCTATTTTTATCGGCTATTTTCTTCATTCTGTTTTGAGCTTGTTGCAAATTTTCCTTAAGAAGACAAATCATTGACTCCCTATCCTTCAAAATTTAGTCAATTGCTACCACTAAGGATTCTTCTAGAACGTATGAAGTATAAGTAGGATGTTTTCGGTGATACACCACCTCAAATGGCATCAGTTTTTAAGAAATATGGAATGAGGTATTGTATCACCATTCAGCCAAAGGCAACCACTTACTCCACTCCTTGGGTTTATCTCCGGTTATACACATCAAATATTGCTCTAAGCCTTTATTAACAATTTCTGTTTTTCCATCCGTTTGAGGATGGTAGGCAGTACTCATTAATAATTGAGTTCCTTAGAGCCTGAAAAGATGTTTCCAAAGGTGGCTGGTAAAAATACGATCCTTATCACTTATAATGGTTTGTGAAAGTCCATGTAATTTGTAGATATTATCTAAGAACAATTGGGCAACATCTTTGTCTATAAAAGGATGAGATAAAGCCAAGAAGTGAGCATACTTGCTTAATCTGTCCACAACAACGAAAATAACCTCCTTTCCATGAGACCTTGGAAGGCCCTCGATGAAATCCATAGATATATCAGACCAGATTAATTTTGGAATAGGGAGTGGGTGCAATAGGCCAGGAGATACAACATTTTCAGATTTATTCCTCTTACAAGTATCACATTTTGCCACAAATTTACAGACCTCTCTCCTCATCTTTTTCTAATAAAAAGCCCTTCTTATCCTTTCCAACGTTTTTTAGTACCAAAGTGACCGCCTTCCACTCCGCTATGAGCATCTTGAAGTATCTTCAATTAAAGGGAAAATTTTTCCTTTAGCCATAGCCTCATTTTATATCTCAACTGATTATTTATCCACGAAAACTTGGAGCGTGAGTTTGGATCTATTGTCATCTCTTGGATGAGTTATTGAATCTTTTCATCCTTCTTCTATTCATCTTGGAGAGTGCTCAACCAATCCGCTACAGGATAAGATAAAGCCATAATGACATATTCTTCCTTCTCTTCAAGAAGCCTAGACAAAGCATCCGCTACCTTATTTTCCTTTCCACTACGGTAAATAATCTCATAGTCATAACCAGCCAATTTAGTAAGCCATTTCTACTACATTGGAGTTGAAATTCGCTGATCTAACAAATATTTTAAGCTGAAGTGGTCGGTGACTATTTTGAAGTGCTTTCCTATCAGATGTGGTCTCCATTTTTGTACTTCTATTACAACTGCCATCATATCTTTTTCATAAGCTAAAAGACCTAAATTCTTAGGTGCCAACGCCTTGTTTATGTATGCTATGGGCCTGCCCTCTTGTAGAAGTATAGCACCAACCCCAATTCCAGAGACATCACACTCAATCATAAAGGTTTTCTGAAAATTTGGCATTGCCAACACTGGTGCATTGCATATAATACACTTGAGCTACTCAAAGGAATCCTTAGCTGATTGTGACCACAAAAAATTATCCTTCTTCAATAGTGAAGTTAGTGGTTGACTAACCTTGCCATAATCCTTGATGAACCATTGGTAGTACCCAGTCAACCCAAAGAATCCTTTTAAGGATTTTAGCGAATTAGGTCTAGGCTATTAGAGCATTGTCTGAATCTTTGTTGGATCAATAGCTACTTCTTTGTCTGAAATTATGTGTCTCAAATTTTCAATTTTTGTCTTGCAAAAAATACATTTTGATTTTTTAACATACAACTGATGTTAAGACAGCACATTAAACACCAATTGCAAGTGCTCCAAATGTTCCTTCCAACCACAACTATAGATTAAAATATCATAAAAAAACATGAGAACAAACTTTCTCATAAATGGATTAAATATAGCATTCATCAAACCCTAAAAGTGGATGGAACATTAGTCAACCCAAATGGCATGACTAGAAATTCATAATGCCCTTCGTGGGTCCTAAAGGCAATTTTGTGGATATCAGAAATATGCACCCTGATTTGGTGGAAGCCTGATCGAAGGTCTAATTTAGAGAAATATTTTGCTCCATACAATTCATCCAATAACTTATCAATAACAGGCATAGGAAACTTATCTTTGATGGTAATTTTGTTGAGGGATCTATAATCAACGCACATCCTCCACCTTCTTTTTCACCAATAACACCGAGGAAGAGAAACGACTCACACTTCTTTGAATGATTCTAGTTTCTAGCATTTCCTGTACTAGCCTTTCGATCTCACACCTTTGTACATGAGGATACCTGTAAGGCCTAATATTAGGTGGAATTGATCCAGGTTCAAGAGGAATTTTGTGGTCATATTCCCTTTGTGGAGGTAATCCTTTTGGTTCAGCAAAAATGTTTGAGTGTTGTTGTAATAACTAAATTAATTCTACTGGCTAATCTTTTTCTTCCTCTTCCTTTTCTTCTCCATCCATTTGTATGGAATAAATATGGGAAACAGATGGTTGAGATAGATGTTTTATCTCTATTTGAATATGATTGACAGAAACCATCTTAATAGGAGCTGTTGTGGCACCCCTCAACACAAACCTTCTACCTTCAATAGTAAATTCCAATGTCAATTTCTTGAAATCCCACAATATCGGCCCCAACTCTGCTAGTCATTGAATTCCCAAGACCATATCACAACCTCCCAAGGGTAAGAGCCTTAAATCAGCTTGAAATTCCTTCCCTTGCATACTCCATCTCAATTGTCTATAGATTGCATCACTCATGATTTTGGTTCCATCTGCTACATCCACCTTTATAGGACTAACATTTTCTATTAGGAAGCCTGTTCTCTTTGCAACAATTGGGTCAAGGAAGTTATGGGTACTCCCCGAGTTAAGGAGTATGGTGATAGCCTTCCTCTTGATATTCTCGCGGACCCTCATGGTTTGATAGGAGGCAAAACCAGATATTGCAAGAAGAGAAATAACAGGATCGCCTTCAAATTCATTTAGAGTCTCTCCCTCACCTTCTTCTCCTTCCAAGAGGTAAATTTGTTTCTTTTTTCATTTGTGACCAGGCTCGAATTTTTCATCGCAATAACAGCATAGCTTTTTGTCTCGCCTTTCTTGGATCTCAACTGCAGAAATCCTCTTGACCAGAGGTAAACACCCCTTATCAGTCTTGCTACTCCTATTCATTCCTTTGGCCTTCTTAAGTATCACCTCCATTGTGCCTTCTTGGAGTAAAGCTAGACCAATAGCTTGAATTAGAGCGTTTGGTTGGAACATAGTTACTTGATTCTTAATTGCATCTTTGAAGCCGCTAATGAAGCATTGCACAAAAATTCCTCAGGAAGCCCACTAGTTCTAGCCATCAATGTTTCAAACTGATCTTGATAAGCTTTCACTATAGTGGTCTATTTCAATTTGGTAAGTTGCCCAACCGGACTTTCATAGACATTAGGACCAAATCGAGAAATCACATTAACTGAAAATTTTGCCAGCTGAACATTTCTATTGGCCATCTCATACCTCTGAAGCCATTCGAGAGCTCTGCCTTCCAAATGGATTGAAGCTATACTCATCTTTTCTTCTACTTCAACTCCATTAAGATTAAAAAATCGGTTGCACTTGTAGACCCATCCACTTGGATTATCTCCTTCGAACTTAGGAAAATTTAGTTTAGAGAATCGGGTTTGAATGGAGTTATTACTGTTCCGAGAATTAGGCGTTCCCTGATTACCGCCACTACTGCTACTTGAATCTTCTATTCTAGCCATTAATTGGTCAAATTTCAGAATCATAATCGCCACCATTTTTGACAAATCAGACAAGGAGCCTGTCTGCTTCTCCGTAGTTTCCTTCAATTGCCTCACCGTCTCATCCAAGTGTTTATGCTCTTGTGCTCTAGTCCCATCTACCATAGTTAGTGCTAGAATCGAGTCTCTGATACCAAATATAATGACCCAAAAGAAGACACAAAGAAGTGAAGAAACTTTTTTTTTTGTATTGTTATTATGAATATTCTGATGCCTGCAACCATATAGCCACTATTGTTTTATAAGCAAGGGAAAACATTGAACCCAACCATCCTAATTAAGGAAGCACCCACTTATTTTTAGGGAATCCAACGACTAATAAATAGTTACAAGGAACCCATAAAATTATTAAAACCCATAAAGCTAATAACTAATAATTATTGTTGTAACACTCCTTTGAAGCATATCATGGGGAGATTGAATCTATGAAGATTGTGCAACAATGCCAACTTGATTGTCGTAAAGGGGATGCCGACAAAGTCTTTGGTGAGGGACAGAAGTCTGCTGGTGATGTACCAGAGGTTGGCACCGTTTCAAACTTTCAACACAAGTGACGGTTCGTGGAAGAGGAACATGTTTTAAGTTTTAAATTTTTTTATTAATTTAATATATTTATATTTTTTAATTAATTTATTTTAAAATCTTCAATTTAGAATATTAAGATTAATTACAAAACTAATATTTAAAAAATTTAAATTTAAAATTTAAAATATAATATGATTATCTTCCAAATTTAAATTTTATAAAATATTAAGATTAACTTCAAAATTTGAAATTTTTAAAAAAAATATATTTGGATTAAATACAAAATTTTTAAATTGTTAAGATTAATCACAAGATTTAAATTTAAAATCTTAACATTTTTAATTTTAATTTTATATGATATTTATTATATTTTGTTAATTATGTTAAAATTCAAATTCCACAAATAATTATTCAAAGAAGACATTTTGTAAATGAAAGTAATTTTGTTGCATTTTAAATTCCCCAAAATTCTGAAATGACCCATCCAAAAACAAAAGTAATCTATTCCTTTTTTTAATCTGAAGTAATCTATCCCTTTTTAAAATTGTATTGTGTGACAGCCCACTTAAAATTGTCATGTTCCGCCGGCAATGAGTATTTATGAGAGCGAATAAAGAAAACGCCAAATTAAAATGTGACTTTAAACATTCAAATATCGTTATTTACATCATTTTGAATTAGATGATTATATTCTAAAAATGGAACTTCGATTTAATTAGATTTTGATAAAAAAAATTTATGCTTAAAATTTTGAGAGTTAAAAGTAATTTAACTTATTAAAAAAAGAAATAAAAGAAAATAAAAAATAAAAAATAAAAAATAAAAAAAAAATAACTTATTTTATATATTTAAAATAATATTTAATCACATAAGTGAGATAAATGTGTGAAAAATTATAATAATTACTATAAATAAAATTATAAATTAATAATAAATATATTATATAATATTAATCAATTTGAATTAGATTGAATTGATTTTAAAAATCAAAATCAAAATCCGATCCAATCTAATTAATTTTTTAAAAATCAAACAAAAAATAATCAAATTTATTCATTTTTTATTGTATTTCAATTTTTTAGTTTGATTTTTGGTTTAAATTAAATTTAAACACCCTTAAATTTCTCTTGCTCTATAAAGGCACAATTATGTTATTTACACACTAAAATTTTTACACTATTTTTATATCAGTGATCAACATACAAATAAGTAACAAATAAATTATATATTGCAGTGTTTAGAAATATCAATCGATTTCTATTTACACATTAATCATGTAAAAGTTGCGCGCAAATTTTAATGTACAAATATTTTTCGATAAAGGCATTCTATACGTTGGCTTTGATAGGCGACTACATTACCAAATCCCAAGTCCACGCAGGATAAGAATTTATGTAGAAAATACTGTTACTTATAAAATTTCTTTAGATCAAATAGTAGAAATTAATCATGAGAGAAAAAAAAATGCTACCCTCAACTCTGTTTGACAATTGTCAGCTCACTGTTCACACTATAACATTTATATATGGCAATCATTCAGCAAAATAACTCGGATAATATTACTTATTTTCAACCACACTACTTTTTATACCACATAAAATTAGTTAATAAAGTATAAATTTATTATTAATGACGCATAAAAATTGATTAATGAATATGTAAAAAATTAGTTAATAAAAAATAATAAAATAGTTAATGACATATATAAGTTAGTTAACGGAATCAGGTTGAAAGAGTTACATATTTGTACATATTCATTAACTAACTTTTATGTGATGTTAAAAGAGATGTGGGTACTATTTGAGGTAAGATGATCATTATTCTTAAGTAAAAACATATAGAACTCTACTAACAATTATACCATGAAAAAACAAAAGACAACAATAACAACCAAGTCTTTTTCCACAAGGTAGAGTTGTTTACATAGATCAAACGACGTCATTGTACCCTATCATAAACCAAGTTTTCAGAAATGTCTTTCAAATTTAAATCTTTTTTAATCGTTTCACCTATAGTCTTTCTTATTCTCCTTCTACCTCTAATTATTGAGTTATCATCCACCTGATCTACTTTCCTTACAGGAATTTCTAAGAATCTTCTTATATGTTCAAACCACCTAAGGCAAGATTCTCTTATATTTTTCACAATAGGTGCTACCCCTACTTTCTCTCTAATGCATTCATTCCTAATCCTATCTTGTCTTGTATAGCCACATATCTATCGCAACATCCTCATCTTCGTGACACTGATCTTATGCTCTTGCTGACTTTTTATCGCCCATCATTCAATACCATACAACATCGCTGCCTAACTCTGCCTATGCTGAGTTTTGTTGCAAATCTCTATATAGGCTATGTCCCAATTCTAAATAAAAAAGAAGGGTTGTGTTAGGCAGTTTACAGCCAACGTAAAACGTTGTGTAATCTTTATCATAAAAACAAAAGACAAAAAAAAAAAACTACTAAGTACTAACAATGTCATTCCTTTCCATTAATTCTGCTTACAAGTAATGGCATCATTTATTTCACATACTCAACATCTAATCAGTAACCAAAGTGAAAAATCTAGTTCAACAAAGTCGCAGAATAACAAATAAGAGACATCCTTCGGCACAAAAGTACAGAAAAGATTCAGAGCTTCCAAGGAAACTAAAGGGGCTTCCGTTCAGGGAAGACGGCACATCAGTAGCATGCAAAATATGGATTTATTCATTTGCTTTTGGATCCAGTTCATACTTGTAATTTACATAATTCACCATGTAAAATGGTACACAATTCACCATGCAAAATGGTATTTAGGATTTTAACTGAGAGCCGCTCACGGCGTATATTGTTTGAGAGACTAGTGAGTAGAAATTTACAAGTTCAAAGTTGGTCACTAGGTCAGATATGCAAATGATGGCAATTACCTTCGGCGTTTCTTCTTCTCAGGAGTTTTGTATACAGCTTTCATTCCGAATGTCTTGAGCTGATAATTTTCGAAAGCAGCAGAAACAGCTCCCACCTACAAGTAATGTTGAAAAATCAATTCCCGGGTCGAAAGTAAATATTGAAAACATATCCAAATTGTGAGTAAAATTTTTGTCTCTTTATGGTGCCAGCAACCACTAACCAGTTCAGGCTTCTTACTGTATACCCTCACTATGACGTCTTTGTTAAAAGCTGGCAACAAGTGACTGATGCAGTCATCTGGGATGGGGAATTTTTCTTTACTCTCATAATCCTGATACAAAAATAAAAAGCTGTTAAGCTCTCCAACATCCAAGTTTTATGCATTCTAAAATAACCAACACGTCCGAAAGCAAAACAATTTAAAGAAATGGTAATCATCAGCATATTACTTCTATAAATACAAGACAAAATGTTTGTAATACGATGAGGCTTGTAACAAGAATGCTCAATATTAAAAACATTATACTTCTTTACCAGAAAAGAAAAAAAAGACGTTATACTTTGCCCACAATTGGAGTTACACACAAACACAGGATTTTCAAAGGCATTACAAAATTGGAAAGAAGCATACAGGGATGCACTCCTGTATATTAACTGTTCCGTCCGTAGCATCATTCTACAAAATTTGGATTACACCATAACAATATCGAGCACTTCCAGTTGGTGTCAACTACTAACCATCTATTGACCAAAATGTTGATTACAGATACTCTAATTCTTCCAAAATTTTACTATTTTAGTATGCCTTTTGTTCAATTTGTTACTTGTGCCACAACATTTGCAGTTGCCATGTTCACACATTAATGTGTGATATAACTTGAAAGTAGTCGCAGAAATCAAACTATTTACAATGTTTAGTCAGAAAATATAATTGAAATTTATTTATCAATAAGTATAAAAGATAGATAACTCTGTAGAGTATAAGTGAACTCAGTACCTTGAAAAATTTAATTCTGGATCGGGAGATGCATGCACAAAGAAGAAAGATCACTTGTCATACTACATCGGCGGTTAGGAAATATGAAGGAATAACAAAGTGCTTTGTCTGTAATCATCATTTCTCTCAAGTACCTTTCAAGCGGATTTTCACTTCCATATGTCAAATCAATTTTAACATTGCTGACAGCGACATCGTCTTCTTTCAAACTTATGCTACCTGTCTGTTGGGGGAAAAAAAATTAAGATAGTGTTTAATTAGCCAACCCCCCCCCCCCCGCCCCTTTGTCTATGCTGAGTGAAAATGTAATGTCGATTTTTGAACCTGGGAACAAACAATATCTTGGCATGTGATGTCTCTGAAGTGGTCTAGTCTTTCCTTTGGAACACAAAATTCATTGCATAACTACAAAAATTGAGTAAGACGATATGGTTTAATTAACATGTTAGCAGGTACTGATAAGTATGTAGTATTAGAATAGCTACACAAGAATATTAAATTCTCTCCCCCAATACAAAAGACAATCACAAAAAGGGAGAAAAAAAGATAAAGGATCTCTCCTCATAAATTTATCGGTTTGAATACCTGATATAGATCCCTTCTGCGAATGCGTAGGATCAAGTCTTTGGATTCCTTGAGCTCTTGTCGCGAAGATATTTCAATTGTTTTAAGAATTGAGTCATCTAACTGCAATTTAAGCAAGAGAATGATAGTTCCATGATGCTAAATCAGAAACCCCAACTCCAAAAATTTGCAAACTACTAAAGACCTTCCAGAACTCAGATGGTTGATGAATTGAGGACACAATATCAAGATACGGGTTTGCTTTCACCAGTGCATCTATAACCATCAATTCTATTGCCTGACAAAGGAAAAAATTGGCAAAAAGTGATGTGCTTTTGAAACCAGACAGAATTAGGATTATGCTTTTGCATCACTAAATTAAGTGCAATCACTCACTTTTACTTTTGCATGTGTATATACTGTTCGATGCAAGTCAGCACGGGTTGCAAATAACTTGTGAATTGTCAGATCTGACCAACATGTCAAACAGAGATAATACACTATAACTTCCACTCTAACAATGATATCAAAATTTTCAGAATGTACTAACAATCTTTGGCAGGATAACATATTTCATCACCCACAACTTGCATTGTCTCCATCAATCTGTGGATATAATAAAAATTAGGGTTCAGTTATCAACCCTATTTCGACAAGAGTCATGGAATGAAGTATGTGCTTCTGCACATTTCAAGAATAGAGCAACTTTACTGCACAAAAATGCAATTCTTGTCAAACTCCTAACATTCATCCCGGCAAGTTAAAGCCACTAGAGAATAAAAACAAATACCTCTCAGGCTGAAAGTTGCACCCTAGGCCACAAGCACGGGAATCACGAACAATGTAGTCAAACCTGAAAATGCATGAATTTAATAGTTCTACTGTCGAGCACAGATATCAATGATAGTCATACAAGAGGAGGAAGAAAGGCAGAAAAGTATCGACTTACTTGTCAACATCAATTTCATTGCGACCATTTGCAACAATATCATACAAGAACTGGTTTTCCTTTGCCTAAGAAATAAGATATTTTTGAAAAGGAAATAAATTTGTAGTGTAAGGAAGGTGGTATGGAATAAAATCCAAAAGAGAACACCCCCCCCCCCCCAAAAAAAAAAGAATCTAAGATGACCTACTTTTTGTGAAGTATGATCAGAGCTAGCAGTGATCATTTCCTGTCAAAAAAATAAAAAAGGATCAAATCCCCTTATCTACAAACTGAATTCATCGAGACACTAAGTTTTTATTCTTAATATGCATAGAAAGAGCAAATTTAAACTTTAACAAATGGAATAATTTCAGAAGTCAACACAAATGTGAAATTTGAAAGGAAACAGAAAGGTATCCATTAATACGGTCCCTAAGCCAGAGGAACAGACTGCATTAATGTGCCCCAAGCATTTCTTTAATATGTCGCGTGGTATATCAAGAGGAACTGCCATTTCTCACGAATAATTCTAAATCCTCCTACACAATCCTCCTACTAATCTTCCTAATTACTAATTGAAGAAAGTATTGAATGTTTTTTATGTTTTCAAGACATTAAATGCATTTACTTTTTCATTAAATACTTACTTTATTTAGTATTAAGAGGATTATTAAGAGGAACTCTTAGGAGGATATAGCAAAATTCATTTCTCACACATTATGGAATTCCAGTTTTGAAAGACATAGAAAAAGCATGAAGATTCATTTAATTGTTCATTTAAGTCTAACCTTCACTTTCTTGAGTAGTTCAGGATCTATATCAATATTGTGTTGATCAACCATGTGATCTATCATCTTCACAGACATTTCCTCATGAGACCTGAAAGTTTTAATATTAATAATTCAAAAGGATGAATTCTCTAGCAACAAATGATTGCAATTTTTTGAAAATACAGTTAATTCCCAAAATAACAATAAACTATTACAGAAAACATAATATTTTGGTTGCTAAGTCATAATGATAACAGGGTAATATAATACTGTGGAAGAGTCATGATGCTTATATCCATGTTGAAAGAGTGTGAAACAGTACTACATTATGTGAGTTATAAGCAAAGTGTTAGAGAAGAGAAATTTTGCTCAAAATTATGCTGTCAACAATGGATGAGAGTTCTTCAAACTACAAAACAGATCTTGCTATTTATCATTTGATATTGGAGAAAAAATAAAAGGGATGAAATCAGGTATAATAAAGAATCATAAGAGCTATTAAAACAATCGCTTGACTGAAAATGAAACATTATTGTCAATCACTTTACCGATCTGTCAATCTCACAGTTCATAAATTATTACCTTTCTCAATATAATATGATAAACTTCAATGTGTGCCAAATGATGCTAATGAAATTTCTTACAGATAAATGAGAAAGTAAAGCAAGAAAGTTTACAGCATAACTCCATGCATAATGTCATTTACTGACAGCTTAAACTATTTTAACAACTGACACATTATCTTATCACTCATCTTCAAACAAAATGGATTATCTATTTTCTGCTATTCAAGTACTTTGGGTAATAAGCGAAAGACCTTAATCAGAGAGTTATATTGTAAACTTTCTTGGTTGTGTATAGAACTCGCAAAAGGATTATTAAATTAAGGGTAAATTACACTTCAGTTCCCTAAAGTTTTGGTCCAAATCAAACGTGCACCAAGTTAAAACTTACATCATTTTGCCCCTTCATGTTTCAGAAACACATGTGACCTAGTAATACAGAAGAGTTGTAATACGGTAATTCTAATTGTTTAAGACTTCAACTATTCAATTGGCATGCTTCAAAAGAGAGTAAATTGAACCGTTAGAATTGACAGGACATATAAGATTTGGTCACAGGTGCAAGATACTTACAGTATCCACCATGAAAGTTATCTTTCTTCAGTTAAATGAATAATAAATGAGGAACAACCAGAAATCAACAATATCAAGAAAACCAATGACAGGTCTAAGAATATTGCTAAGTTTTCTATACTCCGTTTTTGTTATAAAAAATATATTTTTAAGGAAAAAAAAAAGAATTTTCTTTTTCATTGGAAGCTAAGGAAATATATAAGAAATTAATCATGTGAAAACAAATTTCTGAAAAAGGAAAAAAAAATCAGAAAACTTGATTTAACCAGAACACTAGAATTACCATTTGTAACCATTAAGGACCTGGGGAAGGAACCCACGCTCAAACATGTGGCTGAAGGGACCATGGCCAACATCATGCAGTAGTCCTAGACAGAAAGATCAGATGACTGATAATAAAATAGTGGAATTAGAACAGTCAAAACAAAGAACTAATTTGTTAGAGATGTCAATTACCAGCAAGTTTTACGGTCAATACATCAGAATGTTCAATACCAAGCTCTGGGCCCTAAAAGGATGGCAAGATTGGTTAGCAGCATAATCTCATAAGCAGCATCTACGTAAGACAGTTTATATATATATATATATATACATATACATTTACTTGGTATTTTTTAATGACGTCAATAGCTTTGCCAGCAAGCCAATAAGCGCCCAGTGAATGCTCAAAACGAGAGTGTACAGCTCCAGGGTAAACCATATGAGTTAGGCCTACATTACATAAAATCAGAAGTTAGTAAGAAGGTTAAGTCCATTCAAAATGGGTTTTGGTTATACTATTTGAAGTATACCTCTACCTTTTTTTTTTGTGGTACATACCTTTACTTTTAAATCACCTTGCTTTGCTAGTGATGAATGATATGATTTCACATCAATTTATACCATTAATAAACAGTTATAGCCATTAACACATTTCCTTTCATACACAAAAATTGCTTGCTTGAGAATTACACATGAAGGACGAAGTAATATCTATCAATCTATCTAACTAACTATATGATTTAAGCCAATTACAGCTATAGTCATTCCAACAGCAAAGAAAAGTAATTGATGTTATCATGTTTGTTAAGAGAGAGCGGCAAAGGGAAGCTGAGTCCTGAGAAGTTGAATATAAAAACGGAGTACTATAAAGCACGTTGATTACAGGCAAGAGAAGTTTGTTGCAAACAATTTTCCGCCATAAAATTATGAGTTTAATTTTGATCCACTCTCACACTACCATCTAATTATGTGTTACCGTATCATTAAAACAATCGTTCCCATAAATATAACTTTAATAAATATATATACAGTTATTTTCTAAAAGCCTATTCCCCTAATAGTTCATATCCAGTAAAGGTTGACTCACCAAGTTGCTTCAAATCACGAAGTCTGCATAATTTATAAATAAATAAAAAAAAGTTAAGAAAAGATGTCAAAGAGTGCACTAAATGTAAACTATTTGACTCTCTTTTGTTAAGAATAATTATAAATTCTACTACACAATTTTTCTACTAATCCTTCTACTTATTAAATAAAAATAATATTAAATTTTTTTTTTATGTTTTCAAGACATCGAATACATTTATTTTTATATTAAATACTTTTTTTATTTAGTATTAAAAAAATTATTAGAAAGAACATTTAAGAAAATATAACAAAACTCGGTAAGGAATGGCATACTTGCCTCTGAAATTGTTCCGTGTCAACAAACTTCAAGAAAATCTGCAATAAAACAAGATAACTTCAAGTTCCAGCAAAATCAACGAAATTAATAATGAGAAATTATATAACAAAGAAAAAAGAAAACTCCATTCAGTTTCTTAATTAAATTTTCATTATTATAGTTTTCCCCTCTTGGTAGTTTTGAAAACAAACCGACGGCTTCAAGCCAATAAACTATATGTTATTTAACAACTTGATTCTGATGCGGAAAAACTTTATATATTCTCTCTCTCTTTCGCTCAAATAATTAAATTCTGAATTCTTTTCGTGTAAACTGATATTATTGTAGTTCGTCAAAAACCATACGCATGAATTCCAAATTTTCTCTCAGTGAATCGAAAATCAAATCGGAAAACACGAACACATTGCAGAAGCAAGCTCGCACAGAATCCACTTCAATCTAAAACACAGAAACTCGAAATCTCATACAACGATTCAGTGTTATAGAATCTACGCATAAGAATATAACCGATAAAAAATAAAAGAATCGAAGCAGAAACGCATTGTTCGAGAAGGAGAATTTGAATGAAATTAGAAAAATAGGAAAATAAAAATAAAAAAGAGGTTACCGGCTCAAGGAAGATGTTGCCATGGACGTTGTCGCGAACGAGCTTCAGCAATGTCCTTTCCAGAGAGACGCCGTCGTAGGAAGGAGCAGGAGCGGCCATTGCAGGCTCAGCGAACACCGAGTGAAGCAGAAAAATGAGAGAGAAACGAAGCAGAGTGTTGAAGCTTGAAAGGGGAAATAGCAGAACGAAAACTACTCTCTCTGTAGCTAGGGTTTGCAACAGAGAAGGAGAGAGAGAAACTGAGAAGAACGTGTAACTGTAACGGCGAGAAACGCAAAACGAGAGAGGTAGTTTTATAGACATGGGAAGTTTTTGCAGTGGCGGTGATCAACAAGTGAAAATGAAGTGATGCCGCCAAATTTACATTTATTCCTCACCCGAAGAAGAAGCGCGTGCACACACGTCGTAACAATCATTTAAATTCATGGTCCATTTTTCTTTTTGCGAAATATAAAGTCTAATATAATTCCTTTGTATTCTTAATCTTTCAAAACGAATTTTATCAATTCAAGATTCTCATAGTAATTATAATTGTTTCGTTAAGATTTTAGTAAACAAAATAAATTTTAGGATAAAATTCAATAGGTTTTTAAAAAAGACTCCTAGAATTACTTTTAGAAATTATCCATACAAATTATACTTCAGAACTAATTATTCTTGTAATACATTTAAAATTTTAATATTAAATCTTATATAATAATTTTTTATGAAATATAATCTAAAGGAACCTTAAAAACCTGAAAAATCTAATTATATTTATCTCTAATTGTGTAAAATATTATTATTATTATTATTAGCATATTAAAGGCACTAACGTGCCTAGACAAAACAAAAACACGTACATAACCATTATATTTGATCTCTGCTAACTTCCGCATATCAAAATTAACGTTGAGTTGTGTCATTTGTTGCAAATTATCATATACGCACACGCGTATATATATGCAAATTATACCTGAGTTAACAATATTTCAAATTATACATTCACCCCACTAAGTAACTACCCCTCACAAGCAAATTGCTGGTGACTTGGAGTTCACTCATCGTTCATATCCTTTTTTAGCATGACTTGCCCTTTTTATCTTTGCTGATTCTTTCTGGGTCACACACTTTTTTCAAGAAAAAATTGGTGTGGCTTTCATAGGTCAGCTTAAGCCTCATATCATCGGACATCGGTCATGATTCCATTCCATTTCAAAATGATTATTGGATGATTAATTGATTATATTCATAGGTTTTGTAACGCAAAGCAGTGTGAATGCGTGTAATACTTTTGGGATATCATATACTGCATCTCCAAACAATTAGAGTAGATAAGGAACTAATAATAATTAATAGTTGTAAGGATGAAAGGAGGGATTCCTATTTCCACCTAATGAAATGCTCTCCTTTTTTTCATATCAAATTCTCATTTTCCAGTAAAAATAAAATAAAATATGTTGAATTAAATTTGTGGGTTTTTACCCAGTAAAAAAAATTGTGGGTTTTTACTAATTGATTAAGCTTAAATATAATTAATATAAATGATTATTTTTAAATAAATTTATTTAATTGAAGGTTTTAATTATATAAATTTAATTGAAAATAATAAGATCTATAAAAATAAGTTTCAAATTTTAATAAGGGCGGAGGAAATGGGAGTTATTCCTCCTCCACAAGTATGGGGATTGGCCTTTACCAAAAAGCAATTATAGTCATGTTGCACACATATTTTTTTTATTACACATTTCACACAGTTTTAATCTTCACTCTTCTTCATTCTTTTTTTTTTTTTTTGTTCTAAGCCATCAATGATGGTCATCAAATATGTCTTATTTCTCTGTACATATAACATTTCCGAACTAAATAATAGGGGAATGGAAAGAGAATGGAAAGACACCCTTATAAGCGGATACACACGTAACTCGGGGAAGAAGACCATCACAAGTTATACCACTTGTGTCTGGCACCAACAGAAGAATATGCTGTGCTCCAGTCAAAAGAAAAAATGCTGTGCTGACTCCTTTTCCTTCTTAAATTGTCTCTCTTCATTTATGCTTAAGGAGGAAGTAAAGAATAAAGAAAAAAGTGAAAATAGAGTGAGATAAAAAATATTTTCTTATTATAATAGCAATCTATCATTATGTCATAAAAATAATTAAAGGTTATAAACAGAGTGTAAATTAATTATTTTATTTTTAATGCAATTACGTTCGTATTACACTAAATAATTTTTAAAAAAAATCATTTATTTACTTATTTTTAATCTATAACTTATTTTAGTAACCAATTCTCATTTGTGTAAGACGTGCTTCTCACTTATTGTCTCTATGCCCAGAAGAAGCGTGTTCACACAATACCTTACAAGATGACACGCAAAACCAGTCATCATGATGATCCATATCACATCACTGATAAAGCTGTATCGTCATTTCTCATTTTCATTGTCTTCCCTATTTGAGAGATGATCAACGATGAATTTGTAACAGAAAGAAACACTGAAGCAGTGCTTCATTGTCTACTAGTCCAGAAGCGGGCGCGACTCACTGACAGACAACAATGTTCACTAGACACTAGGGTCGTGGCAAAATTTAAATGACTTCAGGAACTTCTAAAATGAAAGTGTCAGCAAAAAGTTTTCCCAATGTTTCTTCAAACAACTCATATTCTTTCCTCAACAATGCATACACATTTTTGCACAATTTTTTTCAATATCATTCATTATACTCATTTTTTTATCATTTTTTTTTTCACTTAATCACAACTCTTAAAAAAAGTATGAATACTGATACACTCCTTTTTAAAAGTGTAAGGCTATCATTTTTCTTCTTCAAATATAAAATGAAAAGAAACCAAACTAATGTAAATGGGTTGAAACGTATAATCATGCTCTTTTCTGGCTACTATTTTCTGTAAAAATCCGTGAACTTAAAGGAATATGGATCCTTCGCGTTCATCAAAAATATCAATTCATAGTAGAATGGAGAAGTGCAATATGGAATAGACGGATATCCCTTGTTTAGCTCTCAAGTTGCATTCTCAATATGAAGTCAAGCATGGCCATATCCAATCCCAGTCACTAGTGTCCTATGGCATTCATCTAATAACTGTTAAACCAATTTGTAGCTGAACATCTATGAAGAATCAGGCTGAACTTCCAACTGCGATTTGGAATTGCTCTGGTACACGGAGCAATGGAGCCTGAATGGTGCCAGGCTTGCCTAATTGACCACAGGCAGCCATCTGATCATCACCTCTACTAAGTCGTAAAAAGACTATGCACCCTGCCGCAGCCAATGTATTTCGGAATTCAATCATCCTTTCCTCTTTGGTTGGTCTGAAGAATGATCCACTATGCGGATTGAATGAAATGAGATTAATTTTGCAAGGAATGCCCTTCACAAGCTCGATAAGCCTCTTTGCATCTTCAATGCTGCATAAACAACAAAGAAGTTAAAGCATAATAAACAACTTTAAGAATAAAATAAAGGTATATACAACAACAAAAATAACAATCAAGCCTTATTCCACTAGGTGGGAAAAAATAAAGATATAGACAGATGAGAAAAAACTTTAACAACTCTTTATCTTTATGTTGAAAGTAAACAGCTGAGGAGACAAAAAGGAATAATGACATGGTACATATCATAGAACATGAATTAGAAGAAACGCTAGCATAAATGAGAATTAATGAATGCAAACAAAGTGATGGTTTAATTAATAACATTGTATATGCATGGCGCTGAGGTTATGTAGCATCAAGAGTGACTAGAGAAAGACCTTGAGAAGGGAAGTGACTGGAGAAGGACCTAGACAAGGGCAAATAATACCCCTAATCACGACAAAAAATCAGAGGAAAAAGAGCTGAAATTGACAATAAGCTGAAAAAACACCAGTACAGTGCAGATTACAGAACACCATGCAATCTTAAATTCATTGCATCATTCCAACTCAAACTCCTCTAATCATTAATGCAATTGATACATTAAGGATGTGCATACAATAAGATATGTTGCTAGTTTGCTACTCTACAAAGTCATTTATGGAAAGGATCATTACAAGTAATGCATTTAATCCAACTCATGGCAAATTCCGTTGTTGTAAGATTTTTTTTGAAAACTAAGTGGCTCTAAAACATAACTTTGCATGTCAACATGAGTCATGACAATAAAACACTAGAAAAAGATCAAAAGCTATATATACAACAAAAGCAATGTACAAAGTGAAGAAGTTCATCTAACCTGTCATTAACTCCGTCAAGCATCACATACTCAAATAGAACCTTATAGTTGTGTTTGAAGCGAAGCTCCTCCCTAAGTGTCTGAAGAAGCAAGTCCAGTTTATACTTTCGATTAATTGGCATGATCCAGTTTCTTACCTGACATATTAGATTTAAGTGTGATCAATCCTCCCTCTCTACCTATTCTTGCATTTTTATGTCTCTTTGTAAAGGGTGCTTTACCAGCCAATAACAATAAAGTAAGATGCAGTTTACCTCATCAGTTGTTGCATTCAAACTAACAGCTAATGCACAGTTGGATTCATGTAGGAAATGTCTGAGCTGTGGAACAAGCCCACTGGTTGAAACAGTGACCTTGCGGGGGCTGAAATGAAGCCCTTGCTCATCCACCATAATATCTGCAGCTTTAATGACATTATCAATGTTATGAAGTGGTTCTCCCATGCCCTAAAATAAATGTATAGTTGTTAATAGCTTGCAATCAATAAGAAGACTTCACTTCTCTTTTTTTCCTTTTCTTCCCCTTCCCATCTCTAGCATACATGATATATTTGTTGCATCCACAGACTTAACTGCAGATACTAGACCAAGCAGCAAGCAGATATACATAATGGGACAATATTAACACGGATTTCTTTAGGAAAAAAGGAGTCAAAACTTTTATGCTAACTAGTTGGAGAAATTGAGGGCCTTATCTTGATGTGTTTCTGAATAGCAAGAATGAGGATAAATCTGAAGTAGGTGCATCATAACTTGTAGATAGAAGCCTAGAATAGTATAATTAAATGGTTGGCAGAGAAGGGATGCACATCTATGCTTATTTGGAAACCTGAAGACATGATTCTTTAGAACACAAGCATGCAAACATAAGGACACAGTAAAAAAGAACGGTACACATGAGCATGCGCTATATGATTATCCACAAAAGGTCCAGTTGCATATTGAAAATACCACCTGCAAAAGAAGTGAGTTGTTTCCAAAATAAGAGATATATCTATCACTATATTATACTGAATTGCCAATGCAACGTTAAACGAATTCAAAGAGCTGACAGATAGAGGTAGCATCTTATTAGCTAGGAATAAAGTAGAAATTTTGAATTATGCAGAATGTTGATATAATGATATACATGATGCTTTAGAATTCTCAATGCAATTGAAGACCTACCATAAAGACAACATTTGTGATAGAACCAACTTCACTTGTGAGCAGACGTCGGGCAAAAACAGCCTGCTCTACTATTTCTGCAGCAGTAAGATGTCTCCTAAGACCCATTCTGCAATATAATTGGATGTATAACAAACTTGCAACAAAATAGAACAGGAATCTTACTGTAACCAGTGAATTGATCACAACAGGGAAAAGAAGGCTTACCTTCCAGTATAGCAAAATTGACAATTCATGGCACACCCAACTTGACTTGAAACACACACGGTAGTCCTGCCTCTATCACAAGGTATGACAACTGTTTCTATGACCATCCCATCATCCAATGTGAACAAAATCTGCAATATCCTGTGAGAGTAACAGTCAACAAGAAGATTCTCCAGAAATGCAACTTACTGTAAGTTGTCATGAAGCTATAATATCATATAAGCAATTTCCACATTGATCGACTTGCTACGTGGATTAATAGATGAAAATATATGGTAAGATAAACCGAGAACAAAACAGAGAGAAAGATCATTTCAACCTTCCTAGTTCCGTCAGATGCTGTGCGGATTTCTTTCAAAGAAAGTGCCTTGAACTCAGCATTTTCACTCAACATCTTCTTGAAATCTTTGTTCAAACCTAATCATAACAATGATATAAAAATTAAAATTACAAGAATTATTAGTCAATTCAGAATCAGAATATTTAACACAAAGTTGATAAGCAATTATTTAGACTCACTTGGAGGATCTAAAGAACTACAGCATTAACAAGATTGACCGATTAAACAGTACTAACTTTATAAAACAATAGTTTTAGCCCCATCTCAAATATATGAAGGAGAAGATGGTTAAGAAAGAACCTTCCAACTCATCACTATAATGGGCCCAAATGCTGTTTCCATACATACGCTTCCATAACATCAGAGCCTGCCCATGCCTGTATCCATGTGATTGAACCCATTTCTGCACAGTGATAATAACCATTAGCCACAAAATTTGAGTCAAGAAGTGGAAACCAAATACCCATTTCACTTTTTTTGTTTTTTGGTTCATAACATGTTCAACGTGAAATTTAAGAATAAACAACAAAAGATCCTGGAAACTAAATTATTAAATGTGTTCAAATCCATATGACCTGGGCAAAGAAACTAATTTATAACTGTCAGTAGTCTGTCACATACATGTTAAAAATACAAAATGCACACACTAAAAAAATTAAAAATAAAAACATACTTCAAGCTCAGTGTAAGTCATCCCTTTAAGAAGCACCTTTGAACCTTTCCTTGAAATTCCAACGCAGTCACCGTCTCCTGCAACAAAGAAATATTGAGAAATTAAAAGGGCGAAAAAAACTTCAAGTAAGATAAGCATTTATGGATAAATAAAATACATGGGTACTTACCGAAATCAGAGGAAATGTCGTCTGCGGTTAAAGAAGGAACGGGAGAACAAGACGGTGGAGCTGAAAGGAAGCTTCGACGGGGAGTGAGAATAGAGATGCTATACGGCGACGTTCTGGTGTAAGAGAAGGGGATGGTTTTGTGATAAAGAGCAGAGGATAGCAGAACCATGGAAGATTTGGGAAGAAGAAGAGTGGAGTTTGCTACTCCCTCTATCGCCATGCGCCTCATCCAATTCGTCATGGTTCATTGGCTCATACTGGACCACTCAAACAGATCCCTAACAACAGATAGAACTTAGAAGTTAGAAGAAGAGGGGTTTTTTTATATAAAAATAATAATAATAATACTGTGAGTTTTGGGTCCAGTATGGAATTGTTATTAATTTATTTTTTGAACAACCTTTTAGGACTAGAAATAACCATTTTTTTAGAATGAATAACAATAATAAAAATTCTTTTGGATTAAATTGTTTTCAAAATATTTCTTTTAGGTACTAAAGAATGAAAAATGAAATTAAAAAATTTTTACGCTTGAAAATAAGTTTAAAAATTAAAAAACAAAAAAGTTGTTTATAATTGAATTAAAACAAAACTCTTGAATTGAAAAATAACAGGTTAATTATTTTAGTGTCAAATTGATAAGTGTATATTTTGTTATATATTTAATATGAAATTCTAATTTATTCAACCAAATCGTCAGCAAGTAACAAGGTTCAATTAAAATTTCAAAACTAGTCATCTTATTATTATTTTTATATCATTTTTATATTAATTAATAAAATATAAATTTATAATTAATTATATATATATTAATTAATTAATAAAAATTATATATATTAATTGATTATTAAAATATTTATTAATTAATTTATATATATAATTAACTATAAATTTATATGTTATTAATTAATATAAAAAATAATATAAAAAAATAATGTGAAAAAATTAAAGTGACTAAAATCTCATCCGCCCCTAGCCTAGCATAATGAACCAAGGCATCAGTCACCTTTTTAAAGTCAAACAGTATTGAGCCTAAAATAATCAAACCAAAAGGCAAAAAGAAAAGTATTTCTAAGGATAGATCTATTGTAGGGGAGATCCTCCCCTGCTCCTTGAATGCAGTCATAAACAACCTTGACATCCCCTTCCCAATAGACTTTTAAAGCCCATTTCCAAAGCAAAAATAAGACCTTCTCTAACTGCCAAGAGTTCCCCTCTGTGTGGGCTTGAACTTCCATATAAAATCTGAGTTCTTCCTGCCATGAATTGGCCATGCCAATCTCAGATTATGATACCAATCCCCACGATATTGGACCCCACTGACAATGCAACGTCTACATTGAACTTACACCTATTCTAGGCAGGTTTGGTCCACATCGACGGCCTTCGAGATAATTTTGCTGCTAAGTGCTAACTACATGGGTCCTAGCATCGTTGAAAGCTTGCAGGTTTAGACTTGACTCCAGAGCTATGTCAGTAGATGGCCTAAACGATTTTCCCTGCCACACAAGTTTCGTAGCCACCACACCAAATAGTTGTAGTTTTTTTTAATTCGTCATCCCTCAGGCTGCCACACAGCATTGCTGTTCTTAATAGAATACTGTAGATTATCTGAGTAGATGGTTGAAGGTATAAACTTTTGTGACACAGCAACAGCGATGGTATGACAAAATGAGTATCTTCAAAAAAATACGCTGATGTTAAAGTTTGATCGTGCATAAGAATAGTAGTGTGTAGAATATGATTGAATGTATATTTTTGAGATCTTATAAAATATTTATGGGAGTGTCTTGGATGTTAAGAATCGTAATTCAATCTAAATTCAATGTTATTATTTAATATTAGAATTCATGAGATTGTTATCTCTTATAATCAATTTCTCTATTTCTGTGATATGTAATTAGTGTTCATATTTATAAAGGATTCTGTAAAAGATTTACTCCTTATAAATAAGTAAATGTACTTATCTAATTATGCAAATAAAATATTTAAATATTATTCTAATAGACTGAGTTACTCTTGAACCGTTAACCCATAATCTGGTCCAATACAATTGCCTTCCTTTCCACCCATGATTCAGAGACCCTAATATCAAGAAACATGATGGTTAGGTCGATTTATGCATATACATTTCTAGTAAATGGGCAATTAAACAGCAAATAGGCCAGCGATTATACTAATTCTCTACACAAGTAGCACCCGTCAACAACCACAGCCCCTTTCTCCTAGAGTCTGTCTTTAGTGGGAAGGCAATTTCTACAAGCTCGCCATAAGAATATTCTAAGCTTTGCCTAGATATCCAGTTTCCACAAACGCTTCCACATTGCTGAATTAGTTTCTAGCTTGAGAAAATTATGGTAGTCAAGCACATTATAATGAAATCTGTCCATTATGTTGTTATGCCATGAAATCTTATAGGCGCTTTTGACTGAATGCCCCACGATTGTCATGGAACTAGAGAATGGAGTCTTTTGGGTGACTGTGGTGCGATGGGATTTGTAGATTTATTTTTGCATCATCATGTTAAAACGCAGAGGCGATCAAATCTACATTCCAGTGCATTGGGTCTGGTAGTAATAACTGAGAAACTCTCTGTAAATTACTGGGAACAAAATTTGGGCTCTTAATTTTGAAGTCAGGCACCTCAGGGATCCATGTGTCTTCCCTAATATCAATGTTCGAGTCATCTACATCCCTCCAGATAATGATTTGGTTAAGTATTTTCCTCCCTTCAGTCGGACTCCTCTAAGTGAAGGAGGGATTAGTACCCACATGAGCATTCAGGAAGTTACTTGTTGGGTAATAGCGAGCTTTTAGCACTCTGGCCACCAAAGATTCCGAGTTGTGCAATAGTTTCCAACCCTGTTTAGCAAGCATGGATAAATTAAATGTATGTAGGTCTCTAAAGCCCAAAGCCCCCCAAGCCATTTTTGGTCAACACAGCCTATTCTAATCAATCCAATGAATTTTTCTGTCATCAGTTTGATTTTACCTCCAGAACTTGCCCATCATTTGCTCAAGTTTTTTGTAGAGAGAGATAAGGACTTTGAGGCATGCCATGGTGTATGTTGGGATGGCTTGAGCTACCGCCTTTATGAGAATTTCTTTGACTCCTTTTGATAATGCTTTTTCCTTCCATCCTTTTAGTCTCTTTCACACCCTATCTTTTAGAGATTGCATAGAACCATTTTTAGACCTCCTAAATCATAATGGGTAAACGAAGATGTTTTTTTTAATAAGTCATCATTTGCACTTGGAAAGAGACCATGATTTGATTTTTAAGGTCCATGCCAACATTGGGACTAGAAAGCAAGGTAGGTTTCTCAAAATTAACCATTTGGCTTGACGCTACCTCATAAAGAGACAAGATATTCAACATTGTGTTGTAGTCTTCTATGGAAGGTCTGGAGAAAATGAGATTATCATTTGCAAAGAAAAGATAGGAAACTACTGGGGTAGTAATAACTCAATGAAATAGAGTTATTTGGTCTGTTTTTGTGCTTGAAAAATTGTTGAGATCATGAGAAATTACTTGGATTAGCTAGTTTTTGGCTTAGCTTTCTAGTTTTTTATATCACGTTTGAATATAAGGCTTTCTTATATTTATTATGTGCCAAATTATTTCGTTTATCTTCAAATTTTCAAATCCCCTAAAAGAGGATACTTAGTCTTGACACGTGCTCTTGAGGTAAAGCACTTGATTACATCGCTAATCTGAGATAACAAAAGGTTCCAAAGAAACCATTTTCATTGCAAAAGCACAAGTTGTGGTGCCTACAAGGCAATTGACGGCATCCCTTGTATGGTGTTTCGATGCCAAGCCAATCATTGATACTTAATACCATTAAACAATAATTTATGACCATTGATGAGGAAGGAAGAATTTCCCAAAATTCTACACAAGGAATCCCAATTTTGGTCATGTTAATTGCCATTCATTACTACACATGTTGTCAATCTCTAATTATTGCTTATGATTATTTCTATTATTATCATTGTGACTTATTTATGCAATGTAAGGAATTATCACTTAATGCCAAAATATTGTAGATATGTATAATGGCCTACGACCATGAGCAGCCTTCAAACGGCAAGGCAACAAATACATTTAATTGGTACCTTAAATTGTCATTAATCTAAATGGCAATTATTTCCTATTATTTGTTGTAGGCATCACTTTATACTTTGCATTTATTGTCTCTATAAGAACCGGTTGATACAAGCTCAATGGGTTCCTTTGACCACACCAAATCCTTTCAAATCCTTTAATGGTCTTTAAGAGGAGATTATCATTATATATATTCACTCTTTTTTCTTTTGGCATTATATATTACCTTTATTTGCTTGTTGAAATGAAATCCCATGAAACTTATTTATTCTAATAATATTAATTGATTTGACATTGCTTTCCATATTCAAGTGTAATTATTGAGTTGCAGGCTGAGAATAAGAGCCCTAAAATTACTTAGCTATCGCCTGAGCTACAAAGTTCAAAGAAGACAGATTTTGTAAATGACCATGGGATAGGGAAAAAAAATCTCTAAGGAGTAACCTACTCAAGGTTTCTTATTTTTTGCACAGTGTACATGTCCTGCCTTGTGTCCTATAAAATCTAAGACCACCACATGAAGAAGAATCTAAGGGAAGTAAAACAAAAGCATTATCCTATATTGTTTTTGTAACACCCTCCTTAGGGCATCACATTTCCGACTCCCGACTCATAATCTGAAAAGAAGTTCGCACAAAGTTTGGGTTATAAAAGATGGGTTTCAAAATTTCTTCTTTACTGAAACGTAAATTTACTGAAATATTAGGTAATATTAAAAATCATATTTCAACTATTCATTATGCAATATTGATACAAATTAATATCACAATTTAAAGAGAAATATAAAATTAACAGACTTAATTTTTTTTTTTTACAGTAGCAAACCACATGACAAGTCCTACTTAATAGCACGGTACAACACTAACGAGAAACTTTAACATACTTATTCATTTTTCTGTCCATCTTGATGCATCAGACATCTGTTCCTTTATCAACACTGCACACCTTCAAGTCCTGAATGTCCACTCCTTATTGTTGTCACCAATCTCAGAGTATCCATCACCCGTTATGTCTAAGACAACTCGATCCTTCTATTATTTGATTTTAACAATATAGACAAAGCAAAACAATATAACAAAGAGGTAAGATCACCTACACCAATACCAACATGGCAGCACAGAGATAACACAAAAGCAATATCATACAGATAGATCATACCGCAATTATGATCATGCCATCAACATTAATCAACTATCATCATCCAATCATTTATCAATTCAATTATCATCCAAGTATTCAAAATAATTGTCATAACCAATAACCTATATTCCTCAATTAATATATCACACAAATATAAATGCTCAGATTTATGCATATGCACAAAGACTCATTTTATCAAAAATAACTCCATGGAGGTTTTCACAATTTCGAGAAGAATGCTCTGGTTAATTGTCAGCCTTAACCCAAAGACAATCTCCCAGTTGTTGAAAAGAATCGTGTTCTTGTCAGGTATCGTCAAAGCGTTGCAAACGGATTTGCACGCCAAATGGCACAGGGTACTCGCTAACGTCATCGGTCGACCATGCGCCTCGACGCCCCAAGATCCATCATAGATCTCACTATCAATTCTCATTCCCTCTTCAACCACAAGGGCCATAATAGCTATTAGCTATATTTTATACAATGCACGAATATATCGGTAAGTCCAACCCCAAAGGGCCAAATCTTTTCAATTTCATTTGTTCAATGTAATCATATGCTTCAACGCATATTTTATACAATGCACGAATATATCAATGCAAGTCCAACCCTAAAGGGCCAAATCTTTTCAATTTCATTTGTTCAATGTAATCATATGCTTCAATGCATATTTTTTCAATGCACGTATAATGCACCAAATCCAATCACGACATATCTTTCCAATGCATGTATAATGCACCAAATGCCAATCACAGGCAAAACATATCATTTTCTCACACAACATCCATATCTTGGTTCTACAAGATTTATCTTTGTATTTTCAACAGGAAAATCATATTATCACATTTTCATAGTTATAAAATTCTTTCGTCGTGTTTTCACAAAATTGCGTAACATTTTCATTTCGTTTTCACAATTCCAAAACGTTTTTGTTACGTTTTCACAATCTTCAGAACTCTTACATTGCACCTTTAAATCACGTATTAAATTTTTCACCATTTTTCTCAATCGCATAAAAATATCGTTTCTCAAATCGCATAATTTTTCATCATTTTCAAAATCGCGTAACTTAAAAATCATTCTTTTAAGTTAAGTAAATCATTTTCCATCATTTTTAAAATATTTAAAACACTTTCCAAATCACATAATGATTTTTCATCATTTTCACAATCACGTAAAAGTATTCTCTTATTATTTAATCATATAGTGATTTTTCAACAGTAGTTAAAATTACGTAAAATATTTAAACGTAATTCAAATTACTTAAAAATGTTTCAACGCATCTCCAATCGCTTAGTAATATTTTATTATATTTCAAATCGCATAAAAATATTTTATTGTATTTCCAAATACTTTGGAAATATTTTACTATATTTCAAATCACGTACTTTAAAAATTACATTACTGAAAAATATTTCTCATTTTTTCATAAATTTCATTTCAACTTTTCTCAAAATAATATGACTTTATACTTTGTTTAATACATTTTCTTTACTTAAGAAAATCTTTTTCCACATTTCTTTACTCAAGAAATCTTTTTTCAAAATATAATTTACAAAATCACTTTTCCATTGATATAAATCAACGTTTCAAAACTTAACATTTTCTAACGTACTTCAAAACTCAAAAATAAGTTATACGTTAGTAGATTTTCATAATACCACTATATTCTTTATTTTTCTCAAATCATTTCCAAACACAACCTTCTTCAAAATGAATTGAAGTTCGAAAACATTCTTGTTTTCAAAAACTTAATTTCTCAAGTGATTAAAATACTCTGATTCCCTTTTTAAATTCTTGTATTAAATCAACTTACGTTTTCACTTTGAAAATCACTTTGTTCATAAAAATCAAGGCATTACAAGCCTTCAAAAACGTGGACATGACTATTGAAACCATCAAATATTTTTCCTTCTAAATTGATATGGTTTTACACAAACAAAACCATTAAAAATTTTGTTTTCAAAACCGCAAGACTTATGGTTATAAATCCAAACCCATTTGTTCAAATTCATTTTTATTTTCTTTGCAAAAATCCTTTTTTCACTTTTTTGCAAATCCTTTTTCACTTTCTTTGTAAATTCTTAAAATCATCATTACTATTTTTATTTAAATCTCATGTTTTGTAAAACACTTAGAAACTTTTTACACAAAATAAATCAATAAAAATTTCTCAAGAACCATGTTCTTGTACTCTTTGAAAAATAAACTCTTTGTTTATTTTTCTTGTTTTTCTAAACATCCATTTTCATCATTCATGAAAATATTCATTTATGAACACCTATCTTGAGGTGTCTTAACTGATATTCACCATGTTTCTAGGAATCAAAAATTAATTCCCTTATTCTTGAAAATTTTTAATATGAACCCTAATCAAGGGCATCAAAACCGTAGTCTTTCCTTGACCATTGGGACCAAAAATTAATTTTCTTTCCATCATCAAATCATGGCATACACATACATACATATCATATATATATATATCAAAAGCATGCCATATTATCATCATGCATAGTAAAAGCATACCATCAAAATCATAAACTCATACAAAGCATATTAAGCATAGGCAATTAATCAAAGCTCATAAACACACATAAATTATTACATGACCATGGATTGGAATCCTCACATGGATTCACCATCCATCAAATATAAGACCATCTCTCACCACCATACTTGGTTGGTGAGATGGATCTCCCTCTTACCTCTTGAAGATCCTCAAAAGTTTCTTGATTTGCTTCTTTTTCCAAGTCCTTCACCACCAAAGGCTTCTCAAATACAAAACAAAATATATAGAAATTAGTATACTAAGTTTGATTAAGAGGAACCATGAATCAAATATAATTTAGATCATGAAAAAGAATAGAAGAGATGAAGTCTTCTTATACTTCACCTCAAAAACTCAATAACTTTGATCTTGAAGAAAGTCCATGAAGATGAATGATTTAGAGAAAATCTCCAACATGAAAGTTGCTTAGAATATCATGTAGATTCAAGATCTATGGTTGGATGAAATTAAAAGAGATTGGAGAGTGGTTTTAGATGTCTTGACCGAATGGTTTCTCTTGAAGCACAAAGATGGAATTTTTTTTATTTTTGATAGAAACTTGAAACTTGGATTTGAAGTTCAAGATGAATGATTTTGGAAAAACTCATAACTAGAGATGTTCTTAGAATGGTGTTTAGCTTTAGGAAATGATGAGAGTGAAAATTATAGGTGAGTGATAGTATATTTAGGGGTGTTGGCCGAACCTATTGAAAGAAAAGGAAGGAAAAATGATTGCTTGGTGTTCTTGAAATTTAGAGAGAAAATAGCTAAGTCTTTAGGTGAGAGAAAAGTAGATATTGAGAGTAATATTGAGTGGTGCAGCCGTGAGGTGAATTGTGTAGGAAATAATAGGAGATATATTTGAAATAAAAGATCATAATTGTGTTCACACTTGAAGCACATGGCTTGGTCACCTTTTGACCACCTAATGTTCATGCAAGATTATTCAAGAACCTTGGAGAAGCTCTCGAAGCTGCATAACCGTGTGACTCTTCATGGAATTAGGGACTTAATTATTTTCAATTAAAGGTTAATTGTATGCTAATTAAATAGCTAACTAATTAAGTTTAGTTTCCTAACCAAATCTTAATTAATTATTCAATTACATAACTAATTAATTAGACATATAATTGTATATATTATATCCTCTAATTAAAATTAGGATATCTAATTAAGAATTAAATTATAATAATTTAACATTTAATTTAGTTTACTTAGCTTGTTAATTAGGCCATTAGATTAACTAAATTAGGATTAAAAATTAGTTACTAATAAAATTCAACTTACTATTGTTGACTTCATCTTTTTCTTTGGCCTAAAAAGGCTACTCAAAATTGTCTCCTCCTTCCTATACATTCTCCAAAACCGTCCCCTCTCTTCCTAATGCATTCATGAAGTTGTCATCATTATTAGTCACCATCTAGAGCATTTCTAGCCATTGATTAATTTAATGGTTAGGATTTAGGTAGATTTTTGATTTAGAAGACTTAATCTAGGCCATTAGATCTTTTTTCTTTAAATTCTAACCATTAGATGTGTCTCCAAAATGAAGGGTCAAGATTACTCCTTCTTACTTTTAATCCAAGGGTCATAATTAGTCTTTACTACTTTTTAAGACCAACTCTCCACCCTTGATTAATTCTTCATCCAATGGTCATAAATGATCTTTTTCACTTTTTAAGACTAAATCTTCACCCTTAATTTAATCTAAATCTAATGGTTATAAATGGTCCTTGTTACTTTACAAGACCAATTCTACACCGTTGATTAAATTTACAGTTGATATTGAAGCCTTTCTTATTAAGTTTGTCTAGATTAAATCTCTACCATTGATTAGATCAATGGTTAGCATCCAATGTTTCTTTATTAAATTTATTTCTCAACCATTGATTAAATCAAGATCAAGTCTCCACCGTTAATTAAATCAATGGTGGATATCCAAACCACCAATGTTGACTTAAGCAATTTAATTTCTATTTTTATCTGCTAAAACTCTACGAAAGAATATATTTACTGTATTTTTATCATCCGATAAATTAAAAACAGTACAAAACACAGTACAAGAAATTTTCTAAAACTGTTTCTGGATTCAGGTTTAGTAAGATCCCTTGTTTCCATCTAAACAGTATAAATTTTTCTATGCGTAGAAAAATTTTCACTTTGCGGGACTCACCTGGGCCCACGTATGGCCACCTGGGCCCATATACACCCCTTAGGCTCACAAACAGTAAAAAAATTCATAATCATCCACAAAAATCACAAATATTATAAAACACACAAATATCAAATCAGATCACGTAAAATAATTAAAACCTAACGATAAAAATTAAATTACATAAAGTTTTCCTACCCAAAAATTTTTATTTTCCGACACCTGAGTGAATCACTCAAAACGATCAAATACGTTGTGAGAATAAACAAAATAATTTTACAAAGATCCGAGAAATTACTAAACAAGAAAATTACATTAGCATTAACCGTCAAAATTAATTGTTTAAGAGATACGAAATTTGGGGTGTTACAGTTTTCCTTTTCCTGTATACTTATAATGGCATTACAATTCTCATTAATTATTGTCATAGCATTAATCCATATAATTTCCATCTCTAATAGCTCATAGTTAATTTCTGATTATACACTTGAATATCATGAATTATTGAATACATTTATTCACTCCTTATTAATTATCATTTCTTATTACTTTTTATGTAAACATGTGGCCTTAATTTCTATTAAACTATGACAATATCTATTCCATGAATTAACATTATTACTTAACATATGAAATGTAAGATCTATTAACTAGGTATTTATTTTCATTAATACATCGAATTAACATGACATCTCCTTTAAATTAGAATTAATTTCTTGTAGGGCTACAATTAAAGTTCTCTAATTGTTAATCCCCCTATTGACATGGAACGAAGTTTTTCTTATTGATATAATTTATTCTGTTAGATGCTAACTCTTTCTACTTGATTCCTCTTGTTTTCATAACATTCTTAGCAAAAAACAAGTGTTGTTGTTGCCTGTTGCCATTGTTTGACTACAACAACACGTCCATGACAGTGCGAGAATCCTGACACAAATTTGGCATGATTTAAAAAAAAATCTTGTGCAGGGCATGACCTCAAGTTTTTTTGCAATTTCTTAGGACAATCTATGAAACAAATCCACAAAGCCTACACGTGACAAATATCATTATGCTAATTCACACATGGCATCTAAGGGAAGTAAGCCAAGTCATTAATGTGTTTGTTTCAATTACCATTTAATCACATATATTGCTTGTCTTTGATGCTAATTTCTTGGTAAACTATTTGATGCTAATTTATTGGCTCGACATCATATTAAAAAAAATACCTTGTGGTTAACAACCATTTATTTGACATTCATTCTCATTTATATGAATACAATTAAAGGCTACCAATATTATTGGCATAACTTTATTGTTGTTAATGCATTGATTAACTACCATTCTATTTGAAATTTGAGTATCACTAAGAATATGCCATCAACTCATAACATAGATTACCATTTACTATTTGCTTGGCATTAATTGTTACCATTTCTTCATCAATTTAATTGCATAACATACAATTTATTGTCATCTTTTATCACTCATTTGTCGTTATTTCCAACTCATATAAAACAATGTTCATTCTCATTTAGTGAAAGGTTTTGAAATTTAAATGAGGTTGATAATTTACTTAGATCAGGTTAAAGAGCTTTGAGAATTTAGCAAGGACATTTTATAATTTAAGCATTACCTATTATGCAAGCTCTATTAACACTAATTTACATAAAAGTCTATTTTTTATATTATTTTATTAATGATATAGGAGTTACATTGACACTACACTATTTGTCATTTTAATAGGCTACTACATTTACTTCAATATAATCTTATATAGTGCTATGCTCTTGGGAATTTAGCGATGATTGCTTTCTTGCTAGTCTTAGGCTTTATTTCAATTGGTCTTAATTTACAAATTCATATTTAATTGACATTCTTTACTTTTTCTCACTTTAATTTGTAATTGGATGACAACCATATATATCACGTGGTGGTTATTGGCATTCTTGAAGATAACTATTTCAAAAAGACATTCATTCTATACAGCTCATAAAGCCATGAGGAACTAGTTATCACGATTGCAAGAGGGGCGTTAGCAACATCAAATGTTAAATTTCTTTTAACTCAAAGCCAAGATATGAAGTTCTTGAGTTCATAGTTCGAAGTTCTAAACTTCCAAGCTCTTCTTTAACAAAGTTAAGATCATGAAGTTTTCCGAGAATTACTCACATTGATGGATCAAACCTCTAACAAATTTTTGGAAAATTTCAGATGAAGGCCCTGACAACTCGGGACGATAAAAACCCTAGGAAAGACCAAGTGAAGGCCCCGAAGACTTGGGATGATAAAAGGCCTAGCTCGAGAAGGTCCAAAGTCATGATCAAACCATGATACTCTTGAAGATGGCTAAACTAGGTAATTTTGAGGTCATGGTTACGCCATGATGCATTGAAGACAGCCCAGCCTAGTAAATCGGCCGAGGTCACTAAGACGGCCCAGCTCGGTAAATCGAGCCGAGGTCATGAAGACAGTCTAACTCGGTAAAACCGGTCGAGGTCACGAAAACAGCCCAGCCTAATAAATCCGACTAAGGTTACGTAAACGGCCTAGCCCAATAAAATTGGCCAAGGTCACGAAGACGGCCTAGCCTGGTAAATCCTACCGAGATCACGCAGATGGCCCAGTCCGGTAAATCCGATCGAGGTCATGAAGACGGCCCAACTAGGTAAATTCTGACAGAGGTCATGAAGATGGCTCAGCCCAGTAAATCTGGCAGAGGTCACAAAGATGGTCCAGCCCGGTAAATCCGGCCAAGGTCACATAGACGGCCCAGCTTAATAAATTCCGACATAGGTCATGAAGACGACCCATCTTGGTAAGGTTTGAGGTCATGGTTAATCCATGATGCCTTTAAAGACTGGCCAAGATCGAAGAAACTCAAGATCGGATCAGGTAGGGAAAATTCACAGCCAAGGACAGGAAAATACATGCACAAAAGACTTCACCACTCACCTCAGAAGGTTACCCAAGGATGAAGCTTAAAAATTACAAAGAGCTCTAAAAACTCGGTCATTTACCTTATGATTGCCCAAGCTAGGGCTATGGACCATTTAGACTTATAAGCTTGGATAAGTCTAAACATTACTAACAAGTTCAGACTATCATCACTAATTGCCCAAGTTGAGGGGTTGTGGACCATCCTAATCCAATTGACATCCAACCACTCATAAGATCGACTTATCTTCATAGATGACTAATCTGGGAGGCTGTAGACTGTCCTGACCATGTCATCCAGTCATAAGTTAGGCCCATTTTAGAACGTCAGGCCCATGATGAAAGTCCAGACTAATGTCCTATTTGCAGGATCCGATTGACCTATACCCGAATGAATAACGACTCGATAAACATGTGCTTAATACAATACACCAACGGTCGTTAAAAGCTTCGCGCCATAAAGACTAAACATAACGACTTCACGCTATAATGATCAGACATAACGTCTTTGCATCATAATAATCAGACATAACGTATTCGCCCTAAAATGACCAGACATAACGTTCAGAATTCTAAATAATTTGAAAAGAAGATATCCGAAAAGTCAGTCCTCTATATTTCTATATAAAACCAACCCGGTAGCCTAATTTAGACATGTTCACATTTTTCTACCTATTCATTCATCACTATGTTAATTTTAAAACTGATTGGTTAGAATGTTTCTGTAAGCATTTTATCTTATCTCTAACCAATAAATTACTGGACGATCGACCTGGATTTCTTTAACAAGCACCCCTCGGATAAAGGACGGAAAAGGAGCTGCCTTTAGCTTTTAATTATTTGATGGCCTTGAGCTCTTGTCTTAATTAAATTGCGCTGAGTTTTTGCTATGCTATTTTTTCTTTTTCTAACAGTGTTGAGACATATTAACGGTGAATATAGATGAAAGAGCGATGCAACAAAGCGTTCAAGCACCTGTACGCGCATCTTTTCCATTGGTCCAAAGTTAATATCTGATGGGTTTTATCAATTTTTAAAGTTTTAAAACTTAAAAGATAAAAATATACACATAAACACAAACTCGATGGCACCCGTGGTTGAGTGTTTACCAGCACAATCCTAAATTAAAGGACTACATTATGTAAAAAAAAGTAAAATAAAAAATAAATAAAATTAAAGGGCTACATATACCATATTCGATTCACCAGTTTTAAATCAGAGCACCAATTAACCATCCTAATCTTATGTCCTTTAATCAAACATATTAACGGTCAACTCGAAAAGGATTAGATTAAATCAGCACCAGTTCTCCATCATAATCTTGTGCCCTTTAACCAAACACCCAAATTACCATCTGTCATGCGCCCGTTATCCATTATGAAGTTTGAAGTTAAATTTCTAATCATCATACCGTTGCACTTTCGCTTTCATCATTGGCCATGCACAATGCATTGAGTCAGTGACAAAAGTTCAAAGTTTGAACTACTACACTAGAAAGTCAAGGTATATTCGGTGTAACTTATGAAGTATCGATATTTTAAAATAGTTATTATATTGATATTTGATATATATCATATTATAACTTTTTTTATATTTTTAGATATTTTTAACTTATATATTTTAATTATTTTTTTAACTTTTATATCAATACAATTAGAATACTACAATAATTAAATGGTAGTATTTTATTGTATTTATAATAATTAAAATTGACTTATAAAACATTAATATCTTAATTTTAATTTAAAATTTATTTTTTTATCTTTATATTTTATTGATTTTATATGTTCTATTTTAATTGTATCATATGCTATAATTTTTAAACTTTGTTGTATCGTGTATTGTATTTATATCTTGAGCCGATATTCATACTTACTAGTGTAATCCATAAAGTGATTAAACATATGATTAATTTGAAGATAAAGGTAGCGAGGAAAAGCTTATATTTGTTTGAAATACTCAATTATTTTTTATATAGAATTAGGCTAATGAATTTTTATGAAAATATTACGATCGGATCAATAGGCCATAAGTAGAACCAAGTTATGAGATGACCCTTTACCAAAAATGATGATGAATGGATCTGGATCCTCTAGACTTAGAAAAAGAACTGCACCACATGCATGTCATGATCATCTTACCGTTGGTTTTCATTAAACCACATTTCCTTCAATGTCATAATAAAAAACTATTATCAAGGCTTGAGGTTTGATCTAATCCGATGAAGAACTATTTGATCATCGGAATCTATGACAAAGGAAAGCACAAATTAGGGTAGTTCGGTCATAGGCCTAAAAAAGTTGGGCAAGCCTCCCCCCAAAATAGAAAGAAAATAAAAAGGGTTGTAAATGTTTCCTTCCTCAATTAGCATATTGTCCCTGCTCTTTTGTTTCACTCTCGCTCCTTATTTTTAGTTCACTATTTCCTTGGGCTGAATATGGTAGAGATCATTATTGATCTTACTGAGTTTACTATTGATATGACAGTCCCTCCTTCTAATCCTCCTCAGTCCTCCTAAAATTTATCAAGGTATATGGAATAATCTGGATATTATTTCTTTTTGTCTCTTCATAGATTCTTCTATAGTCTGTTCTAATTAATCCTTCCCCTCCCCCAATTGAACAATAATTGAGCCAAACCGTTAGCAAAACTAAAATGTAGAATGATCAGCTAATCGCTTAATACACACTTGATTCATTGGCTCCAATCATTAGGCAAATCATAAAATACGCACTCAGAAGCCAAGCCCACAATTATTTGAGTAATAGTTATATAAGGCATACGGTATCAAAAGATTCAAAACCAAAAAAGAAAAAAGACTTGAAATTAAAAATATTGACTAGGGGTGGAGCCTGCTTCTAAGTTTTCTTAGCTACTGGCGCGAACCAATCTCCCTTTCCTCAATCAGAAATAGTCCAAGTCATGTCGTTCTCAAAGATCCAATGGCACACTTCAATCCGCCCCGGACCCGAGCCAAGAGCCAAGAATGCACCGTGGGTGGGGCTCCACGCGGTTGTGTCCAGGTGACAAATGGCAACACCATGGTTAATCTTGGCCTTTGAATCCGGGTCCAAAAGATCCGCTTCATAAACCCGAACCTTTGGAACAGAGTGGCAGTAGTAGAGCAAATAAGGGAACAAACTCTGGTGACACGAAACAGATTGGGTGACTTTACCACCATTGATTCCTTTGACCTGACCCACCATCACATTCTTCTTAGAACCGTTAACATTCTCAGTAGTTCGAACTGCCACGTTGTGACCCAGAATCGAGGTGGCAAAGTCAATCATATCCTCAACCGAGGCAACACACCGTTTGGTCTCACCCCGGCTTGGCACCCTCTCGCACTCGCGCAACGAGTTCATCATGATCTTGTCCAAAGAGGAGTTATCAGAGACCTTGAATATTCTCTTCAGCTCAGAGATCTTTGAAGAAGCGAAGGGCAATTTCGACAAAATGGACCGCGGCAAAAATGACCTATGGGGCAATTTATCTCTAATATCCGGCATGGGCATAACGGTTCTTTGCTTCAGCATTTTCTCACGAAAGAATTTGCCCGGCTCAACCCACTTTTTTACCAAACTGCCACTGACACTGCTCTCATTGGTCTTGGTCGTTGAAGAAGCACCCAACGAGGTGGTAGTGGAGGTGCTAACGTTGGTGTAACTAGCGAACGAGACACCCTCTTTGGAGTAATCCTTGAAGGTGTTGTTGACACCATATTCCTTGAACCCAACCTTGTGACCCAAATCTGCTCCTTTCGCGTACCCTTTGAACGTGTCGGTTCCTTCATTGAAGGATTTCCCGTAGTTGCTGAAATCCACTTGGGCACCGCCTCTGGAGTTCTTGGCATAGGACTTAAACGAATCAGCACCCACATTGGCCTGGTCCCTGTAGTTTGCAAAGCTCTCGGTGGCACCAGTGCTTTTATCGGCGTAGTTCTTGAAGGTCACGGTGGGGTCGTTCATGTTTACAGCGTAGTTCGTGAACGTGTCGTTAGGAGAAGTGCCTTTCTCCCCGTAGTTCGAGAAACCAGACCCAACAACGTTGGAGTTTGTCCCGTAGCCCGTGAAATCGTTCGCGGCATGAAGGCCACTCTTACCATAACTGGTGAAACTTTGGTCCCCTGCATTCCCGTCCTCGCTATAGCTGGAGAACGATTGCTTCCTCCCTACGGCTCCGTTGGAGTAGGTGGAGAATCGTAGGTCGGGGACGTTATCTTCATTGGTGTAGCTTTTGAAATCGCCGGCACCGCCAGCGGCGTTGGTGCCGTAGGTGTGAAAGCTCTGGTCCACCACGTTTCCGTCGTGGGCGTAGCTGAGGAAGCTGTCCTTGTGTCCCGCGGAGCGGTGGCTGTATCGCCGGAAATCGTTCACCGGATTGCTGTCGAGGCCTTCGGAGTAGTTCTTGAACGAGTCGATCCCGCCGGGTCGATTCGTTCCGTAGTTGGTGAAGTTCTGGCCGTCCTGGTACACTGCGAATTTGGCGTCTTTGGTGTGTTTCTCCAGGCTGGCCCTCACGTCCGGGAAGCAGAGGAGGTGGGCGGCGGAACAGAATTCCGGCAGCCGAGTGGAGAGGTCGTTGGTGGAGGCGAGCTTGGCAAACGCCGCCGTGTCCACCGCGCTCAGTGGCGACGCCTTGGAGAGGAGGAACGATGGCTTTGGGAAGTTGTTGTGGATGTGTTTGTCCCAGTAGCGGATCACGAAAGCCTTTGGAGTGAATGGGTTTTTCTCTCCAGCAACGGCGGCAGCAGCATCGCCGGCCAAACCAACCTGCATTGACGAATACCCATCAGGGTGATCGGAATGCTAGACGTATGAAACAATGAGAAAGATTGAGCGTTGAAACAATTAGAGTGAAGAAAAACTTTGCTTACACTGAGTGATGAGAAAAGGATGAAGAGAAAGAGGGTGGTCATGTGGCTGAGTTGTTTGTGCATGTTATTTTGGTTTGTTTTTGCTTCTTCTTCTTTTTTTTTCTTCTTTTTTCTTAATGATTTTTAATTTTGCAGAGAGTGAGAGTGAGAGATGAGAGAGAATGGAAGGTGAGGGTTAAGAATGTTGGTGGTTTTGTTGTGGTGGATGCAGATATTTATAGTAGTGTGGAGCCGTCAAACAGAGTGAGAAGTGAGAAGTGAGTGTGTGAGTCTTTAGAATGAAATTTATGTTTGTTTCACGTGATAGTATAGTATAAGATAACGTGATAAGATAATATAAAGTATGATAATATAATTAATAAGATAAAATATAATTTTATATTTTATTTGATAATAAAAAAGATAAATTAATTGATTGTATAATGGTTTTTTAAGGTTAAAATATTATTTAGTATAAAAGTTAAAATAATTAAAAAATAATAATTACTCTCTTGAAACACACAATGAGTAGTGGTGGTGGTAGTGGCGACATCGGCACATTATGGCGGTGGTGATGGTGGTGGTGGTGATGGTGGTGGTGGCGGTGTAAGCGGGCTTGCGCAAGCGGAAGCGGTAGTAGTAATGGTGATGGCGGCGATGGTGGTGGCGGCGGTGGTGGTGGTGGTGATAGTAGTAGTAGTGGCGGTGGTGGTGGTGGTAGGGGAGTGGTGGTGGTAGTGGATCAAGAGAGAGGAGTTATAAAAATAAAATTGAGGATAAGATTAGAATAGAAATCCTATCAAGTTTTATTATGTATTAGAGAATGAGATATAGTTATCGAACAGAATATGATAAAATAATTTGACCCGATTTTATTATCTTATCAATTGAATATACTAAATATTGAATAAGACTTAATAATATTAATTTATATTATTATATCTTCTTTATATGATGCACCAAATGTAATATTAATGTTTATTTCAGATTACTTTTTCTCTACGTTACTTTTTTTTATCAGTGTCTCTACGTTACTTTTAGCATCATACGTTATGATTAAATAAGATAAAACTATCACATGTAATTAAATATTTATCTTAATAATATATGATAGTAGTGTAAAAAATAATATAAAAAAGTGTTGTAAAAAAATTGAGATGATAATAATAATATTTTCACATCATTTTCTCTTTACTTTTTATTTCTCAAACAAGTAAAATTATAAACATGATGTATAAAAAATAATATCATTTCTCCTCAATTTTGATGTGCCTTGATTGCTGCATTGAGTAATTCTGACCTATCATATCATTATTTAGAGATGCTGTTTAATTATTGACACATGTAATCCACATGTTTAAATTCTCATTAAACTTTTCCGCAAGTTTCCTGTTGCATTTTTTAGATTGTAATTTTAAAAAAATTATAAATCTAAGAAAAAATTAATATTTCAATCTCCTTAATATTATTACACAAATAGTTTTTTTAATATGAATTATGTATATAATGGTTTCTGGTTTTAGACATTTGTTTTTGTAAGTCTAATTATTGATCTTCTTCAGACTTCTTCTAATAGGGAAGTCATCTGCCATGACTTTGTTTAAGACTTTTCAACTTGTTTGATACTGTGGGAAGGCCCAAACCTGTTTCCCAAGTTAAGTTCTAGCTCAATTCTGTAAATAGACACTGGTGTGGTGTGAAATGTGATTAAAAATAAATATCAAAAACAGTTGCCAAGTTCCACTAAAAATATAAAAATCTTGCAACCAGTTGTAGTGAGTAAGGGTCGATCCACAGAGAACCAATTCAATTAACACTATCAATTTAATTCCTAAATTAAACTCTGATAAAAAATAAATAGTAAAATTAAAAAGGGGGGTTTTGTTAATTAAAACTAAAAAGAGAAATTAAACATAAACCAAAGCAGTAAACACAAATTGAATTATCAAGTTAAAGATATTGGTTAAGAAATGGAATCCACCACTAGATTTATATGATTATGCTAACTTACATACTCTTTATACCAACGTGATCAATTATGTTCTTATGTAATTGTGAGATAAATCCCTTGTTTTCCTTAAGTTTCGCTTAATTCAGCAACCGCTCAAATCAAACCCTACCCATTAGTTATTTGTAAAGCAACCGCTCTTACACCTACCTGATGATTGCATTAAGAGTTAGAAAATCAATCACACTAAGATTTAATCACACACCGGGATTAAATTACTTAGATCATATGTTTCACTAGTTTTACCACCGCAACCGCGCATAGCAATCCTAGTTTTACCACTCTCGAAGTTTGGCAAGAATATAAAAACCTTTATATTGATTTAAGAATAGAAACATATGAATAAAAACATAATTGTATTGATATAAAGAGGTATGCAAGATTTACATAATCAAAACTAGAGTTTCATCTTCCCTTAACCAATCAAGAAGTTTAGCCACACATGACAAATTCAAAATCACAAGAAAAACAGAAGAAAAACATAGTTCAGGATGAAAGAAGAAAAGAAAACTAAAGATCAAACTAGTTTCCAAGGATCAAGGTTGATTGATCTCCAATTGCTCGAACCCGAGACTCCAATCTTTGATCGAATCTTCCTCTTTCTTGGTCTTCGTGTTTCCCTCAGTTCCTTGACGGCTCTCTCTGTCCAGAATACCTTAAAGGGCTCTAAGCAACCCTATTTATAGGTTTGGGAACCTAATTTAACATTAAAGCACAAAATTAACTTTTTGGTGCGACGACACGGGCCGTGTCATGCTACACGGCCCAACCCGTGTCGATTACTGGAGACAAATTTCCATCTATTCCAAGGTCAGAAAGGAACACGGCCCACCCCGTGTCACTTGACACGGGCCGTGTTATCGGTCAAGACTTGAAATTACCCTTCCTCGTGAAGTCGAGGCGTACACGGTCTACCCCGTGTCATTTGACACGGGCCGTGTTGATCGAACCTTCCGTCTTCAAAGTCGAATGATACACGGCCTACCCCGTGTCACTTGACACGGCCGTGTTAATTACTTTCTTCAAATACAGCCTTGATTCTTCATGAATGCTCTTCTTCCTTTGCTTCTAGAGGTTGATACTGATTCCCTTAAGTCTCTTAACTCTCTTCTCAACAGCTCAATACCAATGGACTCCATCACTCATAGATCTCCTGGAAATCACAATACGTTTATGAGTGTCTATAACCACATTTAAGCATAGTTTCACAATAAACATCCGAAGATAACTCTAAATCAGAAACTTAGCTAAATGTCAACAATTAAACACATTTGAAATCCAATTAGATCAAACAAAGAACATTCAAGAGTTGAAATTATTAACAGATCAAATACCCCCACACTTACCTTTTGCATTCCTGGGCAAAAACATAAAACTAAGCACATGCCTCTCAAAAAGTAACAAAAGTACTGAACAATGAGCAAAGATTTACACACATCAGTTCTTTCAAGGAATCTAAGCATTCAAGAATTTCCTCTCTCAACAATCCAAATCAGCAAGCAAGGTCAATCCAATATCAGGGTTAAGTCAACATGATAAATCCTCACAGATGTACTCTATTTCTTTCAAGTATTTTGGGCTTGTATTTACTCTCAACCAACTCATGAAAACATGCCTTACCATAGGCTTGACAAGCCTCTACTTCTCCACCACCTAAATCACATGCACACAAAGATCGAAAGGTCTTTAATCAGGTTGTAATGGGGTCAAGGTCAAGGTAAGATATATCAAGGATAAACAAAGTTAGACCATCGGAAATAGAAGAGCTAAGGGGAATAAAAACCAAACACTTTTGCACAATTACCCCAACACTTTTTAATCCATCTTCATCTTTTACTTGACTTTCTCCATTTATCAACCAACTTATCAATCTCTTTTTCTCTTTTTTTTTTTTGAATAACCAAGGCAAAACAGTGTAATCACCCCCACATTTATTCAAACACAATTCCCAACATAATTATTAAGCTCTTCTACTCCCTAAGGTAGGGTAGCAATGGTTTTTCACTATTAGGCTTGTATTGAGCTATAATAAAAAGAAAGGATATAATTCAGGCTCAAAGGGGTGAAACAATGGATCAAAATACAAGGCTAACTATTTGGCCAGTGGCTGAAAGAAAGAAATGCCTTTATCATCTCAAAAATGTGCAGTGATCATTTACAATTTAAAAGAGAGTCAAATCAAATTCTGAAAAGCATATAATCACAAGTGGAATCACACAACAAAGAACAGAAATGACTTAAGATTAGTCATTCACATCAAGGCCCAAAAACTCACTAGATCCAATCTTATCATATTCTCAAAACCCTTTCAATTTTCAAAACCTCTCAGTGCAAGTTTAGAATCAAGAAAGTTAATTCCTTAAGGCTTAAAAACTTGTCAATAAAAATCAATCGCTTGCTCATTGCTCAATATACTCGCAAAACCAATTAGAAAGACATGCACCAGATATGCCATTAAGATCAGAATGTGCAATTAAGGTCAAATCCAAACTTCAAACTTCCCCCCATACTTAAAATAGACAATGTCCTCAATGTCAAAGCATACACAACATATAAAAGGAATCCACAGTAATAAGCAAAGTATATATGAAAAATTTAGTCTGGCATCAAGAAACTCAAGCAAATACAAAAGATAAACCAATAGTAACCAAAACAATGTCCATGAAGCCAGCAAAATGAAAGACACAGCCTCAAAATGAAAATACATCAAGATGGGGGAGGGGAATATTGGAGAGGAATGAGCGTGATGTGTGATGGCTGCGCAGAGGAGAAGAAGAGGAAAAGGGGAATTGGGGCAGAAAATTAGGGCAGAAAGCCCTAAATGAGGGTTTAATTGGGCGCTGCCACGAGTACACGGGACGTGTCATATGACACGGCCCACCCCGTGTACTCCTCTGTCTTAGGGGTTCTGATGATCATGACAACACGGGCCGTGTCATGTGACACGGCCAACCCCGTGTACTTCTCTGGTACCATCACATACGTCCTATCCTCGAAAACACGGGCCGTGTCACATGACACGGCCCACCTCGTGTAGTTTGCTGCAGAAATGGGGTTGCTGTCATGAGGACACGGGCCGTGTTATTGGACACGGCCCACCCCGTGTACTTTGCTGACTTACAAGAATCATTCTAAACGTTTCCTAAGGACTGCATACACTCAACAAACCATGAACTCAAGTAATCAAGCTAAAAACTGAGCAAGTCCAAACACAAATATCAGCAAGGAGACAGAGATCAAGCAAGAAACATTTAAAAATAGGCTAAACTAAGACACTAAACAACGTAAAATAGAAAGGAAAAAGAAAGCAAATCTGCTTGGGTTGCCTCCCAATAAGCACTTGGTTTATTGTCCTCAGCCAGACATTATGATGCTCCTCAGGATTCTTTATAAGATGGATGGAGAAGAGGCATGTCTTCAACTTCTGCATTCTCCGGAAGTTCATGGTAAGGCTTGAGACGGTGCCCATTAACCTTAAACGCCTTTCTAGAAGCCTCGTTCATGATTTCCACTGCACCAGAGGGAAAAACAGTAGTTACTACAAATGGGCCAATCCATTTAGAGCGCAACTTACCTGGAAATAATTTGAGTCTGGATTGGTACAGTAACATTTTTTGGCCTTGGTGGAAACTTTTCCTAGAGATCATGTGATCATGAAATGCTTTGATTTTTTCCTTGTAAATGAGGGCACTCTCAAAGGCCTCATTCCTCAATTCTTCCAACTCCTGAATTTGGAGTTTTCTCTGCTTGCCAGCACCTTCCAAGTTCAAGTTAACTTGTTTGATAGCCCAGTAAGATCGATGCTCCAGCTCCACTGGCAAGTGACAGGGCTTCCCATAAACCAATCGGAAAGGGGACATGCCAATAGGAGTCTTGTATGCTGTCCGATAAGCCCACAAAGCATCAGCAAGTCTAGTACTCCAATCCTTGCGCGTGGGATTCACAGTTTTTTCAAGGATAGACTTGATCTCCCGATTGGATACCTCAGTCTGGCCATTCGTGCAACGGATGGTAGCGGTAGAGGTCCTGCACCACACCATATTTCTTCAACAGGATTCAAAGATTCTTTGCAAAAATGTGTCCCTTGGTCACTAATGATGGCTCTGGGAGTGCCAAACCTGGAAAAGATAAAGGACTTCACAAAATCCACAACAGTCTTAGAATCATCAGATTTAGTGGCTTTAGCTTCCACTCATTTTGAAACATAATCCACAGCTAAAAGAATATAGGAAAAGCCAAAAGAAGGAGGAAATGGTCCCATGAAGTCAATGCCCCAAACATCAAAGATTTCCACAAAGATTATTGGAGTTTGAGGCATTTGATTTTGTGGGCCAATATTACCTGTTCTTTGACAGCGGTCACATGACTTACAGAAATTATAAGCATCCTTAAAGATGGTAGGCCGAAAATCCACCGTCAAAGCACCTTGGTGGCGTCCTCTTCATGCCGAAATGTCCTCCACGGGCATAGGTATGGCGAAAAGAGAGAACGAAGTGAGTCTCTCGAATCCGGATACATCTCCGAATCACTTGATCTGCGCAATGCTTCCAAAGGTAAGGATCATCCCAAATATATTACTTGCAATCACTCCTCGCATCTCATTTTGTGCCTTGTTTAGGCCTACTGGAAAATCCTTGGTGGCCAAATAATTGGCAATATCAAGAAACCACGGAATAGTGGTTGTGACAAATTAAATGCTCATCCCGGAAAGCTCTCTGGAATAGGTATAACCTCCTCTTCACCACCAATCTGCTCAAATGGTGCTGCCACCAAGTTTTCGCTCCTTTTTTATCTTTAATCTCCAAGTCAAACTCTTGGAGCAACAGAATCCATCGAGCAATCTTGGCTTCGCCTCCTTCTTTGCCAGTAGGTACTTCAATGCTGCATGATCAGAAAAAATAATTACTTTAGAACCAATTAAATATGATCTAAATTTCTCTAAAGCAAAAACAACAGCAAGAAGTTCTTTCTCAATCGTGGAATAATTCAGTTGAGCATCATTTAGGGTCCTTGATGTATAGTAAATAGCATAAGGAACCCTATCAACTCACTGTCCTAAGACAACCCCTACCGCAAAGTCACTTGCATCACACATTAATTCGAACGGAAGCTCCCAATTTGGTGGCCTAATGATAGGTGCCTCAATTATCAACTCCTTAAGTGTAAGGAAAGCCTTCATACACTTCTCGTTGAATTGAAACGGCACATCTTTTTGGAGAAGTGTGCAGAGGGGGGCTGATATCTTGGAGAAATCTTTGATGAAGCGCCGATAGAAACTTGCATGACCAAGAAAAGAAGCGAATATCCCGCACACTAGTGGGCGGGGGTAATGAACGCACAAGTTCTACCTTAGCTTTATCAACTTCAATGCCCCTAGCAGAGATTACATGACCTAACACAATACCTTCTTCTACCATGAAATGGCACTTTTCCCAATTTAAAACAAGGTTAGTGTCAATGCATCTCTTTAAAACCAAAGTCAAATGTTTCAAGCATTTCTCAAAACCATTCCCAAATACACTAAAATCATCCATGAAGACCTCAATGATGTTTTCTATGTAATCAGAAAAAAGACTAACCATACATCTCTGAAAGGTCCCTGGCACATTGCAAAGTCCAAAAGGCATTCGCCTATAAGCAAAGGTGCCAAAAAGACAAGTGAAAGTGGTTTTGTCCTGATCTTCTGGAGCGATCGCAATCTGGTTATATCTTGAGAATCCATCTAAGAAACAATAATGAGAATGACCAGCTAACCTCTCTAACATTTGATTAATAAAGGGTAAAGGGAAGTGGTCTTTTCTGGTGGCAGCATTCAATTTCCTTTAGTCTATACAAACACGCCACCCTGTTTGTAATCTAGTGGGAATAAGCTCATTCTTAGCATTTCTTACCACAGTAATGCCAGATTTCTTTGGTACTACCTAGACCGGGCTTACCCACTTGCTGTCAAAAATGGGGTAGATGACCCCCACACTTAGGAGCTTCAATATCTCCTTCTTCACAACATCCATCATCGGGGGATTCAACCTCCTCTGTGGTTCTCTCACTGGTTTAGCCCCCTTCTCCATTAAGATTCGATGCATGCAAATGGAGGGGCTAATACCTTTGATATCTGCAATAGTCCACCCGATGGCTGTCTTGTGTTCTTTCAACACAGAAATCAAGCTCTCCTCTTGCTCTTTGGTGAGGGATTTAGCAATTATTACCGGAAGTGTCTCCTTCTCACCCAGAAAAACATATTTCAAATGGGAGGGTAATTCCTTCAATTCCAGCTCTGGTGCCTGTACAACAGAAGGTTTAGGTACATCCGTGGTAAAAGGTAATTCAACATACGATACCTCATGCCCTTCTGAGATAGAAGAAAGTGTTTGCAAGGCTGCCACCACTTCATTAATCTCCTCACTCCATGGCTCCCCTTGGTTATCCTTCTTTGGATCCTGAAAATCTAAACTGCGAGTCATAATTGTATCAAGAACATCAAATTGATCAGACTCAAAAATAGTAGAAATTAAAGATTCAACAACATCAAAAGAATCAACAACATAGGCAGAGTGCACATCACTCGGGTATCTCATAGCCTCGAAGATGTTGAATCTAATCAACTCTCCATCAAATTCCATAGTCAATGTTCCCGAATGCACATCAATTTTAGTTCGGGCAGTCTTGAGGAAAGGCCTCCCCAACAGAATGGGGGCAGAGTTGGGAGATTTATCCTCCTCCATGTCCAGCACATAGAAATCTGCCGGAAACACCAGTTCGTTGACCTGCACCAAAACATCCTCAACAACCCCCTTACGGTATGCATTAGACACATGCACGCGCCATTGAATGATAACTCCAGTAGGTTCTAAAGGTCCTAGATGTAAAGATGCATAAATAGAAAATGGCATGACATTAATGGATGCACCTAAATCTAGCATAGCTCTCTCAAACCTGGCATTACCGATAGTGCATGGTATAGTGAATGTGCCAGGATCTTTACATTTAGTTGGGAGCTTCTTATTAAAAACAAATGAAACATTTACTCCCACTTGGACCCGTTCATTACCTTTCAACTTCCTTTTGTTAGTGCATAACTCTTAGGAATTTAGCATATCTAGGCACTTGCTTTATTGCATCTAACGGAGGAATGTTAACTTCAACTTTCCCGAAAGTCTCTAAGATCTCTTTATCGGCTTCTTCTTTCTTATTTCTAACCAACCTTTCTCGGAAAGGAGCCTTAGTGACATATCTAGAAAGTGGGTCAGAAACACTTACCTTAGGGGTCTTAGAATTGATCCCCTCCTCATCTACTTCCTTAGGATTTGGAGCTTTGTCTTCAGTGACTTGGGAAGATGCGGGTCCTTCAAGTGTCTTCCCACTTCGCAAGGTGACAGCACTAGCATTTTCTCTTGGGTTCACCTCTGGCTGCGAGGGAAGTTTCCCTGAAATCTGCACCTTGTTGATCTCAGTAGCCAATTGTCCCACTTGGTTTTGCAAAGTACTGATAGTGGCCCTTGTTTCTTGTTGAAACTGAATATTGCTAGTGGCCATTTGCCTCACTAGATCTTCCAACGAAGGCTCAGGTTGCCTAGGGGCCTGAACTTATGGTTACTTCGAAGGAAAGGGTGCTTGCCTTTGCTGAAACCCTGGAGGCCCATAAGCTTGAGGTTGCGCTTGAGCTTGGGGCTGCTTCGCATAGCTAAAGTTAGGATGATCTCTCCACCCCAGATTATATGTGTTGGAGTAGGGGTTGTAATTCTTAGATGGAGCAGAAAATCCCCCCACTGCCTTGGCCTCTTCATTCGTGTCCTCTTTCAAAGTAGGACACATATCAGTGGGATGTCCTGAAGAGCAACATATCCCACATGCCTGTACTGATGCTTTCCCATTGTCCATCAGCTTCTGGACCATGGCAGTCAACTGAGTCATTTGATGCTGTAAACTAGTAGTGTCAGCTTCTTTAACTGCTTCTCACCCCCGTATCATTCCGAGTGAAGAATTGTTGAGTGTTCGCAGCCATTCTAGATATCAAGTTCCTAGCTTCTCGAGGAGTCTTATCAACCAAGGCTCCTCCACCGGCGTCAATCATATTGCGGTCCATCACTAGCAAACCTTCATAGAAATCTTGTATCGAAGTTGTTCAACGATTTGATCTTTGAGGGCAGCTAGCACACAATCTCTTGAATCTCTCCCAGTACTCATGAAGTGATTCCCCATGTCTTTGTTGGATGTCGCAAATTTCTTTTCTGATGGTTGCGGCCTTTGATGCAGGGAAATATCTGTCTAGGAAAGCCCGAGCCATGTCCTGCCATGTCTGAATTGATCCAGGTGGCAAGTAGTACAACCACTCCTTTGCAGAGTCCTTTAGAGAAAACGGAAAAGCTCTCAGCTTGACTTGCTCCACTGAAATTCCTGCAGGCTTCATGCTAGAACACACAACATGGATTTCCTTCAGATGTTTGTTCGGATCTTCTCCGGCTAGTCCATTGAAAGATGGCAAAAGATGGATTAGACCAGATTTCAGCTCAAATGCCTCATCATTCTCAGGAATTTCTATGCACAGAGGTTGTTGGTCTAAGTCCGGAGCACCCAACATCCTTAGTATATTTTCTGCCATCACTTCTTCTTCAGGTGGTTCAGATATCTCAGATGCTGCAGAACTGGAAAGATCTATGTGACGGACAGTTTCAACGTCAGCAGGTGTGAATTGCGAGCTGATTTGTTCAAAGTAATGCCTCAGATTCCTCAATTGCTCGTTCACCTCTTCACCGGACATGAACACCTGCAAGATAGTTGAAGAGAACAAATAAAACTATCAAAATTAAAACAAAAACAGAGAGAAAAATAGGAAACAAATTGTTAGCGCAATTGGATAATTGGTTCCCCGGCAACGGCGCCAAAATTTGGTGTGGTGTGGAATGTGATTAAAAATAAATATCAAAAACAGTTGCCAAGTTCCACAAAAAATATAAAAACCTTGCAACCAGTTGTAGTGAGCAAGGGTCGATCCACAGAGAACCAATTCAATTAACACTATCAATTTAATTCCTAAATTAAACTCTGATGAAAAATAAACAGTAAAATTAAAAAGGGGGGTTTTGTTAATTAAAACTAAAAAGAGAAATTAAACTTAAACCAAAGCAGTAAACACAAATTGAATTATCAAGTTAAAGATATTGGTTAAGAGATGGAATCCACCACTAGATTTATATGATTATGCTAACTTACATACTCTTTATACCAACGTGATCAATTATGTTCTTATGTAATTGTGAGATAAATCCCTTGTTTTCCTTAAGTTTCGCTTAATTCAGCAACCGCTCAAATCAAACCCTAACCATTAGTTATTTGTAAAGCAACCGCTCTTACACCTACCTAATGATTGCATTAAGAGTTAGAAAACCAATCACACTAAGATCTAATCACACACCGGGATTAAATTACTTAGATCATATGTTTCACTAGTTTTACCACCGCAACCGCGCATAGCAATCCTAGTTTTACCACTCTCGAAGTTTGGCAAGAATATAAAAACCTTTATATTGATTTAAGAATAGAAACATATGAATAAAAACATAATTGTATTGATATAAAGAGGTATGCAAGATTTACATAATCAAAACTAGAGTTTCATCTTCCCTTAATCAATCAAGAAGTTTAGCCACACATGGCAAATTCAAAATTACAAGAAAAACAGAAGAAAAACATAGTTCAGGATGAAAGAAGAAAAGAAAACTAAAGATCAAACTAGTTTCCAAGGATCAAGGTTGATTGATCTCCAATTGCTCGAACCCGAGACTCCAATCTTTGATCGAATCTTCCTCTTTCTTGGTCTTCGTGTTTCCCTCAGTTCCTTGACGGCTCTCTCTGTCCAGAATACCTTAAAGGGCTCTAAGCAACCCTATTTATAGGTTTGGGAACCTAATTTAACATTAAAGCACGAAATTAACTTTCTGGTGCGACGACACGGGCCGTGTCATGATACACGGCCCAACCCGTGTCTGATTCTGGAGACAAATTTCCATCTATTCCAAGGTCAGAAAGGAACACGGCCCACCCCGTGTCACTTGACACGGGCCGTGTTATCGGTCAAGACTTGAAATTACCCTTCCTCGTGAAGTCAGAGGCGTACACGGCCTACCCCGTGTCATTTGACACGGGCCGTGTTGATCAGAACCTTCCAATCTTCAAAGTCAGAATGATACACGGCCTACCCCGTGTCACTTGACACGGGCCGTGTTAATTACTTTCTTCAAATACAGCCTTGATTCTTCATGAATGCTCTTCTTCCTTTGCTTCTAGAGGTTGATACTGATTCCCTTAAGTCTCTTAACTCTCTTCTCAACAGCTCAATACCAATGGACTCCATCACTCATAGATCTCTTGGAAATCACAATACGTTTATGAGTGTTTATAACCACATTTAAGCATAGTTTCACAATAAACATCCGAAGATAACTCTAAATCAGAAACTTAGCTAAATGTCAACAATTAAACACATTTGAAATCCAATTAGATCAAACAAAGAACATTCAAGAGCTGAAATTATTAACAGATCAGACACTGATTATTAACATATTGATGAATGGTTAAGCTATAAGCATCCTTGATGATAGGGGTATAAATTAACTCGGATAACCCAATCAATCTGATTAATTTAAACTGAATCAATTAAAATGGTTCAGTTTAGTTTGGATATATTGATTGGTTCAGGTAAAATCCAAATCAATTAAAGCTTAATTGATTTGGTTCTTGAATTTAAAATTTTAAAACCAAATAAAACTAAATCAAACTAAACTAAACTAAATCAAATCATATATTTATATTATTATTATTATTATTATTATTATTATTATTATTATTTTAATTTATACTACAACCTTTTTTAGCTACTACTTGTTGTTTTAACTTTTTATAATATTTTCCCAGTTCCCAACCCCTACAATGTCGTCTTCGTTCAACGCAGAAAACCAAAAAACTTATCTGCCAAAATGTTCAGTTCTGCTCACCGGCATCGCATCTTATCGTAGGTTCTGCTCTACCACAGCTCAGGCCAGATCTGCTCTGTCATAGTTCGGGCCGCGCCATTCGTCCAACGCAGAAAGAGATACTAGTGTTTTAACTCTATTAATAATAATTAGTCATGATTTACATAATTACTAATTTTCTAAGTTATTTCATCATCAGTTTCTTAAATAAGTTGATTGGATTATAAATTTAACTCTAGTCAATATTAGGCATAGTATATATTAAAAAATTAAAAAATTAACAATTATTTGGTGACATTCCTAGCTCATTCAGCAATTGTTTAAGTTTGAAAATTTTGTTTTTGGCCAAGAATATACTATCAAGTGCTATTCCAACAACTCTTGGAGAGGTGAGAGACTTGAAAACTTTGAATCTTTCCTCTAACCAACTCTTTGGATCCATTCCTATTGTCTTTCAAAATCTACATGTCCTTCAACTTTTGAACCTCTCTTATAATGATTTAAAAGGAACCATTCCTAGTGGTGTAGTTTTCCAAAATCTCTCTGCTATCCATTTAGAAGGAAATAAATTAAAAAACTTTGCTTGTATTTTGCATGTGAACCTCATGGCCATGGAAGAAAGCATGTTAGACATTACATCACCATAGCCATAGTGGTAACATTGATACTATGTCTGACAATTTGCTTGCTACTATACATAAAGAACAGAAAAGTGAAGGTAACAACAGTAATATCATCTGAACTTGAAAGCTTGAAAACAATGGATTGACTTTAAAAACTCTAATATTGACTTTAAAAACAATGAATTTCTGGCTCTGATTTATGAGTACTTAAGTAATAGGAGCTTAGAAGACTGGATTAAGGAGAAGAGAAAGCATGCAAATGAAAATAGGTTAAGCCTTATGGAGAGACTGAATATAGATATAGATGCTGCTTGTGCATTGGATTACTTGCACAATGATAGTAAAGTTCCTATTGTGCATTGTGATTTGAAACCCAATAATATTCTCTTGGATGAAGATATAACTGCAAATGTTGGAGACTTTGAATTTGCTAAGTTTCTGATTCAAAGTTCAACTAATCAAGTCTCCATTAGCTCTACTCATGTCCTTAGAGGTTCAATTGGTTACATATATATCTTCAGGTTACTAACCTCACAACTTCCTCTTTAATTGAATAGTAATAGTATACAAGTGCCAAGTTAAATCTCTCTTAATTTTTTTTAACTTATTCAAATATAATTTCTTAATACAAATATCAATATGTTTATTTATTCATTCTTTATGAACTTTTTAATACACATTCTGAAATATGAAATAATTATTAGTGTTCAAATTAATAAGTTTGATTTCATTTTTTAAAAAAAATTTCATAGGTTTATTATATATTTTTTTCCGCTATGGAATGCTAATTATTTAACTAATTTTTGTGTTAAAAAAATGACAAACCCGATTATCCGAACCATACTAATCCGTAGATATTTGGTTCAGTTTGGTTCGAATTTGACTATCAAAAAATACAAAAATTGAACCATATTAAACCAATTAATTTTGATTAGTTCAAATTTATTTTTCTTCAAGAATCGAACCAAATTACCTACTTATACCCCTACTTGATGGTGTGGTTTTGCCATTTTCCTATCCAGAGTTATAAATTAGGCATTTTACTCTAAAAAAGGGAAGTATTTATTGTCAATCTTTTATATTTATTGTTATTTTTATTTTATTAATTTTTTATTAAATGAATTATTTTAAATTATTGATCAAAATAAGATTAAAGGTCATTGAATTAAAAAAATTAATAAAAAAATGACAATAAATACAAAAAAGTGACAATAAATATTCTCTCAAAAAGATCTCAAGATCCTTTGTTAACTTTTATTAGATTTGCTATTTTTTTACAACAATGATATTCTTATCACAAGTAGTACATACATCTTTTTTATACCTCTCTAAATATCATTCATTATATTACTTTTTTTTATCATTTTTTCTCACTTAATTACTATCATTCACAAAAGGTATAAATAGTGGTGTTTTAAAAAAAATGATCTATGAGCATCATTTTCCATTTCTTTATGAATGAAATGCAACTAAAGCAAAACATCATCTTAAAATATTAAGCAGCTATTAAATATAAATGGTTTCAATTTGGTCTACGATATGGTGAACGTTTTGAGCTTGGTAATAAGTATGAATGATTTCCACTTGATTTAAGGCAACTATTGTCTGCATCAATGTGCAGTGGATGGACTGACATATGCCTTCATCTTTTCATTCTCAATATATTAGTAGTGATTACCTTACGGTAAATTATAAGAATTAAAGTAAATTCAAATTTTCACAAATATTTTCAATTTATAATAAAATTATATTATACTGCAGAAATTATATATTTTTAACAAATTAAAGAAGAATTGGGTGGTGATAATGAGTAGCACACTATACACGTCGGCAAAAAATACCATTGATGAAAAAAGAACGTGAAAACATGAAAAGAAAAAAAAAAGGAAAACAATATAAAATTGAGTATAATAAATTTATCAATTTATTTATATTATTTTTATACCACTTTTTTAGGTAATGAAATAAGAAAAACACATATTCTAACATTTTTCTCTCTACTATTATATAAAAAAACTCTATCTCTATACTTTTTAATTATTTCTCAAACACATTACTTATCACATTATTACTTATACATGTTATTTAATTATTAACATGTGTAAAAATAATAAACCACATATTTCAATTCTCATTAATGTAACACAGTTTAAATAACTCGACTTAAATGTAAAAGAAAAATTAACTTATTTTCTCTCTTCCTTTTTCACTCTACAAGTTAAAACAAATAGTTAAGATATTTCTCAAACTAAAATTGCCTCACGCCATTTTCCTTTATTCTTCTCACTTTTTTTGTGTTAAATTTATTCTACTCAAGTTTATATTGTTTTCCTTTTTTGTTCTTCTTTTCATCTTTTTCTCTTTATTCCTTCTTCTCTCTCCATGTTTAAACAAAATTTAATATTTAAGATATTTCTCAAACTCAAATCTGTCTCACGCCATTTTCTCTTATTCTTCTCATTTTTTATTGATAACTTTATTCTACTCAAATTTATAATTTTCCTTAGTTTTTTTTCCTTTCATGCTTTTCGCTCTATTCCATCTTCTCTCTCCATGTTAAAACAAAATTTAATATTTAAGATATTTCTCAAACTCAAATCTGCCTCACGCCATTTTCCCTTATTCTTCTCTTTTGTTTTTTGATAAATTTATTTCCACTCAATTTTATATTGTTTTCCTTTTATTATCTTTTCGTGTTTTCACTTTCTTTATGGATCAATAATATTTTTTGCCGACAACGTGTATAGTGTACTACTCATTGTCACCACCGAATTCTTCTTTAATTTGTTGAAAATATACATTATATGCACTATAATTATATTATAAAATGAAAATATTTGTGAAAAATTAAATTTACTTTCCTATAATTTACCTTAAGCAAATCACTACTAATATATTGAGAACAAAAACATGAAGGCATATGTTAATAGGCTAAATAACAATTTTTTCTAAATATAATCTTTATAAGATGCCTATATTTTAGTCGATTGACAATATATAATTTTTCCGCAAATTTCTTGTTGCATTTTTTAGACAGTAATGTTAAAAAAAATATAAATCTAAGAAAAATTTAATATTTCAATCTCTTTAATATTATTAAACAAATGGGTTTATTTAATACGAATTTTCTTCCAACTTCTTCTAATAGGGAAGTCGTCTGCCATGATTTTGCTCATGACTTTTCAACTTGTTTGCTACTACGGGAAGGCCAAAACCTGTATCCCAAGTTAAATTCTAGCTCAATTCTGTAAATAGACACTGATTACTAACTAATTAACATATTGATGAAAGGTTCAGCTATAAACATCCTTGATGGGTGTGGTTTTGCCATTTTCCTATCCAAGAGTTATAAATTAGGCATTTTACACTACAAAAAAGGAGTATTTATTTATTGTCACTCCAATTTCATTAGTTTTTTATTGAGTTATTTTGACTTATTGATCAAAATAAGATAAAAAGTCATTGAATAAAAAATTAATAAAAAAATGACAATAAACATAAAAGAGTGATAAGAAACATCAGCTCAAAATATTAAGCAGCTATTAAATCATTTGTTAACTTTTATTAGATCCGCTATTCTTTATGAATGAAATGTAACTAAAGGAAAACATCAGCTCAAAATATTAAGCAGCTATTAAATATAAACGGTTTCAATTTGGCCTACGATATGCTGAATGTTTTAAGCTTGGTAATAAATTTGAATGATTTTGCACTTGATTTAAGGTAACTCTTGTCTGCATCAATATGCCGTGGATGGGCAGACATATGCCTTCATCTTGTCATTCTCAATGTATTAGTAGTGATTACCTTATGGTAAATTCTAAGAAAGTAAATTCAATTTTCCACAAATCTTTTCCTTTTATAATATAATTATATTGCATAAAATATATGTTTTTAACAAATTAAAGAAGAATTAGGTGATGACAACTATTGCACGTTGTCCGCAAAAAATATCGTTGATGCAAAAAGAAGGTAAAAACATGAAATGAACAAAGAATAATAATGAAAACAATACAAAATTGAGCAGAATAAATTTATCAATTTATTTACATTATTTTTACATCATTTTATTTTTAAATAATAAAATAAGAAAAAAAAATTCTAACATTTTTCTCTCTCTACTATTATTAAAAAAATTGTCTCTCTACTTTTTTATTTCTCGAGCAAAATAATAAACATGATGTGTAAAAAATGATTTACAAATATTTTTTCTCTTCAATCTTCTTGTGTCTAATTGCTGCATTGAATAATTCTGGCCTATCATATCATTATTTAGATATGCTGTTTAATTATTGACACGTGTAATAGTTATCCACATATTTAAAGTCATTAATAATTTTTCCGCAAGTTTCTTGTTGCATTTTTTAGATAGTAATGTTAAAAAATATAAATCTAAGAAAAAATTAATATTTCAATCTCTTTAATATTATTAAACAAATAATTTTTTTTTAAATATGAATTATGTATGTAACGGTTTTTGGTTAGACATTTGATTTCATAAGTCAAATTACTGATCTTCTTCAGACTTCTTCTAATAGGGAAGTCGTCGGTCAAGACTTTGCTCATGACTTTTCAACTTGTTTGCCACTATGGGAAGTCTCAAACTTATTTCCCAAGTTAAGTTCAATTGGGTCGCGTGTTTTTGCCTGTTGTGTTGGTTGTGTGCAAGAGATTGATTTCAGGTGACCCATAGGCAGTTGTCGATGACAAACGTATGGCGGTGGTCAATCAGTGCCAATAGGAGGTCCGTCGAGTGGAGCGGTGGCCGCAATGGTGTTGAGTTCACATTTTGGTGGTGCTGGTTCGTACTTCAGTTTGCACACCTATTTTGGGAATTGTTTGTGGGTGGGCATGTACTTTTCTAGTACAGACAAGGCCGACTGACAACCATAAATGGTCGTTGGTGACTGAAGCTTCAGTAACATCTTTGGTGTGCTAGTTAGGTGTGGTTTTAGTAATGTTTGAGTGATTTTAACACTGTTTAGGATCGTTTCCTTTTTGAGCTCGGTGTTGTCTTCGAACTCTGTGAGTTGGGTTAAAGTCGTAAAGGTGTTATTTGGGGTTTTCTAGCAATGGGTTTGTGTTTTCTCACCTCTTTGATTGTTGTGGTACTCAGTTGGTGGTGACTCTGATGAGTGAGGTTCCCTCTCTGGCGAGACTTCCTACAATGTTTTCAAGTTTTGATTTTTGGATTTTATGGGTTTAAGTTTGATAATGATGATTGATTGAGTGTTTGTTCATGACTGGGTGCTTTACTTTTCGACATGGGTCAGGTTATCAGTGGTCTAAGTTTTGGTGATATATTCGGCAAGGTGTGTTTCAGGTATGACGGTGTGGTTTTGGATGGTTTCATTCTATCTTTCGTCCATTGATTTGACAACCTCTCTAGTTAGGGGATATTTGGATTTTAATTTTGTGGTTTATCTAGTGATTTGTGAGTTATAGACTCTGGTTTGTTGTTATGATAGAAGTTTGGTGGTCGAGTTATGGTTATGTCGATTTGATATCTTTGAAGGAGGCAGGCTAAAGCTGTTGTTCTATCTTGTGTTTCTATGTTCTGCTTGTGGACTCTCATGTTGTACCTTGAGCTTGGAGAAAAGAGCTACTTGATTGGAGGCAAAGAGCCACCAACGAGGTGGAATCGCCCCAAAGATGTTAGAGGAAATGGCTTACCATTAGATGGAGCCGCTAGGAGGAGGAAAGGGCTATCAACGAGGTAGAGCCACCTTAAATTCTCACTAGCAATGGTGTTGCAAGTTTGGGAGCAGGAGTTTCCCAATCTCTCTTCTTCTTCTTTCTTGGATGCTTGGATAGTTCAACATTTTCTCGTCTTCCTTATGTCGTGTTTAAATGGTTTAACATCATTTTGCTGAGTTCCTCTTCACACTTTCGAATAAAAATGGGTTTTGATATTTTGTTTTATGTTTGTGGTATTGTTACTTGTAATAAGCTAAAGCTTCTAAATTTTAGATTGAGGGAGAGTATTAGAAACTATTTAGAATATCTTAATATTAACATAAAGTATCTTTTATGATTTGTTTTCTTATTTAATTAGATAATTAGTTTTATGAATAATGGGCTTGAGCTTGTATTAGAGGTATAAATATTTGCCCTAGTTATTAATATATATAGGATAGTATGCTATGATTTTGTATCATATACAATTCTTATCAATAATATTCTTAGTCTACTATTATTTAGACATCTTTCTTTCTATTCCATTCCCTAAGGATCTTATAATTCTTTAACAGTTTTTATAAGTTTAATTATTGATTTTCTTTAGACTTCTTCTAATAGGGAAGTCATCTGCTAATACTTTACTCATGACTTCTCAACTTGTTTTCTACTATGGAAAGGCCCAAACCTATTTCCCAAGTTAAGTTCTAGCTCAATTCTATAAATAGACACTGATTACTAACTAATTTACATATTGATGAAGTGTGTGTTTGGTTTGCAGTTAACAAACCCAAACACACTTTTGGAGTTCTCAAAAAACGTGAAATCATGTTTGACATTTTTATTTTTCAGTTGAGTTCAACGAAAAATGCTTTTAAAAGTACGTTGGAGTGAAAGTAAGAATTTCTTACTTTTCTATTGGGCAAAAGTTCGTTGGAGAATATTTTCCTCTTCAATCTTACTTCAAAAGTAATTTTAATCTTTCATCCAAACATCATTCATTTTGTCAAACTCACTTTTGAGACAAAAGTTTCCAAACATAAATCATGTTACTATAAACTCACTTTTAACTAAACTAAAGTTTACAAACACACTTTTAACTAAACTTAAATTTACCAACTGCAAACCAAACACACACGAAAGGTTCAACTATAGGCCTCCTTGATGGTGTGGTTTTGCCATTTTCCTATCTAGAGTTATAAATTAGGCATTTTATTCTAAAAGAGAGAGTATATATTACTACTCCTTTGTATCGATAATCACTCACATTTTAATAATTTTTTATTGAGTTATTTTGAGTCATTGGTCAAATTAAGACCAAAAGTTATTAAATAAAAAATTAACAAAAAAAGAGTGACAATAGGCACTAAAGAGTGACAATAAACACTCCCTCAAAAAGAACTCGAGATCCTTTGTTAACTTTTATTAGATCTGCTATTTCTTTATGAATGAAATGTAACTAAAGCAAAACATCAACTCGAAATATTAAGTAGCTATTAAATATAAATGGTTTCAATTTGGTCTACGACATGCTGAACATTTAGTTTAAGCTTGGTAATAAATTTGAATGATTTCCACTTGATGATTTAAGGTAACTCTTGTCTGCATCAATATGCAGTGGATGGACTAACATATGCCTTCTTCTTTTCGTTGTCAATGTATTAGTAGTGATTACCCTACGGTAAATTCTAAGAAAGTAAATTCAATTTTTCACAATTTTTTTCATTTTATAATATAATTATATTATATTGCAGAAGATATATATTTTAACAAAGTAAAGAAGAATTGGATGGTGATAATGAGTAGTATACTATACATGTAGGCAAAAAACGCCATTGATGCAAAAAGAAGGTGAAAACATGAATATAAAAAAAAAAAAGGAAAACAATATAAAATTGAGTAGAATAAATTTATCAATTTGTTTACATTATTTTTACATCACTTTTTTTAAGTAATAAAATAAGAAAAACACTTATTTTAACATTTTTATCTCTATACTGTTATAAAAAGATTCTATTTCTCTACTTTTTATTTCTCAATTTAGTAAAATTATAAACATGATGTATAAAATGCAACTATCATTTCTCTTCAATCTTTGTGTGTCTAATTGCTACATTGAGTAATTCTGACCTATCATATCATTATTTAAAAATGCAGTTTAATTATTGACACGTGTAATAGTGATCCACAAGTTTAAATTCTTATTAAAGTTATGAATTTTTTTTTTGCTTAGGCATTACTTATCACATCATCACTTAGAAATGTTATTTAATTATTAACATGTATAAAAATAATAATCACATATTCCAATTCTCATTAATGCAACACAACTTAAATAACTTGATTTAAATGTTAAAAAAAATGTTAACTTATTCTCTCTCTTCCTTCTTCTCTCTACAAGTTAAAACAAATATTTAAGATATTTCTGAAACTTAAATTGCCTCATGCCATTTTCTCTTATTATTCTCATTTTTTCATAGATAATTTTATTCTACTCAATTTTATATTGTTTTCCTTATTTTTTCTTCTTTTCATATTTTTCTCTCTATTCCTTTTTTCTCACTTAATGTTAAAACAAAATTTAATATTTAAGATATTTCTCAAACTCAAATCTGGCTCACGCCATTTTCCCTTATTCTTCTATTTTTTTATTGATAAATTTATTCTACTCAAATTTATATTGTTTTCCTTTTTTTTTTCCTTCATGTTTTTCTCTCTCCATGTTAAAACAAAATTTAATATTTAAGATATTTCTCAAACTCAAATCTGGCTCACGCTATTTCCCCTTATTCTTCTCTTTTTTTCTTATTGATAAATTTACTGCTCAATTTTATATTGTTTTCCTTATTTTTTCTTTGTTTTCGTGTTTTCACTTTCTTTATGCATCAATAATATATTTTTGCCTACAACGTGTATAGGTACTACATTGTCACCACCTAATTCTTTTTTTTTTTTTGACATAAACCTAATTCTTCTTTAATTTGTTGAAAATGTACATTTTATGCAATATAATTATATTATAGAATGAAAATATTTGAGAAAAATTGAATTTACTTTCTTAGAATTTCCCATAAAATAATCACTAGAGAACAAAAAGATGAAGTGCATACAAGATTATAGGTGCAATGCATGAAAAAATAAAAAATAGTAAAGAGCATCCATTATTAAAATATTGTCGATCTCAATCCATATCAATCCTTTGAGTAAAAGGAAAAACGAAAGGATAAGATCACAGGGAACTCAATTCTGAAACCCTATTTCTGAAACTCAATTCTGAGACGGAATCATGAAGTTTTGCACTCCCTTCCCTTCTGCTGAATAAGATATATCCTCTTACCAGCTTTCACAACCGTATCGCTGTGTGATTGGCGGTGCTTCATTTTTATTGTAGAACTTGACACGTTTAGCCGCTTATACTGATTGTTGTTTTGTTATAATAAATCATTTCGAGATCCATGTATGTTGGATGTTTCGTTTTATCTATCGTGAAGGACAGCGAAAAGGCTTGTGGACACAATTTGCAATTGATGCAAAGGCCAAAATTAGTTTCTGAAATTTACTTGTTTGCACATTGCAATTGTGGTTAAGGACATCTTGGGTCAATTACTTGGTGATATGCTTTGTTTCAATAATTATGTGGTTGCGATTGTGACCAAATTTTCATCCTCTTAAAATGTCAAATGAAAATTTCAAAATTATATTATTGTTTATTCCCCAACAAAATCGTGATTTAAGATTGAAACTATAAATATCCCTAGTATAAATTAAATTAGCTAGTAGTCTTAACTTGTTCCCCCTGTTAAAGATAGGGAGTCCAAAACGTTGGGGAGATAAGCAATAATAGACTTAAAGAAGAACTATAACAGTGAGTTAATATTACATCTTAATCCAAATCTTTAAAACAATAAGTTCATGGATTATTTCATTTATATAATCCTCACTTTATTCATTTATTTTTAATATGAGACCTCTTTTACTCATATTTATTTTGAACTTGAAGTTGGATGGTTAAATTGTGTTATTTTTCTTTTGAAAATTTTAGACTTTTCTCACCTTTCCCAAGCTTATCAAACTTGGAGGTGAAAAGATTACTTTAAAGCACAATGATTGGGTGAGAGAGTCACTAATATATGATGGACAAGATTAGATAATATAGGGTGAGAGAGTTTGTAAGAGAATTTACTGGTTGAGTTAAGCTGAACTCTCTCACAGTTTCAGTATTTAATAGAAAATGCTTCTCAATTTATTCTCTCAAAATACCACCCCTTTATTTTTGAAAAATCATTTCTTAACAACAAGAATGACTACTATAACATAGAATCAAACCTTAGATGAGGATTTTCTTGTTGACTTCACTTTAACTCAAAACCCACCTTAGTTCTTAGAGTAAAACTCAGATTTTCTTAAGTTCAGAATTAGAGTTGTGAATCAAATGAGCTAAAGTAAGAGAAGATAAGCAAGACACAAGGATTGGTTTACCCCTAGACCACTTTAGGCTACATCTAATACCTAGCAAATACTAGGATTTTCACTATAAACAAGTATTCTCTCTTACCAAGCCTCTTTATGTTCTTACACTGAGTATTCTTTTCCCTCAGCCTTTCCAAGCACAAATCAACGAATATTATTTTCCCTCAACCTCTCCAAGCGTAAGCAACAAGCTTAACTAAGCTTCTATGTGGCTTGTACAACCCACAAGCTCACTACCAACACTCAAGAATCAAAGTTAGGTTTGAGGTGTTTAATACAAGTGGATAGGTCTTGAAATTACTCAAAGAGTCTATAAACACAGTTTAGCAAGACTTACTATATACCTACAGAAGATTTGAGAACTTTAAGAACATAGTAGGTAAAGGTGAGAGGGTTGGTCTTCGTGTGCTCAACTTAAATCTTGCTCATATCATTAACCCTCTATTTTTTAAGTTTGAAACCTTTTATAGCCTTCAAAATATAACCGTTGAAGACTTCCAACGGTCACTTATCCTTTTTATGGTAGGTAGCTATTATTTTGTTTTGTGTGTTGAGTCAGCATATGCCATTGATAAGCTTATATTTCATAGTCTTAAACAGTATATACATCGTGGTGATTTGTTTATGTTATTGATGAATTTTAGATGAATCCGTATCATTGTCTTCATTTTTTTAGATTAAATGAGATTTATCACATTTGGAGTAAAAACAGGTGAAGACATCACATTTTTGGAGCAAAAAAAGATCATTTTGACTTAGATAGAGTCCTGTGAGCGATTGTGTCTAACTTGGAAACACTTCTGTCTGAATTTTTTAAGAGACACGGTCGTGTATCGATGTCACACGACCGTGTCTCCCCTCTACGTCAAAGTTATGTTATTTTTTAAGCTCACACGGCTGTGTCGAGTTTAGACACGGCCGTGTGAGGTCTCTTGAGAGTAAAAACAATAGTCTCCACCCCAAATATTATAAAAAGAAGCGAATCCCTAAACCTGAATGAGACTTTTGCGTCGACAGACTTTGAGAGGCACATCAGAAGAGGGAATTGCCACAAATCCTTTGGAGGACGGCTTTGAAGGGAGGATTCAATTCTTGAAAGCTTAAAGATCATAATCACTGTAAAAAGGGGTTTTGATTTCTCTTTTCCTCTAGTTTTCCCCTTTCTTTGGGTTTTTTTTTCATGGATTTGTATTGTGATTTGAGATTGTTTGTATTAAACATGAGTAGCTAATCCCATAGCTAGGGCTATGGGGGATCTTGTTTTCTAATTAATTGATTTTCAATTCGACTTTGATTAAGATAATTTCTTTTGGGTTTATTAAATTATTTGTATTATTGTCAGAACTTGATCACTTTTGACATGTTTTAATTCATTGTTTGACCGGTCCATCCGCATCCAATGAGTGGACCTATATAATAAACCTAGGATTAGATTGGTGAATGACCAAACATCAATTTATTCTATCAATTGAATTGACAATATGTTAGTTCATCTCTTGAATTGGGACTTAATGCATTCCTAATTAATTCAATTAAATGACCAAATAGGTGAATAATTTAGGAATAAGATATTATTTATCCATGACCATTGGGATTCAATAACAATTAAGAGAATATTGACAAGAGGATTACCTTACATCATAAATGAATGAAAATATGGTTAATTGAATTTAAGTGAACCTTGCGCCCTAGTCTCTCTCTAATTGATTATCTCTACATTGTTTGATTGTTCATTGTTCTTCTTTGTTTGTTTTTTTATTTTATTTTGAATTTCTCTCACACTTACATTGTCTAAATAACCAAGAGTTTAGCAAATCTAGTAATTACTTCTTATTCCTCGTGGGATCGACAATTGAGATTTAAGTCCTATATTACTTCGTGATAGAGTGCACTTACTCTTAGTGTATTTTACGCGTATCAAGTTTTTGGCGCCGTTGCAGGAGAATAAGTTTGGTAATATTAGAGGGGACAAACTCTAGTTAATTTAGACGTATTTTTATTTTATTTCTTATTTTATTTTTATTTTTATTTTTAATTAATTTGTCACTGCATATCTCTGCTTATATTTCTTGTTTATGCTTACTTGTTCTCAATTTGCTAATCTAACATTTGATCTAGAAATTGAGAAAACAGCTCGCAGGTTAAGGAAACAATCTCATAGTGAAGTTATGACTGAATAAGCTACAAGAAGATGGAGAGAGAGATAACAGTTGAGGGGAATCGTGAAGAACGAGCTACCCCAGTGGAGCGAACTATGCTCGAATATTCTATGCCCACGACTAGAGGCTACGAAGAGAGTATTACAAGACCAGCCGTGACGGCTAATAACTTTGAGATCAAACTGGCATTGATCTCCATGATTCAAACTTTTGTTCAATTTAATGGATTGCCCTCGGATGATCCAAATCAGCATCTGACCAAGTTTTTGCAGTTGTGTGACAACATCAAGTATAATGAGGTGATAGATGATGCAATCCAGTTGTGAATCTTTCCTTTCTCTCTTAGGGACAGAGCGAGTCAATGATTAATGTCACTACCAAGGGGTTCCATCACCACATGAGATTAGTTGATACAACAGTTTCTAACTAAGTATTTTCCTCCATTTAAATATGCTAAGTTCAAGAATGACATTTCTTCTTTTGTACAGTTTGATATGGATACTTTCTATAAAATTTGGGAATGTTTTCAATAGTTGATAAGGAGATGTCCACATCACGGATTACCCTTATGGCAGCAGGTACAAACTTTTTATAATAGTTTATCGCCTATCAATCGTTCACTTATTGATGCTGCTGCAGGAGGTATAATTTGGAGGAAAACACTGACTGAAATCCATGCATTGATTGAAGAAATGACGCTGAATAGTTATCAATGGCAAAATGAGCGTCAGGTACCTAAGAAAACAAGTCGGTGTGCATGTTGTTCACTCATCTACTGCTATTTTGAGTCAATTGGAAGCATTGACGAAGATGGTTGAGACTCTGATGATGACAAATAGTGCAACTCCACCAATCATATGTGAAGCATGTGGTGGACAGAGGCATAACAACGCAAATTGTCAAGTTGATAGTCTATTTTTCCCCGAACTCGAAAGAGTAAATTTTATTGGTAATTTCAATCGGTCGCAGTACAATCTACATTCCAATGCGTACAATCCCAGTTGGAGAGACCACCCCAATTTCAAATGGGCAAATCAACAGAGCCACCAGAGAGCTCCGCAACCATCCCCAGGTTTTCAAGTACCTAAAGAGAAGCCAAGCTTTGAAAATGTTATAATGGAATACATTCAGAATTTAGAGGCCCGAATGAAGAGCATGGAGACTCAAATTAGCCAATTAACTACCTTGATAATAGAAAGGGCGCCCGGGACATTGCTTGGCCTTACCGAGCCTAATCCGAAGGAACATGTCAATGCAATTACCCTGAGAAGTGGCAAGGAGCTTGAGGAGCCCTCCAAGAAAAAGGAAAAGGAAATGCAAGAGCTTGACGATACTTTTAATGATTAAATTACTGTGGACAATGAGAAGGCAAATGAAGCACCCTCCGCGGTACATGTAAGTGAGCCACAGAAGCCCTCTATTCCATTCCCTCAGAGGATCAAGAACAATCAGCCAGACAACCAATTTGCTAAATTCTTGGATATGTTCAAGAAATTACAAATTAACATTCCGTTTGTTGAAGTCATCTCCCAAATGCCCAAGTATACAAAGTTCTTGAAGGAAATACTTACAAATAAGCGCAAGCTTGAGGAATTTGAGATGGTAAGTTTAAATGAGGTGTGCTCTGCTATCCTTTTGAAGAAGTTACCCCCAAAATTAAAAGATCCAGGGAGTTTCACTGTTCCTTACTCTATTAGTAACTCTTATTTTGAGAAAGCATTATGTGATTTAGGTGCTAGTATTAATTTGATATCTTTATCTGTTTTTAAGAAATTAGGAATACAGGAACTCAAGCCCACTAACATTTCATTGCAACTAGCCAATAGATCCATCACTTACCCTCGTGGTGTATTAGAATATGTCTTGGTAAATGTGGATAAATTTATTTTTTTAGTTGACTTCATTGTGTTGGATATGGAGGAGGACAACGAGATCCCAATCATACTTGAACGTTCATTCCTCACCACTAGAAGGGCAATGATTGATGTCTACTGTAATGCTCTGAAAATTTCTTATTTCATGATAAACACTCATTTTATAATATTTGTGATTTTTGTGAATTTTTGTGAATTTTTTTGGAAACGTTGAATATTTTAATATATTCTTTATTTTACGTGCGCACTGAACAGAGTCAGTGTAACACCTCAAAAATTATTTGTTTTATGATAAATAATTATTTTATAATATTTTTAATTTTTGTGAATTTTTCTAGATTTTTCTGGGACTGTTGATTATTTTAATATATTTCTTAATTTTGCGTGCGCGCTGAGCGGAGCCAGGAAAATAAAATATTTTTTCCGAGGTTGGTAAGCCTTGAACTGTGGAAACGTCGATGGAGGATCTTACTAAACCCGAAATCGGATACAGTTTATGAAATTTATGTTTTTCGAGATTTTTATCTGATGGATAAAAATTGAAGTATGTTTTATTATCCGTTGGATAATAAATACTGTTTTATTAACTATAACTTTTATCCACTGGATAATAACTCTAGTAGAGTATTAATCATCTTTTCTATAGTGTTCACTTTATGTCACATCATCGTTGACTTTTTAAAAAGGTGAGTTTTGGCTTCTTGAAGAAGCTTTGGAGGAAATTTCTTAGCACCTTCCTATTGGCTTCTTGGAGAAGCTTCTCCTTTCTCTCTCCTTGAGTGGTTACGGTTTTGGAGGGCAAAAGTGGATGCCCACTTTGTCATTTTTCCATCCAAGTTCATTTCATTTCATCTCTCCAAAAAGCTACACACTTTTCTCTCACTTTTCTCCTTCACATTTTCTCTCTTCCTCTCTACTCCATGGCAACCACCATCCTCCCACCCTCCATGTTTGGTTTATTTCAAGTAATCATTTTGCTTGAGATTTCATCTTGATTTGAAGGCTTTCTTTCTTGATTGGAACCACCTTCAAGAAACTCACTTTCTCTCTTCTCTATTCTCTCCCCATTTCCACGACCAAACCCACCATTTTTGGCCACCCACATTTTCTTGCTCAACCAACCTTGTTTCTTACATCTTCTCATCATTTAGAACACTTTCTCTTTTGTGACCATCTCTTGAATCCATCATTTTCATCTTCTTCCATAAAGCCCTAAGATTTTGAGTTTTAAGGTAAAGTTTATGACTTTTCTATTTTTCTCTCACCATTTTTGTGATTCTTGGTCATCTTTGTGACCAAGAACTCCTCTTTTATGGTTTGGTTTATTGACTGTGAAAGTTTGATGTCCTAGGGTCTTTGATGGTGGTGGAGGACGAATTTCAAAAGGAAAAAAAGCTTGCTTTTCTTATTATTTTCTTGGTAAGAGGGAGATCATCCTCATCAACCACCCATGGTGGTGAGGGATGAATTTGTGTGTTGAAATTGGAGGATCCATGTGTGGATTTCTCCTATTGATTACTTGATTTTTGATAATTTGTAATTATGTGCTTGTATGATGTTATTACTTGATGTTGTTTTATTATGTTGCATGGATAAATTGTGATATTTTGTGTGCTTGAGATCAAGTGTGAAAGATAAGGAATCCTTGCCCATGTTGAAAGGGAGCTCATGGCCTTGTGACCTTAAATGATGAATTCAAGAACCAAACCTTGTGTTAAAATAGAACTTAAGCAATTAATTGATGAGTTGATGGAAATCTTGGGTCTAGAGACCATGGTTGAGTGTCTCGGCCAAGGGAAGGCAAATTAAGAAAACTTGTGATTAAAATTAGGATGAATTGGAACTTAGAAGTTTAAGCAAGAAAATGGATTGATTGAGGAATTAAAACGATGGATTAAGAAGATGAATGTTGAATTCCATGAACTTAGGGCTCACTGTAACACCCTAGCTCTGATTACCAACTAATGTAACACCCTAGCTAAGGCATCACATTTCTGACTTCCGACTCATAATCTGAAAATAAGTTTGCACAAAGTTTGAGTTATAAAAAAAATATGGGTTTCAAAATTTCTTTTCGCGGAAATATAAACTTACTAAAATTTATAGGTCATACTGCAAACAATATATTTAAAGAGCTTAATATACAATACTGACACTGATTAATAATTTGAAATTTCACAATTTAAAGATAAATATAAAATTAACAGACTTTTTTTTTTGACAGTAGCAAACCCCATGACGGGTCCTACTTAATAGCACGGTACAACACTAACGAGAAACTTTAACATACTTATTCCTTTTTCTGTCCATCTTGATGCATCAGACATCTGTTCCTTTGTCAACACTGCACATCTTCGCGTCCTGAATGTCCACTCCTTATTATTATCACCAATCTCAGAGTATCCATCGCCCGTTATGTCTAAGACAACTCAATCCTTCTATTATTTGATTTTAACGGTACAAACACAACAAAATAACATAACAAAGAGGTGAGATCACCTACACCAATACCAATATGGCAGCACAGAGATAACATACAGCCAATAATATCATACAGATAGATCATACCATATTCATGCTATCAGCATTAATCAACTATCATTATCTAATCATTTATCAGTTCAATCATCATCAACAATAATCATGAACAATGCTCTCACCATTATCATCATCATCATCCAAGTATTCATAACAATCGTCATAACTAATATTCCTCAATTAATATATCACACAGATATAAATGTTCAGATTATGCATGTGCATAAAGACTCAATTTTTCAAAAACAACTCCATGGAGGTTTTCCAAATTTCGAGAAGAATGCTCTGGTCAATTCAGCCTTATTCCAAAGACAATCTTCCAGTAGTAGAAAAGAATCGTGTTCTTGTCGGGTATCGTCAATGCGTTGCAACGGATTGCATCGCCAAAGGCACAGGGTACTCGCCACCGTCCACTAGTCGACCGCGCTACTCGACGCACCCCAAGATCCATCATAGATCTCACTATCAATTCTCATTCCCTCTTCAACCACAAGGGCCATAATAGCTTTTAGCTATCTTTTATACAATGCACGAATTTATCAGTGCAAGTCCAACCCCAACGGGCCAAATCTTTTCATTTGTACAATGCACGAATATATCAGTGCAAGTCCAACCCCAACGGGCCAAATCTTTTCAATGCATATATAATGCATCAATTTCAAATACAAGCATCTCTTTCCAATGCATATAAAATGCACCAAATACCAATCATAGGCAAAACACGTCATTCTCTCATACAGTGTCCATACACTGATTAAACAGTAATTATACTGTATTTTCAACACAAAATCATGTTATCATGTTTTCATAGTTATAAAACACTTTCGCCAGATTTTTCACAAAATTGTGCAACATTTCTATTTCGTTCTCATAATTTTCAAAACGTTTCATTACGCTTTCACAATTCCACAACACTTCTTTTACATTTTCTCAACACCGTAACACTCTTGTTACGTTTTTAAAACTTCAAAACATTTTTATTACATTTTCAAAATACTCGCAACTTTTCTTTGCACCTTTTAATCACGTACTAATTTTTCAACATTTTTCTTAATCGCATAAAAATATCGTTTCTCAAATCGCGTAATGATTTTTCATCATTTTCAAAATCGCGTAACTAAAAAAAAAATCATTCTTTTAAGTTACGTAAATCATTTTCTATCATTCTCAAAATATTTAAAACACTTTCCAAATCTCATAACAATTTTCCACCATTTTTTTCATAATCGCGTAAAAATATTTAATCACTTAGTGATTTTTCAACAAGATAGTTCAAAATATTTCTCAATGTTCTAAACATTATTTGGACTTTCAAATAAATCAATATCCTTTTCAATACGTTTTTAAGATCGTAAATAATTTTTTCACCATAATTCTATTACGAAAATATTTCTCAATCTTCAAAAATTCCATTTCATCCTTTCTCAAAATATTATGACTTTGTATTTCATTTTTCACATTTTCTTACTCAAGAAAAGCTTTTTCCACGCTTTCTTTACTTAAGAAATTCTTTTTCATCATCATTTCAAAACTTAATATTTTCTAACGTATTCCAAACTTGAAAATAAGTCATACGTTAGTAAATTTTCAAAATACCATTATATTCTCCATTTTTTCAAATCATTTCCAATTAATCCTTTCTTCAAAATAAATTGAAGTTTGAAAATATTTTTGTTTACAAAATTTAATTACTCAAGTGAGTAAAATACTCGATTCCCTTTTCAAACTTCTTGTATTAAATCAATTATATTTCCACTTTGGTTATAAAAACCAAATCCATTTGTTCAAATTCTTTTTCACTTTCTTTGCAAATCCTTAAAATCAACATTGCTATTTTCATTTAAAACTCATGTTTAGTAAAACACTTAGAAACTTTTTACACAAAATAAATTAATAGAAATTCCTTAATATATTTTTCTCAAAAATCACTTTTTATTGATCTAGTCTTACACAATCACATTTAGTTGATTTAATTATTGTTTCTAACTTTAAATTTTCTAACGTTTTCCAAAATCCACTAAACAAATTCTACGTTAGTAAATTTAAGTTACAAACATTTTCTTTTATATTTCTAAATCACTTCTAAAATTAATTCTCTTTAAAATAATTTGAAGTTCAAACACCTTCAATCTATCTTTTTCCTTTATTTATGAAAATTTCACTTGATAACACTTTAATTCCCTTTTTAAAAATCCTTATTGGAAAAATTCTTATATTTCATAGCATCAAAACATTTTTTCTAAATTATCAAAACTTTATAGATGGTCATTGGAACCATGAAATATTTTTCTTCTAACTTAATTAAATTCTATTCTTGTTTCTCTTGAAAAACAAACCATTTGTTTATTTTCCATACTCCTCAAATCAATCCAATTTTATTCTTCCATAAACATATTAATTTGTAAACACCTATTTTGAGGTGTCTTGGTGAAATTCTCATTGTTCTAGGGATCAAAATTTAATTTCCTTGTTCTTGAAAAATTTCAACATGGAACCCTAACCTTGGGTGCCAAAACCGTAGTCATCTCTTTGGTCATTGGAACCAAAAATTGATTTTCTTTCCATCATCAAGTCATGACATACATATACATATAATCATATATATCACAAGCATGCCATAATTAAAAGCAATAAATCATACATAGTATAAGCATACCATCGAAATCATAAACTCATGCAAAGCATACCAAGCATAGGCAAATAATTAAAACACATAAACAACCACAAATTAATTACAAGACCATGGATATGAATCCTCACATGGATTCAACATCCATCAAATATACAACCATCTCTCACCACCATATTTGGTTGGTGAGATAGATCCCCCTCTTACCTCTTGAAGATCCTCAAAGCTTCTTGATTTTGCTTCTCTTTCCAAGTCCTTCAACACCAAGGGCTTCTCAAATTCAAAACAAAATACATAGAAATTAGTATACTAAGCTTGATTAAGAGGAACCATGGATCAAACATGGTTTAAAACTTTGAAAATCAAAAGAAAAGTGAAGATTAGTAAACTTCACCATAAATACCCAAGAACTTTGACCTTGAAGAAAATCCATGAAGATGGAGGATTTAGAGAAAATCTCCAACATGAAAGTTGTTTAGAATCTCATGTAGATTCAAAATCTATGGTTGGACGAAATCAAAAGATATTGGAGAGTGGTTTTTGGTAGGTTGACCGAATAGTTTCTCTTATAGCACAAAGGTTGAATTTTTGATTTTTGATAGAAACTTGAAGCTTGGATTTGAAGCTCAAGATGAATGATTTTGGAAAAACTCATAACTAGAGATGTTCTTAGAATGGTGTTTAGGTTTAGAAAATCAAGTTGGATGAAATTAAAAGTGATGGATGGTGTTTTTGGGCTGCTTGACCGAATCTATGGAGAGAAAAGGAAGAAAATGGTTGTTTTGTGTTCTTGGCTTGGTTAAGTGATGAAGATGAATGATTTAGAGAAAATCCCCAACATGAAAGTGTTTTGGATTGATGAGAGGATTCAAGATATGTAGCTAGATAAAATTATGGTATATTAGAAATGGTTCCATGGGGGTGACCGAATGGTTCAAGGAAGGAAAGAAAATGGTGTTGTTCTTTGTGTTCTTGGTGTTCTTGACAAATTGGAAGAGAGAGAAGAGAGAAAATAAGTTAAGTGTGATAAAATGAAAAGAAGGATGCTGCATTTTGGGAGTGGTAGTCGTAGCTTTGCATGAGGAGAAAGAAGAAAATATATTTTTCTTTTAAAAAAATAATGAATGATGAAAATTGACCAAGATAGGCAAATAATGGTCTTCAACTTTTCTTTGGCCTAAAAAGGCTATGTTAGCTTTGTCTCCTCCTTGTCCAAGCATGCTCCAACCGTCCCCCCCATTATGCATGCAATAATATGGTCATCTTTTTTCATGCAATTATGTGAAGCATTCTAGCCATTGATTAATTCAATGGTTAGGATTTTAGGTAGATTTTTTTTTATTTTATTTTAGAAGACTAAATCTAGGCCATTAGATCTTCCTACTTGAAATTCTAACCATAAGATGTATCTCCAAAATTAAGGGTCAAGATTGCTTCTTCTTACTTTTAATCCAATGGTCATAATTAGTCTTTGCTACTTTTTAAGACCAAATCTCCACCCTTGATTAATTCTTCATCCAATGGTCATAAATGATCTCCTTCACTTTTTAAGACTAAATCTCCACCTTTGATTTAGTCTAAATCCAATGGTTGTAAATGGTCACCTTATATCATCAATTTTACACCATTGATTAAATCTACGATTGATATTGAAGCTTGCCTAATTTTATTCTAACACCATTAATTAAATTAATGATGATTATTTTATACTTCTTTATTAAATTTATTTCTTAACTATTAATTAAATTAATGGTGGATATCTAAACCACTAATGTTGACTTAACAATATAATTTCTATTGTTATCTACTAAAAATCCCACGAAAGAATATATTTACTGTATTTTTATCTTTCGATAAATAAATACAGTACAAAACAAATTTTCTAAAACTGTTTCCGGATTCAGGTTTAGTAAGATCCCCTGTCTCCGTCTAAACAGTACAAATTTTTCTATACGTAGAAATTTTTTCACTTTGCGGGACCCACCTGGGCCCACGTATGGCCACCTGGGCCCACATACCCCTCGTGGGGCCCACAAATAGAAAAAAATTCAAAATCACACATAAAATCACAAAAATTAGAAAACACACAAATATCAAATCGACATTACGTAAAATAATTACCTAATGGTAAAAATTAAATTACGTAAAGTTTTCTCCGACCCGAAAATTTTTATTTTCCTGACACGAACAAATCACTCAAAACGATTAATTACGCCGATGGGATATTCAAAATAATTTTACAGCGCTCAGAATTTACTAAACAGTAAAATTCTGTTAACTGTCAAAATTACTGTTTAAGATATAGGAAATTTGGGGTGTTACACTCACGGCCATTTAGGGTAACTAAGAGGAAATTTTGTATTAAAATGGAACTTTGAATACTTAAGTGATTAAACATTCAATTAGGGATTCATAAGATGGAAAGATAAAGGAAATGAAATTTTACCATAAAACTATGAGTAGATCTTGATCTTTAAAGGAAAATGAGTGTAAGTGAGACTTTGAGAATCATAAGACATTTAATTAAATAAGTTTTATTAATATTTGATCTATTAATAATTTCAGCTCTTAAATGTTCTTTGTTTGATTTAATTGGATTCCATATGTGCTTAATTGTTGACATTTAGCTAAGTTTCTAATTTAGAGTTGTCTTTGGATGTTTATTGTGAAACTATGCTTAAATGTGGTTATAAACACTCATAAACGTATTGTGATTTTCAGGAGATTTATGAGTGATGGAGTCCACTGGTATTGAAACATTGAGAAGAGAGTTAAAAGACTTAAGGGAATCAGTATCAACCCCTAGAAGCAAAGGAAGACAAGCATTCATGAAGAATCAAGGTTGGATTTGAAGAAAGTGATCAACACGGCCCGTGTCAAAGTACACGGGGTAGGCCGTGTACTCTTCTGACTTTGAAGACTGGAAGATTTTGGATAACACGGCCCGTGTCAAATGACACGGGGTAGGCCGTGTACTTCTCTGACTTCACGAGGAAGAGCCAATTTCAAGCCTTGACCGAGAACACGGCCCGTGTCAAATGACACGGGGTGGGCCGTGTTCTTCTCTGACTTTGGAATAGTTGGAAATCTGTCATCAGAATCAGACACGGGTTGGGCCGTGTAATATGACACGGCCCGTGTCATCGGCCCAGAAGTTTAATTTCGTGTTTTAATGCTAAATTAGGTTCCCAAACCTATAAATAGGGTTGCTTAGAGTCCCTAAAGGAGATCTGAACAGAGGGAGCTGTCAAGAAAACGGAGAGAAATACAAAGACCAAGAAGGGGAAGGATTCGATTGAGGATTAGAGACTCGGATTCGAGCGATCAAAGATCAATCACTCTCAAGCCTTGGAAACTAGTTTGATCTTTAGTTTTTCTTTTCTTCTTTTGTTCTGAACAATGTTTTCTTTTAATTCTTCTTCTGTTTTTGAATTTGCCATGTGTGGCTAAACTTCTTGATTGGTTAAGGAAGGATGAAACTCTAGTTTTGATTATGTGAATCTTGCATATTTCTTTATATCAATACAATTATGTTTTTATTCATATGTTTCTGTTCTTAAATCGATATAAAGGTTTTTATATTCTTACCAAATTTTGAGAGTGGTAAAACTAGGATTGCTATGCGCGGTTGCGGTGGTATGACTAGTGAGACATATGATCTAAGTAATTTAATCCCGGTGTATGATTAGATCTTAGTGTGATTGGTTTTCTAATTCTTAATACAATCATTAGGTAGGTGTAAGAGCGGTTGCTTTACAAATAACTAATGGTTAGGGTTTGATTTGAGCGGTTGCTGAATTAAGCGAAACTTAAGAAAAACAAGAGATTTATCTCACAATTACATAAGAACATAATTGATTATGTTGGTATAAAGAGTATGTAAGTTAGCATATCATATAAATCTAGTGGTGGATTCCATCTCTTAACCAATTTCTTTACTTGATAATTCAATTTGTGTTGACTATTTTGGTTTAAGTTTAATTTCTTTTGTTAGATTTAATTAACAAAATCCCCTTTTTAATTTTACTGTTTATTTTTCATCAGAGTTTAATTTAGGAATTAGATTGATAGTGTTAATTGAATTAGTTCTCTGTCGATCGACCCTTGCTTACTACAACTGGTTGCAAAGTTTTTGTATTTTTGGTGGAACTTGGCAACTTTGATATTTATTTTTAATCACATTCCACATCGCACCAAATTTTTGGCGCCGTTGCCGGGGAACTAATTTTCCAATTGCGCTATTAATTTGTTTCCTATTTTATCTCTGTTTTTATTTTAATTTTAATAGTTTCAATTGTTCTCTTCAACTATCTTGCAGGTGTTCATGTCCGGTGAAGAGGTGAACGAGCAATTGAGGAATTTAAGGCATTACTTTGAACAAACTAGCTCACAATTCACACCTGCTGACGTTGAAGCTGCCCGCCACATAGATCTTTCCAGTTTTGCGGTATCTGAGATATCTGAGCCACCTGAAGAAGAAGTGATGGCAGAAAATACATTAAGGATGTTGGGTGCTCCGGACTTAGACCAACAACCTCTGTGCATAGAAATTCCTGAGAATGAGGAGGCATTTGAGTTAAAATCTGGTCTAATTCATCTTTTGCCATCTTTCAATGGACTAGCCGGAGAAGATCCTAACAAACATCTGAAGGAAATCCATGTTGTGTGTTCTAGCATGAAGCCTGCGGGAATTTCAGTGGAGCAAGTCAAGCTGAGAGCTTTTCCGTTTTCCCTGAAGGATTCTGCAAAGGAGTGGCTGTACTACTTGCCACCCGGATCCATTCAGACATGGCAGGACATGGCTCGGGCTTTCCTAGACAGATATTTCCCTGCATCAAAGGCCGCAACCATTAGAAAAGAAATTTGCGGCATCCAACAAAGACATGGGGAATCACTTCATGAGTACTGGGAGAGATTTAAGAGATTGTGTGCTAGCTGCCCTCAGTATCAAATCAGTGAACAGCTTCTGATACAGTACTTTTATGAAGGTTTGCTAGTGATGGACTGCAACATGATTGATGCTGCCAGTGGAGGAGCCTTGGTTGATAAGACTCCTCGAGAAGCTAGAAACTTGATATCTAGAATGGTTGCGAACACTCAACAATTCTTCACTCGAAATGATACAGGAGTGAGAGCAGTTAAAGAGGCTGACACTACTAGTTTGCAGCATCAAATGACCCAGTTGACTGCTATGGTTCAGAAGTTGATGGATAATGGGAAAGCACCAGTACAGGCATGTGGGATTTGTTGCTCTTCAGGACATCCCACTGATATGTGTCCCACTTTGCAAGAGGACATAAATGAAGAGGCCAAGGCAGTGGGGGGATTTTCTGCTCCATCCAAGAATTACAACCCCTACTCCAACACATATAATCTGGGGTGGAGAGATCATCCCAACTTTAGCTATGCAAAGCAGCCTCAAGCTCAAGCTCAACCTCAAGCCTATGGGCCCCCAGGGTTTCAACAAAGGCAAGCACCCTTTCCTTCGAGGCAACCACAAGTTCAAGCTCTTAGGCAACCTGAGCCTTTGTTGGAAGAACTAGTGAGGCAAATAGCCACCAGTAATATTCAGTTTCAGCAAAAAAACAAGGGCCACTATCAATACCTTGCAAAACCAAGTGGGACAGTTGGCCACTGAGATCAACAAGGTGTAGAGTCAAATTTCTGGGAAACTCCCCTCGCAGCCAGAAGTGAACCCAAGAGAAAATGCTAATGCTGTCACCTTGCGTAGTGGGAAGACACTTGACGAACCCATATCTTCCCCAGTCACTGAAGACAAAGCTTAAAATCCTAAGGAGGTAGATGAGGAGGGGCTCAATTCTAAGACCCCTAAGGTAAGTGTTTCTGACCCACTTCCTAAATATGTCACTAAGGCCCCTTTTCCGAGTAGGTTGGTTAAAAATAAGAAAGAAAAAGCGGATAAAGAGATCTTAGAAACTTTTAGGAAAGTTGAAGTTAATATTCCTCTGTTAGATGCCATAAAGCAAGTACCTAGATATGCTAAATTCTTAAAAGAGTTATGCACTAACAAAAGGAAGTTGAAAGGTAATGAACGGGTCCAAGTGGGAGCAAATATTTCAGCTGTTTTTAATAAGAAACTCCCAACTAAATGTAAGGATCCTGGCACATTCACTATACCATGCACTATCGGTAATGCCAGGTTTGAGAGGGCCATGCTAGATTTAGGTGCATCCATTAATGTCATGCCCTTTTCTATTTATGCATCTTTACATCTAGGACCTTTAGAACCTACTGGATTTATCATTCAACTGGCAGACAGGTCTAACGCATACCCTAAGGGGGTTGTTGAAGATGTTTTGGTGCAAGTAAATGAACTGGTGTTTCCGACAGATTTCTATGTGCTGGACATGGAGGAGGACAAATCTCCCAACTCTGCTCCCATTCTATTGGGGAGGCCTTTCCTAAAGACTGCCCAAACTAAAATTGATGTGCACTCGGGAACATTGACTATAGAATTTGATGAAGAGTCGATTAGATTCAACATCTTCGAAGCCATGAGATACCCGAGTGATGTGCACTCTGCTTATGTTATTGATTCTTTTGATGTTTTTGAATCTTTAATTTCTACTGTTTTTGAGTCTGATCAATTTGATGCTCTTGATACAATTATGACTCGCAGTTTAGATTTTCAGGATTCAAAGAAGTATGACCAAGGAGAGCCATGGAGCAAGGAGGTTAATGAAGTGGTGGCAGCCTTGCATACACTCTCTTCCACCTCAGAAGGGCATGAGGTATCGTATGTTGAGTTACCTTTGACCACTGATGTACCTAAACCTTCTGTTGTGCAGGCACCAGAGCTGGAATTGAAGGAATTGCCCTCCCATTTGAAATATATTTTTCTGGGTGAGAAGGAGACACTTCCGGTAATAATTGCTAGATCCCTCACCAAAGAACAAGAGGAGAGCTTGATTTCTGTGTTGAAAGAACATAAGACAGCCATCGGGTGGACTATTGTGGATATCAAAGGTATTAGCCCCTCCATTTGCATGCATCAAATCTTAATGGAGGAGGGGGCTAAGCCAGTGAGAGAACCACAGAGGAGGTTGAATCCCCCAATGATGGATGTTGTGAAGAAGGAGATACTGAAGCTCCTAAGTGTGGGGGTCATCTACCCCATTTCTGACAGCAAATGGGTAAGCCCGGTCCAGGTAGTACCAAAAAAATCTGGCATTACTGTGGTAAGAAATGCTGAGAATGAGCTTATTCCCACTAGATTACAGATAGGGTGGCGTGTTTGTATAGACTATAGAAAATTGAATGCTGCCACCAGAAAGGACCACTTCCCTTTACCCTTTATTGATCAAATGTTAGAGAGGTTAGCTGGTCATTCTCATTATTGTTTCTTAGATGGATTTTCAGGTTATAACCAGATTGCTATCGCTCCGGAAGATCAGGACAAGACCACTTTCACTTGTCCTTTTGGCACCTTTGCTTATAGACGAATGCCTTTTGGACTTTGCAATGCACCAGGGACCTTTCAGAGATGTATGGTGAGTCTTTTTTCTGATTACATAGAAAACATCATTGAGGTCTTCATGGATAATTTTAGTGTATTTGGGAATGGTTTTGAGAAATGCTTGGAACATTTGACTTTGATTTCAAAGAGATGCATTGACACTAACCTTGTTTTAAATTGGGAAAAATGCCATTTCATGGTAGAAGAAGGTATTGTGTTAGGTCATATAATCTCTGCTAGGGGCATTGAAGTTGATAAAGCTAAGGTAGAACTTGTGCGTTCATTACCCCCGCCCACCAGTGTGCGGGACATTCATTCTTTTCTTGGCCATGCAGGTTTCTATCGGTGCTTCATTAAAGACTTCTCCAAGATATCAGCACTCCTCTGCACACTTCTCCAAAAAGATGTACCATTTCAATTTAATGAGAAGTGTATGAAGGCTTTCATTACACTTAAGGAGTTGATGACTGAGGCACCTATCATTAGGCCACAAAATTGGGAGCTTCCGTTCGAATTAATGTGTGATGCGAGTGACTTTGCGGTAGGGGCTGTCTTAGGACAGCGAGTTGATAGGGTTCCTTATGCTATTTACTATGCATCAAGGACCCTAAATGATGCTCAACTGAATTATTCTACAACTGAAAAAGAACTTCTTGCTGTTGTTTTTGCTTTAGAGAAATTTAGATCATATTTAATTGGCTCTAAAGTAATTATTTTTTCTGATCATGTAGCATTGAAGTACCTACTGGCAAAGAAGGAGGCGAAGCCAAGATTGCTTCGATGGATTCTGTTGCTCCAAGAGTTTGACTTTGAGATTAAAGATAAAAAAAGGGAGCAAAAACTTGGTGGCAGACCATTTGAGCAGATTGGTGACTGAAGAGGAGGACATACTTATTCCAGAGAGCTTTCCAGATGAGCAATTAATGGCTATCGCAACCACTATTCCGTGGTATGCTGATATTGCCAATTATTTGGCCACCAAGGACTTTCCGACAAGCCTGAACAAGGCACAGCGAGATAAGCTGAGGAGTGATTGCAAGTACTATATTTGGGATGATCCTTACCTTTGGAAGCATTGCGCTGATCAAGTGATTCAGAGATGTATCCCGGATTCAGAGACTTACTCCGTTCTCTCTTTTTGCCATACCTATGCCTGTGGAGGACATTTCGGTATGAAGAGGACAGCCAACAAAGTACTTGACAGTGGTTTTTACTGGCCTACCATATTTAAGGATGCTTATAATTTCTGTAAGTCATGTGACCGCTGTCAAAGAACAGGTAATATTGGTCCACGAAATCAAATACCTCAAACTCCAATAATCTTTGTAGAAGTCTTTGATGTTTGGGGCATTGACTTCATGGGACCATTTCCTCCTTCTTTTGGTTTCTCCTATATTCTTTTAGCTGTGGACTATGTTTCAAAATGGGTGGAAGCTAAAGCCACTAAATTTGATGATTCTAAGACTGTTGTGAATTTTGTGAAGTCCTTTATTTTTTCCAGGTTTGGCACTCCCAGAGCCATCATCAGTGACCAAGGAACACATTTTTGCAACAGAATCTTTGAAGCCCTGTTGAAGAAATATGGGGTGGTGCACCGGATCTCTACTCCTTATCATCCTCAGACGAATGGCCAGACTGAGGTATCCAATCGGGAGATCAAGTCTATCCTTGAAAAAGCGTGAATCCCACGCGTAAGGATTGGAGTACTAGACTTCTGCGATGCCTTGTGGGCTTATCGGTGCATACAAGACCCCTATTGGCATGTCCCCATTCCGATTGGTTTATGGGAAGCCCATCACCTACCAGTAGAGCTGGAACATCGATCTTACTGGGCTATCAAGCAAGTTAACTTGCACTTGGAAGGTGCTGGCAAGCAGAGAAAACTCCAAATTCAGGAGTTGGAAGAATTGAGGAATGAGGCCTTTGAGAGTGCCCTCATTTACAAGGCCAAAACCAAAGCATTTCATGATCAAATGATCTCTAGGAAAAGTTTTCACCAAGGCCAAAGAGTGTTGCTGTACCAATCCAGACTCAAATTATTCCCAGGTAAGTTACGTTCTAAATGGATTGGCCCATTTGTAGTAACTACTGTTTCTCCTTCTGGTGCAGTAGAGATCATGAACGAGGCCTCTGGGAAGACATTCAAGGTCAATGGGCACCGTCTCAAGCCTTACCATGAACTTCCGGAGAATGCAGAAGTTGAAGACATGCCTCTTCTCCATCCATCTTATGAAGAATCCTGAGGAGCATCACAATGTCTGGCTGAGGACAATAAACCAAGCGCTTATTGGGAGGCAACCTAATCAGATTTACTTTCTTTTTCCTTTCTGTTTTGGGTTGTTTAGTTTCTTAGTTTAGCCTATTTTTAAGTGTTTCTAGCTTGATGATACCTGTCTCCTTGCTGATATTTGTGTTTTGACTTGCTCAGTTTTAGTTTGATTGCTTGAGTTCATGGTTTGTTGAGTGCATGCAGTCCTGAGGAACAGTTTAGAGTGCTTCTTGTAAGTCAGCAGACTACACGGGGTGGGCCGTGTCACATGACACGGCCCATGTCCTCATGACAGCACCTCAATTACTGCAAAAAAATACACGGGGTAGGCCGTGTCATATGACACGACCCGTGTTTTCGAGGATAGGACATTTGGTGATGATTCCAGAGAGGTACACGGGTATGGCCGTGTCACATGACACGGCCCGTGTTGTCATGTCCATCAGAACCCATGTTTTCCAGAGAGGTACACGGGTATGGCCGTGTCACATGACACGGCCCGTGTTGTCTTGCGCAGCTGATCACTAAGACAGAGGAGTACACGGGGTGGGCCGTGTCATATGACACGGCCCGTGTACTCGTGGCAGCGCCTCACTTAAACCCTGATTTAGGGTTTTCTGCCCCAATTTCCCCTTCTCCTCTTCTTCTTCTCTGCGCAGCCACCACCCTCTCCCCCTCCAATATCTTCTTATTCACCACCATTTCCCACCATTCACCACCATTCTCCACCCTTCTTCACCATTTTCCACCATTCTCACCTCCCCTCTCCCCCACATGTATTTCCCACTATTCACCACCAAACCACCACCACAATCTCTCATTATTCCTCCCCTTTCCACCAATTTCTCCCTATTTTTCCTTCCCTCCTTCACGGTCCTATCCTTTTTCTTTTCTTTTTCTTTATTTCTTCTGCTTCTTCCAGTGATAGGTCCTAAAAAGCACGTCAAAACCACCGTTGCTTCCTGTTCGCTCCATCCCCATCGTACCAGCTCTAGGCGGGCTCGGTCTCTATCACCCCCGCGTGAGCCCTCACCCCCTTAGGTGCCAGTCAACCCTATTGACAGAAAGGTAGTGGTTCCCACTCGCTTTTTAGATATAGATACCCTTAGGGCTATAGGGTTATATGATGAGGTGTTTGTTCTATTGGGTAGGATTTGTTGGGTTAATTTTGCACTGTTACAGAGGCCTACTTTTACTGAGTTAACTAGGGAGTTTATTTCTAGTTTTAATCGTAAGCTTTATCCTCTGTCTGATCAAACCAAATGGCCTGGTGAAATCACCTTTAGGTTGCTCGGTAATTCTCATTCTGTTGATATTCATATGTTTAGAGCTGTTTTTGGTTTTCTTGAGGGGAAAAATATGTTACCCCGTGATTTTAATGCTAATCGTGTGTGGTCTGCCCTCACTGTGCCTAGGTCTGGTGATTATGACCCTAAGATGTCTAAAGCTTCTAGGCTTCGGTCCCCTGCCCATCGCTATATTCAGAAATGGTTAGCTAATACTCTTTGTGGTAGGGGGGAAAGTCAGGGGACAATTAGCCGTTTTGAATTGTTTTTCTTGCACTGCATGCTTAAGGGAGTACCTGTTAATGGAGGGTATTAGCTCTGTAATTAGTTTTACCATGTAGGGACCACTCTAGCTGGCCGCATTGTGATAGGGGGTATGTGACAGCCATTGCTGATCATTTTGATTACTTGCATCTATTGGAGGAGGTACTAGTCCAGGGTCCCACTGCTATTGACGGGGCTATTTTAGTATATATAAAGCTCTGCGCTCATCTAAATGGTGCTCTTGTCTTGCTTGGCACTGATGGAGCTACCTTGCCTAGGACTGATCCGGCCCTTGAGCCGCATGAGGATATTGCTGTCTCCCCTCCTCCCGAGTTTGCTGATAATGCGGGCCCTTCCACTCAATCTGGCGCAGCTTTCTATGATGCTATTTTAGCCCGTATTGACTATTTGGAGCTGGACCATGCTGCTCGCTTCCAGCGCTTAGAGGACCATTTTCAGGCTCTAGAAGTTGCGCGTGATCAGAGGATGGATGCCATTGATGGCAAGTTTGATCTTTTGCTTTAGCGTTTTTCATATCCCCCTCCCCCATCTTGATGTATTTTCATTTTCTTTTGAGGCTGTGTCCTTCATTTTGCTGGCTTAATGAACATTGTTTTGGTTACTATTAGTTTCTCTTTTGTATTTGACTGAGTTTCCTGATGCCAGACTCAATTCTTCGCATATACTTTGCTTATTAATTTGGATTCCTTTTATATGTTGTGTATGCTTTGACATTGAGGACACTGTCTATTTTAAGTGTGGGGGGAAGTTTGGGTTTGACCTTAATTGCACATTCTGTTTTTAATGGCATATCTGGTGCATGTCTTTCTAACTGGTTTTTAGAGTATGTTGAGCAATGAGCAAGTGATTGATTTTTATTGACAGGTTTTTAAGCCTAAAGGAGTTAACTTTCTTGATTCTAAACTTACACTGAGAGGTTTTGAAAATTGAAAGGGTTTTGAGAATATGATAAAATTGGGACCTAGTGAGTTTTTGGGCCTTGATGTGAATGACTAATTTTAAGTCATTTCTGTTCTTTGTTGTGTGATTCCATTTGTGATTATATGCTTTTCAGAACTTGATTTGACTCTCTTTTAAATTACAAATGATCATTACACATTTTTGAGATGATAAATGCATTTCTTTCTTTCAGCCACTGGCCAAATAGCTATCCTTGTATTTTGATCCATTGTTTCACCCCTTTAAGCCTGAATGATTTCTTTTCTTTTTATTATAGCTCAATACAAGCCTAATAGTGAAAAATCATTGCTACCCTACCTTAGGGAGTAGAAGAACTTAATAATTATGTTGGGAATTGTGTTTGAATAAGTGTGGGGGTGATTACACTATTTTGCCTAGTTTTGATTAAAAAAAAAAAGGGGCTCTCAAAGAGAAAAAGAAAAAAAAAATGAGAAAAAAAAGACTGACAAGTTGGTTGATAAATGGAGAAAGTCAAGTAAAAGATGAAGATGGATTGAAAAGTGCTGGGGTAATTATGCAAAAGTGTTTGATTTTTATATTCCCCTTTGCTCTTCTATTTCTGATGGTTTAACTTTGTTTATCCTTGATATATCTCACCTTGACCTTAACCCCATTACAACCTGATTAAAGACCTTTTGATCTTCGTATGCATGTGATTTAGGTGGTGGAGAAGTAGAGGCTTGTCAAGCCTATGATAGGACATGTTTTCATGAGTTGGTTGAGAGTAAATACAAGCCCAAAATACTTGAGTGAAAGAGAGTACATCAGTGAGGATTTATCATGTTGACTTAACCCTGATATTGGATTGACCTGGCTTACTAATTTGGATTGTTGAGAGAGAAAATTCCTGAATGCTTAGATTCCTTGAAAGGACTGATGTGTGTAGATCTTTGCTCATTGTTCAGTACTTTTATTATTTTTTGGGAAGCATGTGCTTGATCTTATGTTTTTGCCCAAGAGTGCAAAAGGTTAAGTGTAGGGGTATTTGATCTATTAATAATTTTAGCTCTTAAATGTTCTTTGTTTGATCTAATTGGATTCCATATGTGCTTAATTGTTGACATTTAGCTAAGTTTCTGATTTAGAGTTGTCTTTGGATGTTTATTGTGAAACTATACTTAAATGTGGTTATAAACACTCATAAACGTATTGTAATTTTCAAGAGATTTATGAGTGATGGAGTCCACTGGTATTGAAACATTGAGAAGACAGTTAAAAGACTTAAGAGAATCAGTATCAACCCCTAGAAGCAAAGGAAGACAAGCATTCATGAAGAATCAAGGTTGGATTTGAAGAAAGTGATCAACACGGCCCGTGTCAAAGTACACGGGGTAGGTCATGTACTCTTCTGACTTTCAAGACTGGAAGATTTTGGATAACACGGCCCGTGTCAAATGACACGGGGTAGGCCGTGTACTTCTCTAACTTCACGAGGAAGAGTCAATTTCAAGCCTTGACCGAGAACACGGCCCGTGTCAAATGACACGGGGTGGGCCGTGTTCTTCTCTGACTTTGGATTAGTTGGAAATCTGTCATCAGAATCAGACACGGGTTGGGCCGTGTAATATGACACGGCCTGTGTTATCGGCCCAGAAGTTTAATTTCGTGTTTTAATGCTAAATTAGGTTCCCAAACCTATAAATAGGGTTGCTTAGAGTCCCTAAAGGAGATCTGGACAGAGGGAGCCGTCAAGAAAATGGAGAGAAATACAAAGACCAAAAAGGGGAAGGATTCAATTGAGGATTGGAGACTCGGATTTGAGCGATCAAAGATCAATCACTCTCAAGCCTTGGAAACTAGTTTGATCTTTAGTTTTTCTTTTCTTCTTTTGTTCTGAACAATGTTTTCTTTTAATTCTTCTTCTGTTTTTGAATTTGCCATGTGTGGCTAAACTTCTTGATTGGTTAAGGGAGGATGAAACTCTAGTTTTGATTATGTGAATCTTGCATATTTCTTTATATCAATACAATTATGTTTTTATTCATATGTTTCTGTTCTTAAATCGATATAAAAGTTTTTATATTCTTGCCAAATTTTGAGAGTGGTAAAACTAGGATTACTATGCGCGGTTGCGGTGGTATGACTAGTGAGACATATGATCTAAGTAATTTAATCCCGGTGTATGATTAGATCTTAGTGTGATTGGTTTTCTAATTCTTAATGCAATCATTAGGTAGGTGTAAGAGCGGTTGCTTTACAAATAACTAATGGTTAGGGTTTGATTTGAGCGGTTGCTGAATTAAGCGAAACTTAAGGAAAACAAGAGATTTATCTCACAATTACATAAGAACATAATTGATTATGTTGGTATAAAGAGTATGTAAGTTAGCATAATCATATAAATCTAGTGGTGGATTCCATCTCTTAACCAATTTCTTTACTTGATAATTCAATTTGTATTTACTGTTTTGGTTTAAGTTTAATTTCTTTTATTAGATTTAATTAACAAAACCCCTTTTTTAATTTTAATGTTTATTTTTCATCAGAGTTTAATTTAGGAATTAGATTGATAATGTTAATTGAATTGGTTCTCTGTGGATCGACCCTTGCTTGCTACAACTGGTTGCAAGGTTTTTGTATTTTTGGTGGAACTTGGTAACTTTGATATTTATTTTTAATCACATTCCACATCACACCAAGAATAAAGAGAAAGACTAATTGAATTAGAGAAACAAGAATTAAGAGTGTAAGAAAGGATTTGAGAAATATAAAATACTTATTTTAGTTGAATTTTATTAAGGACAAAGAGAGAAACTTTTTGAATTAGAGTAAAATGGATTTGGTGAAAGATAGGAGGATATATTCCCTAGTGAAGCTCAATAGGAAAAGTGTTGAAGTTGAGGTAATATTCTCATACTAATTTTGAAGATTTAACATTTATTTTAATATGGCTTATGGTTATGAAATGCATGATTGAAATTCTCTGTGATAGCATACATTTGGCATTGTTCTTTTGGAAACGAAGTACTGGACCCAGAAACATCAGGTAGATGATCGAGTTAGATGTGGCTTGCTTTTATAACCAGAAACATCAGATAGACGATCGAGTTAGATGAGACTGATTATCCTAAGAAACCTGGATATTAGTGTTATTATGTAGTCGTATAGATGATTATATAATGTTATGGATACAAATGGTATGGAACAATCGTATGGACGATTGCTTTAATGCCATTGGGAATGGTATAACGGTAGTTTGGTGTCATTGAATATGCATTTGAGCATCATACAGTTATGGCTATTGTGGCGTTTTATGCCTAAGGAGTGAGCGAGAACTTACAGGATAGTGCGATCCATGATGGATCTCAGGGGGTGTCCGTGTGTGGCGATCCACTTAGTGACCTGTTTGTCACATTATGTACCCCTGGCCGTGGTGATCCGTTGCAGCGCATGATGAGGACCCGACAAACATTATTACTTTTTATGGTCCGGTATAGACTGTCTTTTGAGGGGGGACAGATCTTTTGGAATGCTCATCTCTGATTTTGTGTTTAGCTCCATAGAGTAGGAATTGAGTACACTGTGCACAAAGATGATCAGCATACGCATTGTATATACACATGGTCAGTTCATATATTGTCATGGCATGGTCAACATACATATTGTGGTGGCATAATTATTATTTATATATCTATGGTGGATATTTGTTGTTATAGTGTTGTTAATATTTATATTATTATGGGATATACTTTCTGATGATATCTATGAAATTAATAACTTGAATATATCTGCAATATCTGTATATATGGAATGACTTCATCATTCGTATTATTTTTCGTTCGCTACCATATTGGTAATGATGTAGGATATCTCACCTCTTGTTTGTACTATTTTTGTTCTATGTGATTTTGGTTAAATACTGTAAAGGGGACGAGATTGAATCGCCTAGATTTTATTTGGTTTGATTTCCTGCATTCGGTGATGGCGACAAGAAGGAGTTTTATTAGTTTTGTCAGGATTGTGTTCACCGGGGGTGCCAATATTTGGCAGTCGACTGGGCCGACGAGCATATACGGTATATTGGGGATATAATCTTGATCGCAATGAGGACCCGCGATGGAGATCCTATCCTGACTCTCACTACATCAATGCATCTGGAGTTTACCTTGCCCATTCGGGAGCTATAAGGTGATCCGCTTCACACCCCTAGAGAGGACGAGGATTCTGTGGCATCAGCTGCTAGGGCACCTGCCCGTGAGACCGCACTCTGTCCTGTCCTTGGTGTACTTTTTAGCGATATGAGCAATGCGCCGCGCCATGTATATTTTAAGGTAATTATCTAGTTTTATGTGCTAAAGTTTGAGTATATCTTGTTGAATTATATTTTCAAATGACAACATGTGTATCTATTCATTCATGGCTCATATTTTCTTTATATGCATAATGATTAAAATTTGGAAACATGCTATTTGAGTTGTAGCACTCCAAAAATTTAGTGACCGTAGTATAATGACGATTGTGCCATCGTTACTAAATCGAGGGGTGTTACATCTACGAATGGAAATTGACTTTGCGATTGAATGATGATGAAGTAGTGTTTAATGTTTTTAATTCTGAAAAAAACCCTAGTTCCTTTGATTCATGTTGGCATAGATGCTACTGATGTTGTGGATAATGTTGTGCTTTCATATCTACAAGAAGTTGTAACTGATGACATGCCAGAAAAGATTTTGCCTAAGGCTATCACCAATTTTGAGAATGCCAAGCTCTGTAAGAAGAGACCAAAGAAGCGACATGAAAAGTGTATCAAGCAGCTTAAGTTTAAGATTAGGGATAAAATTCTTGTCGATAAATCACATCTATGTCTCTGTCCTAGTAAGTTTTGGTTAAAATGGTGTGGACCATATAAGATTGTTCACGTCTTATTGTACGATGTGCTAGAGGTGAAGAAAGATGACCCGCAGATATTCTTGATAAATGGCCAAAGCATGAGGTTACTGCTTTGAAAAAGAGAAGAGGTCATCCTATTTTCGGCACTTTAAGCCACCTTGATTTACTTGAATAAAAGACAACATCGAGCTAATGACATTAAACAAGCGCTTTACAGGAGGTAACCTGTGTTTTTATCCTTAGCATTTGGTTTTATAGTTATTTCTTTTTGCTTTGTTTTTCATATCAAAATAATAATAAAAAATGTCTTGACACTTTTTGTTTTTCCAATGCAGTTTTCGATAAAATGTCGCTGCTCAATCAGACTAGATGTTTGAGCTCATGGTTACACACCTCCCTCAGGCTCCACTTCTCTTACCACGTTCGTGATATTGTGTTTAATTTTCAAGGAAGTTTTGTTATCCTCTGCTCTATTATTTTTGTTTTATTTTTCTACATTGAGGATAATGTTTATATTAAGTGTGGGATAGTACTTTTAAATTTTTTTTTTGTGAAATTAATGAACACTTGAGTATTGATAATAATCGAGCAGGAATTGTGTGTTAATTTCTTGATTAATATTGAGCTGATAGAAATATGTTTAAAAAGGGAATCCATTGATCATGAGCTGATATTGTGCGAAGCAATCTTTTTCAATTCAATAAAGTAAAATTTAGCATCTTAGTTGAAAATCAGTCATGTCTACTTACTTTTATTCTTTCTATTAACTTATCTAGAAAAAGAGTTTTGAGCTTTAATGTTTGGATTTTTCATAAACAAAATCCTATTTTTTCTTTTAGAGTGAGATTTCTCTTAATTAATGTGTGCTAGAACTTGCTTTGATATCTTGTTGAGACTTTAATGATTCACATACAGATTTAAATATGATTAAAGCAATTAGACTTAACTCTTTCTTGACTTCCAAAGTTGTATTGAGAAAATAATCCCTTAGTTGTCCCATTTGAGTCTGAAATTTATTTTTTTATACCTAATTGAATAATCAGGTTGGATTCTTTGGAGCAACTAATGTGTTAATTGAAAGGTCTTGAAAGGTTACTTTTGTCTTCAAAAGAGTAAAAAAAGAAAGAAAGAAAAAAGAAAAGAGCAAAAATGAAAAAGGAAGAAGAAAGAAAATGATTGTTGGTGAAGAATAATAAGAATATTGGGTTAAAAATGAGAATCTGTTATACCCTTGTGCTTGTGCTCTATTTATCATCTTTTTAACCTGATTTTATTTTACATCGATTTATCTATGAACATTCTTTACCCTTATTTATCTTTTTCTTACATTCTATTATACCTTTGGCCTCATTACAACCAAATGAAGTTCTTTTGATTCTTGTTATGTATGTAAACTTGGAAGTGGAGATGAGATTGATAACCAAGCCTATGGTATTACATTTTATCAAGAGAGACTAGAGTGATTTCTTAATTTGTCCTTAAACATTTGAGCGATGGAAAGACGAGTGATCTTGTTCTGGACCGTGATCCGGGATCCCGCTCCATGGGATCAACCTGGCATGCACACTACCGGACTCCTCCTAGCTGGCGTAGAGAAAGACTCACAATGTATTCCGAACCACGGATTACGGCCTTCAAGCAGTGTTGGGATATGACATCGTGGTTGATAGATTCATGCAGAGGATGTATCCCTAAATATTCGTAACTGCCAATCATCAACTTATGATATTATAAGATTCATAGTTATCTTTGGTTGCTAGATACTTTCCATATCTTAATCCCAGATTTACAGGGACGTATCCTATAATAATGGAAAGATGATCCTCATCAGGATATTAATCCTAAATTACCTGCATTCGGTAAGGATCCCATTAGAATTCTGTATACGCTCTATAAATACATGGTTGAGTCATCTTAAGAAGACAACCTTTAACCCAATCTCATAAGCTTTCTTGTGCACTTCCTGACTTGAGCGTTGGAGTCCCTTTGCAGGTACCCACCCCCCTGTGTAATATGCTCAGCTGCTGCTCAAAGAGAAAACCACCGTAACGTGCCTACTTCAGGTACCTCCTGAACCCTCTTCAGAACATTAGCGCCGACTGTGGGGAACCTTAAAATTCTAACCCCACCCAATCATGGTGAATACAAGGCAAAACTCGAGAAAAGACGCTGTACAAACCTCTGTCAACCAGAGACAGGATCCTGACATGCAACGTCCACCACTACCACTGCCTCCACTTGTGGCTCAAACCTCCGCTGTGAGAAATCAGGCACCCAGATCAGGAAGCCGACGTGATGGGCACTCCACCTCCTTTTCTGAGGAGTCTCCTAACCCATCACGCAGGATTTCTATCAGAGAAAGACTTGAATTCCCAGCCCAGAGAGGTGACCAGAGCCTTCAAGAGCGCAGGATTTCAGTACACCAATATCTGGGAATCCCGAACAACGAGTTCGATGATCGTGCATCCCGCTCTGAATGCATACATCAATCTCGGGGTTCCTAATGCCAGTTTCAAGATGTGTTGCAGCAACATATAGATTTGCTCAATGACCAATTCAGGAGGCTGGAAGACATGCAGCGCGCCATGCATGAAAACCAACCAAGGCTGCGCCGCCGTGACAGACGGACCGATGTGGAAAATAATAAAAGGAGGGCTCACGATGATAATGGAATTCCCAATACTGGGGATAATAATCAGAATCGTGGAACCATGGAACAACCTTTCTCCGATCAACTCATGGAGTTTCGGGTTCCGAGAAATTTCAAGTTTCCTCCAAACCTGAAAATTTACGACAGAACCACGGACCCCCAGGAACACTTAAATGCCTACGAGCAGTCTCTATGTTTCTATGGCGGATCCATGGAATTGTTGTGCCGAGCTTTCCCTCTCTCCCTAAAAAAGGGAGCCCTCAAGTGGTTTACTAGCCAACCAATGGGGACCATCGTGGATTAGTTGGACCTTAAATAGCGTTTTCTGCTACAATACACCACAAGCAAGGAATAACCTAAATCCATCAAATCTCTGGCTATGATCCGCCAAGGAAAGGATGAGAGCCTCCGGGATTACGTTAGGCGTTTCATGGCTGCCTGCACTAATGTAGAAAATATTGAAGACAGAATAGCCTTGCATTATGCCAGAAGCGGTCTCCGGATAGGCTCCGAGTTCTTCAAGTCCCTGGCAAGAAAGAAACCAGACAATCTGACTGACTTCCAGAAACGATCCGAAAAGTAAGTCTACTTGGAGGAGGCAACAGAAGACCATAAGAGGTGGGACAAAGGCAAGCCTTCTCACCAGAAGCCCAACCAGAATTCCTCAAGGTCGCGACCCCCAAAGGGTAGCCCACCCTGGAGGAATTACTCAGACTACACTCCTCTGAACACGGCTCGGGAAATAATCTTGAGGGAAGTGATGCACACGGAGTTTCAGAACGTCCGGAGACCGCCCCCTATCAAAAAACACAAGCAAAAGGATCACTCCAAACATTGCATATGGCATAAGGCCTATGGCCACAATACAGAAGATTGCTATCAGTTACGCGATGCCATCAAATTCTTAATCAAGGCCGGACGCTTGCAGCAGTATATCCTTCGTGTACAAAATAACGAGGGAGACAACAGATGCAGAGACAGCAGATGTACCCCGCGCCGGAGTCCGTCCCCTCCCCGCAGAAGAAAGACAAGAAGTCATAGGAGAAGATCCCGAACTCCACCTCACCGAGATAACAGCGATCGGCAGGGTCGGATCAGGGACACTCCCCCCGTTGATAACGACGACCATCGCTCCGAGCCCAATAGGACGATCCATACCATTACCGGTGGCTTTGCCAGAGGAGGGTCTTCCAATGGAGCTCGAAAAAATGCCCTTAGAATGGCAGTTTTTAGCGTGGTCCACTGAGAACTAAGAACACAAGCAGAGGATAGAAAAACGCCTCTCATAACCTTCTCAGACGAAGACTACGGCAGAATAATCCTGGACCACGACGATTCACTCATCATCTCCGGGGTAATCTCCAATGCTGAGGTCCGTCGAATTTTCGTCAATCAAGGGAGTTCAGCCAACATTATGTTCCTAGACCTCTATCAGAAGTTGGAGCTCCCGTAATCCGACTTGACTCCCCACGTAAGAGAATTGACGGGTTTCACTAGTGAAAAGATCACCCCGGTTGGATATTACGAAACCCACCTGACCCTCGGATCATCTAAACTCTTTAGGACTGTCAAGGTAAAGTTCTTGGTTGTGGACTGCCCTTCGACTTATAACATTATCTTGGGTCGTCCTTCTCTCAATGCCCTTGGAGCGGTGGTATCCACCACCCACCTCGTGATGAAATTCCTCAATGAAAACAATGACGTCGTCACTGTAAAAGGCAACCAAGTTGCTGCCAGAAAATGCTACAATGAGAGCCTGAAGACTTGTAAAGTGCCCCGGAGGTTGAGGCCCTCTGTCTCCACCCTGGCTATCGACCAGGTTAACATTTTAATGACCGAGTTGGACGTCAGGGAAGAGATCCGGGGTACTCGACCCCAGCTCGAAGGCGAACTGGAATCTCTTCAGCTCGGGACTAACCCAGAACAGGTTACCAAGATCGGAACTCGTCTGGGTGAAAAAGAAAAGCAACAACTCTCAAAACTCTTGTTAAGAAACAAGGACCTATTCGCATGGACTTCCTCCGACATGCCCAGACTCGACCCCACCTTTATCTGCCATCGTTTGTCAATTAAAGAAGGCGCCAGGCCAGTCGCACAAAAGAAGAGGAAGGTCGGACTCGAGAGGCAGCAAGTCATTGAAGGCCAAGTTAAAGAGTTACTAAATGGCAACTTCATCAGAGAAATCTCCTATACCACATGGCTTTCCAAAGTGGTTCTGGTAAAGAAGTCCAACGAAAAATGGAGAATGTGCGTAGACTATACCGACCTGAATAAAGCCTGTCCCAAGGACCCATACCCATTTCCCAATGTGGACAAATTAGTGGATGGCTCCTCGGGGTTTAGATGACTCTCGTTCATGGATGCATATTCCGGATACAACCAAATTCCCATGTATGCCGGGGATGAAGATAAAATCGCTTTCATTACCGATAGGGCGAGCTACTGCTACAAGGTCATGCCTTTCGGCCTAAAGAATGCAGGAGCCACCTACCAGAGGATGATGAACAAGGTTTTTAAAAACCAAGTGGGAAAGATGCTAGAAGTCTACATAGATGACATGATAGTAAAGACCCCACACAGCGGATCGCACACGGCAGACCTCGAGGAAGTATTCGGACAACTTTGAAAGTACAACATGAGGTTGAACCCGGAGAAGTGCGCTTTCGGGGTCTAGGCCGGTAAATTTTTAGGCTTCATGCTAACTCATCGAGGAATCGAAACCAATCTGGACAAATGTCAAGCCGTCCTCAGCATAAGAAGTCCCCGGAACGTCAAGGAAGTATAACAACTTATGGGGCGCATAGCGGCCCTCACAAGATTCCTAGCCAAGGCTGCTCATAAGTCTCTCCCCCTGTTCAAATTGCTTAAGAAGGAGAAAAGTTTTGAATGGACCCTAGAGTGTGAGGACGCCTTCACATCCTTAAAAAACCTCTTGTCCTCCCCCTATTTTGACGAGGTCGGATACTGGGGAAACACTCTACTTATACCTATCCGTTCATAACGAGGCCGTTAGCTCAGTTTTGATCCGAAAAACTGACGAAGGACAGAAGCCTGTCTACTTTGTAAGCAAGGTCCTCCAGGGCCCCGAGCTTCGGTACCAAAAGGTCGATAAAGTTGCCTTTGCGCTCATTATCACCGCAAGAAGACTTCGGCAATACTTTCAATGCCACCCAGTGGTGGTAAGAACAAACCAACCTATCTGACAGGTGCTACATAAACCAGATCTGGTCGGGTGAATGATTGCATGGTCGATCGAGTTCTCAGAGTTTAGGATTACTTACGAACCACGACTTACAATAAAACCCCAAGCGTTGTCAGACTTCCTAGCGGAACTCACATCGGACAACGGCGACCCTAAAAAAGCCTTCTGGACCATTTTTGTCGACGGATCATCGAACCTTAAGGGAAGCGGGGCCGGAGTGATATTGGAGAATTCAGAGGGTTTAACCTTAGAGCACTCCCTGAAGTTTGAATTCCCAACCTCAAACAATCAGGCCGAGTATGAGGCCTGCATCACCGGCTTGCTAATGGCAAAAGATATAGAGGTAATGCGGATCACACTTTGCAGTGATTCCCAGCTAGTAACCTGCCAAATCTGAGGTGACTATCAAGCTGAAGAACCCCTCCTACAGAATTACTTGAGCAAGGTCCAGGAACTTTTGAGAGGTTTCGAGGAGGTTAAGATAGAGCACATCCCAAGAGAACAGAACTCCAGAGCAGACCTTCTATCTAAACTGGCGAGCATGAAGAGCCCCGGCAACAACCGGTCTGTAATCCAAGAAACTCTCTCCCAACCCTCCATCACAGATCATAGCATATCCCAAGTGGAGGACCATCAGCCATCTTGGATCACCCCTATACTGGGCTATTTATAGCATGGAAACTTACCATCGGATCCGAAAGAAGCTTCCAGATTGGTAAAGACCGCGGTCAGATACACCATTTACAATGGCCACCTATATCGACGTGGTTTCTCCTCCCCCCTTCTAAAATGTTTAACCCCAAAGGAAGCAGAATACGCCCTAACTGAAGTTCATGAAAGAAGCTGTGGTCATCACTTAGGAGGCAAAGCCCTAGCCCAAAAAGTATTAAGGGCAGGATTCTATTGGCCGATAATGGAAGCTGACTCTCAAACACACGTTCAAATTTACAAGAAGTGTTAGCGCCATGCAAATCATTTTCAAGCCCCTTCTGAAGAACTATTCATGACGTTGGTTCCTTGGCCCTTTTACAGGTGGGGTATGGACATTTTGGTTCCGTTCCCCCAAGCCCCAGGGCAGTTTAAATACTTGGTGGTAGCGGTAGACTATTTTACTAAATGGATCGAGGCCGAACCTCTGATCACTATCACCTCGGCGCGAATTCAGAAGTTTACTTGGCACCATATTATCACCAGGTTCGACATACCGGAATCTATCATCACAGATAACGGTACCCAGCTCAAAGATAAAACTTTTGAAGAGCTACTAGCTGGATTGAAAATAAAGCACCACTGCAGCTCCGTTGAGAACCCCAAGACAAACGGATAAGCCGAGACCGCCAACAGAATAATCGTGCGAGGCTTAAAAAGGAGGTTAGATGAAGCTAAAGGGAACTGGGTTGAATAACTTGATCATGTTCTCTGGGTATACCGGACCACTCCCCATTCCACCATGGGAGAAACCCTATTCAAATTGACCTATGGCTGCGAGGCCATGATCCCGGTGGAGATTGAGGAGCCTAGCTGGTGCTACCAACAGTTCTAATCTGATAGCAACCCCAGTCAAATCAGAGAGGACCTGGACTTGCTCGAAGAAAGAAGAAACGTAGCTCACATACTGGATGTTGCCCTTAAGCAGAAGACAGCGGCCAGGTACAATAAGAAAGTGGTCCCGAGAAAATTCCAACTGGGCAACCTAGTACTCAGGAGGGCTGACATAGGAGGGAAAAATGCCTCTTAAGAGAAGTTAGCCCCTAACTAGAAAGGCCCCTACCGTGTCGTCACCAGTACGGGTAATGGAACTTACACCCTGGAAATGTTATCCGGAACCCCGGTCAAGAATTATTGGAATGCGGATAAACTAAGAAAATACTATAGCTAAATACCCGTAATGGCTTAGCCCTCTAGTAGAATTATGTTCGATCTGTCCTTGTTTTGAATAAACACACTCTGTATGGACTTTTGTCCTCCCAATATCATCAATAAAATAGTTATTCAAATACCAAGTTTGGACCAATGCGCGACACTAACTGTTAAGATGTCAAATGGATAGGAGGCAGTACGGATCATAAGTACACACTCCTTTGTTATACCAAAACCATGAAGGGGTCCCAAAATCTATATGATTACCTACCCCGGGTAAGGTTAAATAATGTTGGTGCCTTGGGTAAAAGGGTTTTCGCGTAAAATACCCTAAGTCAGGGCATTACTCTTACCTATATCCGCAATCCCAAACAAGCTTTGGAATATGGATTAAGGTTTTACTTTGCCTAAGTCTAAAATTTCATGACGTTTGACTGTTATTAATGTTAATTACAGACCAAGGCATTATTCCCACCTAAGTCAAGTGGAATGCCATCCACTCAACGGTATGAGTGAAGGATCTAGGACCATGGTTTTCTACGATAAACAGTTTTCTAAGTCCATTAAAAACGACTATAAAAATGGGCATTGGACCTAAGTCGGACCATGAAAAATAAGAACGAACGGTGAAACAAATTAATTAATTATAAAACCCCAATCACGGAGCAATTATCCTTACAAGTAACAAAACCCCACGCAGGGGGCAGAAAACAAGAAACGAAAAAAGTAAGACAAAGCTTAAACGCCAGCCTCTTCTCCTTCCGGGATCTGAATAACCTCCAGGTTGCCGCCAGGAGCACTCGCGGCTAACTCCACTGCAGCTACAAGTCGGCCGTTATGAAAGATTTTATCCGAGGTAATACCCTCCAAGACAAGGGCGACCCCGGGATTAAAATGCTGGATTTGCGCCACGGTATTCTGGAACTGCTCTCCCCCGACCTTTCCAGATATCTCGTCCAGCTCCACCACCTCCTTTTCGAGCTCAGCCACCTCGGCCCTCAGTGCGCCAATGCTTTTGTCGGCCTCAAGCTTCTCGGTCTTCTTGGCAGCCTCAGAGTCTGCCAACGCCTTCTCCAGTTCGATGACCCTTGCCCTAGTATCCTCGTTTAATTTTAAGGATGCGGTCAACTTCTGGCCAATTTCCTCCTTTTCTTTCTTCAAAGTTTTCAGCTTTTTCGACGCCTGCCTATCAGCATTCTTGATAGTCTCTTTGATTACACGGATCTCGGCCGCAGCCCGGAGAGCTTGCCTCTGAAGTGCAGCTAAGGTTTGGGCCAGACCTTACTCGGCAATTGATAATCACATATTTTATTTATTAAGAAACCCTTATGTTTAGTCATTTACACTCTCCATATTCTTAATCGATTGAGTTTGGTATGATTTTGTGAGTTTGAGCTCAAATTGGTCGTAATTGAATATTTTCAGCATTATTGAGATTTGACACTGATTCTGTATTTTGGCCATAACTTGAGTTCTTGATATCTGATAATCATGAATTTTACCTTGTAGGAAAGCTAAGAGGAAGCTCTACAACTTTGATGAAGAGCTCGAAGTCCTAAACAGATGTCTAAGGGACCTAAGTTTACATGGAAGTCAGAATATGAGTTCTGTCACTAGAATCCGAACGGTGTGCACTCATAAAATCATATCTCAAGCTGTAATAATGGAGATGGGCTGAAATTTGGATAGTTGACAGTAACGATCCAAATAAACAACTTTCATGAAGAACACTTTTTGAAAAAATGAAGTCTAATGGGTCAGTTTGAGCTTGCAAGTCGGAACAGAGGTGCTGAAGTTGGGTTTGAGTAACCTGCGGTATTTGGGTCATATCTTGGGCTGTAGGAAGCCAAATTGGATGATCCAGATATGCATGTTATAGCCAAGACAAAGATCTACAACTTTCATGAAGAGTACTTTTCATGAGTCTGTAGTATAGTTGGTCATTTTTGGCTTCCAAGTCAGACAAGAAATTTTCGCACTCACCAACCCTCTTAACTACTTCACTCACCAACCCATTCAACTACTTCACTCACCAACCCTCTCAACTACTTCACTCACCAACCCATTCAACTACCCCATTCACCAACCCACTCCCCTTTGTCATTTTGTTACCCTAGACTTCTATAAAATGCACCATTAGTTATAATGAAAAACACAAAGTTGTATTCTCCTTCATTTCTCTCATAGTTTCTTCTTGTTTCTTCATAGTTTCTCATAGCTTTTGTATATTTTGATGCTCCCCTTCGTGGGTTAATGGAGGGCTAAGCTACTTTCGGTCAATTTAAAACTCTTGAGGAGATTGTGGTTTGGATTCTTGAGACCTTGGTTATGTATTGTATTTAATTTGCAATTGAATTCCTCTTTTCTTCTTCTTTTTCTTCTTCTTGATCTTGAATGCATGAATGGTGATTCTATTTATGTTGATCTGATTTGATCTTGGTTTAAGATTGAGATTTGTGATGAAACTTAAAACTGACTGATCTAAACTAATCACATAAATGAAGATTGAGATTTGTGATGAAACTTAGAACTGATTGATCTAAATTAATCATAGAATTGAAAAGGTTAGGTTACTGATTTGTGCCTAAGTTAATTGAATTCGGTACTTGAAATTAACATAGATCTTCATGAATGTTGTGATTACGGATTTGTGTTTATCACTTGTTAATTGAATTCTAGATGATCGTCTAGTATGAATTCTGGATTTGATGCAGAGATCTCGGTTAGATCCAAATTAACAATTCAATTACGCTTCAAGTGTTCTATGAAGGGTCTATGACTGAATCCACCCAATCTCGGATAGGTTTCTAAATTGACTGCTCTTTAATTGTTATTTCTTCCTCTAATTTTGTTAAGTACGATCTTAAACTGTCAAACCCCATTTGCTAACTTTTCACTTGATTTGATTAAATTGCATCTACAATCCTCGTGGAGACGATCCAGTGTTGTCACTGTGCTACAAGCTTAGGTAATAACTTCGGTTATAATTTTGACTGAGTTCGGCACTCGTCAAAATTTTGGCGCCGTTGCCAGGGAATAGTAAGTGTAATCTTTTCATTTTAAGTGTTTTTACTAACTTTTACTTTTTATTAACTTTTCTAACATTTTTATCCATTGTCTAGTTTATTTTGCTTATTTATTTGTTTTTGTGTGATGCATGACTAGGTCTAATCCTGATATCTTGCTTGAATTTGATCCTGAGATTGATAAAACATTGCATAGGTCGATTAGAACTCATAGGCTAAGTGAAAGAATTAGTTCTGAATTTAGTTGTGACATTGAATCTAAAGGTGCACTTGAGATCTTAAGTGATTCTAAAATCATGGCTAATAACAGGCAAAATAGGACCCTTAAAGAACTTGCTGCTCCTGATGTAACTTACCAGTCTTTGTGCATTCAATATCCTGATCTTGATGCTGACTTTGAGTTAAAATCTGGATTGATACACTTGTTGCCCAAGTTTCATGGTCTTGCAGGTGAGGATCCCCATAAGCACTTAAAGGAGTTCTATGTGGTCTGTTCAACCATGAAGTCGCATGGAATCTCTGAGGAGCATATCAAGTTGAGGGCATTCCCTTTCTCTTACTGATTTAGCCAAAGATTGGTTGTTCTACCTTTCACTAGGTTCTGCCACGAGTTGGGATGATATGAAGAAGTTATTCTTGGAGAGGTTCTTCCCTGCATCCAGAGCAGCTGCCATTAGAAAGGACATTTATGGCATAAGACAAATGACTGGTGAGACCTTGCATGAATATTGGGAGAGATTCAAGAAGCTGTGTTCGAGCTGTCCCTACCATCAAATTAGTGATCAGCTCTTAATTCAATATTTCTATGAGGGCTTGCTGCCAATGGATAGAAGTATGGTGGATGCCGCATCTGGAGGTGCCTTGGTGGATAAAACCCCTACTGCAGCAAGAGATTTGATAGCAAATATGGCAGCCAATGCTCAACAATTTGGCACAAGAGTCTTTACGTCCACCAGAGGAGTCAATGAAATTCAATCATCTCAAGTCGACCAACAGAGAATGGAACACAGACTTGATGAATTGACTGCTTTGGTAAGGCAATTAGCAGTGGGACAACATGTACCAGTTTCCGTACAAGAGCTTACAAGGGTGTGTGGCATTTGCTCTTGTTCATCTCATCCTATTGATGCATGCCCCACACTTCAGGGGGTAGTTTTGTTTTTCCAGAAAGCGATCGGTTGCAGCAGCTAGCATTTTTCCTGGTAAACCTCAATATCGTGAGTCAAGACCAAGATATGATCCATTTTCTAATACTTATAACCCTGGGCCGGAGGGACCATCCTAACTTGAGATATGAGAATTCGTCAAGAACAATAACCCCAACAAGAAGAAGAATTTAGATACCAAGTCGTAGGTCCTAGCAACAAATACCAACCACACGCATTCGACAACAACAACAAATGTGCGGCCACATGCGGCGAGCCCCTCATCTTGCCAAGTCCAAAGAACCACTCCATCCGAGCCATCATTAGAAGATTTGATGAAACAGATGGCTAGAAATAATGTTCAGTTCCAACAAAATGTCAATGCCACCATTCAGAACCTGCAAACTCAGATTGGGCAGCTGGCCACCACCGTGAATGAATTGAAAAGCCAAGGATCAAGCCAATTGCCTTCACAAACAGTCAGTAACCCAAGAGGCAATGTAAGTGCCATTACCTTGAGAAGTGGCAAAGAAATTGATGGACCTAGTCTGCCACAACCAGAGCTCCCATTGCAGCAGCCAGAGATTGATCAGACACAACAAAATTCGCATGAACTAGATGCCCCAGTCTAGAAGAAATGTGCAGAGAATTCAGACTTGAACATTCCACTACCCTTCCCAAACAGAGTGACATAATCCAAGCAGATAGTGTAAGCAGAAATGGAAAAGGAAGTCATGGAGACATTCAGGAAGGTGGAAATCAATATTCCCCTCCTAGATGCAATCAAGCAAATTCCCAAGTATGCCAAATTCCTTAAGGATTTGTGTACTCATAAGAGAAGACTTAAGGGTACTGAGAAGGTCAGTATGGGCAGAAATGTTTCTGCGATGATTCAGCCAAGCATGCCAAAGAAATGCAAAGATCCCGGAACTTTCACAATCCCTTGCACTATAGGCAATTCTAGATTTGGCCATGCAATGCTAGATTTGGGTGCTTCTATCAATGTCATGCCTATGTCAGTGTATAAGTCTTTGAACATTGGCACCTTACAACCCACTGGGTATAGTAATTCAGTTGGCAAACAGGGACCACTGCTCATCCTGCAGAGTCTTTGGAAGATGTGTTAGTGCGGGTGAATGAGCTGATTTTTCCAGCGGACTTCTACATTCTGAACATGGAAGATGAGTCTTCAACAAACCATGCTCCATTGATCCTAGGCAGACCTTTCCTCAAGATAGCCAAGACCAAGATAGATGTGCATGCTGGCACCCTTTCCATGGAATTTGGCGACGATGTGGTACAATTTAACATTTTTGATGCCATGAGACATCCCCTTGAGGAGCATTCAGTTTTTCATGTTGATGTGATTGAAATGCTGGTTGATGATACTTATCTTTGATATGGGTCTTGAATTCCCGATATTGTTAACTTTCTCGGATTACATCACTTGTGATATATGTATTAGTGTGATATTGAACCATGTCTTTGCATGTCTTTGTGATTTATGCAGTTATGAGTGATGATGCAGGTGCTTATTTGACTGATGCAGCATATGAAAATATGAGTCAAAATTATGTCGAATTTAATGCTGCTGAGTTGCTTGTTTCAAATAGCTTGCTGCCTTCTATTGTGCATCCCTCATCCTTAGAGCTAAAGACTTTGCCAGACCACCTTAAATATGCATATTTGGAAGATGGTGAGAAGCTGCCAGTGATTGTCGCTAAGAATCTACAACCTGAACAAGAAGAAAAATTGCTACAGGTTTTGAGGCAGCATAAGCGGGCCATCGGATGGACACTTGTAGACATTCCTGGTATTAGTCCCTCCACATGTATGCATAGGATTTTATTGGAGGAAGGTACCAAGCCAGTGAGGCAGCCCCAAAGGAGACTAAATCCTCTGATTCTGGATGTGGTGAAGAAGGAAGTGACCAAGCTGCTGCAAGTGGCATTATTTATCCCATATCGACAGTAAATGGGTGAGCCCAGTGCAAGTGGTTCCAAAGAAATCTGGAGTCACAGTAATTACAAATCAGAACAATGAGCTCCTACCCACAAGAATCCAGAATAATTGGCGGGTGTGCATTGATTATAGGCGGCTTAACCAGGCCACTAGGAAAGATCATTTTCCATTGTCTTTCATTGATCAGATGTTGGAGAGACTGGCTGGCAAGTCACATTACTGTTTCTTGGACGGATATCCGGGCTATTTTCAGATTCATATAGCCCCAGAAGACCAAGAGAAGACCACTTTCACCTGTCCATTTAGAACATTTGCATACAGGAGAATGCCCTTTGGTCTGTGCAACGCTCCGGGAACCTTTCAAAGGTGTATGGTCAGTATCTTCTCTGAATTTTTAGAGAGTTGCATGGATGTGTTTATGGATGATTTTACTGTCTATGGCTCTTCCTTTGATGCATGTTTGGATAGTTTGGATCGGGTTTTGCATAAGTGCATTGAAACTAACCTTGTCCTGAATTTTGAAAAATGTCATTTCATGGTAGCACAGGGTATAGTTTTAGGGCATATAGTATCTAGCAAGGGTGTTGAGGTAGATCCTGCAAAAATAGATGTCATTTCATGCCTATCTTACCCCACATGCGTGCGGGAGGTTCGTTCTTTCCTTGGTCATGCAGGTTTCTATCGGCGGTTCATAAAGGATTTTAGCAAAATTGCCCTTCCACTATCCAACTTGTTGCAAAAGGATGTAGAGTTTCACTTTGACCAGAGATGTAAGGATGCCTTCAATCACTTGAAGTAAGCATTGACCAGTACACCTATCATCCACCACCCAGTTGGACACTTCCATTTGAACTCATGTGTGATGCCTCTAATTATGCATTGGGAGCTGTCCTTGCACAGAGAGTCGGCAAAAGTACCTCATGTCATTTCCTATGCTTCGAGGACTTTAGATGCTGCACAAGCCAACTACACTACAACCGAAAAGGAACTTTTAGCAATTATTTTTGCTTTAGATAAATTTTGATCATATTTGCTTGGTTCTAGAGTGGTTGTATTCTCGATCATGCAGCTTTGAAGTATCTCCTGAAAAGCCCGATGCAAAGCCTCGGTTGATTAGGTGGATGTTGCTCTTACAGGGAGTTTGATATTGATATCAAAGATAAGAGTGGAGCGAGAGAACATGGTGGCGATCACTTGAGTCGGATTGAGAGAGAGGCAGATTCTTCTCCTATCCATGATGCCTTCCCTGATGAGAAACTTTTCAAGATGCAAGGTAAGATCCTTTGGTTTGCAGATTTGGTTAATTTCTTGGTTGCTAGAGCACTACCTGCACATTTCACTAAGGCACAGATTGATAAACTGAAAAGTGAGTCAAAATCTTATGTGTGGGATGACCCTTATTTGTGGAGATTTTGTAGTGACCAAGTCATTAGGAGATGCATTCCTGATCATGAGTTTAATTCTGTTCTTAGCTTTTGTCATGCATTTGCCTGTGGTGGACATTTTGGACCTACTCGTACAGCTAGGAAAGTTTTGGACTCTGGATTATATTGGCCCACTCTATTTCATGATGCATATTTGTTTTGTAAATCTTGTGAACAATGCCAGAGAACAGGGAATATTTCTCGTAGGAATGAGATACCCCAACAACCTTTGTTGTTCTGTGAGATATTTGATGTTTAGGGTATTGATTTTATGGGTCCTTTTCTGTGTCATTTGGTTTTGTTTACATTCTCGCTTTTTGTGGATTATGTATCTAAATGGGTGGAGGCAAAAGCCACTCGGACCGATGATTCCAAAGTTGTTGTAGATTTTGTTAGATCACATATTTTATGCGGGTTTGGAGTCCCAAAGCTATCATTAGTGATCGGGGTTCGCATTTACGTGTCGGAGCATGGAAGCCTTGATGAAAAAGTATGGAGTTCTGCACAGAGTTTCTACACCTTACCATCCCCAGACTAATGGGCAAGCCGAGGTTTCCAACAGAGAGATCAAACAAATACTTGGAAGACAGTTCAACCTAACGAGAAAGGATTGGAGCAAGAGGCTTGAGGATGCTTTATGGGCTTACCGGATTTGCTTATAAGACACCAATCGGGATGTCTCCGTATCGGATTGTTTTGGAAAAGCCACACCCGCCGGTGGAAATTGAGCATCGTGCATTCTCGCGGTGAAAAGGTGCAACTTGGACCTAGATCAAGCGGGTATGGAGAGGAAGTTGCGATACAAAGAATTGGAGGAGATCCGCTTGGAGGCTTATGAAAGTTCCAAACTTTATAAGGAGAAGACCAAAGCCTTCCATGATAAGTTGATTCGAGGAAAACATTTGAGATTGGTCAAAAGTTCTCCTCTATAACTCCCGCCTCCGACTCATGCCTGGCAAATTAAGGTCTAGATGGGATGGACCATTTATTGTTATTAAGGTTTTTCCTTCAGTGTCATTCGGATTAAAAGTGAGGTCACTACCAAAGCTTTCATCGTAAATGGACACCGCCTCAAACAGATCATGAACTTCCGAGAGAATGCGAAGTGGAGGTGATGAACCTTCTCCATCCGTATTATGAATAAAAGAAAAAAAGAAAAAAAAAAGAAAAAAAAGAAAAAAAGAAAAAAAAATAGCTGTGTGCCCGACAATGAGGTAGGTAGTGACATTAAATTTTGTCACTCGGAAGCATGTGGAGGTCATTTTTTTTCAGCGACAACAATCTGCGAAAATCTTGCAAGTATGGATTTTATTGGCCTACTTTATGCAAGGTCATTACACCTTTTGCAAAAGCGGCGGAAATGGGTCAAAAGTTATGCTTTGAGATTATCATCTGCACCTACTCTTTGGAAAATTGAGATCTAGGTGGCGCGGTTCTTTTGTTGTCAAACACGTGTATCCTCTGGGGCCGTAGATATTGAGGATCCTAGGAATGGTAATGCGCTTAAAGTTAATGGACAAAGATTCAACCATTCCTGAAAAACCAAGTTCTTGAGTTCTTTGTATTACCGGTTAAGTGGCGGATACGGTACTCCGTGACTCTCAAGTCGGTTTATTTTTTCAGTTTCCCAAAATAACTGAACCCTTCTTCTCCTTCAAAATGGATGTCATTCTTTCAAACCTGAGCAAACATTTTCCTTCTCTTCCTCAAAATGCTCTGAGAACAATCTACAAAGTTCAATGTGAAAGATTGAAACTGTTAATGCACAAAGGTATGCCAGAAGATGTACGCTGGATAATTGAAGCAAAGGTCCGATTAGCAGGTGAGTCCTCAATTTCATTTCACTCATATATGCCCGGTCTTGGAAAAAGTTCATATTCTAAAAGGAGAAGAGCAAAAAGGTTACAAGTTTGTCACAAATGTGGACGATGGAACTGTAACAAGCGATGTCGTACTTTGGGGATGGTTTCCGCAAATAGAGAAGATAAAATTTTCTTCATTAAGAATGGACTGAGTAAGGAGTCATTAGATGATATCTTATTGACTCTTGAGACGCATTCTTGTGGATTGGTGCATCGTGAAATTCTTAAATTGTGGAATCTCTTCAAGGATGAAGAAAAACGCTACGATCTTGGGAATCGACTCTAAAAGACCACTGTTTGCCAATTTATAAGAAAATTGGATGGGAAGCTTATCCTCGACTCATAGAAGACGCTTAAGCGTTCTTGGACGTTAAACTAGAGGCGGATGTGAGCCATATCCACAAACAATCTGTACGTATCATCCTCTTCTTCTTCTTCATGTCATCTTTCAAAAACAAAAACAAAAAAAAACAAAAAAAAAAACAAAAACAAAAAAAAAAAAAAAAAAAGAGAAAGAAAAGATTCTGTGTTTCTTAAATTCAACCTTTTCTGACAACCGTCAACCTACCCTTATAGGTGCAATTATTTCCCTTTCCATTCTTTTTCTTATTTAAACACTCTATTTTCTCCATTTTCCTTTAACTCAGAAACACTCAAAGCGAGGAAGAGTATAGAATGGGGCCTTCTATTCGTAACCTAAAAAATGTCTGTGTTTTTTGTGGGTCGAGTTATGGGAAGGGATTAGAGTTTGTAAACGTAGCTAGCACTCTTGGTCGATCACTTGCTGCGAGGAATATTCATCTTGTATATGGGGGAGGTTGTCGTAGGTTAATGGAGGCTATATCACTTTCTGCTTTTATAGGAGGCAGTCAGGTTTTAGGTGTTATTCCTAAACCTTTAGCTGAAAATAACATCACTGGAAAGACAATTAGAGAAGAAATTCAGGTAACATCCATGCATGGACGAATGAAAACAATGGTTGACAATTCGATGCATTTCTTGTCTTACCGTGGTTTTGGTACTTTAGAAGAAATTTTTCAAATTGTCTCTTGGTAGAACCGAACATCCACCATAAACCCATTGGTTTGTTGAATGTTAAAAATTTCTTTGATCTTTTGTTATCTTTTCTTGACAAAGTCATGGAACAAATTTATCACTCATTCGGCAAGACAACTTCTTATCTCTCCTCCACTATTGATGAGCTCATTGATAAATTAGAAGCTTTTGAGTATGTACCTGATAAGGTATTCGCTAAGATAGATTGGTCAACAGGAAGCAGCGAAGGAAGTAACAAGAAAAGAAAGCCGAGATCGACACTTTCTCTTTAATCGGTTTGATTTTATTGTACTTTGTTTCGTTTAAATTTGTGTCGACTTTCTCCAACAGGTAATATCTTCTATCCTTTACTCATCTACATTTTAACATTGAGGACAATGTTGTGATCTAGTTGGGGGAAGGATAGTTGACCCAAAAAAAAATTTTTTTTATTTTGTTTGGAAAGCATGATATGATTGTCATGGACTTATTAAACTAATTAGTGATGGCAGAGTAAAGAGTAATTTTACTCTTGAGACGCATCTTAATTGGTGGCAGAGTAAGGAGTGTTTTTAGGTAGTAATTAATTAGTATTAAATTGTGGAAGTACTAAAGTTTTATTATTTGATTTCTTTTCATGGTCGATGTGGCACTGAGAGTGTGCTTCTTTTCTGCTTGGCGTTGATTCACTTCTTATCAGGTTGTGTTGCTCTTTTCTATATCTCTCTTTCACATTGAGGGCAATGTTATATCAAGTGTAGAGGCAGAGATTTTAGCATTTTTTTTGTTTTGTTGTTTAAAAAAAATCAAAAAAAAGAAAGAAAGGGGCTCATTGCATGATTGAATAACTTTTCTCCCTTTTTGAACTGATATGCTTGGTGATTGATGATTGAATTGATGAATTGAGTTTGATGGATGCATACCTTGTGAGATTTTGAGCCTAATAGATGGATTCAACATTTATGCCATTCTTTTCTTTCTTGTGTGATTTTCACTCATGTTAATGACCACTCTAGAACTTGCTTTGATTCTTTTTGAGGCTACATTTCACTTGCATGCATGAACATGATTGAGGCCCTCTTTCTTAATTAGCTAGTTTAACCAAATAGCTAACATTGTTTTCAATATGATATCAAGCACTCTTTTGACTTCTTGAAAATTCTCTGATTCCTGCCAACCTTGTATATTTTCCTTTATTTAACCCCTTTGAGCTTATTTGACCATTCCTTGTTTCTAACTCATTATGTGCCTTAAATGAAAAATCGTGATCTTACTTTACCTTAGGGAATAAAAGAACATTAGCTTGGTTAATGGATGAGTTTTTGAACAAGTATGGGGGTGTGTGTACAAAATGGTTGTTGAAAAAGGAAAGAGTGCCTAAAAAAAAAAAGAGGAAAAATGTATGTATATAGTTATGTTCATATAAAAAAAGAAAGAAAAAAAAAGAAAAGAAAAGGATTGGGAAATGAATATGTAAAGGGATATACATTAGAGTTGGGATGAACTTTTATGATTGTTATTTGAACTCAGCCCTCATTTGCTTTTATTCCCTTTGGTATTTATCTTCTTATATCCATTTTATCCTCTTCTGTTACCTTGACCTCACTACAACCTTGAATAAAGTCCCCATGATTTATGTGTGCATGTGTTTTGAGTAGTGGAGAAGTAGAAGATAAGCAAGCTTATGGTAGTGCAATTTTCATGGGTTGAATTGAGTGAAATACCTACCTTTTAAACACTTGAGAGATTGAGAGGGGATCTTGTGAAGATCTATCATTCTCGATTCATATTGAAGATACCTTACTTGTTGGTTTGAGATGCGGAGAATTGTTAACTCATGAATGTTTTGATCCCTTGAACCTTTGGTTGTTCTTCTTGATTGTAAAATTTTGGGCTCTTGAATGTCATTGGAATTTAAATTTTTAATCTCTTATGTCCTTGTTTTAGTCTTGAGTTTTGCCCAGGAGTGCAAAAAGCTAAGTGTGGGAGAATTTGATAATCACATATTTTATTCATTAAGAAACCCTTATGTTTAGTCATTTACACTCTCCATATTCTTAATCGATTGAGTTTGGTATGATTTTGTGAGTTTGAGCTCAAATTGGTCGTAATTGAATATTTTCAGCATTATTGAGATTTGACACTGATTCTGTATTTTAGCCATAACTTGAGTTCCTGATATCTGATAATCATGAATTTTACCTTGTAGGAAAGCTAAGAGGAAGCTCTACAACTTTGATGAAGAGCTCGAAGTCCTAAATAGATGTTTAAGGGACCTAAGTTTACATGGAAGTCAGAATATGGGTTCTGTCACTAGAATCCAAATGGTGTGCACTCATAAAATCATATCTCAAGCTGTAATAATGGAGATGGGCTGAAATTTGGATAGTTTATAGTCAAGATCCAAATAAACAACTTTCATGAAGAACATTTTTTGAAAAAATGAAGTCTAATGGGTCAGTTTGAGCTTGCAAGTCGGAATAGAAGTGCTGAAATTGGGTTTGAGTAACCTGCGGTATTTGGGTCATATCTTGGGCTGTAGGAAGCCAAATTAGACGATCCAGATATGCATGTTATAGCAAGACAAAGATCTACAACTTTCATGAAGAGTACTTTTCATGGGTCTGTAGTATAGTTAGTCATTTTTGGCTTCCAAGTCAGACAAGAAATTTTCGCACTCACCAACCCTCTCAACTACTTCACTCACCAACCCATTCAACTACCCCATTCACCAACCCACTCCCCTTTGTCATTTTGTTACCCTAGACTTCTATAAAAGGCACCATTGGTTATCATGAAAAATACAAAGTTGTATTCTCCTTCATTTCTCTCATAGTTTCTTCTTGTTTCTTCATAGTTTCTCATAGCTTTTGTATATTTTGATGCTCCCCTTCGTGGGTTAATGGAGGGCTAAGCTACTTTCGGTCAATTTAAAACTCTTGAGGAGATTGTGGTTTGGATTCTTGAGACCTTGGTTATGTATTGTATTTAATTTGCAATTGAATTCCTCTTTTCTTCTTCTTTTTCTTCTTCTTGATCTTGAATGCATGAATGGTGATTCTATTTATGTTGATCTGATTTGATCTTGGTTTAAGATTGAGATTTGTGGTGAAACTTAGAACTGATTGATCTAAACTAATCACATAAATGAAGATTGAGATTTGTGATGAAACTTAGAACTGATTGATCTAAATTAATCACAGAATTGAAAAGGTTAGGTTACTGATTTGTGCCTAAGTTAATTGAATTCGGTACTTGAAATTAACATAGATCTTCATGAATGTTGTGATTGCGGATTTGTGTTTATCACTTGTTAATTGAATTCTAGACGATCGTCTAGTATGAATTCTGGATTTGATGCAGAGATCTCGGTTAGATCCAAATTAACAATTCAATTGCGCTTCAAATGTTCTATGAAGGGTCTATGATTGAATCCACCCAATCTCGGATAGGTTTCTAAATTGACTGCTCTTTAATTGTTATTTCTTCCTCTAATTTTGTTAAGTACGATCTTAAACTGTCAAACCCCCTTTGCTAACTTTTCACTTGATTTGATTAAATTGCATCTACAATCCTCATGGAGACGATCCGGTGTTGTCACTGTGCTACAAGCTTAGGTAATAACTTCGGTTATAATTTTGACTGAGTTCGGCGCTCGTCAGCAATATGTTGTCTCACCTCACCGCTTAAAAATCGTCCAGCTATGAAGGGGCCGGGATCGGAGTACCCCGTGATGATTGGTAAGAAATCCACCCTTTCCTTATCACCGCCCTCCGACGACCTTCCATCGTGTTCAGAAGGTCCTTCGATAGCTTGCCTTTTTCTCCCTTTAAAATTATGAGTAGGGGAACCCGGCTGATATTTTTGTCCAATAACAACACCCTGGTCGGAGGAGGCCGGAATGGTTGCGGAGGAAGAAGCCACGGTTTTCTTCCCCTTCCTTCGGTTTCTTGAAGAATGCAGGGCAACCATGGAAGACCCAGAAGTCATGTTGTTAACTGAAAGAAAACAGAAACAAGTACAATCAGCACATCACGAAACATTGATACATGAAGACAGAGCAAACACCTAGGGATACTACGGGTAATAACGCCCTAATTCCTACCTAATAAAGCATAAAGAAGATCATCACCAGGGGTACAGAGAACATCTCTAATATTGATGTTCCCATGCTTCTCGGCATACCGGGTTATGAACCTGACAGACTTGAGCTCCTCAGGGTCGAGATCTCTCTCCTCTTTTTCAAATAAATCGATTGGTACATCCCAGTAGCCTTGCGTTCAGTAAAGCAAAAATTCTGGCTCCCCGTCTGGTTTGAGGAAGAATGGTTGACATCCCTCCTTGGCTTTTACCTTGAAGAATGCAGTCTTAAAGGACTTACGACCAAGCCGTGACCGGATGACAAGCCAACTTGTTTGCTTTACCGTCCCCTGAGTGTTTATTCTTGTATAAAAATAAAAAAAAGTATTAACTGAGCACTTAAGGCTCATTAACCAGCAAAACCTCTTGAACGAGATGATGCAGCCCCAACCGTTAGGATGGATCTACGAAGGGGCCACACGAAGAGTAAGGAGGATGGCCATTTGAAAGTCAGAAAACGGCATCCTAAGCCCCAACTTGAGGAAAATGGGCTCATACAGGAACATAAAATGTGAATCAGCTTCTTGGCAGGAACACACTCTCTCACTCCAGCTTGGACAGATAACTTGGAATTCGTCGTACCGAGCTTTGTTCACGGTTAACTCCAAGGCAAATAAGGATTCTCGGAGTACGGCTTCGCTCAAAAACTTGGACTGACGATTCTATATATCGTCCACCACCTAGGGGCATACCAGCCCGGGACCTCGCTGAATTCGAATCAGCTCGTCCTCTGCTGGGTCACGGACGTCGTGGAGCAGGGGCTAGACCCTAACCTTTTTTCCTTTGGCCATGAAAATCCTAAGAACATCCAAAGAAGTCGGTAAGTAACTTTTAGAATCAATAATCTTATAGATTCAGACATAGGGAGAGCAAAGTAATCCAAACTTCCCCTATCGACCTCCTATCCCACCAGAAATAAAACATTCAGTGGAACTCCTCCGCCGCGCATGGCGCGGCGAAGATGGTGTTTCAGGGAGGCGACAAAATCTACCTAAATCACTAAGGTCTACTTGAAGGAAAGCAAAACCAGAAATACAAAAGCTATTCTACTCTTTAAAAAGTTATTAACATTCTGAAAACGCAAATAACGAGGGGGTTGAGAGGAAGCTACTTACTATGTAAAGGCAGAATGCTTGAACAATGGAGAAGCTATGCTAGAACAATGGAGAAGTTGCGAGTGGTTGGAAAGCACCCAAAAGAAGCTAAAGTTTTCACCGCACGGTGTTTTCAGTGAAGTGAGGAAGACGAACCTTTGACTATAATTTATAAAGGTTTGAACGGTTAGGGGACATTTCTATCCTCTCCATCGCAAGTTCAAAAGGTGTTCATAATGGCTCACGGAGCTCTAGGCATGTCTCTCCGATGAAATCATACCACGTGGCCCACACAGCTGTAATAACAGTTGAAAGGACAGTTACGCAGTAATCCAAAGCGTCGTACGAATGTTAGAAGAGAACCCGGGTTTGTATTGCGGATCCCAGCTTCAAATCACTGTTGACAACACGGACTACAAACTAACACCGAGGTGCAATTATTATGGCAATTATGCCGGGTTAGCATTGGACCTACCCCGGCAATGTCTTTACGGGGTTATACCGGGATAAGCGTTGGACTCATCCCGGCAGCATTACCTCGACAGAAAAATGATGAAAGCACAGAACAAATACAGAGAATGTAAAGCCTATCGAATCATCTTCATTCCATACATTGTCATACATCCGAAAAAGGAGGAAAAAGGAAATATTAAGACATAGAATGTATAAAGATATCCCGGGAAAAGGGGCAAACATCTCCGGCTGCCTGAATCATACCCCATCCACATCTCCAAACCTCGGTCTCTTGAAAAAGTGGATTGGCTTTGAAGAACATTAGAAAATCGGGATCATAATCCCGGAGAAAATACCAAAGTTCCTTGCACTATTTTCTCTATGATGCAACTAAAGACCGAAATCTTCTCTCGCTTGTTGGACGGGGTATGACCTCTCTAGCTGAAGAATCCTCCGCTGGCATCAATCATTCCAAGTCGCCTCAAGATACAGAGCAGCTTCGGTGGCCTTTCCACCCCGGAACAGACTGAAGCCACTCCAAAGCAGAAGTGCTCCACCCACTCGTTCCCCCTACCTTCTCAACGGATAACGGCAAAGGCGGATACCCACTGCTTCCTTGAAAGCAATTCAAAGAAAGCAAACCACCCCAGTTTACTCCAAGGGGGTCTTTCTTTCCTTTGACTCGGCATCCTTGCATACCCAGCCATACTACGAAGAAGACCGGCTAGGTGCTTTCAAATAGCCCGACAAGAAGGTGGAAAAAGGAACAGTGTGCTCCGTCGGGTCCCCATGCAATAGTAGACGAAGGCATTGTCTCATCCTAGCAACACGTTGGATCAGACACTGTCGTGTACGCCAAGAAAGAAAGGCCCCTGTAAAAAAAAAGCTCGGGGAAGATCAAACATCTTCAAAAACTTTGGAAAAAATAAGAGTATAATCTCTGCAGATGATGAAGCTCTCTTCATAAAAGTGGGAAATGAAGGAAGAACTACACTCACTCTCTTGGAAGAAATCATCTCTATTTGAGAATGAAAAAGAAAGGAATGCTAGCTTATGAAGAAGTATTCTCTACTTATAATATGCATGAGGGATTCTGATTGGTCCCGTAAAAGATGACCTGATCCCATGAAGTTAGCTGAAATAAATGCTTCTAATCTCTGATTGGTCACAAAGATAGGGATCAGTTGAGAAAATCCGTATGAAACTGACGTTTTCTTTAAAGAATCACTACTCCCCAATAAAGTCCAAGTATCAGTTTTCTAGAGAATCGCAGACTGTTACCACCAGAGATCACGTTCAGAATTTACGTTGAACATATCTCCAGGAATTCCTAGTACTCTTACCTAGGGGCAGTAATCTTTGCTCGTAACTGAATAAGACGTGGACATCGGCAATAACCCGGGGTCTAACACCTATCCGTCGAATTACCATGTTAGCTATATGATGGTTGATCCGCTCTAAATTTGACTCTAGTCTGTCTCATCCAAGAGCCAAGCTGGGGGCAACGATGTGCGTAGACTATACCGACCTAAATAAATTTTGTCCCAAGGACCCATACCCACTTCCCAATGTGGACAAATTAGTGGATGACTCCTCGGGGTTTAGATGACTCTCGTTCATGGATATATATTCCGGGTACAACCAGATTCCCATGTACGCTGGGGATGAAGATAAAACTGCTTTCATTACCGACAGGGCGAGCTACTGTTACAAGGTCATGCCTTTCGGCCCAAAGAATGCAAGAGCTACCTACCAGAGGATGATGAACAAAGTTTTCAAAAATCAAGTGGGAAAGATGCTAGAAGTCTACATAGATGACATGATAGTAAAGACCCCACACAGCGGATCGCACACGGCAGACCTCGAGGAAGTATTCGAACAACTCCGAAAGCAAATTGGTTGGTTAAGAGAAAAGATGTAAGCTAGACCCAAGCCTTAAATTGTATTAAGTGCTAAATGATCTTACTTGATTGGATTTGATTGCTAAATTTGATTGAATTTTTAAATTATGAAAATTTTCTTGATTCATGTTTCTGGATAGAGTTTAATTTTGTTTTTAATTCATATTCTTTGCTTGAGGACAAGCAAAGCTCAAGTGTGAGGGGGAGTTGATAAGTCTATATTTTATGTAACACTAGTGAAAACATGATATACTTGTATATAGTTACAAAGGTAACTTAATACTTTTTTGTCATGCTTATTAAGTTTTGTGATCATCTGAGTAAGTTTAGTTACTTTGTTGTGACACTATGTGTGAAATATAGTTGTTATTAACCCCAGAATTAGCTTAAACTGCTTAGTTAATAAAAATAAATGTGGAGATTTTGTTTCTAGGTCACAAAAGTGTGGAAGAACATGTGGTTAAAGTTTGAGGTTATTCGGAGTTAGTTTGACATTTTTAAATATACTGGTTATGTGTTTTAATGTCAGATTGACTACTAGGAAACATGAAAAATTATGAAAATGGTGAAACAAGATTTTTGATGAATTTTAGGATTTATTTTAAACTTGTTAGAAGTTAGGAAACTAGATTTGGTGAAATCTGAGTGTTCTTAATAGATTAGGAGTTTAGGTACCGCTTTAGTGGCTGCCTATAAGAAGTCAAATTGGACTTTTTCTCTTGGATTTTTCTCACAGCAGAGAGAGGAAGTTGAAAATAGAAGAAATAAAATAGAAAAGAGAGAAAGGGAACCATGAAGGAGAAAGAGGAAGAGGAGGAAGAGGAAGGAGAACTTGGATCAAGTGGAAGTTTGGCTTCATATTCAAGACCTTGAGGTAGGGGGACTTTGTTTTGACTCTTTGTTTCCATTTTCTTCATCTTATTCATGTGATGGCTTGGTGAGGGAAAGGAGTTTGAAAGGTTGTTTAGTATGTTTTGTGCCTATTTCTTGTTGTGAAACTTGAATATGGCTTGTTGATGCTTTGTTGTATGCTTGATAATGCATTCTCCATCTCTTAAACACTTATAATCTCATTTGAGTTTAAAATGGAGTTTTAGGTTTTTATGGTGAAGGATGATGCATTGGTGCATGTGGAGTGAAATTAAAGTTGTATAAGAATTGCAATATATTAATAGACCTTATGTAAGGTTGAAAATTACTTGGAAGTGAGATTTGAGTGTTTAGACGAAGGGTAAGTTCGAGTGGAGCAGTACCCAGATTCAGCAGAATTCTGCAGAATCCATTTTTAGCTGCTTGTGTCGCGGCGTAGGTGTGAGGCACCGCGGAGTACGTGTGATGCCAGTTCTAGTTTTGGAACCTGAGAGTTGGACGTCGCAGAGTGGCCATGTGATGCTGCAGTGTGCGAGTGACCGGAGTGCAGGGCACGCGAGTGGCCGTGTTGTGCCATAGCGTGAGCTCTAGTTTTTCTCAAAAGTTATTGTGTGATGCAACAAAGCCTTTTAATGGTGTAATTTCTTCTTTTATGTTTCTTAATGAGTGTTGAGACTCTAATAGGAGTATTTAATGAAGTGAGAATGTGATAAATCAAATTATTTTGTAATGCTAATTATGGGAAGTAATTAAACATAGTTGTATATATGTTATATATTTATATTTATGTGTGTGTGTGTGTGTGTGTGTGTGTGATTGTTGAAGGGTGTGAGCCTCACATTTGAGGATAATCTATGTTAGGTAAGGAGAATAGTTTTCTTCCTATTATAGTGATGAGTTGAGGATGGACATTCTCTCCTTCATCATTCTAGCAATTATGGGAAGTAATTAGACATGATTATATGTATGTGTATGTATGTGTGTGTGTGTGTGTGTGTGTGTGATTGTTGAAGGGTGTGAGCCTCAAATTTGAGGATAATCTATGTTAGGTAAGGATGATAGTTTCATTCCTCTTATAGTGATGAGTTGAGGATGGACTTTCTCTCCTTCATCATTTTGGCAATTGTGATGGGATTTGTCCCTTTTGCTAGATGTTATCCTAAGTGGAGAGTAGTTGAGGTGGATTCCTTGCTATCGAAGGTGATCCTGAATTGTGATAGCATGAGGACGCGCAACTCCCTCCCTATTGTGTGACTTTGAGGATGAATTTCCTTATGATTGAGGATGGATTTCCTTGTGACTTTGAGGATGAACTTTCTTGTTATTTGTTGAGACCGCGTAGTTGATGGATTTCACTACCCGAGGAGAAGATTGTTGGAACTGGGTTCCAGTGCTTGTTCAAGGTTATGAATGTGATTTCCATTGCTTTATTCAAGACTCATGCATATCATGACATTTTTATGGATTTGGTATCATAACATTAATCATTTCATACTTAGGATATTGCATAAACATAAGCTTTAGACATAATTTAGCATAACATGACAATTGTATGGGCAGTTGCCTCCATGACATTTAAATTAATGACATTGCAATTGTATAGGCAATTGTGTATCTCTGAGATGGAGATGTTGTTTTGTGTATCTCTGGGATGAATATGTTGTTGGTATATCTCTGAGATGCAGATGATGTTTTCACGAGTGTGGTGTTTACTTGAAAACTGTTTATGATATATGAGTTTTTATACAAACTTATAAAATAAGAATCTATTTTGAGAAGAGAAAGGACATAGTTTTGGATTTTGTCATCTTTCTACCTTGTTATGATTGAAACTTGAGTTTAGAAATGTATTTTTTTCCCCGAAATGACTGGAATGATTGTGATGGCATGGTTTATCAATTTTATCTACTGAGAATATGTGATTCTCACCTCATGTGTGTGTTTCCATGATGATTCTAGGAATGAAGACTTATGGAAAGTGAAGACAAGTAGGACCTTGGAGTGCTTAGCTTAGTGTAGCTTTGTAGATTCTTTTAATGATGTATGTATTGTATTAATGATAAATACAAATATTGTGTATTATTTATTCATTCGAGACTCATATTTTCTATATAAACATAAATGTTATATTTGAAGTTGCTTACTAGTAGTAATTAGTATTCTTGAATCTGATGATTGTGGTATAACATCGGTTATACTATGGTTATTAAATTCGGGATGTTACATTTTATAGTCTTAAACCATATAAATTGTGGTGATTTACTTGTGTTATTAGTGAATTTTAGATGGATCCTTATCATTGTCTTCGTTTTTGTAGATTAAATGTGATTTTTCACATTTGGAGTAAAAGTAGGTGAAAACACCACGTTTTCGGAGCAAAAGAAGATCATTTTGTCTTAGACAGGACCCTGTGAATGATTGAGGAGTTAGATAGGGTTGCGTCTAACCTAGAAAACGCTTCTGTCTGATCTTTTTTAAGAGACACGACCAGGTTTCTTTGTCAAATAGTCGTGTCTCCACTCTATGTCGAAGTTACGCTATTTTTTAAGCTCACACGGCTGTGTCAAGCTTCGACACGACCATGTGAGGTCTCCTGAGCGTTAAAACAATAGTTTTCACCCAAAATATTATAAATAGAAGCGATTCCCTAAACTTGAAAGAGAATTTTGCTATAGTAGACTTTGAGAGGCATATCAAAAGAAAGAATTACCATGAATCCTTGGAGGATGGCTTCAAAGGGAGGATTCAATTCTTGAAGGCTTGAAGATCATAATCACTGTAAAAAAGGTTTTGATTTCTCTTTCCCTTTAGTTTCCCTTTTTCTTTGGGTTTTCTTTCTATAGATTTGTATTGTGATTTGAGGTTTTTGTATTGAACATAAGTAGCTAATCCCATAGTTAGGGCTATGAAGGATCTTATTTTCCTAATTAATTGATTTTCAATTCGACTTTGATTAAAGTAATTTCTTTTGAGTTTATTATATTGCTTGTATTCTTGTCAAAACTTGATCACTTTTGGCATGTTTTAATTCATTGTTTGACCAGTGACCATCTGTATCCAATGAGTGGACCTATATAATAAACCTAGGATTAGATTGGTGAATGACCAAACATCAATTTATTTTATCAATCAAATTGACGATATGTTAGTTCATCACTTGAATTGGGACTTAATGCATTCCTAATTAATTCAATTAAATGACCAAATAGATGAATAATTTTAGGAATAAAATATTATTTATCCATGACCATTGAGATTCAATAGCAATTAAGAGAATATTGATAAGAGAATTACCTTACATCATAAATGAATGAAAATCTAATTAATTGGATTTAAGTGAACCTTGCGCCCTAACCTCTCTCTAATTGATTATCTCTAAATTGTTTGATTGTTCATTGTTCTTCTTTATTTGTTTTCTGATTTTATTTTGAATTTCTCTCACACATATGATTGTTTAAATAACCAAGAGTTTACCAAATCTACTAATTACTTCTTATTCCTCGTGGGATCGACAACTGAGATTCAAGTCCTATATTACTTTGCAATAGAGTGCACTTGCTCTTAGTATATTTTACGCGTATCAGTCACTTATGTTCTTGCCCAAGAACCCTCTCATGAACCTTCTCAGCTAACTATCTCAGCAACTTTCTCAAGCTTGATCTTTCAAAAATCTTTTTGTCCTTTGATTCCACCATCAGGTTCATGTTTCTTATTGATATCTTAGATGGTGTCAATTTCATTTTGATCTTTGATTTGCTCTTGGATTATTTGTTGTGGAGATTCTTCATGTTTTTAAACTTTCTCAGGATGAACTTTCTCATTTATTTTAGTGAGTTGAGAAAAGCGGTGGAGGAGGTGGGGCTGGTGGATGCACACGCCCACAACATAGTTGCCCTTGACTCCAACTTCCCTTTCATCCATGCCTTTTCTGAAGCCGATGGTGATGTCTTTGCTTTCTCACCATACTCTCTATCCTTCAAGGTAACTTCTTTTTCTTCCCCTGCTTTTTTAACTCGTTGATCAATCACCGTTTTTTGTCTCCAACTTTGTGCACAATTTGCATCATCTGTGCCCTGTTACAGTGATGGAACAACATTTTCTTTTGGTTTTGAACATGTTATTTATTTATTACACTATGAGTATAAAGGGACATCAATTAATATTTTTGACATCCAAAGTTAATGACCTTGAACAACCATAGGGTGATAGTATATTTTCTGATACCCATGGGTTAGATGTTTTACATTCTCAAGGATTTGTGGGTTTGACTTTTGGGAATTCAACAATATTGCATTTAGTTGACAATTTTGGGTTTTCACAGTTTACTTGCTTCTTTAGGATTAAATTCTGCAGTCACAGTATTAAGAAAAATGATTAATTCTCCTAACTCATTCTCCTAATAATCCTCATAATTATTAAATGAAGAAAGTATAGAATATTTTTTATGTTCCCAAGATATTTGTTTCATTTAATTTTTCATTTAATACTTTTTTTATTAAGTAATAAGAGGATTATTAGGAGGATGTTTTAGGAGGATATAAAAAAACTCTAGTATTAAACAAAGACCTGAGCTATGCATTTCATGAGTGATAAACTGGAAGTAAAGTTAAAGAAAAATAATTTTTCTTTCTCTAACAATTGATTAGACTCTTGAATATTTTTTGTGAAATTGATAACAGTAAATAATTTGTGCTTTGAGTTCTGCTGTCACAGTAATGCTCCTACTTCTTTTGTTCATTCAGACCCATATATAAATTTCTTTAGGTGTTTGTAGTCTTATTTTCCAATAAAAACATAATATGTATATCCTTTTTTGTAGCTCATTAATAAAAACAAAAAAAAAAGATAATAAAGTAGTTAAAAAATAAAACATATGTTATATTTTTATTAGAGAACAACACCACATACACTTAGAAAATTTCACCTAAGTTTTATCCTTTAAATATATAAAAAAAAACTTATTCATAAGAGGTCAAAGTCTATTATTATCGATTTTGTTAAAAAATAGTAAATTTTACTCTGTTGTGATTACTATAGGGTGTGTTTATGACTTTATGTAACTAAGCTTTTTGTACAAAATAAAATGTATTTGTGCAGCCTGAAAGGCTCTACTTTATAAAACCAACCATATACCTTTACATAACAGTTAAGATTTATTAAGATATACACTAGTATTAATAAAAACATGCGGGATTAATCCTTAACATTAAGACACTATTTTCGCAACAATCAACCTTGTCAAAATTTTTAGTCTTTAGCAATTTGATGACTCATCGTTTTTGCATGAGATATGCAATATCATTTTAATTTTATGGGATTTTGGCTCATGTATCTTGATGTGGTAATGATTAGTTTTATTTGTAATTATCCTTAGCATGTGTATTAAGAGTTAGGAAATCTAAACTAAGGAAATGTTTGGAAAGCAAGGAAATTTGGAGACCAAATAAGATTGCTTGGAGACCAAGAAGGGATTTGCTTGAAGAACAAGGAGGTTCAGCTATAAATAGATCAATGACCTAGGTGTGTGGTGAGATAGAGAGAACAAGTGACAGAGGGGTTCTTCAGATTATGAGAGAGGGTATACAAGGAAAAGGCTTTGATGATACATGGTCTTCTAATTGGTAATCAGGAATGGTTTTGATGATCACAAACAAGAATATGTTTACAAGTTCAAGTCCAAGAACCTTTAAGACTAGTTATAGGATTTAGATATCATGTAAAAGTAAAAAGGGTTCACACTTATCTCTAAATCTATTTTTCAAAAGCCCAAGATAGCACTCAATGAATCAGTGTGTTTTCAAGTTATTAAAAATATTTTTAAAATCAAGTGAAATGACTTTTAAGTGCTTGAAAGTATATTGGAACAATTGGAGGCATTTGACTTAAAATGGTTAAGTTTCTTAAAGCTGTTTGAAGCCAAATAATCAATTATGAGCTGGCCATAATCAATTATGGGCTCAACAGAATACTCTGTTTTGGATTTTAAGTCAAATAATCGATTAGCAAAAGTCAGAATGCCATGATTTTTATATTTTCAAGCAATAATCGATTATTGCACGATAATAATTGATTATTGAGTTAAAAAGATCATTTTGGGTCTCTTTTATCAAAAGGCAATAATCGTTTATGGTTTGCTAATAATCAATTATTAGAATATCATAAACATGGTTTTTTTTTGTGTTGTCTTGCAACTAATTGATTATGGGGTTCTAATAATCAATTATTTGGGTTTCTAAAAGTAGTAATAACGGCTAATAGCTCGCATTAAATGCTACCAACTTACTCCCAATGGCTCTTTAATAACTTCAGCTTATATCAATCTGAAAAAGCCTTTTGAGTATTTATTATGAACTTTAATAACAAGCCTCATTCATATTACTCTGTATTTAAGCTTAAAGTGTGATAATCTTTTTACCTTTTGAACTTCAATTTGTATAATCGACTCTTGTGAGAATTTCTATTCCTTCATTCATCTGAATTCCTTTCTAAAAGAGTGAGGTATCCTTCAAGAGAGAAACAGGTGAGTATCCCTTGTAGTGAGACTCAAACACAAAGAGTTAGGTATCCCAAAAGTATTGTGAGTGCTCTTGAATGTAAATGTTGTAAGCACCTATTGAAACTTAAAGTTTAATGGATAAATATTGGGTGAATCACTTGAGGACTGGACGTAGGTCACAAGGAGTAGTTGAACCAGTATAAATCTTGAGTTTGCTTCTCTTTACTCTATCTCGTTTACATTTGAACTTTCTTTGTTATATGTTTTCTTGAATACTTTACATCTTAGTTGGTTTCTTTGTATGAAAAGTGTTCATCCTCATCTATCTACCCATCTCTAACAATTAATAGCTTCAACAAAAATTGATAAACAAGTGTTTTAGGAGAAGTTTACAAAAATCTTTTACAAACTCAATTCACATCCTTCTTGAGTTTGAAGTCACTTGGTAACAGGTCCTGGTAACAACCAATAACATGGTGGTCAAGACATGGCTTGGTCTAGTGGAGAGTGGATGCATTGGTAGATACATGGATCTTGGAAAAGTGTGCTTGGTGTACTTGCTAAAGGTTGTTGACCTTTGAATATTTTGAAAAGGCCTTCATGGGTGGGGAGTGTGAAGATGATAGATTGCAGGGCTACATGTGTCCATTGGTTGGGATGTTCGACTCAGTTGAAGCCATGATTTATTGTTGATTCAGATTATATGTAGTTGGTATGTGTAAAAGGCCAATGGTACTTATTTGCGATTTTTGACAAATAAAGTTTCTTCATAGTGTTCATGAAGGTTCATATGTGACTAGGCGGTTTGGATCAAGTGGAGCTATTATGAATTTCCAAGGTGGCAGGACACTTGTCAAGGTGGAAATTTGTTAGAATTTTGACTCATGTATCTTAATAAGATAATCATTGGTTTTATTTGTAATTATCTTTAGCAAGTGTATCCTTAGAGATTTAGAAAATCTAAATTAAGGATATGGGAAGCTTGGAAACTAACTTGGAAAGCAAGGAAACTTGGAGACCAAGGATGGATTTGTTGAAAGACCGAGGTTCAACTATAAATAGATCAACAGCCTAGGCGTGTGGGGGTTCTTTGAGTTATGAGAGAGGGTGTACAAGGGACTTTAGGTCAAGTATGAGTTATGTATGTAACTCCATAATTATTCTTGTATTATATTTTTTTCTCATAATAAAGTTGTTTTATTTCTGGAATGGATGTAGGCATTTAACTTGTTAAACCACATTAAATTCTTATATATCTGCACTCCACATTGTCATCTTGTTATTTATCTCCTCTTAATGGCACCCAACAATGGCTTCTGCATGGCTATATTTCTTCCCTTCTCTCCTTATTCAATCAACTTAAAAAAATAAATAAAAAAACTCATAATGAGGGGTGCCTTTGTGTTTTTTAAAATCTTCATACAAACATTGACTCCAATAAGTTTAAATTAAGGTTTGCGAGAAAGTGTTTTGCATTTTGTTATCTTAGAATCTTCTTAGTTACACATACTACAATATATCACTCTTTTGAAATTTATGAAATTCATACAAACAACTATATATTCTAATTTAAGAAATTACAGTATATTTTATTTTAAATATTTATTAGACAATTTTTTTTCCATGTTATTGTTTTTTTCTTTTAACAAATGCACATCTCTTCTGTACATTTCTTTTTTTCGATATATATACTTTTACAAAATTCACTATGACAAAAAGCTACGTATTCAATAAAACTATAGGAAGTATTTGCATATATATATAACCTTCAAATGAAGTTAATGTAATTTATGCAATAGAAAGTAACCATGGAAGGAATTAATCAGCCATCACTTCCTTTTTGTTTTGGTACATCGTCCATCACTCCCTTTGTTAGTTTGTATTATGAGAAAGGCTACAACTTTGGTTGATAAGATGAAAAGCTAACGTGAAAAATTACACAAATTTGACCAGGACAGCTTTTGATGTTGTAGGTTGGGTTCAATTAATTGATTCAATAAGTGGCTTCAGCACAAATTTGACCAGCATTGCAGCACATTGAGAACAAGATCCTATTAGATCGGGCATGAGCAAATTCTCTATGCTCACCTATGAGAAAAGGTTTGCTTACAAATTCTGTGCTTTCCTTTTCTTTCCTTTATGACTCTCCCTGCTTTAGCTTTACCACCATAACAAATAAATCAGGCTTTAGTTATGTTCAATTCTTTTTCTGCAACTGGACTATGATAGCTTTTGATGTTGTAGGTTGGGTTCAATTAATTGATTCAATGAGTGGCTTCAGCACAAATTTGACCAGCACTGCAACACATTGAGAACAAGATCCTATTAGATGGGCCATGAGCAAATTCTCTATGCTCACCTATGAGAAAAGGTTTGCTTATAAATTCTGTGCTTTCCTTTTCTTTCCTTTATGACTCTCCCGGCTTTAGCTTTACTACCAGAACAAATAAATTAGGCTTTAGTTATGTTCAATTCTTTTTCTGCAACCGGAAGTCCCTCTATTGAATTCAAAATGGTTTTAAAAGATGAGTGGTGAACATGGCTTTAAATTGCGGTTGTGGTCGCAGTTGTAGAGATCACTAAAATTATAATATTATGGATAATTATTAAAAAATGTGACCAATGTGACCGCAATTACGGTCGCGATATAGTTATGGAGACTACTAAAATTACAATATTACAGCTGCAAAATTTAAAATCATGGTAGTGACTTATGATGTGTTTGTTTACAATGAAAATGAAACAAAGAGAATAATCTCTTCTTTTCATAGAAAATTCACATTTTTTATTTATTATGAGAACTTTGTCAGTAGAACTTTAAATTTTCAGTCTTTGGCCAAGTTTTTTATTATGAGTGCAACCAAAAGCTAGCCTCTCATAGGATTCCAGGTAGAAAACTAATGTAATGTGTTCTGAAGTGGATTCAGAGGGTACCTGAGATAGGCACGTTACGGTGGATTCTCCCTTCGTGCAGCAGCTGGACTCGTAACACAGGGGGGTTGGGTACCTGCAAAGGGACTCCAATGCTCAAGTCAGGCAGTGCACAACAAGGTTTTAGGGATTGGGTTTTGAGTTACCTTACTGAGATGACTTAGCCTCGTATTTATAGAGCGTGTACAGAATCCTAATGGGATTCTTATCGAAACTTGAATGCGGGTAATTTAGGATTAGTATCTTAATGAGGATTGCCTCCCGTTATTATCAGATATATCCCTGTAAACCTGGGATTAAGATATGAAAAGTATCTAACCATTAAGGATATCTGTCAATCCTATAATATCGTAAGTTGATGATTGGCAGTTACGGATATTTAGGGATTCATCCTCTGCGTGAATCTATCAATCACGATGTCATATACTGATACTGCTCAAAGGCCATAATCCGTGGTCCGGAATACGTCGTGAGTCTTCCTCTATACCAGCTAGGAGAGTCCGGTAGTGCTCATGTCGGGTTGATCCATGGAGCTGGATCCCAGATCACGGTCCAGAACAGTTGCCCCCAGCTTGGCTCTTGGATGAGACAGACCAGAGTCAAGTTTAGAACGGATCAACCATTGTGTGGTAATTCGACGGGTAGGTGTTAGACCTCGGGTTATTACCGACGTCCTTGTCCTATTCAATTACGAGCAAACGTCGCGCCCCAAGCATGAGTACTAAGGATTCCTGGAGACATATTCGACGTAGATCCCAAACGTGATCTCTGACGTAACAGTCTGCGATTCTCTGGGAAATTGATGCTTGGACTTTATTGGGAAGTAGTAATTCTTTAAAGAAAACGTCAGTTTCATACGGATTTTTTCAACTGCTCCCTATCTTTGTAACCAACCAGAGATCAAAAGCATTTATTTTGGCTTACTTCATGGGATCAGGTCACCTTTTACGGGACCAATCAAAATCCCTCATGCATGCTATAAGTACTGAATACTTCTTCGTGGGTTTGCATTCAATCCTTTTTCATTGTCGAACACAGATGATTTCTCCCAGGGGAATAAGTGTAGTTTTTTCCTCATTTCCTCCTTGTGTGAAGAGAGCTTCATCATCTGTAGAGACTATACTTTCATTTTTTCCAAAGTTCTTGAAGAGATTTTATCTTCTCCGAGCGTTTTTCCTTTTTGACAGGGGCCTTTCTATCTTGGCGTAAAACCAGGTTGCTATGCATTTAGGGAGGCGAAAGCCTTTCTATGCTGGCGTACACGGGGGTGTCTGATCCAACGTGTTGTTAGGATGAAATAATGCTTCCGTCCTTCATTGCATGGGGACCCGACGGAGCACACTATTCCTCTCTCCTTCTTCTCGGCAGGCTGCTTGAAAGCACTTGGCCGGTCTTTTTCGTAGTAACGGCTGGAAATGTAAGGATGCCTGGTCAAGGGAGTGAGGACCACCTTGGAGCAACCTGGGGTGGTCTGCTTTCTTCGACTTGCTTTCAAGGAAGCAGCGCGTATCCGCTTCTGCCGTTATCCATCGAGAAGGTGGGAGAAGAACGAGTGAGCGGAGAATTCCTACTCCGGAGTGGCTTCACTCTGTTCCGGGGTGGAAAGGCCGCTGTAGCTGCTCCGTGACTTGAGGCAACTTGGAATGACTGACACCGGCGGAGGATTCTTCAGCTAGAGAGGTCGCGCCCCTTCCAACGAGCGAAGGAAGATCTCAGCCTTTAGTTGCATCGCGGAGAAGCAGTGCAAAGAACTTTGGCACTTTATCCGGGGTTATGATCCTGGTTTTCCAATGTTCTGCAAAGCCTATCCACTTTTTCAAAAGGCCAGGGTTTGGAAATGTAGATGGGGTACGATCCAGGCAGCCAGAGACATTTGCCGCCTTTCCCGGGACATCCTTATACATTCCATGTCTCAATATTTTCTTTTTCCTCTTTTTTAATTGTATGGCGATGTATGGAATCAAGATGACTCAATAGACTTTTTCCTTCTCTGTATTTGTTCTGTACTTTCATTATATATATATTTCCACCGAGGTAACTCTGTCGGGATGAGTCCAACGCTTATCCCAGTATAACCAAGTAAAGATACTACCGGGATAGGTCCAATGCCAACCCGGCATAATAACGATAAACACACCTCGGATATAGCACGCTGTCCGTGATGTCAATAATTAATTGGGCCTGGAATCCGTGGTACAAACCCGGGTTCTCATCCAACATTCGTACGACGCTTTGGATTACTGCGTAACCGTCCTTTCAACTGCTATTACAGCTGGATGGGCCACGTGTTGCGAATTCATCGGAGGGACGTGCCTAGAGCTCCGCGAGCCATGATGAGCACCTTTTGAACTTGCATCATAGGGAACAAAAATGTCCCTTAACCGTTCAACCCTTTATAAATAAAAGGTTTGTCTTCCTTACTCTATCATTTTTGGCCTTCTTCACTGAAAACACCATGCGTTGAAAGCTTTGGCTTCTTTTTGGGTGCTTTCCACTCGCGGCTTCTTCATTGTTCTGGCACAACTTCTCCACTTTCAAGCATTCTGCCTTTACACAGTAAGTTACTTTATTTCAATCTTTTTGTTATTTGCACTTTCAGTATGTCAATGGCTTTTCCGAAAGTAGAGTAGCTTCGCATTTCTGGTTTTGTTTGCCTTCAAATAGGGCTTAGTGATTTAGGTAGATATGGTCGCCTCCCTGAAACACCAACTTCACCGTGCCATGCGCGGTGGAGGAGTTCCCCTGGATGCTTTGTTTCTGGTGGGACAGGAGGTCGGTAGGGGAGGTTAGGATTACCTCGCTCTCCCTGTGTCTGAATCTGTGAAACTATTGATTCTGACAGTTTCTTACCGACTTCTTTGGATGTTCTCAGGATTCCCATAGCCAAAGGAAAAAAAGCTAGGGTCCAGCCCCTGTTTCACGACGTCCGTGATCTGGCAGAAGACGAGCTGGTTCGAGTTCGGCGGGGTCCCGGGTTGGTATGCCCATGAGTAGTGGACGACGTATGGGATCGTCAGCCAAGTTTTCAAGCGAAACCGTACTCGAGAGTCCCTGTTCGCCTTGGAGTTAACTGAGAACAAGGCTCGAGATGACGAGTTTGAAGTTGTCTGCCCAACCTGGAATGAGAGAGTGTGCTCTTGTCGAGAGGAGGGTTCACACTTCATGTTCCTGTATGAGCCTCTTTTTCTCAAGTTGGGGCTTAGAATGCCGTTTTTCGACTTCCAAATGGCCATCCTCCGTACCCTCCAAGTGGCCCCTTCGCAAATCCACCCTAACGGTTGGGGCTACATCATATCGTTTGAGAGGTTTTGTCGGTTAATGAGCCTTAAGTGCTCGGTGAATACCTTTTTTTACTTTTATACAAGAATAAACACCCAGGGAACGATAAGGCAAACGAGCTGGCTTGTCATCCGGTCGCGACTTGGGCGTAAATCCTTTGATGTTTTCGAAGAAAGCTTCAAGGGGTTTAAGACCACGTTCTTCAAGGTAAAAGCCAAGGAAGGTTGTCGGCCTTTCTTTCTCAACCCGGACGGGGAGCCGGAGTTTCCTCTTTACTGGACGCAGAGGTGCTGGGATGTGCCCGTCGACTTGATTGAGAAGGAGGAGGAAGATCTCGACCCTGAGGAGCTTAGGACCATCGGGTTCATAACCCGATATGCCGAGAAGCATGGGCACATCAATATTAGAGATGTTCTTCATATCCCTAGTGATGATCTTCTTTACGCTTTATTAGGTAGGAATTAGGGCATTTTTAACCCTAGTATCCCTAGGTGTTTGCTCCGTCTTCACATATCAATATTTCTTGATGTGCTGACTGTACTTGTTTCTGTTTCTTTTCAGTTAGCAACATGACTTCTGGGTCTTCTATGGTTACCCTGCAATCGTCAAGGAACCAGAGGAAGGGAAAGAAGGCCGCGACTTCTTCCTCCACAGCCGTTCCGGACTCTTCCGATCGGGGTGCTGTCATCGGATAGCAAGATCAACCAGGATCCCCTACCCACAATTCAAGGGGGAGAAAGAGGCAGGCTGTCGGGGAGCCTTCTAAGCATGATGAAAGGTCGTCGGATGTCGGAGAAAGGGAAAGGGTGGACTTCTTGCCAATCATCACTGGGCACTCTGACCCCGGCCCCTTCATATCTGGGCGATTTTTGGGTGGCGAGGTAAGGCAGCATATTGCTGAGCAAGGTCTGGCCCAAACCTTAGCCGCACTGCAGAGGCAAGCTCTCCAGGCAGCGGCCGAGATCCGTTTCATTGAGGAGACCATCGAGAACGCTGATCGGCAGGCGTTGGAAGAGTTGAAGACTTTGAGGAAAGAAAAGGAAGAAATCAAGCAGAAGTTGACTGCTTCCTTGAAAGCCGACGAGGATAGTAGGGCGAGGGCCGTCGAACTTGAAAAGAAGGTCATTGAACTGGAGAAGGCGTTGGCGGACTCAGAGGCTGCCAAGAAGGCCGAGAAGCTTGAAGCCGACAAAACCATTGGCGCACTAAGGTCCGAGGTAGTAGAGCTCGAAAAGGACGTGGAGGAGCTGGACGGGGTAGCTGGAAAGGTCGGAGGAGAGCAATTCCAAAACATTGTGGCGCAAATTCGACATTTCAACCCCGGGGTCGACCTTAGCTTGGAGGGTGTGACCCCGGATAAAATCTTCCATAATGGCCAACTTGTAGCTGTTGTGGAGTTAGCAGCGAAGGCTCCTGGTGGCAACCCGGAGGTTATCCAGATCCCAGAAGGGGAAGAGGCCGACGTCTAACATTTTCTTGCCTTTTTTCATTTTGCTGTTTTCTGCCCCCTACGTGGGGTTTTGTTACTTGTATGAACAATTGCCCCGTTTTTGGGGTTTTATAATTAATGATTTTGTTCAACCATTTATTCTTGTTTTTCGTGGTTCGACTTGGGTCCAACGCCCATTTTCATTATAATGGACTTAGAAAACTTCTTATCATAGAAAACCATGGTCCGGGATCCTTCACTTATACCATTGAGTGAATGGCATTCCACTTGACTTAGGTAGAAATGACGCCTTAGTCTGTAATCTAACGCTTATAATAATCAAGCGTCAAGAAATTTTAGACTTAAGCAAAGTAAAACCTTAATCCATATTCCAGTGCTTGCTATGGGAAGCGTTTGGAATTGCAGATATAGGTAAGAATAACGCCTGGCATTTTACGGAAAACCCTTTTGCCTAAGGCATTAACATTGCTTAACCTTGCCCGGGGTAGGTACCCCTTCCTGGTTTAGGTATAAAGAAGGAGTGTGTATATATGATCCGTACTGTCTCCTATCAGTTTTACACTTTAGCGATTAAGGCAGTGCGTTCGACCAACCTTGATACCTGAATAACCATTTTATTGATGATATTTGGAGGACGAGAGTCCGTACACAATGTACTTATTCAAAACAAGAACGGATCAAAGATAATTCTACTAGAGGGCTAAGTCACTATCGGCATTTAGCTATAGTACTTTCTTAGTTTGTCCATATTCCAGTAATTCTTGACCGGGGTTCTGGATAACATTTCCAAGGTGTAAGCTCCCTTACCCGTACTGGTAACGACACGATAGGGGCCTTCCCAATTAGGGGCTAGTTCCCCTTGGGAGGCATTTTTCCCTCCTATGTCGGCTCTCCTGAGCACTAGATCGCCAGGCTGAAATTTTCTTGGGACCACTTTCTTGTTGTACCTGGCCGCTGTCTTCTGCTTGAGGGCGGTATCCCGTATGTGAGCCATGTTTCTTCTTTCTTCGAGCAAGTCCAGGTCCTCTCTGATTAGACCAGGGTTGCTGTCAAATGAGAACTGTTGGTAGCGCCAACTGGGTTCCCCTATCTCTACCGGGATCATGGCCTCGCAGCCATAGGTCAACTTGAAAGGGGTTTCTCCCGTCGTGGAATGAGGAGTGGTCCGGTATGCCTAGAGAACATGGTCAAGTTGCTCGACCCAATTTCCTTTGGCTTCGTCGAGCCTCCTTTTTAAGCCTCACATGATGATTCTATTGGCGGCCTCGGCTTGTCCATTTGATCTGGGGTTCTCGACGGAGCTACAGTGGTGTTTTATTTTCAATCCGGCTAGTAGCTCTTCAAAAACTTTGTCTTTGAACTGGGTACCGTTATCTGTGACTACCGATTTCGGTATGCCGAACCTGGTGATAATATGGCGCCAAGTAAACTTCGACCATCGTGCGGTTGATGGTGATCGTGGGGTTCGGCCTCGATCCACTTAGTAAAGTAGTCTACTGCTACCACCAAGTATTTAAACTGCCCTGGGGCCTGAGGGAACGGCCCCAAAATGTCCATACCCCACCTGTAAAAGGGCCAGGGAACTAACGTCGTGAACAATTCTTCAGAAGGGGCTTGAAAATGATCTGCATGACGCTGGCACTTGTCGCAAGTTTGAACATGTGCATGAGAGTCAGCTTCCATTGTCGGCCAATAGAATCCTGCCCTTAATACTTTTTGGGTTAGGACTTTGGCTCCCAAGTGGTGACCGCAGCTTCCTTCATGAACTTCAGCTAGGGCGTATTCTGCTTCTTTGGGGGTTAAGCACTTTAGAAGAGGGGAGGAGAAACCACATCGGTATAGACGGCCGTTATAAATAGTGTATTTGACCGACGTCCTTATCAATTTGGAGGCCTCCTTCGGGTCCGACGGTAATTTCCCATGCTGCAGATAGCCCAGTATAAGAGTGATCCAAGATGGCTGATGGTCCTCCACTTGGGATATGCTGTGATCCGTGATGGAGGGTTGGGAGAGGGTTTCTTGGATTACAGACCGGTTGTTGCCGGGGCTCTTCGTGCTGGCCAGTTTAGACAAAAGGTCTGCTCTGGAGTTCTGTTCCCTTGGAATGTGCTCTATCTTGACCTCTTCGAAGCCTTTCAAAAGTTCCTGGACCTTGTTCAAGTATTTCTGCAAGAGGGGTTCTTTGACTTGATATTCGCCTCGGATTTGGGAGGTTACTAGCTGGGAATCACTGCAAAGCGTGATCCGCATTGCCTCCAGGTCCTTTGCCATTAGTAAGCCGGTGATACAGGCCTCATACTCGGCCTGATTGTTTGAAGTCGGGAATTCAAACTTTAGGGAGTGCTCCAAGGTCCAGCCTTCCGAGTTTTCGACAATCACTCCGGCCCCGCTTCCTTTGGGGTTCGACGATCCGTATACAAAAATGGTCCAGAAGGCTTTCATATGGTCACCGTTGTCTGTTGTGAGTTCCGCCAGGTAGTCTGACAACGCTTGGGCTTTTATTGCCAGTCGTGGTTCGTATGTGATTCTAAACTCTGAGAGTTCGATCGACCACGCAATCATTCAGCCGGCCAGTTCTGGCTTGTGTAGCACCTGTCGGATTGGTTGGTTGGTTCTTACCACCACTGGGTGGCATTGGAAGTATTGTCGAAGTCTTCTTGCTGTGATAATGAGCGCGAAAGCAACTTTCTCAACCTTTTGGTATCGAAGCTCAGGGCCCTAGAGGACCTTACTTACAAAGTAGACAGGCTTCTGTCCTTCGTCGATTTCTCTGATCAAGACTGAACTTACGGCCTCGTCGTGGACGGATAGGTACAAGTAGAGCGTCTCTCCGGTGTCCGGCCTTGTCAAGATAAGAGGGGAGGACAGAAGGTTTTTTAATGACGTGAAGGCATCTTCACACTCCTGAGTCCATTCAAAGCTTTTTCCCTTCTTGAGCAATTTGAACAGGGGGAGAGACTTGTGAGCGGCTTTAGCTAAGAATCTTGTGAGGGCCGCTATGCGCCCCGTAAGCTGTTGTCCCTCTTTGACGTTCCGGGGACTTCTCATGTTGAGGACGGCCTGGCATTTATCCGAATTAGCTTCAATCCCTCTATGAGTTAGCATGAACCCCAAAAATTTACCGGGTTGGACCCTGAAAGCGTACTTCTCCGGGTTTAACCTCATGTTGTACTTCCGGATTTGTGCAAATACTTCCTCGAGGTCCGCCGTGTGCGATCCGCTATGCGAGGTCTTTACTATCATGTCATCTATGTAGACTTCTAGCATCTTTCCCACTTGGTTTTTAAAAACCTTGTTCATCATCCTCTAGTAGGTGGCTCCTGTATTCTTTAGGCCGAAAGGCATGACCTTGTAGCAGTAGCTCGCCCTGTCAGTAATGAAAGCGGTTTTATCCTCGTCCCCAGCGTACATGGGAATCTGGTTGTACCCGAAATATGCATCCATGAATGAGAGCCATCTGAACCCCGAGGAGCCATCCACTAATTTATCCACATTGGGGAGTGGATATGGGTCCTTGGGATAGGCTTTATTCAGGTCGGTGTAATCTACGCACATCCTCCATTTTTCGTTGGACTTTTTTACTAACACTACGTTGGAGAGCCATGTGGTATATGAGATTTCTCTGATGAAGTTGCCATTCAGTAGCTCTTTAACTTGGTCCTCGACGACTTGCTGCTTCTCGGGTCCGACCTTCCTCTTCTTTTGCGCAACCGGCTTGGTACCTTCTTTAATCGACAATCGGTGGCAAATGAAACTGGGGTCGAGTCCGGGCATGTCAGAGGAAGTCCAAGCGAAAAGATCTTTGTTTTTCAACAAGAGTTCGAGAGTTGCTTTTTTTCTTTTTCACCCCGACGAGCTCCGATCTTGGTGATCTGTTCGGGTTGGTCCCGAGTTGAAGGGGCTCCAGTTCGCCTTCGGGCTGGGGTCGGGTATCCCGGATCTCTTCTCTAACGTCCAGCTCCGTCATTAAGATGTTAACCTGGTCGATAGCCAGGGTGGATGCTACGGGGCTCGACCTCCGAGGCACTTTACAAATCTTCAAACTCTCATTATAGCATTTCCTGGCTGCAATTTGGTCGCCTTTTACAGTGATGACGTCATTGTTCTTGTTGGGGAACTTCATCATGAGGTGGGTGGTGGATACCACCGCTCCGAGGGCGTTGAGAGAAGGACGGCCCAGGATGATGTTATAAGCCGAGGGGCAGTCTACAACCAGGAACTTTACCTTGACAGTTCTGAATAGTGTAGATGATCCGAGAGTCAGGTGGGTTTCGTAGTATTCGACCGGGGTGATCTTCTCACCGGTGAAACCCATCAGTTCTCCAACATGGGGAGTCAAGTAGGATTACGGGAGCTCGTCTGATAGAGATCTAGGAACATGATGTCGGTTGAACTCCCTTGATCGACGAAAATTCATCGAACTTCAGCATTGGAAATTACCCCGGATATGACGAGTGGGTCGTCGTGATCCGGTATTATTCCGCCGTAGTCTTCGTCTGAGAAGGTAATGAGAGGCGCTTTTCTATTCTCTGCTTGTGTTCTTAGCTCTGAGTGGACCACGCTAAAAACTGCCATTCTAAGGGCTTTCTTTTGAGCTCCATTGGAGGATCCCCCTCCGGCAAAGCCACTGGCGATGGTATGGATCATCCTGTTGGGCTCGGCGCGATGGTCGTCGTTGTCAACAGGGGGAGTGTTCCTGGCTCGACCCTGTCGATCGCTGTTATCTCGTCGAGGCGGAGTCCGGGATCTTCTCCTAGGGCTTCTTGTCCTTCTTCTGCGTGTAGGGGACGAGCTTCGACGTCTGCTGTCTCTGCGCCTATTATCCCCTTCGTTGTTTTGTACTCGGAGGATGTACTGCTGCAGGCGTCCGGCCTTGATTAGAAATTCAATGGCATCGCGTAATTGATAGCAATCCTCTGTGTCGTGGCCGTAGGCTTTATGTCATGTGCAATGCTTGGAATGATCCTTCTGCTTGTGCTTCTTGATAGGAGGCGGCCTCCGGATGTTCTGAAACTCCGTGTTCATTACTTCCCTCAAGATTGTTTCCCGGGGTGTGTTCAAAGGAGTGTAGTCAGCGTAGTTTCTCCGTGGTGGGCTACCCTTTGGGGGTCGTGACCTTGAGGAATTCTGGTTGGGCTTTTGGTGAGAAGGCTCACCTTTGTCCCACCTCCTATGGTCTTCTGTTGCTTCCTCCAAGTAAACGTACTTCTCAGATCGTTTCTGGAAGTCGGTAAGATTGTCCGGCTTCTTTTTTGCCAAGGACTTGAAGAAATCGGAGCCTATCCGGAGACCGCTCCTGGCATAATGCAAGGCTATTCTGTCTTCAAAGTTTTCTACATTTGTGCAGGCAGCCATAAAGCGCCTAACGTAATCCCGAAGGCTCTCGTCCTTTCCCTGGCGGATCTTAGCCAGGGATTCGATGGATTTCGGTTGCTCCTTGCTCGTGGTGTACTGCAGCAGGAAACGCTGTTTGAGGTCCGACCAATCCACAATGGCTCCCCGTGGTTGGCTGGTAAACCATCTGAGGGCTCCCTTTTTGAGGGAGAGGGGGAAGGCTCGGCACAACAGTTCCATGGATCCGCCATAGAAACACAGGGACTGCTCGTAGGCGTTTATGTGTTCCTGGGGGTCCGTGGTCCCGTCGTAAATTTCAAGGTTTGGAGGAAACTTGAAATTCCTCGGAACCCGGAATTCCATGAGCTGGTCGGAGAAAGGTTGTTCCATAGTTCCTCGATTCCGGTTATTGTCCCCAGCATAGGGAATTCCGTCATCAGCGTGGGCCGTCCTTCTGTTATTTTCCACGTCGGTCCGTCTATCACGGCGGCGCGGCTTGGGTTAGTTTTCATGCATGGCGCGCTGCATGTCCTCCAGCCTCCTGAATTGATCGTTGAGTAAGTCCATATGTTGCTGCAATATATCTTGAAACTGGCGTTGGGAACCTCGAGTTTGATGTGTGTGTTCAGAGCGGGATGCACGATCATCGAACTCGTTGTTCGGGATTCCCAAACGTTGGTGCACTGGAATCCTGCGCTCTTGAAGGCTCTGATCGCCTCTCTGAGCTGGGAATTCAAGTCTTTCCCTGACAGAAATCCTGCGTGATGAGTTGGGAGACTCCTCAGAAAAGGAGGTAGAGTGCCCATCACGTCGGCTTCCTGATCCGGGTGCCTGATTTCTCACAGCAGAGGTTTGAGCCACTAGTGGAGGCAGTGGTGGTGGTGGCGGACATTGTATGTCAGGATCTTGTCTCTGGTTGACAGAGGCTTGAACAGCGTCTCTTCTGGAGTTTTGCCTCGTATTGACCATGATTGAGTGGGATTAGAAATTTATGGTCCCCACAGTCGGCGCCAATGTTCTGAAGTGGATTCAGAGGGTACCTGAGATAGGCACGTTACGGTGGATTCTCCCTTCGTGCAGCAGCTGGACTCGTAACACAGGGGGGTTGGGTACCTGCAAAGGGACTCCAACGCTCAAGTCAGGCAGTGCACAACAAGGTTTTAGGGATTGGGTTTAGAGTTACCTTACTGAGATGACTTAGCCTCGTATTTATAGAGCGTGTACAGAATCCTAATGGGATTCTTATCGAATACTGAATGCAGGTAATTTAGGATTAGTATCCTAATGAGGATTGCCTTCCCGTTATTATCAGATATATCCCTGTAAACCTAGGATTAAGATATGGAAAGTATCTAACCATTAAGGATATCTGTCAATCCTATAATATCGTAAGTTGATGATTGACAGTTACGGATATTTAGGGATTCATCCTCTTCGTGAATCTATCGATCATGATGTCATATACTGATACTGCTCAAAGGTTGTAATCCGTGATCCGGAATACGTCGTGAGTCTTCCTCTACGCCAGCTAGGAGAGTCCGGTAGTGCTCATGCCGGGTTAATCCATGGAGCTGGATCTCGGATCACGGTCTAGAACAGTTGCCCCCAATGGTTAATTGATCATTATAGGATTGATCATTATCCTCCACCAACCAATGGTTAATTGAACGAGGAGAACTTAGACACTCAATTAACCCAGTTGACCTTAAAATCACAAGCAGCTAGTAATTAAAACACAACAGCACAAAATGAGCATAAATATAAAGAAATCTCCAAATGTATCAAGCCAAATCAGCCAATAAGACAATTTTCTCTACCAAAGTATTATCATCATTAAAGATGTGTTTGTTTCAAGGTTTGTAATTACATTTTCAAGAATCACATTTTCAGGAATAACATGACCATGTTTGTTATCCTTGGATACTTTTAAAAATACGTTTAGTTAGCATTTAAAATTTTTAAGAATCTTTTTCGGTATTACTTAGAATAACTTAAAAGCTTGTTTTATTCACACAATGCATATTTCCATAAATATATATGATAATTCTCAAAATCACCTAATAGATAAAATAATATTTAAATATATCTTTTCAGCCAAAATCACGAAACCATTGATTTCTTTGATTCTTTCAACTAATTGTATAATACAGAATAAATATGAAATATTATAACAATAAAACACAAGAAATATAATTACTTCACCTACTCACATTTTCTTTGATTCTTTTAAAAATATATCCACATTATAATAGTTGAAATTCATCAAAGCCTTGATAAATACAGGTTCCGAATAAGTTTAGGGATCCGGCTTCTCTCCAGCCGGATCTCCTCCAGCAACATTTCAGACCGTTGGATGAAAATCTAATAGTTCAGATTAAAAGATATTAATTTAATATTAATTTTTTTTAATATTTAAAAAAAAATTGGACCGTTGGATTTTCATCCAACGGTCCAGACTCCAGCTGCTGGACTTCCATCAGCTGAAGAGAATCCATTTCCTAAGTTTAGTGCAACCTTAGTAAATGTGAGTAAGTGAAGTAATTCTTATTTAACATTAGTTATTTTAAGGTACTCTAAGTTACTATTTAATATGTGAAAGATTATATAAAACTATAATAAAATTGTACCAATCTTTAAAAAGAATTTGTTACAGAAAGCTCAGCCCTTATGTGCTCAAATTCTGCCTTTGTAATTTTCATTTTCACGTGGGCTCTATATTGCTTTAAAAGTCTTTATTTATATCATATAATGCTGGATGACTAACAAAGAGCTTAGGCGTTCCAACATTGGAGCTCTATGTAGCATTTTTCTCTTTAAAAATATTTTTAAGCTTGTTAAATAATAATTTAAGTGTTTAAAAAATAATATAAAAGACCGTCTCAGACAAAAATTTCTCCGCACCGTGTTGATACAGAAAGTTGTTCTACTGATCATCTGATATTATGGTCTACGCTTCTCTTCGTTAGCATTTCCTGCTAGCTATCTTCAATTATGATCTTTTAATTATGACGACACATTCAGAAAAAGAAAAGAGGGTTAAACCAAAATCACTAGATTAACGCTATCGCCCATTGTCAATTAAACAATAACGAACGGATCAAGTTGGATTCAGTTTATCCAACTTGCTTAAAGTTCTGCCTTAATTTCAGAGAGACATAATAATTCACGCCATTGACGCTGATTTGTCCACCAGATAAAAGGATTATTCTCAAGTGCACAACTCGAAAATTAAGTTATTTTAGTGTGGATTGTGGAACAGATTATGTTATCTATGTCGATGGCCAGCATCTGCAGTTTTGCATTACGTACTGATTTCCACGTTTACCATAATCCATATATCTTGGTTATTGAAAGAAAATTTTTAAATATTGTTTTTACTTGAATTTTAATTGTATAAGTATGATTTATATTATATAAATTTATGTTAATAAATATTTATTTAAAATAAAGTTAAATTATAATAAATATATTTATCTTAATAAAAGAATCAAATATATCTTTATAATAAAAATAAAAAAATTAAATTCATTTTAAAAGATTATTTATAATATTTTAAAATATTTCAAGATATAATAAAAATATTTTTAAATATTTTTAAGATATTCTTACGTGCTTTCACAATATTCAGATGGTATACCTTTTTTTTTTTTTTGTGTGTGTGCAAGTGTTTGCGCATAAAGCAAAAGGAGCTTAGATGAACATTCATGCAACTCATGCTCCACGTCTTAATTGAATAACTTGCCTACCCGCCATTATATGTCTCTTTCTCCCTGCTCCAACTTGGAAAATAGAAAGCCACACATATCGAAAGTGAAGCTGGTTCTTTCTTAATATTTGTGCATTATTAGGGGCTTTGGAGGGATTCGGAGAATCACAATGTAAAATGACTTTTGGATGCAGGTGAAGGCATTATGCATGCCCATTTTAGATTTTTAGCATTCGGCCACATAACATGCCTGCAAATTAATCGTGTATTTAGTTCTTAATAGAATTAGGGAGGAGAAATAACTTGAATTTGGGATTAAAATAGTTGGCAATTCTGGATTGATATTGGCATGAATAGTTTTGGTGGGCTGAAGGGTATGAACATGGAAATGTAGTATTATCTCTGACCCTCCACCACCACTTTTTTTTTTTTTGGTACAGACCCTCCACCATACAATACATCAAATATACTTATTTATAAATGATACAAACCGACATACTAAGCCTCTAAAACATTCTAGCATATTCTGATATTTTCATTTCATTTGCAGCACTTTAATATTATTATTATTTTTTGTGCAAAAGGGAACTACTTATTTGATTCCCACTTGCTCGCCTCCAGAGCCCCCCACTGAATTGGTAAGACCATTGTCTTTTGAAGCCACATGCTATACTTGATTACATAGTGAAAGAGGGAAATCATTTCGTAGGCAGAATATTCATTTTAATCTCAATCAATGATAATTCATTGGCCATTCTTTATATAATATTGAGTGTCTTAAGCTTAACCGACTTTGGTCATGTTTATGAGTGTCTAAAGGTATTTGAGTACGAAGAAGAATAATAATGTTTAATTCAAACTTCAGCAGATAAAACTTTTGAAAATGTCTGCAACAACCTGCTGAGTTGTTTCAATGAGGATAATTAATTCTCCATGTGGCTCTTCATATATGCTCGTCTCGTGTGACGCTACATGCATGTTCTTTTCTTGGTTAAAAGACAACCCACTACGAAGTTTCTATCTTAGTTTTTTAGGTTATATACAGATAAATTCTACCAACTGTAAGAGCTGTGTCCTCACGATAATACTCTTTTATGCATTATTCTTTTGCAATGTATCTCACTTCCCTTCTGTTAAATAAGAGCAATTATTACTGTTATTATTATTTTTTAGAGAGAGAGAAAGAGATGTCAGTTTACCTCATAGCTAAACGGTGTTATCTGCTCCTATTATTTTGTTAAACATTAAGCAAACAACTGAATGGAAACTTTTAAAATACTCTTAAAAGAGTTTGGAGCATGGATGTTTCATGATTTTTTTCTATTAATTTGAAAGAATTTTATATCAATGATTGAGAATCACCACATGTAATTTGTTTAATAAATTAAAGTGTCAAAATTATCAATTTACTGATTTATCCTTAAAAAAATAAAAATTATATGAAAAGTCTAATTTTCTTTTCTTTTCTCTCTCCTTTCTTCCTCCTCTGGTTCGAGTTTCTTTCTACTTACTGAGTCATTGTGCCGCCAAGGGCTGCCAGCCTACCGCTGCCACACTTCTTTTTTGGTGTGTTGCTGCTGCATTGCCACAATTGCATTTTTGCTCCACTCTGCGTTGCATCGATATGCTCTGCATCAATCTGTTATGCGTCAATCTGATCTGCACTACAATGATCTGCTCTATGCTGCTCTATGCTCTACTCCGCCACAGCTTAGGCCAGATATGCTCTGTCACAGCTCGGGCCGTGCCATTAGTATAACACAGAAAGCTAGAATACTCCTCTTCCAAAACGTTCGGTTCTACTTACTGGTACCGCAGCTCACTGACCATAAAGGAGAAATAATAGTTCTTTTCTGCTTACTTTTGGATTTGACATTTAGAAAGAGTGGAAGATGACATTTATGTTGATATTTTTTATTTTTTTTTCCTGAATTAACATTTCTTTTTTATCCACCTAAAAATCGACTTTTTTTTTATCACTTTGATGAGAGGTGATATGTCTCTTACCCCGCTTACCCTTTCTTTTCTTTGCAGGCAATGATAATTCGCCCTGATAAAAATCTTGGAGATCTTAGGGCTGCAGAAAATTTTTAGGTAAACATTATGAACCCATGTTTTGGTTTCACAGGTACTTTATAATATTAGTGGATTTTTATTAACAAATTTATTTACTTATTTCTTACAATTAGAGGTTTAGTCTTATCTGAAAGAGATACAAGTATTTTAATTTTATTAATAATAATTAGTCATGGTCTGCATAATTATTAATTTTCTAACTTATTTCATCATCAGTTACTTGAATAAGTTGATTGGATTATAAAATTAATTCTAATCAATATTAGGCATAGTATATATTGAAAAATTAAAAAACTAACAATTGTTTAGTGACATCCCTAGCTTATCCAGCAATTGTCTAAGTTTGAAAAATTTATTTTTGGCCAAGAATACGTTATCAGATGCTATTCCAAAAACTCTTAGAGAGGTGAGAGACTTGGAAACTTTGGATCTTTCTTTCAACTAACTCTCTGGATCAATTCCTATTAAATTTCAAAATCTACATGTTATTCAACTTTTGAACCTCTTTTATAAAAATTTAGAAGAAACTATTTCTAGTGGTGGAGTTTTCCAAAATCTCTCTACTGTCCATTTAGAAGGTAATAAAAAAATTTTGCTTGCATTTTGCATGTGAACCTCATGACTATGGAAGAATGTATGTTAGACATTACATTATCATAACCATAGTGGTAAAACTAATACTATGTCTGATAGTGAAGGTAACAGGCTAACAACAACAGCAACATCTGAACTTGGAAGCTTGAAAACGATGAATTGACTTTAAATGTTCTAGTATTGACTTTAAAAACAATGAATTTCTGACTCTAGTTTATGAGTACTTAAGTAATGAGAGCTTGGAAGATTAGATTAAGAGGAAGAGAAAGCATGTAAACGAAAATGGGTTGAACATTATGGAGAGACTGAATATAGATATTGATGCTGCTTGTGCATTGGATTATATGCACAATGATAGTAAAATTTCTATTGTGCATTGTGATTTGAAACCTAACAACATTATCTTGTATGAAGATATGACTGCAAAGGTTGGAGATTTTGAATTCGCTAGGTTGCTGATTCAAAGTTTAACTAATCAAGTCTCCATTAGTTCCACTCATGTCTTTAGGAGTTTAATTGGTTTCATATATACCTCCATATTAGTAGCCTCATAACTTTCTCTTTAATTAAATAGTAGTAGTATACAACTTGTCAAGTTAAATCTCTCTTGAAAATTTTTTGAACTTATTTAAATATAATTTCTTAATACAAATATCAATATGTTTTTTATTCCCTCTTTTATGAACCTTTTAATACACATTCTCGAAATATGAAATAATTATTAGTATTCAAATCAATAAGTTTGATTCTATTTCTAAATTTTTTTCATAAGTTTATTATATATCTTTTTCAATGAAAAACTAATTATTTAACTAATTTTTGTGTTAAAAAAATAACCAATCCGATCACTCGAATTAAACCAATTTGTAAATGTTCAGTTTGGTTTGATTCAGATTTGACTATTAAAAAACACGAAAATCAAATCAAATCGAATCAATTAATTTTAATTAATTTAAATTTATTTTTTTAAAAAAACCGAACCAAACCACCTACTTATACCTCTAATTAAAGCGATGGATGCCCTTGTATATGATAGCCTTCTTTATGTCTAAAACAATGCTATTATGCATTGAGCTCCCATCTTCGGTAAATGGATTTAATAAAATAATCATGAGCTTTATGCTTCACTTCTGTTTTCCCTTTCCTTTTCAATTCCCCTTTCATTTTCTAAATCGCTCACTTATTGCAGTTTTATCACACTGAGCGGGTCCATTTTCTTTGTATGCATGTATAAATGGAGAGAATTTAAGGCATCAGAAAGAGAAAAGAAAATTCAAATAATCAGATTATCCGATCAAGAGAAACTGAAGCACGATGTTATGGAGGGGAACTGAAACCCCTGTAAGCGGAGCATGTAGTGCAAGCCTGCTAGGAGTTAGTAAGATATCAAATCAAATGTCCCTCTGAATCGAAACTCAAAGCTTTATACTATACGGTAACTAGCCTTTTCTTCTTTTGCGAGTCTTGTGACAACTTAATCTTCAAAGTGAAGCAGCAACGTTTATCAGGAAAAAATTAAAGTGAATGTTTTGTACTATATGGTAACTAGCCTTTTCTTCTTTGGCGAGTCTTGCAACAACATAATCTTCAAAGTGAAGGCTGCAACGTTTATCAGAAAAAAAAATAAAAGTGAAGCTGCAATTGCACATGGGATTTGATAGATATGGACCACAAAAGGATCTTTTGTTTTGATATCTATAATACTAGCGTAGCTAGGTGTGGAGATTTGAGACCAAATCTCAAGGTACGAGCGTTCGTCAGATAATGAACTAACGAATTAAGAGACTTACATTAACTACTGATATTCATTACTTAAAATTTTAATTAGTAATTCTTAAATTTGTTTATAAATTTAGTCATATCATTTTTTATTATAAATAATTGTACATATAAAAAAAATTTATATATTTATAATAACAAGCTCTTGTTTTGTAACTTTTACAAGATGAGAACAAATGAGGAGAAGGCTATTACAAATTACTTGAGAAGTAGTCCATAAATAAACCATTTTTTTTTATTTAACAGTATAAAGATTTAGATGTATATAAATATTATCGTTAAAATTTATAAATTTTTTATATGTATAGTTATTCATAAAAAAATAATCTAACTAAATTTATGTATAAATCTAAATATTACTAATTGAATCTAATTTTTTAATCTCAACTATTAATTTATTTTATTAATAAATCAATGATTCATCATTCATTCATAAACCACCCCTGATGGTCCATATTAGAATTCTCTCATAACAAAAATAATATTAAGTGAAGGATTCTATAATGGAATTAATGAAGTGTGGTCGTCCATTGTCTTAAAAATATAGCAAGTAAACCAATTTTTTTAACTTTTTATATTAGTTTAGTCTTTCTAAAATATTTACAATTTAGTCCTTCTATTATCAACTCTGGAGCTCCACCACTAACTCTAGCGACTCATCCACAACCACCGTCACCCCCCCACTGCTCCATTGCCGATCCTCAACATCCATGAACCAACTTGCTGCCGCATCACCATCGTCGTCGATTCTGGTGGAGGTGTGATCAGAGGTGGGGTTGTAGGGGGTGGAGAAATCCTTTTGCAAACCCAACGTGATTTGGTTTGGGAAACTTGAAAAATACACAAAGATTCCATCTTTTGATGATTTGGAGCAGAACCCAAATGCTAGGTATTTGCATATATGTGCAAATGAGACCATTCATGGGGTTGAGTTCAAGAAATATCCAACACCTAAGAATCAAAATGGGGTTCTGTTTGCTGGTATGTTTTCCAATTTTTGTTCAAAGTCTGAGGATGTGTCCAAATTTTTCCTCTCAGTAATCAAAATGGGGTTTTGGCAGTGGTGGTGGTTCGGTAGTGGTTGGAAAAATTATCCGAAGCATTTAAAATTTTAATAATTCATTTCTTGAGATATTCTGAAAAATAAACAAAAGATCAGAACTTGTTGCCGCCAGAATTGAGCAAATCCATTCCATCCCAAGAACAGTAGAGACGAACTTGCTTTTTTGATTTTTCAAAAAAATGGGATAGACAAATGCAACAAATTCGAAAACGTTTCTCGTCCAACATTATACTCCAACTTATTTCCACCGTATACCACATGGCCGTATACCACTTCCATTTTCCATCCCTTTTTCGCGCTCTTTGTTTATTTTTTTCTTTCTGAAATTTTAAACGTTTTTATGCTTCCTTCTCTCACTCTTAGTTTCTCCCATTTCTCTTGCTCTAGGTGCCAGCTTCTCCCCCACCATCGTCCACATCTGCCTCTGTCGCCACCAAAACATCACCTAGCCACCAAGACACCACCAGCCAGTTTCAACCTAATTTGCCCTAACCACGAACCAGACAACCTACATCCTAGCACCAAACCCCGCACACACCAGGCCTACCAGCTTCTTATGACCTAGTACCAAGAACCACCGCACACCATTCGCTCCACTGTCTGAGCCGGTTCCCCCATCCTAGCTTCTTCTTCCTTAGGTTCGTGGAAAAGGTGAAGACAAATCTTCTCGTGCAGTGCTAGCCCTCTATTTCAGAACAAACTTTGGGTAAAATTTTATTTCTTATTAGTGGTATAATGACTGTAATTTGAGTTAAAATCATAGCTTGGCATTATTTAAGTTAAAATCATAGCTTGGTGTTAGTTTGTAATAACCACTGTTGTTCTTGAATTTGAGACTTGTGAAATGCAATAAGTGTGTGTGCTTATAATCTATTTAAGAAAATGCCTATTTGAATGGAGTGAATTGAAATAGAGATAATGATGTATATGGTTTTTTTCTTAGAGTTAGTGTTGATATGCTATGGCAGTAGTGTGTATTTTGTTGAATGAAAAAGAGATATTATGGTATGCAAGTGCTTAAAGAATAAATTATGTGTTGCGAAGTATTTAGATGGAATGATTTGTGGTGCTTGATGATCTGAAAATTTTGCTAGTTTGTAGTGTGTCAATGTGATTTGAAATGAATTTTTTTTTGTGTCTATGTTTTGGGGAATAGGTTAATTATGGAAAATTAGCTCTTCTAGGGTCTTAGAAAACTAGTGAGTGAAAGTAGAAATGAATTTATCATATTACAGATGTCCATATCCATCATTGATGACAACTGTAGGAATGTTTTATATTCAACTCCTGCAACTTGTTTCATATGGCTTATACCAGCAAATGAGAAAGGTCATACTTTTGATCTTCCTTTTGAGATTCTCCCCTACAAAGCCTTACTCTGAAATTTCAAGGGAAAATGTTTGGTATCCAACTAAATACACTAACTTTCATCCACCGTATGTATATTTGCTGACTCGTCCGTATGCCTCCTTTTTCATTTCGTTTCCCGCTTCTCATTTAGTTTTTTTCTTTTCCATTTCACTCTCAATCTCGTCTCCTGTGTCTCCTTCATCTCCACCCTCACCTCTCCACCTTCACCAACTGGAAGCAAGAATCTTCCTTTCTTCATCAACCTTATGCTACTTTCCCACTCTAGTCAATCGCGCCTTCTCAAGGTAGGAGGAGATAAAAACCCTTTCATTTTCTTCTTATTTCATCTCTTATAACTCATGACTATGGAGTTGCTTCATCTTTTGATTCTTAAGAATCTTTTCTTTTGAAAAATCAATGATGAATACAAACTCTAGTTTCACATGTATGGCCTTTTATGTTTTTGAGTTTCTGCTTCTCAAAAGATTGTACAAACTACCTAGGATGGAGTTTTGTTCTCTGAGATTTTCGGAACTTAGGATTTCAAGGAGGCTGTAAGGGGAAGCCTCCATTGAATGTGTCATCTAATATTTTTTTTATTCTTCTTTATTTTTCTATATTTGGAAGAACCCGAAATGTGGGTTTAAAGGGTGAACAGAGACTACCTAAATGTGTTGTATTGCGGACTAGGGATTGTTCTTCTAATCCTTTTTGTTTTGATGAAGTCCATAGCTTAAAGCACTGCCTTTTACTGTGATTAGGTATCAAACCTATTCAGTAGGACACTTGCAGGATTTATAATTCCTTTCATTTTTTGGTTTCCACAAGGTAAAGCCTTGGAACTGAGATTGATGCATCTTGAAAATTGTATGGGGATGGGAGTTTGGTTGAGATATGTGAATGAACTTTTTTTCTTTGATTCTGGAAATACATATTAAAGGGTTGACTTTCAATTTGATTATAGGGCTATGACTAAAAATTATGCTTTGAGATTGTTTTAAAATATAATTAATGGTTGAGTTGTGAGAAAGTTAGACAACAAAAAGTAGATGCTTTGACTGTTTTGTTCAATTTTCATTGTATAGAACCTCATAAAGGACACTTTCCTTTCTTCAGGGACCTTTCATACAATAATTTCTCAGGAGATTTACGAAGGTCATTTGGTTCCTTAGCAAACATTGCTAGATTGTAAGTATCTTCTTTCACATGCCTTTTTTTCCCATAAACTTGATTTTTTCATTTGGGTCATTTGAGAAGAAATATATTTCTTGTGTTGTCGTGTTCATGGACAATGTAGTCAACATGAGAGGATACAAGCCTGTAAAGACACACAAGGAGAAGGGTGATAGAATAACTAATATAGTTATTCAAGTATCATTTTTACCCATAACTAAAATAGTTATTCAAGTATCATTTATTTGCTTCCCAATTCTGAATTCATATATTCAAGCTTCAACCATATATAACTATACACATACAGCTTCTGTGGAATTTTATGCAGCAAATTCCATACAAAGATCATACTAACAACCTCCAAAAAATAAGTTTCCCCCTACTTTACTTCCACTAGCTTGTTGCAACTTGTTTTCCTTTTCTTTCCTTCTTCCTCTCTTCCTCTTGCTTCCTTCCTTTACTTGTGTTTTGTTCTTGTCTTCTTTTGCTTTCTTTCTTCTTGCCTTCTGTTATGTCTCACGTGTAATGCAAAAAATGGATAATTTGTATGTGCGTCAAATACTTTAATTTTATCCTTTGTGATGTAATTATATACACGAATAAACATATCATGTGCTCCAGCAACAACCCACTGTTTGCGTGCAATAAACTTGGCTGACCTAACAGCAAAATCATGTTGTATAAGAACCCCATAGTGGTCTTGTAAGTAAGAAATATACAAAGAAAAGTATGCCTTCAAGCAAATACATCAAGAAGTACATATGCAAACAAATGGACCAGAAATGGTTAATGTACCTGGTAACTCAATAACCTCAAAAGATTTTGCCATGGTTTGAAATAGTACAGAAGAAATTAGTGTTAATTACACAAGCAAATCTTCGTAAAAATTAATAATTACACAAGGTATTCTGTCTACAATTACATAAAATTGTAGTAGTCTATAGTGTGTTTTCTACCATAGGCTTATTGCATGTCTTATCTTCAAGTACTTGCGTATCCACTTCTATCATGTTTTGAAATAATATATCTTCAATAATTTTGCAACTTGTTTAACTAAGAAATGTAGATTGCTAGGCACAAGTTCCAAGTCTCATTTTGAAAATTCTTTATATTTCTTAACTTTGTTGTTTATTCAAGTTTGTAGCCTGTTAAGGACTTGGAAATGGTAATATGAGGGAACCTTACATTATCAACATCATAAATAGTGGGAAATTCTTTAGTAAATAAGAATCTCCTAAAAATTTAAATGATTTGGTTGAACTAGTGTGTTCCCTATTTAAATGATTTGTGTAAGTTTCTAATTTGTTGTTCCTTAGGCTTAGGGAATTTTAAATGACACAATTAGTTCAAAATGATAAAGTTGGTGCATGTCTATGAGTTGTGACCAATACGATTGATTATTCATTTGTACTTTAATCTTATTGAACTGGTGAAAATTCATACTTGGTCTTCTGTATATGCAGAATACTTACATGGACAACTCACAGGCAAGATGGAGGTGTGATTTGTCCAACATGAATCAGGTAACCAACTTGGTTAATTAATATAGAAAAAATCTGTTATATGTGTTTGGCTATGTGCATATGTTGACTAATTTGTTCTCATAATGCAGAAGGTGCGATTGAGGCATGTTTGTACACCGAGGTTGTTGACTGAGGTGAATAGTTCATTGACAGATGCCCAGAAGTCCCGAATTGAGTCTACCCCATTCAAGTCACTGTTATATATGCCAAACAATTTAGAAATCAACTGTGTCTTGTTATGGGAGTTAGCATCTAGATGGGTTGAAAGAGATGAGGGATTTCGAGTTAGGGGGTAGGGTTATCCCATTCAGTCCGTTAGACGTATGCTTGGCACTTGGATTGCAGATTGATGGGAAAAGAGCAACCCGACGTGACGATGGAGTGGGCCGAACTTTGTCCTTATTTAAGGGGGACGATGTAACCATTGACACAGTTTATCTTGAGCTGTATCAGCACGTAGGGAACAATGATGTGGATAACTTTTGTCGACTTTATATCCTACTTGCTTTTGGAGAGTTCTATTTTCCCGTTACAGGTGTTAACGTGCATTCTGCCTTCACACACTTGTTGGATAAGTTGGACTCCCTAGATAATTATAGTTGGGGTTTAGCAGTGTATGATTTTTTAGTTGATGACTTGACCCGAGTTGCACGTGCATTGAACGAGGGTAAGAATATCCACCAAATCCATTTAATGGGATGTGCTGCACTTCTGCAAGTACATGTTTTGTTATTTACTATGCTTCCTGGTTGTTATAATTGTTTCATGCAAAATTATAGCTTTTTTCTATTCTTTTCCTATTGCATCATTTTGATACCATACATATGATTTTCTACAAGGTTTGGGCTTTTGATCACTTGCCATTGCACCCCACATCAACTGTGATAAGTGGTCAATCCTTCCCACGTTAATTGAACTGGCACGTGTTTAGGGCGAGGGAGGAGAAAGTACGCACGACATTTGAAAAAAATAAAGTAACGTGCAACATTTAGATGGTGTGTGTAGTGCTGTGACATTTGTATGAAAATGATTTTGTATAAAAAAAAGTTATGGACTTTAGCCGTAGTAGTCCACCTTCACCATACTTCTTAACTACGTATCTGTTAGTTATTAACATGTAGGTAACTAAAGATCTGGTTGCATCAAGAGAAGAGAACCAGATTGACATAGTCAAGGATGCAATGGCACCTGAGCAGCAACATGATGTTGGACATTGGCGGCCGAGGCCGTTTGATGTGAAGGACCTTGCTAGTGATATTTCTCAGATGGTTGCTGAAAACGTGCAAATGAAGGAAATGATTGCTATTCTAGAAATAGAAGTGAGCACATTGAAATAACTATTATTACATCGTTCAGTGCCTCCACCTTCACGTTGTCCTGTAGGCAGTCCAGTATGTGACCAGGGTACTCAACCATTGAATCGCGTGAGCACTCCTTTCTACGGATTCGATGAAGGTGGTGAGCCGAGGGAGCAACAATCACCTGCACGTGGCATCCCTTCAGTTGCACCTATTGGCTACTCTGATACACACCCGAACCCAGTCACAGACAACCCCAACTCTAATATTTGCATTCGGGTTAAGGCTCACCCCAGGAAGCGTGTGCTTAGCAAAAGCACCCGAACTCCTTACACTAAACTGCAAAAGAATAAGAAGAAAACTAATTTGCATACCCAAGTTTTTACCCACTGCACCAAAGTGCTTAAGAAATAGAACCACGATTCCACGTAAGCTTTTGAATTACCAACATAGCATGCTTGATAAGTATAATACTGATTTTACTTAGGCTAATATTTGTCATTTGCATCTTGTACAATTTCAGCATTAGACGTATTGTTTTGTGATTGTCTTTAAAACATTTGTTTTGGGTTGTGGTGTAGGACGGTGGTGAGACTGTACAATTAGTTCCTTACCATTGCAGATGCCTTTTGCATGAAATCAAGAGGGTTGGTCAACAATATGGTAAGAACGAATTACGTTCAACTCATAATTTAGATTATGTATATCACACCCACTTATTGCGTCGGTTCACATATAAGGACCTTCTTTAATTCACTCTTTCAGGTTATTATGCTGGCTACAAGGGTTTTTGTGGGAGATGAAATGGAGCGAGCACGAAGAGTGACCCATCACATGTTTTGTCCCACGTTTATGGTAACAACAACATGCTCAATTAACTTAGAACTGTATGCCCATTGACAATGAAACCTTAACTTATTGTTGGTTATTTATAAAATGTAGGATTTTGTGAAAAGTGGACTACAGCGTTTCAAATCAGATCGCCACAGGCCCTGGCAGAGTATTAACGACTTCATGCCTCATACTGAAGTGGGATATGACATCACCCAATGCAACTTGGTAACTTTTACACATTATGTGTAAAAAATGACATGTGTTTGGCTGCATACACTATATTGGGCAACATCTAGGGTTTAACCCATCATTTACCTAGTTGGATTGTGTACAGTGTTTTATTTTCTTAATACCGCATAAGAAAAGCATTTGAGGAATGATAATACTATTTATGTATGGATATTACAAGGAACACATTCAATGAACTTGAATACATTTCTTCATGTAAATATTCACTCCAGTCGTGTTCGACTACCATTGGTGGTATTATGCGTTGGATCTGAGAATTAAAAAGTTGTATATGTTGGATTCAATGGGCAGTCACAATGACACTGAAAAAGCTAGGCTGGACCTTCTAACGGTATCATACTCCTCTAATGCTATTGTAATGATAATGTATTAGTTGTGCTGTATAATTTGACTTTGAACTTTACTTTGAATTTGTAGAAGCTTTGATTTGAAGAATTATTGCATATACTTAGTCCAACCTTGACGAATGACCATCCTTTAGAGCTAGTGGAGGTTGACTTACCCCGGCAGCACACCTCGTGAGTACGGTTGCACTTATTTAAAAATATTAATTATTATGTTGAGGCATAGGTGTTTAATTTTTTCCCTTGTGCTTGCTTATATGTTATTGAAACATGGATGATTGTGGAATATATGTTATCAAGTACATGGAGTTGTGGGATGGACACAAGATGTTTAGGGAGAAGACTATGCCCGAATGGAAAGAGGTGAGGAAGCATGGGCATTTTTTGATTTAACAATTACATTCTTTTTAGGTTATTTATTTATTCGTACTATACTAGTACAAGTTGAAGTCACGCAAATGCGACATGACTTATTATGTGGCTGGGTCTTGCATCTGAAGAACGAGTGCAGAGAAGAAGTTTTGTGAGTTGCAAATGCTATGGAGTTGCTGTTTTGATTTACAAATTTTATTTCACACACTTTAGCTTGGCCCTATGAATAGTTATTGCTATACCCTACGTATAGTTACCCCCGCCTTTGGGAACTCTTTAGTGGATTCACCAGGAACATATACTAATTAACCACTTGTATGTAATGAATTAACCATTCACTAATGGATTCAGTATTGCGTTTTATATTATGGACTTATTTGGAACTGTATTTTATATTATCCAGAAACTTGTCGATATTAACTACTTTTTCATACTATATTTACCAGCTATATTAGACCTCACCAAGTAATGAGATTCACCAGAAATAGACATACATTGACCATTTATTTATAATGAATTAACCAGTTACTCATGAACTCACCAAATAATGAGATTGACCGCGGTTAGCCATGGTATTCTGACCATATACTCCAAAATTGTTGGGATTCACTAGAAACCTATACTGATTAAAAACTTAGATATAACTGATTAACCACTTATTTTGGAACTCACCAAGTAATGAGATTCACCACTGTTTCCATGATTTTGTGTTCAAAACAATATTACACATATAAAGGAATGCTAGTGCTTCATTTCTAACTAGTTTGCCCCATTATTGGGAACTCTTTTTTGGATTCACCAGAAACCTATACTTATTAACCACTTAGACGTAACTGATTAACTAGTTATTTTAGAACTCACCAAGCAATGAGATCCACCACTTTTTCCATGATTTTGTGTTCAAAACAACATTACACATGTAAACTCCAGCTAGTGCTTCATTTCTAACTAGTTTGCCCCATTATTGGAAACTCTTTTTTGGATTCACAAAAAACTTATACTGATTAACCACTTAGACGTAACTAATTAACCACTTATTTTGAAACTCACCAAACAATGAGATTTATTACTTTTTCCATGATTTTGTGTTCAAAACAACATTACACATGTAAAGAAATGCTAGTGCTTTATTTCTAACTAGTTTGCCCCATTTTGGGAACTCTTTTTTGGATTCACAAAAAACTTATACTGATTAACCACTTAGACGTAACTAATTAACCACTTATTTTGAAACTCACCAAACAATGAGATTTATTACTTTTTCCATGATTTTGTGTTCAAAACAACATTACACATGTAAAGGAATGCTAGTGCTTCATTTCTAACTAGTTTGCCCCATTATTGGGAACTCTTTTTGGATTCACGAGAAACCTATACTGATTAACCACTTAGACGCAACTGATTAACCATTTATTTTGGAACTCACCAAGCAATGAGATTCATCACTTTTTTCCCATGATTTTGTGTTCAAAACAACATTACATATGTAAACTCCAGCTAGTGCTTCATTTCTAACTTGTTTGCCCCCATTATTGTGAACACTTTTTGGGATTCACCAGAAACATATACTTATTAACTACTTAGATGTAACTGATTAACCACTTATTTTGGAACTCACCAAGTAATGAGATTCACCACTTTTTTTCATGATTTTGTGTTCAAAACAACATTACACATGTAAAGGAATGTTAGTGCTTCATTTCTAATTAGTTTGCCCCATTATTGGGAACTCTTTTTTGGATTCACCAGAAACCTATACTGATTAATCACTTAGATACAACTGATTAACCACTTATTTTGGAACTCACCAAGCAATGAGATTCACACTTTTTTTCATGATTTTGTGTTCAAAACAACATTACACATGTAAAGGAATGCTAGTGCTTCATTTCTAACGAGTTTGTCCCATTATTGGGAACTCTTTTTTGGATTCACCAAAAACCTATATTGATTAACCACTTAGACGCAATTGATTAACCACTTATTTTAGAACTCACCAAGCAATGAGATTCACCACTTTTTTCTATGATTTTGTGTTCAAAACAACATTACACATGTAAAGGAATACTAGTGCTTCATTTCTAACTAGTTTGCCCCATTATTGGGACTCTTTTCTGGTTTCACCAGAAATCTATACTTATTAACTACTATAGACGTAATTGATTAACTAGTTATTTTGAAACTCACCAAGCAATGAGATTCACCACTTTTTCCATGATTTTGTGTTCAAAACAACATTATACATATAAACTCCAGCTAGTACTTCATTTCTAACTAATTTGCCCCCATTATTGTGAACAAATGTTGGGATTCACTAGAAACATATACTGATTAACCACTTAGACGCGACTTATTAACCACTTATTTTGGAACTCACCATGCAATGAGATTCACCACTTTTTTCATGATTTTGTGTTCAAAATAACATTACACATGCAAAGGAATGGCAAGTGTTAATGGTCTTAAGAAGTTGAATTCTTGAAGACTTGATCTGGTATTGTCTGAGAAATAAAGAGTTGGGAGATGAACATGATCTATTATGGAAAGGATATAATCTGCTATTAGTGTTTGAAGATGATTTGACAAGTTAAATTTGGTCTCTGACAAGTGGTGTGAAGACAGCTATGGTCTCACACAATTAGTTATGGGCTAGTATTATGTCTCTAGGAATTAAGTCAGCTCGTGGAAATGGTCTCTGGAAGTGCAATAAACTATCAAGAAAAGGATAAGTATCTATTATGTGTGATTTAGAATTTTGGCTGATAAGAAATTTGTTTTCTGCCATAGCTCAATAACCGGTTAAGATAACTATATAGCCAATTATTTCAACTCACAAGGCCATAAAATTTAATTTTTCATACACAGCTAACCGATTAGACAGACACTCTAATCGATTATTTCACCATATCGTAAGCTCCATTTTCATTTCTACAATGCACTAATTGGTTAGACCCAACATGCTTACCGGTTATTTGCTCAAATAGAGAGCTCTTCTTTTATTCTCACAATGCTCTAATCGGTTATTTTCCTAAACAGTGAGCTCCTTTCTCGTGCTAATCGGTTAGCCATCATGCTCTAATCGGTTAGCCCAATCCTTTTAACCGATTATTAAGCCCCTCAAAACACCAAAACAGTAGCATCCCTTTCATTTTCATGACGGTCCCTATACCTCTATTCTCATCTTCTTCTTCTTCCCTTAAACACCCACTACTCTCCACTCATACCCATCTCAAATCTACCACAAATCCACCATTTAAATCCTATTTCCCTCACATTCTACCACTTTCCATCACTCTTCTTTAATTAAATTCCATTGTTCTTCAAAAATTCTCATCTCCCCTCACACTTTCTCTCTCTTCAAACGTGCCTTAACCACCATTTTCATCCACCATGGCTAGCAGCTCTTCCTTACCCAAAAGGTCATACTCCAAAAACCCAAATGTCCTAAAGGAAACACCTCCTACATAAAATGACCCGAATTTCTCCATAGCCTTGAACCTTGGAAGATTTTTCTCCCAACCTGCTCAAATGAAGAAATATCAGTTGGAATTTCATGCTCGACGCATCATTTCACCAAAATGGATAGACTGGGAATTTTTCATCAATGAAGGATTCACTTCTTTTGCAGAATTCTTTGAATTCCATGGATTGAGAACACTTGTCACTACTAATCTCGGGTATTTCTATCTTGAACCTACTAAAGCTTTTTTCTGCAATTTAACTATTGTGGGCAGAAATTTGGTTTCTGAAATCAAAAGGCATAAAATTATTGTGAATCCAAGTAAGTGGGTTCCTCTGTTTGGTCTTCTTCACTCTGGAGAGAAGCTTAAATTGGAAAATCATAGCTCATAGGGAAATTATAGCAGAGATCAAGCTGTCATGGGCATGCTTCAGCCTGGCATTCAAATGTCAAAGGGAACTTTTACTACATGCCTTTTGAAGTTGCAAGATCGTCTTCTCCATTTTATTGTAACTCATATCCTAGCACCATGGGCAAGTAACTATGCCCTGGTTGAAGAGGAAGACATCTTCATGGTGTGGCTGCTCAAAGAACGCATAAAGATCAATTGGCCTTATTACATCATGCATTATATGATGAAAGCTAAAGGAAAGGCAGTTATGGATCTTCCTTGTGCCCTATTGGTTGCTCGAATTCTAGACAACTATAATGTCCCCCTAATGGATGATGGAATCATAAAAATTGCTAGTCCCCACAAGTTTGGACTTACCTCTCTCAATCGAATGCAAGTGAAGAAAATAAATGGCGAATGAACTTATGGTTGTGGGTATGTGGCAGCAGCACCACAAGAAGAAATTTCTGCTGCTCCGACTGATGTTCCTATGGAAGAGGCACCAGCGACAAGTAGCATCTCAGAAGCTATAAGTGAATCACGCATTCTTGCTGCCATTGCGGATCTCAGAACTTACCAGGAGCATAATAACTCAGTCATCTTCGATCACTTAAGTGCTATGGAGGATCGCCTGGATAGGCTCAAGCGTCGCTACCCAACACCCGAGCACCATGGGGCTTAGGCATGGAATATCAATTTCAGTTATAGCACTGTTTCTGACCTTGTATGCTTTTGTTACAATTATATTTTGGATATTATGTTATGACTATGACTTTAATTTTTGATATCATGTTTTTTTTTTAATTGTGCAAGTTATCGTACCACCATGGCATGATTAATTGGCCACTTGGACATGTTTTAATATGATTTGCATGCTAATTTTGGATTGGGTCGTATAACTTGCATGTAGGTCTTAGATCTTATGTAAAGGTATATTAGGATTCACTCTAAGCTCATCAAATGACTTTCTTAAAATGGCTTTGTAAAATCACTATTTCTATTTATGAAAAACATAGTTTAAACAAATGGTTTTTAGCAAGGATCAAAAGCTTTTCTGAAAAGCCTCTTGGAAATATTTCCTTTTCTAAGTCAATAACAAATTTAGAGCAATTTTAGAACCAATACAGAAACATGTCATTTTATGTTTTTAAATGAACCAACTAATTAGGTTAAAAGAATAACCTGTTGTTTGTCCTATTAGAGGCCAATTTTGAAGGCCCCTAACCGATTAGGAGCAGCTCCTAATCGATTAATCTGATGAAATAGAGGCATTGCCTCTTTATATCTAATATGCCTAATCGATTAGGCAAGTTAAGTAATCGGTTATTTACTTTCTCAGAAGCAAATATTTTCATTTCCTAACCAGTTAGCTTGAGGACCTAATCAATTATTGAATTTTACAGAAGCCAATTTCTATAGTTCCTAACCGATTAGGAACTGCCTCTAATCGGTTAGAATGATACAATAGAGGCATTGCCTCTTTATATTTTTCAGGCCTAACTGGTTAAGGTGACTTGGTTAATCGATTAATTGAGTTAACAGAAGCATTTCCTTTTGTTTCTAAACTGGACCTAACCGATTAGGATATAGCCGTAATTGGTTATTCACTAAAACATAAGCTTATGGTTTTGACTTTAAAGAGCTCCTAACCGATTAGTGACTGAACCAAGATAAAGCTCTGTGTTTGTTTTTCTAAATTCACTCTTTAATATTGTGCATTGCTTTATTGAATTTGCTTGAATACTATCTTGCTTGATTGTTGTATTCATAAGTAAAAGTGTTCATCTCATCCATCTATTCATCTCTATTAATCAAATAACTTCAACGAAAATAGTGCTTCAAGTATTTTGCGAAAGATTTGCGAACTTACAAAAGAGTCCATATCTACTTCTGCTATTCTTAAGGCTGCAGGTAAAAATACACAAAAATACACCTGGATTACAAAAGATTCATCTATCGCTTATGTATCACATTATGTATCCATGTACATCACCAATATTGTGGCATTGCAATAATACAATCCTACCATTCACCCTAAAAAATATATATATCTTCCTCCTCTACGTGTAATTACATGTACTTTATACACATTACATGTGAAGTATAAATAACAACAGTACAGAAACAATCCACTTAAAAGGACAAAAAAACTACTTAAGTGGGTTCCTGATGATACACTAATATCTTTTTTCATAGTTGCCACAAAAAATATCCGCCAAATCACAGTGTGATCGCACATTCACTGTCATTGCTCCTAAGTATTTGTCAACACACTTGGTCCATGTAAATTATCCCATATACCAAAAAAAGGAAATCAACCTATAACACAACAGTAGATTGGATTAGTCCTAAAATATACCTTTGAAGTATGTACATGAAGATGCCCTATATAATTTATATAAATTCAATATTGTACTATGTCACGGATGAGCATCCTGTGTATCTTCAAATTGCATTGCATTACCAGTAACCACCAAATTGGTGTATGACATTTGACTAGGACAACCCTAGACAAAGACATATAAGCATGTCAATTTCAATCACTACAATGAAATAAATGAGCATATATTGGACATACCTGCGGCCTTTGACTGACATCATGATCAGTTCCTTCTAATAATGATAAAAAACTAGTTGATGACTCATGTGATAGTTGCGAAACCCAATAGCTACTGTCACACATTGGTACTGCAACATTTGCACTCAGCTCAACAGCTGTTGACTGTTAAGCAACAATATACCAAACATGAATATATAAACTATTCATTGAAACAAACAATTTAAGTGTGAGTAACTTAAAACTTAAGATCCATTTCAACAATGATTACAAATGATACACAGTTTTGGTGTTTACACATACCATAGTACAATCATCACGACATTCTCCACAGCTATTCAATTCTATAGATGACTCTATGCGTAACTTCTTTCCATCCATATGACTTGAGCTTCCATCAATGCACTCCTACATATTCACATTAAAATAACTTAATGCACTAATAAAAATGGATGCTAATCAATCTAAATGAAACATATTCACAACCAAAACATCCCATACAATAATAATAAAAAATTCATATATACATACCTCAATTGTCAAACTTTGACGATGCTAGTCTTTTCTCTTTCTCAATTTGAGGATTACTCAATCAACTTTAGATATTTTTCTATTGCTTGGGGGTCGTCCTTTCCGCGGTACATATAATGGACTACGAATGCTAGTATTAGCAGTTTCAATGCACTCATTTAACTTCTTTTGACGGTCATCACCCTTGCATGTTGTTCTACCAGCTTGCTTAGATACAGCCATCGAGTGCATCTTGCTTTTATATTCACATAGTCCCTGGTGGAGAGCATCTGTGAGATCCTCAAACATTGCAGCAACTTCAGCCATCTCATAGAAATGCTTGCATAATTTTTCAAACCTTTGCATTTGTGGCTTCAACAAAGTCACATCATAACTGCTCTTTATGTAAGCATGTCTTCGTATAATGTTTTTGCTCCATCTTCGTAAAATATATTTTGATGGCACTTCTTGAACCATTTCATAACCAAGGACACAAAATGAATGTCTATACATAATTCTTCTAAATTCAAACAACAAGCAATTGCAACTAACATCATGGTTGTCACAATTAAATACCACCTCAAAGATAGCATTCTTTCCTAACCCTCCAACTACCATATCCGCCCTTACATGGTAAGTACAAAGCATTCCCTCCACACACTGAAGGGACGCAAAACAGTCCATTCTTCCTCTAAATTTAGCTTGGACCTCAACAAACTTTGCATGAGTGTACTTGATTTGAAACTATATTTCAATGGATGAGTTTGACCCACATTGAATTATGGAGTCCATTGATTTGAAATCTTCCTGAAATTCCTTTTCTACCTTACTTCTTAGAGCATTATCATACTGCCTCACAAATTGCTACAAGCTGGTCTTTGAGTTAATATATCCGTTAAAGAAAGCATAGATGCTCTCACTGTGTTGTGTTGTTGACATCCCTGCCCAAAAATATTTCTTTAAGAAAATTGGCACCCATCTATGCCGCTCCATGTACAAACCACTCAACCAATTGTTATCTTCCAATTCAAACTCTTTGATGAAGGCAGACCACTTTTCTTCAAAATCTTCCACTGTTAGGATATCATAAACAGCTACTTTCATTGCATTCTTGATATTGTTATATTCAATGCAACCTTTCAGCTTCTCAGGGATTTTTTTTTATTATACGCCATAGACACCATCTATGTCGAGTTGTTGGAAAGACTATCTCAATAGCATTTTGCATGGCCCTACATTGGTCTGTGATAATATTAATAGGTGCCTTACCTGACATGCAATGAAGCCATGATTCAAATAGCCACACAAATGACTCTGTGTCTTCAGCTGAAATTAGACCACATCCAAGCAAAACTGATTGGCCATGATGATTCACACCGACAAAAGCAGCAAATGACATGTCATATTTATTTGTCAAATATGTTGTGTCAAAAGTCACAACATCTCCAAATGACTCATAAGTGGCTCTACTTCTAGCATCAGTCCAAAATACATTTTACGCATGAAAATCATCATCAACATCTATCTCGTAAAAAAAATTACTATTATCCTCTTGCATTCTCACAAAATAATTCTTCAACGCCTTCCTATCACCTTCCTTGCCAATTCTACGTCTTTCCTTGTTGACATAATTTCTAGCATCTTGCTCATTAAATGATAAGTTCTCGTACCCTCCTACCTCATAAGCAAGAGACTGGACTGTTTTATGTATTCTCACCCCTGCATCATCATTCACTTCAATTGTTCTTTTCACGTGCATGCTAAGATTCCTATTATCTTTCAACATTCTCGCCTTCGCCGGGCTAAGTTCATGACAGTGTTCAAGTATAGCTGTATTGATGCACCATCGTCCATCTGCCACCTTCTTCACTGTAATTTTTGCTTCACAATTTGTCCTTCTAATTGGAAGTGTCTTCATTGTGTTTGGTATTATTGACACATGTTTTCCCTATCTTGAACAAGCTAGTATAACGTAATTTACCTTACTATCATCTTTTTTTTTTTGAAGTTCTATTTACAATACCAAACCCCTTTTTGTAAGCATATTTCCTATAAAATTCCTTAACGTCCTCCTCTGATGGAAACAACATCCCTCGTTTTGGCTCATAACTTTCAAACTCGCCATCCAAGGCATCACTTATAATGAAGTCACATTCACATGCTTCTTCCACATTATCAACAACCTCAGATGTATTCAGATTATTTGAACCCTCCATCAACTTCGATTTTGGGTCACTACGCACACCTGTAAATTATCAAGTATTCACTGTCATGTTACAAACAAATGAAAAATTAAGAAAGGGCAATGGATAAACAAACAAATGGAAGTAGATAATGAAGATAGAGACCCATTCGAATGGGTAAACCCTATAAAAGCCACACTTAACCACTTTTGACATGAAATGAAGCTTAAAAGGGAACCTAGAACAATCTAGTCTAACAAAACAGCTTATAACTGTAGTCATGTAAATCATCTTTCACTTCACTGTAGCTCAATTGACACCCATGTTAACCAATTACACGTAATGTATTAACCAGTTATTTTGGAACTCACCAAGTAATAAGATTCACCACTTTTTTCTATGATTTTGTGTTCAAAACAACATTACATATGTAAACTCTAGCTAGTGTTTCATTTGTAACTAGTTTGCCCCTTTATTGGGAACAATTTTTAGGATTCATTAGAAACCTATACTGATTAACCACTTAGATGTAATTCATTAACCAGTTATTTTGGAACTCACCAAGCAATGAGATTCATCACTTTTTTCATGATTTTGTGTTCAAAATAACATTACACATGTAAAGGAATGCTAATGCTTCATTTCTAACTAGTTTGCCCCATTATTGGGAACTCTTTTTTGGATTCACCAGAAACCTATACTTATTAACCACTTAGACGTAATTGATTAATCAGTTATTTTGGAATTCACCAAGCAATGAGATCCACCACTTTTTTCATAATTTTGTGTTCAAAATAATATTACACATGTAAACTCCAACTAGTGCTTCATTTCTAATTAATTTGCCCCCATTATTGTGAACACTTTTTAGGATTCACCATAAACCTATACTGATTAACCAGTTATTTTGGAACTCACAAAGTAATGAGATTCACCACTTTTTTCATGATTTTGTGTTTAAAACAACATTACACATATAAACTCCAGCTAGTACTTCATTTCTAACTAGTTTGCCCCCCATTATTGTGAACACTTTTTGGGATTCACAAGAAGCATATACTTATTAATCACTTAGACATAATTGAATAACCATTTTTTTTGGAACTCACTAAGTAATACGATTCACCACTGTTTCTATGATTTTGTGTTCAAAACAACATTACAAATGTAAAGAAATGCTAGTGCTTCATTTCTAACCAGTTTACCCCATTATTGGGAACTCTTTTTTGGATTTACCAGAAATCTATACTGATTAACCACTTATTTTGGAACTCACCAAGCAATGAGATTCACCACTTTTTTTCATGATTTTGTGTTCAAAACAATATTACACATGTAAAGGAATGCTAGTGCTTCATTTCTAACTAGTTTGCCCCATTATTGGGAACTCTTTTTTGGATTCACCAGAAACATATACTTATTAACCACTTAGACGTAACTGATTAACCAATTATTTTAGAACTCACCAAGCAATGAGATTCACCACTTTTCCCATGATTTTGTGTTCAAAAAAACATTACACATGTAAACTCCAGCTAGTGCTTCATTTCTAACTAGTTTGCCCCTTTATTGGGAACACTCTTTGGGATTCACCAGAAACCTATACTGATTAACTACTTATTTTGGAACTCACCAAGCAATGAGATTCATTACTTTTTCCATGATTTTGTGTTCAAAACAACATTACACATGTAAACTCCAGCTAGTGCTTCATTTCTAACTAGTTTGCCCTCATTATTGCGAACACTTTTTGAGATTCACCACAAACCTATACTGATTAACCACTTAGACGTAATTGATTAACAAGTTATTTTGGAACTCAACAAGCAATGAGATTCACCACTTTTTTCATAGTTTTCTTCCTAGCTACTCCCAACGTGTTTAAAACAACATTACATATGTAAACTCGAGTTAGTACTTCATTTCTAACTAGTTTGCCCCCATTATTGAGAACACTTTTTGGCATTCACTAGAAACATATACTGATTAACCATTTAGACATAGCTGATTAACCAGTTATTTTGGAACTCAACAAGTAATGAGATTCACCACTTTTTCCATGATTTTTTGCCCATCTACTCTCAACGTGTTCAAATCAACATTACACACGTAAACTCTCGCTAGTATTTCATTTCTAACTAGATTGCCAGAAACTTATGCTGATTTACCAAAATATGCAACATTTCACCCCTCATATAGCCAAACTAGAAAAAGGTAGAAACTTCAAGTGTCCATTGTGGGAAAAACGAAAGATTCTGAACAAAAAGTGGACAAAACTCACCTGAAATGCAGAAAACCCTGGAAGTGTTGAAACCCATGCGTGCGTCTGAGAGTGAAGGTGAGGCAACGATAGTGAAAATCCAAAGAGGGGAGTATCGGAGTGAGTGTGAAAATGAAAGCAAGGAGACGAGACCAACGTTTGACGAAGAGAGGCGAAAGCTTTGAGAGGATCAAATGCAAGATGGAAGGAAGATGAAGAACAGGAGGAAGAGGAAAGGGATGGAACGAGGAAAAGGGAGGGAACGAAGGAACGAGGAAAGTTAAAAATGAAAGAGATATTGAAACTGATAGAGAAAGATAGAGAAAAAGGGAGGGAACCAGGAAAAAGGGGCCGATTCAGTAAAATACGGTAACGTGGCATACGGTGAACATACGTTAGAGTATAAACGTTGGACATATAGCGCGATTGCAACAGATTTAGCTTAGGGGCCTTTTTGCAATAAAGTTGCAAATAATTTTTATATTTTATAGTGATTAAATTTGTAATTTACAAAAGTTATTCATTGCCTTTTCAATAAGTTACATGTCACTAATTTTAGCTCTTAGTTTTCTTAATTAATATATATGTACAAACTTGGTCCATTGATGGTCTAAATATTTTTGAAAAAAAATCATCATATACTCCTATTAGAAATGTATGCACTGTTGATATCATTTTTAAGGGTGTTAGATTTAGTGAGAGAAAATGATTAAAAAAAATAAATATGATGAATGATATTAGGAGGAGTATGAAAATAAGTATATGTACTGTTAATGATAAGAATATCATAATTGAATATTTTTAGGACCACTGAAGACAAAACATAAATTAATTATGGAACGTTTAATATGGATTATTTTGGAGTGGTCTATGAATGAATTAAGTGTAAATCAGTCATTGATTTATTGTTAAAATCAATTAATAGTTGTGATTAAAATTTTAGATATCTATAAATTTTAACTAATAATATTCAGATTGACACATAAATTTAATCAATCATTTTTTTAAATAATTATACATATAACAAATTTATAAATTTTAACTAATAATTTTTATATACACTTAAATTTACATATAAATCTCATAAATTGCAGGTTAATAAATGAATCTCTTCCTAATTGGTTTATATTAACCTTATCTGTTAATTATTATAAAGAAAGAAGTGGCTTTTGCACTGATAAAGTTAACAAAGTTTCCTCATACCTAAAAAAATTTACAAAGGTTCCAGCATATGTACTTATGAAGCTGATAATATATAGCTTCCTTTAGTTGTTAATATTCAAACAACTAAGGGTACAACAAGGAGAAGGCTAATATCAACCGGTTAAGAAGAGGTTTATTTACGAACTTATGATTTTTTATATATAAATTTGTGTGTATATAAAAATTATTAATTAAAATTTATAAATTTTTTTATATATAATTATTTATAAAAAAACTTAGTAAAATTTATATATAAATTTAAATATTATTAATTAAAATTTATAAAAATCTAATTTTTTAATTTTAATTATTAATTTATTTTAATAATAAATTAATAACTAATTTGTACTTAATCTATTCATAAACTACTTATAAATGATTCATACTAAACATTTCCGTACAATAAAGTTGATCATTACTCTAAGAAAAAAGAAAAGGCTGCTTTTTGCCATAGGTTTGTAAAAAGATAAAGACCGCATCATATGTACCTCTGACATGGATATTAATTAAAGATATAATTTTGAAATATATATTTATGTTGATTGTTTTATATATTATTTAATTATGAATCTTAGCTAGGTGTAGAGATTTGAGACCAAATTTGAAGGTACGACGGTTCGTCAGATAATGAACTAATGAAGAGACTTGCCTTATGTTTTGCAACTTCTACAAGATGAGAACAAAAACAATATAAAGTTAATTATTAGAAAGAAAAGAGTGACTTTTGCACTAATAAAGCTTACAAAAGGTTCCTTCTACCTTAAAATAAAGTTTACAAAGGTTCCAGCATATGTACTTATGAAGCCGATAATATATAGCTTCCTTTAGTTCTTAGTGTTCAACTAAGGGTGCAATAAAGTTGATAATTATTCTAAGAAAAAAAAAGGCTGCTTTTATATTGCCATAGGTTTGTAAAAAGATAAAGACCCCATCTTATGTACCTTTGACATGGATATTAATTAAAGATTTAATTTTGATCTATATTTATGTAGATTTTTAATATATTATTTAATAATGAATCTTAGCTAGGTGTAGAGATTTGAGACCAAATTTCAAGGTACTAGGGTTCTTCAGATAATGAACTAATGAAGAGACTTGCCTTATGTTTTGCAACTTCTACAAGATGAGAACAAAAAAAAATATAAAGTTAATTATTAGAAAGAAAGGAGTGGCTTTTGCACTAATAAAGCTTACAAAGGTTCCTTATCCTTAAAAATAAGCTTCCTTATCCTTAAAAAAAATGTTTACAAAAGATTCCAGCATATGCACTTATGAAGCTGATAATATATAGCTTCCTTTAGTTGCTAGTGTTCAACTAAGGGTGCAATAAAGTTGATCATTATTCTAAGAAAAAAAAAGGCTGCTTCTGTTGCCATATGTCTGTAAAAATTAAAGCTAAAGAGCCCATCATGTATACCTTTGACAAGGATATTAAAGATTTAATTTTGATCTATTTTTAGTGTATATTTTTTATATATTATTTAATTATGAATTATTAAATCATTAAAATTTTAACTACGTACTAACAATTACTTAAAAATCAAATTTTCATAATGATTTTGTAATACATAATTGTGTGATCATCTAAAAATTTTTATACTAACAGTTTTCAAAAATAAAACTCTGATATTAATATTTGCTTTAGCATTAAGATTTTTGCTATAATATGATTAGTTCACTAAGCCAATATAATGACGCAGAAAGAGCCATTGACATATATAATGACTATATTTTAAAGATGATAACAAAAGAAATTATTAAATATTTTTAGAGTAAATTTTTTTTTAATATACATCATTTAATGTGTACCACTTTAATTATTTGGGTCATTACTGTCTTACTTTAGTAACATTTTAATATTATGATAACACATAAATAATATAAAACAACTGAACAAGAACTTTTTTTTTCTTCCCAAAATCAACTAAAAATTACTTTGATAACAAAAGAAAATTTCTTCCGCCACGTACAAAGTACGTGCATTTTCATCCCAGTCCCACCAATTCGCGCACGAGAAGCATAATTGATGTACGATCATTTCGAAAAGAAAAAGTAAAAGAAAAGAAAGTAGATAGAAACGAGAGGGAGAGTTTTCCCCTTACTAAATTATCCTGATCAATCTTTTATCCTTTTTAACAGAGTAATAAAATCATTCATACACTTCTTCATATATATATATATAAAGAAGCAAGCAAAATTTTAACTTCTGTCAAGCAATATCTTTGCTTAATCAAGGATCAAATTAATCAATCCTCTACTTACTAACAATTAACACCAAGACTTTAAATGGACACAACATGGAAAATCTAACTACAAAAACTTTTGATAAGGTTGTGCCTGAATGTGAACGATACAGAACAGAATGCTAGCAATAGGCAGCCAGATTTCCTCGGGCGACAGTGATAAATTTAATCTGATGAATCAATAAATCATACCATTCTCAAGTACAAGTCACACATTAAATTGTGGACAGAACTTGATTCTAATTCTAATTGAAGAAAGTCCCTCTAACTCTCATTTAATTTGTTGTCATGTGTCAATTAATTTAATTAAATAATATTAAAAGTAACATATAATAACAAATCAAATAAATAATAGACACATGACAACAGATTAAACGAAGGTTGAAGAAACTCCCTCCAATCAATGTTAGAATCAAATTCTGTCCTTAAATTGTAGTTACTCACATTATAATTCAAATGCCATCCAATGCTCTTTGGGGGAAAAAATGCAAGGTACTTCTTTTGCTTCGGTCAATTGCCAAGCATCAAATGAAAGATACAAAGACTTGAAGTATTACGATAAATTCGTGATGTTAAATTAATGCTGTACTAATCAAGAACTAGCATTTGGCTTATTTTTCCTGGCTTTTACATGTAAATGAGATGGATCGCCCGAGAAAAGTAGCACGCAAAGGGATACTTGCAGCTCATACTTCAAAAGGTTTATCAATTACACTCCATATTTTCCGCTAAAAAATGCACGGTTATGTCTAGAAAGGCATGTTCAATGTTGTGATGACATCCAAACAAACAGTTAACAAATCACCAGATAGATTGACTTTGGTAAAAGCAGAATATTTAAGGATCGAGATTGCAATTATGAAGAATACAAGGCCAAAAATGCCCAGATAAAATCTAAAGTAAACAAATATTTCATCAAAAAGGCATGTGTTTGAGAATTGAGAATTAAACCTGAGTTAACGAGCCAAATATACAAGTGATTACACAGCATAGCGCCGTTTCCCGGTATCCAGCCATGCGAAAGCCCTACTCTTATTTTATTATTTTGTAAAAATAATGTATGGATTTTGATGCTCAAATATTATTTTTGTTACATTATTTACCAATCCTAACTGAATTCTACATCTCAGTCATATATAGTTAACCCTAGCTTCAGGGGCGGAAACAGGGGGGGACGTGTATGAGATTAATTTGGATAATTGACTTTTTTTTTATATATACATGATATTTTTTTTTGTTAGCCTCTCTAATAAAAAAAAAATAAATATTTATCTTTTGAATGATAAATTATTTCAATTTGTTTTAACTTTTTCTCAGTATCAATAATAATTATTAAGTGTGTCTTTTTAATTATGAAAATTATTAAATAAAGTTACAAAATAAGATAGAAGATGATTTTCTCACATATTACATGATTTTTTATATTAAAAAAATAGTTAAAAAATTCACCATAAATACAATAATAGATGATTTTTATTTTATGAAATAATTTTAAACACAACTTAAAAATTGAAGATATAAATTTAATATTATCTTATATTCAATTATGCTTATTATAAATGTTTCTAATGTAAAGCGTCGAATTAAATTTACTTTTATATTTACATTATATGATAATTAATTTTTTTAACTTAAATATTTAAAAATATATATTTAATCTTTAGTTCCTAGAGTTAAAATCCTGCCACCGTCCTGCCTAGCTTGATGTTGCTTTATCCTACTGTCTATATTCATTTGTCGCAAATCAACTATAGAAACTACATATTTTAAGCAAATAGACTCCCTTCCAACTTCTCGCCGACATTACCAATTTTGATATATAACTCTCATGACGTTGATCAATCGTAATCTTTGTACCCTGTGTCCACTGCTATTTCTCTTTTGTTTTCATCCATTGCTCTTTCTAGTCTTCTTTGTCTTGCCTTTTTAATCATCTAAAGAGCCATGTGAGTGGTCCTTTGACTAGTTAAAGGGCATGATAATTTATGGAGCTTCAATCTCACTGATACAGGACATTAGATGGTGGTATAAATGAGTAAGGCCTACTCCTATTGCCCACCCTTTTTGCACACCACATTCCACTGACATGAGCAGGAACGTGTCATTATGGAGACCAACAACAACTTCCACCGCCACAAAGCCATAATGAAGAAGGCATGCGCTTTGTAATTCCCTTTGTGGTGCGGGCCTCACACTGTTATTGTCATGTGCTAGTTTTGGTTGTTGAAAACTTGAATTTCACTAGGAAGAATGCTCCATGTCTCAAAGTGAATTATGCGTTTATGGTTGTTGAAAACTTGAATGCCGGACACTACCACACAGTTCATACGCTGTTAATGGAGAAGTCTACCCTTTCATTCAAGCCAAGTAATCGATGATATGCTATAAAATGTCTGGTGCTTTTAATTTTCATCCGCAATAACTCAGCTAATTCCAAATGAGGATCCATAATAGCAAACTCAAATCTTTTTGTTACATAACCTATTTCAAACTGGCAACCGAAGGACCAAGGGACCTATGCCTCAACTTGTACTATAACTTGCATGATAGTATTAGAGTATATTCAGAAAAGAGGCTTTAGAATTAGTATATGTTTTTCATCCTTCTAATTCTCATCTCATTTCAACATCTACTCATCCTATGCAAACAAGGTCTAAGTCTGGTATTTTTAAACCTAGAGTTACACCTACTCTTCTTTTTACACATCTTGAACCAAAATGTATCCAAGAGGCCTTGAATAGTCTCAAGTGGCTTGAAGCTATGACTGCAGAGTTTGATGCACTGATTAAGAAAACCACTTGGACACTTGTTCCACTTCCATCTAACAGGACTGCGATTGGTTGCAAATGAGTGTTTCGGGTCAAGGAAAATCCAGATGACTCAATTAATAAATATAAGGCAAGGTTAGTTGCCAAAGGATTTCATCAACAACTTGGGTTTGATTATACAAAAACCTTTTCACCAATTGTTAAACTAGTGACAATTAGAGTTGTGCTTACACTAGTACTCACTCAACAGTGCATATTACAACAGTTGGATGTAAAATAATGTATTCCTCAATGGTTATTTACAAGAGGAAGTATGCATGCAGCAACATCTAAGTTTTGAATATTCAAATAAAGGGTTGGTTTGAAAGTTGAATAAGGCACTTTTGGGTTGAAATAGGCCCCTGGGGCCTAGTTTGAGAGATTGACAGCTTCTTTGATCAGTTTTAGTTTTAAATCTAGCTGCTGTGATCCCTCACTTTTCATTCAAACTAGTCCATAGCATACCATTTAAGTTCTAGTATATGTGGATGATATCATTATAATTGGAAGCTCACATACTTTGGTACAAAAGCTAATTACTAAGCTAAATGGAGAATTTGCTTTAAAATAACTAGGGAGGCTTTATTATTTTCTTAGAATAGAAGTCATACACTTGTCTAATGGATCTATTCTTCTCAATTAGAGCAAGTATATTAGAGACTTGCTGGAAAAAGCGAAGATGACTGATGCAAAAGTCATAAGTACTCTTATGGTGACTACCAGCAAGCTGTCTAAACTTGGAAGTAACTATGTTGAGGACCCTCAACTATATAGATCAGTAGTTAGTGCTTTACAGTATACAACAATCACTAGACTTGAAATCTGCTTCAGTGTGAACAAAGTCTATCAATTTCTCAGTTCTCCACTTGAGGATCATGGGGAGGCTGTTAAATGAATTTTAAGGTATCTCAAGGCTACTATCACTCATGGTCTGCTACTTCAACCTGCAAGTCATCTAGTTCACTCACTCTACATGCCTTTTGTGATGTTGATTGGGCATCAAATCTAGATGATAGAAGATCAACTTCTAGATCATATATTTTCTTGGGCCCTAATCTTGTTTTTTGGTGGTCAAAGAAGCATACCTTTCTAGCTCGGTCCAGTATAGAGTTTGAGTATCGTAGCCTTACAGCCACAACAACAAAGTTGATTTGGATTCAATCACTATTGCAAGAACTTAATGTTTCTATTCCAGCTCCAATTGTTCACTGTGACAATCTAAGTACAATGCTACTTGCTCATAATCCAATTATTTATGCAAGAACTAAGCATATGGAATTAGACATATTTTTTGTTGGAGAGAAGGTCCTCAACTTTTAGTCTAGTGATCTTTCATATTCCAGCACAAGATTAGACAACAAATTTATATACCAAGCCACTATCAAATCTTAGATTTTGTACTCTAAGAGATAAACTCAAGATGTTTGATAAATTTGCTTTGCAACACCTACCATGAGTTTGACGAGAGAGTATTAGAGTATATTGTATTAGTTGTTATCCACTGTTAGTTTAGTTTAAAATGTAGTAGAGTTTCTAGAACATCAAGTTAGTTAGAGAATAATATCTTATAGAATAGGTTAATAACAAAATTAGTTAGGAGTTAGTTATAAAATTAGTTAAGAACAGTTGTGTTTCTGCTAACTGTGTAAGAATACAGCTGTGTACACTCAGTAATTTGTTAAATTCAATTTTCAATTTTTGTTTCTAGAGACTTCTCATTCTCTCTTGCTCTTCTCTCATTCTCTCTCTCTTGCGCGATCACTCTTCTACAAAAAGCTTTCTTGAGCTTTCTCTCATTTTCTCACCTGATAGGAATTCAGAAGGACAGCAATCCAAATTAGAACTTTAATAATTGCTATCATCAATCAAATAAAAATTATAGCTTAAGAAAGAAAACCCTTTATTTTGAATTATTTCTTCCGTTTTGCAATTGCAATTAATTTTTCTGAAAATCAATTGATGATTCCACCAAGGATTTTCTCCATACATATAATTTGAGAACTTTTTGGTACAAATTTTGAGAGGTCTAGCATTACTCTATCTATCAATTATGGTGTTATTGGGTGTCCATTTAGACATTTTTCACTTCAATGAGAAAGCAGGCAAGTAATTATGCAGCATTTTGTTATAAAGAGTATATAGCCAAAGAAAAGATTACATCAAGTATGAAGGCTCATCTTCCACATAATAATCTGGTACATATGATCTAAGGTAGACGAAGATACACAAAATCCAAAAGTAAATAGATAGCAAGACAAAAAGCAAGATCTGTAAGCCAATTCCCTTCTTCCACATAATGCCATCATCTGTTCAGTGATACAACTTACAAGAACCACCGAGTCAGCTGTAAGGAGCAACTCTGGGTACCACTGGCTTCCAAAATCTCTATTCCTAAGTAGAGTGTCTCGCTGGATTTGTTTTATTATTATAACATAGCAGAAGTAGCAAAACGTCCCAATAAGTCACTCCACAACATTCACCAGTTCGTATTCAATTAGGGACAAGTTATTATCTTCCTTAACACTGAAACTAGCAGGTTCTGTGACTTCAACACGGCCCCACTTGTCCACAGCAAGTCTCATTGATCCTTTGAACATGTCAATTTTGGCATTGCGCAGGATGACAGTAGAGCCCTCTTTCATCAGATCCACTGAACAAGATGAAAATCAGAACCAGAGGAAAATATTTAACATCTACACATATCTCAGCATTTTCAGAAAAATTACTGAACATGGGATGTTCTGCCAGACAAATTTTCAACTCATTCATGGACAACAGGCCAAAATAAGGTAATAAAGAATATGAAAATAAATAAATTTTTTTTCTCATTTGTAGACCAATATTTTTAACCATACCTGGCTTGAAAACTATAGTTAAAAGTTTACTATTGAAAAATTTCTACTTGAATATTAGTTAACAAGTTTATTATTAAAAAATTTCTACATAACACATTGAACTTCGTCCAAATTTTTATGCTGCATACAACATTACAAGTACTATCATCTAATATCTATGTCCTATGAGGATAATGAACTTCATTCATAAGTTACTCTAATGGTTCAACACTTCTTATCCTTTACATTTAAGTTACAATCCATACACCTTTTGGATATGAAATGACACTCTGACTTCATATAAAAGAAAGAGGTCGTGCCAATAGATCAATTACCACTAAAGGCTACGCATTTAATCAACATTAAGTCAGATCAACATAAACTAAGGACACTATTCAAAGATAACAACAAAATACAGAACCATATCACAAAAACAAAATATAATGCACCCTTGAATGTTATCATAGATCACATTTTAGAACTTGAAAATCACAAGCCAATGAAATTTCAATAAAAGAAGTAGCAAGATTGATACATTGCACATGGAATGATGCAACTTTAAACAACTGTCAGAGTCACTATTGCGCATGCATGGCTCCATCTAATTTTCTGGCTCTTTTTCCTATTAAACTCAGATGAAGCGTGCATGCAGTTGAGCCTGCAGTATTGCATAATCAGAATCATTCTTGTGTGTCAATGTATTTTTGTATACATATCTACTACTTTAGCTAAGCTTATAGCCCTAACCCACCCTGCAATTTTTCTAAAAAACTAAAAAAATGCACATCAGTTTTCTTCTCATGTCTTATATATATATATATATATGTATATATCCTTTCCAACCGATTTTGGTTGCTTATTCATAGGGTTTTAGCAGGCTAGATCCTAGATCCAAGTCCAAAATGGGACCCAGCTGGTTATTGGCTTATCGAAACCAGCACAGCTTCAAAGGTCTTTCCTGATTATTCCAGTTTAAGCAGAACCAACCTCTTAAGTAGTTCTGTGGTCCAACCCAGACCATTTGTGTTCTATATGATTAGACTGGTAAGACCAACACAGTCCAGTTCATTTTAAAAAGCAGTGCTCCTAATTCGATTGGGACAAAAACCAACTACAATCTTTGTATGACAACCAAGTAACATAAAGAATTAGTTTTTTTGGATACAGATCATCTCCTTTTACTTACTAATAAGAGATGATCCAGTTATGAGAAAGAAAGACACAAGTTTTACGGTGTAGGGACCCACCAATTTTATACAAAATCAATTTGTGTTTTTCTCTCTCATACCAGGTGATGCAGGAGCAATATAAAAGAAAATAATTAAAAGTGAAGTTATCTTTATAATTTCAAGATATTTAGTTAATTTTCGTGGCTTCTGCTTATGGGTAGTATTTTGGGTCAGATTTATGTTAAGTGTTTAACTGTCTTATTTGTAAGGCCCAAGGACTCCTAATGGGCTCGGGTTAGTAGTAAGTGTCAAGGATTATATTTTGAGAGTTGTTTTCTTGTAACTTGCTTTCTGGTAAGTTGTGCCTATGAAGTTGTAGTCTAATAATCATAATTTGGAATTCCTAAGAGACTAGGCTGAAAGGTCATGAAGTCGGAAAGGTCTTAGCTAGTACTATAAAATCTAGACCTCAGCCTTTGAATTGCAGATCCTTTTATTTGAGTATTAAACCCAGAATTATCAAGAATATCTTTTTTCCTGGGTTGTTACACCAGAAGAACCAGCCATTGGCTGTGTTAACTCATTCTTCTCTCAATCCCTCTCTATTCCTTGGTAGAATCCTATCTAGACTCCTTCCCCTACGCCACCAGGACCCTCTCTAGGTAGAGAGTAAGCTAATTGGAGGATCCAAATCCAATTGGCTGTGTTAACTCATTCTTGAGTAGTAAACCCAGAATTATCAAGAAGATCTTCTTTCCTGGTTTGTTACACCAGAAGAACCAGCCATTGGCTGTGTTAACTCAGTCTTCTCTCATTCCCTCTCTATTCCTTGGTAGAATCCTATCTAGACTCCTTCCCCTACGCCACCAGGACCCTCTCTAGGTAGAGAGTAAACTAATTGGAGGATCCAAATCCAATTTTTATCTCTCCTAATTCCCTAGGTCTTTGCAGTAAACTGTAAACCCTTAATATTTTCCAAAATCACGAAGATAACCATAAAGAAAATTTTCAATAAACCCTTGTTTCTCAAAATCATTCAGATAAAAACAACTCTTCTAATCAACATAAATTTAGCATCCTTCACAATCAAGGCTTTGCTTCAATTGCAATCTGATAATCAAGCATCAAACTCATGCATAGCATGGTAGAAACTAGCAAACAGTATTTCATGGCCTAAAGATGTGACAGAGAGGAAAGACTTTATTATCCCATTAATACCCGGCTTCTTTAAAAACAAAAAATAACAGTTCAAAACCTCTTGTCAACTAAGAAACTAAACAAAGAACAAAATCCTTGTCAACAAAGAAATCAAACACTATAGAATAGACTTCAGAATTAGTATATGTTTTTACACACCAAAAAGAGGCTTTTCAGCCAAAATCTATCTCTTGAATATTCTGGCTATAAGCTTTTGTAAAAGCAAAATAAGCTAATCCAAACACGCAATTAGTCTCAATGTTCTAAGTAATTACATTTTGTCCTTTGCTAGTAGCTACCATGTCTTTTTTTTTCTTTTCTTAAATCTTTTTTCCAGTTACAACATATTACCATTTCCATGATTTCCTACATCTTCTGTAGTCACTTAAACAAGTTCTTAAATAATAATAATAATAATAAAGAAAAAAATCAATAATGTATTAAAAAAATATGCATGTCAATCGTCAACATTAGACTGGTGGACAACACAAGTATCAAGGGAAAGCAAGTATTATTTTGCAATTTCTATTTGTTTTTCAAATATATTGATCAAGTTACTCTATCACTCTCAATCATGGCTATTTAGTACAGAATATTTAAACATTTTATTGCATAGAAAGAGGAAAAACTGCATTCATATCCATGAGGGTGTAGAGTTTTTCACTCCGCACATATTTACACTAGAACTGAGGGACATCAATGCAAAACCAGCAATTACAAATCCTAAAAATTTGTTAATCATGCAACAACTTTCCTTGGAATAATATGAAACATTTATTTTCTCAATTGCGTTAATGTCATCATTCCATACATTTCACAAATGGAAGTACATGAAAAATATGACATCAGCACCACAAGGCAATTCAGTCATTAAAATTGCTGACATATCAGTGATTACGTAATGATTCAGCAGAAGTACAGAAAAACAACAAAGGCACAAGCAAAAAAGGTACATCAAAGGCAACACAGGCACTATTTTCTATCATATAGATTAACTCCAATGTTCACTAAGTCAGCATACTAGTTCACCGAATCTTCACAATACGTGGATAACTGTACTGATGTATGGCATGATTCCAATTAAATTACATAGAAGAGGAAAATATTGAAATAGGAAGGGTTGATATTTTTAAAACCAGAAATGGATGTTAACTCCAGTGGTCGGAGGTATATTAACAATCAATCTCTTATATAAAGTTGTTGTGCTATTAGAAACAAATCAGACAATACCATTGCTTGGCAATACAAATCACAGTGAATCAGGAAAAGCTCTGAATTACAGCCTGAATCACAGAATCAGTGTGCTTTGATTCATCTGAGCAAAGCACACAATTCATTACCTGTGTCTATGGTTGCTTACTGTCAGAGTGGGACAGCCAGAATTTGGATTCAAGAGAACCAAATAAGAAAATATATTGGTTTTTCAAATTTTTGCACTTTTTTCTTTTGAAAACTAGATGTGGATCTTGTATAGAGATTTTACAATTACCAAATGCTGCTGAACAGGAGATTTAATCATATTTAGCCATGTCACATCAGACCAGTTCAGATCTGCATAACACAAACAGGAAACGGCATTTCTTTCAATTTTTTTGTTTTTCTTTCAAAACCTGATTCAAAAGGTCATATGGATGAGATTGATGCTAAAAAATGCTATTGAACATGGCAAATAGGAGTTTTTTTGGGTCAAATACCAGAAAAATACAACACCAACTGCCCAGCTGCATCTCTGATTAGATATATACATTTAGTTTAGTTCTTTATTTTCATAACTTTAGGAGTTGATTACTTATGAATATAGATTTATGTAAGAGTTATGATTAGTTTAGTTTTGAAATCATTTATAGCACTTACATGCCACATGTGATATTAATATAGTTAAATTTGGGTTGAAGCTACTATTATAAGTATTTTCTTTCAATTTATAGGTCTTTATGTCTATTATAGCATGTTTTTAAAGATAATTATTAATATTAATTTGTCACCATCTCATGGACAAATACAAGACCAGAATTAAGGAACATCAGAACATAAGCTACAAATGCTGACAAAGTTGACAAATTAAAACAAGCTTGAAGCATGATATGTGAATCGTCCGCCAAAATAACTTAAAAGCCCCTTAAGCAATAACATCTATACCTTGATCATTTCTAGCTGTGAATATGATCATTCCTGTCTCATCACCCACCAAACATTCAGCAATTCGCATTTGGCGAGATTGAGGACCATCGGGACGGCCCTTCTGCATCACCATCTTGGTACTGACCACCTTCCCAGTTAGAGTGTGCCCACTGGTTCCCGGACGAAGCTGCTCAACCTTGGTGAACACTGGCTTCCTCAATCCTGGTTTTGATTCTGCCATATCTAAATTCCTACAGAACCCAAAGTCATAAGAACCTCCAATAAGGCAACAGAAGAACAGGTGCAGCACACAACCATGCCTATCTTATAAGATATTAATACATAGCCCAAAATAAAAAAAAAATGTTTGATTAATTGATTCCCCTCATCCCCACAAGGATAATGGATACACATCAATGATTTCCTTTTATATTGATTATGGAAACGGGTAAAGGAACAAAAATAGGTTACAAAATTTGTCACTTATTATCTTCTTTAGTCAAAATTTTGAGGCAAGAAGAAACCCCATTTTGGCCAATCTGAAGTAATCCAAGTAAGCAAGCTCAATTAACATCAATTGCATATATAAATCAAGCTTGAACGGATAAAAAGTTTGGAGATTTACAATATAAAAGGTTCAAAGTGGGAAAATAACGACTGTAATAATAGGATTTTGGAATCTCACCTGTAACTAGAAGTGAAATTGCGAAGGCGAGGAGGGTGTGATGTGAGGAAATTGGAAAAAGGAGATCTGAAACATGAAACATAGCCGTCGAGGTCGGTTTTTAAGGTTTGATGATATTCGCTGTTGTCGGGTCCATATTGACCCGCTCCGATCCAACTTTATTTTGCGGATAATTAAAAATAAATAAATGTACCTGGTCCAACAACCATGCCCAACTCCAAAAACCGATTCCAAAAATTAAACTTAGACTATATTTAGTGTACCTGATAGTATAAAACATGATAGTATAAGATAGTAAGATAAATACTGATAATATAAAAGACCTAATAAATTATTGTACTATCAAATGTTTGATCATTATCGTATAAAAGAATTAATTGTATACAAAATTATTTATCATGACAATGTTATTCTTCCATTTTTTTTAACTAGCCTCTGAAATGAAAATTCAAAAGACATCAATCTACTCTCGTTTGTGCAAATCTGTAGTTAAAAGAATCATTTCTGAAATAAGTTGACATCAGCTTCTTTCTCATGATGCAAACCCAATTTCTCTTTCCAGTGGAGTCGTTTCTCTCTCCACCATGCCCAAATCTAAGCTTCCATGGAGGTTTTTGTTGGAGAGAAAAAGATCAAGGAAATAAAAATCTAGGTTTAGAGTGACAGTGTGGCACAGACGGCAGAGGGACGGTGGTGCCGACAGCCGAGGCTGGCTTTGCTTGACGTCGATGGGTGTTGAAGGCAGGAGTTCAGGTGGTGGTTCTTTTGCAGCTCCATAGACGGCGACATAGCTTCTGGATTTGGGGTCGCAGGATCGCATGGCTCATAGAGGGAAATAGAGAGGAAGAGAAATGCGTGGACTATTTGGGTATCTAGGTTTCGATGTCAAAGTCAAGCAGAGGATGCATGTTTTTCGGGCACTATTCAACGGCTTCTGACAACGTGTTTGGGAGCATCGTGGCTATGCTTCTTCACCTAGCCTTGCAGAGGTGGACGACCATGTTGCATATCCGGTGGTGGCAGAGGTGGACGGCCACGTTACAGATCCAAAATCCACCATAGGCCCCACTGCGGTGGCTTGGAGCACGGTAGTGGAGCAGAGGAGCTTGGTCATGGACACGGAGGAGAACAGCTTTTTAGCGTCGTGGAGGTTTAAGGAAGAACGGCTGACGATGGTGGTGGTGGTGGTCGTGGCAGAGGACGACTTTGTTTGATCTGTTTTGTTGAAGAGTGAAGGAGGAGCTATGACGGCGGGGGATAATAAGAGAGGGTTGAGGGGAGTTGATAAGGATGGCCATGGTTTCTGAATGTGAGATGAAAGGTTTGGAAGCACGATAAAAGGTTGGGGATAAATTTGGAAAACAATTCCTATCAGATCTAATTAGAGGGATGAGGGAGGATAGAGTAATCAGGTTAGAATCGGATAAAAATGTTTGACCTGATTTGACTATACTATCAGGTTAAAGAACCAAACATCTGATAAGGCTTGATAGTATTAACTAATACTATCAAGTCCTCCTTATCCTGTCCACCAAACGTAGCCTTAGTGGTCTGACTCGACCCAAGATTGTTATATAAGTGTTCTGTACTGGGTTATGAATCACGGATCAGAAGCAACTCAATTCGTTAGAATAGTACTCGAATATCATTGCATGTTATTTTGATGACTTCACTTGCCTATTTATTAAGCATAAATTTTTTAGAGAATCCTTGATGAATATTTACATCCCACATAAAATAAGGGAATTAGTTAAAAGATATCACAATTTATAACAAATTTTAATCATAAATAACTGTATTCAATACAGATTGCATTACGATTCTCAAAACCTTAAGACACTCCTACAAATACCCTACAAGGTCTCAAAGGTATGCGTCTAATCTCATATACACACTGCCTTCTTTGAGCACAATCTAACTTGAGCGTCAGAGTGTCTTTTGCAAGTACTTACCCTTTTGCACTATCACTATTGTTGTCGTGCCATAGAGGTTTCCACTATCATCTATCTACTCAGGTAACTTTTTGAATCCAGTTCAAAACATTGACACCGTCTATGAAAAAAAGATAAACTTTTATTCCCATCATCATCGTGATTAACATGAGACGAGACAAGGATCAACAAGGATGAGCCATTCACTAACACAAAGCAACAACCTTTAATATTTTTGAATGGATAATGGCCTCCCTAACAGTGTGCAAGATTGAAAATTTCCTTGAAAATTTCCTTGCTGACTACAACTCGGATCCATCCCCTTCAAGTGTCACTTTGATCCGAATTTCTCACCTCCTCCCACCTTCAAGAACTGTCTCCACGACCATTTCACCACCCACCTCAACTCCGTTGTTGCCAAATCCACCATATTTTACTGCCAGTTTCCTTGATCCTGCGATTTCCCTCCCAACCTCCAGTGCCAGCTTAGCACCAAGGCCCGCCAGAACTGCAGCAACATCGAGGTTGCTCAAATCGTCGTCACTTCATGGTCCAACAACAACTCCCCCCCAGCGCTCTATACAGCACTCCGGTGCCAAGTCCAGCAACGATGCTGTTCACCAAGTCATCCCTACCCTTGAAGTGGAACATCTTGCTCTCGAGGCCTACAAAGATCAATCCCAGCACGCTGAGTGAGTTCCCTAGCCTGCGCCTGCTCTAAACCCCCAAGTTCAGAACTCGATTGACTTAGAGCTTTAGCGATTCGCAGGACTTAGCGGCCCTGAGGCCTTCAAGGGTCCTTTTAGCGCCACTGATGATGGCGTCGAAAAGGTAGCCGTAGTCGGAGTAGTACTGGAGGTTCTCGCCCTGATGCTCCATTTGAGTGGCCATTAGAATGGTTCTCTGCACCTGGAATTCCTTAAATTCGCTGCCCTTGGTGTGATACGGATTGTGATAAAATTTTGATCAAAATTAGTTGTCAAGTTCCACCAAAAATATGAAAACCTTGCAACCAGGTAGTTAACAAGGATCGATCCACAGAGAACCAATTCAATTGACACTATTAATCGATTCCAAATTTTAACTCTAATGAACAATAAACAGTAAAAAGAGGGTTTTGTTTATTAAAATTAACAACAAAAATTGAATCTAAAGCAACAACAATAAACACGATTTGATTTACTAATTTAAAGACATTGGTTAAGAGATGGAATCCATCACTAGATTTATATGATAATGCTAACCTACATATCCTTTATATCAACATGATCAATTATGTTCTTACGTGATTGTGAGATTAATTCTTTATTTTTCTTAAGTTTTGGTTAATTTAGCAACCGCTCAAATTAATCTCTAATCACTAGTTAGCTATAAAGCAACCGCTCTTATATCCTCCTAATGATAACATTAAAATTTAGAAAACCAATCACACTAAGGTCTAATTACACACCGGAATTGAATTACTTAGATCATATGTCTCACTAATCATACCACTGCAATCATGCATAGCAATCCTAGTTTTACCACTTTCGAAAATAGCAAAGAGTATAAAAACCTTTATATCAAATTAAGAACAGAAACATATGAATAAAAACATAAATGTATTGAATATAAAGGAATACGAAGGATTCACATAATCAAAACTAGAGTTTCATCTTCCTTTAACTAAATAAGAAGTTTAGTCACATATGGTAAATTCAAAATCAAACGAAAAACAAAAAAGAAACATAGTCTTAAATGAAATTGCAGAAGAAAACTAAAGATCAAATGGGTTTCCAAGGATTGAGGATGATAGATTTCTGATTGCTCAAACCCGAGACTCCAATCTTCAATCAAATCTTCCTCTTTTAGTTTCCTAGCAGTTTCTGAGCTGCCTCTAAGCCAGAACTCCTTTCTATGAGCCTAAACACGTGTATTTATAAATCCATTTACCTAGCTTCTCGTAGAAGCTTATTTTTGGGTTTCTGTCTCGCAAACACGGACCGTGTCATTTGACACGGCCCAGGCCATGTATGGCTCTGCTAGCATGAGAAAATTCCATGAGTTTCACAAGTCAGAGAAGGACATAGCCTAGGCCATTTCTGGGGACATGGATCGTGTCTGATGTTCTGGGAATGGAATTTCTTCAATTGAGATGACAGAGAAGGACACAGGCCGTGTTAGTTGAATTTACTAATTTCAGCTCAAATTCTTCACAAAAGCTCTTCCTTCATTATTTCAACAGGTGACATTGATCTTCTTGAATCTTTGGCTCTATCTTCAAGTGGATATCAAGCCTAGTTTGAGGTTAATGGACTCCATCATTCAAAGGTTTCCTAAAAAGTGCAATTCAATTATGAGCGTTTATAGATGCATTTAAGCAAAGTTTCACAATAAGATTTTAATCAAGCTTGACATTAGAAACTTAGCTAAATGATAACAATTAAACACAAATGGAGTCCAATTGAATCAATTATAAGGCATTCAAGATATAGGAATAATCGTCAGATTAGCCCTCTAACTGGAACTTTATATTTAGGCATTGATCTTTGATGCACTCACCACCCATTATGCCCATGGCCACCACCCAACACTACCCAACAACAACGACACCTCAACCTCTTTGTTCTTCACTTCACATTGAGGATACCTGGGTTGGACAAATCATACTTGCCTAGATGGTTTGGTTATGGCTTTGGTTCGCTTTTTGCTCTTGAATCACTTCCTTGGTTCTGATTCATCCACTGTTACGCCAGCATAACTTAGTACAGAGGTTTTGGGTCTTTCTTTGACTTCATTCTCCATTGCTCTACCTTACCTTGTTAGATTTATCAAGGGTGCTCAACTAGTGGATCAAACAACTCTACCTAAGGGCACATAGCAAATATTTGCCATGTCAACTGGTATAGTGGATGGTCTAAAGGAGGACCTGGCTTAGGCATCATACAGTTTGTTGTGTAATACAAATGTCATAGCAGTGCTAATTTTTATTCAAGGAGATATATGTGTAAGGGCTACTAGAACATACTAGATGATTCGTCAAAAGAAATTCTTCTTGGTTGGTTTGAGAAAAAAAAATTGAAAACGCTGACCTGTTTGATTTGAAGGACACCCCATATTTTCCTCAAGATGCAAATTCTAAATTTCAGGATCTGGTACCTAAAGGGATTTACTCTCTTTTGGTGCAACTAGTGTTATAAGTTTCTATCCAGAGTGCTACTAGCTTGCAAAAACCTATGGGATTTATTCTCCTTCGACCATCAGGTACGCATTTAACATTAAAGATAGAGCCTGGATTGCAGTTATATAGCCAACAAACGTAGAGTCGCAAGGTGAAAAGCCAAGGACAAAAGCAGTCATCCATTACTCACATGACAAGCATAACATCGTGCTCAACCGCAATGCCAACCAAATGGTGAATCTCAAGGAGGAGACCACAGTTAGCGCCTCAGAGCAATCGTCCTCCAAAAGTAGACTAAAGTCTCTCAAGATGTCAAAAGAAGTGAACACTTCAAAAGTTTTTGTCTAACATCGGATCTCATCTAAGCGAGTACATTGGTCGTGATTTTGAACTACTAATATGGAGCAGAACATGTAATGTTGTATGCTGTTAACTCTAGCTTTTTAGATGGTGTACACTCTTCTATTGTGTAATTTAAATAATGAGAAATGCAATGGATGGAGGGATATGTTTTGTTTGTACAGAGACATGACAAACTCCAGTGTACTAGGATTGTCTATATAACAACTAGTTGTTTGTTGTGTATCATCATTTCTTATACTTACAATTGACTTTTGTAGAATGTTAGATATGAGGAAAAACCAAGAATTTCGAAAGAACCTTCATGCTTTTCTGTCCAAATTATGAATGGAATCATCAAGGTTTTAAAAAAGAAAATAACTACGACACATATTTAATACTTTCGCCTAAAGAAATAGTAAGTATCTTCCAACGTGTAACTTGTAACCCAAAATTTTCCTAGATCTTTTATGACTGACAACTTTCTTGGTTTGCTAATGACTCTACAAGGGATACTACTCATCCCCTTCAAATAACCATTCTCCTTGGATAGGCACTAATTTCCATATAAGGAAGTCTTAGTGATATAAAACTTGAAAGAAAATGAGCCACATAAAGTTGTAAAGAGCATTAATTTTCTCACGAGTAAATTTTAGGTGTGTAACTCTTAATGATCAAATTGAACCTTATATCTTATCTCTAAGTTTAGTGTGTTAATAAAGAAATTAATTAGACAGTAATTCAAGTTTAAGTTTCCTCCTCTTCAATCATGTACAAGGTGGTGGGTTTAAAAGAGGTGAAACCTAGGAAGAACTCATTATAGAAATTAAGCATTGGGCTTTGTTAAGAAATTTTGTATCAACTCTATAACTACCAAAACTTGGTAGTACTTGAAAAGATGTTCATTATATGCTGGTAGATACAAGGTTTTTCAAATAAAATACAATAACAACCAAAAGAAAATTATAACAACAAAATTGACATAATAAAAAGTTATGCAATTACTATCTATACAATTTATGCTAATAAAAACTTCAAGCAAAAAATTTTAAATTAAATTTTATTGAGAGTTTTAATACAAGATATAAGAAAGACAATAAAAACTATTAAAAAAATTAAAATTTTAAAAGAATATTAAATGGAATATCATAAATTCACAATCAATAAAAGTTGTAGGAAAAATAAGAAGCAGTAAAATTAACAAAAATCAAAATCAAAATTAATAGCAAACTTGCAACTTGCAAGTTTAAGCTCAATAAGAGAAATAAAATAAGAATGAAGTGTTTATTTAAAAAAAAAATACCTCAACCAAAAAAAAAAAAAAGATTGGGATAAACGGGGTAAGCAAAGGAATGGTTAAAGAGTGGAAAAAGAAGGAATTGACAGTTTTACGTTTGAGTTGGTTAATAAGTTTTGAATTTTTGAATTTACACTATAAAATACTCAATGAATTAATGCACTTTTTTAACAGCAAAAGGCTAAATGTCAGTAATGACAAAGCTTAGTTAACTATAAATATACACACTAAACCCCTTTGTCACTTCACAAAGTCCCATTTCTCTCTTCAAACCGTTTTGACGAAGCCCCCTTTCTCACCTTGCACCATTTCCCTTCATTGAGCTCTTCATCTTTGCTAAGCTCTTAGTTGGGGACTTTATCTACAGGTGTAGTTCCTCCATTGGAGCTCTTCGTTCTAGCTCTTCGCTGTGAGTTTACATTCTTGTTAGTAGTTTACAATTACTTAGTTTTATCTTCAATTTTGCTTCAATTCTCCTATTTCTTTTAGTTAAATAGGGATTTATGAATATGTATGCTGAGGGTTTTGTGTGAATCTCTTAAGGTATCGATCTAGTTTGGTATCGATTTTTTGTTTTTGATTTCAATTTTCATTTTCATTGTGTTTTTTATTTTGATTTTCTTCTTAGATTTTATGATTGTGGCAATGTGTGATTTAGATCTGTTTTTCTGATATGATTTGGTGGCTCATAATTAATTATGATTGTGATTGTAATAGGAAATAGAGCTAGGTGTATATCTCTTGGAAAAGGTTAAAATGCTATAGCAGATCAATATATGGACTCCACAAAATTCTTCTTACACTTATTCATATGTATAATTTCTTTATGATTTCTATGAAGAAACGAATACTCCTCATGCTAAAATTTGTTTCTCACATACAATCACTATAACAAATTTGATTTTTGGCAACATTATTTTTGGCAAGGTTTGAAAAACGTTGCCTAAATTAGTATAGGCAATGCTTTTTTACAAGTTGCTTTTAGTATGGAGTTTTGGCAACGTTTATGGGGCAACAATTAGAAAACGTTTCCAGAGATGATAATGACAACGGTTTATAAGAGTTGTTTAAGTTTTAGCATTTTCAGGTAACATTTATTTGGCAACTTATAGTAAACGTTGCCATAGATTTGTAAGACAACACTTTACAATAGTTACCTATTATGCAATCTTCTAAAACAACTTTTATTCGTTGCTTAAAGCTTGTTTATACAATTTTAAATTTCAAAACTTTTTTTTTGGCTTAGCGCGTTAAGTCTTAATACCTGATTTTTTTCATATCCCTAAAACAGTGAAACTAAGACACTGAAAAACAAAAAGTCAGCAAACCTTAACTCAGTCACTGAACTCATTCCAAGGCATCCCAAAGTCAAGCTTCTCATCACCTTCGGAGTTATATGGCTTCTCGTTACCTTCTCAGCTCCACGGCTTCTCGTCACATTCGAGCTTCTCGTCTCTGCTATCTCCTACAACTATGTTTAGTTCCACTGACAATTCTTTATGATAATATATTTGATGAAAGTTATCCTAAGCAACAAGTATCACTTTGTAACAGGCAATTTAACAATAGTATTGATATGATATTTTGTAATTGTAGAGATATAAGCAACTATCCTTTTGGTCCTTAGTGGATAATGTGATGCCACCATAAGTCAAACTTTTTTTTTCCGCCATTTGTCTCCAAGTGGGACTATGCTATCCAAAAAGAATAACATCATCTCTTTGCCACTGCATATGTTGACCATGCATCAACTTAAGTTAAGGTGGCAGCTGTACAATCTTCCTTCAAAATCGTGGGCCATGGCTTATCTTCTTATCCTTTAGCCTAACTTTTGTAATGAAAGATTAAAGTAAGGTTTGGTGAACTCATGATTATATGTAAAAGCAACAGAATTTGGTTCTAATTTATTATTATGTGTTTATTATTTATTTAATTTATTATTATATATCAATTAATTTAATTAAATGATATTAAAAATAATACATAATAATAAATTAAATGAATAATAAATATGTGACAATATATTAAATAAGGTTGGAGGAACTCTTTTCAACTAAAGTTGGATTATTATGTAAAATCTATTTAATTGAAATGCTTTCAATACTACAGCTGTGTGCCGTAGGCTAACCCATAGGAATTTAAGTTATATTTAAGTAGCTTATGACTTATATTTAAAATTAATTTATGTAGCTTACTGGTGTTATACGTCTCGTCACATGCATTCTCGCTTTTTGGATCTGTGGTTAATCTTATTGTGGGCTTTCACCTGTTCACTGTATTACTTTGTCCGTTTCACTTGACATTTACTTAGAGTTCCTTTTAGTATTGGTTAGTGGTGAAAGTGGGACTGGTAAACATAAGCACTTAGTTACTCTTGTGCTATCTTGCTTACACATGAGGGGGAGCTACTGTTGAAGGTATAACTGTCGAGAAGAAAGTCCTGGCAAGCTTATTATTTGGCTACCGTAAATATATTTAGTTTCTTAAACTTTGCCTGTGTCTAAACTTCAAAAGCTTAACTTATATCGATTTGACATGGCTTATATTTTTGCTTTTTTACCCTTAATTTTCAGTCTAATCCTATTTTAGAAGACTTTGGTAATGCAAAAAATGTTGGGATTTGGGAACAATAATTCAAGATAAGAAGTTGTAGAAAAATTTCTACTTATGTAGTTATATTGCAAATTTTATGCCATATTGTCTTGTTTGTACTATTTTGTCACTTGTAGCTTCTGTAGTTAAATGATGTTGGTTGCAGTTGTTTCTGAAACAATATTGGGCATTTACTCACTAAAAATTTGTCTTCATTCAGATTTCAGGGACAAACTTGGTTGTACAAGCGCAAACCAAGTGACTTTCACATGGCACTGGACGACGCAATGTTGGCAGAAGATGGAATTCTGGATGCACAATTGGGAGCAGAGGAAGTAATTACTGTAAAAGCTCATCATGATGGACTTATAAAGGCCACTGGCTCATATGTTGATCAAGAATATTACTTCCAGAAACATGAGAGATTAATTTTTTCATTTTGTGCTATCATCATGACTAGATGAAAGCATTTATAAGCTTTGTTTTGCATAAGGAAGAGGCTTTAGTCATGTTGAATTGTTGTTAACAGAGGCTGAACTAGTCAATAATATATATGTATTCTAATTCTTTGTTGAGAAAGGAGTCCTTTTTGATTCATATTAAGAATTGACCCTTCTGCAGTTTTTTTTCCTTTTTTTTGCACTATTGATTTGAGTTCATCATTTTTCTGCATTCCATTATTTAAATATCCTTAGTAATATATATATAGAATAAATTGTGTTTGTGAATTGCTTGAGTCTCTTGCACTTAGTATGCTGATGTTTATATATGTGGAGAAATAAATATAATTTGTATTTACAAGAACAATAAATAAGAATTGAACTATTTCCTAAGACCCTATTAATTCCAAAGCTACATTAATTCCTAGTATTCCTAATGCTACATTAAAAAACATCAATTGACCAGCCAACCACCAATAGGAACTGACCACATGTAGCCGACCACCAACCCGCAACTGACCACCAATAGGAATCGACCACCAATAGTCCCCCTCAAGCTGAGTGGTAGATGTCAATTATGCCCAGATTGTATATGAGGTTCTCATAAGTAGGCTTTGGAAGAGCTTTAGTTAAAATGTCTGTTGTTTGGAAGCACGAGGGTATGTGCTCAAGATTGATAACCTCATTATCAATTTTTTCTTTTATGAAATAACGGTTAATCTCTACATGCTTAGTTCTGTCGTGATGAATCAGGTTCTTGGCAATGTTGATGGCTGCTTTGTTATCACATAAGACTTTCATAGTATAGTTTGCAGGGATTCTAAGTTCTTTAAGCATCCTATGCAACCAAATTCCTTCACAAATACCATGGGCCATGACCCTAAATTCGGCTTTAGCACTACTCCGTGCAACCACGGACTGCTTCTTACTTCTCCACGTGATCATATTACCCCACGCAAATGAACAATAACCAGTCGTGGACTTTCGATCAATCACAAACCCTGCCCAATCTGCATCAGTGAAGATTTCAATACCTCTATTCAGATTCTTCTTGAAATGAAGACCTTTGCATGGTGTCCCTTTTAGGTATTGTAGGATTCGGTTGACAGCCTTCATATGATTTTTAGTGGGGTTTGTCAAAAAATGACTTGCCATACTCATAACAAACCTAATGTCTGGTCTAGTATAAGTTAGATAAATTAATTTCTCCACTAGTCTTTGGTACATGTCTCTGTTGGTTGGAGGACTTTCTTCTTCTGTCCCACCTTTTCTTGCAGGTTCCATTGGGGTGTCAGCTTGTTTATATCCCAGCATACATGTTTCTTGTAGTAAGTCCAATGTGTACTTTCTTTGAGACATGGAGATCCTATTTTTGGAGCAAGCAACTTCTATTCCTAAGAAGTACTTAAGTTGTCCTAAGTCTTTAACCTCAAATTCTTTTGCTAAGAACTTCTTGAGGTGTTTAGTTTCTTCATGATCATCACCTATGATAATGATATCATCAATATATATCATAAACAAGGCCATCTTTCCTTTCGAAGAGTACTTGACAAACATAGTATAGTTTGTTTGACATTGCATGAACCCATCTTTCTTGACAACTCAAGTCAACCTATCAAACCATGCTAAGGGGGATTGCTTGAGACCATATAGAGATTTGCGAAGTCTGCACACCTTGCTAGAAGTTCCCGATGATTTAAGATCGGGAAGAATTTTCATGTAGATGTCCTACTCTAATTCACAATTAAGAAAGGTGTTCTTAATGTCTAGTTGGTGTAGAGGCCAATCTAGATTTGTAGCTAGGGATAGGATAATTCAATTGAATTAAGTTTTACTACTAGAGCAAATGTTTCCTCATAGTCAATACTGTAGGATTGGGTGAACCCCTTTGCTACTAATTGAGTGATAATTGTTGTGGATTTTTTGCAAGTGCACAGATCGTATAAGTAGTAAATAAAGATCGTTCTCACGAGGATCGATTGATTATTAACTCTTATGGCAATTTTGATTATTTAAGCAAACAAAATCAATAGTAAAAGTTAAATTTAAATCAAAACAAAACTCAAAGCAAATAATAACAATTAAATCAAGAAAAGTCAAGAGTCAACCAAGGGTTAAAGGCCTAGGACTGGAAATTTACTACACTACCCCCAATGCTAAATTGTAATAATATCTTTGCTAATGTTCAATTATGTTCTTGAAGGCCATTTGTCCTAAATTATTTAAAGTCTAATTTCTTGGCGCTAAAAACGTGCTAAAACTTCATCAATCTCATTATCATGGCAATTAATCCAAGTTTCAACCCATTAAAATTCATGACAATCGTTGGCTCCTTGAACGATTTAAGTCTATGTCTAGGTCTCAATTCCTAAGTTCAATTCTTATATTATCAAGCAATTAGATTTCATATTTCGATCCTTCACCTAAAGCCTAGGATCATGTAAATATGGTGTGCAATATACCACAAACATTAAGCACACTAAGAATGAATCAAGAATAATAATTTCCATTAACAAAGAATCAAATTAATAATTCAACATAGAGAAATAGAGATCCCAATCCTAGAAAAAGGTGTTTAGCCACTTATAGTTATTGTAGCACAATCAAGAACAAAGATTAAAGAAACAACCATGATTCCAAAACAAAAGAGAAGATGGAGAAGATGAAGATGGAGAAAAAGACTTCAAAGGATGATCTTCAATGACTCTTGCTCTTACCTTCCAAGCTCTAGAATTCAATCCTTGTGTCTTTCAAAGTCTCCTGTAGCCTCTTTATGTTTTAGCTTTGAGGATTTGCTTCTATTTATAACAATTGAGGTGAAAACTGCCTCTTTTAGGCTCCAGAAGACCTCACACGATCGTGTGAGTACACGACACTATCATATGAGTTTTAAAAACTGCCTAATTTGAACGTAGGAGGGTCACATAGCCGTTTAACCAAGACACATAGCCATGTGACTTAGTTAGAACGTTTCTCATGTTACACAGGGTTGTGTGAGCTTGACAGAAGCGTTTTTCAAGTTACACACGGCCGTGTGTAACTCCTTAATCACTCAATACTGAAGTGATCTTTATGAAAGTTGTAGTTCTTTTTCTTAGATTTTCAATGCCACTAGAATCACCTTATTTCAACTTTCGTAACTCAAGTTATGCTCATTTTATCGCGTAAAGGTTAAAAACTCTGCGAATCTTGGCCAAACAAATTCTGAGCTCAACTCCATTGCAATGAATCCATTCAAAGTTTCATAGAGCCATGTTAAAACACCTCTTTTGGACCTGAAAACATAGAGAAATACCAATCATAAGACATCAAAGATAATTAGATTAAATGTGGCATAAATTCTAACATAAATCAATCAAAGCACACCTAAATTCACCTCAAATCAAGCACAAGATGTGTGTATTTTATCCACACATCAATAATCACAAATTTCATACATTAATAAACCCCTGTTTTTTATCCTTTACACTCTTCATGTACTTAATTAATTGATCTTAGCCATGTTTTGTAAGTTTGTGCTCAAATTGGGCTTAATTGATATTTTCAGCATTATTAGAATTTAATCTTATTTCTGTATTTCGACCATATCTTGAGTTTTAGATATCTAAAAATTATATATCTTACCTTGTAGAAAAGATAAGAGAGAGCTCTACAAATTTCATGAGAGTCCCAGAGCTGAATCAAATATCTAGTGGACCAAATTGAGCTTGGAAGTCAGAACATAGGTTCTATCGCGTAACCTGAGCAGCTTGTACTAATTGATCCATAACTTGGGCTATAGGGGTCTTTTGGAGCTGAAACTAGTGCCATTAGAAATATTACATACAAAGCTCAAACTCTTATAAAGACCACTAATTGAAATTACAACGTTTTGATGGTGTTCTACCCCTATGAAGTTGGCTGACAAGATCAGAGACCCATTGAGAGTGATTTGTGCATAACTCTCTCATCTTAAGCTCAATTCAAGTGATTTCGGTGGCCAAGGAAAGCTAAGAGGCAGAGGATTAACTTTAACTTAGGGGCAAATTAACATTCTTAAGTTTTAAGTCAGTTATTTTTATATAATAAGGGAACCCAAGATAGATAGTAGCTCTAAGCCGTATTACTTTATTCTTCTACCTAGAGTTTTCTCCTTTATTTTGCAAACTGTGTGCGACAGCCATAGACAACTAAACATTTGAGATCAATCTAAGGATCTTGAAGAAATTCTAGTTTGGCTCTTAGATTTTATACCTAATTTTGATTTTGAATTGAATTAATTATCTTCTTCTACTCTTGATTTAGATTTCAAATTGTATGATTAGAGATTTCTATTGTGTGATGTGATCCGGTTAGATCCTTAATCCTTATTGAGATTTGTGATTAAATTGTGGTTGATTAATTATGGTTTAGTCACAAGAATTGAAGACAGTTAGGTTGACAGATTTGTTAATCTAGGTCAATTAAATTTTGGTTGTTAAATTAGCATAGGTTGCATGAATCTAGCACTCGCAAATTTATGAATCGTTTGTTAGTTAAATTCTAGGTAATTATCTAGTGTTGAATTCTATGTGTTTAATGCAAAGATTTCGGTCAACTATAGATTAACCAATTAATTCAATTAAGATGCATGTTTAGCGATTGATGACAAGCTAACTAGGTTTCTGACAGTTTCTTTATTAGTTGCTTTGCAATTTGACTTTTCTTACATTTAATTATTACGTTTACATTTTGAATACACAATCCCCCCTGTTTGACCTTGATTTGGTTTGATTGGTATCTCGATCTTCAAGAGATGACTCGGTTCGCTGCCTTGTGCAACAAGTTATCGGTAGAACTAGAATTTTATTATTTGGTTGAGCTCGGCACTTGAATCACTGAGCTTGTACCTATTCATGCTCCTATCAATATTGTATTTAATTGAGAAAATCCACTTGCACCTGATCGACTTCTTTCTTTCTAACAGTACTGAAAGTTCCCAAGTACCATTCTTTTCTAATGCAAGGATTTCCTCCTTTACAACAGTCGTCCATTCTAGTTATTGAAGTGCCTCTTGGATATTCCTTGGTATCTGAACGCTGTCAAGAGAAGTAACAAAGACTTTATAACCTTGTGACAAATTCTCATAAGTCACATAATTCCTAATAGGATGTTGAGTACAATACCTCACTCCTTTCCTTACAACAATAGGCATATCAAGATCAAGAAATTCTATATTAGGAATATCAAGTTCTGGGTTAGGAGCTGTGTTACCTGGATGAACTTTTGGAAGCTCAAGAGCCTAGTCAGATTCTTGACTTTGCTTTGGGGTTGAGTAGGATTTTGGTTCCATTTAAGTTTTCTGCCTCCTTGAGTAAACTAGTAGATTTTTATCTACTTGTGCAGTGAGAAGAGAACTTTGTTTAGTAGGATAGAGGGGTTCAGCCATTTGGGTTTTTGGTGTAGTTTTGGTTATTGGATAGGGGGTTCAATCACTTGGGTTTGGACAGGTGCTTTTGGAGTAATTTCGATTATTGGAATGGACTCGGTTGTCTCCATTTCTCCAATCTCCCAAAGTTGGGATTCTTCCTTAGTTGTTGTCCTCTCCCCTTGAATGGTAGCTTTGGGATAATAGGGTTGGTTCTCAAAGAAGGACACACCCATGGAGTGGTAGAATTTCCTGGTTGAAGGAGAATAACATTTATAGTCTTTTTGGTTTGGTGAGTACCCTAAGAAGATGCATTTTACAAATTTAAGGTCCAATTTGCTACAATAAGGCTAGTGGTCATGGACAAAGGCTGAACATCCAAAGATTTTAAAGGGAATAGATGTTAGAGGCCGAGTGTTTGGATAGAAGGACAAAAGGGTAGAGTGTGGGGTGCTGAATTTGAGGATTCTGGAGGGCATTCTATTGATTAAGTAGTTTGCAGAAAGGATAGCATCTCCCCAAAATTAGGGTGATACATTAGTAGCCAGCATCAGTGACCTAGTGACTTCCAACAAGTGTCAATTTTTTTGTTCAGCAATCCCATTTTTTTGTGGGGTGTCCACACATGAACTTTGATGTATAATACCATGTTTTTGGAGATAGGACCCAAGGATGAAGTGATAATATTCTCAACCATTGTTAATTTTAAGCACTTGAATGCTGGTCTAAAATTGTGTTTGCACCATATTATGAAAATTTTTAAATATTTTTCCCACTTATGATTTTTCTTTCATAAGGAATACCCATGTAACTCTTGTGTGGTCATCAATGAAGGTGATGAACCATCTGGAGCCTGTTATGTTGTTGATTCTAGAGGGTCCCCACACATCATTGTGGATTAAGGAAAAAAGTTGGGATGACTTATATAGTTGAGCAGGGTAAGAATTTTGAGTATGTTTAGACAGTTGACACATTTCACATTGGAAAAATTTTGGATTTTTTATTTAATGGTGAGGGAAACATTTTTTCCAGGTACATAAAATTGGGGTGGCCTAATCGGTAATGCCACAACATTACCTAATTTTCTTTAAGTGAAGAAACTGCACAAGCATGAGTTTTTGGTTTCCTCTTGGAGTCATCAACCTGAAGGAGGTAGAGTCCAGCACATTCCTCAGCATTGTCAATCCTCTTCCCTGAGTCTAAAGCCTGAAATTCACACAAGTAAGGTAAAAATTTTGTAATATAATTGAGGTCCTTTGGCAATTTGCTTATGGATAACAAGCTACAGTCGAGTTTGGGAACATAAAGGATAAAATCCAGAGTAATATCCTTTGAGATAACAAATGAACCTTTACCAACAACTTTGGGCATGTGCTATTGGCAATTCGGACTGTGGAATTATTGTGACAAGGAAAATATTTTTCAAAGACTGTAATATCCTCATTCATATGATCAAAAGCTCTTGAGTCTATAATCCATAAAGTTATTTTTCCCTGACTAACATTCAAAGCATTTAAAAAATTACTTTTCTATGCTACAGACGTTGTACCAATTTTTGTTCCAGCATTTTGGATAGTTTATTAAAGTAGTTTCTGCAGTAGCTCCATCTGCTCCTTGCTGAAAAGAATTGCTTCAAGTGCAGCACTTACCTTGTTTGTTTAAATCATATTGGTAGTGGCTGTGTTGCCACGATTCTCCCTACCACAGGATTTCGCATCTGCTAGTTTCCCATGAATGATCCAGTATGTATCTTTTGTGTGGCCTATTTTTGTATAGTGTTCGCACCAAGGGTAGGTTTTCTTTTGTTGGAAGTGTGGTTGATTTGACTGATGTCCTTTTGCTGCCATGACTGAACTTTCAGAGTAAGGAGCTGAGTTTGGGCTTCCTAACATGATCTTTCTCCTACTTTCTTCCCTTCTTACCTCAAAAAATACTTCTCGAACCTTTGGAAGTGGCTTGGTTCCAAGAATCCTCCTACGTACTTCGTCGAGGTTCTTATTAAGTCCAAGGAGGAACTTGTAGATCTTGTCTTTCTCCATGAGATTTTTGTATTGCTTGCTGTCTTTAGGGAACTTCCCTCGATCTCTTTGTAAATGTCAAGTTGCTACCAATATCGTGAGGTGTTAAAATATTCAGTAACAGTGGAATCACCTTGTCGTAGATCGTGAAGCAAGCTCTTGATTTCAAAAATTACAGAGGTGTTATCCATGTTTGAATAAGTCTTCTTTGTTGCATCCTATATCTATTGAGCAGTGTTGTAGTATATGAAGTTTTCTCCAATCTCATTAGTCATTGTGTTCAACAGCCACAACATCACCATGCTGTTCTCGAGTCTCCATTTTAGATTGTTAGGATCATCTTTCTCCGGTTGTTTGGCATCGCCAGCGATATACTCATCTTTTTCCTTTCCTTGGAGAAAAATTCGAACAGATCTGGCCCATTGGATGTAGTTCTGGCCATTCAGTTTGTGGCTAGTGATAGGAAGAATAGGTCCTTCGATCGAGCTAATTATGACAGAGCTACCAATCTCCGATCTGGATACTACCTCTGAGTTAATAATCTCCCGTTCGTTTGCCATGAATGGAACAATAATGGAGTTTGAAATCAAATGTGGTTCAGATTGTGCTCTGATACCAGGTAGAATAATATTTTGTTTGTGAATTGCTTGAGTCTCTTGCACTTAGCATGTTGGTACTTATATACATGAAGGAATAAATACAATTTGTATTTACAAGAACAATAAATAAGATCTGAACTATTTCTTAGGACCCTATTGATTCCAATGCTACATTAAAAAAACAACAACTGACTAACCGACCACATGTGATCACCAACCTGTAACTGACCACCAACAGGAACTAACTACTAATAATATGTATATATATATATATATATATAAAAGATTTGGACTTAGTGTGATAGATCTGACCTGATTGTTGATGTCCTACTTTATGCCTCTTTTTTTGTACTAATAATGGATCTAACTCTACTGTAGCCCAACCAAATTAAATGGCTCCTCAACATTTTAAGTTATATAATGCAGTTTGTTTCTTTTCAGCGTTCAAGTCCTTTGATTTTAATTTATAAGGTTTCAAACTTGGATTTGAGAAGCATATAGATGAGGTAATAGTAAAAAAGTCTGGTGCACTACGGTTAACTTTTGGTATTAAAGGATTGTCATTATTAAAGACAACCAAGGTAAACTTGCTATATAGAAACTTGTGCTTAATATTTGGATTTGTGCTTTGGAGCTTTGTGTTATATGCACCTAGATTTAGCTATGTCTTAAAATTACTGTAGACTATGGTATGCATTAGTTTGTTCGGTTAGTTTTGCCTCTTACTTATATCAGATTGGCCTTGAAATTTTGAACAAGTCATGCTGGTAGTACACATAACAAAGGTTGCTTGTGATTAACTATTGAGCACAAGTTAATTAGTGAACAAGTGCCAACCTTCTTATAATGCTAATTAATAGCAGTTAATTTAGTCTGCGTGTTTGTTCCACTGTATAACAAATCAATTAAAAGAAAAGCTATATTTTGCATGGTAGTTACAGTGTCCTTAAGTAACACCCTATATTGCCCATCATGTTATATATATGACATTGGTTTGAGACACTACCTCTTTACTAGAATGAGTCGCATGGGTGGCTTCTAGACTTGAGTCACAAGGATGGCTTCAAGGCATTAATTGTTTTTCCTACTTTGTTTTATTTTTAGTATGTGACAGTTTTTATTTGTTATCAATTTTTTTATTTTTGCAGTGATATTTAGGTGATGAAGCCAAAAAACAAGGTGTTTGCGAGAATAATTTTTTGCTTCAATGTAATCTTTTTGTGTGTAGCTTTTATTTTTGGATCTTTGAAGTTTGAACCATATTTTTGCTTCATGGATAATATATATATATATATATATATATATATATATATATATATATATATATATATATATTCACTACATTTGTATTACTTGTAACAATTGTATTGCTTTTTAATCTATGGTTATATATCTATTTCGTATTATTCCCTATGTTAGCTCCAGAGTGATAAGAATGTAGACTAATGGAAGCATATTATATATAATTACAGGCTACTATGCTTATAATTGCATAATAATTAGGTTTGGGATATGAATAAAGAGTTGTCTAATACAAGTAGACAATGACAAAAAGAAAAAAAGAAAGCAAATAGGCAACGCTTAAGAACAATTGCCTAAACATTGGAATATAGGCAACACTTAAAAACCGTTGTCAAAGCACCTATGGGCCACTTATTGTAAATGTTGGCTAAACATGAAATATAAGGCAACAAGTAAAAAGTGTTGCCTTTATATAGGAAGTTAGGCAACTATCAGAAAAATGTTGCCTAAACATCAGAATAACCAACATTTGTAAAACGTTGCCAAAAGTTAATTATAGGCAACACTTTAAATAGATGTTGCCAAAAATTCATAAAAAGTGTTGCCTAAAACTATAGGAATAACCAACATTTGTAAAACGTTGCCAAAAGTTAATTATAGGCAACACTTTAAACAGATGTTGCCAAAAATTCATAAAAAGTGTTGCCTAAAACTATAGGAAACATTGGTTTTGGCAATGGCCCGGCAACGGCTGAAAATCATTGCCTTAAACTATAGGCAACGGTTTCAACCCATTGGAAATGTTTTTTAGCCCTTGTCATAAGCCAAATTTGTTGTAGTGTAATGGTAGAACATGACCAAAAAATTTGGATTAGCAAATGCCTTAGTTACAAAAAATAGGGAGAAAGTTCATTAACTATATGATGCATAACTTCATAACCTTTTTTTTTTACTGGAATCTCATATTTAAATTCAAATTTAATTTTAAAAAAGGTATATTTATTAATTAATAAAGTTAGCAATAAACAATTCTATAGTTTTTGCTCATCCTAAACACCCATGAACTGCAAGCAGCTCATACCCAAGTCTTATTCCAGTTGAGGAATTATCTGAAGTACCCCCCCTCTTTGCAAATTTGGGATAATTACAATGGTAACCTCTGTAGCCTTTCTTCTTCTACATATATGAGCATTAAATGTTAGGATAATGTAGTACCTGATTTTAAAATTATGGGTGATAAATCTGTGAATATATCAAGGTTCAATGGATTTATAATTCCCAATCAGACATTATCAGTGAATTTCTGTATTGATTCTTTTGTTGTACTCTAGATGCAGATTTTATAAACTATGAGTTGATTATGTTTAGTTCATTAAATTGAGATTGTTTCTACAATAACATTTTTCTTTTTGCATGTTCTAATCTGGTGCTATTTGGATTTAATAGAAACATGTGTTGCATGCAAAGAATGAGAGGTGTTTCACCCTTTTTGGGAGGAATGTCGAGGTATTGGCCAGTAGTTATATTCCTTACTTGTAAAAGTTAAATTAGTTACAATTATAGTTTACATAAGAATCGGATTTAAACATCAAACAGGTGAAATTATTTGTTGTCCTGTTTTACCCAAAAGTACTCATAGTTTATAATTTTTTTTATGATAGTTAACCATCAATTAAAAATTAAATTCAGTCTTTTACAAAATCATCATAGTTCACCCTTTTTAATGGAGAAATCAGTCTTTTTGCTCTATTTTTGGGTGTGTGTGCTAGGATAATGTTTTTTTATGTAAATCATGTGAAATAATGTTTGCTGTCAAGATTATGGGTGGTTTAAGATTTATATTATATTGTTAAACTTTTAATGTTATATTTCTCATGTTCATTGCTAGGTTGAAGTTGCTTGCCTGTTATTTTATTATGTAAAAAAAATGTTTCTGTATTAGCTCATATCAAGTATCCTACTAAAGATGAGTTAGATTTTCTGCATATTGACTTCAACAAGTTGTTGAATCTTGGTGGTCACTATGCTCAAATTACAAGCTTATTTTGTAGTTGCTAAAGCTACATAGAAGATTGTGCATAATTTCTTTGCTTTAAAAAATCCTCTAAAAGTCATTGCACAAGTCTTTTATGCTTAGCCCTTAAGTGTTAATTGTTGTTGGAATAAATAATTTTGTTTGTATAAATTCATATTTTTCATTTTGTTAATTTTGCTTTTTTAAGATTAATCCTCTAATAATGTAGACCTATATGTTAAGATGGTCAACAACAAAGGTCTTTATGTTATTGTTTATGATGAGTCTCTTCACTAAGCTTTTTGGTGGTCACTGTATGTGGTCTATGCTTCAAATTAGTATTTTAGTTGCGTAAAATGACTCTTGTTAGATTACTTTTACCTATTTGAGTGCTATACTCATTCACAAGTACATAATTGTAGAGTAGCCTTCAATGCTGTTGGTGTGCTGTTTTCTAATCTTTGCCAGCTACCATGTAATTAATGCCACATGAATTAACCACATATTTTTCAGCTGCGTAACTAGAGCTACATGAATCCTTCTTGAAAGCTACAATAGATGGCTAGATGTGGTTAAAATTTCAAGATTTTTAAAATTATAGATCATTCCCAATTTGCCAAGATTTCACCCAATTCTATAATTTTCTTTTTGCTTTTTCAGGCATGGTAAAGGTACTCAACTTGTTATCCCACATTATTTACCTGAACTGGCGTATATGTGTTGGTATAAAAATAACACCCTTTTTATTTAAGGAACTTCGATGATATGTCAAAAATTCATTTCGAAACTTTACACGATTCTATTAGAATCAAATGTAATAAGGTCATCAAGATGACATTTTCGATTTGGAGATTACCAAAGTGGTAGTTTCGATTTGCCATTAGAAAATGGTAGTTCGAGTCAAAATGATAAATTTTGAAACTAAAGTATTAGTTTTGATTTGATACCGGAGATGATACTTTCGATTTCATAACTATAAGTAAGGATTTCGAGTGAATCTTGTAAATTGAAAACTTCAGTGATTATTAGAGTTAAAGTTATAGTAAGAACTCGAAGTTGACAAAATGATAATTTTGATTTCAAATTAGGAAAGATCATTTTGATTTTATCTTATATGTTGTGATTTTGATTCAGTGTCAAAATAAAGATTCGAAGAGTAGCTACACTTAGCAAATTTTTGAAGAAGGAAAAACGGAAGATCTCGACCAAAAGCCAGCAAATGATTGAGGATTCAAGTTTGAATTAAAAAAGAAAGGATTTGAATTTGAAATAGAAGTTAGCAACAGTTGTAAATGCTAGATCAAGATAATACAAGGATTGCTGACAAAAATTGAACAGTTACTTATGGCACAAGGATCATTGATAGGGATTTGGTAGTTACTGGACAAAGATTACCAATCATTTAATAGTTATCTTTGTTTTATACATATGTCAAGAACTTGTAAAAAGGGTAGTTACTTAGGAAGTTTATAAATACCAAGAGAATGTAAATACTTAGGGGTTGGAAATTCAATACTCACAAACACTTGTAACTTACGCTCTCATATCATTGACATCTCGAGCGAACAGTGCAAGCCTAGTCCAGTATGTTTCTATCCACTTTTATTCTTGTACACTTTACAATTCAATGCAATTTTAATTATCAGTTCATTTTCATTTAGTCATTTACTTTTCTGCAAAATTCTTTTGTACTTCTGATTAAGTGATTTTCCCCAAAGATCATTTGAGTTCTTTTTTAATTGCTTTCATTTAAGTGCTTTCATTATTTTTCTGCAAAGTTATTTTCTACACTTTACATATTTGCACATTTACTTTTCATTGTCTTTACTTTGAATTGCTTTACTTTATGCTCTTTATTTTCAATATTTTACATTAACTTGTCACATTTACTTCAAATGCACTTTGATTTCTTTCATTTACATTTAACTTGCTTTGTTTGAACTAATTTTCTTATTTCTCGAAACAAAACTTCTCTTATTTTCCATTTATTTTTTATTAAGTTAAATATCACACATAAACACTTTGATTTGGGATTTACATAAAACTGTCCTTTATTCGAAATCATCTTTTACATTCTTTCAACGATTTAGTCTTGGAACAAGAGAATCTCAAGAGGAAGCGATTCCTTTCCCTAAATTGAGATCAAGAATCAACTTTGTCCATAAACAAAGGTTTACGATAAATTAGTTAATACTAATTGAAATATTTTGGTAAACAAATTGGCACGCCTGATGGAACTTGTCAAAAGGCTAGTATCTTAAGGGATTTTATTTGTTTATGCGCTTGAGAAGTGGTAAAGTACTGCCAACAATGTTTGATAACACATCATTGAGTGCCCAGAACCCTCAATCAAGGAACAATGGAGCCAGTGGCAGTAGAGACACAATAGTCTCTGCGAATTTGCCACAAACCTTGGAACCCGTGATTAGTGAAGTCACAGGGGTCATTGTTTCAAACATAGAAACCAGAACTCTTGGGGTAAGTAGAACTACACCTTTATACGAGTTGCCTCCTGGGTTCACTCCCCAAAATGTCACACAAAGCATATGTACTGCCTAAGCCACATATACAAGTCCAATACCCAATGTTTCACCTAGAAACCAAATGGCAAATGGTAGTGGCCAAATTGCAGGAACTTGTGCAAATCGAACTAATAGGCCAAATGTGGGAATACCATTATTCCCTAATTTGCCTAAGGATTTGTCTTCGATTCCTTTTGGAAATACGAATACAACCCTGAATAATATCAAGCAATATATTAATGAAAGCAACCATGAGATGGTCCACATGCTAACTCAGTAGATGACTATTGTGATAACCCTACTTATAAAGTCCACCAATAATATACACACTACATTCGCCAGGAAAATGAGTAGAATTGTAGATGTCTTTGGAAACCCAGAAGAATTTATAGGCAATCAATAGGGAAACAATCAACCTATTTATTAAGAAAATGTCCAATTAGTAAACCATCCTAATGAATAACATAACTGAGGATAATCAACCAAGAGAAAATCCACCTGGCCAGAATGCAGGATTTCAAATAGTCAGTTGAAATCAAGATGTTGATAACCTCTTAGAAAGGATTAGGTTAAGTAATCTACGGGGGCAACAAAACATCAACCAAGTAGTTGAACAGATGCTCAACAGGTATAGCTTTAATGTGGAATAGGCAAATCGTCCCTATTTTATATTAGCCTTCCCTAAATTCATCCAACAAGCAGAATTACCCAGAGGATGCAAAGCGCCTAAAATCTCCAGCAAATTTGCTTAGGAAAATGGAGAGTCCACAGTAGAGCATATTGCTTAATATACCATCGAATCAGGGGATACAACTTTGAATGAATATTTAAAGATAAAGTATTTGTCCAGCTCTTTAACCAAGAATTCCTTTACTTGGTTCACAACTCTTCCACCAAATTCGATCCACTTTTGGAACTAGTTGAAAAGAAACTTCCATGATCAATTCTTTAGAGGAGATACTAAAGTAAGTCTTGTGGATCTATTTAATATCAGGAGAGGTAATGGAGAATCCATCGATGATTACCTAGCCAGATTTAGGCAAATGAAGGCTAGATGTTTCATGATCATCCCTAAATCTGAAGTAGCCAAGATGATAGTTGGTGGTTTAAATTATTCAATTCGAAAGAAACTAATAAACTAGCAACTCTTAGACATGTCTTAGCTTGTAGATAAATTAATACAAATTGAACAATTGAAACTTGAAAAGAAAAGTTTAAGAAACACTTCAGAAAAGAAAAAGTTACTTATGTCGAAACTCCTGATGTTCAGGAAAAGTACTTCACACAATCGAAAAATAATAAATTAGCCTATGTTGAAGTCGATGAGGTTGAAGATGATAAGGAGAATGAGGTTAATAAAGCAGAATTAAAATATGTTCCTCCCTATATTTGCTCTTCCTTAATGCCTAATCGAACTAAGGATAATATGAAATCCTCTAATAGGCCAACTTATGCTTTTGATATATAGAAGGCCGATTTAATCTTCGATGTCTTGTTAAAAGATAAGCAAATCAAACTTCTTGATGGACATAAAATTCCTTCACTTGAAGAGATAAAGGGTCAAAAATATTATAAATATCATAATAGATATGGTTATTTGACTAACAATTGTATCCGTTTCAGGGATCTGATTCAAAAAGCCATCCAGGAAGGAAGATTAAAATTTGAAAATAAGAACAAGGTGAAAGTTGACATTGACCTATTCGAGGTAAACGCCAGCTACATCGAGCTAGTTGGCTTCTCAGAAGTCAACATGGTCGAACTGGTGGAAACCACCCCTGTCCTCACCTCCAATTGTAGCCTCGAGACATTTGAGGCCAATAAAGAGGAAGTTTTCTCGAAAGTTGGGGACTCTAGTCAAATTCCTCCTAAGGAAAAAGGTGGATGAGAGAAAAGTATCTCTTTGTCCAAGGTGTGGTGTTGTCTTCAACAGATTAGCTGCCAAGTCCTTTTAGGCAGCTTTGAAGCAGAAACAAAAGGCGAAGAACCCTGTAGGAGGCTCGATGAACTTAAATAATCAACCAACAAACCATAATTTTGTGGTGGTACAAGATCTTGAGAGGATCAAGAAGGGCAAGATAAGGGTGCCCCCTTCAAATGTGGCTCCCAACTAGCGGACAAGAAATAGTCCACAACCCTACAAGGTCCAGAACAGGCCACTCTAACCAAGGTTCAAATATAGGATCACTAATCCCTTTGGTGGGAAGCCGAATACCTAGTTTCGAGGAGAATGGTTGAACTCGAGCCAGGGTTTAAGCCCATATTTGTCAAAGTCCCAATGGCGCAAAGCCCAAAGGCTTTAATAGCAACAACTACAACAACAACAGTAATGGGCATTAGCCAAGCTGCAATTGCAGCAAAGGTCTTATGGCCAGTTAGTCCAAGGGCCACCTTTGAAGATAGAAAAACAAAAACCTCCAAGTCCAATGAACGAGATGTTATTACGAATTCATTTAAATCCGAATTTAAAAATGACCTGGATACCATTTTTGGTGTGAACGTGGTATCCCTCCTCTCATATAAGTTTTTCATTTCAGGTGATCAAGAAGTGGACCAAGAGGAGGATTTCGAAGACAACTCAGAGGAGGCCGGTTGGTATATGGTCGAAGAGGACATGATCGAGGAGATGGAAAACTCTGCAGTTTTTAACATTCCTTCCCTCAAGATGAAAAACCATTTACGCCTACTATTTATCAAGGCAACTGTAAATGGTAAATTGGTGGGTAAAGTGTTGGTTGATGAGGGAGCTGCCATCAATTTGTTGCCTAAGAATTTGCTAAAATGGTTTGGCAAATCAAAGGCTGACCTGTTACCGCATAACATGGTGGTGACTGACTTCAACGACAAGTTCTCGACATTAGAGGGGGTTATTGCTCTTGACATCAAGGTGGCCTCACTCATGAGGTCAACCTTGTTTATAGTGGTCCCTTCTAAGGCCAGCTATAATCTCTTGTTGGGGAGAGAGTGGATACACGCTATAGGAGCAGTACCTTGGACCATCCACCAACAAATGTTTCTCTGTAACCAGTTAGGAGAACTGGAAATGGTGAAAGCTGATGACACATTGTGTCATGTCAACCAAAATCATGTAGACTTTCAGATTTATGTGCTAGGAGTCAGACCTTTCTGCATTTGGGACTCATCAGCTTTGGACAAGAAGGGGGTCGAGATGGTGGCCCTCACCCCATCAGGTATCTCAATATTACCAAAAACTGATTCATTTCAGCTTAGAAATTGTAAATAATTCCAGGGCCTATAGGCGCCTGTTTAACATTCCAAGCCGAGTATATTCAGTCTCAAGTTGTAATAATAATGTCAAAACTTAAGAGCCATATGGCTCGAATAGCTGCCTATATGGCTGAAAATTGCATGGACAGTGCAATTTCGAGTCATGTGGCTCTAATTTCAGCCTACATGGCTGAAAAATTTGGTACCATCGAAGGTACTAACTTGGACTATATTTATGGTGATTCCTCCTTAGGATTCAAATAAACCCCTCTATCTTCTAAAATTAAAAGAATAGAGGTACAAGATTGATGCACAATTTTTAGTTTCAAAACAAGTCTACAAACTTGATGTGGGATTAATTGTTGCTTTACGAACCCAAGTGCAGGTTGTCTCAAGTAATAAATTTCTCGGGAGTCCGAGGTCGATCCACAGGGAATTGTTGAAGATTAATTAAGGTGAAGTAAATATTTTGTTACTATGGTAAAAATTATTTACTTGGGTTAAAAGATCCACTCTTGGTAAATAAAGTAAATGTAAGATTAATTTCTTTTATAACTCAATTAGAATCCTCACAACATGGAGGTTCCAATCGGAAAATACAACATTAAAAGTCCATTTAAAATAATATACGTAATTATATTATGTTTTCCCAAAAATATTACCACCACTTATAAATGGGTTAAAGCATTCATTATGCCAATATTTTGTCTACAACAAATTAAGAACTCCTATTTACAAAGATGGTTTCTAAATTATAAGAAACAAATTATAATACGTATAATGGTTACTAGAAAATATAAATCATTTAAGTATAAGAGAAGAATAAATCTAACATTACTTTATTACCAAAGCTTCACCCTTTCACCCAAGTAAAATAAAACTTAGTTACTCATAAATAAGAAGAAAGAAAGAGAGAAGAAGAAGAAGAAGAACATGACTTTAATTTAGAACAAAGGAAAATTACTACAAGAAAACCTAGTAACAAAATGGCATCATTTTGGTAACTAACACCTAACACCCCTCAATGATCTGCCAAGGACCCCTTTTATAGAGGATTAGAGATACAAAATGATAAGTGGGCTGAGTCATTAGTGGGTGGATGAGTAGAAAATGAGTGGAAAATGCCAAATGACTTTTGGTGAGTGAAAAATTATGGAGATTCCTTGTCTCCAAAATCATGCAGCTCTGAAGTCATTGCATTCGTCATTTTTGAACTAAGTGGTCTTCATGAAAGTTGTAGGCCTAGATCTTAGCTTTCAAATGGCTTTAGTTTGGGTCCAATATAATTTCTATAACTCTAGATACATTCAAATTACTGTACACTACCCAGGCCCAGTCGCAGCTCCTCTGTTCTGACTTCCAAGCCCAATATCACCTTCAAGGAGTCCGATTCTGGAAAAGTATTCAACATGAAAGTTGTAGATATGGGTCTTAACTATTCAGAATCCAAATTTCAACCTATTTTACAACTTTTAGCCCAAATATTGTGATGAATAGTATACATAGGTTAAACTGTCAGGAAAAGCACTCTGGTTCTTGCTTCAATCCCAATTTGAGTTATCTACTCGTGTGATTGGGCCTTTGAGGTCTTCATGAAAGTTATAGAAATCTCTCTTATCTTTAAAATGCCACTAGAATCACCTCCAAAGACCACCTACATCCCAAGATATAGCCTAAATACAGAAATAACGTAAGACGTAAATTATGCTAAAAAATTCAATTAAGTCCAATTTGAGTCCAAACTTACAAAACATAATCAAAATCAATCAATTAAGTACATAGAGAGTGTAAATGATTAAAAATGAAGGCTTATTAATGTATCAAATATGTGATCATCAAAGATCCTTTAGAGGAAATTAATCTAGGAAGTAATGTAATAAATAAACCTACTTTTATAAGTAGATTAATAAATTCCAATTTCAAGTATACGTTAGTCTATTTGCTTGAAGAATATAAAGACTATTTTCTATAGGAGTATGAGGAAATGTTTAGGCTCAATTAAGATTTGGTAGAACACATACTACTAATTCGAGTAGGACAAAGACTAATCAAGCAAGCTCCAAGAAGATTTACCTCTGAAGTGGTCTTGAAAATCAAAGAGGAAATCGAAAGACTAAAGGCTAAGTTCATTTGAACTGCCATGTATGTTAACTGGATTTCTAATGTTGTTCCTGTTATAAAATAGAATGGTAAGTTAAGAGTATGCATTAATTTTCAAGATTTAAATTCTGCTACTCCTAAATATGAATATCCTATGCTAAATGCTGATATGTTAATTGACTCAACTTCAGGCCATGAAATCCTAAGTCTTATGGATGACTATTATGGGTATAATCAAATTTATATTGCAGAGAAGGATGTGTTAAAGACTACTTTTCGATGTCCTTGTGCAATTGGTACTTATGAATGAGTAGTCATGCCATTCAGATTGAAGAATGCTGGAGCCACATATCAAAGAGCCATGAGTACCATTTTTCATGATATCATTGGTAAATTCATGGAGGTGTACATTAATGATGTGGTAGTCATATCGAGATCAGAACAGAAGCATTTCTCGAATTTGAGGCAATCATTCGAAAGAATGAGAAAACATGGATTGAAAATGAATCCTATTAAATGTGCTTTTGGTGTTTCTGCAGGAAATTTTTTTGGGTTCTTGGTTTAGAAGAAAAAAGTAGAGGTTAATCAAAACAAGGCTACAACTATACTTGAAGCATCACCTCCTTCAAATAAGAAGCATCTCCAGTGTTTGCTAGGAAAGATTAACTTCTTGAGAAGGTTTATTTCAAATATGTCTGAAAAGACCAAAGTCTTCTCTTCACTCTTAAAGCTCAAGGCTGAGGAAGAGTTTAGATGAGAAAAAGAGCATCAAGATGCTTTTGACTAAATCAAATATTGTTTGGCCAATCCTCCAGTGATGACACCTCCAATGCTTAGACATCCCTTGAAGTTATATATCTCAGCATCGGATGAAACCATTGGGTGCATGTTGGTTCAGGAAGATGAAAATGGAGTCGAAAGAGCCATTTATTATTTTAGTAGGGTTTTGATAGATGCTGAAATTAGATATAGTGTAGTTGAGAAGCTATGTTTAGCTTTGTATTTCTCCTGCACTAAGTTAAAGTTCTATGTAAAGCCACATGATGTACTCGTCATTTCAAAGACAGATATAATAAAGTACATGTTATCCAAGCCTATCTTGCATGGTAGAGTAAGGAAATGGGCCCTTGCTTTAACTGAAATTTTTTTGAAATATATGCCACTAAAGGCTATAAAAGACCAAGTGTTGGCAGATTTTTTAACTGACCATCCCTGTGTTGACATCAAAGAAACTAATATGAACTATGTGGGTTTGAAACCTTAGAAGTTATATTTTAATGGATTGAAACATAATGAGGGTATTGGTCTTGGGGTTTTAATTGTTTCACTTACTGGAACTCCAACTAAATTCTTGTTCGAATTATAGCATGAATGTTTGAATAATGAAGTTGAATATGCGGCTTTGATTGCTAGCTTACAAACATTAATTTCGCTCAAGGCTAGAAATATTAAAGTTTTGGGTGACTCCCAACTAGTCATTAAATAATTAACTCAAGAATATAAGTTCATTAATCATAATTTGTTTAGATATTTTGCTTTCGCAGCAAGGTTGTTATGTGAATTCGATAAAGTTATATTCCAACATATTCCAAGAGAAGAAACTTATGAAGCCAACGAGCTTGCTCAAATAGCTTCAAGTTACAACATTTCGAGTATAATTTTTTCAATGTTAATCAAAATTAAAGAAAAGTTATCTCCATTCGAGAATTTAGAAGTATGTTTAATCGAAGATATGAATGATTCTGATTGGAGAAAATAGATTGTTGATTATTTACAAAATCCAAGTGCAGCAGTCGGAAGTAAATTAAAATATAAAGCCCTACATTATGTTATAATAGGAGATTCACTATACAAAAAGTCAGTATATGAAAATTTATTGATATGTCTAAGTGAGAAAGAAGCATTCACAGCCTTAGCAGAACTACATGAAGGCATTTGTGGTGCTCATCAGGCTAGTGAACAAATGAAATGGGTACTGCATAGGCAGAGGATCTATTGGCCTACAATGACTAAAGATTATCATTCATACACTAAGTCCTATGAAGAATGTCAAAAGTATGGAAACATTCAGCATGTTCCTACTAATGATTTGCATTCGATTATAAAACCTTGACTATTTCGAGAATGGGCTCTTGATATGATAGGGCAGATTCATCCACCATCTTCTAAAGGGCACAAATATATATTAGTTGTCATCGATTATTTTATAAAGTGGGTCAAGGTTGTCCCTTTGAAGGATGTTACTCATAAAGACATTATAAATTTTGTTGAAAAGAATATCATACATAGATTTGGTATTCCTCAAACTCTAACTACTGATCAGGGTACCATGTTTACTAGTTGTTACATTACTGAATTTGTTAGATGAAAGGATATCAAGTTACTTACTTTGACTCCTTATTATGCTCAAGCTAATGGGCAAGTAGAAGCAACTAATAAAATCTTAATTATTTTAATTAAGAAACATGATGGTCGAAAACCAAGAAGTTGACATGAAACTTTGAGCCAAGTTCTGTGGACTTATTGAAATTCTCCTAAGGAAGCTATTGGTACTATGCCATATCATCTTGTTTATGGTCATATTACCAATCAAAATTAATCTTCAATTAATTAGGTTGCAATGTCAAGATGAAATCCCTATTCAGGATTATTGGGATTTGATGTTTGATGAATTAAATCACTTGGATGGAAAAATGTTAATTGCTCTTGAAAACTTGATTCGACAAAAAGAAAGAATTACGAAATTCTATGATCTTTGAGTCAAGAGAAAAGAGTTTAACTTAGATCATTTATTATGGAAGGTTATTTTACCTATGGAGAAAAGATCAAAGTTATTTAGAAAATGGTCCTCGAATTAGGAAGGGCCATATCGAATTGAAAGCATATTCTCGGGTAATGCTTATAAATACTAATTCTAGCAAAAGAATTACTTCAATAAATGGTAAGTATTTGAAATTATATAAACCAACAATTCATGAAGTTAAAATTTCATCATGAATATCATATTAATTTCGGGTCAACAAACAATCAAAATTTAATTTTCCATTACAAAATAAATATTCGAAAAGAGTATTTTTTGGAGCCTCAATTACAAAGACTCCTAAGTTTCTACTATTCTCTTCCTCTATGTTGAAGCCGCTTCGAAAGATGAAGCCAAATCTTGGATAGCTTGCATCATGTTGTTGCCTTCGACAGTCCATCATTGGCAATCTTCGTTAAGTATTCACTCTTGGTTTGCACAATCACCAGCAAGGGCTTTGAGTTTGCTTTGTTGGTCTTTAAGTATTTGTAGCTCTTGTTCGAGCTTAACAATTCTTTCTTCATTCTGATTGATGTTTTGTTGAGTCATTGAAAGGACAATAGTGAGCTTTGAGCATTTCTTCTTGGCCTTAGCAACATTCATCATCAATTGAATCTTTTTCTTGAGCAATTTCAAATTATTGGTGATGACTTGATCAAGACTAGGATGCTTGATTGGTAAATCCTTTACTTAGCCTATCAGCTCTTGAACATCTAGCTAGACATTTTAGTTCAGAAGGTGCTTGTTTCGATCCAGTAGTTTATACTTCTTGTCTTCAGCAGCTATAACTGGATCCACTCCAAGTCTTAAAAGATCAACCAGCTCTTGTAGTAGTTAGGGGCGGATATGCTTTGGACTTCGACCTTGAGTGAGTGTCAAATGGTGAGACTTCGAGGATAAGGACCATTTAGATAGGATGTATTCAAGACGCTTCATGATGTCATTTCCATCCTCATCATCATCTATGCACATGGCTTCTACCTCCTCTTCAAAGGTAGTTTCAATTTGGATTGATTGGACTCTAGCAGAAGTCAATGGGGCAATCTCAGAAGATTGAATAGTTTTAATCGAGATGGGAACTTCAGCTTCAGCAGGAGTGCTTGTTTCATTAGGGCAACTGATGTTTTCCTATATCATTAAAAAAAGAATCTGGATTATAATTTTTATAATCATTTAGATTTAATAATTTAAAGGAAAAATATCAAACCTAAACATCAATTTCAATAATAGGAACCTCTGATGTAAGGGTAGTTTCAGGAATAATGTTTTCCCAAAAAGAAATAAAAACAAAGTTAGAATCATTCAAAACAAGCAAAGCTGAGTTAACTTAGGGAAATATCAAACCTGGACATTAGCCTTGATGGGGATGTCTTGTGCCCCAGTGCTCGTTTATTTTTCGATTTTGGCTTCCGTGTCTAACAGCACATTGAAATGAGAGCTTAAGGCTGAGGCTACTTCGGGGCCAGGTGTAAATACACCTGGGGTAAGATTTGAATCCCTTGGAGGAGAAGGGATTGGTGATGGTGTCCTGAATCTCCTTAAGGATGCATGAGTTGTTTCCTTGTGTGCTAGGGGGAGGATTCCTGTTCGAAATCAAAAAAGTTAACTATGTGTTGAAAAAATTTCCAATATAAGAAGTTAGAAAATCCTACCTTTATGGGTTCAGCTCTTTAAGTGGTTGAAGCTAACTTGGCACTCCTAGAAGAGATTGACTTTTCATCTTTTTAAGAGGATTCATCAGAGCTTTCAGGGTTATGACCTGTTTCTGCTTTGGCACTAAATGTTTTATTCGCTCAATTTTCATTAGGCTTGCCGTAACAGCCTTTCCCTAAAATTGAAAAGGAATTGAAATCAAAAGTGAAAAGGGAATTTGATGAAAAAGATTCAAAACTCAAATGACCTCTTACCTTAGATTGTTGAGGGGTGGCAAGTGTAGCTTCTTCAATCACCTTTTTCTTTTTATTGACATTTTTTTCTTTGAAGGTGTTGGAGCAAGTTTCTTTGGAGGTTGAGAGGAAGAGGTTGTATTCACCGAGGCTTTTGACTTTGTCTTTTGGGCTTTTCTTGGCCTTAGAGGTTCAACCTCCTAGTCTTCATCTTCATTCAAATCCTCCATCATCTTGGTTCTTTTTGAGACTACATTAATGAATATATATAATTAGTAGTTGAATAAAAAATGAAGAAATAAAGGTTAAAGGCTTAAAACTTTACCATATGGTGGGTATTTTATTAATCGAGTGTATCCATAAATTGAAATTTAGCAGTTGTCCAGATAGCAGTTAGCAAAAGTTACTTATCGTTTCTTTGAATCCTTGCCAACACCCAACGCTCCACTTTTGGGGTCTGGATACTAGTTAGCCATACTAAAAGGAGCATTGGGAAGTAGAGAAAACTTTAGTGGGGTTTTCAATTGTTCAAACAAAGCCAAATGATTCAAAACTAATGCACCAATGAAACGAGCATACACAATTGGTGGTGCTTTGCTTTCTTTTATTTTAGGACTTGTTCAGCCTCTTGAACCACTAATTTTAATTTTTGAGGATCGTACTTAACTTTAAAGAATTTCTCAAATTTAGAAATTTTTTTAAGGTGCATACCTTTTGTTTTCTTATGAGCAGCTCTAGTCTGCACATATGATCTTGCATTATTAAACTGTTGTAAGTAATCTTTGAATGAACGCTCTTGTATAGAGTAATATTTTTCCTACTAGTCTACGAACCTTAAGGTTGAGAAGAATGATGGTTCACATTCAAAAGGGTTAAACATCTCTTTCTCTTTGTAGTATTCTTCTTCAAAAGGCATTTATACTATTCAAAATCCTTAGCCTTTGACTCGCATATTTGATGCCTGTCTTTAAGGGAGATAGGAGAAGGAATGTATTGAGAAAACCCAAGTTGTCTTGAGGCACAAGAGGGTAGGTAGAGATGGAGGCTATAGTCTTTCAACCTTGGACAACCAGGAGATAAGATTCGAGTGGTAAAGATGTTACTCTAAATGTTGTGATTTTCAGACTGTGCTCTAGGAGTCAAGCATAAATATGGTTGTCAAAACCATTTCGGACCACAGTTTCGAAGAGCGAAGGGAGAAAAGTTAAAGTTATCTGAGTGGTGCTTCATGGTCAGGAACAGTGAAAAGAAGAATTTAAAATCCTCAACCTCCCTATCTGTTTTCGAGGCATAGTAAAGTTGAGACAATCGAGGGCCTTCGATTGTACTGATAATAGTTGAAGTAGCTAAACTTTGCAGGTGAGGTGTGAGAATGGATTTGAGCCAAAGCTACAACAACCAGAAAGGCCCTCCAAGGTTAGTGAGGGGTTTAGTTTTTAATCGAAGTAGATTGATTGCTTCTATCATCGAAGCATAAAGTTAGGCAATAATAAATTTGCCCAAACACGAGGAGAGCCCTCATGAAGAAGGATGGCTAAAGGAAGAAAAGAATTTGGGATATGAAGAGACCTAGTACAAAAAATAAAAACACTAAGCCAAAACATAGGGAAAGCCATATGCTCTTCATCAGAGACTTGGTCAATCTCGAGGTAGTTATTCTCGATGAAGGCGGTGTAGGTTAATTTCGAGAAGTTACGCTCAATTGCTATTTTAGGACTCATTATGCTGATGATTACTTTTCCAGTAGGCTTAAGGCCAGTAATAGTAGTTATATCAAAGAGGGCAGGAGTCAACTTCCCATAAGGGACATGAAAAGAATTAGTAGACCTATTCTAGAAAAATAAGAAACTAGTTAACATGGGGGCATTATATTCTATGCACTCCCTACTTAGTTGGATGAAATCAAAGATAATAGTTTATTCCTAGGCAGCCTGTTTGGTACCTTCAACTCGATTTAACCACCAAAGATATATAGATCTGGTTTGGGAACCAGAAGGTGGTGAACTTCGAAAGATTTTAGGAAAATAGTTAAAGAAGTTAGTTTTTAGAGAAGAATGAAAGGCTGGAATTGATTCTCCTTCAATATAAGGGAAGAAAGATTGAATAGATTCATATTCTTTTAGGGGAAGGGTTGGACCTAGAAATGCTAGTCATTCTTGGCCAATAGTGAAGGGGATCATTACCGGAGTCTTCCAAAGCTCAAAGTTGTCGGTAAAAGGGTTTGGAGCATAAAAGATCATATTTTTCTTCACTAGAGTAGTTATTGTGGTAGCATATGGTGAAGCCACCATCTCTTCCGTCTCTGAACTTGAGTAAAAAGCTTGAGTGGAGGTAGTTTTAGAGGAAAAAGATGCCATTGGTGTATGAGAGCTTCAAGGAATATGGAGTTTATAGGAAGAAAAGAGAGATGACAGGGGGGCTTACAAGGAAGCTTCAGAGTTCAGTAATAGCAAAGGCTGCACAAAGAAGACTCACAGGGAGTTCAAATTTGTAGAAAAAAGAAGTAAAAGGGGGAAAACCTTTTGCACTCTTGAAATATAAGTTTTCAAAAAATAGAAGAGAGAGACAAAAAGGAAAAAATGTGCGTACACTCTTTTAATGCTGAGATAAGGATACGGTTAAAGCCATTTTATCCATTAAAAGCGATTATTGGTTTTGTGATTCCCTAAATAATGGAGACAGTTGGTTAATGGGGGAATGGCCACATAGTGATTGTACAGGTAAGTGGAGATTTGGATCAAATTACAGATCGTGCCATTTGACCTTTCATTTGCTTGTAGTATGCAAAATTGATAGAGTGGATAAAAGCTCTAAGTCAGTTACAATTGAAAAGAGAATGCTCGAAAAGATAAAATATTTATCTCTCATACATCGAGAATAAATATTAGGAGGCATCTATTAGTATAAAAATAACATCTTTTCGATTTAAGGGACTTCAATGATATGTCAAGAATTCATTTCGAAACTTCACACGATTGTTTTGATTTGAAATCAAGAAAGGTCATTTTGATTTTATCTCAGATATTATGATTTCGATTCAGTATGAAATAAAGATTCGAAGAGTAGCTGCACTTAGCAAATTTTTTAAGAATAAAAAATGGAAGATCTCAACCAAAAGCTAGCAAATGATTGAAGATTCAAGATTGAATTCAAAAAGAAAGGATTTAAATTTAAAATAGAAGTTAGCAGCGGTTACAAATGCTAGATCAAGACAATACAAGGATTGCTGACAAAGATTGAACAGCTACTTGTGGCACAAGGGTTGCTGACAGGGATTTAGTGGTTGCTGGACAAAGATTACCAATCATTTAACAGTTATCTTTGCTTTAGATATATGTCAAGATTTTGTAAAAAATGATAGTTACTTAGGAAGTCTATAAATACTAAGAGGATGGAAACACTTAGTGGTTAAAAATTCAATACTCACAAATACTTGTAACTTACGCTTTCACGTCCTTGACATCTTGAGCAAACAGTGCAAGCCTAATCCAGTATGTTTCCATCCACTTTTATTCCTATGAACTTTACAAATTCAATGCAATTTTAATTATAGTTCATTTTCATCTAGTCATTTACTTTTCTGCAAAATTCTTTTCTACTCCGGATTAAGTTATTTTTTCAAAAGATCATTTGAGTTCTTTTTTAATTGCTTTTATTTTAGTGCTTTCATTATTTTTTCTACAAACTTATTTTCTGCACTTTATATATTTGCACTTTTACTTTTCGTTGTCTTTACTTTGAATTGCTTTACTTTGTGTTTTTTATTTTCAATATTAATTTTACATTAACCTGTCACATTTACTTCAGATGCACTTTCATTTCTATCATTTATGTTTAACTTGCTTCATTTGCATTGATTTTCTTATTTCTCGAAAAAAAAACTTGTCTTATATTCCATTTATTTTTCATTAATGTAAATACCACGCATAAACACTTTGATTTTGGATTTGCATAAAACTGTCTTTTATTCGAAATCATCTTTTACATTCCTTCAAAGATTTAGTCTTGAAACAAGATAATCCCAAGAGGAAGTGATTCTCTTCCCCAAATTGAAATCGAGAATCAACTTTGTCCATAGACAAAGGTTTACGATAATTTAGCTAATACTAATTGAAATATTTTGGTAAACAATATGATATCATTGTTTAGCCTAATTTAGTACTATGAATATTCATGTTAGCATTTGACCATTAGTACCAAAAATAACTTTCTTATAAGTGAATTAAAAGATGAGTTCAAGGAGTGGATAGATTTATTGAGGTTTAGCAAAGAGTACATTGATGGTGTCCAATTTTGCTTAGATTTAGCATTTACTATTGGAGAACTTGATGGAGAGGAGATATTATGCCCTGGTGCAAAATATGCAAATTCTTATTAGAGAACAAGAGATGTTGTGTACAAACATTTAATATGCAAGGGATTTGTTGTAGGCTACTGAAAATGGATCAACCATAGAGAGGGGCTAAGCGCAACAGGTCTTGATGCTGACATGGATGTTGAAGACCCACGTCATGACATTGATAACTTATTGAACAATAGGTTTAGCGATGTAGTGCAAGAGGATGGGCTTTATAAAGGTGCTAATGAAGATGCAAAAAAGTTTTATAAACTGGTTGAAGAGGCAAATCAAGAACTATACCCAGGTTGTAAAAACTTCTCTACATTATCATTCACCTTCTGTCTTTATTTGTTGAAGTGTTTTCATAGATGGAGCAATGCATCTTTCACATCTCACCTTGAGTTGTTGAAAAAAGCTATACCTAATTTGAATATTCCTCCATCTTTCAACAAAACCAAGGCCATGATAAAAGACTTGGGTCTTGACTACGAAAGATCCCTACATGTCCTAATGATTGCATGCTATATAGGGGCCGTTATGTTGACAAAGATCATTTTGCCATATATGTGGAGCTTTATATATTCAATATCCGAGAATTGATTGTGAGGTTAATCTTCCAAGAAACCTAATGTAAATGCTAAGATTTTGAGACACTTTCCTTTGATTTCCAGACTCCAAAGGATGTTTATGTCTTCAAGGACAACTAATATGCTTAGGTGGCATAAAGACGAGCGTTCAAAGGATGGAAAGTTAAGAATTCTACTGATGGTCAAGTGTTGCACGTTAACTAGACTACGCAAGTGCACATGTCGACAAGTAATATAAATAAGTATTCAAGTATCGTTCCCACGAGGACTGAATTAAAATTATGCCAAATATTAACCAATTACTGCTTATTCTCTATTTCAGGCAATCGAATTAATTTGTGGGATTAAATGATAAAATAAAATAAAATGAAATAAAAATTTTAAAACAGGATAAAAACAAGCAGAGAAGAACAATGGTTTGGAAATCTAGGGTCTAATTTCACATATTATTTTATTTGACTTCATGCAATCCTTTCATCATTCTTGATTCTAAACTAGTTATGTTAGCCAATGTGTTTAAGCATTTACAAACCTCTTTCGATGGCCTTGTAAACCTATGGCCTTAATCAAAACACTATATTTTTATGTGAATCGACAAAAGTCCATACATTGAGAACAAACATCAAACACTTGCTATACATGACCAACAGGTATATTCTATCCTATTAGCTAATCAACTCATCCATATAATTGAATTTAATTGAATATGTATAATCTAATTTCATGGTTGATAGCAATATATTTTATTCATTTAATAATTCTCTCATTGGGCTTCTTATTATTTAATTAAGATTAATTAAGTTAGTTTTGTCACATTTTATGATATTGGGCCTAACTGGATCATTGAAGGAATTATTGCATGAATTGACCTTAATTTGTCTATTTGGCAGCATTCAGTAAATTAGCTATAATCTGAGTTGAAAATATTTGATTGGTGTGATTCTGATCTTGTAGGAAAGTTAAGACAGTTCTCTACAAGTTTCATTAGGACCTCAAGAGATAAATTACACGTTTGGATAATTTAAATTGAAGTGGAAGCAATAGTCAGAATTTTAATCCTGATAGCTTGACCTCTGTGCACTTATCAGCTTATTTCTTGAGCTATAGGAGTTCAATTGACACCAAATAAGCCCAAATAAAAGCTAAGACCCAAATCTACAACTTTTATGAAGAACATAATAGTTGGATCGGATTTCTAGTAGGTCATATTAGACCTAGAAGTCAGAACAGAGGTGCTGTTGCTGGAACCCAAACACTGTGTAAAGATTGGGCCATATCTTGGGCTATATGGTTGAGATTGTGCTGAAACTAGTGGCATTAGAAAGCTGAGATAAAATCATTCAACTTTAATGAAGAACACTTATGCAATATGTGACGTTATAATAGAGTTATAGTCGTGTGAAGATAGCTGAATTGGTTGAGTGGGGAGACAAGCATGGCAATAATTTTTCACTCATCCACCTACTCATTAAACAACTCTATTGTCATTTTGCACCCATCCACCCACTCATCAACCTACTCATTAAATAACTCCCTTGTCATTGTGTGCCCTTCATGCTTTATAAAAGGGCACCATTGGTTGCTCATTAGAATTATCTTGGTTTAGAGATCAAGATCATGTTCTTGTATTAGTTGTTTCTCTTGTTATAGTTTTCTTTTGTTCTAAATAGAAATTATGTTCATCATCTTCTTCTTCTATCTTTCTTTCTTCTTCTTTATGAGTAATTAATTTTCATTTTGCTTGGGGTGAAAGAGTAAAGCTTTGGTAATGAAATAAAGTTAGATTAATCTCTTTTTTATACTTGAATGATATATTATTAAGTAATCATTATATGTGTTGTATTTCATTTCCAATCAATTTAGAAACCCTCCTTGTAAAATGGAGATCTTGATTTGTTGTAGACAAGAGATTGACACAATGAATGCTTGAACCCATTTACAAGTGTTGTCGCTATTAACCCTCATTGTAAAATAGAGATCTTGATTTGTTGTAGACAAGATCTTGACACAATGAATACTTGAACCCCTTTATAAGTGTTGGCGTTAGTAGATAGTTAAAGGAACCATAATATAATTATATATATAATCTTAAATGAACTTTGAATGCTGTATTTTCTGATTAGAACCTCCGTTATGTGTGGATTCTAATTGAGTTATAAAAAGAATTAATTTTGTCCTTAATTTACTTACCAAGAGTGAATCTCCAAACCTAAGCAAATCCTTTTTAATTGTGAATAAATTTTATCGCCTTTATTATTGTGACAAATCTTTTCCTTACCTTAACGAATTTTCTTCATCAATTTCCTGTGGATCGACCTCGGACTCCCAAGAATTTATTATGTGAGACAACATGCACTTAGGTTTGCAACACATATTAATTCGCATCAATGGTCCAACATCCAAACCTCTATGTCTAGTTCAATGGGTTCACCAAGACATCACAAATAATGGTCAATCAAATGTGAGCATTAAGCATAGAATTAGAAAACCATTACCAAAATCATCACAAGAGCAGGAAAGGATTACAATGAATACTTGAATGCATGCAAACATTTCATTACTTTTGATCATAAATTGGTTATGTTAGCCAACATGTTTAAGAATTTATAAACCTCTTTCGATGGCCTTGTAAACCTACAGACCTTAATCAAAACACTATATTTCTATATGAATTGACAAAGTTCCATGCATTGAGAACAAACATCAAACACTTGCTATACATGACCAATAAGTATATTTCTATCCTATTGGCTAATCAAGTCACCTATACGATTGAATTAAATTGAACATGCATAATCTAATTCCATGGTCCAACATCCAAATCCCTATGTCTAGTTCAATGGGTTCACCAAGACATCACAAATAATGGCCAATCAAATATGAGCATTAATCATAGAATTAGAAAACCATAACCAAAATCACTACAAGAGTAGGAAAGGATTACAATTAAATTAAATTACATAATAAGATTCATTAGACCCCAGAAAAGAGAATTAGAACATCATAGTTACAAAGGAAATCAACCCAAGAGAGAAAAACAAATTCATCATAAAAATAAAGAGAAGATTAAGGGAAGAACTATGTGTTGTATTGCATGAGTTGGTTCTTCAAGCTTCTCTAAATTCTCATCAATCCCTTGCTTCTCTCGCTTCAAGGTCAGTCTCCAAAACCTTGCACCTCATCCTCTCCCAAACCCTTTGAAAATTGAGTTAAAGAATCCAAAGATGACATCTCAGTCGCGTCAGGTTATATTAAATATGTAACATATCACGTAACAAGGAGTGTCACAACACATATTTGTGAGGTGCTGCGGCACTTAAGTTTTTGGATTATCAGGAGACGCGCACTGAGAATCAGGTGTCGCGACACCTAGTTATGCTTGTGCCAAGGCACAACTTTGAAAAAGTGCAATTCTTATATTTATATCCATCCAACTGCTTTGACGTCTAACTTGCTTCTTTGTAAGCTCATAACTTCATCCATCTTACTCCCTTAAGCTCCCTTGCCTCTTTGAAAGCTCCTGGAAGTAGCAAATACCAAATTAGTCAAATATTTACAAAAAAAACAAGCGTATATATTTTAACTTTTACTTATGCATGAATGAGCATTCCTATATACTTTTTTTTATCAAGGATTGAATGAAAAATTGGTATAACTCAAAGATCTACCTTATGAATGCATCAAAAAATGCTTGAGTAATAACTCTATTTCACAGAGTTATCATCAAGCGTGGAAGGACTTGGATAGTGCTCATCCTGATTTTGCAAAGGATTCTCACAACATAAGACTTGGGTTAGTTAGTGTTGGATTCAATCCATATTGGACCATGAGTATATCTCATAATACATGGCCTATGGTATTGATGGCATATAATTTACCTCCGTGGTTGTGCATGATGTTAGAATATTGCATGTTATCCTTACTAATCCTTGGAAGACATTCACTTGGAAATGACATTGATATTTATCTAGAAACATTGATTGAGGAGTTAAAGGTGCTATGGGATTTGGGAGTAGAAACATATGATGCTTTTGCTAACCAACCTTTTAAATGCGAGCAGCTCTTTTATGGACTATTAGTGATTTTCCTACATATGCTATGCTGTCTGGTTGGAGCACAAAAGGAAAGTTGGCTTGTCCTTGTTGTAATTATGGGACTTGTTCTACCTATTTGAAACATAATCAAAAGATGTGCTATATGGATCATCAAATTTTGGTGTGGGAATTCAAACCGCATCACTCGCTATCCAATACTGGAGCAATTTTTCATACCCTGTCTTAGGAGGAATACTTATGTGTTTTAGAATATTTATTTACATATTATTATTATTATTATTATTATTATTATTATTATTATTATTATTATTATTATTATTATTATTATTATTATTATTATTATTTGCAAAGAATCTACCATATAAAGCGAAACAAAGGCATCCTGCATGTGGATACAATTATGGAGATTTGCTAAGGATATTCAGATTTAGTTTTTTTGTTCTTTCATTTGTGTTATGCGATCAAGAACAATCACACCACTTTTGTACTCACAACAATAGTAAATGACTTTTTTTCTTGGTTTTGTGTAAACAATAAACACCTACATAATTTAGTATATTTATTTGTTTTTGTCAACAATACGTGAACGTCCTTTCTTTGAGAAAAATTGGTTTTTTAATGCATTTTTGATTTTTTAATAAGTTGTTTTCTAATACACAGGTAAAAAGTGTTGCCTAAAAGTAGATATGCATAGGCAACATTTCAAAAAAAAAATGGCCTATAGGCAACGCTTTATACAAGTTGCCTTACATTGTATTTAAAAGCAACAAAACTAAAGTGTTGCCTAAAGTAGTAACCAACATGTAGAAAACGTTGCCAAATCCTTAACCTATAGGCAACGGTTTTTACAAGTTGCCTTATGAGGTACTTAAAAGCAACGACACTAAAAAGTTACCTAAAGCAGTACCTATAACCAATATATAGAAAACGTTGCCAAAACCTAAACCTACAGGCAACGCTTTTTACACGTTGCCTTATGGTGTACTTAAAAGCACGCGTTGCCTAAAGTAGTACATATAACTAACATATCAAAAGCGTTGCCAGAACTATCCATGGACAACTTCTCAACAGCGATGCCAGAAGATAAGAATAGGCAACGTGTTTTTTGAAGTGTTGCCATAGACTTTAGGCAACGGTTGTTGGCTAATGACAACACTTTTCAGCCCTTGCCAAAGTGCAAAGTTGTTGTACTGCATATACCAAAGGTTTATCATACATGTGAAGTAATATGCTTCCATACTAAAGATCATAGGTAAAGAAATTCAGAATTAAAGCTACATGAACACTTATTTATTGACTTAGAGATACAATTATCCTATTTAAAAATATAATGCTGAAAAAACCAAGAAAAAATAGAGAGAAGTTATTATAGACTTAGATATATAGTGAACTTTATACATGATAACATATTCTCCATTTAAAAGATAATTTAAATATAAATATTTATATATTATTAAATTCAACGGCAGATATGTTATAACATATAGGTTTATCATGAACATAAGTTTATAGTAATACCACTCTTAAGAATATTTAATTTGGCTAAAAGAGAGAAAATTAGGCTCATAAGAACTAGATGACTCAAAAAATAATAAACTAAGGAAAATTAAAATTGCAAGACTCTCTATCACAATTTTTTAGTATGAAACAAATTAAGAGGCTTTTTTTAAAGATATTGTAGGCAGAGGGGCATTTGCCCCTTTCAGCCCTAATAAAGCTCCTACAATGCTCATGTAAATAATAGATCAAGAAGTGAAAATGTTGAAAAAAATGTGAATAATATTTTTAAGAAAAAAAAAGTTTGCACACAAGCTTCTAGAATTTTCAAGGATTGGGTAGGATTCAAAATCCTATCTCAATTAACTTAGCATTTGTTATATGAATTGAGTGGGAAACAACTATTCTCATAGTTTTATATTTGGTGGCTGGCAACAGCAGGATAATCACTTCTTGAACAAAGGTATGGGGTATGGAGTATGGGTGATAGGATTGTTCCCAAACACCCTCTTCATACACACACACACACAACCGCAAACAAGAAGACCAATTGCTACTAGCCAATTACTAAATGGGGATTAAACCTATGCATATATAAATATATTATAATATATATAAAAAGTGTTGATGTGCCGTTAAGCTAGAGTTTATCTGGCTGAATAAAATTATAAGGTTGTTTATTAAGTAGTTGAAATTTAGTGTTTTATGTACCATGACTTTAGAACTAAATTAATTATAGATTGTAATATACGAGCTCGCACTATATTTGCATGTTCTTATTATAGTAAATGAGATAGCAGGTGGATTATATAAAATATATGTTTGAGAACCACAATCCTTGAAGCATAATATAATCTCAGTGGTAAGCATGCTCTTATTATGGTAAATCTTATTTTTATCTCAAAGACCAACACAAAGTGGTGATTAACACCTGGTTTTTTTTTGGGGTTTTCTTCATATGTAAAGGGCAGAGTTGCATTATGGTTATAGAAGGCCATCGAGTCCTATTTCTGTATATATATTTGTACTTTGTAGTTGAACTTGACCGTTTAGGCATTTCAATAAATGTTTTTATTGAGGATTGATAAGTATCAAAATAAAACTTTAGCTAACTAGTTAACAATGGCATACTACCATTTTTAAGCATTTCCACTAGTTAACAATGTTGAAAGAGTGGTTATTGAATAACCAATTATTGATTTAATTTGTCATTTGAATGGTGAATGGTTTCTAAACTAGAATTATTTTTCCCAAGAATTCCATTTTTAGTAACTTTCCCTACATTTTTTTATGTATGTACTAAAAGTTTTGGCAAAATAGGTATTTTGGTCCCTTATCTTTATTTTTTAAAATTTGGTCTACTACTTTTTTTTCTTTAAAATTTGTCCTTTATATTGCAAATTATCTATCAATGTAGTCCTTCGTTACAAATCCTAATAGAAGTGATGACATGTCGTTGACGTGGTGATGATATGCATATAACATGGCAATGACATGGCATAACTGTTGATTGACATGTCATCACTTACATTAGGATTTGTAATGGAACCATGACGGAAGACTACATTGATAGGTGATTTGTAAGATAAGCGGCCAAATTAAAAAAAATAAAAGATAGGGGCCAAATTAAAAAAGAAATAAAGATAAGGGACCAAAATGCCTATTTTGTCAAAAGTTTCCAAAACTTTTGACTCTCCTTGGCCACTAGAAGCTCTACCACTGAATTGAATGTATGAACTATTTGCTCACTTCTTAAGGAATGGAATTTTATCATCATGTACCGAGAGTTTAATGTCCTACACCTTCTTATGCTATGTGTCCTACCAGATATTGGTTTCTATATCTTGCTTTGTATACTAAGAGTTCAACCTCAATGCTTAGAGCTTGACTTGTCAAATTATTACTTACAAGCCCAGTTTTAATTTTTATTGCCAAATTTCTCATATATTGAAATTTATTTTTGTATGCTTAGTTGAAGCATGAATTACTTACTACATAATTAGCCTTCCTATGCATATTGATTTAATTATTTTTGCTTACTTGTTTTTTTCTTTTCAACATGTTTTTATTACTACCTCCTCGTACCAAATGTTCCTTAACTTACATGTTTTCATGATTATGAAATTAAGAAAATGGATACTCTAACACCACACTCTTAGACACACCACTCTATAGAGGAGAGTGATCTATGATACCAAGTGGCTTCAAACTCAAGAAGATCGTGAATTGAGTTTATAAAAGATTTTTGTAAACTTTTTACAAAACACTTGTTTATCAATTTTTGTTGAAGCTATTAATTGATTGAAGTGAATAGATAGATGAAATTGAATATTTCACTCACAAATAAACCAGCCAAGATGAAGAGAATTCAGGTAAGCACATAAAAGTAAAGCACAAAAGTAAATGAGTTAGAGTAAAGAAGAGCAAACTTAAGATTTATCCTGATTCAGTCATCCCTTATGACCTATGTTCAGTCCTCAAGTGAATCACTTGAGGTTTTCTACTATAACTACAAAATTCAATAGGTGTTTGTATCCTTTACAACTAAGAGCACTCAACAAATCTTGGGATGCCTCACTCTTTGTGTTTGAGCCTAAAAAACAAGGGATACCTCGCTCTTATAACTTTTGAGGAATACCTCGTCCTCTTCTCTATTAAGGGATACCTCATCCTTACAACTTTTAAGGGATACCTCATCCTCTTTACAGAAAATCAAAGTGTATTTAAATGATAAACTTTCACAAGAGTGGATAATACAAGTTGAAACTCAATGAGTAGAAGGATTGATCATACTTTTAAACTCAAAAACATAGTGTAATGATTAAGACTGAGAAAACTCGTATTAAATGCTCAATAAGATGTTTCAAAATGATTTTCTTCTCTCCTTTAATGCCCGATGGCTTGTACTTATAGCCCAAGTCATTAAAGAGTCATTGAGAATGGTTGGGAGCATTAAAAGTAAGCAACTAGCCGTTAATTTCTATTTCTGGAAACCCTGATAATCGATTAGAGTGAGAGTCTAATCAATTAGATGCGTAATAGCACAACAAAGTTGAGTTTCTGGAATAGCCTAATCGATTAGGCTTATGGTCTATTTAATTAGTGCTTTTTAAAAAGCCAAAAGCTCCAAGGCATTTTAAGTCCTCTAATCGATTAGATGCCCTGTTCTAATTGATTAAGGCTTGATGGAACTGAATCCTGGGCATTCTGACTTTTGCTAATCGATTAGGGAAACCCTCTAATTGATTATGACCTTTGAAAAAATAGTTTAAACAATTTTGAAACTTAGCCAATTGCCACTAGGAGTTCCAATAACCTTTTAAACACTTACAATTTATTACTCATGAATTCAGATCTCATTTTAAAACTTGGAAAATATGTGTGCTATTTTTGGGTTCTTGAAAAACGCATTTGGAGCTCAAGTGTGAACTTTTTTACATTTACAAATGATCTAAGTCCTAATATTATTCTTGAAAGATTTTAGACTTAATCTTGTCATCATCTTCATGTTTGTTATCATCAAAACTATCTTCAATAGGCAATAACCAATTACAATCTATACAATGATTTTATGGTTATTTGTGTAATTCTGTGTTACCAATACTTACCCTCAAGGAGTGTGCTTAGTTCTAATGAAGGGTTCCCTTGGAGCCTAACATGAATGAACCTTTGGTAACTCAATTGTACCTTTACATAAAAAGGGTGGTGATTGGATATATAGCTAGTCTTGCTCTTTTGAAATGTACATTTAGGAGTAACTTGACCCACAAAACATACCCAAATATGAAAAATTCTAGCACGAAAATGTCAAGAGATTTTCTGATATGGCAGTATACGAGGTAGGTTGCACAACTTTGGCTATAGGAGCCTAATTCACTTGGTACTTGTGGCATTTTATTAATAAAAAACAAAAATCTATGTGGTTAAAAAATCAGGATTTTAAACTTTAGGGTGTGAATCAATTTTAGTTTGAAAATTTCCTAGATTATGTAGAATGCTCAATCCTGACTGCTCTTAATCCCTAATATATAACTTTCTGTATAGACATGCAAATCATGTGTCATTTTGTTAGATATGAAAGCTTAGACATAGAACTTATTCAAAAAAAAATTAGAATTTTATCACTTCTAAAAGAGTACTAGTTTCTAGTTGGAAATAGGATTCATTCTGCAAAATTTAGAATCTTGACAGCCTTTAGTTGTATAACTTGGATTATGGGGAACCAAATCACTTGCTACTTATAGTATTTTAAAGATAAAAAATAACATTATATGTGGTAAAAATTCTAAGATTTTATCACTTCTAGTGATTTCAATTTTCATGTGAAAATAGAGTAAATTTGGCAGAATTATGGTCCCTAATAGCATATACATTTGATTGCATAAATTTATTTCTAGGGATCCACATTTGATATAGTTTGTTTCATTTGAAAGCTACGACACAGGGCTTATAGGGGCAAAGTATCAAAATTTTAGGATAGTATAGGTAGTCCAATTTCAATTAGAAAGCATAACTGTGCTACTACAACTTAAGCTATCATAGATATTCACGTTTATACATATCCACCTTCAAGATTATCTATATGAATCATGTCTTTACATCAGAAACATCCTACAAAACATGATTTTCCTCAAAAGAATAGTACCACACATAGGCATTATTCTACACAGAATTCGCATCATTACAAAAAATAAAACAAAGAAAACCTTTATTAAGTATCCGTCTTATTCTCCATGCCGTTATTACCATTTTTGTCGTCGTAGTTTATAAAAACACATAATGAGACATATTGACATACACCTCAGTATATGAAATATAGTTATTGGTGCCCTATCTTTATGCTAGAAAGAATGCTTAGTCCTTGTTTACAATGCATATTTGGAAGGTTTTATGCTTATATTTGTCATATTTTGATTCTGATGCCTTTCTATGTGTTTTAGAACAAATTGTGTTTAAATGATATGCAATTAAGTAGATTTGTATATATTTCTGATTTGTACTTTCTCTATGTTAGGAAGGGCTCCAAACAAGCTTAAATGTGGAGGACTTGGGCTGAAAAGTGAAGAGGAAGCCAAATCTGCATTTCAACAAGCAACGTTACGGTGCAAAGAAGGCAATGTCACAGCACCCGTGAAGAATCCTCTGCACCAGTATAAAGACCCGAGGCTAGAGGGTCACGGGACAAAGAAGTGTGCGCCGCGGCGCTTTGTGACTGACTATGTAGCACCACGGCGGTGGCATGTTTGCGCCGTGGCATCCCCTATTTTTCTGCGGCTATAAATAGGTTTTAGTTAGATTTTAGTGAGAGTTTTTTAGGGTTAGAGAAAGCTACGGCCAAGACTTCATATGTGGAGGCTGAGGAGGCCAAATGAGCCAAGGATGGAGGTATTCTTCCTTAAGGAAGTTGATTGGAGCTTCAAAGGATCACATCTAATGAGATTCCTCCTTCTCCTTTCTCTTCTTTTCTTTATCATTTGAGCATGTATTTTGATTTGTATTTTCATGTTCAATGATGTAGCAGCTATTTTAGGGAATACTTTGAATCCTTTTTAGGGAAATTAATGATTTTATTCTTTTTTGAGTTTGTATGGATGTATGGTTTTGTTCAATCATATTGTGCTTAATGCTTTTGAAGGTTTAATTAGCTTTTGAATGATTTGTTGAAGTCTGATGAACCTAGACATAGGAATTTAGATTTTAGATCTAATGTATGGTTGATGCATGTTCGATTCTATTCTAATGGCGGGATGAGTTGATTCACTAACTAGATAGAAATATAGATTTTAGCCATGCATAGTGTGTGATTGAGAATAAATCGTTTAAGAGTGGATTTTGTGTTAGCTCTCATGAAAATATAGTGAGTTGGGCAATTGAAACTATAGTTAGATGACCTAGACATAGGCTTTTAGCTAATGAAGATTTTTAAGCTAACCTAATCATTGCATTCATATTTATAAAAAGGATTGCATGTTGTTGGTTGAAGTAAAGGGTGAAGAAGGATTTTCCTAATCTCTAAACCATTATCTTTATTGCGAAGATACTACGACCACTTGGAAGGCAGAGCCCTAGCCTTAAAGGCACTCAGGGCAAGATACTACGACCAACAATGAAGGTATACTCCTATGCACATGTCCAGGTCTGTGATAAATGTCAGTGCTAATTAGACCATTATCAGGCTCCCTAAGAGGAACTATCCACGAAGTCGGTACCCTGGCCATTCTATAGATGAGGTATAGATATCCTAGGTCTAATCCCCCAGGCACCTGGTCAATTGAAATACTTGGTGGTGATAGTGGATTACTTTACAAAATGGATCAAGGCAGAATCCTTGGTCATGATCACCTCTATTCGGGTTCAGAAGTTTACTTGGTACCACATTATCACTAGGTTCAGATTTTCGAAGTTCATTGTGACAGACAACGGAACCCAATTTAAGGATAAAGATTATGAAGAGCTGCTTGCTGAGTTAAAATTCAAGCATCATTGTAGTTCTTTTGAGAACCCTAGGACAAATGGGCAAACCGAAGCTACCAACTGGGTTATTGTCTGTGGAATTAAAAGAAGGCTGGATGAAGCCAAGGGAAATTGGGCTGAATAGCTAGACTATACGTTATGGGCCTACCAGACTACGCCTCACTCTACAATAAGTGAAACTCCTTTTGAACTCACTTATAGGTGCGAAACTATGATCTTGGTGGAGATAGGAGAGCCGAGTTAGCATCTCCAACAATTTTCACTTGAAAACAACCCTGGATTAATCAGGGAAAATCTAGATTTTCTGGAGGAAAGAAGGCGCGTTGCCTATATACATGATGCCGCCATCAAACAAATGACAACGACCAGGTATAACTTAAAGGTTGTTTCAAGAAAGTCCCAGCCAAGAGACTTAGTGTTCAAGAGAGCAGATATCTGAGGTAGGAATGTCTCCCAAGGGAAATTAGCCCCTAATTGAGAAGGCCCCATTACATTGTGATAAGCATCGACAAAAGAGCTTACACCTTGGAGACATTAACAGGCAAGCCAATTAAGAATTATTAGAATGTAGATAAACTTATAAAGTACTATAGCTAAGTGCCCCTTAAGGCCTAGTCTTTTAGTTTACTTTATTTGATCTGCCCCAGTTTTGATGAGCACACACTCTGTACAGACTTTCGTCCTCTAATTTATCAATAAAATGGAATTATTTAGATATCATTGTACATTATCTAAAGTCCCAAGACCCTCAAGCTAAAAAATGCCTTGAGAGAGTCTAAAGCCCATTCTTTAGGCATCTTAAAAAGTCCAGATTAAGAGAAATAACACACCAAACCCGTGCTAGTGTTTTGGTCGCAAGTTATGGGTCAATACCTAATCCTCAACACTTGGCCTTGGCCATTTTAAGATTAAGAAATAAAGTGCCAGTACGGGTAACGATATCTATGGTCCACCATCAAGTATCCACCGAAAGTCTTATGTTAAATAGAATTTGAAGTTGAAAAATCCCAATTGAGGTAATTTTTCACTATAAATCGTAAACATTAAAGACTTCGGACACAAATCACCTTTATACTTAACTCAAGTGGGATCCTAAGTGTCAAAACAATGGGTGTTGGACCCCAAACCAAGGTTTTAATTTTAACTTATACCTAAGTCAAGTAAGATCCTAAGTGCCAAAATAGTGGGCATTGGACCCCAAACCAAGGTGTTAATTTTAACTTATACCTAAGTCAAGTGGGATCCTAAGTGCCAAAATAGTGGGCATCAAACCCCAGACCAAGGTTTTGATTTTAACTTATGCCTTGGTGGAATTTTGAATGCTTAATGTTTTGTACATTGGACCCCGAGCTAAAGTTTTAGTTCAATTAAAAATCCTAAGTCCTTCAAAGTAGTTATAAAGCACAACGGGCGTTAGACCCAGCACGGACCATGAATAAAAAATAAGCAAGTAAATTAAAACACCTTAGTAACCGAGGTAATTGTCTCGACATAGGTAAAATGCCCACGCAGGGGGCAAAAATAAGAGGCAACCTATGCTGCGTTCCCCGAGTTTCAACAACTTCCGGATCTTGAATAGCAGCAACTGGGGCTTCAATGACACTTTGATCACCATGAGCAAGGTTTGGAAGCACCAAGCAGCCGTCTCGAATCACCCTCCTAGGGTACAATACATCCAGTACCAAGGCCATCCTGGGATTAAAGAGAGGTTCTCACTTTAGCTTAGAGTATGGTGACCTCCCTCTGAACTTCCATTAAACTGGCCTCCTTCTACTTCAAAGTGTCCTTCAAGGCCACCACTTCTTTCTCCAGTTCTTCGGTCCTGGCTTTGGCATCATTCTTAGCTTTCAGATCCTCTTCTTTTGCTTTGAGGCTTGATTTTCACCCTGCTCAACTGTCGCCAACTTCCCCACCATCTGCACATTGTAATCGTCATAGCACCTCTCCAGAAAAAGAGATTCGGCAGCAAGACGGAGGACGTAAGTTTGAAATATCGACAAAATCTCCTTCGTGTCATGCTAAGAAACATGATTCACCACTTGGTCATCGAGGATATTGAAGTCAATGAAATCCTCGAGATCCGAGCTGTCTGAATACAAATTGATTGGGCCGACCTCCCTCGCCTCAACGGTCGCCCTCGTACCTCAGTCGTTCGACCTGCTGTCTTCATTAGCCATCCTCTTTCGCCTCTCGAGCAGTCGACGGGGAGAATCCTCTAGTTGAATTAATTCCCCCCGATCACTAGAGCTTTAACTAGCGGGGGCAGAGGAGTTGGAATAGCGACCACGAGGGCAGTGGAGGGACCAGTTGCATTCTTGGCTTTCAGAGCTTTAAGGATTGCCAGAGCGTTTCTGGATGCCATCGAAGCCAAACTTACTGCAAAACAAGCAAAGAGTCAAATAGTAAGAAAATATGTAAAGAAATTATCATGCATAAAATTAAATGCGGACCGCGGCCTGCACTACTTAGAATAGCCTAAAGAGTTGCATTATCAGGGGTATCCAGCGCGTCCTTAGAAGGAATAAAGCCCACTTGCTGAAGTCATATAGTAAAGAAGTTGACACACTCAATCTCATCCTGGTTTAGGTGGTGTCTCTCCTTTTTAATCAATTGAAGAGGGGTATTTCATGCCCTCTCAGTCCAACACAGGCTAAACGTTGGTTCCCCATCATTGTCTAGCCAGAAAAGACGAGTCTTGGGGGGCGCCATTAGTTTGAAGAACTTTTGCTTGAAGTCCTTATAACTATCTTAGAAAATTCGAAAGATCTTCAACCGAGCCCTGACCGGACTGTGAGCCAAGTCTTTTGAGCAGCAGCACCACCTTGAAGACTCCACCGAGTGTGGAAATAAAAGAACGCCCTCTCAGAATACCACAACCTAACCAACTGGTAGATTCTTTCAAAGGAAAGAATGTTAGCTCAACCGTTGGGGTGAATCTGCATCGCAGTAGCATTGAGAGTATGGAGGATAACAAGTTGGAAGTCATTGAAGGGGATCCAAAGTCCAAGTCAGGTGAAGAAATCCTCGTATAGGAACATGTAGTGTGCACTAGCCTCCTGTGAGGAACACACCCTTTCGTTCTCTAGGGATAGGATCTGGAACTCACAATCCCTTCTACCTTCCTCTGTCAGCATTAAGTAACCTTGAAGTCTTTCAAGCTTTACAATAGGTCGAAAGTCAGAAATTCGGTCATAAGCGTCATCACCAACCCATGGATACACTAGCCCTGGACTACGGGCAATCACTATGGGGTCCTCTGCAATCAGCTTTCGAACTTCTAGAGCCGGTACTTGGGGCCTAGCTGCTTGTTTCCTGGCCATTAAGTTCCTGGAAACACCCACAGAGGCTAGTAAATAATTGTCAGAATTAATTAGCTTAAATATTCAAACACGGAAAGGGACAGACCAAAAAGGAACAGTTCACGCCTACATACTAGCCTTCGCGTCCACCAAGGTTTAAGCTTCAAAAGGACACCTTTGCCGCACATGGCACGGCCGAGAAGGTGCTCCATGGAGGAAAGCCACTAAAGGGACTCAGAAACAGGGGTTTCCCAACTCGTTTTACTAAGAAGAGAAAGGAAGTGCACCCCAAAAAGGAATGCACAACCACTCTATGACGCTAAAAATAGCATAAACGAATGAGAGAAAAGAGAAATACCTTGAAGAAATGAAGGTAAATTAATAACTAAAAAGGTTGAACCACCGAAAATCATTAGAAACTACACTCCTCCGCCGTGAAAAACCATCGAAAATCGTCTCAGGCTGCCAGATTTCAAAAAGGAACAGTAAAAATGGAAAAAGGAGTTTTAACCCCTATTTATAAAGGCCAAAAGGTCGAAGGGCATTTCTGTCCTAACAGTTCAGATTTCAAAAGACGCCCATCATGGCACGTGAAGCACTAAGCACGACTGCCCAACCAAGGCACACCACATGGCTTTCACAACTGTCGCGATAGTTGAAAGGACGGTTACACAGCAGACCAAGCGACACACAACTGCTGCAAGTTCAGTTTGGATATTTTCCACGGACCCCGGCTACACCAAAAATGTCCATTTATTGTAGTACGACAGAAGATTAATCCGGACCACAATTCCCCCAAGAAGGTCAAATGACTCGATCATAAACGACTAAGTTAAAACTCTTAACCTTATATGGAATGAGGATCACGATTTCAACTAAAATACGGACACCGCCTGTCTGGGGCGTGGAGAATCTTGCCACTTCGCTGTACCAAGCCAAGTACCAACCTGGGAGCAACATAGCATCAGTGCAGGGTGAACGTTGGACTCACCTCGGAAGAAAAAGAAAATGTGGAGAACGGAAAGATAAAATAAAAGACAAGATTCAGGAAAAGAATTTTTTTATCATTCACATTCTATACATCATTAGCTCTAACAAAAAAAAGGTATACATAAAAGTTTTCTCCAAGAAAAAAAAAGTGAAGAACGCCCATTAGAGAGGTCAAACGTCATTGATGATGACGGCCAACGGTCACTGCCACCTCTAAGGTTCTTCTAGAAAACCAGCATTAATCTATGTGACTGACCAATAGCAGATTACCCTACATTAAAAGATTGTTCCACCGGAACTACAACATGTTTCACAATCACTCCGAGTTGCTTTGAATCACCCCAAGTTGTTCGAGGAGATTCTTTTCAAACTTGAAGTCCTCCTACATATCCCACTGCACTTATGAAGAGAAACTGTGGAAGCGCTTGACCAAGTGCCTCCAAAACAGCGGGAAAGGAGAAGGATCACCTCCGCGCATCTCAAGAACTACACAGACACAATAAATCCCCCTCGGTACACGCAGAAGAGTTGTAGTTTCTGATGTACACTAGGAGAGAAAGGCTTCTGGCATCTAGATGCATGTTGGCCAGCCCACGTAGAGTAGTTACTTGCTCCTCACTAAGCCATTAGAAAGAAAGGTCTCCACTAGAAAGACTGGCTGCCAAAAAGCAAACACCTTCGAAGACTTTGGAAAGAACAAGAAGATGGTTTTAGCAGAGGACAAACCCTTCGTATACTTACAGAAAATGAAGGAAAGATCACTCTCTGAAAGGAGATCATTCTCAAGCAAAGCTACAAAACAAAAGGAATGACAGCCTCAATGCAAATATTCCCTATTTATAAAGGGATTGAATCATTTTGATTGGCCCCGTAAAAGGTGAACTAATTGCACGTTAGAAGTCACGCTTCAATGTTCCCTCCCCTCTGATTGATCACGAGAGTAGCAGGTGGTTACGAAACAGCATGAAACTGATATCCTCTTTTAAAAGATCTTTAATTCCCATTAAAGTTAAAGCAACAGTTTCCTAAGTAAGCTCGGACTATTACAAGCTACAGAGTAAAGTTGCAAGAAAAGAAAAAAAAAACCCTTGTGAAGCATGGAGGCAACAAAAGATATACCTTGGATGGTGGAATGACAATGTAAACAGTAATCTATCACGGATTCCGTCTTCACACGTCAAACCCGGGGGAATTCTATAATAACTAACGGACCCCGGCCCTTTAGATTCCTTCGTTCATCTCGTGTCGTGTGTTCATTTCAAACTTGGCACCTTACCCCTTAACTGTTCCACTTAAGCTCCAAGCTGGGGCTAATTGTTCTGGATCGTGATCCGAGATCGTATCCCTTGGGTCTACCCGGACCACAACATGCTAGAGTTTGCCATAAATGCACTCAGTAGTACACTTGACACGTAGATGGGATCTCAGATATATGCATGTCGGATCACGGCATTGGGTAGCAACAACTTTAGAGTGAGATCTGCGCAATAGATAAATCTTTAATAATATATGTTATTGCCAATCATAATCTTGCAGACTAATATCACTCATAACTGCATATAATTGCCTATAAGTGCAGTATCTATATTTTGATAATATAGGGATCCTCTATAACTAAATAAGAAACATATCCCTTCCCGCTACTATTACGAGAACGTATCTCTCCATTATGGGAACGTATCTATCCAACCTCTATAAATATTAGGCGCATTCACCTCTCTAGGTAACTGATCTCTCATTGCATAACCTTACTTGTGCATAACCTAACTTGAGCGTTGGAATCCCTTTGCAGATACCAACCACCTGTCTCAACACGCTCTGCAACTGCTGCGCAAGGAGGAAACCACCGTGACGTACCTATCTCAGGTACACCTCTGAATCTACTTCAGAACAATTCGCATAAACATAAGTGTAAGAAAACACTAACCTTTATCCATGAATAGTTGGTAAACTATATTCCAAGAGCGTTAGAGAGATCCCAAAACTCACTTTCTATTTCTTTGTCTTTTTCTTTATGCTTCTTCTACTTTAGTGATGGTGAGGAAAGAAGAAACCCTAACAGTCAAGAACAAACTTAGAGTTTTGAGTAGAAACTATTCTTTAAATTTGTTAACTTCCATCACGTTGATTGTTACTATAATTACAAAATTACTTTTTTTCTTTTACCCAATAAATGTTTAGTCTATTAACTTAATTTAATTACTTATTAAACTAATAAGATAAGTCATAAGTCTATCACATAAAACATTTAATCTAACATTTATATGAAGACTAGAAGACCTTGTGGAGATGAAGATCACTATATGGATGAAGTAACTAGACGAAGAACAACTAAGGATGCTTGTGGAGACAGGTTTGCTGAACCCATTACATCAAGTTGCTGTCAAATTTGCTAGCTGGAAATAAGACGCGAGTTGTTTGATGAACCGGATATAAGACATGCAATTGATGTCTGTCAGAAATTTCGGTTATAAATGTTATTTTGCATACTTGTCCTTAATTGAACCTTGTAGAATGATCACAATCGTCCAAAATTCCTTTACAATGGTCATAAAGAACAATATGAATATGGATGGACAGCTAGACCACTGAAAAATGAAGAAGGACACACTATCACAAAGATGCTTTTCGAACTTGTCCTTGCACCAATTATATAAGGATCCAATGTTCAAATCTTTGATATTTCTATAAAATACCAGCTGCTACGAAGGAGAAAACAAGATAGATGGAACATAACGAAAAATAGAATCAAAGAAGATATTCATTTGTGTTTTTAGTGGAGTATCATCTTGTAAATCTCTATTGAGCTTGTATTGGAATATCCATCTCTGTATATTTGTGAGTTTACGCTCTATTTTTTTGTAAAATCCCATTGAGGCTGAGTTCGTTCTATCTTAGAAAGGTTAGGATTGCAGAAAAGTACTCGATTCCAGCTCGGAGAGATTAGAGTGAAATAAAATTACTTCTATAGAGTTTGAAGAGGTTAGAATTGATTAAAGAACACTTGGTTGATAGTAAAAAAATCTCAACTTGATTGAGGATTGAATGTAGACTATGCATTAGAGTGATCAAAACCGTATAAAGTTTGTGTGCAATATTTATCTAACCCTTCTCTTTTATGATTTCCTCTGTTTGTTAATTTTCTAGTTTATAGTTTAAATTTTGCACTGTTATAAGTACCTCTTCTTTTATCATGAGTTGTTTAATTTGCGTCTGTGCTCTAAATGTTTTTGCAAAATGTTCCTTCTTAAAAATAATAATAATAATTCATCCCTCTTCTCAAATCTTCTTCTATCAATAGAGATATTTCATGGGAGAATAAAACAATATTCTTTTCTCTTTGATAATTAATTAGCTTGAAATTTAAATATTTTTAATTTAAGTATGCAGAGCATAAAGTGATTATATTATCATACAATAGATTATGAAATTAAGAACTAAGAAAGTGTAGCCACCCCTACAGAAATGTCAAGGCGTGTAGAAATACAAAGTTATTGGAGTGCAATAATTTCTGATGATATGTCTTGAATAGTATAATTAAGCTAAGATATTTTGATTAATGTAATTAATTACTTCTCGAAGCAATTTTATTAGAATTAAAGTGGTTTGTACTGTTAGCATAAAAGAGTTTTACATTGATATCTAATAATATTTTAATATCTTTACTTTTATTTTAATTAATAAAATAAAGAAATAACATTGAATATTCATTTGTCAAAATATTAGTGGATGTGAGTGTAAAACTCTTTTACACTGGTAGTATATACTAATTAAACTCATTTTATTAAGCTGTATAATTTTAATTTAATTAATTACTTCTCAAAATAATTTTATATTAAAAATTATTATATATATTGTTACATTTGTCATTTGAGATTACATTTTTGTCAAGTCTTAATACAACCACATTTGTAATTATGATTGGTTGTGGAGCCAATACTTTGATGAGTAACATTACTTATTTCATAAGTAAAATAATTAAAATTCCAATTTCAAATAAAATCCTATGTACTTCATAATTTTTCTATCAAATACAAAATCTACTAAATAATATGTATAATATTATATTTGTAATAAGTTCCAAAAAATATATATTATACATGTAATATTTAAGCAAATCATGACTTTGTTCAATTTACTTAGCTTGGTTCAAAATTGTAAACACATCTACTTCATGCCATTAATGCTAACAATTAAAAACATACCAAATAGAATAAGATTTATGTACACGTTTGATTTTTATTTGCGGTTGCTATACAAGTAGTAATTTTTTAAATGAAAATGAGAATTTATTTAAATTAAAATATTAAAGAAAAAACACAGAAAGAAGAAAAAAGGCAACAAGTAAGTTGATCTTCGATCTTGGGCCATTTTTTATCAAAATAATGTACTTTTTAACTTTAATTCTCGATGTACCGTTATTTTAAGATTAATTCTTAAAATATTTATTTTAGGTAACATTGAAAAATTGATTTTTTCTAAATTGATTTTTTAACATGAAAACTTATATTTTTTTAATATAATATTAAAAAATAGGTTTCTTAACGTAAAAACTTATTTTTTTTTAATTTAGTATTGAAAAGTTGGTCTAAGAAAAATCAACTTATAAACACTATTAAATAAATTTTGTTTCATCACTTGCTCAAAAGGGTTTTTCTGTTTTTTTTTTTTTCTTTTCTTTTCTTTTCTTTCTATGACTCGCTTCATCGACCAAGACAGGAAAAATTGTGAGACGGATCAGCCACAGGGCAGGTTCTTTCTAGAATCAAAATGCATACCACGTTTGCTTTACAACCGCTATTATCACAGTAGACCAGAAGGTTGTTCTATTTTCAACCGCATTCATGCAGTAGCGGCAAGCAAAGGGAGGAGATTATCTCAGAAGAAAATAGAGGAGCGCCTCTCAGTTTTCACTTGAGGCATAGTTTTCACTTGAGCCTGCCAACAATTGGCTTTATAGAAAAACAAAACAAAGTAAATAAGACCCTGTAACAGGTGATGAAAAACAAAATTTCATGACAAATGGTTTTCTCAATACTATATTTAAAAAAATATATAAATTTTCATGTTAATAAGAAATCGACTTCCTAGCATTATCTAAAACAAACATATTTAAAAAATTAATCTTACAACAACAATACATTAAAAATTAAAGTTTAAAATATATTATTTTAATAAAAAAAGTCATCATCATAATGTCAAAATCGAGTTTTCCTAAGCCTTTTTCTATTTTTGCTTTCTTTGCTACAAGTTTTTTATAAGAAAAAGTTAGATACATATTATTTTAAGTGATATATATCTCATATCTATTTATTTAACAAAAACAAAATTAAGATTTATAAAAAATGAGATAAAACCAAATATAATTAAATAATAAAAATTATGTAAGTAAGAGATAATATAAAAACGCTTTTTGACCGTTTTGTCTTTAGTGGTAAAATTATTAAATTGTCACTGTTTTCAAATTATTTATCATAATATCATACTTTTGACCACGTTAGAATTTTTTATTATTTAATGTTCCACATAGATAGTGCCAAAGGAGATAGCGCTACTAGTTAGATAACGCCAAAATTCTTGGCGCAACATGAGTGATAACGCCAACTAGGGTGACATTATTCACGTGGTAACGCCACGTGTGATGTCTTTAACACGTGGATAACACCACTCTTGTTGGCATTATCATCCTGTTGCACCAAACGTTTTGGCATTATCCATTACGCACCCTATTTAAGCATCTCTCCTCTCCTCCCTCTGGCCAAGTTTTTCATTTCTCAAATTTTCACATTCTCTCTAGACTTTTTCTCTCACTAAACTCTTTCCCAAACCCTCCTTTGGCTGTAGCTTGTGACTAAAACGTTTAGAGTTTAGGGTTTGTTAGAGGATGAGAGGAGATTTTGTGCATACGTTAGAGATAAGCTCTAGCATCAATGGTTAATCCGTGATTGGGAGCAGAGAAGGTGCACAAATTTTGTAACACCCTCCGAAGGGAATTACATTTAAGACCAACATTTCATTTTAAACTTTATTTTTAGAACTTTACCCAAGTCATAATTAAGATTCAATATTATAAAACACGGGCTTTAAAATTCTTTTTCGCGGATAACATAAACTTAACAGAACATAAATAAACACAAGATATAGAGAACTAAATAAAACATTCCACACACACACACACACACATAAGGAACTGAATAAAACATAAGTATTTAAGACTTACACACACACACACACACATAAAGAACTGAATAAAACATAAGTATTTAAGACTTACATACCAAAATGACATAAAAACAACTTAGCATAGCAAACTTAAACTGACCCAAGTTCATTACACCTTAGGGAAAGGTCTTCCACTGGATCCTCCTCCGGATCCTCACTAGATAGATTCCCTAGCCAGGGAATGTCTCGACGAAAGGGAGTTCGAACAAAAGATATCTCAGAATCCTCCCTAGGAGAATAGTGAAGATCACCCTACAAATCCCTTAATGGCATATGAAACTCTAGATAAACGGTAGCAGAAAAAGAAAAAAGTAATGACCCTATGGTGGGTCCTACTCAGGGATAGAGTAATGTCTCCAAAATACTCTATACGCTCCGTATCCAAACGGACGCGTCAGGCATCAGTGCCTCTATGGAACTGGACTCTCGCGTAACCCAGCAGATCTCTCCTCGTCGCCATCGTAGTCTTCAAAGAGCATAAACATAAAACAGAGCAGACAGAACAAAACATAAAGAGGTGAGATCCCCTACATCACATACCAGTATGGCAGCAAGAAACAGTAATAACAATTAAGTCACAGTATAGAATTAACAATTACAGTCATAGTATTATCAGCAGATAATTAAACAATATAGATATTTCACCACAAAATGTTTACTAACTATGCAAATGCACAATGAATTGACACCTACTCCATGGAGCTAAAACTAAACATCGGAGAGAATGATCGGGGAGTCATGTCTGTATATCGTTCGCCTCAAATCAAGTGCTTTCAAATATATCAGCGTACGCATCATGACTTATCCAAGACATTCTACACCGGATCGGGAATAGGAATAGTGTCTCGTCAAGATCGTCGGTGCATTGCACAGTCACCACGGCCCAGTAGAGCTACTAATTGGCCACTTGTGAGATACCCGCGCCCTGACGCCTCCTAGGTCATTCATAGACTTTCACTACACATTTCACACCCGCACAAAGGTGTAATTCATCTCCTAGACATCCAGCCTTAACAACAAGTCACCAAGACTTTTACAATGCATGATCACATGATTCAAATAAATCAATACTCATTAACAACATAAATTCCTTTAAAAATAAACCACCACTGGCTTAAGTCATCAACAGACATCTCCGGGTCCAGTACGTCAACCCGACAGCAAACTGCTATTTTTCACAAATGTGAAGCATTTTCACTATATTTTCACAAACGCGTAACATCTTTACATCGTTTTTCAATCGCAAAAATATGTTGAAACATTTTCCTTTACTGCTACTAAAAACTCACTTAAACAAAATACTTAAATTTTCAAATCACCTTTCAAAAGCTTATTTCCATTATCAAAAATCAATTATTTTTAAATAACAAAACTTTGTCCATCTTCTTTTTTATTTGTGAATTCTTAAATCCTATTCTAGTCCCCTAATCATGTAAGTTTTCAATTAATAAAGCATTTTTGCCTTGAATACCCTATTTTGAGCTACATGGCCATGAGCCATAAGCAAATTTTGGAACCAAAAAACTTACCTTTCACACATGAATCAAAGCATACAAAACATTTCAATCATCAATTCATGTAATAGCAATCTCATGCATACCATAAAAATCACATAATCACATATAGCCAAACAAACATAAATCATCAAATACACACAAATAAAATTTTTGAAACTTTTAAAAGTTATTCGAATAAAGGCATTATTAGTTATAATCACTCTTCCCAACAACCATGTTAACAAGTGAATAAATCATCACATGGATTTTTCACCAACCAATCACAAAATTCGTTCCTCACCACCAAGATGGTTGATGAGGTTAATCTCCCTCTTACCTTAGATGATGATCAAAGCTCCTTGATGTCCTCTTGAAAAAGTTTCTCCTTCCAAAAAGATCCTTAAAATAAAACAATATACAAGCATTAACATCTAAGGTTTGAAATAAGATGACCATGAATCACGATTATGGCCAAGAACTTGAGGAGAAAACTTAGAAATGAAGATAAGAAACTTTACCTAGAACCTTCAAACGTCAAGCTTTGAGAAAGGGATTGAATATGGATGATTTTGAAGAAACTCACAACAACAAAGTATCTCAAAAATGTGTTTAGATTCAAGAAGTGAGGTTGTTTGAAATTAATCAAGATTGAAGGGTGGTTCTTGGGTGATGGTCGTGGCTCACATGGAGAGAAAAAAGAGAGAGTTTTGATAGAAGGTTTCTAAAAAACAAAACAAGAAAAGCTTAAGAGAGATAAGAAACTAATTTTTGGTCACAAAGCTTCTCCAAGAAGCTCTCTTGGCCGTGGGCCATCAAGGGCATTTTGGGCAAGACTTCTCCTACAAGATTCACTCCAAGCTTGTTTAAGAAACTTTCTTCCCATTGGCTCAAAAACAAGTGAGTCATGAAAAGAAAAAATAAAAGGTTATGACTAGGTTCATGACTAGTTATCTAACTAGATATTTATCGGTAGCTATTACCCAATAGACAAAGACTACTGCTAGCAAAATTAGTATTTATTATCCAATGGATAATAAGACGTACCTAGATTTTATCAGTCAGATAAAATCTCAAAAAAGAAAATTTTTGAAATCCGTTCCCGGCTTCAGGTTTAGTAAGCTCCTCCGGCCCCGCGTGAACAGTAAAAAAATTTTCAGCCCCAAATTTTTTTTATTTTTCTGACACCAGCTCAAACACACAGAAGGCCAAAAATAATAATAAAATAATCAAAATAAATCAAATAATTCACAAAATCATAAAATCACAAAAATCATATAAAAACACAAAAACACATATATTAGAGAAAGAATGGAAATTCGTGGTGATACAAATTTCTTCCGAGAAGTGTGGATGTGGACAATGGACTTTAATTTATACTTTGAAGAAGACAAGGAGCTATGGTTACTAATTTCTTATGTGTCCTTTATGGAGAGATAAACAACAAACCTGTAGTTTTTTTCAATGGTTGTGATAATGTAACACCCCAAACTTTCTATGTATTAAATAAGTAATTTTAACAGTTAATAGAATTCTACTGTTTAGTGATTTCTGTGCACTGTAAAATTATTTTGAATATTCCGTCTGCATATTTGGTCATTTTGAGTGATTTGTTCCGTGTCAGGAAAATAATAATTTTTGGGCCGAAAAAATGTACGTAAATTAATTTTTATTGCTTAGTCTTAATTAATTTACGTAATCTGATTTGATATTTGTGAAATTTCTAATTTTTGTGATTTTATGTGTGATTTTATTTTTTTTATTATTTGTGAGCCCCGCGAGGTGTTTGTGGACCCAAGTGGCTATACGTGGGTTCAGGTGGGTCCCGCAAAGTGAAAATTTTTCTACGCATAAAAAAATTTGTATTGTGTAGACGGAGACAAGGGATCTTACTAAACCTGAATCTGAAAACAGTTTTAGAAAATTTTCTTTACCATATTTTTACTGTATTTATTTACCGTGATGGTAAAAATACAGTAAATGTATATTTTGTAGGGTTACAGTGAATCAAAATAATATTCTATATTATTAAGTTAATATTGGTGGATTGGATATCCACCATTAATTTAATTACCATTAGAAATTTAATCTTGATTTAATCAACGGTGGAGATTTGATCTTAAAAGTAAATAAGATCAATTATAACCGTTAGATGGAAATTAAATCAAGGGTAAAGATTTAATCTTATAAAGGACTATGACCATTATGAACCCTTGGATGTAAAATAAATCAATGGTGGAGATGGATCATTAATGACCATTGAATTTGGATTTAAATCAATGGTGGAGATGGACCATTAATGACCATTGGATTTGGATTTTGATCAATGGTGGAGAATTGGTCATCAAAAATTTCTACAACCATTTTGGACCCTTGGATGTAAAGTTTGAAGATGCAATCTTGACCTTTCATTTGGAGACACATCTAATGGCTAGGATTTAAAGAAGAAAGATCCAATGGCCTAGATTTTGTCTTCTAAAAATCAAAATCTACTTGAATCCTAACCATTGAATGAATCAATGGTTAGGAATGCTTCATATAATTGATAGAAAAGATGACAATTTACATGAATCATGCATGGAGGGGGGGCGGTTTTGAAGAGCAATGAGAATGGGAGACAAAACTAGTATAGGCTTTTTAGGCCAAAGAAAAGATGAAGACAAGTTCCTATTGATCAATTAATGAGCATGCTTTTCAAAATTTCACTTTGTCATTTCTCTCCATGAAGTCCACGGTCATGCATAGTTAGGATACCAAATATTTCACTTCCACACTTCACATTTTTCATTTTCCTCTTTCTCTCACTTATGCTTCAAGAACCAACCAAGGAGAAAAACTCCATTTCCTCTCCCTAGAGAAGCATTCGACCAAAGCACCTAAGTCCACCCTCCATCACTCTTTAATTTCATACAACCTAGTTTCTTGAATCCTTACCTTATTCTAAACAACTTTCAAGTTGAAGAATTTCTCTAAATATTCCATCTTGAAGGACTTTTACTAAGATCAAGTTCTAGAGCTTTAGTTGGTGAAGAGTAAGGAAATTTCTTTTATTCTTTTCTTTTTCATGTTCTAAACCATGTTTGATCCATGGTTCCTCTTAATCAAGCTCTATATACTAATTTTCTTGTATTTGTTCTATGTTCAAGAGACTTTTGTTGGAGGAGATCTTGTTCTAAATTCAAAGCAAGGAGCTTTTGGAGTTCTTCAAGAGGTAAGAGGGAGATTTATCTCACCAACCAAGCATGGTGGTGAGAGATGGTTATATTTGATGGATGATGAATTCATGTGAGGATTCATATCCATGGTCATGTAATAAATTATTTGTGTTATGTGTTTTAATTATTTTGTTTATGCTTGATATGCTTTGCATGAATTAATTGTGTATGCATGCTTAGTATGATTTTTTACTTATTTATATGGTATGCTTATAATATGCATGATGGTATATGTTAAATATATTATGATGGATGTATGTTGAAATAAGTAAAATTTTGGCTCCAATGGCCAAAGGAGAGGTTCGGTTTTGATGCCCAAAATTAGGGTTCATCTTGAAAATTTTTCAAGAACAAGAAAATTGATTTTTGGGTCCCTAGAACAATAAGATTTTTGGCCAAGACACCTCAAATTAGATGTTCACCAAATTAATATTTTCATGAATAATAAAATTTTATGATTTGATAAGTAAAGGAAATAAACAAAAGGATTTTAGTTTTTGCAAAAGAGAATGCACACGTTTTCTTTTTAGTTATGTTGATATTAATTAATTTTGCGTAGAAACAAAAATATAATTCATTTAAGTTATAAGAAAAATCTTTCATGGTTCCAATGGCCATTTTTAAGGTCTTGATAATTTAGAAAAAAAAAATGTTTTGATGTTATAAAATATAAGAATTTTCAAATAAGGATTTTGAAAAGAGAATTAAAGTGTTGTCAAGTGGAATTTTCATAAATAAAAGAAAAAGGGAGATTGAATGTGTTAAACTTCAAATTATTTTCAAGGAGAATTAATTTTTGAAAGTGATTTAGAAATATAAAAGAAAACGTTTGTAACTTAAATTTACTAACAAAGAATTTATTTATTGGGTTTTGGAAAAACGTTAGGAAATTTAAAAGTTAGAAACGGTAATTAATTAAACTAAATGAAATTTTGTAAAACTAGATCAATAAAAAGTAATTTTGAGAAAATATATTAAGAAAAATATTTTTTGACTAAGAATAGGAAGAAAATAAAGTAAGGAATTATATTATTGTAAGAAAAGTCCAAAATAATATTTTTAAAGTTAAGAAATATTTTACGAAGGGTACAAACGGTGAAAAATGATTTATGGAGCTTAAAAATGTAAATTTTGAGTTACGCGATTTGAAAAAGGTTAAAATATTTCTACACAATTTAAAATGTTTAAATATTTTATACGATCGAAATGTTGTAGAAAAATTGCTATGTGAAGAAAAAAAATGATGAAAGAATATTTTTACGCACTTTAGAAAACAATAGAAAATTGTTACGTAATAGAAATGTTACAAATCGTTGTTTACGTAATAAAATATTACGTGACCATAAAAATGTGACAAAAATATTTTATGAATGAGAAAAATGCAATAATATAAGGTTGCTTTATTAATTATACAATAAACTTTAAAGTTAAAAATCAATATGTGAATACATGTATAAGAAATTAGGCAATTTGCTTATAATTGGCATGAATCCATTTTATGAACGTAAAATAGTATTTGAACTTTGTATGAGAATTATGTGATTTACCTTTGGTTGGTAATTGGTGCATTACACATACATTAAAAATGGTCGATGGATCGTAAATGGCTAATTGCCTAGGAGAAACGTACACAAGTGGGTACGATACGCGTAGTGTAGGTCACTTGTTGACCTTGGGGGCATCGGGGTGCGGGTTGCTCACAATGGGCAGTTGGTAGCTCTTCTGTACCGTGAGTTAGACCGATGCAACACACCGATGATCCGAACCGAGACACTATTCTTAATCGAGATCTGACAAAGACTGTTGTGTATGTGCTAGATGTGCAAGATATAATTATAAGCACTTGGTCCGAAGCACGAAATACCAGCAGCTCTTTTCGATCAATTTCTCCAACTTGAGTATTAGCTCCATGGAGTAGGACATTGAGTCTGTGTGCGCATGCATGAAATTGAGCATCTATATCTATATGATGGTGTTACTGTAATTGTTGTATGATTTAAACAGTGATAGTGGCATAATGGTAATTATTATTTTGCACTATGATGATAGTGTAATTGTGATCATGATATGATATTTTTGCATGATGTGTTATTTGTATTATCTCTGTACTATCATGCTTGTATTGGCGTAGATAATCTCACCTCTTTATGTGTATATTTGCCTATTATATTTTAATTGGGTGAAGACGTTGAGAAAGAAACGGTACAAGAAGCAGAAGAAGAGTTACTTCTCACGACTGGGAACGCTGAATTCTGACAGTATGACGTCAAGAGCCAGTTTCTTCGGATATGTACGTCTATAATTTCACGGAGGAGCTGGTGAATGAAGAACAAGTCCCGATGAGCGAGGACTTATTTATGAGAGATATCTGACTATTAGTATTAGTAGACTGTTTCGTAGAGATCCATTTTTCTGTGTAACTATTTTAGTTCATGTTGAATTTCCGTTACATATCAGGCGACACTAGGACACTAGGAATTATGTCCCAACGGAAATCAGTATAGTATCGTCAGCCCGGACACCTGTCCGTAGGGCTACTCGTCATAACGGATTCCTACCTGCTGAGGAACCCGAGGAGGACCCATCTGAGGGGTCCGCTGCTTAGTTAAACTTGGGCAAGTTTGAACTCTGATATGAACTATGTGTGTAATTTATTTAAGTGTGTTTTAGTTTGAGACATGAGCTGTAAAATAAATAATTCCAACAGTACGTTTGCAATATGTATATGATGTAATCTATGTGTGAGGTTGCTATAATGTTTTATTTTTCGCTAAGTTTATTTTATGGTCGTCAAAAAAAAAATTGACTTATCTTTTTATTACAACGTCATCTTATATGAACTTGGGGGTTATTAAGTAACATAAATGTGACACCCTATGGTGGGTGTTACAGATAAAGCTAGAATAGTGGATGAAATGGTTGACATGAATGAAAAAGAAATTAGTGAGCTTAGGAATAGAATTATGTTGTTTGAGGAAGAACTGAAAAAAATGGAAGCTAGTGAGTGATATTTTTTTTTATTTGTTATGGGTTGTTTAGCATATAAATGAGATTGAGAATGATTCATTGTGTGAATCAACTGTCTCACAACTATGATGTAATTGTTCAGTTTATTATAATGTGATTAATAGAATTCAACTGCTTTGTTGGAATACAATAAACAAAGGTTTTTAATAATTTACTTGTAACATATTATTAAGTTAAAAAAAAGTGTAAACAATATAAGTATGTCATAATAACGTATGATGAATTTGTGACAACACGCCAACTAGGGTCACGATCGGTTCATGGGCTAGAATACTAGCCTAACAAGCCTATAAAAATCAATTAACCTTAATACTTCAAACATTTAGATTCTATGAAAAATTTGACAGAATATCCCCACAAGTTACAGCCAAAGGAGGGTTTTGGAGAGAGTTTAGTGAGTGAAAAAGTCTAGAGAGAAGGTGAAAATTTAAGAAATAAAAAACTTGGCCGAAGGAAGGAGAGAAGATGTGCTTAAATAGGGTGTGTAATGGATAACGCCAAAACGCTTGGTGAAAATAGGAGTGATAACGCCAACAAGGGTGACGTTATCCATAGGGATGACAATTTTACACGCCTCCGCGGATAATACCTGTGACGGGAGCGGGTAATACCCGTCTAATTTCTCCCGCAGATATAAATACCCATTTTGTGTTATCCCCGTTTAATAAACGGGGCGGGGCAGTGGTTTCCATATGCTTACCGTGAATGCCAAAAAAAAATTAAAAAAATATTTTATATAAATTTATTAAAAAACTTCATTATATAGATTAAAATAAGATAAAGTTATATAAATTAAAAGTATTTTACGTGTTTAGTATTATTTTTGGATTAAGTTGTGTTAGATAAATTTTGAGAAATTATGATATTATACTTTTTTTATTTTATTTTTTTTTTAATTTTGTTGATTTTTGTTTACAATTTATTAGGTATGCGGATATCTCATGATGCATGCATTTTACCCGTGAAGAATAATAAATCATATTGCACCGACATGTAGATATAGAAGTGGGAGCGGGGGCGGATATTATCCGCAGGGGCGGGGGACGGGGGGCTACTACCCGTCCCCGCTCCGCTCCGTTGCCATCTCTAGTAATCCACATATTAAAGCCATCACATGTGATGTTACCACGTAGATAATGCCACTCTTGTTGGCATTATCACCTTTATTGTGCGAAGCGTTTTGACATTATCCAATTGGTAGTGTCAACTCCTTTGATGGTATCTACGTAGAATGTTAAATAATAAAAAAATTTAACGTCACTAAATGTATAATATTCTAATAAATATTTTAAAAATAATAATAATTTAGTAAATAATTTTGATACTAAAGACAAAACGATAAAAAAACTTAAATAAAAATATCTATATATAGAATTATTGTTTCTAAAACGTCCTTAAAATGGAATAAAAAGCTGTGACCACTGACACAACCTATCTGCACAGCGTCGTTTTGCACAAATAATATAAAGTTATAAACCACTGTATCAACCCGCGTTTTTGGTATCCATTCACTTTTGTGATTTGTGGGAGTATTTTATCAAATTGGTGATAGTGATAAAATTATTTATTAAATTATTATATTTTTAAAATTATATATTAAATTATTATATTTTTTGTTTATATAAATTATTTTATTATTTATAATTATACTAATATTAATGACATCTATTCATATAATAGCGTGAGTAATATTGAGTTTTTTTATATAATTATGTCATATGTATTAATATTTTGTACATAATAATATCATATTTGTTAATATTTTCTAATAATAACATCACATGTATTAGTGTTACTAATAAATAATTATGTCATTCATAAAATATTCAAATGAGATAACTCATTAAATAAGATAACATCAATCATGAAAAATTTAATTAATATTTTAATATATTCTTATTATTCAATACATTTTTATTATTTTAATGCATTGACGTTATTATTAGTGCTTTAATAAGAATGTAATGAAATAATAAAAATGCATTAGAACAAAAAAATATCCAGATCTACCCGAATAACTGCAATTTCATGTGAGTATTCCTTTTATTCATTATTATTTTATTTAAAATATAAAAAGTTATTTAGGTGCGTTAATCAAGAATAAATTAAAGCAGATAAGAATTCCAATGCATTCTTGTTTTGTTCCAATGCATTCTTATTAAAGTTAAACCATTAGAATAAGAATTCATTATTCTTGTTAACGATGTATCAGATGATAAATTAAAAATTAAACAGATCTACCCAAATAACTGCAATTTCATGTGAGTGTTCTTTTTATTCATTATTATTTTATTTAAAATATAAAAAGTTGTTTAGGTGTGTTAGTCGAAAATAAATTAAAGCAGATAAGAATTGGCATTCTTGTTTTGTTCCAATGTATTCTTATTAAAGTTAGACCATTAGAATAAGAATTCATTATTCTTGTTAACGTTGTATCAGACAATAAATTAAAAATTAAACTATCACGTCATTAATAATTTTTTATTTTTTATTCTAATACATTCTTATTATTTTAATACATTTTTATTAAAGCCTCGATAATAACGTTAATGCATTGAAATAATAAGAATATATTATAATAATAATAATATATTAAAATATTAATTAAAATTTTCTTAATTAATGTTATCTTATTTCCTGTGTTATTTCATTTAAATTTTATTTAAATGTTTCATAAGTGATATGATGTTATTTATTAATAACGTTAATATATGTGATATTATTACTAAAAAACATGTATCATTATTATGTGAAAAATATTAACACATATATATAATTATGTTAAAAATATTAATATTATTGGCACTATTACGTAAATAATATCATTTACAATGATATTTTTCATATAATTAAGTCATAGGCATTAGCATAATTCTAAATAACAAAATAATTTACGTAAACAAAAAATGTAATAATTTAGCATATGGTTTTAAAAATATGATAATTTAATAAATAATTTTATTATTAACGACAATTTGATAAAAAAATTCTCTGATTTTTGGTTCCGACTTGTCAAGCAACAATTGGCTACTGTAAAAGCTAGTGTACATGAAGCCAATGTTGCCGCCGTACCATATTATCCTATTTAACCAAACACTAACATTAACTACTTATAATAACCAAAGGGTGGTTTGAAGCAGAGATAAGCCGTTACGAAATATGTCTGTCTGTGCAGCACTCTCCTCCACAACCTCCCACCTTACTAACCTTCCCTCTCTCCCTTCTACCACTCCACTTTCTCTCAGATCTTCCTTCACTATCCGGGAAAACAGAAACCCAATCACACCATTCACAACCCTCTTCCTTCACAAGCACCCATTTTCAGCAAAGCCTGGCAGAGTTATAGTCAAATCTCAGGCTACTGCACCTGCTTCTTTTGAGGCTGTCAAAGTAACACCTGTACCTTCTGACATGAAGGCCTGGGTCTATGGGGAATATGGGGGTGTAGATGTCTTGAAGTTTGACTCCAGTGTTGCTGTTCCTGATGTTAAGGAGGATCAGGTCCTTGTCAGAGTTGTTGCTGCAGCTCTTAACCCTGTTGATTTCAAGAGAAGACAGGGCAAGTTCAAGGCCACTGATTCTCCACTTCCGGTGATCCACTTTCTTTCAAAACAAATTATTTTCTGCTCTCTTTTTATTTATTTATTTATATGAAATTCTAACTTAAAATCATTTGATATTAAGCAGAGTTAGTTAAGAGATATATAAACCGCACTCAAAATATTAAGATAGACGATATGATACTTTTAAAAATTTATTTATTTGGGTAAAGTGACCTAACAGATATTCATGTTCTAGCGGGAAAAGAGGAGATGTGAAAGAAAATTATGGTACGTGGTAAATTTTCATGCGCATGTGTTAGAAACACAATTCTCCTTCCTTGAGTCAAGGAGAGAAAACTCCCTTATGTACCAAGTTCATCCAATTGGTACAATTCTCTAATATTAGCCATCTAAGGCTTATTTATACAATTGTGCTCAGTTGCTCACTAACTACTAACTAACGACATAACTATACTAACTAGCTAATACAATTGGAATCACCAAGCTTTTAAGGAAAAGGGATAATTAAATTAGCATGTTTATTTTACTCTTTTTTACCTTGCTTGTTATTAAATTAGCATCTCAAAACAATTGTCTCTTGCACATGAAGAAACGGGTATAAATTCATCATAGTGGAGAGAATAAAGTTTGATACAATTGGAGATGACTTTGTCAATTGAGTCAAAGCTCACAGTAATTGGGTGCAAAAATATTGGTTGATGCTGTCTTGCAAGAGAATTTAGGTGAAAAAGGAAAGAACAGCTTCAGCTGATTTCTTAATCTAAATGAGTAATGAAATCAAATTTCGCTTGTTTTGTCCATAGACTGTTCCGGGCTATGATGTTGCTGGTGTGGTGGTGAAGGTTGGTAGTCAAGTAAAGGACTTCAAAGTGGGTGATGAAGTATATGGGGATGTAAATGAGAAAGCACTAGAAGGGCCTAAGCAGCTCGGGTCCCTGGCTGAGTACACTGCTGTTGAGGAGAAATTGTTGGCACCAAAACCTAAGAATTTGGATTTTGCTCAGGCTGCTGCTCTCCCTCTTGCAATCGAGACTGCTTATGAGGGTTTGGAGAAGACTGGATTTTCTCCTGGTAAATCTATTCTTGTTCTGAATGGTTCTGGTGGAGTTGGAAGCCTAGTGATTCAGGTATTTACTCTCCAAATTAGTTCTTTCATGCATAAAATAAATACATCAATAGCAGGTTTTAAAGTTTCTCCTCTTTTAGCACACAGACATAAGTTTTATATATATCAAATGTCATATCAAGATCGTGTTTGGATCACAGTCTCGGGAATAAGTTAAGAGACTTTGCCTCTAAGACAATGAATCAGTGACTAAATCCATTCATCTACTTACTGAAGGCTTCAGTTAGCTCAGCTCATAGCATTTCTTGATAATACATTACTTCATATCTCATATGGTATTGCTGATGTTTCTGCCAGTCATTAGTGCTCACTGCTCATTAAATAAGAAGTTTAAGAATCTTTTTATTGGTGAATGGTAGTGCTTGCTGGCACATTAGTCATTTTGACTTCTAATTGTACATATACACTGTATAGGCATTTCCCTGCAAAATTAAGTTTCTATTCAGCTCAAGATTTATTTAGGAAATTCACTATTTGGTAGAAGCTTTGTTTTGGTCCTTCTTGAACCTTTTTCGAGGACTAGTGAATCTACCCGTAAAACCATACACTTACATATAACACCCCCCCCCCCAAAACCAAAAACAAAACAAAACCATACACTTACAAAATTTACAACTCTGCATCTCTTGCTGTTGATTTAAAAGGTTTGTTTACGGATCAACAACAGAGATGCAGAGATTGTAAGGTCTTGAAAGTCTATGGTTGTAAGAGTAGCATCACCCCTAGTTGCAATGGTTTTAGAGTACTTCAAACCTTTTTTTGAAGACTGAAATAAACTTATTGCTTTTTACAGTTATAGATGTAAAAAAGGAAAGCATAATTTACTTGACTAGGCATCCACAGAGGAAATATCTTTCTGGTTTCAGATTTCTTCATGAGGGAAGGTCAATAGAACTTTAAAATGCTATAAGAAGATTCACACGCTTACAAGTTACACTTTATGTATACTTTCAACGACTAACAGCTAGCTAAGCAAGTTTTTGGAGCTTCAAGAGTTGGCGACTGAAATAAACTTATTGCTTTTTACAGTTATCTTGATGTAAAAAAGGAAAGCATAATTTACTTGACTAGGCATCTACAGAGGAAATATGTTTCTGGTTTCAAATTTCTTGCATGAGGGAAAGTCAATAGAACTTTAAAATGCTATAAGAAGATTCACACACTTACAAGTTACAGTTTATGTATACTTTCAACGACTAACAGCTAGCTAAGCAAGTTTTTGGAGCTTCAAGAGTTGCTGCCACTTCAAGCACTAGAAATTTGGAGCTGTTGAAAAGCTTGGGAGCTGATTTGGCTATTGACTACACAAAGGAGAACTTCGAAGACTTACCAGAAAAATTTGATGTAGTTTATGATGCCATTGGTAAAATTCTGTTCTCCTTGTATCAGTCTTGATCTTCCAGTCTTCCATACAAGATTCTCAAACAATTTGGTGGAGAAGATTTTATGAGAAATACTTTGTTATTGTTCCATGCCTAAATTTTTTTATTTCATAAAATAATCAATTAATACAACCATAAGTAGTTTATAAAATGGCATTTTCACTGTTAAATTTGAGACTAACACCTGTTTAGTCAAATAAGAAAACTGCTAATCGTAAAGGTAGATGAGAAAGGAATTTGTAAGCTTATATCTTATTTAATATTCAGAAATCGATTAAAATATTCTAATGTTTTAGGGAAGATATAATCACATGAATCTTTAATCACCAGATTTTAAGTCCATAAAAATTTCTTCCCATCACCCCACTGTCCCCCAGCTCAAATTTGGAAGACTCATTGTTGATAGTGTTTCATTTCTTGCTGGTGATTTGCAGGGCAATGTGACAGAGCAGTGAAGGCACTGAAAGAAGGTGGCAGTGTGGTAGCACTCACAGGTGCTGTTACACCACCTGGCTTCAGATTTGTAGTTACTTCCAATGGAGCTGTTCTGAGGAAACTAAACCCTTATTTAGAGAGTGGGAAGGTGAAGCCAATTGTAGACCCCAAAGGTTCATTCCCCTTTGCCCAGGTTGCTGAAGCCTTCTCTTACCTTGAAACAAACCGAGCTGCTGGAAAGGTTGTCATACATCCCATCCCATGAACCAAATAAAAGGGATAGGTAATTTTGCTATGTATCTAGTGATGTTCACTCTATGAGTAAATCAGAGTTCAGATTACATCTAAAAAATATACATAAAGGACCTCACTGTTACATTCTTACTCCTTTTAAACTTTCCATGACAATTGTTTGAAAGCAAGACTTTCTTCACATTTAAAAAAATACAAAAAATTCTTCATAGCTAAGGAGATAAACAACTTCTGCTCGGTTAATTCTGAAACTAGAATCTGCTTTCCGGGCATCTTGGATAGTTGGATCATTCATGCCAACAACATAAGTGGTGTATGAACCTGAGATCTATACAATATTAGATTTTGTTTTCAAACTAGACAGTACAGGAAAGTTTAGAGCTTAGAATATCCTTGATCCGTTATTTTTCCTTCAACACAAGAAGAAGAAACGAAAAGAGGGGGGGCGAAAAAGACTTAGAGGGGTGCTTGTGCAAGAGAACCAGTTACTCGGACCAGAAGGAGACGCATAGAGTTACATGTACATGGCACAGCTTGGAACAATTGGGCCCTCTGCTAGGAGTTATATCGTTCACTTCAAATTTTGATAGAAACTAACAATTTTCATGTACCAAAAAAAGAGAGGAAATTTTCTTTGTTTTTTAGATCAAATTGTTGTGTCCCTTTCAAAATATCATTTTATCTTGCAATTTTGTCTAGTTTTTTTAATATTTATTAATATTTTAATTTTAGTTTAAACCATTGATTAGGTGGTCTATTATTCTACTAACAAAGGAGAGATTCTTTTAAACTCATAAAATATTAATTTACTTTGGTAAAATTATAACACATAGTCATTTATAATTATATAAGCTATTGAATTGAAATTTAAATATTTTTAAATTAGGTAAACATGGTTATAATTTGCTTAGAATAACATTATATGAGTATTTTAGAATTTTTCCTATCAAAGAAAGCGCCAGGTGGAATTGACATTATCACAGCCAAGTAAAGAACCATGGAACGCTTATTTGTCCAAGACTCTGTACTTTTTTCGGTTTGACCTGAAGCAGACTCTGCCACAACTGTTCAGGTGATCAAACATTGACCACCCGTGTTACAGACTCGTAAACTGTCTCACAGTCTCACAGCCCATATATGTATAAAACAAATTCGTATATACTCCCGAAAGATTGTAACCATTAGATTTTGTCTATTATATGAGTTTTCCTAACTCATTTACATAGATCAATTGGTAAAAATATTATTGGAGAAAGAAAATTCTTTCTCCTGGTGTATGCTAGAATACCTCTATTTATAATTGAGTCCGGTGAGATTTTCCTCTATTGCTGTAACCACCATGGCATCATTCAAATTAGACATAATTATATCTTAATAGCTTAAGTGGCTTTAAGGGTGTATTTAGTTAAGCTTTTAAAAAAAATATTATAAGATAGTATAAATAATTGATTATGTTTTAGAGATTTTTATGAAAAGTAAAAGTTATTTTATATTTAGATACAATTATAAAAAATACTTTTTATTTTCTCTCTCTTCTATTGCATCATTCCATAATTGATTATTTTGAAAAGTAATTCATTTCCTTTTTTTAAAAAAAGCAAAAAACTACTTTTTTTTTTAGATTCTGCATTTTAAAAATATTATCCAGACATATGTTCTTGTTTTATAATTACGTTTTTTTAATAGAAAAGTATTTTTCTTATTAAAAAAAACACAAATAAACGCCCTTTAAGTTTCTTTGCTAATCGTTTGATTTTGAAATTAAATTCTCAGCCATGCAGCTGTTTCACCTCTACCATCTCCTTCTACATGCCACGTCATAGACTTACTTTATAAACCCCCCAAGAAAAAACTTAAAATGGTAGAAGCTATCTAGATACAAATGGACTCTCTTCTAAAGAAAAAGGGTTATGACAAAGAGCTAGAATTTAGTGCGATCATAATCGAAGACCTCAATTTTAGTGTTTTGGTAAGTGAACTATTTCCATGTGACTAAAATATTTGAGCATGTGAACGAAAAACTTTTTGTTAAGAAATTAGTTGTAAGGAGAGATACACCAATACCGCAGAGCCGGGCGTCATTAATATGCATGGGATCCCAAAGGGCTCAACTAGACCCTAGATGCGAGAAATTTTTTTTGGAAAAAGTTGTCCACCAACATAGGATTTAAATGGCCTTAAGGAACTTAAACTTATGCCTATGACAAAAGCGGTGTTTAAGATCAAAACCTTAAGCACTTGTACCAACATGTGTTGGCAACAAACGAAAAAAACTATTTGGTCAATCCTTAAATGAAAAATTAAGCAAAAGTAACTGTAGATTTCAGTTTACAAGAAAACTTGTACATCTAAAAGTAAGCACGCCATTTTAAGTTTAATGTTCTCCGAAATTATAAATGTTATATTTTTATTATTATTAGTTTTATAATTAATAATATTTTGATATTTCAAAGTCAGTTTGTTTACTTTGATCTTATCTCACACTACATCTTTCCTTATCTCTTTAAACTTTGTAGCCGTTCTAATACCGGTTATTCCTTCTTTTATGCTACAGGGAGAGCACTTTTTGTTGATTCCTTAATTGATGCTGCTCGTTGCAGGCTTACTTACAGCACGTAAAGTTTCTTATCCAACAACCTTTATTACTAGCCGTTTCTGCATACTAGATTTCCATATTTTTTTGTGCTCGTTGGACTTTTTTGGTGCTTAACGTTGCTGCAGTTTGTTGATATCTTATCTTTTATTGGCCAGTAATTAACGGTCATTTTTCATCACCGTTATAAATACCAAGGGTGGGGGATTCCCGGACACTCATTCATAAAATCATAGCTTTTCTACTTAGTTCCTGTGACTAATTCTACCAGTTTTTAACGTGTTCTTGTTATTTTAAGTGCAAAACTAGTAAAATATTAGCTATATATCCATTTGCATCGAGTAATTTATCCATGTTGATAAAATACTTTTAAATTCAGTATACTTACACATCTCAGTCAATATTTTCAATAAATAAATTATTCATTGATTATGCCAATAATCAATGAAGAAACTTGTGAAAATACATTGCTCATATTTCATGGATATATATATATCGGTCCAAAAGTTTGGCAAAAGAAAATCACTATATAACATAGAAATGACAACGGTACAAAACAAAACTTATTCAGTAGGTCAAAGACCATTATTTTTGCCTAGTGCTTGCATTTTGGGGATTTGGAGGGAAAAAAAGGAACCGGGGCCAGGGGGGGGGGGGGGGTCTGTACAATTGCAAGACACTTGCAAAAGGAGTCATGTACATCATGCACTGTAGGGTTTAGAACACTTCCGTTTGGTGCTGGAGTGATCTTAAATGGATAGAGAGGGCGAGATCTTGAAGTCCAGATCCCACAGCTCAAAGGTGCCATTAACAAAATCGTAATGTGCACCCTTCAAAGCAAGCGTTTTCTTCACAACCCCGTCTCTCACAAATGGATAAGTCAATAAGTTCCCAAGCGATACATTCACAGCTTCCTGCATTGGAGTGAGGAAGAAAAACCGTTAGTTAAGAGATACAATAACTAAACTTGGAAGCAGTAGATTCATATCCAATAAATTTAAGCCCTTGCGCTATGCTATGTACCACATGGCTAATTTAAAACAAATTATGCTTCCAAATAACAAAGTGGATTTGGGACATAGAGCAGTGTTTTTTCACTTGCCTTCTCGCAGTTGGTACACTGCTCCGAGAAACTTAAGTTGCTTGCTTCTGCTTTAACCTTGGACATTGCCGGAGTACAAATTTTAACCCATTGCTCTATGAATTCACTGTATGATCACATAGGAAGGAAATGATTTTCAAGGTCATTATGCTCGTTATTTTTTCTTCTGTTGCCAAGGCTTTAAGAAGTAAAACAGTTAAATTCATGGAAATCACTATGCAGTACTATAAAATTCATCAGGGAATCTAACAAGCAGCAAATCCAATAACTAGATGACACTCAAACAATCCTCCCCAAAAAATCATTTACATGATCATTTTTCCAGTAGAAACATCTCTCCTTACTCATGACCAATGAACATAACCAATTGACATAGAAAGACAGAGGAGCAGTAAAATAATAAATGTTCGACATGTTTCTCTAATATGCTGGACAAAATGGCAATTATATGTGGTTGGTATGTACCCAAAGCAACATTTCTCAAAAGTTTCCTCCTTATTGCTTTGTCATGCCTTTTGGTTGTCTCCAATAAGGTGTAACCAACAGGGAAAGAAAACTCTTTATTTGCTGTTATTGAGCCTGGCATGTGAGTGATGACACTACTTAGCATTTTAGGATTGTGAAAAAGGGATCCGTAAACCACCAAATTACTTGGAAGTCCTGAAAAGCTACCACAGTAATTTAAGATTTTCATCTTATGTACTTTCGGTACTCATCCTTTTGGCAAAATTATTTGACCCTTCTTTTATGAGATTCAACCAATGATAATGTAGACTTATACCTAGCAGTGGTCCCATCATCTGGGATAGACATGAGCCCCTTTATACCTCCACAGCAGCTGTGTCCAATGACCACAATATTCTCCACCTGTAAAACATTCCCTTTAGAACCACAAAAAAAAAAAGAGAAAAAAAAAAAGAAAAAGGCTATTATAGTTTTAAACAAAGACATTCTGTTCATCCATCGACACACCACTAATCTTTCCACTTTCTCCCTTTGTTTTCCCCTTCTTTTTTTTTTTTTTAATGATTCTGAAGGGAAGGTGCGGTGGTTAGGTGTTGGTTTATAATTCGACGACTACAAACTAATATGGAAAAAGTAGATACTGGAAACCAAAAAATATAGTTGCGTACGTGGTAGTTGAGTACTTTGCTCATTCCTTGCTTTAGCAATATGCGTAAACCGAAACATATTTGCACTGCGTAAACCGAAACATATTTGCACTCTTTATATTTTTCTAAAAATTGTTTACGTAAAAATTCCTAAATTAATAGTGCTTTGATGGATGTAATAGAATAGACATGAGATGCGTGTGGATCCCAACAAATAATAAGTCAACTTCTCCAACTACCAATCATTCTTTTCACATGCATGACCCACCTTATATTGAAGTGGAGAACCCTAGCTATCATATCAGGTAAGAAAAGAGGAACACTTGGATAAATGGATGGCTATTTTACCTTTAAATGTAAGACTGCATATTCAATGGCCGCCCCTGCTCCTGAATACTTCGTCTGAAGTAATAACAAAAAGGCGAGTCAAACTCTTGCTTATTTGAAACACCAAATTAAACTGATAACTTTTGATGACAAATTTGTAGGTTTATGTTTATGACATCCAATCACTGTACTTTTAAATAGTTCATTTAATTGTGTTACATAACATAGTCAAACATTTGATAGACAAATTAAACCTTGTCATATGGTGGAACCATGTTGGCGATGTTTCGGACCACAAAGGCTTCCCCCGGTTGGAAATCCAGAACATGGGATGGGCAAACTCTTGAGTCTGAGCAAGCAAACACCATAAACTGCATGTGTGCGACAACGCAATGAGCAATGCTATATAGACATGGTAACCACACAGATGTCTATGGGTATGGTTAAAAAAATTTCAATCATTATTTCATACATAATTAATTAATAATGTAATTGGTTTAATACTTCTAACTTGATACTCTTAAGTTTATGCAAAAAAATTTCCTATATGCAAATCAGTTCGTCTGTGCATGTATATTTTCCTTGAGGAGAATGCTTGTATAGTGGACCATAATAGATTCAAATAATATAAAATTGCAATAAAAATTTGGAAATATATATTTCCTAACTGCATTCAACATCAAAATAATTAGACAGATGATGTTAATGAAAAAGACCATTACCAGCTAAAACGATTAGGACCACTTATTTGCTGTATGCACTTGGTGTCTAGTTGAGTGATAATACTATAATAGTTAACGCATGCCTATGTTTGACTATAAAATAGGGAAAGAAAAACTTCGTTATTAAAATAAAAACAGTCGTCTCCTTTCATTTTATTTTATTTTATTTTCCCTTTTCTTCGGAATTTATGGAAAAACAATTTGATCCAATGGAGAACCCAAAGGGCAATTAAGAAAACCAAGTTCCTAATGACTTTGATGACCAAAAAAGAGAAAGCTCCTGATGACTTTAATAACATGGCTGACCTTTGGGCTCTGGCCTTTGGCAAGTTCGCTATAAAAATCTGGATTCTTCCTGGATTAAAAAAAAAAAAAAGACAAGCAGCCACCCGGTGAAACTGTAATTTCTTCACCAGTTAAATTCCAAAGTAAAATAAATTATTCAATTTTAACCAAAAAATATATATATCCAATTGAATAATAGCATTACTTGAGCATTGAAAGAAGGGTCAAAACAAAAGACTCAACACACAAAGCAAAGTAACCTTTTGGTACTAAAAACAAAAAATAAAAGGAGCTTTATAGAATGGTCAATTGCTCCCTTATCTTATGATATCTCATAGCATGTCATCAATTTATAGCGAATAAAGGTCAACTTATACTATCGTGTCGTTTCGTATTTTGAGGCTGCAATAGACATGGGGTCCACTCTGAGTTATTTTGATGGTAACAGTCACTTATGATAATCATAAATAAGCGGGCGTAGACACATTTGAGTTATATTAAGAAAATAATAGCTTATTTTATAAAAACTTTTTTAAAGAATTTTTTATTATAAACTCTTTTAAATATAAAATAAGTTATTTCACTCACTTACTATATATACATAAGACATTTCTATTTTCATATGAGAAAAATTTGATTTTTTTATCAAATATGAGAAAAATAATGTTTTAACTTTTGATTATAATTATTACTTTTAATTCTATTTAATTTTTTTATTTATTATTTTAAACCATATTTAATTAATTTAATTAAAATATAAAAAAATTAAATGAGATTAAAAGTAAATATTAAAATAAAAAATTGAAACTAAATTTTAATATTTTCATATTATCGAAAATAGTTTTACTATTCATTTAATTAAAATACATATAATTTTATTTAATTTATTTATATAATTATTTTGTATGTTATAAAAATATTATAATTACATATAAAATAATTTAATATCACTCTTATATTATTAAGATACAATATACATAATTTGATGTATATAAAATATTTTTCTAAGAAAAAAGAGACCTAAAAGCAAAATAGAGTACACAGAAGGACGGTTTTGATAATTCACAAGGCAAAAAACAGGAAAAGACATATTCTATGGGGAAATGTTAATCACAAAAATAAGATATATCACTTTCTAAATTATTTTTTTAATTAATTATATGTATTAGTTAATTAATAAAAAAATATATAAAAAATAATTGGTTAATAAAATATTTATTTATTAATTTATATATATAATTGATTATAAATTTATACTTCATTAATTACATATAAACAATTATAAGAGAAAATTGAAGTTGTATTCTAAACTAGCAACGAGAAGTTTCGGTTGCTGTGGGGTCGGGTGTGGAAATTCAAATCGAAAAAAACAAACGACGTACAGCTACTATTAGTTTACTAGGTAGCAGAGAGAGACCATAGACGTACTGGAATTTCTCAGTCTTGAAATGGACGAACCCAGTTCGGATCCTCTCGTCCGGGTTAAACGGCTTTGAACCGGCGGCCTCTAGCTCAGCCGTCAGCTGCTTGATCTTTGCGGCGGCGACGCCCCCGAGGTCCGCTTTCTCTCTGCAAAAGAAAAAAAAAAACAATAAAAGTTACACATTCATGAAAGTCAGGACTCAGAACGCGTCATGGTGGTGTGGGACCGTTGGGTACGGGGGGGCCCACTGCCGGCCAGAGGGCCACCTACTTGCCAAAACCAACAAAACAAACGCGGCTTTGTTTGGTAAATAGGAAATGACGGAGGAAACTGACGCCAAAAGAATAAGAATATTGTTAACTTGTCTTAATTACAGAACGGAAGTGGTGGTGTTTTGTTTTGTCGTTTCAGTTTGGGTTAGAAAGGACAGAAACAGATACTAGATAAATGTCAATATGTGTATGGTACTTTAATTTAATTTGTTCACCTGAGAAGCTTCGTCAGCGCTGCAATGGCCTCATCGTATGAGTCTCCTGCCATGTCTTTCTTCTGCAGTTCCATACACACACAACACAACACAACTCAGTTAATTATAATCCAAACTGAAAAACAACACCACATAATAATAAATCTTAAGGAATTCATTATTTTGACAACAATGATCATCGCGGCTGTATATATATATAGATATAGATGTGAGAAAATCTGGAAGAAGAGAGGATTTGAATTATATTAGATTAATCCGATCAGAAATGAAAGAAAGAGGAGAAAATCGTAGACGTGAATTGTAGGAAGCTAGCAAATAGCATGATGTGAATCTGGAACAGGAAGAAAAGAAAGGCATCGCATCTGCACGGACCTTTCTTTTTTTATGAACAGAGACAGAGAGAGATTCTGGTAGCGGTGAGATTTGGAGGAAAATTCGTAAGTAAGCAGTGTGTCATAACTTATAAGGATCAGTTTCCTTCCACGCGCTAGCCTAGAGAGGCAACAAAGGGACCAGGACTCACGTATTGTGCGCCACAATAGCCGGGTCTGATTTAATAATGCACACCGCACACCACACACCACACACCACTTGCTTATGGCCAAGAGAAACATAAATATAAGAAATGGCCAAAATTAGAAGGTTTGTAACATTATATATGTTGGGGTGTATGACGTAGAAAGTTTGAACAATGAGACACAAGCAGGCCTGCGCGTCTTTCTTTTATTTGTGGTACTATAATAGATTAATACTTCATCTATTTAAAAATATATGTGTTGGTTAAGGTTTTTTATAAGAATTAAAAATTTTATTAAAAATTTTTAATTTTAAAAGAAATATAATTTTATTTAACTAAATTATCCTATAATGTTATTTCTCATTCTATTTAGTATAAATGCCCATTGGAACAAAATGATATATGTCTTATTAAATAAAATAAAACACAATTTCTTCTATAAAACGACAGATATTTGAAATAGATGGAGTAATAATAATAATAATAATAATAATAATAATAATAATAATAATAATAATAAGATATTTTGTTATGCTCTCCTATCCTCACAAGATCAGAGTTGGGTGAAATGCTATACATGTACCACTCCGTCCACGAGGAGGCCGTAAGCTCAGTACATGTCAGAGAAACCGTCGAGGGTTAGAAAGCCGATGTACTTTGTGAGCAAGGTGCTGCAAGGCCCCGAGCTCCGATATCAGAAAATTGAGAAAGTTGCATTTGCACTCATCATCACAGCTAGAAGACTACGACAATATTTTCAGTGTCATCCAATTGTGATAAGGACAGATCAGCCTATCCGATAGATATTGCACAAACTAGACTTAGCAGGGAGGATGATTGCATGGTCCATTGAACTCTCCGAGTTCGGGATTACCTACGAACCCAGAGTAGCCATCAAGGTACAAGCACTCTCGGACTTTGTACCCGAACTCACTTTAGAAACCGGTGACTCCAAGGAAACACAGTGGGCCGTGTTTGTTAACGATTCTTCAAACCCAAAGGGAAGTCGCACTGGAGTAATTTTAAAGAACCCCGAGGGAGTTACCATAAAAAACTCCATTAGGTTCGAATTCCCTACCTCGAACAATCAGGCGGAATATGAAGCGTGCATCACTAGACTAACAATGTCCAGAGACTTGAAGGCCACTAGACTTAAACTTTGTAGCGATTCCCAGCTCATGACTTCCCAGATCCGAGGTAATTATCAAGCCAAAGAGCCACTCCTGCAGAAATATCTAGCAAGAGTACAAGAACTCCTCATAAGTTTTCAGTCAGTACAGGTAGAACACATCCCACGAGAGTATAACTAGAGGGCCGACCTCTTATCTAAGTTGGTCAGCACTAAGAGTCCGGGTAATAACTGTTCAGTAATCCAGGAGACCCTCCCACAACCCTCAGTTACCGACATGACAATTTTTCAGGTCGACGAACAACAGCGTATCTGGATTACGCCATTGGTGGAATATTTACAGTCCGGCAGCCTCTCCGAGGACCTGAAGGAAGCTCTAAGCTAAAGAGAACCGCGGTCAAATATACCATCTACGGTGGACAGTTATATCGACATGGATTCTCCTTACCCTTCCTCAAATGCCTTACGCCGAAAGAAGCTGAATATGTCTTGACCGAGGTCCATGAAGGAAGTTGTGTACACCATTTAGGAGGCAAGGTTGTAGCTTTGAAGGCACTCAGGGCGGGTTACTACTAGCCGACAATCGAAGCAGACTCAATTGTGCATGTTCAAGTATGCAACAAATGCCAATGGCATTCAGACCACTATCACGCCCCACTAGAAGAACTATCCACGATGTTCATACCCTGACCTTTCTATCAGTGGGGAATGGACATCCTGGGTCCGTTCCCTCAAGCTCCCGAGCAGCTGAAGTTTTTGGTTGTGGCCGTGGATTACTTTACTAAGTGGATTGAGGCCAAGCCCCTGGTCACCATCACCTCGGTCAGGATTCAAAAATTTACCTAGCGTCATATTATTACCAGATTCGGGGTCCTGGAGTCAATTATGACAGACAATGGAAAGCAGTTTAAAGATAAGGGGTTTGAAGAACTATTTGTCAAGATGAAGATCAAACACCATTGTAGTGCCGTCGAAAATCCCAGGACGAACGGGCAGGCCGAAGCCGCAAACTGTATTATCATCCGTGGATTGAAAAGAAGACTGGATGAAGCAAAAGGAAATTGGGCTGAGCAGTTGGACCACGTTCTATGGGCCTACCGAACAACTCCTCATTCCTCAACAGGAGAAACTCTGTTTAAGCTCACTTATGGATACGAGGCTATAATCCCGGTGGAGATAGGAGAACCAAGTTGTCGTCTTTAGAACTTCTCGCCTGATAATAACCCCGGGTTAATTAGAGAAGACTTGGATTTACTGGAAGAAAGGAGATGCATTGCCCACATACGCGAAGCTGCAATCAAGTAGAGAACGGCATCCCGGTATAACTTGAAAGTCATTCCAAGAAGATTCCAGCCAGGTGACTTGGTGCTTCGTAGGGCTGACATCGGCGGAAGAAATGCCTCCCAGGGGAAATTAGCCCCCAACTGGGAAAACCCCTACCGTATTGTGATTAGCACCGGTAAAGGAGCTTATACTCTGGAAACCTTGACAAAAAAGCCAGTAAAAAAATTTTGGAACACAGACAAACTCAGAAATTACTACAGCTAAGTGTCTTCTAAGGCCTAGTCTCCTAGTTTACTTTATGTTTGATCTGCCCCAATTATGGGAGCACATTGTATGGACTTGTTACCTATTCAACGAAGTATTATGCATTTTCTACCAAGGTATTCAAAAGCTTTCAAGAAATATTGTGATATCTTGACTTCATGGTACCAACCGAGGTGTCTTATGCCAGATAGGTCGTGTAATAGAAAAATCCTACCTTGGAAAAATTCTCGCACCAAACTATAAGCATGGAAAAGACCCCGGAAAGGACTAGTCTCTTAAAACTAATGTCACGTGGTATCCTAAAACACCAAACTAAATGGTAACGGACCCCGGACAAGGTTTCTTACATTTGACATGGTTCTTAAAATGCCAAACCATTTTGGACATCGAATCCAAAGCCAAGGTTCTCAAATAATGCAAAGGATAAAGAATTTGCACCCCGAAATAAATAAGAAGATTAATAAAGCCCCAAATTCGGGTAACGTTCTTACAAAAAGCACAAACCCCACGTAGGGGTACAAAAAAAAAAACTACACTGCAGCGGAGTTTGAACCACGGGCATTAGTAGAAGAATCTCTAGCAGCCGCACTTGAAGAGGCAACATGAGGAGCTACAAGGGACCCCTTTCGAACCACCTTCCCAGAATCTAGCGCATCCAAAACCAGGGCAACCCCAGGATTGAAGTGTTGAACCTGGCTAATGGCGTTACGAAACTGATCTTCTTGTATCTTGGTGCACAGGGTTATCAGCTAATTAACGTCGGCCTATAGAGAGGCAATTTTACCCTCACACCACTAGGACTTGGCACGAAAATAGTCACTCTCAGTCCGGAGTGCGGCGATTTGCTTCTGTTGCTCGGCCAGGGTAATCTCTTTTGCCTTCCCGACATCCTTCAAAGCCGCCACTTCAATCTCCAGCTCCCAGATCCGAGATGAGGCCTCATTCTTGGCCTTAACAGCATCTTCCAAGGCCTTGAGAGCTTTGTTTTCACCCTGCTCAGCCACCACCAGCTTGTCCATCATTTCTTGTTCATGTTCTTCGAGGGCTTGCTCTAAGAAATGAGCCTCGACAGCAATATGCATTCCCATATTTTGGAAAGCCAGCAAAGCCTCCTTTGTGCTACGTCAGGCAAAGTAATCCCCAACCTCTCCATCTAAAATGTGGAAGTCGATAAATTCCTCGGGATCCGCTTCCTCACGAAACAGCTCCATTGGCCCGGAAGTTTCTCCTACTGCCTTCCTTTTACCTCGGCCACTGGACTGGCCTTCCTCCGTTGCCTTCCTCTTACGCCCTCGAGGTGATTCTGGAGAGTCGTCCACATTAATAGACTCCAAAACCACGGAAGGAACCTTGGACACCGGGGTCGTAACGGCCGGAGTGAACTCCACTGGGGGGCCCATCGGGACATCAGCGTTCCTTGCCCTCAAGGCCTCCAAAATCGCTAAAGAATCGTCATTCTCCATCTCGGCTAAGCTCTCTGCACAGCATAAAAATAAGTCGTCGTGTGACATGAAAAAAATCAAGCATTTAAATAAACATATACGATGATCAACACTACCTAGCACAGTCCAGAACTCATCGTCATCTGGGCTGTCTAATATATCTTTAGGTCGGATCTTGCTGACCTCGTCAACCCACATTTCGAAGAAGTTCATACACTCGACCTCTTCATTAGTAAGTTGGCTTATCTCCCTCTCGAATGATCGAGTGGGGATGCTCCACGCCGTCGGGTTCCAATATAAGCCGAATGTTGTTTCCTCATCACTACCCAACAAGAAAGGACGAGTGCCGTTAGCTGCCATCAACTTGAAGAACTTCTCCTTAAAGTCTTTGTAGCTCTCCAAGTATGGATAGAACACAGTCCTCCGTTGTCGAGATCGGACTGAAAGCCAGGACTGCTGATGAGCGCGGGATCCATGGACCAAATACCGTGTGTAGAAATAGAAAAATGCCTCACGGAGCATTGCAACCCCACCACTTAGCATATTATTTCGATGGTTAGGATGTTCGCCCAACCATTGGGATGGATTTGACTAGGGGCATCGTAAAGAGTTCGGAGAATAGAAATATGGAAGTCATTCAAAGAAGTCGAAGTCCGAATCTCGTGAAAAAGTCCTCATAGAGATACATGAAGTGTTCGCCCGCTTCTCGGGTCTAACACACCCGTTCTCTCCCCGGGGACAAAATCATGAATTCATCATCCCTTTCACCCCCCTCGGTGAGCTCCAAATACTCCTTCAACTTATCCAATTCCGCCCCGGACTCATAGTGAGATATCCTATCATAGGCGTCATCAGCAACCCACGTGCAGGGTAACAGCGGACCTCGGTGGATCCTAATCGCCTACTCCTCGGCCTGTAGATCCAGCTCTCGAACTTCAGAAATCGGGGCAAGCGCTTCAGCTCTTGGCCTCCTCCTTCTAGCCATTTGGTTTCCTACAAGACACATAGAGGGCTAGGGTCAGAACCAGTTAAGTTCGAAGATCCAAACATGGCAATGGGCAAGCAGAGAAAACTGAGCACTCACGCGCTAACCTCTGTACCCACCGAGGCTAAAGCCTTAAAGTGACACCCCCACCGCACACAATGCGATGGAGGAGGTGCTCCATCAGGTATCGCCATCGAAAGGAGGGAAAAGTAGTGTTCCCACCCCTGTTCGCAAAAAAAAGAAGGAAGTACACTCTACCAAAATAAGTGCGCAACCACTCAATAATCGGTAACTGAGTTAGAGAGGGGAATACATTGAATAAAATCAGAGAATAGAAGAAATCAAGCTTTTGAATCTTCAAAAATGTCAGAACCACCTCTCTCCGCCGTCAAACTGGTTAAAAATCTCCTAAAACCACCAATTTTCAGGGAAGGAATAGCGAAATACAAAAAGGGAAAGGGTAAAACCCTATTTATAGAGGCTACAACTAGGGGGTATTTTCGTTCGATCAGTATGGATTTGAAAAGATGTTCATTATGGCGCACAAAGTACTATGCACGTCCACTCAACCGTAGCATGCCACGTGGCCCACGTAGCTGTCATGACAGTTGAGGGGACAATTACTCAGCAGACTAGGAGATAACCCTAGCGTATACAACGTTCACGAAACTTTTTCAACCCTTAAAAATTGAATACCCCGAAGAAATCCTCCAAGGTACGAAGACCTCGGATCCATGGCTTAAGCTTAGCACTCCACCAGTCTCGACTAAGTACCAAGCTGGGGGAAACTCGTTATATTATAACAAGACGAGCGTTGGACTCACCCCATCACATTATAAATATCACGGGTTTTTAGAAGAAAAGCGAGTTTTCAGAAGAAAAGTAATATTCAAGTATTTTATTTCATTTCATACATCGTCATATATCAATACAATAAGGAAAAAAAGAGACATGAAATGTATAACAATAGAGCAACACTGATGAGCCCAGAAGAAGATCAACGCTAGCCTCCTGTTCAGGTGTGTCACACCCAGTTCTTCCGGAATCCACACCGGTCTCTTCCCTATATGGCAGCCTCTTGAAAAATTGGATAGGCTTTGAAAAACCAAGGATAATCGGAACAGAACACTGCTGCCGGATCAGGGAAATTCAGCCACACCACTCTTCGATGCCATTCACAATGATAAGAAAAGGCCGGGGTGCGCTCTCCTCTGCTGGACGAGCCATGAGTTATTCATGAAGAAGTTCATTCCACTGGAACCCAACTAGTTCCATGATCATTCCAAATTGCTTGAAAGCAGCCGCCTCAATAGTCCCCCCTACTTATTTAAAAGGAGGACCAAGAAAGGCTCTATTTCTCCAATTACCTCCATCCAACACGACAGGAATTACAGAGCTCCCCAACAACAGAGCATGAATTAGACACATGCTCGTATGCTGGGAAAGCAAAGTTCCTGCCGTTACTACGCTGGGAAAGAAAAGTTCCTAATGAAAAAAGGTTGTTGGCAAGAAAAGAAGTACCTTCAAAGATTTTGGGAGGATCAGAAAAATGATGGCCTTTGCGGAGGACAAAGCTCTAGCTCTCTTTGAGCATGAGCATAGGCATAAGAGAAATAACAGAACCATTTTGAAAAATAAAAGGAAGGAATGACAGTATCAGACGCGAACCTTCCATATTTATAGAATAAAAAGCTTTGACTATCCTCACAAATCAAAAATCAGCCGCATTTAATGCTCTCCCTTTCCCATTGGTTACGAGAGCAACGGGTGTTTGGGAAACATTAAAACTGATCCTCTTTAAAGGATCATTATCTCCTAATAATGTCAGAAGCAACAATTTCTAAAGATAGGACTCGGATCTGTGCAAGTTGTAGGGAACATCACCGCAAAAGGCTCCAGTAACCCAAGGGGGCAACAAGAACCAAACCCTGAAACAAGGAATACATATTTTTACTACATTTCAACCCCGGAGGTATTTTTTAATATAATGGATGTCGGCCTCAGCATGAGACATCGCAAAACCTGGCTTTAAAGCTAGGCGTAGTCCACTGAGCTTTATCCTAATAAAGTTTATACCTTGACACTTAGCTATCCTATCAAAGCGCCAAGTTGGGGGTAAATGTTTTGGACCGTGGTTCGGTATCTTATCCGGAAAGATCAACCCGGCGCACGCTCTACCGGACTCCTCCATTAATACCCCGGAAAGATCTGTAAGACTCCGGATTACGACATTGGACTATATGGTGAGGATCATTGAGTCAGCGCAAACTTTTGTAACTGTCAATCAGGATTTTACGAGATTAAAGGCTCTGTAACCTCTCACAATAAATAACCGAAATGTTCACATCCTAATAATATCTGCATTTAATATCACAATTCCAATCATGCTCAATAAAGACCAAGTTAAATCAACCTAATCAGGTAACTGTAATTTGACAGCAAAAACCCTACTAGTACATGGCCTGACTTGAGCGTTGGAGGCCTTTTGCAAGTATCACCCCCCACTGGTTCAACACGCTCGAGTGCAGCTACGCAAAGAGGAAACCACCACACCATACCTCTTACAAGTATCCTTCTGAATCTATTTCTAATAATAATAATAATAATAATAATAATAATATAATAATAATAATATTATTATTATTATTATTATTATTATTATTATTATTATTATTTACATAAATACATTCATTATATGCCTCTTATAACATGAAAAAAAAAAAGTCAAATGTGTATTTAATACTTGAGAGTTTTAAAATTGCCTTTTAAATCTTTTTTTTCTCTCTCTTTATATAATCAAAAGAATCATTAGGTCAGTCTTTTACAAGGATTCAACATTTATTTTCATTTTTTTGTACGAACTAATAAATAATAATTTAAATCGTTATCCTATTTGTTTAGTTTTTTTTAACTTTACATAATTATCATTATATATTAAATAATTGTGATAAACATTAATACTTAATCCATTTTATATTAAAAATGATTATAAAAAAAAAAGAAATTGGAATTGAGGACAACCATCAAATAATTAAGGAGTGTGATTATTTTACTTTTATCAATTAATAATTTCATTGTTTAGTTTGGTTCTTCCAAAAGATTAGAAATAAATATCGTTTTATAGAATACTAAAGATTTAATTTTTACTTTTTAATTTTTTCTGAAGGCTAAAGATTTAATTTTGATTGAATGCAAGTATACTTTTTATATTATAATATATTTATATGTGTCATATTATTTAAAAAATACTGCAATAATAAGTATATAAGAGATAAAAAAATGTAATAATACAAAATCAAATGATAGCATAAAAAGGTGAAATAATATTAAATTCTCATAAATAATCAACTTAATATTATTTTAGTTATTGTTTCTGAGATTATTATCTCACTTAATAGGTAAGAAGTTAATATCTCAAAATATCAAATAAAGAAATCTAATAGTTTATTAATATTTCAAAATCTTAAAATTTTGTTTAATTTTTTATTAAATAAGAAAATTATCAAGTTAATTCAGTATTCTTTAAGAGATTAATTTTTTAATAAGAGATTTACACTAATAACGAATAAAATTAAACTCGTGGCAATAATTGTTCTCGTTCTATTGTTGTAGAACATGAATGCAAGTGTGAATGATCTTTCATAAAGGTTGCAGGAATTTGGATCCGAAACACCTGCATCAGCATAAGCTCTATTTATGAAGGATACTAATTAAAAAATGAAGAAAGTGGAATCTAATAACCGTGAACCGAGTCAACCAAGGAGGGCGTGGTAGTTGACACATGGTGGCGATTTAGTCAAGGGAAAATTAATGATATGGATGATTAAAGAGTAATATTTAATTTAAAATAATAAAAATTAAAATTATTAAGAAGGACTAATTTTAATTAAAAAATTTATTTAATTTTATTTAATAGTCAAAATTATGTGTAATGAAATTTTTATTGAAAAAGTTAGTCACTTAACATAACAAATAATTACTCAATATGATAGTAATTATTTGTGAATTTTTTTATATAAAACTTAGAAATTATTAGTCACTCAATGATAATTAATGACCACTAAATAAAAGTTAAAAAGTAATAGTCATTTTTAATTTTTATTTTTTATGTATTTTATATATTAAATTTCATTTAAAATGTTAGATAGTCTATGATAATAAATGACTAATAAGAGCATGTTTGGTTCAGCTTTTAAGCTAAACCAACAGTTTTTTTTTCAACTTTAAGTTATTGCACAAATAATCAAACATGTTTGGATGAGCATTTAAAAAAAATCAACAGCTTATTTTTGTAGAAAAAATTGTTGGAGATCAAGCTGTTGGGTGAGCATTTTTTATAAAAACTGTTGGAATTATTTCTCACTTTGATATGTAAATATCATTTTATTCTCAATCAAATAATTTTTTTAATCAATCAAATAAATTTTTAATCATTTTATACATATTTTAGTAATTTAATGCATAAAAATGATTCTTTTTTATATTATCAAAACGAAACAAATTAACTTAAAATTACTTTTTAGCTAACATATCCAAATATAAAACTTTTTTATAATTGATTATAACAAAAAAAATTTATATAATAATTAATTATTGAAATAATCTAATTTTCCAGTTATCCCAAATACGCACTAAATAAAAAGAAGTATCCACTTATAAACATTTTTTCATATACAACTTGATTTGAAACAATTAGCTACTTAATGTCAATTAACAATCACTCAATAAAAAGTAAAAGTTTTCGCAAAATTCTTTATAATTTCATATATTTTATATATTGAATTTTATTTGAAATATTAGCAACTTAATGACAACAAATGACCACTTAATAAGAAACAGTAATTATATATTTGTAAATTTCTTTCATATATATATAAAGCTTAAATTTGAAACTATTAGCAACTTAGTGACAACTAATGACCAATCAATCACAAGCAATAGCCATTGACAATTTTTTTTTTCTAATTTCATGTATTTTATTTATTAAACTTCATTTGAAAAGTTAGTCATTTAGTGACAACAAATGACCACTTAATAAAAGTAATACTCATTTGTAAATTTTATTTGTATAGAACTTAATTTAAAATTATTAGTCAATCAGTGGCAACTAATTACCATTCAATAAAAGGCAACTAATAGTCACTTATTAAGGGTATTATTATCTATTAGGTGAGATCAAATGAACATTCTTTCTAATTAAAATTTGAATGATCTTTCTTAATAATTTTAACTTTTTTGTTTTTTAAATTAAATATTACTCTTAAACATCCTTATCATTAATTTTTCCTTGAGCCAATTATATTTTATGAGACTAAATGTCTCAATTATTATAAAGTTAAAATATAGAGTTAGGGAAGAAGAAAATTGACTTTATTTTTTCTTTTCTTTTTCTTTTATTTATTTTTATTGAATCAATAGAATGCGAAGTTTATTAACAAATTTGACTAAATTGAGATTAAATCATAAGAAAGAAAGGAAAGAGAAAAAAAAAAAAAGACTGGTTGCTAGCTGTTCCCTTGTGCATAGCGGCAACAAAATTGTGATTTGTGTCATGATATTTTGATGGATTTTGGATCTCAAGAAAGAGTTAAAAACGGATGGAAAAGAAAAAAAAATAAGTAACTTTTTTTATGTGAAAATATGTGATATTCATAAAAATATTATTAGTAAAATGATTTATCATCCTAACCTTTACTCATAAATTCAAAGAATCCTATTACACAATTAAGAGGTTCTATAACTTGCTCTATGTCAGTGACGGATCTAGGGGAGGCCAGTAGGCATGCTAACCCCGCATAGATGTGTTCTGCCCTTATATACAAGGCTGTTTTAGAAAATTGTGTTCCTCCTTATTAGAAAAAAAAAAACTTATATAAAGCTAATATTAATTGGTATATTTTGTGAAAGTGGCCATGTTTAAAATTTGTCAATTTTACTATTCCTTCAATTCTTAAATATTAGTCGTTTTTTATTTATGCACATGAATTAGGAAACTTATTAAATGACCTTGATTTTAAGAAAAATAATAATTATACTTGACAAAATTATCCTTCTATTAAGAATTTTTAAAAAATATTATCACCTATTTAAAATTTTTTTCTTTAACATTTTTTCTCTTGCTTTGATAATTGAATACTAATTAAATATCACATAAAAGAGATAGCAATGAATAAGAGTAACATTAAAAATAAAAATAATTAACATTTTCTTAATTATATGAAGTGACAAATAATTTGAAAAAAATCATTTTAAATAGTGATAAATAAGAAGAAATGGCTGGAGTATAATTTATTAGCATATGACTAAAAAATGCATGCTTCATGGTATGCTCTATCAACTAAATAAAAATATAATGTAAATTCTGCTCCATTTGTGAGACACATTGAATAAGGTTAATTCTAACTATTTCTTTGTGATATATGACCAGAGCAGCTACACAGCTTTGGACTACGTAACTTTATTCAACTCAAAATATTTAAATTACATGCATATATAGAATATTTGCCTTTATATAGTCTTTTATATAGCATTTATATATGTTAAAACGTTAGTAACTAAAACAAAATTGACAAAATGATGTGTTTAGTACTGGGGATTATAGGAATCCTCATCTGGACGGCGTTAGGTATGGCCAGCCTAGTTGTTACCCCCCTAGGTAAGTTCAACACATTAGACACGAGAAACACCCAGTTTTTTTCACCAATACTAATTTTGGAAGCTCAAAAAATAGAACGTGTTCAAGACTTCAAGTAGTAATTAAATAGCGTACCGAGACAATCTTGCTGCTACAACAAAGCAACATGCACTTTTTTAATGTTCCGGCCATGACTCTCTTCGGAAGCCGGAATCTCTACCTCCTGTTAAGCAGACAAAAATTATTACATGCTTCTAATTAGTTCTTTAATTACTCAGGTTAGTTGCCAAATTGCTATTGAATATTCACGATCGAGGGAGAGAAAGTCATATTGAATTGAACTATAGAACACGGAGGACTACTTAAACACAAACATTCACCGTCAATAGATACTGTGAGAGAAAGTGAGTAAGAAAGGTATGTTTTTATTACATTAAATCACGTCTTGAAGCTTACTTAACAAATTAAACCATCAAATTAGATTAGTTCTAATTCCTAAACTTCAAAATATTTGGACGAATAGGAGAGAGGGAGAGGAAGAGAGAGTACCGAAATTGTAGCTATACACAAATAGCTAATTTGACTGCGAAATTGGACTTTTTTAGCACTCTGCCTGTAAATGAGATTGTTGCTGGGGGAAATGAGAGGTAAATAGCTTAACTGGTAGGTTGTTTTGCTGCATTGGACCAATAGGTGGGAGTGGGACGACCACAAGAAAAAGGTGAGCTAACTCAAAAAGCCATGACCACTAACAATCGGGGAAGATGGAGAATAAATGAATTTGGAGGGCCATATGGAACGCATCCCTTATAGGATAAAGAAAGTGAAATGTCAACTAATGCTAGCTTTGTGTTTGTAATGGACAATACTTCTTATCTCAATTCTCAAAACCAAGAGAAGTGGAGACAGTTAATTTCAGGCCCTTAACCTTAAGCCACAAGTAGAGGGTAGGATAAAACTTTCCTACGAATATGTTGCACAAAATGTTCTTTGTCCAAAAGATAATTTCATGAATATGGTTTTACTTGATGGAGACGTTTATAATGCTCCTAAGAAGTTTTCGAGTATTGATGTTCCAAGCTATTGACCCATGGTAGCAGGTAAAAGTGCATCAACCTTTTTTCTTGGCCTTTTTTAAATTTTTAATGTTTTAGTGTATTTTGAAACCGTATGCTCTTGGTTATTTGCTAATTAGTCCATATTTTTGAATAGTCTGTACTGTCCTATAACACTATTAGCTTGGGGAAATCTCAACATCTAAACAATAGTATTAGCTTACTGTAGATATGACCGCACATGTCTTTCAATTTTGGCTTTGTGAAAGGTTGTAAGCACCTCTACTCAAAGGTTTCAAGCATGCAGTGACCGTGGTAACCTAATTGAGCTGTTAATAGTTCAAACTTTGACATTTGCAGTTAGAGAGTAGTTGAAGGAGCTGATACTATTAGAGACTAGACATTTGTATGATGAGTGTGTGCAGTTTCATCCGTGGTGAGTTTCATTTATGATATGTTGGTCCTCCGCTACTATGGTATATCTGGTGAATTTCACAATAGTAATAGAAGTTATTGGCCATTTTTTTGTGGAAGAACAAGGAGACTCCCTTTTCACGTAGATTCAATGATAACCCAATAGTTGTTCTGATGTTCTCTTATCCATGACTTATATTTTCTCATTTTCCTTCTTATTTCTATTTATGAAATTTAAAAGGAGAACTTGGAATATGATATGTAACAGTAGTTAGTGCTAATTAATTTAGGAAGATAATTTATAGCAGAAACATTGTAGTTAAATATCACAAATGAAATGAACCTAGACACTATAGTTAACCTGTAAAGTGTGCATTGTTTTTTTCTTTTCTGTTAGTGTTTAAATATGTGCATTTTTCATTGTAAGGTGACAAATTTTTTTTTTATCTAAAAAGACAGAAGTTAGAGAAAAGCATTAGTTATTTTCTGAAGTAAAAGTAATTACTTTATGAAATATTAAATATAAGTCTACATGTTGCCCCACAAATTTATTGTTTAATTTTAAACATTACAGCAAACAACAATCCAAGCTAGTTTAACAGAGGTTCATGAGATTTAACAAGTTCTCTAATAGCTAATTATTTTTCCATGTTGACCAAATCATCAAACAATTAGCACATTTATGGGGCGATTTGGTATAAGGTCCATTTGAGGTGATTTGCTATAAAGTCTCACTTCACATTTATAAGTAAAGTTATGCAGATGGTGGATTGAGATCACATTTATGGTCATGGTCAAGAGAGTCAATTTTTTAACTATTAAATATTTTTTTTTGGATCTTTTTTGTTTTGATGTTGTATTAACTGCTTTTGTGGGTGTGAATATATGAAGTGAGATTTTACATACCGACTTAAATAGTAACAGATGTATAAATGTATATAGTCAGACCTTAAAAATAGCCAAAAAAAACTATTTTTTTATTGTTTAAGTTGTGTTGCTGTGAAATTAGTACCATTATATGCAATTTGTGTTTATGATATGCTATTATGATTATGTGATGTTGTTTGTTAGTCACAAGACCAGAGAATTTGGAAGGTTATTGTATGAATTAAACAAATTATAGATGGAGAAGGTTAAGACTGCGAAATCAACAATGAACAATATGACAAGTGACATGTATGAGGCAAGTTGGGAACCCTATTTGGTTTACATCTAAGTTAAACAAGAAATGTATTACTTTGTAACATATTTACAAGTTAGATGGTGTATATATTTAATATTTAATTCTTACATTCGAATTTAATAGTTTTGATGTTACATGTTGTAGAGAATTGAAGATATGTCGCCTTTTGAGGGTGAAGGAATGACAAATGATGATGGAGGCACCTTGGACCAGTGTGAAGACACTGGTTTGAATTGTAGTTGTGATTATAGGGTGCTTAACATGCATACATTAACCCCAACGGAGTTGAAGTTAATGGAGTTTGCTATTACTGATGCAGCTTATGAGGTGTACAATGAATATGGGCTAATGAATGGATTTAGTGTAAGGTAGCACAAGAATGGGAAGAACAAGAACAACAAACTAATGTGGTATTCATTTGTGTATTCTAGCCATGGATTTCAAGAAGCCAAATATTACAATATGGCTAATCGTAAGAGGGAGCCTAGACTTGTCATGACTAGGATCGCAGCAGGAGCGGCGAATAAATTGTTAAGAAATGAAATGGAATCGCCACTAATTTTATTTAAATCAAAGAAAGATTGGAAAATCTTTTTATTTTAGGAAAAAACTAGTTTTTTTAAAACAGATTAGATTTGAGAGTCTATTATGCATAAGGGAGGGTGTAAACTTAATCTCACAATACTCCTAATACATCCGTGTTAAAACAGTTACCTTAGTTAATCGTGCAAAATATTTGATAACCTTTAGAAATATTCATTTTACCCCTTTTTAAAAAATAGAAAAGAAATTAACAGATAAATTATAAAAATTTAATTTTCGTTTGACAGAATAAAAATTCTACTTCTATGTATTCTCAAGTGCAATGAGGAACTTAAAGCCATATCGTTCTTTAGAAAAAAAAACTATTATGGATTGGTTGTTTTAAATTTTTGAAAATTTATTTGATATTTTTTTATGCTTAAAAAATTTCAAATCATTAAGTTATCACAACTTAGATAATTTTGAAAGTTACAGGATTAATAAGTAGTCACAACTCAACTAATCTCATTTTATTATTCTCAACAAGGTTCAATTATATATATTTTTTAACAAAACTTAACCCAAATTACTTAACGTTTTGTCCCAAAAAATTTTAATTTTAGAACACCACATGGTCTGGCCTAAGTAGTCACCAAGCCAACCAATATGAGCCTAAAGCAACAAACTCACAATTAAACTAAATAAAAAAACAAAAGGAGGTAACTAATAAAAAAATGAAAGTAAATAAAAAAAGGAGTTGGATTTTGTCTTTTAGAACCAGCAACAAGATATAGCCACAACCACAAAAGTGGTGATAGTGACAAGCCACAGAGGGATGTAGTGGTGCCTAGATCTAGTGACGACGTATGGCGGCACGTCACGGATGGAGGGGAACGACAGAGGATGATGAGCTCTGGTGCGACATGGTGACTCGTGGATCTGGTAGTGCGACTTGTGGTGGAGGATGACAACATAGGGAACTGGTTTGGCATGGATCGGGGCCGGAGAGGGGCGATGCTATAATTTTGGCAGCAGTGTGGATGGTGGCATTTTTGGGCAGTGATTCGCAGTGGTGGCAAGTTTGGGTTGTGGGGATTTAGGTGGTGGGTTTACCTTGTGGAGGTAAAGCAAGATGGCATGAGATTGAGATGTTGGGGCTCAAAGTTTTTACATTAACTCAAAGCCTAAAAAATAGTGGAGAATATAAGGAAGGAACCTCACCTCTTCAAAGCACTAAGGTTGCAAACTCCTTTTTTTTTTCTACGCTCCTTCTATTTCCTTTATCTTCCCCCCTCTCTCTTTGTATTATTTTTTAGTTTGAGTCTTTGTCTCTGAGTGTTTCTCTCTACACCATTCGCTGCCTCTACCATTATATTAGCTATCACTATTGAGTATCTATCTGTCTTTAATCTCTGAGTAAGTATTTATAGGATTGAATCCACGTCTTCACGCTTCAGCATATTCCTTCCTGAACCTTCCCCAAATCCACACTCTGAGCCTCTAACTTTTTGCTAGTTATTGGAAGCTAATTAAAAAAACAAATCATGTCATATGCTTCAATTAAAACAAAAAAGGAAACTTACCATTTGAAAGGGGTAGAGATGGTGTGTGATTTTGAGGTTGCTGAGAGGGTGTGCATAGCGAGGGTTTGGATGCAAGCAAGGAGATGACTTGGGTGGAAGTGATGAATCCGAGTTGACCCATATTTGATGGGTCACAAATTGGTTTAGGCTCAAGGTGAGTGGCTTGAGAAAAATTAGGTTAAACTTATCCATACAAGAAAAGGTGGGTCATCTTTTTTTTTTCTCCAAATTTTTTTTTCTTCTTTTTTTTTTTTATTTTTATTATTATTATTATTATTATTATTATTATTATTATTATTATTATTATTATTATTATTATTATTATTATTTTGAAATCTAGACTAAGGTGGGCTGCATGTTTGGGCCTAAGGAAAATTTGGGCCTAAGGTGGGTTGCATTTTTAAGCTTATCGAGAATTAAAATGTTTTAATAATCCGGACAAAATTGAGTGTTCACAAGACCTATAACTAGGCTTGGGTAGAAATGCAAATTCATCTTGATGTGGATACAGGGTGATGATTTGTTACATGTCTTAATGATGATCACAATCACCAATTATTAGGTGAGAAGTTCATGGGAATGTTATGGTCTTATCAGAAAATGAAGGAAGCTAACATTGCTTAGATGAATAGCATGAGATAAATTGGTATTAGTATCTCTAAAATTTACGAATCTTTTGCAAGGCAATGTGGTGGGTTTAACTTGGTGAGATTTTGAAAAGAGACATATACAATGAGGTTGAGAAGCAACATAGATTAAAAGATGGTGATGTTAAAGGTGCCATGAAATTCCTTCGTGGGTTGTCAATCATGGATCCTCTGATTTTCTGGAGGCATAAAGTTAATTCTGAGGGCATATTAACATAATTGTTTTGATCTGATGGAAGTAGTCAACTTGATTATCAAGTCTTAGGTTATTTTTTGGCATTTGATACAACATACAACATGAATAAGTACAAGTTATTGCTAGTTGTGTTTTCTGGTGTAAATCATCACAACAAGACTTGTGTTTTTTGTAGTGCTATTGTGTTGGATGAAATAGAGGAAACATATGTTTGGGTATTGCAATAATTTTTAGCTTCCATGAAGGGAAAACATCCTAAATCAATCATAACAAATGGGGACCTAGCAATGAGAAATGCTATAAGATTAGTTTTTCCACTGGCGCATAACAGATTATGTGCATGACATTTGTTAAGGAATGCCATAGTGAATGTGAGGTAGCCAAGGTTTACACACTTGTTGCAGAGATGCATGATAGATGACTATGAGCTTGATGAGTTTGAAGCTAAGTGGATTGTATAGTGGAGGAATGTAATGTTAGAACTGACCCAAGGGTTGTCAATTTGTATCACAAGAAGAAAATGTGGGAGCAACTTATATTAGGGGGACATCTAGATGCGAAGCCTTGCATACCCTAGTTGGGAGATTTATGCCAAGTCATTCCAAGTTGGCTGAGTTTTTACCTTAATTGCAACTTTGTCTTGAGTAAGTGCATAACAGTGAGGTAGAGGATGAGTTTAAGCCATGTCATGGGGAACCCGTGATGCAAACATGTTATACATCTTTAGAAAGAAATAGATCTAAGGTTTTTACTAGAGGAATTTTTTATTTATATCGTTCTTTTCTTGTTAAGCTAGGTACTGTGAAGGTTGTGGGTTGTAGAGAAACCTCGTCATCGATAGTATTTTTGGTTGGAAAGTATTGTAGGCCAAGTATGACATTGTGTGTTTTATACAACCCACAATGCATAGAATTTAGATGTTCATTTCTAAGAATGGAATCTTTTGGTCTTTCATGTGTTCATATAATTGTGATTATGGTCTATATAGATATGGAAGAATTGCCTTAGTCACTTGTTCTGAATAAATGGAGGAAGTCAGCAAAGCAATCAGTTGAAGGGGCAAGTTTTAAAGGGGAATTAACTGGGGAGATGTCGTTATTCATGACTAGGTATGGGTCATTACTTCATAGTTGTCGGATGATGTATAATTTTGCATATCATAATGATCAAGATTTTAATAACATAAGGGACAAAGTTGCGAATGAGACAAAATAGCTTGTAAGGAAGAATGATATAGACTTTCCTACTTCTGCTCATGGTTTAGGTAGTACTGACCATGTTAGAATTCTCACATGAATTCACAATCCATCAATTATAAGACCATCTCCCACCACCATAATTGAATGTTTGGTGAAGGACCCCGCAGTACTTAGGACTAAGGGTTGTGGACCATTGCCTTCATCCAAAAAACTTAAAAAACGAAGAGTTGTGTGGATTTTGTAGGAGTGAAGGTCACAATCGAATCTCTTGTCCTCAAGCTAGAAAGTATGCAGATAATATTGATTTGGGTGTAGGTGGTTCTGCATCAATGGTTGATGATGTTGAACTTTGTTCAAGTCATGCAAATGGTGAAATGGTACGTAATTATTAATGTAAAAAATTAATATTTAATAATTTATAAATTGTTAGAATAAATATCACATCAACATGTCGGAGCATGAGATGGTAGATGAGGAAGATCCTAGGCAGTATTTCTCACAGCATGACATTTGGCATGAGTATTAGGTATGTAATGGATGTCGAGACTATCAAAGTAAATCAATTTATAAATCGATTCACCAAAAAACTTGTAGTATAAGGCACAACCGAGTTGAGCCCTTAGATCACTCTAATTAAGCAATCAAATTAAGAAGTTAATAAGGGGAAAAAGAAGATTACAAAATTAATTAACAGAAAGTAATTAAAAATTGTAAACAAAATTAAGTAAACAACAAATCCAATTAAATCAACTAATCTTGAATTTAATCTATCATTGATCACTACGAATCCATTCAATTGTTAATCAAATTCTTGGTCTTAGATCACATCAAGAAGTCTTAAGATGATGCATAAATTCTCTACTAAATAAGCATCCATAATTTAATTAATTAAGATTAAATGAATTAAGTACCTATTTAATCCTAAATTAATCTAAAACCCAAAATTCAACCAAGTTTATCAAACAACATCCAAGAAGCCTTTGATGCATTGTTTAGTCTCTATAATCCTCATTAAAATGTGGTAATTATACAATTATCACATCAACATCTAAATCAAATTAAGTAATTCAATTCAGATTTAACAAAATCAAAGAGGAACTTGATTAACAAGTAAAAGATAAACTTGATCAATAAGTAAAAGAGAAACTTGATCAATAAGTAAAAAAGAAATTTGATTAGCAATTTGAAAAGTCCATCATGAAACCTTTTAGTTAGTGGTTGTTGGTTTGAAAAATCTAGCTTGTTTAACACAAAATCTTGTTTTGATCTTGGATTATAAAAATCTTGTTTGAATCTTTGAAAAGTCCATGTTCTCTTTGTTGGAAATGTTTACCAAGCTTGTTTGGGCTCAAAAATTGGTTTCAGGATGATTGTAATCTCCTACAAGAGCTTTGTAATCTATTACGAGCATATCAGAAAGCTCATAATCGATTACCATGTGCAAAAACTAAGTTTTTCTCAAACAGAACCATGGTGATCGACTACCACGAGCCCAGTAATAGCTTTTTCAAAACTAGTAATCGATTACCATGAGTTGTAATTGATTACCAAAAGTTTTCAAGAACCCATAATGAGTTTTTAAGGCATGGTAATCGATTACCATATGCCTGTAATTGATTACCACTCCTCTGAAACCAGTAATGACTAGTTTTTAATGCATTTAATGTTGCACCAACTTTCTCTAATGGCTTTATTTCATTGATGGGTTATCATACAAGTCTTGGGACACTTAATGCTAACTCTTGAACATCTAACAACTCATTCCCAAGCATTAAATTTGAGCTTTAATTCTTTAATCTATCTTGCTCTATTTTTCATCATTTTTGAGATATCTTTGAGAGATTCGTAATGCTTCAATTTGTATTATCTACTCTTTGAGAGAGTTTATTTTCTTTCAATCTCTATTGTAAACACTTGAGAGGGTGCATGATCCCTTGAGGAAACAAATAGGCTTCTACACATAGAGGTGGATGATCGTTGAAGTGTTAGAAGGGCTCAAATCTTGTAAAGATTTGTCAAGCACCTATTGAAGCTTAAAGAATAGTGGAAACTCTTGGGGATGAACCTAGGGACTGGACGCATATCACAAGGATGATTAAACCAATATAAATCTCGTTTGTACTCTTCTATACCCTCATCTCTTTACTTTCAAGCTTGTTTATTGATTTTGTATACCTGATGTTTCAACCTCTACTCATTTACTTTCTTTAAATTTGTGTGAGAACTTTTTGCTATCATAAATCCATTCACTACATAAGAAAATAGTTTAAACAAAAATCAAAAGGGGCTTGTTTATGAAAAGCTTTGAAAAACTCAACTCACCCCCTCTTGAGTTTTGAAGCCACTTGGTAACACTTTTCACTAGCTAAAAAAGATCCCAAGATAATGGACAAGTTCTGGGCTAGAGTTGACAAATATAGCAATGTGGAGGATGTTTTTTGGGCTAGAAAGCATTTGGAGAAAGGAAAAAATGCCAAACCTAAACTTAGACAAACTTCTTAGCAAAATCAGAATTCAAGACCACCTTTAAAAGGGAAGTATGAAAGTTATAATCCCTTCAAACATCACTCCTTTATCCCCCACTCCAAGTGAAAAACACCTTTCCTCATCCTAACCTCTCCTGAATCCTCACAAAAATCTCAAACCCAGTCTCAAACATAGACTCAAGCCCCCGTTGTAAAAAGAAGACGTTCCTTAAGGGTGATGTCAAGAGTTGTTAAAAGCACTACACCAAAGAAGAAAGCCAGAATAAAGGAGGCAGTGGTTTTGGAAGAAAAAAAAGGGAGAAGAAGTACCCACTAAGTCCACCAAGAAGAAAGAGGAAAAAGAACTCTCGCAAAAGCCTTTGAGGGCAAAATTAGAGAAAGAAGGAAGCAAAATCTATTTTGAGTGGTTCAATGGGAAAAAGATGGCTCCTGGGAGGAGCATAAACTTTGAAGAAATGGCTATGGAGGGGAGAGACATGTGCCCTCACATGGGAATATTCAGAATGGGGAAAATTCTTTACTATAAGTGAGAAGGTCTACCTTTGACAAACGCTTACCTGAAATCGTGTCCAGTGTTAAAGGGATCCAGATAAGGCTAGATTTGGAATCCCTGTCTACTATCATAGGAGTACTAAATACAAAGGTCAAGACTTTTGATGAAGAAGGGTGGCATGAAGGTGTATGGGAGGAAGTTATAGATACCCTTTTAACCAATGAGAAGTCAAGGCTAGCAAGTGATCTAAATTCCACTATCAAATTCTTACTCTCTCTCTGTTTCTTCATGGTGATGCCTAGAATAGGCAACAGATAAAATATCTATGAAGTTGATATGGTAATTATATACCACATCAAGGAAAGGAAACCCTTCAACCTGCATTTCATAATACTGAAGTATATGATTGTTGCCTTTGAGAACAGTAAAAAGGCTGCAAGTTTGCCCTATGGGATGCTCCTCACTAAAATCTTCAAGCATTTTGGTGTGGACTTGAAGATTGAGGAAGAAGAAAAAGATAGGCCCGTCTTTACTAGGAAACATCTGAAGTAGATGCATCAAGAGAAGAGAAATCTTGAGAACAAAGGTTATGAACTTAGAACAAAACTTAGACATGATCGCCCCATTAAACCTAAGAGCCTTGGAAAGAATAAGGAGAAAACAAAAAAAAAAAAAAAGGAAGTTGAGAGAGCTAAGTCATAAGGTGACTTAGAAGAAACTATCATTAAAGAGATAATTTGCAAGAAAAGAAAGATAGTGACAGAAGAAAACGAGAAAAATAAGAATAAGGATGAAGAGAAGGGAAAGAAGAAGAAAACAAAAGAAAAAGACGAGATGAAATAGAAGAAGAAGGAGAATGAGGTAAGAGAGAAGGAGAATAAGAAGGTCACTAATGAACCTTTTCACCCTGAGGAACTATCTCATCCTGAACCTAAATTCTCTCAAGGTCAGAAGGAACTCTCTTAAGAACTTGAAAGAAAACCCATTCTTGAAGACCAACCTGAACCAGAACAATTCTAACCTACTAAAGTAATTCCAACCACTCCCCTACTCCAAGAACTTACTGATGATGCACCAGAGAAACTTGAAGAGGATCTTGCTATAGAATTTTCCATTGTGGATTTGAGAGTTGCAGTGGCAAGATTACTCACTCAACTATCTCAATAGGGAAGTCTGACTCTTGAAGGACCTCTAATCTCCCCTGGTCCTACAAGATTTGAAGAGGAAGAGAGAATTCCTGAAGAACAAGGGCAAGGAGGAGAAGAAAGACAACAACAACAAGTGGCTACTGAAAAAAACCCTCTCAGCAAGGGACTGAGAAGATTGGAGAAGACGAACCCTCTCAGCACATAGAGAAGATTGCAACCCCTCAATCCCTTCCATAGCAAGATGATGAGGTTTCTTCTATACCCCATTCACCTATCATCTATGTTTCACCAAGACAACCCTCACCTATTTATGATGCAACTACTCTAAGAACTAAAAGGGAGCTAAGCCCAAAGACATCTCCTGGTCTAGTGCTTACTCATGAGCATTTAGACTATTTAAGAGGACTAATCTCTCTTGGCTTATACCTGAATATGCTTATTGATGAACCTGGGGCAAGCAATGAAGATCAAGCAACTATACAGGGTGGTTATGTGGAAAAAAGTGAGACTTATCACAAAGTAACTCAAGCAGAACCTATACCTTCCAAACCACCTATGAAGAAAACTTACAAGTCTGTTAAATGAGAGTTAAAGTATTATGTCCCAAGGGATTGACAACTAGAAATGTGCTAATACCTAACCAATTTTCACAAAATTCTTATCCAAGCAATCGAAATATAAGAGTGGTTTATAATGAAAATGACAACTTAAAAGAAACAAAAAAATGCACCAAAAGCCAAGTCTGCAAGAGAAAGATAAGAATGATTAAGGCCTAGGGGTCCTTATTCACTTATTATTTCAATGAATATTTGCAATTCAAAAGCATCTATTAAAGATTGATTTTGCCAGCAGAAAACCAATTATAGATAAAAACCTGTGTCTAGGTCAATTACCTATATGAAACTTATCTAATCCACTATTTGTCCATGTGAGTTAGCATAAGAATCACTCATTAAGACCAAGTTTCAAACACTTGCTATGCATGGGCAAGGGGTATGTGTCCATCCCATTAGCTAATCAACATACCCAAACTACTTGAATGTAATTGAACATACATCAACCATACCATGTCCATATTCTCAAACCCCTATGTCTAGTTCATTTGAAAACACTAAGATCATGCAATTAGTGGTCAATCATGAACAAGCATTAAGCATGAGTATGGAAGAACAAAATTAAATTCATTAATAAAAATCTAAAGAAATTACAAAGTATTCAAATTCATAGCAAGATCCTAGAGAGCTCCTAGATTAGAGTTTAGTTATACATCATAAAATAAGAAAAAACACCTAAAATCATAAAACCAATTAAATTACAAATCAAGAGAGAAAAAAGGAAAGAATGAACAAAAGTGGAGAGAATCAAAGCTTGATCTTCCTCCCTTGGTCTTGATTATTCACTTGAATCCCCTCTATTCCAAGTAGAAAACGCCATCTCTCACTTTCTCTCTGGAATTCGTTTTCAGAAAAATCAAAAGTCCCCTCAAATGTTTTCCAAAATCAGATAAAAGGGCCAAATTCGCAGATCTGAACTTGTCCCATGCCTAAGCGCCACTTTCCCATGCCTAGGCATGGGTTTCTCTGTCTGGCTTATTTATGAAAACTGAGACTTTGGCGCCTAGGCGTGACTTGTCAAATCTTCCTCATTTCATGATTTCTTCCATATTTAAGCTACTTTTCACTTTCTTTATCTCTTCTAGGACCTTCTCATCTTAAATACTTGCATCAAAACATGATAATGTTTGTAAAGTTAGGATCCATCCAAATTCCTTAAATAAAGTCATTAAATACTTAATTTCTAATCACATGAGAAGGAAATCATAATCATCAAAATCATGCATGAAATGAACTTATGGACTTGAAAATTTCATACTAACATGCACATAAACATTCAAATTCAAGTAAAATACTCCATTTCCTAGAGTTATCACACCCCCAAACCTAAAAGATTTACTAGTCCTTGAGCAAACTAAACCAAGCAAGGGAAGAAAAGGCATAATCAAACAAAAAAAATCAAGGAACAAATTGAACTAGATCATAACTAGCTTCCAATCATCATTCATACCCTCACGAATTACTTCTTAACCTCTCAACATGGTCCACACATGCAAGAAAAATTTCAACTATCATGATTATCCTTGAATGCAATTTTCGTGCATGAATGATTTTCCAAATTTATGTGTTTAAGATCCTTTCCTAGTCATGAAAAATAAGTTGGATGAATTTATAAAATGTGCATGCACTCTCATAAGAATGTCTTTCATCACTTTCTCCACTAATGTAGGCAACACATAATCAAATATCATTAGGGTCTTTTAAACTTGTAATATGAGACTAAGGATAATGGTTAAGAAAGGAGGGGAAAGATTTAAAATCAAATATTAAACACATAATCACACATTTCCATTAATTCAAGTCAAATAAGTAAAATGCAAATAAAGGGTCCCATATGAAAAATCAACCCATTGTATTCTTTTCTTCTTCTTCTTCTTCTTCTTCTTCTTCTTCTTCTTGTTCTCTCTCTCTCTCTCTCTCTCTCTCTCTTTGTTGGAAAAACATAGGTATATGTTTATTTTCTTTGCAGAAGGGGGCTGCATTTTGTGCAGCAACCCCGATCACGCCTAGGCGTATTTTTTTTGGAAGAACAATTTCTTTTTTTTTTTTTTTTCAAGAATTGGTTTCCAATTGATCTCTTCTCCTTAGTACCATGTAATATAATTTGGCTCAAATCAACAAAAATGTCTAATCATGCATTCAATAAGGGACATGTGACGGGGGTAAAAAGATTTTTCACAAGAAGGGGTGAAGGGGTGGAAAAATGGGGATTAAAGAAGGAAAAATTTAAGCCACACACACACACCAGGATTCAAAGGGGACTTAGGGATATCATCCAATTAAGGTTGACTTGAAAGGCTCAATCAGTGTAAATAACAGCCATAGTCATTTCCTTAAAAATGCATCACCTAGAATTTTGCCTTGAAAGAGAATCAAACAAGCTATTAACATTTAAATTGCCCATGCACATGCATTTCATAAGTTTTCTTCAATCATGCAATCCATTCACTTTCCAAAATCCACCACATATATAAAAAGGGAAATACAATCATACACAATTATACCAATAAGTGTAAGCACAAAATTTGAATTTTACATGTGAATTCCTAAGCAATAAGGCAATTCTTAATCCACGCAATCATTAAATATTCAAATCAAAACTCTGGCATACAGAAATTCATAAAAAAAAAATTGAAAGAGATATCACGTCTAGGCATGGAAAAGCCACGCCTAGCATGACATTTTTTGGAAAATTCAGCCTAATTAAGCTGAGACAGTGGCGCCTAGGCGTGGAAAATCCACGCCTAGGCATGGGGTCCTAGACTGCATAATTATGCAGCAACAACCCTTTGATCCTATTTTTGGCTCTTCCACAGCTTCCTCTCCTACAAAAAACAGCTAAGAAACATTAGCAAACATCATGTAAAATTAATAAGACATAAAAATTGAGAAACACACAATATAAAGCTATCAAAAACATATTTAAACCATAATAAAAAAAAAACTCCCAATCATGCATAAAATTAACCTAAACTAAGAAATAGAGTTAAGAACTTAGGTTGCCTCCCAAGAAGCGCCTTATTATAGTCCTGGATGGACTTTGCAGTTAAGAACTTGAGTTCAAAGCTTAGATTCTTGAAAAATCAAGTAGCTTAATACATTTCATAACATCATTCCTATCTATATGCTCATATATGGATGTCAAAGATAAAGTAAGGGAATCATAAGTAAAACTAGTATGAAATGCATTATTGAATACTTGATCAATCGTACCTATGTAGGAGCATTCTTCATGATCATTTGGAAATTTCATGGCTTTGTAAATATTAAAGGTTACCTTTTCATAATTGACTTGCATAATAAGTTCACCTTTTTGCACATCAATCATAGTTTTACCGGTGGCTAGGAAAGGTCTCCCAAGAATCAATGGTACATTGCGGTCCTCCTCCATGTCTAGGATGATGAAATCAGCTGGGAAAATAAACTTGTCTACCTTGACTAAGACTTCTTCTATAACTTCCTTAGGATAAGTGAGGGAACGATAAGCTAATTGTAAAGTAACTGAAGTTGGCTTCACCTCCCCCAACCCTAGCTGTTGGAAGATAGATAGGGCATTAAGTTTATGCTTGCTCCTAGATCACACAAAGCTTTACCAAAGAATTAACTGTCAATGGTGCATGGAATGGTGAAGCTTCCAAGGTCTTTCAACTTAGGAGGTAACTTATTTTGTAGGATGGAGCAACATTCCTCTGTGAGAGCTACAATCTCATAATCCCCAAGCCTTCTCTTATTGGATAAAATGTCCTTCATAAACTTCACATAACTAGACATTTGTTCCAAAGCCTCAGCAAATGGTATGTTAATGTGAAGTTTCTTGAAAATCTCCAAAACCTTTTGGAATTGAGCATCAAGTTTTTGTTTAGCTAGCCGATTGGGGAAATGTGGAGGTGGTGCATGAGGCTTGTCCTCCTTTTTCTTATCTTCAACCTTCCTCTTTGTAATTTTCTCATTCTTTTCAACCTTATTGTTCACAACCACCTTATCTTTTGCAATCTCAACTTTTTCTTCAAATAGCTTAGTCTTGGGATTCCCTTTAATTTTCTTCTCACTTCTCAATGATATAACCTTACAATGCTCATTAGAGGCACCCTTAGGATTGTTAATGGTGTCACTTGAAAAACTCCATGGGAACCTATTGTTTAAAGCTTAGGCAAGTTAGCTAACTTGTGTCTTAAGATTCCTCAAGGAAGCCGCTTGGCTTTGCAACAAAGCATCGTGGGAGGCAAGCCTTGAATAAGTTTTAGTCATATAGTCTTGTTGGCTAGTTATGAATTGAGCAAACATCTTCTCCAAGTTGGAAGTTAAAGTTTAAGTTTTGGCATGAGGGAAGCTCTGTTGTTGAAAATCGGAAAGAGAAAATGGTACTTCTTTGGGCTAAGAAGAAGAACCTTGAGAAATTTCACCCAAGAGAAATTAGGATGGTTATACTAACTAGAGTTATAAGTATTGGCAAAAGCATTCTTATGACTAGGTTAGTTGAATTGATTAGCATATTGCACACTCTCCAGGCTAGCTGTGCAATTCACAGTAGAGTGAAGGTCCTCACAATGATCACAAATCTTAACTGAGTTATTAGCTCCACTTTTCAATGAATTGACTGCCATAGTGTCAACCTTCTTGAAGAGTGTTGCCACTTGAGCTGAAAATGATGTAAGAGCATCAACTTCATGTATACCGGCTGCCAATATCCTAGGAGTAACCTTCTTTGCTGGCCACTGATAGTTGTTAGTGGTCATTTCCTCCAAAAGGTCGTAGGTCATATCTACAGTCTTGCTCATGAGAGCACCTCTACTTGCTGCATCAATTATAAATCGAATGGATATTGTCATACCATTATAGAAAGTATATACCAACATCCATTTTGCTATACCATGATGGGGGCACTTCTTCAGCATCTCCTTAAATCGTTCCCACACCTCATATAAAGTCTCTCCCATAAACTGCTTGAAGAACATTATATCATTTCTGTACTTTATTAACTTCATGGGAGGGAAGAATCAGTCCAAAAACTTCTGTGCAAGTTCATCCCAAGTAGTAATGGAATGCTTAGGTAAGGATTGAAGTTAGGCCTTGGCCCTATCCCTCAAAGAGAAAGAAAATAGTCTTATGCGAGCTGCATCATCAGTCATCCCCTGGTGCTTGAAGGTATCACAGATATCCAGAAAGTTGGCTAGATGAACATTAGGATCTTTATAAGGTAGATCCGCGAACTACAAAGTAGACTGGACCATCTGGATAATGGCAGGCTTGATCTCAAAAGTTTAAGCTTGTATAGCTAGCCTTTTGATGCTAGATCGGATATCTCGAGCATTTGGAGTGACAAACTCCCTTAAGAGTCTTTCAGTATTCTTTTCTTTTTCCATATCAGAATCACTGTCAAAATTAAGTGTCTGCCCTTCACTTGTTCTCTTAGCAATCTTTGAAAGGTCCTCTCAATCTCAAGATCGTAAGGAAATCAAGATACACTTCGAGTCCTTCGCATACAAGAGCCAGGTACATGAAAAACAAAATAAATAAACAAAACTTGAATTAAGAGTTGTGAATCGATATAAGAAGGAGCACCAAATATAAACTCAATCTCCAGCAACGATGCCAAAAACTTGTTTGGATCCGTAAGTGCACGGGTTAAACAAGTAATATAATGAGAGTTAAAGTATCATGTCCCAAGGGATTGACAACTAGAAAGGTGCTAATACCTAACCAAATTCCACAAAGTTCTTATCCAGGCAATTGAAATATAATAGTGGTTTTTAATGAAAATAACAACTTAAAAAAATAAAAAAAAGCATCAAAAACTAAGTCCACAAGAGAAAGATAAGAATGATGAAGACCTAGGGGTCCCTATTCACTTGCTACTTCAATGAATATTTGCAATTCAAAAGCATCTACCAAAGGATTGATTTTGCTAGTAGAAAACCAATTATAGATAAAAGCCTATATCTAGGTCAGTTACCCATGTGAAAGTTATCTAATCCACTATGTGTCCATGTGAGTTAGCATAAGAATCACTCATTAAGACAAAGTTTCAAACACTTACTATGCATAACCAAGGGGTATGTGTCCATCCCATTAGCTAATCAACATACCCAAACCACTTAAATGTAATTGAACATACATCAACTATACCATGTCCATATTTCCAAATCTCTATGTCTAGTTCATTTGAAAACACTAAGATCATGCAATTGGTGGCTAATCAAGAACAAGCATTAAGCATGGGTATGGAAGAACAAAACCAAATTCATTCATAAAAACCCAAAGAAATTACAAAGTATTCAAATTAAAAACAAGATCCTAGAGAGCCCCTAGATTAGAGTTTAGTTACACATCATAAAAGAAGAGAAAACCTAAAATCATAAAACCTATTAAATTACAAATCAAGAGAGAAAAAAGAAAAAAATGAACAAAAGTGAAGAGAATCCAAACTTGATCTTCCTCCTTTGGTCTTGATTATTTACTTGAATCTCCTTTATTCCAAGTAAAATTATCCTCCTCTCACTTTCTCTCTGGAACTCATTTGCAAAAAAATCAAAAGTCCCCTCAAATGCTCTCCAAAATCAGATAAAAAGGGTCAAATTCGCGAACCTGAGCTTTTCTCATGCCTAGGCACAGCTTTTCCACGTCTAGGCATGACTACAAAACCAGCACTGTCAACTAGCTACCCACGCCTAGGCGTAGCTTTTCCACGCCTAGGCGCAACTTTCCCACGCCAAGGCATGGGTTTCTCTGTCTGGCTTATTTTTGAAAACTAAGACTTTGGCGCCTAGGCGCACGCCTAGGCGTAGCTTGTCAAATCTTCCTCCTTTCATGCTTTATTTCATATTTAAGATACTTTTCACTTTCTTTATCTCTTCCAAGACCTTCTCACCTTAAATACCTACATCAAAATAATGATAATATTTGTATTGCTAGGATCCATCCAAATTCCTTAAATAAAGTCATTTAATACTTAATTTATAATCATGTGAGAAAGAAAGCTTAATCATCAAAATCATGCATTAAATGAGCTTATGGACTTGAAAATTTAAGACTAACATGCACATAAACATTCAAATTCAAGTGAAATAACTCCATTTCCTAGAGTTATCATCTGTTAAGGAAGAGATCAAAATACTGTGGGTTGAGAACAAGCAATTAAGAAAAAGGGTGAGGTAACTCAATGCTAGGTAAAAGGAAATCCACTCCACATTACACAGTTTTATGGATAGATTCTTAATGTGTGAAGAGTGGATGGTGAAGAAAATGGAAGACGAGGTCATTCCAGGCACCATTAGAAAGGAACACTACCTATATCCCCCGCATACTCAGATTCCAGAATTCATATCTTCTGTTGACCAATCAGGATCCCAATAGTCTTGTACTAAACGATGTAGTACCCCCCAATTTTTTGCTAATGCCAAAAAAAAGAGATAGGAAAGTGAAAATTTTTAGTTTTATATGGCATGTTCTTAGGGGGAGTTAGTTAAGAAAGTTCATATGTTTTCTTTTGAAGTCTAAAATGATTATATAGTAATTTGTTTTTGAATGAATGAATAGCAGTTGTTTATCCAGAAATTTCATTCTTCAAGATTATATTTTGCTACTTTAAATTTGAGAATTACTTTCTACTAACAATTGACAATGAGTGCTGAGTTAATGGGGAGTTCATCTGAACTCTCTCATCTTAAGAACCAGAAAAAGGTTTGTCATCATCAAAATAGTTTGTCATCATCAAAAAGGGAGAGAATGTAAGCTCCAAAGCCCTTTAGGGTGTGTTTGGAAGTTTGGAGGGAAAGGAAGGAGAAGGGTTTAAAGGGAAAGGAAGGGAAGGAAAATGAGAGGTTTATCCTCTTCCTTGTTTGAGTGTGAAATATACGAAGGAAAGGAAATGGAGGGTTTAAAATATATTTTTACCATTTTACCCTTTATTAAAAAAATTAATATAATTAATATTTTATAAAAAATGTTAAAGTGAAAAACAAAACAAAATAAATGAAAACTTGTGCTTGGCAGGATTGAATTGACGATGGGTAATGGGGTTTGGGTGTTGGAGCAGCAGCTGCTGCTGCTAGTGCGTGGTGGCTCGTTCGGCGCGGATCTGGTTCGCTTTAGGTGGTTATGGAGATCCTGCTACGGTGAGGCTATGGCAGAGCAGGATCAGCGACAAAGACTTGCGCTTGCCACTGCGAGGGGGCTGCGGATCTTGGCTTTGGTGGTGACGACTTGCGATTACTGGATTTTGGATGGTTGGGGTTCAAGTCGCAGTATTTTTGGTGGCTGAGACGGTGGTCGCGGGTTGATGTGGGTTTCCTGCGAAGACAGGGATGATGGCAGTCCACGATGGTTCTGAGTGGTGGTAATGGCAGTGGGTGTCGGCAGAGTAGGTGAGGCGCGTCGTGGGTGTCGGCGAGAGAAGGAGGAGGGAGGGAAGGGAGGGCATGGTCGTCGAAGGAGGGAAGCTTGTGCTTGTGGATGGAGGAGGTGGCGAGAGACGGAGGCGAGTGGGAGGGAGATGGAGACGGGGAGGCGGAGGGAGAGGGAGATGGAGACGGAGGCAGAGTGGGTAAATTAGTAATTTTCAACTAAAACCCCCCAAATTGAAGGAACTAAAATGGAGGGCTTCAGAGGGTATTTAAAATGTCCTCAATCCCTTTCCCTTTCATTATAAAACTTCCAAACAATGGGAAGGCTTATCCTATCCCTTCCCCTTCCCTCCTTTCCCTCATAAAATTAGTTCCCAAACACACCCTTAGTGGCTAAGTTTGCAAGTTGTGTTTTGATGATAAAAACTCATTGAAAATTATTAACATTTGTTCTTATGTATCTTAACTGTGCTAACATGATATTTGTGGAGTTTTCTTATTAGTAATAACTTTTCTAGGACTAAAACAATTATAAGAAAGCTTTCTAGATGATTAAAGAGCGCTAAGAATATTAAATTCTGACTTGAGAGAGTTCAAGGTGCACTTTCATAAAGTTTCTAAAGAAATTAAGAGAGTTCATCCTGAGAAGATTGTGAGAACGTTCAAGAATAAAAGGATTCTCCACATGGACCAAATCAAGAGCAAATTAGAGTTAAAAGAAAGTTTTCATCATCCAAGATATCAAGATGAAATATGAAGATAATGATGGAATTAAAGATTAATAGGTGTTGAGAAACTTCAAGCTTGAGAAAATTCCGTAGAAGGTTAGCTAGTATGAAGCTTGAGAGAGTTCTTGGGCAAGAACTTAAGTTAAGTAAAAGGAAAGATAACCATTTGGAGCCCTTAATAGTTACTGTGAATACCCAAATTTATCTGGGTCATTAAAACCTTTTTAGTCAAAAACAAAAAAAAATAAAAAAATAAAAGATAAAAAAAAATAAAGGAAATAAAAAAATAAAAAAGGTGATCCAACTTTCTTGCATAAGCTTAACCCAAATTTTCTCAAACTACCCACCATGAGTCCAAACTAATTTGTGACCCATCAAATATGGGTTAACCCGAATCCATCACCTTCACCCAACCTATCTCCCTGCTTACATCCAAACTCTAGCTGCTCACTCCCTATCAATAACTCCAACACCCCTAAAATGGTAAGTTTCTCTTTTTGACTTTGATTGAAATGTCTGATGAGATTTCTTCTCTAATTTGTCTCCAATCACTAGCAAATCAAAGGGTTTTGAAACATGATTCAACCCTACAAATACCCAAGTAGCAATGCACAAAAAGAAGGCAAGTAACACACATAACGATCACACGAAAAATACCCTAACAACCTTTGTCCCTTCTTTTCTCCACCCTATAGCAGCCATCATTATCTTCCTTCACCTTCAGTGCCATCAACTCTTAAACAGTCTCAACCATTGCAACCCCCTCCAAATCCATCACATAAATAGAACCTACTACACCAAGCCATCTCTGCGTAAGCCAACTAAACCTTTTACGCCAACCACCAAAAAGTAACTTGCACCCACTACACAACATGACAAATTTTTTCCTCACCCACTTTTTGTAACACCCTAGAACTACAACTAAGTATATTGCTCATATACTCAATTAGGTAGCCTTAGAAATGTCACTTCTAAACATAAATCATAAATTAAAGACTGTATAATAACTAACAATGTATAAATATATAGAGCCTTTGATAAAATAAAAAGAACAAGATATTTTACACAATTAGAAACTTGCTCTTTACAACGATTGTACAATTATAGGTCTGAGATATACAAAAGTACCAAAGGATTAAGTCACGAGTATTTAAGTACAGAACTAAACTAATTAACTAAATACATCACTAGTATATGTACAACTATCTAACTAAATCTTCTCTGCACTCCTTTGCTCCTGCTCTAACCATTTGCTGGATTTACCATGGAAATAAGAAACTGGGGTGAGAATTGAAATTCTTAGTAGTAAGTTTTAAAAATATAGCATCATAATAAATCCAACTACTTCAGGGAAAAACTAGTTACATGTAATAAATAAATGGAAATGTGGTGTGTTTGGCTGAATATCTTTGAAGACTTGTTTTGATGATAACAAACGTGAAGAATAAATGAAGATGATAAATAGACCAAGTCCAAGTTTATATTAGAATAGCATTAGGACTTAGGATCTATTGTATGGAGCTCACTTTGATATCTCTTTGTTTTTGAAAGAAAAGATAAAATGTGTTTTAAAATAAACTTAGTGTCTTTAAAACATTTTCTCTAAATCTGTTTTACACTGATTTATTCGAATAGAGCTTAAGTTATTCGAATAAAATCCTTTACAAGATTCTGTGTTTAAAGATGCTATTCGAATAGTATGGCTTTTTATCCGAATAACTGAGGTTTTTTAGAACTGTGTTTTAAGTGAGTTATTCGAATAACTCAAACATTATTCGAATAAATCCTTTCTGTCTAAACTTCTTTTAAACTACGTTATTCGAATGGTTAAGCTGCTATTCGAATAACCCTTCATTTTCAGAACTCTGGTTTTAACAGAGTTATTCGAATAACAGGTTGGTTATTCGAATAACCCATTTCAGACGAGCTTTTAATTTGGTTTCAGGAACAGTGTTATTCGAATAACCTGTTAAGTTATTCGAATAAACACGTTTGAATACGAAGTCTGATATGGAAACTTTCAAACGTTTTAATTCAGATAAATTTGTTTTAAATGCTCTTAATTATACCTAAACGGTTATCTCTTTGTTTTTCCTATAAATAGGTGTTAGCCATGGCAACCATTACCCAAGAGGGGGGGTGAATTGGGTGATGACTAGTTTTAATGCAACTTTGACAAATTATGCATTTTGAATAACTCAATTAATAAATGCAGCGGAATAAGTCTAATAAATGTACAACTATTGAGGATTACTCAAATACAACTTGGGATATATGATGAACTAAGTGAATAAGCTAGATATCAAGTTGTAACAATCAAAACATCAACATATGCAATAAATAAATATATTCTACCAAATCTGAATTTAAAGAGTGTAGGGAAGAGAGAATCAAACACAATGATTTATCTGGTTCACCACCCCTTGTGACCTACGTCCAGTCCCAAGCGAACCACTTGAGATTTTCCACTAAACTTCAAGCTTGAGCGGGTGCTTGAAAACCTTCTGATTGGAGCACTCACCAACACCTTGGGATACCTCACCCTTGTGCTTTGAGCCTCAATACGAGGGATGTCTCACCCTATACAACCTTTGAGGATGCCTCACCCTCTTACACCTTTGAAGGATACCTCACCTTCTTCTCAACAAGGGATACCTCACCCTTTTTCACTAGAGGATACCTCACCCTCTTTACACAAAAGAAGGATACCTCACCTTCTTCTCAACAAGGGATACCTCACCTTTTTCACTAGAGGATACCTCACCCTCTTTACAAAAATGAATAGATAGAATGAAGCTCTCAATAGAAGCGGATGAATACAAATTGAAGCTCTAATATGCTCTCAAAGATTTTTCACGTTTTTTGACAGGAAAACGAGCAAGAAAATGATTTGAGGATTGATTCAAGTTTGGACGTATTGATAATCAGTTTTTGGTTCAAGGTCAACCTCAAATAAAGACCCAACTTTGGTATTTATAAGTTTCTCAATTAATAGAGCCGTTGGGGTGGTTTGGGCATGCATTTAATGCATTAAAAATAGCCGTTGGACGTTGTCAGGATGCGTGTAATCGATTACATAACTTTTGTAATCAATTACATTGTTGTTCCAACGTGTTCTTGACTTTCTGGGCTCTGTGTAATTGATTACATTCTTGGTGTAATCGATTACATGGCTTCTGACTTTGCTTGTAATCGATTACAATGCCCATGTCGATTACATGACTTCGACTTCTTTGTGTGTCGATTACAATATTCATGTAATCGATTACATGACTTTCGTCGAACGTGTTCTTGCCTTTACGGGCTTTGTGTAATCGATTACATATATTGTGTAATCGATTATATAACCTACGACTTGCTTATGTCGATTACATTGTTCATGTAATCGATTACATGCTACATTTCTTGTGTAATCGATTATTTTGGCAATTGAACACATTTTTCAAGTCCAATAAAGCTTGTAAGTCATTTTTAACACCTCAAGATACTTGATTAAACATAAATCCTTTTAAGAGTGTTAGATTTAAGATTGAGCTTCTAGTTTTATTGAAAGCCATGTTTAATTTTGAAATTTCCCATTTATTTTGAAATCATATATTGAAAAACCATTTGAGAAATCTTGAGAGCATTTAACATTAATGTTCTAAGACCTATAACTAAATAAACCTTCTTGTCTTCTTTCTTTGATCTTGATTTTTCCTTTTACGCTTGATCTTCTCTTTTGCACTTGAACTTCACTTGATCTTTACTTTGGTCTTTGTTATCATCAAAAACCCATTTGAAATGCTTCAAGACATAAGCATTCACATTCTCCCCCTTTTTGATGATGACAAACTAAACATTCAGCAGAATGAGAAATATATGCATTTAAGATTATCAGATAATTAAGTGCAATACTCCCCCGTAATGTATGCATGAGATAGATTATTTGAAAGTGTAAAACTCCCCCGTACACATGCAATACATAATACATATGCAATATATTTCACAACTAATCTTCTCCGCCGTTGGCATTATCAAAAAAGAAGACATAAGCATTTAGATTTTTATATCAGCCCAGCAGGATCAATATCAGAGTATAAATCATTTAGCACAAATCGAATGATTTCCAAATTTTCAAGATAATTAGGAGATGATAATACTTTTTAAATCTTAAGACAAGTTCAAAATATTCTCAAGGATATGGATCTTGAAAAGCATCTCCTTTTTTTTTTTAAAAAAATTAATCAAACTAGAAATTCTTTTCAAAACAAGAGCATGATTCTCATAAGTTTATACCACTAAGAACCATAGATCAAGAGAATCATATATGTATCAAACATTGACCTTGATGAAATATGCTATAGGGATTAAAACATGTATAGAACTAATATCATCCACCCTATATGCAATGACAAAATTAGCAAGTTAATATCCAATTAAGCACTTTGTCAATGTTAAGCATACTTCTCATGTAAAGAAAGCATCTAATCATTTAAGATCAATTTATCAACAAGTATCATATAATTTATACCATATATAATACCACAATAGCTTAGGGATAGAGATACTTATTGAGAGAGTGATGCTTCTTTAGAATGATCTTCATTTATAGATCCTTTGAGTTTGTACTTTCTTCCATTGAGTATTTCATTCCATTGCACTTGAAGAAAGTTTCCTCATGTCCCTTTTCATCCAGCTCTTCTCTTTGTCCATATATGCTTGGCATTTCAATATTTGATGACTTAGCCTTAGTGATCAAGGAAACTCCTTTCCTTACCCATTGCTTCTCTTTTGGTGTTTTGAACTTTGCAAGTTCTATATTTTGTACTTGAGAAGCTTTGGTTGAAGTCATCTTCCTTCTTTGATCAAAACATCTACCAATGGGCTTTGGAAGTATTTCCTTTGATGATTCCTTTTTTACTTGACCAATTTGTCCATCCTTTTGAGAAGTTTTCTGCATAATTGAAACACTAGGAGGACTTTTTGGTACCCACTTCATCTTGGGTCCTTGAACGTTAGTATTAGGGCATTTAAGGTCTTTAGGAACCCATACCATATTATTTCTCATATAAAAATTTCTTCTATAATTGCACAAATGAGAAATATGTCCTAGATGACCACAAAAATTACAAACAAGTGAATTCAATGATGGCTTGGTCCTTTGAAGATCATTTTTGAAAAACTTGAGCCTTTGGTTGTTATTACATTCTAAACTATTTTTGCCATAAGCCTTGCTTGAATTTTCATGTGGAATAACATTAATTTTATTCTCATTAACAAGCATAGGATGTAAGCAATTAAAATCATTAGCCTTGGCAAATTCAGAAAATAAGTCATCAACTTGATTTTCTAAATCAATGCACTTTTCACAAGAAGTTGAGGTTTCAAATTTCAAAGGCATTTCCTCATTGAGAAAAATATATTCATTTTTCAAAGTTTCAATTTCAATTTCAATAGAGGAAATGTTTTCCAAACAAGATGAGTTTTTCTTTTCTAAATTCAACAAGCCATCATATAATTCATCATATGCACATTATAGCTTATCATAGGAAGGACCATAATCAAGATAGACATTATTTACCTCAAGGTTCTTTGGAGTCAAGTGGGAGGTTGTCACAATTTCTTGCACTAATGACTCTTCAAGGGAATCACCATCTTCCTCATTGTTGTCCATCAAGAATTTGAGAATATCTTCCTTCTCAATTTTATTTTGCTTTGCCTCTTCTTCAAATTGAGCACCATCATCACTAAGAGGCATTGAACTCATTTTCTTGCTTTGAACATGTTCTTGAGGACATTTTTCAACATTGTCTTCCTTTAAAGACTTTTGCTCTTCTTACTCTCTATATACAACTTTATGTACAAAATCATCATTAGCAAGATAAATAGAATCAAGAGCATTCCATATATCTTTAGCACTAGAGCAACTCTTAATTTTAGCATAAGCATCATCATTTAAACCACTTCTCAATATTTGCATTGCTCTAATATTCAATGAAAAGCATTTCTTATCATAGTCATTCCAAGTTTGTTTTGATTTGCATGTAAATCCATCAAGCATAATATCCCACAAATCAATATCAATAGATTGCATATAAATTTCCATTCTAGCTTTCCAATAAATGAAATTCGCACCATCAAAGAATGGTGGTTTATTAATTTCAAAACCATTCATTTTGAAAAGCTTGTAATGGTTGCCAAACAAACAAAGATCTTTAACTCCAAGTTGTTAAGCTTTTACCGAGCATGAAGCTCGATACCACTTGTTAGCCATGGCAACCATTACCCAAGAGGGGGGTGAATTAGGTGATGACTAGTTTTAATGCAACTTTGACAAATTATGCATTTTGAATAACTCAATTAATAAATGCAGCGGAATAAGTCTAATAAATGTACAACTATTGAGGATTACTCAAATACAACTTGGGATATATGATGAACTAAGTGAATAAGCTAGATATCAAGTTGTAACAATCAAAACATCAACATATGCAATAAATAAACATATTCTACCAAATACTGAATTTAAAGAGTGTAGGGAAGAGAGAATCAAACACAATGATTTATCCTGGTTCAGCCACCCCTTGTGACCTACGTCCAGTCCCCAAGCGAACCACTTGAGATTTTCCACTAAACTTCAAGCTTGAACGGGTGCTTGAAAACCTTTACAGATTGGAGCACTCACTAACACCTTGGGATACCTCACCTTTGTGCTTTGAGCCTCTATACAGGGATGCCTCACCCTATACAACCTTTGAGGGATGCCTCACCCTCTTACACCTTTGAAGGATACCTCACCTTCTTCTCAACAAGGGATACCTCACCCTTTTTCACTAGAGGGATACCTCACCCTCTTTACACAAAAGAAGGATACCTCACTTTCTTCTCAACAAGGGATACCTCACCCTTTTTCACTAGAGGGATACCTCACCCTCTTTACAAAAATGAATAGATAGAATGAAGCTCTCAATAGAAGCGATGAATACAAATTGAAGCTCTAATATGCTCTCAAAGATTTTTCACGTTTTTGACGAAAAGCAGAGCAAGAAAATGATTTGAGGATTGATTCAAGTTTGGACGTATTGATAATCAGTTTTGGTTCAAGGTCAACCTCAAATAAAGACCCAACTTTGGTATTTATAAGTTTCTCAATTAATAGAGCCGTTGGGGTGGTTTGGGCATGCATTTAATGCATTAAAAATAGCCGTTGGACGTTGTCGAGGATCGTGTAATCGATTACATAACTTTTGTAATCGATTACATTGTTGTTCCAACGTGTTCTTGACTTTCAGGCTCTGTGTAATCGATTACATTCTTGGTGTAATCGATTACATAACTTCGACTTTTGCTTGTCGATTACAATGCCCATGTAATCGATTACATGACTTCGACTTCTTGTGTAATCGATTACAATATTCATGTAATCGATTACATGACTCGTCGAACGTGTTCTTGCCTTTACCGGGCTTTGTGTAATCGATTACATATATTGTGTAATCGATTACATAACCTTCGACTTGCTTATGTCGATTACATTGTTCATGTAATCGATTACATGCTTTCTGTCTTTGTGTAATCGATTATTTTGGCCATTGAACACATTTTTCAAGTCCAATAAAGCTTGTAAGTCATTTTTAACACCTCAAGATACTTGATTAAACATAAATCCTTTTAAGAGTGTTAGATTTAAGATTGACCTTCTAGTTTTATTGAAAGCCATGTTTAATTTTGAAATTTCCCATTTATTTTGAAATCATATATTGAAAAACCATTTGAGAAATCTTGAGAGCATTTAACATTAATGTTCTAAGACCTATAACTAAATAAACCTTCTTGTCTTCTTTCTTTGATCTTGATTTTTCCTTTTGCGCTTGATCTTCTCTTTTGCACTTGAACTTCACTTGATCTTTACTTTGGTCTTTGTTATCATCAAAAACCCATTTGAAATGCTTCAAGACATAAGCATTCACAATAGGAACCTTAGGTCACGATTTTCTTTGCCCATAACTCTGAACTATTTTTTCTGGTTGCTCTGATTTATGAAAATTATTTTTTACGCTCTTTTTGATTAAAGCTTTGAGATATTTCTGTGAGAGCTCCTTTAGCACTTCAATTTGTATTACTTACTCTGAGTGAGAGTTTCTCTTCATCTATCTTCTGATATTATGTATCGAGGGTGAGGTATCCCTCAAGGTTTGTATAAAGGGTGAGGTATCCCTGCAGGTGGAGACTTTAGCACAAGGGTAGAGTTTCCTTATGTGTGAAAAGTGCTCTTTTGTGTAACGATAGCAAGCACCTATTGAAGCTTGTACACTTAGTGAAAAATCTCGGCTTTCGAGGACTGGACGTAGACCACAAGTGGGTTAGTGGTCGAACCAAGATAAATACTACTGTGCACTCGCTTCTCTTTTCCACTAATCTCTTTATTTTATGCAATTTAATTCTATGCACATTTATTTTTCACTTTGCTCTTTATTATTTCTTTTCTTCTTCTCGTTCATTCATGCATTTATTTATTAAGCTTTTAATATTTGTCTTAATTAAAAGAGGTTTTGCAAAAAGTTTTATACTTAATTCACCCCTCTTGAGTATTGGAAGCCACTTGGTAACAAGTGGTATCAGAGCTAGACTCTTGTATAAAGAGCTTAGCAGCTTCAAGAGAACATGACTTCTTCAAATGGTTTTTCAGAAGGATCTTCCATAAACTGACCACCCTTTTTCAATGGGGATGGTTATGCATATTGGAAGGAAAGAATGAAAATCTTCATCGAAGCTATTGATCTAGATGTATGGGATGCTGTCGAAAATGGTGCTTTTATATCCACACATGAGGTCGATGGTGTAAGGACCGAAACACCATGAAATAAATGGTTTGATGAAGATAAAAGAAAAGTTCAATTTAATTTAAAATCCAAAAATATTATTACTACTGCTTTGGGATATGATGAGTTTTTTAGAATTTCAAATTGCAAAACTGCTAAAGAAATGTGGGACACTTTGCAAGTTACCTATGAGGGTACTAGTGAAGTTAAGAGGTCGAGAATCAATTCTCTAACTCGTGAATATGAACTATTCAGAATGAACCAAGGAGAAAGCATTCGGGAAATGCAAAAGAGGTTCACCCACATAGTTAATCATCTTGCATCTTTAGGCAAAAGTTTTTCTAACGAAGATTTGATTAACAAAGTTTTGAGATGTCTTAGCAGGATTTGGCAACCCAAAGTAACGACAATATCGAGATCGAGGATTTATCCACAATGACTTTAGCTACCCTCTTTGGAAAACTTCATGAGCACGCAATTGGGCCCGAAGCGAGATTAAGCCAAAGCGAAGAGAATGATAAAAGAAAAAGGGGATAGCGCTCAAAGCCACTTCATCAACATTCGACAATGATGATGAAGAAAATGAAGAAAGCTCAGAGAACATCGAGGTAAGTGAAGAAAATATGAGTTTGTAGTTAAAAAGTTTGGTAAATTTCTCAGGAAAAAGGGAACGCAAAGAAGACCTTCCTTCCCTCCGAAAAAGACTCACTACAAAGGCGAAGGAGCTTCATCGACTCCAACTTGCTACGAATGTGGCAAACTTGGTCACATGAAAATGGAGTGTCCAGTTTACCAAAAGAAGAAGGAAAAATTTGAAAAGAAGCCCTTCAAGGAAAGAAAAGGAAGAAAAGCCTATATAACATGGGATGAAAACGATATGGATTCAACTGATAGCTTAGATAGCGAAGAAGCTCAACTATGTCTCATGGCAAAATAAGATGAAGAAAAAAGCGAAAATGAGGTAAATTCTAATACTACTTTATTGCCTTCTTACGATGAGTTACAAGATGCTTTTGAAGAACTACATGAAGAATCTTTAAAACTCACAAAGATTATTTCTTCTTCTAAGAAAACAATTTCTTCTTTAGAAAATCAAATTCTTGTTTTAAATAAAGAAATAGAAGAATTAAAAATTGAAAATGAAACTTTGGGAATCATTGATGCATGCACAAATCATTCTTCACATGCTTCTATTTCTTCATCTTGTTCTTCATGTCATATGCTTGAAAAAGAAGTCGAAGACTTAAAGAACACTCTTTCTAAATTCACCTTTGGAATGGATAACTTAAATATTTTATTAGGAAGACAAAGAGTGGTTTTTCAAAAAGCCGAGATAGGTTATAACCCGAAAAATCAACAAAAACTCTATAAAAATTTCTTTGTGCATTCTAGTGTTTCAAGTAGCCCTTTTATCAAATGTTTTTATTGTGGAAGGAAAGGACATAGTGCTTCAACTTATAATGCAAGGAAAAACATTAGTGCAAAAATTAGAACAAAAATGGTTTGGGTTCCCAAGGGTAATATACCCAAAACTGACACACAAGGACCCAAGAAAGTTTGGGTACCAAAAGTTAAAAACTAAACTTATGCTGTAGGTGTGCTTGAAAGTCAGGAGTTCAAATTGGTATCTCGATAGCGGCTGCTCCAAGCACATGACCGGGGACGACTCAAAATTCACTATGCTTATTCCCAAGAATCATGGACACGTTACTTATGGTGATAACAACAAGGGAAAAATTCTTGGAATCGGCAAAATCGGTAAGAACCCTAACTCCTCTATTGAAAATGTGCTGCTTGTTAAAGGCTTGAAACATAACTTGCTTAGTATTAGCCAATTATGTGATAAAAGAAATAAAGTTATATTTGATTCAAACTGTTGCATAATTGAAGATAAAAATGACAAGCATGTTAAATTCATTGGTCATAGAGTAAACAACATCTATATGATTAGTCTTGATGATATATCTTCAAATGATGCGAAATGCCTTTTAAGTAAGAATAATGATTCATGGCTATGGCATAGGAGAATTGCACACATTCACATGGATCACTTAAAGAAGTTGGTCTCTAAAGAGCTAGTAATTGGACTACCCAAGCTTAATTTTATAAAAGATAAATTATGTGTTGCATGTCAAAAGGATAAACAAATAAAGGTCTCTTTTAAAGCAAAAAATATAGTTTCAACTACTAGACCTTTACAACTTTTGCACATGGATCTGTTTGGACCTTCTAGAACTATGAGCTTTGGTGGGAATTACTATGCTTTAGTGATTGTGGATGATTTTTCTAGGTTTACATGGACTTTATTTCTTGCAAATAAAAATGATGCATTTCTAGCTTTTAAAAGACTTGCCAAAGTTATTCAAAATGAAAAAGGTTTTCAAATTTCTTCTATAAGAAGTGATCACGGTGGCGAATTTGAAAACAATGTTTTTGAAAATTACTGTGATGAACATGGCATTAATCATAATTTCTGCCCCTTAGAACTCATGACAAAAGGAGTTGCGAAAGGAAAAAGCTGTTCTTTAGAAGAAATGGCGAGAACTATGCTTAATGAGACTGCTCTTCCTAAATACTTTTGGGCGGATGCTATAAGTACATCTTGTTATGTAATGAACCGGGCCCTTATAAGACCTATTTTAAAGAAAACCCCATATGAGTTGTATAAGGAAAGAAAGCCGAATGTCTCACACTTTCATATTTTTGGATGCAAATGTTTTGTTTTAAATAATGGAAAAGATAACTTAGGCAAGTTTGATGCTAAGTCTGATGAAGGTATATTTCTTGGCTATTCAAATCATAGTAAAGCTTTTCGTATATATAATAAGAGAACTATGACTATCGAAGAATCTATACATGTTGCATTTGATGAAACTGACCCAAATGGATCGAGAAAGGATCTTGTTGTTGATGATGTTGCAGAAATCTTGGCGGAAACACATTTGGACAGTAAAGAAAAGGAAATCAAGGAGAAAGAGGATAAACAAAGACAAGAAGATTCGCAAGCTTTGGAACCTCCCAAAGAATGGCAAACTTTAAAATATCATTTCCTTAATCAAATTATCGGTGATGTATCTAAAGGTGTAAGTACTCGTAACTCTCTTAGAAATACTTGTAATCACTTAGCGTTTGTTTCTCAAATTGAACCTAAGGATTTAATTGAAGCTTTTGATGATGAACATTGGATCTTAGCTATGCATGAGGAATTAAATCAGTTTGAAAGAAATCAAGTTTGGGAATTAGTTGCTAGACCTAATAATTACCCCATAATTGGAACTAAATGGGTTTTTAGAAACAAACTTGATGAATATGGGTTAATAACTAGAAACAAAGCTAGATTGGTTGCTAAAGGATATAATCAAGAAGAAGGAATAGATTATGAAGAAACCTATGCACCTGTAGCTAGATTAGAAGCTATTAGAATGTTACTTGCTTATGCTTGCATCATGGATTTCAAATTATATCAAATGGATGTCAAAAGTGCTTTCCTAAATGGTTTTATTCAAGAAGAGGTATACGTTGAACAACCTCCAGGTTTTGAAAATCATGAACTGCTTGAACCATGTTTTTAAACTTAAAAGGCTTTATATAGTTTAAAGCAAGCTCCTAGAGCTTGGTATGAAAGGTTGAGTAAGTTTCTTTTGGAAAATGGTTTTTCAAGAGGAAAAGTTGATACTACCCTCTTTATTAAAAATAAAAAGCATGGCATTCTTTTTGTGCAAGTATATGTGGATGATATTATCTTTGGTGCTACTAATGAATCCTTGTGCAAAGAATTTGCTAAGTCAATGCAGAAAGAATTTAAAATGTCGATGATGGGAGAATTGAATTTCTTTCTCGGACTTCAAATCAAACAAACGAACGAAGGGACATTCATAAGTCAAACCAAATCTTGCAAAGGAATTGCTCAAGAGATTCGAAATGGAAAACGCTAAACACATGGCCACTCCGATGGGCACTTCTTGCTACCTGGACAAAGATGAAGGAGGTAAATCAGTAAAAATAATGAAATATAGAGGTATGATTGGATCTCTCCTTTATCTTACTGCTAGTAGGCCAGATATTATGTTTAGTGTATGCATGTGTGCTAGATATCAGGCAAACCCTAAGGAGTCTCATTTAAGTGCTGTTAAACGAATAATGAAATACCTAGTAGGCACTTCACAAATGGGCTTGTGGTACCCTAAGGGTGCCTCTTGTAGCCTAATAGGCTATTCTGACTCTGATTTTGCTGGGTGCAAATTGGACATAAAAAGTACTAGTAGGACATGCCACTTGCTTGGTAGTTCTTTAGTTTCTTGGCATAGCAAGAAACAAAATAGTGTGACTTTGTCTACCGCTGAGGCTGAATATGTTGCAGCCGGGAGTTGCTGTGCTCAAATCCTATGGATAAAGCAATAACATTTAGACTACGATCTTCAGCTTAATCATATCCCGATAAGATGTGATAACACTAGTGCAATAAATATCTCTAAGAATCCTATACTGTATTCCAGAACAAAGCATATAGAGATAAGACATCACTTTATCAGAGATCATGTACAAAAAGGGGATTGCATTCTTGAGTTTGTTGAAACAACTAAGCAACTTGCAGATATTTTCACTAAACCCTTAGCAAAAGAAGCTTTCTTTTATATTCGAGGAGAATTGGGCATAATTGATCAATCCAATATATAAATTACATGTTTTATTACTGAATATTATCACATGGATATATGCTTTAAATTTCATGAATGTATGTTTTTCTGTCCTTCTTTGTTAGATTTATTCGAATAAACAAACCTTTATTCGAATAAACCTCTTTATTGCTTGTTAAAATATGTGTTGAACATCAGCCTTATTCGAATAGAACTCAGTTTATTCGAATAAATTGATTCCTGTGTTAAAATCCTGTGTGTTTTTCATCTCTGTCTATTCGAATAAAGCATTCCTTATTCGAATAACCAGATTCCTTCTTTTATCAGTTTCTGTTCTTGGCCTCTGTCTATTCGAATAAACCTAAGGTTATTCGAATAACTGCTCTAACTTTATCGATTTTGGTGATAGGCCTCAGCCTATTCAAATAACTCCTATAGTTATTCGAATAAACCCTGTCAGCTAGCCAAAATGGTTGGCTTTCCCAGTTGCTCTACAAATAGAACCCCTTCCTATTCGAATAAACCCTAGCTGAAGCACCTTTTCAGTTTCCTACGCGCTTGACTTTTCAGGATTCCAGCAAGGTTTATTCGAATAAACCTATGTTTATTCGAATAAACACGGGTTTTCTTTAAATAACCCCTGCGCGCCCAAACGTTTCCACCTTCTTCTCTCTTCTCTGCTCTTCAAGCCTCCATTGCTCCTGCCTCTCAAAACCTGTTCACCCCTACGTTTTCACTCTCTCTCAACTTCTTCCACCATGGCCTCCTCCTCCAGCAAGCGTCCTCGCACAAAGAATGCTCCATGCAACAACCCTCTTGATCTGAGAAGGCTCTCCTCCAACGAAGAGCATCGTGCACGCTTCATCACGCACTTCTGGGAGTGCAACTTGGTTCAACCCAAGTACCTTGACCTCTCTTTCTTCCAGCAACATCGCGGCTTCGACTTCCTGACCCTGCTGCAACACTAGGGAGTTCTTCAGCTCTGCTCTCACCGGGCCACCATTTATCCAGCTCTGATGAAGATGTTCTTTTACAATCTGGCTTTTGACAGCCAGAATCTTCTCTTCGAGGTCTGTGATTAGAACATTGTGATCACACCGTTGGACTGGCTGACTTTGTTTGGGCTGCAGTTCTCTGGCGCCCTTGTTGAAGATGGTGACACCCCGTTTCTAGAAGAGTTCAACAAGCTTCAGGCAGTTGAAGACCTGCTGAAGCCTGGTCTAGCCACGACAAGGGTCTCGGGGTAGAATCTTTGAAGAGCCAAGATAGGCTTCTGCATTACGCCTTCGCTCACATCCTGACTCCTCGCGGTGGAAACTACTCCTACCTCAGCGAGGAAGACATCTTCATGCTGTGGTTTCTAAAGAATGGCCATCAGATCAACTGGCCTGTGTTCATCATGAGGCACATGATGAGGGCCAAGGGCAAGGAGAAATCTGACTTGCCTTATGGCATTCTTGTCACTACCTTTCTGAGCAAGTATCCTCAGGTCTTGGAGACTGAGCGAGCCGTTGCCCTGTCTCACCACAACGTCTTTGGCGTTCACACTTTCCGCAAAATGAAGATGATCCAAACCGATGAAGGCTGGGTGTACCCAGATGAGGTTGTTAAGAATGAACTTGACCCTGCTAATGCCCCTGCTGCCCCTGCTGATGTACCTGCTGCTGCTCCTACTCCTGTCACTTTGGAACAAATCATGGCCACCTTGCAGGATAACCGAGCTTATATGGAACATACCTTATCTATTCTGTTTGATAGAATAGAAGGTGTTGAACGTGAGGTTGCTGCCCTTCGATTTGCTTCACCTACTCCTGCACCAGCGTCTTCACCACCACCTCCGGATACTTATTTCTAAGAACTTTAGTTCTTAGGCTATCTGCTTTTGGCTTCATGTTATTTATTTCTGGCTTGTGTAATTGACTCTCTTTTTTATTAATGCATAAATAAAATTTTCTGTTGATCTACTGATATGAGTATGTTTTCTTTTATGCATTCTTATATATATGTTTGTGGGACTTACCCCTCCTTTTTGCTCATGACAAAAAGAGGAGAAATATTTGATCATTTGACTTTAATTGAGTAAAGACAAGTAAATTTAAAATGAGATTGGATTCAAATTAAAAGGGGGAGCTGCGCACATATCTGATATACATTACCTCTTATAAATAAAGAGGGGGAGTAAGCTTTTATACCTCTTTGTGAATTCCAATTATATGCGCTAACGCTTTTCTCATTGATAGTTTGTCATCATCAAAAAGGGGGAGAATGTGTTTGGATGAATATCTTTGAAGACTTGTTTTGATGATAACAAACGTGAAGAATAAATGAAGATGATAAATAGACCAAGTCCAAGTTTATATTAGAATAGCATTAGGACTTAGGATCTATTGTACGGAGCTCACTTTGATATCTCTTTGTTTTTGAAAGAAAAGATAAAACGTGTTTTAAAATAAACTTAGTGTCTTTAAAACATTTTCTCTAAATCATTTTTACAATGATTTATTCGAATAGAGCTTAAGTTATTCGAATAAAATCCTTTACTGAGATCTGTGTTTAAAGATGCTATTCGAATAGCATGGCCTTTTATCCGAATAATGAGGTTTTTCGGAATCGTGTTTTAAGTGAGTTATTCGAATAACTCAGACGTTATTCGAATAAATCCTTTCTGTCTGAACTTCTTTTAAACTACGTTATTTGAATGGTTAAGCTACTATTCGAATAACCCTTCATTTTCAGAACTCTGGTTTTAACAGAGTTATTCGAATAACAGGTTGGTTATTCGAATAACCCATTTCAGACGAGCTTTTAATTTGGTTTCAGGAACAGTGTTATTCGAATAACCTGTTAAGTTATTCGAATAAACACGTTTGAATACGAAGTCTGATATGAAAACTTTCAAACGTTTTAATTCTTATAAATTTGTTTTAAATACTCTTAATTATACCTAAACGGCTATCTCTTTGTTTTTCCTATAAATAGGAACCTTGGGTCACGATTTTCTTTGCCCATAACTCTGAACTATTTTTTCTGGTTGCTCTGATTTGTGAAAATTATTTTCTATGCTCTTTTTGATTAAAAGCTTTGAGATATTTCTGTGAGAGCTCCTTTAGCACTTCTATTTGTATTACTTACTCTGAGTGAGAGTTTCTCTTCATCTATCTTCTGATATTCTGTATCGAGGGTGAGGTATCCCTCAAGGTTTGTATAAAGGGTGAGGTATCCTTGTAGGCTGAGACTTTAGCACAAGGGTAGAGTTTCCCTATGTGTGAAAAGTGCTCTTTTGTGTAACGGTAGCAAGCATCTATTGAAGCTTCTATACTTAGTGAAAAATCTCGGCTTTTGAGGACTGGATGTAGACCACAAGTGGGTTAGTGGTTGAACCAGGGATAAATCACTCGTACTTCTTCTCTTTCCCTAATCTCTTTATTTTATGCAATTTAATTTACTGCACATTTATTTTTCACTGCTTTTTATTGTTTCTTTTCTTCTTCTCGTTCCTTCTGTGCATTTTATTTATTAAGCTTTTAATATTTGTCTTAGTTAAAAAGAGGTTTTGCGAAAAAGTTTTATACTCAATTCACCTCCCTCTTGAGTACTGGAAGCCACTTAGTAACAGGTGGCATATGTCAAAACTCAGTCTTTTCCCTTCCTAAAGTAGAGATTTCATTTAATTAAATAAACAATTTAATCAATACATAGTAAATCAACTCAATTCAGCATGTTCATTTACTTCCTTTATAGTGGCAAGCAAATATAATCTTCTTTAAACATTGAATATCCCTAAGGTAACCACCAACACAAAACAGAACATTTGCCCATATAATTGTTATTTTATGCATAGCATTACGATGTATGATTATGCCTAATGAATGCCCTAAAGTATGCTTATGCAATATTTTAAAAGAATTTGTTTTGGAAAACACATGATATTTGCATATTTCTAGGAAGACCTTTGTTCCATGTATTTCCCCTAGGTATTGGGAAAACCTTTGTTCCTTGGGAAAATAAGGTATTGGGACAACCTTTGTTCCTTAACCTCCCTTAATATCATACCTGGCATTAAGAGCACCTTTTGCTCAAGCCAAATATGTGGAAATAGCAAACATCAAGTTTTAAAACCAAAAACATGCAAGAATATTTAAAACCAATCCTTAATTTACCATTCATATAATTAAGATTTTTCTTACATAATGATGAAACAAATCCTTAATCACCATACATATATAAAGTTATGATTACTTTCTTAAAATACCTCTTTTGGTGTCTAAATACACTTTAATAATCATCTATGAATGATCTCAATGAGTTGGGAGTTCCATTTTAATAAAAACATAATGCTGACAAAATCTGGGAGTGGTGCCTAGTCACGGTCCTTTAGTGCCGAGGCACCAAACTCTCTGTCTTGTAGTCTCTTGATGCTGAACATTGGGCACCTAGGCGCCCACGCCTTCTCCTGCTTGCTGGTTGTTGGGCACCTAGGCACACATCACTGGCGCCTAGGCGTCAGACAACCAAAAATAGGTTTTTTTTTCCTTATTTTACCAGTCCAACTAGAATCTATACTCCAAAATCCAATTTCAAGCATGAATCATGATCTTAAATCACTTTATAACTCAATACTCATCTTAAAACATTCATACATAGATAAAAAATTCAAACACACATCATAAGAAACCCACTTTTTCACCTTGCTATCCATGAGACCAAACAAACCCTTGGAAGATGAAAGCTATCAACCAAATTTCAGACAAGATATAAATAATCTATTTCCAGTCATAAGTTCAAAAACAATCAAAGAATCAAAATCTCATGTCATACCCATTTTTGGCTCACCAGGTAAAATGAAAAGAAAAGATAGGTGTTGGATGAAAGAAAGTTCTCGCTACCTCTCTTATATAGCAAAACTCAAGCCTTGTGTTTGCCTTTTCTTTTCCTATTCTCCTCCTCCTCTTTCTCCTGTTTGCTTGCTTCGTTTTTCTCTTGGTTTCCTTTTGCTCTTGGGTTCTCGGTTTCTGTTGTAAGAAACGCAGAATGAAGGCCAAAAATTGGTCAAGGTCATTACTTATAGGATAAGTTCAATGACTCTTTAGTATTAGTAGCTAAATTTTGTATCTCTTAGGAACACTTTGATTTTAATAAATCAAGTTTCCTAACTTCCAAGATATCAAAATAAATTCTAGGATTTATCGCGACCGTATTAATCGCGGCGAAATAGCAACTCAAACTAAAATATATTTAATTAGGAGTCGCCACCAATTTTATTTTTTTTATTAGGAAAAATTGAAAAACCCAAGAAAAGTAGTCTTTGAAACCAGATTGAATTCAGAAGTCGGTTATGTGTAGGGAAGGGTGAAAACTTAATCCCACAACACCCCTAACACACCCGTCCTAAGACGGTACCTTAAATTAATTATGCAAATTCTTAATAATCCTTGAAAATATTTGTTTTACCCTTTTGTAAAAAAAATGAAATAAATAAATAAATTATGAAATTTTAATTTTTGGCTTGACAGAATAGAGATTCTGCTCCTACGTATCCTCGGGTGCAATAAGGAACTCAAAGTCACGTAGTTCTTTAGAAAATATTTGTGGGTTAGTTGATTTTATAAAAAATAACTTTGAAATTTTGAATTAACAAGTCGTCGCGACTCAGTTATTCAAATTAAGGATTAAATAGGTGAAGCTCGCGTCATGCTAGAGACGTCACCCATTGATTATCAAATTTGTTACAAAACTTTTATTTAAAATTTTTTTATCAATTAGTGATTTAACTTATAAAAATTTGAAAATAAGTTATTAATAAAAATAATAATAATAATGATAATAATAATAATAATAATAATATTAGCAATAATGTAAATCATCAAGTCATAAACTCGGATAATTACAAAAATTACAATGATTAACAAGTTTATCATGAACTTCGGATAACCCATTTTTATTTTTTTCTAAAAAAGGTAAAAATAATAAAAATATTTTAATTATTTCTTTTATTTCAGTTCCTTTTAACTTTATTTTCGTTTTAAAAAAAAGTTTGGGCTCATTAAGCCCAATTCCCGTAAGAAGGAAAAAAAAAGAAATTCAAAACAAAAAAAAATGGCGTACAATCTAAACAGAGAAACAAGTGTTGCTCTGTTCCTTATATGTTCGTGGAGAACATGCAACACAGGCTGCTCCGACGACACAGAGGGGAACGGTCCAGCCAAGTTCAACTGACGCCGGTGACGCGGTGTGGAGATCCGGCCGGCTTCAACGGGTCGCGAGGTTTCGCGTGATGAGGATGTATGGTGGAGGGCGTAGAACAGAGGTGCAGCGGTGCGTCTCGTTTAGTGGTTGTGCGAGGTAGGGGTGAGGAAGTGATGGTGGCCGGCGACTGGGAAGGTGCGAGTCCGGTGTAAATGGGGGCTCTATGATTGGGTCTTCACGGTTTGGTCTTGGCTGGAGAGTACGGTGGAGGCCGGTGTTTTCCGGATCTGGGTCCGGTTCAGGAGGGTGCAGTCCGGTGGTGCTTTCGGTTGGGTGGTTTTTGGTTAGGTGATGGTGAGGTGAGGTTGAAGATGATGGAATGCTAATGGGTTTGTGGTGGCTTGGCTGTACGTTTGGTTCGGATTATGGAGGATGTGGATGCTCACGATTAGAAGGGGACAGTGAATGGTTTGGACGTGGCAGGGGGTTAAAGAATGATGATGATGTTTATTTGGTAGTGAAGATTATGAGGGAGGTGCTTGAAGTTATGGCGAAGTGTGTATGTGTGTAAAGTCTCAAGGTTAAAAGTTCGTCCTCGAGTGTGTGGGTGATGGGTATTTATGGGATATGATTAGGTTGATAAGTTTGAGTTAAAATGCGATTAGGAGTTTGTTTAGAATAAGTGATGGGGGTTTAGGATAAGTTTGTTTAGGATGAGTTTGAGTTAGGATGGGTTTATGCTAAGATAAGTTTGTGTTAAGATGGGTTTGATGATAACGCCAATGTTGGTTTAGGATAAGTTTGTGGTAGGATGAGTTATGGTTAGTTTATGATAGGTTTGTTTGGGATAGTTAGGATAAGTGCTTAGGGATTAGGATAACGATGATGTTTATTTAGGATAAGTGCTTAAGGGTTGTGGGTTAATGGGTTGGATCATGGGTTATGGGTCAATGAGTTGGTTTAGGGGTTAATGGGCTAATGGGTTGAAAGATGAGTCTTTTTCTTTTTTTATTTTATTTATTTATTTATTTATTTTTTTACAAAATGCCCCGGACAAAATTGGGTGTTCACAGTTGCCCTTCTTTACTTGTTTCTTACTAGATAAAAAGAATAACCGTAGTTTTTTATTTTATCATGGTAAGGAGCAAGTAAAGACATAAACTCGAATTTTGTTCGGGAGCGAAAAGAAACAAAACAATGTAAAGAGCGATGCACTCAATGATAGAAACTTAAATGACAGGGAACTGATTCGCTCAAAAGCAAAAGACAGGAATTTAAAATGCATGGAATACATGGAGCCGATGCGCTCAACAGCACTTAAAATGCATGAAACCGATGCGCTCAAAGAAATTGACAGAAATTTAAAATGCATGAAATGCATGGAGCCGATGCGCTCAACAGAACTAAAAATGACAATAGGCAACTGAGTCCCGTAATTTAAAAGGCAATGGGCAACTGAGTCCCGAAATTTAAATGATAATGGGCAACACTGAGTCCCGAAAATTAAATGACAATGGGCAACTGAGTCCCAGAATTTAATTGACAATGGGCAACTGAGTCCCGAAATTTAAAAGACAATGGGCAACTAAGTCCCGAAATTTAAATAACAATGGGCAACTGAGTCCCGAAATTTAAATGACAATGAGCAACTGAGTCCCAGAATTTAAATGACAATGGGCAACTGAATCCCAAAATTTAAAAGGCAATGGGCAACTGAGTCCTAGAATTTAAAAGGTAATGGGCAACTGAGTCCTGAAATTTAAAAGATAATGGGCAACTGAGTCCCGAAATTTAAATGACAATGGGCAACTGAGTCCCAAAATTTAAAAGACAATGGGCAACACTGAGTCCCAGAATTTAAATGACAATGGGCAACTGAGTCCCGAAATTTAAAAGGCAATGGGCAACTGAGTCCCAGAATTTAAAAGACAATGGGCAACTGAGTCCCGAAATTTAAAAGACAATGGGCAACTGAGTCCCGAAATTTAAAAGACAATGGGCAACTGAGTCCCAGAATTTAAATGACAATGGGCAACTGAGTCCCAAAATTTAAAAGGCAATGGGCAACTGAGTCTCAGAATTTAAAGGACAATGGGCAACTGAGTCTCGAAATTTAAAAAACAATGGGCAACTGAGCCCCAGAATTTAAAAGACAATGGACAACAATGAGTCCTGGAATTTAAATGACAATGGGCAACTGAGTCCCGAAATTTAAAAGGCTATGGGCAACTGAGTCCCAGAATTTAAAGGACAATGGGCAACTGAGTCCTGAAATTTAAAAGACAATGGACAATTGAGTCCCAGAATTTAAATGACAATGGGTAATCTATGACCGAAAAAGCTCTTTTTTTCTTTTATTATTTTTTCTCTCTCTTTTCTTTTTTTTTTTTCTTTTTTTTCTCTTTTTTTTTCCTTTTTTGATTCGAACCAACCAAGGATGACTTTGGAAAGCTTTGACCAATCAAACCCTTGTTCACGTGCTTTAGCCCATTGTACCGATAACTTCAGTCATTATCCTTTCTTTCCTTTTTCTTCTTCTTTATCTTTCCTTGTTTGCCACTCTCAATTCTCCTTTTGAGAAATGAAATGATCATCTCTTGTCATAAATCCTTGCTTGGCTGAGTCCTTGAGAGAAAATTTTACTCCAGTATTTGACTTTGTCCCTCATCCAATCGATTCCTTACAACTGCTTGATGTCTTTCAATCGTTATCTTTATTGCTACTTCCTTCAACATATCTTCCCTTTAATCTTCAAAAATTTGTCCCAGCATGGCCAATTGAACAAAATTGCCCCAGTTTGGTGAACTTTTCAAAGGGCTTCAGGCCATCTTCCTATTTATTTGCCCCAGCTTTTGCTCAAACGGCCCTTTTGGGTTTTCAGTCTAACGGGGTCTTTTCCCTTTTTGCTTAGGTACCTCTTGTTTCTGGATTATCCACTGGGATATCATTTTCCCTTTTAATTGGAACTTCTAAATTCTTTTCAATCTAAATTGTTCATCAAGGGATTACCATTAGATGGTCAAATCATAACGTTGTACTCATGTTCACCTTACCTGAAGCATTACGTAACAGATAGACATGGATTCAACAAAACAGGAATTGACTAAATGAACAACTTCCAGATTGGCATTGTAAGTTTGACAACACAAAAGGGTACATATAGAATAAGACACAAACAATGGTATGGGATTCAAAGAAGAGTTGCCTTGATATGGATTAGTTTGATCCTCATGAAAACGATCTTTAGTTGCTCACTACACATTATGACCAAGGATTTTCTTCTACTGAGCATCTACATCAAGCTAAATTGAGTCAAAGAAAAATTTGTCCCAGTTTAGGATTGAATAGAATAAGGCTAACACTCACTCTAGTGACTGAAAGATTATCCCAGTGTTGGTCAATCGAACCATGGAAAAGAAAAATTGCCCCAGTTTAGAGTCAAATCGAGCAGGGTAGACACTTGTCCTAGTGTAAGGCTCAAATTGAACTAAAGAGAAAATTGTCCCAGTTTAGGACTGAATTGAATAGAATAGGAACTCGCTCTAGTGACAAAAAGATTTGCCTTAGTGTAGGTTAAATTGAACTAGGGAAAAGAATGCCCCAGTGTAGGGCCAGCTCGAACATGGTAGAAACTTGCCCTGGTGAAAATCTTTTTTTTTTCTTTTCTTTCCTCTTTTTTTTTTAAGAGCAATGAACTGGATACTTGATGAGTGTAACCTTTGTCTCAAAATTAAAGTTAATGAAATGACAACAACCTTTCATTGATCAGAATGGACTTTTTGAGGCTTGTAATGTGGCCAAGGCTAGGGGTTATGAAAGGAAAAATATAAGGTTCAAACAAGTGTTTAAGGGTTGAATGAGACTAAGGATCCTGACACTTTCAAAATTGAACTTTGTCAATTGCTTTTGCACTTTTAAACACATTTTTCTCTTATTGTTCTCAATTTCTTCCCATTTCATTTCATTTTCTTTCATTCCCCTTTGTCATGACCCATTTCATTTCACTTTCTTTCTCTCTTTTTTCCTTTCTCTTTTTTTTGTTTCATTTTTTATTCTTCCCTTTTTTTAGTTTTTTTTTTACTTCTTGCCCCTTTCACCTTTTCTTTTTTCATTATGCTTCAAAATAGTCACCATGACAATCAACCTTTACTTTGTACTATCCCCTAGTGTAGGGGTGATCCTTATCCAGGGTTTATTGAATAAATTTTCAAGCTCAAAAGGGGTAACGAGAGATAAAGATGATGAAATCTTATAAAAGATAAAGAAAAATGGTCAGTCTTCATTTTCAAATCATGATTGTTTATTTTCAAAACTTTAACTTTGAGACAGACAAAGTGATTACTTCTTTGCTCTTTTTTTTTTTTTTTTTCCTCTTTTTTTTCTCTTTTTTTTTTGCAAAAGGTACTTGCAGACGCGAACTTTACTGACATATACCAAACTGAGAATTGCCAAGAATTGGCATTCAATGAGATCCAAATACAAGGAAAACACTTCGAAGAAACGAAAGCGAATAAATGTCAAGAAAGACAACGTGATGAAAATGAAAGGAAACAAGATATCCATGCAAATTCATTACACTAATGCTTCAAAAAAGTTATCATAAGTTCAAAACCCAAATGATTTTATTGATCGAACAAGTATAGGGTTGATACAATTAAACCATCGTTTCACGGTAACTACTTGATAAACAAATCAGAATACCATTCGCTTAGAAATTCCCCACTGTTGGAGGACTCTAAGGTATTGTTTATGAACCACCACTAAGTTGAACTTTATGAGGTTTCCTTGATCAACTATTCTAAGCATTTACCCCATTCCTTCCACCATGATGAGGAATTGGGTTGTTGACAATATCGGGTCCAGCCTCCTCTTGGATATCAAGCTTCCCATAAGCAATTAACTTTCTCACTGCTGTCTTAAAAGCTTCACAGTCTTCAATGGAATGCCCAGAAACGTCCATGTGAAATTTACAAGTCAAATTTGGGTTATGCCAACTTGGGAATGGTGACTTCATAGGGCGCACAGGACTCCCCGAAATTAAATGGGCATCATAGAGCCTTTGGAATAACTCTGCATTTGAAATGGACAATCTTAGGAAAGGAGGTAGGCCTTGGGGATGAAAACGACCTTGATTTTGAAAGTTTGGCTGAGGTTGCGGGTAATTTTGTGGAGGTGCAGATGGATATTGGTTATAGGTTAGGCGGGTTGGAGCGTATGGTTGAGGTACAGGAACATTGTTGATTTGGAGTAGCTGGGTTTGAGGTGCATTCATGGGAGAGGCGGTTAGGCCAGGTAGATGCAACGATGCAGAAGGGTAAGTGTTGGGGTTATATGGGGGTGGTCGGTATACAGGGTAGGATGGCAAATATTGAGGCTGTGAAGGTTGTTGGTTTTACAGATAACTCACTTCTGGCTCATTTTTCTTAGTGGGAAGCCCCTTCTTGAAACTACCTTCATTATTGCCAATTGGAAATTTGCCAGCCTTTACCAGAATTTTGATCCTTTCTCCGGTAGCAATTAATTCAGCAAAGTCTTGGTAAGCAGTACCTACCATTGTCCCAATATAGGGAGCTCCTAAAGTCCCCAAGAAGTATGAGCACATTTCTGTTAGAGTTAACAACGATTGTACTTGAGCTGCGAGAGTTCTCCACCTCTGGGCATATTGCTTGAATGTCTCCTCATTTTTCTTCTGTAGTGTTCCCAACTGCTCTCGGGTTGGGGCTATATCCAGATTAAACTGATACTGTCCCATAAACAAATTCGCCCAGTCATCCCAAGAGGAGATTTTCGAAAGGTCCTGTTGGATACACTACTCCAAAGTAAGCCCAGTCAAACTTTCATGAAAGAAGCTAACGAGAAACTTCCAATCCTTAGACCAAATGGACATTTTGGTAATGTAAGTTTTTAGATGGAAAAAGGGGTTGGTGCTCATATTATACTTGACAAATTCTGGGATTTTAAAATCCTTGGGGATGATGATGTTAGCAGTAGGGCACTATTCTTCTATCCCAAGGGGACCGTAGGTGCTAGGACCCTTGATCGCCTTGATTTGCTCCTCTATCTTTCCTATCCACTCTTCTTTCATCTTATCATTTTGAACAGTTGTGTGCCCATTACCGACAGGAAATCCAGTTGGCATCTGAATGGACATATGTGGTGGTTCCCACGTGAACTTGGTGTTACCATGGACCTCATTTTGAGTACCTTCCAATGAATGATATCCTTCTCCAATAGGAATTACTACTGATGCAGTGTTTGAGGTTCCTCCCACAGAAGGTATCTCAGTAGTGACTCTTGGGTTTGTCCTCATGGAAGTAATATTCAGTGGCTACGAATGTGCCCCAGTTACTCTTGTACTTCCAGCTGCCCCCATCAAGGTGAGGGTCTCCCTTATAGCTAACAACATTTCCTCCATTCTTCTTTGAGACTCTGTCACCTCATTCATCCTTCCTTTCATTTCATCCACTTCCAAACTTAGGTTCCTGCTTTCGTTTTCAGCTGCCATCACTGCAAGCAACTTTGTTCGAGTCCTTGTATTGTGAACACAGGTTTGATTGGTGTCTTCTTTCCTTGGTCACACAATGGTTGCTGAACACAGTAACATCATACAAGGAATGAGATGAAATGAATGAGATTAATGTCATGTGTAAGATGAAATGAAAACATTTTTTGAATACATGGAATGAAGATGCATGATTTATTTTTTATTTTTTTTATTTTTTTTAGAATGCTAAAGATGCCATGAAAATGCAAGATGATGTTTTTTTCTTTTGAAGAATATTAGGAATGCCATGAAAATGCAAGACAAAAAAAAGAAAATGTATTTTTTAAGTTTTTTTTAATGCAAGAATGGATGGCATGAGGAAAGAAGAAGTACGCTCCCTTTGTGTCCTAATGGGATTGCTTTAAACTTGGGACTTTTTATCCTAAAGATCTAAGAGTCCTTCTGATCCGTGCGAATTTTTATTAGGTGGCTCTTCCGTTCTAAAGGTCTCTAGAGCCAAGTCTTATTTCAGAATGTTGACCACGAAATAGTGGGTAAACCACTGGGTGTGAGACATTCATGAAAAAGGCACACTCTAGATGAGGTTTTTGCGATAATCAAACAGGATGTACATCCAAAATGGCTACCACTACGCAACCTCTACCTATCCTAGGATTCATTCAGAGCCGGGTATAGGGCCCCACTCAGATGTGTATGATAAATGTGTAGGTGCGGTGGGTGTAGGGAGCATACAAATATTTGCAATCCTAAAGACTACCCATATCCTGCAAAACAAAGCAAACACAAAACAAACTCTAAAAGTTTTCTACCCTAAGGTTTAGATAGTAAAACAATTAACACTAAAAATAATAAAAAATCATCAAATAATAAAAAGAAAAAAGGGTAAAACAAACACATAAAGATCACCAAAAATTTTGCATAACCAACTTTTGTAGGCTTGACTCTCAAGTATCTCCAGTGGAGTCGCCATCTGTCGCGACCGTATTAATTGCGGTGAAATAGCAACTTAAACTAAAATATATTTAATTAGGAGTCGCCACTAATTTTATTTTTTTTATTAGGAAAAATTGGAAAACCCAAGAAAAGTAGTCTTTGAAACCAGATTGGATTCGGAAGTCGGTTATGTGTAGGGAAGGGTGAAAACTTAATCCCACAGCACCCCTAACACACCCGTCCTAAGACGGTACCTTAAATTAATTATGCAAATTCTTAATAATCCTTGAAAATATTTGTTTTACCCATTTTGTAAAAAAAATGAAATAAATAAATAAATTATGAAATTTTAATTTTTGGCTTGACATAATAGAGATTCTGCTCCTACGTATCCCCAGGTGCAATGAGGAACTCAAAGTCACGTAGTTCTTTAGAAAATATTTGCGGGTTGGTTGATTTTATAAAAAAAAAAAACTTTGAAAATTTGAATTAACAAGCCGTCGCGACTCAGTTATTCAAATTAAGGATTAAATAGGTGAAGTCCGCGTCACGCTAGAGACGTCACCCACTTATTATCAAATTTGTTACAAAACTTTTATTTAAATTTTTTTTATCAATTAGTGATTTAACTTATAAAAATTTGAAAATAAGTTATTAATAAAAATAAAAATAATAATGATAATAATAATAATAATAATAATAATAATAATAATAATATTAGCAATAATGTAAATCATCAAACTGTCACAACTCGGATGATTACAAAAATTACAAGGATTAACAAGTCATTGCAGAATCAGATAACCCATTTTTATTTTTTTTTTCTAAAAAAGGTAAAAATAATAAAAATATTTTAATTATTTCTTTTATTTCTTCAGTTCCTTTTAACTTTATTTTTGTTTTAAAAAAAAGTTTGGGCTCATTAAGCCCAATTCCCTTAAGAAGGAAAAAAAAGAAATTCAAAAAGAAAAAAAATGGCTTACGATCCAAACAGAGAAACAAGTGTTGCTCTGTTCCTTATATGTTCGTGGAGAACATGCAACACAGGCTGCTCCGATGACACAGAGGGGCACGGTCCAGCCAAGTTCAACTGACGCGGCGACGCGGTGTGGAGATTCGGCCGACTTCGACTGGTCGCGAGGTTTCGCGTGATGGGGACGTGCGGTGGAGGGTGTAGAACAAAGGCACATCGGTGCGTCTCGTTTGGTGGTTGCGCGAGGTAGAGGTGAGGAAGCGATGGTGGCCGGCGACTGGGAAGATGTGAGTGTAAATGGGGGCTCTATGATTGGGTCTTCACGGTTTGGTCTTGGCTGGAGAGTACGGTGGAAGCCGGTGTTTTCCGGATCTGGGTCCTGGTTCGGAAGGGTGCGATCTGGTGGTGCTTTCGGTTGGGTGGTTTTTGGTTGGGTGATGGTGAGGTGAGGTTGAAGGATGATGGAATGCTGATGAGTTTGTGGTGGCTTGGTTGTACGTTTGGTTCGGATTGTGGAGGATGTGGATGCTCACGGTTGCAAGGGGACAGTGAATGGTCTAGACGTGGCAGGGGGTTAAAGAATGGTGATGGTGTTTATTTGGTAGTGAAGATTATGAGGGAGGTGCTTGACGTTATGGCGAGTGTGTATGTGTAAGTCTCAAGGTTAAAAGTTCCGCCTCTCGAGTGTGTGGGTGATAGGTATTTATGGGGTATTTATGGGAGAGGATTAGGTTGATGAGTTTGAGTTAAAATGCGATTAGGAATTTGTTTAGGATAAGTGATGGGGGTTTAGGATAAGTTTGTTTAGGATGAGTTTGAGTTAGGATGGGTTTATCTTTGGGATAAGTTTATGTTAAGATGGGTTTGATGATAACCGCGAAGGTTGGTTTAGGATAAATTTGTGGTAGGATGAGTTATGGTTAGTTTATGATAGGTTTGTTTGGGATAGTTAGGATAAGTGCTTAGGATTAGGATAACGATGAGGTTTATTTAGGATAAGTGCTTAAGGGTTGTGGGTTAATGGGTTAGATCATGGGTTATGGGTCAATGAGTTGGTTTAGGGGTTAATGGGCTAATGAGTTGAAAGATGAGTATTTTTCTTTTTTTATTTTTTTTTTATTTTTTTTATTTTTTATTTTTTACAAAATGCCCAGGACAAAATTGGGTGTTCACAGGATTCACCTAAATTTTAGCTTCATCATTTTCATAATTTTTCATATTTGGTACAAGTCATTCCGGTATTAAATGTACAACTGGTATACTTAAAAATACCAAATTAACTCAGTTTACCTTGAAACTTTAACTACACCTTATTTCATACATTTGTGACCTAAAAATAAAATTTTCATATTAATGTCCCTTATCTAAGAAATTTATACTATTTTCTTGAGTTAAAATAGTCATTTTGCATGTTCTGTGTTGCGGCAAAGTGCCTAAACTAACTCAGAAAGTCACGAGATTACTTGGACATGTTAAACAAATGTTATAGTTCATTTTTATCCATAAACATCACTAACATGTTAAGGAGGATGTTACACTTTTCCTTCTCATCAAGCATACACACTATTGCTTAGAAGGACACGCATAAGCAGAGGCATAAGGAGAGAAAAAGGTGATTAAAAAAGGAGAATTTCTTTAGTAAGAAACTAAGAGAGTGAAGCTTAGTTGACAAAGAAAGTAAAGGAGCGTGCATAGAAAGGGCAATAAAGTTTGGTCTAGTACTCCCAGAAGGTAAGGTTCCTTCTCCATTCTACTATTTTTCAGGCTTTAGGTAGACTTTTTGCTCTTTATTTTTTGTCTTCTGCCATGAATGATACATTTGTGATTTTTAATGTGTATTTGAGTTTACTTGAGAGCTTCCCTAACATAGTCAATTGTCTTCTCATTATGTTCATTACTCAAACACGACATCACCATAAACCTTCTGCCCACATTCCAAAAACCTACATACAAACCTCAAACACTGCAAATACCCACTACAAACAGAGACTAATTCCTAACAAAAACTCAGCACATAACACCCTATGACCATAACAGAACACCTCACCATACATTCATTTGCGCTTTTCACAAAATCACCATCTCAAGACCATTAATTCATCAGACATAACCTGCAATCAAACTTAACAGGGACCAAATACCAAATCAAAGAATACCAAAATTCCCAAATTCCTCAAGTTGCAAGCACCCAAATACCCATCAAATAAACCTCCTTTCCATTCTTAACCAAAAAATAGTGACCTATCACTACCACCACATTTCCATTGTGAACCATCCTTCACTCGACCCAACAACCAAGACACGCACTAGTGATTCGAGTGCCGAGCTCAACCAAATAACAAAATTCTAATTCTACCGATAACTTGTAGCACAAGGCAGCAAACTGAGTTGTTTCTCAAGGATCAAGGTACCAATCAAACCAAATCAAGGTCAATCAGGGGGAATTGTGTATGCAAAATGTAAACTTAATAATTAAATGTAATAAAAATCAAATTGTAAGGCAACCAATCTAAGAAACTGTTAGAAACCTAGTTGGCTTGTCATCAATCACTAAATATGCATTTGAATTGAATTAATTGGTTAATCTATGATTGACTAAAATTTTTGCATCTTACACAAAGAATTCAATACTAGATAATCACTTAGAATTTAACTAACAAGTGATTCATAGGCTTGCGATCGTTAGATTCATGCAACCTATGCTAGTTTAACAACTAGAATTCAATTAACTTAGATTAACAAAATTGCCAACTTAACCGTCTTCAATTCATGTGACTAAACCAAAATTAATCAATCATAATTTAATCACAAATCTCAATTAGGATTAAGGATCTAATCGGATCACATCACACAACAAAAATCTCTAATCATGCAATTCAAATCCAAATCAAGAGAAGAAGAAGATAATCGAAATTAGGTACAGAATCTCAAAGCCAAACTAAAATTTTCTCAAGATCCTTGGATTAATCTCAAATGTTTAGCTCTCTATGGCTGCAGCACACAGTTTGCAAAAGAAAGGAGAAAATTATAGGTAGAAGAATCAAGTAGTTAGGATTAAGGCTACTATCTATCTCGGGTCCCCTATTTATACAAAAACAAATTAAGAATCCTAATTTCTCCTTAAGTTAAAATTAATTTTCTGCCTCTTAGCTTTCATTGGCCACCGAAATTACTTGATTTGAGCTTAAGATGAGAGAGTTATGCCCAAATCACTCTCAATGGATCTCTATACTAGTTAGCCGACTTCACAGGGACTAAACATTATCAAAACGTTATAGTTTCAATTAGTGGTCTTCATAAGAGTTTGATTCTTATGTGTAAGCTTTCTAATGACACTAGTTTTAACTCCAAAAGACCCTTACAACCTAAGTTATGGACCAATTAGTGCACGCTACTCGGGTAGTAGCTACAACACCATTATTCTTACTTTCAAGCCCAATTCGGTCTGCTAAATATCTAATTCAGCTCTGGGGCTCTTCATGAAAGTTTAGAGCTCTCTTTTATATTTCCTACAAGGCAAGATACATAATTTTTAAATATCTAGAACTCAAGATATGACCGAAATACAAAAATAGTGTAAAATCCTAATAATGCTAGAAAGATCAATTAAGCTCAATTTAAGCCAAACTTACAAAACATGGCCAAACTCAATCAATTAAGTCCATGGAGAGTGTAAAAAGACTAAAAATAAGGATTTATTAATGTATGAAATCTGTGATTATCAAATTCTCCCACACTTAGCTTTTGCACATCCCGGACAAACTAAAGATTCAAACTAAGGGATAAAGAACACAAAAACTCAAACACCAAAACTCAAAGAGATTAACTTTCCAATGACCTTCAAGAATGTAAAAGTTTACAAGTAAAGATAGCAGCCAAGAAGTTTAAGGGATCAAAACATTCATGAAGAGACATTTCTTTACATCTTAAATCAATAAGCAAGGTAATTTCAATTGAAAAGCATAAACCAAGAATGATAGATTCTCACAAAATATACTCTCACTCTCTCAAGTGTTTAGTGTTAGAAATGTTTAGAAGGTAAGTGTTTCACTCAACTCAACTCATGAAAATTTACACTACCATAAGCTTGCCTATCTTCTAATTCTCCACTATTCTATACACATGCATACACAAATCAAGAGGGATTTATTTAAGATTGTAATGGGGCTAAGGTAAGGGATGAGAATGATAAGGATATGACAAGCTAAAACCAAAGAGAATAAAAGAACATTGGAGATGAATTCTAAGTGTTAGGAATTGCTGATACATCTTGCAGCGAAAAAATAGGATTCCCACCAAGGATCCATGCGAAAAGCCACAATCTGAGTTTTAAAATATTTACCTCTTGAAGCGTGATCAAAAGGAAGTGACGTGAATCACCAACACCGTAATAACAACGATGTCTCTGCGGTATCCACACGAACAGACTCACAAATGTCCAACATCTGCAAAGAGGAGCCTCACGTCTCTCACACAGTGCTAGCTGCGAAGAGAAGAGAAGAAACCTGTCGCTCTCTCACTCACTTTTCTGTAGGTGCGGCTAGGGTTATGTAATATGTGTGTCTTAGCAACCCCTTAGCAGTACTATTTATAATAGTGACTGCCTTAAGTGAGTGTGAGCAGCAGCAAGGTAAGCTGTGCAACCCTTGACTCATCTGTTATGAGTCTGACCCATATTTGAATCCGAGTCCAACTTGGATTTATTGCTCCAATTTTAGTATGCTCTATGTGTGTAACCCTATAGGTTCTCATTACGTTGGCAGTAATATTAAATCTCATTTTAATATTATAAGCAGTGAGCGGTATCTAGCAACATATCGCTGCTACCTAAGTAATAAGAATGACAGTGATTTGACATAACCTTTCCGTGACCAATGTTTCATTTACGTTTAGTCCCTTTGTCAAGATATCTAGATTGAACACAAGGTATGGAATGCGTCACCCTTGTATAGTCCAATCATTCGTTTCCTGATACTCGAGTAAACTTTGTAACAACAAATGAAATCAATATCTCATATTGACTCATTTGAGCATGACCATTCATTTCGCAGTCTCACTCAATCAGGGGGCCCGAAGATATTGTTCCTGTTATGTAGGAGTGACAAATCCCATCTAGGTCACTCACATCCCTCTGCATGATTCGCGGTATGTCCAATAACTAACTTTATAATCACCTTGTTACAAATGATGTTTGATGGCATTAAAACACACAACTCCTCGTGTAGGAATCATAGTGATTTCAGGTGAAAAGACCACAGACACCATTGTCACTATGAGAATTGTTTATGACACTCATGTAATGATCCATGTAGCGTTCTCATGGGGGGTCAGTCTAGTACATCATTACTCTAATATGTACCCATATGAAGACTTGATATCTCATATCCATGACTCGTGAGATGTGGTCATCAGTCTACGCACATACTAGTCTTAATGCATTATTGTTGTCCTAATTAATAATAATACTCGACTAGAGACATTTAAGAATAGTGTTCTAATTATATCCAATAGGATCTCACGATCAAGTCAACCACTTGATGTCCTATGGCATCAAACTTACTATTCTAAGGACTTTATTATGTTTATTAAAAAAGAACACAATAAATAAAATGCCTCATATATTAAAATAAGCATAATAGAATGTATGTAAATACAGACAAATGTATCAGCCTCTAGGGCATACACCAACACTAAGAACAAGCACGAAAGTTTAATGTGATTCCATATGATGCAAATTATTCTCTTCATATATATTCCCTCTTCCTTTTTTTTTATAGAAATATTGCAACCTTTTTTTTAAGAGAACAATTTAGTACAGCATTTTCACACACCCCAAACTTAAACCTTGTTTGTCCTCAAGCAAGACCAAACAACAATAATAATTTAAAATTCCCCCACATTTGTTCATGAGCTCATCCAAGGATAATGCAAATGTTCTCCTATTCCTTAAGGTAAAGGGACAACATGGTTTTTCACTAAGGGTATATAATAAACTAAGAACAACAAAGAATAGGAAAATAAGCTCAAAAGAGTTAATCAACGGGAAATACATAAGGTTAGCTATTTGGCTAAAGTAGAGAATGCAAGAAAAGAATGCCTCAATCATGTTCATGCATGCATGTGAAAATATAGTCTAAAAAAAAATCAAAGCAAGTTCTAGAGTGATCAAAATCCATGAGTGAAAATCACACAACAAGGAAGAGAATGACACAATTACTTAATCCATTCATAAATAAGCTCAAATTCTCACAAGGTATAAGTCTATCAAACTTAATGTACTAATTCAATTTCCATTACCAAACAAATCAAATTCAAGATGAAAGACAATTCATTCACTTATGTCATGAACATCGAATTCTCAATTTGTCCAAACTCACAACTTCCACATATCTCAAGAGTCATTGGAAAGTAATTAAAAACTAAAAACAAGAAACACACCAAATCTTTTTTTTTTCTTTCAAAAACATCAAAATAGAATTTAAAAACAAAATAAAAACATAATTGAAAAACAAAAAAATAGAAAATAGAATTGACAAAAAATAGAAATAACAACAAAATTAAAACAAAAAATAAAAAAATAGAAAATAAAAATAAAAATAGAAATAAAAATAGAAAAAGCAAGTAAATACACAAAATAAAAAAGAAAACAACAGACAAAAAATAAATTGGCAAAAAAATAGAAAACTAAATTAAAAACAAAAAAACTAAAACAGAAAATAAACAAGTAAGGAAAGGAAACTCCCTCTTTCATGTTGGATAAGTAGCATCAAGCAAGGCCACCTCCTCCATGGTATGTTCTTGGAAACCATCATAAAAGTGCTTGAGTCTATGCCTATTAGCCTTGAACCTCCTCTTTGTAGTCACATCTTGAAGCTCAACTACATCATAAGGAAAAACATTAGTAATAACAAAAGGACCTTCCTACCTAGATCTTAATTTTCTAGACATCAATTTAAGACGAGAATTATATAAAAGCACTTTTTGACCAATCTCAAATATTTTTCTCATAATCATCTTATCATAGAAGGCTTTGGTCTTCTCTTTATAAAGCTTGGAACTTTCATATGCCTCTAAGCGGATCTCCTCCAATTCCTGTAATTGTAGCTTTCTCTCCATGCTCGCTTGGTCTAGGTCCAGGTTGCACCTCTTCACTGTCCAAAATATGCGACGCTCAATTTCCACCGGCAGGTGGCATGCCTTGCCAAAGACAATTTGATAAGGGGACATCCCAATCGGTATGTTATAGGCAGTCCGCTAAGCTCATAAAGTATCCTTAAATCTCTTGCTTTAGTCCTTTTTGTTAGATTGGACTGTCTTTTGAAGTATCTGTTTAATCTCTCTATTGGAAACCTCAGCTTGCCCATTGGTTTGGGGCTGGTAAGGTGTAGAAACTTTGTGCATGAGTCCATACTTCTTCATCAAAGCCTCTATGCTCTAATTACAAAAATACGAGCCCTGATCACTGATGATGGCCCTTGGGACTCCAAACCTATAGAAAATCTATGATCTAACAAAATCCACAACAACTTTAGAATCATAAGTCCGAGTGTCTTTTGCCTCTACCCACTTAGATACATAATCAACAGTGAGCCAAATGTAAACAAAACCAAAAGAAATAAGAAAGGGTCCCATAAAATCAATACCCCATATATAAAAAATTTCACAAAATAGCAAAGGTTTCTGGAGCATCTCATTCTTGCGAGAAATGTTCCCTATTCTCTGGCATTGTTCACAAGACTTACAAAATAAGTATACATCATGGAATAAGGTAGGGCATTATAAACCAGAGTCCAAGACTTTCCTAACTGTACGTTTAGGTCCAAAATGTCCACCACATGCAAATGCATGACAAAAGCTAAGAGCATAATCAAACTCATAATCAGGTATGCATCTCCTAATCACTTGGTCACTACAAAATCTCCACAAATAGGGATAATCCCACACATAATACTTAGATTAACTCTTTAACTTATCAATATGAGCCCTAGTGAAATATGCAGGCAGTGCACTGGTAACCAAGTAATTAACTAAGTCAGCAAACCAAAGAGAGGTAGTCTTACCTTGCAATTGTAAAAGCTGCTTATTTGGGAAGGAGTCATGGATGGCCATAGGCTCTGTAGCTCTCTCAATTTTACTCAAATGATCAACCACCAGGTTTTCTGCTCCACTCTTATCCTAAATTTCAAGATCAAACTCCTAGAGCAGCAGCATCCACCTAATTAGTCGTGGTTTTGCTTTGGGTTTCTTAAAAAGGAACTTCAGCATTGTATGATAAAAAATACAACTACTTTAGAACCAAGCAGATATGATCTAAATTTGTCTAACACAAATACAATGGCTAAGAGTTCTTTTTTTATGGTTGTGTAGTTGGCTTAAGCAACATCCAAAGTTCTTGAGGCATAGTAGATCACATAAGGATCCTTCCCTATTCTCTGTGCCAGGACAGCTTCCACCGCATAATTGGAGGCATCATACATAAGCTCAAATGGAAATGTCTAATTAGGGGGTTGGATGATGGGAGCACTGGTCAACACCTTCTTCAAATGATCAAAGGCTTCCTAGCATTTTTGGTCAAAGACGAACTCCACATCCTTTTTATAACAAATTAGATAGTGGAAGGGCGATCTTTCTAAAATCCTGGATGAAGTGCCTGTAAAAACCTGCATGTCCCAAAAAGAAAAGCACCTCCTGCACATATATGAGATAAGATAAACAGGTAATGACATTTATTTTAGAAGAATCTACTTCAATGCCCTGACTAGAGACTACACGGCCTAAAACTATACCCTATGCTACCATGAAATGACATTTTTCAAAATTTAGAACAATGTTAGTTTTAATGCATCTATACAATAACTTAGCCAGACTATCCAAACAAGAATCAAAATAAGAGCTGTAAACAGTAAAATCATCCATGAATACCTCTATGCACTCTTCTAAAAAGTCTAAAAAGATGCTCACCATATATCACTGGAAGGTGCTAGGGGCATTGCAGAGGCCAAAGGGAAGGTGCCGAAGGGACATGTAAATGTGGTATTCTCTTAGTCTTTTGGTGCAATATGGATCTGGAAGTATCTATTGTAACCATCCAATAAGCAATAGTGTGACATACCAGCTAACCGCTTCAACATCTGGTCAATGAATGGAAGGGGGTAATGGTCTTTTCGAGTAGCCTAATTGAGCCTTCTGTAATCAATGTAGACTCTCCAACTATTTTGTACTTTGGTAGAAATTAGCTCATTCTTCTGATTAGCCACAATAGTCACTCCAAATTTCTTAGGGATAACCTGCACTGGACTTACTCATTGACTATTAGAGATGGGATAAAAAATGTCAGCCTATAGTAGCTTGGTCACCTATTTCTTCACCATATCCAAAATTAGAGGATTCAGTCTCCTTTAGGGCTACCTCACTAGTTTAGCTTTATCCTCAAGAAAAATTTTGTGCATGCATGTGAAAGGGCTAATCCAGGAATATTCACCAGTGTCCATCCGATGGCCCTTTTATTCTCTCTCAAAACTTGTAGTAATCTCGCCTCTTACTCAGCAGGGTGGTTTTTGGCTACAATCACCGGAAGCTGCTCATTATCTGCTAAGTATGCATACTTCAAGTACTCAGGTAACAGCTTTAGCTCTAATTTCAGTGGATGCACTATAGAAGGTAATAATCTAATGGGTTGCTGCTGCTCTGCTTCTGCTGCATGAACCTCTGCATATATATCACTTGTTATATAATCTGCTAACACAGGAACATATTCATCATATCCCAAAAATGCATAAATTTCAAAACACACAGAACACAACTTATCACTATCATAACTAGCACACGCATCACTGCACATAGAGTCACCAAAATTAGCAATCTCAGGAAACTCCTCACACAAGTCAGCATACACATTATCAATCAAATCATCAATTAAATCAATATGAAAGACAAAATATTCTTCTATGGGATGTTTCATAGCATCAAGAATATTAAACCTCACAATGGAATCTCTAAACTCCATGGATAAAACTCCTGCATGCACATCAATCTTTGTCCGTGCTATTTTGAGGAAAGGTCTCCCTAGGATAAGGGGAGTCTCGATGGATGATGACTCTCCCTCAATCTCTAAAATGTAGAAGTCTGTTGGGAATATCAGCTCATTTACCCAGACCAACATATCCTCCACTAAACCAACTGGGTAAACATTACTCCTATTAGCTAGCTAGATCACCACATATGTAGCCTGCAAAGGATCAAGTTCAAGGGAATTAAAAACAGACATAGGCATTACATCAATGGAAGTACCTAAGTCTAGCATGTCATTCTCAAATCTATAATTCCCTATTATGCAAGGAATTGTGAAAGTCACTGGATCCTTGCACTTTTGTGGCATAGGTTGGATGAAGGCTGAAACATTCTGCCCCGTGCTCCTTCAAGAACTTGGCATACTTTAGTATCTGCTTGATTGCATCTAGTAGTGGGTTGTTTACTTCCACTTTTCTAAAAGTCTCAAGCAGTTCTTTATCTTTCTCAGCCTTTTCTATTTTTTTGGACTGTGTGGCTCTTTGTGGAAAAGGAATAGCTATGAGAGGTTGAGGTTTCTATTTGGCTCCAGTGGTTGCTTTTTCATCATCATTAGCAGATTTCTGGGCTGATGCACCAAAATCAAGTGTGGCTACTAGTGATGGCTCTTGCAAATTTTTTGTTCACTACTGGTTGGGAATCCACCTCCATTGTTTTTCTAGACCTTAGTATAACAGAACTCACATTCCCCTTTTGATTGCGAATTATTTGGGAATGGAGTTGGCTAGATCCTTGATTCTGCAATTGACTCAGAGTAGAAGCTAACTGTCCAATTTGAGTTTTCAAGTTTTGAATTTAAGGTTCTGTCCTTTGTTGAAACTGTATGTTGTTGGTGGCCATCTGCTTCATTAGATCCTCCAAAGTAGGCTCAGATTTTGTGGCTACAGGACCTTGTGGTTATTGCTAGAAGGGTGGTCTACTTAGTCTAGCCTGTTGTTGAAATTGCTGCTGTCACATTAGCTGTTGGAAGGGCTACTTGTACTGCTACTGTGGTGTTGCATTCCCATCTCAAGTTAGGATGATCTCTCTAGCCATGATTGTATGTGTTAGAGAATGGATCATATCTTTGTTGCTACTGTTGGAATTATGGTTTACTAGGAAAGACACCTGATGCAACAACAAATTGGTCTTGGAATGTAGAACTGTCATCTTGAAGTGTAGGGCATGCATCTGTGGGGGTGTGAAGGATAAGAATAGATACTGCACACTCTAGCAGGCTCTTGCACAGATGGTTGGTGCCTCTCTACTGCAAATTGTCTCATCAAAGAGGTTAGCTCATCAAGTATATATTCTAGTCTTTATTAATCAGCATTAGAAAGCTAGACTTCATTGACTCCTCTGGTTGGAATTATCATTCTGGTACCAAATTACTGTGAGTTGGCAGTCATGTTTGCAATCAAGTTTCTGGTAGTGGCTGGGGTTTTGTCAACTAAGGCACTTCTACTCGCAGCATCCAACATGCTTCTGTCCATTGGTAGCAAGCCTTCATAAAAGTACTGGATCAATAGCTAATCACTAATCTGGTGGTATAGGCAGCTTACGCATAATTTCTTGAATCTCTTCCAGTATTTATACAAGGTCTCACCATACATCTGTTTGATCCCATATATATCCTTGCTAATTCTAGCAACTCTTGAGGCAGGGAAAAACTTCTCCAAAAACAGTCTCTTCATGTCATTCCAGCAAGCGATAGCTCTTAGTTGCAAGTAGTATAACTAGTCCTTGGCTACACCATCTAATGGAAAGGAAAGGCTCCCAGCTTGATGTGTTCCTTTGTAATTCCTTGTGGTTTCATAGTGGAACAGACTACATGAAACTCCTTTAAGCGCTTGTGAGGGTCCTCTCCTACAAGACCATGAAACTTGGGCAACAAGTACTATATTTAAGTTCAAAATCAGCATCCAAACTAGGATATTGAATGCACAATGGTTGATAGTTCACATCAGGTGCAACTAGTTCCTTTAAGGTCCTATTTTGCATGTTATCAGCCATAGGTGTAGTGTTATATATATGCTCACCTTTAGTTTTAAATTCTATGTCAGTCTCAACCTCTGATGTTATTTTTTCACTAATCCTATGAGTCCTATTCAATATATGCAAGGTTCTTTCAATTTTAGGATCAATGTCAAGTATATGACTATTAGAAGACCTAGTCATGCATTAGATAGCACTATAGGGACTCAAAATTGACTTAAAACACAAAAACACAAAGCAATGGTAAAAATCACATAAAAATTCAACAAAAACTATGTATATAGATTTTTAAATATTATGAGACCACCAGAAGGTGAAAATTAGTCAAAAATACTACCAAATAATAAAATAAAAAATTTTACAAAATTGAAAAGTGGTCTAAACGATGAAATTTGGGCAAACCAGGGGTGACCTCACAACATAGTGAGCTTTGTTGATTAGGTCATTTTCCTTCAACTGGTCAAGTTTCAACTCATTCTAAGAATGTTTATCCATACAAAATTAAAAAAAAAACTTAAAATCACTTGTTTTCACCTGAAAACCACCAAAACAAAGAAGAAAAGGGTTAGAGGGTTAATGAAAGTCTTGATATGATTAATTAGCACCTAAGGATCCCCGAAAATGGCGCCAAATTTGATTAGAGTGTCGAACTTAACCAAATAACAAAATTCCAGTTTTATTGATAACTTGTAGCACAAGGCAGTGAACCGAGTCATTACTCGAGGATCAAGGTACCAATCAAGCCAAATCAAGGTCAAATAGGGGGGAATTGTGTATGTAGAATGTAAATGTAATAATTAAATGTAAGAAAAATCAAATTGCAAAGCAAACAATCTAAGAAACCGTCAGAAACATAGTTGGCTTGTCATCGATCACTTAACATGCATCTGGATTGAATTAATTGGTTAATTAATGATTGATCAAAATCTCTATATCAAACACAAAGAATTAAACACTAGATAATCACATAGAATTTAACTGACAAATGATTCATAAACCTGCGATTACTAGATTCATGCAACCTATGCTAGTTTAACAACTAGAATTCAATTAACCTAGATTAACAAATTTGCTAGCCTAACCATCTTCAATTCATGTGACTAAACCACAATTAATCAATTACAATTTAATCATAAATCTCAATTAGGATTAAGGATCCAATCGAAGCACATTACGCAATAGAAATCTCTAATCATGCAATTCGAATCCAAATCAAGAAAGGTAGAAGATAATTAATTCAATTCAAAATCAAAATTAGGTACAGAATCTCAAAGTCAAAATAGAATTTCCTCAAGATCCTTGGATTGATCTCAAATGTTTAGCTCTCTATGGTTGCATCATAGGGTTTCTAAAAGAAAGGAGAAAATTCTAGGTAGAAAAATCAAGTAGTCAAGATTAGGGCTACTATTTATCTCGAGTCCCTTATTTATACAAAAATAACTAGCTTAAAAATTAAGAATCCTAATTTACCCCTATGTTAGAGTTAATCCTCTGCCTCTTCACTTTTTTTGGCCACCGAAATCACTTGATTTAGGCTTAAGATGAGAGAGTTATGCCTAAATCACTCTCAATGGGTCTCTAGACTAGTCAGTCGAATTCACTAGGGTAGAACACTATCAAAACGTTGTTGTTTCAATTAGTGATCTTCATAAGAGTTTGAGCCTTATGGTAAGATTTCCAATGGCACTAGTTTCAACTCTAAAAGACCTCTACAGCCCAATTTATGGACTAATTAGTGCATGCTACTCGGTTTCCAATGATAGCACCCTTGTTTTGACTTCTAAGCCCAATTCGGTCTACTAGATATCTGATTCAACTTTGGGGCTCTTCATGAAAGTTGTAGAACTCTCTTTTATATTCCCCACAAGGCAAAATATATAATTTTTAGATATTTGAAACTCAATATATGACCGAAATACAGAAACAATGTAAAATCTTAATAATGCTAGAAAGATTAATTAAGCCTAATTTGAGCCCAAATTTATAAAACATGACCAAACTCAATCAATTAAGTACATGAAAATTGTAAAGGACTAAAAATAGGGGTTTATTAATGTCTAAAATATGTTATTATTAACCAGCCACACCCCTGCAGCCACCACGACAAACCACATTTCATCATCTCTCAAACCACTGCACTCATTGCCACTACACCACGCCGCCATCAACGCCCCTCACCCGGAACCCGCAACCCCAAACACTAGAAGACCCGAATCCCCCAGATCCTACTGCTACGCTGTCGTATTGCCACCATCTGACCATCTTGTCGCCATCCTTGTCCTCAGCTGTTATACCTCTCTCTCCCCTGTTTGTGCAATGACGATACCCCATTATTTTTTTTTGAGTTTTGTTCTTTTTTTTATTTGATGGCTTTAATTTGTTTAAGTTAGGGTCATTTTGGATTTGGGATGCCAAGTATTGGGCTAGTAGTCTTTCCAAAATGTTGATACCAAAAAAAAAAATTTACTGTCTTGGGTTTGAGCTTAAAAGGTTTAGTTTAAGTTAGGAATGTTTCTACATCATAGTGGGCCAAAGTTTTTTTTTCTTTAATAAATTAGATTTTTTAGAGTGTCTTGTTATGCATAAGTAAAAATGCCAAATAAAGAAAGATAAAAAAAGCAAAAAAAAAACTAAAACAATATAAAAAAAATTGAAAAATATAGAAAATGCTAAAAAAGGAATAAAAATAAATTTATGGGTTAGTTTGACTTGAATTTGATTTATATTTGTCTCTTTGTTGATTTATTTAGTTTGTTGACTCATTATTATGTCAGTTGACATGTTGCTTTAATTAATCCATTTGTTTTGGAATGTTTTAAGCTTCTTTTTTAATTAATTAAAATTAACCAACTCACAAATATTTTCTAGAGAACGACATGACTTTAAGTTCTTCATTACATCCGGGGATACATAGGAGTAGAATTCCTATTCCGTCAAACCAAAAATTAAATTTTCATAATTTATTTGTCTATTTAGTTTATCTTTTAAAAAAATGGATAAAACAAATATTTTCAAGAGTTATAAAAAAATTGCATAACTGACTTAAGGTAACTGTCTCAAGACGAATGTGTTAGGGGAGTTGTAGGATTAAGTTTTCACCCTTCCCTATACATAATCAACTCTTGAATCTAATCTGGTTTCAAAGACTATTTTCTAAGAAAGGTTTTCCAATTTTTCTTAATTCAAATAAAATTGATGGCGACTTCATTTTCTATTCACTTTCTTTTTTTAAAATCCCATTTGTTTGTCGCTCCCATCACAGATCTCGGTCTGAATAGTTACTTTTCACATGCTATAAAAGGCTCCAAGCTTGAAATGAAGAAGGTTGAACCATTTGAGAACAATCTGAGAAAGATTAAAGCTCATACACAAAGAATAACCCTCTCACCTCTACCTACTTTATTCTGAAACTTCTAAAATCCTTAGTAGTGTGTTACAGGTTCCACAAATCTGAGTTTATACACTATTTGAGTTATTCCAGGTTCTATCTACTTGTTGATGGAGAGCTTGTGGGTTGTGTAAGCCACTTGTAAGCTTATTAAAGTTGATTGTAAAAGCCTAAAGAGGCTTGGTAAGAAAGAAAACTAGTGAAACGTGCCTGGAGAGGCTGAAGGAAAAGAATACTCATTTATAAGAGTCTAAAGAGGCATGATAAGAAAGAATACATTTACATAATGAAAATCCTAGTATTTGCTTGGCACTGGGTGTTGTCCCAAGTGGTTTAGGAATGAACAAGTGTAAATCCTGGTGTTTTGCTTCTCTTTCTTCACTTTAAATCATTCCAATCTGTTCTGATACTGGTCTTATGTAAATCAATGTTTATCTCTATAAAAACTAAAATGTTTTTAGTTAAAGTGAACTTAACAAGAATCTTCATACTGTAAAGTTTGAATCTAAGTTTCTAGAGTAGGTTCTTGTCATTGAGAAAGGTTTTTCAATGTTTAAGTGTTGATACACTAAGCTATTAATTATAAAAGAATTCTGGTGTTGTAATATGAAACTGTAAGAAAGATCAGTTTTACTCAACCTGTGAACTCTCTTGCTTTGTAATACTTGTTCTTTCTTTTCCTTATTGTGAACTCTCTCATTAACCATTATACTTTAAAGCAACCTTCTCACCTCCCAGTTTGTTAAACTTGAGAAAAATGTGAAAAGTCTGAGATTTTTAGGTGAAAAGTAATATAATTTAGTCCCCTTTCTTGTGTTACATCTAACTTTAAACTAGTATTTGGAGGTAGGCTATGCAGTCTCACACTTTCAAAATCAAGTCGGCTATCATTCAGATGGTCTAATCTTCTCTACAGTTTGTGAATTTTCCTCATGATGGCCCCAAAACCTATTTAGCCAACTTCATTAAGTTATGTGATACTCTCCGACATAACGAGGTGTCTAAGGATGCTATTCATTTGCTAGTCTTCCCCTTTACTTTGAGGGAACAAAGGAAGAATTAGCTGTACTCCTTGCCCAATGACTCTATCACCACTTAGGATGAGCTTGTAGGCAAGTTTTTGGCTAGGTTCTTTTTTCCTATGAAGGCAATGAAGCTAAGGAAGGATATTACTTCTTTCAAGTAGCTTGAGGGAGAGACTTAGTTTGAGGCCTAGGAGCAATTCAAGGAGATGTTGCAAAGATGCTCATATCATGGTATCACTAAAAAGATGCTTTTCCATACATTCTATAGTTGGTTGACTACTCCTATACGATTAACCATGGATACTGGCAGCCAGCTTGGTACGCGTAAAATACACTAAGAGCAAGTGCACTCTATCGCCAAGTCATATAGGACTTGAGTCCCAGTTATCAATCCTACAAGAAATAAATGATAATCACTAGATTCACTAAACTCTTTGTTATTATTTTATTTCTTTTTCTTCCACATTGAGGACAATGTTTATCTTAAGTATGGGGGTACTTTTATAATTTTTGTCAAAAAAAAATTTAATGAGCACTTGAGTTTTGCTGGTAAATAAGCTAGAATTGTGTGTCAATGTCCTGATTTATTTTGAGCTGATGGAGATATGTTTTGAAGGGGATTCCTTTGATCATGAACTGATTTTGTGTGAACCAATCTTTTTCAATGAAGTAAAGTGAAATTTAACTTCTTATTTGGAATTTAGCTATGTCTGCTTGCTTTTGTTCTCTTTATCAACTTAGTGATAGCAAATTCTGGGTCCTTTCATAAGATAAAAACTTATTAGCCCATTTGCTTACTACAAGTGCACGAGTCATTTAAGTAATACATATACAGAGTAAGAGATCGTTCCCTCGAGGACATTAACTTCCAAAGCTAAATATCAACCAATAGCTTAATTATTTCTATTCAAGAATATATATAATAGAGGAAAGTGCAGTAAAACTAAATCTAAAGACATAAAAGCGATAAATGAAAGTAAAGATAATGGTTTAGAGATTTAGGAAATCCTTCTTCACCTCATACTTCAATTAATGATATGCAATTCTTATAAGCAACATTAATGAATAGTTAAGTTAGCTTGAGAATCTACTTTAGTTAAAAGCCTATGTCTAGGTTAATCAACCATAGCCTCATTTGCCTAATTCACTATGTTTCCATGAGAACTAGTACAAACTCCACTCATTAAGATCTATTCTCAAATACTTGCTATGCATAGCTAAGAGGTATATTTCTATTCTATTAGCGAATCAACTTATCCAAGCCAATTGAATGAAATCGAACATGCATCAACCATACGTATGATCTAAAATCCAAATTCCTATATTTAGGTTCATCAAATTTCATCAAACCACTTAAAAACTTATCAAATAATCAAGAGTATTAAGATCCATATGATTAAACAGAACCAAATATCAATATTCATGTAAGGATCCAAAGTAATCCCTAAATACAGCTCAGTTAATCATTGAACACGAAAATAGAATCACAAAAATCATGTTCAAGATAGATGAAAGAGAGAAAAGAGGAAGGAGAAGGAAGGAAGCTCATGGATTTGGCTCTTTGATGCTTGAATCTCCTTCCATGAAGAAGAAGGCTTCCAACCTTGCCTCCATTGGCTTCCTCAGCCTCCAAACATTGAAACCTACCTGTAGCTCTCTAAACCTAAACGGCTTCTCCAATTAAAATATGATAAAATAGTATTTATAGGCTCAGAAAAATAGGGGACGCCGCGACGTCAAACACATCATGCCGCAACGTGCATACAATTAGGTTACAGACGTCGTGGCATCGAATTCTTAGCGTCGCAACGCCCTAGATATCTAGGTCACCTATGCCACGACATTCACTTTATTCCGCCGCGGTGCTTTGGCCTCGGGTCTTTGTACTGATGCAGGGGACTCCACCAATGCCGCGGCATTAACATGCCCACGTCGCGGCGTTCAGCTCGTCCACAAAATTCTGCAGCAAATATCACTCCAGCGCCGCGACATTCATTTCCTACGTCACGACGTTGCTTACTAAGATGCAAATTTGGCTTTCTCTTCCACTTTTGACTCAAATGCTCCATATATCATCTTGTTTGGAATCCTTCCTATAATAGAGAAATCACCAAATCAATAACAGATACAAATTCACTCAATCTCTTATCAAATACGCACAATTTGCTCAATATCACATAGGAAGGTATCTAAATTAGAATATGACAAATATAAGCTTAAAACCTTCCAAATATGCATTATAAACAAGAATTAAGCACTCTTTTAAGTGTAACACCCCAACTTTTGGGTTAAGTACAATATTATCCTAAATGTACTTTTTATATTTTCTGTAAGTTATAAGTTGAATTTGACTGTTTCGTGATTGTATTTGACTGTTGTATGTGATTTGCTCTGAGTCAATAAAATAATAATTTTCTGGCCAAAAAAATCTTATTTTAATTATTTGGAGCTGGAGGATCTTACTAAACCCAATTTCGAGTGATATGTATATTAATCTTTCAATTTTTAGGATTTAACTGTGTAATAAAATAATTTTATATTATTATAATATTATTTTAATTGACAAGATTCTCTTGTCTCAAAAATAGTAGAAATCTGCTCCAAAATGACCATGGACTCAGAAAAGTCTGTGGGACCCATGTTTAGAGTAGCAGTCAACGTTTCTGGCTAGACTAAATTCTAAGCCAATAAGAACTAGTCAACAAAAGTGGCTTGAAAGTTTCTAACTAATAAGGTATAGTCAAACAAAGTGGCAAAGACTTTATTGTGGACCATTGGATGAAAAGCTTGATTAAGATGTCTTTGATCATAACCATTGATCAAATCAATGGTGTGAGAACAATCCTAATAAAATCACTAAGTGATATCCACCTTAGATTAAATCAATGGATAGAAAACAAAGTTAAAATTAATGGTTAGGATTGAGTCAATAATAGTGGCTTGACTATTTGCTAAGAAGCTAATTAAACCTAATTAAGTTATCTTAATTGCCTATTTAAGAAACTAAGTGAACTAACTTAATTACTAATTAGTTCTAATCTAGTTCCTAATTAGATATTCTAATTTCATTTAGAAGTCATGACTAAGCATGATAGAAGCAATGACCTAATTAATTACTTAGCTATGTAATTTGAATGTTAATTAAGCGGAATTAGGGAACCTAACCTAATTAACTAGCTATCTAATTAGCATGTAATTAATCTTTAATTGAAGTCAAACAAGGTCCCTAATCCCTTGAAGGCCACACGGCCAAGGAGCCTTGTGAGGCCTCTCCAAGTTTCTTGAACCATCTTGCATGACAATTAGGTGACCAATTGGTGACATAGGTCATGTGCCTTCCTAATGTGAACACACCATGATATTTACTATCTAAACTTATCTCCTAATTTACCTACACACTACTCACACGGCTGCACACTCAAGTTCACTCTTGTTATTCACTTTTACACTCATTTAAAAAGCTTAGTTTATTTTCTCTCCAAAAATTCCAAGAACTCAAGAACACTTTCCTTCCTTTTTCTCTCTAAGTTTCGGCCCCCTCACCCAAATCCACTACCCATCTTCTACAATTTTATCTCTATACATTTCCTAAACCTAGACTACCTCCTAAACACTTTTCATTTAGAAGGTTTTGCCAAAATCCTACTCCTTCTACTTCAAAATCCATTCTTTTGTTTACTTCCCTAAAGGTAAACTCTTGATTCTTTGATTTAACTTAAGTTTTTGATTTTCTATACCATGATTGTTCCAAGGTTTATCATTAATAAGCTTTGTTTGTGATTTAACTAATTATTTAAGAATTGTTAGGGCTTTGTTTTGGTTCACACGAAAATCAAAGAGGATGAGGAGACTTGAGGATCTTGTCTTCAAGAGGTAAGAGGGAGATTTAATCTCGTCAACTTTGTGTGGTGATGAGAAAATGGATTGTATGTGTGTGAAGAATCCATAAGGATTCATTTGTATGGTTGTTTAATGCTTTTCTATTTGTGGTTAATTTTATTTGCAAGCATATCTATAGCTTTAAAAATATATTACATGTGTTTATAGATGTATGATTATTAATGTAGGATGTGAATAACATGTAAGGATTGCATGAGTATTCCAAAGAACACAAAGAGGCTCATGGCTTCTCCAAGAAAAAGAGAACCAAAATGTTCTCAACCATTTTCTAAACCAATGATTTAAAGAATTTAGGTAAAACAATGAATTTGAAAATAATTTAGAAGATAGGAAATGATTTACTGATTATTTGTAAAGGATAGGTTGAATTTGGCCAACATGCCATTTAATGTATATTTGAATTCCAAAGTTATTTTCTAAGATAGATTAAGTAGCTAATTAGAATTCTAAATTAGAAGAATTTATTATACATAAGAATTAAAGAGAACACTTGAAAAATACTAACGTAGAGCTCACTCTCTGAGTTTTGAAGCGCGTTAGCAAGTTTCAAGGTGTAACTGTTGGGTAAGGTTAAAATGTACAGCATTTAGAGAAAAACGTCAAAAATACCATTTAATGATTTTCTAGGCAAAATGCTGCCAAAATTTACTAAAATCAGACAAATAAAAAGAGAAAGTTCCATAATATGTTTATAACGTATGAAAAATATTCTACGTAATTTAAAAGTGCTAGAAATAGCTTACACATATTTGAAATAATGATTTTTAAGTTATGTGGTCAAGAAAATGATAAAAAAGTCTTACGCGATTGAGAAAATGATTTAAAAACATTACGCGATGTTCAAAAATATCAAAATATATTTACGCGATTTAAGAACGTTTGTAAAAGCAATGCGATTGTGAAAACGCGATAAAATTTCTACGCGACTAAATGGAATAGTGAGTTTTACTGTCGGGCCAAAGTGGTGGACCTGAACATGTTGAGAAATAGTACTATCAAGTAGAGACATACTATATTTTGAAATATTGAGACTGAGGGTATTTTTGTAAATATGATAATATATCGAGACTAAGGGTATTTTGTAATTGTGGTCCTAAATCATGCATAGAGAGTTGTGTCAATTTTGTTGAAAATTGGCGATTGATTGACGAGATGAATTACACCGTGTTGTGGGTGTGATAAGCGTAGTGTGGTTCATTAATTGAACTTTGAGGTATTAGTGTGCGGATGATTCCACATATGGACAGTGAGTAGCTCCTCTGGGCCATGATAACGAGCAACGCACTAATGATCTCGACAAACGCTATTCTTAATTAAGATTTTGTGAAGACTATTTGGTACAATGCCTGTAGTGCACGATGTATTTGGACTGTGTACTACTACACGATATTTTGGACTGTGGGCTATAGACACAACGTTGGACAGTGTAATAGTTTGGTTGGGCAACCTGAGATACTGATGGTTCTTTTCGGATCATTCTCTTTGATGTCTGTGTTTAGCTCTATAGAGTAGGAACGAGTCAGTATGCATTAACATCCATGATCTGCATTTCAATGTTTACTATAACCTGCGATAGCATATATGATGTGTTAATTTAAGGTACTGTATATGATATGATGGTATGTATTATTGTGATATTTATTTGTATTGTCATTTTCTTTATTACTATGCTGGTAATGATGTAGATTGTCTCACCTTTCTATACGTATTTCTCTGTATTATTATTATTATTTCTGTAAAGAGTTTGAGGAAGAGGAAGAGGAATAGCCTCTTGACATTCAGTATCCTAAGGAACGCCAACCGAGTGAGCAGTGCGAGGACGGTGAGCCGTTGGATCACCCCTACCATCTAGATTGATCTTGTGATCATGGCGTTGCCTGGATTCTTTGGTTTTGTGAGACTTGATTTTCATGGAGGCTCGGGAGCCTGGCGACTGCGTGAGGATAAAAGATCGGTAGTCTACGTGGGATGTCTGACTGTGTCTCTGTGTAGAGAGTTTCATGGGGAGATTATTTTTACTACTACTTTGTATTTACATCTTGAGTTACCTTTGACTCTTAGGCGTTATTGGGGAGGGATTTTCCATGCACCTAACGAGCTTAGTAGTGTGTCGACAGCACGGACTCATGTCCGTAGAGCTGCGAGACATCCGGGATTTCTGCTATCCGATGATCTCTCTGAGAGTGATCCTTCGGAGGGTTAGGAATCTTTGATGTGCACTTGGACATGTTATGTTTTAGTATTATGCTAACTTTCTACTGTTTTATTAAATATTTGTAGTTGTAAATTATTTGTATACTTCAGACAAAATCATATGTATATTATAGTGTGTGATTATATTTTGTTTTATTTTGTGTTCCATGTTATTTTATTTAATGTTATCAAGTATAAAAGGAAAAATATTTTACAACTCATATTATTAAGTATCAAAAGTTTTATAACTTGGGTAGAATTTATTTGTATTGCATAAAAAATGTGACATCCCCACAAGGGTGTTACATTAAGCACAGAAATAGGGCACAAATAATTACATTCTATGAAGTTATCACACCCCCAAACTTACATTTTGCTAGTCCTCGAGCAAAACAAAGTATGACTAAGTAAACAAGCTTAACAATTCAATCTCAAATATTCATTCATCTAACAAAATTTCAATTTTCTTTCTCTTTCATATCAAACCACAACTAGTGTATAATGATTACTTCAGTCCTTAAAAAACTCAAATGCCCCATCATAAGCTCCACACATACACAATCCTTAACATGCTAACAATCAAGTTTCCTTTCATGCAATTCACATTTTCCACAAACATGCAAGATAAACTTCTCCTAATCAAGTCATACTCATCTAGATAAGTTTATAAACCTACATGTATAAATCATAAAATCCACAAAATTGTAAATCAACTCTCTCTCCACTAATATAAATCACACAAAATTGAGGATCAAAAGGGACTTCAACAGCTTGTAATGTTAGGCCAATGGTAATAGGTTAAAGAACAGAAAGGATAGGATATAACACAAACATTAAGAAACATGAACATATTATTCCAAGTCACGAGCCACTAACTGATATTAGCAAGGTATTCAATAGTGTGAGTAGAAAACTTGCTAGAACCATTTTGATACTTTTCAAACTTTTCTTTTCTTAAGCTTTGCTTTTTTTTCTTTTTTCTTTTTTTATTTTTTTTATTCCATTTTCTTTTCATTTGTTTCCTTTTATTTTGCAAGGCAATGCTTTTTTTTTCTTTGACTGCATTTGGTTCCTTCAGGCTCATTTTGTATTGAATCATTAATACCCCTAATAACAAGACCCACTTCAAGAAATAATATATTATGTACTCAACAAAAAATGAGGGTAGGAAGAAAATACAATGTTTTCACCAACATCAGAATGGTTAACAGGTTAGTGACCACATGGGTGAATGAAAAACATATAAGGTCAAACAATTATAAGGCTTCAAAATAGGACCTAGAGATATAATCATATCAGGGTAAGCTTGAAAGGCTCAATTGGTCCAAACAATGCCTTAATCACTTCCTCAATCATGCACAATCTAGGATTTCGCCTCAAGAGAGTTTAAAAAACAACTTCTAGTATAATCGAAACTCTACATGTACATCCATAAACTTTTTCTAAACATGCACTCTTATCATTTTTAAAGTTACACTTGCATCTAAGTGAAATGTAAATCATGCATCAAAAATAACTGAACTATTTCACATACTTCAAGATCACAAATGGTTTAACTAAAAAAGGAGCAAATAGCAACCTTTCACATCAATGGATAACCATAACAGCACCAACATTTTTGTAACATATCATGCATTCAAATAAATCCAACTTTCTCAATTCAAGCATGCATAACATCATTTGCCTAATGTTACAAATTGAAATATCTTCATCATTACCCTTCAGTAATAGCCAAAGTAATAGAAAATCATGAAAACATGGTGGCTATCACAACTACATACAGTAAACATCATCACATGCATACTTAATACATCAAACTAATCAAAGCATGTAATGATACTCCTCCAAACCAAAGTGGACAATATCCTTACTTTCATAGTGCATAAGGTACCTAAACTTTCCAACAATATGCACACTGTTAGTCTGATCATACTAAAATATGTAAAAACATGAAAAATAAAAGAAAGATGTACAACACAGAGCATAACACCACGGCATTAACATGCCTACGTCATGCGTTAAGCTCGTCTGTAGAATTATGCAGAAAAATCACCCAAGCGCCGCGGCATTGAGTGCCTTGCGCCGCGGCGTGAGAGGTAAGTCTGCAAAATCTTGCAGCAAACACAATTTTGCTGCTGCAATTGCTTCAAAGTGGTCTCCAGCACCAGCAAAACTTGTTCAAAAAGCTAAATTACAATATACATAACATACACATAATATACTACAAAATCAACATATTAACATATTTAATACTTAAAACATAACTAAAACATAAAGATTAACAAAAACTTAAAACTACCTAATTAACATACTAACATATATAAGTAATAACATATTTAAGACCTAAAACTTAACAAAATCAACATACTAACAAATAAGTATTAACATATAAGTATTAACCTACAAAATCAACATACTACCTACTTATGTAAAAGTAAAGGCAAGAATTAACATAAACTAGGGTTTCCTCCCAAGAAGGGCTTAGTTTATAGTCCTGGTAGGACTTTGTCTCCAAAATGGGTTATGCGGATGAATAGTCTTCATGAACTTGATTGAAGGTTATCCTTTTGAGGAGTCACGAATTCTCTGAAGGGCCTCATATGATTATGATCATCCGGCTTCTTTATTGAACTTAAAACTCAACATAAAAGAAACTCAAATTAAATAAAATATATACATCTTGAATTAGAACTAACTAAACTCATTGTTGATATTAGCAATATAGAATTAAATCATCATCCCCGACAACGGCGCCTAAAAACTTAATAAGCAAATTCTTGGTCCTTTCATAAGATAAAAACTTGTTTTCTTGACCAAAAACTTGTTAGCCCATTTGTTTACCGTAAGTGCATGGGTCATTCAAGTAATACAGATACAGAGTAAGAGATCGTTCCCTTGAGGACATTGGCTTCCAAAGCTAAATATCAACCAATAGCTTAATTATTTCTATTCAAGAACATATATAATAGAGGAAAGTGCAGTAAAACTAAATCTAAAGACATAAAAGTGATAAATGAAAGTAAAGATAATGGTTTAGAGATTTAGGAAATCATTCTTCACCTTATACTTCAATTAATGATATACAATTCTTATAAGCAACATTAATGAATAGTTAAGTTAGCTTGAGAATCTACTTTAGTTAAAAGTCTATGTCTAGGTCAATCAACCATAGTTTCATTTGCCTAATTCATAATATTTCTATGAGAACTAGTGCAAACTCCACTCATTAAGATCTATTCTTAAACACCCGTTATGCATGGCTAAGAGGTATATTTCTATCCCATTAGTGAATCAACTTATCCAAACCAATTGAATGAAATCGAACATGCATTAACCATACGTATGATCTAAAATCCAAATTCTTACGTCTAGGTTCATCAGATTTCATCAAATCACTTAAAAGCTGATCAAACAATCAAGAACATTAAGATCCATATGATTAAACAGAACCAAACATCAATATATACTCAAAGTACTACATAAACATCAATATTTATACAAGGATCCAAAGTAATCCCTAAATACAGCTCAGCTAATCATTGAACACGAAAATAAAATCACAAAAATCATGTTCAAGATAGATGAAAGAGAGAAAAGAGGAAGGAAAAGGAAGGAAGCTCATGGATTTGGCTCTTTGATGCTTGAATCTCCTTCTATGAAGAAGATGGCTTCCAACCTTGCCTCCATTGGCTTCCTCAGCCTCCAAATAGTGAAACCTAGGTGCAGCTCTCTAAACCTAAATGGCATTTGCAACTAAAATATGATAAAACAGTATTTATAGGCTCAGAAAAAAAGGAGATGTCGTGGCATTAAACACATCACATCGCGTCATGCATACAATTAGGTTACAGATACCGTGGCGTCCAATTCTTAACGTCGTAGCGCCCTAGATATTTAGGTCACCTACGCCACGACATTCACTTCCTTGCGCAACAGTACTTTGGCCTCGGGTCTTTGTACTGATGCAGGGGACTCCACCAACATCATGACACTAACATGGCTATGTCACGGCGTTCAGCTCGTCTGCAGAATTCTGCAGCAAATATCACTCCAGCGCCGCGTCATTCATTTCCTACGTCATGGCGTTGCTTGCTAAGATGCAAATTTGGCTTTCTCTTCCACTTTTGACTTAAATGATCCATATATCATCTTGTTTGGAGTCCTTCCTATAATAGAGAAATCACTAAATCAATAATAGATACAAATTCACTCAATCTTTTACCAAATATGCACAATTTGCTTAATATCACATAGGAAGGTATCTAAATTAGAATATGACAAATACAAACTTAAAACCTTCCAAATATGCATTGTAAACAATAACTAAGCACTCTTTTAAGTACAGAAATAGGGCATAAATAACTACATTCTATGAAGTTATCACTTAGCCAGAAAGTGAGTTTTGAGCCTTAATGATTGGATTTTTCATAAACAATATCCTATTTTTTTTCTGGAGTGAGTTTTCTCTTGATTGATGTGCACTAGAACTTGCTTTGATATCTTGTTGAGACTTTAATGATTTACATACAGACTTGAATATGATTAAGTCAATTAGGCTTAATTCTTTCTTGACTTCTAGAATTGCATTAATTAAATAATTCCTTAGTTGCCCCATTTGAGCCTGAAATTGATTTTTTTAATACCCAATTAAATAATCAGGTTAGATTCTTTGGAGCATCTAATGTGTTGATTGAAAAGTCATTAAAGGTTGCTTTTGTCTTCAAGGGTTAAAAAAATGAAAAAAATGAAAAAAATTCTGAAAAAAAGAGAAAAAAATGGAAAAAGAAGAAAGAAAAGAATTATTAGTGAAGAATAATGAGAATATTGGGTTAAAAGTGAGAATTTATTATATTCTTGTGCATTATGCTCTATTCATCATCTTTTCAGCCTGTTCTGCTTTGTATTAATTTATCTTTAAACATTCTTTACCTTTATTTATCTTTTTCCTACCTTTCATTATACCCTTGGCCCAGTTACAACTAAAGGAAAGTCCTTTTGATTCTTGTGTTGTATGTGAACTTGGAAGAAGAGATGAGATTGATAAGCAAGCTTATGGTATTACATTTTTCAAGAGAAATTTGAGTGATCTCCTTGCCTTTAAACATTTAAGCGATGGAAAGATGAGTGACCTCAATTGGTTGGTAAAGAGAACAGTTGCAAGCTAGACTCAAGCCTCTAATTGTTTAAATGTCAAATGATCTTGCTTGATTGGATTTGATTGCTGAACTTTATTTTTAAATTGTGGAATTTTCCTTTGATTCATGTTTCTTGATGTTGAGTTTGATCTTGTTGTTGATTCCTATTCTTTGCTTAAGGACAAGCAAAGCTCAAGTGTAAGGGAGTTGATGAACCATCAACATGTCATATTTTTATGGTTCAATTCCTTGGTTTTTCATATTCTTTTTATTTATTTTTATTGAATTTTCTAAGTATTTTGTGTGTTTTTGTCAGGTAATTATATATGGAGAAGACTGAATTTTCAAAGAAGTAAGAAAAAGTGGAATTTTCATTAGCGTCCAGCGCTTGAGCGCTGGTGTTGGAGCGCTTGAGTGCCCAAAGCATATGCAATAGTGGTGATTTAGTGTCCCAGCTCCTGAGCGCTGGGAAGGCAGCGCTTGAGCACGCAGGAGGTAGCAGCACATTCTGACTTAAGTGGCTGAGTGCCCAAGCATTAAGAATTGAGCGCCTAGCCACTGGTTGTGTAACAGAGCACGTGAATTTCAATAAATGGGAAAAGTTATGCCAAATTCAACACAGACAGACATTGAGCACATTACGCAGAAAATCCCTAATCCTGAGAGAGTTGTTTTGCGGTAGTAGACCTTGGAGGACGACTTTGAAGTGAGGATTCGATTCTTGAAGGCTTGAATATCATAATCTCCATTAAAGGGGTTTTGATTTTTCTTTCCCTCTAGTTTTTCCCTTTCTTTGGGTTTTCTTTCCATGAGTTTGTATCTTGATATGGATTTGTTTGTATTAAACATGAGTAGCTAAACCCATAGTTAGGGCTATGGGAGATCTTGTTTTTCTAATTATTTGGGTTTGATTTCTAATTTGATTAAGGTAATTTTTTTAGGGTTTATCATATTGCTTGCATTCTTGTCATAACTTGATCATTTTTGGCATGTGTTAATTCATTGTTTGACCGGTGACCATCCGCATTCAATGAGTGGATCTATATGGCAAGCCTAGGATTAGATTAGTGAATGAACAAACATTAATTTTTTCTACCAATGGAATTGACAGGTATGTTAATTCATCTCTCGAATTGAAGCTTAATGCATTCCTAATTAATTAAACTAAATGATCAAATAGGTGATTTAATTTAGGAATAGAATATTGGTTCATCCATGACCATTGGAATTCAATAGCAGGTAAGAGAATATTGGCAAAAGAATTACCTTACATCATAAATGAAAGAAAATCTGAATAATTGGATTCAAGTGAACTTTGCGCCCTAGTCTCTCTCTCATCAATTATCTATTCTTTGTTTGATTGTTCATTATTTTTTCTTTATTTGTTTATTTTGATTTTATTTTGAATTTCTTCATACACTTTTGATTGTCTGGATAAAAAAGAGTTTAGTGAATCTAGTAATTACCATTCATTCCTCGTGGGATCGATAACTAGGACTCAAGTCTTATATTACTTGGCGATAGAGTACACTTACTCTTAGTGTATTTTACGTGTACTAAGTTTTTGAGAAAAAGAAATAAAAAGGGTAAAGAAAAGAACAACACAACCTGATGAACAATGACATAATGTTAGGCATAGAAGAAGCATAAGAGTCAGTGTTGCAGCAAAATCTGAAAAATCCCAATAATTCAAAACAAATTAGTAGAATCTAAAAGAAAAACAAAAATAACGAAAACAATGAAAATAAGATATATAAAGAACAAACACAGGTTGCCTCCTGTGAAGCGCATGTTTAACGTCATTAGCTCAACATTACCTTTCATTTAGATAAATCAAGGTGGCTTAAAGTAAGAGAAATAGGAGGACACCTTCCTCCTTTCAAAACAGTGCCTCCTTCCTTCGTCAATGACCTTAGAATTGTTTCCATCAACATTCTGAACTTGACAAGAGCTTGGTTGTCCCAATTATGCCTTAACTCTACTAGGCCATGGTTGGTTCGATCGATCAACAGATGAAGGACCAATTTATAAAGAAGCATGGATCATAGGAGGACCTTTATCTATTTTAGCAGCTTGAGTATCCAGAAGATCAACATCAACATTATATGATGGTGGGGGTCTTTAATAGCTAAGGTTTCCTACTTCTTAGCTTGAACAAAATTGATAGGGGCATGGAGATTTGACATTGGGGAAGATTTAGTCTTCCTAAAGACATTGATGGTCACATAATCTCCATCCACTGTCAAGATGAGCTCACCCCGAGGTACATCAATCACAGCTCCTGAAGTGGCCAAAAACAGTCTTCCAAGAATTAGAAGAATATCAGTGTCCTCTTCCATATCCAGCACCACAAAATCAACTGGAAAAATGAATTTGTCCACCTTCACCAAAACATCCTCCACCACACTACGCGAGTAAGTGATAGATCTATCAGCCAACTGTAGTAAAATGTTGGTGGGCTTCGGTTCCTGCATTCCCAATTTTTTAAAAACAGAAAAAAGCATCAAATTAATACTAGCACCCAAATCACATAATGCCTTCTCAAAATAAGAATTACTAATAAAGCAAGGAATAGTAAAACTCCCTGGATCCTTTAATTTCGGAGGTAACATCTTCAAAAGAATGGCAGAACACTCCTCATTAAGACTGTGAACACCCAATTTTGGCCGGGCTAAAAAAAATCAAATTAAAAATTAAAAAAAAAGGAAAGGGGCAATGCATTTAATGTTTGGTACCTGCACATGTAAAAGAAAATGATAAAATAACAATGCATTAAATGCATTAAGGCTGACAAGCAAAGAGAAGAGGGGCTGAAGGGATTGAAGGAGAAAAAGTTCGCTAGATGAAGCAAGTGAGGGGGCTCAATGTGTAAAAAGATAGGGAGTGGTTTACGTAAAGGGAGAAAAGAAGAAAATGTCAGCTGAAAAAATAGAAAAAAGGGGGGAACTTGGATACGGGGAATGATACAAAAGGAGGAAGCTAAGTATTTGGCAAGGGGATTTTGGAGATTGCTGGGAGGGGGTGAGAATTTGAAAAAAAAGCCACCAGAGAGCTGGGAGTTTTGGGAGAAAAGATCTTCTCAGAAGCTCAATGCAACACCCTCATCATTGAACCATCCCATCTTCACCAGCAACCTCCATCACCTTTCCATAACAACCATCACCAACCTCACCAAATGGTGACCACCCTGCAACCCAAAATAGAACCATCCCATCTTCACCATCAACCCTCTGCCACCACCATCAACCACCCATAAAACCACCTTAAAAGCTCAATGCAACACCCTCATCATTGAACCATCCCATCTTCACCAAGTAACCTCTATCACCTTTCCATAACAACCATCACCAACCTCACCAAACGGTGACCACCCCGCAACCCCAAAATAGAACCATCCCATCTTCACCATCAACCCTCTCCACCACCATCAACCACCCATAAAACCACCTTCAAACCTCAACAACACAAAGATCTTTCACCTATCTTCTTCACCAAAGAACCACTACCTTCAACCTCCTAAACACCTACCTTCCGGAATCACCATCCTAACTAACTACTTCCAGGCCCCCATGTAAACCCGTACCAACCTTCACCACTCTCCTAACAACTCATCCATCCTTCCATCGCAACCGAAAAAATTGAACTCACCAAGGAAGCGGACCAACAACCAACGTTCGGTCTCCATTATCCTTCATCCTCACCTCCAAGCCTCCAAACCGTGGCCACCATTATGGTTACACCTCCATAGCCTCACCCATCTTCAACTTCCACAACCAACCTCACCACAACCCATTACCTTAGAACACACCATTAGACCTCGAAGCACTCGCCCAACCGTCGGATCGCAGAACCAACCATCAGACCTCAAAAGCCCTCACCGATCGTCGAACCTCACAGAAGCCAGATCCTTCCCCCCACTGACCGTCGAACCTCACAAAACCAAATCCCTCTTCGCACCGACCATTGGACCTCACAAAAGCCAGATCCTTCCCCTCACCGATCGTCGGACCTCACAGAAGTCAGATCCTTCCCCTCACCGACCGTCGAACCTCACAACACCAAATCCCTCCTCGCACCGACCGTCGAACCTCATAAAACCAAATCCCTCTTCGCACCGACCGTCGGACCTCATAGAAGCCAGATCCTTCCCCTCACCGACCGTCAGATCTCAGAAACCAGATCATTCCCCGCACTGACCGTCGGATCTCAGAAACCAGGTCCCCCTTTGCACCGACCGTCGGATCTCAGAAACCAGATTCCCCCTGCACCGACCGTCGGACCTCAGAAACTAGATCCCTCCCGAAACGTCCCCTGGTGTGTACTTTGTTATTGTTGCCAAAGTCTCCAAACTTTTATTTCTTTTAATTGAATTGTTGATTATCTTTTTGAGTTTAAGGTTGAATCACGTGGGCTGCTGCCCATTTCACATTAAGGCAATAATGATACATTTTGGTAAAAAAAAAAAAGGAGAAGGGTAAAAGAATATAAAAATGGCAAATAAAAAAATATAAAAAAATAAATCTTTTAATCAATGCAATGATCAATGATGATGATTGAATAGCGGATGCTATCTTCAATATCATTTAAATCATAAGGGTTTATTGAGTAGCCTGGTGCTAACTTGAACCTTGTGCAAGAATGATTTTATTTTCAAATAAAAATCCCCTTTCAAAAATATTTTTCTTAATTAAAATCAGCCAATCCACACTCATTTTCTAGAGAACTACGTGACTTTGAGTTCCTCATTGCACCCGAGGGTACGTAGGAGCAGAATTTCATTTCTGTCAAGCCAAAGTTAAATTTTCATAATTTTGTGGTTTCCTTTCTATAAATAGTTACAATGTTTTGCAGAAAGGGGTAAAATAAATATTTCCAATGATTATTAAGAATTTGCACAATTGACTTAAGGTACCGTCTTAGGACGGGTGTGTTAGGGGCGTTGTGGGATTAAATTTTCACCCTTCCCTAAGCATAACCGACTCCCGAATCCAATCTAATTCTCAAAGACCATTTTCAAAGAAGGGTTTTCCAATTTTTCCTAAGTTAAAATAAATTTGGTGGCGACTCCTATTTTCATTTTTTAAAATCTCTTGAGTTACTATTTTTCATCGCGATCACGGTCACGACAGATGGCGACTCCACTGGGGATACTTGGAGAGTCAGGCCTGTTATTGTTAGTTGTGTAAAATATTAATAATTTCTATTTATTTATTTTACCTTTTTATCCTTGTTTTTGTTTTCTTTTTATTTGTAAATAGATTTTATTTAGTACTTTTATGTAAATATCTGATAGCATTATTCTGTGTTTGTTTTGACATGATATACTTGTATATATTTTGTACTTAATTATGCATAATTGTTGAAACCTTAGGATAGATGATTACTGGTTGGTTGTTGTATATGTGTTTTTGCAGGTTGGGGGTAGTTTTTTTTTTATTTTTTGTACAGGTTTGTATACTCCCTCACACACGTCACTATCACTTACCTCACACACAGTTTGGGCTCTATACTCGAGTCTGTGCGAAGCCAAGGAATAGGAGGAGTCTCGACTTTTGTTATTGAGGGGCTTTATGCTCACTTAACATCTGTTGAGACACCACTTAGATTGTTACCATTATCATGGATGAATTATATTGAGAGGGTTTATCCCAACTTGTGATTAATTCATGAATTGGGTCCTTGTCTTTCGAGATAAGGGCAATCTGGGAACCATGACTTTTTAGAAGTTTAGACCATCCTGAAAAATCTTACACTGATAGATTGAACATAATGACTATCAAATCTTAGGTTCCACCTGATTAGGGCACAAAAGGGAGCGTACTTCTTCTTTCTTTATTTATCTGTTTCTCATATCCTTCATTCGTGCATTAAAATAAAGAAGAAAAAAAGTTATTCATTGCTTGCATTTTCATAACATACTTAGCATTCTAAAAAAAAAAAAAGAGGACGCATCTTGTATTTTCATGGCATTCATAGCATTAAAAAAAATGAAAACTGAAATGAATAAAAAAAAAAAGATACATCATCTTACCTTTGCATGGCATTCTAAAAAAGAAAAAAAAAACACTTCAATTTACATTTTCATGACGTTCATAGCATTTTAAAAAAAAAGAAAAAAAAAAGAAAAAAAATATCATTTTGCATTTTCAAAACATTCTTAGCATTATAAGAAAAATCATACATTTCCATGACATTTCCAGCTTTAAAAAAAAATATAGCATCTTGCATTTTCATAGCATCCCTAGCATTCAAAAAAAAAAAAACACCTTGCATTTTCATGACATAGCATTTAAAAAAAAAGGGAATAAAAATGAAAAAAGTGTTTTCAAAGTTCATTCATTTTATGCATCTCATGCATCTCATCTCATTCTTTGTTAAATGTTATTTTGTTTTAATAAATCAAATTGGTTTGAACCATTGTGCAGCCTAGAAAAGAAGAGACCAATCAAATTCAAATTCACAATCCTAGATCTCAGACCAGAATGACTGCTAATAACCCCGAGGAAGGGAGAAACCTGAGTATGAAAGTTGATGAGATTAAAGGGAGGATGGATGAAATAACAGAGTCTATGAGAAGAATGGAAGAAATGTTGTTGGCCATGAGAGAGACTCTCACCTTGATTGGGGCGGCTGGAAGCACAAGAGTGACCGGGGCACATTCGCGCCTGCCAACTATCACTTCCATGAGGACAAACCCCGGGATGACCACTGAGATGCCTGTTGAGAGGAGGACCTCGAGTACTGCACCGCTAGTAATTCCTATCAGAGAAGGGTATCGTTCCTCAGAGGATACTCGAAATGAGGTTCATGGTAATGCTGAATTCACATAGGAACAACCATGTATGTCCATCCCAGTGATAACGGGACTTCATACTGGGAGTGGTCATGCGACAATTCAGAAGGATAAGATGGAAGAAGAATGGAAGGAAATGATAGAAGAGCAAATCAAAGCGATCAAGGGCCCTAGTGCTTATGGACCGCTAAGAATAGAAGAACTGTGTCCTACCATGGATGTCGTAATCCCTAAAGACTTCAAGATTCCTCATTTTGCCAAGTATGATGGGAGTGGTAACCCTCGGTTTCATTTAATTAGTTATGGAACCAAGATGATTGTTTGGTCCAAGGATGATAAGTTCCTCATTAGCTTTTTCCACGAGAGTCTTGCAGGCCCTACTTTAGAGTGGTATCTTCAATTAGATCGCTTTAAGATTTCTCGTTGGACGGAATTGGCTGATCTATTCATGGATCAATATAAGTTTAATCTGGATGCAGCTCCTATCGGGGAACAATTGGGCTCAATGCAAAAGAAAAATGAGGAAGCTTTCAAGCAGCATGCCCAGAGATGGAGAGCTCTCGTAGCATAAGTGTAACCACCATTGACGTTGACAGAAATGTGCTCATATTTTCTAGGGACTCTGGGAATTCTTTATATTGAGACAATGGCAGGTGCCGTTTATCTAGATTTTGCTGAGTTAATAGCTGCTGGGGAGAGGATTGAAATTTTGGTAAAAGCAGGTAAATTGTCAACTGGCAATGATGAAAATAGTTTCAAGAATGAGCTTTCCCCCTAAGGCAAAGGAGCCAGAAGTGAGTTACATGCAAAACCAAACCCGCCATCCACCATCTTACCTTGCTTACACCATTCGCCCTCCATCAAGTTGAAATCTCTGAACAATTGGAGATCTGAAAAGTTGATTGAAGTGATTGCCATAAAAAATCAGTGATGATGGACTTATGTTAACTTTCTTGAAGCATTGATGTAATAAATTTGCATGAATATCTTGTTTCCTTTCATTTTCAGTGTCTTTCTTAACATTTATTTCTCTTTCACTTCTTCAAAGTGTCTTCCTCGAATTTGGGGCCCATCAGACTCCAATTCTTGGTAATTCTCAGTTTAGTAGATGTCAATAAAGTTCACATGTGCAAGCATCTTTTGCCCAAAAACAAAAAAAAAACAAAAAAACAAAAAAAATGAACAAAAAAAAAGAAAAAATAAAAAAGGAGCATTGAAGTAATCACTTGGTGTGCATTAGCCTTTTGTCTCTAAATTAAAATGTTTGAAAATGAGCAATCGGGATTTGAAATGAAGATTGGCCATGTTTCTCTATCCTTCATAAGAATTTATCTTTTCATTATCTATCGATGTCTCTTTTTGAGCTTGAAAGTTTTCTTCAATAAACCCTAGACAAAGATCACCCCTATACTAGGGGATGACACAAAGCAAAGGTCGATTGTCATGGTGACTATTTTGAAGCATAATGGAAAAAGAAAAAGAAAAGAAAAAAACAAAAAACCAAAAAAGAGATAAGAGAAAAAAATGAGATGAAATAAGTCATGACAAGGGCGAATGAAAGAAAGTGAAAAGAAAAAAGGAAGAAATGAAGAGCAGTAAGAGAAAATTGTGCTTGCAAGTACAAAGGCGATTGACAAAGTTTAACTTTGAACAAGGATCCTTGGTCCCATTCAACCCTTAAACTTATTTGAGCCTTATGTCTTTCCTTTCATAACCCCTAGCCTTGGCCACGTTACAAGCCTCAAAAAGTTCATTCTGATCAATGAAGAATTGTTGTCATTTTCACTAACTTTAACTTTGAAACAAAGGTTATGCTCATCTAAGTATCTAGTTCATTGCTTTTTTAAAAAAAAAAGAAAAAAAAAGTAAAAAAGACTTGCACTAGAGTAAGTTTCTACCCTGTTCGAGTTGGCCATACACTGGGACAAATCTTTTGGTCACTAGGGCGAATTCCTGCCCTGTTCAATTCAGTCCTAGACTGGAGCAAATTTTTCATTAGTTCAATTTGACCTTACACTAGAGCAAGTTTCTACTCTGCTCGATTTGACTCTAAACTGGGGCAATTTTTTTGTCGTTCTCTTGGTTCAATTTGACCTACATTAGTGTAGCTTCGTGACTCACACTGGGGCAGTTTTTGTTCACAAATGACATACTCTGAGCCAAATTCATTTGATACCCTACATGAAGGCAGATTTTTGTATATACCTGATGAAACAATGGTCATGATATCCAGTTGTTGAGTCTAGATCAATCACATCCATATTGGGGTAAAAAAAAATCTTTTGACTTTCTTGTTATTCTACTTCTTGTGTCTATACCCTTTGTAAATAATACCATTTCTGTGGTCAAACTTCCAAGAACAATCTGAAAGTTATTTGCTTCTTCTCTGTTGTACTTTTTGAATTCATGAGTGTCTATTACGTAATGCTTCAGGTAAGGTGAACATGAGTACAACACTATGATTTGACCATCTAATGATAATCTCCTGATGAACAATTCAAATTGAAGAGATCTTGGAAATCCCATTTGATGGAAGAGGAGGTACCTAAAAACAAGAGAGAGAAAGAGAGAGAGGAAAAGCTTGTTAAGTTGAAAACCCGAAAGGGCGGCCTAAGCAAAAGTTAGAGCAAAAGAAAAAAATGGAAAAGAGCCTGTAGTCTGAAAACCCGAAAGGTCGATCTAAGCAAAAGTTAGGGCAAATAAATGGGCAAAATCTAAGAGAAAGTTGGCCTGAAATGCCTTGAAGGGTGCACCAAACTGGGGCAATTTTGAATTGCATTTGATCAGCTACACAGGGGTAATCTCATTTGTATTCAGTTGGCCATACTGGGGTAAAATTTTTGAAGGATTAAAGAGAGATGTGTTGAAGGAGGTAGCAACAGAGACAGTGATTGAGTTATCAAGTAGTTACATGGAATTAATTAAATGAGGGACAAGGTTAAATACTGGGGCAAATTTTCTCTCAAGGAATTAGTCAAGCAATGGTTCATCTCATTTCTCAAAAGGAGAGCTGAGAGCGAAAAAACAAAGAAAAAAAAGAAAGAAAGGAGAAGAAGAAGGAAAGAACCGAAGGGTCTAAAGAAGAAAAGCATGTGAACAAGGGTTTTGATTGGCCAAAGCTTTCCAAAAGTCGACGTTGGTTCAAAGGACTTTTAATAAAATAAAAAAAAAAGAAAGAGGAACAAAAAAAAAGAAGAAAAAAAAAAAAAAAAAAGAAAAAAAAGAAAAAGAAAAAAAAGAAAGAGAAAAAGAAAAATCTTTTTGGATCAAGCTATCTTGTCTTTTTAAATCTCTATTTTTCAGGAGCATAGTAGCCCGCCTGTCTTTAAATTCCGGGACTCAGTTGCCCACTGTCTTTCTAAATTCTTTTGAGCGCATCGGCTCCATGCATTTTAATTTCTGTCAATTCTATTGACCGCATCGACTCCTTGCATTTTAATTTCTGTTGAGCGCATCGGCTCCATGCATTTTAATTTCTGTCAATTCTTTTGAGCGCATCGGCTTCATGCATTTTAAATTCTGTTGAGCGTATCGGCTCCTTGCATTTTAATTTCTGTTGAGCGCATCGGCTCCATGCATTTTAATTTCTGTCAATTCTGTTGAGCGCATCGGCTCCTTGCATTTTAATTTCTGTTGAGTGCATCGGCTCCATGCATTTTAATTTCTGTCAATTCTTTTGAGTGCATCGGCTCCATACATTTTAATTCTGTTGAGCGCATCGGCTCCTTGCATTTTAATTTCTATTGAGCGCATAGGCTCCATGCATTTTAATTTTTGTCATTTCTTTTGAGCGCATCGGCTCCATGCATTTTAAATTCTGTTGAGCGCATCGGCTCCTTGCATTTTAATTTCTGTTGAGCGCATCGGCTCCATGCATTTTAATTTCTGTCAATTCTTTTGAGCGCATCGGCTCCATGCATTTTAAATTCTGTTGAGCGCATCGGCTCCTTGCATTTTAATTTCTTTTGAGCGCATCGGCTCCATGCATTTTAAATTCTGTTGAGTGCATCGGCTCCTTGCATTTTAATTTCTGTTGAGCGCATCACCTCCTTGCATTTTAATTTCTTTTGAGTGCATCGGCTCCATGCATTTTAAATTCTGTTGAGCGTATCGGTTCCTTGCATTTTAATTTCTGTTGAGCGCATCGGCTCCATGCATTTTAATTTCTGTCAATTCTTTTGAGCGCAGCGGCTCCATGCATTTTAAATTCTGTTGAACGCATCGGCTCCTTACATTTTAATTTCTGTTAAGCGCATCGGCTCCATGCATTTTAATTTCTGTCAATTCTTTTGAGCGCATCGGCTCCATGCATTTTAATTTTTGTCATTTCTGTTGAGCGCATCGGCTCTATGCATTTTAAATTCTATCGAGCGCATCGGCTCCATGCATTTTAATTTCTGTTGAGCGCATCAGTTCCATGCATTTTAATTTCTGTTAATTCTTTTGAGCGTATCGGCTCCATGCATTTTAAATTCTGTTGAGCGCATCGGCTCCATGCATTTTAATTTCTGTCATTTATGTTTGAGCGCATCAGCTCTGTATATTTTACTGTTCTCGCATTGTTTAGTATTTATCATTTTTTTTCTTTGCCGAACAAAATTGGAGTTCATGTCTTTACTTGTTTCTTATGACGATAATAAGAAGACCACAATTTTTTTATTATCTAATAAGAAACAAATAAATAGGAGCAACTGTGAACACCCAATTTTGGCCGGGCTAAAAAAAATCAAATTAAAAATTAAAAAAAAAAAAAGGGGCAATGCATTTAATGTTTGGTGCCTGCACACGTAAAAGAAAATGATAAAATAACAATGCATTAAATGCATTAAGGCTGCACAAGCAAAGAGAAGAGGGGCTGAAGGGATTGAAGGAGAAAAGGTTCTACTAGATGAAGCAGTGAGGGGCTCAACGTGTAGAAAAGATAGGGAGTGGTTTACGTAAAGGGAGAAAAGAAGAAAATGCCAGCTGAAAAAATAGAAAAAAGGGGGGAACTTGGATACGGGGAATGATACAAAAGGAGGAAGCTAAGTATTTGGCAAGGGGATTTTGGAGATTGCTGGGAGGGGGTGAGAATTTGAAAAAAAAGCCACCGGAGAACTGGGAGTTTTGGGAGAAAAGATCTTCTCAGAAGCTCAACGCAACACCCTCATCATTGAACCATCCCATCTTCACCAGCAACCTCCATCACCTTTCCATAACAACCATCACTAACCTCACCAAACAGTGACCACCCTGCAACCCCAAAACAGAACCATCCCATCTTCACCATCAACCCTCTGCCACCACCATCAACCACCCATAAAACCACCTTCAAAGCTCAACGCAACACCCTCATCATTGAACTATCCCATCTTCACCAAAGCCAACCTCCATCACCTTTCCATAACAACCATCACCAACCTCACCAAACGGTGACCACCCCCGCAACCCCAAAACAGAACCATCCCATCTTCACCATCAACCCTCTACCACCACCATCAACCACCCATAAAACCACCTTCAAACCTCAACAACACAAAGATCTTTCACTTATCTTCTTCACCAAAGAACCACTACCTTCAACCTCCTAAACACCTACCTTCCGAAATCACCATCCTAACCAACTACTTCCAAGCCCTCCACGTAAACCCGTACCAACCTTCACCACTCTCCTAACAACTCATCCATCCCTCCATAGCAACCAAAAAATCGAACCCACCAAGGAAGCGATCAACAACCAACGTTCGGTCTCCACTATCCTTCATCCTCACCTCCAAACCTCCAAACCGTGGCCACCATCATGGTTGCACCTCCATAGCCTCACCCATCTTCAACTTCCATAACCAACCTCACCACAACCCATTACCTCAGAACCGATCGTCGGACCTCAGAAGCCAGCACCGACTGTCGGATCGCAGAACCGACCGTCGGACCTCAGAAGCCCTCATCGACCGTCGGACCTCAGAAGCCCTCACCAACCGTCGAACCTCACAGAAGCCAGATCCTTCCCCTCACCGACTGTCGAACCTCACAAAACCAAATCCCTCTTCGCACCGACCGTCGGACCTCACAGAAGCCAGATCCTTCCCCTCACCGACCGTCGAACCTCACAAAACCAAATCCCTCTTCGCACCGATCGTCGGACCTCATAGAAGCCAGATCTTTCCCCTCACCGACCGTCGGATCTCAGAAACCAGATCATTCCCCACACCGACCGCCGGATCTCAGAAACCAGGTCCCCCTTTGCACCGACCGTCGGATCTCAGAAACCAGATTCCCCCTGCACCGACCGTCGGACCTCAGAAACCAGATCCCTCCCCAAACGTCCCCTGGTGTGTACTCTGTTATTGTTGCCAAAGTCTCCAAACTTTTATTTCTTTTAATTGAATTGTTGATTGTCTTTTTGAGTTTGAGGTTGAATCACGTGGGCTGCTGCCCATTTCACATTAAGGCAATAATGATACATTTTGGTAAAAAAAAAGGAGAAGGGTAAAAGAATATAAAAATGGCAAATAAAAAAAATATAAAAAATAAATAAATCTTTTAATCAATGCAATGATCAATAATGATGATTGAATAGCGGATGTTATCTTCAATATCATTTAAATCATAAGGGTTTATTGAGTAGCCTGGTGCTAACTTGAACCTTGTGCAAGAATGATTTTGTTTTCAAATAAAAATCCCCTTTCAAAAATCTTTTTCTTAATTAAAATCAGCCAATCCACACTCATTTTCTAGAGAACTACGTAACTTTGAGTTCCTCATTATACCCGAGGGTACGTAGGAGCAGAATTTCATTTCTGTCAAGCCAAAGTTAAATTTTCATAATTTTGTGGTTTCCTTTCTATAAATAGTTACAATGTTTTGCAAAAAGGGGTAAAATAAATATTTCCAAGGATTATTAAGAATTTGTACAATTGACTTAAGGTACCGTCTTAGGATGGGTGTGTTAGGGGTGCTGTGGGATTAAATTTCCACCCTTCCCTACACATAACCGACTTCCGAATCCAATCTGATTCTCGAAGACCATTTTCAAAGAAGGGTTTTCCAATTTTTCTTAAGTTAAAATAAAATTAGTGGCGACTCCTATTTTCATTTTTTTAAATCTCTTGAGTTACTATTTTTCACCGCGATCACGGTCGCGACAAAGACATACTGTCTCAAATTCCTCAAGCTTGCGTTTCTTTATAAGTATTTTCTTCAAAAACTTTGCATACTTGGGCATTTGAAAGATGACTTCAATAAACAGAATGTTAATTTGTAATTTCTTGAATATCTCCAAGAATTTGACAAATTACTAATCTAGATGATTATTCTTGAGTCTCTGAGGGAATGGGATCTTGGCATATGGTGATGGTTCATAAACTGTGCTCTGCTCACGATCCTTCTTCGCTCTCTGCCACTTTGTTTCTTTCTTCTCAACCTCTCTTTCTTTATTGATATCTTGAATTGAGACATCTTCAGTAAGGACATCATTTTTCTTTGTCTTAATTCTTGACGAGGTAGGTGCTTTAGTTGCCTTCTCATCTTCATGCACTGACTTAACAAGAGTATCTCTATGCTCTGACATTTCTTTCTTCTCGGAGAACTCCCCAAGTTCCTTACCACTTCTCAGGGTAATTGCATGGACCTGTTCCTTTGGATTAGTCTCAATAGTGCTAGGCAATGTTCCTGGTGCCCTTGTTGTCATCAATGTAGTCAACTGACTAATCTGAGACTCCATGTTCTTCATTCGAGCATCAGAATTCTGCACGTATTTCATTACCAAATCTTCAAAGCTTGGTTTCTCTATAGGTGCTTGGAAACCTGGAGGTGGTTGTGGTGTTCTCTGTTGATTCTGCTGATAGCCCTGTTGATTTCTCCATTTGAAATTCGGGTAGTCCCTCCAACTAGGATTGTACGTATTTGAATATGGATTATACTGTTCCCAATTGGAATTACCAACAAAATTTACTCCTTCAGGGTCGGGGACAAATTGACTACCAACTTGACAATTTGAACTTGCATGACCCTGCCCTCCACATGCTTCATAAATGATTGGTGGGACTGCACTATTTGTTACCATCAGAGTCTCAACCTTCTTCGTCAGTGCTTCCAATTGACTCAAAATAGCAGTAGAGGAATCAACAACATGTACACCTGCTTGTTTCTTAGGAATATGGTACTCATTTTGCCATTGATAACTATTCAGCACAATTTCTTCAATCAATGCTTGGCTCTCAGTAGGTGTTTTCCTCCATATTGTACCTCCTGCAGCGGTATCAATGAGTGAATGATTTGCAGGTGACAAACCATTGTAAAAAGTCTGAACTTGTTGCCATACGGGAAATCCATAATGTGGACATCTCCTCAACAACTCTTAAAAGCGCTCCCAAGCTTCATAAAGAGTGTCCATTTCAAACTGCACAAAAGAAGATATATCATTCCTTAACTTAGCATATTTAGAAGGAGAAAAATACTTAGTCAGAAATTATTATGTCAACTGATCCCGTGTAGTGATGGAACCCCTCGATAGTGACGTTAACCATTGACTTGCTCTGTCCCTAAGAGAGAAAGGAAAAAGTCACAATCGGATTGCATCATTTATCACCCCATTTTACTTGATAGTATCACACAACTGGAAGAACCTGGTCAAATGTTAATTTGGATCATCCGAAGGCAATCCACTAAACTGAACTGAATTCTGAATCATGGAGACTAATGCTAGTTTGATCTCAAAGTTATTAGCCGCCACAGCCGGTCTTATAATACTCCCTCCATACCCCTCAGTAGTGGGTATAGAGTACTCAAACATGGTTCGCTCTGCTGGGGTAACTCTTTCTTCATGGTTTGCCTCAACAACTGGTTATCTCTCCATCCTGTTTATATTTTCTGTCACAGTTGTAATAAAAGATTACTTCCTTAACCTACGAGCTATTTTCTCAATTTCTGGATCAAATGTCAAATTAGGAAACTGAGATCGAGTAAGCATAAACAACAAAAAATATAGGAAGTGAAAATTAATTAAAAATAAAAATAAAATAAAATAAAATAAAAATAAAGTTAAATAAAATAAAATAAAAATAAAATAAAGAATAAAAGAGTGTCTAAATTAACTAGAGTTTTTCGCTTCTAATATTACCAAACTTATTCCCGAAGAACGGCACCAAAAACTTAGTGTGCGTAAAATACACTAAGAGTAAGTGCACTCTATCGCCAAGTAATATGGACTTGAGTCCCAGTTATCAATCCCACGAGGAATAAATGGTAATTACTAGATTCTCTAAACTCTTTGTTATCCAGACAATCGAAAATGTATGAAGAAATTCAAAATAAAATCAAAATAAACAAATAAAAAAAATGAACAATCAAACAAAGAATAGATAATTGATGAGAGAGAGACCAAGGCGCAAGGTTCACTTGAATCCAATTATTCAGATTTTCTTTCATTTATGATGTAAGGTAATTCTTTTGCCAATATTCTCTTACCTGCTATTGAATCCCAATGGTCATGGATGAAACAATATTCTATTCCTAAATTAAATCACCTATTTAGTCATTTAGTTGAATTAATTAGGAATGCATTAAGCTTCAATTCGAGAGATGAATTAACATACCTGTTAATTCCATTGGTAGGAAAAATTGATGTTTGGTCATTGACCAATCTAATCCTAGGCTTACCATATAGAACCACTCATTGAATACAAATGGTCACCGGTCAAATAATGAATTAAGACATGTCAAAAGTGATCAAGTTATGACAAGAATGCAAGTAATATGATAAACCCTAAAAAAATTACCTTAATCAAATTAGAAATCAAACCTAAATAATTAGGAAAATAATATCCCCATAGCCCTAGCTATGGGTTTAGCTACTCATGTTCAATACAAACAAACTCATATCAAGATATAAACTCATGGAAAGAAAACCCAAAGAAAGAGAAAAACTAGAGGGAAAGAAAAATCAAAACCCCTTTAATGGAGATTGTGATATTCAAACCTTCAAGAATCGAATCCTCACTTCGAAGTCGTCCTCCAAGGTCTGCTACCACAAAATAACTCTCTCAGGATTAGGGATTTTTTATGTAATGTGCTCAATGTCTGTCTATGTTGAATTTGGTGTAACTTTTCCCATTTATTAAAATTCACGTGCTCTGTTACGTAACCAGCACCTAGGCGCTCAGTTCTTAATGCTTGGGCGCTTAGCCACTTAAGTCAGAATGACTGCTACCTCCTGCGCGCTCAAGCGCTGCCTTCCCAGTGCTCAGGAGTTGGGACACTAAATCACCACTGCTGCATACACTTTGGGCACTCAAGCGCTCCAACACCAGCGCTCAAGCACTGGACGTTGATGAAAATTCTACTTTTTCTTGCTTCTTTGAAAATTCAGTCTTCTCCATGTGTAATTACCTGACAAAAACACACAAAATACATAGTAAAAACACAATTAAACAATACTAAAAATATAACAAAATTTATGAATAAAATTTAATAAAAATAAATAAAAAGAATATGAAAAACCAAGGAATTGAACCATAAAAATATGACATGTTGACGGTTCATCAGCAGTGCACGTATGAGGAAATCAGTTAATGTAGCTTATAAACTGTTAGAGGAAATGACCACCAATAATTACCAGTGGCTTGCAGAGAGAGTTGCCCCTCGGAAGGTTGCTGGTGTACATGAGGTTGAAGTTATAACCTCCCTTTCAACTCAAGTGGCAACACTTGCAAAGAAATTGGATAATATGGCTGTTAATGCAATGGCAGCCAGTGTTCAAAGTCCATTTGAAGCCTGTGACCATTGTGATGTACCCCACTTCACGGTGAATTGCACCGCCAATTTGGAGAGTGTGCATTATGCTTGCCAATTTCGATAACCTAGCTATAACAACACTTTTGGTAATTCCTACAACCCAAGTTAGCAGAATCATTCTAACTTTTCATTGGGTGGTAGTGCACAAGGTTCCTCATCCTCTCAACCTAAAGATGCACCATTGATTCCCCTAGGGTTCCAACAATAGAGCTCACCTCAAGACAAGGCTCCTAACTTAGAGAAGATGTTTGCTCAATTTATAAGTAGCCACTAAGACTTCATGGCCAAAACTGATTCAGAGTTTGATTCACATGAAGTCATGCTACAAAGCCAATCAGGATCATTGAGGACCTTGGAAACCTAAATGGGCCAACTTGATCAAGCCTTGAACAATAAGAAACCAAGGATATTCCTAAATGACAAAAAAAAAACCCCTCGCACTAGGGAGCAATGTATGGCTATAACTCTTCGAAGTGGCAAGGAGCTTGAAGGGAACCAGCATTCATGGAACATAGAACCAATGAATGAGAAAAGGCTTGTTGAGAATGAAAATGAGTGCATGAAGAAGGATGATCAATCAATTACTTCACCCCTTCCATTCCCTAATCGATTAGTTAAGCCCAAATTAGATGCAGAGTTCTGCAAATTTCTTGATATGTTCAAAAAGCTACATGTTAACATCCTTTTTGAAGAGGCGCTAGCCCAAATTCCCCAGTACCTCAAGTTCATGAAGGAGATGTTGTCCAAGAAGAGAAAGTTTATGGATAGTGAGATCGTAGCTGCGCCAGAGGAGTGTAGTGCCATTTTAATGTGCAAACTTCCTCCAAAGCTCTTGGATCCAGGCTGTTTTTCAATTCCTTATGCCATTAGTAAGTAGTTTTCTAGAAATGAACTATTTGACTTTGGGGTAAGTGTCAAACTTATGGCTCTATCCATATATGAGCAATTAGGTTAGGGGACCCTAAGCCTACCTCTGTGGTCTTATAACTTGTAGATTGGACATATGCAGACCTATGTGGTGTGGTGGAGGATGTGCTTGTCAAGGTTGAAAAATTTATTTTCCTTACAGATTTCATTATAGTCAACATGGATGAGGATTTCACTATACCATTGATTTTTGGGATGCCACTTTTGGCCACTGTGGGTGCATTAATTGATTTGCCAAAGGGTGAGTTAATTCTATGGGTGGATGGTGAATAAGTTGCTATCAATATTTTTAAAGGACAAAAACTAGCCACTACACTTTCTCCTGGTGATCCTTTGCATTCCTTAGAAAGCAAGGCGATTGAGAAATTAGCCCAAGCAACCCACACGTCTCCACTTACACGTTGCAACTCTAAGTCAATAATGGGTAAGACTGGAAAGAAACCTCTTAGGGAGCACAATGACATCCACAAGTCTATTCCACAGTTTAACTATCTCAAATCACCATGGTCTAGTGGAAGAATACATCGCAAGGGGCTCTCAAGCCACCAAGCTACTTAGGGTAGTGAATTTGTGTTTTAATTACACTTTCTCAGTCATTTAGCTGAGTTTTAAGGTGGTTTTTGTAAGACTAATGGCACGGTATAGGGGCAAGAAGCTAAAAAATAGGACAATTGCTACATAATTATGTAACAGCCACTTGATCACGTCTAGGCAAGATTTTTCGTGCCTAGGCCTAGAGGTCTCGACCTCTATCAAGAAAAATAAGATAGAGAGCATCATGCCTCGACACAATTTTCATATGCCTAGGTGTGCTCCCTGAACCCAAATTGAAGCTAATTTGCAATCCCAACTATGCTTAAGCATGGGTTCCTTCATAAATATAAAAAAAAGAAAAGAAAAGAGGAAAGTATGAAAGCCATGCCTAGCCATGAAATTTCTTGGCCTAGGCATGGTTTTTCATGCTTCAACATGAAATTCCTTGGATTGGGCATACCATGGGTTCTTATAAAAAAAAAGGCTAGGAATTTAATGTTTTCCTAAACTAGATTTTGGTTCTCATTCCATGGAGTTTTTGTGCAACTCATGTGGAGCTTGAACCATGAATTTTTGCTAAGCTTGACTGTCCCTACTCCCTCCCACTTGGTCCCCACCCCAAAGAGTATTTCTTCCCTTTATTATGGTCTTTCTTTTGTTATTTTTCTTGTTTTGATGTTATTGAGCAGTGAGGACACTATTCCCCTTAGGTTTTGGGGGTGTTTTACTATATTTTGTTTATGTTGTTTTATTCTTATTATTGTTAATTGTGAGATCCAGGTTCGTTATTTTAGATTCCAATTGAGCTTGCATTCATAGATTACTTGAAAGGTATGATGATGCCTAAGCTAAAGAGCATTTTATGGGATAATAACTTGAATGCATGAGATGACCACCCAATGATTGATTGTGGCATGAAAGTAATATTAATGATCAAGAATTGTATATAATTTTTTGTGCTAGTTGATTACTTGGAATCTCCCTTGTTATGCACGAACCCTTTCCAATTGAAACATATGTGAACTGTTATAATAGGATTTCCATACATAAGGAGATAAATGCTTAAGCATGCATAGGTGATGAAAATTTTTGGATCACATGAGTTGTTTCCACTCTTTAGCTATGAAGTCTTAGGTAATAACATCTAATAAACACAATTAGTTGAATTAATTAAATTCAATATATAATCACTGAAATAAAAAAAAGAAAAAAGAATGTTGAAAAAAATAATGAAATAAAAGTGAATAAAAAATGAAGAATGATTTTGTAGGGGGTAAAGGGGTGTGATGTGTGGAGGAGGAACATAGTCACAACTCTAATACCTTAGGACATGAGTTAGTAATGTGTAGAGGAGGCGAATGGTTACTAATTCGAGTCTCTTGCATCCCATGACTTGTTCAAATAAAAAAAATGAAAAAAGGTACTTATGTGTGATTGATTGGTTCTTGAAAGTGTGCTACCTAAGACTAGTAAAAAGAAAGAAGAAAATAAAACTTGAGATTCATAAATTGAATTGAGTATGCATGCTTATAACTTTGTTTGCATATGTGTGGCATGACTAGGAAGAGGCAAGAATATGTGGAAAAAGATGAGTGCATGGATATTGGAGGAATTCCTTGATAAAAGATCAGTATCAGATCATATGTGTGAAATTCTTGTTCATTCAAATTGAAGAATGCTTTGTGAGGGTGTGCATGATTCTAGTGCATTGGTTTTATTGCCTGCAAAATGATTTTGGTAATTGCATTATCAATATCTTTGTAACCATAATGTTTTCCTTACTTAAGCTCAGCTTGCTCAAGGATTAGCAAACAATTAGGTTTGGGGATGTAATAACTCCAAGAAATAGAGTTATTACTCTTCTCTTTGGTGAATTAATTTGGATTGTTAATCCTAATTTCCCATGATTTTATAAGTTTTATGCTCAAATTGGAGAATATGAGCTTACAACCCTTTTTGTGCTAACTTGGCTAATTCTTGGTCCCTTAACATTTAGAACTTGAACTTGTGCATTAAATTGAGAAACTCATATAATTTTCTATGATGTTTTATATGTTTAATTGGATCAACGAGGAGGAAGAAGGGCCAATCAAGAGATTAGGAGCTAAGTTGGAGAACAAAGGTAGCCAACTTGGGGAAAAAAGCAACACACCTAGACTTGAAATGTTGGAAATTACGAATATTCTTATGTCCTAGGTGTGTTCCATCTCAAAAACCATAATCCAATTTTAAAAAATATTTAGGCGTGATCAAAAAGAGAAAATCAACATGCCTATGTCTCTGGGATTTTAAGCCTAGGCTTGGGAAAGACTTATTGAAGAAAAAAATGAGAATTATGTTCCACACCAAGGCCTGAGTTTCTTGGCATAAGCGTGGAGCATTAGCATGCTTGAAAACTAGTTCCTGGCCTAGGCCAAGTTAGCTTGACAAGGATCCGAGTTATTTTTATATTTTAAGACCCGCTTTATGTAATTAGCTATCATTCTACACTTAGGCCCATTTTAGAGAGAGAAGCTTTGTGTTTAGGGATTTAGAGAGAGGTTCCTTTTGAGGCTTAGAGATCAAGATCAAGGGGGACTTCATGCTTTATATCCACATTATAGTTCCTTCTCTCATTCTCTATTCTTAATTTTACTTGTTTTTCAATGGGTCTTTTATTTTGGTTTCATAGTGTATCCCCCCTCATGATAAGTGAAAGATTAATTTCTCAAGGTACGACTAGGTGCCTATGTGGAGACCCTTCCTAATAGTATTATTTTCATATATGTAAATCTCAGGATCAAATCTAGGACCACATGGTTAAAGGACTAGAACCCTCATATCCACCCGTGAGATGTGGTCATCAACATACGTTGCTCAATGGGTCTTTTCTTTGACCTTGTTTCTATGTTTTGTATGGATTACTAGATTTTTATCTGGGGGATTCTTTGGATCCCACTATGGATCTTGGATGATTTGTAATTTCATGTATTTTCTATGTTAATGCTATGGTTTATTCATTTATATCTATGCTTAATGCTTGTGATTGCTTGGCCACCAATTGCATGATTTGGGTATTTTTCAAATGAATTAGACATAGGAATTTAGAAATATGGATATAGTATAAATGATTCTTATTCAATTACATTTCTACACTGGGTTTTAGAGAGAGGTGTAGGGATTTAGATTAGCCAATGAGATGGACACATACCACATTATAGTTTCTTTTCTCATATTCATATTGTTTTTCGATGCTTTTATTTCTTAATCCCCCTCAGTGAAATTATGTTAATTCACATGGACACATAGTGAGTTAGGCAATGACATATGGTTAATTGACTTAAACATAGGAATTTAACAAAAGAAGGTGTCGGCTAACAAAATCTAAACATTAAATGGAACTTTTTTGTAATTTCATGTATCTAGTTAATGTAGTGGTGAAAAATTTATATCCCCTAATGCTTGTGATTGCTTGGCCAAATTGCATTGTTATTTCTCAATTTTGGTGTGTTTGTATAGATTTTCTTATTTTCTTACTTTTTGTAATAATTATCTTATATTGGACACATACCCATTGGCCTATGTAGCATATGTTCGACATTTTCTTAATGAGTAAATATGCAATTCACACACACATACACACACACACATTGACTTAGACATACAATTAACAAAACAAGGTGTCACCAACAAAATAAAATATCTAATTATACAAGTGGTAACTCCAAGAATTAGATTTACTTAGGTGTTATTGTTTGCATATTTGTCTGGCTAAGTCCTAGTTTCACACACCAAATAATAGAAATATCTAATTATACAAGTGGTAACTCCAAGAATTAGATTTACTTAGGTGTTATTGTTTGCATATTTGTCTGGCTAAGTCCTAGTTTCTATATGTTTTGATTGGTTTTGGCCCTCTATTTCATGGTTTATATCCAATCTCTTCTAACTCCAAATTACCTCTATCTTTAAGGATTTCGGTTTAAAATTTAGGATTTCAGATTCCTTAGGTACTTTATGGAATTTTGATGATTATTGTGCAGGATTCGACATGAAAAGTACCTAAAAGAGGCTAAGTGAAGAAAAAGATAGGCCCACATTGAAGAGAGGAAACCAGGAGTTCAACCTAACAAGTTGCATTGCAATGCAAGCTTTCCATGCTGTAGTGTGAGTCTCAAGACAAACTACCTAAAATGTACTAACGTGAAAGCACCGCGGTGAAAAACTGTGTCATGCTGCAACACCATGTGCGTGAACAGGCCCACCAAATTGGTCTTTTAGTTTCCAATATTGACTCCATATTATCATCTTTTGTTTTAGCCTAGTTTTAGAGAAAGAGGCTTTGAGCTTTGGGGGAGGGTTTCTAAAAGGAAAATCTTAGGATTTGGAGGAGATTAAGAGAAGGTTAAAGATCAAAGGCTTCAAGATTACAAATCTGGTTCACTCTTCTCCTTTTTTCCTGATTTTCTTGTTCATCTTCAAGTTCCTTAATCTAGTTTTTATGGATTTGAATATGATAAGGTTATAGTCCTCTTTCTAAGGTTCCATTTGAACTTGCTATGAAATTTGAATTGTTTGCAATCCTTCTTACTATTTATTAACGAAACTAGATATAGACCTATGCATTACACAGGTGAATAAACAAAATTTGATTCCATATTTTGTTTTCTTCGAGAATGTGCCTCAATAACATAATTTTATAGACTTCTGATTCGAGTGCCGAGCTCAACCAAATAATAAAATTATAGTTCTATTAATAACTTGTAGTACAAGGCAGCCAACCGAGTCATCTCTTGAGGATCAAGATACCAATCAAACCAAATCAAGAATACACAGGGGGGATTGTGTATTCAGAATATAAACGTAATAATTAAATATAAGAAAGAAAATCAAATTGCAAAGCAACCAATCCAAGAAGCCATCAGAAATCTAGTTAACTTGTCATTGATCACTAAACATGCATCTTGATTAAATTAATTAGTTAATCTATGATTGACCGAAATCTCTGCATTAAACACATAGAATTCAACACTAGATAATCACCTAGAATTTAACTAACAAACAATTCATAAATCCGTAATCGCTAGAATCATGCAACTTATATTAGTTTAACAACCAGAATTCAGTTAACCTAGATTAACAAATCTGTCAACCTAACATTCTTCAATTCATGTGACTAAACCACAATTAATTAATCATAATTTAATCACAAATCTTAATTAGGATTAAGGATTCAATTAAATCACATCACATAATATAAATTTCTAATCATGTAATTTGAAATCTAAATTAAGAGAAGAAGATAATTAATTCAATTCAAAATCAAAATTAGGAACAGAATCTCAAAGCCAAACTAGAATTTCCTCAAGATCTTTAAATTGATCTCAAATAATTAGTTCTTCATGGCTACCACACACAGTTTGCAAAAAGATAAGAGAAAACTCTAGGTAGAAGAATTAAGTAAAAATGGCTTGGGCTTCTATCTATCTCAGGTTCCCTATTTATACAAAAATAACTAACCTAAAAATTAAGAATCCTAATTTGCCCTTAGGTTAAAGTTAATCATTTGTCTCTTAGCTTTCCTTGGCCACTGAAATCACTTCAATTAGGCTTAAGATGAGAGAGTTATGCTCAATTTACTCTTAACAGGTCTTTGATCCCTTCAGCCGACTTCACAAGGGTGAAACACTATCAAAATGTTGTAGTTTCAATTCGTGGTCTTCATAAGAATTGAAGATATTGTCTTATCTTTCGAATGCCACTAGTTTTAGGTCCATAACACACTTACAGCCTAAATTATGGACCAATTAGTGTACACTGCTTGGGTTAAGTGACAGAACCTGAGTTATGTCTTCCAAGCCCAATTCGATCAACTAGATATCTGATTCAGCTTTGGGGTTCTTCATGAAAGTTATAGAACTCTCTCTTATCTTTCCTACAAGGTAAGATATATAATCCTTAGATATCTAGAACTCAATATATGGCCGAAATACAAAAATAATGTAAAATTGTAATAATGTTGAAAAATCAATAAAGCTCAATTTGAGCCCAAATTTATAAATTGTGGCCAAAACTAATCAATTAAGTATATAAGAGGTCCAAGATACTAAATATGAAGGTTAACTAATGTATAAAAATCGTGTTTATCAACTTCTTGGTGACTAATAACATAATTTTGATTAGTGAACACATTTACTACTACGAGAAGTCTTGCTACCATTTTCTAAAAGACTTCTCAATTCTGAGATACCTTTTTGATCTTGAGAAAGTCTCTCTACTCATATTCTTTGTAAATTTCTTGTAGTTGAGAATTAGTTGCTTTGATTTTAAGTGATTGTATCCACTTTATGAGTGTTAGTGAGTAAAAACACAAACCAAACACTTACTCTTTGTAACTTGACCTAGTAGTGGTCTGTGTGTTGAGCCTAGAGAGACTAGGTGAGAAAAGAATACTCTGAGTAATTAGCTTGGAGAGGCTTTGTGCCAAATAATACTCTACTGTAATTAGCCTAGAGAGGCTGCAGTTCAAAGAATACTCTGATAGTGAAAATCCTGGTGTTCTGTTGGGCACTAGACATAGGCAAGTAGTTGGTTGAACCAATATAAATCCTAAGTGTATTCCTTGTCTACCCTTTCTCTTTATTATCTAGACTTGATACATATCTGGTTTTATGATCATTTGCAAGTTCTTTATCATAAAGAGAATATTTTGTGATAGCTATTTTCTTATTTAACTCTTATCAATAAAAGTTTTTCAAATTGGTTAAGAGAAGCTTCTTAAGCATTCTAAAGATTTTCTGAACTCTAGTACCTTTTTGATCTTATCTTGCTAACATATTGCCCTGATTATCCAAGTTCTATACTTGAAAAAGTTGTTTTAAGTTTCACAAAGAGTTCAGAAAAGATTTCAAAGAGGCACAATTCAACCCCTATTCTTGTGCACTCAGTCATCTCCATTGAGTGCCTTGACTAAAAAAACCAACTCTTTGATAATTTGTAATGAAATAATGCACACGTTCAAATAAAGTAGTAAAGGATAATGGACCCTAAGCTTGAAATTCATTTCCTCTCAATCTTTTATTTAGTGTTTGTTTATTTATTTATCTTTTTGTTTTCTTTGTTAATTTTGTTTCTCAATCATTTCGTTACTTGGATAAGATTAAGGAATAATTGGTTAGTACTTAGTACATAATTAACACAATTCCTGTGGAGACGATACTCTTTGCTCACTCTTTGTTACATTTATGACTTGTGCACTTGTGGTGAACAAAAACAAGCAAGTTTTGGAAATAAAAACCCAAATAAGGGAAAAATTATTGCACTTCATAATTAGCTCAAAATCAACTTCAATAGAATTGCAATAGCATGTTCTATGTCCAAAAGTTATTGACAATATAGGGCTTGTTTGGGAAAGCTGAAAATTATAGATTATGCTGATAATCGATTATTGTTATAATCGATTCATTTTTATGTTTGGATGCAACAAAGAATTTTAAGTTAATATGATTCGTTTTGGAAATAAAAAGAATCCAAAATAAGGTATAGAAAATTAAAAAATTATTTAATTGCAAAATAGTATTCATATCAAAGTTAAGTTCAAAATCAACTTTATTATAGAATTGCAAATTTCGTGTAAAAACTATTTTAGAATAATCTTTCTATGTCCAAAAGTTAATTGACAATGGGAAATATTCCATCTTTTCCAAACATGCTCATAATGAAATATAACACTTGATAGTTTTAGGCTAGAGAGCTAGCAATATTCATAGCTTCTTGTGTTGAGTCGTGCAACTAGAAGTTGACAATCCATAAACTCCAAAAGCAAACATCTCCAGCTCCCTAATAAACAGCTGACCTCATCGTTTCCTTTAGTTGTTCACTTCTTTGGATTCACTCAATCATTTGGATGGTATCTGCAAATAGTCAGTGAAATATTTATTTAGCTAAGGAACCTTCAACAATATGAAATAAAGATAGAATTAGTTATACCAATATAGAAATCTAAACAATATGGTTTTCAATTATAACTATACTTTTATGATATCCAACAAAATGTGGATTCGAAATAGTCTCAAATGTTTGTTATGCACAAAAACAACGTTAATACACTTAATTAGCAGAAATGCCAATAGACAACAAGTAGCACCACAACAGCATAATGTAAAGACCAGATATTCATACTACTAGTCTTTAAACACCCACAATAAATTATTCAATATAGAGTGGTGACCAACCTCTAACTAAACTAGGGAATTGATTCTCCAGCTAATCACTCAAAAAAGCTACACATCTACATTTAGGCAAGCGCACATTTGTATGGATATGTTAGATTTTTGTAGAAAAAAAATCCACTTCTACTTCAGAGCATTTCAAAACCAAATGACTATTTGATCGTCCGCGAATCTACCACTCTTCCCCTAGATTGTTCTTGGGTAACAAATTATAATTAAATCCATGATCTTGTTGTCAAGTGGTAGACCATGTACTTTTAGATTTAGCAACACTAAAAACCAAAATGAATCACAGTTACAAGTAACAATGAACCAGCTCAGATTAAAGATTAATTATGCACAAAACAGATTTGTCCAAGTTACACATGGTATACTGCTACTCAAGATTCAAAGTTGAGACATGAAATCACATATGCTTACCTGAGTATCTATAGTCCATCTTTAAAATACATTTGGGAATTATATTCTAATAAGCTTAATAGCATGCATGTCTTCAGGAGGTATATACATGGAAGAAGACTATGTACAATATTCTAAAGTCAAATAAATATAAAAATATATGTACCTCGCATTACATATTTGTCATTGTATCTCTCAAGAGATTATCTCCAACTATCAACTTTAACTTATTCACAAAGTCATCACGGGCCATCTTCTTTAACTGATGATAACCAAAAAAGCATAACAACGTGATATATTAGATATATTTCATCAATCAAGGAGGCAGTCAGGCTACTTGATAATAATCTAATTTTTATATTTTTTTATAAACATACAAATATTATTATATTTTATTATATTGAATTTTTAATAATTTTGTGATATTATTAATTAATTTATTTAAAAAATAATTATTAATTTAATTATTATGCTAAATTTTAAAACTAAATCTTTAAATTTATTTTAATTCTTGTTGACAATGGTGCATACACTATTGTGAACGAAATAATATTAAATTTAAGTGCAACTTACTCACAATCAATTCAAACGCTTCTTCAAATAAGATTTAAAGGCCCTGCAACAATGTGTATGACGTGAATGCATGTAGTGGGCCACGGCGCAAAACAAAGTTTATGGGCCTTGATTAAAAATTTGGTAAAACAGTGTGGTCAAATTAAAAGCCTACTTTTCTGAGGCGGTGAAGGACAAAAGCACCATAAAAGGAGCTGCAGATAACGTGCAACAGAGTGCGGGGGGAGAAGCGCCGCACAATTCCACAAAAAGGAGGAAGGAGAACGAGGCATAGTAATTATTTTATTTTTTATGAATTTTTTTCCTTTTTTATATTTGATATTTTTGTTATGAATAGTTAATTTTTTTTAATATTAAAATAAAACTTTAATCTTTATTTTAGATGATTTAATTTTGTTTAAGGTATTTTTTTCTATAATTACATAATGATGATGATTATTGATTTTTAATTATTATCTAATTTAGCTTTTATTGATTGTCATGTAGTCAATTAGTAAATTTAAACTGATATATTTTAATCATATACTTAATTCTTGTAATCTTAGATATGAGTTGTGCAATAATATTCATTATTTTTGTGATCTAAAGATTGAATAATTCATATTATATTAAATGATTTATGTCATAATTTGAATATATTATGTTATTTTAGATGAATTATGTCATTAATTAGATTACAATAATATGAGATTTTTACCAAACTGTCATTAGTGGCAATAACACCAGCTCTGATGATGTTATTCATGTAATTACGCCAAACGTATTGGTGTTTTCCACGTAATAACGTCACTCGTATTGGCGTTTTCATATAATAACGTCATACGTATTGGTGTTACTAGTCAATAACGTCACGTCTCCCGTGAAACATTCAAATGAGATAACACAGCAAATGAGATAACGCCAATCACAAAGAATTCAATTAATATTTTAATATATTCTTATTATTCTAACGCATTGGTAATGGCTATTAAATGAATGGCTAGTGCTAAGGATTACGAGGACATGAATGCATTATTTGGATTTCATTTATTATTAATTGATTACGATTATGAGGAATGCATTCATTTAATAGTCATTACCAATGCATTGGAATAATAAGAATATATTGAAATATTAATTAAATTATTCGTGATTGATGTTATCTCATTTACTGCGTTATCTCATTTGAATGTTTCACGAGTGACGTGGTGTTATTGACTGGTAACACTAATATGTGTGACGTTATTATGGGAAAACACCAACACGTATGACATAATGACGTGGAAAACGCCAATACATTTGACGTTATTAGGTGGAAAATGCCATCAACATTACCGCTATTACGTGGATAACGTCATCTATGTTGACGTTTTTCACATAATTACGCCAAACGTAATGGTGTAATTGTAAATAACAAAATAATTCACGTAGACAAAAAGTGTGGCAGTTTGATATATAGTTTTAAAAGTATAGTAATTTGGTAAATAGTTTAACAATTTGGTAAAAAAAACCCCAATAATCTTTAGTAGTATTCAAAATTTATAACGGTAGACATTTCATAGAATAAAATTAATTTTCATTCAAATTAAATTCATCTTTGCATGGTTAGTAGTGGATTCAAGATCCTAATTGGTTTCTAATTGATCGATCTTGCATTTTAATTTGAATCACTTCATTTAAATTTATTATTTAATTTTTGTTTTAGTTTAACACGTAATTTAAATTTAGATTAATTAAATAAAATTAAAATCTCTTTTCTTTTTTTTAAATTAATTTAGGTAGATATTATATTTTAGTTAATCATGTCACTCCATGTGGGTCTGACACCCTTATATTTGTCAAATATTACATAAATCTTATACTCTTACAAGTAAAAGATAATTATTTCTTAAAAATTCTCTATCAAGTTCTTGGCGCCGTTGTCAGAGAGTTGATTTTGTGATTGCTTTAATATAATTTTTACTTATTTTAATTTTTAGTCTAGGATTTTTTTATTGGATTTTCAATTTTATTTATTTTATTTTATTCCTTTTTTATATTTAATTTAATTTAATTTTTTTGGTCTTAGTGTTTTTGTTTTTATTTTTATTATTTTTAGTTTTTGTTGAAAATGTTGGAGAAGGCCAATTCCACTCAAGCTTGTGACTCTCTAGGTGCTTTTGTTTCAACTCTTAATCTCTTTTTAATTTGAAATTTTGTTTAGTTTATGTTGGGGGGACGTTTCTTGTCATTAGATTTAAAATAGTACGATCTTGAGATAGAATGTACACTTAGAGCACTTAGAGCACAAAACCAAACTACACTCATTGATACTAATTTAATTATGACAAACAATAATCGAGTACTTAAGGAGTATTTTACTCCAAATACATATGATTCTCCTTCTTGTGTCTATTTGCCTAAAATTAGGGCTAACTACTTTGAAATTAAGCGTAGTGTAATTCAAATGTTACCAACATTTTATGGGTTTCAGTCTGAAAATCCTTATAAGCACCTAGATGCATTTTAGAGGTATGTTCTACCTTTAATATCCATAATGTTATTGATGATGCAATTCGTCTCCATAGTTTTGCCTTTTCTTTAAAGGATAAAGCTAAAGATTGGTTTTCTACATGTGTTAACATTGCCACATGGGATAGATTAGCAGGAAAGTTTTTAAAGAAATATTTCTCGATAGGTAATTTTACTGTAATGAGACGTGCCATCACCACTTTTTCTAAAGTTAATAATAAACAACATTTAAGGATTTTTTGCATCGTTTTCCACACCATGAAGTTCCTAAATGGCAACAAGTGCAAATCTTTTATTTTGGATTGAATGAAAGTAACCAGCAGATGATTGACACATTATGTGAGGGTACTTTCTTACACAAAACCCCAGATGAGGCATGAGAGTTATTTGAGCACTTAAGTAAGAATTCACAATTGCATGTCTCATCCTCACAGCTAGATATTTCAAGGTAATTAAGGAATAAAGGGAAAATTTATGAGATTTCACACATATATGATCTGATAGTTAAGATAGAATCTCTATCTAAGAAAATGAACTAAGTGGATGCATTATCTAGGAAGATAGATCAATTATTATCTTTGAGTCAAAAACTTGCTAATTCTTCTAATGTGCATAATGTGTGTACCGTTTGTTCTAACCCTTCTCATACTTCATATGCTTGTCCTGCTGCCTTACAATTTTTTGAATTTTCAATAGAGCAAGCCCAAGGATTTCCTCCATAAAATAACCCATATTCTCATACTTACACTCTTAATTGGAGGAATCATCCTAACTTCTCTTGGAAGCAACAAGGTGTTGAAGCACAACAAGGGCAGCGACCTAATCAAGCGGGTCAAATTGGTATGACACCACCCCCTGACTTTCAACCACAAAGGTATGCACCCAATCCACCTCAAGCACCTAGTAATACTTTGAATGTAGATGATAAACTCGAGAAAGTGTTGTCTTCGTTGAATAGCCTAAACAGTAGGACACAATTTATGGAATCTAGGATGCAAATTTTGGATTCTCACACTCAATCCATAGCAAAGTTAGAGACTCAAATTGGACGATTAACCATTGTTATAGGAAATAGAGAGGAGGGTAAGCTTCCAAGCCACCCTATAGAAAATCCTAGAGGCTAAATCCATGAGCAAGCCAAGGCTGCAATGATTCTTAAGAATGGAAAAAAGGTGAAAAATGGGGTGAATGAGGAGATAATACATGGTGATGGGGATGAGGATAATCATAAAAAAATATAGAAGAAACCAAATCCCCTTTCTTATAATGTGACTAATTCTTCGATTTTGACTTCATGTGAGTCAAAGGTTCCTTACCCTAAAGCTTTAGATGCACCATTACCTTTTAGGAAAGATAAGCAGAGATAGGATATTCTTGAGACCTTTAAGCAAGTAAATATCAATCTCTCTCTTTTGGATGTTATTCAACAAATTCCTTCTTATGCCAAGTTCCTTAAGGACATGTGCACATTTAAAACAAAATTTAAAGCACATATATCTAAGAAGGTTCGCTTAAGTGAATAAGTAAGCTCAATTTTGAATTTTAACACACCACCTAAGTTGAAAGATCCTGATGTTCTTACTATTTCTTGTTATATTGGTGATCATAGGATTGATAAAGCACTCTTGGATCTAGGTTTTAGTATTAATTTGATGTCATATTTTGTTTATGAAGAGCTAGGCTTGGATAAGTTGTAGCTATCAAATTGTTCTCTGTAATTAGCTGATAGGCCAGTTAGGATCCCTAGAGGAAGAGTTGATGATATTTTAGTGAAAATTGATAAGAGATTCTTTCCTATTTATTTTATAATGCTTGATATGGAACTCTCTCACTCATCAAAAAAAGAAATTCCTATCATTTTAGGAAGACCTTTCTTAGCTACTACTGATACTAACATTAGTTGTAGGACTGAGGTAAAGGATGTCTCAGTTTTGAATATAAGAATTAGACTTAATATTTTTAAAGCTTCTCCCCAACCCCCTGTTGAGGATGAATCTGAGTGTTTATTTGTTGATATGATTGATGAATTGGTTGAGGAGGCTTTACCTATCATTTTGTCTAAGGATCCTTTAGAGGTTAGTGTTTCACATGATGATTTGGAGTTATGTGACTTGGAAGGTATTATAGAGGAGGTGACTTCTATTCTTAAGAGTACCCCATCCATTGAGTCATCTTCTTGAGTAGCTAAATACGAGCCTTTATCTCCTTGAGCTGATTTGCCTGCACCACTATCTATTGTCTCTCCACCCAAACTTGAGTTGAAACCTCTCCCAGCCACTCTTAAGTATATGTTTTTAGGAGCTAACGAGACCTTACCTGTCATTATTTCATCTCAGTTGTATAGTGAGCAAGAAAAAAGAGGCGATTAGGGTCTTGTCTGATCATAAGAATGTCATAGGGTGGCCAGTTGCTTATTTAAAGGATATTAATCCTTCTATTTGCATCCATAAGATTTGCTTAGAGGAGAGTGCTAAACCTTCTAGAGAGATGCAACATAGGTTAAATCCCCACATGAAAGAGGTAGTGATGAAAAAGGTGATGAAACTTTTAGATGCGGGTATCATATATTCCATTTCTGATATTCAGTGGGTTACTCTTGTATAAGTAGTTCCTAAGAAGTCAGGCATTACAGTAGTGAAGAATAGTGAAGGACAATTAGTGCCTTATAAAGAGACCACAAGTTGACGAGTTTGCATTGATTATAGGAAGTTTAATTCTGTGACTAGGAAAGACTATTTCCCTTTACCTTTCATTGATCAAATTTTACAAAAGTTGGCAGGCTAGAACTTTTATTGCTTTCTAGATGGTTATTTTGGGTATAACCAAGTAGTTATTTACTAGAAGGACCAAGAGAATACGATTTTTACATGCCTTGCAGGTACTTTTGATTTTCGAAGGATGTCCTTTGGATTACATAATATACCTTCTACATTTCAGCGTTGCATGATGACTATATTTTCTTATAATATTTGATAAATTCTTAGAGGTATTTATGGATGATTTCTCTCTCTTTGGGTCATCATTTGATGCATGTTTGCATAATTTATTTGCTATTTTAAAATGACGTGAAGAGGTAAACCTTGTTTCGAGTTAGGAAAAGAGTCATTTTATGGTTCAAGAGGACATTGTCTTGGGGTACAAGGTCTCGAAGAAGGGTATTAAGGTAGATAAAGCTAAAATTGATTTCATTTCTAATCTCCCCATCCCCACTTCTGTTAAATAGGTGCGATCATTTCTTGGCCATGCAAGTTTTTATAGGAGGTTTGTAAGGATTTCAGTAAAATTGCTAGGCCCCTTACTAACCTTCTTGCTAAGGATGTTCCTTTTGAATTTGATGAATCTTGCATTGAAGCTTTTGAAAAGCTTTGTTCTTTTCTTGTTTCTACAACTATAGTATAGGTTCCTAATTTTTCTTTACCATTTGAGATTATGTGTGATGCTTTTGATTTGCTATTGGGGCAGTTCTTAGCAAAGGGCGAGTAAGATACCTTATGTGATTTATTATGTTAGTAGAAATCTTTCTGATGCACAAAGAAATTACACTACCGCCAAAACAGAGTTGTTAGCAATTGTTCTTGCTCTCGATAAGTTCCGCTCATACCTTTTGCATTCTAAGGTTATTATTTTCTCAGACCATGCTGCATTGAAATATTTGTTGTCTAAGAAAGAGACAAAGCCTAGATTGATAAGATGGATTTTGTTGCTGCAAGAATTTGACATTGAGATTAGGGATAAGAAAGGTTCATAGAATTTAGTAACTAATCATTTATCTAGGATGCTTGTTGATCGTATTGATGACTCAATTACTTTGCAAGATACTTTTCCTAATAAGCAGTTATTTTCTTTGACACATTCACAACTTCCTTGGTTTGTAGACATTGTTAATTACCTTGCTTTAAGTAAAATCCCTTCACATTGGTCAAAGCAAGAAAAGAATAGGTTCTTTGCATAGGTCAAGCATTACTATTGAGATAATTCATATTTGTTCAAGTATTGCCCAGATTAGGTAATTCGTAGGTGTGCTCCTAAATGTGAATTTCATAGCATATTATCTTTTTGTCATTCCTATGTCTGTGGTGGACACTTTGGAGGTCGTAGGACTGCTGCTAAGATACTTCAAAGTGGATTCTATTGGCTTACTTTGTTTAGATATGCTCACCAATTCTGTCTTTCTTGTGAGCGATGCCAGCATACTGGTGCATTATATAGGATGATGCTCCTTCAACCCATTTTGGTTGTTGAAATTTTTTATGTATGGGATATTAATTTTATAAGCCCTTTTCCACCATCTTTTGGGTATGTGTATATCTTGGTTACAATGAATTATGTTTCTAAATGGGTAAAGGTCATGGCTACCAAGACCAATGATCATAAGGTAGTGATTCAATTTGTTAAAGACCATATTTTTTGTTAGTTTGGTACACCTAGATCACTTATTAGTGATAGAGGTAGTCATTTTTATCATCGTTCTTTTGAAGCTCTTAGAAAATATTTTGTGACTCATATAGTAGCTACCCCTTATCACCCTTAGACTAGTGATCAAGTTGAAGTTTCTAACTGTGAGATTAAGTCTGTTCTTGAGAAAATAGTTAGACCTGATAGGAAAGATTGGCCTTTAAGATTGAATGCTGCTCTTTGGGCTTATCGTATTACATATAAGACCTCCATAGGGATGTCACCATACCGTCTTCTCTTTAGTAAAGTGTCTCACTTACTAGTAGAGTTAGAACATTGTGCTTATTGGGCTATTAAAGCATTTAATTTTGATATGAAATAAGTAGGTTCTAACAGTAGGTTTTAGTTGAATGAATTGGATGAATTGCATAATGAGGCTTATGAGAATGCATAGATTTATAAAACCAAAACTAAAGCTTTTCATGATAAGATGATATCTCATAAATCTTTTGAACCTAACAAAAAAGTTTGGCTTTTTAATTCTAAATTGCGTCTCTTTCTTAGTGAGTTAAGGTCTAAATAGGATGGTCCTTATGTTGTTTAATAGGTTTTCCCTTTTGGGGCTATCCAAATTAGGCATCCTCAAGATAGTAGTACTCTTATGGTCAATGGTCATCGTTTAAAGCCTGTTATTGACAATGTTGTTGAGGAAGAATTAATTGAGTCTATTAACTTGGTAGACCCAATATATATTGATTAGTTAGTAAAGAACTCAAGTTTGGATGAAGACTTTAAACTTAGCGCTATATGAAAGGCAACCCAAGTTTCTTCATTTTCTTTTGATATATTAGTTTTAAGTTATTAGTTTCATTTTACTGTTTGAATCAACTTAAGTGCCTCCCAGAGTTTAGAGCTTTTGTATGGAAATGTAAATAATGTCGGCCAACGAAAAAAGTAAAAATACAAAAAAAAAAGAGTTTGCTTGTTTGTTCATTTTATTTTATTTTATTTTCTTTTTGTTATTTCTTTTTATTGCTAACAATTATCAGCGTGTAGTTATCCTCTTTTCTTCCCTTGTAATTGCTAAGAATTTTAGGTATATGACTCTTCCTTATTACTCTTTATTCTTTTTATCTCAACAATTATTTTGATACATATTGGTAATTATTTCGTAAGTTTGGATTTAATTTTAAACATTGAAGACACTATTTGACTTTAATTGGGGGTAGGCATTGCTTGAGTATTCAGTCATGTTATCATTATGCCACTTTTGTGTGAATTTTTTTCTTATTATCTTACTCAAATTGTTTCAAATATTCACGTAGGTACTTATATGCATATCTCATTGTTAAAAAAATTGAAATAATTAAAGAACTTGAAGATGAACACGTGGATACTATTTTTACCTAGTGAATTTTGAGCCATTCATTTTTATTGTGAGAGTATTTTCTTGACCTTCTAATATTTTTTGTTAGTGTTCATAATTTTTTTATTTACTAGATCGTTTCATTATTGTTATTTTTGGTGAAAGAGAAATTTTATGTTACACTTGCATTTAATTTGATGCCATGAAAATTGATTGAGTTATCTATTTTCTTAAGAGAAGATATTAGGTCATGTTTCTTATTTTAAGCCTTGAAATAATATTTTTTGTTCTTTCACATCTTACCGCTAGTTACCCATTTGAACTTGTTTATTAAGTCTTTCTTTCTTAACACTTTTCCAAAGTGTTTTAGGAAAGAAGCATTGTGATTGCAATATGAGGTGATATGAGGAATGTAGTAAAAAAAAAATTCGAAAAGTCAGAAAAGAAAAAAATAGAAAAACGTGAAGTTTGAAAAACTTAAGAAAAAGTGTGAAGAAAAAAAATGTTGGTATTGGGGATTAACTGAATAAAGTAATATAAAAGAAGGGGAAAAAGATGTTGAAAGTGTAAATGTGAGCTTTAAAATATTCTTGGAACACTTTTGATTTTCATTATTACCCTTTAGCCTTCATATTTTCTCATTATATGCATACAAGCTTAATAAAGTCCTTATTAATTTTAAGGGATTGTGTGGTTCTTTCAATGTACATGACTAATTTAAAGGTGTGATGTAAAATATTTTCTTGGCATTATTCCATGAAAAAAATATTTGTTTTATTTCTTTAGTGTTTTTCATTTATTTTATATGTGAGATATTTGTTTTGATTTATGTCAACTACTCTTCTCATATAGACTTTCTACTGACACCATACTTCTGAGTGATATTTTTTTGTTAATGGTAACTCTTGTAAATATTGCATGTGGTTGAAATATGTTTTATGATAGGGATTCTAGTTGCGATATTTTGATATATTGGGTATATGCTATAGTAACTATATTATTCACACACTTTGAGTTTGATGATGGTAGAATTTTTTTAGAAATTATGGTATTCTAATGCATGATTGATATTCTTGAGTTGAGATAAATTGCATTTGATTAAATTGGTTAAATATATTGTTCACTTTGTCCTTTGTTGTGAGTCGTTTTCATTACTAGGGACTAATAATAAGTTGATTGAGGTATGATAATAACCTAAATTTTACATATTTTTCTTATAAAAAAATAAGTATTATTATATCTCATTATATTTAATTTTTAATAACTTTGTGACATTATTAATTTATTTGTTTAAAAAATTATTAATTCAATTATTGTGATAAATTTTAAGACTAAATCTTTAAATTTATTTGACTTCTTATTAACAATGGTGCATACACTATTGTGAACGAAATAGTGTTGAATTTAAGTGTAATTTGCTACAATTAAAGTGAGCCCACAATCAATTTAAATGCTTCTTCAAATAAGATTTAAAAACCCTGCAACAATGTGTATGACGTTAATGCAAGTAGTGGGCCACGGTGCAAAACAAAGTTTATGGGCCTTGATTACAAAATTAAGTGAAAATGTGTACTCAAATTAAAAGCCTACTTTATGAGGCGGTGAAGGACAAAAACACTATAAAAGGAGCTGCAGAGAACGTGCAGCAGAGTTCGGGGGAAGAAGCGCCGCACAATTTCAGAGGAAGAAAGATGATGATGCGTAGTAATTATTTTATTTTTATAATTTTTATTTTATATTTGATATTTTTGTTATGAGCAGTTAATTTTATTTTTTAAGATTAAGATAAAATTTTAATATTTTTTGTAGATTATTTAACTTTATTTAAGATATTATTTTTGGTTTTATAATTATACAATGATGATAATTATTAATCTTTAATTGTTATTCAATTTAGTTTTTATTAATTATCTTGTAGTCAATTAGTAAATTTAAATTGATATATTTTAATCACATGTTTAATTCTTATATTCTTAGGTATAGATTGTGCAATAATATTTATTATTTTTGTGATATAAAGATTGAATAGTTTATACTATATTAAATGTTTTATATCATAATTTAATAAGTCATGTTATTTTAGATGAATTGTGTTATTAATTAAATTGTAATAATTTTTAGTAGTGTTCAAAGTTTATAACTGTAGACACTCTATAGAATAAAATTAATTTTTATTTAAATTAAATTCATTTTTGCATCATTAGTGTAGTTATTTTCTAATTAATCTTATATTTTAATTTGAGTCATTTCATTTAAATTTATTATTTAATTTTAACTTTATTTAACATGTAATTTAAATTATTAGTTTAATTAAATAAAATCAAAATCACTTTTCTTTTTTTAAATAATTTAAGTAGATATTAAATTTTAATTAATCTTATCACTCCTTATAAGTAAGACACACCTATATTTACTAGATATCACATAAATCTTCTAGGCTTACAAGTAAATTATAATTTTATTATTTGAAAATTCTCCACCACTACTTTACATACCTTGAATTGTTGATAGTGTGTATAGATGAGCTCTTTATCCTCTGGAGAAACCTTGTTTGAGATAGCAGCAAAAATCATAGAGAAAGACCTCCAAGAGGCTTTGTGAACAGCTGTTGTAAACCCAGAAATATAATTCTTAATGTCACATACACAAAGATGGCTTGTAAAAATACATCATGTATTGGAGGATAAGAAGTAAAATTTTCTAAAAGGAGACTCATATAACTTGGAAGAAGAAGTAGCTGGCTATCTCATTAAACTAGGGTTGAATTGATGAAACATCCCTAGACTTTAAGAGATCGTAACAAAATGGAGATACAAACATTTTCTGGATGAAGCCCAATTTCCTAATACTAAAATGTTCAAGAAATTTTACCATCCCAATGAAAAAATTGAACAGTAAATATCAAATAGTTCCTATTTTTTTGGGGAAAATGTGATTCATAGTAGGTACAAGAACAACGTATCACCTTCAGCATCAGCAAAGACCTTGAAACTAATAACAAATTCTGGATAGATGTGGGTGTTCATATTCATGTTCCATACTATATAATATCTCGGACTTTGAATGCTGTCCACCCCATTGTCATAGTCACTACTACTTGGGTGAGACTGTCCAGAGCCAGGACGAAGAACCTCCATGTTTCCCATTATTACACGGCAAAAGACCAAGTGTTGAACTTCATTTTTGTCAACGTCATAATAATTTGCACTGTACATAAACCAAAATTGAATCCTTCTCTTTGCATGTCAAAAGAATAATCTAGAATATAAATATTAAATAGTAGCACAATAAAGTAGACAAACAAAGATGACATCATCATAAAAAGTAATGGAAAAATTGTTCTTTGTATGTAGAAAGAATGTCGACATGATAAAGGTATATACTCAAGGGAAAAAAAAGAAAGGAGTTAGTGATAAGAAAACTTAACCTGTCATAGGGACAAGTAGCAGTTGCAAGACAAACACCAATGCCATATGTGGATACAGATCTCGATAGTCCACAATTACCAAGCCCATACTTCATCATTGTAGAAAGTTCATCTTTAGAAATAGAAAGCCAACCATACTGAACATTAGCATCCCCACGATATTTTTTTGTGATTTCAATTTGGTTTTGGAATAGCTCAATTTGCGCATTCAAAAAAGTACTTGAACAGCGATAAATGCCAATTACATCACTACTACCAAAACTACTCATTCCCTTAAGAAACATCTTTTGCACAGTATCCAAATGCAACTTTCCATATGCACATTCAGTATAAGCATCAATTTGAACATGCTTAACTAAACCATTGGACTCTCCATTGCATTCACTTAACTTGGATTCATCAACTCCATTTTCATAAGAATCTTGGAAAAATGAGTCATCGCCAGCATAGACTTCAGGAAAAAAGCAGCACCCTGTCTCATCAGTCCAAGCAATAGGTTGCTGTAAACCAGTTTTTAAGTCAATATGATACATGTGCAAAAAATCTAGCACAAGATGGAAGCTATTAAACTTCACCTCCATGGCTGTCTTCTTTACCACAAGATCTTTCCTAACCAAGTCAATAATATCTTGAGGAAAGTCTATCCATTCACCATTCTGATAGAACATTAAGCGTTCTATTCTAGCTTCCAACTATTCTTATAGTTAAAGTAGCACCTATTTAAGGGTCGTCTGAAATGAGTCGCAAAGTTTGTCAACTTCCTTTCATATCTAACCAATCTTCTCTGCTTAGCAAGATTGTTTGTTGGTGACATACATGATAGAACTGATTGGGAAGCTCTATTTAGATATGCAGCATATTGGGTGGCTCGCTTTCGTTTCAGATTAATCCCAACCCTATCTAGCGTCCTTGGGATTTTTGCTTCCATTTCCCACTACTAGATAATATATATCAATGAACAAATAGAACTGTAGACCTTGAGCAGTATTAGAGAAACCGTGGCGGTGATGGTGAAGATCAAGATATCAATAATATCTGGCACCCTAGATATTTAAAAAGTGTGAGAATGCTAAAGTGATATATAGTTTCATATGCTTATTATAAAATTAACATAGTAAAGAATAAGGACTTAATTAAGAAAAACAAACCCTACACGATAAAACAAGCAGCAAAGTAAAACACTTTGCAAGTGAAATATTGCAAAATCACTATCTCCAAGAAGATTAAACCCAAAAAAAAAATAAAAAATTAAGCATCAAATTTATAGAACATACCAAAAGAGTAATCAACAATGATCAAAAGATAGCATGTTAACTTAAGTTGAAAATCTTTCCATGTAAATTACTTAAATGAAAAAGACACTACTAATTCATTCACAGCCAAATTATTTTAATAATTTCTCAACTAGTTTATGTTACGTGGTCTTCATGAAGCATAACAACCAAACAAAAACATTAGGAAGCCAATAGGAGACTCACAAATCAATAAAAATTAAATAATATATAAAACTAACTAAAGGCATCCAAGTAATTAAATTTATGCATACTGAGCACTGCGGTTAATATTCGTACTGTACATGCTTTCTTGTCTATGACCTCAATAAAATTATACAAGAAAATGCTTTTATGTTATCTATAGTAAAAAATAGCCCTATGAGACAAAATCAACATCACCAATCACTTTTGGACCACTTAAACACCCTTGCTCAAGGCCTTTAAAAATCAATATCCATTTAAAATAGCTTGCACCTCCGAATTATATTAAAGAAAGAAAAAAAAACTACATAATTGAAACAATAGGTCCTTTAAGAATTAGTATCCTCATAATTGGAAAATTAGGAACTTTAAGAATTGGAAAATGGTAGATAGCCAAAATAAAATTACTCGAGTTTTTGCCAAAATGAGTTAGCATTCTTATTGGCTCTTAGGTGGATAAGTGGTTTATACCATTTTATTTTATCCAACAACCCTTCTTAAATTTAGTTAAATTTTGTCAACATTTTTACTATTTTAATTTTTTTTTGGACTGTGTAGCATTGATTTTGAAAATTAATATCCACTTATATAGCATTGAACTTTTTAATGAATTTTTTATAAAAAAATGAAAAATTGCACAGCTAAAACATCAGGACCTTTAAGAATTGGTGCCTACTTAAACAGCCTTGTCCTTTCTGAATAAAATTAAAAAGAAACAATAAAAATTGTACAATTAAAACAACAGATCCGAAAGATTAGTATTATAGCAACGCTTGATGAAAAAGAACCCTAAAAAATAGGATCTTTAAGAAATATTATTCGCTTAAACAGCCCAATTCTTTATGAAAAAGAATAAAAAAAAATTACAATTCCATAATTTAAGCAAAAGGACATTTAAGAATCGTTACTTAACATCTTGAAGTTTTTCAGTATTCAAACATATCAAATCACCAAATAAATCAAAATAATTAAAGAAAGAATAAATTGTAGAAATCATAATCAAATCAAATACTAAAAACAAAGAATAATTGAAATCACTTCTAATCTGATGAAACCAAGGACTAAACCTTGCAAATTTTCAATTAATTTGTAAATTATAAAATGAATTGAGAGAAAGAAGAGAATTACTCGAGTATACATACAAAGGTTTGGTCAATAGATAAAGTTTCCACTACATGAAGAAACTTATGGAGCTTTTGATATAGAGAACAACTAAAGTGAAGAAGGAAGTAGAGGCTGTAGTGAGGAGAAGGAAAGGATATGCTATATATAAGGCTGATCAGTGATTGAAAGGATATGCTAACTACTCAGATAACAAGGTTCACCTATCGACAGTAAATAAGAGGGTCCATATTAAAACGACCTTAAAAAACGACCCTTTAGACTCCAGTGCCTACTTCCCTCGCCGCTCATTTTCATTGGATGGACTAGACTACTCGCAGCCACTATCTTCTAGATGGATAGACTAAATTACTATGACGACATCTATCTCCTAGAATGGATACATTGAATTTAAGAAGCAAAACCCCATATGGGTATTTGATAACATTACCTACCCCCACTGCAAACTTCCCTCAGGACCTCTCATTTTCATGGGATGGATTGAATTAATTATGATAATTCTTACCTTTATGTTTTTTTCTTGGTAAGAAAAAATTTAGCATGAGGAGAGGTTCTCGTTATTTTAAGAAATGAGAAATTTCAAAAATCAAACCTAAGTCATGTTATTATCAACAAAAAGTTGATTAGGTGAACTATTGGCATAGTCTTTATCTTCCTGATGGGACTGAACAACTATTACAACCCTAACTTTTAGTTTGGATGGACTGAATTTGACAAGTTGGAAGAGAAATTAAATGAATCATTCTATAACTGTTATATATAGTAAAATTGAGAAATAATTACTAATATCATTAAATGCATAGAGTGCAGTAATAGAATATTTATATAATTATAAGAGAACTAATAATAATAAAAATAATAATAATTATTATCTATATCTATCTATTATTTATATATATATAATAAAAAACGAATCATTCTATAACTATTATATATAGAAAAATTGTGACACAGTTACCAATATCAGTAATTGCATATCTATATAATTATAAAAATAATAACTGTAATAATATTAATCATATTTATTACTACCTATATATACCTACCTTTTATATATAGAGAGAGTAAAATTGAGAAATAATAAGTAATATCATCAAATGCATAGAGTGCAGTAATAGTATATTTATATAATTATAGAATAAATAATAGTAATAATATTAATAATAATTAATATTATCTATATCTATCTATTATATATATATATTTATTATATATAAACTTTAAAATGAATCATTCTTTGACTATTATATATAGCAAAATTGTGACACAATTACCAATATCATTAAATGTATATCTATATAATTATAAAAATAATAACAATAATAATATTAATCATATTTATTATTACCTATATCTATCATTTATATATATAAAGTAAAATTGAGAAATACTTACTAATATCATTACATGCATAGAGTGCATTAATAGTATATTTATTATATAATTATAAAAGAAATAATATTAATAATAATTATTATTATCTATATCTATCTCTTATATATATTTATTTATTTACTTTTTATTTATATATAAAATTAAAAATGAATCATTCTATAACTATTATATATAGCAAAATTGTGACACAATTACCCATATCATTAAATGCATATATATATATATATATATAAATTTATATATATATATATATAATATATATATATATATATATAATTTCAAAATAATAATTAACAGGTAAAGTTAAGTAACGTTAAGGTGTTTGTGGTGATTGTCTCCCATAAAAATATGACATGTGTACATTTTTTATAACTCATTAATAAAAATTTTAAAAATAATAATTAAGTAACTAAAAAATAAGACATGTCATGTTTCTATTGGAGACAAGTATCACAAGCACCTAAGGAACTTTACCTAAGTTTTCTCCTAATTAATATCATTAAATGCAAGGGTGTAAGTGTTGGTAAGAAAAAAAAATTTATTCAAGTAGTAACGATTATGTATAGCAAAATTGAAATTAATTTTAACCAAAATCTTCATCTATATGTAAGAATTTTCGTTAAAAAATACATTTCATGAACTTAACATATCCAAGATAAATATATATATATATATATATATATATATATATTATAAATATATGATAAAATTACCCGTGTAACATGGGTAAAATAACTAGTTAATGAAGGGAAATCTAAGACATAGCTGAAACAAATCCTGCAAGCACATTGGCTTGATAATTGGATTGTCATTGGCACATCAAGGGGGCTAAATCCATGATATTTTAGCAAATCGACGACACTTGAACGTAATCATTGTCAAGTCCCGAGGGCCTGGAAATTGTATGTATTAACTATAAAATATAACTTGACTAAAATCAGGTTCAGGATAACTGAGTTCCACATTTTGATGGTGAGGTCTCTCATTTTGAATTCGACGAAGTCGTGTTGAATGCATTTGAATTTGTAGTTACCACCTTAGATTGGTGATATGAGCTCACAAATGTGTGGACTAACTTGTGGAGTTGGGTTAGTCTACTAAGCTAGGCCTAACCCTAGATCATTTTAACAGGGCCATGGGTTTGTTTTTGAATAATCACCAACGGATCCTAACAAATCCGCAGGAAGACCTCAAGGAATGGTAAATCATTCCCCTATATATGTGTATATATACATATATATTCCAACCAGACACACACATAAAGAAAGGTGTAAGTTATGTACTTCTAACCATGAAGATTTAAAGATGTGTGTCTTGTATTTTCGAAGTCATCATGCTCAATGCATATCGTTGTTCTTTGTCCACCCACGCATAGTCTAGGAATGAGTATTTGTCACTGCTCTAATAATCCAATTAGCAATACCAGCAAACTGTTAGAATTTTTTTATGAATTAGTGTAAATTGTATTATAATTAATTTTATAAAACTCATGAATGTCAAAATTATTAAAATATTTTATTTAGTTCAAATTGTCATCAGTATTATTAATGAGTCTATTGTTATCAAAGCACTGTTTATATATGAGTTTTGTTTTATGGATCCTATAAATGACTTTACTAGAGTGGGTAGGTTTAACCCATTTTAGTTATTTTATATATACAGGGAGAGACTCATATTCCTAGTCACTCTAGTATGTACAATTGCTCCATTGTTATTGACGCATGAATGACTACTGTGGGATAGGAATAGTATCTCTCCCTTAACGAAATTACTTTTAAGGGTTTCAACAATGACTTTCTTATCGGCGTCTTTTCAAGGTAATCCTAAAACTTTTTATATAGTTTGATATGTCATAAATTTTGGGATTAATAGATCTGAAAAAATTTCTTTCAATTAGTATCAGAGTGGTTTTAATCCTAATTATGACTATTAATTTTTTGTTTTACCTAAAAATCATATGAAGTTTAAAATTGAAGAAACCTGAAATCCTAACATATGCAATGTTCAATTCAATTTTTTTTATGATTTTTTTTTAAAAATTGGGTGAGAACTTTTGTAGATTAAGTTATCCAAAGTCTAAAAATATGTATATTATATTATAATGTTGTGAATTCACAAAGAATTTTGCTCAAACCCATAGAATCCTAAAATGTTTAAATTTTATGATTCGCTTTTTCTTTTGATAATCAATTCAAGAAATTGAATTAGAGTTATTAAAAATTTCTAAATTTCATTCTCATAGACACAAGAATCATGTCAAAAAGTTGAGAAAATAGTGAGAAATTCGTAACAGAAAGCCCACAAAATCGTAACGGATTGGGTTCGAATAACCCAGAAATTTTTTGAATTAATTCTGAAAATTAACTTAGGGGTTTTATATATCTCATTTTTCTGAGTTTAATGATACTTGAATCGTTGATTTTCGTTGACAAATGATAGAGAAATCACTAAAATACTGTATTTGAACCCATATTTCCTTACTCACTTTTTCTATCAAAAGCCCAAAAATTTCATAAAAAAATTTCAAAACTTTTCAAGAGGTTTAGTAGATCTTGAAATTCTAAATCTAATGATGTAAGAATCGCATTAAACGGATGTAAACGAGAGAGATATCATAGAAAATCCATCACACAATGAACTGGGTTAATATTGGGTCAAATGACCCAAATTTAGTCAAACGAGTAAGGAAGGTGGTGATCTACTCATGCTCACACCTACTCGCAGTCCTGGAGAGTGCAAGAGAGTATGATTTATAGAAAATTAATTTTTTAATTTTGTTTTTTGTATAGTTCTCCACGCGCCCTGATTTATTTTTTGGTGAATTTTATTTATTTTTTCATGCCTATTTATTATTTATTCCAAAATTTCTAGAGATTAAAATTGTTAAAAATATATGGTACTCTCCTCTTTTGCCTCTGAAAATTTTTGTGTGTTATTGTGATGTTTCTGAGCATGATATATATTGTGCATTCTTAGAGTTGATATTGTTTGGTCACTAAAATAATTTTTAGTGTTATTTTGTGCATAAATTAATATGTAATGTTTTGAAAACTATTTATTTTATTATTATTTATTCGATTTGATTCTGACAATTGTTGTTTTAAGTATTGTGGTACTATTTTAGAACACTTTGCATGATTATGAGCTCGCCTTCTTGAGGCCAATTATGTTGAGATGCCATTTTGTTAATATTTTGCTAATAATATGGCATTGAAGATTATGTTGATAATGCTCTTACCCTATTAGTTTGCCTTTATTAATGTAATTCCTGATGATTTGTTAAGTGGTATTTTTTTTGGCACTTTGCAAGATTGTGAGCTCGCCTTCGCGAAACCAATTGTGGCAAGATGTTATTTTGTTGAAAAAAATATTGTTATTTTGTGGCATTAGAGATTATGTTGATAATGCACTTACCCTATCGATTTTCCTTTGTTAATGTAATTCCTGATGATTTGTTAAAGGAATTAAGGTTATGCCCTTAGAGTTCTCAGTATCATCTCGATACTAGTTTTAGAGACATGATTTTGATGTCCATAGGAGTTTACTCATGTGTCCTTAGGCAGGATTGCGATTGGACGGGGAAGCTCTATTGTGGTTGTTGCTCATCTTGTTTATTGAAATACTCAACAAGAAAATCTCCCTTTAAAATATTGATTCAGTTTTGCTTATGAAAATAAATGTTTTGACAAAGTTGTATGGGACCAATTATGAGGACTGGGCTAAGTCGATGAGTTTATTTCTGGTCATCTTTATTATTGATGTTGCTCTCGCTGTGGATGAGCCCTGAAACCTATATATATGTTTTCCGCTGTGATTTGGGTGAAATATGAAAGGTGAGATTATTTAAATAAAGTTTGTCTTATGATCATAAAGTATAGCATGAAAAAAGTCATTAAGGAGAGTTTCCATGAAGCGGATAATGTCAACCAATTTTGTAAGGCTATTGACACATCTAGAAGGGTCTGTGACCTCTCTATGTTGACCAAGACTAAGCATGATGATGTGAATGGTGATCGTGAACGTGCCACAAAATTTTTAAATTGGCTCAAATGAGCTAATTGTATAGAGTTTAATAATTAGATTAAGGATAAAGAAGTTGAACCTCTGGCTCTAATGTGTTTTGAATCCAATTTTGTTAATGTTTCTTCAAACACTTGTTGGTTAGATATTGGTGCAACTACTCACGTTACAAGCTCATTACTGGAGTTAAAAAATAGGTGAAAGCCGAATGAATGAGAGTTGATGATCATAGTAGGAAATATAGTTAGTGTCAAAGTAGAGTATATAGGTGTTATTTCCTTGAAGTTGTTTACTGGATATTCTTTTGGTTTAAAAGGAACCATCTTTGTGTCCTCTTTAGGAAGGAACTTCTTTCTGGCTTCTATTTTGGATAGTTGCATTATCATGTCTATTTAGTGATAAGAGAGTTTCCTTACCTTATGATTCCATTCTAGTTATTTTTGGAGTTTCATCTAATGACCTTTATATGTTAAATATTGACCCATTTCTATTAATCTTACGACATTTAGATATCAATAATATTGTTGGGAACAAGCATGGTAGAGTTGCTAAAAACTCTTTTATGTTGTGGTACAAAGGTTTTGGACACATATCTAAGGACAGAATAGAGAGATTGATTAAGAAGAGTATTCTTTATGATATGAACTTCTCTGTTGTTTTATATCTATGTTGATTGTATAAAAGAAAAACTTATAACTAGAGCCAAGAGGAGTAGGGTTACCAGGAGGAATGGTGAGTACTATGATAGGTATGATGAAATTGGTAGAAATCCTAGACTTTTTGCTAAGTTCTTACAGGATTGTGGTATTGAGGCACAATACACTATGCTTGTCACTCTGCAACAAAATGGAGTTGCAGAAATACGAAACCGTACTCTTTTGGATATGGTGAGATGTATGTTTAGTCATTCTACTCTTCCAGAATTCTTGTGGGGAGATGCCTTGAAGACTGCTGCTTATATATTAAATCATGTGCCAAGTAAACCTGTGCTGAAGACTTCATATGAGCTTATGATAGGCAAACAACTTACCTTGAGGCATTTCTATGTTTAGGGTTGTAGGACAGATGTAAGGCCTTATAATTCACATTTAAAGAAGCTTAATCCCAAAACCATTAGTGGTTTCTTCATTGGTTATTATATTGGCTCAAGGGATTCTAGGTTCTATTATCCTTCACATACTACTAGAGTTATTAAATCTGATCATGCTGTTTATTTTTTAAGGGGACTTAGAGCATGGTGGAACTTAAGAGTCGCATATTATTAATGTTAGATAGGAGCAAGTTATTGTTCCTATTCTTATTGTTCCATTTCCAGTGATAATGTCATCTCCTTTGATCCATAATGATGATGTTGTTAATCTTGTTGATAATGTCAATATCCCTCAACAAGTCAAAAATAATGTACAGAATCCAAATATTGTTGTGACTCCATTTAGAAGATCTAAGTGACTTCCTATATCCACTAATTCTATTAGATTCAGGGATTATGTTGTGTACCTGTAAGAGCATGAGTTTAATTTAGTTGAGGATTCTAATCCTATTTTCTTTCAAGAGGCCATGGTTAGTCTTGATATTGGATAATGGCTAGTGGCTATGGAGGATGAGTTGGCTTCTATGAGAAAGAATAATGTTTGGGAATTGGTAGAGTTGTCTACTGGTTGTAAAACTATTGGTTGTAAATGGGTCTTTAAGACCAAACGTGATGCTAAAGGCGAAATTAAAAAGTATAAGCCCAGACTTGTTACTAACACTACAAGAATTCAGCAAATTAGCGAGGGAAATTTACCTCGCTATTCCCTCGCTAGTCCGTCGCAAATAAAGTTTGCGAGGGACTAGCGACGGACTAGCGAGGGATAAATTAGTCACTTTTTTTCATCGCTAATTAGCGAGGGAACGCATTCCCTCTCTATTCTGTCTCTAAAAAATTTATTTCTCTCGCTAATCCGTCTCTAATCCATCGCTAATATGCCGCAAATATAAGCCATCATTCCCTCGCAAAATAGTGAGGGAAATTCCATCGTTATTCCATCGCTGTATGATATACCAATTTTGTATCATGTCAACCAATTTCCCTCGCTATTCCATCGCTAACTATTCCCTCGCTAATCCCTCTCTAACTACCTGTGTGATTCTCTCGCTAATCCCTCGCTAATCCCTCTTTAACTACTTGTGTGATTCCCTCGCTATTCCCTCTCTATTCTCTCGCTAACTATTCCCTCGTTATTACTTCGCTAATCCCTCGCCAATTGATTTCCTCACTATTCCCTTGTTATTCCCTCGCTAATTACCTTTGTGATTCCCTCGCTATTACGTTGCTATTCTCTCGCTAATTACCCATGTGATTTCACTATTCTGTCGCTAATCCCTTAGTAATCAGGTTTTTTTTTAATGACCTATATATATTTTTACTTTCCTAAAACCTGCATATCAAACCGCAATAAACAACCAGCAAACATAAATCCAACAACAACAACAACAAATAATCCAATAATTGTAAACTGCTACAACAAAAAACTTGTACAAAATAATCCAATAATATAGTTGAAAGTTATTATACAAATAATCAATCCAATATAGTTGAAAGTTATTATACAAATATAGACGAGAAGAATAAAAAATGGTAATCACTCTAAGTTGGCTTCGTATTCATCTTCCTCTACCTCTCGACCCTCCCCAACTAAACCTTGTGATGGTACTTGTGGAGCAACATTTGCTGATCTGATCGTAGATAGGAACGATTAGAGGGACGCCAACATAGAGACAAGTTGACTCTGGACAAACGAAGTCATCGCTGCTGCCACTGCTGTATTTACAGCTTCAGATATGTCCTGTGTCAACGGTGTAGAGCGGGAAGGACCCGCAACCGAGGAAGATGAAGCTTGCATGGTGTTATTACCAATGTGCAAGCTGTTACCTATGTCATGCACACGTCCCTTCTTGTTGGGACCCACCGCATCCAACCAGACCTCTGGGTCAACCATAGAGTGAGAGGAAGAGTTTTCTCCATATTTTTCTGTCATCGCGTTGTCATATGACTCCTAAAAATAACAAAAACAAGAAAAATATTAACAAAAAGATAAATAACCTAAAATATATATGACTTTTGAATTTTAAAGACACCTACAATAAAATTCCTCGAGCGCTCAGAAACATAGCTTCCGTCTTTCTTCTTATGAACTTTAGCATAGAGATCTCTGTAAGAAACCAGATGCTTTAACTCTGCCTCTTGTGATCCCATATGGAAGAATATTATATAATAAACACATATAAAAAATAAGGCAATCCCTTTAAAATACTATGTCATACTCAAGATAGGCAAAAAACTCAAGTAATTACAATATGTTAATAAACAGATTAATAAAATAAAATAAAACTCAGAAAATTCTATATTAATAAACAAATTACCATCTAAACTTTAAATGAGGAAGTTATATTACCATCTTGCCCTTGTGTTGACCAAAGCTTATCGACCCGCCTGTATGCTTCAAGGCATCAGGCATGGCTGCCCTGTTCCTTCGAGCAGTTGCAGACCTCATCATCTATTTATCTATCAGCCAAATGTTGACCAGGTCATCCCATACTTCTGTCCTCATTCCTCTGGGCCTATGGCCCTTAACATCAGCCAAGTTGTTTGAATTTGCCTTCTCAAAAGCCTTATCTCGTGCTTTGTTCAAATAGTCTGGATAACGGTCTTTGATAGTCCGTTCCCAGACAGTTCTCGCCATGCCGCGATCAGCATAAGATGTAAACCGATGCTTAGCCTACACAAATGATATGTATGTATATTTATTTTTCAATAAATGTATAATATATGATTCTATAAACACAATTACTTACCATGAAGTCGTTAAATAGTATTTCCTTCATCTCAGCTGAATAACCTTGCCACGTACTAGCCAGAACATGCATCCTTGTCATGACATTATACATAATGTCACATATCACTCTCGACGGGAGAAACCTCCTCTTGTAAGTACAAGAAGATAATGTTAGTAACCTAAAAGTAAATACATGTAATAAAAGATGATAATCACTATTACTTACGGTTCAGGGACAGGCGTCACATATATAAGTTTCCTGCTATCTGTTTCTACATTAGTTTCTCCACATGAAGGCACCATATTCGAGCCGCTAGTGGGTGGGTCAGCAGGGGGTGGCATAGAAAGGGCTGGGTCAGTAAGGGGTGGGACAGAAGCTAATGCGCCTCCAATAGTCAATGGACTAACGCTGGTAGGCCTGCACTGGTCGATGGGCCAATAGCTGAAGTTGCACCTAACATAATTATAGATAAACAAAAAAATACATATATATTACATTTATATAAACCACGAGTTAACAATAATTAAAAAGATTATCCTACAAGTATACTTGGAGAGGGCTGTGAATGTTGTAGTGGTGGAGAATCATGGCCAGATGAAACATTACGGCCTCTCACACGACCGCGTCCAGCACCTCTACCTCGAATGGTCATAATGAATATCTGCATAAGGAAACATAATGAAACATGACAAGTTAAGAAACTATATGTCAATAAAAACCTCAAAATATAATAATGATATTTCAGTGTAAATACCATTAACGAAATTTATTGAACAAGATTCAATTTTAACTACTTGAGTCTGAAGCAAAAGATTCCTCATCTTCATATGAGAATTCATTAATTTCATTATTTTCGTTGTCATCAATGAACTCATCATCGATCAGAACATCCATTGGATAATGTATATAACGTATGTTCACTTCTTCCATTTGGGCATATGCATCAAACAAGGAATCTGCTTCATCATCTATGACAATATTGTGTGTTCCAAGGGATCCATCATCTTGGTAATAATCAGTAGCATCTGGGTCATTCAATTCATCACCTTCGTCATTCAATGTCTCAACTAAGAAGAGTTTTGCTCTGACCTTGCAAGCTGCCCACCATTCACCATTAGCTCTATTCTCGCCTTGTGGGCATCTTGTATAGTACACTTGTTGTGCTTGTTCAACTAAGACGAATGACTCATTTGAGTGAAGTCTTGATTTATACTTGATGCCAACCAACCCATATCTCTCATCAACATTAACTCTATTTATTAGGTCAAACCAATGACATTGTAAAAGAAATACTCTATTCTGATTTCCTACATGATAATTCCAATATATCTTCAACAATGCCATAATAGTTGAAGTCATTCTCACCATATATACTACCTCTAACACATACGCCACTATTCATGGTAGCTTTATTTTATCCGTACAACTTAGTATGAAATCTATGCCCATTAACTATTAAGCCACAGTAAGAAGTCACGGACTTGAATGGACCATAACTTATCTCTCGTATCATTTGATCCTCAACTTGACCTATATTAACCTGTATCATTACATAGACAGTAGATAGTTGTAACATCTAGTATAATGAACATTGAATTTAATATGATAGATGTGATTATGGATAAAAGGACTCACTAGATGTTTTAGCCACCTACTGAAGTCCTTATCTCGAGCTTCCAATATTTGATCATCAGTGATATTGGAATTTGTTTCCCTTAACGAATCCTCGAATTGTCTAATTAATACAATAATTAATATTTAACATAAATTTAGCAAAAAATAACAAATTCATTAGATAGAGAGTAGACTTACTGGAGATAAGGTTCTACTTCTCCACAATTTACAAGTACATATGTCTCAGCAATCTGAAGTTCCACATCCGTCAAGAATCTATTTCGACCTCTCCCGATAGGATGACATGGATGTTCAAAAATAGACAACCATTCATTAATTGTATCTTCCCCATCGTTGTCATTTCGAGGAACTTGAGTGCGCCTGGTCTGTAGGTGGAGATCAAAATACATGGAAGCAAAATTGGAAATTTCTTCTAAAATATATGCTTTACAAATAGATCCTTCAACTTTTGCCTTATTTCGGACCTTTCTTTTCAAGTACAGATACACCTCTGAAAGGGGTACATCCACCTATAATACACTGGTCCTCCAACCTCAGCTTCATAAGGGAGATGCACGACTAGATATTCCATCACATCAAAGAATGCTAGAAGGAAAATCTTCTCTAACTTGAAAATTGTTTCAATGATAGAAAGCTCTGCATTCTCCATAGTGGAAGCACGAATTTTAGTTGCACAAACTTCTTTAAAGAACAAGCTTAGTTCTATTAACGGTCCCCATATAGGTTTTGGCAAGATATCACGAAATGCCAGAGGAATTAACCTTTGCATAAAAATATGACAATCGTGACTTTTCATTCCATATATCTTTCCATCGTCTACATTGATGCAACGTGCGATATTCGATGCATACCCATCAGGAAATTTTAACTGTTTTATCCACTCACACACCATCCTTCTTTGATTGGCATCCAAGACATACTTCGCCTTTGGTTTTTTACATTTGCCATTCTCAACTATTAGCTCCAAGGTAGGACGTTTGCATATTATCTTCAAATCTTCTCTTGCATTTGCATTATCTTTTGTCTTGTCCTTTATGTCCATGACAGTGTTGAAGATATTATCAAACACATTCTTCTCGACATGCATAACATCTAAATTATGTCGTATTAGATTAGTGGACCAATAAGGTAATTCCCAGAATATGCTATTCTTCACCCAATTGTGGTGTATACCAAAGCCATCTTGTTTTTGTTTACCTGAATTCAAGCCAAAAATGACTTCCTTAAGTTGAGTCACTCTATTCAAGACATCTGTCCCACTCAGCCGTTGTAGTGGATTAGATTTTTCCACTATTGATTTCTTAAAAGAGTTTCGATCACGGTGAAATAGATGATCAAAAGGTAAAAATTGGCGATGACAATCAAACTAGCAGCATTTCCTACCGTGCTTCAACACAAATGACTTACTGTGATTCATACAAAGTGGACAAGAAAGTTTTCTATGAGTGCTCCACCTAGACAGCATTCCATAGGCTGGAAAGTCACTTATTGTCTACAACAAAGCCACTTTCATATCAAAATTTTACTTTTTCCAGACATCATAAGTTTGCACCCTATCATCCCATAATATCTTCAGATCGTCAATTAGGGGTCTAAGATAGACATCTAAACTTTTACATGGTGACTTTGGTCTAGGAATCACAAAAGTGAGGAATATGTATTCCCTTCTCATATACATACTTGGAGGTAGATTGTACAATGTGACAAAAATAGACCAACATGAATATGGTGTGATTGAACTGCTGAATGGATTAAAACCGTCTGTACACAGGCCAAGCCTAACATTTCGAGTGTCTAGCACAAATGTTGAATGGGTAGCGTCAAATTGTTTCTAAGCCTCAGCATCAACTGAATGCTTGATCACTGATTTATCTTGATGCACTCCATCCGCATGCCAACTCATATATTGTGCAGTGTTTTTGGACATAAACAGACATTGGAGTTTTGGCATAATAGGAAAATATCACAACACTGAGTAAGGCACATCCTTCTCATTCGATGAATGTCCCGCCTTCGATTTGAATCGTGGGTATCCATATACTAAGCAAACTGAGTAGAGTCTCTTGTCACTGTATTCTTTGTAATACAATATGCACTGATTAAGACACGCATCTATCTTCTTATATCCTAATCCCAACTTACAAACCATTTTCTTCTATTTGTAGAAGTTTTTGGGCAACCTTTCAGGTTCTGGAAGCATGCTCTTAATTATAACAATCATTCTATCATAACAACTCTTACTCATGTTAAACTCTGACTTCAAGTTCAAAAGTTGAGTTACGACTGACAATTTCGTGTGATGGCAACCATCCCATAAAGGTTCGTTAGCGTCTCTTAGCAAGTCATAAAACTTCGCAGCTGACGGATTTGGATCCTCTTCTAAATCTTGAGTTTCTGGATTTAATCTATCACCTGCGGCATCTATAACCATATCCATGTATGGATTCCGAGGCTCCACTTCATCATCATGGACAATGGATGTTGAGCCGCTATCCCCCCATCTGTCCTTACCATGAATGGTCTAATTTACATAACCATCCACAAATTCGTACTTATACAAATGTTGTTCTACCCCAAATACCTCCCTCCAAGCACGATTCTTACATCTAGCACATAGACAAAGGATGTGATTTAATGCATCAGTAACTATCAGGTCTCCTTGAGCAACCCTAATGAAATCATCAACTCCATCCTTGAATTCTTCACTTACATAGCCAGTAGGGTCATTTCTTCGTATCATCCAACTTCGATCAGGTCTCATGATTGCTGAAATTGATTTAGCACATTAACACAATCCTTATATCTCTATCTCCTTCTTAACATGGTATGACCCTATCCTATTCGATAAGAAACATTTTCAACACTTGGTTAATAATTATTCCATAAATCTCATATTTTATACTTGATGAAATTTCAGCAGCATTTCCCATTAGTCTCCAAGTGCATGACTTGAACACAGTGAGATCTACCGCATTTAAGTATACACCCAGAGAACAAAAAAAAAATATTGCAGACCAAAATTTTAACAGGTATAACATATGAGATTTAAAGAATAACTATTAACTAATTGAAAAAAAAATTTCTTACCAAACTATCCCACTTGGACAATTCAAGATTCAATACAATGAGCAGTACCTTGAAAAGGTATGCGTGCTCATTAATATAGAATCTCAAACTGAAAACTAAAGTTTTGCTCAAATTTTTACTCGAATAAGAAAATAAAACTTTAAGCATATATTAAAGCACAATCAAAAGTTAAATCAAACTAATATTCTTAATACATAATTTATTAAAAATTCATAACTTTTATTTTCAACATCCAAGATTTGATGTCATATTTAGATAGTCCTAAATGTACTGGGATAGGAGAGAAAATCATAAAGAAAATCTAAGTTTTCACTAGCCATAATAATTGCTGCTATGTGACCTGACATAGACAACATTGATGAATATATTAGGAACACTACTGCTTGAGCTTTCAGTGTTGTTGCCTCTGCTCTTTGTATACCTACACTCTTACCCTTCTTGAAGGTTGTTTGTTAGAGTAAGAAATCATGGCAAGCTCGGCACACTAGGATTAAGATTGTGCAATAAATTAAGAAGGTGAAGCAGTGTGTAAGGAATTGAAAGCCATATATGCCAATTACTATACTAAGGAAGTCATGATTATTCTGATTCATGAATTTCAGTCGCTTGATGAAGAAATGAATAAAATTGTTCTGAAAGTGGTGAAGTAGTGTGTAAGCACTGAGGGTGTGGAAACTGATTATATTAGAAATGATATTCTCCCTGAATTTTTCAATAACGTCTGGGTTAGGAGGATGGCTTTGGATTGAAGAAACTATAAGCAATGTGCTCATTTCCTACTATAGAGATAGCAAACAAAGTTGGCATTGCCGATATTGTCAGGAGAATTGTTGAGAATCTTAAAGATGAGAGTGAACCTTACAGGCAAATGGTTATAGAAACTATTGAGAAGGTGATCACTAACTTGGGAGCATATGATATAGATGCCCGGTTGGAAGATATTCTGATTGATGGTATTCTTTATGCCTTCTAAGAGCTGACCAACAATGATGCTAATGTGATGCTTAACAGGTTTCTATCAATTTCTCTTAACCTGAGAATGCTGTAGTGGTGGAAAATTATGGCCAGATTCACTTTTTCTCTATTCTCTCACCTCTTTCTCTCTATTTTCTCACACTTTCCTTCAGTTTCTATCACTTTCTCTGCTCACTAAACCCTAATAGTAACCATGGCCAAGGTTCAAATATGGGAACCCTGAGATTGCATTATAATATTAACTATACCATGCTGAATTCTTAGTCATCCTATAAAATATATTTTGTTAAAAATCTAGACAGCATTATAATTTTTTTTTGCAAAGTCCCAAAATAGTAGCTACAGCATAAAAAATTGAGTAACAAATCATTCTAGTATCGAGTGTATACTTTATGGAGACACATACTTCAAATTAGAATTTTGTCTCTATCAACCAAAGATGATTAAAAGATAGTACTGAATTTCTAATAGCAAAATAATCACAATTTCAACTCCATACACCAAAAACATGGTTACCAACAACAAGCATTGAGCTATTTCAAGTAAATCATCATAACCTGAATGAGTAAATCTTGATTTAGGATTTTTCATGGAGAAAATCAACTATTTCAAGTAGGATTATAAGCATAACAACATTATACTTTGGTCCCATCATTATATTGTCAAAACATAAAGCTTTTCCAACACTTAAAATTCCTTTCAATCCTTCAAAATAATTAGTTCTCATTCTCTCAAATTTAAGCAAAATCTCAATTTTACCAAGAACAGCAAAAATAGGAAACATTAACCAACATCCAAGCAAAATATAAAAACTTTAAAAGCATTCAAGCCTAAAAATTCATAAAAACTGGTTCTGTCCTTGATGAAAACAGAAGGATAAAACCAATAAACAATTCACAGTCCCTATTTTACAGAATTTAGGGTGCTTATTTTCCATTTTCTATCCGTTTTGAAATAAATCAAGCAAAAGAAGAGAGTTTGATGCATGGTGAAACTGAAAATCAATAGAAAATTAGGATTGATGAAAGAAAAATAGTGAAGGAAAATCTGTAAGCTTCCCTACCTTGAGATGGGCTTGACTTTCTGAACTTGTGAGTGAGACAAGTAGAGAAACCGAGTGCTCTCCTTGGTGATGCTACTGTCGCGGTGCCGCCTATGTCTCTCTACAAAGGTGAAATCAAACGTACTCTACAAAAGATCAAGATATTCTCCTATTAGGTGAAAACATGAGAGTATCTCAACCTTTAAAAATATTTTATTTTATAAAAAAATAAAAGTTTTAAATATAATTTGATGAATTTAAATCATTGGATCAATAACAACACTCTCTCTTATTTTCACCCAATAAGAAAAGATCCTAGCCCCTCTATAAAAGTCTCAAGAGGTGGGTTCTTAGGTTAACAAATAACGATAATTCTAATAGCACAATTCCAAATCCACGAGCATACATGTTATATAAACAACTAAAATCAATAATGAATGAATTTAGGAGACAAGCAAATAATATGACTTGCACAAGTGTTAAGTAACAAAAAAGAAAAATGCTTACGAGAAAATAGAAAAATCTATTAAAATACTTGCAGATTAGTCTAGCGGAGTACCAGAATAATAATTTACTTTGCTTCGTTAGGGAGTGGGGTTGAGTTGAAGGGATGAAAATCACATTAAAATCTAGTGTGTATGAAGGAATTGATTTTAGAGGTAGAGTGGTCTTCTGCCTTTGCAACCGTAGATGAAGTTTTAATATAAATGGAAGGCCTAGATGTGTAGAACAGGAGATACCCTGATCCTTCCCAAATTTATTCTTCTTCCACCAAACTCCAAAGACAATAATCTGCGTTCCCCATACCCATCTTCTTCCCAAAGCCCATATACTCTTTTGTAAAGTACGTTTGGTTTCACCTTTGAAAAGAAATTTTTTGAGAGGAGTGTGTGTGCATTAGCGTGTGAGAGGAGGAAGAACAGAGCAGGCATATGAGGGGTTTGCTAACTAGAGAGTAATCCCAAATTATAAAAAAAAAACCTAAGCAGAGAACAACAAAAATTCAAATTCGATTTGGAGAAAACAATACCGATTACGCAAAAAGCACGGCAGGGCAGAAGAGAGAAGAGTGGACCGAGTGGTAGTGGCGTGAAAGTGGCTGTGGCTTTGAGTGAGACAAAATGAGAGTGAGAGTGAGAGCACGAGAGAGAGGGTGAGGGTGAGGGTGAGGGTGAGGTGAGAGTAAAAGTGAGAGTGAGATTGAGATTGAGAGAGAGAAGGAGAGAAAGAGCACAACAGAGAGAGGGTGAGAGTGAGAGGGAAAGCGCGACTATGAAGGATTTAGAATTCTGTAATTAGGTTTATTGGGTTTTGCGAGGGATTTGCAACGAAAATTTCCCTCGATAAATTTTTGTCAGTTAACGAGGAAAATATCCTTCTCAAATCCCTCACTAATTTTCAGTGAGGGAAATTATTCCTCGCAATTCCCTCGATAACCTTAGCAAGGGAAAATATCCCTTGTAATCCCTTTGCTAATTATAACGAGGAATATTTTCCATCTCAATTCCCTCGCTATTAATTCACTATTTTTTCCCATATTTTATTTTTGAAATTTAGCGAGGGCTCAGACTTCCCTCGCTGATCCCTCGCTAATCAGCGAGGGATCAGCTAGGGAAATTATCCCTCGCAAAATTCTGCTGCCAGATCGTGAATTTCTTGTAGTGTAAGGGATATAACTAGAGAGAAAAGGCATTGATTTTAAGCAGACTTTCTCACCAGTCTTCACTGAAGACTCTTTTCATATTATGATGGCATTGGTTGCTCATTTTAATTTGGAGCTTAATCAAATGGATGCTAAGACAACCTTCTTAAATGGTGATTTGTAAGAGGAAGTGTATATGGATCAACTTGATGGTTTTATTGAAAATGGTTGGTACTTGAAATTTGATTATATTGTTGACTCTCTTGGCTTTAAGGAAAATATTGTTGACTAATGCATTTATCTGAAGTTTAGTGGGAGCAAACTCATCATTCTTATTTTATATGTTGATGATATATTATTGGTTAGTAATGATGTTGATTTTTTGAATGAGACTAAACAAATGTTGACAGCACATTTTGATATGAAAGATCTTGGTGATGCCTTTTTTGTACTAGGCATTGAGATTCACCATGACAAATCTCGTGGTATTTTGGCTTGTCTCAGAAAGCTTATATTGAAAACGATTTAGAATATATTTAATATGAAATTTTGTAATCCTTGTGCTACACCCATTTAAAATGGTGAAAAATTCTTTAATACCCAATGTCCTCAAAATGATAAAGATGTTTCTAAAATGGAGAACGTCTTATATGCTTCTGCTGTTAGTAACCTTATGTATGCTAAAGTTTGTACATGTCCTGATATTGTTTTTGTTGTTAGTGTACTTGGGAGATACTTGAGCAAACCTGGTGTGGCTAATTGGTAGGCTGCAAAACAAATCATGAAGTATTTGAATAGTGCTAAAGATCATATGTCAACTTATACGAGGTTGGATCACCTTGAGGTGATTGACTATTCTAATTTTGATTTTGGTGTTTGCCCAAGTGACCACAAGTCCACATCAGGGTATATATCTTTATGTTAGGAGTAGTAGTTGTTTCTTGGAAGAGTGTTAAATAGACACTTACAACTACTTCCACTATGGAGGCGGAGTATATAACTTGTTATGAGGCTATGCATCAAGTGGCATGGTTAAAAAGTTGATTATTTAATTTTATGTTGTGGAGAGTATTTCTAGGCCTCTTACTATCTATTGTGATAACTTTGTCATAGTGTATTTCTCTCTAATCAATAAGAGATTTAAGCGCTCGAAACTTTTGATACAAAGTATATGTTTGTTAGAGAGAACATTCAAGAGTTTTAAACTCATGTTGAGTATATCCCTACATAACTTATGGTAGCATATCCCCTAACCAAAGGTTTAGCTGTCAAAGTTTATTGATCATGTGACCCATATGGGTATAGTGAGGTCTTTTGATGTTTTAGGTTAGTAGGAGTTTGTTTTGTAATTTTATTGTGACATCATTTTGTGATTATGTCTCGAGATCTTGAACAATTATATTGTTATTATTGTCGTTGCCATATAATATTGTTATTATTATTATCTACGCAGTATTATTTGTTCATATTATGGCATATTGTGGAGATATTTTGGACTCAATCTCATTTTTATTATTCTACTGAGATGTTTATTAAATCTCAGAAAGCATCTTGGGCAGATGTTTGGGGCCGTTTTGTTGGGAAATGCACTTTGATCACATATTGACATGCAATTTTGGATGTGTTTTCCCATTATCCATATACCACATTTTGTTGGGTTACCAAGATATGAGCATCTTGCATATATGATATCAGTATTCCTTCGAGTATGATTTTTTACATGGAGAATGCTAGGAACACACTCTCTAATACATTCTTTCAACACACTCTTTTCTATTGGGTCACGTCACACACTAAAGCACACATTTAACTTCGATTAACGTGTAATTATCTCGATTAACATATAATCAACTTGATTAACGTGTAATCAAGTTTGAGTATATGCTTTAGTAGATGACGTGGCCCAGTAGCAAAGAGTATGTTGAAATACGTGTTAGAGAGTGTGTTCCTAACACTTCTCTTTTTTACATTGTTGATATGCTTGTAGTCTCATTTTGGACCTGTTGTTGATATTGTTAGCTCGATTTTGACATCATGTTGTGACCATATATTGTTTGATTAATTTGAAGAATTATTTTCTTATTAAAATAATGTTATATGACTTATGCCGTCTAAGTGGGAGAATGTTAAAAAAAATTTATGGAGTAGCATAAATCATATTATAATTTTATAAAACCCAGATTAATTAGATGTTAAAATTATTAGAGCATTTTGTTTAACCCAAATTGTGATCAGTATTGTTAATGAGCCTATTATTGTTAAAGCAATGCTCATATGTGAGTTTTGTTTTATGGGTCCTATATATGAGTTTACCATAGTAGGTAAGTTTAATTCATTTTAGTTATTTTATATATACAAGGAGAGGTCTCTATTTTTAATCACTCTAGTACGTACAGTTGCCCCATTGATACTAACGCGTGAGTAATTACTGTAGGATAGGAATAATATCTCTCCCTTAACGAGATTGCTTTTAAGGATTTTAACAGTAACTTTTTTATCAACTTCTTTTCAAGATAACCCTAAAACTCTTTATGTATTTTGATATATCATAAATTTTAAGACTAATAAATCTGAGAAATTTTCTTTCACAAACTTGCTCTAGTTTTGACTCAACTAAGTTGCATATGGTCTCGCTGTTGACTAGGACTAAAATGGGAGCAAAATGATCGGGGTTTAAACTAGGTTGCAACGGTGCCTATCCTTAAGCGAGATGCCATTACTTGTGCTCAAATATCCAATAGCCTTTTTTCGTGGCTTTTAATTCAGCGTCACAATTGGTGTAATTGAAATCAACAGTTAGCTTTACCAAACTCGATATTCTTATCACATTTTTTTTTACATCACTTTTTACACCACTCCTCATATCATTGATCATATTACTTTTTTTCCATCACTTTTTCTCACTTAATCATAACAATTAAAAAGTGAGGTAAAAAGTAATGTGAGATAAAAGTGATGTAGGATCATCATTTTTCTAACTTTACCAAGTGAATTTCTACAATTGGAAATTTTTTTTCTACAATGGTAGTCGTGCTAGATGTAACTCCATTAAGAGGACGTTGCGTTTTTGATTGATTCTACTACTAATGAGTTTGTTCTTTTTATTATTAGCTTGATCTCGTCATCAGCTATACGTGGTAAGTGTCCCGCAGTGAGATACTATTTAATGCCAAGCAGGTATGACCATTGTAGAGTTTGGAGGCAACTTCCAGTATACTATATGAAGCTTGGAAAAAGGGCTACCTAAGATGTGGTATGCCATGTTTAGGGGAAACAGAGTGGCACCTTTGCCGTGGTTGACTTTGAAGATAGGTGAAGCCATAGGGGTGGGCTTCTAGAAAGTGCGTAGGAGATTCTTCAAGTCAAGATAATGTTGTGGTGAAATCTACTAGTGTTTGGCTCGGGCTGGCAATGACAGAGCCTGGTGTAATGCAAGCTCGACTTGATTCTAATATGCTCAGCTTAGGTGCAAGCTTAATATGAAAGCGAACTCATTTCTTAGTTAGAAGTCATCTTACTATAAACTCAAAAGTAGCATATTTTAAAAGTTGCCCAATTGCATCTAGGATATTACACACTACCGAAGGCCATAACTTACCCTTACAAATCATCTTCCTCTACCTTGAAATCGTATCCTTTATTGTTCTCAAGCATGAATCATTATAGGATGCGTCATCCATTAACACATAAAATATCATACTCTCACTATCCCATTCTTTTAAGATACTTAAGGATCATGTACTTGAGCACCACATATTCAATTTTTGATTTGTTGATTTCGATGGATTTGTTGTTAAATTTATTTTGCACACATTTTCAAGCTTTACTTTGGCTTCTTCTTTTCAGATTTATACACTAAAACACAATCACTTTTTAGTGTTGATTTGGTTGATCTTTTTGTATGTTGGATTGTTGCACTTCATCTTATGTAGAGAACACACCTAAAAGCATTCTTATGCATTCTTAAGCTATGCGTTGTTAACTCCTAATGTCTTGCATGGTCATACTTATCTCCAAGATTCACCAAAACATGGATAATTATAATTGAATTGGCTGTTGAGTTAATGATGGGCAGTTAAATTGTCTTTGTTTTGCCAACATAATATATTCTTGTATCCAGGAAATTTCTCTTCAAATGTTTACTCCAGTGGCTAGTAGCTTGGAATCGGTTGTAACATAGTTTCTTTTTTACGATGACACTGTTTTCTAAAGATTCCAATAGCCAACTTACTTAATTGAAGTGATGCAAAAAAAAAGAAAAAGATCTACTTTTCCTTTTGTTTTGTTCAGTAATACCCATAATTTCATCTTTATAACAACCTCCTTTACATCACTTTCTTCCCTACTATCTATCAATACTTATATCTCTTCTAGCTCAAATGTAGTATCATCAGTCTTAGACAATTATACCTTTCCAATACCAACTTCATTTAATTTGAAGTAAGCACTACTATTTGAGTTTCAAAACCAAATGGCAACATGTTAGAATCATAAATAAAACTTATTATAACTAAATAACTTTCTAATAGTCTTTTAAAATAAGCATCTTGCATATATAATATAAATTTATAAATAAGCAACAAAGCACCGCAAATGTGCTTAACAGTCCTACGATACCAACACAAAGCCCTAATTTGAATAGTAAATAGCCACTAACTACTCATGTTCTTGACATTTAGACAATAAAAGTACACAAACACAATCAAACAAAAGAATACAAAACAAGACAAAGTTAATTGTTTAATTAACCAAGATAGTTAATGTTCTGAACAGATTCAAAAGAATACCTGTGGAAGGTATGATTTGGTGGTTTCCTCCCTTCAACAGCTGCGTTCCACCGTCAAGGTTCGGCGGGGGTGGTACCTGCAAAAAGGACTCCGACGCTCAAGTCAGCTGGTGTGCTAAGGTGTCTGTTACTCAATCAAACGTTACCCGTTTAGGTTCATTTAGATTGATCTTTATGGAGCATGATTGGAGTCAGCAGTTAATGCAGGTATTATTGTAATGTGGACGTTATAGTCATTTATTGAGAGGAGAGGTTATAGAATCAAAGAGATTCGTATTGGCGCTTACGAAGATCTGTTGATTTCCTGATCCTCATGACTTAGGCATTCCGAGGTCTTACAGCACTTTCCGGGGTGTTGATGGAGTATTTACAGTCCGGCAGCCTCCCTGATGACCCAAAGGAAGCATCTCGGCTAAAAAGAACCGCGGTCAGGTATACTATCTATAATGGGCAGCTTTACCAATGTGGATTTTCCTTACCCCTCCTTAAATGCCTTAAGCCGAAAGAAACCAAATATGTTTTGGCCGAAGTCCATGAAGGGAGTTGTGGACACCATCTAGGAGGAAAAGCCTTGGCCTTGAAGGCTCTCAGGGCGGGTTACTACTGGCCGACGATGGAAGCAGATGCTCTTGCACATGTTCAAGTATGTGACAAGTGCCAGCGGCATTCGGATCACTATCACGCCCCTCCTAAAGAACTATCCATGATGTCCATACCCTGACCCTTTTATCAGTGGGGAATGGACATCTTGGGTCCGTTCCCTCAAGCTCCCGGGCAGCTGAAATTTTTGATTGTCGCGGTGGATTACTTTACCAAGTGGATTGAAGCTGAGCCGTAGTCACCATCACCCCGGCTAGAGTTCAGAAATTTACTTGGCGTCATATTATTACCAGATTTGGTATTCCGGAGTCAGTTGTTACGGATAATGGGACGCAGTTCAAAGACAAGGGGTTCGAAGAACTACTTTCTGGGCTGAAAATAAAACACCATTGTAGCGCAGTAGAGAACCCCAGAACAAACGGACAGGCCGAAGCCGCAAATCGGATCATAGTCCGAGGATTGAAGAGAAGGTTAGACGAAGCAAAAGGAAATTGGGCCGAGCAGTTGGACCACGTCCTTTGGGCCTACCGAACTACTCCCCACTCCTCCACGGGCGAAACTCCTTTCAAACTCACATTCGGATGTGAAGCTATGATCCCGGTGGAGATTGGAGAACCAAGCTGGCGTTCTCAGAACTTCTCGCAGGATGATAACCCCGGTTTAATCAGGGAAGACTTGGACCTGTTGGAGGAAAGGAGACGCATTGCCCACATACGAGACGCCGCGATCAAGCAGAGAACGGCATCCCGGTACAACCTGAAGGTCATTCCGAGAAGATTCCAGCCGGGCGACTTGGTACTCCGCAGAGCCGATGTCGGTGGAAGGAATACCTCCCAAGGAAAACTAGCCCCTAACTGGGAGGGTCCCTACCGCGTAGTAATCAGCACCGGCAAAGGAGCTTATACCCTAGAGACTTTGACAGGAAGGCCAGTTAAAAATTTTTGGAACGCAGACAAACTTAAAAAATACTACAGCTAAGTGCCTTATCAGGCCTAGTCTCCTAGTTAAACTTTGTTTGATCTGCCCAGAATTGTTATGAAATGCACATTATAATATTCAATAAAGTAAGTGTTATTTCTTCTATTGTGCCGTTTATTCAACTCAGTTTTTAAGTTTTCAATTACTTTATAGTACCAACCGAGATGTGTTACATAGTTCGTGCAATAGAAAAATCCTATATTGGAAAAATTCTAGCACCAAACTAAAAGCACGAAATGACCTCGGGAAGGACTAGTCTTTTAAAAACATCGTCATGCGGTATTCTTAAAAGGACCCCGGGCTTTGTTTCCTACCTTCGGCACGGGTCTTAAATGTCAGATTCTTCTGGACATCGGATCCTAAGCCAAGGTTTAAAGCAGTTTTACAAAAAATAAAGAACAATGGCATTTCAATCAGCAAGAACAACGATAATTTATAAAGCCCAAAATCTGGGTTGATGTTTACAGAAACTGGGGTACAGATAAAGCAAGACCTCGCGCAGGAGTATTCAAAAAAAAAAACCTTAGTTTGCAGTTGAGTCCAGTCCACCGATGTTGGAATTTTCGGCAAAGTCTGAAGAAGCCACACGAGGAGCTACAAGAGATCCCTCCCGAACCACCTTTCCGGAGTCAAGTCCATCCAAAACCAATGCAACCCCGGGGTTGAAATGTTGAACTTGGCTGACAGCGTTGCTGAATTGATCTTCTTTTATCTTTGTGCACAACGATATCAGCTGGTTGACATCGGCCTGAAGAGCGGTAATCTTAGCCTCACACCACCGAGACTTGGCTCGAGAATTGTCACTTTCAGCCCGGAGCGCGGCAATCTGCATCTACTGCTCGGTCAAGGTGGCCTCTTTTGCTTTGCTGGCATCCTTCAAAGCAGCTACTTCGGTTTCTAGCTCCTTTACTCGAAGTAAAGCTTCATCTTTGGCCTTTGAGGCATCCTCCAGATCCTTCAGTACTTTAGTTTCACTACTCTGGGCCACGGACAGCTTTTCCGCCATTTCTCATTCACGATCCTCGAGGGCGAGCTCTAAGAACCGAGCCTCGGCAGCAATTTGGATCCCCATGTTTTGGAAGGCCAATAAAGCTGTCCGTGGTGAAGTCAATAAATTCCCGGGGATCTGCTTCCTCTTGGAACAGCTCTATTGGCCCAGAAATTTCTTCTGTCGCCATCCTCTTACTCCAGCCGCTAGACTGCCCTTCTTCCAACGCCGCCCTCTTGCGTCCCTGAGGTGATTCAGGAGAATCATCTATGTTGATAGGTTCCACCACCTCAAAAGGAACCTCGGGCACCATACTCGTAGGGGATGACACGTACCCTATTGGAGGACTCATTGGAACATCAGAATTCCTGGCCCTTAGTGCTTCCAGAATAGCCAAAGAGTCACCACCCACCATCTCGGCTAAGCTCTCTGCAAAACAAAAACAAAAGTCAGATGCATTAAAATATGGGCATTTAAATATACACCATGGTCGACCGACGTTACCTAGTACAGTCCAGAGCTCGTCGTCATCCGGACTATCTAAAATATCTTTAGGCCGGATCTTGCCGACTTTTTCAACCCACATGTCGAAGAAGTTTACACACTCAACCTCTTCATCGGTGAGTTAGTTGATCTCCTTCTCGAACGATTGAGTAGGGATACTCCATGCCGCCGGATTCAAGTAAAGACTGAACACCGTCTCCTCACCATTACCCAGCCAAAAGGGACGACTACCGATCGTTGCCTTCAATTTGAAGAATTTTTCTTTGAAGTCCTTGTAACTCTTCAAGTACGGCAAGAATACAGCCCTTCCTTGCCGGGATCAAGCGGAGAGCCAAGACTGCTATGGAGCATGGGCTCCAAGGGTTGAATACCGGGTATGGAAGAAAAAGAATGCCCCGTCAGAGCATCGCAACCCCACTACCCGGTATATTCTTTCGAAGGCCAGGATGTTTGCCTAACCGTTGGGGTGAATTTGACTGGGGGCAGCATTAAGAGTCCGGAGAATAGCAATATGAAAATCATTCAAGGGAAGCCGTAGTCCAAACCGTGTGAAAAAGTCCTCGTAGAGATACATGAAGTGCTCACCTTCTTCACGGGTCCAGCACACTCGTTCTCTCCCCGGGGACAAAATCACGAACTCGTTGTCCCTTTTACCGCCCTCGGTTAGCTCCAGGTATTCCTTCAGCCTATCTAGTTCAGCGCCGGACTCATAACGGGATATCCTGTCATAGGCATCATCTGCAACCCACGTACAGGGCAGCAAAGGACCTCGGTGAATCCGAATCTCTTGCTCCGCTTGTTGATCCGAGGTTGCGGCTGGAGCTTCACCTCTTGGCCGCCTTCTTCTGGCCATTTAGTTTCCTGGAAGACATACAGAGGCCACGGGTCAGAACCAAAGATGTTCAAAACATCCAAATATGGCAGTGGGCGAGCAGCAAACTAACACCCACGCACCGGCCTCTACACCCACCGAGACTTAAACCTCAGAAGGACATCCCCGACCACCGTATACGACGCAATAGGGGAGGTGCATCATCAGGCAACGCCATTAGAAAGGGGGACGAAATAGCTATCCCCAAAGTTAACAGAAGAAAAAAGCAAACAGTCCACCAGAAGGGCGTTCGCATATTCAAGTAATCGATAAAAATGGTGTTTAGAGGAAGAAAATACCTTGATAAATGTTGGTTGAAGTTGCTTTAAAATGCAAGCACCACCGCTGACAGCCGTGAAAACTTGTCAAATTTCCTCTCAGACAACCAGTTTTTAAGCACAGTAAAAGGTGAAAAATGAAAGGATGAAGCCCTATCTATAGCAGCTACGGTTAGGGGGCATTTCCGTCCATTCAGTCTAAATTTAAAAAGATGTTCATTATGGCGCGCAAAGCACTATGCACGACTCCTCAACCAGAGCAAGCCACGTGGCCCACGTCGCTGTCATGGCAGTTGAGGGGACGGCTGCTCAGCAGAACCAACCAGCCCTAGTATCTACAACGTATACCCCGGCTCATCCCATATCCCGGTAAATTCCTTCACGGAAACAAGTACCCCGGTTAAGTTGCTTAAGCTTTGCACTTTGTCTGTCTTGGCAAAGTACAGAGCTGGGGGCATGTTATACAGGGCGAGCATTGGACTCACCTCGGTATAATATAATTTCTACAAATAAAAAATGGTCAAAGAAATTGCTTGACAATTTAATCAGATTTTATTTCATTTCATACATCGTCATACATCAATACAAAGGAAAAGGAAAACAAAGGATATGAAAAGGCTAAAACAGCACTGACGAGCTCGGATGCTAACTTTTTTGCTGTGAACTTTCACATCCAAATTCTCTAGAATGCACACCAGTCTCTTCCCTGTTGAGACTTTTTGAAAAAGTGGATTGGCTTCAAAAAACTGAAGATAACCGGAACAGAACACTGCCGCGGACTCAGAAAATTTTAGCCACACCACTCATGGGTTTCACTCACAAGGATAAAAGAAGACCGACGTGCGTCCTCTTCGGTTGAACGGAGCTGGGCGTGGAATGAACTTCTTCATGATCATCCCGAGACGCCTGGAAGCAATCACTTCAATGGTCCCCCCGGCTTAGGTAAAAGGAGGACCAAGAAGGACTTTATTTCTCCAATTACCTTCGTCCAACACCACAGGGATTATAAAACTTCCCAGCGAAGAAGTATGAATTAGACAGTCCTTCGTACGCTGGGAAGGTAAAGTCCCCGTCCTCATTACGCTGGGAAAGGAAAGTTCCTAATGAAACAAGGTTTTTAGCAGGAAAAGAACTATCTTCAAATATTTTGGGAAAAGTAGAAAAATAGTGGTATTTACAGAAGGCAAATCTTCTCTAATCCCCTCTGAACACAAGCACAGGCGTAAGAACAACAAAACCATTCTGGAAGATTACAGGATTAGGAGGAAAAAGGAATGATCGTACCAGGCGTGAACCCTTGGTATTTATAGAACAGGAAGGCTTTGACCGACCCTACGAATCAAATCAACGACATTAAATGCTCTCCCTTTCCTATTGGTTATGAGAGCAACGGATATCTGGGAAATATTGAAACTGATCCTCTTTTAAAGGATCCTTATCTCCCATTTAAGTCAGAAGCAACAGTTTCCAAAGATAAAGATTCAGATTTCCACAAGTTTCAAGAAGTCTAGGAACAAAATCCAGACTCCGAGGAAGCAGCAAAATCCAGACTTCGGGACAAGGGATACAGATTTACCGATCTCCAACGCCGATGACTTTTTAATACAATGAACGTCGACCTCGGCATGAAACATCGCGAAACCTGGCTTTGAAGTCAGGGCGTAGCCCGTCACATTTTATGAAGCTGAATACCTTGGCACTTGACTACCCCGTCGAAGCACCAAGCTGGGGGCAACTATTCTGGACCATGGACCGGGATCCTACCCAGAAGGGTCAACCCGGCACACGCTCCACCTTACTCCTCCATCAACGGCGTAGTCCAATCGTGTTTCTCCCCGTCAACCTGGAATATTGCCATGTCGGCAATTGATAGCTGTTGGATGACTTCCTGGATCACAGAACGATTATTGCCTGGGCTTTTAGTGCTGGCCAATTTAGATAAGAGATCGGCCCTCGAATTCTGCTCCCTCGGGATGTGTTCTAGTTGTACCGACTGAAAACTTGAGAGAAGCTGCTTTACTTTCAACAAATACCTCTGTAAAAGTGGCTCTTTTGCTTGGTAATCATCTCAGATCTGTGAAGTTACGAGTTGGGAGTCACTGCATAGTTTAAGTTTGGTGGCTCCCAAGTCCCTAGCCATCGTCAGTCCGACAATGCATGCTTCATATTCAGCTTGATTGTTCGAGGTGGGAAACTCGAACCTAAGGGAATTCTCAATGGTGACCCCATCTGAACTTTCTATTATCACCCCAGCCCCACTTCCTTTTGGGTTTGAGGACCCATCAACGAACACGATCCATTGTTTTTCTTCGATTTTATTTGTTTCCGAGGTTAATTCTGCTAGAAAATCTGAGAGTGCTTGCGTCTTGATTGCTACTCTGGGTTCGTAGGTGATTCCGAACTCGGAAAGCTCGATGGACCATGCAATCATCCTTCCTGCCAATTCTAGTTTGTGCAATATCTGTCGGATAGGCTGGTCAGTTCTTACCACTACCGGGTGGCATTGGAAGTACTGTCTCAGCCTTCTGACCGCAATGATGAGTGCGAATGCGACCTTCTCAATCTTCTGATACCGGAGCTCTGGGCCTTGCAATGCTTTGCTCACAAAATAGACCGGCTTCTGGACACCGTCGGATTCTCTGACGAGTACTGCACTGATGGCTTCCTCATGAATGAAGAGGTATATGTACAGCGTTTCTCCTGGCTCAGGTCTTATGAGAATTGGGGGGGATGACAAGATATTCTTCAAGGAGACAAACGCATCCTCACACTCCCGAGTCCATTCAAACCTGGTCCCCCTTTTTCAACAATTTGAAAAGTGGGAGGGATTTGTGAGCGGCTCCAGCTAAGAAACGCGTGAGAACCGCGATCTGCCCATTTAGCTGCTGTACTTCTTTCACATTCCGGGGGCTGTGCATGTCGAGCACGGCCTTACACTTGTCGGGGTTTGCCTCAATTCCCCGGTGTGTCAACATGAACCCCAGAAACTTTCCAGCCTGGACCCCGAATGCACACTTCTTCGGGTTAAGCCTCATATTGTGCTTCCTAAGCTGTTCAAACACTTCTTCTAAATTCGAGGTGTGAGATCCTGATACCGAGGTCTTGACTATCATATCATCGATGTAGACCTCTAGCATTCTCCCTATTTGATCCTCAAAGACCCTGTTCATCATTCTCTGATAAGTAGCTCTTGCATTTTTCAACCCAAAGGGCATTACTTTGTAGCAGTAACTTACTTTTTCGGTGATGAACGCAGTTTTATCTTCATCCCCGGGGTACATCGGAATCTGATTGTACCCAGAGTAAGCATCCATGAAAGACAGTAGTTGGAACCCGGAGGAGCTATCAACCAGCTTGTTCACATTAGGGAGGGGGTATGGATCCTTAGGGCACGCCTTATTCAGGTCGGTGTAGTCCACACACATCCTCCACTTGTCGTTGGACTTTTTAACCAAGACAACGTTGGACAGCCAGGTGGTATATGCAATCTCCCTGATGAATTCGGCGTTCAGGAGCTCTTTTACTTGTCCTTCAATGACTTGCTGCCTTTCTGGGCCAACCTTCCTCTTCTTTTGAGAGACCGACTTTGCATCTCGTTTAATAGATAAACGATGACAGATGAAAGCGGGGTCAATTCCAGGCATATCAGCAGATGTCCAAGCAAAAAGATCTTTATTTTCTTGCAAGAGTTTTATCAATTGAACTTTCTCCTGCTCGTTGAGGTTCACCCCAATTTTGGTTGTGTGACTAAGTTCATTACCAAACTACAATGGGATCAAGTCTCCGTCGGGTTGGGGTCTAATGCCTCGGATTTCTTCTCGTGCATCCAGTTCGGTCATCAAAACATTTACTTGGCGGGTTGGAATGGGTGTGCGTGTCTTCTTGTTCCTGGATGCCCTACTGATTTTCAGACTTTCGTTGTAGCATTTGCGGGCTGCAATCTGATCGCCCTTGACCGTGACCACTTTATTATCCCGGTTAAGGAATTTCATGGCTTAGTGGGCGGTGGAGATTACAGTGGCCATGTTGTTCAACGTAGGACGCCCCAAAATGATGTTATAGGCCGAGGGACAATCCACAACCAAGAACCTCACCTTCATGGTTCTATACGCGCTATCGTCACCCAAGGTCAGGAAAGTATCGAAGTATCCAACCGGGGTGACCTTCTCCCCAGAGAAACCAGTGAGCTCACCTTCATATGGTGTCAATTCAGATAAAGAGAATTCCAACCTTTCGAAGGCGTCCATAAACATAATATCCGCCGAACTTCCTTGGTCCACAAAAATTCGATGGACTTCGGTGTTGGATATTACTCCGGAGATCACTAATGGGTCGTCGTGATCCCGGATGATATCACCGTAGTCATCCTCGGAAAAAGAGATGGGAGGTGCTCCACTATTTCGGGTGGGTGGTCTTAGTGAAGAACTCGACACGCTTAAAACTGCCATCTGAAGTGTCTTTTTTCAGGAATTACTTGAGACTCCTCCCCCAGCGAACCCTCCAGCGATGGTGTGGATTAATCTATCCTTCCGGTATCCGCCCTCTTGAGCATCTCGGTTTGGTCCTTGTCTGTTCTCCCCATCTCGGCGTGTCGGGGTTCGAGATCTTCTGACAAGATTCCGGTTTCTTCTGGCAGGGCTGCGAGTTCTTTGTCGATGTTGATTTGGACTTCGCCATGGACTTCGGCTTCATCTCTGATTCTTTCTTCCTCCGTGGTCTTGATTACTATGAAAACCACTAATGTACTTCTGCAGACGTCCCTCTTTGATCAGGGACTCGATAACATCTCGGAGCTGATAACAATCTTCGGTCTCATGGCCGTAACTGTTATGCCACCTGCAATGCTTTGAATGATCCCTCTGGGATTATTTTTTAACAAGTGGTGGCCTTTTGATATCCTGGAACTCGGTTTGAAGGACCTCATTCAAGATTATCTCTCGAGGGGTGTTCAAAGGAGTATACACAGAATACTTAGGCCTATACCGCTCGCTCTTGGAGGGATCTCGGGGCTGGCCTGAATGGTGATTCTTTTTCTGAATGGGCTCACCTTTCTCAAGGCTTTCTTTTGCCCTGGCGATCTCTTCCAGTTCCACGTACTTATCTGCCTGTAAGTGGAACTCATCTAAACTGGACAGCTTCTTCTTTGCCAGTGACCGGAAGAAGTCTGAATCAGTCCGTAGACCATTTCTGGCGTAGTGGAGGGTTATCCTGTCATCGAGGTTTTCAATACCCACACAAGCATGACTGAATCTCTTGATGTACTCGCGCAGGGATTCGTCATTCTTTTGTCTAATTCCAGAGAGAGAATCAATTGACTTCGGTCGTTCCTTGGCAGTAGTATAATGCAACAAGAAATGCTGTGTGAGGTCCCCCCATCCTGTAATTTTTGTCCGTAAGGTCACGAACCAACGAAGAGCATTCTTCTTCAGGAAGAGCGGGAAAGCACGGCATAGCAGTTCCGGGGTATACCCGTAAAGCTGCATGGACTAGGTGTAAGCATCCAAGTGCTCCTGCGGATCCGTGGTCCCGTCGTAGGGCTCTACATTACTCGGGGGCTTGAAGTTCCTCGGGACCCTATATGCCATTAAGGCATCGGAGAATTATCTGCTGACGGCCGGGGACCGGGTCACTGTTTTCTACGACCCAGGCACCGACATGTTGGGTTTCCCTTTAAACAGCGGCTCGCTCAACTCCCTCATTACCAGCCTACGTAAACCTTTCTAGATTATCCAAACGGTGGCACTGTTCTTCCAACTGACGCCGTTGGTTGTCAATCAGTGCGGTCTGTTGGCGCAGTAATTCTCGAAGTTCATTTCTCGCCATTCCAGATTGCGAGTTGTCCTCATAATGTGAATGGTCAGCATCTAAGTTGGGGATTCCCAAGCGGGCATGCGCTGGGACCCTTGCACCTTGATTTGCGTTGTTCTCTCCGGTTGGGGGGTAGACAAGTCTATCCCGGACAGAGACCCTTCGCGAGGGGACTGGACTTTCAGCTGATGCTGAAGTTTCATGTCCCCCGTTTAGCGTCTCTACCAGAACAGGCCTGCTCCTTACGACGGAGGTTTCTGGTGGTGCGACGGAAGGAGGGTCGCGCTGAACCGCTGGGCCCTGTCCGTGAGCAGGGGCAGCATGTGCAGCACTTCCTCTCCGCTGATTTTGCCTCGTACTCACCATGATGGAAGTGGGAATAGTAATTTATCAGAATTCCCACAGACGGTGCCAAATGTTCTGAACGGATTCAGAAGGATACTTGTGGAAGGTATGATTTGGTGGTTTCCTCCCTTCAACAGCTGCATTCCACCGTCAAGGTTCGGAGGGGGTGGTACCTGCAAAAAGGACTCCGACGCTCAAGTCAGCTGGTGTGCTAAGGTGTCTGTTACTCAATCAAATGTTACCTGTTTAGGTTTATTTAGGTTGATCTTTATGGAGCATGATTAGAGTCAGTAGTTAATGCAGGTATTATTGTAATGTGGACGTTATAGTCATTTATTGAGAGGAGAGGTTATAGAATCAAGGAGATTCGTATTAGCGGTTACGAAGATCTGTTGATTTCCTGATCCTCATGACTTAGGCATTCCGAGGTCTTACAGCACTTTCCGGGGTGTTGATGGAGGAGTAAGGTGGAGTGTGTGCCGGGTTGACCCTTCTGGGTAGGATCCTGGTCCACGGTCTAGAACAGTTAAGCAACTCATGAATGCCTTAGAAAATAAAGATTATAGAGGAAGAGATTACTTGGCAATGACAAAAAGAGAGAGGACAAAGAATTGCTGGTTTACTACTGCCTCTTGCCACCGAACAAGACTTGTGGGCCATCTTAATTGAGAGATGACATCTAAAGTTTTGAGTAATAAAAAAAAAACCTTAAAACCCAATAAAGCCAAAAGTATAATCGCGTGCACACACAGACACACACTTAACACTGACAATGGCGGTAGGTTTAAAAGCCGAAGATGCCATCTAAAAGACGAATACTAGGAATAATGACATTTTTTTTGTTTCAATTCATGGTAAACAATGCTAATCCAATTTGAGCATAAAGAATCGATCAATGATGTTTAATGCCAATTAATGACATTTTACCTCTTTTTGGTTTCTAAGAGTAAAAAAAACAATTAATGATTCGATTGATATTCATTAGATTCCTATTTCACGTTCAGCGATCTAGTGATTAGATGGGGATCCAGCAAGGCATTAATATGGTTGTTCAGTAGTGGATATTGAGGTGTACCTGAGATAGGCACGTTACAGTGGTTTTCTCCTTACGCAGCAACATCAGAGCGTGTTGAAACAGGGGGTTGTTACTTGCAAAGGTACTCCAATGCTCAAGTCAGGTTGTGCACAATTAATGTTTATGCATAAGAGTAATTGGTTACCTATGAAGGTGAATAAGCCTAGTATTTATAGAGGTTAGAGAGATATGCTCTCATAATAGTTGCAAGGGGAGATGTGTTCCCGTGTTAGTTACAGAAGATCCCTATAATATAGGAATGTTGATACTGTAATCATAAGCAGTCAAAGGTGATTATGGGTGTTATTATTGCACAAGATCATGATTGACAATAGCAGATATTCTCAGAACTTATCCATTATGCAGGTCTCACGGTAATGTTGCTACTACCCAATGTTGTGGTCTGATATGCATAGAGTCGGTATCTCATCTGCGTGCCACAAGTGAATCCTAGCAGAGGACGTTAATGACGGACTCCAGCGTACTACGTGTCAGGTTGACCCATGGGACATGATCCCATATCACGATCTGGAACAGTTGCTCCCAGCTTAGCGCTTAGATGGAACAACTAAGTGTCAATGTACTAAGTTTAATTGGAGCACACGACGCACAGTGGACAAAGGGATCCAAGTCAATCAATGTCAGATTTCGCGATGTTTTCCAAAGGGTCGAGGTCCTTTATATATCATAGTATACCTCCGGGATTGATATGTAAGGCCGAGATCTGAGGTGGATTAATTACTCTGCTTACATTGTCATTCTGCTATCCAAGATATGCCATTTGTTGTCCTCATGTGTAGTTCACGTGGTCTTCGTCCTTTCTTGTAGCTTTTATTCTGCAGCTTGTAACAGTTTGAACTTTCTTGGGGAACCGTCGCTTTGATTTTATTATGAATTAAAGGTCCTTTAAAAGAGGATAGCAGTTTCATGCTATTTTCCAACTGCCCGCTACTTTCATGGGTAATCAGAGAGAAAGAACATTAAAGCGCGGCTTCCCACATGCAATCAATTCACTTTCTCAGGGGCCAATCAGAATGCTTTGTTCCCTCTATAAATTGGGAACGCTTGTATTGAGGCTAGCATTCCTTGTTCTCTCTGATCTTGTTTTAAGGATGACCTCTTCCTAGAGAGTTTATCTCCTATTTTTGGTATGCATATGAAGGGTTTTTTCCCTCTTCTAAAACCATCTTTCTATTCTTTCCAAAATCTTCAAAGGTGTTCCCTTTAGTACTGCCAACCCCTCTGATGGAGGCCTTTCTTTCTCAGTGTAATGGCTTGGTGAGGACCAAGTAACGGCCCTACGTGGGCTAGCCAACATGCATCTGGGTAGTATAAGTTTTTCTCTCCCAACGTATGTGGGAGTATGCAACTTTTTTGCGTGTACCGAAGGGACTTACTACTTCTGTGTAGTTCTTGTGATGCAAGGAGGTGCTCCGTACTCTGTCCTCCTCCTTTTCTGACTGTTGTGGAGGCACTTAGCCAAGTGCTTCCATAGTTTCTCTTCCTAAGTGCAGTTGGATATGCAGAGGGTTCTAAGGGTGGAACAAATTCCTAGAGCAACTCGGAGTGATTTGAAGCAACTTAGCATGATTGTGAAGCCTGTTGTAGTTCAGGTGGAACAATATGTTGATGTGGAGTATTCTCACATTGGCTGGCAAGGAAGAAGTGGGTGCTGGTGTCTGGAAGAACCTTAGAGGTAGCAGCGACTGGTAGCCGTCATCGTCAACACTATCCTAGCTTTCTTCCTGGCTCTTGTCAGTGGGCATTCTTGACTTTTTTTTGTCTTGGAAGAACTTTTATATATTCCTTTTTGTTAGAGCTGACATGTATGGAATGTTAATAATAAAATTTCTTTTTCTAAATCTTATATCTTCTATTTTAAATTTTCGTTCTCCGTTTTCTTCTTTTCCCCCGTACTGAGTCCAACGCTCATCATAGAATAATGTAATGTTGTCCCCAGCTTGGTGCTTGGCTAGTACAGGGACGAGCGCCGAACTTAATCAAAATTATAACTGAGTTATGCTTATGACTTGTAGCATAGGAAACAATACTGGATCGTCTCTCAAGGATTGAAAATATAATTTGATCAAATCAAACCGAAATTGGGGGAAGGATTTGAAAACTCGGAATATAAAAATAACAGAATTAAAGTGAGAGAAATTCAATTAAAAGAGTAATCAATTTAAAAACCTATCTGAAATTGGGTTGATTCTATCATAGATCTTTCAACAAACATTTGAAGTGCATTTGAATGATTAATTTGGATTCAACCGAAATCTTTGCATCAAATCCAGAGTTCATACTAGACAATTATCTAGAATTTAATTAACAGTTGACACACAAATTTATAATCGTACAATTCATATTAGGATGTATGTTAATTTGATCTCTGAATTCAATTAACCTACGCACAAACCAGTAACCTAACCTCTGCAATTCCGTGATTAATTCAGATCAATCAACCTAAATTCATCATAATTCTCATTCTTAAATTAAGATCCAATCAGATTAAACATTAATAGAATCATCATTCATGCATTCATGATCAAGAAGAAGAGGAATCCATTTGTAATTCAAATACAAAAACAAAACAAAGATCTCAAGAATTCAAACCGCAATTTCTTCAAGAATCTCTAAATTGATTATAGAAGTTTAGCTCTCCATGGCCATCAGCATGAAGGAGCTTGAGGAAGAAGGAAGAAGAAGAGAAAAAAATCTAGATCTAGAGAAAGAAGGTGAAAAAAAGTGTGGAATAAAAAACTGATCTCGGATTTCAACTTCTACAGCTATAAACTAACTCCTATTTTAGCCTCATATGATTAGAATCCTATTAGTTACAAAGCTGGGTCCATTATGAGTAATTGCGCCTAAATCCTATGTCATTTGGAGGTCTACAACTCAAGTTATGGACAAAACATTCTCAAAGAGTCTCTAAACTCGTATTCTGACTTCCAAGCCCAATTAGCTTCACTAGATGTCCGATTCTACCCTGGAGCTCTCATGAAAGTTGTAGAGCTCTCTCTCATATTTCCTACAAGGTAAAATACATAATTTTTAGATATCTAGAACTCAAGATATGGTCGAAATACAAAAATAGTGTCAAACCTTAATGATGCTGGAAAAAATCAATTAAGCCCAATTTGAGCCCAAACTTACAAACCATGACCAAGCTCAATCAATTAAGTATATAGAGAGTGTAAATGAATAAAAATGAGGGTTTATTAATATATAAAATATATGATTATCAAATTTCCTCACACTTAGCTTTTTGCACTCTTGGGCAAATCATATAAGACCAAAACTAAAGAATAAAGAAATAAAAAACAAACTCAAAAGCTAAAAACTCTAAAAGACTCAATTTTCAATGACATTCAAGAATGCAAAAGTTTACAAGCAAAAAGAGAACCAAAGATTTAAGGAAACAAATCATTCATGAGGTACAATTTCTTCACATCTCAAATAAACAAGTAAGGTATTTTCAATTTGAAAAACATGAATTAAGAATGATAGATCCTCACAAGATACACTCTCAATCCTGTGATTACCATACAATATTGATGATGAGTTTTGATGATAACAAATATGGAGATGATGAGATGATGAGAAGATCAAGTCCAAGGTGTTCAAGCTTAGCTTTAGGACTTAGGATCTTTATTGTACAGAGCTCTCATAGGATATCTCAGTGTTTTAGTCAAAAGATCTAAAAACATGTTTTCTCACAAACCAAATTAAAGTTCTTAATTTTATCAAAAAGTTTGTGAAAATTAGAAACCACCTATTCTGTTTTCTAAAGGTGTTTATAACATTTTCAAACAGAAGCATTCGAATAAACTTAAAATCATTCGAATACAGTCCTCTGAAAAAGTCTTTTCAAACGTGGTTTTTAATAAGGTATTCGAATACTCCTCTAAGGCATTCGAATACAACGTGTTTTTATAAAGGTATTCGAATACCATGTAAGGCATTCGAATACACCCTTTTAAAAGGCTTTAATAAACGTGTTTTCAGCTAAAGGCATTCGAATACCGTGATATGGTATTCGAATAACGTGGGTCTGTTTTGTTGTTTTATACACTGATATAAAAGGTATTCGAATACCTTATAACGGCATTCGAATACTTCAAGTTTAAACCATTTATATATATATATATCAGTGGTATTCGAATACCACAGTATTGTATTCGAATATCCCACGTTTTTCAGCTTCTGTTTTTGAAATTGATACGCAACGGATTTATCCATTAATTATGTAATCAATTTCTCCAGCGAAATTTTCTGATCAGAGGCTCTATAAATAGAGACCTCCCTCACGGCTGCAAAAACACGAATCCTTATTTCTTATTTTCTGAACTGTGCTAAAATACTGTTTGCATACTTCCTCTCTTTTTCTCTCTGTACTCTTTTGGTAAAATTCTGAGATATTGTTAGAGAGCTCTATAGTGCTTCAATTTGTATTACTTACTCTGAGTGAGAGTTTCTCTTCATCTATTTCCTGATATTTTGTATCGAGGGTGAGGTATCCCTCAAGGTTTGTATAAGGGTGAGGTATCCCTGCAGGCTGAGACTTTAGCACAAGGGTATAGTGTCCCTGTGTGTGAAAAGTGCTCTATTTTGTAACGGTAGCAAGCACCTATTGAAGCTTGTATACTTAGTGAAAAATCTCGGCTTTCGAGGACTGGACGTAGACCACAAGTGGGTTAGTGGTCGAACCAGGATAAATACTTGTGCACCTTTCTCTTTTCCCTAATCTCTTTATTTTAAGCAATTTATTTTATTGCACATTTATTTTACGCTGTTCTTTATTGTTTATTCTCTTCTTCTCATTCTTTCTGTGCATTTATTTATTAAGCTTTTGATATTTGTTTTAATTAAAAAGAGGTTTTGCGAAAAAGTTTTTATACTCAATTCACCCCCCTCTTGAGTACTGGAAGCCACTTGGTAACAAGTGGTATCAGAGCTAGACTCTTGTATAAAGAGCTTAGCAGCTTCAAGAGTATATGGCTTCTTCAAATGGTTTTTCAGAAGGATCCTCCATAAACCGACCACCCTTTTTCAATGGGGATGGTTACGCATATTGGAAGGAAAGAATGAAAATCTTCATCGAAGCTATTGATCTAGATGTTTGGGACGCTGTCGAAAACGGCGCTTTTATACCCACACATGAGATCGATGGTGTAAGGACCGAAACACCACGAAATAAATGGTCTGATGAAGACAAAAGAAAAGTTCAATTTAATTTAAAAGCCAAAAATATTATTACTACTGCTTTGGGATATGATGAGTTTTTAGAATTTCAAATTGTAAAAGCGCTAAAGAAATGTGGGATACTTTGCAAGTTACCCATGAGGGTCCTAGCGAAGTTAAGAGATCGAGAATCAATTCTCTAACTCGTGAATATGAACTATTCAGAATGAACCAAGGAGAAAGCATTCAGGAAATACAAAAGAGGTTCACCCACATAGTTAATCATCTTGCATCTTTAGGCAAAAGCTTTTCTAATGAAGATTTGATTAACAAAGTGTTGAGATGTCTTAGCAGGATTTGGCAACCCAAAGTGACAGCAATATCAGAATCGAGGGACTTGTCCACAATGACCCTAGCTACTCTCTTTGGGAAACTTCATGAGCACGAACTCGAACTAAGCAGACTAAGTCAAAGCGAAGAAAACGATAAAAAGAAAAAGGGAATAGCTCTCAAAGCCACTTCCTCATTAATCGAAAATGATGATGAAGAAAATGAAGAAAGCTCAGAGAACATTGAGGCAAGTGAAGAAAATTTAAGTTTACTAGTTAAAAAGTTTGGTAAATTTCTCAGGAAAAAGGGAACGCAAAGAAGACCTCCCTTCCCTCCTAAAAGGACACACTTCAAAGGTGAAGGAACTTCATCGACTCCAACATGCTATGAATGTGGCAAACCTGGTCACATGAAAATGGAGTGCCCAGTCTATCAAAAGAAGAAGGAAAAATTTGAAAAGAAACCCTTCAAGGAAAGAAAAGGGAGAAAAGCCTACATAGCTTGGGATGAAAACGACATGGACTCAACTGACAGTTCAGATAGCGAAGAAGCTCAACTGTGTCTCATGGCAAAAGGAGATGAAGAAGAAAGCGAAAACGAGGTAAGTTCTAATACTTTACCTTCTTACGATGAGTTACAAGATGCCTTTGAGGAACTACATGAAGAATCTTTAAAACTCACAAAAATTATTTCCTCATCTAAGAAAACAATTTCTTCTTTAGAAAATCAAATTCTTGTTTTAAACAAAGAAATAGAAGAATTGAAAATTGAAAATGAAACTTTAGGAATCATTGATGCATGCACAAATCATCCTTCATATTCTTCTACTTCTTCGTCTTGTTCTTCATGTCATATACTTGAAAAAGAAAACGAAGACCTAAAGAACACTCTTTCTAAATTTACTTTTGGAAGGGATAATTTAAATATTTTATTAGGAAGACAAAGAGTGGTTTTTCAAAAAGCCGGGATAGGTTATAACCCGAAAAATCAACAAAAACTCTATAAAAATTTCTTTGTGCATTCTAGTGTTTCAAGTAGTCCTTTTATAAAATGTTTTAATTGTGGAAGAAAAGGACATAGTGCTTCAACATGTAATGCGAGGAAAAATATAAGTACAAAAGGTGGAACAAAAATGGTTTGGGTTCCCAAGGGTACTTTACCCAAAACTGACACACAAGGACCCAAGAAAGTTTGGGTACCAAAAGTTAAAAACTAAACTTGTGTTGTAGGTGTGCTTGAAAGCCAGGAGTTCAAATTGGTATCTTGATAGCGGCTGCTCCAAGCACATGACCGGGGATGACTCAAAGTTCACCGCACTTATTCCCAAGAATCATGGACACGTCACTTATGGCGATAATAACAAGGGTAAAATTCTTGGAATCGGTAAAGTCGGTAAGAACCCTAACTCTTCCATTGAAAATGTGTTGCTTGTTGAGGGTTTGAAACATAACTTGCTTAGTATTAGCCAATTATGTGATAAAGGAAATAAAGTTATATTTGATTCAAACTGTTGCATAATTGAAGATAAAAATGACAAGCATGTTAAATTCATTGGTCATAGAGTAAACAACATCTATATGATTAGTCTTGATGATATATCTTCAAATGATGCGAAATGCCTTTTAAGTAAGAATGATGATTCATGGTTATGGCATAGGAGAATCACACACATTCACATGGATCACTTAAAGAAGTTGGTCTCTAAAGAGCTAGTAATTGGACTACCCAAGCTTAATTTTATAAAAGATAAATTATGTGATGCATGTCAAAAGGGTAAACAAATAAAGGTCTCTTTTAAAGCAAAAAATATAGTTTCTACCACTAGACCTTTACAACTTTTGCACATGGATCTGTTTGGACCTTCTAGAACTATGAGCTTTGGTGGGAATTACTATGCTTTAGTGATTGTGGATGATTTTTCTAGGTTTACATGGACTTTATTTCTTGCAAACAAAAATGATGCATTTCTAGTTTTTAAAGACTTGCCAAAATTATTCAAAATGAAAAAGGTTTTCAAATATCTTCTATAAGAAGTGACCACGGTGGCGAATTTGAAAACAATGTTTTTGAAAATTATTGTGATGAACATGGCATTAATCATAATTTCTCTGCCCCTAGAACTTCGCAACAAAACGGAGTTGTAGAAAGAAAAAACCGTTCTTTAGAAGAAATGGCGAGAACTATGCTTAATGAACTCCGCTTCTTCCTAAATACTTTTAAGGCGGATCTTTGTAAGTACAGCTTGTTATGTAATGAACCGGGCTCTTATAAGGCCTATTTTAAAGAAAACCCCATATGAGTTGTATAAGGGAAGAAAGCCAAATGTCTCAAATTTTCATGTTTTTGGTTACAAATGTTTTGTTTTAAACAATGGAAAAGATAATTTGGGCAAGTTTGATGCTAAGTCTGATGAAGGTATATTTCTTGGCTATTCAAATCATAGTAAAGCTTTTCGCATTTATAATAAAAGAACTATGACTATTGAAGAATCTATACATGTTACATTTGATGAAACTGACCCAAGTGGATCGAGAGAGGATCTTGTTGTTGATGATGTTGCAGAAATATTGACAGAAACACATTTGGACAGTAAAGAAAAGGAAATCAAGGAAAGAAAGGATGAACTAAGACAAGAGGATTCGCAAGCTTTGGAACTTCCCAAAGAATGGCGAACTTCAAAATATCATTCCCTTGATCAATGATGTATCTAAAGGTGTAAGTACTCGTAACTCCCTTAGAAATACTTGTAATCACTTAGCTTTTGTTTCTCAAATTGAACCTAAGGATTTAATTGAAGCTTTTGATGATGAATATTGGATCCTAGCTATGCATGAGGAATTAAATCAGTTTGAAAGAAATCAAGTTTGGGAATTAGTTGCTAGACCTAATAATCACCCTATAATTGGAACTAAATGGGTTTTTAGAAACAAACTTGATGAAAATGGATTAATAACTAGAAACAAAGCTAGATTGGTTGCTAAAGGGTATAATCAAGAAGAAGGAATAGATTATGAAGAAACCTATGCACCTGCAGCTAGATTAGAAGCAATTAGAATGTTACTTGCTTATGCTTGCATCATGGATTTCAAATTATATCAAATGGATGTCAAAAGTGCTTTTCTAAATGGTTTTATTCAAGAGGAGGTATACGTTGAACAACCTCCAGGTTTTGAAAATCATGAACTGCCTAACCATGTTTTTAAACTTAAAAAAGCTTTATATGGTTTAAAGCAAGCTCCTAGAGCTTGGTATGAAAGGTTGAGTAAGTTTCTTTTGGAAGATGGTTTTTCAAGAGGAAAAGTCGATACTACTCTTTTTATTAAAAATAAAAATCATGACATTCTTCTTGTACAAGTATATGTGGATGATATTATCTTCGGTGTTACTAATGAATCCCTTTGCAAAGATTTTGCTAAGTCGATGCAGAATGAGTTTGAAATGTCAATGATGGGAGAACTGAACTTCTTCCTCGGACTTCAAATCAAACAAACGGATGAAGAAACTTTCATAAGTCAAACCAAATACTGCAAGGAATTGCTCAAGAGATTTGAAATGGAAAATGCTAAACATATGGCCACTCCGATGGGCACATCTTGCTACTTGGATAAAGATGAAGGAGGTAAATCAGTAGAAATAACGAAATATAGAGGTATGATTGGATCTCTTCTTTATCTTACTGCTAGTAGGCTCGATATTATGTTTAGTGTATGCATGTGTGCTAGATATCAAGCAAACCCTAAGGAATCTCACTTAAGTGCTGTCAAACGTATAATGAAATACCTAGTAGGCACTTCACAAATGGGCTTATGGTATCCTAAGGGTGCCTCTTGTAGCCTAATAGGCTATTCTGACTCGACTTTCTGGGTGCAAATTGGACAAAAAAAGTACTAGTGGGACATGCCACTTGCTTGGTAGTTCTTTAGTTTCTTGGCATAGCAAGAAACAAAACAGTGTGGCCTTGTCTACCGCTGAGGCTGAATATGTTGCAGCCGGGAGTTGTTGCGCTCAAATCCTTTGGATGAAGCAACAACTCTTAGACTACGGCCTTCAGCTTGATCACATCCCAATAAGATGTGATAACACTAGTGCAATAAATATCTCGAAGAATCCTATACTGCATTCTAGAACAAAGCATATAGAGATAAGACACCACTTTATCAGAGATCACGTACAAAAAGGGGATTGCATTCTTGAATTTGTTGAAACATCTAAGCAACTTGCAGATATTTTCACTAAACCCCTAGCAAAAGAAGCATTTTATTATATAAGAGGAGAATTAGGGATAATTGATCAATCAAACTTTTAAATGCTTTTTATTTGCTTAAATTCATGTTTAATCCTTCTTAAATCTTTACTGACTTGAGCGTCGAGTTTTCCCAAAATCTTTTTTGCGTGTACTTCATCAACGGTATGCGTTTATCTTTCTGGATGTTTATAAGTGCTTTTCTTGCTTAGTTATTCAAATACCATATGAAAGTATTCGAATACCTTACTGTTTTATGAGTAAACCTGCATTTTTTTTTTTTTTTTGTTTAAGGCATTCGAATACCCTAAAGGGTCATTCGAATACCCAAGACTTTTATGTCTCAATCCACGAAATGACTCTGCTCTGGAGCATTCGAATGCCAATAAGGGCATTCGAATACCTGATCCCTTAGCCTGCTCCTCTGTCTCTGGAGTATTCGAATACTTCATGAAGCATTCGAATACCTTCGTGTGGCAGCCAACCTTTTCCTGGTGTTTTATTCGAATACCTGGCATGGCATTCGAATACCCCCCGTCTGGAGACCGCGTCTGCTGAGCTCTCCTATTTGAATACCCTCTCCTCTCCTTTAAATACCCTTTTTCCCCACGTATTCGAATACACCTCTCCTATTCTATCCCCACTTTCAAAACTCTTGGTTTTCCCTCCTCCATAACCTCCCTCTCTCACGGTTTCTACCCTTCCTCTACTCCTCTCCTACATGGCCTCATCCTCCTCTCGCACTAAGCATCCTCGTACGAAGACGGCTCCGTGCAACAACCCGTTGGACCTTCGCAGGCTCTCATCTAATGAGCAACAGCTCGGGCGCTTCGTTACACACTTTCGAGAGCGCAACTTGGTGCATCCTAAGTACCTCGACTTGGGGTTCTTCGAACGAGAAGGTGGTTTCGACTTTCTCAACCGACTAAGCCACCAAGGCGTTCTTCGCTTCTGCTCCTTCTCTGCTCCGTTTTATCCTGACCTCGTCAAAATGTTCTCTAATCGAAGATCGAAGGTCGGAACTACACTCCAAAGATCTGCGATCAAAACATCGTGATCACACCCACCGATTGGGTTCGGATGTTTAACTTACCGTCCACGGCCACTTTGTTGACGAAGATTCACTCCTCCAACTCTTCGACAAGAACCAAGCAATTGAGGATGTTCTTCACCCTGGATTGGCTTTACCTTCGACTCAAAAAGGAGTCAAAGGCGGCATGATGAAGAGCCAGGACAGGCCCCTCCACTATGCCTATGCCCACATCCTCGCTCCTAGAGGTGGGAACTACGCCTACATGAGTGAAGACGACGTGTTTATGCTATGGATTCTCAAGCAAGGCCATCGGAACCAAAATTATGAAGCACATGATGAGGGCACGAAGTAAAGAGCGGTGTGAACTTCCCTACGGCGTAATCATCACTGCCTTTTTAGGCAAGTATCCACACATTCTGGAAACCGAGCGCGCGACCCCGCTAACTCATCATCACGTCTTTGGTTCCTTTACTCTTAACAAAATGAAGATGATCAGGACTGAGGAAGGATGGGTGTTCCCAGTGGAAGTTGATGATGAAGACAACGACCCTGCTGCCCCTGCTGCTCCTGCTCCTACTGCTGATGCTCCCGCTCCTGTCACGAATGAGCAACTTAAGCTCGCTACTGTTGGATAACGAGAAACTACATGGAGAACACCTTCACTATTCTGTTTGACAGAATCGCTGGTGTTGAGCGTGAACAGGCTGCCCTTCTCGAGCCCTATTGTCTGGCAATGACCCTGCCTCTCCTCCTCCACCACCTGATGCCTACTTCTAGGACTTGCTTAGTCTTAGGACCAGTCGCTTATGTTCTGTTTTTACTGTTTATTGTATTGTTGCCCTTTCATTACTTTTGTATAAATGTGCTTGCCACTTTCATTTAATGCAATGAGTGTTGTTTCCTTGTCAACTATAACTGTTTATCTCATATATATCACTATGCCTTATTAGTTGAATATATCCTTTTTGATCATGTCAAAAGGGGGAGAATAATAATAATCAACTCCATTTGAGAAAAGACAGGATTAACACTGGCTCTTGGATTCCAAAAGCAAGGGGGAGATTATGCTTGTTTTGTTGTTTATATGAACTAATGCTTTTCTCACTGTTAGTTTGTCATCATCAAAAAGGGGGAGAATGTGATTACCATACAACATTGATGATGAGTTTTGATGATAACAAATATGGAGATGATGAGATGATGAGAAGATCAAGTCCAAGGTGTTCAAGTTTAGCTTTAGGACTTAGGATCTTTATTGTACAGAGCTCTCATAGGATATCTCGTGTTTTAGTCAAAAGATCTAAAAACATGTTTTCTCACAAACCAAATTAAAGTTCTTAATTTTATCAAAAAGTTTGTGAAAATTAGAAACCACCTATTCTGCTTTCTAAAGGTGTTTATAACGTTTTCAAACGAAGCATTCGAATAAACTTAAAATCATTCGAATACAAATTCCTCTGAAAAAGTCTCTTCAAACGTGGTTTTTAATAAGGTATTCGAATACTCCTCGAGGCATTCGAATACAACGTGTTTTATAGAGGTATTCAATACCATGTAAGGCATTCGAATACACCCTTTCAAAAGGCTTTAATAAACGTGTTTTCGGTAAAGGCATTCGAATACCGTGATATGGTATTCGAATAACGTGGGTCTGTTTTGTTGTTTTATACACTGATATAAAAGGTATTCGAATAACTTATAACGGCATTCGAATACTTCAAGTTTAAACTGTTTTTATATATATATATCAGTGGTATTCGAATACCACAGTATTGTATTCGAATATCCCACGTTTTTCAGCTTCTGTTTTTGAAATTGATACGCAACAGATTTATGCATTAATTATGTAATCAATTTCTCCAGCGAAATTTTATGATCAGAGGCTCTATAAATAGAGACCTCCCTCACGGCTGCAAAAACACGAATCCTTATTTCTTATTTTCTGAACTGTGCTAAAATACTGTTTGCATACTTCCTCTCTTTTTTCTCTCTGTACTCTTTTGGTAAAATTCTGAGATATTGTTAGAGAGCTCTATAGTGCTTCAATTTGTATTACTTACTCTGAGTGAGAGTTTCTCTTCATCTATTTCCTGATATTTTGTATCGAGGGTGAGGTATCCCTGCAGGCTGAGACTTTAGCACAAGGGTATAGTGTCCCTGTGTGTGAAAAGTGCTCTATTTTGTAACAGTAGCAAGCATCTATTGAAGCTTGTATACTTAGTGAAAAATCTCGGCTTTCGAGGAATGGACGTAGACCACAAGTGGGTTAGTGGTCGAATCAGGATAAATACTGTGCCTGCTTCTCTTTTCCCTAATCTCTTTATTTTAAGCAATTTATTTTATTGCACATTTATTTTACGCTGTTCTTTATTGTTTATTCTCTTCTTCTCATTCTTTCTGTGCATTTATTTATTAAGCTTTTGATATTTGTTTTAATTAAAAAGAGGTTTTGCGAAAAAGTTTTTATACTCAATTCACCCCCTCTCTTGAGTACTGGAAGCCACTTGGTAACAAATCCCTCAAGTGTTTAAAAGATAAGTATTTCACTCAATTAAACCCATGAAAATTGCACTACTATAAGCTTGCTTATCTTCTACTTCTCCACTACTCAAGTACATGCACACACAAATCAAGAGGACTTTATTCAAGATTGTAATGGAGCCAAGGTAAGAGAAGGAAACAATATAGATGTGACAAGTTAAACACTTAAGAGAATAGAAGAGCATTAGGAAGGAACTCAATTGACAAAACATGAAATTTTATCCCGCCAAATCCATATAATGCACATTCTCTTTACATATTCATTCTCTTATTTATTTATTTTTTTCTTTCACAACCTTTCTTGTATTATTCTTTTTTTTTTCTTTTTTTTTTTTTTTCATTTGGCTTTTTTCTTTCTTTTTTTTTTTTTATCACCAAATACTTTGCATATTACACATCAAATTACATAACCCCCACACTTGAACTATTAATTACCCACAAGCAAAAGAGCTCTTCCAATGAAAAATGAACCAATGCTCTCTCATTCCCTAAGGTAAGGTAAAAACATAGTTTTTCACATAATGCATATAATGAGTTAAGACAAAGAATAGGCAAATAGGCTAAAGGAGTTAATCAAAGGAAAATAATGTAAGGTTGGCTATTTGGCCTAAAGTAGCTACTCAAGAAAGAATGCCTTAATCATGTTTATGCATGCAAGTGAAAATGTAGCCTAAAAAAGAATCAAAGTAAGTTCTAGAGTGATCAATTGACATGAGTAAAAATCACACAAGAAGGAAGAGAATGACATAAATGTTAAATTCATCCACCAAAAGGCTCAAAATCTCATAAGATATGTATCTATCAAACTCAATTCACTAATCAAATATCGAAAACCAAGTATGTCAAATTTAAGAAGGAAGAAAATTTATTCAATCATGCTATGTACCTTGAATTTTAATTGCTTCAAACTCATAAACTTCACAAATCTCAAAACATCATTGGAAAATAATTAAAAACACATTTTTTCTGTAAAATAGAAAATAAAATTAAAAACAAAAAATAGAATTAAAAATAGAAAACAGCAAAAACAAAATAAAACAAAAATCAAGAATAAATGAAAAATTAATAGTAAAAATTGGTAACAAAAAATAGCAAATAGAAAATAGAAACAAAAATTAACAAAGAAATGTAAGAAACGTCGGCAACAAAAACAACAAATTAAAAATAGAAATGAATTTAAAAAAAATAGAAACAACAAAAATAGTAGAATTAAAATTACAAACAACAACAAAAAGCAGAATGCTAAAATTTCTCCCTTACACTTAAATTTTACATTGTCCTCAATAAAAAAGCTCAAAAGAAAATAACATCCATCAAAATCATCAATTAATGAAGAACAAGAAAACTAAAAGAGAGGGAAACGGAAAGAAAAGAAACATCCTTATCAAGTGATGTAGATGAGGAGACTTCCACCAGGGTCCCATTGCTTGAAGTGTAATGACCGAGTTAAGCTTGAAGTATGACTTGTAGCATGAGTTGAAGCATGAAAGCTTCCACCAAGGTCCCATTGGCCTTCCTTAATTTCCTTGGCTTCACCATTAGAATGCAATATGTGGATTTTATTAACTTCATTTTCATTGTTTATGTTGGAACATGGCTCAAAAATAAAATTCACCACAGTAGTGACCGCCATCCGCTGCACTTCTCCCTTCTCTGAAAATGCTTCAAGGGTAAGTGGTTGTTGCACTAAAGGTATCAATCTGGTTGAAGAAATTAATTCTGCTGATTTAACCATAGCATCACCTGTAATCTGTGTACAATCCTCCAAAACAGCATGATCATATAAGGAAAATCAACACTATCCAAAAATCTCACAATTTTAGGAAATTCAACTAGCATATCATTATGCATATCATCAACAAGCAAATTAATGACATCTAACTAAAAAATAGAATGCTCTTCTAAAGGATGTTTCATGCATCAAAGATATCGAATTGAACTAAGTTATCCCTAAATTCCATAGAAAGGGTACCAGCATGCACATCAATCTTAGTTTTTGCAGTTTTCAAAAAGGGTCTACCTAAAATCAATAGCGACTAATTAGATGCAAATTCCTCATCCATGTTTAGAACATAAAAATTTGTTGGAAATATTAAATCATTTACCCTTACCAAAACATTCTTAAGCACTCCTACATGATGAGTCATGCTCCTATTTGCCAGCTGAATTATTACTCTAGTTAGCTTCAACTCTCCAATCTGCAAGGATTCAAAAACTGATTGTGGCATCACATTGATCGAAGCACCCAAATCCAACATTGCATGAGGAAATTGCTTGTTACCTATTATGCAAAGAATGGTGAATGTTCTAGGATCTTTGCATTTAGGAGGCATATTTGGTTGGATCAAGGCAGAAACATTTCTTCCCATGCTCACTTTCTTATTTCCTTTCAACCTTCTCTTATGAGTGCACAACTCCTTCAAGAATTTGACATACTTTGGAATCTGCTTGATTGCATCCAGGAGGGGGATATTGATTTCCACCTTCCTGAATATTTCTATGACTTCTTTTTCTATTTCTGCTTGTGCTATCTGCTTAGACTATATAACCCTATTTGGAAAAGGTAGTGGAATGGCTAGGTCTGAATTCTCTGCATATTTCTTCTGTGTCACGGATTTCTGGACTAAGTTATTTATTTTTTACGAACTTTGTTATTTCTGGTCAATCTTTGATTGTTGCACTGATAGCTCTGGTTGTGGTAGACTAGGACTATCAACTTCTCTACCTCTTCTCAAGGTAATAGAACTCACATTGCCTATTGGGTTATTGACTATTGGTGAAGGCAATTGGCTTGATCCTTGACTTTTTAGCTTACTCATAGTGGTTGCCAATTTCCTAATCTGAGTATGTAGATTCTGAATGGTGGCATTGACATTTTTTCTAGAACTGAATGTTGTTTGTGGCCATCTATTTCATCAAATCTTTCAATGATGGCTCGACTGGAGTGACTTGGATAGACTGCTGCATAGGTTGTTGCTGTCTGAATACAGGTGGTTGGTATCTAAAATGTTGCTGCTGCTGTTGGGGCTATTGTTGCTGACCAGAATTCCCATATCTCAAGTTAAGATGGTCCCTCCATCCAGGGTTATAAATGCTGAAAAAATGATCATATTTGGACTGCTGCTGTGACTACTAATATTGGGGTCTACCAGGAAAAATGTTTGCTGCAGCAACAGGGTATGCTTGGATGGCAGAATTATCTTCTTGAAGTGTTGGACATGCGTCTATAGGATAAGATGGACAAGAGCAAATTCCACACACTCTTGCAGGCTCTTGTACAAAAACTGGTACATGTTGTCCCACTCCTAATTACCGCACCGATGAGGTTAACTCATCAAGCCTATTTTTCATCCTTTTCTGGTCTACCTGAGCCATATAGATCTCATTTACAGCTCTGCTTAGAGTTACCATTCTTGTCCCAAATTGCTGTGAATTGGCAGCCATGTTAGTGATCAAGTCTGGCAGTAGTAGGAGTCTTATCCACCAAAGCTCCTCCACTGGCAGTATCAATCATAGATCTATCCATTGACATTAATCCCTCATAAAAGTATTGGATCAACAAATGATCACTGATTTGGTGGTGTGTATAGCTTGAACACAACTTTTTGAATCTCTTCCAATACTTATGCAAAGTTTCACCTGAGATCTGTCTGATGACACATATGTCTTTCATTATTGCAGCAGCTCTGGAGGTAGGGAAAAACTTCTCTAAAAATAATCTCCTCATATCATTTCAGCAAGTCATAAAGCCTGGTGAAAGATAATAAAGCTAATCCTTGGCGGCATCAGCAAGGGAGAAGGGAAATGCTCTCAGCTTAATGTGTTCTTCATGGATGCCTTGAGGTCTCATGGTTGAGCACACAACATGAAACTCCTTCAAATGCTTGTAGGGGTCCTCACCTGCTAGTCCATGAAACTTAGGCAGCAAATGGATTACTCCAAACTTTAATTCAAAGTCAGCATCAATATCAAGATAATGAATGCATAATGTCTGATAAGTGACATCAGGGGCAGCAAGCTCTTTAAGAGTTCTATTATACATGTTATTAGTTATGATTGCAAAATCACTTAAGCTCTCGGATACATTGACAAATTCAATGTCACAATCAAATTCAGAAACAATCCATTGGCTAAGCTTATGAGCTCTAATCAGTGCATGCAAATAATTATCAATCTCAAGATCAAAATCAAGCAAGTTATCAGAATTAGACCCAGTCATGCACCACTCAGGACTATAGAGGTGTCAGAATGCCAAAAACACAAAAACATATAAATCTAAACTATAGAAATAGCTAGAAAAATGAAAAACACATCAAATGAATTTTAAAAATCATGGAACCACCACAGAATAAAAATTACACTGATTTAGAAAATTATCATGCAAAGAAAATATTTCAAAAATTGAAAAAGTAGTCTAAACGATGGAATTTGAGAAAAAACAAGCATAGCCAATGATAGCCTTGGCTAGGTTTTATTAGATTTTTTTCTAGCAACTGGAAAAAAAATCAAGTCATTATGAATTACCAAAAAAATTACTGAAATTACCATTATGTCTCCAGTTTTCTCAAAAATCCTATCAGATGATGGAATTTGGCTAAAATCTGAGTGGATGAACCCTAGGAGTTCTCTTTGCTCAAAATGATGGTTTAACCTTGGGGACCAAGTCTCAGTTCCAAACTCCACAGTCAAATTAGCATTAGTCTTCCTCTGCACCAAAAGAAATCAGAACTAGGAGAAAAAATGTTAGTTGGGTATGAAACGGTGGTAGGCAGTTAAGAACATGTCCAAAATGATTGAATGACACTGATAAGGAGATCTTGGAATGCAATTATCAATAAAGGCAGCAAAAGAATTATCAACACAACAAAAACTAATGAAACAGTAACCAATGATCAACAACAGAATGCAATGCAACAGTTATGTGATTGAACAAGAGTTAATTATTAGTAAGAACAAAAGTTAGTATGGTCACTTAATATGAATAGATGGCACCTAACAATCCCCGGCAATGACGTCAAAATTTTGATGAGCACCGAACTCAATTAAAATTATAATCGAGTTATGCCTATGGCTTGTAGCAGAGGAAACAACACCGAATCATCTCTCAAGGATTAAAAATGCAATTTGATCAAGTCAAACCGAAATTGGGGGAAGGATTTGAAAACTCAGAATATAAAAATAATAGAATTAAAGTGAGAGAAATTCAATTAAAAGAGCAATCAATTTAGAAACCTATCCGAAATTAGGTTGATTCTATCATAGATCTTTCAATAAACATTTGAATTGCATTTGAATGGTTAATTTGGATTCAACCAAAATATCTACATCAAATCCAAAATTCATACTAGACAATCATCTAGAATTTAATTAACAATTGACACACAAATTTACAATCGCATAATTTATGTTAGGATCTATGTTAATTTGATCTCTGAATTCAATTAACCTAGGCACAAATCAGTAACCTAACCTCTATAATTCTGTAATTAATTCAAATCAATCAACCTAAATTCATCACAATTCTCAATCTTAAATCAAGATCCAATTAGATTAAACATAAACAGAATCATCATTCATGCATTCAAGATCAAGAAGAAAAGGAAGAAGAAGGGAAATCCAATTGCAATTCAAATACAAAAATAGAACAAAGATCTCAAGATTTCAAACTGTAATTTCTTCAAGAATCTCTGAGTTGATTACAAAAGTTTAGCTCTCCATGGCTATTACCATGAAGGAGCTTGAGGAAGAAGGAAGAAGAAGAGAGAAAAATCTAGATCTAGAGAGAGAAGGTGAAAAAAATTGTGGAATGAAAAATTGATCTCAGATTTCTGCTTCTATAGCTATAAACTAACTCCTATTTTGGCCTCACACCATTAGAATCCATTATTTAAAAATATGGATCCATTATGAGTAATTTGGCCCAAACCCATGTCATTTGGAGGTCTATAACTCAAGTTATGGACAAAACATTCTCAAAGGGTCTCTAAACTCGTGTTCTGACTTCCAAACCCAATTAGCTCCACTAGATGTTTGACTCTGCCTTGGAGCTCTTCACGAAAGTTGTAGAGCTCTCTTTCATCTTTCCTACAAGGTAAAATACATAATTTTTAGATATCTAAAACTCAAGATATGGCCAAAATATAAAAATAGTATCAAACCTCAATGATGCTGAAAAAAATGAATTAAGCCCAATTTAAACCCAAACTTACAAACCGTGACCAAGCCCAATCAATTAAGTACATGAAGAGTGTAAATGACTAAAATGAGGGTCTATTAATGTATAAAATATGTGATTATCATATAGCAAAGTGGAAATATGAAGTCTCAAAGCCCCCGGATGACGGTATCCGCGCTTCAGTTGGAGCTATGGTCCTTGCTATCCCATGGGGTTAAGAGTTCTAATATGGAGGCATTTATGAATAAGCCATCTGACACTCCTGGAAACGTCGTGGTCTAGACAGAGTCCATACGCCAGATGACCATAGAAGGAAATTATAGGTGTCGTTGAAGTTCGTAGAAAAAATCTGGGGTCTATAGAAAAAATTTAGACTTAATTGCAAAGGTTGAGTGACGTTTAATTTTCTGAGCAACCGTCTCTTCAACTGCTATGACAGTTGTGATGTCTACATAGCACGTTCTAACTGGATAGTTGTGCTTAGTGCTTCATGCACCATAATGGGAAGTTTTTTTTTTTAAATCAAAGGGGCTTTGACAAAATTATCCCCTAATCACCCTATCCCTATAAATAGGGGTCGAGGGCGCATCATTCATACTTTTACTATTTTTGATCATTTTCTGGTGACTTGAGATTTTCTAGTGACCTTTCACGGCAGAGAAGCGTGGTAATGATCGATTTATAGTAGGTTTGTTGAGTTTTCAACCCCTTCTTTCACCCAATTCCATTTCTCTTTCAAGGTATGCCTTTTTCTAACCTTCTGTTTCTGCCATTTTCAGTGATCTGGAGGGTTTCTATCTTCTTGTTTTGGGGTATCCTCTATTTTCTTTTCTATAAAAGAGTAGGGATACTAACGTTTCTGGTCTTTTAATTATTGTCATTTTATAGTGCACTCTCTCTGCCGTGTTATGGATAGTAGAGGTGTCCTACTAAGGCTAATAGCTTTATGGGCGCAAAGGCTGGTATTCGTAATGCTAGAAGATGGTTATGGATATGAACTTTCCATGATTCCTTCCGTAGTTCACCCCCTGCCATGTTTAAATCTATTCAACCAATTTTCTTGATTCTGACATTAACTTACTAGCCTCTATGGGTGTTTTCAAGAGTTTTATAGCGAAGAAAAGAGCTTCAAGGCAAAGGGGCTCAGCCACTGAAAAGCCTTTAGTGCTTGCCCCTATGAGGAATGTGTATGCTTGACAACTAATAGAAAAGGGTACTCAGGATCATGATTATCAGGCTCTGACCCTAGAGTGGGCTGGAAGGGTATGTTCGGGTCTGGAGGCGGGCCCACATTTTGTGTTCCTTTTTGAAAATCTTTTCATTCGATTGAGACTCCAGATACCGTTCATCGACTTTTAAGTTATGGTTCTCTTGACTCTCAACATACCTCCATCTCAACTTCACCCTAATAGTTAGGGAAACATACTTGCCTTCGAAAGGTTCTGCCGGGTAGTTGGACAGTTGTACTCGGAGAGGGCCTTTTTCTACTTCTACACCCGATGATGTCTCCAAGGTGCATCATACTAAAAGAATTGGTTGACATTCCGGTCTAGATCTGGGCTAAAGGTCTTTACTATTTTTCAAGAGAGCTTTAAGGACTTCACAGCGAAGTTCTTCAAATTGGTGGGAGCACCGAGAACTAAATCATTTTTCCTAAATGCCAATGGGGAGTTGGTATTCCCATTATATTGGACGACGCAGGCATGAAGCACTCCTATTTAGTTGATTGAGAAGGAGAAGCATGATCTTGATCAGGGTGACATCGAATGTGTTAAGTTTATGACCAGGTAAGCCCAAGAATATGGGCTCATCAAATGCAAAGATATTCTTGACACTCCTGGTGACGATTATCTTGGGGCCTTACTAGGTAGGGGTTAGGCTATCGGTGTCTGGGGTCTTTCTTTACTTCCTGCTCTTAACATTTCCTATTCAATTGTTTTGACTTGTTTTTTTTTTTCTTATCTTATTATAGAAAGCATGACATTTGGACTTTCATTTGTTACCTTAAAGGCTTTGAGGGCAAGAAAGTGAGGGGCAGGACCTTCCAACACTCTTGCACCCATTGCTCTGGATTCTACTGATCGAGATCTCGGTGTTGAAGTGGCCTTTGATCTGTCAGACTCTCCTACACAACCTCTTTAGAGGAGGAAGAGAAAGGCCATTGAAAGCTCGATGGATTGGGGCGAGAGAATAGCAACAAAAGAGGGTGAAGAGGAGAGGGAAGACCCGATGCCCATAATTATGGGGCTCATGGACGCTAGATCATTTGTTGATGAGCGGCTCCTGAGTGATGAGGTGGTGAAGTACATCACCCAAAGGAATGCGCTAGAAACCTTGTCAAGGTTCCAAACCTTTGCACATTGGGCCACTCCTGAAGCCCATTTTCTTGAGAGGTCCATAATGGAGGTTGAGAGGAAGATGGCTGATCGGTTGAAGGCAGTAAAGGAAGATGGAGCTCGAAAGCTTGCTTCAGCCCTCAAACAAAAGGAAGATGCTGAAACATGGATCACTGAGTTAGAAAAAGAGCTAGCCGAGTCCAAGTCCATCAGGAAAAGAGAGAAGGCCAAGTTCGATAAGGCCATTGCCGACCTCAAGGCTAATATGGCGCAACTGAAGAAGGAAAATGTAAAGATGGAAACGATCTCTACAAGCATTGGTGGAGAGCAGTTTCAAAACGTTGTTACCCAAGTCTAGCACTTCAACTCTGGCGTCGTTCTGGCCTTGGAAGAATTAAATTCTAAAATGATTTTCCAGGATGGATACCTTGTGATGGCAGAGGAGGTTGCATAGACTACTACCGGGGCCCCTATAGTTGAGCCCCCAACTGCCGTGCTTAATCTAATGGAAAGGATGAAGCTGCGGAGCCTGAAGGGAGATGAAGCTAAGGCTTGACCTAACTTTTCTTTTGCATTCCTTTGCCCCCTGCATGGGACACTGATTTTTGTAAAGACAATTGCCTTAATCACAGAGGTATTTTGAATGCTTTTTCTTTACTCTTATAACTTCTCATTATATGCTTGTGCATTTTTTATGGTCTGTTTTGGGTCCAATGCTTTTTCTGCGTACTTGGTAGCCACTTAATAGACTTAGAAATTCTTTTTAATCGAATTGAAACCTTGGTCCTAGGTCCAATACCCAAAAAAGTAAGCATTCAGAATTCCACTTGACTTGGACAAAATTTAAAATCAAGACCTTAGTCTAGGATCCAATGTCCAAAACATTTTGGCACTCGAAGTCGTACTTGACTTAGGTAAAATTTTAAGGTAATCTATATTAGGGTCTTTAATGTTTATGGTCTACTGCGAAAAATCACTTAATGCTTAGGAATTTTCAACTTCAAAACCTATTTAACATAAGACATGCACGGTGGATACCTGATGATGGATCATAGATGTCATAACCCATGTTACCACTTTATTTCACAACTACAAAATGGTCTGAGTGTTGAGGATTAGGTATAGACCTATAACTCACGACCAAAACACTCAAACGGGTTTTGTGGGTTATCTCTCTTAACCTGGACTCTTTAAGAAGTCTTGGATCTCATAAGGAACTAGCTTTAGACATTCTCAAGGTGTTTTCCGACTTGAGGGTCCTTTAAGTTTGTTGAAATCTGGATCGCATGAAGAATGAGCTTAGTAGACATTCTCAAGGTGAAGTCTGACTTGAAGGTCTTTTGAGACTTTAAATAATGCAAGACGATGTCTTAATAACTCCATTTTATTGATAGATCGGAGGATTGAAGTCCGTACAAAGCATATAATCACCAGAATTGGGGTAGAGCAAATAAAGTAAACTAAAAGACTAGACCTTTACAAAGCACTTAGCTATAGTACTTCCAAAGTTTGTTTGCATTCCAATTGTTCTTGATCGGCTTGCTTGTTAAAGTCTCCAAGGTGTCATCACAATGTGGTAGGGGCCTTCCCAATTAGGGGCTAGGGGTCTTCCCAATTAGGGGCTAACTTTCCTTGGGAGGCATTCTTACCCCTGATGTCTGCTCTCCTTAGTACTAAGTCCCCTAGCTAGAACTTCCTTGGAACAACCTTCAAGTTATACTGAATAGCTATCCTTTGCTTGATGGTTGTGTTACATATATGGGCAACACATCTTCTTTCTTTCAGGAGATCCAAATCTTCTCTGATTAGCTCGAGGTTACTGTCAGGTGAAAACTTTTGGAGACGTCATCTCAGTTCTCCTATTTCCACCAAGATCATAGCATCACACCCATAAGTGAGTTTGAAGGGGGTTTCCCCTATTGCCAAGTAGGGCATAGTCCAGTAGGCCCAAAGGACATGGTCTAGTTATTCAGCCCAGTCTCCTTTAGCTTCATCTAAGCTTCTTTTAATTCCTCAAACAATAACCCGGTTGGCGATTTCTGCTTTCCTGTTTGTTTTGGGGGTTCTCGACAGAACTACAATGATGCTTGATTTTTAACCTGACGAGCAGCTCTTTGAAATCCTTATCTTTGAATTGGGTCCCATTGTCCATCACAATGAACTCTAGAACCCCAAACCTGGTGATGATGTAGCGCCAGGTGAACTTTTGGATCCTAGCAGAGGTGATCATGACAAGAGGTTATGCTTCGATCCACTTAGTAAAATAATCTACTGCCACCACCAAGTATTTCAATTATCTAGGTGCCTAGGGGAACGAACCTAGAATATCCATTTCCTATCTGTAGAATGGCCAAGGTACAAACACCGTAGATAGTTCTTCTGGGGAAGCTTGATAATGGTCTAAGTGGCATTAGCATTTGTCACAAACCCGGACATGTGCAAGGGAGTTAGCTTCCATTGTAAGCCAATAATATTCATCCTTGAGTACCTTCAAAGCTATGGCTTTTCCTCCTAAGTGGTTTCCACAGCTCTCTTTGTGGACCTCAACAAGTACATATTCTGCTTCTTTTGGCGTGACATATTTAAGAAGAGGTGAAGAGAATCTGCATCAGTACAACTACCCATCGTAGATAGAGTACCTAAGTACAGTTCTGATTAATTTGGAGGCTCCCTTTGGATCACCGGGTTTGACTCCAGACTGTAAGTATTCCATGATTGGGGTAATCAAAGTATGTTTTTGCTCTTCCACCTGGAAAACAATTGAACGTATGACAGAAGGTTCAAAGAGGGTTTATTGGATCACAGAATGATTATTACTCAAGCTTTTAGTGCTGCCTAGTTTAGATAAAAGGTCCTCCCTGGAGTTTTGCTCCTTGGGTATGTACTCAATTTTGGCATCCTGGAAGCTTTTGAGGAGCTCTTGGACCTTGGCTAAGTTTCTCTAAAGGAGGGGCTCCTTGGCTTGATAATCACCCCTGATCTAGGAGGTCACAAGTTGGGAGTTACTGCATAGTGTGATTTAGGTCGCTCACATGTCTCTGGCCATTGCTAGTCTGGCAATGCATGCTTCATACTCTACCTGATTGTTTGAGGTTGGGAACTTGAACTTCAAGGAGTTTTCCACTATCACTATTCAGAATTTTTCAAAATTATCCTGGCACCATTTCCCTTGGGGTTAGAGAATCCATTAATAAATATAGTCCAAGAGATCCTTACGAGGTCGCCGGGGTTTGATGAGAGCTTTACTAGAAATTCAAAGAGAATCTGGGCATTTATTGCAAGTTGAGCCTCATATGCAATTCCAAACTCAGAAAGCTCAATAGACTAAGAAATCATTCTCCCTACTAAGTCTAGCTTGTACAGCACTTGGCGAATAGGTTAGTTTGTCCTTACCACCACGGGATGGCACTAGAAAATACTGTCTCAGCCTTCGGGCCGTGGTAATAAGTTCAAATGTGACCTTTTCAATTTTCTGGTACTAGAGCTCTGGGCCCTACAAAACCTTGATTACGAAATAGACCAGCTGCTATCCCTACGCTATTTTTTAGATTAGAACTAAGCTTATCGCTTCATCATGTACTGAAAGGTATAAGTACAATATCTCACTGGGTTCTTGTCTTGTCAGTGTTGGGCGAAAAGATAGAAGATTCTTCAAAAAGAAAAAGGCAATCTCATACTTTTGAGTCCACTCAAAATCCTTCCCCTTTTTGAGCAGTCTAGATAAAGGAAGGGATTTGTGAGCAACTTTAGCGAGAAATCGAGTGAGGGCCGCAATCCGACTAGTTAGCTACTGCACTTCTTTGATGTTCTTAAGGCTAAGCATGTTGAGTACCGCTTAACATTTGTCTGGATTGGCCTCAATTCCACAGTAAGTCAACATAAAGCCCAAGAAATTTCCTACTTGGACTCTGAAGGCATACTTTTCCAGGTTAAGTCTCATGTTATACTTACGGAGTTGTGCAAGCACTTCTTTGAGGTCCACAATATGTGATCCGCTTTATGGAGTTTTCACTATCATGTCATCAATGTAAACCTCTAACATCTTCCTCACTTGATTTTCGAAGACCTTGTTCATCATTCTTTGGTGAGTGGTTCCTGCATTTTTTAAACCAAAGGGTATAACCCTATAGCAATAGCTCATCTTGTCAGTGATGAAGAAAGTCTTGTCTTCATCTACGAGGTACATTGGGATCTGGTTATACCTAGAGTATGCATCCATGAATGACAGTAAACGAAAACCTAAGGAGCTGTCCAACAGTTTATCCACATTAGGAAGTAGGTACAGATCTTTAGGGTAGACTTTATTTAAGTCTATATAATCTACGCTATCCTTTATTTCCCATTTGATTTCTTCACATGAACTATAGCTGTCAAAACGAGTTGGCCCGGCTTATTCAGGCTGGCTCAACTCGGGCCAGGCTATTTACGAGTCGGGTCAAATTGGATTATGTGAGTTTCAGGCTGATATTTTGTTAGCCCAACCCATCCTTATGTAATGTTAACGGGTCAGGCTAGCCTGGCCTATTGTGGGCTGGCCCATTTAAGCTAGGTTAATTCAGGTTATTTTTAATTTTGGACTATTATTTTGTTAGCCTAGCTCGCCCATTATATCGGGCTATTCGGACTAGCTCATCGTGCTTGGCCCATTTTGACAGCTCTAACTAGAACCACATTAGAGAGCCAAGTGGTATAAGATATTTCCCTGATAAAGCCGACATTGAATAACTCTTTAACCTGTCCTTCAATAACCTGCTACCTTTCTGGGCCAACTTTTCTTTTCTTCTAATTGACAGGTCTTGCATCCTCCCTAATAGACAAGCGATGGCAGATGAATGCGAGGTCAAGTCTAGGCATATCGGAGGATGTCCATGCTAAGAGGTTTTTGTTTTTATGTAAGAGCTTAATTAGTTAGTGCCCTTCTTCTTCTTCCAAGTTCACTTCAATCTTGGTGACCTGATTTGGCTTAGCACCAAGTTGGATAGGTTGTAATTCGCCCTCCGGTTAAAGTCTAGTACTCCGAATCTCTTCTTGCACATCTAGCTCGGTCATAAGGATATTGACCTGATCCATAACCAGGTTAGAAGTGGCAGCTTTTGCTTTCTTGGGCACCTTACAAATTCTAAGGCTCACATTATAGCATTTTTGGGCTATAATTTAGTTTCCTTTTACTGTGACAACCTCGTCATTTTTGCTGAGAAACTTCATGGCCAGGTGGGTAGTGGACACTATGGCACCTAGGGCATTTAAGGCAAAATGTCCTAAGATGATGTTGTAAGCCGAGGGGCAGTCCACGACTAGGAACCTGACCTTGATGGTCCTAAAAAGCTTGGGGAACCCCAGAGTTAAATGGGTCTCAAAGTATCCTTCCTAGGTGATCTTCTCACCATTGAACCCTATGAGCTCCCCATCATAGGGAGTTAGCTCTGTACGTGGAAGTTCTAACTTCTAGTAAAAGTCCATAAATATGATGTCTACCAAACTCCCTTGGTCCACGAAAACTCATCGGACTTCTACATTAGAAATTATTCCCAAGATAACAAGTAGGTCATTATAATCTAAGATAATTTTGTCGTAGTCCTAATATGAAAAAGTGATGGGGGCATCTTTCGTTCTCTAATCTTGAGTAACTTAGGCTTAGAGTGTGATACGCTTAACACTGACATCCGAGGGGCTTTCTTCTGAGCACCATTGGATGAACCACCACCAGTGAATCCACCTGCAATAGTGTTGATGGTTCTGTTGGGCTGGGCATAACAGCTGTCGTTGTCATCAGATGGAACGTCCCTATTCCTATCCTGCCGGTCATTCGTATCACGACGAGGTGGACTCTGGGATCTTTCTCTTTGGGCTCTGGGTCCTTCTTTAGCATGGAGATGGGCTTCATCAAGGGCTATGTCTTTCTTCTCTTTGCCTTTCACGACGTTCATCATTTTGAGCATGATTGATGTATTGTTCTAGTCATCTTTTAGTTTCATGGCCATAGCTTTTATTCCATGTACATTGTTTAGAATGATCCTTCTACTTATGCTTCTTTAAAGGGGGTGGCCTCTTGATATCCTGAAACTCTGTCTGTAATATTTTCCTTAAGATTATTTCACGCGATATGTTCAAAGAAGTGTAATTGGAGTATTTTCCTCGAGGTAGACTATCATTGGAGGAGTTACGGGGTCGTGAGGAGTTATGGTTGGCTTTTTGGTGAGAAGACACACCATTTTCCAATCTCCTTTGGTCCTCAGTTACCTCCTCAAGGTTTATATACTTCTATGACTGTTGCCAAAATTCTTGCATGTTCTCCAGCTTTTTCTTTGCCAAAGACGCAAAGAACTTGGAATCGGCTAGGAAGCCACTTCTGGCATAATGAAGGAAAATTCTATCATTAATGTTCTCCACGTTAGTACATGCCGCGTTGAACCTATTAACATATTAGCGAAGGGGCTCATCGTGCCCATAAAGATTCAATGGACCTGGGTTATTCCTTGCTAGTAGTGTACTAGAGCAAGAAACATTGTCTTAGGTTAGGCCAATCGGTGATGGATCCGCATGGCAAGGTGACGAACCATCTAAGGCCTCCCTACTTGAGGGAAAAGGGAAAGGCATGGCATAGTAATTGTGAAGATCCCCCATGGAAGCACATAGATTAGACGTATACATCTATATTCCTGGGGGTCCGTAGTCCTATCCTAGAGCTCCACATTGGCTGGGAATTTGAAATTTCTTGGGACTCTATATTCCATAAGTTGGGTAGAGAAGGGTTGCTCCTAATCGTCGGGGTCTGAGTTGTTATTAACAACATTGGACATACTAGCATCAACGTGCACCCCCCTTTGGTTATTATCCGTCTTCCACCTTCCATTTTCATGTTGCATTCCGGGTTGACCTTCATGCACAGACAGTTCCAGATCTTTCAATCTACGATATTATTCTTCTAACATCGTTATATGTTGTTGCACCATATCCTGAAATTGGTTTCTAGATATGTGGGATTGAATCGTGTGTTCTGGGCGAGACTCATGATCATCAACTTCAACGTTCTTGGGTCCTAGGCACTGATGCACTGGGATTCTAGATCCATAAATGCTTGAATTGACTCCTTGCACGTAAATCCTAAGTCTATCACTCACAAGAACCCTGCACGATGGGTGAGGGCTCTCATCAGAAAGCAAGGTTTCCTTCCCATCGCATAGAAGTTCTGCGTTGGGTGCATGATTTCTCATAGCGGAGGTTTCAGTAACTGGCGGTGGAACTGGGTAGGGAAGACACTGCGCTACTGGTCCTCGCCTTTGGCCTACAAAGGTTTACATAGCATCTCCTTTCCTCGAGTTCTGTCTTATGTTCACCATGGTTGAGTGAAAATAGGAGTTTATGATTTCCCACAGATAGCACCAATGTTCAGTAGTGGATACTGAGGTATACTTGAGATAGGCACGTTACAGTGGTTTCCTCCTTACGCAACAATAGCAAAGCATGTTGACACAAGGAGGTTGTACTTGCAAAGGCACTCCAACGCTCAAGTCAAGTTGTGCATAATTAGGGTCTATGTATAAGAGTGACTGGTTACCTGTGAAGGTGAATAAGCATGTTATTTATAGAGGTTGGAGAGATATGCTCCCATAATAGTTGTAAGGAGAGATATGTTCCCTTGTTAGCTACAGAGGATCCCTATAATATCAGAATATTGATACTGCAATTATGAGTAGTCAAAGGCAGTTATAGGTGCTATTATTATGCAAGATCATGATTAACAATAACAGATATTCTTAGAACTTATCCACTCACGGTAATATTGCTGCTACCTAATGTCGTGATCTGATATGCATAGAGTCTGGATCTCATCTGCCTGCCATAAGTGAATCCTAGTTGAGGGCGTTGACGATGGACTCCGGCTTACAACATGCCAAGTCGACTCATGGGACATGATCCTAGATCATAGTCCAGAACAATGGTTACATCATATTCAAACATGGCTCTATTGAGATCTATACTTTGTTTGTCGAAGTGATCCAATAAGGTGTGTACTAAGGTGATCTTCAATCTACAGGTATAGTAAGGAGGCCCTCTATGTGTGCATAGAAGACGTTAAGGGAGATTCCACTAGATCATATCTATGGCAAAAGGTTTGACTCAATAGATTGAATCACAGGTTTGCCTATACTTTGTGTAAGATTCCAACCTAAAATCAATTGGTATTAAGTGGAGTGACCCAACAGATATATAAACCTCACCCGAAAGATTGAGGCAGGTGATGTGAGACTCTTAACACCCCCCTTCATAGATGCCTGAACGGAACAGGCAAGCCTAGCGAAGTAAGTGGGAGAATCCTAGCAAAGTAGGTGGGACAGAGATGGGATCTTGACTCTGATACCATGTGAGATTCTAACCTAAAACCAATTGATAGTAAGTAGAGTGACCTAATAGATATCTAAACTACACCGAAAGATTAAAGTAAGCGATGTAAGACTCTTAACACTTTGATTTAATGAATTAGATTCTTAGGTTTATATGATTCTACAACAAATCATGTGTTTGATTATAAACATGAAATCAATGGACCTTTTACCATTAACTTGATTTGAGAATAATATAGGGAAAGTTTTATCGATTACCATTAAAAACCTTAATGTTCCATTTTGATGTAGCCTTTAGGATGAGAGCTCAATGATCTCAAAGGAGAGAGCTCAATGATATAAGAAGGCACACTCAAAGGAAAGAGCTCAATAATCATACATAGAGTGGAAAAGCCCTTTATTAATCTCTTTTTTTCATATTGGACTTGGGCCCACTGGATCTAGAAAATCTATACAATACAAGGCAAACTAAGTGAGAACCTTTACTGTGACAACCTTGTCATTTTTGCTAGGAAACTTCATGGGTAGGTGGGTAATGGACACTACGACACCTAGGGCATTTAAGGCAGGACATCCTAAGATGATGTTATAAGCCAAGGGGCAATCCACGACTAGGAATATGTTCAGCTTTGCCTCGAGTGAAGCTGGTGAGGAGTTCTTTCACTTTGACCAAGTATTGCTAAAGTAAAGGCTCTTTGGCTTGATATTCTCCAAGGACCTACGCAGTCATGAGTTATGATTCACTATATAAGGTGATCTCCAATGCTCCAAGATCCTTGGCCATGGTGAAGCCTACAATGCATACTTCATACTCAGTCAGATTATTTGAGGTGGGGAACTTGAACTTCAAAGAGTGCTCAATTATAACTCCCTTTTCATTTTCTAGTATCACCCATGCACTGCTTCCTTTGTGACTAGAAGAGCTATTGTTGTGATATTGGCAAGTGTACCAAATCACAAAAGTAATAAAGAGTGAGTAAAGTATCGTTCTCACGAGGATTATGTTGTCTATTACTAAATTTGTCAAATCAACACTATTCAAGCTATTGAAAATAGAGTTGGTAAAAATAATAATAAGAAAGAATAAGCAAAAAAATAACAAAAGTAAAATTTAATTAATTGGGTAAAGTTAGAAGACAATGATATGAAAGTGGTAAGGGTCAGATTTCACTTGAACTCTTCTAATGCAAAATCAAATATTAGTTTAATCAAGTTTTATTCCAATGATTCATGGTCAATTCCCAAAATTAATCAATATTCAATCCCTTGGTATATTAATCCTCTTTACATTATTTAGAATTAATTAATCCCTTAGTCTAACCCCAAATAGAAAAAGGCATTTTTATAAATGAGGGAATTAAAAGAAAGACTACACAACCCACAACATCTATTCCTAGTGATTGCAAAAGTTATGGTGTTTATCATAAGTTCTAGGTTCATGCAAATTTTCCAAATCATACATCAACCCAAAAATCATTTCCAAATTGATCAGGTTTAGAAAAGCATTAAGAGAAGAGACAAACATGTAAATCATGAAATAAAAACATTGATTAAACCCATAAAAGAATTTACATCATCCAAGAACAAGATCCATCATCACCCTAACAAAAAATGTTTAGTTATACATGGAAAAAGAAAAACATAAAGAAAAGAAAACGACAAACTCCATTGTAGATAAGTGAAAAAGTTGAATAGAATTCCTAATCTTCAAGCCTAATTGCGCCCACACCACTCTAGGGTTTGTGCCTCTTAACGGCTGCTGCGTTCTGTCCAAGTATGTGTTCAATTTGACATAACTTTTCTTTTTATAGAGAATTAACGTGCTCTATTACCCGTTCAATGCTCAAGCACTGACTTTCCAACACTCAAGCCCTAGGCGCTCTTTCTGAAGTTTGCTGATACGTAATGCGCGCTCAAGCGCTACTTAGGCTCTGGGACACTAATTTGGTTGCGTGCACTCAAGCATTGAGGTTAGCGCTGGACGTCTGATGGCATTTCTTCTTTTTCTTACTCGGTCAAATGTCCAATCTTTTCCATGTATAATTACTTATCAAAAACACATAGAACACGTAATAATATCACAATTTAAAATAATAAAAATATAATAAAACTTGAGAACAACACTCAATCAAACAGATTAAAAGATAATGAAAATCCAATATTTTGAACTATAAAAATATGAATTTTTGAAGGTTCATCACTCCCCCAAACTTAAGATCTTGCTTGTCCTCAAGCAAAAAAAAAACAAAAACAAAAAAAAAAAGGCTAAACAAATAAAAATTCAAAACACACAGACTCGAACATGGCAATACCGAGTATTGAAAATCATACATATCCTCAAAAATTGCTTCACCATCTCATTTCAAAGTGTCACACATGCACAATCCATTTTATCACATTATCTCTCACATGCAACTTTTATACATAAATGACTTTCCAAAAACATGAATGAAAAACCAAATCTACTAATAAAGTACAAGCCCAAATAGGTTTATAAAACTACAAATGCACATCAAACCCGTATCCATAGGGTTGTTCTTCATCTCCCTCTCCACTAATGTAAACAGCACATAACTAATGATCAAAAGGGTCTTTACTAAGCTTTTAATGTAAGGTGAAAGGTGAGAGTTAAGAAAGAATTGGTAAGATAAAGTAAACAAAAGTTGACATACAAAATCATGTAAATTTTAAAATTCAAGCCACGAAATGTAAAACAAGTGCAAAATAGAGCATAAGAAAAAACACATCATTCTCTTTATATATATATATATATATATATATATATATATATATATATATATATATATATATATATATATACTTTTTCTTCTTTTTTTAACAACCTCCACCCCCAAACTTATTTCTTTGCAATACTTTGGGTGGACTTTCTCTTTTTAAATTTTTTTTAAGCTCTTGAAATATTTCATGCACAAAGACTAAATAAGGCTTGAATAGAAAAATAATACAAGATATGCACTCAACAAAGGGTGTGTAAGAAGGAAATTTTTTTTTTATGGGTATGAGAGAGGTAAATGTGTGAAAAGAAAATAAATAGATGCCAAATAATAACAAGGCTGTGAGAAGGACCTAAGGATATATTGTATTCACAGATTGGCTTGAAAGGCTCAAACGATCCAAAGAATGCCCTTATCATTTACTTCATCATGCACTGCTTAGGATTTTGCCTTAAGAGATAATCTAACAACTTCTAGATGCAAATCATTCACACAAATGTAATCTCATAAACTTTTTCTAAGCCTGACATGCATTTAAATTCCAAAGTCTATCAAACATAAAGATAGGAAATGCATTCATATATAATTGAAACAATAGAGATAAACACAACTCTTGAATTCTCACGTGCTATAACAAAAAAATAGATCAATCTATAATTTATGCAATCGTTGGATATTTAATTCAACACACCAGCATGCATAGAATGACTCAAAACACAATAAGATGATGATAACAAAAATAAAATGTATAAAAACAAATGTGAAAATAAAATATTAAAAAAAGGAAAAGAAAAACTCTTTTTGGCAAATTACAAGCTTATATACATCCCCCTACAAAGGCTGCGAACTCAGGGAGACACTTAAACTGACTCAACATTAACTTCAAAACAAAAATAGAAAAATGTTAGTCAATAAAATAAGAAATAACAAAATAATTGCAAAAACAAATAACGAACAGAAACCGAAAGGATAAAAAAGTAAAGAAAAGAAAGAAAATTTGGGTTGCCTCCCAAAAAATGCTTGTTTAACGTCATTAGCTTGACGTTGCCTTTCAACTAATCAAGGTGACTTGAAGTGGGATAAGTAAGATGACACCTTTTCTTTTTCAGATTTATGCCTCCATACTCGGTCAATGGCCTTAGAAGTGCCTCCAAAGGCATTTTGAACTTGACCCAAACTAGGTTGTCCTGAATTCATCTTATCATGAGAAATTCCACCAGTCCATGGTGGTTTCAATTGAACAACAGGTGAAAGATTAGCTTTCAATGAATCATTAAACAATGGACCTATCTACAATGAATCAGTGGAAGCTGGAGGATTTTTTTCTATCCCAATAATCTCAGAGATAGGAGGACCTTTCTCTTTTTCATCAATAATCTTGGAAGTGGAAGAATCAGCATTAATTGATGATGAAGGATTTTTCTAAACCAAATTCTATTGATGCTTACCTTGAATGCATTTGACTAAGGCATAGAAATCTAATGTCGGTGTAAATTTATCTAATACATTAATGGTCACTTGATCTCCATCTACCCTTAAAATAAGCTCACATCTTGGCACATCAATCAATGCTCCTGAAGTAGCTAAGAATGGTCTTCCAAGAATTAGAGGGATATCAGCATCCTTATCCATATCTAATACCACAAAATTAACTGGAAAGAAGATTTTATCCACATTTACTAGCAAATCTTCAACTATACCATATGGACGTCTGATTGAATGATCAACTAATTGAAGAGACATTGTAGTGGACTTCACTTTTTTAATCCCAAGCTTATGAAGAATTAACAATAACATTAAATTGATACTAGATCCTAAGTCATATAGAGCCTTTTCAATGTCCAGTTCGCCAATAGTGCATGGAACAATGAAATTACCTGGATCCTTTAACTTTGGTGGTAGTTTCTGCTAAATTATGGCATTGTACTCTTCAATAAGTGCTATAGTCTCATTTTCCCTGAGTTTCCTCTTCTTTGATAACAAATCCCTCATGAATTTAGCATAAGAAGACATTTGTTCAAGTGCTTTAACAAAAGGAATGTTTAGTTGTAACTGCTTGAAAATATCAAAGAACTCTAAGAATTGCCTCTCTTGCTTCTCCTGAGCGTCCTTCTTCAACCTCTGAGGAAATGGCATCCTAGCATACAGTGAAGGGCCAAATGCTTTCTTTTGCTCAAGTTTTTTCTTCCTTCTTTGCACCCTCAGTTGTTCCTCTTTAGCTTTTTCTTTATCAATCTCTTCTTCTTTATAGCCATCTTTCTCTTAAACTTGTCTTGAAAGATTAATTTCTTCCTTAGCATCATCTTCTTTCAATTGAGGGCTAACAACTTTTCCACTCCTCAAGGACATTGCCATACATTGCCATTTTGAATTAACCACTGTATCACTTGGCAAGATACCTGGAGGTATCTCAGAGAGCTATTTTTCTATTTGACTCACTTGATTTTCTAAACCCTGAATAGCTGCTCCTTGATTCTAAAAATTAGCTCTTGTTTCTTTCATAAAAGTGTTGGTGCTAAGATCAAGTTTCTCAACAATACTTTCAAGGTTTGATAGCTTTTCTTATTGAGATTGTGAAGATTGTTGTTGATAGGGAGGTGGTGGTGGTCTTAACACATTCTGATTAGTCCATGAAAAGTTTAGATGATTCCTCCACCCTAGATTGTATGTGTTGGAATATGGGTTACCTTATGGTCTCAAAGGATTTTCCATATAATTAACTTGCTCTTGAAGTATAATACCTGAAATGCTTGCCTCGCATCCACCATTGGCATGGTTACCTCCACATAAATCACAAATTAACACTTGATGATTCACTGAATTCACCTACATATTCCCAACTTACTTGGTAAGGTTGGCTAACTGCTGCAAAATACTGTTATTCTGAATAAGTAAGGCATTGAGAGTACCAAGCTCCATAACTCCTTGTTTGATTATTGCTCTTCTACTAGGCATCTGATATTCATTAGTAGCCATAGTCTCAAATAATTGTTGAGCCTTTTCAGGAGTCTTAGTATTTAAAGACCCACCTGCAGATGCATCCACCATAAGTCTTGTGGAATGATTCAAACCATTATAGAAGATCTGCACCTACTACCAAACTTTGAAAACATGATGATGACATCTTCTAAGCAGCTCCTTAAATCTTTTTCACGCTTCATAGAGAGACTCTCCTTGATTTTGAGTAAAGCAAGTAATTTCACTCTTTATCTTCACAAACATTGATGGAGGAAAATACTGAGTGAGGAACTTACTAACCAAATCATCCCAAGTGGAGATGCTTCCTTGAGGTTGGGCTTGAAGCTAACTCTTAGCCTTGTCTCTCAAAGAAAATGGAAAAAGTCATAGTCGTATGGCATCAACTCTAGCTCCATTAAATTTGATAGTATCACAGAGCTGCAAGAAATTAGTAATGTGCAAGTTTGGATCTTCTACCTGACCTCCCCTAAACTGATTCTGTTGCACCAGCTGTAGAAGCGCTAGTTAAATCTCAAAATTGTTTGCTTGGATAGCAAGTCGCACAATACTGGTTGAGACATTTTCAGAAAATGGAGTTGCATAGTTAGCCAAAGTACGTCTTCTTTGTGTGGTAGTATTCTCAGCTATTTTTTCTTCTAAGCTCCTTCTATTTGAACAGAAAAGCTCCTTCTGTTTGCCCTTTCTGTTCTTGTTATCTCTGAATCAAAAAGTAATTCTTCTGAATCTAAAATACCTTGCATAAACAAATAAATAAACAAACAAACCAGAGTGAAGTAAAGAAAAGAAATTAAAAATAAAAATAAATGACTAATAAAAATAAACAAAGAAAACAAAAATGAATAAAAAGAACCAAATTAAAAAGAAAATCAAATAAATAAAAAAATTAAATAAGAAAAATAAGTGTCTAAATTAGTGTCTTTTCAACTACTATTTAATATTGACAACAATAATCTCTAGCAATGACACCAAAAACTTGTTGTGATATTGGCATGTGCACCAAATTGCAAAAATAATAAAGAGTGAATAAAGTATCGTTCCCATAAGGATTATGTTGTCAATTACTAAATTCGCCAAATTGACACTATTCAAGCTATCGAACAGAGAGTTGGTAAAAACAATAATAAGAAACAATAAGCAAAAATAACAATAGTAAAATTTAATTAATTGGGTAAAGTTGGAAGACAATGATATGAAAGTGCTAAGAGTCAAATTTCACTTAAACTCTTCTAATGCAAAATCAAATATTAGTTTAATCAAGTTTTATTCTAATGATTCATGGTTAATTCCTAAAATAAATCAATATCTAATCTCATAGTATATTAATCATCTTTACACTATTTAGAATTAACTAATCTCTTAGTCTAAACTCAAATAGAAAAGGCATTTTTATAAACGAAAAAATTAAAAGAAAGACTACATAACCAACAACATCTATTCCTAGCAATTATGGAAGTTATGGTATTTATCACTAGTTCTAGGTTCATGCAAATTTTTCAAATCATATATCAACCCAAAAATCATTCCCAAATTGATCAGGTTTAAAAAAGCATTAAGAGAAGAGATAAACATGTAAATCATGAAATAGAATAATTGATTAAACTCATAAAAGAATTTACATTATCTAAGAACAAAATCAATCATCACCATAAAAAAAGAGGTTTAGTTACACATAGAAAAAGAAAAATATAAAGAAAAGAAAATGAGAAACTGCATTATAGATAAGTGGAAAAGTTGAAGAAAATTCCTAATCTTCAAGCCTAATTACGCCCACACCACTCTAGGGTTTGTGCCTCTTAATGGCTGCTACGTTTTGTCCAAGTGTGTGTTCAATTTGGCGTAACTTTTCTTTTTATAGAGAATTAACATGTTCTATTATGGATTCAGCACTTAAGCACTAACTTTCTAGTGCTCAGGTGCTAGGTGCTCTTTCTGAAGTTTGCCGATACATGATGCGCCGTCAAGCGCTGCCTAGGCACTGGGACACTAATTTGGAATTCTTTTACGGGCAACGCGCGCTCAGACGTTGAGTCCAGCACTTGGGCACTGGATGTCTGATGGTATTTCTTCTTTTTCTTACTCGTTCAAATGTCCAATCTTTTCCATGTGCAATTACCTATCAAAAACACATAAAACACGTAATAAGATCACAATTTAAAATAATAAAAATATAATAAAACTTGAGAACAAAACTCAATCAAAGAGATTAAAAGATGATGAAAACTCAAGATTTTGAATCGTAAAAATATGAATTTTTGATGGTTCATCAACTATCGACATAAATGGTCCTGTTCACCCTTTTTCTAACCTTGTAAAGTACACGGGTCACACAAGTAATAAAATGATAAGTAAAGTTCGTTCCCATGAGGACACGGTCAATTCTACTACTAACTATCAACCAATAGCTTAAGTAATTCTATTCAAGAACATTCAAATTGGGAAAAGGGGTGTGAATTGATTATGGTTCTCAAGACTAAAAAGCATTAAAGTGAGAGAAAGAGATAATGATTAGAGAATAGGGAATCCTTCTTCACCAACTACTTTACTTGGCAATATGCAACCCTTGTAACCAACATGCATGAATGGTTTTGTTAGCATAAGAAACTACATTAGCTAAAAGCCTATGTCTGGGTCAATTAACCATATGTCATTTACCTAGTTCACTATGTGTCTATGAGAACTAGAGCAAGCTCCACTCCTTAATATTGATTCCTAGACAAATGCTATGCATGACCAAGGGGTATATTTCTATCCCATTAGCTAATTACTCACCCTTCCATTAGAATGAAATTAAACATACATCAATCATATCCATGATCTAAAACCTAAATCCCTATGTCTAGTTCAATAGATTTAATCAAAACACATTAAATGTTAGCCAAACATTCAAGAGCATTAAGAGAAATATGGATGAACAAAACAAATCATCATAATTAACTCAAAAGGTTACAAAATCACCAATTTATATAGAAGGATCCAAAGGAATCCCTAAAAACAGCTTAGCTAGCCATGGAACATGAAAATCCAACAACAATATTCATGTCCATCACCTAAAATAAGAGAGAATAAAGAGAAAAGAAGGAAGACACTATGATTGTAGTCCTTGGATGCTTGATCCTCTTCAAATAATGGTGGCTTCCACTTCAACTCCCTTTTCTTCTCTCAAAATGGTAAAAAATGAACCCTAACAGTGTTTTCTGTCTTCACAAAGCTCTCTCCTCTCAAAATAATTGATGAAATAGTATTTATAGGAGCAGCTGGCAGGCACACATCGCGGCATGAATTCCTCTGCGCTGCGACTGTTGGTGTATGCCCTAGAGGCTAATACATTTGTCTGTATTTACATACATTCTATTATGCTATTTTAATATATGATGCATTTCATTTATTGTGTTCTTTTTAATAAAAATAATAAAGTCCTTAAAATAGTAAGTTTGATGTCATAGGACATCAAGTGGATGACTTGATCGTGAGATCCTTTTGGTTATAACACTATTTTTAAATGTCCCTAGTCAAGTATTATTCATAATTAGGATAACAATAATGCTTTGAGACTAGTATGTGCATAGACTGATGACCACATCTCACGGGTCATGGATATGAGATATCAAGTCTTCACATGGGTACATATTAGAGTAATGATGTACTGGACTGACCCGCCATGAGAACGCTACATGGATCATTACATGAGTGTCATAAGCGATTATCATAGTGACAATGGTGTTTGTGGTCCTTTGACCTGAAATCACTATGATTCCTACATGAGGAGTTGTGTGTTTTAATGCCATCAAACGTCATCTGTAACAAGGTGAATATAAAGTTAGTTATTAGACATACTGTGAATCATGCAGAGGGATGTGAGTGACCTAGATGGGATTTGTCACTCTTACATAACAGGAGCGATATCTTCGGGTCCCTTGATTGAGTGAGACTGTGAAATGCATGGCCATACTCAAATGAGTCAATATGAGATATTGATTTCATTTGTTGTTACAAAATCTACTCGAATATCAGGAAACAAATGATTGGACTATACAAGGGTGACGCATTCTATGCATTGTGTTCAATCTAGATATCTTGACAAATGGACTAAATGACGCGGAAACATTGGTCACGGAAAGGTTATGTCAAATCATTGACATTCTTATTACTTGGGTAGCAGCGATATGTTGCTAGATACCACTCACTGCTTGTAATATTAAAATAGAATTTAATATTACTGGCAACGCAATGAGAACCTGTAGGGTCACACACATAGAGCAGACTAAAATTAGAGTAATAAATCCAAGTTGGACTCAGATTCAAATATGGGTGAGACTCATAACAAATGAGTCTAGGGTTGCATAGCTTACCTTGCTGCTACTCACACTCACTTAAGGCAGTCACTATTATAAATAGTACTGCTAAGGGGCTGCTAAGACACATATTACATAACCCTAGTCACACCTACAGAAAAGTGAGTGAGAGAGCGACAGGTTTCTTCTCTTCTCTTCACAGCTAGCACTGTGTGAGAGACGTGAGGCTCCTCTTTGTGGACATTGGACGTTCGTGAGTCTGTTCGTGTGGATACCGCAGAGACATCATTGCTATTACGGCGTTAGTGATTCACGTCACTTCCTTGTGATCACGCTTCAAGAGGAAAATATTTTAAAACTCGGATTATGGCTTTTCGCATGGATCCTTGGTGGGAATCCTATTTTTCTGCTGCATGATGTATCCACAATTGCCAACAGCGGTGTGCTAGCCTCAAGTTATCAGTGTGCTGCAGGCTGATAACACTGCATTTTATACATTTTATAAACCTCTCACTAGGTTTCTTAAGGTTCAATTAAGCGTAATTTAGTTGGTTTTGACACATTTTATGATATTAAGCCAAATTGGATCATTGAACAAATTATTGCATAAATTAGCCTTAATTTATCTCTTTGACAATGTTTAGTAAACTGGCTATAACTTGAGTTGTAAATATCTGTTTGATGTTATTCTGCTTTAGTAGGAAAGCTAAGACAATTCTCTACAACTTTCATGAAGACCTCAAAAGCCTAATCACACGATTGGATAACTCAAATTGGAATTGATTTCTTGGAAGAATGGCCAGAAAACATTTCTAGAAACCTTTGGATGACGGAGTTCATTAACCTTAAACAAGATTTGGTATTCACTTGAAGAAGGAGTTGATGATTCATGAAGATCAAGATCACTTTTTGAAGCTGTGAAAGATGAGTTTCTGCAAAGAATCCAGGCCGAAAATGAAGGAGTCAAATTATAGGGCCTAACTCAAATTACAGGGCCTGCGTCAAATTACAGGGCCTAGGCTGCGTAAAAAATACACGGCCGTGCAAGAGTACACGGCCTAGGCCGTGTACTCCTCTGACTTTTGCAATTAAAAATAATAGATTTTGCTCCTCCAAATAGAATCATACATGACCTAGGCCGTGTATTCATGCACGGCCGTGCATTCGCTCTAGTAACTGAATAATTGAAAACTTCTGCAAGAAGTTTATGTCGGAGGCCTATATATTGACACTTTCAGCCTCTTTGAAGGAAAATTCTGACCTGGGAGAGACCCTAGAGGCTGCTGGAAACAGAGGAGAGAGAGGGGAAAGCCTTCTCTCTTCACTGAAAGGAGGAATTCCTTCCTCCTTTCTTCCTTCCTCTTTTCTTTAGTTCTTCAGTTTTTCTTCAGTTTTTCTCTTTTTCCTTCTCTTTTTCCTTCTTTTCTCCTATGTGTAATTAAGTTTCATTTTGCTTGGGTGAAAGTGTGAAGCTCTTGGTAATAAAATAAGGTTAGATTCATTTCTCTCTTGTGCTTAAATGATTTATTTTTCAAATAGTCATTATACGTATTGTATTTTGTTTCTGATAATTTAGAAATCATCCTTGTAAAGAGGAGTTCTTGATTTGTTGTAGACAAGATATTGGCACAATGAATATTTTAACTCATTTATAAGTGGTGGTAATAATTAAAGGAATCATTATATAATTACATATATAATTTTAATGAACGTTAAATGTTATATTTTCTGATTAGAACCTCCGTTATGTGTGGATTCTAATTGAGTTATAAAAAGAATTAGTCTTACCCTTACTTTATTTACTAAGAGTGGATCTCCTAACCTAAGTAAATTTACAAAATATTTACTTTACCTTAATTAATCTTCATCAATTCCCCGTGGATCGACCTCGGACTTCCGAGAAATTTATTACTTGAGATAACCTGCACTTGGGTTCGCAACAATTAATCCCGCATCAAGTTTTTGGACTTGGTTGAAAATTTTTGCATCACAGGCAGAGTGCATCACGCCGCAGCATGAACATGCCTGCGCCGTGGCATGAGTAGCTAAAATGCTTCATGGACTTTCTCTTCCAATGTTGGGCCTTGGCTTGCTTCAAATTATTTGCTATGAGCCCATCCTACAATTGAGAATTCACCCAGTTAATTACAAGTGCAAAATCTACTTAATCCATCGAAGAATCAGAAAGATTTTATCAAGATCATAAAGGAAGACATCAACATGAAATTAAATGAATATAAGGCTAAAGTCTTCCATTCATGCCTAAGAACAAGGACTAAGCAATCTATAAAGCATAGATATAAGACATAAATAACTTCATTTTATAAAGTTATCATACCCCCAAACCTAGATTTTTGCTAGTTCTCGAGCAAAACCAAATATGATTACACTTGCATTAACAATTCTTGCCTAATATACATTAAGCAGCTAATATGGATTCCAACTTCAATTACACCATAACTAGTGCAAGATGATTGCATAAACCTCAAAGAATGCCCATGCCTCACAATCTACACCACACATACACAATCTTTATCATGCTAACGGTCAAAGCTTCCTTTCATGCAAATCACATCTCCCACAAACATGCAAGCTAAACTTCTCCTGTTCAATTCATACCCATCCAGATAAGTTTATGAGCATACACATGGATATGAATTCAAAAAATCCACAAGATTGTAATTAAACTCTCTCTCCACTAATATAAATCACACACAATTAAGGATCAAAAAAAGGTCTTCAACAGTTTGTAATGTAAGGCCAATGGTTATGGGTTAAAGAACAAAGGGGAAATGATAAAATACAAATATTAAGAAACATAAACATGTGATTTCAAGACTTGTGCCACTAATTGATATAACTGGGGTATACAAAATAAAATAAACAACACTATCCAGAACCACTAAGTGTAAGGCTAATGCTTTTCGTATTTGCTTTCTTTATTTCTTTCATTTTTTTTTTGATTTTTTTTTTCAAAAGCAATTTCTTGTATAGCAAATGGTTCCTTCAAGCTACTTTTGTATTGACACAAACATTAATACCTTTAATCACTAGACTCAAGTTAAGAAATAACATATTATGTTCTCAACAAACATAGAGGGAATGAAAAGAATGCAATGCTTTTACATGTATAAGAAAAGTTAATAGGGTTGGAAAATTGAAGGTGATGAAGAACATATAAGGCCAAACATTTAAAAGGCTTCAAAGGGGACCTATGGATAGAATCATGTAAAGGTAAACTTGAAAGGTTCAATTGATCCAAACAATGCCCTAATCATTTTCTCAATCATGCACAATCTAAGATTTTTCTTCAAGAGAGTTGCAAGACAATTTCAAGGATAGTTGAAGTCTCCCCATGTACAATCCATAAACATTCTCTAGACAAGCACTCATATCCTTTTCAAAGTTACATAAGCATACGAGTGGGAAACACATCATACATAAAAAAAAACTAGATTATTTCAGCATGCTTCAAAGATCACATATGGATTCACAAAAAATTAAGGTTAAATTGCATCCATTTTTATCATTGGACAACCATCACCACACTAGCAATTGGCACATGTTATGCATTCTAATAGAACCTGCTTTTCAAACATGCATTAAGAACAAAAATTTGTGTGCACAATATCATAAAAAATTTATCAACACTAACTATCAGCAATAGTCAAAGTTAATTAGCACATAAGTACAGCAACAATTAAATACCAAAACATTAAATACCAAGACAGATAGACACCCCCTAAACCTGAGGGAAACAGTGTCCTCACTTTACAAAATAACAAAAAGAGTAAAAGCAAAATGACAGAAAGATGCCCTGTATGCATCATATCTACTCACCATCCTCATCATATGTACTCATCATCCTCATCAGTAGCAGTCTCTTCCTCGTTAGCATCACACTCCTCAGTTGCAGCCATCGGTACATCGCCTCTATCATTAGTTGGATCTTGCTGCTGCTGTGGAGGCTTAGAAACCACCGCTGGAAAGAACTCAAGTATAGGGAACTCGTCCATAGGAAGCCCCAAGCACTCTGCCATCCACCGGAGAGTATAGATTGTATAGGTCTGCATGGCCACCATATTTGCCATCTGAGTGTGCAAGTCATCATCAGGTGGAGAAACCACTCTGGGCTTTCTACGAGCCTATCACTGTCTAGCCGGTGTTGGGGCTAGAGCTACTCCCAGCCTCTAAATGATATAATCATTAAGAGGTTGTTTAAAATCAACAAGCTCTTCATGAGGGCCCCACTATACATATCATGTACTGTAGAGTGTGTGGATGAGAAAAGGGAAGAAAAGGCTCCTGAACTCCCTCGCTGACTTCTTAATATGGTCAAGAATGAGCTGGGCAACATCTATGGCATAATGCTCAAGAATAACATATATCAAGATTGCCCGATCTCTGGTCACCACAAACAAATTTGCAGATGGGAGGATCCAAGTATTGATGAAGTGGTACTATACCCTATGAAAATAAGTTTGCCCCAAATGGTTTTATATGTTAAGTTTTGATGATGACAAATATAAGACAAAAAGAACTCTTTGCATATGTTCTTTGTTTCATTCTATATAGAGCATATCCATTAGTAATTGATAAATATCTTATTTGAATGTGTCTATGAAAGTCTTATATGCATGTTAAACTAACTAGAGTTATACATTTATAAATCATGCATATGAAGATATTGAATTATGAATTTAGACTAACTATACTTGTTTAAGTAAGCAATATTTTGTAGGATAGTCCAAGAACCAAGAGTGAGCATTGCAACAAGAAAGCAAGAGATATCTATTAAGCTCAACACAAGGAGAATGTGATTAAAGATATGTCTTTGAAGATTTGTCTTGATGATAACACACATGATGGGAAGACCAAGTCTAAGATCTTATACGAATAGCTTTAGGACTTTAAGTCTCTTTGTTCGATGATCTCTTTGGATATCTCTTAGTGCATTAAGATAAAACAAAAATGCTTTCTTAAACTTATACCAAAACTGTTTTGATCTTGAAAATAACTTAAAAATATTTTGGTATTTTTGATAAACTTTCTGGGATGTTTTTCAAACATTTATAACTATTTTACAGACTGAGTTATTCGAATAACTCATTGGTTATTCGAATAAAGCTTTAAATTTGGTTGCTGCGTGACTCTGTGCTTTAAAGTGTTATTCGAATAACACTCCTGTTATTCGAATAAAAGTTTTCTAAATAGCTTCTTTTATATCAGCTATTCGAATAACTCATCAGTTATTCGAATGGAACTTTTTCCCAGAAGTCTGTCTTAACAAATGTTATTCGAATAAACTTAGAGTTATTCGAATAACCAGTTTTCTAAAGAAAGCTTTTGTGGCAGCGTTATTCAAATAACACGAAGGTTATTCGAATAACCAGTTTCAGAAACATTTTTAAAAGAAAGTGTTATTCGAATAGCAGAAGGCTTATTCGAATAAACACGGTAAACGCAGATCCGGATATAGTATGTAACGGACACTTTTTTCATAATAATTACGGAATTGATTTCTTACAATGACTATTTTCTATCCGACTCTATAAATAGAGACTGTGGGTCTCATCTGTTTGTAGCCCAGCTATTTGTTTAATTTACGCTTGCTCTAAAAAATGTGATTTATAATTTACGCTTATTTTCTGTGCTCTTTTTGCTGAAACTTTGAGATATCCTTTGAGAGCCTCTTAGCACTTCAATTTGTATTATTTACTCTGAGTGAGAGTTTCTCTTCATCTATATTTCTATTCTTCTATATTGAGGGTGAGGTATCCTTCAAGGTTTGTAAAAGGGGTGAGGTATCCCTCTATGGTTTGTATAAGGGTGAGGTATCCCTGCAGGCTGAGACTTTAGCACAAGGGTAGAGTTTCCCTGTGTGTGAAAAATGCTCTTTTATGTAACGGTTGCAAGCACCTATTGAAGCTTGTATACATAGTGAAAAATCTAGGATTCTTTCGAGGACTAGACGTAGACCACAAGTGGGTTAGTGGTCGAACCAAGATAAATATCGTGCCTGCTTCTCTCTTCTCAATCTCTTTATTTTACGCAATTTTATATTATTGCACATTTATTTATTTGCTATTCTTAAAGCTTTTATTCTTCATCTCGTAATTCTTTCTCTTTTATTTAATAGCTTAAATATTTGTGTTTATTTCAAGAGCATTTGTGAAAAGTTTTTAATACCCAATTCACCCCCCTCTTGGGTAATGGTTGCCATGACTAACAAGTGGTATTAAAGCTTCGTGCTCTGGTGAAAGCTTAACCGTTTAGAGTTAAAGATCCTTGTTTATTAGCAACCTTGAAAGTTTTTTAAAATGGAAGGTTTTGAAATTAATAAACCACCATTCTTTGATGGTGTGAATTTTGTTTATTGGAAAATTAAAATAGAATTTTATATATAATCTATTGATTTGGATTTGTGGGATGTTGTTCTTGATGGATTTTTTCCTAAACCAAAACATGATTGGAATGCTTATGACAAGAAATATTTTTCTTTGAATATTAGAGCTATGCAAATTTTGAGAAGTAGTTTGAATGATGATGCTTATGTTAAAATTAAAAATTATTCTAGTGCTAAAGATATATGGGATGCTCTTGATAATATCTATCTTGCTAACAATATTTTTATGCATAAAGTTGTATATAGAAAGCAAGAATAGCAAAAGTCATTGAAGGAAGCTTGTCATAAAACGTCTCCTCAAAGAGATGTTCAAACTATTGAAGGGAGTCAAATGCCTCTTGGTGACGATGGTGCTTAATTTAAAGAAGAGGCAAAGCAAAACAAAATTGATGAGGAAGAATGTGATTCTCTTAAAGAGGCAAGTACCGTAGAAATTGAAACTACTTCCTATATGGCTAAAAAGACTTTGAGGTAAATAATTCTAAACTAGATTTTAGTCCTTCCTATGATGTGTTACAAAGTGCATATAATGAATTGTATGATGGTTTGTTGAATTTAGAAAAGAAAAACTTATCGTGTTTGGAAAACATTTCCTCTATTGAAGATGAAATTGAGACTTTAAAAAATGAATATGCTTTTCTTAATGAGGAAATGCCTTTGAAATATGAAACCTCATCTTCTTGTGAAAAATGCATTAATTTAGAAAATCAAGTTGAGGACTTATCTTTCAAATTTTCCAAAGCTAATTGCCTAAATTCTATACTTGCTAATGAGAATAAAATTAGTGTTATTCCATGTGAAAATTCAAGTAAAGCTTGTGGCAAAAATAACATAGAATGTAATAACAAGAAAAGGCTTAAGTTTTTCAAAGATGATCTTCAAAAGACCAAGCCATCATTAAATTCAATTGTTTGTAATTTTTGTGGTCATCTAGGACATATTTCTCATCTATGCAATTATAGAAGAAATCATTATACGAGAAATTGTATGGTACGGGTTCCTAAAAATCCTAAAGGTCCTAATACTAACATTCAAGGACCCAAAATGAAGTGGGTACCAAAATATCCTCCTAGTATTTTAATTTTGCAGAATATTTCTCAAAAGGATAGACAAATTGGTCAAAAGAAAGAGGAGTCATCAAGGAGAATGCTTCCAAAGCCTAATGGTAGAAACTTTGGTCAAAGAAAAAAGATGGCTTCAACCAAAGCTTCTCAAATACAAAATGTAGAACTTACAAAGTTCAAGACTCTAAAAGAGAAGCAATGGATAAGAAAAAGTATTTCCTTGATTACCAAGGCCAATGTATCAAAAGCTTTTACCTCTTATGCACACTCACATGCAAAGTAAATAAATTTGAGGTATATTCCTTGTAGGCCTTAAGTGATTAATAGAATCGTATGTACTTGATAAAATTTGAATATTATGTTTAACACATGATTATGTTCATTCTTATTATATCATAATTCATTAATTTGTTATATATGTTAGTACATAAGGTTCTATAATGCCTAGGTATGTTTGTTATGCTTTAAAATTGTCGATACATCATGAAAGTAAGCATGCTATCAACTATGTACTTAATGGTATTTAATTATTTAATTTATTGTGCTCAATTTACATACTATAAAAAAATAATCTTTATGAGAGTATAATAAATTAATATTCAAAAACTAACACACAAGGACCCAATAAAATTTGGGTACCAAAAGTCAAAAATGGAAGTGTGTTGTAGGTGTACTTGAAAGCCAAGAAGTGACTTTGGCATCTTGAAAGTGGCTGCTCCAAATACAAATATCATAAATAATTTCAAGCTTTCTTCCTTGTTTCCGTGAAGTTTGGACTTATAATTTTTGGATAAGTGAAAACTTTTATTATGCTTTTCTAGCCTTATAATTTAAAAATATTTCTACATGTTAATATGCTAGATAAAGTATACTTCTTACTTGAAATGACATGTCTAATGAGAATATCCTTGAGCTTGAGTTCTTGATCAATCATATATATATAATTAAATATTTGACTTTATTGCCTTTATCTCTCTTGAATCTTTTACTGACTTAAGCTTCAGAGATATCCTAAATCTTGTTTTGCAGGTACTTTATATTTGGATAAGTTAATTCTCACTTAAATCACTTTCTAAACATATGCTTTACTGTGCTTTTTGATTCGAACAAATATAAGCTTATTCGAATAAAGTTCTTTAAAGCTGATCAAAATTTGTGTTGGATATCATCTTTATTCGAATAACACTCAGTTTATTCGAATAAACTAGCTTCTATGTTAGTTTTGTGTTTGCAGTGTTTACTGTCTATTCGAATAAATTATTTCTTTATTATTCGAATAACCAGAAACTTGTTTTATTAGTCTCTTATGTTTGATCTCTGCTTATTCGAATAACCCCCAAGTTATTCGAATAAATCTTGTTAAATGGCCAAAACATTTGGCCTTCCCAGATCCTCTATTCGAATAGGAAATTCTTCTATTCGAATAAAACCCATTTTAATCGAATAAACACGGGCTTTAAAAAAAAAGGTTCTGCTGCGTTTCCTTTTTGTTGTATGTGTTGTATAGCATTAGTGATAATAATTAATATATGCTAAATTCTTTATAATTGAACTAAAAATACAAATGCTTAATCAAATGTAATTGGCTATTCTTTAGATAAATTGGCTAAATTGATCAATGAAATGAAATATCTTTTACCCTTGTGAACTCATTTGTTATTTTATTATTTTGAATGCTTATTTGCTTATAAGTTTGGCATAATGACTAACCTCTATGGATCCAAAATTGATGGATACCAAAGAAAGTACTTTGAATTATGTTGTAGGGTGATAACTACCTCAAGCAAGTATTTAAATGAAATAAATTCATTTAACTTGAGGATAGTAAAGTTGAAAAGGATCCAACTTTTAAAAGGGGTACAAAAAATTTCTATTCCCTCATGAAAGCTTGAAGCTTGAAAGTTGATGGAAGTGAGAGTCATCTACAAAAATTCAAAGAGTACATTTTTGGTGATATCAAACTATTATCATTTTCTTTTTATATACTTTAAATTTGATATCATATGCTATTTGGAGAAGTAGAGAGTTGCGTTATATCTTTACATACATTACATGATAATTATTCTTTTTTTTTTAAATGCCTAAATAAGTTTTGATGATGATCATATGTTTCTTAATAAACTTGAATCATGCCTTAAAATGCTTAAACTATTTTTTATTCAAGTTCATATGTACTTCATACATTCTTGTTAAAGCTGACATTGCATTGTTGATAATGTGATACATGCTTTAAAATTATATATCAATCTAAATTATGCTTATAAATGGGTTTACATGATATTTGATGCTAAACTATATTTTAGAAGACTTTTAAAGTTAGCTTTGCAAGTCTCTCTATGTATTTCAAATATAGCCATCAGATTTTTTACATACAAGCATATGTGGATAAATGAGAAAAGTTGAATGGAATTCAAATGAAGAGGAAGATAAAGAAGACTTTCTTCTAGTGCAATGGAATGAAGAATTCAAAGGAAGAAAGCTTAAAGTTAAAGGACCAATAAAGAAGGGTCATCACTCTTTATCTATCTCAATAAGTATCTCTATCCCTAAGCTATTGTGGTATTTTATATGATATGTATTGTATGATACTTGTTGATAAATTAATCTTAAATGACTAGATGCTTTCCAAGAAATATATGGCTCTTTATATAAAACATCTCTACCTTTCTAAAATGCTTTTGAAAATATAATGTGCTCTTGTAAAATTCTTTTTGAAAGGGGGAGAAGTTTTAAAATGGTTTTTGTTTGAGGAATTAAGAAGATGTATATTTGCCTTGCTTTTCTTTAAGGTAATGTGCTTACATGGTCTTCGCATACATATTTTCTTTATCTATTATTTTGATAATATGCACATTTTGAGGGGGAGCCTAGCTCTCAAGTTGTTTATATCTCTTGCCTTACATCTTTGTTTGATTATATAAAGTGTTTTACAGTTATCATATGCGAAATGTTGACATACAAAATTATGACAAACATTGCATGAATAATCTCCTATATCTTGAAAAACATGTTTATTTCATCTTTCTATTCTTGAATCATATGTAGAATCTAAGGGGGAGAAAATATTATTTTTTTTCTTCTAAGCCTTTTTGTTGATGTCAAATAGGGGGAGTGAAAATTGGAAAGAAAAATATGTTCTTGTGCTTATTGTTTGATATGCTTACATGAATATCCATTCTTGTATATTGCTCAACCTATTTTTTCTTTGGTTCATCATCAAAAAGGGGGGAGATTGTGGAAATAAGTTTGCCCCAAATGATTTTATATGTTAAGTTTTGATGATGACAAATATAAGACAAAAAGAACTCTTTGCATATGTTCTTTGTTGCACTCTATATAGAGCATATCCATTAGTAATTGATAAATATTTTATTTGAATGTGTCTATGAAAGTATTATATGCATGTTAAACTAACTAGAGTTATACATTTATAAATCATGCATATGAAGATATTGAATTATGAATTTAGACTAACTATACTTGTTTAAGTAAACAATATTTTGTAAGATAGTCCAAGAACCAAGAGTGAGCATTGCAACAAAAAAGCAAGAGATATCTATTAAGCTCAACACAAGGAGAATGTGATTAAAGATATGTCTTTGAAGATTTGTCTTGATGATAACACACATGATGGGAAGACCAAGTCTAAGATCTTATATGAATAGCTTTAGGACTTTGAGTCTCTTTGTTCGAGGATCTCTTTGGATATCTCTTAGTGCATTAAGATAAAACAAAAATGCTTTCTTAAACTTATACCAAAACTGTTTTGATCTTGAAAATAACTTAAAAATGTTTTGGTGTTTTTGATAAACTTTCTGGGATGTTTTTCAAACATTTATAACTATTTTACAGACTAAGTTATTCGAATAACTCATTGGTTATTCGAATAAAGCTTTAAATTTGGTTGCTGCGTGACTCTGTGCTTTAAAGTGTTATTCGAATAACACTCCTGTTATTCGAATAAAAGTTTTCTAAATAGCTTGTTTTATATCAGTTATTCGAATAACTCATCAGTTATTCGAATAGAACCTTTTCCCAGAAGTCTGTCTTAACAAATGTTATTCGAATAAACTTAGAGTTATTCAAATAACCAGTTTTCTAAAGAAAGCCTTTGTGGCAGCATTATTCGAATAACACGAAGGTTATTCAAATAATCAGTTTTAGAAACGTTTTTAAAAGAATGTGTTATTCGAATAGCAAAAGGCTTATTCGAATAAACACGGTAAACACAGATCCGGATATAGTATGTAACGGACACTTTTTTCATAATAATTACGGAATTGATTTCTTACAACGGCTATTTTCTATCCGACTCTATAAATAGAGACCGTGGGTCTCATCTGTTTGTAGCCCAGCTATTTGTTTAATTTACGCTTGTTCTGAAAAATGTGATTTATAATTTACGCCTATTTTCTGTGCTCTTTTTGCTGAAACTTTGAGATATCCTTTGAGAGCCTCTTAGCACTTCATTTTGTATTATTTACTTTGAATGAGAGTTTCTCTTCATCTATATTTCTATTCTTCTATATTGAGGGTGAGGCATCCTTCAAGGTTTGTAAAGGGGGTGAGGTATCCTTCTAAGGTTTGTATAAGGGTGAGGTATCCCTGCAGGCTGAGACTTTAGCACAAGGGTAGAGTTTCCCTGTGTGTGAAAAGTGCTCTTTTATGTAACGGTTACAAGCACCTATTGAAGCTTGTATACATAGTGAAAAATCTCGGATTGTTTTCGAGGACTGGACATAGACCACAAGTGGGTTAGTGGTCGAACCAGGATAAATATCGTGCCTGCTTCTCTCTTCTCAATCTCTTTATTTTACGCAATTTTATATTATTGCACATTTATTTATTTGCTATTCTTAAAGCTTTTATTCTTCATCTCGTAATTCTTTCTCTTTTATTTAATAGCTTAAATATTTGTGTTTATTTCAAGAGCATTTGTGAAAAGTTTTTAATACCCAATTCACCCCCCTCTTGGGTAATGGTTGCCATGACTAACATACCCGTGCCTCTGGAGTCAGGCATGATCGGGGAAAGTTCCTTGGTTGTTGAGTCTGTACACTGACAGTCTAAACCGGAGGCGCTGTGACAACATTAAGGTTAATGCCCTCCTCTGGCTCCCAACGGAGGAACTCCGTATATTCACAAATCTCCGGGGGAGCTGACAAGCCCAAGGCTGCTCTAATAGCGACAGTGGAGAAGGAGACCTGGCGTCCGCGCACTCTGAGTATAGAGGTATCCGAGTCAAAGAAAGCTACTTTCGTGTAGAACTCGCGAATGACTGGCAGAATGGCAGACTCTGGCTATTTAGCAAACACCCTCCATTTGTGGTGTCGGATGGTCCTCTCGAGCTCCTGGTGGATGGCCTCTTTGAAGGAGAAGCCCCGCTCAAAAATTACTAATCTGGTGACCAATTTAGCGTATCTCTACTTAGCTACTGCTGAAACAAAAGTCCTCTTATCAAACTCCTGAGGGGGAGAAGGTTCCCTATTACGTTGGCTGCTTGAACCTCTTAGGCGCTTTGGAGGCATGGTGGTGGCAAAAATAGGGTACCTGGACCATTCAAAAAGATTCCCACAGTTAGAACAGGTAAAATATGTACAAATATATAAAATATAGTGGCAAATGTATAAAACATGTAAAACAGAGCAAATGGTATAGCCACTAAAGTTAAAACAGGAACATGCTATAAAGCATTCAAAACATGCATATTAAGGGGGTCACACTGTCGCATGACCCTCTGAGCTATGGTATTCAAGCAAACCCAGATCACACAGCAGCATTCATCAGGCACACCGTGGCGTGCAGTCGAAAATGGTTCGTTTGCCCAATAGAATCCAGGGCACACCAATGGCAACACAAATGCACATTAAAAACCATAGAATGCAAAGACAGATAACCCAAAATATACACGTATTCTCATAAAAATTAATGGACCATACACCCAAAACAGGAAAAGCAATGTAAAAAGAAAATAAATTGGAAAATAAAATGAGAACATGTGAGAAAGTGTTACTTGGAGAGAAATTGAGAGAAAGAATGTTAGAGTGTGAGACAATGCAAGAACACAAGACTGAGAGGGAGAGAAAGTGAATGAGAAAATGAGATAAAATGAGAGAAAGGGAGAATGAGATGCACCGCAACGTGAACCTACCTAACATTTGACACAATTTGTCACAGCACGCCACGGCGTGCAAACATGGTGCGCTGCGGTGCGCTTTCCAATGAAACGTGCATTTCACTTTAGGGATTTTTTTTATGAATGTCGTGGCATGCACTTGGTGCGTCGCGGTGTGGTGCTCTCAACCTCCAAGTCTTGAAAATCGAAAGGCTAACACGCCGCGACATGAAAACATGCGCATCAGGGCGTGAGTGGGATATAGGGCTGCCACAACGCAAACACTTGGTGTGCCGCGGCATGGAGTTATCAAGGGCTGAAACCCTAATAAGCCAGAGCCTAGCGCACCACGACATGAACATGTGTATACCGCGATATGAGGTATTAGTCTACAAAATTTTGCAGCAGACATGATTCAATAGCTATCGCTGCTTCCCAGAGGTCTCCACCACCTGTAAAATTAGTCTAGTTGGTTCAACTATTGTAAGTATAACCAAAATAACATAAAACTTCAAAATTAAAGGTATTAGTTGTGCTAGACTCAAAACAAAAGGATTAAGAACTTGGGTGGTTCCCTCTCAAAAAGAGGGCCTATTTTATAGTCCAGGCAAGGCTTTGTCTGCTTTTATGCTAGGGCAACCAATGTGAGGGAGGTCTTCCCCCTATCCATCTCTCCTCCAAGATAAGGCTTCAAGCATTGGTCATTGACTTTAAAGGTTGACTTTCCATCAAAATTTGTAACCTCAACCGCTCCATAGGGAAACACCTTTACCACATAAAAAGGACCTAACCACCTAGATTTAAGTTTTCCTGAGAAAAGCTTGAGCCTGGAATTGTAAAAGAGGACTTGCTGGCCTTGCTTGAATCTCTTCTAAACAATCTTCTTGTCATGCCAATTTTTCACCTTCTCCTTGTACAACTTTGCATTCTCATAGGCTTGAAGTCTAAATTCATCAAGTTCATTGAGATGCAATAGTCTCTTTTCACTGGCAACTTGTAAGTTAAAATTAAGCTACTTTATAGCCCATTAAGCATGATGCTTTAACTCAACTGGCAAATGACAAGTCTTCCCAAACACGAGCTTATAAGGAGACATACCAATGGGGTTTTTATAAGCTTTCATGTACGCTCATAGTGCATCATCTAGTTTTCTTGACCAGTCCTTTCGGGATGGACATACTGTCTTCTCAAGTATTTGCTTAATTTCTTGATTAGATACCTCTTCTTGCCCACTTGTTTATGGGTGGTAAGAGGTAGAAATTCGATGAGTTACCCCATACTGGGCGAGCAGAACTTCAAAATACTTGTTACAAAAATGTGACCCTCCGTCACTGATAATGGCCCTAGGTGTACCAAAATGGGTGAAGATTTGTTTGTTCATGAAGTTAATCACTACCTTAGAATCATTGGTAGGAAATGCACATGCTTCCACCCATTTGGACACGTAGTCCACTACCACAAGAATATACATATTCCCATAGGAAAGGATAAAAGGGCCCATGAAGTCAATGCCCCAAACGTCAAAAATTTTAACTTCAAGAATGGAATTGAGGGGCGTCTCATTTCTCCTTGAGATATTCTCTGACTTCTGGCACCTATCACATTTGGTGACATGGAAATGTGCATCCTTAAAGAGAGATGACCAATAAAAGCCAGATTGGAGCACTTTTGCTGCCATCCTCTCACCACTATAATGTCCACCATATGGAGAAGCATGACATTGGTTCAAAATCTGCTTAATTTCTCCATAGGCACACATCTTCTCAACATATGATCAAGACACTGTTTAAACACGAACGGCTCATCCCAGAGATAGTGCCTGACATCATGTAAGAATTTCTTCTTTTGGTGAGTGGTGAGATCCGGGGGCAACATAGTACCTACTATGTAGTTCACAATGTCAGCGTACCACGGGTATAAATAAGTTACAATAGCAAAGAGTTGCTCATCCAGGAATATCTCTCTAATTATGATTGGTTCAGGTTGATATTCCTTATTTTCTAATCTAGAAAGGTAGTCAGTGACTTGATTCTCTGCCCTTTTCTGATCACAAATTTCCAAATCAAATTCTTCCAATAGTAAGACCTACCGAATCAACCGTGATTTTGCATCCTTCTTGCTCACCAGGTATTTAATTAAGGAATGATCTATGTAGACTATCATCTTAGCACCTACTAGATACGCCCGAAACTTATCAAATGCGAAAATAACTTCCAGAAGTTCCTTTTCTGTTGTGGTGTAGTTTAGTTGCGCATCATTAAGTGTTTTGCTTGCATAATAAATGGAGTGAAACACATTATCCTTTCTTTGCCCCAAAATTGCACCAACAGTATAATCACTGGTATCGCATATTAATTCAAAAGGCAATTCTTAATCTGGAGTGGTAATTATCAGAGCTAACACAAGTCTCTTTTTGCATCCTAGCATGGTTCATCAAAATTAAACTGGATGTCTTTTTCCAATAGGTTACAAAGAGACTTAACAATCTTAGAGAAGTCTTTTTTGAATCTCTGGTAGAAGCTGACATGCCCTATGAAACTCTGGACTCCCTTCACCGAGATTGGTGTTGGAAGTTTCTCAATAACCTCTCTTTTTGCTCTATCCACCTACATTCCTTTATGTGACACTCTATGGCCAAGAACTATGCCTTCTTAGATCATAAAGTGACATTTCTTCTAATTAATGACCAGATTCGTCTCCTCACATCTTTGCAGCACTAGAGTCAAATTATTAAGGCATTCGTCGAAGGAATCACCAAAGATTGAAAAGTCATCCATGAAAACCTCCAGACATTTCTCTACCATGTCAGTAAAGATAGCTATCATACATCTCTGGAAGGTTGCTGGTGCATTACACAAACCAAATGCCATCCTTCTAAAAGCATATATACTATAGGGGCAGGTGAATATTGTTTTCTCTTGATCATCAGGGGAAATAACAATCTGATTGTACCTCGAATATTCATCTAGAAAATAGTAAAATGCATGCCCTGCCAACCTATCCAGTATCAGATTGATAAATGGCAGAGGAAAATGATCCTTTCTGGTTACAGAGTTTAGCTTCCTATAATCCATGCAAATGCGCCACCCTATGACTGTCCTGGTGGGAATCAAGTCATTGTTCTCGTTGGCAACAATCGTCATTCCATCCTTTTTGGGCACACATTGAACATGGCTCACCCATACACTATTAGAAATTTGGTATATGATTCCCCCATCTAACCACTTGATGATCTTTTGCTTTACCATCTACTTCATGATGAGGTTTAGACGCCTTTGATACTCAATGGTTGGCTTGGCTTCAGCTTCCAACAAAATTTTGTGCATGCATATTGTAGGACTAATGCCTTTTATGCCTACAATAGTCCACCCCAACGCTTTCTTGTACTCGCTAAGTACTCTCAATAACTTGGATTCTTGCTGTTCTGATAAAAATGAGGAAATGATGATTGGTAATGTAGATGATTCCCCCAAGTATGAATACCTTAAGTGATCAAGCAATGGCTTGAGTTCTAACTTGGGTGGAGTAATGATGGAAGATCGCAAAATGAGCTTGTCAGAAGATATCTGCAATGGCTCAAAACTTGGTTTCCTGAAATACTTAGCAGAAGAGTCAAGTAGCTTAATACATTCCCTAATATCATCCCTATCTACATGCTTATCATTAGATGTCAAAGTTAAAGCAAAGGAATCATCAAGAAAACTAGCATGAAATGCAGTATTTACTACTTGATCAATCATACCAATACAAAGAGCATTCTTCTTGGTCATTTGGGAATTTCATGGCCTTATAGATGTTAAAGGTTACCTTCTCATCATTTACTTGCATGATAAGGTCATTTTTTGCACGTCGATTGTTGTCTTACCAGTTACTAAGAAAGGGCTCCCCAGAATCAATGGTACATTGCGATCTTCCTCTATATCAAGGATGATGAAATCAGCTGGGAAGATAAACTTATCCACCTTAACCAGTACATCCTCAATGACCCCTTTAGAATACGTGAGGGTTCGGTCAGCTAATTGCAAAGTAACTAAAGTTGGTTTTACCTCCCTTAAACCTAGCTGTTGGAAGATGGATAAAGGCATTAAGTTTATACTTGCTCCTAAGTCACACAAAGCTTTACCAAAAAATTGACTTTCAATTGTGCATGGTATGATGAAGCTTCCTAGGTCCTTCAACTTGGGGGTAGCTTATTTTGCAGGATGGCACTACATTCCTCTATAAGTACCACTATTTCATAATCTCCCAACTTTCTCATCTTGGACAAGATGTCCTTCATGAACTTCATATAACTTGGTATTTGTTCTAACGCCTCAGCAAATGGTATGTTTATGTAAAATTTCTTGAAAACTTCTAGAAAATTCTAGAATTTAGCATCTAATTTTTTCTTAACTAGTCTATTAGGGAAAGTTAGAGGTGATGTATAAGGTTTGTCCTCCTTTTTCTTGTCCTCACCCTTCTTCTTAGCAGTTTCCTCATTCTTCTCAATCTTCTTGCTCAGAACCTCCTCATCTTTTATTACCTTATTATTTTCTTCAAACAGCTTTGTCTTGGGATTCCCTTCAATGTCCTTCCCACTTCTCAATGATATGGCCTTGCAATGCTTATTTAAGGCTCCTTTTGGATTGTTGACAGTGTCACTTGGAAAAGTCCCTAGGGGCCTATTGTTTATGGCATTTGCCAACTGGCCCACTTGTGTTTCCAATGCTCTCATTAAAGCTGTTTGGCTTTGAATCATTGAATCATTCTTGGCCAAATAAGCATCTGTCTTGGACATATAGGAGTCTGTCTTCACCATAAATTGTATAAACATGTCCTCTAGAGATGGTTTCTTATCTTGCATCGATGGTCTTGCTTATGAGGAGAAACCAGGAGGATAATTTGGTCTCTCATTGCCAGCAGATGAAAAAGATGCACCTTAATTGTCTCTCCATGAAAAGTTAGGATGGTTCTTCCATCCTGGATTATACTAATTTAAGTAGGGTTATTTTGATGTGGGCGATAGTTCCTAGCATATTAATCACTTTCCAAGGTAGAAGGGCATCTATCACTCGCATGATTATCACCATACCTATCACAAAGAACAAAGGGGCTTTGATGAGGGCTTGATCCTAAACTATCTAGCTTGTTTGTAATTGCTGCCACTTAAGCTGATAGGGACGTAATTGCATTTACATCATGTACTCCAGCCACTTTCCTTGGAGTATTTCTCGTTGAAGGCCATTGGTAGCTATTGGCTGCCAATTCTTCTAACAATTGAAATGCATCATCGAAAGATTTGCTCAAAAATGAACCACTAGTAGCTGCATCCACAATTAGACGGTGGTGTGGTAGCAAGCCTTTATGAAAAGAATAGATCTGGTGCTATGGAGGTATCTCATGACATGGGCACCTACAAAGAAGATCATTGTACTTCTCCCAAGCTTCATACAAGGAGTGATTCAGATTGGGCGAATGACAGGAATGAGGTGATGTCATTCACCATTTTAGCAGTCTTAGCCGGTGGAAAGTATTTATTGAGAAATTTTCTGCAGACATTAGTCCAACTACTTATTGATCCCACTGGTAGAGATCGCAACCAATTCTTGGCTTTATCTCTGAGAGAGAAAGGAAAGAGCATTAGGTGAATGGCATCTTCAGAGACTCCATTATGCCTAAAAGTATCACAAATCTCCAGGAAATTTGATAAGTGAGAATTGGGATCTTCACTCAGCAAACCGCCAAACTGTACAGAAATTTGTATCATTTGAATTACGGTCGATTTGATCTCGAAATTATTGACGCAGATGGGAGGTCGTCTTATGCTTGATTACAGGTTATCCATCCCTCAAAGGCCTCATGTGACTGTTGTCATCCGTCATTTTAGTAGTACCTATGACAAAGAAAGAATGAAAACTTGAATTAAAATGAACTAAAAAAAAACTTGAATTAAAACTAATTAAACTCATTGTTAATATTAACAATATAGAAATTAGTCGTAAGTCCCCGGCAATAGCACCAAAAACTTGTTTACTCTTTTTCTAACTGCAAGTACACGGGTTGCACAAGTAATAAAATGATAAGTAAAGTTCATTCTCACAAGGACACGATCAATTCTACTGCTAACTATCAACCAATAGCTTAAGTAATTCTGTTCAAGAACATTCAAATTGGGAAAAGGGTGTGAATTGATTATGGTTCTCAAGACTAAAAAGCATTAAAGTGAGAATAAGAGACAATGATTAGAGAATAGGGAATCCTTCTTCACCAAGTACTTTACTTGGCAATAAATAGTTTTGTTAGCATAAGAAACTACATTAGCTAAAAGCCTATGTCTAAGTCAGTTAATCATATGTTATTTACCTAGCTCACTATGTGTCTATAAGAACTAGAGCAAACTCCATTCCTTAAGATTGATTCTTAGACAAATTCTATGCATGACTAAGGGGTATATTTCTATCCCATTAGCTAATTAACTCACCATTCCATTAGAATGAAATTAAACATGCATCCACCATATCCATGATCTAAAACCTAAATCTTTATGTCTAGTTCGATAGATTTAATCAAAACACATTAAATGTTGGCCAAACATTCAAGAGCATTAAGAGAAACATGGATGAACAAAACCAATCATAATAATTAACTCAAAAGGTTACAAAATCACTAATTTACTTGGAAGGATCTAAAGGAATCCCTAAAAATAGCTTAGCTAGCCATGGAACATGAAAATCCAACAACAATATTCATGTCAACGACCTAAAATAAGAGAGAATAAAGAGAAAAGAAGGAAGACACTATGATTGTAGTCCTTAGATGCTTGATCCTCCTTGAAGAATGGTGGCTTCCACTTTAACTCCCTTTTCTCCTCTCAAAATGGTGAAAAATGAACCATAGCTGCGTTTTTTGTCTTCACAAAGCTCTCTCCTTTCAAAATATTTAATGAAATAGTATTTATAGGCGCAGCTAGAAACGACGCACTGCGGTGTGAATTCCTCTGCACTGCAACGTGCTAGCCTTAGGTTATCAGTGTACTGCAGGCAGAGTATATCACGCCGCGACATGAACATGCCTACGCCGCGGCATGAGTAGCTAAAATGCTTCATAGGCTTTCTCTTCCAATGTTGGCCCTTGGCTTACTTCAAATTATCTATTATGAGCCCATCCTACAATTGAGAATTCACCTAATTAATTACAAATGCAAAATCTACTTAATCCATCAAATAATCAAAAAAATTTTATCAAGATCATAAAGGAAGACATCAACATGAAATTAAATTAATATGAGACTAAAGTCTTCCATTCATGCCTAAGAACAAGGACTAAGCAATCTATAAAGCACATATATAAGGCACAAATAACTATATTTTATGGAGTTATCAAGTCTACACATTTCTTTTAAGAGGTGGTTTCATGTGTGAGTTCAACCATGAAGTCAAATAAGACTTTAGCTTTGACGGACTGGCGAAGCTCGTAGGAAATGCCAAACTTAGAGAGTTCTACGGACTAGGTAATCATGTACCGGGGAGGTCTAGCTTATACAAAACATGCTAGATTGGTTAGTTTATCCAGACAATAATAGGGTGGCATTAGAAGTATTATCTCAACCTCCTTGCCGTTATGAAGAGCACGAAGGCAACTTTCTAATCTTCTGTTATCGGAGCTCAAGTCCTTAGAGCACTTTGCTCACAAAATAAACTAGCTTTTGTCCTTTATTTATTTCTCAGACCAAGACAGACCTCATGGTTTCCTCGTTGACAGAGAGGTAAAGGTAGAATGTCTCTCCTAGTTTCAGTATGGTCAAGATATGTGGAGATGCCAAATAGTTTTTTAGACTTATGAAAGCTTCTTTGCACTCTAGGATCCACACAAAGTCCTTTCTTTTCTTAAGTGTTTTGAAGAAAATGAAAGACTTGTGTGTTGCTTTATTCGTGAATCTGGTGAGGGCCACAATGCGCCCTGTCAATTGTTGGACCTTTTTTATAGACCCTGAACTGCACTTGTTGATGATAGCTTAACATTTATCCGGGTTGGCTTCAATCCCACGATTTGTCAGCATAAAGCTGAGGAATTTTTCAGCTTATACTCTAATGGTACATTTTTTTGAGTTAAGTCTCATGTTATACTTCAGGAGTTACTTAAATGCTTTTTTGAGGTACTGGATGTGGTAACTCGAGGTAGGAATTTTAACCATCATGTTGTCGATGCACACTTCAAGCATTCTCCTAATTTGGTCCTCGAATACCTTGTTTATTATCCTCTAGTACGTGGCCTCGACATTCTTAAGGCTGAAGGGCATAACTCAATAATAGTAGCTAGCTTTCTCCGTGATAAATGTCGTCTTGTCTTTATCATCGGGATGCATCAAAATTTGATTGAACCCAGAGTAGGCGTCCATTTAGGAGAGGTACTAGTACCCAGATGAGTTATCGATCAGCTTGTCAATATTAGGAAGAGGATAGGGGTCCTTTGAGCAAGCTTTGTTGAGATCTGTATAGTCAATGCACATACACCACTTCCCATTGGACTTCTTGACCATCATGAAATTTAAGAGCCATGTGGTATAAGTTATCTCCCAAATGAACTTGGTATCCGAGAGTTCTTTCACTTATTCTTTAATGGCTTTCTGTCACTCAAGATCGACTTTCTATTTCCATTGTAGTACAAGCTTAGCATTAGGGTATATGAAAAGTTAGTGTGAGATGAAATTGAGATCTATCCCAAGCATATCAGCAAACGTCTATGTGTAAATATAGAAACTATACAAGTCTATCACGAAACTCAAAAGAGAGGTGTCATCCCATCTTGGTGACTTAGGAGAGTTTGATTTCTAGAAACAAATCCACAAGTTACCCCTCAGGTTGGGGGTGTTTCTTTCAAATGTCCTTGCGTACGTCCAATTTGGCCAAGAGGACATTTAGGTGGTTCATGTTGGCTGAGTTAGGTATCTACAGTGGGGTTTTGTTGGAACTTTCTAATTCTTAAGCTGACGTAATAACTTCTTGTCGCGACTTAGTATGCCTTCACCATGGTGATCTCGTTATCCTTTGTGATGAACTTCATTCAAGATGTACGGTGAAGACAACGACTTCGAAAGCATTCAACGATTGCCTTTTGAGAATGATGTTGTATGTGGAGGGGCAGTCGACAACTAGGAACCTTACCTTGACTATTTTGATCTTAGGTTTAGTTCCTAGGGTCAGGTATAATTTGACGTACCCTTTCGACATGACTTTATCTCCAGCGAACCCAATAAGTTCCTAATAAACAATAGTAGTTTACGCTTGAGGAGTTCCAATCTCTTGAAGGCGTCCATGAACATAATGTTGGCAGAGCTTCCTTAGTCAACGAAAATCTTTTTGACTTTCACGTTGGCTAAGACTTTCAAAATAACTAAGGGATCATCATGTTTTGGGATTATGTCTCTATAATCTTCATCAGAAAAGCAGATGGATAGTGTTTTCCACAATATACATCTCATTTTTTAGATGAAGTGGGAAGCCACGCTGAGAACTAATTAGAGGTTTCATTTTTCTCGAGGCTTTGATTTGCCACCTCTTGCAAATCCACCTGACATTGTGTTTATTTTCATGGTGACATCAGCATGTCGGTGGTCTTTGTCTTGGGGTGACAAGTCACAAGAGGTATGTGTTAGTCATGGCAACCATTACCCAAGAGGAGGGGTGAATTGGATATAAAAAACTTTTCATAAATGCTCTTAAAATAAACATAAATATTTAAGCTATTAAATAAAAGAGAAAGAATTGCGAGATGGAGAATAAAAGCTTTAAGAACAGCAAATAAATAAATGTGCAATAATATAAAATTGCGTAAAATAAAGAGATTAAGAAGAGAAAAGCAGACACGATATTTATCCTAGTTCGACCACTAACCCACTTGTGGTCTACGTCCAGTCCTCGAAAACAATCAGAGATTTTTCACTTTGTATACAAGCTTCAATAAGTGTTTGCAACCGTTACATAAAAGAGCATTTTTCACACACAGGGAAACTCTACCCTTATGCTAAAGCCTCAGCCTGCAGGGATACCTCACCCTTATACAAACCTTGAAGGATACCTCACCCTCAATATAGAAGAACAGAAATATAGATGAAGAGAAACTCTCACTCAGAGCAAATTATACAAATTGAAGTGCTAAGAAGCTCTCAAAGAATATCTCAAAGTTTCAACAAGAAGAGCACAGAAAATAGGTGTAAATTATAAATCACATTTTTCAAAGCAAGCGTAAATTAAACAGATAGCTGGGCTTCTTACAGATGAGACCCGTGGTCTCTATTTATAGAGTCGGAAAGAAAAATAGTCGTTGTAGAAATTAATTTCGTAATTATTATGAAAAAAATATCTGTTACATACTATATCCAGGTCTGTATTTACCGTGTTTATTCGAATAAGCCTTCTGCTATTCAAATAACACGTTCTTTTAAAAACATTTCTGAAACTGGTTATTCGAATAACCTTCGTGTTATTCTAATAACGCTGCCACAAAGAATTTCTTTTAAACAACTTTAAACACTGGTTATTCGAATAACAAAGGATCTATTCGAATAACACTGTCAAAAGCACATTTCTAGGAAACAACTCTATTCCAATAACTTGATGAGTTATTCGAATAGCTAATATGAAATAAGCCATTCTGAAAACTCTTATTCAAATAATAGGAGTGTTATTTGAATAACACTTTAAAACACAGAGTCACGCTGCAACCAAAATTAAAGCTTTGTTCGAATAACCAATAAGTTATTCAAATAACTCAATTTATAAAACAGTTATAAAAGCTTGAAAACCATCCCAGAAAGTTTATCAAAAACACCAAAACATTTTAAAGTTATTTTCAAGATCAAAACAGTTTTGGTATAAGTTTAAGAAAGCATTTTTGTTTTATCTTAATGTACTAGGAGATATTCAAAGAGATCCTCAAACAGAGAGACTCTAAGTCCTAAAGCTATCCTTAAAAGATCTTGAACTTGGTCTTCGCATCATCTTCATTTTGTCTTCATGTTTGTTATCATTAAAAACATTCTTCAAAGACATATGTTTAATCACATTCTCCTTGTGTTGAGCTTAATAGATATCTTTTGCTTTCTTGTTGCAATGCTCACTCTTGGTGCTTGGACTATCCTACAAAGTATTGCTCACTTAAACAAGCATAGTTAGTCCAAATTCATAATTCAATATCTTCATATGCATGATTCATAAATGTATAACTCTAGTTAGTTTAACATGCATATAAAACTTTCATATACACATCCAAATAAGATATTTATCAATTATTAATGGATATGCTCTATGTAGGATGCAACAAAGAACATATGCAAAGTGTTCTTTTTGTCTTGTATTTGTCATCATCAAAACTTAACATATTAAACCATTTGGGACAAACTTATTTTCACAATCTCCCCCTTTTTGATGATGACAAATCACCAAAGAAAAATACGTTGAGCAATATACAAGAATGAATATTCATGTAAGCATCTCAAACAATAAGTACAAGAACATATTTTTATTTCTAATTTTCACTCCCCCTATTTGACATCAACAGAAAGGCTTAGAAAGAAAAAAAATATTTTCTCCCCCTTATAGATTCTACATATGATTCAAGAATAGAGAGATAAAATAAGCATACTTTTCAAGATATAGAAGATTATTCATGTAATGCTTGTCATATTTTTGTATGTCAACATTTAGCATATGATAGTAATAAAACACTTTATGTAATCAACCAAAGATGTAAGGCATGAGATATAAACAACTCAAGAGTTAGACTCCCCCTCAAAATATGCATATTATCAAAATAATAGATAAAGAAAATATGTATGCGAAGACCATGTAAGCACATTACCTTAAAGAAAAGTAAGGCAAATATACATCTTCTTAATCCTTCAAACAAAAACCATTTTAAAACTTCTTCCCCTTTCAAAAAGAATTTTGTAAGAGTACATTATATTTTTAAAAGCATTTTAGAAGGGTAGAAATATTTTATATTAAAAAAATATATTCATTAAGACAGATCAATCCAATTCAAAAGAACATAAGTACATCTCCTTGATGAAATATGTTATAGGGATCAAAGCATGTATAGAACTAATATCATTCACCCTAATGCAATGACAAAATAGCAAGTTAATATTCAATTAGGCACTTTGTCAATGCGAAGCATACTTCTCATGTAAAGAAAGCATATAATCATTTAAGATCAATTTTTTAACAAGTATCATATGATCCATACCATATAGAATACCACAAAAGCTAAGGGATAGAGATACTTATTGAGATAGATAAAGAGTGATGATCCTTCTTTATTGGTCATTTAACTTTGAGCTTTCTTCCTTTGAATTCTCTATTCCATTGCACTAGAAGAAAGTCTTCTTTATCTTCCTCTTCATTTGAGTTCCATTCAACTTTTCTCATTTATCCACATATGCTTGTATGTAAAAAATCTAATGGTTATATTTGAAATACATAGAGAGACTTACAAAGCTAACTTTAAAAGTCTTCTAAAATATAGGTTAGCATCAAATATCATGTAAACTCATTTATAAGCATAATTTAGGTTGATATATAATTTAAAGCATATATCACATTATCAACCATGCAATGTTAGCTCTAACAAGAATGTATGAAGTACATATGAACTTAAATAAATAAAAAAATAGTTTAAGCATTTTAAAGCATGATTCAAGTTTATCAAGAAACATATGATCATCATCAAAACTTATTTAGACATTTTTTAGGAAAAAATAATTATCATGTAAGATATGTAAAGGTATAACGCAACTCTCTACTTCTCCAAATAGCATATGATATCAAATTTAAAGTATAAAAAAAATGATAATAGTTTGATATCACCAAAAATGTACTCTTTGAATTTTTGTAGATGACTCTCACTTCCACCAACTTCCAAGTTTCAAGCTTTCATGAAGGAATAGAAATTCTTTGCATCCCTTTTTAAAAGTTGAATCATTTTAAACTTTACTATCCTCAAGTTGAACTTATTCCATTTAAATGCTTGCTTGAGGTAGTTATCACCCTACAATACAATTCAAAGTACTTTCATTGGTATCCATCAATTTTGGATCCATAGAGGTTAGTCATTATGCCAAACTCATAAGCAAATAAGCATTCAAAATAATAAAACAACAAATGAGTTCACAAAGGCAAAAGAAATTTCATTTCATTGATCAATTTAGCCAAGTACATATATTTATCAAAATAATAGTCAATTACATTTGATTAAGCATTTGCATTTTCAGTCTAATTAAAAAGAATTTAACATGTACAACAAATTCTTAAGAAAAGAAGCAATAGAACCTTTTCATGCAGATTGTGTTTATTTGAATAAAATGGGTTTTATTCGAATAGAAGAAGTTCCTATTCGAATAGAGGATCTGGGAAGGCCAAGCGTTGTGGCCATTTAACAAATTTTATTCGAATAACCTATGGGTTATTCGAATAGACAGAGAGCAAACATAAGAGACTTATAAAAAAAATCTCAGGTCATTCGAATAGAATGAATTTTATTCGAATAGATAGAGACCACAGCAAAAGCAGAACTGACATGGAAGTCAGTTTATTCGAATAAACTTGTCTTTATTCGAATAAGCAGAGAAAGTGTAGTTGCTTAAGGATCAATTTATTCGAATAAATGGAATGTTATTCGAATAACGCTGATGTGCAACACAATTTTTGATCACTTGATTTGATTTTTATTTGAATAAACCAAGATTTATTCGAATAAAACTATCAGAAACACAATGAATTATACGTTCAGAACTAGTAGCCAACCAAAAAGACTTATTTGAATAAGACTTGCTCTTATTAAAAAGGCATTCGAAAACATATTTTAGTGGCTACAAAAAGGGTTTATCCGAATAAAAACCTTTCTATTCAAATAAATATATCAGAACAGCATCAACGGGTTAAAACCAATAAGTGCAAAGATTAAAAACAACTAAGCAATTTAGCACTCATTTTAACATGCATTCATGACAATCAAACCAAATTCTTGATTCTTACCAAAGCATTTTGAAACAACCAAGGATTATGTTAGAAAGGGATAAAACAAGATAAAACCATCTAATACAAATACTCATTTTAAGTCATGATTAAACAAAAACTCATGCTCAAGGATATTATCATCAATCATGTCATTTCAAACAATGAGCATACTTTTATCTAGCATATTAACGTGTAGAAACATTTTCAAGATATAAAGCTAGAAAAGCATAACACAAGTTTCACTTATCCAAGGATTACAAGTCTATGCTTCATGGAGACAAGGAAAATAGCTTGAAATTATTTATGATATTTGTATTTGGAGCATCCACTTTCAAGATGTCAAAGTCACTTCTTGGCCTTCAAGCACACCTACAACACACTTCAATTTTTGACTTTTGGTACCCAAATTTTATTGGGTCCTTATGTGTTAGTTTTTGAATATTAATTTATTATGCTCTCATAAAGATTAATTTTTTATAGTATGTAAATTGAGCATAATAAATTAAATAATTAAATACCATTAAGCACATAATTGATAGCATGCTTACTTTCATGATACATAGACAATTTTAAAGCATAGCAAACATACCTAGGCATTATAGAACCTTATGTACTAAGATATATAATAAATTAATGAATTATGATACAATAAGAATGAACATAATTATGTGCTAAATATAATATTCAAATTTTATCAGGTACACATGATTCTATCCTTTACCTAAGGCCTACAAGGAATATACCTCAAATTCATTATTATTATTTTTAAGCGAATGTGCATAAGAGGTAAAAACTTTTGATACCTTGGCTTTGGCAATCAAGGAAATGCTTTTTCTTACCCATTACTTCTCTTTTGAAGTCTTGAACTTTGCAACCTCTACATTTTGTATTTAAGAAGCTTTGGTTGAAGTCGTCTTCCTTCTTTGACCAAAGTTTCTACCATTGGGCTTTGGAAGCATTCTCATTGATGACTCCTCTTTCTTTTGATCAATTTGTCCATCCTTTTGAGAAACATTCTGCAAAATTGAAATACTAGGAGGATATTTTGGTACCCACTTCATTTTGGGTCCTTGAATGTTAGTATTAGGGCCAATAGGATTTTTAGGAACCCATACCATATAATTTCTCATATAAGGATTTCTTTTATAATTGCATAAATGAGAAATATGTCCTAGATGACCCCAAAAATTACAAACAATTGAATTTAATGATGGCTTGATCATTTGAATATCATTTTTGAAAAACTTAAGCCTTTTGTTATTTTTATATTCTAAATTATTTTTGCCATAAACCTTGCTTGAATTTTCACATGGAATAACACTAATTTTATTCTCATTAACAAGTATAGAATTTAAGCAATTACAATCATTAGCTTTGGCAAATTCGGAATATAAGCTCTCAACTTGATTTTCTAAATCAATGCACTTTTCATAAGAAGTTGAGGTTTTACATTTTAAAGACATTTCCTCATCAAGAAAGGCATACTCATTTTTCAAAGTTTCAACTTCATTTTCAATAAAAGAAATGTTTTCCAAACATGATAAGTTTTTCTTTTCTAAATTCAATAAACCATCATACAATTCATTATATGCACATTGTAACACATCATAGGAAAGATTAAAATCTAGTTTAGAATTATTTACCTCAAAATCCTTTTTAGCCATATAGGAAGTAGTCTCAATTTCTAGCATACTTTGCTCTTTACGGGAATCACCTTCTTCCTCATTAATTTTATTTTGTTTTGCCTCTTCTTCAAATTAAGCACCATCGTCACCAAGAGGCATTTGACTCTCTTCAATAGTTTGAGCATCTCTTTGAGGATATTTTTCATGACAAGCTTCCTTCAATAACTTTTGCTCTTCTTGCTTTCTATATACAACTTTATGCATAAAAATATTGTTAGCAAGATAGATATCATCAAGAGCATCCCATATATCTTTAGCACTAGAGCAATTTTTAATTTTAGTATAAGCATCATCATTCAAACTACTTCCCAAAATTTGCATAGCTCTAATGTTTAAAGAAAAACATTTTTTGTCAAAACTATTCCAAGTTTGTTTTGATTTGTAAGTAAATCCATTTAGCACAATATCCCACAAATCAAAATCAATAGATTGTATATAAAACTCTATTCTACCTTTCCAATAAACAAAATTTACACCATCAAAGAATGGTGGTTTATCAATTTCAAAACCTTTCATTTTGAAAAACTTTCAAGGTTGCCAACAAACAAGGATCTTTAACTCTAAGCGGTTAAGCTTTTACCAGAGCACGAAGCTCTGATACCACTTGTTAGTTATGGCAACCATTACCCAAGAGGGGGGTGAACTAGGTATAAAAAACTTTTCACAAATGCTCTTAAAATAAATACAAATATTTAAGCTATTAAATAAAAGAAAAAGAATTGCGAGATGAAGAATAAAAGCTTTAAGAACAGCAAATAAATAAATGTGTAATAATATAAAATTACGTAAAATAAAGAGATTGAGAAGAGAAAAGCAGGCACGATATTTATCTTTTTCGACCACTAACCCACTTGTGGTTTACGTCCAGTCCTCGAAAACAATCCGAGATTTTTCACTATGTATACAAGCTTCAATAGGTGCTTACAACTGTTACATAAAAGAGCACTTTTCACACATAGAAAAATTCTACCCTTGTGCTAAAGCCTCATCCTGTAGGGATACCTCACCCTTATACAAACCTTGAAGGATACCTCACCCTCAATATAGAAGAATAGAAATATAGATGAAGAGAAACTCTCACTCAGAGCAAATTATACAAATTAAAGTGCTAAGAGACTCTCAAAGAATATCTCAAAGTTTCAGCAAGAAGAGCACAGAAAATATGTGTAAATTATAAATCACATTTTTCAAAGCAAGCATAAATTAAACAGATAGTTGGGCTTCTTACAGATGAGACCCACGGTCTCTATTTATAGAGTCAGAAAGAAAAATAACCCTTGTAGAAATTAATTCCGTAATTATTATGAAAAAAGTGTTCGTTACATACTATATCCGGATCTGTGTTTACCGTGTTTATTCGAATAAGCCTTCTGCTATTCGAATAACACGTTCTTTTAAAAACATTTCTGAAACTAGTTATTCAAATAACCTTCGTGTTATTCGAATAACGCTGCCACAAAGAATTTCTTTTAAACAACTTTAAACACTGGTTATTCAAATAACGAAGGATCTATTCGAATAACACTGTCAAAAACACATTTCTGGGAAACAACTCTATTTGAATAACTTGATGAGTTATTCGAATAGCTAATATGAAATAAGTCATTCTGAAAACTCTTATTCGAATAACAGGAATGTTATTCGAATAACATTTTAAAACACAGAGTCACGCAGCAGCCAAACTAAAGCTTTACTCGAATAACCAATAAGTTATTCGAATAACTCAATTTATAAAACAGTTATAAAAGCTTGAAAACCATCCCAGAAAGTTTATTAAAACCACCAAAACATTTTTAAGTTATTTTCAAGATCAAAACAATTTTGGTATAAGTTTAAGAAAGCATTTTTGTTTTATCTTAATGTACTAGGAGATATTCAAAGAGATTCTCGAACAGAGAGACTCTAAGTCCTAAAGCTATCCTTAGAAAATCTTGAACTTGGTTTTCCCATCATCTTTATTTTGTCTTCATGTTTGTTATCATTAAAAACATTCTTCAAAGACATATGTTTAATCACATTCTTCTTGTGTTGAGCTTAATAGATATCTTTTGCTTTCTTATTGCAATGTTCACTCTTGGTGCTTGGACTATCCTACAAAGTATTGCTCACTTAAACAAGTATAGTTAGTCCAAATTCATAATTCAATATCTTCATATGCATGATTCATAAATGTATAACTCTAGTTAGTTTAACATGCATATAAAACTTTCATATACACATCCAAATAAGATATTTATCAATTATTAATGGATATGCTCTATATAGGATGCAACAAAGAACATATGCAAAGTGTTCTTTTTGTCTTGTATTTGTCATCATCAAAACTTAACATATTAAACCATTTGGGATAAACTTATTTCCACAGTATGGCACTTGCGGGGACTCTCCCTTCGATGATCATCCCTAGGCAGTGATTGTCTTCCTGGATTGGGAGTTTGGCTTCTCCGAGGACTATAACTTCTTTTGTGGTAATTACAAGGTCTGCGCTAAAAGTTCCCACCGTGGGGTTACAAGACATATTAGCTTAAGCGTCCATCTCGGATGAGAATCTCAATCGCATCTTGCAACCAAATATAGTCCTTCATGTAGTGACGATAATTGCCATGGTACTCAAAACGTTTGGAATTGTCTTTGACTCTTTGTTCGCTTGTTTTTTAAGAGGTGGAGGTCTAGGAAGGCGGTTGATCTTGGTGTGGTAGACTTCTTCTGGGATCTTACTCTTGGGGACTTTAAGAGGAGTGTTTTCCTCAAACTTTCCCCTTACGGGTCTCTTCGAAAGGTTCCAAGATGACAGTGGTTCCTAATTTTTCTTGGGTTATGAGTCCTCCATCCTTTCAACATCCTTCTCTACTTTGTTCACCTCCTCCATGTTGATGTATTTTTTGGACCTACTTTTGATGTCATCCAAGTTCGTGAGAGGCTTCTTCGCCAGGGAGGAGGTAAATGAGCCTAGGCGCAGGCTAACCATGATGGCATACATGGCTACGGCTTTGTCAAGGTTCTTGATATGCAGGGCCTTCTTATTGAATTTGGTCATGTAGTCCCAAAGTGATTCATCGCGTCCCTGCTTGAAGTTAATAAAGCTAGATGAAGTCTTAAGTTGTACCTTACTGATAGTTAAGTGTAAGAGGAACTTGATGGCGAGCTCCTCAAACTTATTCAAACACCTTTGTGGTAGGGAGAAAAACCACTTTAAGACGGCTTTCTTGAGGGTTCCCGAAAAGGTGCAACACATGATGGAGTCAGTACCCCCCAAGAGTAGCACAGATGAGGTGAATGAGTCTATGTGCTCCTAGGATTCTTGGTGCCATCATATAGATCAATGTTAGTTGGGATTTTAAATATTGCAGGCAATTGAAACCTATAATAAATTTAGAGAATGGTTAGTTGAACTAATAAGAAGTGCCAAGATGCTAGGTTTTTGAGAGGTCGCGGACTGCTCAGGGGGGGTTGTTGTGAAGTTCCACCTCGACCCGTGATCCATCATTTCTCCGTGCTTTACGTTTGTTTCGTGCTCTAGGATTGTTTGTATCAAGTTGCTCATTTTATTCCTTATTGTTTTTTTTAGCAACTCGCTCATTCCGCTATCCAAGATTGTTCTCAGCAACCTTCTCCAGGTGAACGGCCTTTTAGAATTCCACAATCTATCTTCTCTAAAGCCAAACCATGGCCAGTAATTCCTAGAAGGTTGGTTCTCATTGCACAAATTCTTCTAGAAGGGGTAGAGGGATCACGTTGTAGGGTTGCGTCTTGTGTTAGGGTGAAACCTGCACAACATATCTTAGTTGGTTGTCGGGTCCACGCGACGATTAAAGGGCAACCTCATTGTGACTGGGGTTAGTGAAGGAGGCTTCCTCCCTGTCCCGCCGTGAGCCCTACTTGTTTGCGGGTTGTCTTCTTGTGTTTACGAGATTGGGAATCGCAATTTAACGTTTCTTATAGACAGTGTCAATGTTCAGAACCATGATCAAAGAGTGTACTTAATCACGACCTAAATGACTGAGAATGGTTGAAAATGGTGGTTCTTCTTTGTGTGGCAGTGGCGTAGAAGGGGTGGTGTATGATGCGGTATTAAAAGTTAAGTTGCAAACTCAAATGCAGGTTATTTCAAGTAATAAATTCTTGGGAGTTTGAGGTCAATCCACAGGGAATTGATGAAGAAAAATTTATTTGACGTAAGGAAAATATTTTGTTACAACAATAAAGGTGATAAAACTTGGTCACAAATAAAAAGAAATTACTTGGGCTAGGAGATCCACTCTTGGTAAATAAATTAAGGACAAAATTAATTCTTTTATAACTCAATTAGAATCCACACATAACGGAGGTTCCAATCAGAAAATACAACGTTCAAAGTTCATTAAAAATTATATATGTAATTATATTATGATTCCTTTAATCATCTATTAACACCACCACTCATAAATGGGATTAAGCATTCATTGTGCCAAAATCTTGTTTATAACAAATCAAGATCTCCACTTTATAAGGAGAGTTTCTAACACCAACACTTGTAAATGGGTTCAAGCATTCATTGTGCCAATCTCTTGTCTACAACAAATCAAGAACTCTACTTTACAAGGAGGGTTTCTAAATTGATTGGAAACAAAATACAATACGTATAATGACCACTTGAAAATATATCATTTAAGCACAAGAGAGAAATTAATCTAATCTTATTTCATTACCAAGAGTTTCACCCTTTCACCCAAGTAAAATAAAATTTAGTTACTCATAGACAAGAAAAGAGAAGGAGAGAAGAAGAAGAAGAAGAAGAAGAAGAAGAAGAAGAAGAAGAAGAAGAAGAAGAAGAAGAAAAGAAGAAGAAGAAGAAGAAGAAGAAGAAGAAGAAGAAGAAGAAGCAGAAGAAAGAAGAAGAAGATAACTTCAATTTAGAACAAAGAAAAATTACAACAACATAATAGCATGATATTGGCCTCTAGGACCAAGACCCCCAAATGATCTACCAACGGTGCCTTTTATAGAGGATTAGGGATACAAAATGATAAGGGATCTGAGTCATGGTTGAATGGATAAGTGGAAAATGAGTGAAAAATGCCAAATGACTTTTGATGAGTGGAAAATTATGAAGATTCTTTGTCTCCAAAATCATTTAGTTCTGAAGTCATTGCATTCGTCATTTTTGAGAAATGTGGTCTTTATAAAATTTGTAGGCTTGGATCTTATCTTTCAAATGCCATTAGTTTAGGTCAAAAATCATTTCTATAACTAAAGATATGGTCTGATTACTACATACTGCTCTGGCCCAGCAACAGCTCCTCTATTCTAACTTCCAAACCCAATATGACCCATTAGACCTCATATTCTAGAAAAGTGTTCAACATAGAAGTTGTATATTTAGGTCTTAGCTATCGACCATAAAAATATCAGCCCATTTAACATCTTATATCCCGAGCTATGTCATGAACAGTATACATAGGTCAAGCTGTCAAGATCAGCACTCTAATTCTTACTTCAACTCTAATTTGAGTTATCCAACGCATGATTAGGCCTTTGATGTCTTATAAAAATTGTAGAGATCTCTCTTATCTTTCAAATGACACTAGAATCACCTAACAAAACCATCTACAGCCCAAGATATGGTCTAAATATAGAAATAGTGTAAGACATAAATCATGCTGAAAAATTCAATTAAGTCCAATTTGAGTCCAAACTTACAAAACATAACCAAACTCAATCAATTAAGTACGTGGAGAGTGTAAATGACTAAAAATAAAGGCTTATCAATGTATCAAATATGTGATTATCAAATTCCCTCACACTTAGCTTTTTGCACTCTTGGGCAAAACACACAAGACCAAAACTAAAAAGAAATGAAACAGACTCAAAAGCTAAATACTCTAAAAGACTCAATTTCTAATAATATTTAAGAATGAAGAGCAATCAATCATTCAAGTAATCAAAACATTTATGAGATAACGTTTCTTCACATCTTAAACCAATAAGTAAGGAAATTTTAATTGAAAAGCATGAGTCAAGATTGATAGATCTTCAAAATATTTGCTCTGAATCCCTCAAGTGTTTAAAAGGTAGGTATTTTACTCAATTCAACCCATGAAAATTGTACTACCATAAGCTTGCTTATCTTCTACTTCTCCACTACTTAGAACACATGCACACACAAATCATGAGGACTTTATTCAAGGTTGTAATAGGGTCAATGTAAAGGAGAATGTAATATGGATATGACAAGTTAAATATCAAAGAGAATAAAAGAACATGAAAGTTGAGTTCAATTAAAAAGCATAAAAGTTCATCCCAACTCCACCGAATACAAATTCCCTTTACATATTCTTTTCCTTTTCTTTTATTGCCTTGTTGACCCTCTTTTTCTTTTTACATTTTTTTTATTTTTGATTTTTGATTTTTTTATTTTTTTTTTTTTTTATTTTTTTATTTTTTTTACAAAAAGAACATTATATATACATTTTTTAACCATTCTGCACACACACCCCCACACTTGTTCAAGAACTCATCAAATGACAAAGCTAATGTTCTCTTATTCCCTAAGGTCAAGTAAGAACATGGTTTTTCATTTAAGGCACATAATGAGTTCGAAAGAAAGAATGGTCAAATAAGCTCAAAGGGGTTAAGCAAGGGGAAATAGGTCATTTCCAATGCTTTACGTTGGCAGGAATCAGAGAATTTCTAATAAGTCATAAGAGTGCTTGATATCATATTGAGACAATATGCTGCTAAGCAAGGCTGACTATTTGATTAAAGTAACTATTTCAAGAAAAATGCATCAATCATATTTATGTATGCATATGAAAATGTAGTCTAAAAAAAATCAAAGCAAGTTCTAGAGTAACACTTCCATGAGTGAAATTTACACAAGAAAGAATAGAATGGTACAAATGTTCAATTCATTCATCAATAGGCTCAAAATCTCACAAGGCATAATTCTATCATTCTCAGTCCACCAATTCAACATCCATAACCAAGCATGTGAATTTTAAAAAAGAAGACAATTTACTCAATCATGCAAATTTTCTTGAATTTGAATTGCTACTTCCACACAAACTAGTTATCTACCCCAATCTAGATGCGTCTCAAGAGTAAAATTACCTCCACAGCAAAATTTACTCCTTACTCTGCCATCCTTAATTACTTTTGTTGTTAATAAATTGATGACAAACATATAAACACAACAAACATATTAACAAACACACTTCCTAATATTTTTGTTTTATTTTTTTTTAGTTTTTTTTACATAATTATTTACACAACTATCCTTCCCCCCAACCAGATCACAACATTGTCCTCAATGTTAAAAATTAAATCCAGACTGAAGAAATAATCATCAATATACATCAAAGAAATTATTGGGATAAAATTAAACAAAGTAATGGGGAGAAGTCATATATCCAAAATGCTTAAACGAGAAGAGAATAACTACATCTTGACAATGGTTAGCAATGACAAAAATAAAAAAAAATAAGTGAAATAAAATGAAATAAACAAGCATGCAAACATTTTTTTTTTGGTTCTTTTGTTTTATATTTTTTTTTTACCGACACTATTTACATCCTCATACAAAGGCTTCAAAATTTAGGAAGCACTTAAGTCGACTCAATAAAAACACGAAATACTAAAAACTTATCTCAACTTTGGTAGACAAGATCATCTACCAAAGTCTCTGCTACATCTGGATCCTTCAACTCAAGTTATAGCTTCAACCGCTGATCATTTACCTTCTTCCAAATTAATTTTATAAGAATAGACCAAGGGACGAACACCTTTTTTATCAGCAATACTCTAACCTTTCTTAGGCAACTCCTTAAACTTTGGTTGTCATGCCTGAGTGTCATGATCCTGAGTTCTATAAAAAAAAAAGTAGAAATATCAACTACATCAGATGGATTACTGATAGAATCAAACTAAGAATTAACAAGAAAATTCTCAAAGGGATCAAAATCATGGGTTGTAGAAACTTCCCTATCTATGATTGAGTCAATCATGTATGTTTGGTGACCCTCGTCATCATTTTTTGACTTAACAATACTTTTTGTCACCTCAGGTTCCTTGGATAACTTAGCATCACTACTAACTTGATTCTTTTCCACATCCTCTAACTCATTCACACTCAAGGAGTTCATCACTTTGGATATTTGGCTCTTTATCTCCTTGCTTTCTTCAACAACATTTCCATTCCTAAGGGTTATCACTGACTTGACTTGATCTATTTGTTAGTTTTCTGAACTACTCTCATTTAGGCTATACTGACCCTTGGGATTTGATTGAGGTTGAGAGTAAAATTTTCCTTTCTCGTGAATGGTGAGTGCAGAAGAAAGTTTAACAAAAGTGTCTTTTATGTCAATCATGGCTTAAGTGTTTTGATTAATAATGACATCTTATTTTTTCATGAATGCATGTAATGTTTCTTCAAGGTTATTCCTGTATGGTGGGACATAGGGTGCATATCCTTGAGAATTTTGTAAATCTTGTTGTGCCTGAGAAGGTGGTGGTTGCATGAATTGTGCCTGATTGTTGGTCCTCCAACTGAAGTTCGGGTGATTTCTCTATCCCGGATTGTATGTATCTGAAAAAGAAGAAGTGAATGGCTTTTTAAAATTGTTCATTGGATTTACTTGCTCATGCACAACTTCTTTAAAAATAGGAATTTTTGAACATTCATTTGTTGAGTGTCCTAATTCATCACAAATGCTACAAATTTCTTCATTTTGCACAATTTGATTTCTTTTACTTTTCCTAATTCCATGGCTTCAACCTTTCTATCCAAGCTGGCGAACCTAGCATTTAGATCTTCTTCTTGACTAAGGTGATATTTTCCTTTACTAGCACTTGTAAGGTTAGATCTAATTGAATTTTCAGAAGGATTAGTATCATGCCATGATTGAGAATTTTCAGCCAAATGGTCTAAATAGTCTAAAGCTTCTTCAGGTTCTTTATCAAGAAACTTACCATTGCACATTGTTTTCATAAATTATTTAGTTTCGGGTGTTAACCCTTCATAAAAGAAGCTTATAGTGCGCTATTTTTTAAAATCATGATATGAGTAAGAATTCAAAAAATCTTTAAAATGATCCCAACTTTGAAAATATGCTTCATTTGAATTTTGGAAAAAAATTTAGATTTGTCTTTTCAAAGCATTGGTTTTATGTGTTAGAAAAAATTTCTTCAAAAACTCACCTTGCATTTCTTGCCATGTGCCAATTGATCTTGGTTTCAAAGCGCTAAGCCAAGTTTTTGCTTTATCTTTCAAAGAAAAAGAAAACAATTTAATATTAACAACCTCTTTAGTGCAAGTTTGATCATGAAAAGCGGTACATACTTCCTCAAATTCTTTTATATGTAAATATGGGCTTTCCAATTCTAAACCATGGAAATTAGGAAGTAAAGAAATCATACCTAACTTGAATCTAAAATTGTTAGCATTGAGTGGAAAGATAAAACAAGATGGACTAGAATTTCAGGATGGTTGCAAATACTCACGTATGGTTTGCAACGGTTGATTTTCATGTTCATCATGCACACTTCTACAAGAGGTACCTTTCTCGTCTTATCCTTGCCTTTAGTTGTGAGTCATTTTCACCATTGTGTTTGATGTGTGTGATTGTGATTCAGATAAATCAATATGTAAAGTACTAGGATTAACTTTAACCAAACGACCAGAATTTAAATCACGATATCAATTAAGCATAAATAAGTAACTTAAAATAGAAAAAACAAATGTACAAGTAGGCGGTATAAATCTGCCATTAAATATTAACAATGATGGGGTATAAATCAGCCACCAAATAAATATTAACAAAGGTGTGATGTAAACCAACCACCAAATACAAAAAATAAAATAAAGAAAATAAAGTACAAAAAAAGAAATTACTGAGAATTTAAAGTGCAGAAAGTAAAGTACAAAAAATAAAAGGAGAATTTCCCCTTCACTAAGTTAGTAAAGTACGAGAAAAAAATAAAAGGGAGAAGTTCCCCCACTAAATTAGTACGTACAAGAAAATAAAAGGAAGAGTTTTCTCCCACTAAATTAGTATGTATAAGAAAATAAAAGGAAGAATTTTCCCCCACTAAGTTAGTATACTTATTTCACCGACCGGATACGTGAAAGCGGTAGTCCATCACAAATATAGAAAATAAAAGGAGAGTTACCCCTAAAGTTAATATGTACAAAGAAAATAAAAGGGAAAGGTTCCCCCACTAAGTAAGTATGTACAGAAAATAAAAGGGAGAGTTTCCCCCACTGTTAATATGTACAAGAAAATAAAAGGGAGAGATTCCCCCACTAAGTTAGTACATTAGTATATATACAAAATATTTACACCAAAAATTTGTTCTTCAAATCAAATCCCTAGTAACGGTGCCAAAAACTTGATGCGGTATTAAAAGTTAAGTTGCAAACCCAAGTGCAGGTTGTTTCAAGTAATAAATTCTCGGGAGTCCGAGGTCGATCCACAGGGAATTGATGAAGAAAAATTTATTTGACGTAAGAAAAATATTTTGTTACAACAATAAATGTGATAAAACTTGGTTACAAATAAAAGGAATTACTTGGGCTAGGAGATCCACTCTTAGTAAATAAATTAAGGACAAAATTAATTCTTTTATAACTCAATTAGAATCCACACATAACGGAGGTTCCAATCAGAAAATACAACGTTCAAAATTCATTAAAAATTATATACATAATTATATTATGATTCCTTTAATCATCTATTAACACCACCACTCATAAATGGGATTAAGCATTCATTGTGCCAAAATCTTGTTTACAACAAATCAAGATCTCCACTTTATAAGGAGAGTTTCTAACACCAACACTTGTAAATGGGTTCAAGCATTTATTGTGTCAATCTCTTATCTACAACAAATCAAGAACTCCACTTTACAAGGAGAGTTTCTAAATTGATTGGAAATAAAATATAATATGTATAATGACCACTTGAAAATATATCATTTAAGCACAAGAGAGAAATTAATCTAACATTATTTCATTACCAAAAGCTTCACCATTTCACCTAAGTAAAATGAAACTTAGTTACTCATAGACAAGAAGAAAGAAGGAGAGAAGAAGAAGAAGAAGAAGAAGAAGAAGAAGAAGAAGAAGAAGAAGAAGAAGAAGAAGAAGAAGAACATAACTTCAATTTAGAACAAAGAAAAACTATAACAACATAATAGCATGATCTTGGCCTCTAGGACCAAGACCCCTAAATGATCTGCCAATGGTGCCTTTTATAGAGGATTAAAGATACAAAATGACAAGAGGGCTGAGTCATGGGTGAGTGGATGAGTGGAAAATGCCAAATGACTTTTGATGAGTGAAAAATTATGAAGATTCTTTGTCTCTGAAATCATTTAGCTCTGAAGTCATTGCATTCGTCATTTTTTAGAAATGTGATCTTCATGAAATTTGTAGGCCTGGATCTTATCTTTCAAATGCCATTGGTTTGGGTGAAAAATTATTTCTACAACTCAAGATATGGTCTGATTACTACATACTGTTCTGGCCCAACGACAACTCCTCTGTTCTGACTTCCAAGCCCAATATGACCCATTAGAACTCAAATTCTGAAAAAGTATTCAACATGAAAGTTGTAGATTTGGTTCTTAGCTATCGACCATCAAAATTTCAGCCCATTTGACATCCTATATCCCGAGTTATGTCATGAACAGTATGCATAGGTCAAGCTGTCAGGATCAGCACCCTAGTTCTTTTTTCAACTCCAATTTAAGTTATCCAATCGTGTGATTAGGCATTTGATGTCTCATAAAAGTTGTAGAGATCTCTCTTATCTTTCAAATGACACCAGAATTACCTAAAAAAACCACCTACAACCCAAAATATGGTCCAAATACAGAAATAGTATAAGACGTAAATCATGCTGAAAAATTCAATTAAGTCCAATTTGAGTCTAAACTTACAAAACATAATCAAACTCAATTAATTAAGTACATGGAGAGTGTAAATGGCTAAAAATGAAGGTTTATTAATATATCAAATATGTAATTATCAGTGTACCTACAAGGCACTCTAACACTCAAGTTAGGGTTTGCACTAAGAAGGGAGTATATATAGGAATAGATGCATACCTAAATGGCTAGATCCTATATTTATAGCATAGGGTTGCTTGCTATGGAAGTAATACCTTGGAGATATAGTTTTCTTATGATTAGGATTTGGTAGTTATGAGGAGATATTATCCTAATTATCCTCATTAAATGGGAGATTATGTTATGATTTAATGATCTTCTAAAAGTTGGGCAGATAAGCCCTTCTAATCGAAGAGGCCGAAGTTGTTGCTGTGTTTGCCGGATTGGGTTGCTACTATTAGGCCCTAGATTCAGGATATCAGTCCAAAATACAATCTATAACAACAATTCAAATTTAAATTAGTAAAGATTCTCCAAGCAATTATTGTATAAAAAAAATTTTAAATCAAAATTATGAGCTACAATAAAAAATAATTAATTTTAGTTTGTACCTTATTATATATTGTCTAAGAATAAAAAGAAATATATGTCAATTAATATATATTCCAAAAAATAATTTTAAATTTTAAATTTTAAAATTTTGGATAATATATGTCAAATATAAAATTATAATTCTGGCAAATAATTTTAAATGTCAAAATTTTATTCTGAATGATAATAAATTTACTTTCATAAACATAAAAGCAAAATTATTAATATATTGTTTGATGTATATATTCAAAACATCTAAATTTTAGAAATAATTTTAAAATATAAAATTAATTACATAGTTTAAGTATTCCTATAAATGCTAAAATATCATGTTTGAAGATAATAAGTCTATTTTTTAAAATATTAAATAAATAAAATTCAAAATTTTCAATTAATAATAATAATAATTATTATTATTATTATTATTATTATTATTATTATTATTATTATTTTACTCATTTTTTCTGTCAAATGAAAAATAACAAAAAAATATATATAAATTGAATAGTTGTTATTAAATTAGAAGGATATAAGAATTTTTTTAAATTTTTTTACTTACGATTTATTTTAGCAATTACATGATCTTTAATATGATGACATGTATCACACACAACTTACGCATACATCTCAGTAATGTTAACCTAATATATCTTAAATTATAAAAATTACTAAAAATGAAAGTATGCATGTCCTTGCCTGCAAGTGCCAACGTCCGCAGCAAAAGCAAGATTCTAAAGGACGGTTGGTTGTCGTTTTATGGACGCAGTCAAACGCAGTTGTGTCACTTCAAAAACCGTCCAATGACGTATAGTCCCGCCAACACCTTATCGCTTGGGATATCCGAGTCTGCGAGTCACCAACAAAGCCATCAGTGGCAGTATCGTAATATTTAGACGACCCAGTGGCATTTTTATTATAACTTCATCCGCCCAATCAAAGTGTCAAAGGACGCCAGCATAGGGGTATGATACAGTCACCCATGTTTTCCTCTCTCTTCTCCAAATATTAAAATCATCAAAACCAAGTTCCCCCTCAAACTCACACATCACACACATATCATTGGCGTGAATTCCTAGGTACTCTCCACTCTGCTTCTCATGTTGTTTCTGGTTCTTGTTCTAATGCAATTAAGTCTGTTGCATAGCATAAGGTTGTGGGTAGCTGATGTTCAATTGAATTCAACTGAACATGCTTACATATGTCACGTGTTTGTCTGTGTATGTTTCTATTAATTTTTCCAAATTATGTTCTATTTTTTTAGTTTAGTTTTTTTTTTCTCATGATATATGAATTACAGAATTAGTGAAAGGATAGCTGTTGAGGGAATTACCCTTCGTATATGTTTTCACTTAAATTGGCTTGAAAATTAAGCTATATATATGTTGTTGCTCGTACAGGAACTAGTGTGTCTCGAGTTGTTCTTCAATCAATGAATAAGCTATTTTGAGGTGTACTAGCATATAAGGGTATGATTTATTCAATAAGATTTATGATTCAAGTCAACAGAAGTAAATCTTCGTGTGTCTTGAAGAATCACTAGTTAAGGACTCTACTGCTGAAGATTGACGAGTTTGGTTGTTGATTCTGTTGTTTCACAAATTTTGTGTTATGCTCATGTATATCAGTATGTTTTACTTTTTCAGTTTTTGACATTCATCAAGTATAGGCATCATTTACTGTAACCAATTGCTGAATCATGTAAATGGCATTTCTTGGAATCCTAATTTAGTGGGGGATATGGTTTTATGAAGATTATTGTTGATCTTTGCAGGGGCAGGCACATAAGCAGGCCTATTAATAGGATTTATCGAAAATTGGGAACTGCATCCGAATTCAGAACGAGGAGATGGGATCTGAAGGGCCAAAGGCCATTACTATTCATGTAACTGGATTTAAAAAGTTTCAAGGAGTTCCCGAAAACCCTACAGAGGTTATTGTGAATAACCTGAGGGATTATGTTGAAAGGAGAGGTCTCCCTGCTGGTGTTACTCTTGGGAGCTGCACTGTGCTTGAGGTGGCTGGGGATGGTGCACTTGCTCAGCTATACCAGACAATGGAATCTGTTATCTCCAAAACTGATGCTGTGAGCAATGCAAATGTTGTATGGGTTAGTTCTCCCCATTCAGCTTCTTGTAGTATCAGATCTCCATTGAATTGTTGCTCGTGTGGTTGCCTTTAAAATTGTAGTAATAGTAATAATGCGCATAGTATAATACTCTATAAACAGTCTCTTAAGAAGTTTAGAGTCAGTTCAATTTGGAGAAGACGCCTTGCTTTAAAAAGAAAGTTTCTTATGCTATGTGCAGCTTATTACCATCTATTAGACTTGGAAGAGTTATTTTACCCTTTATATTTTCTCCACATGTCTGGTAGACTTATATTGAACTGCCGTTGTTTGTTATGTTTATTGTTCACCAATTCAGCTGTTGTGTAATACTAGTATGGGATTAGGTACCTAAGGCTAGAGTTTTCATGCCTTGTAATTTGTGCATTTATTGGTTCACTTAAAATGATAACTATAATGGAGGTATTGCAGAATGACTTATATAGTAAAAGTGGCAGGCAATGTTGTCAACTGTGGCAAATAAAGGGTACACATTTGTCTAAAATTAGTCAATCTGTTTATTTTATTTTTTTGGGATTAAATTTGGAAGCTACCAAGTACCATTTTGTTGCCATCATCACATAAATGCTCTGCATTTGCTAGCAGACATAGTAGGGCATTGGCTGAACGAGTTTGGTGTAATTTTGTTTCTCTCCATCTGTTTGCTATCTGTTGCAAGGTAGTCTTGTTATTCTGGTGAAAGTATATGACTCTAGTTTATGAGATTATTTTAATGTCTGTGGGAAATCAAGTATCAGTAGACATTTGAATAAATGATACTGTTATGGAGAAATGCTTATTGATGATATTGTCTTGTATTTCCTGGATTGGTTTTGATAATTTAACTTCTGCTGCCTTTATGCTTCAGCTTCACTTGGGGGTGAATAGTGGGGCTCTAAGGTTTGCCATTGAGCGGCAGGCTGCAAATGAAGCCACTTTCCGCTGTCCAGATGAGTTAGGATGGCAACCACAAGTGAGTCATGATCGTGCTTCCTTTTTTTTTTCCTGAATAAAATTGTAAAGGATACAAACTTTTCCTTTATATTTTGAAGAGTTCTTCTATGTTTTGCATGACCTAAATCCCTTGTCTTTGTTTTTCATTTTTCTTTCTCAGCAAGCCCCTATAGTCCTTGAGGATGGAGGAATTTCTCGAACAAGAGAGGTAAATTGTAATAACTCATAAAATTGTATCTTGTGATCCATAACATGTTGAATTGCACTTTATTGGACAAGTTCTTTTAATGAAAATTAGTGTTGTAACTCATCCATGCTTTTGCACAAAACTTTAATTGTTTATTTCGTTTTGTAATGAAGAATGAAGACTATACTGACATGATTAGATCTTGCAACATACTTAAGTGGTGACAACTGGATAAAGCTTGTACTTTTTCTTGAAGTTGTTTTTATCCATTAAAGGAAAATCTTTCGTCAATCCTCCATCCCATCCTAGAAAGAGTAAGAAAGATAGAAAGTACAAATGAACAAAAGGGAGACAAACACAGAAAACTTCTATATTGGGTTGTGTTCGCCTTAAATAATGTGTATAACACATAATTTATGTTGCAAAATCCAAATACCACGGAGACTTGTATTTGCTTGCTCTTGTGGTTATTGTCTCATAGGTCTGGAGTTTGTTGATGATTTGAATGTTCAACATTGATGGAAAAATATCTTCAACCAAAATGAACTAGCTAGCAAAAGAATACATTGATCCTGTCTCTCCTTCACAAACTGATTCAGGGGGAAGAGTGTTGTTGTCTCTCATACTTGAATGCTGTTGTAGCTATGCCAAGAATTTGCAATTTAAAGCAGTTAACTTCCGCTTTGTCTTTCTTATTTTTTGTTTTTCTTTCCTAACTTCTTATTAATTGTTTGTTGAAGACTTCTTTCTCTGTTGAGGCAATCTTGAAATCCTTGAAGAAGGGGGCTTATGATGTGATGATTTCTGATGATGCTGGACGCTTTGTTTGCAATTATGTGTATTATCACTCCCTTCGATTTGCAGAACAGAAGGGTAACAAGTCTCTTTTTGTCCATGTTCCCCTCTTTTCAAGAATTGATGAAGAAACCCAGATGCGATTTGCAGCCTCTCTTTTGGAAGCCATTGCTTCTGCATGTTAATGCCATTGATTGAAATGTTTACAAGGACTGCCATGTCCACCTATCTTCTGGTTGTGCATGTAAATCATCTGTCTCAATAGGAATGTAATTGTAAAACAATTTATGAATGAACAAGAAAATTGTTCTCCTTTTTTATTGGTAAGATGAGAGATAGAGTTGTCTTTACCATTCATGGCAACTCATTGATGTATAATGCGTGAATGTCTTAAACTCTGTATAAATTTGCTGGTAATTGCTGAAAGTCTTTATCATTGTTAATTGTGGGTGTTTTAACCTAATATTTTGAATGATATGTAATTTTCACACCAGAATATAATTCACTGCTTAAACAAAGGAAGTTTCACCCGGAAAGGGGTGGTCTATATATATATATATATATATATATATATATGGAAACGATTAATATGCTTCTGAAATATTTTGGAGTACCAGTGTTTCTTGATATACAATCATAGATATAATATTAAAATAAACAAATGGGTGAGATTAATTATTTGTTACTTGATTAACATGTAATAAGTATAATTTATATTTTACATATAATAAATTTTATAAATTTTAATTAATAATATTTACAAAAAAATAAACTCATATACAGAGAACTTAGATCAATTTTATCTTTTTATTATAGATAATTGTACATATAAATAATTTTACAAGTTTCAATTAATAATATTTACATACACAAATAAAATTTTTAAAAAAAATTCAAAATATTTTACAATTATAATGGATAAAAACCTATAAAACACTGATCAATGTTTCAAAATATTTTAGGAGCACATTAAACGTCAACATATATGCCTAGGGTGGTCTATATATGTATGTCTAGGGCGGTCTATATTTTCTTGAATTGGAAGGACGCCGAACAAGTTGAGTAGCTATGCCCTATAAAATGTGGATGTCAGGAAAAGGCATTGGTTGGTGCCTTGGGGGTATAGTTAGCATATGCGGGGATTATCTTCCAAGCATGGTATGATCAGCTTTTGTGGTGTAATATATGTAAGCTTATTTTTCAATACTATGGTTTCCAAAGGAAGCTTGCAGAGTAGGAAACTTTCACCTCGCTTATAATCCTGCAGTAAGATTTTGGAAATTTTTTTGAAAAGTAAAACTATTAGACTAGAAAGGAATTGAATATTAAGAAGTGATTAATTAACTTAATTAATCATTCACTAATTATGTGACTTAATTAATCCACAAGTTGTCAATTACCAATTTACTTGCGTTTATATCTTGCCTTGGCTTAACATTTCAAAAATTCGTTCAACGACATATATGAGGATTACTCGATTCTATTCTTTTTTTATTTTTTGAAGAGCACTTATATATATTCAAGATGATTTGTTAAATATTTATTAGCAGTTGATTATATTTAATAAATTTTAAATATTTATGATGAAAGTAGTAATAAACAAGTATTTCACAACTCATTTTAGATATATAAGCGTCACACCAGAAGGGATATTTTGGGTTAAATTGTAAAAGAACTAATTATGACAAAAAAATTTGACACCAAAGGGATTGATTATAAAAAATTAACATATAAAGCATTGGTTTTTATAATCTTAAATTTATTTGAGTACCGTAAAGTATAATTGCTTTTGAAGCATAATTGTAGAGATGTTTCTAAAAATTTTTTAGTCCTATTTGTTAAAACTTATTTTGTAATATTCTTGTATTCTTAAAATAAGACACTAATCCAATTAAACATATCACATAGTTCACAAATTGAATTGAATCTATATAATTAGTTTAATTTATAAACTATTAAAATTAAATAAATAATTAGCCACAGCAAAATGGCTCAAATAGTAAAATGGAATTGCCCACAAAAATTGACATAAGCGGTAAGTGCCGATATTGTGGTGTTTGATTTGTTTTTTATTTTTATTTTTTAGTAAACATATTTTTATTAATAATTAAAAAATGATATCTTATTTTTTTACTTTATTTCTTGTCTTTATACTTTTGTGAAGGAAACGATAAAAATGAAAAAAAATATTTTTACTATTTTTTCACAAAACCTAAAACAAGAAATAAAGTAAAAATAAAGTGATATTTTCGTGATTATTATTGAAATTATGTCAACTAAAAGTGAAAAACTAAAAACAAACTAATTGTTTTCATTATTTCTTTTACAAAAGCATGAAAACAACAAATAAAGTTAAAAAATAATGTGTTATTTTTGTAATTATTATTAAAAATATATCAACTGAAAATGAAAATCGAAAACAAACTAAGGGTGAGATTATTGGTACTCCCAAATGTCTATCTACACTCCTCGCTAACAACTTATGGTTTTAATTTCCTAAATTACCCTCACCTAAATACTTTCTTTTTATTAAAGTCAAATTTTAATTAAGTATAGAGAAATAATCATTTTATATAACTTTTTAACATTACTTTTTATACTTTGTTAATGATGTACAAATTTATAATTAATTATGTGTATTAGTTAGTTAATGAATAAATTTATAATTTAGGATTGAAGCTTGGATTTACTCATTAATCAATCAATACACGTCATTAATCATAAATTTATACATTATTAATCAAATATAAAAAGTGATGTTAGGATTATTAAGTATATCAATATTTGTCTATTCACACTCTATAACATTAATTATTTAATTTTGATTTATGTATTCAAACTTTTTATAATTATTTTAATTTTTATTAATTTTCATTTTCATAGCATCTTTTTCATGTAAAGTCATGGCAACATGTCGTACTAATTTGTACTATTTGAAATATCATTAATAGGACAATATGCTAAATTAGTAATTTTATATCTTTTTGAAAATAAAATTTTTAATGGTTTTGTTTGTGTAAACCATATCTATTTTTTTATTAAATAAAATATATTATATTAATTCTTCAATTATCTTTTATGAGGTATAGTTATTATGAAATTGTGTTTTAAGGAATAAAAGTCTTAATCATCCAATTTTATTCTTCCGATAATGTGTACATTTTTTATGAGAATTTATAGAAGCAATATTAGATATGACTTATATTATTATTATATAATATTTATGCTTTTACTCATAATAAATTAAAAAAATTGTCTACATATAATATTTTCATGAAACTTTAGTCATGAAAACCAACGACTCTCGTTGTCAGTGTGTAATATATGTGTTGACAAATTTGTGTCAATAATTTTTTTCCATTTGGTTTTACAATGACAATAAATCAAACTTAAATTTGATTTTAAAGTGGATTCAAGCAGATAGATTTTAAACAACGACATTGATTTGGATGGACAAGTAATAAAAGTTTTTGTGAATTCTGCGGTATTTACTAAGAACGCATGACGATTTTGTGAAACAACACGATTCTTTTCAAACCGAATTGTTTTGAAATAAACAATTAACTGAGCATTCTTCGAAATTGTAAAACCACTATGGAGTTATTTTTTATAAACCGAATCTTTGATGTAATATGCATAAATGAACATTTATATCCCAGATGATATATTAATTGAGAATGTTGGTATGAAATTGTTTTGAATTTGGATGATGATTGAATCGATAAATGATTAGATGATGATAGTTGATTAATGCCGATAAATGAGTTCATTTTAATTATACTCAAAAGCCATAGTCATAGCTCTCTCTCTCTCTCTAATTTTTTTCCATTTGGTTTTACAATGACAATAAATCAAACTTAAATTTGATTTTAAATGAGTTCATTTAATTATACTTAAAAGTCATAGCTCTCTCTCTCTCTCTCTCTCTCTCTCTCTCTCTCTCTCTCTCTCTCTCTCTCTCTCTCTCTCTCTCTCTCTCTCTCTCTCTCTCTCTCTCTCTCTCCAGATTAGTCATGAAAATCAACGACTCTCATTGTCAGTGTGTAATATATGTGTTGACAAATTTTGTGTCAATAGTTTTTTCCATTTGGTTTTACAATGACAATAAATCAAACTTAAATTTGATTTTAAATGAGTTCATTTTAATTATACTCAAAAGTCATAGTCATAGCTTAGTTTTGATTAATTATTGATGTAAAATATTTTTATACTATTATCAAATCATGTATTGTTATATTGCTAAAAGAGTTTAACTTATAAAATAATTATTATCTTAATTAAATTAATTTGAAGATAATATAAAATTAAATGATAACATAATATTCAAAATGAATCAAAATGAAATCCTAAAAAAAATTCACTCAATACAAAAATTTATCTTTGACAAAAATTAATATTCTTAATTAAAGTTTGACTTTAATAAATTAAAGTATGTAGGTAAGGGTAATTTAGGAAGTCAAAATCATAAATTATTAGTGGGAAGTGTTGATAGACATTAGGAAGTGTTAATAGTCCAACTCACAAACTAAACACCCTTTCAAAATTCAAATCTTAGCACACCCCGTTGTTGGTCGCCTAGCCCTAAATTTTTATGTGCAAAAAAAGAAGGGATAATTATTCTGTAGGTTCCCAAACTATTTGAGATAATTCAAATAACTTCCTAAACTAAAAATGTTTGTAATTGGGTCCTTGAAATTAAAAAAAGTTTGTAATTGGGTCCCTAGATCCAGACATCTGTTACTAATTCGTCAATGCAAACAGAATATTCCCTAATTCCATCCTAGTTGTCACATATATGTGGAGCTGGATTGCCATGTCATGCTATTAATCCACGTCACTCGCCACATAGTAAATTAGGGTACTAGATCCCTAAATTTTCCCCCAAATCCATCGTCATTTCTGCAATTCCCTCCATTTTCAGCAACCGAAGCTTATTTCCCCAAAATCCCTCCATTTTCAGCAACCGAAGCATGTTTCCCCCAAATCCCTAAGCCCGTGTTCTACACATTGTCCTTCGGTGTTGCTGTGCGATGTTAAAGCAATGCCCATTTGCTACACTTCCTCCTTCTTTTTTGTTATTCGTTGTTGAAGCAGTGGTACTGTGCAAGACTCTCTGACTGTGGATAGCACGTGAAGGGGGAATCTCAGCATCTAGATCTGGTCCCTTATAGTAGCTCAGGTGTGCACTGTGTCCCTCCATTATAATGCAAACTTTTAAAAAAATTGAGTAATAATATTTGTTTATAGCTTTGAGGTAATTTATTTGCTTGTTACAGTATTTTATAGCATGTCTATTTGTTGTTTATTATGTAGAAATGACATGTAACAAGTTTGAAGTAGACCTCCATCATGGGGGTCAGTTTTTGAAATGTATATCATATTTGGAATTTTTGGGTGGTAGGACCACAAAATACATTCAGTTTGACTTTAATCACTGGTCACTGCAAGAAATTGTTGCTATATTAAAAGATTTAGGTTATAATGGGTATGTGAAAATTTGGTATTTGGAGCCTGGTAGATGCATGAATAGTGGCTTAAAGGAGTTGAAGAATGATGCTGATTGTATGGCAATGGCCAGATTAGTGTTAAGCACAATTATGAAATATGTGAAAATATTTGTGGTTGCTGGTTATAATGTAAGAAATGGGATTGAAGTAACATCATTGGACCCAAACTATGTGCCTAATCAAAATAAGATTGGAAGTGATGAAATGCAAAGTGATGAAGGTGATAGTAGTAGCGATGATAATGCCACGAAGATTCAATTTGAAGATCATGCTGATGATGGAGAACACAAAGATTACTTTGTGAATGACCCTAATTAGCAGGAAGCAACTGAAGTTGCACAACACCCAATTGAACCAAACAATTCAAAAATCAACCAAGCTAAATCCTCAAATCCTAGTATTGATTTATTACACTATGGCAACTCTGAAATTTCATCTAGCTATGAATTTGAATCTCTGAATAGCATGGATGGATCTTCAGATAAGGGTCTTAGCAAACCCAAATATCCATTGTATAATTCTAAAGACATGTGTATGGATTACAAGTAGAAATTGGGGTTGGGATTTACCTCTATTGACCAATTCAAGGAAGCTATTAAAGAATGAGCCTTGTTGAATGGGAGGGATATTAGATATGTTAAGAATGACAAGGTTAGATATAGAGTGAAGTGCAATGGGGAAGGTTGTGAGTGGATGGCCTCTTGCTACAAAGTTGGTAATTCCCTAACCTATAGGCTTAAGACCTATAAAAGGTACACACACATGTGGGATAACCTTTAAGGGTTATTTGGCCTCCTCTAGTTGGGTTGCAAATAAGTTAAGTGCCTCAATGAAGATAGATGATAAGTTATCTCTTTCACATGTTATACAAAATGTTAAAGATAAGTACATGATTGAGATTTCTATTACGAAGACCAATTGGGCAAGGAGAAAGGCATATGAAAAATTACAAGGAGAAGCCATTGAGCAATATGGTAGAATATAGGACTACTGTGAGGATGTTCAAAGTAAAAACCCTGGATCCACTCTAAAAGTATGGTCGATAGATCTACACTAACCATTGAGCCACGTTTCTAACGGTTATATATGTGTATAGATGCTGTTAAGAGGGGCTTTTTGGCTAGCTGTAGACCCATTATTGGCCTTGATGAGTGTCATCTAAAGGGTCCATATAGACAACAATTGTTGGTTTCTATTGCACAGGGATCCAAATGATAACTATTTTTCCCTAGTGGTTGCTACAATAGAAAGTGAAACAAAGGACTCATAGGGTTGGTTTTTAACATTGCTATTAGAAGATATAGGGTTAGAACCTGAGAGAAGATGGGTATTCATTTATGACCAACAGAATGTATTGTTCTACCACTATTAATTATTTATACTACATTTCCAATACTGAAATTATTGTTATAACTTGTTACTACTGCACATTTACAAGGTCTTGTTCATATTTTTGAGGAGAGGATGCCTGGTGTTGAGCATTGATTCTATCTTAGGCATTTATATGCCAATTGTAAGAAGAATTATGGTGGGGAGACAGTCCTAAGAGACTTGATCATCAACACTGCAAAAGCAGGTTACGTGGAAGAATGGGAAAGGAAAATGAAGCAGTTGGAGAAGGTTAAAAAGGAATGCTATGACAAATTGGTGACATTATCCCCTGTACTATGGACAAGGTCACATTTCAGCTTTTATTCCAAAAGTGATATGTTAATGAACAATATATCTAAGTCTTTCAATGGCAGACTCTTGGAAGCTAGAGACAAGCCTATCTTGACCATGTTTGAATGGATAAAATGTTATTGGATGTCTAGGTTTGCTGAAAAGAGAACCAAATGTGAGAATTACAAAGGAAAGATCTTGCCTATACCTAAAAAAAGGTTGCATGCTAAGGCAATTAACTCAAGGAATTTAACATCTAAGTGGGCTGGAGGTCTCAAATTTGAAGTGTCACATAATAATAGACACATTAATAAGAAGTTTATTGTTGACTTGGGCATTGGCAGCTGCACTTGTAGATTTTGGGAATTGACAGGTTCGCCTTGCCAGCATGCTTACTGTGCAATATTTTTTAAAGGGGATGAGTCGTAAGACTACATAAGTAATTGCTACACTCCTGTAGCTTTGATTGCCTGTTATGGATAGGTTGTAAACCTAATAAATAGGGAGAATATGTGGCCGACATTGAACATAGACAAAATTGCCCCCCAACTCACAGAGTGAAGCCTGGGAGGCTTAAAAAGTTAAGGAGAATAGAACTTGATGAAAATCCAAGGCAGCAAAGGCTTAGGAAAACTAGAATAGTAATAAAATGTTCAAGGTGCAAACAAGTTGGCCACAACAAGAAAAGTGTCAACTACTTGAACCTGCAGGCTCTGTTGGTGTTACTACTGGTGGAGCATCTAGAATTGCTATTGGATCAACTGGTGGTGGATCTGCGAGTGCTGCTACTAAATTTGGAGCTACTACTGGGTTTATTGGTGAAGGATCTTCTAGTACCCCCTGCATCTAGAGCTACTAGATCTGCTACTGCATCTAGATCTGATATTGGATCTGCTGGTGAAGGAGCTGCTGGTGCCCCCTGCATCTAGAGCTACTAGATCTAATACTCTATCTAGAGTTACTAGATCTGCTATTGCATCTAGATCTGGTACTCCATCTAGAGTTATTAGATCTGTTACCGCATCTGGACCTGGTACTCTATCTAGAGTTACTAGATCTGTTACTGCATCTGCTAGTGGTGGACCATATGGACCTAGTACTCCATCTAGAGTTACTAGATCTGCTTTTGCTACTGCTACTACATCTGCATCTGGATCTGGTGGAGCATCTGGATCTGGTGGTGTTTGTGCATCTTAGGCTCATATTGGAGCATCTCAATCTGTTGGTGTATCTCAAGCAGATATTGGATCATCTCAGTCTGTTAGTGCATCTCAATCTGTTGGTAGGGAAAAGGAAGAGACAAAAAATCTGCACCAGCCATTATCCCTCTCGAATTAAGAAGAGCAAAGCTTCCAACAAAGAGAAAATATGCACCACCTAATAACCAATGAGGACAATTGTGTCGGGTTACTTTTTTGTGTTTTTTTTTTTTTGCATCAAATTAGAATATATAGGATATGTCTGTGGCCAACATGTTTGGGACCACCTATTTGGATCTTTTGGACCACTTTATTGTAATGCTAGTATGAGATCACTTGAATTTTCCCTATCATTAACAATAGTTTGTTATATTTGTTAACTGTGTTATTTTTCATCAAGTTGTTTGCTAACAAGCTTTTAGCTTGTTAATCTAAAATTACTGGTTTGCTAACAAGTTGTTTCCCTATCATTAACAATAGAATGTCATCCATTGCTTGGTCGTAATTCCATTGTCTTGGGATATGCTCACTCTTTAACACATAACAATTTATACTGTCATATTTGGTTGTTTCACAATAACATAAACAACAAACACATAACAATTAACTTCCGTTATAAAACTAAAATTAGTACATTACAATATTTTAATACATTCCACCCTACATAACTACAATGTCTTCCAGCCTACATAACTACATTGTCTTTCACTCCAAATCTCACCCTACATAGCAACAATGTCTTACATTAGCCTTAACACCCCACCCCACCCCCCTAACCGAATTCACCATACTAAATAGCAAAGAAACTACAGTTAACACACAACAACACCACATCAACATCTTGTACTTATTCAACTTTCGATTTTCAGCTTCTAATTTTCTTATTCTCCTTTCTTGTTGTATCCACATTGCCCTTGCTCTTTGGTCTACTGGAGCTTCTATCCATTGGAAGAATCCACAATCACTTGTCTACACAATCAAAATGTATAGTTATCAGAATAACTTCAGATTACAAATTCATCATAAACCTAAAATCATTATCAATAAAAATCAAACCAACCTTATAATTAGGACATCCCATAAACCTTCTTCCAAGGTTGGTCTCTGTCTTCGATGAACTAACATACACTGGATCACCACAATAACAGTGAGTAGGTAGTCTCCTTATGCTACTCGATTGGGTAGAGGTTGATGGCTGAGTAAACCGTGAGTCTCCCATGGGCCAATGATTGTAGCGATGGTGAGATTGGAGTTGCATAGGGAGAATGGAGTTGCAGACAGATTCGGTCAATGGAGTTGCAGACAGATTGGGCGAATAGAGTTGCAGCCAAAGTGGTGTGGTGATGGGGAGAGAGAATGAAGTTGTAGACAAATTGGGTGAGTGAGATTTCTCAAACCCTAATGGTACATTTTGGGGGAAATACATCTTTTTGTTTTGTTTTTGTAATTTGCACACTTGTCATGACTTTGACACCTAGGATGGCCACATCAGAATTGTGACACATCATACACACCAGGTCATTCTAGTTAACAGAGCAGTAACATATGTATGAGTCTAAGGACCCAATTACAAGTTTTTAGAACATTAGGGACTCAATTACAAACTTTTTTAATTTAGGAACCTATTTAAATTATCCCTAATAATTTGGAGACCTACAGAGTAATTATTCCAAAAAAGAATTATAACACTTTTGGTGGATAAAAGAATTACAACACTATTATACAATATATATTGGTCCTTGATCGTGTTACTCCCATACCCTCACTAATAATAATAATAATAATAATAATAATAATAATAATAATAATAATAATAATAATAACAATAATAATAATAATATATAAAAAGAGAACTTGGTTTGTGAAATTTTGTCAAAGTGACAATTATAAGTTGTGCCAAAGTAATATAATTTAAATTTTAATATTATCCTTCTATTATTATCTTATTAATTTAATAATATATATATATATGAAAAAAATTGAAATACATTTTTATGGTGTCAAATCATATTATAATATATATAGATGAAGTTAAGAAAGTTATATTTTACGCTTTTTTAAACTAATTACATTTTTAATTGTCTTTTACACTAATATATATAGCATGAAGTTAAGAAAGTTAGTAGTGGCCACAAAAATTAAAACGTAAAATAATTTTTCAATAATTTTTGAAAATTTTAAAATATTCTCAAAGTTTTATATATAAACTTGATATTTGCTACTCTCACAAAACTAAAATAAATATTTGAACTTCAACATAAAATTTCTACATTATCTATGATTACTTATAAAAATTATAAATGTATTCTCTTAAAATAATTATCATATATATTTTTTAATATTTTAATATTTTTATAATCTCGTGCACTGCATGGATGCTATTATAGTAAGGGAAAAGTGTACAAAGATATCCTAAACTTTAGGCTAATTGCAAATAGTCGCCTCAACTTTAAATTTGTCATAATTGACTCCTAAATTTTCACTAATATTTCAATAGGTCTTTCGATAACTCTCTAATAGCAAATTAATCTTAGTCATTCATCTTCATTAAATCTTATTTCTTCATTAATTTATTTTATAAAAACTCATTTTATCTAATTATATAAATTTTAAGTGAACCATTATCGCATTTTAGGCTACGTTTGGTGTATCGTATAAAGAAGACATGATAGTATAAGTTAATACTATCAGGTCTTATTCAATGTTTGGTGCATTCAATTGATAGTATAATGAAATCAGGTAAAGTCATTTTATCCTATTTTAAGATGATAACTCTATCCTCTCCCTACTCACGATAAGACACGATGGAGGATTTCTATTCCAATCTTATCCTCAATTTCATTTTTATCACTCTCTTCTCAAGCTTGCACCACCACCACCACCACTGCCGCCACCACCACCGCCACCACCACCACCACCACCACCACCACCACCGCCACCATCAAGATCGGCCGTTGCCACCCACCACCACCACCGGCCGCCAACACTACCATTGCCGCCGCCACCGCCACCATCACCACCACCATGCCGCCGCCACCACCACCACCACCACCACCGCCACCGCCACCGCCACCACCCCCACCACCACCATCACCACCACCTCCACCACCGCCAACACCACCATTACCGCCGCCACCACCACTACCGTCGTCGCCACCACCACCGCCGTTGCCATCGCCACCACCACCACCGTCGCCGCCACCACCACCACCACCACCACCACCACCACTATCACCACCTCCAAAGCCGCCGCCACCACCATCACCACCGCCGCCACCCCACCACCCACCACCGCCGCCATCACCACCACCGCCACCACTACCATCACCACCACCACTACCACCACCACCACCACCACCACCATAAAGCTTTTTTATTATTGTTTTTTAATTATTTTAACTTTTATGTTAAAGGATATTTTGGTCTTAAAAAATATTATACAATCACTAATTTATTTTTTTTTATCAAACAAAAAATAGGATTATATCTTATCCTATTAATTATACTATCATACCTTATATTATTCTATCATCTTATCTTATACTTACTATCATATCGCACCAAACATAGTCTTAATTGAGCGAAGGAAGTTCATGAAAGGTACCATTCAATCTTTTAACAATGACAACAACCCCAAGGCTAACATGATAAAATAAGTTTTTATAAAATAAATTAACGGAGAGATGAAGTTTAATTAAAATGGACGACCAAGATTAATTTACTATTAAAAAGTTAACATCCCTTTAACAAAAACATTTACTAAAATATTAGTAAAAATTTAAAATTTAATTATGGCAAATTCAAAATTAAAGATGATTATTTGTACATGGCCCAAAATTTAGGATGACTTTATTTACTTTTCTCTAGTAAGAATAAGAACATGTTTAGTTCAGCTTAAAAGCGTAAAAAAAATTGTTGTAAAGAAATGCAACATATTTGGCTTTTCTCACAAAAAGTTGTTGATGCTAAATAATTAGGACTTAATAACTTTTTTTTTTCAAAAGCTCAATTTTGAGTTGTTTTCATAAAAGTTATTGAGATTATTGAGAGATATTCTAAATAATAATATGTAAATATTATTTTATTCTTAATCAAATAATTTTGTTAATAAATTAAATAATTTTTTTAATTATTTTATATTTATTTTGATAATTTAATACACAAAAATAATTCTTTTATATATTATCTAAATAAAATAAATTAATTTAAAATTATTTTTCAGTTAACATATTTAAATAAATTTTTTTATAATTAATTATAACAAAAAAAACTTTTATATAATAATTAATTATTAAAATAATCAAAATTTCACTATCCCAATTAAGCACTAATTCTTTGCTGGCTTCTTTTTGGAAAATCACCTAGAACTCCGGAGAAATCTCGGTTTTGTTGGATGACAATCTTAACCAAACAATTACTAGTGTATATTGTCAGAGTTCCTAAATTCAAACTTCAAAAGGTGCACGCAGCTTCACAAAATTTTTCAAGTCCCAGTCCCAAATGCTCATTTCAACACTGAAACTCTCGTGGTCCATGCAAAAGAAGCCTCCTCAATTGCCATATTTCATCAGAGCCATAACAACTTCTAGTTTCAGACCGATGCTAACGCTTTCCAACAATTCCCACATGTCGGTTCCATTTCGCGATGCCAACGACTCTGTCTACGCGAAGAACCGCCAAATCGACGCTTTGATAAAATCCAGGAACCTAAACTCTGCCCTTGCAGTGTTCCACAACATGCCACTGCGCGACGCTGTCACCTACAACTTGGTCATTTCCGGGCATGGCAGGTGCTGTGGAGCACCAGAGCAGGCTCTTCATCTCTATGCTGAAATGGGTTTGCAAGGAATAAGAGAAACCTCAACCACGTTCTCTTCAGTTATAGCTCTTTGTACCAATGCTGGGTTCCACAGAGAAGGTGTTCAGGTGCATTGCAGGGTGGTCAAGTTTGGATTTTTATGCAACGTCTTCGTTGGTGGTGCACTTGTTGATTTCTACATGCACGTGGGGCTAAGTGGAGTGGCACTGGACTTGTTTGATGAGTTGCCAGAGCGAAGTTTGGCTGTGTGGAATGTGATGCTACGTGGGTTGTGTGAACTGGGTCGTGCTGAAGATTCACTTGGATTTTACTCTCAGATGGGTTTTGAAGGTGTGAAGCCAAATGGGGTTACGTTTTGTTATTTGCTTAGGGGGTGCAGTAACCAGAGAAGGTTGCATGAAGGGAAGAAGCTTCAAGGCAGCATTTTGAAGATGGGATTGGTGGAATCAAACGTTTTTGTTGCTAATGCTTTGGTGGATTTTTACTCTGCATGTGGGGGATTGGTTGGTGCAAGGAAGTGTTTTGAAGCCATACCAGTTGAGGATGTTATTTCATGGAACTCGTTGGTTTCTGTTTATGCAGACAACAACTTGTTGTGTGATGCTATGGAGTTGTTTACTGTTATGCAACTGTGGGGGCAGAGACCATCCATTCGTTCATTGGTGGGGTTTTTGAATTTGTGCAGTAGAACTGAAGACATTAGTTTGGGGAAGCAGATTCACTGCCATGTTCTGAAATTGGGTTTTGATGAAAGGAGTGTGCATGTTCAATCTGCTTTGATTGATATGTATGGAAAATGCAGTGACATTGAGAGCTCTGTAGCTGTATTTGAATGCCTCCCTGAAAGAACTTTGGAGTGTTGCAACCCATTGATGACCTCTCTGTCTCATTGTGGTGCCATTGAAGATGTGTTGGAATTGTTTGGTTTAATGGTTGATGAAGGTATTAGGCCAGATGAAGTAACCTTCTCCAACACACTAAAAGCTTTGTCAGTATCTGCTTCTGCAAGCTTCACGAGCTCCCAATTACTGCATTGTTTTGCATTAAAATCTGGACTTGAAGGAGATGCTGCAGTTGCATGTTCCCTAATGGATGCATATTCGAGATATGGGCATGTGAAACTTTCTCATCAGATTTTTGAGACCCTTCCTTCTCCAAATGCTATTTGTTTCACTTCTATGATCAACGGATATGCCCGAAATGGGATGGGGAAAGAAGGACTTGCTGTGCTTCAAGCTATGATTGAGAAGGGCCTAAAACCAGATAAAGTTACCTTCTTATGTGCATTAACGGGTTGTAATCACACGGGACTGGTTGAGGAAGGAAGAATAGTCTTTGACTCAATGAAATCTCTTCATGGGGTTCACCCAAATCGCCAGCATTTTTCATGCATGGTGGATCTTTTATGCCGTGCTGGACTTTTATATGAAGCTGAAGAATTGCTGCTACAGGCACCGGGAAAAAGAGACTGTGTTATGTGGAGCTCTTTGCTGCGAAGTTGCAGGGTCCACAAGAATGAAGAGGTTGGAACAAGAGCAGCACAAGTTTTAGTTGAGCTAGACCCTGATGACCCTGCAGTGTGGTTGCAAGCTTCTTGTTTTTATGCTGAGATAGGGAAGTTTGATGCATCAAGGCAAACTAGAGAGGTTGCTCTAGCAAGGAAGATGACAAGGGAGATTGGTCGTAGTTTAATTGAGATAAAACATTGACTGCAGAAAATAGAGTTCCTGAATTGAGGAAGCAACTTGCCCATTATTCACAAATCACACATGATAAAACAAACATGGCATATTTTGCTGTGCTGATGCAGATGTTTCCTGAGATGGTAAAGTCTTGTATATTTGGGCAATCCTACATTCTAAGGGAAAGGTTTCTTTTGCAAGGAGTTTTGGTGGACATGCCAAGAAAATGAGGGTCGGCATTTGTGTTCCCTTGTTTGGTGTAACTAACTGACGGCTTCTTAAAATAGAAAAATATTTTTTTCCCCTTTTATGTACCACATTGTGTTATGGCTATGTACTTACGCAATTTGATATTTTGAGATAGATTGAAAAATGTAATAAGACTCCTAGATTATATGTCATCCGCTTCTCTTTCAGGGTGGCAAAGTGGAGATAGTGCAAACGGTTACTATTACTTGTGAGTTTTGTAATTGGTTGATGAGTAAAGCAAAATACTACAAAAAAAAATTTCCTTGTACTTTAAGTGTGGGCATGTAGAAAATGTAACACCTTCATCCACTTTCAAGCCAAGCCATAAAGCCCTCCAAATCCTTCATTTTTCAGAGCTAATCTACGCATATAAATTATAACCAAAGTATTCATTCGCATTAATCAAATCAACCGATCCTTGCAATACAGCTAACAGGAGCAAAATATGGACAAATTCTTCTTGGTTTCCTTACTCAGTTTGCTGATAGCGGCTCATGGAGTTGCAGGGAACATGGTGTGTGACAACATTAGCATGCTTGAAGAACTTGAAAGCCTGGACACAGAAGAAGAAAATGAGGTAGAACTTTCTGACATCCCTTCATGGAGAAGTGAGCGTGGTGGAAAGGTTCTTGTGAATGTTGATAGCTTTGGTGCTGCTGGAAATGGAGAATCTGATGATACTGAGGTAAGTTCTTTCATTATTATTATTGAGATATACCTGGACTTGGAAATGCATATCATTGTTTGTCGTTCATTGTTTTGCTCAACAAGCACTTCACACATTATGGAAAATGTTAGACATGGGCAAATGTTTTTGCTGTACTAATCAATTGGATCAGGCATCATTGATTGACCAGACTAATTACTCTGTAATAATGTTTTGTCCATTCTCTTTTCTGATGGTGTGATTATCAGCCTTTTAAAAAAGCATGGGACGTTGCTTGCTCTACACCAAAATCTGTTTTCTTAGTACCCCAAGGACGCCGTTACCTTGTCAACGCAACAAAATTCATAGGCCCTTGTGCAGACAGCCTAATAATCCAGGTGATCATACACACAAATATTTGGACCTAATAGTTCCAGTTTTAACCATGATTTTAAATTGTGATTGTGATAGCGATTGCGGTTATATTGCGATTACCTCAATTATGGAGAATTGCAAAAAAATATGGTTGATGCAGTTACAATTGCAGTTACGATGCAATTGCGAAGACCACAAAATTAGCAATATTACAGCCGCAATTGCATTTGTGGACCGCAATTTAAAATCATGGCTTTAACCGTGAGTCATATGATTATTGACATAGTATTAGCATTACCAGATTGATGGAACAGTGATAGCACCAGATGAGCCTAAGAACTGGGATCCAAAACTCCAACGGGTTTGGCTTGATTTTTCTAAATTGGATAAAGCTGTTTTCCAAGGTTCTGGAGTTATTGATGGCTCAGGCAGCAAATGGTGGGCAGCATCTTGCAAAAAGAACAAGTCAAATGTAAATTTTCAAAACTTGATCTTACTTATTTTGCAAGTTTATAAAAAAACTTCAGCTGCAGGCAATTACTTACGTTTTTCCTCCTTTTCCTTTTCACAGCCTTGCAGAGGTGCACCAACAGTAAGTATCATTTTCTTAATCACTATTGATATTTTATATTTCAAGCAGAAGGTTTTGCAATGTGTAATCAATATTAACAAATATAATATAACTTTGAGGGGTAATTGCAGGCATTAACCATTGATTCGAGCTCAGCTATAAAGGTGAAAGGACTAACTCTCCAGAATAGCCAACAGATGCATTTTACGATATCACGATCTAATTCTGTCAGAATTTATGGTGTGAAAGTGTCAGCACCAGGAGACAGCCCAAACACTGACGGAATTCATATAAGTGAATCAACAAATGTTGTAGTCCAAGACAGCAAAATTGAAACAGGTTCTGAACTTGAAAACATTCTTGTTTTTGTCAACTTATGTTTCATTTTGCTGAACTCTAGAAACAATCATGAGGTTTACCTACACTTTGAAATAAAGAAAGAGACACAGAATAGCAAACTTGGAATAAGAATTTAAAGACAAAAAATAAAAGAAAATTCCTGTGCAAAGGATTTTGTAATTACTGCTAGCATAACCATGTGCCTACAAATGAATGGTGCGTTCCAGAAATAGAGATTAAAAGGAGAGTAATTCTTATGTGTTCTCGGAATAAAAAAAAATGGATAAGAATCTTCTTTTGTTGTCAAAAAATAGGAGCGATCCTGTTACTTAATAAAGGACCTCTTCATGCTTGTTTTATTTTTATTTTTATTTACCTTTTTAGTTCTCTTTTATTAAGTAACAGGACTTTTCCTGGATTTTGACAACAGAAAATGATCCCTATCCAAAAAAAAAATGGATATCAAATTCTTAGAATACTGATCATTTGTGTTTTACTATTTCATGATGATTTTGTGTTTTTATATTCAGGGGATGATTGCATATCAATTGTCAATGCTAGCTCGAATATCAAAATGAAGAGAATTTATTGTGGACCCGGACATGGAATCAGGTATCATCTAATCTTCATGCCTCCCTTCCCTTCAAAATTATGTCATTATTTTTTTACATTAAAAATTAATGTCGCTATTTTAAAAAAAAATTGATGTTATCACATTATTTTTTTAATCATATCATTATTCATATTATTTAATAGTTGTGATTAAATAAAAAATAAAAAAAATTATATAAAAAGAATAATAAAAATAACGTGAAAAAAAAATAATAAAAAAATCATGATAATTTTTTTTATATTTCAAAAATTTATATGCCACTTGAAACAAGTTAATTGATATCTTGACTTGCCAAAAGAAATCGATGCCACGGTACCCACCCCGTTTTTTCAACACTTGTTTTTTCAGCATTGGAAGCCTTGGGAAAGACAACTCAACTGGCATAGTCACAAAAGTGATTTTGGATACTGCAGTTCTTAGGGAGACTACCAATGGTGTCAGGATTAAGACTTGGCAGGTAGTATTCTCAATCGTAGATAAAATTATTTAGGAACCATTTGCTTTAATACAATAAACAAATGTCAATATCTCCTAAGTAATGACGTCACTCTTATATTATTATTTTTAAATATAATAAAATTAAAAAAACATATATCTTAATACTTTCTTTACCTTTATTTTCTCAAAATAAATATAATGTAAGATTGATATAAAATTTTTGATGTGTGGTTGCCATTACTAGTCTCTAAGCCCTAGCTGCTTTTGGAATAATTCGAGTTGAGGGAAGGGTGAGGAAGACATGGATTTCAATTTCGGCCAAAATTAAGCAAGCGGTCTTTTTTACCATTTTTTTAATTATAAAGAAGACCTCAATATCTGGTACGGGAAGAAAGGATAGATCATAGATCAACGTGACTGAACCTGGCATTAGAAAGGCCATTGGCTACACACATTTGTATTTAGATTTATCAAATGAGTTTCACAGTTATTGAAAACAAAATAATTGCATAACTAGCAAGTATTTTGTTTTCTAAAATTTAGAATTTAAATAAATATAGATTAAAATAAAAAATATTTAAAATTATAAATAAGATATGCATTATTAATTTATTCAGATAAAAATTAAAAAATAAATTAAAAGAGAAAAAATATTTAAAATTCTTAAAATTATAAAAGAAATATGTATAATTTAAAAGATAATTTAAATTTAAAATAAGAAATATTTAAAATTATAAAGAAGATATATATAATTAATTTATTAAGATATAATCTAAAAAATAAATTAAAAGAGAAAATATTTAAAATTTTAAAATTATAAAGGAAATATATATATAATTAATTAAAAAATTATTTTGAATTTAAATTTAAAAAAATTAAAAATGACATATGTCATTCGTAGAGAAAGAATAATTTAAAATATTAAATTATTATAAAAAAAATACATTTTATTTATTATATAAGAATAGATAAATATTACTGTAATTTCTTAACGTAAATAAGTATGCAAATTTATTAAAAACATAAAAGTAGTACGCAAAAGTTCCCTGCGTTGGAGATTTTATAATTCTAGAATTATTTCTAACTTACATTTTTAAAATTGTGGAACTTGATGTATTTGTGAATGACATTTGCTTTCCATACTTTTCCTGGCATATAGGGAGGTTCTGGATATGTTCGTGGGGTACGCTTTCAGAATGTGAGGATGGAAAACGTATCAAACCCCATTCTTATAGATCAATTTTACTGTGATTCGCCAACCACTTGTCAAAACCAGGTACAGTTTCCCAAGTTCCCTGCATCTATTTCGAATGTTCCTTATTATTTCAGGTTACCATCATACCATGTAACGCTGGAACAAAATGATCATAAATAGTATTTCCTTTGTTTCTTTTTATCTGTTTTTTGAAAAAAAATTATCTTATTTTAATTTATCTGTTATTTAAAAATTGTAAAGATATATTAATTAATTTTTATAATTTTTTACACATTTAATGAAGTGAAAAAGAGTAATTTAATTATATCAATTTATATTTTACTTAATTTAAAGTTATTTAATGATATATTTAATTTTTATATAAAATTTTTAAAAATAGATAAAAAAAGAACATAGAGAGTAACATAAAATGTGGTTTTAGTTGGCAAGCTGAATTACTGATTTTTGTATCTGCGGACTTTATGCAACGAAGGGTTGTGAAAACTGCAAGAATCTCACTGTGGCCAAGGCTAAGTCAATGCGTGAGTGGAAATTGAGATTAGTCTGACATTTTAAGAATGTGAAAATATCGTATAATCATATTAAAAAATAAGATTTTTTTAACTATATTATTAAGAAATTTAAAATAAAAAATTTTATACAAAAATATATATATTTTTAATTTTTAATATATTAAATATTTTATTTTTTATTAAAAATTTCTTATTTTAAATTCTTATCAAATGTTTTTAAGATATGTTTTAACAAAATTTAAAAAAAAAATCACAAATAATAATGCACATTTTCCAACTCACTTTTGACTAAATTTTTAATTTAAAACATGTCATGATAGTTAAAATTTAAGATAAGTGGTAATCTTAATTATTTATATAATAATTTTTTTTCATTTATATATAATGAGTTAAAATTAAAACTTATCATATTTTACATAAAAATTGTTATGTAGTGATTAATAAAGTAATAAATAATAATTTTTATTATTTATATAATAAAGTCTAATTTTAACTTATTATATACAATAGAAAAAAATTATCACATAAATAATTAAAATAAACAACTAAAATTATCACTTATTTTAGAGTTATTTATCACTTATATGAGTTGTTCAAAATTATCCATTTGAGTTATTGAAAAAAACATTTTCCAATGTTATGAACTCTTCTATATATGATTTTTGTCAGACGTCAGCTGTGGAGATAAGGGAGATCATGTACCAGAACGTTAGTGGGACTACAAAGAGTGCTAAGGCCATTAAATTTGATTGCAGTGACACAGTTCCCTGCAGCAACTTAGTCCTAAGCAATGTGGACTTAGAAAAACAGGATGGCACGGTGGAAACATACTGCCACTCTGCCCAAGGCTTTGGCTATGGAGTGGTGCATCCTTCTGCTGATTGCCTTAATTCCAACGATAAAATCTCTGAAGTTGCAGAATCAATTACAGAGGATATTCGTCACACTGAACTCTAAGTTAGCTCTCTATAGATGCATAATACAATAACCATTTGATTATAATTTATATCAAACGGGGTAAATGGACCGCACGTAGCAGTAGCTGTGGTATGTTGGACGAGCTTTGAGGTGAGGTCAGAGACAAATATATAGTTAGAAATTACACTGAAATTGATTCCAGAAAATAGAGAACAGTGGCTGATACCATCAGCATTGAAGAAAGAAAAGAATAGACACACATCAATTTTATAATATTGATTGAGATTTTATTTAAATCTTAGTAAAAAGTTTGCTTGGTTATATTTCATGGACTCATGTTTAAAATGTGTGTCACTACCAGATCATTGACGGTCTTGGGTTTGATTCTCGCGTCATTTATTGCTTGGTCATTTCTAAATATCACCTTTTAAGTTCTCGCTAAGGTAAGAATGCCCTCACTTTGAAATGGGCAACCTTCCATCCCCCTAAGCTCTTATGCAACCACAAACATAATGTACAACGATGACAAACGGAGTAGCATCCTAACATTATTAATCCAAAACAAACAGGGAATTCACTTGTTATGAAATTGGTATTTTATTAATTTTTATCTTCTCACCAAGTGATGGGAATTCACTATGGGAATTGGACCGTACTTGGACTCCAAGTTCGCCTAGTTCATTCGCTTTTTCATTACTCTAAGATGAGAGTTGTAGATCTTATTTTGAGTTTCAAACTCGATTAGCTTGTTCACTTTTTCATCCCTAGGAGCTGTGGACCATAATGGCCCATTACTCTCATCTAAAAATATTATAAAAGGCAACCATATGACCACAAATAGAGGGACTCTCTCACCATTTATACGCATAGAAGATACCTACAGTGCCTATTTTAAGCTGGGATGGAATAGTAACATCCTCTTTGAAGTTGATCAAATTGCATTGAACATGGTTGGGCCTATATAGTACTTGGTTCCAATTATAGAGCACTTTGTCCCTTCTCATGAGGGAAAGATGCAAAAACCAGTTTCTTTTATTTTTATTATTTACAATAACTATTACTTTTTGGGTTTTTCTTCAATTGAAGTTTGAGCGGGTATGATTGGCTTAGACTATCAGTTACAGATGCAGACGAGACGGGACCAGTGAGATGATACTCTAGCCCTGTCCATAATTAGCCTCAAATCTATTACTTAATGGCAACAAACATGAAAAAATATGAAGCTATATGATCACTGACTTCTAATAATGTTCTTATCAGGCTTCCTGTCATTGCAAAGCGACAAACACATGAATTCTGCAGAAAAGTTTATATGCCTGCAATGTGGTCCAAAGGAACCATGTAATAAAATTGGGACCAATTGACTAGCTAACTCATTGCAAAAATCTACCTACTTACATTAAAACGGGAAAAAAACAAAGAGGAAATTGTTTGTTCAGTAGTCTCTGTTGTATAGCTTTATTGGTTTGTATATTGATGCCATATAAATAGGCCAAGGGTTGGAGCTGGTAGCTTCCTGATAGAAATTGTTTCTTTCAGTTGGTTCTTACAAGACAACACATCTATCAGAACAAAATGATGATACTAACAAAATTGGTCTTTATGGCGTAGAGTTCAACTTATAATTGACCAGTAGGAAACTCAAAGCAAAGGGCTGGTCAGGGCTGCGGTGTCCATGGTCCATGCCACATGGGTTTCAACAAGGTGCTGATCTAGATGGGATTTTAGCACCTTCACTAAGGATCAGATTGGATAAACATGACTACAAAGACAAAAAAATAAACTTTCCATATGTGGATGTAAGGGTCCAGTTTTGTGTATCTATTATCTGACAGGTGGCTCTCGTTTAGTTTTATTGAGTACTAATTTGGGGCATTCTTCTCTGGCCTTGGACCACCTTATTTCACTCTCCTAATTTCTAGAAACCAGGGAACCTCTCAGGTCCCCTAAGCACAGGTTTGTCCAGCTAGTAGGAAAGTAAAAACTCATGAGCTTAAATGAGACATTATGAAAATCTAAATGCTTTGGGTTCCCATGTTTGGATTGAGACAAGTAATGCCACCTAATACCAAAAAATATACCTGCTTTATTTTTTATATATAAATTTTGGTTATGATTAATATGTTACCAAACTTACTATTAAAACTTATGGTCCCCTTCTCTTTTCCTTTATGCATACAGCTCATTACAGCAAGAATTATATCTGTGATATGTATGTATATGATTTTAAAGAACTTTGCATTAAACAGATATGGCAGACAAGCGTCATATCTGTGATATATATATGATATGTTGTTCAACAGGACAAAAATTAAAATTGAGTCTCCAATATAAAGGAATTTATACATTGATTAAACAATGACATCTTTTTTTAAAAATTTTCTTCTTAAAACAATCCATTATTTTGCAGCTTCTTCTAAACGTATGGCATCCCCTTCTCCTGCATAAATCTGGTACATCTTTATATCATATAGTACTTATTATGGAACCTGCGATCTAAATGACACAATGAACATTCCATAGTAGCAAAAACCAAAAGGGCACATGTATGTGCATAGTGCACACTAATCATAGCCAAAATGAAATTGTTGTCTGTGTGTGAATGTCTCATTTTCTGCCGTGGGATAAGGGTCATGTGCCGGCATTATAGGCCAAGAATTAACAGATAAAGGTCTCTGAGATCTCCTCCAATGAAATTATTGATGAAGCAAAAGCTTTAGGGGCTCAAAGCGATCCGTGAACATATACTGATAAATTGGCTTTTTGTAGGTGATGAACAAAAGGAAGGCCCATAGGATACAAACAAAACGATGGAGACAAAAAAAAAAATTTCTTTAGTTTTTTATTAATTTAAGAATAAAAATTCGAAGATCATTCACATGGACAAATGTGGCTTCTAACTTCTTCCAACTGAAAATTCACATGCAGCACAAACTATATCATCAGCAGCAGCAACAACATTGAGAAATCTCCAATGGGAAAATTTCAACTCAGACTGCATCTGCCTTGCTCGATTTGAATACATATTTAATTTAAAAAAAAAAGCTTTATTACACGCCCATCTTCAAATTCTAGAAGGATCCGTGAACCAAAAGTTGTAACTAGCTCGAAGTAGAACTACCTCTACTGTAACACATTTTTTCATTTTATATAAGCATTTACTGTTCAGGTGATGAGGAATCTAATTGTTGTTAAAGTGAACTAATTCCTTCAGTTTTCACTGTTAACAGGAGGCCATTGGTCCAAACGCATAATGGCTTTGTTCTTCTTGAGGAGAATGATGTGATGCATGGACATGACCACGTATGCACTTTTTGACTAAGAAGGCCCAAGCATCTGAAAATCAGGGAAATGCTTATCTTTTTTTTTTTTAATTTTAGAAACATTTATATAATGTTCTCCAAATGATCTTAAGCAACAAAAAAACAGAAGTTCTACTGGATTAACAAATATATAATTAAAGCCGCCAACGGTGTGTCATATTAGGCCTTTTCCATCTCAAAATTGTTTGTCTTTGGATTACTTACCAAAAACAAAAAAGAAAGTTGGTACATGTATCTATTTTTAATGTAAATTTTAAATAATTTATTTGTTGCCTTTTGATTTTCTTCAATAAATATTATAGTGCAATAGGATCAGAAAATGGCAATGTGACCCCTAATATTAATGAGTTTCACAGTATCTAATGTATATTCTTACTAAGATTATTAGAGAGAGATGTATAATTAAACCAATTTGTTGTCAGGGAAAACAATAAGAGACAGAAAGTTTATTTGCAATTTGTCTAATATATACAATATACAATGCTGCATTAATTTGGAGGCATATCACCGTGTTGGAGGTTGGTGAACTATAATTAATTATTTGTTTGGGCCTTATTTTGCTGGAAAAGTGGATGCCTCTTACTTAGAAGCATGAAATTGCTTAACCCTTTGTTAGTCGCTGAAACATATTCACAACCTTAATAAATAATAATGGATCAGAAGCAAACCTAATCATCTTTGTGTGCATAAAGTTCACGAGAAGACTTTAAAGTTCACGAGCACATAAGCACAAAAAGACGGCTAAGAAGGTTGTGCGGTACTCCTTTTTCCTCTCTATTCTCTCTCTTTCAAAATAAGTTAGGAGAGCAGTAGTAACACATTTTTTTATCATATTTTTTTAATATATCTTTTTTATTCAACCACATTACATATTAAAATATATATTTAATTTTAATTAACATGTAATTAATTTAATTAGTATGTAACTAATTTGATTAGTGTATAATCAAATTTGAATGCATACTTTAATTTATGACGTGATTTACTAAAAAAAAGTATATTAAAAAAAGTTATTAAAGACTCCTCAATAAATTATACCATGTTTTCTTAATTTTGTCACCACAGATAGAGGTAAAAAATGCAAACTCAGGCAAATTGGAAATAAACAAAGGAAAAAAAAAATAATGTAACAGAATTAATAAGTCTACATGTGGGTTTTCCATGCCCTCAGGTTTAGGAGACGTGTTATAAATGCATATGTAGGCAGAATGATCAAGTTGTGCATGCTGGATGTAGTTAATATTTTTTTTGTGGACAAAAATATAACATCAGTTGAAAGATGAGTTCATGATAAAAAGCCTGCTTTCCACCAAAAGGAAATAATGTTTATTTGTGAAAGCAGCAAAACTTGTCACCAATGAAACAAACAGAGTCACATATAGATATAAAAGGTACCAAAATTGGAAATGGTTTATTATTATTATAATGGTTGAACCAGAGCACATTACTACCTCTGCCTTCTGTAAACATGGTAAGAGTGGGTAAGTGGGAACGCAAAATTATTGTAATAAACAAGCTAGTATTGTTTATTTCTACTTTCAGTTTTATCTTGTTTTTTGGGATCATATTATTCAATTAAAATAGTGAATTATTCAACTTGGAACTATTGCTGCTATGTTATGAATCATAATAAGAGCAAGAACCATAATAAGCAACATTGATGGTGAAAAAAAAAAGGATTTACGCTCGTGAGAGGATGAAGAAGATCATGGTTAGAAGCAAAGATCTGGAGGGAAAGGGACTTGTGGAAAAGGTTAAGGGAGTTACAGATAAACCCAGTTGATGAGAATGAGCAGTGACTTTCAAGCAGTGGCATTTATGTAAATATGTGGCTGGCAGTTGACATTTGATTCAACCGGCACCTCATGCACTGAAGAAGAGAAACTCTGAGTGAGTGAAGCGAACACATGGAAATAACAAAAACCCATATTTAATGTTTGATGATTGCATATGATAGTCCACTCCACCTCGTGCCCATCACTGTCATCCCAAAAGACAAAAAAATTATTTTATATTTTAAAATAAGTTTTTAATATTCGTATTTTGTCATAAATATTTTTAAATAATTTTTAATTTTTTTATTAAATAACTCAAAAATTATGATATCACAAATGTAGTTTAATAATAACAACTGCGTTATTCGCTCAATTAAAATACTTCAATTTTTATTAACTCTCTCACAAACTCATTATATATCGAAAGTTACAATAACATACAGTTTGATTTGATATTTTTCACATAAAATTTATAATGTAAATACGGTATACGTATTTTAATTATACGAGAAATATTATCTTAATAATAATATAAAAAAATTAACATAATATACAATTATATCATCTACAATTTTGTCTCCACCATTTTTATTATTTTAATTCAATTTCACTTTTACCTGCTTTATATCGTTTACATTAATAAAAAATTTTGTCTCTTATTTCTAGTTCTGCAACATGTTTGGCTTGCTGATTAACTGAAATTCAAATTGATCCTGAATTGTCTTTACAAAGTACGCCTAAAACATCCACAGTAGAGCTTCATTTCAAATTAAAATAGCATGTTTGTCATATGAATGAAGAAATAGGGTACCAAAAGAAAAGGAGAAATAATCGTTTCCAGGGTAGATATGTGGAAGCCTCATTACGCTGAAGAGATACACACGGATGGCGTGGCAAAATAGGAAATAAAAGAAAGGTGCTAACTGGTCCCTTAAGTTGAGCAGCAACCATGATTGCATAATCATTACCCGAATCCAACCCTCAATCTGTTGTAGTACTGCGCCTCTAATCATCCATTAAATTAAGAATTTAATTTTGATTCATCATCTAATTATATATTGATCAATTTTGACTTTCACAATCATTACTTAAAAATTTTAAATTTTTTAACGATGTGTTAACACATTATAGAATAATTAATAGTGTAAAAAATTTTACATTAACATCGCATCAAATTTAAATTCTCTCACCTTATCAACTTTTTATCTATGATAATTGTATTATTAGAATTCAAATTCAAGAGTTTCCCGTTTTGAAATTGAGAGAGCCTCCTTTCATCTTAAATTTTATTGAATAGGAAAAAAAAAATAATGCATTCCCCACTCACATGGGGATTTTGACATATGATCTAAGGAAAGTAAATTTTCCTGTTCATTTGTTTGATATCTGTGAACTTTTTTCATTGCAATACTTCACTTTCTTTGTTTTGGGGGCCTCAATAGATTTGAGAACCTTATGGGCAGAAATGTTGCCAGCAGCAACATGATATCGTACTTTTTCTTCTTGTTTTTATTCATATGCACAGAAAATGTTGTCCAGTATAAACATGAATAAATGCTGCAAATCAGTGGGCGTGAGGAGGGTTTCTCACAGATACTTCCTTGCAAGTACAATAAGTTGCTTTATTTTTTATTCATTCACCTTTTCTTGATATCTTCTCTCAATCTCTTGGGGTTCACCAGCAAATTTTCACTTTCGGTTTATTAAGGAAAAGAGGAACCAAAAAAGCGAAATTGGAGGACCAAAAAAGCGAAATTGGAGGACCAAAAAAGCGAAATTGGAGGAAATAGGCTAAGGAGTGCCTTCCTGATCATATAGGAGTGGCTCATGGCTTAAGACAAAAGTGACAAAAGTCTTGGCCCGTGAACGTTGCATGTGATCATAAAAGACCTGTTATAATTAGTGTGCCCTTGACACCTTATAGACCCACTCACGTGGTTTTCTTTTGGCTTTTGCATCAAATATTGATTTATTACATTACTAAGAGAAGTTGATTTTTTTTTTATACACAATTTGTATGAAGGAAGCAAGCAGGAGAAATGTGATGCATACCTCTGACCATTGACAAAAACGGTGAAGAAGGGGAATATGGACCTAAAATCCACCTTTTGTTCTAAATATTTTCTTGGTTAGTCCCTAAATGAACAGGTGCAACATTTGTGTCAAACTCCTTTCCACCTTAAACAAGTATTGCATCTACAAGAATCATTCTGTGGTACTGAAACATGCTAGTCCTTGTGAAGAAATCTTTGTCACCCTTCACTTTTAATTTGTTTATAATTGGTATTAAGCGAAGAAATAATAATGCTATTATTGGGTTAAGCTAGGGAATGAAAAGAAAGTTGGACAAGACAACAGGTAGATTTGGTATCTACTCTCATCCAATAGGGTAATTCTGATGGGCATGTATGCATGGTTAAAATACAATAGTAGCCCCCAACTGTCACTTGGTTTGGTCACATGTATTGACTTTGGATATGTGGCAAGAGAAGAGCCGCCCTACTGCTCACTAAACAAATTCTAACCAAAATTCACAAAAAGGAAAACAAACTAATTAATGAAAGAAAAAAGGAAGAAAGGAGAATGAATCATAAATGCCTTGCATTATCAAGAATATTTTATGCTTGTGTATGCTGCACAATTATTATTAGCTTTGAAGTGCTCTCCTTATATAAACATAACCATGACTTGTATTTTGGCAATACAAAGAAGTTCTCTGTTTCTCTCTCTCTCTCTCTCTCTCTCTCTGCCTCTCTCCTGAGTTTCTAACTTTCTACTCACATTGCCACATAACTACCAAAAATGAGTGGCTTGAGTTTCAGGGTCTTCACATACATGCTTCTAATTGCATTTGTTATTTGGTCTTCCAATTTTGAAGCCTGCATTGCAAGAAGAGGAAAACATTGGAGGCAAAACAGAGCTGTCACAGCTTCTCTTTTGAAGAAGAAAGGAGATAGTTATGGCAATGGTCACAGCCACCATGGTGGAGGATCAAAACCAAAGCTTCCATCATTACCAAAGGCTCCACCACATAAAAGCACTCCCTCACCATCACCAATTCCACCTAAAGAAGATAACCCCTCATTTCCGCCACCAAAAGCTTACCATGGTGGGTCTTCTACCACCTTTAATGTGCTAGATTTTGGAGCTAAGGGAGACGGAAGTACTGATGATACAAAGGTAACTCTTTGAATCTCATTACACTCAGCAAATGGTTTTAATGTAGCTTTTGCTTACAAGTTAACATGTAAGACCGAGATTTTTCAGTTTATCACAGAATTCAGTGTTCCCATGATAACGCATGGAACTCTTTGAATTATGTTATGAAATTTACTGGGAAAGTGAGTACAAGTGGAGAAGTTTTTTGTTTTGCTTATGGTTACAACTTTCATAATATTTAGTGTTACCATTAAAATTCAGGGGAGTGCATAAGAAAACTTCTGGTTAAATTTTGATTTTGGTAATGGGACCCATGTTGGGAAAGGAGGTGTTTAAAAGAGAAATAACAGGACAGTTAGTGTATTAAGGGTGATAAAATATTGACATGATATTAATTAATAATTAATTATTATAGTTAATTTATAAAATAATTATTATAATAATTGATTTATTAACATTCTATTGGTGATATGTATCTAACTTAAATTCATCAAATTTATTTAAGAATATATTGTGTTCAAAATCACGAAAATTAGAAAAAAAAAAATCTACCTTGTAATGATTAGGCTCACCTACCCAAGTTGATGGTAAAATAATATGGCATTAGGAGCATAAAGAATTGTTTTCCTTCTGTCTTTTCTGTTTGGGTGTAACTATGGAGTTAATAATTTGCCATTAAATAAAGTTTACCATGACCATAGATTGATTATATATTGAAAGCTAAATAGTGAAAATTACATAAAGGTGAAGACACAAGTAACAAACCAAAGGGGTGGGACCTACTTGGGAAATGATTCTCGTTATGACAGTTAGGTCACGATTCCTACAATAATTTTATTGTAGTGACACACACATGTACGAACAAACACTAGGCGTGGAAAACCGGGCTTTTCATATTTTGCAAAATCAGTAGTCTAACCTTTCACCTATTACTTAGTATAGTATTAATTATATATATACCCACACAAGGACTAGGTTAGCAATTTACACATCTCCATAAAAAAATGTGTAGGTTAGTCTAAAGATATATTTCGATGATGGGGTTTTGGAGAATTTTAAAAGAAAAAGAAAGAAAAAATATATTCTTTATTTTGAGTAAACACCATTATCCTAAAATCAGACCAATCAATCAGATCCGATTAGTTAAACTGGGAAGTAGTCTAGTGTCCGGTCCAGTTTGGCGCATATAACCAAATTTTTCAAAACCACTTGGGTCAAACAAGGTGAATTGGACCAGTGAGACCAGTTCACGGATCATAATATGGACAAAAGTTCAAACTTTTAAACTTGAACCCTGGTTTTAAGAATAAGTGAGCAACCATCAAACCACTAGGCTAACACATGTTAGCTATTTTGTCATATTATTTCATTTATAATAATCCTGAACAAAAAAAAAACTTATGTAAAACTCTTATCTTATTAATTATTTTATGACATAATTTTTTTTAAAAATTTTTTAATCATTCCAGTCTTAATAAATTTACGTACATTAATATATAATTATATTTTAAATAATTTTTTATTTATTTAATTAGTACATATATAATTATAAATATATATAAAAACATATTTATATATATTTAACTATATTTCGACTTGACTACGGTTGAACTATTAAATCTTGAATCAGTCTCTCGACTTATTTAATGACTAGTTCGATTTTCAAAACTTTGGTAAACACTATATATTTGATATTTTTTTAAAATGAAGGAATAAAATAAAATATGATTATATAACCTTTTCAATCATTCTTGAATCATTTTTATCAACATTTTATAATTCTTTTAATTTAAAAATGAAAAATAAACTTTCTCTATCATTTTTCTCTAAAACCCTTCATCTAATCATACCATAAGGGAAATGCTAACCTATACATCTTCATGTGTAGGTTAGTAATCTACACATTTACATTAGAAATGTGTAAGTTAGCAGTTCCATATATACATACGTATAGTTTATTCCTAACTAACACCTAGCCTTGTTATTATGACTATGAATACAGTTTACTATTACTTTGAGTTGGTACTGTAATTTTTTTTTTTTTGGTGGAAGTTGGTACTGTAATTGAAGTAGCTATACATTGAAATGCAATGCAGGCATTCCAAGCTGCATGGGCTGAAGCTTGTGAGGTAGAGGCATCAACAATGCTCGTCCCAGCAGATTACGTCTTCTTCGTGGGGCCCATTTCATTCTCAGGCCAATACTGTAAACCCAACATCGTTTTCCAGGTAACATAACTACCTAAAGAGAGTAAGTAGCAGAAAAAGAAAGAAAGAAAGAAAGAAAGAAAGAAAGACTAAATAACATGTGAAAACATGATACCCCACATCCTAATATTCAAAAGCCAAATATGATTTGACAAGAGAAAATAACATCAACATGTGTCTGCCTTACTTCTGCAAATTCAGAAAATTACAAAAACTTAAATTACCCCACCACCACCTCTTCTTGTTATTTTCTTTACTTTCACTTGTGAAAATATATATTCACCTAATCACCTCTACACATGACTGTCCCTTTCGGTTATGCATACTGTGGCAAGTGACACTTCAGTTGTAAATGAGGTTAATAAGGTTATGTTTTGTCAGCTTGATGGTACCATTATTGCTCCAACAAACCCCAAGGTTTGGGGCAGAGGACTACTACAGTGGTTGGAATTTACAAAGATGGTGGGAATTACCATTCAAGGAAATGGTATCATTGATGGAAGAGGCTCAGTGTGGTGGCAAGACCAACCATTTGATAACCCTATAGATGATGAAGAAAAGCTCATAGTCCTATTAAACCACACAGTAGGGAGGCCACCAGTGCCGGTAATTTTCCTTCTTGCTTTGCACCTTACATAGCAATTTTGTTGCTGCTCACCAGAGGCTAATCATTTTATACCTCTGCAATTGTACTAGATTCAAAGTGAGCTGGGAGGAAAAATGCCATTCATCAAGCCAACTGTGAGGACCATTTATACCTTTCACAAAAACAATTTAATTCATGTTTAAGAGATCTTGGAACATAATGATTGTGATTTGTATGTACAGGCACTACGGTTCTTTGGGAGTATTAATCCAACAGTCACAGGCATAACAATTCAAAATAGTCCACAATTCCACCTCAAATTTGACAACTGTAATGGAGTCCTGGTCCATGATGTGAGCATATCATCTCCTGGTGACAGCCCTAACACAGATGGAATTCACCTTCAGAACTCCAAAGATGTATTGATTCACAGCAGCACTTTAGGTTGCGGTAATATTTCAACTATGGATAAGTTATTGCAAATTTCCATTTCATTAGAACAATGAATGCATCTGTGCAAAAAAACAAAAGCAAAAACACATTATGTAGACTAACAAGCATAAATAGCTCGAAGATGGCTGAGTCTTGTTTTGAATTTCAATTGTTGTGCAGGAGATGACTGTATTTCCATACAAACTGGATGCTCAAACGTATATGTACACAATGTCAACTGTGGACCAGGGCATGGAATCAGCATTGGAGGTCTAGGCAAGGATAACACCAGAGCCTGTGTCTCGAACATTACTGTCAGAGACGTCAACATGCACAACACAATGAATGGTGTTAGAATCAAAACATGGCAGGTAAAATATGTCCAATACAATATAGTTATGATTATAAAGATTCCTATGTTGAAGGTTGTAAGACAAAATAATTGTTCCACAAGTTAACTGGCAAATTTGACTTCAAAATCATTTTATACCACTAGGTGAATTTTTTTTTTAAATAAGAATGATTAGCCACTACAATGATATTGGTAATCTGTTAACTGGATTGAATGTGGAACTTCTGGAGCACAAATGAGTTCATTAATAGTCAATTTTAAACCTTCAACTGCTTTCTGCATAATGTTTTGGGTAATGAGAAATTTTCCAAATGGAGTAACCATTCTGACATGCAGTAAAATTTGTATTTTCCTGTAGCCTACTATCCAATTAATAAAACATTTCTGTGTTGTTATCAATGCTAAATATGATTCAATCAAATGCTACAAATTTTTCATTCAATCCAAGTACTCCCATGAATTGCAACATTAGAGCTTGATGAAAAAGTTTGATCTCTTACAAATTAAGTAACATCTCTGCAGGGTGGATCAGGATCTGTGCAGGAAGTACTATTCTCAAATATACAAGTTTCTGAAGTTCAACTTCCAATTGTGATTGACCAATTCTACTGCGACAAAAGAACCTGCACAAACCAAACATCAGCTGTGGCTCTCGCAGGAATCAACTATGAAAGGATAAAGGGGACATATACAGTTAAGCCAGTACACTTTGCCTGTAGTGATAGCTTGCCATGTGTAGATGTTTCTTTAACCACTGTTGAGTTAACACCAGTTCAAGAACAATACCGTCTATATGATCCATTCTGCTGGCAGGCTTATGGTGAATTAAAAACTCCAACAGTCCCACCAATTGCTTGTTTACAGATTGGGAAGCCACCAAACAATCGGATTCAGACAAATCATGATTTGTGTTAATCTTAGATTTATATTCAAATGGTTAGCTAGTTAGATAAAGCAGGTATATTTACTTTATAGGGAATTTTCTTCATTAGGGTAATATTGATTTACCATTGTGAGAGTATACTGGCCCTGCTTTTAGCAAGAGGCCAAGAATAGTGTGAAAGGCAGCCATGTAGCTATGGCATATTGCCTGAGTGTGAGATATTATACTGAGTGCTAGCATCTATGAATGCAATAGTTGCAATATAAATATTGTCTTTTATACAAATCCATAATTACGGAATTTTAATCAAAGGACAAGAAAAAGAATATAATATGCTGCAGTATATAGAGACATATCCGCATCAGTTTCCTGAACTATTTCTAACTTAAACTGGGAGAAAATTTAGCCATGCATAAAAAAGGAACATAGATGACATTGTTAGATTTTTCACATCGTCTGCTGCAATCTTCTGAGTGTGATTTATGTACCAACTTGATGTCAATCGGTTTTAAATTGGAATCTCACATGATATCAAACTCAAGATCTCATCTCCGTCGTGAAGTAACTCAAAAAAGATCACATGGTATCAATCGGTTTATGTACTTATGTTCTATTCCGAACAACAAGAAGTCGGGTTCCTGCAAGAGAAGAGGAGGTACTTTCCTCTTGTGTAACTTATCTCTCTACCAAATAATTACAATTTATGGCTGAAAACACATCAGTCATGTGATTCTCATCTTTGAAGTAACTCATTCATACACCTAATGTGTCTTGACCCCAATAATCAAGTACTGATCAAAGCACAAGACTCCATCAACCTAAACTTTTGGTCCCCAACGATTTGTAGAAAATCAATTTATTGCTTGCATTTACTGATTGATCAACAGTCACATCTTACGTCTCTCCCTTTCTTTATTGCTTTCTAGAAAATCAATTTAGATGTAGTGTTACCAGACATCTGCCTTCGCTCACTGTCACCTCATAATCTTATAAAAAAACGTATGTAGACAGCAAAAAAAAATAAGAAATGGACAATAACATGAAGAAATAACAGAGCTATAAAGGTAGTCAATTCCATAACAACAACACGAGATCCAGACTCTAGAGAAAGAACATCTATCTATACTTAGCTTCTATATATTTGAAAATTTATTGGAAAGATTTGTAGAAACACCTCCAAACTTTAAATCATTCCCGGACAAGGACCCAGGAAAAATTCAGAAATCAAAACTATTTAGCGCTACTACAAGTTGTGGTTAAGTTTTACCTGCCAGTAACATATGGTTTGTCCTTTTTTGATAAATAAGGAGAAGAAGGGAATGGGACAAATAATTATACAAATCATTTTCATGATCTCAGAAATTAACTTGAAAAACTAGTTTGTATATATTTCCAATCTGACTATCCCAATTAAGACATGGTTACAAACCACATATATTTTTGTCCATTCAAAAGAAAGAAAGCAAGAGGAGGGAACAGAATCAGTTGACTTGATAGAATCAACAGTTTGCAAAGTTTCACCTCGGCACCTTGTGAAAGAGAGTTGGATCTTCTCTGAGAAGATACTTTGCACTTTTGCAGTAAAAGCCTCCTGCACATCAGGTAAGTGGGGAAGGTTGTTGATCTATAGTTACGAAGCATGAGTAGTTCATGATGTTTGTGTAGCTATGTCGGAGATGTACCCGTATTAATATCAGATATTGAGATATTTGATAAATGTTAGTTTAATTTTTTAACAAAAATCGTATTTCTGTATCATACTTATATTGTATCTAATATCCATATCCGTATCTGTGTTATATAATATAAATTCTTCAGGATTTAATATCAAAGTGGCATTTTGAACATTGGAAGCTCCAAAAGTCCAGTGGAGCAGCCTGACAAAAATAATCATTATATTCTTACATCAAATAGTGTATATATTTTTTTTTACACCTTATCTAATATCATTTATTATACATATTTTTTTATTATTTTTTCTCACTCAATCACATTTATTAAAAATAGTGTAAATAGTAATACATTCCTAAAAAAAATGTAAGAGTATTTTATCCTGACAAAAATTCATGTCTGTGCATGTGTGCGCATTAGTGGAGCACAAAGCAGGGCCAGGAGAGGGTGATTGAAACTGAATGCGAGGAAAAGTAAATTTTTCCTCGTGATTTCTACTACTCTAGGTAATAATGAAAATCCAAAAGTTCTATGTAATTTTATTTGGTTTTACTATCTCAGTTAAGATACCATATCCACATGTGGAAAGGTATTTGCAGACTTATAAGAAAGTTTGGGAATCAAAAACAACAAAAGGAAGAAAGAATATAGAGTAAGAATATGAATCCAAAAGTTGATATTATTTTCATCACCATAAAAATAATATCAATAATAATAGTAATAACAATTACAAATGTTTTATTTATAGACTATCAAGTATTCTTTTCTTTTTAAAGAATCTAAAAATTTGGTACAGAGGACTAAAAGGGATGAAAATTCAGAGAAGGAAAGAGGCCTAGGCAGACATAAAAGTAGCTACCATAAGTTCATTCCTAAATGTTACGGATGAAGTTCACCCAACCAAATACGGAAAACGATATGGTTCCTTGTTAACTATCCGGTTTGAAGCAAACTAGAAGAAAACAGACTAGAAAAGTCACCATCAGCCTATGGCATTGGGTGAAGTCTTGAGACAGCTCGTGATGTACTATTTTTGGAAATTTTGATAATCTAATTGGCTTGAAAGGCTTTTAAGCATGAGCGATCCTCCCAAGATATTCAGACCTTTAACGGTGAGACTTCATAAGGACTATCGGTAAATGGCATCTTAAGATCATGAATCTACCTAAGAACAAAAAGTCAAAATACATTAAAATTCCCATTTGCGCCTAAGTAACTTGTTTATGCTAACTAGACTTGATAGCCTTTATACTTATACCCTAGCAAGAAGAGGTAAAAACCTTAAACAAATAAAAAATGGGTTTACATATACAAAGCCCAAACTTTGTAACTAATCAACCCCTTTTCATAAATGCGCTTTGTCCCTTTCATACATAAATTCTCTATAAATAACCATGAAGCATAACACAGAATAAGAATAGAAGTGACAAAATAGGTTTAACACATTGAGTTAATCCATCAATTCATTATTTTTTAATGAGTTGAGTTTAAGATTTTAATCTATTTTTATTTTTCAACCTCAGATAATTAAGGAATCAATATAACTTGCGGGTTATGCATAAGATGATTTAGACAGGTTGATCTGTTGGGTTGGGTTTTTTTTTAAAGTGTTATAAATGAATCTTTTTATTTGTGTTTGTGATATTTTTATGAGTATGATACTAATTTTTTTTATTTTTTTAGTCTCTATAAATTATAATTTTTCTATTTTTTAAAAATTTTTATAGATTTTTTTTGTTTTTTGTACATTTTTCTTTTTAGTTTAACCCGCTAACCCACAAACTCATCCTAAAACGGTGGGTTGGCTTCTTCCAACCCATTTATCAAAACAGAACAGCCTCGTCATATTTTGGCAAGGCAGAGGCAGGATCTTGACCCGCTTGCCACTTCTAAATAAGAACCTTGGACAGATTACTGAAACTCTATGCAGTTCAATATTCACCCTTCTGAACTTTTCTCATGCTTGTTCTACCGAATTCTTGATCCAAGCAGGCAGAGTCAGACCTCATTTCTTCACTTGTCTCACAAGTATGCAAATCCCTTTTCTGATTCCTAGTTTCATTCAAAAACACCCCGGAACACCAAACCATAAGGAATCAATAAACCATCAATTAAGGCATCAAGATTAGATTTATATTTTAAGAGGAACCTGCATATATTATGCATTGAACTTTCTTCGATCACTGATAATCACAGATTTCATATATTAATAAACTTTTATTTTTAGTCCTTTACAGTCTTTATGTACTTAATTGATTAAGTTTGATTATATTTTATAAGTTTAGACTTAAATTGAACTTAATTGATCACTCTAACATTATTAAGATTTTATACTGTTTCTGTATTTCGGTCATATTTTGAGTTCTAGATATCTAAAAATTATGTATCTTGCTTTGTAGGAAAGATAAGAGAGAGTTCTATAACTTTTATGAGAACTCCAGAGCTGAATCGGATATCTAGTGGACCGAATTGGGCTTGAAAGTAAGAACACAGGTGCTGTCGCTAGAACCCGAGTAACATGCATTAATTGGTCCATAACTTGGGTTGTAGGGATCTTTTGGAGCTGAAACCGATGCCATTAGAAAGCTTACACACAAAGCTCAAACTCTTATAAAGACCACTAATTGAAATTATAATTTTTTTATTGTGTTCTACCCCTATGAAGTTGATTGACTAGTCTAGAGACTCATTAAGAGTGATTTGGGCATAATTCTTTCATCTTAAACTCAAATCAAGTGATTTCGATGGCTAAGAAAAATTAAGAGGCAAGGAATTAACTTTAACCTAGGGCAAATTAGGATTTTTAATTTTAAGTCAGTTATTTTCTGTATAAATAAGGAACCCGAGGTAGATAGTAGCCCTAAGTCGTATTACTTGATTTTTTTACCTATAATTTTCTCTTTTCTTTTGCAAACCGTGTGCGGCAATCAGGAAGAACTAAACATTTGAGATTAATTCAAGGATATTGAGGAAATTCTGTTTTGGTTTTGAGATTCTGTACCTAATTTCAATTTTAAATTAAATTAATTATCTTCTTTTTTTTATTTGGATTTCGAATTACATGATTAGAAACTTCTGTTATGTGATGTGATCAGATTGGATCCTTAATCTTAATTAGGATTTGTGATTAAATTGTGGTTGATTAATTGTGGTTTAGTTACATGAATTGAAGACGGTTAGGTTAGCAGATTTGTTAATGTAAGTTAATTGAATATGCTGGTTATTAAACTAACATAGATTGCATGATTCTAGTGATCATAGGTTTATGAATCATTTATTAGTTAAATTCTAAGTGATTATCTAGTGGTGAATTCTATGTGTTTGATATAGAGATTTCAATCAATCATATATTAACCAATTAATTTAATTCATATGCATGTTTAGTGATCGATGACAAACCAACTAGGTTTTTGACAATTTCTTAGATTAGATGTTTTGTAATTTGATTTTTTTATATTTAATTATTGCATTTATATTATGCATACACAATTTCTTCCTTATTTGACTTTAATTTGATTTGATTAGTATATTGATTCTTAAAAGACGATTCAGTTCATTGTCTTATTCTATAGATTATCAATAAAATTAGAATTTTATTATTTTGTTGAGCTTAACACTTGAATCAGTCACCACATCCTTCCAAATTTATCATTTTCTAACCACCATCATTCCTTTCATGAAAATTTGTGAGAAAAAGAAAAACACGGAACGACATTAACCCTTTGTTTGGATGTGGAGAGAAAATGGAAAGAGAGAAAATAGAGAGAAGAGAAAATAAAGAGAAAAGTACATTTTCTCTTTTATTGTTTGGATGAGGAGAAAAATGAGAGAAAGAAAATGAGAGTTGAGTAAAAAAAAGAATATAATATATAATTATATGAAATGATATATTTATTCTTATTGAATATATAATTGAATATAAATATATTATTTTATATTTTTAAATTAAACATTTTTTAAAATTATATTAAGTAAATAAATACATTTTATAAAAATACTAATTTAAAAATAATTATTAAATTTAAATTATAAATTAAATATAAAATAATTTTTTATTAAAAAATTCATTTTTTTTATATCATTTTTTTATATTCCTCATCTTTCCTATACATTCCCCCACCCACCCTCCAGACGTTCCCCCTCCCCTTTCCTTCTTCATCCTCATCTCTCCTCCTTCATATTCATTCTCCCACCTACCCCACCAACCCTCCAGATGTTCCTCCTCCCCTTTCTTTCTTCATCCTCATCTCTCCCCCCTCATATTCATTCTCTCACCTATCGACCAGCATCCTCTCCCCCAAAATCAACCACCCCACGCACTCCTTCCACCAACCACCTTGCTACTACCTCCCCCACCAACCAGCAACCACTTCAACCTCCATTAATCCCTCGCCTTCAACCCCCACCATGGTGGCTAACTCTTGCTGCACCACTTCGATTCGGTTCCAGTTTACGTGATAGAAGCGTGCCGCGTGATGAACCCTCTCAGCAGTATGGTGCGATGCGAGAGCCGAATCCGTTGCGGCTCAGACGGTGAGACGGTGAGCGACGCGATGGAGTCGCGAACTAGGTCAGCGACGAGCGGCAGAGTTACGACAGACACACGAAGGAAGAAAATGGTAGGGCATATAAGGGTCGTTTTATGCCTAATCTCTTAATCTCCCCCATTTTCTTCGAGAAAACTTTTTACATGAGTCCCACGACATTTTTTTTTCTTTTTTACCTATTTTCTTTGTACATCCAAATGAGAGAAGAATGAATAATCATCTCATTTTTTTTTCACTCATTTTCTCTTGAAACAAACAAAGGGTGAAGCATAAATCGAATATAAAGAAAATGCAAGGCATTCAGAAAAATGGTTGAGACTATAAAATCATTAAAAAGATTTTAATGCCTCATTGACAAGCCACCTACGCACCGTTTCTCTTCATTTTCGGACACACACTGTTGTTGATTTAATTAATACTTCCTTTTCAAATTTCCTAACATCTACCCTATTTTGTATTCTTATAAGGCACTTATTAGCATAATTGTAAACATCGGACTAGCCGGTGGCGGGGGCGGTTAATTTGAAATCAACTCTTATATTTTTATATCAAATAATATATATATTTTTATATTTTATTTAATATTATTTATTATATATATTTTTATTATTTTTTTATTCAATCACATTCATAAAATATAATATAAATAATAATATATCTTTTTTTGGAAATATAAAAGTATTTTTTTTCATTTGAGATAGTCGCAATTCAAGTTTTAAGTAGGTTCAGTTAATTTATTAGATCATTTTTTTATTGATTCCATTAGACTTGAATTGACCTGGTTGTCAACTTGACCAGTTGACATGGATTGGTCATTTTTTATAGAAAAATTAAATATAATTGTAATTTTCAATATTTAAATATCATACTTAAATTTTTTTATTATAAAATATATTTTATCATTAAATTATATATATTTCTGTTAAATATTATTTTTAATTTTTTAATTTATCATGTAATTAATATATTATTATCACTATTTATTTAAAAATATTTTTTTCATGTAATATTTTTTGTTTAATATTTTTTAATATAATATATTTTATATCAAATAAATTTTTATATAATTTTTTAAAAATATTTACTTTTTTACCTAAATTTTCTAATTCAATGGATTGATCACAATAAAAGCCTCTTGACTTGACTTCTGATTAAATCGAGCTCCTGTCTAAATTATATAACAATGCTTATTAGTAATATTTTTTTTAACCGTGACTGCACTTGATAATAAACCTTTTTTTTTTTTTAAACTGTCAACTTTGGGTCTATAACTATTCCCTGTTATTACTACAGGATCAGCACAGCCACACCTTATATTATCCGAAACCAACACAACATCTTCAACCTCTCTTTAATAAATCCAAAAGCGTCACCATCTCTCAACGCTTTCTGCCATTGGTAAAAAAGAGCTATAGCTCAGACTCAGAGCTCCAATGGCAGAGAAGGACCTTGACACCGTGACCAGAAGGGTCGCCTCTGTAGCCAACCACCTCATTTCCTCTCACTTGGCACCTTCTCCTTCTCCTTATAGGGCAGTTGAACTTGGGTTGTGTACCACTTCCAGTTCCCGTTCCAGTTCCAGTTCCAGGAATGATAGCTACCAACGTGTTCACGGTGATGTTCCCTCTCATGAAGTCGTTTGGAGGATTGCTTCCGATGATTCTGGAAAGGACTTCACTGACATTGTGTATGAGAAGGCTGTTGGGGAAGGAATAGCCAAGGTTCTGTTTCTGGTTTTCTTTGTTTGAAGTTGTTTTGCTTTTCAAAGTTTTGAAATTTTGATAGTTGTTTTTGGCAAGTGTTGCAGATTACCATTAATAGGCCAGAGAGAAGGAATGCTTTCCGTCCCCTTACGGTTAAGGAGCTTATTCGTGCTTTCAATGATGCCAGGGATGATAGCTCTGTTGGGGTCATCATTCTGACCGGGAAGGTACCTGCTACTGCCCTTTTGTATTTATTTTATTTTATTTTATTTTTGGAATTTAAATAGACAAGTTGAGGCAATTATGTTAGAGTGAAAGCAAATGGATTAATGACAAGTGGTTAATCAAATCATATCATTGCCTTACCATTCACCATTCACCATTCACCAGTCACTAGTTATGTGACTTAATTCGCCTATTTTAATCCATCATCTTGATCTGGCTTAGATTTTCGGAAATTTGCCCCACTTTTATTAATTATTGCATTGTTCTTGTTATAAAAATAATGATAAATAGCAATAGAAATAGAGAAGAAATAGAGAGAATAATATTATTGATCAATATAAAATGTGCATATTACATAAGGTAAAGTATTTATAGTCAAAGGATGAGGTATCCAAAACTATATCAAATTCTAATAAGATACAAGTTTCTCTGTAACCAAATCCCAGTGAGATACAAGTTTCTTTATAATCAAATCCTATAAAATCATAATTAGATAATAATAATTTATTGTAATATCTTTTGGACATCTACTTTCCAATAATTTCATAGCACTTCCCCTTAGATGTCTATTAGGAATATGTCTCTTTAAAACCTTACTAAAAAAAAACCCAATAAGGAAAAATTCTAGTGAAAGAAAAAGACTACAATATCCTTTGTGTGAAGAACTGCCTCATTAAAAACCTTATCAAGATAAACCTTGTAAAACAAAACCTTCATTAAGGAAAAAAAAGTATAGTATTTGTCCCCTTATTGATAGCATCACTTAAGATCTTTGAATTGATACATTCTCCCCTTCTTGGAAGCATCACTTGAATGATTTTGTTGAACAACGATTTCTCCTTTCTTTCGAAGATCATGTGTGAGGAAGGCTGTCTCCTTTAATATATCTTACCTTCAGTTGAACTATACAAGGAGTGTTGTCCTCATATAAAGCTGTTGGAGTTTCTTCCTCATAAACAATCCACAAAAATTTCGAACATACTAAATCATTGCACTGTATAGCTATTTCAGACCTTGCTTTAGATGGATTGAAAAGTTCCTTTATCTGCATAAACAATTTTGATATAGATTCATATAAAATAAACACATATGTGTTATTCCTTGGAGATATCAAAATGTAATTGCATCTACCACTGAAGAATAAACTTCTCCGTAGTCAATATCAAGTATGCTTCATATTTCATGATCTTCTCATAAGCACCCATTTGTATCCCACAAATTTTACATTTTCTGAGGCTCGAACTTCAAGTCAATTAAAACTTCTTTTGGGCTCGAACTACATGTTCAAAATTGTCATGTTTTACAAGTGGGTTCAATTTTTCTTGCAAGACATTTTTCTATTTTGGCCAATCATTTCAATGTCGATACTCTTCGACGGTTCTATTTTCAAGATCCTCATTCTCATAATATTACGTGCTACATTATATACAAATACGTTATTGACAACTTTTTCCTTTTGATTCCATATTTACCCCCAAAGGGACATAATTTATTGAGATCTCATCATTTTCACTATTTTCAGTTACCTAAACTTCTTCTGGTGCTTGAGCTATTTCTAAAGTTCGGACTACTTCAGGAGTCTTTATTGTGTCTCTAACCTCTTCATCAAGCGTACCATCTTTAGGATTATTTTCCTCCTTTAACAATCGATTGATCAATGATGCTTTTGGCGTATCTTTGACTCATGGAGCATTTATAGTTGGTATAGGATTAGTTATCCCTTTGGTAAAAATGTATCCGACAATTCATTTGTTATCTATTGCAATGGTATTATCACATTGCCTTGTTTGAGGATCTAAATCATATAATGGTGATGCATTTCAAGTAATTCCATTTTCTAACTACTTATTCTCTCTCCCTAATATTGGAAACACTTGTATCCAACATGTAATCCTAACTTTTCTTTGGGGACTCGTAATGGTGCGATGTAGTGGAGCAATCATGACTATATGAGCAACAAATTCAATATAAGATAAAATACATTAGTCAAGAATATTTGAAAATAAAATATCATGAATGAAATACAAAAGATATTTCATACCAAAGAGTAAAAAGAAAATATTACTAGCTGAGCTAGTTAGTACCTTCATTATTGCATTGTTCATTTAAAGTAATTTTGGAGCATGTATTCAGTGTTTATGCTTTGTTATGTCGTGCTTGTCCTATCATATTGTCAGAACAATCACCAAATAAATGGAAACTATTGTTTCTTAATCATGATGCTTTCCAATACAGCAATAAACACGACATGTTGTTGTCACATTGACAGAACTGAACCCCATGAGGACATGAATGTAATGTTCACATTTTATGTGCAAACCAGTGTGGAATTGATGTTGATGACATATTGATGTTGCAGGGAACCACGGCATTTTGTAGTGGTGGTGACCAGGCTTTGAGGACCGAAGATGGTTATTCTGATTATGAAAATATTGGTAGCCTTAATGTGTTAGACTTGCAGGTATATTAATTGATTCCAGATTTTTCTAATTGGGTGGATGGAAGTGATCACCATCACTTGAACCAACCCCTTGTGGTTTTTGAGGCATCCAACTCAATGGAGCATGAATCTTCAAGTTTACCAGTGATTGTGTTGTTTCCATGATTTGTAATGATTATCAATGCTTAATTTATAATGTTATGGAAAATAATATTTGTCCCTTTCTTACTTTGCTTTTCTTTATTCTTTTCTCCTATTTTAGGTCCAGATCCGCCGCCTTCCAAAACCAGTAATTGCGATGGTATTCTCCATACCTCTTTGCACTTTTATTCTTAATTAAATTCGCTTACTTTTGTGCTTAAACAGCATGCATTTCAATTTTTTGGTAAATGTGATCTTTAATCCCCCGTCTGCAATTTTAGGTCTCAATTTCTAGTTAATAATATCATGTCTAGTTTTTTTGCTCTTTGTTATTCTTGTAATATGCAGACTATTTTCCTAACGGTAAAACAGGTAGCAGGTTATGCTGTTGGAGGAGGGCATGTACTACATATGGTCTGTGATCTAACCATTGCAGCAGATAATGCCATCTTTGGCCAAACTGGTCCTAAGGTGCTATAATCCTTTTTCTCTTCATTTTAAGACACATACTAATCAAGCATATAAATCAGAAGTTATTCTCAATATAAATAAGAAAGCAAAATTATATTGCTTCCCCTCTCCATCCCTCTCTTGTAATAATACTTTATCATGAATTTGTAATGTCTTCTATCCTTGTCCCTATGGAAGGTAGGAAGCTTTGATGCTGGTTATGGAAGTTCCATCATGTCCCGTTTGGTAAGGATTAAATACTATTTATTTTGCTAATTCACCCCACCACTATGCTGTTCTTAGGTGGTGGATTTTGTTTGCTGTATCATTTTCATATTTTCAATCCAAAATTTAGAAACTAAACTTCTTTAAACAGGTAGGTCCAAAAAAAGCACGTGAAATGTGGTTTCTCACAAGGTTCTATACTGCTGTTGAAGCAGAGAAAATGGGCCTTGTCAACACTGTTGTACCCGTAAGTTCATTTCCATCTGAGAAATTCTTGACAATGTTATGCTTATATCTCTTTTTGTCAAAAACAATCTGATATCATTCTTCAACATTTATATATTGCATATGAATTTGAAATATAATTAAATTGTCATGGATTTTTGAGGAATTACTTAAGAAATTGGAAGCTACTAAAAGCAATAGTAGATGGACACGTGCTCTAACATCAACCTCGTACTTATAGTGAATGTAATGTTTTGATTTGGTCTAGCTAGAGAATTTAGAGAAAGAAACAATAAAATGGTGTCGGGAGATACTCAGGAACAGCCCAACTGCAATTCGGGTTCTCAAGTCAGCTCTTAATGCTGTGGATGATGGGCACGCTGGACTTCAGGTATATCATGATTCATGATTTCATCTATCAATATTCTATGTTACATATAATTTCTAAAATGGAAAGATGATTATTCTGAATGTACCAATGCTTTGCAATGACCTATATTTCCTATAGCCTAATATGATGTTGTTGATGGTTGGTAATTTTTTTCACCCTTCCCTTGGTGCATATGCGTGCACACTTTAATTTGTATTTATCTCAATTGTAGGAAATTGCTGGAAATGCAACACTGATATTTTATGGCACAGAGGAAGCTAATGAGGGAAAGACTGCATATATGCAACGTAGACGCCCGGATTTTTCCAAGTTTCATCGGCGACCTTAAATTCAAATATATTTATGTCAATTAATGTTATCAATTTGAGGCATGGACATCTGTCCAAGATCTATAGGGAAGAATGGACCTCTAAACTGATTTCCAATTGTTTTCTCAATACTTTTTTTTTTGTCCTTAACTAATTGCTCACATAATTTTGGGTCAAAGGTAGTGATTTGATAAAGTCTTCTTTAAAGTAATAATTCTAATATTCAAATCTTTAACATTATAGGTAAGGTTGACCTGGGGTGGTATAAAAGACAAAGAGAACAAAAATTGTGACTAAAAAAATGAAAAGAATTGAAATGATTTCATATTTATGTACAAAGTAATAGAAACAATTGAAATTCTCGTAATTATATGTTCAAATTTAAAACTCAATGATGATTGAAAATTCATTAATTGAATCCTTAATTTAATAATGATAATTGATTGTTTAATTGATAAAATAAATAATTGATAATAATTATGATTTGATTGTTTTTACAAATTACATTTAAATAAATATAAATATTAACATAAAATGAATGTTAAGTAATTTTAAACGAATATTTACATCAAATGAATATTAAATAGATTAACAAATAATTAAATCATACACGAATATTATTAAATGACTGCTTTAAATAATATATTAAATAATCATTTTAAATTGGATGTATAACAATTTCAGTATAACTTTAAACCGAAAGATAAATATTAGGAAGTTTTGAATGGAGTTCTTATATTAAGTATTATAACAAATTAGAATAAAATATTTCCTGTTGCAATATTTCTATATATCTTTTCAGTTTGAAAAATGACTATATATTAAGAGGAGAATTAAAGGTCTAATTGTATGCAATTAAAGAGTTTGAAGAAAACAAAAGTTAATAGGATACATTAAAGGTATGACCCTATGTAAATTAATTAGCTTCGATTGGTGTCAATTACTATAATTTTTAATTAATTAGTTTTGATTGGGTCAATTATAATTTTTAATGTTAGAATTAATAATAATTAATTAATTTATTGTTTTAATTTATTTATTTTTAAATATTTGTACTTTTCAAATTTTAAAAAACTTTACTATTAATAGAAAATTTTGGAAAATGGAGCGAATTAAAGTGCTTTAGAAGGCAAATGTGATACAAGTTTTCATGATAAGAGACTTCAATTTTATATATATATATGGAAATAAATTAATTTACACATATGTAAATCAAAATTACTCTTACATTATTAAATAACTTTTTATTAAATAATTTTTTTATACAAAATCTATCGTTTGATTGAAAGTTTATATTATATAAATCATATTTATAAAATTTTACATTAATCCAAAATTGTTTAGTACTTCATTAACATACGTCAAGATTAACATAATATATACTTTTGAAATATATAAAAATACGAATCGCTTGATTACATTCTTATTGATGTTTAATTTTTTCAAGATTTGACACAAATGATCAAGGTGTTAGATAGTTATAATTTAACGATTGAATTGATAAAAATCACATTTTTTAAGAAGTTATTAAGTGGTGTAAATATCATATGATCACCTAAAAAAGTCATATATATATATATATTTTTTAATTCTTGTCGATTAACCTATTCATATAAGATCATTCAGTGAAAGATTCATTTCTCTTATATTTTATAATAAACACTCTTTTCACTAAATACACTCGCATGTGTGTGTATGTGTATATATATATGAAATTTTAAATTTTAAGCTTTTTTAGTAATAATTTATTATGCATGACATATGGCACAATAAAATTATAACACATGTCAAAATGTTGATGAGACATTTGTGTCACAAATTATAGCTACTACTTGATAAAATTTTATAAACCCCTTTCTCCCATTATGTATTACAAGATACGGTAACATGTGCATTACATGAAGAACAATAAAGAAGATTTTATGACTTTTGTTGATATTTACATTTCTTAGTTTGTTATATGACATGACAACTTTGACGGGAGGTTGGCGAGGTTTTGAGAAATGATTGAACACATTAATTTTTGTTAGAATTTAAAAATGAAGTGTTACTTGAAACATGAAAAACAATTTAAGGTACTATTTTGGACTGTAATTCGTGTTCTAATCTCATGGGTCAATCCAACACATATCTAACCAGAATTTATCAACATCCCAATAAGAGTTTGATTGAGGCATTATTGTATGGTGAGACCTTGGAATAACATATGTCAAATCATGGCATTGGACAGCGATAACATGATCGTGAAATTTGCGTAGTTGATGAATTCTAAATTATGTGTAACTACCAATCACGATATTACAAAATAATAATACTCATAATCATCTTTGATTGTTCATAACTGCAATATCAATGTTCTTATTTTATAAAGATACTCTCTACAATTAAATGAACGTATTTCCTAATTATACTTTATAAATATCAGACTCAATCACTTTTAACAGGTAACTATTATTCTTTAAGTTAAACTTTAATTATGCACAGCTTAACTTGAACATTGCAATGTCTTTACAAGTACTAACACCGATACGTGTCGTCTCAGATATATTTCAGTATTTATTACTGAACAGGTACAAACTTTACAATGAGATAATAAACTTATAATTAAGATTAACATATGAGATATTATCAATGTAATGAGATTAAACGCATATATCTCAACTTTTGGAAAACCTCATCTATACCAAGGATCATAGGTTTTGCAACGAAGTGTGTTGCCACTAAGCCACTGATTCTCTTTATTATGTATGTATTAATTATTATTAAATATATTTCATACCAGTTTATATGTAGAAAAATATGTAAAACTAGTAAAAGTAGGACTCAAACCCTAGCCTTCAATGTAAAGAAGCACAACATTTACCATTATACCACTTGTAATTATTTGTTGAAAGTAATAAACTAATTTATTTATTATATATTATATATTTGTTCATTCATATGCATATTTAAATATTTAATGTAATGTATATTTACATATATATATATATATATATATATATATATATATATATATATATATATATATATATATATTTGTAAAGTTAAAGTATAAGTTAAACCTTGGTTTTACAAAATTTCAACTTTAAAACCTTGATCCTTTCTCTTTTCTGGTTCAATAGCCAATCCAGTTATGAAAACACTGGCCATGAATATAAACTATAGGAATGGAGTTATATGTTGCTTAACGTAGCTCTACTATCTAATGAAAGATATTGTGAGGTTTCCTATTTTATTTACTTCATAATGCAAACATATGAGTATGCCAATCTCTCTGTCAATTGAATCTTAAATTTATACAAATCAAGTTAATACCATTATCCTACTTTGTTTTTTTTTTTTACACTAAATTAAAGTTCTTAAAGTAAAATACTCTAACCTCCCATTTATCTACTTGATTTTTCACATATCCTCTTCTATTTTCAAAAGTTACACTAAATCTCCTTACTACTTACACAAACACGATAATATTTCAAAAAAGCATTACACATAAATCCAATTAAGTACAATAAGCCTAAAATTGACTAACAAAGTTGTTAGACAATCATTAATGACCTTGAAATGATATTTCTTTCCTTATTTTCATTAGAGTTGCTTGTAATACTAAATAATTTTTGTTTGAAATGATATTTTTACCCTATATTAATTATATCTTTAATGACATTTTTACCCTTAATTTCATTTGTATTACAAGCAATATTGATGAAATGAAAGATAAAAATGTTATTTCAAAGTTATTAATGGTTGTTTAATAACTTTGTTAGTCAATTTTAGATTTATTATGCTTAATTGAATTTATTTGTAGCAATTCTTTCAAATATAAGGAGTGTCTGTGTGAGTGTTAAAATAGTCTCATATAGCTTTTGAAAATAGAGGGGAGTATGTGAGAAATTAGGCAAATAGAAGGGAGGTTAAATTATTTTACTCAAGTTTTAATCGTATGAATCATATTCAATATACATAAACAAAATAATATAACAAATTGTTCAGTAGTGGATACTGAGTTATACCTGGATAGGCACGTTCTGGTGTTTTCCTCCTTGCATAACAGCGGAGTGTGTTGAAATAGGGGGAGGGATTGGTATCTGCAAAGACACTCCAACGCTCAAGTCAAGTTGTATGCAATTAGGGTATACTAAGAAGCAATAAATACCTGCTAGAGGTGATTGAACTTGGTATTTATAGAGGTTGGATAAGGAGATACGTTCCCTTAATAGTTGCAGAAGATCCCTATAAAATTAGAATGTTGATACTATAGTTATGAGCAGTCAAAGGCGGTTATGAACGCTATTATTATTTATTAAGCAAGATCATGATTGACAGTTACAGATACTTATAGGATTTATCAACTGCGTAAATCTCATGGTAATGTTGCTGTTACCCAATGTTGTGATCCGATATCCGTTGAGCTGGGATCTCAGCAATGTACCATGAATTCCCACTGGGGTGTCAACGATGGACTTCGGCTGGATGCATGCCTGGTTGACTCATGGGACAAGATCTCGAATCGTGGTCTAAAACATAAATACAATTACTTAGTCATGTTTCAACAAAATTAAATATTACAAAAAAATAATTTTTTTGTGATTGCTGAGGTAAAAATTGAAGATGAAAAAGGCATATAACCTATACGAATTAAGTTATATATTACTTACCTATGACTCGATTGAGAGATTTTTCTAGGGGTCAATTTATAGATTTTTTCTAACACTACTTTCTAATAAAAAGGTGTTCTGAGTTCTTTTATTTTATTCAACTTATAGCTCAAACATATGATTATCTCAATCCCAATTGAATCCTATGGCTCTAATACATTTTCTTATTTTATTTTTTATTTCTTTTTACTAAATTTCTCGTACTGGCATATGTCATTTTTCTCATTTGTTAACTTCTATTTTATACATATAGATAAATACAATATTAGGAAGTATAGACATTTTAATCCCTTATCTTGTAAATCATTTTCAATGTAGTTCGTCTATTAAGTTTCTGTTATCCCTTAATAGAAGTGATGACATGCCATTGATTAGTGATAACCTATGAAGCATAAACACGAGACACAACACGGACACGGACACGACATATATATATATATATATATATATATATATATATATATATATATAATTTAAGTAAAAAATTTATAATTTATTAATATTATTTCTATAAGTTTGAAGATGTACAATATCTTAATATATGTTATATGTACTAATATTTGCTACTTAATAAGTCCCTCTTAAAAAATATGAAGCATAATTTTTATTGATATATTTAAAAAATCTCTTAAACCAACTTCTCCTAATAGAACTAATCATAAATGAGTACATGTGCATAAAAAAAAAACTAGAGGGAATATTGGTATGAAGCAAGCTTCAGTGACAACAAGTAGACGATTTGGTATGATCAAAGGTAGAAGAAGCAGATGAAAATAGTGGTGTATGAAAAGATAAAACTTAAAAGTCTAATAGTAATGTATGAAAAGATAAAACTAAAAATACTAATGTGTGAAAATAGTGACTTGGGACATTAGTTACGTGATTGGACTTAGGTGAATTACGAGCTTACTAATTGAACGTTAATCATGGAAACTATTTAAAAAAATATTAATGGATCGTGTTCAAGTTGTGTTCTAGACATGTCTAAACGTGTCCGAGATGTATCCAAGCGTGTCTGAGATGTGTTCAAGCATGTCCAAGCGTGTCCAAGCGTATCCAAGATGTATCCAAATTGAAAAAAAATAATCTTTTTAATCGGACACATTTTGACACGCAAGACACGTGTGTCGTACGGGTGTCTCCATGTGTCTGAGACGGACACGTGTCCGACACGTGGACACGTCTCAATAATGGTGTGTCCATGCTTCATAGGTGATAACCACGTCATTGCCATGTCATAGCAACATCATTGTCACATTTGAAACCTTAATGGAAGGACCACATTATAAACAATTTACAAGATAATAGATCAAATTAACAACATAAAAGATATGAGACCAATTTAAAAAAAAAATAAAGATAAGAGACTAAAATACCATTTTTGCCTAAATATTGATATTGATTTAATGAGTAAATCAAATCAAGGGATCATATTTGAAAAAAAATTATAAAAATAAATAAATAGGATACAACATGGTGTTCACAATATATGTATATAAAAATATATCATATTATATTTATTAAAATATTGATAGACACTAACATGCTTGTCAATCCACATTTGTTCAATAATCCAAAGATTTAATAATTTGAAAAGAGTTTGAAGTTAGATGTTGATGACAATTTTTACACCACTATAATAATACTCAAGCGATGTATAAGATTATAAAATTAAATATTTAAAAATAATATATGCTAATTATTTATTATTATAAAAAATATATTTATACTATTTTAATATGTAATCATGGGTAGAACGTAAATTTCATGTTGAGATTTAAATATTCATTTTATCTATATTAAGGCATTAAATATCAAGTTTATAAAAGAAATTTAAATTTTTTAAAAAATTCAAAGATTATTGAAAGAGAGTTTTGAACTTTAGGGACCACGGCCGTTGCTAGCCCATTTAGCTTTATCTTTATATATAATAATATGGTTTGATATCATAATAAAAATATTTTTATTTTATAAAAAATATCTCAAAAAGATTCATATATGTATATATAACATTATAATTAATAATTACATCAATCCAAAAAAATCATCTCAAAATATCATCTAATGATAGTTTTAAGAAATTAGGTTGATTCTATAATTGAACTACCCTGACCTTAAACTTCCTGAGACTTTGGTCAGTAGAAACATAAAAAATGAAATTGTAATGTTTTGCCATTATGTGTGAAATGAAGATAGGTAGTGAATGTGCAAAAAAAAAAGATGATTATGTGTTGTGAATAATTTAGTATAAATAATTGGTACTTCATGGTATCAAATTGTTTCACTTACGACAAAAAATTTAAAATTTGGAAGAGATATGTAAGACAAAATATCAAATTCACATCTCATTTTCAAAAACCGTAAGGGAGTGGAAGAATTTCTTAATATTTTGAATTTATTTAATGAATATAACTAAAACAATGTTCTCTGAACGTATTTTCAAACACCACATATAGATGAAAAAAATTGTTACTAATTTGAATTTATTTTGTGAACATAAATGAATAAGTTTCTTTTTTATTTAGCAGAAAATCTAATTCATAAAAATTATAAATTAGCATCCAATAACAAAACAATAAATGAGGGTGGAGTTACACACTAAGTACTAAGGTCACCATCCTTAATTAGCATAATGCGCTAAACAGTGAGTTATCCTATTACAAATGCGTGAAATGTATCCACACCTAAATCTAAAAAAATCAAGAAGTAGAAAGATTGATGTCCCTAATTGTGAACACCATATTTTGATCGGGTCCATATAAAAAAACAATGAAGAAGACAAAAAAAGATTTTTTTGAATGGCACAATAATAAAAAGTGAAAAAAAAAGCCTCATGGAAAATTTTGGATAATTGAAATTAAGAGAAAAAAAGAAAACAAAGATATAGATCTTTTTTAGATAAGTGAAATGGTCTTAAAAGAGATAAGAGAAATCTGAGGAAGTTGAGAAAAAGGATAAGAAAATTTGGAGAAGTGATAAATGAGATAAGATGATAGAGTAAATTTGATAAAGTTGATAAAATTGACAAGTGATAATATAAATTAAAGAGAGCTTCTGACAGTTGTTTAAATTAAATGGGATATGAGATGAAAGAAAGAGATAAAATAGTTCTAGATAACAATCAATCTCCAGGTGATAAGAGATTTGATGAGAGAAAATTAGGTTGTCTCGATGCATGATAAGATGAGAAAGAGAGAGAGAGAGGAGAGTTGTAGATAACAAACAAATCCTAAGTGATAGAGATTAAATGAGAAAGATTTGAATTGGATAATATTGAATTTGTTCAATGGTTGTTATCAGAAGGGATGTGCACTTAGCCTATAAATACAAGCCTAGATGGTGAAAGAATGGACATAATTACACACAATTAAAAAAAAGTACAATTGTTCATAATAAAACATAGTTGCTCACAAAAAGAACACACAATTAACACAAAGAAAGTTACGAGATAGTGAAACATTGAAGAATTAAGGGTAAGAGTGGATTTTCTTGTATCGAGGTTGAGGTAAGTGTTGTTAACGCCTCTTATTTCCATATGTAATTGCTTTTGATGCTTGCTACTTTATTACCAGGTATTATCTATTTGGGATTTCATTTGGTTGAATATGCTAGTTGGAGTCACTAATAATGTGTGCATGTACCATCGCCTTCAAACTAACCCCACAGGTTTCTAAGATATCAAATTTTCATCATCAATATGATTAATGTAATTTATCCTCAGTTTCACTCTACACATCGAAATAAGTCTACATCAAAATAAATGAAATGGTATTGTTTTGAGTGTCTAATTACCCCATTATTGCATTTCAACGTGAGGTGGATCTATGGATATATGTTTTTTTTTTCATGTGTAGTTTCTATCTTCATTGGATTTAGTCGGGTTCTCTCTTGATGATTAACATTGTGAGGAAACTTGAATCACATATTAGAAACAATCTATTTTGGTAGAGAATAAAAATTAAAAAATAAAAAATCCAGATGAGTTGTTTAACACCCGTGATAGCATGATAGACTTGTATATGGTTATGGAGGTAACCTAATACTAGTTTGTTATGCTTGTGAAGTTTTGTGACCATCTGAGCATATTTAGTCACTTTGCTGTAACTCTATGTGTGAAATATAGTTGTTTTCAGCTCCAATTTTGACTTAAACTGCTTAGTTAGTGAAAATAAGTGTGAAAAACTTATTTCTAGGTCACAAATATATGGAAGTAATTGTGGTTAAAGTTTGAGAATTATTGGAGTTAGTTTGACATTTTTAAGCATACTGGTTGTGTGTTTTGGTGCCGGATTGACCCCCAGCTGATATGGAAAAATGTGAAAAATGGTGTAACAAGATTTTTAATGAATCTTAGGATTTGTTTTAAACTTGTTGGAAGTTAGGAGATTTAGTTTGGTGATAACTAAGCGTTCTTAACTGTTTGGGTGAATTTTGGTCACCTAAGTGACCAAAATGTGAAGGCACGACCTTATTTCTATTTGCTGGCCTATTTAAGGCCAAAAGTTGGAGGTTTGTCTCATTTATTTTCCTATTCTCATGGCTGCCACAGGAAAAGCAAAGTAGAAGGGAAATCAAAGTGTTAAGGGAGAAGGATCAACAACCAAGCAAAGAAAAAAGCTTAGCTTTGTAGAGGAACAGTTAACCTACTTCATTTCTGGGAATTGAGGTAGGGAGAACCTTGGTTTTCATGTTATCTTTCCATTTTTCTTCATTAGGTCTTACGAGTACTTGATGTGAATCATGGTTTTATAGTGTGATTTTGGTATTTTTGGTTTGAAACTTGTTGGATAATTCGAGGATGGCTTGTTTCTAAATTTTTTGGGTGTGTGGGAATGGAATTTCTAGCATTTGAAAGCCTTAAATTCCTTTTAAGATCAAAGTTGGAGTTTTAGGTAGGAGATTTTCCGTGATCTTCAGTTTTGAGTGAAATTGAAGTGATTTAAGGGTTACTATGTGTAGTTGAACCTTGTTAGAGGTTGAAAATCACTTGAAATCGAATTTTGAGTGATTGGAAGAGGAATTAGTTCTAATGAAACAGTACCCGTATCTGCAGAATTCTGCAGAATGCAAGTTCTGGAGTGGACACCGTGGCGTAGTGCGTAGAATGTCACGACGTGAGTGTGATGCACACTCAGAATTTGGGACCCGAGAGTTGGGCGCTGCGACGTAGCACCTTGAGTGTCATGAAGTGTTGAAGAACAAGGATGTGCATCACGGTGTAGCACAAGGATGCCACGATGTTGGCAATATTTCCTACCAGTACTTGAACCCGAGGCTTGGATGCCGAGCGTGGCACAGGGCATGTCGCGACGTGAATGCCAGAAAGCAACTAGATGTTGTGTGTTTTGCCTTGGAGTCTTCCAATGGTGTAGTTTCTTCATTTATGCTTCTTTTTTAGTATAGAGACTCTAATAGGAATATTTAATGAAGTGGTTGTGTGGTGGATGTAAATCAATTGGTATGTTAAATTATTGTGGTATTTAACATTATTGTATTTTATGTTGGTAGTTAAGAATGTAAATCAATTGACATGCTAGTTAGTGTAGTAATTGACATTATTATTGTTCCTTAACTATGTTGATGAGGGTGAGTCCTCATTATAGATGATCATAATGTGATTTTGAATGAGAAGGTAATCAATCCTTCCTATCATAATGATTGTTGTGGATGATCTAATATGATTTTGAATGAGTAGGTAATCAATACTTCCTATCACAGAGATCATTGTTGTGATCAAATATGATTTTGAATGAGAAGGTAATCAATCCTTCCTATCATAATGATTGTTGTGGATGATCTAATATGATTTTGAATGAGTAGATAATTAATCCTTCCTATCACAGAGATCATTGTTGTGATCAAATATGATTTTGAATGAGTAGGTAACCAATCTTTCCTATCATAGTGATCGTTGTTGAAGACCGTGTAGTTGATGAGATTTCACTACCTGGAGAGGGTGATCATACATGATTGTAAGTGAAAAGATACCATACCTTCTCAATCATAGTAATAAGTTGAGAATGGTTTTTCCCTCACACCCTGTGGAATAGCTGGAACTAGGTTTCCAGTGCTTGCTCAAAGCTTATGGAACCGGGTTCCTTTGTTTTATTCAAGGCTCATGCATCTGATGACATTACCATGGAACTAGGTTCTTGAAATGGTATCATACCTTATGCATTACATATTTAGGTTATTGCATAGGCATAAACACTAGACATAATTTGGCATAGCATGACAATTGTATGGGCGGTTGTTATCATGACATTATTCATGCATTGCAGTTGTATGGGTAATTGCGTGTCTCTAAGATGGAGATATTATTTGCTTCTGTGACTGAAGTATTTATTTGATAATTGAGTATATTATCTGTTATATATGTTTATAGATACTGGTATTGGAATACTTCTACTGAGATATGTTTTCTCACCCCGATTGTGTTGCCATGTAAATCCAAGTGTTAGTTTCTCAAAAGGAAAGGAGAAGATAGATGAAGATTAGTATAGTTATATGCTTTTTGATGATAAAGCTTGTATATTATGCTAGTTTATGTTGTTGTAAAAGTTTATGTATTACAATGTGCCTTGGAGGCAACGATGTATATATATAACTTTTGTTTTCGTAACTCTCTATATTTACTCATTATGTATAAATGATATGAGTTAGTGGTTGCATGTTAGAAGTGACATAGTCAATATTAATTATTCTTATATATGACGATATATCTGGATAGTAAATATTAGAATGTTACAAGTTGTACAACTTCATAATTAATGGGGTGACGTCTCTAGCGTGACGCTAAACTTCACCCATTCAAATTCAAATAAGTATATAGAGACACACTCGTGACGACTTATTGATCCAAAATTTCAAGTTGAATTAAATATATATATATATATATATATATATATATATATATATATATATATATATATATATATAGTAAGTCACTTTTTTAAAAAATTAAAATTTCAAAATGATTTTAAAAAAAAAATAAAAATGATAAAGGGGCATTTGAATTGCAACTACTTGATAACTCTTAGATGACATCTCTAACGTGATGTCAAGCTTAACCTTTTCGAAACCAATTAAATTAACTAAGTCGTGACAACTTGTTAATTAAAAATTTCAAAATCAAATTACATTTTTCTTTAAGACAAATCAGCATTCAATATTCTAGCGTGATGCCAATTTTTTTTCTCAGTTTAGTTTTATTTATTTTTTTTAAAGGGTAAAATAAATATTTGAAGATTCTTAATAATTTGCGTAATTAATTTAGGGTAACCATTTTAGGACAGATGTATCAAGGATGTAGTGGAGTTATGTCTCCACCCATTTCTGTGCATAATTAGACTCTCAAATCTGATCTTTGTAATGTAGGCAATTTTTCTTAGGTTTTCTAATTTTTCTAATTTAAATAAAAATTAGTGGCGACTTCATAATTTTCAATTTTAGTTGCCATTTTGGTCGCAATTTTGGTCGCGATAGTTGGAAATTTCACTAGGGATAACTTGAAGGTCAAGCCTACAAAAGTTATTTATGCAAATATTGTGATCTTTATATATATTTTTTTACCATTTTCTTTTGTGTTTCGTTCTTTAATTATTTATTCTTTTTATATTATTTTAGTATTAATTGTTTTATTATGTAAACTTTAGGGTAGAAAACTTTTGAAGTTTATTTCATGTTTGTTTTATTGTGCAGGATGTGAGTAGTCTTTAGGATTGTAAATGTTTGAATGCTCCCTGTTCCCACTACACCTTCACATTTCTCACACACATTTGAGTGGGGTCTTATACCTGGGTCTGAGTGAAACTTAAGTTAGGTAAAAGATTGTGTAGTGATAGCATTTTGGATGTACATCCTATTTTGTTATCACAAAACCCTCGTCTAGAGTGTGTCTCTTTTACAAATGTCACACACCTAATAGATTACTCACTGTTTGTGATTAACATTATGAAATGAGACCTTAACTTTAGAGGCCTTTAGAATAGTAAAGTCACCTAATGTAAGTTCTTATGAATTAGAAAGACTATAGATCAATAGGGTATAAAATCAATAAGTTAAGGCAAACTTAATTAGGACACAGAGGGAGCATATCTTTTCTTTTCTTTAAAAAAAAACAACAAACAAAAAAATAAAAAAAATAAAATCCAAAAATTCGTTCCTTGCATTACATACATTAATAAAATTCTTGGGTTAGGCCAAGTTGTTTGGTCCACTAATATGACTAAGTATATTAGAAATCTTAGTGAAACATCTTTCCAAGAAAGTAAGCTTTGATAGAAAAGAAAGCAAAAGTCACTATTAGTGGACCAACAATTTATTAACCCAACACGTCTTTCATCCTTTAAAGAAAAAAAAATACATTGCGTCATAGCATCAATTTCATCCAAAAGCTTAATCGCATCTTAGCACTTTCTTTTCACAAAAAAAGAAAGAAAATGAAGGAAAAAATTCATTGCATCTCATCTTCAATTTTGGCATAGAAAAAAACAACTCATTGAGTTTTTGCACAAACTTTTGCATCTAGGAAGAATATAAAGGCATTTTTGTTTCCATTGTGCATCCAAGAAGGCAACTTTAAAAAAAAACTTTTGCATTTTAGTATGAATGTTTGCATCTTGGCATTTTAGTGTGAACATTTTGCATATGAGAAGAAAAGAGAGGAAAAAAAGGGTTTTCATTCCGTCTTAGTGTCAATTTGTGCAGTGTTTTGTTTGTTTGTTTTCTTTTTGTTACTTCATATTAGCATCATAAAATTATTTTACATTGCATCTAGCTTCACTAAAGAAAAAAGAAGAAGAAAAATCATTGCATCTCAACATGAACTTTTGTATCCAGAAAAAAAGTAAAAATTATGCATCATATATCATCATCAATTTTTTGCATTTAAGTAGATAATTAAAAAAAAGGCATTTCTTTGAGACTTAACTTCGATTTTGTATGCAGAAAATAAAAGGATAAAGAACTTTTTCATTTGCATCTTAGTATAATTTTGTGCATAATAAAATATAGAAAATTGAAAAAGAGAAAGAAAACTTTGCATTACATCTTGACATGGCGTTTTACATCCAAAAAAAGAAGGGAGGGGGAAATATCTTCATTGCATGCAAGCATGGACTTTCCATTTTGCATCTAAAAAATATATATCATGCATTATTGTACCTGTTAACTCAAAAAATAGGAAAAAAAATAAAGAATAATGACTTTATGCACATTCTTTTTCAAAAAGTTGAACCATTGCATTTTCAAGGAAGATGAATACCAATCAAGCCCAAGTTTGTGAGGTGGGACCACAAACAAGACCCATGCAAGTGGTCAAGAGAAATATAGGTCTAGAAGTCAACGAGATAAAGGAAAAGATGAATAAGATGTCAGAAGTTCAGAACAAAATGGAGAAAATATTGTTAGTCATGAAAGAATCCCTCAATTTGATTAAGGCAAATGGATTTGGAGGAGTGACTGGGGAACATCTACGTCCACCACCCATCACTTTTGTGGTGACAACCCTTGTGTTCCCAAATGAAACCCCTGATGTCACTCAAGGAGTAACCTTTATGGGAGGAACAATACGTATTATATTATTGGTAATTCCTATTGGAGAAAGGTATCAAGCAATGGAGGATGTGCATAATGAATTTCATGGTTATGTTGGGCCCTCATAGGAATAACCTTATGTACCTATCCTATGGGCAATAAGGCGTCACGCTGGGAGTGGCCATGCATTAACCCAATATGATAAGATGAAGAAAGAATGGATGGAGAAGCAAATTAAAGCTATCAAAGGTCCTAGCACCTATTGTCCCCTTGGGATTGAGGAACTATGCCCTACTTTTGGTATTGTCATCCAAAAAGACTTCAAGGTCCCTAATTTCAACAAATATAATGGGTGTTCCAATCCTTATTTCCACTTAAAGACCTACTTGGCTAAGATGATAATTTGGTCAACAGAACATAGGTTCCTGATAAATTTCTTGCATAGAAGCTTGACTGGCCCTGCTTTAGAGTGGTACATTAAGTTAGATTATTTGAAAATCTCCTGTTAGACAGATTTGGCCTACTTGTTCATAGGCCAATATGGGTGTAACTTAGATGCAACTCCTACCCAAAAACAGCTAGGGTCATTGCAGAAAAATAATGAGGAGACTTTCAAATAGTATGCTCAAAGGTGGACGGGCTTGGTAGCACAAGTTCAACCACACTCACTTTGATTGAGATGTGCACCTACTTCTTAGGAACCTTAGGGTCTCTATTCGTTGGGTTAATGGCTGGTATAGCTTACAAAGACTTTGCTGAGTTGATTATGGCTGGGGAAAAATAGAAATGCTAGCGAAGGCCAGAAAGTTGTCCACTGAAAATGTCAAGAATGGTTTTACAACGAATGAGTCACATCCAAATAACTTGGACTCAGAGGTGAGCTATGTACAATACCAGTAACCATTTTCAATCTGCATCCTACCATCCCATTTCACTTACTAGACACTTTATCTATCCGTACCTAACCATCATTCATCCATGACCAATACCCATTTTCAAATTAACCTTGCTTTATCACCTTATCTATATACACAACTATATTCACCCTATGCAAATCATTCCATTGTGTCTCCATCAAGCTTGCCTTCATTCCCAACATTGTCTATCTCAAAGGATGAACTATTCGAACAACTATTTGAGACCTATATGATTGAAAAAGTCCTTGTGCACCCTAGGGAACCTCTATTTCCAGCATGGTATGACGCTCATGTCACTTGTAAGTTTCACATAGGGGAAACTAGCCACTCTATTGAGAATTGTGATGATTTTAAGATTGTTGTAAGAAGGTTATTAGCTAGTGAATTATTGAGTGTTCAGGAAGAAGGAAGGATTATCATCATAAGTGATTTGTTTACTAACCATTGCAAATGAATAGTACTTTGCAGTCCTCAAGCACTGGGGAATTTCTAAGTAATTGGTTTTCTGATTTGTTTGTCAAGTGATTATCATCAAATGGTGGTTTAATTATATTGACCCCTCGGTTTGTTCAATTATTAAAATCATTTGAGGTTCTTAACTCATGTACCTTCTTGAAGCATTGATTTAATGAATTTTCTTAAATTTTAGCATACCTTGTTTCCTTTCATTATCTTTTTTATGTTTTGCATTCATATTCTTGTCATTTTTGTCAATATCATATTATTTTCCTTGTCATTTTTTTCTTTCATTTATTCAAAGTGTCTTCATTGGGTTTAGACCCCATGCAAATCCAATTCTTAGCAATTTATGGTTTGATGGATGTCGATAGTCATAAAGCTCATGTGTGGAGGCATTTTTTTGCCCAAAAGCAGAAAAAAAAAAGAAAACAAAAATAGAAAAAAAAAAGGAAGAAATAAAAAAGGAGTAAAGAAGTAGTCAATTAATGTGCACTATCTTTTTGTCTCTAAATTAAAGTTTTGAAAATAACCAATCATGACTTGAAATGAAGATTGATCATCTTTCTCTATCTCTCATAATATTTCATTATCCCTTGTTATCCTTTGGAGCTTGAAAGTTTTCTTCAAAAAACCTTAGACAAGGATAACCTCTACAATAGGGGTTAGTACAAAGTAAAAGATGATTTCTGTAAAAAAAAAGAAGAGGAAGAAAGAAGACAAAAGGGGAAGGAGATAAAAAGTGGGAAAAAAGGAGAAGAAAGAAGGAGAATGAAGAAGCTCATGGCAAAAACAAATAATGAAGTGAAAATAGAGAAGAAAATACAAAAGTAAGCAAAAGGTGTTAGTGCTCTCTATAATACCAAAGGCAATTGACAAAGCTTACTAAAGATCATCGGTTCCATTCAATCCTTAAACACTTGTTTGAGCTTTATATCTTTTCTTTCATAACCCTTAACCTTGGCTATATTACAAACTTCAAAAAGTCCATTTTGATCAATGAATTGTTATTTTCATTTTCGTTAACTTTAATTTTGAGACAAAACATTCATGCTCTCTTAAGTTTTTAGTTCATTGCTCTTAAAAAAAAGGAAGAAGAAAATAAGGAAAATAAATGGCCTGTTAGGCTGAAAAACTCATAAGAGTAGTCTAAGTAAAAGTTGGGATAGAGAAAATAAGAAGAGAATGAGGGACTTTTTAACCCTACACTGGGATAAATCTTTTAGTTCACTTTGACTATACACTAGGAAAAGTTACTACCCTGCTCGATTTGGCTCTAAATTGGGGCAAATTTTCTTTTCTCTGGTTTAATTTGGCTTACACTAAGGTGAGTTTCTATCCCATTCAATTCGGCCCTAGACTGGAGAAAATTTCTCTTTGGTTCAATTTGACCTTACACTAGGACAACTTGTCTTCGGTTTAGCTAGTAAACATTGGTGCGACTTCATTCTCAAGTGGCTTACACTGAGCCAATTGCATTTTCGAGATGCCTTATGTTAGGGCAAATTTTTGTAAATGCTAAGCAGAAGGAAATCAATGGATGTGATGTCCAATTGAGAAGAAAAGATTAATCACATGAAGATCAAACCATTCCACATTGGGGCAATACTCCTCTTGACTTCCATTCCACCTCTTGTGTCTTTTTCCTTATTTTCATCTTTTGTAAATACTCTTTGTGTAGTCCAACTCTAAAAATCAATTAAGATGTCAATCAATCATTAAATTTTTTTTCGGTTGCATTTTTTAATCCATGCGTGTTTGTTACATGATGCTTCAGGAAATGTGAACATGAGTACAATAATATGACTTAATCATCTAATGTTATTCTCTTGATGAACAACTCAGACCAAAAGAGTTCAAAGGTTTCACTCGAGGAAGGAAATGGCATCTCTAATGGATAATTCAGAATGAAATGCATCTTGTTGGCAAAGGGATGGAAATAGGAATCTTAGGAAAAAGAATATCACAAGCTTCCATAAAAGTCATATCAATGAAGAGAAATTTGAGCAATATGTGATTGACAAAAGATTCCATTTGAAAACAAGTTTTATTGGTCAAGTCTCCAAGAAGTGCTTGGTTCAATATTTTTAATGAAGAAGATTTACTCAAATGCATTCTGTGTTTATCCTTCCGACTCTAGTAGTTTTCTGATTCAAGGTCATTGCATTTAGTGTTTAGGCTCATGACCTATTATATCTAGTTTTTTTTCCTGCTCAAGGCCCATTGCATTTAGTTTTTTGGCTCAAGGCCCATTGCATCTAATTTTCTGGCTCAAGATCCATTGAATCTAATTTTTTGGCTCAAGGCCCATTGCATTCAATTTTTTGGCTCAAAGTTCATTGCATTTAGTTTTTTTTTTTCTCATGGCCATTGCATATAGGTTCTTGGCTCATGGCCAATTACATCTAGTTTTTTGGTTCAAGACCTAATACATAAATTTTTTTGACTTAAGGCCCATTGTATTCTTTTTTTTTTGCTCAAGGCCATTTGCATAATTTTTTTTAGGCTCACGGCCCATTGCATTCATTTTTTTGGCTTAAGGCCTAATACATAAATTTTTTTGACTTAAGGGCCATTGCATTCATTTTTTCAACTTAAGATCCATCACATAAATTCTTCTGGTTAATGGCCCAACCTATTTAGTTATTTGGTTCAAGGCTCACTACATAAAATTTTCTAATTCAAGGCCTATTGTATTTAGTTTATTGGCTCAAGGCCCACCATATTCAGTTTTCTGGCTTATGACCCATTGCAAATTGTCTTGTCTTTTTCAGAATTTGTAAGCCCATATCTAGTTAGTTTGAAAATGTTTTTCAAAATTGTGAGTTCATATCTAGTTGACTCATAAATTACCTTTTGTAAGCCCATATCCAGTTGGTTTACAATTATTTTTCAAATTTGTGATTCCATATTCAATTGACTCACAAATTCCTTTTCAATATTATAAGCTCATATCTAGTTAGTTTGCAATTATTTTTTCAAAATTGTGAGTTCATAGTCAATTGAATCATAAATTGCTTTTTTTTTTTCAAAATTTGTAAGCCCATATTTAGTTGGTTTGCAATTATTTTTCAAAATTGTAAGTATGTTTCCAGTTGACTCGCAAATTGCCTTTTTCAAATTGTGTAAGCCCATATCCAGTTGGTTTGCAATTGTTTTTTAAAATTGTGAGTCCGTATCCAATTGACTCACAAATTACCTTTTTCAAAATTTTTAAGCCCATATCCAATTGGTTTGCAAATTTTTTTAAAAAATTATGAGTTTGTAGCCAGTTAACTCACAAATTGCCTTTTTCAAAATTTGTTAACCCAATTTAGTTGGTTTGTAAATGCTTTTGCAAAATTGTGGGTCCATGTCTAGTTGACTCACAAATTGTCTTTTCTTTCAAAGTTTGTGAATCCATATCCAGTTGGTTTACAAATGTTTTAACATTGTGGGTCCATGTCCAGTTGACTTGCAAAATTGATTATTCTTTCAAAGTTTATGAACCCATATCTAGTTGGTTTGCAAATGTTTTGCAAAATTGTAGGTCTATATCCATTTGACTCGTAAGTTGTTTTTTCTTTCAAAGTTTGTGAACCTATGTCTAGTTGGTTTTGAAAATGTTTTTCAAAATTGTGGGGCCAAATCCAGTTGACTTACAAGTTATTTTTTCTTTCAAAGTTTGTAAGCCCATATACAGTTGGTTTACAGATATTTTGTGAAATTGTGGGCCCATGTTCAGTTAACTCGCAAATTGCCTTTCCTTTTTCAAATTTTGTGAACTCATATCCAATTAGTTTACAAATGTTTTTCAAAATTGTAGGTCTATATCTAGTTAATTCACAATTTGTCTTTTCTATTAAAGCTCACGGCCCATTGCATTTTCATGTCATCTATTCATATCATCATCTCATTTTGCTATGTCCCAAGCAGTCCCAACCAAAATATTGAGTCCATATCTTTACTCCTTCTGTACTATAAAGATATGAAAAATTATGGTTATTCATGCTCTCTAGTAAGAAACAAGTAAAGAGAGGCAAATTGAACACCATATTTTGATCGAGGCCATATAAAAAAAATGAACAAGACAAAAAGAAAAAAAATGGTCCAATAATGGAAGTGAAAAAAAAATCCTTATAAAATTTTTTGGATAATTGAAATTAAGAGAAAAAAAAGAAAAAAAAATATTTGTTTTGGATAAGTGAAATGGCCTTAAAAGAGATAAGAGAAATTTGAGGAAGTTGAGATAAGGGATGAGAAAATTTGGAGAAGTGATAAATGAGATAAGATGATAGAGTAAATCTGAGGAAATTAAGAAAAGTAATAAGTGATAAAATAAAATAAAGAGAGATTATGGCAGTTTGTTTAAATTCAATGGGAGATGAGATGAAATAAAAAGATAAAATAGCTCTAGATAGCAACCAATCTCTAAGTGATAAGAGATTTAGAGAAAGGAAATTAAGTTGTTTCAATGCATAATAATAATAAGAAGAGAAAGAGAAAGAGAGCTCTAAATAACAAACAAATCCCAAATGATAGAGATCATATGAGAAAGATTTGAGTTGATTCAAGGGTTGTTATCAGGAGAGATGTGTACTTAGCCTATAAATACAAGCCTAGATGGTGGAGGAAAGGACATAGTTATAAAAAAAACATACATAATTGTTCATAATAACACACACTTGCTCACAAAACACATACACACACAATTAACACAAAGAAAGTTGCGAGATCGTGAAACGTCAAACAATTAAGGCTTAGAAGTGGATTTTCTTATATCAAGGTTGGGGTAAGTGTTGTTAACTCCTCTCGTTTTCATATGTGGTTGCTTTTGATGCTTGCTACTTTATTGCTATGTATTATCTATTTGGGGTTTCATTTGGTTGAAAATATGCTAGTTAAAGCCACTAATAATATGTGCATGTACCATTGCCTTTAGACTAACCCTATAAGTTTCTAAGATCTCAAATTTTCATCATCAATGTAATTAATGTAATTCATCTACAGTTTCACTCTACACATTAAAATAAGTCCGCATCAAAATAAATGAAAGGGTTTTGTTTTGAGTGTCTAATTACCCCCATTATTGCATGTCAACATAAGATGTATCTATAGATATATGCTTTTTTTTATGTGTAGTTTCTATTTTCATTGGATTTAGTTGGGTTCTCTCTTGATGATTAACATTCTAAAGAAACTTGAATCACATATTATAAACAATTTGTTTTGATAGAGAATAAAAATAAAAAATCAAGATGAGTTGTACAACTTGATAATCAATGGGTGACATCTCTAGTATAATGTCGAACTTTACCCATTCAAATTCAAATGGATTAGTTGAGCCGTGACAACTTGTTGATCCAAATTTTTAAATTGAATTAAATTGATATATATATATATATATATATATATATATATATATATATATATATAAGTCTTTTTTTTAAAATTAAAATTTCAAAATGATTTTTTTTTAAATAAAAATGATAAAGGGTAATTTGAATTGTAATTAATTGATAACTCTTAGGTGATATCTATAGCATGACGCTGAGCTTTACCTTTTCAAAACTAATTGAATTAGTTGAGTCGTGATGACTTATTAATTCAAAATTTTAAAATCAAATCAATTTCTTTAAAACATAACAACATTTTTTTAATAACTAAAATAAACCAACACACGACTATTTTTTAAAGAATTACGTGACTTCGAGTTCTCTATTGCACCAGGGGATACAAAGGAGCGCAAGTCAAGCCAAATTTTTTTTTCTGAATTTAGTTTTATTTATTTTTTAAGGGATAAAATAAATATTTGAAGATTATTAATAATTTACCTAATTAACTTAGTGTAACTATTTTAGGACAGATGTATCAGGGGTGTGGTGGGGTTAAGTCTCTACCTTTCTCTGTGCATAATTAGACTCCTAAATTTGATCTTTGTAACATAGGAAATTTTTCTTAAATTTTTCAATTTTTTTAATTTAAATAAAAATTGGTGGTGACTCTATAATTTTTAAATTTAGTTGCCATTTCTGTCGCGATTTCGATAGCGACATTAACTTTAGACCCGTTGTATGAGTATATAGAAGTTTAAATTGAGGTTGGTCTTTCTCAACATGAGAAGATACCCAAAGTTTTATTTAAATAGATGAATAAAACCAAGATACAACTTATATGCCTTATTAGGAAAATATAATGTAAAGGATAAGAAAAAAATTAAAGGATAAACAACTAAAGTACATGATAAAATCCAAGTTAAACTGAATGGCTTCGTCAAACATGCGCTGAACTTATGTAACAAAATCAGCTTCCTTATCACCCCTTTAAACCTGTTGTCGGCTTGCGAAGGCTAAGTTTGGTCCTCGATTCAAGGAATGATGTCCGAGGTAATAACTTGGTGAAGATATCTGCTATCTGGTTACAAGAAGGTACATAACGAGTCAGTAAAGCACCTTGACCCACCTTCTTATGCACAAAATGATAGTCCAACTGTACGTGTTTTGTGCTAGCATGGAACACAAGATTCACCGTCAAGTGTAATGCACTGATATTATCACAGAAAAGAGGAGGTTCATATAGAGGAATGCCAAAATCCCGTAGAAGATAAGATAACCACATGAGCTCAGTTGTGGCAGAGGCCATGGCCCTGTACTCATCCTCAACACCTGATCGCGCTACTATGGGTTGCTTTTTGGCACACTGTGAAATGCAGTTGTTACCCAAGAAAGTACTGTACCCCGTTGTTGAGTGACAAGTTAGTGGGCAGCCAGCCCAGTCGGCATTAACAAAAGCATAAAGGTTGGTGGAGCTAGCAGAGTGAATGTGCTTGCCAAGTTGAGAGGTAGGAGAATGCATAAATTGGCATAAGAAGTTCACACAATAAGTAAGGTCTGGTCTTGTAAAAGTGAGGTACTGCAAGGGCCCCACTATGCTTCTATAGAGATGAGGATCAGAGAAAGGAGTTGCATCATCATTTGTATGTTTAACAACCTTGGGTGTTGCAACAGGATTGGCATCCAACATTTGAGCACATTGAAGGATATCAATGGCATACTTTGACTGATTTAAACATAAGTCATAATCATTACACTGAACTTCGATGCCCAGAAAATAATGCAAAGGACCAAGATTTTTATTGCAAATTTAGCAATGAGGTTACACACAAAGATGAGAGCATGGTTTGAGTTACCCGTAAGAATGATGTCATCTACATAAAGAAGAAATAGAAGTGTGATGTCTTGATGACGATAAAAAAAATAGCGATGGATTAGCAATGCTACAAATGAACCCATGATGAACAAAATAAGAGCTCAACCGATTAAACCATGTTCGAGGGGCCTGGTGCAAACCATATAGTGCCTTGTTTAGTCGCCACACATGGTTAGGAAAGATTGGATCCTCAAAATTGGGTGGTTGAGAAATGAAGGCTTATTGAGTGGACGATGTAAGAATGCATTTTTCACGTCCAATTGTTTCAGTTGTCATTTATTCACAGCAGCCAACACAAAACCAATCAAACATTACTGTATTTTATCACAGGGGAGAAAGTCTCCTTAAAGTCTAGACCTGCGATTTGATTAAATCCTTTTGCAATGTACTAGGCTTTCAGGCAATCAAGAGAGCCATCATATTTCAACTTAGTATTCCAAACCCACTTGGTACAGAGAATGCATATGTTCGGGATGTAAGGCACTAATTGAAATATGTTTTATTCAACTAGTGCTTGCAACTCATCCTCTATTGCTTGCTTCCAACTAGGATGGTGGTGAGTAGTTATGATGGTTTTGGGCTCCTTAGGAATCATTTCAAAAGTGAGCAAGTGCTTATGGTTAGGAGATCAAATGTTGTCCTTGCTTTGTGGTGACCGTGGGATGTGTGTTAGTGAGATTGGAATGTTTAGAAGATGAGAATGGATTAAGTGTAGAAGCTTGGGAAGGACTCAGATTATTGGATGGGTGTCTCGGGACTGCAGTTGAATGACTTGGTTCGTGGTGGGGTTGACTCGATATTATATCATAGGAACTCAGTTCATCTTGTGGGTGACTCAGTTGGTTATTGGGTTGACTCGGTTCTTGGTTTGGTTGACTGGGTGGACAAGTTGCATGGGTTGAAGGTGGTATGACGTGGTTGTCATTGGATACAAGTATGTTAATTTGTGGAGACAAGTTAGTGTATGGTAAGGATAAAGATTAAGAGGAAGCATTGGGAGTGGTTGATGTGATGCATGAAGGGAGGTTGCATGTATGGAAGTGCCATGTGTAGGGTGAGTAGGTGGGGAATACATTGTTTGAGAGGGAGGGATTAAGGTTGTGGGTGATAAATCTATTGAGTTAGAACCATTACAGGGATGATGACGTAAACTAGAGGTGATTGGGTTGTATTTGGTAATATGGAGGTCAAAGTGAGAAGTTAGAGAATGCAAGGAGGTTAAGTCTTTAAATGGGTAAGTATGCTCATCAAAGACCACATGTCTGGAGATAAAAATTCCTCTAATAGTAGAATAGAGACAGATATAGCCTTTGTGATGGTCATTATAGCCCAAGAAGATACATGGTAAGGACTTCGAATCAAATTTTGTTGTCTATGCATCCTAAAGCAGCAGAAACCAGTGGGTACTAAAGATACGAAGACAAAAGTAGTCTGGTTGTTGATTATGTAGCAAGGAAAATGGACTTTGAAGCTTACAAACTAAAGAAAGTAGGCGATTAATGAGATATACTGTAGTTTGAGATGCTTCCGGCTAATAAATGAGAGGGACCTTGCATGCAAAAACCATGGTGAGACCAAGTTCACGAATATATCTGTGTTTCCACTCGGCAATGCCATTTTGTTGGGGCATGGTAGGTCATGAAACATAAAGACGAATGCCATTAGAGGATACATGAGTCAACATTTTATTATTGACAAACTCACCACTGTTGTCACATTGAATACTTTTATATATGAATATGAAATTGGCAATCCATAAACTTTTCAAACAACACATACTGCTTAAAGAAATTAGAATTTGCTTTTAAAGGTAATAGCCAGGTGAACTGAGTATAATCATCCACAATGCATACATAATACCGAAATCCATTCTTTGAAATAAGAGGAGGTGGGCCCTATAAATCAATATGTATAAGTGCTAAAGGAGAAGAACTTCTCTTATAAATTGGAAGAAAAGTCAATTGAGTAGCCTTGGCCATAGTATAACCTTCACAAATAAAAGAAACATGCATTTTATTTAATACTTTGATGGTCCCTTTATTCTACAAATGCATGACTAAGCGCATGCTTGGATGTCCAAGGCGAGCATGCCATACTTGTACATTAACTATATGAAATCTTGTAGAGAAGTGAGCACTAATCGGTTGAGGAAGAGAATACATATCCCCATCCTTGTCCTCTTGGTCAGGATCTTCCCTGTCATCTTATCCTTAATTACAAAACCATTAAAGGAAAATTCATAGAGACAAGGATAGGCAATTATGAGTTGACTAATAGATAATAAGTTCTTTTATATATGAAGGACAACAAGTACATCCTTAAGAGTAAAAAATGAACCAGAGGAGAGGGGAAGATTTGTATCACTAGTATGTGAAATATCTAGTGTAGCACCGTTAGCAACAGCAACATGTTTATTTTTAGTATAAACGCGTATATTAAAAAGAATACCCGGGTCATTGGTCATATGTGCATTGGCTCCAGAGTTAGGAAGCCACTCAACAAGATCAGATGGATCATAGATGGTCATGGCTGCCAAGGCTGGAGATAGGTTGCTTTGTTGGTATGCATGATTGTATCTATGGGGATAGGCTAGTGCAACATGATTCTTTCCACTACAAATTTGGCAAGTAGTAGAAGAATAAGTGTTACGTTTTGTCGAAGATGACCGAAAATGAGGTGTAAACCCACGACCTTTGGGTGTAAAGTTATGACGATTAGAGCGAGATTTAGAAGAACCAAATTGCTTACATGTGTCCTGATTAGCATAGAATACTGGTGTGGTTGACTTGTGAATTTCTCTCCTACGAGTGTTATAATTAATAAGCTGAGGGAGCATAGACTGATAAGAAGGAATCAATGGACGCATCATAATGATGGTGAATGAGTTGTAATAAGGACCATGGCCACAAAGAAGATGAAATACCTTGTCTTGATCAGATAGTCGCTTTCCAATGCCTTGTCTTGATCACAAATACACTTGAAATATCGAATATAATCATGGATGGAGTGGGCTGGATATTTGCTCAAAGTAGTGAAATTATGTTTAAGCATAAATTCACGTTCAATAGAGACTTGAGCAAATGCATCTTGGAGTGCTAACCAAACCTCGTGGGAAGTTTGGAGGTCAATAACCAGGCTAAGTGCCTCCTCAGTAAGACGACTTGTAATTCATGCATGGACAAGCCGGTTGGATCTACGCTAGTGAAAGAAGTCTGGATTCGGTTGATTAAGTCTCATGCTAGAAGCTTGAGAAGAGGTAATCCAAGGAATTGGCATAGGGGTCTCTCCACTAATAAAACCACCTAAATCTTGGCTCTCTATAAGTTTCATCATTTGTGCCCTCCATAAACAATAGTTAGAAGCCGTGAGATCCAAAGAAATGAAAATTGCTGATATTTAGAGTAGCTAGGATGAGTAAAGGGAACTGGTAGTGGAGGTGGTGGAGGAGGAGAGGTTAGTGATCCTGAAGTTGGGTGGGGTATTAGCCATGGAAAAAGCTCTGTACAAGTTTAAATTGAGGTTAGTCTTTCTCAACATGAGAAGAGACCCAAAGCTTTATTTAAATAGATGAATAAAATCAAGATACAACTTATAAGCCTTATTAGAAAAATACAAAGTAAAGGATAAGAAACAAACTAAAGGATAAATAACCAAAGTAAAGGATAAAATCCAAGTTAAACTGAATGACTTTGTCAAACATGCACTGAACTTATGTAACAAAATCAGCTTCCTTATCAAAGTAATCATTCAAATAGTAATTAAAACCATCATAGATATTACTACCATCTCCTTCCAAATAGATCCCATGATCCCCAAACTCCAATGTAAATTGAAGTCGCTCCCTGACAGTCGGTAGCTTCGCTCTATATGCATCATTTATGCAAAAAAAAAACTTCTTAGTTTGGGCAACACAAAAATTCCCATCACTATTGTAGATAACAATTTCAACCCCACATGAATTATCTTTTAAGAAAACAACAGCATCAACAATTACCTTCAAAAAGGACTCCTCAGGCCTTGTTCACTTTGTCACCACAGTGTTAGAAGCCTCAGTCCATGGGCTAACAACACGAGCCCTCTGGAACACACGAAGTCTCAACTTTACCTCCATCATAATACCACTTGCAACATCCACAACTTTACCTTATATGCATCTAGTGGATGCTGACATGGACATTAACAACAAGAGGACTAAAAAAAAGAGGGACTAAAACAAAATATTCCTATACTTAGAGGGACTAGCACAAAAATCTCTATGTTTAATTTGGGACCTGTTTATAATTAACACAATAACTATAAAATGTACCCCTATACATAATTAGGGGTGTAAATTCGAATCAACTTGCTGCAGGCCAGGCTAGATCGGGCAAAGTATAGTATAGGCTACCAAATTGTTGGCCAAGCCCAACCCTATGTGAGTTGTGGGTTATTTGAGCTTGCTTGTTGACCTGCATTTTCTTTACTTATTCATACAATTAGAGTTCAAAAATGTTAGTTTCAATTAATTTATTTGACTAACTTGTATTCAAAGGCTTAAATTAATGGTTACTTAATATAGATGGCTGTTTGTTTTAAAATGATATTTAGGTAAACTTGAAAAAGAAAAACTTGAAAATGTTGGTGTTGATTTTGACATTTTTCGAGCTTGCAAGCCATCTTGTGTCAGGTTGGACCAAATTGGGCTGGGCTAAGTCTAACCAAGATTAGTTTGGATTGTATTTTGTAATATAGAAGTTGTGTTTTGTACTATAGGAGTGTTGTATGTAACACCCCAAAATTTTCTATCTTGTAAACAGTAATTTTGATAGTTAACCAAATTTTACTGTTTAGTAATTTTTAGATGCTGTAAAATTATTTTGATTATTCCGTCAGCGTATTTGATCATTTTGAGTAATTTACTCCGTGTCAAGAAAATAAAAATTTTCGGGCCAGGGAAAACTTTACGTAATTTAATTTTTACCGTTAGGTTTTAATTATTTTACGTGATCTAATTTGATATTTGTGTGTTTTCTAATATTTGTGATTCTGTGGATGATTATGAATTTTTTTTACTGTATGTGGGCCCAGGTGGTCCAATGTGGGCCCAGGTGGCCATACGTGGGCCCAGGTGGGTCCCGCAAAGTAAAAATTTTTCTACGGATAGAAAAATTTGTACTGTTTAGATGGAGACATGGGATCTTACTAAACCTGAATCTGGAAACAGTTTTTATAATTTTCTTTTACTATATTTTGTACTGTATTTATTTATTAGGTGATAAAAATACAGTAAAAATATTATTTGTAGGGTTATAGCAGATAAAAATAATAAAAGTTATACTACGTAGTCAACAAAGAGGGCTTGACTTGATTTGTACCCTTGGATGAGAATACTTAGTTTGAATATTAACCATTGATTTAATCAACGGTTAAGAAACAAACTTAATAAAGAAGCATTGGATAATCACCATTGATTTAATCAATGGTGTGAGAATAAACTTAGTTAGGAAGGCTTTGATATCAATATCAGATTTAATCAACGGTGTAAAATTGGTTATATAAAGTGGTTATGACCATTTATAACCATTGGATTTAGATTGATCAAGGTGGAGATTTAGTCTTAAAAAGTAACAAAGACCATTTATGACCATTGGATTTGAAGAAATCAATGGTGGAGATTTGGTCTTCTAAAAAGGCTATGACTAATTATAACCCTTGGATTAAAAGTAAGAAGGAGTAATCTTGACCCTTTATTTTGGAGACACATCTAAGGGCTAGGATTTAAAGGAGAAAGATCCAATGGCCTAGATTGAGTCTTCTAATCAAAAGTCTACCTAAATCCTAACCATTGAATTAATCAATGGCTAGAAATGCTTCAAATAATGGCTTGAAAAAGATGACAATATTATTGCATGCATAATGCAAGGAGGGGACGATTTTTGTAGTATTTTGGAGCTAAAGGTGATTTGATGACCATTATTACTTGTCATGGTCAATATTACATCATTCTTGACCATTATTGATTTGTTTGCATCCTTAGGAGAGTGTTTGGAGGGGGCACGGTTTTTGGTGCCTTAAGAGGATGGCAAAGTGGAAGACCATCATTATTACTCATTCTTGGTCTTTCTTTATCAATTTCAAGAAGCTAGATAAATATTTAATTATCTAGAAATATGACATGACCATAAGAATGTAATTAAATAATTAAAATATAGTTATAAAATCCTAACTAAACTAATTTAAGAGAAACTAAATGAATTAATTATTTAATTAAGGAGTAATTAAGAATTGAAATAGAATCAAGACTTAGTTAATTTCCCCTTGGACTCCCACGGCTGCAAGGTGCTTCTCCAAGGTTCTTGAATGGACTTTTATGACCAATGGATGACATTTAGTGACTTAGACCATGTGAAGACCATGTGCATGCATGTGATAGCCTTCAATTGTGCTAAATAAATTTCTATCTCTCCATTCTTTCACTCCTACGGCTGCCCACTTCAATTCAGCCCTCTATTTTTATTTTTTATCACACTTAGTAACACAAAGACCATTCTCTCTCTCTCTCTCTTTCCAATTGTTCAAGAACACCAAGAACAAATACAAAGAACACCATCTTCTCTCTTCTTTGAGCTATTCGGTCACCACCCATAGAACCACTTCCAATCTTTCATAAATTTATCTAGTTACATATTTTGAATCCTCTCATCAATCTAAAACACTTTCATGTTGAGAACTTCTCAAAATTCACTCATCTTCATCACTCTACCAAGCCAAGAACACAAAAGTTCATATCTTTTCTTATTGAAGAATTCGGTCCATACTCATAAATCCCACTTCCAAGCTTAAATAATTTTATATAATCTTAGATCTAGAACCTATACACAATCCTAAGATACTTTGTAGTTGAGATCTAAGCCTAGTTCCATCATCTTTATGCTTGAATCTTGGATTTAAGTTTTAAGGTTTCAAGGTAAAAATCTTGAAACTTGGCTTTTTATTTAATTCTTAGAATCCTAAGACCATGTTTGATCTATGGTCATCTTAATCAAGCTTAGTATACTAATTTCTATGTATTTTGTTTTGTATTTGAGAAGCCTTTGGTGGTGAAGGACTTGGAAAAAGAAGCAAATCAAGAAGCTTTTGAGGATCTTCAAGAGGTAAGAGGAGATCCATCTCACCAACCAAGTATGGTGGTGAGAGATGGTCTTATATTTGATGGATGGTGAATCCATGTGAGGATTCCAATCCATGGTCATGTAATAATTTATGTGTGTTTATGAGCTTTGATTTATTTGCTTATGCTTGATATGCTTTGCATGATTTTATGACTTTGATGATATGCTCATATTATGCATGATAAGTATATGGCATGCTTATAGTATTTATGATGAAATATATATATATATGTATATGTCATGATGTGGTGATGAAAAGGAATTCAATTTTTGGCTCCAATAGCCAAAGGAGAGGGTTCGGTTTTTGATGCCCTTGATTAGGGTTCATGTTGAAAATTTTCAAGAACAAGGGAATTGATTTTTGGGTCCCTAGAACAATGAGAATTTCAGCCAAGACACCTCAAAATAGGTGTTCACAAATTAATATTTTCATGAAAAATGAAAATGGATGATTTGAAGAGTATGAAAAATAAACAAAGGGTTTGTTTTTCAAGAAAACAAGAATACGGTCTTTGAGGAATTTTTATTGATTTATTTTGTGTAAAAAGATCCTAAGTGTTTTTCTAAATATGAGTTTTGAATGAAACGGACAAACATTGATTTTAAGGATTTGCAAAGAAAGTGAACAAGGATTTGCAAAGAAAGTGAAAAAGGATTTGTAAAGAAAGTGAAAAAGGATTTGAACAAATGGGTTTGGTTTTTATAACCATCGGTATTTCGGTTTTGAAAATAAAATTTTAATGGTTTTGTTTGTGTAAAACCATATCAATTTAGAAGAAAAATGTTTTGATAATTTTCAATAGTCATGTCCACTTTTTCGAAGGCTTGTAATGCATTGATTTTGATGAAACAAAGTGATTTTCCAAGTGGAAATATAACTAATTTAATCCAAGAAATTTGAAAAGAGAATCGGAGTATTTTAGCACTTAAGAAATGAATTTTTATGTAAATGAAAAAGAGAGGTTGCAAGTGAGCCTCAATTTGTTTTAAAAAGAATTTATTTTTGTTAAAATTGATTTTAAAAAAAATGAAGAATACAATAGTGATTTGGTATTTTCTAACGTGTAACTCATCCGTTGGATTTTGGAAAGCGTTAGTAATTTTTAAAGTTAGAAACATTGATTTAATTCAATGGAATTGTGAATTTGTGGAATATACTGTGAAAAAGGATTTTCTTGAGTAAGAAGATATATTAAATGAAGTAGAAAGTTATATTATTTTGAGAATGTTGATTTGGAAATGATTTGGGAAAAATGGAGAATATAATGGTATTTTGAAAATTTACTAACGTATAACTTATTTTCGAGTTTTGAAGTGCGTTAGAAAATGTTAAGTTTTGAAACGTTGATTTATATCAATGGAAAAGTGATTTTGTGAATTATATTTTGGAAAAGGATTTCTTGAGTAAAGAAATGTGGAAAAAATTTTCTTGAGTAAAGAAAATGTGTTAAATAAAGTATAAAGTCATATTATTTTGAGAAAAGTGGAAATGGAATTTTTGAAGAAATGAGAAATATTTTCTGTAATGGAATTGTGGTGAAAAAATTTATTTACATATCTTAAAAATGTAATTTTTAAAGTATGTGGTTTGAAATATAGTAAAATATTTCTAAGTGTTTGAAATACATAAAAATATTTTTATGCGATTTGAAATATGATAAAATATTACTACGCGATTGGAGATGCGTTGAAACATTTTAAGTGATTTGAATTACGTTTAAATATTTTATGAGATTTGAACTACTGTTGAAAAATCACTATGTGATTTAAAAGTGATAGAATATTTTTATGTGATTATGAAAATGACGGAAAATCGTTATGTGATTTGGAAAGTGTTTTAAATATTTTGAGAATGATGGAAAATGTTTTATGCGACTTAAAAGAATGATTTTTAAGTTACGCAATTTTGAAAAATGGAAAATCATTACGCTATTGAAAACGTTATATTTTTATGCGATTTTAAAAATGTTAAAAAATTTAATACGTGATTTAAAGGTCGTAATAGAAGAGTTGCGGTATTGTGAAAACGTAAAAAATGTTTTGGAATTGTGAAAATGAAATAGAAATGTTACGCAATTTTGTGAAAATACGACGAAAAGAGTTTTATGACTATGAAAATGTGATAATATGATTTTCCTATTGAAAATACAAAGATAAATACTTGTAGAACCAAGTATATGGATGCTTTGTGTGAGAAAATGACATGTTTTGCCTGTGATTGGCATTTGGTGCATTATACATGCATTGGAAAGATATGTCATGTGATTGGATTTGGTGCATTATGCATGCATTGAAAAATATGCGTTGAAGCATATGATTACATTGAACAAATGAAATTGAAAAGATTTGGCCCTTTGGGGTTGAATTTGCACTGATATATTCGTGCATTGTATAAAATATAACTAATAGCTATTATGGCCCTTGTGGTTGAAGAGGGAATGAGAATTGATAGTGAGGTCTATGATGGATCTTGGGGGCGTCGAGGTGCAGCGGTCGACCAGTGGACAGTTGGCAAGTATCCTGTGCCACTTGGCGATGCAGTTCGTTGCAACGCATTGATGATACCCGATAAGAACACGATTCTTTTCAACGACTGAGAGATTGTCTTTGGGCTAAGGCTGACAATTAACTGTGAGCATTCTTCTCGAAATTGTGAAAACCTCCATGGAGTTGTTTTTGATAAACCGAGTCTTTGTGCATATGCATAAATCGAGCATTTATATCTCGTATGATATATTAATTGAGGAATGTTGGCTATGACAATTGTTTTGAGTACTTGGATGATGATTGAACTGATAAATGATTAGATGATGATAGTTGATTAATGCTGATAGCATGATTATGGTATGATCTATCTGTATGATATTGTTGTTTGTGTTATCTCTGTGCTGCCATGTTAGTATTGGTGTAGGTGATCTCACCTCTTTGTTATATTGTTTTGCTTTGTCTGTATTGTTAAAATTATACAGTAGAAGGAATGAGTTGTCTTAGACATAACGAGTGGTAGATACTCAGAGATTGATGAAAACATTGAAAAGTGGTTGTCTCAAGTTCGAAGATGTGCCGGGTAGACAAGGAGTAAAGTTCTGATGCATCAAGTTGATACAAGAGAAGGAACGAGTATGTTAAGATTTAATGTTAGTGTTGTACCGTGCTATTAAGTAGGACCCGTCATGGGGTTTGCTACTGTAAAAAAAAAATAAGTCTGTTAATTTTATATTTCTCTTTAAATTGTGATATTAATTGGTGTCAATATTGCATAATGAATAGTTGAAATATGATTTTCAATATTACCTAATATTTTCAGTAAATTTACATTTCAGTAAAGAAGAAATTTTGAAACCCATCTTTTATAACTCAAACTTTGTGCAAACTTCTTTTCAAATTATGAGTCGGGAGTCGGAAATGTGATGCCCTAAGAAGGGTGTTACATTAGTTGGTATCAGAGCACGGTTTGAGTCTTTTGGGGTTTGTGGTTAGGTCTATTTTGCTTGTGTTGTGTTCTCTGTGATTGATAGTAAGGGAACCCTATTGAGGGTCACCCTTTGTTTGCATTTTGCTTGTTAGGTGTTTATGCTATTAGAATGTCTGTCTATGTATATTGATATATTGGATTTGATTAGAATGCCTGAAATGGAAGAAATGATGTCGGATTGGTTCTTGGATGGCCACGGTTTTGAGCCCAAACTTTGGGGTCCCTTGTGAACAATTATAACAATTAGAATTTCAAAATAGAATCAACTGTACATTATGTAATAAAGGTAGAGAAACTTCTCCAATGCCAAATCTGTTGAGTTAGAATGCCAAACCCGTCGAGTAGAGTTTCTGACCATTTAGTAGAGAAACTTCTCCAAATCCGTCGAGTAGAGTTTCTGACCACTTAGGAGAGAAACTTTTCCAATGGCAAATCCGTCGAGTTAGAATGCCAAATCCGTCGAGTTAGAATGCAAAATCCGTCGAGTTAGAATGCCAAACCCGTCGAGTAGAATTTCTGACCGTTTAATAGAGAAACTTCCCCAATGTCAACATCCGTTGAGTTTGAATGTCAATATCCATCGAGTGACATATCTGTCGAATCAGAATTTCTGACCATTTTGTGTTTTCGTCGGTTCAACACTGGAAGATTTCTCCAACGTCAACACCCATCCGTCGAATTAGGATTTCTGCTAATCTTCTAGCATATTCGACAATTTTTTATCTTCATTCGACAGAACCTTCATTCGACAGAAATTGATTTTTAACCACTTTTGTCAAAATTGTGACTCACTATCACCAAATCACCTTATGACTGACCTCTTTCATCATTCTGCCATGTTATTTTTCGTCGAAAGGCAGCCTCAATTTTTTTTACTAGATACATTGTCTCCATCGAATTCAAAAGTATAATTTATCACCCAACACCTAGTTATTAAATTAAAGGTTTTGCTGGTGATTCCGGTCGTGTATCTTCCTGGACTCAAGGCTTTTGAACTAATATAAGCATATTAATCGTAAATAATTGGATAACTAGAAACTAATTAGGGATTCATAAAAAGGGAATGACTCGGGATAGTTATACTTGTGTGGAAGTGGAACATGTTACTAGTAATGCAGTTGCAGTTACGGGAGCAACGGGAGCAATGTGGAAAGATGACTGCACGAACAAAGGACCACTGTTCAGTGGAAACTGGAAGTTGAAGTTTAGGATCTGATGGAAGAGAATCAGTCTTGGAATACAAAATTTCGTAATTTTGGAACCTGATATATATTTTTTAAGGATGTTGAGAAAGTAATTAATTTCGATGAAAGATGTATTTACAACCATTGAGGAAACCAAAAGCAGTAAGTGATGTGAAAGAATGTACTTAATGAAGGAATGTACGTCAAGAAAACAATTTGCGAAAAAGTTGGACACATTTTCCCAGAGATTATGCTCTTTGAAAACAGAGTTTTCTATTAGTAAAATTTTAGATAGTAAGAGAAGTTGTTACTCTAAATGGAACGGGAGTGTTCTGAGCAGAAGATTTAAACAATGGAGATTGTGTCATTGGAGCTAATCCTATAAACCATACTGAATATTTCTGTGAGTGACCTATTCTTTATAACATATGATTGAGTAGATCAATTATATGTTAGAGTTATTCGTTATCCTCTGATTTGTTTACTTCTGTTTCTATTCTTAGCTAATCGAGCTATTCAAGTTATTCAAATTGTTGTTATAGATCAAAACTTTGTGTTAGTTTGATTTTTGTGTTAATTTGATCTGTTTCATAAACATACGTGATCTTTGGAAATGAATTAGTTATTTTCCAACCATATCCAATGAGATTATTTCAACAGAGTGTGAGTAATCCAAAGAAAATTTATTCTTGAAAATCGGGTTACATCCAATTCTTTGCTGGATATGTTCGATAACAGGTTCGATTCGTTTTGTTATCTTCCATGATGTTTTCTTTCATCTCCTGCAATTGAAGGACAAGAAAGGATATTCCTATTTAACTCTATGTCATAGTATTTGGTATAGTGTTCTTCTATGGAAAGGAGAACTTTACTAAGTTATCGTGAAAGACATTTTACTAAGACATTTCCTGTTAAAAGCAAAAATCTAGAATATGTAGTGATACGAGAATAAGGAAATTTTAAGTAATACATTACATTAGTTGGAAGTTATCTGAGAAAAACTATTCTAAGCATGAATGAAGATTGGTTGTCGTTATGTTGGTATCAGAGATATGGAAATTCTTTCTTTCTAGAGTAACATTCAACATCTTCAGTAATTATAGGAGTTTGAGATATCTGTTTGATCAGGAGAAGTTGAACATCAGCAAAGAGATTTTGTTGGTTAGAATAGTATAGCAAGATGTAAGAGAGGAAGCTTCATGAGAATTAGAAAATAAGATAAAAGAGTAATGTTCATATTTATTCTGAGGGTGTGAAATCATGGTTATTAAATTTCAAGGACGAAATTTCTTTTTAGAGGGGGAGTAATGTAACACCCCAAAATTTCCTATCTTGTAAACAGTAATTTTGACAGTTAATAGAATTTTACTGTTTAGTAATTTTTGGATGCTGTAAAATTATTTTGATTATTCCGTCAGCGTATTTGATCGTTTTGAGTGATTTACTCATGTCGGAAAATAAAAATTTTCTGGCGGGAAAAACTTTATGTAATTTAATTTTTACCATTTAGGTTTTAATTATTTTACGTGATCTGATTTGATATTTGTGTGTTTTCTAATATTTGTGATTTTGTGGATGATTATGAATTTTTTTTACTGTATGTGGGCCCAGGTGGTCCTATGTGGGCCCAAGTGGCCATACGTGGGCCCAGGTGGGTCCCGCAAAGTAAAATTTTTTCTAAGGATAGAAAAATTTGTACTGTTTAGACGGAGACAGGGGATCTTACTAAACTTGAATCTAGAAACAGTTTTTATAATTTTTTTTACTGTGTTTTGTACTGTATTTATTTATCAGGTGATAAAAAATACAGTAAAAATATTATTTATAAGGTTATAGCAGATAAAAATAATAAAAATTATACTGCGTAGTCAACAAAGAGGGCTTGACTTGATTTGTACCCTTGGATGAGAATACTTAGTTTGAAAATTAACCATTGATTTAATCAACTTAAGAAACAAACTTAATAAAGAAGCATTGGATAATCACCATTGATTTAATCAATGGTGTGAGAATAAACTTTGTTAGGAAGACTTTGATATCAACCGTAGATTTAATCAACGGTGTAAAATTGGTCTATAAAAAGTGGTTATGACCATTTATAACCATTGGATTTAGATTGATCTACGGTGGAGATTTAGTCTTATAAAGTAACAAAGACCATTTATGACCATTGGATTTGGAATTAATCAATGGTGAGATTTGGTCTTCTAAAAAGGCTATGACTAATTATAACCCTTGGATTAAAAGTAAGAAGAAGTAATCTTGACCCTTTATTTTGGAGACACATCTAAGGGCTAGGATTTAAAGGAGAAAGATCCAATGGCCTAGATTGAGTCTTCTAATCAAAAGTCTACCTAAATCCTAACCATTGAATTAATCAATGGCTAGAAATGCTTCAAATAATGGCTTGAAAAAATATGACAATATTATTGCATGCATAATGCAGGAGGGGCGATTTTTGTAGTATTTTGGAGCTAAAGGTGATTTGATGACCATTATTACTTGTCATGGTCAATATTACATCATTCTTGACCATTATTGATTTGTTTGCATCTTTAGGAGAGTGTTTGGAGGGGGCACAGTTTTTGGTGCCTTAAGAGGATGGCAAAGTGGAAGACCATCATTATTACTCATTCTTGGTCTTTCTTTATCAATTTCAAGAAGCTAGATAAATATTTAATTATCTAGAAATATGACATGACCATAAGAATGTAATTAAATAATTAAAATATAGTTATAAAATCCTAACTAAACTAATTTAAGAGAAACTAAATGAATTAATTATTTAATTAAGGAGTAATTAAGAATTGAAATAGAATCAAGACTTAGTTAATTTCCCCTTGGACTCCCAGGGCTGCAAGGTGCTTCTCCAAGGTTCTTGAATGGACTTTTATGACCAATGGATGACATTTAGTGACTTAGACCATGTGAAGACCATGTGCATGCATGTGATAGCCTTCAATTGTGCTAAATAAATTTCTATCTCTCCATTCTTTCACTCTTACGGCTGCCCACTTCAATTCAGCCTTCTATTTTTATTTTTTATCACACTTAGTAACACAAAGACCATTCTCTCTCTTCTCTCTCTTCCAATTGTTCAAGAACACCAAGAACAAATACAAAGAACACCATCTTCTCTCTTCTTTGAGCTATTCGGTCACCACCCATAGAACCACTTCCAATCTTTCATAATTTTATCTAGTTACATATTTTGAATCCTCTCATCAATCTAAAACACTTTCATGTTGGGAACTTCTCAAAATTCACTCATCTTCATCACTCTACCAAGCCAAGAACACAAAAGTTCATATCTTTTCTTATTGAAGAATTCGGTCCATACTCATAAATCCCACTTCCAAGCTTAAATAATTTTATATAATCTTAGATCTAGAACCTATACACAATTCTAAGATACTTTGTAGTTGAGATCTAAGCCTAGTTCCATCATCTTTATGCTTGAATCTTGGATTTAAGTTTTAAGGTTTCAAGGTAAAAATCTTGAAACTTGGCTTTTATTTAATTCTTAGAATCCTAAGACCATGTTTGATCTATGGTCATCTTAATCAAGCTTAGATACTAATTTCTATGTATTTTGTTTGTATTTGAGAAGCCTTTGGTGGTGAAGGACTTGGAAAAAGAAGCAAATCAAGAAGCTTTTGAGGATCTTCAAGAGGTAAGAGGGAGATCCATCTCACCAACCAAGTATGGTGGTGAGAGATGGTCTTATATTTGATGGATGGTGAATCCATGTGAGGATTCAATCCATGGTCATATAATAATTTATGTGTGTTTATGAGCTTTGATTTATTTGCTTATGCTTGATATGCTTTGCATGATTTTATGGCTTTGATGATATGCTTATATTATGCATGATAAGTATATGGCATGCTCATAGTATTTATGATGAAATATATATGTGTATGTCATGATGTGGTGATGAAAAAGAATTCAATTTTTGGCTCCAATAGCCAAAGGAGAGGGTTCGGTTTTTGATGCCCTTGATTAGGGTTCATGTTGAAATTTTTCAAGAACAAGGGAATTGATTTTGGGTCCCTAGAACAATGAGAATTTCAGCCAAGACACCTCAAAATAGGTGTTCACAAATTAATATTTTCATGAAAAATGAAAATGGATGATTTGAAGAGTATGGAAAATAAACAAAGGGTTTGTTTTTCAAGAAAACAAGAATACGGTCTTTGAGGAATTTTTATTGATTTATTTTGTGTAAAAAGATCCTAAGTGTTTTTCTAAATATGAGTTTTGAATGAAACGGACAAACATTGATTTTAAGGATTTGCAAAGAAAGTGAACAAGGATTTGCAAAGAAAGTGAAAAAGGATTTGTAAAGAAAGTGAAAAAGGATTTGAACAAATGGGTTTGGTTTTTATAACCATCGGTATTTCGATTTTAAAAATAAAATTTTAATGGTTTTGTTTGTGTAAAACTATATCAATTTAGAAGGAAAAATGTTTAGATAATTTTCAATAGTCATGTCCACGTTTTTGAAGGCTTGTAATGCATTGATTTTGATGAAACAAAGTGATTTTTTAAGTGAAAATATAATTAATTTAATACAAGGAATTTGAAAAGGGAATCAGAGTATTTTAGCACTTGAGAAATGAATTTTTATGTAAATGGAAAAGAGAGGTTGCAAGTGAGCCTCAATTTGTTTTAAAAAGAATTTATTTTTGTTAAAATTGATTTTAAAAAATGAAGAATACAATAGTGATTTGGTATTTTCTAACGTGTAACTCATCCGTTGGATTTTGGAAAGTGTTAGTAATTTTTAAAGTTAGAAACATTGATTTAATTCAATGAAATTGTGAATTAGTGGAATATACTATGAAAAAGGATTTTCTTGAGTAAGAAGATATATTAAATGAAGTAGAAAGTTATATTTATTTTGAGGAAGGTTGATTTAGAAATGATTTGGGAAAAATGAAGAATATAATGGTATTTTGAAAATTTACTAACGTATAACTTATTTTCAAGTTTTGAAGTACGTTAGAAAATGTTAAGTTTTGAAACGTTGATTTATATCAATGAAAAAGTTATTTTGTGAATTATATTTTGGAAAAGGATTTCTTGAGTAAAGAAATGTGGAAAAAATTTTCTTGAGTAAAGAAAATGTATTAAATAAAGTATAAAGTCATATTATTTTGAGAAAAGTGGAAATGGAATTTTTGAAGAAATGAGAAATATTTTCTGTAATGGAATTGTGGTGAAAAAATTTATTTACGTATCTTAAAAACATAATTTTTAAAGTATGTGATTTGAAATACAATAAAATATTTCTAAGTGTTTGGAAATACAGTAAAATATTTTTATGCGATTTGAAATATGATAAAATATTACTACGCGATTGGAGATGCGTTGAAACATTTTAAGTGATTTGAATTACGTTTAAATATTTTACGTAATTTGAACTATTGTTGAAAAATCACTATGTGATTTAAAAGTGATAGAATATTTTTACGTGATTGTGAAAATGACAAAAAATCGTTATGTGATTTAGAAAGTGTTTTAAATATTTTGAGAATGATGGAAAATGTTTTATGCGACTTAAAAGAATGACTTTTAAGTTACGTGATTTTGAAAACGATGGAAAATCATTACACCAATTGAGAAACGTATATTTTTATGCGATTGAGAAAAATGTTAAAAAATTTAATACGTGATTTAAAGGTGTGAAAGAGTTGCGATGTATTGTGAAAACGTAATGAAACGTTTTGGAATTGTGAAAATGAAATGGAAATGTTAGCAATTTTGTGAAAAACTACGAAAGAGTTTTATAACTATGAAAATGTGATAATATGATTTTTCTATTGAAAATATAGTATAAATATGTAGAACCTTGTAGAAAAATGACATGTATGGATCTTTGTGAGAAAATGACATGTTTTGCCTGTGATTGGCATTTGGTGCATTATACGTGCATTGGAAAAATATGCGTTGAAGCATATGATTACATTGAACAAATGAAATTGAAAAGATTTGGCCTTTTGGGGTTGGACTTGCACTGATATATTCGTGCATTGTATAAAATATAGCTAATAGCTATTATGGCCCTTGTGGTTGAAGAGGGAATGAGAATTGATAGTGAGGTCTATGATGGATCTTGGGGGTGTCGAGGCGCGGCGGTCGACCAGTGGACAGTTGGTGAGTACCCTGTGTCACTTGGCGATGCACGGTCCCATTGCAACGCATTGACGATACCCGACAAGAACACGATTCTTTTCAACGACTGAGAGATTGTCTTTGGGCTAAGGTGACAATTAACTAGAGCATTCTTCTCGAAATTGTGAAAACCTCCATGGAGTTGTTTTTGATAAAGCGAGTCTTTGTGCATATGCATAAATCTAGCATTTATATCTCGTATGATATATTAATTGAGGATGTTGGCTATGACAATTGTTTTGAGTACTTGGATGATGAATTGAACTGATAAATGATTAGATGATGATAGTTGATTAATGCGATAGCATGATTATGGTATGATCTATCTGTATGATATTCTTGTTTGTGTTATCTCTGTCTTTGCCATGTTGGTATTGGTGTAGGTGATCTCATCTCTTTGTTATATTGTTTTGCTTTGTCTGTATTGTTAAAATTATACAGTAGAAGGAATGAGTTGTCTTAGACATAATGAGTGGTAGATACTCAAAGATTGATGGAAACATTGAAAAGTGGCTGTCTCAAGTTCGAAGATGTGCCGGGTAGACAAGGAGTAAAGTTCTAATGCATCAAGTTGATACAAGAGAAGGAACGAGTATGTTAAGATTTAATGTTAGTGTTGTACCGTGCTATTAAGTAGGACCCGTCATTGGGTTTGCTACTATTAAAAAAAATAAGTCAGTTAATTTTATATTTCTCTTTAAATTGTGATATTAATTGGTGTCAATATTGCATAATGAATAGTTGAAATATGATTTTCAATATTACCTAATATTTTCAGTAAATTTACGTTTCAGTAAAGAAGAAATTTTGAAACCCATCTTTTATAACTCAAACTTTGTGTGAACTTCTTTTCAGATTATGAGTCGGGAGTCAGAAATGTGATGTCCTAAGGAGGGTGTTACATTGTAGCCATGGTAATTCTGAAAGCTTTAGTTAGCTTGAAGGCTAATTACTTAGTGCTTCAAGGTGATGGATTATGAGTTAATGAGTTGCTTAGAGGTGGGGTTTCTTGGTTGAAGAAAATTATTTTTAGAGGTGGAGCTTATGTGTTGAAGACAATTGTATATAAGGGTAGAGTTTTTCTGACTAGTGTTTATGATGAACAAGTCCTAGATTAAATATGAATTTATTCTCTAAATATAGCAACCTTTTGGTTTAGTTTCTCTAAATATAGCAATTTTTTTGTTTTAATTCCACTTTCTTTGGTTCTTGGGTTGTTAATGTCTACCTTAGGATCCACGTAGGATACTTACCCTTCACAAAAACAAATAATGATAACTTCAAATGGAGATGTAACTGAAAGACCACCTGAGAAAACAAATTCTTTAAAGGACTCATTCATAAAATTTTAAAAATTTAAGATTAAAATAAAAAATTATTATATTTGGTGGTGGGATGCAAGTGTACAAGATAAGGCTAATGTTAAAAAGGAATGTTATAAAGCTTGACACATGTGTAAAAATGATGAAAATTAGAAAAAAATATAAGGTAACTAAAAAAGATACTAAAAAGGCAGTGAGCGAGGCGAAAGATAAAGTGTTCAATGAGTTATATCAATCTTTGGGTACCAAAGATGGAAAAATGAATATTTACAAGCTTGTTAAAAGTAGAGATGGAAGACAAGAGACTTGGATCAAGTGAAATGCATTAATGATGAAAAGGGTAAAGTCTTGGTTACGGAACAAGACATCAAGGATCGATGGAAGGGTTATTTTCACAAGTTATTTAATGAGGGATATGAGACTTTAAGGGATTTGGACATTCTAAACACTAGAGAGGGGGACTAAAATAAAATCTTTTATTGTAGAATTCAGGAGTTTGAGGTAAAAGAAGTATTGAAGAGGATGAATAATGGAAAAGAGACTGGATCAGATAATATACCTATTAAGGTATAGAAGTGTCTAGGAGATAAAGGTATAAGCTGTCTCACAAAGTTGTTTAATAAGATAATGAGGTCTAAGAAAATGCCAAATGAATGGAGGAGAAGCACTTTAATTCCTATTTATAAGAATAAGAGAGATATATAAAACTGTGCAAATTACAGAGGGATTAAACTCATGAGTTATACCATGAAGTTATGGGAAAGAGTAATTGAATGGAGATTAAGACAAGAGACTCATATTTCAGATAATCAATTTGATTTTATGCTTGGAAGATCAATCATGAAAGCAATCTATCTTCTACGAATATTGATAGAGAGGTATCGCAGGAAACAAAAAGACCTACACATGGTTTTCATTGATTTGGAAAAAGCCTACGATAGGGTACCGAGAGAAGTCTTGTGGAAGGCTTAGGAGAAGAAATGAGTTCGTATCGCTTATATTCAAACAATCGAAGATATGTATGACGAGGCTAAAACTAGTGTAAGAACACATGATAGGGTCATAGAAAATTTTTCTATAACTATAAGACTGCAGCAATGGTCAACTTTGAGTTCATATCTTTTTACCTTGGTTTTGGATGTGCTTATTGCATATATCCAAGAGTCGGTGTCACAATGCATGCTTTTTGCAGATGATATAGTCTTAGTTAGAAAGTCGAGAGAGGAAACAAATGAGAAGCTAGAGTTATGGCGACGAGCTTTGGAAGAACATGGCTTCCGTCTAAGTAGGAGTAAGACAAAGTATATGGAATGTAAGTTTAGTAAAAAATATGCTAATACTAGTTTAGTGGTGAAAATTAGAGACAATATCATACCACAAGTCACATGATTTAGGTAACTTAGATCTATCATACAATATGTCAGAGAGATAGAGGGAAATATAAACTATATGATTCAAGTTGGATGGATGAAATGGAAGAGTGCTTTAGAAATTATTTGTTATAGAAAAGTGCTTCTCAAGTTTAAGAAAAAATTTTACCGCACAACTATAAGGTCTGCGATGTTGTATGGTACCGAATGTTGGGCGGTAAAAAGCTAACAAAAACATAAGATCAATGTCGCTAAGATGAGGATGTTGTACTAGATGTGTAGTAAGATAAGACAAGATAATATTAAGAATGAATACATTAGAGAGAAAGTAAAAGTAGCACCTATTGTGAAAAAGATGGAAGAATATCAATTTAGGTAGTTTAGACATGTAATGACCTTAGAAACTTTATAAGAAGAGTAAATCAGATAGAATATAGTATAATAACTAGAGGTAGAAGAAGATAAAAAAAGATATAAATAAAATAATTAAAAAATTTAAATTTAAATAATATTTTTAAATACTTAATTTATAATATGACATAATGATATTATTTTACCTATATAACCATCTCACCAATAAAAGAAAAGACTTGAGTTATTGCTTTTAGAAGCTTCCAAAGTCCAAACAATGCGGTGAGTCAGATCAGGGGTGCTTTGGTTATTTGAACCAAAACGCGCAAATAATCCGGGTACCCTGTTCTGGTCGCTGGGCTATAAAATCCGCTCACCCTCCCCTTACGCGTTGTTGTCAAGCTTCCTTCTCCTCTCTCTTGCTCCTTCTCATATTATACCTCTCTCTACACTCTGTGTTTCCAGATCCCTCAAGGTAATTTCCATTTCTGTGATCGAGTCTTTTTCTGTTTCATCAATCTCTTAATCTGCACATAGAAACCGATTTTGCATCCCTAATTTCGTTTCATTTCATTTCGAATTTCACTTCCCTTTTGTATATTTTGCATTCGTGATTTTGCATGGCGTGAGAATTTTGAGCTTTTTCTCGCAAATCGCAGTTGAATTTGGGATCGATTTGTTTATTTTGTTAGATGCTTTGGTTTGTTACGGTTATTTACATCATTTGATCTGAGGGTTTTGGGATTGAAATGTTCAGATCGTTCCCCTTTTTGTGGTCCTTGTGTTGAATCCGGTGGTGGATCTTTGAAAATGTCATGTTAATTTAATAATTTTCTTTTGTGCGATCCGCTTTGCGAATCGAAATGCATGTCGCTGTTTTTGTTGTTTGGCTTGAGATCTGGCTGAATCCGGTGACATTAATTTGATTCTCTATTTACGCATATAATTATGCCAGATTAGGTTTGCTGGAATGGAAGAAATTGGATACATTTGATTTCTTCTTTTTTTTTTGGATTTTTTTGTTGAATAAAATGATTTTGTTTGAAATTTTGTCTCAAAAATAAATCTGGGACGGTTAATGTTGAATGAAATTTGAAAATGTAGGGATCCACAAGCTGAAGGAGAAATGGGGCTGACATTTACCAAGCTTTTCAGTCGGCTTTTTGCCAAGAAGGAAATGCGAATTCTGATGGTTGGTCTTGATGCCGCCGGTAAGACCACCATCCTGTACAAGCTCAAGCTTGGAGAGATCGTTACCACAATTCCTACCATTGGTAAGTTTCTGGATTTTGCTTTTACTTAGAGTTATGTTTATAAAATATATATATAAATAAAAGTTACTTAAAAGTCACGTGAGTACTTTAAAAAGTCACATGCATTTATGTTCTAACCTTGATCACTCATGTAAGATTCATTGGATAAGATTCACTCTTTTCACCTCTTACAATAAACACTCTTCTCACTCCCTATATATATATATATATATATATATTCACCTATAGGAATGTTCATGTGCATACATATTAATTATCAATCCTTTGTAACATAACATCTTGTAGAACTATCTTATTAATAACTGGTTTCGGGGGCTGTTATGCCAATGAGCTTTTAAGATGAATCATGCATTACTAAATCTGTAATCAAACACTCAGATCTCAAATTATGTTGGTTATATCATAGGCTGCTCGATATGTGATGCTTGATGTGAAATCCTGGATGTAACCTGTTGTAACCATTATTCTTCATCAACCCATGTTACTTTTGACACTTTTTCTGACAGATTGCTGGGTTGCTATATTTCCCAAGTTTCCTATTTCATATCGTTGTATTATTGGGTGAAATTACAGATCATCAGGATGCTGTTTCTGACAATTTATGCTGCTGTTATATGTATTGATATATTTTTATTTTTCGTTATTTATTTCAGGGTTCAATGTGGAGACTGTGGAATACAAGAATATTAGCTTCACTGTTTGGGATGTTGGTGGCCAGGACAAGGTGTAAACTTTGATCCTTATGCATTCTTAAAATTTATTATTGGTAAAAAGCCTTTATGGTTCTCTGAGTTATATGTCTTGGATGTCAGTGGCTGAATACTTACGTTTTCTTTTGCAGATTCGTCCCTTGTGGAGGCACTACTTCCAGAACACACAGGGTCTTATATTCGTTGTAGACAGCAACGACAGGGACAGAGTTGTTGAGGCCAGAGATGAGTTGCATAGGATGTTGAATGAGGTACACTAGTCAATTTAGTTTGGCTTTTTGGGTCATAATATCTGTGTTTTCATGAGTGTTCTGTTCATGTATTCATATGACATTTAGAGGGGATTTCTTTCTCTAGTATGGATGAGGTTTATAGGACCACAGACCAAAAGGATTGTAAACTAGTGAAGATAGAGTTCTAAGCATCATATTAAATCTATGAAAAATAGACTCTTTTCTATTTAATAAAATAAATAATCATAATTTCTTATTGGAATTTGTGGAAGGAATGAACTGTTTCAGCTGAAGCAGTCAGCATTTTTCAGTATCTGCTATTGGTCTGACTATGCTTATGATGATGATACTATACATTAGTCTAGCAAATGATGTTCACTTGCCCATGGGTGTCTTCCTATCAATGAATAGGAACTCATGACAGAAAGCATTTCTATTTATAATTACTTTGTTAATTGACCTGTTTTTTGCTGCATTGTAATATCTGTAATAACTATTTGATATAACTATAGACGTATCTTTTGGAAGTTGAGTAACCGGTTGTTACTAGTCAAGCTCCTGGGATGATAAGTAGTTCTTATTGATTGGCCTGCTTTGCTTCACCTTAATGTTCATAAGGATCATGGCAAGAATCATTAGCACCCATTTTTTTTTTGTTTCTTATATTATTGTGATGAAATTATAGAAAGTTTGAAATGCTTTATTTTAAATATCTTTTCAGGATGAACTGAGAGATGCAGTATTGCTTGTATTTGCTAACAAACAAGATCTTCCCAATGCCATGAATGCTGCTGAAATTACTGACAAGCTGGGTCTCCACTCTCTGAGACAGCGCCACTGGTAAATATTTTGATCATGATGCCCCTTCTTGTCTAGTATTGATAGCTATCCTGTTGAGATATAACATGCTCTTCTGGTTCATTCAGGTACATCCAGAGCACCTGTGCAACCTCTGGGGAGGGTCTTTATGAGGGTTTGGACTGGCTTTCCAACAACATAGCCAACAAGGTAGCTATTGATTTCTCTGTTGCCATCTTTCTTATGCAATTTTTTATTTAAAAATGCATGTTATAATGGTAGTGGTAGCAAAAGTGCACCATGCATTCTATGCTTGCATTCATGTGTTTATCTTGATGTTTACTTACCCTAAATTTACATTTTTTAATGTCATCTTAACGTTATTCAAATTACTTGTTTGTTGCCCTTTCTAGTTTTATCAATAAAAAAATTTAAAGGTGTAAGTTATCTGGAATTTATACTGAAGTTATTTTTTTTTCATGATTATCTATCATTACAGGCTTAATGCTTTTTGGGAGTCTTCTTGTGGATTGGTAATTCTGGATGCAGGGGTGAATATTATCTAGTTTGGTTTTTGGTCTTTTTTTGAGACAAATCGGATTTGTGTTCATGTTTTGTGGTTTAGGACATCATGGTGGCTAAAATTATAGTAGGAATTTGTTTCATGGGATGTCTAATACTTTTGATCTTTCTATCGGGTTTGGATTCAATGTTTATAACTGTAATGGATACCAATTCAATGCGCCATCCCATTGAGTTCTATAGTTTTATTTTGACCATATACCTCTCGTACTATGTGTTATTGCATGATACCAAAAAGTGAGATAGCATCTCACTATCACTAGACTAGACCTCCTTTAATTTTGATCAATTCTTAGTCAATCCATTCAAAATCCGCGAACTCTATATCTTGATGCGGCCATATGCAACCTTCACTGTAGTGCTCTTAGCCAAGGCATCTATGCATTTTCTGACAGCCACCTCCAAATTAATGCCTTGTGTGAAATTCGGATTCGGGAAATTGTCCTCCGTCGCTCCACAAGTTATTGGACGCTTTTAGGACTAAACAAGGCAATGTCTTGCAAGGAGGGTGCATCCATCCACCCTGAATGTCGACCGTTGATTTTGAGTGTCAATCCATCCACCCTGAATGTCGATGTCGGCCGTTGATTTTGAGTGTCAATCCATCCACCCTGAATGTCGGCCGTTGATTTTGAGTGTCAAAACATGGTAGCCAACAGTCACCTATAACTTGGAGAGTTGGTAGTTGGTCTAACTAGTGTAAATTACACAGTTAGTAATTTGTGTGTAAATAATTGTAAAACAGTCCCTAGCTTTTGTTGTTCCACCGATTTGCTTGAAAATCAAATCCACTGACCCTTGCAAACCACACCACCAAACCTGCCTGACCACTGCTTGTCGCTCCACCACCAAACTCCCAACCTCTTTCCAACCAGCATCACGACCAGGCAAGCCACGGCCCAAACACACAAGGCCCCAGTGACCCCTAGCCTTTGAACCCAGCTTTGGCACCGCTGTGACCCAAAACTACTCCCTGCCTCCTCTAGTTGTCGTCCGTTCATCGATGTCTGTCAGGCGCTATCTGAACTAGCCTCCCTTGTTCTTACGATTAAGGAAGACTAGTAGCGTGTTTGGTTCAACTGAAATAGCTTAACCATGAACTTTTTTTTCAAGTTGCACAACTATATGAATGTGTTTGGGTGTTGTTTTGGAAAAAATCATCAGTTTATTTTTGGAAGAAAAAGTTGTTCCGCTTGTGGGTGTACATTATTAAAAAAAGTTAAAATTATTATTCACAGTGAGATATAAATATTATTGTGTCCTCAATTAAATAAATTTTTTAATCAATTAAATAAATTTTTTAATCATTTTATATTTATTTTGATAATTTAATATATAAAAATAATTTTTTTATACTATCCAAACAAAACATATTAATTTGAAATCATTTTTAACTAATATATTCAAACATAAATTTTTTTTTATAATCGATTATAACAAAAAAAATTTATGCAATAATCAATTATTGAAATAATTAAATTTTTACAACTATCTCAAACACACACTAAGATTACTCTCCTTTATTTTTCTTTCTTCTGCTCTTCCTTTTTCTTTTGTTTCTGATTGATATTATTTATTTAATTTTTATTAACATCATGGTCAATTGGGGCCTAGGTTTTAAATGGGTTTGGATTCAAATTAATTTAGGTTGATTTCTTTATGCCTTGAGGAAGAGGGGGCTTTCTATTTTCCAAACTTGGTTTAGTGGGACAATGAGTCAGTCTTATTTTCCTATTAAAGGGAGAGATTCTTGCATAAACTTAGAGTAACTAGTTGGTTGCACCCAACCAATCAACACTTAACATTTTCATAGATCTTTGTACTTTTAATTGTGTGACAAAAATTATAGACATTATTCCCTTAATGCAAAATCTAGAACTTGATCGGATGGAGTTTATAAACTAATAATTAAGCCTTCACATACAAGATTCAGGTTAATTACCATGAAAATGAAATTAGACTTCTCACATCTAATGAAGTAAACTCAAATATTATTGCACTTGTCTTGAAATGCGGTATAAAATTCAAAATTATGATGTTAAATAGATCAATAAAATCATATTCACCTCAAAACAGTTATAAGTCCAAGGGGCTGAAATCATATTCACCTTCCTCTTAATCGTTTTCTTGAAACTCCACTTCCTGGGCATAGTCATCCTCAAAAAGGAAAGGCCCAACTTCTTTAGTTTTTGGGGGCTTTCCGTCGTTCATAATCATCTTTATAACTGAAACCATCCTTTCCTTAATACGATTTTCCACAATTTCATCTCCAACTTCTTGGGGCTGTAATCCAAGAAGAGAAAAGCATTCTCCCTGGAAATCTAAGGCACTGGAAGACAAGATCAGGCCAGCAATTGTTTTTGCGAGATCAGGGGCATAACATTAACAGATGATCTGGAAATGAAAGAAACCAACTTCTTAATATATAACACCACATAGTTGGCCAATAAATAAAATATGAGGCCACAGAGATATCCAGAAAAATGCAAAACAACCTTGAATCCTAATATAACAAAACACAAAAGTTGATAGATTGGTTCAGCACAGATGAAATGGTAACGCTATACTATCTATAGACATAAAAGTTACATAGTAGATTAGAGCATATACAATGTCAATGAGCATATGTCATGAAAAAACTAACAGTAGACCTAGAGGCAAGAAGGACGATCAGAATATGGATTTATTTTCTCCATTTTAAATTTTCTTTTTAAAAAATGAACGAGTGATTGACCATTTAAGTTTGGAAGTTTTCATCACTGACTCTAAACCCACATTATCCCTGGCAAAGGAGAGAAAGCACCACAAGCCCATAGAAATCAGCAAGAAATGCAAATTTTATAGGGTAATTCTACTTTGATCTGTCAGACAATTTATTCTTTATGCTTTATTCAGCCTGAGACAGGAAGCACAAACTAAGCACACAAGGGTCCTGGCCAATGGCCATGCTAGGATATTTGGACAAACCACCAACTCCGTGATAAACATTCAGCTCACTTAATGAAAAATCAAACAGCTGAATCAAGACATTTCAGTTGATTCCCCTTGATGTGGATGCTTTTGTTCTTTTGAAAATGATGCTGCCCTGTGCAGCAGGTAAAAGACTACATGAATGAATGATTCGATTATGTATAAATAAATCTAAGCAGTAGAAGAATACTTTTAACAGTAAAAACATTGAAGGCCCAAAGCATGCAAATCTCTAGTGTGAGAGAGAGAGAATAAGAGAGGGACAAGAGAAAGGAATTTACCTTAAGGGCATAAGCACTTTGAAGAACTCCTAAATGCTTCTCCTTCAAGTCATTCAGTGAAAGTTTAACTGCTCTTTTATCAAGATTTTTTTCAAGTGAGAAGTTTTCCTTAGAGCTGGTACCCGTGGTCTTATAAAAATTGTCAAGGAAGCATATCACATACAAATTTAAAAATTCATATTAATATATATACATTTACTATACTTCAATAACATACTTATATTCATGTTTGAAGTAAGAAAAATATTAGTGTATATTTGTCCACTGGTTCTATGAAGTAATTTGGCTATCCAGTCCTACAGCAAAGCATCAAATACTGTCTCAGGTAAACGAAAAGGGATCTGTCCAATGCTGGATATCGTTTATGATATGAGTGGAGCACAATATCAATGTGAGTATCTGTTAGCAAGTTTTCCCATTCTAGTAATGCATAGCCATCTTGCAGCACTATCCCACTGTGCCCTCTAAATCCAAACCATACCTTTTCCAGTCAATGCTTTTCAATGCCTTCATAGATAATTGTGAGATTGTACAAGGTGAAAAATCCTTGAAATATAAAACCTGATATTAAACAGTTACCATCCAAATTAATTAGAAGATAAATAAAAGAAGAAAAAAAAGTCGGCAGCCATAAAGAAGAATAAATATAGGAAGGCAATTTCTTTAGAATGATGTTTGACTTGCAGCTAAAACTGGACAATTACTTTTCTCCATAGCCATAGGTGACATCAAGACAACTTCACTCAAACACTGTTTATCGACTTGATGAGTTTCAGTGGATCTTAAAGACTTCGGTTATACAGTTTATTGCAAATTCATCATATAAATGGCTAATCTATGATAGAAAAATTAAATCATTTTTTACTTCGTAGTTTGTTTGGACGATTCAATGGACTCTATTAAGATGACAAGAACCAGTCTAGAGAAGATGTATCTCTAAAAGATTAATCAGATGATAAACTCAACACATTCATAAATTTATCTGTGTACATGACTACAAGCATCGAAGAATGTGAAGTCAAGAATTGGCAGCAGAGGTTAGGACAAATATATACTTATCTTGGTGCATGTACAAAATAACGAAGCACATTAGTGTTTGATCACATGCCAACATGTCCAACAATGCCACCACTCTTCCAATACAATCATTTAACTGATGGTTTGATAAAAATCTGATGAGAACCCCACAGTTGACATAGCTGATGTGGCCAAGGGCGTGGGACCCACGGGATTCACCAAGGTGTACGTGAGGAAATGCAAGAAGGGCCAGGCACATGATGAGGGGAATGTGGGGGAAAATGACGTAACTAACTCTGCCTAGCTGGCAGAGTGAGGGGAGAGAATGTTAGTCATGCGGTTAGGCTGCATGAGAGTGGGGAAGGGAGTATATGAGGGAAAACGTGGGTGGAGAGAGGGTAGGCTGGTATTGAGATTGGAATTGGGAGAGAACTAGGCACCCTCTAATTTGCCTATTATCTGTTCTGATTCTTTCTTGTAATTCTCGGCTATTCACACTGAATCTGTCCTAGAAGAGATAAATAATACTACATTACCTTGTTGATTTCCCAATTGATTGTTAGTTGCTATCAATTGGTATCAAAGCTCTCGATCCCAAAGCTTGCATGGTCATTACCCGCTCGACAATGGAAACCAGAGTTGAGAATTTGGAGCGTAGCCTTCAGGAATGGAGACTTGAAAATCAAACTCAGATGGAGGAGCTCAGGCAACTGCTGGCGAGAAAGAACCGAAGGCATCGGGGTCGGACTCGGCATCGCGGTGACGAGAGCCCACCTAGCCACACCAGTTGGTCGCGATCGAGGTCCAAAGCGAGGGAGGACAGCCGTCCACCGCTGTACGACTCAGGTGATCGGAAGCTGGAAGTCCCCGTGTTTAATGGTGACGAGGCGTATGGGTGGATCGTGAAGGTGGAGAGGTATTTTCGGGTGAACATGGTGAGGGAAGATGACAAGCTCGACGCAGTGGTGATCGCGTTGGAGGGTCGAGCTCTGAACTGGTATCAGTGGTGGGAGGAACAGACCGCTGATCTGAGTTGGGCTGAGTTTAAGAGAGCGGTGATCCGACGCTTTCAACTGGGGTTGGTCCAGAATCCGTTGGGACCTCTGTTGAGTATCAGGCAAACAGGGTCAGTGATGGAATACAGGGAGCAGTTCGAGATGCTCATAGCACCACTCAAAAGGGACGAAAGAGTGATGCCGGAGAGTATTTTCATCAACGGCTTGAAAGAGGAGATCCAGGCAGAACTCCGACTTCATGAATCGAGGTCGCTATCGGAGTTGATGGACTGAGCGTTGCTTATTGAGGACAACAACGTGGCAACACAGAAGGGAAAATATGGGACGAAGGAGAAGGGAGATTGGGTGGACCGGGCTAGCAAGTGGAAACCTAGGTCAAGTTGGGAGTCGGGTCGGGCCAAACACTACAGCCCGAAGCCCAATTACAAATCAAGAGGCCCAAATGAACCCAAATCCATTGAAACAAAACATGAACCTAAGATAGAGCAGCAGAGGGAAGAGAAGAAGCCCAGCAGCAGTCGAAGGCTCTCGCAGGAGGAGTTGAGGGAACTTAGTAGGAAGGGCTTGTGCTTTAAATGTGGTGAGAAATGGGGCCCTGATCATGCGTGTAAATTCAGGAATTACCAATTGGTTCTACAGAAGGAAGACGAGGGAGAAGAGGAGGTCGAGCAGCCCAGTACGGAAGAGGAACTGGAAATGGAAGCCAAGGTGCTGCAACTATCCTTGAAGAGCAAGGAGGGGTTGACTTCCAACCGATCCTTCAAGGTTAGGGGAATTATTAGTCAAAGACCAGTGCTGGTTTTGATCGATTCGAGTGCTACCAGCAATTTTATCTCTCAACAGTTGGTGAAGGAACTCTGTTTGGAGGTAGAAGACACTCCTGAATATTTTGTGGAGGTAGGCATGGGTGAAAGGGTGAGTAACAGAGGAGTGTGTACTGATGTGAGTTTGGAAATACAGGGGGTAGAAATGAAGCAACACTTCTTCATCATGGAGTTAGGGGGCGTAGAAGTGGTACTTGGACTGGACTGGCTTGCTAGCTTGGGAGACATTAAGGCCAACTTCAAGCAATTGCTCATTAGGTGGAAGGAAGGAAAGAGGAAATACTTGATCAAGGGAGATCCCTCTCTGTGCAAGAACCAAGCTTCATGGAAGGCAATGCTAAAAGCAATCCAAGATGAAGGGGAAGCCTACTTAATTCAGTATCAACACTTAGCAAGCCTTCAAACGGTGTCACCGGAAGGATTGGAGAATGTAGAGGAGATCTTGGAGGCTTATGGGGATATTTTCAAGGAACCAGGAGGACTACCACCCAAGAGGGAGCAAGATCATGCCATACTGCTCAAGACTGGATCACCTATCCCCAATATCCGTCCTTACAGGTACCCTCATTACCAGAAAAATGAGATAGAAAAATTTGTAAAAGAGATGCTTCAGGCTGGGATCATCAGACCTAGCGTAAGTCCTTTTTCAAGCCCTGTAATTTTGGTGAAAAAAAAAAGATGGAGGGTGGCTATTTTGTGTGGATTACAGGGCATTGAACAAGTTAGCAGTTTCGGATAAATTTCCCATCCCTATCATTGATGAGCTGCTTGATGAAAGAGGAGGACATTCCTAAAACAGCATTTAGGACTCATGAAGGACACTATGAGTACCTTGTTATGCCGTTCGGATTGACAAATGCGCCGTCCACCTTCCAAGCTCTCATGAACAGTATCCTTAAACCATTTTTGAGAAGGTTTGTGTTGGTATTTTTTGACGACATCCTTATTTACAGCAGAGATGTAGAAAGTCATAGGCAGCACCTACAGCAAGTGCTGCAATTCGAGGAAAATCAGCTCTTTGCCAACAAAAAGAAGTGCAGTTTTGCTCAACCACAGCTGGAATATTTGGGACACTTAATTTCTGCAGAGGGGGTAGCAGCCGACCCAAACAAAATTGCTGCCATGGTGGACTGGCCGGTTCCAAGAGATGTGAAAGGATTGAGAGGCTTCTTGGGACTTACAGGGTATTACAGGAGGTTTGTGAGGAATTATGGGAAGATTGCATGGCCACTAACACAGCAACTTAAGAAGGAGAACTTTAAATGGGGCGAAGAAGCTCAGGGAGCTTTTGAACAATTGAAGACAGCCATGACCACTCTCCCCGTTTTGGCTGTACCTGATTTTGAGAAGCATTTTACTTTAGAGACCGATGCTTCAGGGAAGGGAATTGGTGCTGTGCTCATGCAGGATGGAAGGCCTGTCGCATACATGAGTCAAACACTATCCGGGAGGGCACAATGTAAATCGGTGTATGAGCGGGAGTTGATGGCAATTGTGTTAGCTGTCCAAAAGTGGCGACATTATCTATTGGGGAGGCATTTCACCATTCACACCGACCAAAAGAGCTTGAAATTCTTGGCTGATCAAAGGCTTATGGGGGAGGAGCAGCAGAAATGGGTCTCTAAGCTCTTAGGATTTGACTTTGAGATCAAGTATAAACCTGGGAAGGAGAATAGGGTGGCCGATGCTCTGTCCAGAAGGCTGCAATTCACAGCACTGTCCATGGTTCACTGCAAGGATTGGGGAGGACTTGAAGAAGAGGTTCAAGCCGATGAGAAGTTGAGAGGAATAATACAAAACTTGGTAAGTGATTCTGATGCACATCCTGGGTATGTGTTGAAACAGGGGAGATTGTACTACAAAGGGAGGATAGTGATCCCTAAGGATTCCCTAAGAATTCTCAATTTACTACAAGAATTCCATGATTCAAGAATGTTCGATGGCCTCCTGGAGGTGTTCACCATTGGGGACACTCGGGATTTTTCGGGACATATAAGAGGGTGGGTGCTACCTACTCACTCTGCTAATCGAGTTAGAGAATTTATGGAATAGTGTTTTGGGAGGGTATGAAGGGAGAATCCAAAAATATGTGCGGGAATGCAGCATTTGCCAAAGAAACAAATACCAAGCTCTAAGTCCTGGGGGGATTACTATATAACTTGCAGCCCCTACCTATTCCAACCCAAGTATGGAGCGATATCTCTATGGACTTCATAGGAGGACTCCCTAAAGCAATGGGGTCGGACACTATATTTGTGGTGGTAGATAGGCTCACAAAATATGCACATTTTATGGCTATGGCTCACCCTTATACAGCAAAGGATGTTGCTCAGGTTTTCTTGAAGGAAGTGGTGAAACTTCATGGGTTCCCTACATCCATTGTGTCGACGGGGACGGGGTGTTCATAAGCTCTTTCACGGAATTATTCAAGCTTTCGGCACTAAATTGAAGTACAGTTCCTCTTACCACCCCCCAAACGGACGGACGGACCGAAGTGGTGAATCGTTGCCTTGAAACTTACTTGCGGTGCATCACAGGAGCGAAGCCAAAACAGTGGCCAAAGTGGCTGTGTTGGGCGAGTTTTGGTATAATACCAACTACCACTCGGCTATAAAAATGACCCCATTTGAGGCCTTGTATGGGAGAAAACCACCGGTGGTATTAAAAGGGGATACAAGGGTGACACCTAGATGAGATGAGTACAACGGTGACAAAGGTTGAAAGAAACCATATCTTTGGATGAGTTGAGGCTCATTTTCTAGCTAAAACGCGAACCGCATGAAACAGCAAGCGGATCAACATCACAGGGAAGTAAATTTCCAAGTGGGGGAGCATGTCTATTTGAAGATTCAACCCTACAAGCTGAAGCAATTGGCTAAGAGGATCAATCAAAAGCTTAGTCCAAGGTAGTATGGTCCTTATGAGGTGATGGAAAAGAAAGATCGCAGCACGGCCAACTCTTGCTTACGGGCTTAAATTACCGGTGATAGCGGGGTGCATCCTGTTTTTCATGCCTCCTGTTAAAGAAAGCCGTGATTCTAGCTGCCACCCCCATGCGGCCCTTACCTTCTTGCTTGGCCGAGGACCGGGAGTTACAAGTCCAACTCCAATGCTTTGAGGAAGCTATAGCTGTTCGGAAGAATGTTCGGGGCCAAGACAGCCTGGAGGTGTTGATTAAATGGAAAGAATTGCCTCCTTGTGATAATTCTTGGGAATCATGGGAGGAAATTCAAGAGCAATTCCACAATTTCACCTTGAGGACAAGGTGAGTTTTGCGAAGGGGGCTGCCCATTGATGAGAACCCCACGCACATTGACATAGGCGATGTGGCCAAGGGCGTGGGACCCACGGGATTCACCAAGGTGTACGTGAGGAAATGCAAGAAGGGCCAGGCACATGATGAGGGGAATGTGGGGGAAAATGATGTAACTAACTCTGCCTAGCTGGCAGATTGAGGGGAGAGAATGTTAGTCATGCGGTTAGGCTGCATGAGAGTGGGGAAGGGAGTATATGAGGGAAAACGTGGGTGGAGAGGGGTAGGCTGGTATTGAGATTGGAATTGGGAGAGAACTAGGCACTCTCTAATTTGCCTATTATCTGTTTTGATTCTTTCTTGTAATTCTCGGCTATTCACACTGAATCTGTCCTAGAAGAGATAAATAATACTACATTACCTTGTTGATTTCCCAATTGATTGTTAGTTGCTATCAAAATCATTCGAAGTTTCTGCACTAAATCCTAGCCATTTGATTTTACCAAAACAGAACATAATAAGATCCTCCATATTGACCAAACAGTTCAAAACGACACTTCATATATTTATTGGATACATACGGTTCCAGATTCAATAGTATAAATATCAGAAAGACTAGCATAGGCAGCCTGGATCACTGTTTTATGTAAAACTAACTAATGCAAATGGTTAAGATTGTTATATATTTAATTTAATTTGAGTCCATTTCTAAAAATTACTCCAAGGCCAAGTGTCTCCTTTGTGAAGTAGCTTTGCAATAGGTCTGTGCCTCACTCAGTAGAAATCGCTCTGATACAAAATACTATATAACATTTTTAAGCAAAATCCATCATAGAGTGAAAAGTTTAAATAATAACCAAGGAACTTAGTAGCTTTCTGGAATTATCAAATAATGAAAGACAATTAGCATAAAAAAATTGAGTAAAAAATCCCTATTTGTTTATATATTTATTCAAGTCTAGATTCAATTATATAAAGATATAATAATTAAATATTATTCCACACAAAACAAAACTGAAACATACAATTCAAGGGACATGTCAAAGAACCTCTGTTTGATCACGCTATTCCCTGAAGCATGTAGTGTTCTTCTTTGATCTAATACTTATAACTATCACTGCTTCCATCATCACTTTGATTTTTACTTGATATGAGACATATGACCTCCATAATTTGTACCGAATGTTACAGATCAACAACATCTTAAAGGGATCCACTTAATAGTTATAACATGTTACATTCCATATGCAAATAAGTTAATATACAACAATGTCAATAAATTGCCTAAATGGTATTATACAGTTTGGGTTATGCTACATACTGACCACAAGACCTAATAAAGAACTGAAAACTACAGTGCTATTCATTACAACGCTTACGCACAATGAGTGGTAAACAGCACATTTTAATGTTCAAGTGATTATCAAAATATGTCATGAACTATAACATATAACCCTATGTAAAGTACAGCAGAGTAGAAAATATCTCTTGCTGAATGACTTGACTGCAAATTCAATCCACTAATTCTAGAACAAAACCATAATGATTTATAAATGAGGAGCTGACTTGAGATTGTGAATTACCAACTTGGGAAGCAAGAGTTACACTTGTTATTTGAACTATTTCCATGCCTTACAATATAATCTTCAAGGTCTGACTTCAGATGTTCAAGATTCAGCCGAGATAGGTAACTTCTTGCAATCATTTGCAAGAAAAACATTTTCATACAGTGATCCAAGTACACCACAATCTTCTGCCACCAAATGAATAGCAACATTCTGGTAAAAAAATCAAAATGAATCACTAAATCTGCCAATGATCGAGGGTTCTGCACCAGATTTGTAAGATTGCCTTGTAGTATATCCAATTTGGTGGAATTATTAACTGTTAATAGCAAGTAAGATAGAATAAAAATGCTTTCCAGCAGCATCATCAATAACCTGGAATTATCGTTGCTTGAAAGAATATGAGAACATTACAGAGTTCTGCACTTATGTCAGTTGAACTTACAGGAATCCTTACAATGAGCATTTGCAAAATCAACAAATAAATAAATAGAAAGATAAATGTCATTGCTAGGATTCACATGAAAGCAGCAATAAATAAGCTATTTGGTCAAACAGACTAGATTGATATATCAGTATACCAAAAGTTTCATATATCCAAAATTCCATGTAATTTACTAACATTATTCAACAAAAGATTTGCTGAAGTAGGGGAGAAAAGTCAACAGATCTTCTGTACAAAGCTATGAACCCTAGCCAGTAAGAGATAAAAATGGAAGACAGACATACTTCACAGCCACCGCAAAATAAGATAATCATGCAGTTACAATAAGAAACTTGACAAACAAATTAGTCTTGAATTAGTAAAAGTTTATCTAACTTGCATGCCTGAATGTTGCAACATTTTTTCTGTATTAAGGTAGCCTATTTATTCTACTGAAACCACTTTCTTTCAAATTTATCTGATTACTATGTGTCTCAGTATCATTGATGCCAACAATTTCCATAGACTATAATAAGAATCCTGATAACAGTTCATTAAACATAGTAACACATATTACACTTTTAAGTTAACATTTTTGAACCCCAAGTCACTCTTGAACCATGATGTAGTTGATCAAAACCGTCACAAATACGGAAATACCAAAAAAGTAGTACGAGACGCAAGGTTTACAGTTTAAACCATTTTCCTTACACAAAAAAGGCTGGCATGCTACCACGAGAGCATTAAACTTAATGGTGGTTTTGATAGAAAGCAACCCATTTGTTTTGCAAGGAACATTTAATAAAAAAAATATAAAAAAACCATCAATAAATAATTGTAAGTTATTCTAAAAGAACACAAATTTGTTGATAGTAAGCCTAACCTAACCATGAATTGTTCACTCACCCCAATCCTCAGTAACAACTGTGGAACAAAACCTCAAGGCTTGAAATTCACAAAGCAGTAAGCAACTTCCAATACCAGTATCAGAGACAGCTCGCAAGCAATTCAGATTCCCTTTGGAAGGAAGGTACAATCACAATTTTACAATGTAAAAACAGTATTTAAGGATAAAAATTATACACTCTTTGGGAACCGAACCATCATGGTATCAGAGCCTGGTTAACCATGTGCTTGGGGTAGGAATAGAACCCAAGATCACTTGGTGAAGCAAGTCCTGATATCATGAACGGAACCAGTTGATCCAAGAGTTCAGCTTAGTTGTCAGCCGTTCGAGTTATTTTATATATAAAAAATGTAATAACGTAACCTGGGCATGCGACATCGTTTCGACTCATTGTCTTCTAATACTTAAAATTGCCTATAAAATATAGTTGTTGTCTGAATTTTTTTTATTCAACATGAATAATAACAAATAATCATATATCATGTTATATATATATATAGGGGTTCTCCCTATTTCGTGTTCAAATTTCGCTTTTTTATTTTGTCATTATTTTTATGTTAAACACAAAAACAACAATAAAAAAATAAGGAGTAAATTTATAATTTTATATTGTCACTCTTTGCTCTCACTCACTTAAAAATATAATTGCATAGATGTTATCTTTCCACCACTACCAAGTTAACTGCAATGAGAGCAATTTTCTTTTCAAAGAATGCAGAAAAATAAAAAATACGGTTTGATGCCTATCAACCTACTAGTATATATAATGGATATGCTATTCTCATATTCTTACTGGTGGTCAAAATTACCATTCCTTTGGAAGTTTAGTTCCACCATAAAATCAAAGTTCACAACTTGCTCAACTTTATATATACAATACTAAGAATGACATTGAAAATAGAATCAATGCTATCAGGTATTATATTACTTCTTTATTCTTTTGCAATTATCCTTAATTTCCTATTCAAACTATTTTTATATAAAATAATGGATCTGTATTACTTCTTGTTTTTATTTGCAATTATCCATAATTTGGTGAACATATTATTTATATCTATATAATACTGTATTTATTCAATTGTATATAATAGATGTAGGCCGTCTGGAGATGTAAAATTAAGACATCGTTGCAGCTTTAAAAAAGATGGTTGATGAAAACAATGTTCTGGCTCAGAATTTTAGATGTGATAGGGATCACAGCAAGTCTGCTAGCAAGGTGATTTTTCTTAAGTTGAATTGAGGTTGATTCGAAGAAAAGATAAGGATGGAAGGACTTATAATTTGCCAAGTGCATTTGAAGTTGCTACTTTAATTGTTGAAGATATTGGTTCCTCAATAGTGTATAGAGATATAACTATGGAGACCAAGTTTAGGTTACGTCAGCAAATTGATGTTTTGCATCTTTTATATCTTGGTTTACAATATCTCATACTTTTTGTGAACGTGAAACAATTAAAGTCATTTTTGGAAGCAAAAGAAAATTAAATGAAGAAGGATGAAGGTGGTTGTTGGGTAGTTATTGCAAAGATTGTATTTTTCTTCCTTTGCTTTTGGTGGAGCACTTTGATGGGAGGAGGTTCTCACCTATAAATAAAAATTTCTTCTAATGGTTTTAACATCTCATTTTCATAGAGAAATATTATATAGTATCTTCTGAGAGTCTTTCTAATTTTATATAGAGAGAGGTGTATTCTCTTATTTTAAGAGATAATATTATTATTCTCTCATTGTAATTAGAAAGAAGTTGTAATTTTCTTTCACATAGTGAAAACCTATGAAGTACGGATACACTATTTTTGTGGCGTGTCCGCATGTCGAATACGTGTCCGTGTTAAACACATAGGGATACTCGTACGACACACGTATCCTACGAGTCCGAATGTGTCCAATTTAAAATATTATTTTTTTCAGTTTAGACACATCTCGGACACACATGAACACGTTTCAGGTACGCTTGAACACGTCTGAGACACGGTTTGAACATGTCACTATTAGACTTTTAAGTTTTATCTTTCCACACACCACTATTTTCGTGTGCTTCTTCTACCTCTGCTCATACCAAGTCGTCCACTTCGTCATCATCGAAACTTGCCTTATATCAATATTCCCTCTAGTTAATTTTTTTTTAGATACACATGTACTTGTACATGGTTAGTTCTATTATGAAAAGTTAATTTAGGAGATTTTTTAGAATCTCCTATTGTGAAAAAGATGGGAGAATCTCGCCATAGGTGGTTTGGACATGTAAGGAGAAGACCCTTAGAAACCCCTGTAAGAAGAGTAGATCAGGTAGATAATAGTCTAATAGTTAGAAGTAGAGGAGGACCAAAAAAGACTATAGGTAAAACGATTAAAAAAGATTTAGATTTGAATGACATTTCTGAAGACTTGGTTTATGATAGGGCACAATGACGTCATTTAATCCATGTAGCCAACCCCACCTAGTGGGAAAAAGGTTGGTTGTTGTTGTTGTTGTTGTTGTTGTCAATAGAAATTATGCTCCATATTTTTTAGAAAGAGCTTACTAGGTAGCAAATATTGGTATATATGACATATATTAAGATATTGTAAATCTTCAAACTTATATAAATGATATTATTGAATTATGAATCTTTTTTCTTAAATTTTGTAATTATATATATATATATATATATATATATATATATATATATATATATATATATATATATATGTCGTGTCCGTATCCTACAATTTTTTTAAATTTGGTGTGTGCTCGTATCCGTGTTTGTGCCGTGTCCCGTGTTCGTGTTTGTGTTTGTGCTTCATAAGTGAAAACCTTCTATTCTTACTTGTTATTTTTCCCTCATCACCATTAGAAAGTTTTTCACGTTAAATATTGTGTGTCAGTTCTTATTTTTCTCAATTCTATTTTAGCTATGTGATACTGTTGCCATAACTCTGGTACCCAACAGTGGTATCAGAGTTATTGGTTGTTGGTACTATTCACGCTGCGAGTACTGTTCATGGTTACTATTTACACATGTGGTTGTATACTTTTGTAGTATTGTTACCATATAAGAGATTTGTCCCTATACAATATATATATATATATATATATATATATATATATATATATATATATATATATATATATATATATATATATATATATATATATATAATACTATTCACGTATACAGTACTATTCACGATGAAATAGAGTAAGTCAATCCATTTGAGAAACATATTGTTGTCAATACCATGACAACAAAATTTGAGATTGAGAGGTTCAATGAGAGTAATTTCTCCTTATGGAAACTGAAGATAAAAGTGATCTTGAGGAAGGACAATTGCTTAGCAGCAATTGAAGGCAAACCTACTAGGATACCTGTGACAAGTGGAAGGAGATGGATGACAATATTATTGGCAACCTGCATCTAGTTTTGGCAGATTCAGTTTTGTCAAGTGTTGCAGAAAAGAAGACGGCAAAGGAGATATATGATGCATTCACCTAAATTGTACGAGGTTAAGTCACTTCACAACATGATATTCATAAAGATGAGACTTTATACTCTTCGAATGAGTAAATCCACGACGTTAACAGATCACATCAACAATCTGAACATGCTATTTTTCTAGCTTATTGCATCAGATTATAACATGGTGGAAAATGAACGTGCAGAGCTTCTACTTCAAAGTCTACCTGACTCTTATGATCAACTCATCATCAACATAACAAATAATAATATTGCTGATAGTCTTCAATTTGATGATGTTGCTGCTACTATTCTTAAAGAAGAATCCAGACGGAAGAATAAGGAAGACAGATTAGAAAGGTCAAAGCAAGTAGAGGCTTTGTCGATGACGAGAGAAAGATCAACAGAATGTGGCTCTAGTGGGAGTCGAAATCAAAGTAGATCAAAGTCATGAAGAATGAAGAACTTCAAATGCTACCATTGTGGCATGAGAGGGCACTTGAAGAAAGATTGCTGGTATAATAAGAAATATGTAGAAAAAGCTCCTAAAGGAACAACCTCTCAAGGATGTGTTGCTACTAATACCTCTGATGATGGAGAAATCCTATATAGCGAAGTAGCAATTGGTTCTAAAGGCGAAAAACAGCTTACTAATGTTTCGTTAATGAATTCAGGAGCAACATGGCACATGACTTCACAACGAGACTGGTTTAGTACTTATGAACCTATCTCAGAAGGATCTGTGTTCATGGGTAATGATCATGCCTTAAAAATTATTGGAGTTGGTACTGTCAAATTAAAAATCTATGATGGTACAATTCACACTATTCAAGGGGTAAGACAAGTGAAATGTTTGAAAAAGAATTTATTGTGTTCATTGGACAATTGGATGACCTCGAGTACAAGACCCATATTGAAGGTGAGATCTTGAAAGTGGTTAGAGGTGTTCTTGTGGTGATGAAAGCAGAGAAGATCGCAGCAAATATATACATGCTTCAGGGAGAGACGTTGCAAAAGGCAGATGCATCAGTTGCTTCAACCGGCCAAGACGAATCAATGATAATGTGGCATCACAAATTAGGCCATATGTCGGAACGTGGTTTGAAGATTCTCAAGGAACGTGATCTCCTTCCTAGGTTCAAATTGGTAAACTTACCTTTTTTGTGAGCATTGTGTTACAAGCAAGTAGCATAGATTAAAGTTTGATGAATCAACTGCTAAAAGTAAGCACATACTAGACTTGATTCATTCTGATGTGTGAGAGTCACCAGAAATGTCCTTAGGAGGAGCAAAATACTCTGTATCATTCATTGATGATTACTCGAGGAGATTATGAGTGTACCCAATCAAGAAGAAGTCAGATGTGTTTCCAATCTTCAAGGACTTCAAAGCAATAGTAGAACTTAAATCCGGAAAAAGAATCAAGTGCTTGAGGACAGACAATGGAGGAGAATATACAGATGACAATTTTCTCTCATTTTGGAAGCAATAGAGTATTCAAAGGCAGTTTACAGCTACACACACACCTCAACAGAATAGTGTAGCAGAGCGGATGAATAGAACTCTTCTAGAAAGAACAAGAGCTATGTTGCGAATTGCAGGTCTAGCCAAGTCTTTTTTTGGGCAAAAGCAGTCAAAACCACTTGTTATGTGATAAATCACTCGCCATCAATTGCAATTGGTTTAAGACACCAATGGAGATGTGAAATGGTAAGCCAGCAAAATATTATTCTCTTCATATGTTCGAATGTCCTGCACATATGATGTACAATTCCCAAGAAAGAACAAAGTTGGATCTAAAATCCAAGAAATGTATATTCTTTGGTTATGCAGACGATGTTAAGGGGTATTGCCTGTGGGATCCCACTGCCCACAAGGTTATTGTCAGTAGAGATGTGATATTTGTAAAAAATGAACTACAAAGTGAACAAGAAAATGACAGTACTTCTAAAGAGACTACTATGGTCCAAATAGATGAGAAATCTAGAGAATGTGATTCTTCTGAAGTAGCACCAAAGCACAAGGAACAAGAACCATATGAGGTCAATGATACAGAAGTTCGATGATCAACGCGTCAGATAAGAGCATCATCATGACACTCAGACTATGTTATGGCAAGCCACGATGCATATTATCTTCTAACAGAAGAAGGAGAGTCGTCAACCTTTAGGAGGCTGTGGGTAGCTCAGATGCTTCTCTGTGGATGGTAGCAATGCAAGAAGAAATAGAAGCCCTATATAGAAACAAGACATGAGAACTTGTTGAACTTCTAAAAGGACGGAAAGCCATTGGTAACAAATGGGTCTATAAGATCAAACAAGATGACAACGATCAAGTGGAATGATATCATGCAAGGCTGGTGGTCAAAGGGTATGCTTAGAAAGAGGGTATTGATTTCAATGAGATATTCTCTCCAGTTGTTAGACTTACCACTATCAGAGTAGTCATGGCTATGTGTGCTGCATTTGATTTACATCTTGAACAACTAGATGTGAAAATAACTTTTCTTCACGGAGAACTAGAAGAAGAGATATATATACTTCAATTAGAAGGCTTTGAAGAAAAAGGCAAGGAAAACTTAGTTTGCAGGTTAACCAAATCTCTGTATGGTCTAAAGTAAGCGCTGAGGTATTGGTATAAGAGATTTGATTCCTTCATTATTAGCTTCAAATATAACAGACTGGATTAAGACCATTATATATATTACAAGAGGTTTGGTGATGATGATTTCATCATCTTGTTGTTGTCCGTGAATGACATGTTGGTGGTAGGCCCCAACAAAGTTCGAGTCCAAGAATTGAAGGCGCAGTTGGTTAGGGAGTTTGATATGAAGGACTTGGGACCAGCAAACAAGATTTTAGGGATGCAAATTCATCGAGACAGAAAAGATAGGAAGATTTGACTTTCTTAAAGAAATTATCTAAAGAAAATCTTACGGCACTTCAACATGCAAGATTGTAGCTAGTCTCTACCCCACTTATTATCAATTATAAATTATCCTTAAGTATGTATCCTAGCAATGAAGCGGAGAGGATGGAAATGTCTCGAGTACCATATACATCAGTAGTGGAAAGTCTTATGAATGCTATGATCTGTACAAGACTAGATATTGCACAAGCAATTGACACGGTCAGTCGATTTATGACAAATCCTGGAAGAGAGCATTGGAATGTTGTTAACAGGATCCTAAGATACATTAAAGGAATCTCAGATGCTACATTATGTTTTTGGGGATCAGAGTTTATTGTAAGGGGATATGTTGATTTTGATTTTGCCGATGATCTTGATAAAAGGAAATCTACTACATGCTATGTGTTTACACTTGCAGGAGGAGCTGTGAGCTGGTCATCAAAGTTATAGACTATTGTAGCATTATTTACTATAGAAGCTAAATATATGGCAGCTACGCAAGCATGCAAGGAAGCAATTTGGATTAAAAGGTTAATGGAGGAACTCGGGCACAAGCAACAAAAGATTTCTTTGTATTGTGATAGTCAAAGTGCCTTACACATTGCAAGGAATCCATTCTTTCATTCCAAGACAAAGCACATAGGAGTTCAATATCACTCTGTCAAAGAAGTAGTAGAAGAATGAAGTGTGGATATGCAAAAGATTCACACCAAAGAGAACCTAACATATGTCATGACGAAACCAATCAACACTAATAATTTTATATAGTGTAGATCCTCCTATGGTCTATCAGAGACTTAAGCAGCATGGAACTGACAAGATAAGAAAGGTTTTGAAAGCTCGCCAAAAGTAACTTTAAGTTGGAGATTGTGAACGTGAAATAATTAAAGTCATTTTTAGAAGTCAAAGAAAATTAAATGAAGAAGGAGGCAGGTGGTAGTTGGGTAGCTATTGCAAAGATTGCATTTTTCTTCCTTTGTTTTCGGTGGAGCAGCTTGATGGGAGGAGGTTCTCGCCTATAATTAGAGACCTCCTCTAATGGTTTCAGCACCCCATTTTCACAGAGAAATATTACATAGTATTTTCGGAGAGTCTTTCCTATTTTATATAGAGAGAAGTGTATTCTTCTATTTCAAGAGATAATGTTATTGTTCTCTCATTGTAATTAGAGAGAAGTTGTGATTTTCTTTCACATAGTAAAAATCTTCTATTCTTCCCTGTGATTTTTCTCTCATCACCATTAGAGAATTTTATACGTTAAATATTGTGTATCAGTTCCTAATTTTCTCAACTCTACTTTAGTTGTGTGATACTGTTTTCATAACTTTGGTACCCAACACTTTTTCGATATGGAGAAGACAAATTTAGACCAGATATTGCCACAAAAGAATCATCAACACATGGTGACAACAGAAAAAGAACAAAGATTAGCATGCGTGAGTTTTTTTGCATTCATAATACAATCCAGAGATGATGAGTCTCCAATTATACTTCAATTAAGAAGTTTGTTTCAACAATTTTTGGTAGATACATACACCATGATTGAGGGCACGAGGTTAAGGTTCTAAAGACTTAATCAACTGTGATTGTGAGTAGATCAATATAGAGGATTGCATGAATGCTTACTTCCTAGGGAGATAGATGCTGCTGCCACTGCTACTGGACAAAGGTTCATATTGTCGGGATCTTTCATTAGAGGACCTAGATACATCTTCAATAATTAGAATGATGCATTTGCCCATATGTAGATTTGCTCGATATCCAAGTTTATTTATCACAATGACTTGCAATCCTAAATGGAATGAAAGAAAGATCATTTCACTTATCGTGTGAAGGGTGTGAATAACTGAATCCAAATCCTTCAAAAACTATATAAAATCTCAACCTTAAAAATTTTTTTATGGCAAAAATATATTTTTAGTCTTTGAAAAATCAAAAATGTTTTTTGTCCACTGTATATCTATGTGAAACAGATGTCAAATCATGTTATATGCGACTGTAACATTTTTGCGGAATATAAAAAGAGTTTGTGAGTAGATTGAAAAAAGTTAAACGTATAAAAATTAGATGAATAACGAGACTATTTGAAAAATATAACATTTTTATTTGGATTTTTTTTATTTGGTTTTATTCTAAGTTTTTCAAATATTTTTTATTTTAGTTCTTATCGTTAGTGAGCCTCCGTTAAATGTTTATGTGGTAAACTGATTTACAAACTTTCATTTGTCACGTAAGTACTTAACGAATGTTTGTTAATGACAGAGACTAAAATAAAAAAATATTTGAAAAACTTGGACAAAAAAAATATAAACTAAAAAATGTTATATTTTCAAAGAATAAAAACATATTTAAGCCATATTTTATTCTATAGCAAAATAAAAATTATAAATATAACTCAATAAATAATCATTGTATTAATAATTACACCTCATGCAGTTTTTTTTAAAGGAAAAAAAAACTATAGAGGATCATGTTTTGTGAACAACTTGAGTTGTTCAAAATAAATTTAAACAAATCTAGTTAGGGATGACAATGGGGCAGGGCGAGGCGGGGCGGGGATGGGTAGTAGTCCCCCACCCCCCGCTCCTGCCCCCATATCCGCGCGAGTATCTGTTTCTCATTCTTCTGCGGTAAATGAGTACCTACAGATATCCACGGGTATCTAATAAATTACAAAAAAATCAATAAAATAAAAAAATAAAAAAGTATTATATGAAAAAACTAGATATGCAGAGAACTTGATCAATATCTTATACGAGATATTTTGTTGGAAGAAAGTAACAAAAATCAACCAGTTATTTTTATGTCAATTAATGCAATCCCTTTGTTTGGAAGATGTGGCCGGGAGCTGTATGAACTAGTTAAGGCTTAGAAAAATGTCACCAAAAGAGATCTAGGATTAACTTATTTGGATTTGAGGTCAACCCCAACCACAACATATGCATTGAGTATCATTAGTAAGCAAATATATGCCACTGACTTATAATGTTGCGTTGATGGAAATGGAATATCGAATACAAAATTAAAGTGGCCATGTCTCATCTCACAAATATTTTCTTCTTTCAATATAATAATAATAAATAAGGGTATTTTTATATATTAAATAATATATAAAATGAGATTTTTTGGTAATTTTATATAAAGATATTTTTGTAATTTTATTTACGGGTACCCACGAGTACGAGGGGAATCACTCCCACCCCCGCCCCATTTATTAAACGGGGATAACAAATAAACGGATACTCATACCCGCGAGGAAAAATTTTTCCCCCATATCCGCTCTGTCACGGGTATTACCCGCGGGTACCCGCGGAGATGAGTAAAATTGTTATTCCTAAATCTAGTTATTATTTACCATACACAAAAATGATGAGAGGAAAGTATGAATTCTTATTTTTTTTACCAACTATGATATTTTTACCACAAATAATGCATATATCTTTTTTCATATTTTTTTCAATATCGTTCATCATGTTTATTTTTTTTATCAATTTTTCTCACTTAATCATACTCATTTAAAATAAGTATAAAAAGAAATGTGAAAAGAAAAATGATGTATAAATATCATTTTTCTTTTTTTACAAGTAACGTTATTAAAAAAAAAAGGTTGAAAAGAAGCTTGTCAACTATTCAAATTCTGCCCTTGTTCTTTTGTCTTTTAATCAAAATCACTCAACTAAATTAGTTACTTTTTCTTTATAATTTTTTTTGGCGCACTTTATTTCCTCTTTTTTTTTTTTTCATCACTGACTCATTTTGGTCCATTCTCCTTCAGAGATTGATTTTTCATTTACCATCAAGAATCTATCTATCTATAAACAATACAAAAAAGAGGAATTGTTTTCACTGTGGCATCTACAGTATTAGGCTTTCTTCCTTTTTCTTTTTTCAATATTTATATATTAATATTAAAATATTTCAATATTATGCTACAGTATTAAGACTTTCTTCCTTTTTCAATATTTATATTTTAATATTTAAATATTAAAAATATTAAATTTAATAAAAAAATAAAAATATTTTAATATTATATATTTTAAAATTTTATATTTTCTTTGATAAATACATTTTTGTTATTATTTTTATAGTACTATATTTTCAAGATAAATTTACTATAATTTTGGTTGGATATTTGTTGTACACTTTGAAATAATACAAGTTTGTGAGTTTTTTTGGTCTTGATTATCTTCTAAATAAATCTTGAATCTTTTGGCATTGTGTTAAGATTTTTAAATTATGTTGATATTAGATAAAACATAGGAATATAGAGAGTCGTATATTATTAAAAATTTAATCCTTTGGAATTGTTTAAATTATTGAGTGCATGTTTCATGATGATAATTGTCTCTTCAATTAAATAAATAAATTAGAAATTCTCATCAAAAGTGATATTATTATTTTATATTTAAATATTTTTTATTCACGTCGCACTAGATCAATAATTTTATATAAAAATATATTTATATCTATATGAGTTTGAATATTTTATAATAAGAAACCATAATAAATTTGATTCAGATAAAATTTATTATTAACAAACTAATATAATTAATTATATTTTTAAATTATTATATTTATTCATATATATATATATTTGTTCTATAATATTTGAAAAAATTCAATATGTACATCGTATGAGAGAGAAAATTTTAAATGAAAATACAAGAAAATTAATTAACTGTAATTTATTATAAGAAAACTAAAAATTTATTAAGTATATTTTAAAAAATTTCGTTCATATATATAACATATAATATTTAAATATCTTATATTTATATTTCAAGGGATTCAAAATTTTACAAGAAAATATGATAAAATCATTTGAAAAGTGATTTATAATAAAATTTGTTTAATAAGATCGCTTAAATATAACTGAGTAAAACTTATATTATATAACATCAAGGGTTTCATAGATGTTTTTAGTAAAATTGTTGACAGGAGTTGAGATAGTTTCTGTGAACAAATAAGTCAAGAAATTGACCTCAACTAGAACATTAATGGAATGAATGTAATAAGTAAGTTATAGTTGTGTCATATACAGTTAAAAATATAGGCTAATTCTGTACAACAATCTTCTTCTATAAATAGAGGTTAATTCTCTTATATACATTAATTCAGATATATACACAAATTATCATTATTTGTTTCTATATTTTTAACACGCCATAGATTCTAAACTTCGTTCTGATGGCAAGACTCCGTTTCAAATTCGGTTCCTATTGTAGACTCTAGACTTCGATCTATACTCCAAACTCTAGACTTCAGACTCAATCATCATCCTGACCAATTTCACACTCTCGTTTCCAAATTCAAATTTGTTTCTTCTATACCCACTTGAATTTGAGGGGGGATGTTAGTATGATCAATCATAATCTCAATCATAATTATTCATGCTAACATCTCCCCTCAAATTCAAGTGGGTATAGAAGAAACTAACTTAAATTTGAGGCCATTGTGCCATCATTTTTCTGACTTCAGCTCCTTGCTTTTCCTTGTGTCTAAAGAGATCAAGATTAAAGAAACTAAGAAATCATATGTCAATAATAATGCATGGGAATATAGAGAGTCATATACTGTTAAAAATTTAATCTCTTCGTATCGTTCAAGTTGTTGAGTGCATGTTTTATGATGATAATTGTTTCTTCAATGGAATAAATAAAACATAATTCCCCATTAAAAATGATTTTATTATTTTATATTTATATATTTTTTATTCACATGGCACTAAATTAATAATTTTATATAAAAATATATTAATATCTACATAAGTTTGAATATTTTTATAAAAAAACTATAATAAAATTGATTCAAATGAATTTTATTATTAAAAGTTGAATTAATTAACTATATTTTCAAATTATTATGTTTATTCATATATATATATATATTTGTTCTATAATTTTTTTAAAAAGCTTAAAATGTACTTCACACAAGAGTGAAAACATTACACAAAAATATAATAAAATTAATTAAATATAATTTATTATGAGAAAGCTATAAAATTATTAATTATTTTTAAATTTTATTCATTCATATATATAATATAATATTTAAATATTCTATTTTATATTTTACGGGATTGACAACTTTACTTGAAATTATATTAATATTTACATTTATGAAATAAAAATTTCACAAGAATACATGATAAAACCAGTTGAAAAGTTCTTATTTATAATAAAGTTTATTTAAAATCACTTAAATGCAACTGAGCAAAATCCATATCATATAACATCAATGTTTAATTTGATGTTTTGAGTGAAATTATTTGCAGAAGTTGAGATAATTTATGTGGACAAATAAGAAAAGAAATTGAACTCAATGGGAGTATTGATGAAGTAGATGTAATTGCCAATCTATAGTTGTTTGTCATATTGAAATATATTAAATTTGTAAAAAAAGACAAGATTAAAGAACTTAAGAAGTTATATTTCAATTAATTGATTTAACTAATGTGTTATCTTATTTAGTCTACTTAAATTATGTAAATTAAATATATAAGTTACAAAATACTAAGATACTTAAATGCATTAAGTATCATTTGGTTATATTATTATTAATTATTTCAATTTTTAGTAATTTTTTTTTCATTTATCATTGTAATATTTATTATTTTAAGATTATTTTGTTAGTATAATTTAGCATTATGGGTAAACTTAATATACTCTTAATAATAAAATAATAAATATTTAAATGAATAAATACATAAAAATTAATATTAAAATAAAAAAAATTATAAAATCAAAAATTAAAATTAGTTGAAATTATATAATTTATTTATTTATTTTAACTTTTTTTTAATGATCTGTACAACGCACGGTTAAAAAACGCTAGTTGATTCTAAAACTAAATCCTTTCGTCTTTTCGGCAGAACGTTGGTCTTACTTTTGGAGATTAAGAGCCCAAAATATTTCTGCTCTGCGCACTAAACTGGCCCATACATGCTGTAGGCGCCCTTCCAAAGTAACTAGAAAATTGAAATTCTAAGTCTATCATATATCTACTTGCATGCAAAGCCCAAGTCTGGGCACATAACAATGCGAAATTAGAAGCTAGTAAATACAATTGAAAAAAAAATTATATAAAAGATAGAATAGACAGCAAAAAATAATAATAATGGTGGCATATGGATAAAGAAAATGATAATCGCACACTATTTTTATACACCTTTTAGTTACACTTATTTTATTAAAATAAAGGAAAGTGAAAAAATGTGTTTTGAAAAAAGTGTTCGTGTTATTTTATTATTCAGTTGTGATATTCTTATTATTAATAGTGCATACATCTCTTTTTATATTTTTTTAATACTATTTATCATACTTATTTTTTTTTATTATTTTTTCTCACTAAATCTGACACCTTTAAAAAGAATGTTAACAGTGCATACACCTTTAAAAAATATATATAATGATCTTTTTTTTTATTATTTAAAAAGAAGAGTGTGAGAGAATGGTGTGTAAATAGTATCACTCTATAAATAATAGTGGAAGTATTTACCCTAAAAAGTAAAATAATAGCATTTAGGTTCTTGAAGCTTTGGCCAGATTCATACAATAGATACGTTTGTTTTATTGGCTGATTCTATGATGCAACTAACTAAGTTAAGGTGCCAGATTCCATGTTCTGATGTACTAACTTTCACATTTGAGACACCCATAAGTGGTTGAACCCGTATATTCTTACATCACTTTTCAACACTACTTTTTATACCTCATTAATGATGTACAAATTCGTAGTTAATCACGTATATTGTTTGGTTAATGAGTAAATCCAAACTTCAACCCTAAACTATGGATTTACTCATTAACCAACCAATACACGTGATTAATCATAAATTTGTACATCATTAACAAAACGTAGAAAGTGGTGTTGAAAAGTGATGTAAGATAATTATTTCTCTAAGTGGTTTTCCATCTATCTTAATTGTAGGTAGTGCTCCACTTCCATTTAATCCCAACACATGTATCGTGTCAATAACCCAACCTTTATCTAAAGCAAACTTGCCCTCTTGGACTTCTGACCAAACTTTCACAGTTCCTTCTTTGATAGTTGCATGGAAATCAATGTAGTTTGAAATTGAATAACCATTTCCAAGCTTCATTTCTGACTGCTCATCATTATCAAGGAATGGATTTCCTTTAGCTTCTCCTTCTGTTGCTCCTGTTGGGAAGGTCACAATGAGACAGAAGGGACAAATAGCATTCCACCTTGTTGCATTGGAAGAGTGGTATTCTGATACAAATGCACATTGACCACATGCATAGGTGCATTAACGGTAACATAGGTTCCATCTTTTGATACAACGGTTTGTGTCAAATCAAACAAATTATACCAGGTTCCAGGAGGAAAGAGCACTTTAACTTCTGTTTTTCCTTGCTTGACTGCTCCCTAGCAAGAATTGGGTGCTGAGGCCATAACATTCAGTATAAGTTGGAAATGAGAAGAAAAGTGACCTGGAAATTGGGGCTCCGCTAATATGAACCTCTTAGTTCAAGGTGTACAAATATGGGAGGAGCTTATACCTCATAACATGGTTTCAAATTGCGATCAACAACCGTAATTGTGACCGCAATTAATATTGCGATTTTAGTAATTTTCACAACCACATCGCGACTGCAATCAGCCACATTTTCCCACAATTGTCCGCAATTGTAGTAAATGCAATGTAATCGCAATCGCAGCCGTAACCACAATTTAAAATCATGCCTCATACTCAAAGCATTTCGAGCAGACTTACCTACTGACTTCCATTAGTAAAGTTCCTGTCTAGGGGAGATGTAGCTTGAATGATCCTTTGAGAAAGGGTAGAAAACACTAACTTCAATCCACTGATTGCAAAGCTCTTCAGTTAGTGCTGGATAAAAACCACATATATCTGAACCAGTAATTCAAGTACCCACTTAGTAAACGCATAAAAATACTTTTAATTTAAAAACAAAAAAGTAATATACACACAAAGATATAGTTATATATATATATATATATATATATACACACACATAAGCGTATCAAGAGAGAGCATTATATTGAAAAGTGAGAGGATTAAATGTTCATAATTGGATATTATAATATTGATGGCTAGAACTAAAACATATTGAAAGATCACATGATCATATAAAAAAATTCATTCAACTAAAATATATTGAAAGATCACATGATCACTTAAAAAATTCATATGAATTTAACTTTTAATATTGATGATACATGAAAAGTTTAATGATCAAGATTTTCTCATTTTACTCTAAAAAATAAGACACTCAGTTCTCTCTCTCCCTCCTCTTAAAAGCCTAAGAAGGAAGGGATTTCATTCCACATATGAAAGTTTTGGAATGAGACAACTTCTTTAGTATCTTTGAGAAAGTGTATGCTATCCTATGCCCCAATTTTTATAATGGGTTTGCTTACACCATTGACCATCCTACCCTCACTATCGTCAAAGGAGTGAAAATTAAGTTGGATATGACCACTATCTCTGCCATTATCAAAGTTCCAAATAAGGGACTCCAAGCCTATGATCAAGCTAGTTGGCACATAGGCTATAGGAACTATGAAGATGTCCTGTATTCTTGGATAGAGAAGAGTCAAAGCTTGCAAGCAAACTCAACTCCACAGTCAAATTCATTCACTCCTTCTCTTGCCACTTTGTGATGCCTTGAATAGGCAGCACTGAGAAGATACATGAAGTAGACAAGGCGGTGATGTATCACATCAAGGAGAGGAAGCCTCTTAATCTGTATTTCATCATTCTGAGATATATGATCTCAGCATCATAAACACCAAAATGGCACCAGTTTGCCATATGGAATGTTGCTAACAAAGGTGTTTTAGCATTTCAATGTTAATCAAAAAAAGGAGAAGGTGGAAAAGGAAGGACTTATATTCTCTAAGAAGAACTTGAAGTAGATGCATTTGGAGAAGAGAAAGCTAGAGGGAAAAGGCTTTAAATTGAGAATTAAGATAAGGCATGATCACCCATTTAAGGCTAAAAGCCCACAAAAAGGGAAAGAAAAAAGAGAAAGAGAAGGTTGAAAGTAAAAGTGAGAAGAGAAAAAAGAGAAAGAGAAGAAAAAAAAGAACAAGAAAAGAAAGATAAAGGCGAAGAATAGAAATGCAGAGAAAAAGGAAAATGAGGAGAAGAAAAAGAAGAAGAAAGATACTGAGAAGGGTGATGAGAAGGTTACAGGAACCGAACCTTCTCACTATGAGGAACGTTCTCAGTAGGCTAACGAACCTTCTCAGGGAATAAAAGAACTCTCTTAGCCCTATGAGAAGAAGCCTATCATTGAAGAACTAGTTGTTACTGAAGTCTATTATTTTATAAAAGAATCTCCTACATCAAAAGAAGCTGCAAAGCTAGAGGTTGATCCTACCTTGCAATATTCTACTGTTGACCCTTGAGTCACAGTTACAAGGATCTTTATGCAACTTTCTCAAGAAAGCCACGTGGAGCCTGAAAAATCTTCAATCTCACCTGACCAAGCTCAGATTTATGAAGAAGAAGAAAAGAAAGAAGAAGAAAGACAAGGAAGAGAAGAAGGAGAAAAGGAACAAAAGGCTGAAGACAAAGAGGCCTCACAGCATATTGAGAAGGTTGATAATGAACTTTCTCAACACACTGAAAAGCTTCCCTCTTCTCAACCTTCTCACCAGGACAATGATAAAGCTATCTTTTAGCCTACAAGGCTTAAGCAACTTGAAGACATTCATTCTCCAATTGCCTACACATCCCCTCAGGTTCCTTCACCAATCTATGATACTACTACTCTCCAAGTAGAAAGGGAAACAAGTCCTAACACTTCCCCCATTCCTACTAGACCTACTGAGACTCTTGAATCTTTAGGCAGAATGGTCTCTCTAGGATCCTATCTAAATGTGCTTGCTGAAGAGCAGGCTGGAGGAAAAATTGATCCTACTCAAGGAACAAAGATGGAAAGAAGTGAAGCCTATCATGGTTCTACCCAAACTGAACCAACTCCTTCTAAGCCACATATCAAGAAGACCTACAAGTCTGCAAAAGAAGAAATCAAGCAACTAAAGGTTGACAACAAGAAGCTGAAGAGAAGAGAGAGAAAATTGAATGTTGGGTAATAGGAAATGAATTCAAACATACATGCCTTAATGGATTGGTTTCTTATATTTGAGGAATGGATAGTGCATAGGGATAGTGTTCCTTCCTAGCATTGCAAGGACAGAGCACTATCCCTATCCTCCTTATAACAAAATACCAAATTTCACTCCTTCCCCCTCATCTTCTGATAAATCTTCCCCATATGGTTCCCAACAAGGCTAATATCGATGATGGCCATTAGTTCCCCCTTATTTTTTGTTGATGACAAAAGGGGAAGATAGGAAAACATGAATTTTTTTTTCTAAATAGATACATATGTTTAGGGGGAATATGTTTTGAGTATAATATCATGTAAGCAAGTACTATTATTAATGAATGAGTATGATATTTTCAGTTTTATATCCTATCTATACTCCATCTTTTACTTGCAAAACATAGAATTTTATTGAGATTACTATTTCTGCTAACATTTTGAAATGAATGATAAGTTAAGGGTAAGCTATTAGAACCTTTTCACTAACTATACAAAATTGGTAATGATTCTCAAACCTCACAACTTCACTCTTAAATTTTTTGAAATAGTTTGTTATCATCAAAAAAAGGGGAGAATGTAAGCTCCAAAGTCCTTTTGTGCTTTATAACGCATATTATATTTTGATGATAACAACTATATTGAAAATTATATTTGAATATTCTTAATGCTTAAAATAGTTTAACATGATCTTTGTGGAGTGATTCTTATTATTATTAAGTTTTTTAGGACTAAACAAGTTTTAAGGAAGTTTTATGGGTAATTAGAAAGGGCTAAGAAAATTAAATTTTGACTTGAGAAAGTTCAAGTGCAACCCCAAGAGAGTTCCTGTAGAACATGATAAAGTTTAGCATGAGAAGGTCCTGAGAAGACTCTAAGAAAGTTCAAGAAAATGAATAACTTCCATTTTGATTGATCTTAAGAGGAATTCAAACCAGCAAAAGAAGAAGTTACCATCCAAATCATTAAGAAAAATCAAAAGGAAGATGGTGAAATTAGAGAGATGAAGAAGGTTAAAATATTTCAACCTTGAGAATGTTGGATGAGAAAGTTCTTAAGAATTTTTAGTGAAAAGCTATATGCTAAGAAAGTTGATGAGAAGGTTGCTCATGAGAAAGTTACTCAACTTTCTCACTTAAAGTGTGGCATGTTGACTCAACAAAGAAAAGACAAAATAACGGTCACCTACAACAAGTAAGTATAGTTACCATTTGAATCATCCAACAATTATATTTTTGAAGCCTATAGAAGGATCCAAGCTTGAAGGTCATAAGGTTATGAACTTTGAAGCCAATCTGACATAGTGAACCACGAACTAAACCTTCTCATCTCTACCTCCTATTTTTGAAATTTGTAAATCTTTAGCAGGTGTTGTTTTAAAGCTTGATTAAGTGTTTGTATTAACTCATAGAGTGTTTTCAAGAGGCACCTAACTGAAACAAACACTTTATTTCATCTATTAATTCTCATTTACTGTAAGTGAGCTTGTGGGTTGTACAAGCTACTTGAATATGAGTTTATAAGCCTAAAGTGGCTATGAAAAGAGTACTTAGTGTGTAGCCTGAAGATGCTATGAAAAGAATACTTGGTTTGTGAGCTTGAAGAGGTTGTGGTTAAAGAATACTAGGGTTAAAACCTGGAGAGGCTTGCTTGTGAAAGAATACTTGGAAGTAGTGGAAAATCCTAATTGTTGCTAGGTACTGGATGCAACCCTATATAGATTAGGGGTGAACCAATATAAATCCTCTTGTTAAGCTTCTCTTTCTTTTGCTCTTTATTTATTTATCATTTAAATTAAATTAAGAAATTGAAACTGAAATCTAAACTTGTTTGATAAGACTTTCAGAAGAAACCTCTATAACTGCAAAGTGTAATCTAAAGCTTTGAACAGTTTTTCTAAGTTTGTTAACTCAAAGTTTGCTTTGAGAAAAAGTTGAGTTCTGATTTAACTGATAAGATCAATTTTTAGTGTTGAGAAGGTTGTTTTGACTCAATCAGTTAACCCTCTCACGAACCTTCTTACCCTTGTCTATTAACTTACTTCTGAATCTTCTCACTAATATTTTGTTTGAGTCCGAATCTTCTCACCTCCAAGTCAGAATAGCTTGAGAAAGTTGTGAGAATGTTGATTTTTAGGAAAAAAAAAGAGGAACAAAATTCAACCCCTTCTTGTATTGCTATCAACTTCAATTTTGTCCTTTTTTGAAATTTGTCCTAAAGCTTACTTGAACAGGGGTCCTTGTGACTCTACTCATCTTTTGTTCTAATTATTTTTAACTCTGCCCAACTGAGTTTAACTCTTCTTGACTTCTTTTATCATGTGTAGATGATCTTTCCTTGTTGTTTTCCATAAGAAGACATGCTCTTCCAGCACTCTTTATTTTTTGATAAGGTTTTATGAATTATTGAAACTTTATAACTTGAGATGAGATTACTTTACTTCTAACTTTGAATATTTTGGAGTTTTGGTTCTTCTATGGTTGATTTTCTCATGTAAAGATGTTTTGATATTGTTGTTCTTATAAGAAAAACATACTATTATAAAGTTTTTCACTCCTTTGATATGTTCTTGTGAGTTCGTGATACTATATGGTTTGAATCGACCTTGCTTAACTTGTGGCTTTAAATATTGAGGCCTTGATCACTCTTCTCAAGTTTGCTTCAACTCTTTTCAAGTCTTATGTGACTCTTCTCATCATAATTGGTGATCAACCAACCATCTGCTTAATCTTTCTTATACATAGGTTTGCATATAAAAACATAATAGAAACTCACAGAAACTAAGTTAATGCTCTTTAAGAGTGTAAGAGCAATAATGACATATTTTCAAAATAGTTTGTTAATTATCAAAACCCAAATCAAAACACTCATCCAAAGTGCTTTAGAGCTTATGTGTTCCCCCTTTTTGATGATGACAAACTATTTGAAAGTTTTAAACAAACTTAAAAAGGTTGAGAAGGTTAACCATTTCTTCTTATGAGATGAGAATGGTCAGAGCTTCGTACTTGAGAAGGTTTAAGTGCTCCCCCTTAACTTATCAACTCATTGAATATCATTAGAAAAAATAGTAACAAACATTTAAAGAACAATTTGCAAGTCATGAACAAAATATGATATGCTCCACGTAAACATATGCATTCATTTATTCACAAGAGTGATGCACAAACTTATTCATTCAAAAGATTATCTCCCCCTTTGTCATTGTAACTATAGATTCTTAATATCTATCTATCTCCTTCATATAAAATTTTCTATATATTCTCTCCCCTTTTTAGCATCATCAAAAGAAATAAATTTGAACAAACAATAGGTTAGAGAAAGATTTTACCATCACAAAAGATTACTGTGAAGGGGCTTTACTTGACATTGAAGCTTCAAGAGATGAGAAGAGTGGTGAAAGGCTAGCTATCAACATCCTAGTAGGGTGAGGATACTGAAGTCTCCTTATTGTGTCAAGATTAAGCTCAATTTCATAATTCCCTTGCCACCGTTCCATAAACATTAAGGATTGATCCATGAATTCATTGATTATTTTATAAATCTCCTTTAAGCTTTCATGTAGCTCCTTTGTCAGCACTTTTGATTTTTCTACAACTTTATCTTTTTTTAACTTAGATTTTTTAGTTTAGCCTTGGTAGGCATAACTTCTATAGATCCTAGGTGAGTTTTACTTTCTTCAACACTCTTAGCTTGAGCTAACTCCATATCCAACTTAGCTTGTTCTTCCTTTAGCAAATTGGAAGGGGTCAAAGAGAGAAAATTTTCTTAGTTGTTGTAGCAGCATCTTCATGCACATTTTCTTGGATTTGAGTATGAGTACTATCTTCAGGTTACTTATTCTAGAGTCCACTAATGGCAGTATCATCAAGAAACAAGTGATCCAATGTGGGGAGAGTGATGTCGTGGACTTAATAAGGGTGATTTAGCATCTTGTTGTGATTCCACATCTTCTATATAAAAACTGATTCTCAAAGAATCTTCTTTAGAAGTTTCTTTCTCCTTATAAATAATCTTTGCAATCTTAGGCATAAGTTGAGAAAACTTAGGCACAAACTCAGCTTCTCCTTCTTTTTTCTTCTTCTTCTTGTTCTTTTTCTAATCTTTCTCTTTGTTGACTTTGAGAAGTCAGAGAGCTCCATGTGTATATCATGCTTTTTTTGATAGCTTAATGACGATGATAGTAATAGCCAAATCAAGATCAACATTTAAGAAGGACTAAGAAGGATCAGTAATAGTCTTCTCAACTGTATCATTAACATTTTTAGCATAAACATATTCCTCTATGATAGATATAACTGGAAATCGATAATGGTTTTGATGATTACAAATAAGAAGATGTTTGCAAGCCAAGATTCTTGAAGACTAGTTATAGAACTTAAATCTTATGTAAAAGTAAAAAGGGTTCACACTTAAGCTCTAAATCCATTTTTCAAAAACCTAAGATAGCACTCAATGAATTAATGTGTTTTCACATTGTTAAAAATATTTTTTAAATCAAGTGAAATGGTTTTTAAGTGCTTGAAAGAATATTGGAACATTTGGAAGCATTTGGCTTTAAATGGCTAAGTTTTTTAAAGCTGCTTGAAGACAAATAATCGATTATAAGCTTGCCATAATCGATTAGGATTACCATAATCAATTATTAAAAGTCAAAATGTCATGGTTTTTAATCTTTCAAGCAATAATAGATTATTCCTCGTGAATAATCGATTATTGAGGTAAAAAGTTCATTTCATGCCTCTCTGATCAAATGCAATAATCAATTATCCTTCGTGAATAATTAATTATTGAGTTTCAAGAACATGCTTCTTTTGTGCTATCTCACAAATAATCAATTATGAGGTTCCAATAATCGATTATCTGAGTTTCTAAAAATAGTAATAAATGCTAGTAGCTCGCATTAAATGCTACCAACTCACTCCCAATGACTATTTAATGACTTGGGCTTTAAATACAAGTCATTGGAGACTCAAGAAAAGTTCGATATCAATATGAAAGAGCTTCTTGAGCATTTGTTGCAAACATTAATAGCCCTCAATCATATAGTACTTTATTTTTTAGCTAAAAGTGTGATTATCTTTCTACCTTTTGAGCTTCAATTTGTATAATCCACTCTTGTGAGAGTTTCCAATCCTTTATTCATATGATTTCCTTTGTAAGAGGGTAAGGTATCCCTTAAGAGAGAAAACAGTGAGGTATCCCTTATAATGAGGCTCAAACACAAAGGGTGAGGTATCCCAAAGATGTTGTAAGTGCTCTTGATTATAAATGTTACAAACACCTATTGAAGCTTGAAGTTTAGTGGATAAATCTTAGAAGAATCACCTGAGGACTGGACATAGGTCACAAGGAGTGGCTACACTAGTATAAATCTTGAGTTTGCTTCTCTTTACTCTATCTCCTTTACATTTGAGCTTTCTTTGTTATATGCTTTCTTGAATACTTTACATCTTTGCTAGTTTCTTAGTGTGAGAAGTGTTCATTCTTATCTGTCTACTCATCTCTAACAATTAATAGCCTTAACAAAAATTGACAAATAAGTGTTTTTGAAAAAATTTACAAAAATCTTTTACAAACCCAGTTCACCTCATCTTGAGTTTGAAGCCACTTAGTAATAATAGATTGGGAATATACAAAACAAGTTCATCTTGGTCTTGAGAGATCATCTCAAGAACTCATGGGTTATGAACCTACCATATTTTCATTGCGCAACTCTGATCTAGTTTATGAAAAAGTTCAGTAGGAACTTGAGAAGGCACAGAGGCATTCTTCTCAAGAATCTTACTCTTCTTTTTCTTTTTATTTTCCTTCTCTTTTTTTTTTTTTTTTGCTTCATCTTCTTATTGTCTTCAAGAGTATAGAGGCTTCTTCATATTTAGATTATGCTCCCTTGACTGTTGAGTGGTGATTTTTGCAATGGCTAGATTAGCATGAACATTTGACAGTGGTTGAGCAGGATCAACCATTAGTTTTTCCTCATATGCAAAAATATCACCAATGTGAGCAAATTCATCATAAGTAGGGTTAGGAAATGCTTCAGCAAGGTCAAAGAAGGATTTAGAAACCATTGGTGAGATGTAAGCATTGTCCTTTCAACATGAGCAGGTTCATATCTAGGTTGAGCATTATCAGTCTCACTCTCCCATCTTTCTTGCTTCTCATCCTCTTTTTTATTTTTTTCTTTCTTTTCTTCCTTTATGCACTACTTTCTTCTAGTTTCTCTTGTGGCTTTAGAGCTCGATCATGTTTGTGCTTTATCCTCAATTTAGATCCTTTATATGCTAGCTCTCTTTCCTTTAATCTCATTAACTTGATATTTGTGCTAGTATAGGATTGGCCTCCAAGTTTTGATGCTTCTTTACAATTTCCATTTCAAAATGCTTAAGAATGAGTGTTAACAACATGCCATATGAAAAACTAGTAGTTCTTTTAAGATGCACAATGGTTGCTATCATGTATCCAAAAATGAGATAATGGAGATTGAGAGACTTTTTCTCCTTCAAGGGATACATTACGATCATGTCTTGCTCATTGACTTCTTATCAACTCCCAGTTTTTGGTAAAATAAAATGACAACACATAGAATGAAAGATCCTTGCTATGGAGTTAAGCTTATTTGATGTGTGAGGTGGTTCATCTTCAAGGAAAATAGTGTCAAAAACATCTTCCTTCAAAGTATAGTAGCGTGTGTACTAGCTATCCTCGAGGAAGATTTTGTGACCTCTGATTCTAACTCTGGTTACCTTTCCCAAAACCTTTTCATAAACAGTTATCACTCCCTTGAGTGTGCATGAGAGTGAGAAGACCCCCTTTTATTTTACTTTATATGTAGTATAGAACGCTCTCACCAGATTTAGGTAGACCTACTCAGAGATTTTGAATAACTTTCTCTATTTTTTCTTCTTGATGTATCTTTCAACATCTATCCTATTTTTTTCCATTTCAACCCATGAAATCTTTCTTCCAGCTACAATGGTCTTTCCTTTGAAGTAGTCATTAAAATGTTCTTTGAGTTCTAAGGTCTCGAACAAAGTCAGTAGTTGTGGTTGGATAGGTGCTACTTTTTTTTTTCTTCTATCTCATTATCTTTCTTGTTTTGCTTCTGAGGCTTTGGAGCTTTGTCATGCCTCATCTTTGTTATCAGTGTAGAACCTTTATCAACATGTTCTCTTTTCTCAAGTTGTATTAACTCCACATTCTTCATTGATAAGATAAGGTCTTCTTTATCATATTCTTCCTCATTTAAGACCATATTAAAATGCTTTCAGAAATTAGTCAAAAGAATCCCATAAGGTAAACTAACTGATCTCTTAGGACTTTCTTTAGCAACTATCATACATTTGAGAGTCAAATAATAAGGATTGAGTGGCTCCACCTCCTTTATATGGCACATAATGACCAAGTCAAGATCCATAATCTTCTCAGCACTTCCAGCTCCAGGCAATATAATATGACATAATAAAGAGTGTAGAGAACTAATCATAAAGTTTAACTTATGAACTGTGTGAGGTGGATCATCTTCCTTGAACAAAGAGTCAAGTACATATTTTTTCCCAATGCCAAAAAGACCCATCAATTGTGATGATCATATAGATGTTCTCATTTGTTCTTCACTCAATAATTTCAACCAGAATAATACTATTTATGGTGATTTAAATGCAGACTTGAGATAGGTGGCTAAGAAAGGTCGCAGACAGCTTTCTCATCACCTTTTGTACTTCATCATGCTCAAATCTCAAACTTAGTGTTCTGGATCATGATCCAGACCACGATTAGTGGACCAACCCAGCACGTGTACCACCGGAATCCGCCATGGACATCCCAACTGAGCACTGGAGACACGTTGTCAATACCTCGTTACCATGGCTATCGGACTGTGACATTGGGCAAGTGCATTAAAATCACGATATTTGCGCAGAGTATAGATCCTAAAATATCTGTAACTACCAATCACAATCTTACGAAATTATAGTGCCTATAACTGCATCAAACTGCTCCTAATTGTAATATTAATGTTCCAATCTTATAGGAATCCGCTGCAACTATTATGGGAGCATATCTCCTAATCCAACCTCTACAAATATCAAACTCAATCACCTTCTATAGATAACTTATTGCTTATAGTATAACCTTACTTGTGCACAGTCTGACTTGAGCGTTAGAGTCCCTTTGCAAGTACTAGCCCCCTCGTTTCACCACGCTTCACTGCTGCTATGCAGAGAGGAAACTACCAGAACGTGCCTATCTCAAGTACCCCTCAATATCCACTACTGAACAATTAGATATATGTTCTCAAAATCACTTTCACATATCCATATAAGCACAATTAAGTAGAAAACAATATATAATGCATAAAAAGAACATGCATAAGCATTCATATTCCAAGATTAATCACTTGAGAACAAACATATTAAAAATTTCTCTTATAGAACATAACTTTTATCAACTAAGGGGTTTTGTGAAAATATTTGCCATTAATGGTTAGTTTCAACAAGTTTAAGTTTGAAATCCCTTTTTTAAACATGGTAAAAAATAAAATAATATCTTGAATGTTGAATAGGAACTTTAGAACAAAAATCAAGCCACTAGTAAAACACAAAATAGTAGAATATGAGTACACCTCAAATAATCTTTAACTTGATATTTTATCCAAAGAAGTTATGAGCAGTAGCTGGTTGCTAAGACATATTTAGTTTTATCAGTTTATAGAACAATGGAGTTTGCTTTTTGGATTATCAAGGCACGAAGGCTTTACCTTGAAATGATAGCCTCCACTTTTTCATTTCATCTTCACTGCTTCCAACAAAATTAGCATAACAAAATCTACCTAGACTAAGGCTTTCTCATTTGTGTTTAATGCCACATAAGGATGTAGAGTTGTTCCATTTACTTTGCGTCCTCCATATTGAGTCTCCTTAATAAGTCTTATGTATTTATCTTGTTGAGTAAAGATTCCAGACCTATCTTGTTCAATTTGTGAGTCAAGGAAGAACTTTTGCTCACCAATTATATTCTTCTCAAATTTTCGTTTCATTAGTTTAGAGACATCCTTGCACAGCAGCTCATTAGTGAAATTAAAAATAATATCATTCAAATATAAATGAACAAGTAGAAAATTGATATTTGAAATATTTTCCTAGGAGTATGATGTCAACTTTCCTTCTAGTAAAATTACTTTCCAAATGAAAATTGCTTTACCTTTCATACCAAACAAGGAGCTTGCTTTAATCCATTGAGAGCTTTTAAAAGTTTAAACATTATTTGAAAACATCATTCTCTAAAGTATGGGATTGTTTGACATACACCTTTTATTGATAAAACCATTAAGAAAACAAAATTATCATTTATTTAGCAAAGATTAAAGTTCTTCTAGAAAGCATAAGCAAGCAATATTCAAATAGCTTCATGTATAGCTACAAGGGTATAAGTTTTATCAAATTTTATACCTTCTTATTGATAATACCATTGAGTCACTAACCTTGATTTTCTTACTACATTCCCCCTTCATCAACTTTGTTTACCAACAAAAGTCTCTCCAATGATTAGTTCTTTAGGATGAGAAGGGTACTGCTTCTATTTTTCTAAGCATTTAAGTAGGGTGGTCAGAAGGGTTTTTAGAAGGTTGATGACTCTTCTCATCATCTTTCTTAGCTTTATTATTTGACTGATCTTTCTCATCTTTCTCCTTTTTGGGTTTTGTTGCTAAGTGCCTTTAAACTCAAAAGGGTGTGAATTGAGTTTGTAAAAGATTTTCACAAATATTTTTGCAAAACATTTGTTTATCAATCTTTGTTGAAACTATTAAATCTAAGAATTGAATAGATACATGAAGATGAGAACTTCTTACACAAGTTTTATCAAATAACAACCAGGAATCAAATTATTCAAGAAAGCACAAAGTTGTAAATTGCTAAAATGCAAAAGAGATAAGGAAGAGAGTGTGCAAACAACGATTTTTATATTAGTTCAGCACTCCTTGTGACTTATGTCTAGTCTTTAAGTGATATACTTGAGATTTTTCATTAATCTTTAAGTTTCAGTAAGTGCTTGCAACCTTTACACCAAAGAACACTCATAACTCTTTTAGGATACCTCACCCTTAGTGTTTGAGCCTTACTCAAAAGGGATACCTTACCTTATTACAAAGATTATAGAATGAAAAGAAAAATTAGAACTCTCACAAGAGTAGATGATACAAATTGAAGTCCAAAGGGTATTAACCAATCACACAGTAAAAATTAAAATAGAGGTTTGTGAGAAGAAGCAGTTAGAAACTCGCAATGAATACTCAAGAATGATTTTTCATATTGTTTTCCAATGAGTCCCCAAAGCTTTGCATTTGAAGCCCATGATTTAATAAAACTATTAGGGGTGGTTGAGAGCATTAAATGGATACACTAGCCATTATTTTCTATTTTTAGAAACCCAGATAATTAATTATTTAAAACCCATAATCAATTATTTACGAAAAGATATGAAACTTGAGTTTATGAAATACTCCAATAATTGATTATAAAATAGTCATAAATGATTATTCCTTTTAAAAACGAGTCTTTCAAGAGAATCAAATAATCGATTTTGCATAAGCAATAATCGATTATTTACATGAAGAACCAGAAATTGGACATTCTAACAGAATTCAATAATCAATTATAGCAATGCTATAATCAATTATTGCTTAAAGGATTCAAAGTCATGGCATTCTGACTTACTTAAATAGTCGATTATGGGAAGCTCATAATCAATTATTTGCGAGACAAAAAAGAAAGAACATTCTGCTAGCCTCAAATAATCGATTATGCCAAGGGCCTAATTGATTATTTGGCTTCCATATTCATAAAAGAAAAAGTCATGATTGCCCAAAGTTTTCCAAAGCATTTTAAAACCATTTAAACCCATTTTTGCTTGGTTTTCAAAACATGATTCTTTGTTCATAAAAGGTTAGGTTGGATAAAACACTTACATAAATTTGAGATATGAGCCTAGTGTGATTATATTTTACCTTTACAAAAGATCTAAGTCCTATTAATGAATCTTGAAGGATCATGGGACTTGATCTTTTGCATATTATTTTTTGGGGGTAACTTGATGGGGTAGACAGGCCTATCAACCAACCAAAAGAAAACTACATCACAAGCCTAGCAAAAGCTACACCATTATTAGAATATGAGCAATAGAGGGGGAGGATCATCAAAGGTATATAACCCAAAATTTAACTTATGGCCCTAACGAGCAAGACCATCAGTGACTCGAGTAGCCTTCCGAAAGATATGGACTAATCTCACAGTCCAGTCATGCCAGAGAAGATGACAAATTTGCTGAAAAATGGAGAAAGCTAGGTGGCAAGAGTCCTTATAATTATGAATGAGATTTGGAGCACACTTCGAATCCATAGTAGCAGGTTTCATGCCAATAATTCTAGCACACACCTCCTAAGAAAAAAGAGAGAATAACACTGTCCAATTCCAAGGACCATTGTTATCAACATAGCTAAGAACCTTTGCATGTAATTTTGACTCTTCAATTGGAGTTAGGGATAAATTAAGGAGAGGCCTCAACCCAAGAACCCAATTTTCTATCCAAAAATTAATGGTCTTCCCATCCCCAATCCTCTAAATAATATTCTTCGCAACTAAATCCCAATTCCTGCTAACATCCTTCCAATGATTTGAGGAATTTTGCCTAGTCTCAACCAAAAGGACAAGATCATTGTCACATTTATATTTATTCCAAAGAACACAAGCCCAAAGATAATCTTTATTGTAAACAAGCCCCTAACCAACCTTTTCCATGAAAGCATTAACAGCCTTAGTGTGGCAAAGACCAAGGCCTCCAATAGCCTTAGGGGAGCAAACATCATTCCAACTCACCAAATGAACCTTCCTGTTATTATTCGAGGAGCCTCAAAGAAATTCGGGACAACTTTTATCAATCTCCTCACAAATAGAAATTGGTAAGGACAAGGTTTGAATAACATAAGATGTTATAGCCGAAATAACTGAAGAATAAAGGGTGAGTCTACGTGCCAGAGACAAATAAGAAATCTTCCAACTAGAATATCTAGACATGAGTCTATCCATGATATAGCTAAAAGTATGCCTTGTCACTTTTTTATGAATCAAAGGAATAGCCAAATATTTCCATAGATTCGATGTTAAAGAATAACCACAAGCTTCAGAAATCTCTATGGCTCTAGAATGATGACATTTTTTGAGAAATAAATTTTTGTCTTCTCTGCACTAACTTTTTGACCCGAGCTAGCACAAAATGAATCCAGACAAAAGTTGATCACCTTAACCTGATCAAAAGAAGCTTCGGCAAATAGGAAAAGGTTATCTGTAAAGTAAAGATAAGATATAGAAGGCCCATCTTTGGTGACAATAACTGATTTCCCAAAATCATTAACCATAGTAGCTATAATCAATTGAGAAAATCTCTCAATACAAATCATAAAAAAATAAGGAAGGAGAGGATCTCCCTGCCTAATGCATCTATTAGGGACAAAATTACCAATTCTATCACTATTCCAAATGATGTCCATAGAAGATGAAAAGATAGAATGCCATATGAGATTGATGAGGCTAGTATGAAGACGAAGATCTTTCAAGGAATCAACAACAAAACCCTAACTAAGGCGATCATAAGCCTTCTCAAGATCAATCTAAATAGCCATAAAACTTTTCCTACCTTTTTTTACCTCCGTATGGTATGAATAACCTCTTAGGCAATGATGACATTATTACATTCATGATGCCTAGGTACAAAGCTATATTGGTTAGGGGAAATAATGATAGGCATCACCCTTTTCAATCTATTAGCTATGACCTCGGTGACCACATTATAAATGACATTGCATAGACTAATAGGACGAAATTTCTGAATAGTTTCAAGATGATCTACTTTAGGAATGTGAGAAATAAAAGTTTGATTTATGTCTCTCACCTGAATAGGATTTTCAAAAATAGTGGAAACCATTTTGCAAATGGACGGACCCACAATAGACCATTGGCTCTAATAGAAAAGCGCATGAAGACCATCTGAGCTAGGAGCTTTAAGACCACCCATATTGAACAAAGCATTCTTAATTTCTGTCATGGATAAATGAGCATAAATGTCTTAAATATCATAGTTTTGCAACTGAGGAAAATGACCATATAGAACAAAAGGCTGCACATAATCATTTTGCTGGTATAGGTCAAGGAAAAAGCTTCTAACCATCATCATGGACCCAAGTGCCATTGTAATCCTTTAAGCTGACAATTTTATTTCTTCTTCTACGAGAAATACTAAAAAGATGAAAATACTTGCTATTTTTATCCCCTAGTAATATACATTTGCAACTAAATTTCTAAGCTTAAAGAGTCTCTTCTTCAAAAATCATATTCTTATAATCAACCCACAAAAATGAATAAAGATGGTCTAAAAAAGGAATAGGGCCATTCATCAGAGACCTATGAATCCTATCCATACAATTTAAGAGCATCTTTTTTTAATGTTGAATGTGGCAAAAAACCTTTCATTTCCAATCCCTAGCCACTGTAGAGAAATTGTCAATATTGATATTCCACTCAACATTACAATTCTAATTGACACACACAAGGCTATGGAAATATCATGACCCAGCCAAGTCGCTATGAATTTAAAAGGTTTAAGAGTCCTCTTAGCTAAATATCCTCTCATCAATCTAATTCATGTGCTCCTTGTTTTCCATGAAAAGAGATATTCAAGAGTAAGAAGCGGAGCATAAGGGCAAGTGGGAGAGACAAATAACATATCAATGCAATTATCACTAGCCTTGCTAGCATTTACTTATGGATAAAACACTAATGCTTCAACTCTAGTATGCTTCAACATTGAAGGATGCTCTTGCTTTTGTAAATGAGTTTATCAATACAATGTTCATTAGTATTACTACCTGTTAACTTTTACCTGTTTAGTATAGTCATCACAATGTGTTTCAAGCAATGATGTAAAATACACATTGTAAAATGCACTCCTCGCTGGCCATTCACATCTCTGAACTTTTAGCAATGGAGTTGACACAAAAACAGTTCGTTTCAAATGCAAAAGGGGCAATAAGGGTGGTCGATGGTGAGAGGGGGTCGCCAGTGGAGGTGGCGTTGTGCAGTGACGGTGACGTGCGGCGGGGTGGAGAAAGTGTAGAGATGAAGATGAATGTTTGATTGAAGGACTAAAATTAAAAAGAAAAGAATATAAAGGGTCAAAAAATAAATAATAAAAGTGCTTTTAATAAATATTTAAAACTGGTAAAAACAAGTAACAAAAATTGTTCATCTTCTTTATTTTCAACCATAGATTTAAATTTCCTTAAAATCAATTGTTCTTATACTTGGAACATCAATGCTCCAAAAGTATTTAGGAACATTGTAAACCTTTTCACTAATCTCATAATCTTTTGGAAACAATGAACAAAATGAAAAGCATTTTTTCAAGTAGAAGGGTAGATGATCATATCTTAGTTTTATAAGTTGAAATACTCTCTTGTCACCTTGTTCATCAATTTTCACTAGATCTTTGTCCTTGAAGTTTAACCAATCCTTTTTCGACTCCTTTGAATACATTAAGCTTCCAATACTTCTAATTGCGAGAGGAACTCCAACACATTTTCTTACAATTTATTTGCCAATTGCTATCAAATTTTGATTCTCCAGCACTTTCCCATTTTCAAATGCTAATTGAGTAAACAACTTCCAACACTATTCTTCATCTAGACCATTTAGAAAGAAGGGCAAAGATGTATAAGTTATCATGGCCACCTTCTTATTTCTTGTGGTTATTATTATTTTACTTCCTTTGCCTCCATCCATTAACAAAGTCTTCAATTTAAGCCAAAGCTCATGATTCTCATTCCATATGTCATCTAAGACAAGTAAATATCTTTTTCCCTTAATTTTTTTTCCAATTGCACTTGATCCATGATCTGTCAATTATTCCTATATCTTAAGTGCCTTATAATTAATTCAATTGGATTCCATTTGTGCTTAATTATTGTCATTTAGCTAAGTTTCGGATATTAAGCTTAATTGGAACCTTATTATGAAACTTTGCTTAAGTATATTCATTAGCACTCATAATTGAATTGCACTTTTCTTCTAGCTGTAGTATTTGCTTTGGAAAAATTTAAATCATATCTCATTGGTTCTAAAGAGATTGTTTTTTCAGATCATGTAGCTTTGAAGTATATTCTAACAAAAAAAAAAAAGAAGCAAAGCCTAGACTACTCCGATGGATTTTGCTACTCTAGGAATTTGACTTGGAGATTAAAGACAAAAAAGGGAGCGAAAACTTGGTGGCCGACCATTTGAGTAGGTTGGTGACTGAAGAAGAGGAAATGCCTATCATAGAGAGTTTTTCAGATGAGTATCTAATGGCCATTAAGGCCATAATCCCTTGTTATGCTGACATTGTTAACTACCTAGTCACTAAGGACTTTCCGGAAGGCTTGAACAAGGCTCAAAGAGATAAATTAAGGAGTGATTGTAAATACTATATCTGGGATGACCCGTACCTATGGAAGTATTATGTAGATCAGGTAATTAGAGGTGCATTCCTGATTCAGAGACTCATTCCATTCTCTCTTTTTGTCACACCTATACATATGGAGGGCATTTCAACATAAAAAGAATAGCCAATAAGGTGCTTGACATTGGTTTCTACTGGCCAATAATTTTTAAGGGTGCTTACAATTTCTGTAAGTCTTATGACCGCTGTCAAAGAACAAGTAATATTGGTCTTCAGAATCAAATGCCTCAAACTTTGATCATTTTTATGGAAATTTTTGATGTGTGGGGCATTGATTTCATGGGACCATTTCCCCTTTCATTTGGTTTTTCATACATTCTTTTATCTGTTGATTATGTATCTAAATGGGTGGAAGCGAAAGTCACCAGATCTGATGATTCCAAAACTGTTGCAGATTTTGTAAAGTCACATATTTTCTCCAGGTTTAGAACTTTAAGGGCCATCATTAGCGATCAAGGAACCCATTTTTGCAATAGAACATTTGATGCTCTCTTGAAGAAATATGGAGTGATGCATAGAATTTTCACTCCTTACCATCCGCAAACAAATGAGCAAATTGAAGTGTCCAATCGAGAAATCAAGTCAATCCTTGAAAAGACGATGAATCCAATGCGTAAGGATTGGAGCACTAGACTCGAGGATGCATTATGGGCTTATAGGACTGCCTATAAGACTCCCATTGGAATGTCACCTTTTCGGTTAGTGTATGGGAAGCCTTGTCATTTGCCCGTTGAGCTGCAACATCGCTCTTATTGGGCTATTAAACAAGTCAATTTGGACTTGGAAGGTGTTCAAAAGTAGAAGAAGTTCTAGTTACAGGAACTGGAAGAACTACGGAATAAGGCCTTTGAGAATGCCCTGATTTATAAAACAAAAGCTAAGGCATTCCATGACCATATGATCTCTAGGAAGGAATTCCACAAAGGACAAAAAGTGCTACTATACCAATCCAGACTCAAATTGTTTCCAGGTAAATTACGTTCTAAATGGATTGGACTATTTGTGGTAACTAATGTCTTTCCTTTTGGTGCAGTGGAAATAATGAGTGAAACATCTGGTAAAGCATTCAAGGTCAATGGACACCATCTCAAACAGTACCATGAACTTTCGGAAAGTGCAGAAGTGGAAGTGATGACCTTTCTCCTTCCACACTATGAAGATCAATGAGGGTGTCACAATGTCGGGATGAGGACCATAAACTAAGCGCTTAATGGGAGGCAACCCATCATCAAGAAAACTAGATTTGCTTTCTCTATCCCTTTTATTTTGTGTTTCTTTATTGTTTTCTTAGTTAGTTTCTTAGGTGGATTAAATTTTGATCTATCTCTTGAATGATTGCCTTTGAAATATTTGGAAGTCATTGTGTTTTAGATTGCTAAGTGTGTGCTTGAATGCATTCGTTGATTGTTTGATGATTGTGTGGTCTGATTGTAAGAATTCTAGTGGAAGATGACAAGTGAGACTTTAAGAATTGGCTTTTTTGTGGTGTTATAATGCTTTTCTGAATTCCAAGTTAAGTTCTTTAAGGATGATTTCCTTAAACTGAGAAGTTAAATTTTAATTCATGATGAATGGGTTGAGTAAAGAGTCATACTCTTGAGATGCATTCTTATGGATTTGTTTTTCAGGAACTTCGTCATTTGCGGAATCCCTTTAAGAATGATAATGTGTTATAGTCTCGGGAATCTGACTTTAAAAGACCCTAAGCTGTGTTTTAGCATTGATTTCCTAAGTGTTTTTCAAAATACAACACCATTCATAATGTTAAAATAGGGTTCCCCCAATTATTTCACAACAAAATGGGCCATTTCATTGAGCAATTTTATGAGTTTTTAGTAGAAAAGAACAGGGGAGGCCATGTCATTTGCACGGCCTGTGTCCCAAAATTGAATCCTCTAATCCCCCTTGATAGAAGAATACACGGCCTAGGCCGTGTCAGATGACACGGCCGTGTAGTCGTGCCTGACAATACTTAACCCTTTCTTTTAGGATTCCACCCCTTATTTCCCCCAATTTCTCCCAATTCCCTGTGCAGCCACTCCCTTCTCCTCCCTATCCAACCTCTCTTCTTCTTCCTCCACCCAAATCCACCATTTCAACAAAGTTTCACCTCCATTAAAGTTAAATTCATTCCCTCTTTTTCCATTTATCTTTAATTTCCCCCATTCTTCTATTTATCTTTAATTTTCCCTAAAATCTCAACCCAAAATCACCACAACCGTAACCATACCACATCCCATGCAGCCACCATAACCACCATTTTTCTTCCATTTTCTAGCTCCAAATCACTACCCACTCCTCCATTGTCTCCTCCCTCACTCTATTCTCACCAAAACACCTCATTTCCATAACTATTTCTACAAAACCTCCATTTCTCCCCCTCAACCACTGTGACCACCACCACAAAACCACTATTTCCAGTCGTGAACAGTGCCACACGAGGCCCACACTATTCTCAACCTTCAAAAATGCCTCCAAGGAAGCGAGTCAAGCACACAGCTAGGAAGACTGTTCCATCCCCTCCTCCTCCGCGTGAACCATCTCCATCGCAGGTAAATATCCATCCTCTTGTGACTAAGGAGGTGGTTCCCACTAGGTTCTTAGATGGGGATACACTTAAACAAATAGGATTGTATGATGAGGTATTTACTCTGTTGCATGGAATAGGTTGGGATACATTTGCTAATTTATATGCAACTACCTATGTCACTTTAACTAGGAAATTTCTATCTAGTTTTGAACGTTAGTTGTATCCCCTGAGTGACCAGGATGGGTGGCCTGGTGTGATCATATTTGAGCTTTTTAACATTCCCCACACACTAGACATCCACCAATTCAATGCTATTTTTGGTTTTCCCTTAGGACACAACATGCGACCCCGTAAATTTAATCCTGACACAGTTTGGAATAAACTGACTATTGCTGGCTCTGGTAACTATGATCCCAAAATCTCAAAGGCCTCCAAACTTCGGTCTCTCGCCCTTAGGTACATTCAAAAGTGGTTGGCAAATACTATTTGTGCTAAGGGAGAAAGCTAGGGGACCCTGAGTCGAACTGAACTATTTTTCCTTTCTTGTATGATAAATGGGGAATCAGTCAATGGGGGATACTGGCTATGCCATCTATTTAAACACATGGCATCCACTAAGGCTGGTCACATTCTAGTTGAAGGGTTTGTAACTATAATTGCTGAACACTTTGGCTTAGATATAGATTTGCTTGACGAGAGTCCTATGAAGGGCTCTTTTGCTGTTGATGGCTCCACTTTGATCAATATGGGTTTATGTGAGAATCAGAATGGAGCCCTATTTTTGGTTAGAGTCGGAGATCAGGGCATACCTAGAGGAGCTCCGCCACCAGTGCCGCCGGGCTATGATGAGGATTCAGCGCCTCGGGAGTTTCCTCCCTATTTTACTGATGAGGCTGGTCCATCTTCCTCTAGAGCGCAGCCCACTACTCTTGATGACGTCATAGCACATGTCGATCACCTAGAGATGGATCATACTGCACGCCTTTAGAGCCTTGACGATCACTTTCGAGCTTGGGAAGACTTTAACACTCAAAGAATAGCTTCATTTCATAGCAAAATGGATGAGTTGCTCTGGTGAGAGCACTAGTAGATCCCTATTTCCCTTCTTGATGTATCCCGTAGTTCATTTCTGTGATTCTGATTTTAGCTGTATTGTACATTTTGACATTGTAGAAAACTTTGATATTTGCTTAATGATGAATGTTTTGGATTTCATTTCATTTCTTTATGTCCTTCTTATCGCACTATCGCTTTTAGTGTGCATGTTTTTCTTTTCTGTGTGTTTAGCCATTGAGGATAATGTCTGATTTAAGTGTCGGGGTGTAATGATCTGAACTGTATTATTTTTCTTGGGGTATGAATGTTGTGATTGTCTAAACTGTATTATTTTTCTTGGGGTGTGTGTGATGATCTTGATTGTTTTGTTGTTTTTCTTGTGGATATTTCTCCTATGAATTTTTAAGTTTCCAGTAAGCCTTCACGTGATGTGAATGGTAAGCAATTGACCTAAATTTAAAAAAAAAATTAATAAAACTTTACGCGTGATGGAATGAACTTTCTTGCTGTCAATTCTGTCAAGTGGACTTTTGAAGAATTGAAGGGTTTAATTCAAAATGATGAATCGAGACCTAGTGAGTTTTTGGGCCTTGATGTGAATGACTAATTTTAGGCCATTTTAGTTCTTTGATTGTGTGATTCCACTCATGATTATGTGTTTTTCAGAACTTGTCTTGACTCTCTTTTGAACTGCTAATGACCATTGCATGCAATTGAAATAAAAAAGGCATTTCTTTCAAATAACTACTGGCCAAATAGTCATCCTTACATTTTATCCATTATTTACCCCCTTTGAACCTAATAGACCAATTTTCCTTCTATCAAAGCTCAATTTAAAGCTAAAATCGAAAAACCATTTTGCTACCTTACCTTAGGGAGTAGAAGAGCTTAATGATTATGTTAGGAAATAGTTTTTGAATAAGTGTAGGGTGGATTAATGATGTGTTTGCCTAGTTATGCATATATATAAAAGACTTATGTAGGCAAAATATCATAATAAATAGGATGCAAGGTGTATGAAAAAAAGAAGAAGAAATGAAGACAAAAATGTAAAGGTTGAGTATTAAATGAAGAAAAATCAGAAAAAGAAAAGATACAAAAAGGAAATTTGAATTTGAAGATTATTGGGAAATTCTTATTGTAATGATTGAATATCTTTTCTTTTTGCTCTTCTAGTTCCTATAGTTTACCTTTGCTTATCCTTAATGTATCCTACCTTGTCCCTGACCCCATTACAACCTAAATAAAGACATTTTGATCTTTGTATGCATGTGGCCTGAGTGGTAGAGAAGTAGAGATTTGACAAGCCTATGGTAAGGCATGTTTTCATGAATTGGTTGAGAGTAAACACAAGCCCGAAACACTTGAGTATGAGAGTATATCAGTGAGGTTTATCATGTTGATTTAACCCTAATATTTGATTGATTTCACTTGCTAATTTGGATTGTCAAGAGAAGGAATTCATGATTGCTTAAATTCTTTGTAGAAACTGAAGTATTTAGGTCTTTGCTCATTGTTCTGCATTTTCATAGCTTATCGGAAAACTGTGCTTAATTATATATTTTTACCCAGGAGTACAAAAGGCTAAATGTGGGAGTATTTGATCTGTCGATTATTCCTATATCTTAAGTGCCTTATAAATAATTCAATTGAATTCCATTTGTGCTTAATTGTTGTCATTTAGTTAAGTTTCAGATATTAAGCTTAATTGGAACCTTATTGTGAAACTTTGCTTAAGTATGTTCATTAGCACTCATAATTGAATTGCACTTTTCAGGAAACCTTTGAAAGATGGAGTCCATTAGCCTCAAGCAAGGCTTGATATCCACTTGAAGAATAATCCAAAGATTCATGAAGATCAAGATCACCTCTTGAAGTAGTGAATGAAGAGTTTCTGTGAAGATTCGGAGACGAAATTGAAGAATCCAAGTGACACGGCCGTGTCCCCATAGACGGCCTGGGCCATGTCTTCCTCTGACTTATGAAGCTCCTTGGATTCCTGCTGGCAGAGCCATACATGGCCTAGGCCGTGTCAAATGACATAACCATGTTTTCGTGATAGAAACCTAAAAAAATAGGCTTCTACGAGAAGTTAGGTCTTGAGACCTATAAATACGCATGTTTAGACCCTTAGGAAAGAGTTCTGACCCTAGAGGTAGTTGGGAAATGATGTTCACATATTTGATGCATTAATAAGCCTTCATTTTTAGTCATTTACACTCTCCGTGCACTTAATAAATTAAGTTTGGTTATGTTTTGTATGTTTTGAACTCAAAATGGATTTAATTGAATTTTTCAGCATGATTTACGTCTTACACTAATTCTGTATTTGGGTCATATCTTGGGCTGTAGATGGATGTTTAAGGTGAAACTTATGTCATTCTAAAGATAAGAGAGAGCTCTACAATCTTCATGAAGACATCAAAGACTCAATCACACGTTTGGATGGCTCAAATTGGCATTGAATCAAGAACTAAAGTGTTGCTCCTGGCAGAATGACCTATGTGTACTGTTCATTACATTGCTCGTAGTGAAAGTTGTAGAATAGGCTGAAATTTTGATGGTTGATACTTAAGACTCAAATCTACAACTTTAATGTTGAATACTTTTCCCGATTCAGACTCCTTGGAGGTGATATTGGGCTTGGAAGTCTGAACAGAGGAGCTGCGACTGGGCCTGAATAGTGTGCAGTAATTTGAACATAACTGGAGCTATAGAAATGATATTGGGCTCAAACCAAAGCCATTTGAAAGCTAAGATCTAGACCTACAATCTTCATGAAGACCACTTGGCTCAAAAATGACGAATGCAATGACTTCAGAGCTGCATGATTTCGGAGACAAAGAATCTCCATAATTTTCCACTCACCAAAAGTCATTCAACATTTTCCACTCATCCACCTACTCCACTCAACCACCATGACTCAGCCCCTTTTGACATTTTGTACCTCTAAACCCTCTATAAAAGGGAGGCTATGCAGATCATTGTAGTATGTAGAGCTTTTATGTAGAAGTGTTGTTATAATTAAAGTTTTAGTGTTTCATTTTGGAGAATTCTCTTCTTCTCTTCCTCTCCTTCTCTCTCTTTGTTATTTTCATTTTGTATGGTTGTTGAAGGTTCTCCAATGGTGATGGCTATGGAGAGCTAAACTTCTTTAATCAATCCAAGAGATTGACAGTCTTGATGATTAATCTTGAGATTTTGTTTTAATTGTTATATATTCATCTATTAATCAAGTTTCTCTTTCTCTTCTTCTCTTGTTTAAATTCTGATTTAATGCTTAATTTGATTGAAATTTGTATATGTTAATTGCGTAATTGTCATATGTCAAGAGATGAATTTAGAGGTTAAATAATTTATTAAAGGTGTTTGATGAAATATTTAGCTTGGTTGGATCTTAATTTTTAAGTTAATTTGGGTTTTGGATGGATGCTTAATTTGTCTAACCTTAATTAATTGAATTCTAGAAGCATTTCTAGTAGAAGATCCATGGATCATTGAGAGGCGTCTTGATGTGATCTAAGACCAAGGATTTGGTTGATAGTTGAATCGATCTATAAAGATCAAGGATGGATTAAAATCAAGATTTGTTAATTCTCTTGGATTGGTTGTTTTCTCAATCTTGTTTACTCATTTTAATTGTTCTTTGTTGTTTAATCTTGCAAAACTTTTCCCCCTATTTATTAACCTCTTAATCTGACTTCATAATTAGAGTGATTTACGGGCTCGACCTGGTGTTACCTTATGCTACAAGTAGTTTTGGTAAATCGGTTATAAATTGATTTAAATTTGATAATCTCGACAAGTGTCAAATTTTTGGCGCCGTTGCCGGGGATCATTCTGATTTTGTTCAATCTTATTAAGAGTATATTTAACTACTAATCCCTTACTAACCTTTGTTTTGCTGTGTTTTGGTGATTTTTAGGAGAAAACGGGTGATTACGGGTCATTTTGCAGAATTTCGTACTGACAGGAAATGTGCCCAGAATGAGCTGAAACTTGGTCAGTTAAAGGAAAACATCCTAATAAACAAGACTCACAGTAAACTGTGAGGTCACCCCTGGTTTTTCCAAAATCCATCGTTTAGACCAGTTTTTCAATTTTTTAATATTTTTTATTGTATTTTTTAGTTTCATTTTTGTGTAGTTTTCATGCTGTACAAGTCCTATAATTTTTAAAAATCATTTCTTTAGTCAATTAGATTTATTTTGGTATATTTTTAGAGTTGTCTAGTGTATTTTACTTGTTTACTTATTTTATTTTTGTGTTTTGATTAATGCATGACTAGGTCTAATCCTGATATCTTGCTTGAATTTGATCCTGAGATTGATAGAACATTATATAGGTTGATTAGAACTCGTAGGCTAAGTGAAAGAATTGAATCTGAATTTAGTTGTGACATTGAATCTGGAAGTGCACTTGAGATCTTAAGTGATTCTAAAATCATGGCTGATAACAGGCAAAATAGGACCCTTAAAGAACTTGCTGCTCCTGATGTAACTTACCAGTCTTTGTGCATTCAATATCCTAATCTTGATGCTGACTTCGAGTTAAAATCTGGATTGATACACTTGTTGCCCAAGTTTCATGGTCTTACAGGTGAAGATCCCCATAAGCACTTAAAGGAGTTCCATGTGGTCTGTTCAACCATGAAGCCACATGGAATCTCTGAGGAGCATATCAAGTTGAGGGCATTCCCTTTCTCTCTTGCTGATGTAGCCAAGGATTGGCTGTTCTACCTTTCACCAGGTTCTGTCACGAGTTGGGATGATATGAAGAAATTATTCTTGGAGAGGTTCTTCCCTGCATCCAGAGCAGCTGCCATTAGAAAAGACATTTGTGGTATAAGGCAAATGACTGGTGAGACATTGCATGAGTATTGGGAGAGATTCAAAAGCGTGTTCGAGTTGTCCCCACCATCAAATTAGTGATCAGCTCTTGATTCAATATTTCTATGAGGGCTTCTTTGTCGATGGATAGAAGTATGGTGGATGCCGCATCCGGAAGTGCATTGGTGGATAAAACCCCTACTGCGCAAAGAGAGATTTGATAGCAAATATGGCGACCAATGCTCAACAATTTGGCACAAGAGTCCTTACCTCAACCAGAGGAGTTAATGAAGTTCAATCGTCTCATGTAGATCAACGAGAGAATGGAACATAGACTTGATGAATTGACTTCTTTGGTAAGGCAATTAGCGGTGGGACAACAAGTACCGGTTCGTACAAGAACCCGCAAGGGTGTGTGGCATTTGCTCTTGCTCATCTCATCCTACGATGCATGCCCCACACTTCGGGATGGTGGTTCCGCGTTTCCTGAAACGATCGGTTGCGATGGCATTTTTCCTAGTAGACCTCAATATCAGCAGTCCCAACAACCAAGATATGATCCATTTTCTAATACTTATAACCCTGGTTGGAGGGACCATCCTAACTTGAGATATGAGAATTCTAGTCAGCAAGAACAACCCCAACAACAAAGCAATTTAGATACCAAGCTGTAGGTCCTAGCAACAAATACCAACCACCTTGCATTCAGACAACAACAAACCGTGTGGCCACACATTGCAACAACCCCTCATGTTGCCAAGTCCAGCAACCACTCCATCCGAGCCATCATTGGAAGATTTGATGAAACAGATGGCTACAAATAATGTTCAGTTCTAACAAAATGTCAATGCCACCATTCAGAACCTGTAAACTCAGATTGGGCAGCTGGCCACCACCGTGAGTGAATTGAAAAGCCAAGGATCGAACCAATTGCCTTCACAAACAGTCAACAACCCAGGAGGCAATGTAAGTGCCATTACCTTGAGAAGTGGCAAAGAAATTGATGGTCCTAGTCTGCCACAACCAGAGCTCCCATTGCAGCAGCCAGAGATTGATCAGACACAACAAAATTTGCATGAACTAGATGCCCCAGTCCAGAAGAAATGTGCAGGTAATTCAGACTTGAACATTCCACTACCCTTCCCAAACAGAGTGACACAATCCAAGCGGATATAGCGCAAGCAAAAATGGAAAAGGAAGTCATGGAGACATTCAGGAAGGTGGAAATCAATATTCCCCTCCTAGATGCAATCAAGCAAATTCCCAAGTATGCCAAATTCCTCAAGGAGTTGTGTACTCATAAGAGAAGACTTAAGGGTACTGAAAAAGTCAGTATGGGCAGAAATATTTCTGCGATGATTCAGCCAAGCATGCCAAAGAAATGTAAAGATCCTGGAACTTTCACAATCCCTTGCACTACAGGTAATTCCAGATTTGGCCATGCAATGCTAGATTTGGGTGCTTCTATCAATGTCATGCCTATGTCAGTGTATAAGTCTTTGAACATTGGCACCTTACAACCCACTGATATAGTGATTCAGTTGGCAAACAGGACCACTACTCATCCTGCAGGAGTGTTGGAAGATGTGTTAGTGCGGGTGAATAAGCTAATTTTTCCAGCGGACTTCTACATTCTGAACATGGAAGATGAGTCTTCAACAAATCATGCTCCATTGATTCTAGGAAGACCATTCCTCAAGACAGCCAAAACCAAGATAGACGTGCATGCTGGCACCCTTTCCATGGAATTTGGCGACGATGTGGTACAATTTAATATTTTTGAGGCCATGAGACATCCCCTAGAGGAGCATTCTGTTTTCCATGTTGATGTTATTGATATGCTAGTTGATGATGCTTATGCTGATATTTATGCTGAATTTCCTGATATTGCTGATTTTCTAGATTCTGTTACCTGTGAAACATGTGCTGGCTGTGATATTGTACCATGTGCTGCATGTGCTGAGATTTATGCAATTATGAGTGGTGATGTAGTTCGACTTGAATGATGCGGCATGTGAAAATGAGAGTCAGGAGTATGTTGAATTTAATGTTCTTTGAGTTGCTTGTTTCAAATAGCTTGTTTGCCTTCTATTGTGCATCCCCCATCCTTAGAGCTAAAGACTTTGTCGGACCATCTTAAATATGCATATTTGGAAGATGGTGAGAAGTCGCCGATGATTGTCGCTAAGAATCCGCAACCCGAACAAGAAGAAAAATTACTGCGCAGTTTTGAGGCAACATAAGCGTGCTATTGGATGGACACTTGCAGACATTCCTGGTATTAGTCCCTCCACATGTATGCATAGGATTTTATTGGAGGAAGATACCAAGCCAGTGAGGCAACCCCAAAGGAGACTAAATCCCTTGATTCTGGATGTGGTGAAGAAGGAAGTGACCAAGCTACTGCAAGCTGGCATTATTTATCCCATATCGACACAAAATGGGTAAGCCCCGTGCAAGTTGTTCCAAAGAAATCGGAGTCACGGTAGTTGCAAATCGTAACAATGAGCTCCTACCCACAAGAATCCGAACGGTTGGCGGGTGTGCATTGATTATAGGCGGCTTAACCCGGCCACTAGGAAAGATCATTTTCCATTGCCTTTCATTGATCAGATGTTGGAGAGACCGGCGGCAAGTCGTATTACTGTTTCTTGGATGGATATTCGGGCTATTTTCAGATTCATATAGCCCCAGAAGACCAAGAGAAAACCACTTTCACCTGTCCATTTGGAACATTTGCATACAGGAGAATGCCCTTTGGTCTATGCAACGCTCCGGGAACCTTTCAAAGGTGTATGGTCAGTATCTTCTCTGAATTTTTAGAGAGTTGCATGGATGTGTTTATGGATGATTTTACTGTCTATGGCTCTTCCTTTGATGCATGTTTGGATAGTTTGGATCGAGTTTTGCATAAGTGCATTGAAACTAACCTTGTCCTGAATTTTGAGAAATGTCATTTCATGGTAGAACAGGGTATAGTTTTAGGGCATATAGTATCTAGCAAGGGTGTTGAGGTAGATCCTGCAAAAATAGATATCATTTCATGCCTATCTTACCCCACATGCGTGCGGGAGGTTCGTTCTTCCCTTGGTCATGCAGGTTTCTATCGGCGGTTCATAAAGGATTTTAGCAAAATTGCCCTTCCACTGTCCAACTTGTTTCAAAAGGATGTAGAGTTTCACTTTGACCAGAGATGTAAGGATGCCTTCAATCACTTGAAGCAAGCATTGACCAGTGCACCTATCATCCAGCCACCAGATTGGACACTCCCATTTGAACTCATGTGTGATGCCTCTAACTATGCATTGGGAGCTGTCCTTGCACAGAGAGTCGGCAAAGTACCTCATGTCATTTCCTATGCTTCGAGGACTTTAGATGCTGCACAAGCCAACTACACTACAACCGAAAAGGAACTTTTAGCAATTATTTTTGCTTTAGAAAAATTTCGATCATATTTGCTTGGTTCTAGAGTGGTTGTATTTTCAGATCATGCAGCTTTAAAGTTTCTCCTGAAAAAGCCCAATGCAAAGCCTCGACTGATTAGATGGATGTTGCTTTTACAAGAGTTTGATATTGATATCAGAGATAAGAATGGAGCAGAGAACCTAGTGGCAGATCACTTGAGTCGGATTGAGAGAGAGGCAGATTCTGTTCCTATCCATGATGCATTCCCTGATGAGCAACTTTTCAAGATGCAAGGTTACAAGTGAGACTACTATAAAAGTTTTCACAGTCAATGGACATCGCCTCAAACCATTTTATGAGGGAGCTCAAGAGGATATTTTGGAGGAGGTCCACTTGCAAGAAGTCATCTACCCCACTTGATAAGTAAGATGCCGCCTCAATGGACAAACAAAAAAAAAAGGTTTTTGATTGAGGTAAAAAAAAAAAAATTTCTATTGTGCTGACCATATTTGTTCAATTATTATCCTGATCAAATCTTTTGGAGATTTGTACTCGACAATGAGGTAAGTAGTGTCATTAAATTTTGTCATTCAGAAGCATGTGGAGGTCATTTTTCTTCAAAGAAAACAAATTTTGCAAAATATTGCGGTATGGATTTTATTGGCCATATTATTCAAGGGCAGTTATACTTTTTACAAAAGTTGCGAACATTGTCAAAAATTGGGGTCCATTTCTGAAAGAAAAATGATGCTTTCAAGTTACGCAAATTGCACTTGCATGAATTGCGGAATCAATAAATGATGCATATAAAAAAATAATAAAAAAATAATAAAAAAAATTATAAAGCAAAAAGACTCAAACCATTTCTGGAACATCAAGCTGCTGAGGTAGAATCCATCTCCCTTTCTAATCCTTGTTATGAGTAGAATTTATTTTAATTTTAATTTTTTTTCTTCTTTTTGCAGTTCTTTCAGTTCCCGGTTAAACGGCGGATAACGGTACTCCGTGACTCTCGAGTCGGTTTGTCTTTCAGTTTCCCATAATAACTGATTTATTCTCTTTCAAAATGGATGTCATTCTTTCAAATCTAAAAAAGTATTTCCTTCTGTTCATAAAAATATTCTAACTAAAATTTACAAAGCTAGGTGTGAGAGATTAAGACCATTAATGTACAAGGGCATCCCGAGAAGATATACTGTTGGATAATCGAAGCAAAGGTTCGTTTAGTGGTGAATCTTCCGATTCATTTGTCCGATACATGCCTGGTCTCGGTAAAAGTTCATTTTCGAAAAAGAGAAGAGCAAAAAGAATGCACGTTTGTTACAAGTGTGCACGATGGAATTGTAACACGCAATGTTGTTCTTTGGGAATGGTTTCTGTAAACAGAGAAGATAAAATATTCTTCATCAAGAATGGACTGAATAAGGAGTCATTAGATAATATCTTATTGACTCTTGAGACGCATTCTTGTGGAATTGTGCAGCGTGAACTTCTTCGTTTGTGGAATCTCTTCAAGGACGAGCAAGAGCGTTATAGTCTTCGGAATCTGACTCAAAAAGACCGTGTTTGCCAATTTATAAGAAAATTGGATGGGAAGCCTATCCCCGACTCATAGAAGGCGTTTAAACCGTTTCTGGACGTAAAACCAGAGGAAGATGTGAGCCACAATCACAACAATCTGTATATATTATCTTATGCATTTATTATTTTAAAAAAAACAAAACATAAAAAAAACAAAACAAAAAAAAAATTTCAAAAGTTTTCTGATAACAGCCAACCTACTCATATAGGAGCTATTATTACTTTTTCTATTCTCTTCCCTATTTAAACACTCCATTTTCTTCACTTTCCTGCAATTCTTAATCATTCAAAAAGAGTGTGAGTGTAGAAATGGAGGGAGCTTCTTCTTCTTCTGTCCGTCGACTTGTCAGTATCTGTGTATTTTGTGGGACAAATTATGGGAAGAGTTTAGAGTTTGTCAACGCAGCAAGCACTCTTGGTAGAACACTTACTGCGAGGAACATCCGTGTAGTATATGGGGGAGGTTGCCTTGGGTTAATGGGAGCTGTATCACTGTCTGCATTTCTAAGAGGTGGTCAAGTTTTAGGTGTTATTCCTGAACCTTTAACTCGAAGGAACTTCGTTGGAAAGACAATTGACAGAAATTCAAGTATCATCTATGCATGAACGAATGAAGGCAATGCTTGACAACTCTGATGCCTTCATAGCCTTACCTGGTGGTTTTGGTACTTTGGAAGAAGTCTTTCAAGTTGTTTCTTGGGCCCAACTGAACATCCACCATAAACCCATAGGTTTGTTGAATGTTAATAATTTCTTTGATAATTTGTTATCTTTTGTTGACCATGTCTGTGGAACAAATTTGTCACACCTTCGCAAGACAACTCCTTATCTTGGCTTCCACTGTTGATGAGTTAATTGATAAATTAGAAGCCTTTGTTTATGAACCTGATCCAAGAATGACCCGATAGATTGGTCGGAGAGACAAGAACAAGAGAGACAACAACAGGGAGGCAAGAAGAAACAACAAGTGTGACTGACACTTCATCTATGACTTTCCTTTATCTTTAGTTTTATTCATCGTACTTTGTTTCTATTTATATTTGTGTAAGATTTCTCTTTTCCGTAATTGCGAATGTGTACTATCCTCTATCTTTTTCCTTTCTATTTTTTTTTTTTTAACATTGAGGACAATGTTATGATCCGTTGGGGAAGGATAGTTGTGTGACCAAAAAAAAAAAAATTTAGTAAGTGTGTTTATGTTTGTCGTGTGTAGAGTTGTGAAAAAAAAAATGTGTGTATGTATTAATATGTTTATTGTGTTTATATGTTTGTCAGTAATTTTCTAACCAGTTAAGGATGACAGAGTAAGGAGTAATTCTACTCTTGAGACGCATCTTAATTGGTGGCAGAGGTCTGATGTGGCACTGACAGTGTGCTTCTTTTCCTGCTTGGCGTTGATTCACTTCTTATCAGGTTGTGTTGCTCTTTTCTATCTCTCTCTTTCACACTTAGGACAATGTTATATTAAGTGTGGGGAAAGATTTTAGCATTTTTTGTTTTGTTTTGTTGTTAAAAAAAACAAAAAAAACAAAAAAACAAAAAACAAAAAAAAAAGGGTTCATTGCATGATTGAATAACTTTTCTTCCTTCTTGAACTGATATGCTTGGTTATGGATGATTGAATTGATGAATTGAGTTTGATAGATGCATACCTTGTGAGATTTTGAGCCTAATGGATGGATTCAACATTTATGCCATTCTCTTCTTTCTTGTGTGATTTTCACTCATGTTAATGATCACTCTAGAACTTGCTTTGACTCTTTTTGAGGCTACGTTTCACTTGCATGCATGAACATGATTGAGGCCTTCTTTCTTAATCAGCTAGTTTAACCAAACAGCCAACCTTGTATATTTTCCCTTGCTTAACCCCTTTGAGCTTATTTGATTATTCTTTGTCTCGAACTCATTATGTTTCTTAAATGAAAAAAAAAATCATGTTCTTACTTAGTCTTAGGGAATAAGAGAACATTAGCTTTGCCATTGGATGAGTTCATGAACAAGTGTGGGGGTGTGTATGCAGAATGGTTGAAAAATGTATTTATGATGTTCTTTTTGTAAAAAAAAAAAAAAAAAAAATATACATATAAAAAAAAATTCATATAAAAAATATATATATATATATATATATATATAAAAAAAAAAGGGGTCAACAAGGCAATAAAGGAATGAAAAATAATATTTAAAGGGAATTTGTATTAGATGAAGTTGGGATGAACTTTCATGATCGATAATTGAACTTAGCTTTCATGTTCTTTTATTCTCTTTGGTGTTTAACTTGTTATATCCATATTACCTTCTCCTTTACCTTGACCCCATTACAACCTTGAATAAAGTCCTCATGATTTGTGTGTGCATGTGTTCTGTGTAGTGGAGAAGTAGAAGATAAGCAAGCTTATGGTAGTGCAATTTTCATGAGTTGAATTGAGTGTAATACCTACCTTTTAAACACTTGAGAGATTGAGAGTGAATTCTGTGAGGATCTATCATTCTTTACTCATGCTTTTCAATTGAAGTATCCTTGCTTGTTGATTTAAGATGTAAAGATGTGTTACCTCATAAATGTTTTGATCACTTGAATTATCAATTGCTCTTCATTCTTAAATATTATTAGAAATTGAGTCTTTTAGAATGTTTAACTTTTGAGTCTGTTTTATTTTGTTTTTGTGTGTTTTGCCCAGAGTGCAAAAAGCTAAGTGTGGGGGAATTTGATGTTCACATATTTGATGCATTAATAAGCCTTCATTTTTAGTCATTTACACTCTCCGTGCACTTAATAAATTAAGTTTGGTTATGTTTTGTATGTTTTGAACTCAAAATGGATTTAATTGAATTTTTCAACATGATTTACGTCTTACACTAATTCTGTATTTGGGTCATATCTTGGGCTGTAGGTGGATGTTTGAAACTTATGTCATTCTAAAGATAAGAGAGAGCTCTACAATCTTCATGAAGACATCAAAGACTCAATCACACGTTTGGATGGCTCAAATTGGCATTGAATCAAGAACTAAAGTGTTGCTCCTGGCAGAATGACCTATGTGTACTGTTCATTACACTGCTCATAGTGAAAGTTGTAGAATAGGTTGAAATTTTGATGGTTGATACTTAAGACTCAAATCTACAACTTTAATGTTGAATACTTTTCCCGATTCAGACTCCTTGGAGGTGATATTGGGCTTGGAAGTCTGAACAGAGGAGCTGCGACTGGGCCTGAATAGTGTGCAGTAATTTGAACATAACTGGAGCTATAGAAATGATATTAGGCTCAAAACAAAGCCATTTGAAAGCTAAGATCCAGACCTACAATCTTCATGAAGACCACTTGGCTCAAAAATGACAAATGCAATGACTTCAGAGCTGCATGATTTCGGAGACAAAGAATCTCCATAATTTTCCACTCACCAAAAGTCATTCAACATTTTCCACTCATCCACCTACTCCACTCAACTACCATGACTCAGCCCCCTTTTGACATTTTGTACCTCTAAATCCTCTATAAAAGGGAGGCTATGCAGATCATTGTAGTATGTAGAGCTTTTATGTAGAAGTGTTGTTATAATTAAAGTTTTAGTGTTTCATTTTGGAGAATTCTCTTCTTCTCTTCCTCTCCTTCTCTCTCTTTGTTATTTTCATTTTGTATGGTTGTTGAAGGTTCTCCAATGGTGATGGCTATGGAGAGCTAAACTTCTTTAATTAATCCAAGAGATTGATAGTCTTGATGATTAATCTTGAGATTTTGTTTTAATTGTTATATATTCATCTATTAATCAAGTTTCTCTTTCTCTTCTTCTCTTGTTTAAATTCTGATTTAATGCTTAATTTGATTAGAATTTGCATATGTTAATTGCGTGATTGTCATATGTCAAGAGATGAATTTAGAGGTTAAATAATTTATTAAAGGTGTTTGATGAAATATTTAGCTTGGTTGGATCTTGATTTTTAAGTTAATTTGGGTTTTGGATGGATGCTTAATTTGTCTAACCTTAATTAATTGAATTCTAGAAGCATTTCTAGTAGAAGATCCATGGATCATTGAGAGGCGTCTTGATGTGATCTAAGACTAAGGATTTGGTTGATAGTTGAATCGATCTATAAAGATCAAGGATGGATTAAAATCAAGATTTGTTAATTCTCTTGGATTGGTTATTTTCTCAATCTTGTTTACTCATTTTAATTGTTCTTTGTTGTTTAATCTTGCAAAACTTTTCCCCCCTGTTTATTAACCTCTTCATCTGACTTCATAATTAGAGTGATCTACGGGCTCGACCTGGTGTTATCTTATGCTACAAGTAGTTTTGGTAAATCGGTTATAAATTGATTTAAATTTGATAATCTCGACAAGTGTCAGGAAACCCTAGGAAACGGAGAGAGGAAGATTAGATCGAAGATTGGATTCTCGGGTTCGAGCAATCAGAGATCTATTATCCTCAATCATTGGAAACTCGTTCGCTCTTTAGTTTTTTTCTACAATTTCATGTCATATGATGTTTATATTCAGTTTTTCTTTTGATTTTGTTTTAGCCATGTGTAACTAAGTTTCTCTTGGTTAAGGGAGGATGAAATGTCTAGTTTTGATGTTGTGAATCTTGCATATTCATTTATTTCAACACAGTTATGTTTTTATTCATATATTTCTGAACATATTGTGGTATGAAGGTTGTTATACTCTTTTCCAATTTCAAAGTGGTAGATCTGGGTTTATTATGCGCAGTTATAGTAATAGATCTAGAGGAATTTATGATGTGGGTATAAGGATCTTTATGCTCTTTTCCAGTAATAAAAAGTGGTAGATCTAGATTTATTATGTGCGGTTGCGATAATAGATTTAGAGGAATATATGATCTAAGTAATTTAATTTTGGTGTGTGATTAGATCTTAGCGTGATTGGTTTTCTGAATTTTAATTCAATTGTTAGATAGTTGTAAGAGCGATTGTTTTATAGCTAATCAGTGATTATGAGTTGATTTGAGCAGTTGCTAAATTGACCAAAACATAAGAAAAATAGAGATTTACTCTCACAATTGCGTAAAAACATAATTGGCCATGTTGGAATAAAAGGATATGTGAGTTAGCATTATCATATAAATCTAGTGGTGGATTCCATCTCGTAACCAATTCCTCTAAATTGTTAATTCTAGTTTGTTTATTGTTATTGTTTTTGAAACTGTTCATTATTTATCAAAACTCCAAAACCCTTTTTTTAATGTTTATTGTTAATTAGAGTTTAAATTTGGAATTGATTGATAGTGTCAATTGAATTGGTTTTCTGTAGATTGACCCTTACTAACTATAACTAGTTGTAAGGTTTTTATTTTTTGGTGAACCTGACAATAGATTTTTATCTCAAATTTAATCACAAACCGTAACACACCAATCCATTTCATCATTAGTTTTAGATCCTATGATCTTCATAACATTGGCTTTCACGTCAAAATCATTATATACACACACCCACATTTTCAACTCAAAATGTCCTTGAACTGTCATATCATTATATACAAGTTGAGCAAGTGCAGTCTTTCCAAGGATGAAAATAATGAAAACATCCTCTTTTATATCCATATTAAAGTTCAAAAGAAACTCTACAATGTCCTTCTTCTCCTCCTCTCTTCCAATAACATCTTCCTCACGGATGAAGGAATGAGTTTGTCTTTGTTTTACAACTCGTTGCTCAAGAGTGCGATTAATAAAGTGTAACCTTTTTCCATTAACATTAATGGTCTTTAGTTTCTCCCTCAGTTCCTTAATTTTATGAACCATTTTGAAAGAAAATACAAGCTGGTTAGATGATGAGAAAAAGATACGAAGCTTCTTTGCTTTCGTGCTTTCGTACTAATCATCACTTCTCATCTCATTATTCAATTGGAGAAGTCATCTAGCAAGTCATCAGCATCATCAACAACATCTTTGAGCTTCTCCACCCAGACTTTAACTTGATGGTTGGTGTCCTACTACTCTTATGCATCCCAAACCATAGCTTTGATTTCCGACATAGTATCCATGAACCTTCTAAGATCATCTCTCACGTTCCAGCTTTCCAAAGCCAAAGAGCCCATATTCCTGACCAATTTCTCGATGATGTTAAACAAAAGTAATGTATGTTCTTGAGTAATGTATTGTATTACCGATTGAAATCTACATGTATCATTGAAATCTACATTATTATTAGCAGGCGTGTTTATCAATTGTCAAAACATAAACCATAAACTGTTGTAATAGAGCACTATAAAATTATCCAATGCTTGTTTGATAGGCATGTTTTTATAAATAAAACAAAATGTTGTATCAAATGAGATGAAACATCATCATGTGATATGGGGGGATTTACACAATAAAAAAAATTAACGACATTGGTGATTTTTCAGCATAAATATGGCCCATTTATCCCAAAATTAATTAATATAGGTATAGCCCATCATTGTTGACCAGTGCTTTGTTAATTAATACATCATCTTCTAAAAACATAAAAAATTCTTACATAAACTTAGAGCATTACAATTAAGTGTATTATGCCAATTAAGACTTAATATTTTTATAGATCTTTATATCACATAATTAATTTCACAGAACTCTATAAAAATACTAAATTTTAATTAACATAATACACTTAACTAGATGCTCCAAATTTAGTCAAGAATTTCTCCTAAAAATATAGATCACCACTCTGAAAATGAGAGGTTTCCAATTCTGATGGTGGTGATGGTGTCTCAAAATGAGGTACGGATGGCAGTGTTCTGAAGATGTTCGTACAATTGTGTTTACAGGTAAAGGAAACGCAAATTCTGACCGCTTTTTGATGAGATCTGGTGAGCGGTAAGCAGCGGAACAACATTGGCTGGGAAAAATTTTGCTTTCAAATAACTCAAAGTGTGGGATCAACAAGGCTCTGATGCTAAATTGACGTAGGACCAATGGAGAAAAGAAACAAAGAACCCTCGAGATTCTAAAGGCATTCAGTGCCAGACACTTGGTGTCAAGAGACTCAGTCTCAATGTATGAATATAATTCACTAAATTCAATAATCAATAATCAACTATCAACCATCTTATAAAATTAGATAAAAGGGTATTTATGGGAGAGGTTCCTCTCTTGTTTGGTGAAAACAGGAAAGAGTCTTGTTTGCTAATCTAATGGTTGGCAATCATCCACCCATGTTTTTCTTCAAAATTTTATCATAAAAAAATATTTTTAAAGGTTAAGATCTCCACCAGTTTGTTTTAAACTGGAGAGGATCCTGGTCCGGTATTTATAGCTCTCTTATAAAATAAATCAAATATAAATCAAATACAAAAAACTAAAGATAATATTTGGGATTTGATATAATCCCATTAAAATTAAAATCCTAATTATAAAATAGATAAAATTCCTAAAAATATGGAAAGAAAAAAATCCTTAAATAACATAATTATTTATAAAATCCTAAATTATTAAAATAATAAATAATTCTAATATTTTATGCATCACCAAGAGAGTCTGCAAGCAAAATAGAGTCCAAGCTAGGAGGGGTGAGTTCTATTGAACAATCTCTTCTTGATTTTGAGCATTGAGTTTAGCTAGAAAACTAGCTGCAAAGTTGGCTTCGCGATGGACATGGCTAATGGAACAGCTCCATGGAAATTGAAGCAAGTTCTTAATGTCACCAACAACCACACACCATATATATGGAATGGATGAGTTACCTGCGAATTCACCAAATGAACGACTTTGAGGGAATCACTCTCGCAGCTAGTTGTTTATTTTGGTTAAGTTATTCGAGGAGGCTGACCACTTTCGATTTACTGTCTTCATTAGCCATAACTTGATCAATTCCAAGGCCAAGTAAATCAGTGAGCTATTTGAGAAGCTGCGAGGAAGAGATGCTTTGGACTTCGACCTCAGAGTGTGCAGTCAAAGGATAAGATTTCGAAGACAATGAGGTTTTTCCAGATAGAATATCTTTAATTCTTTGGAAGGGATCATCCTCATCATCTTTGTCTTCACTGATATCTACTTCCTCATCAATATGTACTTCAGCTACTTCGACTAATTGTTGAAGGTAGGAAGAAACTTATTTTGATGTTGGCTTGTGAGTAACTTCGACTTCGACAGGTTCTTGTATAGCTTCGACTGAAGTTGGTGCTTCAGCTTAGACAACAGGGTTATTTGTTTCACCTTGGGGGCTGGTGTTTTCCTATATCATCGAAATATTTATGTTAAAGCAATTATAAAAATCAACTTCAATAACTTAAGGAAAAGTTCTAAACTTGAACATCAGCTTCGATAACTAGGGCCTTTGGTTCAGGTTGGGAAGAGATATTTTCCTATAATAGTCAAAGGGAATGCAAGTTAGAACAATTAAAGAAAATCAAGATCGAATTGATAACTTAGGAAAGTATCAAACCTGAATAGTAGCTTCGATAGGGGCATCTTGAGGAGCTCCAATGCTCCCTGGTGTTTCAATTTGGATTTCAGCATCAAATAGTCCATCAAAACGAGCACTTAAAGCTGAGGATGCTTCAGGCCCAGGTGTAAAGACACTTGGGGAAGGAATTGAAACCCTTGGAGAAGGTTGAGGAGTTGGAGTCCTAGACCTCCTCGAAGTCACATGGGTAGTCTCTCTTGGTGATTGTTGAGGAGATTCCTGTTCAAAATCAAAGTGATTAGTAAACAAAATTAAAATGATTTCAAAAATCAAGAGTTAATATAGAAGGAAGATCTTACCACAAAAGCTTCAGCCCTCTGACTGGCTGAAGTTGACCTGGTAGCTTTCAAAGAGGTTAACTCCTCATGCTCATGGTGGGATTCATTAGAGCTATCGAGATTTAGTACTTCCTTATGCTTCAAAGCCATATGTTTAACTCAGCTAGTCTTCATTGGGCTGGCATCTGTGGACTTTTCCTGAAAATTGAAAGGAAGTCAAAGTCAGAAATGTAATTGACAAGAAAAGAGAAATAAGATAAAAGATTAAATAAATTCTACCTTGGACTTTTGGGGAGCTGTTAGGACAGGATCTTCGAGTGTTTTCTTCTTCTCGGTTGATTCAGATTTAAAGGGAACTGCAGTAGATTTCTTTTTGGGATTGGAGGAAGATGTTGTCTTCATTGGGGCATTCGATTTAGTTTTTTGAACTTTCTTTGGCCTTAGGGGTTCATCCTCCCAGTCTTCTTCCTTCCCTAAATTTTTCATAACAGTCGTCTTTTTCGAGACTGCATTAGTAAAGAAAATTAACTAGTAGTCAAATCAAAAAGTAGGAAAGGTAAGAAAAGAATCAATGGAATTTTACTACAAGGTGGATATTTTAATACTTGAATATATCCATAAATTAGAACTCGACAATTATCTAAATAGCAGTTGACAAAAGTCACCTCATTCTTCTTCGATTCTATGACCACACTTAATGCTCCACTTTTTGGGTCTGGATAGTAGTTAGCCATACCAAAAGGAGCATTGGGGAGTGGAGGAAACTTCAGTGGGGTCTCGAAATCCTTAAACGAAGCAAAATGATTTGAAATCAGAGCACTAATGAAATAAGCATAAGATTTCTGGTGAAGTTCTGCTCACTTTTGCTTCAAGATTTGTTCAGTCTCTCGAACCACCAATCTTAAGTTTTGATGATCATATTTAACTTTACAGAATTTCTCAAATTTGGAGATTTATTTGAGATGCATACCTTTCAAATTCTTCTGGGTGTCTCCAGTTTGCACATATAATCCTGGGTTATTGAATCTTTTGAAGCATTCATCAATCGAAGGCTTCTATGGTAAATAATGCTGGTCCCACCAGTTTTGTAAGGCCTAGGGTTGTGTAGAAAGATGGTTGGTGATGCGTGAGGATATAGTGATTAAAATTCAGATAGAAATAAGTTGTCAGGCCCACCAGAAAATAAAAACCTTACAACTAGTTGTAGTTAGTAAGGGTCGATCCACAGAGAACCAATTCAATTAACACTATCAAACAATTCCCAATTTAAACTCTGATTAACAATAAATAGTAAATAGGGGGGTTTTGGAGTTTTGATAAACAATGAACAACTTCAAAGACAATAACAATAAATAAACTGAAAACAATAATATAAGAAAATTGGTTAAGAGATTGAATCCACCACTAGATTTATATGATGATGTAAATCCACATATCATTTTATTTCAACATGCTCAATTATGTTTTTATGCAATTGTGAGAGTAAATCTCTGTTTTCCTTACGTGTTGGCCAATTTAGCAACCGCTCAAATCAACTCCTAATCACTGATTAGTCATAAAGCAACCGCTCTTACAACTATCCAACAATTGCATTAAGATTTAGAAAACCAATTACACTAAGATCTAATCACACACCAGGATTAAATTACTTAGAACATATATTTCTCTAGATCTACTACCGCAACCACAGCATAATAAACCCATATCTACCACTTTTATAACTGCAAATAACACAAAGATAATTATACCCACATGAACATTATACATTCCACTAAATCTACTACCGCAACCGCATAATAAACCAGATCTACCACTTTGAAAGTGGAAACAAGTATAAAAACCTTCATACCAACAATAGATTTAGAAATATATGAATAAAAACATAACTGTGTTGAAATAATCAAATATGCAAAGTTTACAACATCAATACTAGTGGTTTCATCACCCCCTTAACCAAGGGAGGTTTAGTTACACATAGCTAGAAGGAAATCACAAGAAAAACTAAGAGAAAAATGAAGGAGAGTCCAACCCCCCCATGATAACCAATGGTGCCCTTTTATAAAAGTCTAGGGTAACAAAATGACAAAGGTGAGTGGATGGATGAGTGGGTTAGTGGAGTGGAGTGGTTGAGTGGGTGAGTGGAGTGGAGTGGTTGAGTGGAGTGGTTGAGTGGTTTGGTTGAGTGGATGAGTGGAGTGGAGTGGTTGAGTGCGAAAATTCCTTGGTCTGACTTGGAAGCCAAAAACGACCAATTATACTTCATTCTTTCAAAAGGTGTTCTTCATGAAAGTTGTTTATTTAGGTCTTTACTATCAACTATCCAAATTTCAGCCCATCTCCATTATTACAGCTTGAGATATGATTTTATGAGTGCACACCGTTCGGATTCTAGTGATAGAGCCCGTATTCTGACTTCCATGTAAACTTAGGTCCTTTAGACATCTGTTTAGGACTTCGAGCTCTTCATCAAAGTTGTAGAGCTTCCTCTTAGCTTTCCTACAAGATAAAATTCATGATTATCAGATATCAGGAACTCAAGTTATGGCCAAAATATAGAAACAGTGTAAAATCTCAATAATGCTGAAAATATTCAATTAGGACCAATTTGAGCTCAAACTCACAAAATCATACTAAACTCAATCAATTAAGAATATGGAGAGTGTAAATGACTAAACATAAGGGTTTCTTAATGAATAAAATATGTGATTATCAAATCCCCCCACACTTAGCTTTTTGCACTCCTGGGCAAAACTCAAGACCAAAACAAGGACATAAAAGATTAACAAAATTTTAAATTCCAACGACATTCAAGAGCCCAAAATTTTACAATCAAGAAGAACAACCAAAGGTTCAAGAGATCAAAACATTCATGAGTTAACAATTCTCCACATCTCAAACCAACAAGTAAGGTATCTTCAACATGAATCGAGAATGATAGATCTTCACAAGATTCCCTCTCAATCTCTCAAGTGTTTAAAAGGTAGGTATTTCACTCAATTCAACCATGAAAATTACACTACCATAAGCTTGCTTATCTTCTACTTCTCCACTACTCAAAACACATGCATACACAAATCATGAGGACTTTATTCAAGGTTGTAGTGAGGTCAAGGTAACAGAAGAGGGTAAAATGGATATGAGAGGATAAATACCAAAGAGAATAAAAGCAAATGAGAGCTGAGTTCAAATAACAAGCGTAAAAGTTCATCCCAACTCTAATGTATAACCCTTTACATATTCATTTCTCAATCCCTTTTTTTTTTTATATATATATATATATATATATATATATAACTATATATACATATATATATATATATAAACATAACTATATACATTTATATATTTTTTTCTTTTTTTTTTTTTTTTTTTTGTTTTTTTGTTTTTTTTAGGCACTCTTTCCTTTTTCAACAACCATTTTGTACACACACCCCCACACTTGTTCAAAAATTCATCCATTAACAAAGCTAATGTTCTTTTATTCCCTAAGGTAAAATAAGAACACGATTTTTCATTTAAGGTACATAATGAACTAGAAACAAGGAATGGTCAAATAAGCTCAAAGGGGTTAAGCAAAGGAAAATATACAAGGTTGGCAGAAATCAGAGAATTTCCAAGAAGTCAAAAGAGTGCTTGATATCATATTGAAAATAAGGTTGGCTATTTGGTTAAACTAGCTAATTAAGAAAGAGGGTCTCAATCATGTTCATGCATGCAAGTGAAATGTAGCCTTAAAAATAATCAAAGCAAGTTCTAGAGTGGTCATTAACATGAGTGAAAATCACACAAGAAAGAAGAGAATGGCATAAATGTTAAATCCATCCATTAGGCTCAAAATCTCACAAGGTATGCATCCATCAAACTCAATTCATCAATTTAATCATCCATCACCAAGCATATCAGTTCAAGAAGGGAGAAAAGTTATTCAATCATGCAATGAATTTTTTTTTTAAATTAATTTTTTTTTAAAATGCTAAAATCTCTCCCCCACACTTAATATAAGCATTGTCCTCAATGCGAAAGAGAGATATAGAAAAGAGCAACACAACCTGATAAGAAGTGAATCAACGCCAAACAGAAAAGAAGCACACTGTCAGTACCGCATCACACCCTGAAAAGAAATCAAATCATAAAACTTTAGTACTTCTACAATTTAATACTAATTAATTACTACCTAAAAACAAACTCCTTACTCTGCCACCAATTAAGATGCGTTTCAAGAGTAAAATTATTTACTCTTTACTCTGCCATCCTTAATTACTAAATTGATGAAAAATACAACAAACATATTAACAAACACTCCCCTTTTTTTTTTTTTTTTCAAAGCATAGATAGGTAAAGGATAGAATATATTACCTATTGCTGCAATTACTGAAAAGAAAAATCTCACACAAATTTAAACAGAGAAAAAAAATACGATAAATAAAACTAAAGATAAAGGAAAGTTATAGATGAAGTGACAAATCACACCCTTGCTGATACAGCCTTCATTAACCCACGACAACCTCCCCCATATACAAGATGAATATTCCTCGCAGCAAGTGTTCGACCAAGAGTGATTGCTGCGTCTACATACTCTAAACCCTTCCCATAAGTTGATCCACAAAATACACAGATATTGGTAAGTCTTCGAACAGAAGAAGAAGAAGCTCCCTCCATTTTACACTCACACTCCCTTTGAATGATTTTAAGTTGAAGGAAAGTGAAGGAAATGTAGTGTTTAAATAGGGAAGAGAATAGAAAAAGTAATGATAGCACCTATATGGGTAGGTTGGTCATTTGTCAGAAAAGTTTGAATTTTTTTTTTTTGACTTCAAGAAAACCATCAGGGTAAAGAAGTCTAGAAACCCCCGAAGGATCCTATCCAAAGGATCGTCTGTCCAAAACCAAAATTCAACAAAATCATACAAAGATAAAATAATAATAACAAATGATTACATACCTTTATGTACAGGTTTCATGGCAGATCTTTATACTGCGCGTTATGAGTGCAGTAATACCAGGACGGCTCAGCCAATCTGGGCATTCTTCTCCCTCCCGCTTGTGGGATATTTTGGATTGAGCTACGACGCCACTAATTAAAGTGCGTAAATCTGACAGCTACCACCAACGACCACAGCCAGTGAGAGGTCGCTGAAGAGCCCATGGCATTAAATCACAGGATCCAGCTCAGAGGCATTGTCACGCGAGAATGCAAACATGGGACGCTTCTTTCTGTCCATCAACAAGCAGAGCCTTTGGTTAAAACCTGGGAATGCTTGCGCGCTCTCTGCAGAGTATGGCACACGAACCTTATTTACCGACCGGCGTGCGAAGGTCCACCCGAGTCAATAACGGGTCTGCCACTCCACGGCGGGGCTCCTAATCTAATTAAAGACCAAGTACAATCGAAGTTTTGCCCTTTTTTTATATATATATATATATATATTTTTTTTTTTTATCATCATTTTTTTATCATTTTTTTCTCCTTTTTTTTTTTTTTTTTTTTATACAAGATAGTATATACATGTTGTGATTGTGGCTCACATCTTCCTCTCGGTTTCACATCCAGAAATGGCTTAAACGCCTTCTATGAGTCGAGGATAAGCTTCCCATCCAATTTTCTTATAAATTGGCAAACATGGTCATTTTTGAGTCAGATTCCCAAGACTATAACGCTCTTGTTCATCCTTGAAGAGATTCCACAAACTAAGAAGTTCACGCTGCACAACTCCACAAGAATGCGTCTCAAGAGTCAATAAGATATTATCTAATGACTCCTTACTCAGTCCATTCTTAATGAAGAATATTTTATCTTCTCTATTTACAGAAACCATCCCCAAAGAGGGACATCGCGTGTTACAATTCCATCGTGCATACTTGTAACAAACTTTCATTCTTTTTGCTCTTCTCCTTTTTGAAAATGAACTTTTACCGAGACCAGGCATGTATGGGATAAATGAATCTGAAGATTCACCAGCTAAATGAACCTTTGCTTCGATTATCCAGCGTATATCTTCTGGGATGCCCTTATACATTAACAATCTCAGTCTTTCACACCTAGCTTCATAGACTTTTGTTAGAGCATTTAGAGGGAGAAAAGGAAAATGTTTTCTTAGATTTGAGAGAATGACATCCATTTTGAAAGGAGAAGAAATCAGTTATTATAGGAAACTGAAAAACAAACCGACTTGAGAGTCACGGAGTACCGTTATCCGCCATTTAACCGGGAACACAAAGAACTGCTAAACTTGGTTTTCCAGGAATGGTTAAGTCTTTGTCCATTAACTTTAAGCGCATTACCATTCCTAGGATCCTCAATATCTACGGCCCCAGAGGATACACGTGTTTGACAACAAAAGAACCGCGCCTCCTAGATCTCAATTTTCCAAGGAGTAAGTGCAGATGATAATCTCAAAGCATAACTTTTTTTGACCAATTTCCACAGCTTTTGCAGACCTTGAATAAAGTAGGCCAATAAAATCCATACTGCAAGATTTTCGCAATTGTTGTCGCTTATTGTCGGGCATACAGCTATTTTTTTTTCTTTATATATAACAAAGGTGGGGTAATAAACCAACCACCAAATAAATAAAATAATAATAAAAATAACAAAGGTGGGGTTATAAACCAACCACCAAATAAATAAAATAAAAATAATAACAAAGGTGGGGTAATAAACCAACCACCAAATAAATAAAATAACAAAGGTGGGGTAATAAACCAACCACCAAATAAATAAAATAAAAAAATAACAAAGGTGGGGTAATAAACCAACCACCAAATAAAAAATAACAAAGGTGGGGTAATAAACCAACCACCAAATAAAAAAAAATAACAAAGGTGGGGTAATAAACCAACCACCAAATAAAAAAAAATAAAAAATGGTGTGGTAGAAACCAACCACTAAATAAATTAATAAGAAAAAATAAATAAATAAATAAATAAATAAATAACAAAAATAAATGATAGAAAATAAATGACAAGAAATAAATAAATGACAAAAAAATAAATAATAAATAAAAAAAAAAATAAAAAAAATAAATAAATGACAAAAATAATAAATAAAAAAAATTACAAAAAGTAAAAGGGAGAGGTTCCCCACTTTGTTAGTATGTAAAAAAAAATAAAAGGAGAGATTCCCCCAATCGTTAGTAATTACAAAAAAAAAAAAAGGAGAATTACCCCATTTGTTAAAAAAAAAATAAATAAATAAAAAATAAAAAATAAAAAATAAATAAAATAAAATAAAATAAAATGAAAAGGAGAATTAACCCCATTATTAATATGTACAAGAAAAGAAAATGGAGAATTACCCCCACGGAATTAATATGTAAAAAAAAATAGAAAATAGAAAATAAAAATAAAGATAAAAATAAAAGGCTAAATTTTTTTTTTTGGTTATCTTTTTTATTTTTGGTTTTTTTTTATTTTCATTTTTTTTTATTCATAATGCGGATGGAGAAGGTTCATCACCTCCACTTCTGCATTCTCTGGAAGTTCATGATATTGTTTGAGGCGGTGTTTATTGACCTTATCAAGTGAGGTAGGTGAAAAGACTCCACCAAGATCCCATTGTTTGAAACATGATGACCAAGCTATAGTTAAGACAACATGATAGCTTTCACCGGGGTCCCATTGGTTGAAGTATGATGACCAAACTGTAGGTGAAATAATATGAGAGCTTTCACCAGGATGCCATTGGTTGTGTGATGAACAAATTAAGCTTGCAGCATAAGGGCTCCCACCAGGGTCCCATTGGCCCTTATTTTCCTTGGTTTCACCACTGAAAAGTAATATGTGCACTTGATCAGCTTCATGTGCATTGTTTTTATTTAATGATGGCCCAAAAACAAAGTCCACTTCAGTAGTGACTGTCATCGGGTGCTCTTCTTCCTTTTCTAAAAATTCTTCCATGACCTGCAATTTCTCCTCCCTTTGGGTCTTAGAATCTGCTTTGCAAACAGAATCATCAACTTTCAAGTCTGCAGAAATCTCAGCACAGCTAGCACATATTATATCAGTACATGAGTGGCAATGAATATAATTATTGAAACCAATAAAATCAGGAAATTCATCACACAACTCATCATGTTGCTCCTCCACTACATTAAGAAGGGGTTCAAGATTACTTACCTTGGGGGCTTCAGAGTTCTTCCATTCCTTATTTACCTGTTTAGGTTCTTGGTCTTCCTCTGTAGTGGTTTGTGGAGGAGAAATGGGTTCATCCAATGTCTTCTCACTATGCAATATGTCAACACTAGGATCTTCCATCACATCCTCTTCGGGTTGTGAGAGAAGTCCTTCAAAATTTAGGCTTTGCATATGGCTGAGTTCTATGGCTAACTGCTCCAAAGAGTTAGTCATGTTATTGATTGCGACCTTTGTTTCTTGTTGGAAACTCTGTAAATTGGCCTTTGTTTCTTGTTGGAACTGTATGGTATTAATGGCAAATTGTCTTATTAGTTCCTCCAATGAAGGTTCAGGCTGCCAAGGATCTTGAACTTGCTGCTGTGTCTGAGGGAAATATGTTTGCCTCTGTTGAAATTCTGGAAATTCATAGGCTGGAGGTTGTATCTGAGGCTGCTGTCCATAACTCAAATTAGGATAGTCACACCACTCTGGATAATATGTATTAGAGTAGGGGTTGTAGTTGTTGGAAGATTCGAATATCCCCATACGCTCTGCCTCTCTCTCATTTGTGTCCACTAGGAAAGTAGGACACAAATCGATGATATGTCCAGGTGATAAGCAAATCCCACAAGCATCCATGATCAATGGACATCAACACCTACAAGACACTCGAAAAGAAAACATCAAAAATAAAAAAAATAAAATAAAAATCAAAATAAAAATAGAGTAAAAATAGGAAATAAATTAATAGTGTAATTGAAAAATTGGCTCCCCGGCAACGGCGCCAAAATTCTGATGCTTGAGGATATAGTGATTAAAATTCAGATAGAAATAAGTTGTCAGGCCCACCAGAAAATAAAAACCTTACAACTAGTTGTAGTTAGTAAGGGTCGATCCACAGAGAACCAATTCAATTAACACTATCAAACAATTCCCAATTTAAACTCTGATTAATAATAAATAGTAAATAGGGGGTTTTGGAGTTTTGATAAACAATGAACAACTTCAAAGATAATAACAATAAATAAACTGAAAACAACAATATAAGAAAATTGGTTAAGAGATTGAATCCACCACTAGATTTATATGATGATGTAAATCCACATATCATTTTATTTCAACATGCTCAATTATGTTTTTATGCAATTGTGAGAGTAAATCTCTGTTTTCCTTACGTGTTGGCCAATTTAGCAACCGCTCAAATCAACTCCTAATCATTGATTAGTCATAAAGCAACCGCTCTTACAACTATCCAACAATTGCATTAAGATTTAGAAAACTAATTACACTAAGATCTAATCACACACCGAGATTAAATTACTTAGAACATATATTTATCTAGATCTACTACCGCAACCGCGCATAATAAACTCAGATCTACCACTTTTATAACTGGCAAATAGCACAAAGATAATTATACCCACATGAACATTATACATTCCACTAAATCTACTACCGCAACCGCGCATAATAAACTCAGATCTACCACTTTGAAAGTGAAACAAGTATAAAAACCTTCATACCAACAATAGATTCGAAAATATATGAATAAAAACATAACTGTGTTGAAATAATCAAATATGCAAAGTTTACAACATCAATACTAGCGGTTTCATCACCCCTTAACCAAGGGAGGTTTAGTTACACATAGCTAGAAGGAAATCACAAGAAAAAGCGAGAGAAAAATGAAGGAGAGTCCAACCCCCCCATGATAACCAATGGTGCCCTTTTATAGAAGTCTAGGGTAACAAAATGACAAAGGTGAGTGGATGGATGAGTGGGTTAGTGGAGTGGAGTGGTTGAGTGGGTGAGTGGAGTGGAGTGGTTGAGTGGAGTGGTTGAGTGGTTTGGTTGAGTGGATGAGTGGAGTGGAGTGGTTGAGTGTGAAAATTCCTTGGTCTGACTTGGAAGCCAAAAACGACCAATTATACTTCATTCTTTCAAAAGGTGTTCTTCATGAAAGTTGTTTATTTGGGTCTTGACTATCAACTATCGAAATTTCAGCCCATCTCCATTATTACAGCTTGAGATATGATTTTATGAGTGCACACCGTTCGGATTCTAGTGACAGAGCCCGTATTCTGACTTCCATGTAAACTTAGATCCTTTAGACATCTGTTTAGGACTTCGAACTCTTCATCAAAGTTGTAGAGCTTCCTCTTAGCTTTCCTACAAGATAAAATTCATGATTATCAGATATCAGGAACTCAAGTTATGGCCAAAATACAGAAACAGTGTAAAATCTCAATAATGCTGAAAATATTCAATTAGGACCAATTTGAGCTCAAACTCACAAAATCATACTAAACTCAATCAATTAAGAATATGGAGAGTGTAAATGACTAAACATAAGGGTTTCTTAATGAATAAAATATGTGATTATCAGTTGGCACTCAAAGGGGTTGAACCATTCTCTTCTCTCACTATTCTTTTTCAGGAAGTGCTTATACTGCTTAAAGTCCCTAGCTTTCGGCTCACATATCTGGCACTCCTTTCGAAGAGAGATGGGAGAAGGAATGCATTGAGAAAAATCATATTGTCTCGAAGCGCAAGAGGGAAGATAAAGTATGAGACTATAGTCTTTTGACTTAGGGAACCCTGGTGACAAATTTGAGTAGTCATTGCTAGAAATTTCTGATTTAGAGACAGAATTTAGAGATAGACAAAATTTCATCTCTATTAGAGATGGAAACAGAGACGGATTTGATGATTTAGAGACGAAAAATAAATTTTATAATTTAGAGATGGAATTTAGAGACAAAAATTATCCGTCTCAAAAAATTTCGTCTCTAGTTCTATCTCTACATGGTGAACGTTAGGTTTTAAAAAAATCAAATTGATTTAGAGATGAAATTTAGATATAGAAAATAAATTTTATAATTTAGAGAAGGAATTTAGAGACGAAAATTATCCGTATTAGAGTTTTTCATCTCTATTTTCATCTCTACATGGTCAATGTTGGGTTTTAAAAATGTCAAATTGAGAGACAAAATTTAGAGATAGAATATACCCATTTCTAAATTTTTCGTCTCTAATGATATTTCAATTCCGTATCTAAATATTTGGTATAATTTGATTAATAATTTTTTTTATAAAAGTTAGAGACAAATTGTTTCCGCCTCTAATTCCTTCAAATTTACTAAACCCTTTTTCCAATCTTTTTTTTTTTTCATTCCCTCTTTCCCCCCCTCTTCCCCTTCTTTCTTTCGAAGCCCTAGCCCCATATCATATTCTCTCTCTATCTCCCTTCATTCTTTATCTTCCCCTTCTTTCTTTTGAAGCACTAGCCCCATATCCCACTGCGGTCGACAACTATTGTCGTATTTGCCGGTCATCGCTCCAACTCCATCACGATACCAGCATTGTGTTTCTCCTCTGACGCTACTGGTCCTGCTCCTCTAGCATCTTTGCTCGCTCGTCACCACTGCTAAGCTTAGATACAGCCACTTGCACTCAGATCTCATCATTACTGCGCCGTTACCACTCTGACTGCGCCCCCACCTCGTAACAATCTTCTCATTTCATTCTCCTCTATTCTCCCTTTAGCTCGATTGCTATGCAGGCGCCATTCATCTACCAAATTGTTCGTCGCAGGTCTTCTCCAACTCCTTTCATTTCTCATTTTTATTTTTTAATAATAATAATAATAATAATAATAATAATAATTGTATATTTCAAGTTTTAATTAAATAATAATGCAAAAATTGATTTCTAAGTTTCAATCTTAACCATTAGTTTTGTTTTGTTTTAGAATGGAATGGCTTTCCTATGATACTGTGGAAATAAGCTTGCTTTGCCCCAAATGATTTAATATGTTAAGTTTTGATGATAACAAATACAAGATAAAAAGAATTATGCTTATGCTTTATAGTTATGCTTAATAGATGACAAATGCATCACAAAAGAATGTTGATCATGTTACATAGATGTGCTTAATGAGATATATTGTAGCATGTATGATTATATACATTATCTAGTTATATTTCACATAATAATCATGCAATGAGATATGTGTAACATTCTTCATATAATATATCCAATAATGCTTTATATGAGTTATAATGAATTAATATTGGATTTGACTCTATTTAAATGGAAATGAGAAAAGTACTCTTTGTTGCATCCTACATAAAGCATATCTATTAGTAATTATTAAATGTCTTATTTGGATATGTTTATGAAAGTCTTATATGCATGTTAGACTAACTAGAGTTATACATTTATGAATCATGCATATGAAGATATTGAATTATAAATTTGGACTAACTATTTTGTTTTAAGTGAGCAATACTTTGTAGGATAGTCCAAGCACCAAGAGTGAGCATTGCAACAAGAAAGTAAAAGATCACAACTATGCTCAACTCAAGAAGAATGAAAATGATAAAGGTGTTCTAATCATTTACAAGATTTGAAGAGGAGAAATTTTTGGAAGCTTGGATTACATCAAGAATTGACGATGACAAAAGATCAAGTCCCAATGTTCTTCAAGAATAGCTTATAGGACTTAGATCTTATGTAAAGGTAAATAAGAATCACACTAAACTCAAAATATGTTTTAATATCTTTAAAAGTGTTTCTTACATTCTAAAATGCCCAACAAACTATTTTTGAAAAATTAGTTTTGGTGGTAATTCAAATCTATGGAAAATAGCCAAATTTGTGTTTTACAAAACTGACCTATGGTTACTCTTTTGATCATATATTTCAAAATACTTTGAGTTTTGTTCTGAAATTTCATATAAAAATAGACTCAAAGATCTTTCCAATGAGTGGTCATTCGCTTTAAACAAACAAGAAATGAAGAAGTTATGACCATTTAAAGTCAGTTTTCAAATCAGGGGCTCCTAACCGATTAGGGATTTTTCCTAACCGATTATTCACCCTGTCAGGAGCCATTTTCATGTTCTGAATGGTCCTAACCGATTAGGCAATTGGCCTAACCGATTAGGATGATAAAAAGGAGCATTTATCATGATTTAAAAGCTCCTAATTGATTAGGTAATTCACCTAATCGGTTAGTGTGAAAATTAGGAGCATTTTGTCAAGCTCCTAACCGATTAGGCGTAAGTCCTAACTGGTTATTCCATTTTTCAGAAGACAAAATCTCAAGCTCTTAACCGATTAGGAAAACCTCCTAACTGGTTATTCTATTTTCCAAAAGCCAAGAATTAAAGGCCTAACCGATTAGGCTTGGTCCTTAACTGATTATCTGGAAATACAGAAACATTTCCCAATAGCTATTTCTTATAATAAATCATTTCCAAAAACCCCCCAACGGCTCTAAAACTCAATGGGCTATGAATACAAGTGTTTAGGCATCAAAGAAATGTTGGAGAATAATCTAAAAATCACTCTTGAGCATTAAATTCATTTTTCATTATCTATTTCTCTAAAACTCTGTTTTGAGCTTAAAAGTGTGAAACCTTGATACTCATATAATGCTTCAATTTGTATTATCTACTCTTTGAGAGAGTTTCTATCTTCTACATTTTTGTACAATCTGAAAAGAGAGGGTGAGGTATCCCTCTAGAGAAAAGGGTGAGGTATCCCTGTTTGAGGCTCAAGCACAAGGGTGAGGTATCCCAAGATGTGTTGAGTACTCTTAATTGTAAAAGTTTTCAAGTACCCGTTAAAGCTTGAGGGTTTAATGGAAAATCTTGAGTGGTTCACTTGAGGACTGGATGTAGGCTACAAGTGGTTGGTGGCTGAACCAGGATAAATCTTAGTGTTTGCTTCTCTTAACTCTATCTCCTTTATATTTGTGCTTTAATTATATATGTTTAAGTTGAATTTGATATCTAGCCTATTTGCTTGATTTATCCTATAACCCAAGTTATATTTGAGTAATCTCTAATAGTTGTGCATTTATTAGACATATTCCACTGCATTTATTAATTGAGTTATTCAAAATGCATAATTTGTCAAAGTTGTATTAAAATTTGTAATTACCCAATTCACCCCCCTCTTGGGTAATGGTTACCATGGCTAACAAGTGGTATCAGAGATTCGTGGTCTATTAAAAGCTTAACCGCTTGGAGTTAAAGATCCTTATTTATTTGGCAACCATTAAAAGCTTTTCAAAATGGAAGCTTTTGAAATTAATAAACCACCATTCTTTGATAGTGTGAATTTTGTTTATTGGAAAACTAGAATGGAAATTTATATGCAATCTATTGATATTAATTTGTGGGATATTATGCTTGATGGATTTACATGCAAATCAAAACAAACTTGGAATGACTATGATAAGATATGCTTTTCATTGATAATTAGAGCAATGCAAATATTGAGAAGTCGTTTAAATGATGACGCTTATGTTAAAATTAAAAGTTGCTCTAGTGCTAAAGATATATGGGATACTCTTAATGATATCTATCTTGCTAACAATGATTTTTTGCATAAAGTTGTACATAGAGAGCAAGAAGAGCAAAAGCCATTTAAGGAATCTTGTTGTGAAAAATATCATTAAAATGATGCTCAATTTAAAGAGGTGGCAAAGCAAAACCAATTGGTATATACTCTTGAAGCTTTGATGCACAATAATGAGGAAAATGGTGATTCTCTTAAAAAGGACTTTGAGGTAAATAATGTTATACCATATTATAGTCCTTCCTATGATGAGTTACATTGTGCATATGATGAATTATATGATAGTTTATTGAATTTAGAAAAGAAAAATTTATGTTGTTTGGAAAACACTTCCGCCATTGAAAATGAAATTGAGATTTTGAAAAATGAATATGTTTTTCTTGATGAGAAAATGCCTTTGAAATGTGAAACCTTAACCTCTTGTGAAAAATGCATTGATTTAGAAAATCAAGTTGAGGACTTATCTTCTAAATTTGTCAAAGCTAATGATTTTAATTGCTTACATTCTATGCTTGTTAATGAGAATAAAATTAATGTTATTCCACATGAAAGTTCAAGCAAGGCTTATGGCAAAAATAGTTTAGAATATAAAAACAACAAAAGGCTTAAGTTTTCAAAAAATGATCTTCAAAGGACCAAGCCATCATTAAATTCAATTGTTTGCAATTTTTGTGGTCATCTAGGATATATTTCTCATTTATGCAATTATAGAAGAAATTCTTATATGAGAAATAATATGATATGGGTTCCTAAAGATCCTAAATGCCCTAATACTAACATTCAAGGACCCAAGATGGAGTGAGTACCAAAATATCCTCCTAGTGTTTCAATTATGCAAAAAACTTCTCAAAAGGATGGACAAATTGGTCAAGTGAAAAAAGAATCATCAAGGGGAATGCTTCTAAAGCCCATTGGTAGAAGTTTTGATCAAAAAAGGAAGATGACTTCAACCAAAGCTTCTCAAGTACAAAATGTGAAACTTGCAAAGTTTAAAGCTGTTGATACCCAATTTTATCCATTTTCTTTTATTTTTGTTTTTATTTTATTTAGTTTAATTTCTTTCTTAAAAAAAAGAAAAAGAAAAAAGAAAAAAACTGTTGTATGGGTCAACCCATGACCCATTTTTCTTCTCAACCCATGACCCATTTTTCTTCTTAACCCATAACCCATCTTCTCAACTCTTCCCTTTCCCCTTCCTGTTGCTACCACCGAACCATCAAAGTTGCATTTAATTGGATTGAAAATTTCTACAGTTTTTCTTTCCAAATCATTAAGCTCATTCAATTTTGAGCATCTACCTTCCAAAACGTAAAAAATGAAGTTATGGCATTTGAATGATTGGGCACAATATAAGGGAAAAGAAGAATGCAGAGGAGGGGGGATTCAATCGTTCAGAAAGGAAAAAAGCAGAGAGCTACACAGATTCGAAAAATATAAGCAGACAACAATCACACGAGACGGACACACCATTTCAGCTTCTTCCATCTTCACTAATACCAAGCCACCATTAACCATCAGCAACTCAACTGAGTCAACTCAGTTAACTAAGCACTCTCCATTCTCATCCCTAAGCTTCACCTTGACCACCATCTTCAACCTTCATCATTTTTTTTTCTCCACCTTTAACAAATATCAACAACCACCCACAATTTCCCCTCACCCAAAAACAGAACCATCACAAACCATTCTCCACCATAACAAATGGCTACCACCATTAGCAAACCAACCGAGTTAACTCATTGAAGCCACCATCACCCCTTCATCTTCATCACTTCCTTCACCACCCATCCTCAAGCTCACCACCCCACAACCAACACCCACGTGAAGCCACCCTGTTGCACGGCCTCCCCAACCACCGAGCTCCCCATCGCCGCTCAAATCTGGACCTCCGCTGCCCCGCACCGTCCGTCCCTCTGCTACCCGCCGCTGCACCGGCTCCACCCAACGTGAACCCCATGACGTCGCTGCCCCGCACCGTTCGTCCCTCACCTAGCTGCGCGCCGCGAAGCCACCGCATCACCCACACGAGAACAGACTGGAGCTCCACCGGCGCCTCTGCCCATCAAACCAGAAGCTCCGCGAACCGCACCAGCCAGATCCGTCGATTTGCAGCGCCACTCCACCGGATCTGATCACCTACACCCACCGTCAGCATCGTGAGTTTTCTTCTTCCCCTCTCCCTTTGTCTCCTTGCTTTCTTTGCTCTATTTCAAATATTTGAGCCTTATGATTTAGTGATTTCAAAAGCAAAACAAGATACAAAATAAAGGAATTTGGGCTACTGAAACAGCAGCCCACTTACATGGGTTGCATTTTTTTTTATTTTTTTTAAAAGGAAAGTAAAAAGAATGTTAAAGAAATGTAAAAATGAAAAGTCTAAAAAATATAAAAAAATGATGATGAAAATTAATTTATGGGCTAGTTTGACTTGATTATAATCTATCTTCGTCCCTGTAATTAATTATATTGTTTGTGTTGTTATGACTATTGTGATGGTTAGCATGTGAATTTATCTTAATCATTTTCTGTATAAATCAAACATTTTAAAACTGGCCGATGACGGAAAAATTGGGAGAGGATCGGAGCGCCGATCAGATACACTCTTCCCGATAATCTTGAGGCTTTATATTGGATTTTGCCAGGAGCGCTGGCGAGGTCTAATTCCCACATAAAAATTAAAATAATTATGTAAATTAAAATATAATTTTTTTAAATAAACCAAAATAAACTTTTCTTTTTGTAAAAATAAAATATTCAAAATAAAAGTGAACAAATTCATACAGTTTTAGCATTATGATTGTGGTGAATTAAAACTTTATTTTTCATGAAGACATTTTTAGAAATTAATGCAAAAATCTCATTGTGCCTAAAAATATTTTTTTTCCTTGATTACAAAAGAGATTTTATTTGGCCATTTACTTAAAAAAAAACATTTTCTTACCTTAAACATGTTGGGAATTGCGGATCAAAATATCTCGCAGCGGAATAATAGGATTCTCACACAGGATCCATGCGAAAAGTCCATAATCCGAGTTTTTAAAATTTACCTCTTGAAGCGTGATAAACACAAGCGAGGTGAATCACTAACACCGTAATAGCGACGATGTTTCTGCGGTATCCACACGAACAGACTTGCAAAAGGAGTCACGCCTGCATTCGCGGTGCTAGTGCGAATAGAAGAGAAGAACCTTTCACTTGTCTCTCTCACTCACTTTCTTAGGTGCGGCTAGGGTTGTGATGTAACATCTATAGCAGCCCCTTAACAAGATACTATTTATAATAGTGGCTGCCTTAAGTGAGTGTGAGCGAGCAAGGTAAGTGTGCAACCCTAAAACCCATCTGTCATGAGTTAGACCCACAATTGAATCCGAGTCCAACTTGGATCCTTATTGCTCCAATTTAGTCTGTTCTAAGTGTGCGACCTGCAGGGTTCTCATGACGTTGGTAGTAATATTAAAATCTCATTTTAATATTACAAACGAGCGGTATCTAGCAACACATCACTTTGCTACCCAAGTAATGAGAATGTTAGTGATTTGACATAACCTTTTCATGACCAATGTTTCCGTGTCGTTTAGTCCCTTTGTCAAGATATCTAGATTGAACACAAGGCATGGAATGCGTCACCCTTGTATAGTCCAATCATTCGTTTCTGATACTCAAGTAGACTTTGTAACAACAAATGAGATCAATATCTCATATTGACTCATTTGAGCATGGCCATGCATTTCGCGCCTCACTCAATCGGGGCCCGAAGATATCGCTCTGTTATGTAGGAGTGACAAATTCCATCTAGGTCACTCACATCCCTCCGCATGATTTGCGGTATGTCCAATAACCAACTTTATAATCACCTTGTTACGGATGACGTTTGATGGCATTAAAACACACAACTCCTCATGTAGGAATCGTAGTGATTTCGGTCAAAGGACCACAAACACCATTATCACTATGAGAATCGCTTATGACACTCACGTAACGATCCATGTAGCGTTCTCATGGTGGGTCATCCAATACATCATTACTCTAATATGTACCAATGTGAAGACTTGATATCTCATATCCATGACCCGTGAGATGCGGTCATCGGTTCTACACATACTAGTCTCAATGTATTATTGTTGTCCTAATTAACAATAATACTTGACTAGGGACATTTAAGAATAGTGTTGTAACCAAAATGATCTCACGATCAAGTCATCCACTTGATGTCCTATGGCATCAAACTTACTATTCTAAGGACTTTATTATGTTTATAAAAAAAGAACACAATAAATGAAATGCCTCATATATAAAATAGCATAATAGAATATATGTAAATACAGAAAATGTATTAGCCTCTAGGGCATACACCAACAAAACAAATTTCTTTGAATTAAAATTATTCATTGAAATATTTTAAATATTTTTATTTATTTGGCCATTTATTTTGAAAATTACTTCCCTTCAAAATGATAAAATTTTAATTCGCCACTTTTATATAATATGTTGTAAACTTAGAATTTGTTCAAAAATAATGGCTATTTAGTCACCCATTGCTTGTTTTAGTCATTTATCGTTCTCGATATTATGCTTGACAAAATGGGACATGTCAAAATAAAAAAATCAAAAAAAAATTCTTTTCTTTTAATTAATAAAGGACCAATTTAATTAATATTGCAAATAACATTAGATTAAATAGGTAACTGTTCTTAGAACAGATGGTGTAGGGTGCTAACACATTCCCTACTCGTAATCAACCCCCGTACCATGAACTCTGAAATGCAGACCATCTTTTAGGTGTCCAATTGCACCATTCCATTTAATGGATAAAGCGATTGGTGGCGACCCCCAACACCCCGAGGTCCTATCCTCGCCTCTTTCTTTCTATTTTCGCGGCGCCCTTCGGGACGGTTGCGACAGCTGGCGACTCCGCTGGGGACATAGAGGGTTAAACCTTGTTTTAATCTCATGTTATTTGCTCTTTAATTATATTGGTCCATTTTTGTTTTATTTGTTTATTTGTTATTTGTTTCATATTATTGTACATTTTGTTTGCATTATATGTATTATACTTCTGCTTTGTAAATAAGTTCTCTTATATACACCTGCACACACAAGCTCTCTACCCGAGCTCAGTACCTTGTAGGCTTAGATAGAGGGTGAAGTAGTGTTGCTTTGTGGGACCGTTGGTCTCCATTTAGGCACATGAAAACCCCTCGCTCAAATTGAACTCTTTCCGATTGTAACCTATCATGGGTGAGGATGGAGGACTCTTGCTAGCCAAAGTGTTGGTGACAGCAAGGGACAATTTGGGGACCTTTTGTCCGATAGGGGTCTAGAACCAAAGCTCTCACTTGTAGATATAATCTTAGAGCTACCATCGTCCATAGAACTTATCCTGCTGAACGGGTACCAAGATTAGGTACCCCTTTTTCCTCTAACATATGAGGAATTTCTGTTTATCTTTTATTTTGTAGTTGTTAACTTTCCTTTTATCTTGCATTTGCATATGTGGTCCAATCTTGTGAAGATATCGATAAACCTCAAGCATGAATAAGGGAAAGATGACTCTAATGTCTGAGGTGACAGAGAGTATCAAGGCTGTCGGTGAAGAGTCTGCAAGAATTCAAGCCAAGGAAGGAAATAGTTTGCATCGCGAGGATGTTCCTTTACCTCTCTTAAAGGGGAGCCATGACTTTGAGCAAAATGACTTAAGGAGGCTCCGTAATGTGTGGTGTAGCATGAGAAGACAAGAAGAGTTCAATGACAAGTATGGAGATATTGCAGCTCTCATGTTCATCACCCCTGACCTCCAAATATTGAAAGCTATGCTCCATTTCTGGGACCCATCATATCGATGTTATACTTTCTGACAATTTGACTTGGTGCCAACGATTGAGGAGTATGCTAGGCTTTTTAATAGAGACGACATGCCAAATGACAAAGTGTACTCACATGACCCTAAGAAGACGCCAAGAAGGATGCTGTCCAAATTGATAGGGATTCATGCCAATGAATTGGACAAGTACATAGTGGATGAAGGACGAAGTCTAGATTCAGAGTTTTTGATTAGGATGGCTGAAGCTCAAGTTGATCAAAGGTTTGGTTTGGTAGCACTAGCCCTCGATATTTATGGGTTAGTAATTTTCCCAAGATGGAAAAATCAAATAGATGGACATGTGATCAATTTGTTCAAGCAGATTGAGCATGGGGTACACCCAGCCCCACCGATTTTAGCCGAGACAATTCGATCTCTGAATTACTGCCGAGTCCATCAGAAAGGAAGATTTTGGGGATGTGCACCATTACTTGCAGTATGGATGCTTAGTCATATGCCAATGTTGAAGTGCTTTAACCATCCAGAAATTGATCTGAAACAATATGTCATACCTAAGCACCCACTCTCTCTATATGGTCGTGACAATTGGCCTCCCCGAACTCCGACGATGAGGCAATGGATCAGTTTTTTCATGGAAATAAAAGAAGTGGTCTGGAGGGCCAAGTGGTTTCCTCACACTTATACCATATATAGATGTGGAAGCAAACCTTGGGTTCCACTTATTGGCCCATGGGGAGTAGTGGGCTATGCTCCAGCTATGGTCCGAAGACAAATGGCATCTCTGCAATTCATTCCGATGACTCATGGACTGTCCAAATTTGAATTCTCGTATGGCGATGAAGGAACCAGTCATAAAATAAAAGAAGTCATTGAAGATTGGAAGGACACAAGAAGTGTGAAGCCCGGTCTCCCATCATCTAAAACGACACTAGAATACCCAATTTGGCAGGCTAGTAAGAAGAAGGGGTTTCTTGCTCCCAAGGTACAAGGTCCAGAGTTACCAATGCACCAATTTAATGAACCCAATGACTACTATGCTGAAGCAGAGGGGCGGTACGAAATCATTTATCGGCAGTGGACTACTGAGAGAAGGTCATTGGAAGATTAACTTAGCACTGCAAGAAGAAAAATCTAAAGTCAAGAACAAATGGCCTCTAAAGATATTGAAATAGAGAGGTTAAGGAAAACATGTCAAGCCCTCGAAACAATCATTCAGGGGAAAGATGGTCAACTTCAAGAATTCAAGAATGAAGTTAAAATCTTGAATCAACATTTGGAAAAGCATGTTGAATGGTCTACTTTCTTGGAAAGTAAGAAGAATCGGTTAGAGGATGATGTTCTTTTCTTGACTAATGAAAAGAATTTCTATCGTAATGCAAGCCAAGAAATGGAGCGGAAAAGTCGAAATGGTTCTTGATAATATGAGGGAAATCTCCAACCATTCAAGAAAGAGGGCAAGAGAAATCATCAAAGTGGAAGCCAAGCTAGCACCAGGAGAAAACCAAGATATTCTGACTCGGGTTACAAAGGACCTTGACTTCCTAGGAAAATTTCATTGAAATTAGTTTCTTGTTCTAGGAATGCTGATGTAATGACTCTTTCCATCTTGTTTTGTAAAGCTAACTCCTCCATCTGACTTGAGGAGTAGCAAGAATCAATGTGTGGAAAACTCTCTATGACCATAGAGCTTTTCCCTTTGAATAAATGAGGTTTATCGATATCGCTTGCTACTTTGGATCATGTCTCTATATGCATAGTTTTATTTTTGTTTGTATTTTCTTTTTCTTTTTCATATTTTCTAATAAAAAAATGAATACAGAAAGGAAAACTATCTCTACGACACCCATATAGGACTCGCTCTCAATCAAGAGTCATGGATGAACTGGGTCAGTCACAAGAAGAGTTGAGAAGTGAAGTAAGCCAGCTAAAGGAACAAATGGCCAAGATCTTGGAAATTCTAGAAAAAATGAAGAACACAGAGGGGACTCCTTCAAAGGCAAATGATGATCCTTCTGCCACGCCTGCTCACCCGCCCGGCTTTACGCCAGTTCCTTGGCAATATCTTAGTGTCACCCCTCAAGGGGCCATGATGCCGCTCACAATTTACTCAAATAATCCTGAAACACAGGCATCTTCATTCCCACCATATGGCCTTCCACCTGGTTATGTGCCACCATTATCCACCAATATTCCTGAGGGCAGTGCACCGACAGTCCCAACGACTTCAAACCCTCCCCAAGGATCTCAACCAAATACCAGTGAGATTCCTCAGTACCCTGTTTCTATTCCACCTTATGGCGTTTCCCCTGGTTTTATGTCATCCCAAATTACCAACCCTCTTGAGAGTGGCTCATCATTGGTAATACCTACTTCAGGGCCTCAAGGCTCGACTCAAGCCCAACCTTCTTTCTACATGCCACAATTTTTTCCTCATAAGGTCGCTGGAACTTCTCCGCTGAACCCTTCAACTGAAGGCATTCAATCCAGGGAAAAACTAGAAAGTCTTGAAGAAAGACTGCGAGCCATAGATGGAGCAAGTAGCTATGGTCTTCTGGATGCCACAGAGCTCTGTCTTGTCCCGAATGTAGTGATTCCTCCAAAGTTTAAGGTCCCAGATTTTGAAAAATATAAGGGAACCACTTGCCCAAAGAACCATCTGACCATGTACATCCGCAAGATGGCATCACACGCTCATGATGACAAGCTGTTGATTCATTTCTTCCAAGACAGCTTAGCTAGGGCAGCTTCTAATTAGTACACACACCTAGAACGTGCCCATATACTATGTTTCAAGGACTTGGTGGATGCTTTCTTGAAGCAATAAAAGTACAACATCGATATGGCACCAGATAGGCTACAATTACAGAATATGGCTAAGAAAGGAGCTGAAACCTTTAAAGAATATGCTCAGCGGTGGAGAGAAATAGCTGCTCAGGTTGAACCCCCATTGACAGAAAGAGAAATGGTGGCCACATTCATTAACACTCTCCAGTCACCCTTCTATGACAAGATGATAGGAAGTGTGTCGTCGAATTTCTCAGACATGGTTATCATCAAGGAAAGAATTGAAGGAGGAATGAGAAGTGGAAAGATTGTTGAAAGCTCAACAGGGACATTTAGTGCCAAAAAGCCCCCAGTAGGGAAGAAAAGAGAAGGAGAAGCCCATGCTGTGACTTTCGATCAAAGGAGTTTTGCCCAAGGGAGATATAGTCAGGCACCTGTTAACCCTCAACCATCCTTCCAACCTCCCTACATGCCTTACTATCCATACATTGCTAATGCCTCTCAAGCTCCATACCCTCAACCTTATCACCCAATGATCCCTTATCGTGCACCATCTCCTATCCTAAACCAAATACTCCCTACCATGCCATATCAACCAGCCCAACCATGGGCCCAAAACCCAAATACCAACCAAAGAAGGCCGCCAGCTAACCAAGAAAAGAAACCTGTCCAATTTGACCCAATTCCCATGACCTATACTGAACTGCTACCACAACTCTTCTGAAACTCCTTATTGGTTCCTTGCCCAATGAAGCCATTGGAACCCCCCTACCCAAGAGGGTTTGACCAGAATGCTAAATGTGAGTACCATGCTGGGGCTGTAGGTCACTCAACAGAAAATTGCAGAGCCTTGAAGTTCAAAGTGCAAGACTTGATTAATGCCAAATGGTTAAACTTTAAGGAAAAAACTCCTAATGTAGGCTGCAATCCCTTTCCTGATCATGGAGGTCCAGTAGTTAATGCCATAGAGAAGTCTTCTGGACGATGCCTCATAAGTCAGGTAGCTGAGGTGAAAACTCCCATGAGAGTAATTTTTCAAGAGCTTTGCAAATATGGGTTGATACAAAACCAAGCTGAGATAAAAAAAGGTCAATGAAGATGAAACTGTGTGCAAGATCCATGGGGAAGTCGGGCATTCTATTAAGGAATGTGATGAATTTAAGCAGATCCTCCAAAGTTTGATGGACAGTCACCTAGTGCAATTAAGCAATCAGTACGATAATGGTGACGTCTATATGGTCAAGGAAGTTACACCTCCACCAGTTCAAGAGGCTGCCAATACCTATGCAACGCAACCAATCATAGGGCAAGCTCCAAGCATACCAAGGCCATTGACAATTCATTATAGTAAAAAGGTATCTCCGCAAGTCTCTTTTGGTCGGAATCCTATCACCATCCAAGTGCCGACTCCTTTTCCTTATAAGGATACCAGAGCTGTGCCTTGGAAATATGATGTGCAAGTCATTGTAAATTATCTCTAGGATAATCAAGTAAAAATTCCATCGGCTATCTCTAGCATATCTGGGATCGGTGGAATGACTCGGAGTGGTCGTATTTATACACCTGAGTATTTGCGTAAAGACCAAGTGGAGGAAGTGGAAAGAATTCGGAAAGGGAAAGGCAAGATGGGGGAAACTTCTACTGAAAAAGCCTTGAAAGAAAAGGAAGAACCAAAGGCAATACAACAAGAGGTCTATAAGAAAGAAGTGACTGAGGAAGAAGCTTGTGAGTTCTTAAAATTCATAAAGCAAAGTGAATACAGGGTGGTGGATCAACTGAACCGCACCCCTGCAAGAATATCACTTTTATCCTTATTACTGAACTCTGAGCCACACAGGAAGGTGCTAATGAAAGTGCTTAATCAAGCCCATGTTTCTCATGACATCATGATTGACAAGTTGCATGGTGTTATGAGCAACATCACAGCAGATAATTACATCACTTTCACTGATGATGAAATACCCAATGAGGGAAGAGGACATAATAAAGCACTTCATATCTCAGTAAAATGTCAAGACCATATCATGGCTAGAGTACTGATGGACAATGGCTCTTCCTTGAATGTGATGCCAAAGTCGACACTCTCCAAATTACCTTTTGATGGGTCACACATGAAATCAAGTGCGATGATAGTAAGGGCATTTGATGGCACAAGGAGAGAAGTCATAGGGGAAATCGAAATACCAGTTCAAATTGGTCCTTGCACTTTCAACATACTCTTCCAAGTGATGAACATTGCACTATCATACAGTTGTCTCTTAGGACGACCATGGATTCATTCTGCTGGAGCTGTGCCTTCCACCTTGCACCAAAAAGTCAAATTCATAATTGATAACAAGATGATTACTGTCTTTGGTGAAGAAGACCTACTAGTGAGCAAGCCGCTAGACACCCCTTATATTGAAGCTACAGAAGAGGCTTTGGAGACTACCTTTCAAGCACTCGAGGTTGTCAATACCATTTATATAAAAGAAAGAGCTCCAATTCCTAAACCGCAGCCCTCTGTTGCATCTGTAATGATGGCTAAAGTTATGCTAGAAGGGGGTTATCAGCATGGAGAGGGGCTGGGCAAAAAACAACAAGGTGCCATAGGACTTTTTCAACCCTTGGAAAATAAAGGTAGATTTGGGCTAGGATACAGACCCACCAAGGCTGATAAGAGGAGGATAATGGAAGAGAAAAAAGAGAAAATGCTGGCTCGCTTGGAAAATCGAGAACCTAAAGTGAAGGGAGTCCCCATCTGTGACATACGACAAAGCTTCCAGAGCGCGGGAGTTGTGTTCGTAGACCAAGTGACCGCAGTTGAAGATGACGACTTTGTCAGTCACACGGACCTGGTATATACATATTCTTCAGATACAAGACTCGACAATTGGAAAATCTCTGAGTTTCCCATAACCTTAGAGTCTCTTTCAAAGTAATTCTGTAGTGCTTTTCCTTTAGCTCTGCCCAAGGCTTTAGGATTTTCATTTGTAATGGGCTCACATGTTTCCTTTCCAATAACTGTTATTAATAAAATGCATTTTTGAGTTCTCTCATTTTTCATTCCATTAGCTTTCATCCCACCATTATCATGACCTTCTATTCATTTCATTTTTCTTGTGTCAACATCACTTATTGCAGATCTGAAAATGACTCTCTTGAAAGTGACAGTGTCAATATCTCATCATATAATTTTGAACACCCTGTTAATCATACTGATGAGGATAATGAGGATGATTGGGAAACTTCACCTGAGTTAATGAGATTACTTGAACAAGAAGCTAAAGAAATCCAACCCCATGAGGAACCAATTGAAGTAATTAACTTGGGGACTGAAAATGATAAGAAAGAAATCAAAATTGGTACCTCGATGAAAGAAGATGAGCGTAACATGTTGATTAAACTCTTGTTTGATTATAGTGATGTCTTTGCATGGTCATACCAAGATATGCCTGGGCTAGACACTGACATAGTTGAGCACAAATTGCCACTAAAACCTGGATACCCTCCGGTTAAGCAAAAGTTGAGACGAATGAAAGCTGAGATGTCCCTAAAAATCAGAGATGAAGTAAAAAGACAGTTTGATGCTGGATTTCTTGCAGTTGCAAAATACCCACAATGGGTTTCCAACATTGTTCCTATCCCAAAGAAAGACGAAAAAGTCCGAATGTGTGTGGATTATCGAGACTTAAATAGGGCCAGCCCTAAAGACGACTTCCCGTTACCTCACATTGATGTTTTGGTGGACAACACTGCTCAACATTCATTTTTTTTCCTTTATGGATGGTTTCTCAGGATACAATCAGATTAAGATGGCACCGGAAGACCACATTCATCACTTTATGGGGAACTTTCTGCTACAAAGTGATGCCTTTTGGTTTAAAAAATGCTGGGGCAACGTATCAAAGAGCTATGGTGACATTGTTCCATGACATGATGCACAAAGAAATAGAAGTTTATGTGGATGATATGATTGCAAAGTCAAAAATAGAAAAAGATCATATAATTAATCTACAAAAGCTTTTTGAGCGATTGAGGAAGTTCAAACTTCGACTGAATCCTGCAAAATGCACTTTTGGTGTCAGATCAGGCAAACTATTAGGGTTTGTGGTGAGCCAGAAAGGAATAGAAGTTGATCTTGACAAGGTCCGAGCAATACTGGACATGCCAGTCCCTCGCACTGAAAAGGAAGTTCGAGGATTTTTGGGAAGGTTGAATTACATCGCTCGATTCATATTCCAGCTCACAGCAACATGCGAGCCGCTCTTCAAGTTGTTACGCAAAAATCAGCCAGTTAAGTGGAATGAAGATTGTCAAAGAGCCTTTGAAAAAATCAAACAGTATTTACAAGAACCCCCAGTTTTGGTGCCTCTAGTGCCAGGGAGACCTCTCATTATGTATTTGACGGTGCTTAATGAGTTTATGGGTTGCATACTGGGGCAGCATGATGAATCCGGTAGGAAAGAACGCGCCATCTATTACTTAAGTAAAAAGTTCACCGATTATGAGGCAAAGTACTCATTGTTAGAGTGAACTTGTTGCACCTTGGCATGGGCTGCCCATCGATTGAGGCAATACATGTTGTGTTACACTACTTGGTTGGTGTCCAAAATGGATCCTATCAAGTATATCTTTGAGAAACCCGCTCTCACTGGGAGAATCGCGCGATGGCAAGTTTTATTATCGTTGTATGAAATTGTTTATGTTACCCAAAAGGCAATTAAGGGAAGTGCCCTTGCAGATTATCTGGCTAACCAACCTATAGAAGATTATGGGTCGATGCAATGTGAGTTCCCTGATGAAGATATAATGGCTCTGTTTAAAAATGAGGAATCCTCTGAAAAAGAAAAATGGACTATGTGGTTTGATGGAGCCTCTAATGCACTGGGGCACGGCATTGGAGCCATTTTGATCTCCCCTGAAGATAAATATATCCCAATCACAGCAAGGTTGTGTTTTGACTGTACTAACAATATAACAGAATACGAAGCGTGTGCTTTGGGTATTCAGGCAGCAATAGAATTAAAAGCAAAGATCTTGGAAGTATATGGGGACTCTGCCTTGGTCATTCATCAACTGAAAGGAGAATAGGAGACCCGTGATGCTAAACTGATCTCATACTATGTTTACATCAGAGAATTGATCAAGCAATTTGATGAAGTCACTTTTCATCATGTTCCTCGAGAAGAGAACCAATTGGCTGATGCTTTGGCCACACTATCATCAATGTTCCAAGTAAGTCATGAAAGGGACCTACCACTTATAAAAATGGAAAGTCGTGACTATCCTGTATATTGTCAAGTGGTTGAAGTTGAGCCTGATGGGAAGCCATGGTACCATGACATCAAATGTTTCATCAAGAATAGGGAGTACCCTGCAGGCGCTTCAGAAAATGACAAGAGGACCCTGAGGAGGCTCGCAATGGGTTATTTTCTGAGTGGGGAAATACTTTACAAAAGAAACCATGATATGGTGCTTCTAAGATGTGTTGATGCAATGGAAGCAGAAAAGATTATTGAAGAAGTACATGAGGGCTCCTTTGGAACTCACTCCAATGGACATGCAATGGCAAGGAAAATCCTAAGATCTAGTTATTATTGGTTAACCATGGAAAATGATTGCTTCAATCATGTGAGGAAGTGCCACAAGTGCCAAACATATACAGATAAGATCAATGCGCCGCCAATCCCTTTGAATGTCCTAGTAGCACCCTGGCCATTTTCCATGTGGGGTATGGATGTCATAGGACCTATTGAACCTAAGGCCTCAAATGGGCATCGCTTTATCCTTGTCGCGATAGACTACTTTACCAAATGGGTTGAAACTGCTTCTTATGCCAATGTGACTAGGAATGTGGTGATCAAGTTCATCAAAAGAGAGTTGATATGTCGTTATGGTCTACTGAATAAGATCATCACTGACAATGCAACCAACTTGAATAACAAAATGATGAAGGAAATGTGCGAGAATTTCAAGATCCAACATCATAACTCCTCACCATACCGCCCAAAGATGAATGGGGCTGTTGAGGCAGCTAACAAAAATATCAAGAAGATCATCCAAAAAATGGTTGTGACATATAAAGATTGGTATGAGATGCTTCCCTTTGCTCTGCATGGTTATCGCACGTCTGTCTGTACCTCAACTGGGGCAACTCCTTTCTCTTTAGTTTACGGAATGGAAGCCATACTCCCTATTGAGGTAGAGATCCCCTCATTAAGAGTACTGATGGAGACAAAACTGGAAGAGGCCGAATGGGTCCAAGCTCGACTAGATCAGTTGAATCTTATTGAAGGTAAAAGGTTAACTGCATTGTGTCATGGCCAGTTATATCAAAGGAGGCTTATGAAAGCCTATGCAAAAAAAGTGCGCCCTCGACAATTTCAAGAAGGAGACTTAGTGCTCAAAAAGATCCTGCCAATGCAAAAAGATCACCGAGGAAAATGGACTCCAAATTACGAAGGACCTTATGTCGTGAAGAAGGCTTTCTCTGGAGGGTCCTTGATTCTCACAAGAATGGATGGTGAAGATCTACCACTTCCTGTAAATTCAGATGCAGTCAAGAAATATTATGTGTAAAAGCACTACTTGTCAAAAACAAAAACAAAAACAAAAAAAAAAAAAAATAAAAGAAAAAAAAGAAAAGAAAAGGGAAAAACATGGCTCGCTAGGTGGAAAACCTGGAAAGGCTACCTAGGCAAAAGTTAGAGCGACCTGGTAGGTTGAAAACTTGAAAGAGCGACCTAGACAAAAGTTAAGGTCCAAAATAAAAGGACAATAGTGCTTGATATGACAAAGGAAGTGGAGACCTGAGCGTTTGAGTCTCCATGCTAGGGAAAAGCAAATCTCTGCTTTAGAGCAAACTAAGTTTCCATATTGGGGCAGGCCAAATGATCCCAACTGGGGCAGTCAAAGTCTTCATAGGCTGGTTAATGGGTGTTCAAAATCGGGTATGCAGAGGATTGGCGCTGTTTACGATAAAGGGTTTCATTGGAAGAACTGAAGACCTTTGCCCTTATCATCCCTCTGTAAATTTTATGTTGATGACCATAATATTGCTTTCTTTTCACCATTCCCATTTCAATACAATATCGTCATGTTTTTACCTTTGCCTCTTCTTTGACTCAATATGCATTTTTTTTAATAATCATAAATTGGAATGTGAGATGTGTGACGTTGCTGTTCGAGCATTGAGAATTGCTAATGACTTGAAGGGTATGGGAAAAACAATGATTCCTGATAAGAATGTTGATAAAAAGAAAGGACAACCAGGTCACCTCAAGGGTCATCTAAAGAGTTTTCCCATTGCTCTTGTGTGTCACATCTAAATGCACACTTCAAGGGTCATCCTGGTTAGACATTTCAACCATCGGCTGAATAGACAAATGAAAGGATGCCATTAAATCCTTCCAGTTCATCTTTCAAAAAGATTGCAATCATGTCCTCAGGGGTCGTGGAGACAAAAAAAAAAAATAGAAAAAAGAGTTTTCGTACTCTCATACATCTGAAGCATGCATTGCATAGTGCATTTTTCATCTTGCTAGCCTTGACCTATAAAGGTCCAAATTGCTGTTTCCTTTTCTGGGTCCCCGTGCCCATTGTCTTTTAAGTTTCTGGGCCCCGCGCCCATTGTCTTTTAGTTTTTGGGTTCCTGCGCCCATTGTGTTCGGGTCCCTGTACCCATTGCTTTTAAGTTTTTGTTAAGCTTCAGTGGATACCTGACTCCGCAAGCTTTTTACCTTTTCTGGGTCCTCGTACCCGTTGTTTTTGGGTCCTCGTACCCATTGCCTTTTTGTTTTTGTTAAGCTTCAACGGATACCCGACTCCGTAGGCTTCTTACCTTGTTTTTGTTAAGCTTCAGCGGATACCTGACTCCGCAAGCTTTTTACCTTTTCTGGGTCCTCGTACCCCTTTGTTTTTGGGTCCTCGTACCCATTGCCTTTTTGTTTTTGTTAAGCTTCAATGGATACCCGACTCCGTAGGCTTTTTACCTTATTTTTGTTAAGCTTCAGCGGATACCTGACTCCGCAAGCTTTTTACCTTTTCTGGGTCCTCGTACCCGTTGTTTTTGGGTTCTCATACCCATTGCCTTTTTGTTTTTGTTAAGCTTCAACGGATACCCAACTCCGTAGGCTTCTTACCTTGTTTTTTGTTAAGCTTCAGCGGATACCTGACTCCACAAGCTTTTGGGTCCCCGCACCCATTGTTTTATGTTATCGGGTCCCTGTACCCATTGCTTTGAAGTTTTCTGCTAAGTTTCACGGACACCTGAATCTGCAGGTTTTTACCGTCTCATGGATAAAATTGAATCAATTCCTTTGTTTTTCATTTATTCTAAATGTAAAACAAAGGGGGGCAGCTGTTGATACCCAATTTTATCCATTTTCTTTTATTTTCATTTTTATTTAATTTAATTTAATTTCTTTCTTAAAAAAAAGAAAAAGAAAAAGAAAAAGAAAAAAACTATTGTATGGGTCAACCCATGACCCATTTTTCTTCTCAACCCATGACCCATTTTTCTTATTAACCCATAACCCATCTTCTCAACTCTTCCCTTTCCCCTTCCTGTTGCTACCACCGAACCATCAAAGTTGCATTGAATTGGATTGAAAATTTCTACAGTTTTTCTTTCCAAATCATCAAGCTCATTCAATTTTGAGCATCTGCCTTCCAAAACGTAAAAAATGAAGTTATGGCATTTGAATGATTGGGCACAATATAAGGGAAAAGAAGAATGCAGAGGAGGGGGGATTCAATCGTTCAGAAAAGGAAAAAGCAGAGAGCTACACAGGATTCAGAAAAATATAAGCAGACAACAATCACATAGACAGACACACCATTTCACCTCTTCCATCTTCACTAACACCAAGCCACCATTAACCATCGAAGAACTCAACGAGTCAACTCGCTTAACTAAGCACTCTCCATTCTCATCCCTAAGCTTCACCTTGACCACCATCTTCAACCTTCATCATTTTTTTTTTCTCCACCATTAACAAATATCAACAACCACCCACAATTTCCCTCACCCAAAAACAGAACCATCACAAACCATTCTCCACCATAACACTACCACCATTAGCAAGCCAACCGAGTTAACTCGGTGAAGCCACCATCACCCCTTCATCTTCATCACTTCCTTCACCACCCATCCTCAAGCTCACCACCCCACAACCAACACCCACGTGAAGCCACCCCGTTGCACGGCCTCCCCAACCACCACCGAGCTCCCCATCGCCGCTCAAATCCGGACCTCCATTTGCCGCCCGCACCGTCCGTCCCTCCTCGCTACCCGCCGCTGCACCGGCTCCACCCAACGTGAACCCCACGATGCCGCTGCCCCGCACCGTTCGTCCCTCACCTAGCCGCGCGCCGCGAAGCCACCGCATCACCCACACGAGAACAGATCGGAGCTCCACCGGCACCTCTGCCCATCAAACCAGAAGCTCCACGAACCGCACCAGCCAGATCCATCGATTTGCAGCGCCGCTCCACCGGATCCGATCACCTACACCCACCGTCAGCACCGTGAGTTTTCTTCTTCCCCTCTCCCTTTGTCTCCTTGCTTTCTCTGCTCTGTTTCAAATATTTGAGCCTTATGATTTAGTGATTTCAAAAGCAAAACAAGATACAAAATAAAGGAATTTGGGCTACTGAAACAGCAGCCCACTTACATGGGTTGCATTTTTTTTAAATTTTTTTTAAAAAGGAAAGTAAAAAGAATGTTAAAGAAATGTAAAAATGAAAAGTCTAAAAAATATAAAAAAAATGATGATGAAAATTAATTTATAGGCTAGTTTGACTTGATTATAATCTACCTTCGTCCCTATAATTAATTATATTGTTTGTGTTGTTATGACTATTGTGATGGTTAGCATGTGAATTTATTTTAATCATTTTTTGTATAAATCAAACATTTTAAAATTGGCCGATGACGGAAAAATTGGGAGAGGATCGGAGCGCCGATCAGATACACTCTTCCCGATAATCTTGAGGCTTTATATTGGATTTTGCCTGGAGCGCTGGCGAGGTCTAATTCCCACATAAAAATTAAAATAATTATGTAAATTAAAATATAATTTTTTTTAAATAAACCAAAATAAACTTTTCTTTTTGTAAAAATAAAATATTCAAAATAAAAGTGAACAAATTCATACAGTTTTAGCATTATGATTGTGGTGAATTAAAACTTTATTTTTCATGAAGACATTTTTAGAAATTAATGCAAAAATCTCATTGTGCCTAAAAATATTTTTTTTCCTTGATTACAAAAGAGATTTTATTTGGCCATTTACTTTAAAAAAAACATTTTCTTACCTTAAACAAATTTCTTTGAATTAAAATTATTCATTGAAATATTTTAAATATTTTTATTTATTTGGCCATTTATTTTGAAAATTACTTCCCTTCAAAATGATAAAATTTTAATTCGCCACTTTTATATAATATGTTGTAAACTTAGAATTTGTTCAAAAATAATGGTTATTTAGGCACCCATTGCTTGTCTTAGTCATTTATCGTTCTCGATGTTATGCTTGACAAAATGGGACATGTCAAAATAAAAAAATCAAAAAAAAATTCTTTTCTTTTAATTAATAAAGGACCAATTTAATTAATATTGCAAATAACATTAGATTAAATAGGTAACTGTTCTTAGAACAGACGGTGTAGGGTGCTAACACCTTCCCTACTCGTAATCAACCCCTGAACCATGAACTCTGAAATGCAGACCATCTTTTAGGTGTCCAATTGCACCATTCCATTTAATGAATAAAGTGATTGGTGGCGACTCCCAACACCCCGAGGTCCTATCCTCACCTCTTTCTTTCTATTTTCGCGGCGCCCTTCGGGACGGTTGCGACAAAAACACCAAAAGAGAAGCAATGGGTAAGGAAAAGAGTTTCCTTGATTACCAAGGCCAAGGTATCAAATGTTTTTACCTCTTATGCACATTCACTTAAAAAAATGATGAATATGAGGTATATTCCTTGTAGGTCTTAGGTAAATGATAGAATCATGTGTACTTAGTAAAATCTGAATATTTTGTTTTGCACATAATGATGTTCATTCTTATTGTACCATAACTCATTAGCTTGTTATATATCTTGGTACATAAGGTTCTACAATACCTAGGTATGCTTTCTATACTTTAATTTGTTATATATCATGAAAGTAAACTTGTTTGGCCTTTAGAATTGTTTTTGGCAAGCTGAAATGCTCTCTATAAAGAGACAATAATTGGTTAGAGTAAATGTCTAACCGGTTAGGGATCAATTTTACTCCTCATCTAACCAGTTAAGACCTCATTTCCATTTCACGTAACCGGTTACCCTGTTTTCCTTAACCGGTTAGGCCACTCCAAAAACCTCTCCCAGTCGTGTCCTCTTTTATGAAATTAGCTTTATCATTATGTTTTACAATCTAACCATTATAGTTTTATCTTTTGAACATGATGCTTATTATCTTGGCTTGCTTAACTATGCTTATTTTGAAATGATTTTTTTTTAACTGTTGAAATGAGCTTCATGCTATTATGGTTACATTGTTGCTGAATTATTATTGATTATTTTGCAATGGATAAAATATACTATAGAAATTGATTATCTGATTTATTGTGCTCAATTTACATACTATGAAAAATTGATATTTATGAGAGCATAATTGATTAATAATCAATAACTAACCACTATAGATCCAAAATTGGTGGATACCAAAGAAAGTACCTTGAATTGTGTTGTAAGGTGACTATTAGCTTAAGAATGCTTTGAAGTGAAATATAACCATGCTACTTGAGGTTGGGAAAAACTTAAAATGGTCCAAGTTCTCCAAAAGTGATGAAAACATAAAAAGAAGGACATGGAGAACCACAACATTCTCAAGAAGCCTTGAGACATAGAAATTGGAGTCACTTACAAAAACTCAAAAAGTACACTTTTGGTAACATCATTCTCTTATCCTTATTTATGCTTTAAATTGAATATCATATGATATTTGGATAAGTAAAAATTTGTTTTTATGCCTTAACATGCCTTAAGTTGTACTTTTCTAACATTATGTTTTAAAAGTGTCTTTACATATGCTAACATGCTAGATAAGTATGCTTCTTGTGTGAAATGACATGTTTGATAATGATATATTTGTTCTTAAAAGCCTTGATTAATCATGTATTAAAATGAATGTGTTTTATCTTGTTTTTATCCCTTTCTAACATGATCCGTGGTTGATTTAAAATGCCTTTAAGAATTGGGATTTAGTGATCATTTCCTTATGCTCCTAGTTAGTTTGATTATCATGAATGAAATTAACTTGGTTAAATTGCTTTGCTGCAGAATGTCTTGCTATATCATGTATCAATTATTTAGTTGTTCATAGCAAACAAAGGATGTGCTCTTTCTAAACCAATAACCGGTTATCACATCCCCTTAATCGGTTATTTCCTCATAACAGAGGCATTGCCTCTTTATGTTTTATATGTCTAACCGATTATGAACACGGTCTAATCAGTTATTTGCTTAAACAGAGGTCAATTCATTTAATTTCTAACCGATTGGAATATGGCTCTAACTGATTAGTTACTTTTACAGAAGGCAAAATACTTAAGTCCTAACCGATTAGAGACTTAGTCTAATCGGTTATTTAGAGACTTAGTCTAATCGGTTATTTGCCTTAACAGAGGAATTTGTACTCATTTGAAAACAAGGTCTAACTGATTAGGATATGGCCCTAATCGGTTATTCACTAAAACAGAAGCATTTGGATTGGTTTTAAAATAACTTCTAACTGATCAGGGAGCTTGGCTAACCGATTAGGCTAATTTGGTAATCGGTTATACATGAAAACAGAAGCAAGTTTTGTGTTTTAAAGAAGTGCCTAACCAATTAGGGAAACTTGATAATCGGATATGGGTGTTTTGGGATTTCTTCAAGCACCCACTCACTCAACACTATTTGTGCCTTGAACTTGCCTTTGAATTTCAATTATTCTTACATTGAAGTATATCTTGCAATGAATCATAAATGTTTTTAAAATTTACAATTCTATGGCTTTTTCAATTCTTTCATTATAATAAGGAAATTCTTAATTAGCATGTGTGCATACTAGAATTCTATACTTGATACTACATGTCTTACATGATCATTGTTTGCCCCAAAATGCTTATATAAGTTTTGATGTTGATTATGTGTTTCTTGATAAACTTGAATCATGCCTTAAAATGCTTAAATCATATTTGTGGATTCAAGTGTATATGTGCTTCATGCATTCTTGTTAGAGCTAACATTGTATGGTTGATAATGTGGTACATGTTTTTACATTATATATCAACCTAAATTATGCTTGTAAATATGTTTAAGTGATATTTTATGCTAACCCATGTTTTAGAGAACTTTTAAAGTTAGCTTTGTAAGTGTCTCTATGTGCTTCAAGTACGACCATCAAATATCAAAAGGGTCAAGTATATGTGGATAAATGACAAGAGTTAGATGAAAAGGGACATGAGGAGACTTTCTTCAAGAGCAATGGAATGGATTACTTAATGGAAGAAAGCCTAAACTCAAAGGTCCAATAAACGAAGATCATTCTAAAAAAGCATCACTCTTTCAATAAGTATCTCTATTCCTAAGCTATTGTGGTATTCTATATGGTATAGATTGTATGATACTTGTTGATAAATTGATCTTAAATGATTAGATGCTTTCTTTACATGAGAAGTATGCTTAACATTGACAAAGTATTTAATTGGATATTAACTTGCTAATTTTTCCATTGCATATAGGATTGATATTAGTTCTATACATGCTTTGATCCCTATAGCATATTTCATCATGATAAATGCTTGATATCTATGATTCTCTTGATTTATGATTTCCTAGTGGTATAACATCTAAGAGAATCATGCTCTTATTTTGAAAAGAGTTTATGGCATGACTAAAAAGTTTTAAAAAAAAACAAAAAAAAAACAAAATCTCTTATCATATTTGAAAAAAACTTTTAAAGTTCCATATCCTTGAGAATCATTTGAACTTGCCTTAAGACCTTGAAATTATTTTCACCTCCTAATTATCTTAAAAAATTTGGAAATCACTCGATTTGTGTTATAAATGTAGTATTCTCTTCATTTGCTTTGAAATGTTTTATTAAATTTTGAGAGAATACTTAAGAAAGTTTCTAAATAGATCTTATAAAATACTATAGAGCTATTCTTGATACTTCAAAAGATAAGTCTTGTTCTTCAAAAGTGTTTTATCTTTTCAAGACTCTTGTTTAATGAAAAAAAAAGACATGTACTTTCAAATGCTCTTTTGACTTGGATTTGATTACTCTCAAGGAATATGTGGTTTCAATATAAAACCCTTCTACCTTTCTAAAATTCTTTTGAAAATATAATGTGTTCTTGCAAAATTCTTTTTGAAAGGGGGAGAAGTCTCAAAAATGATTTTTGATTGATGAATTAAAAATATGTATCTTTGCCTTACTTTTCTTTATGATAATGTGCTTACATGGTCTTGGCATGCATATTTCCCTTTATATATATTGTGCTTCAATAAGGGGAAGCTTATCTTACGTATCTTACATATCTCTCTTCCATGTCCTTGTTGACTATAAATATATGCATGACTATGTTGAATTATTATGTTTTATTTCTTGATAATATGCATATTTTGAGGGGGAGCCTAACTGTTAAATTGTTACTTATATCTCTTGGCTTACATCCTTGTTTGACATGAAGTGCTTCATTGTTAATACTATCAACATGTCAACAAAGATCATCTCTTATTGTTTTTCCCTCTATCAATGAAAGAAAGTAAACATTCTTAAACTTCATATCTTTTGATTCTTTCATTGAAAAATACTTGATATGAACAAGTTGTATGATCTTTCATTTGAAAACATTAATTCTATGATCTTATACAAATATTTTGTAACTCCTAACAAGTGATATCAAGTGGTACTTATTTATCATATGGTATGTAAAATATTATATGTTAGACATAATTTCTTAAGCTAATTGCTATCATATGCTAAATGTTGACGTACCAAAATGTGACAAGCATTACATGAAAAATTTCTTATATCTTGACAGCATGCTTGTTTCATCTCTCTTCTCTTGAATCATGTGTAGATTTAAATAAAGAGAGATAGTTATGATTGGAATAACTTGAAGAAGTTTTTAGTTTTGATGATCCTACTTTTTTGATAACATGAGTTGTATCTATAAAGGAAGTGAAAATATTATCTTTCTTTCCTAAGCATTTTTATTGATGTCAAATAGGGGGAGAGAAAATTGAAAAGAAAAATATGTCCTTGTACTTGATTGTTTGATATGCTTACATGAATATCTATTATTCTACATTGTTCAATATATTTTTCTTTGGTGATTTGTCGTCATCAAAAAGGGATAGATTGTGGAAATAAGCTTGCTTTGCCCCAAATGATTTAATATGTTAAGTTTTGATGATGACAAATACAAGACAAAAAGAATTATGCTTATGCGTTATAGTTGTGCTTAATAGATGACAAATGCATCACAAAAGAATGTTGATCATGTTACATAGATGTGTTTAATGAGATATATTATAGCATGTATGATTATGTATATTATCTAGTTATATTTCACATAATAATCATGCAATGAGATATGTGTAACATTCTTCATATAATATATCCAATAATGCTTTATATGAGTTATTATAAATTAATATTAGATTTGATTCTATTTAAATGGAAATGAGAAAAGTACTCTTTGTTGCATCCTACATAGAGCATATCTATTATTAATTATCAAATGTCTTATTTGGGTATGTCTATGAAAGTCTTATATGCATGTTAGACTAACTAGAGTTATACATTTATGAATCATGCATATGAAGATATTGAATTATGAATTTGAACTAACTATTTTGTTTTAAGTGAGCAATACTTTGTAGGATAGTCCAAACACCAAGAGTGAGCATTGCAACAAGAAAGTAAAAGATCACAACTATGCTCAACTCAAGAAGAATGAAAATGATAAAGGTGTTCCAAGCATTTACAAGATTTGAAGAGGAGAAATTTTTGAAAGCTTGGATTACATCAAGAATTGATGATGACAAAAGATCAAGTCTCAAGGTTCTTCAAGAATAGTTTATAGGACTTAGATCTTATGTAAAGGTAAATAGGAATCACACTAAGCTCAAAATATGTTTTAACATCTTTAAAAGTATTTCTTACATTCTAAAATGCCTAACAAACCATTTTTGAAAATCTAGTTTTGGTGGTAATTCAAATCTATGGAAAATAGCCAAATTTGTGTTTTACAAAACTGACCTATGGTTACTCTTTTGATCATATCTTTTAAAATACTTTGAATTTTGTTCTAAAACTTCTTTCATATGAAAATAGACTCAAAGATCTTTTCAATGAGTGGTTATTCGCTTTAAACGGATAAGAAACGAAGAAGTTATGACCGTTTAAAATCAGTTTTCAAAATCAGGAGCTCCTAACCGATTAAGGATTTTCCCTAACCGATTATTCACCCTGTCAGAAGCCATTTTCACGTTCTGAATGGTCCTAACCGATTGGGCAATTGGCCTAACCGATTAGGATGATAAAAAGGAGCATTTATCATGATTTAAAAGCTCTTAACTGATTAGGTAATTCACATAATTGGTTAGTGTGAAAATTAAGAGCATTTTGTCGAGCTCCTAACCGATTAGGCATAAGTCCTAACCGGTTATTCCATTTTTCAGAAGACAAAATCTCAAGCTCCTAACTGGTTATTCTATTTTCCAAAAGCCAAGAATTAAAGGCCTAACTGATTAGGCTTGGTCCCTAACCGATTATCTGGAAATACAGAAACATTTCCCAACGGCTATAAACGGCTATTTCTCATAATAAATCATTTCCAAACCCCCCCAACGGCTCTAAAACTCAATGGGCTATAAATACAAGTATTTGGGCATCAAAGAAATGTTGGAGAATAATCTGAAAATCACTCTTAAGCATTAAATTCATTTTTCATTATCTATTTTTTCAAAACTCTGTTTTGAGCTTAAAAGTGTGAAACCTTGATACTCATATAGTGCTTCAATTTGTATTATCTACTCTTTGAGAGAGTTTCTATCTTTTACATTTTTGTACAATCTGAAAAGAGAGGGTGATGTATCCCTCTAGAGAAAAGGGTGAGGTATTCCTATTTGAGGCTCAAGCACAAGGGTGAGGTATCCCAAGGTGAGTTGAGTGCTCTCAACTGTAAAGGTTTTCAAGCACCCGTTCAAGCTTGAAGGTTTATTGAAAAATCTCAAGTGGTTCACTTGAGGACTGGACGTAGGCCACAAGTGGTTGGTAGCTGAACCAGGATAAATCTTAGTGCTTGCTTCTCTTAACTCTATCTCCTTTATATTTGTGCTTTAATTATATATGTTTGAGTTGAATTTGATATCTAACCTATTTGCTTGATTTATCCCATAACCCAAGTTATATTTGAGTAATCTCTAATAGTTGTGCATTTATTAGACTTATTCTGCTGCATTTATTAATTGAGTTATTCAAAATGCATAATTTGTCAAAGTTGTATTAAAATTTGTAATTACCCAATTCACCCCCTATTGGATAATAGTTGCCATAGCTAACAAATATAAATGAAACCATTCTGAAAGATGCCTTTGGGCAACACAGTGAAATCATTAAAGGTAAATCAACAATTTTTCTTCGATTTTGGATTCCCAAATTGGTTATGTTCCGACCAATCCATGTCTTTTTTTTATATAGTTAACGTAATATGTGATCATGTGACTGGGGAATCAAAAGGGTATGGATTTGTGCACTTCACTTTTGAATCTACAGCTGCAGCTGCCACATCTCGCAAAGAAATGCACTACCAAGTTTTTTTTTTTGGGTTTAATATGAATTCACTTATATATGTCATTATCTTAAATATATGAGGCCTTTTGGCTAAAATTTTAAAATTATGCTTTCATTTCACCGAACACTGTTATGAACCTTATCCTTTCTCAGATACTGGATGGCAGACGCATTCGCATGAGTTATGCACACAAAGCATAGCCACCAAACCCTATTAAATAAATTCACAAGACTGTCCATATTTATAACATATTCAAACTGGTAGTGTGGCACACTGGTATCAACAGTTGGAAACTCGAATTTTGTTTTTTCATTCTATTTTGTGTTGCCAAAATTTCCCTCTCCTCTGTTCAAGCTAAGCACAAGGTTTTCTGAGTCACTTAGTTATTCTTCTAGTCAATTTTATTACCACATGTGATTATTTGAGACACTTTGGTTTTTCATTATTATTTTCTTGGCAATGGCATTTTTTTTCACAATTTAAATATTAATAGGGATTATTTGTTAGTTAAGAGATTTGTTCTATGATAACACAAAATGGCTTTATGCTCTTGTGCATTAGTTTTATGACAACACAAAATGACAACATAAAACTTTTGTTAAAAGGACATTGAAGGATCTCTCTTCGTTGTTAAGAGGTTCATTTTCTTCTTCTTTTCATTTACTTTTTATAGTTATCATATCTCACAATTCACGATTTCAATGATCCAATTGTTCAATTTAGAATTTTTTTTCTTTTTTTTGGGAGGGGATGAAGCTTACAGGAAATTATTGTTTAATTTCAGGAACACACAACCACGATTTCAGTTTATTGTGATGACCCGTCATAATACTGGTTAGTGAGTCCATTTGCTTTTATTTATTGGCATCATTTCTTTTGTCTGAAAAAACTCTGTTGTTTGTTGGCAACTGGGCATAATGCACAACTCATATTCAGTGATAGGGTGAATCTATGACACTTGATAGTGTGATTTTTGGATTTGGTTTTGAAAACTTATCATTTTGGTTCCAAGTGTATGCATCAATCTTGAGTATACTAGATTCGGTTTGTAAACTGGATGTCTAGGGGCTGAACAATAAATATCTATTGTCTGCATATATAAAATGCTTCAATAATTATATGACAATAAATGTACAAAGATTTCAAAACACAGGGCACTTAATAAGGACTAGAAGGCAGCCAAACAAGATTAAATTAACTTGCAGTACGTGTAGTTCTCTCTCTAATTTACAATTTCTGAATGACCTTTAGTACCTGATAGTGACTGCCTATATAATAAATATATATACAGCTTAAAAGGCAACATGCCTCATGCTTAAGACTGAAACAATGTATGGTATATGCTTGGCTAAATAGTAAATTTCTTGTAGTGTTAGTGTCTTTATTCCCTTCTTAAGTTGCTGGTACACTATTATTTGATTAAATTGCATTTGAAGCAAAAGAATTTAACTTATTTGAAAACCCCCTTCACTTCCAAAAGGAATGCATGCTAATTCTATATAGGACAAAAAATAGTGGCAAAACTCTAAAAAGGGTTTTCTTAGATTTCATTTAATTGTTGAGTCCCTTTGCTTATCCAAGATTATAAAAATTATTTGAGCCACCAACATAATTAATTTTAGTTGGTTTCTTTTAATATAATTTCCTATATATGATCTCATTCTATAGATTTGATACAATTTTTGTCTTTCTGTCCATAACTTATTGATAATGTTCCAATACTGCAAATAGACATAGTATGGTGCTACTTTATGATACGAGATATCAGATGGCTCTCAGATGCAGGAAAGCGTCTTGAAATGGCTAGGGCAGGAATTGAACGTGCTCATGGGAAGGATTATCTTTGCCTCAGACTCTTACAAGGAGGTTGCTATCCAGAACTTGCATTGTGAATTGTTTCTGAATATTGTTCAGCTTCTTTTTCCTTAGAAATTCTCAAAAGATTCTTAGGATGCAAATCAAAGTAGTTTAATTTTTAGTACTTGTTTTTTTGAACTTGTAAGGAGATTAATTTTTAGGACTTTGTACATACGCATTTGAACTAGAGCTACTTGAAGGGGTGGTGGCATATCATAGTGGCCAGTTAGAGAAATTAAGAAAAGCATTAGCTTCTCAAAAGCAAAATTTGTCTAGGTTTGTTGAACTACTATAGCATAATGTGATAACATGTTAAAAAAAAGTCAACATTTTTACATATATTGCTTCTATTTTTTGGTCTCCTTGTTTGATCACTATGTTAGTTAGTTGTTGTCACATATATTGTAATCTTACTTGATGCCAGTTAAATGAAATAAAGATTAACTGAAGCTCAAGCTTCTGTAGCATTAAGAAGTCAACATCACTAATTGTAAATTTTGAAAGTACCAGTAGATATTGAGCATTCTTCTGGCTTCAGATGTTTTGAATTTGATTGATATAGGCAAATTTGTTTGCTCTTCTATGCCGCCCCTGCCCCTCTTTTTCTCTTCCAAAGAAGAGGAAAAAGAACATAGTCTAGCTGAAGAGTTTGGCATAATATGCATTACTTTTGACTCTCTCCTTGTAAATAATGTCCTATTTTATTGCAGCTGCAAGTACCAGATGAAGCCTTATCACTTGTTATGAGCATGGGCTTCAAAGAACGTGATGCAAATAGAGCATTGCGAATGAACAATCAAGATGTGGGGGGTGCCATTGATTTCCTTGTTGAGAAGAGGACTAATAAAATGCAAAAACGAGAGGAAGATATCCACAGAAGAAATGAAATTAGGTGGGTGTCACTTTATGTTTATTGACTTATATTTTTTATGGTATCTTTCTTGGTTTCTAAATAGCTTGCGGAGCACAAGTAGTATGGGATGACACCCTCAAAGAAAGTTATGGATCCGGAGAGATTAAAATAATTGGTCTCTATTGGGTGAGTGTTATTTTGTAACTTTATTGTTGGTATTGGTATTTGGTAATGTGTGAAGTGGCTACTTCTTCGTGATTTAAAATAACATCTTTGGCACATATCGTCAAGAACTTTTCAATACCTATTATATGCCATATGAATGGCAATAGTCTTGGTTTTGGTGATCAACGAACAAGAAAGCAATGAAGTGCAAATATCAAGTCCCAAGGTTTTTCAAGATTAGCTAATAGGACTTAGATCATATGTAAAGGTATATTGGACTCACACAAAAGCTCATTTCTTGGTTCTAAACTCATCTTAAATGGCTTTGCATAATCATGTTTTCATCTGTGAAAATTATGTTTAAGATTGAGTAAAATGCTCTTAGAATGTTTGGAAAGATTTTGGAAATCCTTGGTTGAAAAATTCTTTGAAAATCCTATTTTTTCTAAGCAAGTCATAATAGGTTATGGATTTCCCATAATAGGTTATGGATTTTTCATAACAGTTATTCACTACGTCAGAGGCTATTCCTACGTTTTCTTAAAGCCTCATAATCGATTATGATATTTTCATAACTTGTTATATGACAATTCAGGACGTGCTTTTATGTTTTCCAAAAGCTCCATAACTGATTATGCTTATTTCATAATTGATTATATGTTGTTACAAAATGTTTCCTCTTTGGTTTTAATGTTCCATAATCGATTATGCCAAAATCATAATAGGTTATGAAATGTTTCATAACCGATTATGTGAAACTCATAATAGGTTATGAGAAACTCATAATAGGTTATGATAAGCTCCATAACCGATTATGAAAAACTAATAATAGGTTATGAAGTTAAATAAAAGCCCAGGATTCCACTTCTTCATGTCATAACCGATTATGTATATCTCATAACTGGTTATGCTCAAAAGCAGAACACTTTTCCGACAGCTCTATTGAGAGCATTTAATGCCCCTAACTACTTCCAACATCTCTTAAATGTTATGGGCTATAAATGAAAGTGTTTGGGCTTCAAAGAAATGTTGGAGAACAATTTGAAAATAATCTTTGAGCATTAAATTTGTGTTTCATCATCTTTTTCTCCTAACTCCTGTTTTGAGCTATAATTATGTGAATCCTTGATACTTATAAAACTTCAATTTGTAATATCCACTCTTGTGAGAGTTTCATCTTATATACACTTTGATTCTTTATGAAAAGGGTGAGGTATCCCTCTAGAGAAAAGGGTGAGGTATCCCTTAGTTATAAAGAGGGTGAGGTATCCCTCTAGAGAAAATGGTGAGGTATCCCTTAGTTGTAAAGAGGATGAAGCATCTCTCAAAGTTATAAAAGGTAGGGTATCCCTGTTTGAGGCTCAAGCACAAGGGTGAGGTATCCCAAATTGTGTTGAGTGCTCTCAATTGTAAAGGTTATCAAGCACCTATTGAAACTTGAAGATATAGTGAAGAAAATATGAAGTTAAGCTTGGGGATTGAATGTAGACCACAAGTGATTGGTGGCTGAACTAGGATAAATTCTTGAGTTTAATTATCTCTTCCCTACACTCTTTAATTTTAGTATTTGGTGAAATATATTTATCTATTGCATATCTTGTCATCTTGATGTTTTGATTCTAAGAATTTCATATCTAGCTTATTTGTTTGATTTATCTCATAACCCAAGTTGCATTTGAGTAATCCTTAATAATTATGCCTTTGTTATGCATGTTCCGCTGCATTTATTAATTGAGTGATTCAAAATACATAATTTGTCAAAGTTGCCTTAAAAATTTGTAATCACCTAATTCACCCCCCATCTTAAGTGATGGTTGCTATAGCTAACATGCCATTGCTTATGTTACTTATAATTTATTAATGTTGTGCCATCTTCCATTGTATGCTTGCATTTCTAACATGGACAAATCCTTAAATTTCTTTTTACCAGTCTCTGCTAGCTAATAGTCTATTAGACTAAAGCTATCCTGTACTATAACTATTTGATAATACTAGTTATTAGACTCAAAATGACACTAGTTATTAGATGGTGTACTTTTAATATTTTATTGTTGACACCATAAAAGTTATGGATGGTCTTTTTTATTGTGGATTTAATGAAATATATTTTGCTTTTTAGTTAAGTTATGCCTGTAATTGTGGATTTCTCTTGCTAATATTCTTATAATGCATGTTTCATTTACTTTTGCTTGTTGCTATATATTGCTGTAACATTCAGCATAGAATCTGGCTGTTCTTACCATTTATTTACCCTTAAAACTAGTTTGTAGTTTTTATAGATTTAGTTATAGTTGTTTTAGTGATAATTTTGTAAATTAACTAGTTAAGTTTTATTTGTTATGCATCGTTTATTTTAATATCTCTAATGAATACAGGGCAGCAGTACTTTATTTTCTCTTATACTTTATTTTCTATTCTCATAAACCCACAGTGTTGTCTCATAGTTTTGGTTCTTAGAAAATGTCAACTTGGGCTTGCTGGAGTTCTTCACATAATTGAGGCACTGTCATGTAGGCATTAAATCATATTGGTTGTTAGTTCCTTGTTTTAAAACTATTATAGTATGGATATTTTGTTATCTTTTATCAAAGAACAACTGCTTGGAGGAGCTTAATCTTACTGGTAATTCTGTTCCAAATGAACTTTATGCTCTATCAGTAAAAGGATGCTCACAAATGTAGGAGTTATTGATAGAACTTTTCTCAGCACTCCTTTGGACATGAGTCGGCTCTATGGGCAAGAGGTTAATCTTGTTAATGCTCCTCTTAGGCAACCACTTTTAAAGAGGAAACAATGCTTGTAGCTTGGAAGAATGCAGGTCCACATCCTCGGCCACATCCTCCACCACCAGTAAGGTGCAGATCATATAACATAAGAATGTGGTTAGTGGGCTTGATAGCTAAGAGTGATAATGAGCTTGATAGTACTATACAGCCATGGAACTCATAACTGGAGGCAAAAGAGATGCAATGTGTGGGAGAGTTGTATAATATTATCTTTTTTTTCCTGCGAGAACTAGAGTTAAATAATTTTTATTGCTATGTGATTACCAATTTTAATGTTTATTGCTAGAATTAATCCTGGATTTAAGGTAATTATGTCTTATGATCTCAGTGTATTTATGAAGATTTCATTTTTCTCATATTTTGGTGAACTTAAGAATTTATTGAATGGCTTGGAATATCAAATATCAGTTTCAATTTAATAAAATGGCATGTGCCTAAAGTTAGGTTAAAAAAGTATGAATGATAATTGATATTAGTGAGGATGTGTTTGTTGGAATTCACAGTTCATTTGCTACATGTAAACCAAGTATACTCCAATAAGATGGCTTGATAGTGATTGTAGAACTATCATTATCTCTTTTGTAAACCTAAGTGATAAATCATTCACATTAATAAGTAACTCTATAAAATAATTACAATATCTAAAATAAATGTAAATAAAATTACAAAATATATAACTTTATCTTAACTTTATCTCTTTAGAATGTAACTTAGTTCACTTAAGTATTCATTTTATCTTATGAAATCTCTTAATGATATTTTTACCAGTTTTTGTTTTCTCTACAGTTTGTTTAGAGCGGCAGAATTGTCGTCTTTCTCTTATGATGGTAGTCCTTGTTGTCTTCTTTTTTATGTTTTTATACCTTTTTTTTCAGTATTTCGCTCAAACTTATTAGATCTCTGTTGCTTCTATTGTCTTTTATTTGTCATTTTTAGGTGGTTTTTTTCCCCTTGTTTGAGTGGTTTTTAATTTTATGAGTCCCTTTGCGACTATATTATCATGGTCTTGTAGACAGAGGAGATATTCATATGCACTTTAAGAGAGGATGAGATACAATCTTCAAACTACAACAATGTATTGGACTCCAATGGGAAATATGCTTAGTTATCAATAGTTTTCGAGTAAAGAGTAGAACTTTCTTCTATATTTGAGTTTAAAGTGTATATTGTATTTGATTTTTTCTCTTGCTAGATTTGATATTTCTTATTTATTTTGCAAGTGTCAATGGGCATTTATTAATATGATAATTTATCTTCCTTATAAAAAATGATATTTTTACTAATTTTACAATGTATTTATATATCTTATAAAATTTCTTACAATGTTTAAATAATCTTGTAAAAAAATTAGATTCTAGGTAAAAAAAAACCAATATCATTGTACATAAATATATTTTAACATTCTTATAAGATTTCACTTCTCACATTCAATTACAGACCTATATTCGTTATATGCACATATCCATAATTTTGTAAATATTTTCTAATTTTTTATAACTCAATTGCTTCTTAATGTAACTTCTTATTAATAGTATTCCTTTTTAAAAAAATTTAAGTAGATTTATTTTTTTAAAAGAATAAAGTGTCTTAATTTTCTTGTATTTAAATGAGGCAAGCCATCTATTATTGTTATTCTCATCGTATAGTTGAACATGTATTTCTAGATATTGTTATAAGACTGATCCAGTAAGTTTGGCCATGATTGACAACTGGTTACAAATTAGGAGACTCTTTCGATACGTACTTACTCTAAGATTCAAACTCTAGTTCTCTTTCTTAGAGTGTGGTTCAATTATTATCAGACCTAACCCATGCAAGTAGACGCAAAGAATATATGTATCTAAGTATCTCCATGTCTAAAATATTTAAGTGCTATCGGTTTGTAGAACAATTGATTTTATAAGTAGTTTGGTATATTTTGTAATGATATATTGTGAGGTTTGGAACAATTGACTTGTTTGGTATTGTACTGGCATATTAGTGAGATTTGGAACAATGAATTAAGCATGAGTGGTTTGGTATATTTTCAACCAGTTGTTACTTCTTATACAGTTGGTATATTTTGTAATCAATTATTGTGAAACTAATTGCATCAAATTGATTATCAATTTCCGTATCAATGTATCATACACTATAGTACTTATATTTAATTTATCATTGTAGTATTTCTCTTTGAAGGATAAAGGTTCTGAGTTTTATTACTCTTAGAATGATTATAATGTGGTAGTATATATAGAGAATTAGGGAACAATTATACACTAATAGTACATTAATTTAGGCCTATAAAACAAGTTAATCAAGTTCTAAAAAATAAACAAGAGTTAAAGCTTTAAAAACAATGATACATGAATCACCAGCCAATCACAACACTGTCCAACAATAGCCAACATAGAAGACATCGCAACACTCTCCTTCAAGCTAGTGAGTGAATGTTCTTCACTCCCAACTTGCTAATCAGCTCCTTAAATCTTTGAGTTGGGAGGCCTTTATTAAGTACATTTGCTATTTGATCTTCTGATCAAATATATGGGAGATTAATGATGTTATCTACTAACTTTTCTTTTATAATATGTCTATCAATCTCCACATGCTTTGTGCGATCATGCTGAACTGGATTGTGTGCAATACTGATTGCTGACTTATTGTCACAATACAAGTTCATTGACTTTCTTCTCTTAATTCCAAAATCATCTAGAATTATTTTTAGCCACAATAACTCACATATTCCGAGTGTCATAGCTCTAAACTCTACTTTTACACTTGATCTTGCTACCACATCTTGTTTTTTACTTCTCTATGTTACTAAGTTACCTCTAATGAAGGTGCAGTACCCTGTTGTAGAGTGTCGATTAACAAGAGATCTTCCATATTCAGCATATGTAACCCTTCTACTGATAGTTCTTTATTAAGTCAAAGTAGGAGTCCTGTTCCAAGTGTACTTTTTAGATATTGCAAGATTCTTTGGACTGCTTGCATATATTTTTTTCTCGGATTGTGCATAAATTGACTAATAACACGTATTGTGTAACATCTCAATATTTGTTATCCAATTATATTGTCATATAAAAGAATAACCCAATATTGGCCATGCTACTTCCAACATACATTAACAACTAACTCATATCATTCATACAGCATGAGTAAATATGGAGAGCCACGATAACCAAAAGATACACACACAAACACACACACACACACACACACACACACACACACACACCACTGCCCTTAAGGCACATTGTAATACAAAACTTTTGTAACAACAAAAACTAGCATATTATATAAGCTTTTTCATCAAAAAGTATACAACTATACTAATCTTTATCCATTTTCTCCTTCCCTTTTGAGGAACTAGCGCCTAGATTTACATGGCAACACAATCGGGGTGAGAAAACATATCTCAGTAAAAGCATTCCAATACCAGTATATAAACATATATCATCAGATAATATACTCAATTATTAACTAAACACTTCAATCACAGAAGCAAACAACATCTCCATCTCAGAGACATACAATTGCCCATACAACTGCAATGCATGAATATGTTATGATAGCAACCGCCCATACAATTGTCGTGCTATGCCAATTTTATGACTAATGCCTATGCCTATGCAATAATCCTAAACATGTAATGCAAAATGTATGAAACCATTTACAAGAACCTAGTTCTATGGTAATGTCATGAAATGCATGAGCCTTGAACAAAACAAAGGAACCCAGTTCCATAAGCTCTGAACAAGAACTGGAAACCCAGTTCCAGCAGCCTTCAATCCGAGTAGTGAGGGAATTGCACCATTCTCATCAACATGGTCTTCAACAACGATCACTATGATAGGAAGGATTGGTTACCTACTCATTCAAAATCATATTTGATCTGAACAATGATCTCTGTGATGGGAAGGATTGGTTACCTATTCGTTCGAAATCACATTAGACCATCTACAATGAGAACTCACCCTCATTAACATAGTTAAGGAACAACAATAGTGCCAATTACTACAATAACTAGCATGTCAATTAATTTACATTCTTAACTACTAACACGAACGATAGCGATGTTAAATACCATCGTAAATAATATACCAATATTGGCTAACTGATAATCACATATTTTATTTATTAAGAAACCCTTATGTTTAGTCATTTTCACTCTCCATATTCTTAATTGATTGAGTTTGGTATGATTTTGTGAGTTTGAGCTCAAATTGGTCCTAATTGAATATTTTCAGCATTATTGAGATTTTACACTATTTCTGTATTTTGGCCATAACTTGAGTTCCTGATATCTAACAATCATGAATTTTATCTTGTAGGAAAGCTAAGAGGAAGCTCTACAACTTTGATGAAGAGCTCGAAGTCCTAAACAGATGTCTAAGGGACCTAAGTTTACATGGAAGTCAGAATACGGGTTCTGTCACTAGAATCCGAACGGTGTGCACTCATAAAATCATATCTCAAGTTGTAATAATGGAGATGGGCTAAAATTTGGATAGTTGATATTCAAGACCCAAATAAATAACTTTCATGAAGAACACCTTTTGAAATAATGAAGTCTAATGGGTCAGTTTGGGCTTGCAAGTCGGAACAGAGGTGCTGAAGTTGGGTTTGAGCAACCTGTGGTATTTGGGTCATATCTTGGGCTGTAGGAAGCCAAATTGGACGATCCAGATATGCATGTTATAGCCAAGACAAAGATCTACAACTTTTATGAAGAGTACTTTTCATGAATCTGAAGTATAATCGGTCGTTTTTGGCTTCCAAGTCAGACCAAGGAATTTTCGCACTCAACCACTCCACTCCACTCATCCACTCAACTAACCCACTCAACCAAACCACTCAATCACTCCACTCATCCACTCAACTACTCATCCACTAAATCAATCCACTCAACTACTCAACCACTCCACTCCACTCATCCACTCAACTACTCAATCACTCCACTCAACTAACCCACTCAATCAATCCACTCAACCACTCCACTCCACTCACCCACTCAACCAACCCACTCATCCATCCACTCCCCTTTGTCATTTTGTTACCCTAGACTTCTATAAAAGGCACCATTGGTTATCATGAAAGAAGTTGGACTCTCCTTCATTTCTCTCATTGTTTCTTCTTGTTTCTTCATAGTTTTTCTTGTGATTTCCTTCTAGTTATGTGTAACTAAACCTCCCTTGGTTAAGGGAGTGATGAAACCACTAGTATTAATGTTGTGAACCTTGCATATTTGATTATTTCAACACAGTTATATTTTTATTCATATATTTCTGAATCTATTGTTGGTATGAAGGTTTTTATACTTGTTTCCACTTTCAAAGTGGTAGATCTGGGTTTATTATGCACGGTTGTGGTAGTAGATCTAGTGGGATGTATGATGTTCATGTGGGTATAATTATCTTTGTGCTATTTGTCAGTTATAAAAGTGGTAGATCTGGGTTTATTATGCACGGTTGTAGTAGTAGATCTAGAGAAATATATGTTCTAAGTAATTTAATCCCGGTGTGTGATTAAATCTTAGTGTAATTGGTTTTCTAAATCTTAATGCAATTGTTGGATAGTTGTAAGAGCGGTTGCTTTATGACTAATCAGTGATTAGGAGTTGATTTGAGCGATTGCTAAATTGGCCAACACGTAAGGAAAACAGATATTTACTCTCACAATTGCATAAAAACATAATTGAGCATGTTGGAATAAAAGGATATGTGGATTTACATCATCATATAAATCTAGTGGTGAATTCAATCTCTTAACCAATTTTCTTATATTGTTGATTTCAGTTCATTTATTGTTATTATTTTTGAAGTTGTTCATTGTTCATCAAAACTTCAAAAACCCCCTTTTTTACTATTTATTGTTAATCAGAGATTAAATTGGGAATTGTTTAATAGTGTTGATTGAATTGGTTCTCTGTGGATCGACCCTTACTAACTACAACTAGTTGTAAGGTTTTTATTTTCTGGTGGGCCTGACAACTGATTTCTATCTGAATTTTAATCACTATATCCTCACGCATCAAAATTTTGGCGCCGTTGCCGGGGAGCCAATTTTTCAATTACACTATTAATTTATTTCCTATTTTTACTCTGTTTTTATTTTTGTTTTTATTTTTGAATCTTTCTTTCTGAGTGTTTTGTAGGTGTTGATGTCCATTGAAGGGGTAGACGAAGGATTGCTAAATTTGAGGAACTATATTGATCAACTCACTTCACATCCTCAATTTCCCTTCCATCCGGATAATTTCCACTTCACACCTGCTGACATTGAAGCTGCCCGTTACATTGATCTATCAAGTTCAGAGACATCTGAAATATCTGAAGAAGTGATGATGGCAGAAAATACTTTAAGGGCATTGGGTGCTCCAGATCTAAATCAACAGCCTCTATGCATAGACATTCTTGAAAATGAAGAGGCATTTGAATTGAAATCCAGCTTAATCCATCTCTTGCCATCTTTCAATGGATTACCCAGAGAGGACCCCAATAAGCACTTGAAGGAAATTCATGTGGTATGTTCTAGCATGAAACCTGCAGGAATTCATGTAGAGCAAGTCAAATTGAGAGCTTTTTCATTCTCATTGAAAGACTCAACAAAGGAGTGGCTTTACTACTTGCCACCCGGATCCATCTAATCATGGCAGGACATGGCCCGAACTTTCCTAGACAGATACTTCCCTGCCTCAAAAGCTGCAACAATCAGAAAAGAAATCTGTGGTATTTAACAAAGGCATGGAGAATCACTCCATGACTACTGGGAGAGATTTAAGAAGCTATGTTTCAGCTGCCCTCATCATCAAATAAGTGAGCAGCTCTTAATTCAGTATTTCTATGAAGGCTTACAAGTGATGGATCGCAACATGATTGATCTTTGCTAGCGGAGGAGCATTGGTTGATAAAACTCCTCAAGAAGCTAGAAATTGATCTCAAGAATAAATACTCCAATTCTACTCTAGAAATGACACTAGAAACTTGATAACTCAGGTCTCAAAGAATGACTCAATTGACTGAATGGTTCACGGTTAATGGATACTCAACAACCGCTCATGCTTGTGGGATCTTGAAATGACATCCAACGATATGTGTCCCACTCTCCAAGAGGACACAAATGAGGAGGTAAGAGCAAGAGGGGATATCTTTGGACTTTCAAAAATTACAACCCCTACTCAAACACATATAATCCAGGTAGGGATCATCCTAATTTCAGCTATGCAACCCTCAAAATCAACCTCCAGCTTATGGACCTCCAGGATTCCAACAAAGGTAAACACATTTCCCTCAGAGACAGCAGCAAGTTCAAGCTCCTAAGCAACCTGAGCCTTCACTAGAAGAGCTAGTGAAGCAAATGGCTACTAATAATTCACAGTTCCAACAAGAAACAAGGACAGAATCAATAACTTGCGAGAATCGGATAGGACACTGTCCTGACGAATTCAACAAGTTTCAAAGCCAAGCTTCGGAAAACTACCCTCACGAAATGTAAATCAGAGGGAAAATGCTAGTGCTGTCACGTTGAGAAGCGAAAAGATGATGGATGAACCTACATCTCCTCTACCAATCACTCAAGAGAACGATGAACCACCCAAAGAAGCAAATGATAAGGGGCAAACTTCCAAAGCCCTTAAGGTAAGTATTTCTGAACCCCTTCCTAAATATGTTACTAAAGCTCCTTTTCCTAGTAGGTTGGTTAAAACTAAGAAAGAAGAAGCAGAAAAAGAAATACTTGAGACTTTTAGGAAGGTAGAGGTTAATATCCCTTTGTTAGATGCCATTAAGCAGGTACCTAGATATGCAAAATTTCTGAAAGAATTATGCACTAACAAGAAGAAGTTAAAAGAAAATGAAAAGGTCCAAGTAGGAGAAAATGTTTCAATTTGTAATTAAAAAGAAACTCCCAACCAAATGTAAGGACCCCGCACATTCACCATTCCATGCACTATAGGTAACACAAGGTTTGAAAGGGCAATGCTTGATTTAGGTGCATCTATAAATGTCATGCCATATTCTATTTATGCATCTTTATACTTGGGTCCTTTGGAACCTACTTGGTGTTGTTATTCAATTGGTGATAGATCTAATGCATACCCTAAGGGTGTGGTGGAAGATGTTTTGGTGCAGGTGAATGAATTAGTGTTTCCGGCAGATTTCTATGTTTTGGACATAGAAGAGGATGAGTCTCCCAAATCTGCTCCTATCTTGTTAGGGAGACCATTTTTGAAGACTGCGCGGACAAAAATTGATGTGCACTCAGGAACTCTAACAATGAAATTTGATGGGAAATTAATTAGATTCAATATTTTTAAAGTTATGAGATACCCAAGTGATGTGCACTCTACTTGTTTAATTGATTCTTTTGATCCTTTTGATTCTTTAATTTCTGCAGCTTTTGATACTAACCATTTTGATGCTCTTGATACAATTCTAACTCATAGCTTAGATGTACAGGAGGAAAAGAAAAAGAGTGAAGAAGAGCCATGGAGTGAAGACATTGATGAAATTGTTCTTGCCTTACAAGAGCTCTCTTCCACTCCCGAGAAAGCACGAGGTAACTTTTGTTGATTTACTTGTTACTACGATATACCTCAACCTTCATTGTGCACACCTAAATTGGAACTTAAAACACTGCCTGATCATCTTAAATACATCTTCTTGAGGGAGAAGGACACCCTTCCAGTAATAATTGCAAAGTCACTCACCCAAGAACAAGAAGAGAAACTGGTAGCTATTTTGTAGGAACATAAGACAGCCATTGGTTGGTCAATATCTGATATCAAGGGTATTAGTCCATCCATTTGTATGCACAGGATATTAATGGAGGAGGATACTAAACCTGTGAGAAACCCTCAGCGGAGGTTGAATCCTCCTATGATGGAAGTTGTGAAAAAAGAGATACTGAAGCTCCTAAGTGTGGGGGTGATCTACCCCATTTCTGACAGCAAGTGGGTAAGCCCAGTCCAGGTTGTACCAAAGAAATCTGGAATTACTGTGGTAAGAAATGTTGAAAATGAGCTTATTCCCACTAGGTTACAGACAGGGTGGCGTATTTGTATTGATTACAGGAAGTTGAATGCCGCCACGAGAAAAGACCACTTTCCTTTACCTTTCATTGATCAAATGTTAGAAAGATTAGTTGGCCATTCTCATTATTATTTTCTAGATGGTTTTTTAGGTTACAATCAGATTGTCATAGCTCCAGAAGACCAAGACAAGACTACATTCACTTGTCCATTTGGTACCTTTGCATATAGGCGAATGTCTTTTGGACTCGCAATGCACCAGGAACTTTCCAAAGATGCATGATGAGTTTATTTTCTGATTACATTGAAAACATCATTGAGGTTTTTATGGATGACTTTAGTGTCTTTGGAAATGATTTTGAAAATTGCCTGGAACATTTAACATTGGTTCTTAAAAGATGCATTGACACTAACACTGCTTGAATTGGGAAAAATGTCATTTCATGGTGAATGAAGGTATTGTGTTAGGTCATGTAATTTCTGCTAGGGGAATTGAGTAGATAAAGCTAAGGTAGAACTCATGCATTCTTTGCCACCACCCACTAGTGTGCGAGAGATTCGTTCTTTTTTATTGGTCATGCGGTTTCTATCGGAGATTCATTAAAGACTTTTCTAAAGTCTCATTGCCCCTTTGCAGACTTCTTCAAAAGATGTTAATTTTAACTTTGATGAGAAATGTATGGAAGCTTTCAATAAACTCAAGAAGTTGTTAAGCTGTTGCGCTATCATCGTGCCACCCAACCGGGAGTTACCTTTTGAACTAATGTGTGATGCCGTGACTTTGCGAGGAGCTGTCTTGGGACAACGAGTTGATAGAGTTCCTTATGCCATTTACTATGCATCAAGGACTCTAAATGATGCTCAACTTAATTACTCAACCACGAGAAAAGGAACTTCTAGTTGTTGTATTTGCTTTAGAAAAATTTAGATCATATCTAATTGGTTCTAAGGTGATTGTGTTTTCAGATCATGCAGCCTTGAAGTATCTTCTAACAAAGAAAGAAGCAAAGCCTAGATTGCTCCGATGGATTTTATTGCTCCAGGAATCTGACTTGGAGATTAAAGATAAGAAAGGGAGCGAAAACTTGGTGGCCGATCACTTGAGTAGATTGGTAATTGAAGAAGAAGAAATGCCTATCATGGAGACTTTTTCGGATGAATATTTGATGGTTGTCAATACCATAATCCCTTGGTATGCTGACATTGTTAACTACCTAGTTACTAAGGACTTTCCGGAGGGTTTGAACAAGGCCCAAAGAGATAAATTAAGGAGTGACTGTAAATACTATATCTGGGATGACCGTACTTATGGAAGCATTGTGCGAGATCAAGTCATTAGGAGGTGCATTCTGATTCTCGAGACACACTCCATCCTCTCCTTTTGCCACACCTATGCATGTGGAGGACACTTTGGCGATAAAAGGACGAGCCAATAAAGTGCTTGACAAAGGGTTTTTATTGGCCTTCAATTTTCAAAGATGCTTACAACTTCGTAAGTCTTGTGACCATTGTCGAGAGAACAGTAATATTGGTCCTCGTAATCAAATGCCTCAGACTCCGATCATTTTTGTGGAACTCTTTGATGTGTGGGGTATTGATTTCATGGGACCATTCCCTCCTTCATTTGGTTTCACATACATTCTTTTATCTGTTGATTATGTGTCTAAATGGGTGGAAGCAAAAGCCACCCGATCGATGATTCTAAAATGCATTGCGAGATTTTGTTAGAACACATATTTTCTCTAGGTTTGGGACCCCAAGGGCTATCATCAATGACCAAGGGACTCATTTTTGCAACGAACCTTTGATGCTCTATTGAAAAGATATGGAGTTATGCACGAGAATCTCCACTCCTTACCATCCACGGACAAATGGGCAAGCGAAGTGTCCAACCGGAGATTAAGTCAATCCTTGAAAAGACAGTGAATCCCTCAAGAAAGGATTGGAGCACTCGACTTGAAGACGCTTTATGGGCTTATAGGATTTGCCTATAAGACTCCCATTGGCATGTCACCATTTCGGTTGGTGTATGGAAAGCCTCATCATTTGCTCGTTGAGTTGCAACATCGCTCTTCTTGGGCCATTAAACAAGTAAATATGGAATTGGAAGGAGCTGAAAGCAAAGGAAGTTCCGATTCAGAACCGGAAGAATTAAGAAATGAGGCCTTCGAGAATGCCCCGATTTATAAGACTAAAGCTAAGGCATTCCATGACCGCTTGATTTCCGAGAAAGAAATTTCACGAGGGCAAAAAGTTCTGCTTTTTCAATCAAGACTCAAATTGTTTCCAGGTAAACTGCGTTCTAAGTGGATTGAGCCATTTGTGGTAACTAATGTTTTTCCTTTTGGTGCAGTTGAGATCAGGAGTGAAATTTCAGGCAAAACATTTAAGGTCAATGGTCATCGTCTCAAACCTTATTATGAACTTCTAGAGAATGCAGAAGTGGAGGTGATGAACTTTCTCCATCCGCATTATGAATATAAAAAAAAATAGTTGTATGCCCGATAATAAGTGACAACAATTGCGAAAATCTTGCAGTATGGATTTTATTGGCCTACTTTATTCAAGGTCTGCAAAAGCTGCGGAAATTGGTCAAAAAAGTTCTGCTTTGAGATTATCATCTGCACCTACTCCTTGGAAAATTGAGATCTAGGAGGCGCGGTTCTTTTGTTGTCAAACACGTGTATCCTCTGGGGCCGTAGATATTGAGGATCCTAGGAATGGTAATGCGCTTAAAGTTAATGGACAAAGACTCAACCATTCCTGGAAAACCAAGTTCTTGAGTTCTTTGTGTTACCGGTTAAGTGGCGGATACGATACTCCGTGACTCTCAAGTCGGTTTATTTTTCAGTTTCTCAAAATAACTGAACCCTTCTTCTCCTTATGGATGTAATTCTTTCAAACCTGAGCAAATATTTTCCTTCTCTTCCTTAAAATGCTCTGAGAACAATCTACAAAGTTCGATGTAAAAAATTGAGACTGTTAATGCACAAAGGTATGCCAGAAGATGTACGCTGGATAATTGAAGCAAAGGTCCGATTAGCAGGTGAGTCCTCAATTTCATTTAACTCATATATGCCCGGTCTTGGAAGAAGTTCATATTCTAAAAGGAGAAGAGCAAAAAGGTTCACAAATGTGGACGATGGAACTGTAACAAGCGATGTCGTACTTTGGGGATGGTTTTCGCAAATAGAGAAGATAAAATTTTCTTCATTAAGAATGGGTGAGTAAGGAGTCATTAGATGATATCTTATTGACTCTTAGACGCATTCTTGTGGATTGGTGCATCGTGAAATTCTTAAATTGTGGAATCTCTTCAAGGATGAAGAAAAATGCTACGAGTCTTGGGAATCGACTCTAAAAGACCACGTTTGCCAATTTATAAGAAAATTGGATGGGAAGCTTATCCTCGACTCATAGAAGACGTTTAAGCGTTCTTAGGACGTTAAACCAGAGGCGGATGTGAGCCATATCCACAAACAATCAGTACGTATCATCATCATCTTCTTCTTCTTCTTCATGTCATCTTTAAAAAAAAAAAAAAAAAAAAAAAACAAAAAAAAAAAAAAAAAAAAAAAAATAAAAAAAAAAAGATTCTGTGTTTCTTAATTTCAACCTTTTTCGACAACAGCCAACCTACCCTTATAGGTACAATTATTTTCCTTCCTATTCTTTTTCTTATTTAAACACTCAATTTTCTCCACTAACCTTCAACTCAGAAACACTCAAAGAGAGGAAGAGTATAGAATGGGGCCTTCTATTCGTAACCTCAAAAATGTCTGTGTTTTTTGTGGGTCGAGTTATGGGAAGGGATTAGAATTTGTAAACGTAGCTAGAACTCTTGGTCGATCACTTGCTGCGAGGAATATTCATCTTGTATATGGGGGAGGTTTTCGTGGGTTAATGGGGGTTGTATCACTTTCTGCTTTTATAGGAGGCAGTCAGGTTTTAGGTATTATTCCTAAACCTTTAGCTGAAAATAACATCACTTTGAAAGACAGTTGGAGAAGAAATTCAGGTAACATCCATGCATGGACAAATGAAAACAATGGTTGACAATTCGATGCATTTCTTGTCTTACCAGTGGTTTTGGTACTTTGGAAGAAATTTTTCAAATTGTCTCTTGGGCGAAACCGAACATCCACCATAAACCCATTGGTTTGTTGAATGTTAATAATTTCTTTGATCTTTTGTTATTTTTTCTTGACAATCTTTGTGGAACAAAAATTTATCACTCCTTCGAAGAAGACAACTTCTTATCTCTGCCTCCACTATTGATGAGCTCATTGATAAATTAGAAGCTTTTGAGTATGTACCTGATAAGGTATTAGCTCAGATAGATTGGTCAACAGGAAGCAGCGAAGGAAGTGACAAGAAAAGAAAGCCAGATCTGACACTTTCTCTTTAGTCGATTTGATTTTATTGTACTCTGTTTCTGTTTAAATTTGTGTCAGCTTTCTCCAACAGGTAATATCTTCTATCCTTTACTTATCTATATTTTAACATTGGGGACAATGTTGTGATCTAGTTGGGGGGAAAGGATAGTTGTCTAAAAAAAAAAAAAAATTTTGTTGTTTTGTTTGGAAAGTATGATATGATTGTCATGGACTTATTAAACCAATTAGTGATGGCAGAGTAAAGAGTAATTTTACTCTTGAGACGCATCTTAATTGGTGGCAGAGTAAGAAGTTTGTTTTTAGGTAGTAATTAATTAGTATTAAATTATGGAAGTACTAAAGTTTTATTATTTGATTTCTTTTTAGGGTCGATGCGATCGACGGTGTGTTTCTTTTCCCTTTAGCGTTGATTCACTTCTTATCAGGTTATGTTGCTCTTTTCTATATCTCTCTTTCACATTGAGGGCAATGTTATATTAAGTGTGGGGGAGAGATTTTAGCATTTAAAAAAAAGGTCTTAATTTCAAAAAAAAAAGTTTTAAAAGAAAAAGAATCATTGCATGATTGAATAACTTTTCTCCCTTCTTGAACTGATGTGCTTGGTGATGGATGATTGAATTGATGAATTGAGTTTGATGGATGCATACCTTGTGAGATTTTAAGCCTAATAGATGGATTCAACATTTATGCCATTCTCTTATTTCTTGTGTGACTTTCACTCATGTTAATGACCACTTTAGAACTTGCTTTGATTCTTTTTAAGGCTACATTTCACTTGCATGTATGAACATGATTGAGGCCCTCTTTCTTAATTAGCTAGTTTAACCAAATAGCCAACCTTGTTTTCAATATGATATCAAGCACTCTTTTGACTTCTTGAAAATTCTCGATTCCACTTGACCTTGTATATTTTCCTTTGCTTAACCCCTTTGAGCTTATTTGACCATTCCTTGTTTGTAGCTCATTATGTACCTTAAATGAAAAATCGTGTTCTTATTTTACCTTAGGGAATAAAAGAACATTAGCTTAGTTAATGGATGAGTTTTTGAACAAGTGTGGGGGTGTGTGTACAAAATGGTTGTTGAAAAAGGAAAGAGTGTCTAAAAAAAACAAAAAAACAAAAAGAGAAAAAAAATGTATATATATAGTTATGTTCATATATATAAAAAAAAAGGATTGAGAAATGAATATGTAAAGGGTTATACATTAGAGTTGGGATGAACTTTTATGCTTGTTATTTGAACTCAGCTCTCATTTTCTTTTATTCTCTTTGGTATTTATCCTCTCATATCCATTTTACCCTCTTCTGTTACCTTGACCTCACGACAACCTTGAATAAAGTCCTCATGATTTGTGTATGCATGTGTTTTGAGTAGTGGAGAAGTAGAAGATAAGCAAGCTTATGGTAGTGCAATTTTCATAGTTGAATTGAGTGAAATACCTACCTTTTAAACACTTGAGAGATTGAGAGGGAATCTTGTGAAGATCTATCATTCTCGATTCATATTGAAGATACCTTGCTTATTGGTTTGAGATGTGGAGAATTGTTAACTCATGAATGTTTTGATCCTTTGAACCTTTGGTTGTTCTTCTTGATTGTAAAATTTTGGGCTCTTGAATGTCGTTGGAATTTAAATTTTTGTTAATCTCTTATGTCCTTATTTTGGTCTTGAGTTTTGCCCAGGAGTGCAAAAAGCTAAGTGTGGGGGAATTTGATAATCACATATTTTATTTATTAAGAAACCCTTATGTTTAGTCATTTTCACTCTCCATATTCTTAATTGATTGAGTTTGGTATGATTTTGTGAGTTTGAGTTCAAATTGGTCCTAATTGAATATTTTCAACATTATTGAGATTTTACATTGTTTCTGTATTTTGGCCATAACTTGAGTTCCTGATATCTGACAATCATGAATTTTATCTTGTAGGAAAGCTAAGAGGAATCTCTACAATTTTGATGAAGAGCTCGAAGTCCTAAACAGATGTCTAAGGGACCTAAGTTTACATGGAAGTCAGAATACGGGTTCTGTCACTAGAATCCGAACGGTGTGCACTCATAAAATCATATCTCAAGCTGTAACAATGGAGATGGGCTGAAATTTGGATAGTTGATAGTCAAGACCCAAATAAACAACTTTCATGAAGAACACCTTTTGAAAGAATGAAGTCTAATGGGTCAATTTGGACTTGCAAGTCGGAACAGAGGTGCTGAAATTGGGTTTGAGCAACCTGTGGTATTTGGGTCATATCTTGGGCTGTAGGAAGCCAAATTGGACGATCCAGATATGCATGTTATATCCAAAACAAAGATCTACAACTTTCATGAAGAGTACTTTTCATGAACCTGAAGTATAATTAGTCGTTTTTGGCTTCCAAGTCAGACCAAGGAATTTTCACACTCAACCACTCCACTCCACTCATCCACTCAACTAACCCACTCAACCAAACCACTCAATCACTCCACTCATCCACTCAACTACTCATCCACTAAATCAATCCACTCAACTACTCAACCACTCCACTTCACTCATCCACTCAACTACTCAACCACTCCACTCCACTCATCCACTCAACTACTCAACCACTCCACTCAACTAACCCACTCAATCAATCCACTCAACCACTCCACTCCACTCACCCACTCAACCAACCCACTCATCCATCCACTCTCCCTTGTCACTTTGTTACCCTAGACTTCTATAAAAGGCACCATTGGTTATCATGAAAGAAGTTGGATTCTCCTTCATTTCTCTCATAGTTTCTTCTTGTTTCTTCATAGTTTTTCTTGTGATTTCCTTCTAGTTATGTGTAACTAAACCTCCCTTGGTTAAGGGAGTGATGAAACCACTAGTATTAATGTTGTGAACTCGCCTCTAAAGTGAATGTTCAAGTCCTCCAGCTTACCCACTTCGTCAAGGTAATGGCACTTACATTGCCTCTGGGTTGTCAACAAGCCAAAGGCAATTGCATATTTGATTATTTCAACACGGTTATGTTTTTATTCATGTATTTCTGAATCTATTGTTGGTATGAAGGTTTTTATACTTGTTTCCACTTTCAAAGTGGTAGATCAGGTTTATTATGCACGGTTGTGGTAGTAGATCTAGTGGGATGTATGATGTTCATGCGGGTATAATTATCTTTGTGCTATTTGCCGAGTTATAAAAGTGGTAGATCTGGGTTTATTATGCACGGTTGTGGTAGTAGATCTAGAGAAATATATGTTCTAAGTAATTTAATCCCTAGTGTGTGATTAGATCTTAGTGTAATTAGTTTTCTAAATCTTAATGTAATTGTTGGATAGTTGTAAAAGCGGTTGCTTTATGACTAATCAGTGATTAGGAGTTGATTTAAGCGGTTGCTAAATTGGCCAACACGTAAGGAAAACAGATATTTACTCTCACAATTGCATAAAAACATAATTGAGCATGTTGGAATAAAAGGATATGTGGATTTACATCACCATATAAATCTAGTGGTGAATTCAATCTCTTAACCAATTTTCTTATATTGTTGATTTCAGTTCATTTATTGTTATTGTTTTTGAAACTGTTCATTGTTCATCAAAACTCCAAAAACCCCCCTTTTTACTATTTATTATTAATCAGAGTTTAAATTGGGAATTGTTTAATAGTGTTGATTGAATTGGTTCTCTGTGGATCGACCCTTACTAACTACAACTAGTTGTAAGGTTTTTATTTTCTGGTGGGCCTGACAACTGATTTCTATCTGAATTTTAATCACTATATCCTCATGCATCACTAACCTTCAATAATAAGATAACATCTTATCATATCCCAAGCTTACAAGGTATACAAACTAAAAACAAACTCTATGTATTTAGTATTAACCCTCATAACTCACCATCTTGAATAAGAAAAGATTTCATTTACCTAAAAGAATGGTTTACAAAGCAACTACCAAGGTTTGGCAACATATAACAACTCAAATCTTTAAGTTTTATAAAAGGATAATCGATTAATGCTCCTTCCTAACCGATTATCACTTGTTAAATACCTCAAGCTTTTAGTCCATAACTGATTATCCTCATTAGTTAATTAGTTAGGACTTTACAAATGGCCCTCAACGCCCTCTGGAAACACTCAGTAATCAGTTATCACCCTGTGGTAATCGGTTATTTTCGTGCCCAGGTCTCTGTTTCACTGAATAACCGATTATCACCTTGTGGTAATTGGTTATTCACGTGACCAGAAGCTATTTCTTCAACCATATAACCAATTATCACTGTTGGTAATCAGTTATTTGTTGAGTTATAGTAGAAAAACAGAGTTCTAGCCTCATAAACTCCAAAACCAAAATCCAAAACAACCATTAATGATCATTTCAAACACAAACAAACTCTCCATCCAACAAAGTACAACTTAACAATATCATGGAAAACTCATTCCTCACCACAACTAACCTTTCTTTCAATAAATAAAGAACAAGAGAGAAAAGTGTAAGAATAACATGCAAACATGTAACCCTATTTTCATACCCATTCCTCAAACTCCAAATTTATAGAAAAATAAAGCAACTTCAAGCTTAAAACCAAGAACAAGCATGAAAACACAACTAACCCTTAACTCATGTCATCCATACCAACTCACACCAAGAAATACAGATGAAGAAACAGAGAAAGGGTTATAGAAAACAAGTTCCCCTACCTTAATTCCTAGAAATGAAGTCGGTTAACCTTTCCTCCGCAAAGCTAAGGTCTTTCCCTTGTTCTTCCCCCTTGACACCTTGAGTTTCCTTCTCTCTTGTTTTCCCTGTGTAGCCGTGAGAAGAAGAAAAGAAAAATGAGACAAAACTCCCACTTTTGGCCTTAAATAGGCCAACAACAGAAATAGGGTCGTGCCTTGATATTTTGGTCACTTAAGTGACCAAAATTCACCCATCAGTTAAGAATGCTTAGTTATCCCCAAACTAAGTTTCCCAACTTCTAACAAGTTTAAAACAAATCGTAAGATTCATTAAAAATCTTGTTACACCATTTTCACATTTTTTCATATCTGCTGGGGGTCAATTCGGCACCAAAACACACAACCAGTATGCTTAAAAATGCTAAATTAACTCCGATAATTCTCAAACTTTAACCACAACAACTTCCTCATGTTTGTGACATAGAAACAAGATTTTCATACTTATTTCCACAAACTAAGCAATTTAAGTCAAAAACGAGGTTGAAAACAGCTATATTTAACACATAGAGTTGCAGCAGATTGGCTAAACGTACTCAGATGGTCACAAAAATTCACAGACATGATAATTAGGTATTAGGCTACCTCTGTAACCTTATACAAGTCTATCACATTTTCACGGGTGTTACATATGCTTGCATATGTTCCTTTCTCGGATTGTGCATAAACTGACTAACAACATGTATTGCATATGTTATATCTGGTCTGGTGTGTGAAAAATAAATCAGTATTCCAACTGATCTTTGGTATCTCCATTTGTCTTCAATGGCATCTCTTTTGCTTTCACTCTACTGGTGATCTTTGTCAATAAGAGTGCTTGTTGGTTTGTTCCCCAAAGTTCCTGTGTCTTTTAACAAATCAAGAATATATTTTCGTTGTGATAGAAAAATTCCTTCCTTGGAGTAGGAAACTTTTATGCCCAGGAAGTACTTGAACCTTCCTAAATCTTTCATCTCAAACTCTTGAGCTAATCCATATTTGAGTTTTTTCTTTTCAACCATATCATTTCCTATCATTATGCCAACACAGTTGTAAGCTCACCCTTAGAAAAGTGTTTAATGAAGAGAGTATGATTTCCTATACTCTGAACATATTTCGTCTTCTTCATTGCCTTAGCAAATCTTTCAAACTAAGCTCTAGGTGACTATTTTAGTCCATAAAGGGCCTTTTCTAAAGTTTACAAACTTTGTCTTTACCAAAAGTTGTGCTGAGTCCAAATGGTGGCTCCATGTACACCACTTCTTCTAAATCACCATGTACGAATGCATTTTTTACATCAAATTAGTGTAAGGACCAGTTAAAATAGACATCAAGAGATAATAGGTCCCAGACTGTATTCATCTTTGCCACAGGGGCAAATGTCTCAATGTAGTCTATCCCTTACTTCTGATTATACCATTTTGCCACTAGCCTCGCCTTATAACGTTTCAATGTCCCATATGCCTTATACTTTATCATGAAAACTCATCTACATCCAACTGGTACTACTCCTGGAAGTTTAGTAACAACCACATTTCATTTTCACAAGTGCTCTCATTTCATTATTCATTGCTTATGACCAATTCTTGTCTCTTAAGGCTTCTTGTACAGTCTTTGGGGTATCTATAGTGTTTAAGGTTGACAAGAAGGCTCTATATTTGTTTGAAAGGTTATGGTAAAATACATAATGAGATATGGGGTGTTAGGTGCAACTTTTTTTTCCTTTTCTGACAACTATAGGTAGATCAAGGTCTAAGGTTTGCTCAGCAGGTAAAAAGGTATTAATAGCAAGAAGTTTAAGTTCAAATTCCATAATTGATGGTTCTCCATGAGTTTCAATGGGAGTCAGATGCAATGATTGAACATGCTGCTAGATAGGTCTGTACTTTTCCTTCCTTGAGTACACTTTGAGTGGGTTTTTTGGCCTTGAGATAGGTTCTGTTTATTGGTCTAAAAGTGTAGGAGTGAACTCACTCAGTCTAGATGGATCAGTAATAGTTTGAGGAATAGGTTGAGGGATTAATGGGAAGGTAGTTTGAGGAAATTGAAGTGTAGATAACTATAGTAGTTCACCATTATGAATCTGCTCCCCCTAATGGTGAGACGAGTAATATAGGAGAGATTCACAAAATGTTACATCCATAGAGACGTATAGTTTTTTTGTAAGAGGATGAAAATAGTTATATCTTTTTTGGATGGTAAAGTATCCTAAGAAAACACATTTGAGGGCTTGGGGATCAAGTTTGTTGTTATGATGGTGTTTATGAATGTGGACAAAGGCAATACAGCCAAAAACTCTTAGAGTTGGTGTGTTTAAAGACATAGAGTTTGGATGGTGATGTAGAAGAACATTGAAAGGACTTTTGTTTGAGAAAGACTTGGAGGGAAGATGGTTAATGAGAAATGTTGCAGTGAGGACAGCTTCACCTCAAAAGTGTTTAGGAATATGAATTTGAAATAGTAAGGAATGAGTAACATTTAGTAAATGACAGTTCTTTCACTCAACAACCCCATTTTATTGTGTGGTATCAATACAAGAGAACTCATGGATAATTCCTTCTTGATCCAAAAATGAGTTGAGATTATGATTGAAGTAGTTTCTTACATTATCTGAATGGATTTTTTAATGGAAACCCTAAATTGATTAGAGATCATTTTACAAAATTTAGGGATAACTTGACTAACTTCATAGTTTTCTTTTAGGAGATAAAGCTAAGTTAATCTAGTATAATAATCAATAAAGGTTATGAACCATCTCGCTCCATTAACATTTGAAATTTTGGAGGGTCCCCAAACATCAGTATGAATCAAGGAAAAATGATTATTTAAAATTTTATTGACCACAAGAAAACTTACTCGGTGATACTTGGCAAGTTCACAAGATTCACAATGTAAAATGTTCAAATCAACATTCATAAACAAAGAAAGAAACATGGATTTCATCAAAGAAAATAGTGGATGACCACACCTACAATGCTCTAACCACACTGTATTGACACCATTCTTTAAGACATTCTGAGCAACAGATAGAAATGACAACTGAGAATGTTGGACAAGGTTCTGTGGAGAGAAAGGGCTTGTGTGCTCAAGATAGTACAATCCATTTCGTTCCTTAGCTTATCCAATCATCTTCCTTGACTCCTGGTCCTGAAACACATAATAAGAAGGATTAAAAATAGCTAGGCAGTCAAGGCTCTTTGTAAGTTAGTGAATGGAAAGAAAGTTATTAGAGATTTGTGGAACATGGAGGGTATTTTTCAAGGAGAGTGTTGGTGAAAAATCGATATTACCTTGTCCCTTAACTGAAACGATTTTTCCATCAGTAACACAAATGGACTTTTTATTAGAATTAGGCTTGTAGATTATAAACAAATATTAGAAGTGAGTCATGTGGTCAGTTATACTCGAGTCTACGATCTAGGATTCTACAACTGTATTATAAGCTTTAAGAGAGCTAAAAATTAGACATTTACCTGAATGAGCCAAAGAACTTGAGCTAGTTGTTATGGTTTCAAGAAAGTGTCGCAACTTCTCAATCTCTTCTTTGTTGAGGGACTCAACTTCCACTTTGCCCGAAGTTGTAGATTTTACTTCCTTCTCCTCAGTCATAAAGTTGGTTTCATTCCTCCTCTGTTTATTCGATTCAACACTTTTTTCTTTATCGTGGAGCTTAAAGCAATTTTCCCTGGTGTGCTTAGGTTTGTTGCAATGAGTGCACCATAAGTTATCACGAGAAGGGCTCTTGCTTGACTTTGGTTTAGGCCATGTGGGTCGGTTCTCCTTCTTTATAGCAATGAGGGCTGAGTTAGTGTTAGAGTCAGAGGCAGAGACATTCTCTAACATCACAGTTCGACGTCTTTCTTCTCCTCGGACTAGTGCAAAGTTCTCATTTAGATTGGGTATGTGATATTCTAACTTAAAACCCATTGACATTAAGTGGAGTGACCCAACATATATATAAATCATACCTAGAAGTCTGGACTGAACAAATGAGCCTAGCAGAATAGGCGACAGAGAAGCCTAACGGAATAGGCAATAGAGATGAGATTTTGGCTCTGATACCGTGTGAGATTGGAGAGTTTTAGATAAGGAATAGGAAAAGAGAGAATATAAACTGATATTGATATTGACTTGATGTGTTGATAATGTAATACACAAGACAAACTCAGTGGTTGTATTTATACTAATTCTAGACTCCTAATCCTAATTACATAAGGAAACAAATCAAGAAATATAATAAATAAGAAATAAATCCTAAGATATCATCTATAATACTCTAAAATATCTCAAGATACAATAAAAATATTTTGAAATATTTTTCAGATATTCTAACATTCCCCCTCAAGCTAAAGCTTCCTAAGCTTGAGCTTATAACAATTAAACAATTTGATAGTTTGATAGTGGCTGGGACGAACGGAGATGGTGACTGGCAACTACTTCTGGGACAAATGCATTTGGGATAAAGAGCTAGACTGATGTGAGTCATAACTAACATAAGTTACCATTGGAATGATCATTGATAGGAAGAGAAATCACCACTAATATGATTCATCAGTGGGAGAGAAGCCGCCACCAGAATAACCGTCAGTTGGAAGAGAAACCATATGTATAATCCATTAATGGGAAAAGAACAACATGAAAAACATCAACATTGAAGTATATGTAGATATGGATTTATTCATATTCTCCCCCTCAATGTTATGCTAGTAATGGAAAAGAACCAAACAGTAGCCAAAATCAGAGACAATCACCACAGAGAATGTCAAACAATCACGTGGAGGTCAGAGATAGTGTGGTGAGGCAAACAAATGGTGGAGGTGCTCAAAAAGAAGGTGAAATAGCCATGGGTCAGTATTCAATAGCTAAAAACAGAAACCCCAATACACCTAACCTCTTTGAGCAAGGGTACGCAACAACCAATTGTGTGATTTGTCAAGTTGAAGACAAATCCAGATAAAGGAGAGAGAGGTGAGTCTGACAGTGAAGACGGTAGCCGAAAAGGCATCTGGACATGCCACCACGCTCGGATGGAAGGACGACGCGTGGGGCAAGCAACAAATCTACGAAATCACATGTGTGGGCACGTGGCTCATCGAATCGGGCTAAAACTTTAGAGAATGGCTGAACAGGAGAAGACGAGGCTGATGGGGGAATGGTCACCGGTCAGAAAACTCGTTGGAAAGTGGTCAGACGATGGCAGACGGCAGCGGACAATGGTGTAGGAGATGGATGTTGTTGGAAAGATGACACGACAGAGGGAGACTAGCACTGCTAGTCGCACAAGAGAGGGTGTGAGAGGTCGTATGGTGGCGGAACTTCAGGAGCTGGTTGATCGGAACATGTCGGAGTTGATGGCGACAGGGATGAGGTGAAAAATCCATTAACAATGGTGAACCACGCAATGATAGGCAGCTAATAGGAGATCCAAATTTTTTGGGAACTCGGTAGTGAAATAGTGACGGGATAGGTCATAGAGGATGATACTGCTCTGATACCATGTTGAAAGAATATTTTTGAATATTGTTATTGCATGAATTTCAATTGTACAAGTATGATTTACATTATATAGGCTTATATCAATAATTACTTGCTTAGAATAGAGCTAAATTTTAGGAAATAAATTTGTCCTAATACAAGAATCAAATTTATCCTAATAACAGAAATAAGAAAATAAATCAAATATGTCATAAGAGATCATCAATGATACTTACTCTAAAATATCTTAGGATACAATAAAGATATTTTAAGATATTTTATAGATATTCTAACACTCCTCCTCAAGCTAAAAGCTTCATAAGCTTGAGCTTGTAACAACTAAATAATTTGATAGTGTGATAGTAGCTAGGATAAACGGAGACAGTGATTGGCAACTACTTCTGGGACGAAGACGAAGATGAGGCCAATGCATCTAGACAAACAAAGACGAAGCTATTGCATCTGGGACAAGGAGCTGGGGCCAAAACATCTGGGACAAAGAGTCGGGCTAGTATGAGTCATAAGCAACATAAGTTACCATCGGAATGACCGTCGATAGGAAGAGAAGTCACCACTAACATGATTCATCCATGGGAGAGGAGTTACCACTGGAATGATCGTCAGAGGAGTTGCCACATGTACAAAAATGTCACAATGAATTCAAAAAAATTTAAAAAAAATGCTACCTGTCACAAAATTGGCAGAAGAAAGTAAATAATAAATTTAAAAAAATAAAAAAATGTTATTTGTTATAGAAATTGGCAAAAAAATGACTCTCTTTTCACAAAAAAGTTGGTAGACTACATTAAACAAATAAAAACAAGGAAGAACGAATAGGCTAAAAAAAACTTCATAGCAAAAATGAGAGAGGCAAAGAAGCTTTTGGACTCTTTGTTCAAATGCATCATACTTTCCAATTTTCACCATATATGCAATCGTGTAATATATATGAACTCATTTCATCTTTCAAGAACAAAAATATATAAAAACAAAGAACAACAAGATAAGAAATCAAAAATTGGGCGAAGTGTTTTTCTCTTAAAAAAAATTACGCAGAGATAGATAAGCGAGAGTGGCTCAGGTTGGATTGATTGCAATGGCTAGTCGTTATCGTCTAGTGTAGTGGATCTGGTTCATGGTTGGTTGCCTGCCCCTACCTGGTCATGTGGTGGTGTCAAAGTCGTGGATGTCCATCTAGTCACGCGATGGCTGCTTGGTTGTCACAACGACAGGGAACGGCTATCTTCATGTGAAGGAAAAGACAATTTGTGGTCCATGGAAAAATGAAGTCACTAGCTCCAAGTGCTCCATCTTGGAAAAAAAAATTAAGGTGCAATAGTGGTAACTGAAAAACCAAAAAAAAAAACTAATGCATTAAGGTGCAATAATGATCATTATTGCTAATTGTTAGAGAAATATTTTTTTGGTGAGAATATTTTCTTCTTGAAACTCATTAACGTTGAGCTAGAGAAATTGCTAGAAGCTTAATTGTTAGAGAAATTACTAGAAGCTGAATTATCGAGTATAATTATTATAATAAATTAATATAATAAATTCAAATTTTAAATATTTATTAGCTAGTTTTTATAGAAATAAATCTCATTTTTATTACTTTAATATTCATGAGTCCAAATAAGAATTTTGATTGTACATTTCCATAATTAACATATTAACCATTAATTAATGTATTACGTGCAATTTACATATTATAATTGTCATTTTAATTAATTGTTGGTTAATTTAAAATAATTTTAGCCTTTGTTAATTAAAATAAATTTCATTTTGATTGAGATAAAATTTAAATGAATAATACATGTATCTGTCAAATATTTTTATAGATAACTCCTATAAAAATAAAATTAAATAGCATTAAATAATTACTTATATGTCTAATTATAATTTATTTGCAAAACTAAATAAAAATCCTAAAGAGAATATGTCATTGAAAAGTGGAAAAAAACTTAATACATTAAGGAGCAATAAATGATCATTATTGATGTCATGTTATATTTAAATAAAAATCATATACTTCTAATTGAAGTATGATATATAGACTTTTTTAGGTTATTATTATATTTTGTATTTATTTATTTTCATTTAAAATTGAATTTAGAAAATGTTTTTGTGCATAATAAACTTATCTTTTTTATTTACACTTTAATCTATCATTATTGAAAAGCATTTTAATGAAATTAAGTTTTATTTTAGGTTTAATTAACTTTTTAGTCCCTATAAATATACTCACTTCTGATTTTGGTCCCTATAAATTTTTTTATCTCATTTTGGTCCTTTTAAATTTTGAGACAAATGAAATTAGTCTCTGTCGTTATCTCATATATGTTAAGTAGTGAAGTGGCAAACGATGCTCTATGTCAACTTGTCACTTGGATGACAACTCAACTCATTTATATTACGTGGATGACAAGTCATCCACCTGGGTCCCACGTCACCTTCTTCTTCCTTCCCCTTTCTTCCCCAATTGATGAGGACTTCATGGAAGAAGCCCAAGCCCAGGCCTAAGTCCAAAAAGAAGTCCAAGATTCAATACAAGGTCTAGGAGGACCCATGACAAGAGCAAGAGCTAAAAGGGCCCAAGAAGAACTTAAAAAGATGGTGAACAACTTATTAGAGGCCCAACATCAGATTGAAGCCCAACATGTGGAGCCTAGGGTTTACACATGCATAGCCCACTTAGAATGAAAGGAGAAGAGCCTCTATTTGGTGTGTGGCTGTGTTTAAAAATATATATATTTTGTCCACAGCAGGATTAGAACCCAGGCACTTGAAGTTGAATATGTCTCCTTAACCACTGGAACATATCAGTGATGCTTATGCTAAGGGGTTTTGTTTTTATTTTTGTTAAGTCCTAAATGGGCAAACCTCTAAACTGAATTGTACTAAAACATTTGGAGATCATTAAGGAGATACACACATTTTGGAATATACAAAACTGAGAGTTTTGCTCTGCTAGGGTTCTTCCTTGCATCATTTGATCTTATCAAGAATTAACCAATTCTTGTGGCGATCCTCCTTGGCTTATCAAACTAGGTTTGTGGCAGCATTTTTATCTTATTTCTTTTCATCAATTTCGTATCTAGTTCTTCCTTCTAATTTTGCATTTTCCTCAATTTTCGTCTCAAATTTCTTGCACTCATATCTCAAGTTATACGTACTCTTTTTCGGTGATTCTTGAGTCTAAATCGTGATTCAGAAAGAGATCTTTCACCTCGTTTTGAAATCACACAATTCTGATGTTTATAGCATGAGATATGGATGCTTCCTAAAAATGGACAGAATCAATTCTTTTCTTTCTTTATTCTTCCTTTCAATTTCATCTTCCAAATTCTGTTTGTTCTAGTCCTAATTAGGTCCGAATTCAAGAGGCTTAAGGTTAAACCTCATCATTTGGTATCAAAGCTAGTCATTAAGGCTAGTGTTTAAGTGTGAATTAGAGCCAAAGAGGGTTGTTTGGGCTTATCGATCATATCTCGTGATTTACATATCCAATTTCGATGTTTCTTGAGTGAAAATTGTGTCCCAGAACGTGAACTTTCACCTCGCTGTGGAATCACTCAAATCAATGTTCTATAGCGCGAGATACGGTGGCTGATTGGAGGTGCCGAATTGGGATTTGGAGGATCAATTTTGGTTGCTGCAAAAGCTACCTATTTGGTAAAGTCAACATCTAATTTCTAATTGAGAGAATTGCTAAATTTCTGGAGAGAAAAAATTAGAGTGCAATTACTCTTAATTGTTTGCTAATTTTCCTTATTTGGTTGCTATACCTTGTGATTTTAGAAGTCTACAATATATTCACATTAAAAAAAATTGGAGTATTTGGACCATAGAGGACTTAAATTCGTGATTCTAAGCTTCTTCCTAGTTTCATTGTTTATTTATGTGTCTTTGTGCTCTAAATTGTGTTAGTATCCATACATCGTAATCCTTTGTTGTTTTGTTACTTTGCTGTCCAAAAAAAAATCAAAAGTGTCTTGTTTATCCTATTTCTTGATAATCATTCATGTTTCTGTCTTTCTTGAGTGTTAGTAGTAAAATTGTGCTTTTCTACTTATGTTATTTCTACAAATTCTGATCGCCTTGGAAAAGTGGTTCTTGAAATAGATTGGTTGATTCAGGTAAGAACTTTAAGCAAGAGAAAGAGTGGAAAAAGGCAAGAGAGATACATTAGCTTAAAAGCCAAATTTGTGTGAAACACTTTGAGTGAAATAGTTTTGGAGAGGACTTCTTTAGCTCAAATCTATCTATGGCTGAAAGAGAGGGACCTCCATCCCCTATTAGGGAGCATAGGTTGTTGTTAGATGCCTTAACTCAAAGGATGAATGAGGTGTTGAGGAAGCATACAGAGGGAATTTATGAGAGGCTTGAAACTTTAGAAAACCAAAACCAGAATGGGGAGAATGACCAACATAGAGACATGAAAGGCATGAAAGGAGAGAACATGAGGGAGAACAAAGGAGAAATCGAGAGGAGGTTGTGAAAGTTACCGTACCACCATTTAAAGGAAAAAGTGATCCTGAAGCCTATATTGAGTGGCAGATGAAGGTAGAACAAATTTTCTCATGCCACAACCTAAATGAGGAGATGAGGGTCAAGCTAGCTACCTTGGAATTCACTGACTATGCCTTAGTTTGGTGGGATCAATACCAAAAGGAGAGGAGGAGGTATGGAGAGCCTATGTTAGAGAGTTGGGAGGAGTTAAAAAGAGTGTTGAGAAGGAGGTATGTTCCATCCCACTACCATAGAGAGCTTCTCAATAAACTCCAAAGAATGACCCAAGGGAGTAAGAGTGTAGATGAGTTCTACAAAGACCTTGAAATAGCCATGATCCGAGCCAATGTAGAGGAGGAAAGGGAGGTTACCATGGCTAGATTCCTTAATGGACTGAATGGAGATATAAGAGATGTTGTTAAGTTTCAAAATTATGTAGAAATAGAGGACTTAGTTCACCATGCCATGAAAGTGAAACAACAACTAAAAAGAAAAAGTGTGAGAAAAAGTGTATCAAACTATGATAACTCTAGATGGAAGGATAAGTTCAAGAAGGAGGGTACCTCATCTTCTAGGATCCCCACCACAGCCCCAAACCCAACCCAAAGAAAGGGCAAAGAAATGGCGAACAAGTCTCGGTCTAGAGACATAAAGTGTTTCAAATGTTTGGGTAGGGGACACATTGCATCTGAATGCCTAACCAAGAAGGTTATGGTGTTAAAAGATAATGGAGAAATCACTAGTGAGAGTTCCCAAACCAAATCCTCAAGTGAGGAAAAGAGAGAGGAAGAGGAGGAGATTCCTGAAGGAGATTTGTTCATTGTGAGGAGAATGTTAGGAGGATTAGCCAAAGAGGGTGAGGAAAGTTAAAGAGAAAATATTTTCCATACTAGATGTCTTATCCAAGGCAAATTGTGTTCCTTAATCATTGATAGAGGGAGTTGTACTAATGTAGCAAGTATCAGGTTAGTGACAAAAATAAATTTGGAAACTAAACCTCATCCTAGACCATACAAGTTACAATGGTTGAGTGAGGAGGGAGAATTAAGGGTGGATAAGCAAGTGGAGATTGAGTTTTCTATTGAAAAATATAAAGATAAAATTTTGTGTGATGTGGTTCCAATGGAAGCTAGTCATTTGCTTCTTGGGAGACCATAGCAGTTTGATAGAAAAGCTCACCATGATGGTCACATAAATAAATACACTTTTCACCATGAAAACCACAAGGTTACATTGGTTCCATTGTCTCCAAAAGAGGTATGTGATGATCAAAATATCATGAAAGAAAAAAGAAAGCAAGAGAGGAAAGACAGGAAAGAAAATGAAAATGAGAGCAAAAAGAAAGAGAGAGAAAATGCTTTGTTTGTGAAGAGTGGAGAGATGATGAGAGCTTTAATGGCAAGGAAGTCTATGTATATACTCTATAATAAGGAGATTATTGCACTTGATTCTGACCTTGAACTTCCTAGTGGAGTTAAATATATTTTGCAGGAATTTCAAGATGTTTTTTCAGAATATATACCACCAGGACTTCCACCATTGAGAGGTATTGAACACCAAATTGATTTGGTGCCAGGGGCCATGTTGCCTAATAGGCCAGCATACAGGAGTAATCCTCAAGAGACCCAAGAAATTCAAAGTCAAGTTGCTGAATTGATGAGCAAAGGATGGGTTGAGGAGAGCTTGAGCCCTTGTGCTGTACCAGTTATATTGGTGCCAAAGAAAGATGGAATTAGGAGGATGTGTTCTGACTGTAAGGCCGTCAACAACATCACCATCAAGTACAGGCATCCCATTCCCAGGTTAGATGATTTGTTAGATGAGTTATATGACTCTTGTTATTTCTCTAAGATTGATTTGAAAAGTGGATATAATCATATTAGGATTAGAGAAGGTGATGAGTGGAAAACAGCTTTTAAAACCAAGTATGGCTTGTATGAGTGGAAAGTAATGCCATTTGGATTGACAAATGCCCCTAGTACTTTCATGAGATTAATGAACCATGTTTTGAGAGAGTTTCTAGGGAAATTTGTGGTTGTTTATTTTGATGATATTCTTATATATAGTAAAAATTTGAATGAGCATTTGCATCATTTGCAATCTATTTTACATGTGCTTAGAAAAGAAAGATTGTATGCTAATTTGGAAAAGTGCACGTTTTATAAGGACCATGTTGTGTTCTTAGGATTTGTGGTTAATTCTAGTAGAGTGCATGTAGATAAAGAGAAAATAAAATCAATCCAAGAATGGCCAACTCCTAAGAGTGTTAAGGATTTTAGTACCATTGCTGCACCTCTAAATGAACTAGTCAAGAAGCGTGTGGGATTTAAATAGGGAGAGAAATAAGAGAAAGCATTTGCTGTCCTAAAGGAGAAATTAACACATGCACCCATACTTGTTTTGCCTAACTTTGCTAAATCCTTTGAGCTTGAACGTGATGCATCTAGGGTAGGCATAGGTGCTGTTTTAATGCAAGAAGGACATCCCATTGCCTAGTTTAGTGAGAAAATGAATGGGGCTGCCCTTGACTACCCTACATATGATAAGGAATTGTATGCTTTAGTTAGGGCTTTGCAACTTGACAACACTATCTTCTGCCTAAGGAGTTTATTATTCATAATGATCATGAATCTTTAAAGTATTTGAAAGGACAGGGAAAGTTGAACAAGAGACATGCCAAGTGGGTGGAGTTTCTTGAACAATTCCCCTATGTGATTAAGCACAAGAAAGGTAAGTCCAATGTGGTTGCTGATGCTTTGTCACGCAGGTATGCTTTAATGACTACTCTTGAAACTAAATTTCTTGGTTTTGAATATATTAAGGAACTGTATGAACATGATGCTGATTTTTCTCATATTTATCAAACATGTTCTCATATTGTATCTAATGGGTATTTCAAGCATGATGGTTACTTAATAAAGGACAAGAGACTTTGTGTGCCTAAAAGTTCAATTAGGGAATTGCTTGTTCAAGAGGCACATGAAGGGGGCTTAATGGGACACTTTGGGGTGCAAAAGACATATGACATCTTGCATGAGCATTTTTACTGGTCCCACATGAAGCATGATGTACATAAGTTGTGTGATAAGTGTCTTGTTTATAAAAAAGTTAAGTCTAGGGTCATGCCGCATGGATTATATACTCCATTGCCTGTTCCTGAACACCCTTGTATTGATATTTCTATAGATTTTGTTCTAGGTTTGCCTCGGTCTAAGGGAGGGAAGGATTCTATTTTTATAGTGGTTGATAGGTTCTCAAAAATGGCTCACTTCATACCATGCAAGAAGGTGGACGATGCATGTCATGTAGTTGATTTATTCTTCAAAGAGGTGGTAAGACTGCATGGTTTGCCTAAGAGTATTGTAAGTGATCGGGACTCTAAGTTCCTTAGTCATTTTTGGAGGACCTTGTGGGGAAAGATAGGCACAAAACTATTATTTTCTATTACTTGCCATCCCTAAACTGATGGGCAAATAGAGGTTGTAAATAGGACTTTATCTACTCTCCTTAGAGCTGTTCTAAAGAAAAATCTTAAGTTTTAGGAGGAATGTTTGCCACATGTTGAGTTTGCTTATAATAGGGTTATACATAGTACTACTCAGTTTTCACCTTTTGAAATTGTATATGGTTTTAATCCTTTGACTCCTTTGGATTTATTGCCTTTACCTAACATTTCTCAATTGCAAGATAAGTCAAGCGGTGTTAAAGTGATTATGTCAAGAAATTGCATGAGAAGGTTAAGGCCCAAATTGAGAAGAAAATGGAAGGGTATGCCAAGCATGCAAACAAAGGCAAGAAGAAGGTAACATTTGAACCAGGTGATTGGGTATGGGTACACTTCAGGAAGGAAAGATTTCTATCTCAGTGGACATCTAAGCTTATGCCAAGAAGAGATAGACCTTTTCAAGTATTGGCTAAGATCAATGACAATGCATATAAGATTGACTTGCCAGGTGAGTATGGTGTGAGTGCTACCTTTAATGTGGCTGATTTGTCCTTTTATAATGTAAGTGATGAATTAATAGATTTGAGGACAAATGCTTCTCAAGAAAGAGGGAATGATGAGGACTTCATGAAAGAAGCCCAAGTCCAGAAAGAAGTCCAAGATCCAATACAAGGTCTAGGAGGGCCTATGACAAGAGCAAGAGCTAAAAGGGCACAAGAAGAACTTAAAAAGATGGTGAACAACTTATTAGAGGCCCAACATCATATTGAAGCCCAACATGTGGAGCCTAGGGTTTACACATGCATAGCCCACTTAGAATGAAAGGATAGGAGCCTCTATTTGGTGTATGGCTATGTTTAAAAAATATATATTTTGTCCACAGCAGGATTAGAATCCAGGCACTTGAAGCTGAATATGTCTCCTTAACCACTGGAATATATCAGTGATGCTTATGCTAAGGGGTTTTGTTTTTATTTTTGTTAAGTCCTAAATGGGCAAGCCTCTAAACTGAATTGTACTAAAACATTTGGAGATCATTAGGGAGATACACACATTTTAGAATATACAAAATTGAGAGTTTTGCTCTACTAGGATTCTTCCTTGCATCATTTGATCTTATCAAGAATTAACCATTTCTTGTGGCGATCCTCCTTGGCTTATCAAACTAGGTTTGTGGCACCATTTTTATCTTATTTCTTTTCATCAATTTCGTATCTAGTTCTTCCTTCTAATTTCGCATTTTCCTCAATTTTTGCCTCAAATTTCTCGCACTCATATCTCAAGTTATACGTACTCTTTTTCTGTGATTCTTAAGTCTAAATCGTGATTCAGAAAGAGATTTTTCACCTCGTTTTGGAATCACGCAATTTTGATGTCTATAGCGTGAGATATGGATGCTTCCTAAAAACGGACAGAATCAATTCTTTTCATTCTTTATTCTTCCTTTCAATTTCATCTTCCAAATTCTGTTTGTTCTAGTCCTAATTAGGTCCGAATTCAAGAGGCTTAAGGTTAAACCTCATCACCAATGTACAGCAAGCCCTAATTTGCAGAGACATACCATTCTCCCTAACTTGCAGCAAGCCCTAGCTACAATTTCAACCTTGATTCTTCCTCTCTCATGCCATTTTTTTCTTTCCCCACATTTGTTTCCTCATTCGTGACCAATTTATTGCCATTTTTGGTCCCTCACCCCTGACGTGTAGAGGGCCCTCAAACCCAAAAATCTCATCACCACTTAACATAGATGAGATAAGGGTAGAGACTAATTTCGCCTGTCTTGAATTTTATAGGGACCAAAATCATATCAAAAACATTTTATAGGGATTGAAAACAAATTTTAACAAGCTCAGATATGTTTGTATCAGAAAATGGTTTGTGCTTACTCTCTAGTTTGGGCATGTCCAATATGCTCTCTGGGATTCTTAACACTATTTGAGGTGAGGTACAACATTCTATATCCACAATCATGCACAATGTCTCCTTCATGATCACATGGTCGAGGTACCCAAAGTTGATGATAAAGATCACAAAACCCTAGCCATGGTCATGTCTCTGCAAGTCAGGGGTAAGGGACAAAAAATGGCAACAAATTAGTCATGAATGAGAAAACAAATCTGGGGAAATAAGAAAATGGGTTGAGGGAGGAAGAATCAAGGTTGAAATTGTAGCTACAGTTGAGGGAGGGGGGAGAATGATCTTATCTCTGCAAGTTAGGGTTTGCTATAGATTGGGGAAGAAAGGGGGAGGAAGAAGAAGGTGACGTGGGACCCGGGTGATGACTTGTCATCCACATGGCATAAATGAGTTGAGTTGTCATCCAAGTGGCAAGCTGACGTGGAGCGTTATTTGCCACTTCACCACTTAACAGAGATGAGATAACGATAGTGACTAATTTCACCTGTCTCAAAATTTAAAGGGACCAAAATTATAAATAGGTATATTTATAGGGACTAAAAAGTTAATTAAGCATTTATTTTATTATGTTTATATTATTTTATAATATTTTGTTTTTAATATTACCCAATGCGTTGCACGGGTGCAAACTCTAGTAATATATAAAAGGAAGATACATGACCTAAAATTTTATCATGTGTCAATCATTCCTAGCAACACTTGCCTTGGTTTTCTGCCATGTGGCAACTAGCCCTCCTATTTCCTTGTCATGTATCTGATTTTTTTTTAAATTTCAATACATAGCTGACATATCTATACACGTATATGCCACATCTGCATACACTAAAAATCTAATGAAGGAAATGAAAATTGATACTGAAAAATACAAATGAAATGAAATCAAAAAGAAAAAAATGAATTAGTATAAGAAAGTTGGCCTTTAAAATGGCTTGAAACCCGACCTTTTAAGTTAAACAGATTTTTAAAAAAGCATTGGTCTAACTTGTTTAGTAAACAAGTCAGTCTAGACTAGACTTTATGCAGGTCAGGTCACAAGCCCCTGACGGGCCGCCTGACCTATTTCTGTAACACCCTAGAAAAATATGTTAGACTTGTAGATTGTTACAAAAATAGCCTAATACTTACTCAACATGTCTGTTGAATTTTGTGACTTTCTGAGCACGTTTAGTTACCTTGTTGTAACACTATGTGTGAGAAATGGTTGTTATTAGTCCTGAAAATGGCTTAAACTGCTCAGTTAATGAAAATAAGTGTGGAGACTTTATTTCTAAGTCACAAATGTGTGAACAGTGCTATAGTTAAAATCTGAGGATAATTAGAGCTAGTTTGGTATTTTTAAGCATATTGGCTGTGTGTTTTAATGTTAGTTTGACTAGTAGCTGATATAAAAATTATGAAAATGGTAAAATAAGATTTTTGATGAATCTTAGGATTTATTTTAAACTTGTTGGAAGTTAGGAAACTAAATTTGGTAAAATCTAAGTGTTCTTAGCAGGTTGGGAATTACCACATGGTCACTTAAGTGACTAAAGTCACTCACAGCAGCCTTGATATTTTAAGGCTTGAGATGAGATATTTTTATCTCATTTTCACTCTTTTCTCTCACGGTTATAGCTGCCAAAGGAGAGGAAAAGGAGAACCAAGCAAAGAAGGAGGAAAAAGAGGAAAAGAAAAGGAAGAGGAAAGCCAAGGCTTAATCATCTTCATCATCTTTGATACAAGAGGTAGGGTTTTTATAATCATGTAACTTCTATCCTTCCATTCTCACCATTATGCATATGTGATGCATAATAGGTCAAATTTGTTTCTAGAGTTGCTAGATGTGTTTTTCTTACTTGAGTGAGTTTCAATAGTTTTGGAAGAACATGACTTTCGTCTAAGCAGGAGTAAGATGAAGTATATGGAATGTAAGTTCAATAAGAGGCATATTAATGCTAGCTTAGCGGTGAAAATTGGATATCATATCATACCACAAGTCACACAATTTAGGTATCTTGGATCTATCATACGAAATGACAGAGAGATAGAAAGAGATGTAAACCATAAGATTCAAGCTAGATGCATGAAATAGATGAGTACTTCAGGAGTTATTTGTGATAGAAAAATGCCTCTCAGACTTAAGGGTAAATTTTACCGCACGGCTATAAAGCCCGCGATGTTGCATTGAATGTTGAGTGGTAAAAAGCTAACAAAAGCATAAGATCAGTGTCGCGAAGATGAGGATGTTACGCTGGATGTGTAGCTATACTAGACAAGATAGAATTAGGAATGAATGCATTAGAGAAAAAGTAGGGGTAACACCTATTGTGGAAAAGATGGGAGAATCTCGCCTTAGGTGGTTTGGATATGTAAGGAGAAGACCCTTAAAAGCTCCTGTAAGAAGAGTAGATCAGGTGGAGAATAGCCTAATAGCTAGAAGTAGAGGAAGATTAAGAAAGACTATAGGTGAAACGATTAAAAAAGATTTAGATTTGAATGGTATTTCTGAAGACTTAGTTTATGATAGGGCATAATGATGTCATTTGATCCATATAGCCAACCCCACCTAGTGGAAAAAAGCTTGGTTGTTGTTGTTGTTGTGAGTTTCAATGGTTGTTAGTAACTTGTTCATGGAATGAGTTTGAGTTAGAAACTTAGAACTTGTCATTTGGACCTTTGATGCTAAAAGTGAGAAAGTTAGGTCATGAATGAGTGATTTTGTGTTTGCATCCAATTTAGAGGTTTTTATTGGTGATTAATGATTCCTATGTGTTAGTGAACTTGTTAGGGACCTTAAATCACCTAGAAACTGGATTAGAGTGGCCAAAATCTGTAACTTGTTCCAATGGAACAATACCCGAATTCTGCAGAATTTTGCAAAATCCATTTTCAGCTGCTTGCGCCGCGGCGCAAGGTGTTGCACGCCGTGGCGTGCGTGTGATACTACTTCCAATATTGAGACCCGAGAGCTGGGCACCATGGCATGGCCATGTGATGCCGCGGTGTGTGAGTGGGCAGAGGGTAGGGTGCCGCGGCGTGGCCGTGGTGTATCGCGGTGTGAGCTGTAGGATCTTCCAACTTTGTGCTTTTGATGTTTTGGAACTTCTTAAGTGATGGAATCACTCTTTGATACCTTTTAAGTGGGTTGAGGCACCAATGAGAGTATTTCGAGGAGGAAATTACTACCTAGTATGTGTGAGGAAAGTGTGAAACCTTAGGCAACCAATGGTTTGGGAATGTCATAGGCTAGCACTTAGAATCTTGATTCATGTAGGTTAGAGTTTATTATCACTTGTGATGCTGATATGTGATGGGAATGACACATAGTATGAGTATGTGAGTATTTCTAAATTGATAGTTGGAAAACCTCGTGGAAGAATATAAACACGTTTAAGGGCATTCATTATGAACTCGTGTAGGAGAGTATCTAATGTGGCATTGAATGTGTGTTAAATATCATTTTGCATGTTTTCTCACACACTTGCTATTTTCACATATCTGTGAATGGCATATGAGATGATAACAATACACTCATTGAAGTGAGATGAAATAGTCTATTCATTGTCAGGTAGTGTTAAATGGTTGGAGCCATACTACGTAGAATAATACAAGGAACAGAGTTCCTGGGAATGGTTGAGTTTCATAACATTGCACTAACACTATTTTTACTTCATTGCATAACCATTGTCTTAGGACATGTTTAGACATAAACATACAACATATCAAGCATTACATTTGCATGGTAATTGTAGGGGCAGTTACCTTAATCGATGATATTTACGATTGTATGAGCAGTTGTATAATATTGTTGATAGTTATGGTTGAGGTTACGATTATGGTTTGCCTTGTGAATATTACATAGGTTGTATGTTAATATTCTTGTGGCATTGAGCAGTGGCTCATTTATCTGTTGCAGGTGCAATCGGATGTTATAGTTTGATTTATTCATCGTTATGGATAAATGCTGGTATTAGAATGCTTATACTGAGAAATTGTGATTTCTCACCCCGATTGTATTCTTATGTAAATTCAGGTGAAAGCGTATCAAAAGGAAAGAGAAAGTCGTTTGAAGATGCATAGTATAAATGCTTGTTTAGGCGAAACTTGTATATATTTTATATTTGTTTAGTTGTTTGAAGTTATGTATGACAATGCATCTTTTTGTGGCAGTAATGTATTTATATATATAGCGGTTGGACAACGTGACTCTCCATAATGATTTATTTCCATGAATATTATGGTTTTGGTTAATGTTTGAGTTGAAAGTAACATGACTAGTGTTGGTTATTCTTATATACGTCAGGTATATCGGGATGCCAATATTAGGATATTATAATTTTCACCCCTATCGAACACCCTTGCCTCAATATTGTTGGCCTATAAACTATTTTTAAGCTGGATTGAATTTTGATTTAAGGCAAGTTGCACCGACATAACCTATATAATGGATGCAATCACATTATTTCTACAGCCAAACTCATATACTTATCCTTACACACATTATTTTGGAAAAAAAAAATTCAAACCAACCTTATTTTCTTCTACTTTTCCTCTCTCTTTTTTACTCAAAATGGATAAATGTAAGAGGAGGTGTATGTGTTTGGGTGTAGAAATTGTGTTTGCGGTTCGTTTTGAATCGGTTTTGAGTCAAAAAGTCAATCAATCAAAACAATGTTATTTACATCAGTTTGAAATGTATTAGATTGGTTATATTTTGAAAATCAATTCAATCCAAACCGATGATTTAATCAGTTTTTGACCAAAAAAAATTTAAGCCTAAAATGTTGTGAGTCAAAAGCAATTTAGCCTATTGAAAAGTAAAAAATAAGAAATAAAAGAAGTAAAAAATAGAAATAGCTCATTTTGCATGCTTAAAATAATATTTAATCACATAAAATAAAAAAGTATGTGAGAAATTATAATTATTATAAGTAAAAATATAAACTGAATAATAAATAAATATATTATATAATGTTAATCGATTTGGATTCGATCAATTTTTTTTTTTTTTTAATTATTATAAGTAAAAATATAACCATAATTGAAAATCGATACAATTCAATCAATTTTCAAAAAAGAACCAAATTTATTTAGTTTTGATTATATTTAGATTTTTCAGTTTCAATTTTTTATTTGGATTGATTTAGTAGAAATAAGATTAGTGATAATGGATGAAAACCACCTTCCCTAATCTTTGTTAAGGGGGTTATGAGTAATGACCCAATAAAATTTAAAAAAAAAAATTATTGTTAAGAACTTAAAGGGTTGATCACTTATTTCTTGATTTTAATGAATCATATCATATATTTTTCATAACAATTTGCTTGATTTTACTATTAACTAAGTAATTTTTACTTATTAAGTTTCGGAACGGAAACTAGGAAGAAAAAATCCATTTTCTTAACAATTCACTTTCTCAAGTTAGGCGTGATATTTCATAGTTATTAGTATGGATAAATTGAATTCAATTAATAAAGTCTATAATTTCTTGAAAACTATCATAAAAATTTCAAATATTGTTTGGAATTGGATAATAGCTGTTAATGAATATTAGCTTTTTAAGCAATAACGGACCCCCAAAATTTTAAGTAATTAGGACAAAAACAGTGAAGATGTGTGTTTTAAGTTTTTTAGAATTTACTTATCTATGATAGTGATAAAATTTAAAACATAATCGGGACAAAAATGCCAATCACTACCATGTAACTTATCCATCCATGTTTTCAAGTACTATATGCCAGATAAGGGTGGGCAAAATATTAAACAAAAACTGAACTGAATTGATACATAAAAATTTGAACCGTATGAACCAGTTCACATATGGTTCAGTTGCGTAAATATTTAGAACGTATCTATTGGATAATTAGTATGACAGATTTTCACAGCGTACGTGGAAGATGTCACGACGAAAGATAATTAAAACTACGAAAATTTAAGAAATTACCATCAATTTTTATTTTAGGAAAATAACTTAAAAAATTATTTTGTAAAATTGGTCTTTAGAAAATTGAGACTAGGTTTGGGACTCTGATTATATACAAAGAATGATAGAGACTTAATTTCACTCCACTATTAATACATTCGTCTTAAAACTGTTATCTTAAAGCTAATTATACAAATTAATTACTAACCTCAACAACATTCATTTTACCCCTTTTTAACAAGTAAAAACAAAATTTTCACTACAAAAAAACAAATGCCATATACCCACAGACATCTTTAGCAACAAACATTAAAACTATGGGTATATATAATCCATACCTGCAGATATATGTTTCTGCCACTACAAATCTTAGTGACATATGCAAAATCCGTGTGGGGTATATGTAATGTATAGTTACATATATATATATTCCTATCACTATAGGTTTTAGTGGTAGGTGCAAAAAATTGTGGGAATATATAACTTATACCTATAGATATATATTTCCATCACTATAGGTTTTAGTGAAAGTGCAAAAATCGTAGGTATATATAACCTATACCTATAGATGTATGTTTTAGCCGCTATAAATTTTAGTGATAGATGAAAAACTATAGGTATATATAATCTAAACTTACAAATATATATTTTTGTCACTATAAATTTTAGTGATATGTGAACAATTGTGAGCATGTATAACCTATACCTATATATGTATATTTCCCCCACTATAATTTTTTTTATACAAAAAAGTTTAGGGTGAACACTATAAATTTTAGTCACATAGTTTACTAACAAATGTATATTTTTTAGTATAATGTTTTTATTATCTTTTTTCTGATTTAATATATACGTGAAAAAGAATATAAATAATTTTTAAAAGTATCAGAATACATTTTATTTCATTAAAAGACTTAAATGAATTAAATATTTTGAAAAATGAAAAAAATCATGTTTAATTGTTTTATGAGCATATGGATTTTTTATAAAATATATCACCAAGCTCTTATATAAATATGTGCAATAAAATAAAGTATAAAAGGGAAATAATTTACTCATAATTTTTTCTTTTATTTAAATAAATCATATAATATTTAAAATTGAAAATGGTTCCACCCTTTTTCATTCACATCACGTACTACTATCAAACTCACCTCACGCGCACTACGCTCAGACAATAGCTCTCTTTTTGCTATTTGAAAATGGTTGGAGGCGGAGTTAAGTCTTTTCCCCCAAATTCTTGCTAAGCAAATTTGGTGAGTTTTTCTCTCTCTTTCCCTGAACTCACCTTTTTTACGTACGATGCTTAGTTATTGGAATTTCAGCTTAATTGAATCCACTTATCTACGAGTTTTTGATAGAGTGTATGATGAAGTAGTTGGCTGCCTAATTACCCAAAGATAGGGACACATATTAGGCTTGTCTCTCTCGAGTAGGATTGCAATTGTATCAGTGAAGTTGATTTTTTTTCCCCCACCTTCTGCATCGGCTACTTAATTCATCTGGCCTAGCTGTCATTATTATAATACTGGTTGCTTAAAGAATTGTCATTCAATTTCTTAAATACTGCCATTGTCTTTTTTTTTCCGATTTAACTATAATACTCAGTCACTCAAGAATTTTCTTATGGATACTCTTGGTGGAGATTGCTTAGAACTTTAAGATTATGTGGTACAGAAGTTGAAAGGAAAACATTAAGATTTTAGTCAAATTTCAAAAATCAAAAGACTGAGAGAACAGAAGACTTGAACTGCCACAAATTGCTTATGCATTTAATTTATCAAAAGTATACGTGGAGATGCATGCCTGAACATTACATACACTCTTTCTATCCAAGCAAGAGTTACTGTCATGACTTTACCTGTATGAATTAACAAATATGAATATATCTCATTTAAATGTTGGTTAGAAATAGTAATGACTGTCATTGCCAGAAAAAAAAATGTTACCTAATAATATCAAATTTGATATTTTGGGATCTTAGTATCGGTTTGGTATCAAATAATATCAAATTTAGCTATACTTATGGTTTTACTTAATTGCTACTACATAGGTAGTTAAGTACGCATTAGATATGAATGGGGAGAGGGCAGAAGCTGCTCTTCCTCCTAAGAGATTGCTGTAATTTGCGGAGGACACTGCTAATTGACCCGCATTTCAAGTTTGCTTAGTACAGCACTTATATTATAAAAATATTATTTATTTTTAAACTAAACTTAAAAATATTTTTTGCTTGATGAATTATTACATATATTTTATTTAATAAAATTAATTTTATTTAATTATTTTTTTATTGAAATTATATTTATTTTTATCATTTAATTCTTAATTTATTCATGTGAAGTGCAAAATCTAGTTTTTTAAAAATTAAAATACAAATATGGCACGATATGGCAGAACATATATATGTATATATACATATAATTTCATAAAATATAAAAAATATAAAATCATTATAAAACATTATAAAACATGTCATTTGGAATGACTCAAACTACCAATTGCCAAATAAAACTTTTAATAAGTCAAAAAGCAAAATAATATAATAAAAAAAATCATAAGCTGCCAATTACCAAATAAAAAAAAGGCAACTATATAATATAATAAAAGATCATAATTTATATAGATGCTATGAATTAAGACCCAACCAAAGGCAGAATAATCATGATCAGCTAACGTGACGACAAAATTTTAGGCTTTCCTAAGGTGAGGGCCAGATTTTAGATTTTATCAGAAGCAAAATCTAAAATGAACTCAATGATTTTTTCACCATACTAATTTTTTCACCAAACAGTTTCTTTATTATTGCACAAACATGGGATTCAAGCAAGAGAATATAACAAATCATATAAATAAAAAGAATCCCAACCATTATAATGATGGGATAAAAAGAACTCATTGATTTTTTCACCATATTAATTTTTTCACCAAACTAAGTCCAAACCGTGTGTGAACTAAACATGACTAAAACCTCTTCCTTATGCAAAACAAAGCTTATAAATGCTCTCATCTAGTCACGATGATAGCACAAAATGAAAAAATTAATCTCACCTATATAAGCTTTTATATTAGTTACTTCCTCTGCTCCCAATTTTGGGTCCAGAGGACCATCTTCTGCCAACATTGCCTCCTCTAATGCCAGCGAAAATTACCTGGTTTGCTCTTGTACAATCAGTTCTGCTCCTGGAAGCTGAATGATGATAAATTTTTAATGAGTAAATGCCCAATATTCTTGCAGAAACAACTGCAGCCAACATAATTTAACTACACGAAAGCTATCCAACAAAGATTTAACTGCAGCCAACTTATCCATGAATTCCAAGCTTTATGTATTATCAAAGATTAACGAAGAGCTTAGCAAAAGCTATCCAACACGAAATTTTCTCTTCCATGACGTGAAACTCACATTTTCTTGAACATTTGTGATCACCATTTTAAACCATCTGCAAGTCCATTCCATATATCAAATATATAAGTTTATGAATCCATGCATGGAAAATAATAAATAACTCAAGTCAGAAGTAGCATTTGGTTTTCCAGACGGGATCTTATTATTAGACTTAGTTGCCCCTTCATTTTTAGATTTTTTATGGCCATATCCATTAGATGACTTAGGCTACCCAACTTCTTGTAAATTCATCCTCACCCACAGCCCCTGCCCTACTAATCTAGAATACTTAGAAAGTCAACTTATATATATATATATATTCATGAAACAATAATCTAATCTCCAGAGACTTTACGTAAGATTAGAAAGCAGAAAGATATAAAATGAAATAACCACAAAGGATAATTCACTAAAGGACCAGATATATATCTCTGTTTTGAATTTTATTCTCCAATAAGTTACCTAATTTATTGTTTGATGTTGTTCCCCATCCCCCCTCCCCAAAAAAAAAGGGGTTTGGTATGGGCTTTACTACTTAATCATCATTAATTTTAAATCTTTCCTAGTACTTTTTGTCTGTGTTTGATACTATTATAAACAAGTCTAAAGATCACCCTCTCCTGTTGAAAGAAGTCTAAAGAAGCCTTAAACAAGTCTTAAAAAAGATCCAAACTAGTAAAGAATAGCCTAAACTCACATTGAAAGATCCAAACTAGCATTAGTATAAGAAAGTTGGAAAACAATTAGATTGCTTGATTCCTTGAGCCTGCCACAAAACTGTCATAATTAACCCGCATAAAATAAGACCAACATTCAAAAATGTTAACAAATAGATATAGTAGCCCAAATAAAGGGGCCTGACAAACATAATGTTCCCAAATTCTTTATGAAATAGAAAAAAATTTGAGAAGCGACAGAAATAGTGTGAGGTAAGAGAGGAAGGTTAGAAACAAAATAAAATACGAGAGGTAGTCAAATTAAAAGGTTAGCAATGCCAGGTTGAAGTTGTTAGGTGACAAGAATCTAATTTGGACACACAATAATCTAACAAATAAGAAAAGAATTAAGAGAAAAACTAACAACCAATAAGAGAAAAAACAAACTTCAAAGTATATTTGAGGCAGGTGTCAAATTGGATTTTATCACCAGAACAAACTCAAAAGCAAAAAACAATTAAACAACTCACAGCTAAAAGGCGATAATCACACTCCCTTTCAATAAATGTTGGAATCTGACTCCATTGAAAAAAACAATTGATCAGTTGAGATTTATTCACCGAGATAAATATATTCCTCTCATATCTATAAGCTTTTTCTCCACTAACTGAACCAAAAAATCAAACACTAGAATCTATAGGCTTTTTACTTGTAACATTACCACAACCACCACAATCTGCGACTTGAAATCCATAAGATCCATAAAATCAAACACATTGCAACAAAAATTAAACACAACCACAAAAACATTGAAACATTACACAACAATTAGAATCTGCAATCTAAAACCCAAGCAGCATTAGGATAGCACCTTAGCCATTTGAAAAACTTACAGAATCGTGGGTCAAATAGGTATCGCAGTAGTCATAATAGTACCTGCAAAGGAATGAAAGATTAACGAGTCACAATCACACGGATAAGATAAGGTAGCAAATGAAGCAATGCAGTATTTGAAAATGAACCAGAGAGGTGGAAAAAATATCATGCTATCAAAATTACTCTTCTACAAAGAACTTATGAAAAGTGAAGCAGAAATAGAAATGCAGAGCTAATGGACAAAATTTTCACCTCATGGCTAAAACTAACAAAATGACCCCTCTTCATTTTTCCATTCTTACTTGTCTTCAAACGCCGTTTTTAGGACATAATCACGTTAAACACAACTCAATGTGCATTTTCCTAAACATTATTAATTGAGCATGAAAGCCCAATTGAATGGGCAAATCTTGCACACTTGTTCAGCCAAACATGCACTAAAATATCTATGTTCTGCACAATTAGCAAAGAGCATGCTCAACTTCTATCATGAATGTGGGTAACTTCCCACTTTCTCAAAAAAAATGTTGATAATTATTGGTAAATCATTTTTTGAGCCAATAAATAGGCCATTGAGAGATTCTTTTCTCATCAAATGAAGTTCACAATGGAACTAGCAAGACTATTAACCATAAACCAAAAATGCAGCAACAAGAGTATCAAACTATCACTTACACTATTCCTTTAATCAAAAGAAACATTTTCATATAACTTTAAACTTGGACCAAACAAGGACAAAGAAATTGGGGCAACATTTTATTACAAGAAAACACAACTATAAGCCACCTTAGAACTCTGACACAAAATCCAGTTTCTGATATACAGAAAAAGGTTTAAATGATCTCACAAAAACATCATAACCACAATCTAACACATCCCGATTTATAAAATCAGTTCACCCTAGGAAAACCACCTGATAGGATAATAACTTCAACAACACACAGGTTTGCTATCAAAGGCTTCTCTTGCTTCCAATAAGTCAGGACAAAATCTCTTCGCAAGAATTTCCACCTGCTCAGCAAATGACTTTCCCCTATGCTGTCCAATATATTGGACCATTTGGTTCCATCGTTTTCTACATACATCACCAAACCTATGCTCAAGCAGATTGTCCCAGTCTACCTCCTCCATGCAGCAAGCATCCAAGGTAAATAAAGCATTAACCAAGCGGTAGTCGTCAGCATCACTCCATATACCATAAGCAACCATAGGTGATGTTAATTGCTCATACCACTTTTTGCAGCAATGTGCACTAGATCTAGTCGCCAATTTGTTACCAATTGCCTCCCAACTAATATTATCTCGCAGCATACCATGTTGTGATTTTTTATATGCCTCTAAAGCCCTTGCACGTAGATCCAAGTTCACTAAATCAAATAAATTTTGATATTCCTCTTGGGACCATCGTCCTTTATTTTTATTGGTTAATTTTATTCTACGCCATGCATCCTTCACATGAAATCGATTTTTACCCAATACTTCAGCTATCGATTTCCAATCAGATCCATGTTGTTCTTGGACTTTTCGAATAAATTCAAGCTCATCAGGTGTCCACTTTCGCTTCTCACCCCTTTCAAACAAAATATGAGCACGATTATACACGCTATTGTTAGGCCTCTGAGGTAAAGCTGCTCCAATTTCCTTCCAACAATCTCTAATTTCAGCATGAGATTTGCAATGGAGAACCATATCTAGACCTTCATCACCCAAATCATGAGACTCTATATAGCTAAAAACAGCTGCTTTAATCTTTTCATCTTCTTCTAGTGTAAACCTTTTCCCACGCACTAAACCATCACAACAAACCTCCACTCGATCAGAAAAAGTTACTTGTTTAGGTTTGGATGCTTCACCAAGAGAAGGGTTTGGAGATTTACCAATACTTGCCTTAGTTTTCTTCTTCTTCGTCTTCTTACCTTGACAATCAACTTCATTAACAAGAGAATGTGCATTAGCATCTCCTGTGTTGATTCTATCCAAAGGAAGATCATCTTCATTGTTTTTGAACTCATTACCCCCTAATGAATCATCACAATTTTTTCTTTTCTTCATCTTGCTTTGCTGGTTGTCATCCAAGAACTGCATTTCTTTATCATCATCAATATTACTATTTATCACTTCAATATCTTTTCTCCCCTTTCTCTTTTTTCTCTTATTGATGTGGTTCTCCTCTTCCCTATTCCTCGTGAATGTAATATTCCCTTCAACGGAGCAGGCTTGTCTCTCAGCTGCTTCACCAGTACAATTTTCCTCACGGGCTTCAATTGAAGTGAGTATTTCATCAATTCCATGCTTTTTCTTTCTCTCCTTATGCTTCTTTTTCTTCCCTTTATTTGGCTCCAGCTCAACACTAATTCCCAAATTGCTTCCGTCAATTTCAGACCCTTTCTTCTTGACTTTCTCATCCATGAGATTTGTATTATTACAGGTTACACCAGCAACGCAAATCTGAAAAAAAAAAAAGACAGAGAAAAAATAGATATAAATTATGGTTTCTGCGAGGAAGAACAAAATCAACTTTCACGCTTAAAATTGTCACAGGATATACTGTTACATAAAAAAGAACATCAAAGTGTTGAAGAAGAGAAGAAACTTTCCCCTTTAACGCAATCCAAACTTAGATATCCATTCTTACTCATTTTAGCTCTCTCATGTTTCAGGTTTAGGTCATGGTTCACCTTTCCTTAACCTTATCTTTTGTGAAGTGACACACAACAATCTCTGATTTCTTTTTGTTTTCTTATATTGTTACTTGCTCATTATCAATTGAAAAGCAATTACATAAGAAGATGAGACATACTTATCAATCAAATATTCTTTTACTTTCAAACGGGGCAATATCCTTTCTTATAAAAAAGAAATCACAGCACAGTATTATCGCTAGCGAATTAAGAAAAACAAAAAGAAAATAATAATCAGATTGATTTGTACTAGCCTTAGCAAAAACAAAGGCAGGGCATGACCAAACACAGTACTAGCCCTAGCAAATTGGCTTTAAACAAGGAACAAGTAGTGGAATCGAAAATCAAAAGCAAGCACCTAAAGGAAGAAGAAGCTGGACGAAGAAGAAGGAAAAGGGCAAAGGGCGTAGCGTATCTGAAAGGAAGAAGCTCTGGACGGCAACGATGGCTAGGGCTTGGTCTTCGAACAACTACCCTACCCAAATTAATTTTTTTTAATTAATTATATCTAGTGTAGTATAAGCTTCACAAGAGCATAAAAAGGAACACTTTACTGAACAAGGGCATGCTTTAACATTTCAATCAAAAGTAAGATTGGTTTATCCTCAACTTGTTCAAAGATTTGATAGATATACAGGTTCATAAACAAAACAGGTTTCAGTAACTCACGGGTCGCGGTGGTAGACGACGGCGTAACTCGCGGATCGCGGTGGTAGGTGATGGCGTGACTCGCAATCTTAGTGGTAGGTGACAGCGTGACTCGCGGTGGTCGTAATGACTCCTGACGGTGTGGCTTGCGGTGGTCGTGAGGAGGGGTCACAGTGGTCGCCTGGCTGGCAGTAAGAACCTAGAAGGAACTCAGAAAGAAGGGAGCGGTGCTGCTGTTCTAAACTTCTGATTCTAAAGTTAGGGATCTAGCGTCCCAGTATTACTGTGTTAATTTTAAAAAATTAAAATTAAACTAAAAATAAAAATAAATATTTATGTTATATTATATATTATACTAACGTTTGTACCTGTACATATATAGGTAATAGGTAATTAGTATAATTTTTATTTTTGAAGTAATAAAAAAATTAATTATAAAGTATATTGTATTGGAAATGATTTAAATAAATTATATTTTAATTAATTTTATTATATATTTATATAAAGTTTTCATTCTTGTTATATAGACATTAGTTAATAGATTTTTTATTTATAAAATTATTAAAGATGTAATTAAAATATATCTGTAGTAAAAATATTTACTAAATTAAATTTCGAATAATTGTATAATATATTTATATAAAGTTTTTATTTCATTTTGAGAAAGACTTTTGTTAATCATCATTTTTAATTTAAAATTGTATGAACAATTTGTTGCATAAAAATTATAAAGTTTTCATCATATGATGTAGATATTAAATAGTAGAATTTTTATTTATGTAGTTATTGAAAATATAGTAAAAATTATTTTGTAATAAAAATATATTTAATATATTTAAAAAAATGTCATTTTATATTTACATAATTTTTATCATTTGATTAAAGTTGATCATTCTTTACTTTTTATACACCTGTATTTTAATTCTGTCACTTCTATCTGATATGAGTTGATGTACTCTTATAAAATGTATATGAGATTATGTTCTCTTATAAAATATATATCAAGCATATTGACAATTTTTTGTTAAAAAATAAATTAATTAACAATAAAAATTATGTATATAAAAAGTATATATATCCATAAATAAGAAATATATATCATTATAAAAATAAATATTCATCTCTATAGATAGCTTTTTCACACTAACCTTACATCTAAACTAAACATTAAAATATTTAAATCATACAAAACAATACATACATTAGAATAAAAATAATTATTTTAATAAACATAATTGATAATCTAGATTTCAGTAAAAAACTAATAATCTAGATTTTTAATAATAAATTAATTAAATAAATCTATTATGTACTTATGTCAATTTTTCACCTGTATAAGATGTAAATTATGATTTCATGAAAAATTTTCATTCACTCAAATGTAGATTTTAGAATATTCAAATTGAAGATAAAAAATTTCTACATCAATATTATGAAAATCTAAAACCAAAGAAATGCATACTCTTCTAGTATGTTTGCCATGCTATACACGGAAGAAATGAGATACAAGCTTCTACTGAAAATATAAAATAATAAATTATTTACATTATTTTGAAACAAATAAATTATATTTATTGAATTATTGCTTCTAAATAGGGATGACAAAATTATCTATACTTGTGGAAATATGTGAAAATTATATGCTATATAGGGGGATGAGTCTCGTTTAATAAATGGGGAACGAGAACGAGGATTATAAGTACTTTACCACTTTGCGTATCCATAAATCATTAAGTATATTTTTTATTTAATAAATATAATATATTATGATTTTTTTCTTTTTTACTTTGAGATAAGAAGAAAATATATATATTTTTATTATTTTAAAATATATTTTTTATTGAATGATCCTATAATAATAAAACTTGTTGAAAAAATATATACTATTTATGTAATAGTTATTTATGTAAACTAATTATTACAAAATATAATTGAATTTAGTTTATTATTTATAATAATCTTTTAATTTTGTAAGAATCTTAGATTGTTGAACAAAATTATAATATGTGATTTTAAAGTTTATTTTATTTATATTTTTTGTAATTTTTAAGATTTTATTTTAAATTATTAACTACCTACAGATACCCATGGATACCCTCGTCTACCAGTGGGGATTACAAATAGGTACCCATGATACCTGCCCCCGCTCTACCCCATTGTCATCCCTAATTCTAAAGGACACAAGTAATAATATCAATTTGAGATAGAAAGAATACAATAATTATTGAAAACTAACCAGCGCGTGATTTCACACACCATAAGTGCGCATCTGGGGAAGTTGGAGACCAATGTCTCTGTCAACCTCACGATGGAGCTACAATAGAGCAACCATGAGAGAATGTTTGGGCTCCATTCACATGGCCGTATTTTGCGTGACAACACAGCCCTTCCTCGCCCTGCACGCGGGTAGGCGTGTATCATCAGAGACCAAAATAGCCTCCTTCGTCCTCTCGCTACATCAAGCAGTGACCATGGCATCCTTGTGGGTTACATTCACTTGCAATGGCTAAAACAGCCACCAATCTTGTCGAATTCCACGTGAAAACAAACCGACAACAAAAATGGAGGAAGCCCACAGTGGTTCAAGGGAAAAAACTTACCATTTTCATGGTGATTTGCAACAACCCAATAGAGGCATATCTGCCATTAATGGCATATGACCAAGCTCTATAGCGATCCAGGCCCTTCGTCCTTGGTTCGTGAGTGATTTTAACTCAAAAGATTCAAGTAACCCAGAACACTACACATCCAACATCATTAAAAAAATAAATAATGAAATCTTTGTTTTATGTGTTCTTATCAATTTAAAAACATTGCTTTAAAAATATACCAATGCGAAATTCATTCAAATCCCAACTTTGGCAACCGAATCAAATCTTTTATTATTTGGTTTAAGAATGAGGATTTGTCAAGTCCTAAATCCCCAAATTTCAAGGAATTCAAAAATTCCTAAATTTAATTTCAAGTTTCTAAACTTAGTATAACTCACTCTAATATCACTTGTTCATTGTTAGTCTGTATCTATCTAGGTGCAAAGAATTGAAGGGTCTTGAAAGTGAGGATCAGTTAAGATCTCTTGAATATATTAGAAGGTGCTCAAGTCTCAAGAAGTTTTCAATGTCCTCAGAAAAAATAACTCATTGGGATTTCATAATAACGTTTTAAATACTCCATAACTGATTTGGAGCATCGATGCTCCCAACTTCATAACTGTTGATATGTATGCCAAAATGATCTATGGTTGAAAAGTGTTACAGGTAACCTGTATGACAGGTTACCTTTATCATACCTTTTTTTCTCTTATCTTTCTCTCTCTTTTCTTTCTCCTTCCCCTTCCCTATCATCTCTGCTTCATAACTAGAAAAGAAAATAACCAAAAAAAAAAAAAAACAAGAAAACAACCAAAGACATAACCATAACTAGAAAAGAAAAAGCCTTTTTCATGGTTTGTGCCTGCAACTCAGATCTTAGTGAACCTAGGCTAGGAGAAAAATCCCAGATCAACAACTAGTCTTTTATTTTATTTTATCCTCTTTATTATTTTTTAATTTTTGAATAATAAAATGACGTTTCCAGTTTCTTCACTAAGCTTTATCCCCTTTTTAATAAAATTAGCAACTAGCCTTTTATTTTTTATTGTATCCCTGATCATGGTTTCTTCACTCAAGTTGAGTAAAAAAACCATTTTTGAAAGGCCAAGCACAAAGAGCAATTGATAGGTTGCAGCTTGTTCACATTGATTTGTGTGGTCCTATGGTAACTTTGTCACCTAGAGGATGCAAGTACTTTATTTTATTTATTGATGACTTGACAAGGATGTGTTGGGTTTATTTCTTAAAAGACAAAGTTGTTGTTCCATAAGTTTTTTTCAACTTCAAGACTTTGGTGGAGAACAAATGTGGCTACAAAATTAAAGTGGTTAGAGGTGATAATGGAGGGGCGTATACAAGTGACCTGTCTTTTCTGCTCAACTAGCCTTTTCTGCCACACTAGTGATGTTTATAGTGAACTCGGTGTAGAGAGAGAAAGGAGCGATGATTCTGGTTTTAGAAAGAGAAAGTTCTTCTATTATAGAGAGAGAAAGCACTGAAAAGAGAGAATAACAACAAATCAATAGTTAATTTTGTAATTACACAAAACTTACATTTAAAAAAAATTAAGTCAAAGGTTTTTTTACCTATTACAGTGGATAATTTCATTAGAGCACTGATACTCAAAATCTTGTTAGGAGTATTGTAAACAGCTCCAAATTTCACGAGCACAAGTACTGAAATATTGACCTTATTTATTGGGCGTCTCAACAAACTTAGAAGATTAGAGCTCAATGGCTTTACTTTAAGGGTGTGTTTGGGAGCAAGGGATAGAAGGGAAAGGGAAGGAAGGGAGATGCTTGTCCTGGCAAAATCCTTGTTTGGGAGAGAGGAAAATAAGAGGGAATGGAAAGTGAAGTTTTTATCAACCCTCCAAAATCCTCCATTCTCAGTTCCCCCAAATTGAGGGGTTTGATATAACTTTACCCATTTTATCCTTCACTCCATTTCATCTGTATTCACCCTCTTCCTAGTCATTTCTCTCCCAAACCCATAAACAGGAGCGTCATCCTCACCACCTTGCTGCCAGCAAATGTGAAATAATTAATTTAACCAGATTTGGCATAGGAGTGGGACCTGCCGTCGAGGCTTACACTCGTAATCTCCGAAAACTGGCTCTTCCCAACACTGCTGGTCGTAGCAGTGGTAGTAGAGAACTCGTTGAGGGTAGAGGAGTTTAGTTCAGGACGAGAGAGAAAGGAAAAGCAGAGACCCATGTGAAGCTCTGTTTGTTATGCTTGGTTGGTTGGCACTTGGCCAACGAAATTGTAGAAGAAAAATGGGTGTTGGTGGGTTGAAGGAGGCAGAACCACACAAAGGGAGAAAGAGAGAAGACTTGGTTGGAGTTAGAGAGAGAGAGGAGAGAGAAGTGTTCTTGTCTTTTTCGTTATATTTTTCTCAATTCTGTTGTATGTACTTCCATTTTTTACATTCAAAATGGAGACCGTATGTCACGGTTGTTTTATACTTGGTCAATCACTATATATATATATATATATATATATATATATATATATATATTAATTATGTTAATTTTTTTGAATAAAGGGTAAAATGGTAAAAATATATCTTAAACCCTCTATTTCCTTTCCTTCATATATTCTACACTCTCAAACAAAGAGGAGGATAAACCTTTCATTTTCCTTCCCTTCCTTTCCCTTTAAACCCCTCCCCTTCCTTTCCCTCCAAACTTCCAAACACACCCTAAAATCTTCCAAATAAGTTATCTTGTTTGAGAAATCTTCCAAGAACTTTGTATTTCCAACTACCCTGGACTATTGATTGACAAATAAAAGCTACATATCATTTTTAATGGCTTGCAGTCCTTACACAAGCTATCTCTGAATCCAGGCAGCTACTTATCTGAGTTACCTGACAACATTAGTGTTTTGTCATCATTACGTTTATTAGATGCAAATGGAAGCAATATTGAGTATTTGCCTGCAAGCATCAAGCAACTTACAAAGCTGTGGAATATTGAGTTAAGGGATTATAAGAGGCTTTGATCTCTACCAGAGCTTCCACAAACAATTTCTCTGTTAGATGCCAGTAATTGCACATGGCTGGAGATAATAATCACTACAAGGACTTCAACTCTATGGAAAGAATTTGGCCCAAACATATGATGTCCTCTATTTTTGGAAGACACCTATTCCTCAATAAAGCAAAGTGAAAATAAAATTGTAGTTGGAGGACATTTAGGCTGCGTTTAGTGCACATGATAATATAAGATATGATAGTATAAGATAATATAATAAAGTCTGATAGTATAAACAAATTGATAAGTTCTTATACTATTAAACATTTGATATAAATAGTATAAGTAACTTGATAGTATATGTAACTATTTAATATGACTATACTACCCTTTACCGTCTTCACCATATCCTCCACATTGGTCATGCTAGTCAACTGCACATCACAAAAACCTCAATCTAGAAATTCCTTTGGAACACGTTTTCAATCATACTTTTGTGGTCCACCCAAAATCCCAAACACCTACAACCTAAAAACACAAAAGACAAATTCAATCCCAAAATACAAACTCAACACACCACACATAACATAGCTCTTGCCATGAACCCATAAACATGGTAAATAACACAAAACAAAACCATTCATATCAAGAAGCTAAAAGCCAAACACCAAACACAACTAGCAATCAAACAGAGACTTCATAACCAAATCAACAGCCATAATAATAATCATCTCCAAGAACAGAAGCACGAAAATCCCAATCACTAGCGAACTGAACCCTAGAGGACCCATCAGCCACCTTTGCATGAGAAGTTAAACCACCGCCGTCACTTGTCTGGCACGACAAGCCAGCGCTGACAACCCCCATGGCCGAACAACTCGCACTATCCCACGATGTCAAATCCCTACCACATCAGATCTGCAAACCATGCCCCTAATGAAATCCATGGTTGTGTCGTCAAACTTGCCAACCTCCTCCGTCGACACTGTAGTTGGTCACCGGTGGAGATCTGGTGGTAACTGGTGTTGCTAGGTGGGAGGCTTAGATAGAGAGAGATGAAATTAATGGGTAAGATGAGAAGAAATATCCTGTCAGGTCTAATCAGGAGATGAGGGGAGGATAAAGTAATCAGGTTAGAATAGAATAAAAAAGTTTAACCTGATTTAATTATACTATCAGGTTAAAGTACTAAACACTTGATAAAGTCTGATAGTATTAGCTAATACTATCAGGTCCTCCTTATCCTACCCACCAAACGCAGCCTTAGTTGATTACTTGAGGAGGAGGAGAAATGATTATAATTACAAATTCAATAAGTATATAATGATAGTTAAATCAAGTATTAAGTTATATTTTTACTTTTTACTTCCTGTTGCTTTGTTATAGTCTTATAGAGTTAAAATGTTGAACTTTACTTATGAATATGCTATCCAATTATGTTAAGTGATCAAAATATATTTTTTAAATAATATTTTTGAAATATATAAACTCTTATGAATTTATGAATTTATGGTTCAAGTTTATTTAAACTTTTTGAGATTACCTAAACTCTCGAGTATTAACTACTTTCTTCAGTGAGCCCTTATGTTGCCCAAATGTTGAAGGGCTACTACATCTTTGCCTCAAATGGTTTCTTAGTTTTCTTTATTTTTTGTTTGTTGGGTAGTTCTCTGCCTGATGTACACCAAAAAAGAGTTTATAACATTCTTGAAGTCACCAAGTTTATTTGCTTCAAAATATCATTGGTGTCTATTGGGTTTAAGTTTTGATGATGAAAGATTTTTGTAGGAAAATTTATTGGGTTAATTGATAATCATGATTTTTCTTATCTATTAATTACCTTTTATTCATTTGGGTATAGAAGGAAAGTTTTCAAATAAACATTTCTTTACTCATAATTTGATTTCCATTATTGTTAGAGACAAGTCATTTATACCACTTTATGATTGGATCAAACTCTTTTATGTGTAAATGAATACTCCAACGTTCAAAAATTGAATGATATGTTACCATAAACTAGAGAAAAGGAGCAACTATTAGATCAACTACTAGGTAAATGAGCAAATACTAAAACAGAAGGAGCAACTATGTATTTTTTACATGGAATTAACTCCCACGAATTAGAGGTTGATTTTCCCTAATTTTCTTGTCTCCAATGGCTAGAAAAATAAGAAGAAGCTTTCCAATATAAATAGGAAGCCTTGGAGAAGATCAAGATACACCATTTACTCAATTCAAAATGTAAGGAATTGCTGAAAATATGTTATATTTGTTTTCCTCCTCCTAGTTAGTTCTAAATTTGTGTATCCACTTTATAGAGAGAGTTTGTTTTTGGAAAATTTTTGTTCTAGTGAAATAGGTTATTCTTCTTCGGGTAGAAGCTGAAGGAGGTTTTGGTGGTATCCTGGGTGAAAGAAACTATTGTAACTCTACTTTGAAGCTAAGGTAGAGGAAGGTTCGTCAGACTCCTTGTAAGAGAAAATTCAACAAGTGAAGAAAATCTTAAGCATTTGCTTGGAGACTAGATATAGGTCACGGATTGTGGCCAAACCAGTATAAAATTCATTTATGCATTTATCTCAACTTTTTCCTCTTTACTTTCAAATTTTACTTATGTTTATATTGCAATTGCTGTTTAATTAAATTTTAGTTGTATTTAAATTTTCTGTTATTGAACCCTATAGAATCAATTCACCCCCACTTGGTTCTGTCAATGTCAAAGACTGCTTTGTCCTGTAACATCTTTAACACAACTCAAGTGAATATGAATTGATTGTTTGTGTCATGTATCTTTTCGATAATGTTTAAAATAAATTTAATTTAATAATTCTAATTAATCTCATAATGACTAATGTGGTATATTGTATATCCAATGTGTTCAGAACTGTGTTCTGAGAGTTACCTGAGAATGTAAGAAATAGTGGATTCCTCTGAAGTACAGCAGCCACAATAATGGAGTGAACTGGTGAGTACCTGCAAAAGGCATTTCGATGCTTAAGTCAGTAGCTATGCAATAAGGATAATGTTTAATGAGAATTAGGGCATATATTTGTCCTCTTGCCTAGCATATATAAATATATGAGCATTTAAAAAGTATGGGGAGCCTGAGCGATTCAGTGTATACCGAATGTTGTCCCCTCGAATCATGGAGATTGATACTCTTATGATTTGTCCCCTCTTTATGAGTGGAGTGGTGCCTCTCATTTTTTTATCGAGGGGAACATGCATGGTGTATAGGCTGCTTTATGCACACAGTAATGTCAGGGTGCCAACCTTGTGGGTTGGGTTGCTTTAGATCTACGAACCCTTGAACCGGTCCAGAACAGTTACCCCTAGCTTAGTGCTTTGATAGGATAACTAAGTGTCAAGATACGAGTTCATCTAGAGCACACAACCCATGATGTACAAAGGGATCCGAGTTATAATGTTAACGTCAGATCTTGTAATGTTTTCCCAAAGGGTCGAGGTCTGTGATGTATCATAGAAGGCTCCCAAGGTTAAGGAGTAAGGCCGGGATCCTTGATGGATCACTCTGCTTAAGTTATTGTACCATTGTCTGGGGTAGACAGTAGGCTGCCCCCATGTATAGCTCATGGGGTCTTGTCTGAATGTACTTTAGTCTTAGAAAGAGATCTGTGGTGTCATTATACCATGACACCTCATTGAGGGTCTGTGATCCGAGGTGGGATGTCCCCAAACGACACGCATCATTTCAGTTTTGAACATTCTGAGCATTGTCCTTTTGGACACTTTTGTTTAGAAATAGTACAACACGTGGTTGGGGGTAGTGGAAGCCGTCGTTTGGGGTTCATAACATCATGATGAGCTGCTTTCAAATTTCAAAAAGGAGGCATCATGATGAGATGCTTTAATTGAAAAGGTGTATCTACCCCTGTTAATGATAGTGACTTGGGGTGACTTTTCGCGTCTATAAATAGGAATGAGGTTCAACCTTTCCTATTCTTTGCTTATTTTCCCACTCTAAACTTCCATCTCCGGTGACTTAAGTGATTTCTAGCATCTTTCACAATGGTTGTTAGTGATCCAAGGCCTTTCTCGCAACTTTTTTACTGTTCAGAAACTCTCTTTTACTCTAGAACTCAGGTACTCCTTATTTTCAACCTTTTTTCATTTTCCCTTTTCTTTAAACATTTAGTGGGGGAAAATGTTAGGGAGTGAGGAGACGGTACAAAATAGTGGCCTATCAATGGAGGTTCTGAGTCCTTGATTGTCTCCACCACCACAAGTACAACAGAGGCTTCAAGTCCACAGTGGGGATTCTGATGAGGGCCCGAGTTCTTCTATTAGAACAAAAATCCTAGAAATGCTTCAAAGGGCGGATCAAGCTAAATAACTAGCAAGGCGTGGGCCTGCTCGTTTGCTCCCCAAGCTTCTGGAGGCGTTAGGGGACCTAAGTGATTCCTCAGAGTCTAACTCAAATGCGTCCTCTATAGGTATAGCGCAGACCCGGAGGGCTACATCTGCAGAGAGGAGGAGGATTGCACCTGCAGAGCAGAGGAGGGCTGCACTTGCGTAACAGAAGGATCATATCTTTTTGCAAGACGTAAGCATGTATAGTGGGTGGACTGCGCGGTTGTAGGCACCCCTTCTATAATAGAGATGACCAAAGATGCCTATGGCAAGCAATAGTACATACAACTCACTGTGGATGGACTTAAAGATTGGGAGTTGATGCGTGAGGATATAACGATTAAAATTCAGATAAAATTTGGTTGTCAGGTCCACTAGAAAATAAAAACCTTACAACTAGTTGTAGTTAGTAAGGGTCGATCCACAGAGAACCAATTCAATTAACACTATCAAATAATTCCCAATTTAGACTCTGATTGACAATAAATAGTAAATAGGGGGTTTTGGAGTTTTGATGAACAATGAACAGTTTCAAAAATAATAACAATAAATGAACTGAAATCAACAATATAAGAAAATTGGTTAAGAGATTGAATCCACCACTAGATTTATATGATGATGTAAATCCACATATCATTTTATTCCAACATGCTCAATTATGTTTTTATGCAATTGTGAGAGTAAATCTTTGTTTTCCTTACGTGTTGGCCAATTTAGCAACTGCTCAAATCAACTCCTAATCACTGATTAGTCATAAAGCAATAGCTCTTACAACTATCCAACAATTGCATTAAGATTTAGAAAACCAATTACACTAAGATCTAATCACACACCGGGATTAAATTACTTAGAACATATATTTCTCTAGATCTACTACCGCAAATCACATAATAAACCCAGATCTACCACTTTTATAATTGGCAAATAGCACAAAGATAATTATACCCACATGAACATCATACATCCCACTAGATCTACTACCGCAACCGCGCATAATAAACCCAGATCTACCACTTTGAAAGTGGAAACAAGTATAAAAACCTTCATACCAACAATAGATTCAGAAATATATGAATAAAAATATAATTATGTTGAAATAATCAAATATGCAAAGTTTACAACATCAATACTAGCGGTTTCTTCACCCCCTTAACCAAGGGAGGTTTAGTTACACATAGCTAGAAGGAAATCACAAGAAAAACAGAGAGAAAAATGAAGGAGAGTCCAACCCCCAACCATGATAACCAATGGTGCCCTTTTATAGAAGTCTAGGGTAACAAAATGACAAAGGTGAGTGGATGGATGAGTGGGTTAGTGGATTGGTTTAAATATTGGTTGAGTGGGTTAGTTGAGTGGATGAGTGGATGAGTGGTTGAGTGGTTGAGTGGATGAGTGGAGTGGTTGAGTGGAGTGGTTGAGTGGTTTGGTTGAGTGGGTTAGTTGAGTGGATGAGTGAAGTGGTTGAGTGGTTTGGTTGAGTGGGTGAGTGAAGTGGAGTGGTTGAGTGCGAAAATTCATTGGTCTGACTTGGAAGCCAAAAATGACCAATTATACTTTAGATTCATGAAAAGTACTCTTCATGAAAGTTGTAGATCTTTGTCTTGGCTATAACATGCATATCTGGATCGTCCAATTTGGCTTCCTACAGCCCAAGATATGACCTAAATACCACAGGTTGCTCAAACCCAACTTCAGCACCTCTGTTCTGACTTGCAAGCCCAAACTGACCCATTAGACTTCATTCTTTCAAAAGGTGTTCTTCATGAAAGTTGTTTATTTGGGTCTTGACTATCAACTATCCAAATTGCAGCCCATCTCCATTATTACAGCTTGAGATATGATTTTATGAGTGCACACCGTTCGGATTCTAGTGACAGAACCCGTATTCTGACTTCCATGTAAACTTAGGTCCCTTAGACATCTGTTTAGAACTTCGAGCTCTTCATCAAAGTTGTAGAGCTTCCTCTTAGCTTTCCTACAAGATAAAATTCATGATTATCAGATATCAGAAACTCAAGTTACGGCCAAAATACAGAAACAGTGTAAAATCTTAATAATGCTGAAAATATTCAATTAAGACCAATTTGAGCTCAAACTCACAAAATCATACTAAACTCAATCAATTAAGAATATGGAGAGTGTAAATGACAAAACATAAGGGTTTTTTAATGAATAAAATATGTGATTATCAAATTCCCTCACACTTAACTTTTTGCACTCCTGGGCAAAACTCAAGACCAAAACAAGGACATAAGAGATTAACAAAATTTTAAATTCCAACGACATTCAAGAGCCCAAAATTTTACAATCAAGAAGAACAACCAAAGGTTCAAGGGATCAAAACATTCATGAGTTAACAATTCTCCACATCTCAAACCAACAAGCAAGGTATCTTCAACATGAATCGAGAATGATAGATCTTCACAAGATTCCCTCTCAATCTCTCAAGTGTTTAAAAGGTAGGTATTTCACTCAATTCAACCCATGAAAATTACACTACCATAAGCTTGCTTATCTTCTACTTCTCCACTACTCAAAACACATGCACACACAAATCATGAGGACTTTATTCAAGGTTGTAGTGAGGTCAAGGTAACAGAAGAGGGTAAAATGGATATGAGAGGATAAATATCAAAGAGAATAAAAGCAAATGAGAGTTGAGTTCAAATAACAAGTATAAAAGTTCATCCCAACTCTAATGTATAACCCTTTACATATTCATTTCTCAATCCTTTTTTTTTTCTTTTTTTTTTCTATATATGAACATAACTATATACATAAAAAAAATTTTCTTTTTGTTTTTTTTTTTTGTTTTTTTGTTTTTTTTTTTTAGGCACTCTTTCCTTTTTCAACAACCATTTTGTACACACACACACCCCACACTTGTTCAAAAACTCATCCATTAACCAAGCTAATGTTCTTTTATTCCCTAAGGTAAAATAAGAACACGATTTTTCATTTAAGGTACATAATGAGCTAGAAACAAGGAATGGTCAAATAAGCTCAAAGAGGTTAAGCAAAGGAAAATATACAAGGTTGGCAGGAATCAGAGAATTTTCAAGAAGTCAAAAGAGTGCTTGATATCATATTGAAAACAAGGTTGGCTATGTGGTTAAACTAGCTAATTAAGAAAGAGGGCCTCAATCATGTTCATGCATGCAAGTGAAATGTAGCCTTAAAAAGAATCAAAGCAAGTTCTAGAGTGGTCATTAATATGTGTGAAAATCACACAAGAAAGAAGAGAATGGCATAAATGTTAAATCCATCCATTAGGCTCAAAATCTCACAAGGTATGCATCCATCAAACTCAATTCATCAATTTAATCATCCATCACCAAGCATATCAGTTCAAGAAGGGAGAAAAGTTATTCAATCATGCAATGAAACTTTTTTTTTTAAACTAATTTTTTTTTTGAAATAAAAATTTCTAAAATGTCTCCCCCACACTTAATATAAGCACTGTCCTCAATGCGAAAGAGAGATATAGAAAAGAGCAACACAACCTGATAAGAAGTGAATCAACGCCAAGCAGAAAAGAAGCACACTGTCAGTACCGCATCAGACCCTGAAAAGAAACCAAATAATAAAACTTTAGTACTTCCACAATTTAATACTAATTAATTACTACCTAAAAACAAACTCCTTACTCTTCCACCAATTAAGATCGTCTCTCAGAGTAAAATTATTTACTCTTTACTCTCCATCCCTAATTACTAAATTGATGACAAATACAACAAACATATTAACAAACACACTCTTTTTTTTTTTTTTTGTCAAAACATAGATAGGTAAAGGATAGAATATATTACCTATTGCTTTGCAATTCTTGAAAAGAAAAATCTCACACAAATTTAAACGAGAGAAGAAAAAAAAATACGATAAATAAAACTAAAGATAAAGGAAAATTATAGATGAAGTGACAAATCACACTCTTGCTCCTTCTTTGCCTCCCTTCTTTGTTGCCTCTCTTCTTCTTTCTTCTTATTTGACCAATCTATCTGGTAATTCTTGGATCGGTTTATAAACAAAAACTTCTAATTTATCAATCAACTCATCAACAAGTGGAAGCAAAAATAAGGAGTTGTCTTGTTGAAAGTGTGATGAATTTACGTTCCACACATAGTCAAGAAAATATAACAAAAGATCAAAGAAATTATTAACATTCAAAGAAACCTATGGGTTTATTGTGGATGTTCAGTTGAGCCCAAGAGACAATTTGAAAAATTTCTTCTAAAGTACCAAAACCACCTGGTAAGGCTATGAATGCATCAGAATTTGCAAGCATTGTCTTCATTCGTTCATCCATAGATGATACTTGAAGCTCCTCCCAATTGTTTTTCCAATGATATTCTCATTGAGCTAAAGGTCTAGGAATGATACCTAAAACCTGATTGCCTTTTAAATGAGCGAGAAGTGATCTGACCCCATTAACCCAATGCAACCTCCCCATATACTACACGAATGTTCCTCGCGACAAGTGTTCTACCAACAATGCTTCTTGCATTTACAAACTCTAAACCATTCCCATAACTTGTCCCACAAAATACACCAATATCTTGAGAAATCTACGAACTGAAGAAGAAGCTCCCTCCATTTCAACACTCACTCTCTTTGAATGATTAAGAGTTGCAGCAAAGTAAAGAAAATAGAGTGTTTAAATAGGAAAGAGAATGGGAAGGGAAATAATTGCACCTATAAGGGTAGGTTGGCTATTGTCAGAAAAGTTTGAATTTTTTTTTTTGACTTCAAGAAAACCATCAGGGTAAAAAAGTCTAGAAACCCCCGAAGGATCCCATCCAAAGGATCGTCTGTCCAAAACCAAAATTCAACAAAATCATACAAAGATAAAATAATAAAAACAAATGATTACATACCTTTATGTACAGGTTTCATGGCAGATCTTTATACTGCACGTCATGAGTGCAGTAATCTCAAAGCACTATGAGATTACTCAAAGCAGATGAAAGTGAAGGAAATGTAGGTGCAGATGATAACCTCAAAGCAGAACCTTTTTGACCAATTTTCGCAGCTTTTGCAAAAGGTGTAGTAGACCTTGAATAAAGTAGGCCAATAAAATTCATACTGCAAGATTTTCACAGTTGTTGTCGTTGAAGAAAAATGACCTCCACATGCTTCCGAGTGACAAAATTTAATGGCACTACCTACCTCATTGTTCGGGTACGCTTTTTTTTTTTTTTTTGGTTTTTTTATATATATAATAAAAGTGGGGTAATAAACCAACCACCAAATAAAAAAAATAACAAAGGTGGGATAATAAACCAACCACCAAATAAATAAATTCAAAAATGGTGTGGTAGAAACCAACCACCAAATAAATTAAATAAGTAAAAAATAAATAAATAAATAAATAAAAAAAAATAAATGACAGAAAATAAATGACAAAAAATAAATAAATGACAAAAATAAAAAATAAATAAAAATAAATAAATAAAAAAATGACAAAAAATAAATAAATGACAAAAATAATAAATAAAAAAAAATTACGAGAAAGTAAAAGGGAGAGGTTCCCTACTTGTTAGTATGTAAAAAAAAATAAAAGGGAGAGATTTCCCTACTGTTAGTAATTACAAAAAAAAATAAAAGGGAGAATTACCCCCACGATTAATATGTAAAAAAAATAGAAAATAAAAAATAAAAATAAAGATAAAAATAAAAGGCTAAATTTTTTTAATTATCTTTTTTTTTGGTTTTTTTTATTTTTATTTTTTTTTTTTTTTTTTTATTCATAATGCGGATGGAGAAGGTTCATCACCTCCACTTCTGCATTCTCTGGAAGTTCATGATATTGTTTGAGGCGGTGTTTATTGGCCTTATCAAGTGAGGTAGGTGAAAAGACTCCACCAGGATCCCATTGTTTGAAACATGATGACCAAGCTATAGTTAAGACAACATGATAGCTTTCACCGGGGTCCCATTGGTTGAAGTATGATGACCAAGTTATAATTGAAACAATATGAGAGCTTTCACCAGGATGCCATTGGTTGTGTGATGAACAAATTAAGCTTGCAGCATAAGGGCTCCCACCAGGGTCCCATTGGCCCTTATTTTCCTTGGTTTCACCACTGAAAAGTAATATGTGCACTTGATCAGCTTCATGTGCATTGTTTTTATTTAATGATGGCCCAAAAACAAAGTCCACTTCAGGTAGTGATCATCGGTGCTCTTCTTCCTTTTCTAAAAATTCTTCCATGACCTGCAATTTCTCCTCCTTTGGGTCTTAGAATTTGTTTTGCAAACAGAATCATCAACTTTCAAGTCTCAGAAATCTCAAAGACAGACTAGCACATATTATATCGCACATGAGTGGCAATGAATATAATTATTGAAACCAATAAAATCAGGAAATTCATCACACAACTCATCATGTTGCTCCTCCACTACATTTAGAAGGGTTCAAGATTACTTACCTTGGGGGCTTCGAGTTCTTCCCTTCCTCATTTACTGTTTAGGTTCTTGGTCTTCCTCTGTAGTGGTTTGTGGAGGAGAAATGGGTTCATCTAACGTCTTCTCACTCTGCAATATGACAGCACTAGGATCTTCCATCACATCCTCTTCGGGTTGTGAGGGAAGTCCTTCAGAATATAGGCTCTGCATATTGCTGAGTTCTGTGGCTAACTGCTCCAAAGAGTTTTGTATGTCATTGATTGCGGCCCTTGTTTCTTGTTGGAAACTCTGTAAATCGGCCTTTGTTTCTTGTTGGAAACTCTGTAAACTGGCCTTTGTTTCTTGTTGGAACTGTATAGTATTAATGGCAAATTGTCTTATTAGTTCCTCCAATGAAGGTTCAGGCTGCCAAGGATCTTGAACTTGCTGCTGTCTCTGAGGGAAATATGTTTGCCTCTGCTGAAATTCTGGAAGTTCATAGGTTTGGAGGTTGATTATGAGGTTCTTGTCAATAACTCAAGTTAGGATAGTCCCACCACTCGGATAATATGTATTGGAGTACGGGTTGTAGTTATCGAAGGTTCAGAATATCCCCATATGCGCTCTACCTCCTCATTTGTGTCCACTAGGAAAGTAGGACACAAATCGATGATATGTCCAGTGATAAGCAAATCCCACAAGCATCCATGATCAATGGACATCAACATCTACAAGTCACTCGAAAGAAAACATCAAAAATAAAAAAATAAAATAAAAATCAAAATAAAAATAGAGTAAAAATAGGAAATAAATTAATAGTGTAATTGAAAAATTGGCTCCCCGGCAACGGCGCCAAAATTCTGATGCGTGAGGATATAACGATTAAAATTCAGATAAAATTTGGTTGTCAGGTCCACCAGAAAATAAAAACCTTACAACTAGTTGTAGTTAGTAAGGGTCGATCCACAGAGAACCAATTCAATTAACACTATCAAATAATTCCCAATTTAGACTCTGATTGACAATAAATAGTAAATAGGGGGTTTTGGAGTTTTGATGAACAATGAACAGTTTCAAAAACAATAACAATAAATGAACTGAAATCAACAATATAAGAAAATTGGTTAAGAGATTGAATCTACCACTAGATTTATATGATGATGTAAATCCACATATCATTTTATTCCAACATGCTCAATTATGTTTTTATGCAATTGTGAGAGTAAATCTCTGTTTTCCTTACGTGTTGGCCAATTTAGCAACCGCTCAAATCAACTCCTAATCACTGATTAGTCATAAAGCAACCGCTCTTACAACTATCCAACAATTGCATTAAGATTTAGAAAACTAATTACACTAAGATCTAATCACACACCGGATTAAATTACTTAGAACATATATTTCTCCCGGATCTACTACCGCAACACAAGCGCATAATAAACCCGGATCTACCACTTTTATAACGCAAATAAGCACAAAGATAATTATACCCACATGAACATCATACATCCCACTAGATCTACTACACGCAACCGCGCATAATAAAGTCGATCTACCACTTTGAAAGTGAAAACAAGTATAAAAACCTTCATACCAACAATAGATTCAGAAATATATGAATAAAAACATAACTGTGTTGAAATAATCAAATATGCAAAGTTTACATATCAATACTAGCGGTTTCATCACCCCTTAACCAAGGGAGGTTTAGTTACACATAGCTAGAAGGAAATCACAAGAAAAAACTGAGAGAAAAATGAAGGAGAGTCCAACCCCAACCATGATAACCAATGGTGCCCTTTTATAGAAGTCTAGGGTAACAAAATGACAAAGGTGAGTGGATGGATGAGTGGGTTAGTGGATTGGTTTAAATATTGGTTGAGTGGGTTAGTTGAGTGGATGAGTGGATGAGTGGTTGAGTGGTTGAGTGGATGAGTGGAGTGGAGTGGAGTGGTTGAGTGGAGTGGTTGAGTGGTTTGGTTGAGTGGGTTAGTTCGGTGGATGAGTGAAGTAGTTGAGTGGTTTGGTTGAGTGGGTGAGTGAAGTGGAGTGGTTGAGTGCGAAAATTCCTTGGTCTGACTTGGAAGCCAAAAATGACCAATTATACTTTAGATTCATGAAAAGTACTCTTCATGAAAGTTGTATATCTTTGTCTTGGCTATAACATGCATATCTGGATCGTCCAATTTGGCTTCCTACAGCCCAAGATATGACCTAAATACCACAGGTTGCTCAAACCTAACTTCAGCACCTCTGTTCCGACTTGCAAGCCCAAACTGACCCATTAGACTTCATTCTTTCAAAAGGTGTTCTTCATGAAAGTTGTTTATTTGGGTCTTAACTATCAACTATCCAAATTGCAGCCCATCTCCATTATTATAGCTTGAGATATGATTTTATGAGTGCACACCGTTCGGATTCTAGTGACAGAACCCGTATTCTAACTTCCATGTAAACTTAGGTCCCTTAGACATCTGTTTAGGACTTCGAGCTCTTCATCAAAGTTGTAGAGCTTCCTCTTAGCTTTCCTACAAGATAAAATTCATGATTATCAGATATCAGAAACTCAAGTTATGGCCAAAATACAGAAACAGTGTAAAATCTCAATAATGCTGAAAATATTCAATTAAGACCAATTTGAGCTCAAACTCACAAAATCATACTAAACTCAATCAATTAAGAATATGGAGAGTGTAAATGACTAAACATAAAGGTTTCTTAATGAATAAAATATGTGATTATCAAATTCCCCCACACTTAGCTTTTTGCACTCCTGGGCAAAACTCAAGACCAAAACAAGGACATAAGAGATTAACAAAATTTTAAATTCCAACGACATTCAAGAGCCCAAAATTTTACAATCAAGAAGAACAACCAAAGGTTCAAGGGATCAAAACATTCATGAGTTAACAATTCTCCACATCTCAAACCAACAAGCAAGGTATCTTCAACATGAATCGAGAATGATAGATCTTCACAAGATTCCTCTCTCAATCTCTCAAGTGTTTAAAAGGTAGGTATTTCACTCAATTCAACCCATGAAAATTACACTACCATAAGCTTGCTTATCTTCTACTTCTCCACTACTCAAAACACATGCACACACAAATCATGAGGACTTTATTCAAGGTTGTAGTGAGGTCAAGGTAACAGAAAGAGGGTAAAATGGATATGAGAGGATAAATATCAAAGAGAATAAAAGCAAATGAGTGAGTTCAAATAACAAGCATAAAAGTTCATCCCAACTCTAATGTATAACCCTTTACATATTCATTTCTCAATCCTTTTTTTTTTCTTTTCTTTTTTTTTTTTCTATATATGAACATAACTATATACATAAATTTTTTTTCTTTTTGTTTTTTTTTTTTTTTTTGTTTTTTTCTAAGACTTTTTTCCTTTTTCAACAACCATTTTGTACACACACCCCCACACTTGTTCAAAAACTCATCCATTAACCAAGCTAATGTTCTTTTATTCCCTAAGGTAAAATAAGAACATGATTTTTCATTTAAGGTACATAATGAGCTAGAAACAAGGAATGGTCAAATAAGCTCAAAGGGGTTAAGCAAAGGAAAATATACAAGGTTGGCAGGAATCAGAGAATTTTTAAGAAGTCAAAAGAGTGCTTGATATCATATTGAAAACAAGGTTGGCTATTTGGTTAAACTAGCTAATTAAGAAAGAGGGCCTCAATCATGTTCATGCATGCAAGTGAAATGTAGCCTTAAAAAGAATCAAAGCAAGTTCTAGAGTGGTCATTAACATGTGTGAAAATCACACAAGAAAGAAGAGAATGGCATAAATGTTAAATCCATCCATTAGGCTCAAAATCTCACAAGGTATGCATCCATCAAACTCAATTCATCAATTTAATCATCCATCACCAAGCATATCAGTTCAAGAAGGGAGAAAAGTTATTCAATCATGCAATGAAACTTTTTTTTTTAAACTAAATTTTTTTTTTGAAATAAAAATTTCTAAAATGTCTCCCCCACACTTAATATAAGCATTGTCCTCAATGCGAAAGAGAGATATAGAAAAGAGCAACACAACCTGATAAGAAGTGAATCAACGCCAAGCGAAAAAAGCACTGCTTGTCGATGCTGCATCGGACCACGAAAAGAAATCAAATAATAAAACTTTAGTACTTCCACAATTTAATACTAATTAATTACTACCTAAAAACAAACTCCTTACTCTGCCACCAATTAAGATGCGTCTCAAGAGTAAAATTATTTACTCTTTACTCTGTCATCCCTAATTACTAAATTGATGACAAATACAACAAACATATTAACAAACACACTCTTTTTTTTTTTGTCAAAACATAGATAGGTAAAGGATAGAATATATTACCTATTGCTTGCAATTATTGAAAAGAAAAATCTCACACAAATTTAAACAGAGAAGAAAAAAAAATACGATAAATAAAACTAAAGATAAAGGAAAGTTATAGATGAAGTGACAAATCACACTCTTGCTCCTTGCTGCCTCCCTTGCTGTTGCCTCTCTTCTTCTTTGCTGTGACCAATCTATCTGAACTGTTACTGGATCAGGTTTATAAACAAAAACTTCTAATTTATCAATCAACTCATCAACAAGGTGGAAGCAAAAATAAGGAGTTGTCTTCTTGAAAGTGTGATGAATTTACGTTCCACAAAGATAGTCAAGAAAATATAACAAAAGATCAAAGAAATTATTAACATTCAAAGAAACCTATGGGTTTATTGTGGATGTTCAGTTGAGCCCAAGAGACAATTTGAAAAATTTCTTCTAAAGTACCAAAACCACCTGGTAAGGCTATGAATGCATCAGAATTTGCAAGCATTGTCTTCATTCGTTCATCCATAGATGATACTTGAAGCTCCTCCCCAATTGTTTTTCCAATGATATTCTGTTGAGCTAAAGGTCTAGGAATGATACCTAAAACCTGACTGCCTTTTAAATGAGCAGAAAGTGATACAGCCCCCATTAACCCAATGCAACCTCCCCCATATACTACACGAATGTTCCTCGCAGCAAGTGTTCTACCAACAGTGCTTGCTGCATTTACAAACTCTAAACCATTCCCATAACTTGTCCCACAAAATACACCAATACTGAGAAATCTACGAACTGAAGAAGAAGCTCCCTCCATTTCAACACTCACTCTCTTTGAATGATTAAGAGTTGCAACAAAGTAAAGAAAATAGAGTGTTTAAATAGGAAAGAGAATGGGAAAGGAAATAATTGCACCTATAAGGGTAGGTTGGCTATTGTCAGAAAAGTTTGAATTTTTTTTTTTTTGACTTCAAGAAAACCATCAGGGTAAAAAAGTCTAGAAACCCCCGAAGGATCCCATCCAAAGGATCGTCTGTCCAAAACCAAAATTCAACAAAATCATACAAAGATAAAATAATAAAAACAAATGATTACATACCTTTATGTACAGGTTTCATGGCAGATCTTTATACTGCACGTCATGAGTGCAGTAATCTCAAAGCACTATGAGATTACTCAAAGCGATGATGAAAGTGAAGGAAATGTAGGTGCGAGATGATAACCTCAAAGCGAACCTTTTTGACCAATTTTCGCAGCTTTTGCAAAAGGTGTAGTAGACCTTGAATAAAGTAGGCCAATAAAATCCATACTGCAAGATTTTCACAGTTGTTGTCGTTGAAGAAAAATGACCTCCACATGCTTCCGAGTGACAAAATTTAATGGCACTACCTACCTCATTGTCGGGCACACAGTTTTTTTTTTTTGGTTTTTTTTATATATATAATAAAGGTAGGGTAATAAACCAACCACCAAATAAAAAAAATAACAAAGGTGGGGTAATAAACCAACCACCAAATAAATAAAATAAAAATAACAAAGGTGGGGTAATAAACTAACCACCAAATAAATAAATTCAAAAATGGTGTGGTAGAAACCCACCACCAAATAAATTAAATAAGTAAAAAATAAATAAATAAATAAATAACAAAAATAAATAACAGAGAAAATAAATGATGAAAAATAAATAAACGATAAAAATAAAAAATAAATAAAAATAAATAAATAAAAAAAATGACAGAAAATAAATAAATGACAAAAATAATAAATAAAAAAATTACGAGAAAGTAAAAGGGAGAGGTTCCCTCTTGTTAGTATGTAAAAAAAAATAAAAGGGAGAGATTTCCCCCACTGTTAGTAATTACAAAAAAAAAAAAATAACAGGGAGAATTACCCCCACGGAATTAATATGTAAAAAAAATAGAAAATAAAAAATAAAAATAAAGATAAAAATAAAAGGCTAAATTTTTTTTTGGTTATCTTTTTTTTTTGTTTTTTTTTTATTTTTTATTTTTTGTTTTTTTTTTATTCATAATGCGGATGGAGAAGGTTTATCACCTCCACTTCTGCATTCTCTGGAAGTTCATGATATTGTTTGAGGCGGTGTTTATTGGCCTTATCAAGTGAGGTAGGTGAAAAGACTCCACCAGGATCCCATTGTTTGAAACATGATGACCAAGCTATAGTTAAGACAACATGATAGCTTTCACCGGGGTCCCATTGGTTGAAGTATGATGACCAAGTTATAATTGAAACAATATGAGAGCTTTCACCAGGATGCCATTGGTTGTGTGATGAACAAATTAAGCTTGCAGCATAAGGGCTCCCACCAGGGTCCCATTGGCCCTTATTTTCCTTGGTTTCACCACTGAAAAGTAATATGTGCACTTGATCAGCTTCATGTGCATTATTTTTATTTAATGATGGCCCAAAAACAAAGTCCACTTTAGTAGTGACTGTCATCGGGTGCTCTTCTTCCTTTTCTAAAAATTCTTCCATGACCTGCAATTTCTCCTCCCTTTGGGTCTTAGAATTTGCTTTGCAAACAAAATCATCAACTTTCAAGTCTGCAGAAATCTCAGCACAGCTAGCACATATTATATCAGTACATGAGTGGCAATGAATATAATTATTGAAACCAATAAAATCAGGAAATTCATCACACAACTCATCATGTTGCTCCTCCACTACATTTAGAAGGGGTTCAAGATTACTTACCTTGGGGGCTTCAGAGTTCTTCCCTTCCTCATTTACCTGTTTAGGTTCTTGGTCTTCCTCTGTAGTGGTTTGTGGAGGAGAAATGGGTTCATCCAACGTCTTCTCACTATGCAATATGACAGCACTAGGATCTTCCATCACATCCTCTTTGGGTTGTGAGGGAAGTCCTTCAGAATATAGGCTCTGCATATTGCTGAGTTCTGTGGCTAACTACTCCAAAGAGTTTTGTATGTCATTGATTGCGGCCCTTGTTTCTTGTTGGAAACTCTGTAAATCGGCCTTTGTTTCTTGTTGGAAACTCTGTAAACTGACCTTTGTTTCTTGTTGGAACTGTATAGTATTAATGGCAAATTGTCTTATTAGTTCCTCCAATGAAGGTTCAGGCTGCCAAGGATCTTGAACTTGCTGCTGTCTCTGAGGGAAATATGTTTGCCTCTGTTTGAAATTCTGGAAGTTCATAGGTGGAGGTTGATTATGAGGTTCTTGTCCATAACTCAAGTTAGGATAGTCCCACCACTCTGGATAATATGTATTGGAGTACGGGTTGTAGTTATCGAAGGCTCGAATATCCCATACGCCTCTACCTCTTCATTTGTGTCCACTAGGAAAGTAGGACACAAATCGATGATATGTCCAGGTGATAAGCAAATCCCACAAGCATCCATGATCAATGGACATCAACACCTACAAGTCACTCGGAAAGAAAACATCAAAAATAAAAAAATAAAATAAAAATCAAAATAAAAATAGAGTAAAAATAGGAAATAAATTAATAGTGTAATTGAAAATTTGGCTCCCGACACGGCGCCAAAATTCGATGCGTGAGGATATAACGATTAAAATTCGGATAAAATTTGGTTGTCAGGTCCACCAGAAAATAAAAACCTTACAACTAGTTGTAGTTAGTAAGGGTTGATCCACAGAGAATCAATTCAATTAACACTATCAAATAATTCCCAATTTAGACTCTGATTGACAATAAATAGTAAATAGGGGGTTTTGGAGTTTTGATGAACAATGAACAGTTTCAAAAACAATAACAATAAATGAACTGAAATCAACAACATAAGAAATTGGTTAAGAGATTGAATCCACCACTAGATTTATATGATGATGTAAATCCACATATCATTTTATTCCAACATGCTCAATTATGTTTTTATGCAATTGTGAGAGTAAATCTCTGTTTTCCTTACGTGTTGGCCAATTTAGCAACCGCTCAAATCAACTCCTAATCACTGATTAGTCATAAAGCAACCGCTCTTACAACTATCCAACAATTGCATTAAGATTTAGAAAACCAATTACACTAAGATCTAATCACACACCGGGATTAAATTACTTAGAACATATATTTCTCTAGATCTACTACCGCAATCGCGCATAATAAACCCGTAGATCTACCACTTTTATAAGCGCAAATAGCACAAAGATAATTATACCCACATGAACATCATACGTCCCACTAGATCTACTACATGCAACCGCGCATAATAAACCAGATCTACCACTTTGAAAGTGGAAACAAGTATAAAAACCTTCATACCAATAATAGATTCAGAAATATATGAATAAAAACATAAGCGTGTTGAAATAATCAAATATGCAAAGTTTACAACATCAATACTAGCGGTTTCATCACCCCCTTAACCAAGGGAGGTTTAGTTACACATAGCTAGAAGGAAATCACAAGAAAAACTGAGAGAAAAATGAAGGAGAGTCCAACCCCCAACCATGATAACCAATGGTGCTCTTTTATAGAAGTCTAGGGTAACAAAATGACAAAGGTGAGTGGATGGATGAGTGGGTTAGTGGATTGGTTTAAATATTGGTTGAGTGGGTTAGTTGAGTGGATGAGTGGATGAGTGGTTGAGTGGTTGAGTGGATGAGTGGAGTGGAGTGGAGTGGTTGAGTAGAGTGGTTGAGTGGTTTGGTTGAGTGGGTTAGTTGAGTGGATGAGTGAAGTGGTTGAGTGGTTTGGTTGAGTGGGTGAGTGAAGTGGAGTGGTTGAGTGCGAAAATTCCTTGGTCTGACTTGGAAGCCAAAAATGACCAATTATACTTCAGATTCATGAAAGGTACTCTTCATGATAGTTGTAGATCTTTGTCTTGGCTATAACATGCATATCTGGATCGTCCAATTTGGCTTCCTACAGCCCAAGATATGACCCAAATACCACAGGTTGCTCAAACATAACTTCAGCACCTCTGTTCCAACTTGCAAGCCCAAACTGACCCATTAGACTTCATTCTTTCAAAAGGTGTTCTTCATGAAAGTTGTTTATTTGGGTCTTGACTATCAACTATCCAAATTGCAGCCCATCTCCATTATTACAGCTTGAGATATGATTTTATGAGTGCACACCATTCGGATTCTAGTGACAGAACCCGTATTCTGACTTCCATATAAACTTAGGTCCCTTAGACATCTGTTTAGGACTTCGAGCTCTTCATCAAAGTTGTAGAGCTTCCTCTTAGCTTTCCTACAAGATAAAATTCATGATTATCAGATATCAGGAACTCAAGTTATGGCCAAAATACAGAAACAGTGTAAAATCTCAATAATGCTGAAAATATTCAATTAAGACCAATTTGAGCTCAAACTCACAAAATCATACTAAACTCAATCAATTAAGAATATGGAGAGTGTAAATGACTAAACATAAGGGTTTCTTAATGAATAAAATATGTGATTATCAGGAGTTTACAATTTGGTACCTACTAGAGGAGGAAATGGTATGTAGTACAGAGGGTGAACACTTCATGTACATGTACGAGGCTCTTTTTTACTTGGATTGGGGTGTGGTTTTCATTCACTGAGTTCGAGATAGGTGTTCTCAATCACTTGTGGGTGGTGCCTACTCAACTCCATCCAAATGCTTAGGGACTTGTCTTAGTATTCAAGCTCGTCTGTGAAGTTTTTGATTAGCCATACTTGGTTGATTATTTCTTTCTATCTTTACTCCTGGTTGTCGACCGGGAATAATCAATGCAGAGGATGGGTGACTCTTCGTGCGCAGAATGAGCACAGAGTTTTCAATCCCTACCAATAGTCCTTCAAGAATCTTATGAATGATTATTTTAGGGTAGAATGGCCTCCGGGGAAGACTACTTTTTTCGTCTCCCCTCTGAGGATGAACCATGTCTTTATTTGTACAAGAGCGAGGTTAGTTGGGAGCGTAGTAATGAAGATTTAGAGACTCCGATGTCCCGGATCTCTCCTCCCAAGATCGTTATCCTGGACTTTATGATCGATTAGACTAAGGAGGGGGGCCATCAATTGCAAGGATCTCTTGGATGTGCCTACCGACTTTGTAAAGGATCTGCTAGGTATCTTATTTTATAAGTTTTCCTTTTTGCATTAGTCTTCTTATACAAAGTTTTCCAAGTGTTGTAACACTTTTTTTCTTTTTGCAGAAAACATGGCTCCAACATCTAAACTTCGGCATTTGGCTAAGAAGTTGGCGGCCAGGAGTGGTGAGGCGTCAGGATCTCGAGCCTCGGTGGTTGCTCAGGGGGTGATTGTTGTTGTCCTTATACCTTCGAGTAGTGCAGTCCCTACTCCTATGGCTGTGGTGACTTCCCCACCTCCCTCGAACACCGGGGTTTGAGATGCTGAGATGAGCTCTCCTATGCTGCCCTACGACCTGAAAGAGGCAGGCTGAGGGCAGTTAGGATGACAGGGGGAAAAGATTGGCAATTGAGGGCATTTTGGAGGAGCCTAAGATAGATAAGGTTCTACTTAGTCTAAAGCCTGTGGATGCTGTAAGGTCTGGATTGGCTCTACGCCGCTTTCCATCAGGATCGGTGTGGATCCAAGGAGCTGACCTTGTCTGATTTATCAATGGTTGTTTACTGAGTCCCACCGAAACTGACGTGCTGATCAAACATGACGTGGAGGGGATCCTTTGTGAGGCCCAACTTTGGAGTTTGTACATTGCCTCGACTCTTTGATTCGTAGAGGAGGCTTAGGGGTCCATCCGGGTGGTTGCAAGCATGGAGAGAGGGCTTAATACCCTTCGGGTGAAGTTACCGAAAAGAATAGGCAGCTAGCCCAGGCCACCCAGGAGGTTAGTTATAAGGACGAGCAGCTAGCCTAGGCTGCCGACGAGCTTAAGTTGCTTAACACCGAGGTTGATAAGCTCCGAGCTGAGGTTGCCCGCCTTTTTGTAGATGCTGGTGAGGTTCCTTCCCTCTGGGCTCAAGTTACCGAGGTCTCTTCCCTCTGGGCTCAAGTTACTGAGGCAAAGTCATTCCAAACTAAAGCTGCTGAGGCCGACAATCTTCAAGCCTAGCTTGGTGAGATAACGGCTTGGGAAGATGCACTAAAGAAGGGCTTAGCCTCGACTGAGTCCATCCTTAATGGTGTTTGGGTCCAGCATGAGCTTTTGAAGGGGGAATTGGACCAAACAATAAATGATTGGTCGAAGTTTGTGGAGGAGGCATTTGAAAACGTCCTTAGCCAACTCTGCCTTCTCAACCCCGGTCTTAACGAGGAGGGGATCGGCTCACTGAAGGAAGTCCGAGATGGTCACATCGTGGACATGGTTATTTCTAGAGCTGCCAAAAATAACCAAATGGACCGCAGGGTGGATGGCAGAGGAGGGATAGAATAGGCACCGAAGAGCGGACAAGAAAAGATTAGGGTGGTTGTAGCCGAGGCGGTGTAGACCGAGGTGGTACATACTAAGGTGGTGTGTTCTGAGGTAGTAGTGGAGGTTCTGGAAGACCAAAGCCTCACCTTTTGATGTCCAAGTTTTTCACTTTTCCTACCCCTTGTGTGGGGCTTTATTGATGTATTTGGACAAGTCCTGTCTTTGGGCATTTTGAGAATTTCAATACTTGGTTCTTTTACGTATTGATGTCTGCTTTTATTTGCTGAGATGAGTCCAACACTCAATCTTGTTATCTCCTTCACACTTGTTGAGATTTTTCCTTCTCAACACTAAGATGAGTTTGATGTTTAATCCCAGTGTTGAGTCTACACTTAAGCGGATTGCTCGTGTAATTTACTGAGATGGGTCTAACGCTCGATCTCGGTGACAAGACTTTATTGCTTTTAGGATTTGATGTCTTTTTAGTAGCATATACCCTGTAGTAGTATGTACTTGTTTGGGAATCGTTGCTTTGAATTTATTGAGAATTAAAATTGCTTTAAAGACGATAACAGTTTTCAACCCTATTTCCCAATTGCCCGCTTCAATAATGGCCAATTTCAGAGGAGGGACAATTAAGCGTAGCTATGAATTTGAAATCGATTTACCTTTATAAATAGGGAATGTTTGTGATAAATTTGTCACTTGTTATTTTCTTTTCACTCTTTGGCTTAGCTTGATATTGCTTTTTTCCAGAGGGAGGCCCTTTTATGCCCCTATGAGCATGTTGAAGGTCACATCCCTTTCTAGAACCATCTTCCACTTCTTTCCTAAATTTTTAAAGGTGTTCTTCTTTTGCTTGAATATTCTTCTAGTGGAGGCATTTCTTTCTAAGCGTAATGGCTCGGTAAGGGCTAAGTAACCGTTATACTTGGCTTGGTCAATATGCCTCCAAACGGTAGAAGTCTTTCTCCCTAGGTGTATGTAGCAGCAGAACATGATCTTGCTTTTGCTGGAAAGGCTTGAGGCTTTTGTCTGTAGTTCCTGTAAGGCATGGAGGGTTTCACCAACATTCTTCCTTTGCTCCCCTGATTGTCGTCATATCGTGTGTGCGCAAGGGTGTTTAGGAAGTGTAGGATGGCAAAGCCTTTTCCTTAAATTGATCAAGGAAGAGGTGGTTGCTCATTCGCACCTTGAGGGACCATTGAGGTCGTTATAATCGGTGCTTAATCGTCATCATCTTCTTGTCAGGCTACCTTCTCGAATTCCTTCAAAAAGGCAGTCTTTGCACAAGGGTAACTCGCAGACTCTTCTTATAAAATTGATAATGTTTGGAATGTGAATAACGAAAATTTGATTTTCTTAAATATTTATTATGTGTCTTGATCTTGGTAGATCTTTATTGTTTTCATAATTTCGAGACGGGTCCGATGCTAGATTTTAGAATTTATTCTGTTTGACGAACGCTCTCTTTGCCTGGCCGAGATGAGTCCAAAGTTTGATATCAGAGGTTAGGTTTGTTTAGTTGGACGAACACTTTTTTTGCTAGTTGAGATGATTCCAGAGTACGATCTTGGTAGTTGGGTTTATTTAGTTGGATGAACACTTATTTTTCCAGTTGAGATGAGTCCAAAGCTCAATCTTGATGGTTGGATTCATTTAGTTGGACAAACACTCATTTTCCAACCAAGATGAGTTCAAAGCTTGATCTTGGTGGTTGAGTTCGTTTAGTTGAACAAACACTCATTTTGCTAGTCTAGATGAGTTCGGAGCTCGATCTTGATGGTTGGGTTCATTTAGTTGGACGTGACATAGGTGTGATCATAACTAAAGAAAGGAATATGGCTAACAATGGAATCTAGAAATCTCACATAGCACTCATCATTATAAAGCACTTTATCTAACCTCTTCTTAACCCTGCCATTCCTCTAGGTAAAGGGAGAACCATGAAATCCTTCATCTAAAAGTTTATAGGTTTCCACACAATCTTTAAAGTCAGCATACATACCTCTAGAAATAGAAAGACCTTGATGCTTAGAATCCATCAGAATAGCATTAAAATCACCAGCAATGCACCAAGGACTATTAATAAAACTGGTCAAAATTTTAAGGTCTCTCTATAAATCAGTCCCGAGAGACCTTTATCGTCTACCAAAGCAAATAGTGAGGAACCAAGAATTGCCCTTATAAATTTTAATCGCTAAGTGTACGTACTGTTACGTAGAAATGATAACATTAATATTCCAGCAACCTGAATCCCAAAGACACAAGATACCACCCACAAACCTATTAGCCTCAACTCTAAACCAAGAATCAAAGCCCATATTTTTAATCACCCTATCAGCCGTACAACCACTGATCCTGGTTTTCAGAATAGCAAGAAAAGATACTAGATATGGTTTAGAGATGTCTCTGGTCATGAAAGAAAAAGCACGCTTCCATTCCCCTCTATAATTCCAAACAACTATATTTCCTATTGTATTCATGGCAACAACTAGAAATAAAATAACAACCAAACCCAGCAATCAACTCTTCATAGGCTCAGAAAAAGTGTTCTCCTCATGTGCACTATCATCTTTTGCCTCTGAGACATCACAAAACTTATAGTCTCCTAGTCAATAATAATGAAAGATCCATCAAATAGTGGAGCCTCGACGTTCTCATCAGGAGGGTGTTGCTTTATATTTGATCTTATCATACTCTTTTCTTTTGTAGGCTTCCTAGCTTTTAGTTCCTGTGTTTTCTTCAAGGGAACAAGTAAAAAAAGATTTTTAAGTTTCAGGTCCATGGTTTGTTAGCCCAAATTCGATATCTTCTTCATGTTAGGAACTCCATGGAATTTTAAGACCCCTTCAAATGGACCTCCAATAGAAACACTTATGTCTTTGACCCTTTTAACCCTTTTTATTCTCCTACTAAGCCCATTGTCCTTACCTTGTGATTTAGATGAGTCCCCCTACTCCCATATTCCACTAAAGGGGCCCATGATAACATTTTGAGCCTATTCCTTGTCATGGGCTATCTCCTCCTCCATATGAACCACTTTGGGCTTCTATTTCCATTCTTTACGAATTGGATCATTGCCTTTAAATGGGTCAATTCTGGATTTCTTAACAGTAATACCTTTGGCTAACTAGACTCCTTCCTTAAGACTTGCTTACCATATGTAGGACTAGAATACTCTTCCATAAATTGAGATGAGATATTATCACATCCCATCATTCCCTGAAGGTTCTTAAATTTATTGCTCTTCATTACATTATTATTCCCCCTTTTTGACTTTATCTCAGTAGTTGTATAATGTTTGGTCCCTTTTTTTTGAGTAACTACTAACCAATCCCCATGTTTTCTCTCTTCCTTAAATCATGCTGAATCATTAACTTGATTTTCAGTCGTGGACTTTATGGCATAATTGTTTGATCCTTCTGCATCAATAGTAACAACCCCAGGTTCCACAACCACCATAACTAAACCAGCACCGCCATCCATCGGCTTCTCTACCTTACTAGAAACATAAGCAGTTTTACACTCTATGGTAACATGGCCATAGCAGTCACATTAAGCACAAATTATATGAAGCCCCCCGTATTCTATCTTATGCCAATGGTCTTGAATCCAAACCTTCCCCACTATAAGTTAGTCAAGATTGATTTCCACGCATACTTTTGCAAAACTCCCCTTGGTAACTTTAGATGTGTTAATATCCACTTTAATGGGTTTGCCAACAACACTTGCCAACACCATAAGAACGCTTTCATCATAGAAGACTAAATTAAGACTTGGAAATCTAACCCAAACAAGGGTAATCCTTGTAGTTGATGACACTAAATCGTGTGACCAAGTCCTCATAGCAAGATAAAGATCAAACATCATCCATGGCCCTCCATTTGTCACCTTACTCTGGTCTTCCTCAAGATCAAACTTAATCATGAAAAAACTATTATCAACATTCATGATATCATATCCACCCATGATTTTCCAAGTTGACTTTAAACTATCCCTCATAGCTAGGTATCCCACATTTTTCCCTAGCAGTTTAATAATTAGAGCATTTTACCAAGGAAGACACAACTCTTCAACCACTTTCTCCGCATGATAAAACTTAGGACGTAACTTATTCCCATCTTCAAGTTCAACTCTAGCTAGATTCTCTTCAAGTAGGTCCATTTTCTGACAAGGTAGAGGAGGACTTTTCTTCCTAGTCACCTTATCACGAAAGGACACACCTACAAAAGGGTTAAACTCATTGCCCTTGACTCCTACTCCACCTTTACCTGGTGGTTTGGTCGGTGGCAAAACAATTGGGTCTCCATGGATTCCTTCACTCTCAACCTCCATGCCTCCTCTATTTTTTTTCAACATTTTTAGGGTCATAAGTGTTTACACATGACGTACCAAGACCTAAACCTTTGATTTAATCCTACTAATTCTTTAGAACATTTTTTTCGTGTTTATTATTATTAAAACTATTGTCATTGCTAATTATAGGTTTCTTATTCAAGCTCAGCTGCTTTACTTCATTTTTCAAGTAGCAAAGATCTTTCCTTTGCCATTATCTCCACAATTGACAAAACTTCCATATTTACGATAGTTAATTTGAGGAATATGAATCTATCCCACATCATTTGTCTTAAGCATCGTCTGTTTAGGAACCATATTTCTGTTTTGCTCTTTGTCTTTATGTACACATGCAAAAAAATGAATCACTTGTTTTGGTACGTAAATCTTTTTGATCCTTTTGGGTTAGTCATTGTCATCTTGGGTGACTTGTTTCTATAACAAAATGATGAAGCCTTTGTGGCCAACCTTGTTATAGCAGAAACAAGTCACTTTAGATTTCTTAGTAGGTGCAAAGAAGCTTTTAAACCATTTTTGCTTTGATGCTCTCTTATATCCTAATCCAATTTTGTTCAAGGCATATTTTTAACTTCCTAGAAATCTATCAAGGTTCTTGGTACCATTAACAAACTTAACCAAGTCTTTTATTAGCTCTTCAAATTTCTCTTTCAACACTTGAGTTTTAGAAGAGGTTTGAAAAGGTTGTAGAGAGGTGAGTTGAGAATAGTTAACAAACTTGAGCTTGGTTGATGCTGTCAAGTCAACATTTAGCTTCAACAAGCTTCCATTTTCTTAGTTTAAAGTATTCTTCTCATGTTTTAAAATTTCATTTTCTTTCAAAGTCTCAAAAACCTTTTTCTTAAGAGAGGAGTACTTTTCAACAAGAATTTTGGAATCACAAAAGTAAATTCACTAGTCTCATCTTGCTCATTTTCACTTGAGGAGTCTTCATCAAGATCCTCTAATGTAGCCATCACATTTTCCTTGTTTCTTCCTCATTTTTTCCACATTCTCTGATTTTTTTTTAGATATGAATGAGAGCTTTTTTTTATTAGAGATGTCATCATCTTCATCACTTTCTTCATCTGATTCCATGATTGAGTTCAATGTTGATAGTTGAGTAAAGTGATGAGAAAAGTATTTGCTGAAACTCCTCTTAACTGACTTGATGGCTATAGATTTTCCTTTTTTGGATACATCTTTATTCATCTCAGCCATCTTTTGTTCATGAACCTTCAAATATCCATGTAGCTCATCAAGCTTTAGAATTGAGAGATCTTTTGATTCTTGGATAGTAGTGACCTATGACCTCCATATTTTGGGCAAGCTTCTAAGTATCTTTCTCATATGTTCTTTATTAGAATTAGTTTTCCTAAGAGATTTTAGATCATTCATAATGATTGTGAACTTTGCAAATATCTCATCTATCATTTCATGCTCTTGCATTCTGAACAACTCATATTAATGGACCAACATGTTGAATTTGGCTTCTTTCACTTGGTTAGTTCCTTCATGAGCTATCCTCAAAGTGTCCCATATCTCTTTTGCTGTATTATATTTGACTATCTTGTCATACTCATTTTTACTTAAAACACAAATTAGGTAGAGCTTTGCCTTAGAGTTCAGAACATATTTGTTCCTTTTTTTCTTTTGTTCAAGTATCTTTTAGTTTCACCATTGTTCTTCAATCTCTAAAACAAATAAAGGGAATGAATGGACCATTGTCTATGATTCCCTAAAGGTCTATGTGTTGAGATTCAATAAATAGCCTCATGCAGTCTTTCTAATAGTTGTAATATTTCTCATTAAACATAGGTGATCTACTTATTGAAGAACCTTCAGTAAAGAATATGCCTCCTTCTTGATATGCCATCCTTCCTTTGGATCTCTTTCCTCTCACGTTGTTAGGCATGCACAATCAAGAGGCTGACTTTGAAACCAACTAAAGTTGGAAAATGCACAAGAAGAGGGTTGAATTATGCTCCACAATGATCTATGGCTTTCTCTACAAAACACACTGACCTTACTCAAACCTCTCTCAAGTCTCTAATTTGGAGTTGATTAAAGTCACAACAAGCATATAATGTGGTTGAGAAGAGTTGCTGACCACTCTACTCAACTTGGTTAAATATATCAAATTGATAAAACAAACTAAAACCTTTTTTAAGTAAGTTCTAGAAACACTCTTTGAAGTATATAAACTTGCTTTAACACAAAAAAGTGGGTATTAAGAGGTTTTAAAAATATATAATTTGAATGTTCAAGACTTAGTGCCACAAATCAGTTATAACTAAAACAATGTTTACCTCTTTAAAAAGAAATTTTAGATTGAAACAAAATAGTATCAAACCATTATATATGAAAGAGATAAAGGAAAGAAAAGCTCGTGGAGACTCTTAAGAGGATTTAAAAAGGTGTAGCTTGAATATTTAAAAACTTGGTCCCATTAGTTTGTTTTAACCAAAAGCTGCATTTATCTCTTAGAAACTAGTTCAAACATAAATAAAATAACTTCATATGAATGTATATGAAAAAGATAAGGAAGAGAAGAGCTTAACACCATAAGCTATATTAGTTCACCCTCAACCACTTAGGCTACATCTAGTTCTCAGCACCTCACTGGGATTTACCACTAAAATATAGTATTATTTGAACCCTAGCCGCTCCCAGCTAAACACACAAGTAGTCTTTGGATACAGCTGCTACCAGCTAAACAACAGACTCATAGTGGCTAGCACAACTCACTTGCTTATTATCTTGATCTCTCAAGATCTAACAGTTGTTTGGGTAAGTGTACAACCATGGGTAGCTCTCTAAATTACTCAAAGAGTGGATACACAAAGTTTGAATACAAGATAGATGCCTACAACAAGATGTAAGCTAATTTTGCCTAAGTAGTTGGAGAGAAATACAATTAAATATCGTGCAATAACGAAAATAATTGTTCTATCAAGTTCAGCTCCTCCAACCTCTAATTTTCCAAGTTTTGAACCTTTTATAGCTTGGAAAAACTTGCCACTATGATTTTGGAGCTTTTGACGCACATTGAACACAAACTAGATGCTACTAGCCTTTATTTTGTCCTTTCTAAAATTTGTCTTGAAGCTAACTTGTGCAGGGTCCTTGCGACTCTATTCATCTTTTGTTCTAATTATCTTCAACTCTGTTCAATTGAGTCAAATTGTTCTTAACTTGTTTTCTCATGTGTAGATTATCTTTCCTTGTTATTTTCCATGAGAAAACATGCTCTTCTAGCACTCTTCATTATTTGATAATGTCTTGTGAATTATTGAAGCTTTATAGCCTAAGATGACCTTGCTTCACTTCTAACTTTGAATCTTTTGAAGTCTTGGTTCTTCTCTGGTAGATTTTCTCATGCAAATATGATTTGCTCTTGTTGTTCATTGTGACAAAAATATGCTATTATAATGTTCTTCACTTCTTTGATATATTCTTGTGAGTTCTTGATACTATATGGTTTGAATCGACCTTACTCAACTTGTGGCTTTGAATATTGAGGCCTTGATCACTCTTCTCAAGTTTTCTTTGACTTTTCTCAAGTCTTTTATGACTCTTCTCATCATAATTGGTGACCAACAAGCCTTTCTCATATGTAGAGCATAGATCTGCATATAAAAATAGAAACTCACAAAAACCAAGTTAATGCACTTTAAGAGTGTAAGAGTAATAAAGATATTTTCAAAATAGTTTGTTAATTATCAAAACCCTAATCAAAATATTTATTCAATGGGCTTTGGAGCTTATAGTCACCACTTTCCGTATTTGAAGCTATATTAAGATTCAGGCCTAGCCCAAAGGAAATTTCGTTACCTCTAACTACTTGTACTTGTCCCTTTGTGTCCCTACACCACAACTAGGCATCTAGTAGGCACAATATTATTTATTATTACTTCATGCATATTAACATTATTAGGGCCCACCCCATGCACATTACAAACCTAACCTACTTTTTTGTCAAGATCATGCACAACAATTGCCATATTAGCATTCTTATCAACATTAAATCCCCCATTCACTTTCTGATTCATATCCCCCATATAATTCTCACCTTCTATATTGTTAGCCTTCGCAATGATTTTAAAATGAGAACCATGAGTGTGTGGATACCTAATTTTGTCTGGGGCATTAACACCTTTTAAAAAAAACAAATAGCAACCCACCCCACAACAATCCCACCAAAATACCCTAGCCATTTTTTTCTCTCTATCACGTAGCCCCAACAGCAAATCTCTGCCAAAAACCTCACACCCCATCCCCAAATAGCAACCCACCATTAATCTTCACTCTCATCCTTCATCACTAAAAAAAAAAAAAAACTAGTTATAGTACCTTTAACTTTCATCACCGTGACCTCACCACCCCCACTTCTTCATCAACCTTCACCACCACGTCCAAGCTTCCATAACCACCATTTTCATCATCTCTCGCCACCAAAACCATCCTATCATCACGCAACCCACTTCACCAACACCCATCAACCAAACAACCATCACCGCACCACCATCCTCTATAATCAACATCCCACAAACCATCTTCAACCATGTCCCACCAACACTCATCAACCACATAACCTCCATAACCAACCAAGCCACCATGTGAGACCACCATCAAGCCATCTCGTGGCCACCACCCACTATCACCCAAACTTTCACCTTCACCGTGACTCACCATCACACAACCTTATCAAACCGTGACCTCACCAACACCATCACGCAGCCCACCATGCACCAACACACCGTGACCTCACCATCTTCATCAAACCATAAAGCTCCACCCTGTACCTAGAACCCATACCCATAGCTGCGCACCACCGTGCCTCGCTCCACCATTAAACCCAACATCAACCTGAACCCAAGCTTCAACCACGCATATTAGCCACCCAATTGAGAAACACAACCATTGAGCCCAAGCCACCTAAACAACCATCATCGAACTAACCACACAGCTCCCATCTCCGTCTAGTAGCCACCGTCTGCGTCACCTAACACCACCGCAGATCTGAGCTAGACCAACCTCTCGAGCTACCCATCCTCTGTTTCTGCAACTCGAATTGTGCACTGTCCACCACCTGTCAACAACCGGCCACCATCCTCGCAACAGCCACAAGACCACCAAATCTGGCCAAACCGAGCCCAGCCACCACAAGTTGCCCTCTGCGCTGTTGCCTTTGTGTTGAAGACCAAGTTCTTCTTTCTCTGTTTTATGCTTTCTGCATTTTTTAGTTTTAATTTTTTTTTTGAAAAAAATTTTAATTGATAGCAAATGGTACAAAAGTATATAAAATAATAAAAAACAAAAAATGAAATATACAAAATTAGGAAGAGTAAAATAAAATCAGGCATAGTAATTGTCCTAATAAAAAATAAAATAAAAATGAAGAAAATTTAAAAAATGTTAAAAATAAAAAAATTGTTTGGAGTTTTTTCGTTTATGATGCTTATATCTAATCTTTTTTTGGTTGTACTTACTTGGCTTATGGTATGACAATGTATTATTTTAAAATTGCATTTACTTGTTTGTCCTAGTGCATTCCTTTTTTTAAAAGAGAAAAGAATTTTTTTTTAAAGAATCAATGCAATAAACAATAATAATGATTGAATAGCGGATGTTATCTTCAATGTCATTTGGATCATAAGGGTTTATTGAGTAGCTTGGTGCTAACTTGAACCCTATGCAATGATGGTTTCGTTTTTGAAACAAAATTTCTTTTCAAAAATTCTATTTTATCATAATTAAAATTAACTAACCCATAATCATTTTCTAAAGAACTACGTGACTTTGAGTTCCCCACTGCACTTGGGGATATGTAGGAGTAAAATCTCTATTCTATCAAGTCAAAAATTAAATTTTCATAATTTATTTGTCTATTTAGTTTATCTTTTAATACAAAAGGAGTAAAATAAATATTTTCAAAAGTTATCAAAGATATGCACAACTGACTTAAGGAACCATCTCAAGACAGGTGTGTTAGGGGTACTATGGGATTAAGTTCCACAATTTTCTATGCATAATCGACTATCGAATCCAATCTGGTTTCGAAACCTATTTCCTAAGGAAAATTTTCCAATTTTTCTCCTAATTCAAATAGAATTAGTAGCAACTCCATTTTGCATTTTTATCATTTTTGTTCACCGCTCCTATTGTAGATCTCGGTCACGATAGATGGCGACTCTATTGGAGATACTTGGAGAGTCAGGCCTATTGTTGTTAGTTGTGCAAATTAATAATAATCTTTATTTATTTATTTTACCATTTTTTGTCTCTACTTATTTGTTTGTATATATATTTTATCTAGTACTTTTATATAAATATATGATACCATTATTCTATGTTTATTTTGACATGATTTACTTGTATATATATATATATTTAATATTTTGTGCTTAATTGTTGAAACCCTAAGGTAGATGATTGATGGCTGGTTGTTGTATGTTTTTGCATGTTCGGGGTAGTTTTATCTTTTTAAATTTTTGTACAGGTTTATATGTTCCCTCACACACTTTTTGGGCTTTATACCCGAGTCTGTGTGAACCCGAGGAGTATGAGGGGTCTCGACTTTTGTTATTGAGGGGCTTTATACTCACTTTGACATTGGTTGAGACACCACTCAGATTGTTACCAGTATCATAAACTAGTCATATTTAGAGGGTTTATCCATACTTATGATTAATTCATGAATTGGGTCCTTGTCTTTCGAGATGGGGCAATCTGGGGACCATGACTTTTTAGAAGTTTAGATCTATCGTAAAAAACCTTTTCCTAATAGATTGAATATAATGACCGCCAAAATTAGAGTCATGACCTTAAGGAAATCCAACCCTTAGGTTCCACCTAACTAGGACACGAATGGAGCGTAATTCTACTTTATCTATCTATTCCTCATGTCATTCATTTTTGTATAAAAAAAATACATCATCTCGTATTTTCATGGCATCCCTAGCATTTTTTTAAAAAATAATAAAAAATATATCATCTTGCATTTTCATGACATTCCAACATTCTAAAAAAAAAGAAGAGAAGATATATCATCTTGTATTTTCATGGCATTCCTAGCATTCTAAAAAAAATACGACATCTTGCATTTTCATGGCATTCTTAACTTTCTTAAACAAAAAAAGATACATTACTTTGCATTTTCATGGCATTTCTAGCATTCTAAAAAAGAAAAAAGAAAAAAGATACACCATCTTGTATTTTCATGACATTTCTAGCATTCTAAAAAAAAGATACATTATCTTGTATTTTCATGATATTCTTAGATTAAAAAAAAGATATATCATCTTGCATTTTCATGGCATTTGTAACATTCTAAAAAAAATGAAAAAAAGATACATCATTTTGTATTTTCATGGCATTCCTAGCATTCTTACAAAAAAAATACATCATCTTGTATTTTCATGACATTTTTAGCATTCTTAAAAAAGAAAAAGATCATCTTGCATTTTCATGACATTCCTAGCATTCTAAAAAAATATCATCTTGCATTTTCATGGCATTCCTAACAAAAAAAAAAAGGAAAAAAGAGAGGCTTGCATCCTTTGGGTTTACGACCCTACAAGGGTTTCTCCATGTAGGTTGTTAGGATACATTCTTTAGAGCCACCTCGATAAGAGGTGCCTTTAGGGTGCATTCTTCTTTTTTGGTTTGCTTACATATTTTAGTACTCTTTATAGGTGAGTTTCCTTGATAAAGTGGAAAAATTAATACTCATCAATAGCAAGGGGTGGAAGAAATATGTCAAGGGCAAAACACTAGCAATGTAGTTGATCTCAAATATGAAGATTACAGTAAATGGCTGTGATTTGAGGCATGTGAAGGACATTACTCAACAAATGACTCATAAAGCTCAATTAGAGTTCTCAAGCAGTTACGGCAGATCCTGAATTTGTTGATTATTATAGTTGAGGAGCCTATCTTGAGTGGCCTTGCTCAATTTTGGAACTATTCTCTAAAATGTTTTGAGTTGCCCAACTTGGATATTGCACTGACCATAGAAGAGTTTGATATCATGTTAAGGCTCCCAACGAGCAAGCACCCAAATGCTTATCTTTATGGAGGACATTATGTGTCAGAAGGGAAGATAACAGAACTGATAGGGGTTCAAGCAAATCAGTTAGACATGGAAAACAGAGGAGGAACACAAGGCTTGAAGAAGAGTTACTTGGAAGCACATCTTGAGTTTCTAGCACAATAGGGAAAGTGGGATCTCTTTAACAAAACATTGACGTTAACTATCTTTGGGTAGTATTATTTCTATTTACCTTAGATGTGGCGGACCAAGTAGCAATGGATGCTTTCTTCAAGTTTGAGAATCATAAGGCAAATTTAATTCCTGCTATTCTTGCTAATACTCTCTTGACAATGGAAATTTGCCATAAAAAATGTGGAGGGATGATTCGATGTTGTATATATACATTGTATGTTTAGATCATGACACACATGGATGTACACAACTGCCAGGGTCTCCTAACTGACTTGTTAAGGAATTTTGGTCGCATACTAGTGAAGCAACAGAAAGCCTACAAATGAAAAAAATGAATTCATGAAGATGGGGCCAAATTCTTTCAAATGGGTATGTCCTTAGTATCATGGGGAAGAGATAGTTTTCAGTTGTGGTGACTTTCCTAATGTTCCTTTGATGGGCACGAGAGGTTGTGTATTCTTTGCATCGGTCCTTGTGCTCAGACAGCTCCAATGGCACATGCCCAATGAAGTGCAGCTTAAAGGATTCAGTCTTTTATATAGAAAAGATGGAAGCACTACCAAGCAGGAAAAAGAGTTCAGGGATGCTTGGAAAAATATTCATAGGGTAGGAGTAAAAGAATTGTGGAAACGTGTCATAATTCCTACTCCAGAGTACCTACAATGAAGAGAACTAAGGAAGGCACAAAATAGTACCCCTCGGGAAATTTTAAGTAATGAAGACCACCCCCAGATTATATCCTAGATGACTACCTAGGTAGAGAGAATGAAAGCACAAATGAAGTTCTTGGAATAAGGGACAGAAGTTGCTGAGTTGAAAGTTGTCATCCATAGAAGTTGATGCTAGAAGTTAGCCGACAAGATTGAGGACTTAAAGGATGCACAAGCTGATGCTATTGAAGTATTGAGTCGAGTAAAAAGAGCAAAGAAAGAAAGAAAAAGTAGAATCAAGTAAGACCACACTGGAGATCCAAGAATAGATGACAGAAAAGATTGTGCAAGAGAAAGAAGAATTAGAAGCAAACACTAGGGCACAAGATCAAATAATACAAGCCCTTCAGGAAGCTCTGACTGAAATGAAACAACACTCTAATCAAGGATGATTATTGGCTACAGAATATTATGATTCATTCAAGGAAGCAAATAGGAGAGTGAGGCATTTAGAGCTGAAAATTCAAGAGCTAGAGCAAGAAAAAGAACGATGGAGACTTGAAGCCCAAAACCAACGGAAGCAAAAAGAAGAAAGTGAGGAAGTGTGTCAATTGGTAGCATAAGTTCAAGGAGTTAAAAAAGAAGAATGGATGAAGAAATATGAGGACATGTCTGATAGCTTGCAATATCATGTTGTGCGACTAGTCGATCATTTTGAAGAAACAGACCTTCAGATTCACATGAATCCTTTATTACGGCTACCACAAAAAATAACCGAGTTTATAAAATATTGTCAAAGTCTTGTTAAAGGTCTTAGGAAGAAACAAACAAAGTTGTTGATGTAATGTCATTTATGTTACATTTTGAGGAGGTTGAGATCTTGTATTAATGAAATTTGAAATGAATATGAATGATCAGTTCCTGTGTTTTCCTTCAAACGTTAATTTTGTTATTTGTCACCCAGACACTATCCATTGAGGGGTGAATTCTCCCTTGAATAGGTTGTCAACCATGCTTTCACCTTGAGACAATTTGTCCTTGAGCGAAAATACGGGAAACTTTGTATTCAGTGAAAGAATAATTGCATTACCGGTGAATATTCAAGAAGATAGCACCATTGAGGAGAGAATACTCCATTGGGGTTGCTGTCAACCACATTCTTGCCTAAGGGATGATGAACTCTTAGTGCTAAATATTGGATCTTACCTTCCTATTGTATGTCAATGCAAATCATTCCATAATCACCACGCATCCTCACAATAGCACTAACATTTTTTCCTTCTTTTTCTTTGTTTAATAAATCAAGTTGGTTCAGGAACCATTGTAGTCTAAGAAAGACGAGATCAATCAAACCCGAGTTCACAATACCATATCTCAAACTAGAATGGCTACTAGTAATCCTAAGGCAGGAAGAAATTTGAGCAGGATAATTGATGAAATAACAAGGTGAATGAATAAGATGTCTGAGGCCTAAATAAGGTTAGAAGCAATACTGCAAGATGTGAGGGAATATCTCAATTTATTCAGTGGAAATAAGGGTACAAATGGGGTTAAAACATATGTGAGTGATGATAGCCCCAACATTCTCGACTATAACCTCAGGCATCACTGTGGGAATTTATGAGCAATCACATCAAACAACATTGATAGTAATGCCTATTGGGGAGGGAAATCATGCCTTGGAAGGTGTTCATAATGAAAATTCTGATTATGCTGAACCTACCTGGGAATAACCTCATGTGTCCATTCCGGGGCAAGCAACAATGCCTCACACTAGGAATAGTCACACCATGACCAAGAAAGACAATATGAAGGAAGAGTGGATGGAGAAAATAGAAGAGCGGATCAAGGTAATTCGTCCTTTTATTGATGAGGAACCACTGAAAAACTAGCAATCTGAACCAATAATTGATGTGATTGTTTCCAAGTAATTGCCCAGTTATACTGTACTAAGCAGATGTTTTGAGCTTATATTTATATTACTTGAGACATTAACCAAATGAATTTGCATGAACATTCATCATTCCACCTCGTTGCACCTTTGGCTTGTCCTTTTGCATTTATCAGTTTTCTTTTTACATTTCTGTATAATATCTTGTTGTTGGTCAATTTATATAATTCTTACTCTATCATTCCTACTTTATTTTACCTTTTTAACTCCACACAAATTACTTTCCAAGGATTTGAGTCTTGTAAAAAGTTTGCCTCATGAAAGGGACCTCGAAAACGCATTAATTGATTCCCTTGCGATGTTGGAAGTTGTCAAAAATTTACAAAATTACTAGAATATTTAGAGAAGGGATTTGACTTTAATGGTGAGGTAGCAAAGGTGATCAACATGGGGACAGAGGAAGAGAAAAAGGAGTTAAAAATGAGGAAAAACCCCGAGCGTGAAGAAATGATCGGGATATACCTGGATTAGATCTGTAGATAGTGTCACATAAAATCCTGCTATATCCGAATGTTGAGGCAAAGAAGCAGAAGTTAAGGATGATGCATCCTGATATGTTCCTGAAGATCAAGGAAGAAGTCACCAAGCAATTGGAAGTAGGATTTTTGAAAAGAAACAAATAAGTAATCACTTGGTGTGCACTAGCTTTTTGTCTCAAAATTAAAGTTTTGAAAATAAGTAATCATGATTTGAAAATGAAGATTGGTCATCTTTCTATATCCTTTACAAAATTTCTTCATCTTTATTATCCCTTGTTACCCCTTTTGAGCTTGAAAAATTTCTTTAAAGAACCTTGGACAAAATCACTTTTACACTAAGGGTTAACATAAAGTAAATAAGGTTGATTTCTGGAAGGAAAAAAAAAGAGAAGAAAAGGAAAAGGAAAAGAAGAAAAAAATTATGAAAAATGAAATGGCTCATAACAAGGGCAAATGATGAAGTGGAAAAGGGAAGAGAATACAAAAGTAAGCAAAAAGTATTAGTGCTCTTGATAATGTCAAAGGCAATTGAAAAAAACTTACTAAGGTTATCCTTGGTCTCATTTAACCCTTAAACACTTGTTTGAGCCTTATACTCTTTCTTTCATAACCCTTAACCTTGGCTATGTTACAAGCCTAAAAAAGTCTATTTTGATCATTGAAGGGTTGCTGTTATTTTTGTTAACTTTAATTTTTAGTGAAAAGTTTCATATTCCTCCGAGTTTTCAATTCCTTGCACATAAAGAAAAAAAATAAAAAAAAAGCTTGTTAGGTTGAAAATCATAAAGGACAACCTTAGCAAAAGTTAGAGCAATGATTAAAAAAAAGAGCCAGTTAGGTTGAAAACCCAAAAGGGCGCCTAAGCAAAAGTTAGGGCAAATAAATAGGTAAAATCTCAAAGAAAGATGGTCTGAAACTCCTTGAAGGGTTCACTAAACTGGAGTAATTTTATTTGCATTCGATTGGCTACACAGGGGCAACTTTGTTTGCATTCAATTGGCCATACTGGGGCAAAATTTCTAAAGGATGAAAGGGAAAATGTGATGAAGAAAGTAGCAATAGAGACAGTGATTGAGTTATCAAATAGTTATAAGAAATCAATTGGATGAGGGACAAGGAACAAATACTAGGACAAATTTTTTATATATATATATCCTTACAACTTTCTTTTGTTTCTATGTTTTCATCTTTCAAGTATGTGTCTTACCAAAAGTTTATGTACGATTAGATTACCAAAGTAATAAAAGGAAGTTTGTTCATTCAACAAATTTCTGTCCATTCATGAATGCACGTTTATTAAGTTATGTTTCAAATAAGATAAATTTAAGGTCAACAGTTTGATTTGACAATTCTATAGTAATTCTTCAATGATTAAGTTGGATTAGCAGATCTCAGTAGCTCAAAGCACATATTATAATACGCATTTGTTGGAAATTATTCGTTGCCAAGAAGAAAAGGAAGGTAAAGGTAAAAAAAAAGAAGAAAAAGGGAAATGAGCAAGTCAAGAGGATTCCAAGTCAATTGAAGGGTCCAATGAAGAAAGCACATGGACAAGGGTTTGATTAGTCAAAGCTTTCCAGAGTTGTCATTGGTTCAAATGTTTTTTTGAGTCTATGTTTAACTGGCACAAATGTTTTCATCTTATTTATTTTGAGCACATCGGCTCCCTGCGTTTTAAATTCTTTTGAGCGCATCAGCTCCATGCATTTTAAATTTCTATCATTTCTTTTGAGCGCATCGGCTCCATGCATTTTAAATTTTTGTCAATTCTTTTAAGTGCATCGGCTCCTTGCATTTTAATTTCTATTGAGCACAATGACTTTTGTCATTTATTTTAAGTGCATCAGCTCCTTGCATTTTAAATTCTTTTCATTTACTTTTGAGTGCATTGACTCTTGTCATTTATTTTGAACGCATTGGCTCTTGTCATTTATTTTGTCTTTTACTTTTGATTGCATTGGCTCTTGTCATTTATTTTGAGCGCATTGGGTCCCTGCATTTTAAATTTCTGTCTTTTACTTTTGAGCACATTAACTCCATGCATTTATTTTTCATGTCATTTACATTTGAGCGCATCAGCTCCTTCCATTTACTTTTCCTGTCATTTACTTTTGAGCGCATCGGCTCCTTATATTTTAAATTTCTGTATTTACTTTTGAGCGCATCGGCTCCTGTAATTTACTTTTGAGCGCATCGACTCCATGTATTTACTTTTGAGCGCATCAGCTCCCTGCATTTAAATTCTTGTCATTTACTTTTGACCGCATTGGCTCTTCACATTTTATTGTTCTTGCATTATTTTTTGTATCATCTTATGCATTCTTGAACAAAATTCGAGTTCATGTCTTTACTCGTTCCTTATAACAATAAAATGAAAAAAACTGCGGTTATTCTTTTTATCTAGTAAGAAACAAGTAAATAAGGGTAACTGTGAACATCTAATTTTGTCCAGAGCATTTACACCTTTAAAAAAAGAAAATAAAAAAATAAAATATATGACCCAACTTTCTGTCTCATAACCTAACCCATCGACCCATTATCTAGCCCATAACCCATAACCATATGCCACTTAACACCCAAAGAAACCCTAGCAGCCACCAAACCCTAGCAGCCACCATTAGACTCATCCCAAACCCTAGCCACCATCACACTCCAAACCTTAATCCCTTTCTACAAAAACTTATAACCCAGATACACAGAAATTCACACAGAAAATACTGACAAATTCATACAACAATCCCACGAAAATACTCTAGCCTTTTTTCTCTCTCCATCACGTAGCCCAAATAGCAAATCTCTGCTAAAATCCTCATACCCCATCACCAAATAGAAACCCACCATCAATCTTCACTCTCATCCTTCATCACAAAAAAAAACCAATTGCAGCAACCTTCAATTTTTATCACTGTGACCTCGCCACCCCCACTTCTTCATCAACCTTCACCACCACGTCTAAGCTTCCATAACCACCATTTTCATCATCTCTACCACCAAAACCATCCCACCATCACGCAGCCCACTTCACCAATACCTATCAACCAAACAACCATCACCGTGCCACCATCCTCCATAACTAACATCCCATAAACCATCTTCAACCACGTCCCACCAACACCCATCAACCACACAACCTCCATAACTAACTAAGCCACCATGTGAGACCAAAGATCAAGCCATCTTGTGGCCACCACCCACTACCACCCAAACCACCACCTTCACCGTGACTCACCATCACACAACCCCATCAAACCGTGACCCACCACCATAACCACTGTGACCTCACCATCACCAACACCATCACGCAACCCACCATGCATCAACACACCGTGACCTCACCATCTTCACCAAACCATAAAGCTCCACCTCGTACTCGGAACCCACATCTATAGCTGTGCACCACCTAGCCTCCCTCCATCATTAAACCCAATATCAACCTGAACCCAAGCTTCAACCACGCAGATCAGCCACCTAACCGAGAAACACAACCATTGAGCCCAAGCCACCTAAACAATCATCACCAAACAAGCCACACGACCCCCATCTCCGTCTAGCAGCCATCGTTCGCGTCACCTAGCACCACAGCAGATCTAAGCTAGACCAACCTTGCGAGCCACCCATCCTTTGTTCCTGCAACTCGAACTGCGTACCATCCACCATCTGCCAACAACCGGCCACTATCCTTGCAGCGACCACGAGACCACCAGATCCGGCCAAACCGAGCCTAGCCACCACAAGCTACCATCTGCGTCATTGCCTTTGTGTTGAAGACTAGGTTCTTCTTTCTCTGTTTTATGCTTTCTGCGTTTTTTAGTTTTAATTTTTTTTTTAAAATTAATTGATAGCAAATGGTACAAAATTATATAAAATAATAAAAAATAAAAAATGAAATAAGCAAAATTAGGAAGAGTAAAATAAAATTAGGCATAGTAATTGTCCTAAAAAATAAAATAAAAAATGAAGAAAATTTTAAAAATGTTAAAAATAAAAAATAAAATTTATTTTGAGTTGTTTTGTTTATAATGCTTATATTTGATCCTTTTTTTGTACTTTCCTGGCTTATAGCATGACAATGTGTTGTTTTCAAATTGCGTTTACTTGTTTGTCTTAGTGCATTCCTTTTTTAAAATAAGAAAAGAATTTTTTTTAAGAATCAACGCAATGACCAATGATAATAATTGAATAGCAGATGCTATCATCAATGTCATTTGGATCATAAGGGTTTATTGAGTAGCTTGGTACTAACTTGAATCCTGTGCAATGATGGTTTCATATTTCAAAAAAAAAATTCTTTTCAAAAATTCTTTTTTATCATAATTAAAATTAACCAACCCAAAATCATTTTCTAAAAAATTACATGACTTTGAGTTCCTTACTACACTCGGGGATACGTAAGAGTAGAATCTCTATTTTGTCAAGCCAAAAATTAAATTTTCATAATTTATTTGTCTATTTAGTTTATCTTTTAACAAAAGGGATAAAATAAATATTTTCAAGAGTTATAAAAGATCTGCACAGCTGACTTAAGGTACCGTCTCAGGACGGCTGTGTTAGGGGTGTTGTGAGATTAAGTTTTCACCCTTCTTTATGCATAATCGACTCCGAATTCAATATGATTTCAAAGATTATTTCCTAAGGAAGGTTTTTCAATTTTTTTCTTAATTCAAATAAAATTGATGGCGACTCTATTTTCTATTTTTATCATTTTCGTTTGCTGCTCCCGTTGCAAATCTCAGTCATGACAGGGTGTTACATCCTCCCCTACTAACTTTCTTTCCCTTATCTGTTACACCTGTACCAACATTTTTGGGATTTGATTGGCCCTATTTTCATAGTTGTGGTTGAAATTTTCATACGTTACGCTAAACCAACATTCAGGGTCCAAAGTCAACATCATCATACTGGTCTCCATGGACACGACTTCCATGCCAATTCTAATCATGATTGACCTCTCTATCAGTATAATGTGAAGAAAACTTAGATTAAACTTCAATTACCAAAGGAAAAGCATCCTTTATGTGCCCTTATCTTCTGTAGTGGAAGCAAACAAGGTTTACACCTTCATACTCTACCATATAGATCTTGTTTCTCAGCTTAAACCTTGAAGCCGACACTTTCCACGAGTCAACCTCAATGCATACTTTGGCAAACTTGTTTCACTCAATAATTAAGACTTCATCACGCTCATATTCTTTTTGCCTTACATGTTATTATCCACTTTAAGTGTCTGCCTAAGAGTGTTCCCAATTCTCCACAAGAGATGTTTATTGTAATACTCTATTGGCAACCCAGGGATTCTAATCCAAACTTCCACTTGCTTAGGTTGATCCTCAAACAAAAAGAACTCAGGCTTCCATCGCTGCACCAGAAAATAATGGTCAATGATCATCCAAAGCCCTCCCTCAAAAGCTTGTGTGGCATCTCGAACATTAGAGAACTAAAGCAAGACATAATTATTTTCAAACTCTATGACCTCCATAACTTGAGTAACCTAGATTTCAAGAACTTAAACCTTAATCGTTTCCCCTAAAAGTGTCACTATTAGAGAACGCTTCCAAGGATTATAGTATGATTTCCTCTCCTCATTAAATACCCCCACCACTAGGCATAACAACTCCTCCTTTTCCTCTTCTTCAGAGGACTCAGTGACTGACTCCTCATCATCCTCCATATCCTTTATCAAAAGTTTCTTCATCCAAGAGATAGTCCATATATGAACTATCATAAGAGATATTACCCCCATTCACCTTCAAACAATCTTCTTTGTATCATTTGTCTAGTCATCTTCATGCCACTAACTGATTAATATCTTGAATGGTTGCATCATGACCCTCTTTCCCCCCTCAATCTGTTGAAAAGCCATCACCACACCTACCAAGGACGTGTGTTGTACCTCACCAAGTTTAGCTTTCTTATTACTACGAGCTATCAGGTCTTTCTCCTCACTTGAGAGCTTATGTTTCTCCTAAGAACCCTCCATTGCGAAAAAAGAGGTTCACTTATAAAAGTTAGCACCATGATATGGGAGCAGGTTAATAGGATCTCAATGAAGCAAGGTTAAATTAATTAAAGAATTAAAAAAGACTAAGTGAGAAATTATTTATTACCTTTGTTGAAACCCAAATTTGTATAGGTGATTTTTTGACCCAGTACAATTCTTTTTGGCTAGCTTGCATTTATCATTCCCAAGACTAATACTCAAAGAAATAAAGAGATAAAGATAGATTAAATGAGCATAGAATTTACACCAACAAAAAATAAAGAAAAAGAAAAGGAAATATTAGAGCACATGTGCATTTTGAGGTGATGATCCTAATCTATTATCTATTATATTATTGGTGCATTTGGATAGACACAGTTGATGCTTTAATGAAAAATGTTATGTAACATCATTTCCTTCACTCAATTTACCTCTAAAATCTCAGCATTTCTCAATGACCAATTAGATTTCTTTCTTTTTTTTAATTTATAAAAGTTTAATTTTTAATTAAGTCATTAATATATACATGTTTTCAATGCTATTATTTTGCTCAGTACCAATTTAGCACCCTCATTACTATGGTTTAGAACCCTAACCAAGGAAACCCTTTGATCTACTCTTTTTATTGTCATTAAATGTATTTTTGTCACCAAAAAATCATGATTGTTCACTCGATTACCCGATATTCCTTCTTTACTTTATTTATTGCACTCTTTTCTGCAAAACACAATGGTTGTGAGGATTATTCTTTGGCAATTGAATCATCTTTGTCCAAGAATTGTTGAATTCAATTTTTTAATTTTTACTTGTTGATTTCTGTCATATGTTCTGGTCTATGTCCTATTAATTAATTTTCTTTTTCATGTAAGCATTTTGTTCTTTGTCTATTTCAATCTTAGGGTTTTTGTTCCGGTCCGTTTAACCTGTGGGTTAAATGAGTTATGGCCCGTGGGTGTGTGAGCTAGTCTATAAACCCGCTTAACTTTTTTGTAAAAAAAAATCATGCAGTTTTGATAAGAGTAAACTGGCCCAATATGGCCCAAAATAAAAAAACATGTAAACAAAAAAATCAAAATTAAAATAATAAAACAATAAAAAAAAAGAAATAAAAAAACCCTACCCTCTCTCTTATTCTTATTTCTCGACCTACTTGCCCCCTTTCTTTACCTCTTACTCAGCCATTGCGTCTCAATCCTTTTGAGCCTTATTGTTATGCATGCAATGTTGTCATCGACATTGTTTGTGCCTAGCCGACTCGTCCTATAATGCCAAGCTAGTGTTCATGTTCAGTCTAGCCACCAAGTGACTTATCCTCCACCCACCACTGCGTTAGTCTCAGCCTCTTAGTTCTGCATGTTTTATGTTCTCTCTTTCCTTGTTTTGCTCTCTCGATATGTGTGTTATCAATGTCAACACAAATTATGACTTTTGTTGTTTTACTCATTTGTTTTGTGTATGTTATTTGATAATTGTTAATTTGTTAATTGTTAAATGTTAATGCTTTGTTCTTGCTCTCTTTGTTAATTGTTAATTTGTAAACCAAATTATTCTTATGATGTTCTGTAATTGAAGAGTTTATAATTGATAGGCCAATAGGTCATGTTCTATATTCTTATGATGTTCTGAATCTTTTGATAGCCTATGTATGTATCATGACTTTAATTTATATTTAGCTTCTGTGATTGAAAAATGTATTTTTAATTTTTTTTATCTCATGTTGTGAGTTGTAGGAAATGAGAGTTGTAGGAAATGATGAAGACCAAAATGTGTTGGTTGAGACAAAGATAGATCCACAAAAATCCAAGAATGCTTTAAATGCCATTATTGAAGATGATGAATAATGGCTGCATTTGAAACTTCTATTTGATATTTGATGTATTTGGTTGTTGAATTATTGGTACATATAAGTATTTGGTTATATTTGCTTTTAGTATTTGGTAGACATTGAAACATTTAAGTGCTTGACTTGAGATTTGAGACACTTGAGTGTTTGATTTAGCCATTTTGGTATTTGAACTTCTACTTGAGAAATTTATGGGGTGTTTGGTTTGTTCTTTATTTTTATTTTCAAATGATATATTTTCATTAATAATCACAAAAATGTCACTTTATTTTTATTTGGTTTCTTGTTTTTAGATTTTTGTTAAGGAAATAGTAAAAATAACTTTTTTTTTGTTTTCATCATTTCTTTCACAAAAAACATGAAAATAAAAAATAAATAAAAATAAGGTGACATTTTTATAATTATTAGTGAAAACAAACCAAATAGAAAATAAGGATTTGTAATTATTAGTATGAGTATGAATTATTTTAATTTATTGTAGAACTTGTATTACATGATTTATTTGATAGAAAATGGCATTTTAGACTTCAATTTAATCGAAAAATTTGACTTTGAAAAAAAAATTCAACTAAAATTTTAAAAATTGGATGTTCTTTTCACTTTTCAGCCATTTAAAAAGTCAAAAAAAAAAAGTTGCGAGCCATGGACTAGCATGCGAACTCGTGGGCTAAAGCAGCATAAATGTGAACTGGTAATATGTTGACCTATTTAAGTTGCGTACCAACCTAGACCGGGCCAGTGCTGACCGAGCTAGCCTGTATACCCACCTTTATCCTCCAACCATATAGTATATTAGGATGCGTTTGGCATCATGGATTAGACATGATAGAATAAGCTTATACAATACATTATGATTTTATCAGTTGTTTGATGGAACCATAGTATTGTATAAGCTTATCCAATAATTTTTTTATACATTAAAATGATGTATAATTTAATCAAGCCTTGGGGGGGGTGGGATTAGACCTTATTAGGATTTGATGTATAAGGTAATGTAAAACTTTTCCCCTTCTAACCCAGTGAACCCCGATACTTTTCCTTTGCCTTCTCACTACCACCCTCTCCCCTCCTCTCATTGCTTCTCTGGTAGCTGCTGCCGGCGGTAACTGCAAGGCTCCATCTCACTATCTCTCTACCCCATTGCAAGGTTAGCTCTCAACCTCTCACTGTTCTTTGAGCTGTGTCAATCGTGTAAGTTTTTTTCCTTGAGAACCTTTTCTGCTTTGGCTAATGGCCTATTTTTCTCTAAAATGGTTTGATGGGTTTAGTTATTTTAATTTAGATTGATTTTGTTAAGTTATTTTTAACGTGTTGTTTTCTTTGTTGCTTTGGTTAATGAGTTTATTTCTATTTTTTATTATTAATGGTTCAATCACAAATTTCAGCTTTTATTAGCTTGCTGATAACCTATTTGATAGAATGCTTCAATGAAAATTTGGCAGCTTTCATTGTGAGTTGTTATAACTGTAAAAAGATGTTTGCATTTGTTTGTATCAATTGTTTGTAGGAAAGCTATGAGCTTATCAGCAATGACGTTATATGAATATTATTTGGCAGATGCTCCAATATTTGTTTGTATCATAATTTTCTTATAATAACGTGATTCTAGGAAAACTATGAGCTTTCTTTGCTACTGATATGAATGAACTATATTAGAAGCTATTTTTGAACTTGCACACAGTCACACATGCACACACATTTTGTCTAAAATTATACTTCAATTTCCACTGTGGCATTCAGAGCCATTTGTGGTAAATAACTACTTCCTATTTACTTTAGATTCCCCTGAAGCATATCACTGACACTGGTTTAATGTTCATTCAATGACAAGTAAGCAGTAGCACAATTGCTTGAGCACTTCAGATCAAGATTTCTATTGTTACTTATAAATGATAGCATCCTTTTTTAGATAAAGAAATGTTACCATCAATAACACCTTTTTATAGAAGAATGTTAGCATACTAAATTTGATACATGGTTCCAAATTTTGCTTATTTTTACATAGAATTCTGTCAGATTTTTGGATAAACCCTTAAAAAATTAACAAAATTAAGGTCCAAGCCTTATAATGTCTATGTCATATGTTACACCAAACTGTGGTAGGCCACACACCAGTATACTAACACCTTCTTAGCAAAAACATAAATGTGTTTTCCAAACTGAAAAAACATAAATGTGTTTTCCAAACTGAAAAAACATAAATGTGTTTACACTTCACATGCTCATGTGACGCAACATGTGTTTAAACCTAGCAATATCAAGCTCTTATTCAAATGCACCTGCTAGATGCTATGATACATGTATTGCATAGGGAGCATTAACTATAAATCATTATACAATGATAAGTGATAACAAGCTTTCAAGATGAAGCCCAAGCCTAGCTAAGAAGTCTAAAACATTCTAAGGCTTATCTAGGTATCATTTAACACCACTAGTACGTTGAAGTTATACTTGTGAAAGATAAAGATGACCTCACTTCACTAGTATTACTTACTAACATCTTCCCAAAAACTCCAACCTTCCCCTTAGCTTCAAATAAAATGCTAACTATCCCTTCTACCTTATCATGTGAAGAACAGCTCATACAATGTGACAAACTAATTAGGAGCTACACCAGCTGTCTACAGTCCCCCACTTGAATTAAAGTCAATTTAATCTTCCATGTTCTTGTTAGACACAAATGCCTTAATCTAAAGAACCTATAAAATCTCTACCACATGGGGTTTGTTACCCCACTTGCTTTTCCATTTTACTTTTCCAAGCTTCAACGTCATCCTATAAATTCAATGTGAGACTGACTTCAATTAAGATGAAAAATGTGGGAACCATATTACCTTGTATATATTAGGATTAATGCAACACCAACAACACGACGTTATAGACCTAAGGCATTAAATTGCTTATTTTGCTTATATGCCTCTCTCTTAATCTTTTTAGCAAAGTTTTAAATATTTTAGTGCGAAACTGAAGATCATTACCATTTCAAACTGTAGATGCTACAAAAAACCAAAATGAAATTGTATAAAGAAATTGTTAATTAGGTCCAATTGGATAAATTGTACTTAGATGAGTTTAATTGATATGGAAATGAGTTGTTTGGCAAAAATGAGAATCCCTATGGTATGAAGATTGTGGTGCACCGAATGATAATGGGAAGAATTTCCTCAATGTGAATTTCTTGTGCTTCCAAGTTATCTTATGAATGCTTGGTCTTATGAAATGTGATGTGAATTGGTAACTGGCATACTCATAATATGTTTTATGATGCATTGAGATATTTTGCTCATGTAAATATTAAAGATAAGCTAAGAATGATAATTGATTGAATTATATGTTTATGTGCATCCTTGCTTGCACATGACACTGAAAAGGTAAAAGAAATGATCCTTGGAAAAGAGGTGATCTTAAGAATACTTTTCTCAAAGTAAGACAAATGAGTGAAAAAAGCACTCTATTAAGGACATGTGACTTCTATCAATGAGATTGTGGTATTCAATTAATAAATTTTTACTTTTATAGTTGATTTGGTGGATATGAATATTTTAATGAGCCGTTTTAAATTTTTAAGTGATATGGATCCAAATAAAAGACTTGACCCAAATTAATAACTAAATGACCCAAATTGATGGCTTAATGATATAAGTGAGCTCCTTAATGTCATGTCAAAGTGCTTGATTATGGAACAAGCTTTTTTGGAGATAATGATTGTATGTATTATGTCATACCTACATGTATGTCGTGTAACTCAAAGACAACATGAGAGATTATCATTAAGGCAACGGGTAATACCAAGGGTAAGGGCAGAATCAAGGGTAGCATTCATAAGGAGACTAATAAATGATGATGTTGCATGTGTGGAACAACTTCAAATGGATACTTATACATTTCAAGTGTTGTGTTCTCTTCTACGTGTTAAGGGTAGGCTAAAGGAAGATGGGTTAGTACCAATAGAAGAACAAGTTGCTATGTTTTTACACATATTGGCTCACCATGCAAAAAATTGTGTCATCAAGTTTAAATTCCAACGTTCAGGGGAAACTGTTAGTAGATACTTCAATTTAGTGTTGAACTCTATGTTGAGGATACAAGGAAATTTACTTAGGGCACCAGATCCAGTACCCGAGGATTGCATTAATGATAGATGGAAATGGTTTAAGGTATGAATTATATTAGTGATATCAAATGTTCCTTTTAAATTTTTGCGTTGTTTTTGTTTATTTCACATGAGTTAGTATTGTTAAAGATGGTTTGTTTATCTATTTTAGGGTTGTCTTGGAGCTTTAGATGGAACCTATATTTAGTCTTAATGTTTTTTAGGCCGACAAACCAAGATATAGAAGTTGAAAAGGCGAAATTGCCACAAATGTGTTAGGAGTGTGCTCAAGAGACATGAAATTTATATATGTGTTACTGGGATGGGAGGGTTCGGCTTCAGATGCTAGGGTATTGCGCGATGCAATTAATAGAAGAAATGGTCTTAAAGTTCCAACTGGTAAGAACGTGAAAACTACCTTCAAATTGATAACCTTATTATAATAAAATATATATTGAATTGTTTTATGAAATAGGATACTACTACTTGGTAGATGCTGGATATACTAATGGGGAAGTGATGCACACTTTTTAATTGTTGCATTGCAAACCCAAGTGCAGGTTGTCTCAAGTAATAAATTTCTCATGAAATCAGAGGTCGATCCATAGGGAATTGTTGAAGATTAAGGTGAAGTAAATATTTTGTGACTACGGTAAAAATTATTTACTTGGATAAAAAGATCCACTCTTGGTAAATAAAGGAAAGGTAAGATTAATTCCTTTTATAACTCAATTAAATTCTCGCACATGGAGGTTCCAATCGGAAAATACAACATTAAAAGTCCATTAAAATAATATACGTAATTATATTATGTTTCCTTTAATCATCTAAGACACAACCACTCATAAATGGGATCAAGATTCATCAAGGCCAAAATGTTGTCTACAACAAATCAAGATCTCCACTTTATAAGGAGAGTTTCTAACACCAACACTTGTAAATGGGTTAAAGCGTTCATTGTCCAATCTCTTGCCTACAACAAATCAAGAACTCCACTTTACAAGGAGTGTTTAAATTGATTGGAACAAAATACAATACGAAATAAAATAATATACGTAATTATATTATGTTTTTTTAATTATTACCATCACTTGTAAATGGGTATGTGAACACCTAATTTTGATCGGGTTAAAATATATATATATATATATATATATATATAAAACAAAAAAAAAAAAATAAAAATAAAAAACCTCAACAGCCTCACCTTCTTCAATAATAAAAAGATAACTCCATCACCAACTCTCCCACTCTATGATCTTGATATCCCATCAACTTTCTCCACTCACTTTCCAGCACACACACACACACATATTTTTTTTTTTTAAATTTCCTTCACGCACTCACCCTCACCCACTCACATTTCACTAACTTTTTTTCCTCACCTGCACACACTCATGTCCCCCACTTCACTCATTCACGTAGCACTAACACAACATTTTTTTCTCCTTGCACCCATTCAACCCTCTGCCAACCTATCATAATCATAAAGCACACCCATTTTGTTTATTACTCAATAATGTTCCCACCCTCACTCACTCACATTTCACTGATTTTTTTTCTCACCTGCACACACTCATGTTCCTCACCTGCACTCCACTCACGTTATCACAGATTCTACATAGCACATTTTTGTTTTTTTTTCCTCACCTGCACATAGATTTGGCTGATAAATATCATATAACAGAGAAGTAACGAAAAAAAATTTGGAGAGAACCATTTTTGGGAACTGAGAGTTTTTTTTTTAGGAACATTTTTAAAAAAAAATAAATTAAAAAAATCTGCTACCATCCATCTCCTGTGTCACTATCACCATCTTTCATACGTCAACTCTACACTCTCATCAACAAAACCCAACCATCTCCTCCAAGCCAAGACCGTGAGCTATACTCACCTCATGGAACCTCTCATCACCTCCATCATCATCACTTCCCAATAACCTTCATCTCCCTCACTTCCACCTAAAAACCGAGACCACCTCACAGCCACTTCAACCTTCAACCCCCATCATCCTTCATCTCATCCTCACCTTCCATCACCCCACTCATTTTCATCTTCACAACAGAACCACCTCCATAATCGTGAATCACCCATTCACTCATCACCTTCAACCTTCATCTTCAACCTCCCATAACCACCTTAATCACCATTAACCAACTCTCCAAACAGCCACCATAAGCCACAACGCAAACCTGTCCAGCATCACAAACACCCAACGTCATTTCCTCATACTACCATATTCAACCTTCTATTTCACCACCTCCCATAGCCACCCAAAACCCGGAACCACCTTTGCTGCCCAGAACTGAGAAGACCCTCACCGAACCACCCCTCACTCAGCCTTGAAACCATCACATCTTAACCACCACAAACCAGATCTCCGCCGTCCTCAACCGCGAACCATCTCCATCCCCACGTCTAACAGCCCTTGCTCGGCCAAACCATCACACCTAGCCCCAAGTTTCGTTATTTTTCCAACCACCAAATCCGCTCTCCTCCACCACGAATCGGACGACTTTGCTGCCCTCTATCGTGAGCTGCGCCGCCCTTCAACTCCGTCGCACCAGATCTCGCAGCCACGCACCGCCCAGACGTCAACCACGAACCCACCCCATTCTCCTCGTCCATTCACGACGCCGGCACTGCAACCAGAAGCCGCCGATCCACCCAACCAGACTGGTCCGCGCCGACCAGCACCACTCCACCAAGCTCGACTTGTGACACACCACCACCGGAGAGTCCAGCTCCTTGTTTGCCTGAATCGGTTAGCATCTTCAAGTTTTTTTTTCTCTGTTTGTGTTGATTTCATTTTGTCTTGGCAGAGATTGAAAGTTTATCTCTCTTTACCATTTTGATTTTTTTTTTTTGGGCAACAGCCCATTTCTAATTTAGGTTTTTTTTTTTGAGTTTGGGCCATATGAACCCATACAAAACAAAACACAAAATCAGAAAATAAAAACATTAAAGAAAATAAAAAATGATAAAAATAAAAAGATAAAAAATGAAAAAATAAATAAATAAAATAATTGAACTTGGATGAAAAGAATAAAAATGGCACCTGAGTTCATGACAAATTTCTAACCTCAGATTTTGTAATCATCCTGAGTTGATAAATTGATGATTTACATTATTATTATTATTGCTATTGTTTATTATTATTATTATTATTATTATTATTATTATTATTATTATTATTATTATTTAAATTATTATCTTGTTTTCATTTTTTAAGTTAAATCGCTAATTGATAATTTTAAATAAAAGTTTTGTAACAAATTTGATAATCAATGGGACGTTTCTAATAGCGTGACGCGAGCTTCACCTATTCAATTCTTAATATGATTAACAGAGTCGCGATGACTTGTTAATTCAAATTTTTAAAAATAAATTTTTTAATTAAAATCAATCAACCCACAATTATTTTCTGTAGAAACTACGCGACTTTGAGCTTCACTATCAGACCGAGGATACGTAGGATCAGGACTCCAATTCTGTCAAGCCAAAAATAAAATTTTCACAAATTATTTATTTATTTTTAGTGCTGTTTTAATAAAAGGGGTAAAGTAAATATATTTGAGATTATCAAGAATTTGCACAATTGACTTAAGGTACCATCTTATGACGGGTGCGTTAGAGGTGCTGTGGATTAAGTTTCCACCCTTCCCTAAGCATAACCGACTCCCAAATCCAATTTGGTTCTCAAAGACCATTTTCAAATAAAGATTTTCTAATTTTTCCTAATTTAAATAAAATTAGTGACGACTCCATTTCTATACTTTGAAATCCTACGAGTTACTATTTTTTGCCGCGATTTACGATCGCGACAGATGGCGACTCCATTGGGGAATACTTGAGAGTCAAGCCTATAAAAGTTAGTTATGCAAAAATTTTAGTGATCTTTATGTGTTTGTTTTACCCTTTTTTCTTTTTATTATTTGATGATTTTTTATTATTTTTAGTGTTAATTGTTTTACTATCTAAACCTTAGGGTAGAAAATTTTTGGAATTTGTTTTGTATTTGCTTTGTTTTGCAGGATGTGGGTAGTCCTTAGGATTGTAAAAGTTTGTACGCTCCCAGCACCCACTGCACCTACACATAAAGCACACACATTTGAGTGGGGCCTTATACCCGGGTCTGAGTGAAGCCTAAGTTAAGTAGAGGTTGCGTAGTGGTAGCCATTTTGGATGTACTTCCTGTTTGATTATTGCTAAAACCTCATCTAGAGTGTGCCTTTTTCATGAATGTCCCACACCTAGTGGTTTACCCACTATTTCGTGGTCAACATTCTGAAATAGGACTTGGCTCTAGAGACCTCTAAAATAGAAGAGCCACCCCATGGAAGTTCTCACGAACTAGAAAGACTCTTAGATCCCTAAGATAGAATTCTCAAGTTTAAGACAATCCCATTAGGGCACAAAGGGAGCACACATTTCATTACCTTTAGATTTATCCATATTTTGTGAGATGTTCAGTCCTTTAAAGTGACAGACCATACTCGCGTCCCTCTTAAATTTTTTTTTTTCCAAAAAGAAGAGATGAGTCATTATTAAAGGACCAACAACTCGCTCACTCATTATTGCATCACAAGTCATCACTTTTCGCATCATGTTTTCTCCAAAAAAAAATGCATTGATGATTCTTATGTGTTAAACAGGTTTGTTGGGGGACTGTTGAGACTAAGTGCCTAAGGATTAACAGTGAGTATCTTTGATTAATAATGGAAAGTGTCATGGGATCAGATCACAAGGGTGAAATTTTGAAAAGGACCCTGCAACTTAAGGCCAAGAAAGTTGACACAGAAAGCTTGGTGAGTTTGGGTCGAATATTGAAGAAGACACAACGTCTGACCTTCACTGCAAGATATGGGAGAATCCTGAATTTGTTAGAAGTTGACGTGCAAGTAGAAGCCATCACTGCACTAGCTCAATACTATGACCCACCGTTACATTGTTTCACTTTTCAAGATTTTCAGTTAGCCCCCACCTTAGAGGAGTTTGAGCAGATCTTGGGCTTACCTTTGGAAAAGGAAAAGCCATACCAATATACAGGCCACTATACATCTATGCCAACCATAGCAAATGTCTTGAAGATTTATGTAAAAGATCTACAGAAGGCAAAACAAATTAGGAAAGGAACAGAGGGGTTTCCAAGGAAATATTTGGAAGGGCACATGCATTACCTAGCCGAGATTGAAGACTGGAGCACCTTTATGGATGTGTTAGCCCTCACCATTTATGGCAGCATCCTTTTCCCAAGTAATGAAGACTTGGTAGATTTTGCAGCAATTGATGTGTTCCTCGCTCGAAGAAATAATATCGCAAATCCTGTTCCAGTCATTCTGGCTGATGTTTATTACACTCTAAATTTCTGTCATGAAAAGAAGGGTAAGCGGATTTTATGTTGTCTACCGATACTATTTGTATGGCTCACAAATCACATGTTTAAGAGGGGCTACAAAGGACCCTGTCCCATTACAGATCTCAAGATGCTCCAGTTGAAGACCATGAGCGACCATGAATGGGCTGAGGAATTAGCCAAACTTGAGGAGAGAAGAATTATATGGTACCCATGGCGAAAAGAAGGGCAGACAGTGGTTTATCAGTGCGAAGGCTTTCCTAATGTTCCTCTCATGGGTACTTGGCGATGCATTAACTATAACCCTGCCCTAGCATTGCGACAACTAGGCTATCCCATGATGGGGCCACCATCAGAATTGGAAACCGCTCCTTTTGTCTGTGATATGCAAATGGAGTATACTGAGACACTTAGGAGAATGCAAGACGCTTGGAAGAAAGTTATCAGAAAGGGTAGAGAGTTGGGAATTAGAAGCTGTGGAGTCAAAGAAAGCTACTGGCAATGGGTCAAGAATCGGGCTCAGAAAGTCAAAATGCCTTTCAAAAGTTCAGTGACCTTTACAGTCGGTATATCTCTGCCTCCGGTCCCGATAGAAGATGAGAAAATAAGGGAAAAGTTAGCAAAAGCTAATGAAGAAAAAAGGAAATTAGAAGCAGAGCTGGAAAAGACTGGTCGAACATGTGTAGTTTTAAAGCATGAAAATTCTGAGAAGGACCACGTGCTTGAAAGGGCTAACAAGAAGCAAAAGATAGAACAAGATCATATGTCAACAACCAGAAGGTGTTTGGAAGCTGCAAACAAGGAATTGAAACTCTGAGGGCAAGAAAGAGATAGAGCTCTAGCTGAAAATCAACGACTTAAAGAGTCACTTGTAAATGCCAAAGTGGCATAGGATAATGCTCTTCAACAGATGGATAGCATGAAGCAACAAATAAAAATGGTGTCAGCAAGATATGAAGACACAATCAAAATTGAGAGGTTGCGCACTGTCGAGGAGATTGCAGGGTATGAAGCAGCATTGCAACGGGGACAGGAGGACTTGCAGAAAATGATAGATCATGCAAAACAACAAGACGAGGACATTAATGGATGGAAAGAATAAGTCCATTTTTGGAGAGACCAATTCTCGAAGCTGGCATGCTTAGCCAACACGGTAATCGCAGACATTCCATATTATTTAAAGATGGCAGATAAGATGATTGATCCTCTTAAGACCCCGGCAGAGATTAATGACTTCATTGAGTATTGCAAGAATCTTATTGGACAAATGAAGCAGAGGATCAGGGTGCAGTTGTTTGAAAAGGAGGAATTAGACTAGACAATGATTTAGAGTGGAAATAATGTACTCCTCTTAAATGATGTTGATGACTCTTTTTCAATTGAATAAAGTATACCTTTTTGTTCTTCTGATCCTATGTTGTACTAAAGATCCACTACTTTTGAACGAGACGTTCTAAGTAATGTTCATGACAACTTTTGAATGAGACATTCTAAGAAACAGTCATGACAAGTAAAGATCAAAGATATTCACTTAAATCCGCTCGGCACAAATTAACAATGGTCCTTTAATAAATCAATAATAATCATGGTTGTTTTAATAAATTGTACTTTGATTATTCATAGGAAGTTTAAAACCATTGCGCGACCAAGGAAAGAAGACACCAATCAAACCCGTGTTCATAACACAAGGGCTCGAACAAGGTTGCTTGCAAAGAATAGCGTACCGAGAACGAAGGTAGGAACCTAAGTTTCGAAGTAGATGAAGTGAAAGGAAGGGTGAATGAGGTGACAGAATCTCAAAGAAGAATTGAGGAAATGTTGTCAGCCATGAGGGAGACCCTCACCTTGATGGGGGCAGTTGGAGGTACAGGAGTAACCGGGGCACACTCGCACCCACTGAATACCACTTCCACGAGGATAAACCCTGGAGTCACTATTGAGGTACCTTATGTGGGAGGAACCTCAAACACAACATCAATAATGATTCCTATTGGAGAAGGATATCATTCATTGGAAGGTACTCGCAATGAAGTACATGGCAATGCTGAGTTCACGTGGGAACCACCACATATGATGACAACTGGATTTCCTACTGGTACTGGACACGCGAATCTTCAAAATGACAAGATGAAAGAGGAGTGGATGGAAAAGATGGAAGAACAAATCAAGGCGATTAAGGGTCCTAGCACTTACGGTCCCCTTGGGATAGAAGAATTGTGCCCTACTGCTAACATTGTCATCCCCAAGGATTTCAAAGTCCCAGAATTTGTGAAATATGATGGGAGCACTAACCTCTTTTTCCACCTAAAAAATTACATTACCAAAATGTCCATATGGTCAAGGGATTAGAAGTTTCTTGTCAATTTCTTTCATGAAAGTTTGATTGGGCCTGCTTTGGAGTGGTGTATCTAACAGGACCTCTCAAAAATCTCCTCTTGGGATGACTGGGCGAATTTATTTATGGGTCAGTATCGGTTTAATCTGGATATAGCCCCAACCCAGGAGCAGTTGGGAATATTACAGAAGAAAAATGAGGAGACATTCAAACAATATGCCCAGAGGTGGAGAACTTTTGCAGCCCAGGTGCAACCGCCGTTAACTCTGACTGAGATGTGCTCATACTTCTTGGGAACTTTAGGAGCTCCTTATATTGGGACAATGGCGGGCGCCGCTTATAAAGACTTCGCTGATTTAATTGCTGCTGGAGAAAGAATTGAAATTTTGGTAAAGGCTGGAAAATTTCCAGCTGGCAATAATGAAAGTAGTTTCAAGAAGAATTTTCCCCCTAAGAAAAAGGAGCCGGAAGTGAGTGACGTGCAAAATTTGCAACCCCGATATTCGCCATCCTACCCTACATACCGACCACCCCCATACAACCCAAACACTTACCCTTCTTATCAGACACCTGCATCGTCCTATCTACCTGGCCCAACCGTTCTTCCTGTAAATATACCTCAAACCCAGCCATTCCAAATCAACAATATCCCGGTACCCCAACCATATGCACCAACTCGCCCAATCTATACTCATTACCCACCTCGACCTCCGTAAAATTTCCAAAACTACCCACAACCTCGACCAAACTTCTAAAATCAAGGCCGTTTCCGTACCCAAAACCTACCCCCTTCCCAAAACTGTCCATCTCAAACGCAGATCTATTCCAAAGATTGTTTGATGCTCACCTCATCTCAGGGAACCCCGTACATCCCTTACAATCACCATTTCCAGCATGGTACAACCCGAATTTAACTTGCAAGTACCATATGGATATTTCGAGGCACTCAATCGAAGACTATGAGTCTTTCAAGATGGCAGTAAGAAAACTTATTGCTTGTGGAAAACTGGACATTCAAGAAGAGGCTGGACCTAGTATTGTCAACAATCCAATTCCTAATCATGGTGGAAGGAATGTGGTAAATGCTTTGGAGATGGAAAGACCTCCAATAAGGAATGCCATGAGCTGCAGTACGCCGAGACTCTCAAATATTTAAGGGGTTGAAGAAAGCGAGTTATGATATCATGGCACCGGCCGTCAAGAAAAGAAGAGGAGAAGCATGATGAAGAATCAAGATGTGTTTACCATTGTGGGGAACAAGACACGATATTGAGAACTGTTGGGACTTTAAGGTTCGAGTCTAAGGATTACTCACTTTGGGAATAATACAAGCCAGATAAGGGGTAGCCTCCTCTGAAGAAGTCAGTGTAGTAGAACGCTTTGTCTTGAAGGTGCCACCTCTCAACCAAGCCCCTAGCGCCAGGGAAAGTAGTTGTTACTGAATCAAGAAGCCAATGCCGTTTGCTTATAATGATACTCACTCAAGACCATGGAATTATGAAGCTAAGGTGGAAATGAAAGGAGTTGGGAAGAGACTTCAAAACCCCGAGTTCTTTGAAATACTCTAGGATGAAGGGTATGTGACTAATATAGTTACAAGGAGTGGGCGATTTTATGGCCCAGTAGAAGTAGAAAAGAAAAAGAATGCTAAAGAATGGGGTAAGGAGGAAAGTGCAAGAGAAGAGGAGAGAGGGAAAGAAGAGGAAGAAAAATTTTTGAAGATCATGAAACAGAGTGAATACGATGTGATGGAACAGCTGAAGAAGACTCCAGCAAGGATATCCCTTTTGTCACTCGTTTTGACATCTAAGTTACATAGAAAAGCATTGCTAAGAGTACTGAATGAGGCTTATGTCAAACCCGATGTTACCCTTGAGAATGTTGTCAGCATGGTGGACCTAATAAAGCACGTCAACATGATCACATTTATGGATGAAGAGATCACCTCTCGGTCTGAGAAAAACCCACAGGCCTTACACATAACCCTTAAATGCAAAGGGTATATAGTTGCAAAGGTTTTGATTGATGGGGGGTCTGCATTAAATATCCTACTAAAGTCGACTCTAACCTCATTATCAATCAGTGAGGATGAACTGTCACCTCGAGAAATGGTAGTGCGAGCCTTTGATGGAAATATGAGGGGCATTTTAGGAGAGGTGACGTTACCATTAGAGATTGGTCCAAGTAATTTTCAAGTATTGTTCCAAGTTATGAACATTGAGCCTGGTTACACTATGCTCCTGGGGAGACCATGGATCCATGCTGCTGGTGCTGTTCCTTCTACACTATACCAGAGTGTTAAATACATCGAGAATGGGTCAGTTATTACTATATACGGAGAAGAAGAAATCATAGTGTCAAAACCAGTTTTAGTGCCGTATGTGGAAAGTGCAGAGAAAGATGAGGAGAATTTGTGGCACAGTTTTGAGGTAGTTGAAACTGAACTTAGTGGGGGTGAACCCTCGATGCAAACTGTGAATTAGGTGGTGGCCCGAATTATGACTAATAATGGGTACCAGAAAGGAAAAGCCTGGGCTCAAAATTGAAAGGAAGTCGGACACCAATTTCACTTCCAAAAAAATTAGACAAGTTCGGATTGGGGTACGAAGCGGCTCTGGAAAAGAGAATGGAGAATATGACTTTGGGGAAAATGAGTGATAAGAGCGAAATAAAGCATATTCCTTACCTGAGGGAGACATTCCTGGCACCAACCAAAGTAATCATGCCTGAAGAAGTCATTCGTCCCCAATACCATCTTACTATCAATGCATTGCATGAAGAAGACCCTAAAGAGTACAAAGCAATCCGGCCTTTCACTGAAGAGGAGCCATTGGAGAACTGGCAATTTGAATCAATCATTGATGTTATTGTTTCCAAGTAATTGTCTAGTCATGCTATAACAAGCAGATATTTGTGTCTAGCTATGTTTTTATCTTATAGTTATGTTATTTGAGACAATTAACTAAATAAAGTTGCATGTTTATTCAGCATTCCTCTGTATCACTCTCGTTGCTTATCTTCTTTTTACATTTATTAGTTTCATTTTCCTGTGTTTCTTTTAAAAAAAAAACTTCCTTCTCTTACTTTATCATTTCTACTCTATTTTATCTTTCCAACTCCCCATAAATTACTTTCCAGGGATATGAGTTTTATAGAAAGTTCGTCTCATGAAAGGGACTTTGAAAACTTGTCAATCGATTCCCCTGCAACGTTTGATGAAGAGGATCTTTGATCTGATGAAGACGGAGAAGTTGTTGAAAAATTACTGGAGTATTCCGAGAAGGAATTTGACTTGAATGGTGAAGAAGCAGAAGTGATTAACATGGGGACAGAGGAAGAGAAAAAGGAGTTAAAATTGGTGAAAAATCCTAAATGTGAAGAAATGATTACACTCTTCAAAGAGTATATGGATGTCTTTGCTTGGTCTTGTCGGGATATGCCTGGATTAGATCCAGAGATAGCATCCCATAAGATCCCACTATATCCAGATGTAGAGGTAAAGAAGCAGAAGTCAAGGAGGATGCATCCTGATATGTCCCTGAAGATTAAGGAAGAGGTCACTAAGTAGCTAGAAGCAGGATTTATAGAAGTATCAAGACACCCAGAGTGGGTGGCCAATATTGTGCCTGTGCCTAAGAAGGATGGAAATGTCAGAATGTGTGTGGATTATAGGGATTTGAATAAGGCCAGTCTGAAGGATGATTTCCCACTCCCTCATATTGATGTTCTAGTTGATAACACTGCTAAGCATCACAAGTTTTCATTCATGGATGGATACTCAGGATACAATCAAATCCCCGTGGATGTCAATGACAAAGAAAAAACCACTTTCATCACTCCTTGGGGAACGTTTTGCTACACAGTGATGCCATTTGGATTAAAGAATGCTGGGGCTACTTACCAACGCGCTATGGTTGCACTTTTTCATGACATGATGCACAACGAGATTGAGGTGTACGTAGATGATATAGTTGCCAAGTCTAGAGAAGGAGAAAGTCATGTGGTGGTTCTGCGTAAGTTGTTTGAAAGACTCAGAAAGTACAAATTGAGGGTCAATCCTAATAAATGCGTTTTTGGAGTATCCACTGGAAAATTACTCGGATTCATAGTTAGCAGAGAAGGGATAAAGGTGGATCCGGATAAGGTGAAAGCGATACAGGAGATGTCTGCTCCTAAGACTGAACGTGAAGTAAGAAGCTTTCTCAGAAGACTTAATTACATCGCTAGGTTCATTGCTAACTTGACCAGCACCTGTGAGCCTATATTCAAGTTATTGAGGAAGCATCAACCGGGTGAATGGGATGAGGCATGTCAAGAAGCTTTTGATAAGATAAAAGCTTATTTGATGAACCCTCCTGTGTTGGTACCCCCTACACCGGGTTGTCCTCTGATATTATACTTAACTGTACTGCCAACTTCAATGGGGGCAGTGCTGGGGCAGCACAATGAATCAGGAAAAAAGGAGCAGGCGATTTATTACCTGAGTAAGAAGTTTAATGATTGTGAAGCCCGGTACATGGTAATTGAGAAGACTTGTTGTGCTCTAGTATGGACCTCAAAACGAAGTTAAGGCAGTACATGCTCTATTATACCACTTGGTTGATCTCCGAATGGACCCCACAAGTATATATTTGAAAACTCTCATGTTTCATTAAGGGTTTCAAAATGGCGGTGATACTATCGAATTCGACATCAAGTACATAACTCGAAATCACAAAGGAAGTGCAATTGCTTTGATCATTTAGTGAAAACCCTCGAGGGTGGACAACTAGTAACATCCGAGTTCCCTGATGGAGAAATTTTGACAGTAGAAGGAGAAAAAAAAGGTGAGGATGAGCCCATTTGGAAGATGTATTTTGATGGAGCAGTCAACATGCATGGTAGTGGCATAGGGGCCGTGGTTATTTCACCAACTGGAAAGCAATATCCAATCACTATCAAGCTTGATTTTGAATGCACTAATAATATTGCAGAATACGAAGCCTGTGCTAGTGGATTACAAGTGGCAATTGACTTGGGGATTAAGCAATTAAAAGTATTTGGAGATTCGGCACTTATCATTTATCAAGTGAATGGTGAATGGCAAACTAAAGACCCAAAGTTAGTGCCTTATCAAAAGTATTTGACCAAGTTGACCGAAAAGTTTGAAGAGGTGACCTTTTCCCATATGGCTCGTGAGATGAATCAGTTCGTAGATGCTTTGGCCACTTTGGCTGTAATGACTAAGTTGGATATCCACAATAATGTCCAACCCATCCAAGTAAAAGTACATAATGAGCCCGCGTATTGTGCCAATTTGGAGGGTGAGCTAGATGGTAAACCTTGGTATCATGATATCAAGCAGTATATCCAACATAGAGGATACCCAACTGGGGCAAGTGAAGTGAATAAGAAGACTATTCACCGGTTGGCAATGGCCTTTTTCTTGAATGGAGAAGTTCTATATAAGAGAAGCCATGACGGCACCTTGCTTAGATGCGTGGATGCTCGGGAAGCTCGTTTAATCATGACTGAAGTCCATGAAGGAATTTGTAGGACTCATGCTAATGGTCATATGATGGCACAAAAAATTTTAAAGAGCGGTTATTATTGGTCCACCATGGAAGCGGATTGTATAGAATATGTTCAAAAGTACCATAAATGCCAGATATATGCAGATCGAGTTAATGCACCTCCATTTCCCTTACACAATTTGGTATCCCCATGGCCTTTCTCGATGTAGGGAATAGATGTCATTGGGCCCATTAATCCTAAAGCTTCTAATGGTCATCGCTTTATTTTGGTGGCGATTGACTATTTCACCAAGTAGGTAAAAGCTTCCTCGTATGCCAATATCACTCAAAAAGTGTTTTTGAGATTCCTCAAAAGGGATATTGTCTGCAGATATGGGATTCCAGAAAGGATAATAACAGATAATGCCACCAATCTCAAAGGTGCTGAGATTCAGAATTTTTGTGAGAGTTTCAAAGTCAAGCACCATAATTCAGCTCCTTACAGGCCTCAGATGAATGGTGCGGTTGAATCCGCAAATAAGAATGTCAAGAAAATTGTGGCTAAGATGGTTGTGAACTACAAGGACTGGCACGAAATGTTACCTTATGCTTTACATGTGTATCGTACCAATATACGATCAAGCATCGGGGCAACACCTTTCTCCTTGGTGTATGGGATGGAAGCTGTCTCTCCCATAGAAATTGAAATTCCTTCTTTAAGAGTATTGATGGAAGCAGAGTTGGAAGAATCTGAATGGGTGAAGACTCGATATGAGCAATTGAATATGATAGAAGAGAAAAAACTGACAGCTATTTGCCATGGGCAATTATATCAAAGCAGAATGGCCAGAGCCTTTAACAAGAAAGTTCGTCCCAGAGATTTCTGTTCAGGAGATTTGGTTTTGAAGAAGATTCTCCCTAACCAAGAGGATGCTAGAGGAAAATGGGCTCCGAGTTATGAGGGCCCTTACATCGTTAAGCAAGCATTTTCTGGAGGGGCCTTAATTTTACAGAATATGGATGGAGAAGAATTGTCAAAGCCAGTAAATACTGATGTTGTCAAGAGATTCTATGCCTAAAAATAAAGGAGATGCTTGAAAGGGCAACCTAAGCAAAAGTTAGAGTAAAAAAAGAAAAAAAAGAAGGTCCGTTAGGTTGAAAACCCGAAAGGGCGGCTTAAGCAAAAGTTAGGACAAATAAATAGGCAAAATCTCAAAGGAAGGAGGTCTGAAACTCTAAATTGGGGCAATTTTTATTCTGCATTCAATTGGCTATGCTGGGGGAAAATGTCTGAAAGATTAAAGGAAAATGTGTTGAAGAAAGTAGTAACAGAGACAGCAATTGAATTATTAAACGATTGCAGGGAATCAATTGAATGAGGAACAAGGAAACAAAACTGGGGCAAATTTTCTCTTCCTTGCAATTTTCTTTTGTTTTTATGCTTACATCTTTCAAGAATGCATCTTACCAAATATTCGTGTACAATCATATTACCTAAGTAATAAAAAGGAGTTTGTTTATTCAATGAATTTCTATCCATTCATGAATGCATGTTTGACTAATTAAGTTATGTCTCAAATAACATAAATTTAAGGTCAACAGCTTGATTCTAACATTTCTACAGCAATCCTTCAATGATTGAGTTAGATTGAAAAATCTCAGTAGCTCAAAGTATAGTTTGCAATGTGATTTGTTACTGAGAAAGAAAGGAAGAGTTGAAAAGAAAAATGAAGAAAATGAAGAAGAAAAAGTGGTTAAAAGGATTCCGAGATAGCCAAAAGGTCCGACGAAGAAAAGCAAGTGAACAAGGGTTTGATTGGTCAAAGTTTTCCAAAGTCACCGGTTCAAATGATTAAAAGAAAGAAAAGAAAAAAAGAAGAAAAAGAAAGAAAGAAAGAATAAATATAAAAGAAAAAGAGAAAAAGAGAGAGAGAAGAAAAGAGATTTTAAGGCATTGTCTAACTCATGAATGTTTCCATTGCCAAGCATCGCTCTCCTCTTTTACTTTTGAGCGCATCGGCTCTGTTTTTATTTCCGTCTTTTACTTTTGAGCGCATCAGCTCCTCGTTTTTACTTTTGAGCGCACGGCCTCCTTTTTTACTTTTGCGCATTGGCTCTGTCTTTTAATTCTTGTCTTTTACTTTTGAGCGCATCGATCACTGTTTTTACTTTTTGAGCACATCGGCTCTCGTCTTTTACTTTGAGCGCATTGGCTCTGTCTTTTAATTCTTGTCTTTTACTTTTAGCATCGCTCCTCGTTTTTACTTTTTGAGCGCATCGGCTCTCCTGTCTTTTACTTTTTGAGTGCATCGGCTCCTGTCTTTTAATTCTTGTCTTTTACTTTTTAAGTGCATCGGCTCCTGTCTTTTACTTTTTGAGCGCATCGGCTCCTGTCTTTTACTTTTGAGCGCATCGGCTCCTCGTTTTTACTTTTTGAGTGCATCGGCTCTCGTTTTTTACTTTTTGAGCGCACGGCTCTCGTTTTTATTTTTTGAGCGCATCGGCTCCTCGTCTTTTAATTCCTATCTTTTACTTTTGAGCGCATCGGCTCTTGTCTTTTACTTTTTGAGTGCATCGGCTCCTATCTTTTACTTTTTGAGCGCATCGGCTCCTGTCTTTTATTTCCTATCTTTTACTTTTGAGCGCACGGCTCTGCTTTTTTTACTTTTGAGCGCATTGACTCTGTCTTTTAATTCTCGTTTTACTTTTTGAGCGACGGCTCTGTTTTTTACTTTTTGAGCGCATCGGCTCTGTCTTTTAATTCGTTTTTACTTTTGAGCGCATCGGCTCTCGTTTTTACTTTTTGAAGCGCATCACTCGTTTTACTTTTTGAGCGCATCGACTGTTTTTAATTCTCGTTTTTACTTTTTGAGCGCATAGGCTCTGTTTTTACTTTTTTTGAGCGCACGGCTCCGTTTTTAACTCCATGTTTTTACTTTTGAGCGCACGGCTCGTTTTTACTTTTTGAAAGCATCGGCTCTGTTTTTTAATTCTCGTTTTTACTTTTGAGCGCATAGGCTTCTCGTTTTTACTTTTTGAGCGCATTGGCTCTATCTTTTAATTCGTCTTTACTTTTGAGCGCATCGGCTCTGTTTTTTACTTTTTGAGCGATCGGCCTCGTTTTTACTTTTTTTTTGAGCGCATCGACTCTGTTTCTAATTCGTTTTTACTTTTTGAGCGATCGGCTCTCGTTTTTTATTTTTTGAGCGCATCGGCTCCTGTCTTTTTAATTTCGTTTTTACTTTTGAGCTCATCGACTCTCGTCTTCTAATTTCGTTTTTTACTTTTTTGAGCGACGGCTCTGTTTTTTATTTTTTTTGAGCGACGGCTCTGTCTTTTAATTCCTCGTTTTTACTTTTGAGCTCATCGGCTCTCGTTTTTACTTTTTAAGCGCATCGGCTCCTATCTTTTAATTCTCGTTTTTACTTTTGAGCGATCGGCTCTCGTTTTTTACTTTTGAGCGCATTGGCACTGTTTTTTACTTTTTGAGCACATCGGCTCCTCGTCTTTTTAATAATTGCTGTTTTTTACTTTTGAGCGCACGGCTCTGTTTTTACTTTTGAGCGCATCGGCTCCCGTCTTTAATTCTTGTCTTTTACTTTTGAGCGCATCAGCACCATGCATTCCATGCATTTTACTTTCTGTTGAGCGCATCGGCTCCATGCATTCCATGCATTTTAAATTTCCGTCAATTTCTTTGAACGCATCGGCTCTACGCATTCCATGCATTTTAAATTTCTGTCAATTTATTTGAGCGCATCGGCTCTATGCATTCTATGCATTTTACTTTCTGTTGAGCGCATCAGCTACATGCATTTTAAATTCTTTTGAGCGCATTGGCTCATTGCATTTTAACTTCCTATCATTGTTCTTGCTTTGTTTTGCATTTATCATCTTATGCATTCACGGACAAAATTAGAGTTCATGTCTTTACTGGTTTCTTACGATGATAAAATGAAAAACCACAGCTTCTTCTTTTTATCTAATAAGAAACAAGTAAAGAGGGACAACTAATGAACACCTAATTTTGACCTAGGTTAAATATATATATATATATATATATATATATATATATATATATATAACAAAAAAAAATAAAAATAAAATAAAAAAACCTCAAGAAATTTCACCTTCTTCAATAATAAAAAGATAACTCCATCACCAACTCTCCCACTCTATGATCTTGATATCCTATCAACTCTCTCCACTCACTTTCCAAAGACACACACACAACATATTTTTTTTTAAAATTTCCTTCACGCACTCACCCTCACCCATTCACATTTCACTAACTTTTTTTTTCCCTCACCTCACACACACTCATGCCCCCACTTCACTCATTCACGTAGCACTAACACAACAATTTTTTTTCTCCTTGCACCCATTTAACCCTCTCGCCAACCTATCATAATCATAAAGCACACCCATTTTGTTTATTACTCAATAATGTTCCCACCCGCACTCACCCTCACTCACTCATATTTCACTGATTTTTTTTTCTCACCTACACACACTCATGTTCCTCACCTGTACACACTCATGTTCCTCACAGATTCTACACAGCACATTTTTTATTTTTTTTCCTCACCTGCACACAGATTTGGCTGATAAATATCACATAACAGAGAAGTAACGAAAATTTTTTTGGAGAGAACCATTTCTGGGAACTGGGAGTTTTTTTTTTAGGAACATTTTCAAAAAAAATAAATTAAAAAAATCTGCTACCATCCATCTCCTTCGTCGCCATCACCATCTTCCATACGTCAACTCTACACTCTCATCAACAAAACCCAACCATCTCCTCCAAGCCAAGACTGTGAGCTATACTCACCTCACGGAACCTCTCATCACCTCCATCATCATCACTTCCCAATAACCTTCATCTCCCTCACTTCCACCTAAAAATCGAGACCACCTCACAGCCACTTCAACCTTCAACCCCATCACCCTTCATCTCATCCTCACCTTCCATCACCCCACTCATTTTCATCTTCACAAAACAGAACCACCTCCATAATCGTGAATCACCCATTCACTCATCACCTTCAACCTTCATCTTCAACCTCCCATAACCACCTTAATCACCATTAACCAACTCTCCAAACAGCCCACCATAAGCCACAACGCAAACCCGTCCAAAGATCACAAACACCCAACGTCATTTCCTCATACTACCATCTTCAACCTTCTATTTCACCACCTCCCATAGCCACCCAAAACCCGAACCACCTTTGCTGCCCGTAACCGAGAAGACCTCACCGAACCACCCCTCACTCACCTTGAAACCATCACATCTTAACCACCACAAACCGGATCTTCACCGTCCTCAACCGCGAACCATCTCCATCCCCATGTCCAATGTACCCTTGCACGCCCAAACCATCACACCTAGCCCCAAGTTTCGTTATTTTTCCAACCACCAGATCTGCTCTCCTCCACCATGAATCGAACGACTTTGCTGCCCTCTACCATGAGCTGCGCTACCCTTCAACTCCGTCGCACCAGATCTCGCAGCCACGCACCGCCCAGACGTCAGCCGCGAACCCACCCCATTCTCCTCGTCCATTCACGCCGTCCCCCACAGATCCGACGCCGGCACTACAACCAGAAGCCGCCGATCCACCCAACCAGACCGGTCCGCGCCGACCAGCACTACTCCGCCAAGCTCGACCTGTGACACACCACCACTGGAGAGTCCAGCTCCTTGTTTGCCTGAATCGGTTGGCATCTTCAAGTTTTTTTTTCTCTGTTTGTGCTAATTTCATTTTGTCTTGGCAGAGATTGAAAGTTTATCTCTCTTTACCATTTTGATTTTTTTTTTTTTGGGCCAATGTACTGCTTCTAATTTAAGTTTTTTTTTTTTTGAGTTTGGGCCACATGAACCCATACAAAAAAAAAACAAAATCAGAAAATAAAAACATTAAAGAAAATAAAAAATGATAAAAATAAAAAGATAAAAAATGAAAAAATAAATAAATAAAATAATTGAACTTGGATGAAAAGAATAAAAATGGGTTACCTGAGTTGCGACAGCTTGCTAACCCTTGTATTTTGTAAACATCTGAGTTATGACAACTTGATGATTTACATTATTATTATTATTATTACTATTGTTATTATTATTATTATTATTTAAATTATTATCTTGTTTTCATTTTTTTAAGTTAAATCGCTAATTGATAATTTTAAATAAAAGTTTTGTAATAAATTTGATAATCAGTGGGTGACGTTTCTAGCGTGACGCGAGTTTCACCTATTCAATCCTTAATTTGATTAACAGAGTCGCGATGACTTGTTAATTCAAATTTTTAAAAATAATTTTTTTTAATTAAAATCAATCAACCCACAATTATTTTCTAGAGAACTACGTGACTTTGAGTTCCTCATTGCACCTGAGGATACGTAAGAGCAAGACTCCAATTCTGTCAAGCCAAAAATTAAATTTTCACAAATTATTTATTTATTTTTAGTGTTGTTTTAATAAAAGGGGTAAAGTAAATATATTTGACATTATCAAGAATTTGCACAATTAACTTAAGGTACCGTCTTATGACGGGTGCCTTATGTTAAAGTCTTAGTGTGGGATTAAGTTTCCACCCTTCCCTAAGCATAACCGACTCCCGAATCCAATCTGGTTCTCGAAGACCATTTTCTAAAAAGGGTTTTCCAATTTTTTCTAATTTAAATAAAATTGGTGGCGACTCCATTTCCATACTTTGAAATCCTACGAGTTGCTATTTTTCACCGCGATTTACGGTCGCGACAGGATTAAAGCATTTACTGTGCCAATATTTTGTCTACAATAAATCAAGAACTCATCTTTACAATAGTAGTTTCTAAATTATCAGAAATAAAATATAACACGCATAATAATTACTTGAAAATATAAATCATTAAAGCACAAAAGAGGAATAAATCTAACCCTAAACCTGCATGATTAAGTTCTAAACGTCTTCCATGACGTTTTTTTATTTTCTTTTTCTTTTTTTAAAAATAATAATTGAGTAAATGCACAGCCGTGCGTCTAGTTATTTTTTTATTTTTGAGAGAAGTGGTCTTCATGAAAGTTGTAGGCCTGGATATTTACTTTAAAATGGCTTTAGTTTCAGTCCAAAATCATTCCTAGAACTCAAGATATGGTCCAATTACTGCAGAGTGTTTAGACCCAGTTTCAGCTCCTCTATTTTGACTTCAAAACCCAATATCACCTCCAAGGAGTCCGATTCTGGAAAAGTATTCAACATCAAAGTTGTAGAGAATTGTCTAAGCTTTCCTACAAGACCAAAATCACATCAATCAGATATTTGAAACTCAAATTATAGCCAATTTACTAAATACTTCTAAAGAGATAATTAAGGTTAATTTATGTAATAATTTATTTAATTGTCCAATTCGGCTCAAAATAATAAAATGTGTCAAAATCACCTTAATTAAGCCTAATTGAACCTTTAGAAGTCTAGTGAGAGGATTACAAAATATATAAAATACAGTGTTATCAAATTTCCCCACACTTAACTTTTGCACTCCTGGGCAAAACACAAAAGACAAAAACCAAGGAATAAAGAAAAACACCACAAACTCAAAAACTAAAAATTCTAAAGGATTCAATGACTCAAGAAGAGCAACTAGACAATCAAGGATCGAAACATTCATGAGGTAACATATCTTCACATCTCAAACCAACGAGTAAGGAAACTTCAATTGAAAAGCATGAGTCAAGAATGATAGATCTTCACAAGATTCACTCTCAATCTCTTAAGTGTTTAAAAGGTAGGTATTTCACTCAATTCACAATTCAACCCATGAAAATTACACTACCATAAGCTTGCTTGTCTTCTATTTCTCCACTACTCAAAACACATGTACACACAAATCATGAGAACTTTATTCAAGGTTGTAATGGGGTCAAGGTAAAGGAGGAGGTAATATGGATATGACAAGTTAAATACCAGAGAATAAAAGAGCATGAGAGCTGAGTTCAATTAATAAGCATGAAAGTTCATCCCAACTCCACCTATTACAAATTCCCTTTACATATTCTTTTCATTTCCTTTATTACCTTGTTGACTCTCTTTTTTTTACATTTTTTTTATTTTGATTTTTTTATTGACTTTTTTTTTTACAAAAAGAACATCGTATATATATATATTTTTAACCATTTTGCACACACACCCCCACACTTGTTCAAGAACTCATCGAATGACAAAACTAATGTTCTCTTATTCCCTAAGGTCAAGTAAGAACATGATTTTTCATTTAAGGCACATAATAAGTTCGAAACAAAGAATAGTCAAATAAGCTCAAAGGGGTTAAGCAAGAGGAAGTAGGTCATTTCTAATGCTTTACGTTGGCAAGAATCAGAGAATTTCTAAGAAGTCATAAAAGTGCTTGATATCATATTGAGACAATATGCTGCTAAACAAGGCTGGTTATTTGATTAAAGTAGCTATTTCAAGAAAAATGTCTCAATCATATTTATGTATGTATATGAAAATGTAGTCTCAAAAAGAATCAAAGCAAGTTCTAGAATAACAATTCCATGAGTGAAATTCACACAAGAAAGAAAAGAATGGCACAAATGTTCAATCCATTCATCAATAGGCTCAAAATCTCACAAGGCATAATTCTATCATTCTCAGTCCACCAATTCAACATCCATAACCAAGCATGTGAATTTTAAGAAAGAAAACAATTTACTCAATCATGTAAATTTTCCTGAATTTGAATTGCTACTTCCATATAAACTAGTTGTCTACCCCAACTAAAATGCGTCTTAAGAGTAAAATTACCTCCAGAGCAAAATTTACTCCTTACTCTGCCATCCCTAATTGGTTTAACTGTTAGAAAATTACTGACAAACATATAAATACAACAATCATAAACACACTTTCAAATTTTTTTTTTCAAGCATTTTTTTACACAACTCTACACACGACAAAAAAAAAACATACTTACTAATTTTTTTTATACATTTTTTTACACAACTAGTCACACAAGTATCCTTCCCCCCAACTAGATCAAAACATTGTCCTCAATGTTAAAAAATAGAAAGGAAAAAGATAGAAGATAGTACCTCTTACCGCAATTACTGGAAAGAGAAATCTCACATAAATATAAACAGAAACAAAGTACGATGAACAAAACCAAAGCTTGCAATTATTTAAACAATTGGAGTGTCTGAACTGGCTTGCTTTTCTTACTGCTTCACGTAACATTTCCTTCGGACCACTTCTTGCTCTTTTTTTTTTTTAAATTCTATACAAGAAAATATATACATGTAGTTGTGATTATGGCTCACATCTTCCTCTGGTTTTACGTCCAGTAACGACTTAAACACCTTCTATGAGTCGAGGATAAGCTTTCCATCTAATTTTCTTATAAATTGACAAACAGGGTCTTTTTGAGTCAAATTCTCAAGACTGTAACGCGCTTACTTGCCTTTGAAGAGATTCCACAAATTAATAAATTCACACTGCACAAATTCACAAGAATGCGTCTCAAGAGTCAAAAAGATTTCACCTAATGACTCCTTACTCAGGCCATTCTTTAATGAAAAATATTTTATCTTTTTTTTTATTTGCGAAAACCATCTACAAAGAACAATTTTGCTTGTTATAAGAAAAATTGACAATTTTGGCAAACCAAGACATGAAATTAAAAATTCATCATAGAAAAAAAATCATTAATAGGTGTGATTTTTTAAAAAAAAAGTGAGCCTATTATAAGTATGGACAAAACATTTTTGGCTCATTTTGAATTCTTGAAGCAACAAAATCCACCGTATCAACCTAGGTTTACAAAAACTTGTTGAGAAAATCGACGAGTGACCAAAAGGTCAAAATAAAGTTGACTATTTAAAAAGAAAAGAAAAACAAACACTAAGACACACGAAATTAAGAAGAAAAAGAGAAAACAAAGTTTTTTTTTATTTTTTTTTGTTTTTTTTGTATTTTTATTTTGAAATGAAAACACATGAAATTAGAATACTAGAGATCAGACTTCACTTGATTCAATAATCTATCATAGACAATAGAGTGGCTTTGGGACCTTCCTTTTAATCAATTTCTAATCATTCAATTGATGGGGAAAATCAGTAATTTAAAAACATTTAAAGGCATGACTTTTACTCTATGAATTCTCATGAAAAAATATCACAGTTCTCCCACACAACCTATAACCTCCATTTCTAGATGATTATAAATCATGGCACTTTATTATTTATGGTCTAGGTCATATGCAAACATTTCAGGTTACACATATACCCACTAGATCAATTTATGAGTGGTCAATTCATAAAAACATTATAAACCATAATAGGCACTCAAATTGAGTAGAAAAGAAATTGATTAAAATTCCAATCTTAATACATGTCGATTGAATCAAGTTACGTTTTCACCCTAAAAACACACAAGACAAAAGAAAAGAAAAAAATAAGAAAAATAAAAATATATACAAAGATGTGGTATAAACCACCACCAAATAAATTTTACAAAGGTGTGGAATAAACTAATCACCAAATTAAAAATTAAAAATGGTGTGGTAGAAACCAACCACCAAATAAAAAAATAACAAATGTGGGGTAATAAACCAACCACCAAATATATATATTAACACTTAATAAATAAATATTAATAAATGTGTGGTATAAACCAACCACCAAATAAGTTAATAAGAAAAAAATAAAAATAAAAAGTTAATATGCAGATAAATTAAAATGTTAGAAGCGAGTAAAGTAAAAAGTTAGATAGTTAGTAAGAAAGTTAGTAAGTTAGTAAACAAAAATAAATGACAAAATAAATAAATAAATAACAAAAATAAATGACAAAAAATAAATGATGAAAAATAAATAACAAAAAAATAAAGTGCGAAAATAAAATACGAGAAAATAAAGTGCAAAAAGTAAATTTAAAATATGAAAACTAGAGAATCGACAGAGCCAATTTTTTGCTCTAGCGAGAGAGAAGAGAAGAAAAAATATTATTTCATTAATGATTGCAAAATATAGAGGGTTAGGGAGAGTTTCTCCCACTAAGTTAGTACGTTAGTAATAAAAGGAAGAATTTTTCCCATTGTTAATATGTACAAGAATTAAAAGGGAGAGATTTCCCCTACAAAATTAGTATATACAAAAATTAAAAGGGAGAGGTACCCCCACTGTACAGAAATTAAAAGGAAGAATTACCCCGACTGTTAATATATACAGAAAATTAAAAGGAAGATTTTCCCCCACTAAGTTAGTATGTACAGAAAATAAAAGGGCTTAACTTTTTTTTTCATTTTTTTTATTATTTTTGGTTTTTTTTTATTTCTTTCACGTGGGACAGCCTTGTCAACCAATTTTTTCTTTTGGTGTGACCACCTTTTTCATTATTTTTAAAAGGGGGACAACCTTGTCTCCCATTATTAATATTTTTTTCTTTTGTCCTTTATGTTTTTTTTTTGTTTTTTCTAATTATTTTTTTGGTTTTTTTTTGGTGGTCACGGTGTGACCACCTAATCCCTTTTTTAATTTTCATTTTTTTAAATATATAAACTTTTTTTTACATTTTACTTTTTTTTATTTTTTTACTATTCATACTATTCACACATCTTTTTTAATATTATTATTATTTTTTTTATATTATTATTATAAATTTTTTTTCTTTTTTACTATTTATTCTATTCACATATTATTTACCCTATTTATACTATTCACACTATTCATTTAAATTTATTATTATTTTTTTTATTATTCATACTATTCAAGTTACTATTTACACATTATTCACACACTATTCACACACTATTTACTTTTTACTATGTACAAAAATATTTACACTAGAAATTTATTTTTTAAAATAAGTCCCCGGTAACGGTGCCAAAAACTTGATGCATAATTTTTAATTGTTGCATTGCAAACCCAAGTGCAGGTTGTCTCAAGTAATAAATTTCTCGGTGAGTCCGAAGTCGATCCACAAGGAATTGTTGAAGATTAAGGTGAAGTAAATATTTTGTGACTACGGTAAAAATTATTTACTTGGATAAAAAGATCCACTCTTGGTAAATAAAGGAAAGGTAAGATTAATTCCTTTTATAACTTAATTAGAATCCTCGCAACATGGAGGTTCCAATCGGAAAATATAACATTAAAAGTCTATTAAAATAATATACGTAATTATATTATGTTTCCTTTAATCATCTATTAACACAACCACTCATAAATGGGATCAAGCATTCACTGTGTCAAAATGTTGTCTACAACAAATCAAGATCTCCACTTTATAAGGAGAGTTTCTAACGCCAACACTTATAAATGGGTTAACGCATTCATTATGCCAATCTCTTGTCTACAACAAATCAAGAACTTCACTTTACAATGAGGGTTTCTAAATTGATTGGAAACAAAATACAATACGAAATAAAATAATATACGTAATTATATTATATTTCTTTTAATTATTACCACCACTTGTAAATGGGTTAAAGCATTTACTGTGCCAATATTTTGTCTACAATAAATCAAGAACTCCTCTTTACAATGATAGTTTCTAAATTATCAGAAATAAAATATAACACGCATAATAATTACTTGCAAATATAAATCATTAAAGCACAAAAGAGGAATAAATCTAACCTTATTTTATTACCAAGAGCTTCACACTTTAACCCAAGTAGACTGAAACTTATTTACACATAGACTAAAAGAAAGAAAAAGAGAAAAAGAGAGAAAGGAAATTAGAGGGAGGAGGAAATTCCTCAGAATTTCCCCTCCCTCGAAGAGTGCCTTTATCCATTTGAAATGAATTGCCTATTTATAGGCATGATTAAGTTCTAAACGTCATCCATGACGTTTTTTTATTTTCTTTTTCTTTTTTTAAAATAATAATTGAGTAAATGCACAGCCGTGCGTCTAGTCATTTTTTCATTTTTGAGAGAAGTGGTCTTCATGAAAGTTGTAGGCCTGGATATTTACTTTAAAATGACTTTGGTTTCAGTCCAAAATCATTTCTAGAACTCAAGATATGGTCCAATTACTGTAGAGTGTTTAGACCCGGTTTCAGCTCCTCTATTTTGACTTCAAAGCCCAATATCACCTCCAAGGAGTCCGATTCTGGAAAAGTGTTCAACATCAAAGTTGTAGAGAATTGTCTAAGCTTTCCTACAAGACCAAAATCACATCAATCAGATATTTGAAACTCAAATTATAGCCAGTTTACTAAATACTTCTAAAGAGATAATTAAGGTTAATTTATGCAATAATTTATTTAATTGTCCAATTCGGCTCAAAATCATAAAATGTGTCAAAATCAACTTAATTAAGCCTAATTGAACCTTAAGAAGTCTAGTAAGAGGATTACAAAATGTATAAAATATAGTGTTATTAGGAAGGGTTTCTTGTCCCTTATAGGGGAACTCGATACCATCTTAGTGAGTGGAGATGTGGACATGTCCCAACAACTCCTGAAGAAGTATTCAATAAGCGACATGCTCAAGTTAGGAATGTGATAGAAAGAACATTTGGATTGTTGAAGATGCGTTAAGCAATTCTTAGAAGTCTAACTTATTATCTAGTTAGAGTTCATAATCGAATTATTATTGCTTATTGCTTATTGCACAATTTGATTAGGAGGGAGATGTTGGTAGATCCATTAGAAATAGAGTTTGGTAACATTTTAATTAACGAAGAAGAGGATGTGGAACTACATGATAACATAGAAACCATTGAAACAAGTAAAGCGTGGACTGCATGGAGAGATGCATTGGCAAATGAAATGTATAATGATTGGGTTGCTCATTCAGGCTAAATGAAGGCTTGTTCTTATTCTTGTTGTTGAAGTTATGATGTACTTTTATATTTTGGTTGCTTAAAGTTATGATATACTTTTATATTTTGATGGTGTACTGTATTATGGCTTTTATATTAGAACTTGTAAAATACATGCAGTTTTATTGAGTTTTATTTGTTTGTTATTTTGATTTAGTTAGTTGTTGTTGGCTTTTCTACACTTGTATTATGTGTTAATATATTTGATAAGTATGGCATCTGAAAGTACTCAACAAGCTGGCAAAATTAAAGGAGAACGTAGGGGTTTGAGTGATGAAGAGTTTAATGCATTGCCGGAATTCTTAGAGGAAGCAGTTGCGCTAAACAAAAGGGCTAATGTTGGTCAATTTAAAAATAGTACTTTTAAATGGTTAGAACAAAAGCAGGCATAAATGTGAAACCACATATTGAGTTAATCATGAGGAGGCTTAAAATAGAGTATAGTAATATATATGACATGCTGAACACAAGTAGTTTTGGATGGGATGATGTGAATAAGAAGATTATTATTGACAGTGATGATGTGTGGAATGCCTACATCCAAGCTAAGGTTCTCTAATTTTTTTAATTAGTTTTATCTTATGTCATTTTTTTGTCTACTTTAACTAACTAATATGACTATTATGTTTATTTTATGTGCAAAGAAAGATGTAACCTTGAAGAACTATAAGACCAAAGTATTTCCTCACTTTAATCGATTGATGATTATCTTTGAAAAGGATCCTTCTACCAAAAAAAATGCTGAAGCACCTGCTGATGTACTTGAGGACTTAGACAAATAAAAACTTCATGGAAACAATGCTACTACAGAACTTCCGGAGGGAGTTATTGGGTTGAGTGATGATGATATTCAGGATGTCACTCAATCAATGTCTGTGAACCAAAATAAAAATAAGGCAAAAGATACTCATTCTGAAGGTCGACGAGTGAGAAAGAGGTCAAGAGGAGAAGATGTATTAGCTACTAGTATGGATAAGTTTGCTAATTCACTTGTAGAAGTTGTTGGAAAATCTGCTGATAGGATGAGTGCCATGGTAGAAAGTGTCAAGGTAATATCTGAAGGTGTGAAGGTTGTTAAAGACTTCTATGATGATTCAAGGGCTATTGCTGATGAATTGATGAAATTGGAAGACCTCACACCTAGAGAACGCAGCAAGGCTGGTCGTTTGCTTATGCAAAACCTTCCCCTTGTGCATTTGTTTTGGGGGTTTCAAGGTGAACACAGAGTTCAATTTGTGAAAGATTTACTTGATGATAACTAATGATGTTAGTCTTTCAAAACTAGAAATAAAATATGTAGTAGACTACAGTTGGTAGTACTAGTAAGGATTTGATGGTACTTGATATTAAAAACAGATGTTATTTTTAATTTGATGGTGTTTTATGGTACTTGCTATTAGAACTTGATTGTTACTATTTATAAAATTATGTGTACAACTGAATTATTTTTCATATTATGTGTTGCATTCAGAAACCAAACAACCATATAAATTCTTATGAATTTTTACTATTAAGATGGGCTTTACCAAAATAAAGACAAAAATGACTACTTGATCTAGACATCTTTTAGATTTTTGCTAATTTTTGTTGTGAAGGCAGAGTTGTTTTCTATTTAAATATATAGCGGTTATGATTTTTTTAATATGCTTTTAAGACTTTTATTTCTCAAAAATTAGTATAACATGATAAATTTAAATGAATATAGTATATTTTTATTAAAGGATATTTTTGTCAAAAAGTGTTAATATTTTATGATATCCAGTATTATACAGTGCATTAACAAATATATGATAGTATTATCTTATACAACACAATATCTTATACAATGTTGCACCAAACACTAGATAATATTAATAATTTATCAAGTCTTATACTATCGGGTCTTATATTATCAAGCCTAATACAATCAGATATTATCCTATCCTGCGTACCAAACGGACCCTTAGGGGTTCTCATGCTTTAGTCCAAAGATAATTTAGTTGAGTTAGGTTTTTGAAATTAGACTAGATATAATTTTTGGGTCAGGTTTGGTTCACACTTTGGGTAGGTCCAATTTGACCCGATGTTACTTATTATATTAAAACTTATAGTTTTATGAAAATTAATAACAAATTCTAAGACTTCTTGACTTAAATTAATACTTTTTACATTGATATAATTTGTTTCAAAATATATTATAAAACATTCTGTAGTTTTTGTTTCATACTTTTAAAATTTTATAATTTAACTATAATAATATTCAAATTTATAAATTTTATCTAAATATCAAATTAACTTAATCTCAACCTAGTCATTAATCAAATCATAATCGAATTGAGCCTAAATTTTAAAACTTTAGTTTGATAAAAATATCATATCAAGCTCAACCAAATTCAATCCGCCGTATAAGCACCCCTAAATATTATTAGGGGTAGTTATTATCGGGTCAAGTTACCGGCAAATGTACCAATCTGCCATTAGTGGCAAATTTATTTACCAAATTACCATCCTTTTGAAACTATTTATCAAAATGTCATCATTTTTGCAACGCTGGATTATTTTATTAATTACTGGACCACGTAGGACGCGCCACACACACCTACGTATCCAGTAGGTAAGCGCCAATGCGCCTGGCGCATCCAACATGGATGCGCCACTCTATTTGGCGCATCCACGTTAGATGCGCCAGGCGCATTGGCGCTTACCTACTAGATGCGCAGGTGTGTAGGGCGCATCCTTATTGGATGCACAAGATAACCTAACATATAATTATCACACAACCGTGTCTACAAAAAATTACATTTTTCATGCTGAAAATGTTGTATAGTATTCTCATATGGTCGTATGAGCCTTGTGGATATGAAAAATAAACTGTTTTACCATCAAAGCTGATACAATGCATTTATTCTTAATTATGTCAAGTCTTCACCAAATTAAATGAAAGGTCGAGTCTAGGTTTAGAAAATTGTTTCAATGAAATAATGAAACTAAACGTTACAAATTAAATCTAGTTATGAGCAACCATTAGCACTATTAGCGTATTATAATCAATCAATTTTTACATTTTGGATTGATTTTAAAAATCGAAGTTGATCACACTCTTAACGTCATGATTGGTTCATTGGCGAGAATATAATCCTATAGAAACTAACAAATTCAATTAACCTTAATAGTTCAAACTTTCTAATTCTATGAAAAAATCGACAGAATATCCCCTAAAAATTAGACGTTCTCAAAAGTATACCATCCTGTATAATGAGACATATTTATATATATATTATGAAGTGCATTTATACATATACATACAGTCATCCTAGTCTAAGAAAATGTAATAAAAGAATAATAAATCCATACATAAAGTACAATGACTACATCAATGAGAATGACCAGGATCAGAATGTGGTGGTCTGTGAGGGGGATCAGAAGAAGGTCCTGACTGTGAAGGGTGAGGAGGATATGGTGGGTAACCCATATATGGTGGATATGAAAATGACGGTGTAAGGGTAAAAGTCAAAGGATATGGTGGATAAGTATAAGCAGGTGGTGGGTATGCTGTAGATGGTGGATAACCTGGATATGGTAGGCAAGATAGAGGTGGTGGCTGAGATGGTGGATAAGTAGCAGTAGTACTGGACGGGGGCTAAGTCCTAGGTATGACATATCAATATGTCCACCTGATACGTGTGACTCAGGCGGCTGCGAACCTAACAAGTCCTCACATAGCTGCATCCAATCTCCACGTGATGTACGGCCAGTAACGACATTGTCGTCAATAGGAAGTCCTGAGATAATGGCTATGTTCTCCAATGTGATGGTGCACTCTCCAGTCGGCATATAAAATGTGTGTGTCTCAGGACGCCATGTCTCAACCAATACCGTAATCAATGAGTATCGATGGTGTAATATCCCATGTGAGCAACCCCCACGAAACCAGCCTGATGTAGATATGGAAGCATCCGCTCATCTGGGTCCATATGTCAGAATTTATGAGCATGTCTAACATGCAGATGACGATCAGGTTAGCCTTGTTGTATATACTGTTAAACATGAAACTCCTGCAACTCCAGTACTGAAAGGTCCTCTAGGCCTAGGCGTAAGTGGAATACCATGTCTACAACTGTAATCAGGCAATAATAGATAAGTCTTCAAATAATAAAACATACTATAAAATGAATATACATAATAAACATGAGTGTATTAAACATAAAGCACAAGGAGAAATGATATTAAACAAACATAATCAAATTTGTGTCGATTAACAAAGTAAATGGTCCGTCAAACATAATCAAATATAAACAAACATAATCAATCCTCAATTACACACTGATAGTCATCAAATGTTACACTAATTATAAAATTATGTCCTAATCAAGTAAATGGCCCGTCTTGGTCATTCCTCAAGGAAGTCGATCCACCATGACGACAACTACGAGAGTTATATCCAGATTCACCACATTTTTTACATCTTTGTCTCGGTCCTGGTTCACGCCAATCCATCTCATTTCTAAGTCGAGTTAATTTGGGTTAACCTTTAGATCTAAGCAATTGACGATTGGGTACCAATATAATCGCCGAAGCTGGTGGCCACCATGGTTCATCCTTAATGACTCCCCAATCAATCTCATAAGCCTTGTACAAAGTATGCATTCTGTAAACACTATGCACATATTGAAAAGCGTCAAGTGTCCTAGAAGAACATATAGCTATTGCATGAGAGCAAGGGAAATGCAACGCTTGAAACAGGCCACAGTCACACATGCCTTCGTCAAGGTTTACAGAATATTTAACTCCACCCTGCTGTGTTATAAGGTTGAATGCCTCTTTGACCAAAAATCTGGTGGAATGTATATCAAATCGACGGACTTGATGAGAGCTTGCCTTGAGCACGTTGACATTCCAGCTCTTCATAAAATTATCAGTCCAATCAGCCCCATCAACAAGTCTCTCATTTGCCTTATCCTTTCGATTAACAAAGTACACTACCAATTTATAATATATCATCTGAATCAGTGCAGTTATTGGTAGGTTTCTGCCACCTTTCAATACTCCATTCATACACTCAGACAAGTTTGTCGTCATATGACCAAATCTGTGGCCGCCATCATATGCTAAACTCCATTGTTGTTTTGGAATAGAATTAATCCAATGTGCCATTTATGGAGTAGCGGTCAACTTTTCCAACCTAACCTCAAATTTGTATACCATTGGTTCATACCCTGATATTAAAATATTGAACGAGTTAGTATTGACAACAAATCTTGTAGTATGGTAAGTAGTATAGTAAACACATAGGAATTGAAATGTTTAACTACCTGTGTTAATCAGATATTTCTTTAGGGCCAGATTGCGGAAGGCGCTGTTAAAGTTGCTGGCAATATGTCGAATACAGAAGACATGATGCGCATGCGGTGGCTGCCATCCCAGATGTGGGTTCGCCACTGACTGTATGATGCCTTGATGTCGATCAGATATCAAGCACAAGTCCTGTTGTTATGTGACATGTTTTCGAATCAAGGCTAAGAACCAACTCCAAGCATCCTTTGTTTCTCCTTCAACAATGGCAAATGCAATTGGCAAAGGTTTTCTATCGCCATCTTGAGTTGTTGCAATCAATAGTTTATGACGATATTTACCATACAAATGAGTGCCGTCAATCTGAATAATGGGCTTGTAGTATTGGAATCCAACAACACATGGTTTGAATGTCCAAAATAAGTGATGCAATACAAGTTTTGAACGGTCAACTCTATTGCGCTCGACATAATCAATGGTTTATAACTCCACCATTGTGTTTGGCATGTCTCTTTGCATGGCAAGTATCCATCTAGGCAACACCGCATAAGATTTATCCCAGTCTCTAAATACCTTCACAATGGCAATTTGCTTTGCCTTCCAAGCTTTTCTATAAGACACATCATATCCAAATTGATATCGAACCCTTTCAATAATCAAGCATACAGGTAAATCAGGTTTTTGCTTAACCATATCCAGAATGCAAGAACATATCATAAGAGAATCTAACTTCTGATGATCTTGTGACAGAGCTGGGTTGACACAAGTGTGAGGTCCATCATATTTTCTAATCTCCCACATGTTTGATTTCTTGCCTTGAATGACCCTGACCCTCCACTTACAACCATCAGCATATCTTGGACACTTAATAGTTAGCTGCTGTGTATCAGAATCCTTAACCTTGTAATTCTGATGTCTAATAATCGAATAATGTTTTAGGGCCAACTTGACAGCATCTTTAGAGGGAAATTGCAATCCAACATAAAATTCTTCATCTGGACTCCAAACACCACGAGAATCTAATTCAGGTAAATTATCAGGTGTATTCAACGTATCCCAATTGATTTCAGAAAATCGAGGGCATGGAGGCACAAATGTAGATTCAGGAGCAACTACCAATGTAGGAGCAAGTTGTTGTATATTTACATTAGGGCCAGATTGATCTTCTTCTAAGTCAGTGTCTGTATCTTCACCCTCAGGCATCTCTCCTTCATCATTGCTTGTGTCAGATAATGCATCTGTCATAAGCGGGTTATCGGACTCGAAATCCAACCTAAATGAGCTCCCTTCAGGCATTGCAGATATACCAACTTCTTGAGATTGTACTAGGACAGGAGCATGTGTCATAGAGAATTGAGTGTTAATATGGTACGATGATTCAACAAGATTAGAAGGACCAGCTTGTAACCCTGTTTCAGAAGGACCTGCAACATCCTCATTTTGCTCACTCATTTCTGTCTCGACATACAACTCCATGGAAGTTAAGTTAGCATGTTGATCAAAGCAATCAATCATGCAACCAACGTCTTCATCATCTTCTAATGGAAGACCTATCCATTTCAGTACATTGCTTCATTGTGAAAATCTATACACAACACTAGACACAACTTGATTTTCTTGGAGCTTTAATTTTAAATGAATTCTCCTTTTCAGAAGCTTAAAAGTCATATAACGTTGAATCATGATAGACTTAGGACGAGGACCTTCAAACATTAAACCCTCTTCACCTTCGTACATTCTCCCATTGTAGTAAATGAGAACAACAAGGTGTTTGGCCATCTTAAACTTCTGAATAATAACAACACAACATAGATGAAATCAATTAACACATTTGACAACTGAAACAAATATGTTTTATACCCAACTAATTTCAATCTCAATAAATCAATAATTTTAATCAATTCAAAATAATAAATAAAATTACAAAACTCAACTAATAATCAAATTGTTATTTTTTGTACGAACAAATTTCAAAAACCTACTAGCTAACAATAAAACAAATATACAAGAGATAACAATAATCAATAATCCTACCAATAAACTAAATATATAATACACAATAAATATACAAACTTAAAAAAAACACAATAATATAATATTCAACAAATGATATAACAATAAGTGTTAGGATAAAAATACTTACATATATGAGCAGCAAATGTCTTTCTCAGAAGTTATAGTCAAAGGACAGTTTCAGAGAGTTTAGAGAGATAAAATTTCTAGAGAGAATGTGAAAATTTGATAAATGAAGGAAGTGGCCGTGAAAGGGAGAGGGGAGGGGGGTTATGGGCGTGTAACTTGAATGCGCCACAACGCTTGGCGCCTTCACGTGGAATGCGCCACTAGCACAGTCACATACACGTAAGATGCACCAACAAGCCTGGCGCATCCCACGTGTATGCGTCTCAACTTTAGACGCATACACGTTAGATGCGCCAAGCGTGTTGGCGCATCCTACGTGTATGCGCCTGTGCTAGTGACACATCTCACGTGAATACGTAAAAAATAAAATAATTTAACGTGATAAAAACGATGATATTCTGATAAATAGTTTCAAAATAATGATAATTTGATAAATAAATTTATCACAAAGGGCATTTTGGTCAAAAAAGCCTCAAGTTACCTATATCATGCTTAGCACGAGTAGTTATGTATTATTTTTGGATTTCTGGCCGTGCATAAAATTGCATCGGTAAGTGCAATTCTGCGATTTGCCTTCGCATATATTTTATGTAAAACAAACATGCTAGCGTCAACGGCTAAATGGAAAGCTGAAAACAGCATCCCCTATGTCTCCTATTCTCCTCACATCTACTTTCCACTTGTCTCTGTAAACTGTAATGAACCTTGATCGAGGGCATTTAACATTTATTAGTTATTATTTATTATTCATCTAGGAAAAGATCAACCACTTTTCATTTCTTTCAAAACCAAACATAAATACAGCTAAGAAAAATAGAGAGTGAATAACGAAAAAACTATGGATCCCATAAAGGTTGAAACTGAAGCAAATTCGGATCACAACCAATCAAGTCATGTATATCATCTAGCTCTGGATATTGGGGGTATGTTTCAAATTTTCTCTGGCCTCTTCTGTTGTAAATTTCTGTTTTTCTATGGCTTTATTTTTTTTTCTGTTGTTATTGCTTCCGGAGTTGTCGTTTTATTGGTTTTTCATTGCAATTTGGCTTTTTTGCTTTTGTGCAATTTTGTGGGTTATACTTGTTTATGTGAAAAGTTTTAATCTTGATTGGAAGTTTTTCATTTTGGATTGCTGTTAGTAATGCTTATGACATTGTTCTTGGTTAGTTATCTGTCTATGGTTGTTTACTGGACCCCGTTTGCATTCTAATCATATGCATCACATGAGTAGAAGATTACTAGAGTTTATTGGAGGCTGTTGTTTTGTTTTGTAGTCCAGCTTACTATTTCAAATGCGTAAGTTAAGTTTCTGAAGCCTGAAGGTGATTGTTTGATGCCCGTGTTGACCCTGAATTAGTACTTTCAGCATTGGGAATGAGAATGACTCTGGCACTTGATAACATTTTGAAACATTCTGGAGGGATCAAGGTTATGTAGTTGCATTGTTATCACTTTGGTTGATCTGACTTGCTTGTTGAGAATGGGGTTGACCCTGGAACTTCATAATATTTACTGACTTTTGAGAAAAATTGGTCAATGATAGGATACAATGGTGTCGTTTGATCCATGTAGCCGACCCCACCTAGTGGGAAAATGCTTGATTGTTGTTGTTATTGTTGTTTGTTGAGAAAAATTGGAGATTATTTTTTATTCTGTGGGCTCAATATCATTAATTTTGTCAGAATTCTGGATATCATGTTCTCTCTGTTAGAGCTTTTGGAAATTTGCTTAACTGGGTGACTGCTAAGCTGCATTGTAGCACCATTTGCTGCTATAATAATTATGTCTCTGATACACACTGGTATATAGGATATTAAAGTAACACTAAGGGTTCTAAGATTAGATTATTGTTTTGACTGTGGGAACCATAGACTTCTTGGACTAGAAAACCGTCGTGTCAAGCAGTATTACCATTGTCTCCAACATTTTTAATATCGAATAAAAATAATTCATGCTTATATCACTCCAGAGATAAAATGGGACATGATGAAGCCCACGAGGGGGGCAGGCCCAAAAATATGGAGAGTGATTCAAAGGATTTGACTGAACCCGAAGACATATTAGCTAGGAGAAAGGTGAAGAAACAAGGGGAAGATGTAGATCAATTGTTAGTGAAGTGGAAGCACTTACCCTTGGATGAAGCCACCTGGGAAGATACTTTTGTGATTCACAACCAATTCCCTAACTTCAGTCTTGAGGACAAGACTGCTGTTGATGAAGGGGGTAGTGATGAAGCCCACGAGGGGGGCAGGCCCAAAATATGGAGAGTATATTCTAGAAAAAGGGTTGGGCCACGTGGACAAGGGGGAGAGAGAGAGAGTGGGGAATCTGTAACAGAATTGGAAAGGGAGTGATTGAGTATAGGAGAGAAGGGGAGAGAGGGGAGGAAAGGCAGTTAGGATATTTCGGTTTTGAGTAGGGGGTATCGGCCGTGTTGGCTTGGGAATAGCTGCTGGAGCTATAGGAAAGTAACAGTATCTGCATTGTGCAGCTATTACTGTTTTTACTGGTTTTTCATAATCAATACATTGCATTTCAGATTCATTGCATAACTACCCGTTAATTTAGTCTCCATCAGGACATTGAAAGGGTTCTGTCTGAACGCTCCAAAATTTTACCTTCTCTCCCTGAAGAGCAATTAGAAGAGCCAACATCTATTCTTCTGCTGCCTGTAAATATCTATTCAACTGATGGGGATGTCACACATAGAACTCAAATTTGGTGGATGAAATGGAAAAATGCTTCAAGCGTAATTTGTGATTGCAAATTGCTCATCAAACTCAAAGGAAAATCCTATTGGACAGTGATGCTCTATGGTGAATATTGGACAGTGAAGTACCAACAAGAACAAAAGTTAAGTGTAGTGGAGATGAGATTGTTGAGGTGGATGAGTGGACATACAAGAAAATACAAGATTATGAACAAATATATCCAGGAGAAATTTGGAGTAGCAACTATTGAGGAGAAGATGATAGAAACTCACCTAAGGTGGTTTGGTCATGTGAAAAGAAGACCAATAGAGGCTCTGCTGAGAAAAGTGGATCAAATGGAAGATAGTTTGATTAAAAGAGGTAGAGAAGAATTGCAAAATCATTAGGATAAACCATTAAAAAAAACCTTGCGCTAAATTTTTTTTAATTGAAAATTTGGTTTTTGATAGAGGCCAATGGCGTTGATAAATCTATGTAGCTGACCCCACTAAGGCTTGGTTGATGTTGTTGTATGTTCTGTTGTAATTTTTTCACAGTTGCAGGTTTATTTTATTCATTTTCAGTGTGTTCAACTTTGCATACTTGCTTCTCATATTTTTCTGTGTTATTATCATAGTCACTGAAAACTTCAACTTTATTTGTTGTCTCTCTCTCTCACTCTCATCATTTTATTATACTATTAATGTATATAGCATTATTATTCTACATAGCAAACTGTTTCTTTGGATTTTAATGAGTACAATATTATTTGAGTTTCTTAGTGTTTGGTATTTTGCTTGGAAGTTCAACGCACTATTTAGCTGTGCATGTTAAATTTCTCAAGTTAATTAATTGGAAGCCATGCTGTTGGCTGTGGATTATCTTTTGATGATGCCATCATTTTTGTTGAACTAACTTATGCATTGAGAATGTGGATGACACTGGCTCTTGGTAATATCATTGCATTTTTTAGAAAATTTGTAATCATTATTATTATTTGGTTGTCCAACAATCGGTAATTTTGTCAAAATACTGCCCAATTTTGGTGAATCTTGAAGAAAAGTGCTGCTTCCACATCAGCTGCCTCTTGCCTATAATAATGTTGTCTATTTGTTGACAGGATCTCTTGCCAAGCTAGTTTACTTCACAAAAGATGATGATCATATTGTTGATGGTGAGGAGGGGATATCTCCTGAAAAGGCTTTGGGAAAATCTAAAGGCAGTAGGAATTCTCCTGTTCTTAATGGGAGGCTAAATTTTAAGAAGTTCGAAACAAGCAAGATAGATGATTGTTTAGAGTTCATCAAGACCATGAAACTTCATCTTGGAGGTGCATACAAAATTGTGTTTCTTCGTTTTTGCAACTCTTGATGGTGTTTGTCTCAGTGTAACCAAATTTTATGAGGCTTGCAACCATGTTCATGGTCAGCAATATTTGATTCTTTCTGAGACTTGATCAGCAAGCATGCTGAACTGAGCTGAATAGAATTTGTCTTTCCTATTTTTGCTAAATTACTTTCTTCTTTCCTCATTTTAAAATTTTCCTTTACTTGCTTTATATATAACTGGTCATAGAAGTCTTAACTGTTTGTCAGTCAGACATGGTTATAAAGAAACTCAAGCTGGGAAAGGCTAGCCTTTGACTTCGAAAATTAAGCTTGATTTTAGTTTGCCAATGTTTAGGTGGTGAATAAGTTTTATAGAATCCAAAGCCAAACTACTGCAAAGAATTTCAAACTAATGGATATCCTTAACAATATATATTCTAATATAATTCTTACAAGATTTTTCATCATACATTTCACTATGTCCAATCCACTTTTGAGGTCATTCCCAAATTTTTATTACTGCTCTGCTACTTCCTTAATTCCTTTCAATTAATTGCAAGTTTGCAACTGATGACGAATTCAGGTAGTCAGCAGCAAGAAAATTCTGGAAGTCAGACAACAGGTATTAAGGTAATCAAACTAAAAAGTTTGAGCATGTCATATTATGAAGCATTTGTTCCTATTGCCCTCTTTGACTATGCAGATAGGCGTTTTGAGAAAAATCTATAGATAGATTCTATCTAAACTAGTAACCAATTCGAGTTTGCGTGTTATTTTTTTTAAACAATTCCTATTCCTTACCTTCTGTTTTTGCCATGGTCAGTGTACATATAATTCCTAGAAGCTGATTTAAAATTGAAAGAATATTAATAGTTTCAGAAGGTAAACACATATGCACACAGACATATACAAGCTTAGAGAGATATTTCAAATGAAAAATATTTCATTTTATACAAATTAATATTTACTTAGCCTTAAGGTACTTGGATTTATGTTATGTACTTCTTAAGAATGAAAAACTATTGGTGAGAAGGCCACAGGTGGTGGTGCGTACAAATATGCAGACCTCTTCAAGGAAAGACTTGGGATCAGTCTTGACAAGGAAGGTGAAATGGATTGTCTTGTCGCAGGAGCAAATTTTCTTCTTGAGGTGGGATCCTAATAACACATACTAATTCTGTTATTTTGTTGGTACAATTCGAACATCCTCTCATCTTTAAATATCAACTTGAAATTACTATATGATTCATATTCTTTTTTCCTCCAGTCATTCAATAAATAGTCTCTGATGTTCCAAAAGATTAGCATGTGTATTTGTGAAATTTTGATAGTACGTGCATAATGGTTTGGGTGTTGTGTTTTACATCTAATCTAATTTAGACACGTGATCACAAGATTTTAGTTGTGTTTAGGTTTAGTAAATGGTAATTTAAAGTCTGAAAAAACTGTCATTTCTTTTTTATTTTGGGACACAATTGAGTATTTAGCTTTAGTAAATGGTAATTTTAAAGTCTTAAAAAATTTCATGTTTTCTTTGTTAGTTTGGACACCATATGTCTGGATGTGTTGGAAGATATTTTATGCTGATGACTTACTAATTTCAGAGAATTAATTAAAGTGGCCATCTACGTGATGATTCAAATTAAGGCTTACAAGTAGTCAATCTGAATGAAAATTTGAGTCAGAAGACTTGAATGATTTTCCATTAAGCAGCTCTAAGATTTTTGCTGTCAACTGAAAGCATATGAATACTTTCAATGACTGTCTCAAGTTGTAGTTTATCCTTTTCATAAACTTAGAAACCTTTATCTTTAGGAAATATGTGATCAGTGGTAGCAATGCTTATAGTTTGAATGAACTCATGGATCTTTGGAACTCCATAGCATTTAGTGTTAAGTGTCTATCTTTTCTCTTGTCATTGTCATTGGCTAAATGTTTAGTTATTTAGGCTAGTTTGAAAGATGCCTTGTTTTATTTTGCCACTTCTCTTTCATCATGGGGGAGAAGATAGCATATCTGATCAAAGTAATGGCCTTTAGATTTCCAGCTATCCTGTGGGCTGCCTTTGTAAGTTGGCCTATTCTATCACTGATGTACAATTATTGGGATTTTGAGAAATGATTTTCATGATTGGCTGAGCTTACAATCCAAATTGAAAATTGGATTGTTATGTAAAATTTGGAGCTATTAGTATACAAACAATAGGGATTGTTTGTTATTGGCAAATGTTTTATCAGCATTTATTGGATTTTAAAACGTGTTTTGTTTTCTTTATTTTTTTTATTCTAATGCAAAAAGCATAGGGTAAAATAATCATCTTCTTTGAATGTCTATTCCCCTCCAAAAATAAGCCAAAAATCTCAGTTGAGGACTGCTTTGTCACCCATATTTACTGAAATGTTGTATTTCAATATCTTTTTCCATCCAAAGTTAAATTTATTTTGTTTCTGGTTACTGCCAGTATATGAGAAGTCTTAATTGACTTGTTTGGAGTTTAGGCATGTGGCATTTCAATATGCCTTCCATTGTCAGTGCTTGGAAGGAAGTACTGAATTTGATTTGTGTTGTCCTTTTGGTTTGTGGAGGAGTTTTGCTCTTACATTGTCCATTTAGTTTGCTATAAATTAGTTGTTGATCTTCTTTCTCGTGCACCTTCAGAATTTTTCAACAGAAAATCTCATCTCTGTCCTGCTCTTCTTTCAATAGGTGGTCCACGAGGAAGCATTTACCTATATGGGTGATCAAAAGCAATTTGTGCAGATTGACCAGAATGATCTGTATCCCTATCTTCTTGTTAATATTGGGTCTGGTGTTGGCATGATCAAGGTAGTTATCATGCAAGTTACATTACTTCCTGTATTCTTCCAATTTCCAAATATTTAATTTTTTTAAGCACTTCAAAAAATCTTTTATTGCTTTCATATAGGTGGAGGGAGATGGAAAGTTTGAGCGAGTTAGTGGAACAAGTATTGGTGGAGGCACTTTCTGGGGTTTAGGAAAGCTTTTAACTAAGTGCAAGAGGTAGATTTTTTTTTTTTGGCAAATTCATTATTGATCTCTGTATAGGCTCATAGGATTACCATTAATGTACTTTCTGCTTCAGTTTTGATGAGTTGCTGGAATTAAGTTATCGGGGGAACAACAGAGCGGTAGATATGCTTGTTGGAGATATTTATGGTGGAATGGACTATTCAAAGGTATGACTAGTGAAAGTGTATGTCCTTTTTCCTGTTTAAAATGATAAGACAATAAATCTTCTGTCACCATTCTTTGAAGAGTTCTTGTAAACCATTGATTGTTTCAAATGGAGAATAGTATTATCTAGTGATTGTTCGCTGGACCATCTTTTCCTTTGATTGATAACAGATAGGTCTTTCATCAACTGCAATAGCTTCTAGTTTTGGAAGGGCAATTTCTGATAATAAGGAGCTTGAAGATTACAAACCTGAAGATATTGCTCGATCTCTTCTAAGAATGATCTCAAACAATATTGGACAGGTAACCTGTGTACTGTAGATTTGTAGTTAGATGAACACTACTGTGCACTACTTGATATTATTAACTTAAGTAATGTTACATCATATGTATATATGTATATATAATGCATGTAGTGAAGTAAAACATTTTGGCACTACTCCAAACCTGCAATTTGTCTTTGTTAGAATAGTTTAGAATATTTTAAATATATATGGCAGTATATCATGTATATATGCTAGGTTCAATTAGGATCAATTAGGATTGTAGCATATCAGGATTGTATCGCTGTGATTAATTGTAATTAATACTAACTCTTATATATAGAAATCATGTGTGGTCTGATTAGACACATAATTCAGTCATAATCCCTTTTCTTTAAGTTGGTATTAGAGCGGGTTTCGATCCGTCTCTATCTAAACCCTAACTCGTTGCACCCACTACTCAGCAGCAAGTTTTCCTTCCTCTCCGCGACTCAATTCTAGTAAGCCCTCACTGTCGCGCCTCTTTCTAGCAGAATTTCCACCGCTGATCACTTTCTGGCGACCATCCAACTTGTAGATCTAGGTGCAAAACCTCCTGCATCAAAATCGCACCATCTTGTTCATCTAGATCCCAAAACCATGCCACCATCCCTTACCATGTGCCGCTGCAAGCCGTTGCACCAGAATCCACTCGCCAGCGTGTGAGAGAGCGTGAGAGCTCTTTCCAGCGTCGTTCTTCCACAGACTTGGTCGAAATCCCCTATAGAAGACTTCCTAAGCCTTTTCAGTTCTCATCTTGGCTGTTTGTGTGGTGTTTCAAATTGTGGGTGTCTTAGTCATTGTATTTTTTGGGCATTATACTACGTTCCTTTACTATGTTTTGTTGATTCCAGACTTGCCCAGTCCTTTTTGGACCTATTCCAGGTGTTTCCTTTATTTATTAGTCATCTTCCTTTGATTTCTCACAATGGGTGATGCTGTCTCAGGCATTTTAGGAAATTCTTCTACTTCTTTTGATTCGAAAAGCCCCATTGTGTTGACCAACATCAGCGTCCCGTCAATTACAACATCTGCCAATTTTGCTCAGACTGAATTTTCATTATCCACCTCTAGTGTGACCATTCCTACTATAGATTATGAGGCCTTCCTTCGCTTTAAGGCATCTTCATAGATTTTGATTGAACAAACTGGTAATCTCACTGCTTGTTTATCTCCGTCATCTCTTGGGCCATGGATAATTGACTCTGGTGCTTCTAATCACTTCTATGGTAATAAGCATCTTCTCACCTCTCTTACCTACTCTACTAAATTACCCTGTGTTACTCTTGCTAATGGAACCAAAATTGTTGTCACCGATATTGGCCAAGCTCGGCCATGTCCCTTTCTATCCTTAACATCTGTTTATGTAGTTGGTTGTCCTTTCAATTTGATATCTGTTAGTCAGTTAGTTCGCTCCCTTAACTGTTCCATTACCTTCACTAAACATTCTATTCTTGTGCAAGATCAGGGTATAGGGATGATTGGAGTCAGTCGTGAGTCATGAGGACTTTAGCATCTTGTTGTGCCTAGTTCTTCAATGGCATGTACCATGACAGATTCTCCTAACCTCTTTCACAATCATCTTGGACATCCAAGTCTTTCCAAACTCTAGAAGATGGTTCCTCACTTGTCTAGTTTAATAGATTGTGAGTCTTGTCAAAAAGGGAAGCACACCTATGCATCCTTTCCTGATCAAGTCAATAAAAGAGTTGATTCAACCTTCTCCTTTGTTCATTCAGATATATGGGGACCTAGTCGTCTCAATTCTAGTTTAGGATTTGAATACTTTGTAACCTTTATTGATGATTATTCCCGTTGCACTTGGGTCATTTTAATGAAAAATCGTTTTGAACTATTTTCAATATTTCAAAAATTGTGCTAAAATTCGTTCTCAGTTTGGGAAAACTATCCATAATCTGCATAGTGACAATGCACGCGAATATTTGTCTTCTAATTTTCAGGAATTCATGGCTAAAGAGGGTATCTTGCATCAAATGACTTGTCCTCATACTCCACAAGAACAACAAAAACTGACATTTAATTGAAACCACCAGGACTTTACTCTTATATATTAATGTTCCGATACGTTTTTGGGGAGATGCTATTCTTATATCTTGTTATTTGATAAATCACATGCCTTCCTCTGTCCTAAATGACCAAGTTCAGTGCACTATATTATTTCCTTATACACCTGTTTATCCTATGTCCCTCTTGTGTTTGGCTATACCTGTTTTGTTCACAATGTTACTCCAGGAAAGGACAAGCTCACTACCAAGGCCTTCAAGTGTCTTTTCCTCAGATACTCTCGTCTTCAGAAAGGGTATCGACATATTGTTGCTACTCTCCTGATTTAGGTCGCTATGTTGTGTCTGCTGATGTCACCTTTTTCGACCAGCGACCCTTTTCTTCTTTACCTGCAAATGCTTCCCAGGTAAACACAATCCTTCTTGTTACTATCTATAGTTCTGCTAATTTCAGCAGTAATCCTACTGCTGTTCTTGCTCCGATGCCTGCCCATAGTCCTTCTCGTCCGTTAGTTACTTTTCAACGTCGACCACAAGTGCCTACTGGTGCCAGCCCTATTCTAGAGGAAGTTCCAAATGACTCACCACCTTCACCAATCAATCCCTCTGCTTTGGTTCCTACATTAGACAACTCATCTATTGCTCTTCGGAAAGGTAAATGTTCTACTCACAACCCTCATCTGCTTTATGCCTTTCTTAGTTATGATTGCCTTTCTTCACAACATTACACCTTTGTTTTGAGTTTGTCTTCTGTTTCCATTCCTAAAACCATAGGTTAAGCACTGTCCCATTCAGGTTGACGTCAGGCGATGATAGATAAGATGTCTGCCTTACATTCTAATGGCACATGGGAACTAGTTCCTAAACCAGCAAGCAAATCCGTTGTTGGCTGCAAATGGGTGTTTACTTTTAAAGTTGGTCCAAATGGCTCCATTGATTGATTGAAGGCTTATTTAGACACCAAAGGCTACACTTAGATCTTTGGTCTTGATTATAGCGATACCTTCTCTCCAGTTGCTAAGATTGCCTCTATTCATCTTTTCCTCGAACTTCGCAAGTCCTTGAATGGGGAAACAGTCCCCGTGGGCTTGGTTTGGCTGATTCAACACAGTTGTTCAGGCCTTCGGCATAATTCACAGTGAAGCTGATCATTTTGTTTTCTATGCATCAATCTCCTTATCAATGCATCTACGTTGTGGTTTATGTGGATGCCATTGTCATTACTGGAAACAACCGAGTTGGCATTGAACAATTAAAGCAACATTTATTCAATCATTTTCAAACCCAAGACCTTGGTAAGCTTCGTTATTTCCTAGGTATCGAGGTGGCACAGTCTAGACATGGCATTTCTATCTCCCAGAGGAAATATGCCATGGATATCTTGAAAGAAATTGGTATATTAGGATGCAAACCCATTGATACACCTATGGATCCTAATGTCAAGCTTCTACCAGGAGAGGGGGAGCCACGAGCAAATCCTAGATGTTAAAGGAGCACTAGGAAGAGGTTTACTATATGAAGATAAGGGGCATATGGAAACTTGTGGTTATATAGATGCTGATTAGGTAGGCTTTCCCTCAAATAGATGCTCTACTTCAGGGTATTGTGTTCTTATGGGGGAAATATGATATCTTGGAAAAGTAAGAAGCAAACTGTAGTCGCTAGGTGAAGTGCAGAAGTTAAATATTGAGCGATGAGCACTGCAACTTGTGAACTCATTTGGTTGAGGCAGTTACTTAAAGAGTTGAAAATATGTGGATCACAACCAATGAAAGTCATATGCGACAATCAGGCTGCACTACATATATCCTCAAAATCCTGTCTTTCATGAGAACTAAGCACATTGAGATTGAATGTCACTTTGTTAGAGAAAAATTTTCAGTCTGGAGAAATTGTTACTGCATTTGTGAATTCAAATGACTAGCTTGCAAACATTTTCACTAAGGCTCTTAGAGGTCCTCAGGTCAATTACATATGTCACAAGCTTGGCAGACATGATATATACGCACCAGCTTGAGAGGGAGTGTTAGAATAGTTTAGAATATTTTAAATATATATGGCAGTATATCATGTATATATGCTAGGTTCAATTAGGATCAATTAGGATTGATTAGGATTTTAGCATATCAAGATTATATCACTGTGATTAATTGTAATTAATACTAACTCCTATATATAGAGATCATGTGTGGTCTGATTAGATACACAATTCAGTCATAATCCCTTTTCTTCAACTGTCTTCATTTTTTGCAATGATCTTCAATGTACTTTTTTATCTTTATAATAGTTGGTTAGTGGAGGATATCTTGTGCTCACCCTACTTGTATTTTTCCTGTATTCTTTATAATAGCATTTTTCCTGTATTCTCTATAATAGCATTTCTTCTTTCTTTTTCTTTTTTTTCCTTCTACTAAAAAAGCAGTTGATTAGTGGGGCATTGCTAGCTGCATCTCATTAAAGATATTTTGATAAATCTCTTTTGGAGAGTCTTATAGTATTTGACACTTCCATACAAATACAATGTTGTTTGCTGGATTTTCTATGATTAATGAACACATGAGGACAATAGAGTTCTGCAAAAAAAAAAAAAAGTCATGAGCCAATGATGAATCTATATATGTAGCTATCTTCATAACTGACATACTCTATGTTTAGACATTAATATGCTTGTTATTTTCATTCATGATTGTGTCCCTTCCATTTTTGCTATTGGTGCTTTAAATGGAGTGCTTAAAAGTCTTCTGCATTCAACCGGAAGCAAAATCTTACCATTCTGCAGAAAGAGTTACCTCCTTTGATGTAAAAAACTGAAAATTCTTCCTCCACAACTGAATAATTTTTTACATTTACATTTATTGTTTAGCCACCCTTGATTTACCTAATAATGGAATGAATCATATTTTATAATCTTGATAAATTTGTTGAAATCATCTCTATAACACATTCATATCATAGCCCAAAGTGCCACTTTTCATAGTATTGACATATATTTCATATTTTTTCCCTTTTATAAGAATTTATTTAAGTTGTTAAGATTGTATTAATCTGAATTTTTTAATACTCCATTGATATACTATAAGATTAATGTAATATATACTTCTCAATTATAAGAAAATACAAACTATTTCATTTCATAATTATTGTTGTCCTTTTTTTAATTCAAAATTTGACATGCAAGATCTACAAGATATATATTTATTATTCAACGGTTGGATAAAAAAAAATCGTAAAACATTATTAAATGGGATAAGTGTGCCGAGACTTACATCAGTCAATTGATCCATCCTCCTGTATATAAAAAATAATTGTCATCTTATCTCAAATGTAGGTGCTTCATTATTGGTTGATATTTTTTTGTTTGAAAAGCATATTTTACATTGATTTCAAGATATACCGATGGTGTTAAAGATAATTGATATGAACTTTACAAACATGATATGCAATGTTAGACATTAGGGTTAGGAGTCTTTATTATATTAGTGAGACTTATTGGGCTGGGCTTGTGTACTTGACCTATATTAGTACTTCGTATAAATAGGCGTTAGTTCTTTGTATTATAATACAGTTCAGCAACAATACCTCTGTTTTCAAGTTGGTATCAAAGCAGGTCCTAACCTGTCTTTTCTGATGATTCCTTATCCTAATATGCACATAATGCAAACTTTCAATACAACGGCGGATCTCGTGAAATATTCATTTTTATAAAATGTTGTTCATTGGTGTAATATTGATTTTGATTTACACCAATGTCAATGGATCTTAACCCATATGTGTGTGTGTATTAATCATACCTTTGTTTTCACGGTCTCCAGCGTTTAACATTAGTTCATGCAGTAGTTATCTCAGGTTTCACTAGTGAAATGGATTTGGGCTCTTATTTGTTTTCTTTTTATTGTTTGCTTTCAGATCTCCTACTTAAATGCCCTTCGATTTGGGCTGAAGAGGATTTTTTTTGGTGGATTTTTTATTCGGAGGCATCCTTTTACAATGGACACACTATCTGTTGCTGTTAATTTCTGGTAAGTGAGAAGGAAGTTCCTCCACCCCTCTGCCTTTGGTGCTTCATAACTAACCAAGGTCTATGATGAGGGACGTTGACTTGTCCTTACGTCCTTACCATAGTTTCCAGAAATGGGATGCGTGAGGATACGCTGTAGGGGTATCGGTACGGATACATGATTCGTCACTTCTTGTAATTATATTACAAGATTTTTTTATATGACAAATCCAGTACACCATATGCGGTATCATGAATCCGGTATGCGATTTGAAGGGTGGTTGAGCGAATCTGGTGGTCCTTACTAAAACCACAGCTCATATGAAACTGCTGCTGTCTTAGACTAGAATCCATCTCTTAAAACAATCATAAAAGCTTTGGGTGCTATAGTGCCAAAGAAATAATATAGCCATAAACATTATAATCAGAATGACCAAAGAGAAGATGATTTCCATCATTTCTAGAAAACGTTAAGTATTTTCTATGTTGTTTCACCAATAAAAGCAAGCATTTATCTATGTTGGCATAATTTTCTGCACTTGCAACAACAGTTGCTTACCTTCATGCAATGATAAATCTTGATTCCCAAGGGGTGGCAGAGAGGGGGTTGGGGTTTAAGGTCGTATGGATTGCATTTGCATGCTATAATTATGATTGAGTTAGGATATAAAACGCGGTCACTGTTGTGCTCACCGTGGCTAAAATGCATGGAAGGTTTGATAGTACTTCTGAGCCCACTTCCTTGTGGCATAATTATTAAAAACAAAAAACAAAAAACAAAAGTATTTAATCTTTTTTTATTTTTTCAGGTCTAAAGGTGAGGCAAAAGCAATGTTTTTGCGGCATGAAGGGTTTCTGGGAGCTGTGGGTGCCTTCATGAATTCTGATAAGCATGGCCTCAAGGAATTGTCGACCAATCAAGTGGTGCAACGAACTCCCAGCAAATTATCCTTTGCTGTGGATAAAATACATAGTCCAATAGATGGGGAATTAAATGGAGATGAAAGTATAGAGTGCAGTGTCTATGCAGCTTAAATGAGGCAATCCTTCGTTGCTTGCTTGAATTGTTGTAACTTCTATAATTTGATTCTGTAAAATTGTCATAAGTTATAATTATTGTTCAACAAGTGGTTGACTTAGAATTAAAGGAAAACAGATAATTAGAATAGCAACTCATAATTGAATGTTATTGTTTCACACTGTCACTGGACGTATTGCATTGTATAAGTGTATAACAACAGATAAAGATTTGTATGAATACATTAACTGTACCCTTGTTACTCATTTAATGAGATTATATTTTTTTTCCTCTACTCTTTTCGGACAATGTTTTAGTCTGATATCCTTTAATGAGGATTTGATTCTAAACATTCGTTAATCCATTGAGTATTTACAATTATAATATTATTATATTTTAGTGCTCTCTTCTGGAATCTTAAATCAGGCATCTCATAGTCTTGACTATTCAGTCATCCCTAGCTAACAGCTTTGATATTTGGAATATATATTGAGCAATCTAAACAATCCAAAACTGCAGTGTCATGCCTTCTTGTTATGGTCTTGTACATAAGGATATATGACCGGAACTGGAGGTCATTACGGACAAAATGTTAGGTAATTGAGTTAACGATCGGATCACAGGTCATTGAGTTAGCCATTCAATCACAGATCAAGTAGTTGAATCAAAAAATTTGAATAAAAAATTATATATTTTTAAAAATATTATATAAAAATATTACTTCATATAAAAATATTATATTAAAAAATTAATGGTAATAATTATAAAATTACGAATATTATTCATCAAGAGCGTGTAATTTAGTAATAGAATACATTTTATCAGAACAGTCTTCTATTTGGTTTGATCCGTCCGAGTGAAAATAGAATGCATTTTATCACAAGAAGAGTATTCTATTTGGTTTGATCCGTCCGAGCGATTCACACGAATCACCTAGGTTTAATCGAGTTTTATTAGTTTAGTGCGAAAACTAATTCCGAGCATGAACCAAACTGGTTCGCAGGTCCGGCTCATCCGACTCATACAACTATCGTCTTGGATACATACATCAATTCAGGTTCACGAAAGATTATCCAACTGGAATGCAATTAGATGAAAACTAATGAACTTGACATTATGTAATAAGATGCATACATTAGAATAAACCGAACTACTATAGGGAAATCTAGATATATTCCTTAAATTACAAATACAAGTTAAAAATAGGAAAATCATTTAGCAGTCAGCATTCTTCTATGATTCTGCTTCGCATTTTTTCTACGTAAAATCCATCTTTCTTTAATGTCACTTGAGTTAGCAACCAGGTCTACGTTTTTACCAGGTTTTCCCTGAAGCTCTCCCTTGGATTTTTCAGCCTCGTATCCTCCTCTGATTCTGGCAGTTTCGGCAAGCAGATCATATATAAGCATCTCAGTCGTCCGGGTGGTAATTCCCCTCAAATACCATGATATGGGAGGGGGTGGAACAATGGCTGGCTGAAGTATTTGTTGCAGGCTCACTTTAGACCCAATTCTTCCTTTGCCTCTTGTACAAGCCTTATAATCTTCCTTTGTCATAGGTTTAAGAGGAAAGCATGTTGCTTCATCAACAAATAAAGGTTCTACCCTCCAGCAGCCCTCAAATTTTTTCATGAATCCGGTCTTAATTTGCTTGAACTTCATCTAACACAAAATTATATAACAGCATGTAAGATATACATCCTTTGTGGGATGAAAAGTAGGACTGTGTCAGATCTAATTCACATATTACACTGTTAAGTAAGACACTGCCTAACAACCTTTATGTCTGCAAAGGATATATATACTGATGTAGTAAACCATAATACAAGAAAAAAATGACTACAAAATGATGTGTTTGGGGATGTGTCTTTATCCAATTAAAATTCTAGACATATTTTCTCCAATTTTAGATAATTGGATAATATTTGTGAATAATATAAAATGACAAAATCCAATCGCTTGCATGTTAAATAGAAGGGAGCAAGTAACTAAAATGCTATTAGGATTGTAAAATTTCAGAAACCCAAAAATGGTGTCAATTTCTACCAGAAGTTCAACTTCCAATTGATTTAAGCTAATATCCTTGCAAAAAAGATTAGCAGTTAAAGAAGAGAGTCTTGGAGCCTATAGCTATTTAACTCTGGTAAGTTTCCATGTGCCCCAAATAATTATGTGCAACAACAAATATGGAATCCATCTATTATCTAAAAGAGGGATAGATCCTTACAGAGTGGTCTTTCCTGTTTTGATCTACCAAAACATTAATCGAAATAGTCCCGGACCACCAAAGAAATCTCCATATGGCTGCTTGCTCAAGTTCAACCACTTGCCTATGACCCTCATCAACCAAAACTTCTCTGGATATCACTTCCTGACCAAGAAAGACATTGTGAAGTTGAATTGCAGAACTTTGGTGTGACTGCTAAAACAATGCGGCTGATACATAATAAAAGCTAGTAGTTTAAAAACATCTTGACTCACAAAGAAACAGAATATTCCATAAATGGCAATATTCAATATTTTTGAAAATTGAAAGTACTTTTTCTTAAGTTGTAACCAAACACACTGTGAGCAGAATAACGGATGATTGCAGTCACCTACTTCAATATTTTTGAAAACTCTCTTATTGTCAGGATCTGTCACTATATTATATACATCATCAGGGGGCAGCCCAACATCAACTTCTACATTGAGGTTGCAAAGTGAGCCTTTTGGAACAGTCACCTGCCAAAAAGAACATTATATTGCATATATATATACCATGATAGACAGACATAGATATTCCTTAATTATTTCAATTATTTAGATTCATAAAATGTGACAGACTGGATTTTTACATCAACTAGGATCCAGCTGACCTAAAATGTGTTACCCAATGCCTGCTTTGGTCAAACAGTTTCTCTGCTGCCATACTTTGAAACCTTACAAGACATTAGATTTATAAAATTTCAGATGTATCTCAATGAGGTTAAATCAACAGTTTAGGAGTACAGTCTCTAAGACATGCTCCTCACCTTTATTTGTGGTGGCTTATCTACCCAAGAAGGATTTTCTCTCCATGCTTGCAGTTGCTCATTCAGCTCAGCTTCAGAGGCACTAAAAGACCTATTCCCATTTCTCTGGACAGATCTCACCAAATTCATTCCATCCTTTTTTGCTAATCTACTGAGCTGTGACTGTAGTCAGAATATAATTAGTAAAGCTCAAATCCAAGGTTCCTAGTAAATTCTAAGCCACAAGATAAGTGATTGACCTTAAGAATATTTTGAAGCTTGTGAGGAAGCTGCACAAAAAATGTGGATATTGCAGGATCCAGTCCCCTGGGGAACCCATCTTTTTCATTCTTTCTGACATTTAAGCCGAATTTTGTCACCTCTGACTCACCCATCATAAGTACCTGGAATTTTTCTAAAACAGTTAAGCTAATTCATACTATAAATATAATTATTAAGGCCATTTGATGTCTCTTAGTTACTCAGACATACAAGGTTCTATCATAATTCATAAAGTTCCCAACTTGATGGTTAATACTATTGAGCTTTGCAGAATCTAGCTTTCAACCAGCAACAAGATATTTTAGGAGATTTAAATGCAGGTAACAGATAGAGTGCTGTTTTTGTCAGCAAAGCATGAAAATTGTTCCAGCAATTAAAAGGTGAAATTTTTGCATGCATTTAACTTTGATTAAAATTTAAGGCAACAGTGAACCACAAATTAGCTATCAACAAGTGGTCAGAATTCAGCAATACAGAATCCGTATTGGGGGGGAAAAATCCTGAAAGATGTTATCATTTATCAAATGGAATAAAATTGGTGAAGACAACTTGCTACAAGAAAGCTCAAGACATTGAACTCAACCCAAAATTTGAACAAGCAAACACAATGAAAAAGCAAAAAACAAAAAAGAGCAAAGAGATAAACAGCAAAAGGGAATTCCAATGGCTGCTGAAAGTTAACAGTGATTGGTAAACTAATGAATTGAATAAAGCTGATTTTGTAGAGGAGATTCAAAGTGAACTTACAGGGTCAGAACAGTGATCACCCCACGGTATATTCCAATACGCCAAGCTCAGATCTTAGCTTGGAATTTGGAAATGGAAAATGCTTTATTCTATTAAATATCTTTTTTTTTTTTTAATTTCTGAGAAGTATGGAGTATGGTGTATGGAAGTAAAGGATAAGTAAACGGAGCCTTTTTTGACCAGAACGTTAGTATTTATGTATAGATTTAAGTGAATATAAAAATTATTAATTAAAGTTTATAAATATTTTTTATACATAGTTATTTATTAATAAAAGCTAATTAAATTTATGAATTTAAATATTATTAATTAAAATTTATAAAAATTTAATTTTTTAATCTCAATTATCAAATTATTTTAGTAATAAATTAATAATTAGAAGATCATGTTACATCTATAAACTATCTTTGGGATTTTCCATATTAAACACATGTTCAAGTTTGTCCGGGAAACGTAGAAGACCCACCAAACAGGAGTTTACACATGGCGATGACGGTGTGTATCTTTTTTTGTTTTTTTTGGGTACAGGACGGCGTGAAAGTTTTGATTACCCGTTAGTCAACTACGTCTACTTGATCGTATTTTGAATGGTTTGGTCTCGATGTACTAAAGTGTTGATGCGTGGAATGCTTTTATGCCTCAGAACTGAGAGGCCCCAATTTTTACTTTTCCAAGCTGGTGACGTTTCCTGTGCACCATGAAAAAATGGGTGGACCAGTGCACTCAATTGTTATATCCTTTGGATACGAAAGAAATAAAATTAACGGTAAATATTTGAGTACGTTTTACCTGGTGAATTAGTCACCTTTTTATAGACATTGTTTGTAAATTGGAAAAGTATTTACAAATACAACATATTTTTAGAGCACAATAAATGTATATTTTATTATAATTTTTTATTATTAATTTTAAATTAATAACTTAAAATTTATATTAATTTGTATAAATTTAATAGTGAAATTTTTTTCTATAACATATATATTTATTGTACTTTAAGAACATATTAAAAATTCTCTTAATATTCTAATTAATACAAGTGAGGCAATGTCTCTTTGTATTGTTATCTATCATGTCTCTTTGTATTGTTATCTATTTTTTGGAAAATAAGTTCTTTTAAAGTGTTGTTGTCCATAAAATAAGAAAATAAATGTATATTTACCTATTAAACATTTAAAAGATTAAAATCTTGATACACTTTATTAAATTTCATTAATAATATTATCTATTTTTTCATTTATATTTTATATGTTTTATATAGTTCTATATTTATATGTTAGTATAATTTTATTTTAACTAAACACTTCTTACATATTTATATAATTTGTCTCAGATAATCTTTTTTTTTTTTAAGTACCAGTAAAAAAACACGAAAATAAACTACTTAAAACTATACATAAAAATTGCTTAAATTGCTAGGTAGGTTCTTGTGCTTTTTAACAAAATTCAAATAGGTTTTTACAATTTGAAATTTGTAATTGGATTTCTACAATTTCAAAAAGAAAATTAATTTTAAATGTTGAATTAAGGTTAGAATTGGTAAACGGGTTGCGGTTTGCGGGCTAGACGTTTAACCCATAATATGTGCAAATTAAGATTAAGCATTTTGCAGGCCTGTTTAAATGTGTACTTATGAGTCTAGTCAATTTAAACTGTGAGTTAAACGGGTTGTGACTTATTAACTTTCAGATCAATTTGCCAACCTACTAAAAACTAAAATAAAAAAGTAAAATAAATCAAAAAAAAGAAAAAAAAAGTAATGGGCTCGTGGGCCGGCTTGCAAACCTGCAGGCTAAAACAGTGTGAACGTGAATCACAATTTTGTTAGTTCATTTAAAATGCATGTCAACTCTATCTAACTTGTTTATCTTCAACCCATTGCAGACCGGGCGGTGCAGATCAGAGTGGCTCGTTAACTACCTCTAGTCAAGGCATAGTATAATTCGTTCAAAATCACAATTCTCAAAAAATGTCTCAATCAAAAATTTAAATTCAATTATGCTAGTTTAAACATATTGTTGATACCTAATTTTGTCCATAAAATTTTGTCACTTAATCAAGGATTAATGTTTAATTGCAGTGTTGTGAGCATTTTGTTTTCTTGGTAAGTTTTTTATTATTATTTGTGCAAACAAAAATAAAAATATAATAAAAACAAAAAAAAGACAAAAAACAAAATAGATAATACAAATTCTTTCTGTTATTACAGCAAAACAAAAAAATGAATAAATAATAATAGTAAAAAAGGCAGAGGGGAACGTAGCTTTCTCCTGGCTGTGCGTCAGCTGGCTCTTCAGCACTCCTGCACACCTTGGGGAGCTGCCTATCATGGATGGGGAAGGGGCAGCAAGCATTGGAGAAGGAGGAGCTTGGAGCAGAGGGCAGCAAACACAAATGAGGAAGTGTTAGGGTGACTCAAGCTGGGTCAACCTGGCAGCCTCTCCATCTCAAACAAGGGGGAGGCCTCCAAAAATTTCAGATACAAAGGAAAAGGGGAAGGCAGAAGGGGTATAGAGGCTCCAGGATCAATTCCTCACCTTCAGAGATATCACCGCCTCCCATCTTCATCTCAAAAACCTCACTCACCATTACACAGCACCCACCTTCAACCCAACACCCACCATAACCAACCTCTTCCACTAACACCCTCACCTTCACCTCCACCAAATCATCCCCGGCAAAGAACCCATCTTCATCTCAAAAAAAACCTCACCTCCACACAATCCAACCTCACCAAACCGTGACCACCCCGCCGACCATCATGTGAACCACCCACCATCAAACTCCAAGCACCACCACCATCCAACACCATCTCAACCTCCATGGAACTACACCCCCGCCAACATCCATACCAAACCGTAATAACACCACCGTGCTCCATTCACCATTGCCTCACCTTCCCCGTAACCATAGCATCTTCATCTCTACCACCTTCATATTCAACTATCCACTTTCAACCTCATTACCCCATAAGCCTCCATCTTTTCTCTCCTCCCCAACCGAAATTGCCATAACCACCTTAAACCACCAATAGTCATAACCTCCTCCCACCATTAACAATCACCCATAATCAACTTCGCCCACACAAAGTCCAAAAAAAAAAAACATCACTCGCCTTCATTAAAACCAAACCCGGACCACCGCGAACGGCCCGAGCCGCGCCACCACACACCGTGCGTCGAGCACCACCGTGCGATCGCGCACGACTCAAAGCCTGACCCGGGTCCTGGGCCATCCTCGGATCTGCATCACTACCCACGGCGCGAACCGGTGCCACCACCGCGAGTTGCGCCACCCGCGAATAGCGTCCTTTTGAGTGGAACCAGTAGCCACCAGAACCGCCCAGATCCATTGAGCTCCGTGCTGCCCGCCAACCACAGACCCCGCTCCATCGGCCGTGCAACCCGGCACCGCGACCCCGCTGCTCACCGCGACCAGATTCCTGAGCCGTCGAACCAGATCTGCCACCGCTCTACAGGAGCCACCGGCGCCGTCGAGTAGCTTCCCTGTGTCCTAACCGGCACGCCGCCCTTGAACCACCCAAGTCCGTCGCGAGTGCATCATCACGCCGTCTGAACTACGCGAACCCGCCCTTCAGTGACGCGCCAGGAACGTTGGAGCCGCAGCTCTGCCATTACCCCATCTCCTTGTGCAGCTTCTCTTTCTTGTACGAAAATGAGAAGCATTTGAGGTAACTTATTTGTTTTCAGTTTTTTTTGTCTACTGGTTGAATTAAAATAAAGCAAAAAAATAATAATAATTAAATAAATGAAAATAAAAGAGTGAAAATTGGATCTTGGGCCTTTGATGTACCGACCTACCTGTGATTGGATAAGTCTGCGAATGTTTAAAAATGCTATTATTATGTATGGGCTTTATCAGGATGTTTGGGTCTAGTTCAGTTTGGTTTAATCAAAGCTGACAAAAAAATAAAATAAAAACTTGATGGGCTTGGTTTTTTTTTTTTTTTGAAAAAAAGGCAGAAAGAAGAAAATATACATTATAGTGATTCAAGGTTCTTTTAGAGTGCTTGTTAAGCATAAGAAAAGTATAAAATAAAAAGAAAAAATAAAAAAATGTTAATGGATAAAAAAAACTGTTGTGTTGGTTGTATTTAATTTGGCTTTTATTGTGTTTTTATTATATTTACTTGACTCATGGTATGATAATGTGTTGTTTGTGTAGCTACTTAGTTGTCCTTGTGCATGCCTTAAAATAAAAAATAAAATAAAAATCTTTTAATCCATGCAATGACCAATGATGATGATTGAATAGCGGATGCTATCTTCAATGTCATTTGGATCATAAGGGTTTATTGAGTAGCCTGGTGCTAACTTGAACCTCGTACAAGAATGGATTTGTTTTCAAACAAAATCCCTTTTCAAAATTTTCTAATTAAAATCAATCAACCCACAATCATTTTCTAAAGAACAACGTGACTTTGAGTTCTCCATTGCACCAGGAAATACGTAGGAGTAGAAATCTATTTCTATCAAGCCAAAAAAAATAAATTTTCATAATTTGGTTGTTTCTTTTATTTCTTTTCAAAAAATAAAAAAATAATAAAAAAATAATTACAAAGTCTTTTGTTTAAAGGGGTTAAAATAAATATATTTGAGATTATTAAAATTTACACAACTAACTTAAGGTACCGTTCATGGAACGGGCAGTGTAGGGTGCTAATACATTCCTTACCTGTAATCGACTCCCGAATCCAAACTCATTTTCAAAAGGCCAGTTTTCCTAATTAAAGGGTTTTTTCTAATGTTTTCCCAATTTAAATAAACATTGGTGGCGACTCCATTGATTTTCAACATCGAATCTTTTTCGGTCGTCCCGTCGCGATCCCGGTTGCGACAGCTGGTGACTCCACTAGGGATACTTAGAGAGTCAGGCCTGTTGTTGTTAATTGTGCAAATTTTTAATAATCTTTTATTTATTTATTTTACCCTCTTTGTCTTTGTTTTTGTTTTCTTATTTGTTTGTAAATGTATTTTATTTAGTACTTTTATGTAAATATCTGATAGGATTATTTCGTGTATATTGTGGCGTGTATATATATTTTGTACTTAATTGTTAAAACCCTAGGGTAGATAATTGTTAGCTGGCTGTTGTATATATGTTTTGCAGGTTGAGGGTAGTTTTGTCTTTTAAGTTTTTGTACAGGTTTGTATGCTCTTTCACACACGTCACTATCACTTACCTCACACACTTTTTGAGCTCTATACCTAAGTCTGTGCGAACCCGAGGAGTGGGAGGGGTCTCGACTTTTGTTATTGAGGAGCTTTATGCTCACTTAACATTTGTCGAGACACCACTCAGCTTGTTACCAGTATCATGGACTAGTCATATTGAGAGGGTTTATCTCTACTTGTGATTAATTCATGAGTTAGGTCCTTATCTTTCGAGATGGGGGCAATCTGAGGACCATGACTTTTTAGAAGATAGATCTGTCCTAAAAACCTTGCACTAGTAGATTGAAGATAATTTAGAGTCATCCATCTCCTTAGGTTACACCTGATTAGGACACAAATGGAGCATACTTTTTCCTTATCTTTTCCTCATGTCATTCATCCATGCATTCCTTTTGGTTTTAAAAAAAAACTCAACAAAAAAGAAAAAGATACATGATATTGCATTTTCATTCCTAGCTTTTCTTTTTTTTCTTTTTTTTATTCATTATCCATCTATTCCTCATGTCATTCATCCATGCATTCTTTTGGTTAAAAAAAATTCAACAAAAAAAAGATACATGATATTGCATTTTCATTCCTAGCTTTTCTTTTTTTTTTCTTTTTCTTTATTCATTATCCATCTATTCCTCATGTCATTCATCCATGCATCCTTTTGGTTAAAAAAAAAATTCAACAAAAAAAAAAAAAAGATACATGATATTGCATTTTCTTTCCTAGCTTTTCTTTTTTCTTTTTCATCATTCATTATCCATCTACCTTTCATGTCTTTCCTTATCACTTTCTTTTAAATAAATAAAAATATACATCCTCTTGCACTTTCATGGCTTGCATTTTCATTCATTCTTGCATTTTCATTAAAAAAAAATATGTCAGCAGAACAAAATACACATCATCTTGCATTTTCATAACAGTCTCAGCATTTAGAAGAAAAAAAATAAAAAAGGCTAGGCACCTTTTGGGTTTACGACCCTGTGAGGGCTTCTCCATTTAGACTGTTAATACATTTTCTTTAGAGTTACCTCGACGAGAGGTATCCTTAGGGTGCATTCTCTTTTTTGGTTTTGCTTACATGTTCCATTCATTACTTCCTTTTTAGGGTGAGTTTTCTTGGCAAAGTGGAAAGGTTAGTACTCGTCAATAGCAAGGAATGGAAGAAACATATCAGGGACAGAACTCCAACAATGCAGTCGACCTCAAAAAGAGTATAAGGGTTACAGTAAATGGCAGTGATCTGAGGTATGTGAGGGACGTTACTCAACAAATGACCCCTAAGGCTCGATCAGAGTTCTCAAGCAGTTACGGGCAGATTCTGGATTTGCTGCGCATTACAGTTGAGGAGCCCGTCTTGAGTGGCCTTGCTCAATTTTGGAACCATTCTCTCAAATGTTTTGAGCTACCTAACTTGGACATTACACCAACCATAGAGGAGTATGCAATCATGTTGAGGCTTCCAATGAACAAACACCCAAATGTTTATCTTTATGGAGGGTATTATGTATCAGTAGGGAAGATAACAGAATTGATAGGGGCTCCAACAAGTCAATTGGGCATGGAAAAGAGGGGAGGAACAGAAGGCTTGTAGAAAAGTTACCTAGAAGCACATCTTCAATATCTAGCACAACAAGGAAAGTGAGACTTCTTCAACAAAACACCGGCCTTAACCATCTTTGGGTTAGTGTTACTCCCATTTACCTCAGATATGGTAGATCAAGCAGCAATGGATGTATTCTTAAAGTTTGAGAAGTATAAAGCAAATCCAGTCCCTGCTGTTCTTGCTGACACTTTCTTGACGATGGAAATCTGTCATCAAAAGGGTGGTGGAAAGATTCGATGTTGTACACATATGTTGTACGTTTGGATCATGACGCATATGGATGTACAGAATCGCTTGGGACTCCTACCTAACCCGTTGAGGAATTTTGGTCGCATACCAGTGAAGCCACAAAAAGCTTATGAATGGAAGAATGAGTTCGTGAGGATGGGGCCAGATTCTTTTGAATGGGTATGCCTGTGGTATCATGGAGAAGAGATAGTTTTCAGCTATGGTGACTTTCCTAATGTTCCTTTGATGAGCCCTAGAGGTGGTGTATCATACGCGCCAATCCTTGTGCTTAGGCAACTCCGATGGACTCAATATGTGCCCAACAAAAAGTAACTTGAAGGATTCAGCTTCTTATACCAGCAAGATGGAAGCACTACTAAACAAGAAAAAGAGATTAGAGATGCTTGGAAGAATATTCATATGGTAGGAACAAAGGAATTAGGGAAGCATGTGGTGGTTTGTACCCTTGAATACTTGCAATGGAGAGAGGTAAGAAGGGTACAGAATAGTATCCCCCGGACAGTTTCAGATGATAAGGGTCATCCTCAAATCATACCTCAAATGGCCACCGAGATTGAAAGACTGAAAGCACAAATGAAACTCTTGGAATAAGGAAAGGAAGCCGCTGAGTTAAAAGTAGTCATCCACCAGAGTCAATGCCAGAAGCTAGCTGATGAAGTTGAATATTTAAAAGATGCGTGTGCAGATATGGCTGGGACCCCAAGCCGAGCAAAAAGGGCAATGAAAGGAAAGGAGATAGAATTTGAAAAGACCACAACAGAAGTTCATGAATTACGAGCAAAGATAGGTGCTCAGGAAGAGACAATGGCGTTGGTTTTGCAAGAGAAAGAAAAGTTGGAGGCAAATGCTAGGGTACAAGATCGTAGAATACAAGTCTTACAAGAAGCTCTGACTGAGGCGAAGTGCCACTCAGATCAAGGGCGAGCATTAGCTACCAAATATCATGATGCACTCTTGGAAGCAAACCAAAAGAATGGGTATTTGAAGCTCAAAATTCAAGAGTTGGGGCAAGACCATGAGCAATAGAGACTTGAAGCCCAAAGACTATTGAGGCAAAAAAAAGAATGGCAGAAGTGTGGCAATCAGTAGCACAAGACCAAAGGGCTGAAAAAGAGGAATAGAAGAAGAAATTTGAAGACATATCTGATAGCTTACGAAATCACACCACACAACTGATTACTCATTTCGAAGAAGCAGACATTCAGGCTCACATAAACTCCTGGTTACGACTACCATCAAAGATTGCTGATTTTATGAAGTATTGTCGAGGTCTTGCTAAGGGTTTTAGAAAAAAGCAAATGAAGTTGTTGATGTAATTGTGCTACATTTTGTGGGAACTAAATCTTGTACTTCTGAAGTTTGAAATGAAAATGGATGCTCATTGCTGTGTTTTGTTTCAAATATCAATCTTGTTATCTTTTTATCAAGATATTGTTCATTGAGGCGTGAATTCTTCCTTGAATAAATTGTCAACCATATTTCTGCCTCGAGACGATTTGTCCTTGAGTGAAAGTATAGGGAGTTTGGTCCTACGTCTGCATTGCCAGTGAATGGTGTCCATTGAGGAATGAATATTCCCTTGGATTTACCATCAACCACATTTTTGCCTAAGGAGCGATATGCCCTAGTGCTAAATGTAGGGATTTTACCTTGCTATTGAATGTTTGTGCGAACCTTTCCACGGTTACCAAGTATCCTCACAGGGCGCAAACTTGTTCCCTTCGCTAACAAGGAACTGCATGAAGAATCATATTTATCTGCCAAAATAAAAAAAAAACAAAAAACATCGGCATAAATAGTCAGTGTTTTGCATACATGCATTTTGTCATTTTGGTTCAGTCAATACTAATAATCGCATCATGTTTCCTCGAGTAGAAAAGTAGACACTATAGCAGGAAAACAGCTTCCACGACACCCTTACAGGACTCGTTCCCAAGCAAAGATCATGGATGGGATAGAGCAGACTCAAGATTTGAGGGATGAAGTGAACCAGCTTAGGGAGCAAATGTCCAAGATAATGGAAATGTTACAGTCTATAGAGAGTAGAAGGAGCACAGATGGGAATCCCTCAGTGACAAATGAAGTACATCCGGCCACACCTCTTTGCCCGCCTGGTTTCGCTGCGTTCCCCCTGCAATACCAAGGCTTTAATCCTCAAGGGATTACGATGCCGCTCACCATTTGCCCAAACGGCACCACTCAACCTTCAGTCGCCAGTTCACAGGGTAACCAAGGGGCGTCTTTCCCCCCGTATGGCCTCCCTCCAGGTTATATACCACCATAAGCCACTAGTTCCCCCAATAATGACATGCCAATAGTGTCCCCAACTTCAAATCCCTCGAACCTTACCCAAAATCAAGCCACTCAGTCAAATGTCAACGAACCCCCGCCAACACAACACTCATACCCTTTCTTTATCCCGCCATATAGTCTCCTCCTGCTTTGTACCACCGCAAGAACCGCTAATCCTCCTGGACGGCAAGATGCCCGCTTCAAACTCCTTAAGTGCAAATTAACCACATGCCGTGGAACCCCACTGGGCAACATTTTGTTCCCACCATCATGCCACAATACCCATTGAATTCCTCTGTGGAAAATCCTCACCCAGTAGAGAAAGTGGGAAATTCTTAAAGAAAGACTACGAGCCATTGAAGGGGCAAGTGGCTATGGTCTTTGGATGCCTCGAGCTCTGTCTTGTCCCGAATGTGGTGATTCCTCCTAAGTTTAAAGTCCCGCATTTCGACAAGTACAGGGGGAACTACTTGTCCAAAGAACCACCTAACCATGTACATCCGCAAGATGGCTTCGCATGCTCACGATGACAAGTCACGTTAATCCACTTCTTTCAAGACAAATTAATCGGGACAACTTCGAATTGGTACACGCATCTTGAGCGTGCCCATATACGATGTTTCAAAGACTTGACTGACGCTTTCTTGAAGCAATATAAGTATAACATCGATATGGCACCGGATCGACTATAATTGCAGAATATGGCTAAGAAGGATGCTGAGACCTTCAAGGAATACGCTCAGAGGTGGAGAGAAATGGCTGCTCAAGTAGAGCCCTCATTGACGGAAAGAGAAATGGTGGCTACGTTCATTGACACTCTGCAATCACCCTTTTATGACAAAATGATAGGGAGTGTGTCATCAAATTTCTCAGACATGGTCATTATTGGAGAAAGATTTGAGGGAGGAATGAGAAGTAGGAAGATCGTTGAAAATTCAACAGGAACATTCAATGCCAATAGGCCCCCAATGGGGAAGAAAAAAGAGGGAGAAACCCATGCTGTTACCTTTGACCAGAGAAACTTCACCCGAGAGAGATATAGTCAAACACCTGTGAACCATCAACTATCCTTTCAGGCTCCTTTCGCACCTTACCACCCTTACTTTCCCACTACTCCACCGATTCCATATCCCCAGTCGTATCACCCCCATGTCGCCAACGCTTCACATATTCCTCATCCTCAACCTCACCACCCAATGAGACCTCACCAAACGCCATATCCTAATCAATACCAGACACCCCCTACCTTACCGCCTTAACAAGCTCAACCATGGACCCAAAACCCAAACACAAACCAAAGAAGACCACCATATAGTCAAGAAAGGAAACATTTTGACCCAATCCCTATGACTTATACCGAGCTGCTACGCCAGCTCATCCGTAACTCTCTCTTGACTCCTTGCCCGATGAAGCCAGTGGAGCCCCCATACCCTAAAGGGTTTGACCCAAATGCCAAGTGCGACTACCATGCGGGGGCTGCAGGCCATTCCATAAAGAATTTACAGAACGCTGAAGTTTAAGGTGCAAGACCTAATAGATGCTAAGTGGTTGAATTTCAAGGCAAATACTCCTAGTGTGGGTCACAATCCTTTACCAAACCATGGAAATCCCACAGTAAATGCTATAGAGGAGCGTTCTGCCCAGCAGCTCATAAGACAAGCAACAGATGTCAAGACCCCCATGAGGGTTATCTTTAAAGAGCTGTGCAAATCTGGGATGATGGAAGCTCATATTGAAGAGAAAGGAGGCGACGAAGGTGAAATAATGTGCAATCTCCATGGGAATGTGGGGCATTCTATCGAGGAATGTGGTGAGTTCAGACAAATCCTCCAAGATCTAATGGATATGCAATTAGTGCAAATAGGTCATCTATGGGACAATGGTGGCATAAACATGGTGGATAAGTGTGCTATTCCACAATTGCAAAAAGGTCAGGAAGCCGTAAACTCTCTGGTCCCTTCCATTGTAAATCCATCTATTAAACCGTTGGTTATCTATTATACTGAAGCTACATATGCGCCATCCCCTTGTGGCCTGAAACCTATCACCATTCAAGTTCCCAGTCCTTTTCCCTTCAAGGACACCCGAGCCGTGCCATGGAATTATAATGTGCAGGTCCTTAGAAGCAATCCCACGAATGATCAGTTGAAAGTTGCCTCTGGTTCGACTTCTATTGTTACTAATATATCAGGGATTGGGGGCGTGACCCGGAGTGGCCGCATCTACACTCCTGAGGAGCTGCGAAAGGACAGGAAGAAGAAGAAAAGGGGAACCGTAAAGGCAAAGGCAAGATAGGGGAGACTTCCATTGGGAACGAAGCAAAAGAAAAAGAAAGGCCAGAAAAGGCGAAGGAGTACAAAAAAGAGGTATCGGATGAAGAAACTTGTGAGTTCTTGAAGTTTATCAAGCAAAATGAATATAGAGTGGTAGATCAGCTGAATCGCACCCCTGCAAGGATATCGTTTTTGTCCTTATTGATGAATTCCGAATCGTACAGAAAAGTGTTGATGAAAATACTGAATCAGGCTCATGTTTCTCATGACATTATGGTCGACAAGTTAGGTGGTATTATTGGCAACATTACTGCTGATAATTATGTCACTTTCACTGATGATGAGATACCAGCTGAAGGAATGGGGCACAACAAGGCACTACACATTTCTGTCAAATGTCAAAAGCATATAATGGCTAGAGTGCTTATTGACAATGGTTCTTCCTTAAACGTGTTACTGAAATCAACCCTTTCCAAGCTGCCTTTTGATGGAACTTGCATGAAACCAAGTACGATGATAGTAAGGGCATTCGATGGCACCAGAAGAGAGGTCATGGGGGAGATGGAAATACCAGTTCAAATTAGTCCCTGCACTTTCAATATACTCTTCCAAGTGATGGACATTACACCATCCTACAGTTGTCTCTTAGGACGACCATGGATTCATTCTCATGGAGTCAGTGCCTTCTACCTTGCACCAAAAAGTAAAATTCATAGTTGATAATAAGATGATTACTGTCTTTGGTGAAGAGGACCTGCTGGTGAGCAAGCCATTGGACACTCCTTATATTGAAGTTGCAGAAGAAGCTCTTGAAACCGAGTTCCAAGTGCTAGAGATTGTCAATGCCACCTATGTGGAAGAAGGAGCTTAAGGTCTGAAGCCTCGGCCATCTAATGCATCCATGATGATGGCTAAGGTAATGCTTGGAAAAGGATATCAATATGGAAGAGGACTAGGAATGAATGGACAAGGCATCGTGAAATTCTGGGCACCCTGCGAAAACAAAGACAGATTTGGGTTAGGGTATAAACCCACCAAAGTAGACAAAAGAAGGGTCCTAGAAGAGAAAAGGGAGAGGAGGTTGGCTAGGTTGAAAAATCGGGAGCCTAAAGTTGAGGGGATCCCCATCTGTGACATCCGACGGAACTTCCGAAGTGCGGGATTAGTGTTTCTGAACCAAGTGACCGCTATCGAAGACGATCAATCCATCAATCATGGTGTCAACTTGGTGTACCCTTACTCCCCAGATGCAGAACTCAACAATTGGGAGGGCGTTGATTTTCCCATGGCCTTTGAAATTGATTCAAAGTAATTTTGTAATGCTAATCCTTTAGCTCTGCCCAAGGCTTTAGGATGATGTGTTGTGAAAGCGGGCTCACATGTTTCCATTTCAATATTTACTATCAATAAATGCATTTTCAGATTATCTTGCTATTTTTTTTTCTTTTTAGCTTTTTGCTCGACCATTGCATTAACCTTTATTCATTACCTTTTTTTTACTTGTGTTAACACCAATAAATGCAGATCTGAAAATGACTCTCTTGAAAATGACAGTGCTATGACCCCATTATACGATTTTGACCATCTCGTTAATCATGTTGATGAGGATAATGATGACAATTGGGAACCCTCTCCTGAGCTAATGAGATTAATGGAACAAGAGGCCAAGGAAATTCAACCCCATGAAGAGCCAACTGAACTGATTAATTTGGGGACAGAGGATGATAAAAAAAAAAGTTAAAATTGGCATTACCATGAAAGAAGATGGGCGAAGCAAGTTGGTTAAGCTCTTATCTGATTATTGTGATGTTTTCACCTGGTCATACCAAGATATTCCTGGCTTAGATACTGGCATAGTGGAGCACAAATTGCCATTAAAACCAGAATGTCCTCTGGTCAAGCAAAAGTTGAGACGAATGAAGCCAGAGATGTCACTAAAAATTAGAGAAGAGGTTAAAAAGCAGTTTGATGCAGGTTTTCTCATTTGCAAAAGTACCCTCAATGGGTTGCTAACATCGTCCCTGTCCCAAATAAAGATGGGAAGGTGCGAATGTGCGTTGACTATAGAGATTTGAATAGGGCCAGCCTTAAAGACAACTTCCTTCTACCTCACATTGATGTTTTGGTGGACAACACGGCTCAACATGCATTCTTCTCCTTCATGGATGGTTTCTCGGGATACAATCAAATCAAGATGGCACCTGAAGATATGGAGAAGACCACATTCATCACTCTGTGGGGAATTTTTTGCTATAAAGTGATGCCATTTGGGTTGAAGAACGCCGGAGCAACTTATCAAAAGGCGATGGTGGCATTGTTCCATGACATGATGCACAAAGAGATAGAAGTTTATGTGGATGACATGATTGCAAAGTCAAAAACAGAAGAAGATCACATAACTGATCTGCAAAAGCTCTTTGAACGGTTGAGAAAGTTCATGCTCAGGATCAATCCTACTAAGTGCACTTTCGGGGTAAAATCAGGCAAGCTCTTGGGGTTTGTGGTTAGCGAGAAAGGGATAGAAGTTGATCCAGACAAAGTTCGAGCAATCATAGAGATGCCAGCTCCTCGTACTGAAAAAAAAGTTCGTGGGTTTTTGGGAAGGCTGAACTATATTGCTAGGTTTATATCCTAGTTGACTGCAACATGTGAGCAAATCTTCAAGTTGTTGCGTAAAAACCAGACAGTAGAGTGGAATGAGGATTGTCAGATAGCATTTGAGAAGATCAAGCAGTATCTGCAAGAACCCCCAATTTTGGTACCTCTAGTGCTAGGAAGGCCTCTCATCATGTACTTGACTGTGTTGGATGAGTCCATGGGTTGTGTACTGGGACAGCACGATGAAACTAGCAAAAAGGAGCAGGTCATCTATTACTTGAGTAAGAAGTTTACCAACTATGAGGCAAAATACTCATTGTTGGAACGCACATGCTGCACCTTGGCATGGGCAAATTTCACCTAAGCTTAAGGCAAGACATGTTGTGTTACACCACTTGGTTAGTGTCCAAAATGGATCCGATCAAGTACATCTTTGAAAAACCTGCCCTCACTGGGAGGATTGCACGCTGGTAAGTTTTGCTATCAGAATATGACATTGTCTACGTCACGCAACAAGCAGCCAAAGGCAGCGCTCTGGCAGATTTCTTAGCTAGTCAATCAGTGGAAGATTATAGGTCTATGCAGTGTGAGTTCCCTGATGAAGATGTAATGGCTTTGTTTAGAGAAGAAAAACCCTCGGAAAAAGAAAAATGGACTTTGTTGTTCGATGGAGCTTCCAATTCACTAGGGCATGGAGTTGGGGCCATACTGATTTCCCCTGAAAATAATTTCATCCCAATCACTGCTAGGTTGTGCTTCGACTGTACAAACAACATAGCTGAGTATGAAGCATGTGCCATGGGAATCCAAGCAGCAGTAGACTCAAACGTAAAAGTTCTTGAGGTATATGGGGACTCTGCCTTGGTCATCCATCAGCTAAAGGGAGAATGGGAAACTCGAGATGCCAAATTAATCCCTTATCATCCCTACATCAAGGAGTTGATTGAACAACTTGACGAAGTTACATTCTATCATATCCCTCGAGAAGATAATCAGTTGGCTGATGCCCTAGCCACATTGTCGTCAATGTTCAAAGTAAGTCAGGATAGGGACTTGCCGCTTATAAAAATGGAAAGTCGTGACCAACTGGCATATTGTCAAATGATAGAAGTGAAACCAGATGGGAAACCGTGGTATCATGACATCAAATGCTTCATCAAAAGCAGAGAGTACCCTCCACATGCTTCAGAAAATGACAAAAGGACCCTCAGAAGACTCGCAATGGGTTTCTTTCTAAATGAGGAAGTGCTTTACAAGAGGAACCATGATATGGTGCTGCTAAGATGCGTTGCTGCAACGGAGGCAAAGAAGATCATCAAAGATGTTCATGAAGGTTCTTTTGGAACTCATGCAAATGGGTATGCAATGGCAAGAAAGATACTAAAAGCGGGGTACTATTGGTTGACAATGGAGACTGGTTATTTCAACTAAGTGAAAAAGTGTCATAAATTCCAGACATATGCTAATAAGGTTCATATGCCACCAGCACCTTTGAATGTTTTAACAGCACCTTGGCCATTCTCGATGTGGGGAATGGATGTCATAGGACCCATTGAACCAAGGGCCTCAAATGGACATCGCTTCATTCTGGTTGCAATTGATTACTTCACAAAATGGGTCGAAGCCGCTTCTTATGCCAATGTCACCAGGAGTGTAGTGGTCAGGTTTGTCAAAAGGGAGCTGATTTGTCATTATGGTTTGCCAGGCAAGATTATTACAGATAATGCCACTAATCTGAATAATAAGATGATAAAAGAGATGTGTGAGAATTTTAAAATTGAGCACCATAATTCCTCACCCTACCGCCCGAAGATGAATGGGGCAGTTGAGGCAGCAAACAAGAATATCAAGAAGATCATCCAGAAGATGGTTGTAACATACAAAGACTGGCACGAAATGCTACCATTTGCACTGCATGTTTATCGCATGTCCGTTCGTACTTCAACTGGGGCAACCCCTTTCTCTTTGGTTTATGGAATGGAAGCGGTACTCCCTATTGAATTGGAAATCCCATCATTAAGGGTGCTGATGGAGGCAGGACTAGAAGAAGCCGAATGGGTCCCACTCGACTTGATCAGTTGAACCTCATTGAAGGAAAGAGATTAACTGCACTATGTCATGGTCAGCTTTATCAGAAGAGAATGATGAAGGCCTATGCGAAAAAGGTGCGCCCTCGACAGTTTCAAGAAGGAGACTTAGTACTCAAAAAGACCCTTCCCATTCAAAAGGATTTTTGAGGAAAATGGACTCCAAACTATGAGAGACCTTATATCGTAAAAAAGGCCTTCTCAGGAGGAGATTTGATTCTCAAAAACATGGATGGCGAAGATCTACCACTTCCCGTAAATTCAGATGCAGTCAAAATGTACTATGCTTAAAAAAAAAGAGAAAAGAGGAAAAGAAAAATGGCTCGCTAGGCTGAAAACCTGAAAAGGCGACCTAGGCAAAAGTTAGAGTGACCCGCTAGGTTGAAAACTCGGAAGAGCGACCTAGGCAAAAGTTAGGGTTAAAAAATGGTACTTGACATATTCGAAGAAGTGAACATACCTCAAGTCACAAACTGGGGCAGTTTGAGAATATCTGGGCCGAACCGGGGCAGTTTGAATATACGAAGTCTTGTCAGGAGACACTCCCAATATGTAAAAGCTGGGTCGAATCATATTCTTAGAAACAGATAAGGGGATGTTCAAGGTCGTGTACATGGGAAATTAGCACTGATCATCCAAAAGAGCATCACTGGAAGAGTTGGAAAATTTCACTCCAACATTTCTTTTGTAAACCTTTTCAATTCGAGTCCCATTTGTACTGCCTTTCTTGTACTTTTCCTATCTATAATGATAATCCTTTTTTGTTGCAACCCATTGTTGATTTAATATGCATTTTTTATGATAGTTTTATATTGAGATGTGAAACATGTGACAATATGACAAAATCATTTAGATTTGCTTTAATAATCTCGAAGGTCATGGGAAACGCAATGAAATCCTGACAAGAGTTGATCAGAAAAGTAAGAATCATCAGGCAAATCATAAGGCCAATCAACGAATGTTACTGTTCAATCCCGATTCTGCTGTGGATAAAGTCCTTAAGGGTTGTGGAATTAAGAGTGACTCAATCAAAGCTCAAGTGCAAAAAATAATAATAATAATAATAATAAAATAAAAAATAAAAAAATAAAAAATAAAAAAATTTTGCTTACTCAATTTGTGCATGAGAATCCCTACAGTAGGGCGTTCATTGCATCATTTCTAGCATTACATGCATTGTCCTCAAGCATCACATCCATCGCATCACCATGCATACGTTGCATCATGCATCACCTCAGACATCACATGGATTTACAAAGTCAACACCCATTGTCTTTTAGTTTCTGGGTCCCCGCACCCATTGTCTTTTAATTCCCGGGTCCCTGCATCCATTGTCTTTTAATCTCCCCGCACCCATTGTCTTTTAATTCCCGGGTTCCCGCACCCATTGTCTTTTAATTCCCGAGTCCCCGCACCCATTGTCTTTTAGTTTTCGGGTCCCTGCACCCATTGTCTTTTAATTCCCAAGTCCCCGCACCCATTGTCTTTCGCTTCCTAGGGTCTTCGCACCCATTGTCTTTTAGTTTCTGGGTCCCTGCACCTATTGTCTTTTAATTCCCGGGTCCCCGCACCCATTGTCTTTTAATTCCTGAGTCCCCGCACTCATTGTCTTTTAGTTTCCGGGTCCCCGCATCCATTGTCTTTTAATTTCCAGGTCCCCGCACCCATTGTCTTTCAATTCCTGGGTCCCCGCACCCATTGTCTTTCAATTCTCGAGCCCCCACACCCATTGTCTTTCAGTTTCCGGGTCTTCGCACCCATTACCTTTTAGTTTTTGGGTCCCCGCACCCATTATTTTTTAGTTTTCGGGTCCTCGTACCCATCACTTCCAAAGCAAGTAAGGGCCTTGTGCCCATTGCCTTTTTTCCTTTCTGTTAAGCTTCAGCGGATACCCGACTCCGCAAGCTTTTTGTCTTTTCTGCTTTCAAGTTTTCTGTCAAGTTTCAATGGATACCTGACTCCGCAAGCTTTTTGTCTTTTCTGCTTTCAAGTTTTCTGTCAAGTTTTGATGGATGTCTGATTCCGCAAACTTCTACCTTGTTAATGTCCGTTTGTTTTTACGTCAATTTGCTTTCCAAAAAAAAAAAGAGGAAGAAAGAAAAAAAGAAAAGGAAAAAGAAATATTTTTTATGGACAAAATTAAATCAATTCCTTTGCTTCCCATTTATTTTAAATGCAAAGCAAAGGGGGACAGCTGTTGATACCTAATTTTGTCCATAATTTTGTCACTTAATCAAAGATTAATGTTTAATTGCAGTGTTGTGAGCATTTTGTTTTCTTGGTAAGTTTTTTTTTTATTATTTGTGCAAACAAAAATAAAAATATAATAAAAACAAAAAAAATACAAAAAACAAAAAATAAATAATACAAATTCTTTCTCATTATTACAAAGAAACAAAAAAAATGAATAAATAATAATAGTAAAAAGGGTAGAGGGGAACGTAGCTTTCTCCCGATCAAGGCGTCACCGGCTCTTCAAAGACTTCGCACATCTTGGGAAGTCACCATCATGGATGGGGAAGGGGTAGCAAGCATTGGAGAAGGAGGAGCTTGGAGCAGAGGGCAGCAAACACAAATGAGGAAGTGTTAGGGTGACCCAAGCTGGGTCAACCTGGCAGCCTCTCCATCTCAAACAAGGGGGAGGCCTCCAAAAAATTTCAGATACAAAGGAAAAGGGGAAGGCAGAAGGGGTATAGAGGCTCCAGGATCAATTCCTCACCTTCAGAGATATCACCGCCTCCCATCTTCATCTCAAAAAAACCTCACTCACCATTACACAGCACCCACCTTCAACCCAACACCCACCATAACCAACCTCTTCCACTAACACCCTCACCTTCACCTCCACCAAATCATCCCGGCAAAGAACCCATCTTCATCTCAAAAAAACCTTACCTCCACAAATCAACCTCACCAAACCGTGACCACCCCGTCCGACCATCATGTGAACCACCCACCATCAAACTCCAAGCACCACCATTGTCCAACACCATCTCAACCTCCATGGAACTACACCCCCGCCAACATCCATACCAAACCGTAATAACACCACCGTGCTCCATTCACCATCGCCTCACCTTCCCCGTAACCATAGCATCTTCATCTCTACCACCTTCATATTCAACTATCCACTTTCAACCTCATCACCCCATAAGCCTCCATCTTTTCTCTCGCCAACCGAAATTGCCATAACCACCTTAAACCACCAATAGTCATAACCTCCTCCCACCATTAACAATCACCCATAATCAACTTCGCCCACACAGCAAAGTCCAAAAAAAAAACATCACTCACCTTCATCACTCACTCCTCGGATCTGCATCACTACCCACGGCGCGAACCGGTGCCACCGCCGCGAGTTGCGCCACCCGCGAATCGCGTCCTTTTGAGTAGAACCAGTAGCCACCAGAACCGCCCAGATCCGTTGAGCTCTGTGCAGCCCGCCAACCACAGACCCCGCTCCATCGGCCGTGCAACCCTGCACCGCGACCCCACTGCTCACTGCGACCAGATCCGTGAGCCGTCGAACCAGATCTGCCACCGCTCTACAGGAGCCACCGGCGCCGTCGAGTAGCTTCCCTGTGTCCTAACCGGCACGCCGCCCTTGAACCACCCAAGTCCGTCGCAAGCGCATCATCACGCCGTCTGGACTACGCGAACCCGCCCTTCGGTGACGTGCCAGGAACGTTGGAGCCGCAGCTCTGCCATTACCCCATCTCCTTGTGCAGCTTCTCTTTTTTGTACGAAAATGAGAAGCATTTGAGGTAACTCATTTGTTTTCAGTTTTTTTTTGTCTACTGATTGAATTAAATAAAGCAAATAATAATAATAATAATTAATTAAATGAAAATAAAAGAGTGAAAATTGGATCTTGGGCCTTTGATGCACCGACCCACCTGTGATTGCATAAGTCTGCGAATGTTTAAAAATGCTATTATTATGTATGGGCTTTATCAGGATGTTTGGGTCTAGTTCAGTTTGGTTTAATCAAAGCTGACAAAAAAATAAAATAAAAACTTGGTGGGCTTGGTTTTTTTTTTTTTTGAAAAAAAGGCAGAAAGAAGAAAATATACATTATAGTGAATCAAGGTTCTTTTAGAGTGCTTGTTAAGCATAAGAAAAGTATAAAATAAAAAGAATAAATAAAAAAATGTTAATGGATAAAAAAAAATTGTTGTGTTGGTTGTATTTAATTTGGCTTTTATTGTGTTTTTATTATATTTACCTGACTCATGGTATGATAATGTGTTGTTTGTGTAGCTACTTAGTTGTCCTTGTGCATGCCTTAAAATAAAAAATAAAATAAAAATCTTTTAATCCATACAATGACCAATGGTGATGATTGAATAATGATACTATCTTCAATATCATTTGGATCATAAGGGTTTATTATCGAAGAAATTTCACTAACTTGAACCTCGCAAAGAATGGATTTGTTTCAAACAAAATCCCTTTTCAAAAATTTCTTTCTTAATTAAAATCAATCAACTCACAATCATTTTCTAAAGAATTACGTGACTTTGAGTTCTCCATTGCACCAGGAGATACGCAGGAGCAGAAATTCATTTCTGTCAAGCCAAAAAAAATAAATTTTTATAATTTGGTTATTTCTTTTATTTCTTTTCAAAAAATAAAAAAAATAATTACAAAGTCTTTTGTTTAAAGGAGTTAAAATAAATATATTTGAGATTATTAAAATTTACACAACTAACTTAAGGTACTGCTCATAACTAAAATAGAGAGTGCTAATACATTCTTTACCCGTAATCGATTCTGAATCCAAACTCATTTTCAAAAGACAAATTTTCCTAATTAAATGGTTTTTTCTAATGTTTTCCTAATTTAAATAAACATCGGTGGCGACTCCATTGATTTTCAACATTGAATCTTTTTCGGTCGTCCCGTCGCGATCCCGGTTGCGACACATATAATTAAGAATATAAATTCTACCATGCCAATCACATACTGTTAAAAGTAATTGGATATGATATATATTACATATTATATTTTCAATAAATTTTTTGATAGCTAATAACCACAATAATCACAAGAGAAATATCAACATAATGCAAATAATCCTATATTTTTCAGATATTTTTCAAGAATCACTGCAACAGAAGAGAAAATTAAATTTATCAAAATGAAGCCACACATGCTCTCAAAAGCAAATTTAACAAAGCAACAAATATTCAAAACATGTTAAATAATAGCTTTGATAAAATTAAAAGAAAAAAGGATTTGCAATAATAAAGAATTTTATCAAAACTAATAGAAATTTATGAAAGCAACAGACATTATCATCGAAACGTTGCCTTAATTGTCTTTTTGCAGGTCTTCGATTCTCACAAAAGAAACACATTGAATGAAGGTCTCGTATTAATATCCAGCATAACAAATATATTTTATATTATATTAATATTAATTTATGAAAGCCGACCGCCACATCTGATTTCTCGTCTTCTCCCTCGGCGACGCGGAGTTCCGCAATTTGTCAAGTCAGGGGACGTGATCGGGGATAAAAGGAGGATGTGAAATTTTATTAAGCAGGGACTAAAATGTAAACAAAATAAACAATAAAACTAAATTGCAGAAACTTATTGTATCCGGTTAGGTCAATGGACCACATTAAAAGCTGCCATATATGATAAGTATCATTATTTTTTCTTTTCTTTTTTTTGTGATTTGATTCATTCATTTACTTTTCTTTTGATTTTTTTTTAATAAATACTTTTCTTTTGATTATGTTGATTGCTTTTCTTCATTGAAAAAAAAAAACTTTTTACTTCATTCATACTTGTAGAGTTGTCATTGGACTGTCATAAAATGTATAAATTGACTAACAAAATTTACGTCGAATTTTTCTTTTATTCGACTCAAAGACAGACCATATTAACTTATATTATGGAAAGTGTGGACATGCACCCCAATTGAGTTTTGAGGTTTTTACTACAAGTTTTTAAATTTTGCTTCCAAAGTTTATAATTTGCCTTCATTCTTAAAGTTTATTAAGTAACTTCGATAGAACTAACTTTTTTAATAGCGAAGGTAGATAAAAATTCAATTAAAATTTCACCAATTTCCATGTCACAACTTAGAATTTCTAGGTTTGTCATTAGTTGGACTTAGTCAGAGCCGAAATCTAATTCATTTTTTAATTATACAATCAATTACATATTACTAGCCCAAAATCAAGTTGTCCAAATTTCTTAATTTTCATCCATTCAATTTTATAAAAGTTAAATTCATTACAGTTTTGTCAAAAAAAAACTATAAGTTAGTTGGTTGGCCCACTTAACCTACAATCTACAATGGATTAGACTAAATTAATAAAATATTAACTCAAAACATACTAAATTTAATTTAAACTCAAACTTATTAAACAATAATTTAGCCCAACTTAAAAATAGTTCCACCCATTTTAATAACTCCACATACCTACTTATATTCTTGAGTAATGTACTATTGTTAATTGCACCAAATGTGCAATCCACACAACTCACATAGGAATTGTGTAATATTGATGCCGATGAATTAAAAGGACAGTGAAGGAAAGAGAAATAGATGATAGTGACTAAAGTCATATAAGATATATTAAAAAAATTTAAATAAGTAACTATTTACTATAAATTTTGTCAAACGAAAGAATTGATTTATGTTATTATTTTGGAAAGAAAATCTCTTCTTCTTACGAACTTTCAAATACATAATTTGATAATCGAAAGAATATCATAAAATTATTTTAATTTTAAACAAAAGAATGTAGTGAAATATTTATGTAAAGAGTAAAAATTAATGAATCAATAATCAAAAAGTAAATTGATATTTGAAATTAAGAATGAAAGTAAACTGACAGATGCAAGTAACGTAAACAGTAATAAAAAATGAAAAGTACGCAAGTCAAAGCAATAAAATATAAGGAATTGATAATTTAACTTGCAGAATAATAAACTTGAATGGAACAGTTAGGCAATCGAATAAAAGAAAGCAAGTAAATAACATAACTTGTACAGAGATAAATTTGATTAGAATTTAAATGAAAGTAAGTAAAGAAAAAGCAATGTAAAATAAGCAATAAATTGAAAACAATAAAAGAAAAGCAATAAAGATGTAAAGAAATAAACTTGCAAGAAGTCAACTAAAACAAATAAAAGAAATCAAATGACTCAAAGAACCACTTGATCCAAAGATGAAGAGAATTTTAAAAAATATAAATGAATTGTTTTAAACTTGCATTGATTAGTAAAGATTATAGAAATAAAGTAGGGTGGAAGATATAATTGATTAATCTCTTTGATATCTATGAGTATTAGAGTAACTTATAGGATGCGCGAAAGATATGTGTCAGTATTTTCAGTTAACCTAAATGCTTCCACCCTCTTAGTATTTATAGACAAGGGTGTCAACTATTATTTTGACAAGATTATGACAAGTGTTCTTGTCATAAATAATTTTCTAAATTAACAACAATGAATAACTTATCTTAATATTATAGACTCAACTGCTAATAACTCTTTAAATTCAATTCAAACACTTAAATTTGAATTTTGAATTAAATGTAACTATCTTGAATTTACCTCGAAATATCTTTGATCTTGAAGGCGTCTTTTACCATTCTTGAAAATTTGTTAAGTGATGTCTTCACTGTTGTTTCAATCTTTATCATGTCTCTAAAAAGTCTTTTTCCCTTTGTTTGGTCGAAACAGATCTTCAAAAATTCATTCCCTACCTTCGAATAGTTTTTGACCTATAAACCTAATTAAAATATCTTAATCGAATTGACAATCTTCAATTGAATTAATCAAAATTTAACTTAATTAGTTAAATTAACCAACAAATATTTTAAATGCTAAAGTATTTCTTTTATGAATTGAAAATATTATTTTTATACTAACAGTAACATTACTGCATATTTGTATAGCCACACACAAAAAAACAAGAAAAAAGACATAACACAACTTTTACACTCATCTAATTTAAAAATTGTGTTAAATGTCAATTTTTTTGGGAATTAAATATTAATAATAGATATATCTTTACTTATTCATTTATAAGATAAATTCACATTGTAAAAACTTTTTCCAAGTAGTTAAATGTCAATTTAACTAGGACCCATGTAACAAAAAATTAATAAAACTGTCATGAGTCCTAATTTAAGCTTACATTTAACGCATGTAACTTTTTTAATTGAACACTGTAATAGCCACATGTTTATGTTTGGTTCATACAAGAATTTCTTTACATATTCACACAGTCCTGCTAAACATTACATTCACCATCTTTGTTGAACAATCAAAAGAATAAAATGGGACCGTGGGAGTTACCTTATAGGATCCTTGATTTAAAGAACCCAAAGAACGGAAAATAATAAAACGAAGACATCATTTGGGATAAAGCATAGGCATAAAATTTGTATCTTTTCGTGATAAGAATAGGCCATGACTGCCAAGGTTGCCATTAATTTTTGAACATGTGGAACAGGAATAGCCTCCTCTTGTCCCCAAAAGGAATGGCTAACCAAGATCCTTTAATGCATTGATATGATATTGTTATAATATTAAAACTGTTGCTCACGTGGGCGTCCTCTATTGACGGTTTGAATAGTTTGGAAGCAATAGCCAAGATAAGAAGGAAAGAAAAGACGAGAGGGGGAGAGTAACTAAAGAATCCGTTTGAAAGAAGCAAAGAAAAGGAAAGCGGTATGGCAAGGGGGAGGACTGAGGAGCCTAGACATAAATTTTGGCCTAGTAACCCACATACACCATATATTCAAGAACACCATTCACATCACAATATCCAATATTCAAATTATTCTATATAACACACAACTCACAAGACATATTAGAAAAGGCCTTAACTGCCATCACATGCAGATGACTAATAAACAGTAATCACCAAAATATAAGTAGATTTCAGGCTTTAAAGCAGACTTCTCCATCACAAACCCATCCATCTTTGGACTCATCTTCTTCCTTGGCATCATCTTTGCTTCCTTTGTCCTCCAATGCACATTTTGGATGGAGATCAAAGTCACACTCATCACAGTAGTATGACCATATATGTCCCTTATCACCACAACCATCACAGTTATAAATCCTACTGCGAGTCAACACAAGCTCATGCTTGTGTTTCATGCGTCACCTTCTCAGACCACCGCTTTGCAGTCTCTTCATATTCTGCCTCTATTTCTTTTATTCTCTCCTCAGTGAAAGGATAAGCATCTGCCCCATGAAGCACAACCAGATCACGAGCTTCTTTTGTGACAGTCCGACCATTGGATCCGATGGCGACAAGCATAGGGATGCCAAATACCTTGAATTTGTGACTCAGGAATGCCTTCCTTGAGTCACCAAAGGGAAGTGCCAACCATGGCATTTCTGCAAAGTATTCATCAAAGGAGGCTTGATCCTTGTCGCTTGAGATGAAAATGACTTCAAATGCATTATCCTTTGCCTTAATCTTATTATATACTTCAATGAGTTTTGGAAGGAATGCACGGCATGGAGGACACCAGTGGGCTGAGAAGTAGAGGAGGATGTTCTTACCCACTAATTCTGACACTGGAATCTGAAATAGGAATAAATGCTAAGTTGTTATTATCACAGCAAAGAGAGAGAAGGAAAAGAAAGAGGGAAAGTAGCATGCTACAAATGAAGGAAGAGGAGGCGGGGGGATGAACTCAACAGAACATATTGTTAATTTGTTTAACAAAGTTTACCTTCACCCCATCTTTCCCAATGACAAAATCCCGATCTCCAGACGCCAAAATTGACTCAAGCGTTTGAGCTGCCTCCTTGGCCTTTTCTATCTCAACGAGCTCAGCAAACTTTTCAGCAGTGAAAGGGTATGCAGCAATCCCATGCTCCTCAATAGCCTCGGCAACATTAGAATGAAGAGTTTTCCCATCTGGCCCAATAATAACCAAACTGGGGAGAGCTGAGAGCTCAAAGTACTGAACCAGCTTCTCACAGCTCTTGTCCTTGAAAGGCAAGGATAACCAAGGCACACTTTCAAATCCTTCCTTGAATGATTCTTCATCATCATCTAGGGGTATCACCACAACCTCAAAGTTCTCCCCCTTTGCCTTCAGCTTCTCATAAACCTCCACAAGCTGTGAAGTAAAGTCACTGCATGCTTTGTCTGAAGTTGTTGAGAAATACAGACCAACCATCTTGCCCTCAAGCTCAGAGACAAGTATCTGCATGTACATAAAAGCAGAACTAAGATTTGGAAATGAACAATATGTTTTGAGGTAAACAACCAGACAGTAACTAAAGGAAACTGCTATCTCATACAAAGAGAGAAAAGTTTCTAGCTTACTTTCTTTCCATCAGAAGATATCACAAAGTCACGGGAACGAGAGGCCAAGATAGATCTCAAGGACTGGTTCCTCCTAGCTTCCTCTTCTTGATATTTCAACTCTTGGATCCTTGCTGATGTAAAGGGGTATCCTTCAACTCCATATTCACGTATAACCTCAGTTCCACTTTCAGTGACAACTTTCCCAGTTTCATCAAGTAATGCAAGATGGGGAATCCCCATCACATGAAACAATTCATCAAGGCGATTTCGTGTCTCCGAATCAGAAAATGGGATAGCAAGCCATGGCATCTTGGAAAAGTACCCCTTAAAGGACTCATCCTCTTCATCAGCTGTGACAAAAATAATCTCAAAGTCACCTTTTGAAGCGACTTCATTGTACACCTCCACCAGAGTTGGGGTGAAACTTCGACATGGACCGCACCAAGATGCCGAAAAATATAAACCAAGTTTCTTTCCCTTCAAGCTTTCAATTTTAACCTGCAAATTTCAAAATATAAGAAATAACACTACAAATTTCCACCAATATGAGCATAAATATGATTCTTCATTCAATAAAGCCACCACTTGAAACAATCGATACGAGCTGCAATATCCAATAAAACAGCACATTCAACTATAGGCAAACTCAGGTCATATTCACACATAGTTCATTGGGATGACTTTTGATTCGAATGAAAGGGAATGAAAAGGAATCACAATTACTTTTATCATATTTCATATGATCAAGAATGAAACGACCAATGAATATTTCATTCAACTAAATTCCCATTTTTAGTCCCAGAACCCTAATTAATCCCAAATTAATAAAATCTAAAAAAAAAAAACTACAAAAGAATCTCAGTATCAAAGCCATAAAAGATCAACAAATTCGAGTCTTCTCAACCTTTGGCAAAATGGGTTCATCAAATCACACCATAAATGAACTAACTTTAGCTATTTCCAATGAAAAAGACAAATAAAACCAAATCAGAAACGATCAAAAACAAAGAAAAGAATAGTGATTGAATAAAATATGAATAGTTTTTAAGTAGTAGTACCTGATCATCGTTGTTGCGAATAAGAAAGTCCCTCTCGGGAGATGAGAGTAGGGATTGAACATCGTGGGCGACATCTGCAGAATCTGCCATCGTAGTCACTGCTTAAGCACACACTAGTACGGAAATGGAAATTGAGTTAACTTAGCGTGGAAAAAAAACAGGACTAGCAGGGCTATTTATAGGGGTTAAGATAAGAGAAAAAGCATCACCAAGCTAGAAAATTTTCTTGGTGGCTAAGAAAATCATATTCCCTCTTATTTACTCGGTTATCCAATTTTCGTTTTATTTGCTAAATACCCTGATTAATTAAAGTGTTGCCAAAAGCTAGAAAGTATTGGACCATAAATTGGAACTAATTGGTTATGATTGACTTTCTTAATTGAATTATTAATAGTTGAAATTATTTTGAATAGTTTAAAATCAGTCAAAACTCAATTGAACTAAGGATTCACGATTAAAGTTAAATCAACAAATCTTTAATTATTTTTTTAAAAGAAAAAATTCATTCCTTTAATTATTATTTTAGAAAAATAAATTCAATATTATTTTGTATTTCATAAATGCTTGATATATTTTATAAGTTGTATATAAATTAATTTTATGATGTCTTTTGATTTGATTAGCCGATTTACACGTTTAAATTGATTAGACTTAAACTAAAAGTGTCACCAATTTCATATTAAGTTTGATTAAAATATTACTAATTAATTATTAAATATTTTACTAGTTATTATTTATTTTCTTTATATTACTCTCATAGTATACCAATCTAATTAAAATGAGTAATGATACTTTAGAGCTTTATTTCCAGTGTTTGTGTGATTGATTATGATTGATCATAATTGAGATTATGATTGATCATAATTGAGATTATAATTGATCATGATTATTTTTTAAAGATGATTATAATTGATTTAAGTACATAACTATATTTTATTATTTTCCTTTCCTATTCTTGTATATTATTTGTTTCCATATTTCTATTTATAACTTGGTATCAGAGAGTCTAGGCTCTCAGTCTAATTCTAGATTCTAGACTCTAAACTCCATATTCCAAACTCTAGACTCCGAACTCTGTTCTAAATTCTAGACTCCGTTTCAGATTCTGTCTTAAATTCTAGACTTAGTTTCAGACACCATTCTAGATCTCTGTTTAGATATTACTCCAGACTTTCGCTCAAACACCGTTTTAGACCTCCGGACACCATTTCAAATCTTCACTCAGACATTGTTCTAGATCCCTAAAATACCTCACCACTGCCATTTCTGGTTCACTGCTCCTCGGACCTCTGTTTTTGGCACCACGGGCACCATTGGAACCATTGTCTGCTTATCTACTAGCCACCAAAATTTAATCTCCAACCGCCGCCACACACACCGACACGTGCCAATCCATCAGAAGTGATCTGTTAATCCACAACCCGGTTCCATTGACCTGCGAGCCGCAGATGTGGCGAAGGCGCTAACGTGACCTATTGACTTGGTTCATCTAGCTAATGTGTTATCCAACGTACTAACGTGACAGTGCTGATGTGGCACCAGACCTTTCCTAAGATTTTCTAGTAAGATCATTTCATTTTTGAGGTTCTTTTTTGTCAATTCAACTCCAAAAGTTCTATTTTTGCATTCTTCCTTGGTATAATGCAGGAACCAGACATTGCTTAGTCTCTTTCAGTTGTGCTCACTACCCCCAGATGTTGCAGATATTGTAAAGACCCTGGACACTTGATTGAGAATTGTTCCACATGTCCTCCAAAGTCTGATCAGAACAGGTTTCAACATCGTCCCAGTTCTTCTAAGTTTATGCTTGTTGCTACTGCTGCTAATGGATCCCCAGGTTCTTTAACCACACCCCAAGATGTTTTTTCTACTAATGATCTTGTGTCCCTCTTTTAGTGTCTACTATCCAATTCTGGTAATATCTCTTTTGCTTTATCAACCACACTAGGTAATACTAGATGGTATTTTGATTCTATTTACTGTAACCATATGACGTCCACATCTTATTCCTTTTCATCCTTATTTATTAATGACATTGCACATTATATACATATAGCCGATAGATCTCTTATGAATGTTAGTCATAAGGGTTCTGTCTCTCTGCCAACTCTTAGCTTACCTAATGTATATCTCATTCCCAAATTAAACTTCAATCTCATTTTTGTTGGTTAGCTATGTGACCTTAGTTATGAAGTCATATTTTCTTCTTCTAGTTGTCGTGTGCAGGATCCACAGATAGGACAAGTCACAGGAACTAAATGTAAAGTCGGCAGACTGTTTGAGCTCACCAACCTTCATGTTTCTCCTGCCTCAAATCGTTATGCAGCATCCACCTCGTCCTCCATTCAACTGTGACACCAACGTCTTGTTCATAGTTTTCTTGGGAACCTGTGTCCCCTCTTATCTCAAGGAGCTCTAGGTTCGGTTAATAATGAGTCTTTTTACTGCACTTCTTATTAAATTGCTAAACAATCTGCACTTTCCTTCAGTAAAAGTATCTTCATTTCTGAATCTCCTTTTAACTTTATGTATTATGATGTTTAGGGGCCTACCCTTTCACCAACTATGGGAGGTAATTGATTTTTTATAATATTTATTGATGATTTTTCTTGTTTTACTTTCATATATTTAATGAAAAATGGTTTAGAACTTTCTCAAATTTACATTAATTTTGCTACTATGATCAAAACTCATTTCTCAAAAATAATTAAAATTTTTCGTTGTGATAATGCTTTTGAATATACTGGAGGAACCTGCATTAGAATCATTAAGAAAGAGATTAACAAAGGGGTTAGTGAAAAGAGGATTCGAAGTGGAAGGGAAGGACTTGAACTTTGAAAGTGAGGAGAACATGGTGTCTTCCCAGAAGATGACATGACAAGAGATAATGATGCATTGAGAGATTGGATCCTAACAACGATAGCCCTTATGTTTAGTGTCATAACCAAAAAAGCAATAAATACATGCTCAAGGATCAAGTTTCGTGTACTTATGGGATTGAAGGAGAACAAAACAAGCACAATCAAAATCTTTAAGAGAGTTGTAATTTAGAGAGGTATGGTAAAGACGTTCAAAGGGAAATATATTACCAAGAACAAAAGAAGAAGATAGTTGATGACATAAATAGTGGTGAGAACGACTTCACCCCGAGTAGGTTCAGGACAAGAGGAGGAGATGAGCATAGCTCGGACAGAGTCAATGATATGACATTGTTTTCTTTCAACATGACCATTTTGTTGAGAGGTACCGGGATAAAAAAACTTAAAGAGTGTACCCTGTTCAGCAAGAAAGGTTAGAAGTTTTGAATCACGATAAGCTTCCAGTTTCTTTCGATGTTTCAGTCACTCCCATTGATGTTGTTCTAGATGTAGATCCTACACTTGTCATTGCACCCCTTCTTCCTTCTGAGTGTCTAACTAGGGTAAGTACTCAGCCTACCTATCTCCGTGATTATCATTACTTTACTATCATGCTTCACTTACATGAATCTCAGTCCTATTAAGAAGCCTCCACGGATCCTCATTGGTAGCATGCTATGCAAGGAAAGTTACAGGCTTTGGAGAACAGTAATACTTGGGACCTTGTTGATTCTCCTTCTGGTAAGGCGCTTGCTATGTAAATGGGTGTTTAAGATCAAGACTAGTTCTGATGGCTTTATTAAGCACTATAAGGCTCGTTTGGTTACCAAAGGTTTTGCTCAAGAATATGACATTGATTATGAGGAGACCTTTGCACCTATTACTCGCATCCCTTCAGTTCATACTGTCCTTGTTGTTGCAGCCACTCAAAAATGGACTCTAAATCAGATGAATGTGAAGAATGCATTTCTTAATGGTGATTTGGAAGAAGAAGTTTATATGCGTCCACCTTCTGGTTATACTTATCCACCAAATAAGGTTTGTCGTCTTTGAAAGGCTTTATATGGTCTCAAACGTGCACCTCGAGCCTGGTTTGCCAAGTTTCATAGCACTATCAGTCAATTTTTTTCCTCCATTACCTATTATTCTGCTCTGTTTACTCACAAAACTGATAGAGGTATTGTTATGTTGCTTCTCTATGTTGATGATATGATTCTTATTGGTGATAATACTATTGGTATTACTGAGCTTAAACAGTTCTTAAGTCAACATTTTGAGACGAAAGATCTTGGACCTCTTAGTTACTTTCTAGGTCTTGAAATCCTTTCTTCTACTGATGACATTTCTCTGTCTCAAGCTAAATATGCCTCGGATCTTATTTCTCGAGTCGATCGCACTGACAGTTGCACCGAGTCCACTCCTCTAGAACTTAATGTCTGGTTTACACCTCTGGATGGTACTATACTTGATGATCCTACTTTCTATCGATAATTGGTTGGTAGTTTGATTTATCTTATTATTACTCATCCAGATATTTCATATGTTGTTCATTTAGTCGGCCAGTTTATGTTAGCTCAGTGCACTACTCACTATTTTGCTGTTCTTCGTATTATTCGGTATATAAAAGGAACTCTGTTTCATAAGATTCATTTCTCAACCAACTCCTTCTTAGTTTTCTAGGCTTATTTTGATGCTGATTGGGATAGAGATCTCATTGATCGCCGATCCACCACTGACTACTATATTTATCTTAGTGATGCACTTATTTCTTGGTGAAGCAAGGAACAAACTTTAATTGTATGCTCCAATATTGAAGTAGAGTATCAAGCACTTGCTAACACCACATCTGAAATATTTTGGTTACGTCGGCTTCTTGAAGACTTGGGTATTTCTCAGTCCTCTCCCACTGGTCTTTATTGTGATAATAGGAGTGCTATTTAGATTACTCACAATGATGTTTTTCATGAACGCACCAAATATATTGAGATCGATCGCCACTTCATTTGTCAACACATTATTTGTCACTATAAGAAAAGTCGCGATTTGCGAAAGATAAATCCGTCACAAATCACCTAAAATCCACCACAAATAAAAAATTTACGATGAATTTGCAGCGGATTCGTGACCACTGCAAAAATTGTTATTACAATTTTGTTTGCGATGAATTTTAATTTCTGCCATAAATTTGCGGTGGATTATTTCGCCGTAAATTCACCACAAATGGCTCCGGAAACAAACCGAAATCGTTACCGGAATGCCGCTAATTTGTGGTGGATTTGTCCGTCATAAATTTACAGTGATTTTGTCCATTAATTTACAGTGGATTTATCTGCCGCTAATTTGTGGCAGATTTGTCTTCCTTCCTACGTGATTTTGCGAATGATTTTGCGGTGAATTTTACTGCCACAAAATTTTTGAATTTTTTAAAATATTTTAAAAAATTATTCAAAATCCATAATTATATTATTATCAATACATACAGCACTCAGACATTAATTTCAACCTTTCAATGCATTTAAAACAACACTCAAACATCAATTTAAACTTATTAATGCAACCAATCCATAAAACAAACATAATCCATACAAAGTTTCTTAAACAAGTTTCTTCAAATACAAAGTTTAGCAATAACTATCAGAATTCATACAGTACTCAAACATCAATTTCAATCTATATGATCATTATCATTGTCATCTTCATGATCATCTTTAGTATCCTCATTGTCTTCTTCTATTGGTGGTTATTGCTGGCTTGGCTGAGTGCCAGCGATTTGTAAATATGATTTCATCATATTACCAATCATTTGTTGTTGTTGACGTTGGTATTGTTTAAATCACATTTTTCACTTTGCCTCACGTTGTTGGTCACGTTGTTGGCTCTGCTGCTCCATTTGTTGTTGAATCTCCTGAACCCGATCTAACATCTCCTGCTGCAACTGCTCCTTAACCTGATTAACATATATAAATACAAATTTATTAATCATTCCATAAATAAATTATTTAACCAAAAATATGAAAAATGGAATGATTGAGTACATCCATCAATATTCTAAAAACCAATTAATAAAAAAATGTTGTAACTATTACTTAACTTAATTAATAACGTTTTCAGAAACTTGACTCGATCCAGGCCTTGAGGAGGATGATTCTTCATGGTCATAGATAGATTCTTGAGAACCAAGACCATAAACACGACCCTTCTTTATCCCGCCAACAGTTTGAATCCAAAGCTCGCGACTGGTCAGTTGTGTACCAGATGCCCCTTCTTCATTTGAGCACTAAGAAGATTGTTCAGATTCCTTTGTTTTGAATTCCTCCTAAAGATAGAAATAAAAAACTGTTATGGCTATTGTTATAAGATGAGTTAATATTAAAATAAAAAATTTCAAGTTAAGAAATACTAACATATACATCTTTAGCTTTTGTAGAAACTCATGCAGTATGGTCTTCTTTCCTCAAATATACGCGACGAAAGGTCTCATCAACTATAGGCTCTCTATCCCAAGCCTTAACCTGTAATAATGAGAAAATAAGTTAATAACAAAATAATAAAATATATTACTAAACAACAGACGATAATAGTTACCAATTTTTGCGCATGGGTACCGATAGAAATGCAACCACCTGTGTGCAAGCATCCACTAGTGTCAGAAGCACGATTCATCTTTGCTTGCTGACATTTCTCCTTATACACGCTACTAGCCCAGTGCCTGAATAAGTCTTCCCATATGCCTTCTCCAATCCAAAAAGGTCTTTCATTTAAGTTGCGTGCCTGCCCTAGCAAACTTGATAGTCTCTTCAAACTACGACTGTTATATGCCTTTCGCATATGGTTATGATGCTGAGGCATCTACCAAACATAACCCTTCAAAAATATGTTGTAAATAACATTAAAGTTAAAAAATTGCACTATTACAAGACAAACAAACATAATTAAACAGATAAAAAATGATATATAATTGAAACTCTCGAAACCACATTTCTCTAGTATCGTTGGGTATTTCTCCCCAAGATGTCCAAGGTTGATTATACCTAGATCATATAATTTGTTATGGCATCGGCAACAGATTTAGATGGCAGAAACCTATAATACAATTTAAAAAAGAAAATGTAAATATTCTCAATAAAAAAATTAATGCGCATAATTATAAATGAATAACAAGTAGTTGTACACATACCCAAAATCACCATCGGGCTCAACAAATGTCTTGTTGCTTTGATTTGTTGCAGAAATGGGAAAATTAGAATCACGGGTAGCCGGTGACTCATGGGTACCCAGCGACTCACGGGTACTCGATGATGGGCCAATAGTAGGTGACCCAGAATCATACGATGTACCATGTAGTGAATGTGAAGTATGTGACGGACGCTGTGATCTAGGTGTAGGTATCATAATGTACTCAGAAGATGGTGGCTGAAGCAAACCTGTAGTGGGTAATATTGTAACTGGGGGTGGAGATGATCCTGATGTTTGCCCCCTAGGTGGCCTCCCTATATTGATCCTTAAGACGTTGATGTTGTTCCTTCTCCTTCTCCTTCCCTTTCCCCTTATCACCTCGTGACGATGACATCTACACAAATAATAAAAATATAATGTAAATATAATTTCAAACACAACACAATAATGTATAACTAGTAACTACAACATATTAATATAATTCTATACTCACAGTTATGAGGAAACATTGTCCTCATCACTATTTGTTTTATATTCATTATTGAAAGATGTTTCATCATCATCGTCATTAAAAATTTGCTCATCTTCATCATTTTCATCCTGTCTACTAGAACCAACATCTTGAACTACCTCAAAAATCACATTAGTGTCTTGCAAATGGTCAATGAGATCCACATCAACAATTGGATCCACAAGAGTCATAGTATCATCTTGAAATGCAATTTCTTGGGCACTTTCAATTTCAACTCGACCTTTTGCCTTGGTCTTTATTACCACCCACCATTGGACCTTATCCTTTTTCTTTCCAAGAAAAGGAACGTAATACACTTATCTCGCAGAGGAAGCAATGATAAAAGGATCAAACCTCTCGTATCATCTAGTGTGTCAAACCTCGACAATCTTATAATCTTTGTGAACTCTTGTACCTCTATTAATCATAGGATCAAACCATTCACATTTAAAAAGAACAACTTTTTTTTTGTTCCCCAGGATATTCTAACTCAACCACATCTTTTAGTATTCCATAATAATCATTTTCATTTTCACCATTAGTTAAGCCTTTAAGCACATGCCACTATTGATTGTTTTCTTCCCATCTGACCAAGCATCTGTGTGAAATTTATATCCATTGACAAAATACATTGGCCAATATGTCACACATCTACTAGGCCCCTATGCCAAATCATGCAAGTAAGAATTATTTACCATATTTTGTGGATTGTGAACCTAGAAAAAAATATAGTTAATGTTAATGATCTAAATCATATATAATGATTGGGATAAATAATTTAATAATATTTAAATACTTACATAACTTCTGAACCACTCTATAAAATTTGCATTTATTCTTTCATTTGAATGTTCCTCGGGAATCTTGAAATATTGTAAAAAAACACTGAAAAATTAAAAGTTTATGATTTGCTTGTTAGTGAGCAATACATTTGAAATTTAAATTAAATTATTAGTACCACTTACTTGAGGTATGATTCAACTTCTTCATAATTTAGCAAGATGTGCAATGTCACAGATTTCATCTCAGCATCATTCAACATTGTATTTTTTATGTTCCATCATCTCAGCATCATTTAGTACCACTGGCATTTTTAAATGTTGCACCCATTCACAAACAATTTTCTTTTGCTCTTTTGTAAAAGTATAATTAGCCTTTGGTTTCATAATCTTACCATTTGGAAAATCAATAAGCTCTAATTCTGGTCGTTGATAATATTCTTTTAAGTCCATTATTGCTTTTACATTATCCTTTGTTTTGCCCTTAACATCCATAACTGTGTTGAATATGTTATCAATGACATTTTTCTCAATATGCATGACATCTAAATTATGTCTAATTAAATTATCCTGCCAATATGGTAACTCCCAAAATATGCTCTGCTTAGTCCAATTATAATAAACACCATACCCATAGTGTTTGCACGACTACATTTCAGTTATTTTACTAAAGGCACTAACAATCTCACTTAATTCATGTCCAGATAATCTTGGTGGAGGCAAATCAGTCACCACAGTTTTCTTCTTAAATGCATTTTTGTTTATTCTAAACATGTGATCAACATGCAAGAATTGACGATGGCAGTTAAACCACGAATTTTTTCCCCCATGCTTCAAAGTGAATGCCTTTGTTTGATCCATGCAATATGGACATGCTAATTTACCAGCAGTCATCCATCCAAACAATATTCCATATGTTAGAAAGTCATTTATTGTCCACATCAATGCCGCCCTCATCATAAAATTTTGTTTACTTGACACGTCATAAGTTAAAACACCCGCCCATAAAATTTTCAGTTCATCGATTAATGGTTGTAAATAAACATCATTCTTGCTCTTAGGATTGTTAAGGCCGGGAATAATGCATGTTAGGAACATGTATGGGGCAGTCATACACATTTCTGGAGGTAGATTATATGGAGTGATTATCACAGACCAATAAGAATAAGGAGAAGCAGATTGATTGTATGGAGTGAAACCATCGGCACACAAACTAAGCCTAACATTTCTAGGATCAATTGCAAATTCAGGATATGTCCTATTAAAATGCTTCCATGCTTCACCATCGGATGGGTGAGACATCTCCCCCAACTTCCTATTATTTTCAGCATGTCATCTCATGTGTGCAGATGAGCTCATAGAGGAATACAACCTCTTGAGCCTAGGAATAAGAGGTAAATAATGTATTCTTTTCACCGAAACTTCATTATTATTTTCATTACTGGTTTTACGAAGTTCGTATCTGTCAGCACCACAAAACCTACATTGTCTGGCATTGTCATAGTATAACATACAACCATTTACACAACAATACATTTTTCTTAAAGCAAGCTCGAGTTTAGAAACCAATTTTTTTGTTCAATAGTAATTCAGAAGAATTTGTGATCCTGGTGGAGCAACCTCTCTTAATATCTCCATAAATGAATCAAAGCACGCATGCATTACATTATAATCAGATTTAAGGCTTAACATTCGAACTGCCAAGGATAACTCAGAATGAGTTTCACAGCTAGACCATAATGGATGACTTGAAGCATTTAATAGATCATAAAACTCTTTGGCGTCTGGATGTGGAGGCTCCTCAACACTCTATTAAAAACGACTCCTAAAATTCCCAAATTCTATTCTAGCCGCATCACAAACCATATTTTGATATCTATCAACTACGTCTTCCTGCTCTAATATAGGACTATTAGCAGTATTCACATCAAAGTTTATATCTACACTAATTGGATCAGGCTCTTCCTCTCCATGATCTGTCCAATACCAATACCTAGGTTTGAATCCTTTTTTTATACAAATGAACTTTCACAATCTCAGGTTTCAACAATTTCCCACTATAACACATCAAACATGGACACCTAATTGTTCCTTTACTTAAGTAATGAGAAGATCGACATGCATAATTCACAAACTCTTCAACTCCACATACAAATTCTTGTGTAAGTCCTCTACGACCCGAATGAGTCCTATTATACATCCATCTACAATTTTCTGGAACTACCATTTTCTGCAATGATAATTTTACATTTAAATCAAAATACAAAAATGTAAAATGCAAAACATATGTTGCATAATTAATATATTTTAAAATTATACTTGTATAAATATTTCAATCCAAACAACTATTATTTCCAAAATCTTAAAATCTCTTAACATGGTATGGCCCTATCCCATTCAAGAAGAAACCTTTTCAGCACTTGATTGATAGTTCTCATAAAAATCACACATCGTATACTTGACGAAATTTCAGCAGCATTTCTCATTGGTCTCCAAGTACATGACTAGAAAGTGGTGACATCTACCACGATCAAGTGTGCACCCAAAGAACAAAAGAAAATGTTGCACAATAAATTTTCATCAAGTATATGGTATAAAATTTAATGAGTAACTATAATCAAGTGAAGTAAAAGTTTCTTCCTAAACTGTCCAAATTAGACAATTCAAGATTCAATACAATGAGCAGTTCCTTCAAAAAGTACATGTGCTCACTAATATTGAATCTCAAATAGGAAACTAAGGCTTTGCTCGGTAATATGATTTACCACATGCATCAAATATATTACAAAGATAACAATACTAGGCAGAGTTACAATACATTGCAATAATCAAATTCAAATTGATCATAGACAGATAAATTTTTTAAACCCGGTCGTGAGCATATGATCAAATTCACAATCTACAAATCACTCATCTTCTCAACAAACAAGTCATTGGTTCAAATACTAAACCAACATCAATAGACTATTTTTACATTAAGCATTTTACAATACATAAAAAAAAGAAAAGTGATGAACAAAGCAAGCAATGAATAGTGGGGTACCTAGTTGTTAAGTGGCATCACGCGGACTGGTGGAGGCGTGGAGCAGTGGTGGCCGGCCGAGTCAGTGGTGCAGCGGGGTCGGGGGGTCGCAGGTGGCGGTGCAGCGCGGTAGGTGGGTTGCTGTAGGGGGGTCGCAGTCGACGGGAGGCAGTGCGTCGGGTCGGGTCGAGGCCATTGGGGTCGCGGGGTCGCCGACCATTGGGGTTGTGGGGTGGGGAGTCGGTGTCGCGGTCGTAGGGTCGGGATCATGTGCCGCAGGTCACGGGTTCGCGGGGTGGGTGGCGGTTCGGCGGTCGGTGGCGGCGGTCGGTCGATTTCAAGAGAAAAAGGGGAAAAGAGGTTGAGGGAATGAAAACTGATTCAGAAAAATGAGAATGGAAGAAGAAGAGCAAGTGTTAGATCTAGTTTGTGATGAATTTTTTGCAGCGGAAGCAAAATCAATTTTTAAATTGTGACAAATTTTTGCGGCAGATTTTTTTGCCGCAAATTATTTTTACGAATTTTTAATACGTTTATATATTTTGTGGTGGAAAAATTCACCGTAAATTTTTGTTAAATTATGGCAGATTTTTTGCAGCAATTTTTTTTGCTGCAAATTTTTTTATTTTTTTATGAATTTTTTATTACATCATATATTTTGCCAAAGATTTTTTTGCCGCAACTTTATTTCTTAAATTGTGGTATCCGCAGCAAAAAAAAATTTAAAATTTTTTTGTGAATTTTTTATTAGTTTATCAATTTTTGTGGAATTTGTCCACCGCAATTTATCATTTTATGAATTGTGGCAATTTGTTAATTTTTTTTAATTTTTCTCCCAATTTTTTTTATATTTTATTAAGTTTGCGGCATAAATATCCGCCGCAAACCTTTTTTTACCAACTGCAGCAACATTTCATGATGGAAATGTCACCGAAAAAATTTTGTGGGGGACAATTCGTCACAAAAATCTGTCGCAAAATGATCTGCCATAAAATCTGCCTCAAATTGATACGGATTATAATCCACCGCAACTTCTTCTGTAATTGTGGCGGATGCGAATCCGCCGCAAAAAATCTGTTGCAAATTTGCTATTTTCTTGTAGTGTGTGGTGCTCTTCGTCTCATTTTCATTGACACTCTTAATCAACCTGCTGATTTGTTCACCAAAACTCATCATCCTGGATTGTTCCACACTCTAGTTTTCAAACTCAAGTTGCTTTCTTCTATACCTACTTGAGTTTGAGGGGAGATGTTAGCGTGATTGATTATGATTGATCATGATTAAGATTATGATTGATCATGATTATTTTTTAAAGATGATTGTAATTGATTTGATACATAATTATACTTTATTATTTTCCTTTCCTGTACAACAGTCTTCTTGTATAAATAGAGGCTAATTCCCCTGTATACATTCATTCAAAAATATACACAAATTTATCAATATTTGTCTCCCTATTTCTATTTCTAACTTCCAACAACATCAAATTGGGATAAGGTTTGTGTGGAAGGAAGTTTGAAAACGTGCATAATCTCTACCTTTCCCTTATCTTTAAATAATATAAAAAAAAAGAAACCACCAAGAAAACAAATGGATTTTGGGCTGTGTTATTCTAATCTTAAAGAGGCAATACATGTCCTTTGGTCCGAAAGTGAAATACTTAACATATTTTTTATACTAAAAAGGCAAGTTAATTTTTATATCTATTTTTATATAACTTTTTTTATATTAAATATTAATTTTATTTTATGTGGTTTGATCAGTAACTCACTAGTTAAATTAGTGACCCATTAACTTAGTATCTCGATCGAGTCAATGACCGGTCCAAGCTTAATAACTATAAAAATTATACTATTTATCATAAAATTTAATGTTTCAAATTTAATTTTATCCTATAAGTAATAAGTAACTTTCTCTATTTCTAGTTTTCAAAAAAGAAAAAATTTGTATTTATAATTTTGTGACACACAAATCCCCAAAAAAAAAAAACTTGGATTTGGTTCCTCTAAAGTGCAAGCTGCATTTTAGAGGATAAAGTGCACACATCCTAACCCTTAAAAGTAATAAAGGGTGTTAATGAATCCACTGCACTATTTTAATAAAATAATTATATATTTTTTTAAGAAAAAACTAACACTTCACCAGTTCACTGTTCCCACCATTTCCATGGGCCTCAACGAAGAACTCTTCTCGACTGTGCTACTACAGTTGGTTATTGCCACTGCAGTCTTGGCTGATTTTGATGTTGTTGTCGCCTCAATCATAGCTAATGCTGGCGTTGCCACCACCAGCGCTACCAACAAGAATCCCTTGGTATGGTTTGCTAGAACTACCGCTGCCTAAAATCTTGGGGGTATGACTTGTTGTTTATGCTAGCATTTTTGCAATCATCGCCGCCGACTAGAATCTCGAGTCATGATTTGTTTTCGATGCTAATGTACACGTAGCCACTGGCGCCGACGAGAATCCCTGAGTATTTGTTGTTGCTGATACCTGACATGTCGTTGCCACGGTAATTGAGGAGAATCAAGTAGCTGATGCCAGAGATGCCACTGCCACCAATAAGTTTCCAAGTGCCAATGGCGTTGCCACCGCTACCAAATAGAAATGAGTTGGATGAGTTGCTATTGAGAACAACATTACCACTACCGCCGCTGCGGCAAGCACGACCCTTGGCGATAGTCTAGCTCAATGTGAAAATCCCTATGACATATGTCACAACTAATATCGCAATGGGAACGACGAAAAATAAAATTTGAAAAAAAGATGAAAATGAAGTTGTCACCAATTTTAGTTTAAGGAAAACTAGGAAAACCTTTTTAAACAAAATGTGACCTTTGAAATTAGATTAAGCTTTGGACTCGATTATGCACAGGAAATGGTGAAAACTAAATCCTACAACATCCATGATACAACCGTCTTATGACGATTGCTTTAAGTTAATTGTGCAAATTTAATAATAACTTTAAAAATATTTGTTTCACTCCTTTTAACAAACTAATTTACAAAAATTTGCATTTTGACTTGACTTACGACCTATGTATTCCCAGAGTGCAATAAAAAGCTCAAAACCAACATAGCTTCAAGAAAATAATTGTGAGTTGGTTGATTTTAGTTTTGAAAAAGAATTTTTTTTAAGAAAAAAATAATTTTACTTTTGCATAGAGTTTAAGTTAAAACCAAATTACTCAATAAAACCCTTATCAGTCAAATGACCTTGAAGATAGAACCTGTCATTTAATCATTATCATTGGTTATTGTGTAGATTAACATATATATATATATTTGCAACCGAAGATCATGAAACATGCACTTTGATGACACTTTAAAGTTATCACAAAATCATGCCACTGAGTACAATAATCATAATTAAACAAGAAGTAAACTAATTTTAAACAACTTAAACAAGAAAACTCAAAGGTATTTCTCATTCATTTTTTTTTGGTATTATTATTTATTTAATTTTTAATTTTTTTTAATTTAAGTGATTTATCTATTTTTATCTACTCAATTATTTTTATTATATTTTTTTTTTTTTTTTCATTTTTATTATTTATTATTGTTATTATTATTAAATTAATTTTTTCCTTTTTTTTTTACTAGAGAATTCTAGAAAAAAGAGACTAACTCTCCTTAAAACAAAACTTAACCAAACTTCAAAGAAAGAAACAAATTTCCTAACATTCACAATAAAGTTATGACCCATTCGCCATTCTTAGCCCACAAAATCACAAAACTGATTTAGTTCTCCCCATAGCCCAAAACTCAACATCATCCAAACATCTACAAGAATTGGCCCCAAAAAGGGATGAACCTAAACTAAATTAAATGATTAGGATCTTTTCAAATTTTTTTAAATGATCAATTATAAAAAAAAAATAGATGCAAATGTTATAAAAAAATTTTACATATATAATTGGATCTCATCACTAATTTTATTTGTGTATTTCTCTTTTCTATAATTAACTATTTGAAAGAAAAAAAATTGAGAGTATCTTATCCTAAATTAAATTATAAAAGATTTCAACAAGTGAAACCACATTAACCAATAAAAAAAAATATAGAAATATATAAGAAGGCTTTGAGACTTGGAACGCTGAAACAGAGTCTGGGTTTTAGGAGAGGAGGGCGATGGTAATGGGTGAAAATGGTGGCTTGGTGTGCGACGGCGACATTGACTAATCACACTTAAAGGATAATGTAGTAGTTGTAATTTAATTTTGAGGTGTCAATTTTATATAGAGATAAATTTAAAAAATAGTTAATAGTGTGTTTGGAATGTAAAAATGATTTGATTTGTAAATCTAATCTAATTAAATTTTGTATTTGGAACGTTAAAAAATAAGAAATAATTTAATTTTAAAAATCTCATGGTTTCATTTCTTTTATTTAAAAATTTCATCAAATTTGATAAGATTTATTAGAATTTGATTTGATTTGAAATAGATAGATTATTTTACCCATAGCAAGTAGTAATTATCTCTCATAAGAGTAAAAATATAAAATAATAAAATCAAATCAAATCAATTCTCATTTTAATGGGTTTCAAATACAAAAATTAATTTCTAAATCAATTTAAATTCTATTTTTTAATAAGTTTCAAACACAAAATTTGATTTCTTAATTAAATTAAATCAATTCAAATCAAATTAATTCCAATTTTAATTGATTCTAAAGACTACATAAAGGAACAAAGAAACTAATGAAAAAAAAATATTAAATGATTAATAGTAAATAAAATTAATTTTAAATACAAATTTAAATGAAGCAAAGTAAATAATTTGAGTTTATGCGGATATAAGATGATTAAAGTTTAGAATTTATTAAGATTAATTTTAACATTAATAATCAAGTGTATGATATAAATTTCTTAATTAATAATAAATTATCAAATTATCAAATGTATTCTTAATAAAAAATCATTCATATCTAATAATTATTACTAATACTCAGATAATACAAACAAATTACAAAATATGAGAAAAATATTACTAAACTCATCTAAATATTTATTAATATAATTTAATAAAAAAATAAAATTAATAAATTTTAAATCTTAAAATTAAATAAAAATAATTTAATATAATAATATGAAAACAAATAATCAAAATTTTATCATTTTCTTAATACAAAAAATTTAACAAATCATAAAAAATTTAAAATATAATAAAATTATATCACTAAAATTTTCTATTACAATAAATTTTTAAATTTTCTATTACAGAAAATTTCTAAATTTTCTGCACTACAACGTTGCTGTCCGTGCAGCCTTTCTTCTTACTTTTTTTTCTTCTCCAACAGAGCGCCTTGCTCCACTTTTCTCAATCCGTACGGCCTAACCTCGTCCAATTCTTCTCCTTTTTATATTGTTACGGTTGTGCTTCCAATTTTAATAGGATTCCTTTTTTTTTTTTTTTTGCAACGCTTCCTTTTTTTTTATTTAGACTTCAATCGTTAATTTTTCTCTTGCTTGTATATTTTTTGCTAATATTAATTTATAAAATAAAATAATTAAATAGTATGATTAAATTAATTAAAATAAATGCAAGAATAAAAAAATTATCAAGTTAAAATCTTATATATATATATATATGTATTATTACTTAAGAATATTTTAAAGTAAATAAAAACTTAATTTAAAAATATACATTAATTTTAATAATTTTTATTCACATTTTAACATTTTAATCCAATAATAAGATATTTAAAGAGTACTTTCATGCATTAATCACACCTCCAACTTGCTTGTTACTAGTCTCTAACAATGAAAACGATTTAAAACAAAACTCAAAATAAATCATATCTCTAATCAATTCAATCAAATTTTATCTCAACTCAAGAATATCAATCATGTATTAGAACACCATGATTGTCACAAAAACTCTATCATCATCAAACTCAAAGTATGTGAATAATATAACTACTATGACATATACACATTATCTCTAAATATCACAACTAGAATCCCTATAAGAAAACATCTTTCAACTATATACAATCCTCACAAGAGTTACACTCAACAATAAAAATCACTTAAAAGTATGGTGTCACTCATAGCAAGTACATGTGAGTAAAATATTATGCACAAATCAAAACAAATATCTCACATATAAAATGATAGAAAGAATACTGAAAAAATAGAACAAATATCATTTCATTAAAAGATGTCAAGAAAAGACTTTACATCACACCTTACGATTAATAATGTACATTAGAAGAACCATGCAATCCCTAAGTTCAAATAGGACTTTATTAAGCTTATAATATGGGTAAAGGAAAAATATGAAGGCAAAGGAAAACAACAAAAATCAAAAGTGTTTCAAGAATATTTAGAGGCTTGATTTCTATACTTTCAACACAATTTTCTTTACCTTTTTTAAATCATTTTTTTTTTGTTTTTTAAACTCCTAAACTAGACTTTTTTTTTCCATTTCTTTTCTCAATTTTTTTCAACTTTGTAGCTTTTCAAATTTTTCTCTTCTTTTCTTTTTTTTTCTTGCACTTTCATTATGCCTTCTTTTTTTTTCTTATACCTTCTCATATTGTAATAATATTGCTTCTTTCCTGAAACACTTTGAGAAATGGTTAAGAAAGAAAGGCTCAATAAATAGGCTCAAATGAGTGACTAGTGGCAATATGTGAAAGAATAAAAATATTATTCTAAAGCTCAAAATAAGAAACATGGCCTAATATCATCTCTCAAGGAAACATACAATTCTACCAACTTCCATGACATAAGATTAAATGCAAGTGTGACATAAAACTTCTCTTTAGCCAAAATAATAATGAAACGATCTAGTAAGAAAAAAAAATCATGAGCACCACAATAAAACATTGGACGACCAAGAAAACACTCTGACAAGAAAAAATGAATCACTCAAAACTCACTCGGCAAAAATATGTTATCCACATACTTTCATCAAGTTTTCTAATTATTTTAATTTTTCAACAAAGAGACATGCAGAAGCAGTTATGAATAATGTGAAACAAGTTGAGAAAGATGATAGAAAATTTTTCCTCACAAAAGCGGAATAATGATAACATGACTAAAATTAAAGTTATTCTCATCCCCAATCAAAACCAAACATTGTCCTCAATGTTTCAAATTAAATCCGGACTTAAGAAACAATCACCAATATGAATCAAAGAAATTATTGGGATAAAAATAAATAGAGTAATGAGGAGGAGTCACATACTTAAAATGCTTAACAATTAAAAAAAGAAGACGATAAAATGATAACTACACCCTGATAATGGTTAGTAATGACAAAAACAAAATAAAGTAAAATGAAATAAACAAGCACGCAAAATAAAATTGTTTCTTTTTTGGGTTTTGAATTTTTTAAATTTTTTCGTTGGTCGACACTATTTACATCCTTATACAAAGGCTCTGAAATTTGGGAGACATTTAAGCCGATTCAATAAAAACATAAACAAAATACTGAATTTGCACCCACACCCCCCAACTTAAATGAAACATTGTCCTCAATGTTTAAGACTCAAAATTGAATGAGGAGTAGCCAAAATGGGTAGAATGCACTTGATGAGTGACGTGTGTAGCTCACTAAGCACCAAAGATGATAATCTGAAATGAAAAAATGAAACTAACTTGCAAACAAAAACAAAGAAAACAATAGCAAACAAAAAGGAAAAGAAAGAAAATAAGAGAAAACAAAAATATAACAAAAAAAAGAAAAACATACCTGTGTGGTGTGGTCAAGGTTGTTAGATTGGATCCACAAGTTGAATGTCTTCCATTTCTGGAACTTGCCTATCAATTAGAACTTTAAGGCGTTAACCATTTACTTTAAAGATTCGACTATCCTTAGGATCCTCTATTTCTACCGCCCCATGTGAAAAAACATTCTTCACTACAAAAGGGTCGGTCCCCCTAGATCGAAATTTTTTTGGATGCTTATAAAGTCTAGAATCATATAAGAACACTCGATCATTAGGCTTAAATGTTTTTCTCAAAATATTTTTATAATGAAATGCTTTCATTTTAGCTTTATAGATTCTAGAGTTCTCATAAGCATCATTTCTCAATTCCTCTAACTTGGTCAACTAAAATTTTCTAAGCTTACATGTTTCTCCCATGTCAAAATTGAAACGCTTGATCGTCCAATAAGCTTGATGCTCAAGCTCCACAGGTAAGTGGCAAGGCTTTCCAAAAACAAGTCTATAAGGTGACATTCAAAAGAGAGTTTTGAAAGGTGTACGGTAGGCCCAAAATGCATCAACTAGTCTCAAAGACCAATCTTTGCGATCCGGGTTGATTATTTTTTCTAAAATTTGCTTAATTTTCCTATTTGCAAGTTCTACCTATTCACTTGTCTAGGGGTGGTAGGCAGTAGAGATCTTGTGTACCATCTCATATTTTTTCATCAAAGCCTCAAAAGAATAGTTGCAAAAGTGTATACCCTGGTCACTAATGATAGCACGTGGTATACCAAATCAAGATAACACATTTTTTTTTGAGAAATTTCATGATCGTCCTATTATCATTGCTCCTGCAAGTTGCTGCCTCTACCTATTTTGACACATAATCTATATCCACAATAATATGTTGATATCCAAAAGAAGGAGAAAATAGTCCCATAAAATCAATGGCCTAATAATAAAAAATTTTAATCACTAAAATTGAGTTTAAGGGCATCATATTACAACGGGACATAACTCTTAACTTTTGACACTTTTCACATGAGCGACAATAAATGTTTGCATCTTTAAACAAGGTGGGCCAATAAAATCTATACTGCAAAACTTTTGCAGTGGTTTTCTTCATTGAAAAGTGGCCCCCACAAGCTTGGGAGTGACAAAATTTCAAGACGCTAGCAATCTCTTTATCAGGGATGCAATGCCTTAAAATTTGGTTAGGGCAGTATTTGAAAAGAAAAGGGTCATCCTAATAGAAATTACATACCTCAGTCATGAACTTCTTCTTGTCATGAGCGTTCCATTCCACCGGTATCTCACTTGTAGTTAAATAAGTCACAATATGATAAAACCATGGTAGAGAAGTAATAGAAAATAAATGCTTATCGAGAAAATCATCTCTGATTGGCAGGGGATCAGAGGTGTCCTCAAATGTGAGCCTCGAGAAATGGTTAGCCACTACGTTCTCCACTCATTTCTTATCTTTCATGGTGATATCAGATTCCTGTAAAAGTAAAATCTATCATATTAGTCACACCTTAGCATCCTTCTTTGTAAGAAAGTACTTAAGGGTTGGATGATCTATGAAAATAATTACAAGAGAACTAATCAAGTAAGCACGAAACTTATCCAAAGCAACTAGCATAATAAATGACAAAAGGGTTCCCCTCCCTTCGCTATCCAAGAATAGCACCTACAACAAAATCATTAGCATCACACATGATCTTGAAAGGTAAAGTCCAATCAGGTGGCTGCATTATTGGTGTTGAGGTAAGCTTGCCAATTAGCATTTTAAAGGCCTCTTAACAAGCTTGTGTCCACTCAAATGAGGCATTTTTAGCTAAGAGGTCACATAATGGTCAAGATATAGTGGAAAAATTTTGTGTGAACCTTGATGCGAATTTTAAGTTACAAACCCAAGTGCAGGTTATTTCAAGTAATAAATTCTTGGAATTCTGAGGTCAATTCACAAGGAATTAATGAAGAAAAAATTCTTTAACGTAAGGAAAATATTTTGTGACAATAATAAATGTGATAAAATTTGGTCACAAATAAAAAAAGATTTACTTGGGTTAGGAGATCCACTCTTGGTAAGTAAATTAAGGACAATATTAATTTTTTTATAACTTAATTAGAATCCACGCATAATGGAAGTTTCAATCGAAAAATACAACATTTAAAGTTCATTTAAAATTATATACGTAATTATATTATGGTTCCTTTAATTATTTATTAACACCACCACTTATAAATGAACTCAAGTATTCATTGTGCCAACCTCTTGTCTACAATGAATCAAGATCTCCACTTTACAAGGAGTGTTTCTAAATTGATTGAAAACAAAATACAACACATATAATGACCACTTGATAATATATAATTTAAGCATAAGAAAGAAATTAATCTAACCTTAATTTATTATCAAAAACTTCACTCTTTCACTTAAGTAAAATGAAAATTAGTTACTCATACACAAGAAGAAAGAAAGAGAGAAGAAGAAGAAGAAAAAAAAACATAACTTTAATTTAAAACAATAGAAAACTATAACAAGATAAACAAATAACACAATAACATGATCTTGATTTCTAAAACCAAGATTCCTAAATGATCAGCCAATGGTGCCTTTTATAGAGGATGAGGGATACAAAATGACAAGGGGACTAATTAATGAGTGAATGGATGAGTAGGTGGATGAGTGAAAAATGTCAAATAGTGATTTGATGAGTGAAAAATTATTGAGATTCTTGTCTCCGAAATCGTTCAATGCTGAACTCAAGGATGCCATCAAAAAATAGAAAAGTGGTCTTCATGAAAGTTGTAGAGCTCTCTCTTATCTTTCCTACAAGATAAGATACATAATTTTAGACATATAGAACTCAAGATATGGCTGAAATACAGAAATAGTGTAAGATTTCAATAATGCTGAAAAAAATCAATTAAGCCTAATTTGAGTCCAAACTTACAAAACATAATCAAACTCAATCAATTAAGTACATGGAGAGTGTAAATGACTAAAAATGAGAGTTTATTAAAGTATAAAATATGTGATTATCAAACCTCCTATAAAAGCCCACATTACCAAAAAAAGATCTCGCATCCTTTACTGTCTTAGGTGTAGGCAACTTAGAGATTAATTCGATCTTAGATTGATTAACCTCTATCCCCTAGAAGAAATAATATGCCCTAAGACAATACCTGAAGGTACCATAAAGTAGCATTTTTCCTAATTCAAAACCAATTCCTTCTCCTCACAACGAGTCAACACACTCTCTAAATTCAATAAGCATGCATCAAAAGAAAATCCAAAAATAGTCAAGCCGTCCATAAAAACTTTCATGCAATTTTCAATCAGGTCATTAAAAATGCTCATCATGCAACGTAGAAAAGTTACAGGTGCATTACACAATCCAAATGACATTCTATGAAAAGCATAAGTACCAAAAGAACAAGTGAAAGTGGTTTTATCCTAGTTTTCTAATGCAATTTCAATTTGATAATAACTAGAATAACCATCCAAGAAACAATAAAAAGGATGACTAGTCACACGCTCAAGAATTTGATCAATAAATGGGAGAGGAAAATGGTCGTTCTGGGTGACAGCATTCAACTTTCTGTAATCAATGCACATCCACAAACCAGTCATAAGTTTTGTAGGGACTAATTCTCCCATGTCATTCTTTACCACAGTAACACCTGACTTTTTAGGAACAACCTATATAGGACTTACCCGTTTACTATCAGTAATAGGATATATGATTCCAACATCTAATAGTTTCAACACTTCATTCTTCACCACTTCTTTCATATTAGGGTTAAGCCTATGCTGGGGGTCTCTATGAGGGATAGTTCCTTCCTTCAAATTAATTTTATGATAGCAGACCAGGGGATTAACACCTTTTATATTAGCAATTCTCCAATCTAAGGTTGACTTATGCTCACTTAGGGTCTGAATTAGTGTCTTACTTTGAGACTCAGACAATTCAGATGAGATAATAATAAGAAAAGTATCAGCTTAACCAAGGAAAACATGCTTTAAACCATTAGGCAGAGGCTTCAATTCAACCTTGGGTGCTTCCACACTTGAAGGAATTTGTTTTTCACCTTTCTCATGTAACTCTTCAAACTTCGGTTGCTATGCTCGAGTGCCATAATCTTGAGTTCTATAAAAAATAGCATAAATATCAACTACATAAGATAGATTACTGATAAAATCAAATTCAGAATTAACAAGAAAATACTCAAAGGAATCAAAACCATGGGCTGTAAAAACTCCTCTATCCATGAGTGAGTCAACCATGTATATCTGGTGGTCCTCATTGTAACATCTCAATATTTGCTATCCAGATATATCGTCATATAAAAGAATAGCCAATACTGGTCGTGCTACTTCTAACATACAACCAAACATTTATACAAATAATTATGGAGAGTCATGATAACAAAAGTTATATATATACATCATTGCCTCAAAGGGCACATTGTAATACATAAACTTTCAAAACAACAAGATCTAGCATAATATATAAGCTTTGTCAACATCAAGCCTATAACTATACTAATCTTCATACATCTTCTTTTTCCTTTTCGAAGAACTCGCATATGGATTTACATGGCAACACAATCGGGGTGAGAAATCGTAATTTTCAATAGAAGTATTTTAAAACCAGCATATATACATTCACATAAATAAATGCAACTGCCCATACAATTGCAATGCATGATTATGTTATGATTACCAACCACTCATACAATTGTCATACTATGTCAAATTATGCCTTATGTTCATGCCTATACAATATCCTAAATATGTAATGTATAATGTATGATACCATTTATAAGAATCAAGTTCTATGGTAATGTCATGACATGCATGAATCTCGAACAAAATAAAGGAATCTTTCCCAAGTCTTGAATAAGTATTGGAAACTCAGTTCCAGCAGTCTTCATCTCGAGTAGTGAGGGAATTGAACCGTCCTCATCAACGCGGTCTTCAACTTTGATTGTAACATCCTCTTCAACCTAATGATATTAATCAAGGTTATAGCAGCTCAATAAGACTAGTATAACTTACCTGGTAATTTTAGGTGAATTGTTTGGATTAGATTGAGCGTAAATCTATAACACTGAATATGAGAAATATCTCAAAATAATTCAGAACTTAGCTTAAATAGCTAAAAGGATGGGAATAAATATAGTAAATTTATTCCTAAGTCATTAAGGATTGGAATGAGCTATATAGAATTTTGGAAGATTAAATAAGTTAGTTTAACATTTTAATGACATTGAGATAGTGTTTAAAGACCAAACTAAACAAATAAAGAGCTCAGAAAATTATAAGATTAAAAACAAATGTAAAATAGAGGATAAGATTAATTTGAGAATGGAAACAAATAAAAAATGGACACTTGGAAGCTTCTAAATTCAACCAGTGATGAATAGTAAAGCTTAATGTCTGATAAAGGTGTATATAGATATTTGTGGAAAAATAAAATTGGGAAGTGCGTGAAATCCTAGAATTTTTCCTAATGCCCATGGAGGTTGAAAAATTTACTTCTGAGAAATTTAAGTGTCTTTAGCAGATAAAAATTTCTCTGCTAGATTTCACTTTTTCCCTTCTATTTTTCCTTCCCCATTGACCCCATACCCTCATGATTACTTGAGAGATATTTTTCTCTCTCATTTTCTCTCCCTCACCCTCGGTTACCTAACCAAAAAGAGAAACAAAATGAAAGAAAAGAAAGATGACAAGAAAGAAAGAAAAGATAAAGAAATAAAAAGAGAAAGAAGAGAACGAGACAACAAAAATAGAAATGAAGAAAAGAGAAAATAAAGAAGGAAAGAGAGAAAAGGAGAAAAGAAAAAGAAGAAGAGGGGGACATGAACCATAGTAGAAAAATGGAGAAAAGAAAGAAGGAAGAAGACCAATAAGAAATAAAAAAGGGCAAGGATCCATGGAAACCAAGTTAGGGAGATTTTTTCACTCTTTTCTTCCTTTTGCTCCTTTGTGTTTCAAAATCTGAAATTTGATGGTTTTGCTTGAGATTTTGTCTTGAAGATGAAATATTTAAGCTTTTAAGTTTTGATTATGAACAAAGTTTCAAACTTTACCTTTGATTTCTTGATGAATGTGGGATTTGAAATGGTTGTTAGAAACCTTTATTTAATCTTTGTTTTGAATGGATTTTCTTTGAATGTTTGTGCTGAAAAATTTGATGATATGATGATGGTTTGAATTAATGAGGGAAGATGTGTGTTTTATGTCTTGATTGTGGTTGAGAGATTTAAGTTTGAGAGGTGTTGATGGAGGCATACTGCTGCTGGTTTGATTTTTGGAGAAACCAGAATAATAGGGGAAGTCACGACACCATCCATGGAGAGTCACGACCCCTAAGTTTTTGTTTTATAACAAATGTTGTCCGAGAAGGAGGAGCCGTTATACTAAAAGGGAAGAGTCATGGCACAAGCCTCTAAGCCGCAGCACTCTTGAAGGGATGCCGCGACCCTTATTGGAAAAATGCCATTTTTGTGATTTTGCTATGATTTACTTTATATTCTGACCTAAAATGATAAAATGGAATGCATTGATATTTGATTGAAGATTTGATAAATGATTTTCATGATGTTATTGCCTCAAAAGAGATTGATTGATGAATTTGTAAACTATTGCATATTGATGAAATGTGAGGCCTTGTGCCATGACATGATGGAATCAAATGAGAATTTATGATTCGAGAAATGATTTCATGAGATTTGAATACCATAATGGGATTGATTGGATTATGCATTTTATTGCATATTTGATGATTTGATAAACAAAAGAGTTAATGAAATGATTTGAATTGTAAGAGTAACTCATTACCTAGGATATCTTTAGACCTAGAGGAGACTTGGAAATGGTGGTTGAGGATAGACATTGCCTTACCACTTGAGTATTAAGGTTAAGGATGGCCATTTCCTTCCCTTTTGCCTGAGTTTCTCCCATAGTTGATGTGTAGTTGAGGATGAACATTTCTTCTCTACACTTGAGGTATTCCTAGTTGAAGGATAGTGTGAGGAAAGATGATACCCTCCCTATCTACAGTACTACTCACCACTATAATGAGGATGGACATTCTCTCAGTGTTGTGGTTATATAGCATGATAAACTACTATGAATGAGTTATCTGGTATAGTATTGTGCAGCGTGATAGACCACTACAAATGTGTTACCCGGTGTAGTACTGTGTAGCATGATAGACTGCTACAAATGGGTTACTCGGAGTAGTTTTGTGTAGTGTGATAGACCGCTGTAAATGGGTTGAGGTGCACCAACATGAAAGCAGGCTACTACCCTGTGATCGATATTGTGAGGATGGATAATTCCCTCCATACTATTTGATTTGAGATAACACATGTGTCCTGATGATTTGAGACACGAAATTTTTGTCATAAATGAGACTTTCTTGAGATTTGATAAATGATTTACGATTTGACAACTTGAGATTTGAGATACGAAGACATGATTTTCGATGAATGAGTTCTCTTGCTTGATTTGATTTCATGAGATTTGATGAATTGTATTATGTTTTGAGACATGATTTCTGATGAATGAGTTCTCTTGCTTGATTTGATAATTGATGGTCTAAATGACATTTCTTGATATTTGAAGATATGATTTTCGATTTATTGATTTGAGTCTCGATGACTCTGGATATGAAGAATTTCAAATGATATATTTTTATAATATGACTAATGATTTTCAAGATTTAAATCTTGATGTGATTCTTGATGATTATAAATGATTTTCATAATTAAATGAACCCTTGTTTCGGGAAGAGGAAGGACCCGATTTGGGTTTTGCCACCTTCCTACGTATTATATTATGCAGAAATGATTTGAAATGATTTTCTCCAAAAACAGCTGAAATTATTGTGATGACACATTTTTAAACGAACTACTGAGAATTTTGATTCTCACCCCCTACATTTTTAATTTTCATGATAATTCCAGGAAGGATCTACAGTTGACAAGCAAGTTGAAGCAAGACAAAGCTCATGGATGAAGAGATATCCTAGTTAGTTTGATCAAATTTTGTATAATAGGACAATATAGGTATTTTATGTCTAGATATTATATAATTTGCATATGATTCATTTCATATTATATGTGTAATATGCTTCCGCTAAAGGCTCATATTTTGTATACTATTATATTATTTCTTTGAAACATTGTGAATATTCACAAGTAATGTACCAAATTTTAATTACTAATGCTTAATCCAGACACATCATTAGTGTTAGTAATTTGGGATGTTACATTGATCATTATGATAGGAAGGGTTGATTACCTTCTCATTCAAAATCATATTTGATCACCTACAATAATCACTGTGATAGGAATGGTTGATTACCTTCTCATTCAAAATCACATTTGATCATATCATAAGCAATGAAGACTCAACCTCATCAACCTAGCTATGAAACAACAATTATGCCAATTACTACAATAACTAGCATGTCAATTGATGTACATTCCTAACTATAAACATGAAATACAATAATGTTAAGTACCACAATAATTAACATACCAATTGATTTATATTCACCATATATACACTTCATGAGATACTCCTATTAGAGTCTCAATACTCATTAAGAAGCATAAAAGAAGAAACCATACCATTGAAAGGCTCCATGGCACCAAACACAACTCATAGTTGCTCCCAGACACCCACGCCGTGGCACCCAAGTGCCACGCCACAGCATGCATAGCAAAACACAGATTCTACAGAATTCTGCAGATACAGGTACTGTTCCATTGTAACTTACCCCTTATCCAATCACTCAAACTGCACATCCAAATGATTTCCAATCTTACACAAGGTCCATCTATACAAAGAAACTCTTATTCCATTTTGATTTCACTCAAAATCATAATTCATGGAAAATTAACCACATCAAAACCTAAAACCCCAAATCTCAACTCAAAAGGAATTCAAGGTGTACAAAGGCTAGAAATTCATTTCCATGCATCCAACAACTCATAAACAAGTCATCCTTAAGTTCTCCAATAAGATTCAAGCCAAAAACACTAAATCACACTCAACGTCTAATCCTCACATCAAGCCATCACTATGAACAAAATGAAAAAAAAGAAAGATGAGCAAGAATAAGGTTTTCCCCTACCTCAAAGTTCAGAAATTGAAATCATTTAGTCATTCCTCTACAAAGCTAAGTTCTCTCCCTTGCTTGGATGATGATCCTTCTCCTTTAACTCCTTGCTTTCCTTTCTCCTTGCCCTTTTCTATTTGCAGCCATGAAGAGAATAGAGAAAATAAGACAATTATCTCACTTTGGTGACTTATAAAGGCCAAGGCAGAAACTAGCCCAGTCGTGCAACCATTTAGTCACCTAAGTGACTACACAGACAAACCCCGATCTGCTAAGAACGCTTGGATTTCACCAAACTAAGTTTCTTAACTTTCAACAAGTTTAAAATAAATCTTAAGATTCATTAAAAATCTTGTTTCACCATTTTCATATTTTTTATATCTGCTGGGGGTTAATCCAACATTAAAACACAACCAATATGTTTAAAAATGCCAAACTAACTCCGATTAACCTCAAACTTTAACCACATCTACTTCCACACATTTGTGACCTAGAAATAAGTTCCATACACTTATTTCCATTAACTAAGCAATTTAAGTCAAATCCAAGGCTAAAAATAATTATATTTCACACATAGTGCTATAGCAATGTGACTAAACGTGCTCAAACGGTCACAAAAATTAACAAGCATGATAATCAGGTATTAGGCTACCTTCGTAACCATATACAAGTCTCATGTTTTCATGGGTGTTACACTCGTCATGTTGGGAAATTCGTGAACAAAAGCATATTAGAAAAAAGATTCTCACCAAGGATTCATGTGAAAAAAGGCCATGATTCATGATTTTCGAGTTTACCTCTTGAAGCTAGAAAAGAAATGATCATTGCAAATCACCAGCACCGTAGCAATGATGATGCCTCTAAGTAATCCACACGAATAGACTTACAAACATCCAATGTCGACAATCTTGGAGTCCCATGTCTCTAGCACAGTGCTCGTTGTGAAGAAAAGAGAAACCTGTCACTTTCTAACTCATTATTTCTATAAGGGTACAACTAGAGTTCATTGTGTATACCTTGACAGCCCCTTAGCAGTGCTATTTATAATAGTGACTTTCTTATGCAGTGAGAGTAGCAGCAGGGTTAGCAGTACGACCTTGGACTCTTTTGTTATGAGTCTAACCCACAATGGAATCCTAGTCCAACTTAGATTCTCATTGCTTCAATTTAGTCTATTCTATGTATGTGACCCTATAGGTTCTCATGACGTTGGCAGTAATATTAAAATCCTATTTTAATATTACAAGTAGTAAGCGGTATCTAACAACACATCACTACTACCTAAGTAATGAGAATGTCAATGATTTGACATAACCTTTCTGTGACTAATGTTTCCGTATAGTTTAGTTCCTTTGTTCATATATCTAGATTGAACACAAGGCATGGTATGTATCACCCTTGTATAGTTCAATCTTCTATTTCTTGATACTCAAGTAGACTTAGTAATAACAAATGAGATCAATATATCATATTGACTCATTTGAGCATGTTTATGCATTTCGTAGTCTCACTCAATCAGGGGTCCCGAAGATATCACTCCTGTTATATAGGAGGGACAAATCCCATTTAGGTCACTCACATCTCTCTACATAATTCGCGGTATGTCCAATAGCCAACTTTATAATCACTTTTGTTATAGATGATGTTTGATGACACTAAAACATACAACTCCTCATGTAGGAATCGTAGTGATTTCAAGTCAAAGAACCACATACATCATTGTCACTTTGAGAATCGCTTATGACACTCATGCAATGATTTATTCAGCGTTCACGTGGTGGGTCAGTCCAATACATAATTACTCTAATATGTATTCATGTGAAGACTTAATATCTCATATCCATGACTCATGAGATATAGTCATCAATCTACACACATATTAGTCTCAATGCATTATTGTTGTCCTAACTAACAATAATACTTGACTAGGGACATTTAAGAATAGTATTCTGTATCTATCCAATAAGATCTCACGATCAAGTCATCCACTTGATGTCCTATGACATTAAACTTACTATTCTAAAGACTTTATTATGTTTATTATAAATAACACAATAAATAAAATACCTATGTATTAAATAAATAACATAATACAATGTATATAAGTACGATCAAAATAAATTGACCTCTAGGGCATACACCAACACTCGTCATCATGTTATGGTTATTTTTCAATATAAAAGATATTCACCTCGAGAGTCATGTTTCTGAAAGAAAGCTTCATAAGCCCTTTCCTGCAATTAATAAGAGCATTAACAGTGAGAATAAAAGGCCTACCTAAAATAAAAAGAATTTTAGAAGTAGTATTAATAGCAGAGCTAGTGTCGAGGATTAGGAAATCAACAAGATAATAAAATTTGTCAATTTGAATTATAACATCATCTGCCGGGGTACTTTAACTGAACGGTCAGCCAGTTGCAATACCACAGTGGTTGGTTTGATTTCTCCCAACCCCAACTGCAAATAAATAGAATATGGTATTAAATTCAATCTAGCAAAGCTTGCCCAAACTCATATTTTTGATGCTGCATGTAATGGTTGGACAACTAGGATCTTTGTACTTGGGAGGAATACATTGCTCAATTAGGGCACTAACTTATTCTGTTAGGAATGTTATCTTTTTAACATGGTACTTCCTCTTAACTGTACACAAATCCTTGAGAACTTTTGCATAAGTAGGAACTTGTTTAATCACATGCAAAAAGGAAGATTAATTTTTACCTGCCTTAGATTCTCTAAGATCTCATTGTTAGGATTCAAAATTCACTTAGTTGATTTTAAAGCTTGAGGGAATGGTAACTTAATAAGACTCTTTGTCACCTCAAGTTCCTTAGGTAGCTCGACATCACTATTATCTTAATTCATTTTCACATCCTTTGATTTTTTTGTTGTTGGGATGTGTAATGATGTACCACTTCATGTTATAATGGTACTCACATCCTTCAAATTCTCGTGTCATGTGTTGACCATGACGTGCAAACTGAACTTGAGAGGGGAACTTACCTCGCTCATTCACACTCAAGGAATTCATCAATTTGGACACTTGGCTCTTTATCTTCTTGTTTTCTTCAACAACCTGCGTAATTAAAGATTCAAACTTTTGGTTATTCTTACCCTGTGCCTTAATAAAAGAATGCAAAGTGTATTCTAAAGGACTCCAAGAAGGTGAATGTACATGATATGATGTAGGATATGATCTAGGGGTTGTGCAGGCAACTGGTTTGCAAACTTCTAGCTAAAATTGGGGTGATTGTGTCACCTCGAATTATAAGTATTAGAAAAAGGTGTAAAAGGCTTCTTGTACATACCTAAGGTATTACATTGTTCTTCGTACATCTTTCTCATCTCAGTAAATGTGAGACATTCTTAGGCAAGTTGATATACCTCGCCATACACAAAACGTGGTTTAAAAGACTCTACATGATTAGCCACATATGTTGGCTTTAAGTCCTTAGTCTTTAACACCTCTAGCTCCTTAGTGAGCATATCAACCTTAGCCTTTAGGTTATTCTCTTCCCTGAGATAGTAAATTCCTCCAACATTTAGGTTTCTTACAGGTCATGACCTATTTGTGCTCTCAGTAGCACTAGGTCTAGTCCAAGTATGAACTTTTTCATTAAGCTCATTAAGGTATTTTATGTCCTCATCAAGATCTTTCTGTAAGAACTTACCATTACACACCATCTCCACAAATTGGCATTCTCTAGGTGTAAGTCCCTCGTAAAAATAGCTCGCTAAACACCAATTCTTATACCCATGTTGAGGACACATACTTAACAAGTCTTTAAATCTCTCCAAAGACTAACATAAAATATCACTATCTTTTTGTGCAAAGGTAGATATTTGTCTTTTTAAAGCATTGGTCTTATGTTGAGAAAAATATTTATTAAAGAAGATCTGAGTCATCTCATTTCATGACCTAATAGATTGTGGTCTCAGTGAATATAGCTAACTCTTAGCTCTATCATTCAAAGAGAAAGGAAAAAACATAAGTCTTACAGCGTCATCAGTTGCATTTTGAAAAGTCACAACTACTTCCTCAAACTCCCTAATGTACAAATATAGATTTTCATTTTCCAAGTCATGAAACGTAGGGAGTAACTGTATCATCCCTGTTTTAAAATTTAGTTGGGGAGTATTAGCTGGAAACATGATGCATGACGATGTGGTTGTGCGTGTAGGGTGGAGGTAATCCTGAAAGGTATTAGTGGGTTGATCTTTGTGTTCGTTTATTTCCTCAAAATTAGAAGAAGTATCAAACAAATGAATAGAAAAATCAGACTCTGACTCTGACACAGGTCTACGAGCAAATCAACCTAAGGTGTCTCTATACATGTGTATTCAAGGTAGAGAAAAATGCAACACTAAAAAAATTACAAAATAAAAGAAAATAAAATAAAGATGTAGTAGGCTAAAAGAAGGAATGAAGTTACTGCCTTTAAAAATTGTTGAAATGAAAAATTGATTAGCAATTCTTCTACTATCTCTCCATCAACGACACCAAAATTTGATTACACCTAAAGAATAATGTGGTAGTTGTAGCACAATTTTGGAGTGTCGGTTCTGCAGAGAGACAAATTAAAAAAATTGCTAAAGGAACAAAGAAACTAAAGAGAAAAAAATATTAAGTGATTAATAGTAAATAAAGATTAATTTTAAATATAAATTTAAATGAAGCAAAGTAAATAAATTGAGTTTATGCCAGATGTAAGATGACTAAGGTTTAGAATCTACCAGCATTAATTTTAACATTAACTATATTAAATTATTATATCCAAATATTTTAACTCATGAACATCTAGCGGCAAGCATGTAATTACAGAAGATCTATCAATAAAACACTAAAAATAATAATCAAGTATATGATAAAATTTTCTTAATTAATAGTAAATTTTAAATCATCAAATGTATCTCTAATAAGAAATTACAATTGATATTCAACAATTACCACCAACACTCAAATAATACAAATAAATTACAAAGCATAACTAAACTCATCTAAAAATTCATTAATATAATCTAATAGGAAAATAAAATGAATAAGTATTAAATCTTAAAATTAGATAAAAACAATTCAATATAGTAATACCAAAACAATCAAAGTTTTATCATCTCCTTAATACAAAAAATTTAACAAGATATAATAAAATTAGGATATAATAAGATTATCTTACTAAAATTATCTATTGCAAACAACTTCCAAGTTTTCTACACTACAACTAGAGGTGTTCGTAGGTTGAGTTAGGTAGGTTCAACAATATTTTTAGACCCAACCTACTCACTAGAGTAGCGGGTTGGGTTGGGTTGGGTTTGGTCGAACTCGTGGGTCTGACATATTTTTTTTTTAAAAAAATTCCTAAAAAAAAGTCAAAATAAAAAATCTAATAAATTAATACCATAACTATCAATGTCAAATAAACTAAACATCATAAGTTAATAAGTGCATAACAAACTAATAACTAACAAGTCTTATTATGTCTGGTATAAATTAAACAAAGTTAGTCATAACTCAAATAACAAACTAGTCTCAAACATATACAATTACATAACATCTCTACCAACAGTTTGTCTAGAAGAAATTTGGAATTGAGGTTGCATAACTTGAGCAAAACTTTTAAAGTCCTCATTTTTAACAAATTTAAATAGAAGCTCATCAATGATAATCATTTTAGTAAGTGCAATCCTACACTCTACTTGATTAAAAGACAACACCTTGAGCTTTGCGTTACCATCATTTTCTTCTTCACATTTCTTTAGAAATCCAAGAGTTTTTTTGCCTCTTGTCAACATGTATATTGAGGCTTTTCTTACACATTGACAAGTGCCTAGACAAATTAGTTGTACCATGATTTCTAGAACCACATACATATATTTTCCCATAATAATTGCATTCAGCTTTTTCACCATTATCTTTTTTGGTAAAATGTTCCCACACATGTGAACTTGGTCTTGAAGGCTTTTTCAGAAGTATGAATAATTTTTTACCAGCAGATGATCCTCCTCCTTATTTAGTAACTAAACGTTCAACATGTTGGGAAGGTTGCACATAACCTAGGGGGATAGGAGTACTTCAAATTTGCTCTTCTCTAGTTAGTGAATGATCAAGATTTAGTTGTCATTCATCAGTCATTTTCTATCATCAATAAGTAAAAAAATATCAACCTAACAATGTAATAAACCATTAGTGAATATTTATAAATATACTTATCACGAAAGAGAAATTAGACGGAATTAACTTGAAAATGCAAATGCAAATTTTAGTAGCATTGTTCTATTTCCCTTTCCAATACTGACATTTAAACTTGAAAATTAAAAAAAATTATTTCACATTCAATTAAAACTCAAGAAATCCAACTAGAGAACTGGCAACATGAAGGGAAAAGGGTGCAAAATGCCTTCACGATCAACAATCTTGTCCTATAGAATGTTAACGCCTTCACCTAATGCGAGTGCACCAAGCCCACTTGCTATGGCGCCGATAGCCAATCCATCCCTCAACCCTCCAAGCTTGCTCTTCTTTTTCTCTAGCGATACTATATTCATCGCCTGCCCACTCTGCTCGTACCCATAGCTCTGTTGCCTGCTCTACCTCCTGTAACTTCCTTGCCTGTATGGTGTAGCTGCACTGTACCCAGCTGCACTCCCTCTTATGTTCCAGATTTATATGAAAAGAGCAGAGGAAGAAGGCTTACCTGCTGGGATTGCGTGGTGCAGAAAACTGAAAAAGCCGCATGAGGGAAGAGGGACGCGTGGCTATGTGGTAGCATGACTAGTTGTAGAGAACGACTGGGCGATTGAGTGGGAGAAGAAGCAATGGTCACGGACTCACAGCGACAATGTAATCACTGAGGCTGGGAGATAGGGTGGGAGAAGAAGCAATGGTCATGGACTCAAGGCGCAAATGCTGAGAGCTTGGGAGAATGGCTACACTACGGAGAACTAGTTGTAGAGACTAGTTGTAAAGAAGAAATAACTACTAGTTGCGCTGGGGCCAATGGAGAGGGAGTAGATATATAAGGTTTTAATGCCTTTTTCTTTTTTCACTTTGTCCTCTATTTGTTAGCGTATTTACATGGTCTAATGCTGTTCCTAGCTATATCAGAGAGGATATTTATGAACCTTAAAGACATTTTTCAAGCAAAATGTACACTCTGTCTGGGTCACTTTTTTTTTTTTATATAAAAAAAGGGTGGGTGGGTTGGGTTGGGTTGAAAGTGTTCTGACCCACACACTGTGGGTTGAAGCATTTTTCAATTCGACCTAACCCGCGGACCCAACTCGTATTTTATGAGTTAGATTGGGTCGAAACCTGCGAGTTCGTAGGTCGACCGGACCTGTTGGACACCCCTAACTGCAACATTGCTGCCCGTGCAACCTTTCTTCTCTTATTTTATTTTTTGAACGACACTCCTTGCTCCACTTTTCTCAATCTATACAGCCTGATCTCGTCCAATTATTCTCCTTTTTATATTGTTACGGTTGTGCTTCCAATTTAATAGGATTCTTTTTTCTCTTTGCATGGGCATAGCCTCCTTTTTTATGAGTTTCAATAGTTAATTTTTTTCATATATTTTATTTTATTTATATTAAAAATTTATAAAATAAAATAATGAAATAAGGAGATTAAATTAATTAAAATAAATATAAAAAATTATCAAATTAAATTATAATATATATAAATTATTACTTAAGAATATTCTAAAATAAATAGAAATTCAATTTAAAAATATACATTCATTCTAATGATTTCTATTAACATTTTAGCATTTTAATCCAATAATAGAGTATTTAGAGAACATTTTCATATACTTATCATTGATCGACGGCTCCGGTAATTGGGAAGCGATGGTCTGAGATCTTGGTTGATGGGGCTTGGTGGTTCTGATGGTTCAAGTTGGTGGCGGTGGGAGAGGTCGCGGTTGGCATAGGGTCGTGTGATTTGGCTTCTATTTCTGTGGTTGGTGATTCGTGGTGGTTCTGTGGTGGGGCGACAATCTAGGACGCGGTGGTGGCCAATGGCTTGCGCATGGGCTACTGGGTTGGGGACAATGGATCTGTGCAACGACGAAATGGCGTTATGGTGGTCGGTGCTCTAGTTCATCGAGGTGCGAGGCAGTCCGGCATGGTAGTGAAGGTGGTAGCTGGGAGTTGATTCAGAGCAATGGCAGGGATGGGATGACACTGCCTTAGGTTGGATGAGTTACTGGAGTTTGCTTAACTATGTACTTAGTTTTAGTTTTTTCTTATTTTAATGGTTTTTTTTTTTGTTATGGGTGATTCTGTTTGAGTATGATTGTGGCTCCCTGGTCGTATTGGCTACTGTTTGGTGGTATTAGTCTTTTGCTTGGGGTCACTGACAATGTGTTACTTTGAATGGTTGTTTTTGTTTATGGTAAAGTTTATGTTGTTTCTTCATTGAGTTTCATTTTAGAAAGGATGCTGATATAGATTGGTTTTACTCCATTCTTATTGGAGCCTATTTTGGTGGGTCAAGGGGATGTACAAAGTGTTGTACAAGTACCTTTGTGTGTGATTTAACAGAGTGTTAATTAACCAAAATAAAATGAAAGCAAAGTCCATTTCATGTTGAAGCTAAAACCAGAAGGGGATAAAAGATATTCTTACCTTTGAAGCTTAAAGGAAATAAGGAGAAGTCAAGTTGTATGCCCTCTATTTCTAACTTTAACTCAAGCTCTTCTTTTTCCCCCCTCTCGACACTCTATTTTATTTTTTATCAAGAATGAAAAGCTACCCAAAAAGTGTCCCTTTTTCATTGTTCAATCATATTTTATAAATCCCTGAGAAGCTCCAATTGCACCGATCTAGTGGGAACAAGGGGTGAAATTCACCTCATAGGCTAGTTAGTTACAGGTATAGCTCCCCCTGCATCAGGATTTTTGTGAGATTTTTCTAATATTTTGCAGCTAATCCTTGTCTACAAATTTGCACTTTGATTTTGTAGTGCATTGAAAGCTTTCACACATTCACTCTTTTTCCTTACGATGGAAAATCTTATAGCACCTCTCCATTTTTTTTTTTTGCCAAATTGCTATTAGCTTATGGCATTTAAATATTGGGTCATATTCAAATGCACCTGGATATCATTTTTGCATTTTTTTTAATCTTCAATTTTTAGAAATTCTATTTAACATCACTTAACATTGTTAATTTTTTAAAAATTTTAATTTTTCTTGAAATTTGGACAAAATGGGATGTTCATAATTGGATATGCTTAGATTGGATCCGGAGATAGCATTGCATAAAATCCCATTGTATCCAAATGCCGAAGCAAAGAAGAAGAAGCTGAGAAGGATGTGTCTTGATATGTCCTTGACGATTAAGGAGGAAGTGACTAAGCAATTGGAAGCTGTATTTTTAGAGGTGTCAAGACACCCAGACTGGGTACTAACATTGTTCCCATGCCTAAAAAGGATGGAAAAGTCTGAATGTGCATAAACTACAAAGATTTGAATAAAGCCAGTTCAAAGGATGATTTCTGACTTCTTCATATTAATGTTCTTGTTAATAACATTGCCAAGAATCACTAATTTTCATTTATGGATGGATACTCTAGGTATAACTAAATTCCCATGGATGTTAATGACAATGAGAAAACTACTTTTATCACTCCTTAGGAAATATTTTGTTACACAGTCATATCATTTAGACTAAAAAATGATGGAGCCACCTATCAACATCTTATGGTTGCTCTATTTTATGATATGATGCACAAGGTGATTGAAGTATATGTGGATGATATGGTTTCAAAATCCAAAGAAGGAGAAAGTAATGTGGCAGTATTGGAAAAACTATTCAAAAGGCTTAGAAAATATAAGCTAAGGTTGAATCTGATAAAGTGTATCTTTGGAGCATCGAATGAGAAGCTGCTCAGTTTTATTGTTAGCAAGGAAGGAATCAAAGTCAACTGATAATCTACTAGTTTATCTATTTTTCCAAAGCTTTTTGAGTGGATTTCACCGCTTAAGCCCAACTTTTGACATTGTTTTGACCTTAAGATAACTTTATTTTATCTTTTTAGTTGATCTATTTTAGTTCGTTAGATTGAGTTCATTCTGATTAAAATTATTAGTGTTTTAGCTCATTTACTGTTGTTTTGATTGTAGGCACCAAGGGAAACAGGATAAAGCTTAACAGGGTGAAGGACATTCACTGAAGTCCAGGCACCAGGCGCCCAAATGCTGAGCGCCAGGCGCTCAGTATACATAAAGCATCATATTCTGCAGTCCAGGCGCCAGGCGCCCAAGTGTAGAGCGTCAGGCGCCCAGTATACAGCAAGCAACGTCTTCTGGAGTCCAGGCGCCAGGTGCCCAAATTGTGAGGGTTAGGCGCTCACCCTCCCAAGACTCAGTTTTAAGTGAAGTCCAAGCGCCAGGCGCTGGACTCCTAGGTGCCAGGCACCCTGCTCATTCCTGATACATATAAAAACCTGTTTCTTTCTAGAAATGGGGGATCTTTGGTAGTTGGGAAAGGAGGATATTTGGAGAAAACCCTATTTTGGACAGCTCTATGGTGGTTTGAAGGGAGAAGACATGGAAACGACTTGGACCTTCATCAACTCATGGAGTTTTCTTCGATCTCTTCTCTTATGTTAATTGTTGTTGCTGTTTTCATGTCTAGCTAAATTCCCCTTATTAGGGTTGAGTGAATTTTGATGGATTTTGCTTGTATTTGACTTGGGATTCAATTAAGCTTAATAGATTCTTCTATTTTGAGTTCATAATCTCTGTTCTTAAAGCTTTCTAGGGTTTAATCATCTTTAGAATGAATTTTAGATTTATACATTGAATGAAAATTTGATGTGTAAATTTTGTTTGAGTTTGTGAACCTTGTGATTCATCGTACTAGGAATAGTCAATGAATGCTTGTTATCTTGTTGAATTCTTAATTTTAATGCTTTTTCCTTTTTAGAATCACCTAAGGAATTAGGGGTTTTAATTAGGATTTAAGGTTCTTGTGCCTAAGGAATTAGGACTTGGATATTTTTAGAGAATCCGATAACAAAATAGAAGTGAAAATTTGTTTTAATTCCAAGTTAATATGCATCAAATGAAATCAAATGAAACTTGATCCCAACTCTTTCATTAATTGAACTTTTTGTTACATCGCATATTAAGTGTTTGTTGAATTGCCAAATATAAAATTCCAAAAATATTGTCATTGCTTTTGTTCTTTCATTGTTGTGTTAGTTTCATTAGAGCTCTCTTTGATCCAAATTTTGGTTTAAATAGTAGCTAAGTTCATGAATTGGTAATTGGTCATCGATCCCTGAGAACGATATCCAGTTTTCTCACCATTTTTATTACTTGACGATCTGGTACACTTGTCGTGGTCTCATCAAGTTTTTGGTGCCGTTGCCGGGGATCGATTTTACCAATATCAGTAATATCAAAGGCAACTACTAATTTGAACATTTGTCTTTTCTTTCATTTATTCATTGTTGTGTTTAGTTTACTTTATTTTATTTATTCTTAGTACGTTCAGAATGTTTCTATTTAGATTTTTGCATTTTATTTAGTTATTTTTGTTCTAACACATTGTCTTCATTGTATGCAAGGTTTCATTCACCCTGATCACCTTCTTTTTGACTCTGAAATAAAAAGAACTATAAGAGCTTTGAGGAAGCACGCAAGAGAACAAAGAAGGAACTTGGGTGACACTCACATCGGTGTTGAAGATATGATAGACAATAGAGAAAATGTGGATCCTCCACCACCACAACAACCACCACCACAACCACTTGTTAGGACTCTCATGGATTACTCTATTCCTAACATGGGTGGGTGTGGGGCGAGCATAGCAAGACCTCCGGTTCAAGTAAACAATTTCAAGTTAAAGCCGGCTCTACTCCATTTAATTCAAAACAATCAGTTTGGGGGATTCGATAATGAGGACCCACATGCACACATACAAGGGTTCCTTCAAATTTATGATACTGTGAAGTTGAACGGAGTGAGTGAGGATGCCATTCATCTAAGATTGTTTCCTTTCTCTGTGAGGGATAGGGCTAAGAGCTGGTTGGATTCATTGGCAAGAGGAAGCATAACTACTTGGACAATTTTGGTCCAGAAATTTTTGACAAGATATTTCCCTCTATCCAAGGCTGCAAAGTTGCGAAGTGAGATCACATCATTCAAGTAGTTTGATGGGAAATCTCTCAGTGCGGCGTGGGAGAGATACAATGAAATATTGAGGAAATGCCCACACCACTGTTTTGACTTTTGGATCTAAGTGCAAAGCTTCTATAATGGCATGCTACCTTAAACTAGAACCATGGTAGATGTTGCAGCAGGCGGGGCTTTGAACTATAAAACTCCGGAAGAAGCTTGGGACTTGTTTGAAATAATGGCCAACAATGATTACCAAATAAATGGGGAAAGAGCACTGGTGAAGAAAGAGTACTTGGAGGTTGATTCGATGAATGCACTTTTAGCTCAGAACAAAATCTTGACTCAACAACTTGAGAATCTCACGAAGAAGGTTGACACTCTTAAGGTGAATGCAGTAAGTAATGCGCCCTTGTCTTATGATTTTTGTGGAGGAGAACATGAGAATGTAGATTGTCCAGGTAACATGTTTGGATCTCTATCTCAAGAACAAGTCAATTTCATGAATAACCCTCCAAGGCAATAACACAACCCCTACTCCAACACTTATAATCCGAGGTGGAGAAATCACCCTAACTTTTCATGGAGTAACCAAGGTAATCAAGGCAACCAAGCTCCTCAGAGATAACAATTTTTATACCAAAGTCCTCCTCAACACTCTTCGCATCAAGGCTCTTCATCTTAACCTCCACCTATTGAGAAGAAGTTTCATAGGAAGTAGCTTTAGAGAAACTAGCTTCTCAAACCTCTTCTTTTGTCCAAAAGACTACCGATTTCATGGATGAGACAAGAGGTGTATTTAGGAATCAAGAGACATTAATCCAGAATTTAAAATCTCAAGTGGGCCAACTAGCAAAACAGATTTCAGAGAGACCTCCAGGTTCATTGCCAAGTGACACAGTCCCAAATCCTAGAGGAATGAAGCATGCAAAAGTTATAACAACTAGGAGTGGGAAAGTAATTGAGCCTCAACTGAGGAAGGAGAAAAGTAGTGGAGGTAAAGTTGAGGAGCCTAGTGAAGAAGTACCTCTCAAGGAAGCTGAAACATCTCAAGGTGACTCACTAAATGACTCGAGTGAAAAAGAGTCACCAAAGGAGCAAGAAGTGAAGATACCACCACCAACTATCAAGTTGCCATTCCCTCAATGACTCAAGAAGGAGCATGATAAAAAATAGTTTGGGAAGTTTCTAGAAGTGTTTAATAAGCTGTAAATTAACATCCCGTTTGCCAAAGCTCTAGAACAAATGTCCTCCTATGTAAAATTCATAAACGAGTTGTTGTCCAAGAAGAAAAGGATTGGGAATGAAGAAACCATTATGCTTACGGAGGAGTGCAGTGCAATTCTGCAAAAGAAGCTTCCTCCTAAGCTTAAAGATCCTGGAAGTTTCTCAATTCCGTGCATCGTTGGTGATAGAACATTTGGGAAGGCTTTATGTGATCTTGGTGCAAGCATTAGTTTCATGCCTTTGTCCATTTTCAAGCAATTGGGAATCGGCCAAATAAAGCCCACATTGGTAACTCTTCAATTTGCGGATAAGTCTATAAAGCATCCCTATGGGGTGATTAAAGACGTGTTGGTGAAAGTAGATAAATTTATCTTTTTGGTGGACTTCGTTGTTCTTGACATGGAAGAAGATAGAGAGACATTCCATTGATTTTGGGTCGGCCATTCCTTGCAATTGGTAGAGCTCTCATTGATGTGGCGGATGAGACTTTAACATTAAAGGTCCAAGATGAAGCCATCACTTTTAACATTGGGTCAGCCATTCCTTGCACTCGGGAGATAGAGAAGCGTGTTTTAGCATTGATGTATGTGACTCCATGATCTCCAAGTCTTATATGGAAGGCAGTCTCTCTTCGCCTCTTGAAAAAGTGCTTGTTGGATCAAAAGTGAAAATTAATGAAGATGATGATCCGACGGTTAAAGAAATACTTAGCTTGTTGGAAATCTCACCCCCCTATCCTAAAAGTGAACAACCGGAATGGGAGGAAATGGTGAGAGGAGAAGATGAAACCCAACAAAAACGAGATGAAGTGCTGAAAGTTGAGCTCAAACCATTGCCCACACATTTGAAATATTCCTTTCTTGGTGAGCTCAATTCTTACCCTGTCATCATAAATGCAGGATTGAGCTAATTGGTAGAAGAAAAACTATTTGAGGGTACTTCAGGATCATAAGAAGGCCATTGGATGGTCGATTAGTGATCTGAAAGGAATAAGTCCTTCTCTGTGCATGCATAAAATACTCATGGAATAAAATCATAAAGCAGTAGTGCAACCACAAAGAAGACTTAATCCGGTCATGAAAGAAGTGGTTCAGAATGAGGTTTTCAAGCTTTTTGATGTTGGACTCATTTACCCTATATCGGACAGCCCTCGGGTTAGTCCCATCCAAGTTGTGCCTAAAAAGGGCAGGACAACAGTAGTTATGAATGAAAATAATGAATTGATACCCACTCGGACTGTTACGGGATGGAGGGTATGTATTGACTATCGGAAGCTAAATGATGCAACAAGGAAAGATCACTTCTCACTTCCTTTCATTGACCAGATATTAGAGCGGTTGGCCGGGCATGACTATTATTGCTTTTTGGATGGATATTCCGGCTACAACCAGATTGCTGTAGCTCCAGAGGATCAGGAGGAAACAACATTTACATGCCCTTATGGAGTGTTCGCCTACAGAAGGATGCCTTTTGGACTTTGCAACGCACCAGCCATATTCCAAAGGTGTATAATGTCCATTTTTTTCTGATATGATTGAAAAACATATCGAAGTGTTTATGAATGATTTTTCTGTGTTTGGTTTTTCATTTGATATATGCTTGCATAACTTGTCTTTAGTTTTAAAAAGACATGAAGAAACAAAATTCATTTTAAACTAGGAAAGATGTCATTTCATGATGAAAGAGGGAATCATTTTAGGGCACCATATCTCTAACCAAGGGATTGTAGTTGATCATGCCGAAGTTGAAGTTATTGAAAAAGTTCCCCCTCCCACTAATGTAAAAGGCATTCGTAGCTTTTTGGGGCATGTTGGCTTTTACAGGAGATTTATAAAAGATTTTTCAAAAATTGCTAAACCTTAGTGATCTCCTTGTAAAAGATGCTCCCTTCAATTTTGATGATACATGCATGTTAGCCTTTAACACTTTGAAGCATAAACTGACCACTGCACTAATTGTCACTGCACCTGATTGGAGTTTGTCATTTGAAATTATATGTGATACAAGTGACACGGCTGTAGGTGTTGTTTTAGGCCAAAGGAAAGATAAGTTATTGCATGTGATTTATTATGCAAGTCATGTTTTAAATGCTACACAACTTAATTATGCTACTACTGAAAAGGAATTATTGGCTGTGGTTTATGCATTTGACAAGTTTTGTTCTTACTTGGTAGGTTCTAAAGTGATTGTATATACGGACCATGCAGCTGTTCGGTATTTATTCGCCAAGCAAGATTCGAAACCAAGGCTCATTCGATGGATTTTATTGCTTCAAGAGTTCGATCTAGAGATAAAAGATAAGAAAGGAACTGAGAATTCAGTGGCTGATCACTTATCTCGGTTGGAAAGTACAGAAGAAAATGAGGAGAAAATACTAATCAATGATCAGTTTTCTGATGAGCAATTGTGGGCCATGGTGAGTTTGCCATAGTATGCTGATATAGCTAACTACAAGGTTGGCAAGGTGGTTCCCATGGACTTTAACTCACAATAGTGGAAAAGGTTCTTTCATGAAGTCAAGTTCTATGTGTGGGACGAACCATTTCTGTACAAGAGATGTGCTGATGGTCTATTGAGAAGATGTGTGCCCGAGGAAGAGCAAAAACAAATTCTGTGGCATTGTCACAATTCCGGGTATGGTGGACATTTCAGTGGAGATAGGACAGCAGCAAAGGTCCTACAATCTGGGTTATTTTGGCCATCACTCTTCAAGGATACATTTGCTTATGTCAAGAGATGTGATAGGTGCCAATGAATCGAAAACATATAAAAAAGGAATGAGATGCCCCAAAATCCCATTTTGGAAGTTGAAGTATTTGATGTTTAGGGTATCGACTTCCTGGTCCCTTTTTCCTCTTCATTTTCTAAGGTATATATCTTAGTGGCTGTCGACTACATTTCAAAATGGGTGGAAGCAGTTGCAACCTCAACCAATGATGCAAAAGTGGTGATCAATTTCTTGAAGAAGAATATATTTTCAAGGTTTGGGGTGCCTAGAGCATTGATTAGTGATGAGGGAACCCATTTCTGCAACAGGAAGTTGGAGACGTTGTTGAGAAAGTATACTGTCCATCATAGAGTAGCCACTCCCTATCACCCGCAGCCAAGTGGTCAAGTTGAGGTGTCTAACCGCTAGTTGAAGCAAATTTTGGAGAAAACAGTCAGTTCATCTAGAAAAGACTGGGCAATGAAGCTTGATGATGCTATTTGGGTATATAGGATAGCTTTTAACACTCTAATTAGTATATCTCCGTTTCAATTGGTTTATGGCAAGGCATGTCATTTGCCTCTTGAATTGGAGTATAAGGCACTGTGGGCAACAAAGTACTTAAACTTTGATTTAACAAAAGTGGGTGAGTCAAGGATCTTACAGCTCCATGAACTTGAAGACTTCTGGAACTCGGCCTATGAGAATGCCAAAATGTATAAGGAGAATACTAAGAAGTGGCATGACAAAAGGATTGTTCATAAAGAATTCCAGGAAGGCCAACTGGTACTTCTATTCAACTCAAGACTCAAGTTGTTTCCAAGAAAACTCAAATCTTGATGGTCGGGACCTTTTGAAGTAAAACAGGTATTTCCATATAGAGCCGTGGAATTGAAAGACCCAAATTATGAGAGAAGCTTTACGGTGAATGGGCAGAGGTTCAAGCTTTATTTTGGGGGAGATGTTGAGCGGAGAAAGGAGTCCATCAACTTGATCTCCACTTGAAGCAGCACAACGTCAAGCTAATGACGTTAAACAAGCGCTTCATGGGAGGCAACCCATGCCCAGGCTTTTCTAACTCTTAGCTTGCAACTTCAATTCCATTTTATTCAGTTTGAGTTATTTGCCATAGTTAATTGCATTTGTGTAGATGTTAGCCTTAATTGTAGTTTGTTTTATGTTTTTGCTTTCATGTTTTCGTGCTATGTTTTTGTTGTTGTGTGATCCTACTTGTGGTTGAAAGTTTGCTTGTATTAGGGAGATATGATTTGCATAAGCTCTTAAAAAAAGGGGGAGAAAAGCTCTTTCTGCATAATTTTGTAAAAGAGTCCAGGTGCTAGGCGCCTATTTCTCAAGCGCTAAGCGCTAAAAATCAACATTTGCCATTTTTTGCATAATTATGCATAAGAATATGGGTGCTAGGCGCCATTAAAACAGAGCACTAGGTGCTCAATTTTTTTTTTTTACAGAATACCTCTCCTGTGAGTTGGGTGCCAGGCGCCACATAAATAAGCGCCAGGCACTAGTTCATCCCAGGAAAAGGGCCTCTCGGCCATATGGCGCCCTGTTTTCAAGCGTTGAGCGCTCTGAGTTAAAAAAAGAGAAGACCCTCTCAGGTCTAAGGGCGCTGGGTGCCCGATGTTGCAGCGCTAGGCGTCCTATGCTGAACATTTTTTTGCCCTCTCCGCCCCTCAAGCACTAGGCGCCTTAGATATGAGCGCTAGGCGCTCAGTTTTTCTGTTTGAAAAAAAAAAGAAAAAAAAACCTTCTATTTTACCTCACGTAGCACACACTCTCAGCACTTTTCACTCCCTCTTTCACTCACACACACAGAGAATAGAGCTCCTCAAGCTCCTCACGTCCATAGCTCTCTTTCTCCCCTCACCATAGTTTATTTTCTTTTCCTCCCTATCCCTTGTCACGTTCTCTCAGCTTTTTCCCCCTCTTCGTGCTCTCTTTCTCTCCTCCATTGTTGCACCTCTTACAGTAAGTTATCTTATTCTAATTGTTTTCAAGCTTTTTTTCTTTTCTTTGTTTGGTTGTTACTCATTTTGCAATTAATGGTGGGTTTTCTTTAGTGTTTTGGATGATGAGAGTGTTCTCATTTTTGTGAGATTTGATCATAAGTTTAGGGTTATGGTTAGGATTTGTCAATTTGGGGATTGTTGAGGTGTGAGGGATTTTGAGAATTTATGAAAATAGTGATGAAATTAAACCCTCCATTAAGCTATTGGACTATTCAATTTTGGAATGCAGGGGTTTAATTTTTGAAACATGTGATTGTTGTGCTTGTTGGATAAATTGAAGTTTGGGGTTGCATTTAGGTTTGTTCAAGAGGTTTAATTGCCTTATGTAGAATGTTTGCACCCCTTAATGTTATCCCTTTGTGTAAATGTCACTTTAAGCTTGTGAACATGTTTGAATTATGGGAGTGGTTTTATCTTTAGCATGTTCAATTATGTGGAGACATTGTCATTTGCATTTCACATGCGCATACAGTTGCAAACTGATCTGTCTCAATCATGGTTGCTACATGAACTTGCTTGGGCTTTGTTAGATGCATATTATATATACTGGTTGTGTTATTGAGTTACATTACTGACTGTTGGTATTTTGAAGCACCCTTATAGCTTCAAAGCTTCCAGTCCGAAGAAATTCAAAGAAAAGAAAGTCAGAGGCATCTTCTTCAAGAGGTCTGACTTTTGATAGCACCCGATTTCGAACAGAAGAACATGAGAAGAGATATAAGGCAATGCACAATAAAGAAATAATTCAAGAGCTGAAATTAGAACTAACTGGTAGGGAAATTGAAGAAATAGACAGAGCAATTGAAACTAGAAGATGGAGGACTTTAGTTTCCTACCCCAAAATAGCTTATTCTAAAATGGTGAAGGAATTTTACTCGAATGCCTATGCACAAACAAAACAGAAAAAAGATATGAAAGCTTTGTGAGGGGAAAAAATGTGCCATTTGATCGTAGGACGATAGACACTCTCCTGGGTACAAAGCCATATTGGGTTGGAAACAGCGATTGGCAGGATCTTCAGCGCTACACAGTGAACACTGAAGGTATTCTTAGCACATTATGCCGACCAGGAGCCCAGTGGATGAGCACTAAGGGAGGTCAACCAAAAAAATTATCCTCCACTGATTTGAAGATAATTCTAAAAATCTGGGCATCTTTCCTGGTTACCAATATCTTACCTTATGCAAAACAAATTAGATGTCAAGGTGGATCGAGCTCAAATGGTGTTTGCCATAATGAGAGGGTTGAGCATAAACATAGGTGACATTATTGTCTCAAATATCCAAGCCATAGCAAACTCCTCTTCAAAAGCATTAGCATACCCATGCTTAATCACTATGTTGTGTGAAAGAGTCAGGGTGCCCAAAGAAGAGTTTCAGCCCATGAAGAGCCCTTCTTCCATCAACATGGCCTATGATGTCAAGTTTGTGGAGTAAATGATGGACAACCAATGGAAGGTTAAGCACCTGCAAGAGTGACGCAGCTGCAAATTCATCAGAGGTCTCAAAAGCAAAGACTTGCGTCATTCGAGCAGTCAATGTCAACTATTCACCACAACATGGAAGCCGGATTGAGAATGATGAACATGTTGAGAGAAGACAACAAAGGGCTTGAGACTATATTGCAAAAGTTGGGAGAAAAATTTGATTTCACTTTGGGACCGATGAACTCCAAATCTGATGAAGAGATAAGGAACTATGTTAATTAGAGGTCATTCAAAGAAGAACAAGTGAGCAATGATGAAGCTGAGGGAGACCAAGAAGAGGAAGACCAAGCTGAGGAAGACCAAGAAAAGGAAGATGAAGAAGGAGAAGACCAAGAAGACGAATCCGCTGAGTTTGAAGAAGGAGATGATAATTAGCTAAGAAAGCCTCGAGGGAAGTAAAGTAGTGGAAGAATTTGGAAAGGCTCTTCACAGAGCTCATCATATAACTTTGACTTCCTTCCTTTTCTTTTCATTTATTTATTTTTATTTTTATTTTATTTTATTTTATTTTTTTATTTTTTTATTTTTTATTTTTTTGTGTAGTAGATTTCCTTTATGTTCGTAGTCCAATTGTTTTATTTTTTTTATTGTGTAGTTGTTCAGTTAAGTCAAGCCAATGTTGAACTGTTTAAAGTTTACTGTCATGGGTCTCTATGTCTGATAGTATCATTGTAATGTGAGCCAACCATGCATGCACTACCTGTTAGGAAAACTTGGAAGCTTTATGAACTTATTTCTTAGATTGTGGTACTTGAATGAGGATTATGATTTCTATGCATGAATCTTATAGCTTATTGTTAATGTAGGTAATTTTTGTGATTGGATTTCATAATTCATCCTTGGGAGTTGTTTTGAGCCTTCAACATTTTGGCTTTGCTGAGAGGTCACTTGTGAGTTTCTATTCTCCTAACTTTGCTTGAATCTCATTTGCATGCCGTGATTTGCATAATGCATCGACATGATAAAGGCATTTTTGTTATTATGCCAAATAGCCATATAGCCAACCAAATGATGTTTGTGTCTATTGTGTTGCCCCTTTGAGCCTAATAAACTGAATTCTTTGTTTGACCCATACAGCATGTCTTAGCCAAAATAATTAATATCTTATCCACCCGAAAGGAGTAGGTGAGCATTGAATTTATTGACTCTATGGGTTAACAATGTACTAAGTTTGGGGTTACCATTGTGCTATTTGAAAAAAAATGAAAAAATAAGAAAAAAAGTAAAAAAAAATATAGAAAAAAAAGAAAGAAAAAAAGGGAAGTAAAAAAAAAAGGCGCCGTTGCCGGGGAAATGCCTACTCCCAAAACAAAAAAAAAAAGTCAGAAATTTTCTTGGAAAGCTTAATTACATTACAAGGTTCATAGCTAATTTGACTATCACGTGTGAGCCAATCTTCAAGCTGCTGAAGAAGCATCAGCTAGGCAAATAGGACGAGGAGTGTTAGGAAGCTTTTGATAAGATAAATTCTTATCTAATGAATATTCTTGTCTTGGTATCATCGACACCGGGTCGTCCTTTGATAATATACCCTATTGTACTGCCAACCTCTATAGGAGCAATGTTAAGGCAACATGACGAAAATAGAAGAAGGAGCAGATAATTTACTATTTGAGTAAGAAATTTAATGTCTGCGAAGCTCGTTACATGGTAATAGAGAAGACTTGGTGTGCTCTAGTATGGACCAAAAATAGGTTAAGGCAGTACATGTTGTATTACACTACATGATTGATCTCTCAAATAGACCCTACAAAGTACATATTTGAAAACCCTCATGTCTCATTAAGAGTATCAAAATGGCATGTGATATTGTCAGAATTCAACATTAAGTATGTAACCTAGAAATCCATAAAAGGAAGTGCAATTGTAGATCTTTTAGTTGAAAACCCTCTTGAGGGTGGATAACCAGTAACATCCTAGTTCCCTGATGGAGAAATACTGATAGTAGATGGGAAAGAATAAGAAGAGGATGAGCTTGTCTAGAAGATATTTTTTGATGGGGCAGTCAACATGTATGGCACAAAAGTTGTAATTGTTTCGCCAACTGGAAAACAATACCTAGTCGCCATTAAGCTGAACATTGAATGCACTAACAACATTGCAGAATATGAAGCTTGTGCAAGTGGTTTGCAAGTTGCAATCAATTAGGGATCAAGCAATCAAATGTATTTGGGGATGCAACGATAATCATTTATCAAGTGAGTGGTGAATGGAAAACCAAAGATTTGAAGTTAGTGCTATACCAAAAATTACCTAACTCAGCTGATTGAGAAGTTCAAGGAGGTAACTTTCTCACATCTAACTTGAGACAAAAATCAATTTGCAGATGCTTTGGCCATGTTGGCTACAATGACCAAGTTGGATATCCACACTAATGTCCAACCCATCCAAGTGAAGATACAAGGTGAGCCAGTATACTATGCTAATGTTGAAGGCGAGTCAGATGGTAAACTTTGGTATTATGATATCAAGCATTCAGCACAAATAGTATCTAGTTGGGGAAAATGAGGTGAATAAGAAGACTATTCATCGAATGTCCATGGCTTTCTTCTTGAGTGAAGAAGTTTTATACAAAAGGAGTCATGATGGAACTCTCCCTAGATGTGTGGATGCTCGTGAAATTTGCTTAATCATGACTGAAATCCATGAAGAAATATGTGGAACTCATGCTAATGGTCACATGATGGCACATAAAAATTCTAAGGATTGGTTACTACTAGTTAACCATAGAAACAGAATGCACTGAGTATGTTCAAAAGTGCCATAAATGCCAAATATATGTAGATTGAGTCAAGGCATGCCCATTCCTACTACACAATTTCGTAACTCCTTGGCCTTTCTCGATGTGGGGAATAGATGTCATAGGGCCCATTAATCCTAAGGCTTCTAATGGTCATCGCTTCATCTTGGTGGTAAAAGATTATTTCACCAAATAGGTAGAAGCTTCTTCATATGCCAACATTTCCCAGAAAAAGTTTTTCTCAGGTTCCTTAAAAGGGATATGCTCTGTAGATATGGGATTCTGGAAAGGATAATAACTGATAATGCTCCCAATCTCAATGGTGCCAAAATTCAGAAGTTTTATGAAAAATTCAAAATCAAGCATCATAATTTAGCTCCTTATAGGGCTCAGATGAATGGTACAGTCAAAGCAGTAAATAAGAATATCAAGAAAATTACTGCCAAGATAGTAGTGAATTATAAGGACTGTCATGAAATGTTCTCATATGCTTTGCATGCGTATCGTACGAATATATGATCAAACACTAGGGCAATACCTTTCTCTTTAGTGTATATAATAGAGGTTGTTTCTCTCATAGAAGTTGAAATTCCTTCATTAAGAGTTCTAATTAAAGTAGAGTTAGAAGAATTTAAATGGATGAAGACCCGATATGAGCAGTTGAATATGATAGAGGAAAAAAGACTAGCAGCTTTTTGTCATGGACGATTGATGAACCGTCAACATGTCATATTTTTACGGTCCAATTCCTTAGTTTTTCATATTATTTATTTTTATTTAATTTTGTTTATTAGTTTTGTTATATTTTAAGTATTATTTAATTATGTTTTTATTTAGTGTTTTATGTATTTTTGTCAGGTAATCACACTTGGAGAAAACTGGACGTTCAAAGGATAAAAAAAGAGAGGAAATTTCACCAAGTGTCCAGCACCTAAGTGTTGAGAGTGAAGCGCCTGAGTGCTTAAAGTGTATACAATAGCGTTGATCTAGTTATCCAGCGCCTGAGTGTTGGGTGGGGAGCGCCTGAGCGTGCAAATGGCAGCAGAGGCGCTCAGAAGTGAGCGCCTAGGCGCTAGTTGCGTAACATCATACGTAATTTTCATTATATAGGAAAAGTTACGCCAAATTCAAGAGATTAGGCATATTACACAAAAAATCCCTAATCTTGAGAGAGTTGTTTTTCGGCAGTAGACCTTGGAGGACGGCTTGAAGGAGGATTCGATTCTTGAAGGCTTAGAGATCATAATCTCTATCAAAGGGGCTTTGATTTCTCTTTCTTTTTAGTTTCTTTTTTTTTTTGGGTTTTCTTTCCATGAGTTTGTATCTTGATATGAGTTTGTTTGTATTGAGCATGAGTAGCTAAACCTATAACTAGAGCTATAGAGATTTTGTTTTCCTAATTATTTGGGTTTGATTTCTAATTTGATTAAGGTAATTTCTTTAGGGTTTATCATATTGCTTGCATTCTTGTCATAACTTGATCACTTTTGACATGTGTTAATTTATTGTTTAACTGGTGACCATCCGCATTCAATGAGTGAATCTATATGGTAAGCCTAGGATTAGATTAGTGAATGACTAAACATTAATTTTTCCTACCAATGGAATTGATAGGTATGTTAGTTCATCTCTTGAATTGAAGTTTAATGCATTCCTAATTAATTCAACTAAATGACCAAATAGGTGATTTAATTTAGGAATAGAATATTGTTTCATCCATGACCATTGGAATTCAATAGTAGGTAAGAGAATATTGGCAAAATAAATAAATTACATCATAAATGAAAGAAAATCTGAATAATTAGATTCAAGTGAACCTTGTGCCCTAGTATCTCTCTCTCTCATTGATTATTTATTCTTAGTCTGATTGCTCATTGTTTTTCTTTATTTTTTATTTTAATTTATCTTGAATTTCTTCATACATTTTTTATTGTCTGGATAACAAAGGGTTTTGTAAATCTAGTAATTACCATTTATTCCTCGTGGGATCGATAACTGGGACTCAAGTCCTATATTACTTAGCGATAGAATGCACTTGCTTTTAGTGTATTTTATGCGCATCAAGTTTTTGGCGCCGTTACCGGGGAATAAGTTTGGTAATATTAGAAGCGAAAAACTCTAGTTAATTTAGACACCGTTTTCTTTTATTCCTTATTTTATTTTTATTTTTATTTTTAATTCTTATTTTATTTTATTTTTTTTCTTTTTATTTCTATTTTATTTTTATTTTTGATTAATTTTTCACTTCTTATTTTTGTTTATGCTTACTCAATCTTAGTTTCCTGATTTGGCATTTGATCTTGAAATTGAGAAAATAGCTCACAGGTTAAAGAAACAATTTTTTATTGTAACTGTGACAGAAGATATAAACAGGATGGAGAGATAACCAGTTGTTGAGGCTAACTGTGAAGAAAGAGTTATCCCAGCAGAGTGGACCATGTTTGAGTACTCTATGCCCACTGCTGAAGGGTATGGAGGGAGTATTATAAGACCAGCTATGTTGGCTAATAATTTTGAAATCAAACCAGCATTGATCTCCATGATTCAGAATTCAGTTCAGTTTGGTGGATTGCCTTCGGATGATCCAAATCAGCATTTGGCCAGGTTCTTGCAGTTGTGTGATACTATCAAGTACAATGGAGTAACAGATGATGCAATCTGATTGTGACTTTTCCCTTTCTCTTTTAAGGACAGAGCAAGTCAATGGTTAATATCACTATCGTGGGGTTCCATCACTACATGGGATCAGTTGACACAACAGTTTCTAGCTAAGTAATTTTCTCCTTTTAAATTTGCTAAGTTAAGGAATGATATATCTTCTTTTATGCAATTTGAAATGGACACTCTTTATGAAGCTTGGGAGCGCTTTCAAGAGTTGTTGAGAAGATGTCCACATCATAGATTTCCCGTATGGCAGCAAGTTTAGAATTTTTACAATGGTTTATTGCTTACAAATCGTCCACTCATTGATGCTGCTGCAGGTGGTACAATATGGAGGAAAATACCTACTGAGAGCCAAGCATTGATTGAAGAAATGGCACTGAACAGTTATCAATGATAGAATGAGCGTCAGGTTCCTAAGAAACAAGCAAGTGTACATGCTGTTGAGTCCTCTACAGCCATTCTGAGTCAATTGGAAGCTTTGACGAAGAAGGTTGAGATTGATGGTGACAAATAGTGCAGTTCCACCAATCATTTGTAAGGCATGTGGAGGACAGGGTCATACAAGTTCAAATTGCCAAGTTGGCAGTCCATTTGCCCCCGAGTGTAAAGGAGTAAATTTTGTTAGTAATTCCAACCAACAACAGTACAATCCGTATTCAAATACGTATAATCCTGGTTGGATGGACCTCCCGAATTTCAAATGAAAAAATCAACAAGGCTATCAGCAAAATCAGCAGAAAGTGCCACAACCACCTCTAGGTTTCCAAGCACCTGTAGAGAAGCCAAGTTTTGAAGATCTAGTAATGAAGTACATGCATAATTCTGATGCTAGAATGAAGAACATGGAGACTCAGATTAGTCAGTTGACAACATTGATGACAGCAAAGGCACCAGGGACATTGCCTAGCACTACTGAGACTAGTCCAAAGGAACATGTCCTTACAATTACCCTGAGAAGTGGTAAAGTACTTGGGGAGTTCTCCCAGAAGAAGGAAATGCCAGAGCCTAGAGATACTATTGTTTAATCAGTGCATGAAGATGAGAAGGCAACTGAAGCACCTAGCTCATCAAGAATTGAGACAAAGAAAAATGATGTCCTTACTGAAGATGTCTCAATTCAAGATGTCAATAAAGGAGAGGTTGAGAAGAAAAAACCTAAGTGGCAAAGAGCGAAGAAGGATCGTGAGCAGAATATAGTTTATGAACCATTACCATATGCTAAGATCCCATTCCCTCAAAGGTTTATGAACAATCAGTCAGATCAGCAATTTACCAAATTCTTGGAGATATTCAAGAAATTACAAATTAACCTTCTGTTTGTTAAAGCTATCTCTCAAATGCCTAAGTATGCAAAGTTTCTAAAGGAAATACTTATAAAGAAACGCAAGCTTGAGGAGTTTGAGACGGTATGTCTTAATGAGGAGTGTTCTGCCATTCTTTTGAAGAAGTTACCCCTGAAATTGAAAGATGCAGGGAGTTTTACTATTCTTTACACTATTGGTAACTCTTATTTTGATAAGGCATTATGTGATTTGGGTGCTAGTATTAATTTGATGCCTTTCTCTGTGTTTAAGAAATTGGAAATGTAGGAATCAAAGCACACCAACATTTCACTACCGTTGGCTGATAGATCCATCACTTACCCGTGCGGTGTGGTGGAGGATGTTTTGGTGAATGTGGATAAATTTATATTCCCAGTTGATTTTGTGGTGCTAGATATGGAAGAGGATGATGATATTCCTCTCATTCTTGGAATATTGTTCTTGGTCACTTCTGGAGCTGTGATTGATGTACCTCGGGGTGAGCTCATTTTGAGAGTGGATGGAGATTCTGTGACCATCAATGTCTTTAGGGAGGCTAAATCTTCCCCAATGTCAAATCTTCATGCCCCTATCAATATTGTTCAAGCTAAGAAGCATGACAACTTAGCTATCAAAGACCCTCCGCCATCATACAGTGTTGATGTTGATCTCCCAGAAACTCAAGTTGCTAAAATAGATAAAGGTCCTCCTATCATCCATGCTTCTTCATAAATTAGTCCTTCATCTGTTGATCGAGTGCGACCACCATGGCCTAGCGGAGTCAAGGCATAATTAGGATAGCCAAGCTCTTGTCAAGTTCAGAATGTTGATGGAAACAACTCCAAGGTCAGGGACGAAGGAAGGAGGCACTGCTTTGAAAAAAAAAGGCGTCCTCTTATTTCTCTTGCTTTAAGCCACCTTGATTTATCTGAAAAAAGACAACGTCGAGCTAATGACGTTAAACAAGCGCTTCACAGGAGACAACCTGTGTTTCTTCTTTATTTATTTTAGTTATTTTAGTTATTTTTGTTTTTCTTGTAGATGCTACTAATGTGTTTTGGGATTTTATTTTTCAGATTTTGTTGCTGCACTGACTCTTGTACTTCTCCTTTGCCTGACATTGTTTCATTATTTATCAGGTTGTATTGTTCTTTTCTTTATCCCTTTTTATTTCTTTTTCTTTCACATTGAGGACACTGTTTATCTAAAGTATGGGGAGGTACTTTTACATTTTTTGTGCAAATTTTTTTTTTTTGATGAGCACTTGAGTATTGCTAGTAATTAGGTTAGAATTGTGTGTTGATTTCTTGATTTATTCTGAGTTGATAGAGATATGTTTTAAATGAGATTCCATTGATCATGAGCTGATAATGTGTGAAGTAATCTTTTTCAATAAAGTAAAGTGAAATTTAGCATCTTATTTGGAAATTAGTCATGCCTGCTTGCTTTTGTTCTCTTTATCAACTTAGCCAGAAAGTGAGTTTTGAGCCTTACTGATTGGATTTTTCATAAACAAAATCCTATTTTTCTTCTGGAGTGAGTTTTCTCTTGATTGATGTGCGTTAGAACTTGCTTTGATATCTTGTTGAGACTTTAATGATTCACATACATACTTGAATATGATTAAGGCAATTAGGCTTAATTCTTTCTTGACTTCCAGAGTTGTATTGATTTAAAATAATCCATTAGTTGTCTCATTTGAGCCTGAAATTGATTTCTTTGAATACTCAATTGAATAATCAGGTTGAATTCTTTGGAGCAATTGATGTGTTAATTGAAAAGTCATTAAAGGTTGCTTTTATCTTCAATGGTTTTAAAAAAAATGAAAAAAAATGAAATGAGAAAAAAAAAAAGAAAAAAAAGCAGAAGAAAAAAAAGGAAGAGGAAGAAGAAAGAAAAGAATTGTTGGTAAAGAATAATGAGAATATTGGGTTGAAAGTGAGAATTTGTTATATCTTTGTGCATTATGCTCTATCTGTCATCTTTTCAACTTGATTTTGCTTTGTATTAATTTAACTATGAACATTTTTTACCTTTATTTATCTTTTTCCTACCTTTCTTTATACCCTTGGCCCTGTTACAACCAAAGGAAAGTCCTTTTGATTCTTGTGCTGTATGTGAACTTGGAAGTGGAGATGAGATTGATAAGCAAACTTATGGTATTACATTTTTCAAGAGAAATTTGAGTAATCTCTTTGTCCTTTAAACACTTGAGTGATGGAAAAATGAGTGATCTCAGATGTTTGGTGAAGAGAACAAAGGCAAGTTAGACTCAAGCCTCTAATTATTTAAGTGTTAAATGATCTTGCTTGATTGAATTTGATTGCTGAACTTGAATTTCTTTTAATTGTGGAATTTTCCTTTAATTTATGTTTCTTGATGTTGAGTTTGATCTTGTTGTTGATTCCTATTCTTTGCTTGAGGACAAGCAAAACTCAAGTGTAGGGGAGTTGATGAACCGTCAATATGTCATATTTTTACGGTTCAATTCTTTGGTTTTTCATATTCTTTTTATTTAATTTTATTAAATTTTGTTTAATAGCTTTGTTATATTTTTAGTATTATTTAATTATGTTTTTATTTAGTGTTTTGTGTGTTTTTATCAAGTAATCACACTTGGAGAAGACTGGACGTTCAAAGGATCAAGAAAACGAGAAAATTTCACTAGGTATCCAGCGCCTAAGTGCTAAGAGTGGAGCGCCTGAGCGCTCAAAGCGTATACAACAGCGTTGATCTAGTGTTAGGCGCTGGGTGGGGAGCGCCTGAGCGCGCAAATGGCAGCAGCGCGCATTTGGACTTAAGTGGTTGAGCGCCTAAGCGCTCAGAAGTGAGCGCCTAGGCGTTGGTTAGGTAACAACAGACATGATTTTTATTAAATAGGAAAAGTTACACCAAATTCAAGAGATTGGGCACATTACACAGAAAATTCCTAATCTTGAGAGAGTTGTTTTGCGGCAGCAGACCTTAGAGGACAGCTTGAAGGAGGATTCGATTCTTGAAGGCTTAGAGATCATAATCTCCATTAAAGGGGTTTTGATTTCTCTTTCTTTTTAGTTTCCCCTTTTCTTTGGGTTTTCTTTCCATGGGTTTGTATCTTGATATGGATTTGTTTGTATTGAACATGAGTAGCTAAACCCATAACTTGGGCTATAGGGGATCTTGTTTTTCTAATTATTTGGGTTTGATTTCTAATTTAATTAAGGTAATTTCTTAAGGATTTATCATATTGCTTACATTCTTGTCATAACTTGATCACTTTTGGTATGTGTTAATTCATTGTTTGACCGGTGACCATCTGCATTAAATGAGTGGATCTATATGGTAAGCCTAGGATTAGATTAGTGAATGACCAAATATCAATTTTTTCTACCAATGGAATTGACAGGTATGTTAGTTCATCTCTTAAATTGAAGCTTAATGCATTCCTAATTAATTCAACTAAATGACTAAATAGGTGATTTAATTTAGGAATAGAATATTGTTTCATCCATGACCATTGGGATTCAATAGTAGGTAAGAAAATATTAGTAAAAGAAATACCTTACATCATAAATGAAAGAAAAACTGAATAATTAGATTCAAGTGAACTTTGTGCCCTAATCTCTCTCTCTCATTGATTATTTATTATCATTCTGATTGTTCATTATTTTTTTATTTGTTATTTTAATTTATCTTGAATTTTTTCATACACTTTTGATTGTCTGAATAACAAAGGGTTTTGCGAATCTAGTAATTACCACTTATTCCTCGTGGGATCGATAACTGGGACTCAGGTCCTGTATTACTTGACGATAGAGTGCACTTGCTCTTAGTGTATTTTACGCGCATCAACAATTGTATAGAAGTATAATGGTTAGAGCCTTTAATAAGAAAGTTTGTCTTAAAGAATTTGGTGCTGAAGATTTGGTTTTAAAGAAGATTCTGCCTAATCAAGAGGATGTTTAAGGAAAATATACTTCGAGTTATGAAGGCCCTTGTATTGTTAAGCAAGTATTTTCAGGAGTAGCTTTAAGAGCTTTAATTTTGCAACACATGGATGGGCAAGAGATGCCAAGGCTAGTAAACAATGATGCCATCAAAAGATTCTATACCTAAAAAAAAAGACAGAGTAAAAAGCCTGTTAGGCCAAAAACTCGAAAAGGGTAATCTAAGCAAAAGTTAGGGCAAGAAAAAAAGAGAGAAAAAGAGCATGTTAGGCTAAAAACTGAAAAGGGCAGTTTAAGAAAAAGTTATGGTAAGCCAAAAACAAAAAATAGGCTTATTAGGCTGAAAACTCGTAAAGGCGGTCTAAACAAAAGTTAAGGCAAATAAATGGGTAAAATATTAAGGAAGGTTGGTCCAAAACCCTTAGAAAGATCCATATACATTGGGGCAATTTTGTTTGCGTTCAATTGGTTACACTGAGGCAAATTTTCAAGGATTGAGAAGAAACAGATGTGTTGAGAGAACTAGCAATAGAGATAGTGGTTGCATTATTAAGCAGTCGCAAGGAATCGATTCAATGAGGGACAAGGAACCAATACTGGGGCAAAAAATTTTATGTTTCTTTATTTTTCTTCATATCATAGTTTTGTTGTTGCTTATTTAACAAAACTCCATATAGAGTCAAATTCTCATATTATAAAAGAAGCATGTTCATTCAACAAGTTTCTTTCCATTTATGGATGCACATTTATTCATCAAGTAATGTCTCAAGTAAAATAAATTTAAGTTCAACAATATAACTTGACAATTCTCATGGCCATCCTTCAATGACTATATTGAACCAAAGGAACTCAGTGGTTCCAAACAGAGGTTGCAATTGGGCATTCATCTGAAATAATTTATATTGGGTATGTGAGCTTTCATTGTCAAGACAAGAATGGTTGAAGTAAGATTGTGGATAGTGAGCAAATGAGGAGAATGCAAAGCTAGCCCAAAGGTTTGATTGGCCAATACTTTTCCAGGAAGTGTTTTGATTCCACGTTTTCAAAAAAGAAAAGAAAATAAAAAAAAATCCTCCATTTAGTTTTTAGGCTCCAAACCCATTGCATTTACTTTTCTGGCTCAAAGCACATTGCAATGAGTTTTCAAGTTCAAGGCCCATTGCATAGGTTTATGACTCATGGCCTATTACATTTAGATTTTGTCTCATGACCAGTCGCATTTAGTCTTTAGGCTTATAGCTCAATGCTTATAGATGTTTCCCAATTGTGAACCCATATTCAATTGGTTCGTAATGCTGTCTTTTCATTTCCAAAAGTGTGAGTCCATATCCAGTATGTTTACAATTGTCTTTTCTTTTCACAATTATGAGTCATATCTAGTTGCCACGCAATTTGTCTTTTCTTTTCAATTGCAGGTCATATCCAATTGTCGCGCGATTCATTTTTTTTTCCAAAATTGCAGGTCATATCTAGTTGTCATACAATTAGTCTTTTCTTTTCAATTGCAAGTCATATTCAGTTGCCGTGCAATTTGTCTTTTCTTTTCACAATTGCAGGTCATATCTAATTGCCACACAATTTGTCTTTTCTTTTCAAGATCGGGAGTCATATTCAATTGCCACGCAATTCGTCTTTTCTTTCTCACAAATTCTGAGTCATATCCTATTATTGCATAATTCGTCTTTTCTTTTCACAATTGTGGATCATATCTAGTTGTCACACAATTTATCTTTTCTTTTTCCAATTGCGGGACATATTCAATTCTTGCGCAATTCGTCTTTTCTTTTCACAATTACAGATCATATCCAGTTACTGCACAATTTGTCTTTTCTTTTCCAGTTGCCTCATGATACATCTTTTCATTTTCAAATGTTTGGATCCATATCCAGTTGACTTTCAAATCTTCTCACCACTATAAATCTGTATCCAGTTAGCTTGTAGTTGTTTCGGGCCTCAAGATTGTCCATTGTCATTTAATCTCTCATCATTTACGTTTGTATAGCATTTTGTTCACTTAATTGCATTGCATCCTTGCATTCTTGGACAAAATGTGATTTTCATGTCCTTACTAATTTCTTATCAGAATAGCATGAGAAATTATGATTTTAGATGTTATCTAGTAAAAAACAAGTAAAGAGAAATAATTGTGAACACTCTATTTTACCAGAGCTTCAAGAAAAATTAAAACAATTTAAAAATTAACAATATTAAATGATATTAAATATTAAATAAAATTTCTAAAAGTTAAAAATTAAAAAAATGAAATAATGATACCCAGGGCCATTTGAATATGGGCCAATATCTAAAAGTCACAAGCTAATAGCAATTTGGCAAGGAAAAAAAAAGATGCTGTCATATTTTCCACCGTGAGGAAAAAGAGTGAGGGTGAAAGCTTTTAATGCATTGCAAAATCAAAGTGCAATTTGGAGACCAAAATCAGCTGCAAAATTTTGAAAATTTTCACAAAAGTCTTGATGTAAGAGGAGCTACACCTGCAATCTACCAACCTATAAGTAAATTTCTCCCCTTGTTCCCACTAGCTTGGTGTAATTGGAGCTTCTCAAGTGTTTATAAAACATGACATAACAATGAAAAATGGACACTTTCTGGGTAGCTTTTCATTCTTGATAAAAATAAGAGAGTGTTGAGAGGGAAAAAAAGAAGAGCTTGAGTTGAAGTCAGAAACAGGGCATTCAACCTAACTTTCCTCGTTTCTTTTGAGCTTCAAAGGTAAGAATATCTTTTATACCCTTATGCTTTTATGTTTACATGAGATGGACTCAGCCTTCATTTGATTTTGTTTAATTGACACTTTGTTTAATTACACACGGGCACCTGTACAACACTTTGTAAATCCCCTTCACCAACCTAAACAAGCTCCAACAAGAATGGAGCAAAACCAATCTATATCAGCATCCTTTCCAAAATGAAAATCAATTAAGATACAACACAAACTTTACCATAAACAAAAACAAACATTCAAAATAACACATCGTCAGTGACCCCAAGCAATGAACCAATACCACCAAACAGTAGCCACTATGATAAGAAAGACACAATCACCCTCAAACATTGAAACAAGAAAAAACTAAAACTATGTCCATGGCTAAGCAAACTCCATTAACTCATCCAACCCAAGGTAGTGTCATCCCATCCCTGCCATTGCTCTAAATCAACTCCCAGCCGCCACCTTCGCTACCACGCCGTACTGGCACGCCCCGCCGAGAACCAGAGCCCCGACCACCACGGCGCCGTTTTGCCGCTGCACAAATCCATCGTCCCTAACCCAGCAGGCCATGCGCAAGCCGCCAGCCACCACCGTGTCCCAGATCATCGCCCCACCACAGAACCACCACGAATCGCGAACCACCGAAATAGAAGTCCGATCGCGCCACCCTCCACCAGCCGCGACCTCTCCCACCGCCGACAACCCGAGCCATTAGAACCCCCAAGCCCAAGCCACCACAATCTCAGACCATAACTTCCCATTCACCGGAGCCGCCGGACAGCGTCGCCATCGCACACCCAGCCACTATTTTCACTGATCACCGCCGGATAGCTCCGCCTTCTTTATATATTTTTAATTTATTTTTTATTGGTTTATGTGGTTTGACTTGTTGGAATCTTTGATAGTTTGATTTAGTTTAGGTTGATCGCTTTTTTGGGCCAATTCTTGGAGATGTTTGGGTGATGTTTAGTTTTGGGCCTTGGGGAGAGCTTAATCAGTTTTTTGTTTTTCTAGGCTAAGAATTGCTAATGAGTCATAACTTTATTGTGAATGTTAGGAAATTTGTTTCTTTTTTTTTTTTAGTTTGGTTAAGTTTTGTTTTAAGAAGAGTTGGGCTCTTTTTTTTTTTTTTAGACTTCTCTAGTAAAAAAAAAGGAAAAAATAATTTTAAATTAATAATAAAAAATAATAAAAAGAAAATAAAAATGACATAAGAAAAATAATTGAGTAGATAAGAATAGATAAATCAATTAAATTAAAATAAATAAATAAATAATACATTAAAAAAACTAAAAAAAAATAATACCCAAAAGAAAAAATGAATGAGAAATACCTTTGAGTTTTCTTGTTTAATTTGTTTAAAATTAGCTTGCTTCTTGTTCACGTATGTTTATTGTACTCAATGACATGATTTTATGATAACTTTAAAGTGTCATTGTAGTGCATGTTTCTTGATCTTTGGTTGCTATTTTTTTTTAATCTACGTAATGATTATTGACAATGATAAAATGATGGGTGCTACCTTCAAGATCATTTGAATCATAAGAGTTTATTAAGTAGTTTGATGTTAACTTAAACTCTATGCAAGAGTGAAGTTGTTTCTTTTTTTAAAAGAAGTATCATTTTCAAAATTTAAATACACAATTAATTTAAGGTAATTGTCATAAGACGTGTGTATCAGGAGTGCTGTGTGATTTAGTTTCAGCTAAACTCTATGTAAATTAGTTTGCTAGGTTTGTTAAAAGGGGTTAAATAAATATTTTTAAGGCTATTAATAAATTTGCACCATTAACTTAAGATAACCATCATAAGACATGTATATTAGCGATACTGTGGGATTTAGTTTCTGTCATTTTCTATGCATAATCGACTCCCGAGTCAACCTAGTTTCAAAGACCACAATTTGTTTTAAAAGTTTTTTTTTTCAAAATAAAATTGATAACAACTCTATTTTCATTTTTTTAAATTTTATTTTTCATCATCCTCACTGCAATAACAATCGTGACAGCATAGAGAGGTCAACGAAAAGTGTTAGGCAAAGATGGCGGTGAAAGTACCAGCCTATGACAATGGTAGGAACAATGGTAGTAACAACGACATAGAAAGGTCAAGGGGAAGGGGAGTTGTACATTTTGGAAGAGGAAGTGTTAAGTTTTTTTTTTTAATTTTTAAAAACATAATTCCAATGTGAGACTTCACTCTAATCACATCACATTACTCACATGTATTACTCTAACACTAGCAAGTGGAATAGAGTATTAAGGACTCATCATATAATATAATATATAATGAGAATGTACATGTTTTTATATTTTGACATGTATTATTCGATATAATAACATATTTAAAAATTTGTCATATGAAAAATACATGATTTCAATAATTAACATGTGACATCTCATATTATAATTTAAAAGAAATGTTTACATGTGTCACCATATCTAAATTAAATTTATTATTTACACATACAAATATAAAAATTTATAATCAAATATTAATTACTTTAACATATATATCTTTGTATATTAATTCATATTAAAAAAAATATCACCTATCTTTAGTTGACCACATTAAGTGTTTTTTAAATACTCTTAATAATAAATTGATAAAACATCCAAATAAATAATAATAATAATAATAATAATAATAATAATAATAATAATAATAATAATAATAATAATAATAATAACAACAATAATATAATCATCATATATAATCATATTATATAATTAATATAATCAAATATAATATATAAAGAGAAGGTACGTGCCTTCATAATCTGACATGAAATAACATGTTTAAAAATTTGTTATGTGACAAATATATGATCCCTATAACTGACATATGACATCTCATATTGTAATTTAAAAGGAAGATGTACATGTGTCGTCAGATCTAAATTAAATTTATTGTTCACATATACAAATATAAAAATTTATAATAACATATTAATTACCTTAATATATATAACTTTACATATTAATTCATATTCAAAAAAAATTCTACCTATCTTTAGTTGACCACATTAAGTATTTTTTAAACACCCTTAATAATAAGTAGATAAAACATCCAAATAAATAAACACATGAAAATAATAATAATAATAATAATAATAATAATAATAATAATAATAATAATTAATATAATAATATATAAAGAAAAAATATATGTCTTCATATTCTAACTTGTGTTATTTTGACATGGAATATGTTTAAAAATTTATCATGCTGACAAATACATTATCACAATAATCGACATGTATCATCCTATATTACAATTTAAAATGAAAGTATACATATGTCAAAGTCTAAATTAAATTTATTATTCACACATACAAATATAGAAATATATAATCACATATTAATTACCTTGACATATATACATTTGCATATTAATTCATATTAAAAAAATTTAAAAAATTTTAACTTATTTTTAGTTGTACACACTATTAATTATTTTTATTAGTGATTTATCTTATAATCCCAAAATTTTCGTAAGTGTGTGATATTATATATACTATATATGTACTTTCACCCTAAATTAATTAATTATATTTTCAAATTACTATATTTATTCATATATAATTATTCTATATTATTTACAAAACTTCAATATATACATCACACAAAAGAGGAGATTTTACACGAAAATATTGTAAAATTAATTAAATGTATTTTTATTACGAGGAAACTAATAATTTATTAAGTGTTTTTTAAACTAAAAAAATATAATATTTTTTTTTGGTATATTCTTAATAATAAGTTGATAAAACAACCAAATAAATAAACACATAAAAATTATATAATAATAATAATAATAATAATGATAATAATAATAATAATAATAATAATAATAATAATAATAAATACATGTAATATTCGATATATACAACAACATGTTTTAAAACTTGTCATATGACAAATACACGATCTCAACAACTGTCACGTGATATCCCATGTTGCAATTTAAAAGGAAGGTGTACATGTATCACCACATTAAATTAAATTTATTACTTATACATACAAATATAGAAATCAATAATCACATATTAATTATCTTGATATATGTACCTTTGCATATTAATTTATATTAAAAAAATTTAAAAAATTCTCATCTATCTTTAGTTGATCACTTTATTAATTATTTTTATTAGTAATTGATCTCAAAATCCTAAAATTTTCATAAGCGTTAATATCATTTCTACTATATATATATCTTTGTTACTGCTAAATTAATTAATTATATTTTTAAATTACTATATTTATTCATATATATTTATTTTATATTATTTACAAAACTTTAATATATACATCACACAAGAGTAGAGATTTGCTTCAAAATATAGTAAAATTAATTAAATGTAATTTATTATGAAGAAATTAAGAATTTATTGAGTAATTTTTTAAACTAAGAAAATATAGTAATTTTTTTTTGTATAATCTTAATAATAAGTTGATAAAACATCTAAATAAACAAATACATAAAAATTAATATTAAAAAAATTATAGAATTAAAATTAAAATTATCTGAAACTATATAAACTAATTATTTATTAAAAAATCATATAAAAGAAATATTTATTAAGAAGAACAACATAGACTAATTATCATAATATTTGAGGCTTTTTTACTAAACTGCCACTGTTAGTAAAACTATTTATCAAATTGTCAATTTTTTTAACTATTTACCAAAATGTCACTCTTTTGAAATTATATACCAAAATACCACCCTTTTGTCCTACGTGGCATTTTTTAATAATTTTTGCCCAACCAGGATGCGCCACGTAGGATGGCACATCCTGGTTGGGCTTTACACTGAAAGTGCCACCCTTGTTAGCGCAAGCAAGCAGAATAAGCCAACAAGGGTGGCGTAACCCTAGTATATATCACTCACCCCCTCCCCCGTTCGTGACATTCAAACCATTTCCTAAATTCTCACCATCTCTCTACAAATTTCTTCTCTCTAAACACTTTGAACTCTCTCAACGAACTCAATTCTTACTAGAAGTGGTGCCTGGATCATTATTTGTTTGTGATCAAATTTAGATTGTATTCCTTCACACTGTAAGTACCTCTTTCAATAGTTAAATAGTTTATTTATTATTTGTTGATTGATTTTTTACTAAGTTAGTGTTAATTGTAATTTAATATTATTATACTTTAATATTTTTAGTGACTAATGATAATGAAGTTGTATGATATGTAGTCTAAATTGTATAGATAATTATTTTGTAAGTAATCGAGTAGGATATATGTCTTTTGTTAAGTACTTGATATGATTTACATTAGTAAATGTAGCTTAATTCAAAATATTCGACTTTAGAATTTTTTTTTACATAAATAACGATATTGAATATTATAATTGATTGTTAATATATTGAATAAATATATGTAATACATTATTATACATTGTTATGCGGCAGTTTGGTCTTGACCAATTCCACGGAGACCGCTCCAGCCAGACATATTGCACTCGGTTACATTGGCAGGTAGGCATGATGAGGATTGGCCAGCTACACATGCTGTTTATATAGCCACCTGGGATAGTCGTAGGGAGAAGCTTGTTAGGGGAGTCCCATTGGTCGCACCCCTCAGTTCGCGTTCTGAGTACATGCGTTGGTATAAAAGAATTACCAGACGCTGGATTGCTCCCACAGGCGCATCTATTGGGAATGCGGTAAGCTCTTTACCAATTCGTTAGTGACTTTATGTATTTTGTATTCAGTATAATGACATAAATTATATCTATTTATTAGGCGGAACATTTGAGTATTTGCTCACAACTACCGACACCATTTGTCACTCGAGAGGTTGCTACACAAATCCTACACTCATTATGGGAGCATGACCGCATTACGATGGAACAGTGCCCCGGCTCCGGCGAAGAGATGACATTTCGGGGCCGCCCGAGGAGTCGAGCCAACAGGGAACGCGGCGTGAGACGGAGGAGAGGATTAGCGAAAGCGATCGGACACGACTTCGACATCTCGAGGACTCCACTCTACTAGCCGGCATACGACTCGGCCTCCTACCGCGCTACCGCCGCCATAACCCCCACTCGGCTTCCTACCACTGCTACGTGCCCCTACTCGCCACCACCCGCATATTACCCACCATACCCACCGTACCCTTACTCACCGTATCCATACCCACCACAGGGTTACCCACCATATCCTTACCCACCACCAGGTTACCCACCATACCCATCACAGCCAGGTCCCTCTTCCGAACCATCTCACAGGCCACCGCATTCTGATGTGGGCCCATCTCATTGACATTGACATGCAATTATATTTAGTGATTTTGTGTAAAAGACTATTGAGAATATCTTCTTGTCAGTTTGGTACCCTTATTAGATTAGACTATATATGTTTTTCGCACTGTTTTAGATTTTATTAAAGATTCTGGTAATTGGTTGCATTAAACAGGATCATTGGCTTTTGGAGAGGTCTAATATTTAGGGGAAACTCTGTCAAAATTTTTACTAATTCGAATTACTAAAAATTTGGGAGGGGGATTATTGGGATCCGAATCCTACTCACTATCATCCGAATCCTACTCAAAAAATTTCATTTATTTATTTGAATTAATGCAAGAGTAATTTAATTGATATAACTAATAATAGGCTTTTTTAGGAAGCATTTAATGCCCATATCATCAATACTAACTTTTCTTATGATTTGACTAATAATAAAAGGAAAGTCATCGAAGTTTGTTTTAAAAATTATATTAACCAAGTATAAGTATAAGTATAACCTATAAGTGATACGTCTCTTCTAGAGGATATATCATTTAATTTTTATGATATGTTGTTTAAAATATTTGTGTAAAAATAAATAAATATATTCAATAACTTCAATAATAAGATATGTGACGTACATTTGATTATATTATTTTTAAATTTTTTAAAAATCATAAATAAAGACAAAATTAAAAGAAAATAATTAATACCTCATTCGTTTTTAAAATGAAAAATAAATTGAAACAAATTTTTAAAAAATAACAAAAAAAAGCATATGTGTTATGTAATTAATAAATCCTCATAATAACTAAAATAATATTAAATATTACCAACATATTAAATTTGTCACTTTTTTAATTTTATATTTTATATTTTACCTCCGTAATTAGTATGGACTCATTAATAAATGCTTACAAATTTTATTAAGTAATTTAAATAATTTATAAATAAATATTTCAATTTAGAAGTTTACTAAAGCAAGGGTGATGACTTTTTTAGTGTAAAGCCAATAGGATCGCGCAAGTAGGATGGCGCATTCACATAGGTTCTTGCGCTAATAAGCTTGGTATGTAAGAACCTGCGATGCGCTTATCCTACGTGCTACAGATCCCTAAAAGCAGAAATTATTAAAAAATACCACGTAGGACAAAAAGGTGACATTTTTTTATATAATTTCAAAAGAGTGACATTTTGATAAATAGTTAAAAAAATGACAATTTGATAAATAGTTAAAAAAAGATAATTTGATAAATAATTTTACTAACAGTGGTAGTTTAGTAAAAAAGCCTAATATTTGAAGAGTTGATTAAAAAAAAAATTTTAAATGAGTTTTACTATAAATTTTATTAATTATAACTTAATTAAATTTATCTAAATTATTCAAAATTTCATATATTTGAGTTAAATATTTTTTTTATTGTAATATTTTTTAATTTAACCAATGCATTATACAGTACAAAATATTAGTTTTACTAAAAACTTGAGTTTTATGTTAAAAAAAACTTGAGCTTTTAGGTGAAAGGCAACTATGGAATATGCGACAAGAATCAAACTCCTGGTCTGTTGACCATAAGAGTTCCGAGAAGGATGCCTTTTATAAAGGTGCTATTTCTAGCAAGTGGAACAGGCCAACCAGGCAACCACGCTTTTCGTGAGTGAAGTTTTTTAACCACACATTCTTATGGGAAGGAAAGATCTGGACAAATCTGTTCTTATCTTTATTCTTTTTCCTCGATAAGGGCCAAAGCAGTAACTTAGTCTAATACGAAATCGTCGCTTGTCCTTTCTCACATTTTGGAAAAATCTTTGCATAAGTATGAAACATTTCAGTTTGGTGCATTAGTAAAATTATATTATTAATTAATAAATAATTATTATAAATAATTAATAAATTAATTATTATAATCTATTATAATGAAAAATGTGAATGGTCTGATCAATTCTGAATGTTTTTTGGTCTATGGAAGAATTTTTTTATATTTCATATTTTTATTTTCGATTTCCACCAATGAGTTAATGACGCGTTACCTACAGTTGTTGGCAGATGAAAGCCGATATTCATTGGCCGACCAATACGTTCCAATGACGTAACGTGTTGTGTCTTTGTCCATGAAGTTGTCAAGGTACATTCATTGTTATCACAAACAAATATTCTGATAATGTTTTTTTTTTTAATATTTCAAATGAACAATTTAATGATAATTTAGATAAATAATAAATATTTTAAAAATAAATGATAATTTTAATTATTTATGTAATACTTTTTTTATTATATATTGTGAATTAACATTTGAATTTATCACATAAGTAATAAAAATTACTATTTATCATTTCATTAATTATCATATGATAATTTTTATGAAAAATATAATGAATTTTAATTTTAACTCGTTATATGTAATAAAAAAATTATCACATAAGTAATTGAAATCATCATTTATCTTAAAGACAATCCTTACTTATCTAAATTATCTCAAAATTATTCATTTTGAATTATATAAATAACATGTTTCTAAATATTTAAAGGTTTTTATAACAATCACAATATGGACATTTTGTTGCAGATTAATAAATATATATTATTTTCTATTAAATTATTTTAAGAATTTAATTACTTCAAATAAAAAAATTAATTACTTTATAAAATATTAAATATTTTAAAATTTTAAAGTATTAAATAAATCTATTTCATATTTAATAGTTTTTATTTTAATTTCTTAATGTGTACTTAAGCACATATTTTAACAAAATCCATATTTAAAAGAGACAAGATATATATATGCTATCACTCAGAAAAGAGTTACAAAGAAATATAATCTTATTCAATGACTTCTAAGAAAATATATAAAGTGCATCCACATAAGTTTGTGTAAGTATAATCACTCTATTTAAAATCATTAAATTCTTGCAAACATCCAATTTTGATATTAAAGTAGTATAAGACTTTATATAGAGAAGAAAAAAAAAGATAAAGTAAAACCAAAATAATTCGTGATAATTATACATCAACTTTTAAGAAGAATCAAACATAAATTCTATTAGTGAAGTACTACAATCCTTAAAACTTGAATTAAGCGACTTAAGTGAAATTCATATCAAAAAGTCTTTAAAAGAATTTGATGTTGCTGGAAATAATGTTCTTGAGATCATTACTCATTTTAATTAGATTGATATACTATGAGAGTGATATAAAGAATTTATTTAAAAAATAAACAATAACAAATAAAATATTAATAATTAATTAGTAATATTTTAATCAAACTTGATATGAAATTAGTGACACTTATAGTTTAACTCTAATCAATTTAAAAGTTTAAACCGATTAATCAAATCAAAAGACATCATAAAATTAATTTATGTACAACTTATAAAATATATCAAGCATTTATGAAATACAAAATAATATTGAATTTGTTCTTCTAAAATAATAATTAAAGGAAATAATATTGAACTTGTTCTTTAAAAAAATAATTAAAAATTTGTTGATTTAACCTGAGTCGAGAATCTCTTAGTTGAATTGAATTTTGACTGATTTTAGACTATTCAAAATAATTTTAACTATTAATAATTCAATTAAGAAAGTCAATCATAACCAATTAAAGTTCCAATTTATGGTCCAATTCGTTCTAGCTTTGGTAACACTTTAATTAATCAGGGTATTTAGCAAATAAAAGATAAAAAAAAGGATAAGCAAGTGAATAAGAGAGAATATGATTTTCTTAGCCACTAAGGAAATTTTCTAGCTTTATGATGCTTTTTCTCTAATCTTAACCCCTATAAATAGCCCTGCTAGTCCTATTTTTTTCCACGCCAAGTTAACTCAATTTCCATTTCTGTACTAGTGTGTGCTTTAAGCAGTGAATACGATGGCAGATTCTGCAGATGTCGCCCACGATGTTCAATCCCTACTCTCATCTCCCGAGAGGGACTTTCTGATTCGCAACAACGACGATCAGGTACTACTACTTAAAAACTATTCATATTTTATTCAATCACTATTCTTTTCTTTGTTTTTGATCGTTTCTGCTTTGGTTTTATTTGTCTTTTTTATTGGAAATAGCTAAAGCTAGTTCATTTATGGTGTGATTTGGTGAATCCATTCTGCCAAAGTTTCATAAGACTCGAATTGTTGATCTTTCATGGCTTTGATACTTGGATTTTTTTTTTTTGTAGTTTTTTGTTTTTTTAGATTTTATTAATTTGGTATTTTCTTAGGAGAGGAGGGAAGGCGGAAATGATTGACATGTTCTTGCTTTGTATCTGATTCTGATTCTGATGTTGATTCTGCTTATTTTCTTTCTGTTAAGAATGGTTCACTGAAGTGTGAAAATTGTAATTGGAATATATCAGTTTATGTTCAAGGCCTCTGTGACTAACAGCTAATCTGGAGTCAGATAGGCTGCTGGATTAAACAAAATAGTGATTTTCGGGTTAAATTGAATCCTCTATCTATGGGAAGGGTGTGGGGGTAGAAAGATGGGTTGGCAATTAGGGTTCTGGGACTAAAAATGGGAATTTTGTTGAATGGAATATTCATTGGTCGTTTCATTCTTGATCATATGAAATATGATAAAAGTTAAGGTGATTCCATTTCATTCCCTTTCATTCCAATGAACTAAGTGTGAATGTGACCGAAGTTTGCCTGTGGTTGAATGTGCTGTTTTGTTGGATATTGCAGCTCGTATCAATTGTTTCGAGTGGTGGCTTTATTGAATGAAGAATCATATTTATGCTCATATTGGTGGAAATTTGTAGTGTTATTTCTTATTTTTTGAAATTTGCAGGTTAACCTTGAAAGCTTGAAGGGAAAGAAACTTGGTTTATATTTTTCTGCATCCTGGTGCGGTCCGTGTCGAAGATTCACCCCAACTCTGGTGGAGGTGTACAATGAAGTCGCTTCGAAAGGTGACTTTGAGATCATTTTTGTCACAGCTGATAAAGATGATGAGTCCTTTAAGGGGTACTTTTCCAAGATGCCATGGCTTGCTATCCCATTTTCTGATTCGGAGACACGTAGTCGCCTTAATGAATTGTTTCATGTGAGGGGGATTCCCCATCTTGCATTACTTGATGAAACTGGGAAAGTTGTCACTGAAAGTGGAACTAAGGTTATCCGTGAATATGGAGTTGAAGGATACCCCTTTACATCAGCAAGGATCCAAGAGTTGAAATATCAAGAAGAGGAAGCTAGGAGGAACCAGTCCTTGAGATCTATCTTGGCCTCTCCTTCCCGTGACTTTGTGATATCTTCTGATGGAAAGAAACTAAGCTAGAAACTTTTCTCTCTTTGTATGAGATAGCAGTTTGCTGTGATAATAACAACTTCGCATTTATTCCCATTTCAGATTCCAGTGTCAGAATTAGTGGGTAAGAACATCCTCCTCTCCTTCTCAGCCCACTGGTGTCCTCCATGCCGAGCATTCCTTCCAAAACTCATTGAAGTATATCATAAGATTAAGGCAAAGGATAATGCATTTGAAGTCATTTTCATCTCAAGCGACAAGGATCAAGCCTCCTTTGATGAATACTTTGCAGAAATGCCATGGTTGGCACTTCCCTTTGGTGACTCAAGGAAGGCATTCCTGAGTAGCAAATTCAAGGTATCTGGCATCCCTATGCTTGTGGCCATTGGATCCAATGGCCGGACTGTCACAAAAGAAGCTCGTGATCTGATTGTGCTTCATGGGGCAGATGCTTATCCTTTCACTGAGGAGAGAATAAAAGAAATAGAGGCAGAATATGAAGAGACTGCAAAGGGGTGGCCTAAGAACGTGACGCATGAAACACATGAGCATGAGCTTGTGTTGACTCGCCGTAGGATTTATAACTGTGATGGTTGTGGTGATGAGGGACATATATGGTCATACTACTGTGATGAGTGTGACTTTGATCTCCATCCAAAATGTGCATTGGAGGAACAAAGGAACCAAAGATGATGCCAAGGAAGAAGAGAAGTCCAAAGATGGATGGGTTTGTGATGGAGAAGTCTGCTTTAAAGCCTGAAATCTAGTTGTTATATTTTGGTGATTGCTGTTTATTAGTCGTCTGCATGTGTTGCCAGTTAAGACCTTTTCTAATATGTATTGTGAGTTGTGTGTTATATAGAATAATTTGAATATTGGATATTGTGATTTGAATGGTGATCTTGAATATATGGTGCATATGGGTTTTAGGCCAACAATTATGTCTAGGCTCCCCAGTCCTCCCCCTTGCCATGCCGCTTTCCTTTTCTTTGCTTCTTTCAAACAGATTCTTTAGTTACTCTCCCCCTCTCGTTTTTTCTTTTCTTTTTTATCTTGGCTATTGCTTCCAAACTATTAAAACCGTGAATAGAGTACGCCTACATGAGCAACAGTTTTAATATTATAACAATATCATATTAATGTTTGCTCCACTTGATAAAATAAGATACAATAATATAAGATAATATGATAAAATTTAATAGTATAAAAAAGTTAATAAATTGTTATACTATTAAATATTTGGTATATACAATATAAATAGTCTAATAGTGTATATAATTATTTATCATGATTATACTACTTTTAAGATACAAAAGTGATGATATTATTTATATAATTACTTCACTAATAATTTTCTTTAATTATTGATGTAACTATATCCAAAAGTACCTATTTATTGGCTTCACTGAAACTTTTTCTTTTCAAACTCATATATAGCCAAATTAGCATCTGCAAGGGATTATGTTATTAGAATCTTTAGCCTTTGGTCAAATAAAATTATGTTTTCACACCCATTACTCCTCTAAATAAAAGTATTTAAAAGTTATGTACAATTCAGAATCTATTACTATAATAGATCATAGTTGGCACCAACACATTCTATTTATATAGGATATAAGATGAGGTTATGTCAAAATGCAAATAAATTCCTAATTTTAAAAACATGGAGTTTAGCATTTTCATACCGTAAGGGGGTGATAGAAGCTCCAAAAGCAACATGGCTCACACAGCCACAGGGCCAGTGAAGGTCCAAAAAAAGACACTAATTATACAAGAAAGAAAACTTGAGAAATTTGGCCTTGAGACAGAAAAGAAGGGGTTAAATAAACTACTTATTGGAAAACGTTTTTCGTCCAACTAAAATACTCCAACTTTTCTCCACCCTATGCTTCCGTACGTATGTTTGTTGACTTTTTCGTATGCCAATATTTTCATTTCAAGCTTTTCATTTCCCGCTTCTTGGATTATGAAGAAATCGACATCGATAACCACTTATTCCTAACGTATTAACCATTTAATTTCCCGCTTTTCATTTCTCGCTTTTGGGATTCACCAGAAACTGATACTGATTAACCACTTATTCTTAACGTATTAACCATTTAATTTCTCGCTTCTCATTTCCTACTTCTTGGATTCACCAGAAACTAATATTGATTAACCACTTATTCTTAACGTATTAACCATTTACTCATTATTGAGAACTCTTTCTTGGATTTACCAGAAACATATACTGATTAACCACTTATTCATTATTAGGAACTCTTTCTCAGATTCACCAGAAACTGATATAGATTAACCACTTATTTCGAAGGTATTAACCAGAAATTTATACTGATTAACCACTTATTCTTAACGTATTAACCACTTACTTATTTCGAATGTATTAACCAGAAACTTATACTGATTAACCACTTATTCATAACGTATTAACCACTTATTCTTAACGTGAACAGTTTCATATTTCAAATTTCAAATGATGACACGTGACATACGGTGGACAAAAGTTGGAGTCTTTTGGTTGGACAAATAGCGCGACCGGGTTTAAGAAGTTATAATGGGAATACATAATAAGACAACAAGATGACACAACATTCAACACATATAAAGATTCCCATAACTTAACACATCTAATTTTTTCAGGTACCATACCCATTTTGACAATTAATTCCCTTCATGACAAGTATCGGATACATGCAGCTGACTAGAAAGACAGAAAATAAGACACATCACACAAGGCATAATTACACACTGCTAAGCATGCCATGACAATCCATTACACGTCAGGAGACAAAAATTGCATATCATTCACTAATCACTATTACAATTAATTATTCGATTGATACATGATGTTTGTGAAATCATCCAAACATTGACATGTATACCCCACTGAACCTAGTAAAACTTTAAAAGGAAACAGCAATGCAAAAGTTATGAACCTTCCACTAACATATATGTTTGCACTAAAATACCAAGAAAGGACATCTTATCCTCCCATTTTTTTGTTCTTTCCTTTTAGCAAATCAGCTATCCCCATTCATGTCAGGTTCTCTTTCTAGGTTTTTTTATCAAATTATTACTATTGGAAAAATTATCTATCAAAATATTATTTTTTTAAAATTATTTATCAAATTATCACTTCTTTTAAATTATTTATCAAAATGTCACTCTTTTAAAATTATATATCAAACTATCACTCTTTTGTCCTACGTAACATTTTTTAACATTTTCTAGCCACTAGGGATGCGCCAAATAAGATGACCCATCCACGTAGGTTGCGCCAAACACTTACATGGATGCATCATCCTATTTGGTACATCCCACATGATTTTTGTATTGAATATGTCAATAAGGTTGGCGTAACCAAGCTAAACACGTCAATCGTGTTGGCGCAACATGAGTATATATTTACTTCCCCTTCTCCCAACCGTGACATTCATTCCATTTTTTCAATTCTCACTATTTCTTTATAAATTTATTCTCTCTAAACACTCTTAACTCTCTAAACGTACTCAATTCTCACTTAAAGTGGTGTCTGGATCTCTATCTGTGATCAAATTTAGATCGTATTCCTTATATGTAAATATCTCTTTCAATGTTTGAATTTTTTGTTAATAATTTATTGACTGATTTTTTTATTATATTAGTGTTAATTATACATTTATGTTATTGTATATGTATTTAGAGGTCCAAAATTTATTTTCCTTGACTAATTAATAATGTGATTAATAAGATATGTAGTCTGAATTATATGAATTATTATTTTATACGTAAAATAATAGGATAATTTTTTTTCTAGAGTACTTGACATGGTTTAAATAAGTAAATGTAATTTATTTCAAATTAGTAGGGTTTAAGAAGTTATTTATACATAAAATAATAATAATAATAATATAAATTCATTGTTATATGTCCAATTTTATTGTAATTGACACATGTATATTGAATACATATATGTTGAATTGTTATTATTCAGAGTGGAATTAACATGGCAAAACACCTGGATGTGCACATTTACTTCAATGAGACAATGTATGATGGTGAAAAGGGTCTTATGTATCAAGGTCCTCCTCCTACGCCTATTGTGGTCACAACCAATATGACTTTGGATTGGTTGAAAAATAAGATCCATTCAAAGTTGAGGCTCCAAGCAAACTAACATGTGTCAAAGGTTGTCTATCGGTGTCCACAATGCTACAATCCATGGAGATGAGTAAGTCTTCCATTAGAAGACGATGATGATGTAAAGTACATGATAGATTCCTTCAGTCAAACTTCGAACATGGCCTCGATGGAGTTGTATGTTGAGGTAGAAACAAGTGGACAGAAAGAGCATGTTGAAGCTATTGGTGAAACCGAAACTCAAGTTGGTCCTTTTAATCAACTTGAGTCATGCAATATGATTGTTATTGGTGGTGCAATGGTTGAAGCTGATAACCCACTTGTCAGAGATGCAGTATGGGAGACAAGTGAAGATGAAGAACAGGTAGCTGAGGGTGATGATTCAGACACTGACATAGAGGCAGAAAACTTTGATGCCGAAGAAAATCTACAAGTTCCATTATCAGTTGCTCCTCAATCCATGTTTATGCCTCGAGACCCTGAATTTGTGTTTATGTCACTATGTCCTTAGTTTTCTCAAATCAATTGGGATGCATTGAGTAATCCTGATAATTTTCCTGAATTAGATAGTCGTTGGACTTGGAGCATCAATGATGAATTCTATGTTGGCTTGCAATTTCCATCAAAAGATGTCGTGAAGTTGGCCCTCAAAAAGTATTCGATTCACAGGCATCAAGAGTACAACATTGAAGATTCTGATTCATGAAGACTTACTGCTAAGTGTCCTAGTTTTGACGAAGGTTGTAATTGGAGAGTTAGGGCTATACAAAGCAAGAGGTCGAATACGTGGTAGATTACAAAATATAATGTACCTCACAGTTGTGTAAACCCAGCTGTGTCATTAGATCACCGCAAGTTGGACTCTCGTATGATCTGCTCTTGCATTTTGGAGTTAGTTAGAACAAAACTCGATGCACCTGTATGCTTAATTGTTGAACGAATTCGAAGCCAATTCGGTTACCAAGTTTCATATCCAAAAGCTTGGAAGACAAAACAACTGGCTATTATGAATGTTTTTAGGGATTGGGACAAATCTTACGAGGTGTTGCCCAAATGGCTAACGGCCATGAGAAGAGACATGGAAGGCACAGTGGTGGAGTTGCAAGATGAGGAATGTTTTGTAAATAACCTACTTGATCGTTCGAAAAAAGTCTTTTATCGGTTATTCTGGACATTTAGACCATGTGTTGCTGGCTTCCGATATTACAAGCTCATTGTTCAGATTGATGCCACTCATTTGTATGACAAATACTATCATAAGTTATTGATTGTAATAACTCAAGATAGAGATAGAAAACCTCTGCCAATTGCCTTTGCCATTGTGGAGGGGGAGACATGGATGCTTGGAGTTGGTTCTTAGCCCACCTAAGGTTGCATGTCACATAACAAGAAGGCTTGTGTTTGATCTATGATCGACATCGAGGCATCTTACAATCAGTGGCAAATGAAAATCTTGGATGGCAGCTGCTAAATGCATATCATATCTTCTGCATATGGTACATTAGTTCCAATTTTAACTCCAAATTCTAGAATAAGGAATTGAAAATATTTTTGATTAACACAGGTACTTAAAATTTTCAATACCAACTCAATTCATTTGTTGTAAGGGTATGAACTAATTGTAATAAAGTTTGATACTAGGCTAGAGTAGCTGACAGCTACTACGGAGATGGCAAATTGGATTAATACAATTTCAAAGGAAAAATAAAGTTTAACATATGATGGTGGCCGCAGATTCGGTCATATGATTACCAATTTGTCAGAGTGCATCAACGGAGTGTTGAAGGGTAGTAAAAATCTACCTATAACTGCATTAGTTCAGTTGACATATACGAAGTTAGTAGAATATTTTGTCAACCGAAAAGATGAGGCAAATGCAAAATTGATGATATTTGGGTAGGAATGGAGTAATGACTTATTGAAGCACTGGAGAGTCAACATGACAAGGTCAGCTCACACCAAGTTCGCCGATACAATATAGAGAACACAAGGTTCATGGTTGAAGAGGCTTTTAACCCTGTAACACAACAGGGTGGACTTTCTTATACTTTAAACTTGGAAGAAGGTCGGTGTGACTGTGGGATGTTTCAAGCATTGCATTTTTCATGCTCTCATGTGATTGTTGCGTGTGCTTCTGTGGCAATTAACCCATTCCGATATGTGCATAGGGTTTACAACATGGAGAGCATTTACAGAGCTTACAAGTTTGATTTTGAACCGATTCGGGCTGAACCATGGTGGCCTGCAGGTCTTGACATAACTTTGGTGCTAGATTGTGTATTGCTTAGATCTAAAGGTCGATCAAAATCAACCCGAATCAGGAATGAGATGGATTGGCGCGAAGCAGGGCCAGGACAAATGTGTACAAGATGCCATCAACTTGGACATAATTCTCACACATGTCGTTCCAGTGAATCGAGTTCCTTGAGGGATGATGGAGTGGGGCCATCTAGTTGATTGAGGACATATTTTCATTGTCAGAATCTTGTATTAGCCAACCATCAATGTGTATTTTGGAGCTGTATTATTTGTATCACTGATCTATGATGTTCTATTCGAATACTATTAATATATGGTAGTTGATTATCAGCGTGCACTTCATTTCTCCCATATTATATTTTAGTATAGTAATCATATGGTAATATCATATTTTATTATAGTAATCATATTGTCATACTAATTATTGTTATTGTTTGGCATACAGCTGATAAATGACATTCCGTGTAAACCCCAAACCAGAGGACGACTCGATTTTGGAGTTGTAGGAGTATCATGTTTCTCAGCATGTATGGTACGGACATGAGGACCAACACCTGTGTGTTAGACGTGCTCAAAAGACAAAACATATGGACCCCCTTAGTCGATTCTTTCGTATCTATAGTAGGTTGGCTTCTTAGGGGTCACCCATATGGCCTATTGCAGCATTGATCACTCCTTGATCACTACGTTGGTTGAGAGATGGAGCCTAGAGACGCATACATTTCATATGCCTACCGGAGAGTGCACCATTATGTTGGAGGATATCGGTATAATATCGAGTCTTCCTATTGACGGCGCTGCAGTTACTGGCCTTACCCATAAGATTGATTGGCTTGGTCTATGTGTTCGATTGTTAGGGATTGATGAGACTCCTTCGCTCATAACTGGTACACGCATTGACATGACATACCTATGGCAGCCGAGTGTTACTGCAGTCACTGAAGATGATGAGGATGAGTACGTGCAACAGCGTACACGACATTATACATACTTCGGTTGCTTGGGGGTTTCTTATGCCCCGATCATTCTGGTAAGTCTGTGCACTTGATGTTCCTTCCGTTGTTGGAGGACTTTGCTGTTGCTAGGACATATAGTTAGGGGTCTGCAGTCTTGGCGTACTTGTATAGAGAGCTTTGTAAAGTTACGGACTACAAGGCACGTGAGATCGGAGGGGTGTGCATCTTATTGCAGTATTGGGCATGATACAGATTCCCCTGGCTTGCCCCTACACTAGCTGACCATGTTGAACCTGATGTGTTCTATGGTGCTGATCATGGTCAATTACATCCCTTAGGATAGGAGTAAGTTTCTATTTCATATCATTTCTTTACACTACTTTGTTAATATTTATAACTTACATTTATAATACTTTCATTTATAAATAGGTGGCACAAGCATAACGTTTTGAGTGATACTGTGATCAGCGTCCTTGAATATTAACACCAGTTCTTTGATCAGTTGAAGAACGATGAGGTATGTCTTATTTTACATTCGTTTGAATTATTTACTTATGTATATGCCGTCTTAATTTTGTGTGCATCTCATTTTTGTAGATTATATGGCAACTATACACAAATAAGAAGGTGGCATCACTTCCACTTTTTTATGTGGCTGCTAGGGACATAGTACTAGTAGTGGTCCCTCTCATATGTTTCCACATTGTTTAGTGACACCAGCCAGACTGAGTGATGCACCAGTTTAGTCTTGACTAGCTCATACCATGGAGATCGCTCCAGGTTGACAGTTTGCACTCAGTTACATTGGCAGGTAGGCATGATGATGATTGGCTAGCTACACATGTTGTTTATATAGCCACATGGGATAGTTGAAGGGAGAAGCTTGCTAGGGGAATCCAATTGCTCGCACCCCTCGGTTCACATTCTGAGTACATGCGTTGGTATAAAAGAATTACCAGACGCTGGATTTCTTCTACTAGTGCATCTATTGGGAATGCGGTAAGCTCTTTACTAATTTGTTAATGACTATATGTATTTTGTATTTAGTATAATGAAATAATTTATATCTGTTTCTTAGGCGAACATTGCAGAGCATTTGTTCCATTTAATTACTGACACTGCCGCTCGAGAAGCTGCTACACAGATCCTACACTCATTGCGGGAGCATGACTGTATTACAATGGAACATCTGCGTCCAGCTCCAGCAGCAGATGACATTTCAGGGCTGCTTGAGGAGTTCAGTCAACAAGGAACGCGACATTGACGGAGGACAGGATTAGCGAGCATTCGGACACGACTTCGACATCCCAAGGACTCTGGCTCTACCAGCCAGCATACGACTCAGCCTTCTACCACTACTATATACCCACCCACTCAGCTACCACCTGTATATCACTCACCATATCCACCATACCCTTACCCACCGTATCCTTACTCACCACCTGGTTACCCCTCATATCCTTACCCACCACATGGTTACCCACCATATCCTTACCCGCTACTAGGTTACCCACCATACTCATCACAGCCAGGTCTTTCTTCCGATCCTTCTCATAGGCCACCACATTCTGATGCAGGCCCATCTCATTAACGTGTAATTATATGTCATTAATATATCTGGTAATGTTATATTTAGTGGTTTTGTGTAAAATACTATTGATAATTTTCTATTGTGATTTTGGTACCCTTGTTAGATTAAATATGTTTTTCGCTTAGTTTTAGTTTTTATTAATGATCTTGGTAACTGGTTGAATTAAACAGCTTCATGTGCTTTTGGAGAGGTCCAATATTTAGGAGAAACTTTATCAAAATTTTCACTCCAATTCAAATGATTGAACTGTGGTTTAATTATATCAAACATTATGTCCTTCTGCGTTAACTAAAAATATAATAAAAAATGTCACTCCTCAAAATTGGGAAGGACATGATTGGGATCCTACTAACCAAATAAACGTTTTAAACAATACAGTAACATACATACAAAAAGAAAAAAAATATCATTTAAATTTTTTTTAAACATACATCCCTATCATTGTCTTCATTTTTTGTAAATTTAATGAGATTTATCACATTAAAAGTGACAAATAGCAAAGACCTACCATTTTCCATGCAAAAGATAATCATTTTTGCTCTCACAGGGTCCTGTGAGCGACTGAGAAGTTAGACAGTGTAGTGTCTAACTCCTAAAACGCTTCTGTTTGAAATTTTTTGGGAATCACGACCGTGTCTAATAAAAATAATGCTTCTGACGTAGAATACGCCAACTGGGATGGCTTTTTGTTGGTTACGTAAAAAAGTTTAGCGTATTTACATAGAATACGTCATCATAAATGACAAAACCACGTGGGATGTGCCAAGTAGGATGGCGCATCCACATAGGTTGCGCCAACACGTGGATGCGCCATCCTATTTGGCGCATCTCACGTGACCAGAAAATGTTAAAAAATACCACGTAGGACAAAAGGGTGGCAGTTTGATATATAGTTTCAAAAGAGTAATATTTTAATAAATAGTTTTAAAAAAGTGGCAATTTGATAAATAATTTTAAAAAAATGACATTTTGATAAATAGTTTTGTCAACAGTGACAGTTTAGTAAAAAAGCCCCTCTTTCTGTCAACTAGCATACATTATGTCCAATATTTACTTCAAAAACTAATTTATGCACAACTCATGCATAGAATGTTATCAAATATACTTATTCTAGGTCTCTACAATTCAAGGAGAAAGAACATGGGACAATATCATTAAGCCGCCTAGCTTAAAGTCAATTTAAACATATGAGAAAGGAAAAGCAAAATTATCAAAAATAGTATTGAACCAAATACAACTTTAGCTTCCAAATGCAGCTGCCTAAACTTGATAAACCCATAGAAGGATAGATGGGCTTATAAATATGGTCTTACCACTAGCATATACTTGCTCACTTGCTGATAAAATTATCTTCTCCTTCATAATGAAATTTCTACAAGCTTCTAATATTATTGAACCAAATATAACTTTAGCTTCCAAATGCAGCTACCAAAACCTGATGAACCCATAGAAGGATAGATGGACTTATAAATATGGTCCCCCTCCCCCTTAACATCACCTGTCTCAAATATCATTTTTAAGACCTTAAGTCCCTCTTTCTTTCTCGCTGTACAAAACTTCATTTGATAATTATTATCCTTTGTCTTCTTTTCTTATTTTTACTTAACTAAACTTAAATAATAGAATTCAGCCTCCCTGTAATTGCTACCCTATTAGATATTTATCTAACAGATCCTACCCTGTCAAGAAGCATATGTTGTAAAAATAAAAAAATAAAAAATTACATTATGTGCTTGATTATACATTCTTATTATCACAACCCCATGTCCACTTTAATTTAAACGAGACTCTAATTTGTCATCTATCTTGTTCTCATCCCTAGCTAATCATAAGTTAGGAGTTTCTTGCTAAAATCAAGGATATGATTTGGTTAATATTTGATGCAAAAATTAAGGATATGATTTGGTCAATATTTAATGCTAAAATTAAGGATATGATTTGGTCAATATTTGATTTGGTTAATATCCTTAATTGTGTAATATATTTTTATTTCGTAGTTGTAGGATATTTCTATGTAATCTTTTATTCTTTCATTGTTAATGTTTGTACTATATATATTGTACAACTACGATGAATGAAATTATTAGAAAATTATTCCACAATTATGTTTATTTGATATGGTATCAGAGACTCCTTCAATCTCTTTTTCTTAACACTAGGAATTGAAGTAGGTCCTGTATTCACAATTGTTATTTTTGTTCATATCATTCCACTATAAAATTTTATTTTAGTGCCACCATGACTGAAGTAAGTGGTGCCAAATCACCGAAGAAGAACGAATCTTCGACTATTGTGTCTGGCCTCTATTTACAGGAAACTTCCTCTCTCATCACAACCCTTGCATTCACTGCTAAGTCAGGTATGTCTTTTACTAGAAATAATGATTGGATAATTGACTCTAGCGTAACAGACCATATGACTTGTGATCGTTATAAGTTTAGTCATTTATCTCCTAAATGTTCCAAAGTCACTATTACCACTGCTAATGGTGTATCATCTCCAGTTATTGGAGTTGGTACAGTTCCATTATCTTCCACGTTAGAAATCGAGGATGTCTTATTTGTGCCATCGTTAAATTGTAATATTCTCTCTGTGAATTAATTAGCCAAATCTCATAATTGTGTTGCTCTATTTTTTCCTACTCACTGTGTCTTTCAATACATCCATACTCGGGAGAAGATTGGCAGTGGTAGACAAATGGGAGGGTTATACTATCTTGAAGATGGATTCTGTAACACCTCGAATTCTGACTGTATGAATAACAATAGCAGAATTACTCTGTTTTGCATTTTATGTGTGGTATAAAAATTAATTTGATTGTTCTGAGATCATATTTGATCATTCTGTGTGATTGCTCTCGGCTAGGAAAAATAATATTTTTCGTGCCTGGGAAATTGATCCGTCTCATTTGGAAATGGGGATCTTACTAAACCCGACTCAACGATTGAGAAAAGAATCTTATAATTTTTAGAATCTATCTATAAAAAGAATAATATTGTGCGGATAAATATCCGTGATTACGTTTATAGCAACGTTGCTATGAATGTTGGACCCGATAAGTTTTAATTAATAGAAAAAGTGTTTGGAATATTTCTTGTAAGTAAAATTAAAGTGAACCAATAGGATATAGTCAAAACAATTGGTTAGACTTTTCTAACCAATGAGAATTGGTCAAGGGAAGAAGTTTAGATTTCCTTGTGGACCATTAGATTTGAAACTTGATTTAGAGGCCTTGATCTTTACCATTGATTCAATCAATGGTGTAAAACAAAGCTTACTAAAACTATCAAGTAGTATTTACCATGGACAAGATTAATGAATAAGATTGAGTCAACGTTAATTGCTTGACTTTTACTTAGGAAACTCATGAACTTTAATATAGTTGTCCTAATTACCTAATTAAGCAACTAAGTAAACTAACTTGATTAGGGATTAGTTATAACTTAATCTTTAATTTAATATCCTAATTCTAATTAAAAGTGATGATGTATGATTAAAATGTATTAGATACAAGCTAAATATGTTAAACTAAATTGGTTATGTACTTGAAGAATTAAGTAAGAATGGTTAGGAGATTAAACCCAATTAATTGGCTAACCAATAAACTAGTAATTAGGCTTGAACTAATGAAGAATTAAGTATTTAAAACCCACCTAAACTACTATGAACAAAGCAAAGACCTAAATTCATGGTCCAAGAAAATTTTTGAGCAAAGAGAATTTTAGGCCCAATAGCAGCAGAATTTGTGGCCCAATAGCAGCAGAATTTAGTTTGGATTAGTAAGCAATTAAAGGACTTAAACTCACCTAAAAATACTATGGACCAGCAGCTGAATTGGGGCAAAAATGAGCTCCACGTCCAAAGCAAATTTACTACCCAACAAAGAAAGAGAAAAATGGGCCAGCAGAAGATGTTTGTAGACGTCTCCGCAAAGAAAAATGGAGAGCTTTTACGTGAAGACTTCAAGCAATATTTGAAGATTCAAATATCATGCAAAAGTCAAGTGACCAACCAATGAGAAGAGAGAGTTGTTATGCAATTAATGCATGGCCATTTGCTCAAGCAAAGGCTCGCTCACGTCCATCACCAAAGAAAGCACACGGCAGCAGCAAATGGGGCAGCTGGAATGGAGTGGAAAACCATGCTAATAAAGCTCTCCAAATGTCACAAATCATTCATGATGGGCAGTTGGATTTTAGCACCTAAAATGAGATAATTTTCTCTAGTAAAATCACTCATTTTTCACGTGTAATTCACGGCTGGGCAGCAGCATATACACATCTTCATTCTTCACTTTTTATTCCTCAAATATAAGCCATTTACCTCCCAAACATACACGGTCAGCAGCCTCCCAAAACATATTCATTCTTCACTTTCTACTTATCAAAACATCCATCTATTCCTCTCCAAAATACCAAGGAACTCACGCATCTCCCATTCTTTTTTTTTTCTTCCAAACGGTCATCACCAAAATCACTCCATCCTTTTCTTTTAAACACTCATCTTTTTGGTTGTCTTGACTCAAAGCTCCCTCTAATCATTTCTTCTTCACAAGGTCCTAAGCTTCTTCAATCTTCTTCCTAAAGAGGTAAGCTTTAAGTTAATTATTCTAAGTTTGATTTTAAATTTTTTTTTTAACCATGATTTTTCCATGGTTTTTCACCTTGATTCTTGTAGGATCCTTCATTAATTTTTCTTGAAAAATTTAGGGCTTGTTAGGAGATTTATAAAGCTTCAAGACAAGGGAGGAAAGCATACAAAGCTTGTCTTCAAGAGGTAAGAGGGAGACTCAACCTTACCACTCTTGTTCGGTAGTATGAGGATGGTCAACTGTCGGTGAAAAATCCTTAAGGATTTATTCACCTTTTGTTTGAGGTTAATCACCTATTGTTTGAGGTTCTTGACCGTATTGATTGACCGTATTGATATGTGCCTCGATTATGTTTGTGCGTTTGAACCGTAATTGGGATGTACCGATTGTGTTTCTATGCTTTTATGTGTAGCATTTATGAGATCTAAATTTATTTCGATTCTTGTCTCAGTATGTTGTAATGCTTAAGGAACCGATAATTGTGTGTATGTAGAATGTATACTATAGAGAAACTTATACTTTAGATACGTGGAATTTATACTTGTAAATTTCGTAAATTTTATGAGAAAGGATTTAATTGGAAATATTATGGAAATATGATGTCACTATGTAAATATAAAACTTTGAGGGGCTATAGTGAAAATACTATGTTTTGAGAGACGAAAATGTAATTTATGTGTTTTGAAGGACGAAAATACTGTTATTCTATTTTTGAGGGACTAAGACGTAATTTATATGTTTTGAGGGACAAGAAAGTAATTATTCTATTTTTGAGGGATTAAAATGTAATTTATATGTTTGAGGGACAAGAAAGTAATTAGTATATTTTTGAGGGACTAAAATGTAATTCATATGAATTTTTGAAGGACTATTTTGAAAATATGAATTTTATGAAGGGCTATTTTGGAAATATGAATTTTATGAAGGACTATTTTGGAAATATGAATTTTATGAGGGACAATTTCATAAATATAAACTTTACTTTTAATGAAAATATTTTTTTAATGAGGATTATAAAGCAAATATTATGTTTTGAGGGATTATCATACAAATATGAAAAATGATGTTGAATTTTGGTGTTAAATGAGGAAAACAGTATTTTTGATTTTAAAACATGTGAAAAATATTTTACGCGATTGAAAATGATGAAAAATTGATACGTGATTAAGAAAATGCTAAAAATATGATTTCTTGATGAAAATACAAGAATGAATCTTTTTGGGCTAATATATGAAGACCTAAACATGAGATAAAGAAAATGAATTGAGAATATGAAATAAAGAAAATGAATTGAGAATATGAGATAAAGAAAATGAACTGTGAATGATGCATTTGTATATGTATTGAAAAGGTCCAATGGACTGGATAAGGCTATTTGCCTAGGAAGGAGAAAATACACCTCCCGAGTGGGTGTGATATGCGTAGTGTAGGTCTTTTGTTGACCTTGGGGGCATCGGGGTGCGGGTTGCCTACAATGGACAAGCTTAATAAAGCTTCGCATCGTAGGTTAGACCGATGCAACACACCGATGATCCGGACCGAGACACTATCCATAATCAAGATCCGATAAAGACTATCGAGTATTGCTAGATGTGCAAAATTGAGCACGTGGTCCGAGGCACTTTTGTACCGACATGATCTTTTCGATCACTTTCTCGATCTGAGTTGTAGCTCCATGGAGTAGGAAAGTTGAGTCTAGGTGCATATACAGAGATACTGAGAGTCTAATCATAATTATTGTTGATGATAATTTAGTTATTGAATAATTGAATGTTAATAAGGACATGATCGTAATTATGGCTTATTGTATGAATTATGATAATAAATGATATTATTGGCATAATTATAATTATGCATGATATGTTGATATGAGATATGATATGTGATTGATGAATGATATTGGTGACATAATTGTAATTATGAATGATGTGCTGGTATGAGAATTTGTATGTGTTTATCTTCATCGCTACCATACTGGTATTGGCATAGGTGGTCTCACCTCTCGTATGTATATGCTGTATTATGTTTATGTGTTGTTAAGACATTGAGTTAGACGACGCCGAGAAGCGAGGGAAGGACAAGATTTCTCTTCCGATGGCGGTAGAAATCCCTAGCTTCTTAGGTTATATGAGATCGACATTCATTGACGAGGACAATGTATGGACCGAAGATTTAGAGAGAGAGAGTACTTATTATTTGGGAAATGTAAATATTAGATCTAGGATACAATCCCTTACTTTTTTGTTACTATTTATGTACGCTTAGAGTTTCCTATATCTATCCCAAGAACACAATGTACTATCATACCCCTCGAGAGCATAGTGTTGTATCGTCCGCTCGGACATTTGCTCCTCGACTTTACGTCGGGTTGGAATTCCTCCACAGGGGAATCGAGAGAGGATCCATCTCGAGGATCCTGGCTACTCTTCGAGGGCTCACCGCCTAGTTGTACTTGGGTAAAGATGTCAATGTAATTAGTGTTTAAACTTTTTAGAGTGAATACTTTGTAATATTTATAGTATGACAATATTAAAGAATTGTATATGTATAACCAGAGACTTGGACTTGTATAAGCGATGTAAATTAATTGTAATAATGATGTGATGTTTTATTTTCTGCTAAGATTATTAAACTTGTTATTAAGAAATTTTAAATTTCATATTTTTCCCTACAACTTACGTTATCTAAATAAGGTTAATTTGGTAATTATGTAACATAAATGTGACATCCTAAGATGGGTGTTACAGATTCCAACATTCCGATAAAAAGATGCAAGCTCTTGTGGTAAATGGAGATTCGGTGAATAAGAAAAAAGAGAAAATTTGGCTATGACATAGGAGATTGGGACATCCTTCCTTTGGGTATCTTAGGAGATTATTTTCATCATTGTTTCATGGATGTAATCTCTCAGACTTTGTTTGTGAAACTTATGTAAAGGCAAAAAGCCATTGTACTACTTTTCATTTGAGTGATCATAAAACAAATTTACCTTTTTCGTTAATTCATTCAGATGTTTGGGGATTGGCCCTAATTTCTTCTCTTAATGGGATGAAGTGGTTTATAACTTTTGTTGATGATTGCACTCATATGACTTGGGTTTATCAAATGAAACACAAGAGTGATGTTTGTTCAATTTTTCGTATGTTCCATCAAATGATAACTACTTATTTCGGTGTTCCAATAAAAGTCTTACGTTCTGATAATGGTGGTGAGTACAAAAAGAAAGAATTAATGGAATTTATACAATCTAAAGGAATTATTCACCAAACATCTTGCACAGATTCTCCTCAACAAAATGGTGTCACAGAAGAAAAAATTGACATTTATTGGAAGTTACTCGGTCTTTTTTAATTGGGGGTCATGTTCCTATTTTCTTGTGGGGTGAAGCTTTGAATTCGATGATCTACTTAATAAACTGTACGCCATCCTGTGTTCTTAATTTTTGAAGACCATTGGATGCCCTTTCTGATCATTGCACTCTTCCACCGATAGTATTTTTGGCCCCATGAATTTTTGGGTGTGTAGTTTATGTTCATTTGCATCCGTGCCAACGAACTAAGCTTGAGTCTCGTGCTTTAAAGTGTGTTTTTGCAGGATATGGGAACAATAAAAAAGGCTACAAGTGTTATGATCCAAAAACTCAGAGGCTTTTTGTTTCCATAGATATTATCTTCCACGAGACCAAATATTTTTATAGGGCACTGACTCTTAATTTACCATTTTAGGGGGATAATTCAAACGAAGTGATAAATTATGAAGAACTGGAGGTATTTTTTTTACCAAAAATTTAGAAAATATTTATTCATTTAGAGATTCTTCAGGATAAGGTGAATTTTCAGATGAAAGGGAAAAGTTATCGATTGTTGAACTAGAGACTTCTCATACTGAAGATAATGCTCTTCATGTTAGTACAATGTCACCTAACAATTCAACACAACCACTGAGCCAGTCTTCTTCTGATATTTCTCCAGAGGTATCCACTAATCCTAATTCCACTTGTAGTGATGATCTTTTTTCTGAATCTCAAGTGTCTCAATATCGTCTTCCACCTCGTTCTAATCATGGTGTACCATTTGTTAAATATGAGCATGCTCCTAAATCCACAGTTAGATACCCCATTAGTAATCATGTGTCTTGTAAAAAATTGTCCATGTCATATGCGTCTTATGCGCTACAGTTATCATCTATTCCTATTTCTAGTACAATGTAGGAAACTCTAGCAGATGATAGATGGACTTAAGCCATGGCAGAAGAAATGGCAGCACTTGAAAAAATGATACTTGCGAGCTTATGACTCTACCGAAAGGAAAAAAGATCGTGGGATATAGATGGGTCTTTGCGGTCAAGCATAAAGTGGATGAGACAATTAAGAGGTATAAAGCTCGATTGGTTGCGAAAAGATATACACAATCTTATGGGGTTGACTACCAGGACACTTTTGCACCTGTTGCCAAACTTAATACAATTAGAGTGCTCTTGTCTTTGGTGGTGAACCGAGATTAGCCATTTCTTCAGCTTGATGTAAAAAATACTTTTTTATATGGAGATCTTACAGAGGAAGTGTATATGGATCCCCCTTTAGGTGTGGAAAAATATTTAGATGTTACAATGGTGTGCAAACTCAAAAAGGCGTCGTATGGGTTAAAATAGTCTTCAAGAGCTTGGTTCGGTAGATTTACCAAGTCTATGAAGAGCTTCGGATATAAACAAAGCAACTTAGACCATACTTTGTTTTTAAAGCCTCGAATGGGTAAAGTTACTGCTTTAATTATATACGTTGATGACATGGTGGTGACAGAAGATGATCAAGAAGAAATTGAGAGCTTACAACGATATTTGACTTTAGAGTTTGAAATGAAACAACTTGGAGATTTAAAATACTTTCTTAGAATCAAGGTAGCCCGCTCAAAGAATGGTATTTTCTTATCTCAACAAAAGTATATTCTTGATTTGGTAATTGAAATAGGTATGCTTGGATGTAAGCCTGCGACTACCCCTATTGAACAAAACCATAAGTTGTTTGAGTATTTGCATGCAACTTCTATCGATAAAGCAAGGTACTAGAGACTTGTGGGAAAATTAATTTATTTGTCCCATACTAGGCCAAATATTGCTTATTCAGTGTGCGTAATGAGCCAGTTTATGCATGATCATCGTAAACCTCACATGGATGTTGTGGAATGCATATTGCAATATTTAAAGTCCGCGCTGGGTAAAGGCTTGTTGACCAACAAGAATAATCACTTGAAAGTAGAAGGCTACATTGATGCAGATTGGGCTAGTTCATTTGACAACAGAAAATCTATATCAGGATACTTTACTTTTATAAGGGGCAACCTTGTGACTTAGAGGAGTAAAAAGCAACCAGTGGTAGTAAGATCAAGTTCAGAAGCTGAATATAGAGGTATGGCTTTTGGAGTATGTGAGTTACTATGGTTGAGGAACTTGCATAAGAATTTGTGTGTTCACTATCAGGAGGCAATGAAGTTGCATTATGATAACACTTCTACTATAGAGATTGCTCATAATCCAGTCTAACACTATCGGACGAAGCATGTGGAAATTAATAGACACTTCATTAAGGAAAAACTTGAAGCCAAAATCATTATTTTTCCGTTTGTGAAGTTTGAAGACCAACTAGCCGATGCCTTTACCAAAGCTGTTACCAGTAGTGTTTTCGGTCACTCTTTAGACAAGTTAGGAATGTTCAATATACATGTTCCAACTTGAGGGGAAGTGCTAAAATTAAGGATATGATTTGGTTAATATTTGATGCTAAAATTAAGGATGTGATTTGATCAATATTTAATGCTAAAATTAAGGATGTGATTTGGTCAATATTTGATTTGGTCAATATCCTTAATTGTGTAATATGTTTTTATTCTATAATTGTAGGATATTTCTCTGTAATCTTTTATTCTTTCCTTGTTAATGTTTGTACTATATATATTGTACAACTATGATGAATGGAATTATTAGAAAATTATTCCATAATTGTGTTTATTTGATACTTCTATCATGGAAGGGTAAAACAACAAAGACTGAATAAAACAAGTTAGAATTCCTATAATGAGATGTTCAAGAGGAACGTTTCTTGTATATAGATAGCAAACAAGACTTTCTAAGGAATGTTTCCTGTATACAGACAGCAAACAAGACTTTCTAAGATCTTTAGCAGATCAAATGCAATCAAAATGAAATATTAAACACAATAAAAAAAGGCAGTCACATTTATGGTATTCCATATCTGTATTGAAATTTTGGAGTAAATAAAATTAACGTTAAGTGAAAAAAAAATAAATCTATTTTTTTCTGCATTTTGTTTAAATCCTTTCAAAGACCAACTGAAAAATAAAATGCTGAGGAGAGAATCAATTTCCTTTTTGCAAAATCATCTTGTAGCTTATAATAAATATAAAATCAAAACAATCCTTCATGAGCTATGACAAGTGTGTCCCATATTTCTTCTGTTGTTTGACATCCAACAATCTTATCATACTCACTCCTACTCAATGCACATGTTAAAAAGAACTTTACCTTTGAGTTGAGAATATATCTGTTCTTATCTTCTCTTGTCCAAGATTCTATAGGCTTTTTAACTTTTGTTCCATCATCAAATCTTGTCATTAGAATATAGGGATCATCTTCAATGATCCCCCACAGATCAACATGTTGAGATTTGGTGAAAATCCTCATCCTATCCTTTCAGTAGTAGTAATTTCTTCCATCAAAAGCTGATGGTCTATTGGTTGATGAACCTTCTGGTAGATAGGTTCCTCCTCCTTGTAGGTGTGCCATACTTTCTTCAGGATCTTTATCCTCTCACATTGTTAGTGTGCTCAAACCAAAGGCTGAGCTCTGATACCAACTAAAGTTTGCAATGACACAGGAAAATAGGTTGAATTATGTTCCCATTTTTCCTGAAAAGTCAATATTCTCAGAACTTTCTCAAGTTGTTTAGATTTGGAGATGAGAAGGTTCAATCTTAAATTAGAGTATTAGTGAGAAGGTTCAAAATATGCTATCACATCAGAGTAAGAAGGTTCTGAGAAGGTATGATGGTTGAGTATGAAGAACTTTCTTACTACTAAAAAATGGGTTTATATGTTATATTTAAATCTACAACTTCTCTTTAAGATACACCCTTAAGATAGGAAGCTTAAAAAAACAAGATTTAAACTTTAGATCTCAATTATATCAGAATAAGTTCCTACAAAAAATTCTTTTCTAACAAAATCAATTTGATCCAAATTTTTGTTTTAACTTAATAACTCAACTAAACATATAAAGAAAAGTAAAGATCAAGGGAAGAGAAGCTTTACACCAGGATTTATACTGATTCTTCCCTAAACCACATGGGGCTACGTCTAGTACCTAGCAACCACTAGGAATTTTCACTATTCTGAGTATTCTTTAACAACTAAGCCTTTCTAGGCTTCAATATAAGTATTCTTTAACAACAGTCTCTTCAGGCTCACCACCAAGTATTCTTTAATATAGCCACTTCAGGCTAAATACTAAGTATTCTTTCACACAGCCTCTTTAGGCTCACTCTCACAGTTTGAAGTGGCTTGCACAACCCACAAGCTCACTTACGAAGTACAAGAATCAAAGTATGAAAAAAATGTTTATTTCAATTAGGTAGCACTCGAAAACACTCTAAGAGTGGATACAAACACTTAATCAAAGCTAACAATACACCTACTAAAGATTTTGTTGATTTCATAATAGTAGGTAGAGATGAGAAGGTTCAGTTCATGGTGTTCTTAGTCAGATTTGCTTCAATGTTCAACACCTTTTGATTTTCAAGCTTGGATCCATTTATAGGCTTCGAAAATATAATCGTTAGATAATTCAAATAGTAACTGTACTTTCTAGTTACATGTGACTATTATTTTGTCTTTTCTTGTTGAGTTAGTGTGTCATTCTTTAAGTGAGAAAGTTGAGCAACTTTCTCACAAGAAACCTTCTCATGAACTTTCTCAGTAGCAAGTTTCTCACTAAACTCTCTCAGCTAACTTTCTCATCCAACCTTCTCAAGCTTGAATGTCTTCAATATTCTAATCTTTTAATTCCATCATCTTATTTTTTATTCTTCTTGATGATTCTGATGGTAAAGGCTTCACTTGTAAGTTTGAATTCTTCTCGAGTTCAACCTTTGTGGGAGTTCTTCATTTTGCTGAATTTTCTCACAGTCTTCTTAGGACATTCTTATGCTGAACTTTCTCATGTTCTTCGGGAACTTTCTCAGGTTGCACCTGAACTTTTTTAAGTCAGAAAATGATCTTCTTAGTCCTCTCAAATTGCCCAGAAAGCTTCACTGAATCTTTTTAGTCCTGTAAGACTTAAATAATACCAAGAAACACTCCACAAAGATCATGTTAAATTGATTAAAGCATTGGGAAGTTTCAAACATGATTTTCAATATAGTTGTTATAATCAAAACATAATATGCAATATAAAGCACAAAAGGGCTTTGGAGCTTATAGTCTTGACAATATAAGTAAATATACTTCTCATGTTTTTAGTGATTATTGTATGGCCATTAGTATGAATGTTGAACACACAATTGCTTATGTTTATATGCCTCCAATTGATAGCTAAAATAATAGTTTATGAAACCAAAATTCCTAATTTTGTTTGGGAGCATGCTATTTTAGATGATGCAGCACTTGTTAGTGTAAGGTCAACAATTTATTATAAATCTTCTCGTCTACAATTAGATTTTGGTCAGAAGTCAAATATTTCCATATAAGAATTTTTATATATGAAATATATATACAATTGTTACACCACATTGCATTATAATGGGCCTCAAAGAGAAGTTGAGATTATATGTTGGATATGAATGTTTCCAACATGAAATGGGGGCGAGAATAAGTAGTTAGAAAATGAAATTACTTGAAATGCATCACCATAATATAATTTAGATCCTTGAACAAGGCAATATGCAAAGGATAGCAAATGAATTATTGAATGCATTTTTACAAAAGCGATAACTAAATCCCATACTACCTGTAGATGCTGCATAATTGAAAGGCACACTAGAAGTGTGGTTAATCAATCGATTCCAAAAATAAAAATTCCAAAAAAAGAAAGAAAGCAAAAAAATATTGTTAAGGAGGCAAATAATCTTAAAGAGGATACTATTGATGAATAGGCTAGAAACATAATTAGGACTCCTAAAATAGTCCAAACTTATGAAATAGTTCAAATGCCAGATGAAGTTCAGGATGTAACATCCTAATACTAGTACTAATAGCATGACTAGAATCATGCATTAGTAATTAGGATTAGGTATGTCACTTCTATACTAATAACAAATTTTGTAAAAATGTTTATATTATATATGAAAACATGAGCCCGGTGAGGTTAGCCTAATATACATAAACTATGAAAGTTAATATACAAGAGTGTACATCAAAGTATAGTAATTACATATAACATGCCTTCTGATCACTAAATATATATACAATCTAAAAACAAAATTCTTCTACATAAAGAAATCATTCCATTCCAAGCCTAAAAGTCTTCATCTTCTAGCTATTGAACCTTTTCCTGGAAATATTATGGAAATACAATAGAACATGGGTGAGAATTCTCAATGATTCTATTAAAAACTATATCATCATAATACCTCTAGCTATTTCAGAGAAAAATCATTTCAAAACTCAAACTTTAAAGTAGAAAGGTAGAAAAAGTCAAGTCAAGTCCTTTCTCTTCCCGAGGTAGAATTCCAATTAAATAACATTACTTAAAAATTCATAATTTTAATTACCAAAAAATCACAAACTATGTTCATATCATCATTCAAATACAAATTACAATTCAGTATCATATTCTCCTTTACACACTATAATCTTTAACGATATCACTAATATATATCATATTCAAAAACAATTCCAACTCAAGCACATATCAAACTAACCCATTTGGAGCTCAACTTTATTAATATAAAGAAATAATACAATTCTATAGGCACTCATTACTCAAATTTCGAACATTAGCTCAACATTATGATTTAAGGGAGTATTTCTTAATTCAATTATCCTTAAGGTACAAAGATAATCAATATAACATCCTTCAGGTACAAGGATAATCAATATAATATCCTTCAAGTACAACCATAATCTTATCAATATAATATCCTTCAAGTACAAGGATAATCAATATAACATTCTTTAGGTACAAGGATAATCAATATAATATCCTTGAGGTACAAGGATAATCAATATAATATCCTTCAGGTACAAGGATAATTAGTATAATATCCTTCAGGTACAAGGATAATCAATATAATATTCTTTAAGGTATAAGGACAATCAATATAATATCCTTTAGGTACAAGGATAATAAATAATCATTTCCAAGGATGATTATCCTTCAAGTACAAGGATAATCTTATCAATATATTCCTTCAGGTACAAGGATAATCAATATAATATCCTTCAGGTGTAAGGATATTTGGTATAATATCCTTTAGGTAGAAGGATAACAAATAATCATTTCCAATATCAAATATCACCTCCAGATACAAGATTCATATCTGATATCGCTTAATTTCAAGTCACATTCATATTAATTCGATATAAACTCAACTTTCACAATAAAAGAGCAAAACTTAGTCACTTCACAAATGAAATAAGCATATCAATACATTTCTTTGCAAGTGAATAAAAGGTTACCCCATAAGTAACTAATGCACAATATGTCCATTCCTAGTTTAAATCACTTATCTTAGTGAAAACCTTTGAAAATACATCAACTTGTACCCTTTAGAACCACTAATTTCTTAGAATAGGGCAATTCTATTTGAATAACACTACATGTTATTCAAATAGAATGCAGAAATATTTGCATTGTGAATGGGTTTATTCGAATAACACAAAGTGTTATTCGAATAACTCTCCAAAATTTCATAATCTATTGCATTTTGACTTGTGTTATTCGAATAACTCAGACTTATTCAAATAACATCCACAAGAATCATTTCCTGATGCATTTTGTGAAGTTTTATTTGAATAACCAATTAGTTTATTCGAATAAAGTATACCGGAATGCAATTTTGGTGCAACAGAATAGTCTCGTCCTCTGTTTTTATTCATCCTCATACCCATTTCTTTTACTACTAACATAAGTTTAAACCATAAACCAAGTAGTAAAATTAACCACGGAAAAATCATCAACAACAAACACTTAGAATTGTACTTACATATCCATACAAAACTATGTTAGTTTCTCATCAATCCACATGTACTTTCATACACATGTTTTCATGGAGTTCTATGAAAAGCCACATGCAAAACCACTCAATGCAAATTTTCAAGCAAAACAAGGAATTGTAAAACATAGAGAACTAGCACAACAACCCCTAACTTATTCTATTTGGATATCTTTTCTTTTGCTTTCTCTTCCTTTTCTTCATGTTTTCCTTCCTCACTTGTCTTCTTTTATTGTTTTCCTTTGTTTTCTTTCTCTTTGTTTTCTGCTAGGCTTAACATAAGGTGGAGAGATTGAGTGAGAAAAGTAACGAAGAATAGTCAAACAAAGTGATAAGAAGTAAAGGGAAGAGGCGGTGGGAAAGAAAATGAGAGGAAAATAATGAAATCTAACTAGAAACATTATATCTCTTAAAGATATTTTAATTTTAAATTAATGAATTTTTTAATCTTCATAGATATTATAGAAAATTTTAGGATTTTATTCAATTATCAGTTTCTTCATTCTACAACTTTCCTTACACACCTTTATCAGTCACTAAGCTTCATTATCTTTCCTTAGGTTAAGCTAAACCTATGAAGTTAAACTAAAAAGCTTTCAAGTATCCATTTTATTAATCTTCATTCTCTTTTTATTATTTGTTCAAAATGTTATAATTTTCTGAGCTATTTTTCTATTTAATTTGGTCTTTAAACACTCACTTAGTGTTACCAAAAATGTCAAATTAACTCATTTGATTTTCCAAAATTTTCTACAGTTCATATAATCTATTTATGACTTAGAAATAATTTTTTTTTCATATTTATTTCCATCATATCAATTGTTTATGCTCAAATCTTAGCTATTATTCACATTCAATGTTATAGAATTATGTTCAAACTAATCCAATAGATTACCAGAATTAATAGACAATTCTTACCAATGTTTTGAGCTTTTATAATCTTGATTAAGACTATTAGTTCAAGGAGGATGTTACACAGGTACCTAAAATAGTAAAAATGATGATATATCAACAAACTATGTCTTTGTAGGGAAAAGATTAAATCGAATCAAAATAACTATCAACAACATATTTGAACATAAAGTAATGCACAATATTATGATAATGAGGATCTTGAAGTTAGAATTGTCAAAGAATGTTGACATTGAAATGATTGACCAAAATAGAAAAATGTCTTACAGACAAAAGTTAAACTCACTTGCAAAAAGTGAGGATTTTGAACATGTAGTTTGAACCCCGAAAGAGGTTTTAATGGACCCAAAGTTTGAACTTCTAGAAGATGCAAATGTTTGTGGGATCTAAATGGAAGATTACGTGAAAATAAAATGAGAAAAATGATGTTGTGAGATATGAAGCACAACCCTTAGAAAAGATTTTCTCATAAAGACTATTAACTATGGAGAACTTTACTTTTTAGTGGTGGATACAATTATATTATGATAATGTTATTTGCATAAAAAAAAAAGGTTAAATATACATCTAATGGATGTTATTTGCATCTTATAGCTCACCCAAGAATGATATCTACATAAAAATCCTCGAAGGATTAAAGATATCAACAACATCCAATGAATTGTATTTACATGTGCTAATGATTTATGTTCTTTTGTTCATCATATTAAACTTTCTTATTAGGCATTAGTGTTGGTTTATATGCATTATGCTATTTCAAGCAACGTGGATACATTTATTTCAATTATTTAACAAAATTCTATATGCGCAAATGATTTTACAAAGAAATTTGTAATTAGATTTGTTATAGTTGTTGTGTACATTATATTATTGGAACGACCTAAATTTATTCCAAAATTATAGAAGATCTAATGGCATGTCTAAAAATGAAAGATTTTTGTAAGACAAAGTTTTGTCTCAACCAGTAGATCAAGCATTTAGTAATTGGAAATTTTATGCATTAATCCAATTATCTAGAAAATATTGTTAAGTAACTTTATATGGGTAAATCACATCCATTGAGTACACCTATCCCATTGAGTACACCTATCCTATTGAGTACACCAATGGTTGTTAGGTCACTAAATATAACAAAAGAATCCTTTTCAACATCAAGAAGATAACAAAAAGGCCTTTGGTCTTGAAGTACCATAAATTAGTGCTATAGAAGCACTTATACATATTACTAATTATTCATAGCCTAATATGGAATTTTCTTGTAATTTTATTAGCAAGAAATAGTTCCTTCAACCAAAAGTTATCAAAAAGAAAATGAGTATACCCTTTGATATCTCTAAAGAACGATTGATATATGATTATTTTATATGAATATATGTCACAACTAAATTGGCTATGCAGATGAAAGATATTTATCCAATCTGTAATGCTCTAATACAGATATCTCGATATATCAAAGATATACAAAGATAACTAGTACTAGATACATCACTTACTACATAATACATAATAATATATCCATAATCACAATCAAGTCATTATAGAGAGCCTTAAGAAAATGCGAAAAACATAAAACTCATACATAATTTATGCAACACTAGCTACAAAAGGGTATATTGTAATACATATCTCTTTAAAACATTAAAAAAACAAATATAAACTATATACATAAGCTTTGTCTAGGAAGTAATAAAATAAAACTAGTATTCACACTTCGTTTCCTTTCCCTTAGCAGGGTCTTAACTTGGATTTACATGGAAATACAATCAGGGTGAGAATTATAATTCTCAATAAAAGCAATTTCAATACCAGTTAGTTATAACGTTGTATAAAAAATTTCTAATAACTAACATAGGAGTTTCTTCCACTATTACTCATAACTGCACACTTCCTTGTAGTGCGGTTGAACAGATAGCCAATATACTGTCAAATTATAAACAACCGCCCATACAATTGTAAATATCAATATTAATAGACAATTGTCCATACAACTGTCATTCAAATGCAATGCTGGTAATATGCAATATGATTATGCCTAAGTAATGTCTTATAGTTATGCTGATGCAGGGTTTTATTTTGAAATCCATGCGGAGTTTTATTTTGAAAACTAGGTATACTTGCTTATTCTAGGAACCTAATCACTCCATGTAATCTGCTATGGTAGGGAGGGAAAACTCATCTTCACTCTACTTGTAAACCTTGGTTCTGTGAGATAGTTTAGGGAATATCTGATTCCTACTACTCAAGTCAAATGATTGTGCACATCATAGGTTACCATACATTAGAAGAGCAAGCAAAAACATGCAGTTTTATATTATAAAAACATACACACCATAAACCTTTCCTATAGACTTAACTCAACCTAGTGAAAAAGTCTATCATAGCTAATGCTTCATTTTAATTCAGCTTAAAGAGATAAATGAGCATTTCTTTGAACTTTGCATATTTAACTCAACTTTAACTGCAAATGTGTAATTCATGCATCTAGATAAGTATAGTGTACCTATCTTAATTGTATCTAACTTTCCCTATTATAAAATCTCTAGTAGTAACCTATCCTACACTAGAGTGTTTAAGGTCCTAGATACCTTCTTTAGGTAACTCTTAACTTTTGGAATACCTAAAGACTTGATCTTCCATACTTAACTTAGTATTGAGGAAGTGTATCTCATTCATCATTACCTTTCTAACTCAAGTTTACTAATAAAGGAGTTAAACACATTTCTACCGCATCTTATGAGTATGACAAGCTACAAGTCATAATTCAACTTATTATGTATTTAGTAATGCACTATATCCCACTTACGATTGAACTTAGTACACCAAACATCCCCTCACTTAGGAACTAAATACATAACTCTATCACTACTCAAGTGAATCTGGTGTAAGAGTGGTTATTAAATGCAACACTTTGTTGCTTGAGGTTCTAGGTACTTTCCCAAGGCAAATCCACTACCTTTGGTTGCTCTAAAGTTTATACCATTCATAAACTTACTAGATGGTCATTCCTATCTTGAATTACCCCTAGTAACATCTTAACATACTCTAAAAAGCATATATAAGAGGTCCTAACAAGTAGAGAACTCCAGTTCTTTAGGATAAAAATTCTAGTACTCATTGCCTAAGAGCCCACTTTCTTAGCGCTTAGGCGCTGCATGATAGAAAATGATGCCCTGTTGCTTCTGTCACTGGGCGCTTAATCGCCCAAACTCTGAGTGCTTAATTGCTCCGCTCCAGAGCCTTGTGGACTAGAGCACTTAGGCGCTCACTCTCTAGGTGCTTAATCGCTTGCTTCCAGAACCTAAAACGAGCTCTCTAGCCTTGGGTGCTTAGGCGCCAGGCACCTGAAACTTCAGTTATTAATCTATTAGTTTCCAAACCAGTTTCTAACACTTTCAAATCCATTCCTAGATGATGTCTAACATCATTCAAGATCTCTAATTATGTTGTAACGCACATACAACTTCTAGAACGTCTAACATGGATTTATGAATAAAAAATTCATCATCAAATACCCAATTTTCCATCTTCAAACTCCATGAGTTTCATAGATGTTACTAGGTGTAACCTAACAACCATGAGTTGATTAAGCTTCATACTAACCATACTCAGCCCTTAAGACACTAAACAAGCAAGAACACAACATAAACCACCCAAAACCTATAATTTCTCCAACAAAAAACACTATGTATTAAAAATGGAGATAGGGAGAGACAATAGGTACAGTTCAAGCACCCCTACCCTTTGAAGTGCAGCTGGTCTTCAAGCTTGAGCTTGGCTCTTGGAGCTTCCTCTTGTCCCCTTCCTTCTTCCCCTTTCTCTCCTTTCTTTCCTTCGTTTCCCTTTGTTTTTGTTTTCTTTCTTTTGCCACGAGGGATATGAAGAAGAAAAGTCTAATTTGGCTTCTTAAAGGATAACCACCAAAGTTTGTTGAAACTTCATACCTCTTAGGAATACTTTAATCTCACATATTCAAGTTTCCTAACTTCCATAGATATTATAATAAAACTTAGGATTCATCTTAATCCTTGTTTTATCATTACCCAACTTTTTCATATATGGTGTAAGTCAATTCGGTATTAAATTACATAACTAGTATGTTTAGAAATACCAAACTAACTTTGATTATCTTGAAACTTTAACTATATCCTCATTTATATATTTGTGACCTAGAAATAAATTCTCTTTATTTATTTCCTTTAACTAAGCCTTTTATACTATTATTTGAGACATTTTAAGTTACTTTTCACATTCTGTATTGCAGTAAAGAACCTAAACTAACTCAGTTCATCACAAAGTTAAACTGACATGTCAAGCAAGTAATATGCTACCTATGTAACCATATACAAGACTAATATGTTTTAGAGGGTGTTACACAATTCACATAAAGCAAGGTATCAAACAAATTATTTATTTGCATGTGAAGATACAACCAGATGTGGTGATCTACAGAGCAAACTACAGTCACTAGCTACTTCTTCAAATCATGTAGAGATAATCACAATTCAAGAAGCAAGTCTTGAATGTTTATGGCTAAAAGTAATAATTTAACATGTCCAAGATTATTGTGCATTGTCTCATGAAGATAAAACTCCAGAAGTTTTATATGAAGACAATACTTGCATAAATCAACTGAAGAAAGAATATATTAAAGGAGATAACCTTCTTACATATGATCTTTGAATGAAAGTATAAATTAATGCTCAACATATTTGTTCAAGTAATGATTCCAATAGAGGGAGAATATGTCAATTCAGAGAACTCATGTGACACTATCAAGAGGGGAGAATATTGTTCTCTTTTTTTCCTTGATCAAGGTTTTGTCCTACAGGATTTTCCTTGATGAGGTTTGTAATGAGTCAGTTCCCATAATATAGACATTATACTCTTTTTCCTTTACTAGGATTTTTTTCCTGGGTTCTTTCCTAATAAGGTTTTAAAGAGGCATATCCACAATACACATCTAAGGGGGAACATTATGAAATGTGGTTGTCCAACTATTATCTTATCATTCTTTAGATTTGATGTTATCATTTGAATTAGGATACATTATAAGGAGGATTTTGTCTAATAAGGATAAATATTTATTTTAATTTTGAATACCTCACCTTTGGGTTATAAATACCTCATTGGGTGACTAATGTTACACACCCCTTTGATATTAATCAATTACCTCCTTTACTTTCAATTTTATTCTTTAGTTCTTGTATGTCTCTTGAGCTCTTTACAACTACTTCATAACAAAATTAGGAAAAAATGATATATTATTGCATTATTTTTCTATCAATCAGTATCAATCTTTCGTAGTTTTACTTTATTTATTAAATTTAAATGCTAACCAATATCCAATATAATATTTTTTATCAACCATAATCAAATTTCTAGTATTATTTCCTAAATCTCATTACAATATAATTTTTCTTACGTAAAGCTAAATTATAATTAATTAAATAATCTTTTTAGGATTCAATTAATATTAGAATGCTTATTTGTTTGAGCTATAAATTATCTAAAGCAAAATAAAAAACACACACAATAGAAACAGAAGATTGGTGTAGTGGTACTAAAGGTAAGCTATATCAAAGATATTGTCCCATGTAAGGTATGCTCCTTGTAATTGCTCATTAATCTTGATAATGATAAGGCACATGATCTTAGGAGCAAGTAATTTATTATTTAGTCAATATTTATGTTATTATGTGTAACATCCTTCCTAACTTATAGTTTTAATTTGGTTATAGAATTGCTATAATACGAATTAAAATAGTGGAATGACAGATAACAGTTCTGGTTAGTGTAAAACACTAAAATATTGTAAGAGATATTATATTTTCAAAGTTACCCCAAAGTCAAAGAGATATTAATTGATTTTTCATTTCTTCCACTGTCTTTGACTTGTGCATGTATATATTTCTTTTCTTTCTTTCCACACGACTATTATCAGCAGAAATGAGAAGGAAAGTAAGAAATAGAAACAGAAAGAGAAAACAGAGAAGAAAGAAAGGAAATAAAAAAGAGAAAGCTAAATCAAAGAAAGAAGTAAGAACTAAGTGGAGAACAAATAACAGAATAGAACGTTAATCCATAATAAACTACAGTAGGGGTTGTTGTGTTTGTTTTCTGTGTTTATCATTATTTGTTTTGTGAAATCTGACAAAGAGTGAACAGAACTGAGTTCTTCATGATACTCAAAGAAATATCATGATTAAGTATAATAAGAGTTTTCTTATGATACTTAGCATATATTTGCATAGATATGTAATTATATGAGAAAAACTACCAGAGCTTGTTGTTGAAGATTTTCCAATATTTTTCTACGTGAGTTATGGTATCATTAGATACTTATAGAGTAAATGTGATGATCATATATTTAATACATTAATAAGCTTTCATTTTTAGTTATTTACACTCTCCATGTACTTAATTGATTGAGTTTGATTATGTTTTATAAGTTTGGACTCAAATTGGACTTAATTGAATTTTTTAGCATAATTTATGTCTTACATTATTTCTATATTTGGGCTATATATTGGGATGTAAGTGACCAAATGAGGTGAATCTGGTGGAATTTTAAAGATAAGAGAGAACTCTATAACTTTTATGAAGACCTCAAAGGCCCAATCACACGAGTAGATAACTCAAATTGGGGTTGAAGCAAGAACTAGAGTACTATTCCTGACAGCTTGACCTATGTGTACTGTTCATGCCATATGTCGGGCTAGAGGTTGTCCACTGGGCTGAAATTTTGATGTTGAATAGTTGAGACCTATATCTACAACTTTCATATTGAATACTTTTCCAGAATCAGATGCCTAATGGGTGATATTGGGCTTAAAAGTCAGAACAGAGGAGCTGTGACTGGGCCTGATTAGTGTGCAGTAATTTGAACATATCTGGAGTTATAGAAATGATATTAGACTCAAACTAAATCCATTTGAAAGATAAGATCCAGACCTACAACTTGCATGAAGATCATATTTGCTCATTCTAACGCATTCAATGACTTCAGAGCTAAATTATTTCAGAGACAAGGAATCTTCATAATTTTTCACTCACCAAAAGTCATTTGGTATTTTCCACTCATTTTCCACTCATCCACTCACTAATGACACAGCTCCCTTGTTATTTTGTATCTCTAATCCTCTATAAAAGGGGGCCTTGGCAGATCATTGAAGGTGTTAGGTGTTAGGTAGCAAAATGATGCTAGTTTGTTACTAGGTTTTCTTGTAGTAATTTTCCTTTATTCTAAATTGAAGTCATGTTTTTCTTCTTCTTCTTCTCTCTTTCTTTCTTCTTATCTATGAGTAACTAAGTTTCATTTTGCTTGGGTGAAAGAGTGAAGCTCTTGGTAATGAAGTAAAGTTAGATTAATTTCTCTCTTGTGATTAAATGATATATTTTCAAGTGTCATTATACGTATTGTATTTTGTTTCCAATCAATTTAGAAATCCTCCTTGTAAAGTGGAATTCTTGATTTGTTGTAGACAAGAGATTGGTACAATGAATACTTTAACCCATTTACAAGTATTGGTGTTAGAAACTCTCTTTGTAAAATGGAGATCTTGATTTGTTGTAGATAAGAGATTGGTACAATGAATGCTTGATCCCATTTATGAGTGGTGGTGTTAATAGATGATTAAAGGAATCATAATATAATTACATATATAATTTTTAATGAACTTTGAACGTTGTATTTTTTGATTAGAACTTCCATTATGTATGGATTCTAATTGAGTTATAAAAGAATTAATCTTGTCTTTAATTTATTTACCAAGAGTGGATCTCCTAACCCAAGCAATTCCTTTTTATTTGTGACCAAATTTTTATTACCTTTATTATTGTAACAAAATATTTTCCTTACGTCAAATAAAATTTTCTTCATCAATTTCCTGTGGATCGACCTCGGACTCCTGAGAAATTTATTACTTAAGATAACCTACACTTGGGTTTGCAACCTTTAATTCTACATCAAGTTTTTGGCGCCTTTGTCTGGGGCTTGATTTGAAGAACAAATTTATGGTGTAAATATTTTGTGTATATAGTCTACTCTTTTAATTTTTTTTTTGTACTTACTAACGTACTAATTTAGTGGGGTAAACTCTCCCTAATTTCTCTGTAATCTTTAATCATTAATAAAATAATCTTTCTTCTTCTCTTCTCTTTTGTCGAAGCAAAAAATCGGCTTGTCGATTCTCTAGTTTTCATATTTTAAATTTACTTTTTGCACTTTATTTTCTGTATATTATTTTCTTTTATTTTCTATATTTATCTTCTGTCGTTTATGTTTTGTTATTTATTTTCTATCATTTATTTTTTGCTTACTAATTTACTAACTATCTAACTTTTTACTTTATCAGCTATCTAACTTTTTAATTTAGTGGTTGGTTTATACCACACCTTTGTTAATATTTAATACACAGTTTATACTGCTAACTTGTACATTTTATTTTTTATTTTAAGTTACTTGTTTATGCTTAATTGGTATCGTGATTTAAATTCTGGTCATTTGGTTAAAATTAATCCTAGTACTGTACATATTAATTTATCTGAATCATAATCACACACATCAAACACAATGGCTGAAAATGAAAATGTGCATGATGAATATAAAAATCAACCGTTGCGAACCATGCGTGAGTATTTGCAACCATCTCGAAATTCTAGTCCATCATGTTTTATCTTTCCACTCAATGCTAACAATTTTAGATTCAAGCTATGTATGATTTCTTTACTTCCTAATTTTCATGGTTTAGAATCTGAAAGCCCATATTTACATCTAAAAGAATTTGAGGAAGTATGTACCACTTTTCATGATCAAACTTGCATTGAATAGGTTGTTAAGCTTAAATTATTTCCTTTTCCTTTAAAAGATAAAGTGAAAGCTTGGCTTAATACTTTGAAACTAAGATTAATTGGCACATGGCAAGAAATGTAAGGTGAGTTTTTAAAGAATTTTTTTTCCAACACATAAAACTAATGCTTTGAAAAGACAAATCCAAATTTTTTTCCAAAATTTAAATGAAGCATATTTTCAAAGTTGGGAACGTTTTAAAGATTTGTTGAATTCTTGCCCACATCGTGGTTTTGAAAAATGGCGCACTATAAGCTTCTTTTATGAAGGGTTAACACCCGAAACTAAACAATTTGTGGAAACAATGTGCAATGGTGAATTTCTTGATAAAGAACCTGAAGAAGCTTTAGACTATTTAGACTATTTGGCTAAAAATTCTCAATCTTGGCATGGTACTAATCCTTCTAAAAATTCAATTAGATTAAACCTTACAAATGCTAGTAAAGGAAAATATCATCTTAGTCAAGAAGAAGATTTAAATGTTAGGTTTGCTAGTTTGGCTAGAAAGGTTGAAGCCATGGAATCAGGGAAAGTAAAAGAAATCAAATCTGTGCAAAATAAAGAAATTTGTAGCATTTGTGATGAATTGGGACACTCAACAAATGAATGTCCAAAAATTTCTATTTTTAAAGAAGTTGTGCATGAGCAAGTAAATGTAATGAGCAATTTTAAAAAGCCATTCACTTCTTCTTTTTTAGATACATACAATCCGAGATAGAGAAATCACCTGAACTTTAGTTGGAGGACCAATAATCAGACACAATTCATACAACCACCACCTCCTCAAGCACAGCAAGACTCTCAAAATTCTCAAGGATATGCACCCTATGTCCCACCATATAGGAAAGACCTTGAAGGAATATTGCATGCATTCATGGAAAAGCAAGAGGCCATTAATAACCATAACACTCAAGTCATGATTGACATAAAAGACACTTTTGCTAAACTTTCTTCTGCACTTGTCATTCACGAGAAAGGAAAATTTCCCTCTCAATCTCAACCAAATCCCAAGAGTCAGTACAACCTAAATGAGGGTAGTTCAGAAAGTCAAAAAATAGATTAAGTCAACTCAGTGATAACTTTTAGGAGTGGAAAGGTTGTTGAAAAATAAATTTCTAAACTTTTTGAGAAAGATGATGAGTCAATTCCCAAAAATGAGGAAGGGGTTGATAAGCCACTTAGTCAAAAGGAGACCAAACCTTTGTCTTCACCCCCATTTCCTCAAGCATTAAACAATTCAAGTAAAGTGAACCATAACAGTGACATTTTTGAAATTTTTAAACAAGTGAAAGTCAATATTCCTCTGTTAGATGCTATCAAACAGATTCCTTATTATGCCAAATTTTTGAAAGACTTGTGTACTGTTAAAAGGAAACATAATGTGAAAAAGAATGCCTTTTTGACTGAACAGGTAAGCTCCATTATTCAAAATAATAATGAGTTGAAATATAAAGACCTTGTTTGTCCTACAGTTTCATGCATTATTGGAGAACATAAATTTGAACGAGCTTTACTTGATCTTGGTGCTAATGTTAAGTTGCTTCCATATTCAGTTTATCAGCAACTCATCCTTGGTGAGTTAAAACTAACTTCTGTAACTCTTCTACTTGTTGATAGATCAATTAAAATCCCGAAAGGAATAGTAGAAGATGTGTTAGTACAAGTTGATAAATTCATATATCCTGTGGATTTTATTGTCTTGAAAACTGAACTTATGGTTGATAGTTCTAAGTCAGTTCCTGTTATTCTAGGTCACCCATTTTTAGCAACATTTAATGCTTTGATAAATTGCAGAAATGGAGTGGTGAAGCTAACATTTAGAAATATGACACTGGAGCTTAATGTTTTCAACATGTGCAAGCAACTGCAAGAAGTTTATAATGAAAAGGAAGAAATTGAAGAGATTGAGGCCATTATAGATGATCATCTTCAAACCAGGAGTTCTTCTGACCCATTAGAAATTTGTTTAATTAATTCATTTGATCCAGCTACACAATTAAATGATGATGTTGCTGAAATATGCTTTTTGCTTGACTGTACACAGGAAATGGAATACAAAGGAAGGAAGCCAAGATTTGAAGAGCTAAAACCCATGAATGATGATACCCATGAAGAAATACCCACACTGAAACTAAAGTCATTACCTGCTGGGTTGAAGTACACATTTTTGGGAGAAGAACAAAGCTTTTCAGTAGTAATTTCCTCATCCCTGACTAAAGAACAAGAAGGTATGTTGATAGAAGTACTTAAAAGGCATAAAAGTGCAATTGGATGGACATTAAAGGACATAAAAGACATTAATCCATTAATTTGTACACATAGAATACATTTAGAGGATAATACTAAAACATCTCAATAACCTCAAAGAAGATTAAATCCACACATGAAAGAGGTTGTTAGAGCTGGAGTTCTTAACTTACTTGATGTTGGAATTATCTATCCTATCTCTGATAGCCAGTGGGTAAGCCCTACACAAGTTGTGCCTAAGAAATCTGGAATAACAGTGGTTAAAAATGAAAAAGGGGAATTAATACCTACCCGAGTTTCATCTAGTTGGTGTATGTGTATTGATTTCAAAAAATTGAATGCAGCCACTAGGAAAGATCATTTCCTTTTACCATTTCTTGATCAGATTCTGGAAAGAGTAGCAGGACATCCCTACTATTATTTTCTTGATGGTTATTCAGGGTATAATCAAGTACCAATTGCATTGGAGGATCAAAAAAAGACCACTTTTACTTGCCCCTTTGGCACTTTTGCATATAAAAGAATGCCTTTTGGTCTTTGTAATGCTCCGGTAACTTTTCAAAGATGCATGCTAAGTATTTTCAGTGACATAATTGAGCATTATTTAGAGATTTTCATGGATGATCTAACAGTTTTTAGAAATTCTTTTGAAAATTATCTTGATAATTTAGAAAAAGTTCTTAAAAGATGCGAAGAAAAAGGATTTGTGTTAAATTAGAAAAAATGTCATTACATGGTTACCTCAGAAATATTGTTAGGTCATATTATATCTTCTAAAGGAATTGAAGTTGATAAGGCCAAAGTTGAAATAATTGCTCATTTGCCTTCCCCAAAATCAGTCAGAGAAGTTTGTTCCTTTTTAGGACATGCAGGATTTTACAGAAGATTCGTAAAAGACTTTAGTGCCATATCTAGACTTTTATGTAATATTCTAACAAAAGATGCACCATTTGATTGGACCTAAGATTGTCAGAAATCTTTTGAAAATTTAATCGGTCTTTTGACTTCTGCTTCTATCATGCAATCTCCTGACTGGTCTTTACCTTTTGAGTTAATGTGTGATGCTATTGATTTTGCTGTTGGTGCTATTTTAGGACAAAGAAGAGAAGGTAAGCCTCATGTAATTTATTACGCAATTCAAACTTTGAATAGTGCACAAATGAATTACACCACTACTGAAAAAGAACTACTTGCTGTAATTTTTGTATTAGACAAATTTTGAGCTTATTTAATTAGTTCTTCCACTGTTGTTTTTTCTGATCATGCTACTGTTAGATATTTAATGTCTAAGCAGGATGCCAAACCTAGATTGATACGGTGGATCTTGTTGCTTCAAGAATTCAACATCACAATAAAAGACAAGAAAGGAGTCGAAAATGTTGTTACAGATCATCTGTCCAGACTTACAACAGGCTCATCTTTTGATAGCACACCTATCAATGATTCTTTTCCCGATGAATTTTTATTTTCTGTCAATTCCATGCCTTAGTTTGCTAACATTGTCAATTTTCTTGTAACAGGTAAGATGTCGCCTCAATGGACGCACCAAGACAGAAAAAAGTTTTTGATTGAGGTGAAAATTTTCTATTGGGATGACCCATATTTGTTCAAATATTATCCTGATCAAACCTTTCGGAGATGTGTACTCGACAATGAGGTAAGTAGTGTCATTAAATTTTGTCATTCAGAAGCATGTGGAGGTCATTTTTCTTCAAAGAAAACAGCTGTGAAAATTTTGTAGTATGAATTTTATTGGCCCACTTTATTCAAGGACAGTTATACTTTTTGCAAAAGTTGGAAAAATTGTCAAAAATTGGGATCCATTTCTAAAAGAAATGTGATGTCTTTGAACCCTATCATTGTCATTGAAAATTTTGATTGTTGGGAAAATGATTTCATGGGTCCATTTCCATCATCATTTGGATTTGTGTATATTTTGATTGCAGTTGATTATGTCTCAAAATGGATTGAGGCGATTCCATGTCGACACAATGATCACAAAACTGTTTTGAAATTTTTTTAAAAAAATGTTTTGAGTCAATTTGGAATCCCTTGAGCTATCATCAGTGATGGGGAAAAATATTTTTGTAATAAACTATTTGAATCTTTAATGAAGAAATATGGTATCACACACAAAATTGCTACCCCTTATCACCCTCAGACAAGTGGACAAGTTGAATTAGCAAATAGGGAGATTAAACAAATTTTGAAAAAAATGGTTAACCCAAATCGTAAAGATTGGTCTTTAAGACTAAACAATGCACTTTGAGCTTACCGTACTGCTTTTAAAACATCTTTAGACATGTCACCCTATCGGTTAGTTTATAGAAAACCTTGTCACTTACCTGTAGAATTGGAGCATAAAGCATTTTGGGCCATTAAAGCTTTCAACTTAAGTCTTGATGATGCTTCCAAGTTACGCAAATTATAATTGAATGAACTTAAGGAATTGAGAAATGATGCATATGAAAACTCAAAGATTTATAAAGCTAGAACAAAAGCTTTTCATGATAAATCAATTTTGAGAAAAACTTTTGAAATTGGTCAAAAAGTTCTGCTTTATAATTCTCGTCTTCACCTATTCCCTGGAAAATTGAGATCTCGGTGGATTGGTCCCTTTATTGTCAAACATGTGTATCCTTATGGGGCCATAGACATTGAGAATCCTAGGAATGGTAATGTTTTAAAGGTCATTGGACAAAGACTCAAACCATTTCTGGAACATCAAGTTATTGAGGTAGAATTCATCTCCCTTTCTAATCCTTGTTATGAGTAGAATTTATTTTAAGTTTATTTTTTTCTTTTTACAGTTCCCGGTTAAATGGCGGATAACGGTACTCCGTGACTCTCAAGTCAGTTTGTTTTTCAGTTTCCCATAATAACTGATTCCTTCTCCTTCAAAATGGATATCATCCTCTCAAATCTAAGAAAGCATTTTCCTTCTGTTCCTAAAAATGCTCTAACCAAAATCTACAAAGCTAGGTGTGAAAGACTGAGACTATTAATGTACAAGGGCATCCCATAAGATATACGCTGGATAATTGAAGCAAATGTCCTTTTAGTTGGTGAATCTTCAGATTTATTTGTCCCATACATGCCTGGTCTCGGTAAAAGTTCATTTTCAAAAAGAAGAAGAGCAAAAAGAATGAAAGTTTGTTACAAGTGTGCACGATGGAATTGCAACACGCGATGTCACTCTTTGGGGATGGTTTTCGTAAACAGAGAAGATAAAATATTCTTTATTAAGAATGAATTGAGTAAAAGTCATTAGATAATATCTTATTAACTCTTGAGATGCATTCTTGTGGAGTTGTGCAGCGTGAACTTCTTAGTTTGTGGAATCTCTTCAGGGACGAGTAAGAGCGTTATAGTCTTGGGAATCTGACTAAAAAGACCCTGTTTGCCAATTTATAAGAAAATTGGATGGGAAGCTTATCCTCGACTCATAGAAGGTGTTTAAGCCGTTTCTGAACGTGAAACCAGAAGAAGATGTGAGCCATAATCACAACATGTATATATTATCTCGTACATCTTCGAAAAAAAAGAGAAAAAAAAGAAGAAAAAAAAAGAAGAAAAATAAAAAAAATAAAAAAAAAATGAAAAAGAATAAAAAAAGAGCGAAACTTCGGTTGTACTTGGTCTTTAATTAGATTAGGAGCCCCTACCAGCGGCAGCCCCTGTCATTGACTCTGGTGGACCATTGCACGCCGGTCCGTAAATAAGGTTCGTGTGCCATGCTCTATAGAGAGCCACACTCCACAACTCAATGTTCACTATCTAGGCACTGTAGAGTTGATGAATAGGTAGAAGTGTCCCACTTTGGTTATTAGTGAGAAGTAACCCGCGGCTGCCAAAGCGTATTAGGCATCTGAGCTTGATCCTCTCTTTTATTAGAAGGGGCTCTCAGCGCCCTGGGATAGAGCGTTCTGGATCTTGGACATTGCGGGTTTCAGATTTTAGCATCTTTGTTGATGTTACAAACCCAAGTGTGAGCTCTCCAGGTTCTAGGCCCAAGATGGAAACCCACGATGGTTTCTTTATTCTCTTTTCTTCAAACAAGCGGGAGGGAGAAGAATTCTAACATTAGCTGAGTCATCTTGGTATTACTGCACTCATGATGCGCAGTATAAAGATTTGTCATGAAACCTGTACATAAAGGTATGTCATCATTTATTATTATGATCTTTGTATGATTTTGTTGTATTTTGGTTCTGGACAGACGATCCTTTGGATGGGATCCTTCAGGAGTTTCTAGACTTCTTTATCATGATGGTTTTCTTGAAGTAAAAAAAAATAAAAAATAAAAAACAAAAAAATAAAAAAAAATAAAAACAAAATAAAAAACAAACAAAAAATGTGTTTCTTAATTTCAAAGTTTTTTGACAATAGCCAACCTACCCATATAGGAGCTATTATAGTTTTTTCTATTCTCTTCCCTATTTAAACACTTCATTTTCTTCACTTTCCTGCAACTCATAATCATTCAAAGAGAGTGTGAGTGTAGAAATGGAGGGAGCTTCTTCTTCTATTCGTAGATTTGCCAGTATCTATGTATTTTGTGGGATAAGTTATGGGAAAAGTTTAGAGTTTGTAAACGCAGCAAGCACTATTAGTAGAACACTTGCTGCGAGGAACATTCGTGTAGTTTATGGGGGAGGTTGCCTTGGGTTAATGGGGGCTGTATCACTTTCTGCATTTGTAAGAAGTTGTCAATTTTTAGGTGTCATTCCTGAACCTTTAACTCGAAGGAACATCGTTGGAAAGACAATTGGACTGAAAATTCAAGTATCATCTATGCATGGACGAATAAAGGCAATGCTTGAAAACTCTGATGCATTCATTGCCTTACATGGTGGTTTTGGTACTTTGGAAGAAGTCTTTCAAATTGTCTCTTCGGCCCAACCAAACATCCACCATAAACCCATAGGTTTGTTGAATGTTAATAATTTCTTTGATAATTTGTTATCTTTTGTTGACCATGCTGTGGAACAGAAATTTGTCACACCTTTAGCAAGACGACTCCTTATCTCTGCTTCCACTGTTGATAAGTTGATTGATAAATTAGAAGCTTTTGTTTATAAACCTGATCCAGTAACAGCTCAGATAGATTAGTCTGAAGGAAGCGGTGAGGGAAGTAGAATGAAAAGAAAGCCAGCCAAAGCACTCTAACTATTTAAATAATTACAAGCTTTGGTTTTATTTATCATACTTTGTTTCTATTTAAATTTATGTGAGGTTTCTTTTTTTAGTAATTGCAACAACAGGTACTATCTTCTATCATTTACCTATCTATCTTTGACATTGAGGACAATGTTGTGATCTGGTTGGGGGAAGGATAGTTGTGCAAAAATAAAAAAAATTTAAAAAAATTTAGGAAGTGTGTGTATTAATATGTTTGTTGTGTTTATATATTTGTCAGTAACTTACTAAACCAGTTAAGGATGGCAGAGTAAGGAGTAAATTTTACTCTTGAGACGCATCTTAGTTTGAGTAGATAACTAGTTTGTGTGGAAGTAGCAATTCAAATTCAGGGAAATTTGCATGATTGAGTTAATTGTCTTCTTTCTTAAAAATCACATGCTTGGTTATGGATGTTGAATTGGTGGACTGAGAATGATAGAATTATGCCTTGTGAGATTTTGAGCCTATTGATGAATGGATTGAACATTTGTACCATTCTCTTCTTTCTCGTGTGAATTTCACCCATGGAATTGTTACTCTAGAACTTGCTTTGATTCTTTTTTAGACTACATTTTCATATGCATACATAAATATGATTGAGGCATTTTTCTTGAAATAACTACTTTAATCAAATAGCCAGCCTTACTTAGCAGCATATTGTCTCAATAAGATATCAAACACTCTTATAATTTCTTGGAAATTCTCTTATTTCTGCTAACGTAAAGCATTGGAAATGACCTATTTCCCCTTGCTTAACCCCTTTGAGCTTTTTTTGACCATTCTTTGTTTCGAACTCATTATGTATCTTAAATGAAAAATCATGTTCTTACTTAGCCTTAGGGAATAAGAGAACATTAGCTTTGTCATTGGATGAGTTTTTAAACAAGTGTGGGGGTGTGTGTGCAGAATGGTTAAAATATATATATATATGATGTTCTTTTTGTAAAAAAAATAAAAAAATAAAAAAATATAAAAAACAAAAAACAAAAATAAAAAAAAATGTAAAAATAAAAAGAATGTCAACAAGGCAATAAAGAAAAGGAAAAGAATATGTAAAGGGAATTTGTATTAGGTAGAGTTGGGATGAACTTTCATGCTTGTTAATTGAACTCAACTTTCAAGCTCTTTTATTCTCTTTGGTATTTAACTTGTCATATCTATATTACCTTCTCCTTTATCTTGACCCCATTACAACCTTGATTAAAGTTCTCATGATTTGTGTGTGCATGTGTTCTGAGTAGTGGAGAAGTAGAAGATAAGCAAGCTTATGGTAGTGCAATTTCCATGAGTTAAATTGAGTGAAATACCTACATTTTAAACACTTGAGGGATTGAGAGTGAATCTTGTGAAGATTTATCATTCTTGACTCATGTTTTTCAATTGAAATATCATTACTTGTTGATTTAAGATGTGAAGATATGTTACTTCATGAATGTTTTGATTACTTGAATGATTGGTTGCTCTTAATTTTTAAATATTATTAGAAATTGAGTTTTTTAGAGTGTTTAGCTTTTGAGTCTGTTTCATTTTTTTAGTGAATGGTCTTATGTGTTTTGCCCAAAAGTGCAAAAAGTTAAGTATGGAGAAATTTGATGATCACATATTTGATACATTAATAAGCCTTCATTTTAGTCATTTACACTCTCCATGTACTTAATTGATTGAGTTTGATTATGTTTTGTAAGTTTGGACTCAAATTGGACTTAATTGAATTTTTTAGCATAATTTACGTCTTACATTATTTCTATATTTGGGCTATATATTGGGATGTAAGTGGCCAAATGAGGTGAATCTAGTGGCATTTTAAAGATAAGAGAGAGTTCTATAACTTTCATGAAGACCTCAAAGGCCCAATCACACGAGTAGATAACTCAAATTGGGGTTGAAGCAAGAACTAGAATGCTGTTCCTGATAGCTTGACCTATGTGTATCTTTTACACCATATTTCGGGCTAGAGGTTATCAAATGGGCTGAAATGTTGATGTTGAATAGTTGAGATCTATATCTACAACTTTCAGGTTGAACACTTTTCCAGAATCTGAGGCCTAATCGGTGATATTAGGCTTGCAACTCAGAACAGAGGAGCTGTGACTGGGCTTGAGTAGTGTGCAGTAATTTGAACGTATATGGAGTTATAGAAATGATATTGGACTCAAACTAAATCCATTTGAAAGCCAAGATCCAGGCCTACAACTTTCATGAAGATCATATTTATTTATTCTAATGCATTCAATAACTTTAGAGCTAAATTATTTTAGAGACAAGGAATCTCCATAATTTTCCACTCACTAAAAGTCATTTGGCATTTTCTACTCATTTTCCACTCATCCACTCACTAATGACTCAGCCCCCTTGTCATTTTGTATCTCTAATCCTCTATAAAAGGGGACTTTGGTAGATCATTGAAGGTGTTAGGTGTTAGGTAGCAAAATGATGCTAGTTTGTTACTAAATTTTCTTATAGTAATTTTCCTTTGTTCTAAATTGAAGTCATGTTCTTCTTATTCTTCTTCTCTTTTTCTTTCTTCTTATTTATGAGTAACTAAGTTTCATTTTACTTGGGTGAAAGAGTGAAGCTCTTGGTAATGAAGTAATGTTAGATTAATTTCTCACTTGTGCTTAAATAATGTATTTTCAAGTGTCATTATACGTATTGTATTTTGTTTCTAATCAATTTAGAAATCCTCCTTGTAAAGTGGAGTTCTTGATTTGTTGTAAACAAGAGATTAGCACAATGAATGCTTTAACCCATTTACAAGTATTGGTGTTAGAAACTCTCCTTATAAAGTGGAGATCTTGATTTGTTGTAGATAAGAGATTGGCACAATGAATGCTTGATCCCATTTATGAGTGGTGGTGTTAATAGATGATTAAAGGAATCATAATATAATTACGTATATAATTTTTAATGAACTTTGAACATTGTATTTTTTTTCTGATTGGAACCTCTATTATGTGTGGATTCTAATTGAGTTATAAAAGAATTAATCTTGTCCTTAATTTATTTACCAAGAGTGGATCTCCTAACCCAAGCAATTCCTTTTTATTTGTGACCAAGTTTTTATCACCTTTATTTTTGTAACAAAATATTTTTCTTATGTCAAATAAATTTTTCTTCATCAATTCCTTGTGGATCGACCTCGGACTCCCGAGAAATTTATTACTTGAGATAACCTGCACTTGGGTTTGCAACCTTTAATTCCGTATCAAAAGGATTTGGTATAGTAGTGAAGTGAACAAGAAAGTTGTTATTTCTGAGGTCTCCAGATTGTCTTTCTACAGTGTTCTATTCAAATAAGCTAAGGGACTATTCAAATAAAATGTCTTTCTGCAGTATTCTTTTCGAATAAGGCCAAAGTGGCAATTCAAATAGAATATTACAGATTATAGATTGTTCCAGATTTTTAATGTCAGCTATTCGAATTTGCATGATTTCAATGATAAACCGAGTTGTTTAAGTGAGAAAATCAAATGGTATAATTCTAAGGCTAATCAAAATAGACTAGGAGAGCTATTCGATTGGCACAATTTAGAAAGACATCACTAGTGTTAATCGGTTAGACTAAGTGTCCTATTCGATTAAGTGTGATTTCAATATTAATCGAAATATTATGTTAGCTTTTTGAGTCGCCATTCAGAATAGCATACTTTCAATGGTGATCGAATAGACTGAGAGCTATTTGAATAGACCATTTTAGAATGGTCAGTCAGGCTAATTGAGTAGACTAAAAGAGCTATTCCATTGGCAAGATTTGGGGGCTAATAGAATATACTACAGTAGTTATTCGACTAGCAAGTTTTTGATTATGTTAGAAAGTGGCATAGTGAATAGACAACTATTCTATAGGCGTAATTTCAAGAATAATCAAATAAACTTAAGAGTTATTCAACTAGCATGTATTCGATTCTGATCAAATATGCAAAGTAAGGCATTTATTATGATTGAAAAAGACAAGTGAGATATTTTAAAAGTAAAATCCAAAGTGGCATTTTTAGTGCCATTCAAAAAGGCTGGAGATGCTACTCGAATAACTGAGTTTCAAAATTTTGTTTGAAAAGTTATTTTGTGTATTTATTATAGAATTTTATATTGAATGATTCTATTTGATAGTATGCTACTAAGAATTTTTGAATTCTCACCCCTTTGTCTATTGTATGTTTATTTACAAATTAAAATCAAGATCATTCCGAAGAAGGGAAATGTAGTAGCAGTAGTTTCGATTAGAGTAGTTTTCTTCGATTTGTATATAATGCATATAGGCCATGAAGGCCCAGTTTGTACTCGAATAAAGTACTTATGTACAAATTATGTAAATTCAATATTCCAGTAAATCAAAATTTTCAGATATGTTTATGTGTAGATTTTGAATACTCTACTTCAATTACTTCTTTTCGAAGCTCTAATTTTGATTGCACATATAACTTTGAAATGCATTACAAATGATTTATATTTTAAAAATTTAGTAGTAATGGCCTAATCAAATTTATGTAGGTATATTTTTTAATGTACTGTAGTAAATCGAACTAGGATGTTATATTATGGTATCAAATCAATTCATCCTATTGAGCCGGTGTATGGACTGACTATGCTTTTTGACATGTTTTGATATTCCTATTTCATGTTGTGCATTTTCTTGTGTCTCGAAGTGAGATATATGAATAGAATTGCATGATAACTTTAGGTATGAATGTTATTAGCTACTGTCGCACTGTTGCATGATATTGAGACTGATCAACTCAATATGTATTGTTCTTTTTGTACAGGAAACTATGGCTTCACCTAGGCGAACTAAAGGGAGCAAGAACTCTTCGAATGAGGGCCAAACCAATATGTCTGGGATATTCATGGAAATGGCAGCTGCTATGAGAGAGCAAACTCTTGTTACAAATAGGGTTTTAGAAAGAATGGAAGCAAATACACCAGTTGGTGATGCAGCAGTAGTAAGGAATCAAAATTTCCATGATCTCTCCGAGTTTAGAAAGGCAAATCCTCCGTAATTTCGAGGAGAGTACAATCCAATAAAAGCTAAGGAGTGGTTAAGTGAAATAGAAAAAGTCTTCGAGGTGATGAATTGTACAGATTATCAAAAAATTTCTTTTGCCTCCTATATATTGATAAGAGAGGTGTAACATTGGTGGAGGAATGCTAGGAGGTTATTGGAAGTAGTAGGAACTTAGATTTTATGGGAAGTGTTTAGGACAATCTTTTTGGATAAGTATTTTTCAAAGAACTTACAAGATGATAAAGAAATAGAATTTCTAAAGTTGGAACAGGGCAGTATGTCTGTAGGCCAGTATGTGGCTAAGTTCGAGAAGTTATCGAAGTTCTCTTCCTACTTTAGGTATAACCTGGATGAAAATTGAAAATGTGTGAAGTTTGAGTCCGGTTTGAGAGATGATATTAAGAGGGCAATAAGGCCCTTGGAGATTAGAGATTTTTCTTCTTTAGTAAACAAGTGTAGAATTGTGGAAAGTTCTGATAGCAATCGGCAAATGGATCAACAGTCACAGGGTTTTCAAAAGAGGAAGAGAGGGGATGATAAGTACAAGAAGGGTGCTTCTCGACCTAGTTCTTCTTAAGATAAAAGCAAAAAAGTTCAGATAGAATCGAAGGGGTCAAAGTGTGATAGATGTGGGAGACAACATGGTAGTAGACCTTGTCTAGCAGACCAATCAGTATGTTACTTTTGTGGGCAACCAGGGCACTATGCAAAGGAGTGTCCACAGAAATAGAAAGTAGTGCCTGGCCTCAAAATGCAAGCTAAAGGAAGAGTCTATAGTCTGAGTGGTAAAGAGGCTGCTCAACCTCCCGATCTTATACAAGTAAGTGCATAATTAAAGATAATCTCTTAATTTTATTATATGATTTAGGAGCATCTCACTCCTTTATTTCATATAAATGTGTGAAAAAATTAGATTTATCTATGAGCTTCCCCATGTTTTATCAATGTCTACATTAACAAGAAAGCTAGTCATAACTTCCTTTATTTGTTTGGATTGTTGTGTGAGAATAGAATATAGGATTTTCTCTGAGAATCTTATCTATTTACCTCTTCTGGACATTAACATCATTCTAGGCATAGATTAGTTGTCATCGAACCATGTTGTTTTGAATTATTTAGATAAGATTTTGATGTTTATGTTTGATAATTCCTCTATACATATTTCTTTCGAGTCTTTGTTGTTGAGTGCTAACCAAGTTTATTACTGCTTAGTAGATGGGGCTCAAGGATATGTTCTCCTTTTTCTCCTCAAATCTCGAAGTTGAGCAAGACTTAAGAAATATACTTGTGGTGAAAGAATACCCATAAGTATTTCCTAGGAAAATTACTGAGTTTCCAGCTAAGAGAGAGATAGAGTTCACTATAAAATTAGTGCCAGGAACAAGACATATTTTTATAGCACCTTATAGAATGGCACCGTTCGAGTTAGAAGAATTCAAGAAATAAATAGAAGAGCTGTTAGATAAACAATTCATCAAGCCTAGTGTTTCACAATGAGGGGCACCGGTTCTTTTAGTAAAGAAAAAGGATGGTAGTATGAGATTGTGTGTAGATTATAGATAGTTGAACAAGGTAACTATTAAGAATAAGTATCATTTGCCTAGAATAGATGATCTGATGGATTAATTAAGAGGAGCTTTGGTTTTTTCAAAAATTGACCTAAGATCTAGGTATCATCAAATAAGAGTTAGGGGAAAAAAATCCCTTAAACTACTTTTAGAACTAGGTATGGACATTATGAGTACCTTGTGATGTCCTTTTGGTTAACTAATGTACCTACTGTATTCATCGATTACATGAACTGAATCTTTAGACCCTACCTAGATAAGTTTGTTATTGTTTTCATAGATGATATCTATATCTATTCAAGGACAATGGAAGAACATGAGCAGCATGGTAGGATAGTTTTAGAAATTCTTAAAAAGAAGAAGATGTTTGCTAAATTAGCTAAGTGTGAGTTTTGGTTAAAGAAGGTACAATTTTTGGGTCATATAATTTCTCAAGGAGGAATAACAATAGACTAGCAAAATTGAGGCTGTGTTGTAGTGGCAAAGACCAATCACTGTGACTAAGGTTAGAAGCTTTATAGGCCTGACTGGGTACTATCAAAGGTTTATTAAGGGGTTCTCTCAGATAGCTCTACCTTTAACTAAATTAACTAGGATATGTAATTCTTTTGTTTGGACACAAGAGTGTGAAGATAATTTTCTAGAATTGAAACAACGGTTAACCACTACACCTGTCTTGGTAATTCCAGATCCTCTAGAGGACTTCAAAGTGTTTGTGATGCTTCAAAGAATGGGTTAGAGTGTGTTCCTGTGCTGAATAGGAGAGTTAGTGCTTATGCCTTAAGGAAGTTGAGACGCATGAAGGGAATTTCCCTACCCATGAATTAGAATTAGTAGCTGTGGTGTTTGCCTTGAAAGTCTGGAAACACTATCTGTATAGGGTTCGGTTTGAGGTGTTCAGTAACTGTAAAAGTTTAAAATACTTGTTTGATTAAAAGGAACTAAATATGAGACAAAGGAGATGGATTGGATTCTCGAAGGACTATGCCTTCGAGTTAAGATACCACCCAGGTAAAGCCAATGTAGTGGCTGATGCTACATGTGTCCCAAATGATGGTCCAAGAGAATGAGCTTTTAGAAAGTTTTAAGAACATGAGTCTTGCAATGACTATGTCACCATATAGTCTCTGTATGAGCAGAGTAGACATAGTTAGTGGCTTGAGAACCTAAATCTTTGAAGCTCAAGAGAAAGATGAGACTTTAAAGAAAATAAGCGAGTAAATTCTCTTCGGAAACCAAACATAATTTAGTAAAGCAGATGATAGGATTTTAAGGTTTAGAGATAGACTTTGTATATTCCTAGGGAATCTAAAATTAAAGAAAAGATCCCAGAGGAAGCTCATAAGAGTAGATATACCATTCATCATAGAAGCACAAAGATGTATCAAGATCTTAGAAAGTTGTTTTGGTGGCCTAAAATGAAAATTAAAATAGCTGAGTATGTGTCCAAATGTTTAATATGTCAAAAAGTTAAGATAGAGCATCAAAAACCTCCAGGACCATTATAATCTTTAGGGATTCCTGAGTGGAAGTGGGAGTGTATTACAATGGATTTTGTAATGAGGCTGTGTTTTGAAGTGGATTCAGAGGGTACTTAAGATAGGCACGTTGCGATGGTTTCCTCCTTGAGCAACAGCGGCTGAGCGTGTTGAGACAGGGAGGTGGGTACTTGCAAAGGGACTCTAATGCTCAAGTTAGGCTGTACACAAGTATGGTATTATGCAGTGAGTAATTTACTGATACCTATTTAAGGTTACTTAGCCTGGTATTTATAGAGCGTGTATAGAATCGTAATGTGATCCCAATTGAATGTAGTTATTTAGGATTAGTATCCTGGTAAAGATTATCATCCCATTATTGTGGACTTAAATCCCTATAAGTTAGGAACTTTGATATGGAATCTATTTAGCAGTCTGAGACAGTTATAAGTCCTATAATATCAGAAGATGATGATTAGTAGTTATAGATATTTAGGGATATATCCTCTGCACAAATCTAGCAATCTTGATACTATGGCTCAATGTTGTTCGACATGCATGGCTCTGAGGTATGGACTGCCATCAAGGCTCTAGTCGTGTTATCTAGGGTGAAATCTGGTTGTACGCGTGTTGGATTGATCCACTAGAAGGGATCCCTGATCACAGTCTAGAACAGGCTGCCTGGAACCCAATCAAGTTTCAATGTCATATGGGTTATAGTGGACAGATTGACTAAATCTGCTGATTTTTTGCTAATTAAAGCTAATTTTTTCCTAAATAGATTAGCTCAACTATACTTGCAAGAAATTGTTAGGTTACATGGAATTCCCATAAGTATAGTATCATATAAAGATCCTAAATTCACATCTAAATTTTGGGGAGCCTTGAACCAGGCTTTTGCGACAAAGCTAAGCTTCAAAACAGCTTACCACCCATAGACAGATAGGCAAATTGAGAGGACTATCCATACCCTAGAGGATATGTTTAGGGCTTGTATACTTGACCAAAAAGGTAGTTGGGATAGATTTCTTCCTTTAGTGGAATTTGCCTACAATAATAGTTACCACACCAGCATAGGTATGACACCATATGAGGCCTTGTATGGTAGAAAATATAGATCACCTCTATGTTAGAATGAGGTAGTAGAGCGAACCATCTTAGGTCTAGAGTTAGTGCGACAGATCACAGAACAAATTAAGATGATCAAGAATAGATTGATTACTGCTCAAAGTAAGTAGAAAAGCTATGCTGATAAAAGAAAGAGAACATATTTTTTTGAGAGTCACTCCTACTACAGGAGTTAGTAGAGCTTTGAAAACTAAAAAGTTAAACCCATAGTTTCTTGGTCCTTACCAAATCCTAAAAAGAGTTGGACCCGTAGCCTACCAAATAGCCTGTCCACCTAATCTATCCAACCTTCACAATGTCTTGCATGTTTCTCAATACAGGAAATGCAACCCAGATCCTTCACATATTATTGAAACTAAATCAGTACAATTAAAAGATGATTTAACTTATGTGGTTAAACCTATGAGGATCATAGACAGAGGAGTTAAAGAACTCAGGGGAAGACAGATTTCTTTAGTAAAGGTTCCATGGGATGGGATTAACACAGAGGAGGCTTCCTGGGAGTTAGAATCCCACATGAGATAATACCATCCTGAACTCTTTACATAAGGTAAGAAATTTTGAGGACAAAATTTTAAAAAAGAAGGGAGAAATGTAACATCCTCCCTAACTTATAGTTTTAATTTGGTTATAGAGTTGCTATAATACGAATTAAAATAGTGGAATGGCAGATAACAGTTCTGGTTAGTGTAAAACAATAAAATATCTTAAAAGATATTATATTTTCAAAGTTACCCTAAAGTCACAAAGATATTAATTAATTCTTCTTTTCTTTCACCGTCTTTGACTTGTGCATGTATATATTTCTTTTCTCTCATTTCACATGGCTATTATCAGCATAAACGAGAAGGAAAGTAAGAAATAGAAACAGAAAGAGAAAAAAGAGAAAAAAGAAAGGAAACAAAAAAGAGAAAGCTGAATTAGAGGAAGAAGTTAGAACTAAGTGTAGAACAAACAACAGAATCAAACTTCAATCCATAATAAACTAAGGTAGGGGTTGTTGTGTTTGTTTTCTGTGTTTATCATTATTTGTTTTATGAAATATGACAAAGAGTGAATAGAACTGAGTTCTTCATGATACTCGAAGAAAAATCATGATTGAGTATAATAAGAGTTTTCTTATGATACTTGAGCATATATTTGCATAGATATATATTTATATGAGAACAACTACCAGAGCTTGTTATTGATGATTTTCCAATACTTTTCTACATGAGTTATGGTATCATTAGATACTTGTAGAGTAAAGGATTTGGTATAATAGTGAAGTGAACAAGAAAGTTGTTATTCTGAAGTCTTCAGGTTGTCTTTCTGCAGTGTTCTTTTCGAATAAGGCCAAAGTGACAATTTAAATAGAATATTACAGATTGTTCTAGATTTTTAATGTCATCTATTCAAATTTGCATGATTTCATTGATAATCTGAGTTGTTTAAGCGAACAATTCAAATGGTATGATTCTAAGGCTAATCGAAATAGACTAGGAGAATCGACATAATTCAGAAAGACATCATTACTGTTAATCAGGTAGACTAAGTGTCCCATTCGATTAAGTGTGATTTCATTATTAATCAAAATATTATGTTAGTTTTTTGAGCAGCAGTTCAAAATGACATACTTTCAATGGTGATCGAATAGATTGAGAGCTATTCAAATAGACCATTTCAAAATGGTAAGTTAGGCTAATCGAGTAGACTAAGATAGCTATTAAATTGGCAAAAGTTTGAGACTAATCGAATATACTACAATAGTTATTTGACCAACAAGTTTTTGATTATGTTTGAAAGAGACATAGTGAATAGATAGCTATTCTATAGGCGTAATTTCAAGAATAATCAAACAGACTTGAAAGTTATTCGACTAGCATGTATTCAATTATGATTAAATATGCAAAGTAAGGCATATTTTCGATATGATCGAAAAAGACAAGTGAGATATTTTAAAAGTAAAACCCAAAGTGGTGTTTTTAGTGCCATTCAAAAAGGCTAGAGATGCTACTTGAATAACTGAGTTCATAATTTTTATTAACTTATCATAAACATTATTGCATGGCTATAGAGTGGTCAGCACTCAGCCAGGTCAAAGGAGTAAGAAAAACCCTTTGCGAGATCAATAGAGGAGTAAGAAAAACCCTCAACTAGGTCAGAGGAGTAAGAAAAACCCCCAGTCAGGTCAAAGGAGCAAGAAAAGCCCTTTGCGAGATACATGACATTGCATAGGCCTTATCATAATCCATTTCATCATCATTAACATTTATTATTTCGATGAGCTTCCATACATAATTTTATTTGAAAAGTTATCTTGTGTATTTATTATAGAATTGTATATTGAATGATTCTGTTTGATAGTATGCTATTAAGAATTTTTGAATTCTCACCCCGTTGTCTATTGTATGTTTATTTACAGATCGAAATCAAGATCATTCCAAAGAAGGGAAATGTAGTAGTAGTAGTTTCGACTAGAGCAGTTTTCTTCAATTTGTATATGATGTATATAGGCCATGAAAGCCCAGTTTGTACTCGAACAAAGTACTTATGTACAAATTATGTAAATTCAATATTCTAGTAAATCAAAATTTTCAAATGCGTTTATGCATAGATTTCAAATACTCTACTTCGATTACTTCTTTTTGAGGTTCTAATTTCGATTACATGTATAACTTCGAAATACATTACAAATGATTTATTTTAAAAATTTAGTAGTAATGACCTAATCAGATTTATATAGGTAAATTTTTGAATATACTATATTAAATCGAACTAGGATGTTACATTATGCATTTATTTTTGTTTTAGATGAAATCTCATGTTTTTTAGATTATTCTAAGCTACCTACTAAAAAAGATATAGAAACTCATTTTTTTGTCAAATATATACCAAAATAAATTATTTTATTGAGGAAGGCTTTCTTACTTTCTTTTGAAAGATAGACAATTGAAAAGAATACCAATGTATAAGTAAAATACACACATCTTATACTTGTTTTGATATGAATTTATGCTTATTTTATGAGGATTTATGTCATTCTAATTTATTAATCTCCTTGGTAATTGATATATTGGCCTTTGAGTTTGTTTTAGGCTCAAAATAGATGTTTGAGAATGAATTAATGAAGATTTGGTTAAGTTTATTACAAAGGAGTTGAGCTCGAAATCAAGATAGCCAAGACTCATAGAATTCTTGACCTTTGTGCATTAAAACGAACGTAATTTGAGCTACAGATGTCTAAATTAAGCGATTTCAGTGGCATTGAAAAGTTAAGAGGAAAGGATACAACTTTCATGACAAAATCTGTAACACACCCATTTTAATAGTACCACTATTTATACATATATACATACATATATACATACATACATACATATATACATACATACATACATACATATATCTATCTATCTATTAATAAGAATTGATTATTAATTTTAGTAATTTAAGTGAAATTAGCTTTTTTATCAAATTATTTTAAGAATAAGAAAGTTTTATAATTTTGACTATATTGATGTTTTCCTATACTACAGGTGTTTCACATGTAAACATGTGTATACTGCAAACCTAATGCTTACATTCACCAAAATTTTTAATAAGTTACTTAAATGCATAGAACTATTATTATTGGTATGAAATAGAGTTAACTATGGCTAAATTGAGACATATAACTCATAATTGAACTCAACCCAATTACAGAACACAATCCCCACTCCTTAACAACCATGATAACCTCTTCCCCATAAAACACTCGCCCTTCTAACACTACACACACTCACATACTCAAAACTAAAAATTAAAAATAGAGAGAAAGCAAGATAGAGAAAGACTTAGTGAGATTGAGAGAAGGAGAGAACATAAATGGCTTTCAGAGGCTTGCATGTGTTTGCTAGAGTGAGAATCTCTTCCAACCAAAGAAGAAGAAGTTGATCCGCATTTTGAGAGCTTCCTAATATTGAGAATATCTTCACCATCACCAAAAAACCCCACACTTTAAGGTGAGGGAGCAAATCATCTCCATCTTTCCTTGCATAATCTCTGATAATTCCCTTCTTAAACCTTTATATTGATTTTGATTTTTTGAACAATATGGTTAAATGTGTGCTAGTAATTCTGCATGATTTTCTATCTCATCCTTCATAATATACTTTGAGTGTTGAATCTGCACATGCATCTTAGGATGACATTTTGATAGCTGATAAACTAAGATCTTGTTGTTGCATGTCTGTTTATCATCATCTTTTCCTTGTTGTTCTGATTTTTTCACAAAGATTGGAATGGTGTTGTACCTTGCATATCGAAATCTTGAAATTTTAGTGATCATGAAGTTAATGGTTGTGCATATGCAAGTAGATTTCTGTTTTAGTTTCAATATTATATTAATAAATGAATCTTGGGCTTAGATTACCGATGATGGGTGTGTTTGGTTACATACTTGGTATGTTGTACATCAAAAAATGGGACAAGGATTCATCTTTGCTCATTGAGTGCTCAAGCGCTTGATGTTGGGAGCCTAACCGCTGGCTGGGTAGAGGGGATGAGTTCTTTAGCAGGCCATTACATGCTCAAGTGGTGGCTTTCTACTGCCCAAGAGCTGGCTAGAAAATATGAGATGCCCAAATTCTTGTACTTGAGCACTTAACCACTCGAATATGGGCGCCAAAGCACTGGCTAGACAGAAAATTGATGTTTTGATACTGCCTCTATGGGCATGAGTGCTGAGAGTTGGGCACTCAGGCATTAGCTACCCAATAAACATTATTTATTTATTTTATTTAAGTTTCCTTATGGATGATTCTAATATTTTAAATGGACCATTAGATGTAACATCTCACTCCTAATTTACTTAAATAAATAGCTATATTACTTTATAATTACTTGTTTGATTTATTTGCATGTCTATGTGAATGTTGGTAATTTACATATTGATAGGAATAACTTGGCGTGTAAGTTAAGCTAAAAATAATTGTCAAAAATATATTAAAAAAATTAAATTAGTGAGAAAAATTATGAAAATTTTATAATTTTGTTCTAAAAAATAAATATAATTATGGTGAATTTTTGGGGACTTAAATAAATTAATTGGGGACTTAAATAAATTAAGTTAGTAATTTTAGTGAATTATGGTGATTTTATTAACTAAAAAGTAACGTAGAAATTAAAATAAATAGAATAAAATTATGAAAATAATTTTATAAACTAAAGAATAAAGTTAGATGATAATAGTGACCTTATAATTAAGTTAGGACTTAATAAAATCCATGGAAATAAATTTAGATGAATATATGGGGTTAAAATCCTATTTAAACTAAATTAAAAATAAGATAATGTTTACCCCTTGACCAATTAGAATTCATGCAAAGGAGACTTCTTGATTAAGTTGGAATCCTATTATATGGTGATAAAGGTTGAGATGAGTGAATTTAAGCTTGATTAGACTTAAACTAATAGGATTGCTTGCATATAGGTTACTTGAAGATCAAGTTAACTACCTATTATAAATAATTAGGATCTAATTAGCACTAAGTGGCTTAAGTTAAAATCATATATGAATCCTAAGGAATTCTACAACATGATGAGGAGTCAAAATTATAAGGATTGAGGATTATAATTTTTCTAAGAGTATTAGAACTTAACCAAGTAACCAATGGTAACTTAAACTTAATAATTAAGTTCCTTACCTACTGACGCCTCCCTCCTCCTCCACTCTTCTTTTCTTCTTCACTTATCTTCCTCTCCTTCGACAAACACACCAAGAGGCAGCCATGGCCTCATTTCTTCCAAGCTTTGCATGAGCATCCTAGTGACCTCATTCTAACCCGAGCCTGAAGACAAAAAATTCCTCGCTGTTCCTCTAGCTAGTGCACTGATTGGATTGTAGATTTGAGCACCTTTAACTTTTCCTCATCACCTTCGAGCTACAAGCTAGGTGTCCAAGTAAGGGTCTTTGCTTACCATGCCTCTTTTCTACTTATTCTTAGTTGAATGAAGCTTATGCATGTTGGTTTGAAATGAAATTTTGGTGTTGAATTTGATGGGGCTGTCTTGGGTTTTATTGGGAGCATGGGTGAATTCCTACTTGATTATTGTATTGAGCTTGGGTTTATGATTTTATACATGATGGTGGGCTTTGAATTTGATGTTGCATATGGTGGTTTTGATTGAATTTCCTCACCTTGGCCGAATGTGTGCCTCGGGTCCAAAGGAGGGAGTTGCTCCAAATTGAGGTTTTGATGATTTTATATGATGAATTCATGCTCAATTGTGTTGGCAAAGGATGAATTGAGTTTAGATTTTGAATACATGATGAAGTTAGTGTGGATGAGTGTTCCGGGTTCCTTAGGAGGAGTTGCACCATGTTGGTTTGATTTTGAATTATGATAGTTGAATCTTTATTTACCTTGTTTAGCTTAATTAGGTGATTAGTGATGGGTGTAAGTTGAAATTTTGAAGTTCTTGGTTTCATAGAGGTCTTAGCCTTAGGGTGTTAGAGCACCTAGGAATGTGATCTAAAATTTAATTATGATAATTGGACTTAATTTAGCTTAAGAATCATAATTGGAAGTTACTTGGGCTATTAGTTGATAAATGGTGAACTTAAGAAGTTAGTTTGGCACCTTGGATAAGCTAAATTTATAAAGAAATTAGTTAATTAGACTCAATTAATAATAAAATGATTAATTAAAATCTAAACAAGTTAAGGCAAGGTTGTTTGACTAGGTTAATCAATGATAAAAGTACTAATTAGATGATATTTGAAGTCTTAGTTGAGATAGCTAGTGGAAGAGATAAGCTAGCTCATGTGTTTGATAAGATGTCTTATGACCACTTAGATAAGATGACACATGTGAATGATAAGTTGTCTTATGTTCTATACATATATGTAAATAAGAAATTTTATATACTTGTTGATGAAAGATTCAGCAATGAGACATATGACGTGATATGTCCAATTCTATTTTATTGAGATTGTAGTATCTTTTGTGATATATGCATCGTTCATGATGGCTAGATATTTTGATTGATTGGCATTTTGGCATCATGACATAAATGATGAGCATGCATGGAAAAGAATTGAAATGTTCTTGAAACTGTTGAAATGAGCTAGAAAGATAAAGAATGATATAGTACTATGAAAATCCTTCATTGCACAAATGAGAAAGAGATGTGGTTATGATCGTCTTGTGCATGGAGGTGATCCTATGAGTTATTTCCAAACTACGGGCAAGGTCCTAGTAATAGGGGATAGGAATGTGTGGCAAAGCACGGTCATGTACAGGATGAGCGCTTAGGCTTGATAAGTAGCCTATCGCCAAGTGTATATGTAGGTGGAGCAGAGACTCCCTACTTATGATTATAAGGATTTGGCATCCACTAGGAATGAGCTAATGAGATGATGAACTGATGGAAAGAGCACCATAAGGTATAAAAGCATTCATGACATTGCATTACATTAATTCAAGAGAAACATGAATTGCATTGGCATAACATTGTGTATTGTTGTGGATATTGAGTATTTCTGATTATGAATGATAGTCTTCTGTGTTTACTGTAATTATCTCTGTGAGTTTTTGTGGATGATATTGTGCTTTGGGACTATTCTTATGGTTGATTTGTGATGTTATATTTATTTGATAATGAACCTGTACGTTAATTCATATGGATAGTAATATTAAAATGAACCTCTGTCTCAGGGATAATTAACTGTTTTGGCATACGCCACTCAAATTATTATCTACAAATGTTTGATAAAACTTCACAACAACTAGAATCATCATGATGACAAACTTTTTTTTATAATTATTGGGAATTCTTAGGGTTCTCACCCCATTTATGTTTCTATGGTATTCTATCCCCTACCATTACAAATTGATGATGCCTCTATTAGTGCTCTATTGGAGCCCTTTGACTATTGATGAGTGTATGACCCAACGACTAACTCATATATAGTCTACATGAATTTATGATTGTACATGAGCTACTCGCTGAGGGTCATCATCATGATTCCACCTGCTTGACATTGTTGTTGTTTTACTACATCTCTTTTTGTGATAGGCTACACTTAGGATGTGGTTATTTTTTATTATTTTAGTATACCACATCAGTATATATATGTATAGTAGATATATGTATACTTATTAGGACTTTTGTACAGCTGACATGGACACTAATCTGGATTGTTGTAGTTATGATGTATAGGGCATTGATGCTAGTAGTAGTATTTATATTTTTATGATGTATGTATGTACGACCTGAGGCCAAACAAATGACTATGTATGTAGGTACTGATGCCTACACTTTAACTTTTAATATGAATATATAATGTTTAGTTTCTATATGATCTTATTGGTTAGGTAGAGTTGCACTATTATAATCTGCTTACGCGATGAAACTCACTAGAGTTCTCCAAAGAGGACTCATAAGTAATTGAAATGGAACTAATAATGAATTGGTAATTTTAATAAGTGGACTTGTAACTTGGAAGGAAACCGACCTTGCTTATTCCAAAATAAGCAAAACAATCTCTCATAAGGCTTATTAGTAAGTGTAGTTATAATTTAAAGGAATGATTAAAAAAAAAAGTTCACTTTTAGCTTAGTTTAGAGGAATATGTGATCTACTTGGGTTAATTGCTTCAATATAGGTCTCGAGGATAGTGAGGTAATTATACTTAGGGTGTTACATTAAACATGCAATTATAAATGCTTGAAGGATAAATGGTTGGTTTATCTAAAATGGTTGATTGTATGAAACCTCATCCATGATTTGTTAATTGTGATTATTGTGATAAGTCTACATACTTAACTATAAAAAAAGATATTGTACATATCTTGTGGTCTATGTTGGACCCCTTGTTTATGAATGTGTGATGAGAAATTATAAGATATATTACGTAGCTCTTTATAAGAAGTGAAAGAGAAAGAGGGGTGTAAATCCTCAAAAAAGAGATATTCCATAGAGAAATCCTTGTGTCATCTCATAGAAAAGCCTAAGCAGAGAAGAGTGGGTTAGAAGGATGCTTCTAAATAAGAGAGTGAGCTCACGCTTGCACATGGGACTAAAGCAGAGATATGGTCGTATAAAAGATATTTAAATGCTACAACAAAGAGTAAAGAGTAAAGAGCTAAGAGATTAATGCTAAGATTAAATTTTATATTATGTTCTTACTTTTGAATTGTGTAAGGAATTGATGTTTTAGTAAATAAAAGTTCTTTTTATGTGTCTGATACAACTGGAAACATCGCGGATTTCAAAAATTAATTTTTTATGTTTTACTTGCCTGCTGAGGATTTCTAAAATTCTGACTCCTCTTCTTTGGGCATGATAATTATAGATAGATAGGTTTGAAGGTTTCGACCATGCAAATTGTAATAGAGGTTCACTATGCTTGCGTGTATGTGCCAGAGATAGAGTGCTTCAGTCAAATTCTCACTCTGGTGTTTGAGCATGTTATAGAATAGAGGTTCACTATCATTCAAATGTAATTAAGAAAGATGAGAAAAGGTAAATCAGTAAGTGACAAGCTTTTATAGAAGTATGATTAGTTCATTACTCTATCTAATTGCAAGTAGACCTGACATTGTGTTCAGTGTTGACTTATGTGCAAGATTTCAATCTTGTCCTAAAGAGTCTCACTTTAAAGCTGTGAAAAAGAATTTTTAGAAATCTTCTTGGTACTTTTAACTTTAGTTTGTGGTATAAGAAAAGATCTAGTTTTGATGCAGTAGGGTATTGTAATGTTAATTTAGCTAGGGATAGAGTTGAGAGGAAAAGCACAAGTGGTGCATGTCACTTCCTTGGGAATACATTGGTAACTTGATCAAGTAGGAAGCAAAATTCTATAATTCTTTTAATTACAAAAGCTGAGCACATTTTAGAATCTAGCTACTGCTCACAACTCTTATGGATCAAACATCAAATGGAGGATTATTCCATGAGGTATAACCACATCCTTATTCTTTGTGATAATACAAGTGTCATTAACTTGCCTAAAAATCTTATACAATATTCAAGGTCAAAGCACATTGATATAAAGCATCATTTTATTCATGATCATGTCCAAAAGGGTGATATAGAACTTAAATTTGTTAATACTGACCATCAATAGGTAGATATATTTACAAAATCCCTTAGTGAGAACATATTTTGTTTTATAAGAGAAAACCTCAATATGATGCCTCTTAAGTGATTGATCTTGAATTCTGAAATGATTTGATTAGTTCCTTGTATTGTATTTTGATGTTTGAGGATGTTTTAATGTATGAAAATACTTGTTCCTGTTTATGGATTAAAATGTTGAAAGTTTAGGAACTTATTAGGAATAATAAGAATGAAGGTGAGAAAAATTTATGAGAGAGTTGGACTAACCTTCTCACCCTCAACCTTCTCACCTAGAACTATCATTTCCTGATGGCTTTTGCCAATGACTAGTTTTCAAAACTAACCATTCTTTCTCTTCATCAAGAGGCATTTACTGCCTTCTAATGGTAGAATTGTAGGCCAAATAATCATATTTCATCTTCTATAAATCCCCTTGAAGATCACATTAATTCACTTTAATCCATTCTCCCTCATCTCACTCAAGATCATCATCCTCTTTCTCTCTCTCTCTCTCTCTCTCTTGTCTCTTTTACTCTCTGAACTTCTTACACATCTTTCATTCTTTGAGAAAAGCCAAAATACAAAAACTTGTTCTAAGAGTAATGAGAGTGAAACATAACCATGAAAACCAAAAACCCAACCATTAGACCTTCGTCCCTAACTCCAAGTAAGGAACCTACCTCATCTTCCTCAACCTCTCCTAAATCTTCCCTTAAAACTCAAACCAAGCCTCAAACCACCTCTTTGAAGAGAATACGATCACTAAGAGTGATGTCTGGTATTGTGAAAGTACTGCACCTAAGAATAATGCAAGAATTAAGGAGGCAGTGGTATTGGAGGAAGAAGAAGAAGAAGTAAGAACCAAAAAGAAGAAGGAAGAGAAGTTTGAACCTTCTCAAAAATCTTTGAGGCCCAAATCTAAGAAAAAAGGGAGCAAAAGTTATTCAAAATGGTTCAAGGGAAAGAAGATTGCCCCTAGAAGAAACCTCAACTTTGAGGAAATGGCCAAAAAGGAAGAGTTTAGGACCCCATATAAGAGCACTTGAATGGGGGAAGTTCTTTGGCATTAATGAGAAGGTTTACCCAATTCTCTGTCAGAAGTTCTACTCGGGTGCAACCATGGATAAAAATCATCCAACAATTGTTTCCAGTGTTAAAATGATCCAAATAAGGCTGGACTTGGAGACCCTTACAACAATTACTAGAATTCCTAACAAAGTGGTCAAAACTTTTGATGAAGAAGGATGACATAATGGTGCTTGGGAAGAAGTAGTGGGTACTCTCTTCACTGATGTAGAAGAGTCAAGGCTTGCAAGTGACTTGAATGCCATTGCAAAGTTTCTGCACTTCCTTTGTTGTTTCATGGTGATGCCAAGAATTGGGAATACTCAAAAGATCCATGAGGCTGATATGGTGACCATGTACTATATTAAAGAGAGGAAACCTCTAAATCTTAACTACATAATCCTGAAGTACATGCTATATGCCATAAAGAACACCAAGAAGGCGGCGAGTTTTCCTTATAGTATGTTCCTCACTAAAGTTTTCAAGCACTTTGGTGTTAGCCTAAAAAATGAAGAAAAAGAGAAGGAATGACCAATCTTCTCAAGAAAGTATTTGAGGCAAATGCATCATGAAAATAAAGAATTAGATGATAAAGGGTTAGAACTCAGAAACATGTTGAGACATGATCACCCAACCAAGCCTAAGAGCCCTAAAAGAAAATGAAGAAAATTATTGAGAAAGAAGTAGAACCAAAAGCTAAGAAAGTCGAGTTTAAAAATGACTCTGAAGAAACGGTGGTTGAGAAAGTGGTAAATAAGAAAAGGAAAAAAAAAAGGAAAGAGAATAAGAAGAGAAGAAGAAAAATGAGGCAGAAGAGAAAAAGAAGAATAAGAATAAGATAAAAGAATGAAAAGGAAAGAAGTTTAGTGAAAAGGTTGCTAATGATCCTTCTCACCCTAAGAATGAAACGTCTCAGGGTATGAGGGAACTCTCTTAGGACTTGTAAAAGGAACTCTTCATTGATCATCAACCCGATCAAGAGGAGTTTCACTCTGCTGAAAACACTCTAGCCACTCCTACCAATCAAGAACTAATGGTGATTATTCTGGAAAGCCAGAAGATGATCCTACTGTACAATCTTCAAATGTGGATCCTCGAGTTGTAGTTGCAAGAATCCTCACCCAACTCTCTTAAGAAGGGATCTTGACACTTGAAGAACCATTTATATCACCTGGACTTGTTAAGACCCAAGGAGAAGAAAAAAAAAGATGAAGAGGAAGGACAAAGAAGAGAAGAATGAGAGAAAGTAAAGGAAACTAACAAGGAGGGATCACAACAAGGAACTAAGAAGATTGATGATGAATTTTCTCAATATACTGAGAAGCTTGCGACCCCTCAATCCCTTAAGCAAAAGGATGATGAAGCTTATTCTCTACTCAATTCACCTTTTGCCTAAAATTCACCAAGGTTGTCATCTCCCATATATGATGCTACTACTCCTAGAAATGAAAGGGAATCAAGCCCAAGATTCTAGATGTCCCAATTGTAGCTATTGAGCACTTAGACTCTCTTAGGGGACTAATCTCACTCTGTTCTCATTTGAATGTGCTAACTAATGAACAAGGAGCGAGTAAAGATGATTAAGCTACTGTCCAAGGAGTTCAAATGGAAAGGAGTAAGACACATCATGGTTCCACTCAAGCTGGACATACTCCTTCTAAACCTCCTATGAATAAAACATACCAATTTACAAACGAAGAGATCAAGCTGCTGAAAGCTAAAAACAAGAAACTAAGGAGGAGGGTGAGAAAGCTGAATGCTAGTCAAAAGGAAATCATTTCCACGCTGCACCACTTCGTGGACAAATTCTTGATACTTGAAGAATGGATGGTGAAGAAGATGGAAGAAGAATTCATCCTTGGAACTACTAGGAAGGAGCACTACCCTTATCCCCCACACAACCAAATTCCTGCCTTTACCTCCTCCTCCTCATCTTTTGACCAATCTAGATCTCAACAAGCTTAAGACTCGGTGATGGCTTACTAACTAAACCCCCATTTTTTTTGCTAATGCCAAAAGGGGGAGATAGTAACATGAAAATTTTTAGCTTTTAATTTTAAGTATTATGCATGGCCTTAGGGGGAGTTTATGTTAAGTCTATAAACTTTTTTTGTTTTGAACTTTGAAATTATTATGTAATTGGTATTTGAAAGAATGAATAGAGTATGTTTATTGTAACACCCCAACTTTTGGGATAATTATAATATAGTCCTAAAATGTGTTATTTTGTAATTTCAGTGAGTAGTAAAATGAATTTGACTGTTTCGTGAGTGTAGTTGACTGTTGTGTGTGATTTACACCGAGCCAAGGAAATAATAATTTTTTGGCCGAAAAAATCTTATTTTAATTAATTGGAGTCAGGGATCTTACTAAACCCAATTCTAATTGATATATATATATATATATATATTTTAATTTTTAATTTTTAAGATTTAATCTGTGTAATAAAATAATTTTATATTATTATAATATTATTTTATTTGACAAGACTACTATTGTCTCAAAAACAGTTAAAATCTGCTTCAAAATGACCATGGACCCTTAAAAGTCTGTGGGACCTGCGTTTAGAAAAGTAGTCAACGATTCTGACTGGACTAGATTCTTAGCCAATAGAAATCAGTCAAAGAAAGTGGCTTGAATTTTCTAACCAATAAGAAGTAGTCAAACAAAGAGGCAAAGACTTCTTTGTGGACCGTTAGATGTAAAAGCTTGTTTTGGAAGCTTTGATCTTAATCATTGATTAAATCAATGGTGTAAGGACAATTCTAGTTTAATCACTAAGCAATATCCACCTTAGATCAAATCAAAGGCTAGGAATTAAAGTTAAAATTAAAAGTTGAGATTGAGTCAAACATAGTGGCTTGACTTTGATTAGTAACTAATTAAACCTAATTTGGTTAATCTAATTGCCTAATTAACAAACTAAGTAAGCTAACCTAGTTATTGATTAGTTATAATCTAATTATTAATTAGATATCCTAATTTTGTTTAGAAGTTATGATATATGCTAATATATATTAAACTAATTAGTTATATAATTAGAATGTTAATTAAGTATTAATAAGAGATTTAACTTAATTAATTACCTATTTAATTAGCATGTGATTAGCTTTCAATTAAAATTAAACCAAGCCCCTAAGTACCTTTGAACCCCACGGCCAAGGATGCTAAATGGCCAAGTTCTCACAAGTTCCACAAGGTTCTTGAACCATCCAAGTGACATAAGCCATGTGCTTCAAAGTGTGAACACAAATGGATATTTACTATCCAAATTAAACACTCAACCTCTCCCACAACACTCACACGGCAGCCCCCCTCCCATTACACTCTCAAATTTCATTTTTTACACTTATTTAAATCTAAGCCTTCATATTCTCTCAAATTTCCAAGAACTCAAGAACACATTTCTCTTCCCTTTTCTCTCAAATTTTCGGCCAACACCCAAACACCACCATCAATCTTCTATAATTTTTCTTTCTTACTTTTCCTAAACCACAACTATCTCCTAAACACTTTTCCTTTACAAGGTTATGTCAAAAACCTACTCTTTCTAGTTCAAAATCCAATCTTTATCTTACTTCCCTAAGGGTAAGTTTTTGATTCTTTGGTTTAAAATTTGATTTGTGATTTTCTAAACCATGTTTGTTCCATGGATTTTTAATATTGATCCTTGTATGTGATTTTACTAATTATTTAAGGATTATTAGGGTTTTGTGTTGGTTTTCAAGAAAGTAAGGAGAAGGAGGAGACTAGAGGATCCTTGTCTTCAAGAGGTAAGAGGGAGATTTAATCTCATCAACCCTGTATGGTGATGAGGAGAATGGAATTGTATGTGTGTGAAGAATCCATAAGGATTCATTTTTGTGGTTGTTTATTGTTTTTTCTTATTTGTGATTGATTTTATTTGCAAGCATGGTTATAGCTTTAATATATATTGCATGTGTTTATATATTGCATGTGTTTATAGCTATATGATTATTAATATAAGATGTGAATAACATGTAACGATTGTATAAGTGTTCCAAAGAACACACTGAGGCTCACGGCCTTACCATTAAACAGAGAACCAAAATGTTCTCAACCATTTTCTAAAACAATGATTTAATGAATCTAGGTAAAATAATGAATTTGAGAACGATTTAGGTTAATTATGGCCAACATGCCATTTAATGTATAATTGAATTCCAAATTTATTTTCTAAGGTAGATTCAGTAGCTAATCAGAATTCTTAATTAAAAGGATTTATTTTAAGTAAGAATCAAAGCGAACATTTGAAAAATACTAACGTAGAGCTCACTCTCTGAGTTTTGAAGCGCGTTAGCAAGTTTCAAGATGTAAATGATGGGTAAGGTTAAAATGAATAATATTTAGAGGAAAACGCTAAAAATACCATATACTGATTTTATAGGTAAAATGCTGCCGAAATTTACTAAAATCAGATAAATAAAATGAAAAGATTCCATAATATATTTATAACGTAAGAAAAATATTATACGCAGTTTAAAAGTACTAGAAATAACTTACACATATTTGAAATAGTGATTTTTAAGCTATATGGTTAAGAAAATGATTTAGAAATCTTACGCGATTGAGAAAATGATTTAAAAACATTACGCAATGTTCAAAAATGTCAAAATATATTTACGCGATTTAAAACATTTGTAAAAGTGATGCAATTGTGAAAATGCGATAAAATTTCTATGCGACTAAATGGAACAACGAGTTTTATTGTCGGGTCAAAGTGGTGGACCTGGACATGTTGTGAGATAGTACTGTCAAGTGAAGACATACTATATTTTGTTATATTGAGATTGAGGGTATTTTCATAAATATGGTACAATATTGAGAATAAGGGTATTTTGGTAATTTTTTATCATGCTTAGAGAGTTGTGTCAATTTGGTTGATAATTGGCGATTGGTTGACGAGACGAATTACACTGTGTTGTAGTGTGATAGGCGTAGTGCGGTTCATTAAATGAATCTTAGAGGCATTAGTGTGCGGATAATTTCACATATGGACAGTGGGTTGCTCCTCTGGGCTGTGGTAACAAGCAACACACTAATGATATCGACAAGCACTATTCTTAATCGAGATCTTGTGGAGACTATTATGTACAATGCCTGTAGTGCACGATGTATTGGACTGTGTACTGCGACACGATGTTTTGGACTGTGGACTATAGACACAACGTTGGACAGTGTAATAGTTTGGTTGGGCAGCCTGAGGTACTATTAGTTCTTTTTGAATCATTCTCTCAGATATCTGTGTTTAGCTAAATGGAGTAGAAACGAGTCAGTGTGTGTTCATTCATTACCTGCATTTTAATGTTTATTATAATCTGTGATAAAATGTATGATGTATTGCTTTGTTATACTGTATGTGATATGATGGTATGTATTGTTGTGATATCTGTTGTATTGTCGTTTTCTTTATTGCCATGCTAGTAATGATGTAGATTGTCTCACCTCTCTATATGCTTTTCTCTATATTACTATTATATTTCCGTAAAGAGTTTGAGGAAGAGGAGGAGGAACAGCCTCTTGAGATATAGTATCCGAACGAGCGACAGCCGGGCGAGCAGCACGAGGACGGTGAGCAGATAGATCACCCCTATCATCTAGACTGATCTTGAGATCATGGCGTTGCCTGGATTCTTCGATTTTGTGAGACTTGAGTTTCATGGAAGTTCGGAGGCCTGGCGTATGCGAGAGGATAGAGGATCAGTGGTCTACGTGGGACGTCTGACTGTGTCCCTGTGTAGAGAGTTCGACGGAGATATTATATTTACTACTACTTTGTATTTACATCTAGAGTTACCTCTGACTCTTAGGCGTTATTGGGAAGGAATATTCCATGCGCCTAGCGAGCTCAATAGTGAGTCAACAGCCCGGACTCAGGTCCGTAGAGCTGTGGGACCTCTAGGATTTCTGTCTTTCGATGATCTCTCTGAAGATGATCCATCGGAGGGTTAGAAAATCTTCGAGGTGCACTTGGGCAATGCTATGATTTAGTACTATGCTAACTTCTTACTGCTTTGATAAATATTTGTAGTTGTAAATTATTTGTGTATTTAAGACAAAAATCATATGTATATTATGATGTGATTATGTTTTGTTTTATTTTGTGTTCCGTGTTATTTTATTTAATGTTATAAATATAAAAGGAAAATTTTACCATTAATATTAATTACGTATCAAATGTTTTACAACTTGGTAAGAATTTTTATTTTATTTTATTTTATTGCATCATAAATGTGACATCCCCACAAAGGTGTTACATTTATCATGAAATATCATTCTTTAGTTCTCTATATGCTGGTTTGAAAATTAAAATATTATCGAGATTATTTTTTTTGCTAATAATTAGAAAAGAGTGTTATGTTGAGGGGGAATTCATCTGAACCATTTTACATAAGGAAGCAGAAATGGTAATGGTTCTTAATCCCTACAAGCTCACTTCAAAATTTTCAAAATAATTTGTCATCATCAAAAAGGGGGAGAATGTAAGCTCTAAAACCTTTTTGTGCCTAAGATTACTAATTATATTTTGATGGTAACAACTACATTGAAAATTATGAATGTTTGCTCCTAAATACTTTAATTATGCTAACATGATCATTGTGGAGTTTTCTTGTTAGTAGTAACTTTTTTCAGGACTAAATTAAAAGTAAGGAATCTTTTTGGATGATTAGAAAGGGATAAGAAAATCGAATTCAGACTCGAGAGAGTTCAAGTGCATCTTGAGAAAGTTCCTGAAGAATATGAGAGAGTTCATCTTGAGAAGAAACATGAAACTGATGGTGGAATCAAAGGACAAGAAGATATGTGAAAGATCAAGCTTGAGAAGGTTGTTAAGAAGGGTAGCTGAGAAGGTTCATGAGAGAGTTCCTTATGAAAATGTTCTCACCTGAGCAAGATTATAAATGACTTATACTGACTCAACATATAAAAAAAAAGTCTGCGTGCCGTAAGAAGGATAGGTGAACATTGGAAGCCTCCAATAGCTATATTTCGAAGGCTATAAAAGGTCTCAAGCTTGAAAAAGAGAGTGTTAATGATCTGAGCCATAATCAAGCTAAGCATACAAAGAACAACTCTTTTACCTTTACCTACTTTCTTCTTAAGTTCCCAAATCTTCAGTTGGTGTATTGTAGGTCCTGCTAAACTATCTTAATACACTCCTTGGGTGATTTCAAGACCTACTCACTTGTATTAAGAACCTCAAACCTAATTTAGATTATCAAGTGTTTGTAGTAAGCTTGTGGGTTGTACAAGCCACCTAGAAGCTTAGTTAAGCTTATTGTTTGCACTTGGAGAGGTTGAGGAAAAAAATACTTATTATTTCACTCTTGGAGAGGCTAAGGGAAAATAATACTTAGTGTAAGAGCCTGAAGAGGCTTAGTAAAAGAGAATACTCATTATAGTGAAAATTCTAGTATTTGCTAGGTACTGGATGTAACCCCAAGTGGTTTGGGGGTGAACCAGTATAAATCCTTGTGCTTTGCTTCTCTTCCTTCACTTTAACTCTTTTGATTCACTCTGATCATATACTTAAGAAAATCTAAGCTTTTACTCTAAGAACTTGGGTGATATTAATGTTAACGTGAACTCAACAAGAATATACTTATCTAAGGATTGATTCTATGTTTTTGGGAAGTTATTCTTATTGTTAAGAAAGGTTTTTCAAAGATAAAGTGTTGGTGTTTTGAAAGATTACCTTGAGAAGCTTCTACTATTAACATTGAAATCGTGAAAGAGTTCATTTTAACTCAACCAGTAAACTCTCTTATGAACTCTCTCACCTAATACTATTTAACCTTCTTCTCATTCATTGTTGAACTCTCTTACCTAACTATTGTGTCTTAAAGTAACCTTTTCACCGTCTCTTAAGAAAAAGTAACACAATTCAACCTCCTTTCTTGTATTACAGCTAACTTTAAAGGTATCCAAGTTTGTGCAGCTTTATAAGAACCAACAGGATCTTAAAACAAAGCAAGATTATGAAAAATTTAAATGAAAGCAAGCAATTGACAAATTCATTGTCTTTCTTATTCACCAAAAATCGAACAAATGTTCTCAAGGATTTATTTAAGACATAAACATGTGGTTAGGTGTTGAAGTGATTATTGTGCACCTATTCTACACATCATCATCATCTTAATCCCTTACCAAACAAGTGTAACTAAAGATGCAATTGGCCAAGAATTAAAATTGTAAGTGTGCGCCTAATCCAACCATTATGTTGAGAATTTTGCTGAGTGCACCAAATCACAAAAATAATAAAGTGATAAGAAAGTATTGTTTCCATAGAGATTGAGTTGCCAATTACCACCTCACTAATCCAACTACTATCTAGGCAAAGATTTGATTCAAAGAGAGTTAAAAGGAAAACAAGTAATTGAAGAAAAAAAAAGCAAGGTAAAAACATATAAATTAAAAATAATAAAAAAGTACAATAACAAATTAAGGTGTAAACAAGCAATGGTAAAAACACTAAGGATCCAACTTCATATAATTCAACAATCTATCATAGATAATAAAGTAACTTTGGAACATTCATTCTAATTAATTTTTAGTCATTCAAATGATGGGGAGAATCCCTTAATATATTGAATCTAATTCCTTGACGGGTTAATTCTCTTTAATTATCAAAGCCTAGTCAATTCCTTGATATAAACTCCAACTCTTAAATGCATGACCTTTGCTCTATCAATTCTTATGAAAAATACCACATTTCTCTCACACAACCTATAAATTATTATAAATCATGACACTTATTATTTATGGTCTAAGTCATATGCAAACCTTCTAATTCTATATACATATCACTAGATCAATTTGTGAAGGGTTCCTAATTCATAAAAATACTAAAAATTATAATAAACCCTTAAATTGAATAGAAAAGAAATTAATTAAAAATTCAATATTAATACATGTCTATTGAATCAAGTTGCATCTTCATCCTAACAAGAGAAAAGTTTAGCCATTCATAGCAAAAGAAACACAAAACAAAAAAATAGGTAGAAGAAATATCATGAAGAAAATCTTAGAAGAGAAAGATCTTGGAAGTCTTCAATGGTGAACACTTCTAAGCCTTTAAAGTGAATTCTTTGCCTTTGCTATTACTACCACTGCTGCTCCTTAGGGCACAAATCTCGCATTAATGGTAGCTTAAATAAGGAAAGTTATCAACATGAGATTTGTAGATCTTTTTCTTAGCTTTCAAATGCCATTAGAATAAGGTAAATCACATAATTGTAGAGAAAATTATGCTTAATTTCCTGAGATAGGTTTGAGAGTGATACTTTCCTTATTTAATCTTTGACTAAATCTTTTGTTTCCTATTTTCTTCTTGTTGAGTCCATATAAATTAGGAAACAAATATCTTACTCAAATTAGGAAACTCTCCTTGAGATCCTTGAATTAAACACAGAGATAATTGGTCACCAAGTAGGGATTACTGTTTGTCCCAAAATAGGCCGCAAGTGTAGGGGTTATTCAAGTAATAAAGTGAAAAGTAAAGATCGTTCCCTCGAGGATAAGTTTACTTCCAATGCTAAATATTAACCAATAGCTTACCTAATTCTATTCAAGAACATAAAAATAGGGGAAAGCAATTGAAAAAAACTAAAATGTAATAAATGAAAATAACATAATGGATAGAGTTTAGGAAAATCCTTCTTCACCCCTTACTTCAACTAACAATATGCAATCCTTTTCATAAACATGAACGCAATGATTAGGTTAGCTTGAGAATTGAATTTAGTTAAAAGCCTATGATAATCACATATTTGATATAGTAATAAGCCTTTATTTTTAGTCATTTACACTCTCCATATACTTAATTGATTGAACTTCGTTATGTTTTGTAAGTTTGGACTCAAATTGGACTTAATTAATTTTTTCAGCATGATTTATGTCTTACACTATTTCTGTATTTTAGTCATATTTTGAGTTTTAGATATCTACTAATTATATATTTTACCTTTTTGAAAAGATAAGATAGAGCTCTACAACTTTCATGAAGCGCTTTAGGACAAAGTCAGACATCTGTTAGAACTAATTGGGCTCGAAAATCAAAATACAAGTTTTGTGATTAGAACCTGAACAGTGTGCAATAATCAGAACATAACTCAGGCTGTAAGATTTAGATTGGGCTACAATTTTGGTATCTGCAAGTTAAAACCCATATCTACAATTTTCATGAGAACACAAGACTCGATTCAGACTCCTTGGAGGTCATATTAGGCTTGGAAGTCAGAATAGAGGAGTTGTAATTGGGCCTAAATAATGTGTAGTAATTGGGCCATATCTCGGGCTGTAGATGGTCTTTTGAGGTGATTCTAGTGGCATTTGAAAGTTATGACAAAATCCTACAACTTTTATAAAGACCATATTTCAATATTCTAACGCATTCAATGACTTCAGAACTGAATGATTTTAGAGACAAAGAATCTCCATAATTTTTCACTCATCAAAAGTCATTTGGCATTTTTCACTCATTTTTCACTCATCCACTCACTCATGAATTAGCCCCCTTGTCATTTTGTATCCTTAATCCTCTATAAAAGGGAGTCTTGGCTGATCATTTGAAGGGTCTTGGTCTTAGAGGCCAAGATCATGCTATTGTGTTATTTGTTTATATTGTTATAGTTTTCTTTTGTTCTAAATTGAAGTTATGTTCTTCTTCTTCTTCTTCTCTTTTCCTTTCTTCTTATCTATGAGTAACTAAGTTTCATTTTACTTGGGTGAAAGGGTGAAGCTCTTGGTAATGAAATAAGGTTAGATTCATTTCTTTCTTGTGCTTAAACGATATATTTTCAAGTAGTCATTATACGTGTTGTATTTTGTTTCCAATCAATTTAGAAACTCTCCTTATAAAGTGGAGATCTTGATTTGTTATAGATAAGATATTGGTGATGCGTGAAATCCGCAAGTGTACGGTTTCGTCATCAAGTAATAAAAAGATTGAATCCACAAGGATTGTGTCTATGAATACTAATTAATTAATTCAATTCAATTCAATTCAATAAAGGGGATAAAATTGTTGAGAGATGAGAATGTAGTAACCAACTAATTAAATAAATAAATATTAGAGTGCAAAATTGAGAACAAAAATAGTAAGTTATTAAGAAAGGTTTTCAAATGCAAGAAAGCTTCCAAGATTGGGGGTAACCACAATGATAAAAGACAAATCCTAATTGACAATCATTTTATTAAAATTAAAATTCAATCGAAGGTGAATTACCCTAAATTAGCTAATGTTCTTTCTCAACAGATAAGAACTGTGCCTAATTAAACCAATTCCTACTCTCGTGGTTATTGAATTTAAATTATACATATTACGCTTTATGGTAATTCATTGAATCCTCGAAAGACTAAACCTACTCTCGTGATTTAGACTTTAAGTTCAATTCTTATGGTTCCAACACCTAAGTTCACCTCTCAGTACGTCCCTAAATGTTTATGAGATGCAAATATGTGGCCAACAAATTCACATGAATAAGCACAATAAGGATTGAATCAAAGAACATTCAAGATTAATAAAAGGGGTAAACCAAGTCAATTAATCATCATCAATGTATCAAAGGGCATTGCCCAATCCTAGAAACAAAAGAAACTACTCAAACATGGAGAAGAAGAAATAAGAAAATAGAATAAAGAACATCCAAACCCGTAGCAAAGAGAGAAAAGAAAAGGAAGATGAAGATCTAGAGCCTCCAAATGTGCCTCCTTCAAATAGAAATTGGAACCAACATATTGTATTCAGAGCATCTATTTATACCCCTAGGGTTTCAACTGGTCCCAGCCCATCAAAAGAAATAAAAATGAAACTTAAAAACTGACTCAGACTGCGATCCACAATCGTGGGAAATTCCACGGCCAGGCCATGGAATTCTCTGGAAAATTACTTTTGCTTTTTCATGTAGCTGCTCGATCCATGGCCGTGGAAAATTCCACGGGCAAGCCGTGGAACTCTCTGGAATGAGTCTTTTTTCCCAATTTGCTATCCGTAAAGCTCCAACTTCAATCATGCAAGCTTTCCATCCATTTCAAGGCCAATTTAGCACCAATCCTGCATAACAACACAAAAAATACCGCAGTTATCCGAACTAAAGAAAAAACAAATAAAAAGAGAAACTAAAATACCTAAAAATGCATGCAAAACAAGAACAAGATATGATGTTGTTTCACACACATCAATTAGCACAATGAATGCTTGAACCTATTTATAAGTGATGGTATTAATAGATGATTAAAGAAATCATAATATAATTATGTATATAATTTTTAATGAACTTTGAATATTTTATTTTCCTATTGAAACTTCCATTATGTGTGAATTTTAATTGAGTTATAAAAAGAATTAATCTTATCCTTAATTTATTTACCAAGAGTGGATCTCCTAACCCAAGTAAGTTTTTTTTATTTGTGACCAAGTTTTATCACTTTTATTGTTGTGACAAAATATTTACTTTACGTCAAAGAATTTTTCTTTATCAATTCCCCGTGGATCGACCTCGAACTCCCGAGAATTTATTACTTGAAACAACATGCACTTGGATTTGTAGCTTTTAATCCAAATCAAGTTTTTGGCGCCGTTGTCGGGACTTGATTTAAAGAATAAATTTATGGTGTAAATATTTTGTATATATATATATATTTATATTTTTTTTGTGGATCTTGTATATATATATATATATATATATTCTCTTTTAATTTTTTTCTTTGTACTTACTAACATACTAACTTAGTGGGAAAAACTCTCATTTATCCTTCGTAATCTTTAATCATTAACGCAATAATCTTTCTTTTTCTCTTCTCTCTCGTCGGAGTAAAAAATTGGTTCTTGATTCTCTGATTTTCATATTTTAAATTTACTTTCTGCACTTTATTTTCTGTAATTTATATTTTGTACTTTATTTTTTGTACTTTATTTTTTATATTTTACTTTCTGTATTTTATTTCTAACTTTCTAACTTACTAACCTACTAACCTTTTAATTTTCTTGCTTACTAACTTACTAACTATCTAACTCTCTTACTAACTTTCGACTTTCTAACTTTTTAATTTACCTGCTTCTAACATTTTAATTTCCTTACTTCTAACATTTTAATTTACTTGTTTTTAACTTTTTACTTTACCTACTTACTAATGTTTTAATTTATCATCTTATTAGCTTATTTGGTAGTTAGTTTATACCACACCCTTGTTAATATTTATTTACTACGTGTTAATATATATATTTGGTGGTTAGTTTATACCACACCTTTGTTAATATTTATTTGGTGGCTAGTTTATACCACATCCTTATTAATATTTAATGGCAGGTTTACCGCCTATTTGTTAATATTTTTTTTTACCATGACAGGTTTACCGCCTACTTGTTAATATTTTTTTATGGAAGATTGAGTTCTGTATATATTTTTTATTTTATTCTTCTTATTTCTTCTTCTCTTTTGTCATGTGTAGTTAAATTCATGTGTTTCTAGGGTAAAGATGTAACTTGATTCAATCGACATGTATTAAAATTAGAATTTTAATTAATTTCTTTTTTATTCAATTTGAATGCTTATTATGATTCTTAATGCTTTTATGAATTGACCACTTATAAATTGATCTAGTGAGGTGTATGTAGAATCGAAAGGTTTGCATATGACCTAAACCATAAATAATAAGTGTCATGATTTATAATCATCTAGGAATAGAGGATAAGTTGTGTGGGAGAATTATAGTATTTTCCATGAGAATCCATAGAGCAAAGATCATGCCTTTAAGAGTTAGGGTTTAGACCAAGGAATTGAGTTTTAAATAATTAAGGGATTTGCTCCATCAATTAAATGATTAGAAATTAATTAGAATGAAGGTCTCAAAGTTATTCTGTTGTCTATGATAGGTTGTTGAATTAAGTGCAGTCAGATCCCTAGTGTTTTAATTTCATGTATTTACATCCTTAATGTGTTTTGCATTCATGTGCTTTGTTCTCTCTTTTCCCTCTTAATTTTGTGCGTTTTAGTGTTTTTTCCCTTTTTAAACAACTATTTTATTTCTTTGACGAATCGGTGCACTTGTCAATTTTCACAACAAGTTTTTGTAAACCTAGGTTAATACAGTGGATTTTGTTGCTTCAAGAATTCAACATCACAATAAAAGATAAGAAAAAATTCAAAAATGTTGTTGCAGATCATTTGTCCATACTTATAATAGGCTCACCTTTTGATATCGCACTTATCAATAATTCTTTTCCTGATAAATTTTTATTTTCTGTTAATTCCAAGCCTTGGTTTGCTAATATAATCAATTTTCTTGCAACATGAAAGATCCAGCCTCAATTATCATGATCAAATCATTTGGAGATATGTGCCCAACAGAGAGGTTATAATACCCTAGAAAATCATGTTAGACTTGTATATGGTTACAGAGGTAGTCTAATGCTTACTTAACATGTCTGTGTAGTTTTATGACTTTCTGAGCACGTTTAGGCACTTTGCTATAACACTATGTGAGAAATATAGCTGTTATTTGCTTTGGAAGTGGCTTAAACTACTTAGTTAGTGGAAATAAGTGTGGAGAGATTGTTTCCAAGTCACAAATGTGGAAACTGTACTACAGTTAAAGTTTGGAAATTTTCGGAGTTAGTTTGACATTTTTGGGCATATTGGTTGTGTGTTTTAATGCCAGATTGACCCCTAGCTGATATGAAAATATCAATTTTTGGTGAAACAAAATTTTTTATGAATCTTAGTATTTATTTTGAATCTGTTAGAAGCTAAAAAATCGGATTTGGAGAAATCTGAGTGTTCTTAACATATCGGGGTTTTAGTACCCAACCAAGAGAATTCAAAAGGAACTTCTCTTCTTGAAATAACCCACGGTGGGGATATTTTAAAGGCAGAACAGTGAGGCTGAAAACGTGAAAAAGAAGAAGAGAAAAGGAAAGAAGTGAAGAAGGAGAAACCAAAGGAAGAAGAACTAAGAGAAGGATCAACCATCCAAGGAGAGGATCCAAGTGAAGGTCTTGCTTCATCATCTTGACCTTGAGGTAAGGGTGCTTGAACTTTCATAACCAACTCTCTTTATCTTCATCTTCATCTTTTCTCAAGAGTTTGTGGTTGGATGGGATATGGGTTTTGGATAGTTTATGTCATGTTCTTGCTAGTTTGATGCCTTTAATGGCTGAGTTTGGTTAGGATGGAGCTTAATTAACTCAAAGGTGTTAGGTTTACACCTAGGAACATCCATGAAATTCATGGAGTTTGAGGTTAGTAAATGAGTATTTTGGAGGATTGAACCATGTTCATGATTCTGAGTAGATGGATTAGGTTAGTATTTTAATGATTCTATTATGTTTTTAGATCATGATTAGGATTTGATAATGCTTAGAACCAATAAATTTGGTGTTAGAAATTGGTTGGAGCACCAATTATGCAGAAAGCACTTCTGCAGATCGTATTTCTGGTGTTCAGCCGCTTAAGTGCCAGAGTTTGGGCGCTTGGGCGCTCATAGTCCAGCAGCATGCAGAAACGGGACAACACTGAATAGCCTATGGTGTTTGTCGCATAAAATGAGCTACAGATATCGGAATGACCTGATTCTTTTGCATTTGAAAGATACGACATAAGGCTATCTACTTGTAAAATTTCAGAATTTTATCAGTTAAGATGAATTTTTGGTGAATTTATGAAAAACATCCTTTTTAGGTTACCTAGAGCAGATTTCATCAGAATTTCTATTTTGATGTTTTGAGATTCCTAATTGATAGGATCTTTTGTTTATGCCTAGTAGAGTATATTGAAACTCTAATAGGGTAATAGAAGAAGTGAGAATGTATTAAGTCAAATTGACTTGAAATGCTAATTACGAGAGGTAATTAGACATGGTTATAAATACATATTTGTTGTATTGTGATGTTTTATGTGAAATTGAGGTTGTATAAGAGTTACAATATGTTCATGGTCCTTGTGGAAGTTATAAAATCACTTGGAAGTGATTTTGAGTGAGTGTAAGATCACTTGTTCCCAATGGAACAATGATTGTTTCTGCAAACTTATGTAGAATTTGTTAGACGTGGAGAGCACCTAAGCGCGCGGAATTTGAGCGCCTGAGCGCCCAGTGCAGAACAGAACAAAATAGAGCCTTGTTTTGGGAAATGGAAAGGGATTTTGGTGTATTGCTTCCTAAAGAATGTTGAGACACTAGTAGGAGTATTTAATGAAGTGGGAACGTGATGAATCATATTGATTCGTAATGCTAGTGGTGAATCAAATGGATTCGTAATGCTATTTATGTGAGATACTTAGGCATGACTATATATATATAATTTGTATTATGAGGAATCAAGGAATTGAATTTTCCTAAGTGTGAGAATTATTCATGTTTGCTTTTTTTAAGAGTATTAAAGTACTTTTATAAGTATTTAAGTAAGTGTTTGTGAGAGGAATGTAAATTAATTGTGAAACTAGTTACAAGAAGTAATTAGTAATTATTTTGCGTGAGATGTTTGTGAAGCGCACTGGGGTGAGTAATATCATTTTTGTGTTGTTGGAAGCATAGATTGGTGAGTAATATCCTCTCTATGTTGTAAGTAGTAAGGTGAGTAATATCCTTATTGCATTGTATAGTAAGGAGGTGAGTAATATCCTCTTTGCCTTGTTTGGCCCTGTGAAAGTAGGTGTTCTATATCAGGTACGACGCTTAGTACCCTTCCTAATATAGTGAAGTATGAAAGGATAAATTCCTTGTTCATTATCGATAACCGTGTAGTTGATGAAACTTCACTACTGGGGGGGATGAGACTTCCTCTGAGACAATGATGTATACTGGATGAGACTTCTAGTGTTTGTTCACGGTTATGGATGAAACTATGGAGTTCCATTACTTTGTTCAAGTTTCATGCATTCATGACATTACCATGGGATTGGAGGTTCTTGGATGTGGTATCATGCATTATTCACTTTCATACTTAGGAAATTGCATAGACATAATCATTAGTCATAATTAAGCATAGCATGACAATTGTATGGGCAGTTGCTATCAAGACATTTTCATGCATTGCAATTGTATGGGCGATTGCGTATTATTGGAATGAGGAGTTGTTGCTTCTGTGATTGAAGTATCAACTAGATAATTATGAATATTATCTATTTGTATATATATATATATATATATATATATATATGTGTGTGTATGTTGATGTATGTATATATACTAGTATTGGAATACTTCTACTGAGATATGTTTTCTCACCCCGATTGTGTTGCCATGTAAATCCAAGTGCGAGTTCTTCGAAAGGAAAAAAGAAGATGTATGAGGATTAGCATAGCTTAAATACTATTTTGAGCTAAGCATATGTAAATGTTTTATATTTGTTTAGTTGTTTCAAGTTTTGTATAACAGTATGCCTTGAGGCTGTGATGTATATATATGACTTTTGCTATCATGGCTTTCCATATTTATTCATTATGTATGAACGATATGGATTAGATGTTGATATATGTTAGTAGTAGTAGGGTCAATATTGGGTTATTCATTTATATGATGATATATTTGGGTAGCAAATATTGGGCTGTTACATTTTGGTATCAGAGCAGTTCATTCTGTTGAGCCGAGGTATGGACTGACTATGCTTAAGCATATAGAAATTTCTGTGTGTTATGCATTTCTTTGTCTCTTGTTTGAGATGTTGGAAAAAGGATTGCATGACTTGCTTTAGGTTGGATATTGGTAGCTACTGTTACAGGGTTACATGATGTTGAGATTGCAGCTCAATATGTAATGTTCTGTGTGGACAGGAAACTATGATTCCACCTAGGTAAACTGGGAGAATAGGAATTCTTCTAGTGAGGGACTAGTGTGATGTCTGTTGGAGATCTTGAAAACCTTAGTTGTGAGAGACTAAGTGCTGATGGCGAGTGAATTATGGGGACAAAATTCTAAAAAGGTGGGGAGAATGTAATACCCTAGAAAATCATGTTAGGCTTGTATATGGTTACAGAGGTAGTCTAATACTTACTTAACATGTCTGTGCAGTTTTGTGACTTTCTAAGCACGTTTAGGCACTTTGCTGTAACATTATATGATAAATATAGCTGTTATTTGCTTTGGAAGTGGCTTAAACTGCTTAGTTAGTGGAAATAAGTGTGGAGAGTTTGTTTCCAAGTCACAAATATGGAAATTGTACTACAGTTAAAGTTTAGGATTTTTCGGAGTTAGTTTGGCATTTTTGGGAATATTAGTTGTGTATTTTAATACCGGATTAACCCCTAGCTGATATGAAAATATCAATTTTTGGTGAAACAAAATTTTTTATGAATCTTAGTATTTATTTTGAATTTGTTAGAAGCTACAAAATCGGATTTGGAGAAATCTGAGTGTTCTTAATAGATCGGGGTTTTAGTACCCAACCAAGAGAATTCAAAAGGAACTTCTCTTCTTGAAATATCCCACGGTGGGGATATTTTAAAGGCAGAACAGTGAGGCTGAAAACGTGAGAAAGAAGAAGAGAAAAGGAAGGAAGAGAAGAAGGAGAAACCAAAGGAAGAAGAACCAAGAGAAGGATCAACCATCCAAGGAGAGGATCCAAGTGAAGGTCTTGCTTCATCATCTTGACCTTGAGGTAGGGGTGCTTGAACTTTCATAACCAACTCTCTTTATCTTCATCTTCATCTTTTCTCAAGAGTTTGTGGTTGGATGAGATATGGGTTTTGGATAGTTTATGTCATGTTCTTGCTAGTTTGATGCCTTTAATGGCTGAGTTTGGTTAGGATGGAGCTTAATCAACTCAAGGGTGTTAGGTTTACACCTAGGAACATCCATGAAATTCATGGAGTTTGAGGTTAGTAAATGAGTATTTTGGAGGATTGAACCATGTTTATGATTCTGAGTAGATGGATTAGGTTAGTATTTTAATGATTCTATTATGTTTTTAGATCATGATTAGGATTTGATAATGCTTAGAACCCATAAATTTGGTGTTAGAAATTGGTTGGAGCACCAATTATGCAGAAAGCACTTCTGCAGATCGTATTTCTGGTGTTCAGCCGCTTAAGCGCCAGAGTTTGGGCGCCTGGGCGCTCATAGTCCAGCAGCATGCAGAAACGGGACAACACTGAATAGCCTGTGGTGTTTGTCGCATAAAATGAGCTACAGATATCGGAATGACCTGATTCTTTTGCATGTGAAAGATAAGACATAAGGCTATCTACTTATAAAATTTCAGAATTTTATCAATTAAGATGAATTTTTGGTGAATTTATGAAAAACATCCTTTTTAGGGTACCTAGAGCAGATTTCATCAGAATTTCTATTTTGATATTTTGAGATTCCTAATTGATAGGATCTTTTGTTTATGCCTAGTAGAGTGTATTGAAACTCTAATAGGGTAATAGAAGAAGTAAGAATGTATTAAGTCAAGTTGACTTGAAATGCTAATTACGGGAGGTAATTAGACATGGTTATAAATACATGTTTGTTGTATTGTGATGTTTTATGTGAAATTGAGGTTGTATAGGAGTTACAATATGTTCATGGTCCTTGTGGAAGTTATAAAATCACTTGGAAGTGATTTTGAGTGAGTGTAAGATCACTTGTTCCCAATGGAACAATGATCGTTTCTACAAACTTATGTAGAATTTGTTAGACGTGGAGAGCGCCTAAGCGCGCGAAATCTGAGCGCCCAGTGCAGAACAGAACAAAATAGAGCCTTGTTTTGGGAAATGGAAAGGGATTTTGGTGTATTGCTTCCTAAAGAGTGTTGAGACATTAGTAGGAGTATTTAATGAAGTGAGAACGTGATGAATCATATTGATTCGTAATGCTAGTGGTGAATCAAATGGATTCGTAATGCTATTTATGTGAAATAATTAGGCATGACTATATACATATAATTTGTATTATGAGGAATCGAGGAATTGAATTTTCCTAAGTGTGGAAATTATTCATGTTTGCTTTTTTTAAGAGTATTAAAGTACTTTTATAAGTATTTAAGTAAGTGTTTGTGAGAGGAATGTACATCAATTGTGAAACTAGTTAAGGGAAGTAATTAGTAATTGTTTTGCGTGAGATGTTTGTGAAGCGCACTGGGGTGAGTAATATCTTTTTTGTGTTGTTGAAAGCATAGATTGGTGAGTAATATCATCTCTATATTGTAAGTAGTAAGGTGAGTAATATCCTTATTGCATTGTATAGTAAGGAGGTGAGTTAAGTCCTCTTTGCCTTGTTTGGCCCTGTGAAAGTAGGTGTTCTATATCAGGTAAGATGCTTACTACCCTTCCTAATATAGTGAAGTATGAAAGGATAAATTCCTTGTTCATTATCGATAATCGTGTAGTTGATGAGAGTTCACTACCGGGGGGGATGAGACTTCCTCTGTGATAATGATGTATATTGGATGAGACTTCTAGTGTTTATTCAAGGTTATGGATGAAACTATGGACTTCCATTACTTTGTTCAAGAGTTTCATGCATTCATGACATTACCATGGGATTGGAGGTTCCTAGATGTGGTATTATGCATTATTCACTTCCATACTTAGGAAATTGCATAGACATAATCATTAGTCATAATTAAGCATAGCATGGCAATTGTATGGGCGGTTGCTATCAAGACATTTTCATGCATTGCAATTATATAGGTGATTGCGTATTATTGGAATGAGGAGTTGTTGCTTCTGTGATTGAAGTATCAACAAGATAATTATGAATATTATCTATTTGTATATATATATATATGTTGATGTATATATACTTTGGTATTGGAATACTTCTACTAAGATATGTTTTCTCATCCCGATTGTGTTGCCATGTAAATCTAGGTGCGAGTTCTTCAAAGGGAAGAAGAAGATGTATGAGGATTAGCATAGCTTAAATGCTATTTTGAGCTGAGCATATGTAAATGTTTTATATTTGTTTAGTTGTTTCAATTTATGTATAACAGTATGCCTTGAGGCTGTGATGTATATATATGACTTTTGCTATCGTGGCTTTCCATATTTATTCATTATGTATGAACGATATGGATTAGATGTTGATATATATTAGTAGTAGCAAGGTCAATATTGGGTTATTCATTTATATGATGATGTATTTGGATAGCAAATATTGGACTGTTACAGAGGTAGGTATTGTTATTAAATTTTTTCACTTAGAAGCATGTGGAGGTTTCTTTTCTTCAAAGAAAATAGCTATGAAAATCTTGCAGTATTGATTTTATTAGTCCGCTTTATTTAAAGACAACTATACATTTTGAAAAAATTATGAAAATTGTCAAAAATAGGGTTCCATTTCTAAGCAAAACAGGACGCCTCTGAACCCTATCATTGTCATTGAAATTTTTGATTGTTAAGGAATTGAGAAATGATGCATATGAAAACACAAAGATTTGAGCAAAACCTTTTCATGACAAATCAATTTTAAGAAAATTTTTTGAAATTGGTCAAAAAGTTCTGCTTTATAATTCTTGTCTTCACCTATTCCCTAGAAAATTGAGATCTAGGTGGCGTGACCCTTTTATTGTTAAACATGTGTATCCTTATGGGGCCATAGACATTGAGAATCCTAGGAATGATAGTGTATTTAAGGTCAATGGATAATGAATCAAACCATTTCTGGAAAATCAAGTTGTTGAGTTCTTTATGACCCCGGTTAAGTGGCGGATAACGGTACTCTATGACTCTCAAGTTAGTTTGCTTTTTAGTTTTCCATAATAACTGAATCCTTCTCTTTTAAAACGGATGTCATTGTCTCAAATCTAAGAAAACATTTTCCTTCTCTTCCTCAAAATGCTCTAACAAAAATCTACAAAGTCACCCGTGAAAGACTGAGACTGTTAATGTACATGGGCATCCCAGAAGATATACGCTGGATAATCGAAGCAAAGGTTCGTTTAGCTAGTAAATCTTCAGATTCATTTTTCCCATACATGCCAGGTCTCGGTAAAAGTGCTTATTCTAAAAGGAGAAGAGCGAAAAGAATACAAGTTTGTCACAAGTGTGTGCGATGAAATTGTAACAAGCGATGTCATTCTTTGGGGATGGTTTCTACAAACTGAGAAGATAAAATATTTTTCATTAAGAATGGGCTGAGTAAAAAGTTATTAGATGATATCTTATTGACTCTTGAGATGCATTCTTGTGGAGTTGTGCATCGTGAACTTCTTAATTTGTTGAATCTCTTTAGGGATGAGCAAGAGCATTACAGTCTTAGGAATCTGACTCAAAAAGACCCTATTTGTCAATTTATAAGAAAATTAGATGGGAAGCTTATCCTTGACTCATAGAAGGCATTTAAGCCGTTACTGGACGTAAAACCAGAGGAAGATATGAGTCATAATCACAACAACATGTATATATTATCTTGTACATCTTCAAAAAAAAAAAAAAAAAAAAAGAAAAAAAAAAAAAAGAATGAAAAAGAAAAAAAAAAGAAAAAAAAATAAATAAATAAAAAGAATGAAAAATATTGGTTGTACTTAGTCTTTAATTAGATTATGAGCCCCAGGTAGATGCCCTTCCCATCATTGACTCGGGTGGACCTTCGAATGTCGGTCCATAAATAACGTTTGTGTGTCATGCTCTGTAGAGAGCCGCGTAAGCATTCCCAGGTTTTAATCATAGGCTCTGCTTGCTGATGGACAGATAAAAGCGTCTCGTATTTGCATTCTCGCATGACAATGCCTCTGAGCTCAATTCCTGGTATTGATTTATTGGGTTCCTGAGCGTAGCTCCACCGGCTGTGTTCACTGGTCGTCATATTCAGATTTTCTCTCTTTAACTAGAGGGACGATGCATAGGCTGAGATATTCCACAAGCAGGAGGAGTGCCTTAAGTCTGAAATTTCTTAAGGGAATTCGATGTCTCTTTTAAGGGGCGGTATGATTGTGAAGGCTACTGCACTCATGATGCACAATATAAAGATATGTCATGAAAACTGTACATAAAGGTATGCTGTCATTTATTGTTATAATTTTACCTTTGTATGATTTTGTTGTATTTTGGTTTTGGACAGACGATCCTTTGAGTGAGGTCCTTCAGGGGTTTATAGACTTCTTTACTCTGATGGTTTTCTTGAAGTAAAAACAAAACAAAAAAAAAACAAAAAAAAATTGTGTTTCTTAATTTCAAACTTTTCTGACAACAGCTAACCTACCCATATAGGTGCTATCATTACCTTTTTTCATTTTCTTTCCTATTTAAACACTTCATTTTCTTCATTTTCCTACAACTCATAATCATTCAAAGAGAGTGTGAATGTAGAAATGGAGGGAGCTTCTTCTTCAGTTCGTAGATTTACCAGTATCTATGTATTTTATGGGACAAGTTATAGGAAGGGTTTAGAGTTTGTAAACGCAGCAAGCACTGTTGGTAGAACACTTGCTGCGAGAAACATTCGTGTAGTATATGGGGGAGGTAACATTGGGTTAATAGGGGTTGTATCATTTTCTACACATCTAAGAAGTGGTCAAGTTTTAGGTATCATTCCTGAACATTTAACTCGAAGGAACATCATTGGAAAGACAATTGGGCTAGAACTTCAAGTATCATCTATGCATGGATGAATGAAGGCAATGCTTAAAAATTCTGATGCATTCATTGCTTTACCAGGTGGTTTTGGTACTTTTGAAGAAGTTTTTCAAATTATCTCTTGGGTCCAACTAAACATCCACCATAAACCCATAGGTTTGTTGAATATCAATAATTTCTTTGATAATTTGTTATCTTTTGTTGACCATGCTGTGGAACAGAAATTTATCACACATTCGGCAAGATGACTCCTTATCTCTGCTTCCACTGTTGATGAGTTGATTGATAAATTAAAAGCTTTTGTTTATGAACCTGATCCAATAACAGCTTAGATAAATTGGTCAGAAGGAAGCGGTGAGGGAAGCAATATGAAAAGTAAGCCAGATCAGACACTCCAACTATTTAAATAATTACAAGCTTTGGTTTTATTTATTATACTTTATTTCTATTTAAATTTGTGTCAGGTCTCTCTTTTTAGTAATTGCTATAACAGGTAATGTCTTCTATCCTTTACTCATCTATATTTTAACATTGCGGATAATGTTATGATCTGGTTGGGGGGAAAGATAATTGTTCAAAAAGAATAAGAAGTATGATATGATTGTCAGTAACTTACTAAACCAGTTAAGGATGGCAAAGTAAGGAGTAAATTATGCTCTTGAGACGCATCTTAATTGGAGAGTATGTTTATTGATATGATTGTTAGAAACCTACTCACAGTAAAATCAGTTAAGGATGACAGAGTAAGGAGTAAATTTTACTCTTGAGACGCATCTTAGTTGGGGTACTAACTAGTCTGTGTGGAAGTAGCAATTCAAATTCAGGAAAATTTGCATGATTGAGTAAATTGTCTTCTTTCTTAAAAATCACATGTTTGGTTATGGATGTTGAAATTGGTGGACTGAGAATGATAGAATTATGCCTTGTGAGATTTTGAGCCTATTGATGAATGGATTGAACATTTGTACCATTCTTTTCTTTCTTGTGTGAATTTCACTCATGAAATTGTTACTCTAGAACTTGCTTTGATTTTTTTTTAGACTACATTTTTATATGCATACATATATATGATTGAGACATTTTTCTTGAAATAGCTATCTTAACCAAATAGCCAAGAATGACTGGTACACAAATAAGCAGCCTTGCTCAATAGCATATTGTCTCAATATGATATCAAGCACTCTTATGACTTCTTGAAAAATCTCTGATTCCTGCCAACGTAAAGCATTAGAAATGACCTATTTCTCCTTACTTAACTTCTTTGAGTTTATTTTATCATTCTTTGTTTCGAACTCATTATGTGCCTTAAATGAAAAATCATGTTCTTACCCGGCCTTAGGGAATAAGAGAACATTAACTTTGTCATTGGATGAGTTCTTGAATAAGTGTGGGGATGTGAGTGCAGAATAGTTAAAAAAAATGTTTGCTTAAAAAAATGTATATATTATGTTTTTCCTCAAAAATAAAAATAAAAAAATTAAAAAAATAAAAAATTAAAAAAATGTGTAAATAAAGGCCAATAAGGTAATAAAGAAAAGAAAAAGAATATATAAAGGAAATTTGTATTAGGTGGAGTAAGGATGAACTTTTATGCTTGTTAATTAGACTCAGCTCTCACACTCTTTTATTTTCTTTGGTATTTAACTTGTCATATCTATATTACCTCCTCCTTTACCTTGACCCCATTACAACCTTGAATAAAGTCCTCATAATTTGTGTGTGCATGTGTTTTGAGTAGTGGAGAAGTAGAAGATAAGGAAGCTTATGGTGGTGCAATTTTCATGGGATGAATTGAGTGAAATACTTACCTGTTAAACACTTGAAAGATTGAGAGTAAATATTGTGAAGATCTATCATTCTTGACTCATGCTTTTCAATTAAAATTTCCTTGCTTGGTGGTTTGAGATTTGTAGGAATGTTATCTCATAAATGTTTTGATCCCTTGAATGATTAGTTGCTCTTCATTCTTAAATATTATCAGAAATTGAGTCTTTTAGAATGTTTAGCTTTTGATTTTGTGTTGTTTTTCCTTGTTCCCTAGTTTTGGTTTTATGTGTTTTACCTAAGAGTGTAAAAAGTTAAGTGTGAAAAAATTTGATAATCACATATTTGATACATTAATAAGCCCTCATTTTTAGTATTTACACTCTCCATGTACTTAATTGATTGAGCTTGGTTATTTTTTGTAAGTTTGGACTCAAATTGGACTTAATTAATTTTTTCAACATGATTTATGTCTTACATTATTTCTGTATTTTAGCTATATCTTGAGTTCTAGATGTCTACTAATTATACATTTTACCTTTTTGGAAAGATAAGAGAGAGTTCTACAACTTTTATAAGAGCTCTAGGACAAAGTCGGGCATCTAGTGGAACTAATTGGGTTTAGAAGTTAGAATATAGGTTTTGTTATTGGAACTTGAATAGTGTACAATAATCAGAGCATAACTCGGGTTGTAAGATCTAAATTGGGCTGAAATTTTGGTATCTGCAAGTAAAGACCCATATCTACAACTTTCATGAGAACACAAGACTCAATTCGGACTCCTTGAAGGTTACATTGAGCTTGGAAGTCAGAACAGAGGAGCTGTAATTGGGCCTAAATACTGTGTAGCAATTGGGTCATATCTCAGGCTGAAGGTGGCCTTTTGAGGTGATTCTAGTGGCATTTGAAAGTTAAGACAAAATTCTACAACTTTCATGAAGACCATATTTCAATATTCTGACGTATTCAATGACTTCAGAACTGAATGATTTCGGAGATAAAGAATCTTCATAATTTTCCACTCATCACAAATTATTTGGCATTTTCCACTCATTTTCCACTCATCCACTCACTCATGAATCAGCCCCTTGTCATTTTGTATCCCTAATCCTCTATAGAAGGGAGTCTTGGCTGATCATTTGAAGGGTCTTGGTCTTAGAGGCCAAGATCATGCTATTGTGTTGTTTGTTTATCTTGTTGTAGTTTTCTTTTGTTTTAAATTAAAGTTATGTTCTTCTTGTTCTTCTTCTCTCTTCCTTTCTTCTTATCTATGAGTAACTAAGTTTCATTTTACTTGGGTGAAAGGGTAAAGCTCTTGGTAATGAAATGAGGTTAGATTCATTTCTTTCTTGTGCTTGAATGATATATTTTCAAGTGGTCATTATACGTGCTGTATTTTGTTTTCAATCAATTTAGAAACCCTCCTTGTAAAGTGGAGATCTTGATTTGTTGTAAACAATATATTGGCACAATGAATGCTTGAACTCATTTATAAGTAGTAGTGTTAATAGATGATTAAATGAATCATAATATAATTACGTATATAATTTTTAATGAACTTTGAATGTTTTATTTTTCAATTGGAACCTCCATTATGTGTGGATTCTAATTGAGTTATAAAAAAAATTAATCTTATCTTTAATTTATTTACTAAGAGTGGATCTCCTAACCTAAGTAAGTTTTTTTTTTATTTGTGACTAAGTTTTATCACTTTTATTGTTGTGACAAAATATTTACTTTACGTCAAAGAATTTTTCTTTATCAATTCCCTGTGGATTGACTTCGGACTCCTGAGAATTTATTACTTGAAATAACCTGCACTTGAGTTTGCAACTTTTAATTTGCATCAGCCTATGTCTAGGTCATCTAACCATAGTTTCAATTGCCTAACTCACTATGTTTCCATGAGAGCTAACACAAAATCCACTCTTTAAGGTCTATTCTCAAACACACGTTATGCATGGCTAAGAGGTATATTTCTATCCCATTAGCGAATCAACTCATCCCGCCATTGGAATAGAATTGAACATGCATCAACCATACATATGATCTCAAATCCAAATTCCTATGTTTAGGTTCATTAGATTCCATCAAATCACTTAAATGATGATCAGACACTCAAAAGCATTAAGCATAATATGATTGAACAAAACCATACATCCATACAAACTCAAAGGAGAACAAAATCATTAATATCCATAAAAAAGATTCAAAGTATTTCCTAAAATAGCTACTACATCATTGAACACGAAAATACAAATCAAAATACATGCTCAAAGAATGAGAAAGAGAAGAAAATAAAAGGAGAAAGGAGAAAAGGCTTATAGATGTTGCTATTGATGCTTGAATCTCCCTCCATGAGGAAGATAGCCTCTAACCTTGGCTCCCTTAGCCTCTTTCAGCCTCAAAAAATGAAGAGCCAGGCACAGCTTCTCTAACCTAAAAAGTCATCCTAAGAAAATCTGATAAAATTCTATTTATAGGCTCAGTTCTGCACCTCACGCCGCAGCGCACACTTTTTTGTCCCGTGGCGCGTATTAAGTCAGTCATGTAGAGTCGTAGCGCACACTCTTTTGTGTCGTGGTGCTCTATCCTCGGGTCTCAGTATGGCAGCTTGATGATGCACCCTTGCGTCGCAGCGTGTAATAACCTGAGCTGCGACGATCTCTCCCGGAATGCCACTTGGTCCTTCTCTTGGGCTTTTGAGCCTTGAATCGCTCCAATTCCTCTGTTTTAAGCCCATCCTACATTAGAAAAATCACCAAGTTAAATATAAATTATAAATCCACTTAATCACTTAACAAATACATACAAATTGCTCATAATCATATAGAGAGATATCCAAAGAAAATTTAACCAATATAAGCATAAAATCTCCCATATATGCATAATAACAAGGACATAGCATTTTATGAAGTGCAATTATGGGGTACAAATAACTATATTTCATAGAGTTATCAATTACTTACACTCAAATTAAGAATCTAACTTAATCCTTAAAATTTATTAATGCTAGTTGACTTGGTCAAACTTCATTAGCCACTTTGCACATAAATTTTCATCTTCTTAATGCATGAACAGGGCTTCAATATCCTTAAGAAAGTTGTAGGAAATTTTCTCATCTTTCCATAGACACCAAGATTAGCTCAATTTGAGATCTTTAGCAAAAGTTGTACCCAAAATACCATAAAACCCTTTAAATCTCTACAAAATATAATAAAAACACATTTAATTCAGTGGGTCAAGAATTCACTCAATATAATAAATAAGTGACATAATTCTTATCTCAAAGCACTCAAATCCATGTTTAAAAAAGTATAAAATGTGCAGATTTTACACACATATCAAATATCCCTAAACTTAAACAATTGCTTGTCCTCAAGTAATGAATAAATAGTAAAAATCACAACAGTGGTATTTCTTTTATAAAGATGTCAAGCAATGCAATTCAAACTTCTCAAAGAAACTTCAAGAATACAAATCCATAAATAACTCATTCAAATGCCAAGAATTTAAAATACCCAATTAAGCATACATATTTAACAATGCGCAACCAACTTAACTTAAGCAAGCTTTCACACACAAAATCGTGAATCCAAATGTACAAAGTGGAATGTGGAAGCATAAAAAATGGGGTGAGGGTTTATGGGAAAAAGAACTCAACTTGGGTGTTTTTAGAAGAGAGAACTTCGTATTCTCTGCTTACCAGACATGGCCCATGCGAAAAGACACGAGGTCCCCGTGTCTTTTTCTGTTGGAAAAGTGTGTATTTTCTGGGAATCACATTCCCCGTGTCAAAAGACACAGGGGGATATGTGATTTTCTATAAAAAAAAAAAGATGAGTTACTGCATAATTAACACAACCCCGTGTCAAATGACATGGGGGGTTGTGTCCTTCTCTACCATAATGGGTTGGAAGCTTGGGCCAACACAACCCTGTGTCTTTTGACAGGGGAGTCCGTGTCCTTTTCTATGCAATTAGATTATGAGGGATGTTGACACACGACCTCGTGTCAAAAGACACGGGGGAGGGGCGTGTGATTTTCTAATACGAGCTTATTCTACTACATAAAAGACATGACCCAATGTCAAATGATACGGGAGGGGGTCGCATCCTATTCTGGAAAATACCCTTCTCAACCCTGAAATCACACGCCCTGTGTCATACAGCGGAGTCGTGTTGCCTTTTTTTTTATTAAAATAGAATTGGATATTAAACCTTACTCTCCTTAACAATTATACAAACCCAAATCAACTTACTCAAATATTTAAATTACTGAACTAAAATCTTACTCCCCATGCAAACTCAATTCCGCAACTTCGAGACCTATATCTCTTACACAAAACTCACATTCTCCACCTTAAAGAAAAAAAATAAAGACATACACAATAAGGTTGTTAGTGAACTAAAAGAAGTCGCTAACCAAAATTACCAAAATCAACAAATTTAAAAATAAAAAAGTATAGAAAAAAAAAAGAAGACTTGGGTTGCCTCCCAAGAAGTGCTTGTTTTATAGTCATTAGCTCAACTTTTTCATTTATTCAAGTTGACCAAGGTGACTTAAAGTAAAAGAAAGAGGAAAACTCCTTCCTTTTTTCAAAGTAATGCTTCAATCCTTGGTCAATGATCTTAGAGATGCCTTCAAAGGCATTTTGAACTCCAAATAGTATTGTTTGTCCCAAATGCGCTTTGGCAAGAGAGATTCCACTAAACAATGGTGGTTTCAATTGATCAAAAGATAAGGGACCAGTTTGTAATTAATCATGGGCAATGGGAGGACCCTTCTCTATTTCAAAAAACTTGGAAATAGAAAGGTGAAGATCAATTAATGGTGAGGAACCCTTGCTACCTAAATCCTTTTTAGACTTATCTTCAACGTAATTAACAGAGGCATAGAGATCTAATGTTGGTGAAGACTTATTAAAAACATTGATAGTCACTTGACTTCCATCCACCCTTAAAATAAGTTTGCATCTAGGTACATCAATCAATGCTTCGAATGTTCCTAAAAATGGCCTCCCAAAGATCAATGGAATGTGGTGGTCTTCATCCACATCTACAATGAAGAAACCTGTAGGAAAAATGAATTTGTTCACCTTTACAAGAACATTGTCAACTACACCCCAAGGATACAAATCTGATTTATCAGCAAGTTACAACATAGTGAAAGTAGGTTTCAGATCTCCTAAATCTAGATTTTCATAAATAGACAATGGCATCAAGTTGACATTAGCCCCCAAATCACAAAGTGTTTTTCCTGAAAATTTTGAACTAATATCACAAGGAATGGTGAAACTACTAGGGCCCTTGAGCTTCGGTGGCAACTTCTTTTGTAAAATAGCACTGCACTCTTCAGTAAGTGCCACAGTGATGTCGTCCTCTGACTTCCTCTTCCTAAAAAAAATCTCTTTTATAAACTTGGCATAGGAAGACATTTGTTCAAGTGCTTTTGAGAAAGGAATGTTGATATATAGCTTTCGAAACACATCTAGGAACTTAGAAAATTGCTTATCTTGGTTTATCTGTTGTGTATGCCCTAGAGACCGATACATTTTCTGTATTTACATACATTGTACTATGCTATTTTAATATATGAGGCATTTTATTTATTGTGTTCTTTTTAATAAACATAATAAAGTCCTTAGAATAGTAAGTTTGATGCCATAGGACATCAAGTGGATGACTTGATCATGAGATCTTTTTAGTTATAACATTATTCTTAAATGTCCCTAGTCAAGTATTATTGTTAATTAAAACAACAGTAATGCATTGAGACTAGTATATGCATAGACTGATGACCACATCTCACGGGTCATGGATATGAGATATCAAGTCGTCACATGGGTACATATTAGAGTAATGGTATACTGGACTGACCCGCCATGAGAAAGCTACATAGATCATTACGTGAGTGTCATAAGCGATTCTTATAGTGACAATGGTGTCTGTGGTCCTTTGACCTGAAATCACTATGATTCCTATATGAAGAATTGTGTGTTTTAATGCCATCAAACGTCATCTGTAACAAGGCGATCATAAAGTTGGTTATTGGAGAGGGATGTGAGTGACCTAGATGGGATTTGTCACTCCTACATAACAGGAGCAATATCTTCGAGCCCCCTGATTGAATGAGACTGCGAAATGCATGACCATGCTCAAATGAGTCAATATGAGATATTGATTTCATTTATTGTTACAAAGTCTACTCGAGTATCAGGAAATGAAGGATTGGACTATACAAAGGTGACGCATTCCATGTCTTGTGTTCAATCTAGATATCTTGATAAAGGGACTAAACGACATAGAAATGTTGGTCACAGAAAAGTTATGTCAAATCACTGACATTCTTATTACTTGGGTAGCAGCGATGTGTTGCTAGATACCGCTCACTGCTTATAATATTAAAATGAGATTTTAATATTATTGTCAACGTAATGAGAACCTGTAGGGTCACACACATAGAGTAGACTAAAATTAGAGCAATAAATCCAAGTTGGACTCGGATTCAAATATAGGCCAGACTCATAACAGATGAGTCTAGGGTTGCATAACTTACCTTGCTTCTACTCACACTCACTTAAGGCAGACACTATTATAAATAGTACTGCTAAGGGGTTTTTAAAACTCGGATTATGGCTTTTCGCATGGATCCTTGGTGGGAATCCTATTTTTTCGCTGCATGATGTATCTGCAATTTCCAACAATAGTATCAGAGAGTCTTGCGAAACTATGATTCGATTTTCTGTTTTCGTTTTGCATGAGATAACATGTTTGTTGTTCTTATTTTTTTTTTATAAAAGATATGATCTTTAATATGTTATTTCAGAAAACGAATGAAACCCTTTTGTGAAAACATATTCTGTTTTATGTGTTGTATACAAAACTGTGATGTTGTTTTCAAAAATCCATGAAGATGTTCATTTGTTCTGTGAAAACTGTTTTGTATCAAGATGTATGTTTTTGAGAAGCTTTCTGGTATGTATGTGATACGTACAACGTTATGGAAACCTTGTTCTTGGTTTGCGACAGCAAGGATTATGGAATCCTTGTTTCTACACAAGCGGCGTGGCTCAAGTGTTGAACAATGGCACAAGGGTTCCCTGCGGCGCGTGAAGTATTCATGTGTTTTCGAGTTTAGGGTTCAAGTGTTGATACCCTAGCCGTCAAAGGGCAGCAGGACCCCCGTGCTACCTCTGCGTAGTATGTTATTCGAAAGCGTGATATTTTCTATCCAATTTTATAACTCACGAAAATAATAATGTATTATTATTTTAATTTTATATGTTCTTTGTAATGCATGGTGCATGGTTATGGCCTTAGTCCTCTTTTTATGCTATTTTGGTTTTTTATAAATACGACCTGGGTGTTATGCCTTTCTCTCTACATTTTGATTGTACATTCTCTTCTCACCTAACTCCCCTCGAATGTAAAAGAGGTTTCTATATAATGTAATTATGATATGGAGGCAAGAAGAGGACATCAAGTGAGGGCGTTGATGAGAGACGCTTAGTGAAGTTAGCTTAGTTAATGTTACTCTCTTAGGGGGCCATAGACCTGCGTAGGTCTAACAGGATACGTCATCAATCAGAGCGATATGGATTTCTCATGACCTAACAAGGTGACATATTGCTCATGGATCAAGATGAGCCTGTGACTTACCAGGAAGCTATTATTGGCCCAAAATCTGAGAAATGGCTTGAGGCCATGAGATCTGAAATGGATTCCATGTATGCCAATCAAGTATGGACCTTGGTTGACCCACCTGAAGGGATAAAACCCATTGGGTGGTGGGTTTTCAAGAAGAAAATCGATATGGATGGTAATGTGCATACCTTTAAGGCGTAATTGGTGGCTAAAGGTTTCAAACAAATTCATAGTGTAGACTATGATGAGACTTTTTCCCCAGTTGCGATGCTTAAATCCGTTCGGATCTTGGTTGCTATTGCAGCATACCATGGTTATGAAATTTGGCAAATGGATGTCAAAACTGTTTTCCTTAATGGAAATCTTCTCGAGGATGTGTATATGACACAACCTGAGGGTTTTGCCACTCCAGAGGATGCTGGAAAGGTGTGCAAATTGCAAAGATCTATTTATGGATTGAAGCAAGCTTCCAAAAACTGGAATCTTCATTTTGATGATTCAATAAAATAATTTGGTTTCATCAAGAATGAAGAAGAATCTTGTATCTACAAGAAGGTTAGTGGGAGCACTATTATCTTTCTGGTATTGTATGTAGATGACATACTACTTATCAGAAATGACATCCCTACCTTACAGTCTGTAAAGACTTGGTTAGGGAACTGCTTCTCTATGAAGGACTTGGGCAAAGTCACCTATGTGTTAGGTATCAGGATCTATAGAGATAGATCACTGAGACTGTTTGGCCTAAGTCAAAGTACATACATAGGCAAAGTGTTAAGATGGTTTAACATGCATGAATCCAAGAAAGGACTCTTGCCTATGTCGCATGGTGTAAGTCTATCTAAGGCTCAATCCCCTTTCCACCCAGGATGAGAGGGATCGCATAAGCAAGATTCCTTATGCATTTGCAATTGGATCTATCATGTATGTCATGTTATATACTCGACTAAACATCTCGTATGCTTTGAGCATGACGAGCAGGTACCAGTCTGATCCCGGTGAAAGTCACTGGACTGCTGTCAAGAACATCCTTAAGTACTTGAGAAGAACTAAGGATTCGTTCTTGGTTTATGGAGGCGAGGAAGAGCTAATTGTAAAGGGTTACACTGATGCTAGCTTCTAAACCGATAAGGACGACTCCAGATCACAATCGGGTTATGTTTTTTGCCTAAATAGTGGGGCTGCGAGTTGGAAGAGTTCAAAGCAAGAGACAATCACCGATTTTACCACAGAGGCTGAGTATATTGCTATCTCCAATACAGCAAATGAGGCTATTTGGATCAGGAAGTTCATTACTGAACTTGGCGCTATTCCTAGCATTGTGGACCTAGTGGACCTCTATTGTGATTACAATGGAGCCATTGCACAAGCTAAGGAACCTAGATCTCACCAGCGATCCAAACATATACTTAGGCGCTTCTATCTCATTCGAGAGATCATCGATAGAAGAGATGTGAAGATATGCAAAGTACCAACAGATGATAACATTGTTGATCTACTGACGAAGCCATTTGCACAGCAGAAGCATGAGGGTCACACTAGGTCTTTAGGCATTAGACATATGCCTGATTGACTCTAGTGCAAGTGGGAGATTGTTGATGTATGCCCTAGAGGCCGATACATTTTTTATATTTATATGCATTCTATTATGCTATTTTAATATATGAGGTATTTTATTTATTATGTTCTTTTTAATTAACATAATAAAGTCCTTAGAATAGTAAGTTTGATGCCATAGGACATCAAGTGGATAACTTGATCGTGAGATCCTTTTGGTTATAACACTATTTTTAAATGTCCCTAGTCAAGTATTATTGTTAATTAGGATAATAATAATGTATTGAGACTAGTATGTGCATAGACTGATGACCACATCTCATGGGTCATGGATATGAGATATCAAGTCTTTACATAGGTACATATTAGAGTAATGGTGTACTGGACTGATCCGCCATGAGAACGCTACATGGATCGTTACATGAGTGTCATAAGCGATTCTCATAGTGACAATGGTGTCTGTGGTTCTTTAACCTGAAATCACTACGATTCCTACATGAGGAGTTGTGTGTTTTAATGTCATCAAATGTCATCTATAACAAGGCGATTATAAAGTTGGTTATTGGACATACCACAAATCATATAGAGGGATGTGAGTGACCTAGATGGGATTTGTCACTCCTACATAACAGGAGCGATATCTTCAGGCCCCTTGATTAAGTAAGACTGCGAAATGTATGGCCATGCTCAAATGAGTCAATATGAGATATTAATTTCATTTATTGTTACAAAGTTTACTCGAGTATCAGGAAACGAAGGATTGGACTATATAAGGGTGATGCATTTCATGCCTTGTGTTCAATCTAGATATCTTGACAAAGGGATGAAACGACACAGAAACATTGGTCACGGAAAGGTTATGTCAAATCACTGACATTCTTATTACTTGGGTAGTAGCGATGTGTTGATAGATACTGCTCACTGCTTGTAATATTAAAATAGGATTTTAATATTACTGCCAACGTAATGAGAACCTGCAGGGTCACACACATAGAGCAGACTAAAATTAGAGTAATAAATCCAAGTCGGACTCGGATTCAAATATGGGTCAGACTCATAACAGATGAGTCTAAGGTTGCACAGCTTACCTTGCTGCTGCTCACACTCACTTAAGGCAGTCACTATTATAAATAGTACTGGTAAGGGGCTGCTAAGACACACATATTACAGAACCCTAGCCACATCTATAGAAAAGTGAGTGAGTGAGCAACAAGTTTCTTCTCTTCTCTTCGCAGCTAGCACTGTGTGAGAGACGTGAGGCTCCTCTTTGTGGACGGTGGACGTTCGTGAGTCTGTTCGTGTGGATACCGTAGAGACATCGTTGCTATTACGGTATTAGTGATTCACATCACTTCCTTTTGATCATGCTTCAAGAGGTAAATATTTTTAAAACTCGGATTATGACTTTTCGCATGGATCCTTGGTGGGAATCCTGTTTTTTCGCTGTGTGATGTATCCATAATTCCTAACATTATCTTCTTCAATAGTTGAGGATATGGTAGTCTATCATAAGGTGATGGAACATAGGGCTTATCCCAATCAAGCTCTTTTTTTTCTTTCGCCTCTTGGTTTGTTCTTCTTGTTGGACAATCTTGCTTGAATCTTGACTGAAGGGAAAATTTTCTTCTACTTGCTCATGAATAACCTCCTCCATAAGCTTCTCAACTTTCTCTTCAAGCTTTGTTCCACTTTGAATGGTGATAGCCATGCACTGTTCTTTGTGGCCATCTTTTAGGTTAGTGATGGTATCATTAGGAAATGAACCAGGTTGCCTACTACTCTACATCTGGGCTACTTTTCTTACTTGAGTCTCCAAATTTTGGATAGAAGTTTCATGATTCTTGAAATTAGCCTTTGTTTTTTGCATAAAATATGAGATTTGCTAGACAAAGGTGGATGTTTCCTTGGAAAGCTTTTCAATGTAACCCTCCCTAGAATGGCTGGTAGTAATCCTAAGACAAGGAGAAATTTAAGCAGGGAAGTTGATGAAATGACAGGGCAGATGAATGAAATATCTAATACCTAAGCAATGTTAAAAGCAATACTGCAAGATGTAAGGGAGTCTCTCAACTTTTTCAGTGGAAATAGGGGTGCAAATGAGGTTGAAACATATGTGAGTATGACACTGATCTCCTCCATGATAACAGCCCTGGCATTCTTGATAGTAGCCTTGGGCATCATTGTGGGGATAAGCAACTTTCATGAGCAACCACATTAAACAACATCGATATTAATGCCTATTGGGGAGGGCTATCACGCCTTGGAAGGTGCTTATAATGAAATTCTCGGTTATGCTAGACCTATCTAGGACCAACCTTATGTGTCCATTCTGGGGTAGGCAACAATGCCTCACCCTGGGAATAGTCACACCATGATTGAGAAATACGAGATGAAGGAAGAGTGGATGGAGAAAATGGAAAAGTAGATCAAGGCAATCATGGGTTCTAGTGCTTATGGACCTCTCAGAATAGAAGAATTGTGTCCTACCACAGATGTTGTGATCTCTAAAGACTTCAAGATTCCTGATTTTGCCAAGTATGACGGGAGTTACAACCCTCGATTTCACTTGATCAGTTATGGAACCAATATGGCTATTTGGTCTAGGGATGATAAGTTCCTCACCAGTTTTTTCCACAAGAGTCTTACAAGTCCCGCTTTAGAGTGGTATCTTTAATTAGACGACTCTAAGATTTCTCACTGGATAGAATTAGTTGATCTATTCATTGATCAATACAAGTTCAATCTAGATGCAGTTCCTACCCAGGAACAGTTGAGCTCAATGTAAAAAGGAAATGAGGAATCTTTCAAACAGTGTGCACAAAGGTGGAGAGCATTGGCGGCTCAAGTTCAACCTCTATTGACACTATCCAAGATGTGTTCATATTTCTTAGGAACCCTGGGAAATCCTTTTATTGGGGAAATGGCCGGAGCAGCCTATAAATATTTTTTTGACTTGATTACTACGGGAGAAAGGATTGAGATTTTAGCAAAAGCTGGGAAGTTGCTGGTGAGCAATGTAGAGAATACCACTCTTAAGAAGGGATTCCAACTGAAAAAGAAAGAACCCAAAGTGAATTATATATTAACACCAACAGACCTTCAGACCTTGATATTCACCACAATACCTAAGGTATCAACCACTATATAATCCTAACATTCACTTTTCATACCAAACACCTACACCTCCTTATTACACGCCCCACTAAATTGTGTCAACCACAAACATCACCCAACTCCACAATTCCAAATCAACAATGTTCCTACACCATAACCATATGTACCAACTCGTCCAACCTATACCTGATACCCACCTGCACCTCTGCAAAATTACCCAAGCTACCTATAACCTCGACTAAACTTCCAAAATTAAGGTCGTTTCCACCCCCAAAACCTACCTCTTTCCCATGATTATCCATTTCAAACGTAGACTTATTCCAAAGGTTGTTTAATGCTCACCTCATCTCAAGAAATCTTGTACGTCCGTAGAACCACCATTCCCAACGTGGTATAACCCGAATTTAACTTGTAAATACCACATAGATGTCCCAAGGCACTCAATCAAAGATTGTGAGTCTTTTAAGACTACAATAAGGAAGCTAATTGCTTGTGGTAGGCATGACATTCAAGAGGAGGATGTTAAGGTTTTTCTTTTCCTTCTTGCCTTTCTTTTTTTCTTTTCTTCTTTTCTTTCCCTTTTTCTCTTGTTCTACTCTCTTTCTTTTATTTTATTTCTTTTCTTTTGCTTTGCTATTCTATGTGTAAAAGAGTGAAATGTGAAAGCGATAAGTGAGAAAGAAACGTGCGAGGGTGAGAAAAGAAAAGTCAGAGAATGGAGAGACAGAAAGGGCAGTGGAGAAAGGAAAAGAAAGATAAGAATGAAGACAACTATATTATCTTGGTTTTGTGGAAGAGATTTATCTCTTAGGGATACTTTGATCTTTCATTGATGAGTTTTTTAACTTTCATAAGTGTTATAGAAAATTCTATGACTTTGTTTAGTCCCTATTCTCATCATCTAATAATTTTTTATACATTGTTGACAGTCACTAAGCTCTATTACCCTTTCTTAAATTAATGTAAATCTAAGGAATTAAACTTATAGGCTTATATGTATCTACCTTAACTTGTAATCATTCCCAAAAATAATCACTATCCTTTATTTAACATCTCTACAAAATTTCATGATTTTTCAAACTATTTTCCTATTTAATTTGGCATTTAAACACTCATCATGTGTTATTAAAAATGTCAAATTAATTTAGTAAATTCTCCAAAATTCACCACAACTCATTCTAAATATTTTTTATTTAGAAATAAATTTTTTATATTTATTTACCTCATCTAGGAAGTTTGTGCTAAATACTGAACTTATATGAACAATTTTCTCACATCCTGTGTTATAACATCATACCTAAACTAGCTCAAAAAATTATCAAAATTAATAGATAATTAGAAAAGGTATTAATGAGTTTCTCTAACAATTATTAAGACTAATATATTAGAGAGGATGTTACAGGCCGCTCATGTTATAGGATCATACCTAAATTAGCTCAGAAAATTATCAAAATTAACAGATAATTAACACAAGTATTAATGAGTTTCTATAACAATTATGAGGACTAATAAGTTAAGGAAGATATTACAAGGCTTATGTTGAGTCTAGATTTGATATATCTGTCCAAAACAGTAAGAAACTAAAAAAAAAAAATCCTTATACCCTTAAACACTACCATCGAAAAAAGAAATTAGGAAACCCAAATCCAAAGACAAGAATAATTGATCCACTAAGGGTGTGTTTTGATTAGCTTTAAAAAAAGATTATTTCAATAATCGATTAGTTGTGTAAGTGATTTTTTTTATAATCGATTATGATGAACTTAATTTTATGTTTAAATATGTTAACTGAAAAGTGATTTTAAGATAATATGTTTTATTTAAATTATATAAAAAAATTATTTTTATATATTAAATTATTAAAAGAAGTATGAAATGATTTGTTTATATTATATAATGTTTGATATTTTAAGGTTACTTTAGTAAAAACATAATATAATAAGCTTTTAAAGTAAAATAATCTAACAACTTTTTATCATAATACTTAAATCTAGAACTTCAAAGATAAAGATGTTTGAAGGCTTCAAAAGCTTTTTTTCTTTTCACTTTAATCAAATTATCCAAACAAAGCTTAAATCATGAAAAAAAAAGCTATTAACCCCAAAAGAAAGCTCTTGGGCCAAATTTTAAAAGTGAATCAAACACATGCTACATCATCAATTTGAGAATTAAAGATGTTTGAAGGCTTCAAAAGCTTTTTTTTTCTTCACTTTAATCAAATTACTCAAATAAAGCTCAAACCGTTAAAAAAAAAGCTATTTACCCCAAAAGAAAGCTCTTGAGCAAAAATTTAAGCTGAATGAAACATATGCTAAATCATCAATTTAGAATTATCACACTCCTTTCTAATTTATTCCAGCACACAAGTACATTCACAAACTGAAAATGAAAAATGCCAAAGATTCCAAGTTCACACGCCATTATACTCTTACCACGATCATATATATTTAGAAATTTATCACACATTATGCAATTATATTATAATAACTGCTAATCATTCACCAACTAACTCTGAGAAAGAGTAAAGAAGAAAATGTCATCAAGCCTATCATTACTAGGAGAGTTGCCACCATACACCAGTAATCCCTCTTGGCTACCCCACCAAGCAGTAGCGAATGCACACCATCCACGAGGCCCGGGATGACCATCGGAGTCTGCCCCATCTTCTAACCTCTTCCATGCCTGTGTCTGTGTGTCCAATGCATAAACCTCACCAGAAAATTTGCCAGCACCCATATGACCCTCATCACTGGGATCTATTTCCCCACCGTATACAATTATGTGTTTTCCATTACTAACATTGGAAAACACACTACGGGCTGTTGGTTTCTGCCCACTTGTTTCAACCTGGGCCCAAGTTTTGTGGGCCAGATCAAAGCAATGCACATCATCCATTTCCTTTCCAGAGAAACCAAACACAACCCATATTTTCCATTGGGCCACTGCAAGGCCCGGTCCACCTCTCCCCTTGCAATTTTCACCAGGAGAAGGAAATTCCTCCCACTTGTTGTCAGAAACATCAAAGGCCCATAAATCATTGAGCCTTCCAGCAACACCACAGCCACCAAAGACATAAACGTACCGATCATCGGAAGTTGTGGAGTGGTAGCTCCGGTGAGGAGGCCCGGTATCCCCACTTGAAATCAAGGCCCACTTTTTGGTCGTAGTATCAAAAGAATAGAGCTCATTAAGCTCTTTGTGCTCAGCATCCCTTCCACCAAATACATAGATGGTATCTCCAACTGCAGCCATTGTAACACCAACACGTGGCGGTGGGATATCCCCAGATGCGTCTGCCACCGACCATGTCAAGGTCTCCAGGTCGAACACATGTAGCTTGTTATCAACGGGGACACGTGGCACAAATTCACCACCAAATGCATAGACCTTCTGTCCTACTATGGCAATAGCATGTGAACTTCTTGCTCCAGGCCCAGTTCCTTTTTGATCAAGCTAATACAAGATATTAAAAAAAAAACTTTAATTCCTTGTGATTTTCTACATCTTGACTGATATGATTTTTACGCTCATATGTTCCAGAGAGAAATAAATAATATGCATAGTAGATTACTCTTGTGAGATATTATTAATGGTGGACATAATAACAGTATTGGGAAATGAATGATATATAAAAAAAAAGTCGAGGGAGACTTAATAGAGACAAATTTAGTTGGGAAACAAATATACGATTTAAGTGCTTTTCGTCCCAAACTTGATTGACATGAAATCTTTAACCTATTTCTAGCCTTAGTGGCCTTTTTGCAATGGAAAAAGGACATATTACGAGAGAATAAGGGCTAGGTTTTACTTAAATAAATTTAAATCAGTTATGTAATGTATTGGTCTAAATTTATCTTATTATTTGTTAATTTTTTTTCTTAGTTCAACCTAATTTATTTATGAAAATATAAAATATTAGCTTAATTCTAAAGCCTATTTAAAAAATTATATAGTCTTCATATAAGTTAAGAAATCTAAATTTTTTAATTTTTAAATAAGTATAATCTTTAACATAATAATTATTATTATATTCCATATAAAATAAATATATTATACTCATATATAACTATTAAATTATGTAAGTATTATAAATTCTTAATTATATTTATAAATTAAATAAATAAGTCAAGCTAAATAAATTTTTTCAAAAGCTCGAATTTTATTTTACATAGTTAAATAAACTTTTTAAAAAATTTAAAACTTATCTGTTTGTGAAATATATCATGCCAATATAGGCGGAAAATTGGTTAGGTGGCAAGACGTAGCACAAAGGAGTCCCAATCCCCAATTTCCCATTTCATAAACTTAGTCATCCTTTAAGAACAATTTCTTCTTGAATCTTATGCATCATAGATCTTGAGGAAATCATTATACTCTGAATATCTGATTAGTTTTTAGAAGAAGTTGCACCAAACTCATAATTGCAAAAGCGTGTACTTTAAGAAAAAAATTGCAATAGAAAACACGAAACAGAAGAAATTACAGGGAAGGATGAAAAGGGTACAACCAATAGGACCTCTTCAAATATGATTGCATGTTAACCAAATACCGATCATGATATCATTTGTGAAATTCAAGTGACTGTGAAAGAGATAGAGATCAATAGAAGAGAAGTTAAAAAAAAAAAGAATAATTCTACAAATCTATACAAGCATAACAATAAAGATAATAACATGGAGATATCAGAAACGAAGGGAAGGAACAGAGAGCAGACCTTGACCCAACTGCCATGAACCACGGCCATTGCTGGAATCCTCCCAAAGGGTAACACCAAATACTCACTCGTCAGATTGGCCTTAGTCACTGTGTTTATGGTACGTGTTGGCCTTATATATAGCACATATGATTGATTAGTTCAATGTTGCTTGTATACAGTAACAAGAAAGAGAGGAAAAAAGAGGTTTTGTGAATTTTGTGCTGAATAACATTACGGTTGTTACTCTTTCTCGTAGAAAAGGACAAAAACAAAAAGTCCAAATGTTCAGATGAGTTTCAAAATGCAGAGTGGTCCCCATATTTTGGCATTATCTTGCAGTAACTATGAAAAGATAATTTTATTTATCAATGTTTGACCTGGGTGGGTAGCAGGTTAGCGTTCAAATATTATTGTTAATTATATTATTAAGTTTTGATTAAAAAAAGATGTGATTCTCTTGAAAGGCCAAGATCATGCCTTGCTGATGTAATATACCAAGTTGAATTCTCACAATAGCCACAAATATTAATTTAAGTAAAGTCACCAGCTCACAATCCACTAATTGCTTTTGTTTAAGGGATATCTTAAAGAGTTAATGATTACTTGTTTCTATTTCTTGTTCTATTTTTAATTTTTACTTAAATTTTATAAGTGTTATAAACTTAATTATATGTCATATTTTTACTTTATTTATTTTATATTTATCAAAATTTTAGTAAAAAATAAGAAAGAGGACAATAAATGAGAATATGTGATCTCTATATATCTTAAAGGTTTTGTTTTCACATTTCTACAAAATAATTGAAGTTTACTATTGATGAGGGTAAAGTACACTTATTTTTTGGATTTTCTTATTAGGATTTTTAATTTATTTTTATTTAGTTTTTGTTTATTTTTATTTATTTTTAAATAATTATTTCTTCATCTAATCATATTTGAATTTTGAAGATAAATTATCAAATTTTGTGTAAAAATAAAAAATTTCTAATAATAAATATTTGAAGGATTCTTAACTTATTCTTAGATATTAATTAAAATTCTAATTGGACGCAAAATCTTAGATCAGAGATTGGATAAAGATTCTCAAAGAGATTAGATTTGGAGCAAAATTCAGATTCTCACAACATCCTAACTATTTCTCAGTAATAGAGCCATATTTTGGTCTACAGAGATCAGATCGATGCATATCGTTTACGGCATTAAAAAGCTAACAGAAAATCTAATAACTTCTTTGTTGAGATCGAGGGCAAATTAGGTCATCTGGAGGGTGAGAAAAATCATGTAAGTTAGATATGAAAAGTTATCAGTTTTTCTATAAAAGGGCAAAATAAAGTTTAACAAATGAGCTCTCTTTTAGTTCAAAAAATACACAAAAAATATAGAGTTTTGGAGGCTCAAAGGTAGCGAGAAGACGAGCCCTAGGAAAGGAGAATGAGCCGTTATGGAGCTCTCATGGAGTTGGAGATCAAATTACCATTGAATGCACTTTGGTTTCTTCTCTACGGTTCTATCATGATTAATACTCTTTCCTCTTTGTATCTCTTCTTCTCTTTTGTCATAAGTAGTTAAATTCATGTGTTTTTAGGATGACGATGTAACTTAATGCAATCAACATGTATTAAGATTAAATTTTTAATTAATTTTTTTTCTATTCAATTTGAGTGTTTATTATGATTCTTAATATTTTTATCAATTAGTCACTCACAAATTGATCGAGTGAGATATATGTACAATGAGAAAGTTTGCATATGACTAAAACTATAAATAATAAGTGTCATAATTTATAATCATCTAAGAATAGAAATTATAAATTATTTAAAAGAATTGTAATATTTTTCATAAAAAATCATAGAGTGAAGGTCGTGCCTTCAAGTCCTCTTGCGTAAGTGATGCAGTTATGCATGCAAAAGTTGACTCAGGATCTCCAATCTAATCCTTATAGCCATCCAGCCTTTAGCTGGCACGAGATGAACTTAGACGAATAGGTAAATTAGTCATGGGATCCGACCTTACCTTTAAATTGAGAATTTTACTATGGTTGCAACATTCTCCCATAGGCGGACATTCAGGAAGGGATGTTAGTACCTCTAGAAGTAAGTCCTTGTTCTACTGGAAGGGCATGAACAAGATATCCAGCACTATATCAAAAATTGTGACACTTGTCATCATTGCAAACCAGATTTAGCCCCTTATCCTGGCCTATTATAGCCTCTGCCAACTCCAATACGGGTTTAGGATGACATCAGTCTAGATATTGAAGGATTGCCGCCATCACATTGAAAGCTGGTGGATTTGGTTATCGTTGACCAGCCTAGTAAGTGTTCCGATGTAGAACGGGAGAGTGCCTAATAAAACACGTGTATGGTGGTTTCCTCCTTCTACTGCTACTGCTCGGTGATTCAAGGGGGGTTGGGTACCTGTAAAAGGACTCCAACGCTCAAGTCAGACAAAGAATAAGAGAAATTTTCATTATATTATCATCATCATCCTCATCCTAGATAGAACAACTTAGCCTGATACTTATAGAGTATACGCATGGTCCCTTCATGATCAGAGAGAGGTACAGGTACGTTGAGATCGTGGCTTGATGGGGAGGTACCTCTGCTCCACGTTCATTCAGGAAGAGCCTTGACGATGGGTGTCTCCCTCCCACGATCGTTCAGACAGATCCCTAAAGTTTAGGGATGTCACGTTAATGGCCACCTACTGTAGCAGATAGCTATGATCCCCACACTCTAGGGGTCATAAGTGACAGGTGTCAGGTCCTGTGCAGACCTAAGGAGTGCGGTTATGGAGTTCTACCGGATCTTCGGAAGGCCTAACCGAGGTGATGGCGGCGGAGTACCGTAATTCCTACGTCGGGTTAGTCTTCTCTTGTAGGACCTCGGACTACGGTCCAGAACAATAAGACTCCTCATTTTCAAGCTCTAGCTCATCCTTATACAGCTGTAGAAGTAGCTCAACTTTATCTCAACCATATCTTCAAAATGCATACAGGAATCGTATATTTGCGAGTCATTTTGGATTGATTTATTTTAACTACAAGATGTTTCTTTGAACAAATCTACAACTTACCACCCTCAATTGGATGGACAAACATAGATTGTCAACAAGTGCTTGGATACTTATTTACGGTGCATGTGTTCAGATAAGCCTTCTTCTTGGTCAAAATGGTTGCCATTAGTCACATGGTGGTACAATACCAACTTTCATACAGCAACTCATGCTACTCCTTATGAGATCCTCTATGGTCAAGCGCCTCCCCTCCACTTACCTTATTTTTCAGGGGAGACATTTATTCCTACAGGGGACAAAAGTCTTTGAAAGAGGGAGAGCATGATTCAATTGTTAAAATTTCATCCTTCAAGGGCTAAGAACAGAATGGTCCAGCAAGCTAATAACCAACGAAGTGATAGAAGTATTCAGGTGGGAGATTATGTCTATATGAAGTTGCAGCAATATAAGCAGAGTTCATTATTTCTTAGATCTAATCACAAGCTTGCTCTTAAGTATTACGAACCTTATCAAATCCTTGATACTGTTGGTCATGTTGCTTACAAATTGGAGCTTTCCCTAGCCTTAGAAATTCATGATATCTTTCATGTTTCTCAACTTAAAAAAAGTATCATGACCCATCAGCAGCTTGAAAATTCACAAATTAATTATATCACAAATTAATTATATCACATAAATTTCAAAAACTAAAAAGCATCTTTCACTTTCTACTATTAACTTTTTTCTCTAAGCTTCATCTTTCTCCTTCACAAAACATTTTCTCCTCCTTCTCTCTAGGAGCTCACGGCCAGCAGCCCCTTCTATACCTCATCCATCACAAAAATTTCATCCAATCCCATTTTCTTAATCCTCTCCATCTCCTAAACACTTTTCTAGTTGGTGGTTCTTTGAAAAGTTTTCATTTTCACCATTTTCTTCAAGTTCCAAGCTTAGGGCTTTTAGGTAAGCTTCTTGATTCTTCACTCTCTTTTACTCATTTTCGTTTCTATGGTCTCCTTTGTGACCATCCATGCTTTATTTTTCAAGCATTGGTGTTGTTTTGATGAGATTGAAATTTTAGAGTTCTTGGTGGTGTCCAATCCGAAAATTGCAAGGAAATTCTAGGAGGCTTCTCTTGTTTTCTACTCTTAGGTAAGAGGAAGACACTCCTCCTCAACCTCTATTAGCAATAAGAAACCTTGTTTGTGATTGATTGTGAGAAAAACCCTATTGAGGGTTATTCTTTGTTTGCATGATTGGTATGTTTACATGTTGTTTGTGATTTATTTAAGCTATTGGATTGATTGATTATGCATATTGATATGTTTGATTGGATTGGAGAGCATGAAATGGAAAGAAATAATTTTGGATTCCCTCTTGAATGCCTACGGTTTTGGGGGCTCAAAATTAGGGTTCTTGATGAACAATTGTAACAAGTGGAAGACACAATTAATCAAGTATACATTATGTAATTAATGGAATGAAAAATTTGAGAACTTAATTCCTCAGGGAGGCCACGGGCTCTAGGGCCATTTAGGGCTTGATTATGCAACTTTGGCAACCTTGGAACTTAAATAATCAAGTGATTAAATTAGTTGTAATGGGATAGAAAATTAGCAAATTGGAAGATTTGGATATACTTTGAGATTCATAAATTTTAAAGAACCAAGAATGAAATTTTTCATAAGACTTAAGGTAATTTTAATTAGGAAAAGAACAAGAGAGTGTGAGACTTTGAGACCCTTAGAATAACTTTCTAAGTATATGAGAATACATTACCTTAGAGAATTTAATTAATTAAGAGAATTCTTCTAGAGAAGAAACTTTGTAAGAAAGGCTAAATCTACGTAAGAATTCATAATAAATCTTAAAAATGTATTAATTTATTTAATTCAAATATTATGATGTTGTGGATCCATGTGAGTGACCAATGATGTGTTGATACTTAGTTTGGCCAATTGTGGCATATTGTGAAAAAGTATGTAATGATGAACATACATGTTTATGCATAGAGTTGTCATGTATTGTGAATATCCGTTGAACTGTTGTTAAGGCCGAGTTGCCTAGGAGATGAACACACCTTAGTGCAGGTGCGAGTAGACTAGTGTAGGTCATACTGTTGACCATGGGGGTGTCGGGGTACGGGTACCCCGCAATGGACAGTTGGTAACTCTTCTGTCCATGGGGCAAACCGATGCAAACGCACCGACGATCCTGACCGGGCACTGTCCTATGTCGTGATCTAGCGTAGACTGTCTATACAATGTCTTGATGTGCACATGGATAAACTGATGAGTTATAGCACTTTGGGCGCGGCAGCCGAGTTGTAGACGTGTCTCCTGATCTTTCTCTCCGACCGTTTGTGTCTAGCTCTATGAAGTAGGATTTTGACTTGTATGCATGTGCATAGTGGGTCCATGTATCATCTGACATCTATTTATTATTATAATTGAAACTGTTGTATTACTGATATATAATTGCCTGCAACTACTTATTTGTCTATTTCTGCTATTTAATGCTTATGATTATTATTCGATATGCTTTGTAGGCGCTTTGCACCGTTTTGTTTCTTGTTGCTATAACTGGTAATGATGGTAGGATGTCTTACCTCTTTCCTGTATTTCTGTTATTTTCTATCTGTATATTGTGTCCCATCGAAGATGACGGCAAGGAGGTTGGAGCTCCCGATTTTCCTGGCTTCTGGCCTGATTGCGACTAGCATCTACTGTGGATCATAGAGGCACGCTCACGCGGATTTTTAGGCGATGTGCGTCTGACCTTCCTTGGAGGGCCGGACTGCTAGCACATCAACCTAAATTCTGATCACTGTGTCTACCTGGGGGACGTGTCGATCTCTTTGGCCTGGAGGTGTCATGAGCCGCCGATCTTTACCTACTGCATCAGCCTACGTTTGGAGTTTTATCTGCCCATCCGGGAGATGTGGGGTGACAACTACTACACCCCGCAGGAGGATTCTTTTGATTTCACTGCTCAGGTTCTGGCCCGTGGCTCTATGGCTCCTATGTGAGTTTCCTCAGATGAGGAAGACCCCGAGAAGGTTCCCGAGGAGGATCTCGCGAAGGATCCTGAAGAGGATCCTGATATGATTTCTCCTCATCTGAGGGACTGATATTGCTGGTAGCTACTGATGGCTACCAGTGTTTTATTTTGGGGGCCTGATGTCTTAATTGTTGTGGGCTGTATATTTCTGATATCTTGGGGATGTATATGTATGATCCTTTGAGCGGTATAATTTTTCTTTTTGGTATATCGGGCTTTGTAATTAAACATTTGATGTAATTATATATATATATATATATATATATATATATATATATATATATATATATATACGCATGCAATGTTGATCAAATGTATGCTTTACTTCTGTCTTGCTCTTTATGCCATTTACGTTCCGTCGCTATATTTTACTAATTATCATCATAACAAAAAAAAATAGTCACCATTTTATTTATACAGCTTCAACTAGATAAACTTTAAATAATAAAAAGAATCGGGTCTTAACTTATAAATTTTATTTTTTGCATTGTAATTGACAATGTGACGTTCCCTCCCAAAAATGGGCGTTACATTAAGTTGGTATCAGAGCCCCAGTTTATATTTCTTTCGGTCTTGTGATTGAGTCTGTCTTGTTTGTGCTGTGTATTATCTGAAAATCAAACACAAAGATGTGTTGTTTGGTATTCCTAGTGGATACGACTAACTTTTCTTGTGTTTTCAGTTACTCTGACTTGAGACAGTAAGATGGCACGACGCAAAGAACTGGCAGCTGCTATAGAGGCGATGCAAAGGATGACTGAGGCCATCACACAACAAACTGAATGAGCTACTCAGTAACAAGAGTGAGTTGCTCAACAACAAGAAATGAATGCTCAATAGCTCGAAGCTACGGCAGATGCTCAGAACTTGACGGAGTTTCATCGCCACAATCCTCCCCAATTCAAAGAAGAGTTCGATCCATACAAGGCTAGTCTATGGATCAAGGAGTTAGAGAAAGTCTTTCGAGGCATGAACTGCGCTGAGAACAAGAAGGTGACCTATGCTACCTTTATGTTGGTGGGCAATGCTAAAAACTGGTGGAATGGAATGCAAAGAATGCTAGAAGCTGCAAACCGCGAGGTCACTTAGGATTTATTCAAGGACAAATTATTAGATAAGTATTTTCGTGCGAGCGCGAGGCACGCGAAGGAGACAGAGTTTCTCAACTTACGGCAAGGGAATATGACCGTTAGTGAGTATGCAGCAAGATTCGAAAACTTTTCACAGTTTTTAGCGTACTTTCAGCACCAACCGAATGAAGCATGGAAGTCTCGGAGATTTACAGAAGGACTGAGGTATGAGGTGAAGAAGACTATTATCACCCTGAAGATCAATGAGTTCTTGAAAGCTACTAGACACGTGCTGTGAAGTAGAAGCTCTAGAGCAATCTAGAGATACGAGGAGTAAGAACTTTGGACTCACACGGTTCCAAATGGGTGGTAGCAACAGTCCTAACCGCTTCCAAAAGAAGCCTTATTCCTGACCAACAGGAAATCAGCAACAGACCACGGGTGAAAGTTCTGGTGGAGGTTCTACTGGGAACCGGACTAGCCAAAATGTGGCGTATCCTTCAAGATACCTGAAGTGCAGGAAAGACCATCTCACAAGAGACTGCACTATAAAGGGGATCATCTGCTTTAGATGTGGCAAACCTGGCCACATATCTCGAGACTGCAATCAAGCGAAGGTTGAACCTTCAATCAATACTGCAAGAGCCAAGAAACCACAAGTAGAAGGGCGAGTTTATACCATGAGCGGAGCTGAAGCCTCCGAGTCCGAAGACTTGATTCAAGGGGAAGGCACCATAGAAGGTAACCTTTTAACTGTACTGTATGACTCTGGGGCAACCCATTCTTTCATATCGTATGACTGTGTGCAAAGACTTGGTTTACCAGTGTCTACTTTACCTTTTGACTTAACTATTTTTACCCCCACTGATAAACCGATAGTTACTACCAAAGTCTGTTTAAATTATCCTTTAATTGTTGAAGGTCGAATATTTTCTGTCGATTTGATCTGTTTACCCTTTTCCTAACTAGATATAATTTTAGGAATGAACTGGTTGTCTTCCAACCAACTTCTATTAGATTGTTCAAGAAAAATCATAGTTTTTCCTATAGATGAGGATTCTAGATTTCTGACGGCCAATCGAGTTCAAGCTCTCTTGAAAGAAGGAGCTCACGGATACATGTTATTGTCTTCTTTGAAAGTCGAGAGCGAGGTTGATGTGAATACAATTCAAGTGGTGAATGAGTTTCCCGAAGTCTTTCCTGAGGATGTACCTGGTTTACCACCAGCGCGAGAAATAGAATTTGCTATTGACCTTGTACCGGGAGCTGGTCCCGTGTTTATAGCACCTTATAGGATGGCACCAACACAATTACCTGAGCTCAAGAAGCAGCTAGAGGAGCTTTTGGAAAAGTAATTCGTCAGACCGGGTGTGTCACCGTGGGGAGCACCAGTATCGTTAGTTCGCAAGAAGGATGGTTCATCAAGATTGTATATGGACTACTGGTAGCTGAACAAAGTGACGATCAAGAATAAATATTCACTTCCAAGAATTGACGAATTAATGGACCAACTGAAGGGAGCAGCAATATTTTTGAAGATCGATCTGCAATCTGGGTATCATCAGATACAAGTAAAAATTGAGGATATACCCAAGACTGCTTTTCGTACCCGATACAGCCATTACGAATACCTCGTGATGCCGTTTGGCGTGACGAATGCACCAGCTATTTTTATGAATTACATGAACCGAATCTTTCATCGTTACTTAGACAGATTCGTTGTGGTCTTCATTGATGACATTCTGGTATACTCTCAAAATCAGGAAGACCATGTTGAACACCTCAGTATAGTTCTTCAGATTTTGAAGGAGAAGGAATTGTATGCCAAACTATCAAAATATGAATTTTAGCTGGAAGAAGTTAAGTTTTTGGGACACGTAATCTCGAAGGAAGGGATTGCGGTGGATCTATCGAAAGTGGAGGCAGTGCTACAATGGGAAAGGCCTAAGTCGGTGAAAGAGATTCGTAACTTCGTGGGTTTAGCCGGATATTACCGGAGGTTCATCGAGGGGTTCTCCAAGATTGCTGGACCTCTTACTCAATTAGCAAGAAAGAACCAAGCTTTTGAGTGGACCGACAGTTGTGAACAGAGTTTCCAAGAGTTGAAGAATCGGCTGACTACCTCGCCAGTCTTAGTGCTACCTGATCCAAATAAGCCCTTTGAGGTGTACTGTGACGCTTCATACCAAGGACTAGGATCTGTACTTAGGCAGCATGGAAGAGTAGTGGATTATGCTTCAAGGCAATTGTGAGTACATAAGAAGAATTACCCGACGCACGACTTGGAGTTAGCGGTTGTGGTTTTCGCTCTGAAGATATGAAGGCATTTTCTCTATGGAGCGACGTTCAACATCTTTAGTGATCATAAAAGCCTGAAGTATTTGTACGATCAGAAGGAGTTAAACATGAGGCAGCGAAGGTGGCTGGAGTTCCTGAAGGACTATGACTTCCAACTTCTGTATCACCCTGGCAAGACAAATGTCGTGGCAGACGCCCTGAGTAGGAAGATGATCAGCGTCTCAGCACTGATGATTAAGGAGAGAGATTTGATCGAGCAGTTCAGAGATGTATGGTCTTTTGTGGAGTTAGAACCAGGGAAGATCTGCATGAATATGATTACCATCTCAAGCAAGCTGATGGATGACATACGGGAAAAGCAGAAGGTTGACAAGTTCTTGCAAGAAATGAGGGAGCAAATGAAGCAAGGCAATGAAACAGCATTTGCGAAAGGAACAGACGGGATTCTGAGATTCCGAGGTAGAGTCTGTATTCTGCGTGACCAAGAGCTTAGAGGGTATATTATCAACCATGCTACACAAGCCAGCTGAATATGTATCCGGGCATAACAAAAATGTATCAAGACTTGAAGAAGTTATTTTGGTGGCATGAAATGAAGAGTGACGTCACTAGACGGGTATCGAATTGTCTGGTTTGTCAAAAAGTTAAAGTGGAACATCAAAGACTAATGGGATTACTACAACCATTGTCTATTTCTGAATGGAAGTGGGACAGCATTGCGATGGATTTTGTAGTGGGTTTGCCAAGGACAAGAAAAGGTCATGACTCGATTTAGGTAATCGTGGACTGACTCACGAAATCAGCACATTTTCTCGATCAACATAAGATACAAATTGGAGAAACTGATCCAACTGTACATTGGAGAAATTGTTAGACTGCACGGTGTGCCTACAAGTATTGTTTCGGATAGGGATCCAAGATTTACTTCAAATTTCTGGCAGAGTCTACAAGAAGCATTAGGGATGAAGTTATGTCTAAGTTCTGCTTATCACCCACAGACCGATGGCTAATCGGAGAGGACGATCCAATCTTTGGAAGATTTGCTTAGAGCTTGCACCATAGAATAGGCTAAAAGTTGGGATGACGTTCTACCGTTGATAGAATTCACCTACAACAACAGTTATCATTCAAGCATAGGGATGGCACCCTATGAGGCTCTGTATGGACGGCGGTGTCGGACGCCCTTATGTTGGTACCAAGACGGCGAGAGCCTCACTATTGGACCAAATATTATACAGCATACAACTGAGAAGGTTAATATGATTCAGGAGAAGATGAGGACGACTCAGAGCCGATAAAAGAGTTATGCAGACCAAAGGAGAAAGCCTCTTGAGTTTGAGGAAGGCGAACATGTATTTCTAAAAGTCACACCTACGACTAGGGTAGGCCGGGCCTTGAAATCTAGAAAACGTACTCCAACATTTGTTGGACCATACCAAATTATTCGCCAAGTAAGTCCTGTAGCCTATCAAATAGCCTTACCCCCTTTTCTCTCAAACATTCACAATGTCTTCCATGTGTCACAACTGCAAAAATACCTTCCTGACCTAAGTCATGTCATAGCACCGGATACAGTACAATTAAAAGAGAACTTAACCTATGAGGCACCTCCTATAAGGATTGAGGATAGAAGGATAAAGCAACTAAGAGGTAAGGAGATCTCATTGGTGAAGGTAATCTAGAACAAAATAATTGGAGATGCAACGTGGGAGCTGGAAGACAAGATGAAGGAGTAACACCCACAATTATTCTAAGGTATACAAATTTCGAGGACGAAATTTATTTTTAGAAGGAGAGAGTTGTAACACTCCGAAAAATTATTTATTTTATCATTAATCATCATATCATAATATTCATGATTTTTGGGAATTTCTGTGGATTCTTCCGGAAACGTCGAATATTTTAATATTTTTTTTATTTTACGTGTACACTGAGCAGAGTCAGTGTAACACCTTGAAAATGACTTGTTTCATTATGAATAGTCATTTCCCAATATTTGTGATTTTTGGAGATTTTTTTGGAATTTTTCAGAAACACTGAATATTTTAATATATTCTTCGTTTTGCATGCGCACTGAGAAGAGTCAGTCAAATGCCCTGAAAATTTGTTTGTTTCATGACAAATATCCATTTTCTAATATTTGTGATTTTTAGAAATTTTTGTGAATTTTTCTGAAAACGTCGAATATTTTAATATATTTCTCATTTTACGTGCGCACTGAGCGGAGTCGGGATAACGAAATATTTTCCTTGAGGCTGGTAAACCTTGAACTGTCAACGTGTCGGCGGGGGATCTTACTAAACCCGAGGCCGGGTACAGTTTGCGAGGTTTGCGTTTTCTAAGGTTTTATCTGATAAAATAAAATCGTTGTATCATAAAATTATCCGATGAATAATAAAATATTATTTTCATCAACTGTAACTTTTATCCACTGAAAAAATAATTCTAACAGTGTAATTAATCATCTGTTCAAGAGTATTTAATTAAGGAGACAAGCTTACTTTGTACGTTATTGAGAAACGTGCGAAGCTTCTAGGAAATTTCCTCTAAGCTTCCCAAGGAAGCTACTCACCCTCTCTTCTCTCTCCCAAGCTCACGGCTGCTGCACCCCTTTTGGGGGAAAAATTTTGTTTCACAAATTAATTATATCACATTAATTTCAAAAACTAAAACGCATATTTCACTTTCTACTATTAACTTCTCTCTCTAAGCTTCATTTTTCTCCTTCACAAAAAATTTTCTCCTCCTTCTCTCTAGGAGCTCACGGCCAACAGCCCCTTCCATACCTCATCCATCACAAAAATTTCATCCAACCCCATTTTCTTAATCATCTCCATCTCCTAAACACTTCTCTAGTTGGTGGTTCTTTGAAAAGCTTTCATTTTCATCATTTTCTTCAAGCTCCAAGCTTAAGGGTTTTTGGGTAAGCTTCTTGATTCTTCACTCTCTTTTACTCATTTTCGTTTCTATGGTCTCCTTTGTGAACATCCATGCTTTATTTTTCAAGCATTGGTGTTGTTTTGATGAGATTGAAATTTTAGGGTTCTTGGTGGTGTCCAATCCGAAAATTGCAAGGAAATTCTAGGAGGCTTCTCTTGTTTTCTTCTCTTAGGTAAGAGGAAGACACTCCTCCTTAACCTCTATTAGTAATAAGAAACCTTGTTTGTGATTGATTGTGAGAAAAACCCTATTGAGGGTTATTCTTTGTTTGCATGATTGGTATATTTACATGTTGTTTGTGATTTATTTAAGCTATTGAATTGATTGATTATGCATATTGATATGTTTGATTGGATTGGAAAGCATGAAATGAAAGGAAATAATTTTGGATTCCCTCTTGAATGGCTACGGTTTTGGCCTAAAATTAGAGTTCTTGATGAACAATTGTAACAAGTGAAAGACACAATTAATCAAGTGTACATTATGTAATTAATGAAATGAAAAATTTGGGAACTTAATTCCCTAGGGAGGCCACGGCTTCTAGGGCCATTTAGGGCTTGATTATGCAACTTTGGTAACCTTGGAACTTAAATAATCAAGTGATTAAATTAGTTGTAATGGGATAGAAAATTAGCAAATTGGAAGATTTGGATATACTTTGAGATTCATAAATTTTAAAGAACCAAGAATGAAATTTTTCATAAGACTTAGGGTAATTTTAATTAGGGAAAGAACAAGAGAGTGTGAGACTTTGAGACCCTTAGAATAACTTTCTAAGTGTATGAGAATAAATTAACTTAGAGAATTTAATTAATTAAGAGAATTCCTCTAGAGAAAAAACTTTGTAAGAAAGGCTAAATCTACGTAAGAATTCATAATAAATCTTAAAAATGTATTAATTCATTTAATTCAAATATTATGATGTTGTGGGTCCATGTAAGTGACCAATGATGTGTTGATACTTAGTTTGGCCAATTGTGGCACATTGTGGAAAAGTATGTAATGATGAACATACATGTTTATGCATAGAGTTGTCATGCATTGTGAATGTCCGTTGGACTGTTGTTAAGGCCGAGTTGCCTAGGAGATGAACACACCTTAGTGCGGGTACGAGTAGACTAGTGTAGGTCATACTGTTGACCATGGGGGCGTCGAGGTCCGGGTACCCCGCAATGGACAGTTGGTAGCTCTTCTGTCCGTAGGGCAAACCGATGCAAACGCACCGATGATCCTGACCGGGCACTGTCCTATGTCGTGATCTAGCGTAGATTGTCTATACAATGCCTTGATGTGCACGTGGATAAACTGATGAGTTATAGCACTTTGGCCGCGGCAGCCGAGTTGTAGACATGTCTCCTGATCTTTCTCTCTGACCGTTTGTGTTTAGCTCCATGGAGTAGGATTTTGACTTGTATGCATATGCATAGTAGGTCCATGTATCATCTAATATCTATTTATTATTATAATTAGAACTGTCGTATTACTGATATATAATTGCCTGCAATTGCTTATTTGTCTATTTCTGCTATTTAATGCTTATGATTATTATTCGATATACTTTGTGGGCGCTTTGCGTCGTTTTGTTTCTTGCTGCTATAACTGGTAATGATGGTAGGATGTCGCGACCGGGATCGCGGTGGGAAATATAGCAACTCATAGGATTTTAAAATATGACAATGGAAAAATGGAGTCGCCACCAATTTTATTTGAATTTGGAAAAATTGGAAAACCTCTCTTTGAAAATGGTCTTTGAAACCAGATTGGATTCGGGAGTCGGTTATGCTTAGGGAAGGGTGGAAACTTAATCCCACTGCACCCCTAACACACCCGTCCTAAGACGGTACCTTAAGTTAATTGTGCAAATTATTAACAATCTTTGAAAATATTTATTTTACCCCTTTTTGCAAACATTGTAACTAAAAAACGAAACCACAAAATTATGAAAATTTAAATTTGGCTTGACAGAAATGAAATTCTGCTCCTACGTATCCCCTGGTGCAATGGGGAACTCAAAGTTACGTAGTTCTTTATAAAATAAGTGTGGGTTAGTTGATTTTATTTAAAAAAAAATTATTTGAAAGCGAATCCATTTTTTTTTTTGCACAGGATTCAAGTTAGCACTAGGCTACTCAATAAACCCTTATGATCCAAAAGATAATGAAGATAGCATTCACTATTCAATCATCATCATTGGTCATTGCATGGATTAAAAGATTTTTTTTCTTTATTTTTTTTATTTTGCTATTTTTATCACTTTTAACTCCCAAAATCTAGCCCAACAAACTGATGATACATGAAATAAAAAAGAACAAGAAAACGTGAAAAGAAAACAAAGAAACAGATAACCCGAAACTAAAAGATACAACAGTAAGGACCTCATTTACGACCAGATTAGCAGGAGAGGGTGGCTGGCTTCTTCGGTTCGACGGTCGAATGGAGGTAAGGATGGGATGGATTCGACGGTCGGTTGGAAAGGGGTGATTCTGTTTTGGGGTTTGACAGTCGGTTGGAGGTAAGGATGGGATGGATTCGACGGTCGGTTGGAAAGGGTGATTCTGTTTTGGGGTTTGACAAATGTTGGAGGTAAGGATGGGATGGATTCGACGGTCGGTTGGAAAGGGGTGATTCTGTTTTGGGGTTTGACAGTCGGTTGGGGGTAAGGATGGGATGGATTCGACGGTCGGTTGGGAAGGGGTAATGGATTCGACGGTCGGTTGCAATTGATGAAGATGGTGGAGTCACAGTTTTTGGGATCCGACAGTCGGATGTGGTAGAGTTTGGTTGATGGTGTGAAGGTTTGGATGGGTTGTCGGTGAGGGGGTAGTAACTGGTGTGGTTTGACGGTCGGTGGTGCGGATATGGTAGTGTTTGTGAAGTTGGTTGAAGGCCGGTGCGTGAGTTCGATGGTCGAATGGGAAGTGAGGATATGATGGTATTTTGTGAAGTGGGTTGAGGGTCCAATGGTGTGGTTCGACGGTCGAATGAAGTGAAGGTCGTGATGTAGTTCGACGGTCGGTAGAGGGAATGATGGTATTGTGAAGTGGGTTGAGGGTCCAATGGTGTGGTTCGTGGGGTTCGACGGTCGGTTAAAGGGGAAGGATGTGGCTCTTTGGATTTCGACGGTCGGTTGGTTGAAGATGGTGGTTACAGCGTGATGATGGAAAGCGTATGATGGTTGGGTTCATAGTTTAGGGGGATTCGACGGTCGGTGGGAGAGGATTTGGGGTTCGACGGTCGGTTGGGAATGATTTGGGATTCGACGGTCGGATGTGATGGAAGTAGGTGATGTGGTGAGAGATGGAAGGCTGTTGGATGTGGATATTGAAGGTGAGTTCTCTGGTGGTTTTGGGTAATGTGTTGCAGAAGGAGAGGAGTGCCAGTGTGTGTATGGTGCTCATGGCTTAAAAACAAGAATAGGAGAAGAAGATGGACAACATAACTAACCAGCCAGTATCCAAGCATGCATTTGAACATTACATTTTTACTCACAACAGTGCAAAGATAGTGATGAGAAAGGGCTTACCTCTTCTGTGCTACCAGTAACACACTCAACTCAAAAAGAATCAAAAATCCCTTTCGTTCCCAGCAGCCTCCCCAATATTCTTACTTTTTTTTTTCTTTTCCAGCTACCACCAGGGATCAACCCAACATCATCAATCTTCTTTCCTTGGCTGAAGATGAGATGATTTGGGGAAGATAAAAGAGGGTGGTCGTGAAGATGGAGATGGTTCACGTTTTTTTTTTTAGAGGTGAAGATGAGATGAAGGATGATCAAGGTAGATGGGGAGTTCAAGGTTGAAGGGGTTCTGCTTATGGTTTTTGGGAAGTGGCCTGCCTGCGAGAAAAGAGAAGGAAAAGAAGAAAAAAATCTCTTTCTGTGTTTCGTCCCCCCCTCTCAAATGTGAGTGGGTGAGGGGTTTATGTGGAGCGAGGTGTGAAAAGAAATGGGCTCGAACGTGAGTGGGTGTCTGCAGCAGAAATTACGCGAAAGAGGTTGCGTGTGTGCGTGAGTGGGTTAAGTGTGTGCGGTGAGGACAGAAAAAATCGAATGAGTGTGACCATTTTTTTTTTTTTTTTTTTTTTGTTTATTAAGTCAAGGCTTATGTGTTTGGGCTAAGAAAAAAAAGGTCAATAATGTGAACTTGAATTTTTATTTTTTTTATATTTTTTTTTACTTCTTTTTTTACTTTTTTTTCTTCTTTTTTTTTTTAGCCCGGTCAAAATTGGGTGTTCACCGTTGCCCCTCTTTACTTGTTTCTTGTTAGATAAAAGGAAAAGTTGTAGTTTTTCATTTTATTGTCGTAAGAAGCGAGTAAAGAAATGAAGTCATATTTTGTCCGAAAATACACATGATGATACAAAAAAAAAAAAAGAAAAAAAACAAAACAATGCAAGAATAATGAACCGCAAAGAGCTGATGCGCTCAAAGGAAAGTAAAATGCATGGAGCCGATGCGCTTAATGAATTTAAAATGCATGGAGCCGATGCGCTCACTGCACTGACGAAATTAAAATGCGTGGAGCCGATGCGCTCAATGAAATTAAAATGCGGGGAGCGATGCGCTCAACGTATTCAAAATGCATGGAGCCGATGCGCTCAATGTAATTAAAATGCATGGAGCCGATGCGCTCACGACTGGCGAAATTAAAATGCAGGGAGCCGATGCGCTCAACAGAAATTAAAATGCATGGAGCCGATGCGCTCAAAGAATTGACAGAAATTAAAATGCATGGAGCCGATGCGCTCAACAGAAATTAGAATGCAGGGAGCCGATGCGCTCAACAGAATTTTAAAATGCATGAAACCAATGCGCTCAACAGAATTTAAAATGCATGGAGCCGATGCGCTCAAAGAATTGACAGAAATTAAAATGCATGGAGCCGATGCGCTCAACAGAAATTAAAATGCGGGAGTCGATGCGCTCAATGCAATTTAAAATGCATGGAGTCGATGCGCTCAACGTAATTAAAATGCATGGAGTCGATGCGCTCAAAGAATTAAAATGCGAGGAGCCGATGCGCTCAATAGAATTTAAAATGCATGGAGCCGATGCGCTCAATGTAAATTAAAATGCATGGAGCCGATGCGCTCAACGTAATTAAAATGCAGGGAGCCGATGCGCTCAATGTAATTTAAAATGCATGGAGCCGATGCGCTCAACGTAATTAAAATGCATGGAGCCGATGCGCTCAAAGAATTAAAATGCGAGGAGCCGATGCGCTCAACGTAATTAAAATGCATGGAGCCGATGCGCTCAATGTAAATTAAAATGCATGGAGCCGATGCGCTCAACAGAAATTAAAATGCAGGGAGCCGATGCGCTCAACAGAAATTAAAATGCATGGAGCCGATGCGCTCAACAGAAATTAAAATGCATGGAGCCGATGCGCTCAAAGAATTAAAATGCAGGGAGCCGATGCGCTCAACAGAATTTAAAATGCATGGAGCCGATGCGCTCAACAAAAATTAAAATGCATGGAGCCGATGCGCTCAACAGAAATTAAAATGCAGGGAGCCGATGCGCTCAAAGAATTGACAGAAATTAAAATGCATGGAGCCGATGCGCTCAATGTAAATTAAAATGCGGGAGCCGACGGCTCAATGTAATTTAAAATGCATGGAGCCGATGCGTCAATGTAATTTAAAATGCATGGAGTCGATGCGCTCAACGTAATTAAAATGCATGGAGCCGATGCGCTCAAAGAAATTAAAGTGCAAGGAGCCGATGCGCTCAAAGAATTGACAGAAATTAAAATGCATGGAGCCGATGCGCTCAAAGAATTGACAGAAATTAAAATGCATGGTGGGCAACTGAGTCCCGGAATTTAAAAGACAATGGGCAACTGAGTCCCGAAATTTAAATGACAATGGGCAACTGCGTCCCGAAATTTAAATGACAATGGGCAACTGCGGCCCGAAATTTAAAAGACAATGGAATAAGCATATTGATCAAAAAGATTTTTTCTTTTTTCATTTTTTTTCATTTTTCTCATTTTCTTTTCTTTGTTTTTTCCATTGCTTTTCTCTCTTTTTTTTTTTTTTTTTTGTCTTTCTCTCCCTTTTTTTCTTTCTCTTTCCTTTTTCTCTCTTTTTTATTTTTCTTTTTTGTTTCCTTCTCTTTTCTCTTTTCTCTTTTCTTTCTTTCTTATTTTTTTAAATTTTCTAAATTTTATTTGAAAAACATTTGAACCAAGGACGACTTTGAAAAGCTTTGACCAATCAAACCTTGTTCACATGCTTTGGTTCTTTCCTTCTTCTTCTCCTTTCCTTCTTTTTTCTTTGTTTTTCACTCTCAGCTCTCCTTTTGAGAAATAAGATGAACCATTATTTGACTGATTCCTTGAGAGAAAATTTTGCCCCAGTGTTTAACTTTATCCCTCATCTAGTTGATTCCCTGCAACTGTCTGAATTCAATCACCGTCTCTGTTGCTACTTCCTTCAACACTTATCTCTTTAATCCTTCAAAAATCTAGCCCCCAGTATGGTCAACTGAATACAAACAAAATTGCCCCTGTGTAGCTGATCAAACGCAATTCAAAATTGCCCCAGTTTGGTGCACCCTTCAGGCATTTCAGGCTAACTTTCTTTAAGATTTTACCCATTTATTTGCCCTAACTTTTGCTTAGACCGACCTTTCGGGTTTTCAGACTAACAGGCTCTTTTTCATTCTTTTCTTTTTGCTCTAACTTTTGCTTAGGCCGCCCTTTCGGGTTTTCAACCTAACGAGCTTTTCCTCCTTATTCTTCTTTTTTTTTTCTTTTCTTTTTTTCGGGTGCCTCCTCTTCCATCAAATGGGACCCTCCAAGATCTCTTCAATCTGAATTGCTCATTAGGAGATTACCATTAGATGGTCAAATCATAGTGTTGTACTCATCTTCACCTTACCTGAAGCATTACGTAACTGATACTCATGAACTCAAAAAGTACAACAGAAAAGAAGCGAACCACTTCCAGATTGTTCTTGGAAGCTTGACTACGGAAAAAGGTATTATTTACAAAGGGTAAAGACACAAGAAATAGAATAGCAAGAAAGAATTTTTTTTTTACCCCAGTATGGACGTGATTGATCTTGACTCGACAACTGGATACCATGACCATTTTTTTTTCAGGTATATACAAAAATTTGCCCTCATGTAGGGTATCAAAGGAATTTGGCTTAGAGTATGTCACTTGTGAACAAAAATTGCCCCAGTGTGAGTCAAGAAGCTACACCAATTTGGGGCAAATTGAACCAAGAGAAATTTGCCCCAGTCTAGGACTGCATAGGGCAGAAACTCGCCTTAGTGACCCAAAAGATTTGTCCCGATGTAGGTCAAATTGAACTAAGGAGGAGCATGCCCCAATATGGGACCAGCTCAGATAGGGTAACAACTTGCCCAGGTGTAAGTCTCTCTTTTTCTTTTTCTCTCTTTTTTTTGATTTTTTTTAGAGCAATGAATTAGGTTCTTAGATGAGCATAACATTCGTCTCAAAATTAAAGTTAATGAAAATTACAACAATCATTCATTGATCAGAATGGACTTTTTGAGGTTTGTAATATGGCCAAGGGTAGGGGTTATGAAAGGAAAGATATAAGGCTCAAACAAGTGTTTAAGGGTTTGAATGGGACCAAGGATCCTTGTTCAAAGTTAAACTTTGTCAATTGCCTTTGTACTTTCAAGCACACTTTTCTCTTACTGCTCTTCATTTCTTCTTTTTTTTCTTTTCACTTTCTTTCATTCGCCTTTGTCATGACTTATTTTTATGTCATTTTTTTTCTTATCTCCTTTTTGGTTTTTTTTTTTTGCTTCAAATTAGCCACCATGACAATCAACCTTTACTTTGTGTCATCCCCTAGGGGTGATCCTTGTCCAGGGTTTATTGAAGAAAATTTCAAGCTCAAAAGGACAATCGAGAGATAATAAAAAGATGAATTCTTATGAAGGATAGAGAAACATGGCCAATCCTCATTTCAAATCTTGATTGCTCATTTTCAAAAATTTTAATTCAGAGACCAAAAGGATAATGAACACCAAGTGATTATTTCCTTGCTCTATTTTATCTTTCTCCATTTTTTTTACTCATTCTTTTTTATATTTTTTTTGTTTTTTGTTTATTTATTTTTTTGTTTTTTTTTTTTGCAAAGGATACTTACACACGTGAACTTTGTTGACATCTACCAAACTGGGAATTACCAAGAATTGGAGTCTGATGGGCCCTCAAATACGAGGAAGACACTTTGAAGAAGTAAAAGAGAAGTAAATATCAAGAAAGACACTGAAAATGAAAGGAAACCAGATATTCATGTGAATTTATTACATCAATGCTTCAAGAAAGTTAACATAAGTTCATCAACACTGATTTTTTGGCAACCACTTCAATCAAATCCTCAGATCTCCCATTGTTCAGAGGTTTCAAATTGCTGGAGGATGAGTGACTTCTTCAGAGATGATTATCTTGACTGGTGCGGGGAGTATTTCTCTCTGATGAGGAATGTGCTGTATCATTTTCTTTTCCCAGAGTTATGCTCCTCACCATTTCCTCCAACTCCACATTGACCTCTTCAGAGGAACCTACATCTTGCCCAGCTTGTATTACCCTTGAAGCGAGTAATTCTTGGCTTCGCACCTTAAAATCCCAACAACCCTCAACACAACTTGATTCTTCATTCTGCTTCTTCTCTTCTTTCATAGTTGCAGCTGGTGTAGTGATATTACAACCTGCTTTCTTCAGCCCTTCGACTACTTCAGTCATTGGTGCATGCAAGCTTCTGTCCTTTCCTATGGGTGATCCTTCCATCTCCCATGCATTTACCTCATCAAGAATTGGGTTGCTGACAACACTAGGTAGAGCTATTTCTTGAATGTCGAACTTCCCATAAGCTATTAGCTTCCTTACTGCAATCTTAAAAGATTCACAATCTTCAATTGAGTGCCCTGGGATGTCCCTGTGATATTTGTAAGTCAAACTTGGGTTATACCATGTTGGGAATGGTGGCTCTAAAGGACATACAGGATTTCCCGACATGAGGTGAGCATCAAACGCTTTGGAATAAGTCTCGTTTGACATGGGTAATCTTGGGAAAGGAGGTAGGTTTTGAGGATGGAAGCGACCTCGATTTCGGTAATTTGGCTGAGACTGTTGGAGGTTTGAGTAACTTTGTGGAGGTACAGGTGGATGTCGGATATGAGATGGGCGAGTTGGTACATGTGGTGATGGCATGGGGCCATTGTTGGTTTGGAATCGTGGAGTTGGGGTGCTATTTATGGTCGGAACAAATTGGTGGGAGGGGTAATAAGGAAATGTAGGAGTAGGTGTTTGGTATGGAAAGTGAAGGTTAGGGTTATATGGTGGTTGCTCCGCCATGAATCCGACATTACCGTAGACCTCATTTCGAGTATCCTCTGAAAGACGACACCCTTCTCTGATAGGAAGCACTTGCGGCGTAGTGTTCGAGGTTCTTCCCTCAACAGGAATCTCAGCGGTGATCCCAGGGTTTGTCCTTATGGAAGTGATAGTTGGCAGGTGCGGATGTGCCCCAGTCACTCCTGTACTTCGAGTAGCCCCAATCAAGTTGATAGTCTCCCTCATGGCCAACAACATTTCCTCCATTCTTCTCTGAGATTTTGTCATTTCAATCATCATCTCTTTCAACTCATCTACTTGCATACTCAGATTTCTTCCTTCATCCTCAAGGTTATCAGCAGCCATTCTAGTCCGAGATCTAGGCTTGTGAATGTGGATTTGATTGGTCTCTTCCTTCCTAGGCTCTCTCTGGTTCAAACCAAATTGATTTATTAAAACAAAATAACATTTAACAAAGAACAGGATGAAATGCATGAGATGCACAAAATGAATGAACTTTGAAAACACTTTTTTTCATTTTTGCCCCCCCTTTTTTTCAAAAAAAATGCTATGTCATGAAAATGCAAGATATTTTTCCCTTTTTTTTTTAGGGATGCTATGAAGATGCATGATTTTTTTTTATATGCAATGTCATGAAAATGCGAGTTTTTTTTTCTTTTTGAATGCTAGGGATGCCATGAAGATGCATGATTTTTTTTAAGTCAAGAATGCCATGAAAATGCATGATGATGATTTTTTTTTTGAAATGCAATATTATGAAAATGCAAGATATTTTTTTTTGAAATGCTGGGGATGCTATGAAGATGCATGATTTTTTTTATGCAATGTCATGAAAACGCAAGTTTTTTTCTTCTTTTTTGAATGCTAGGGATGAAGATTCATGATTTTTTTTAGTCAATGATGCCATGAATATGCATGATGATTTTTTTTTTTAAATGCAATGTCATGAAAATGCAAGATATTTTTCCTCCCTTTTTTTATGCTAGGGATGCTATGAAGATGCATGATTTTTTTAAAATGTCATGAAAATGCAAGTTTTTTTTTTGAATGCTAGGGATGCTATGCATGATTTTTTTTTAGTCAAGGATGTCATGGAAATGCATGATGATTTTTTTGAAATGCAATGTCATGAAAATGTAAGATATTTTTCTTTTTTTTATGCTAGGGATGCTATGAAGATGCATGATTTTTTTTATAAATGTCATGAAAATGCAAGTTTTTTTTTCTTTTTTTTTTTTGAATGCTAGGGATGCCATGAAAATGCATGATGATTTTTTTTTTAGAATGCTAAGAATGTTATGAAAATGCAGGCAATGAATAGCCCTTTTTTTTTATGCATGAACGAAGGATATGAGAAACAGATAAATAAAGAAAGAAGTACACTCCCTTTTGTGCCCTAGTCAGGTGGAACCTAATATTCGACAGTCACTATGTTCAATCTATCAGTGCAAGATTTTTCAGGACAGTCTAAACTTCTAAAAGTCACGGTTCCCAGATTGCCCTTATCTATAAAGACAAGGTCCCAAATCATGAATTAATCACAAGTAGGGATAAACCCTTTCAATATGATTAGTTCATGATATTAGTAACAATCTGAGTGGTGTCTCAACAAATGTCAAGTGAGCATAAAGCCCCTCAATAACAAAAGCCGAGACCCCTCATACTCCTCGGGTTCGCACAGACTCGGGTATAGAGCCCAAAAAGTGTGTGAGGTAAGTGATAGTGATGTGTGTGAGGGAGCATACAAACCTGTACAAAAATTTAAAAGAAACTACCCCCAACCTGTAAAAACATATATACAAGAGCTTGCCCAAAGAATCATCCGTCCTAGGGTTTCAACAATTATTCACAATTAAATACAAAATATATACAGGTACATCATGTCAAAACAAACATAGGACTAACGCTATCGATATTTACACGTAACAAAATAAATAAAATCCATTTACACACAAAAAGAAAACAAAAAAAAAAAGGATAAAAAGGGTAAAATAAATAAATAAAAATTATTAACAATTTGCACAACTAACAACAACAGGCTTGACTCTCCAAATGTCCCCAGATGGAGTCGCCATCTGTCGCGACCGGATCGCGGTGGGAAATATAGCAACTCATAGGATTTTAAAATATGACAATGGAAAAATGGAGTCGCCACCAATTTTATTTGAATTTGGAAAAATTGGAAAACCTCTCTTTGAAAATGGTCTTTGAAACCGATTGGATTCGGAGTCGGTTATGCTTAGGGAAGGGTGGAAACTTAATCCCACTGCACCCCTAACACACCCGTCCTAAGACGATACCTTAAGTTAATTGTGCAAATTATTAACAATCTTTGAAAATATTTATTTTACCCCTTTTTGCAAACATTGTAACTAAAAAACGAAACCACAAAATTATGAAAATTTAAATTTGGCTTGACAGAAATGAAATTCTGCTCCTACGTATCCCCTGGTGCAATGGGGAACTCAAAGTTACGTAGTTCTTTATAAAATAAGTGTGGGTTGGTTGATTTTATTTAAAAAAAAATTATTTGAAAGCGAATCCTTTTTTTTTTTTTGCACAGGATTCAAGTTAGCACTAGGCTACTCAATAAACCCTTATGATCCAAAAGATAATGAAGATAGCATTCACTATTCAATCATCATCATTGGTCATTGCATGGATTAAAAGATTTTTTTTCTTTATTATTTTTTTTATTTTGCTATTTTTATCACTTTTAACTCCCAAAATTTAGCCCAACAAACTGATGATACATGAAATAAAAAAGAAAAAGAAAACGTGAAAAGAAAACAAAGAAACAGATAACCTGAAACTAAAAGATACAACAGTAAGGACCTCGTTTACGACCAGATTAGCAGGAGAGGGTGGCTGGCTTCTTCGGTTCGACGGTCGAATGGAGGTAAGGATGAGATGGATTCGACGGTCGGTTGGAAAGGGGTGATTCTGTTTTGGGGTTTGACAGTGGGTTAGAGGTAAGGATGGGATGGATTCGACGGTCGGTTAGAAAGGGGTGATTCTGTTTTGGGGTTTGACAGTCGGTTGGAGGTAAGGATGGGATGGATTCGACGGTCGGTTGGAAAGGGGTGATTCTGTTTTGGGGTTTGACAGTCGGTTGGGGGTAAGGATGGGATGGATTCGACGGTCGGTTGGGAAGGGGTAATGGATTCGACGGTCGGTTGCAATTGATGAAGATGGTGGAGTCACAGTTTTTGGGATCCGACAGTCGGATGTGGTAGAGTTTGGTTGATGGTGTGAAGGTTTGGATGGGTTGTCGGTGAGGGGGTAGTAACTGGTGTGGTTCGACGGTCGGTGGTGCGGATATGGTAGTGTTTGTGAAGTTGGTTGAAGGCCAGTGCAGGAGTTCGACGGTCGAATGGGAAGTGAGGATATGATGGTATTTTGTGAAGTGGGTTGAGGGTCCAATGGTGTGGTTCGACGGTCGAATGAAGTGAAGGTCAGTGATGTAGTTCGACGGTCGGTAGAGGGAATGATGGTATTGTGAAGTGGGTTGAGGGTCCAATGGTGTGGTTCGTGGGGTTCGACGGTCGGTTAAAGGGGAAGGATGTGGCTCTTTGGATTTCGACGGTCGGTTGGTTGAAGATGGTGGTTACGCGTGATGATGGAAAGCGTATGATGGTTGGGTTCATAGTTTAGGGGATTCGACGGTCGGTGGGAGAGGATTTGGGGTTCGACGGTCGGTTGGGAATCATTTGGGATTCGACGGTCGGATGTGATGGAAGTAGGTGATGTGGTGAGAGATGGAAGGTCGTTGGATGTGGATATTGAAGGTGAGTTCTCTGGTGGTTTTGGGTAATGTGTTGCGAAAGGAGAGGAGTGCCGGTGTGTGTATGGTGCTCATGGCTTAAAAACAAGAATAGGAGAAGAAGATGGACAAAGATAACTAACCACCAAGATCCAAGCATGCATTTGAACATTACATTTTTACTCACAACAAAGTGCAAGGATAGTGATGAGAAATGGCTTACCTCTTCTGTGCTACCAGTAACACACTCAACTCAAAAAGAATCAAAAATCCCTTTCGTTCCCAGCAGCCTCCCCAGTATTCTTGCTTTTTTTTTTCTTTTCCAGCTACCACCAGGGATCAACCCAACATCATCAATCTTCTTTCCTTGGCTGAAGATGGGATGATTTGGGGAAGATAAAAGAGGGTGGTCGTGAAGATGGACATGTGTCGCGACCGGGATCGCGGCGGGAAAATAGCAACTCGAATGTGTTTTAGAAATATGACAATGGAAAAATGGAGTCGCCACCAATTTTATTTGAATTTGGAAAAAATTGGAAAACCTTTTATTTGGAAATGGTCATTGGAACCAGATCGGATTCGGGAGTCGGTTATGCTTAGGGAAGGGTGGAAACTTAATCCCACTGCACTCCTAACGCACCCGTCCTAAGACGGTACCTTGGGTTAATTGTGCAAATTCTTAATAATCCTTTGAAATATTTATTTTACCCCTTTATACAAAAGCATTATAACTATTTACAAGAGCGAAACCACAAAATTATGAAAATTTAATTTGGGCTTGACAGAAATGAAATTACTGCTCCTACGTATCCCCTGGTGCAATGGGAACTCAAAGTTACGTAGTTCTTTATAAAATAAGTGTGGGTTAGTTGATTTTATTTAAAAAAAGATTTTATTTGAAAGCGAATCCATTTTTTTGCACAGGATTCAAGTTAGCACTAAGCTACTCAATAAACCCTTATGATCCAAAAGATAATGAAGATAGCATCCGCTATTCAATCATCATCATTGGTCATTGCATGGATTAAAAGATTTTTATTTTTCTTTATTATTTTTTTTATTTTATTTTTTTTCTATTTTTATCACTTTTAACTTCCAAAATCTAGCCCAACAAACTGATGATACATGAAATAAAAGAACAAGAAAACATAAAAAGAAAACAAAGAAAAAGATAACCCGAAATTAAAAGATACAAAGATAGCAGGACCTCGTTTACGATCGATTAGCGGGAGAGTGGACCGGCCTCTTCGTTCGACTCGTCGGATTGGAGGTTGGTGGATCTGAGGCAAGCTTGTTATTTGGTGGCTGTGGGGACGATGGGATCACGATTTGGAAATTGGGGTCCGACAGTCGGTTGGGAATGGATCTGGCCTTTTGGTATTCGACGGTCGGTTGAAGGGTTGATGAAGATGATGGGGGTGACGTTTGTAGATGGGGAAGAATCTGGCTTCTTGGTATTCGACGGTCGGATAGAGGGTGTTTGGTATGGAAGTTGCTTGATTGGAATTTGATTTGGGTTCCTACGGTCGGTAGAGAGAGTATGAGGACTGTTTAGAGGTGTGGAGGATTGAGAGGTAGGTGGTTTGGTTTGTGGGGTCCGACAGTCGGATGTGATGGAGTTTGTACTTGAATTCGACGGTCGGAAAGGGGGAAGGATGAGATAGATTCGATGGTCGGTTGGGAAGGGTGATGGGTTCGACGGTCGGTTGGGAAGGGTGATGGATTCGACGGTCGGTTGGGAAGGGTGATGGATTCGACGGTCGAGTGAGAAGGGTGATGGATTCGACGGTCGGTTGGGAAGGGTGATGGATTCGACGGTCGAGTGAGATGAAGGTGAGTGGTTTTGTTTTTGGGGTCACAATGGTGTGGTTCGACAGTCGAGTTGGAGGTGAAGGTGGGTTTTGTGAAATTGGTCGGGGGTCACAATGGTATGGTTCGACGGTCGAGTGAGGAGAGGGATTTGGTTTGAGGAGTTACGGTCCGACGGTCGTGAGGAGGAAGGTTTGGAGGTTTGGGATTAATTCGACGGTCGGTTGCAATTGATGAAGATGGTGGAGTCACAGTTTTTGGGATCTGATAGTCGGATGTTATGGAGTTTGGTTTCTGTGCAGTCCGACGGTCGGATGAAAGGATGGATTCGACGGTCGGCTGGGAGGTTTTTGAATTCTTTGGTGGTTTAAAAAATGTGATGCAGAAGGGGTGGATTTGGTTTAAAGGATTATGGCCCGACGGTCGGTTGTGATATGATCTTATGGTGGCGAAGGTGATGAGAATGGGGTGAAGTTTGGAGGATCCGGGATCGGTCGGTTGAAGAGGGTCCGGCTTTGTGGGATTGTCAAAATGAGGTGGTGAACGTTTTGTCGGCTTCACGTGGTGGCTGCTACGGTTTGGTGGGGTTCATGGTTTTGGGTTGGGGATGGTGTTTGGTTGATGGTGATGGATGTTTGGACAGGTTGTCGGTGAAGGGGTTCACGTAAATGGTGGTTGGTCGAAAGAGATGGTTATGAAGTTTTGGTGCGATTCGATGGTCGGTGGTGAGGATGTGGTAGTGGTGAAGTTGGTTGAAGGCCAGTGCAGGAGTTCGACGGTCGAGTGGGAGGTGAGGATATGATGTTGTTTGTGAAGTTGGTTGAAGGCCAGTGGTGGAGTTCGACGGTCGAATGGGGAATGATGGTGTTATTGAAGTTGGTGGTTACAGCGTGATGATGGAAAGCGTATGATGGTTGGGTTCATGGTTTAGGGGATTCGACGGTCGGTGGGAGAGGATTTGGGGTTTTGAGTTCGACGGTCGGTTTAGGGATATGGTATTCGACGGTCGGATGTGATGGAAGTAGGTGATGTGGTGAGAGATGGAAGGTCATTGGATGTGGATATTGGAGGTGAGTTCTCCGGTGATTTTGGGTAATGTGTTGCAGAAGGAGAGGAGTGCCGGTGTGTGTGTATGGTGCTCATGGCTTAAAAACAAGAATAGGAGAAGAAGATGGGCAACATGACTAACCAGTCAGGATCAAAGCATGCATTTGAACGCTACATATTTACAGCAGTGCAAGGATAGTGGTGAGAAAGGGCTTACCTCTTCTGCGCTACCAATGGCAAACTCAACTCAAAAAGAATCAAAAACTCCCTTTCGTTCCTAGCAGCCTCCTCAGTATTCTTGCTTTTTTTTTCTTTTCCCAGCTACCACCAGGGATCAACTCAACATCATCAATCTTCCTTCTTTGGCCGAAGATGGGATGATTTGGGGAGGATAAAAGAGGGTGGTCGTGAGGATGGAGATGGTGGGGATATGATGAAGATGGGGTTCAACGGTCCGACGGTCGGTTGAAGATGGGTGATTTTAGTGAAGGGGTTCACAGTGGTATGGAGATTGGAGAAGGAATAGTGAAGGTTGGACGTGGAAATGAGATTGAAAGTGGAGGTGGGATCAAATTCTGGATTTTGATGGAGGTTGGTTTGTGGGGTGATTGTTGGGTTTTATTTGGTTGGAGAAGGATGGTTTGATGGAGGCTGTTATGGGTGGAGTTCACGTGGAAGATGGATGGGATGTGAGAAGGATTTTGAAGGAATTGGGTTGTCCAGCCTTTGGAAGAAAAATGGCAGAGGCATTTATGGAGGGATCCTTCACATTTTGGAGGGAAGAGTTGTCATGGATGTGATGATTGTTCACCGTATGGGAGATTGGCAGCTTCCTTCAAATTTTCCATCTTCTCCCAACAAATCTCCCTAAAATCCTCCTTTTTTATCAAAATTCTCTCTTTTTTATTTTTTTCTGCTGACCCTTTCTTCTCTTTTTTTTCTTTTGCGTCAATCACTCCTCCCTTTTTTTATTGAGTCCCCACCCCCTTGCAAAGATGTGACTATTTTTTATATTTTTTTTCTTTTATTATTTTATATTTTACTTTTTTTATTTTCTTTTATGTTATTTTTCTTTTCTTCTTTTTTTTTTTTTTTTAGCTTATTCAAAATTGGGTGTTCACAAGATGGTTCACGTTTTTTTTTTTTTAGAGGTGAAGATGAGATGAAGGATGATCAAGGTAGATGGGGAGTTCAAGGTTGAAGGGGTTCTGCTTATGGTTTTTGGGAAGTGGCCTGCTTGCGAGAAAAGAGAAGGAAAAGAAGAAAAAAATCTCTTTCTGTGTTTCGTCCCCCCCTCTCAAATGTGAGTGGGTGAGGGGTTTATGTGGAGAGAGGTGTGAAAAGAAATGGGATCAGAACGTGAGTGGGTGCTGCAGCAGAAATTACGCGAAAGAGGTTGCGTGTGTGCAGTGAGTGGGTTAAGTGTGTGCAGGTGAGGACAGAAAAATCAGAATGAGTGTGACCATTTTTTTGTTTTTTTTTGTTTATTAAGCTGGGCTTATGTGTTTGGGCTAAGAAAAAAAAAGTCAATAATGTGAACTTGAATTTTTATTTTTTTTTATATTTTTTTTTACTTCTTTTTTTACTTTTTTTTCTTCTTTTTTTTTTTAGCCCGGTCAAAATTGGGTGTTCACATAGGATGTCTTACCTCTTTCCTGTATTTCTGTTATTTTCTATCTGTATATTGTGTCCCATCGAAGACGACGACAAGGAGGTTGGAACTCCCGATTTTCTCAGCTTCTGGCCTGATCGCGACTAGCATCTATTGTGGATTATGGAGGCACGCTCATGCGGATTTCTAGGCGATGTGCGTCTGACCTTCCATGGAGGGCCGAACTGCTGGCACATCAACCTAAATTCCGATCGCTGTGTTTACTTGGGGGACGTGTCGATCTCTTTGGCCTGGAAGCGTCATAAGCCGCCGATCTTTACCTACTGCATCAACATACGTTTGGAGTTTTATCTGCCCATCCGGGAGATGTGGGGTGACCGCTACTACACCCCGCAGGAGGATTCTTTTGATTCCACTGCTCGGGTTCCGGCCCGTGACTCTGTGGCTCCTATGTGGGTTTCCTCAGATGAGGAAGACCCCGAGGAGGTTCCCGAGGAGGATCTCGTGGAAGATCCTGAAGAGGATCCTGATACGATTCCTCCTCATCTGAGAGACTGATAATGCTGGTAGTTACTGATGGCTACCAGTGTTTTATTTTGGGGGCCTGATGTCTTAATTGTAGTGGGCTGTATATTTCTGATATCTTGGAAATGTATATGTATGATCCTTTAGATAGGTATAATTTTACTTTTTGGTATATCGGGCTTTGTAATTAAACAAATTTGATATAATTATATATATATATATATATATATATATATATATATATAATGTTGATCAAATGTATGCTTTACTTTTGTCTTGCTCTTTATGCCATTTACGTTCGTCGCTATATTTTACTAATTATCATCATAACAAAAAAAAAATAATCACCATTTTATTTATACAACTTTAATCGAGATAAACTTTAAATAATAAAAAGAATCAAATCTTAATTTATAAATTTTATTTTCTGTATTATAATTGATAATATGACATTTCCTCTTAAAAAAGAGCGTTACACAGCTTCTCCTACTCCACTTACTAGGCCTCAGAAGGGGCCTGAATCAATCTTGATAGAAAAATGGCGAAACGTGGAAACATGGCAGCTACTATGGTCTTGGTGAAGTGGAAAAATGTGCCCCTGAAGCAGGCCATTTGGGAGTTTTATTATGATTTTCTCTAGAAATATCCTCATTTTTACCCTTGAGGACAAGGGTAATATAACCATGTCATTTCCATTATGCATTTTCTGTTTTCTCTTATTGTAGCCACGTGGCAACTGAGTTGTTACTGCATACATATTTTCTTTTATTTTTTCTATTTTTAGTGTTGATTCTGTTAGTACCAGTACCACTTAATAGGGGAGCATGTGCCCATCATGAAATCATAATGAGAATCACGTTTATTTCCTCACCTTCCATTTGAAATTCTCTGCACTGTTACATCACTTTTGATCACCGGAGTACTCTTATTTCAACTAAGCTACTCCCTGGTTAAGAGTGCTGAAGGTTTCGAGCTCTCAGTTCCTGATCTTCTACATTTCTTCTTCTATTCTTCAATTCCTGTCGCAAGATCGTCGACGATGCCAGCTAATTTGTAGATGACGATGGGTGATGGCTTTAGTGGAGGGAGGGTCAGACTAGTGGGGGATGGTGGATGCTACTCTCTCTTTGTTAGGGAAGAAGATGGAGTCTGAAAATCCGAATGGAATTGGGAAATAACTTAAGCCTTGACCCAACTCTACATCTTGGAGCCTTGACCCAGGAACTTTTTTGTTTTTTTTTTTAAAAATATTTATTATTTAAAATTTAAAATTTATTATATTATATAAATATTAAAATTTTATTTATCTATATTCCATTTTTAAAAAAAATTATCATTATTAATTTGAAAATTTAAAGACAAATATAAAAGAGGATAAAATTATAATTGCATCTTATTGCTATTTTTTGTGGGTGCAATCTTATTACAAATTTAAAGATTTAAAAATAAATACAAAGAAGATAAGGTTATAAATACATCTTATTACTTATTTAAATTTTTAATCATAAATACAAAAATAAAATTCAAATAATTTTTGTTATTGTTTATTTTTCAATTTAACAAAAAAAAATGCGAATTGACAAACATGTAACGTCGGTCACTACGTATAATCACAAAAGCCTAAACGGCCTAAAAGGTTTTTTTGCAAAATATTAAAGCCATAAAAGGCCTAAAAGGTTGATCCGTCAAAACTAATAGGTGTTTTTCAAAAACACAAAGTCTAGTCTATTTAATTAAATAAGCTTTTGTAAAATATATTAATTTTTTATTTTTATTAAATAAGTCAAGTCAAATTAAGTTTTAAATAAGTGAGGCCGTAAATTTTCAATAAACCACCTGATTTATTTTCATTCTTAATTTCATTTCATTCCATCCTAAACTCTATTTTTTTCTTCTCCGCATATTGAAGAGAATGAGACAGAATGAGAATGACATAAACTTTGTATTCTCACAGTCGAATAAGGATTAATCTCATGAGTTATTCAAATAGGTGGAACTTGTAAAAATACCTCGTAGTCTCAAAAAAATCTTACAATTACCTCTTAAGCATCATACAAGTTATAATTTTTGAATTTTCTTACTTCATTTATCACATTTATTCAATTCATCTTAAATTTATAACTCATTTTTATCATTCTCTTCTATGTAAATGTAGGCTTTTTTACTATTTAAGCAAAATTTATTAAATTGATTCCATAGATTTAGTTCTATCTGTTTATTATATATACTTGAGTATATTGATAGGCAAAGCTTGCCTAATAATTAATCAATATTTTATTTTACTCATGGTATTTTATTTTAAATTATATGAATTTCTTAAGAAATATGTTTTCATTTATTTAATAATTTAATAAAAAAATAACTAAGAAAAGAATCACAAGTTTGATACTAAATGAAAAAAAATTAAACAAGATTATAATTACAAACTCAAAAAAGAAATTAGTATAAAAATATAAATTACACAATAGTTTACATTATGCTAAATCATTTCTAATATGTAAATTATTTCAATAAATTCATAGAAAGATGCATATTTTCAATAACTTGAAAGGTATATGGTTCTTCAATACCTTCACAAAAAGATATATTTTTTAATGTGTAAATTACTTTTTCTAATAATATTAATTTTTTAGAGAGAAACAATATTTCATCTCTAATTATTTTTTAAAATAATTTTCTATATTAGTTTTTAAATTTCTTCAAATAATATTTACTATTTAGAGATAGAATTTTTTCATCTCTAACTTTATTTCTAATTAAAATAATTATTTATCATTTAAAGACAAAAATTAGAAATAAATTATAGTAATAACGGATGAATTATATCTCTAATTCCATCTCTAAATGATTTTGACTTTTAAAATGATTTGTTAACCAAACATAGATAAAATTAGAGATAAATTGTGTCAAAGATAGATGAATTTTATCTCTAATTTTATCTTTAATAAGTAAAATTAACATTTTGTCGTTAATTTATTTTTTCCATCTCAATTAGAGACGGAATTTATTTCATCTATAAAAATTATTTCTAAATCAAATTTTTCTAGTAATAGTTCAACCATAAATTTAATTAATTAAACCAATTAAACTATAACTTGAAAGGTGTCGCCGGTTAAATCTCCCGTTAAATCTCCCGTTGAATTTTTAAAAACATTGGTTTTACGATATGTTCTCTCTTTGAGATTGTTCCAATTAAATAGAGATGAGACCGTATATTTAATTTTTTTTGGGATTGCTATGAAGTCCAGCGAGGTGAATATTCCTTAAGCTGGCGGTGTGGCTTCTGTATGTGTGACACCACTGCATGGAAGGCATAATCAGAAAAATGAATTGCACAATACCTATTACCCTTTTCATATCCTCCCACTTCATTATATGTTTATTTCGTTAACTTGAGAAGGATGCATAGCAAATTAATACCACCATTTAGTCTCGTTCCAGCAAAAACCATCTTCTTAGTTTTCTTTAATAGTTTTCTTTAGTGCTTATTTAGAATTTTTTTATAAGTTTTTAAAAAGTACTTTTATTATATTCTTTTAACTTTGGATGAACTTTTTTAAAAAAAGTTGAAATACAAATAAAAAAAGTACAAATTTTTTTCTTTAACTTTCATTTTGTACTAAAAGGTTTTATGTTCGAATTCTATTAATAGTCATTGATAAATTATCTATAAATATTATATAAAATCTTGTTAAAGCTTGTGACATTTTTTTAATCTCTCTATTCCTTAAACTTTTTGTTACAAAAAAAATTGGTAACATAAAAAAAAACTATTTAAACATTAAAAAAAAAGGTTTGAATCCTCTCTTATAATAAAATGATTCTGTTACAAGAGAATAGACACAAGAGGATGCAAGAGAAATGTAAGACCACCATTCTCTTGTGTCTATCTCTCTTGTAACATGATGACCTTATTACAAGAAATGATCTAAATTCAAAAAAAAAATTACTTCTCAAATTTTATATTCAAACATAAAATAACTCTTACTTTTATTAAAAGATCTTTCAAAAGAAAACCATATAAAGAAAGGTTTTCTTTTAAATGCTCATCCAAACCAACCCTCATTTATGGAAAAAAAAAAGTCTCCTTTTTAATGAAAGAAAACCATTTTATTCAATCAAACACTTGAGGAAAGCTTTGCCGTACGTTGATTGTCATTTTTAGGAGTGTATGATAACTAACTGTATTTTCTCAATAAGTTGTCTTTTAAATAACAAACAGGTTATAAAAATCACACTAAAAATGTAAATGATTAAAATTGAATAAAATTAGGTTTGGCAAAGTTTGGAGAGCAATATAATTTCTAAAAACCATAAATTAAGAACCCAAATTGTCGAAAAAAAAGGAGAATGATAAATAGCCTGGGAAATTTCTTGAGCCCGGATAACGTTCTTACTTCTAATACCTTTGTTTTTTTTTTTTAATTTTTATTCTTTGCTTAAAATATTGACAATTACACTTAGTCGAGCACACTGGGCCTCTCTATGGCGGGCACTGCAGCAATAATAAAAAAAAGGCTTACATAATCTAATTTCCTTTAATCAAGGGCCAATATCTTATTTATGTTAATATACAAGTTAAATGTACAATATATATAAACAAAGTACTTAAAATTAAGAACGATGCAACTCGTCACTCTCAAGAATATATACTCTCTTTCTAAAGGGAAAGGGAATAAAGGGGATAATTGGGTAGCTAGTAATGACCCCATTTGGCTGATAAGATTGTTCTTGGAGTTATTAGTGCTTTATATTTTTACACAAATTCCCATACTAGAACCATGATCCGTACGTAACCTACACAACAAGTAGCAAATTAAATAATCTCGTTACTTGTTCATTTATAATTTAATATTTAATTTATAGCTTTTTTATATTAGTATAGGATATATTTATTTTATTTTAAAATAAAATATATTTTAATATTTATTTATAGTTATATTAATATATAATATTTATATGAGATATTAAATTTAATGATAAAAAATATTTTTTAAGAATTAAACAATAATATTTGTTAGAATTGACAAAACGAATTTAACCCGTTAGGTTAATCCGTTATTTTTTTACAGATTGAATTCAAAGATTGAACTTATATTTTTTTTCAACCTGCATAACCCGCGGATTAAGCGGTGTGGGTCGAGTTAACTCATCGAGTTGGTTCTTTTCTTTTAAAAAAAGTGACAAGTATACTATAAATGAAAAGTTCTTTGATGTTATATAATTTATATTTGAATATTTAATTAGGTTATTTTAAAAATTATTTTTAGATATGTGATTTGTAATTTTTTATCATTATTGTTTATTATTTTTTTTAAAATTTTTATAGTATTTTTTGGTTTTTAATATAATTTTTTTTGTTTTTTAGTCGATTAAGCGAGTTGACTCCTCAACCCGTCTACTTTTTTTCATTTTATCTTTCATGCTGGCTAATCCGCTAATCTACCTTAAAACAGAGTAGGTTAACTTTTCTAACTTATATCTTAAAATGGACCAACTCACCTCGCCCCATATTTTAGTGGGTTGAGACGATCGAAACGAGACGAGACGAATTAGCTTGTTTTATCAGCTCTAATATTATTTGTACTCTACTTTCCGTGTAATATGCATAAAAACTATTGCATTTCAATAATTAAGGAAAATATTTTATGTATAATTTTTATATGTATATTATATTTATATTATATGTTAATTAAAAAATATTAAATTAATTTATATATGATTGTTATACTTTTTTAAAATATAAAATAAATTTATAAGTAGATTAAAAAAATTAAATGTATAAAAATTTGAAGAATAATTAAACTAAATGATTAAATGGGAAAACCCAGGAAACAAAGGCTGCACTTTGATGTTGCCTTCAGGGTGTTGTATCCAAAAGGTCAAGATCTTTCTTTCTCTCCTTACGAAGCAATTAAAAGAGCCAATGCGTGTACCAAAAACAAAGGAAAAAAGCCAATGCGTATGTACAAAAAAGAAAAAAAGAGAGCCAAAAAAGAAAAAAAGAGAGCCAATGCGTAAGGAACACACGGAATATATCTTTAGTTGTCTCTTTATTAAAGAAAGTTCCATCTTTCTTCCCCATTTCAATTTCTAAAATCCCACTTCTTTGAAGCCCATTACATTATACATTACCTCTTCTCACAGGTAATCTTGTTGATTGCTTGATGAGTTAACCCAAATCAACCTTGTTCTGCACTGAAAAGGACAAGAGCTTGCAAAACTTTATAATACCAAATCCCCCCTCAACTCAATTTCTCTTTCTCAAGTCTCATATAACTCAAAAAGATGTCTTCTCAAGCTCAACCACAGCAACAGCCACAGCAGCCTGTCCAAGTTTACCCAACCACTGTCCCAAATCAGCCACCTTCCCACCATTCAAATGGGTCTTTTGGGACAGTTTTCATTGTCCTTGCCATAATACTAGTTGTTTCTGCAGTTGCTTGCGTTCTTGGACGGATTTGCAACAGGCGCTCCAACAACCAAAACCAAAACCACAACCAGAGACCCTTTAAGAAGCATAGGCAGCAAATCCACAACTTCCTTCAAAGAGAAGGGGACATTGAATTTGGGGTTGACAAAAGAATCCCAAGAACTGCTGGGCCTAATGGACATCATGGAGCTGGCACAGCAGGACCCCAGCCACCAGCTAATGGTAACATGAAAGGTTTTGAAATGAAAGTTGGTCATGAAGGAGAGCTTAGAGCAGGTGCATGATGGAACTATAAGAGGACAGTATGTATACTTAGCCATCTTACGTTGACAACCGTTCCCACTATTTCGTACCATTGTGTCTCTTTCTCTTTATCTTTGCTTTTCAGTCTTAGATTTCCAACTGTATGATGAAAATGTACAATTATGTTCTCTACTTTTTTATGCCTGTTTTACACCTCAAATTTATTATTGGAAATGTGTAACATTATATCAATAATTTTCTACATAATCTCACATGTAATTAAATGGTTATGCATATATTTTTATTATTTCTTTTAATGATGCAGAAATAACATTATTTTTGTTTAAAAAAAAAAATAATTTGGCAACGGCTTGTGTGGTCGAAAAAGAAAAAAGAAAAACAGAAACGCTGTCCAGGTGCCATCAATCTTGAGAAGGTATAGTTTGGGTTTTGTGCTGCATTTGGAAGACAAGGAACAAAAAAGTTTTTAATCAACGAGGTGGTCTCCAAAGGAATGTGCTGATCTTGCTGGTAATTGTTGGGAGGAATACGTTGCAGCCTTAGGTTAAGGTTTTTAAGGCTGTTATTAGTCCTGGTGTTTTTTCTTTCCTTCCTTTGGAAGCGATGTTGGGAGGTCCTCATTTTCTTTACTCATAGGTTTTGTTTGTAACCTGTTCATTTATTTTAATGATAAGCTATTTTTTGGCAAAAAATAAAAGAAAGTTGTTAAAAAATGAAACCAATATTCTAGGAACGAAATAAAAATTATTTATTTGGCACATATAAAAAATATATTGCATATGAAAATATGTGACACATAGTAGTGCTAAGGAAATCCAAGTGGCTAATGAAGCAATTGATCAATAGTACTAAAGCAATTGAATTAGGTAATACCGATGTTGCCTAAAATTAAGAAAATTGCTTAAGAATTGTCATGAAGAATCAAGTGTAAACGCAATCCTGTTAGTATTGGAACTACCTTATCAAGATAATACTAATGCTATTTGAAAGAAACTTTGATAGTACAAATGCTGTTAATGTTAAGATAAGTGCATGATAATACTGAAGTTGTCATCAAGTCGATAAGCAAATAAATGTGATCAACAGTCATATCTTGGAGTTAGATATAAAAAGGGGAATAGCAACAATATTGATGTTGTTAAAAAAAAATTCCAGAATTTGGCTAAGTCTTATGAATCAACTCTACAAAGTTGTATAGTGACAATATTGATGTTATTGAATGAAGATTTTGAAATGTCTTAGTCAAAACAACATGTGATAGACACATGACCTTTTAGAATATCTTCAGTTATAAGAGTGCAAGTCATGGGCAAAACCTCACGATAGGAAGTTATTTCCACTACTCTCCATTCAGGTGTACGTGACTTACAAAGAGGACATGCATAGGGGAATTGCGCTGGTGGAAGAAAGCAATAACTGTCAACGACAAATGGCATTATCTTGGTGTGCATCAGATCACTGCAACATTGTCGAATGCAAGGAGAAAGTTATTGTGTTCATCTATAAATAGGGGGTCTTGGTAACATTTGCAAAATGTTTTGAACACTCGACTCTAGGAGTGCACAACCCGACCTGCCGACCCGTCAACCTGAACGACCCGACCACATATATCTGGGTTGGTTCAGGTAATCAGGTCGATTCGGGTAAAATTTGACAAACCCGTTGAATATCGATTCGGGTAACGGGTTTAGTGACCCAACCCGATGACCCGACTAGATGATCCAATAAAACGACGTCGTTTTGTCTATATTCAAGTTTTTTTTTATTTTTTCTTACAACCTGATCTGGTGACCCGACCAACCTGACTAACCCGATTAACTAACCCGAACCAACCCAAACCAACCTGATTCTAATCGGGTTGGTTCGGTTCAGGTTACTCAAATTTTTTCCCCTCGACCCGACCCGACCCGACTCGAACTCACATGATTGGTTTGAATTTTTTTCTCCCCTAAACCCGACCCGACTCGACCCGTGAGCACCCCTACTCTACTCTCTACATTTCTCACTAATGACCACCATTTTCATTTTCATTTTCTAAATTAGCCAACATTTTCTAGATTACTAGCTTCAACCTTATGAGTAATCCGTAGCTTGTATCTTGTTTTCAACTTATGCTTGGATTTGCACTACAATTGTACTTTCAAGTTTGGATTCAATTATGATTATCATTCAATCATTTTTACATTGTTTACATTTGTTGATATTTGATATGTGCTTTTACATACTTTCATACTAATTTATCATCGAGTATCACAAGTCTAGACTTGAAATGTAGACATTCTTAAATAGGTTAAAAGAGATGTAATTAGCATTAGCAATAGCAATAGTTTTGATGATAACAAATAAGAAAGAAATGGTGGTGCAAAGATCAAGTTCCAAGACTCTTCGAGTTTAACTTATAGGACTTAGATCTTGTGCAAGGGTTAAAAAGAATCATATTGAGCTCAAATTTGTTTTAAAATCTTTACAAGTGTTTCTTATTTGTTGAAATGCCCAACAAACATGTTTTGAAAGAGCTAATCATGGTGGTAGTTCAAATCTATGAAAAATAGTCAAGTTTATGATTTGCAAAACTAACATTTGGTTACTCTTTTGATGATATCTTTCAAAATATTTTTAGTTTTATTTTGAAACTTTTTTCATATGAAAATAGACTCAAAAATCTTTCCAATGAATAGTCGTTTGTTTTAAACGGATGAGAAACAAAGAACTTATGACCTTTTTAAGAATTAGTTTTCAAAACAAGTATGCAATAACCGATTATGGAATATCCATAAACAGTTATTCACTAAGTCAGAAACGCATCTTTATGTTTCTAATAGCTCATAACCGATTATGACATTTCAATAACCAGTTGTTTGCGTGCTACAGTGTTTCCTGATTAAACCAATAACTAGTTATTCAAAACCAATAACCGATTATGGAAAACCAATAACCAGTTATTGGAAATCAATAACTAGTTATCTAGGTTGACAGAAAATGTGAATAACAGATAGTTTTTGACATTTATTACTCCCAACTACCACTAATGGCTCTAAAATGCATTGGGCTATAAATACAAGTGTTTGGGCATTAAAAAAAAGCTGAAAAACAATCTGAAAATTGTTCTTCAGCATTGAACATGAGTTTTAACTCTTATTTCTCATAAACCCCTATTTTGAACTTTAGTGTATGATTCCTTGATACCCATTGAGCTTCAATTTGTAATATCTACTCTTGTGAGAGTTTATCATTCAATCTCCATTTGATTTCCTGTAAAAGAGGGTGAAGTATCCCTCAAGAGATAAAAGGATGAGGTATCCCTTGAAAGAGTAAAGGGTGAGGTATCCCTTGTTTGTAAAAGAGAGTGAGGTATCCCTCAAAGATTGTAAAGGGTGAGGTATCCCTGTTTTGAGGCTCAAGCATAAAGGGTGAGGCATCCCAGAGGTGTGTTGAGTGCTCTCAGTTGTAAAGGGTGTCAAGCACCTATTCAAGCTTGAAGGTTTAGTGAAAAATCTAAGATGGTTCACTTGAAGACTGGACGTAGGTCATAAGAGGTGGTTGAAGTAGGATAAATCCGTGTATTTGCTCTTCTCAACTCTATCTCTTTACATTTATGCTTTAATCTTATATGCTTACTTGAATACTTTCTATCTTGGCTTATTTATTTGTGAGTGAAGTGATTAATCTCATTTATCTAATCACTTCAATTAATCAATAACTTCAACGAAAATTGATATACAAGTGTTTTGTGAAAGATTTGTGAAAAGTTTTTATAAACTCAATTCACCCCCCTCTTGAGTTTGAAACTACTTAGTAACAAGTGGTATTAGAGTTAGGCTCTTGTATAAAGAGCTTAGCAGCTTCAAGAGAAGTGATGACTTCAAATGGTTTTTCTTCAAAAAGTTCTTCTCTCTATAGACCTCCCTTTATCAATTGAGATGGTTATGCTTAATGGAAATAACAAATGAAATTTTTTTATTGAAACTATTAGCTTAGATGTGTAGGATGCTATTGAAAATGATATTTTTGTCCCCACACAAGTTGTTAATGGTGTAAGAACTAACACACCAAGAAGTGAATTGACCGACGATGATAAGAAAAAAAGTCCAATATAATTCAAGAGCTAAAATCATCATTATCACAACTTTGGGGTATGATGAGTTCTTTAAAGTCTCAAATTGTAAATTAACCCAAGAAATATGGGACACTTTACAAGTAACTCATGAGGGTACTATTGAAGTGAAAAGATCAAGGATAAATATTCTCATTCATGAGTATAAGCTTTTTAATATGAACCAAGGTGAAAGCATTCAAGAAATGTAAAAACAGTTCACACATATTACAATTCATCTTGCTTTATTGGAAAAGACTTTTCCTAATGAAGATCTTATTGACAAAGTGTTGAGATGTTTAAGTAAACATTGGCAACCTAAAGTGATGACTATTGGGGAGTCAAGAAATCTTTCAACCATGACCTTGACCACACTTTTTGGCAAGATCCAAGAATATGAATTGAAGTTGAATAGACTCAACCAAAGTGAGGAGCTTGAAAAGAAAAAGAAGGGAATAACTCTCAAGGCCACTTCCTCTATGGTCAATGATGATGATGATGGAGATAGCTTGGAAATAAATGAAGAGAATCTTGATCTTCTAGTAAAGAAATTTGGAAGATTCTTTAAGAAGAATAGAGTTCAAAGAAGACCTTCTTTTTCCTAAAAGAATGCCTATCATAGAAGAAAAAGAACTTCATCCACTCCTAAATGCTATGAATGTAGAGAACCGGGACATATGAAGATGGAGTGTCCAATTTATCAAAAGAAAGTGAAAAAATGTAAGAAGAGGTCCTCAAAGGATAAGAAAAAAAGAAGAGCTTACATAACTTGGGATGATAATAATATGGACTCAACCGATAGCTCGGACAATGAGAAAATCAATCTATGTCTCATGGCTAGAGGACAAGAGGAAGATGAGGATGACACGAAGGTAACATCCTCAAACTTTAATTCTTCCCTATCCTATGATGAATTGCAAGATGTATTTACAGAATTGCATAATGAATCTATGAGGCTTGCAAAACTTGTTTCATCATCTAAAAAAATAATTTCCTCTTTTGAAAACAAAATCTCTATTTTAAACAAGGAAATTGAGAAACTAAAAATAGAAAATGAAACTTTTGGACTTATTGATGCAAATTCTTCATGCATAACATGTTCATCACTTGATAATGCATCTACATCCTTTTCTTACTTATCATGCAAAACTTTTGAAAAGGAAATTGAAGATTTGAAAAATACTCTTTCAAAATTTACTTTTGGAAGAGATAATTTGAACATATTGCTTGGGAAGTAAAGATGTATTTTTCAAAAGGCTGGTTTAGGGTACAATCCCAAAAACTAGCAAAAACTCTACAAGAATTTCTTTGTTCCCTTAAACACATCAACAAGTCCTTTCATAAAGTGTTTTCATTGTGGCAAGAAAGGACATAGTGCATTAACTTGTAATGTAAGGAAAAATATCAATAACAAGATCGGGACTAAAATGGTTTAGGTCCCCAAAAATACTTTGCCAAAAACTAACATACAAGGATCCAAGAAAATTTGGGTACTAAAAGTCAAAAGTTGAAGTGTATTGTAAGTGTGCTTGAAGGCTAAGAGTTGACTTTAGAATTTTAAAAGTGGCTACTCCAAGCACAAGACTAAAAAATACTCTAAGTTCTCTTCCTTGTCTCCAAGAATCTTGGACTTGCAATCTTTGGATAAGTGGAGACTTATTTTATGTTTTAACCTACTTTAAAGTAATACTTTTCTAACTTTATATCTTGAAAATATCTCTACATGTGATAATATGCTAGATAAGTTCATTTCTTATTTGAAATAGCATGTTTAATGAAAATATCTTTGTACTTGACATAATATACCTAAGATGATCATTGTTTGCCCTAAAGTGCATATACAAGAGGAAAACTTGGCATATTGAATCAATCATGCATTTAACTTGGCTAAATGACTTTGCTGCATATTTTTCTACATAGTCATGCATAATTTCTTTATCTCTTGAATCCAATACTGATTTGAGTGTTAGAGTTTGCCCCAACTTTGTTTTATAGGTGCTTGATCCATGCTTAAGTCCCCTAATTTCAAATCTCAAGCTCCTACGGAAAAAAATTGCTTTCTGGTGTTTCTAAAGAAGTTTAATCTGTCCTTGAGCTGAAGTTTGGTTTTTAGAGTGAAAGGAAAATAAGGCCAAGCTAAAATGATCCTCAAGATGGCATGAATTTGTGTCTTAAGAGTTGAATTCTTGAAGAATTTCTGGTTTTGGTGGTGAAATAACTAGTTATGAGGAGCAAATAACTAGTTATTTACTTATTGGAGGTGTTCTAGTACATCAAATAACCGGTTACAAGACCCTCCTAACCAATTATTGAAGCAAGTTAGTGGCTCGTGCAAAATACAAATAACCGGTTATAGATACTACCTAACCGATTATTCAAAGAAGTAGAGGCTGTGTTATTTTAAAGCCAAGCAAATAATTAGTTATCCAAATTTCATAACTAGTTATTCAAAGCAAATAGAACTTGGTGCTTTTCAAAGCCACACAAATAACTAGTTATACAAAAGTCATAACCGGTTATTGGGTCCTTCAAAACAGCAACACCAGCTCTTCCCTTGCCATTCACGAACAGCCCCTCATCACTTTCATCTTCTTCCTCTCAAACTTCCACTCACACCCACTCCCTCAAACACTTCACCCCACCTATCAACCCATATTTTTGTGTCTATGCAAAACACAACAATGGAGCCATCTATGATCGCTTAAGTGCTATGGAAGATCACTTGGATAGGATTGAGCGTTACCTTCCACCACCAGAGGACGATGGGGCTTAGACATGGTTCACATTCTTGAGCTAATCTATTTCTATTTTAGCAATATCATTATATTTCAGACTCTAACCTTTGTTGATTTATCTCTTGAGCATGATATTATCTTAGCTTGCTTGAATGATTTTAGTAATTAGTACATATGATGTTTTTGCAATGGCTATCTTGTTGAAATGATTATAATGCTGAATTGGTTATTTTGTTGCTACAGTACTTATTGCAAATTTGTTGTTTGGCAATGATTTTGTGTAACTGCTCTTTGCCAAAATCTATATATTGCATATCTTTTTTATCATGACAAAATGGAAAGAAGTCTATGACTTATTGAGAAAAGGTAAATAAAAAGGTGTAAATTCAATGATCTTGGGATTCCAAAATTAAGAGAGAGTTGTGCATCTCTAACCTAATCACCTCTTAAAAAATAGAGAGAAAGTAAGTCTCTAACACCTTTTTGTAAGTTCTAATTTATTTGAACTAACTCTTTTCTCAATGGTTGTTTGTCATCATCAAAAAGGGAGAGAATATAATTGACATTGGCAATAATAATAGTTTTGATTATAACAAATAATAAAGAAATGGTGGTACTAATATCAAGTTCTAAGACTCTTCAAGTTTAGCTTATAAGACTTATATATTGTGTAAAAGTAAAAAAGAATTATACTGAGCTTAAATTTGTTTTAAAATATTTACAAATGTTTCTTATTTGTTGAAATGCCTAGCAAACATGTTTTGAAAGAGCTAAGCATAGTAGTAGTTCAAATTTATAAAAAAATAGTCAAGTTTGTGATTTATAAAACTAACCTTTGGTTACTCTTTTGATGATATTTTTTAAAATATTTTGAGTTTTATTTTGAAACTTATTTCATATGAAAATAGATTCAAAAATCTTTCTAATGAGTGGTCATTTGTTTTAAATAGATGAGAAATAAAGAAATTATGACCTTTTTAAGAATCAATTTTCAAAACAAGTATGCAATAACCAATTATGGAATATTCATAACCGGTTATTCACTAAGTCAGGAGCGCATCTCCATGTTTCTAATAGCTCATAATCGATTATGACATTTCAATAGCCGGTTATTTGTACGCTATAGTGTTTCCTAATGAAACTAATAACCAATTATTCAAAACCAATAACCGGTTATGGAAAACCAATAACCAGTTATTGGAAACCAATAACTAGTTATTGGAAATTAGTAACTGGTTATCTAGGTTGACAGAAAACATGAATAATAGCTAGTTTTTGACATTTATTGCTCTCAACCACCGCCAATGACTCTAAAATACATTGGGTTATAAATACAAGTGTTTGAGAATTAAAGAAAAATTGAAAAACAATCTGAAAACCATTATTGAGCATTGAACACGAGTTTTAACTCTTATTTCTCATAAACCATTATTTTGAACTTTAGTGTGTGATTCCTTGATACCCATTGGGCTTCAATTTGTAATATATACTCTTGTGAGAGTTTATCATTCAATCTCCATTTGATTTCCTTTAAAAGAGGGTGAGGTATTCCTCAAAAGATAAAAAGGTGAGGTATCCATTGTTTGTAAAAGAGGGTGAGATATCCCTCAAAGATTGTAAATGGTGAGATATCCCTATTTTGAGGCTCAAGCACAAAGGCTGAGGCATCCCAGAGGTGTGTTGAATGTTCTCAGTTGTAAAGGTTGTCAAGCATCTGTTCAAACTTGAAGGTTTAGTGAAAAATCTCGGGTGATTCACTTGAGGACTGAACGTAGGTCACAAGAGGTGGATGAAGTAGGATAAATCTTTGTGTTTGTTCTTTTCAACTCTATCTGTCTACATTTATGTTTTAATCTTGTATGCTTGCTTGAATACTTTCTATCTTAGCTTATTTATTTATGAGTGAAGTGATCAATCATATTTATTTATTCACTTCAATCAATTAATAGTTTCAACGAAAATTGATATACAAGTGTTTTGTGAAAGATTTGCGAAAATTTTTTATAAACTCAATTCACCCCCTTCTTGAGTTTGAAGTCACTTGGTAACAAGAGATAGTCCATAAAGAGAGTTAGGTTCTCCTCTCCATTTTGATTAAAGGACCAAATTTTAGAAATTTTAAGTCATATATCAATCTTGTAGGTCATGTAAAACTTTGCACATTTTTTTTGTAAACATGATCTGAAAAATAAAATGCTTAATTAAGTTTTTAGTCCATGTATTTTTACTTTGTGTTCATTTTGATCATTATTTTTTTAATTGATTAGTTTAGTTCATTAATTTAATAAATTAGTGCATATTTGAGATAGCTGTAAAAATTAGATTATTTCAATAATCAATTATTGTATAATTTTTTTTTTTGTTATAATCGATTATAAGGAAAAAGTTTTATGTTTGAATATGTTAACTGAAAAATGATTTTAAGTTAATCTGTTTCATTTAGATGATATAAAAAAGAATTACTTTTATGTATTAAATTATCATAATAGGTATAAAATAATTTTAAAAAATTATTTGATTGATTAAAAAAATTATTTGATTGAGGATAAAATGATATTTACGTATTACTATTAAAAATAATCCTAACAACTTTTTGAAAAAATGCTCAAATTCTAGATTATCGTCCAATAACTTTTTTCATGTGAAAAAAATTGTTGATTTTTTGGTTTTAAAAAGCCAAACACGTTGTTTCTAAAGCAACACCTTAAAGGGTGAAAATAAAACTAAACTGAACCAAATATGCTTTTACATCTAATGTTATCTTTATGATGATTTTTCATCTAACTTTCCTTTTAATAGTGACATGTTGCGTTAGTTTTTTTTTTTTCAATCTATGACTGCGACATTAAAAACCATTTGACACATTACAATTTAAGAAGTTATTAACATGACATGTTGCCAATTAAAAATATAGTTTGCATGAAAAATAACCATAAGAGAAAAATAAGCTAAACAATTTAGATCGGCCTCTAAACCCTAGTCGCTCTCGTCAAGAGCCTTGGTTGTGTGCTGCCTGTACACAATCAGTGGTTCTTTGGGTAGTTGCCCTAAGGTTCTTTACAACCTCTAGCCCTCTCCATCAGAGACAGTCATATATTCATTTTGAAAGCTATGGTAACAGTGGATCTGACGCAACCTCTTAAATGAAAGGTATACATGAGAGCTCCCAACTTAGGTAAAGTCTAGGTTGATTTTAGGTATGAGAAATTGTCAATATATTACTGTTACTATGGTTGAATTGGATATTAGGAGTGTAATTGCTCCTATCAAAATCAAGGATGAGCAGTCTGGCTCCAGTCAAGGTAAAAATATGGCCCGAAGCTCAAAGCAAACCAAGTTGGGCATAAAATTGACACCTAAACTCTAGAAAAAGGGACTCAATCCCATGGGCTAGAGATGACACATTCAATAAGTAAATGCCAGAAAATTTTGTTAGAGCAAATGTCTTAATCATGGTTTTAAATTGCGGTTTGCAACTGTAATTGCGGTCGCAATATTATGATTTTCGTAGGTTCTACAACTACACCGTGACCGCAATTACGGTCGTATCTACCACATTTTTCCACAATTGGCTGTAATATTGCAATTTTAGTAATCTCCGCAATTACGATCGCAACCACAATTTAAAACTATGGTCCCAATTCCTGTCCTCTCTATTTGTTTCTAATAAAGAAGAAGGGCCAAGCAAAAATTCAGCTCCACGCATTAGATCACCTAAGTGAAAATTGCTCCCACCTGCCTGATGCCTACACAGGAGGAAGGTCCATCCCCTGGGTTGAACCCCAAGTTTTAAGTGTCAGAGACACTATCTTCATCGCTGAAGACCATGTTAATCTGGAGGTTCTCCCTCAAGATAGCAAGCTTGACCAAATTGAGCAAGTCCCAAGTATACTAGAAAATCAAGCACACAGAGTGGACCAAGTAGCTCCGTTATCACCAAGGAAGCACGAACACGACACGACGACACGGATACGACACGACACGACACCGACACGGTGACGCGGCACGTTTCAAAAAATATAGGACACGACACGGCTATGACACGTTATATAAGAAAACATAAAATAAATGTGTTATAATCATAAAAAGACATATCCTTAACATAAAAACCCAAATCCTTAACATAAAGTAAAAAAATGTGGCTTCCAAATCTGTAAATGAAAATACTACTAATTTATATGAATAGTATCAATCTCTTCTCCTCCACGTCCATCATCTGCAAATAATACGGCTTCCAAATTTGGCTCATCCAATGATAAATTTGTAACTTCAAGAAGACCAGGACCATTATCACATTGTTCAAATGTATCTCCACTATTTTTTATATACATTTACAAAAAATTAAAGAGATAAAATAATTTTTGATAATGAATATATTTAATAAGACTTATTTTTTTTATCTCTACTATTTGTAAGTAAAAATAATGTATTACAAATATATACACACAAAAATATCTCATATTCTTGCTCCCAATAGTTATCTCCTTCCTCCTTTCGTCTGCACAAATAGTAATGCTCTTACACACACCAAACCAACCAACCTAGACATCAACACAATACCCTCTCTTTCTCTCTCATTCCCCTAAATCTGAATGGCTCAGCCCAAATCAAAACTTAAAACACAAGTTTCTCTCTCTACACTCTTCTTTTTCTTCTTCTTCTTCTTCACCGCCATTGCCGACGATGCAGCCATCATGATGGAACTCCTCAAATCCCTCAAACCAACCCCCACCGGCTGGTCCTCCACCACCTCGTACTGCAGCTGGAAAAACATTAAATGCGACGGTTCCAACCGAGTCACCACCATCAACCTCACTTCCAACTCACTCACTGGTACCCTCCCTACCGATCTCAACTCGCTCTCTCAACTCTCTCAACTTATCCCAGCCGTGTCGGGCCATGTCTGAGCAGTGTCGGAGTGCAGTGAAACAAGAAAACTGAGAAAATGGGGCCAGACACCGTACGGATATGTGTCCGGCCATGTCGTCAGAGCTCTGGTGTTGGAAATGTGTCTGACACCGATACGGCAAACATTTTGCGATGTCCGTGCTTCCTTGGTTATCACCAATTCATCTAATCCATCACCACCCATCCGGTAATTATGTACCAATAAACCGAAGCACTTTGCCTCATCAAAAAGTAAGAAGTGCTTCAAGAAGACAAAGGTGAAAAAGCTACGTTCAAATTTGACTCTCACCTTGTCACAATCCTGATTTAGCAGGCTTCGGCCCTTTGATGAACGCTTGTAATAGAGTCTGGAGTTTGAAGAAGATGGGAAGGGTAAAAGAATATGTATGGATATTACTAAAGTAACTTTTTGGGATGCGCCCAAAGCACATTTAAACAATTCTTCCTAACTTGTTGGATGGCTTTGGGTGTTCGCTCGCTTCTTTTCTTGAAATCTTGTTTTTCTTTTTATTTATAGTAATGAATTTCTCTACCTTTAACAAAAAAAAAGAAAAATAATCATAAGAATAACATTATGAGTAATTGGTAATTTGATTTGAGAAACCAAAATGAATATGAACTAATATAAACATAGTAAAAACTTGACGACCAAAAACTTGATTGATCTAAAATAAGATTACTGAGCCACATCACTTGATTGAATTGATTTGATTTTTGTTTGAGTTACGTTGTTTTAGATTTTTTTTTTAAAAAAAATTCAACTCAAAATGGGTTTAGGTTAATAAAAATTTTGAACTGAACAAATCCAACATAACTCAAATATTTTCCAAGGGGCTATCTACACAGGTACTTACTTTTAGTTATTAAATATATGAAACAAACTCAAGTATTTATTTATTTTTGCATAAAGCTTATAGATTCGTGTGGATTGTCTTGCCCGGAGAAGAAAACGAAAGAAACTTCTGATGGTGTTCTTTCGGAGAAACCGAAGCAAATTCAAGCTGGGAACATTTTTAGGTTTTTTTTTCCCCAAAGAAATTTAATTTATTTAGTTCTATTTTATTAGTAATTTATCATCTTTCCTTTACTTTTAAGATTTAATATTTTCTTAAAAATAAAGAAAGAATAATAATTTGATTTTATAATTAAAAATAAAACACCGATTGCATTTTTTACTGTTAAAAAGTTTGATATTAATTTAAATATCAATAAAGTAATATTTGAACAAGTCCACTAGGAATTAATACTGTAATTTCAGATAAGTTTTCAATTAGACTGTACGGTCCTCAATTGCCTTGAAGGCAATACACATCAAATAATCCTCTCATAGGATTTTATGCAATTTGAAAATCATGCTTCATAAGGTTGTCACTTTAGTCCTACTACTTCAAAAGATATTGACTTCAAATAATATAATGTCTTTTGGCACACATAGGTTCCAACATATAAATTTGTATATATGTGCAGGAAGAAATTAAATTATGATTTGACTCTGCCAGTTTTGCAAAACTGCAATATCAAGTCCCTGAATTTTTGTGTGTCGTTCGGTTTAATCAGTTCTCACCGAGCTAAACCAGTGGCCTGCAGTATTCATTCTCTAGCCTGGCATTGTTAACTTTACTTCATTATGCAACTGCTAATGGAGCCTTCCTTGGCATCTGTAACAATTATACTCTGTTTTGAGAATATTGGCATACTAGTAGTACTCTATTAAAGTTAAGAAAACATGTTAATAGTACACATCTCATTATTGCAAGGATACACAAGTTGTGCAGCCAGGCCAGGAGTATATTAGCACCCTTGGCCATGGAAATATGCTTCAAAACAGAAGAGGAAAAGAAACAGAAAAAGAAAACATAAAATAACAAAATATGAAGATGTGCATGTATAGTAGTATTCCCTGCGAGACAATCGTATCGTCTCCATTGTGTATTTGAGATATTATTGTATGTATATAAATATAATACATCATTTACACACAAAAAAAAAAACTAGAGAGAAAAAAAAATAGATTTCACTAAATTCACTCACAAAAAATTATATTTTTTTAACCTTTTATTTTTTATATGTAAATCGATGTGTTATATTTATGTATATATAAAAATATTTTTATTTGTGTGAATACGTTTGGGATCTTATTCAGGTGAGAGAAGTGTTTATTGTGAGAGGTGAAGGGAATGAATCTTGACCATTGAATTTTTCTCCTCTCACAATAAAAACTTCTCTCATTAGATATGTCCCCTATACGATTGTGTCCATATAAAAATATGTGTTTTGTTTGTAGACTTGTAGTTACATGTGGCTCACGAGGTTTTATTTTTTATCATTAGTGAAGCTACCCAGAATTGGAAGCTCACGAGATTGAGTTAGACAACAATGGATGTAGTAATAATTGGGTAACAAGAAAATATCATAAGTTGGATTTTATTTGTTTAAATATATTTTAGTATATGAAAATATAGTATTTTTTTGGTCTTTATTAATTTTTTTTAAATTTAGTGCAAATTTTTTTAATTTTTTTTATTTTAATTTATATTGTTAGTGAAATTCTGTTAAATATTTATGTGATAAATAAAATTTTCAATCACTAAAGTCACGTCTCAATGACTCCGTTTACCAAGTAAGTATTTAATGGAAGCTTATTAATGACAATGATTAGAATTAAAAAAATTTGATAGACTTAGACCAAAATAAAAAAAGAAAAATTAGTAGGACTTAAAGACATATTTAATTTTTTTCTAAGTACAAACAGAAGTTGGATTTTATTTTCAAAGAATTGCGTTACTCAATGAAATTTATCATGTGGGCAAAAGGAAATGATAAAATGTGACCCCACAGAAATTTGGTTGCACCTTTGCACTGCCAAAGGACTAGGCAGAGTGTTTTATTTAAGCTTGCACTGCGAATAATAATATCCAACCTAGAAAAAAATTTAAAATAAAAAGAAAAGAATCTCATGATTGTGCAGTTATGAGTTGCTTTCACTGCAGCTTCTTGAAAACTTGATGGTCATTTTTTGTATTACTTGCCCTTGCAAGTTAGTCAAAAACAATTTCTGGCCCCCGTTCACTGGCAGGTGCAAGATTCCTACTGTCAGAGATATGCTACTGATTAGAATGATACACCACCCCCCTAATTGATAAGGAAACTTGTGTACCATGTGATTGAAATTGGGAGACTGTTATATAAAGGGACATAAAAAGGTCTATGTAACAAAACCACCATACACAAAAGTTAAGTCCTCCATAGGCCAGAGCAAAGCTGCATTCATAGGAGGAGACAATGAGTGGTTTGGGGGTTGTAGAGTGGCTTAGACCACTTGTTGTGACCAAGGCTTGGGATTATGTAGTTGTTTGGAAATATGGGGATGACCCAACTAGGTACTACTACAGAAGCCATTTTTCTTGTTTATTTTCTGATTCATTTGGCAATCGGGTCTTTGATGTACCCCCTTTTTCCTTCTTGTGTAGGTTTATTGAGTGGATGGGTTGCTGTTGTAGAGGGAGTTGCAGTGGAAACATTGAGCAGGAAAAGGCCAAAGAGGAAATGGGTGAACAATACCACTTGGCTCCCATTTGCAGGGACACCCACTTTCAGCATCCAGTTAGAACAAAGGCTTGTGAGGCTCTTGCCCAGCTTCCTTTTGCAATGTCTCTGTATTCTGGGTATCTCTCTCTCTCTCTCTCTCATTCTGATTGTTGTGATAATTTTTCTCTCTATATAATTTTTGGTAGATATCATGTTTCTATATTTGGTCAAGAAAAGGAGACACTAATGAAAATTATGTGACATTCTGACCCAGTGTCCATGGAGAGGTTGCAATATCACAACAACCAAGATGGCTTACCCAGGAGGTAATTTCTATGGATTAAAACATCAGACATTTCATTGTTCTCTCTCTCACGTTTGATTTCTAAAATTAACCCCTCTGGGACTCTCCATACGTTGGCTTCCTGATGTACTTGAAACAAGCCAATATTTTTAAGATAAGCTCATAAGCCTGTGATATTAGTATTATTGTTAACAAAAGCTTATTTCTGGGATTGGGAATTAGAGAAGGTCCCCTGAAGTTAGAATCTTGACCCAAGTTGAAGGTAACCTGTTTGATCCAAATAGTAAATGACTAGATTACCATTCGTTTTTTGAGTTCTTTCTTTTAATTTTCACCTGAAATCATTTTAATGCAAAAATGGAATTTTTTTAGGTGGTTGGTCGCATACTTCCTCTCCATCATATTAGCATCACAGTTCCTATTTGATAGTAGAAATGGTTTTAAATTTGTTAAATGCTAGTGAAGGCATCAACTACTACTTCTCTCATCTCTTCAAACCCTCTATGTTCTCTGATAGCCATAACAAATCCTATTCTCCCCTTAATTTGATTAATCAATTTACACCCTTAGTTCATTGTGATACATGAACTTCCATAATCAATGACAACGTGATAAAATTTCATGCTGAAACAAACACCTTCTCAAAGTAACTCATCAGTCATTTAAATTTTGTATTGCCCTAATGGTTGTCATGTATACAGGCGACATATTTGACATTTTAACTGAGATTCTTAATGGTTACTCAATGCTCACCATATTTAAGAAAATCACAAACTTAAAATATCAATATTTTGGCAGGATTCAATTGGAACGCAAGTTTTGATCCCTATTGTTGGTGGTCTTATCGAGCTCTTCACTGCAAAGCTTGTAAGATATAAATCTTGATACTTATTTGCATCACCTCTGATTGAAATTTCTTATGTTAATAAAGTGTTCATCTTTCTCAGATTCCAGAAGATATAAATATCATAGAATTCATAACAGCGCACTGTTATGTCTCTTTGAAGCAAGAAGCTATATCTGCGCAGAGCTACACCAGTCTGAACTTCAATGAACATCTGTCATCAGAAGAACAATACCAGCAGAGGTGGCTACCGCTCATGTCAACTTTAACTCCTAATGTTCATCTGCTTGCAACAAACCAGTGCAGCTCCCAACCTAGCATTGAAGGACCCTCCAGTGGGTCTAATCCTTCAAATGAACACCCATCATTTGATTCGAAGCTTGTTTGCTTGACTCAGCATGAATATCTGAAGCAATCAGTTAAAACATCTCCTATCCCTAAAACTAAAAAGCCCAAGTACAATGAAACTTCAGGGAAACAACAGAGAGGTTTGAGTTCCCATTGTGGCAATGAGGAAGAAGATAAAGCAAAATTGGTCAGGGAGGGTCAAAGGGAAGGCTACCTTGCTAAAAATCTTGTCACAGAGAGGAAAAGGAGGAACAAGATAAAAAATGGGCTTTTCACTCTACGATCTCTAGTCCCAAAGATAACCAAGGTAAATATAACTGTGTAACTCAAAAGCATACATATAATAGCTTTTCTTCTTAATTTTGCATAGTATCTAATACACTGAATTTTGGCAGATGGATAGAGCAGCAATTCTTTCAGACGCAATTGACTACATAAAGGAATTGCAGGGGCAAGTAAAAGAACTTAAAGATGAGGTCAAGGCTTTGGAAGTAGAGGACTGTGAAAAGAACACACCAAAATTAAGGATGTCAACAAGCAAAGAACAAGGAGGAACCAAAAGTCTCCCTCTTACTGAGCTCAATCAAAGTTCTTCTGATTGCACTAAAAAGAGGCAGATGAAGGTACATAGAGTTGGGATAACCTCTTCTTCAGTTTTTTCCAAGTCATGGATGAAACTGAATTTCAATACATCCAGTCTTAGTGACCTAATATAATCTGTTAACATGTTCCCAGGTGGAAGCAGAAGTGAATCACATTGGCAGGACAGATTTCTTGATTAAGTTATACTGTGAGCAGAAGCAAGGTGGGTTTTCAAGGTTGATGGAAGCTATACATTCATTTGGACTGCAGGTGGCTAATGCCAATATGATCACACTTGATGGCAAAGTCCTGAACATTCTGACGGTTACGGTAAGGGTCTGAGAAACTGGAGTAATAGCAAAGTGCATTAATTTGCTAATAATATGGAGCATCCTAAAGAAATCATGAGCTAATTTGCTGCTATATTAGTTCATAACTCCAATACCAAACACTTTGTCACATTCCAGTTTGGGTATGTAAATTAGACATGGAATCCATTACCCCCTTCCCTTCATAGAGGGCTTAGACAATTTTGGGAGGGACCAATAAACAAGAAAAGATTTAACTCATGGAAAAAAATGTATCCTGCATCATTTGAAGAATATGTTGATTAAAACTATTGCCTGAAAGCATTCATTCTTCTATCCCACCCACTCCACCCTGTCAATCCCCCTTCACCACGTTAGTTCATAGGATCACCCTTCCCGATGCAATGAGATTAAATTTTGTTCCACAGGCAACCAAGCAGGATATTCACCCAACGAAACTGAAAGAGTATTTGATAGAGCAAACAGGTCGATGATTCAGGAAAATGCTGGTGATACAATGAGTTCAAGAAAGCAAGAGCTCGTTTACAAAGTTTGCACACCCGGTACATGGAAATTTCAGTTTCAGTTGAGAGATATAAGGAACTTGAATGACAGAGTTATCAGCAAAGTCATCATTCTGAGTATATGTCGAAAGATCACTTGTTATCTAACAACTTGGTTATTATCTGTAAATCAACAGCACACCACAACTACATAGAAAAAAGTTGGACTAGAAGCACAAATTGTATATCCAATTTTATTGCTTCCAGCAACTGCAATTTACTAATTCCTGACTACAGTTTTTTCACAAAGCTATATTGTATGTCTGGTAACCATTTTCATTTCTTGCTTGTGGCGAGGTATGGTTGCAGTAATATTGTCAACTCTCAAGTACTCACTGCTGTAAGTCTAACCATATCACAATCAAACCTATTTCATTTTGAATATCATCATACCACCGCAAATGTGCAGTAAAAAACTCAAATCTTCCAAATCCAGCATCAATAAAAGATATCTATTGATAACAATGATTAAAAAGTGACCTCAATAAAGTTATCTTTTTACAAGCTTTCAACATCCCCCGGTATTAAAAAAGAAAGGGGGAAAGAAAATAGAACAAAAATTGGAGGGAGAAAAGAATTAAGTAATGCTTTTATACAGAATTGGATAAAGGTCATGGTTTTAATCCTTGTAAAACCAAAAGCATTCATGGGTCCCTGTAAGACGATGCAATGCCATGACCCATTAGGACAGTTTTGGTGAATTAATTAGGTTAAAGCCAGGCGGCCTCCAACTCCATTATGCCTATACTCATTTGTCATTACCGTGCGCTGCTTTTTGTGCGTTCACTCAATACCTGATTCTCATTCAGTACTGCTCCTATGCCTGTTGAAAGCTTTAGATTCTGACTCACCACTAGAACTACTCCGCATCCATGCATGTTGGGATTCAGACATCTCTCTTGAATAACTGTATTCTCTACTGTACATATCAAACTCAGAATCAACATAGCTGCCATTGGCCATCCTCCTGAAAAGCATAATGTCTTTATCATACTGGCCAGAATCATAAACAGTGCTCTGACCATATTTCACCCCATTAGTTAGATCAGATATTTCATCTCCACTATCTAAGACCCTTACCACCTGACATAAACAAAGAGAAAGATTAGTAAATGGTTTAAATGATTGAATTGTTAGAAACCAAGATAGTTATGTCAAAAGAAAACAAGCACAAGTTTAACATGGATGTTTTGATGCACCACAAAGTAGCTGTTCTTTTAGTATTATTATCACCTGAACCATACGAGGCCGTTTAGGACCTGAGTGGCGAACACATGCTGCAGCTGCCTCAATCATTCTGAACATTTCACTCTCCACGAAGTGCTTTTCAAGCCTTGGATCTATTAATTCACTAAAGTCACGTGTCTCAATGGCACGAAGGAGAAGCGGACGAGCCTGTGGATAGTGTACAACATGTTAGTAATGTATGTTAACTTGTATCATAAGAAAAAAGAATAATGAGAATCATCAGTTGAACATGTTAATTTGTGGGGCATAATTTCATTATTATAGAACAGATTGTTGAGATTAGTAACTTTATACAGAAACTTGACTTCCATTCTTATACTATTGTCTCTAGTTATCCAAAGGATAGAGAGATAAGGGAAAGAAGGGAATAGAAAAACTTTAAAATTTTCACAGTATATTTCACATCACAAAATATGAAAAAGGTTCATTCGTACCCACTCAACCAAACTCTCATCTCCCAAAGGCTGAGTTTGATCAACGGGTTTCCTTCCAGTTACAAGCTCAAGAAGGACAACCCCAAATGAGAAAACATCTGATCTATCAGTTAATTTTCCACTTGTTGCATACTCTGGAGCCATGTACCTGCAAATTGAAGCCAGAATGAGTTAGTGTTGTAATTTAATTGGGCATTACTAAAGAAGGTTTTCTGGTAAATGTATCTATTATCATTAAACTATCTGATGGATCCCAGATTAGGCTTTTTGTTGTAAAATTAAACCTTAAAAGTTAAAAGATGTTTTCAAAACTTAAGCCAAGCTGCCTCGTTGAAGTTGAAATCTACTTTACCTCTAAAATAACACTAATGAATTATGAAGTTATAATCACTAACCAACAACAATAAACAAACTTTATTCCACTACGTGAGGTCAGCTACATTGATAGATCGACATCATTGGATTCTATCAAAAACCAAAATTTCAGGGAAAACATTTAGAGCAAGGTATTTTTCAACTGTTTCTCCTAAAATTTTCTTTTTGCAACCCAGAAATGTATATCCTATTGACAGCAAGTTCAACCCCCATGAAACTCTATATACATTAGAATCTTCTGTTTAAGACATAGGAAACCTACCCAAAGGTGCCCATAACCCTAGTTGATACATGGGTATTAGCAGCATCAGCTAGCCTTGCAAGTCCAAAGTCTGCAACCTGTGTTAAAACAAGGGTGAATTAGGATCCAAACGTCGTATTTAGAGAGATTGTATTTTGATTGAAAAATATATTTCATAATGGTGCATGACAAAAAAAAAGTGTATGCATACCTGTGCCTCAAAAGCATCATCCAAAAGTATGTTTGCTGACTTAATATCTCTGTGAATAATCTTTTGGCTGCCTAGAGATAGACAAAATACTTTAGTTATTCATAAAAATGCAAAATTACCATTGAGATAAGAAAATATTGACATGAAATATGAAATAGAAAAATACTGCAGTGGGTTGGGTGCAGTGGTCTCCCAAAGCCAAAACAATTCTCCTTATGTAGTATATGTAATTCCTTTGGTAGGTCTTAAAAATGGTTAAATATGCTCCCTCTTCTAAAATTTTACCATGTATATGTAAGAGTGGGTATAGTCGTAACCCCCCACCTAAAATTTTCTTGTTCCACTTCTAGTTATCACTAAACTTGTGTTAGGAGAAATGTTAAAAAAAAAAAGCAAGCACAGTCAATATTTCTATTCTCTTTAGAATAATAAACCAAAGATAGATAAAGTGACTCAAAAGTAACCCAGAATTCTTAAAGCGTGATATAAACTTCGTAATTGTGTTAAGATTTAAAAGTAATTCATATTGTTATTTGTAAGATCTTCTAAGCTTAGGGTCAGTTCTCTGCTTTAGAAAATTGTTCTGCATCCCTTCTGATATCTTTTAGTAAATTTCATCAAACTTCATGCACAGTTTTAAGGGATGAGAGGATAACACCATAAGAATTAATGAATTGTTAGCCCAGATTTGCATAGAGCAAAGAGTAGGAGAGAACAGAAAATTATGACTCAGTTGACAAGGATAACAGGCATATCCAATTGAATTATGCTATTCTTACACTACTTTCTGCACATCACTTGATCACCTATATAGATGATAAAATGAGTGTAACTAAACCCACTTAAAATTAAACTGTGCAGTTCAGATTTCCTATACACCATGTGCAAAATCATTTCCCTGTAACAATTTTTTTAAAATATATTTGTGTTTCACTGTAACAATATATAATATTCAATAACAAAAATACAAGATATACTTACAGTCCTCATGCAGATATGCCAGGCCCTTTGCAGCGCCGATTGCTATCTTCAGCCTCTTTGCCCAATCCAACACTGGCATTCCACTTCCTGTAACAATAAACATATGAGAACCAAATCATATATAGAGAAAATATAAACTCCATTTTCTTTTTCTAAGAAACAACAAGGGAAACTCACGTTACCATGCAAGTGATGATGGAGTGTTCCATTAGGAACATACTCATAGATAAGCACCCTTTGCTGCTCAGATATACAATAACCAACTAATGATACCAAATGTCGATGATGAACTCGGCTGATAATCTCCACTTCAGCCCTGAATTCCCTATCTCCCTGCCCACTGCCAGCCCTAAGCTGCTTAACCGCAACTGCTCTTCCATCCGGCAGCCAACCCTTGTAAACACAACCAAACCCCCCCTCCCCTATAACGTTTTCACTAGAGAATGCATTAGTTATTTCCATAACCATGTCATAGCTAAAAGCTATCTGAGCACTCTTTGGCTGCGCTGAATCTAAAGGAGCTCCTAAATGTTTCATGCTTCCTCCTCCAATATTGTTCCCATTTCCATAGTTGTTTCCATGGGGAGATTGAGGCTGCTGTGCATAGTATTGCCCATCAGCACCTGATGGCCAACATCATTAAACATGAAAATCAAATGTAGTAAGGCAATGCTATGCAATTAGGAAAAAGTAGCCAGAATTTTGACATAATACAAGGGTGATTGTTGGATAAAATAAAGTGGTCTGACCACTTATCCATTCGAGAGTCAACAAGTATGTTATATCATTCTGACAAAAAATTTGGCATAATACATCATTAGACATAAAAATCAAATGTAGTAAGACAATGCTAAGTAGCGAAGAAAAAATAACCAGAATTTTGACATAATACAAGGGTGGTTGTTGAATAAAATATAGTGGTCAAACCACTTATCCATCTAAGAGTCAACAAGTATGCTATATCATTCAGACAAAAATTTTGGCATAATACATCATTAGACATGAAAATCAAATGTAGTAAGACAATGCTACGTAGTGAAAAAAAAATAGCCAAAATTTTGACATAATACAAGGGTGATTATTGGATAAAATAAAGTGGTCAGACCACTTATCCATCCGAGAGTCAATAAGTATGCTATATCATTTTGACAAAAATTTTGGCTCTCAACATTTTTCGAATAATAATACCACGGTACGTAGAAACTATTAAAATGATCACAAATACTATACCTGATTTTGCATGAAAGTTTTTGTTAGGGGCTGGCGTATAGGGTGCAACATAGGCATCCCCTCTTGTTTTCTTCCTCCTATACGTGAAAACAAAGGCTATAGCAACTAAGGCAACAATGAAAACCGCGGCGAGGGTATAGCCAACATATTTTCCTGAATTATCAGCTGGTGAGGAGCTATGAGAAGAACCTCTTGATTTTGCATGGGAGCCACCACCGCCACCGTGCATGGCTTGGTGGTTTGACCCTGAACCAAAGCCCGGTGGTGGAACTTGGGAGAGGGGTGACTTGGTTGGCAAATTGTCAGAGGTTCCAGGGTTTGAATCATTGGAAGGTGCACTACGAGAAGGTGGAGAAGAAGAAGAAGGCCTCTCAGGGGAAGGTGGAGGTTTCTGTGGATTAGGAGGGGAAGAGTTGCCACTGTGCAAGGGTGGCGGTGGCAGTTGCGGTGGCGGTGGCGGTGGTGAAGAGGGTGGTGGAGGAGAGGGTAGTGGTGGCGGTGGTGGAGAGGATGGTGGTGGTATTGGCAGTGATGGTAATGGTATTATGGGCGGCAGCAATGGAATAAAACTTTTAGACGGCGGTGGAGGCTTCAACGGAGGAGGGGGCAGCGATGGAGAAGGTGGCGGCTCCGATGGAGCACTTTCGGGAGAATCTGCATCATCAGACTTTGGTGATATTGGAGCTGGATCTTTTGCAGGAGGGTCCTTGCCTGAATGCTTCTTTGAATCCTTGCCCGTTTTGGATGGTGAAGCCTCATCTAATGGAGAAGAAGAATCATTGTTCACGTGCTTGGGAGCCATATATATGAATCTCTCAAAAAAACCTCAAGTTGAAATGGCAAGAAAATTGAACCCCCTTCTTGTCCCTTCTTCAGAAATGATGGTAAACCGAGGAAATGCCAATTAAAGTTCAACAGTTTCTGGAAAACCAAAACTGGGTTTTGAGAATCTGAACAGAGAGAATGAGAAAAACAAGAACTTGGGTTTTGGGTTGTTCCTACATTGAAGAATAATGAAGATGGATTCGTCGAACTGCGCAAGTTCTGCGAACAGAATTGCCAGCTCGATGCAACGCATTGAGATGGAGGAGAGAGAGAGAGAGTGTGTGTGTATTTGTGTGTCCGAAATTGAACGAAGAAGGAGAAAAAACACTTTGGTAATAAAACGATGAATGAAAAAAAAAAAATTTGTTGGCCATTGCCAAATCAATCATGAGGCCTAAAATCTCTGTGTTTGGTGGTTTTTTTTAGGAAAAGAGGAACATAGATTGTGTTGTTTCGTATTTTCTTAGATTCTCGTTTTGTTTCTTCGGGTTTGTTAATGAGCCAAGTGTCCTTCTTCTTTATTTAATTCGTATGCTCTCCTTGAATCTTGGGTTACCGCGCAACCTAAACCCGGTGGAGCTTCCTAACGGGTCGGAAGTTACCTACCGGTTCTGTCTTATTTGACCCGACTCAATTCTGCTCCCAATCATAGAAAAAATTCTAAAATATTTCGAGTATTTCTTTAAATTTTTTTATAACCATTCAATTTTAATTTAATAATATTTTATTTTTAATCGAGTGACAATAGTTATAAGTATTATATGTTACATTTTTATTAGATTAGTATAATATTTTCGGAATATACAAGAATCTTTCTTAACATAAATCTTTCTTAACATATTTGTGTTCTTATAAAAAATAGGTTTTAAACTTCTTCCTTTATTTTATACAAATTTAACTTTTGTAAAAAAAAAAATAAATTAAATCTATAAGCTTCCAATATTAATATTAACAAAAGTTGCAACTGTTAGGTGGGGACATAAGACTTAGTAGAGATATAACCTCCTATATTATCACATTCAAGCTTTAAAGACTCAAATTTAAATTTAATTTGAAAATTAAGTAATATTTATTAGCATACGAAATTATGTGCTTGTCTATTCTAAGATACAAGGGATTTAGTCCAAGACCTCTTCAGCTTTATCTCATCTCCTATGCCACTTGAATGCAGTTCGAATGCTAAAAGTGGAATGTATGAAGAGAAGACCAATCAATTTGTGGTAAAGACCTATAGATGATGCTCAATAAGTTTTGGTGCAAAAGGTAATCATTTGAGTTGAAAGACTATAGCTGGCTGTATGTAAATTTTATGGGATATGATTTATTTTATTTAATTAATCCGATTAATAGGCTTTCATGAAAGTGTTAACACCAAAAATATCAAAGTGGACCGGAACGAAGTAGTTGGGCGGCATTAGGCTAAACTGGGTCTAATTTTCACTCATATTTGGTTGACAATTGACGTGTCAGTTGGAGAGTTATTAATGAACATTATAGTTATGGGCCAAGTCTACAATTGGCCTAACGGGAAAGTAAGTCCGGCAATGAAGGTAGACATGGGTCATATTTTATGTTATTGGGCCATCTGGATCTAGTCAGCTGAAGGTCAAATTTAAATTGAGTTTGACCATGTACAAGAGGCTATATGATGGGTGTCGTTATTTTTACTAGTTTAACATTACCAATTAAGTGTAGTATAGATATGAATTAACAGTTTAGTGATGAGATAGGGTTATTCTTGTAAAAGATTGGGTCTAAAAACACTAATTATTAAACTAGTTATAAGGGGTATTTTAGTTGACAGTTAAACGTAAATAACAAAGAATAGAAAAGAAAGTAAATTGCAAACAAACACTAAAGGAGGTTAAAGATAACAAAGTTAAGAATTGGTTAAAGAATTAATCTCCACCATCGGATCATCAACAAGATAAGACATATCATTAGGGGTGGAAACAGGTCAGGTCAGGCCAGGCTTTACCTTAAACAGGCCTGACCTGTATCCTAATTATAAAGCCTGAGCCTGGCTTATGAGCCTGTAATAGGCTAATTTTTAAGGCCTGACTTGACCTTTTTAAAAACTTAACCTGACCTGAAAGCCTATTTAAAGGCTTACTTTGCAATGAGACCTTTAAATAGGCTAACAGACCTACTTTTAAATAGGCCACCAACAGGCCTTTATATAGATTAACAGACATACCTTTAAATAGATCAACATGTCTTACATAGGCTAACAGACCTACCTTTAAATAAGTCAATATGCCTTTACATAAGCTAACATGCCTAAGCCTTGAAATAAGCCAACGGGCCTACTCAAAGCCAATAGGCCTTTGTTATAATTTAACACTCATCTTCTAATTTTATAGATGTTCACTACTTTCTTACGCTAACTTTTGGTCGATGTGGGACTTGGAGATATATTAAGTTGCTCACTTTCTTACTCTAATCTTTCAAGTCCCACATCAATCAAAGATCAGAGTAAGAAAGTAGTAAGCATCTATAAAAGTAAGGAGTGGGTGCTAACTTATTATTTTCATTCTAATAAATATATTATATTAAATATATTAATAAATATGTTATTTGTATTCTAACTTATTAACTTAAGTTTTAATTATTGACTTTTATTAAAATTTAATTAAAAAATATATTAATATATTATAATAAATTAATAATTATAATTATAATTTATAATTATTATAATAATATATATTATATTATATATAATTAAATAGGTCAGTAGGCCTACTGGGCTTAAAAGGCTTATTAGATAGCCTGAGGCCTGGCCTTTTTAGTTAAACAGACTTTTAAAAAAGTCTTGGCCTAACTTGTTTAGTAAACAGGTTAGGCCAGGTCAGGCCTCAGGCAGGCCAGGCCATAGGCTCCTGACGGGCAGCCTGACCTATTTCCACCCCTATATATCATTTATGAATGATTGATTTCAATATTATTCCTCAATTCCTAATTGAAACTAATAAGTGTATATTGTCGAGGTTCTAACTCTTACTACACTCATCTTTCCTTAATTCATCGTTAGACATGAGTTCAAATCACTATCTAATCTCCAACCATAAGCACCTAGTTTATCCGAACTCGTTCATGGCTGCATTTAGATGAGAAGGATATTATGTTATTCTAAACAATATCCACTAGCAGAATGAATATTCTAAATTATGTGTTCCCACCAAAGATATTGAGCTACTTCCCACTATCCTTAATTTGCTCCCGAGGTTAGGAAAACCCAGGGTTTAGCGAATTCCTAAACTAGTATTAGACACATGTAAGATCCTATTATCTAATATGCATCCAAAACAAATCAATACATGAATCATAAACATTAAGAGTAGAAGAACACAAGCTATCTCAATTAACAAAAAAGAAATAGCATCTATGTCAAATAAATATAGTCAACTTTAAGGCTTTTACATCCCCTTCAACCATGAGAGAAATCAAACAACCATGGTTAAAGAAACCATGGATACAAACAATAAGAACATAATAAGAAATATAAGAGACATAAAGATGTAATAGATGCGAGTTCTGGATCTTCTTGAACTCCCCTCTCTTGATCCTTGATCTTTAATGTCTTCAAACCTTGGGTGTAATATTCTCCCTAATTTAATGACCCTAATTAGGGTTATAAAAGCTCAATAATACTGATAAGAGTTATCTGTTAATTCGAACAATTTTTTTGAACCAGATTGAGCGTAATTCTATAACATTGTATACAAGAGAATAATTAAAGTATGTGAAGTATCGATTGATATGATGGAAATATATACGAAAAATTTATTTTCTAGTTAAGAAGCATTTATAAGAGTTGTAGAAAATTTTGGAGAAGCAACAGAGTAAGTTTGGTATTTTTAAGGATACTGTTGAAAAATAGCCGGAACAATTAAATAGCTCATAAAATTATAAAATTTAATAGAGATGATAAGTAGAATATGAAAAATATTTTAGTATGAAAAATAATTTAAAGTAGATATATTTACCTATTTTACAAGTTCAATTTAAATTGAAGAAGTAGCGTAGCTATTTAATGAATATCAGTATAAAAAAAAAATAGAATCGAGGATTAAGATGACTCCTAAATTTTATTCTTATTACTTATAGTAACTTGAAAACTTACTTTAAAAGATTAAAATATAGTTAATAGATACTAAAGTTCTAGTGTATAAAAGTTGGTCATAAAGTTTTATATTTTTATTTGACTTTTCTCTTCTTATTTGGCTTCTCTTTCGCGCTGGAGAAGCTCCAGCACAGACGAAGAAAACGAAAAATAGGGGAAAGAAAAGAAAGGAGAAAGAAATGGGTGTTTGGTTTTAAGCTCTTTTATGAGTACCTTAGAGTCATTATCTTTAGTTAGTGCAATAAGAGAAATTAATCCTCATCACTTCCTCTTTCCAAAGAGTCAAGAATCTCCATCATCAAGCTCCATCTTCCTCTCCTTCCACTCTCAAATTTGTGAGCTTAGGGAGCCAAGGTAGGGGTTTTTGAAGCTTGTCATTCTTACTTTCTTTTCTTTGTTTTTTAATTATGAATAGATAGTTATGAAATTGAGTGTTTTTGGTATTTTTATTTGATGGGGCTGTGAGGGTTTGGAGGGTGAGGGGTAAGATTAGATGATTTTATTCTTTATTCTCCATTGATTCATGACTCCTTGAGCTTGTTTTTGTTGTGGTTTAATAGCATGATGCTTGTATTTGTTGTGGTTCGATGATAGGAGCTTTATTTGTATAAATTTCATTTTTCTAATGAAGTGGCTGAAAAATTTGATTTTTAACAAGGTTATTGGCTTGTTAAAGGTTGGAAATTCATGCTTGGTTTATTGAGAATCTTGGGCCGAAACTTTGGTAATTTTCTAGGCCAAATTCCTATTAAAAATGTGATTTATAGGTCATGTAATGGCCAAAACCGAGGCTGCTGGTTTTTTTTTAATGTTTAATGGTGTATTTGTATGATTATAATCTTAAGGTTTGAGTTTTGAGAATTGGAAGGAATTTTGGTGAGGTCAATTTTTAATTTTTTTTGCTTGTTAGAAGAATGAATTGATATCCTATCTATGAATTCTAGTAATGAACAATTGGATGAGATTGATTATGAAATTGATTAATGCTTGGTGCCCTAGGTCTTATGGCCATCATGGGCTACTGTTTTCATGGTTGATTCTTGATTTCAAGGGTGAAGTTGGTTTGGTTTTAGTTTGCTTGAAGGATGATTTTGATGTAGGACATAGTTATTGTCTTGTTTTTCTATGGTTTTGATGCTTGAAAAATGGGTATTTTGTGAAAATTTGATAAGATTATTGATCCAAGATTGTGAGTTAGGAGTGTGTTTAGAGGTTACAATATGTTTGAGGTGTTGGAAATCACATAGGAACAGGTTGGATGAGTTGGAATATGGTTGGAGAACCAACTATGCAGAACACGTTTCTACAGGATTCTCTGACAGCTTGTGATGTTTGTTACATAACTTTTACCACACTTAGTCAAATGAAGTGAGGTTTATTTCATTTGAAAGATATGAAATGAGACTATTTGCCCATGAATTTTTAGAATTTGTGTAAGTTAGAATTGCACATTTGGTGTACTCTTGAAAAATATTTTTTTAAGGCAAAAATTGAGGTAATTTTGTGAATGAGTTGTTTATTCTTTATGAATATTACAACTGCTGGTATTGATATACTTTTACTGAGAATTTATGAATTTTCACCCCGTGTATTACCATATAAATCCAGGAGGAAGCTCCTACAAAGGAAAGAAGAAGACGTATGAATAATAGTTTGATTTTATGTTTTAGTAGTTAAAGCTTGCATATTTATGTGTAATTCTTATTTTTAGTCTGTAAAGAGAGTTATGCATTACATCATGCCGCTTTGAGGCAAAGATGTTTATGTATATATGTGTATGTATGTTTTCGTAAGTCTTTCCATAATGATTTAGTTGTATAAATGTTATGGGTTAGATTGAAGTTTAAGTTAGAAGTAGCATTACTAATACTGCTTATCCCAGTGTATGTCAAATATACTAGGTTAATGGTATTAGGATGTTACATTGGGCACGTCTTCTTCTTCTTTGGAGTGTTGCTCTCTAATAATTTCTCAAGACGACCCCTCTTCACCCCGGGATTGGTCCCTTTGTATGCCTATCTCTTAGAATCAATCCATTTTGTTGTGTGGCTTCATAGCGCTTAAATAAGGAACATGTGTATCATAATGTGGGAAAGCAAAACCCTTAAAATCAATCCTTGAATGATTTTCCTGAGAATCCAACTTAAATCATGCTCAAGACTCAGATATGGATCACACGATCTAATTACATGGCCATGACTTCACACTCCAACGACAACATCGATACCATTAACTTTCTCGACTATTTTCACAACATAGATGCACGAGTTATCAAACATGATAAATATGAAAGTTGTAGCCCTGTGTCTTAACTTTCTAATGCCACCTAAATCACATCGATTGCATATCTAGAGCTTGAGATCTTCCTAAAATACTGTAAAAAGGTCAGATAACAAAGTTACCTGAATTAGATTTAATTACATTTCTTGTTTCCATTGATTGGCTCCCCTATAAAAATCAAATAAAATCAATGAAATAACATCCATATCAAGCCTTAATAAATATCATTTATTATAATTATAGAGCAAGTGAGAAAATCATCACATTAATTATAAGATATATTATCATAATAATTGCATTTATGATGCACTAAAAGTGGAACAAATCTAATCTTTGCAATTAATGGCTAAATTATGAAAATTATACAATAAAATCAGTAAGCTATCTAAAAAGGAGATGTATTACAGAAATTAATTAATTAAAATTAAAATCTAATAATACATTAATTAAACACCAAAATTATATATTATCTACAACCTATCATATACCTGCACACTTAAACTTTATTTGTCCTCAAGAAAACTAGAAGAAAAGAATCAAACTTTAAGAACAAAGGGTATCTATTTCATGAAACATTAAAGATTGCAAATCCAGATTCCATAAGACAACTTCAAGAAAATCAATACAATGACAACTTAGTCAAGTACCAAGAGTTCGATTATCCATTTATGCATTCAAGTTTAATAAGGAAAAAAACATATAACCAAGCACACATCCATAAATCAATCTTATGAATCCATTGCAAACTAGATGAGTTTATGCAAATCGGATGAGTTTATGCAAACCAAGCAATTCCTAATACCTTTATGAATTAATTAAACCCCCAATCCCATAAGCAAAACCATTATTTCTATCTCCGCTAATATAGAGAATATACTCTAAGAGATCAAAAGGTATCAAGATTGTAACGGGGTAAAGGGCTTAAGGTTAGTAATGAAAGAAAGGATAAGGATAAACAAAAGTGATAAAAAAAAACATTGTAAGAAAGATCAAAACACATCAGATAAGAAGTGATAGTAACAAGGGAAGTTCTTTTCTTTGCACAATTGGCATAGCAAATTTCTTTCTTTTGAATGGCTTCGCTTATAGTTAAACTCATGACCGTGTGCCTAACCCATACATCGCAATCTCTAATCATAGCTAGGCTAATGTTTTTCTTCTTCTTCTCTTTTTCTTTTGTGTTTCCACCCCCCACATTTATTTCTTCGATACTCTTAGTGGATTTTCTTTTTGCTAGCATTCTTTACTTTTCTTCCCTTTCTGATGTTGATTTCCTAATGATTTTTTTCACTTACACTATTCCTTCTCCCATAGGGTCGGCCTAGTGTTTAAGTTAGAAGGGTAAGGTGTTGCATGAGTTAAAACAAAGAAAAAAAAGGCTAATTGTTTAGGGTTCAAATGGGTTACTAGGGAAAATTATGTTGGGCAAGGTAGGTAGAAAGGCTAAAGGTTAAACAATGAATGCCTAAATCTTCTCTCTTTGAATGTAAAACACTAGGATTTTGCCTTGACAAGTCTAGAGGAATTGTTCTAGGATTGGTGAGATACTTTGAAAATTACTAAAATTCACAAAAAGTGTCTCTAGAAATTCATAGATCCAATCAAAAAGTCAATAGAAAGCATACTTAGAAAAGCAAACTGTACCAAGCTAAACAAGAATAACAATCATGAATTACTCCCACTTAGGCTAACATAATGTATCATGTATCAACTTCCTTTTGGTTACTTATGTCATCCTTCAAAGCTAATCTTGTCTTTTAGGTTCAAAAGTTATTTTAGTTATTTGATTTTGAAAATTTTGTGTATAAGATCTTAATTATTTATTTGTCAAAGCCTATGCTTGCTAGCTAATTAAACAAAAAAAAAACATTTTTGGTGACCGACACTACTTACATTCCTCTACAAAAGCTCTAAACTTAAGGAGACACTTAAGCCAGCTCAATAAACACTAATAGAGAAAAAATGAAAAGAAACAAGCACACATCAAAGAAAAACAAACAAACATTACATCACAAGTTCAATTAATGCACAAATTAAGTAAAATCATCATACCTAAAATAGTTACAAGTTATATACTACACCTCCATAGTTAAACTCAACATTGTTCTCAATATCGTTATCTTAGGCAATTAAGCTCTAAAAAATAAGATTCAATAAGCACAATAACAAATATGATAGCAAACATAGAAAACAACATAACAACAAGAATTAAACACCATGTTCAACACCTAGACGCATTCATAAATATAACTTATTTGCACAAATTAACATAGCACATGATGTTCAACACAAACAGGGTGATATCATATGGTGAAATAGGTGGGGAGATAATAAGGTAACCTCTAGTCAAGGGCTCATACATTAGATTTCTAGTTTGGAAGAATTGTAACAATCCAATATGCCTCAACGATGTCTTAACTCCTACCAACAATTCCAATTCATTGAGTATGTTTTCATCCATGTACCTAGTTAGCATTAGAGGTCTCCTAAGGAATGGATGAATTGAAAGATCTACTTCATGGTGTTCTTCCATAGGAGGAGGTGACGGTGACATTGAAGCTCTTGAAGTAGTAGTCTTCCTCTTTGAATTTACTTTTGTGTAGGTGCCATTCTTGGGCTTTGAGTTTGGGAATGGAATAGAAGGTTTGAGATTTGTTAATGGAGATCAAAGATTGGGTTTTGTGGATTTTGAAAGGGGTCAAAAAGGATGGGTATGGTGACTAGGGTTTAGGATCAATTGGAGTATGTTTGGGTAAATATAGGGGTGTATATATATGTGTAGATGTATAAAGGAGTGTATGAGTGTGTTTATGGGAGTGTATATCCATAGGGCCAAGCCTCATCCATACCCTACATGGCTATGGCCTAGGTTATGTGGTTGGCCAGTGTTTCCCAGAGCCGTGGGAATGAACGACACCCACCACGATCATGATAGTGGCCATAGGTTGTCGTTGTTACATTTTCATGACCATGTGTTTCAAGACATGGCCATGCAATCTGGGATTCTCTATTTCATGCATTATGGACCACTATACATGATCTTATGGTTTATTTTTATAACTTTTATGACTTCTTAGGTCCCTAAATCCTAGATTATTTGTCTTTGTGAATGAACACCCAATTTTATTAGGAAGTTACAAGACTCAGTTAATTCCATACCAGTTGTCATACAAGATTCTCATAACTAACTAAAACATATGATGCAATAGGGAAACAAAACAATATACAAAAGCAAACAGAGAACTAAACAAACACAAACGAACACATATACTAAAATGGAAACAAAATTCAACGATAGAAGAGATAGAAGATCAAATCTAGTTGGCATGACTCTTCTTAATTGATTTGGTTGCCTCTCATCTAGTGCTTGGTTTATTATCCTCAACTCGACATGAAAGTCATGTCCTAGCTCATCCAATGTCTCTGAACATGTATGACATTATTATTTTCTTTAGTGTAGGAATATGCTCATTCAAGATTAACTTCAGTCCAAGCATTTTATAGCTCTCCACTCCCATATGCTTTTTAATGAGTATTGTAAGATTGCCTTCACTAGATAACTCGAAGTATTGTTGCGGTAAGGGGTCAATAACATTAATTTGATCCTTGCACTTAGGTTGGGATCTCGTTAAAGTGTTGTTGAAACATCCTCTCCCACACTTGTTTCTTCATCGCCCTTTGACTCCCTTTTAGTGATGTATAATTCTTCAAATAACTTGGCATAATGGGACACTTACTTAATGACATCTAGAAGAGGTTTATTAACCTTCACTTTGAAGAGATTCTCCAAAACTACCTTCTTTTGTTCCTTCTCTTCAAACATTCCAACTTTGGTAGCATATGAAGAACTTGATAGCATAAAGCTTGTCTTTGAAGATGAGGGATTTTATTGGATTAGTGAGTTAGTGCTTTTAATCTTTTAAACATCATCCATAGGCAATTCCAATTATTGCATAGCATATGATGCTAGAATCTTACCCATTTCAACTTCAGGAGATTTTCTCGTGTTTTATGTAAAAATTATAGTGTGCTATTTGTGAGGGCTAATCATGTCTTCAAGATGAGATCTAGAAATTTGTGGAGCCAGGTGTTAACAAACTCGATAAGGTTGTTGCACACTTTGATAAATTGATTGTTGGATGGGCATGAAATAAAGAACTACTTATGGTTGAATTCTCCCATTACTATGATCCCTCCATCCTAGATTATATGCATTTGAGCAAAGATCATACTTTGTTAGTTGTCTAGGATTCAATACCATATACTTTCCCAAAGGAGAAGTAATTTTGGATAGTTGTTGCTGAATGCCAAGATATTCAACGTTGAGAGCCATTATTCAGACATGTACCTAAAAAGAAAAAGAAACTAGTTAAAATAAAAGAAAAGAAAACAAGACTTGATAATTAATAAGATTAGGTGACCTGTCCCAGCAAACACAGCACCAAAAATTTGATGAGTGTCATTTGTTCCACTAGTTTAACGTTGCCATGTAGTATAGATATGAATTAATAATTTAGTGATGAACAAGGGTCATTCTCATAGAGGATTGGGTCTAAAAGCACTAATTACCAAGCCAGTTATATGGAGGATTTTGGTTGACAGTTAAAAGTAAATAACAAAGAACAAAAAAGAAAGTAAATTGCAAACAAACACTAAACAAGGTTGAAGATAAAAAGTTGAGGACTAGTTAAAGGATCAATCTCTACTACTGGATCATTGACAAGATAAGACATATCACTTATGAATGATAAATTTCTATATTATTCTCCAATTCTAATTGAAACTAATAACTGTAGATAGCTAAGGTTCTAGCTTGTACTACAGTCATCTTTCCTCAATTTGTTGTTAGACATGAGTTCTAATCACTGCCTAATCTCCAACCATAAAACCCAGTTTATTCAGACTCATTCATGGCTACATTTAGATAAGAAAGATATTACGTTATTCTAAGTAACATCCACTAGCAGAATGAATATTCTGACTTATGTTATGTTCCCACCAAAGATTACGAGCACCCCCCACTATCCTTGATTTACTATCGGGGTTTTAGGGTCTACTGGTTAGTAAATTTCTAAACTAGCATTAGAAACATGTAAGATCCTATTGTCTAGTGTGCATCCTAAACGAATCAATACATGAATGATAAACATTAAGAGTTGAAGAACACAAACAATCTCAACTAATAAAAGGGAAATAACATCTACGTCATATAAACATAGTCAAGTGCAGGGCTTTGAAATCCCCTTCAACCAAGATAAAAATTAAATAACCATGGCTAGAAAAACCATGGATAAAAATAATAAGAACATAATAAGAAATTCAAGGGATATAAAGATGTAATAGCTGTGAGTGCTTATCTTCTTGAATTCTCCTTTCTTAATCCTTGATCTTTAATTCCTTCAACCCTTGGGTGCATTTTCTTTTCATTTGGAACTTTGTTTCCTACTAATTTCTTAAGATGACCCTTCTACACACCGGTGTTGCTCCCTTTGCATGCCTTTATCTCCTGGGATCAGTCCATTTTTGTTCTATGGTTTTATAGTGCTTGAATAGGGAATGAGTGTGTCATATTTTGGGAAGGCGAAACCCTAAAAATTGGTCCAGTAATGATTTAACCCAGAACCCAGCTTAAATCACACTCTAAGACTTGGATATGAATCACATAACCCCATTACATGGTCATGATTTTGCACTCCAGTGACAACATCAATATTGTCAATGATAACTCTTCATAGAGTTATTATGCCTTATTTTTGTGCTTAAATGTATGCTAAATCCTTGATTTCTTTAGAAATTGACAAAATTTATAAGCTTATTTGAATATATTGAATTATATGTGCTTTACTATTTGATTAGGCTTGATTTGGAGTTAAATTGATTTAATTATGTATTATTCATGATTGGGGTATATTTTAGTCTTGAAATGTAGGTTGATGACCTAAAGGAGTACAAAAAATGAAAGAAATCAAGTCAAGCCAAAGATAAGGAAATCAAGTTTTAAGCTTTGCCGACCATGCTGGATTAAATGGAGTAGATTTGAAGATGTAGACCTCCAACCTAAACAAAACTAGAGTCATTGGAAAGCTAAAAGGTATATATATAATTTCCATATTGACCACTTTCCTTGACTCCATTGGGTTGAGTACATAAACATTAAGGGAAGTTTGGGTCAAATTGGTGAACTAATATCTTGATCCTACTCTAGTATTTTAATCATAATTATAGCAAATGACCTTGTTTTTGGATGATTCTAGTGTCATTAGAAATCTAAGAAAAACTGGTACAACTTTTATGAAGAGTCTGAAGTCAAATTCTAAGGTTCAGTAGGTGAAAAATGGTATGGAGGTTTAGTAGAATGGAGGAAAGTAAGTAAATAGCATCATAGGCCACACTTATAGGCACACTATGCCTATCTCTGTCTATCAGGATTTTTTTAGCAGAGAAGATCATGCTTAGGCATGGCTTAAGTGCGCCTAGGTGTGGCTCCACACTTAAGCGTGGAAATCTTGCGCCTAGGCATGGATAGCTAGCTGATACGAGATTACGCAAAGAGCCATGCCTAGGTGTGTATCCAACCTCGCCTAGGCATGGGAAAGACTTTGTTTCGTGATTTTAGCCTTATATTTTCATTTTGAGGACCATTTTAGGAGATTGGAGATATTTTTGAAGCCTTGTTCTTGAGAGAGAGGTTAAGAGGGATTTTTCCACTTAGAAGAGTAAGAGATTCAAGGTGGAGATCAAGATCAAAAGAGGAATATTAAGATTGAATTCTTCTAATTTTGTCAACTATTTCCCTTCTCTTTTTGACTTGTATCTTGATGAACTTCTTTCTTCTTTGTGTTTTGATTCCTTTTAATATATGTAACTAAATTCTAATCTAAGGGTTTAGTAGGATCTTCTTTGGAAATGGACAATGTAATTTCTTTAAGCTTTTATCAATGGATTTGGTTTCGTTCATCCATACCCATGCATAATGTTTGCTCTTAATTAGCCATCATTTGCGTGATCTTAGTGTTTTCAAATGAACTAGACATAGAATATAGATTTTGTATGGATGATGTATGTTCAACTACATTTAATTAGTTTGGGTGTATTAATTAACTAATGGGGTAGACATATACCCATTGGTCATGCATAGCAAGTTTTTGAAACTTGATCTTAATGAGTGTCTCTCTCACATAGACACAGTGAATTAGGTAAGAATCATATGGTAATTGACTTAGACATAGGCTATTATCTATAGTCATGTTTCAGCTAGCAAAATTAACTCATTGCTAGATGCTTCTTGGCTTTGCACTTATCCATTAAAGTGGAAAGTGAATAAGGATCCTTAGGTTTTCAATTTTGAACTTTTCCTCTTGTGAATTAAGGTGTTAACTATTCTTTTAATTTGCAAATTTAATTTGTTACTTTCATTAACTTTGATAATTAAAAATTCGATTGCTTGGATAAGAACTTGTAAAAATTGGTTGCTCGATAGCATCATTCTTGTTTTCAATCCCTTGGGAGACGATACTCATTTTCACTATTTATTACTTGTTTGACCCATGCACTTGTGAACCCAAATAAGTTTTCGGTGTCATTTTCGGGTATTTAGTTTACATTTGGTGCTACTTCTAATATCGATTCACAACTCTTAATTCAAGTTTTCTTTATTTTGTAGGTACTTTACTTTGGTGCTTGCGAAGGACTCATAGTATATCTCATTTTTCCTATGATTGTGAGATTGAAATGACCTTCCGGAGATTGCTAAGAGAATAAGTGCAAGCTCAAGCACTTGATTTAGACCAAGTTTTTTATAGGGCGGGGTGAAGAGCATCCTGATAAACTCCTTAAGGACTTTGCTACTCCCATTGTTTAGGACATTCGATCTAGCATCCGTAAGCCGACTATTCAACCTCATACTTTTGAAATTAAGTTAGCTATTATTTAGATAGTCCAGTCAATGTTGCAATTTTTAGACTTACCTCATGAAGATCCTAATGCCCATCTGGCTAATTTTTTGGAGATTTGTGACACTTTTAGGTACAATAGGATGCTCGAAGTAGTAGCTTGCTTAAGGCTTTTTTCCTTCTCCTTGAGGGATAAGGCAAAAACTTGGCTTCAGTCCTTGCCCGATGAATCTATCATCACTTGGGATGAGCTGGCGAAGAAGTTTCTAGATCGATTCTTCCCTTTAATGAAGGCGATGAAGTATAGAAATGATATTATGTCCTTTAGTTAGTTTGAGGGTGAGACTCTATTCAAGGCTTGGGAGGATTTCAAGGAGATGCTGATGAGGTGTCCCTACTATAGGCTAGCTAAATGGATGTTGGTCCATACTTTCTACAGTGGGTAGATTGCATCCATTCGATCTATCATAGATGCAGCAGCTGGAGATGCTCTTATAAGCAAGACTGTTGATGTGGCATACAACCTTATGGATGAAATGGTGACCAATAATTATCAGTGGCCTGCAGAACGATTTATTCCTAAGAAGGCAGCAGCTGGTGTACATGAGGTAGATGCCCTTACCTCTATTTCCACTTAAATGGTTGCACTCTCAAAGAAGATCGACACTCTAGCAGACTAACGGTTAGCTTAGTGCAAGCAACTGGAGGCAATAGCTTATTCGAGACTTGTGAGCATTGTGGGGACCTACATTCTACAACTCATTGCATAGCTAGCTCGGAGAATATGCAATATGATAGCCAGTTCCACCAACGTAGCAACAATAATGCTTTTGGAAACATCTACATCCCAAGTTGGCAAAACCACCCTAATTTCTCTTGGGTGGAAATTCTCATGGAGCTTCCTCCTCTCAGCCCAAAGAAACACCCCGTGCCCTTCCCCAATTTTTAACCAAATTTCCCTCAAGATTAGACTTCCAACTTGGAGAAGATGTTTGTGTAATTCATGTTTGGCCAACATTATTACATGACTAGAACCGATGCAAGGCCTGCCTCCCATGATGCTTTGATGTAAATCCAAGCGACCTCCTTAAGGAACTTGGAGACTTAAGTTGGCCAACTAGCTCAAGATTTGAACAATAAGCCCCAAGGGAGCTTCCCAAGTGACAGAATCAACAACCCCAAGGGTGCCTATAAGTAGTAATGCATGGCCATAACCCTTCGAAGCAGCAAATAGCTTAAAGGAAACCTAACTACAAAGGAGCTTAAGAGTTCAAAAGTGCCTTTTGGGAACCAAGAGGTGATTAAAGAGAAAAAGCTTAAGGAGAATGAGAAGGAATGTAATAAGAAAAAAGATAATTCATTTATCCTATCCCTTCCATTCCCCGACCTCTAAGTCAAGCACAAATTGGATTTAAAGTTTCGTAAGCTCCTAAAGGTGTCCAGAAAGTTTTATATCAACATCTCATTTGTGGAAGCCCTCGCCCAAATGCCATGGTACCTCAATTTTATAAAGGAGATCTTATCCAAGAAGAAGAAGTTTGTGGAGGGTGAGATTTTGGCGGCCCCCAAGGAGTGTAATGCCATCTTACTAGGCAAATGCCCACCCAAAATCCTAGATATGCACTTTGCAATTCCATGTTCTATTAGGGAGAAGTTTTCTGGAAAATCATTATGTGATCTTGAGGAAAATGTTAATCTTATGCTTCTATCCATATATGAGCAATTAGGCTTGGGGGACCCTAAGCCTACCTTTGTGGTCTTACAACTTGCTAATAAAAAACTTTTAGAACCTTGGGTGTGGTGAAAGATGTGCTGATGAAGGTTGATCGATTCATATTCCTCGTGGACTTCATCATCATAAATATTGAGGAGGACTTCACCATGTCATTGATTCTTGGAAGACCATTCTTGGCTACAACTGGTGCTTTGATTGATGCGCCAAAGGTAAGCTAATTTTAAAGGTGGATGGTGAGTAAGTGGTTCTCAATGTGTTTGCAAATAAATCTACCCCAGTTTCGACTCCCACAAATGCCACACATTCCTTACAAGCCAAAAGCAGTGATTCACAAGTCATAAATGAGCGAATTGAGAATGGCATGCCTAAGTCCACGATGGAACACTAATCCAAACCAAATTTTCTTCAAGAATCCAGAATTGATTACAAGATGTTTAGCCCTCCATGAGAAGGAAAGAACTCAAAAAAATATGAAAAGAAAAGCAAAACAAAATTACAGAGAGCAAGGGGAGAATGAAGTTAGAATGCCTGATCTAGATCTAGATCTAGATCTAGATCTAAAAAGAGAAGGTGGAAGTGTAATCATGATGCTTGTGGGGTTGATCTCGGATTCCCCTTCTTTACAGCTAAAACCTGCCCCTAAATTGGCCCATAGTGTCTCATTATGCTTCCCAAACACAGCTGGGCATTATAGGAATGCAATGGCCCAAGTCTCATCTGATTTGGACTTGAATTGACCAAGATATGCTCACTTTAATGTCATATGCTCCCCAAATCCGAGTCTGAACTTCCAGGCTCAATTAGGTCCACTAGACATCCGATTGAGACTTTGAGCTCTTCATGAAAGTTGTAAAGCTTCCTCTCATCTTTCTTACAAGGTAAAATTCATAATTATCAGATATCTAAAATTCAAGATATGACTAAAATACAGAAATAGTTTAAAACCTCAACAATGCTGAGAATTATCAATTAAGCCCAATTTGAGCCCAAACTTGCAAAACATGACCTAACTCTAGGAATTAAGTACATAAAGAGTCTAAATGACTAAATATGAATGTTTATTAATATATAAAATATGTGATTATCAAACACTTATCTAAGGGACTTTCAAGTCAACAAGTATCCTTTGGAGCACAACTTGGCATGGGTGGTACATCCAAGAATATTGGCTATGGAATAACTCCTTACATTGACAAGGGCAAGGGGATTACAACTCCCTCACAATTGAAGCCTCCTTAATCACTTCACCTAACAAAGTCCAACTAGGACTATAAATAAGGCGCTTATTGGGAGGCAACCCAAGTTCTCAACTCCCTCTCTTTACTTAGGGTATTTTTGTGCATGTTGGAAGCCTTTCTTGGTGGTTTAAGTAGGTATTTGATAGGTGTTGAGTGTATGTCTTTCATTTTTAAAGTCATTTCAATTTTACATAAGGTTTGATACTATTTTTGGGGTGTTTTTGTAGGAAATGAGGCTTAGAAAATGGCAAAAACCAACTATGGTAGAAGTTTTTTTAATAATCCTATAGAACAGACTCTTATGCCTAGGCGTGAAAACTCACACCTAGGCATGGGAGTCTTGACCATATCAATAATTTTTCCAAAGAGGGCCACGCCTAGGCGTGCACCTCTCAACTTGCAACTCCCTGATGGGACAGAGAGCAACACACCAAGGCGTGCGAATCCATGCCTAGGCGTGAGCTACCCCAAAAAATAAAAAAATAAAAAAAAGGGGTATATGAGATTATTCTTACCTTGGTTCTCACTTTTTGACATTCTTTTGTAGATCTTTTGGAGCTAGAATCAAGGTTTCATGCTAAGCTTGGAGACCCCAACTTTTGCCCATTTAGCCTTTATTTTCGGGAGTTTCCCTTCCTTTTGTTTGCGTTCTCCTTTTATTGATTTTTACTTGTGCTGTTAATGGTTGAATAGTGAGGACACTATTCCTCTTAGGTTTAGGGGGAATAGTTATCATTTTGGGCTTTTTAAATCTTTATTTTTCAATTAGATGCTTAATTAGACCTATCTTCCTATTACCTTGCAATGTGATGTCTTATTTAGTTAGATATATACTTTGTTTAGTTGTTTAGTTGTGTTAATACTTTTTTTTTGTGTTTGTGATTGTTCTAGGATGTTTGAACTTCAATGGCTAAATGCTTGTGATTTTGGGTCGAAGAGCTTGGTTTTGTTGGGAATTGCGGATACATCACACAGTGGAAAAATAGGATTCCCACCAAGGATCTATGCGAAGAAGCCATAATCCGAGTTTTAAAAAATATTTACCTCTTGAAGTGTGATCTAAGGAAGTGACATGAATCACCAACACCGTAACAGCGACGATGTCTCTGTGGTATCCATACAAACAAACTCACGAACGTCCAACGTTTACAAAAAGGAGCCTCGCGTCTTTCATACAGTGCTAGCTGCGAAGAGAAGAGAAGAAATTTATCACTCACTCACTCACTTTTCTGTAGGTGGGACTAGAGTTTTGTAATGTATGTCTTAGCAGTCCTCTTAGCAGTACTATTTATAATAGTGACTGCCTTAAGTGAGTGTGAGCAACAGTAAGGTAACCTATGTAACCCTAGACTCATCTGTTATGAGTCTGACTCATATTTGAATTCTAGTCCAACTTAGATCTATTACTCCAATTTTAGTCTGTTTTGTGTGTGTGACCCTGTAGGTTCTCATTACGTTGGCAGTAATATTAAAATCCCATTTTATATTACAAGCAGTAAGTGGTATTTAGCAACACATCGCTGCTACCCAAGTAATGAGAATGTCAGTGATTTGATATAATCTTTCCATGACCAATGTTTCCGTGTCGTATAGTCCCTTTGTCAAGATATCTAGATTGAACACAAGGCATGGAATGTGTCACCCTTGTATAGTCCAATCCTTTGTTTCCTGATACTCGAGTAGACTTTGTAACAACAAATGAAATCAATATCTCATATTGACTCATTTGAGCATGACCATGCATTTCACACTCTCACTCAATCAGCGGACCCAAAGATATAGCTCTTGTTATGTAGGAGTGATAAATCTCATCTAGGTCCTCACATCCCTCTGTATGGTTTGCTGTATGTCCAATAATTAACTTTAAAATCACCTTGTTACATATGACGTTTAATGACATTAAAATACACAACTCCTCATGTAGGAATCGTAGTGATTTCAAGTCAAAGGACCATAAACACCATTGTCACTATGAGAATCGCTTATGACACTCACGTAATGATTCATATAGCATTCTCATGGCGGGTCAGTCCAGTACATCATTACTCTAATATGTACCTATGTGAAGACTTGATATCTTATATTCATAACCCGTGAGATGTGGTCATCAGTCTGTGCACATACTAATCTCAATGTATTATTGTTGTCCTAATTAACAATAATACTTGACTAGGGACATTTAAAAATGGTGTTTTAATTTTATCCAATAGGATCTCACGATCAAGTCAACCACTTGATGTCCTATGGCATTAAACTTACTATTCTAAGGACTTTATTATGTTTATTAAAAAGAACACAATAAATGAAATACCTCATATTAAAATAAACATAATAGAATGTATGTAAATACAGACAAATGTATCAGCCTCTAGGGCATACACCAACAGGTTTTGCATGATTTTGAAAAAGTTTTCTTGTCCAATCATGAGATAAATTTGAAACTCAATAGACTAAGTGTCTAAGATGACCATCTAATGATTGAATGGATCATGAAATGACTTTGATTGATGGAAATTGAAAATGACCCTTCTTGCTTGTTGATCCCATTTATTTTCACTTGTGTATGCATGGATTTTCATTAGAGCATAAGTAGGATCTTGGATTAGGATTGATATTACATAAATGGAAAAAGATTTTAAAATGCATGCACAATGAAGCTTGTATATCATCTTGGTTTCTTAAATCTCTCTTGACATGATATCTTGGGTAACATCGTCTAAGGAAAATCATTGAATTGAAAATAAGTTGAAACAATGTATGACGACAAAAAAAAAAATGGTGCATAAAGAATGAGGGATGGCTAGTAGAAGGTAAAGGGCTGTAATGTGTGGAAGAAGCGTATAATCACAATTCTAAACCCTTTGATAATAGTTAGTGATGTGTGGAAGAGGCATACGATCATTAGCCTGAATTTTTTATAACTCATGCCTCCATAAAAGAAAAGTCTTAAAAAAATGGAATGAAAAAAAAATTGTGAAAGGTGTGCAAGTATAAATGATTTTTGAAGTAGTGTTATCTAGGTTAATTAATTAGAGAGAGAGAGAGAGACACGATAGCAATCTTGTAGTGCATAAGTTGATTTGGAAATGCATGTTTATAATTTTATTTACATATGGATGCTATGATTAGGAAGGGATTGTACATATGTGATATTGGATTGACATGCATACATGGACAATATTTTAGAGTGAAAGCATGTGAGTTATGGTCTATATGTGAGTTACTTTCAATTGAAGTCACAAATTGATCCTTGAAGATGTGGATGGCTTTTGAACCTTGGTATTATTGGGTTTCAAATTTGTTTGAGTGATTGTGACATCTATGCTCTTGTGAACTTAATGTGGATTCCTTGCTTTACTTTATTTTGCTAGAGGACTAGCAAAATCTTAGGTTTGGAGTGTGATAACTTTATCACTCTATGAAATAGAGTTATTATGCTTTAGTTTTGTTCTTAAGCGAATGCTAAGTCCTTGATTTCTTTAGAAATTACAAAGTTTGTGAGCTTATTTGAATATCTTGAATTACATATACTTTAGTATTGATTAGGCTTAATTTGAAGTTAAATTAGTTTAATTATATATCATTCACGATTGGTTCCTTATTTGGGTTTATTTTAATCTTAGAATGTAGGTTGATAACCCAAAGGAGTACCAAAAATGAAAGGAATTAAATCAAGCCAAGAAGATAAGGAAATCAAATTTTGAGCTTTGCTAACCATGATGAATTAAATGTAGTAGATCTGAAGATGTATACCTCCAATAGAAACAAAACTAGAGTCATTAGAGAACTAAGACATATATCTACAATTTTTATATTGACCACTTTCATTAATTCCACTAAGTTGAGTACATAAACTTTAAAAGAAGTTTGGGCCAAATTGATGAACCAGCATCCTGACCCTGTTATGGTATTTTGTTCATAACCAGAGCAAATGACTTTGTTTTGGAATGATTCTAGTGTCATAGAAAAGATAAGAGAAAACCCTACAACTTTTATGAAGATTCAGAAGTCTAATTCTAAGGCTTAGGAGATAAAAAATGGCATGAAAGTTTAGTAGAATGGAGGAAAGTAAGGAAAACAACATTAGAGGCCATTCCTGTGGTGTGTCATAGGCATGCCATTCCTATCTTTGTCTATCAAGATTTTTTTAGCTGAGGAGGCCACGCCTAGGTGTGGTTGGAGTACACCTAGGCATGGAAATCTTGCACTTATGCGTGGATGGCCAGCTGATACGAAATTGTATGAAGAGCCATGCCTAGGCGAGTGACTGACCTTGCCTAGGACTGGGAAAGAACCTATTATGTAATTTTAGCTATATATTTTCATTTTGAAGACCATTTTGGGAGCTTGGAGATACTTTTGAACCCTTGTTCTTGAGAGAGAGGTTGAGAGGGATTTGTCCACTTAGAAGAATAAGAGATTCAACGTGGAGATCAAGAATAAAGGAGGATGATCAAGATTGGATTCTTCTAATTTTGTCAATTCTTTCCCCTTTCATTCTTTAATTTGTATCTTAATGAACTTTCTTATTTATGTTTTGACTTCTTTTAAAATGCTTAACTAAATTCTAATCTAGGGGTTCCTTAAGGTTGTGTTTGGAATGAATTAAAATAGGAAATGATTTGATTTGATTTGAATTGATTTGATTTAGAAATTAAATTTTATGTTTGGAACTTTAAAAAAAAATAAGAATTGAATTGATTTAGAAATCAAATTTTGTGTTTGGAATTCATTAAAATGAGAATCAATTTGATTTAGTTTTATTATTTTACATTTTAACCCTCATGAGAGGTGGTTAGAGGTAGTTAATAAGGGTAAATTAGTCTATTCATTTTAAATTAAATCAAATCCTACCAAATCCTATCAAATTTGATGGAATTTCTAAAACAAAAGGATTGAAATCCATGAGATTTTAGAAATCAAATCATTTCCTATTTTTTAATATTCCAAACACAAGATTTAATTAAATTTGATTTAAAAATCAAATCATTTCTTATTTTTTTACATTCCAAACACACTCTAAGATCTTTCTATGGATATGGATTTTATGTCTCTAGTGCCTGCACCTAAAGATCACTCACTGATTGACACAAAATAGTTGTTTAAGAACAAGCTAAATGAAGATGGAAAAGTCATAAGGAACAAGACAAGGTTAGTTGCTCAAGGGTATAACTAATAAGAATGTATAGACTATGATAAAATCTTTGCCCCTGTAGTTAGATTAGAAGCAACCAGAATTGTCCTTGCATGTATTACATTCAAAGGATTTAAACTATTTCAAATTGATGCTAAGAGTGCATTCTTGAATGGTTTCATAAATGAGAAAGTGTATGTCCATCAATCCCCTGGATTTGAGGATGTTGAACATCCAGAATATGTTTATAAGTTCTCCAAAGCCCTTTATAGCCTAAAGCAAGCTCCAAGAGAGAATGAGTTATTAACAATTCAAATATATGTATATGACATTGTATTTGGATCTACTAATGAGTGCCTCTGTAGAGAATTTTCTGAATTAATGAAAAGTGAGTTTGAGATGAGCATGATGGGAGAGTTAAAATTCTTCCTTGGCCTACAAATTAAGCAAGACAAGTTTGGAATCTTCATCTATCAAGGGAAATATACTAAAGACTTGTTAAAAAAGATCAACATGGAAGGGGTCAAGCCAATGAAGACTCCCAATAATCCTTCAAATGTGATTGAGAAAGATGAGAAAGGTAAATCAATAAGTGACAAACTTTGTAGTGGTATGATTGGTTGATTACTCTATCTAGTTGCAAGTAGACTTGACATTGTGTTTAGTGTTAGCTTATGTGCAAGATTTCAATCTTGTCCTAAAGAGTCACACCTTAAAGCTGTGAAAAGAATTTTTAAATACCTTCTTGGTACTTGATTGCTACCGCAAGTGCACGGATTGCTCAAGTAATACAGATATAGAGTAAAAATTCGTTCCCGTGAGGATATTCGATTATAAAGCTAAGTACCAACCAATAGCTTAATCAATTCTAGACAAGGACATAAAATTAAGAAAGCAATAAACTAAACTAAACCTAATCTATAAAAGCAATAAAGATAAACACGGTTAGGTTTCAGGAAATCCTCCTTCACCCCCTACATCTACCAACAACATGCAATCCTCCTCATAAACACAAATGCATTGATTAGGTTAGCTTGAGAATCTGATGTAGTCAAAAGCCTATGTCTAGGTCAATCAACCCTGGTAGATCCAAGATCCACTCATGAACGATCTATTCTCAATCATACATTATACATGGCCAATAAGCATATTTCTATCATATTAACAAATCAACTCATCCAAGCCAATTGAACTCGCCGAACATGAATCAACCATACCATATCCATATCAACAAATCCCCATGTCTAGTTCATTTGCCAATATTAGGATCATGCAATCAGTGATTAGCCAACCACAAGCATTAAACACAGATAATGATTGAATAATAATCAAATATCCACACAAACTCAGAGAAGAACACATCATTAATATAAATAAAAGGATTCAAAGTCATCCTAAAACATAGCTCAGCTATACAAAAGATAAGGAAGAGAAGAGAGAAAGGGAAAAGAGAGAAAGGAAGCTCATTGGTTTGTCTCTGAAGCTTGAATCCTCCTTCATCCTTGTTCCTTGACTCTAATCCACCAGCAATAGAGATCTAGCCAAACTACACTAACCTAAACTACCTAAAACTAACCTAAAACTAAGAAAAGCTAAAAAGCTAAAAATGAAAATGGCCAAAAATGGTCAGCTCTCAGAGAAAAATGCATAAAATCTATTTATAGGCTCAGTTGCCACCTCAGCGCCGCGACCCCCACATACGCGCGCCGCAGCGCCCAATGGGTCGGTCTACCTATGCTGCGGCGCCCACTTCATCTAGGCCACGGCCCTCTTGCCTCGGGTCCAAGTATGGCAAGGCTGAAATTGCCTCTCAACGTCGCGGCGCGCATTACCTTGCGCCGCGGCATAGCCTACTGAAATGTCAATTTAGCTTCCTCTTCCTCTTTAGCTCAATTGCTCCATATTTGACCTTATTTGGAGCCCTTCCTAACATAGAGAAAACACCAAATCAATAACAATTATAAATCTACTTAATCCATGATCATTTAAACACAATTTTGCACAATAACATATAAGAAAGACTTAGAATCAGAATATGACAAATATAAGTACAAAACCCTCCAAATATGTATTTAAACAATGACTAAGCATTCATTCTAACACAGAGATAGGGCACAAATAACTGCATTCTATGGAGTTATCACACCCCCAAACCTACATTTTGCTAGTCCTTGAGCAAAACAAAATAGAACTAAGTAAATCACTTAAACATTAAAATCAACTTTCATTCAGCAAATATATTTCAATCTTTTTCATTTAAAAACAAATACTAGTGTGTAATGACTGCATCAATCCTCAAAAAGTGCAAATGCCCCATAAAACAGTTCCACACATATACAATCCTTAACATGCTATCAATCCAAACACTCTTCATGCAATTCACATTTATCACAAACATGCAAGATAAACTTCTCCTAATCAAGTCATACACATCCAGATAAGTTTACAAGCATACATACATATGATTCACAAAATCCACAAGATTGTAAATCAACTCTCTCTCCACTAATGTAAATCACACAAGATTGAGGATAAAAAAGGACTTAATCAGCTTATAATGTAAGGCCAATGGTATGGGTGAAAGAAATGAACGGGAAAGATACAATACAAACATTGAGACATATAACATACTACTCCAAGATATGTGTCAAAATATTTGATATCAGCAGGGTATTCAATTGTGAATATAGAAAACTTGCTAGAACCATTTTGATGCTTTTTACACTTTATTTTACTTAAGCTTTGCTTTTCTTTTTTCATTTCTCTTTTGATTTTCTTTATTTTGCAAAGCATTGCTTTTTCTTTTCTTTGTTTGCATCTGATTCCTTCAGGCTCATTTTGAATTGAATATTCATTAACACCCCTAATCAATAGACTCACCTCAAGAAATAACACATCATGTACTCAACAAACAATGATGGTAGGAAAAAAATGACATGCCTTCACATGCATTAGAATGGGTAACAGGTTAACGAACACAATGGTAATGAAAAACAAATAAGTCCAGACAGTTTAAGGCTTCAAAAAGGGACCTAGAGATATCATCATATCAGGGTAAGCTTTTTAAGGCTCAATCGGTCCAAACAATGCCCTAATCATTTCCTCAATCATGCACAACCTAAAATTTCACCTCAAGAGAGCTCAAAAATAATTTCAAGGATAATCAAAACTCTACATGTACATACATAAACATTCTCAAAATATGCACTCTTATCATTTTCAAAGTTACACTTGCATCTAAGTGAGATGTAAATCATGCATCAAAAGCAATTAAATTATTTCACATGCACCAAGATCACATAAGGTTTCACTGAAAAGGGGGCAAATAGCAACCTTTCACATCATGGATAACCAAAAACAACACCAGCATTCTTGCAACATGTCATGCATTCAAATAGATTCAACTTTCGTAGTTCAAGCATGCATAACATCCTTTGCTAACAGTGAAAATTAAAAATCTTGTCATTAGCACATCAGTGATAGTCAAAACAAGATATAATCATGCAAATATAATGACTAAAACCACTGCATACTCAAAATACCAATACATGTTAACATTAAGCATAAAAGTAATAGAATATATAAAGATACTCCCCCAAACTAAAATAAAATGTAACCTTAAAGAACATGGTCTATAGGGTATACTTGAGACTAGTACTGAGCATTACTAAATACTAAAAATAAATAAAAAAATAAAACAAAAACAAAAACAGGGGTTCAGCGTCGCAGCGCCCACATGCCTGGACTACGGCGCTCACAAAAAGCTATAGAATTCTGTAGAAAACGCCCCCTGCGCCGCGGCGCTCACTACCTTGCGCCGCGGCGTGACTACCTAAACTGCTAAATTTAGCAGCAAACACAGTTTTACTGTTGGATCTGGCTCATATGGGTCTCTAGCTGCAACAAAACTTGTTCAAAAAGCTAAATTACAAAATGTACAAACACAAACTTAACAAAACACAAAAACAACATATTAACCTATATAATACCTAAACAAACTTAAAACTTAAAAACAAACTAAAATATAAAGCTAACATAACTAACACATATACATACTAACATATTAACAAAAACATATTACACAACTAATATATTAACACAACTAACAAACTAACTCAACTAACATCACATATATATACAAACATACAAAACACATAATACTAACTATTTATGCATAATGTAAAAGCATTAATTAAACATCAATATGGGGTTCCCTCCCACGAAGGGCCTGAGTTATAGTCCCAGCAGGACTTTGTCACCAAAATTGAAGTGCTGCGGATGAGTAGTTCTCAAGAACTTGATCCAAGGGTTATCCTTTCTAGGAGTCGCGAATTCCCTCAAGGGCCTCGTATGATTGAAATCACCCGGCTTCTTATTTGAAACTAAGACAAAACAGAAAAGAAACATAGATTATATACAACTTGAATTAGAACTAATCAAACTCATTGTTGATATTAGCAATATAAAAACTATCCCCGGTAACGGCGCTAAAAACTTGATTGCTACCGCAAGTGCACGGATTGCTCAAGTAATACAGATACAGAGTAAAAGTTCATTCCTACGAGGATATTCGATTATAAAGCTAAGTACCAACAAATAGCTTAATCAATTCTAGACAAGGACATAAAAATAAGAAAGCAATAAACTAAACTAAACCTAATCTACAAAAGCAATAAAGATAAATACGGTTAGGTTTTAGGAAATCCTCCTTCACCCCCTACATCTACTAACAACATGCAATCCTCCTCATAAACACAAATGCATTGATTAAGTTAGCTTGTGAATTTGATGTAGTTAAAAGCCTATGTCTAGGTCAATCAACCCTAGTAGATCCAAGATCCACTCATGAACAATCTATTCTCAATCACACACTATACATGGCCAATAGGTATATTTCTATCTTATTAACGAATTAACTCATCCAAGCCAATTGAACTCACCGAACATGCATCAACCATACCATATCCATATCAACAACTCCCTATGTCTAGCTCATATGCCAATATTAGGATCATGCAATCAATGATCAGCCAACCACAAGCATTAAACACAGATAATGATTGAATAATAATCAAACATTCACACAAACTCAGAGAAGAACACATCATTAATATAAATAAAAGGATTCAAAGTATCCTAAAACATAGCTCAGCTATACAAAAGATAAGGAAGAGAAGAGAGAAAATGGAAAAGAGAGAAAAGAAACTCATTGATTTGTCTTTGAAGCTTGAATCCTCCTTTATCCTTGTTCCTTGACTCCAATCCACCAGCAATGGAGATCTAGCCAAACTACACTAACCTAAACTACCTAAAACTAACCTAAAACTAAGAAAACCTAAAAAGCTAAAAATGGAAATAGCCAAAAATGGTCAGCTCTCAAAGAAAAACGTATAAAATCTATTTATAGGCTCAGCTACAGCCTCAGCGCCGCAGCCCCCACATACGCACGCCGCGGCGCCCAATGGGTCGGTCTACCTATGCCGCGGCGCCCACTTCATCTAGGTCGAGTCCCTCTTGCCTCGGGTCCAAATATGACAAGGCTGAAATTGCCTCTCAGCGCCGCGGCGCGCATTACCTTGCGCTGTGACATTGCCTACTGAAATGCCAATTTGGCTTCCTCTTCCTCTTTAAGCTCAATTGCTCCATATTTGACCTTGTTTGGAGCCCTTCCTAACATAGAGAAAACACCAAATCAGTAACAATTATAAATCTACTTAATCCATGATCATTTAAACACAATTTTGCACAATAACATATAAGAAATGCTTAGAATCAGAATATGACAAATATAAGCATAAAACCCTCCAAATATGTATTTAAACAAGGACTAAGCATTCATTCTAACACAGAGATAGGGCACAAATAACTACATTCTATGGAGTTATCAGTACTTCTAACTATGGTTTGTGATATAAGAAAGGATTTAGTTATGATCTAGTAAGGTACTATGATGCTAATTTTGCTAGGGATAAAGTTGAGAGGAAAAGCACAAGTAGTGCACGTCACTTCCTTGGGAATGTATTGATGACTTAGTCAAGTAGGAAGCAAAATCCCATAGCTCTCTTAACTGTTGAAGCTAAGCATATTTCAGTATCCAGCGGTTGCTCATAACTTTTATGGATCAAACATCAAATAGAGGATTATTCCATGAGGTATAATCACAGCCCTATCCATGGTGATAATACAAGTGCCATTAACTTATCTAAAAATCCTATACAATATTCAAGGTCAAAGCATATTGATATAAAATATCATTTTATTCGTAATCATGTCCAAAAGGTTGATATAGAATTGAAATTTATTGATATTGACCATCAATGGACAGATATATTTACAAGACCCCTTAGTGAGGACAGATTTTGTTTTATAAGAAAAAAATCTCAATATGATGCCTTTCAAATGATCGATCTTGAATTTTGAAATGATTTAATTAGTTTGTTTCATTGTATTTTGATGTTTGAGAATGTTTTAATGTATAAAAATACTTGTTCCTATCTATAGATTAAAGTGCCGAGAGTTTAGAAACTTGTTGGGAATCATGAGAAAGTTAGTGTTAGAAGGTGAGAAAGTTGATGAGAGAGTTCGTAAGAGAGTTAGACCAACCTTCTCACCCTTAACCTTCTCACCTGAAACTGTCATTTCCTGATAGTTTTACCAATGACTAGTTTTCAAAACTAATCGTGAGACAGTTATTGGGAATCATGAGAAAGTTAGTGTTAGAAAGTGAGCAAGTTAATGAGAGAGTTCGTAAGAGAGTTAGACCAACCCTCTCACCCTTAACCTTTTCACCTGAAATTGTCATTTCCTGATAGTTTTACCAATGACTAGTTTTCAAAACTAATCATGAGACAGTTGTTGGGAATCATAAGAAAGTTAGTGTTAGAAGGTAAGAAAGTTGATGAGAGAGTTTGTAAGAGAGTTAGACCAACCCTCTCACCCTTAACCTTCTCACCTAAAACTGTCATTTCCTGATAGTTTTACCAATGACTAGTTTTCAAAACTAATCGTTCTCTCTCTTTATCAAGAGGCATTTATTGCCTTCTAATAGTAAAAATTGTTGGCCAAATGGTCATATTTCATCTTCTATAAAACCCCTTGAAGATCACATCGATTTATTTAATCCATTCTCCCTTGTTCTCACTCAAGATCATCATCCTCTGTCTCTTGTCTCTCTCTCTCTCTATCATTTTCTCTTACTCTATGAACTTCACGCATATCCTTCATTCTCCATTGAAAGTCAGAATACAAACATTTGTTCAAAGTATACTAAAATTCAAGACAACAGCCATGAGATCCAAGAACCCAACCAAATGTATTCCAACCAAACCTTCAAATGAAGAACCTGAACCTATCTCACCCTCATCATCCTCTCTTGAAACTTCTCCCAAAACTCAAACTAAGTCTCAAACCACCCTTTTGAAGAGAAGACAATCACAAAGAGTGATGTCTAGTGCTATAAAACTACTAGACCTAAGAAGAAAACAAAAATTGATGAGGCAATAATATTGGAGGAGGAGGAAGAAGAAGAAGAGAGAAAAGTCTGAACGCTCTCAAAAACCTTTGAGACCAAAGTCTAAGAAGGAAGCGAGCAAAAGTTATTCAAAATAGTTCCAGGGAAAGAAGATTACCCCTGGAAGAAGCATCAACTTTGAAGAAATGGCCAAAGAGGGAAGAGATTTGAGATTCTATATGAAAGTACTTGAATGGGAGAAGTTTTTTGTCATTAGTGAGAAAGTTTACCCAACTCTCTATTAGAAGTTCTATTCAGGTGCAACCATGGATAAAAATCTTCCAGCAATTATTTCCAATGTTAAAGGGATCCAAATTAGACTAGACTTGGAGACCTTTGCAACAATTATTGGAGTTCCTAGCAAAGGGGTCAAAGCTTTTGATGAAGAAGGATGACATGATAGTGCTTGGGAAAAAAATGGTGGATACTCTCTTCACTAATGCAAAAGAGTCAAGGCTTGCAAGTTACTTGAATGACACTGCAAAGTTTCTGCACTCCCTTTGTTATTTCATGGTGATGCCCAAAATTAGGAATATTCAGAAGATCCCTAAGGTTGATATGGTGACCATGTACCATATCAAAAAAAGGAAACCTCTAAATCTTCACTACATAATCTTAAAGTACATGATATATACTATAGAGAACACCAAGAAGGCTACTAGTTTGCCTTATGATATGCTCTTCACCAAAGTTTTTTATCACTTTGGTCTTAGCTTAAAAAATAAAAAAGAAGAGAAGGAATAACCAATCTTATTAAGAAAGAATTTGCCTTAAATGACCAATCTTGAAAAGAGAGAACTAGAGGACAAAGGGTCAGAACTTAGAAGCAAGTTGAGGTATAATCACTCAACCAATCCTAAAAGCCTTGAAAAGAAATTGGAGAAAATTATTGAGAAAGAAGTAGAACCAGAAGCTGAGAAAGTTGGGTCTGAAAAAGACTCTAAAGAAACTATGGTTGAGAAAATGGTAAGTAAGAAAGAGAAAATAAAGAGGGAAAGAAAAGAAAAAGAAGAAGAGAAAAAGGAAAAAGGAGGAAGAAGGGAAAAAGAAGATAAAAGAAGGAGAAAGAAATAAGAAGAAGAAAGGTAAGAAGGTTAGTGAGAATATTGCTGATGAACCTTCTCACCCTGAGAATGAACCCTCTCAGGGTCTGAGGAAACTCTCCCAAGAACTGGAAAAAAAAAACCCTTCAATGGTGATCAACCTGATAAAAAGGAGTTTCACTCTGCCAAAAACACTCTAGCCACTTCTACTAATCAAGAGCTAAGTGGTGATTACTTTGGAAAGCCAAAAAATGATCCAATTGCATAATTTTCAAATGTGTATCCTCGAGTTGCAGTTGTAAGAATCCTCACCCAACTCTCTCAAGAAGGGAGTATGATAGTTGAAGGATGACTGATATCACCTGGACCTGCCCAAATCCAAGAAGAAAAAAAGAGAGATGAAATGGAAGGACAAGGAAAAGAAGAAGGAGAGATAAAAAAGGAAATTGACAAGGAGGCTTCACAACAAGGAATTGAGAAGATTGATGATGAATTTTCTTAGCATACCGAGAAGCTTGTTACATCATAATCCCTTTAGCAAAAGGATGATAAAGCTTTTTCTCTACCCCATTCACCCATTGCCTACAATTCACCAAGGCTGCAATTTCCTATATATGATGCTACTACTCCTAGAAATGAAAGGGATCGAGCCCCAAGACTCCAAATGTCCCAATTGTGGCTGGTGAGCACTTAGACTCTCTTAGGAGACCAATCTCACTTGGTTCCTTTTTTAATATGTTGACTAATGAATAATGAGCAAGTAAGGATGATCAAGCTACTGTTCAAGGAGTTTGAATGGAAGAGAGTAAGACACATCATGGTTCCCATCAAGCTGGACATACACCTTCTAAACCTCCTATGAAGAAAACATAGCAATTTGCAAAGGAAGAGATCAAGCTAGTGAGAGCTGAAAACAAGAAACTAAGGAAGAGGGTGAGAAAGTTGAATACTAGTAAAAGGGAAATCCTTTCCACCCTGCACAACTTCATGGACAGATTTATGATGTTTGAAGAATGGATAATAAAGAATATAGAAAAAAAAGTTATCCCTGGGGTAACTAGGAAGGAGCACTACCCTTATCTCCCATGCAACCAAATTCCTACTTTTACCTCCTCCTCATTCTCTTTTGACCAATTTGAATCTAAACAAGCTTAAGACTCAGTGATGACTTGCTAACTACACCTTATTTTTTTTTTTTGCTGATGTCAAAAGGGGGAGATAGGAACATAAAAATTTTTAGCTTTTATTTTTAAGTATTATGCATGGTCTTAGAGGGAGTTTGTGTTAAGTTTATGAATTTGTTTATTTTGTACTTTGAACTTATTATGTAATTGTTATTTGAATGAATGAATAGAGTATGTTTATCTTGAAATATCATTCTTTAGTCCTTTATATGCTGGTTTGAAAATTGAAACATCACTAAGATTACTTTTCTGCTAATAATTGGAAATGAGAGTTGTGTTGAAGGGGAGTTCATCTGAACCCTCTCACCTTAGGAAGCATAAATGGTAATGGTTCTTAATCCCTACAAGCTCATTTCAAAATTTTCAAAATAGTTAGTTGTCATCAAGAAAAGGAGAGAATGTAAGCTCCAAAGCCCTTTTATGCCTAAGATTACAAATTATGTTTTGATGATAACAACTACATTGAAAATTATGAATGTTTGCTCTTAAGTATTTTAATTGTGCTAACATGATCATTATGGAGTTTTCTTGTTAGTAGTAACTTTTTCAGGACTAAATTAAAAGTAAGGAAGCTTCTTGGATGATTAGAAAGGGATAAGAAGATCAAACTTAGACTTGAGAGAGTTCTAGTGCATCTCGAGAAAGTTTCTGAAAAACATGAGAGAGTTCATCCTAAGACGGTTGTGAGAAAGTTTAAAAACATGAAGAATCTCCATAAGGACCAATCTAAGAGCAAGTCAAAGATCAAAATTAAACTATCACCATCCAAGATGTTAAGAAGAACCATGAAATTGATGGTGGAATCAAATGACAAAAAGATTTGTGAAAGATCAAGCTTGAGAACCATGAAATAATGTTCTCACATGGGAAAGAACATAAGTGACTTATGCTGACTTAACACACAAAACAAAATAACAGCTACTTGCCACAAGAAGGACAAGTGAACGTTGGAAGTCTCCTATAGCTATATTTTGAAGGCTATAAAATGTCCTAAGCTTGAAAAAGAGATGGTTAATTATCTAAGCCATAATCAAGATGAGCATACGAAGAACAACTATCTCACCTTTACCTACTTTGTTCTTAAGTTCTCAAATCTTTAATAAACGTGTTGTAGGTCCTATTAAACTGTGTTAATACACTCCTTGAGTGATTTTGATACTTACCCACTTGTATTAAACACGTCAAACTTAACTTAGATTGTTGAGTGTTGGTAGTGAACTTGTGTGTTGTATAAGCCACCTAGAAGCATAACTAAGCTTGTTGTTTGTGCCTGGAGAGGCTGAGGAAAAAGAATACATGTTGTTTCATGCCTGGAGAGGCGAAGGGAAAAGAATAGTCAGTGTAAGAACCTAAAAAGACTTGGAAAGAAAGAATACTCTTTATAGTGAAAATCCTAGTACATGTACTGGACAGAGCCCCAAGTGATTTATGAGTGAACCAATATAAATTCTTGTTTCTTGTTTCTCTTCCCTCACTTTAACTTTTTTGACTCACCTTGATCCTATACTTAAGAAAATTTGTGTTTTTGCTTTAAGAACTTTGGTAATATTTATGTTAAAGTGAACTTATCAAGAACATACTTATCTACAACTTGATTATGTGTTTTTTGGAAGTTATTTTTATTGTTAAGAAAGGTTTTTCAAAGATAAAGTGTTAGTGTTTTGAAAGATTACCTAGAGAAGTTTCTACTGTTAACATTGAAACTGTGAGAGAGTTCATTTTAACTCAACTAAACTCTTTTACGATCTCTCTCACCCTATGCTGTTAAACCTTCTCCTCACACATTGTTGAACTCTCTTACCTAACTACTGTGTCTTAAAGTAACCTTCTCACCTCATTGTCTGATCAACTATAGAAAGTTGTGAGAAGGCTAAAATTTTAAGAAAAAAGTAACATAATTCAACCCTTTCTTGTGTTATAGTCAACTTCACTATAGAGCCAAAGGAATGAACTTTCGAGAAATCTAAGGACACAAACATCATAATCAAGGAGGTAATCAACATTTAAATCCAAGAATCATCCCAAAATAACTTATATTCAAAAACTCCCAACTTAAACCCTAAGTCAAATCCCCCAAATTTTGTCCATGTACCAAATAGCATAGTACCCACTATAATATCACTTTTAAGGATGTGATCAAGCTTAGAGATTACCTATGTGAGCCACAAGAGTGAGCACGGTTAATGGATATCTTGATCTCTCCCAAACCCATAGAACCCACACTGAACGATTTAGAACACGAGCTCCTAGCCATTAAGAGTGTTAAAAGGCACAAACAACAGCTGAGATGGAGAGGAAAATAGCAAGGAGTTGGTGGTTTGGGTAAGAAATATGGAGAGGAATGAGAAGAAGATGAAGTGGTTGAGGAATAGCCGTAAATTGGGGATGGACAAAGGGGGTAGGTTGATTATTCTACTCTCCATTAACTTTAAAACATAAATGTTAATAAGGAAATTCCCCCCAATTGGATTCAATAAAAATATTAAAAAAATCCAAAAGAACCAAAAGTCAAAATTTGGATTTTAGTTCAAAATAAGACTTCTAATACTCCTCATTTTCAAATCGAGTAGGTTAAAAGGCCACAAAAATTCATTAAAAATTATATTATAACTCACTAACATCTAAGGATCAATTACTACTAATTTTGGTGTCAAGAAAATATATATTTTATATAGCATTCCATATAGGTACTAGGTTCCAGACCTAAAAAAAAAAATCAGGACCTAAATTAGCAGACAGTGATAAGTTGTGCCCAAATGGCTCCAAATATCTTTTAGTAAAATAGTCTAGCTCAAAGTTTATAACTAAGCTAAAGTGGCTCACAAGGTCAATCATATCGGCTCAAGATGAGACAAAAACATCTACATGTGAGCCGAAAAGCCTATATAAAATTGGGGTATTATAAAATACATCTAAAGTTGCACTATTTTAATGATGTAGCAACATATGGTTGAGTAATAATGTAAAATATCATTATACTTAAATGCATCAAATTTGTTCTCTTTAGACATTCATAAATTGTGAATTAATTCAATTTTAAATAATATTAAATAAATTTTTATGTTTAAACTAGTTATGGCTAATTATTGTGCTTAGTCTTCGTAAATGAATTTATATTAAGATTTTCACAATTTTTATTTTTTAAATATATTTTTAGTACAATGATAATAGTAAAATTTAAATTCAGTTTAAAATTAAGATCTCTTACAAATTATTAAGTTTTTTTATTAGTCCATTCTTAATTTTTTTAAGTCATAACTAATTTTTTTATTATTTAAATATAATCTAAAATTTACATTTGAGCAAATCCGAGTTCATGCCCTTCATGAGAATCTGCAAAGAAGCTAAAAGGAGAAGGTTGTACTTGTAAGGTTGAACACATGCTGTGAAGGCAACACCAAAAGGGAAAAGAAAAAGGTTAAAAAAACCATATTCCATTAAAAACAGAAAACAAAACCAAAAGGCTTAAAATGATAAGCAACTATTACAAAGGCTAACCCACCACACTTATAAGTTATAATGTCTTCACACAACTCACTTCGTCCAATAACCTCCTTAAGAGTTAAAAACTCCCAAACCAACCTAACCCAATTTAAAAACCATCCCCACTTTATATAAAACTCATTTATGATTTCACAATCACTTCCAGCAATCAATTCATCTCATAATACACTCCAAACGCATAAGTAAAACAAAACAATGACTAGAACCTCATTTATTAAAAAATAAAGAATGCAAGCCCTTTCCATTTTCCTTTTGCCTCACACCTTCCCATTTCTGCAAAATCCAATCAATATTTCAATTCTAAACTTGAAAAGGACCATGAGAAAGACAACTTTGAAGAAGACCAGGAGTTTAGTTTTGCATGTGCTAATGCCCCAGGATCGCTTATCTCTGCTAATGAGATCTTTCACAATGGCTAGATCTGACCAATATCTCCTGTTTTCAACTAGTCTCTTTTCTTTGCCAAAACACACAACAAAGTCACTTCGCCTCTTCGACTGCTACTGAAGAATCTCTTCATCAAGCAGTGCAATTGTATTTCGTTCAAATCTGATGACACACTAGAGGAACCATACTGCGAGTGGTCCCAAAAAATGATGATGTTGGATATGGAAATGGAAACTTCAAATAGCTACAAGAAGAGCAACTCCATGGTGTTTTCAAAGCTTTGGAGGCTTTGACGAGACTTGAAGCTTTCGAGCAATAGCAACAACAAGGATGCTTTTGTTTTCTTGAATCCTTCGGTGCCAGTGCTGGCAAAGCCAGGGAGGTTCAACGAGGTGAAAGAAAAAAAATTTCATAGTAAAGAAAACCAAGGATGGGAAGCACAGAATGGCATTGTCGACTTATGAGAAACACTACATGATGAATAGAATGAGGATGGGGAGTGATAAAAGGAGAGCATTCTTGCCTTACAGGCAGAAGTTGGTTGGGTTCTTCACCAATATGAACAGATTCAACAGGAACATTCATCCCTTTTGAGATCCTAATGCCAAGTTTTTATAGCTATTTAGGATGGGTTTATCTAATTACGATAAAATAAAATTATATTTTATGCAAATGCATGATGTAACACCCTAATACAAATTATCGTAAAATAAACGAAATATTCTATAATAAATCGCATTAGACATGTCACTTCTAGAAATACAGAAAATAAAAATCCATAATAACAAACACAGTCATTATAGAGAGTCACGAATGATCAAAATGCCTTTTGTACAACTGTCACTGGCTAACACGCCAAAAAGTATACATAAATTTTTCTATACAACCAGAAATATACACATATATAAACTGGTTCACAAAGAAGAAAAATACTAATCTAAGCCTTCAATTTCTTATTTTCCTTGCCCTTACCCTTTTTAGGTACTTTATCAAGCATACTAATACCAGCAGTTAATCATTCATAATAAATAATATAACTGAACACCAAAAATACATTTGATGTAACAGAAAATTTGACAATCAATAATAAGACAGAATCGCCTATACAATCCTAAGGTATTATCGAACAAACAACTAAATAATAACTCGATTTAAGCCAAGACAAATGCCCATACAAGTGTCAATCATGCAATGCTTTATGTTATGAGGTATGATTATGCTCAAACAAAGTACACGTATTATGGATATGCAATCCCAATGTAGATTTTGAAGTTGAAGACACAAGCTATTTACTTATTTTCCCCCAGGAACCACGTTCCTTGTATATACCAAGTAGGATAAGCCTCCAAGCCCTGACACTATCTAGTGATGTGTGGATTAGTTCCCCTCACAAAAGTAAGAGTACTGACACTAACTCCATACACCGGCAACCCTGACCATACAAGCAAACTTGCAAGGAGAATTCGGATCCAACACCTCATTCTCAGGTCATATGGTTGTGCACACCATCTAAGGTCACAATACATAAGAAAACAAGTAAATACCAAGTTTGAAAACCAAATATCCAAGCCATAAGTTTAAATACTAGCGCATAGTAATATTGGCCTCACTTAACCAACAAAGTATCAAGAACAATGTAACTAGCATTCTTATACCTAGAACCTTACATCATCACTTCATAAGTGATTTCTAAGACAATCTCATGTTGTGCAAGGTTTTAGATACATTCTTAAGGCATTATATCTCAAGATTTGCTTAAGTTTTCACAACTTTTAAATATATATGCTAAGTGGTTATTCTCTCCAAGAATTACTCCCTTTAGTACCTCAACACACTTAAGAAAGCATATATAAGTGATCTCTTCACTTAAGAAATTCCAAAACATCAAAAATGACATTTTTAGAGTTTCATGGTCTCACGCCGCAGCACAAACCTGGGCATGCCGCGGCGCTTTAGCCTCAGGTTTTAGTACTAGATGTAGCATCACTATCACATCACGGCATAGCGTCTTCACGCCGCAGCGCGTGCTGCATTTTCCACTTCACGCCGCAGCACGACGTTCTCACATTGCGGCGTTCTTAGCAGAACCCAGATTCTGTAGAATTTTGCAGAACCATGATACTGTTCCATTGGTTTTTCTCCTAAAATTCTAACACTGCAAGTTAGTTTTATAGGTGATTTTAAGTTCCTAACAAGTTCACTAACATGAAGGAAACATAAAACACCAATTGATTTTATAAAAAATGGATCAAAACATTAAATCACTCATCCAAACCCCTAATATCATCACATAGAGCATTTTAGGTCCAAAATAAGGATTCTCAGTTTCTAATCCAAACTCTTGGCATGAACAAGCCATAAACACCATTTAAAACTCATCCAAGCTAGAAAAAATCACTCAAACCACTACAAGAACTTAATTTGACATATTAAACCTCAAATAAGCCTAACATGAAAAAAAAAGAACAAAAGTAGTTTCAAGATTCAAAAACCCCTAACTTGTGAAGCAAAGGTGCTATAGATGATCACAAGTCCTCAAGTTTTCCTTTCTCCTTTGATCTTCTTTTGTTCCTTTCCTCTTCTTCCTCTTGTTTTCCCTCTTTTTCTCCTTTCTCTTTTGTTGCTACTTGTTCTGTTTTCCAACCATGAAGAGAAAAAAATGAAGTGAGAAAATAAGATACTAAGAGCCAAGTAAAAAGGCTGAAACCGTAGATAGTTAAGGACCAAGGATTATAACACTGATATTTTTCGATCTGCTAAAAACACTCAAATTTAGCTAAATTAAGTTTTTCAAGTTCTAATAACTTTAAAATAAATAATAAGATTCATTGAAAAAATAATTTCACCAGTATCATAATTTTTCATATCAGTGACTAGTCAATTCGGTATTAAAACATAGAACCAGTATGCCTAAAAATACCAAACGGACTCCGATTATTCCCAAACTTTAACCACATCACAGAAAACACATTTGTGGCAGAGAAATAAATTATTCACATTTGTTTTCATTAACTAAACCATTTAAGCTAATATCTGAGTCATTTTAAGCTACTTTTCACCTTTCGGCTTGCAGTAAAGTGCCTAAAATAACTCAAATTGTCACAAAATTAAACAAGCATGTTAAGCAAGTATTAAGTTACCCTTGTAACTATTTACAAGTCTAACATGTTGAAGAAGATGTTACACATGACATATAGGAGTTAGCTAACTTGTTTTTGGGATATTGCCAAAACTACAATTTGGGGGATTTTTTTTTGCTTTTGATGACAAACAAGAGTTCGTAATTCCCTGAATGATATTGTAAGTACAGTGAATTTTGGTGATATTATATTTAATTAATTATATATATAAGTAGAAAAAATAGTATTTACATTATTTCATGTGCTTCCCTGAATATATATATATATATATATATATATATATATATATATATATATATATATATATAATGGGCATATCTAGTGATATGAGGTTTTTTTTTTGTGAGATAGTGAAATGAGTAAATATGGACTATACAACTATACATGGATGATTAAGATTAAAAGTTACTTAAAAGTCATGTGACTATTTAAAAAATTACATGCATTTATGTTATAATATTGACCATTTATGTAAGATCCAATGGTCAAGATTCTTTCATCTCACCTCTTATAATAAATACTTCTCTCACCAGATACGCTCTCTATATAGAGGATATATATATATATGATATATATATATATATATATATATATATATATATATATAAGACATATTTAGTGAGAGAAATTTTTATTGTGAGAGGGTGACAGAGGTAAATCTTGACCGTGCAACCATACATGGATGATCAAGATTAAAAGTTACTTAAAGATCATGTGACCACTTATGTTCTAATCTTCATCATTCATGTAAGATCCAATAGTTAAGATTCACTTATCTCATCTCTTACAATAAACACTCATCTCACTAAATATGCTCCTTATATATATATATATATATATAAAAATAAGTATTACAAAATTGATTTCATAATTTTGTATTTTCTTTGTATATTTTTAATTTTTCTAGTTCTTGCTTTCATAATTTAAGTTTATTGGTATATAGAATTTAAATTTGTGTAATGTAGTCCTACTGAAAATTTTAAGTGCTTCAGTCATAATTTTTAAGATAAATTGATGGAGCAATAAAATGCTAATTGTAATTTTTTTATATGGTATGCTGGTATAGATAAATTTCCTAAAAAAATTAGATAATTTTTCAAGATGAATACCAAAATTCCTTCCCATTAAAGTGAAAAATTGAGATAAACTTAAAATATCTTACAACAAATTTTGATTTACATATAAAAATTTCATCTAATCATTTAAATGGTAGAAATAATAATTGAAGAAAATACTAGTGCTCTCCCTAACCTCCAGAGCCTGGCTCTGCACTGGCCTTTGTCATGGAATTATCTCGCTATTTTTAACAAAATAAAAAATAATGACGGGTGAAAGATCATTAACCATCACAAAAGATGTTCTTTGAAGTAACAAATGGACCAATTTAGGAATATTGTCAATGACAATGGATTGTCACAAAGTAAAATTGTTTAGTGTTCCATATTGGGCAGCACTAAAAGATAGTTATCTTATTTCAAAAATCTTCATAATAAATGTGAGATCAATACATTCACTATGAAAATTATATAAACTTGAATAAATGACATATTTATAAACATGTGAATATGTAATAAATATCACAAATAAAATAAACTCATGTAAATATGATCAAAACTTGTAAGTTAAAATCGCATGAGCACTTTACATAATGTGTAGGTTAAGTTAAAAGCTAACTAATATGTCATCTCTTAAAATGATAATGTATTTCTTAGTTTGTGTTTAATAAACTTGGGGACTACTGAACATTTTTTAAGTAAAAAGTGTACTTTTTATATATATATTTACATTAAAATAAGGATATTTGTAATTTGTATAGATTCGGCTTTATGGTTAAAAAAATCAGTTAAATGGAATTTATCTATTTTTTTATATTTAGAACTAGTTGGATTCATTTTGATTAAAGCACAGAACCAAAATAAACCAATTTTAGATAGTTAAGTTTGGTTCAGTTGAATTAGTTTTTGGCAAACATTTGTTTTGTAAAATAATTCATACCTATATTTTCCCCCCTTTTCATGGGCTAATTGATAACAAATTCGCCAAGAAATCCAAAACAAAAGTATTATCAAGTATAAACAACAAACTGAACTAAAGTTCAATAACAACAAAAATTCTATAAATTAGTCATCTTTAGGTATATAAATTATATAGAAAAAAAGTGCAATTGTATGAGTTTGGTTTGGTTCACTTGATCCTGTTTCATAAATTAACCACATAAATAATCAAAAATTGAACCAAACTGATCAACATTCAAACAAAGAAAATTAAACGAAACCAATTTTTTTTTTTTGTAGTTTTCTTAGTTTGGTTTGTTCAGGTTAAATCAGTTTAATTCAGTTTACTTATGAGTACCCTTTGATAGCATGGAAATGCACAACAACAACAAAATATTTAACTTAGTAAATTAGGAGTTTAATGATACTATTTCTCATTTATTTTCAAGATTATGATTTATAAAACAATGACAAAGCAAATAGTAATTAGAATGAAAGTAAATTGTTTACACTATTAAAGTTCCTTATTTTATTATAATGGATAAGATTTCCCTTGAGATTATTTAATATTGATGGTTGATATAGAGAAATATATAAAATAACATCTTATCTTGTGTTTGAATATTTTTTCATTAATGTAACAGAACGGAATAGGTAGGGATAGAGTGGAAAGGAAAGTAATGGAATAGAACATAGTTTCCATTCTCTTTGTTTGGAAGTTTCATTAACGGAATGAAACGGAACTTCATTACCAATGTATTCTCCTCATTCCACCTCAATTTTGGGGGGAATAAAAGTTGAGCATTTGAGGGAAAGAGGGGGAAAATGATTCTTCATATTTTCCGTTCCCTTCCTATGTATTTTAAAACTTTCAAATAAGGGAAGTTATTTTCGTTTCCTTCATTTCCTTTCTGTTCTCCTCGTTACCTATCATCTAAACATAGTGTTATGGTTAAGGGGAGCTTTCTGTGCATCACACAAAAAATCACTTACAATAATTTTAAATGAAGTTACAAATATTTCAAAAAAAAAATGCTACAAGAATATATTTTGACGAAAATTACAAATATTTGAAGTTAAAAAAATTATGTATAGTCTAAAGTTTAATAATTTCAACTTGAAAATGTTTATGACTTTCTTCAAAATTCTTGTGACTTTATTTAAAAAAACTGTAACTTTGATAAAAATTATTGTAAGTAATGCACAGTACCTTAGTTTTTGGACAATGCAGCGAAGCTGCCGTATGGTTAGCCATATAAATATAAAGGAATGGAAGCTTATACCCAAACCAAACAGAATAAAAGACTATATGGTTAGTGCACGTAGAAGTGAAGAAGTCATGTTGATATTATGCATGTGTTGTCATATAATTAAAAAAGTTCAACTCTCATAATAAATATTTCAAAGGTTACACTCTTTCAATGATGTAGCAACATATGATTAAGTAATAATGTAAAATATCTTTATACCTAAGTGCATCATTTTTGTTCTCTTTAGACATTCATAAATTGTGAATGAATGAATTTATAAATATAATTAAATAAATTTTTACATTTAAACTAATTATAGCTAATTAATGAGCATAGTCTTCGTAAATAATATTTTCACAATTTTTTAAAGTATATTTTTAGTACAAAGACAACAATAAAATTTAAATTCAAGTTAAAATTAAGATCTCCTAGAAATTATTAATGTTTTAATATTATTAATCCACTCTTAATGTTTTAAGTTATAAATAATTTTTCCATTAATTTGAATATAATCTAATATTAACATATGTGGAAAAGTTGATGTCCTTAGCAAGAATCTGCAAAGTAGCTAACAAGAGGAGGTCACGCGTGTAAATTAAGTTGAACACATGTTGTCAAGCCCCACCAAAAGAGAAAAGAAGAAGGTTAAAATAACCATATTCCATCCAAAAGAAAAACAAAACCAAAAGGCTTAAAACGATAAGCCATCAATATAAAGGCTAACTTACCCATACTTATAAGTTATAATGTCTTCACACGACTCACTTCCATACGCAACAACCTCCTTAAAAGTTAAAAACTCTCACACCAACCCAACCAATTTTAAAAACATTCCCACTTTATATATAAAATCCATTTAAGATTTCACAATCACTTCTAGCAATCAATTCACCTCATAACACACTGCAAACACATAACTAAAACAAAACAATGAATAAAGCCTCATTTATCCAGAAACCAAGAATGCAAGCCCTTTCCATTCTCCTTTAGACTCAAACCATCCTTGATTCCAAGGGCTTCACCTCAAACCATTCTAAACTGAAAATGGACTTGAGGAAGAGAATTTTGAAGAAGAATAGGAGTTTAGTTTTGCTTGCGCCAATCCCCAAGGATCGCTTAACTCTGTTGACGAGATCTTTGACAATGGCCAGATTGGTCTATTTTCAACCAATCTCTTCTCTTTACCCACACACACAACAAAGTCATGTCGCCTCTTTGGCCACCATTGAAGAAGCTCTTCATCGAGCAGTGCAACTGTATTTCATCCACATTTGATGGCACACCAGGGGAACCACACTGCCAATGGTCATAAAAACTGACAATGTTGGAGGTAGAGGTGGAAACTTTGAATGACAACTGCAAGAAGAGCAACTCCATGAGGTTTTCAAAGCTTTGGAAGTTCCGATCGGACTTAAAGCTCTAGAGCAATAGCAACGACAAGGATGCTTTTGTTTACTTGAATCATTCGGTGCCGGCACTGGCGAAGCCAGGAAGGTTTGATGAGGTGAAAGACAAAAACATCATCGTAAAAAAGACCAAGGGTGGGAAGTGCAAAACGGCTTTGTCAGCTTACGAGAAGCATTACGTCATGAATAGAATGAGGATGGAGAGTGATAAAAAGAGATCATTCTTGCCTTACAAGCAGGAGTTGGTTGGGCTCTTCACCAAGGTGAACAAATTCAACAGGTACCCATCATTTTTTAGACCCCAATGCCAAGTTTTCATAGCTATTTAGGATGGGTTTATCTAATTATGATAAAATAAAATTATATTTTATGCAAATGTATCACATATAGGAGTTAGCTAACTTATTTTGGGGTATCACTAAAACTACAATTTGGGGAATTTTTTTGGCTCTTGATGACAAAGTAATTCCATGATTGATATTGTAAGTAGAGTGAATTTTGGTGATATTATATTTAATTACCTCTATATCTAAGGAGAAAAAAATTATGTTTACATTATTTCTCTCATGTGCCTTTGTCATGGAATTATCTCACTATTTTTGTGTAAAAAAAATGACAGGTGAAAGATCATTCACCATCACAAAAGATGTTCTTTGAAGAAACAATTGGGCCAATTTAGGAATATTGTCAACGATAATGGATTGACATAAAGCAAAAATGTCTAGTGTTCAATTTTGGACAACACAAAAAGCTAATTATTTTATTTCAAAAATCTGTATAATAAATGCGAGATTAATACATTCATTATGAATATTATATTAGCTTGAATAATTGACATATTGCAAATATGTAATAAATTTTACAAATAAAATAAATTCATGCAAATATGATAAATCTCGAAAGTTAAAATCGCATGAGCACTCTACATAATGTGTAGGTTATGGTAAAAATTAAGTAATATATCATCTCTTAACTTGATAATGTATTTTTTTATGTGTTTAATAAACACGGGGACTACTACACATTTTTTAGTAAAAAATCTACTTTTTTATTTATTTTAACACTAAAATAGGGATATTTGTAATTTGAATCGATTCGGCTTTATGATAAAAAATCAATCAAATGAAATTTGTCAATTTTTTTAATATTGAGAACAAATTGAATTCATTTTGATTTAAGGACTGAACCAAAATAAACAAATTTTTGCTAGTTTAGTTTGGTTCAATTGAATTAGTTTTTGGCCAAACTTTTGTTTTGTAGGATAATTCATACGTGTGTGTTGGGTGTGTGTGTCTATATATATATATATAATCGACCAATTGGTAACGAATTAGCCTAAAAATCCTAAATAAAAATATTTTCATATATAAACAACAAAATGAACTAAAGTTCAATAATAAAAAAAACAACTCTTAAAATTAATCACCTTTAGGTATATAAATTATATAAAAAAATACATGTGTAATTATATGAGTTTGGTTTGGTTAACTTATCCTGTTTCATAAGTTAATCACATAAATTATCAAAATCCAAACCAAACCGATGAGTATTCATTAAAAGAAAATTAAACCAAACTAAAATTATTCGATTTTGTTCAGTTTTCTTAGTTTGGTTTATTTAGTTTAAATCGGTTTAGTTCAATTTACTTATGAGTACCCTTTGATAACTCGGAAATGAACAACAAAGAAAAAATCTAAATACTTTGTTTTGTAAATTGAGAGCTTAATGATATTATTTCTAATTTATTTGGAAGATTTTGAATTATAAAACAAAACAAAATAAATAGTACTTATAATGGAAATAAATTGTTTACACTATTAAAGTTCTTATTGTAACGTCCTACTTCTAATTTATGGATTTAAGTATTTTCTTTCTATATTTTTATGTAATTTAGAACTAGATGTTACAAAATTACTACTGGTATTAGCTTTTATGTACAATATTTTACAAAGTTTACAAAAGTACAAGCTCTTCTAAAGTTAGTTGATACATATAAATATTTTTAAGTTAGACACTTATTTTTCAAAAAGTGAGGCTTACAAAAGTCTTCTCAAGGTGTCACTATTTACATATTTACAAATATTATTCATTTTAACTATTCATCAAAAAGTAAAATTATCATAAACAAGTCTCTCAACGTGGCATTGAAAACGTAATCCCCTAACTCAGACATATAAACTTGTAGAGCACGAAAATCAACCAGTACTTTAATTGTTGACATTATCTAAAATATCATGTAAAAATAAGTGAGATAAAAATTTTAATAGAAAAGAGTAAAAATAATAATAAATTTAAATTAATGATATTTCAGCCATCATTAGTACAGAAAACAATTTATCGCTCTTTGCAATTCTTTCCTTCTTAGACCATATCAAAGAATCCAAAATTTTATACAAGTAAACTCTCAATAACAAAAGAAATAAATAATTAATTCATAAAAACAGTATAAGTAACTTTATAAAATGAAGCAGTAATGAGTAATTTTTAAATAGGTACGGTCTATCATAGACAATCAAATCATTATTTGATATGTGTAAAGTAGTGAAAATCATCATAGAATTATACAAATCATTAACAATATTTTTACATATGTCAAATAATAATTTGAATGCCTAAATAATGACATAGTAGATCGTGCTCACCTAAAAATTTCACAATAGTAATATAATTCGTAATAAATAAATTCATACTAAAAGATAAGTAATTGAATATCACTAAAAAAAAAATTCTTTTCATCATCTCTTTTTAAATCATCATTTTATTTTAATACTCTCAATCAAATGTACGTATTTTTCTTATGAGAATAAGGTGTGCTTCTGGATTATGACCAACCGAAATAGAACATTAGCTAATAAAATTCAAAAGTAGGTGTATATGGTCAAAGTGTTAGGCTGAGGTGAAAATTATGTTAACGTCACCAAGAAGTTTTGGATTTCAATTTAACAATTCAAAGTTTAAAATTTTTGCAAGGCCCAAATAAATTAAAAATTGTAAACTGATCCACACCAATTATGACAACATCTCAAAAAGTTTCGTATTTCATTTTATTGTCACAAAAAAGTTTAAAAATCCTAAATTTCCCAAATGAAAGTAAAATTACAAACTGACCCACATTAATCTTTCTCCCTTAAGCAAGACCATTTCACCAATATATTCCTATAGAGTTTCTTCCGTATCATAGTTATTAAACTCAACTCGGTCACCAACTTAGCCAAAGTGCTGGGTCAAAGGGTCAATGTTTTAGTTCGTGAGTCTTTGGTCAAATTGCATAATATAAAATAAAATAAATATAATAATATCAAATATAAATAAAAAATTACTTGAAAATGAGACTTTAAAACTTTTATTTTTAGCTCAAACATAATTACAATTTGGGTTGAGTTCAAAAAGGCCCAAAATACACTCTCACTATTGTAAAAAATCTTAACCTTCCCCACCCATCACTATTCCGTAAATTATAGGCAACATGATTGTTTCACAATTTACACAGTGCAACAAGTATTGGAACGAAGGAAGTTAGATCTCCTTCCCTCAAAATGCCCTCAAAATCTGTGTGACCATTATGACAAACAGGCCAAAGCTAATTGGCTCTTGATATATAGGCTAATTAGTATACAAAAACAACATTACATCCTTGGAAATCCAACAAGTAAAATTAAAAAAAATCGTCACCATTCGTTCTCTTTGATTGGATCGATTTACCCTTCTATCCTTAAACCACATATGAATGAGCTTCCTTCATCTAATAGGCTACGACCAAAAAGTGTTCGAGTGAAGGGAATGATTATGGCAGAATGGAGGATTTCTTGGTGGTGGTATTTACATCAAACCTTGATGTTGATGCCCACCATCTAGCCTACCACGACTCTAAAATTGAAAAAGAAGATAACTCCCACAATTGTTTGACGCACCTCTCTCCCAACGAGGAATTATCCAATCTTGACCTTTTTATTTTTTAATTTATAATATCTAATAAGAGTAAAATTTAGAAGTCTAATTAGTATTTATTTTGAAGTGGATTTAATTTTGATGTACTATTAATGTAAATATTTTTATATTATTACTCGATTATGTATTGTTATATTATTTAAAAAGTCTAACTCTCATAACAAATATACATCAAAAGTTACACTCTTTCAAAGATGTAGTAGCATATGTTTGAGTAATAATGTAAAATATCTTTATATTTGTGTGCATCATTTTTGTTATCTTTAGACATTCATAAATTGTGAATGATTGAGTTTTCAAAAATTATTAAATAAATATTTACATTTAAACTAATTATAGCTAATTAATGTGCTTATTCTTTGTAAATGAATTTATATTAAGTTTTTCACAAATTATTTTAATATATTTTTAGTACAATAACAACAATAAAATTTGAATTCAATTCAAAATTAAGAACTCTTAAAAAGTATTAATTTTATTATTATTAGTCCATTCTTAATGTTTTTAAGTTATAAATAATTTTTTTTATTTTTTAATATAATCTAATATTTACATATGTGCAAATCCGAGTTGATGTCCTTAACGAGAAACTACAAAGAAGCTAACAGGAGGAAGTCACACGTGTAAAGTTGAACACGTGTTGTGAAGGCACCACCTAAAGGGAGACGAAGAAGGTTAAAACAACCATATTCCATCCAAAAGAAAAACAAATCCAAAAGGCTTAAAACGATAAGCAGCTGATATAAAGGCTAACCCACCCACACTTATAAGTTATAACGTCTTCACACGACTCACTTCCATATCCAACAACCTTCTTAAAAGTTAAAAACTCCCAAACCAACCCAACCAATTTTAAAAACATCCCCACTTTATAAAAAGAAATCCATTTATGATTTCACAATCACTTCTGCCAATCATTTCACCTCGTAACACACTACAGACACATAGCTGAAACAAAAATTTATTAGAACCTCATTTATCCAGAATTCCAGGATGCAAGCCCTTTCCTTTCTCATTTTGCCTCAAACCTTCCTTGATTCAAAGGACTTCGCTCCCATTTATGCAAAATCCGATCAAGATTTCAATTCTAAATTGAAAACGGACCATGACGAAGAGAATTTTGAAGAAGAACAAGAGTTTAGTTTTGCATGCACCAATCCCCAAGGATCGCTTATCTATGCTGACGAGATCTTTGACAATGGCCAGATCCGACCATTCTCCCCTATTTTCAATCAATCTCTTCTCTTTGCCAACGCACACAGCAGAGTCACTTTGCCTCTCCGGCCGCCATTGAAGAAGCTCTTCATCGAGCAGCCCAATTGTACTTTGTCCAAATTTGACAGCTCACCAAGGGAACCATACTGTGAGTGGTCGCAAAAAAGGATGATGTTGGAGGTGGAGGTGGAGACTTCTAATGACAGCTACAGAAAGAGCAACTCCACGGGGTTTTCAAAGCTTTGGAGGTTCCGGTGGGGCTTGAAGCTTCGGAGTAAGAGCAACGACAAGGACACATTTGTTGTCTTCAATCCTTCGATGCCGGTGCCGGTGAAGCCAGGGAGGTTCAACAAGGTGAAAGAAAAAAACGTCATCATAAGGAAGACCAAGGGTGGGAAGCACAAAATGGCATTGTCGGCTCATGAGAAGCATTACATGATGAATAGAATGAGGATGGACAGTGATAAAAGGAGATCGTTCTTGCCTTATAGGCAAGAGTTGGTTGGGTTCTTTGCCAACATGAATAGATTTAGCAAGAACATTCATCCTTTTTGAGATCCTAATGCCAAGTTTTCGTAGCTATTTAAGAAGGGTACGTTTATCTAATTACGATAAAATAAAATTATATTTTATGCAAATGTATGACATATAGGAGTTAGTTAACTTGTTTTGGGGTATTGCCAAAACTATAATTTGGAGAATTTTTTTCGCTCTTGATGAAAAGCAAGAGTTTGTAATTCCCTAAATGATGTTGTAAGTAGAGTGATTTGGTGATATTATATTTAATTACCTCTATATCTAAGGAAAAAAAAATTGTGTTTACATTATTTCTCTCATGAGCCTTTGTCATCGAATTATCTCAATACTTTTAATTAAAAAAATGACAGCTGAAAGATTATTCACCTTCACAAATGATGTTCTTTGAAGTAACAAATGGCCCAATTTTGGAATATTGTCAATGATAATGGATTGACATAAAGCAAAAATGTTTTGTGTTCCATTTTAGACGACACAAAAAGCAAATTATTTTATTTCAAAAATCTTCATAATAAATGCGAGATTTATACATTCATTATGAATATTATATTAACTTGAAGAATTTACAAATTTGAAAATTTTCAAATATGGAATAGATATTACAAATTAAATAAACTCATGTAAATATGATCAAATCTCATAAGTTAAAATTGCACGAGCACTCTGCATAATGTGTAGGTTAAGGTAAAAACTAAGTAACATATCATTTCTTAACTTGATAATGTATTTCTTGGTATGTGTTTAATAATCATGGGGACTATTAGACATTTTTTAGCAAAAAATATACATTTTTTAATGTTTTTAACATTAAAATTTGGATATCTGTAATTTGAATAGATTCAACTTTATGGTAAAAATCAATCAAATGAAATTTGTCAATTTTTTTTTTTATATATTGAGAAATAGTTGAATTCCTTTTGATTTAAGGACAGAACCAAAATAAACAAATTTAAGCTAGTTTTGTTTTGATCAATTGATTAGTTTTTGGCCAAACTTTTGTTTTATATATATATATATATATCCTTTTAATGGGCCAATTGATAACAAATTAGCCGAGAAATCCTAAACAAAATTATTATCATATATAAACAGCAAAATGAAGTAAAGTTCAATAAGTATCAAAATTCTATAAATTAATCTTCTTTAAGTATATAAATTATACACAAAAAATACATGTGTAATAATATGAGTTTGGATTGGTTAACTTGATCCTGTTTCATAAGTTAACCACATAAATTATAAAATTAAAAAACCAAACCAATTAGCATTCTTTTAAAGAAAATTAAACGAAACTAAAATTATTCAATTTTTTTCAGTTTTCATTGTTTGGTTTATTCAGTTTAAAACAGTTTAGTTCGATTTACTTATGTGTACCCTTTGATAACTCGGAAATGATCAGCAAAGTAAAAATCTAAATGCTTCGTTTTGTAAAATGGGAGGTTAATAATATTATTTGTAATTTATTCAGAAGATTTTGAATTATAAAACAAACATAAATAGTAATTAGAAATGAAAATAAATTGTTTGCACTAGTAAACTTTCTTATTCTATTATAAAGGATAAGACTTCCCTTGGGATTATTTAGTGTTGATGGTTGATCTAGAGAAATATATAAAACAATACCTTTTCGTTAGGGGGAGCCTCTTGTGAATGAAGTAGCAAATTTTCACATAAAAATGGCTATAGGAATATATTTTGATGTGAGTTACAAATATTTGACTTAAAAATGTTACGAATAGTCAAAACTTTAATAATTTTAACTTGCAAATGTTTATGAATTTCTTAAAAACTCAAGTAACTATATTTAAAAAATTGTAACTTTGTTAAAAAAAATGTTGCACGTAACGCACGGTGTCTTACTTTTCGATCAATGCAGGCAAAGCTGCCCCAATGGTTAGCCATATAAATATAAAGGAATTGAAACTTACCACTTAACCTTCCAGAGTGATGTTGAGGCTCTAATTCAGAATGTATAAATAGAGTTAGTTAGTTATAGAATAGTTTACAAATTAATAACTATTTTGTTGTGTTATAAATATAGGAGTGCTATGTGTGTAATCATTTAGTGATTGAGAATAAGTAAAAAAAATTTCTTTTCATTTTACCTCTCTGTTAAAAAAGTATTCCCAATTTTCTCTCTTCCCCAACAGATTTGGTATCAGAGCATTAGCGATCTTGGCCTGTAAACCAGTGAATGTCGAGTGCTGCACGTGTTGTTGAATTCAATGGCTAGTTCGAATGGGAATTTTCCAAGAAACTTACCCATTCTTGATGGCATGAATTGGGATAAGTGGTGTGTGCAAATGAAGGTGATCTTCGGCTTCCAAGATGTGTTCAATGTGGTGAAGAATAGGTATCAGGAGTTGAGTGAAAACCCCACAGATGCCCAAAGAGCTGCATACAAGGAGGCCAAGAAAAAAGATTGCAAGGCTATGTTCCTAATGCATCAATGTGTTGATGCGGCCCATTTTGAGAAGATTGCTTCAGCGGAAAAACTAAAGGAGGCTTGGGAGATCTTGGAGAAGAGCCATACCGGAGGAGACAAGCTCAAGAAGGTGAGACTTCAGACGTTAAGGAGGCAATTTGAATTGCTGCAAATGGAGAATCTTGAGAAAGTCTCAGATTACTTTACTAAAGTGTTGAGTCTTACAAACTTGATGAAGGGGTGTGGGGAAAAGATCTCAGAGCAAATGATCATTGAAAAGGTGATGCGCACCTTGTCCCCAAGATTTGACTATATTGTGGTGGCTGTTGAAGAATCAAAGAATCTGGAGACTATGAAGGTTGAAGAACTCCAAGGCTCATTGGAGGCACATGAACAAAGGATGAATGAGAGGAATCTTGAGAAACCCACAAATCAAGCACTACAAGCACAAATGACAAAGCAAAAGGGTGGTGACAGAAGAAAAGAATGGAAGGAAAAAGGAAAAGTGAAGTATTACAATGGTGGTGGCAATCGGGGATCTTCCAATAATCATGAACAATTCCAGTCTGATCATGATCAGCCTGAGTCTTCGAATAGAAGGGCTGCTGGAAACCCCAGAAATAAAGGAGGAAAGAAAAGATTTGACAAGAGAAAGATTCAATGCTTCAATTGTCAAAAGTGGAGGCATTTTGCAGATGAGTGCAAAAGTGGAAAAGGAATACAGAAGAAAGGCAGTGATGATGAAGCATGTTTGGCCCAAGATGACTCGGATTCAGATCCAGTACTGTTAATGGCAACAACCAGCAATGATTCTGCTGATTTGGAGTCCTGGTATTTGGATACGGGATGTTCTAATCATATGACTTGTCATAAAGAATGGTTGATAGATTTTGATGGTAATAAAAGAAGCACGATCAGGTTTGCTGACAACAGGATAATGGTGGCTAAAGAAGTTGGGAATGTGGCAATCAAAATAACTGATGGGAGAACAACACTGATTGAAAGTGTGTTGTATGTGCTAGAGATGAAGTGTAATCTGCTGAGCCTTGTGCAATTGGTAGAAAAGGGCTTCATAGTGATCTTGTATCAAGATTGCTTAGAGATGTTTGATTCTAAACAGAGGAAGATTCTAAGAGCTCATCTTTCTAAGAATCGAACATTTCAGGCTAATATAAAGACTGCAGAAGTTCAGTGTTTAGCTGCCACAGAAACTGATGATGAGTGCTGGCTTTAGCACTCAAGGTTTGGACATCTAAATTTCAAATACTTGAAGCAACTTGCAGCCAAACACATGGTGGAAGGCCTCCCTAAGATTAATATACCAGAAAAGGTGTGTGAAAGGTGCATTATCAACAAGCAACCCAGAAATTCATTCAAATCACAACTGCCAATGAGAGCTACTGATCTACTTGGTGTTGTACATTTAGATGTGTGTGGTCCATTTGAAACATCTTCATATGGAGGTAATAAATACTTTGTTTCCTTTGTTGATGAATTCAGTAGAATGATGTGGTTGTATCTAATTAAAACAAAGGGAGAAGTGTTTGAGGTATTTCAAAGATTTAAAGCAATGGCTGAGAAGCAAAGTGTGAAGTTTATCAAGATACTTGGAACATATGGGGGAGGTGAATATACATCTAATGATCTTGAGGCATTCTGTGTTAAACATGGAATTCAACATGAAATTATTGTACCTTATATACCTCAACATAATGGTTTAGTTGAGAGGAGAAATAGAACTGTGCTAAACATGGCTAAGAGCATGCTAAAAGAGAAGGAACTACCACATCCATTATGGGGTGAGACTGTTTCTATTGCCACCTATGTGCTAAATAAGTGTCCAACCAAGAAATTGAAGTCACAAGTGCCTGAAGAACTTTGGACCAACAAGAAACCATCTCTGAGGCATCTCAGAATTTTTGGGTCATTATGCTTTAAACATGTTCCTGATGAGAAGAGAAAGAAGCTGCAGGATAAAAGTGAGACTGTGATATTAGTAGGATATCATCCTACTAGAGCATACAGGTTGTATAATCCACTGACTCAGAAAATTACATATAGTTGAGATGCGATTATTGATGAGACAAGAGTTTGGGATTGGAGAAATAAGTGCAGCAAGGCTGGATCAGTAGTTTCAGCAATGCTTGATGAAGGTCAGACTAGTGAAGAAGAAAGTGAAATAGCTGGAGAGCTATAAACTCAGTACTAGAGCCCACAAAGAGCAAGACAAATGCCAGCAAGATATGCGAACTTTGAGCTATTTTCTCATAGTGCAGTAGCAGCAGATGAGGATTTGGTGCACTTTGCTTTATTGGCTGATACAGAGCCAATTGATTTTGAAGATGCAATAAAAGAAGAAGTTTGGAAAGAAGCTATGAGGGACGAATTGAGAGCTTGTTAAACTGCCCTCCAACAAGCATCCAATTGCTGTAAAGTGGGTTTACAAAATGAAGTTGAAGCCAGATGGATCAATTGCCAAATATAAGGCAAGATTGGTAGCAAAAGGATTTCTCCAAAGAACTGGTCTAGACTATTCAGAAGTGTTTGCACTAGTGGCTAGAATTGAAACTATCAGGTTGGTGATTGCTTTGGCAAGTAAAAGGAGTTGGCCACTGTTTCAGCTTGATGTCAAATCTGCCTTTCTAAATGGGCCACTAGAGGAGGAGGTGTATGTTGTCAAATCACCTAGGTTTGTAATTGATGGAAGCAAGGACATGGTGTATAGACTAAAGAAAGCCTTTTATGGGTTAAAACAGGCACCACGGGCTTAGAACAAAAGGATAAATTCCTTCTTATTGCAGCAAGGTTTCTCTAAATATGCAGTTGAGCATGGTGTATATGTGCGGGAGAAAAGTAAAGCTAAGGTGCTGCTTATATGCCTATATGCTAATGATCTACTGGTTACTAGAAATGATCTAAATGGGATTGAGGAATTCAAGGCAATTATGAAGTTTGAATTTGATATGACAGATTTGGGTATGTTAACATACTTTCTGGGAATGGAGTTTGTTGAATAATACTGCATCAAAAGAGATATACTGTAGATGTGCTGAAGAGATTCAACATGTTCAGTTGCAACCCAGCAATCACTCCAGTAGAATCTAATGTGAAGTTGCAAAAGAATTGTGATGAGAAGGCAATTGATGGCACTTTGTTTAAATAGATTGTGGGATCACTAAGATATCTATGCAATAGCAAACCCAATATTGCATTTGGAGTTGGGTTAATCAGTAGGTTTATGGATGATGCGAGGTTGCCACATATGGTAGCTGCCAAAAGAATTCTGAGGTATCTAAAGGGAACAATAGATTATGATGTGTTGTTTTAAATGGGGGCAGATCAGGAGGATGTTGAACTAATTGGATACTCAGATTCTAATTGGTGTGGAGACAAGGTTGAAAGGAAAAGCACTACTAGCTATGTGTTTAAGTTTCTGAATGGACTAATCTCTTGGTGCTCAAAGAAACAACCAGTGGTGGCTTTATCATCATGTGAAACTGAGTATATAGCAGCCTCTTATGCTGCTTGTCAAGCCTTATGGCTCGATTCTCTGCTGAAAGAAATCCAGGTTAAAGTGCAAAGACCTATGCAGATGCTAATAGATAACAAATCAACCATCAAGTTGGCCAAAAATCCAGTATCCCATGGCAGGAAAACACATTGAAACTCGGTTTCATTTCCTTCATGATCAAGTGAATAAAATGAGCTTAGAAGTGGTGTTTTGCAGATCTGAAGATCAGGTTGGTAATGTTTTGACAAAATCCTTGAAAATTGAAAAGTTTAGTCAGTTGACAAGAATGTTGGGTGTAGTGTCTTTGAGTGATTTTAAATTAAAGGGGGTATGTTGAGGCTGTAATTCAGAATGTATAAATAGAGTAGGTTAGTTACAGAATAGTTTGTTAATGAATAACTATTTTGTTGTGCTATAAATAAGAGTGCTATGTGTGTAATCATTTAGTGATTGAGAATAAGTAAGAAAAAAATTCTATTCGTTTTACCTCTCTGTTAAAAAAGTATTCCCAATTTTCTCCCTTTCCCAACAAGTAAAAGACTATGACTGTGTTTGGTGGACAGGATAAGAAAGACCTGATAGTATTAACTAATACTATCAGGTCTTATCAGGTATTTGGTAGTTTAACTTAATAGTATAATAAAATCAGGTCCATTATTTTTATCCTACTCTAACCTGATTACACTATCTTTCCCCCACTACCCTGATTAGACCTAATAAGATATCTCTTCCTATCCTACCCCTCAACTTCATCTCTCTCAATTTAAACCTTTCATTCCCTACCAAGAACCACATGCCAGAGCAACAATGCAGCAAAGAACATATGCTTCTCTAACCTTTCGACCACAGTCCTTTTATGATTCAGTTTCCCTTTTCTTCTACAATGTCCTCTGCCATCCTCACATTCCTAAAGCTTAGAAGCTTGAGAAATATTACAATTTGGGGAGTTTGAAAATTGGTTCTGATGAGGTAATTAGCATTTAAAATTCTCTGTCTTGATCTCCTGCTTAATTAAATATTGTCTGTAGTATATTTGTCCCCTCTGACCACTGCTACTAGTCAATATTGAGAAGCTGGTTCTACAAGAAATATTCTTGAATTTATACTTTGTGCCCAAAATGCAACTTGTGAACTCAAAGAATGATAGACCAGCAAAATGACAATCCTTAATATATCAACAAAATCGAAAAAGCAGAAGAAAGGAGATAGAGGGCTTGCAATTCGGATTCCTTGATTTGGTCTTGGAGGGAATTGAAGTGGAGAGAGGAGAGGGTAGTATAGTCATATTAAATAATTACATATACTATCAAGTTGTTTATACTATTTGATAAATGTTTAATATGCATACCTTTATAGGTGTACATTAAGGTTGTTTATCTTTCTTTTAAGACTTGAGGGGTCATTTTATTCCATGTTTTATGTGATTTATTGAGTCTTTAAGAATATTTTATTAAGTTGATGTTTTTAGATTAGCTAATGATGTTTTGATGTGTTTTATGTAGTTTAGGTGCAAGCCATTGAAGCCCATTGAAACCCAATTAGAAGCTGAAGCTCAAGTCCACATATGGAAGACAGTGCTTAGCCCCACGGTTGTGGCGCTTAGCCTGGAGAAGCCAGAAGATTGACTGATGAGTGATGAAAGAAACGTATTTCAGTATATGTCGCGCTTAGCGCCAGTAAGCCTGCGCTTAGTGCAACTACGCATGTTGCAACAACAAAGTCAATTAATTCACGCTCATTGTGAATAATGCTGCGCTAAGCGCTAATGCGTCTAAAAGCAATTCTAAAAATAGGATATTGCGCATCTGAGAAAGGGGATTCAGGGAGTTTTTGGATGTGGCTGGGAAGGAAGACAGAAAGCTGGGGAAAAAGGAAGAGCATCCATGGAGTTTTCATCATTTCTCGTCTACATTTCTTTTCATTTTATTACCATGATCAGGTCTAGCTAATCATCCTCATATTGGGGTTAGATGTATCTAATTCTGAATCTCTTATGTATTTGACTTGATCATTCAATATAATTCTCTACTTCTTTATGAGTGCTTAATTTCTATGCTTAATGCTTGTCGTGACTTGATTATCCATGGCTTGATTCTTGATTTGGTAAACAATTGGAAAGTATATGCTAGATCTAAATCTGAAATTAATCACCTAATAGATCTTGAATCTAGGAATGAATCTTGATTTATTAGTAATATTTTAATCCTTAATCTTAATGCAAATTCACTTTTTAAGTCACCTAAGGAATTAGGACTTAATTCCTTAGGGGATTTAGGCTCTTTTTATCTAAGGAATTAGGATTTGAGTAAATATATAGTTGATTTTCATAATTGAAGTTAGAGAATATATTGATTGTTATGTCATTTCATTTGGGAAAATATTAATGAGTTTAACCCCAGCACCTCATCTTAATTGAAGTCAATTCCATTTGTGCTCACCAAGTGTTTGAGAAAATTCCAAAAAGACTTTGTTCTTTTAATTTCTGATTTTATCAACTATTGTTTGAACTCATTTCTTTCCAAACTCATCGTTTAGATAATGATTGTTGTGTTATGTGCTAGTATTTGTCACGATCCTCGTTGGGAATGACAACCCACTCATCTCTTTATTACTTACATGACTTGGTATTCTTGCCAAAGTTTTCTTAACACTATTTGTATCAAATGTTTGATAGTATAAGATCTTATCCTATTATTTATACTATCAGACCTTATCTTATTGTCTTATACTATCAAGTCTTATATTATCATGTGTATCAAACACAGCCTATATGGTTAGTGTATGTAGAAGTGAATAAGTCATGTTGATATTATGCACATGTTATGTAACTCAAAACAAAGCAAAAAAAAAAAAAAAAACTACTCACAAATGGGCTCTTGGTTTAGAAGCATGCAAAAGGGACGAAATGAAAACTTTTCCAACGAGAAGCATTATGTTCCATGATAATTAAATTTGTTGTTTTTATAAAATGGTGGTTTTAAGGTTCCCCTAATTTAAAGGTCTCAAAACCTTGTTTATGTGGACCAATTAAAATAGCACGTGTATTTAATAAAATTCAAAAGCTTGTGGATGTAATCAAAGTGTTATGCTGAGGTGAAAATTCTGTTCACGTCGCATAGAAGTTTTGGATTTCAATTTAAATATTATAAGAAGTACAAAGTTTTTGCATGACCCAAATAAATTAAAAATTGCAAACTGATCCACACTAATTATGATAACATCTAAAAGAATTTCGTATTTCTTTTTATTACCCCAAAAAGTTTAAAAATCCTAAATTTCCCAAATGAAGGTAAAATTACAAACTAACACACGCTAATCTTTCTCCAAAAGCCAAGATCATTTCACTAATATATTCCTAAAGAGTTTCCTCCATACCATAGTTGTTAAACTCAAATCGATTACCAATTTGGACAAAGTGCCAAGTCAATGTGTCATCGTTTTAGTTCATGAGTCTTTAGTTGAACTGCATAAAATAAAATAAAATAAATATAACAATATCAATTATAAATAAATAAAAATTACTTGAAAATGAGACTTTAAAACTTTTATTTTTAGCTCATACATAATTACAATTTGGGTTGAGTTCAAAAAGGCCCAAAATCCTCTCTCGCTATTGTAAAAATCCTAACCTTCCCCCACCATCACTATTCCGTAAATTATGGGCAACATGTTTGTTTCACAACTTACCGAGTGCAACAAGTATTGGGAAGAAGAAAGTAGGATCTCCTTCCTTCAAAATGCCCTCGAGATCTGTGTGGCCCTAATAATTTTCTATAGAACCACTATGACAAATAGGCCAAAGATCATTGGCTCTTGATATATAGGATAATTAATATACAAAAATAATTTTATCCTTTGAAATCCAAAAAGTAAAAATAAAAAATTCGTCACCATTCATTCTAATTGATTGGATTGATTTACCCTTCTATCCGTTAACCACATGTGAATGAGCATCCTTCCACTAATAGGCTACGACCACAAAGCGTTTGAGTGAAGGGAATGATTATGGCTCAACGGAGGATTTCTTAGTGGTGGTATTTGCATCAAACCTTGATGTTGATGCTCGACCATCTGGCTTGCCACGGCTCCAAAATTGACAAAGAACATAATTTCCACGATTATTTGACGTACCTCTCCCCTAACGAGGAATTATCCGATCTTGACCTTTCAATTTTTTAATTTATAACATCTGATAAGAGTAAAATTTACAAGTCTAATTAGTATTTATTTTGAAGTAGAATTAATTTTGACGTACAATTCGTGTAAATGCTATTATATTATAACTTAATTATATATTATCACATCATTTAAAAAGTTTAACTGTCATAGTAAACACATCAAAAGTTACACTCTTTCAAAGATGTAGTAGCATATGTTTGAGTAATAATGTAAAATATCTTTATATTTATGTACATCATTTTTGTTCTATTTAGACATTCAAAAATTGTGAATGATTGAGTTTTTTAAAATAATTAAATAATTATTTACATTTAAACTAAATATAGCAAATTAATGTGCTTAATCTTCGCAAATGAATTTATATTAAGTTTTTCACAATTTTTATTTTTAAATATATTTTAAGCACAATGACAACAATGAAATATAAATTCAATTTAAAATTAAGATCTTTTAAAAATTATTAATTTTTAATTATTAGTCCATTCTTAATGTTTTTAAGTTATAACTACTTTTTTCATTTTTTTAATATAAACTAATATTTACATATGTGCAAATCCGAATTGATGTCCTTAAATGGAAACTACAAAGAAGCTAACAGGAGGAAGTCACACGTGTAAATTTGAACATGTGTTGTGAAGGCACCACCTAAAGGGAGACGAGGAACGTTAAAAAAACCATATTCTATCCAAAAGAAAAACAAATCCAAAAGGCTTAAAACGAAAAGCAATCGATATAAAGGCTAACCCACCCACACTTATAAGTTATAACGTCTTCACACAACTCACTTTCATATCCAATAACCTCCTTAAAAGTTAAAAACTCCCAAACCAACCCAACCAATTTTAAAACATCCCCACTTTATAAAATAAAATCCATTTATGATTTCGCAACCACTTCTAGCAATCAATTCACCTCAGTAACACACTACAAACACATAACTGAAACAAAAAATTAATAGAACCTCATTTATCTAGAAATCAAGAATGCAAGCCCTTTCCTTTCTCCTTTTGCCTCAAACCTTCCCTGATTCAAAGGACTTGGCTCCCATTTCTGCAAAATCTAATCAAGATTTCAATTCTAAATTGAAAACGGACCATGAGGAAAAGAATTTTGAAGAAGAACAAGAGTTTAGTTTTGCATGTGCCAATCCCCAAGGATCGCTTATCTATGCTGACGAGATCTTTGACAATGGCCAGATTCAACCATTCTCCCCTGTTTTCAACCAATCTCTTCTCTTTGTCAACGCACAAAACAAAGTCACATTGCCTCTTCGGACGCCACTGAAGAAGCTCTTCTTTGAGCAACCCAATTGTACTTCATCCATATTTGACGGCTTACTAGGGGAACCATACTGTGAGTGGTTGCAAAAAAAAAAAAAATGATGTTGGAGGTGGAGGTGGAGACTTCTAATGACAGCTGCAAAAAGAGCAACTCCATGGGGTTTTCAAAGCTTTGGAGGTTCCGGTGGGACTTGAAGCTTCGAAGTAAGAGCAACAACAAGGACACATTTGTTTTCTTCAATCCTTTGGTGCCAGTGTCGGTGAAGCCAAGGAGGTTCGACAAGGTGAAAGAAAAAAATGTCAACATAAAGAAGACCAAGGGTGGGAAGCACAAAACGACATTGTCGCCTCACGAGAAGCATTACATGATGAATAGAATAAGGATGGAGAGTGATAAAAGGAGGTCATTCTTGCCTTATAAGCAGGAGTTGGTTGGGTTCTTTGCTAATGTGAACAGATTTAGCAGGAACATTCATCCTTTTTGAGATCCTAATGCCAAGTTTTTGTAGCTATTTAAGAAGGGTTTATCCAATTATGATAAAAGAAAATTATATTTTATGCAAATGTATGACATATAGGAGTTGGTTAACTTATTTTGGGATATTGCCAAAACTACAATTTGGAGAATTTTTTTCACTCTTGATGACAAGCAAGAGTTCGTGATTCCCTTAATGATGTTGTAAGTAGAGTGAACTTTGATGATATTATATTTAATTACCTCTATATCTAAGCAGAAAAAAATTGTGTTTACATTATTTCTCTCAAGAGCCTTTGTCATGGAATTATCTCACTATTTTAATTTAAAAAAATGACAGTTGAAAGATTATTCACCATTACAAATGATGTTCTTTGAAGTAACAAATGGCCCAATTTAGGAATATTGTCAATGACAAAGGACTGACATAAAGCAAAAATGTTTTGTATTCCATTTTGGACAGCACAAAAAGCTAATTATTTTATTTCAAAAATCTTCATAATATATCCGAGATTAATACATTTATTATGAATATTATATTAACTTGAGTAATTGACAAATTTACAAATTTGCAAATATGGAATAGATATTATAAATTAAATAAACTGGTGTAAATATGATCAAATTTCGAAAGTTAAAATCGCATGAGCACTTTACATATATAATGTGTAGGTTAAGGTAAAAAGTAAGTAACATATCATTTCTTAACTTGATAATGTATTTCTTGGTTTGTATTTAATAAACCTGGGGACTACTAGACATTTTTTAGCAAAAAATATACTTTTTTCATTGTTTTTAACATTAAAATATGGATATTTGTAATTTGAATAGATTCAATTTTATGGTTAAAAATCAATCAAATGAAATTTGTCAATTTTTTAGATATTGAGAATTAATTGAATTCCTTTTGATTTAAGGACAGAACCAAAATAAACAAATTTTAGCTAGTTTAGTTTTGATCAATTGATTAGTTTTTGGCCAAACTTTTGTTTTGTAAAATAATTCATACGTGTGTGTTATGTGTATGTGTCCATATATATGTGTATCCTTTTAATGGGCCAATTGATAACAAATTTGCCAAGTGTAACATTCTCTTCAACATGTTAGACTTGTAAATAATTATAGAGGTAGCTTAATATTTGCTTAATATGCCTGTTTAATTTTGTAACAATTTAAGTTAGTTTAGGCACTTTGCTGCAAATCGAAAGATGCAAGCTCAAAATGACCCAGATATTAGCATAAATGACTTAATTAATGAAAATAAATGTGCATAATTTATTTCTAATTCATAAATGTGTATTTTGTAATATGGTTAAATTTGAGAATAATCGGAGTCAATTTGATATTTTTAAGCATACTAGTTGTGTGTTTTAATGTTGGATTGACTAGTCATAGATACGAAAAATGATGGTTTTGGTGCAACAAGATTTTTGATGAATCTTGTGATTTATTTTAAACTTGTTGGCATTAAGAAAACTGGATTTGGAGAAATCTAAGTTTTTAGTAGATCAAAAAATATCACTTGGTCACTTAAGTGACCAAGCCTTATGTTTCTAAGCCTTATATTGTTTTCCCTTTGTTATTTCTTCATTTCACTTGTTTGTCACTTCTCTCTCACAACTAAAAACAGAGGCATCAAAGAAAGAAGAACAAGGAGTAAAAGGGGAAAGGAAGAAGAGGAAATCAAGAAGGAAAAGCAAGCTTGTGGTCCACTAACCATCATCACCATCTTTGCTACACAAGGTAGGGTTTTTGTGCTCTGTAACTTCTTTTCTTCCATTTTCACCATTGATACACATGTGGTGCACAATAGGTCACTTTGGAATTTAGAGTGGTTTGAGGTGTTTTTCTTGCTTGAATGAGTTTTCTTGGTTGTTTATGACTTGTCCATGTAATGAGTTTGAGTTAGAAACTTAAAACTTGTCATTTGGACCTTTGATGCTAAAAGTGAGAAAATTAGGTAATGGATATGTGATTTAGTCTTTGGATCCAAATTAGAAGTTTTTGTGGGTGATTAATGATTCCTATGTGCTAGTGAACTTGTTAGGGACCTTAAATCACTAAGAAATTGGTTTGGAGTAGCTAAAATCAGTGACTTGTTCCAATGGAATAGTACCCAGATTCTGCAGAATCTATTTTCTACTGCTTGCCGCGGTGCAAGGTGTTGCACGTCGCGGTGTGCAAGTGATGCACCTCCAGTATTTGGAACCTGAGAGCAAGGCACCGCGGCGTGCCAACGGCGTGCCGCAGCATGAGCTGCTAGATTTTCCAAAATTGTGTTTTTGATATTTTGGAATTTCCTAAGTGATGAGATCACTCTTATATGCTTTCCTAAGTGCGTTGAGGCACTAGTGAGGGTAGTTCTAGGAGAGAATCACCACTTAGCATATATAAGATGGGTTGTGAAACCTTAAGCAATCTTTGAGTTTAGAGTGCCTTAGGGTTGTATCTAGGACCTTGCACAACATGAGGTTGTCTTGGAAATCACTGGTGAAGTAGTGATGTGAGGTTCTAGATATGGGCATGCTAATGATATGAATCTTACTACTTTGTTGGATAAGTGAGACTAAGATTTCTATGTGCAAGTGTTTAAAATGTGGCTTGAATATTTAGTTTTCAAACGTTGTCTTTGCTAATTTCCTATCTATTGTAATATGAGATGGTGTGCACAACCATATGACCTGGGAATGAGGTGTTGAATCTAAATTCTCCTTGCATTTATGCTAGTATGATCAAGGTTACCGGTACGAGGATGGAAGTAGTACTCTTACATTGTTGAGGGGAAAATGTCTACCTATTACCAAGTGAGTTTAGGCTTTTAGACTTATCCTGCTTTGTATATACAAGAAACGGAGGTTTATAGAAAATAAGTAAGTAACTTGTGTTTTCAAAATTTAAAACCTGCATTTGCATTGCATAATCATAATATTAGGATATTGTTTGAGCATAATCATATCTCATAACATAAAGCATTGCATTGTTAACAATTGTATGGCAGTTGTCTTGGTTGATGGATTGGTTGATTGTTTGATAGTATCCTAGGATTGCATAAGCGATTCTTTGATATTGTTGATTATCGAATATTTTGTTACATATAGTGTAATTATGTGTTTAGTTGATTTATTTGTTGTTAAATAAATAATTGCTGGTCTTGGTATGTGTATACTAAGAAATTGTGATTTCTCACCCCTGTGTGTTTCATGTAAATCCAAGTGAAGTTCCTCCAAAGGAAAATGACAAGAAAAAGAAAAAGCAGAAAGCTTAGTTTGTTGCTTTATTTCTTTTTACATCAGTTTGTATTTATTTACTTTGCTGATTAGTTTGTAAAAGTTATGTATTACAGTATGACTTTTTAGCCAACGATGTATATATATATATATGTGTGTGTGTGTGTGTGTGTGATCTTTTCATTTTCGTGACTCTCTGTAATGACTATACAAGTTATTATGAATTTTGTTTTTATGCTTTTAGAAAGTGACATGTTTAATATATTTTATCCTAAAGTATATTACTTATTTTACGATAATTTGTATTAGGGAGTTACACCAAGAAATCCTAAACAAAATTATTTTCATATATAAACAACAAAATGAAGTAAAGTTCAATAAGAGTCAAAATTTTATAAATTAATCTTCTTTAGGTATATAAATTATATAAAAATATACATGTGTAATAATATATGAGTTTGGCTTGGTTAACTTGATCCTGTTTCATAAGTTGACCACATAAATTATAAAATTCCAAACCAAACCGACTAGCAATCTTTCAAAGAAAATTAAACGAACTAAATTTTCGATTTTGTTCAGTTTTCTTTTGTTGGTTTATTCAGTTTAAAACAGTTTAGTTCGATTTACTTATGTGTACCTTTGATAACTCGGAAATGAACAGCCAAGAAAAAATCTAAATGCTTTGTTTTGTAAAATGAGATCTTAATAATATTATTTGTAATTTATTCGGAAGATTTTGAATTATAAAACAAACATAAATAGTAATTAGAATGAAAATAAACTGTTTACACTATTAAACTTTCTTATTCTATTATAAAGGATAAGTCTTCCCTAGAGATTATTTAGTGTTGATGGTTGATTTAGAGAAATATATAGAACAACACCTTTTGGTTAGGGGCAGTCTCTTGTGAATGAAGTAGCAAATTTTCACATGAAATAGGCTATAGGAATATATTTTGATGTAAGTTACAAATATTTGAATTTAAAAATGTTATGAATAGTCAAAACTTTAATAATTTTAACTTGCAAATGTTTATGACTTTCTTAAAAACTCAAGTAACTATATTTAAAAATTTGTATCTTTGTTAAAAATTGTTGTACGTAACGCACGGTATCTTACTTTTTGACCAATGCAGGCAAAGCTGCCCCAATGGTTAGCCATATAAATATAAAGGAATGGAAACTTACCACCTAACCTTCCAGAGTAAAAGACTATATGGTTAGTGCATGTAGAAGTGAATAAGTCATGTTGATATTATGCACATGTTATGTAACTCAAAAAAAAAAAAAAATCAACGCTAGTCTCAATGGGCTCTTGGTTTAGAAGCATGCAAAAGGGATGAAATGAAAACTTTTCCAATGAGTTAATCTGTAAAGCATTAGGTTCCATGATAATTAAATTTGTTGTTTTTATAAAATGGTAGTTTTAAGGTTCCCTTAATTCAAAGGCCTCAAAACCTTGTTGATGTGGACCAATTGAAATAGCACATGTATTTAATAAAATTCAGAAGCAGGTGTATGTGATCAAAGTGTTATGCTGAGGTGAAAATTCTATTACTATCCCAAAGAAGTTTTGAATTTCAATTTAAATATTCTAAGAAGTACAAATTTTTTGCATGGCCCAAATAAATTAAAAATTACAAACTAATTCACACCAATTATGATAACATCTCATAAATTTTCGTATTTCTTTTTGTTGCCCCAAAAAAGTTTAAAAATCCTAAATTTGCCAAATGAAGGTAAAATTACAAACCGACACATACTAATCTTTCTCCGAAAGCCAAGACCATTATACCAGTATATTCCTAAAGAGTTTCCTTCGTACCATAGTTATTAAACTCAAATCGATCACCAACTTGGACAAAGTGCTGGGTCAATGGGTCAGTGTTTTAACTCGTGAGTCTTTGATCAAATCGTATAAAATAAAATAAAATAAATATAACAATATCAATTATAAATAAAAAATTATTTAAAAATGAGACCTTAGAACTTTTATTTTTAGCTCAAACATATGTACATTTTGGGTTGAGTTCAAAAAGGCCCAAAATCTTCTCTCGCTATTGTCAAAAATCCAAACCTTCCCCCACCATCACTATTCCGTAAATTATAGGCAACATGTTTGTTTCACAATTTACCCAGTGCAACAAAGTATTGGGAAGTAGGAAGTATGATCTCCTTCCTTCAAAATGTCCTTGAGATCTGTGTGGCCCTAACAATTTTCTACAGAGCCACTATGACAAACAGGCCAAAGATCATTGGCTTTTGATATATAGGATAATTAGTATACAAAAACAACATTTTATCCTTTGAAATCCAAAAAGTAAAAAGAAAAAACTTGTCACCATTCATTCTCATTGATTGGATTGACTTACCCTTCTATCCTTTAACCACGTGTGAATGAGCTTCCTTCCTCTAATAGACTACGTCCATAAAGCGTTTGAGTGAAGGGAATGATTATGGCTCGACGGAGGATTTCTTAGTGGTGGTATTTGCATCAAACCTTGTTGTTGATGCTCAACTATCTGGCTTGCCACGTCACCAAAATTGACAAAGAAGATAATTTCCATGACTATTCGACGTACCTCTCCCCTAACGAGGAATTATCCGATCTTGACCTTTTTATTTTCTTAATTAATAACATCTAATAAGAGTAAAATTTACAAGTTTAATTAGTGTTTATTTTGAAGTAGAATTAATTTTGACGTACAATTCGTGTAAATTTTTTTATATTATAACTCAATCATGTATTATCATATCATTAAAAAAGTTTAACTCTCATAACAAATACATCAAAAGTTACACTTTTTCAAAGATGTAGTTGCATATGTTTGAGTAATAATGTAAAATATCTTTATACTTATGTGCATCATTTTTGTTCTCTTTAGACATTCAAAAATTGTGAATGATTGAGTTTTTAAAAATAATTAAATAAATATTTACATTTAAACTAATTATAGCTAATTAATTTCCTTAATCTTCGTAAATGAATTTATATTAAGTTTTTCACAATTTTTATTTTTTAAATATATTTTTAGTACAATGACAACAATAAAATTTGAATTCAATTTAAAATTAAGATCGCTTAGAAATTATTAATTTTCTAATTATTAGTCCATTCTTAATGTTTTTAAGTTATAACTAATTTTTTCATTTTTTGATATAATCTAATATTTACATATGTGCAATTCTGAGTTGATGTCCTTAACGAGAAACTACAAAGAAGCTAATAGGAGGAAGTCACACGTGCAAAGTTGAACACGTGTTGTGAATGCACCACCTAAAGGGAGATGAAGGAGGTTAAAAAAACCATATTCCATCCAAAAGAAAAACAAATCAAAAGGCTTAAAACGATAAGCAACCGATATAAAGGCTAACCCACCCACACTTATAAGTTATAACGTCTTCACAGAACTCAGTTCCATATCCAACAACCTTCTTAAAAGTTAAAAACTCCCAAACCAACCCAACCAATTTTAAAAACATCCTCACTTTATAAAAAGAAATCCATTTATGATTTTACAATCACTTCTAGCAATCAATTCACCTCGTAACACACTACAAACACATAACTGAAACAAAAAATTAATAGAACCTCATTTATCCAGAAAATCCAGAATGCAAGCCCTTTCCTTTCTCAATTTGCCTCAAACCTTCCCTGATTCAAAGGACTTTGCTCCCATTTATGCAAAATCCGATCAAGATTTCAATTCTAAATTGAAAACGGACCATGAGGAAGAGAATTTTGAGGAAGAACAAGAGTTTAGTTTTGCATTCACCAATCCCCAAGGATCACTTATCTATGCTGACGAGATCTTTGACAATGGCCAGATTCGACCATTCTCCCCTGTTTTTAACCAATCTCTTCTCTTTGCTAATGAACACAACAGAGTTGCCTTGCCTCTCCGGTCACCGCTGAAGAAGCTCTTCATTGAGCAGCCCCATTATACTTCGTCCATATTTGACGGCTCACCAAGGGAACCATACTACGAGTGGTCGCAAAAGAAGATGGTGTTGGAGGTGGAGGTGGAGACTTCTAATGACAGGTGCAAAAAGAGCAACTCCACGAGGTTTTCAAAGCTTTGGAGGTTCCGGCGGGACTTGAAGCTTCGGAGTAAGAGCAACAGTAAGGACACATTTGTTGTCTTCAATCCTTCGGTGCCAGTGCCAGTGAAGCCAGAGAGGTTCGACAAGGTGAAAGAAAAAAGCTTCATCATAAAGAAGACCAAGGGTGGGAAGCACAAAACGGCATTGTCGGCTCATGAGAAGCATTACATGATGAATAGAACGAGGATGGAGAGTGATAAAAGGAGATCATTCTTGCCTTATAGGCAGGAGTTGGTTGGGTTCTTTGCCAATGTGAACAGATTTAGCAAGAACATTCATCCTTTTTGAGGTCCTAATGCCAAGTTTTCGTAGTTATTTAAGAAGGGTACGTTTATCTAATTACGATAAAATAAAATTATATTTTATGCAAATGTATGACATATAGGAGTTAGTTAACTTGTTTTGGAGTATTACCAAAACTACAATTTGGAGAATTTTTTTCGCTCTTGATGACAAGCAAGAGTTCGTAATTCTCTGAATGATGTTGTAAGTAGAGTGAACTTTGGTGATATTATATTTAATTACCTCTATATCTAAGGAGAAAAAATTGTGCTTACATTGTTTCCCTCATGAGCCTTTGTCATGGAATTATCTCACTATTTTTAATTAAAATAATGACAGCTGAAAGATTATTCACCATCACAAATGATGTTCTTTGAAGTAACAAATGGCCCAATTTAGGAATATTGCCAATGACAATGGATTGACATAAAGCAAAAATGTTTTGTGTTCCATTTTGGACAGTACAAAAAATTAATTATTTAATTTCAAAAATCTTCATTATAAATGTGAGATTAATACATTCATTATGAATATTATATTAACTTGAATAATTGACATATTTACAAATTTGCAAATATGGAATAGATATTACAAATAAAATAAACTCATGTAAATATGATCAAATCTCGTAAGTTGAAATCGCATGAGCACTCTACATAATGTGTAGGTTAAGGTAAAAGCTAAGTAACATATCATTTCTTAACTTGATAATGTATTTCTAGATTTGTGTTTAATAAACATGGGGACTACTAGACATTTTTTACCCAAAAATATACTTTTTTTTATTGTTTTTAACATTAAAATATGGATATATGTAATTAGAATGGATTCAGCTTTATGGTAAAAAATCAATGAAATAAAATTTGTCAATTTTTTTGATATTGAGAATTAATTGAATTCCTTTTGATTTGACAGAACCAAAATAAAGAAATTTTAGCTAGTTTAGTTTTGATCAATTGATTAGTTTTTGGCCAAACTTTTGTTTTGTAATATAAATCATACGTGTCTGTCGTGTCTATGTGTCCATATATATATATAAACAACAAAAAGAAGTAAAGTTCAATAAGAGTCAAAATTCTATAAATTAATATTCTTTAGGTATATAAATTATATAAAAATATACATGTAGAATAATATGAGTTTGGCTTGGTTAACTTGATCCTTTTTCATAAGATAACCTCATAAATTATAAAATTTCTTCAAAGAAAATTATACGGAACTAAAATTATTCGATTTTGTTCAGTTTTCTTTGTTTAGTTTATTCAGTTCAAAATGGTTTTTTTTTATAAGCAAATATATTAAAAAGGAGCACAAGGGGTACTCCAACCCATTACATCAAAATACATAATCAAAAAGTGCGAAGACAATTCAAAGGATTAATACACCAATCTGAGAAAAAGAGTCCTGAATTTCTAACCTCTCTACAAATAAACCACCCCCAGGATAAAAACTTAATATGAGCAATTACAGAAGAGCAGTCAACAATTGCTCCTTGAAAAATAACATTATTCCTCAATAACCACAGAGACCAAGTAACTGCAAACCAAACAATATGTCTTACTTTTTTAAGCTTCTTCCCTCTAAGAAAAGCCAAGTGTTGCAAGAAGTGGTTGACACCATCGTTATGATAAACACCATCAAACCCCAACCAAGCATAAATAGCAGACCAAACATTATAAGAGAAAGGGCATGTGAAAAAAAGATGATTGCAGCTCTCATACTGGGAAAAACAAAAAACACATGAAATATCATGAGTAGAGGAAATTATTCCCCTAAAGGCCAATACCTCCCTAGTTGGCAGTCGATCTTGAAACAACCTCTATACAAAAACAATTACTTTGGATGGTACCGCTGTTTTCTATAAAATCTGGTAAACCTTTGCCAAGGATGGATTAAGATTAACAGACCTTTGAAACTTCAAAAGATGTACATACCCAGATTTCACCGAAAAACCATTTAAGTTATCTGGAATCCAAATCCAAGAGTCATTCACCTCCTTCTCAGGAGTAACAGAAGCAAGCAAATTTTCAAGTTCCTTCAAAAGCTCCTCCTCCCACACAAATAAGGAGCGTCTCCACCTCCAATTCCACACCCACCTATCACTACTCCAATAACCCATTTCGGCAATAGTCAGAGAATTATTCGCAGCCACCTGGAAAAGTCTAAAGAAGCATTCTTCTAAAGGCACCATACCAATCCACTTATCTCTCCAAAAACTAATATTCGCACCAGTCCCTAGTTTACACCGAACCGCCTTCGAAAACCAGCTAGAGCAGCTACCCCTGGCAAAATCCAGTAGCATTAAATCCCTCCACCATATAGAAGAACCATGATTAATAAAAGAACTTGGATCCTGTAAAACACACTTAGCTAGAGGACCATATTTGTAGGACAATAAATTGAACCAATTGGCATTTCGATCCATTAAACAATGCCATTTCCACTTGGATAGCAGTGCAATATTAAAAAGCTCAAGATTTTTCACACCTAAGCCCCCACTCTTCTTCGGTAAACAAACATTTTCCCAGCAAACCCAATTTATTTTTCAGTGCTCTAGATCTCCTCTCCATAAAAAATTCCTTTGAATCTTTATGAGCATTTTAACAATCTTTTTAGGAACTTTATAAAAGGAGAAATAGTATAGAGGCATACTTGTCAAAATAGAGTTAATAAGTGTAACTCTACCACCCAGAGATAGGTAACGTCCCTTCCACCAAGAAAGCTTCTTCTTCATAGACTCCACCACCGGTCACCAAGTAGAACACCTCCTTGGATTAGCTCTCACCGGAATTCCTAGAAACTTGAACGGTAAAGAACCAATACAATAAGATAAAAAAGAAGAAGCTGCTGCCAAGAAATGATCATCAACATTAATGCCAAACAAATTACTTTTGGAAAAATTCACTCTCAAACCTGAAGATAGTTCAAAACTCCTCAGGATCGTTTTAATACACCATAAATTATTCCAAGAGCTCTCACACATCATGATGGTGTCATCTGCAAACTGAAGAATAGGAAAGGAAATTTCTTGATTAACCAAATAACCCTTCATCCAACCCGAATCCACAACTTTACTCACCAGATCAGTCAAACCCTCGGCTGCTATTAAAAATAAGAAAGGAGCCAATGGATCCCCTTGCCTTAGCCCCTTCTTGACTTCAAAATCTTCTGTAGGACTTCCATTAACCAAAACCGAAGATGAACAAGAAAAGATACAAGCCTTCATCCACTTTCTCCAAAGGGAATTAAAACCCAATCTAATCAACATATAGTCAATATATTTCCAGCTTACAGAATCGTAAGCCTTTTCAAAGTCCACCTTCAATAACAAACACTTATCCTTCCTCCTTTTTGCCAAATCAATAATCTCATTAACAACTAGAACACCATCAAGAATCTGCCTATCGGGGAGAAAAGCAGATTGACAAGGAGAAATTACCTTACCCAAAACTCTTTTTAGCCTCAAGGCCAGCACCTTAGCAATTATTTTATATAGACTACCAATTAGAGATATTGGTCTATAATTTGAAAGGGATTGAGGGTGATCCTTCTTCGGAATCAACGCCAAAAAAGAAGCTGTTATAGCCTTAGGCAAGCGAGCATTAGCATAAAATTCTTGAATAAAATCACAAACCTCAGAATTGATCAAATCCCAACAAGACTTGAGAAAATTGAAGTTGTATCCATCAAGCCCGGGGCTCTTGTTTCCGTTGCAGCACCCAACTGCCTCCTTAACTTCATCAATAGTAAAAGGAGCAGTAAGTTTCGTATTATCTTCATCAGAAAGCTGCTGGAAACTAATTCCATCCAAAACAGGCCTACTAAATTCTTCTTCCGTAAAACTTTGTTCAAAATGTCTTTTAACTTCAGCTTTAATCTCATCCATGCCATCGATCCAAGTCTCACCCACTTTTAAAATGGTTTAGTTCGACTTACTTATGTGTACCCTTAGATGACTCGGTAATGAACAGCAAAGAAAAAATCTAAATGCTTTGTTTTGTAAAATGAGAGCTTAATAATATTATTTCTAATTTATTCGGAAGATTTTGAATTATAAAACAAACATAAAAGTAATTATAATGAAAATAAATTATTTACACTATCAAACTTTCTTACTCTATTATAAAGGACAAGATTTCCCTTGAGATTATTTAGTGTTGATGGTTGATTTAGAGAAATATTTAAAATAACACCTTTTGGCTAGGGGGAGCCACTTGTGAAAGAAGTAGCAAATTTTCACATAAAATCTACTGTAGGAATATATTTTGATGTAAGATATATACAAATATTTGAACCTAAAACTGTTACGAATAGTCAAAACTTTAATAATTTTAACTTGCAAATGTTTATGACTTTCTTAAAAACTCAAGTAACTATATTTAAAAAATTGTATCTTTGTTAAAAATTGTTGTACGTAACGCACGGTATCTTACTTTTTGACCAATGCAGGCAAAGCTGCCCCAATGGTTAGCCATATAAATATAAAGGAATGGAAACTTACCACCTAACCTTCCAGAGTAAAAGACTATATGGTTAGTGCATGTACAAGACAATAAGTCATGTTGATATTATGCACATGTTATGTAACTAAAAAAAAAACAAAATTAACGCTAGTCTCAATGGCTCTTGGTTTAGAAGCATGCAAAAGGGATGAAATGAAAACTTTTCCAATGAGTTAATCTGTAAAGCATTAGGTTCCATGATAATTAAATTTGTTGTTTTTATAAAATGGTGGTTTTAAGGTTCCCCTAATTCAAAGGCCTCAAAACCTTGTTGATGTGGACCAACTGAAATAGCACATGTATTTAATAAAATTCAAAAGCAGGTGTATGTGATCAAAGTGTTATGCTGAGTTGAAAATTCTGTTAACGTCCCTAAGAAGTTTTGGATTTCAATTTAAATATTCTAAGAAGTACAAAATTTTTGCATGGCCCAAATAAATTAAAAATTGCAAACTGATCCACACCAATTATGATGACTTCTCATAAATTTTCGTATTTCTTTTTGTTTCCCCAAAAATGTTTAAAAATCCTAAATTTGCCAAATGAAGGTAAAATTACAAATTGACACATGCTAATCTTTCTCCAAAAGCCAAGACCATTTCACCAGTATATTCCTAAAGAGTTTGCTCCGTACCATAGTAATTAAACTCAAATCGATCACCAACTTGAACAAAGTGCTGCGTCAATGGGTCAGTGTTCTAGTTCGTGAGTCTTTGGTCAAACCTCATAAAAGAAAATAAAATAAATGTAACAATATCAATTATAAATAAAAAAAATTACTTGAAAATGAAACCTTGAAACTTTTATTTTTAGCTCAAACATATTTACAATTTGGGTTGAGTTCAAAAAGGCCCAAAATCCTCTCTTGCTATTGTCAAAAATCCTAACCTTCCCCCACCATAACTATTTCGTAAACTATAGGCAACTTGTTTGTTTCGCAATTTACCCAGTGTAACAAGTTTTGGGAAGAAGGAAGTAAGATCTCCTTCCTTCAAAATGCCCTCGAGATCTATGTGGCCCGACCAATTTTCTACAGAACCACTATGACAAACAGGCCAAAGATCATCGGCTCTTGATATATAGGATAGTTAGTATACAAAAACAACTTTTTATCCTTTGAAATCTGGAACATCATCTTTAACATATTAGACTTGTAAATAATTACAGAAGTAAATTAATACTTGTTTAAAATATTTGTTTAATATTTTGTGACAATTTGAGTTAGTTTAGACACTTTATTGCAAGTCAAAAGGTGAAGAGTTATTTAAAATGACCTAAATATTAGCTTAAATGACTTACCTAATGAAAATAGATGTGAATAATTTATTTCTATGTAAAAAATGTGTATTTTGTAATGTGGTTAAAGTTTGAGAATAATTGAAGTCCATTTAGTATTTTTAAGCATATGAGTTGTGTGTTTTAATATCGGGTTGACCAGTCACAGATATGAAAAAATTATGATACTGATGAAACGAATTTTTTAATAAATCTTAGTATTTATTTTAAAGTTGTTGAAATTTGAAAAACTTGATTTAGCTAAAGATAAGTATTCTTAGAGGATCGAGAAGTACCAGTGTTATAACTTAAGGTTTATAACCATCCACGGTTACAACCTTCATGTTAGACTTCTTTAAGTGACTTTGTTGCTCATATTTCTCACATTTTTCTCTTCTCTTCACGGTTGAACAGAAACAACAGGGAAAGTGGAGGTTTTGAGTGGTGAAAAAGAGAGCAAGAAGTATAAGAAGAAGGGGAAATCCAAGGCTAAAGGTTGAGACTTAAATCTGCAGCATCAAGGCAGCTTGAGGTAGGGGTTCTTGAGCTTGAAACTTCATTCTTTCTCATTTTTCATGTTTAGCTTGTTTGAGGTTTGATATGTCAAAATGAGTTCTTATTGTGTTTTGAGTGATTTTCTTGCTTGAATAAGTTTTAAATGTAGTTTATGACTTGTTCATGCTAAGAATTTGGATTAGAAACTGAAAACTCTTTATTTGGACCTAAAATGCTCAAAATGTTGATTTTAGGGATTTGGATGAGTGATTTAATGTAATGATCCATTTTTTATGAAATCAATTGGGGTTTTATGTTTCCTTCATGTTTGTAAACTTGTTTGGGACTTAAAATCACCTAGAAACTAATTTGATGTGATCAAATTTCGTGTTTGGCACAAATGGAACAGTGCTCAAACTTGCAAAATTATGCAGATTTTGCTGCTCGGCGCTCGGTGCTCAAGCACTCTGTCCATGCACACTCAAGTGCCTGTTACCCAAAAGAACATGCTATGGTGCTCGCGCGCTGAAGTGCGCTGTCCCTTATGTGCTCAGGCGCTGAGATAGGGCAGAAATAGGAGTTTGGCATTGTGATGCTAAAATAATTTTCTACTTGTTGGGATCATTTTTGAAAGCCTTTTAGAATGTAAAGGGATATTTTTTGGGATATTTCTTGAAGATAATTATCAACTTACATATATGAAAAGTTTGGGAAATTCTTAGGCATTCAAGTATGACAAAATGCCTAGGTTAGTGTTTAAAACTTTGGTCAACATGAGATTGATTTCTAAATCACTTGTGAGTGATTGTGGGATGTTCTAGATATTGTTTAGCTAGAGATATAAATCTTACTACCTTTGTTGGATAAGTGAGGCTAGGATTCCTATGTTCTAGTGTTTATAATGTGGCTCGAATATTTAGTTTTCAAACCTAGTATTTGCTAATTTCTTATGTATTGTAACCTTAGATGGTGTGCACAACCATATGACCTGAGAATGAGGTGTTGGATCTCAATTCTCCTTGCATTTATGCATGCATGGTCAGGGTTACCGATATGGGCATGGCAATAGTACTTTTACATTAGTCAGAGGAAAGTGTCTCCCTATTACCAAGTGGGTTTATGCTTTTAGGCTTATCTTGCTTTGTATATACAACAAACAGAGGTTTCTGGGAAATAAGTAAGTAGCTTGTGTTTTCAAATTTTAAAACCTGCATTAGCATTACATAATCATTTTATTAGGACTTTGTTTGAGCATAATCATACCTTATAACATAAAGCATTGCACGGTTGACCATTGTATGGGCAGTTGTCATTGTTTGATCGATTGATTGATTAGTTGTTTGCTCGATTGTATCTTAGGATTGTATGGACGATTCTTTGATGTTATTGATTTCTCAGATATTCTATTACATAGAGTGTATTTTTGTGTTCAGTTAACTTATTTGCTATAAATGATTGACTGCTGGTCTTGGTATGCAAATACTGAGAAATTATGATTTTCTCACTCCTGTGTGTTCTATGTAAATCTAGGTGAAGTCCGTCCAAAGGGAAATGGTAACAAAAAGAAGAAGCATAAGGCTTAATTTAGTAGCTTTATTTCGTTTGAAATCAGATTGTATATTTGTACTTTTCTGGTTTTTTTGTAAAAGCTTATGTATACAGTATGACTCATTAGTCAGTGATGTGTGTATATATGATCTTTTTATCATTCGTGGCTCTCTAAAATGACTATACAAGTTATTATGGGGTTTTATTTTATGCATTTTTAGAAGTGACATGCTTAATGCGATTTATCTTGAAATATTCCATTTATTTTACGATAATTGTATTAGGGAGTTACAAAATCCAAAAGTAAAAATAAAAAACTCCTCACCATTCATTCTTAGTGATTGGATTGATTTACACTTCTATCCTTTAACCACATGTGAATAAGGTTCCTTCCTCTAATAGGCTACGACCATAAAGAGTTCGAGTGAAGGGAATGAATATGGCTCAATAGAGGATTTCTTAGTGGTGGTATTTGCATCAAACCTTGTTGTTGATCCTCGACCATCTGGCCTGCCACAGCTCCAAAATTGACAAAGAAGATAATTCCCATGATTGTTCGACATACCTCTCTACTAAAGAGGAATTATCTGATCTTGACTTTTTTATTTTCTTAATTTATAACATCTAATAAGAGTAAAATCTTCAAGTCTAATTAGTATTTATTTTGATGTAGATTTAATTTCGATGTACAATTCGTGTAAATGTTTTTATATTATAACTCAATCATGTATCGTCATATCATTAAAAATGTTGAACTCTTATAGTAAATACATCAAAAGTTACACTCTTTCAAAGATGTAGTAGCATATGTTTGAGTAATAATGTAAAATATCTTTATACTTATGTGCATCATTTTTGTTCTCTTTAGACATTCAAAATTTGTGAATGATTGAGTTTTTAAAAATAATTAAATAAATATTTACAATTAAACTAATTATAGCTAATTAATGTGCTTATTAATCTTTGTAAATGAATTTATATTAAGTTTTTCAAAAAAATTATTTTTTAAATATATTTTTAGTACAATGACAATAATAAAATTTAAATTTTATTTAAAATTAAGATCTCTTAGAAATTACTAATATTTTTATTATTAGTCCATTCTTAATGTTTTTAAGTTATAACTAATTTTTCATTTTTTAATATAATTAATCTAATATTTACATACGTACAAATCCGAGTTGATGTCCTTAATGAGAATCTACAAAGAAGCTAACAGAAAGAGGTCACACATTTAAAGTTGAACACGTGTTGTGAAGGCACCACCTAAAGGGAGGAGAAGTACGTTAAAACAACCATATTCCATCTAAAAGAAAAAAAAATCAAAAGACTTAAAACGATAAGCAATTGATAGAAAGGCTAACCCACCCACAATTATACGTTATAACGTCTTCGCATGACTCGATTCCAACAACCTCCTTAAAAGTGAAAAACTCCCAAACCAACCCAACCAATTTTAAAAACATCCCCACTTTATATAAGAAATCCATTTATGAACAACCATATTCCATCTAAAGGAAAAACAAAATCAAAAGACTTAAAACGATAAGCAATTGATATAAAGGCTAACCATCCACAGTTATAAGTTATAACGTCTTCGCATGACTCAATTCCATATCCAACAACCTCCTTAAAAGTGAAAAACTCCCAAACCAACCCAACCAATTATAAAAACATCCCCACTTTATATAAGAAATCCATTTATGATTTCACAAGTACTTCTAGCCATTAATTCACGTCATAACACACTACAAACACATAATTGAAATAATAAAACAATGAATAGAACCTTATTTATCAAGAAATCAAGAGTGCAAGCTCTTTCCATTCTCCTTTTGCCTCAAACCTTCCCATATTCCAAGGACTTCACTCCTATTTATGCAAAATCCAATCATGATTTCAATTCTAAACTGAAAACAGACCATGAGGAAGAGAATTTTGAAAAAGAACAGGAGTTTAGTTTTGCCTGCGCCAATCCCCAAGGATCTTTTATCTATGCTGATAAGATCTTTTACAATGGCCAGATCCAACCAATCACCCTTGTTTTCAACCAATCTCTATGCTTTGCTGATGCACACAATAGACTCGCTTCGCCTCTCCAACTGTCGCTGAAGAAGTTCTTCATCAAGCAGCGCAATTGTATTTCATCCACTTTTGATGGCACACCAGGAGAATCATACTCCGAGTGGTCGCAAAAAAAATGACAATGTTGGAGGTGGAGGTGGAGACTTCGAATTACAGCAGCAAGAAGAGTAATTCCACAGAGTTTTCAAAACTTTGGAGGTTTCAACGGGACTTGAAGCTTAGGAGCAATAGAACCGACAAGGATGCTTTTGTTTTCTTGAATCCTTTGATGCCGACACCGGCAAAGCTAGGGTGGTTCAACGAGGTGAAAGAAAAAAACATCATTGTGAAAAAGACCAAGGGTGGGAAGCGCAAAACGGCATTGTCAGCTCACGAGAAGCATTATGTGATGAATAGACTGAGGAAGGAGAGTGATAAAAAGAGATCATTCTTGCCTTATAGGAAGGAATTGGTTGAATTCTTCACCAATTTGAACAGATTCGGTAGGAACATTCATCTTTTTTTGAGATCTCAATACCAACTTTTCATAGCTATTTAGGATGGGTTTATCTAATTACGATAAAATAAAATTATATTTTATGCAAATGTATGGCATATAGGAGTTAGCTAACTTGTTTTGGGGCATTGCCAAAATTATAATTTGGATAATTTTTTTTTGCTCTTGATAACAAGCAAGAGTTTGTAATTCCCTGGATGATATTGTAAGCAGAGTGAATTTTGGTGATACTATATTTATTTACTTCTTTATCTAAGGAGAAAAAATTGTGTTTACATTATTTCTCTTGTGCCTTTGACATGGAATTATCTCACTAATTTTAATTAAAAAAATGACAACTAAAAGATCATTCATCATCACAAAATATCTTTTTTAAAGTAACAAATGGGCCAATTTAGTAATATTGTCAACGACAATGGATTGACATAAAGCAAAAATGTTTAGTGTTCCATTTTGCATAAGACAAAAGGCTAGTCATTTTATTCCAAAAATCTTCATGATAAATGCAAGATTAATACATTCGTTATGAATATTGTAACAACCCGAATTTAATAACCATAATATAACTAAAGTATATTATAGTGATTAGATTCAAGCATGCTACTTATAATAGTTATGCAATTACTAATATAACATATTAATATTATATAGAAATTATGAGTCTCGAATGAATAAAAATAATACACCACATCTGTGTTTCTCATAAATATAATACATACATCATTTCAAAAGAAACTACTCAGCTACACTAAGGTAAGCACTTCAAGCTCCTGCTGCCGTGAGATATTTAAAGAAGAGAAGTCAAATTTGGCTTCTCTCAGATAAGTACTAAAACTCTGATTTGCTAAGAACACTCAGATTCCACCAAATCCAGTTTTCTTACTTCCAACAAGCTTAAAATAAAATTCTGACATTCATTAAAAATCTTGTTTCACCATTTCCATGGTTTTCCATATTTACTAGGGGTCAATCCTATAACATCCCAATATTTGCTATCCAATTATGTTGTCATATAAATGAATAACCCAATACTGGTCATGCTACTTCTAATATACATCAACAACTAATCTATATCATTCATACACCATGAGTAAATATGAAAATCCACGATAACCAATATATATATATATACACACACACACACACATCACTGCCCTTAAGACTTATTATAAATATATAACTTTTACAACAACGAAACTAGCATATTATACAAGCTTTTTAATCAAAAAGTGTATAACTATACTAATCTTCGTTCATCTTCTCCTTCTCTTTTGAGGAACTAACACCTAGATTTACATGACAACACAATCGAGTGAGAAAACATATCTTAGTAGAAGCATTCCAATACCAGTATATAAGCATATACCAATAGATAATATACTCAATTATCAACTAACACTTCAATCACAGAAGTAAACAACATCTCCATATCAGAGACACGCAATTGCCCATACAACTGTAATGCATGAATATGTCATGATAGCAACCGCCCATACAATTGTCATGCTATGCCAATTTTATGACTAATGCCAATGCCTATGCAATAATCCTAAACATGTAATGCAAAATGTATGAAACCATTTACAAGAACCTAGTTCTATGGTAATATCGTGAAATGCATGAGCCTTGAACAAAACAAAAGATCCCAGTTCCATAAGCTTTGAACAAGCACTGGAAACCCAGCTCCAGCTATTCCACAGGTGTGAAGGAAAGACCATCCTCAACTCATTACTATGATCTGGAAGGTATGTTACCTCTTCACTTACAATCACATATGATCACCCTGTCCAGGTAGTGAAGTCTCATCAACTACACGGTCTTCAGCAACAATGACCTTTGTGATAGGAAGGATTGATTACCTTCTCATTCAAAATCATATTAGATCACCACAATGAGGACTCACCCTCATCGACATAGATAAGGAACAACAATAATGTCAATTACTACAATAACTAGCATGTCAATTGATTTACATTCCTAACTACCAGCATGAAACACAATGATGTTCAATACAACGATAATTAACATACCAATTGATTTTCATTCATTTTAAAACCTCCATTAGAGTCTGCACACACTTTAGGGAATATGTGTCAATGATCCCATCAAGCCAAGAACTTGAAAAAGATCAAAAAATGACATTTTGAAAGGTTCTGGCTCAGACATGGCCTGTGTCAAATGACACAGCCCATCTCGTGTCCTACACTGTGAACACTGTTCACAAAATCCCTTGGCAGAGAGGGACACAACCCACCCCGTGTCACCCAACCAGAAGCCATTTATCAACTCTGTAGCATGTGGTACTATTCCATTAGTCATTTTCTTGGATTTTGACCATTTCAATCTAGTTTTTCTGTGATTCTAAGACCCCAATAAGTTCTCAAACACAAAGGAAATCATTAATCACAACCTTAAACTTCTTAAACCACTTTGATCTCACTCAAAACCAAAGATCAAGGATAAACATCCATTTCAAAACCTAAACCCCCAATTCTCCACTCAAATGGAATTTGAGGCATACAAGGGTTGGAAATCCATTTCCATACACCCAATAACTCAAAAACAAGTCATCATCAAGTTCTATAACAAGATTCAATCCCAAACAACCAAAAACAACTCAAAAATCTAAAATTACACATCAAGCTATAACTCAAGAACAAGATGGAGAAAGTAGGAAAATGAGTTCAAGAACAAGATTCCCCCTATCTTAATTCCCAGAAATGAAATCGGTTAACCTTTCTTCCACAAAGTTAAGCTCCTTCTCTTATTTTGATGAAGATCCTCCTCCCTTGGTACCTTGATTCTCCTTTTCCTTTGTTTTCCCTATGCAGCCGTGAGAAGAGAAAAGAAAAGTGAGACAAAACTCCCACTTTTGGCCTTAAATAGGCCAGCAATAGAAACAAGGTCGTGCACTCTAATTTTGGTCACTTAAGTGACCAAAATTCACCTGAACAGTTAAGAACACTTAGTTATAACCAAACCAAGTTTCTCAACTTCCAACAGATTTAAAATAAATCTTAAGATTCATTAAAAATCTCTTTACGCCATTTTCACATTTTTTCATATCTGTTGGGGGTCAATCCGGCACCAAAACATACAACCAGTATGCTTAAAAATGTCAAACTAATTCTGATAATTCTTAAACTTTAACCACTGCTACTACCACACATTTGGGACTTAGAAACAAGTTCTCCACACTTATCTCCATTAACTGAGTAGTTTAAGTCAAAAATAGGATTGAAAACAGTTATATTTAACACATAGAGTTGTAGTAAAGTGACTAAATGTGCTCAGATGGTCACAAAACTTCACAGACATGATAATCAGGTATTAGGCTACCTCTGTAACCTTATACAAGTCTATCACATTTTCATGGATGTTACATTACTCCCCTCATTTTTAAAATTTTGCTCCTAAAATTTAGTTTACCTATGGTAAGAAGCCTTAACAACTCACACAAAATAACAGGTATAACTAAACCTTAAGAAAACAAAATTACACAACAAGTACAACCATGTATTCACCTTTTCCTGAACTATAGGCTGGTAAAGCCTTCACATTCTGTATATTGTAGACTCTCCCCGGTCTTTCCTCTGACTTTGCCTCCTTTCTTGGTGGATAATTCCTTGCAAAATGGCCCGGCTGGCCACACTTATAACATATTACCTGATCAGCTACACAAGCTTTACCTCTGTGGTGCCTACCACATCTAGCACACAACAGGTCATGACCATCCTTTTGATATTGCTTCTCTCTGTCTTTCTGGTCTTTATGTTGTGGAGCACTCCCCTCGGATCTATTTTCTGAACTCTTCTTCTTGTGAGATTCTTGTGATCGATGCCCATGCTGTGGTCTAAAACTCAGGGGTTCAACAACCCTACATTTGTTCATCAAGGATGAGTAATCCCTGATCTCAAAAGGTTTTACCAACCTCCTCATGCTCTCCCTCAGGCCAGTTTCAAACTTCACACACTTCCAATTATCATTTGGATTATACCAGAGTAAAGAAGAAAACTTGGACAGCTCCTCAAATTTCGCTATATACTGACCAATCGTCATGTTTCCTTAGTGCAGCTGTAGAAACTCCACCTCTCTTTCTTCTTGCACAGGTTGTGAAAAGTATTTCTCCAAAAAGATAACTTTAAATACTTCCCAAGAAACCTGAGTCCCAGCTACCTTCATCAGTCTCTTCGCACTGTTCCACTAGTGCTCAGCTTCTCCTTTCAACATATACACCGCAAAAGACATCTTCTGCTCCTCTGAACATCTCATAGCTATGAAAATCTTCTCTAACTCAGTTATCCATTCCTCAGCCCTTTCTGGGTCATAATCTCCTCTAAACAATAGTGGACTCGCCTTTCGAAACTCAGAAAGGTCATGAAAGTCCTGGTTCCTCTCCTCTTGTACCTCACGCCTAGGTGGTGGTACCGGTGGTGGTGCAGGCTGTGTTTGATTGGCCTCCAACCTTTCAAGCACCCTAGCAGTTGCAACTGCCTGTTCCCTCATTGCAATGACATTCGCAGTCATCTGCTCACGCATCGCTTCAGCCATTGCCATCACGGCCTCGGCCATCCCCGAACTCTCACTCTCAAGGTTCCAGTTCCTATTTCCACGTGGTTGTCCCCTTACTGCCGGTCGCCCTTGTGCTGCCATAGTTTCCTGTATGCACAGAACAATCCATATTGAGTTAGCTAGGCTCAATATCATGTAACCGCATCACAGTAACTAAAGCAAATATCTCAAAGGCAAAACATACAATTCCACTCAAACAGTCACATGTAAGAGATAAGAAATGCATAACTAACACGAAACATGCCTAAGCATAGTCAGTCCATACCCCGGCTCAACAAGATAAACGACTTTGATACCAAAATGTAACTTCCCAATATTTGTTATCCAATTATATCGTCATATAAATGAATAACCCAATACTAGCCATGCTACTTCTAACATACATCAACAACTAACCCATATCATTCATACACCATAAGTAAATATAGAGAGTCATGATAACTAATATATATATATATATATACACACACACACACACACACACATCACTGCCCTCAAGGCACATTGTAAATACATAACTTTTACAACAATGAAACTAGCATATTATACAAGCTTTTTAATCAAAAAGTATATAATTATACTAATCTTCATTCTTCTTCTCCTTCCTTTTTGAGGAACTAGCACCTGGATTTACATGGCAACACAATCGCGGTAAAAAAACATATCATAGTAGAAGCATTCTAATACTAGTATATAAGCATATTCCAACAGATAATATACTCAATTATCAACTAACACTTCAATCACAGAAGTAAACAACATCTTCATCTCAGAGACACGCAATTGCCCATACAACTGTAATGCATGAATATGTCATGATAGCAATCGCCCATACAATTTCCATGTTATGTCAATTTTATGACTAATGCCAATGCCTATGCAATAATCTTAAACATGTAATGCAAAATGTATGAAACCATTTACAAGAACCCAGTTCTATGGTAATGACATGAAATGCATGAGTGTTAAGGTCAAAACGTGTTGCCTATTTACTAACCGCAAGTGCACGGGTCGCACAAGTAATACAGATACAGAGTAAAAGTTCGTTCCCACAAGGATATTCGATTATAAAGCTAAGTACCAACCAATAGCTTAATCAATTCTAGACAAGGACATAAAAATAGGAAAATAATATACAAACTATCTAACCTATAAAAGCAATAAACCTAAAAGCAGTTAGGTTTCAGGAAATCCTCCTTCACCCCCTACATCTATCAACAACATGCAATTCCCCTCATAAACACAAATGCATTGATTAGGTTAGCTTGAGAATCTTCATTAGTCAAAAGCCTATGTCTAGGTCAATTAACCCTGGTTTCAATTGTCCAACTCACTAAGTTTCCTTGAGAGCCAGTGCAATTTCCACTCATGAACGATCTATTCTCAATCACACACTATACATGGTTAATAGGTATATTTCTATCCTATTAACGAATCAACTCATCCAAGCCAATTGAACTCGCCGAACATGTATTAACCATACCATATCCATATCAACAAATCCCTATGTCTAGTTCATTTGCTAATATTGAGATCATGCAATTGAGGCCAACCAAGAACAAGCATTAAGCACAGATAATGATTGAACCATAATCAAACATCCATACAAACTTAGAGAAAAACACATCATTAATATAAATAAAAGGATTCAAAGTATCCTAAAACATAGCTCAGCTATACAAAAGATAAGGAAGAGAAGAGAGAAAGGGAAAAGAGAGAAAGAAGCTCATTGATTTATCTCTGAAGCTTGAGTCCTCCTTCAATCCTTTGATCCTTGACTCCAGTCCACCAGCAATGAAGATCTAGCTAAGCCATCTAACCTAAAACTAACTAAAACTAACTAAAACTATCAAAACCTAAAAAGAGAGAGATGGTCAAATGGCCAAAACTCAGAAAAATAGAGAGAAAACGGAGAGAGAGTATGAGAAAAACGTGTAAAATCTTATTTATAAGCTCAGCAGCCGCCTCCACGCCGCGGCGCCCACATATGCGCGCCGCGGCGCATAATGGGTCGGTCTATGTACCGCCGCAACGTTCACTTAATTACGCCGCGGCGCTCTTGCCCCGGGTCCAAGTATGACCAGGCTAAAAATCCTCTTTGCGCCGCGGTGTGCTCTGCCTTGCGCCGCAGCGTTGCTTGCTAGAATGCCAATTTGGCTTCCTCTTCCTCTTTAAGCTCAACTGCTCCATATTTAACCTTGTTTGGAGCCCTTCCTAACATAGAGAAAACACCAAATCAGTAACATATATAAATCTACCTAATCCATAATCATTAAAGCTCAATTTTGCACAATAACATATCAGAAAGGCTTAGATTTAGAATATATCAAATATAAGCACAAAACCCTCCAAATATGCATTTAAACAAGGACATAGCATTCATTCTAACACAATGATAGAGCACAAATAACTGCATTCTATGTAGTTATCACACCCCCAAACCTACATTTTGCTAGTCCTCGAGCAAAACAAAATAGAACTAAGTAAATCACTTAAACATTAAAATCAATTTTTTCATTCAGCAAATATATTTCAATCTTCTTTTTCATTCTTTTAAAAACAAATACTAATGTGTAATGACTACATTAATCCTCAAAAAGTGCAAATGCCCCGTAAACAGTTCCACACATATACAATCTTAAACATGCTAACAAGCCAGAAAACTCTCCATGCAAGACAAACTTCTACTAATCAAGTCATACACATTCAGATAAGTTTATAAGCATACATGCATATGATTCACAGAATCCACAAGATTGTAAATCAACTCACTATCCACTAATGTAAATCACACAAGATTAAGGATCAAAAGGGACTTAATCAGCTTATAATGTAAGGCCAATGGTATGGGCGAAAGAAATGAACGGGAAAGATACAATACAAATATTGAACACATAATATACTACTTCAAGACATAAGCCACAAACTGATACTAGCAGGGTATTCAATTGGAAGATCATAAAACTTGCCAGAACCATTTTCGATGCTTTTTGAACTTTACTTTTCTTAAGCTTTTGCTTTTCTTTTCATTTTCATTTTGCTTTTTATTTTCTCTTTCTTTTCTCGTCTATGTTGGCAAAGCAATGCCTTTTCTTTTCTTTGTTTTGTATCTGGTTCCTTCAGGCTCATTTTGAATTGAATATTCATACCCCTAATCATCAGACTCATTTTAAGAAATAACACATCATATACTCAACAAACAATAAGGGTAGGAAGAAAATGACATGCTTTCACATGCATTAGAACGGTTAACAGGTTAATGAACACAATGGTTATGAAAAACAAATAAGGCCAAACAGTTTAAGGCTTCAAAAAAAACTTAAGGATATCATCATATCAGGGTAAGCTTTTTAAGGCTCAATCGGTCCAAACAATGCCCTAATCATCTCCTCAATCATGCACAACTTAGGATTTCGCCTCAAGGGAGTTCAAAAACAATTTCAAGGATAATCAAAACTCTATATGTACATCCATAAACATTCTCAAAACATGCACTCTTATCAATTTCAAAGTTATACTTGCATATAAGTGAGATGTAAATCATGCATCAAAAGTAACTAAATTGTTTCACATGCATCAAGATCACATAAGGTTTCACTGAAAAAGGGGCAAATAGCAACCTTTCAAATCATGGACAACCAAAAACAACACCAACATTCTTGCAACATGTCATGCATTCAAATAGATTCAACTTTCTAAGTTCAAGCATGCATAACATCTTTTGCAAAAAGTGAAAATTGAAAAATATTATCATCAGCACATCAGTGATAGTCAAAACAAAATATAATCATGAAAATATGTTGACTAAAATCACTGCATACTCAAAATACTAATACATGTGAACATTAAGCACAAAAGAATTAAACATGTAAAGATACTCCCCCAAACCTAAAATGAATTGTATCTGTAAAGAACATGGCCTATAGAGAACCTGAGACAAGTACTGAGCATTACTAAATATTACAAAACAAAAAAAAATAACAAAAATACAAACAAAAACAGCAAAAACAGGGGATAACGCCGCGGCGCACCCATGCTTAGGTCGCGGCGCTCACAAAAAGCTGCAGAATTATGCAAAAACGCCCCTTGCGCCGCGGCGCGTACTACCCTACGCCGCGGCGTGACTACACAAACTGCTAAATTTAGCAGCAAACATAGTTTTGCTCTTGAGTTTGGCTCTTATGGGTCTCTAGTCAACAAAACTTGTTCAAAAAGTCAATTACGAAATATACAATACACATATATTAAAACATATAAACAACTTATTAACCAATATACAAACCTAAACAAACTTAAAACTTTAAAAAAAACAAAAACATTAAACTAACCTAATTAACATATTAACCTATATACAAACCTAAACAAACTTAAAACTTTAAAAACAAACAAACACATTAAACTAACCTAATTAACATATTAACCTATATACTAACTAACACAAACAACACTTAAAACCATAAACTACAAAAACTAACAGAATTAACACATATATTTACTAACATACTAACAAAAACATATTAACAACTAACAAAACACAACATCCTAATATGCTAACATATTTAACATAAACACATTAACATACTACCTATTTAGACACAAAGTAAAAACAGGAATGAAACATAAACATGGGGTACCCTCCCACGAAGGGCCTGAGTTATAGTCCCAGCAGGACTTTGTCACCAAAATTGAAGTATTGCAGATGAGTAGTCTTCAAGAACTTGATCCAAGGGTAATCCTTTCAGGAGTCGCGAATTCCCTCAAGGGCCTCGTATGAATGAAATCACCCGGCTTCTTATTTGAAACTAAACAAAACAGAAACAAAACATAGATTATATACAACTTATAGACAACTTGAATTAGAACTAATCAAACTCATTGTTGATATTAGCAATATAAAAACTATCCCCGGCAATGGCGCCAAAAACTTGTTAGGGTCAAAACGTGTTGCCCATTTGCTAACCGCAAGTGCACGGGTCACACAAGTAATACAGATATAGAGTAAAAGTTCGTTCCCACGAGGATATTCGATTATAAAGCTAAGTACCAACCAATAGCTTAATCAATTCTAGACAATGACATAAAAATAGGAAAATAATATATAAACTATCTAACCTACAAAAGCAATAAACTTAAAAGCGGTTAGGTTTCAGGAAATCCTCCTTCACCCCCTACATCTATCAACAACATGCAATTCCCCTCATAAACACAAATGCATTGATTAGGTTAGCTTGAGAATCTTCATTAGTCAAAAGCCTATGTCTAGGTCAATCAACCCTGGTTTCAATTGCCCAACTCACTAAGTTTCCTTGAGAGCCAGCGCAACTTCCATTCATGAACGATATATTCTCAATCACACACTATACATGGTTAATAGGTATATTTCTATCCTATTAACGAATCAACTCATCCAAGCCAATTGAACTCGCCGAACATGTATCAACCATACCATATCCATATCAACAAATCCCTATGTCTAGTTCATTTGCTAATATTGAGATAATGCAATTGAGGCCAACCAAGAACAAGCATTAAGCACAGATAATGATTGAATCATAATCAAACATCCACACAAACTTAGAGAAAAACACATTATTAATATAAATAAAAGGATTCAAAGTATCCTAAAACATAGCTCAGTAATACAAAAGATAAGGAAGAGAAGTGAGAAAGGGAAAAGAGAGAAAGAAGCTTATTGATTTGTCTCTGAAGCTTGAATCCTCCTTCAATCCTTTGATCCTTGACTCCAGTCCACTAGCAATAAAGATCTAGCCAAGCTATCTAACCTAAAACTAACTAAAACTATCAAAACCTAAAAAGAGAGAGAGATGGCCAAATGGCCAAAACTCAGAAAAACAGAGAGAAAACGGAGAGAGAGTATGAGAAAAACGTGTAAAATCTTATTTATAAGCTCAGCAGCCGCCTCCACGCCGCGGCGGCCACATATGCGCGCCGCGGCGCACAATGGGTCGGTCTATGTACCGCCGCAACGTTCACTTAATTACGCCGCGACGCTCTTGCCCCGGGTCCAAGTATGACCAGGCTGAAAATCCTCTTTGCGCCGCGGCGTGCTCTGCCTTGCGCCGCGGCGTTGCTTGCTGGAATGCCAATTTGGCTTCCTCTTCCTCTTTAAGCTCAGCTGCTCCATATTTAACATTGTTTGGAGCCTTTCCTAACATAGAGAAAACACCAAATCAGTAACATATATAAATCTACCTAATCCATAATCATTAAAGCTCGGTTTTGCATAATAACATATCAAAAAGGCTTAGATTCAGAATATATCAAATATAAGCACAAAACCCTCCAAATATGCATTTAAACAAGGACATAGCATTCATTCTAGCACAAGGATAGGGCACAAATAACTGCATTCTATGTAGTTATCAATGAGCCTTGAACAAAACAAAGGAACCCGATTTCATAAGCTTTGAACAAGCACTGGAAACCCAACTCCAGCTATTCCACGGGTTGTGAGGGAAAAACCATCCTCAACTCATTACTATGATCTGGAAGGTATGTTACTTCTTCACTTACAATCACGAATGATTACCCTCTCCAGGCAGTGAAGTCTCATCAACTACACGGTCTTCAGCAATAATGACCTTTGTGATAGGAAGGATTGATTACATTCTCATTCAAAATCACATTAGATCACCACAATGAGGACTCACCCTAATCAACATAGATAAAGAACAACAATAATGCCAATTACTACAATAACTAGCATGTCAATTGATTTACATTCCTAACTACCAGCATGAAACACAATGACGTTAAATACAACGATAATTAACATACCAATTGATTTTCATTCATTTTAAAACCTCCATTAGAGTCTCCACACTCTTTAGGGAACATGTGTCAATGATCCTATCAAGCCAAGAACTTGGAAAACATCGAAAAATGACATTTTGAAAGGTTCTGGCTCAGATAAGACCCGTGTCAAATGACATGGCCCACCCCGTGTCCTACACTGTGAACATTGTTCACAAAATCCCCTGGCAGAGAGGGACATAGCCCACCCTGTGTCCTCGGACACTGGCCGTGTCACCTAACCAGAAGCCCTGCATCAACTCTGCAGCATGTGGTACTATTCCATTGGTCATTTTCTTGGATTTTGACCATTCCAATCTAGTTTTTCGGTGATTCTAAGACCCTAATAAGTTCTCAAACACATAGGAAATCATTAATCACAACCTTAAACTTCTTAAACCACTTTGATTTCACTCAAAATCAAATATTAAGAATAAACATCCATTTCAAAACCTAAACCCCCAATTCTCCACTCAAATGGAATTTGAGGCATACAAGGGTTGGAAATCCATTTCCATACAACCAACAACTCAAAAACAAGCCATCATCAAGTTCTATAACAAGATTCAATCCCAAACAACCAAAAATAACTCAAAAACCTAAAATTACACATCAAGCTATAACTCAAGAACAAGATGGAGAAAGTAGGAAAATAAGTTTAAGAACAAGATTCCCCATCCCTTAATTCCCAGAAATGAAATCGGTTAACCTTTCCTCCGCAGAGCTAAGCTCTTTCTCTTGTTTTGATGAAGATCATCCTCCCTTGGTACCTTTATTCTCCTTTTCCTTTGTTTTCCATGTGCATCCGTGAGAAAAGAAAAGAAAAGTGAGACAAAACTCCCACTTTTGGCCTTAAATAGGCCAGCAACAGAAACAGGGTCGTGCCCTCTAATTTTGGTCACTTAAGTGACCAAAATTCACCTGAACAGTTAAAAACACTTAGTTATAACCAAACCAAGTTTCCCAACTTTCAAAAGATTTAAAATAAATTTTAAGATTCATTAAAAATCTCGTTACGCCATTTTCACATTTTTCCATATCTGCTGGGGGTCAATCCGACACCAAAACACACAACCAGTATGCTTAAAAATGCAAAACTAACTCCGATAATTCTCAAACTTTAACCATTACTACTACCACACATTTGGGACCTAGAAACAAGTTCTCCACACTTATCTCCATTAACTGAGCAGTTTAAGTAAAAAATGGGGCTGAAAATAGCTATATTTAACACATAGAGTTGTAGTAAAGTGACTAAACGTGCTTAGATGGTCACAAAACTTCACAGACATGATAATCAGATATTAGGCTACCTCTGTAACCTTATACAAGTCTATCATGTTTTCACGGATGTTACAAATCCAGCATTAAAACACACAACTAGTTTGCCTAAAAATGTCAAACTAACTCTGATTAACCTCAAACTTTAATTGTAGTACAGTTCACACATTTGTGACCTAGAAATAAACTTTTCACATTTATTTTCATTAACTGAGCAGTTTAATCCACTTTCAGAGTAAATAGCAGTTATATTTCACACATAGTATTACAGTAAAGTGACTAAACATACTCAGACAGTCACAAAACTTAACGGACATGATAAACAAGTATTAAGTTACCTTCGTAACCATATATTAGTCTATCATATTTTCTAGGGTGTTACATTTCTCCCCTCCTTTTTAAGAATTTTGTCCCCAAAATTCACTCACCGTCAACACTTAATCCTTCGCAACTAAGGTTCCAAGATCTCCATCAGACATCACACTCAAAGGAATCCCACCTTCTATAGCGATATCTAATTCCTCATTAACAACTCAAGACAATCCTAACTCATACGAGTCTCCAGCTCCCAAACAGCTTATCAAGCCAAGCCTATACTAGATATTCTTTACCTAAGAAATTTGTTTTTCATAAAACTCTTAGATTCTTCAATCCATAATCCTTGCAAAACTTATCTATCAACCCTTCATCCAACACATGGGCTCTACTCACATTAGAGGTACCACAACAAAGGGTGTAGATGCAAACAAATCCTAACGAGTTCAGTCGTACCAACTAGACCCTCACTAGAAGAACTCCTATTCCCCTAGTTCGCCTAGGTGAAGTCATAGTTTCCTGTCCATACAAAACATTACATATTAAGCTGCAGTCTTAACATCACGTAACTGTGCAACAGTAGCTACCAACATCCAACCTAAAGCAAGTCATGCAATCATTTTCCAACATATAAAAAAATAGACAAAGAAATACACAACACACAGAGAAACTTTTACATGTCTAAGCTTAGTCAGTCCATACCCTGACTCAACAGGATGAACTGCTCTGATTCCAAAATGTAACAGCCTGAATTTAATAACCACAATATAACCAAAGTATATTACAGTGATTAGATTCAAGCACACTACTTACAATAGCTATGCAATTTCTAATATAACATATCAATATTATCTAGAAATTATGAGCCTCGAATGAATAAAAATAATACACCACATCTGTGTTTCTCATAAATACAATGCATATATCATTTCAAAAGAAACTACTCAGCTACACTAAGCTAAGCACTCTAAGCTCCTACTGCCGTGAGATATTTAAAGAAGAGAAGTCAAATTTGGATTCTCTCAGATAAGTACTAAAACTCTGATCTGCTAAAAACACTCAGAGTCCACCAAATCCAGTTTTCTTACTTCCAACAAGCTTAAAATAAATCCTAAGATTCATTAAATCTTTTGTTTCACTATTTTCATAATTTTTCATATCTGTTGGGGGTCAATCCGACATTAAAACATACAACCAATATGCCTAAAAATGTCAAACTAACTCTGATTAACCTCAAACTTTAACTGTAGCATAGTTCACACATTTATGACCTAGAAATAAACTTTTCACATTTATTTCCATTAACTGAGCAGTTTAATCCACTTCCAGAACAAATAACAACTATATTTCACACATAGTGTTACAGCAAAGTGACTAAACATGCTCAAACAGTCGTAAAACTTAACAGACATGTTAAACAGGTATTAAGCTACCTCCGTAACCATATACAAGTCAATCATGTTTTCCAGGGTGTTACAAATATTATATTAACTTGACTAATTCACATATTTACAAAATTACGAATATGCAATAGATGAAACATCCTACCTAGTGCCGAAATAATAATGAGTAAGATATCACTTTATTCTCTCTATCTCTCCTCTTCTTATAGATTAAATTTGTTGAATTTTTATGTTAATTTGAACCCCAAAAACGTTTCTTCTAAATTTTGTTATTATCCAACACCCACCTACAGTTCCTGCTGTGAATTTTCATGATTTATCTAAAATCCATATTTACATATGTTGATATTAATTTATTTGGACCTATTTAATTTTAGCTATTTCTTACCATTTTGGGGATTCTGACATACTTTCATGCTTAATTGTTTAGACCATTTGAGACATGTCGTTTACCTTCATGCTAACTCCCTAAACAAATTCTTAATTATCGACTCAGTTCAATTATTATCTTATTGGATTAATTAGTTGTCATACAAATCAAATCACAAGTACAATTCTATACTTACATTAATGTTATAGTTGCACACAAGTCTTGAAAATTACATGCTTAACTTTATTTCAAGAGTAAACTAACTATCACATATTTCAAAAGGAATACAACAAGTCAAGCCCCGCATCTCTATGTCAACCAAGCTACACTTCAATGATAATAATCGCAGCTGACATCTTGAGAAACATCTAAACTTCAGGCTTTGAAAACATCACGTAAAATGAGGTGAGAATTATAAATTTTTAGTAGGCAAAAAAATCAACAATATAATCATTTTCAAAACCATGATGTTTCTAGACAAATCCCATTCCCAAAAACATTTTTTGTCCCATGCTTGGCTACAAATCTCAGACAAATACACAGAAAATGATAACTCATGCATACTTACATAATTGCATAAATTAGCAAGTAAAATTTTGTCTATTAATTTCTGTAAATAAACTTACCAAATTTTTTTTTGTTCTCTTTTCTGTCATTCTCTTCTATGTAAGTAGGCCTTCTATTATTATCTAATTGATCAATCCTCTATGTCGTGTATGGGTCGTGAGCTCACATTTTAGTCAAAGGTGTCCCCTCAACTTTCTCTCTGGCACAAAGCCTTCTTTTTGTACACTGTGTTTAAGTGGAATTTTGGTTTAGAGAGTTAGTAACAATTCCAATAAACAAATAAATGTATCAAAACGAATGTGGGTTCAGAATTATGTGATAATCTCATTGTAAAAATGGTTTTGACAGTAAACAAGAGGGATTTACGAGATTTTAAATAAATGAATAGAAAATGCAGAAAAGAAACTTTGAAAAGATTAAAGAAATTTAAAGAAACTGAACAGAAATTTAAGAATGCAGAAAATTAGTTGAAAGCGTGTAAATGGTGTAAAATTAAAGTGTAGAATTTAAATAGAAAACAGTAAAGAAAAGCAAGTAAAAGTGCAAAGAAATGTAAAGAAATTTTAAAGAACAAGATTGAAACGTAAAGGAATTTTAAAAGAACATTGCATTAATTTAAATGACTTGAAATGAAAAGGGAAGGCGTACTTGGATCAAAATCCCTTAATCTGCTCGAGTTGAGATGTTAGGATTATGTATCAGTAAATAACCTTCTTTTTTACATCGTGACTACTGATATTTATAGACAAAATTACAAAAATAACTGACACCCTAAAATTTTAATACGTCTTGACAGTTATGCCACCAACATATACCCACTTTCTGACAGAACCAGCACTTAACTGCTTTGACTATTCTTCGTCGACTCAATGCAATCTTTCTGTCAAATTATTCTTCTGTCTGACATCAATACCTAATTGCCACATTAGAGTCCTCCTCCTATTCAATACTTCTGTCGATTTCACCATTTAGTATTTCTGTCGACTCAATACTTAAAAAATTTCTTCAATACTATCATCCAACCGATGAATTGTCAAATCTTTGTTTTCACCTCCAACAGATGCCCCCCAAAATTTTTCTTTCGACACCGACAGGAGAAAGATAAATTTTAATAAAAAATCCTTTCAATATATATATATTTTAAATCCAACAGAACCTTCCACAAGTATCTGGATAGCCACAATCAAGCTTATCATTGCAAATAATAAACAGTCATTCCTAATAAATAGGGCTCATAATTACCCCTATTTTCTCGTGAAAAAATAACTTTTCAAATTCACACGACTTTTCACTCCTTTATCACTGTTTATCATCTTCAATCTCTCACATTTCTTTACTATTCACCACCTTCAACTTTTACCTTCGCCTATTTTCTCTGCAAACTCTTGCCTTCTCCCATGTCTTCCAGCTCTCAAACTCCTAACGCGCCAACAACAAACTTGGGTAACCATGTCGTAGTTCAAGACCCAGTTCTACAAAAGTCTGAACTCTGGCATCTCTCGAAGATAATTCTCCCCATTAACGACTCTCCACTTTCCTTGGATCCTCCAACTGCTTTCTTGGGCCCAGTTCTGCCCAAGGAATCTATTACTGATGAAATAAATTCTTTCTTTCTTTGTAAAAGTTCCCAAGAAGCTATCTTGGCTTCTCTTCCTTCCATTCCTATCAGCTATTTCAAAAAATCTGAAAGGCTGTTTAGAACTCCCCCTACCCATATTAATGGGTATCTTAAGTGGCTTGACAGAGTTCAAGCTTCTAAAGAAAGCTTATGGAGGGAAATAAGTATTTTTGATTGCATCCAACTTTCTCGTTATTCCATAAAAATGGATTCTTGCATGTTGGGTGCCTCTTTCTTTTTCTGGAATAAAATCACTAACTCTTTCCAATTTCCCTATGGCATGATGGGTCTAACACTTTTCGACGTAGCTGCCATAACTGGTCTTCGACTAGATGGGGAAATCATTATGCCTGTTCTTCAACCTTCAAACACCATCGACGTATATTCAAAAGCTCCAACTTCCTTTTCCAACTTTAGTAGCCTTTATTCCCCTGAATCAGGTCCTGTGACCGATGAAGAACACATAGTTATCCTTCTTCTCTGGCTTTCAGCCTATGCTATAGGTTCTAAGCAGGTTCAAGTATCTAGATCCTTTCTTCAACTTGCTAACCTTCTTCATGAAGGTCGACCACTAGCTCTTGGTCAATTTCTCCTTGTCAATCTCTATTTGAGTATAAGTGAAATTGTCTAAAGCATTAGAGTTCAGGTAAAGAAAACCAATTCTGGTGGTCCAATGTGGCTACTCCAACTTTCGTTGAATGCCATACTGGGAGATTTCTTGGTCGACTCTTCTCCTCTGACAGTCTCTCTTGCTACATATGGCATTAAACTTTGCCTTGTAAAACATGAAAAAGTCCATAAACAGAATTTGGAAAATTTCATACATTTCTTCAGTATTTTTCATTCCATCTCCTTTAATACTGAAGACATATACTTCGCTCAATTTGCTGATCATTCTCTTGGTCCTGAATGGTTCACTCGACCAATTCTTTCCAACGATCCTTCTACTCTGGCCGACAATATTTCTGTCTGGTCGAACTTTCTCTGCCGACAAGTCCTGGTGGCTGGTCTTCCTAGTTCGACAGATAAATCTTTAGAGTTGTGTCTGCCAAACACGGTAGCTCGATAGTTGGGATTTTGTCAAACTATTCCAGCACATTTCTCTCATAGGGCCAAAGAACACCTCATAAATGGCCACCTACAAAGCATGTCGGATCTAGTTCAAGTAGCTTCAAAAAATGAAAGGCACAAGCATCATTTCGAGATCTCTACATTCGCCTCCTACAGAAGAGTTTCAAAGGATTTTGTCGATTGGTGGACTAAATATTATAGTCCTTATCATGTCGACATTGAGACTTGTCGAAGCCGCATTACTGAAACTCTGATTCTTGTGCATGGTCAAGATCCTTCATCAAAGACCAAATGTAAACATATTCAAGATATCAAGGCTTTTGAAAAATATTACAAAATCAAGTGGGACTTCAGGTTTCCTAGCTTAATTGTTCGACATTGTGAAGAAGTCATGGCCAAGCTAAAACGAGCATACAAGGAAAAATGTTCTATCAATTTTCTCTCAATTTCTATAAAAAAAACCCTTTAGCACGACTTGAACTTTTTCAAATCCCTTTTTCAAAGCCAGTGCTTCTTCTTTGTGCTCGTTTTGGACTGGCCGAGGAATTCTCAGGTAAACCTACAAGGGCTGGTAACTTTCCTATTTCAGATAGGATATATTCTGTGAGTAATATCTTTCTTACAAGAACTCCAGAAGTCAAGTTTACTCGTCGGTTTGCCTTGTCGTATGAACAATTTGCCAGGAATACCTGAGTCATCACTGAAATACCTGAAGGTATTTTTTCTCTTTGCATTTTGTTACCTTTAATTCTATACCCCGTTTACTAAATACATTTTCCTTCTTGCAGCACTTCCATTAAAAAGACCTTTAGAATACAAGCAGCCTCAAGGAAGTGATGATGAAGAGATGAAACTACTTCTTCAAAAAAGAAGAAAAGTAAGAAGACCCAAAAACCTCTCGTTCCCAAGGCTTCAAAGATCAAATCAGTTGCATCAATGCCGACAAAGAGTTCTTCGACACATGACGCTGCTGCTTTAAAGCTTCCAAAATAAAAAACCCTCAAGGTATACATACTTTTTCGACCACATATTAAGACTTGGTTTTTAATTTTATTCAAGTCTAAATTAATGTCGAATTCAGATTAGCGAATCTGCTTCTGCCACTTCTGTTTCTCCTGTCGAATCTTCAATTCCATCTCCAAAATATCATCCAAAGGTATGCCTTGCATTATTATACATTCTCTAATACCAGGCAACAATCTCACCCTTTTACCTTTTTCAGAAAAAGAAGAAGAAGACTCAAACCACCATTTCTACTTTGAAGCCTTCTGTCGAAGAAACAGAAACCATCTTTCTTTCATTCGAGGTAAATTTCAATCAACACACTTCTTTTTCTTTAGATTCTTGACTCTTACCACTCATTTAACACCTGATTCTATCATTTCAGGATCCGGAGGCTGAACAATCCGTAGATCATCCTCCTGAACCAGTTGTCGAACCAAGAATTGAGGAATCAATTCGACAATCACCTGAGGTAATATATCGTACTAAAATATTTTCCTAAGCATTACTTGTTCTTAAACCTTTTGTCTTTGAAACCTTTTCTACTCATCTACAGGATTCAGTAATTTTGGCTATAGCTAATAGCCCACAAAGATTAGAAACAGTTAATCCTCCAGAATCCCAAACTTCTCCTAATTTTGTAATTCCTGCTGTTCCCACACTACCTCCGACAGGAAACCAAACTGTCGTAACTTCTAAGCATATTCCGCTCCCCTTATACAATGAAGGAACTTCTCAAACAGACAAGGCTAATCCAATCCAAATTCACTCAGAAGAATTTGATATGGATGCCCTCATGGCAGTGTTTACTCCAATCGACCCACCTCCATTCCTTCCGATCAACTTGATTACTTTGGAGCTAGAAGATACTGAAAAGATGGAAGCAAACTTAAATGATCTAATCACAATGTTGTCGAGCGATCACAGGAGTTTTCCTCAATCAGCTCGCTCTTCGACGTAGCTAGGGCAAGATTCTAGTGACTCTCAATTCACTAAACTCTTGGCTGAATTGAAAAATGACTTCACCTATTCTTTTGAGCACCTGAGTTTTGATCAACCCCTTCAAGAAAGGATGATGACCATTGCAACAGAACTTGAGCCCCTTGCCCAACAACTTCCAATAACTTGTCGAGCTCTTCCTACAACTGTTAAAAACTTTCTTCAGAGCTTAACAGAAAAGATGCCTGCTATTTGTCGAGTCATTCTTGCTTACAACAAAGAAGTCCAAGAAAAACCCAGAATCTTGAAGCAGCTGACCGACTCAAAAAATGAAAACGAACTCTTGAAAGAGAATCTTGCAAAAGGCAAAAATAAATAGGCAGAGCTCGACAAAGAAATAGAAGATTTGAAGAAAAAACTTGAAGCAGCCAAACGACAAAAACAAAAACTTCGAACAGCATTGCAACAAGGGGTTGCCAGGTAACAAATTATTGCCAAGAAGACTAAACATTATTGGCAAAAATAAATTCCCTTGATGCAGAATATCAAACTGCCTATACCGACAAGCAAACTTTGGAAGATTCCTGGGGAGTGCTGCAAAAGTTTTAAATGTAAAACTCTTTTTCTTTTGTAAAGTTTTGGCAATATCAAGTTATATTATACATTTAGTATTCTTATTATGACATTGTAACTTGCGATTTCCAAATACATGAATGAGCAATTTTTCTTCATTCCTTGTCAATTTTTACTTCACACATTGTCGGTCTATATGGCTTCAAATATTTGTCATTAATCGACTTAATTCTTAAACCAGAATTAATTTCGACAAGTGCATAAGCATTTCCTGAAAATACTCTAGTCACTTTAAATGGTCTTTCCCACTTCGGAGACCATTTCCCATATTCTCGACATTTCTTATCCATGGGCAAAATCACTTTCCAAACCAAATCATTAGTTTTAAAAGATTTATACTTAATTCGACTATCATAAAACTTTACAATTCTTTCTTTCTGTCGAATCAAATGTTCCAAAGCAATTAATCTTTCATCGCTTAATTCGTTTAACTCATCAAACATCAAGTCCCAGTAATGCTCAACTAGTAACTCATCTTGTTTTTGAATACAAATTGATTGAAGATTAATTTCGACGGGCAAAACTGCATCATGACCATATACCAACTTGTATGGTGATGTGCCCGTTCTTCTCTTGATGAATTTCTATATGCCCATAGAACTTGATTAAGAGTATTATGCTAATTTCTAGGTTGTTGACCAATATGCTTTTTAACCAAACCTATTATTATCTTATTCATGGCCTCTACCTGACCATTTGCCTGAGCATAATAAGGTGTCGACGTGAGCATTTTAATTTTCCTTGAATTGGTATACTCGACAACTTTCTTTCCTATGAATATTGATCCTTAATCAGTTGTCAAAGTTTGTGGTATCCCGAACCGACAAACTATATTATCTTCAATAAAGTCAATTATATCCTGCTGAGTTACATCTTTTAAGGCTACAGCCTCAACCCATTTGGTAAAGTAATTAACTCCTACTAAAATATATTTATGTGTTTTTGACGACGCAGGATGAATTTGACTAATTAAATCCAAAGTCCATCCCCTAAAAGGCCATGGTTTACCTATAGAATGCAATTCACTAGCGGGAACATTTTGTATATGGCTATGTCTTTGACACTCTTCACAAGACTTGACAAACATTATATAATCCCTAACCAGTGTTGGCCAATAGTACCTTTGACGTCGAAGGACCCATTTCATCTTTTCATTTGCTTGATGAGCCCCACAAATTCCTTCGTGGACTTCTGCCAAGGCAATATAAGCCTCTGCTTCACTTAGGCAAACCTATAAATTTCCATCGATAGACTTTCTATACAAGGCTCCTCCTAATACTACAAATTTCGACACTCTATACTTGAGCTTTCTATCCACATCTTGACTTGGATTTTCCAAATAACTTAGTATTGGTTATCTCCAGTCATTAATTGTTGAAATATCATTTTGTAGTATATCTTTTTCCTCTAATGGATATAAAAGTTCTCTTATTTCCATTAGATTTGTAAGAACCTTGGATGAAATTCTATACCCAGAGGCTACTTGTGCTAATTCATTAGCCTCTTCATTTAAACCTCTAGAAATGTGTTCGACAGTTACTTCGTTGAATTGCTTCATTAACTTACTCGCCACAACATAATACTTTATTAGATTTTCACTAACACATTTATATTCTTGAGCAAGCTGTTTAACGACCAACTGTGAATCACCAAAAACATGCACACTACGTGCTTTCATTTCTACTAATATTTCTCATCTGACAATTAAGGCTTCATATTCAGCCTCATTGTTGGAGCATGTATACTTAAGTTCAAACATGAACTTAGTTGGAGTACCTTGATGAGAAACAACTAAAATCCCCACTCCAATTCCATTCTGATGCCTTGAACCATCAAAATATAAATACCAAGGTTTCAAACCGACAACATTTATGTTATCTATATCCAAACAAGGGTGGTCGGCCAAGAAGTCAACAATTATTTGGCCTTTCACCACTCTCATTGGAACATATTGTAAAGAAAATTCTGACAAAGCAATAGTCCATTTTCCAATACGTCTATTTAACACTGGTTTTGATAACATATATTTTATTACATCAATTTTTGACATAACCAGTACATTACAAGGCATCATGTAATATTTAAGTTTAGTACATGAGAAGTACAATGCTAAACAAAGTTTCTCTATTGCACTATATCTTCTCTCAGCATCATTCAAAACTCAACTAAGATAATACACAGCTCTTTCGACGTTATTTTCATCTTCTTGAGCCAGCATACTTCCTCCTATTGTTTCTTCTGATGTTGATATATACAATTTCAATGGTCGTCGAGGCACTGGAGGTATCATGACCGGTGGATTTGTCAAATACTGCTTTATCTGATAGAAGGCTTCTTGGTGGTAAGGTTCTCACACAAAATCTTGTTCAGCCTTTAACTTGATCAATGGAGCAAATACTCTGGTTCTTCCCAACAAATTGGATATGAATCTTCCCAGGAAATTAACTTTTCCTAAAAAAAACTATGATTCCTTTTTGTTTGTCAGTGGTGCGGCCTCCAAAACTGCTTTGACTTTATTCTTGTCCACTTCAATCCCTTTTTTATGGACTAAGAAACCTAGGAATTTAGCAGCCGACACTCCAAAATCGTATTTTTATGGATTCATCTTAAGACTGTGCTTTCTCATCTTGTCGAATACCTGCCTCAAGTTTGTCAAATGGCTTTCCTTTGTTTCTGACTTGACAATGACATCATCGATGTAAACTTCCATAAATTTCCCGATGACATCATGGAAAATTGTGTTCATTGCCCTCTAATAAGTGGCCCCTGCATTCTTTAAATCGAAAGACATGACTACTCATTCATATGTCCCAATGGCTCCAGGACATCTGAAGGCAGTTTTCGACACGTCCTCCTCGGCTATAAAAATTTGATTATATTATGCATGACCATCCATAAAACTTAATAATTCATGTCCAGATGCGGCATCAACTAACATGTCCGCAATTGGCATAGGATACTCATCTTTAGGTATGGCAGTGTTCAAATTTTTAAAATCTACACATATTCTTAACTTGCCATTTTTCTTGACTACAGGAACAATATTAGAAAGTCATTCGACATACTTGGTTGTCCTGATGAATTTGGCTTTGAGCAATTTTTTGACTTCTTCTTTTATCTTTAAGATTACCTCAGGTGCAAATCTCCTGTTGGCTCGCTTGATAGGTCTGCATCCTTCTTTCAGAGGCAATCTGTGCTCGACAAGATCTCTACTCAATCCAGACATTTCATCATAATCCCAAGCAAAATAATCTTTATATTCCATAATTAACTCGACAAGCTTTTCTTTGAACTCCTCTGGCATAAATAAACTTACAAAAATAGGCCTCCTATCTGTTTCAGTGCCCAAGTTTATTTCTTCCAAAGGATCTTCCATTTCTACACCTTGCTTTCCAACAAGTCCTTTTTCAAAACCTAAAGGACCATCATCGATTACACAATCTGAAAACATACTTTCAGCAGAGTATATTGCCTTGTCGGCTAAATAAACCGACAATCTTTCTGAGTGATCCTTAATACTCATAACTAGTGCTTGGCTGATCATCTTCGGCCTTCTTCACCAATCGTATACTAAACTGATCCCTCAAGCAAACTTTGAGTACATTTTTGTTAATTACTCTACCACTTGCTGTTACTGGTTTAACACTTGGAGCATATATTTTGAAATCGACATGAAGCTGCTAGAGATAGCAAGGACTGTCATCTGCTTCTATTATTTTAACTTGGTCATCTTTATTCCAAAGAATGAGCTTCTGATGAACTGTTGATGGTATTGCTCCAATGGCATGAATCCAATCCCTTCCTAGCAAAAGATTGTAACTTGACTTCGTTGGAATTACGACAAATAGCGTTAGCCTTGCAACAAATCTGACTTGTACTTTCAACATCACCACTTCGTCTGATGGGGAGGTTTTACCACTGAAATCAATGATTATCATGTTTGTCGACATCAAATCTGACTCATCTTTCGCAAGTTTTTTGAGTATTGCCATTGGGATTAAATTAATAGCTGCCCCCCCTCCGTTGATCAAAACTCTATTAGTGGGCTTTCCTTCTAATAGAGCCTTGATGTGTAATGGTCGTAAATGAGCCTTCTAGTCTTTTGTCAATTTTTTGAGCTGAGCCGTATTGTCGAAGACTGTTACCATATTGTCCTGGAAAAGAAGCCAATGATCATCCAGGTCATCTAAATGCTCTTCATTTTTCCCAGTGTACTCAATTTCGTGATACCCTTCAAAATCTACAGGTAATACCGAAACTAAATTCATACTCATTGACTTCAAGAATTCCTCCTCATCGGACAGCTCTCCATCACTTACATGCCTTCCAATCTTGAAATAATCTTTCGATGGCAAGTTACTATCCATAGCCGTCAAGATATCATCCAAGTCCCCCTCTAAGTTGATGTCCATATTGAACTCATTGTCACCAAGGCCTAATAGATCATCTGGATCATTTAAGGCCTCAATAACTTCATCGGCTACCAAGTCCATACTTTGGCAATCAGGCGTTGCCAATTTTTCTTTCTCTTTACTTATGTCGAGTACCTTCTTCCTCCACTCAACATCTTGATCAGGATCCTCTAAGATCCTCTAAGATTCTCCTGATTTCTTCTTTTGACCAGTCTTCAATATTTTTACTATTTCCAATTCCAGAGTCCTTAGTCTGCTCCTTTCCCATTGTCAATTTTACAACTTTCGAGCTGACCAACTCCTTATCCTTCTCGACTAGTAAACTATTTTTTCTTGCCTCCTTTTCTGCTGCTATCAATCCAATTGGCCATTTCCTCTTTGTTTTATTTAGAATTAGCCTTTGAACCTGCTTGCCCTTTCTTATTTCTACCAACCTTTCTTGTCGGGATTTATCATCCTTGTCAAGCCGTCTAACTGTATTTGTTGTCAGCTCTCCTAGAAATGATCCCCTGGTAACAACACTTTTTAGCTTTCTACCATCTTTATCCTGATTAAGTACTGGCTTCTTTTCGACCACAAAATAACCTGTTTCTACAGGCTGCTCCTTGATCACTAATCCTTCAGCCATATCTCTTCTCTTTTGTGCTTGTCTTAATCTCTGCAATCTCCTTTTCTTACTCTTCGATATTGGAAGAACCTTTGATGGCCCTGCTACATCTTGGCCAATCGAGGTTTTTCTTGGATTGATCCTACCATTCTTGTAGTCTTCATTACAAAAAGGTTGATCCCTCTGAAAGTTACTCCTCTTGGCAGGCACATTTCGTCGAAAATACGCATGTCTAGCCATTACAGAATTCTTTATCCACCTATCCATGGCAACATTAGCAGGTGGCATTCTAGTCTTAACTGGTCCGATGTGAGCTCTATTTCCCACAGACCCATGTGGTTCGACTAACCAACCATTCATGTTAGGCCTAGGCATGTAGATTGGCTTTGGCCTTGGAGTATGAAAAGGCTTTTGTGGTTTCCAGGTTTTCTTGTCGAGAACCTTCTTCTTACCCTGCTGGGCACTTGGTTGTTCTTCAGCAGTTTTCTTCGCAGCGAACTCATCTTATATTGCTTTACATCTTGGGCACAACCTTACCTGGCCCTCTTCTTTCTTTCTCTTAAGAAATGCCTCGAGAGACTCACCTGGCTTTGGATATATGTCGGTTGCATCCTTTGTATCCACATCAAACTTTTGTAACTTCCTTATATTGAGCATCCCAACATTTAAAGGAACTTACTGATCAACACAAGATACTTTAGCCTGAAACGGATCTGTGTCAACTTTCATATCCGCTTTAAGCTTGTCAGTAAATTCCAAACGTCTATTCATTATTACTTTTTGAATTATGTCTCTGAAACGAACACATTCATTAGTAACATGACCGAAATTATTATGAAACTTACAATATTCTGGTCTTTTATTTCATTAAACTTTAGTAACCTATGACCTTCCAAAAGTTTAATCTATTTGTCTTTTAATAACAAATCAAAAATCTTGTCGGCTTTGGTTACGTCGAATGTATATGTTTTCCTATTGACATAACTCATTTTCTCCTTATTTCTTGTAGGCTGTAGGGCCTGGCAAACATAAGGAGGACTGTTCTGAAGTTCAGCAATGTTAACTTCGAACTCATCATCGTTACCTTCAAACTCATTGTCGGATTCACTTAATCCGACAAATGCCACATTTTTTCTTTTAAGAAATCTTTTCTGTTTTTGAATCTTTTCAACTTTTAGTTATTCTATTTGCCTAACTTTTTCACCTAATTGGGCAAGATCAACCAAATGTTGATTCACTAATTTCTTCCTTATATAATAATCTAAACCACCTGCAGCTATCTTTACTATTTCGACTTCAGGTATAGGGGTAAAACATCTACTCCTCATTTGTCGAAACCTAGCAAGATAGTCATCCATAATTTCATTGTACATCCTTTTGATATTAAAGAGATCTATAAGTCTCACTTTCAAATCTCCTCTAAAGAATTGATCATGAAAGCTTCTTTCCAATTGAGCCCAAGAATGGACTGAGTTTGGTCTCAATGTCGAGAACCAGGAAAAAGCATTCTTTGTAAGGGAACTTGGGAAGAATCTCATTTTAAGGCCTTCATTAGTGGCCAACTCCCCCATTTTTATCGTAAACCATGTAATATGTTCGACAGTCGATTCCCCACTCTCTCCTGCAAACTTAGAGAGTTTAGGAATCTTAATTCCTCTAGACAACTCTGCTTGTTGTACCCATTCAGGAAATGCTGAAACAAAATAGGGTTGATTGGCATATCCGATGTTAAACCCAAATCTATTCAGCACTTGTTCCACTACTTGGTTTACATTTTGTTCAACCACTTGGCGCCCCCCAATATTTTGTCGAAGCAATCTCATGGCTACATCATTTCTAGCTATTTGATCTTCATTTCCTCGACGGAGCACATGGACATTTCCATATTCCAAGCGTGGCTGATCATTTTGCCCAAGTTGATCTAAGTTTTGTTGATTTTGCCTTATATTTGCCTGAGGTGCAACCATTTCTCTATTTACCCCAGGTTGGGTTCCTTGAGTATTGTCATTGGCCAAATCACCCACTCCCAAGGCTTGATTTAACCTTGCCATTTGTTGGGCCAATGCACTGCAAGCATTATTCGTACTTTCCATGATTGGCATAATCACAACACCTATTTGCTGAGTAAACATATGCACCATGTCATGGTTGGTTTTATCCATTTGTTGTCAAAAGCTGGCCAAAGAATTCGCAGTTAGCCCTATTATATTTTGGGGATTATCTCTCGACATATTTGGAAAAACTAGTCCCAAATTCTATCTCTCTTGTCGAAAAAGAGTTGGATTACTTGTACCTGCAACCCATACTCCTTGGCTACCAAAATTTGTCAAGGCCGAACTTATCTGTGGTTGGCTTTGTGAAGCTACTGATTGGCCGATTGTATTAGCCAAAATGGAGCCAAGTCTCATTTGTGCCATCATAGGGCGAACATAATTGAGTGGTAACCCATATTGGGACACAAACCTTGAATTTAAATTTATTATGCTTTGGTTACTTGGCTGACTCGGCGATGGCTGAGTCATTCCAGGCAACATTTATTCTACTACTGGATTACTCCGGAGAGTACCAGTTACTATAACATCATCCACCAAACCAGTACTAGCGACGGTCGAAGGTGGCACAGTAACGGCTGTCGAAGGTATATCCGACGTCTGGCTACTTACATTACTCATGGTTTGCGTATTTTGAGAAAAGTAGATAAATCTTCTACTTCTTAAACGCATAAAACCATTTTTTGTGACACCACGAGTTACTCTGAACTCGTCCCACCGGGCGTGCCAATTTGTTTAAGTGGAATTTTGGTTTAGAGAGTTAGTAACAATTCCAACAAACAAATAAATGTATCAAAACGAATGTGGATTCAGAATTATGTGATAATCTCATTGTAAAAATGGTTTTGACAGTAAACAAGAGGGATTTACGAGATTTGAAATAAATGAATAGAAAATACAAAAAAGAAACTTTGAAAAGATTAAAGAAATTTAAAGAAACTGAACAAAACTTTAAGAATCTAGAAAATTAGTTGAAAGCGTGTAAATGATGTAAAATTAAAGTGCAGAATTTAAATAGAAAACAGTAAAGAAAAGCAAGTAAAAGTGCAAAGAAATGTAAAGAAGTTTTAAAGAACAAGACTAAAACGTAAAGGAATTTTAAAAGAACATTGCATTAATTTAAATGACTTGAAATGAAAAGGGAAGGCATACTTAGATCAAAATCCCTTAATCTGCTCGAGTTGAGATGTTAGGATAATGTATTAGTAAATAACCTTCTTTTTTACATCGTGACTACTGATATTTATAGACAAAATTACAAAAATAACTGACACCCTAAAATTTTAATACGTCTTGGCAGTTATGCCACCAGCATATACCCACTTTCTGACAGAACCAGCACTTAACTGCTTTGACCATTCTTCGTCGACTCAATGCAATCTTTCTATCAAATTATTCTTCTGTCCGACATCAATACCTAATTGCCACATTAGAGTCCTCCTCCTATTCAATACTTCTGTCGATTTCACCATTTAACATTTCTGTCGGCTCAATACTTAAAAAATTTCTTCAATACTATCATCCAACCGACGAATTGCCAAATCTTTGTTTTCACCTCCAACACACTGACATGGGCCTCCTCGAATACTTGAGGGCATTTTCTCTTCTAATCAAGATCACACAGCATGATCAAACCATAACTTTCAATGACAAACATTTGATCAAGATTCACACAGTATGATCAAACCATAACTTTTAATTACAAATTAATTTCTCAATTATATTTTTTTCTTTGTATGCAACGAATAGTCTCATTTCTCATGCACATACAAATATATCATTTCAAATGTTTGAGAACAATTCTTGTGATATAATTCTTCATAAAAATCATGCATGGCCATATACATTCTTGGCCATGTACATACTTTCATGCCTCATATAATGTTCTATCACATATTAATGATCATTTTACATGTAAATAAGCATCTTATGATCACAACATGCATTTCGAACATACCCTGGCCGAATGGCTTACATACGGGTTCATGGTTTCTTTTCTCATATAATTAATCGGCTAAGCAACATGCCATAAATAATTTAACATATATCTAAGGCCATAAATAAATCATTCTCAAGCTCCTCATAGGCTCTTGACCGAATAGCCTCTAATAAAAGATTATCAAAATTTCTATCTCACAAAGCACTATAATATTTTCTTCTCATGATATCATATTCCAACAAAGTAAGACAAACACATACGACAGAACAAGATCTTGTCCTTTCCCCAATGTGGTTCCAAAGAGAAAAGGCAGTGATCGATTAGTTGCTTTTTGTGTACTCAAGGTAGCTTCTCATTGGCTCTACTTCAAAAGTAGGGCATAAACCCAACATCAATAATCACATCTCATCCCTACGAGACTAATATCCAAATTTAGGCTTTACTATAAAAACTAATTAATTAATTAATTAATTATATATATATTATAAAAATCTATCCTTCCTTTAATAAAAATTGATTTTTAAAACTTTTTTCTTTCCTCCCTATTGATCATATGTACATAAAATATAAAATATCCCATGTTCTAATTTTTCCTTGCCTAGGCTGAGAACTTCCCCAGCACCTAAGTATCAAATTCTTCTTCTTTCCTGTCCATCAAGCTTCTCTCTTTCCAAACAAGATTAATCACTCTTTAAATCCTCATTATTATTTTTTTCCTTCCACTTCCTCCACCGCAAGCCTCATCACCATTTTTATGATATTCTGAACTTAATTCAAATATCCAAACACAATCATCAACCAAATGAAAATAACTAAGCCATAACAAATCAATTTCATCATGCATCCTCAAGTTTCCATTCTCAGTCACTAACAAATATCCATATTTACCATACAAATTTACATCAAGAGAATCCATATGTTCATTTTCATGGATCGACAACTCCAAAACAACAATCTTAAGCAAGAGACTTCAACATACATCCACAAATAATGAGCATAGCAACATCAAAGATTTACACAGTCCACTATAAAAAATATCAAGTCTCGATTTACACCATCAACAAGCAAATCTCAAAATCAAGCTTCTAAGTTATCAAGGAAAACATGTAGAAGAAGATTCACAGCCTTGCATGGTTGAGGTTCCTCCCTCCCTCTATCCTTGCTAGTTCAGTTGGTGCTGAAAATGAGAAGGAATGAGATGGTTCTTGAGCTCATTGCGTAGATGTCATCCTCCTCTACTATTTTTCCTTCTATATATACCAACTCAATCCAAGGACTCTATCGATGACATACAACACTTTGTATATCTCTCCCTTTCTCAGTCTATCCCTTCATCTCTATTCTAAAGTAGATTCAGAGGGTACCTGAATTAGGCACGTATGTGGTGAACTCCTTTGTTGCACAACTGTAATCAAGTGTGTTGAACCAGGGGGGTAAGTGCCTGCAAAGAGACTTCAACGCTCAAGTCAGGATGCGCACCAATAAGGTTTATGTCATGAGATAATTCATACCTGATTAGGGTGACTTAACTTGATATTTATAGAGGTTAGATTGATATGTTCTCTTGATGAAGAGATACATTAGTTGCAAGAGAAGATATATTCCTTATTTAATTACAGAGAATCCCTATATTATCGTAATACTGGTATGATAGTTACAGTGCTATTATTCTATAAGATCGTGATTGGCAATTAGGAGATATCACAAGATTTATCCATTGCGCAAATCTTATAGTAAACTGTTACCATCCAAAATAGGGATCTCATGATAAGCTGACTCTGCTAAAGATGTGAAGACTTGGACCTCTACGAGTACGTGTAACGAGCTAGACTACATATTGAGAGCCCGGGTTACGGTCCAGAACAGTTGCCCCCAGCTTGACGCTTAAGTGGAATAGTTAAGTGTTAAGATTCCAAATTTGAGAAGAACCTGTGACACTCAATAGACAAAAATCCATTAAGGTTGAGATCCGTTATCATGGAGCACCTCCGGGGTTGGCATACAACATCATCCCATCATCTGAGGTATATCATTTGCTCTTGTATATGATTTCACAGGGTTTTCTGTCTTTTTACACGCCTCTCAACAATATTGTGCTTTCTTAGGAAATTGTTACCTTGACTTTATCGGGAATTAAAAATCCATTAAAGGGATATTAATTCCATGTTATTTCCCAACTACACATTTACCTCACAACCAATCAAAAATAAGGAGCATTAAAAATGTAATTTATCTCGTACGATTAGTTCATTTTTCTTTGGACCAATCAGAGTGCTTCATTGCATCTATAAAATAAGAAATATTTGCGTTGAAGCTAGCATTCCTTTTTCTACATTCTTCTTTCTTTGCCAATTTGTTTGGGAGTGCAATCTTTCATGGCTTTCTTCTCATTTTGTTCATATTCAAAGAGGGTTTTGCCCCCTGAAAAAATCATCTTCCTATTTTTTCCAAAATCTGTAAGGATGTTCTACTTTTCCTCGCAAATAATTCTTCCAATAGGGGCTTTTTTTTCTCAGCGTAGTAATGGCAGACACTTTTCTTTCCCAGCGTATGAGAGAATATTTGATATACGCTCTGCTACTAGGGAAATCTGTGATACCTGTAGTGTTGGACGGAGCTCCTTAGAGAAACAGAGCCTACACTCTTCCTCCCTTCTGAGAACTTAGCAAATGTTTCATCCTGAACTTTGCTAATTTTCAAATAAGCAGGAGGGACTGTTGAAGCAGCTCCACAATTTGAGGCAACTTGAGGTGATCATAAAGCTGGTGGAATGATCTTCTTCATGAAAGGATGCACCCCGTCCAACGAAGGAAAAGGTCGATGCTCTTTCCTTATACATTTTATGTCTCAATGTTTTCTTTTCTCTCTTTTCTAAATATAAGACGATGTATGGAATGAGAACAAATCAATAAAAATTATTACTTTGTATTGTGTCTGCTTTTTTCCTCTTTTTTTTATTGCTGTTCGCATTTTTTTTCTTTCAGTCTGGGTAAGTCCAATGCTTATTCCGGCACAACGCTGTGATGCCCCCGGCTTGTGCTTGGTTTAATAAACAAAGTGGCAAGCTTCAAGTCTCTAGTCTGGGGTCCGAGTACTTTACTAATTATTAGACGTTCTTTAATAACTGTGGTCCAAACTGATAACCCCAAACTAAATAGATACCCCAGTTAAAGCCGGGGTTCATGGAAAGAATTCGTACTTAACCTTTAGAAATTGTGTGACGTTCGAGTTATTGCGCAACTGTCCTTTCAACTGCTTCAAGAGTTTTCACTGGTGGGATATGCCTAGTGCTTCGTGCGCCATGATGAGTGTTCTTTTGAAAATTGGGCGGTAAAGAGAACAATGCCCCCAAACCGCTTAGCCTTTATAAATAGGGGTTTAGGGGTATATTGTTCTCACCTTGCTGTTTCTAAATATCTTTCTGAGAACTTTGTGTAGTAGTGAAGTGTGAACTTCAGGTGATTCAATCAACCATTTTCATCTTCAACAATCAAGAGCTTCTCTTACACGGTATATCCCTTTCTTTTTTCTCCATTATTGTTTTCATTTTTTAGTCGATTATATTGTAATTGCGTAAGTGAGTAGTTATGCGTTCGTCGCTAGAGTACATTTCTATTTTTCATTTTTCGCGAAGCAGGTTTAGGACTTCCTACCCTATTCACATGGATTTATCCTCTCGAAACACCATCTCTGCCATGGTAAGCATGGCAGATGTGTCCTTCTAAATTTTCAGGCTTTGGAGGGATAGGAGGCCGGTGCGTAGGTGTGAATTGTTTCGTTCATCCTTCTCCGTGTCTGAATCTTTGATTTGATTGATTCTGACAATTATTTACTGGCCTATTTGGGTGTTCTTAGGATCTTCATGGCCAGAGCTAGAACCCGAGTACCGATCATCGAAGCTTATGAACCGGCTGAGGAGGACCTAATTCATATTCGGCGTGGTCCGGGGCTAGTATACCCATGGGTTGGGGACGACATCTGGGATTGTTTATCTGAACTTTCTTCTGAAAATGATATCAGATAATTATTATAATATTTGGAGTTGTCATAGGGAAGGACTCACGACAGAGAATTCCAAGTTCTATGTCCGGAATAGAACAAGAGGGTTTGCTCCTCTCAGGAGGCGGGTTCACACTTCATGTTTCTTTATGAACCCCTCTTTGTCAAATTAGGGTTTTGGGTACCATTTACAGAATTCTAGATTGCAATTCTCCAAACCTTGCGCATGGCGCCTACCCAGATCCATCCTAATGGCTGGGGCTACATCATCGCTTTTGAGAGGTTCTATCGAATAATGGGGCTACGGTACTCAATCAATGTTTTTTTCTATTTTTATACTCGGATAAACCCCCAAGGGTCAGCGAGGTAGAAGAATTGGCTCACAATCCGGTCGAGATCCGGTTGCAAATCCTTTGATGTCTTTCAAGATAGTTTTAAAGGATTTAAAAGTAGATTCTTTAAGCTGATGGCGGCAAAGGGGTTTCATCCCTTTTTCTTGAAAGATGACGGGGAGCTAAAGTTCCCATTATATTGGACAGGAGATGCTTGGTGTTTTCCCACCATGTTACTTGAAAAAGAAGAAAAAGATCTCATATTGGACGAGCTTGAGTGTATTAATTTTATAACCCGGTATTTCGAAGAACACGGGTTTATCAAAATCAAAGACGTTCTTCATACCCCTGGTGATGATCTTCTCTTTGTTCTGTTAAGTAGGAATTAGAATATTATTACCCATAATTTGCCCTAGGCTTTTTGCGCTTTAAATTTTTTATACTTCGTAATTTTGTTTGTCTGACTTCAATCTTGCTTTTCTGTCTTATTTCAGTAAGCAACATGGCATCGGGACCTTCTCTTATAGCCCTACAAGACTCGAGATCAAGGAGGAAAGAAGCAGGATCCACAAGTGTCCCCACAACTGCCACTCCAGCTTCCTCAAGCTAGGATGTTGTTATTAAAGAGACCCCAGAAGAACCAAACTCCTTAACTCAGAATCCTCAAGGGAGGAAAAGGAGGGCTACTGAGAGCTCTGTTGACTGGGGTAAAAGGGAGCTCTGGAGGACGACAATGAAGAAAGGGCGGACCCTTTGCCTATTATCTTAGGGCAGTGTGATACCAGGCCATTTATAGATGAGCATTTACTGAGCAACGAAGTGATGGGACATATCTCTGAGCAAAGTATGGCCCAAACTTTGGCCAAGCTTCAAAACTTTAAGCTTCGGGCCACCACTGAAATTTGCTATATTGAAAGGTCTATCAAAGTAACCAATAGGAAGATGGCAGATGAAATCAAGAAAAAAGATGAAGAGGCTACTCAGAAGCTTACTGCGGCTCTTAAAATGAATGAGGACGCTCAAGCATAGAATACCGAGCTGGAGGCAGCGTTGGCCGCCTCTGACTTGGCCAAAAAGCCGCTCGAGGCGAAGGGACTCCAAGCTAACAATACCATCAGCACCCTCCAAGCTCGAATAATTTAATTAGAAAAGGATGTGGAGGAGTTGGACACCATTTCGGGAAACATCAGTGTGGAGAAGTTCCAGAATGTTGTGGCCCAAATTCAGCATTTCAACCCCAGCATCACCCTTGCCTTGGAAGACCTCAATTCAAAAAAAGTTTTACACGACAGTCAACTTGCTTGGGCAAGGGACCTTGCTCGAGCCGATTTCGGTGCTATCCCGAATGCTACTCCGCCTCTAGAAGGGGGGAAGCTGACACTTAAATTTTTCTTTTTTCCTTTTCTTTGCCCCCTGCATGGGGTTTTTTATTTTTGTAAAGATAATTTCCTCGCTTCTGAGGTTTTAAATTAACTTTTTATTTTCCGTGAATGCTTTGCCTTGCTAATTTATTTTCTTTCCGTGGTCTATTTTAGGTCCAATGCCCAATATGGAATTTATCATTACCATTCTGTAGACTTAGGAAATTGTTTTCTTGTCATGGTCCGAGATCCTACACCCATAATGACGAGTGCCTGGCATTCCACGTGATTTAGGTAAAAATGATGCCTTAGTCCATGGTCCAATGCCTATCATAACTAAACGTTTTGGAATTTAAGACTTAGGCATAAATAACACCCTAATCCATAATTCAAGGCTCATAATATCGAACATTCAGAATATATAGAATTAGACAAATATAACACCTTAATCCATAATCTAAGGCTTATAATATCGAGCATTCAGAATCTTTAGATTTAGGCAAATATAACACCTTGGTTAAGGGTTTAATGTCTAAGAAAATTTGGCGTATATGGTCCTTTTTGCCTTAGGTTTAATTATCAATAAACCTTATCCGGGGTCTTTTACTATTCATAAGGATTTTTTGGGATCCCATTTGGCTTAGGTATAGGGGAGGACCACAGATGTTGAATCCACACTGCCTCTTGATTTCTTGACCTTTAGATGGTCAATGCCAAGTATCGAGGATGGGTATTGACCTTGTAACTTACTACCAAATCTTGGTGTGTTAACCCTCTTGACCTAGGCTTGTTAATGTATCTCATATGAAAAGTAATGTCTGAATAACTCTATTTTATTGATAATTTTGGAGGATAAAAGTCCATACAGAGTATAAAATTCAACATTAGGATAAATTAAACATTAGTTTACTAAATGACTAGGCTATCATGGGCATCTAGCTATAGTATTTTCTAAGTTTATTCGCATTCCAATAATTCTTGATTGGGGTGCATGTTAACGTCTCTAATGTGTAAGCTCCTTTACCAGTGCTGCCAACAATACGGTAGGGGCCTTCCCAGTTGGGGGCTAACTTCCCTTGGAAGACATTTCCCCCCTTCCCCCGATATCCGCTCTCTTGAGTACCAGATCTCCTAATTGGAATCTCCTAGGGATTACTTTATGGTTGTATCTGGTCGTTGTCCTTTGCTTGAGGGCAACATCACGTATATGAGTCACACGTCTTCTTTCTTCTATTAAATCTAGATTTGTTAGCCAAGTGGCCTCTAACTCAAGAGGGGGGGTGAATTGAGTTTATGAAAACTTTTCTCAAACCTTTCGCAAAACGTTTGTTTAACGATTATATTGAAGCTATTGGATGATTGAAGTGAATAGATAAATGAGATTGAATACTTCACTCACAAAATAAGTAAATCAAGATGAATAATATTCAAGCAAGCATATAAAGTAAATGCATAAATATAAAGAGATAGGGTTGAGAGAATCAAACACAATGATTTATCTTGGTTCAGCCACCCCTTGTGACCTACGTCCAGTCCTCAAGCAAACCACTCGAGATTTTCCACTAAACTTCAAGCTTGAACGGGTGCTTGAAAACCTTTACAGATTGGAGCACTCAACAATACCTTGGGATACCTCACCCTTGTGCTTTGAGCCTCAATACAGGGATGTCTCACCCTATACAACCTTTGAGGGATGCCTCACCCTCTTACACCTTTGAAGGATACCTCACCTTCTTCTCAACAAGGGATACCTTACCCTTTTTCACTAGAGGGATACCTCACCCTCTTTACACAAGAATCAAAGTGTTTAAATAGAAGAAACTCTCTCAAAGAGTGGATAGATACAAATTGAAGCTCTAATAATGCCCCTTTTGGATATCTCAAGTTTTCTAAAAAAAACAGGGCAAAAACGATTTTAGGATTGAATCTCGTATGTGATTGATAGATTGATGTTCTAAGTTGAAGTTCAACCCTTAATGAAGACCCAAGGCAAGTATTTATAAGTTGTATGAAGAAAAGAGCCGTTGGGGGTAATAAAGCCAAGCTTTTAGAGCAGTGAAAATAGCCGTTGGGGTCTGTCAGACCGCGTGTAATCGATTACACAACCTATGTAATCGATTACATTGTTGTTCCAACGTGTTCTTGACTTTCTGGGCTCTGTGTAATCGATTACATTCTTAGTGTAATCGATTATATGGCTTCTGACTTTGCTTGTAATCGATTACAATGCCCATGTAATCGATTACATGACTTCTGACTTGCTGTGTAATCGATTACAATATCCATGTAATCGATTACATGACTCGTCGAACGTGTTCTTGCCTTTCTGGGCTTTGTGTAATCGATTACATATATTGTGTAATCGATTACATGGCCTCTGACTTGCTTGTAATCGATTACATTGTTCATGTAATCGATTACATGCTTTCTGCTTATGTAATCGATTACAAACATTATGTAATCGATTACATTGGCTTTTGAACACATTTTTCAAGTCCAATAACGCTTGTAAGTCATTTCCAACACCTCAAGAAACTTGATTAAACATAAATCCTTTTAAGAGTGTTAGATTTAAAGTTGAAACTCAAGTTTTATTGAAAGCCATGTTTAACTTTGAAATTTCCCATTTATTTTGAAGTCATATATTGAAAAACCATTTGAGAAATCTTGAGATACTTAAAGGGCATTTTACATTGATATTCTAAGACCTATGTCTAATAAACCTCTTTTGATCTTAGTCTTCTTTTTTTATCTTGATCTTCATCTTTGGCTTTGTTATCATCAAAAACCATTTGACATGCTTCAAGACATAAGCATTCACATTCTCCCCCTTTTTGATGATGACAAACTAAACATTCAACAGAATGAGAAATATATGCATTTAATTGAGTGCAATACTCCCCCGTACACATGCAATATTTTTCTCTAATATCTCCCCCGTTGGCATTATCAAAAAGAAGACATAAGCATTTAGATTGGATATACTCATTTCAGCCCAGCAGGATCAATATCAGAGCATAAGCCATTTAGCACAACAATATGAAATGTTAATAGCAAAAGCATATGATGACAGGCTTCAAATTTGTTTCAAAACATTCCAAAACAATTCCAAACATCATTTAAGCATATAGTTCGATCAGGTTATGATCAGAAACTCATAATTGTGCAGCAAATAAGCATGATTAAACCATTATGTCAAGTTCAAAGAAATTGATATTAAGCATGTTATTTCACACAAGATGCATATTCAAGATATTAAACTAGTAAAGCATAGAGCAAGTCTCCACTTAACCAAAGGATGCAAGATCTAGCTTCTTGGAGACAAGGAGGATAGCTTGATGTATTTTTCTGATTTTGTGCTTGGAGCAGCCACTTATCAATATATCCAAATTCAATTCTTGGCCTTCAAGCACACCTACAACACGCTTCAATTTGTAACTTTTGGTACCCAAATTTTCTTGGGTCCTTGTGTGTTAGTCTTTGGCAAAGTGCCTTTGGGAACCCAAACCAATTTAGTTCCTAGCTTGTTATTGATATTCTTCCTTACATTGCAATTTGATGCACTATGCCCATTCCTACTACAATGAAAGCATTTAATAAAGGGACTACTTGATGTACTTGATGAAACAAAGAAGTTCTTAAGAAACTTTTGTTGTTTATTGGGATTATACCCTAAACCAGCCTTTTAAAAAACGCATCTTTGGTTTCCAAGCAATATATTCAAATTATCTCTTCCATAGGTAAATTTTGAAAGAGTGTTTTCCAAGTCCTCAATCTCAATTTCAAATGCTTTACATGATGAGCAAGATGGGGGTGTAGATGCATTTTCTAGTGATAAACATGTCATGCATGAAGAATTTGCATCAATAAGTCCAAGAGTTTCATTTTCTAATTTCAATTCCTCAATTTCTTTATTTTAAGCATAAATTTGTTTTTCAAATGAAGAAATTGATTTCTTGGATGATGAAACAAGTTTTGCAAGTCTAATAGATTCATTATGCAATTCTTCAAATGTCTCTTGCAATTCATCATAGGAAGGGGAATAAGAATTTGATTCAGAATTTGAGAATGTTACCTCCATGTCATTTTCATCTTCCTCTTCTCCTCTAACCATGAGACATAGATTGGCTTTCTCATTATCCGAGCTATCAGTTGAATCCATGTCATTATCATCCCAAGCTATGTAGGCTCTTCTTTCTTTCTTCTTCCTTGAGGATCTTTTGTGATATTCTTCAACTTTACTTTGATAGATTGGGCATTCCATCTTCATGTGACCCAATTCTCCACATCCATAGCATTTGGGAGTGGATGAGGTTCCTTCCCCTTTGTGATAGACATTTTTTGAGGGAAAGGAAGGTCTTCTTTGAGCTTCACTCTTCTTAAAGAATCTTCCAAATTTCTTTACTAGTAGAGCAAGATTCTCCTCATCTACTTCCAAGTCATCTCCATCATCTTCATCATCATTATTATCATCAAACATGGAAGAAGTGGCCTTGAGAGCTATTCCCTTCTTTTTGTTGTCAACTTCTTCATTTTGATTGAGCCTATTTAGTTCCAGCTCATGTTCTTGAAGCTTTCCGAATAGGGTGGCTAGAGACATTGTTGACAAATCTCTTGATTCCGAGATAGCCGTCACCTTAGGTTGCCAATCCCTGCTCAAGCATCTTAAAACCTTGTTAATAAGATCTTCATTAGAAAATGTCTTTCCTAATGAAGCTAAATGATTAATTATATATGTAAAACGTTTTTGCATTTCTTGAATGCTTTCAACATGGTTCATTCTAAAAAGTTCATATTCATGAGTGAGAGTATTAATTCTTGATCTTTTCACTTCACTAGCACCCTCATGGGTTACTTCTAAAACATTCCACATTTCTTGAGCAGATTTATAATTTGAAACTCTAAAGAATTCATCATGCCCCAAAGATGTGGTAATAATGTTTTTGGCACTCAAATTATATTGGACCTTTTTCTTATCATCATTGGTCCATTCACTTCTTGGTGTATTAACCCTTACACCATTAACATCTTTTGTGGGGATAAAAGGACCATTTTCAATAGCATCCCACACATCTAAGTCAATAGCTTCAATAAAAATTTTCATTCTTTCTTTCCAATAAGCATACCCATCCCCATTGAAAAAGGGAGGTTTATAGATAGAGGAACTTTTTGAAAACTCATTTGAGGAGGCCATCACTTTCTCTTGAAGCTGCTAAGCCCTTTACACAAGAGCCTAGCTCTGATACCACTTGTTAGCCAAGTGGCCTCTAACTCAAGAGGGGGGTGAATTGAGTTTATGAAAACTTTTCTCAAACCTTTCGCAAAACGTTTGTTTAACGATTATATTGAAGCTATTGGATGATTGAAGTGAATAGATAAATGAGATTGAATACTTCACTCACAAAATAAGTAAACCAAGATGAATAATATTCAAGCAAGCATATAAAGTAAATGCATAAATATAAAGAGATAAGGTTGAGAGAATCAAACACAATGATTTATCCTGGTTCAGCCACCCCTTGTGACCTACGTCCAGTCCTCAAGCAAACCACTCGAGATTTTCCACTAAACTTCAAGCTTGAATGGGTGCTTGAAAACCTTTACAGATTGGAGCACTCAACAACACCTTGGGATACCTCACCCTTGTGCTTTGAGCCTCAATACAGGGATGCCTCACCCTATACAACCTTTGAGGAATGCCTCACCCTCTTACACCTTTGAAGGATACCTCACCTTCTTCTCAACAAGGGATACCTCACCCTTTTTCACTAGAGGGATACCTCACCCTCTTTACACAATAATCAAAGTGTTTAAATAGAAGAAACTCTCTCAAAGAGTGGATAGATATAAATTGAAGCTCTAATAATGCCCCTTTTGGATATCTCAAGTTTTCTAAAAAAAACAGGGCAAAAACGATTTTAGGATTGAATCTCGTATGTGATTGATAGATTGATGTTCTAAGTTGAAGTTCAACCCTTAATGAAGACCCAAGGCAAGTATTTATAAGTTGTATGAAGAAAAGAGCCGTTGGGGGTAATAAAGCCAAGCTTTTAGAGCGCTTAAAATAGCGTTGGGGTCCGTCAGACATGTAATCGATTACACAACCTATGTAATCGATTACATTATTGTTCCAACGTGTTCTTGACTTTCTCAGTTTCGTAATCGATTACATTCTTGGTGTAATCGATTACATGGCTTCTCGACTTTGCTTGTAATCGATTACAATGCCCATGTAATCGATTACATGACTTCGACTTCTTTGTGTAATCGATTACAATATCCATGTAATCGATTACATGACTCGTCGAACGTGTTCTTGCCTTTCTGGGCTTTGTGTAATCGATTACATATATTGTGTAATCGATTACATGGCCTCTGACTTGCTTGTAATCGATTACATTGTTCATGTAATCGATTACATGCTTTCTGTTTGCTGTGTAATCGATTACAAACATTATGTAATCGATTACATTGGCCTTTGAACACATTTTTCAAGTCCAATAACGCTTGTAAGTCATTTCCAACACCTCAAGAAACTTGATTAAACATAAATCCTTTTAAGAGTGTTAGATTTAAAGTTGAAACTCAAGTTTTATTGAAAGCCATGTTTAACTTTGAAATTTCCCATTTATTTTGAAGTCATATATTGAAAAACCATTTGAGAAATCTTGAGATACTTAAAGGGCATTTTACATTGATATTCTAAGACCTATGTCTAATAAACCTCTTTTGATCTTGGTCTTCTCTTTTGATCTTGATCTTCATCTTTGGCTTTGTTATCATCAAAAACCATTTGACATGCTTCAAGACATAAGCATTCACAAGATCTTCCCTAATCAAATCAGGGTTGTTGTCTTGTGAAAACTGTTAGTTTCACTAGCTTGGCTCGCCTATCTTTACCAGAATCATGGCTTCACACTCGTAGGTAAGTTTGAAGGGAGTAGCCATGATAGAGTGGGGTGTAATCCGATAAGCCCAGAGAACATGATGAAGCTGCTCGGCCCAATTTCCCTTAGTTTCATCCAATCTCCTTTTAATTCCGCATACAATAATTCTATTAGCTGCTTCGGCTTGTCCATTAGTTCTGGGGTTTTTCACGGAACTACAATGGTGCTTTATTTTTAGGGCTAAGGCTTTACCTCCTAAATGATGTCCGCAACTTCTCTTAAGAATCTTGGCTAGAACATATTCAGCTTCTTTCGGAGTGAGGCATTTAAGAAGAGGAGATGAAAAACCATGACGGTATAACCGTCCATTGTAGACGTTGTACCTTACAGCTATGTTGACTAACTTAGAAGCTTCCTTGGGATCTGAAGGTATAGTCCCAGATTGCAAGTATTGCATGATAGGGGTGATCTAAGATGACTCATTCTCCTCTACTTGAAATACGACATGATCAGTGATGGAAGGCTAAGAGAGGGTTTCTTATATTACTGACCAGTTGTTACCAGGGCCTTTAGTACTGGCTAGCTTAGACAAAAGGTCTACCCTGGAGTTCTGTTCTCTCGGAATGTGCTCAATCTTTGTTTCTTGAAAGTTCTTAAGGAGTTCTTGTACTTTGACTAAGTATCTTTGCAAGAAAGGCTCATTAGCTTTATATTCACCTCGGATTTGGAAGGTTACAAGTTGAGAATCACTACAGAGTGTGATCTTGGTTGCCCCCATATCCTTGGTCATTACTAGCCCGACAATACATGCCTCATTTTCAGCCTGGTTGTTTGAGGTTGAGAATTCGAACTTCAGGGAATGCTCTAACGTCAGTCCCTCTAAGTTTTCCAGAATTACTCTGGCGCCATTTCCCTTGGGATTTCGAGGATCCGTCAACAAAGATAGTCCAAAAAATTCCTTTTTGGTTATTGGGGTCTGATGTGAGTTCTGCTAAGAAGTCGGATAGCACTTGGGCCTTTATCGCAAGTCGTGGTTCATATGCGATCCCAAACTTAGAGAGTTCAATTGATCAGACAATCATTCTTCCGGCCAAATCTGGCTTGTGCAACACTTGGCGGATGGGCTGGTCCATTTTTACTACCATTGGGTGACATTGAAAGTATTGTCTTAGTCTTCTTGTTGTGGTAATTAGAGCGAAGGCAACCTTTTCAACTTTCTGATAGCGAAGCTCAGGGTCCTGCAAAACCTTGATTACAAAGTACACTGGTTTCTGCCCTTCGCTCATCTCCTGGATTAACAAGAGAGTTAGGTGATTTTTGCGTTTTGGAAGCTAAAATTTTTTGTAATATTGAAAATTGAAAATAACTTTTAATTTGTAATAATCTTATATACTTTAAAGATTTTAGTTTGAAATTATTATAAACACAATCATAGTTATTTTAATTTTATTTTATTGTGTCTGCATTTTTTTAATTTTAGTATGATCTTTGCATTGCACGGGCTCAAACGCTACAAATAATTGAATAGCAATAACAAAAGCATTTGATGAAGGTGAAGCCATACTGGTCTGGTTTGGTCTGCTGCTGCAGCTTCTTGGTATGAGTCCAAGTGTCATTGTTAAATTTGTTGGTTATAGTCTTCTTTTGATCTATTAATTTGGTTCCTTGGATTTCCTTTTTATGCAAACTGCAAAGGTTGGATTTACGGTAACTTGGGTTTTACAGGGTGTTGGCGAATTGTCACCCGAAAAATTGAAGAATATGTTGCTGGGAGTGCAGAAGAAGAGGAAACAAGGGGAGGAGCTTGATTCTACTTTCACCATGAGATCTCAAAATTCTGAAATGGATGAATCGAGTGGTTGTTTTGGTTTTGCTGGAAAAATAATCCTGCCCATGAATTGAAAAATAGTAAAATCTTAAGGGGCTTGCATTTCTCAAGGTATGATTTGACTGAGTGGTAATTTCCACTTCACCATTTTTCTATCAACTTTTATGAATCATTCATTTCACCTCCTTAGCATTGTTGTCGCTGCAGAAATTTAGCTGAGCAAAAAATTATATGTAAAAAGGGGGAAGAAAAGGGTGTGAAATGTTATTTGGTATAAAATGTACTTGGTGATGAACTCAATAAGATAGGGCAAACTACTAGTTGAACCTGAAGTCTAGCTTTCTTTTGTTTGAAGACATTTTTTTTTTTAAATTCAGATGCGTTTTGCTTAGTTTATACTCTTATATTTGTAAAGTCATGCATGTGTGTGTTCGTATAATAGAATGGCAAGTCATTCCTATTTTAAAGTTAATATGCTTAGCTGCTTACTTATATGACACAAATCTTTTACAAGGAAAATAAAATAAATTTTGCAGTAGATGATAGCTCATGGCTTTCAACAACCACTATAGCTAACTGTTTGCAAATTATTTTTGCTCAATGCTTTTCCTTTGCTTGATATATGCTGTGTGAGGGATCTCTAAGTACATTGGTACAGTTGTTGTTTTTGATGATAGGAGTGTAAGAAGTATCAATTAGGGATTCATCTAATTACTCAATTTCTTAAGCCATATGAATTAGATTTTCTTTGAGTTTGGGATGAATGCATTTGGTAAATATTCATATGTTTATTTCTTTCTGTTTGTGTGGTTGCTGCCTTGGGTGGGATTTTTTTTCTCTCAGACTTATTTATTACCAATTGAATAGGATTAAATGATTATGGGGCTAACATATTTGTTTGTTGAATAATTGGTGATTTGGTGTTTTGTTTTCTTTGGACGCATGTCAGATCTCTAGACAAGCAAGTTTGCAACCCTTATTAAGAGTAAAATCAAACAGAACACGGGTTATTTGCCAAATAGAAGCAGATTGCACTGGCATTACAGTTACCCTCCCAGGAAACTTCAAGATCTCAAATATAGATGCATTCCCATATATTGATGTTGCCAAAGTCAGGTTGAATTGCTAGAGGAATAGTTCAATTAATGGTGACTTCAGCACACTCAAGGACACTGGATTTATTGAAACATTCATTGGATCAGAGAGAATAAACACCACATCAGTCCAGTTAGATGCAACGCTTTGGTGCATGGATAGGATAGCCACCTACTAAGAGTAAATAGCTTATAAGCCACTTTCTATGCCTATAAACAGAAGCTTGGGTAAATCCTTTGTATTTGGCTGATCTATTTCGTCGTATGTATATCATATTCTAACCTTTCAATGTATGGAATAAGCTGTGAACTAGTTTTTCCAATCTGAAGGATGCCTGAACAATATCTGAAAATATTTCCAAGGAACAAAGCATATGAGTGACAGTTGCACAGATCACATCTATGAACAACAAAAGGACTTCCTTTTTACCAATACAAGATTGCAACCTAAAATAATTTACTAATGTTGCAGGTAGTACCACAATGCTAAGCATCAATGCATTGGTCTACGACTTAAGTAAATTATATTTTTCCTTCCAAGTTCAAATCTATTGGAACCCACAGTATTCCAGGATTCCTGCGCAATATCCTAATACTCTCCTACCTATATAAAAAATATTTCAGGTGACCAAAAGGCAATCCTTGGTGATGAAGCACTGCTGGGTTATTTTACAGCAGTGAGCGGCTGACTGCAATTTATTCAGTGTTCAATAAATATAAGTATCTATTGAAATAATTCACATTATTAACTATTAACAAGTTTTTCTTTTTTTTTTGGTATAAAAGGATTTTTTAAAGAAAAAAGTATCACAAGATTACAAGGACAGGAGAAGAGCTCATATTTACGAAGTATGACATTCTCTTACCATGGGTCTTGATAGTGAGTCTGCCAGCACTTACTAAGGTGCAACAATAAGTTAATCAACTACTGATAATTTAAAGATATATTAACATAAGAAGTGAAAAAAAAGCTTTATTAAAATAATACATTTTTATTTCATTTCTACCCAACATTAATGTATGTTTCCATATACCTCGTCAAAAAAAAAATTGTTTGTTTCCGTATACACCTACCTTTTACACACACACAAACACATATATATATATATAGGGACATATCTAGTGAGAGAAACTTTTGTTGTGAGAGGATGAGAGTGTATGGTTGTATGGTCAAGATTTACTCCTCTCATCCTCTCACAATAAAAACTCCTCTCACTAGATATGTCTCCATATAGAATCTTACTCAGGTGAGAAGAGTGTTTATTGTGAGAGGTGAGAGGAGTAAATCTTGATCATACAACCATACATGAATGGTTAAGATTAAAAGTTACTTAAAGGTCATGTGACCACTTAAAAAAGTCACATGCATTTATGCTCTAATTTTGACCATTCATAAAAGATCCAATGATCAAGATTCACTTCTCTTACTTCTCATAATAAATACTCTTTTCACCTGAGTAAGATTCTATATATATATATATATGATACACATATTTTTTAAAATATGTACTTTTTTACATGCAGCTTCTAATAGCAACCGGCATGATTAATTCTTGGGCCAATACAAGTGATACATATACAAACTTTCACCACAATTCATTGGTTATGCATATCAAATTAGCACACTACGGAAGTCAAATCCAGGTTTTGATGAAAATGTATTCAAGACCAGTGGATTCAAGAGCGCCACTCCAACATTCACTAATAGTGGATTCAACAACACATTTTTTTTAACAAATCTTATTGTATGCAGTGTTTATTTTCAGCTCTTTATAGGTATTGTTGGTTTGTAATTGTAATTGTCTAATCAAAAGTTGTGTTGCTGATTGGTGTTGTAGTCAGGTCTAACTTAGAAAGAAGCTAACTTATTCCTTGAATCCTATTTGTGATGTGAGTAAAATGAAAAACTTTACATTAAGGGGATGAAGACTTTACAAGTAAATATAAGAAAAATTAATTGAAATATAATTTATTATATCAAACTAAATTAATTTATTATGAAAAGAACATTATTTAACTTACTAAGAGTTGTGAGTGTTTATGTATCGATGCTGAATCGGAAAATTTTTTTTTTACAATTTTTAAGATAGTTTAGGTATTCATACTTAACCAAAAAAAAATATCAGAAATTGTTGCATATTACCAATGTTTTACGACAGTTTACAAACTAAATTTTTGCTTTATATGCCTAAATCCTCATCTGTTAATGTTTATTTAATATTTAATATCCTCTTTTGATTGACGTGAATTTATATTTTAAATTTAGATGCTAAGTCTAAAGATTAAAAAAATATAGTTCATTTATCATATAACTACAATTAAATTTTGATGCATCAATATTTTTAATTTTAAATATTTTTAGATTTTATAAATGTATATAGCTAATTTTATAATTATAATTGAATTCAATAAATTATTTATTATTTGTGTTAAAATAATTTATCAATCATTTTAATGTGAAATTATTTAAAATTAATTTAACGATTAAGTTAAAAAACTTATTTTATATTATTTATAATATTTTCTTTTGATATCGTCCTCTTTCGGACCAAGTTTCGGGCTCATAGAACTAGAGCACCCCGAACCGCTAGCTTGGCACTCAGACGTGTTGTGCACATGAAGCAATTTGTCCACTAATTAGTATGTTCCCCCCAACAGAAAAGAGGAGATACCACCTGACTCGGAGAGAGGGGACAAATCATACGGAATATCTATTCTATGTACTCCAAGGGGACAACGTACAATACGCACTGAATTGCTTATATCCTCCACACTTTTTACACACTCATACGTCTCTATATAAAGGCTAGACAATAGGACAAAGGTATGCCCAATTTCATTACACACTATCCTCCTTATGCAACTACTGACTTGAGCATCGGAATACTTTTTGCAAGTACTCACCCTCTTGCTCCACAAATTGTTGCTACGCCACGGAGGGAACCACAATTGCTTACCTCCTCAGGTAACCCTTAGGACCCAATTCTAAACATTGGTGTCATATGTGGAAAAAGATAAACTTCTACTCCCAACATCACTCTCAATACTTCCCCTACCACTGCCACAATGGTGAATACGAGGAAGTAAGCAAGAGGACAAAGGTATGCTTAGATCCCTCACACTTTTTACACGCTCATACATCTCTATATAAAGGCTAGACAAAAGGACAAAGGTATGCCCAATTCCATTACACACTATCCTCTTTGTGCAGCTATTGACTTGAGCATCGGAGTATGTAACACCCTGGAAAACATGCATGATAGACTTGTATATGGTTAAGGAGGTAGCTTAATACATGTTTATCATGTCTGTTAAGTTTTGTGACTGTCTGAGCATGTTTAGTCACTTTGTTATAACACTGTGTGTGAAATATAGTTGTTATTTACTCCAGAAGTAACTTAAACTGCTTAGTTAGTAGAAATAAATGTGGAGAGTTTGTTTCTAGGTCACAAATGTGTTAACTGTGCTACAGTTAAAATATGAGGATAATCGGAGTTAGTTTGGTATTTTTAAGCATACTGAGTGTGTGTTTTAATACCAGATTGACTAGTCACAGATATGAAAAAATGTGACAATGGTGAAACAAGATTTTTAATGAATCTCAGGATTTATTTTAAACTTGTTGGAAGCTAGAAAAATGGATTGGGTGAAATCTGAGTGTTCTTAGCAAATCAGGGATTTTGATACCTTTTAATGGCTATCCTTTTAAGTAGCAAAGTGAGACTTTGCTACTCAGTTTTCACGGCAAAAACAGAAAAGAAAAGAAAGAAAAGAAGAGAAGAGAGAAAAGAGAGAAACTGAAGAAGAAAGAGAAAAAGGAAGAAGGGGAAAAAGGAAGGGAGAGCTTGGATCTTCCATGGCCTATCCTTGGCTTCATCTTCTTGATCTTGAGGTAAGGGGAAACCTTTTTCTTAACTCATTTTCCTATTCTCTTCATCTTGTTCATGAGTTTTGGCTTGATGTGGTAAGTTAGGTTTTGAGTTATTTTTGGTTATTTTGACTTGAATCTTGTTGGAGAACTTGAGGATGGCTTGTTTATGAGTTGTCAAGTGCATGGAAATGGATTTTCAGCCCTTATACACCTTGATTTTCCATTTGTGATAAAAATGGGGTTTTAGGGTTTAAGTGGATGATTTGATCCAAGAATCTAAAATTGGTGTTATGAGTTAATGGTTTAGGTTTCCTATGTGTTATTGAACTTGTTAAGGACTTAAAACCACTTAGAAACCAATTTGGAGTGAGTAAATTTCGTGAGAACCATTATTGGAATAGTTGCACGCTCTGCAGAAAATTCTACAGAATTGTTGTCATATGGAGAGCGCTTAGACGCCCAGTATAGAGTGCCTAGGCGCCTAGAGTCCAGAGAAGAATGATCGTGCAACAGGGTGATGAGCGCCTAGATGCTCAAGGATAGGGCGCCTAGACGCCCAGAGCAGATTTCATTAGAATCTTTATTTTGATGTTTTGAAATTCTTAATTGTTAGGATCTTTTGTTTATACCTAGTAGAAGGTGTTGAAACTCTAATAGGAGTAATTGATGAAGTAAGAATTTATTAAGTCAAGTTGACTTGAAATGCTAATTACGGAAGGTAATTAGACATGGCTATATATACATATTTTGTGTATTGTGGTGAATTGAGGAAATGAGCTTCCCTAAGTATAGGAATTACTCATGCTTGCTCTTTTAAGAGTGTTAAAGTACTTTTATAAGTATTTGATGAAGTGTGTGCGAGATAAGTTTGAGATGCATATAAATTAATTGTGATGCTAATTATAGAAGGTAATTAGTGATTGTTTTGCATGAGATGTTTGAGAAACATAATGAGGTGTGTAATATCCTTGTTATGTTGTTTGAGAAGCATAGATTGGTAAGTAATATCCTCTCTATGTGTTTGTTGAATAGATTGGTGAGTAATATGTAATTGACATTGACTAAATGAATGGTTTTGATGATAACAAACAAGAAAGGAATGACAATGCATTGATCAAGCTTCAAGATCAAAAGAAAAGACCAAGATCAAAAGAAGGAAACTAAGATGTATATAGATATAAATCTTAGATTTTTAATGTAAAATGCTCTCAAGGTATCTCAATGACCTTCAAATGGTTTTTCAAAGATCCTTTTAAATTAACTAATAATTCAAAGTTCATCTTTTTAAAAGATATATTGATTTCAATCTTGGATTTCACAACTCAAATGTAAATCTTGTCAAAATCCAAGCTCAATATGAAAGGATTGATAAATGCACTTAATTGGAGTTGAAATATGTGTTCAAAGGTCTTGGTAATCGATTACACATGTGTTGTAATCGATTACAAGCTAAACAGAAGCCTTGTAATCAATTACATTGAGCATGTAATTGATTACAAGCATGGCAGAAACCTTGTAATCAATTATACTGAGGCTGTAATCGATTACAAGTCATGCAGAGGCCATGTAATTGATTACACAAGGCTAGAAATCGATTACATACTGCCTAGAAAGCCAAGAACATATTCAAACAACCATGTAATTGATTACCACTATGGTGTAATCGATTACCACTGGCCTGACAGTGCCTAATGGCTATATTAGGTGCATTAAATGCTTGGCTTTAAACCCTCCAATGGCTCTTTTAATGAAAAATAGTTTATATACATGTCTTGGGCCATCATTTGTGACTGAACAACAACTGAGAAACATATTTCAATCACTCAAATCCGTGAATTAATCCTTTAATCATTTGTACTCTATTTTTGTAAATATTTGAGATATTTTTGAAGAGCGTTATAGGACTTCAATTTGTGTAATCTACTCTTGTGAGAGTTTCATCTTATATACACTTTAATTCTTTGTGAAAAGGGTGAGGTATCCCTCTAGAGTAAAGAGTGAGGTATCCATTAGAGAGTGAGGTATCTCTCAAAGGTTGTAAAGGGTGAGGTATCCCTTCAAGAATGAGGTATCTGTCAAAAGTTGTAAAAGGTGAGGTATCCCTTAATTGTAAAGAGGGTGAGGTATCCTTATTTGAGGCTCAAGCACAAGGGTGAGGTATCCCAAGGTGTGTTGAGTGGTCCTCTTTGTAAAAGTTTTCAAGCACCCGTTCAAGCTTGAAGGTTTAGTGAAAAATCTCGGGTGGTTCACTTGAGGACTGGACGTAGGTCACAAGTGATTGGTGGCTGAACCAAGATAAATCTTTGTGTTTGCCCTTTCAACTCTATCTCTTTAAATTTGTATTTTAACTATATATGCTTGAGTTGAACTTGATATTTAGCTTATTTGCTTGATTCATCCTATATCCCAAGTTACATTTGAGTAATCTATAATAGTTGTGCCTTTGTTATACATGTTCTGCTGCATTTATTAATTGAGTGAATCAAAATGCATAATTTATCAAAGTTGCATTAAAATTTGTCATCACCCAGTTCACCCCCCTCTTGGGTAATGGTTGTCATGGCTAACAAGTGGTATCAGAGCTTTGTGCTCTGTTAAAAGCTTAACCACTTGGAGTTAAAGATCATTATTTATTTGGCAACCATTGAAAGCTTTTCAAAATGGAATGTTTTGAAATTGATAAATCATCATTCTTTGATAGTGTGCATTTTGTTTACTGGAAAGTTAGAATGGAGTTTTATATACAATTTATTGATTTTAATTTATGGGATATTATGTTTGATGGATTTACTTGTAAATTAAAACAAACTTAGAATGCCTATGATAAGAAATGTTTTTCATTGAACATTAGAACTATGCAAATTTTGAGAAGTGGTTTAAATGATGATACTTATGCTAAAATTAAGAATTGCTCTAGTGCCAAAAAAAATTTTGGACACCCTTGATGCTTTTTATTTTGTTAACAATGATTTCTTACATAAAGTTGTATATAGAGAGCAAGAAGAGCAAAAGCCTTTAAAGGAAGACAATATTGAAAAATATCCTCAAGAAGATGCTCTTGAATCCTTGATGGACAACAATGAGGAAGATGATGATTCCCTTAAAGAGTCAGGTATGCTAGAAATTGAGACTACTTCATATATGGCTAAAAAGAACCTTGAGGTAAATGATGCTTATCTTGTTTATGGTTCTTCCATTGATGAGCTACAATGTCCATATGATGAATTGTATGATGGTTTGTTGAATTTAGAAAAGAAAAACTTATCTTGCTTGGAAAGCATTTCCTCCATTGAAAATGAAATTAAAACCTTGAAAAGTGAATATTCTTTTCTTGATGAGGAAATGCCTTTGAAATGTGAGACCTCAACTTTTTGTGAAAAGTGCATTGATTTAGAAAATCAAGTTGAGGACTTATATTTCGATTTTGCCAAAGCTAATAATTTTAATTGTTTACATTTTATGTTTGTTAATAAGAATGAAATTGATGTTACTCCACATAGAATTTCAAGTAAAGCTTGTGGCAAAAATAGCATAGAATGTAATAACAATCAAAGGCTCAAGTTTTTCAAAAATGATCTTCAAAGGACCAAGTCATCATTGAATTCAATTGTTTATAATTTTTGTGGTTATCTAGGACATATTTCTCATTTGTGCATGTATAGAAGAAATCATTATATGAGAAATTGTATGGTATAGGTTCCTAAAGATCTTAAATGTCCTAGTACTAATATTCAAGGACCCAAAATAAAGTGCGTACCAAAATGTCCTCCTAGTGTTTTAATTATGTAGAAAGTTTCTCAAAAGGATGGATAAATTAGTCAAGTGAAAAAGGAATCATCAAGGAGAATGACTTCAAAGCCCAATGGTAGAAGTTTTTGTTAAAGAAGGAAGATGACATCAACCAAAGCTTCTCAAGTACAAAATATGGAACTTGCAAAGTTCAAACCACCAAAAGAGAAGCAATGGATAAGGAAAAGACTTTCCTTGATTACCAAGGCCAAGGTATCAAAAGCATTTACCTTTTATGCACATTCACTTGTAAAGTCAATAAATTTGAGGTATATTCCTTGTAGGCTTTAGTTAAATGATAGTATCATGTGCACTTGGTAAAATATGAATATTTTATTTAGCACATGATTATGTTCATTCTTATTGTACCATAGCTCATTAATTTGTTATATATCTTGGTACATAAGGTTCTACAATGCCTAGGTATGTTTTCTATGTTTTAAATTATCTATATATCATGAAAGTAAGCATGCTATTAGTTATGTGCTTAATGGTAATTGATTATTTGATTTATTGTGCTTAATTTACATACTACAAAAAAATTGATCGTTATGAAAGCACAATGGATTAATATTCAAAAACTAACACACAAAGACCCAAGAAAATTTAGGTACCAAATGTCAAAAAAATTGAGTAGGTGTGCTTGAAGGCTAAAAGCTGACTTTGGAATCTCAAAAGTGGTTGCTCCAAGCACAAGACCAGAAATACCCCAAGTTCTCTTCCTTGTCTCCAAGGAGCTTGAACTTGCAACCTTTAGATAAGTGGAGACTTGTTTTATGCTTTAACTTGCTTTAAAGTAATACTTTTCTAACCTTATATCTTAGAAATATCTCTACATGTGATAATATACTAGATAAGTTCACTTCTTGTTTGAAATAGTATGCTTGATGAAAATATCTCCGATTTGACATATTAGATCAATCATGCATTTAAATGGCTTTGCTGCATCATTTTTTTCTGCTTAATGTCATTAATCTTATTGCATAATGTGATATTTTTCCTGTATAATCTATCTTTCACTGCATAAATTGGTCATTTGTTGCATAAATTGGTCATTTTGCTGCATAATTCATACTTTTTGCTGTTTAATTGTATAATATGGTGAACAATTGCTTTAAACTCAATATGACTTTTGATATGATATGGTAATGCATGTTCTGTTTTGATGATACCATTGTTCAATATTAGTCTAGAATATTTGCATAAACATGATATTGTTGCAAATAACTTCTCTCTTTGTCAATCTATATACTGTATATCTTTTTGATCATGACAAAAGGGGGAGAAGCTTATGAGTCATTGAGAAAAGGTAAATAACAAGGTATAAATTCAATGATCTTAGGATTCCAAAATTAAGGAGAAGCTGTGCAATCTCTGATCTAATCACCTCTTGAAAAATAGAGAGGGAGTAAGTCTCTAATACACCTTTTGTGAATTCCAATTTATTTGAACTAACTCTTTTCTCAATGGATGTTTGTCATCATCAAAAAATGGGAGAATGTAATTGGCATTGACTAAAAGAATGGTTTTGATGATAACAAACAAGAAAGGAATGGCAATGCATTGATCAAGCTTCAAGATCAAAAGAAAAGACTAAGATCAAAAGAAGGAAACCAAGAGGTATATAGATATAGGTCTTAGATTTTTAATGTAAAATGCTCTCAAGGTATCTCAATGATATTCAAATGATTTTTCAAAGATCCTTTTAAATCAACTAATAATTCAAAGTTCATCTTTTTAAAAGATATGTTGATTTCAATCTTGGATTTCATAACTCAAATGTAAATCTTGTCAAAATCCAAGCTCAATATGAAAGGATTGATAAATGCACTTAATTGGAGTTGAAAAATGTGTTCAAAGGTCTTGGTAATCAATTACACATATGTTGTAATCGATTACAAGCTAAACAGAGGCCTTGTAATCGATTACATTAAGCATGTAATCGATTACAAGCATGGCAGAGGCCATGTAATCGATTACACATGGCTGGTAATCAATTACATACTACCCAAAACGCCAAGAACACATTCAAACAGCCATGTAATCGATTACTACTATGGTGTAATCAATTACCACTGGCCTGACAGTGCCTAACGGCTATATTAGGTGCATTAAATGCTTGACTTTAAACCCCCCAACGGCTCTTTTAATGAAAAATAGTTTATATACATGTCTTAGGGCATCATTTGTGACTGAACAATAACTGAGAAACATATTTCAATCACTCAAATCCGTGAATCAATCATTGAATCATTTGTGCTCTGTTTTTGTAAATATTTGAGATATTCTTGAGGAGCGCTATAGGACTTCAATTTGTGTAATCTACTCTTGTGAGAGTTTCATCTTATATATACTTTGATTCTTTGTGAAGAGAGTGAGGTATCCCTCTAGAGTAAAGGGTGAGGTATCCCTTAGAGAGTGAGGTATCTTTTAAAGATTATAAAGGGTGAGGTATCCCTTAGAGAGTGAGGTATCTGTCAAAAGTTATAAAGGATGAGGTATCCCTTAATTGTAAAGAGGGCGAGGTATCCCTCAAAGGTTGTAAAGGGTGAGGTATCCCTATTTGAGGCTCAAGCACAAGGGTAGGTATTCGAAGGTGTGTTGAGTGCTCCTCTTTATAAAAGTTTTCAAGCACCTGTTCAAACTTGAAGGTTTAGTAGAAAATCTCAGGTGGTTCACTTGAGGACTAGACATAGGCCACAAGTGGTTAGTGTTTGAACCATAATAAATTTTTGTGTTTGCTCCTTTCAACTCTATCTCTTTAAATTTGTATTTTAACTATATATGCTTGAGTTGAACTTGATATCTAGCTTATTTACTTGATTCATCCTATATCCCAAGTTGCATTTGAGTAATCTATAATAGTTGTGCCTTTGTTATGTATATTTCACTACATTTATTAATTGAGTGAATTAAAATACATAATTTGTCAAAGTTGCATTAAAACTTGTCATCACCCAATTCACCCCTCTCTTGGATAATGGTTGTCATGGCTAACATAATATCCTCTCTATTTTTGTGAAATACATTGAGGTGTGTAAAATCCTCTTTGTGAAGCATAGATTGGTGAGTAATATCTTCTCTATGTGTTTGTTGAATAGATTGGTGAATAATATCTTCTCTATTATTTGTGAAATACATTGAGGTGTGTAAAATCCTCTTTGTGTTGTTTGAGAAGTATAGATTGGTAAGTAATATCCTCTCTATGTTATATATAATGAGGTGAGTAATATCCTTATTACATTGTTAGGTAAGGAGGTGAATAATATCCTTTTTGCTTTGAATGACTAGTGGAGGTAAGTAATATCCTCTGTTGTTGTGATGGATAATGTTGATGAGTAATATCCTCACTATAGTTGATAATATACATGATGTATGTTTTGCCTTTTTGAAAGGTGTGAGCCCTATAGATATGGGTGATCTATATTAGGCAATGTGGATTGTATCATTCCTAATATAAAGTTGATAAGAATGAATTTCCTTGTTCATTATCGAAACTGCGTAGTTGATGGATTTCACTACTCAGGGGGGATGGATTTCCTCTGTGATAATGATGTGAACCCCGTAGATGTGGGTGATTACTTTTTTATAGGTGTGAGCCCCGTAGATGTGGGTGTTCTATTTTGGGTAAGGTGGATTGTACCCTTCCTAATATAGAGTTGATAAGGATGGATTTCTTTGTTCATTATCGATAATTGCATAGTTGATGGATTTTACTACCTGGGGGGGATGGATTTCCTCTGTGATAATGATGTGAACCCCGTAGATGTGAGTGTTCTATATTGGGTAAGGTGGATTATATTCTTCCTAATATAGAGTTGATAAGGATAGATTTCCTTGTTCATTATTAATAACTGTGTAGTTGATGAATTTCACTACCTAGGGGGGATGGATTTCCTTTGTGATAATGATGTGAACCCTGTAGATGTGGGTGATTGCTTTTTGATAGGTGTGAGCCCCGTAGATGTGGGTGTTCTATATTGGGTAAGATGAATTGTATTCTTCCTAATATAGTGATGTTAAGGATGGATTTTCTTGTTCATTATCGATAACTGTGTAGTAGATGGATTTCACTACCCAGGGGGGATGGATTTCCTTTGTGATAATGATGTTTACTGGATGGATTTCCAGTGCTTGTTCAAGGTTATGAATGTGACTTCCATTACTTTATTCAGGATTCATGCATTCATGATATTACCATGGAATTGGTGGTTCCTGGATATGGTATCATACATTATTCATTTTCATACTTAGAATATTGTATAGGCATAAACACTAGACAAAACTTGGCATAGCATGACAATTGTATGAGCAGTTGCTATCATAACATTTTCATGTATTGCAATTGTATGGGCAATTGCATGTCTCTGTGATGGAGATGTTGTTGCTTCTGTGTTTGAGGTGTTAATTCAAAAATTGTGAATATTATCTGAATGTATGTATATGTATATGCTGGTATTGGAGTACTTTTATTAAGATTTTTTTTTCACCCCGATTGTGTTGCCATGTAAATCTAGGTGCGAGATCTTCGAAAGGGAAGAAGAAGGTGTGTGAGGTTTAGCACAGTGTAGGTGCTGTTGTGAACTAAGCTTGTATATATTTTATGTTTGCTTAGTTGATTAGAGTTATGTATAACAATATGTCTTTTTGAGATTTGTGATATATATATATATATATATATATATATATATATATATATATATATATATATATATATATATATATATATATATATATATATCTTTCATTCAAGGCTCATATTTTCTATATAATATTGATATGTTATATTGAAAATTGCATAGCCATAGTAAGTAGCATGCTTGAGTCTAATTTTTGTAGTATACTTCAGTTATATTATGGTTATTACATTCAGGATGTTACAGAGTACCTTTTGTAGGTACCCATCCCCTTGCTCCACAAATTGTTGCTACGCCAGGAAGGAAACTACAATTGCTTACCTCCTCAAGTAACCCTTAGAACCCAGTTCTGAACCTTGGCGTCGTCTGCGAAAAAATATAAACTTTTACTCTCAACAGCACTTTCAATACTCCCCCTACCAATGCCACAATGGTGAACACGAGGAGGAGATAGATTCTAACAAACCAGAACCTAGCCACTGTAGTGCACAACCCACCTTCAGTGAATTATCGTATAGTATCAATCCCTACTGCTCACGAACTGGCCTTAACTCTACCGGAACCCAGGCAGGACAGACACAAGAATTCCTCCACCAGAGAGAACCTCACCCCGCTTCCTAAGAAAGTTTTCACAGAGGCAATGCTTTGGTTTGCAAAGAGCACCTTTTAAAGATACTAAACAAAAATCGTTGGCGCTGCAAAGACCTAGAGACTTAGTGGAAGACAACCGCTGCCATGCCGAAGTAACCTAAATAGTAAACACCATTTCTAAGGGGTTCGCAAGAGGCAGCAAGTTCGGGAACACCAAGAAAAGAGCTTTCCGAGCAGTGATGAGTGTGACCTCCCTCACAGAATCCAAATCGGGAAGAAGGTTAAGAAAGACCCCTCTGATCCTGTTTTTTGATGAGGAATATGGAAACACCATCCTAGATCATAATGACCCTATGGTCATCACTGAAATAATTACGAATGCTGAGGTCCGAAGAATGTTCGTAGACTAGGGAAGCTCGGCTGATATAATGTTCCTAGACCTATTCAACAAGCTAGGAATATCAAAAGAAGAGTTCATTCCACACATTGACCAGCTAATCGGGTTCACTGAGGATAAGATTAGTGGCTGAACCCGAAGAAATGCACGTTTGAAGTATAGGATGGCAAATTTCTAGGGTTTCTGCTGACGAACCGTGGTATCAAGCCAAATCCAGAGAAATGCCAAGCAGTGCTTAACATGTGCAACCCCCAATCCATCAAAGAAGTACAGTAGCTGACGAGTCAGAGTGCAGCCCTCGTGTATTTCTTAGCCAAGGCTGCCCAAAAGTCTCTTTACCTTTTTCAAACTTTAAAAAAGGGGGAAGAACTTTGAATAGACCTCGAAATGTGAATCCGCATTCCAAGAACTAAAGAGGATGCTGTCAACACCACCCATTCTAACAAAACCGAACCCCAATGAGACACTCTACATCTACCTCTCTGTCAACAACGAAGCGATCAACTCAGTTTTGGTAAAAGAGACAGATAAGGGTTAGAGGTCAACTTACTTTGTTGAAAAAGTCCTCTAGGGCCTTGAAGTTCATTATCAAAATATTGAAAAAAGTTGGTTCTGGAATTAGTAGTCACTGCAAGAAGGTTGAGACAATACTTTCAATGTCACCCCGTAGTGGCAAGGATAGACTAGCTTATTAACCAGGTACTGCACAAATCAGATCTCGCGGGGAGAATGATTTCTTGGTCCATAGAGCTCTCCAAGTTCAGAATCATCTATGAGCCGAGATCAGCCATCAAAGCTTAGGTACTATCTAACTTCCTGGTTGAACTCACATCGGACTCCCATAACCCTAGAGCGTGTTCTTAGACCATTTACGTCGATGGATCCTCGAATCTAAAGGGAGTGTAGCTGAAGTCATGTTGGAAAACTAAGTTAGTCTCGTGTTGGAACACTAATTAAGATTTGAGTTCCTTACCTCCAACAATCAGGTCGAGTATGAAGTATGCATAGCAGGCGTTACTATGGCAAAAGAGATGGGATCCAGAGACGTGGTCTTATGCAGTGATTCATAACTGGCAACATCCTAGATAAAAAGGGAATATCAAGGGAGGGAGCCTTTGCTACAAAAATACCTAGCCATGGTCAAAAAATTAATGGAAAGTTTTGACAACATCAGGGTGGAGCACATTCCCAGAGAACAAAACTCTAGGGCCGACATCCTATCAAAACTTGCTAGCACCAAGAGCCCAAACAATAATAGGTCTATGATCAAGGACACCCTCTTCAATCCCAGCATCACGGGTGATGAAAGTCCTCCTACTGGAAGTTGAGGAATCATGGGTGACACTTATTTTAGCCTACCTCCGCGATGACTCACTACTTGAGGACAAAAAAGAAGCCTAGAATGTAATATGGACAGCGGCGTGGTATACCAACTACAATAACCAGTTGTACCACCGAGGTTTCTCTTGTTCCCTCTAGTGCCTTAGCCCCAAGGAGGCAAAACATGTCCTGGCTAAAATTCACGAAGGAAGCTCGGGCCACCCCCTTGGTAGAAAATCCCTGGCGAGGAAAGTGCTAAGAGTAGGATATTATTGGCCCACTGTAGAAGTTGATAGCATGGAGCACGTGTAGAAATGTGATAAATGTCAATGCCACTCTAACATCTATACTGCACCGTATGAAGAGCTATCAATAATGTCCGTCCTTTGGCCATTTTACCAATGGGGAATGGCCATTTTAGGCCCCTTTCCCCAAGATCTTGGGCAAGTCAAATACTTAGTAGTAGCCATTGATTATTTCATAAAAGTAGATTGAAGCAGAACCGTTGGCCATAATCTCCTCCGTGCGAATCCAGAAATTCACTTATAGAAAATATCATAAGCAGATTCAGAGTCCTGGAGTCGATTGTTATGGATAACAGAACCCAGTTCACTGATAAGAAATTTAAGGATCTCTTGGGAGGACTCAATATTAAATAACATTTCACCTCAATAGAGCACCCAAAAACTAATAGACAAGTCAAGGCTGCCAATCGAGTTATATTGAGGGGGATAAAAAAAGACTTGAGGACGTGATGAACCTACAAAAATTCATATTTTTACAGTTCAAAATCTTGGGTTTTCATTCTCTTTTAATCTTTTTGATTTAGTTTTGTTCTCAAGTCTTGTTATGTTTTTATTATTTTAATTTTGTTCTTATTACGTGTTTTTATATGTTTTTATTAGGTAATTGCACATAGAGAAGACTGGGCATTTGAAGAGCAGAAAAAAATAAGAAAATTAATTCAGAAGCCCAGCGCTTGAGTGTTGGGCCATCACCGCTTGAACACTCATTGCGCGCAGACTGATTCTGATTAGTGGGCCAGTGCCAAAGCGCTGAAAGTTTAGCGCTTGAGCGCTGAACGTGTACACAGCAGTGTGAATTTCTTATAGAAAAAGAAAGTTTTTCCAAATACAACACACTTTTGACACACTCTTACAGACTTGGACAGAATGCAGCAGCCGTCAAGAGGCACAAATCCTAATGTGATGTGAGCGCAATTAGGCTTAAAGATTAGGGATTTTCTTCAACCTTTCCATCTTTCTACAATGGAGTTTATCATATTCTTCCCTTTGTGTTTTTCTTTTTCCATGTGTAACTAATTTCCCTTTATTAGGGTGATGATGAATTCTGTTCTTGGATGATGTAACTTCTTTTATGAGTTTAATTTATGTTTCTATTTCATGATTTACGTATTTATCTCTATTCTTAATGCTTTTCTAAACCCGATCAATTTGGGAATGATCTTCTGGGTTAATGTATGATTTGAAAAAATTTGCATGAACCTAGAACTTGTGATAAACACCATAATTTTTGCAATCGCTAGGAATAGACGTTATGAGTTATGTGGTCTTTCTTTTGATTCTCTCATTCTTGATAATGCCTTTCTATTTGGGGTTAGACTAAGGGATTAGTTAATTCTAAACAGTTTAAGGGGATTAATATACCAATGAATTGAGTATTAATTAATTTTGAAAATTGACCATAAATCATTGAAATAGAACATAGTTAAATCAATATTTGAGTGTGCATCTAAAAAGTTTAAGTGAAGTCTGAACCCTAACTTTTCAACATCATTATTTTTCACCCCTTTGATTTATTATTTGCTGATTTTATATTTCTTTTTAATTAAATTTGTAACACTTCTCTTTTCGATAGCTTGAATAATGTCAATTTGGTGAATTTAGTAATTGATAACATAATATTCATGGGAATGATGCTTTACTCACTCTTTATTACTTTTGTCGATTTGGTACACTTTCCAATATCCACAACAAGTTTTTGACGCCTTTACTGAATATTATTGTTATTAATATTAAATAGTAGTTGAAAAAACACTAATTTTAGCATTTTTTCTTTGTTTAATTTTATTTTTAATTGTTTATTTTTATTTTTATTTTTATTTTTAATTTTTTTATAGATAATTATTTTTCTTATTTAATTTTCTTTTTAATTTGTTTCTTTTTATTTTTGTTTTCTTTGTTTATTTTTATTAGTCATTTATTTTTATTTTTATTTTAATTTCTTTCTTTACTTCACTTTGATATTGCTTGTTTGTTTATTTATGTAAGGTTCTTTGGAGTTAGAAGAATTATTTTTTGATCCAGAGGTAGCAAGAACAGAAAAAGCAATCAGAAAAACAATCAGAGAAGGAAAAAAAATTGAAGAAGAGAAAATGACTGAAGCTACTGTAGAGCGAAGACGCACATTGGGTGACTATGCTACTCTATCTACTGAAAATATTTCTACCAGTATTGTGCGCCCTGCTATTCAGGCCAATAACTTTGAGATTAAACCAGCTTGCTACAGCTGGTGCAACATAATTAGTTTGGGGAGGCCAGCAGAAGATCCAAACTTGCACATTGCAAATTTCTTGCAACTCTGCGATACTATTAAGTATAATGGCGTTACTGATGATGCCATTAGATTACGTCTATTCCCATTTTCTCTAAGAGACAAAGCAAAGAGCTGGCTACAAGCCTAGTCACAAGCCTAGCCACAAGGAAGCATCTCTACTTGGGAGGATATGGTTGGCAAATTTCTCACTCGGTACTTCCCTCCATCAATGTTTGTGAAGATGAGGGGTGAAATAGCTTGTTTTACTCAAAATCAAGGGAAGTCATTATATGAATCTTGGGAAAGGTTCAAGGAGCTATTAAGGAGATGTCCTCACCATGCATTTGAGGTTTGGTAGTAGGTGCAAATTTTCTATAATGGGTTGAGTCATCCTACTAGAGCAATGGTTAATGCATTTGTAGGTGGATTTTTAAATACAAAAACTCTTGAAGATGCTCAAGACTTATTTGAGACAATGACCACTAATGAGTATCAGGTTCCTAGTGGAAGAGCTACAGTCAAATAGGGAATGTTGGAGCTTAGTGTTGTTGATACTATACTTTCACAAATCAGACTATGATGCAACACATTATCAACCTTACTAAGCAAGTTAGTAATTTACAGGTAAATGCAGTTAATCATCAAGGTCTGACTTGCGATTTTTGTGGAGGCAGCAATGTCAATGGTCAATGTGAGGCAGGGAATTCAGGTGTCAACATTCTAGAGTAGGTGAAATATATGGGAAACCCTACAAGGCCACAAGGTAATCCTTATTCTAGTACTTACAATCCAGGCTGGAGGAATCATCCCAATTTCTCTTGGAAAAATCAAGTTGTACCATTGAATGCTTAGCCCAAACAGAAGTCTCCTCTTGAGATTGCAATGGAGAAACTTTCTCTGCAGACCTCTGTTTTTGTGCAACAGACTTCAACTTTCATGTAGGAATCAAGAACTAATTTTAAGAATCATGAGGTCGCTTTAGAAGTCTTGAGAATCAAATGGGGCAAATGGCAAAACAGCTTCAAGAAAGACTTCTAGGTAGTTTGCCAAGTGATACTGTGGTAAATCCAAAGGAGCAATGTCATGCAATCACTTTGAGAAGTGGCAAGACTTTGGAAAATAAGAATGAAGCATCTGGTTCTACAGAAAATCAGAGTGAAAGTAATAAAGTTCCAATTGAAGAGGTTTTGTCTCATGATGATAGTAAAGAGGTAGAAGTTAAGGAGGAACAACCAAGAGTGTAGAGAGAAAAGAAAGACTTGGAGTTGAATAAAATAGTTGATCCTTTACTTTATGCTAAACTTTCGTACCCTCAAAGATTCAAGAAAAGTAATTTTTCAAGTTCTTACATGTCTTCAAAAAGCTACAGATAAACATCCATTTTGCTGAAGCGCTTGAGCAGATGTCCTCTTATACAAAGTTCATGAATGACTTGCTATCCAAAAAGAGGAAGTTGGAAGAAGATGAGACTGCAACACTTACTGAGGAGTGCAGTGCCATTATCCAGAGGAAACTTCCACCGAAGTTAAGGGATCCTGAAAGTTTAAATATCCCTTGTACAATTAGGAAGTTGAGCATTGATAAGGCCTTATGTGATCTAGGTGCTAGCATTAATTTGATGCCATTTTCTATCTTGCATCAGCTGGGAATTGATAAAGTTAAACCTACAATGGTTTCTCTTCAATTAGCAAATCGATCAGTCAGACATCCATACCGTATTGTGGAAGATTTGCCAGTGAAGGTTAATAAATTTATTTTCCCAGTTAACTTTGTAGTCTTCGATATAGACAAGAATGCTATATTCCATTAATTCTAGGGAGACCATTTCTAGCAACATTAGGAGCGGTGATTGATGTCCCTAGAGGAAAGCTTATTTTGAGGGTAGATGGAGATCAAGTGACTATAAATATTTTTAGTAAGTCTGCCCCAACATTAGATCTTTATGCTCCTGTTAATTGCATTCAAAGTAAATTTCAAAATGGGTTGAATGGTAAGAACTCATCTTCGTCCATTAATGTTGATTCTCCCGCTTCCAAGATTGTTGATGAAAAGGAGAAAAGTCCTCCTCTTTTTAAGATTATTGGAATAGGAAAAGATCTTCCAGACTCCACTGATTCATTGCAGATAGGTCCATTGAAATCTGATTTGTGACCTATTGAAAAATTGAGACCTCCATGGCCTGATGAGATCTTGCATACTAAGGTGTATTCAGAACAACCTAGTTCAAGTCAAGTTCTAAACACTTGTGGGGATTCCAAAGGCAGTGACAGAGTATGGAGGCAAAGAACTAATAAGAGAAAAATATCATCCTACTTCTCTTACTTCAAGGCACCTTGATGAGTTAAAAAGGCAACGTCGAGTTAATGACGTTAAACAAACGCTTTTTGGGAGGTAACCCAAATTTTCTCTCTTTTCTCTTTTATTTTTATTTTTATTTTGTTATTTCTTATTTTCTTGATTAATTTTTTTTTCTGTTTTTGTTTTAAAGGTAGTGTTGAGTCGACTTAAGTGTCTCTCTAAGTTTGGAGTCTTTGTAAGGGGATGTATATAGTTGTCGTAGTCAAAAAGATTTTTTCTTTTCCTTTCTTGCATTTATTTCATTTACTTATTTGTTTTTATTTGGTCTTGATTTTGTTTCCATCACCCATAGGTGTTTTGAGTCTTTGTGTTGATTTTGTGCATGCTGGTGTGTTGAATTGAATATCCAATGATTGCTTGAATTGTGGATTGATCTAATTTCTTGGGATAGCACATGAGAATCTATGAGTTACATTTATCTCTATTGTTTCAATTGTGTATGGATGTTCTTCTCATCTTTATGATTGATAGACCTTGAAATTTATTTGCATGTCAGGCTTAGAGAGAGTTTATGGGATTGCATGTGTGTGAATGATTTGCATCTAGAAGTTGTTTAATTCTCTCTTAAAGCGAAATCCTAGGCAATGCATGATTAAGGAAATGATAAGGGTCTTCTTTGGACTGTTTGAGTCTTTCAAGCTAACTTGTTTACACAGTATATCCTTAGGTTCCTTTTTCAGCATTGTTATTGTTTGACCTCTATTTCTTTTCTTTTATCCACATTTTCCTTTCCCATACCCATAATAATAATAAAAAAATAAAAGTAAAATTTGCTCTCTTACATAACCTTTGTTGAGCGTATATCTTGTATTATTTTATTATTCAAGTCTTCATTTTTTTGTGCATAAAGTTTTGTAAAGCTGAAAAATTTCAAAAAAAAAAGAAGAGAAAGTCCACCCAAAGTATTGCAAAGAAATAAGTTTGGGGGTGGAGGTTGTTGAAAAAGAAAAGAAAAAAAAAAGTGAATGTTGTGTTATTTCTTATGCTCCGTTTTGCACTTGTTTAGTATTTTGAGACTTGGATTGTGAAATTTGCATGATTTTGTATCTCAACTTTTATTTTTATTATCCTACCCCTTCTTTCTTAACCTTTACCCTTGGCCTTCCACTACAAGCTTTGTAAAGTCCCTTTTGATATTTGGTTATGTGCTGTTTACATTAGTAGAGAAAGAGATGAAAAATAATCCTATGGATGTGAGTTTGATGTGCATTTACAGTTTTATAAATTTATTTGAGCTTGTACTTTATGAGGAGTTTGAGTCTTTCATTCATGTTTTTGGGAAGTTATTTATGCATAAAAGTTGCATGTGAGAGACAATGTGGCAATTGAATTGTTCATGTGTGACACTTTGAAACTAGATTGTGAAGCAGTTTATGAGGATATGAATGATTTTTAATACCTGGTATTGCCATGTTTGAGTCTGTTTTGAGTTTTAGTTTGTTTTATTTTGTTTTGTTTTTCTTTTACTTGAGGACAAGCAAAATCTTAAGTTTGGGAGAGTGATGAACCTACAAAAATTCATATTTTTACAGTTCAAAATCTTAGGTTTTCATTCTCTTTTTAATCTTTTTTATTTAGTTTTGTTCTCAAGTCTTGCTATATTTTTATTATTTTAATTTTGTTTTTATTACGTGTTTTTATGTGTTTTTATTATGTAATTGCACATAGAGAAGATTGGGCATTTAAAGAGCAGAAAAAAATAAGAAAATTAATTCAAAAGCCTAACGCTTAAGAGTTGGGCCATCGCCGCTTGAGTGCGCGTTGCGCGCAGACTGATTCTTGATTAGTGGGCCAACGCCTAAGCGTTGAAAGCTTAGCGCCTGAGCCCTGAACGCGTACACAGCAGCGTGAATTTCTTATAAAAAATAAAGTTTTGCCAAATACAACACACTTTTGACACACTCTTACAGACTTGGACAGAACGCAACAGCTGTCAAGAGGCACAAACCCTAATGTGATGTGAATGCAATCAGGCTTGAAAATTAGAGATTTTCTTCAACCTTTCCACCTTTCTACAATGGAGTTTGTCATATTCTTCCCTTTGTGTTCTTCTTTTTCCTTGTGTAACTAATTCCTTTTTGTTAGGGTGATGATGAATCTGGTTCTTAGATGATGTAACTTTTTTTATGGATTTAATTTATGTTTCTATTTCATGATTTACGTGTTTATCTCTATTCTTAATGCTTTTCTAAATCTGATCAATTTGGGAATGATCTTTTCGGTTAATGTATGATTTGAAAAAATTTGCATGAACCTAAAACTTATGATAAACACCATAATTTATGCAATCGCTAGGAATAGACGTTGTGGGTTATGTGGTCTTTCTTTTGATTCACTCATTCTTAATAGTGTCTTTCTATTTGGGGTTAGACTAAGGGATTAGTTAATTCCAAACAACTTAAGAGGATTAATATACCAAGGGATTGGGTATTAATTAATTTTAGGAATTGACCATAAATCATTAAAATAGAACATAGTTAAACTAATATTTGAGTGTGCATCTAAAAAGTTCAAGTGAAGTCTGAATCCTAACTCTTCAACATCATTGTTTTTCACCCCTTAGATTTATTGTTTACTGATTTTATATTTCTTTTTAATTGAATTTGCAACACTTTTCTTTTCGATAGCTTGAATAGTGTCAATTTGGCAAACTTAGTAGTTGGTAACATAATTCTCGTGGGAACGATACTTTACTCACTCTTTATTACTTTTGTCGATTTGGTGCACTTGCCAACATCCACAACAGCTAAAGGAAGTTGGGTGGAGCAACTCGATCATGTCCTATGGGCATATTGAACCACAACACATTCCTTCACGGGAGAAAGCCTCTTTAAGTTAACTTATGGTTGCGAAGCCATGATCCCAATGGAAATAGGAGAACTAAGTTGGAGGAAGCAAAACTTTTCTGAAGAAACCAATCCAGGCCTCATCTGCCATGAACTTGACCTGCTAGAAGAATAGTGTCACATTGCCCATTATGTTTGAGAAGCAGCCCTAAAGCAAAAAATTGTTGTGCGATACAACTCTAAAGTGATCGCACAGCGATTCAACCTTGGTGATCTCGTGCTGCACAAGACTAACATCGGAGGAAAAAATGCGAGGACGGGAAACTAGCACCCAACTAGGAAGGACCGTACAAGAATACATCCACAACAAATACAAGAGCCTATACCCTAGAAACCTTCTCAGGAAAAGAAATTAAGAACTTCTAGAATGCAGACATGTTGAGGAAATACTATAGTTGAATATTTCTACCTCAGCTATGTAAGAAACTTCTGATATCAATAAATTAGCTATTTCCAATTGCTGCCTCATTTGAAGCCAATACTTCGGCTGCGACCTCGAGTCCACAAGTACTCCGACACGCCACATGCCCTAAGGTCACCACGCCTTGACAAAGTCTAAGGAATACAAGGTCCAAAAAGGATCAGCTATTCAGACATCAACATAAGATGGCCAAATTAGGGAAGCCACTTGAACACCCTCCAGGGTCAAGCAGCACATTCAAGGGTCTTAACCAGTGCCCATTTGAGCTGCACCTTAACCCATAGACCGATGGGGTTTATAGTGGTTGAGGGTAATCGACTGTAACCCTAGATAGTTAACTCCACACCACAGGGATATCACTTGCAATTAAATAAACCCAACTACCGAGGTCAAGTTTTACACTCATCTTGGTGGGGAAAATGAATGTTCGTCCAACTAAATGAACCGAACCACTAAGTCGAGTTTCACGCTCATCTCGGATGGGAAAATTAGTGTTCATCCAACTAAATGAACCCAACCACCAGGGTCGAGTTTCATGCTCATCTCAGTGAGTGAAATGAGTGTTCATCCAATCAAATGAACCCAACCATCGGGGTCAAGTTTCGCACTCATCTCGGTGGGAAAAATAAGTGTTCGTCCAACTAAACAAACCCAACCATCGGGGTCGAGTTTCGTGCTCATCTCGGTGGGCAAATGAGTGTTCATCCAACTAAATGAACTTGATCACCAAAATCAAGTTTTGCATTCATCCCGGTCAAGTGAAGCGAGTGTTCAAATAATGAGACTTGGTGTTAGACTAGTCTCGGATCTACAAGTAAATGGTCAAGTACACAACAAATACCGAGATCCGGCATTGAACCGACCTTGGTGCTATTAAGGCTACATAACAACACAAGGAGCTACCAAGATTGAGTTAGGACATAAAATGAATATTCAAAAATAATTTTATTCACATTCCAAACATCATCAACCTTACAAAAAGGGTCTACAAAATACCCCAATACAAGAATGCCCACTAGAGAAAGCCGGAAAGGAAGCTAGACGTGACAGTGATGATGATCAACCAATGACTTCCTTCACGGCTCGTCCAGGCACGCACAATCTTACCTTCCATCTTGGCCAACATAAGGAGATTGCTTTACTCCAAGAGACTCCTACACATCCAATTGCACACTTGCGCACCCAAAGAACGACAAACACCATAAAAGATAATCAAGGGATTAGAGCAAGGATATAGGTGAAACCTCTCCACGCCTCACAAGAATTATGACAGAAACCTTGGACCCTCTTGACAAGAGCAGGAAGGTTGCCCACTCCCATGTACACCGAGAGAGAAAGGCTTCTGCCGTTGGAAGGCATGTTAATCAAGCCATATAGAGTAGTTACTTAGTCCTCACTAAGCCATTATGCTTGGAAAGAAAGGCCTCCAATAGAGGAATATGCTGAGGAAAAAGGAAACACCTTTAAGAATTTTGGGAAGAATAGGAAAATGGTTTCAGAAGGGGACAAGACTCTCCACATATATGCAAGAACCAGGAAATAGACCATCTTTGGAAAAGAATCACTTTCAAGCACGATTGAAGAAAAGAAACAGATGATAGCCTCACTGCAAACATTCCCTATTTATAGAGGGAATAAGGTTGTGATTGGTTCCCAGAGAGGCGAGCTAACTGCATGTTTGAAGTCATGTTTTAATGCTCCTCCCTTGTGATTGGCCACAAGGGCAGCGGGCAGTTGGGAAGTAGTGTGAAACTGCTATTATTATCAAGGCGATTAAATTCTCAATAAATGCAAGGCAATATTTTTCGAACGAGATCAGATTGGTACGAACCGCTGAGTATAGACAATCGAAAGGACAACGCTCAGATTGTTTGAAATTGAAGCGACGCGTGGCACCACGAAAGGACACTTAAGTCGAACATCGAACCTTCAACGAGATCCGGTGGGGTGGTAAAAAAACATCTTAGATCTCAGTCCAAGACTGAACAAGTCCCACAAATAGCTAGCATAGGGGAAACCAATGATATATCCTGGACCGTGAAATGATGACATAAGCATAGCGATCCGACATAGATCCCAACCTTACTCATGTACCCTGGGCTTTCACTATGATACATCATGGGCCTCGACCCTTTGAGAGAACATCACAAGATCTAGCATAAACACTATGACTCGGATCCCTTTATCTATTGTGTGTTATATGCTCTAATTAAACATGTATCTTGACACTTAACTATCTCATTTAAGCGCCAAGCAGGGGGCAACTGTTCTGGACCAGGTTTCGGACCCATAGAACTGGAGCAACCCAAACCGTCAAGTTGGCACCCAGACGTGTTGTGCGCATGGAGTAGTTCGTCCACTAAATATGTTCCCCCCGACAGAAAAGAGGAGACACCACTCCACTCGTAGAGAGGAGACAAATCATCATACAGAATATTGATTCTCCATACTCCAAGCAAACTGCATACAATACGCACTGAATTGCTCAGATCCCCCACACTTTTTACATGTTCATACGTCTTTATATAAAGGTTAGACAATAGGACAAAGGTATGACTAATTCCATTATACATTATCCTCCTTGTGCAGCTACTGACTTGAGTGTCAGAATGCATTTTGCAAGTATCCACTCATTCGCTCCACAAACTGTTGCTGCACCACGGAGGAAACCATCATTGCTTACATCCTCGAATAATCCTTAGAACCCAGTTTTGAACACATCTTGTGCATCACATGAGTACATATATTAGTTTAAGGAAAGGAAAAATCATAAATGTGAAACTGAAAAAGGTGACAATATTTGTATCTATCTTTTCAAGGAATTATAAATCTTACATCACATTTGTACAAAATTTATTAAATACCAAACAAAAGTGAAAAAGGAGCCTGCTTAATCCCCACTGTCTTGAAATGAAAAATTTTCTAGATAACATTTCCATTTTATATAACATCAAGTAATCTTGAACACAATGTTAAAGTTTAGTCGAACCAATTTTTGGTAATTTTGTTTACCATGGGCTTTCGAACTCTTGAACTCTTGAAATGAGACATGTTCTAGATAACATTTCCTTGCTAAAGGCTAGCACCAAGTGCGCATAATGAGGCCAAAGATTATGGTTAACTACAAAATCCAAGACCACTGGAATACAAACAAGTGCAGCAATAACATAGAAGACCCAATTGGGGAAGACGTCATAGATCAAAATGGCACCAGATGTAGAAGACATGCATAACATGATTACAAGAGAGGCAAGAAGTGTCACATTCCCGCATATAAACCTTATTTGCCGGGGGAAAACATATTCATGTTTTGTCGTCCAGTTTGAAGGGAGAATAACTGAAGTGTAGAAGATCATAGATGCTGCACAAAAGCATGTTCCCAATGCAATTGATAGAAGAAAGATCATGTACCATATCTTCTTCTGAAAAATAGGAGTCTCTGCACTATCAATATCCTTAACAGGAATAGTGAGAGCTCCAGTTATGCCTAGGGTGACAATAAGAGTTGCTACAACTAGAAAAGTATTTGCCATTCCTTTCAGTTCAGATGCAGCTTCTTTACATAGCTCTTTGTGTTCCCTATAAAATAATTCTTTTGGAGTCCAACCATCTTTATTTCTCATGGTTTTCAATGCAGGTGGAACTATCTTCTCCACTTCCTATGTGTTAAAAATAAAAAGATATTCAGGAAGATGAAAAAGTATAATTCATAAAGAGAAAGGTAATTGTATATCAAATATGCTAATCAAGTAAATGCACCTGAAACCATTTCTCTTCACTACGCATTAGAACTTGAGGTGGTGGTAATCCAAATCCTCCTTCAGGTGCCAACTTGCCAGCTAAGTGAAGAACGTTGTTACCATCAAAATCAACCAAATACGTTATTACATCATTGTATGTGCCCATGCTCAATATTAGTCGGTGTACAGTTTCTTGCCGATATATAATAGCAATGTGAAGCAAGCTTTGTCCCATGGAGTTCACTTCCATTATCAAGTCTGGATCGTACTTAAAAAGAAATTCTAAAATCACAACGTTTCCTAATTTTGCTGCATCAAACATTGCTCTTGAAAGTCTTATAGAGTTCAGAGACTCTTCATCTTCCATACCCTTAAACAACGAACTTAGGATACCTCGATAGACAGGAGCATCCTCGTAAAAAGCTAGCATTAAGGGTAAATAATTAGAGAGATTCTTACATAAACCGTGGGCACTCAGATGTGTGCACCAGATCAATCAGAATTTCATATTTTTATAGATCTTTGTGTCACATAATTAATTTCATAAAATTCTATAAAAATATGAAATTTTGATTGACCTGATGCACCCGTCTGAGTACCTAGTATTTATGTAAGAATTTCCCAAATAATTAAATGAGTTTAACTAATCAATATAATAATTACCTGAGAAATTAAATGTTATACGCTGCACCACATTATTGGATGGGTGAATAAATAAAAAGTAAAGATTCGCTATTTGAAATTTTTTTTTTCGGAAGGAATGTAAATTTCTCCAAACTCCGATATTGTAATATGTAAAATGAACAGTATAGAAACAAGAAAAACGAAGTCTAGAGAAGTGTAAGGTTAGAGAGCTAACAAAATTCAGCAAGCACTTGCAAAGCTGTTAGGCCGTCTTCGTTTTCTGTATTAGCCAGTTTTGGATATCTATCCAACAAATTCGATGCCATAGCTATAATGCCCATAAAAAAATTGAAGAGAATGATTAAGTCATTGGGACAGTTAAATTCAACAGAAACAAGAGGAAAGAAAATCGAAATTGACGCATATAAACATGTGCCCCTTAGTTATGTTACTAACTTATGTTGCCCTTAAGAAAACTTCTAAAATTTTCATAAACATATATGTTTGAAAAAAATATTTTCAGCCAAGAAAACTATATATGTTTGGAACCATTAAAAAATAAAATTAATTTCATTTGACTTGAATTAATTTTTTTCATTTGGAAATAACTATCATGTATAGAACTTATTGTAAAATCAAATCAATTTCAATTTAATAACTTTTCAAACAAAAGGTCTGATTTATAAATAAAATCAATTCATAAATTTTATGTTCCAAACATACTTAAGTTATACCAAAACCCAAGAGAAAAGTAGAAATTTTCAAATTATGATATATATGTGTGTATGTGCATCAGCTTACTATAAATGTCGTTGGTAATGGTCAAGAAAAACAGCCTCACTATGTCTTGGAAGGGCAGATTAATGTGGAGGTCCTCCCGAGTCTTTCCAAATAAAAACTCCACCATATGAGGGTGTCCATAAGAAGATGCCAAATGAATTGGCAACATCTCTTTATGGCCTCTAATCCATACCAACCCTGGGTTCTTGTGGAACAAAATTGTAGCAATTTCCACATTCCCTGAAATGGCAGCTATACAAAAGGCAGTATTCCCATCTGCCTTGCGAATTTCCATATCTTGCATACTCATACATTCTACCAACTTTGCTACAAAACTAGTTTGTTTCATGCTCACTGCGACGTGAAGGGCTGTGTTTCCACCCGCAGTCAAGCGGACACGTACCCAGTTAGGATGAGTTTTATCATACGATGAAGCCTCAACCCAATCCCCTGAGGAGGCTGCCATATAGATATGCCTTTTCAACGTTCCTGCACATCTCAAGTGCACTTCATATCATCAGATTTAACAAAATTCAAGATTAGGTATAATATGTGCATGACATATGTTAAATAAGATATTTATAGATTTATGATGCATGAAATATCATACATGACACAAGGCATTATATTTATGACAATACATCAATTAGACATTACCCTCCCCCCCCCCTTATTATCATTATTATTATTATTATTATTATTATTATTATTATTATTATTATTATTATTATTATTATTATTATTATTATTATTATTTGATGTTAGGAACTATTTATTTATACCACATTCTACATACGCGTCCATAGGTTCGTATGTATTCGTATATACATGCTTAATTCAGTATTGTCAATCAAATAAAATACAAATTCTAACATATATTTATTGGAGGATTCTAAAAAACTAACAGTATGTTATTGTATGTTAATTTGAATATTGTTGAACAAACTTAAGCAAACAAAGACTATGTATATCATATTGAGTGGGTTAAATTTAAGGGAATTCGTACCCTGATGGTAGGAGGCCCGAATGCATCCGGATAATATTAATCTGTGACAAGGTCTTACAAGTTTTTAGTTTGTATTTTACTTAAAACAAAAGACATTATTGTGGAATTGGGCATCTGGATGTGTAGCATCCAAGACCTGTGGCTGCACCCTAATTTAAACGTGGTTAGAAATAAATTATATTTAAATATTAATAAAATAAGTTTAAGATCTACACAAATTGTATTCATATCTAGGTATAATTGTTACTCATTAAATTTTTTCGTCAAATAATTTTAATCCATGTTGACATGATAATATTGTTTGATCTAATCTACATAATTTATGTTGACTATTAAATTTGTTCAATTTTTTTTCAAATATAAGATTATATAACCCATCAAAAGAAATATATAAGATTATATAAGAATAGAAATGATTTCTTCTTCTTTTTCAAACCCGAGATTGTGCATGCTCTACTTCCACAAGAATGCCCAGTTTATCGCAATCTATAGATATGTCATATGTCGCGCAAAGGTTATAACAGTAATGTTATTCATTTCATTAGATATAAAAACGCATAATATGCTTGTAATTAAATTTTAATATAAATTAGCGCATGAATAACCATATTGATATTATGTAAAAGAAATCATATTAGTATATTTTTATATAAACTTATATATATATATATATATATATATATATATATATATATATATATAGAGGAGGATCAACTTACATGTAGGTGTAAGTTTTTTTCTCTTACACTCATTTTCAACCATTAGATCTACTTTCATCTAATAGTTACCTTTAATGAAATAATCTCAACCATTAGATGAAAGTAGAATTAACGGTTAAAAATGGATGTAAGAGAAAAAAGACTTACACCTATGATAAATGATCCCTCCTCATATATATATATATATATAAAGACATAAGCAATGTCACATCCACCATGCGTGACTTGAAGAAAATGAATGATATATATTTTCATCAAATACCATGAGACTAAATCAATCCATTAAGGAGCTCAAAAAGGGTATCACGCTCAAGGCAATAGAGATGAATGGTCAAGTCATTATTGAAGAAGTAGTCTACATTGGTTATTGTCAAGTTGATGGACCAAATATTTGTCAAGATATAAAAACGACTAAAACTATAACAGCATGATCAGTCTTCTCAACAACCTTAAGGGAGTTGCTGGAAAAAAGAAGGGGGAAAAATGATGAAATAGTAATTGCGAAACCAATTGCAAGCAGTGAAATTAAAGTGAACTAGGACTGTCAAACTAATTACCATTCTAAGAAATGCAAAAAAAAAAAAAAAGAAAGAAAAGTGAAGATATGAATTGCGATTGTGCTCTTTCACAGCTGTATATAATTAACAGTTGTGCTATTTTTTCATATTTTTCGCATACCATATATACATATGGCGATTCACGAATATATAACCAATGATCAATAAGTTGGTGACTTAGAATATTAATTGATGTATAAATAAATGGTGATTAACACATCCATTAATGTCTCAATCACTGTATAATATATGACAATCATTAATTATTTACATATGAATTAGTAAGTGTATAAATGGTGTGCAACAAAATATGTGGAAGTAGACTTTTCCAATAACTGATGGCAACAGAAACGCAGCCTCTTATGTACAAAAACAAACCAAAAAAAATATCTTATATTGATAACATCAATCCAACAATGTCCCATCCAACGCAAGAATATACATAATAAGAGTAGAGAATTTTAAAGATTTCATGTTAAACGTACTCTCAGGCTTGGGCATGTCATCTGCAACTGATAAGGTAATTGCATCGGAGTCGGACATAACTCTTGTTGAAGGTTACTGATCTTGTTCTTCCTTCTTTCTTTCTGGGAAATCCCTAAATTGCCAGTTCATTTTCCATTCAATCTGGGACTAAAACCTGCATAAAATTAAGTAGTGTTTACATGGAGCACATATGTACACTTAGAATCAAGTCGTATGTTTCAAGTTATATATAAGCACAATTGAAAGATTACCCGGTTAAGATATTAATGAGATGAAATTTTAGTCGAATGCCAACACAAATCGACTTGATAATCAAGTATAGGATAATTCTAATTAATTAAATATATAGTGGAATCTTGTTCTTTCTGCTACTCCAAGCAAGTTGTTATATACTTTATATTTATGGCGGTGAACAAGGGATTAAACAACTTAACTAAGCACTAATGAGTATAGACTAGAAAAGCTAAAGAGGGAATAAAGAAGTAAACACTATTAAGTATTAATGAGTATAGACTAGAAAAGCTAAAGAGTGGAATAAAGAAGAAACACTATTAAGTATGAAATCTAGCAAAGGACGAATAAAATAACCAAACACTATAAAGAGTCAGTTTGGTACTTACGAGGGTAAAATAATTTGATGATGACGTGACTATGGGCGTAGGTGCTAAGTGATAAAGGTTTACCGACATTTATAATAATCAGTTTAATTATCTTTTTAGTTTTTTTAAATATAATTATTTTGTTTTAATCTTTTTAAAAAATTTGATTTTATTTTGATTTCTTTTAAAATTGTGATAAGTAAAGTTAGTCTTTAAAATCAAGTCACAATAAGAATTAACTTTACCTATTTTGAAATTTAAAAAATTTAAAATAAAGTCAAAAATTTTAAAAATTTAAAATAAAAAATAATTATATGTAAAGGGATTAAAAAATAATTAATAATATGAATTTGAGACAATATTATTGTCAAATGCGATTAGAGGTGACAAAATAGGTTTAACCCATTGGGTTAATCCGTTAATCCGTTATTTTTTAGCGGGTTGAGTTTAAAATTTTAACCTACTTTTATTTTCAACTCGCATAACTCACCTCGCATAACTTGACGGAGGCGGGTTGGCCCATTGGGTTGAGTTATTTTTAAAAGTATTATAAATGAATCTTTTTATTTATATTTTTTATATTTTTATGAGTATGATACTAATTTTATTTTATTTTTTTTATTTTTTTAATCTCTATAAATTATAATTTTTTTATTTTTTTAAAATTTTTATAAATTTTTTTATTTGTTGTACATTTTTTTTATTTTTTAGGTGGATTAAACGGGTTGACCGGCCAACTCGCTTACTTTTTCTCATTTTTTCTTTTAGGCGGGTCAACCCGCCAACCCATCCTAAAACAGAATGGGTTGGCTCTTCCAACTCATTTCTCAAAACGGACCAACTCGCTCCGTCTCATATTTTGGCGGGTTGAAGACAGAGCGGGTTGACCCGTTTGCCACCTCTAAATGCGGTAGAAGTAATATGCTCATCATAAGCAAGATTAATGCCCTACTCTACTAATGTGTGGTCACTCCTTTTTTTTTTAACATCGTCCGGTCAATCATTCTATAAAGCATGGACACATTATTTTAATGTTAGGACCTGTTTGATATATTGTATTAAAAATAATATAATAAGTTAATATAATATATTATAACTTTATTAATTATTTGATATAAATATTGTATTATATAAATTTATTCATCAAATTTCTTTTATACAATAAATGATGAATAATTTAATTAAGTATTGAGAAGTGTGATTAGGCACGATTATATTTTGATGTATAAATTATTATAAAATTTTTTATTATAATTTTAAATACTCTAATATCTCTAATTATTATATATTAAATTTTATATTATCAAATTTTATACTATTATATTTAATATTATCATATTTTATTTTATCTTTTATACCAAACAAACTCATTCATATGTTAAACACGTATTCAACAAGATCTTTATATGACCCACTAATAATAAATGTCTAACAGGCATCCGTACGTGCCAGTTTAAATTTTATATTTTTTGGTTTTGACATATTATAGATACGACGTGAACACAATTATTTAAATTTTGGAAAGAAAAATAACACAAAGGATTTGTTTTAAACTTTTAAATAATTTTTAATAAGTATATATTAGATTCTAAGAGTTAGCTGACAATGTAGTAATTAGTGAAAACTTCTATCGCATAATAATTATAGTAGTGGTGTAAGGGTGAGTATTTGATAAGTGTATAAAATTATTTTTTAAATATTTTATTATTAGATTAAAATATTAAAATAAAAATAAAAATTATTAGAATTAATATATATTTTTAAATTAAATTTCTATTTACTTTAAAATATTCTTAAATAATACTTATATTTTTATATATTTAAACTTAATAATATTTTTATTTTTATTTTTATTTTAATTAATTTAACCTCACGATTTAATTATTTTATTTTATAAATTAATATAAGTAAAGAATTGACGAAAAGACAAAAGTCTAATTGAAAGAAAAGAAAGAACGTGATGGTAGCAGCTTTTGAATTATATTCAATAGAGAGTTTTAATAAGATAATTTTATTGTATTTTAATATTATTATGATTGATTAAATTTTTTATAATAAGATGATGATGAAATTTTAATTATTTTTGTATTATTATGTTGAATTATTTTTATTCAATTTTAGAATTTAATGTTTATTGATTTTATTTTTCTTTCAGATTATATGAATAAAATTTAAGATAAGTTTAGTCATAATTTTTTCATACTTTGTAATTTATTTATGTTATTTGAGTGTTAGTGTTAATTATTAGATATTAATTATGATTTCTTATTAGAGATACATTTGATAATTTGATAAATTATTATTAATTAAGAAGATTTTATCATACAAGATATAATAATTTAATATAATTTATTGTCAAAATTAATCTTAATAGATTCTAAACCTTAGTCATCTTACATTTATTAGAAATCAAATTTGTTTACTATACATCACTTAAATTTACATTTAAAATTAATCTTATTTATTATTAATCATTTAGTATTTTTCTTTAATTTTTTTTCCTTTAACTATTCTTTTTATCCAATTTACTATTATCTTACATAATTATTTTTAATAATTTTAACATTTTTATCACTTTAAATTAAATATTATTCTTTAATGTCTTTATCATTAATTTTTCCCTTGCTCAATTCCCACCACGTGTCAACCACCACGCCTCCTCCTTTGTTGACTCGGTTCGCGGTTAACAGATTCTACTTTCTTCATTTTTTCATTAATATTAGTATTTAGTAAAATTTAATTTTGATGTCCACACTTTCTTTCTATCCTTCATAATTAGAGCTTATGCTGATGCAGATGTTTCGGATCCCAATTCCTGCAACCTTTATGAAAGATCATCCAAACTTGCATTCATGTTCTACAACAATAGAATGAGAACAGTTATTGCCACGAGTTTAATTTTATTCGTTATTAGTGCAAATCTCTTTTTTAAAAGAATGATCTCTTAACGAATAATGAATTAACTTGGTAATTTTATTATTTAATAAAAAATAAACATATTTTTAAGATTTTGAAATATTAATAAACTATTAGGATTTCTTTATTTAATATTTAGAGAGATTTGTTTCACTTATAGAGTGAAAGAATACTTTGAGAAACAATAATTAGGAAAATCTTAGGTTGATTATTTATGAGAATTTAATATTATTTCACTTTTTTATGTTATCATTTGATTTTGTATTATTACATTTTTTATCTCTTATATAGTTATTATTGCAGTATTATTTTTTAAATAATATGACACATATAAATATATTATAATATAAAAAGTATACTTGCATTCAATAAAAATTAAGTCTTTAGCCTTCAGAAAAAATAAAAAAGTAAAAATTAAATCTTTAGTCTTCTACAAAACGATATTTATTTCTAATATTTTGAAAGAACCAAACTAAACAATGAACTTATTAATTGATAAAAGTAATATAATCACACTCCTTAATTATTTGATGGTTGTCCTCAATTTCAATTTCTTTTTTTTTAATATTATATTTGGATGATAGGTAATAAAAGGAAGAGAAAAGAAATGAGGGGAAGAAAAATAACTTTCATTGTTTAGGAGTTTTAAAATACATGAGAATGAAACGGAACATATGAAGAACTATTTCTCTTCTCTTCTCCTCAAATGCCCAATTTTTGTTCCCTCCAAAATTGAGGTGAAATGGAGGAAACACATGAATAATGAAATTTTGTTTCGTTCTGTTATTAATATTCTAAACAAAGAGTATAGTAATTATGTTTCATTCATTCACTTTCATTTTCGATTCATCCTCACCTATTCTGTTATATTTTATTAATGAAAAAATATTCAAACACAGGGTAAGCATTTTTTAATATAAAATGGATTAAGTATTAATGTTTATCACAATTATTTAATATATAATGATAATTATATAAAGTTAAAAAAAACTAAACAAATAGGATGCCGATTTAAATTATTATTTATTAGTTCATATAAAAAAATGGAAATAAATGATGAATCGTTGTAAAAGATTGACCTAATGATTCTTTTGATTATATAAAGAGAAAAATAAAGATTTAAAAGGAAATTTTAAAACTCTCAAGTATTAAATGCACATATTTTTTGTTTTTTTTTCTTAGTTAAATAATTAAAATCATTATTCACCCGACGGGTATGAACCAATATTTCCATATAGATAGGGTAGATGTTATTTAAATAGGATTTAACTTTTTTTCATGTTATAAGAGGCATATAATGAATGTATTTATGTAAATATAAAATAATAATAATAATAATAATAATAATAATAATAATAATAATATTATTATTATTATTATTATTATTATTATTATTATTATTATTATTATTATTATTATTCCATCCATTTCAAAATATATGTGGTTTTGTAGAAAAAATTGTGTTTTATTTAATCTAATAAGACATTAATCATTTTGTTTCAACAGGCATTTATACAAAATGGAATGAGAGATAGCATTAAATATAATTATATTTCTTTTAAAATTGAAAATATTTAATAAGTTTTTTAATTCTTATAAAAAAACCTTAACCAACACATATATTTTTAAACCGATAACGTATTAATCTATTATTGTGTCTCATTGTTCAAACTTTCTACGTCACAATCCAATCCTCAAGCTCAAGATACATATACATATATATATAAAGTTACAAACCTTCCAATTATGGCCATTTCTTATATTTATGTTTCTCTTGGTCGACAAAAGCAAATGGTGTGAGGTGTGCATTATTAATCAGACCCGGCTATTGTGGCACACAATACCAATACGTGAGTCCTGGAGTCTCTCTCTCTCTCTCTCTCTCTCTCTCTTTATATATATATATATATATATATATATATATATATATATATATATATATATATATATATATATATACGTTTCTCGTCCAACGTTATACTCCAACTTATTTTCACTGTATGCCACGTGACTGTATACCACTTTCATTTTCCCTCCCTCCCTCCCTTCTCCGCGCGCGCCTCGTCTATTTTTTTGTTTCTGAAATTTTAAATAAACGCATCTGTGCTTGAGTCTTTCACTCTCAGTTTCTCTCCCATTACATCTCTTTTTCCTTCTCTCACTCTCGGTTTTTCCCATTTCTCTTGCTCCAGGTGCCAGCTTCTCCCCCACCACCATCCACATTTGCCTCTGTGGCCACCAAAACATCAACTAGCCACCAAGACACCACCAACTAGTTTCAAGCTAGTTTGCCCCAACCATGAACCAGACAACCCACATCCTAGCACCAAATCCCGCAAGCACCAGGCCTACCAGTAACTTGAAGTAGCACCAAGAACCACCGCGCACCGGTCGCTCCACCGTTTGAGGTGGTTGCCCATCCTAGCTTCTTCTTCCTCAAGTTTGTGGGAAAATTTCAGAACCCAATAACGTGCAGTGGTAGCCTTGTATTTCAAAACAAAATTTAGGTAAATTTCATTTCTTATTAGTGGTATAATGACTGTAATGTGAGTTAAAATCATAGCTTGGTGTTAGTTTGTAATAACTACTGTTGTTCTTTATTTTGAGGCTTGTGAAATACAAATAAGTGTACGTGCTTATAATCTATTTGAGAAAATGCCTATTTGAATGGAGTGAATTAAAATAGAGATAATGATGTATGAGGTTTTTTTCTTAGACTCAGTGTTGATATGATATGACAATAGTGTGTATTTTGTTGAATGAAAAAGAGTTATTGTGGTATGCAAGTGTTTGAAGAATGAATGATGTGTTGCAAAGTATTTAGATGGAATGATTTGTGGTGGTTGATGATCTGAAAAATTTTCTGGTTTGTAGTGTCAATGTGATTTGAATTGAATTTTTTTTGTGTTTATGTTTTGGGGAATAGGTTAATTATGGAAAATTAGCTCTTCCAAGGTCGTAGAAAACTAGTGAGTGAAAGTAGAAATGAAATTATCATATTACAGATGTCCATTTTCATCATTAATGACAACTGTAGGAATGTTTCATATTCAACTCCTACAACTTATTTCTTATGGTTTATACCAGCAAATGAGAAATGTCATACTTTCGATCCTCAGTTTGAGATTCTCCCCTGCAAAGCCTTACTCTAAAACCTTTTAAGATAGAACATTCACTCAAATCTCAGAATCGATTTATGCTTCAAATTTAAACACTGTATTAGGATATTGAATAATTAAAAAAAAACTCATATAATGATAGTAAACAATGTTCAATATGAACCTAAATTATTTATTACTGCATCTGACAAGAGTCTAAAAGTTGTTACATGTGCATATAAATCCACATGAAGTTCTTTTTCTTTCATTCTTTCCTTCCTAATTCTATATCATAGGAAGATATCAATCACATTTAGACGATTCAAAACATAAACCAACCACATAGTCAGTGGGCATGTACTATATGTTATTCAGTGAAGCCATCATAAGAATATCAATTCGTGCTGATTAATCAGCCAGTCAACTGTCAAAGCACTGCTCAATAAGAACTCAACTGAGTCTGAAACACTAACCTTTTGCCTGTTGTTCTCCTGTGCTTGGCTTGATATGATCCACAATATAACTGATAACCTCTTTCAATGTAGGCTTCCTTTTTTCGTTGAAGTTCCATACCTCATTAATAGTATACCCACCGCTTGCATTGTATTCATTTAATTCTTTCAAGGCTGTAACAACAGCTACATGCATCTCATCTCCCCATTCTTGCTTGAGACTTTGTAACTTCTCATGTTTCTCATATATAATTTCCTATATCGATGCAACATAATTTTTTATGTTCAGTATTATACATTTTGCAACTTCCACAGGTAAATGTGTCAATACTTATTATTAAACAGAAGATAATTACAATAACAAGATAAGAAAATTAACCAGAATATGAAGAAGATTTTGGTAACAACTAGCAAGGTCAGGTGAGTGGTTAAATGTGCTTCATGGCATGTTTCCTTTTATGTTATCTTAAGCCTGACTAGGTTGTTTTACTTTTGGACTGTAAGGGGTTTCATGTTTTACTTTATCAACCTTCTCTGTTTTGGCAAAGTATTCACTTGTGCTTGTAAAGTTTTACAAATAGCCTCTTCAGTTTGATAGTGCGCGTAAGTAGTACATAGACAGAGCTTGTATGAGTTTGTGTGAGTTGAAATGTCTTTTGTTTAAAGAGAGAGAGAGAGAGAGAGAGAGGGATATGTGTGAAGTTTATGAGATGAAGTGACAAAAAATAGAAGATAAACATGGCATGAATGTGCTGTGAATGAAACAAGTTAGACGACATTCAGTTGGAGGTGGGTGAGTGCCTGCTGTGATTGACATTAACTAAATGCAAACGATTTTGATGTCGACAAACAAGAAAACAATGGAAAGACAACGAACAAGTCACAAGGAATTCAAGATTAGCATGTATGTCATAGATGTTGTGTAAAGGTATATTAAGGATTCACTCCAAGCTCAAATGACTTTCTTAAAATGAGTTTGAAAAATGATTTTTTAAGTTAGAGTCAAAAGGTTTTTGAAACACCTATTTGAAATCTCTAATCCTTTTTCAAGTCAATTTCCTTGTATGAGCCAAAACTGAAATAAGTCATTTTGGGAACTAACCAGATTCTTAATGATCACAAACTGGTATCTGTCTTGTTAGGAGCCAAATTGTAAGGTCCCTAACCAATTAGGAGCAGCTCCTGATCGGTTAGTTTATTAAAACATTATTCTTTCCAATGCCTAACCGATTGGGTGAGAGACCTAATCGGTTATTTTCATTCTCAAAAGCCAAAGTATTTATGTCTTAACCAATTAGGTGAGAGCCTTAACCGGTTATTTTCTATCTCAGAAACCAAACTTATCAAGTCTTAACCGATTAGCCTGAAGCTCTAATCGGTTAGCAGCTTTCCCAGAAACCATTTTTATCATGTCCTAACCGATTAGGACACATCTCTAACCGGTTATTTAACAAAACAGAATCATTCCTTTATGGCTTAAAAGGGCCCTAACCGATTAGGGTGCTTGGTTAACTGGTTAGTCTGTTATTTTGAAAAATCAGAAGAAGCTCATAAGGGCTATATTAATGAGCATTTAATGCTCCCATCTACCCCTAACAGCTCTCAATGGCCCTTAACCGATTTGTTGTTCCTTAGGCTTAGGGAACTTTAAATGACACACGTAGTTCAAAATGATAAAGTTGGTGCATGTCTATGAGTTGTGACCAATACGATTGATTATTCATGTGTGCTTTAATCTTGCTGAACTGGTTAAAATTCATACTTGGTCTATGTATATGCAGAATACTTAAATGGACAGCTCACGGGCAAGAACCAGGTGTCAAAGGTCCAACATGAATTAGGTAACCAACTTGGTTAATATATTAGAAAAAATGTTTTATACGTGTTTTGCTATGTGTATATGTTGACTAATTTGTTCTCATAATGCAGAAGGTGCAATTGAGGCACGTTTACACTCCGAGGTTGTTGACTGAGGTGAATAGCTCACTGACGGGTGCCCAAAAGTCCCGCATCGAGTCTACTCCATTCAAGTCATTGTTATATATGCCAAACAATTTAGAAATCAACTGTGTATTGTTGTGGGAGTTAGCATCTAGATGGGTTGAAAGAGATGGGGGTTTAGAGTTAGGGGGAGGGTTATCCTGTTCAGGCCGTTAGACGTATGCTTGACACTCGGATTACGGATTGATGGGGAAAGAGCAACCCGACGTGACGATGGAGTGGGCCAAACTTTGTCCTTATTTAAGAGGGACGATGTAACCATCAGCACAGTTTATCTCCAGCTGTATCAGCACGTAGGGAACAATGAAATCGATAACTTTTGTCGACTTTATATCCTACTTGCATTTGGGGAGTTCTATTTTTCCCGTCACAGGTGTGAACGTGCATTCTGCCTTCACACACCTGTTGGATGAGTTGGACTCCCTAGATAATTATAGTTGGGGTATGGCGGTGTATGATTTTTTGGTTGATGACTTGACCCGAGTTACACGTGCATTGAACGAGGGTAAGAATATCCACCAAATCCATTTAATGGGATGTGCTGCACTCTTGCAGGTATATGTTTTGTTATTTACTATACTTCCTGGTTGTTATTATTCTTTATACAAAATTATTACTATTTTCTGGTCTTTTCTTGCTACACCATTTTGATACCATACATGTCATTTTTTACAATGTTTGGGCTTTTGATAACCTCTCATTGCACCCCACATCAACTGTGACAAGTGGTCAATCCTTCCCACGATACTTGAACTGGCACGTGTTTAGGGCGAGGGAGGAGAAAGTACGCGCAGCTTTTGAAAAAAAATAAGGTAATGTACAACTTTTAAATAGTGTGTGTAGTGCTGCGACATGTGTATGACAATGATTTTGTATTAAAAAAAATTATGGTCTCTAGCCGTAGTAGTCCACCTTCACCATACTTAACTACGTATCTGTTGGTTATTGACATGTAGGTGACTAAAGATCTAGTTGCATCGAGAGAAGAGAACCAGATTGACATATTCAGGGATGCAATGGCACCTGAGTAGCGACATGGTGTTCGACATCACCGACCGAGGCCATTTGAGGTGGAGGCCCTTGCCAGTCATATTTTCAGGTGGTTGCTGAGAATTTGCAGATGAATAAAAGGATTGCTATTTTGGAAATAGAAGTGAGTACATTGAAACAACTATTACTACACCGGTCAGTGCCTTCACCTACACGTTGTCCTGTAGGCAGTCTAGTATGTGACCAGGGTACTCCTTTGTACGGATTCGATGAAAGTGGTGAGTCGAGCTAGCAACAACCGCCAGTCACAGACACCCCGAACTCCAACATTTGCACCCGCGTTAAGGCTCGGCCCAGGAAGCATGTGGTTGGCAAAAGCACCTGAACTCCATACACCAAACTGCAAAATAATAAGAAGAAAATGAATCTGTATGCCCAACTTTTTATCTACTGCACCAAAGTGCTGAAGAAAGAGGACCATGATTCCTCGTAAGGTTTTGAATTACCAGCATAGCATGCTAGATAAGTATAATACTGATTTTACTTGGGCTAACATTTGCCTTTCGCGTGTTGTACTATCTCAGCATTAGACGTATTGTTTTGTGATTTATCTTTAAACAAATTCTTTTGGGTTGTGGTGTAGGGTAGTGGTGAGAATGTACGATCAGTTCCTTACCATTACAGATGCCTCTTGCATGAAGCCAAGAGGGTGGGTCAACAATATGATAAGAACGGATTATGTTCAACCCATAATTTAGATTTTGTTTATCACTCTTACTTATTGCGCTGGGTCACATATAAAGACCTTCTTTAATTCACTCTCTCAGGTTATTATGCTGGCTATAAGGGTTTTTGCAGGAGATGAAATGGATCGAGCATGAAGAGTAACCCGTCACATGTTTTGTCCCACGTTTATGGTAACAACAACATGCTCAATTATTTTAGAACTGTATGCCCATTGACAATGAAACCTTAACTTATTGTTAGTTATTTATTAAATGTAGGATTTTGTGAAAAGTGGAATGTAGCATTTTATATCACATCGCCACAGGCCCTGACAGAGTATTGACGACTTCATGCCTCATGTTGCAGTGGGATATGACATCGCCCAATGCAACTTGGCAACTTTTACGCATTATTTGTAAAAATTGACGTGTTTGGCTGCATACACTTTATTAGGCAACATCTGTAGTTTAACCTATCATGTGCCTAGTTGGATTGTGTGTAGTGTTTTGTTTTCTAAATACCGTATAAGAAAAAAGCATTTGAGGACTGATAATGCTATTTATGTATGGATATTACAAGGAACACATTCAATTTAACGTTGGATACATTTCCTCATGTAGATATTCGCTCTAGTTGTATTTGACTACCATTGGTGGTGTTATGCATTGGACCCAAGAATTAAAAAGTTGTACTTGTTGGATTCGATGGGCAACCACAAAGACACTGAAAAAGCTAGGCTGGACCTTTTAATGGTATCACACTCCTCTAATGCTATTGTAATGATAATGTATTAGTTGTGCTGTACATTTTGCCTATGAACTTTACTTTGAATTTGTAGAAGCGTCGGTTTGAAGAATTGTTGCATATAATTAGTCCAACCTTGACGAATGACCGTCCTTTAGAGCTAGTGGAGGTTGACTTACCCCGGCAACACACTTCGTGAGTACATTTGAATTTATTTAAAAATAATAATTGTTATGTAATGGCATAGGTGTTTAATCTTTCCCTTTGTTCTTGCTTGTGTGTTATTGAATCAGGGATGATTGTGGAATATATGTTATCAAGTACATGGAGTTATGGGATGGACACAATATGTTCGGGGAGAAGACTATGCCCGAATGGAAAGAGGTGAGGGTGCATGGGCATTTTCTGATTTAACAATTACATTCTTTCAGGTTATTTATTTATTCATATTATACTGGTATAGGTTAAAGTCACACAAATGTGACGTGACTTATTATGTAGCTGGGTCTTGCATCCAAAGAACGAGTGTAGAGAAGAAGTTTTGAGAGCTGCAAATGCTATGGAGTTGCTATCTTTATTTGCATGTTTTATTCCACACAATTTAGCTTGGCCCTATGTATAGTTACCCTCAACTTTGGGAACTCTTTAGTGGATTCATCAGGAACATATACTAATCAACAACTTGTATGTAATGAATTAACCATTTACTAATGGATTCGGTGTTGCGTTTTATATTATGGACTTATTTGGAACTGTATTTTATATTATCCTGCAACTTGTCGATATTAGCCATTTTTTCATAGTATATTGACCAGTTATGTTGGACCTCACCAAGTAATGAGATTCACCAGAAACACAAAAATGCATCAACCACTTATTTATAATGAATTAACCAGTTACTCATGACTCACCAAATAGTGAGATTGACCACCTTAACCACTTAGAATTCTGACAATGTTAGATGACATTTTTGGGATTAACCAGAAACTTATACTGATTAACCACTTAGGCACAACTGATAAACCACTTATTTTGGAACTGACCACGTACTGACATTCACCACGTTTTGCATGTTTGTGTTCAAAACAACATTTCACCTGAAAGGACAGCTGATTGCTTCGTTTCTAACTATTTTGCTGCTTTAATGGGGACATTTTAGAGATTCACCAGAAACCTTAGAGGTAACTGATTAACCACTTAGAAATGAGACTCACCAGGCAATGACATTCACCACTTTTTGTATGCTTGTGTGTTCAAAACAACATTATAGGTGGCAAGGACAGCCAGTGCTGCATGTCTAACTAGTTTGCTCCTTTCATGGGAACCCTTGTTGGGATTCACTAGAAATCTATACTGATTAACCACTTAGAGGTAACCGATTAACCACTTAGAATTGGGACTCACCAGGTAATGACATTCACCACTTTTTGCATGCTTGTGTGTTCAACACTACATTATAGGTGGCCAGGACAACCAATGTTGGATGTCTAACAAGTTTGCCCATTTCATGGTAACTCTTGTAAGGATTCACCAGATACCTATACTGATTAACCACTTAGAAATGGGACTCAATTGGCAATGAGATTCACCACTTTTTGCATGCTTTTGTGTTCAAAGCATCATTACACATGTAAAGGACAATTAGTGAAACATTTCTAACTAGTTTGCCCCTTTAATGGGAATTCTGGTAAGGATTCACCAAAAACTTATACTGATTAACCACTTAGAGGTAACTGATTAACCACTTCAAAATAGAACTCACTAGGCAATGAGATTCACCACTTTCAGCATGCTTTTGTGTTCAAAACATCATTACACATGTAAAGAACAGCTAGTGCAACATTTCTAACTAATTTGCCCATTTAATGGGAACTCTGGTAAGGATTCATCAGATACCTATACTGATTAACCATTTAGAGGTAACTGATTAACCACTTAGAAATGAGACTCATTAGGCAATGACATTCACCACTTTCTGCATGCTTTTATGTTCAAAACATCATTACACATGTAAAGGAAAACTAGTGTAACATTTCTAACTAGTTTGCCCCTTTAATGGAAACTCTGGTAAGGATTCACTAGATACCTATATTAATTAACCACTTAGAGGTAACGAATTAACCACTTAGAAATGGGACTCACCAGGCAATGACATTCACCACTTTCTACATACTTTTGTGTTCAAAATATGATTACACATGTAAACGACAGTAATTGCTTCATGTCTAACTAGTTTGCCCCTTTAGTGGGAACTCTTTTAAGGATTCACCAGAAACCTATACTGATTAACCACTTAGAGGAAACTGATTAACCACTTAGAAATGGGACTCACCAGGCAATGACATTCATCACTTTTTCATGCTTGTGTTCAAGACAACATTACGCATGTAAAGGACAACTAGTGCTTCGTGCTAACTAGTTTGCCCATTTATAAGTTTTACTCTTGTAAAGATTCACCATAAACTTATACTGATTACCCACTTAGATGTAACTGATTAACCACTTAGAGGTAACTCTCACCAGGCAATGACATTCACCACTTTTTGCATGACTTTGTGTTCAAAACTACATCATAGGTGGCAAGGAAGGGCAAGTGTTACAATGCACTAACTGGTTATTTGCTCAAACAGAGAGCTCCTCTCTCATTCATACAATGCACTAATCGATTAGCCCAATAAGCTAACCCATTATTTGCTCAAACAGAGAGCTCCTCTTTCATTCCTACAATGAACTAATTGGTTAAACCCAACCTACTAACCGGTTATTTTCTCAATCAGAGAGCAAATTTATCGTGCTAATCGGTTAGGCATCATGCTATAATCGGTTAGCCCAATCCTTCTAACCGATTATTAAGCCCCTCAAATCCCCAAAATAGTAGCCTCCCTTTCATTTTTCACAACGGTCCCCATACCTCCATTGTCATCTTCTTCTACCTCCCACAAACACGCACTACTCTCCACTTACACCCACTACTTTATAGCACTCTGCTCTAACTAAAGTCCATTGTTTTTCAAAAATTATCATCTCCCCTCACACTTTCTCCCTCTTCAAACGTGTCCAACCACCATTTTCATCCACCATGGCTAGCAACTCCTTCAACCCGAAAAGGTCACGCTCCAAAAACCCAAATGTCCCAAAGGAGACACCTCCGACAAAAAATGACCCTGATTTCTCCATAGCCTTGAACCTTGGAAGATTTTTCTCCCAACCTGCTCAAATGAAGAAATACCAGTTGGAATTTCATGCTCGACGCATCATTTCACCAAAATGGATGGATTGGAAATTTTTCATAGATGAAGGATTCACTTCATTGACAGAGCTCCTTGAATTCCATGGATTGAGAACACTTGTCACTACCAATCCCGGTATTTCTATCTTGAACCTACGAAGGCTTTTTTCTGCAATTTAACTATTGTGGGCGCAAATTTGGTTTCTGAAATCAAAAGGCATAAAATTATTGTGAATCCAAGTCAGTGGGTTCCTCTCTTTGGTCTTCCTCACTCTGGAGAGAAGCTTAAATTGGAAAATCATAGCTCATGGAAAAATTATAGCAGAGATCAAGCTGTCATGGGCATGCTTCAGGATGGAATTCAAACGCCAAAAAGGACTTTTACTACAGGCCATTTGAAGTTACAGGATCGTCTTCTCCATTTTATTGTAACTCATATCCTAGCACCAATGGCAAGTAACTATGCCCTGGTTGAAGAGGATGACATCTTCATGGTGTGGCTACTCAAAGAACGCAAAAAGATCAACTGGCCCCATTACATCATACATTACATGATGAAAGCTAAAGGAAAGGCAATTATGAATCTTCCTTATGCCTTATTAGTTGCTCGAATTCTAGACCATTACAATGTCCCCCTAATGGATGATGGAATTGTAAAAACTGTGGGTCCCCACAAGTTTGGACTTGCCTCTCTCAATCGAATGCAAGTGAAGAACATAAATGGCGAATGGACTTATGGTCGTGGGCATGTGGCAGCACAAGAAGAACTTCCTGCCGCTCCGACTGATGTTCCTATGGAAGAGGCACCAGCAACAAGTAGCATCTCAGAAGCTACAAGTGAATCACGCATTCTTGCTGCCATTGCAGATCTCAGAACTTACCAGGAGCACAGCAACTCAGTGATCTTCGATCGCTTAAGTGCTATGGAGGATCGGCTGGATAGGCTCGAGCGTCGCTACCCAGCACCCGAGGACCATAGGGCTTAGGTATCGAATATCAATTTCAATTATAGCACTGTTTCGACAATGTATGCTTTTGTTACAATTATATGTTGGACATTATGTTATGGCTACCCAAGTAATTTTTGATATCATGTTTTTCTAGTTGTGCAATTTTTCTAACCAGCATGGCATGATTAACTGGCCACTTGGACATGTTGTAATATGGTTTGCGTGCTTGTTTTGGATGGGGTCGTACAACATTGCATGTAGGTCTTACATGTTGGGTAAAGATATGTTAGGATTCACTCTAACCTCATCGAATGACTTTCTTAGAATGCCTTTGTAAAATCACTATTTCCATCTATGAAAGCATAGTGTAAACAAATGATTTTTAGTAAGGATCAAAAGCTTTTCTGAAAACCTATTGCAAATATTTCCTTTCTAAGTCAATAACAAATGTAGAGCAATTTTAGAGCCAAAACAGATACATGTCATTTTGTGTTTTTAAATGAACCAACCAACTAGGCTAAAAGAATAACCTGTTATATTGACAGTTAGAGGCCAATTTCGAAGGCCCTAACCGATTAGGAGCAGTTCCTAATCGGTTAATCTGATAAAACAGAGGCATTGTCTGCTGATATCTAATATTCCTAACCGATTAGTCAAGTTGAGTAATCGGTTATTTGCTTTCTCAGAAGCAAAATATCTTCATTTCCTAACCGGTTACCTTACGGACTTAACCGATTATTGAAATTTACAGAAGCCAAGTGATAGAGTTCCTAACCGATTAGGAACCTCATCTAATCGGTTAGAACGATACAACAGAGGCATTGCCTCTTCTATTATTTTTCATGCCTAACCAGTTAAGGTGACTTGGTTAATCGACTAATTGAGATAACAGAAGCATTTCCTGTTGTTTCTAAAATGGACCTAACTGATTAGGATATAGCTGTAATTGGTTATTCACTAAAACATAACTGATTAGTGGTTGAACCAAGATAAAGCATTGTGCAAGTTCTGCTATATTCACTCTTCAGTATTGTGCATTGCTTTATTGAATTTGCTTTCATACTATATTGTGTGATTGTTGTATTCATAAGTCAAGATGTTCATGTAATCCATCTATTCATCTCTACTAATTAAATATCTTCAATGAAAATAGTGCTTAAAGACTTATGCGAAATATTTTGTGAACTTACAAAAGAATCCATTATCACTTCTGCTATTCTTAAGGCTGAAGGTAAAAATACACAAATTACAGCTGGATTACAAAAGAGCCATCTATCGCTTATGTATCACATTGTATATCCATGTACATCACCTGGGTTGTGGCATTGCAATAATACAATCCTACGATTCACCCTAAAAAATTTATACACCTTCCTCCTTTATGTGTGATTACATGTACTTTATACACATTAGACATGTCAAGTATAAACAACAACAGTACAGAAATAATCCACTTAAAAAGGATAAAAAAAAACTACTTAAGTGAGTTCCTTATGATACACTAATATCTTTTTGCATAGTTGCCATAAAAAAATATCCGCCAAATCACAGTGTGATCATACATTCACTGTCATTGCTCCTACGTATTTGTTAGCACACTTGGCCCATGCAAATTATCCCATATACCAAAAAAAGGAAATCAACCTATAATACAACAGTAGATTGGATTAGTGCAAAAATATACCTTTGAAGCATATACATGAAGATACCCTATATAATTTAGATGATTTGGCAATATTGTACTATGTCACGGATGAGCAGCTTGTGTATCTTCGAATTGCATTGCATTACCAATAACCACCAAATTAGTGTATGACATTTGACTAGGACAACCTTGGACAAAGACATATAAGCATGTCAATTTCAATGACTAGAATGAAATAAATGAGCATATGTTGGACATGCTTGTGGCCTTTGACTGACATCATGATCAGTTCCTTCTAAGAATGATAAAAAACCAGCTGATGACTCATGTGATAGTTGCGAAACCCAATAGCTACTGTCACACATTGGTACTGCAACATTTGCACTTAGCTCAACAGCTGTTGACTGTTAAGCAACAACATACCAAACATGAACATATAAACTATTCAAGTGAGTAACTTAAAATCCTAAGCACCATTTCAACAATGATTACAAATGATACACAGTTTTGCTGTTTACACACACCATAGTACAATCATCACGACATTCTCTACAGCTATTCATTTCTATAGACGACTTTATGCGTAACTTCTTTCCGTCCATATGACTCGAGCTTCCATCAATGCACTCCTCCATATTCACATTAAAGTAACTTAATACACTAATAAAAAATGATGCTAATCAGTCTAAATGAAACATAGTTTAAACCAAAATATCTCATATAATAATAATAACAAAATTCATATATACATACCTCAATTGTCAAAGTTTGACGACGTTGGTCCTTTCTCTTTCTCAATTTGTGGACTACTCGATCAACATTAGATATTTTTCTATTGCTTGAGGGTCGTCTTTTTCGTGGTACACGTAACGGACTACGAATGCTAGTGTTAGCAGTTTCATTGCACGCATTCAACTTCCTTGGACGGTCATCACCCTTGTTTTGGTTGTTCTACCGGCTTGCTTAGATGCAGCCATTGAGTGCATCTTGCTTTTATATTCACATAGTCCCTGGTGGAGAGCATCTGTGAGATCCTCAAACTCTGCAGTAACTTCGGCCACCTCATAGAAATGCTTGCATAATTTTTCAAACCTTTGCATTTGTGGCTTCAACATAGTCACATCATAACTGCTCTTTATGTAAGCATGTCTCCATCTAATGTTTTTGTTCCATCTTCGTAAAACATACTTTGACGGCACTTCTTGAACCATTTCATAACCAAGGACACAAAGTGAATGTCTACACATAATTCATCTAAACTTAAACAATAAGCAATTGCAACTAACATCGTGGTTATCACGATTAAATACCACCTCAAAAAATAGCATTCTTTCCTAACCCTCCAACTACCATATCCACCCTCACATGGTAAGTACAAAGCATTCCATCCACACACTGAAGGGATGCAAAACAGTCCGTTCTTCCTCTGAATCCAGCTTGGACCTCAACAAACTTTGCATGGGTGTACTCGAATTGAAACTATCTTTCAATAGATGAGTTTGACCCACATTGAATTATGGAGTCCATTGATTTGAAATCTTCCTGAAATTCCTTTTTTGCCTTGCTTCTCAGAGCATTATCATATTGCTTCACAAATTGCTACAAACTGGTCTTTGAGTTGATATATCCGTCAAAGAAAACATGTATGCTCTCACTGCGTTGTGTTGTTGACATTCCTGCCCAGAAATATTTCTTTAAGAAAATTAGCACCCATATATGCCGCTCCATGTACAAACCACTCAACTAATTGTTATCTTCCAGTTCAAACTCTTTGATGAAGGCAGACCATTTTTCTTCAAAATCTTCCACTGTAACTGTATCATAAACAGCTACTTTCATTGTATTCTTGATATTGTTATATTCAATGCAACCTTTCAGCTTTTCAAGGATTTTTTTCATTATATGCCACAGACACCACCTGTGTCAAGTTGTTGGAAAAACTATCTCAATAACATTTTGCATGGCCCTGCATTGGTCTGTGATAATACCAATAGGTGCCTTACCTGACATGTAACGAAGCCATGATTCAAATAGCCACACAAATGACTCTGTGTCTTCAGCTAAAATTAGACCACATCCAAGCAACACTGATTGGCCGTGATGATTCACATCGACAAAAGCAGCAAACGGCATATCATATTTATTTGTCAAATATGTCATGTCAAAAGTCATAACATCTCCAAATGACTCATAGGTGGCTCTACTTCTAGCATCAGCCCAAAATACATTTTGCACATGAAAATCATCATCAACCTCTATCTCGTAGAAAATATTACTATTATCCTTTTGCATTCTCGCAAAATAATTCTTCAACGCCTTCCCATCACCTTCCTTGCCAATTCTACGTCTTTCCTTGTTGACATAATTTCTAGCATCTTGCTCATTAAATAATAAGTTCTTATACCCTCCTACCTCCTACGCAAGAGACCGGACTGTCTTATGTATTCTCACCCCTGCATCATCATTCAATTCAATTGTTCTCTTCACATGCATGCTAAGATTCCTGTTATCTTTCAACATTCTCGCCTTCACCGGGCTAAGTTCGTGACATTGTTCAAGTATAGCTGTATTGATGCACCATCGTCTATCTGCCATCTTCTTCACTATAATTTTTGCTTCACAGTTTGTCCTTCTAGTTGGAAGTGTGTTCATTGTGTTTGGTATTGTTGACACATGTTTTTCCTGTCTTGAACAAGCTAGCATAACATAATTCACCTTACCATCATCTCCTTTTTTTGAAGTTCTGTTTACAATACCAAACCCCTTTTTGTACGCATATTTCCTATAAAATTCCTTCACGTGCTCCTCCGATGGGAACAACATCCCTCGTTTTGGCTCATAACTTTCAAACTCGCCATCCAAGGCATCACTCATTATGACGTCACATTCACATGCTTCTTCCACATTATCAACAACCTCAGATATATTCAGATTATTTGAACTCTCCATAAAATTTGATTTTGGGGTACTACGCACACCTGCAAATTATCAAATAATCACGGGTGCATGTTAAAAACAAATGATAGTAGATAATGAGGATAGAGACCTATTCAAATGGGTAAACCCTACAAAAGCCACACTTAACCACTTTTGACATGAAATGAAGCATAAAAAGGGAACCTACAACCATGTACAAAACAGCTTATAACTGTAATCATGTAAATCTTCTTTCACTTCAATGTAGCTCAATTGACACCCATGTTAACCAATTACACATAATGTATTAACCGGTTATTTTGGAACTCACCAAGCAATGAGATTCACCAATTTTTTTATTACTTTGTATTCAATACAACATTACACATGTAAACTCCAGCTAGTGCTTCGTTTCAAACTCGTTTGCCCCATTATTGGGAACACTTTATGGGATTCACCAGAAACCTATACTGATTAACTACTTAGACGTAACTGATCAACTAGTAAATTTTGGAACTCACCAAGCAATGAGATTCACCACTTTTTCCATGATTTTGTATTCAAAACAACATTACACATGTAAACATCAGTTAGTGCTTCATTTCTAACTAGTTTACCCCTTTATTAGGAACACTTTTTGGGATTGATCAGAAACCTCTCCAAGCAATGACATTCACCACTTTTTTCAATGGTTTTCCGCCCATCTACTCCCAACGTGTTCAAAACAACATTGCACATGTAAACTCCAGCTAGTACTTCATTTCTAACTAGTTTACCCCCATTATTGGGAACAATTTTTGGCATTCAACAGAAACCTATACTGATTAATCACTTAGACGTAACTGATTAACCACTTATTTTGGAACTCACCAAGTAATGAGATTCACCACTTTTTCCATGATTTTGTACCCATCCACTCCCAATGTGTTCAAATCAACATTACACATGTAAACTCCAGCTAGTACCTCATTTCTAACTAGATTGCCAGAAACCTATACTGATTAACCAAAATATGCAACATTTCACCCCTCATATAGCCAAACTAGAAAAAGGTTAAAACTTCAAGTACCCATTGCAGGAACCTCGAAATATTCTGAACAAAGAGTGGTCAAAACTCACCTGAAATGCAAAAAACCCTTGAAGTGTTCAAACCCACGCGTGCGTCTGAGAGTGAGCGTGAGGCAACGATAGTGAAAATCCAAAGAGGGGAGTATCGAAGTGAGTGTCAAACTGAAAGCAAGGAGACGAGACCAACGTTTGAGGGTGGGAGTCGAAAGCTTTGAGAGGAACAAATGCAAGGTGGAATGAAGATGGAGGAACAGGAGGAAGAGAAAAGGGAGGGAACGAGGAGAAGGGAGGGAACGAGGGAAATGTTGAAAATGAAAAAAATGAAGAGATATTGAAACTGATAGAGAAAGATAGAGAGAAAGGGAGGGAACCAGGAAATAAAAATACAGCAACGTGGCATACGGTGGACATAAGTTGGAGTATAAATGTTGGACATATAGCGCGGTTGCTGTATATATAGACATTCTTTGGTTTCTCCATTCCCACACCCTTTGGGTTTATGCAGTGTTTTAAAAATTGAATCATATTAGCCGGTGAAACCAGTTACATAAAAAATTAGTTATATCTTTAGTTTGACTAATATATAGTTCAATCATGATTAAATTATTAATTTAACCTGTTAAACTAATCGAACTATGATTCAGAAATCTTGTTAGTTTAATTTTTGATTCAATTTTTAAAACATTAAGTATGAGACTAATCTTTTCAAACAAAGAATAATACAATTAGACCTTCCCTATAACTGATGTATTTAGGGTTCAAATCTACGCACTCCTTGATAGGAGAGGTAGTTTACCATTGCGCTTAACTTATATAAATATTGATATAAATATAGATGTCTATCTTTTAGTTTTTTTAATCATATCCATATTTTCTTAAAAAACATAAATCTTATTTATACTCTATAATTGATTATAAAACAACTGAATTTTAATATAAATATAAATAAATATATTTTAAATATTAATTTATTTATAATATTTGTGAAAAAAATAAAATATTAATAATATATATTCTAATATTTTTTATTCTTTAAGCGGTATCTAGGTTAATTTAACCAGGTATTTAAAGCTTTGAGACTAATTATTCTGGACCATGATCTGGAATCATGTCCTATGGGTCGATCCGACACGCAGTATGCTAGAGTCCGTCATTGACGCTCCCAGCAAGAATTTGCTTATGGTATGCGAATGAGATCCCGACTATATGCTTATCGGCCCATGGCATTGGGTAGCAATAACTTTATCACGAGATATGTGCAATGGATAAATCTTAATAATATATGTTATTGTCAATTATGATCTTACAGAATAATAACACTCATAGTTGCCTCTAACTGCCCATAATTACAGTATCTATATTTTGATCTTATAGGGATCCTCTTCAACTAAATAAGGAACATATCTCTTCCTGCGATTATTAGGAGAGTATATCTCTCAAACCTCTATACATACTAGGCTTATTCACTTTCTCAGGTAACTTATCACTCATTGCATAAACCCTACTTGTGCACCGCCTGACTTGAGCGTTGGAGTTCCTTTACAAGTACCAACCCCCCCGGGTCTCAACACACTCTGCTATTGCTGCGCAAGGAGGAAACCACCGTGACATGTCAATTTCAGGTACACCTCTGAATCTACTTCAGAATATTGGCACTGTCTGTGGGAAACCATAAACTTCTATTCTCACTCAACCATGATGAACACGAGACAAAATTCGAGAAGAGACGTTGTGCAAACCTCTCTAGACCAAAAGCAAGCACCAGCGGTGCAGTGCCCTCCCCACCCTGTCCTACCACTAATTATTGAAGCCTCCGCTGTGAGAAACTAGGCACCCAATGCAGAACTTCTATGCGATATGTATGAAACCTCGCTTTCTGATGAGAGCCCTCACTAATCGCATAGGGTTCTTATGAAGAATAGACTTGGAATCCGCATCCAGGGAGTCAATTTTGATGTTCATGGATCCAGAATCTCGGTACATCAGTGCCTGGGACCCACAAACGATGAAGCTGATGACTGTGTGTGTCGTCTAGAACACACGAGTCGATCCCACATATCTAGAAATCAATTCCAAGATATAGTGCAACAACACATGGCGATGTTAGAAGAACAATACCGCAGATTGGAGAATCAATGACAGACCGCGCATGATGGTCAGCCCAGAATGCAACAACAAAACAGAAGGTGGAACGCGGATAACATCTAGAGGGGACCTCACACTAACGCCAATATGTCCAATGTTGTCAATAATAACTCGGACCATAGCGATCAGGAGCAACCCTTCTCTGCCTAACTATTGGAGTATAAAATCCCCAGAAATTTTAAATTCCCTGCTAATATGGAGCTCTATGAGAGACCTACAGACTCACAAGAACATATAGACGTTTACGTCCAATCTATATGCTTTCATGGGGGATCCTCATAATTGTTGTGTCATGTATTTCCCCATTCCCTTAAGAAGGGAGCCCTTAGATGGTTCATTACCTTGCCACGAGGATCCATCATTGGCTGGTCGAACCTCAGCTAGTGTTTCTTGCTCCAGTACACTACTAGCAAGGAACAACCTAGGTCCACTGAGTCTTTATCTAAAATTCACTAAGGGCGCGATGAGCCCCTTCGCAAGTATGTTAAAAGGTTCAGTGTGACATGTATAAATGTGGAAAACATTTATGATAGAATTGCCCTCCATTATGCTAGAAGTAGCCTCCGACCCGATTCTGAGTTCTTCATGTCTTTGGCAAAGAAAAAACAGGAAAACATGTAAGAATTTCGGCAACAGTGCCAGAAATATATAAACCTTGAAGAGGCGACTAAGGACTAGAGGAGATTGGAGAAATGTGAGTCCTCTCACCAGAAGGCCAACCATAACTCACGGTCTCGGAACTCTAAGGATAGTCCACCCCGGGGCAAATACTCCAATTACACTCTTCTAAACACCCTACATAAGACAATCTTGAGAGAAGTGTTACAAACAGAGCTTCGGGACATTAAAAGGATACCTCCTTTAAGGAAACACAAGCAAAAAGATAGTTCCAAACACTATACATGGCACAAAAGCTATGGTAATAAAAATAAAGACTGTTACCAACTCCATGACCCATTGAGTTCTTAATCAGGGTAGGTCGATTGGAACAATATCAGTCGTACTCAAGATAACGAATGTCGCAGAAGGTGGAGAGATAGGAGACGTAGTCCTCAATGAAGCCCGTCTCCACACCAAAGAAGGACCCAGAGTCCCAGGAAAAGATCCCAGAGTCCACCTCACCGTAATACAAACAGTTGACATAATAGGAACAAGGATGCTTCATCTAATGATAACGACAACCACCATGCCCAGCCCAACAGAACCATTAACACTGTTGCGGGTGGATTTACTGGTGGTGGCTAGTCTAATAGTGCTCGGAAGAAAGCCCTTAGGATAGCAGTGCTGAGTGTCTACCATTCCGAGCCTAAGTCACGAACTGGAGAACGGAAGTCATCCCCCATCATCTTTTCAGACGAGGACTACAATGGAATTATCTCGAACCATGGTGATGCACTAGTTATCTTGGGAATAATTTCCAATGTCGAGGTCTGGCGTATTTTCGTTGACCAAGAGAGTTCGATAAATATCATGTTTATGGATCTTTACTAGAAGTTGGAATTCCCACATACAGAGTCAACCTCCTACGATAGGGAGCTTACAGGGTTCATTGGTGAGAAGATCACCCCAATTGGATACTATGAAACCCACTTAACTCTGGGGTCCCCTAAACTATTCAAGACTGTCAAGGTCAGGTTTTTGGTCATAGATTACCCGTCGGTTTACAACATCATCTTAGGGCGCCCTGCCTTAAATGCACTTGGCACTGTGGTATCCACTACCCACCTGGTCATGAAGTTTCCCAGCAAGAATGATGAGGTTGTCATAGTAAGAGGTGACCAAATTGTGGCCCAAAAATGCTATAACTAGAGCCTTAGAATTTGTAGGATCCCAAGAAAGCAAAAGCTAGCATATCTAGCCCAGTCTTGGATGAGATCAATATCCTTATGACCAAACTAGATGTTTGAGAAGAAATATGGGGTACCAAACTGATGTGAATTTTAAGTTATAAACTCAAGTGCAGGTTGTCTCAAGTAATAAATTCTCGAGAATCCGAGGTTGATCCATAGGGAATTGATGAAGAAAAATTTTTTGAGATAAAGAAAATATTTTGTCACAATAATAAAAGTGATAAAACTTAGTCATAAATAAAAAAGATTTACTTGGGTTAGGAGATCCACTCTTGGTAAGTAAATTAAGGACAAGAATAATTTTTTTTATAACTCAATTAGAATCTACACATAACGGAGGATCCAATCAGAAAATACACATTCAAAGTTCATTTAAGATTATATATGTAATTATATTATGGTTCCTTTAATTATCTATTAATACCACCACTTATAAATAGGCTCAAGCATTCATTGTGTCAATATCTTGTTTATAACACATTAAGATCTCCACTTTATAAGGAGGGTTTCTAAAATTATTAGAAACAAAATACAATAAATATAATGACTACTTGATAATATATCATTTAAGCACAAGAAAGAGATTAATTTAACCTTATTTCATTACCAAAAGCTTCACCCTTTCACCCAAGTAAAATAAAAATTAGTTAATCATAGACAAGAGGAAATAAGGAGAGAAGAAGATGAAGATGAACATAATTTCAATTTAAAACAAAAGTAAACTACAACAAGAAAAACAAATAACACAATAACATGATCTTGATCTCTAAACCAAGATGATCAAATGAGCAGCCAATGCTCCCTTTTATAGAGCTGGAGGGAAACAAAATGATAATGGAGTGGTTTAATGAGTGAGTGGATGAGTGGGTGAATGAGTGAAAAATGCCAAATGAGTTGTTTGATAATTGTAAATGAGTGAAAAATTATTGAGATTCTTGTTTCCGAAATGATTCAATGCTGAACTCATGGCTGCCGTCAGAAAATGGAAAAGTAATCTTTATGAAAGTTATAGGCTTTTGTCTTAGCTTTCCAATGCTGCTAGTTTTAGTCCAAAATCATTCCTACAGCTCGAGATATGGCCCAATCTTTGTACACTATTCAGACCCAGCTACAACTCCTCTGTTCTGACTTCTAGGCCCAATATGACCTATTATACTTCCGAATTAACTCTTATGTTCTTCATGAATGTTGTAGATTTGGGTCTTAACTTTTTAATGTCACTTTTGGTGTTAATTAGACTTCTATAGCTCAAGAAATAGGCTGATGAGTACATAGAGGTCAGACTGTCAAGATCAGCACTCTCATTTTTGCTTCAAGTATAATTTAAATTATCCAAACATGTAATTTAGCTCTTGAGGTTTTCATGAACGTTATAGAGAATTATCTTAGATTTCTTACAAGACTAGAATCATATTAATCAGATATTTGAAACTCAAATTATAACTAGTTTACTAAACGCTGCCAAATAGACGAATTAAAGTCAATTCAAGTAATAATTCTTTCAATGATCCAATTAAGTTCAATATTAATAAATGTAACAAAACTAATTTAATTAAGCTTAATTAAACCTTAAGAAGTCCAGTGAAAGGATTATAAAATGAATAAAATATATTACTATCAAATTCTCTTACACTTAACTTTTGCACTCCCGGATAAAACACATAAGACTAAAGCTAGGGAATAAGGAAAAATAACTCAAACTCAAAAGCTAGAAATTTTAAAAGACTCAATTTCTAATAATATTTAAGAATTCAAAAGTTTATAAAAATTAAGAGCAACAAAAAGATTCAATGGATCAAAACATTTATGAGGTAAAGTTTCTTCACATCTCAAACCAACAAGTAAGGAAATTTCAATTGAAAAGCATAAGTAAAAAATGATAGATCTTCACAAGATTCACTCTCAATTCCTCAAGTGTTTAAAAGGTAGGTATTTCACTCAATTCAACCCATGAAAATTTCACTATCATAAACTTGCTTATCTTCTACTTATTTACTACTCAAAACGCATGCACACAAAAATCAAGAGGACTTTATTCAAGGTTGTAATGGGGTCAAGGTAAAGGAAGGGGATAATATGGATATGACAAGTTAAATACCAAAGAAAATAAAAGAGCATTAAGGTTGAGTTAAAATAACAAACCTAAAAAATTCATCCATACATAATACAAATTCCCTTTACATATTCTTTTTGCTTCTCTTTTTTACCTTGTTGACCTTTCTTTACACTCTATTTTTTTTTATTTTGATTTTAGATGACTACTCTTTCCTTTTTCATTAATCGTTTTGTACAAACACCCCCACACTTGTTCAAAAACTCATCCAATGTCAATGCTCTCTTATTCCCTAAGGTTAGGTAAGAACATATTTTTTTAAGGCATGTAATGAGCTAAAAATAAAGAATGATCGAATAAGCTCAAAGGGGTTAAGTAAGGAAAAATATACAAGGTTGGTTATTTGGTTAAAGTAGCTATTTCAAGAAAATTGTCTCAATCATGTTTATGTATGCATGTGAAAATGTCGCCTCAAATAAAGTCAAACCAAGTTCTAGAGTAACAATTCCATGAGTAAAAATCACACAAGAAAGAAAAACAATGGTGCAAATGTTCAATCCATTTATTAATAGGCTCAAAATCGCATAAGGCATATTTCTATCATTCTCAGTCCACCAATTCAACATCCATAACCAAGCATGTGATTTTTAAGAAAGAACACAATTTACTCAATCATGTTATGTTTCCTGAATTTGAATTGCTACTTCCACACAAAATAATTATCTACCTAATTACTCCTTACTATGCCACCAATTTTGATGCGTCTCAAGAGTAAATTTACCTCAAGGGCATAATTTACTCCTTACTCTGTCATCCTTAATTAGTTTTGCTGTTAGTAAGTTGCTGACAAACATATCAATAAACACATTTCCTTAAAAAAAATTGGTTTTTTTTTTCAAACTATCCTTCCCCTTAACTAGATCACAACATTGTCCTCAATATCAAAACATAGTTAGGTAAAGGATAGAAGATGTTACCTATTATTGCAATTATTGAAAAAAAGAAACTTTACACAAATTTAAATAGAAACAAAGTATGATAAATAAAACCAAAGATAAAAGAAAGTTATAGATGAGGTGTCAGATCACACCCACGTTCCTTGCTGCTTCTTTCTAACCAATCTATCTGAGCTATTACTGGATCAAGTTTATAAACAAAAACTTCTAATTTATCAATTAATTTATCAACAGTGGAAGCAGATAGAAGGAGTCATCTTGCCAAAGGTGTGATAAAATTCTGTTCCACAATATGGTTAAGAAAAGATAACAAATTATCAAAGAAACTATTAATATTCAACAAACTTATGGGTTTATAGTGGATGTTCAGTTGGGCCTAAGAAATAATTTGAAAAACTTCTTCCAAAGTACCAAAACCACTCGATAAGGCAATGAATGCATCAGAGTTTTCAAGTATTGCCATCATTTGTCCATGCATAGATTATACTTGAAGTTTCTACCTAATTATTTTTCTAGTGATGTTCTTTTGAGTTAAAGGTCTAGGAATGATACCTAAAACTTGACCTCCTCTTAGATGTGCAAAAAGTAATACAACCCCCATTAATCCAATGTTACCTCCCCCATATACTACACGAATGTTCTTCGCAGCAAGTGTTCTACTAATAGTGCTTGCTGTGTTTACAAATTCTACACTCTTCCCATAACTTGACCCACAAAATACACATATATTGGTAAGTCTACGAACAAAAGCTCCCTCTATTTCTACACTCACACTCCCTTCGAATGATTATGAGTTGAAAGAAAGTGAAGAAAATAGAGTTTTTAAATAGGAAAGAGAATGGAGAAAGGTAATGATAACACCTAAATAGGTAGGTTGGCTGCTGTCAGAAAAGTTTTAAAATAAGAAACACAATTTTTTTTACTATTTTTTATTTTTTATTTTATTTTCTTTTTCTTTCTTTTTTTTAGACTTCAAGAAAATCATTAAGGTAAAGAAGTCTAGAAACTCCTTAAGGACCCTGCCCAAAGGATCGTCTGTCCAAAACTAAGATAAAACAAAAGCATACAAAGATAAAATTATAATAACAAAAGGTGACATATCTTTGAATTGCATGTCACCAATGCAATAAACACTCACTCCCATTTATTTGAAGAAAAGAAAAAGAGAAGAAAGAAACCATCGAGGGTTTCCATCCTGGGTTTGGAACCTGGAGAGTTCACACTTGGGTTCATAACATCAACAAAGATGCTAAAATCTGAAACCTACAATGTCCAAGATCCAGAACACCCCATCCCAGGACACTGAGAGCCCCTTCTATTAAAAGAGAGGATCAAGCTCAGATGTCTCATACGTTTTAGCAGCCGCGGGTTACTTCTCACTAATAACCAAAGTGGGACGCTTCTGCCTATCCATCAACTCCATAGTGCCTAGATGGTGAACATTGGGTTGTGGAGTATGGTTCTCTATAGAGCATGGTGCATGAACCTTTTTTAAGGACCAGCATGCAAAGGTCCACCAGAATCAATGACGGGTCTGCCATTGGCAGGGGCTCCACACTTAATTAAGAGCATGGTACTCTTTCGATCGCCTTATTATTATTATTATTATTATTATTATTATTATTATTATTATTATTATTATTATTATTATTATTATTATTATTATTTAAGAGATGAACAAGATAATATATACATGTTGTTGTGCTTGTGACTCACATCTTCCTCTAATTTTACGCCCAGTAACGACTTAGATGCCTTCTATAAGTCGAGGATAAACTTCTCATCCAATTTTCTTATAAATTGGTAAACAGAGTCTTTTTGAGTCAGATTCCCAAGACTGTAATATTTTTGCTCGTCCCTGAAGAGATTCCACAAATTAAGAAGTTCACGATGCATAACTCCACAAGAATGCATCTCAAGAGTCAATAAAATATCATCTAATTACTCATTACTCAGTCCATTCTTAATAAAGTATATTTTATCTTCTCAGTTTGTGGAAATCATTCACAAAGAATGACATCACGTGTTACAATTTCATCGCGCACATTTATGATAAACTAGCATTCTTTTCACTCTTCTCCTTTTAGAATAAGAACTTTTACCAAGACCCGGTATGTATGGGATAAATGAATTTGAAGATTCACCAGCTAAATGAACTTTTGTTTTGATTATCCAGCGTATATCTTCTGGGATGCCCTTGTGCATTAATAGTATCAGTCTTTCACATCTAGTTTTGTAGATTTTTATTAGAGCATTTTGAGGAAGAGAAGAAAAATGTTTTCTTAAATGCAAGAGAATGACATCCATTTTAAAGGATAAGGAATCAGTTATTATGGAAAACTGAAAAACAAACTGACTTGAGAGTCACGGAGTACCATTATCTATCACTTAACTAGGGTCAAAAAGAATTGCAAAAGAAAGCAACAAAATTAAAATAAATTCTTCTCATAACATAGATTAGAAAGTGAGATGAATTCTACCTCAACAACTTGGTTTTTCAGAAATGGTTTGAGTCTTTGTCCATTGATCTTAAATATATTACCATTCCTAGGGTTCTCAATGTCTATGGCCCCATGAAGATACACATGTTTGATAATAAAAGGACTAGTCCATCAAGATCTCAATTTTCCAGGAAATAGGTGAAGACGAGAATTGTAAAGTAGAATTTTTTGACCAATTTCAAAGATTTTCTCAAAATTGATTTGTCATGAAAAGCTTTTATTCTATCTTTATAAATTTTTGAGTTTTCATATGCATCATTTCTCAATTCTCAAATTCATTTAATTATAATTTGCGTAACTTACAAACATCATCAAGATTTAAGTTGAAAGCTTTAATGACCCAAAATGCTTTATGTTCTAGTTCTACAGACAAGTGACAAGGTCTTCCATAGACTAACCGATAGGGTGACATACCTAAAAATGTTTTGAAAGTAGTACAGTAAGCTCAAAGTGCATCGTTTAGTCTTAAAGACTAATCTTTACGATTTAGGTTAACTATTTTTTTCCAAAACTTGTTTAATCTCCTTATTTGCTAATTCTACTTGTCCACTTGTCTGAGGATGATAAGGGGTGGCAAATTTTATTTGTAATGTCATATTTTTTTCATTAAAGATTCAAATGGTTTATTACAAAAATGTGTTCTCCCATCACTGATGATAGCTCGAGGGATTCCAATTCGACTCAGAATATTTTCTTTTAGAAATTTAAGAATAGTTTTATGATCATTGTTTCGACATGGAATTGCCTTAATCCATTTTGAGACATAATCAACTGCAACCAAAATATACACAAATCCAAATGATGATGGAAATGGACCTATGAAATCAATTTTCCAGCAATCAAAAATTTCACTGACAATGATAGGGTGCAGAGGTATCATGTCTCATTTAGAAATGGAACCCAATTTGTAACAATTTTCACAACTTTTGCAAAAAAGTATAGCTGTCCTTAAATGAAGTGGGCTAATAAAATTCATACTGCAAGATTTTTATAGCTGTTTTCTTTGAAGAAAAATGACCTCCACATACTTCTGAATGAAAAAATTTAATGACACTACCTATCTCACTGTCGGGTACACATCTCTGAAAGATTTGATCAGGACAATATTTGAACAAATATGGGTCATCTCAATAAAATTTTTTTTACCTCAGTCAAAAACTTCTTTCTGTCTTGGTGTGTCTAATGAGGCAACATCTTACCTGTTACAAGAAAATTAACAATGTTAGCAAACTAAGGTATGAAATTGACAGAAAATAAAAATTCATCGAGAAAAGAGTCATTAATAGGTGTGTTGTCAAAAGATGAGCCTATTGTAAGTTTGGACAAATGATTTGTAAGAACATTCTCGACTCATTTCTTGTCTTTTATTATAATGTTGAATTTTTGAAGCAACAAGATTTACTGTATCAACCTAGGTTTGACATCCTGCTTAGACATTAAATATCTAAAAGTAGCATGATCGGTGAAAATAACAGTAGAAGAACCAATTAAATAAGCTCAAAATTTGTCCAATGCAAAAATTATAGCAAGTAGTACTTTTTCAGTAGTGGTGTAATTCATTTGTGCACTATTCAAAGTTTGACTTGTGTAATAAATTACATAACTTACTTTATTTTCTCTGGCCTAAAATAGTGCCAACAGTAAAATCACTTGCATCACACATTAACTCAAAAGGCAAGATCAGTCAAGGGATTGCAAAATAGGAGCAGATGTCAAAAGACTGATTAATTTTTTAAAAGATTTCTGATAATCTTGAGTCCAATCAAATGTGCGTCTTTTGTTAGAAGATTACATAATGGTCTAGATATGGCACTAAAGTCCTTAATGAATCTTCTATAAAATCCTGCATATCCTAAAAAGGAATAAACTTCTCTAACTATTTTTTAGGAAGGCAAATAAGCAATCAATTCAACTTTAACTTTATTAACTTCAATTCCCTTAGAAGATATCACATGACCTAACATTATTCCTGAGGTAACCATGTAATGACATTTTTCCCAGTTTAACATAAATCATTTTTCTTCGCATCTTTCAAGAACTTTTTCTAAATTATCAAGACAATTTTCAAAAGAATTTCTAAAAACTGTCAGGTCATCCATGAAAACCTCTAAATAATACTCAATCATGTCACTAAAGATACTTAGCATGCATCTTTGAAAAGTTGTCAGAGCATTACAAAGACGACAAGGCATTCTTCTATATGCAAAAGTGTCAAAGGAGCACGTAAAAGTGGTCTTTTCTTGATCCTCAAATGTAATTGGTATTTGATTATACCCTGAATAACCATCAAAAAAATAATAGTAGGGATGTCTGATAATTATAATTTTTAACATATTAATTATCCACACAATTACCTTATTAATGATGTCCAGATTGTAATTAAGTGATCTTAGCACTCATTTAGATCATTGGGTTGAATTGAGCTTTAAAGCAAAATTTTCAGATTTTAATGCATATTGATAGTGGTTCCGTATTTTGACCATAACTTGAGTTGTAGATCTCTGATTTTGATGTTTTCTATATACTAGGAAATATGAGAAAAAGATCTACACGTTTTGTGAAATGTCACATTGGAAGATTCAGATGTTTACATGTTCAAATACAGCCTTGAAATTGGACCAGCGGTACTATTATGAATTCTAGACACACCTTCACTATTTTGGGCATATCTCACTCATTTCAAGCCAAATTAAGCATATAAGCACTCCTTGGAAAGCTTACTTCAAAGGCTACCTAATGGACTTGATTTGAATTAGAGATTGTGACAGAATCCAAAAGATGGAAATGTGGAAAAAGTGGAGGAATCATTGGAAGGTGGGAGACACTTTCATAATGAGAAAATAATTCATTGGAAGGTGGGAGACACACTTTGATAATGGAGGAATAATTAACAAAAGTGGGTGAACCACTTTTGACTCTTAGTGGATGATTAAGAGGAGAGCAATCATATTTTGGTGAGGGAATAGAGAGCTTCTACATAGGAGAAGTGTGTGGTTATTGAAGTTTTAGTTTTTGGATTTTGAGATTTCTCTTCTTCTCTTCCTCTCCTCCTCTCTCTTTGTTATTTTCATTTTTGTATGGTTCTTGAAGGTTCTCCAATGGTGATGGCTATGGAAAGCTAAACTTCTTTAATCAATTCAAGAGATTGACATTTTTTATGATTAATCTTGAGATCTTGTTTTAATTGCTATACATTCATCTATTAATCAAGTTTCTCTTTCTCTTCTTCTCTTGTTTAAATTCTGATTTAATGCTTAATTTGATTGGGATTTGCATATGTTAATTACGTAATTATCATGTGCTAAGAGATGAATTCGGAGGTTAAATAATGCATCAAAGGTGTTTGATGAAATATTTAACTTGGTTGGATCTTAGTTTTTAAGTTAATTTGGGTTTTGGGTGGATGCTTAATTTGTCTAACCTTAATTAATTGAATTCTAGAAGCGTTTCTAGTAGAAGATCCATGGATCATTGAGAGGCGTCTTGATGTGATCTAAGACCAAGGATTTGGTTGATAGTTGAACGGATTTATAAAGATCAAGGATGGATTAAAATCAAGATTGGTTAATTCTCTTGGATTGGTTGTTTTCTTAATTTTGTTTACTCATTTTAATTACTTTTTGTTATTTAATCTTGCAAAACTCTCCCCCTATTTATTAACCTCTTAATCTGATTTCATAATTAGAGTGGTCTATGGGCTCGACCCGGTGTTACCTTATGCTGCAAGTCGTTTTGGTAAATCGGTTATAAATTGATTTAAATTTGGTAATCTCGACAGTTGTCAGATTTTTGGCGCCATTGCTGGGGATCATTCTGATTTTGTTCAATCTTATTAAGAGTATATTTAACTACTAATCCCTCACTAACCTTTGTGTCGCTGTGTTTTGGTGATTTTTAGGAGAAAATGGGTGATTACGGGTCACTTTGTAGAATTTTGTATTGACAAAAAATGTACCCAGAATGCGCTGAAACTTGATCAGTTGAAGGAAAATGGCCTAATAAACAAGACTCACAATTGTGAGGTCACCCCTAATTTTCCCAAAATCCATCGTTTAGACCAGTTTTTAAATTTTAATATTTTTTATTGCATTTTTTAGTTTCATTTTTGTGTAGTTTTCATGCTGTACAAGTCTCATAATTTTTAAAAATCATTGCATAGGTCAATTAGATTTATTTTGGTATATTTTTAGTGTTATCTAGTGTATTTTGCTTGTTTACTGATTTTGTGTTTTTTTTGTATTTTGATTGGTGCATGACTAGGTCTAATCCTGATATCTTGCTTGAATTTGATCCTGAGATTGATAGAACATTGCATAGGTTGATTAGAACTCATAGGCTAAGTGAAAGAATTGGTTCTGAATTTAGTTGTGACATTGAATCTGAGGGTGCACTTGAGATCTTAAATGATTCTAAAATCATGGCTGATAACAGGCAAAATAGGACCCTTAAAGAACTTGCTGCTCCTGATGTAACTTACCAGTCTTTGTGCATTCAATATCCTGATCTTGATGCTGACTTTGAGTTAAAATCTGGATTGATACACTTGTTGCCCAAGTTTCATGGTCTTGCAGGTGAGGATCCCCATAAGCACTTAAAGGAGTTCCATGTGGTCTGTTCAACCATGAAGCCGCATGGAATCTCTGAGGAGCATATCAAGTTAAGGGCATTCCCTTTCTCTCTTACTAATGTAACCAAGGATTGACTGTTCTACCTTTCACCAGGTTCTGTCATGAGTTGGGATGATATGAAGAAGTTATTCTTGGAGAGGTTCTTCCCTGCATCCAGAGCAGCTGCCATTAGAAAAGACATTTGTGGTATAAGGCAAATGACTGGTGAGACCTTGCATGAATATTGGGAGAGATTCAAGAAGCTGTGTTCGAGCTGTCCCCACCATCAAATTAGTGATCAGCTCTTGATTCAATATTTCTACGAGGGCTTGCTGCCAATAGATAGAAGTATGGTGGATGCCGCATCTGGAGGTGCCTTGGGGAATAAAACCCCTACTGCAGCAAGAGATTTAATAGCAAATATGGCAGCCAATGCTCAACAATTTGGCACAAGAATCCTTACCTCCACCAGAGGAGTCAATGAGGTTCAATTGTCTCAAGTCGACCAACAGAGAATGGAACACAGACTTGATGAATTGACTTCTTTGGTGAGGCAATTAGCAGTGGGACAACATGTACCAGTTTCTGTACAAGAGCTTGCAAGGGTGTGTGGCATTTGCTCTTGTTCATCTCATCCTACTGATGCATGCCCCACACTTCAGGATGGTGGTTCTATTTTTCCCAGAAAGCGATCGATTCTGAAATGACATTTTTCCTAGTAGACCTCAATATCAGCAGTCCCAGCAGCCAAGATATGATCCATTTTCTAATACTTATAACCCTGGCTAAAGGGACCATCCTAACTTGAGATATGGGAATTCTGGTCAGCAACAACAACCCCAACAACAGCAGCAATTTAGATACCAAGCTGTAGGTCCTAGCAACAAATACCAACCACCAAAGATTCGGACAACAACAAAGCGTGCACCACTGCAAGCAAGCAGCCCTCATGTTGCTAAGTCCAGCAACCACTTCATCCGAGCCATCAATGGAAGATTTGATGAAACAAATGGCCACAAATAATATTCAATTTCAGCAGAATGTTAATGCCACCATTCAGAACCTACAAACTCAGATTGGGCAGCTGGCCACCACTGTGAGTGAGCTGAAAAGCCAAGGATCAAGCCAATTGCCTTCACAAACAATAACCCAAGAGGCAATGTAAGTGCCATTACCTTGAGAAGTGGCGAGAAATTGATGGTCCTAATTTGCCACAACCGTAGCTCCCATTGTAGCAACCGATCTTGAATCACCCGGAAGAAATGTGCAGAGAATTCAGACTTGGTCATTCCACTACCCTTCCCAAACAGAGTGACACAATTCAAGCAGATAGTGCAAGCAGAAATGGAAAAGGAAGTCATAGAGACATTCAGGAAGGTGGAAATCAATATTCCCTTCCTAGATGCAATCAACCAAATTCCTAAGTATGCCAAATTCCTCAAGGAGTTGTGTACTCACAAGAGAATACTTAAGGGTACTGAGAAGGTCAGTATGGGTAGAAATGTTTCTGCGATGATTCAGTCAAGCATGCCAAAGAAATACAAAGATCCTGGAACTTTCACAATCCCTTGCACTATAGGCAATTCCAAATTTAACCATGCAATGCTAGATTTGGGTGCTTCTATCAATGTCATGCCTATGTTAGTGTATAAGTCTTTGAACATTGGCACCTTACAACCCACTGGTATAGTGATTCAGTTGGCAAACAGGACCACTGCTCATCCTGCAGGAGTGCTGGAAGATGTGTTAGTGTAGGTGAATGAGCTGATTTTCCCAGTGGACTTCTACATTCTGAACATGGAAGATGAGTCTTCAACAAATCATGTTCCATTGATTCTAGGAAGACCATTCCTCAAGATAGCCAAAACTAAGATAGATGTGCATGCTGGTACCCTTTCTATGGAATTTGATGAAGATGTGGTACAGTTTAACATTTTTGATGCCATGAGACATTCCCTTAAGGAACATTCAGTTTTTCATGTTGATGTGATTAAAATGCTGGTTGATGATATTTATGCTGATATGAGTGTTGAATTCCCTGATATTGCTGACTTTCTGGATTCTGTCACTTGTGATATATGTGTTAGCTGTGATACTAAACCATGTGCTGCATATGCTGAGATTTATGCAATTATGAGTGATGAGGCAGCTGCTTATTTGACTTATGCAGTATATGAAAATATGAGTCAAAATTATATCGAATTTAATGCTGCTGAGTTGCTTGTTTCAAATAGCTTGCTGCCTTCTATTGTGCATCCCTCATCCTTAGAGCTAAAGACTTTGCCAGACCACCTTAAATATGTATATTTGGAAGATAGTGAGAAGCTGCCAGTGATTGTCGCTAAGAATCTGCAACCTGAACAAGAAGAAAAATTGCTGCAGGTTTTGAGGTAGCATAAGCGGGCCATCGGATGGACACTTGCAGACATTCTTGGTATTAGTCCCTCCACATGTATGCATAGGATTTTATTGGAGGAAGGTACCAAGCCAGTGAGGCAGCCCCAAATGAGACTAAATCCCCTGATTCTGGATGTGGTGAAGAAGGAAGTGACCAAGCTACTACAATCAGGCATTATTTATCCCATATCTGACAGTAAATGGGTGAGCCTAGTGCAAGTGGTTCCAAAGAAATCTGGAGTCACAGTAGTTGCAAATCAGAACAATAAGCTCCTACCCACAAGAATCCAGAACAGTTGGCGGGTGTGCATTGATTATAGGCGGCTTAACCAGGTCACTATGAAAGATTATTTTCCATTGCCTTTCATTGATAAAATGTTGGAGAGACTGGCTGGCAAGTCGTATTACTGTTTCTTGGATGGATTTTCAGGCTATTTTCATATTCATATAGCCCCAGAAGACCAAGAGAAGACCACTTTCACCTGCCCATTTGGAACATTTGCATACAGGAGAATGCCCTTCGGTCTATGCAACGCTCCAGGAACCTTTCAAAGGTGTATGGTTAGTATCTTCTCTGAATTTTTAGAGAATTGCATGGATGTGTTTATGGATGATTTTACTGTCTATGACTCTTCCTTTGATGCATGTTTGGATAGTTTGGCTCGAGTTTTGCATAGGTGCATTGAAACTAACCTTGTCCTGAATTTTGAGAAATGTCATTTCATGGTAGAACAGGGTATAGTTTTAGGGCATGTAGTATCTAACAAGGGTGTTGAGGTAGATCCTGCAAAAATAGATGTCATTTCATGCCTATCTTACCCCACATGCATGCGGGAGGTTCGTTCTTTCCTTGGTCATGCAGGTTTCTATCGGTGGTTCATAAAGGATTTTAGCAAAATTGCCCTTCCACTGTCCAACTTGCTACAAAATGATGTAGAGTTTCACTTTAACCAGAGATGTAAGGATGCCTTTAATCACTTGAAGCGAGCATTGACCAGTACACCTATCATCCAGCCACCAGATTGGACACTCCCATTTGAACTCATGTGTGATGCCTCTAATTATGAATTGGGAGCTGTCCTTGCACAGAGAGTCGACAAAGTACCTCATGTCATTTCCTATGCTTCGAGGACTTTAGATGCTGCACAAGCCAACTACACTACAACCGAAAAGGAACTTTTAGCAATTGTTTTTGCTTTAGATAAATTTCAACCATATTTGCTTGGTTCTAGAGTGATTGTATTTTCAGATCATGCAAGTTTGAAGTTTCTCCTAAAAAAGCCTGATGCAAAGCCTCGGTTGATTAGGTGGATGTTGCTCTTACAGGAGTTTGATATTGATATTAGAGATAAAAGTTGATAACACAGTATTTTATACATTTTATAATCCTCTCACTAGACTTTTTAAGGTTCAATTAGGCTTAATTAAGTTAGTTTTGATACATTTTATGATTTTGAGCCAAATTGGACAATTAAATAAATTATTGCATAAATTAACTGTAATTATATATCTCTTTGGCAATGTTTAGTAAACTGGCTATAACTTGAGTTACAAATATCTAATTGATGTGATTTTAGTTTTGTAGGAAAGGTAAGACAATTCTCTACAACTTTGATGATGAACACTTTTCCAGAATTGGACTCCTTGGAGGTGATATTGGGATTTGAAGTCAAAATAGAGGAGCTGAAACTGGGTCTAAACACTCTGCAGTAATTGGACCATATCTTGAGTTCTAGGAATGATTTTGGACTGAAACCAAAGCCATTTTAAAGCAAATATCCAGGCCTACAACTTTCATGAAGATCACTTCTCTCAAAAATGAAAAAATGACTGGACACACGACTGTGCATTTGCTCAATTATTATAATATTAATAAATAAAAAAATAATAAATAAAATGTCAGAAACTTAATCGTTAAGTTTCGTTACTGTAAATCACTGTAGCATTACTGTAGCGTCACTGTAGATCACTATAGCGTCTGTAGCGTTACTGTAGCTCTACTTCAAATTGCCTATAAATAGGCAATCAAATGAAAGAAAAACGCACAGGAGGGGAGGGGGATTCTGGAGACGCAGAGGCAGGAAACAGAGGAGGAATTCCTCCCTCTTCTCCTTAGTTCTTCAATTTTCGTTCTTTTCTTTTTCTTTCTTTTAGTTTATGTGTAAATAAGTTCCAGTCTACTTAGGTCAAAGTGTGAAGCTCTTGGTAATAAAATAAGGTTAGATTTATTCCTCTCTTGTGCTTTAATGATTTATATTTTTAAGTAGTTATTATGCGTGTTATATTTTGTTTCTGATAATTTAGAAACTACCCTTGTAAAGAGGAGTTCTTGATTTATTGTAGATAAAATATTGACACAGTAAATGCTTTAACCCATTTACAAGTGGTGGTAATAATTAAAGGAAATATAATATAATTACGTATATTATTTTATTTCGTATTGTATTTTGTTTCCAATCAATTTAGAAATCCTCCTTGTAAAGTGGAGTTCTTGATTTGTTGTAGACAAGAGATTGACACAATGAATGCTTTAACCCATTTACAAGTGTTGGTGTTAGAAACTCTCCTTGTAAAGTGGAGATCTTGATTTATTGTAGACAAAATATTGACACAGTAAATGCTTGATCCCATTTATGAGTGGTGGTATTAATAGATGATTAAAGGAAACATAATATAATTACGTATATTATTTTAATGGACTTTCAACGTTGAATTTTCCGATTAGAACCTCCATGTTGCGAGGATTCTAATTGAGTTATAAAAGGAATTAATCTTACCTTTCCTTTATTTACCAAGAGTAGATCTTTTTACCTAAGTAAATAATTTTTACCGTAGTCACAAACTATTTACTTCATCTTAATCTTCAACAATTCCCTGTGGATCAACCTCGGACTCACCGAGAAATTTATTACTTGAGATAACCTGCACTTGAATTTGTAAATGCAACAATTGAAAAATGTGCATCAAGTTTTTGCCGCCGTTGCCGGGGACTTGTTTTGAAGAATAAATTTCTAGTGTAAATATTTTTGTACATAGTAAAAAGTAAATAGTGTGTGAATAGTGCATGAATAATGTGAGAATAGTGTGTAAATAGTAACGTGAATAGTATGAATAGTAAAAAAATAAAAATAAAATAATAATAATAATAAATTTAAATGAATAGTATGAATAGTATAAATAGAGTAAATAATATGTGAATAGTATAAATAGTAAAAAAGTAAAAAAAAAATTAATAATAATATAAAAAAAATAATAAAATAAAAAAAAGAAGCGTGAATAGTGTGAATAGTAAAAAAGTAAAAAAAGTAAAAAGTAAAAAAAATCAAAAATTAAAAAAGAAAAAAAGGAAAAAAAAGAAAAAGAAGGTGGTCACACCTGTGACCACAAAAAAAAACCAAAAAAAAAAAATTAAAAAACATATAAAAACATAAAAAAAAAATTAACAGTGGGGTTAATTCTCCCTTTTATTTTCTTGTCTAGTGGGGGAACCTCTCCCTTTTAATTTTTGTACATACTAACATACTAACTGTGGGGGAATCTCCCCCTTTTATCTTTGCATACTAATTTAGTGGGAGTACCTCTCCCTTTTATTTTTTTGTATATACTAACTCAGTGGGGGTAATTCTACCTTTTAATTTTTGTAAATATTAACAGTGGGGGAATCTCTTCCTTTTAATTTTTGTATATACTAACTTAGTGGGGGGAACATCTCCCTTTTATTTTCTTTGTACATATTAACTTAGTGGGGGAAACTCTCCCTAATCTCTCTATAATCTGCAATCATTAATGAAATAATTTTTCTTCTTCTCTTCTCTCTCCCTGAAGCAAAAAATCGAACTTTGCAGATTCTCCGATTTTCATATTTTAAATTTACTTTTTGTACTTTATTTTCTGTATTTTATTTTTTACACTTTATTTATTTATTTATTTATTTTGTTATTTATTTTTTGTCATTTATTTTCTGTCATTTATTTTTATTTTTTTATTTTTTTGTCATTTATTTATTTTCTGTCATTTATTTTTTGTCATTTATTTTTGATTTTTTTTTGTCATTTATTTTTGTTTGCTAACTTACTAACTTTCTTACTAACTATCTAACTTTTTATTTTACCCGCTTCTAATATTTTAATTTATCTGCATACTAACTTTTTATTTTTATTTATTTTTGCTTATTAACTTATTTGGTGGTTGGTACATACCACACCTTTATTTATATTTTTTTTCTTTATTTGGTGGTTAGTTCATACCACACCTTTATTTATATTTTTTTTCTTTTTTCTTTATTTGGTGGTTGGTTTCTACCACACCATTTTTAAGTTTTCTTTGGTGGTTGATTTATTCCACACCTTTGTTAATATTTAATGGCAGGTTTATACCGCCTACTTGTAAATATATATATATATATTGGAATAAAGTCTTGGGAATCTGACTTAAAAAGACCCCGTTTGCCAATTTATAAGAAAATTGGATGGGAAGCTTATCCTCGACTCATAGAAGGTATTTAAGCCGTTACTGGACGTAAAACCAGAGGAAGATGTGAGCCACAATCACAACTACATGTATATATTTTCTTGTATAGATTTTTTTTTTAAAAAAAAGGAAGAAATGGTTTGAAGGAAATGTTGCGAGAAGTAGTAAGAAAAGGAAGCCAGTCAAGACACTCCATCTGTTTAAATAATTTCAATCTTTAGTCGTACTTTGTTTCTATTTATATTTGTGTGAGGTTTCTCTTTTCAGTAATTCCGGTAACAAGTACTATCCTCTATCTTTTTCCTTTCTATTTTTTAACATTGATGACAATGTTGTGATTTGGTTGGGGGAAAGGATAGTTGTGTAAAAAAATGTATAAAAAAAATTAGTAAGTGTGTTTATGTTTGTCGTGTGTAGAGTTGTGTAAAAAAAATGCTTGAAAAAAAAATTTTTTTTTGAAAGTGTGTTTATGTTTGTTGTGTTTATATGTTTGTCAGTAATTTTCTAACAACTAAACCAGTTAAGGATGACAGAGTAAGGAGTAAATTTTACTGTGATTGTAATTTTACTCTTGAGACGCATCTAGATTGGGGTAAATAACTTTGTTGTGTAGAAGTAGCAAATGGATTCAGGGAAATTTGCATGATTGAGTTAATTGTCTTCTTTCTTAAACATCACATGCTTGGTTATGGATGTTGAAATTTTTGTGGACTGAGAATGATAGATATATGCCTTGTGAGATTTTGAGCATATAAATGAATGGATTGAACATTTGTATCATTCTCTTCTTTCTTGTGTGATTTTTTTCACTCATGGAATTGTTACTCTAGAACTTGTTTTGATTCTTTTTGAGGCTACATTTTCACATGCATACATAAACATGATTGAGGCAAATTTTCTTGAATTAACTACTTTGACTAAATAACTAACCTTACATATTTTCCTTTGCTTAACTCCTTTGAGCTTATTTGATTATTCTTTGTTTCTAACTCATTACGTGCCTTAAATGAAAAACCAGGTTCTAACCCAACCTTAGGGAATAAGAGAGCATTGACTTTGTTATTTGATGAGTTCTTGAACAAGTGTGAGGGTACGTGTGCAGATTGGTTATATAAAAAAAAAAGTGCTGGCCAGCAAATTCTTGGAAATAACAGGAATAGAAGGAGAATGTTCAAGCCTAAAGGAATTCAATCTACCAATTGATCTTTAACGAAACATTAGTCAAATATTGGTCATTGCCCTCTATGAGAAAGAAACAAATAGAGAAGGAATTAAAAAAAATCTTTGAAAATTTAGACTGAATGTTCTCAAACATCTTCTCCACTCTAACTGTAACATAATACTCTTTTATTCTCTTTGGTCTTTAACTTGTCTTATCTATATTACTTCCACCTTTACCTTGACCTCATTATAACCTTGAATAAAGTCCTCATGATTTGTGTATATATGTTATTTTTGAGTAGCGGAGAAGTAGAAGATAAGCAAGCTTATGGTAGTGCAATTATTCATGAGTTGAATAGAGTAAAATACTAACCTTTTTAAACACTTGAGAGATTGAGAGTGAATTCTGTGAGGATCTATCATTCTTGATTCATTCTTTTCAACTGAAGTTTCCTTACTTGTTGGTTTGAGATATGAAGACATGTTACCTCATGAATGTTTTGATCCTTGAATGTCTAATTGCTCTTCTTAAGTCATTAAATTCTTTGAAGTTTTTAGTTTTTGAGTTTGTGTTGTTTTTCTTTATTCATTGGTTTTTGTCTTTTGTGTTTTGCCCAGGAGTGCAAAAGTTAAGTGTGGGAGAATTTGATAACACTATATTTTATACATTTTATAATCCTCTCACTAGACTTTTTAAGGTTCAATTAGGCTTAATTAAGTTAGTTTTGATACATTTTATGATTTTGAGCCGAATTGGACAATTAAATAAATTATTGTATAAATTAACCGTAATTATCTCTTTGGCAATGTTTAGTAAACTGGCTATAACTTGAGTTACAAATATCTGATTGATGTGATTTTGGTCTTGTAGGAAAGGTAAGACAATTCACTACAACTTTGATGATGAACACTTTTCTAGAATTGGACTCCTTGGAGGTAATATTGGGATTTGAAGTCAAAATAGAGGAGCTAAAACCGGGTCTAAACACTCTGCAGTAATTGGACCATATCTTGAGTTCTAGGAATGATTTTGGACTGAAACTAAAGCCATTTTAAAGCAAATATCCAGGCCTACAACTTTCATGAAGACCACTTCTCTCAAAAATGAAAAAATGACTGGACACACGGCTGTGCATTTGCTCAATTATTATAATATTAATAAATAAAAAAATAATAAATAAAATGTCAGAAACTTAATCGTTAAGTTTCGTTACTGTAGATCACTGTAGCGTACTGTAGCGTTACTGTAGCTCCACTTCAAATTACCTATAAATAGGCAATCAAATGAAAGAAAAACACACAGGAGGGGAGGGGGATTCTGGAGACGCAGAGGCAGGAAACAGAGGAGGAATTCCTCCTTCCTCTGCTCAGTTCTTCAATTTTCGTTCTTTTCTTTTTCTTTCTTTTAGTTTATATGTAAATAAGTTCCAGTCTACTTAGGTCAAAGTGTGAAGCTCTTGGTAATAAAATAAGGTTAGATTTATTCCTCTCTTGTGCTTTAATGATTTATATTTTTAAGTAGTTATTATGCGTGTTATATTTTGTTTCTGATAATTTAGAAACTACTCTTGTAAAAAGGAGTTCTTGATTTATTGTAGACAAAATATTGGCACAGTAAATACTTTAACCCATTTACAAGTGGTGGTAACAATTAAAGAAAATATAATATAATTACGTATATTATTTTATTTTGTATTGTGTTTTGTTTCCAATCAATTTAGAAATCCTCCTTGTAAAGTGGAGTTCTTGATTTGTTGTAGACAAGAGATTGACACAATGAATGCTTTAACCCATTTACAAGTGTTGGTGTTAGAAACTCTTCTTGTAAAGTGGAGATCTTGATTTATTGTAGACAAAATATTGACACAGTAAATGCTTGATCCCATTTATGAGTGGTGGTATTAATAGATGATTAAAGGAAACATAATATAATTACATATATTATTTTAATGAACTTTTAACGTTGTATTTTCCGATTGGAACCTCCATGTTGCGAGGATTCTAATTGAGTTATAAAATGAATTAATCTTACCTTTCCTTTATTTACCAAGAGTGGATCTTTTTACCCAAGTAAATAATTTTTACCGTAGTCACAAAATATTTACTTCATCTTAATCTTCAACAATTCCCTGTGGATCGACCTCGGACTCACCGAGAAATTTATTACTTGAGACAACCTGCACTTGGATTTGTAAATGCAACAATTAAAAAGTGTGCATCAAAAGTGGAGCAGAGAACCTGGTGGCAGATCACTTGAGTTGGATTGAGAGAAATACAAATTCTTCTCCTATCCATGATGCCTTCCCTGATGAGCAACTTTTCAAGATGCAAGGTAACATCCCTTGGTTTGCAGATTTGGTTAATTTCTTGGTTGCTAGAGCACTACCTGCACATTTCACTAAGGCACAGATTGATAAACTGAAAAGTGAGTCAAAATATTATGTGTGGGATGATGGAGATTTTGTAGTGACCAAGTCATTAGGAGATACATTCCTGATCATGAGTTTAATTCTGTTCTTAGCTTTTATCATGCATTTGCCTATGGTGGACGTTTTGGACTCTGGATTATATTGGCCCACTCTATTTCATGATGCATATTTGTTTTGTAAATCTTGTGAACAATGCCAGAGAACAGGGAATATTTCTTGTAGGAATGAGATGCCCCAACAACCTTTGTTGTTCTGTAAGATATTTGATGTTTGGGGTATTAATTTTATGGGTCCTTTTCCTGTGTCATTTGGTTTTGTTTACATTCTGCTTGCTGTGGATTATGTATCCAAATGGGTGGAGGCAAAAGCCACTCAGACTGATGATTCCAAAGTTATTGTAGATTTTGTTAGATCATATATTTTTTGCAGGTTTGGAGTCCCAAAAGCTATCATTAGTGATCAAGGTTCGCACTTCTGTAATCGGAGCATGGAAGCCTTAATGAAAAAGTATAGAGTCTTGCACAAAGTTTCTACACCTTACCATCCCCAGACTAATGGGCAAGCCGAGGTTTCCAACAGAGAGATCAAGCAGATACTTCAGAAAACAGTTCAACCTAACAGGAAGGACTGGAGCAAAAGGCTTGAGGATGCTTTATGGGCTTACAGGACTGCCTATAAGACTCCGATTGGGATGTCTCCTTATCGGATTGTTTTTGGCAAAGCATGCCATTTGCTGGTGGAAATTGAGCATCGCACATTTTGGGCAGTAAAGAGGTGTAACTTGGACCTAAATCAAGCGGGCATGGAGCGAAAGCTACAGTTGCAGGAATTGGAGGAGATCCGCTTGGAGGCTTATGAGAGTTCCAAACTTTATAAAGAGAAGACCAAAGCCTTCCATGATAAGATAATCATGAGAAAAAATTTTGAGATAGGTCAAAAAGTTCTCCTCTATAACTCCCGCCTCAAGCTCATGCCCGGGAAGCTCAGATCTAGGTGGCTTGGTCCATTTGTTGTTACTAAGATTTTTCCTTATGGTGCTGTGCAGGTTACAAGTGAGAATACTACCAAAGCTTTCACAGTCAATGGACATCGCCTCAAACCATTTTATGAAGGAGCTCAAGAGGACATTTTGGAGGAGGTCCACTTACAAGAAGTCATCTACCCCACTTGATAAGGATGTTTCTTTCCTTTCCTCTCTTTTATTTTACTTGTCCTTCATTAATTAATGATTTTGATGGAATGTTGTTTTTCTTGTGAGCTTTACATTGCGGACAATGTACAATTTAAATGTGGGGGAGGAATTTTAGCATTCTGTTTTTGTTTCTATTTTCAATTTTAATGTTTCTGCTATTTTTGCTATTTTGATATTTCAGCCCTGTTGTTTATTTTTCTGTTACTATTTCTGTTATTATTTTGATTTTATTTTCTATGTTTGTTTATTGCAAAATAAAAAAACAAAAAAAAACAAAGATGCAAACAAAAATTAAAAAAAAAGAGAAAAAAAAACAAATACAATGCTTTGAAAGAAAAATGTGTTTTTGAATGGATTTTAAGCTGTGTTAAAGTGATGAGTAGAAATAAATCAAGTAAAAGGTTCATGGTTTGCATTGGTGGATTGAGTTTGATAGATGCATACCTTGTGAGTTTTTGATCATATTGGTGGATTTTAACATTCATTCTCCTCTTTCTTGTGTGATTTTCATTCATGTTAATTGATTACTCTAGAACTTGCTTTGATTCTTTTTGAGACTACATTTTCACTTGCATGCATAAACATGATTGAGGCCTTCTTTCTTTTATTAGCTAGTTTAGCCAAATAGCCAATCCTGCATTATTTCTTTTGTTTAACCCCCTTGAGCCTACTTGCTTATTCTTTGTTTTAGCTTAGTATATGCCTTATGTGAAAAACCATGTTTTACCTTACCTTAGGGAATGGAAGAGCATTGGTTCATTTTCATTGGAGGAGCTCTTTGGCTTGTGAATAATTAACAGTTCAAGTGTGGGGGTTGTGTAATATTGATTAGTGTGTTTGTGCAATATTCAAAGTGTTTGAAGAAAAAAAAATATTCAAAAAAAATAAAGAAAGATAAAAAGAAAAAAATTGCAAGAGAGGTTGAATTTTTCCAAAAAAAAAAAGAGAAAAAAAAAGAGAAGGAAAGTGAAGGAAATATGTGAAGAGAATGTGTATTATTTGGAGTTGGGGGATAAAAATTCATGTTTGTTACTTGTCATTTGAGTTCCTTCCCAATGCTCTTTTATTCTCTTGGGTGTTTAACTTGTCATATCCATATTGTTTCCTTTCCTTACCTTGGCCCCATTTCAACCTTGAATAAAGTCCTCTTAATTTTTATGTGCATGTGTTTTGAGTAGTGGAGAAGTAGAAAATAAGAAAGCTTATGGTAGTGGAATTTTCATGGATTGAATTGAGTGAAATACTTATCCCGTAAACACTTGAGGGATTGAGAGTGTATCCTGTGAGGATCTATCATTCTTGATTCATTCTTTTCAAATTGAAGATACCTTGCTTGTTCCCTTAAATCTTTAGTTGTTTTTCTTGCTTATAGCTTTTGCATTCTTGAATGTCATTTGAAATTGAGTCTTTTAGAGTTTTTAGCTTTTGAGTTTGTTTTGTTTTTCTTTGTTCCCTAGTTTTGGTTTTTTCTGTTTTTCCCGAGGACGTGCAAAAGAGTAAGTGTGGGGGTATTTGATAATTATGATTTTTAACATATTAAGTATCCACACAATTACCTTATTAATGATGTCCAGATTGTAATTAAGTGATCTTAGCACTCATTTAGATCATTGGGTTGAATTGGGCTTTAAAGCAAAATTTTTGGATTTTAATGCATATTGATAGTGGTTCCGTATTTTGACCATAACTTGAGTTGTAAATCTCTGATTTTGATGTTCTTTATATGTTAGAAAAGATGAGAAAAATATCTACAAGTTTTGTGAAATGTCAAATTGGAAGATTCAGATGTTTACGTATTCAAATACAGCCTTAAAGTTGAAGTAGTGGTACTGTTACGAATTCTGGACACACCTTCACTATTTTGGGCATATCTCACTCATTTGAAGCCCAAATTAAGCATATGAGCACTCCTTGGAAAGCTTACTTCAAAGACTATCTAATGGACTTAATTTGAAATAGAGATTGTGACAGAAATCCAAAAGATGGAAATGTGGAAAAAGTGGAGGAATCATTGGAAGGTGGGAGACACACTTTCATAATGAGAAAATAATTCATTGGAAGGTGGGAGACACACTTTGATAATGGAGGAATAATTAACAAAAGTAGGTGAACCACTTTTGACTCTTAGTGGATGATTAAGAGGAGAGCAATCATATTTTGATGAGGGAATGGAGAGCTTCTACGTAGGAGAAGTGTGTGGTTATTGAAGTTTCAGTTTTTGGATTTTGAGATTTCTCTTCTTCTCTTCCTCTCCTCGTCTTTCTTTGTTATTTTTATTTTTGTATGGTTCTTGAAGGTTCTCCAATGGTGATGGCTATGGAGAGCTAAACTTCTTTAATCAATCCAAGAGATTGACATTTTTTATGATTAATCTTGAGATCTTGTTTTAATTGCTATACATTCATCTATTAATCAAGTTTCTCTTTCTCTTCTTCTCTTGTTTAAATTCTGATTTAATGCTTAATTTGATTGAAATTGGCATATGTTAATTGCGTAATTATCATGTGCCAAGAGATGAATTCAGAGGTTAAATAATGCATCAAAGGTGTTTGATGAAATATTTAGCTTGGTTGGATCTTAGTTTTTAAGTTAATTTGGATTTTGGGTGGATGCTTAATTTGTCTAACCTTAATTAATTGAATTCTAGAAGCGTTTCTAGTAGAAGATCCATGGATCATTGAGAGGCGTCTTAATGTGATCTAAGACCAAGGATTTGGTTGATAGTTGAATGGATTTATAAAGATCAAGGATGGATTAAAATCAAGATTGGTTAATTCTCTTGGATTGGTTGTTTTCTTAATTTTGTTTACTCATTTTAATTGCTCTTTGTTATTTAATCTTGCAAAACTCTCCCCCTGTTTATTAACCTCTTAATCTGACTTCATAATTAGAGTGATCTACGGGCTCGACCCAGTGTTACCTTATGCTGCAAGTAGTTTTGGTAAATCGGTTATAAATTGATTTAAATTTGGTAATCTCGACAGTTGTCAATGTCCTGCTACTCTTTCCAGAATTCGATCAAGAAATGGCAAGGGGAAATGATCTTTCCTAGTGACTGCATTCAATTTTTTAAAATCAATACACATACACCAACTAGATGAGACTCGCGTAGGAATTAATTCACCTTTTTCATTTTCAACCACTGTTATTCCAGATTTCTTAGGCACAACTTGTGTAGAGCTTATCCACTGGCTATCAGAGATAGGGTAGATAATTTCAACATTAAGTAATTTGAGAACTTTAGCTCTAACTACCTCTTTCATATATGGATTTAATCTTCTTTGAGGTTGTTAAAATGTTTTAGCATTATCCTCTAAATGTATTCTATGTGTACAAATTAATGAATTAATGTCTTTTATGTCCTTTAATGTCCATCCAATTACACTTTTATACGTTTTAAGTACTTCTATCAACATGCCTTCTTATTCTTTGTAAGGGATGAGGCAATTACCACTGGAAAGCTTTGTTCTTCTCCCAAAAATGTGTACTTCAACCCAACAAGTAATGACTTTAGTTCTAGTGTGAGTACTTCTTCATGGGAATTATTGATAGTAATATATATTTATTCATTTTATAATCCTTTTACTAGATTTCTTAAGGTTCAATTAGGCTTAATTAAGTTAGTTTTGTTACATTTATTGATATTAAGCTTAATTGGATCATTGAAAGAATTATTGCTTGAATTGGCTATAATTTGTCTATTTGGCAGCGTTCAGTAAACTGGTTATAATTTCAGTTTAAATATCTGAATGATGTGATTTAGGTCTTGTAGGAAAGCTAAGACAATTCTCTACAACTTTCATGAGACCTCAAGAGCCAAATCACACATTTGGATAATTTAAATTGGAGTTGAAGCAAGAACTAGAGTGTTGATTTTGACTATTTGACCTCTGCACACTCATCAGCCTATTTCTTGAGCTATAGAAGTCCAATTGACACCAAATAAGTGGCATTGGAAGGTTAAAACCTAAATCTACAACTTTCATGCAGAACATAAAACTCAATTAGGAAGTATAATAGGTCATATTAGACCTAGAAGTCAGAACAAAGGAGTTGTAGTTGAGCCTAAATAGTGTACAAAAATTAGGCCATATCTCGAGCTGTAGGAATGATTTTGGACTGAAACTAGTGGCATTAGAAATCTAAGGCAAAATCCTACAACTTTCATGAAGATCACTTTTCCATTTTCTAACGACAGCTATGAATTTAGTACTGAATCATTTCAAACACAAGAATCTCAATAATTTTTCACTTATTCACAATTATCAAACAACTCATTTAGCATTTTTCACTCATTCACCCACTTATCCACTCACTCATTAAACCACTCCATTGTCATTTTTTCCCTCAACCTCTATAAAAAGGAGCATTGGCTGCTCATTTGATCATCTTGGTTTAGAGATCAAGATCATATTATTGTGTTATTTGTTTCTCTTATTGTAGTTTTATTTTGTTCTAAATTGAAGTTATGTTCATCTTCTTTTTTTATCTCTTTCTTTTCTCTTTTCTATGAGTAACTAATTTTCATTTTACTTGGGTGGAAGGGTGAAGGTTTTGGTAATGAAATAAGGTTAGGTTAATTTCTTTCTTATGCTTAAATGATATATTATCAAGTGGTCATTATATGTATTGTATTTTGTATCCAATAATTTTAGAAACTCTCCTTGTAAAGTGGAGATCTTGATTTGTTGTAGACAAGATATTGGCACAATGAATGCTTGATCCCATTTATAAGTGGTGGTATTAATAGATAATTAAAGGAACCATAATATAATTACATATATAATATTAAATGAACTTTGGATGTTGGATTTTCCAATTGGAACCTCCGTTATACACGGATTCTAATTAAGTTATAAAAAGAAGTAATTTTGTCCTTAATTTACTTATTAAGAGTGGATCTCCTAACCCAAGTAAATCTTTTTTTATTTGTGACTAAGTTTTATCGCATTCATTATTGTGACAATCTTTTCTTTATCTCAAAGAATTTTTCTTCATCAATTCCCTGTGGATCGACCTTAGACTCCCGAGAATTTATTACTTGAAACAACCTGTACTTGGGTTTGTAACTTAAAATTCACATCAAGTTTTTGGCGTTGTTTCTAAGGAATTGATTTGAAGAACAAATTTATTGAGGTCTTCTTTCTTTAAGTAAACTTCACCATCTTGTATATTTTTTTCTACTCTTTTAATTTTCTTACTTACTAACTTAAGTTCATGTGGACCTTCGCACGTCGGTCCATAAATAAGGTTTATGTGTCATGCTTTGTAAAGAGCCGCATTGTCCATTCCCAGGATTTTCCTCAGGCTCTGGATGATTAATGGACAAATAGAAACATCTCGTCTTTACAGTGCACGTGAAACTGTTACTAAGCCATATACTTACTTTAATTAGTAGGTCTCTATGGCGAGTTCTGACTGACTGCGGCAAAGTACCACCTTCTTAGCATACAGGCCTTTAATTAGGTTTGCAGGAAGATAAGGCTGTTATTTCGTTAGCGAGACGAAAAAGGCTCAAAGGTTTTGTGGCCTATTTTGGCAGGGTGTTTCCAATCCTTGTGGAGTTCTTATATTTAACTAGTGACACGTAACTCAAAGATATGTCATCATTTGTTATTATAATGTTTATTTCTTTTATCTTTGTATGATTTTGTTTTATTTTGGGTTTGGACAGACGATCATTTGGGCAAGATCCTTCAGGAGTTTCTAGACTTCTTTACCTTAATGGTTTTCTTGAAGTCTAAAAAAGTAAAAAATAAAAATAAAAAATAAAAAATAGTAAAAAAAACTATGTTTCTTATTTTTAAACTTTTCTGACAATAACCAATCTACCCATTTAAGTGTTATCATTACCTTTTTCCATTCTCTTCCCTATTTAAACACTTCATTTTCTCCACTTTCTTCTAACTCATAATCATTCAAAGGGAGTGTGAGTGTAGAAATAGAGGGAGCTTCTATTCGTAAACTTACCAATATCTGTGTATTTTGTGGGTCAAGTTATGGAAAATTCATAGAGTTTATAAATGTGACAAGCACTATTGGTAGAACACTTGCTGCGAGGAACATTTGTGTAGTATATGGGGGAGGTAGCATTGGGTTAATGAGGGCTGTATCACTTTCTGCACATTTAAGAGGAGGTTAAGTTTTAGGTATCATTCCTAGACCTTTAACTCAAAAGAAAGTCACTAGAAAAATAATTAGGCAGGAATTTCAAGTATCATCTATGCATGGACGAATGAGGGCAATGCTTGAAAAATCTGATGCATTCATTGCCTTACTGGATGGTTTTGGTACTCTGGAAGAAAGATTTTCAAATTATCTCTTAGGCCCAACTAAACATCTACTATAAACTCATAAGTTTGTTGAATGTTAATAGTTTTTTTTAATAATTTGTTATCTTTTCTTGACCATGCTGTGGAACAGAACTTTATCACACCTTTGAAAAGACGACGCCTTATATCTGCTTTCACTGTTAATGAATTAATTGATAAGTTACAAGCTTTTGTTTATGAACTTGATCTAGTAATAGCTCAGATAGATTGGTTAAAAGGAAGCAGCAAGTGAGGCAGTAAGGAACGTGGGTGTGATCTGACACTTCATCTATAACTTTCCTTTCCCTTTGGTTTATTCATTGTATTTTTTTTTTTGCTTAAATTTGTGTAAGGTTTCTTTTTTTCAGTAATTGCAATAATAAGTAATATCTTCTATCCTTTACTTATCTATATTTTGATATTGAAGACAATGTTGTGATCTGGTTGAGGGGGAAGGATAGTTGAAGTGAAAAAAAAAACCAAAAAAATAATTTAGGAAAATGTGTTTATTGATATGTTTATCAACAACTTACTAACAACAAAACTAATTAAGGATGGCAGAGTAAAGAGTAAATTATGCCCTTGAGGTAAATTTACTCTTGAGACATATCAAAATTAGTGGCAGAGTAAGGAGTAATTAGGTAGATAACTATTTTGGGTGGAAGTAGCAATTCAAATTCAGGGGATATAACATGATTGAGTAAATTGTCTTCTTTCTTAAAAATCACATGTTTGGTTATGGATGTTGAATTAGTAGATTAAGAATGATATAAATATGCATTGTGAGATTTTGAGCCTATTGATGAATGGATTGAATATTTGCACATTCTTTTTCTTTCTTGTGTGATTTTTCACTCATGAAATTATTACTCTAGAACTTGTTTTGACTCTATTTGAGGTTACATTTTCACATGCATACATAAACATGATTGAAACATTTTTTTGAAATAGCTACTTTAACCAAATAGCCAACCTTGTATATTTTCCCTTGCTTAACCTCTTTGAGCTTATTTGATCATTTTTTTATTTTTAGCTCATTACATGCCTTAAAAAAATATGTTCTTACCTAACCTTAGGGAATAAGAGAGAATTGATATTGGATGAGTTCTTGAACAAGTGTGGGGGTATTTGTACAAAACGGTTGATGAAAAAGGAAAGAATAGTCATCTAAACAAAACAAAAAAAAAGTGTAAAGAAAGGTCAATAAGGTAAAAAAGGGAAGCGAAAAAAATATGTAAAGGGAATTTATATTATGTTGGGATGAACTTTTCATGTTTTTTATTTTAATTCCACCCTAATGCTCTTTTATTCTCTTTGGTATTTAATTTGTCATATCCATATTATCTCCTTCCTTTACCTTGACCCCATTACAACCTTGAATAAAGTCTTCTTGATTTTTGTGTGCATGTGTTTTGAGTAGTGGAGAAGTAGAAGATAAGCAAGCTTATGGTAGTGAAATTTTCATGGGTTGAATTGAGTGAAATACCTACATTTTAAACACTTGATGGATTGAGAGTGAATTTTGTGAAGATCTATCATTCTTGACTCATGCTTTTCAATTGAAGTTTCCTTACTTGTTGGTTTGAGATGTGAAGAAACGTTACCTCATAAATGTTTTGATCCCTTGAATCTTTAGTTGCTCTTCATTCTTATAAACTTTTGCATTCTTAAATATTATTAGAAATTGAGTCTTTTAGAATTTCTAACTTTTGAGTTTGTGTTGCTTTTCCTTGTTCCCTAGCTTTGGTCTTATGTATTTTGCCTGGGAGTGTAAAAGTTAAATGTGGAGAAATTTGATAGTAATATATTTTATTCATTTTATAATCCTCTCACTTGGCTTCTTAAGGTTCAGTTAGGCTTAATTAAGTTGGTTTTGTTATATTTATTGATATTGAGCTTAATTGGATCATTGAAATAATTACTGCTTGAAGTGGCTTTAATTTGTCTATTTGGCAGCGTTTAGTAAACTAGTTATAATTTGAGTTTCAAATATCTGATTAATGTATGATTCTGATCTTTTAGAAAGCTAAGACAATTCTCTACAACTTTCATGAACACCTTAAGAGACAAATCACACGTTTAAATAATTTAAATTGGAGTTGAAGCAAGAACTAGAGTGTTGATCCTGACAGTTTGACCTCTGTACACTCATCAACCCATTTCTTGAGCTATAGGAGCCCAATTAACACCAAACATGTGGCATTAGAAGGTTAAGACCATAAACTACAACTTTTATAAGAACATAAGAGTTAATTCGGAAGTATAATAGGTCATATTGGGCCTATAAGTCAGAACAAAGGAGTTGTAGCTGGGCCTGAATAGTGTACAAAGATTAGGTCATATCTTGAGCTGTAAGAATGATTTTGGGCTGTAACCAGCAGCATTGGAAATTTAAGACAAAAGCCTACTACTTTCATAAAGACCACTTTTTCATTTTCTGACAGCAGTCATGAGTTCAACACTGAATCATTTCAAAGACAAGAATCTCAATAATTTTGCATTCATTCACAATTATCAAACAACTCCTTTGGTATTTTTCACTCATCCACTCACTCATTAAACCACTTCATTGATATTTTGTTTTCCTCAAGCTCTATAAAAAGGAGCATTGGCTGCTTATTTGGTAATCTTGGTTTAGAGATCAAGATCATGTTATTGTATTATTTGTTTCTCTTGTTATAGTTTTCTTTTGTTCTAAATTGAAGTAATGTTCATCTTCTTCTTCTTCTCTCTTTCTTTCCTCTTGTTTATGAGTAACTAATTTTTATTTTACTTAGGTGAAAAGGTGAAGTTTTTGGTAATGAAATAAGTTTAGATTAATCTTTTTCTTATGCTTAAATGATATATTATCAAGTGGTTATTATATGTATTGTATTTTGTTTTCAATAATTTTAGAAACCCTCCTTGTAAAGTGGAGATCTTGATTTGTTATAGACAAGATATTGGCACAATGAATGCTTGAGCCCATTTAGAAGTGGTGGTATTAATAGATAATTAAAGGAACCATAATATAATTACATATATAATCTTAAATGAACTTTAAATATTGTATTTTTTGATTGGAACCTCCGTTATGCGTGGATTCTAATTGAGTTATAAAAAGAATTAATTTTGTCCATAATTTACTTACCAAGAGTGGATCTCCTAACCCAAGTAGATCTTTTTTATTTGTGACCAAGTTGTATCACATTTATTATTATGACAAAATCTTTTCTTTAACTCAAAGAATTTTCTTCATCAATTTCCTGTGGATTGACCTCGGATTCCCAAGAATTTATTACTTGAGACAACTTGCACTTGGGTTTGCAACTTAAAATTCACATCAATTATCATTCATGAGTTTTAGCTCTTCAAATCTCGGCTTCCATCCGTTGTATTCCATTACTTGTGTACAGTCAAGCAAAGAGCATACTTCAGAAATATCATCATCTAATTACATACCTGAATCAAATGAATTAATTAAATAAATTTTTAATGGGTCAGAAGAACTCCTAGTTTGAATATGATCATCTATAATGGCCTCAATCCCTTCAACTTCCTTCTTTTCGTCATAGACTTCTTGTGGTTTCTTGCACATGTTGAAAACATTAAGCTCCAGTATCATATTTTCAAATGTTAGCTTCATCACTCAATTTCTTCAATTTATCAAAGTATTGGATGTTGCTAAAAATAGGCGACCTAAAATAACAGGAATTGACTTACTACTATTATTCATAGGTTCAGTTTCTAAGACAATAAAATCCATAGGATATATGAATTTATCAACTTATACCAACATATCTTCCACTATTCCTTTTAGAATTTTAATTAATCCATCGGCAAGTGGAAGAGTTACAGAAGTTGGTTTTAACTCACCCAGGTTGAGTTGCTGATAAACTGAATATGGAAGCAAATTAACACTGGCACCAAGATCAAGTAAAGCTTGTCCAATTTTATGTTCTCTAATAATGCATGAAACTGTAGGACAACCAGGGTCTTTATATTTCAATGCATTTTTGTTCTGAAGAATAGAGCTTACCTGTTCAGACAAAAAGATATTCTTTTTCACATTTAATTTCCTTTTAACAGTGTATAGGTCCTTCAAAAATTTGACATAAGAGGGAATCTATTTGATAGCATCTAACAGAGGAATATTGACCTTCACTTGTTTAAAGATTTCAAAATTTTTACTGTTATGTTTCAATTTACTTGAATTGTTTAATGTTTGAGCATATAAGGTGAAGGCGAGGGTTTGTTCTTCTTTTGGCCAAGTAGCTTATCAACTCCTTCCTTATCTTTGGGAATTAATTCATTATCTTTCTCACAAGGTTCAGGAATTTTTTTTTTCAATAACCTTTCCACTCCTAAGAGTTATCACTGACTTGACTTGATCTATTTGTTAGCTTTCTGAACTACCCTCATTTAGGCTGTACTGACCCTTGGGATTTGGTTGAGGTTGAGAAGGAAATTTTCCTTTCTCGTGAATGGTAAGTATAGAAGAAAGTTTAGTAAGAGTGTCTTTTATGTCAATCATGGCTTAAGTGTTTTGGTTATTAATGGTCTTTTGCTTTTCCATGAATGCATGCAATATTCCTTCAAGATTTTTCCTATATGGTGGGACATATGGTATATATCCTTGAGAATTTTGAGAGTCCTGTTGTGCCTGAGGAGGTGGTGGTTGCATAAATTATGCCTGATTATTAGTCCTCTAACTGAAGTTCGGGTGATTTCTCCATCCCAGATTGTATGAATCTGAAAAAAAAAAGAGGTGAATGACTTTTTAAAATTATTCATTGCATTTACTTACTTATGCACAACTTCTTTAAAAATAAAAATTTTTAGACATTCATTTGTCGAGTGTCCTAATTCATCACAAATGCCACAAATTTCTTCATTTTACACAGATTTGATTTCTTTCACTTTCCCTGATTCCATGGCTTCAAACTTTCTAACCAAACTGGAAAACCTAGCATTTAGATCTTCTTCTTGACTAGGATGATATTTTCCTTTACTAGCATTTGTAAGATTATATCTAATTAAATTTTTAAAAGGATTAGTACTATACTAAGATTGAGAATTTTCAGCCAAATGATCTAAATAGTCTAAAGCTTCTTTAGGTTCTTTATCAAGAAACTCACCATTGCACATTATTTCCACAAATTGTTTAGTTTCAGGTATTAACCCTTCATAAAAGAAGCTTATAATGCGCCATTTTTTAAAACCATGATATGGGCAAGAATTTAATAAATCTTTAAAACATTCATAACTTAGAAAATATGCTTCATTTGAATTTTCAGAAAATTTTGGATTTATCTTTTCAAAGCATTGGTTTTATGTGTTGGAAAAAATTTCTTTAAAAACTTACCTTGCATTTCTTGCCATGTGCCAATTGATCTTGGTTTCAAAGCATTAAGCCAAGTTTTTCCTTTATCTTTCAAAGAAAAAGAAAACAATTTAAGCTTAATAATCTCTTTAGTGCAAGTTTGGTAATTAAAAGCGGTACTTACTTCTTGAAATTCTTGTAGATGTAAATATGGGTTTTCAGATTCTAAACCATGGAAATTAGGAAGTAATGAAATCATACCCGACTTAAATCTAAAATTATTAGCATTGAGTAGAAAGATAAAACATGATGGACTAGAATTTCGAGATGGTTGCAAATATTCACGCATGATTCGCAACAGTTGATTTTCAAGTTCATCATGTATACTTTCATTTTCAGCCATTGTGTTTAATGTGTATGATTGTGATTCAAACAAATCAATATATAAAGTACCAAAATTAATTTTAATCAAACAACTAGAATTTGAATCACGATACTAATTAAGCATAAATAAGTAATTTAAAATAAAATAAAAAATGTACAAGTAGGCGGTATAAATATGCCGTTAAATATCATAGTTAGTAAATTAGTAAGTTAATAAATTAATAAGTTAGAAAGTTAATAATTAGGTTAGTAAGTTAGAAAGTTAGTAAAGAACAAGTGGAAGATCACGGGAAAAGGAGGAAGAACAGGATGAAAGAAAGTAGGAGAGCAGACGGACTGCTTTACATGCTATACAAAAATAATAAAACAAAAAGTAAAATATAAAAAATGCTGAAAATAAATTTAAAACATGAAAATCAGAAAGAGGTAGAGCTCCACCAGAGCCGGCGAAAGAGGAAGAAGAGAAGAGTCAAGATTGGAATATTATTAAAACATAAAGTAAAAACTAGAGAACTAACAAGCCAATTTTTTGCTCCGATGAGAGAAAATAGAAGAAGAAAGATTATTTCATTAATGATTGAAGATTGCAGAGGGAAAAAGGGAGAAAAGAGAGTTTCTCTTACTAAGTTAGTAAGTTAGTAAGTAAAAAAATTAAAAGAGTAGAAAAATATATCTATACAAGATGGTGAAGTTTACTTAAAGAAAGAAGACCTCAAAATTTTTTTTCTTCAAATCAATTCCCCAACAACGACGCCAAAAACTTGATGTGAATTTTAAGTTGCAAACCTAAGTGCAAGTTGTCTTAAGTAATAAATTCTCGGGAGTCCGAGATCGATCCACAGGGAATTAATGAAGAAAATTTGTTTGAGGTAAAGAAAAGATTTTGTCACAACAATAAAGGTAATAAAACTTGGTCACAAATAAAAAAGATTTACTTGGGTTAGGAAATCCACTCTTGGTAAGTAAATTAAGGACAAGATTAATTCTTTTTATAACTCAATTAGAATTCACAGATAACAGAGGTTGCAATCGAAAAATACACATTCAAAGTTCATTTAAGATTATATATGTAATTATATTATGGTTCTTTTAATTATCTATTAATACCACCACTTATAAATGCGCTCAAGCATTCATTGTGCCAATATCTTGTCTACAACAAATCAAGATCTCCACTTTACAAGGAAGGTCTCTAAAATTATTGGAAACAAAATACAATACGTATAATGACCACTTGATAATATATCATTTAAGCACAAGAAAGAGATTAATCTAACTTTATTTCATTACTAAAAGCTTTACCCTTTGTAAAATAAAAATTAGTTACTCATAACCAAGAGAAAAAAAAGAAAGAAGAAGAAGATGATGAACATAACTTCAATTTAGAACAAAAGAAAACTACAACAAGAGAAACAAATAACACAATAGCATGATCTTAATCTCTAAACCAAGATGATCAAATGAGCAGCCAATGCTCCCTTTTATAGAGTTTGAGGGAAACAAAATGGCAATGGAGTGGTTTAAAGAGTGAGTGGATGAGTGGAAAATTATTGAGATCCTTGTCTCCAAAATGATTCAGTGCTGAACTCATGGTTGTCATCAAAAAATGGAAAAGTGGTGTTCATAGAAATTGTAGGCTTTTGTCTTACTTTCGAATGCCATTAGTTTTGGCCCAAAATCATTCCTACAGCTCGAGATATGGCCAAATCTTTGCACACTATTCAGGCCCAGCTACAACTCCTCTGTTCTAACTTCTAGGCCCAATATAACCTACTATACTTTAGAAATGACTCTTGTCATGAAAGTTGTAGATTTGGGTCTTAACTTTCCAATACCATCAGTTTGGTGTCAGTTGGACTCCTATAGCTCAAGAAATGAGCTAATGAGTGCACAGAGGTCAGACTGTCAGGATCAGCACTCTAGTTTTTGTTTCAACTCTAATTTAAATTATCCAAACGTATGATTTGACTCTTAAGGTCCCATGAAATTATAGAGAATTGTCTTAACTTTCCTAAAAGACTAGAATTATATTAATCAGATATTTGAAACTCAAATTATAACCAGTTTATTGAACGCTGCCAAATAGACAAATTAAAGCCAATTCAAGCAATAATTCTTTCAATGATCCAATTAAGTTCAATATTAATAAATGTAACAAAATTAACTTAATTAAGCCTAATTACACCTTAAGAAGCCCAGTAAAAGGATTATAAAATAAATAAAATATATTGCTATCACAGACCCCAGCCGAAAGGCGAGTTACAGCCTGTCCAACTTGGTGCAAAGCCAGACCAGGTCACCAAAATTGGAGTAAACCTGGAAGAAGAAGAGAGACACCAGCTGATTGAGCTCTTGCAAAAAAAAATAAAGATCTCTTCGCCTGGACGTCCTCCAACATGCCTAGGCTTGACCTCGCTTTCATCTGTCATCAATTGTCTATCAAGGAGGATGCAAGGTCGGTCTGTTAGAAGAAAAGGAAAGTTGGCCTAGAAAAGTAGCAGATTATTGAAGAACAGGTGAAGGAGTTGCTCAGTGTCTACTTCATAAAGGAAGTACTGTATATCACATGACTATCCAACATGGTCCTAGTGAAAAAGTCAAATGGGAAGTTGAGAATGTATGTAGATTACACAGACTTAAACAAAGTCTGCCTTAAAGATTCGTATCCACTTTCCAAAGTGGATAAACTAATGGATAGCTCCTTAGGCTTCTGATTGCTATCATTCATGGATGCATATTCTAGGTACAACTAGATCTCAATGTACCCCAAAGACGAAGACAAGATCGCCTTCATCAATGATAAAGCGAGCTACTGCTATAGGGTCATGCCCTTCGATTTGAAAATGCAGGAGCCACCTACCAGAGAATGATAAACAGGGTCTTTAAAGACCAAATAGGGAAGATGCTGGAGGTTTACATAGATGAGATGATAGTAAAGACCCCACAAGGTGGATCATATACGGCAGACCTCGAAGAAGTGTTTGCACAACTTCGAAAGTATAATATGAGACTTAACCCAGAAAAGTACGCCTTCGAAGTCCAAGCAGACAAGTTCTTGGGTTTCATACTGACTCATCGCGGAATTGAGGCTAATCCAGAAGCGATGCTCAACATGCAATGCCCTTAGAATATCAAAGAAGTGTAGCAACTAAATGACCGGATTGCGGCCCTCACACGATTCCTCGCTAAAGCTACTCATAAATCCCTCCCCTTATTCAAACTACTTAAGAAAGGGAAGGATTTTGAGTGGACTTGGGAATGTGAGGATGTCTTTTTCCTCTTTGAATAATCTTTTGTCCTCCCCCCTACACTGACAACGCCGAAACTCGGTGAGACATTGTACCTATACCTTTTAGTACATGACGAAGCTATAAGCTCAGTGCTAGTCTAGGAAATGGTAGAGGGACAGAAGTCAGTTTATTTCGTAAGCAAGGTACTGTAAGCCCTCGAGCTCCATTACTAGAAATTTGAAAAGGTTGCCTTCGCACTTGTCACCATGGCCAGGAGACTCAAGCAATACTTTCAGTGCCACCCCATGGTGGTGAGGATGAATCAACCTATTTGCTAAGTGCTACACAAGCCAGACTTAGCAGGGAGGATGATCACCTGGTCCATTAAGCTTTTCGAGTTTGGAATCACGTAAGAGCCCTGTTTAGCAATAAAGGCTCAGGCGCTCTCTAACTTATTGGCTGAACTCACATTAGTCCCTAGCAACCCTAAAGGAATCTTTTGGACCATATTTATTAATGGATACTCGAAACCCAAAGGAAGTGTGCTGGAATAATTTTAGAAAATTCTAAATGAGTAATAGTGGAAAACTCCCTGAAGTTCGAGTTTCCAACCTCAAACAATCAAGAAAAGTATAGCATGTATTGCTAGACTAGTAATGGCCAAGGATATGTGAGTAACTAATATCACACTTTGCAGTGACTCCTAACTTGTGACCTCCCAGTACTAGGGTGATTATCAAGCTAAGGAGCCCTTCCTTCAGAGATACTTAGCTAAAGTACAAGAGCTCCTTAAAAGCTTCCAGGATACTAAGATAGAGCACATACCCAAAAAGCAGAACTCCATGGTGAACCTCCTGTCTAAACTGGCCAGCCCTAAAAGCTTAGGCAACAATCATTTCGTGATTCAAAAGACTCTCTCTTAATCCTCCATCACAGATGCAACCATTTTCCAGGTGGAAGGGGAAGAGCATACTTAGATCACCCCAAACATAAAGTATATGCAGTCTGGAGCTAAGCTTTCTAATCCAAAGGAAGCCTCTAGACCAGTCAAGGCTGCAATCAGATATACCATCTACGATGGGTAGTTATACTGATGAGGGTTTTCCTCACCTCTCCTCAATTGTCTCACGCCAAAGGAAATAGAATATATACTGGATGAGGTTCATAAGGGGAGCTGCGGACACTACTTGGGAGGTAAAGCCATAGCTTTAAAGGTACTCAAGGCAAGATACTATTGGCCAATGATGGAAGTAGACTCCCATGCACATGTCCAAGTCTACAATAAATGTTAGCGCCACTTGGACCATTATCAGGCTCCCTCAAAGGAACTATCCATGATGTCAGTATCTTGGTCATTCTATAGATAAGATATGGATATTTTGGTTCTGTTCCCCTAAGCACTTAGTCAATTGAAATACTTAATGGTGGCAGTGGATTATTTTACAAAATGAATTGAGGCAGAACCCTTGGTCATGATTATCTCTGCTCGGATTCAAAAGTTCACATGGTGCCACATCATCACCAGGTTCCAAAGTTCATCATGACGAACAATAGAACCCAATTTAAAGATAAAGGTTTTGAAGAGTTGATTGCCAAGTTGAAAATCAAGTATCATAGCAGTTTCATTGAGAACCCCAAGACAAATGAGCAAGCCGAAGCCTCCAACTGGATTATTATCCATGGAATTAAAAGAAGGTTGGATAAAGCTAAGGAAAACTAGGTTGAGCAGCTAGACCATGTCTTCTGGGCCTACCGAACTACACCCCACTCTACAACAGGTGAAACTCTTTTTAAACTCACTTATGGGTGTGAGGCTATGATCCCGGTGGAAGTAGGAGAACCAAGCTAGCATCTCCAACAATTTTTTCCTGACAGAAACCCCAGACTAATCAAGGAAGACTTGGATTTTCTGGAGGATAGAAGGCATGTCGCCCATATACGTGATGCTGCCATCAAGCAAAGAACGTCGGCTAGGTATAACTTGAAGGTTGTTCCAAGGAAGTTCTAGCCAAGAGACTTGGTGCTCCAAAGATCAGACATTGGAGGTAGGAATGTCTCCTAAGGGAAATTAGCCCCTAATTAGGAAGGCCTCTACTGCATCGTGATCAGTACTATCAATGGGGCTTATACCTTGGAGACATTAACAAGCAAGTCGATCAAGAACTATTGGAATGCAGATAAACTTAAAAAGTACTATAGTTAAGTGCCCTTTAAGGCCTAATCTTTTAGTTTACTTTGTTTGATCTTTCCCAATTTTGGTTATTATATACTCTATATGGACTTCAGTCTTTCGATCTATCAATAAAATAGAGTTATTTAGATATCGCCTTGCATTATTTAAAGTCTCAAAGGACCTTCAAGCTGAAAAATGCCTTAAGAACGTCCAGCTCCTATTCCTAATGGGATACGAGGCTTCTTAAAATGTCCAAGTTAAGAAGAATAACCCACAAAACTCATGTAAACATTTTGGTCGTGAGTTATAGGTCAATACCCAATCCTCAACACTTGGCCATGACCATTTTATGGTTGTGAAATAAAGTGCCAATGTGGGTTATGACATATGTGGTCCACCATCAAGTATTCACTGTAGATGTCTTATGTTAAACAGGTTCTAGAGTCAAAAATTCCTAAGTAAGGACAATTTTCCTCAATAAATTGTAAACATTAAAGACCCCGGTTATGGATCACCTTAAATTTTGCCTAAGTCAAGTGGAATTCCAAATGCTTAATATTTCGGGCATTGGACCCCGGACCAAGGTTTCAATTCAATTAAATAAATCTCCTAAGTCCTTGAAGTAGTTACCAAATGTACCTTTACAATGGGTGTTGGACTCAATACAGACCATGGACAAGAAGTGCAAAAGTAATAAAAGTGAAGGAAATAAATTGAAGCACCCTGGCAAACGGGGAAATTGTCTTTACAAATGAAAAATGTGCCATACAGGGGGCAAAAACAAGAGAGGCGGGCTAAGCTACGTTTCTCGTGCCCTCACCAACGTCTATATCCTGGATGATGGCGACTAGGGCCTCGTCAGCATTTTAGTCGACTTGAGCAAGAGTTAGAAGCACAAGACGACCGTCTCAGATCACTTTCCTAAGGTCCAGTGTGTCCAATGCTAGGGCCACCGCTAGATTGAAAAGCTAGACTTGGGCAACTATATTTTGGAATTGCTCCCCACTAATATTCGTGCATATTGTAATCAGCTATTGAGTATCCTTTTGCAACCATGCCACTTCAGTTCAGAGGCCTCGGTTCTCAGTACGGAGGTTCTCACATTCAGTATAGAGGTTAGCGACTTCCATCTTAACCTCCATCGAATTGGCCTTCTCCTGCTTCAGATTGTCCTTCAAGGCCGCTAGTTCCTTCTCTAGTTCCTTGGCCTTAGCTTCGGCATCGTTCTTGGCCTTCATAGCCTCTTTTTTGGCCTTGAGGGCTTGGTTTTTGCCCTCCTCGGCTACCGTCACCTTCTCTGTCATCAGCCGATTATACTCCCTATATCATATCTCTAGAAAACAAGCTTCAGCAACAAGGCGAAGGGCATAAGTTTGAAATGTCGACAACATCTCTGTTGTGTTATGCTGAGTCCATGACTTTGTTGTCTAGAAGATTTAAGTTGATGAAGTCCCCATACTCCGAGTAATTTCCATACAAACTAATCAAGCCCCTGTCATTCGCTTCAACTACCACCCTCTTCCCTCAGTCATCTACCCTGCCATCCTCAACAGCCCTTCTCTTCCGCCACTAGAGTGGTGGCGTAGGGGACTCCTCCAGTTGAATCGAGTCCCCCTCAATCACCGGATCCTCAACTGGCGAGGGCATAGGGGTTGGAGTAGAGACCACGGGAGCGTTGGAAGGACCAGCTATGTTCCTAGCTCTTAGAGCCTCAAAGGTTGCAAGAGCATTTCCAGATGCCATCATAGCCAAACTTACTACAAAACATGGAAAGAGTCAGATAACAAGAAAAATATGTAAAGAAATTATCATACACAAAAAATTAAATGTGGGCTACAGCCTACACTACCTTGAATAGCCCAAAGAGTTGCGTCATCAGAGGCATCTGATAACTCCATGAAATATAGTTATTTATGCCCCATATTTGTGCTTCATGACATGCTTAGTCTTTGTTCTTATGTATATTTGGAAAGTTTTATACTTATATTTGTGAAATTCTATTTTGAGATCTTCCTTTATGTTTTTGAGCAATTTGTGCATATTTGTTGATTGATTAAGTAGATTTGCAATTATATTTAACTTGGTGTTTTCTCTAATGCAGGAAGGGCTAAAAAGAGACAAATTGATGCAAGTCAATGCCCAGCATTGGAGGAAAGAAGCCAAGAAGGCATTCTAGAGCTCTACGCCACGGTGCAAACATGTGCACGCCGCGGCGTGATGGTTTCAGCCAGCGCAAGTCAAAGAAGAACACGGCCTACCACGTGTTCTCACACATGGGCTCCATGCTGCGGTGTGGGCTTGTTCACGCTGAGGCGCGCATCGGTAAACTGAGTCTATTTATTCTATTTTTCACGCTCTTTCTCTGCTTTTTCTCAGTTTTCTCTCTTAGGTTTTAGGTTTTAGGTAGTTTAGGGTTAGAGGCTATGGCTGGGATCTCCATTGGAGGTAGAGATGGAGCTTGAGGAGCTAAGGATGGAAGCCCTCTTTCTTTTGGAGGAGGATCTGAGCTTCAATGACGAAATCCATAAGCTTTCTCCTTCTTTCTTTTCTCTTTTCTGTTCCTCATTTCTTGAACATGTATTTTCATGTTCAATGATGTAGTAGCTGTATTTAGGGATGACTTTGAATCCTTTTTATGAATATTAATGATTTGTTCTTCTCTGAGTTTATGTGGATCTTTGATTTTGTTCAATCATATTGTTCTTAATGCTCTTGAGTGTTTGGCCAACATTTAAGTTGATTTGATAAAGTCCAATGAACCTAGACATAGGGATTTGAGTTTGAGATCGTATGTATGATTAATGCATGTTCGATTCTATTCCAATGGCGGGATGAGTTGATTCGCTAATGGGATAGAAATATACCTCTTAGCCATGCATTACACGTGTTTAAGAATAGACCTTAAAGAGTAGATTTTGTGTTAGCTCTCAAGGACACTTAGTGAGTTGGGCAATTGAAACTATGGTTAGATGACCTAGACATAGGCGTTCAGCTAATGCAGATTCTTAAGCTAACCTAATCATTGCATTCATATTTATGAAGAGGATTGCATGTTGTTGGTTGAAGTAAAGGGTGAAGAAGGATTTCCCTAATCTCTAACCATTATCTTTACTGCTTTTTAGTCTTTAGTTTACTTGTTTTCCTCTATTTTTATGTTCTTGAATAGAATTAAGTAAGCTATCGGTTAATACTTAGCATTGGAAATAAACTTATCCTCGTGGAAACGATCTCTTACTCTGGATCTGTATTACTTGCGCGACCCGTGCACTTGCGGTTAACAAATGGGCAAACAAGTTTTTTTTTACGCTGAACAAGTTTTTGGCGCCATTGCTGAGGATAAAGTTTATTTCCAAGTTAGTTAGATTAATTAGACTTTATGTCCTGGCAACGCCTAACAAGTTTTTGGCGTCGTTGCCAGGGAATAAAGTTTATTTCCAAGTTGGTTAGATTGATTAGACTTTATGTCCCGGCAACGCCTAGCAAGTTTTTGGTGCCGTTGCCAGGAATAAGGTTTATTTCCAAGTTAGTTAGATTGATTAGATTTTATGTCCCGGCAATGCCTAACAAGTTTTTGGCGTCGTTGCCGGGGATAAGGCATTATTTCCATATTGCTAATATTGACAAGGAGTTTACTTAGTTCTAATTCAAGTTTTGTTTTTAGTTTTGCTCAATAAGTCCATTTGGACATGTTTTAATTCTTTAGCTTTAAGTCTTTAAATATGCCAATAATTTGATTTTGTATGTTATTGCATTTTTGTTGTCCAAACCTTATTTAGTATGTTCAATAAGTCCATTTGGACATGTTTAGATTTTTTAGTGTTTAGCTTTTTATGTTGTTTTTAGTTTATGTTCTTGTTTTGTATATAAGTGCTAATAGTGTGTTTTTGTGTTTTTGTTATGTTTTTGTTGTACATTCTGTGTTTTAAGCTTTTAGACACATTTTGGAGGTGTTAGGGGCCAAAATGGAGCACCAGTTCCGACAGAAACTTGTCTGCTGTAGAATTCTACAGCATGACCTCTCACGCCACAGCACACCAAGAGTTCCCGCCGCAGTGTGCCAGTCTTTGCCATATCAAGAAAACGCACCAAAGAGCTCCACGCTGCGGCGTGGGCATGTTAACGTTGCGGCGTGGCACCCCTGTTTTTGCATTTTTCTATTTATTTTCTCTATTTTTCTTTATTTAATAATGCTCAATTCTAGTTAGGCTACTATTTTGACTTGCTCAAATACCCTATAGACCATGAACACCAAGAACATACATCACTTTGATTTGGGGGAGTATCATTGCATGTTTTCACCCTTAATGCTTAATAATTATACATGTTTTGATACTTTAAGTATGTGCTAGTGATAGTCATCATGCTTTCACGATTATATCCTGTTTTGGCTATTACTGGTGAGCTGTTGATAAAAGTTTCAATTTTCAACATTCTCTACATGATGTTATGCATGCTTGAATGAAAAATGATGAATTTTTTGAATGCATGATTTATTGCCATTTGCTAGTATAGTTTTGGTTGGCCAATGATATAAATGCTTGCGATTGTCCTCAATTCTTTTGTGAATCCATTTGCGATCTTGAAGCATGCTTAAGCAATCTTGTTTGTTTTTATGGATGATGTGTTTCTCACATAGATACTTGTTTAACTTTAGAAAGATATGAGTGTTTGTTTAGAGAATGTTTATGAATTGTGCATGTGGATGATTTCTTTTATCCTTGAAGTTGTTTTCCAACTCTCTTGAGGCGAAATCCTAGGTTGTGCATGATTGAGGAAATGATTAGGCATTGTTTGGACCGATTGAGCCTTAAAAAGCTTACCCTGATATGATGATATCCCTAGGTCCCCTTTTGAAGCTTTATAATTGTTTGGCTTTATTTGTTTTTCATCACCATTGTGTTCGTTATCCTATTAACCATTCTAATGCATGTGAAAGCATTACATTTTCTTCCTACCATCATTGTTTGTTTAGTACATATTATGTTATTTCTTAAAGTGAGTTCAGTGATTAGGGGTATTAATATTGATGATCACATATTTGATATATTAATAATCTTTCATTCTTAGTCATTTACACTCTCTATGTACTTAATTGATTGAGTTTTATTATGTTTTATAAGTTTGGACTCAAATTGGACTTAATTGAATTTTTCAGCATGATTCATTTCTTACACTGTTTCTGTATTTAGGCCATATCTTGGGCTGTAGGCAGTATTTGGAGGTGATTCTAGTGGCATTTGAAAGATAAGAGAAAGTTCTACAACTTTCAAGAATATCTCAAAGGCCCAATCACAGGAGTAGATAACTCAAATTGGGGTTGAAGTAAGAACTAGAATGCTGTTCCTGACAGCTTGACCTATATGCACTGTTTATTACATAGTTTAGGCTAGAGGTTGTCAAATGGGTTGAAATTTTGATGCTGAATACTTGAGACCTATATCTACAACTTTCATGTTGAATACTTTTCAAGAATCGGAGGTCTAGTAGGTGATATTGGGCTTGAAAGTCAGAACAGAGGTGCTGGAATTAGGTTTGAACACTCTGCAATAATTAGCCCATATCTTAGGCTATAGGTGGTCAAATGAGGTGATTCTAGTGTCCATTTTGAAGCCAAGATCAAGCCCTACAACTTTGATGAATATCACATTTGCTCATTCTGACGCATTCAATGACTTCAGAGCTAAATGATTTTGGAGACAAGGAATCTCCATAATTTTCCACTCACCAAAAGTCATTTGGCATTTTCCACTCATCCACTCACTAATGACTCAGCCCCCTTGTCATTTTGTATTTCTAATCCTCTATAAAAGGGGGCCTTAGTAGATCATTGAGGGTGTTATGTGTTAGTTACTAAAATGATGCCATTTTGTTGCTAGGTTTTCTTGTAGTAATTTTCCTTTGTTCTAAATTAAAGTCATGTTCTTCTTCTTCTTCTTCTCTCCTTCTTTCTTCTTATCTATGAGTAACTAAGTTTTGTTTTACTTGGGTGAAAGGGTGAAGCTCTTGGTAATAAAGTAAGGTTAGATTTATTCTTCTCTTGTGCTTAAATGATTTATATTTTCTAGTAACCATTATACCTATTATAATTTGTTTCTTATAATTTAGAAACCATCTTTGTAAAGAGGAGTTCTTGATTTGTTGTAGACAAAATATTGGCACAATGAATGCTTTAACCCATTTATAAGTGGTGGTAATATTTTTAGGAAATATAATATAATTACGTATATTATTTTAAATGGACTTTTAATATTGTATTTTTCGATTGGAACCTCCATGTTGCGAGGATTCTAATTGAGTTATAAAAGGAATTAATCTTATCTTTACTTTATTTACCAAGAGTGAATCTTTTTACCCAAGTAAATAATTTTAATCGAAGTAACAAAATATTTACTTTACCTTAATCTTCAACAATTCCCTGTGGATCGACCTCGGACTCACCGAGAAATTTATTACTTGAGGCAACCTGTACTTGGGTTTGCAAATGCGACAATTAAAAAGTTTGCATTAAGTTTTTGGCGCCGTTGCCAGGGACTTGATTTGAAGACTGAATTTCTGGTGTAAAAATTTTGTATATATACTAACATACTAACTTGTGGGGGAACCTCTTCCTTTTTAATTTTTGTGCATACTAACTTGTGGGGGAAACTCTCCCTAATTTCTCTGTAATCTTTAATCATTAATAAAATAATCTTTCTTCTTCTCTTCTCTCTCGCTGGAGTAAAAAATCAGCTTGCCGATTCTCTAGTTTTCATATTTTAAATTTACTTTCTGTACTTTATTTTCTGTATTTATCTTCTGTCATTTTTTTTGTTATTTATTTTCTGTCATTTATTTTTTGTTTACTAACTTACTAACTCTCTTGCTAACTATCTAACTTTTTACTTTATCAGCTATCTAACTTTTTACTTTTTTTGCTTCTAACATTTTAATTTATCTGTATACTAACTTTTTAATTTTTATACTTATTAACTTATTTGGTGGTTGGTTTATACCACACCTTTGTTAATATTTAATGGACGATTTATACTGCTAGCTTGTACATTTTATTTTATACTGTAAGTTACTTGTTTATGCTTAATTGGTATCGTGATTTAAATTCTGGTCGTTTAGTTAGAGTTAATCTAGGTACTTTACATATTGATTTGTTTGAATCACAATCACACACATTAAGTACAATGGCTGAAAACGAAAATGTGCATGATGAACATGAAAATCAACCGTTGTGAACTATACGTGAGTATTTGTAACCATCTCGAAATTCTAGTCCATCATGTTTTATCTTTCCACTCAATGCCAACAATTTTAGATTCAAACCAGGTATGATTTCTTTACTTCCTAATTTTCATGGTTTAGAATCTAAAAGCCCATATTTACATCTAAAAGAATTTGAGGAAGTATGTACCACTTTTCATGATCAAACTTACACTGAAGAGATTGTTAAGCTTAAATTATTTCCTTTTTCTTTGAAAGATAAAGCAAAAACTTGGCTTAACACTTTGAAACCAAGATCAATTGGCACATGGCAAGAAATGCAATGTGAGTTTTTGAAGAAATTTTTTCCAACACATAAAACTAATGCTTTGAAAAGACAAATCTAAAATTTTTCCCAAAATTCAAATAAAGCATATTTTCAAAGTTGGGAACGTTTTAAAGATTTGTTGAATTCTTACCCACATCATGGTTTTGAAAAATGGCGCACTATAAGCTTCTTTTATGAAGGGTTAACACCCGAAACTAAACAATTTGTGCAAACAATGTGCAATGGTGAATTTCTTGATAAAGAACCTGAAGAAGCTTTAGACTATTTAGACCATTTGGCTGAAAATTCTCAAATCTTTTGGAGATGTGTACCCGATAATGAGGTAAGTAGTGTCATTAAATTTTGTCATTCGAAGCATGTGGAGGTCATTTTTCTTCAAAGAAAACAGCTGCGAAAATCTTGCAGTGTGGATTTTATTGGCCCACTTTATTCAAGGACAGTTATACTTTTTGTAAAAGTTGTGAAAATTGTTAAAAATTAGGGTCCATTTCTAAAAGAAATATGATGCATTTGAACCCTATCCTTGTCATTGAAATTTTTTATTGTTGGGGAATTGATTTCATGGGTCCATTTCCATCATCTTTTGGATTTGTGTATATTTTGGTTACAGTTAATTATGTCTCAAAATGGATTGAGGCAATTCCATGTCGGCACAATGATCATAAAACTGTTCTAAAATTTTTAAAAGAAAATATTTTGAGTCGATTTGGAATTCCTCGAGCTATCATCAGTGATGGGGGAACACATTTTTGTAATAAACCATTTGAATCCTTAATGAAGAAATATTGCATTACCCACAAAATTGTAACCCCTTATCATCCTCAGACAAGTGGACAAGTTGAATTAGCAAATAGGGAGATTAAACAAATTTTGCAAAAAATAGTTAACCCAAATCATAAAGATTGGTCTTTAAGACTTAACGATGCACTTTGGGCTTACCGTACTGCTTTTAAAACATCTTTAGGCATGTCTCCCTATCGGTTGGTTTATGGAAAACCTTGTCATTTGCCTGTAGAATTAGAGTATAAAGCATTTTGGGCCATTAAAGCTTTCAACTTAAGTCTTGATGATGCTTCCAAGTTACGCAAATTGCAATTGAATGAACTTGAGAAATTAAGAAATGATACATATGAAAACTCAAAGATTTATAAAGCTAGAACAAAAGCTTTTCATGAAAAATCAATTTTGAGAAAAACTTTTGAAATTAGTCAAAAAGTTCTGCTTTATAATTCTCGTCTTTACCTATTCCCTGAAAAATTGAGATCTAGGTGGATTGGTCCTTATATTGTCAAACATGTGTATTCTTATGAGGCCATAGACATTGAGAATCCTAGAAATGGTATTGTATATAAGGTCAATAGACAAAGACTCAAACCATTTCTGGAACATCAAGTTGTTGAGGTAGAATCCATTTCTCTTTCTAATCCTTGTTATGAGTAGAATTTATTTTAATATGTTTCTTTCTTTTTGCAGTTCTTTGTGTTACCGGTTAAATGCGGATAACGGTACTCCGTGACTCTCAAGTCGATTTATTTTTCAGTTTCCCATAATAACTGATTTCTTCTCCTTTTAAAATGGATGTCATTCTCTCAAATCTAAGAAAACATTTTCCTTCTCTTCCTCTAAATGCTCTAACAAAAGTCTATGAAGTTAGGTGTGAAAGACTGAGACTGTTAATGTATAAGGATATCTCAGAAGATATATGCTGGATAATCGAAGTAAAGGTTCGTTTAACTGGTGAATCTTTAGATTCATTTGTCCCATACATGCCTGGTCTCGGTAAAAGTTCATTTTCAAAAAGGAGAAGAGCAAAAAGAATGAAAGTTTGTTACAATTGTGCATGATGGAATTGCAATACGCGATGTCGTTCTTTGGGAATAGTTTCTGCAAACAGAGAAGATAAAATATTTTTCATCAAGAATGGACTGAGTAAAGAGTCATTAGATAATATCTTATTGACTTTTGAGACGTATTCTTGTAGAGTTGTACAGCGTGAACTTCTTAATTTGTGAAATCTCTTCAGGGACGAACAAGAGCGTTATAGTATTGGGAATCTGACTCAAAAAGACCTTGTTTGCCAATTTATAAGAAAATTGGATGGGAAGCTTATCCTCGACTCATAGAAGGCGTTTAAGCCGTTTCTGGACGTGAAACCAAAGGAAGATGTGAGCCACAATCACAACAACATGTATATATTATCTTGTACATCTTCAAAAAAAAAAAGAAAAAAAAAAAAAAAAAAAAAAAAGAAAAAAAAAAAAAAAAAGAAAATAAATAAGAAATAAATAAAATAAAATAAAAAGAGGGCGAAACTTCGGTTGTATTTGGTCTTTAATTAGATTAGGAGCCCCTGCCAGTGGCAGACCCGTCATTGACTCAGGTAGACCTTCGCACGCTGGTCGGTAAATAAGGTTCGTGTGCCATGCTTTGTAGAGAGCCGCATAAGCATTCCCAGGTTTTAACCGTAGGCTCTGCTTGCTGATGGACAGATAGAAGCGTCCCGTGTTTGCATTCTCGCGTGACAATGCCTCTGAGCTGGATCCTGTGATTTAATGCCATGGGCTCTCCAGCGACCTCTCACTGGACTGTGGTCACTGGTCGTCGTATTCGATTTTCTCTCTTTAACTAGAGGGACGATACATAGGCTGGGATATCCCACAAGCGGGAGGGAGAAGAATGCCCAGATTGGCTGAGCCGTCTTGGTATTACTGCACTCATGACGCGCAGTATAAAGATCTGCCATGAAATCTGTACATAAAGGTATGTAATCATTTGTTATTATTATTTTATCTTTGTATGATTTTGTTGAATTTTGGTTTTGGACAGACGATCCTTTGGATGGGATCCTTCGGGGGTTTCTAGACTTCTTTACTTTGATGGTTTTCTTGAAGTAAAAAAAAAACAAAAAAATAAATAAATAAAAAAACAAAAATAAACAAAAATAAAATAAAATAATTATTATTATTATTTTTAAAATTTTAAACTTTTCTGACACCAGTCAACTTACCTGTATAGAAGCTATTATTACTTTTTCTATTCTCTTCCCTATTTAAACACTCCATTTTCTTCACTTTTCTACAACTCATAATCATTCAAAGAGAGTGTGAGTGTAGAAATGGAGGGAGCTTCTTCTTCTGTTCGTAGATTTGTCAGTATCTGTATATTTTATGGGACACGTTATGGGAAGAGTTTAGAATTTGTAAATGCAGCAAGCACTGTTGGTAGAACACTTGTTGCGAGGAACATTCGTGTAGTATATGGGGGAGGTTGCCTTCGGTTAATGGGGGGCTGTATCACTTTCTGCATTTGTAAGAGGTTGTCAAGTTTTAGGTGTCATTCCTGAACCTTTAACTCGAAGGAACGTCGTTGGAAAGACAATTGGACTGGAAATTCAAGTATCCTCTATGCATGGACGAATGAAGGCAATGCTTGAAAACTCTAATGCATTCATTGCCTTACCTGGTGGTTTTGGTACTTTAGAAGAAGTCTTTCAAATTGTCTCTTGGGCCCAATTGAACATCCACCATAAACCCATAGGTTTGTTGAATGTTAATAATTTCTTTGATAATTTGTTATCTTTTGTTGACCATGCTGTGGAACAGAAATTTGTCACACCTTTAGCAAGACGACTTCTTATCTCTGCTTCGACTGTTGATGAGTTGATTGATAAATTAGAAGCTTTTATTTATGAACCTGATCCAGTAACAACTCAGATAGATTGGTCCGAAGGAAGTGGTGAGGGAAGCAAAATGAAAAGAAAGCCAGCCAAGACACTCCAACTATTTAAATAATTACAAGCTTTAGTTTTATTTATCATACTTTGTTTCTGTTTAAATTTGTGTGAGGTTTTTCTTTTCAGTAATTACAGCAACAGGTAATATATTCTATCCTTTACCTATCTATGTTTTGACATTGAGGACAATGTTGTGATCTGGTTGGGCGAAAGGATGGTTGTGAAAAAAAAATAAAAAAAACACAAAAAAAAATAGGAAGTGTGTTTGTTAATATGTTTATTGTGTTTATATTAGGAAGAAAAAAAAACTAAAAAAAATAAAAAAAATAGGAGTGTGTTTGTTAATATGTTTGTTATGTTTGTCATCAATTTATTAACAACAAAAGTAATTAGGGATGGCAGAGTAAGGAGTAAATTATTTACTCTTGAGACACATCAAAAAAAAATTGGTGGCAGAGTAAGGAGTAATTGGTAGACAACTAGTTTGTGTGGAAGTAGCAATTCAAATTCAGGGAAATTTGCATGATTGAGTAAATTGTCTTCTTTCTTAAAATTCACATGCTTGGTTATGGATGTTGAATTGGTGGACTGAGAATGATAGAATTATGCCTTGTGAGATTTTGAACCTATTGATGAATGGATTGAACATTTGTACTATTATCTTCTTTCTTGTGTGAATTTCACTCATGGAATTGTTATTCTAGAACTTATTTTGATTCTTTTTGAGACTACATTTTCATATGCATACATAAATATGATTGAGGCATTTTTCTGGAAATAGCTACTTTAATCAAATAGCCAGCCTTGCTTAGCAGCATATTGTCTCAATATGATATCAAGCACTCTTATGACTTCTTGGAAATTCTCTGTTTCCTGTCAACGTAAAGCATTAGAAATGACCTATTTCCCCTTGCTTAACCCCTTTGAGCTTATTTGACCATTCTTTGTTTCAAACTCATTATGTGCCTTAAATGAAAAATCATGTTCTTACCTGACCTTAGGGAATAAGAGGACATTAGTTTTATCATTTGATGAGTTCTTGAACAAGTGTGGGGGTGTATGTGCAGAATGGTTAAAAAAAATGTATATATGATGTTTTTCTTCTTAAAAAAAATAAAAAAAATGTAAAAAGAAGAAGGTTAACAAGGTAATAAAGGAAAGGAAAAGAATATGTAAAGGGAATTTGTATTAGGTGGAGTTGGGATGAACTTTCATGCTTGTTAATTGAACTCAGCTCTCATGCTCTTTTATTCTCTGGTATTTAACTTGTCATATCCATATTACCTCCTCCTTTACCTTGACCCCATTACAACCTTGAATAAAGTCCTCATGATTTGTGTGTGCATGTATTCTGAGTAGTGGAGAAGTAGAAGATAAGCAAACTTATGGTAGTGCAATTTTCATGGGTTGAATTGAGTGAAATACCTACCTTTTAAACACTTGAGGGATTGAGAGTGAATCTTGTGAAAATCTATCATTCTTGACTCATGCTTTTCAATTGAAATATCATTGCTTGTTGATTTGAGATGTGAAGATATGTTACCTCATGAATGTTTTGATTACTTCAATGATTGATTGCTCTTCATTTTTAAATATTATTAGAAATTGAGTCTTTTAGAGTGTTTAGCTTTTAAGTCTGTTTCTTTTTTTTTTTTTTTGTGAGTGGTCTTATGTGTTTTGCTCAGGAGTGCAAAAAGTTAAGTATGGGAGAATTTGATGATCACATATTTGATACATTAATAATCTTTCATTATTAGTCATTTACACTCTCTATGTACTTAATTGATTGAGTTTTATTATGTTTTGTAAGTTTGGACTCAAATTGGACTTAATTGAATTTTTCAACATGATTCATATCTTACACTGTTTCTGTATTTGGGCCATATCTTGGGCTGTAGATGGTATTTGGAGGTGATTCTAGTGGCATTTGAAATATAAGAAAAAGTTATACAACTTTCAAGAATACCTCAAAGGTCCAATCACACGAGTAGATAACTCAAATTGGGGTTGAAGCAAGAACTAGAGTGTTGTTCTTGATAGCTTGACCTATGTGCACTGTTCATTCTATATTTCGGAATAAGCTGAAATTTTGATGCTAAATACTTGAGACCTATATCTATAACTTTCATGTTGAATACTTTTCAAGAATCGGAGTTCTAGTAGGTGATATTGGGCTTGAAAGTCAGAACAGAGGTACTAGAACTAGGCTTGAACACTCTATAGTAATTAGCCTATATCTTGGGCTATAAGTGGCCAAATGAGGTGATTCTGGTGTCCATTTTGAATCCAAGATCAAGTCCTACAACTTTGATGAAGATCACATTTGCTTATTCTGACGCATTCAATGACTTCAGAGCTAAATGATTTTGGAGACAAGGAATCTCCATAATTTTTCACTCACCAAAAGTCATTTGGCATTTTCCACTCATCCACTCACTAATGACTCAACCCCCTTATCATTTTGTATTTCTAATCCTCTATAAAAGGGGAGCTTAGTAGATCATTGAGGGTGTTAGGTGTTAGTTACCAAAATGATACCATTTTGTTACTAGGTTTTCTTGTAGTAATTTTCCTTTGTTCTAAATTAAAGTCATGTTCTTCTTCTTCTCTCTTTCTTTCTTCTTATCTATGAGTAATTAAATTTCATTTTACTTGGGTGAAAGGATGAAGCTCTTGATAATAAAGTAAGGTTAGATTTATTCTTCTCTTGTGCTTAAATGATTTATATTTTCTAGTAACCATTATATGTATTATAATTTGTTTCTTATAATTTAGAAACCATCTTTATAAAGAGGAGTTCTTGATTTGTTGTAGACAAAATATTGGTATAATGAATGCTTTAACTCATTTATAAGTGGTGGTAATATTTTTAGGAAACATAATATAATTACGTATATTATTTTAAATGGACTTTTAATGTTGTATTTTTCGATTGGAACCTCCATGTTGCGAGGATTCTAATTGAGTTATAAAAGGAATTAATCTTACCTTTACTTTATTTACCAATAGTGAATCTTTTTACCTAAGTAAATAATTTTAATCGTAGTAACAAAATATTTACTTCACCTTAATCTTTAACAATTCCCTGTGGATCGACCTCGGACTCACCGAGAAATTTATTACTTGAGACAACCTGCACTTGAGTTTGCAAATGCGACAATTAAAAAGTGTGCATCAAATATCTTTAATACAAAATGAGCCTGAAAGAACCAGATGCAGTCAACGAAAAATCATTGCTTTGTAAAAAAAATGAAAAGAAAAAAATAAAAGAAAAGAAAAAGAAAAGCAAAGTATAAGAAAAGTAAAGTTCGAAAAGCATCAAAATGGTTTTGGCAAGTTTTCTACATTTACTGTTGAATACCCTTTCTAATATCAGTTAGTGGCTCATGAATTGAAATAATATGTTATGTTTCTCAATGTTTATATTGTATCCTTCCCCGTTCATTTCTTTCGCCTTCGCCTATTACCATTGACCTTACATTACAAGTTATAAAGTCCTTTTTGATCATCAATCATGTGTGATTTACAATAATGGAGAAAGGGTTGGATTTGAATTTTGTGGATTCTTTGATTTGTATCCATGTGTAGGTTCATAAACTTATCCGGATGAGCATGATTTGAAAAAGATAAGTTGAGCTTACATGTTTGTGAGAGATGTCATGTGCATGATTGGAAGCTTGATTGATGGCATATTAAGGATTGTGTATGTGTTGAGCTTAACTGTGAGGCATATGCATTCTTTGAGGGCCATTATAATCATTGTGCACTAGTTGTGGTTAAAAGAAAATTGAATTTATCATTGTTGAATACATGTGAGCATGAATTGTCAAAGTGAGTTTTCTTAGTCATACTTTGTGTTGCTCGAGGACTAGCAACATCTTAAGTTTGGGGGTGTGATAACTCCATGAAATGTAATTATTTATGTCCCATATTTGTACTTCATGGCATGCTTAGTCCTTATTCTTATGCATATTTGGAAGGTTTTATACTTATATTTGTGAAATTCTATTTTGAGATCTTCCTTTATGTTTTTGAACAATTTGTGCATATTTATTTATTGATTAAGTAGATTTACAATTATATTTAACTTGGTGTTTTCTATAATGTAGGAAGGGCTCAAAAGAGATAAATTGACGCAAGTCAAGACCCAGCATTGGAGGAAGGAAGCCAAGGAGGCATTCCAGAACTCCATGTCACGACGCAAACATGTGCACACCGCGGTGTGATGGTTTTAGCCAGCGTAAGTCAGAGAAGAACATGGCCTACCACGTGTTCTTGCACACGGGCTCCATGCCGCGGCGTGGGCTTGTTCATGCCGCGGCGCGCATCGACGAACTGAGTCTATTTATTTTATTTTTCACGCTCTCTCTCGGCTCTCTCTCAGTTTCCTCTCTTAGGTTTTAGGGTTTAGGTTTTAGGTAGTTTAGGGTTAGAGGCTGTGGCTAGGATCTCCATTGGAGGTGGAGATGGAGTTTGAGGGGCTAAGGATGGAAGCTCTCTTTCTCTTAGAAGAGGATCTGAACTTTAATAACGAAATCCATAAGCTTTCTTCTTCTCTCTTTTCTCTTTTCTCTTCCTCATTTCTTGAACATGTATTTTAATTTGTATTTTCGTGTTCAATGATGTAGCAGCTGTATTTAAGGATGACTTTGAATCCTTTTTATGAATATTAATGATTTGTTCTTCTCTGAGTTTGTGTGGATCTTTGATTTTATTCAATCATATTGTTCTTAATGCTCTTAAGTGTTTGGCCAACATGTAAGTTGATTTGATAAAGTCCAATGAACCTAGACATAGGGATTTTAGTTTGAGATCATATGTATGATTAATGCATGTTCGATTCTATTCCAATGGCGGGATGAGTTGATTCGCTAATGTGATAGAAATATACCTCTTAGTCATGCATAGCACGTGTTTGAGAATAGACCTTAAAGAGTGGATTTTGTGTTAGCTCTCAAGGACACTTAGTAAGTTGGGCAATTGAAATTATGGTTAGATGACCTAGACATAGACGTTTAGCTAATGTAGATTCTCAAGCTAACCTAATCATTGCATTCATATTTATGAAGAGGATTGCATGTTGTTAGTTGAAGTAAAGGGTGAAGAAAGATTTCCTTAATCTCTAACAATTATCTTTACCGCTTTTTAGTCTTTAGTTTAATTATTTTTCTCTATTTTTATGTTCTTGAATAGAATTAGGTAAGCTATCAGTTAATACTTAGCATTGAAAATAAACTTATCCTTATGGGAACGATCTCTTACTCTGTATATGTATTACTTGCACGACCCATGCACTTACAGTTAGTAAATGGGCAAACAAGTTTTTTTGGCCCTAACAGCATCCAGCACGTCCTTACAAGGAATGAGGTCCACTTGCTGAACCCACATGGTAAAGAAGTCGACGCACTCAATGTCATTCCGGTTAAGGTCAGGCTTCTCCCATTCAATCAACCCACGGGGAGTACTTCATGCCCTTTGGGTCTAGTACAGGTCAAACGTCGACTCCCCATCGGCGTCTAAAAAGAAAGGACGAGTCCTTGGGGTCGCCATTAGCTTGAAGTACTTTTCCTTGAAATCCTTGTAACTTTCTTAGAAAATCCAAAGGATCTTCCGACTAAGCCTTGACCAGATCGTAACCCAATTCTTTTGAGCAACTCTCCCACCTTGAAAACTCCACCGGGTATAGTGGTAAAAGAATGCCCTCTCTGAGTGGCGCAATCCAATAACTATTGAGTCTTTCGAAGGCAAGGATGTTTGTCCAGCTGTTGAGGTGAAGCTGGGATAAAGCCATGTTAAGAGTGCGGAAGACCGCAAGCTGGAAATAGTTAAAGGGGATCTGAAGTCCAAGTTGGACGAAGAAATCTTCATACAGAAACATGTAGTGCGCACCTACTTCCCAAGATGAACGCACCCTCTTGTTCTCTAGGGATAAGATCTCGAGCTTGCGATCTCTCGCACCTTCCTCTGTTAGCATCAAGTAGCCCATGAGTTTTTCAAGCTCTTCCCCAAGTTAAAAATGGACACTCGATTATAGGCGTCATCCCCAACCCATGGATACACCCGCCCTGCACTGCGGACAATCACTACAAGGTCTTCTACAGTTGGCATCCCGACTTCTATAGCCGGCACCTAGGGCCTAACCGCTCGTCTCCTAGCCATTAAATTCCTAGAAATACCCGTAGAGACCAATGAGTAATTGTCAGAATTAATTAACTTATAGATTCTGACATGGAAGAAGGTGAACTGAGGAAGGAATCGGAAGTTCATACCCGCATACCGGCCTCCGCACCCACCAAGGCTCAAGCCTCAAAAGGACACCTCCGCCGTTCACCCGCTCACAACGCAGCAGAGAAGGTGCTCTACAGAACGATGCCATTGAAGGGACCCAGGAACAATGTTATCCCAACTCATTTCATTAAAAAGGAAAGGGAATGCACCCCAAAACAAAGGGGGTGAAACCACTTTGTAACATTAAAAATAGCAAAAAAAGTATATTGAAGGAAACATACCTTGAAGAAAAAAAGTGAAACTGACAACTGAAAGAAGTAGAACTGTTGGAAACTGCTGGAAACCGAACTTCTCCACTATGGAAAGCCACCAGAAATCACCTCAGGTCATCAAAATTCAGAAAGGAACAGTAAAATGAAGAAGAAGAACTTTAACCCCTATTTATAGAGGCTAGGATGTTAAAGAGCAATTCCGTCCTAACACTTTAGACTTCAAAAACCACCCATCATAGTGCGCAAAGCACTAAGCATTACTATCCAATTAAAGTGTGCCACGTGACCCTCACAACTGTCAAAGTAGTTGAAAGGACGGTTCTGCAGCAAACCAAGTGTCACACAACCTCTGCAATTAAGTTCAGATTTTTTCTACAAACCCCAGATTTTTTCTATGGATTCTGGCTATACCCAAAATGTCTATTTGTGGACGAATTACGGGGGGTCAATTCGGACAAGCTGGGGGCAACATGACATCATTACAGGTTGAGTGTTGGACTTACCCCAAAGGAAAAAGAAAAAATGAAGAACGGAAATAGAAAATAGAAGATACAAGATTCAGAAAAAGAAATTTTATTATTATTCACATTCCATATATCGCCAGCTCTAACAAAAAGGAATACATAAAAGTTCCTCCAAGACAAAAAAAAAAATTGAAGAATGGTCACTAGTAGGAGTCGGAAGAAAGCCAGATGAGACGTCGTTGACGATGACGGCTACTGCTATCTCTAATGTTCTTCCAGAAACCAAAACCCATCTCTTCCATGCTAGCTAACGAGAAGAAGCTCTGCATCAAGAGATTGATCCACAGAATGATTCACAATCACTCCAAGTTGCTTCAAATCACCCAAGTTGCTCGAGAAGAGTTTTCTCCAAACTTGGAACCCTCCTGCATATCCCACTGCACTTAGGAAGAGAAACTGTGGAAGCACTTGGCTAAATGCCTCCACAACAATGGGAAAGGATAAGGACAGAGTACTAATCACCTTCATACATCTCAAGAACTACACAGAAGCAGCAAGTCCCCCCAGTACACGCAAAAAAGTTGCACTTTCCTATGTACACCAGGAGAGAAAAGCTTATGCTGCCTAGATGCATATTGGCCAGCCGACGTAGGGCAGTTACTTGGTCCTTACAAGCCATTACACCGATAAAGAAAGGCCTCCACCGGAGGGATTGGTTACAAAAAAAGAAAATACCTTAAAGACTTCAGAAAGAACAAGAAGATGGTTTCAACAAGGGGCAAAACCCTTCACATGCGTACAAAAAGTGGGAGAGAAATCACTCTTTGAAAAAAGATCATTCTCAAGCAAAGCCACAGAACAAAAGGAATGTCAGCCTCAATGCAAACATTCCCTATCTATAAAGGGAACGAAGCATTCTGATTAACCCCAGAAAAGGTGAACTAATTGCATGTTGGAAGCTGCGCTTTAATGCTCCTTTTTCTCTAATTGGTCACGGAAGTAGCAGGTAGTTGGGAAATAACATGAAATTGTTATACTCTTTTAAAGGATTTTTAATTCCCAATAAAGTCAAAACAACAATTTTCCCAAGCAAGTTCAGACTATTACAAGCAGGAGAATAAAAGCTGCAAGAAAGGACGAAGACCCCGTGAACTACACATGGGGGCAACAAATGAAATACCTCAGATGGTAGAAAGACAACATAAGAAGGGTGACCCACCTCGCATCCAGGCCTTACATGTCAACCCCGAAGGCATATTACGATATACAACTGACCTCGGCCCTTTAGAAAACATTGCGAGATCCAACATTGATTGACTTGGATACCTTTGTCTATTGCACGTTGTGTACTCATATTAAAATTAGTACATTGACACTTAATTGTTCCATCTAAGCGCCAAGTTGAGAATAACTGTTTTGGACCGTGATCTGGGATCATGTCCCGTGGGTCGACCCGACACGAAGTACACCGGAGTCTGTCATTGACGCCCCCAGTAGGAATTCACTTATGGCATGCGGATTAGATCCCGACTATATGCTTATCGAACCACGGCATTGGGTAGCAACAACTTTACCATGAAATCTGCATAATGAATAAATCCTAATAATATCTGTTATTGCTAATCATAATCTTGCAGAATAATAGCACCCATAACTGCCCATAATTGCAGTATCTATATTCTGATCTTATAGAGATCCTCTACAACTAAATAAGGAACATATCTCTTCCTACGACTATTACGGGAATGTATCTCTCCAACTTCTATAAATATCAAACTTATTCACCTTCTCAGGTAACTTATCACTTATTACATAAATCCTACTTGTGCACAGCTTGACTTGAGCGTTGAAATCCCTTTACAGATATCAACCCCCTTATTTCAACACGCTATACCATTGTTGCACAAGGAGAAAACTACTATGATGTGTCTATTTCAAGTATACATATGAATCCACTTCATAACACTAACTTTTACTCATTGTGGCATCTAATAGCCCGAACAACTCTTGCCTTATAATTAAACTTCTTAAAATGTTCGAGAAAAACTTAAGTTCTTAACACACATTTTAATACTTATTTTATTATCAATTTAATAATAAATAGGATTAATATCTTTTATCTAATATTTTTTAAATATATTAAATAAAATAATAATAAAATAAATATAAAAAAATCAAAAATATATATTATTAACATTTTTCGCTCTATAATCTAAATGAGTAACAAATTTTCTCTCAATCAAAAAATTAAAAATTAAAAAATTAAAAAAACTTTGACACTCCTTCTCCTCTGCCTCTGAGCTCCCAAACCACCATTCACAACGCGGTCTGCCAGTGTGGGAGGTCCCTGTTTGCTTGATACGCCTGTGGTTAGCTGTTTTTTTTTTCCTCTCTCCAATCCCCATTAATTTTGTAATTTGAAAATTGGCGTTATCTCTTCCGTATTGAGTTTGAACTTAAAACCAGATTTTGGGATTTTCGTTTGAATTGAAGTTTATGGAAGAAGCCTGTTCCCCGCGCTCCTTTCTCTCCTTTCAAGATTAAATAGTGTCCATTGTTCTGCAAACAAAAACCCCTTTGGTAATGACTAATGATAATTCTAGTCTTTTTACCCATTTTTTTCTTAATATCCAGAAATTGTGAGAATGATAATTAGCAAATCATTGTTCCCAGATTAAAAGCCAAGGCTGCTTCAGTCATGCAAATCCTTTGACAATTTTTTTTATGTGAATGCAGTATTTTAACGTTTGCTATACTTAATTTTAGGCAGGTTTAAGCCATGTAGAAAATCCTAATGCACACTAAGTATGTTCCCAGCATCTCATTCATTTTATTGATTGACAAATTTATTAACAAAGTTTTTTGGAAGCTCCCTTGTTGTAAGGCTCATCACATGAGTTACTGATGAAACAACAAAATTTTCGTATTATATATATTGTACTTGGACCTTTCATTAGTAAGACATAAATACTTATATTTTTTTGTTGATTCATGAGAATTTTGAGTACTGGTTGGAACATTGGAAGTTATACTTATGCACACATCTCACACACAAACTGAAATCCTAATTGCAAGCAAGCAAATATGATGCCCCAAAAAACCCCAATTTTTTGATATTCAGTTCACAGTTCAGTGTTCACACAATTATTTCTTTTTCCAAAATTCAGTTCACAGCCTGCCTAAACAATTTTTTGGTCACATCATTATTCACAAGTTTTGAAATTCAGTTTGATTCTTTTTCTTAAATTCTTTCTTTCCTTGCTTCGCAATATTTATGCTTTGTCTTTGTGTTTATCTTTTTCATTCCTAATGAATTTATATTTGAGTTTGTGATGCTGTTTTGTAACTTTGATTTGCGGCCAAATATTTCAATTATGTTTGTTGTTCGTGATTTGAGTAGTTAATTTTTTTTTAATTTTGTATTTTCCATGTCCTTGTAGTATATTTTATGTTTTCTTGACATGTCATCATGCTTTTGCCATTGACAACATGGTTATCAAAATTTATTATGAATCGAAAAACTTATTTTTTGAATCATGAATCAAAACTTATTGTGAATTGTAGAATTCATGATTAATTATTAAAAATAATATAAAATAATTTTTTCTCGTAATAAAATATTTTAAATATTTAAATCTAAATATTTTCAAGTCAAATAATTCATTGTGTAGTTAAGAAATTGAAATCTAAACTTCAAAAAAAATTTCAAAGAAAGAAAATATAGTAGATCATCAATACGTAAAGCTGCTTAAGAATATATCAAATTATGATAAATTCTTAAAGAATATATAAATATGTAAAACCATGGCTGTGTATGTGGAAACAAGGAAAGGAAGTGAATCATCCTCCTTTAACTAACAACAGTCGCCAAGGGGGGAAACAAGCATATCCAATTGCAAATCAATGATCTAATTGAATAACTGATTGTTCTTCTTCCTGCCAAGCAGTCATTCTGAGATGCCTCGTTATAAAGATGAGCCCCTTGCAGTTCGTGTCTACACCGTTTGCGACGAATCCAGGTCAATTTCCCTTTCATGCCCTTTTAGAGTGTGTTTGGAATATAAAAAAATAAGAAATGATTTGATTTGTAAATCAAATTTAATTAAATCTTGTATTTAGAATATTAAAAAATAAGAAATAATTTGATTTCTAAAATTCCATGGATTTCAATCCTTTTGTTTTAGAAATTCCATCAAATTTGATAGGATTTGGTAGGATTTGATTTGATTTAAAATGAATAGACTAATTTATCCTTAATAACTACCTCTAACCACCTCTCATGAGGGTTAAAATGTAAAATAATAAAACTAAATCAAATCAATTCTCATTTTAATGAATTTCAAATATAAAATTTGATTTCTAAATCAATTCAATTCTTTTTTTTTAAGTTCTAAACATAAAATTTAATTTTTAAAACAAATCAATTCAAATCAAATCAAATCATTTCCTATTTTAATTCATTCCAAACACAACCTTAATTCTCTTCTACTGGACCTATTTTTTTTTAATTTTCTTTTTCCAATTTACCTATCAAACAGATTCTGTGATCAGTTTAATTTTCTTTTGTGGTCAAAAACTTAGAACTATTATTCAACAGCAAAAGGATTACATGAAAACTGTCATTAGTTTAATTCCCTATGCACGGATGCTCTAAAATTGGTAGCGTATCCGTATCCGATACCGATACTCATACGATACTTGCCATATGGAAATTGCTATATTGAACGGGTATCAAATTGATGCTTGTACGAGTATGAGTTAATATGGAAATTGCTATATGAATTCCATATAGCAATTTCTGTATCAATCTTTTTCCATATATCAATTTCCTATTTCTGAAATTGGTAGCGTATCTGCACTGAATTTAATCTTTTTCCAGATATCAATTTCCTATTTCTAAGATATTTTTTTCTTCCTTTTTTAATGGTTGTGAGCTAATTTCGTTATTTGATTTGGAGAGTGCAGATATTTGACTGTGAAGAATGTTCCAGCATTGGGTGGTGGGGATGATTTGCTGCAACTGTTTTCATCCTATGGAGAAGTTGAGGAGTAAATTCATTACTTTCCAAATTGCTTCTTCTGTCATTTTTCTTTTCTTCTTGTTCTTCACTGTCAATCTTTTTTCATGACTTTTATTTGAATGTTTTTCTCTTCAGGTGTAAGCCAATGGATGCAGAGGACTGCGAGCTATTCACTGATGTCTATTGGATCAAATTCCGCCTTTTCAGCAATGCCAGGTTCCTGAAGATAAATTATTTCATATCATTCTTTTGTCAATGTCTTACGTTGCCAGAAGAAGTAATATCATTATAAATTTGAGTTTAGGGTATATTATCTTTGAGAAGTTGAGTACCTACCATCTATAATTTTCAGGTTTGCGAAAAGAAAATTGGATGATTCTGTTTTTCTCGGGAACCGACTGCAGGTTTCATATGCGCCCCATTTTGAAAGCCTCTCAGACACAAAGGATAAATTAGAGGGAAGAAGAAGAGAAGTTTTAGCACGTTTGAACCGTAAGTTAGAGCCTATAATGGTTACACTATAAACTTAGGCATTCTATACAGGAGACACAAATGCCTATTACATGAACTGCTATAATGACATTTTTATCAACTTGTGCATGTTTTCCCCCCTTGATATCAGCTAGAAGATCCAAAGAGACTACTACTTCAAGCTCTAGGCCTCTGATTAAGAGTGAAGCAGTTGCCATTTCCTCATAAACCAGCCCGTATCAGAAAAATTAAGTCCTAATATAAGGTAACTTATTTTCTATTTGCAGTTCCATGCTTCCAGTTGAAGCTAAGGCAACATCTATAATTATAATTGATTCTCTTTCCGGATTGTAGGGATGTAGAATCCGAGGGAAGGCCAAACAACGGTAATCTTCCAATGAGAACGGTTTCATCAAATGAGGTTTGTTGCTTCTTTGTTATACACACAAGAATTTACCCTATTCTACTCACTTTCACCTTTGAATTTAGGGAAATATTTTGGGTGGGGGAATGAACAAAATTCTTCCTTGCAGTGAATGTTGCAACTTGCTAGAATTTTGTTTGGGCATTCTGAAGTTAATCTAATTTATTATCTTTATTAACCTTGGCTCAGAGGACCAATTGGTAAAAACCTATATTCAGTATATTTTTTAAAGGGTTTTGCTAACAAGTGCAATTGTTAAGAATCCAAAAGAGAAAGTTTTTAATAAAAAGTAGAGTATTTAATACATTGAGAATTGAAAAAGCTCTACTTTTCGATAAAAGCTTCCTATTTTGTATTCCTTAACAAGTGTCTAGCAAAACCCTTTTTTAAATTTTCAGCTATGATGATTCCCGAGTTGGAAATTCATTTTTCAAAGTTGTAAACTTTGTTGCAATCTGTTAGGGCCTGGATTGGAGGATCTGATATTATAGTTTCCTATGTTATTAGACTATTTATCTTGCTCTAACTAGGATGTTAAATGCAAAGAAGAAAGGATGCTTGCTTTTCATCTCTTGCCTCATATTAAGTTGCTAACATGTTCTATGGATAGGATTATTTTGCTTCCAATTCCATGAATCAAACAGTGAGGTTTGTCCGGGATAAGCTTGATAAGGTGATGTATCCTACTGCATAATATGTTTTGGAATCTTTTATATGTTGAACTTTGAAACAATTTCTTCTTCTCATCCAGATTCGATCCAGTGGGGAGCATCCATAAGCTGGATCTGCGGCAAAGAAAGCACGAGTTGATAATAGGAGGAGGATTTAATAAGTCTGTAAAATTGGAAAGCCGTATGTAATTATGATGTTCTTTTAGTCTCACCTGGTTTTGCTTTACATCAATGAGCTGTGTTCTTATATGTTTTCAAGTACGTGTAATAGCTCAATCCCCAAGTCTAATGGAAATTTCGATTTCTTATCGAGTTCACTTCGACACGTGGAATATGAGGATTTAGATCCACTCAATTTTGCAAGTCTCATCCAATTATGTTGTGTATGGAGATTAGGGTCACATACTGTTGTAGAATGATACGTTATTTATCTAACTAACCGGTAGCATACTAGCAAATCATATAGGTAACAGTGCAGGAACTCTTTCAAATTCCAAGTCACCATACAAAAGTTTGATAGCTTTTTGTTCTCCAAGCCACTCCTTGTAGGAAACCTTATATTGAAATCAATTGTTTGTTATTTGAATTATGGCAAATATGGTTTTCATCTTGATTAACACATTAATGATGATCCCGAGACATGGATTGAGAAACGTGTGAGCCCCACCAAGTATCATCATAGCCCATGTACCATGATTTTTTATTTTTTTGGCAATGTTTCATATTTGATTCTTAGAAATTCATTACAAAATTAGAACCCAAAAGTTTTCAAGCACTCATGGAACTCATCCACAACCACCAAAGATACTTCTTTGATAGTCAGTCTCGTCCCCTATACTGATAGCCACTATGCCGCCTTGTTTTGTTGTCGGCTCAAGTTTGCTCCACCATCAAAGTTGCAAGCTCTAACCTTAAACATATGCTTAATTAACAAATATGCCATGGAGAGGAAGTTTCACTCTTCAATGGTGAGTTCCTCATTGTTGGCAATGACGAAGACTATCCCCATAAACTCTACTATCTCTTCATAGCACATTTTATGTTGCTCTCTATCTTAGGTTCACTTTCTCCCCCACACCATTTTTCTTAGACAACGGATGAGGCAAGGGAGATGGTGGCGGGAGTTGGATCTCTTCCTTTCTTCCTCACTTCTCTGATAGGAACCAAGATGCAATCTTCCTCACTTCTCAATGATCAAAATACAATAAAATCATTTCTTCCCTCAAATGATTGCCCGTTACTATATTATTTTCTTATTATTTATTTTCACTCACCATGCCATAAATATGTGACTAAAAGTGATGCAAAAGAAATAATAGATTACAACCCTTTCTAGAGATTGTACCAAAGTGTTTGCCTAAATCTAAAGGCTAAGAATGTCGAGTGCATTTGCCGCACTGCCCTTTGTTTGGTAAATAACCATGTACCACACGATCTTTCAGCTTTGACACTATAACCTTCCACTAACACCCATGGTTTTAAATTGCAGTTACGGTCGCGATTGCAGTTATTTTATGTTTACTGCAATTTGCGGAGAATTGTAAAAAAATATGGCTGATGCGGCTGCAATTACGATTATGATGTGGTTGCGGAGATTACAAAAATTGCAATTGCGGAGAATTGCGAAAAAATGTAGATGATGCGGCTGCAATTACAATCATGATGTGGTTGCAGAGATTACAAAAACTATCATATTACGGTCATAATTGCGGTTACAAATCACAATTTAAAACCATGCTAACACTCATTATCAAAATTTGGACTGAAAGTAGTAAATAAAGTAATTTGGACCCCTCAATTCTAAAGTTCTATAGTCTGTGAAGAGAATAAGCCTTCAAAGATTGCTTGGCATCCTCTTTTGATGGGAACCTTGACCCTTAAGTGTAACTCACTTGTCTCATCCCATCAAGCCAAATAAAATTTAGGTGGATGTTCAAGTGCATTAAGATTAGATCATCAACATGAAAATTATATGATGGAGGTAAAACAAAACAGGGTGAGTAAATATCACTGTGTTCAATATAAATTGCATTTACACCTATACCCAATTTGACATCAACTAGATCGACATCGTCACCATCCTCCTTGTCAGTATCATCCATCATATTCAAATTCTCTCTGGTCATATTGAAGCGTACAATTAATAAAATGGATATTATTATCCTCATCTTTATTCTCACATTCATCACCAATATTCAATGCACCTAGTCTTCTACTGGATTTGGATCCTTTCAATTTTTTTTCTCTCTTAAATGGCCAATTGTAGGAGAGAGAAAGACACAAAGATTACAAAAGAAATTTCACACTAATAATCGAGTCTCACTAATAACTTTCTTTGTGTCTTTCTCTCTCCTACAATTGACCACTTGAAAGATAAAAAAATTGAGAGGATTCAAATTTGTCTTCTATTAGAACCATCTGATATTAACGGTTTAGCTTGATATATGTAGTATTCAAACCACAGATTGGCACTGTGACAAGAGAGAATTCACGTGGAGATTGAGACGGAGACGGAATTAAGGAGGGGTTTGCACCAAATTTTCTTTTAGGTACTAAAAGTATAATTTATTAAAAAATAAAGGATTAATTATACTGACTTTTTTTAAGGTGAGTATTTATTATATTGACATTTTTTATTTAAAATTTTATACATGCATCTTTTATTTTATGTATTGCTATTATACTTTTAACACTTTTTTTTTATTTGCGAAATTACACATACTTCACCTATTTTATGTATGGAAGTTAAAAGAGTTAATACTTAATATGTATTTGATATATGATTCATGATTTTATATATTGATGTTACAATTTTAGCTCATTTTTTTATTAACTTTTAATCTTTAAATAATAAATCTATTAACTTCTCTCACTTTCACTCTTTTTCCCTTTTAATATATATATATATATATATATATATATATATATATATATATATATATATATATATAAAGACTTTATTTTGCCTATAAGTCATGATATAGAAGATATCTTCTATTGTGATGTATTTAATATCTAATATAAATATTTGTTTCTTTAATATTTTTTCACTTTATTCATAAAACTTTCTATATAACAAAAGAAAAATGCTTTTCTAAGATGGGTTTTTTTTTTAAATCGAGCAAACAAGAATATATCTATCATTAATTTAAAATAGTACATATTGATCTTAACACACTAAATAATCTAATAATAAATACATTTTTACTTATTCAATTTAAATATAAATTCATTTTTAAAAAAAACTTTTTTTTTTTCATATTTAATAATATAATTCATAATTTTTTACCATTTCATTAAACCTTTTTTGTATCCGTCCTAGCCTGGAGAGGTAATAAATCTTATTTGTATCAAGTCATGTGTTTGCAATATTAAGGGTATACGGAACAGATAAACCCAGCTTCAAATTATGTGTTAGAAGCATCATTGTTGATTAATATGGCTTTAAATCTCAAGTTGTGATGGACAAATAAATGAATCTATACTTCATATTTAACACCTCTTGGTTTGACTCAATTTTTAATACCCCTTGCAAAACTTGTTTTAATCTCTTTGTCTATTTTCGATTGGAAGCCTGAATGTAGCTGGTTCGGAATCCTTAAACATTGTTCACCACCATAAACTTCGGATCCATTTGTATATGTTAAGTAGGAGAATTTCTTTGGTATCATTATGGGTTTGATAGCTACAGTGAGTTATCAAACATTCATTGAATACTAAATTTATAATAAATGTTTAAAAATAATCAATAACTAATTAAATGCTTGATAAATGATAACTTATTCTAAATACCAAATCATGGAAAAAAAGTTGAATACCATAAAAATTCCTGTTAAGAAAATAACCGACCATCCCATGATACTTTAAATTAAGTTAATATACCAATAATTATATCAACAAACCAGTAAATTTACAGTGCAAAACGCATAACTGACTAATTATAAAAGTTTATCACTTTTTTCCTAATAAATTATAATTTTTCAATAATTAATGGTGAAAACTCATAAAATATTCAAAATAATTCATAAAATTTGTCCAAAAAAAATGACCATAATACTAAATTCACAGTCCATAGCACATTTATTCTAAACATATAAATATTTTCAATTTTTATTAATTTCTCCAATTTTTTAATAATTAATGATGAAATATTCTTATAATTCATAGAAATTGTAAAACCTAGAGGAAAATTAAGCACAAGAAGTCACTAATACCTACCTTCACATTTGTAAAGCATTTCTTCGATCCATATATATTTATGTACATTGTTTCCTATTTTGTAACAATAATAAAAATTATGAAACAATTAACATTAACAAAAATATAAGATTCACAATGCAAAATACATTTCTTCCATCCATATAAATAATTTCATTTTTTCTCCAAATCTTTCTCATTTTTAAATAATTAATGATGAAATAATCATAGAATGTTATACCAAAAAAAAAAACATAAAAAATAATCAACCACAATATCATATTCGGAGTCCAAAACTCATTCCATCCATATAACTATTTTAACTTTTTCCTAGTTTTTCTTTCAATAATTAATGTTGAAATGTTCAGAGTATTAAAAAAATTCATAAAAATAAAAGTAAAGGAAATTTTATCATAATAATACATTCACAGTCCATAAGTCAACTGAGACAGTGGTGGAGAAAGAGACGAAAGAAAAATTGGGGTACTAAGAGAAATTCTTACTTAAACCTTAGGTACTCAGATAGGTGCATCAGACTATTCAAGATTTAATATTTTTATAAATCTTTATGTCACATAATTAATTTCATAAATATCCATAAAAATATTAAATTCTGATTGACCCGGTGAACCCAACTTGAGTGTCCAAGATTTAGGTAAGAATTTCTCGGGATACTAATAGGCAACAAAATTGTACTGAGCTGCTACGTTCCTTTTCTTTACATAGTAGCTGGTGCTCTCCCTTCATGAAATGTTATTTCTATGACAACGTTAATGGCATAAGGAAGGACAATATAAGTTTGTTCCAATAATCTGAAAGTATAGGTAGGAGCTAGTTCATCCAACTTATGTAGATATAACAAAGCTAATCCTATTTTGTCAATATGACGTAACACTTTGCATAATTATTTTTAAATAAAAAGCTAAAAATATTCCTTCTTATATGACCCAACCAAATGGCAGGGCTTAAAGATTATGTGCATCCTCATTTTCTATGTTCATGTCATATCATAATAATAGATGCATCTCATCAGCAATTAGGTATCGCTCCATGAAAACGATTACAAAAAAAGGGGAGGGCTGTTAACACAAGGCAATCTAGATATAGAATATAGGTATCCTTGGAAGTCAATTTTTATAGTGACAAGTACTTTACATGAAAATTCATAACTTAGGTAGACAAATCACACAAGGAGAACAGCAATGTATTTTCCATTTTCTTTAAACACTTACCCTTTGTAAGTTAAGACAGATACACCTGAACACTTGTAGTTTTTATCAATTGGCATGTAGGACAAACATTGATAAATCTATCGATCACAGTCATCGCACAAGCACAGGTGCCTACAAGGCATCAACAACATGGAAACTTTTTGGTGTCTCGTATTCATCATAATTGGAGTGAGATTATAAGTTTCTAGATTCTCACAGACGGTGCTAATGTTCTGAAGTAGATTTAGATGGTACTTAAGTTAGGCACGTATGTGGTGGACTCTTTTGTTGCACAACTGTAATCAAGTGTGTAGAACTAGAGGGGTGAGTACCTGCAAAGGGACTCCAAAGCTCAAGTCAGGATGTGCACCAATAGAGTTTATGTCATGAGATAATTCATACTGATTAGGGTGACTTAACATGATATTTATAGAGGTTTGATTGATATGTTCTCTTGATGAAGAGATACATTCCCATCATAGTTGCAGGAGAAGATATGTTCCTTATTTAGTTACAGAGAATCCCTATATTATCGTAATACTGGTATAGCAGTTACAATGCTATTATTCCGTAAGATCATGATTGGCACTTAGGAGATATCACAAGATTTATCCATTACGCAAATCTTATGGTAAAACTGTTACCATCCAATATAGGAATCTCATGATAAGCTGACTTTGCTGAAGATGTGAAGACTTGGACCTTTGCGAGTACGTGTACCAAGCTGGACTACATATTAAGAGCCCAGATTACGATCCAGAACACTCTCTATACTATTTCTTTTCACTTTCTTTTCCTCTTTCTTGTACTATCGCTCTCCCACTTAATTCACCCTCTTTGCCTCACATGACACATACACTCACTTCCCTACTTGCATTCTTGCACCTCCACATGCACACACACACGCACACACACACACACACACACACACACACACACACACACTTGACACTTTGTTCTTTCATTTTCTTTCTTTGCACGGCAACTACTCACTCACATGATCACTTGCATCCCCACATGCACACACACTTGGAATTTTTCACTTATCTTAGCTTCTAAGTGTCAGTCACTGAGCCATCCCCAACACTAATACCACCTTTTAATTCTTTCACTAAGGTAGGTGCCCTTTAGGCAACTCTACACCAAAGTGGTGTTGTCTTAAAGTCATTGAATCATATTTTTCTTTTCTAGAGATAATTAATATAGTGATTAATTTATGCTACTTTTTACATGCAAAATAATTACCTAAAAATTTACCTTCTAAGTAATTTTATCTTATTATAACTACTAATTAATTTAGGTAACTTATCTTCTAATTTAGGTAATCTGTATCTAATCCTTATTTTACTAAAAACCTCATTTAGTTTCCAAGCGATCTGAAAATATTATTGTACCTATACTTTCTTTTCTCTAAGCCCCGCTCCCTCTTTTTTTTTTTGCATTCTATATTTTCCTGTGCACTTATCTTTACTCTTTCTTGCCTGCACATTTGAGCGTATAGCGTATAGGTCAAACAAGTTCCTATATTTATTTTATTGTTCCAACTAGAAATTAAAAATATCTACTAGTTGCTCACACACACACATTTTGAATTTATAATTTTATGGCCTTGTTTAAGCCTTCTAAAATATTTTATATTTTTATTTCTTATTTTCTTGATTCATTTTAAATTCCTAAACTCATTTGAGTACATCTCTACACTTTTTCAAATATGCACTCAAAACTCAAATATTATCTTAGAAAAATTCTTTCTAATTATAACATATATGGGCATTTCCAAATAACACCTAAAATTATTATTTTAATAGACAAAAGTTATACTGGCAACTCAAACTCAAGCAAAATAAATAATATTATTTTAAATTAAAAGAAAATTATAAAATATTGATAGAAAATATTTTCAACCAATTTAAGTGTAGATGGGGATGTCACAATAGATATTACAAATAAAATAAACTCATGTAAATATGATCAAATCTCGTAAGTTAAAAACGCATGAGCACTCTACATAATGTGTAGGTTAAGATAAAAACTACGTAATATATCATCTCTTTACTTGATAATGTATTTCTTTGTATGTGTTTAATAAACACGGGGACTGGCTAGCGTCCGTTTCATTTTCAAGCGGCCCGATCTACTCACAGTGCCTTTCCTTCAGTTATAAGGGAAGCTTGGCCGAGAGAAGTTCAAATGGTGAACATGTTACTAGAAGTGAAAAAGGACTGCTTGGAATTTAACAAGTCAGTTTTTGGTAATGTGTTCCACAATAAAGAAGGATCGAAGCAAGAATAAGGGTATTCAACGTTGCCTAGAGAATTGTGACTCTTTGTTCTTAATTTAGTTGGAGAAAGATCTCAGGAAGGAATATGAGGAGATTTTGACACAAGAAGAGCTTCTTTGGTTTCAAAACTCTAGACAGCAATAGGTTAAATTTGCCGATAAAAATATAAGGTTCTTTCACACTCAAACAATGGTAAGGAGGATACCTAATAAGATCCATGGATTATTCAATGATGAGGGGTTGTAGTGTACTGATGACACAATCCTTCAACAGGTAACTATGGACTTTTATATGAACCTTTTTTTCTCAAATAATCAAGTGGATCTCAATGCAGTTCAGCTTGCTCAAATGCCCCATCTTAGTGAAGACTGTTGTGAGACTCTTAATTAGAGTGTAACTTTGGAGGAAGTTAGAGATGCCACTATGTCTAAGTAGTCTTTTAAGGTCCCTAGCCCTTATAGCTTTCAACCTTTTTTCTTTAAAAGCTACTGGGAGGTAGTTGGGAAAGAGGTTTGGCATCTTGTTCAAAATGTTTTCTTGCATAAGGAAGTAGATACTAGACTTGCTGAGACTTTAATTGTGCTAATTCCTAAGGTTGATCACCCAACTCATTTTAAGGAATTTAGATCGATTAGTTTTTGTAATGTGGCTTACAAAATCATCACTTAACAGAATTTGACTTTTGCTGGATGAAATCATTGGATCACTCCAAAGTAGTTTCATTCCAAAAAGAGATACGATTAATAATGTTATACTTGCTCAAGAAGATGTTCATTTCATGCATAAATCCAAAAGTAAAAAAGACTTTATTGCCTTTGAGATATATTTGGAAAAGGCTTATGATTGAGTTAATTGAGATTTTCTTTGTCAAACTCTAATTAATTTTGGTTTTCCAACTCAAATTGTGAAGCTTATTATGTGGTGTGTGACCTCCTCTAATTTGTCAATTCTTTGGAATGACTCTAAATTGGAGGGGTTTTCTCTTACGAGAGGTCTTCACCAAGGGGATCCTATGTCTCCCTACATGTTTGTTCTTTGTGTGGAGAAACTTGCGGTGGACCCTAAGTCTTGGCAACCCATTCATTTTTCTAAATGAGGCCCTGGCATTTCCCACCTTTTTTTTTGCAGATGATGTTTTGTTGTTTTGTAAAGGCAAGAGCAGCCAAGTTTATCTTATTATGTCTATCCTTGATAACTTTTACAAGGCTTATGGGCTCAAGATTAATGTTGGTAAATCTAGGGCGATGTGTTCTAACTCTGTGCCTAGATCTAAGAAGTGGGTGTTCACTGGTATTTCCTCTATTCGCTTTGTATATGACTTAGGGAAATACTTGGGCTTTCTTCTTTTGAAAGGTAGAGTTAAGAGAAGCGACTTTTATTCTATCCTTGATAAAATGCAGCGAAGACTTGCTTCGTGGAAGGGAAAGTTATTAAATAAGTCTGGACAAATCTGTCTTGCTAAATCTGTTCTGTCTTTAGCTCCCTTCCACACCATGCAAATTTTATGGTTTCCTTAGGGTGTTTGTCGGAGCATTGATATGTTAATAAAGAGCTTTATCTAGAATGGGAAAGATAGTAATAGATGTTTGAATCTTGTTAAGTGGTCTACGGTTGCGAGGCCAAAGAAGTATATATAGAGGTTTAGGCATCAGAACATCTCATCATTCGAATATTGCTCTGTTGGGAAAACTTGTTTGGAAGCTTCAAAATGATCAAGATAGATTTTGGGTGAAGGTGCTCTCACATAAATATCTACAAAATTCTGGCACTCTTCATGCCTCGGCTAATAATAATGCTTCTTATTTTTGGAAGGTTACTGTTAAGGGTGCTAGGCATTTGAGGGGTGGTTACAAGTTTCGCCTAAGTGGTGGTAACACTTCTCTTTGGTTTTCTACGTGGTTCCATAACTCTCCCCTTAGCATTTTAGTTGATTATGTTCATATCTTAGAGGTGGATATGAAAGTTCAAGATTTAGGTGAATGGGGACTTCTCTGGTCTTGCTACTTATATTCCCTAACATATCCAAGCTGTTATTGCTGATACTTCAATACCCGAGTTTTGTTTGGTTGATGATGCTTGGATCTGGTTGAGCAATTGTTCTGGCAAATATACAGCAACTTCAAGTTATTTGTGGCTCTTTGATTAGGATAATGATGGTTTAAGTAACACCCATTAGACGTGGATCTGGTGTCTTAATGAGGGGGGCATAAAACCCAAAAGAACTGAATCACTCCATAAATTGAACCAAACCCAATCATTTAAACTATTTTAGAGAGAACCGATTTTCATAATTGAGTCGCTTTTAATATTTTTACAATCCAGTTAATTGCCTTCTACTTCAGTCCAGTTTAGTTCATTAAACTGAATCACATTCTAAATTAACACTATATTATGATAAGTAATAAGAAAAATAAAAAAAATGAATGAAAGAAAAATAAGTTCTCTTATTTAAGAATTTTAAAATACATGAAAACAAAACAAACATAAAAAATTATTTTTCTCTTCTTCTCTCAAATATCTAACTTTTATTCTTTTTAAAATTAAAGTAAAATAGAAAAAACATATAAATAATAAAGTTTAGTTTAATTTCATAAAATAAAATTAAATAAAAAAAATGATAATTATCTTTTATTTTTTTCTCTTTTAATTTATCTTCACTTATTTTATTTCATTTCATTAATAAAAAAACCTTCGAACACAAAAAAAAAAGGCATTTAAAACCTCAATACACAAAATCAATTCTCAATCTCAAATTGCCAAATTAGTATCTATGAAGAACCCAAGTCCCCTTTCTGCCATCTACGAAGAATCGTAGTCCGGCACAATCCAGTTCGCACCGCACAATCCATTCCCGATCTGGATCGTGCTCTGTTCATCGTTCTTCGCCGCACCCTTTTCATCTTCGAATCTTCTCCATCGATTTGGATCGCGCTCACATCTCAATCAGCGCCCAATCAAGTTCGCACTTCGTACAAAGGGATTTTCAACCATTCTGCGTTACTGATTCGCACTCCCATTCTCTCATAATTTGAAAGTGTGTGAAAGCTTTGCTGATTAGCAGTGTCTCCTGTCTCGCTATTTCCATAGCAGCACAAAGGTATCTAACTATCTATTGTGGAGTTTTGAATTTGGGTATCTATTTATGAATCTGGGTATCTAATCAAAATCTTGGTCAGTAGCTTTAAAAGTGGTTAAAATGTTTTTGGTCTGATTATCCTGAAAATTAGTTCAGTGTACCTTGACTCTGCTGGTCTGCCCTTCCATATAAAACTCAATTCCTGATATTATACGCTCCTAACTGAATCCTTAAGACAATATTGAAGTCTTAAAATAGATCATAGTAATTGTATTTTATCTGTAGTTTTAACTGTTGTGTGCTACCAACTTTGTTTTCAATTTCATATGTAGTGAAGTTTTTGAACTTACGTCTTCTGATTGGTTTGATGATGACAGTACTGTTTCTATTTTTTTAAAAAATATTGTTTGACCTAAATATAGTCTTTGCTTTAATATGATATTATTGTCATTGAAGTAATGTGCATTTACCCAACTGCTTTAATATGGTGTTTCTGTCCTTTTTTTTTATCTTTTTCATGATTGAATCCGTGTAGTCTTGTTTTACACATGCTTATGGGAACTGAAATACTAAATGCCACAGGATTTACACTCTCTTGATTTCCTGGATTCCAAATTTACGCCTTAAGGGTGCTGCCATTTTTCAATTAATCACATCTTTCAAGTTTCTTAGAAAATGATAGAATAGATTACTATTTTGCATGTGGTTTCACTATGTGATGCTTGCTAATCTGCAAACATATATACATAGTTTACTGAGGGTAAATGAGCCACCGTTATAGTATAAAGTATATACTTTTGAGTGTTCATGTATGTCTTATATATTAATATAATCTTGTGCCTGGTTGCTTTTACTGACCTCTCTTTTTTCACTTTGGATTTGAAGCTGCTGGTTTAAATTCTGAAGTATCTAGAAATCTCATGATGGAAACTTTAGCAGAGGATATTCTCCTACTGCTTAATTGGATTTTGATTGTTATTTTAGTTGACATATTATCTATTTACATTGGCATGCCTGTAAGTGTTCAATCATGTTTCCACTTCCATGTTTCCTTACTGTTTTTATCATCATTTTTAAATTTTGTGAAAGTGAATTATCTCTAACATCAGGATCAATATTTTGAAGTTCATGCTTTCTCCATCAATATTTAAGAATAAGTTTGTCTATAATATATTTACTGTCTGGATCAGTATATATACTTTTATGCAATATGTGTTCTTTGACTTCTTTCTAGTGATTTCACCTACAAGTTTCTATATTTGATGCTAATTCTGCTGTATATCACAGTATTACTTTGCTGTTACAATTTATGCAACCTGTTCTGACTTTTTTTTACCTCTCAGTTGGTGCCAACAGTCACAGAGCTTCTTATATCAGAATCGATGTACCTGCAGTAGGTGGATCCCAAAGAACCAATATTAAATTCCACCGGCACTACTTGTGATTATGGTGAAATGGTAAGCTTAGAAGTTTGAATGCCTGCTAGCTTGCAGTTTAGACGATATGTTTATATAGTATGGACATGCTCCTGCTGTTGTTTAGATATCTATAATTTAGGATAATCTATTGAGCTGCTTGCCTGCCTTCCCTCCTCTCCTACCCTCTCCTGCATTTTTAAATTCTTGCATTCATGTAGGGATGGAGACCGAAGGTTTTGCCATTTATGATGCAATGATGCAGTTAAAAAATGAGGTTTGTCGTTTCATTAAAATTAAACATCGCATGAGGATATATTTGTATATATGGTTGTTTTTTTTATTGATGATGATATTAATATAATGAGAAATAATTGTGGGATGTTACGGGAATCTGGACAATGTGAAGAATTGTCCAGTTTGACTGACAAGAAGTCAAGTGAGCACCAAAGCCTTTGACTGACAAGAACTGTTCAGCTATTGAGAATAATTTGGTATTCCTTCTTACACAATCTTTTAGATAATTATAAAGAACATAGTTTATCTTAGTGTTTGATGCAAAGATGGGCCTGCACTGGTTTTTAGATAATATTAAAGACTATTGTTTTTATTGCTGTAATTTGGCTTATGCTAGGGAAAACAAAGAATTTATTTTTCCTTTAATAATTTGAATTTATTTTTATTATTTTTATTGCTGTAATTTGACTGTGAGTCTTGGTTTCATAATTGCTGTCATGCTCATCCAAGCACTTTTAGTGACCATACATCTGAGCTTGACAAGTCAATTGTTTTTCTTCCTCAGTGACTTCAGTAATTTTTACCAGTTTGTAAAGAAGTTAGCAAAATGGACACAATCAAGGCAAAGATTACCCTTAAATCAGATTCTGAAATAGAGGTTATACATTGGAGAGAATGTTGATGCAGTAAGACTGGAATATTGGATCTAGGAATGGGCTTCTAAGCTTAGTTTCTTTCCCTGTTTAGTCATAGCTTCATAAAATTTCTAATGCTTATACACTAGCATTTGAAGAGAAAAGGCTTCCAGATTGCTTTTGAAGAGATGCTGAACTGGTTTTTTAAACCAGTTTTCTGAACTGGTTTCATGGAAAAACGAGTTCTGAACTGGTTCAAAAGAAAATCGGTTAACTAGTTTAGAACCGATTTTGAACTTGAACTAAACCTGAACTGGTTTTGAAACTCAAACCGGTTCTGAACTAGTTCTGAAACCCAAACCGGTTCTGAAACTCAAACCGGTTTTGAACCGGTTCTGAACCAGTTCTGAAACCCAAACTGGTTCTGAACTGGTTCTAAACCCAAACCGGTTTTGAACCGGTTCTAAACCCAAACCAGTTTTAAACCGGTTTGCCGAACCAAAAATCGGTTCAGATCCAAAAGGGGACCGGTTCGATTTTCAAACTAAACCACTTTACCAATTCGGTTTGGTTCAGTTTTTCATGCCGAACTGAACCATGCCCAACCCTAAAAGCTTTTTGGGAGCTCCCTCGTTGTAAGGTCCATCACATGAGTTACTGATGAAACAACAAAAATTTCGTATTATATATATTGTACTTGGACCTTTCATTTGTAAGACATGAGTACTTATATTTTTTTGTTGATTCATGAGAATTTTGAGTACAGGTTGGAACATTGGAAGTTTTACTCATGCACAAACTGAAATCCTAATTGCAAGCAAGCAAATATGATGCCCCAGAAAACCCCAATTTTCTGATATTCAGTTCACAGTTCAGTGTTCACACAATTATTTCTTTTTCCAAAATTCAGGTCACAGCCTGCCTAAACAATTTTTTGGTCACATCATTATTCATGATTTTTTAAATTCAGTTTGATTCTTTTTCTTAAATTATTTCTTTCCTTGCTTCGCACTATTTATGCTTTGTCTTTGTGTTTATCTTTCTCATTCCTAATGAATTTACATATTTTAGTTTGTGATGCTGTTTTGTAACTTTGATTTGCTGCAAAATATTTCAATTATTTTTGTTGTTCTTGATTGAGTTGTTAGATTTTTTTTTTTAAATTTTGTATTTTCCATGTCCTTGTAGTATATGTTATGTTTTCTTGACATGCTGTAGTGCTTCTGTCATTGACAACACTGTTCTTAAATAATTTTATTTCTTGCTTTTGCATTTGGAAATAAGGTTTCAAATTTCAATGCTTTTTCTAGTATTGAACATTCATTAGCTTGAACTCAAGTTTATCTATGTGTGTAGTTATTAGCAACCTTAGCTGTGTGTGTGGAAACAAGGAAAGGAGGTGAATCATCTTCCTATAACTAACAACAATCGCCAAGGGTGAAAACAGGGATATCCAATTGCAAATCAATGATCTAACTGAATAACTGATTGTTCTTCTTCCTGCCAAGCAGTCATTCTGAGATGCCTCGTTATAAAGATGAGCCTCCTGCGGTTCGTGTCTACACCGTCTGCGATGAATCCAGGTCAATTTCTCTTTCATGCCCTTCTAATTCTCTTCTACTGGACCTATTTTTTTATTTTCTTTTTCCAATTTACCTATCAAACAGATTCTGTGATCAGTTTAATTTCCTTTTTTGGTCCAAAACTTAGAACTATTATTCAACAGCAAAAGGATTACACGAAAACTGTCATCAGTTTAATTCCCTATGCACGATACTCTAAAATTGGTAGCGTATCCGTATCATATTCGTATCCGATACCGATACTCATACGATACTTGCTATATGGAAATTGCTATGTTGCACGCGTATCAAATTGATACTTGTACGAGTATGAGGTAATATGGAAATTGCTATATAAATTCCATATAGCAATTTCCATATCAATCTTTTTCCATATATCAATTTCCTATTTCTAAGATTTTTTTTTTTCCATTTTTAATGGTTGTGAGCTTATTTCGTTATTTGATTTGGAGAGTGCAGATATTTGACTGTGAAGAATGTTCCAGCATTAGGTTGTGGGGATAATTTGCTGCAACTGTTTTCATCCTATGGAGAAGTTGAGGAGTAAATTCACTACTTTCCATATTGCTTCTTCTGTCATTTTTCTTTTCTTCTTGTTCTTCACTGTCAATCTTGCTTCATGACTTTTATTTGAATCTTTTTCTCTTCAGGTGTAAGCCAATGGATGCAGAGGACTGCGAGCTATTCACTGATGTCTATTGGATCAAATTCCATCTTTTCAGCAATTCCAGGTTCCTGAAGATAAATTACTTCATATCATTCTTTTGTCGATGTCTTATGTTGCCAGAAGAAGTAATATCATTATAAATTTGAGTTTAGGGTATATTATCTTTGAGAAGTTGAGTACCTACCATCTATAATTTTCAGGTTTGTGAAAATAAAATTGGATGATCATGTTTTCCTCGGGAACCGACTGCAGGTTTCATATGCTCCCAATTTTGAGAGCCTCTCAGACACAAAGGATAAATTAGAGGGAAGAAGAAGAGAAGTTTTAGCACGTTTGAACCGTAAGTTAGAGCCTATAATGGTTACACTATAAACTTAGGCATTCTATACAGGAGACACAAATGCCTATTACATGAACTGCTATAATGACATTTTTATCAACTTGTGCACGTTTTCCCCCCTTGATATCAGCTAGAAAATCCAAAGAGACTACGACTTCAAGCTCTAGGCCTCTGATTAAGAGTGAAGCAGTTGCCATTTCCTCAGAAACCAGCCGCGTATCAGAAAAATTAGGTCCTAATATAAGGTAACTTATTGTCTATTTGCAGTTCCATGCTTCCAGTTGAAGCTAAGGCAACATTTATAATTATAATTGATTCTCTTTCCTGATTGTAGGAATGTAGAATCCAAGGGAAGGCCAAACAATGGTAATCTTTTAATGAGAACGGTTTCATCAAATGAGGTTTGTTGCTTCTTTGTTATACACACTAAGAATTTACCCTATTCTACTCACTTTCACCTTTGAATTTAGGGAAATATTTTGGGTGGGGGAATGAACAAAATTCTTCCTTGTAGTGAATGTTGCAACTTGCTAGAATTTTGTTTGGGCATTCTGAAGTTAATCTAGTTTATGATCTTTATTAACCTTGTCTCAGAGGACCAATTAGTAAAAACCTATATTCAGTATATTTTTTAAAGGGTTTTGCTAACAAGTGCAATTGTTAAGAATCCAAAAGAGAAAGTTTTTAATAAAAAGTAGAGTATTTAATACATTGAGAATTGAAAAAGCTCTACTTTTCGATAAAAGCTTCCTATTTTGTATTCCTTAACAAGTGTCTAACAAAACCCTTTTTTAAATTTTCAGCTATGATGATTCCCGAGTTGGAAATTCTTTTTTCAAAGTCGTAAACTTTGTTGCAATCTGTTAGGGCCTGGATTGGAGGATCTGATATTATTGTTTCCCATGTTATTAGACTATTTATCTTGCTCTAACTAGGATGTTAAATGCAAAGAAGAAAGGATGCTTACTTTTCATCTCTTACCTCATATTAAGTTGCTAACATGTTCTATGAACAGGATTATTTTGCTTCCAATTCCATGAATCAAACAGTGAGGTTTGTCCGGGATAAGCTTGATAAGGTGATGTATCATACTGCATAATATGTTTTGGAATCTTTTATATGTTGAACTTTGAAACAATTTCTTCTTCTCATCCAGATTCGATCCAGTGGCGAGCATCCACAAGCTGGATCTGCGGCAAAGAAAGCACGAGTTGATAATAGGAGGAGGATTTAATAAGTCTGTAAAATTGGAAAGCCGTATGTAATTGTGATGTTCTTTTGGTCTCACCTGGTTTTGCTTTACATCAATGAGCTTTGTTCTTATATGTTTTCAAGTACATGTAATAGCTCAATCCCCAAGTCTAATGGAAATTTTGATTTCTTCTCGAGTTCACTTCGACATGTGGAATATGAGGACTTAGATCCACTCAAATTCGCAAGTCTCATCCAATTATATTGTGTATGGAGGTCAGGGTCATATACTGTTGTAGAATGGTACGTTATTTATCTAACTAACCGGTAGCATACCAGCAACCCATATAGGTAAAGAACTCTTTCAAATTCACCGTCACCATACAAAAGTTTGATAGCTTTTGGGATTTTGGTTTGAATTGAATTTTATGGAAGAAGCCTGTTCCCCGCGCTCCTTTCTCTCCGTTCAAGATTAAATAGTGTCCATTGTTCTGCAAACAAAAACCCCTTTGGTAATGACTAATGATAATTCTAGTCTTTTTACCCATTTTTTTTCTTAATATCCAGAAATTGTGAGAATGATAATTAGCAAATCATTGTTCCCAGATTAAAAGCCAAGGCTGCTTCAGTCATGCAAATACTTTGACATTTTTTTTATGTGAATATTGTATTTTAACGTTTGCTATACTTAATTTTAGGAAGGTTTAAGCCATGTAGAAAATCCTAATGCACACTAAGTGTGTTCCCAACATCTCATTCATTTTATTGATTGACAAATTTATTATCAAAGTTTTTTGGGAGCTCCCTCATTGTAAGGCCCATCAGATGAGTTAATGATGAAAAACAAAAATTTCGTATTATATATATTGTATATGGACCTTTCATTAGTAAGACATAAATACTTATATTTTTTTGTTGATTCATGAGAATTTTGAGTACTGGTTGAAACATTGGAAGTTTTACTCATGCACACATCTCACGCGCAAACTGAAATCCTAATTGCAAGCAAGCAAATATAATGCCCCAGAAAACCCCAATTTTTTGATATATAGTTCACAGTTCAGTGTTCACACAATTATTTCTTTTTCCAAAATTCAGTTCACAACCTGCCTAAACAATTTTTTGGTCACATCATTATTCACAAGTTATGAAATTCAGTTTGATTCTTTTTCTTAAATTCTTTCTTTCCTTGCTTCGCACTATTTATGCTTTGTCTTTGTGTTTATCTTTTTCTTTCCTATTGAATTTATATTTGAGTTTGTGATGCTGTTTTGCAACTTTGATTTGCTGCAAAATATTTCAATTATGTTTGTTGTTCGTGATTTGAGTTGTTAGATTTTTTTTTTAATTTTGTATTTTCCATGTCCTTGTAGTATATTTTATGTTTTATTAACATGTCATCATGCTTCTGCCATTTACAACATGATTATCAATTAGTGATACGAATCACGAATCAAAAAATTTATTTTTTGAATCGTGAATCAAAACTTATCATGAATAATAGAATTTATGATTAATTATTAAAAATAACATAAAATATTTTTTCAGGTAATAAAATATTATAAATATTTAAATCTTAGTATTTTTCAAGTCAAATAATTCATTGTGTAGTTAAGAAATTGAAATCTAAACTTCAAAATTTTTTTCAAAAAAAGAAGATAGTAGATCATCAATACGTAAAATTGCTAAAGAATATCTTTTTTTTTTATTTGGGCTTAGGGTTAAGGCCCCTTTTGTTTTTTTTTTTTTTAAAGTGTCATCAGCATCATCCATTCCTTTATGGAGATGAACGGTGCGGAACAGAGCCAAAAAGCGATAGGGCCATACAGCTACTGGAGGAGTCAGAACAGAGGCGGTGACAGTTGGGTATGGTCGAAAAAGCTTGTTGGAGGGTTTTGTGAAGGGAACGACTAGAAAAGGGGTGAGATGTCGTGCAAAACAACGAGTGGTGCTGAATCACGCGAAACGCTGCCAAATCGCGATTCCTGTGATTCAATGTGCGATTCTAGCACAAAAACGATACTCTATGCGATTTGTATCGCTGGGTTGATGAACCGCATCGAATCACATGAATCAAATCGCGATGCATGCGATTCTAACTACCATGATTCACAACACTGTTCTTAAATAATTTTATTTCTTGCTTTTGCATTTGGAAATAAGGTTTCAAATTTCAATGCTTTTTCTAGTACTCAACATTCATTAGCTTCAACTCAAGTTTATCTGCGTGTGTTGTTAGCAGCCGCATGGTTTTAAATTGCAGTACGCAACCGTAGTTGCGGCCATAATATTGTGGTTTTTGTGGTTTTTACAACCATAATATTATGGTTTTTATACTCTCTGTAATCGTATCATGACCGTAATTGTGGTAACATTAACCATATTTTTTTGTAATTCTTCATAATTGCGGTAAACGCAATATAACTATAACTGCAACTGCAATCATAATTTAAAACCATTGCTGTGTGTGTAGAAACAAGGAAAGGAAGTGAATCATCCTCCTTTAACTAACAACAGTCGCCAAGGGGGGAAACAGGCATATCCAATTGCAAATCAATGATCTAATTGAATAACTGATCGTTCTTCTTCTTGCCTAGCAGTCATTCTGAGATGCCTCGTTATAAAGATGAGCCCCTTGCAGTTCGTGTCTACACTGTTTGCGATGAATCCAGGTCAATTTCTCTTTCATGCCCTTCTAATTTTCTTCTACTGGACCTTTTTTTTTTTATTTTATTTTTCCAATTTACCTATCAAACAGATTCTGTGATCAGTTTAATTTTCTTTTTTGGTCAAAAAATTAGAACTATTATTCAACAGCAAAAGCATTACACGAAAACTGTCATCAGTTTAATCCCTATGCACGGATGCTCTAAAATTGGTAACGTATCCGTATCGTATTCGTATACTCATACGATACTTTGCTATATGGAAATTGCTATGTTGCACGGGTATCAAATTTATACTTGTACACGAGTATGAGGTAATATGGAAATTGCTATATGAATTCCATATAGCAATTTCTGTATCAATCTTTTTCCATATATCAATTTCCTATATTTGAAATTGGTAACGTATCCGCACTGAATTCAATCTTTTTCCATATATCAATTTCCTATTTCTAAGATTTTTTTTCTTCCTTTTTTAATGGTTGTGAGCTTATTTCATTATTTGATTTAGAGAGTGCAGATATTTGACTGTGAAGAATGTTCCAGCATTGGGTTGTGGGGATGATTTGCTGCAACTGTTTTCATCGTATGGAGAAGTTGAGGAGCAAATTCATTACTTTCCAAATTGCTTCTTCTGTCATTTTTCTTTTCTTCTTGTTCTTCACTGTCAATCTTGCTTCATGACTTTTGTTTGAATCTTTTTCTCTTCAGGTGTAAGCCAATGGATGCAGAGGACTGCGAGCTATTCACTGATGTCTATTGGATCAAATTTTGCCTTTTCAGTAATGCCAGGTTCCTGAAGATAAATTATTTCATATCATTCTTTTGTCAATGTCTTATGTTGCCAGAAGAAGTAATATCATTATAAATTTGAGTTTAGGGTATATTATCTTTGAGAAGTTGAGTACCTACTATCTATAATTTTCAGGTTTGCAAAAAGAAAATTGGATGATTATGTTTTCCTCGGGAACCGACTGCAGGTTTTATATGCTCCCCATTTTGAGAGCCTCTCATACACAAAGGATAAATTAGAGGGAAGAAGAAGAGAAGATTTACCACGTTTGAACCGTAAATTAGAGCCTATAATGGTTACACTATAAACTTAGGCATTCTATACAGGAGACACAAATGCCTATTACATGAACTGCTATAATGACATTTTTATCAACTTGTGCATGTTTTCCCCCCTTGATATCAGCTAGAAGATCCAAAGAGACTACGACTTCAAGCTCTTGGCCTCTGATTAAGAGTGAAGCAGTTACCATTTCCTCAGAAACCAGCCGCGTATCAGAAAAATTAGGTCCTAATATAGGGTAACTTATTGTCTATTTGCAGTTCCATGCTTCCAGTTGAAGCTAAGGCAACATTTATAATTATAATTGATTCTCTTTCCTGATTGTAGGGATGTAGAATCCAAGGGAAGGCCAAACAATGGTAATCTTCCAATGAGAACGGTTTCATCAAATGAGGTTTGTTGCTTCTTTGTTATATACACTAATAATTTACCCTATTCTACTCACTTTCACCTTTGAATTTAGGGAAATATTTTGGGTGGGGGAATGAACAAAATTCTTCCTTGCAGTGAATGTTGCAACTTGCTAGAATTTTGTTTGGGCATTTTGAAGTTAATCTAGTTTATTATCTTTATTAACCTTGTCTCAGAGGACCAATTGGTAAAAACCTATATTCAGTATATTTTTTAAAGGGTTTTGCTAACAAGTGCAATTGTTAAGAATCCAAAAGAGAAAGTTTTTAATAAAAAGTAGAGTATTTAATACATTGAGAATTGAAAAAGCTCTACTTTTCGATAAAAGCTTCCTATTTTATATTCCTTAACAAGTGTCTAGCAAAACCCTTTTTTAAATTTTCAGCTATGATGATTCCCGAGTTGGAAATTCATTTTTCACAGTTGTAAACTTTGTTGCAATCTATTAGGTCCTGGATTGGAGGATCTGATATTATAGTTTCCCATGTTATTAGACTATTTATCTTGCTCTAACTAGGATGTTAAATGCAAAGAAGAAAGGATGCTTGCTTTTCATCTCTTACCTCATATTAAGTTGCTAACATGTTCTATGAATAGGATTATTTTGCTTCCAATTCCATGAATCAAACAGTGAGGTTTGTCCGGGATAAGCTTGATAAGGTGATGTATCCCACTGCATAATACGTTTTGGAATCTTTTATATGTTAAACTTTGAAACAATTTCTTCTTCTCATCCAGATTCGATGCAGTGGCGAGCATCCACAAGCTGGATTTGCGGCAAAGAAAGCACGAGTTGATAATAGGAGGAGGATTTAATAAGTCTATAAAATTGGAAAGCAGTATGTAATTGTGATGTTCTTTTGGTCTCACCTGGTTTTGCTTTACATCAATGATCTGTGTTCTTATATGTTTTCAAGTACGTGTAATAGCCAATCCTCAAGTCTAATGGAAATTTTGATTTCTTCTCGAGTTCACTTCGACATGTGGAATATGAAGACTTAGATCCACTCAATTTTGCAAGTCTCATCCAATTATATTGTGTATGGAGGTCAGGGTCATATACTGTTGTAGAATGGTATGTTATTTATCTAACTAATTGGTAGCATACCTGCAACCCATATAGGTAAAGAACTCTTTCAAATTCCCAATCACCATACAAAAGTTTGATAGCTTTTTGTTTTAACTAATGATGATCCCGAGACATGGATTGAGAAACACGTGTGAACCCCACTAGTTATCATCATTGCCCATGTACCGTGATTTTTTAGTTTTTTGGCAATGTTTCATATTTGATTCCCAGAAATTCACTACAAAATTAGAATCCAAAAGTTTTCAAGCACTCATGGAGCTCATCCACAACCACTAAAGATGCTTCGTCGATAGTCAGTCTTATCCCCTATATTGATAGCCACTGTGCCGCCTTGTTTTGTTGTCGGCTCAGGTGTGCTCCACCATCAAAGCTGCAAGCTCCAGCCTTAAACATATGCTTAATTAACAAATGTGCCACAGAGAGGAAGTTTCACTCTTCGACAGTGAGTTCCTCGTTGTCGGCAGCGGTGAAGACCATCTCCATAAATTCTACTATCATTTCATAACGCATTTTATGTTGCTCTCTATCTTAGGTTCACTCTCTCCCCACACCATTTTTCTTAGACAACGTATGAGACGAGGGAGATGGTGGCTGGAGTTGGATCTCTTCCTTTCTTCCTTTCTTCCTTTCTTCCTCACTTCTCAATAATCAAACTACAATAAAATTATTTCTTCCCTCAAACGGTTTCCCGTTACTATATTATTTTCTCATTATTTGTTTTCACTCACCATTCCATAAATGTGACTAAAAGTGATGCAAAAGAAATAAAATATTACAACCCTTTCTATAGATTGTACCGAAGTGTTTGTCGAAATCTAAAGGCTAAGAATGTCGAGTGCATTTGCCGCACTGCCCTTTGTTTTGGTACAAAACCATGTACTATGCGATCTTTTAGCTTTGACACTATAACCTTCGACTAACACCCATGGTTTTAAATTATAGTTACAATCGCGATTGTAGTTATGTTACGTTTACTGCAATTACAGAGAATTACAAAAAAATGCAGTTGATGCGGTTGCAATTATGATCATGATGTGGTTGCGGAGATTACAAAAATTGCAATTGCAGAGAATTGTGAAAAAATATGGTTAATGCAGCTATAATTACGGTTGTAATGTGGTTGCAAAAATTACAAAAATAGCAATATTGCGATCACAACTGCGGATACGAATTGCAATTTAAAAAATCATGATAACACCCATTATCAAAATTTGGACTGAAAGTAGTAAATAAAGTAATTTGAACCCCTTAATTCTAAAGTTCTACAATTTGTGAAGAGAATAAACCTTCAAAGATCGCTTGGCATCCTTTTTCGATGGGAACCTCGACCCTTACGTGTAACTCACTGGTCTCATCCCATCAAGCCAAATAAAATTTAGGTGGACGTTCAGGTGCGTTAAGATTAGATCATCAACATGAAAATTATATGATGGATATAAAACAAAATAGGGTGAGTAAATATCACTATGTTCAATATAAATTGCATTTAGACCTATACCCAATTTGACATCAACTAGATCGGCATCATCATCATCCTCCTCATCAGTATCATCCATTATATTCAAATTCTCTCTCGTCATATTGAAGCGTACAATTAATAAAATGGATATTATTATCCTCATCTTTATTCTCACATTCATCACCAACATTTAATGCACCTAGTCTTCTATTGGATTTGGATCCTTTCAATTTTTTTTCTCTCTCTTAAGTGGTCAACTGTAGGATAGAGAAAGACACAAATGTTATGAAAGAAATTTCACACTAATAATTGAGTCTCACTAATAACTTTCTTTGTGTCTCTCTTCCTCTCCTACAATTGATCACTTGAGAGATAAAAAAATTGGGAGGATTCAAATCTGCCTTCTATTAGAACCATCTGATACTAATAGTTTAGCTTGATATATGTAGTATTAAAACCACAAATTGGCACTGTGACGAGAGAATTCACATGGAGATGGAGACGGAGACGGATTTCAGGAGGGGTGAACATGTGTATTTGGCCCTCATTTGCACCAAATTTTCTTTTAGGTAATAAAAGTATAATTTATTAAAAAATAAAGGATTAATTATACTGACATTTTTTAAGGTAAGTATTTATTATATTGATATTTTTTTATTTAAAATTTTATACATGTATCTTTTATTTTATGTATTGCTATTATACTTTTAACACTTTTTTTTTTTTACGAAATTACACATACTTCTCCTATTTTATGTACGGAAGTTAAAAGAGTTGATACTTGATATATATTTGATATATGATTCATGATTTTATATATTGATGTTACAATTTTAGCTCATCTGTTTATTAACTTTTAATCTTTATATAATAAACATATTAACTTCTCTCACTTTCATTCTTTTCCTTTTTAAAAATCTATATATATAAAGACTTTATTTTGCCTATGAGCCATGATATAAAGGATATCTACTATTGTGATGCATTTAATATCTAATATAAATATAAATATTTATTTCTTTAACAAAAGGAAAATTGTTCTGGACCGTGATCCAGGATCCAGCTGATCGGGTCGACCCGACCCGACATAAGTATAACCGGACTCCACCCTAGATGACTTGGCCAAGGACTTGAGTGTAGTCCGGATCTCGGAGTCCTACGTACTAAATGACACCGGGCCATGATATCAAGATTTCTAGATATGAGCAAAGGATATATTCCTAAATATCTGTAACTGTTAATCATCTACTTACAATATTATAGAACTCATAACAGTCTCAGATTGATAACCAGTCCTTATATCGAGAATTGCTAAGATATAGGGATCGATCCCAGTTATAGAAGGAAAGTAATCCTCCCAAAGATACTAATCCTTAAATACCTCAGATCATACAAGGATTCTAGGCACGCTCTATAAATACAAGGCTAAGTAGCCTTAATCAGGTATGAGTAAATTATTCAATATACTCCCCCTACTTGTACACAGCCTGACTTAAGCATTGGAGTCTCTTTGTAGGTACCCACCCCCAGACTCAACACGCTTGATCGCTGCTGTCAAAGGAGGAATTCACAACTCACGTACCTATCTCAGGTACCCTTTGAATCCACTTCAGAACATTGGTGCCGTCTGTGAGAACAGTAAATTTCTAATCCCACGCCAAGCATGGTAAACACAAAGCAATATTCCAGGAGAAAAATTGTTCAACTTCTTGCTGATCAAGAGCAGGAGCCAGCAGCCCAACCTCCTCCTCGGTCACTTCCACCAGCCGTGGCTGAAGCTTCGGCCTTTGGTAACCGAGAACACATGCTTCAAGAAGGCAACGAGACTTCAATTTCTGATGAAAGTTCACATCCTCCCTGCAGGGCATCCGCACTGGACAGGCTAGCCCGCCCCGGAGAGGGGACAAATAGCGCTATACCGAGACCTACGGGCTCCGTGCAATCACGCCTAGGTCCTCGTAACAATAGCAACACTATTTGTCCTCCTAGCCGAGGTCCGACCAATTCGGAGGCAACCAGGAATCGTCCTCACGAGCTGGTGGCCCGACAGATGCAGCAACTAGATGAACAACGCCGCCTTTTAGATGTCCAGTGGCGTCAGATCGACGAGTTGGAATGGTCAGTATGCATGGAAACTGTCCACGAAAGAAGGAATGCTGATGTCCACCAAAGAAGATCTCCATGTAATGAAAACAGCAACAAAGTCGGCAATAGCATCCCTTTGCCTGGATTCTAGTTACAACCTTTTTTGGAGGAACTAATGGCGTATAGGGTCCCACGAGGCTTTAAGCCTCCCTCCAACCTGGAACAATATGATGGCACCACGGATCCACAAGAACAACTGGATGCCTATGGTTATTCCATGCAATTCCACGGAGGAACACCAGAATTACAATACCGGGCTTTCCCCCTTTTTCTGAAGAAAGGAGCCCTCCGCTAATTTTCCACCCTACAACCAAGGTCAATTACAAGATGGGATGATCTCTCATAGCGCTTCCTGTCACACTACACCACTGCGAAGGAGCAACCAATGTCAGTTGACTCCCTGTCTGCTGTCCGACAGGGAAGCAACGAATCTCTCAAAGAATATATCAAGAGATTCAGCACTGCATTAGCCGACGTGGTCAGTTTGGACGATCGAATTACTCTTCACTATGCCCGGAGTGGCCTTTGAGCTAATTTAGATTTCTTCTAGTCGTTAGCTAAGAAAAAGCTAGAAACTATGAATGAGTTCCATACTCGATCGACCAAATACATTGCGATAGAAGAAACAATCAAGGATAAGGAAACCTTGGAGAAAGGTAAGCTCATCCATCAGAAAATCATCTGGGGCACTAATCAACCACGGAACACTTCCAAAGTTGATTCCTATCGCTCTAAGTATGCAGATTACACTCCCCTAAATACTTCACGAGAAAATATTCTCAAAGAAGTACTCCAGACAAAGTTTTGAAATGTCAAAAGGCCGCCAACACCGAAGAAGATCAAAGATCATTCCAAATACTGGAAATGGCATAAGGGCCATGGCCATGAGACTGAAGAATACCGATAACTTCGGGATGTGATCGAGTCTTTTATTAAAGAAGGCCGTTTACAAAAATATATTGCCAGAATATGAAATAACAATAATCCCAGAAGACAAAGGGAGAGAAGACGTACCCGCAACCCTAGACGAAGCCCTACCCCTAGGCAAAGAAGGAGAACCTGCAATCCTATCAAGAAGTCTCAAACTTTGCCTCGCCAAAAGAATGGAAATTGAGACTATGAAAACTGGGATAACCATAACAGAGCTAATAGAACTGATCAATTGGTCAGCACGATCTCTGGAGGGTTTACCGGGGGAGGATATTCCAGTAGCTCCTAGAAGAAAGCTCTACGGACTGCGGTATTGAGCGTCTCAGGCTCTACACGTAGACCTCCTGCCAATGACCATGAAGAACCCCTGATCTCCTTCACTACTAAGGATTACGGTGATATCATCCGGGATCATGATAACCCACTCGTCATATCTGGAATAATATCCAATGCAGAAGTTCACCGTATCTTCGTTGATCATGGTAGTTCAGTAGACAAAATGTTCATGGATGCTTTTCAAAAATTGGAATTCCCTTTGACCGAGTTAACTCCATATGAAGGCGAACTCACGGGATTCTCTGGTGAGAAGATTACCCTGGTGGGATACTTTGAAATGTTCCTAACCCTCGAGGATAATAGAGTTTACAGAACCATTAAGGTCAGATTTTTTATCATGGATTGCGCGTCTACATATAACATCATCCTAGGACGGCCCACTCTCAACGGCATCGCTGCTGTAGTATCCACGGTCCACCTAACCATGAAATTCTTAAACAAGAACAATGAGGTGGTCACGGTTAAGGGCGACCAAATTACGGCGCGCAAATGCTATAACGACAGCCTCAAAATATGCAGGGCACCCCAGAAAGTAAGAACACCCATGGATGCCCAAGCGTTTGAACAAGTGAACATCTTCATGACTGAGGTGGATGTAAGAGAAGAAGTCCAAGGCATTGGGCCTCAACTGCAAGGAGAACTACTGCCCCTTTAACTAGGTGACAAGCTAGAACAAGTCACCCAAATAGGGGCAGCCTTGGAAGAACAAGAAAAATGCCAGCTTATAGAGCTCTTTCAACGTAACAAGGACTTATTCGCATGGACATCCTCTAATATGCCAGGATTGGACCCCGCATTCATCTGCCATCGTTTATCCATTAAACGGGACGCTAAGCCGGTCTCCTAGAAGAAGAGAAAGATCAACCCAGAAAAGTAGCAGATTGTTCAAGAGCAAGTCAAGGAATTGCTCAATGCCAGTTTCTTCAGGGAAGTCTCCTACACCACATGGCTTTCTAATATGGTGCTAGTGAAAAAGTCCAACGGAAAGCGACGAATGTGCGTGGACTATACAGACCTGAACAAGGCATGTTTGAAAAACCCATACCCCCTTCCGAACATCGACAAGTTGGTCGATAGCTCGTCTAGTTTCTGACTATTGTCCTTCATAGATGCCTACTCGGGGTACAATCAAATTCCTATATACCATGGTGATGAAGAAAAGACTATCTTCATTACTGAGAAGGCAAGCTATTGCTATACCGTAATGCCTTTTGGCTTAAAAAATACCAGAGCCACCTATCAGTGCATGATGAACAGGATTTTTAAAAGGCAAATAGGAAGAATGCTAGAAGTGTACATTGACGACATGATCGTCAAGACCCCGGAGTGAGGATCTTACGCCGCTGACCTTGAAGAGGTATTCACAGAAGTCAGGAAGCACAATATGAGGCTTAACCTTAAGAAATGCGCTTTCAGAGTCCGAGCTGGAAAGTTTTTAGGGTTTATGCTGACAAACCGGGGAATAGAAGCCAACCCGGATAAATGTCAGGCGGTGCTTGACATGCACAGCCCCCAGAATATAAAAGAAGTCTAACAACTTACAAGTCGGATCGCCGCACTCATATGCTTCCTTACTAAAGCGGCTCATAAGTCCCTTCCCTTCTTTAAATTATTAAAGAAGGGGATGGGTTTTGCATGGACCCAGGAGTGCGAGGACGCTTTCTCGTCTCTTAAAAGCTTGTTATTGTCTCCCCCCATATTAACTAGGCCAGAAGTCGGAGAGATGCTATACGTGTACTTCTCTATTCATGCGGAGGCTGTTAGCTCAATCTTGATCCGAGAAACTACCGAAGGACATAAGACAGTTTATTTCGTGAGCAGGGTGTTGCAAGGATTCGAACTCCGTTATCAGAAAATCTAGAAGATCGCCTTTGCTTTAGTTATCACGACCAGGAGGCTAAAGCAATACTTCCAGTGTCACCTGGTAGGTTTTAGGACGGATCAATCGATCTGCTAAATACTGCACAAACTAGACCTTGCAGGAAAGATGAATTTCATATGAATCCAGAATGGCAATCAAAGCACAAGCGCTATCCGACTTTGTAGTTGAGCTCACATCGGACCCCGGCATCCACGAACGAGCCTCTTGGATGGTGTTTGTAGATGGCTCATCTAATCCCAAGGGGAGTGGTGCTGGGATAATCCTGGAAAACCCAGAAGGCATGACAGTTATGAGCTCTCTCAAATTCGAGTTTCCCACCTTGAACAACTAGGCGGAGTACGAAGCATGCATAGCTGACTTAAAGATGGCTAAAGAGCTGGGCGTAACTAGGATCACACTATGTAGTGATTCCCATCTAGTGACCTCCCAGATCCAAGGCAACTACCAAGCTAAAGAGCCCCTCTTGCAGAAATACCTGTCCAAGGTACAAGGACTCCTAAAAGAGTTCGAAATAGTAAAGGTGGAACACATCCCTCGGGAACGAAACTCAAGAGCCGACCTCCTGTCTAAATTGGCCAGTACAAAGAGCCCGGGGAACAACCGATCTGTGGTCCAATAAACCTTAGTCCAACTATCAATCATAACAGTCTTAATTTCCCAGATTGAGGACTCATAATCCACATGGATCACCCTCATTTTTAACTACCTATAATACGGTACCCGGCCTAAGGACCCAAAAGAAATTTTCAGGCTAATAAAGACCGCAGTCCAATATACCATCTACGACGGCCGATTATACCGACAAGGATTCTCCTCACCCCTTCTCAAATGCCTAACCCCCAAAGAAGTAGAGTATGTCTTAGCAGAGGTCCATGTAGGGAGTTGCGGATACCACTTAGGAGGCAAGGAGCTGGCACTGAAAGCCCTCAAGGACAGTTACTACTGGCCCACCATGGAGGCAGACGCAATGGCTCACATTCAAGTTTGTGACCAATGTCAGCATCACTCAGATTATTACCATGCTCCACCGAAGGAACTGTCCATAATATCTGTACCTTGGTCATTCTACAGATGGGGTATGGAGATCCTAGGTCCCTTCCCCCAAACTCCCGGATAACTAAAATTCTTAGTGGTAGTCGTGGACTACTTCACTAAATGGATAGAAGCCGAACCATTGGTCACCATCAGCTCGTCTAAAATCCAGAAGTTCACTTAGCGCCACATCATTACCAGGTTTAGAATCTCGGAGTCCATTGTAACAAACAATAGGACACAGTTTAAAGATAAGAGGTTCGAGGAACTGCTTGCTAGTTTGAAAATCAAACACCATTGTAGCGCAGTTGAGAACCCCCGAACAAATGGGCAAGCAGAGGCTGCTAACCGGGTTATTGTCCATGGCCTTAAGAAAAGACTGGATGAGGCTAAAGGAAATTGGATCAAATAGTTGGACCACGTTCTCTAGGCCTACCGAACTACCCCTCACTCCACCACTGGCAAAACTCCCTCTAGGCTCACTTACAGGTGTGAGGCGATGATTCCGGTAGAAATAGGAGAGCCCAGCTGGCGCCTCCAACATTTCTCAGCAAATCATAACCCCAGCCTGATCAGAGAAGATTTAGATCTCTTGGAAGAAAAGAGATGCATCACTCACATACACGATGCCGCCATAAAATAGAGGACGGTTGCACGCTACAACCTCAAGGTTATCCCCAGAAGATTCCAACCCGATGACCTTGTACTCCGCCAAGCTGATGTCGGAGGGAAAAATGCCTCCCAGGGGAAGTTGGCCCCAAACTGGGAAAACGCCTACCGCATTGTAGCTAGCACTGGCAAAGGACCTTACACCATCGAGACATTAACAGGCAAGCCAGTGAAGAACTTTTGGAATGCAGATAAGCTCCGAAAATACTACAGCTAAGTGCTTCTCAAGGCCTAGTCTCAATCTACTTCACGCTTAACATACATGGCAACGCTTTGTAAGGACCCTAGTCCTCCTTTTAATTAATAAAGCAAAGTGGCATTTTACTTCACTCAAAGGATGACCTATACTGGTGGATTAACACAGTCTCCCCGAGAGCGTCTTATGCTAAAAGGTATACTGATAGATTAACACAATCCCCTCGAGAGCATCTTATGCTAAAAGGTTGTGTAGTAAAAAAATCCCAAGTCTTGGAAAAATTCTCACACTAAACCATGTGCACTAAAGACCCCGGGAAGGACCAATAATGCTAAGGTCAAGTGGGCTCTGGAATACCTCAATGATTGGTGATGGACCCAAGAACCAAGCTTCACTTAAGCCAAAGTCAAGCGGGCTCCGAAACACCTCAATGATTGGTGATGGACCCCTGACAAGGCTATACACCAAAGCCAAAAGGGACTTACAAAGGCAGGTGAATTGGCAAGCAATCCTAGACATGGTTCCTATCTAATAAGTCATAAAAGGATTTTGAAGTCTACGAAAGGCTTAGAACCCTAGGCAAAGTCTCTATCGTGAAATCCAGGTCTCACAGGGACACCACAAGTCCACAAAGGACGTTGGACCCCAGACCACGGGTTCTAACACCCACAAACTGCCTAAAGCACAAAACAAAGGGCGTTGGACCCAACGTAATCAGTCGGCATGCAAAACAAAACGAAGATTCATAGAAAAAATAAAATAAATCAAAAACTCCATAAATCGAATCAATTGTTCTTAAAAAAATCCCACGTAGGGACTAATTAAATTGTCAAAGAAAAAGAGAATAACACCAAGTTATCGTTCAATCCCACTTCCCTCTGCTCTTTGTTGACTCTCTTCCGGGTCCTCTTTAGTCAAATCTGTCACAAGGGCATTTTCAGCATGGGTGGGAACATCTGGGCCACTCGCCACCCCCACGGTAACCAGATTCCCATCCCAGAAAATCTTGTTCGGGCTAACCTCCTCCAGAGCTAGCTCTACCTCATGATTGAAATGTTGGACCTGGACAATTGCATTGTTAAACTGGTCAACGCCTATGTTACTGCTAATGGTCAGCAAGTCATCACTCTCTTTTTCCAACATTGTTACCATGTCTTGAAGTTCAGCACATTGCTTCCTTTCAGCGGCAAGTAGAGCTCAAGAGTTGGCAAGTTCCTTCTCAACCTCAATAAACTTCACTTCCAACTCCTTTGCCCTTCCGGACCTCCTCCAGTCATCGTTTTCCCTTAGCTTCAGTAGCTTTCAGCTCATTCTCAGCTCTCTTTTCAAACTCGGCAACTGATCTCTCAAGAAGCCGGGCTTCAGCGGCAATGCGGCGAGTCGAAGTTTGAAACAAAGACAGGGCCTCGAGAATTTTGCAGTGAGTGATGAGCTTCACAACATCATCACTTAAGAGAATTTCATCAATAAATTCAGAGGGGACCCTATCCCCGATGATGAGGGGAAAATGATTCACCCTCTAGCCAGAGTCTCCCTCCACGGCTTTTATTTTGCCTTGCCCCTCTGCCGAGGCACCTTCCACAACCTTCCTCTTCTTCCCTTGTTGGTTTTGAGCTGCAACCTCAGCCACCAGTTCTCGTATTACCAGAAGTTGGCCAGTGGAAAGTTGGCCGCGAGAGGTTCCAGCTTGGTTCCTCCTAGCTTTGAAAGCTTGGATCGCCTCAATCGAATCTCTAGCTTTCTTGTTGGCGGCCATATTGTCTGCAAAGGGGAGAAAGGAAATGTTAGAAGCTATCAGGTTACGAATTACTCAATGTTATAAAAACTATACGCAGACAAAAGGCAACAAAGAAATACATAGTTCACTACCAAGAATAGCCCAGAGATACTCATCATTAGTGATGTTCAGAATGTCTCTACATTTAATGGGGTTAACTTTCGAGCCCCACTCGGTCAGAAACTCAATATATTCAGTATCCTCTTCATCAAGATCTTTCTTCTCCTTTTCAATGGATTCGATGGGGACATCCCAAGTATACCGGTTCCAATACAAACAAAATTTTGGTTCCCCGTCATCCCTTAAGTAGAAGGGACAAACACCTTTGGCAATAGTTAACTTGAAGAACTTATACTTCCATTCTTTATAACTTTCCTGGAAGATTTCAAACACTTTCCTCCCGGACCTTGACTTGACGAACATCCAGGACTGCTATAAGGCCCCTCCCCCTTGAATACTCCACCGCGTAAAAAAGTAGAAAAAAGCTTTCTCAGAGCACCGGAGGCCAACTACCCTATAGAGCCTCTCAAAGGCTAAAATATTACCCCAACCGTTTAGGTGAATTTAGGTTGGGGCAGCTTATAGCATTCGAAGAACTGATGTTTAGAAATCGGTGAATGGGAGACAGAGACTGTGATCTAGGAAAAGACCCTCATACAAGAACATGAAGTCTGGACCCTCTTCCCGTTGTATACACACTCTGTCATCCTGCTCCGGACATAACACTTGGAAATCTCAGTCCCTTAAACCTCTTTCCATTAACTCCAGATAGCCTAAAAGCTCTCTGAGTCTCTCTTCTAAGGTGTATGTGGAAGTGTGGTTCCAAACATCATTGGTCACCCAGAGGTAAGTTGGCTTCATCGGGGCAAGAACCAGAGGCTCTTCATCATTTGCCTTCGGTTGCCTTACTATTCTCTTCCTTGCCATTACTACTATTTCCTGAAAAACATCCAACGAGACCGTAAACTAATATCTAAATCAAGGGTTCCTATTGATTCAGACAAGAAGACGAAACGAGCGGGCCTGGTTTGGTTCCGCATTCATCTCTTAGCCCTTGAATCATAGCCTCGAAGTCCAAGGGGACAGAAACCCTTCTCAGACTTCCTTGACCGCCTTTTCAATGGCGAGGTGGATGTCTCTCAGGGGGCAAATGAAGTAAGCACAAGTAGGAACATGATAAAGGGCATACCTTTAAAATACGCAAAAGTAGGAGCCCAAGATTCGTTGGGGAAGTAAGTGAATCGCTGCAAGCTACCTGGAATCGTACCACCTTGTTCACAAAGTGGGTCGATGAACAGTCTCGCAGAAGATTATTGATGCTCAGAAATAGTAAAAGAAGATATCTTTAAACCCCAATTAAAGAGATGGGATGGTTTAGGGGTACAATCATCAAGACTGTTTTAGTTTTGAAACACATCCATTATGGCGCGTAAAACACAAGGCACGTCTACCCAATTAACGTGTGTCACGTGCCTTTCGCAGCTGTCATGGCAATTGAGAAGGTAGTTACGCCTCAAGAAACGGAACCGCCCCCTCAGGGAGCCACATTCGTAAACTTTAAACAGGCCTAGAAGGTCGGATATATAATTCATCATTTCGTCATGCTGACACAGCCATAAGGTAAGCGTTGGACTTACCTCGGGCCACGTGAAGCGAAAAGCAAGAAAATAAAATATGATGAAAAGAAAAAACAAAAGAAAGCGGACACCGGATGAAGTCCATAATCTGCTAAGTTTTTATTAATCACTTCTCATTACATCGTCTTACATCTACAAGAGAGGAAAAAAAATATTGAATCATGGAATGTATAATGAAAGAGCATCAGTCTCTGAGGAAGACCCCGGGAATGAAGTGGAGCAGGAACCCCATCTCTTTGAGAAAGGATCTGACACGTCCGTAAGAGAGCTTTAGGACAAGATGTCATAGTAGGAGCACCTCGTTGTGCTGCCACATTCAGAGACACATTCATAATTCCTTCATTCTCTTCCCCGGAATGGGTTGAAGCCATATCAATTTCTTATTCATTACCTCCTTCACTATGATAATAAAGACGGAACCCCGATGATCTCTCTAGAGTAGGTCTAAGAAAAGAAGTCACCCCAAGTCGCTCCAAGAGGGTTTTCCTTCCCTGTGACCCGACATTACTACATATCCGGTCGTACTATGAAGAAGACCGACCATGTGCCTCTAAATGACTCAAGAAGAAGGTGGAGGAAGGAACGGTGCGCTCCATTGAGTCCCCATGCAATGGAGGACGGAAGCATTATTCCATCCTAGGAACACGTTGGATCAGACACCCCTGTGTGTATGCCAGGATAGAAAGGCTTCTGCCTCCCTAAATGCATGGTTTCTCCACTTTACGCTAAGAAAGAAAGGCTCCTTTGAGGCAAGGGAACTATCTGATGGGAGTCAATTACTTTCAGGAATTTCGAAAGGATTAAGAGAATGACTCTTACAGGGGGCAAAATTCTCCATATGAGTGCAAAGGATGAAGGGAAAATCACTCTCTCAGAGAGAAACATTTTTGAACAGAATTACCAGATGAAAGAAAGGCCATACCAACTTAGGTGCACACATTCCCTATTTATAGAGAAAATGAAGCACCCTGATTGGCCCCGTGAAAGGCAGTCTGATCATATGATGACATCCATGTTTAATGCTTCTAAGTTTCTGAAATGTTGCAGAGTATCGGGTAGTTGGGAAACAGTATAAAACAGACATCCTCTTTAAAGGGTATTTAATTCCCAATGAAGTCAAAGTAACAACTCCCTATGGAATCATAGGCTGTTATAGACAGAATAGGCATGAAAATTGTATAGGGAAATCCCAACAATTAATGCTTGGGGGCAGAAAATCTCCATGACATAATGGCCTATCATGATTATCGGTACCATACGTAGGTTGTCCGGGGTCCGGGGTTTAACTTACCGAGCTCCGACAATGATCTTATCTCAGGACAATTCAGTTATAACTTAACACTTGGCTATTCCTCTAAGTGCCAAACTGGGGGCAACTGTTCTGGACCGTGATCCGAGATCCAGCTGATCCGGTCGACCTGACCCAGCATAAGTATAACTGGACTCCACCCTGGATGACGTGGCCAAGGACTTGAGTGTAGTCCGGATCTCGGAGTCCTACGTACTAAATGACACCAGGACATGATATCAAGATTTCTAGATATGAGCAAATGATATATTCCTAAATGTCTGTAACTGTCAATCATCTACTTACGATATTATAGGACTCATAATAGTCTCAGATTGATACGCAGTCCTTATATCGAGAATTCCTAAGATATAGGGATCGATCCCAATTATAGAAGGAAAATAATCCTCCTCAAGATATTAATCCTTAAATACCTCAGATCACACAAGGATTCCAGGAACGCTCTATAAATACAAGGCTAAGTAGCTTTAATCAGGTATGAGTAAATTATTCAATATACTCCTCCTACTTGTACACAGCCTGACTTAAGTGTTGGAGTCCCTTTGCAGGTACCCACCCCTAGACTCAACACGCTTGATCGCTACTGTCAAAGGAGGAATTCACTACTCACGTACCTATCTCAGTTACCCTCTAAATCCACTTCAGAACAAAAAAAAGCTTTTCTAAAATGGGTTTATTTTTAAAGCGAGTAAGTAAGAATATATCTACCATTAATTTAAAATAGTGCATATTGATCTTAATATATTAAATAATATAATAATAAATACATTATTACTTATTCACTTTAAATATAAATTCATTTTTTTAAAAGAAAAGCTTTTTTTTTCATATTTAATAATATAATTCATAATTTTTTGTATAGCTGCATTAAATTTTTTTTGTATCCGTCCTAGCCTGGAGAGGTAATAAATCTTATTTGTATCAAGTCATGTGTTTGCAATATTAAGGGTATACAGAACAGATGAACCCAGCTTCAAATTATATGTTAGAAGCATCACTGTTGATTAATATGGCTTTAAATCTCAAGTTGTGATGGATAACCAAAGGAATCTATACTTCATATTTAACACCTCTTGGTTTGACTCAATTTTTAATACCCCTTGCAAAACTTGTTTTAATCTCTTTGTCTATTTTCAATTGGAAACCTAAATATATTCAGGTTCTGAATCCTCAAACATTGTTCCTTGACCACCATAAACTTCGGATCCATTTGTATATGTTAAGTAGGGGAATTTCTTTGATATCCTTATGGGTTTGATAACCATAGTGAGTTATCAAACATTCATTGAACACTAAATTTATAATAAATGTTAAAAATAATCAATAGTTAATGAAATGCTTGATAAGTCACTTTAGATACCAAATCATGGAAAAAAAAAGTTGAATACCATAAAAATTCTCGTTAAGATAACCAATCATCCCTTGATACTTTAAATTAAGTTAATATACCAATAATTATATCAACAAACCAGTAAATTTACAGTGCAAAATGCATTTCTGACTAATTATAAAATTTTATTACTTTTTCCTAATAAATTATAATTTTTCAATAATTAATGGTGAAAAACTCATAAAATATTCAAAATAATTCATAAAAATTGTCCAAAAAAAATGACCATAATACTAAATTCACAGTCTATAGCACATTTATTCTAAACATATAAATATTTTCAATTTTTATTAATTTTTCCAATTTTTTAATAATTAATGATGGAATATTCTTATAATTCATAGAAATTGTAAAACCTAGAGGAAAATTAAGCACAAGAAGTCACTAATACATTCACATTGGTAAAACATTTCTTCAATCCATATATATTTATGTACATTGTTTCCTATTTTGTAACAATAATAAAAATTATGAAACAATTAACATTAACAAAAATATAAGATTCACAATACAAAATACATTTCTTCCATCCATATAAAAATTTCATTTTTTTCTCCTAATCTTTCTCATTTTTAAATAATTAATGATGAAATAATCATAGAATGTTATACAAAACAAAAACAAAACAAAAAAATCAACCACAATATCATATTCACAGTCCAAAACTCATTCCATCCATATAACTATTTTAACTTTTTCCTAGTTTTTCTTTCAATAATTAATGTTGAAATGTTTAGAGTATTAAAAAAATTCATAAAAATAAAAGTAAAGGAAATTTTATCATAATAGTACATTCACAGTCCATAAGTCAACTGAGACAGTGGTGGAGAAAGAGACGAAAGAAAAACTGGGGTAATAATAGGCAACAAAATTGTACTGAGTTGCTACGTTCCTTTTCTTTACATAGTAGCTGGTGCTCTACCTTCATGAAATGTGATTTCTATGACAACGTTAATGGCATAAGGGAGGGCAATATAAGTCTGTTCCAATAATCTGAAAGTATAGGTAGGAGCTAGTTCATCAACTTATGTAGATATAACAAAGCTAATCCTATTTTGTCAATATGACGTAAAACTTTGTATAATTATTTTTAAATAAAAAGCTAAAAATATTCCTTCTTATATGACCCAACCAAATGGCAGGGCTTAAAGATTATGTGCATCCTCATTTTCTATGTTCATGTCATATTATAATAATAGATGCATCTCATCAGCAATCAGGTACTGCTCCATGAAAACGATTACAGAAAAAGGGGAAGGTTGTTAACACAAGGCAATCTGGATATAGAATATAGGTAACCTTGGAAGTCAATTTCTATAGTGACAAGTACTTTACATGAAAATTCATAACTTAGGCAGACAAATCACACAAGGAGAACAGCGATGTATTTTCTATTTTCTTTAAACACTTACCCTTTGTAAGTTAAGAAAGATACACCTGGACACTTGTAGTTTTTATCAATTGGCATGCAGGACAAACATTGATAAATCTATCACATTCATCACACAAGCACAGGTGCCTACAAGGCATCAACAACATGGAAACTTTTTGGTGTCTCGTATTCAGCATGATTGGAGTGAGATTGTAAGTTTTTAGATTCTCACAGACGACGCTAATGTTTTGAAGTAGATTTAGAGGGTATTTGAGTTAGGCACATATGTAGTGGACTCTTTTGTTGCACAACTGTAATCAAGCGTGTTGAACTAGAGGGGTGAGTACCTGCAAAGGGATTCCAAAGCTCAAGTCAGGATGTGCACCAATAGGGTTTATGTCATGAGATAATTCATACTGATTAGGGTGACTTAACATGATATTTATAGAGGTTTGATTGATATGTTCTCTTGATGAAGAGATACATTCCCATCATAGTTGCAGGAGAAGATATATTCCTTATTTAATTACAGACAATCCCTATATTATCATAATACTGGTATAGCAGTTACAATGCTATTATTCCATAAGATCATGATTAACACTTAGGAGATATCACAAGATTTATTCATTGCGCAAATTTTATGGTAAAACTGTTACCATCCAATATAGGAATCTCATGATAAGCTGACTCTGTTGAAGATGTGAAGACTTGGATCTTTGCGAGTACATGTACCGAGCTGGACTAAATATTAAGAGCCCAGATTACGATCCAGAACACCCTCTATACTATTTCTTTTCCTCTTTCTTATACTATCACTCTCCCACTTAATTCACCCTCTTTGCCTCACATGACACACACACTCACTTCCCTACTTGCATTCTTGCACCTCCACACACACACACACACACACACACACACACACACACACACACACACACACACACACACACTTGACACCGTTCTTTCATTTTCTTTCTTTACGCAGCAACTACTCACTCACTTGATCACTTGCACTCTTGCATCGCCACATGCACACACACTTGGCACCTTTTCACTTATCTTAGCTTCTAAGTGTCTGTCTAATGTGCCATTGAGCCATCCTGAAAACTAATTACCACCTTTTAATTCTTTCACTAAGCTAGGTGCCCTTTAGGCAACTCTACACCAAAGTGGTGTTGTCTTAAAGTCATTGAATCATATTTTTCTTTTCTAGAGATAATTAATATAGTGATTAATTTATGCTACTTTTTACATGCAAAATAATTACCTAAAAATTTACCTTCTAAGTAATTTTATCTTATTATAACTACTAATTAATTTAGGTAACTTATCTTCTAATTTAGGTAATCTGTATCTAATCCTTATTTTACTAAAAACCTCATTTAGTTTCCAAGCAATTTGAAAATATTATTGTACCTATACTTTCTTTTCTCTAAGCCCCGCTCCCTCTTGTTTTTTTTTTTTGCATTCTATATTTTCCTGTGCACTTACCTGTACTCTTTCTTGCCTGCACATTTGAGCGTATAGCATATAGGTCAAACAAGTTCCTATATTTATTTTATTGTTCCAACTAGAAATTAAAAATATCTACTAGTTGCTCACACACACACATTTTGAATTTATAATTTTATGGCCTTGTTTAAGCCTTCTAAAATATTTTATATTTTTATTTCTTATTTTCTTGATTCATTTTAAATTCCTAAACTCATTTGAGTACATCTCTACACTTTTTCAAATATGCACTCAAAACTCAAATATTATCTTAGAAAAATTCTTTCTAGTTATAACATATATGGGCATTTCCAAATAACACCTAAAATTATTATTTTAATAGACAAAAGTTATACTAGCAACTCAAACTCAAGCAAAATAAATAATATTATTTTAAATTAAAATAAAATTATAAAATATTGATAAAAAATATTTTCAACCAATTTAAGTATAGATGGGGATGTTACAATAGATATTACAAATAAAATAAACTCATGTAAATATGATCAAATCTCGTAAGTTAAAATCGCATGAGCACTCTACATAATGTGTAGGTTAAGGTAAAAACTACGTAATATATCATCTCTTTACTTGATAATGTATTTCTTTGTATGTGTTTAATAGACACGGGGACTAGCCAACGTCCGTTTCATTTTCAAGTGGCCCGGTCTACTCACAGTGCCTTTCTTTCAGTTATAAGGGAAGCTTGGCCAAGAGAAGTTCAAATGGTGGACATGTTACTAGAAGTGAAAAAGGACTGCTTGGAATTTAACAAGTCAGTTTTTGGTAATGTGTTCCACAATAAAGAAAGATCGAAGCAAGAATAAGGGGTATTCAACGTTGCCTAGAGAATTGTCACTCTTTGTTCTTAATTCAGTTAGAGAAAGATCTCAGAAAGGAATATGAGTAGATTTTGACCCAAGAAGAGCTTCTTTGGTTTCAAAAATCCAGAGAGCAATAGGTTAAATTTGTCGATAAAAATATAAGGTTTTTTCACACTCAAACAATGGTAAGGAGGATACCTAATAAGATCCATGGATTATTCAATGATTAGGGGTTGTGGTGTACTGATGACACAATCCTTCAATAGGTAACTATGAACTTTTATATGAACCTTTTTTTTCTCAAATAATCAAGTGGATCTCAATGCAGTTCAGCTTGCTCAAATGCCCCATCTTAATGAAGACTGTTGTGAGACTCTTAATTAGAGCGTAATTTTGGAGGAAGTTAGAGATACCACTATGTCTAAGTAGTCTTTTAAGGTCCCTAGCCCTGATAGGTTTCAACCTTTTTTTCTTTAAAAGCTACAGGGAGGTAGTTGGGAAAGAGGTTTGGCATCTCGTTCAAAATGCTTTCTTGCATAAAGAAGTAGATATTAGATTTGCTGAGACTTTAATTGTGCTAATTCCTAAGGTTGATCACCCAACTCATCTTAAGGAATTTAGATCGATTATTTTTTGTAATGTGACTTACAAAATCATCACTTAACAGAATTCAACTTTTGCTGGACGAAATCATTAGATCACTCCAAAGTAGTTTCATTCTAAAAAGAGATACGACTGATAATGCTATACTTGCTCAAGAAGATGTTCATTTCATGCACAAATCCAAAAGTAAAAAAGACTTTATTGCCTTTAAGATAAATTTGGAAAAGGCTTATGATTAAGTTAATTGGGATTTTCTTTATTAAACTCTAATTGATTTTGGTTTTCTAACTCAAATTGTGAAGCTTATTATGTGGTATGTGACCTCATCTAATTTGTCAATTCTTTGGAAATGCTCTAAATTGGAGGGGTTTTCTCCTACAAGAGGTCTTCGTCAAGGGGATCCTATGTCTCCCTACATGTTTGTTCTTTGTATGGAGAAACTGGCGGTGGACGCTAAGTCTTGGCAACCCATTCATTTGTCTAAATGAGGCCTTGGCATGTCCCACCTTTTTTTTGCATATGATGTTTTGTTGTTTTGTAAAGGCAAGAGCAGCCAAGTTTGTCTTATTATGTCTATCCTTGATAACTTTTGCAAGGTTTCTGGGCTCAAGACTAATGTTGGTAAATCTAGGGCGATGTGTTCTAACTCTGTGCCTAGATCTAAGAAGTGGATGTTCACTGGTATTTCCTCTATTCGCTTTGTATATGACTTAGGGAAATACTTGGGGTTTCTTCTTTTGAAAGGTAGAGTTAAGAGAAGCGATTTTTATTCTATCCTTGATAAAATGCAGCAAAGACTTGCTTCATGGAAGGGAAAATTATTAAATAAGCCTAGACGAATCAGTCTTGCTAAATATGTTCTGTCTTTAGTCCCCCTCCACACTATGCAAATTGTATGGTTTCTGCAGGGTGTTTGTTGGAGCATTGATATGTTGACAAAGAGCTTTATCTAGAATAGGAAAGATAGTAATAGATGTTTGAATCTTGTTAAGTGGTCTACGGTTGCGAGCCCAAAGAAGTATAGAGGTTTAGGCATCAGAACATCTCATCATTCGAATATTGCTCTGTTGGGAAAACTTGTTTGGAAGCTTCAAAATGATCAAGATAGATTTCGGGTGAAGGTTTTCTCTCATAAATATTTGTAGAATTCTAGCACTCTTCATGCCTCGGCTAATAATAATGCTTCTTATTTTGGAAGGTTATTGTTAAGGCTGCTAGGCATTTGAGGGGTGGTTATAGGTTTCGCCTAAGAGGTGGTAACACTTCTCTTTGGTTTTCTACGTGGTTCCATAACTCTCCCCTTAGTGTGTTAGTTGATTACATTCATATCTCGGAGGTGGATATGAAAGTTCAAGATCTTTGGGTGAATAGGAACTTCTTTGGTCATGTTACTCATATTCCCCCATATATCCAAGATGCTATTGTTGATACTTCAATACCCAAATTTTGTTTGTTTGATGATGCTTGGATCTTGTTGGATTTTTTTGTGACAAGGTATGTATGAGTCATGGCATGGTATGGTATAATTTGAGTTTTGATGGATGATGCCTACAACACATGAATTGGTACCTTTAGATCCAAAAGCTAGCGTATGGGTCTTTAGCAACATCTAAGCTTATAAATCACTTTTCTTCCACTAATTTTTTCAATGTGGGACTTCCCACTTTGCCATCACACACACACAGTCAAATGTGTTTTCTTCAACACCCCCCTCACATGTGAGTGTGTCAACCCTCAATTTTTTTATTTATGTATTGTGTAGGCTTTTGATAACAGTCAACCCAATCACGTCTTATGTGAGCCTTGCTGACAATCAACCTAATCACATGTCTTGTGTGCTTGTGTGGCCTTTGTTGACAGTCTCTTGTCTTTTTTTCTATTCACAGGCCCGTCTAAGATCATTGAAACTCTGATACCATGTTGGATTTTTGTGTGGCATGGTTTGTATGAGTCATGACATGATATGGTATGATTTGAGCTTTGATGGATGATGCCTACAACACATGAATTGGTACCTTTAGACCCAAAAGTTAGCTTATGGGTCTTTAGCAACATCCAAGCTTATAAATCAATTTTTTCCTCTAATTTTTTCAATGTGTGACTTCTTACTTCACCATCACACACACACACACACACTCAAATGTGTTTTCCTCAACACTCCTCCTCACATGTGAATGTATCAACCCACAATTCTTTTTTTATGTCTTGTGCAAGCTTTTGCTAGTAGTCAACCAAATCACGTCTTGTGTGAGCCTTGTTGACAGTCAACCCAATCACATGTCTTGTGTGCTTGTGTGGGCTAGGCTTTGTTGAAAGTCTCCTGTCTTCTTTTCTGTTCACAGGCCCGCTAAGATCATTGAAACTCTGATACCATATTGGATTTTTGTGTGGCATGGTATGTATGAGTCATGGCATGGTATGGTATGATTTGGGCTTTGATGGATGATACCAACAACACATGAATTGGTACCTTTAGACCCAAAAGCTATCTTATGGGTCTTTAGCAACATCCAAGCTTATACATCACTTTTATTCCTCTATTTTTTTCAATGTGGGACTTCTTACTTTACCATCACACATGTGTTTTTTCTTCAACACTCCCCCTCACATGTGAGTGTGTCAACCCACATATTTTTTTCATGGATGATGCCTACAACACATAAATTGGTACATTTTTTTTTATGAATGATGCCTACAACACATGAATTGGTACCTTTAGACCTAAAAGCTAGCTTATGGGTCTTTAGCAACATTCAAGCTTATAAATCACTTTTCTTCCTCTAACTTTTTTAATGTGGGACTTCCCACTTCACCATCAAACATGTGTTTTTTCTTCAACACTCCCCCTCACATGTGGGTGTGCCAACCCACATTTTTTTATGGATGATGCCTACAACACATGAATTGGTACGTTTAGACCCCAAAAGCTAGCTTATAGGTCTTTAGCAACATCCAAGCTATATCACTTTTCTTTCTCTAATTTTTTCATTGTGGGACTTCCCACTTCGCCATCACACACACACATACACACACACACACACTCAAATGTGTTTTCTTCAACACTTCAGCTCACATGTGAGTGTGTCAACCCACATTTTTTTTATGTATTCTGCAGGCTTTTGCTAGCAGTCAACCCAATCATGTCATATGTGAGCTTTGTTGACAATCAACCCAATCACATGTCTTGTATGCTTGTGTAAGCTTTGTTGATAGTCTCTTGTCTTCTTTTCTGTTCACAGGCCCGTCTAAGATCATTAAAACTATGTTGGATTTTTGTGTGGCATCGTTTGTATGAGTTATGACATGGTATTGTATGATTTGAGATGGATGATGCCTACAACACATGAATCACTTTAGACCCAAAAGCTAGCTTATGGGTCTTTAGCAACATCCAAGCTTATAAATCACTTTTCTTCATCTAATTTTTTCAATGTGTGACTTCCTACTTCACCATCACACACACACACACACACACACACACTCAAATGTGTTTTCTTCAACACTCCCCCTCACATGTGAGTGTATCAACCCACAATTCTTTTTTTATGCCTTGTGCAAGCTTTTGCTAGCAGTTAACCCAATAACGTCTTGTGTGAGCCTTGCTGACAGTCAACCCAATCACATTTCTTGTTTGCTTGTGTGGGCTGGGCTTTGTTGAAAGTCTCCTATCTTCTTTTCTGTTCACAAGCCCGTCTAAGATCATTGAAACTCTGATACCACATTGGATTTTTGTGTGGCATGGTATGTATGACTCATGGCATGGTATGGTATGATTTGGGCTTTGATGGATGATGCCTACAACACATGAATTGGTACCTTTAGACCCAAAAGCTAGCTTATTGGTCTTTAGCAACATCCAAGCTTATGCATCACTTTTCTTCCTCTATTTTTTTCAATGTGGGACTTTCTACTTTACCATCACACATGTGTTTTTTCTTCAACATTCCTCTTCACATGTGAGTGTGTCAACCCACATTTTTTTTATGGATGATACCTATAACACATGAATTAGTACATTTAGACCCAAAAGCTAGCTTATGGGTCTTTAGCAACATCCAAGCTTTTAAATCACTTTTCTTCCTCAAATTTTTTTTATGTGAGACTTCCTACTTCACCATCACACATGTGTTTTTTCTTCAACACTTCCCCTCACATGTGAGTGTGTCAACCCATATTTTGTTTTTTATGAATGATGCCTACAACACATGGATTAGTACCTTTAGACTCAAAAGCTGGCTTATGGGTCTTTAGCAACATCCAAGCTTATAAATCACTTTTCTTCCTTTAATTTTTCAATGTGGGACTTTTCACTTCACCATCACACATGTGTTTTTTCTTCAACATTCTCCATCACATATGAGTGTGTCAACCCACATTTTTTTTTTATGAATGATGCCTACAACACATGAATTTGTACCTTTAGACCCAAAAGCTAGTTTATGGGTCTTTAGCAATATCCAAGCTTATAAATCACTTTTCTTCGTCTAATTTTTTTATTGTGGGACTTCTCACTTCACCATCACATATGTGTTTTTTCTTCAACACTCCCCCTCACATGTGAGTGTGTCAACCCACATTTTTTTTTATGGATGATGCCTACAACATATGAATTGGTACGTTTAAACCCCAAAAGCTAGCTTATGGGTCTTTAGCAACATCCAAGCTATATCACTTTTCTTCCTCTAATTTTTTCAATGTGGGACTTCCCACTTCACCGTCACACGTGTTTTTTCTTCAACACTTCCCCTCACATGTGAGTGTGTCAACTCACATTTTTTTTTATGGATGATGTTTACAATACATGAATTGGTACCTTTAGACACAAAAGCTAACTTATGGGTCTTTAGCAACATCCAAGCTTATAAATCACTTTTCTTCCTCTAATTTTTTCAATCTGGGACTTCCCACTTCAGTATCACACATGTGTTTTTTCTTCAACACTTTCCTTCACATGTGAGTGTGTTAACCCACATTTTTTTTATGGATGATGTGTATAACATATGAATTGGTTCCTTTAGACCCAAAAGGTAACTTATGGGCCTTTAGCAACATCCAAGCTTATAACTCACTTTTCTTCCTCTAATTTTTTCAATGTGCGACTTTCCACTTTACCATCACACATGTGTTTTTTCTTCAATGCTCCCCTCACATGTAAGTATGTTGAAGGTAACTTATGGGTCTTTAGTAACATAAGAGCTTATAAATCATTTTTCTTCTCACATTTTTTTAATGGATGATGTCTACAACACATGAATTACTACCAAAGCTAGCTTGTGGGTCTTTTTCAATGTGTCTCTTATTTTTTCCATGTGCGACTTTCCACATCATCATCACACATGTGTTTTTTTTTCAACACCCCCCCTCACATGTAAGTGTGTCAACTCACTTTTTTTTTTATGAATGATACTTACAACACATGAATTGGTACCTTTAGACCCAAAAGCTAACTTGTGGGTTTTTAGAAAGATCCAAGTTTATAAATCATTTTTCTTCCTCTAATTTTTTCAATGTGAGACTTCTCACTTCACCATTACACACACACTCAAATGTGTTTTCTTCAACAGATTTGATCGATCAATTGTTCTAGCGAATATAAAACAAGTTCAGGTTATTTGTGTCTCTTTGATTAGGATAATGATGGTTTGAGTAACACCCATTGGACGTGGATCTGGCGTTTTAAGGTTCCTGAGAAATTTCGCCTGATGGTTTGATTGGCCATGCATGAAGCTCTCCCCACGAATGTGTTCTGCAGTCATGTAGGGTCTTACTAACTCGGTTATTTGTAGAAGATGCAACTGTGGAAATGAGAACCTTATTCATTGCTTTCGGGATTGCTCTTCCTCTCGTGCTGTTTGGCTTACCTTTGGTTTTGGTCAGGAAGGGAGTTTGTTCATTCTTGACTTCATTGCTTGGTTGACAACTTACACTTAGAAAAAATGCTTCCTTATTCTACATAATTCTGTGGTGGCTTTGGCGTTGGCACAACAACATAGTGTTTGAGAATGAAACTTGGTCTCAAGATCAGCTTGTCCGCATAGTTACTTCAACTTATGAAGACTCTGTCAGATTTCTCAATAATGTAATCTCCTTTAATTCGTCTACTAGAGAGGTTAAATGGCAGAAACCTGCGCTTCGGGTGGTTAAAGTTAATGTTGATGGTAGTTGCTTGGGATCTCCTAGAAAGGCTGGGTTTGGTGGTATTCTGCACGATTCCAACGGTGATTGGGTTTCTGGGTTATCTGGCAGTGTGGGTTTGGTTGATTTTTTATTTGCTGAACTCATGGCTATTAAGCATGGGCTTCTCCATGCTTGGAATCTCAGCCTTCATTCTATTTGGTATGAAACTGACTCTATGGAAGCTGAGACTGGTATCAGGTGATACTCCTCCCCTTTCCATAGTTATGTTTCCCTTGTTGGGGATATTCATAGCCTTATCCATAGGCAGTGGAACGTTCACATCACCCATGCCTTGAAAGAGGCTAACTTTTGTGCTGATCATTTAGCTAAAGTTGATGTTAAGGGTAGCGAGAAGTTTAAAGTTTGGGATATTCCTCCTGCTGCGCTCACTCCTCTCATTGTTGCTGATTGCTTTTCAATTGAATTAGTTTTTGGCCAAACATTTGTTTTGTAAAATAATTCATTCGTGTGTGTCATGTGTGTGTCTATATATATATATATATATTTCCTTTTAATGGGCCAATTGATAACAAATTAGCCTATAAATCCTAAACAAAATTATTATCATATATAAACAACAAAATGAACTATAGTTCAATAAAAATAAAGATTCTATAAATTAATCATCTTTAGGAGTATAAATTATATATAAAAAAAATACATGTTGTAATTATATGAGTTTGGTTTGGTGAACTTGATCCTATTTCATAAGTTAACCACATAAATAATCAAAATCCAAACCACACCGATCAACATTCATTCAAAGAAAATTAAATGAAACTAAAATCGTTTGATTTTGTTCAATTTTCTTAATTTGGTATATTTAGCTTACATCAGTTTAGTTCGATTTAATTATGAGTACCCTTTGATACCATAGAAAACATTGGTTTTTTGGATTGCAGCTGTCAAGTGATATTTTCATGTTTTTGTGGATTTAAAATAATCAGTAATGCTGATTGAGGGCAAATTGACCTGGTTATGTAATTTTGGTTTTAAAGTTGATACAAACTGAAAATGTTAATTACAAGTCAAAATATTTGAAATTGAATTTGCCATTAATAATCCTAATGTTGTACTATTAGTTATAGATTGTCAATCTCCATTGTTTCCTCCCAAGTCTTCTGAATTTTCTCAGCCCAATGTCTTTATAATCCCTTCCGTCAGAGTGCATCCTACTGCTATGCTAATCAATAGTTTTCAGGTTTGTCTCGTTTTCCCCCAAATAATCGTCTATAGTTTTCAATTTGTTACAGTGGTGTTGTCCTGCTATATTTAATGACATAATTGATAATATCTTACTGCAAGTACAATTGGGTAGGAAGCTTACGTGAAGATTAGAAGTTCACTACAAGTACAATTGGGCTGGAAAAGTATTTTTTTTAAGATAAAAATAGATAGGGGGTTCTATATGTGTAAGCCCTGATAGAAGTGATCATAGAGTGATACTCTCATATTCACATGTTCCTTTAATGCTCTCTTAGTATACATAGAGGTTCTGCTTTTCTTTTTACTCTTATTTTCTAAGGTCCAATGTATTCGAAAAATTTTACAGTTTCTGACTAACTTTTCTCATCAGCACCGGTACTCTGGGAAATCAGTACCATTTGGATCCAGGGAAAAAGCATTGAAGAATATAAACACTATTAGGTATTTCAAATCTGTCAAGTCATAACAGATTATGCAGCAGCCCTTATACATATAAAAAAGTGATTAAACGCCCAAAAGTCCCTGCTGATTGTAATTGGAGGATCATGTGGTGGAAGTTAGTTCCTCAAGTTTAACACTTGCCAATAAAAGTGCTATTTTTTTCTGCCATTTTTTTGTTTGTTTGGAAGTGATATCATCAATAAGATAGTCACAGGTATAGTGGCTTACTTGGAAAACAACTCTTCCGAGGTTAATGGGCCTACCTACTAATGTATCTGACACATCTTTAGGTTGGCCGTGGCTGGTATCACATTTGCAAATGCTTGATGTTTTATTTTCTTTTGCTTATACTTCTGTAATCTAATTTGATACTGCCATTCTTATAAGTAATTCAAGACAACATTCAATAATGGCATTTCAGGTTAGACCTCTGGTAAGTGACTTTAAATTATGTGGTCCTTTCAGTTTATTTAGATGGACATATTGGAAGAATGTCCTTAAGTAAATGCTCGAGTTCAAGATGACTTGTACCATTTTAGCTTGCCATTTTATTCCTTTTAAAGCTTAAAAATATTATCTTCTAAAATATGTGAATTACTGGCTTGCTTGGTTGTGTTGCTGCTATAGTGCTATGTGATATAGTAGTGTGGTGATGTTACAGAGTTCGTTTAAAAAGAATATGTTGTGGCAACTAAATCATGTAGTAGGATATGTTGTGTATTGTATGCGTTCTTTTGTTTCTCATAAGAAAGAATTGCATTTTGGATTGCCGAATGGTGAGCTTGGTTAACTTTATTTTGTGTTCTGTTAATTTCTTAGTCAAATATGCATAATTTATTGCAATCTTAATTTATTTTCTGATTTACTTGCTAGCCTTTCATGGAAAGCATATCTAACTGTCCCAAACATGGTGTACATAATCCTTTCATGGCACTAGAGAGGTTTGTGGATATTGTCTTTAATTCTTCTCTATGATATGGAACTTTTTATTGGTTTATTAGGCTCGAGATCCCATATAGAACTATGATATATATATGGCACTGGGCTGCTGCCCTATATTGGTGCTGATATTCAAGAGGCTTTGATTAGTGCTGAATCCTGATAATGGGAAGGACTTTATTTAGCAGTGACCATGGTACACTTAACGAAAAAAAAAAGATTCTTGTGTAACAGCCTCTGTGCTGTTGTAATACCTGGTGACTTTCTTTTTTCGGGTTTCTTCATATACAAAATTTGAGTTTACAGTTTTGAGTTATCTATAACAGTCTTTTAAGCATTGGTTGGTCCTGACTAAAGGTGGAACTTGATCAAAATTTTGAAGCTGTAGTCACTGAGGTTGATCGGATTCTCAGTCCTGAAGGGGCTTTTATTGTCTGGGACACTGTTGAGATCATGAGAGTATGGTGAAGTCTATGCAGTGGGAGGTTGGCATGACTTACACTAAAGATAACAAGGTCTTTTTATGTGTCCAAAAGTCCATGTAGCGGCCAATAGAATTGGATACATTCGAGTAGGCTATTGGTTAAGCATGGATGAGCTGCCAACATGAGAGTTAGGTGATTTTTGCGTTTTGGCCGCTCAAAAATTTGTAATATTGAAAATTGAAAATAACTTTTAATTTGTAATAAACTTATGTACTTTAAATATTTTAGTTTGAAATTATTATAAACACAATCATAATTATTTTAATTTTAATTTATTATGTCTGCATTTTTTTAATTTTAGTAAGATCTTGGGCATTGCAGGGGCTCAAACACTAGAAATAATTGAATAGCAATAACAAAAGCATTTGATGAAGGTGAAGCCATACTGGTCTGGTTTGGCCTGCTGCTGCAGCTTCTTGGTATGAGTCCAAGTGTCATTGTTAAATTTGTTTGTTATAGTCTTCTTTTGATCTATTAATTTGGTTCCTTGGATTTCCTTTTTATGCAAAGGTTGGATTTACGGTAACCTGGGTTTTACAGGGTGTTGGCGAATTGTCACCCGAAAAATTGAAGAATATGTTGCTGGGAGTGCAGAAGAAGAGGAAACAAGGGGAGGAGCTTGATTCTACTTTCACCATGAGATCTCAAAATTCTGAAATGGATGAATCGAGTGGTTGTTTTGGTTTTGCTGGAAAAATAATGCTGCCCATGAATTGAAAAATAGTAAAATCTTATGATTTGAATTGATTTGATTTGATTTAGAAATCAAATTTTGTGTTTGGAACTTTTAAAAAAAATAGGATTTGAATTGATTTAGAAATCAAATTTTATATTTGCAATTCATTAAAATGAGAATTGATTTGATTTTATCATTTTACATTTTAACTTTTATGAGAGGTTGTTAGAGATAGTTATTAAGGGTAAAATAGTATATTTATTTCAAATCAAATCAATTCTTAACAAATCCTATCAAATTTGATAGAATTTAAAAAACAAAAGAAATAAAATTCATGAGATTTTAAAAATCAAATTATTTCTTATTTTTTAACATTTCAAACACAAAATTTAATTAAATTTGATTTACAAATAAAATTATTTTCCATTTTTTTGCATTCCAAACACACTCTTAAGGGGCTTGCATTTCTCAAGGTATGATTTGACTGAGTGGTAATTTCCACTTCACCATTTTTCTATCAACTTTTATGAATCATTCATTTCACCTCCTTAGCATTGTTGTCGCTGCAGAAATTTAGCTGAGTAAAAAATTACATGTAAAAAGGGTGAAGAAAAGGGTGTGAAATGTTATTTGGTATAAAATGTACTTGGTGATGAACTCAATAAGACAGGGTAAACTACTGGTTGAACCTGAAGTCTAGCTTTCTTTTGTTTGAAGACATTTTTTTTTTAAATTCAGATGCGTTTTGCTTAGTTTATACTCTTATATTTGTAAAGTCATGCATGTGTGTGTTCGTATAATAGAATGGCAAGTCATTCCTATTTTAAAGTTAATATGCTTAGTTGCTTACTTATATGACACATATATTTTACAAGGAAAATAAAATAAATTTACAGTTGATGATAGCTGATGGCTTTCAACAACCACTATAGCTAACTGTTTGCAAATTATTTTTGCTCAATGCTTTTCCTTTGCTTGATATATGCTGTGTGAGGGATCTCTAAGTACATTGGTACAGTTGTTGTTTGGTGATAGGAGTGTAAGAAGTATCAATTAGGGATTCATCTAATTACTCAATTTCTTAAGCCATATGAATTAGATTTTCTTTGAGTTTGGGATGAATGCATTTGGTAAATATTCATATGTTTATTTCTTTCTGTTTGTGTGGTTGCTGCCATGGGTGGGATTTTTTTTCTGAGACTTATTTATTACCAATCGAATAGGATTAAATGATTATGGGGCTAACATATGTGTTTGTTGAATAATTGGTGATTTGGTGTTTTATTAATAGTAAAATCAAACAGAACATGGGTTATTTGCCAAATAGAAGCAGATTGCCCTGGTATTACAGTTACCCTCCCAGGAAACTTCAAGATCTCAAATATAGATACATTCCCAAATATTGATGTTGCCAAAGTCAGGTTGGATTACTAGAGGAATAGTTCAATTAATGGTGACTTCAGCACACTCAAGGACACTGGATTTATTGAAACATTCATTGGATCAGAGAGAACATTAAACACCACATCAGTCCAGTTAGATGCAACGCTTTGGTGCATCGATAGGATAGCCACCTATTAAGAGTAAAGAGCTTATAAGCCACTTTCTATGCCTATAAACAGAAAGCTTGGGTGAATCCTTTGTATTTGGCCGACCTATTTCGCCGTATATATCATATTCTAACCTTTCAATGTATGGAATAAGCTGTGAAATAGTTTTTCCAATCTGAAGGATGCCTGAACAATATCTGAAAATATTTCCAAGGAACAAAGCATATGAGTGACAGTTGCACAGATCACATCTATGAACAACAAAAGGACTTTGTTTTTGCCAATACAAGATTACAACCTAAAATAATGTACTAATGTTGGAGGTAGTACCACAATGCTAAGCATCAATGCATTGGTCTACGACTTAAGTAAATTATATTTTTCCTTCCAAGTTCAAATCTATTGGAACCCACAGTATTCCAGGAATCCTGCTCAATATCCTAATACTCTCCTACCTAGATAAAAGATATTTCAGGTAACCAAAAGGCAATCCTTGGTGATGAAGCACTGCTAGGTTATTTTACAGCAGTGAGCGGCTGACTACAATTTATTCAGTGTTCAATAAATAGAAGTATCTATTGAAATAGTTCACATTATTGACTATTAACAAGTTTTTCTTTTCTTTTCCTTTTTGTATAAAAGGATTTTTTTAAGAAAAAAGTATCACATGATTACAAGGACAGGAGAATAGCTCATATTTACGAAGTATGACATTCTCTTACCACCATGGGTCTTGAACTCTTGATAATGAGTCTCCCAGCACTTACTAAGGTGCAACAATAAGTTAATCAACTACTGATAATTTAAAGATATATTAACATAAGAAGTAAAAAAAAAAAAGCTTTATTAAAATAATACATTTTTATTTCATTTCTACCCAACATTAATGTATGTTTCCATATACCTCGTCAAAAAAATTGTTTGATAGATATATATATATATATATATATATATATATTATATAGGATCGACGGGCATGGTAACGGCTCATCAAAGTGTTCATTACATACATTTTCATGAAATAGTAGTAGATTAGACTTAGTATAAAATAGAACTTAAAATAACAAAGTAGAAAACAATAAACGAAATCAGAAACTTACGTATACTGAAAATACTTCTGCTTTATTTCTGAAACTTCTTTACAAGGTACGTCTTACAGATACTTTAGAGAGAAGATACATAAGTAGAAATATACAAGAAGAAGATTTAGGGCAAAGAGGAAGGGAAATACACATATAGACATGATTTGTTTTTCTGCTTTCTAAAGGATTTTTCTTCAATCTCAATGCGAATGCTTCTGCAAACATCTTCTTACTTCTTATATAGACATCGGACTTCAAAGAGGTTGAAATCCGGGGTTGCTTTTCGGACTTCAGAGAAGTTGGAATCCGGAGTTGCTTTTCGGACTTCAAAATTTTTGAATCCGAGCTTCCTTATCAAAACGCCTTTCTATTCAAGAGTCGGCAAAAATCGCCAAAGTACTTTTCTTTACTTTATGGCATGTGAATATATTGCTTTTGCTTTTCTTTGTTTGTTGTGTCGGCAAGTAGACAAATGGCCAACAAAGGGCTCCACAAGTCAAAGTGGAGGAAAGATTCCATAGCAGTCGTCTTCATTCAAGAGGTCGTCATCTTCAAGTTCTTTTTCGGATGACTGATTAGAGCCAGAGGTGGACATGGTAGTCTTCATCTTCTCTAACAATTCTTGTTTAGAGGAGGTGGAGGCCAAATCCTGAAGAAGCTTTGCTTTTAGTTCTTCAAATTGAGAAGGATGCTTATGATTCTTCTTAAGTAGAGAGGGGTTTGTAGAACACCATTTCTTAAGAGCAGGTGGGCTTATAAGGTTCATATTAAACTGTGCCCACCATTTTACACTAAATTCCCTAGCTACCCATTCAGGCTGGGGAACCTGATCCTTACAATAAAATACATAATCCCATACATTTATCCATGCAATTCCAAATGCAATATAAAAATGAAGTAACCGAGTTCCATGAGGAAAATCAGTTTGTTCTTTAAAAGATTCATAGGCTTTCTTAGCATCAGTAGGGAGGATGTCTAGACAAGGGCCGGTGGTGTACATCCAATCGGCAAACCATGATTGGAGGTTAGAAATTCCTTTATTGAACCAGAAAAACCATGAATGATTATAAGGACGAAGACAAAGGAATTTATACCAAGCATCTTTATAATCCCAGTATGTAAAATTTTGTGGGTCATACTTGATTGAAAAAGATTTTGGGGTGTGGAGTGCTTGATTCCAATCTTTAGGACTTAATACTTTCAAAATTTTTGCTTTAGAAAAATCAATATAATCAGGGTTAGAAACACTGTAATAGTGATCTAACGAAATGGACTTAGTATCAATTAGAATTAGTTCATAAAAAGTTCGGGTCTTTTTCAAGTCCTGAGGAATATAATGAAAATTCTTAGGAAACATACTTTGAATGACATCTCTTGCAGAGGAAGTAGGAGAGTAAAATCCTAATTCCACAGTTATTAAAGGCTCAAAAATATTCTTTTTAAAATACTTACAATTTTCTGTAGTTGGATTATTATCAGGAAAAGGGGAAGATTTCTTTTGAGAAGAAGAAGAGCTAGCAGCTTGAGAATATGATAGAGGAGACAATCGATTTGAGGAAGAAGCAGGGGGTCGGATAGTTTGAATTGGAGAAGGAGAAGAGAGTAAGGCCGAAGGCCTTGCAGAAACTAGAGCCGAAGGCCCTGGGGAGGTCGAAGACCTAATACTTAATGCTTTACTTAACGGGGTACTGGTCTCAATACTTATCTCATGCTTAGCAACTTGGCATTCTGCCAAATACTTATCAAGAGTGACCTTCTTTGCTTTAGATTTGGGTTCCATAACCCTGCAAAAACTCTCGAGTTAAAAAGTCTGGTAGATAATTAGTATTTCCTTTAATATGTTGTATGTCAAAATCAAAACAAGATAAAATTGCTTGCCATCTAGCAAAAATTTGCTTTGAAACCAAATTCTTAACATCTTTTTGAATAATAGAGGGTGCTGCTTTACAATCAGTTTTTAAAAGAAATTTCTTATTAAATAAATCACTTTGAAATTTTTGAATACATAGAACAATAGCAAGAACTTCTTTCTTCACTGTACTATACCTTTGCTGAGCCGGTTGCCATGAGCCAGAATAATACCTAACAACTTGTTCTTTTGATGACTCGGGTAAGACTTGCTTAAGAATTCCACCATAGCCTATTTCTGAGGCATCAGTTTCTACTATCAAGGTCATTACGAGGATCCGGGAGTCCTAGACACGGAATATTCTTGACTAGAGCTTTAATGTTCTTAACAGTGGTTGTCATTTTTTCATCCCATGGAGGAGGATTCTTTCTTAATCTTTGAAATAATGGTTTGCAAATTATTCTTATATTAGGAATAAAGTCTGCTACATAATTAACACATCCTAGAAATCTTTGCAAAGTGGTCTTATCTTTGATTTCGTCTTGAAACTTATTAGCAAAATCTATTGATCTTTCTATTGGAATGATAGTTCCTTGATTAATCTCAAATCCTAAAAATCTAACTTTTGTTTGAAAAAGTTTCATTTTCTTAGCAGAAATTACTAAACCATTTTCTTTGATAAGATTTAAGAATATTCTTAAGTGCTCAAAATGCTGGTTTATGGTATTACTGAAAATTAGTACATCATCGAGATATACTATGGTAAATTCTGAATAAGGATTTAATATTGAATTCATGATGTTCTGAAATTCAGAGGGGGCATTCTTAAGTCCTTGAGGCATAACATTCCATTCATAATGGCCAAAAGGGACTACAAAAGCAGTTTTATACCTGTCTTGCTCTATAATTTCAATCTGATAATATCCTGATTTCATATCAAATTTTGAGAATACTTTAGCTTGATAAACTCGATCTACTAGATCTTTCTTATTAGGAATGGGATATCTAATCCATTTTAATACTTTGTTTGATGGTTTATAATTAATTACTAATCTTGGGACTCCTCTTTCTAATTCTGAGGCATTCATAACATAGAACCCAGCACAACTCCAAGGAGATTTACTTGGTCGGATTAATTTCTTATCTAGATATTCTTGAATTTCTTTTTTACAATATTCTAAGTATTCTGAGTTCATTTGTATGGGTCTTGCTTTAGTAGGAATGTTTTTTTCGTTAAATCCATCTTCGTATGGTAAAGATATTTCAAACTTCTTTCTATCTTTGAAATCTGTAGGATATTCACTGCAAACTTCGTTTTCAAATTTTTCTTTTAAATTCTTAATTTTTTCTTGAAGGAGATTGTTCTTAAGTTGTTTTTCAATTCTTTTATATTGAATTTCTTTATTTAAAGAATTAATTTGTTTAGTTTTATTTTCTATTAAAGTTTCTTTTACTAGGTTTATTTCTTTAATACAAGGGGGTTTTATAAATTCAAAACATATCTCTTTTCCTAAAGCATTTGTAATTAGACCTTGTTCAGTTACTGAGAAAGGGTAAAGTAAAGATAGAAAGGGGGTTCCTAAAATCATTTGTTCTCTAAGATTTCTTACTAATAAAAATGAGGTTTTATAACACATTTTATTTTTACAAATTTTTGCATTAGTTAATTTATATTTTATTTGCATTTTATTTCCTGAGGCGCTACTTAATGATTCTGTAGTTTTTTTATAATACTTAGTAGGTATTAGTCCTTCTTGAATACAATTTAAATCTGCTCCTGAGTCTATTAAAGCTATTAATTTAAACTTTTCTTCTTTAATTATTAGATTGATTGGACAATGCCATTTATGTACAATTACTTGATTAAGAAGATGAATATAAGGATTTTCATCAGTATCCTTTATTTCTTTTGAGTTATTTGTACTTTCTTTTTGAATAATTATTTGTGCTTGTAAATCTAACAATTTGAATTCTAATTCAGTATCTTTTTCTTTTAAGAAGTTCACTTCTTGCTTTAATTCTTTAATTTCATTTTGTATATCTTTTATGGTTACTTCCTGTATAGGTTCTTTCTTGAATCTGTTTAATATATCTTTCATATCAATTCTTTAGAGCCAGAGGTGGACATGGTAGTCTTCATCTTCTCTAACAATTCTTGTTCAGAGGAGGTGGAGGCCAAACCCCAGCCTGAATGGGTAGCTAGGGAATTTAGTGTAAAATGGTGGGCACAGTTTAATATGAACCTTATAAGCCCACCTGCTCTTAAGAAATGGTGTTCTACAAACCCCTCTCTACTTAAGAAGAATCATAAGCATATATATATAATCATATTCTGGTGAAAGGAGTATTCATTGTAAGAGGTGAGAGGAGTAAATTTTAATCATTGGATCTTTCATGAATGGTCAAGATTAAAAGATAAATGCATGTGATATTTTTAAGTAGTCACATGAACTTCAAGTAACTTTTAATCTTAACCAGCCGTGCATAGTTGTATGGTCAAAATTTACTCCTCTCACCCTCTCATAATAAAAACTCATCTCACTAGATATGTCTCATATATATATATATAGATCTTACTCAGGTGAGAGGAGTGTTTATTATGAAATGTGAGAGGAGTGAATCTTGACCATTGAATATTTTATGAATAATTAAGATTAGAACATAAATACATATGATTTTTTGAAATGGTTAAGATTCACTCACTAGGGAAGTGAAATCCAGGTTATGTTGAAAACGTATTCAAGACCAGTGGATTCAAGTGCGCTACTCCAACATTCACTAGTAGTGGATTCAACAACACATTTTTTTTTAACAAATCTTATTGTATGCAGTGTTTATTTTCAGCTCTTTATAGGTATTGTTGGTTTGTAATTGTAATTGTCTAATCAAAAGTTGTGTTGCTGATTGGTGTTGTAGTCAGGTCTAACTTAGAAAGAAGCTAACTTATTCCTTGAATCCTATTTGTGATGTGAGTAAAATGAAAAACTTTACATTAAGGGGATGAAGACCTTACAAGTAAATATAAGAAAAATTGAACTATAATTTATTATATCAAACTAAATTAATTTATTCTGAAAAGAATATTATTTAACTTACTAAGAGTTGTGAGTGTTTATTTATCGATGCTGAATTGGAAAAAAAATTTACAAATTTTAAGATAGTTTAGGTATTCATACTTAACCAAAAAATATATCAGAAATTGTTGCATATTACCAATGTTTTACGATAGTTTACTAACTAAATTTTTGCTTTATATGCCTAAATCCTCATCTGTTAATTTATATTTAATATTTAATATCCTCTTTTGATTGTTGTGAATTTATATTTTGAATTTAGATGCTAAGTCTAAAGATTAAAAAATATAGTTCACTTATCATATACCTACAATTAAATTTTGATATATCAATATTTTTAATTTTAATTATTTTTAGATTTTATATATGTATATAGCTAACTTTATAATTATAATTGAATTCAATAAATTATTTTTTATTTGTGTTAAAATAATTTATCAATCATTTTAATGTGAAATTATTAAAAAATTGTTTAAAATTAATTTAACTTATTTTATATTATTAACTTAAAAAAACTTATTTTATATTATTTATAATATTTTCTTTTGATATCATCCTCTTTTGGACCGAGTTTCGAGCTCATAGAACTAGAGCAACCCGAACTGTCAAGCTAGCTCTCAGACGTGTTGTGTACATGGAGTAGTTCATCCACGAAGCATGTTTCCTCAACAAAAAAAAAGAAACACCACCCGACTCAGAGAGAAGGGACAAATCATACGGAATATCGATTCTCTGTACTCTTAGGAGACAACGTATAATATGCACTGAATTGCTTATATCTTCCACACTTTTTACACGCTCATACATCTCTATCTAAAGGTTAGACAAGAGGATAAAGGTATGCCCAATTTCATTACACACTATCTTCCTTATGCAACTACTGACTTAAGCGTCGGAGTACCTTTTGCAGGTACCCTGTGACACCCAGGGCCGACAAGGGGGGAAGTGATCGCCGGTGCAAAAAAATAAAGCACGGACAAGGAGCGGCTCCTAGCAAGCTTCTAGGCGAAGGGACACATGAATGAACTGAATACACACCGGAATGAGAGGGATCCAGAGACTGTACAGGTATGAGACTGCATAGTTGAGGATGACTTAAATGAATTGATTAGCACCACTCATATCAACAAGATGCATATTCTTTTCGGGAGCCAAGAATATAAGTACTCCATAGTTAAGCGTGCTTGACTTGGAGCACTGGTGGGATAGGTGACCTCCTGGGAAGTTTCCTAAGTTGCATGTGAGTGAGGACAAAGTATGCTGAAAAGACTCGTGTTAGTTTGTGGGGACACTCATCGATTATACAAGTAGTCTCAGGTAAGCAATGATGAACACGAGGAGGTAAGCAAGAAGACAAAGGTATGCTTAGACCCCCCACACTTTTTACATGCTCATACGTCTCTATATAAAGGCTAGGCAAGAGGACAAAGGTATGTCCAATTCCGTTACATACTATCCTCCTTGTGTAGCTACTGACTTCAGCGTCAGAGTACCTTTTGTAGGTACCCACCCCTTGCTCCATAAATTGTTGCTACGCCACAGAGGAAACTATAATTGCTTACCTCCTCAAGTAACCCTCAGAACCCAGTTCTGAACCTTGGCGTCGTCTGCAAAAAAATATAAACTTCTACTCCCAACACCACTTTCAATACTCCCTTTACCAATGCCACCATGGTGAACACGAGGAGGAGACAGATTCTAACAAACCAGAACCTAGCCACAGCAGTGCATGACCCACCTTCAGCGAATCGCCGTCTAGCATCAATCCCTACTGCTCATGAACTGGCCTTAACTCAACTAGAACCCAGGAAGGACAGACACAATCCTCTACCAGAGAGAATCTCCCCTCGCTTCCTAAGAGAGTTCCAGAGAGGCTATGCTTTGGTTCGCAAAGAGCACTTTTTAAAGATACTAAATGGCGATCATTGGCACTGTAAAGACCTGGAGACCTAGTGGAAGACAACTGTTGCCACGTCGAAGTAACCCAAATAGTAAACATCATTTTTTAGGGGTTCGCAAGAGACAATGAGTCCGGGAACACCAAGAAAAGACCTCTCCAAGCAGTGATGAGTGTGACCTCCCTCACAGAATCAAAATCAGGAAGAAGGTTAAGAAAGACCCCTCTGATCCCTTTTTTTTATGAGGACTATGAAAACACCATCTTGGATCATAATGACCTTATGGTCATCACCGAAATAATTATAAATGTCGAGGTCCGAAGAATGTTCATAGACTAGGGAAGTTTGACTGATATAATGGTCCTAGACCTATTCAACAAGTTAGGAATATCAAAAGAAGAGTTCATTCCACACATCAACCAACTAATCGGGTTCACTGGGGATAAGATCAGCGACTGAACCCAAAGAAATGCATGTTTAGAGTATAGGATGGTAAATTTCTAGGGTTTTTGCTGACGAATCGTGGTATCGAGCCAAATCCAGAGAAATGCCAAGCAGTGCTCAATATGTGCAACACTCAATCTATCAAAGAAGTACAGTAGCTGACAGGCCAGATTACAGCCTTCACGCATTTCTTGGCCAAGGCTGCCCAAAAATCTTTTTCCTTTTTTCAAACTTTAAAAAAGAGGGAAGAACTTCGAATAGACCTCGAAATGTGAATCAGCGTTCCAAGAACTAAAGAGGATGTTGTCAACACCACCCATTCTGACAAAATCGAACCCTAATGAGACACTCTACATCTACCTCTCTGTCAGCAACGAAGTAATTAGCTCGGTTTTGGTAAAAGAGATACGTAAGGGTTAGAGGTTAGTTTACTTTGTCGGCAAAGTCCTCCAGGGCCCTGAAGTTTGTTATCAAAATATTGAAAAGTTGCCTCTGGCATTAGTAGTCATTGCAAGGAGGTTGAGACAATACTTCCAATATCACCCCGTAGTGGTAAGGACAGACCAGATTATCAAGCAGGTACTGCACAAATCGAATCTCGGGAGAATTATTGCCTGGTCCGTAGAGCTCTCCGAGTTCAGAATCATCTATGAGCTGAGATCAGCCATCAAAGCTTAGGTACTATCTGACTTCCTGGTTGAACTCATATCGGACTCCCATAACCCTAGAGTGCGTTCTTAGACCATTTACGTCAATGGATCCTCGAATCCCAAAAGGAGTGGAGCCGAAGTCATGTTGGAAAACGAAGCTGGCCTCATGTTGGAACACTCATTGAGATTTGAGTTCCCTACCTCCAACAATCAGGCTGATTACGAAGCATGCATAACAGGCATTACTATGGCAAAAGAGATAGGAGCTAGAGACATAGTCTTATGCAGTGATTCATAATTAGAAACATACCAGATAAAAGGGGAATATCAAGGGAGGGAGCCTTTGCTACAGAAACACCTAGCCATGGTAAAAAAGCTGATGGAAAGTTTTGACAATATTAGGGTGGAGCACATTCCCAGAGAACAAAACTCTAGGGCCGACATCCTGTTAAAACTTGCTAGCACCAAGAGCTCAGACAATAATAGGTCTGTGATCCAGGACACTCTCTTCAATCCCAACATCACGGGTGATGAAATGCTCCTACTGGAAGTTGAGGAAACCTGGGTGACACTTATTTTAGCCTACCTCCGCGACGACTCACTCTTTGAGGACAAAAAAGAAGCCTAGAAGGTAATATAGATAGCGACGTAGTATACCAACTACAATAACCAGTTGTACCACCGAGGTCTCTCTTGTCCCCCCCTCAAGTGCCTCGGCCCCATGGAGGCAAAACATGTCCTGGTTAAAATTCACGAAGGAAGCTCAGGCCCCCACCTCGGCAGAAAATCCCTGGCGAGGAAAGCGCTAAGAGTAGGATATTATTAGTCCATTGTGGAAGTTGATAGCATGGAGCATGTGCAGAAATGTGATAAATGTCAGCACCACTCTAACATCTATGCTGCACCGTATGAAGAGCTATCAATAATGTCTGTCCCCTGACCATTTTACCAGTAGGAGATGGACATTTTAGGCCCTTTTCCCCCAAGCTCCTAGGCAAGTCAAATACTTAGTAGTGACCATTGATTATTTCACAAAATGGATTAAAGCAAAATCATTGGCCATAATCTCCTCCGTGCAAATCCAAAAATCCACTTTTAGAAAATATCATAAGCAAATTCGAAGTCCCGAAGTTGATTGTCACGGACAATAAAACCCAGTTCACTGACAAAAAATTTAAGGATCTCTTGGGAGGACTCAAGATTAAATAACATTTCACCTCAGAAGAGCACCCAAAAACCAATGGGCAAGTCGAGGCTGCTAATCAAGTTATATTGAGGGGGATAAAGAAAAGACTTGATGATGCTAAAGGAAGCTGGGTGGAGCAACTCGATCATTTCCTATGGGCATATCGAATCATGCCACATTCCTTCATAGGAGAAACCCCCTTCAAGTTAACTTATCGTTATGAAGCCATGATCCTAGTGGAAATAGGAGAACCAAGTTGAAGGAAGCAAAGTTTTTTCGAGGAAACCAATCCAGGCCTCATCTGCCATGCATGAACTTGACCTGCTAGAAAAACAGTGTCACATTGCCCATGTCTGAGAAGCAGCCCTAAAGCAAAAGATTGTCATGCGATGCAACTCCAAAGTGATCCCGCAATTGTTCAACCTTGGTGATCTCTTGCTGTGCAAGATGAACATCGGAGGAAAAAATGCGAAGACGGAAAACTAGCACCCAACTAGGAAGGATTGTACAAGATTACTTCCACAACAAATACAGGAGCCTATACCTTGGAAACCCTCTCAGGAAAAGAAATTAAGAACTTCTAGAATGCAGACACGTTAAGGAAATACTATAGTTGAATATTGCTACCTCGACTATATAAGAAACTTCTGATATCAATAAATTAGCTATTTCCAACTGTTGTCTCATTTGAAGCCAGTACTTTGCCTGCGACCTCAAGTCCACGAGTACCCCGGCACGCTACATCCCCCAAGGTCACCACGCCTTGGCAAAGTCCAAAGAATACAAGGTCCAAAAAGGATTAGCTATTCCAATATCAACATAAGATGGCCAAACTGGGGAAGCCACTTGAATACCCTCCGGGGTCAAGCAGCGCATTCAAGGGTCTTAACCCGTGCCCATTTGAGCTACACCTTAACCCATAGACCAATGGGGTTTACAGTGGTTGATGGTAATTGACTGTAACCCGAGATAGTTAACTCCACACCACAGGGATATCGCATCCAATTAAACAAACCCAACTATCGAGGTCAAGTTTTACACTCATCTTGGTAGGAAAAATGAATGATCGTCCAACTAAACGAACCCAACCACTAGGTCGAGTTTCGCGCTCATCTCGGTGGGGAAAATGAGTGTTCATCCAACTAAATGAACCTAACCACCAGGGTCGAGCTTTGCGCTCATCTCGATGGGGCAAACGAGTGTTCATCCAATTAAATGAAAACAACCATTAGGGTCAAGTTTCGCGCTCATCTTGGTGGGGAAAATAAGTGTTCGTCCAACTAAACAAACCCAACCATCGGGGTCGAGTTTCGTGCTCATCTCGATGGGGCAAATGAGTGTTCGTCCAACTAAATGAACTTAATCGCCGAAATCAAGTTTTGCATTCATCCCAGTCAGGTGAAGCGAGTGTTCAAATAATGAGACTTGGTGTTGGACCAGTCTCGGATCTACAAGTAAATCGTCAAGTATGCAACAAATACCAAGATTCGATATTGGGCCAACCTCGATGCTATTAAGGCTAAATAACAACACAAAGAGCTACCAAGATTGAGTTAGGACACATAATGAATATTCAAAAATAAGTTTATTCACATTCCAAACATTATTAACCTTACAAAAAGGGCACAAAATACCCTAATACAAGAATGCCCACTGGAGAAAGCCAGAAAGGAAGCTAGATGTGACAGTGATGATGATCAACTAATGACCTCCTTTGCGGCTCATCCAGGCACGCACAATCTTACTTTCCTTCTTGGCCAACATAAGGAGATTGCTTCACTCCAAGAGACTCCTGCACATCTAACTGCACACCTACGCACCCAAAGTGCGACAAGCACCATAGAAGATAATCAAGGGATCAGAGTAGGGACATAGGTGAAACCCCTCCACGCCTCACAAGAATTATGACAGAAACCTTGGACCCTCCTGCCAAGAGCAGGAAGGTTGCCCACTCCTATGTACACCAAGAGAGAAAGTCTTCTGCTATCGAAAGGCATGTTGATCAAGCCATGTAGAGCAGTTATTTGATCCTCACCAAGCCATTACACTTGGAAAGAAAGGCTTCCATTAGAGGAATACGGTGCAGAAAAAGGAAACACCTTTAAGAATTTTGGGAAGAATAAGAAGATGGTTTCAGAAAGGGACAGGACTCTCCACATATATGCAAGAACCAGGAAATAAACCATCTCTGGAAAAGAATCACTTTCAAGCACGATTGAAGAATGAAAGAAACGGACGATAGCCCCACTACATACATTCCCTATTTATAGAGGGAATAAGGTGTTATGATTGGCTCCTAGAAAGGCGAGCTAGCTGCATGTTTGAAGTCACGTTTTAATGCTCTCCCCTTATGATTGGCCACAAGGGCAGTGGACAGTTGGGAAGCAGCGTGAAACTGCTGTTGTTATCAAGGCGATTAAATTCTGAATAAATGCAAGACAACATTTTCCAAACGAGATCAGACTATTACAAACCACTGAGTATAGACAATCGAAAGGACAATGCTCAGATTGTTTCAAATTGAAGTGATGCGTGGCACCACAAAATGACACCTAAGTCAAACATCGGACCTTCAGCGAGATCCTGCAGTAAAAAAAACACCCCAGATCTCAGTCCAAGACTGAACAAGTCCCACAAATAGCATGGGGGAAACCAACGGTATATCTTGGACCGCGGAACGATAACATAAGCATAGCGATCTGACATGGATCCCAACCTTATCATGTACCTTGGGCTTTCATTGTGATACATCATGAACCTCGACCCTTTGAGAGAACATCACGAGATCTAGCATAAACACTATGACTTGGATCCCTTTGTCTATTATGTGTCGTGTGCTCTAATTAAACATTTATCTTGATATTCAACTATCTCATCTAAGCATCAAGCAGGGAGCAACTATTCTGGACCAAGTTTCGGACCCATAGAACTGGAGCAACCCGAACTGTCAGGTTGGCACCCAAACGTGTTGTGCACATGGAGCAGCTCATCCACTAAGCATGTTCCCCTCGACAGAAAAGAGGAGACACCACTCCACTTGAAGAGAGGGGACAAATCATACAGAATATCAATTCTCCATACTCTAATGAGACAACGTACAATACATACTAAATTGCTCAGATCCCCCACACTTTTTACACGCTCATACGTCTTTATATAAAGGCTAGACAATAGGACAAATGTATGACTAATTCCATTATACATTATCCTCCTTGTGCTGCTACTGACTTGAACGTCAAAATGCCTTTTGTAAGTATCCACCCCTCGTTCCACAAACTGTTGCTGCACCACGGAGAAAACCATCATTGCTTACATCCTTAAATAATCCTCATAACTTAGTTTTAAACACATATTGTGCATCGCACAAGTACATATATTAGTTTAAGGAAAAGAAAAATCATAAATGTGAAACTGCAAAAGGTCACAATATGTATCTATCTTTTCAAGGAATTATAAATCTTACATCACATTTGTACAAAATTTATTAAATACCAAACAAAAGTGAAAAAGGAGCCTGCTTAATCCCACTGTCTTGAAATGAAAAATTTTCTAGATAACATTTCCATTTTGTACAACATCAAGTACTCTTGAACACAATGTTAAAAGTTCAGTCCAACCAATTTTTGGTAATTTTGTTTCCCATGGGCTTTTGAACTCTTGAAATGAGACATGTTCTAGATAACATTTCCTTGCTAAAGGCTAGCACCAAGTGCGCACGATGACGCCAAACATTATAGTGAAGTACAAGATTCATGACCACTGGCATACAAAGAAGTGCAGCAATAACACAGAAGATCCAATTGGGGAAGACGTCATAGATCAAAATGGCACCAGATGTACAAGACATACATAACATGATTACAAGAGAGGCAACAAGTGTCACATTCCCGCATATAAACCTTATTTGCCGGGGGGAAACATGTTCATGTTTTGGCGTCCAGTTTAAAGGGAGAATAACTGAAGTGTAGAAGATCATAGATGCTGCACAAAAGCATGTTCCAAATGCAATTGATAGAAGAAAGATCATGTACCATATCTTCTTCTGAAAAATAGGAGTCTCTGCACTATCAATATCCTTAACAGGAGTAGTGAGAGCTCCAGTTATGCCTAGGGTGACAATAAGAGTTGCCACAACTAGAAAAGTATTTGCCATTCCTTTCAGTTCAGATACAGCTTCTTTACATAACTCTTTGTGTTCCCTATAAAATAATTCTTTTGGAGTCCAACCATCTTTATTTCTCATGGTTTTCAATGCAGGTGGAACTATCTTCTCCACTTCCTATGTGTTAAAAATAAAAAGATATTCAGGAAGATGAAAAAGTATAATTCATAAAGAGAAAGGTAATTGTATATCAAATATGCTAATCAAGTAAATGCACCTGAAACCATTTCTCTTCACTACGCATTAGAACTTGAGTTGGTGGTAATCCAAATCCTCCTTCAGGTGCCAACTTGCCAGCTAAGTGAAGAACGTTGTTACCATCAAAATCAACCAAACACGTTATTACATCATTGTATGTGCCCATGCTCAATATTAGACGGTGTACAGTTTCTTGCCGATATATAATAGCAATGTGAAGCAAGCTTTGTCCCATGGAGTTCACTTCCATTATCAAGTTTGGATCGTACTTAAAAAGAAGTTCTAAAATCACAACGTTTCCAAATTTTGCTGCATCAAACATTGCTCTTGAAAGTCTTATAGAGTTCAGAGACTCTTCATCTTCCATACCGTTAAACAACGAACTTAGGATACCTCGATAGACAGGAGCATCCTCGTAAAAAGCTAGCATTGAGGGTAAATAATTAAATGAGTTTAACTAATCAATATAATAATTACCTGAGAAATTAAATGTTATATGCTGCACCACATTATTGGATGGGTGAATAAATAAAAAGTAAAGATTCGCTATTTGAATTTTTTTTTTCGAAAGGAATGTAAATTTCTCCAAACTCCGATATTGTAATATGTAAAATGAACAGTATAGAAACAAGATAAACGAAGTCTAGAGAAGTGTAAGGTTAGAGAGCTAACAAAATTGAGCAAGCACTTGTAAAGCTGTTAGCCCGTCTTCGTTTTCTGTATTAGCCAGTTTTGGATATCTATCCAACAAATTCGATGCCATAGCTATAATGCCCATAAAAAAAATTGAAGAGAATGATTAAGTCATTGGGACAGTTAAATTCAACAGAAACAAGAGGAAAGAAAATCGAAATTGACGCATATAAACATGTGCCCCTTAGTTATGTTTGGACTAACTTATGTTGCCCTAAAGAAAACTTCTAAGATTTTCATAAACATATATGTTTGAAAAAAATATTTTCAGCCAAGAAAACTATATATGTTTGGAACCATTAAAAAAGAAAATTAATTTCATTTGACTTGAATTAATTTTTTTCATTTGGAAATAACTATCATGTATAGAACTTATTGTAAAATCAAATCAATTTCAATTTAATAACTTTTCAAACAAAAGATCTGATTTATAAATAAAATCAATTCATAAATTTTATGTTCCAAACATACTTAAGTTATACCAAAACCCAAGAGAAAAGTGGAAATTTTCAAATTATGATATATATGTGTGTGTGTGCATCAGCTTACTATAAATGTTGTTGGTAATGGTCAAGAAAAACAGCCTCTCTATGTCTTGGAACGGTAGATTAATGTGGAGGTCCTCTCGAGTCTTTCCAAATAAAAACTCCACCATATGAGGGTGTCCGTAAGAAGATGCCAAATGAATTGGCAACATCTCTTTATGGCCTCTAATCCATACCAACCCTGGGTTCTTGCGGAACAAAATTGTAGCAATTTCCACATTCCCTGAAATGGCAGCTATACAAAAGGCAGTATTCCCATCTGCCTTGCGAATTTCCATATCTTGCATACTCATACATTCTACCAACTTTGCTACAAAACTAGTTTGTTTCATGCTCACTGCGACGTGAAGGGCTGTGTTTCCACCCGCAGTCAAGGGGACACGTACCCAGTTAGGATGAGTTTTATCATACGATGAAGCCTCAACCCAATCCCCTGAGGTGGCTGCCATATAGATATGCCTTTTAAACGTTCCTGCACATCTCAAGTGCACTTCATATCATCAGATTTAACAAAATTCAAGATTAGGTATAATATGTGCATGACATATGTTAAATAAGATATTTCAAGATTTATGATGCATGAAATATCATACATGACACAAGGCATTATATTTATGACAATACATCAATTAGACATTACCCTCCCCCCCCCCCCCCCTTTATTATTATTATTATTATTATTATTATTATTTGATGTTAGGAACTATTTATTTATATCACATTCTACATACGCGTCCATAGGTTCGTATGTATTCGTATATACATGCTTAATTCAGTATTGTCAATCAAATAAAATACAAATTCTAACATATATTTATTGGAGGATTCTAAAAAATTAACAGTATGTTACTGTATGTTAATCTGAATATTGTTGAACAAACTTAAGCAAACAAAGACTATGTATATCATATTGAGTGGGTTAAATTGAAGGGAATTCGTACCCTGATGGTAGGACCGTAGGAGGCCCGAATGCATCAGGATAATATTAATCTGTGACAAGGTCCTACAAGTTTTTAATTTGTATTTTACTTAAAACAGAAGACATTATTGTGGAATTGGGCATCTTGATGTGTAGCATTCAGGACCTGTAGCTGCACCCTAATTTAAACGTGGTTAGAAATAAATTATATTTAAATATTAATAAAATAAGTTTAAGATCTACACCAATTGTATTCATATCTAGGTATAATTGTTACTCATTAAATTTTTTCGTCAAATAATTTTAATCCATGTTGACATGATAATATTGTTTGATCTAATCTACATAAATTATGTTGACTATTAAATTTGTTCAATTTTTTTTTTCAAATATAAGATTATATAAATCATCAAAAGAAATATATAAGATTATATAAGAATAGAAATGATTTCTTCTTTTTTTTCAAACCCGAGATTGTGCATGCTCTACTTCCACAAGAATACCCAGTTTATCGCAATCTATAGATATGTCATATGTCGCGCAAAGGTTATAACAGTAATGTTATTCATTTCATTATATATAAAAACGCATAATATGCTTGTAATTAAATTTTAATATAAATTAGCGCATAAATAACCATATTAATATTATGTAAAAGAAATCATATTAGTATAATTTTATATAAACTTATATATATATATATATATATATATATATAAGACATATCTAATGAAAGGAGTTTTTATTGTGGAAGGTGAGAGGAGTAAATCTTGACCATACAATCATACATGGATAATCAAGATTAAAAGTTATTAAAAGTCACGCGAATGGCTTAAAAAGTCACACGTTTATGTTTAATTTTGACCATTTATGAAAGATCCAATGGTCAAGATTTACTCTTTTACCTTTCACAATAAACACTCCTCTCACCTAAGTAAGATCCTATATAATATATATATATAAAGACATAAGCAATGTCACATCCACCATGCATGACTTGAAGAAAATGAATGATATATATTTTCATCAAATACGATAAGACTAAATCAATCCATTAAGGAGCTCAAAAAGGGTATCACGCTCAAGCCAATACAGATGAATGATCAAGTCATTATTGAAGAAGTAGTCTACATTGGTTATTGTCAAGTTGATGGACCAAATATTTGTCAAGATATAAAAACGACTAAAACTATAACAGCATGATCAGTCTTCTCAACAACCTTAAGGGAGTTACTGGAAAAAAGAAGGGGGAAAAAACGATGAAATAGTAATTGCGAAACCAATTGCAAGCAGTGAAATTAAAGTGAACTAGGACTGTCAAACTAATTACCATTCTAAGAAAGGCAAAAAAAAAAAAAAAGTGAAGATATGAATTGCGATTGTGCTCTTTCACAGCTGTATATAATTAACAGTTGTGCTATTTTTTCATATTTTTCGCATACCATATATACATATGGCGATTCACGAATATATAACCAATGATCAATAAGTTGGTGACTTAGAATATTAATTGATGTATAAATAAATGGTGATTAACACATCCATTAATGTCTCAATCACTGTATAATATATGACAATCATTAATTATTTACATATGAATTAGTAAGTGTATAAATGGTGTGCAAACAAAATATGTGAAAGTAGACTTCTCCTACTATAATTGATGGCAACAGAAACGCAGCCTCTTATGTACAAAAGCAAACCAAAAAAAAAAAATATCTTATATTGATAACATCAATCCAACAATGTCCCATCCAACGCAAGAATATACATAACAAGAGTAGAGAATTTTAAATATTTCATGTTAAACGTACTCTCAGGCTTGGGCATGTCATCTGCAACTGATAAGGTAATTGCATCGGAATCGGACATAACTCTTGTTGAAGGTTACTGATCTTGTTCTTCCTTCTTTCTTTCTGGGAAATCCCTAAATTGTGTGATGTTCTGCCAGTTCATTTTCCATTCAATCTGGGACTGAAACGTGCATAAAATTAAGTAGTGTTTACATGGAGCACATACACTTAGAATCAAGTCGTATGTTTCAAGTTATATATAAGCACAATTGAAAGATTACCCAGTTAAGATATTAATGAGATGAAATTTTGATCGAATGTCAACACAAATCGACTTGATAATCAAGCATAGGATAATTCTAATTAATTAGATATATAGTGGAATCTTGTTCTTTCTGCTACTCCGAGCAAATTGTTATATACTTTATATTTATGGCGGTGAACAAGGGATTAATCAACTTAACTAAGCACTAATGAGTATAGACTAGAAAAGCTAAAGAGGGATTAAAGAAGTAAACACTACTAAGTATGGAATCTAGCAAAGGACGAATAAATTAACCAAACACTATGAAGGGTCAGTTTGGTACTTACGAGGGTAAAATAATTTGATGATGACGTGACTATGGGCGTAGGTGCTAAGTGATAAGGCTTAACGACATTTATAATAATCAGTTTAATTATATTTTTAGTTTTTTTAAATATAATTATTATTATTTTAATCTTTTTAAAAAATTTGATTTTATTTTGATTTCTTTTAAAATTGTGATAAAGTAAAGTTAGTCATTAAAATCAAGTCACAATAAAAATTAATTTTACCTATTTTGAAATTTAAAAAATTTAAAATAAAGTCAAAATTTTTAAAAATTAAAATAAAAAATAATTATATGTAAAGGGTTTAAAAAATAATTAACAATATGAATTTGAGACAATATTATTGTCAAATGCGGTAGAAGTAATATGCTCATCATGGGCAAGAATAATGTCCTACTCTACTGTGCGGTCACTAACAATAGATGTCTAACACGTATCCGTACGTGCCAGTTTAAATTTTATATTTTTTGGTTTTGACATATTATACATACGACGTGAACACAATTATTTAAATTTTGGAAAGAAAAATAACACACAAATAATGGATCTGTTTTAAACTTTTAAATAATTTTTAATAAGTTTATAATTAGATTCTAAGAATTAGCTGAGAATGTAGTAATTAGTGAAAACTTCTATGACATAATAATTATAGCAGTAGTGTAAGGGTGTAAGTATTTGATAAGTGTATAAAAATATTCTTTAAATACCTTATTAGTTGATTAAAATATTAAAATAAAAATAAAAATTATTAGAATTAATGTGTTTTTTAAATTAAATTTTTATTTTCTTTGAAATATTTTTAAACAATACATATATTTTTATATATTTAAATTTAATAATATTTTTATTTTTATATTTATTTTTAATCAATTTAGTTTCACTATTTAATTATTTTATTTTTTAAATTAATATAAGTAAAGAATAAACAAAAAGACAAAAGTTTAATTGAAATAAAAGAAAGAACGTGATGGTAGCAACTTTTGAATTATATTCAATAGAGAATTTTAATGAGATAATTTTATTATATTTTAATCTTATTATGACTTGAATAAATTTTCTATAATAAGAGGATGATGAAATCTTAATTATTTTGGTATTATTATGTTGAATTGTTTTTATCTAATTTTAGAATTTAATGCTTATTGATTTTATTTTCCTTTCAAATTATATGAATAAATTTTAAGATAAGTTTAGTCATGTTTTTATTATATTTTATAATTTATTTATGTTATCTGAGTTTTAGTGGTAATTGTTAGATATCAATTATGGTTTCTTATTAGAGATATATTTAATGATTTAATAAATTACTATTAATTAAGGAGAGTTTATCATACACTTAATTATTACTTTTAGTACTTTATTGATATATCTTTCGTGATCATATGCTTGCCGTTAGATGTTCATGAGTAAAATTATTTGGGTATAATAATTTGTCATAATTAATGTCAAAATTAATATTGATTGTCACAACCGGGACGACCGGAAAATATTCGATTTGAAAATTAATGGAGTCGCCACTAATGTTTATTTAAATTAAAAAAATATTAGAAAAATCCTTTAATTAGGAAACTGGTCTTTTAGAAAATGAGTTTGGATTCAAGAGTCGATTACAGATAAGAAAGGTATTAGCACCCTACACTGCCCGTTCTAAGAATTGTACCTTATGTTAATTGTGCAAAATTTAATGATCTCAAATATATTTATTTTTACCCCTTTTCAGAAAAAGACTTTGTAACTAAATTTTTATTTTTTATTTCCTTATCTTTATTTTTATATTTAAAAAAAAAGGAAAGAAAGAAAAGAAACAGTCAAATTGTGAAAATTTAATTTTTGACTTAACAGAAATAAATTTCTGCTCTTATATATCCTCTGGTGCAATGAGAAACTCAAAGTCACGTAATTTTTGAGAAAATGATTATGAGTTAGTTGTTTTTAATTTAATAAAAAAATTTAAGAAAAAAACTATTATTTTATTCCTTTCAACAAAGTTTGGTTATTTTATTTTTGTATTTTTTTATTTTTTTATTTTTATTTTTAGCATTTTTTATTTTTTTATTTTAAAATATCTCATTTTGTCAAGCATAATTTTAATATGATAAATGACTAAGATAAGAAATGAATAGTTAAATAGTCACTATTTTGAAACAAATTAGCGCCTGCAACATATTATATAAAGTGGTGAATTAAAAATGAGTTAATTTGGCAAGAAAAAGAATTTTCAACATATTTTATTTTTAATGAGATATTTTGAATAAAATTATTTAAAAGGAATTTTGAAAAAGAAAAATTATTTTTGAAAAATGACAAAATGATTTTTCATTCACCACAATCATAATGTTGAGTTTACGTGAAATTGTTCGCTTTTATTTAAAAATTTTTATTTTTACAAAACTGATTTTATTTTGGTTTATAAAAAAAATGTTGCATTTTTGTTTGTGAAAATATTTAAATTTTAATGTAGGATTAGACATTACCAGCACTTCTGGTAATATCCAATATAAAGTCTCAAGAGTATTGGGAAGAGTGTATTTAATTAGTGCTCCAATCCTTTTTCAATTTTTTCATCATCGACCAATTTTAAAATATTTGATTTATACAAAAGTAATTGAATTAAAGTCACATACTAATCAGCACAATAATGATAACGCCAAACAAGATAATTAACAAAGATAAACCATAATTAAGTCAAACCAACTCACAAATTGACTTTCATCACTTTTTTAATTTTTATCATTTTTTATGTATTTTTTTATTTTTTTTTGAAATTTTATCTTTTTTTTTTTTTTTGAAATTTTATCTTTACTATTTTATTTTAGTTTTTTATTTTTATTTTAATTTTAAAAGAAAACAATTTCATTTTTTTTATACCCAATATCTAGATTTTTTACTTCTTATTTTTCTTTATTTATTTTCGTTTTTCCTTTTAAGGTAAAAAGGTTATCATTAAAAAAAAATAAAGAGATTCTTTAGTATCTGAAGAGAAACGAAACGGAGATAGAAAGGAGAAGAAGGGGGGAGCTCACAGGTTGAGGGAAAAGGTTCACCGAGCTTGTGGTGGCTCCGGTGGAGGGCGACGATGGCTCTGGGCGGAGGCTGGGAACGGTGAGGGAGCAGATCCGAGTTCGTTTTCGCGCAGTCTGGATCGCAACACAGGAGCACGGTTACGAACGAAGAGGGAGCAGATCTGGGTTCGTTTTCGCGCGGTGGTGACTCACGGATTTGGATGGTGGCTCACAGATCTGAGACAAGACGCGGCAGAGAGCGGTCCGTGGGTGCTAGTCGCGCGCGGAGCAGGGTCACGGGGTGCTGTTGGACGGAGACGAGTCACGGCTGTCTGGTTCTGTGGGTGGAGTGGTGATGGTTTTGGCAGAAACAAGGGAAGTGGTCTTGCAAGTTTATGGTGATTCTGTTAATGGTTTTTTTTTCATTTTTCTTGATGATGGGTCTGTGATGCAGTGGGATGTGGATTTTGTAGGGATGGTTTACGGGTTATTGGTGATGAAGGGTGATGATTGGAGATGCTACGGTGAAGGAATGTGGTTGTTGGCCGTGCGTTAATGGTGGTGAGGGATAAGGGTGAAGATTGATGGTGGATGCTGTGTTGTTAAATTGGTGCACGTGAAGTGTTTGATAATTTGTTTAAAAGAAAATTTTGGACGAGATATTGTGGGTGTATGTTGTTATGGTGATGAGGTTGAGGGGAGGTTGAAGATGAAAGGTGTTTAGGCTGCTATCTGCTGCTTTTCTGAGTGAAGGTCGACAGCCCCAGTGATTGTGAAAAACCCCTCTGGTACCTGGAAGAAAAAAATTCGAGAAAAATAGGCAGTGTGTGATATGGTAAGGATCAGTGTGTGTGAGTGAGGGAATTTTTTTTTAGATTACTTTCGCCTTTAAGAATTTTTCTCTGTGATTTTGTGATCTCTCTCTCAGAATTTTTTTGTCTGTGTTTTTGTTATCTGTCTGGATAATTTTTCCTTGTGATTTTTTTTTCTGATTCTTGATTTCTCCCCTCCTTGATCTCCTTGAGATTTATAGGATTAAGCCTGTAAAATTTTCTCCCAAATTGTTCGGTGGTTGGGAGACAGTGGGAGACAAATGGAGAAAGAAAATCTTCTCCATTATAGTTAAAAAGGAGAAACTGCCATTTCGGTTAGGTTGTGCAGTTCCTCCTTTTTCCTTTTCTTCTGCAATGATCAAATACATACAATTTTTTCTTTTTGACTTTAAATCTACCTCTGTTTATATTTTTTGTCTTTTTCTGCACTATGTCACCATCCTTTCTCGAACGGTATGCTCATTTGTTTCTTATCTTTTCACATTGTGTTTTTTTCTTTTTTTTTATTCCTCAAACAGTGCAACGCACTAAATTATTATTTTTTTAGTTTTTGTCAGCACATTTAATTTTTATTTTATTTTATTTAAACAGAAGGATATTTTTATTATATATTTCTTTATAAACAATAAAAATGTAGTTTAAAATAAATGGAAGTGAATAAAATAAAAAATATTCAAAACATTACAATTAAACATCAATTAACATAAATTCATTATTAATTAAGTAATAAAAATAAAAATAAAAATTTTAAGAATAAAATTGGATATCAACATTGATGAATTCTAAACTTTAGTCATTTTATATTTATTAAAAATCAAATTTATTTACTTTACCTCACTTCAATTTAGATTCAAAATTAATCTTATTTACTATTAATTATTTAATTTTTTTCTTTAATTTTTTTTGCTATTCTTTATATCCAATTTACTATTATCTTACATAATTACTTTTAATAATTTTAACATTTTTATCACTTTAAATCAAATATTATTCTTTAATGTCTTTATCATTAATTTTTCCCTTGCTCAATTCCCACCACGTGTCAACTACCACGCCTCCTCCTTTGTTGACTCGGTTCACGGTTAACAGATTCTACTTTCTTCATTTTTTAATTAATATTAGTATTTAGTAAAATTCAATTTTGATGTCCACAATTTCTTTCTATCCTTCATAAATAGCTTAGGAAAATGTTCATCCTACCACGTACAGTATCTACACCATTTTTAACACTCAGTATTGTTCATGGAATCCACCCATGAACAGTACCAAATCAGCTTCTTGTTTTTTTTTTTTTGATATACGTCCTCCATTAACCAATTTCTCTACGTCGTTAATCACTTTTTTGTTTTTCGTTAACCAACTTTTTTCACGAACATAGAAACTATGTGATAAAATTTTATATCATTAACCAACTTCTGTACGTAATTAACTACTTTTTTGTTCTTCATTAATCAATTTTATTTCTATACTCGTGAAAAAAGTTAGTTAATGAAGAACAAAAAAGTGATTAATTACATATAGAAGTTGGTTAATGACACAAAATTTTATCACGATTTCTATGCTCGTGAAATAAGTTGGTTAACGAAGAACAAAAAATTAGTTAACGACGTAGAGAAGTTGGTTAATGGACGACGTATCTAAAAAAAAAAAAAAAGAGAGAAAGCATGATTTGATCTTGTTTGCGGGTGGGTTCAAGTAAATAGATCCGGTGTTAAAACGGGTGTGAGTACTGTACGCGATAGGATTATCGGGGTTGAATAGCTTATACTGATGCAGATGTTTCGGATCCCAATTCCTGAAACCTTTATGAAAGATCGTCCAAACTTGCATTCATGTTCTACAACAATAGAATGAGAACAATTATTGCCACGAGTTTAATTTTATTCGTTATTAGTACAAATCTCTCTTTTTTAAAATAATCTCTTAAAGAATAATGAATTAGCTTGGTAATTTTATTATTTAATAAAAAATTAAACATATCTTTTAAGATTTTGAAATATTAATAAACTATTAGATTTCTTTACTTAATATTTAGGGAAATTTGTTTTTCACTTATTGAGTAAAAGAATACTTTGAGAAACAATAATTAGAAAAATCTTAAGTTGATTATTTATGAGAATTCAATATTATTTCACTTTTTTATGCTACCATTTGATTTTGTATTATTACATTTTTTTATCTCTTATATAGTTATTATTAAAGTATTATTTTTTAAATAATATGACACATATAAATATATTATAATATAAAAAGTATACTTGCATACAATCAAAATTAAATCTTTAGCCTTCAGAAAAAATAAAAAAGTAAAAATTAAATCTTTAGTCTTCTACAAAATGATATTTATTTCTTATCTTTTGAAAGAACCAAACTAAACAATGAACTTATTAATTGATAAAAGTAAAATTATCACACTCCTTAATTATTTGATGGTTGTCCTCAATTCCAATTTCTTTTTTTTTTTAACATTATGTTTAGATGATAGGTAATGAAAGGAAGAGAAAAAAAATGAGGGAAAGAGAAATAACTTTCTTTATTTAAGAGTTTTAAAATACATGAGAATAGAATGGAACATATGGGGAACAATTTTTCCTCTCTTCCCTTAAATGTCCAACTTTTGTTCCCCCCAAAATTGAGGTGGAATGAACGGAATACATGAGTAATGAAGTTCTGTTCCATTTCGTTATTAATCTTTCAAACAAAAAGTATAATAACTATGTTTTATTCCTTCACTTTCCTTTTTGATTCATCCTCACTTATTTTGTTCTATTCCATTAATAAAAAAAATTCAAACACAGGATAAACATTTTTTAATATAAAATGGATTAAGTATTAATGTTTATCACAATTATTTAATATATAATGATAATTATATAAATTTAAAAAAAAAACTAAACAAATAGGATATCGATTTAGATTATTATTTATTAGTTCATATAAAAAAATGGAAATAAATGTTGAATCCTTGTAAAAGATTGACCTAATGATTCTTTTGATTATATAAAGAGAAAAATAAAGATTTAAAAGGAAATTTTAAAACTCTCAAGTATTAAATACACATATTTTTTTTTCTTAGTTAAATAATTAAAATCATTATTCACCCGACGGGTTTGAACCAATATTTTCAGATAGATAGGGTAGATGTTGTTTAAATAGGATTTAACTTTTTTTCATGTTATAAGAGGCATATAATGAATGTATTTATGTAAATAATAATAATAATAATAATAACAAATTATTATTATTGTTATTATTATTATTATTATTATTATTATTATTATTCCATCCATTTCAAAATATATGTGGTTTTGTAGAAAAAATTGTGTTTTATTTTATCTAATAAGACATTAATCATTTTGTTTCAACAGGCATCTATACTAAATGGAATGAGAGATAGCATTAAATATAATTATATTTCTTTAAAATTGAAAATATTTAATGTTTTTTAATTCTTATAAAAAACCTTAACCAACACATATTTTTAAACGGATAAAGTATTAATCTATTATTGTGTCGCATTGTTCAAACTTTCTACGTCACAATCCAATCCTCAAGCTCAAGATACATATATATATAAAGTTACAAACCTTCCAATTATGGCCATTTCTTATATTTATGTTTCTCTTGGTCATAAGCAAATGGTGTGAGGTGTGCATTATTAATCAGACCCGGCTATTGTGGCACACAATGCCAATACGTGAGTCCTGGACTCTCTCTGTCTCTGTATATATAGACATTCTTTGGTTTCTCAATTCCCACACCCATTGGGTTTATGGAGTTTTTTAAAAATCGAATCATATTAGCCGGTGAAACCAGTTACATCATAAATTAGTTATATCTTTAGTTTGACTAATATATATTTCAATCATGATTAAATCATTAATTTAACCTATTAAACTAATCGAACTATGATTCAGAGATCTCGTTAATTTAATTTTTTATTCAATTTTTAAAACATTAAGTATGAGACTAATCCTTTGCAACAAGAAATAATACAATTAGACCCTCCCAATAAGTGACGTATTTAGGGTTCAAATCTTTGCATTCCTTGATAGGAGAGGTAGTTTACCATTGCCCTTAACTTATATAAATATTGATATGAATATAGATGTCTATCTTTTAGTTTTTTTTAATCCGATCCATATTTTCTTAAAAAACATAAATCTTATTTATACTCTATAATTTATTATAAAACAAGTGAATTTTAATATAAATATAAATAAATATATTTTAAATATTAATTTATTTATAATATTTATGAAAAAAATAAAATATTAATAATAATTATAATATTTTTTATTCTTTAAGCAGGTATCTAGGTTAATTTAACCAGGTATTTAAAGCTTTGAGACTAATTGTTCTGGACCGTAAACTGGGATAAATGTCCTGTGAGTTGATCTGACAAGTAGTACGCCAGAGTCCGTCATTGACGCCCCCAGCAAGAATTCGCTTATGGTATGCGGATGAGATCCCGACTATTTGCTTATCGGACCACGACATTTGGTAGCAATAACTTTATCACGAGATTTGTACAATGGATAAATCTTAATAATATCTGTTATTACCAATCATGATCATGCAGAATAATAACACTCATAGCTACCTCTAACTGCTCATAATTGCAGTATCTATATTCTAATCTTATAGGGATCCTCTTCAACTAAATAAGGGAACATATCTCTTTCTACGATTATTACGGGAGTATATCTCTCCAACCTTTATAAATATCAGGCTTATTCACTTTCTCAGGTAACTTATCTCTCATTGCATAAACCCTACTTGTGCACTGCCTAACTTGAGCGTTGGAGTCCCTTTGCAGGTACCAACCTCCTCCCGGTCTCAACATGCTCTGCTATTGCTGCATAAGGAGGAAACCACTGTGACGTGCCAATTTTAAGTACGCCTCTGAATCCACTTCAAAACATTGGCACCGTCTGTGGGAAATTATAAACTTCTATTCTCACTCAACCATGATGAACACGAGACAAAATTCGAGAAGAGACGTTGTGCAAATCTCTCCAGACCAAAGGCAAGGACCAGCGGTGCAGCGCCCTCCCCACCCTACCACTAATTGTTGAAGCCTCCGCTACGAGAAACTAGGCACCCAACGCAGAACTTCTACGCGGTATGCATGAAACTTCGCTTTCTGATGAGAGCCCTCACCAATCGCGTAAGGTTCTTGTGAGGAATAGACTTGGAATCTACATGTGAGGAGTCAATTTTGACGTTCATAGATTCAGAATCTCGGTGCATCAGCACCTGGGACCCACAAACTTTGAAGCTGATGACTGTGTGTCTCACCCAGAACACACAAGTCGATCCCACATATCCAGAAATCAATTCCAAGATATAGTGCAACAACACAGGGCGATGTTAGAAGAATAATACCACAGATTGGAGGATCTAGGACGGATCACGCATGACGGTCAGCCCAGAATGCAACAACAAAATAGAAGGTGGAATGCGGATAACATCTAGAGCGGACCGCACGCTAACGCCAGTATGTCCAATGTTGTCAATAACAACCTGGACCATGGCGATCAGGAGCAACCCTTCTCCGCCTAACTTTTGGAGTATAAAGTCCCCAGAAATTTTAAATTCCCTGCTAACGTGGAGCTCTATGACAGAACTACGGACTCACAGGAACACATAGACGTTTACGTCCAATCTATGTGCTTTCATGGGAGATCCTCATAATTGCTGTGTCATGTCTTTCCTCATTCCCTTAAGAAGGGAGCCCTTAGATGGTTCATTACCTTGCCACGAGGATCCATCACTGGTTGGTCGAACCTCAGCCAGTGTTTCTTGCTCCAGTACACTACTAGCAAGGAACAACCCAGGTCTATTGAGTCTTTATCTAAGATTCGCCAAGGGCGCGACAAGCCCCTTCATGGTATGTTAAAAGGTTCAGTGCGACATATACAAATGTGGAAAACTTTGATGATAGAATTGCCCTCTATTATGCCAGAAGTGGCCTCTGAGATGATTCTGAGTTCTTCGCGTCTTTGGCAAAGAAAAAGTAGGAGAACATGCAAGAATTTCGGCAACGGTCCCAGAAATATACAAACCTTGAAGAGGCGACTGAGGACTAGAGAAGATTGGAGAAAGGTGAGTCCTCTCACCAGAAGGCCAACCACAATTCACGGTCTCGGAACTCCAAGGATAGTCCACCCCGGGGCAAATACTCTAATTATACTCTTCTGGACACCCCACATGAGACAATCTTGAGAGAAGTGTTACAAACAGAACTTCAGGACATCAAGAGGCCACCCTTTTGAAGAAACACAAGCTGAAAGATAGTTCCAAACACTGTACATGGCACAAAAGCTATGGTCATGAAAATAAAGATTGCTACCAACTTCGCGACCCATTGAGTTCTTGATCAGGGTAGGGTGGTTAGAACAATACATCAGTTGTGCCTAAGATAACGAATATCGCAGAAAGCAGAGAGATAGGAGATGTAGTCCTCAATGAAGCCCGTCTCCATGCCAAAGAAGGACTTGGAGTCCTAGGAGAAGATCCCGGAGTCCACCTCGCCGTAAGACAAACGACTGACATGATAGGAATAAGGATGCTTCGTCTGATGATAATGACAACTGCCATGCCCAGCCCAATAGAACCATCAACACTATTGCGGGTGGATTTGTTGGTGGTGGCTCGTCTAATGGTGCTCAGAAGAAAACCCTTGGGATAGCAGTGCTGAGTGTCTACCACTCCGAGCCTAAGTCACGAACCGAAGAACAAAAGTCGTCCTCCATCATCTTTTCAGATGAGGACTACAGTGGAATTATCTCGGATCATGGTGACACACTAGTTATCTTGGGAATAATTTCTAATGTTGAGGTCTGACATATTTTTGTTGACTAAGAGAGTTCGGCAAATATCATGTTTGTGGATTTTTACCAGAAGTTGGAATTCCCACGTACAGAGCTAACCCCCTATGGTAGGGAGCTTACAGGGTTCACTGGTGAGAAGATCATCCCAATTGGATACTATGAAACCCACTTAACTCTGGGGTCCCCTAAACTCTTCAACACTATCAAGGTCAAGTTTTTGGCAGTAAATTGCCCGTTGGTTTACAACATCATCTTGGGCTGCCCTACCTTAAATGCACTTGGCGCCGTGGTATCCACTACCCACCTAGTCATGAAGTTTCCCAGCAAGAATGATAAGGTTGTCACAGTAAAAGGTGACCAAATTGTGGCCCAAAAATGCTATAACTAGAGCCTCCGAATTTGTAGGGTCTCACGAAAGCAAAACCTGGCACATCTAGTCCAATCTTGGATGAGGTCAACATCCTTATGATTGAACTAGATGTTCGAGAAGAAATCTAAGGTACCAAACTGATGTGAATTTTAAGTTTCAAACCCAAGTGTAAGTTGTCTGAAGTAATAAATTCTCGAGAGTCCGAGATTGATCCACAAGGAATTGATGAAGAAAAATTCTTTGAGGTAAAGATAAGATTTTATCACAATAATAAAGATTATAAAACTTAGTCACAAATAAAAAAGATTTACTTGGATTAGGAAATCCACTATTGGTAAGTAAATTAAAGACAAGATTAATTCTTTTTATAACTCAATTAGAATCCACGCATAACGGAGGTTTCAATTAGAAAATACACATTGAAAGTTCCTTTAAGATTATATATGTAATTATATTATGGTTCCTTTAATTATCTATTAATACCACCACTTATAAATGGGCTCAAGCATTCATTGTGCCAATATCTTATTTACAACAAATCAAGATCTTCACTTTATAAGGAGGGTTTCTAAAATTATTACAAACAAAATACAATAAATATAATAACCACTTAATAATATATCATTTAAGCACAAGAAAGAGATTAATTTAGCCTTATTTCATTACCAAAAGCTTCACCCTTTCACCCAAGTAAAATGAAAATTAGTTACTCATAAACAAGAGGAAAGAAAGAGAAAAGAATAAGAATATGAACATAACTTTAATTTAGAACAAAAGCAAACTACAACAAGAGAAACAAATAACACAATTGCAAGATCTTGATCTCTAAACCAAGATGATCAAATGAGCAGCCAATGCTCCTTTTTATAGAGCTTGAGGGAAACAAAATGACAATGGAGTGGTTTAATGAGTGAGTGGATGAGTGAAAAATGCCAAATGAGTTGTTTGATAATTGTGAATGAGTGAAAAATTATTGAGATTCTTATATTCGAAATGATTTAGTGCTGAACTCATGGCTTCCATCAAAAAATGGAAAAGTGGTCTTCATGAAAGTTGTAGGCTTTTGTCTTAGCTTTCCAATGCTACTAGTTTTAGCCCAAAATCACTTCTACAGCTCGAGATATGGCCTAATCTTTGCACACTATTCAAGCACAGCTACAACTCCTTTGTTCTGACTTCTAGGCCCAATATGACCTATTATACTTCCGAATTGACTCTTATGTTCTTCATGAAAGTTGTAGATTTTGGTCTTAACTTTCCAATACTACTAGTAGGTGTCAATTGGACTTCTATAGCTCAAGAAATGGGCTGATGAGTGCACAGAGGTCAGATTATCAGGATCAGCACTCTAGTTTTTACTTCAACTATAATTTAAATTATCCAAACGTGTGATTTGGCTCTTGAGGTCTTCATGAAAGTTATAGAGAATTGTCTTAACTTTCCTACAAGACTAGAATCACATTAATCAAATATTTAAAAATCAAATTATAACTAGTTTACTGAACGCTACTAAATAGATAAATTAAAGTCAATTCAAACAATAATTCTTTTAATGATCCAATTAAGCTCAATATCAATAAATATAATAAAACTAATTTAATTAAGCTTAATTGAACCTTAAGAAGGCCAGTGAAAGAATTATAGAATGAATAAATTATATTGCTATCAAATTTTTCTACATGTAGCTTTTGCACTCCCGGGTAAAACACATAAGACCAAAGCTAGGGAACAAAGAAAAACAACACCAACTCAAAAGTTAGAAATTCTAAAAGACTACATTTTTAATAATATTTAAAAATGTAAAAGTTTATAAGAATTAAGAGCAACCAAAGATTTAAGGGATCAAAACATTTATGAGGTAACGTTTCTTCACATCTCAAACAATAAGTAATGAAACTTCAATTGAAAAGCATAAGTCAAGAATGATAGACCTTCACAAGATTCACTCTCAATCCCTCAAGTGTTTAAAAGGTAGGTATTTCACTCAATTCAACCTATGAAAATTTCACTATCATAAGCTTGCTTATCTTCTACTTCTCCACTACTTAAAACATATGCACACAAAAATTAAGAAGACTTTATTCAAGGTTGTAATTGGGTCAAGGTAAAAGAAGGGGATAATATGGATATGACAAGTTAAATACCAAAGAAAATAAAAGAGCATTAGGGTTGAGTTAAAATAACAAACTTGAAAAATTCATCCCAACATAATGCAAATTCCCTTTACATTCTATTTTTTTTTTTTAGATTACTATTCTTTCCTTTTTCATCAACCGTGTTGGACAAACACCCCCATACTTGTTCAAGAACTCATCCAATGTCAATGCTCTCTTATTTTCTAAGGTTAAGGAAGAATAAGTTTTTTTAAGGCAAGTAATGAGCTAAAAATAAAGAATGATCGAATAAGCTCAAAGCGGTTAAGTAAGGAAAAATATACAAGGTTGATTATTTGGTTAAAGTAGCTATTTCAAGAAAAATATTTCAATCATGTTTATGTATGCATATTAAAATGCAGCCTCAAATAGAGTCATAGCAAGTTCTAGAGTAACAATTCTATGAGTGAAAATCACACAAGAAAGAAAAAGAATGGTACAAATGATCAATCCATTCATTAATAGGTTCAAAATCTCACAATGCATATTTCTATCATTCTTAGTCTACCAATTTAACATCCATAACCAAGCATGTGATTTTTAAGAAAGAAGACAATTTATTTAATCATGCTATATTCCCTGAATTTGAATTACTACTTTCACACAAAATAGTTATCTACCTAATTACTCCTTACTATGCCACCAATTTTGATGCGTCTCAAGAGTAAATTTACCTTAAGAGCATAATTTACTCCTTACTCTGTCATCCTTAATTAGTTTTGATGTTAGTAAGTTGCTGACAAACATATCAATAAACACATTTTCCTATAAAAAAACTGGATATTTTTTTTAAATTATCCTTCCCCCTAACCAGATCACAGCATTGTCTTCAATGTCAAAACATAGATAGGTAAAAGATAGAAGATATTACCTGTTATTACAATTACTGAAAAAAAAACTTTACAAAAATTTCAACAAAAATAAAGTACAATTGACATGGCCCGTGTTCCCATGACAGTAATCCCAGCTGCTTACAGAGAGGCACATGGGGTGGGCCGTGTCACATGACACGACCAGTGTTCTCGTAGGTAACAAGTTTTGTATTCTTTACAGAGAGGTACATGGTGTGGGCTGTGTCACATGACATGGCCCATGTTCTTATACACCCAGGACTATTCTTTACAGAGAGGTACACGGGGAGGGCTGTGTCCCATGACACGGCCCGTGTTGTCGTTCTAGTAACTCTAAAATCCTGATTTAGGGTTTTCTTTCCTAATTTTTCCCCAACTCTCCTTCTCCCATGCAGCCACCATGTAGCAGCTTTCATCCTTCTCCACCTTCTCTTCTTCCAAATCTTCCATTTTCACCACCCAACTCCACCATTTCACCTAATTTTTCACCTTTCACTTTTCATCTTTCCTCTATTTTTCTCCCATTCTTCCCCAAAATATCACTTCTATATCACCACCCCACCTCCCAACACGCAGCTACCATAGCCACTATCATACCCACCATTTTTCTTCCATTTTCTAGCTCCACCTTCTAGCCACCACCATAATCTTCCATTGTTCTTCCACTTTCAACCCCATTTCTCCCTACATTTCTTCTCACTTAACTATTTTCTTTCCATACCCTTTCCTTCATATTCCTTATCTCCCCACGATTCCCACATTCACGGTACCATTCTATTTTCTCTTTTTCTCCATTTCTTTTCATTTCCTCAGTCATGGGTCCCAAGAAGCGCATTAAGGTCACAGCTGCTTCCTGTTCACATTACCCCCATCGTACCTCCTCTAGGCGTGCACAGTCTCCATCACTCCCGCGTGAGCCATCACCACCTCAGGTACCAGTCAATCCCATAGACAGAAAGGTAGTGGTTCCCACCCGATTTTTGGATGTAGATACCCTTAAGGCTATAGGGTTGCATGATGAGGTTTTTGCTTTATTGAGTAGGATTGGTTAGGTATAATTTGCATTGTTGAATAGGCCTACATTTGCTGAGTTGACTAGGGAGTTCATTTCTAGTTTTAACCGTAAGTTGTATCCCCTATGTGATCAGGAAAAGTGGCCTAGTGAGATCACATTTAGGCTATTAGGCAACTCTCATACTATTGACATTCACTTGTTTTGTGCTATTTTTGATTTTCCTGAGGAGCACAATATGCTACCTCGTGATTTTAATCCTGATCGTGTGTGGTTTACTCTGACTGTGTCTGGGTTTGGTAGCTATGACCCTAAGATGTCTAAGGCTTCTAGGCTTAAGTCCCCTACACATCGATATATTCAGAAATGGTTGGCTAATACCATCTGTGGTATGGGAGAAAGTCAAGGCACTATTAGTCGTGCTGAATTATTTTTCTTACACTGCATGCTTGAGGGAGAACCCATCAATGGGGGGTATTGGCTTTGTAATCAGTTTCACCATATCGGGACCACTTTAGCTGGCCATATAGAGATGGGGGTATGTCTCTGCTATTGCTGCTCATTTTGATTATCTGGACCTACTAAGGAGGCCCCGGTCCAGGGTCCCAATGCTATTGATGGGGCCATTTTGGTGTCTATAAAGCTGTGCACCTGTCAAGATGGTGCTCTCCTCTTGATTGGAGCTGATGGAGTTACCCTGCCTAGGATAAATCCAATCCCTGTGCCTCATGAGGATGCTGCAGTCTCCCCACCTCCAGAGCTTGCTGATGATGCAAGACCTTCCACTCAGCCTGGCGTAGCTTCCTATGATGCTGTTTTGGCTCGTCTTGACTGCCTGGAGCTGGACCATGCTGCTCGCTTCCAAAGATTAGAATATCACTTTCAAGCCTTGGAAGCTTCTTGTGATCAGAGGATGGATGCCATTGATGGCAAGCTTGATCTCTTGCTTCAGCGTTTCTTCTATCCCCCTCCCTCATCCTAATGTATTTTCATTTTCTTTTGAGAAATTGTAATTGATTTTTCCTAGCTTAGTGGATATTGTATTGGTTACCATTTTGAATTTGACTGTGCTTCATGATACCAGAATCAATTTCTTTGCATATACTTTGCTGATTTATTCGGGTTCTTTTTATCTATTATGTATGCTTTAACATTGAGGACATTGTCTATTTTAAGTGTGGGGGGTCTGGGTTTGACCTTAATTACACATTCTGATCTTAATTGCATATCTGGTGCATGTCTTTCTAACTGGTTTTTAGAGTATGTTGAGCAATGAGCAAGCGATTGATTTTTATTAATAGGTTTTTAAGCCTAAAGGAGCTGACTTTCTTGCTTCTAAACCCGCACTGGGAGGTTTTGAAAATTAAAAGGGTTGATTCACAAATATGATAAAATTGGGACCTAGTAAGTTTTTGGGCCTTGATGTGAATAACTAGTTTTAAGTCATTTCTGTTCTTTGTTAAATGATTCCACTTGTGATTATATGCTCTTTAGAACTTGGTTTGACTCTCTTTTAAACTGCAAATGATCACTGCATATTTTTGAGATGATAAAGGCATTTTTTTCTTTCAGCTACTGGCCAAATAGTTATCCTTGTATTTTGATCCATTATTTCACCCCTTTGAGCTTGAATGACATCTTTTCTTTTTATTATAGCTCAATACAAGCCTAACAGTGAAAAACCATTGCTGCTTTATCTTAGGGAGTAGAAGGGCTTGATAATTATATTGGGAATTGTATTTGAATAAGTGTGAGGGTGATTACACAGTTGATAAAAAAAACTCTCAAAAGAGAAAAGAAAGAAATGAAAAAGAGAATGGAAAAGTTAGTTATTGAATGGAGAAAGTCAAGAAAAAAGATGAAGATGGATTGAAAAGTACTGGGGTGATTGTGCAAAAGCGTTTGATTTTTATATTCCCCTTTGCTCTTCTATTTCTGATGGTCTAACTTTGTTTATCCTTAATATATCCTACATTGACCTTAACCCCATTATAACCTGACTAAATACCTTTTGATCTTTGTGTGCATGTGATTTAGGTGGTGGAGAAGTAAAGGCTTGTCAAGCCTATGATAGGGCATGTTTTCATGAGTTGGTTGAGAGTAAATACAAGCCCGAAACACTTAAGTGAAAGAGAGTATATTAGTGAGGATTTATTATGTTGATTTAACCCTGATGTTGGATTAACCTGACTTACTGATTTGGACTGTTGAGAGAGGAAATTCCTGATTGCTTAGATTTCTTGTAAGGACTAATGTGTGTAGATCTTTGATCATTGTTTAGCACTTTTATTACTTTTTAGGAAGCATGTTCTTGATTTTATGTTTTTTCCCAGGAGTGCAAAAGGTTAAGTGTGGGGGTATTTGATCTGTTAATAATTTTAGTATCTTAAATGCCTTTTGTTTGATCTAATTGGACTCCATATGTGCTCAATTGTTGACATTTAGCTAAGTTTTTGCTTTAGAGTTTAATTAGATGTTTATTGTGAAACTATGCTTAAATGTGGTTATAAATACTCATAAATGAATTATGCTTTTCAGGATATCTTTGAGTGTTTGAGTCCATTAGCATTGAACCGAGCTTGATGACCATTTAAGGAAAGAGATGAATGCTTAAGAAAATTGGTTTTATCCCTAGAAGCAAAAAAAGAAGAGCTGTTATGAAGATTCAAGGTTGCATTTGAAGAAAGTGGTCAACACAGCCTGTGTCATATGACACGGGGTAGGCCATGTACTCCTCTAACTATTTCAAGACTGGGGTCAAATCCTATTTTTGGACAACATGGCCCATGTCACATGACACGGGGTAGGCCGTGTACGTCTCTGTCTTCACAAGGAAAATCAATTTTCAGCCTTGACCGATAACACGGCCCGTGTCATATGACACAGGTTGGTCCGTGTTCTTCTCTGACTTTCAAATTAGTTAGAATTTTGTCACCAGATTCAGACACGGGTAGGGCCGTGTTATATGACACGGCCTGTGTCATCGGCTCAGGAATTTAAATTCGAGTCTTAATGCTAAATTAGGTATCAAAACCTATAAATAGGATTGCTTAGAGTCCCTAAGGGAGATCTGGATGGAGAGAACCGTCAAGGAAACTGAGGGAAACACAAAGACCAAGAAAGAGAGGGATTCGATTGAGGATTGGAGACTCAGATTCGAGCGATCGAAGATCAATCATTCTCAAACCTTAGAAATTAGTTTGATCTTTAGTTTTCTTTTCTTCTTTTGTTCTAAACAATATTTTTCTTTAATCCTTTTTCTGTTTTTAACTTTGCCATGTGTGGCTAAACTTCTTGATTAGTTAAGGGAATATGAAACTCTAGTTTTGATTATGTGAATCTTACATATTTCGTTATATCAATATAATTATGTTTTTATTCATATGTTTCTGTTGTTAAATCAATAAAAAGGTCTTTTTATTCTTGTCAAATTTCAAGAGTGGTAAAACTAGGATTGCTATGCGCGGTTACGGTGGTAAAACTAGTGAAACATATGATCTAAGTAATTTACTCCCAGTGTGTGATTAGATTTTAGTGTGATTAGTTTTCTAATTCTTAATGCAATCATTAGGTAGGTGTAAGAGCGGTTGCTTTACAAATAACTAATGGTTAGTGTTTGATTTGATCGGTTGCTAAATTAAGTGAAACTTAAGGAAGACAGAGGATTTATCTCACAATCACATAAGAACATAATTGATCATGTTGGTATAAAGAGTATGTAAGTTAGCATAATCATATAAATCTAATGGTGGATTCTATCTCTTAACCAATATCTTTAACTTGGTAATTCAATTTGTGTTTACTGTTTTAGTTTAAGTTTAATTTCTTTTGTTAGTTTTAATTAACAAAACCCCCTTTTTATTTTTTACTATTTATTTTTCATCAGAGTTTAATTTAGGAATTGAATTGATAGTGTCAATTGAATTAGTTCTTTGTGGATCGACCCTTGCTTACTACAACTGGTTGTAAGGTTTTTATATTTTTTGTGGAACTTGGAAACTGTTTTTGATATAATTCTTAATCGTATTCCACATCACATCAAGTTTTGGCGTCGTTGCTAGGGAACTAATTTTCCAATTACACTATAAAATTGTTTCCTATTTTTCTCTCTATTTTTGTTTTAATTTTAATAGTTTCAGTTGTTCTCTTCAACTGTCTTGCAAGTGTTCATGTCTGGTGAAGAGGTGAACGAGCAATTGATAAATTTAAGGCAATACTTTGAGTAAATCAGCTCGCAACATCAAATCCCCCTCCAATTCACACCTGCTGACATTGAAGCTGCCCGTCACATAGACCTTTCAAGTTCTGAGGCATCCGAGATATCTGAGCCACCTAAAGAAGTAGTGATGGCAGAAAATACGTTCAGGATATTGGGTGCTCCGGACTTGGACCAACAACCTCTGTGCATAGAAATTCTTGAGAATGAGGAGGCATTTGAGTTGAAATCTGGTCTAATCCATCTTTTGCCATCTTTCAATGGACTAGCCGGAGAAGACCCTAACAAGCATCTGAAGGAAATCCATGTTGTGTGTTCTAGCATGAAGCCCACAGGAATTTCAATGGAGCAAGTCAAGTTGAGAGCTTTTCCATTTTCCCTGAAGGATTCTGCAAAGGATTGGCTATACTATTTGCCACCCGGATCCATCCAGTCATGGCAAGACATGGCTCGAGCTTTCCTGGATAGATATTTCCCTGCTTCAAAGGCCGCCACTATCAGAAAAGAAATTTGCGACATCCAACAAAGGCATGGGGAATCACTTCATGAATACTGGGAGAGATTTAAGAGATTGTGTGCTAGTTGTCCTCAACATTAAATCAATGAACAACTTTTGATACAGTACTTCTATGAAGGTTTGCTAGTGATGGATCGCAACATGATTGATGCTGCCAGTGGAGGAGCTTTGGTTGATAAGACTCCTCGAGAAGCTAGAAACTTGATATCTTGAATGGCTGCAAACTCTCAACAATTTTTTACTCGGAATGATACAGGAATGAGAGCAGTTAAAGAGGCCGACACAACTAGTTTGCAGTGACAAATGATCTAGTTGACTGCCATGGTTCAAAGTTGATGGACAATGGGAAAGCACCGATACAGGCATGTGAGATTTGTTTCTCTTCAGGACATCCCACTGATATGTGTCCCACTCTATAAGAGGACACAAATGAAGAGGCCAAGGCAGTGAGGGGATTTTCTACCCCATCCAAGAATTACAACCCCTACTCCAATATATATAATCCGGGGTGGAGAGATCATCCCAACTTTAGCTATGCAAAGCAGCCCCAAGCTCAACCTCAGACTTATGGACCTCCAGGGTTTCAGCAAAGGCAAACACATTTTCCTCAGAGGCTGAAACAAGTTCAAGCTTCTAGGCAACTTGAGCCTTCGTTGGAAGAGTTAATGAGACAAATGGTCACCAATAATATTCAGTTTCAACAAGAAACAAGGGCCACAATCAGTACCTTGCAAAACCAAGTGGGACAGTTAGCCACTGAGATCAACAAGGTTCATAGTCAGATTTTTAGGAAACTTCCCTCACAGCCAGAGGTGAACCCTAAAGAAAATGCTAGTGCTGTCACTTTGCGAAGTGGGAAGACACTTGACGAATCCATATTTTCCTAAGTCACTGAAGATAAAGCTCAAAAGCCTAAGGAGGTAGAAGAGAATGGGCTCAATTCTAAGACCCCTAAGGTAAGTGTTTCTGAACCACTCCCTAAATATGTCATTAAGGCCCTTTTTTCGAGTAGCTTGGTTAAAAATAAGAAAGAAGAAGCGGATAAAGGGATCTTAGAGACTTTTAGGAAAGTTGAAGTTAATATTCCTCTGTTAGATGCCATTAAGCAAGTGCCTAGATATGCTAAGTTCTTAAAAGAATTATGCACTAACAAAAGGAAGTTGAAAGTTAATGAACGAGTTTCGGTGGGAGCAAATGTTTCAGCTATTTTTAATAAGAAACTCCCAACTAAATGTAAAGATCTTGGCACATTCACTATACCATACACTATCGGTAATGCCAGGTTTGAGAGGGCAATACTAGATTTATATGCATCCATTAATGTCATGCCCTTTTCTATTTATGCATCTTTATATTTAGGACCTTTAGAACTAACTGGAGTCATTATTCAACTGGCAGACAGGTCTAACGCATACCCTAAGGGGGTTGTTGAAGAAATTTTGGTGCAAGTAAATGAATTAGTATTTCTGGCAGATTCCTATGTGCTGGACATGGAGGAGGACAAATCCCCCAACTCTATCCCCGTTCTATTAGGGAGACCATTCCTAAAGACTGCACGGACTAAAATTGATGTGCATTAGGAAACTTTGACAATGGAATTTGATGGAGAGTTGATTAGATTCAACATCTTTGAAGTCATGAGATACCCGAGTGATGTGCACTCCACTTATGTTATTGATTCCTTTAATGTTTTTGAGTATTTAATTTCTGCTGTTTTTGAGTCTAATCAATTTGATGCCCTTGATACAGTTTTGACTCACAGTTTAGATTCCCCAGAATCAAAGAAGGATGACAAAGGAGAGCTATGGAGCGAAGAGGTTGATGAAGTAGTAGCAGCCTTGCATACACTCTCTTCCATTTCAGAAGGACATAAAGTTCTGTATGTTGAGCTACCTATTACCACTGATATACCTAAACCTTCTATTGTGCAGGCACCAGAGTTGGAATTGAAGGAATTACCTGCCCATTTGAAATATATATTTCTGGGTGAGAATGAGACACTCCCAGTGATAATTGCTAAATACCTTACCCAAGAGCAAGAGGAAAGATTAATTTCTGTGTTGAAGGAACACAAGACAGCCATTGGATGGACTATTGCGGACATCAAGGGTATTAGCCCCTCTATTTGCATGCATAGAATCTTAATAGAGGAGGGGGCTAAGCTAGTGAGAGAACCACAGAGGAGGTTGAATCCTCCGATGATGGATGTTGTAAAGAAGGAGATATTGAAGCTCCTAAGTGTAGAGGTCATCTACCCCATTTTTGACAGCAAGTGGGTAAGCCCGGTCCAGGTAGTACCAAAGAAATTTGGCATTACTGTGGTAAGAAATGCTGAGAATGAACTTATTCCCACTAGATTACAGACAGGGTGGCGTGTTTGTATAGATTATAGAAAATTGAATGCTGCCACCAGAAAAGACCACTTCCCTTTACCCTTTATTGATCAAATGTTAGAGAGGTTAGATGGTCATTCTCATTATTGTTTCCTAGATGGATTTTCAGGTTATAACCTGATTACTATCGCTCTGGAAGATCAGGACAAGACCACTTTTACTTATCCTTTTAGTACCTTTGCTTATAGGTAAATGCCTTTTGGACCTTGCAATGCTTGAGGGACCTTTCAGAGATGTATAGTGAGTCTATTTTCTGATTATATAGAGAACATCATTGAGGTCTTCATGGATGATTTTAGTGTATTTGGGAATAGCTTTGAGAAATGCTTGGAACATTTAGCATTGGTTTTAAAAAGATGTATTGACACTAACCTTGTTTTAAATTGGGAAAAATGTCATTTCATGGTAGAAGAAGGTATTGTGTTAGGTCATGTAATCTCTGCTAGGGGCATTGAAGTCGATAAAGCTAAGGTAGAACTTGTGCGTTCATTACCCCTGCCCACTAGTGTGCAGGACATTCGTTCTTTTCTTGGTCATGCAGGTTTCTATCGACGCTTCATCAAAAACTTCTCCAAGATATCAGCACCCCTCTGCACACTTCTCTAAAAAGATATGTCATTCTATTTTAATGAGAAGTGTATGGAGGCTTTTACTAAACTTAAGGAGTTAATGACCGAGGCACCTATCATTAGGCCACCAAATTGGGAGCTTCCATTCGAGTTAATGTGTGATGCAAGTGACTTTGTAATAGGGGCTGTCTTAGGACAACAAGTTGATAGGGTTCCTTATGCTATTTACTATGCATCAAGGACCCTAAATGATACTCAACTGAACTATTCTACAACTGAAAAAGAGCTTCTTGCTGTAGTTTTTGCTTTAGAGAAATTTAGATCATATTTAATTAGTTCTAAAGTAATTATTTTTTCTGATCATGCAACATTGAAGTACCTACTGGCAAAGAAGGAGGCGAAACCAAGATTGCTCTAATGGATTCGGTTGCTCCAAGAGTTTGACTTAGAAATTAAAAATAAAAAAGGGAGCGAAAACCTTATGGCAGACCATTTGAGCAGGTTAGTGACTAAAGAGGAGGACATACCTATCTAAGAAAGCTTTCCGGATGAGCATTTAATAGCTGTCATAACCATCATTCCGTGGTATTCTGATATTGCTAATTACTTGGCCACCAAGGACTTTCCGAAGGGCCTGAATAAGGCGCAGCGAGATAAGCTGAAGAGTGATTGCAAGTATTACATTTGGGAAGATCCTTACCTTTGGAAGCATTGTGCTGATCAAGTGATTCGGAGATGCATTCCAGATTCAGAGACTCACTCCGTTCTCTCTTTTTGTCATACCTATACCTGTGGAGGACATTTCGGCATGAAGAGGACAACCAATAAAGTACTTGACAGTGGTTTCTACTGGCCCACCATCTTTAAGGATGCTTATAACTTCTGTAAGTCATGTGACCGCTGTCAAAGAACAGGTAATATTGGTTCGCAAAATCAAATGCCTCAAACTCCAATAATCTTTGTAGAAATCTTTGATATTTGGGGTATTAACTTCATAGGACTATTCCCTCCTTCTTTTGATTTCTCCTATATTCTTTTAGCTGTGGATTATGTTTCAAAATGGGTGGAAGCTAAAGCCATTAAATCTAATGATTCTAAGACTGTTGTGGATTTTGTGAAGTCTTATATTTTTTTTAGGTTTGGTACTCCTAGAGCCATCATTAGTGATCAAGGGACATATTTTTGTAACAGAATCTTTGATGCCCTTTTGAAGAAATATGGTGTGGTGCACCAGACCTCAACTCCTTACCATCCTCAGACGAATGGACAAACTGAGGTGTCCAATTGGGAAATCAAGTCTAACCTTGAAAAAACTGTGAATCCAACGCGCAAGGATTGGAGTACTAGACTTGCTGATGCTTTATGGGCTTATCAGACTGCATACAAGACCCCGATTGGCATGTCCCCATTTCAATTGGTGTATGGGAAGCCTTGTCACTTGCCAGTAGAGCTGGAACATCGATCTTACTGGGCTATTAAGCAAGTTAACTTGAACTTGGAAGGTGCTGGTAAGCAAAGAAAGCTCCAATTACAAGAGTTGGAAAAACTGAGGAATGAGGCCTTTGAGAGTGCCCTCATTTACAAGGCCAAGACCAAAGCATTCCATGATCACATGATCGCTAGGAAAAGCTTCAACAAAGGCCAAAGAGTGTTGCTATACTAATCCAGACTCAAATTATTTCTAGGTAAGCTACATTCTAAATGGATTGGACCATTTGTAGTAACTACTATTTTTTCTTCTGGTGCAGTGGAGATCATGAATGAGGCATCTGAAAAGACATTCAAGGTCAATGGGCACCGTCTCAAGCCTTACCATGAGCTTCCGGAGAATGCAGAAGTTGAGGACATGCCTCTTCTCCATCCATCTTATACAGAACAATGAGGAGCGTTGCAATGTCTAGCTGAGGACAATAAACTAAGCGCTTATTGGGAGGCAACCCAACCAGATTTGCTTTCTTTTTCCTTTCTATTTTGCGTTGTTTAGTTTCTTAGTTTAGCCCATTTTAATGTGTTTCTTACTTGATGATACTTGTATCTTTGCCGGTATTTGTGTTTTGACATGCTCAGTTTTGGTTTAATTGCATGAGTTCATGGTTTGTTAAGTGCGTGCAGTCATGAGGAGCAGATTGGAGTGATTTTATAAGTCAGAAGCCTACACGGGGTGGGCCGTGTCAATTGACACGGCCCGTGTTCCCATGACAGTAATCCCAGCTGCTTACAGAGAGGTACACGGGGTGGGTCGTGTCACATGACACGACCCGTGTTCTCGTAGGTAGCAGGTTCTGTATTCTTTACAAAGAGGTACACGGTATGGGCCGTGTCACATGACACGCCCCTTGTTCTTATACACCCAGGACTATTCTTTACAGAGAGGTACACGAGGAGGGCCGTGTCCCATGACACGGCCCGTGTTATCGTTCTAGCAACTTTAAAACCCTGATTTAGGGTTTTCTTTCCTAATTTTTCCCTAACTCTCCTTCTCCTACGTAGCCACCACGCAACAGCTCTCATCCTTCTCCACTTTCTCCTCTTCCAATCCTTCCATTTTCACCACCCAACTCCACTATTTCACCCAATTTTTCACCTTTCATCTTCCATCTTTCCTCCATTTTTCTCCCTTCTTCCCCAAAAATCACCTCTATATCACCACCCCACCTCCCAACACTCGGCTACCATAGCCACCATCATACCCACCATTTTTTTTCCATTTTCTAGCTCCACCTTCTAGCCACCACCATAATCTTCCATTGTTCTTCCACTTTTAACCCTATTTCTTCCTACATTTCTTCTCACTTAACTACCTTATTTCTATACCCTTTCCTTCACATTCCCTATCTCCCCACCATTCCCACGTTCACGGTACCATTCCATTTTCTCCTTTTCTCCATTTCTTTTCATTTCCTCAATCATGGGTCCCAAGAAGTGCATTAAGGTCCCAGCTACTTCCTGTTCACACCACCCCTATCGTACCTCCTCTAGGCGTGCACGGTCTCCATCACCCCCACGTGAGCCATCACCACCTTAGGTATCAGTCAATCCCATAGACAGAAAAGTAGTGGTTCCCACCCGATTTTTGGATGTAGATACCCTTAAGGCTATAGGGTTGCATGATGAGGTTTTTGCTTTATTGAGTAGGATTGGTTGGGTAGAATTTGCACTGTTGAATAGGCCTACATTTACTGAGTTGACTAGGGAGTTCATTTCTAGTTTTAACCGTAAGTTGTATCCCCTATGTGATCAGGAAAAGTGGCCTGGTGAGATCACATTTAGGCTGTTAGGCAACTCTCATACTGTTGACATTCATTTGTTTCGTGCTATTTTTTATTTTCCTAAGGGGCACAATATACTACCCCGTGATTTTAATCCTGATCGTGTGTGGTCTGCTCTGACTGTGTCTAGGTCTGGTAGCTATGACCCTAAGATGTCTAAGGCTTTTAAGCTTAGGTCCCCTGCACATCGATATATTCAGAAATGGTTAGCTAATACCATCTGTGGTAGGGGGAAAGTCAAGGCACCATTAGTCATTCCGAATTATTTTTCTTACACTACATGCTTGAGGGAGAACCCGTCAATGGGGGGTATTGGCTTTGTAATCAGTTTCACCATGTTGGGACCACTTTAGCTGGCCGTATAGTGATGGGTGGTATGTATCTGCTATTACTACTCATTTTGATTATCTGGACCTGCTGGAGGAAGCCCCGGTCCAGGGTCCCAATGCTATTGATGGGGCCATTTTGGTGTCTATGAAGCTGTGCACCCGTCAAGATGATGCTTTCCTCTTGATTGGAGCTGATGGAGTTACCATGCCTAGGATAGATCCAATCCTTGCGCCTCATGAGGATGCTGCAGTCTCCCCATCTCCAGAGTTTACTGATGATGCAGGACTTTCCACTCAGCCTGGCATAGCTGCCTATGATGCTGTTTTGGCTCGTATTGACCGCCTGGAGTTGGACCATGTCGCTCGTTTCCAAAGATTAGAAGATCATTTTCAAGCCTTGGAAGCTTCTCGTGATCAGAGGATGGATGCCATTGATGGCAAGCTTGATCTCTTGCTTCAGAGTTTCTCTTATCCCCCTCCCCCATCCTGATGTATTTTCATTTTCTTTTGAGAAATTATAATTGATTTTGCCTAACTTAGTGGACATTGTATTGGTTACCATTTTGAATTTGACTGTGCTTCATGATATCGGAATCAATTTTATTTGCATATGCTTTGCTGATTTATTTGGGTTCCTTTTATCTGTTGTGTATGCTTTGACATTGAGGACACTATCTATTTTAAGTGTGGGGGGGATCTGGGTTTGACCTTAATTGCACATTCTAATCTTAATTGCATATCTGGTACATGTTTTTCTAACTGGTGTTTAGAGTATATTGAGTAATGAGCAAGCGATTGATTTTTATTGATAGGTTTTTAAGCCTAAAGGAGCTGACTTTCTTACTTCTAAACCCACACTAGGAGGTTTTGAAAATTGAAAGGTTGATTCACAAATATGATAAAATTTGGACCTAGTGAGTTTTTGGGCCTTGATGTGAATGACTAGTTTTAAGTCATTTCTGTTCTTTGTTGAATGATTCCATTTGTGATTATATGCTCTTTAGAACTTGGTTTGACTCTCTTTTAAACTACAAATGATCACTGCACATTTTTGAGATGATAAAGGCATTTCTTTCTTTTAGCCACTGGCCAAATAGTTGTCCTTGTATTTTGATCCATTGTTTCACCCCTTTGAGCATGAATGACGTCTTTTCTTTTTATTATTGCTCAATACAAGCCTAACAATGAAAAACCATTGCTGGCCTGCCTTAGGGAGTAGAAGAGCTTGATAATTATGTTAGGAATTGTATTTGAATAAGTATGGGGGTGATTACACTGTTGATAAAAAAACTCTCAAAAGAGAAAAGAAAGAAATGAAAAAGAGAATAGAAAAGTTGGTTATTGAATAGAGAATGTCAAGCAAAAGATGAAGATGGATTGAAAAGTGCTGAGGTGATTGTACAAAAGCGTTTAATTTTTATATTCCCCTTTGCTCTTATATTTTTGATGGTCTAACTTTGTTTATCCTTGATATATCCTACCTTGACCTTGACCCCATTACAACCTGATTAAAGACCTTTTGATCTTTGTGTGCATGTGATTTAGGTGGTGGAGAAATAGAGGCTTGTCAAACCTATGATAGGGGATGTTTTCATGAGTTGGTTGAGAGTAAATACAAGCCTGAAACACTTGAGTGAAAGATAGTATATCAGTGAGGATTTATCATGTTGATTTAACCCTGATATTGGATTGACCTGACTTGCTGATTTGGACTGTTGAGAGAGGAAATTCCTGATTGCTTAGATTCCTTGTAAGGACTAATGTGTGTAGATCTTTGCTCATTATTTAGTACTTTTATTACTTTTTGGGAAGCATGTGCTTGATTTTATGTTTTTACCCAAGAGTGCAAAATGTTAAGTGTAGGAGTATTTGATCTGTTAATAATTTCAGTATCTTAAATTTCTTTTGTTTGATCTAATTAGACTCCATATGTGCTCAATTATTGACATTTAGCTAAGTTTCTGCTTTAGAGCTTAATTGGATGTTTATTGTGAAACTATGCTTAAATGTGGTTATAAACACTCATAAATGAATTATGCTTTTCAAGATATCTTTGAGTGTTTGAGTCCATTAGCATTGAACTGAGCTTGATGACCATTTAAGGAGAGAGATAAATGCTTAAGAAGATCGGTTTTATCCCTAGAAGCAAAGAAAGAAGAGCTGTTATGAAGATTCAAGGTTGCACTTGAAGAAAGTGGTCAACACAGCCCGCGTCATATGACACAGGGTAGGCCGTGTACTCCTCTGACTATTTCAAAACTGGGGTCAAATCCTATTTTTGAACAACACGGCCCTTGTCACATGACACGGGATAGGCCGTGTACGTCTCTGTCTTCACAAGGTAAATCATTTTTCAGCCTTGACCGATAACACGGCCCGTGTCATATGACACGGGTTGGGCCATGTTCTTTTTTGACTTTGAAATTAGTTAGAATTTTGTCACCAGATTCAGACACGGGTAGGGCTGTGTTATATGACACAGCCCGTGTCATCGGCTCAGGAATTTAAATTCGAGTCTTATTGCTAAATTAGGTATCAAAACCTATAAATAGGGTTGTTTAGAGTCCCTAAGGGTGATCTGGACAGAGAGAGCCGTCAAGGAAACTGAGGGAAACACAAAGACCAAGAAAGAGAGGGATTCAATTGAGGATTGGAGACTCGGATTCGAGCGATCGAAGATCAATCATTCTCAAACCTTGGAAACTAGTTTGATCTTTAGTTTTCTTTTCTTTTTTTGTTCTAAACAATGTTTTTCTTTAATCCTTCTTCTGTTTTTAACTTTGCTATATGTGGCTAAACTTCTTGATTGGTTAAGGGAAGATGAAACTCTAGTTTTGATTATGCAAATCTTGCATATTTCTTTATATCAATATAATTATGTTTTTATTCATATGTTTCTGTTCTTAAATCAATATAAAGGTCTTTATATTCTTGTCAAATTTCAAGAGTGGTGAAACTAGGATTGCTATGCACGGTTATGGTGGTAAAACTAGTAAAACATATGATCTAAGTAATTTAATTTCAGTGTGTGATTAGATCTTAGTGTGATTAGTTTTCTAATTCTTAATGCAACCATTAGGTTGGTGTAAGAGCGGTTACTTTATAAATAACTAATGGTTAGGGTTTGATTTGAGCAGTTGTTGAATTAAGCAAAACTTAAGGAAGACAAAGGATTTATCTCACAATCACATAAGAACATAATTGATCATGTTGGTATAAAGAGTATGTAAGTTAGCATAATCATATAAATCTAGTGGTGGATTCTATCTCTTAACCAATATCTTTAACTTGGTAATTCAATTTGTGTTTACTGTTTTGTTTAAGTTTAATTTCTTTTGTTAGTTTTAATTAACAAAACCCTTTTTTTTTTTTTACTTTTTACTATTTATTTTTCATCAGAGTTTAATTTAGGAATTGGATTGATAGTGTCAATTGAATTAGTTATCTGTGGATCGACCCTTGCTTACTACAACTGGTTGCAAGGTTTTTATATTTTTGGTGGAACTTGGCAACTGTTTTTGATATAATTCTTAATCGTATTCCACACTACATCATTGGGCCCAAGAGATAATTTGAAAAACTTCTTTCAAAGTACCAAAACCACCCGGAAAGGTAATGAATCCATTAGAATTTTTAAGCATTGCCCTCATTCGTCTATGCATAGATGATACTTGAAGTTCCTGCCTAATTATTTTTCCAATGATGTTCTTTTGAGTTAAAGGTCCAGGAATGATACTTAAAACTTGACCTCCTCTTAGATGTGTAGAAAGTGATACAGCCCCCATTAACCCAATGCTACCTCCCCCATATACTACACGAATATTCCTCGCAGCAAGTGTTCTACCAATAGTGCTTGCTACATTTACAAATTCTACACCATTCCCATAACTTGACCCACAAAATACACAGATATTGGTAAGTCTACGAATAGAAGCTCCTTTCATTTCTATACTCACACTCCATTCGAATGATTATGAGTTGGAAGAAAGTGAAGAAAATGAAATGTTTAAATTAGGAGGAGAATGGAAAAAGGTAATGATAACACCTAAATGGGTAAGTTGGCTGTTGTCAGAAAAGTTTGAAAATAAGAAACACAGTTTTTTTTACTATTTTTTTATTTTTTATTTTCTTTTTATTTTTATTTTTTTTACTTCAAGAAGACCATCAGGGTACAAAAGTCTAGAAACCTCTGAAGCACCCTGCCCAAAGGATCGTCTGTCCAAAATCAAAATAAAACAAAATCATACAAAAATAAAATTATAATAACAAATAGTGGCATATCTTTGAATTGCATGTCACCAGTGCAATAAACATTCACTCCCATTTATTTGAAGAAAATAAAAAGAGAACAAAGAAACCATCGAGGGTTTCCATCCTGGGTCTGGAACTTGGAGAGCTCACACTTGAGTTTGTAACATTAACAAAGATGCTAAAAATCTGAAACCCACAATGTCCAAGATCCAGAACGCCCCATCCTAGGGCGTTGAAAGCCCCTTCTAATAAAAGAGAAGATCAAACTTAGATGTCTCATACGTTTTGGCAGCCACGAGTTACTTCTCACTAATAACTAAAGTGGGACGCTTCTGCCTTTCCATCAACTCCATAGTGCTTAAATGGTGAACATTAGGTTGTGGAGTGCGGCTATCTACAGAGTATGGTACACGAACCTTTTTTAAGGACCAGCGTAAAAGGTCCACTCGAGTCAATGACGGGTCTGTCATTGGCAAGAGCTCCACACTCAATTAAGAGCATTGTACTCTTTCGATTGCCCTTTTTATTTTTATTATTTTTTAAGAGATGAACAAAATAATATATACATGTTGTTATGATTATGGCTCACATCTTTCTCTGGTTTTATGCTCAGTAACGGCTTAAACGCCTTCTATGAGTCGAGGATAAACTTCTCATCTAATTTTCATATAAATTAAAAAACAAGATCTTTTTGAGTCAAATTCCCAAGACTGTAATGCTTTTGCTCGTCCCTGAAGAGATTCCACAAATTAAGAAGTTCACGATGTACAACTCCATAAGAATGCATCTCAATAATCAATAAGATATTATCTAATGACTCATTACTCAGTCTATTCTTAATAAAATATATTTTATCTTCTCAATTTGTAAAAACTATTCCCAAAGAATGACATCGCGTGTTACAATTCCATCATGCACATTTATGATAAACTACCATTCTTTTTGCTCTTCTCCTTTTAGAATACGAACTTTTACTAAGACCTGGCATGTATGGGACAAATAAATTTAAAGATTCACTAGCTAAATGAAATTTTGCTTCGATTATCCAGCGTATATCTTCTGGGATGCCCTTTTGCATTAATAGTCTTAGTCTTTCACAGCTAACTTTGTAGATTTTTGTTAGAGCATTTTGAGGAAGAGAAGGAAAATACTTTCTTAAATTCAAGAGAATAATATCCATTTTAAAGGAGAATGAATTAGTTATTATGGGAAACTAAAAAATAAATCGACTTGGGAGTCTTAGAGTACCATTATTCGCCATTTAACCAGGGTGACAAAGAATTGTAAAAAGAAAGCAACAAAATTAAAATAAATTCTTCTCATAACATGGATTAGAAAGGAAGATGAATTCTACCTCAATAACTTAGTTTTCCAGAAATGGTTTGAATCTTTGTCCATTGACCTTAAATATATTACTATTCCTAGGGTTCTCAATGTCTATGGAACCATGAGAATATACATGTTTGACAATAAAAGGGCCAGTCTACCTAGATCTCAATTTTCTAGGGAATAGGTGAAGACGAGAACTATAAAACAAAACTTTTTGACTAATTTCAAAAGATTTTCTCAAAATTGATTTGTCATGAAAAGCTTTTATTCTAGCTTTATAAATTTTTGAGTTTTCATATGCATCATTTCTCAATTCCTCAAGTTCATTTAATTGTAATTTGCGTAACTTGCAAGCATCATCAAAATTTAAGTTGAAAGCTTCAATGACCCAAAATGCTTTATGCTCCAGTTCTACAAGCAAGTGACAAGGTCTTCCATAGACTAACCGATAGGCTCACATGCCTAAAGATGTTTTGAAAGCAATACGGTAAGCCCAAAGTGCATCATTTAGTCTTAAAGACTAATCTTTACGATTTGGGTTAACCATTTTTTCCAAAACTTGTTTAATCTCCCTATTTACTAATTCTACTTGTCCACTTGTCTAAGGATGATAAGGGGTGGTAATTTTGTGTATAATATCATATTTCTTCATTAAAGATTCAAATGATTTATTATAAAAATGTGTTCCCGCATCACTGATGATAGCTCAAGGGATTCCAAATCGACTCAAAACATTTTTTTTTAGAAATTTACGAACAGTTTTATGATTATTGTGTTGACATAGAATCACCTCAATCCATTTTGAGACATAATCAACTGTAACCAAAATATATACAAATCCAAATGATGATAGAATCCCCAATAATCAAAAATTTCAATGACAATTATAGGGTTCAGAGGCATCATGTCTCATTTAGAAATGGAACCTAATTTCTGACAATTTTCACAACTTTTGCAAAAAGTATAGCTATCCTTAAATAAAGTAGGCCAATAAAATCCTCACTACAAGATTTTTGCAGCTGTTTTCTTTAAAGAAAAATGACCTTCACATACTTCTGAATGACAAAATTTAATGACACTACCTACCTCACTGTCAGGTACACATCTCCGAAAGATTTGATCAGGGTAATATTTGAACAAATATGAGTCATCCCAATAACAAAATTTCACCTCAGTCAAAAACTTTTTTCTATCTTAGTGTGTCCAATGAGGTGGCATCTTACCTGTTACAAGAAAATTGACAATGTTAGCAAACCAAGGCATAGAATTGACAGAAAATAAAAATTCATCAGGAAAAGAATCATTGATAGGTATGTTATCAAAAGATGAGCCTATTATAAGTCTGGACAAATGATCTGTAACAATATTTTTAACTTCTTTCTTATCTTTTATTGTGATGTTGAATTCTTAAAGCAACAAGATCCGCCGTATCAACCTAGGTTAGGCATCTTGCTTAGACATTAAATATCTAATAGCAGCATGATCGGTGAAAACAATAATAAAAGAACCAATTAAATAAGCTCAAAATTTGTCCGATGCAAAAATTACAACAAGTAGTTCTTTTTCAGTAGTGGTGTAATTCATTTGTGCACTATTCAAAGTTTGACTTGCATAATAAATTACATGGCTTACCTTCCTTTCTCTGGCCTAAAACAGTGCCAATAATAAAATTACTAGCATCACACATCAACTTAAAAGGCAAAGAACAGTCAGAGGATTGCATGATAGGAGCAGATGTCAAAAGACTAAATAATTTTTCAAAAGATTTTTGATAATCTTGAGTCCAATCAAATGTGCATCTTTTGTTAGAAGATTACATAATGGTCTAGATATGACATTAAAGTCCTTAATGAATCTTCTGTAAAATCCTGCATGTCCTAAAAAGGAACGACCTTCCCTGACTATTTTTGGGGAAGGCAAATGAGCAATTAATTCAAATTTAACCTTATCAACTTCAATTTCCTTAGAAGATATCACATGACCTAATACTATTCTTGAGGTAACCATGTAATGACATTTTTCCTAGTTTAACATAAATCATTTTTCGTTGCATCTTTTAAGAACTTTTTCTAAATTATCAAGATAATTTTCAAAAGAATTTCCAAAAATTGTTAGGTCATCCATGAAAATCTCTAAATAATGCTTAATCATGTCATTAAAGATACTTAGCATGCATCTTTGGAAAGTTTTCGAAGGATTACAAAGACCAAAAGATATTCTTCTATATGCAAAAGTGTCAAAGGGGCACGTAAAAGTGGTCTTTTCTTAATCCTCTAATGCAATTAGTATTTGATTATACCCTGAATAACTATCAAGAAAACAATAGTAGGGATGTCCTACTACTATTTCCAGAATTTGATCAAGAAATGGCAAGGAGAAATGATCTTTCGTAGTGGCTACATTCAATTTTCTAAAATCAATACACATATGTCAACTGGATGAGACTCGCATAGGTATTAATTCACCTTTTTCATTTTCAACCACTGTTATTCCATATTTTTTAGGCACAACTTATGTAGGGCCTACCCACTGGCTATTAGAGATAGGGTAGATAATTCTAACATCAAGTAATTTGAGAATTTCAGCTCTAATTACCTCTTTCATGTGTGAATTTAATCTTCTTTGGGTTGTAGATGTTTTAGCATTATCCTCTAAATATATTCTATGTATACAAATTAAAGTATTAATACATTTTATGTCCTTTAATGTCCATTCAATTACAATTTTATGCTTTTTATGTACTTCTATCAATATACCTTCTTATTCTTTGGTAAGGGATGAGGAAATTACCACTAGAAAGCTTTGTTCTTCTTCCAAAAATGTGTACTTCAACCTAGCAAGTAATGACTTTAGTTCTAGTGTGGGTACTTCTTCATGAGTATTATTGATAGTAATATATTTTATTCATTTTATAATCCTTTCATTGGGCTTCTTAAGGTTCAATTAGGCTTAATTAAGTTGGTTTTGTTATATTTATTTATATTAAGATTAATTGGATCATTGAAAGAATTATTGCTTGAATTAACTTTAATTTATGTATTTGGCAGTGTTTAGTAAATTGGTTATAATTTGAGTTTCAAGTATCTGATTGATGTGATTCAGGTCTTATAGAAAAAGTTAAGACAATTCTCTACAACTTTCATGAAGACCTCAAGAGACAAATCATACGTTTGGATAATTTAAATTGGAGTTGAAGCAAGAACTAAAGTATTGATCCTAACAATTTGACCTCTGCACACTCATCAACCCATTTCTTGAGCTATAAGAGTCCAATTAACACCAAATTAGTGACATTGGAAGGTTAAGACCCAAATCTACAACTTTTATGAAGAACACAAGAGTCAATTTAAAAGTATAATAGGTCATATTGGGCCTAGAAGTCAGAACAAAGGAGTTGTAGCTGAGTCTAAATAGTATACAAAGATTCGGTCATATCTCAAGCTGTAGGAATGATTTTAGGCTGAAACTAGTGGCATTGGAAATCTAAGACAAAATCATACAACTTTCATCAAGACCACTTTTCCATTTTTTAACGATAACTATGAGTTTAGTACTAAATTATTTCGGAGATAACAATCTCAATAATTTTTCACTCATTCACAATTATCAAACAACTCATTTGGCATTTTCCACTCATTCACCCACTCATCCATTCACTCATTAAACTAATCCATTGTCATTTTGTTTCCCTAAGCTCTATAAAAGGGAGCATTGGCTGCTCATTTGGTCATCTTGGTTTAGAGATCAAGATCATGCTATTGTGTTATTTGTTTCTTGTAGTTTTCTTTTGTTCTAAATTGAAGTTATGTTCATCTTCTTCTTCTTTTTCTCTCTCTCTTTTCTCTTATCTATGAGTAACTAATTTTCATTTTAATTGGGGTGAAGGGTGAAGCATTTGGTAATGAAATAAGGTTAGATTAATCTCTTTCTTATGCTTAAATAATATATTATCAAGTGGTCATTATATATATTGTATTTTATTTTCAATAATTTTAGAAACCCTCCTTGTAAAGTAGAGATCTTGATTTGTTGCAGACAAGATATTAGCACAATGAATGCTTGAGTCCATTTATAAGTGGTGGTATTAATAGATAATTAAAGTAACCATAATATAATTACATATATAATCTTAAATGAACTTTGAATGTGTATTTTTCGATTGGAACCTCCATCATGTGTGGATTCTAATTGAGTTATAAAAAAAATTAATTTTGTTCTCAATTTACTTACCAATAGTGGATCTCCTAACCTAAGTAAATCTTTTTTATTTGTGACTAAGTTTTATCACATTTATTGTTATGACAAAATCTTTTTTTTACTTCAAAGAATTTTTCTTCATCAATTCCCTGTGGATCGACCTCAAACTTTCGAGAATTTATTACTTAAGATAATCTGCACTTGGGTTTGTAACTTAAAATTCACATCAAGTTTTTGGCGCTGTTGCCGAGGAATTGATTTAAAGAACAAATTTATTAATGTCTTATTTCTTTAAGTAAACTTCACCATCTTGTATATATATATTTTTTTCTACTCTTTTAATTTTCTTACTTACTAACTTACAAACTTAGGTTCGTGTAGGCCTTTGCATGTCAGTCCATAAATAAGGTTCGTGTGCCATGCTCTGTAAAAAGTTGTACTGTCCATTCCTAGGATTTTCCCCAGGCTCTGGATGATTAATGGACAGATAGAAGCGTCCTGTCTTTATAGTGCACGTGAAATTGTTACTGAGCCATATACTTACTTTAATTAGTAGGTCTCTATGGCGAGTTCTGACTTGCTGCGGCAAAGTACCACCTTGTTAGAATATAGGTCATTAATTAGGTTTGCAGGAAGATAGGGCTATTATTTCTTAAGCGAGACGGAAAAGGGCTCAAAGGTTTTGTGGCCTGTTTTGGCAGGGTGTTCCTAATCCTTGTGGAGTTCTTATGTTGCACTAGTGACACGCAACTCAAAGATATGTCACCATTTGTTATTATAATGTTTTCTTTATCTTATATGATTTTATTTTATTTTGGTTTTGGACAGACGATCCTTTAGGCAGGGTCCTTCAAGGATTTCTAGACTTTTTTACCATGATGGTTTTCGTAAAGTATAAAAAAAAAAGTAAAAAAAAATTGTGTTTCTTATTTTCAAACTTTTTTGACAATAGCCAACCTACTCATTTAAGCGTTATCATTACCTTTTTCTATTCTCTTCCCTATTTAGACACTTCATTTTCTTCACTTTCTTCTAACTTATAATCATTCAAATGGAGTGTGAGTGTAGAAATAGAGGAAGCTTCTGTTCGTAGACTTACCAATATCTGTGTATTTTATGGGTCAAGTTATGGAAAGGGTGTAGAGTTTGTAAACACAGCAAGCACTATTGGTAGAACACTTGCTGCGAGAAACATTCGTGTAGTATATGGAGGAGGTAGCATTGGGTTAATGGGGGTTGTATCACTTTCTACACATCTAAGATGCGGTCAAGTTTTAGGTATCATTCCTAAATCTTTAACTCAAAAGAACATCACTGGAAAAACAATTGGGGCAGGAACTTCAAGTATCATCTATGCATAGATGAATGAGGGCAATGCTTGAAAACTTTGATGCATTCATTGCCTTACCAGGTGATTTTGGTACTTTGGAAGAAGTTTTTCAAATTATCTCTTGGGCTCAACTGAACATCCACCATAAACTCATAGGTTTATTGAATGTTAATAGTTTCTTTGATAATTTGTTATCTTTTCTTGACCACATTGTGGAACAGAACTTTATCACACTTTTGGCAAGATAACTCCTTATATATGCTTCCACTGTTGATGAATTAATTGATAAATTACAAGCTTTTATTTATGAACATGATCCAGTAATATCTCAGATAGATTGGTCAGAATGAAGCAGCAATGGAGGTAGCAAGGAATGTGGGTGTGATCTGACACTTCATCCATAATTTTCATTTACCTTTGGTTTTATTCATCGTACTTTATTTCTGTTTAAATTTGTGTAATGTTTCTTTTTTTCAGTAATTACAACAACAAATAATATCTTCTATCCTTTACTTATCTATATTTTGATATTGAGGACAATGTTGTGATCTGGTTGGGAGGAAATAATAGTTGAAATGAAAAAAAAACTAAAAAAAAATTAGAAAAATATGTTTATTGATATGTTTGTCAGTAACTTACTAACAGCAAAACTAATTAAGAATGGCAGAGTAAGGAATGAATTATGTCCTTGAAGTAAATTTACTCTTGAGACGTATCAAAATTGGTGGCAGAGTGAGGAGTAATTAAGTAGATAACTATTTTGTATGAAAGTAGCAATTCAAATTCAGGGAACATAGCATGATTGAGTAAATTGTCTTCTTTCTTAAAAATCACATGCTTGGTTATGGATGTTGAATTAGTAGACTGAGAATGATAGAAAATACCTTGTGAGATTTTGAGCCTATTGATGAATGGATTGAACTTTTGCACCATTTTTTTCTTTCTTGTGTGATTTTCACTCATAGAATTGTTATTCTAGAACTTGTTTTGACCCTATTTGAGGCTACATTTTCATATGTATACATAAACATGATTGAAGCATTTTTTTTAAAATAACTACTTTAACCAAATAACCAACATTGTATATTTTCTCTTGCTTAACCCCTTTGAGTTTATTTGATCATTCCTTATTTTTAACTCATTACATGACTTTAAAAGAAAAAAAAACATGTTCTTACCTAACCTTAAGGAATAAGAGAGCATTGTCATTGGATGAGTTCTTGAACAAGTGTGATGGTGTTTGTACAAAACGGTTGATGAAAAAGGAAAAAGTAGTCATCTAAACAAAACAAAACAAAATAAAAAAAATGTAAAGAAAGGTCAATAAGGTAAAAAGGCAAAGCGAAAAGAATATGTAAAGGGAATTTGCATTATGTTGGGATGAACTTTTCATGTTTGTTATTTTAACTCAACCCTAATGCTCTTTTATTCTCTTTAGTATTTAACTTGTTATATCCATATTATCCTCTTCCTTTACCTTGACCCCATTACAACCTTGAATAAAGTCCTGTTGACTTTTGTGTGCATGTGTTTTGAGTAGTGGAGAAGTAAAAGACAAGCAAGCTTATGGTAGTGAAATTTTCATGGGTTGAATTGAGTGAAATACCTATTTTTTAAACACTTGAGGGATTGAGAGTGAATCTTGTGAAGATCTATCATTTTTGACTCATGCTTTTCAATTGAAGTTTCCTTACTTGTTGGTTGAGATGTGAAGAAATGTTACCTCATAAATGTTTTGATCCCTTGAATCTTTGGTTGCTCTTCATTCTTATAAACTTTTGTATTCTTAAATATTATTAGAAATTGAGTCTTTTAGAATTTCTAGCTTTTGAGTTTGTGTTGTTTTTCTTTGTTCCCTAACTTTGGTCTTATGTGTTTTGCCTAGGAGTGCAAAAGTTAAGTGTAGGGGAATTTAATAGCAATATATTTTATTCATTTTATAATCCTTTCACTGAGGTTATTAAGGTTCAATTAGATTCAATTAATTTAGTTTTGTTACATTTATTGATATTGAGCTTAATTGGATCGTTGAAATAATTATTGCTTGAATTGGCTTTAATTTATCTATTTGGCAGCATTCAGTAAACTAGTTATAATTTGAGTTTCAAATATCTGATTGATGTGATTCTAGTCTTGTAAGAAAGTTAAGACAATTCTCTACAACTTTCATGAAGACTTAATCACACGTTTGGATAATTTAAATTTGAGTTGAAGCAAGAACTAGAGTGTTGATTTTGACAGTTTGATCTCTGCACACTCATCAGCCCATTTCTTGAGCTATAGGAGTCCAATTGACACCAAACAAGTGGCATCAGAAGGTTAATACCTAAATCTATAACTTTTATGAAGAACATAAGAGTCAATTCAGAAGTATAGTAGGTCATATTGGGCCTATAAGTCAGAACAGAGGAGTTGTAGTTAGGCCTGAATAATGTACAAAAATTAGGTCATATCTCGAGCTGTAGGAATGATTTTGGACTAAAACTAGCAGTATTAGAAATCTAAGACAAAACCCTACAACTTTTATGAAGACTACTTTTTCATTTTCTTACGGCAGCCATGAGTTCAGCACTAAATCATTTTAGAGACAAGAATCTTAATAATTTTGCACTCATTCACAATCATCAAACAACTCTTTTGGTATTTTCCACTCATTAAACCACTCCATTGTCATTTTGTTTCCCTCAAGCTCTATAAAAAGGAGCATTGGCTGCTCATTTGATCATCTTGGTTTAGAGATCAAGATTATGCTATTGTGTTATTTATTTCTCTTGTTGTAGTTTTCTTTTGTTCTAAATTAAAGTTATATTCATCTTCTTCTTTTTCTCTCTTTCTTTCCTCTTGTCTATGAGTAACTAATTTTAATTTTACTTAGGTGAAAGGGTGAAGCTTTTGGTAATGAAATAAGTTTAGATTAATTTCTTTTTTATGCTTAAATGATATATTATCAAGTGGTCATTATATGTATTGTATTTTGTTTCTAATAATTTTAGAAACTGTTCTTATAAAGTGGAGATCTTGATTTATTGTAGATAATATATTGGCACAATGAATGTTTGAACCCATTTATAAGTGGTGGTATTAATAGATAATTAAAGGAACCACAATATAATTACATATATAATCTTAAATGAACTTTGAATGTTATATTTTCTGATTTGAATCTCCGTTATGCGTGGATTCTAATTGAGTTATAAAAAGAATTAATTTTATCCTTAATTTACTTACCAAGAGTGGATCTCCTAACCCAAGTAAATCTTTTTTATTTGTAACTAAGTTTTATCACCTTTATTGTTATGACAAAATCTTTTCTTTAGCTCAAAGAATTTTTTTTCATCAATTCTCTGTGGATTGACCTCGGGCTCCCAAGAATTTATTACTTGAGATAACCTGCACTTGGGTTTGTAACTTAAAATTCACATAAATTATCATTCATAGGTTTTAGCTCTTCGAATCTCGGCTTCTATCCTTTGTATTTCATTACCTGTGTACAGTCAAGTAAAGAGCATACTTTAGAAATATCATCATCTAATTACATACCTGAATCAAATGAATTAATCAAACAAATTTCTAATGGGTTAGAAGAACTCCTGGTTTGAAGATGATCACCTATAATGGCCCCAATCCCTTCAACTTCCTCCTTTTCATCATGGACTTCTTATGATTGCTTGCATATGTTGAAAACATTAAGCTCTAGTGTTATATTTTCAAATGTTAGCTTCACCACTTTATTTCTTCAATTTATCAAAGCATAAGATATTGCTAAAAATAGGCAACCTAAAATAACAAGAATTGACTTGCTACTATTATCCATAGGTTCAGTTTTGAAGACAATAAAATCCATAGGATATATGAATTTATCAACTTGTACTAACATATCTTTCACTTTTCCTTTTGAAATTTTAATTGATCTATCGGCAAGTAGAAGAGTTACAGAAGTTGATTTTAACTCACCCAGGTTGAGTTGCTGATAAACTGAATATGGAAGCAAATTAGCACTGGAATCAAGATCAAGTAAAGCTTGTTCAATTTTATGTTCTCCAATAATGCATGAAACTGTAGGACAACTAGGGTCTTTATATTTCAACGCATTCTTGTTCTGAAGAATAGAGCTTACCTGTTCAGCCAAAAAGGCATTCTTTTTCACACTTAGTTTCCTTTTAACAGTGTATAGGTCTTTCAAAAATTTGACATAATAAGGAATCTGTTTGATAGCATCTAACAAATGAATATTGACGTTCACTTGTTTAAAGATTTCAAAAATTTCACTGTTATGATTTAATTTACTTGAATTAATTATTGCTTGGAGATATGGGGGTGAAAGTAAGGGTTTGGTCTTCTTTTGGCCAGGTGGTTTATCAATTCCTTCATTATCTTTGGGAATTGACTTATCATCCTTCTCACAAGGTTCAGAAATTTGTTTTTCAACAACATTTCCACTCCTAAGAGTTATCACTGACTTGAGTTAATCTATTTGTTGGCTTTCTGAACTACCCTCATTTAGGCTGTACTGACCCTTGAGATTCGGTTAAGGTTGAGAAGGAAATTTTTCTTTCTCGTGAATGGTGAGTGCAGAAGAAAGTTTAGCAAGAGTGTTTTTTATGTTAATCATGGCTTGAGTATTTTGGTTATTAATGGTTTTTTGCTTTTCCATGAATGCATGCAATGTTCCTTCAAGATTTTTCCTATATGGTGGGACATAGTGTGTATATCCTTGAGAATTTTGAGAGTCTTGTTGTGCCTGAGAAGGTGGTGGTTGCATAAATTATGCCTGATTATTAGTCCTCTAACTGAAGTTCAGGTGATTTCTCTATCGCGAATTGTATGAATCTGAAAAAGAAAAGGTGAATGGCTCTTTAAAATTGTTCATTGTATTTACTTGCTTATGCACAACTTCTTTAAAAATAGGAATTTTTGGACATTCATTTGTTGAGTGTCCTAATTCATCACAAATGCCACAAATTTCTTCATTGTACACAGATTTGATTTCTTTCACTTTCCCTAATTCCATGGCTTTAACCTTTCTAGCCAAACTGGAAAACCTAGCATTTAGATCTTCTTCTTGACTAAAATGATATTTTTCTTTACTCGCATTTGTAAGATTATATCTAATTGAATTTTCAAAAGGATTAGTACCATGCTAAAGTTGAGAATTTATAGTCAAATGGTCTAAATAGTAAGCTTCTTCAGGTTTTTTATCAAGAAACTCACTATTGTATATTGTTTCCACATTTTATTTAGTTTCAGGTGTTAACCCTTCATAAAAGAAGCTTATAGTGAGCCATTTTTCAAAATCATGATGTGGGTAAGAATTTAACAAATCTTTAAAACGTTCACAACTTTGAAAATATGCTTCATTTGAATTTTGAGAAAAATTTTGGATTTGTCTTTTCAAATCATTAGTTTTATGTGTTAGAAAAAATTTCTTTAAAAATTCACCTTGCATTTCTTATCGTGAACCAATTGATATTGGTTTCAAAGCATTAAGCTAAGTTTTTGCTTTATCTTTCAAAGAAAAAGGAAACAATTTAAGCTTAACAATATCTTCAGTGCAAGTTTGCTAATTAAAAGCGGTACTTACTTCTTCAAATTCTTTTAGATGTAAATACAGGCTTTTAGATTCTAAAGCATAGAAATTAGGAAGTAATGAAATCATACCCAGTTTAAATCTAAAATTGTTAACATTTAGTGGAAAGTTAAAACATGATGGACTAGAATTTCAAGATGGTTGCAAATATTCATGCATGGTTCACAACAGTTGATTTTTAAGTTCATCATATACACTTTCATTTTCAGTCATTATGTTTAATGTGTGTGATTGTGATTAAAACAAATCAATATATAAAGTACCAGAATTAATTTTAACCAAATGACCAGAATTTGAATCACAATACCAATTAAGCATAAATAAGTAACTTAAAATAAAATAAAAAATATACAAGTAGGTGATATAAACCTACCATTAAATGTCATAGTTAGTAAATTAGTAAGTTAATAAATTAATAAGTTAGAAAGTTAATAATTAGGTTAGTAAGTTAGAAAGTTAGTAAAGAACAAGTGGAAGATCACAGAAAAAGGCGGAAGAACAGGACAAAAGAAAGTAAGAGAGTAGACGGACTGTTTTACATGCTATACAAAATAATAAAATGGGAAGTAAAATACAGAAAATAAAGTACAGAAAGTAAATTTAAAACATGAAAACTGGATAGAGGTAGAGCCCCACCAGAGCCAACGAAGGAGGAAGAAGTGAAGAGTCAAGATTGAAATATTATTAAAACATAAAATAAAAACTAGAGAACTGGCAAGCCGATTTTTTGCTCCAGCGAGACAAAATAGAAAAAGAAAGATTATTTTATTAATAATTAAAAATTATATAAGGAGAAAGAGAGAAAGGAGAGTTTCTTTTACTAAGTTAGTAAGTTAGTAAGTAAGAAAATTAAAAGAGCATAAAAAATATATATACAAGATGGAGAAGTTTACTTAAAGAAAGAAGACCTCAAAAAATTTGTTCTTCAAATCAATTCCTCGGCAACGGCACCAAAAACATTATGTGAATTTTAAGTTATAAACCCAAGTACAGGTTGTCTCAAGTAATAAATTCTCAGGAGTCCGAAGTCGATCCACAAGAAATTGATGAAGAAAAATTATTTGAGGTAAAGAAAAGATTTTGTCACAACAATAAAAGTGATAAAACTTAATCACAAATAAAAAATATTTACTTGGGTTAGGAGATCCACTGTTGGTAAGTAAATTAAGGACAAGATTAATTCTTTTTATAACTTAATTAGAATCCACGCATAACTGAGGTTCCAATTAGAAAATACACATTCAAAGTTCATTTAAGATTATATATGTAATTATACTATGATTCCTTTAACTATCTATTAATACCACCACTTATAAATGGGCTCAAGCATTCATTGTGTCAATATCTTGTCTACAACAAATTAAGATCTCCACTTTATAAGGAGGGTTTCTAAAATTATTGGAAACAAAATATAATATATATAATGATCACTTGATAATATATCATTTAAACACAAGAAAGAGATTAATCTAACCTTATTTCATTACCAAAACTTTCACCCTTTCACCCAAGTAAAATAAAAATTAGTTACTCATAGACAAGAGGAAAGAAAGAGAGAAGAAGAAGAAGAAGAAGAAGAAGAAGAAGAAGAAGAAGAAGAAGAAGAACATAACTTCAATTTAGAACAAAAGAAAACTACAACAAAAGAAACAAATAACACAATAGCATGATCTTGATCTCTAAACTAGTATGATCAAATGAGCAGCCAATGTTCCCTTTTATAGAGCTTGAGGGAAACAAAATGACAATGGAGTAGTTTAATGAGTGAATGGATGAGTGGGTGAATGAGTGGAAAATGCCAAAAGAGTTGTTTGATAATTGTGAATGAGTGAAAAATTATTGAGATTCTTGTCTCTGAAATGATTCAGTGCTAAACTCATGGCTTCCATCAAAAAATGGAAAAGTGGTGTTCATAGAAGTTGTAGGCTTTTGTCTTAGCTTTCTAATCCATTGGTTTTAGCCCAAAATTATTCCTACAACTCGAGATATGACCAAATCTTTGCACACTATTCAGACTCAGCTACAACTCCTCTGTTCTAAATTCTAGGCCCAATATGACTTACTATACTTCTGAATTAACACTTATGTTCTTATGAAAGTTGTAGATTTGGGTCTTAAATTTCCAATGCCATCAGTTTGGTATCAATTGGACTCCTATAGCTCAAGAAATGGGCTGATGAATGCATAGAGGTCAGACTGTCAGGATCAGCACTCTAGTTTTTGTTTCAACTCCAATTTAAATTATCCAAATGTGTGATTTGGCTCTTAAGGTCTCATGAAAGTTATAGAAAATTGTCTTAGCTTTCCTACAAGACTAAAATCACATCAATCAGATATTTGAAACTCAAATTATAATCAGTTTACTGAACGCTACCAAATAGACAAATTAAAGTAAATTCAAGCAATAATTCTTTCAATGATCCAATTAAGCTCAATATCAATAAATGTAACAAAACCAACTTAATTAAGCCTAATTACACTTTAAGAAGCCCAATGAAAGGATTATAAAATGAATAAAATATATTGCTATCACAGACCCTAGTCGGAAGGCGAGTTATAGCCTGTCCAACTTGGTACCAAGTTAGATTAGGTCACCAAAATTGGAGTAAACTTGGAAGAAGAAGAGAGATGCCAGCTGATTGAGCTCTTGCAAAAAAATAAAGATCTTTTCACCTGAACATCCTCCAATATGCCTAGGCTTGACCTCGCCTTCATCTGTCATCAATTGTCTATCAGGGAGGATGCAAGGTCGGTCTACCAAAAGAAAAAGAAAGTTAGCCCAGAAAAGTAGCAGATTATTGAAGAATAGGTGAAGGAGTTGCTTAGTGTCTGCTTCATCAAGGAAGTTCTGTATATCACATGGCTATCCAACATGGTCCTGCTAAAAAAGTCAAATAGGAAGTGGAGAATGTGTGTAAATTATACAGACTTAAACAAAGTCTGCCCTAAAGATCCATATCCACTTCCCAAAGTGGATAAACTGGTGGATAGCTCCTCAAGCTTCCGATTGTTGTCATTCATGGATGCATATTGTGGGTATAACCAGATCCCAATGTACCCCAAAGACGAAGACAAGATCGCCTTTATCAATGATAAGGTGAGCTACTGATATAGGGTTATGCCCTTCGGTTTGAAAATGCAGGAGTCACCTACTAGAGAATGATGAACAGAGACCAAGTGGGGAAGATGCTGGAGGTTTACATAGATGACATGATAGTAAAGACCCCACAAAGGTGGATCATATACGGTAGACCTCGAAGAAGTGTTTACACAACTCTGGAAGTATAATAAGAGACTTAACCTGGAAAAGTGCACTTTCGAAGTCCAAGCAGGCAAGTTCTTGGGTTTCATACTGACTCATCATGGAATTGAGGCTAATCTCGACAAAAGTCAAGCAATGCTTAACATGCGATGCCCTCAGAAATATCAAAGAAGTACAGCAACTAACTGACCGGATTACGGCCCTCACATGATTCCTTGCTAAAGCTACTCACAAATCCTTCCCCTTATTCAAACTACTTAAGAAAGGGAATGATTTTGAGTGGACTTGGGAATGTGAGGATGCCGCCTTTTCCTCTTTGAAGAATCATTTGTCCTCCCCCCCCACACACTAACAATGCCGAAACCCAATGAGACACTATACATATACCTTTCAGTACATGATGAAGCTATAAGCTCAGTGCTAGTCTAGGAAACGGCAGAGGGATAGAAGTCGATTTATTTAGTAAGTAAGGTGTTGTAGGGCCCCAAACTCCGTTACCAAAAATTTGAAAAGGTTGCCTTTACACTTGCCACCACGGCCAGGAGACTCAGGAAATACTTTCAGTGTCACCCCGTGTTGGTGAGGACGAATCAACCTATCGGCCAAGTGCTACACAAGCTAGACTTAGCAGGAAGGATGATCAACTAGTCCATTAAGCTTTCCGAGTTTGAAATCACGTAAGAGCCCCGTTTAGCAATAAAGGCTCAAGCACTCTCTAACTTCTTGGCTGAACTCACGTCAGTCCCTGGCGGCCCCAAGGGAGTCTCTTGGACCATATTTGTTGATGGATACTCGAAACCCAAAGAAAGTGGTGCTGGGATAATTTTAGAAAATTCTAAAGGAGTGATAGTGGAAACTCCCTGAAGTACGAGTTCCCAACATCAAACAATCAGGCAAAGTATGAAGCATGTATTGCTAGACTAGTAATGACTAAGGATATGTGAGCAACTAATATCACACTTTACAGTGACTCCCAACTTGTGACCTCCCAGATCCGCGGTGATTATCAAGCTAAGGAGCCCTCCTTCAGAAATACTTAGCCAAAGTACAAGAGCTCCTTAAAAGTTTCCAGAATGCTAAGATAAAGCACATACCCAAGGAGTAGAACTCCATGGTGGACCTCTTGTCTAAACTGGCCAGCCCTAAAAGCCCAGGCAACAATCTTCCTGTGATTCAAGAAACCCTCTCTCAACCCTCCATCACTGATGCAACCATTTTTCAGGTGGAAGAGGAAGAACATACTTAGATCACCCCAAACATAGAGTATCTACAGTCTGGATCCAGGCCCTCTGATCTGAAGGAAGCCTCCAGACTAGTCAAGGCTGTGATCAAATATACAATTTACGATGGGCAGTTATACTGATGAGGGTTTTCCTCACCTCTCCTCAAATGCCTCACGCCAAAGGAAATAGAATATGTACTGGATAAGGTTCTCGAGGGGAGCTACAAACACTACTTGGGAGGCAAAGCCCTAGTTTTAAAGGTACTCAAGGCAGAATACTATTGGCCAACGATAGAAGTAGACTCCTATGCACATGTCCAGTTCTACGATAAATGTCAGTGCCACTCAGACCATTATCAGGCTCCCTCAAAGGAACTATCCATAATGTCGGTACCCTGATCATTCTACAGATAAGGTATGGATATTCTGGGTTTGTTCCCCCAAGCACTTAGTCAATTGAAATACTTAGTGGTGGCAGTGAATTATTTTATAAAATGGATCGAGGCAGAACCCTTGGTCATGGTTATCTCTGCTCGGATTCAGAAGTTCACTTGGTGCCACATCATCATCAGGTTTGGGGTTCCAGAGTTCATCATGATGGACAATGGAACCCAATTTAAAGATAAAGGTTTTGAAGAGTTGCTTGCCGAGCTAAAAATCAAGTATCATTGCAGTTCCGTTGAGAACCCCAAGATAAACGGGCAAGTCGAAGCCTCCAACCGGATTATTATCCATGGAATTAAAAGAAGGTTGAATAAAGCTAAGGAAAACTAGGCTGAGTAGCTAAACCATGTCTTCTAGTCCTACCAAACTGCACCCCACTCTACAACAGGTGAAACTCTCTTTAAACTCATTTATGGGTGTGAAGCTATGATCCTGGTGGAAGTAAGAGAACCAAGTTGGCATCTCCAATAGTTTTCGCCTGATAAAAACCCTGAACTAATCAGGGAAGACTTGTATTTTCTGGAGGAAAAAAGGTGGGTCACCCACATACACGATGCTGCCATCAAACAAAGAACGTCAGGTAGGTATAACTTGAAGGTTGTTCTAAAGAAGTTCTAGCCAAGAGACTTGGTGCTCCGGAGAGTAGACATTGGAGGTAAGAATATCTCCCAAGAGAAATTAGCCCCTAATTAGGAAGGCCTCTACTGCATCGTGATCAGCACTATCAAAGGGGCTTATACTTTGGAGACATTAACAAGCATGTCGATCAAGAACTATTGGAATGCAGAAAAACTTAAAAAGTACTATAGCTAAGCACCTTTTAAGGCCTAATCTTTTAGTTTACTTTGTTTATTCTTTCAAAGAAAGAGTCAGAGGTTTATTTAGTTATAAGACTTAGAATATTCTTGTTAAATGCTCTCAATTTCTCAAATGATAATTTTGGTGATTACATACTTTGTATGGACTTCAGTCTTTTGATCTATCAATAAAATAGAGTTATTTAGATATCGTCTTACATTATTTAAAGTCTCAAAGGACCCTCAAGCCGAAAAGCGCCTTAAGAACGTCCAGCTCCTATTCCCAATGGGATCCAAGGCTTCTTAAAATGTCCAAGTTAAGAATAATAACCCACAAAACTCATGTAAATGTTTTGGTTGTGAGTTATGGGTCAATACCCAATCCTCAATACTTGGCCATGACCATTTTATGGTTGCGAAATAAAGTGGTAATGCGGGTTATGACATATATGGTCCACCATCAAGTACCCACCATGTGAACACTCAATTTTGACCGGACTCCCAAAAAAAAATGAAAAAAAATGAAAGAATAAGAAAAATTTGAATTTAATTAATTAAAGGTCCATTTTTTTTTCAGCCCAAATGTAAGCCCACTTAAAAAAAAAGGAAGAAAGGGTGGTCTTTGTTACATTTTGCAGCTGGTTACTTTCTTTTGGTTGCATATCACTATATCAGCAAAAATAAAACTCAGTCGGTGGAAATGCAACTAAACCATGTCAACCTCCCTTACTCTATGTCAACATCTGGTACAATGCTGCAAGTTTCCAAAGGCCTAAGGCTCAAGAGAAGCAAAAATGGAAAGTTTTCAGTGATGTGAAGCATGAGAAGGTGACAACCTCAAGGAAAATACTTGAAGAAGGAAACTGAGCTAGAAAAATCTATCCGCACCTAAGCTAATTTTCCAGAGATTGCAGAGAAGTCATCTCTGTTTGCAAAGCAGAAAATGAAAGGAAGGGGGACTGGAGAGAGAGGGAAGGACAGACACTTGAGGGGGCTTCCTCTTCACCAAAAAAGAAAAAAAAATTCTCACTCCCACGATTTTACTCTGGCCTGCAACTCACTCTCACCCACGGACTCTGATTTCTTCCCTCACTACTCCTTCACCTTAACAGAACCCAGAAACCTCCCCACATCTCTACCAAACACCTTCACCCATTCCCCCTCAACCACCACAACAGTGACCCAACTTCCATACCACTACAAAATCCTCACTAACAAACCGTGACCCCCATCATCTTCATCAACCCTTCACCACCATATACTTCCAATAGCACAGCCATCACAAGGGAAACATAACTCAATCATCCCAACACAGAATCAAGAACACAACAAAAATCAATACAATAACAAGTTTTGAGGAAAACAGAGTAAAGAGAACAAGAAGGAGACAGGAGTCTTGCTGAGGAATAGCATTCACTTCAAACTGCTCCCCTTTGAGCTCCACAGTAAACATTCTTCATCTATGTCATGTAGCTCATTTCTGTTAGCTATTCTCACTTGCACACAACCCCTGAATCCCTCTGCACCCAACCTGAAATGACTACTACATACCCATTCAAGCCTCCATGACTGAAATCCAAGTCCTCCACCATAACCAACCTTCACCAGCACACCACAAAATCCATACCACCACAACCGTGACCCATTCCACCATTACGTAGCCCTCACCATTTCCCTCCATCACCATTATCCCACAAATCGATCGCTTCACTCCCATTTCATCATCAAGTCTCCACCTTCAATAATCCCTCATCACCAAAAAAAAAAACCCATTACTGCAACACCCTCACCTCAAACCTAAACCCCCACCCATTAATCTTAACCCATCTTCATCAACCTTCCATCTCCACCTTCATCCACAAACCATAATCATCATCCATCCTTAACCTCTCACCATCCAACAACAAAAAAAAACACAAAATAGCAACCAACCGTCTCCAAAGCTTCCACCAGATCCAGCCAGCACCGCGCGACGTCGCCTCAACCCAGATTCTGCACCGCTACCCCAGACCGCACCAGATCCAACCGCTGGCACCGACCCCAACCAACCGTGAACCCGTGACACACCAATCGTCTCTGACGCTTCCGGCAAGCCCAGCACACCACGCCGGCTCCCCTTCGCCCTACCACCGTCCAACACAAACTAACTTCCACGAAATCACACACCTGCCAGCGTCCTTGCCACACCAGAAAAACCAGATCCGGAGCTTCACCTGTACGAACCTACTCCTCCTAGCCGTAGCCTCCGTCGCACCAAACGGCGGCCCAATACACCAGATCCCCCATCTCCGTCCAGCAAGTCACCGCTCCATCTCCCTCACCCACTCAATTCCCCAAAAGTTTCACTCTCTGTCTTTTAGTTTCTCCAGAGCCTTCCCCTCTCTTTTCTTTCTTTCTCGTTTCAGAAAACTTTTTTTTTTTTTGGTTTACGGCTGAGCTACAGCTATTTTGGGCCAGTAGCCCATTCTCTAATTTGGAAGTGCATTTGTTTTCTTTTACATAAAAAAAATAAAAATGTCAAAAAAAATAAAGAATAATAAATTTAGGATTAATTCTCATTTGATAGTGTTGAATTTATTTAATGGTATGTTTTATACTGTGTTTTGTGACTAATAAAAAGCAAAAAAAAAAATATAGAGAAAAATCTTTAAAAAAATAAAATAAAATAAAATTTGTTTAAAGTGGTTTGATTTGAGATGTTCATATTTAATCTTGCTTTTTATTATTATTTATCTAGCTCATAGAAAATTGTGTATACTTATTTGTCTTTGTGCCTTCCTTTAAAAAATGATAAAAAAAATATGTTAATCAATGCAATGACTAATGATGATGATTGAATAGCGGATGTTATCTTCATTATCGTTTGGATCATAAGGGTTCATTGAGTAGCCTAGTGCTAACTTGAATCCTGTGCAAAAATGAGTTATTTTTTTTAATCAAATCCCTTTTCAAAAATACTGAGGGATTAATAGCATTTAATATATATATATATATATATATATATATATATATATATATATATATATATATATATATATATATATATATATATATATATATATATATATATATATATATATATATATATATATATATATATATATATATATCTCTTGCATTTTTCTTCACTCTATTCGGCCAACACTTATGCTCATGTCATTTACTGCATTAAAAAAAAGGGATATCTCATCTTGCATTATTATAACCTTTTTAGCAAAAATAAAAATGTATTTGTATATCATCCATCATCCTTTGGGTTTACAACCCTATAAGGGTTTCTCCAGGTAGGTTGTTAGGATACATTCTCTAGAGTTACCTCGATAAGAGGTACCCTTAGGATGCACCCTTCCTTTTTCTGGCATGCTTACACTTTTTTTTTAATTCTGTAGGGTGAGTTTGCTTGGTAAAGTGGAAAGATTGGTACTCATCAATAGCAAAGAATGGAAGAAATATGTCATGGGCAAAACACAAGCAATGCAGTTGACCTCACGAGGAATATGAAGATTACAGTTAATGGCAGTGATCTGAGGCGTGTGAAGGACATTACTCAACAGATGACTCCTAAAGCTCGATCAAAGTTCTCGAGTAGTTATGGGCAGATCCTAGACTTATTGCGCATCACAGTTGAAGAGCCTGTCTTGAGTGGCCTAGCTCAATTTTGGAACCATTCTCTGAAATGTTTTAAGTTGCCTGACCTAGATGTTGCACCGACCATTGAAGAGTACGCTATCATGTTAAGACTCCCAATGAGCAAGCACCCAAATGTTTATCTTTATGGAGGGTATTATGTATCAGTAGGGAAGATAGCAGAACTGATAGGGGCTCAAACAAATTAATTGGGCATGGAAAGAAGGGGAGGAACAGAAGGCTTGAAGAAAAGCTACCTCGAAGCACATCTTTAGTATCTAGCACAACAAGGAAAGTGGGATTTCTTTAACAAAACACTGGCTTTAACCATCTTTGGGTTAGTGTTATTCCCATTTACCTCAGATATGGTAGATCAAGCAGCAATGGATGTATTCTTCAAGTTTGAGAAGTATAAAGCAAATCCAGTCCCTGCTATTCTTGCTGATACTTTATTGACAATGGAAATCTATCATCAAAAGGGTGGTGGAAAGATTCGATGTTGTACACATATATTGTACGTTTGGATCATGACTCATATGGATGTACAGAATCACATGGGACTCCTACCTGACCCGTTGAGGAATTTTGGTCGCATACCAGTGAAACAACAAAAAGCTCATGAATGGAAAAATGAGTTTATGAATATGGGATCAGATTCATTCAAATGGGTATGCTTATGGTATCATGGAGAAGAGATAGTTTTCAGCTGTGGTGACTTTCCTAATGTTCCTTTGATGAGCCCTAGAGGTGGTGTATCATACGCGCCAATCCTCGTGCTTAGACTACTCCGATGGACTCAATATGTGCCTAGCGAAAAGCAACTTGAAGGGTTCAGCTTCTTATACCAGCAAGATGGAAGCACTACTAAGCAAGAAAAAGAGATTAGAGATACTTGAAAGAATATTCATATGGCAGGAACAAAGGAATTAGGGAAGCATGTGGTGGTTTGTACCCCTGAATACTTGCAACGGAGAGAGGTAAGAAGGGTACAAAATAGTATCCCTCAGACAGTTTCAAATGATAAAGGTCATCCTCAAATCCTATCTCAAATGGCCACCGAGATGGAAAGACTGAAAGCACAAATGAAAGTCTTGGAACAAGGAAAGGAAGCCGCTGAGTTAAAAGTAGTCATCCACCAGAGTCGATGCTAGAAGCTAGCTGATGAAGTTGAATATTTAAAAGATGTGTGTGCAGATATTACTGAGACCCCAAGTCGAGTAAAAAGAGCAAGGAAAGGAAAAGGGATAGAATTTGAAAAGACCATGACAGAAGTTCATGAATTACGAGCAAAGATAAGCACTCAGGAAGAGACAATGACGTTGGTTTTGCAAGAGAAAGGAAAGTTGGAGGCGAATACTAGAGTACAAGATCGTAGAATGCAAGCCTTACAAGAAGCTCTGACTGAAGCAAAGTACCGCTCTGACCAAGGACGAGCATTAGCTACCAAATATCACGATGCACTCGTGCAAGCAAACCAAAAGAATGAGCATTTGAAGTTGAAAATTCAAGAGTTGGGGCGAGACCATGAGCAGTGGAGACTCGAAGCCCAAAGACTAGTGAGGCAAAAAGAAGGATGGGCAAAAGTTTGGCAATCAGTAGCACAAAATCAAAGGGCTGAAAAATAAGAATGGAAGAAGAAATTTGAAGACATGTCTGATAGCTTACAATATCATACCGCACAACTGATTACTCATTTCGAAGAAGCAGAAATTCAAGTTCACATAAACCCCTGGCAACGACTACCATCAAAGATCGCTGATTTTATGAAGTATTGTCAAGGTCTTGCTAAGGGTTTTAGAAAAAAAGCAAATGAAGTTGTTAATGTAATATTTGTTTATGTTACCTTTTGAAAAGTTTGAGACTTTGTACTGATTGAAATTTGAAATGAATATGAATGACCGATTGCAGTGTTTTGTTTCAGACATTGATTTTATTATTTTTCACCTGGACATTATTCATTGAGGGGTGAATGCCCTTTTGAATAGGTTGTCAATCGTGCTCTCAACCTGAGACATTTCGTCCTTTAGTGAAAGTATAGAAAGCCTAATATTCAGTGAAATGATGACTGCATTGCCTGTGAATATCCAAGAAGATAGCACTCATTGAGGAGGGAATACTCCCTTGGGATCGCTGTTAACCATATTCTTGCGTAAAGGATGATGAACTCGAAGTGCAAAATTTGGGATCTTGCATTGCTATTGAATATCCGTGCAAATCTTTCCACAATCACCAAGCATCCTCACAATAGTGCTAACTTTTTCTTTCCTTTTTCTTTGTTTAATGTTGTTTTGTTTTAATAAATCAATTTGATTCAGGAATCATTGCGCGGCCTAGGAAAGAAGATACTAATCAAACCCGAGTTCACAATACCAGATCTCGGACCAGAATGGCTGCTAATAATCCTGAGGCAGGGAAAAACTTGAGCAGAGAAGTCGATGAAATGACAGGGAGGATAAATGAGATATCAGAGGCCCAAGTAAGGTTGGAAGCAATACTACAAGATGTGAGGGAGTCTCTTCCCTTAATTAGCGAAAATAGATGTACAAATGGGGTTGAAGCATATGTAAATGTGCCATCAATGACTGCCTCGACATTCCCGACTATAACCTCAGGCATCACCATGAGGATCCATGAACAACCACCTCAAACGACATCGATTGTCATGCCTATTGGGGAGGGGTATCACACTTTGGAATGTGCTCATAATGAAGTTCCTGGTTATGTGGCCCTACCTGGGAACAACCTCATGTGTCCATTACAAGGCAAGCAACAATACCTCACTCTGGGAATAGCTACGTCATGACCGAGAAGGACAAGATGAAGGAAGAGTGGATGGAGAAAATGGAGGAACAGATCAAGGCAATCAAGGGCCCTAGTGCTTATGGACCTCTGAGAATAGAAGAACTGTGTCCTACCACAGATGTCGTAATCCCTAAAGACTTCAAGATTCCTGATTTCACTAAGTACGATAGAAGTGGCAACCCTCGGTTTCATTTGATCAGTTATGGAACCAAGATGGCTGTTTGGTTCAGGGATGATAAGTTCCTCATTAGCTTTTTCCACGAGAGTCTTATAGGTCCTGCTTTAGAGTGGTATCTTCAATTAAACCACTCTAAGATTTCTCGTTGGACAGAATTGGTTGACCTATTCATGGACCAATACAAATTTAATCTAGACGTAACTCTGACCTGGGAACAGTTGAGCTCGATGCAGAAAGGAAATGATGAACCTTTCAGACAATATGCACAGAGGTGGAGAGCCTTGGCAGCTCAAATTCAGCCTCCATTAACACTATCTGAGATGTGTTCATATTTTCTGGGAACCTTGGGAAATCCTTTTATCGGGGCAATGGTCGGGGCAACTTATAAGGATTTTGCAGACTTGATAATGGCAAGAGAAAGGATAGAGATTTTGGCCAAAGCTGGGAAGTTATCGGTGAGCAATACGGAGAATACTGCCTTTAATAAGGGATTCCAGCCGAAAAAGAAGGAACCCGGGGTGAATTATGTCCAATGCCAGCAGACCTTCAGACCTTGATATTCCCCGCAAAACTCAAGCCGCCAACTACCATATAACCTTAACCCTCACCTTCCATACCAAACACCTACACTTCCTTATTACCCGCCCCACCAAGTTATGCCTACCACAAACATTACCCCAACTCTGCAATTCCAAATCAATAATGTTCCCTGATCGACGATGTCGCACTCGCCTCAAAATAGACTAGGATTTACAATGGAATATAGCATAGTGTATAACCTAGGTCATCTCCCAAGGACCAATTGGGATTCTCAAGTATGTTAGCAGTTAAAACAGAATTAAAATAAGTAAGGGGGGTTTTGTTCATTTCAATAACAGAAAACGAATTCAAATTGTAGGAAAAATCAATTAAGAAAACACCAATCCAAGGTCTTCAATTCAAATGGCAGAATTAATCATTGTTCAAAGAGAATATAATTATGTTGCATTAACCTCTCATTAATTCGAATTTAACTAGATAATCATCTAGGATTTATCAACAAAAATAGAATCACAATCGCAATTCTTGATTAAGATTGATTTAGGAACAAATTCGGATTAACATAGATTATCAATCGATGATCTATTCTCCATTAGAATCAGATTAATCAACCTTACTTCTAACTTCAATTTCGAAATCTCAATCAGAAATCAATTGAAGGAGGGGAAGAGGGAAGAACACAACAGAATTCAAAAATTAAACAAGAGAACTCAAAACTCTAACCACAATCATTGAATTCCTTGGATTGATTTGGAGTTTTAGCCTTCCATAGCCATTATGAAAATGCAGCAAAGAAGGTAAGACGAAAAATAGAGAAGATGAAAAGAGAGAAAAGGTTTCTGCCTGAATAAGATAAAACTGAACAATAACAATCAAAAAGTGAATTCGGAATACTGTCTTGACCTATTTGTAACTGAAAAATCTTATATAATTCCTAATCTACCCCTGGCCCATACTGTAGCCCTCTGAAACAGCTTTTCATAGACATATCATTTGCCTTATTTGGGCTTAAATTGAGAGAATTAGGCCCAAATCATTGAGGAAAGGTCCCAGCTTTGTGACAGCAACAGCGTCCTAACTTTGAGGCCCAGTTTTCGCCCTGAATCCAGCTGAATTGGAAAAAATGCATTAGATGCAAAATTGTGTATCTTCGTCTCAGCTTTCAGGGGACACTAAGATCATCCAAATATGACATTTGTAGCCCAAGTTATGGCCTGCACAAGACAGAAAGGTCAAAATGAGTTAAAATCCGAAAATTAATGAAGTTTTTACAATTAAGCTCAATGTAGACCAAACATCTAAAACTCATCTACAAACATAATATTGGGCACAATTATCATCAATTAGGCCAAATATAAAACAATAATGAATGTCTAAAAATTGATTGATCAAATTCCCCCACACTTGAACTTTTGCACTCCTGGGCAAAATTTAAAATTGAACCAAAAGGGGTTTCCTCACAAGCACACAAAAACAACATACCTTCCATAAGCTCCTCAACATGCAAGGTAATGATCAAGATTCAAACATCCAAAGTATCAAGGAGTCAAGACAAACATGAATATATCCCTCAACATCTCAAGCAAGCAAGAAGACAAATCGAATCAAATGATGAACCAAAAGTGATAAGATCCTCACTAGGCATACTCTACTCTCAAGTGTTTAGGATTGTATTTACTCTCAAGGCACCCATGAAAGCAAGTACTACCATAAGCTTGACAAGTCTCTAATTTTCACCACTTGAAACACATGCAAATAAAGATCAAAAGGACTTTATTCAAGGTTGTAATGGGGCCAAGGTAAGGGAAAGAACAATATGGATATGGCAAGTTAAACACCCAAGAGAATAAAAGAGCAATGAGAGGAACTCAAATGACAAGTAATGCATATTCTCTTACTTTGATCACCTCACCTTTTGCTTTCACAACCTTTCTAGAACCATTTTTTTTTTTTTACTTATTTCATTCTTCCTTTTCCTTTTTTTTTTTTTTTTAAACCTTTCTTTCTTTTTTTTTTTTTTTTCTTCATTCATTTTTTTTCAATTCTGTTTTTTTTTATTCTCTTTTTTTTTTTTTATTTCACCAAACAACATCTTGCACATTGCAAATCAATTACACAACCCCCACACTTGAACTTCTACCCACAAGTCAAAAGAGCTCCTCCAATGAAAATGAACCAATGCTCTCCTATTCCCTAAGGTAAAGGTAAAAACATGGTTTTTCACATAAGGCACAAAATGAGCTAAAAACAAAGAATAGGCAAGTAGGCTCAAGGGGGTTAAACAAAGGGAAATGATGCAAGGTTGGCTATTTGGCCAAAGTAGCTAAACAAACAAAGAAGGCCTAAATCATCTCAATACATGCATGTGAACAAGAAGCTTCAAAAAGAATCAAGTCAAGTTCTAGAGCACCAACAATCATGAGTGAGATCACACAAGAAAGAAAAGAGAATGGCATAATGCAATCCATCCATTATAAGGTCCAAAATCTCACTAAGGACAAGCTTATCACAAATGATGCAACACTTTAATTCTCAATGCCAGCTTGCTAAACTAAAAATGCAAGAAAAGTATTTACATTATGTCATGAAACCTCAAACTAAGAATGACGAAATTGCTCACAACCTTTACAACTCAAGAAATGCAATGAAAGGCATGCAAAATGGATCAAAACAATTAAAACAAACAAAAATAGAATTAAAAATAGCAAAATAAAAACAAAAATAGAAAACAACAAAACAAAAAATAGAAACAGAAAATGAAAATAGAAAACATAAACAGTAAATCAAAACAAATAGAAAACAAAAATAGAAAATAACAAAACAAAAAATTAAAATAGAAATGAAATGACTAATTGCATGACAAAGAAAAGTAGAAAACAATGTAGAAAATAGAAAACATGTAAATAGAAAACAAAAATAGAAAACATAAACGTAAAATCAAAACAAATGAGAAAACAAAAATAGAAAATAACAAAATAGAAATAGAAAACAGAAATAGAAAATGTAAACAACAATGTATTTGTATGACAAATAGAATCGAAAACAATGAGAAAACAAAAAATTATGCAAAAAAAATAGCAAGACATGAAAACACGTAAAAATAGCAAAAATTGAAAGGCAACAGAATAGCAAAATTATGCAGAATAGCAAAACAGAATAGAAAAAAAAATTATGCAGGATACGAAAAAAGAAACATTATACGAAATAGAAACAAGAAAAACGAAAAAATAGCAAAACATAAAAACGAAAAATGTAAACAAGAAAACAAAAACAAAAATTCCTCCCCACACTTAAATCACACATTGTCCTCAATGGAAAGACAAATCAAAAGACAAGTAGACAAGTGAAATAAAAGAGCAAGGGAAGAAAACACCCTTATCATGGTGGAAAGATTTGCACTTGGGGAAAAGTGGGCGTTGCCAAGGAGAACTCTTCTACAGGTGCGGGGCTTGCAGGGCTCTCAAGAAAGGGCTTAAGACGGTGGCCATTAATCTTGAAACTCTTATTGGTGGCTTCATGCGAAATCTCCACTGCACCATAAGGGAAGATGCTAGTGACAACAAAAGGACCATCCCACCTAGAACGGAGCTTTCCGGGCATGAGTTTAAGGCGAGAATTGAACAAAAGCACCTTTTGGCCAATGGAGAACTCCTTCCTAGAAATCAGCTTATCATGGAAATGCTTAGTCTTTTCCTTATAGATCCTTGAATTCTCATAAGCCTCCAAGCGTAGTTCTTCTAGTTGTTGCAATTGAAGCTTCCTCTCTGAACTGGCTTGGTCAAATGCTAAGTTACAACTCTTCACTGCCCAGTATGCACGATGCTCTATCTCCACCGGAAGGTGACATGGTTTACCAAAGACAACCCTGAAAGGAGACATCCCTATAGGTGTCTTGTAAGCGGTACGATAAGCCCAAAGAGCATCTTCTAACCGGTGGCTCCAATCTTTCCTATTTGGCTGCACCATCTTCTCCAAAATCTGCTTAATCTCTCTATTAGAAATCTCGGCCTGCCCGTTAGTTTGGGGATGATATGCAGTAGACACTCTATGCACGACCCCATACTTCCGAAACAAAGCCTCCAAAGTCCTACAGAAGTGAGTCCCTTGGTCACTAATGATAGCGCGAGGCACTCCAAACCTGCAAAATATGTTAGACCTGACAAAATCCACAACAACTCGAGCATCATTAGTCCTGGTGGCCTTAGCCTCCACCCATTTAGAAACATAATCAACTAATTTTAAGCACAATATAAGAGAAACCAAAAGAAACAGGGAAAGGGCCCATAAAATCGATACCCCAAACATCAAAAACCTCACAAAACAGAATGGGCTGCTGGGGCATCTCCTGTCGGCGAGTGATAGCCACTCCTGCTCTCTGGCACTGCTCACAAGTACTGAAGACCTGATAGGCATCTCTGAAAATGGTAGGCCAGTAGAATCCAGAATCCAGCACCTTCCTAGCAGTCCGCTGTGGTCCAAAGTGACCTCCCACTGGAGAGGCATGACGAAATGAAGAAACAGATTGGATCTCATGGTCGGTATGCATCTGTGAATCACCAGGTCACTACAAAACTTCCACAAATATGGATCATCCCACACATAATATTTAGCATCACTCTTAAGTTTAGCTTTCGTGATCTAGATGCATGAGGAGGAAAACAGATGCAACCAAGTAATTAACTAAATCGAAGAAACCAGGGAGAAGGTGGGGTATCATGTAGCCGCATGAGTGCACATCCGGGAAATCATCTCTCGAGAGGAGAAGGGTCAACAACTCCTTCTATCCTGCTCAAATGATCTGCCACCAAGTTCTGCGCGCCACTCCTATCTCTAATCTCCAAATCAAACTCCTGGAGAAGCAGCATCCATCTAATCAATCTCGGCTTCGATTCTGCCTTCTTCAACAAGAACTTCAGTGCTGCATGATCAGTAAAAACGACCACTTTAGAGCCAAGCAAATATGATCTAAACTTATCAAGTGCAAAAACTATGGCAAGCAACTCTTTCTCAGTGGTAGTATAGTTAGCCTGTGCAGCATCTAAAGTCCGAGAAGCATATGAAATGACATGAGGCAATCTGCCAATTCTCTGTGCAAGGATAGCTCCCAAGGCATAGTTAGATGCATCACACATGAGTTCAAAAGGAAGCGTCCATAAAGGTGGCTGAATGATGGGAGTGGTGGTCAAAGCTCCTTTGAGGCAATCAAAAGCCTCTTTGCACTTGCCATCAAAATCAAATGCAACATCTTTCTGCAACAAGTTGGACAGGGGAAGGGCCTTTTTGCTGAAATCCTGAATGAACCGCCTGTAGAAACCTGCATGGCCAAGAAAAGAACGAACCTCTCGCACGCAAGAGGGGTAAGGCAACTGGGAAATAACATCAATTTTAGCAGGATCTACTTCTATTCCCTTCTTAGAGATGATATGCCCTAAGACTATGCCCTGTTCTACCATAAAATGACACTTCTCATAATTAAGAACAAGGTTAGTCTCAATGCATCGATGCAAGACTCTATCCAGACTGTCCAAACAGGCATCAAAGGAGGAACCATAAACAGTGAAATCATCCATAAATACCTCAATGCAATCCTCTAAAAAGTCTGAAAAGATACTTACCATGCATCGCTGGAAAGTTCCAGGGGCATTACATAGGCCGAAAGGCATCCTCCTGTAGGCAAAAGTGCCAAAAGGGCAAGTGAAGGTGGTCTTCTCCTGGTCCTCAGGTGCTATATGGATCTGGAAGTACCCTGAAAAGCCATCAAGAAAGCAGTAGAAAGACTTTCCAGCCAAGCGCTCAAGCATCTGATCGATAAAGGGCAAAGGAAAATGATCCTTTCTTGTTGCTTGGTTGAGCCGCCTGTAATCAATACAAACTCTCCAGCTACTCTGGACTCTAGTAGGAATCAGCTCATCACGATCATTCTTCACTACTGTGATTCCTGATTTCTTTGGAACCACTTGAACTGACTCACCCAAGTACTATCGAGATAGGATAGATGATGCCCCTTGCAGAAGCTTGGTCACCTCTTTCTTTACCACATCAAGGATCAAAGGGTTGAGTCGCCTCGTGATTGTCTCACCGGTTTAGCACCATCCTCAAGTAATATTCTCGTGCATGCACATGGAAGGACTAATGCCGGGAAGGTCGCCCAAGGTCCAACCTATAGCTTTCTTATGCTTCCTCAAAATTTGCAGCAGCCCTCTCCTCCTCGGTCGGCATGGAGGGCGGTAGAAATGATCACCGGCACCGCTTATTCTCCTCTAAATATGCATACTTAAGGTGCTCGGGAGTGGCTTAAGCTCTAGTATAGGTAGCTGCACTATAGATGGAAGGATCTGGTGGAAGTAACGTGTTTACAACTGTGCAATCCAACGAAATCGATGCAAAGGTACTTGCTTTGTAATCAAGCTACTACATTCGACTCCACACAATCGTATCGAATCACCATTTAAACAGGAAGCAATCTCAGTACAAGCACTGCACATTTCTGAAACAATACAAGCATCACATGTATAGGTATCATCAAAATCAGAAAAGGATGGAAGATCAGAAGCATAGAGCTCAGAAAAGCCATCATCAACTACATCAGCCAGCAAATCTATGTGGAAAACTGAATGGTCTTCCATGGGGTGCTTCATGGCATCCAGGATGTTAAATCTAACCACATTTTCTCCAAACTCCATAGAAAGAGTGCCTGCATGGACATCAATTTTGGTTCTGGCAGTTTTGAGGAAGGGTCTACCAAGAATGATGGGAGCCTTGCTGGATTCGGATTCTCCATCCATATCTAGAATGTAGAAGTCTGCAGGAAAGATCAAATCATTTACTCTAATAAGGACATCCTCAATGAGTCCAGCAGGGTATGCATTACTCCTGTTTGCCAACTGAATAATAACTCCTATATTCTGCAAGGGCCCAAGAGCAAGAGAGTTGAACACTGACATAGGCATAACATTAATTGAAGCACCTAAATCCAACATGGCATTTTCGAATTTGCTACTGCCTATGGTGCATGGGATAGTAAAAATCCCTGGATCCTTGCATTTTTGGGGCATTGTGGGTCAGTATGAGTGCGTGCAGACACATTTCTTCCCATGCTGATCTTCTCATTTCCCTTCAGTCTCCTTCTATGAGTACACAAATCCTTAAGAAACTTGGCATATCTTGGAATCTGCTTGATTGCTTCAATGAGAGGAATGTTCACCTCAACCTTCCTGAATGTCTCCAAGATTTCCTTATCTGTGTCAGTCTCAAAAGTCTTCTTAGGCTGCATAACTCTCTGAGGGAATGGTAATGGAATGGACTCAGCTGTGACTACAGGAATGGGGCCAGAATCTGGATTCGTATTTTTCCTGCTACATGGAATTTCTGGCAAGGCTTGCTTCTCCTTATCTGATTCTTGTTGCAACCCACAGTTTGGTGCATCAACATTCTTACCAGATCTTAGAGTGATGGCACTCACATTTCTTGGATTTACCACAGTTTGTGCAGGAAGTTTATCAGAATCTTGGGACTGTAATTGATTCATAGAACTAGCAAGTTGCCCAATCTGATTCTCCAAATTCGAATGGTGGCTTCGTCCTCTACCGGAATTGCAAATTGTTCACGACCATCTGTTTCATCAATTCTTCCAAGGTTGGCTCGGATTTAGGAGGGACTGTAACAAGTCGCCGTTGATTTTCTTCATCCGTAAAAGGTGGTTTATGGCTGCTAGGTCTGCAGTGGGTGGAAGGGTAGGCCGCCGCTCTTCTTCTTTGCTGCCTAAACTGAGTAGGGACAGGCTGTGTAGGGGTATTTCCCCACCTCAGATTTGGATGATTTCTCCATCCGGGGTTATATCTGTTGGAGGACAGATCATAACTCTGTGGTTGCTGCTGCTGAGGCCTATTATTGTAGATGTTTGCTGCATAGGCCTGGGGGGTACCATCAGTATCAACCTCTTGCAATGTAGGGCAGGCATCTGTTTGATGATCAGCAGAAACACAGATTCCACATACTCTGGCAGGAGCTACTGTTGAGTAACAGCCAATTGCCTCACCAAGGATGCAAGGTCATCAATTTTGCTTTCCAATTTTCTGTGATCTGCAGCATAAGTTGCCTCAATTTCGTGGACACCTCTACTCAATACCACTGAGTTACTTCTGGTGCCAAACTGTTGGGAGTTAGTGGCCATATTCTCAATCAATTCTCTTGCAGCCATAGGAGTCTTGTCTACCAATGCTCCTCCACTAGCAGCATCAATCATGCTCCTATCCATAGGCAGCAAACCTTCATAGAAATACTGGATTAGTAACTGGTCACTAATCTGATGGTGAGGACAGCTAGCACACATCTTCTTGAATCTTTCCCAGTATTCAGACAAGGGTTCTCTATCAAACTGCCTGATGCCACATATCTCTTTTCGGATTGATGCAGCCCTTGATGCAGGAAAGAATTTCTCCAAAAACAGCCTCTTAAGATCATTCCAGCTAGTGACAAATGGGATGCAAATAATAAAGCCAGTCCTTAGCAGCATCCTGTAATGAGAAAGGGAATGCTCTAAGTTTGATGTGATCTTCTGAAATGCCTTGAGGCTTCATGGTAGAACACACAATGTGGAACTCCTTGAGGTGCTTATGAGGATCTTCTCCTGCATGACCATTAAACTTAGGCAAGAAATGAATCAATCCAGATTTAAGCTCAAATGGAACATCAACATCGAATACTGAATGCATAAAGATTGATATGTAACATCAGGAGCAGCCAGCTCCTTCAAGGTTCTATTATCCATAATCTCAGGATGCTCAGTATGCTCAGTATGCTCAGTATAATCAGAATTGGAAGATGGATGAATGACAGAAAGTGCAGAATCGAGAAAATTCGAAGCAGAATCACTAGTATGATAAGTATGTGGAGAATCACTACTTCCTATATGCTCAAGAAAATGCGAGAATCGGATCTATTGACCCTATGCAAGGTATGAAAGGTCCTATCTATCTCGGGATCAAAATTATGCAAATAACCGAGATTAGACCTAGTCATATAACATGCAAAACTTGAAAACAACAAAACAAAAATGGAAAATCCAACACTAGAAATACACCAAAATAAATCTAGTTGACCTACCAAATGATTTTTAAAAAATATGGGACCACCACACACTTAAAACTACACTAAAATGGAACTCAAAAATGCAATGAAAAAACTTCAAAAAATGAAAAAGTGGTCTAAATGAAGGAATTTGAGCAAACCAGGGTGGACCTCATGGCGAAGCTATTACAAAAATGCCATTGTCTCACCTAAATATGCTCAAAAACCCTACCAAACGATGGAATTTGGCCAAATTATGCAGGAATGATCCTTCTAGGATCAGTTTGCTTAGAATGATGGTTTACCTTTGGGGACCAAGTTTCATCTCAAAATTCCATCGCAAGTACAATTCCTGTCTACTAGTCCCTTTTTGAGTTCAGAAAAAATGGGAAGATAATAAAACTCAAAAGTAAAAATGGGGGTAAAACTCAAGAATGAAGATGAGAACTTTCATATGTCAATAATGAAGTATATGAATGCTCAAATGCAACAAAATGACATGCAAAAGCCGATTGTGGTGCAAGGGAACCAATGGAACAGTAACCAGGATGTTTAGCACAACAAATTATGCAGACCAATGCAAAAGCCCGAATGTGATGTCAATTATGTTAAGTGAGGCGATGCACATTCACAGGAGTCATCAAATGCAGCAAAAATTCAATGGAACAGTAAACTAAACCAATGGAATAGGAAACCACCAATGGAACAGTAAACCACCAATGGAACAATACACGCAGTAAGATTATGCAGCAAATAGGCTATGCAGATGAATGTGTTATGCAATAAACAACCAATGGAACAATACACAAGCCAATGGAACAAGATACTTGATATCTGAAAATTCAATGAAGTGCAAAATGCAATGCAATAGAATTGGTGTGTTATGCGAATTGAACAATGGAACATCAATAAAACGAGAATCGGTAAAATAGCGGAATTATGCAATGAGAATCGGAGTTCGAGCGGCAAAGAAGATTTGAATTTTACAAAGAAATGTAATTATGCGAGAATCAGGAGAGTAGCACAGAATTATGCAACAACAGAATAGAATTATCAGTAGAAGAAATTATGCAGCAGACTCAGAAGAGTAGCAGAATCAGATTGCACTTCAGATGAATGCAACAGAATCAATAGATAGCAGAATCAGTAGCAGTAGCAGAATCAAGAATTCAGGCAGTAGCAGAATCAAAATTCTGCAGTAGACTCAAATTATGCAGCGGAACAGGAGAGTCAGTAGAAATCAGTAACAAAAATAGTAAAATGCACTTTGAGTCTGCTGATCACGAATGCAAAGAAATTAGCAACTATTAAGAACACCTAATAAACCTAAGAAACCGAAAATAGATCCCCGGCAATGGCGCCAAATTTTGATCGACGATGTCGCACTCGCCTCAAAATAGACTAGGATTTACAATGGAATATAGCATAGTGTATAACCTAGGTCATCTCCCAAGGACCAATTGGGATTCTCAAGTATGTTAGCAGTTAAAACAAAATTAAAATAAGTAAGGGGGGTTTTGTTCATTTCAATAACAGAAAATGAATTCAAATTGTAGGAAAAATCAATTAAGAAAACACCAATCCAAGGTCTTCAATTCAAATGGCAGAATTAATCACTGTTCAAAGAGAATATAATTCTGTTGCATTAACCTCTGTTAATTCGAATTTAACTAGATAATCATCTAGGATTTATCAACAAAAATAGAATCACAATCGCAATTCTTGATTAAGATTGATTTAGGAACAAATTCGGATTAACATAGATTATCAATCGATGATCTATTCTCCATTAGAATCAGATTAATCAACCTTACTTCTAACTTCAATTTCAAATCTCAATCAAAATCAATTGAAGGAGGGGAAGAGGAAGAACACAAATGAAATTCGAAAATTAAACAAGAGAACTCAAAACTCTAACCACAATCATTGAATTCCTTGGATTGATTTGGAGTTTTAGCCTTCCATAGCCATTATGAAAACGCAGCAAAGAAGGTAAGACAAAAAATAGAGAAGATGAAAAGAGAGAAAAGGTTTCTGCCTGAATAAGATAAAACTGAACAATAACAATCAAAAGGTGAATTCGGAATACTGTCTTGACCTATTTGTAACTGAAAAATCTTATATAATTCCTAATCTACCCCTGGCCCATACTGTAGCCCTCTGAAACAGCTTTTCATAGACATATCATTTGCCTTATTTGGGCTTAAATTGAGAGAATTAGGCCCAAATCATTGAGGAAAGGTCCAAGCTTTGTGACAACAACAGTGTCCTAACTTTGAGGCCTAGTTTTCGCCCTGAATCCAGCTGAATTGGAAAAAATTCATCAGACGCAAAATTGTGTATCTTTGTCTCAGCTTTCAGGGGACACCAAGATCATCCAAATATGACACTTGTAGCCCAAGTTATGGCCTGCACAAGACAGAAAGGTCAAAATGAGTTAAAATCCGAAAATTAATGAAGTTTTTACAATTAAGCTCAATGTAGACCAAACATCTAAAACTCATCTACAAACATAATATTGGGCACAATTATCATCAATTAGGCCAAATATAAAACAATAATGAATGCCTAAAAATTGATTGATCATTCCCACACCACAACCATATATACCAACTCGCCCAATCTATACCCGATACCCACCTGTACCTCCACAAACTTACCTAAATTACCCACAACCTCGGCCAAACATCCAGAATCAAGGTCGCTTTTGTCCCCAAAACCTACCCTATTTCCCAAGAGTGTCTATTTCAAATGCAAACCTATTCCACAGGCTGTTCGATACCCACCTTATTTCGGGAAATCCTATACGTCCCTTAGAACCACCGTTCCCAGCATGGTATAACCCGAATTTGACTTGCAAATACCACATGGATATCCCAGGACATTCAATTGAAGATTGTGAGGCTTTCAAGACTGCAGTAAGGAAGCTTATTGCTTATGGGAAGCTTGATATTCAAGAAGATGCTGGACCCAGTATCGTCAATAACCCAATCCCTAATCATGGTGGAAGGAATGAGGCGAATGCCGTGGAGATGGAAGGACCTCTAATAAAAGAGGTCATGAGCCTACATACGCCGATAGTTCGAATATTTGAGGGACTGAAGATAGCAGGTTATGTTATCACTGCACCAGCTTCATCAGTGAAAGAAGATGAGAGGCATGATGAAGAGTCCAGGTGCGTTTACCATTGTGGGGAAACAGGACACGATATTGAGAACTGTTGGGACTTTAAGGCTCGAGTCCAGAGGTTGCTCACATTGGGAGTAATACAAGCAAGACCAGGGGTAATTTCCCCTGAAGAGGTCAATGTGATTAAACGATTTGTACTTAAGGTGCCACCTCTCAACCAAGCTTCGGCACCTGGAAAGTAGTATTAACAGTCAAGAAGCCAACACCATTTACTTGTAATGACACCCGCGCAGTGCCCTGGAGCTATGAAACATGGGTAGAGATAAAGGGAGTCGGGGAAGGGACTTCGAATGCTCGAGTTGCAGAAGTACAACAAGAGGGAGACCCAGTGACTAACATAGTCGGGGTAGGAGGAATTATAAGGAGTGGGCGATGTTATAGCCCAGGAGAAATAGAAAAAGGGAAAATTGTTAAAGAAGTGAGTAGGGAAGAAACGTCAAAAGAAGAGGAGAAGAGGAAGGAAGAGGAAGAAGAGTTCTTGAAGATAATGAAGCAAAGCGAATATGATGTAGTGGAACAGTTGAAGAAGACTCCAGCCCGAATATCTCTTTTGTCACTCGTCTTGACATTTGAAATACACCGGAAGGCATTACTGAGAATTCTGAACAAAGCCTATGTTAAGCCTGATGTTACCCCCGAAAGTGTCATCAATATGGTGGACCCGGTGAAACGTGTCAACATAATCACTTTTATTGAGGAAGAGATCATTTCTCGATCTAAGAGAAATTCATGGGCTTTGCATATAGCCCTCAAATGCAAAGGGTATATAGTTGCAAAGGTTTTGATAGACGGGGATCTGCACTGAACATCCTACCTATGTCGACTCTGACTTCATTATTAATAAGTAAGGATGAATTGTCACCTCGAGAAATGGTGGTACGGGCCTTTGATGGAAATAAGAGAGGCATCTTGGGAGAGATGATGTTACCGCTAGAGATTGGTCCAAGTAACTTTCAAGTGTTGTTCTGAGTTATGAATATTAAGCATGGTTACACAATGCTCTTGGGGAGACCATGGATCCATGCTGCTGGTGCTGTTCCCTCTACCCTACATCAGAGGGTTAAATACATTAAAAATGGGTCAATCATTACCATACATGGAGATGAAGAGATTATGTTGTCAAAACCAGTTTCAGTGCCATATGTGAAGAGTGTAGAGAAAGATGAAGAGAATTTGTGGCATAGTTTTGAAATAGTTGAGACTGGAGTTGGTAAGGATGAATCTCCGACGCAAAGTGTGGATCAGGTGGTGGCCCGGATTATAGCAAGTAGTGGATACGAAGAAGGAAAAGGCTTGGGCTCACAATTGCAAGGTACTCAGTCGCTGGTGTCCTTCCAGGAAAAGTGGGACAAGTTTGGGTTAGGGTATGAAGCATCCCTGGAAGAAAGAACAAGGAGCATGACCCTCGGAAAGAGAAATGACAAGGGCAAGATGAAGCATATTCCCCACCTGAGGGAAACATTCCCAGCACCAATCGAGGTAATCATGTCTGGAGAAGTCATTCACTCCCAATGCCATCCCACTATTAATGCATTGCATGAAGAAAGCCCAGAAGAGAACAAGGCAATTCGTCCCTCTGCTGATGAGGAGCCACTGAAGAACTGGCGGTCCAAACCAATGATTGATGTGATTGTTTCCTAGTAATTATCTGGTCATATTGTACTAAGCTGATATTTAAAATTGGCTGTGTTTTGAGCTTATGTTTATGCTGTTTGAGACATTAACTTAATGAATTTGCATGATTATTCAACATTTCTCCTCGTTACACTTTAACTTGTCCATTTGCATTTATCAGTTTTCATTTTTGTATAATATTTTGTTCTTCCTTCATCATTCCTACTCTATTTTGCTTTTCCAACTCCACACAAATTACTTTCCAGGGAGCTGAGTCTCATAGAAAGTTCACCTCACGAAAGGGACCTTGAAAACTCATCAATTGATTCCTATGCGATGTTTGAGGAAGAAGACCCTGGATCTGATGAAGAGGGAGAAGTTATTGAAAATTTTGAAAAATTACTGAAGTATTTAGAGAAGGGATTTGACTTGAATGGCGAAGAAGCAGAGGTGATTAACATAGGGACAAAGGAAGAGAAAAAGGAGTTAAAAATGGTGAAAAATCCTAAATGCGAAGAAATGATTGCATTCTTCAAAGAGTATATGGATGTCTTTGCTTAGTTTTATCAGGATATGCCTGGATTAGATCCGGAGATAGCATCTCATAAAATCCTACTACATCCAGATGTTGAGGCAAAGAAGCAGAAGTTAAGGAGGATGCATCCTGATATGTCCCTGAAGATTAAGGAAAATGTGACTAAGCAGCTAGAAGCAGGATTTGTAGAAGTGTCAAGACACCCAGAGTGGGTAGCCAATATTGTGCCTGTGCCTAAGAAGGATGGGAAAGTTCGAATGTATGTGGACCACAGGGATTTGAATAAGGCCAGTCCGAAGGATAATTTCCCACTCCCCATATCAATGTTTTGGTTGATAACACTGCTAGGAATCACAAGTTTTCATTCATGGATGGATACTCGGGGTACAATCAAATCCCCATGGATGTCAATGACAAAGAAAAAACCACTTTCATCACTCCTTGGGGGACATTTTGCTACACAGTGATGCCGTTTGGATTAAAGAATGCTGGGGCTACTTATCAACGCGCTATGGTTGCATTATTCCATGACATGATGCACAAGGAAATTGAGGTGTACGTGGATGATATAGTTGCCAAGTCTAGAGAAGGAAAAAGTCATGTGGTAGTTTTGCGTAAGCTGTTTGAAAGACTCAGAAAGTACAAGCTGAGGTTGAACCCTGCTAAATGTGTTTTTGGAGCATCCACTGGAAAGCTACTCAAATTCATTGTTAGTAGAGAAGGAATAAAGGTGGATCTGGATAAAGTGAAAGCAATACAGAAGATGCATGCTCCTAAGACAGAGCGTGAAGTGAGAAGTTTCCTCGAGAGACTTAACTACATTACTAGATTCATTGCCAAGTTGACCAGTACTTGTGAGCCTATATTCAAGCTGCTGAAGAAACACTAGCCAGGAAAATGGGATGAGGAATGTCAAGGAGCTTTTGACAAGATAAAGACTTATCTAGTGAACCCTCCTGTTTTGGTACCACCTACATCTGGTTAGCTTCTAATATTGTATTTAACCGTACTGCTAACCTCAATGGAAGTAATGTTGGGGCAGCATGATGAATCAGAGAAAAGGGAGTAGGCAATTTATTATCTGAGTAAGAAGTTCAATGACTGTGAAGCCTGTTACATGGTTATTGAAAATACTTATTGTGCTCTAGTATGGACCTCAAAACGGTTAAGGCAATACATGTTGTATCACACCACTTGGTTGATCTCCCGAATGGACCCCCTGAAGTATATATTTGAAAGCCCTCATGTTTCATTACGGGTTTCAAAATGGCAGGTGATACTATCAGAATTCGACATCAAGTACATAACTCGAAAATCCATCAAAGAAAGTGTAATTGCTGATCATTTAGCTGAAAACCCTCTTGAGGGTGGATAACTAGTAACATCTGAGTTCCCTGATAGAGAAATTTTGACAGTAGAAGGAGAAGAAGAATCTAAGGATGAGCCCATTTGGAAGATGTATTTTGATGGAGCAGTTAACATGCATGGTAGTGGCATAGGAGCCGTGATTGTTTCACTAACTGGAAAGCAATATCCAGTCGCTATCAAGCTCGATTTTGAATGCACCAATAATGTTGCAGAATATGAGGCCCGTGTTAATGGTTTACAAGCTGCAATTGACTTGGGGATCAAACAGCTAAAGGTATTTGGAGATTCAGCACTAATCATTTATCAGGTGAACAGTAAATGGCAAACCAAAGACCCGAAATTGGTGCCTTATCAAAAGTATTTGACCCAGCTGATTGAGAAGTTTGAGGAGGTGACCTTCTCCCATTTGACTCGAGACAAGAATCAATTTGCAGATGCCTTGGCCACTTTGGCTGTAATGACCAAATTGGATGTTCACAATAATGTTCAACCCATCCAAGTAAAGACGCACAGTGAGTCTGCGTATTGTGATAATGTGGAAGATGAGCCAGATGGTAAACCTTGGTATCATGATATCAAGCAGTATATTCAACATAGAGAATACCCAACTGGGGCAAATGAGGTGAACAAGAAGACTATCTGTCGGCTGGCAATGACCTTTTTCTTGAATGGAGAGGTTTTGTACAAGAGAAGTCATGATGACACTTTGCTTAGATGTGTGGATGCTCGTGAAGCTCGCATAATCATGTCTGAAGTCCATGAAGGGATTTCTGGAACTCATGCTAATGGTCATATGATGGCACGAAAAATTCTCAGAAGTGGCTATTATTGGTCCTCCATGAAAACAGACTGCATAGAATATGTATGAAAGTGTCAAAAGTGCCAGATATATGCAGATCGAGTAAATGCACCTCCATTTCCCTTGCACAATTTGGTATCTCCATGGCCTTTCTCAATGTGGGGAATAGATGTCATTGGACCCATTAATCCTAAAGCTTCCAATGGTCATCGCTTCATTTTAGTGGCGATTGACTATTTCACCAAGTGGGTAGAAGTTTCCTCGTATGCCAATATCACTCAAAAAGTGTTTTTGAGATTCCTTAAAAGGGATATTGTCTGCAGATATTGAATTCCAGAAAGGATAATAACATATAATGCCACCAATCTCAACGATGCTGAGATTCGAAAGTTTTGTGAGAGTTTCAAAGTCAAGCATCATAATTCAGCTTCTTACAGGCCCCAGATGAATGGTGCAGTTGAAGCAGCAAATAAGAATGTCAAGAAAATTATTTCCAAGATGGTGATGAATTACAAAGACTGGCATGAAATGTTGCCCTATGCTTTACATGCGTATCATACTAATATATGATCAAGCACTGGGGCAACGCCTTTCTCTTTGGTATATGGGATGGAGGTCGTCTCTCCCATAGAAATTGAGATTCCTTCTCTAAGGGTTTTGATGGAGGCAGAGTTGGAAGAATCTAAATGGGTGAAGACTCGACATGAGTAGTTGAATATGATAGAAGAGAAAAGACTAACAGCTATTTGCCATGGGCAATTATATCAAAGCAGAATGGCCAGAGCTTTTAACAAGAAAGTTCATCCCAGAGATTTTTGTTCAGGAGATTTGGTTTTGAAGAAGATTCTCCCTAATCAAGAGGATGGCAGAGGAAAATGGGCTTCGAATTATGAAGGCCTATATATAGTCAAGCAGGCATTTTCAGGAGGAGCATTAATTTTGCAGAATATGGATGGAGAAGAATTGCCGAGGCCCGTAAACACTGATGTTGTCAAGAGATTCTATGCCTAAAAAAAAAAGGGCCCGTTAGGCTGAAAACCTGAAAGGGCGGTCTAAGCAAAAGTTAGGGCAAATAAATAGGTAAGATCTCAAAGAAAGTTAGCATGAAACTCCTTGAAGGGCTCACCAAACTGGGGCAATTCTTATCGGCATTTGATTGACTACACTGGGGCAATTTTGTTCGTTTTCAATTGGCTACACTGGGGCAATTATTTTTGAAGGACTGAGGAGAAGATGTGTTAAAGGAAGTAACAACTCAAAGGCAATAGTTGAGTTATCAGGACATTGCAGGGAATTAATTGAATGAGGAACAAAGAACCAATACTGGGGCAAATTTTTCTTATCCTTTGTAACTTCCTGTAGTTTCTAGGATTTCATCTTTCAAGCATGTGTCTTACTAAAAGTTCATGTATGATCAGATCACCAAAGCAATAAAAAGAAGTTTGTTCATTCAACGAATTTCTATCCATTCATGAATGCATGCTTACTTATTAAGTTATGTCTCAAATAAGATAAATTTATGGTTAATAATTTGATTTGACAATTCTACAACAATCCTTCAATGATTGACTTGGACTAAAAGATCTCAGTAGCTCAAAGTACAGATTACAATGCAGTATTCAATTTCGCTGCCAAAGAGAAAAGAGGAATCAAGAAAAATATATAAAAAAAAGGAGAAAGAAGAAGAAGAGGGAGAGGAAAGATCGAGGTTATCAGGTCCATCGAGCAAAAGCATGTGAACAAGGGTTTTGATTGGTTAAAATTTTTCAGAAGTCATCGTTAGTTCAAAGGACTTTTAATAAAATAAAAGGAAAGAAAGGAACAAAAAAAAGAAGAAAAAGAAAAAAAAAAAGAAGAAAAATCCTTGTGGATCAAGATGCCTTGCCTTTTTAAATATCTATTTTTCGGGAGCACAGTAGCCTGCCTGTCTTTTAAATTCTGGGACTCAGTTGCCCATTTGTCTTTTTAATTTCTGTCTATTCTTTTGAGCGCGTCGGCTCCATGTATTTTAATTTCTTTTGAGCGCATCGGCTCCATGCATTTTAATTTTTGTCAATTTTTTTGAACGCATTGGCTCCATGTATTTTAATTTCTATTGAGCGCATCGGCTCCATGCATTTTAATTTCTGTCTATTCTTTTGAGCACATCGGCTCTGTGCATTTTAATCTCTGTTAATTCTTTTAAGCACATCGGCTCCCTGTATTTTAATTTCTTTTGAGCACATCGGCTCCATGCATTTTAATTTCTTTGAGTGCATCGGCTCCATGCATTTTAATTTTTTTCAATTCTTTTGAGCGCATTGGCTCCATGCATTTTAATTTCTATTGAGCGCATCGGCTCCATGCATTTTAATTTTTGTCTATTCTTTTGAGCGCATCGGCTCCGTGCATTTTAATTTTTGTCAATTCTTTTGAGCGCATTGGCTCCATACATTTTAATTTCTGTTGAGCGCATCGGCTCCATGCATTTTAATTTCTGTCTATTCTTTTGAGTGCATTGACTTCGTGTATTTTAATTTCTATTAATTCTTTTGAGCGCATCGACTCCATGCATTTTAATTTCTGTCAATTCATTTGAGCGTATTGGCTCAATACATTTTAATTTCTGTTAATTCTTCCGAGCGCATTGGCGCTTCGCATGTTATTTCTCGCATTTGTTTTACATCTTATGCATCGCCGGACAAAATTGAAGTTCATGTCTTTACTCATTTCTTACAACGATAATATGAAGACTACAATTTTTCTTTTATCTAGTAATAAACAAGTAAAGTAGGAAAACTGTGAACACTCAATTTTGACTGGGCTCCCAAAAAAAATGAAAAAAATGAAAGAATAAGAAAATTTTGAATTTAATTAATTAAAGGTCCATTTTTTTTTCAGCCCAAATGTAAGCCCACTTTAAAAAAAAAAAGGAAGAAGGGGTGGTCTTTGTTACGTTTTGCAGCTGGTTACTTTCTTTTGGTTGCATATCACTATATCAGCAAAAATAAAACTCAGTCGGTGGAAATGCAACTAAACCATGTCAACCTCCCTTACTCTATGTCAACATCTGCTGTAATGCTGCAAGTCTCCAAAGGTCCAAGGCTCAAGAGAAGCAAAAATGGAAAGTTTTCAGTGATGTGAAGCATGAGAAGGTGACAGCCTCAAGGAAAATACGTGAAGAAGGAAACTGAGCTAGAAAAATCTATCTGCACCTAAACTAATTTTCCAGAGATTGTAGAGAAGTCATCTCTGTTTGCAAAGCAGAAAATGAAAGGAAGTGGGACTGGAGAGAGGGGGAAGGACAGACACTTGAGGGGGCTTCCTCTTCACCAAAAAAGAAAAAAAAAATTCTCACTCCCACGATTTTACTCTGGCCTGCAACCCACTCTCACCCACGGACTCTGATTTCTTCCCTCACCACTCCTTCACCTTAACAAGACCCAGAAACCTCCCCACATCTCTACCAAGCACCTTCACCCATTCCCCCTCAACCACCACAACCGTGACCCAACTTCCATACCACTACAAAATCCTCATCAACAAACCGTGACCCCCATCATCTTCATCAACCCTTCACCACCATAAACTTCCAATAGCACAGCCATCACAAGGGAAACATAACTCAATCATCCCAACACAGAATCAAGAATACAACAAAAATCAATACAATAACAAGTTTTGAGGAAAACAGAGTAAAGAGAACAAGAAGGAGACAAGAGCCTTGCTGAGGAATAGCATTCACTTCAAACTGCTCCCCTTTGAGCTCCACAGGTAACATTCTTCATCTATGTCATGTAGCTCATTTCTGTTAGCTATTCTCACTTGTACACAACCCCTGAATCCCTCTACACCTAAACTGAAATGACTACTACATACCCATTCAAGCCTCCATGACTGAAACCCAAGTCCTCCACCATAACCAACCTTCACCAGCACACCACAAAATCCATACCACCACAACCGTGACCCATTCTACCATTACGTAGCCCACACCATTTCCTTCCATCACCATCATCCCACGGATCGACTTCACTCCTATTTCATCATCAAGTCTCCACCTTTAACAATCCCTCATCACCAAAAAAAAAAAACCCATTACCGCAACACCCTCACCTCAAACCCAAACCCCACCCATTAATCTTAACCCATCTTCATCAACCTTCCATCTCCACCTTCATCCACAAACCATAATCACCATCCATCCTTAACCTCTCACCATTCAACAACAAAAAAAAAAAAAACACAAAATAGCAACCAACCTTCTCCGACGCTTCCGCCGGGATCCGGCCAAGACCGCGCGCGCGACGTCGCCTCAACCCGGATCCGGCGCCGCTACCTCGAACCGCACCAGATCCAACCGCCGGCACCGACCCCAACCAACCGTGAACCCGTGACACACCGACCACCTCCGGCGCTTCCAGCAAGCCCAGCACACCGCGCCAGCTCCCCTTCGCCCCACCACCGTCCAACACGAACCAACCTCCACGAAATCACACCCCTGCCACCGTCCTTGCCGCACCAGAAAAACCAGATTCGGAGCTCCACCTGTACGAACCTGCTCCTCCTAGCCGCAGCCTCCGTCGCACCAAACGACGGCCCAATACACCAGATCCCCCATTTCTGTCCAGCAAGTCACCGCTCCATCTCCCTCACCCACTCAATTCCCCAAAAATTTCACTCTTTGTTTTTTAGTTTCTCCAGAGCCTTCCCCTCTCTTTTCTTTCTTTCTCGTTTCAGAAAACTTTTTTTTTTGGTTTACGGCTGAGCTACAGCTATTTTGGGCCCGCAGCCCATTCTCTAATTTGGAAGTGCATTTGTTTTCTTTTACATAAAAAAAATAAAAATGTCAAAAAAAATTTGAAAAAAAAATTAGGATTAATTCTCATTTGATAGTGTTGAATTTATTTAATGGTATGCTTTATACTGTGTTTTGTGACTAATAAGTAAAAAAAAAATATAGAGAAAAATCTAAAAATAAAATAAAATAAAAATTGTTTAAAGTAGTTTGATTTGAGATGTTCATATTTAATCTTGCTTTTTATTATTATTTATCTAGCTCATAGAAAATTGTGTATACTTATTTGCCTTTGTGCCTTCCTTTAAAAAATGATAAAAAAAATATGTTAATCAATGCAATGACCAATGATGATGATTGAATAGCAGATGTTATCTTCATTATCGTTTGGATCATAAGAGTTCATTGAGTAACCTAGTGCTAACTTGAATCCTGTGCAAGAATGAGTTATTTTTTTTAATAAAATCCCTTTTCAAAAATCTTTTTTTTCTTAATTAAAATCAATCAACTCATACTTATTTTCAAGAGAACTACGTGACTTTGAGTTCCTCATTGCACCTGAGGATACGTAGGAGCAAATTTTCATTTCTGTCAAGCCAAAATTAAATTTTCATAATTTTTTGATTTCCTTTTTATAAATAGTTACAATGTTTTGCAAAATGGGGTAAAATAAATATTTTCAAGGATTGTTAATAATTTACACAACTAACTTAAGGTACCGTTTAGAACGGGTGTGTTAGGGGTGCTGTGAGATTAAGTTTCCGCCCTTCCCTATCCATAACCGACTTCCGAATCCAATCTGGTTCCAAAGACCATTTTCAAAAAAGGGTTTTTCAATTTTTCCTAAATTAAAATAAGATTAGTGGCGACTCCATTTTCATTTTCTAAAATCCTTTGAGTTACTATTTTTCGCCGCAATCACTGTCGCGACACACCGTAGATGTCTTATGTTAAACAGGTTCTAGAGTCGAAAATTCCTAAGGACAATTTCCCCCAATAAATTGTAAACATTAAAGGCCCCAGTTACGGATCACCTTAAATTTTGCCTAAGTCAAGTGAAATTCTAAATGCTTAATATTTTGAGCATTGGACCCAGGATCAAGGTTTCAATTCAATTAAATAAATCTCCTAAGTCCTTGAAGTGGTTACCAAATGCACTTTTACAATGGGTGTTGGACCCAATACAGACCACGGACAAGAAGTGTAAAAGCAATAAAAGCGAAAGAAATAAATTGAAGTACCCTAGCAAACGGCAAAATTGTCTTTACAAATGAAAAATGTGCCACACAAGGGGCAAAAATAAGAAAGGCGGGCTAAGCTACGTTTCTCATGTCCTTGCCAATGTCTAGATCCTAGATGATGGCGACTAAGGCCTCGTCAGCATTTTAGTCAACTTGAGCAAGAGTTGGAAGCACAAAACGACCATCTCGGATCACTTTCCTAGGGTCTAGTGTGTCCAATGCTAGGGCCACCCCGGGATTGAAAAGCTGGACTTGGGCAACAGTATTTTAGAATTGCTCCCCACTGATATTCGTGCATATCGTAATTAGCTATTGAGTATCCTCTTGCAGCCATGCCACTTCAGTTCGGAGGCCTCGGTTCTCAATACGGAGGTTCTCACATTTAGCATAGAGGTTGGTTTCTTCCCTTTTAACCTCCATCGAATTGGCCTTCTCCTGCTTCAGATTATCCTTTAAGGCCGCTAGTTCTTTCTCTATTCCTTGACCTTAGCTTCGGCATCATTCTTGGCCTTCATAGCCTCTTCTTTGGCCTTGAGGGTTTGGTTTTTACCCTCCTCGGCTACCGTCACCTTCTCCGTCATCGGTCGATTATACTCCCCATAGCATCTCTCCAGAAAACAAGCTTCAGCAGCAAGGCGAAGGGCGTAAGTTTGAAACGTCGACAGTATCTTTGTCGTGTTATGCTGAGCAATATGGTCCATGACATTGTTGTCTAGGAGATTGAAGTCAATGAAGTCCCCAGGCTCTGAGTTATTTCTATACAAACTAATCGAGCCCCCGTCATTCGCTTCAACTATCACCCTCTTCCCTAAGTCATCCGCCCTGCCATCCTCAACAGCCCTCCTCTTCCGCCTCTAGAGTGGTGGCGTAGAAGACTCCTCCAGTTGAATCGAGTCCCCCTCGATCACTGGATCCTTAACTGGCGAGGGCGGAGGGGTTGGAGCAGCAACCACGGGAGCGTTGGAAGGACCAGCTATGTTCTTAGCTCTTAGAGCCTCAAGGGTTGCAAGAGTATTTCTGGATGCCATCGTAGCCAAACTTACTACAAAACATGGCAAGAGTCAGATAACAGGAAAAATATGTAAAGAAATTATCATACACAAAAAATTAAATCTGGGTTACGACTTACACTACCTCGAATAGCCCAAAGGGTTGCGTCATCAAGGGCATCTAGCACGTCCTTACAAGGAATGAGGCCCACTTGCTGAACCCACATGGTAAAGAAATCGATGCACTCAATGTCATTCTGGTCAAGGTCAGGCTTCTCCCGTTCAATCAATCCACAGGGAGTACTCCATGCCCTTTGGGTCTAGTACAAGTTAAACATCGGCTCCCCATCGGCGTCCAAAAAGAAAGGATGAGTCCTTGTGGCTGCCATCAGCTTGAATTACTTTTCCTTGAAATCCTTATAACTTTCTTGGAAAATCCAAAAGATCTTCTAACCTAGCCTTGACCGGATTGTGAGCTATTCTTTTGAGCAGCTCCCCCACCTTGAAGACTCCACCGAGTATGGTGGTAGAAGAATGCCCTCTCTGAGTGCCATAATCCGACAACCCGACAAAGTCTTTCAAAGGCAAGGATGTTTGCCCAGCTGTTAAGATGAAGCTAGGATAAAGCCATGTTAAGAGTGTGGAAGATCGCAAGCTGGAAATTGTTAAAGGGGATCTGAAGTCCAAGCCGGATGAAGAGATCTTTGTACAGAAACATGTAGTGCGCACCCACCTCCCAAGATGAACACACATTCTCGTTCTCTGGGGATAAGATCTCGAGCTCGCAATCTCTCACACCTTCCTCCGTTAGCATCAAGTAGCCCATGAGTTTTTCAAGCTCTTCGCCAAGTTGAAAGATGGACACTCGATCATAGGCATCAAACCCAACCCACGGATACACCCGCCCTGCACCACGGACAATCACTACAAGGTCTTCTACAGTTGGCATCCAGACTTCTGCAGCCGGCACCTGGGGCCTAACCGCTCGTCTCCTAACCATTAAATCCCTAGAAATACCCGTAGAGACCGATGAGTAATTTTTAGAATCAATTAACTTACAGATTTAGACACTGAATGGGGCAAACCGAGGAAGAAATCAGAAGTTCACACCTGTATACCAGCCTCCGCGCCCACCTAGGCTCAAGCCTCAAATGGACACCTCCACTATTCACCTACTCACAGCGTAGCAAAGAAGGTGCTCTACAGAGCGACGCCATTGAAAGGACCCAGGAACAATGGTATCCCAACTCGTTTCACTAAAAAGGAAAGAGAATACACCCCAAAACAAAGGGGGCGAAACTACTTTGTGACACTAAAAATAGCAAAAATGGTAGATTGAAGGGAACATACCTTGAAGAAATAAAGTGAAACTGACAACTAAAAGAAGTAGAACTGTTGGAAAGTGCTGGAAACTGCACTTCTCCGCCAGGGAAAGCCACCAAAAATCACCTCAGGTCATCGAAATTCAAAAAAGAACAGTAAAATGAAGAAGAAGAGCTTTAACCCCTATTTATAGAGGCTAGGCGGTTAAAGAGCAATTCCGTCCTAACATTTCAAACTTCAAAACCACCCATCATAGCGCGCAAAGCACTAAGCACGACTATCCAATTAAAGCGTGTCACGTGACCCTCACAACTGTCAAAGCAGTTGAAAGGATGGTTCTGTAGTAAACCAAGTATCACACAACCTCTGCAGTTAAGTTCAGATTTTTTCTACAGACCTTAGATTTTTTCTATGGATTTTGGCTACACCCAGAATATCTATTTGTGGACAAATTACAGGGGGTCAATTCAGACAAGTTGGGGGCAACATGACATCATTACAGGTTGAGTAACGGAGAACAAAAATGGAAAATAGAAGACACAAGATTCAGAAAAAGGAATTTTATTATTATTCACATTTCATACATTGTCAGCTCTAACAAAAAGGAATCATAAAAGTTCTTCCAAGACAAAAAAAAATTAAAGAATGCTCACTAGTAGGAGCCGGAAAAAAGCCAGATGAGACGTTGTTGACGATGACGGCCACTGCTATCTCTAATGTTCTTCCAGAAACCAAAACTCATCTATTCCATGCTAGCCAACTAGAGGAAGCTCTGCATCAAGAGATTGATCCACAAAATGATTCACAATCACTCCAAGTTGCTTCAAATCACCCCAAGTTGCTCGAGAAGATTTTTCTCCAAACTTGGAACCCTCATGCATATCCCACTGCACTTAGGAAGAGAAACTGTGGAAGCACTTGGCTAAGTGGCTCCACAACAATGGGAAAGGATAAGGACAGAGTACTAATCACCTCCATGCATCTCAAAAACTACACAGAAGCAGCGAGTCCCCCTGATACACACAGAAAAGTTACACTTTCCTATCTACGCTAGGAGAGAAAAGCTTATGCTGCCTAGATGCATATTGGTCAGCCGACGTAGGGCAGTTACTTGGTCCTTACTAAGCCATTACACCAACAAAGAAAGGCCTCCACCGGAGGAACTGGTTGCAAAAAAAGAAAATACCTTAAAGACTTCAGAAAGAACAAGAAGATGGTTTCAACAAGGGGCAAAACCCTCCACATGCGTACAAAAAGTGGGAGAGAAATCACTCTCTGAAAAAAGATCATTCTCAAGCAAAGCCACAGAACAAAAAGAATGTCAGCCTCAATGCAAACATTCCCTATTTATAAAGGGAACGAAGCATTATGACTGATTCCAGAAAAGGTGAACTGATTGCACGTTGGAAGTCGCGCTTTAATGCTCCCTTTCTCTAATTGGTCACGGGAGTAACGGGTAGTTGAGAAACAACATGAAACTGCTATCCTCTTTTAAAGGATCTTTAATTCCCAATAAAGTCAAAACAATAGTTTTTCCAAGCAAGTTCAGACTATTACAAGCAAGAGAATAAAAGCTATAAGAAAGGACGAAGACCCCGTGAACTACACATGGGGGCAACAAATGAAATACCTCGAATAGTAGAATGATAACATAAGAAGGGCAATCCACCTCGCTTCTGGGCCTTACATGTCAACCTTGAAGGCATATTACGATATACAACTGACCTCGGCCCTTTAGAAAGCATTACGAGATCCAACGTTGATTGACTTAGATACCTTTGTCTATTGCGTGTCGTGTACTCATATTAAAATTAGTACATTGACACTTAATTGTTCCATCTAAGCGCTAAGTTGGGGGCAACTGTTTTGAACCGTGATCCGGGATCATGTCCCGTGGGTCGACCCGACACGAAGTACACCGGAGTCTGTCATTGACACCCCTAGTAGGAATTCAAGTATGGCATGCGGATTAGATCCCGACTATATGCTTATCGGACCAAGGCATTGGGTAACAACAACTTTACCGTGAGATCTGCGAAATGAATAAATCCTAATAATATTTGTTATTGTCAATCATGATCTTGCAGAATAATAACACTCATAACTGTCTCTAACTACCCATAATTGCAGTATCTATATTCTGATCTTATGGGGATCCTCTACAACTAAATAAGGAACATATCTCTTTCTGCGACTATTATAGGAGTGTATCTCTCCAACTTCTATAAATACCAAGCTCATTCACCTTCTCAGGTAACTTATCACTAATTACATAAACCCTACTTGTGCACAGCTTGACTTGAGCATTGAAGTCCCTTTACAGATATCAACCGTCTCATTTCAACACGCTCTATTGTTGCTGCACAAGGAGAAAACCACCATAATGTGTCTATTTCAGGTATATCTTTGAATCCACTTCAGAACACTAACTTTTACTCATTGTGGTATCTAATAGCCCCGAACAACTCTTGCCTTATAATTAAACTTCTTAAAATGTTCGAGTAAAACTCGAGTTCTTAACACACATTTTAATATTTATTTTATTATTAATTTAATAATAAATATTATTAATATCTTTTATCTAATAGTTTTTTTAAATATATAAAATAAAATAATAATAAAATAAATATTAAAAAAATAAAAAATATATTATTAACATTTTTCGCTCTATAATCTAAATGAGTAACAAACTTTCTCTCAGTCAAAAAATTAAAAATTAAAAAATTAAAAAAACTTTGACACTCCTTCTCCTCTGCCTCTGAGCTCCCCAAACCACCTATTCACCACGCGGTCTGCCAGTGTGGGAGGTCCCTGTATGCTTGATACGCCGGTGAGATATACGGTTAGCTGTTTTTTTTTTCCTCTCTCCAATCCCCATTAATTTTGTAATTTGAAAATTGGTGTTATCTTTTCCGTATTGGGTTTCAACATAAAACCAGATTTTGGGATTTTGGTTTGAATTGAAGTTTATAGAAGAAGCCTGTTCCCCGCGCTCCTTTCTCTCCATTCAAGATTAAATAGTGTCCATTGTTCTGCAAACAAAAACTCCTTTGGTAATGACTAATGATAATTCTAGTCTTTTTACCCATTTTTTTTCTTAATATCCAGAAATTGTGAGAATGATAATTAGCAAATCATTGTTCCCAGATTAAAAGCCAAGGCTGCTTCAGTCATGCAAATCCTTTGACAATTTTTTTTAAGTGAATACTGTATTTGAACGTTTGCTATACTTAATTTTAGGCAGGTTTAAGCCATGTAGAAAATCCTAATGCACACTAAGTATGTTCCCAGCATCTCATTCATTTTATTGATTGACAAATTTATTAACAAAGTTTTTTGGGAGCTCCCTCGTTGTAAGGCCCATCACATGAGTTACTGATGAAACAACAAAAATTTCGTATTATATATATTGTACTTGGACCTTTCATTAGTAAGACATAAATACTTACATTTTTTTGTTGATTCATGAGAATTTTGAGTAATGGTTGGAACATTGGAAGTTTTACTCATGCACACATCTCACACACAAACTGAAACCCTAATTGCAAGCAAGCAAATATGATGCCCCAGAAAACCCCAATTTTTTGATATTCAGTTCACAGTTCAGTGTTCACACAATTATTTCTTTTTCCAAAATTCAGTTCACAGCCTGCCTAAACAATTTTTTGGTCACATCATTATTCACAAGTTTTGAAATTCAGTTTGATTCTTTTTCTTAAATTCTTTCTTTCCTTGCTTCGCAATATTTATGCTTTTTCTTTATGTTTATCTTTTTCATTCCTAATGAATTTATATTTGAGTTTGTGATGCTGTTTTGTAACTTTGATTTGCTGCCAAATATTTCAATTATGTTTGTTGTTCGTGATTTGAGTTGTTAAATTTTTTTTTTTAATTTTGTATTTTCCATGTCCTTGTAGTATATTTTATGTTTTCTTGACATGTCATCATGCTTTTGCCATTGACAACATGGTTATGAAAACTTATTATGAATCGAAAAACTTATTTTTTGAATCATGAATCAAAACTTATTGTGAATCGTAGAATTCATGATTAATTATTAAAAATAATATAAAATATTTTTTTCACCTAATAAAATATTATAAATATTTAAATCTTAATATTTTCAAGTCAAATAATTCATTGTGTAGTTAAGAAATTGAAATCTAAACTTCAAAATTTTTTTCAAAGAAAGAAAATATAGTAGACCATCAATACGTAAAGTTGCTAAAGAATATATCAAATTATGATAAATTCTTAAAGAATATATAAATATGTAAAACCATGGCTGTGTGTGTGGAAACAAGGAAAGGAAGTGAATCATCCTCCTTTAACTAACAACAGTCGCCAAGGGGGGAAACAGGCATATCCAATTGCAAATCAATGATCTAATTGAATAACTGATTGTTCTTCTTCCTGCCAAGCAGTCATTCTGAGATGCCTCGTTATAAAGATGAGCCCCCTGCTGTTCGTGTCTACACCGTTTGCGACGAATCCAGGTCAATTTCTCTTTCATGCCCTTCTAATTCTCTTCTACTGGACCTATTTTTTTTTAAATTTTCTTTTTCCAATTTACCTATCAAACAGATTCTGTAATCAGTTTAATTTTCTTTTTTGGTCAAAAACTTAGAACTATTATTCAACAGCAAAAGGATTACACCAAAACAGTCATCAGTTTAATTCACTATGCACGGATGCTCTAAAATTGGTAGCATATCCGTATCGTATTCGTATCTGATACCAATACTCATACGACACTTGCTATATGGAAATTGCTATGTTGCACGGGTATCAAATTGATGCTTGTACGAGTATGAGGTAATATGGAAATTGCTATATGAATTCCATATAGCAATTTCCGTATCAATCTTTTTCCATATATCAATTTCCTATTTCTGAAATTGGTAGCGTATCCGCACTGAATTCAATCTTTTTCCATATATCAATTTCCTATTTCTAAGATTTTTTTTTCTTCCTTTTTTAATGGTTGTGAGCTTATTTTGTTATTTGATTTGGAGAGTGCAGATATTTGACTGTGAAGAATGTTCCAGCATTGGGTTGTGGGGATGATTTGCTGCAACTGTTTTCATCCTATGGAGAAGTTGAGGAGTAAATTCATTACTTTCCAAATTGCTTCTTCTGTCTTCACTGTCAATCTTGCTTCATGACTTTTATTTGAATCTTTTTTCTCTTCAGGTGTAAGCCAATGGATGCAGAGGACTGCGAGCTATTCACTGATGTCTATTGGATCAAATTCCACCTTTTCAGCAATGCCAGGTTCCTGAAGATAAATTATTCATATCATTCTTTTGTCAATGTCTTACGTTGCCAGAAGAAGTAATATCATTATAAATTTGAGTTTAGGGTATATTATCTTTGAGAAGTTGAGTACCTACCATCTATAATTTTCAGGTTTGCGAAAAGAAAATTGGATGATTCTGTTTTTCTCGGGAACCAACTGCAGGTTTCATATGCTCCCCATTTTGAAAGCCTCTCAGACACAAAGGATAAATTAGAGGGAAGAAGAAGAGAGGTTTTAGCACGTTTGAACCGTAAGTTAGAGCCTATAATGGTTACACTATAAACTTAGGCATTCTATACAGGAGACACAAATGCCTATTACATGAACTGTTATAATGACATTTTTATCAACTTGTGCATGTTTTCCCCCCTTGATATCAGCTAGAAGATCCAAAGAGACTACGACTTCAAGCTCTAGGCCTCTGATTAAGAGTGAAGCAGTTGCCATTTCCTCAGAAACCAGCCGCGTATCAGAAAAATTAGGTCCTAATATAAGGTAACTTATTGTCTATTTGCAGTTCCATGCTTCCAGTTGAAGCTAAGGCAACATCTATAATTATAATTGAGTCTCTTTCCTGATTGTAGGGATGTAGAATCCGAGGGAAGGCCAAACAATGGTAATCTTCCAATGAGAACGGTTTCATCAAATGAGGTTTGTTGCTTCTTTGTTATACACACGAAGAATTTACCCTATTCTACTCACTTTCACCTTTGAATTTAGGGAAATATTTTGGGTGGAGGAATGAACAAAATTCTTCCTTGCAGTGAATGTTGCAACTTGCCAGAATTTTGTTTGGGCATTCTGAAGTTAATCTAATTTATTATCTTTATTAACCTTGTCTCAGAGGACCAATTGATAAAAACCTATATTCAGTATATTTTTTAAAGGGTTTTGCTAACAAGTGCAATTGTTAAGAATCCAAAAGAGAAAGTTTTTAATAAAATGTAAAGTATTTAATACATTGAGAATTGAAAAAGCTTCGATGAAAGCTTCCTATTTTGTATTCCTTAACAAGTGTCTAGCAAAACCCTTTTTTAAATTTTCAGCTATGATGATTCCCTAGAGTTGGAAATTCATTTTTCACAGTTGTAAACTTTGTTGCAATCTGTTAGGGACTGGATTGGAGGATCTGATATTATAGTTGCCCATGTTATTAGACTATTTATCTTGCTCTAACTAGGATGTTAAATGCAAAGAAGAAAGGATGCTTGCTTTTCATCTCTTACCTCATATTAAGTTGCTAACATGTTCTATGGACAGGATTATTTTGCTTCCAATTCCATGAATCAAACAGTGAGGTTTGTCCGGGCTAAGCTTGATAAGGTGATGTATCCTACTGCATAATATGTTTTGGAATCTTTTATATGTTGAACTTTGAAACAATTTCTTCTTCTCATCCAGATTCGATCCAGTGGGGAGCATCCACAAGCTGGATCTGCGGCAAAGAAAGCACGAGTTGATAATAGGAGGAGGATTTAATAAGTCTGTAAAATTGGAAAGCCGTATGTAATTGTGTTGTTCTTTTGGTCTCACCTGGTTTTGCTTTATATCAATGAGCTGTGTTCTTATATGTTTTCAAGTACGTGTAATAGCTCAATCCCCAAGTCTAATGGAAATTTTGATTTCTTATCGAGTTTACTTCGACATGTGGAATATGAGGACTTTGATCCACTCAATTTTGCAAGTCTCATCCAATTATGTTGTGTATGGAGGTCAGGGTCATATATTGTTATAGAATGATACGTTATTTATCTAACCGGTAGCATGCCAGCAACCCATATAGGTAACAGTGCAAGAACTCTTTCAAATTCCCAGTCACCATACAAAAGTTTGATAGCTTTTTGTACTCGAAGCCACTCCTTGTAGGAAACCTTATATTGAAATCAATTGTTTGTTGTTTGAATTATGCAAATATGGTTTTCATCTTAGATTAACACATTAATGATGATCCCGAGACATGGATTGAGAAACGTGTGAGCCCCACCAAGTATCATCATTGCCCATGTACCATGATTTTTATTTTTTTGGCAGTGTTTCATATTTGATTCTTAGAAATTCATTACAAAATTAGAACCCAAAAGTTTTCAAGCACTCATGGAACTCGTCCACAACCACCAAAGATGTTTCGTTGATAGTCAGTCTTGTCCCCTATATTGATAGCCACTGTGTCGCCTTGTTTTGTTGTCGGCTCAGGTGTGCCTCCACCATCAAAGTTGCAAGCTCCAACCTTAAACATATGCTTAATTAACAAATATGTCATGGAGAGGAAGTTTCACTCTTCGACGGTGAGTTCCTCATTGTTGGCAGTGACGAAGACTATCTCCATAAACTCTATTATCTCTTCATAGCGCATTTTATGTTGCTCTCTATCTTAGGTTCACTTTCTCTCCACACCATTTTTCTTAGACAACGGATGAGACAAGGGAGATGGTGGCTGGAGTTGGATCTCTTCCTTTCTTCCTCACTTCTCTGATAGGAACCAAGATGCAATCTTCCTCACTTCTCAATGATCAAAATACAATAAAATCATTTCTTCCCTCAGATGGTTGCCTGTTACTATATTATTTTCTTATTATTTATTTTCACTCACCATGCCATAAATATGTGACTAAAAGTGATGCAAAAGAAATAATAGATTACAACCCTTTCTAGAGATTGTACCAAAGTGTTTGCCTAAATCTAAAGGCTAAGAATGTTGAGTGCATTTGCCGCACTGCCCTTTGTTTGGTAAATAACCATGTACCACACGATCTTTCAACTTTGACACTATAACCTTCCACTAACACTCATGGTTTTAAATTGCAGTTACGGTCGCGATTGTAGTTATGTTACGTTTACTGCAATTGCGGAGAATTGCAAAAAAATGTGGCTAATGTGGCTACAATTACGATCATGATGTGGTTGCGGAGATTACAAAAATTGCAATTGTGGAGAATTGCGAAAAAATGTAGATGATGCGGCTGCAATTACAGTCATGATGTGGTTGCAGAGATTACAAAAACTGCAATATTGTGGTTGCAATTGCAGTTACGAATCACAATTTAAAACCATGCTAACACTCATTATCAAAATTTGGACTGAAAATAGTAAATAAAGTAATTTGGACCCCTCAATTCTAAAGTTCTACAGTCTGTGAAGAGAATAAGCCTTCAAAGATCGCTTGGCATCCTCTTTTGATGGGAACCTCGACCCTTAAGTGTAACTCACTTGTCTCATCCCATCAGGCCAAATAAAATTTAGGTGGATGCTCAAGTGCATTAAGATTAGATCATCAACATGAAAATTATCTGATGGAGGTAAAACAAAACAGGGTGAGTAAATATCACTGTGTTCAATATAAATTGCATTTACACCTATACCCAATTTGACATCAACTAGATCGGCATCGTCACCATCCTCCTTGTTAGTATCATCCATCATATTCAAATTCTCTCTCGTCATATTGAAGCATACAATTAATAAAATGGATATTATTATCCTCATCTTTATTCTCACATTCATCACCAACATTCAATGCACCTAGTCTTCTACTGGATTTGGATCCTTTCAATTTTTTTTTTCTCTTAAATGGTCAACTGTAGGAAAGAGAAAGATACAAAGATTACAAAAGAAATTTCACACTAATAATCGAGTCTCACTAATAACTTTCTTTGTGTCTTTCTCTCTTACAATTGACCACTTGAAAGATAAAAAAAATTGAGAGGATTCAAATTTGTCTTCTATTAGAACCATCTGATATTAACGGTTTAGCTTGATATATGTAGTATTCAAACCACAGATTGGCACTGTAACAAGAGAGAATTCACGTGGAGATGGAGACGAAGACGGATTAAAGGAGGGGTGAACATGTGTATTTGGCCCTCGTTTGCACCAAATTTTCTTTTAGGTGCTAAAAGTATAATTTTTTAAAAAATAAAGGATTAATTATACTGACTTTTTTTAAGGTAAGTATTTATTATATTGACATTTTTTATTTAAAATTTTATACATGCATCTTTTATTTTATGTATTGCTATTATACTTTTAACACTTTTTTTTTGTTTACAAAATTACACATACTTCTCGTATTTTATGTATGGAAGTTAAATTAGTTAATACTTGATATGTATTTGATATATGATTCATGATTTTATATATTGATGTTACAATTTTAGCTCATTTTTTTATTAACTTTTAATCTTTAAATAATAAATCTACTAACTTCTCTCACTTTCACTCTTTTTCCTTTTAAAAAATATCTATATATATATATATATATAAAGACTTTATTTTGCCTATAAGTCATGATATAGAGGATATCTACTATTGTGATGTATTTAATATCTAATATAAATATTTGTTTCTTTAATTTTTTTCACTTTATTCATAAAACTTTCTATATAACAAAAGAAAAATGCTTTTCTAAAATGGGTTTATTTTTTAAATCGAGCAAACAAGAATATATCTATCATTAATTTAAAATAGTACATATTGATCTTAACACACTAAATAATCTAATAATAAATACATTTTTACTTATTCAATTTAAATATAAATTCATTTTTTTTAAAAAACTTTTTTTAATATTTAATAATATAATTCATAATTTTTTACCACTTCATTAAACTTTTTTTGTATCCATCCTAGCCTGGAGAGGTAATAAATCTTATTTGTATCGAGTCATGTGTTTGCAATATTAAGGGTAATAAACTCAGCTTCAAATTATGTGTTAGAAGAATCACTGTTGATTAATATGGCTTTAAATCTCAAGTTGTGATGGACAAACAAAGGAATCTATACTTCATATTTAACACCTCTTGGTTTGACTCAATTTTTAATACCCTTTGCAAAACTTGTTTTAATTTCTTTGTCTATTTTCGATTGGAAGCCTGAATGTAGCTGGTTCGGAATCCTTAAACATTGTTCACCACCATAAACTTCAGATCCATTTGTATATGTTAAGTAGGAGAATTTCTTTGGTATCCTTATGGGTTTGATAGTTACAGTGAGTTATCAAACATTCATTGAATACTAAATTTATAATAAATGTTTAAAAATAATCAATAACTAATTAAATGCTTGATAAATGATAACTTATTCTAAATACCAAATCATGGGAAAAAAGTTGAATACCATAAAAATTCCTGTTAAGAAGAGAACCGACCATCCCATGATACTTTAAATTAAGTTAATATACCAATAATTATATCAACAAACCAGTAAATTTACAGTGCAAAACGCATTTCTGACTAATTATAAAAGTTTATCACTTTTTCCTAATAAATTATAATTTTTCAATAATTAATGGTGAAAACTCATAAAATATTCAAAATAATTCATAAAAATTGTCCCAAAAAATGACCATAATACTAAATTCACAGTCCATAGCACATTTATTCTAAACATATAAATATTTTCAATTTTTATTAATTTTTCCAATTTTTTAATAATTAATGATGAATATTCTTATATTTCATAGAAATTGTAAAACCTAGAGGAAAATTAAGCACAATAAGTCACTAATACCTTCACATTTGTAAAGCATTTCTTCGATCCATATATATTTATGTACATTGTTTCCTATTTTGTAACAATAATAAAAATTATGAAACAATTAACATTAACAAAAATATAAGATTCACAATACAAAATACATTTCTTCCATCCATAAAAAAAAATTTCATTTTTTCTCCAAATCTTTCTCATTTTTAAATAATTAATGATGAAATAATCATAGAATGTTATACAAAAAAAAAAAAAAACATAAAAAATAATCAACCACAATATCATATTCAGAGTCCAAAACTCATTCCATCCATATAACTATTTTAACATTTTCCTAGTTTTTCTTTCAATAATTAATGTTGAAATGTTCAGAGTATTAAAAAAATTCATAAAAATAAAAGTAAAGGAAAATTTATCATAATAGTACATTCACAGTCCCATAAGTCAACTGAGACAGTGGTGGAGAAAGAGACGAAAGAAAAACTGGAGTAAATAGGCAACAAAATTGTACTGAGCTGCTACGTTCCTTTTCTTTACGTAGTAGCTGGTGCTCTCCCTTCATGAAATGTTATTTCTATGACAACGTTAATGGCATAAGGAAGGGCAATATAAGTTTGTTCCAATAATCTGAAAGTATAGGTAGGAGTTAGTTCATCCAACTTATGTAGATATAACAAAGCTAATCCTATTTTGTCAATATGATGTAAAACTCTGTATAATTATTTTTAAATAAAAAGCTAAAGATATTCCTTCTTATATGACCCAACCAAATGGCAGGGCTTAAAGATTATGTACATCCTCATTTTCTATGTTCATGTCATATCATAATAATAGATGCATCTCATCAGCAATCAGGTACAGCTCCATGAAAACGATTACAGAAAAAGGGGAGGACTGTTAACACAAGACAATCTGGATATAGAATATAGGTATCCTTGGAAGTCAATTTTTATAGTGATAAGTACTTTACATGAAAAATCATAACTTAGGCAGACAAATCACACAAGGAGAACAGCGATGTATTTTCCATTTTCTTTAAATACTTACCCTTTGTAAGTTAAGACAGATACACCTGGACACTTGTAGTTTTTATCAATTGGCATGCAGGACAAACATTGATAAATCTATCACAGTCATCACACAAGCACAGGTGCCTACAAGGCATCAACAACATGGAAACCTCCTTTGCCTTGCATGCTCTGCAAATCATATTCTCCATGCCTTGGTGGTTCTTCGAAGTAGATTTCATAGGTGCACCTGGAATGCTCAGTAAGTTATTGGGATCAATATATGAAGCAGCATCATCAACCTCACTGTCTCCAAACCCTTCCTTTCCTTGTTCAACTCCTTGTGAAATTGCCTGCTGGAGATTGTTCCTTAATACATTGACAACTGATTCATTATACTTCGCTCTGTAGTGCCAGTTTTGTGCTTCAATAGAAACCTGCTTTATTCTCTCTGCTAGCTCCCTATTTTTACGGTTCATGTTCTCTATCTCCGCATCTTTTTCCCTTAGCTTCTTACTAACACCTTTCTCAATGGCGGAAAGGACAGAAGCCATGTGTTTTTGTTTCAAATCTCTAGCTCCTTTTGACAATTGTTCCTTCTGTGTAGAGAGTAATTGGAACATTATCACATTAAAGTGCAATATAACCAAACCATGAATGATGTACAAATGATGATTCAATAATCAAAGTACAACTTATATCTATGTAACTTAGTGTAATAGAATAATACAAAAATGATAAAATCTCATAAGCAATCATTTAAAAAAATTTTCCATCACAGGCTCCAAAGTTCATATACTGTGTCAGTGACTTACTCCATGATTTAAACATTTGAGATAATAGTGTTCAACAAGCAATAATTCATCAAGAGAATAACTACTTATAAATTACTCAATGAAAGGCCTACCAACAAAAGGAGAAAATTCTACCCAGAACGTCTGCATTATGGTATATCTGAAAAAGTAGGAAACCAGAAGAAAATTGATAAAGCAAAATGTAAAAACATCTACCATAGAATGAAAACATGGTGTATAACAGAAGTAACACAAAATGACAGAAGACCTCCCACAACCTACACTACAAAATGACAAAACATAGAGCTACAACAATATATTACCTGAAGCTTAATATACTGGTCCAGCTCTTCTTGCTGCCTATCAAGCTCAGTTCTGATATTATCACCAAGGGATAATATGATTGAAGGTGTGGCAGTCATGCTGCCACTTGCAGAAGTAACAGATGAGTTATGCTCATCATCATCATAAGAAAGCCTCAATCCTGTTGACACAGGGTTTGGATTTGGAATGCTTGCTGCTCGATCAGCTTCATCTTGACAGACATTGTAATTTAAGGAAATCTGGAGCTTTTGCTGCTTTGCTATATCTTCCACTTCTCTGCTTCGTTTATTAGGCCGAACCATGGAACTGATATGCTCATTTCCAAAGTAATTAACTGGGTCAACACTGCATCCAGCTTGTGCTGCAAGAGAGATTTCACATTCATTAGTCAGTGATAAGGCAAAACTTCACATAAACTACCAGAATTTTTTAAGGAAATATAAATGAATTTAAATGTGATGGGCCTTTAACCCATGTTTATAAGAGGAGGGGTAAAAAGAAAGGGGATGGGCTGGGAACAAATGGGCTAAGCATGGGAAATGCAAGGGCAGAAGATGCTGTTTCTGGTGAGCATAACAGAATGTCCACATGGCAAGAGGACATTGGACTGGAATATTCTGCTATGATTGGAAAGAGGATGGGGAACGTGTTTAAGGGAGAGGGGGAAAGTAGTGGAGGCATAACAAAATTGGGAGGAAATTGGTTAGGCCTTTGCCTAGGGGCAGAGACTGCATCTTGCAGCTCTGATTGTTATTTCCTTTTCTGCATTTTGTGTTGTTGCTGTTTCTTGATTTTCTGGGCTGAAGCAGAATTGCTCTTCTGTAAAAAGGAGTTTTCCTCCTGGTTTTTATCCATTTTCTTAATATATTATCAGTTTCTATAAAGTTGGTATCAGAGCTCCCGGTCCTGGGAGCTTGAATGGTCTCTACGAGAATGGAGAACAGGTTAGAGGTGGTGGAACGACAGCTAGAGGGGCTCAGGCAGGAGTAGCAGGAGGTGTTTAGGAGCCAGATGGAGCAGATGATGGTAAATATGAAGGAGCAAATTGGATGGAAGAGAAGGAGGGCCCCATGAGAATGAAGAAGGAAGGAGGGGGTAAAGGATGAGAAGACTGGGGGTACAAAGCTTCACTGGTGAGGACCCCCATGGATGGATATATCAGGCTGAACGTTATTTTGACATAAATCAAGTTCCAGAGGAGGAGAAGGTGGCAACAGCAGTGGTGTGTTTGGAAAGGAGAGCGTTAAATTGGTACCAATGGTGGGAAGCAAGAATGGGACACGTTTCTGGGGCTGTTTTCAAACAAGCTATCCTGAGCATATTCCAAAACCCATACGAGGTGTTGATGGGGTTGAGATAGGTGGGGAGTGTGGCAGAATAGCGAGTGCAATTTGAGTTTCTCTTGGCTCCATTGAGATATGCAGAGGAGGAATTCATGAGGGGAGCCTTCATGAATGGGTTGAAGGACGAAGTGAAGGCTCAAGTGAGGCTGATGAGTTCGGGAGACCTAAATACGTTGATGATGGTGGCTCAAAAGGTAGAGGACAGAAACAGGGTGCTGGGTCGGGTTACAGGTTACCCATTTCGCAGGGTTGGGCCCAATTACAACAAGCCCGCTCTAACAAGTAAATGGGTTGGTGCCCAAGAGCAGTTGGTGGGGGTTTTTTATAATGGGGAGCCTACTGGTGGGTCGGGGACAAGAAACGTAGTTGCTACTTCCCAAGGCGCAGCAATGACGCACCAACCGAGTGTGACACAGCATCTGTTGCGAGTTCGGTGGGAGAAGGGAGTTCGGCCAACAACCAGAGAAGAGGATTGGGGTTTCGGCGGCTATTTGAGGCAGAGGAACAGGACAAGCATCGCCGTGGTGTGTGCTTCCGCTGTGACAAGCAGTTTTTCCCTGGACAGGTCTACAAGAACAAGCAATTGCATGTGATTTTGCTTGGGGAGGAGGAGGTTGAAGAGAGTAAGGAGCCCGAAGACAGAGAAGTAGAAGAACCGGAGGACACAACGGCTCTACAATTAAATGAGCAATGTGGCAGGGGTTACATCTAGAAATCCCTGAAATTGTGGGGCACTATCAAGGATAAAAGGGTGATTGTTTTGGTGGATTCAGGAGCTTCCCACAACTTCTTGTCTCATGATTTGGCGAGACTTGAAGTTGCAACTTGAGGCTACAAACGGGTATATTGTGGAAGTTGGGAATAGTCAACAAGTAAAGAGTCAAGGGGTCTGCAAACAAGTAGAATTGCAGCTACCCACTCTCATGGTGATACAGGGTTTCTATTTGTTTGATTTGGGAGATGTTGATGTCATTTTGGGGTACGAGTGGTTAGCAAGCTTGGGCAAAATCAATGCTAATTTCAAGGAGCACTTGATTGAGGCTGTAATAGATGGGGAGACAGTGGAAATTAGAGGGGACCTAACTCTGTCCAAAACAATGGCTTCGCTGAAAGCCATGATGAAGGAGCTAAGAGGTGAAGCGGAGGCATATTATATGGAGCTTGGCATGATGAGCATGGTGTTAACCGGGCAACAACCTTGTGTGGAAGGGGTTCGGGAGTTATTGGAAGAATACCAAGACTTATTCAAAGAGACCACAAATCTGCCCGCAAAGAGGTCCTGTGATCATGCTATAGTCTTAAAGGAAGGTTCCCAAATCCCCAACATTAGGCCTTACCGCCATCCACACCATCACAAGGCTTGAGAAGTTTGTACATGACATGTTAGCTGCGGGAATGATAAGGCCTAGCACCAGTCCTTATTCAAGCCTGTTGATATCGGTGAAAAAGAAAGACGGAAGTTAGAGGTTTTGTGAGGATTATCAGGCCTTGAACAGCATCATTGTTCCAAATAAGTTTCCAATTCCAGTAATAGAAGAACTTTTGGATGAGCTAAGTGGAGCTGTGTTCTTCTCCAAATTGGACCTTAAATTGGGATACCACCAAATTCGGATGAAGGAAGGTGATATTCTGAAAACAACTTTCCGCACGCATGAGGGTCAGTACGAATATTTGGTGATGCCTTTCAGACTCACAAATGCCCCGTCGACCTTCCAAGCTCTCATGAATGATATCTTTCGCCCATATCTTAGGAGGTTTGTGCTAGTATTTTTTGACGATATTCTCATTTACAGCATTGATCCTCCTTCTCATGTCTATCACCTGCGCGTGGTGTTTGAAGTGCTCAAGAGCCATGCACTTTGGATGAATTACAAGAAATGTTGTTTCGGTGTTACTAGATTGGAGTATTTAGGGCATCTCATTTCAGCAGAGGGAATTTCTGTTGATCCTAATAAGGTGGTAGTCATGCAGCAGTGGCCCGTTCCCAAGGATATAAGGAGCTTGAGGGGTTTTTTGGGGCTTACTGGATATTACAGGTGATTTGTTAAGGATTATGGAATGATTGCTAGGCCATTGACTCAATTATTGAAGAAGAACAGCTTCCAACGGTCAAAAGAAGCCCAAGATGCATTTCAGAAACTCAAAGATGTAATGGAGAAGCTGCCCACATTAGCCATGCCCAACTTTGACTTGCCATTTGTGATAGAAGCGGATGCCTCTGGTTATGGAATTGGTGCGATTCTTATGCAACAAGGCAGACCTCTCGCATTTATTAGTCGAGCTTTATCCGAGAAGGCAAGGGTGAAATCAGTGTATGAGCAAGAGTTACTGGCAATAGTTCTTGCGGTGCAAAAGTGGCGCCAATACCTACTTGGCCACCATTTCATCATCCGTACAGATCAGCGGAGTCTGAAATTTCTGTTGGAACAAAGGGTGCTGGTCGGGGAACAACTGAAATGGGCAACAAAGCTCCTTCGATATGACTTCGAAATTCAATATAAACCGGAAGCAAAAAACAGGGTGGCAGATGCCCTTTCACAAGTAATGGAATACAAGGCTATCTCAATTATCACCAACCATGATTTGATGGAATTATCGAAGGAAATACTCATATGATCAGTTGAGAGGAATTCCACAGGATTTGATGTGAAATCCAGCCTCCCATCCTCATTACCGAGTGTCTAAAGGGTGCTTGTGGCCGCTTGGTTTTACCTCCCAAATCAATAAGGATTTCTTTTCTTTTGTGCGAATTCCATTCTTCTCCATAGGGTGGGCACTTTGGGGTAACCAAAACTTATAAACGACTAGCAAATGTTTTTTATTGGCATGGTATGCGGAAGGATATTGAGCAGTTTGTGGCTGGCTGTGCTACTTGTCAGCAGAATAAATACCAAGCTCTTAATCTGGTTGAGTTACTCCAACCATTACCGATCCCTACTCATGTATGGAATGATATCTCGATGGACTTTATAAGTGGATTACCCAGATCTAAGGGTGCTAATGTTATTCTAGTGGTGGTGGATCGTTTGAGTAAATTAGCTCATTTCATTGCTCTCAGCCATCCATATACTGCAAAAGAGGTGGCAGCTCGATTTGTTAAAGAGATAGTCCGCTTACATGGGTTCCCAAGTTCCATAATCTCGGATCGGGATCGCATCTTTATCAGTCAATTTTGGCAGGAGCTGTTTCAGCTTTCTGGCACTAAGTTGAAATTCAGTTCAGCGTATCATCCTCAAACGGATGGCCAAACGGAAGTCACTAATTGAACTATTGAGATATACTTGCGGTGTTTTGTGAATGATCACCCAAATCAGCGGGTGAAGTGGTTAGCTTGGGCTGAATTCTGGTTCAACTCTTCTTACAATGCCTCGATACAGATAAGTCCTTTCAAGGCCTTGTATGGAAGGGAACCACCTTTAATCATCAAATAGAGCCGTGAAAGTACCGTAGTGGTTGTAGTTGACAAGCTATTGGAGGTCCGGGATAGCATTTTGGATGAGCATAAACAGAACTTACTCAAGGCTCAACAGCGGATGAAAGTTCAAGCTGATAAGAACTGATGGAAAGTTGAATTTCAAGTTGGGGAGATGGTCTATTTGAAGGTTCAACCTTACCGGTTAAGGTCTTTGATTAGACGCGTCAATGAGAAATTGAGTCCTCGTTTCTATGGCCCTTATGAAGTGGTAGAGAGGGCAGGAGTTGTGGCTTACCATTTAGCATTGCCTATAACTGCAAGAGTTCATCCCATTTTTCATGTGTCACAACTTAAGAGGGCATTGTATAATGATCTCCTAAGCCAGCAATTACCCAGTTTTTTGTCAGAAGATTGGGAATTGCAAACTGTTCCGGAGGAAGTACTAGCTGTTCGAAGGCTTTTGAATGGCACATCTGAAGTTCTGATCAAGTGGGCTAATTTACCAGCCCATGAGAATACTTGGGAGGATTTTGAAGTAATTGACAGTGCATTTCCTGATTTTCACCTTGAGGACAAGGTGAAACTGCTAGGGGAGGGTATTGATGGGCCTTTAACCTGTGTTTATAAGAGGAGGGGTAAAAAGAAATGGGATGGGCTGGGAACAAATGGGCTAAGCGTGGGAAATGCAAGGGCAGAAGCTGCTGTTTCTGGTGAGCATAACAGAATGTCCACATGGCAAGAGGACATTGGAGGGGAATATTATGCTATGATTGGAAAGAGGATGGGGAACGTGTTTAAGGGAGAGGGGAAAGGTAGTGGAGAGGCATAACAGAATTGGGAGGAAATTGGTTAGGCCTATTGCCTAGGGGCAGAGACTGCATCTTGCAGCTCTGATTGTTATTTCCTTTTCTGCATTTTGTGTTGTTGCTGTTTCTTGATTTTCTGGGCTGGAGCAGAATTGCTCCTGTAAAAAGGAGTTTTCCTCCTGGTTTTTATCCATTTTCTCAGTATATTATCAGTTTCTATCAAAATGATTATTTAAGGAACTGTACCCAAAAAAAAATTGTGAAACAAATAAGTAATAATTTTTATTTCAAAACACAAAATAAGAATATCACAGCTAGCAACAGCAAATATAAACAATAATCAGTTTTTATGGTGCATGATTCAAGTAAGAAGAAGGACCTCTTGTTACAAGCATTTCGGCTTACACAAATGCCATGGAAAGGGCCCATTAGAAGATTTCAAACTTCCAATATCAATATTTATTAGAGTGTATGCATGATAAGTAAGTGCAGAAATCACTACATAAAGTAAGTGCAGAAATCAGTACATACCATGTCCCATAACACAAGGCACACACACATGCAATGCACACAAGCAAAAACATTTACACATGCAACAACAAAAAGTCATAATCTAGAATCTTGCACTCCATCCTTTTTCAGAGGAAAGGAGATGCTATCATCATGTCTGTAGCAAATATAAGGCTAAAGGAGGGAAGTATTGTTTTAAGTACAATATGGAAAGTGGCACTCGTGTAAGAATCCAGGCAAGTAAAATTATAGCAAGTAAAATTATAGCAATAACAGTATAAACAGTGAATCAGCAAAGACATACTCCAATAAAAAATGAAAAAAGTGTCAAGGAAGTTATACACTATGTAACAACCATATCCAAAATGATAAACTATGCAGTGCACAACTTCATTATTGCATGACAAAAGGAAGGAGAAAACTCACTATTTCCAAACAACTGCAGTTGATTTGCTGCATTAGTTTGATACTGAAATTGAGTCTCATCCATGAAAATAGGAAGCACAGGATTACCATTGTTGCCCCCCAACATTATCCCAGGAAATGCGCTTGCCTAAGTCAAATTATGTAGCTTTAGAAGAATGTTATGGAGCTTCCAATAAATATCTACAAGGAGAAAAGAATTATTATCATTAAAATTTTAAATTATGAAAATCTAACATGAAATGTTCAAGCATCACCAATAACACCTAGTACAACAATTTAAACTACCATGCTTGAGAGGGTTGGGGAGCTGGTGATCTAATGAAGCAGTCTTTATCAGTTTTTTTTATAATGGGATTCTATAACATTTACAAGTAGGTTCTGGAAGCACGTTGTGATGATTCATGCCCATCATAAGAATAGCAATTTTTGTCTTGTCTTCTTGTTATTGAGTAATTTAGTGAAACAAACCTAATCAATATTGCAATGAATCTATATGTTTAAACAAAAATATGAAAATGTACAAGTTTCCTCTCAAGGTAGTTGAATTGTATTGTTTGGTAAGTATGAATCAGAGGCCAATTTTAAAGCTGTAGAATGTTTGGTAAAGATAAGCTAAAACCAGATATTTGAAGAAGGCCAAAATGAATATTAACTTGAAATTCTATTCTCTTTGCATCGTCTGGATAAGACATTGCAATAACTACAAAGGAACACTTTGATAGGAAACATGAAAACCAGCAGTTTATAAAATTAACCATTAACTTGCTTGTGAAAACAAAGCACAAAGAGAAACAACTTCCAAAGCAGAAATTTATGAGTTCACTAAACCCCAACAAATACTTTTCATTGCAAAAACCAGTAAATGAAATTCTTGAGAAGAATATCAAGGACAAGTGTTGACTATATACAGCTTTACTTCCTTTTATTTTTTTGATATAAAAAGAAATATTATTTGATAGGAAGGGAAAATACAAGAGAGGATAAGGTATCCTCCAAAGGAAGCCACAAAGCTGAAGGAAAATAGAAAGTGAAAACCTACATAAGAAACCACAAAACAAAACAAACGCAACCCAAGGATAAGACAGAAAAGGGAGCCACCACAATTGCCCCAAAAGTCCAAAAATCTCTTAGGAAACTCCCTCCACAAAACACCTGCAACAAAAGGGATAAACTGTTGAGAATGATGTCAGGAAGCACTCTGAATATAATAAACCTTTACAGGTTTATTATAGGAAGAGAAAAGAAACAAATAACTGTTAACTGAAAAAGGGATAAGGGATATTATTGTAACAGTGTGAGTAGTTAGTTAGGATTCTGTTATAGTTTGTTATAAAGTGATTAGGAAATTAGGCAGAATGTATGCCTTTAAATAGACCTCTTCTGTTATTGAGAGGGGAGTTTTCTGAATATTATCGAGTGACTGGGAATTCCAGTGGAAAAAAGGAGAGTGCTCCTTTTTGGGGTAAAGTTGTTTACCTTGGTTTTCTTTGTATTCTTGATCCATTCATCAATAAAGAGGTATTATTTCAGAAATTGTTCTCTGGTACGAAGGAGCTTTCTTTGTTAGGAACTCAAGATTCTAATCTCAGAAACATATTCCTAACAAGTTGGTCCGACCTGCCGGATCAAAGGATCACCATGGAGCATCGAGTGGGAGCTTTGGAGAAAGCCGTGGGAGAGCACGGAGAGAGGCTGGCAGAGATGAAGACAGATATCGACTTCATCAAAGATTTGTTGTTACAAATGAATAACAAGAAAACAACATCCATAGAGGGTGATCATTCGGTGAACAAGAACGAAAAGTCTTTGGAAGAAAGGGAGGAAACCAGCGGAGATGAGGAAGATGAGAATGGCCCTCTTCGTTCTTGGTTCAAGAAAGTGGAATTACCCACTTTCGAAGGACACGACCCTTAGGATGGCTGGCCGGGCTGAAAAGTTCTTTGAGGTGCAGCAAATTAAACCTGCTGAGAAGTTACGACTAGCATTCATCAAGCATGGAGGGAAATGCGGTGCACTGGTTTCAATATTGGCGTCAACAATCCAAGAACCAATCTTGGAGAGATTTTTCAGACGCTCTGATGAGAAGGTTTGGAGGAAAAGGGAGAGGGACGGTGTACGAACGACTGGCTTCTCTACGGCAAACTGGAGGAGTAGAAGAATACGTTCAAGAATTCGAGATTACGTGGCTCAAGCTAAACCGAGTGCGGGGATCAAGTGTTGGGTTATTTCTTGGCCGGGTCGCGACCAGATATCGAAGTCCGGTTCGCCCACATGACCCTAAGACCTCCCCAGAGCCATGGAGGTAGCATGTGACGTGGAAGAAGCCATGAAGCGATGCGGGGTTACGGGAACATGCGAGACAGGGACGTATGGAGGCAGGAACATGAATAGTGCAGCTTCGGGTCTTAGGTTCCAGGGAGGCAAGTGGAGTTGCAGCTCGTGCAGGTCATTTGGAGGCACGAATAGTGCTCAAGCACCCATAGGAGGGACTCGGAATTCACAAGGCTCCTCTTTTCAGTGGCCAAACCAAGCTTCTCTGGCCCAAGAAACAGAGGCACCGAACCCTTCCTTACGCTGAATTTGTCAAGAGGAGAGATGAAGGAAGGTGTTATCATTGTGGAAATGCGTTTGGACCGGGACACCGCTGTCCTGAAAAAACAATGAGAGTGATAATCTTGGCTGAGGATGAACAAATAGATGAAAATGGAGAAATTTCCAGAATGGAAGGGAGAACGAAAATGAGGGAAGGCAGGACGAAGCTTTTGAGGTGGAGTGTCAATGGATGGATCTTTCGGTATGCTCAGCAGGGGTCTGACACAACCTCAAACTATGAAATTGAAAGGTGAATTACAAGGACAAGAGGTACTGATTTTAATAGATGGTGGAGCAAGTCATAATTTTGTATCTAGCAAATTGGTACAAAAATTGGGACTCATGATTGAAACAACCAAACCCTATTATGTAAGATTAGGGGATGGAAATAGAAAATCCACTCAGGGTTGCTTTGCAAGGACCTAAAGGTGCGTTTGGGGCCATATGTGATGGAAGGGGACTTCTTTTTGTTTGACTTAGGAGGAGTTGATTTGATTCTTGGGGTGGCCTGGCTAGTCACATTGGGAGATATCAAAGCAATTTGGCAGACCTTGAGCATGTCTTTCGATCATCAAGGCGTAATATGATCATACAAGGAGATCCTGCCTTAACCAAGACTATGATTTCCTCCAGGGCACTTCAAGAACTTACCAAGAAGGAGATAGACATAATGTCTATGCTCTCGGGTTGTGGAGAAGAAAAATATAGAAGAACAGGGGGCGACAACAGACCAAATCACCAATTACAGAGGTATTATCCGAGTTTGCGCAATGAACCAAAAGGATTGCCACCACCTAGAGGGATTGATCATCGAATTCCAATTAAAGCCGGGATAGATCCGATCAACGTAAGGCCTTATCGTTATCCCCATTTGCGTAAAAACGAGATAGAAACCCAAGTAGGCGAAATGCTAGCTTCGAATCATTCGACCAAAGAATGTACCCATATTCCAAATCCTAATTTTGGTCAAGAAAAAAGATGGAAGTTGGAGGTTTTGTGTGGACTATCGTGCTCTAAACAAAGCTACAAGATTTGACAAATTCCCTATTCCAAAGGATAGAGGAATTGTTAGACGAATTGAGAGGAGCGGTTTACTTCTCCAAGATAGACTTAAGGGCTGGATATCACCAAATCAGAATGCACAAACCAGACATTCCAAAAACAACATTCAAAACTCACCAAGGGCATTACGAATCTCTAGTAATGCCGTTTGGATTAACTAATGCTCCCGCCACGTTCCAATGTGCTATGAATGCTACGCTTAAACCTTTCCTTCGACTTAGTATGTCTTGGTTTTCTTTGATGATATTTTGGTGTATAGCAAAACAAGGATCATTTGAAGCATTTGAGACAAGTGCTGACCCGATTATTAGAACATTCTTTCTTTGCCAACCGAAAGAAGTGCACTTTTGGAAAAACCAAGATAGGGTACCTTGGTCATATTATTTCTAAGGATGGAGTATCAATGGATCCCCAAAAGATTGAAGCTATTCTACAATGGCCATTACCCAAGACACTAAAAGCTTTAAGAGGATTTTTGGGACTCACTTGGATACTACAGAAGATTCATTAGCCATTATGGACAAATAGCTTGACCTCTAACTGATTTACTTGAAGAAGGGGAATTTTAAATGGAATAGTACAAGCACCAAGCTTTCACCCGATTCATAAAGGCAATCACCACCCCTGTGTTGTCAATGCCAGATTTTTCAAAAAAAAATTCCATAGAATGTGATGCATCTGGAAAAGGAGTGTGGGCTGTGTTAACTCAAGAAAAAAGGCCCATTGCTTATTTTAGCAAGGCTTTGGCTGATTCCACACTTTCTAAATCAATCTATGAAAAGGAATTGATGGCCTTGGTTCTAGCAATACAACATTGGAGACCTTATCGCTTAGGTCAGAAATTCACCGTATTTATTGATCAAAAGAGTTTAAGGTACCTTTTGGAGCAAAGGATAACCACTCAGAATCAACAAAACTGGTTGGCAAAGTTGTTAGGTTATGAGTTTGAAATTGTGTACAAGGTTGGAGCTTCAAACAAAGTAGCTGATGCACTATCCAGGAGGGATGAAGACAAGGAACTGCAAGGCATAACAAGACCATTCTGGCCTGATATTACAGAGATTGATGCAGAAGTTAAAAGGGATCCAGCTTTGGCCAAAATCCTAGAAGACTTAAAATTAGACCCAAACTCACATCGCCAATATACCGTGGAGCATGGGAGACTATACTATAAAGGCAGTTTAGTCTTAGCCCCGAATCGGTTTGGATCCCTAAACTACTCCAGAATTCCATACTTCTCCTATAGGGGACATTCGGGAATTTACAGGACCTATAGAAGGATGGCTCAATCCCTTTTCTGGGTTGGGATGAAAGGGACAATCACAGATTTTGTAGCATCCTGCCATGTGTGTCAAAGGAGTAAATATCAAGCATCCTCTCCAGCTGGGTTGCTACAACCCTTACCTATTCCAAAGGCCATATGGGAAGAAATCAGCATGGACTTCATTGTGGGACTTCCTAAATCAAAAGGTTTTGATGCTATACTTGTAGTAAGTGGATAGACTGAGTAAATATGGGCATTTTATTATGATCAAACACCCATATACTGCAAGATCCATAGCTGAGATTTTAGTTAAGGAAATTATCAGACTACATGGGGTGCCAATCTCTATTGTTAGTGACAGGGATCCTACATTCATGAGTAATTTCTGGAGAACTTTTCAGATTACAAGGAACTACTTTGAATATGAGTACACCTACCATCTTGAATCGATGGACAAACAGAGGTCCTTAACCGAACCTTGAGACGTACCTTAGATGCTTCGTTTCGAGCAACCAAAATCCCGGGCGGTTTTATACTGTAAAATTTTGAATCTTGTACAATACCGCTTTCAAGGAGCTGCACATTGCACACCCTTTGAGGTGGTTTATGGAAGACCACCACCTTCTTTGGCTAGATTCATCCCGGAGAAACTTTAGTAGAAGCATTGCACAAGACTTAATGGACAGAGATGAAGCTCTGAAACAACTAAAGTTTCATTTACAGAGAGCACAAAATCAGATGGCCCACTATGCCAATATACATAGAAAAATCTCTCCAATTCACCAGAGATTGGGTTTATCTCAAAATCGAGCCACATAGACATCTCCATGCCTACCAAGCTACATCCTAAACTATCTGCTAGATATTATGGACCTTATTTGGTGTTGAAACAAATTGGAGTGTAGCCTTCAAATTACAACTCCCAAAGCAAGCCCAAATACACCCAAGATTTCATGTTTCCCACTCAAGAAAGCGGTTCTGGACACCATCCAACAGCTTGAACTTCCAGGTTGAACTACAAGGCACGGCAAAGTTATACCAACCTTTTCAGATTTTGGGTACCGAGAAAAATCAATCTCTCCGGATCGAAACATCCCAAGTACTAATTCAATGGCAAGGGAAACCACCAGAGGAAGCTACATGGGAAGACATATCATCCATAAGAAATCAATTTCCAGATTTCAACCTTGAGGACAAGGTTGTTTATGAGGAGGAGTATTGTTGAGAATGATGTCGGGAAGCACTCAATATAATAAACCTTTACAGGTTTATTATAGGAAGAGAAAAGAAACAAATAACGTGTTAACCGAAAAAGGGATAAGGGATATTATTGTAACAAAGGTGAGTAGTTAGTTAGGATTCTGTTATAGTTTGTTATAAAGTGATTAGGAAATTAGGCGTAATGTATGCCTTTAAATAGACCTCTTCATTATTGAGAGGGAGTTTTCTCGAATATTATCGAGTGACTGGGAATTCCAAAGTGGAAAAAGGAGAGTGCTCCTTTTTGGGGTAAAGTTGTTTACCTTGGTTTTCTTTGTATTCTTGATCCATTCATCAATAAAGAGGTATTATTTCAGAAATTGTTCTCTGGTACGAAGGAGCTTTCTTTGTTAGGAACTCAAGATTCTAATCTCAGAAACATATTCCTAACATAAACTAATACTAAAATAAAACAAAAACAACAGCCCTTTGCCTTCAACAAAGAAGACAACTCCAAAGCTTCAAAAGAACCTAACTAAGCCATCTAATTCCTTTAGGCCCTCCAAAATTTATTGTTGTTGCTAATCTTTGAAGTTCCTTTTCTACCTTCTTCTTCTTCGTACTAGAGGTATTTGGCACAAAAGCCACCTTCCCAACAAATTAACCAACTCTATCCCCATTGAATCAAGAAGTGATTGTGGATCACGCAAATCATTTGCATTGCTTGAAGGCCTAATAGAAATAACTTGCTCATCCAATGCCCTCTCACTTTGGCCAAAAGGTTTCAGCTTTTCAACATCTGGACAAGGCAGAATTCCAATTTCAGAACCAGCATTAATAGATTGACCTCCAAGAAGACTATTCTTGTCCTCTATGAGATCTTGACAGCCTAAACTTAAAGTGTCATTAACCTCAACACTTTGTTGTTGAAAAAGATCCTTCACTCCTTATAAGTTACCATCAAAATAAAGACATTCTTCCTAAACTCTTAAACAGTCCGAAAGTAGACCTTCATCATCTTCAAAATTATTCTTGCCCTTTCTAGAATCTCGGAAGCCTAAACAAAAAGTTTCACTAGCCTCAGCACTTTCTTGTTGAAAAAGCTCCTTTACAACCTTTAAGTAACCATCAATGTCAAAACACCCTGCCTGAACATTCTGTTGATCATATTGTGCACTTAATTCATCTAGACCTTCATCGTCTCCATAAAAGGAATCAAGATCATCTTCATCACATAAAAACCTGCCCACCTCAGTGCCTGCAAAAGAAGAATCTTCTTCAACCTCTTCAAAAAAAATTTAAATCTTGACAATCCTTGCAGGTAAGAATGCCTTTTTTCACACAAACCCAAGTTAAGTAAAATAAATGGAAATTATTGACTACAAAAACACAATGAAAGCAGTTAAGCCTTGGGATTCCTCCTAGGTCCAACAAAAATATCCATAAATTGCTGGCATATTATTAGAACTAAACTCAGAAAGTAGCTAAGGAACTCATTTTTATGCAGAACCTATCTTTTGGCAAGTTATCTGATACAAATACACAGCAATAGTCATAAAAGGTTCCACACAATCGGTTGCAAATAAGGAAAAATAACAAGTATAGAAGAAGTACTATGACATGATGAATGCCCCTTGTAAGTAGTACCGAAATTAGCACACCCCATTGCTTCCATTTCAACATGAGGCCCGTAATTGAAATGGAACCGACAGACTTTACAAATAAATCTGATGGAATGTCCATTAAAATGTTCGTGCAAGAAATTAAAAAACCAAAAAAAAAAAAAAAAAAAAAAAATCAAAGCTGAATACTTAATCGAAAAAATATGTTGAAGACGAGAAGTGATTGATAAATATGGAAACATTTGATCTCAAAAAACAGTGACTATAAAGGACAAACATTGAGTTTGACCAGTTCTAGATGATATACAAAAACAAAGAAGCAAGTGACGAACAAACAAAACTAATTCATCTCCGATATTTACATCAGGACCAAGACCCAAAATGGAAACTATTGAATGAAGGCCAAAAGATGAAACAGAACTACATCGTTACCTTGATGTCTCCGAGGCCGAGGAAAATACAATGCTAACCACTCTAAACCAAGTAAAATCTGATGTTATAAACCAGACCAAAACTTTGAGACATGCAATGAAATAAGAAGAACAATAAAAGCAACAACAACCCGTAATATACCTTAGATGCTTTGAAACCAGAGAATCCAAGGAGAACAGAGGGGGAAAAAAAAAGATGAAGCTGGGACGTCCAGAATGATCAGAAAACAACCCTCTACTGACAAGAAGAAGAGAGAGAGAGAAAGATCTAGAAAGGTTGAGGTGAGTGATGAAGGTTGAGGTTATGGAATATGGATGATGCAGATGAGAATGAAGAATAGAATAGAATGAATAGAGAAAGCAAGTGCGGGGGGAGTGGATGGATACTGTAAAAATCTAGAAATTATTATTATTATTATTATTATTATTATTGCTTATTGAAATCGTTACGCAAACTTCTTTCCGATCTTCTTTAACCGAAAAAAAAAAAGTTATTGCTAGATAAATTTTAGAATAAACGACTCGTTTTAATCTAAAACATGCAGGTACCATCAGTTTGATTTTTTCAAAGAAAGTTGATATATCCTTCAATTGTATAGCATTAAACATTAAAATTGTCTTTCTATGTGTGAGGTTAAGTTACTAAATTGATATTATTTTCAATTATTAATAAACTAAATCAGTATAAATTTTTTATAAAAGAATTTAAATTAATGCTATTTTTATTTTTTAACATATATGTCAAATTATTTTGGAAAATTAATTTAATGTTAATTTTCTTTAAATAACTAAATTAATATCATTTATATATGCATTAAAATAAGTGTTTAAGTTTACAAAAAAAAAATATTATGAAAATAATATTGTTTAAAAAGATTTTCTTTTAAGTATCTAATTATATTTCGAAATATCAAACTTCTTATTTATGAAAGATAATATAAAAAAATTTAAAAAACAAAAATAAGTGTTTATTTTGAGTGTTTTTTTTACAGGAAGCTTTATTTATTTTTGTTTTTGAGAAAGAAATACATTTTGTCTTTTATAATATTTTTTAATTTTCATTTCAGTGTTTTATTAAAGACAAGAGAATTTAATAATACTATGGGTACATCTGGCATGACGCATAAAGCCTAATAAGATAAACATATACAATGTATTATAACTTTATCAATTATTTAGTACAACCACAGTATTGTATAAGCTTATCCAGCATATCCCTTTTATACATTAAAATAACGTATAACTTAATCAGGCCTTGGGAGTGAAATTAAGTCAGATTAAGTTTTGATGAATAAGCTCATCTTTGACCCTCGACGAATCGAGGAAGAAATGTACCATCAACTTCATCTTCTTCCTCGCGGTGAGTCGCATCCATGGTCGTGCGCATTTCATCATTTTTGTTCAAGAAGCTGCAACCCCGTAGCCATGGAGGAGGACCTCGTATAGGCATTCCTTGCCATATCTCCCCAAACCCAGCAGTCTCGAATTTGCCTTTAATAGTGGACAGCCCATACAATGATGACCCTCAATAGATCGAGGAAGAAAGCACCATCTCGCCTTGATTTGCAACGTATAAGAGAACCTTGTATCCGCCACTAATGGCAGCGATAAAGCTCCACAGACATGACGGCGACCCAAAAACATATCGGTTTCAACGCAACCACAACGAAACACGACTCGTCCCCTATGAACGACTCTCTCGAACGCGAAATAGAATCGAAGAAGAGCAACCCAAAGAACTCAGATCACATCGAATTTTTCAGAGGGCAAGAGCCCCCATTGAATCATATCCATGGATATTCTATTTAAAAATTAAATTTTTACAAATCCTAAATCCCCAAATTTCAATCAATTTGAAAATTTTCTAAATTTAATCTTATACAATATCGCACGATAATATTAAAATTTTATCAAGTCTTATACTATCAGACCTAACACAATCAAACATTATCATATCCTGCGTACCAAACGGACCCTATGTTAATAAAATTTAACACCATTTTTATGGCAAAAATATTAATATAATTATTTTTTATTTTCCAAAGTATCCTTACTCAATAAGTGAGAAACTAATCTCTCGGGATAAGATTAAGCGCCTAAGCGATGACCCCTCCCAATAGTGTTATTTCCATATGAACGAATCTTAGAATTGAACCTAAGATCACATACTTAAAGGACCCGAATCATTTCTACTTGAACTAACACAAGTTAGTTAAATATCATTATTTTGTTAGATTTGTGCATAAACATTAGGAAGAAGTTATTTTAACTTTTTTTAAATTTTTTATAATAATATAGTAGAAATCTAATTTTTACTAACGGATGTTGGTCTGAGTGGAAGGAGCTCGGATTCCTTAAACATATAATATTGAATTCGATCTCAAGATTCATGTGTATGAACATGAAAATAATATTATTAAAAAAGGTTCTCGCTTAAGCGTCTGACCTTACCTGAGATATTAATCTTTCACTTATTAAGTAGGATGATACTTTGAGAAAAAAAATCTAATTTTTAACTGCTACATTAAATATAGAAAATTATTTTGTAACAATTGCCTTTTTTACCGGACAATAAACATTTCTTCCTGAAAACCTTTTTTATTTTTAACATCAAACACTAAAAAAAAAGATTTTTTTATATGTAAAGAATTTTTTTTTAAACCACATATAAACCATTATTGTATAAAATTTGTTTTTATTAAAAATCAGATAGCCTACTCTTTTGAAATTGTATTACCAGTCTTTCTTATTGATTAGGAAAATAAAAGATGAGTTTTTAAATTACACAATTTATTTCATATTGACACACCTAATTATTTTTTATATCTACTAATTATTATTTTTTTCTACTCAAAAAGAAAAACTTATTCTTATTTTTATTGTCTGTGGTGATATGGTGAATATCTATTACTTATATTACTAAATATATATTTTTCTGGAAAATCAATATAAATTATAGAAGCAAGTGTTTTCTATATTTATTTTTTATATTTATTTATCTATTTGATAAAATAATATACTTTATAAAAAGAGTTCTATAAATATAAGAAGAGTAAATTATTTTCTTATTTCTATATTTATCATTTACTAAAGAAATTCTATTTCATCGTAAAAGATTACATAAATTTATTTAGATTTTTGAAAATATTACGACTAACTTCAAAATAATTTCAGACATCACAATTTCATTATTTAACTAAATATAAGAGTATATTTAGAATAATAAAATATTAAAATAATACTTTTAATTTAGATCTAACCCGATAAGACATTCCTAGCTAATTCGTGTTGTTTAGATATAATAAATAACCAATTTTATGTTTAAAAGGCTAATATAATTGCCAGTTAAAAAAAAAGGTAGATTATAATAGAGAAAATGGTTACACAAAACAAAACATAGATTATAATAGAGTAAATCTTCACTTTAATCTCTAAAATTATATGTATTAGTTATATTCATTTCTGACTTTAAAAAATTAACAACTTAATTCTTAAAACTTCAAAATATTGGTCACATTAATCCTTACATCAGTTGTCATCAGTTAAAATTGATAGACATACGTGGCACGTTAAGTGCCAACGTGAATTCTACATGGCAAACAACTTCTCTCCCATCAGAAAACAATGTCGTTTTGTTCTAGCACTAACCCTAGACACTAACCAAAACGGTGAGTTTGGGGAAGGGGGCAATACCTAATTTTCCCCCAATTGCAAGCAGATAAACCTTCTTAACCCTAACCCACCCCACAAATATTCTTGATCACAATATCTAGTGCGGTCTACTGCGAAAATTTAAGGGGATTTGCTCTTAATCAAAGTGCAATTGGTGCGAAATCTTCAATGTAGCCCACGAAATTGAAAAAAGTATGAACCCTAAACCCCAAATATTTTCTATTTTTTGTGCATTATGTTGTTCCCTTTTTGGTGTTGTGGTCCATGCATCTGCCTTCTCTTTTTGGTATTTGTGACCCCTTTACTTAGTAACCCTAGTTCTGCAGTCAAGCTCAATATCATCTTTATTCCCTATTTCTCACTTGTGTTTGAAAGATTTTATGTATGCCTTCAAGGTATGAATAGAGGGTTTAAGGCAATGTGTAGGCTATTAATAGGCCTAGATGGGGCTTTCTTAGAAGGATATTATGGGGGGAAATATTGGTTGTTATGGGACAAGATGTTAATACTGACACTTTTGTCATAGTATATGCTATTATGGGGGTGAAGAACAAAAAGACTTGGAAATGGTCTCTGACCCTATTGCATGAGGATTTGGGGGACTACAAATAGCATGGATGAAACTTCATATTAAATATGCAAAAGATAAGTGATTTGGTTCGTAAGGACTAATTTGAATACATTTTATTCATTATATGGACTAAAATGAATTAGTTGTGTGTGTTATAGGGACTGATATGAATTATTTATGTTATCAGAGACTGATACCAGCAATGCAAGAGATGATGCATGGAGTTCATCATAGGTTCTGCATTTGACATCTTCGGAAGAATTTTACAAAACAAATGGAAGGATAAGGAAATAATTGGGGTGGTATGGGAATGTGCAAAGTCAACAACCCCCTCATAATTTTTGGCATATATACAGACAGTTAAGATGAAGTTGTCAAGGTATACTAGGCCCTTAGCTCCTAAGCAGAAGAGTAGGTTGGAGAAGGACAAAAATGAGAGTAACAAATGGACTCTTGTGTGGTCAAGTAATAAAAACCATAGCATGTATTATGTTATGTTCTCACAATTGTATATTTCAGACTTTTATTTGCTTTACATATAATGTCTTAACAGGTGATGATCATGTAAACAAGTTTGAGGTGCATAGGTACCCTTCCAAGGTAGTTGTTAATTTGGGCACCCAGACCTGCACTTACAGGTTCTAGTAGCTGAGAAGGAATTGAGCCTACGACACCAATTTCCCCTGTGATACTAGATGATATTGACCTATCACGGACTCCAGTGGGTTCTCAACCACAGTCCACTTAAGTTTAAGCTACAAATGAAGCCCCAATTGTCCCAAATGCTCTAACAGTAACAACCAAACCATTATTAATTTTTTTAGCATATTTAATATAATATATTTGATTTATCACTGACTTAGGTGCATCATATGTTGCAGGGAATTATCAAATCACTCCCTACTAGACCATCTAGTTTAAGGGCTAAACTCCTGTGAGGCCAGCTAGTTTAAGACCACCAAAACCAATTGCTGCGACTTCAATTCCAGCACCCTCTGCGTCCTTAAGTTTAGTTCTACCACCAACTGCCCTAACTGCAATTTCAATTACACCACCTTCAGCCACTACAACTTTTATTCCAGCACCATCTGCCACTACAACACCTACTCAAGTTCTAACTGCAAAATCTAGTTTACCACCTCCGCAAGACTAGTGCAAAAATTTGTCCCAAAGTTCTAACAAGGCTCCTCGTTCATGCCCACACCTAGTTTCAAGCTTGCATGACAATGTGATTTTGGACCTTTTTTTTAACATAGGATTTGGTCTTCTTTTTTGGAAGATGTATAGGTTTATCTTGATCAGTTTATAGATTATTTTGGAAACTATATAGGTTTTTTTGGAAGCTACACAAAAAAGGCTATTTTGATATGATACATGTGCTTTTAGAATGTGTTATTAGACAAATTGATGTTAGTAGTGGTCTTTTATTTTGTAAATGGTCATTGTGAACACCCAATTTTGACCAGGCTAAAAGAAAAAAATAAAAAAAAAGTATAAATTAAAAATAAAAGAGAAAAATTAAAAAATAATAAAATAAATAAAATAAACAATAAACAAAACAAAAAAAATCACACACAAAGAACACTCACTTTTCTTTTTTATTATTTTCTAACTACTCAAATTCACTCCCTATTAGGCATGATCACCCACTCCATTGTCAGTTTGTTATCACTCACTCCATTATGCATAACCACTCCACTCCATTATCACCTGGCGGCTAGCAACTAATAAGGGAGGACCAACTTCAAGACCTTGGGAGGGATCTCTCCATCGGAGGCTGATATTAAACTTTCAAAGACTAACCTTCACCAAGACTCTTCAAGCACACCAACTTAATCAACTCACCATCACCTTCTCTCTAAGCTTCAACCGTGAGCATTCTGCACTAACACCTACGAGCTTACCAATTCCCCTTCATCTTCATTATCAATATCCACCTCCACCATCAACCAATCCATCACCCTTCCCAACCGACCGTCGAATCCATCCCCGAACCGACCGTAACAACCATTTTCACCTTAACAACCCATCCAAACTCCATCATCATCCACCAACACCCAACCGATCGTCGAATCCATCTCATACTTACCCCTAACCGATCACAAACTCCAAAGCAACACCAACTACTCAACTCGTTCTAAGAAATCGCAAAATCACACCCGCCACCGTCCCTCACCAAGCAACCTCACCAACAACCCGTCCAAAACTCCATTACCATCAACCAAACTCCATCCCCTCACTCGTGTCAATCCATCAACCTTCCTCACCGTTGGACCGCATAGAAGCCGATCCTTCACTTTACCACCCACATTCATCTCCACCCGACCGTCGAACCGTGAGCTCCACTCCTCTTACCGACAAGCCATCCAAACCTTCACACCATCAACCAAACTCCGTCCACCCGACCGTCGGACCCCAAAAGCAAAACCACTTACATTCTCCACCCGACCGTCGAACCGTGAGCTCCACTCCCCTCATTGACCTTCAACTTTCCAAACCCACCTAAATCCATCTTTCCACCGAAGCTTCGAACCTCACATGATCCATCTCTCAATCGACCGTCGAACCCAACAAGATCCATTTTCCAACCGATGACCTCGCAGGCCGCCTCCCGATGTGGAACCCGCTCCCGACCGTCGAACGTAGAATTTGGACCTTTTTTCAAAGTTTCCAACTTTTAACATATTGTCTTTTTGGGTGTGATTTTCACATTAAGACAATAATGATCATTTTGGTAAGAAGGAGAAGGGTAAAAAAGGGTTAAAAATGATAAACAAAGGTTTCTAAAAAAGAATAAAAATGGGTTACCTGAAGATTATGGATGACTTGCTACCCTTATATTTTGTAAATATCGAGTTATTTTGGATTAACATTTAAATATTATCCTGGTTTTAATTGGTAATTTTAAATAAAGTTTTACACAAAAAATTAGTGGATGACTATTTTGATATTCAATTGATTAACATGTGCTTTTTAGATTTTGTCAATCAACCCACAAATATTTTCTAAAAGAACAAATTGACTGTTAGTATACGTGGTCTTTTTTCATTTTATAAATGGTCATCATTTTCAAGGATTATTAAGAATTTGCATAATTGATTTGAGGTACGTCTTAGGCCTCTTTTGATACTTTTGGGATTAACTTTCCTCCTTCCCTAAGCATAACCGACATCTGGTTTTCAAAGACTATTTTTCTTTGGTTTTCTAATTTTTCCTAATAAAAATAAAATTGGTGGCGACTTTTTTAAAATAATTTAATTTAAGTTGTTATCCTTTTCATCTCCTGGTCACGATACATTCTTATTATACACTTTTGATACTTTTAAGGCAACATTTTTTTGTAAATGTTTTTCATGTTCACATTTGTAAGATGAAAGATCACCCATCCCATCCTTATAAAAGGCCAACAAAAACCATTGTTAGGGACTTTTGGACATTCATACCACATAGAGATGTTTACAGATTGAATTAGATTGATCTTGAAAGAAAAAGTTATCCAATCTAATCTAATTGATTTTTTTATTTTATTATCTGATTGGTTTGATTCAAAATGTAAATTTGATTCATTCCAATCCAATCTAAATCGGTTTGAATTTAATTAATTTTTTGGCTTTTTGTTATAATTTTTTTATACATAAATTCATCAAGATATAGAAATTCAAATTCATTAGAATACATGAAATATAAATCTAAACTAATTCATCAAAGTACAACAAACATAAGTTCAAACTAATTTATCAAAATATAAATCCAAATTATAAATATAAATCTAAATTAATTGTTAATCCTACAATAAATGTCCAAATTCAAGAAAGATAATTAAGTTTAATTTGAGAAATAGTAGGAAAGCCCACAATAATTATAGGTTACATAGAAACTTCCTAGGTAAAATATTGTTTTAAAAAATGTATATAGAATTTTGGTTCGATTTAGATTAGATTGGTTTTTAAATTTGGATCTGAAATCTAATTCAATCCAATTAATTTTTTTGATTTCTTATTTTTTGGCTTTTTATTTTAGTTATTTATTATGTATTCAGTTTTTTGGCTTTATTTTTTTGATTTTGATTAGATTGGATTGGTTTTGAACATCCCTAATACCACCCACAAAGATACCCAACATAGCGGCTACCATGAGCTTGGATGGAACAAAGAGTGATTTTAATTTATCATTAAAAAAGATTAATTTAATTTTAATACATTATCAATGTAAAAAAAATTACACTTACACCAAATAAAGTGTTATTATTTTATGAATTTGATTACACATGAAATGTCATATTCATTAAATGATGTACCAACATATTATTAGATGCTAATATAAAATCTTTTACACTGACAGTACTTCAAGATTAAACTAAAAAAGATAAGTTAGATTTTAGGAATAGTAATTTATTTGTATTGAATTAGTAATTAATATACTTATCTTGAAATCATGCAAGAAAGTTTATTACATTGAAATCAATTTTACTATGTGTATACAATCAATAAAAGTACTTGAATTTAATACTTAATATTTTTAAAACACCATAATAGCTTTTCTTTTTATCTGAATACAAAATATTATTAAGACTGAATATCAGAATTAAGGATCAAGATCACAAAGTTTGGAGGATCCTCAACCCAAGTACAAGAACCATGAGTTTTAACAAACTGAGCTAAAGAGACCGCTTCTCTATTACAAGAACAGGGACAATACCCACTATCAAACCAAGCCGCATATGAACAGATGTCTTGAAGAAAAGATCCATTATAAGATAGATCATCCACCTTTTCCTTAATACACCAAAACACACCTTGAGCATCACTTTCCTGCAACCCATTTCCAAGCAAAAAAAAGCCCTTCCCGAGCTACTAGAAGCTCACTTCTATGAGGATGAATCGCTCCACTAGACTTATAAGCCTTGGCTATAATAAAACCTTCATTTTCATCTTTAATCATAATACGCAGTCCAAATATCTATTTTTCATCCGATGCAACAAAATTCACATTTATTTTGAACATCCTGCGATTTAGCTTCTTCCATTTAGATTAGGTCCTTGATACATTGTCAAGTGTGCTATGAGTGTCTCTTGCATTCTTGAATGTTGACAAATTAGCTTCAGTAGAAGGAAGGATCTCTGAAGAAGGCCTAGGAATTTTTCCTTTCCAAGTCAAGTTCTTCTAGTACCAAACAGCAAACCAAATCATACAAACCTTCTCTATTTCCAATGGTGACAAATAAGAGAAATACTTTGATACAGACTGCAACACATCATTTTGATTTATATCACGTCATATATCAGGATAGATGACTGGTGGAAGAGCATTCCTTGTGTATGGACACTGAAAGAAAAGATGGATAACATTCTCCATAGCATTTAGCATATAGACAACAAGAATTCTCGACCACAATACTTTTATCCTATAGTCGAGGAAGGGTGGGTAAAATATCCCTACAAACTTGCCAGATAAAGACTCTGGTTTTGGGAGGAATTTGTAGTTTCCAAATTGCTTTCCATAATCTATTACAGTCCTTGAGAGTTTCCAATCTGTCATATCCCATGTGATTTGCCATAACTCGTGCTTGAATGATTCTATTCCATTGCAATTTATATGCACTCTTCACCGAAAGAAGACCTTTTGAATTAGGAAACCAATACAAAATATCAAGGCGTGGAATATTACTCAAAGGAATAAGCAAGATGGCGTTGGTATCCTCTTGTGAGAAATAAACTAATATAAGTTCACCATTCCATCTTCTAGGCTCTGCAGGCAATAATTGGGAGACAAATTCTAGATTCATTGGTCCATCTGGGAGAGATTGCACTTGAAATGAGTATTGCTTTGGAATCCATGGGTCAAACTAGATTTTTGTGGTTAGACCATCACCTATCCTCCATAGAACTCCCTGTTCTAGCACTTTTTTACCTTCCAAAATGCTTTTCAATGTGATGGGTTAGATCCACATTAAGCTGATAGAGAAGATCTTATAGGGAAATACTTTGCCTTTTGAATTCTTGCCACAAGGGAGTCCGAATTAGATATAACTCTCCAGCCTTGTTTGGCCAACATGGCTAGATTGAAAGTGTGAAGATCTTTGAAGCCTAGGCCTCCACATCCCCTCGGCCAGCACATTTTATCCCAAGAAAGCCAGTGAGTCTTCCTTGAATCTACATTTTCTCCCTACCATAATTTTGCAATCATTTGTCCAAGCTCATTACATAAGGTAATGGGGATTTTGAAGTAACTCATTGTATACGTTGGGATTGATTGGGCCACAACTTTGATTAAGACCTCCTTTCCACCCACTGAGAGACGCTTCTCCTTCCAACCTTTTATCCTTTTCCGCACTCTATCTTTCAAAGATTGGAAAGTATGATTTTTTTTATCTTCCCAACATGGTTGGAAGACCTAAATATTTTTCAATCAACGCTACCTGTTGAATATGGCCCATTTCCAAAATGATGGTCTTAATTTACCTTGGAACATCGAGACTGAAAAGGATTGAAGATTTGTCAAAATTTATTCTTTTCCCAGAGGCTCTACCATATAGATCTAAAATACTAAGAATTTTAGTCAAATCCCTCTATGTTGCTTTTGAGAAGATAAGGCTATCATTCACAAAGAACAAATGAGAGACTATAGAAGCTAACCTGCAAATTCTGACTCCAAAAAACTCCTGCTTGAACTCTGCTTGATATAATAGTGATGTTAAGCACACAACACAAACAGATTTGGGAAAAAAGGATCTTCGTATCTCAAACCTCTCTGAGGATGGAAAGTATCACTAGGAATCTCATTCAAAAGAACTGCATATGAAACAAAAAAAAAAAACACACAACACACACACACACACATAATTCATCACCAAAGATATCCATCTCTCTGAAAATCCAATTCTCCTCATAAGTGCTTTAAGGAAATCCCATTCAACTCTATCGTATGCTTTGCTCATGTCAAGGTTCATTGCCAAATATCCTTCTCTACCAAATCTCTTGTTCTTTAGAGCATGCACCAGCTCGTAAACAATAAGGAACATTATCCACAATATTTCAATTCTGAACAAAAGTATTCTAAGAATATGAAATAAGAGCGAGTAAGATGACTTTCAACCTGTTAATTTTTTTAGTTTGAAAGGTACTTAATTTAATGTATTAATACTTAAGTAAGTCCCAAAAATAAAGAGAATACTTGAAAGGGAGAGAAAAAGAGAGAATGAGCATACTTTTATAATTTATAATTAAGAGTGATTGGAATAAGCAATAACCTATGAAGCACAAATACATTATTTTTTAGGCATGTCGGACATGTGGGAATGCCTTGATGATACACATGTCTCCCCACATGTCATGCGTATCCGAATGTATTCGATTAAAAAGATTATTTTTTTCGAATTGGACACGTCTCGAACATGTCTCGGACACACTTGAACATTTCTAGGACACAACTTGGATACAACTCATTAATATTTTTCTTTTAAAAAATTAATTTTTATAACTAACGTCCAATTAGTAAGCCCATAACTCATCCAAACTCAATCACATTACTGATGTCTTAAGCTACTATTTTCTCATACCAGTATTTTAAGTTTTATCTTTTCGCATGCCACTATTAGACTTTTAAGTTTTATCTTTTCATACACCACTATTTTTATCTGCTCCTTCTACCTCTGCTCGTATCAAGTCGTCCACTTCGTTATTACCGAAACTTGCCTCACACTACTATTCCCTCTAGTTAATTTTTTTGGATGCACATGTACTTATATTTGATTTGTTCTATTAAGAGAAATTGATTTAAGAGAATTTTTAAAAAATATTAATAGAACTTATACTCCATGTTTTTTGAGAAGGACTTAGTAAGTAGTAAATATTTGCACATATGACATATATTAAGATATTATAAAATTTTTAAATTTATAAAAATAATATTAATAAATTATAAATTTTTTCTTAAATTTTGTAATTATATATATAAACCAAAATTTTTAATTTATTTTATATATATATATATATATATATATATATATAATATATATATATTTGTTCAAATGGATTCGGGTACTGAATTAGGCACGTACACCTGGTTTCCTCCTTGAACAACAAATTTCGTATTGTATTGCAGGGGGGTGGGTACTCAAAGGACTCCAACGCTCAAAGTCAGCAATCACAAGAAGGTTTTAGAGATTGGGTTCAAAAGTTACCTTACTAAGATGACTTAATCTTGTATTTATAGAGCGTATACAAAATCCTAATAGGATCCTTACTGAATGCAGGTAATTTAGGATTAGTATCCTGATGAGGATCGCCTTCCCATTATTATTGGATACGTCCCTGTAAATCTGGAATTAAGATATGAAAAGTATCTATCCATTAAAGATATCTATAAATCCTATAATATCGTAAGTTGATGATTGGCAGTTACGGATATTTAGGAATTCATCCTCTGCACGAATCTATCAGTCACGATGTCATATACTAACACTGCTTAAGGGCCGTAATCTGTGGTCCGAAATATGTTGTGAGTCTTCCTCTACGCCAGCTAGGAGGAGTCCGGTAGTGTGCATGCCGAGTTGATCCCATGGAGCGAGATCCCAGATCACGGTCCAAAACATATATTATGTCTGTATTTTATAATTTTTTAAATTTAATATATTTTTAAATTCATATTTATGTCATATCTTGTCTCTATGTCTATTGGTGTTTGTGTTTCACAGTCAATAACATTGTATTGTGACCGAGAGTACCCCGTTAGGAATTTCGTGACCGAGGCTTTTTTCCATGTTAGGCCTTGCAAACGGGGGTGTTGGGCTGCCAAGCAAGGCAAAGAAGCTAGGAATTTCGTGTCGAAGTGACAACATATTAATATTAATTCTATTCTTTTGAGAGGATCGAAGATCGAATTATATATAATTCTTTCAAAACTATTTAAAAAATTTAATGGATGTTTAAGAAATTCTTTCGCTCCCCTTGCTCCACCCACGACAGCCAACTCGTACACTATACAAACGATTTCTTATTAACTATTGCACCCGTTCTTTTTTATATGCCACTAAAAGTAGTTGAATAATAATTAAAAATTATTAAATGTATTTAATTATAAGTAAAAATAACTATATTTAATTAAATTATCTTATATTAAAATATTTCAAATATTATTATTATTGTATTAATTTTTTCTCTCACTTATTAATACTAAGAATAGTTAAAAATAATAATGAATATTTCAATTTTTTAAAACGATAAATAAAATAAAAAATTTTCTCAAAAGCGGCAGATAAAAAAGCAACATACAAGTACTAATTCTTCTTAAAACGATAAATAAAATAAAACATTTTTCTCAAAAGCAGCAGATAAAAAAGCAACATACAAGTACTAATACTTCTTTTGTTGCATATCAAAAAACTTTCATACTACTAATTTTTTAATATAAATTAACAATTCGATTATTTTTAAAATTGATAAGATTAATTACCAAATTTTAAAATAAATCAACCCTTACTATTACTCTATGTTGGGTACCATCCCGAATTATTGAAGATAGGTGGCAACGGTTGGTAGGAGATCAAAGGTGTCCAAATACCAGAACAAAACCTACTCTATCCATTTTTTTTTTTCTATTTTTCTTCTTCTTTTAAGTTATCTTTAAGTCAATTTCTGCATTAAGATAAAAAAAAGTTAACTAAATTTTTCTCAAACATTTTAATTACCTACAAGAATTAATTATGTTAAGCATTGGCATAAGGTGATAAGTGAAGATATAAAGATACTTCCTTAACTTTCAGCAAAACGATACTTCCTTAACTAGTAAATCATTGGGTTAAATATTTATTTTTTATAGTAAAAACGTTTATGAGACAAAATTATTTCATTTTAATGTATGCTTAAATTTGTCTAACTTTTTTTGAAAAACATTGTTTTTATTTAAATTTTCTCAATAAAATTGTAATTATAAATTATGTTAAATAAAAAATAAACTAATTCAAAAAGACACTTATAATCATGACATATATTTTTCCATTTTATATTTTGGATAAGGGTGTCTATTGGGTGGATTTTAAAGCATTTTTAAAATTGATCTATTCATTAAATCAATGGGTTGGATTAAGTTGGGTCAAGAAATTTTTTTTCCTTCAACCCAACCCCAACTTAACCCTATGTTTGGATGTTTTTTCAAACTAACTAACTAATAGAAGGAATTTTTTTATTCTTTGCTTTTGGAAGTTTCAACCCAACCCCATTCCCCTTCCTCGATTTTGGGAGGAACAAAAGTTGGGCATTTGAGGAAGAGGGGAAATGATTCCTCACGTGTTCCTTTTAAAACTCCCAAATAAGAGTTCCCCTCATTACCTATCATCCAAACATAGGTTTAAACCAAACCCGAGTCCGATATGCATTAAAAAAAATTATTACTAAAATAAATGTCAATATAAAATCAAAAAATCGTTACACATGTTAATGTATTAATTAAAAACAACATCTGTCCAAAATAAAGTGAAAGTCACACAACTAGTTGTATGTAAACGAAATAAATCTAAAGAAATTAAATAAACTTAACAAGCCTTACTAAGTTAACTTAAATCTAAAATAAATTAATAGAAGTTAACATTTCTTAAAATTTATAAACGACAAATTAACCACATTATAGTCGAAGTCAATATCATTATATATAACATATGGATTGATATAATAATTTATTTTATTCTCAATTTTCTTAAGATACTCTTTGTCATCCAAGCAATCCATTGGCTTTTAATCGTAATGGTCTGTTAAATGCTTCATGAGTTTTTAATCTTTATTTTCTTATTTACATTCTCAATGAGATCACAATACTTACATGTAAACTTAATTAACACAACAGAAAAGACAAGCAAAAGTAATTTAAAATGGTCACTATGGTTAAATTGCTTTTACAAAATATAAAAAAAATTACTTGAGTAGGTTAGGTTTGTGTGAATTGACACTTTTCAAACATGTTTCTTGACTCATACCTTATGAGTTTGAATGATTTCCAACCTAATTTTAAAAAAAAATTATTTGAGTAAGTTAAATTTATGTGAATTGACACTTTTTAAATATGTTACTTGACTAGTATCTTGTGAGTTTGGGTGATTTTCAACTCAATTTAACTCACAAACTCAACTCAATTTATATTTTATTAGTTAAATTAGGTCAAAACTTGTAAGTTCATAAATTGACCAAACTCGTTAGACACTCATAATTTTAGCCACTTTTTTATAGGTATTTATTTATTAAAAAATGTTAAAGAGATAAAATTATTATTAAAAGTTTTTGTTAACATAACATAACTTACTCATTAATTTTTAGATAAATAAATAATTTCTATTACTTTACTTCATCCAACAACTTAATATTCCATTAAAATTTTAGTTATTTTTTTTCTTGACTGTGTTGCATTATATTTTTTATTTGGAATGCTGGTTGTGCTGCTTTGCCCGGAGCACACTTCCCTGCTGCTATGCTCACTGACTATTATGGTGGATCCTACCATTTTTATTTCTGTTGTTGATGTCGTGTGATGTGTCGTTTTGTGGATAATTTTGGCCGGTAACCATTAATAGGTGCCTGCACTAGTTCGCGGAATTTTAGGTGCAACACCTAACACATACCATAACAAATAATAATAATAATAATATTTGCATGATTTTTTAATTCAGTCATTCTCTCTTATATAATGTTGTCTTTCAAATTATATTTTTTTTTCATAAAAGATTGTAACTACCAAAATAATACAAATCTCATGATCTCTAATAAAAAAATAATAACGTTTTTTATTACAAAAATTTAAAGTAAGGAGATAATTGGCTCAGTGAGGATCAAAATATGCTTCTAGACTTAATAAGTAATTACACTAAACTTATAAATAACCCATCTCAAAAACATTAAGAGACCCATTATTCGAATCTATAAAGCATGCATTTGTTACGAAGCAAAAGAATCCCATGACGGCATGACCTATATACCAAAGTATTCAACTAGTGGGGTTCAGCTACATAAAAAGTCAATTTTTACAATTTTATAGAAACCATGAGTGATTATGAGTCAGGTTTTGTTAGTTTTGAAAACGAAATAATAAAGATTAAAGATTAAACCAATTAACTTTAATCAAGTTGGATTAGAGTGGTAAGAGAATTTTTTTTAACAACCCAACCCAGGTGATTGAGCTGATATTTATTCAATTTTTTATTTTGAAGAAATTCTATCAAAATATCATTTTAATTAAATTTTTTCAAAAATTATCAAATGATATTGTTTTATATTAGAATTTATTTAAACATTTAAATTATTAATTAAGTTAATTCAAGTTTGATTGGGTTAAAAAAATTAATACATGAATTAATTAAAGTTAAGTTAGTTCAATTAAATCAAATTAATCAGGCTACCCAACCTAATCCTATATTTTATAAATGACTTAAATATATTTTTTATCTCTAAAAATATAACACATTTTAATATAGATTCTTATAAATTTGGTTTTTGGTTTTAGTTTAAGTTCTTTTAAATATTTTTTGTTTTAGACCTTATTTTTAGTGAATCTTCTTTAAGTACTTACGTAATAAATAGAGATTTCACTCATTCATATTACGTGTTAGTTATTCCATTTGTTACCTAAACATTTAAAAGATGCTCAAAATGGTAGAAAATATTTGAAAAACTTAGACTAAAATAAAAAAAGAAAATTAATAGGAACTTAAATAAAAAACTACTATAATTTTATAGATAAAAATATATTTAAAACTTTATAAATTTTTTCGTGTCGGACTATGTTGTCAAACTATACCTATGATCGCCAATACAAATGTAAATAATCTATGCGTAAATTATTCCGGTCCAAAAAAAAGTTCTATTCGTAAATTATATGTATTCTATTTCAAACTAGCTTTACTAATCAACATTTACCTTTGTTTTATGTGAATGACTATTATGATTGATGACATTTTTTTTTTTGCCGATATAGCTTGTACAGTTGAGTTGGAAATAGTGCATTATCTCATTGCACCGTTTTAAAAAGAAAAATGATAATAAACTCCTCACAAATTCTTATATAATCTATTGAATAACACATTATTTTTACTAAGCACATGTTTGGTGCTGATTCTTGCCTTCTGACAACTTTTTTCCATATAAAAGTTGTTCCAACAATACAATAATATATTTGAATAAATACACAAAAAAGTTATTGATAGCTTTTTTTACCTATAACAGCTTTTTGAAAAAAGCTACATTTTGAGCATTATGTTAAAAAATTGTTGAGATTAATTTTATTTTGAGATATAAATATTATTTTATTTTTAATTAAATAATTTTTTTAATTAATTTATATTTATTTTAATAATTTAATATATAAAAGTAATTTTTTTATATTATTTAAATGAAATAAATTAATTTAACATTATTTTTTAAATAATATATTCAAGCATAAAATTAATTATATTATAATCAATTATAACAAAAAAATTATATAATAATCAATTATTAAAATAATTAAATTTTTATAATTACCTCAAATATGTTTTAAAACAATTTTTATGATGATCTAGATTAGTTTATTTTATTTTTATTGGGTTAAGTGATATTCAGACCAACTTTATACACACCTGATTAATCTATATCACTGATTCGGTCAAAGGATAAGAGGTCATTAATACTGAAATTAAAAAATTCACAAAAACTCGAAACTGTGACATTACACTTACTCACAACCATATACTTCTCTACCTCCAGACAAACCCTTTAAGGTTTGATGAGTTTATTTTTTGTGAGAATAAAATATTATACAAGTATCATTTCTCTTTTTAAAAAAGTATCCAAATTTGACACCTAAAACATATTTATTATTAAGCGCTAAAAAGATTATAATAGTTAATAATTTTAAATGTACATAAAATTGAGATGAAATTAGAATAAAATTAATAGAGTTTGATTATTTTTTTAAAAAAAAATTTAACAAGTACCCTTATTTATTAAGGAAATCAAAATAGAAATTTTTAAATAAAAATAAGACATTAAATGCATTAAAAATTGAAAAAAATTATTATTTATCTTATTTTCATCTAAAAAATTTTATTTTAACTTTATTAACAAAATATTTAATAAAATAAAATAAAAACTTAAAAGTGTAAACATCCATACCAAAATGTATTAACAATGTTTTCATTTTTCAAAGAAGTCTTAATTTTTTATTAAATTTCATTTTTCCCAAAGCTAAATTTTGAAACATTTATATAGATTAATCTCAATTGACAAGTCCAGATTTTCTTGGAAGCATCAAGCATCTCTCCCTTCATGTATTACTCCAAAGCCGTGTAAGGAATAGAAGATAGATCCATTATTTGTGCATTTAACATATGGGATTGTCAATCGCCATCGTCTAATCTTTTGAGTTGAAGGATTCTATTTAGCGCAAATAAAATTCCCCAATTACTTGGCTCACACCAAACCAGAAACAGGGTTGGATTGAGAAGGGAATGGTCAAATGGATTGCGAGTCTTCCTAAGAATAATTCTGACTTTACGTTTTGTGCAGACTGCTGAATGTTTCAAATTGAAGCATTAACTCAGTCTCGTACTCTCATTCCCCTTACCTTTATGCACTACATGCAAATCATGGTCCTTCAATGCCTTTAGAAATGGTGAGAACAACCACGTAGCAACAAAACAAAAAATTTTGACTATGATTATTGGTTAACAAAGTGGTATTTTTGTTTGTTTTAGCTAATTTGTCTATAAAATAAGCTAGCAAATACTATCAGGGTCGGCTGAAGGATAAGACTGATAAAGTCCTTGCCTTCGGCTCCAACTTATTTTAGGTCTCATAATTCATTTCAATGTTTATTAATTATATATTATATTTATATATTTTTAAAAATAAAATTATATTTTTTAATGATAAAATCTAATTTGAAACCTTATATATTGTTACACTTTCTTGACTCTAATTAATTAATTTTGTTATCTACACTCGCTCTTTCTTATGAATCAACTACTACTTATAATTTTTATTTTCCCGCTCTCATTTATTTTTTTACAATTTATCATCAAATTCTCTTTTATTTCTTGCCAAATGGTATTCTTGGCTTATACACATAGAGTTGTGCAAACTATCAACTTTTTTTGATAAAGTCTTTAAAAAAAAATTAGCATCTAGTCACTTATTCGTTTTGTTACTCACGTTACTTTTTTTTTTATTTAAAAATAAACACTCTATCATATATGTTGCTTTCATATTTAATTCTCAAAATAAAAGAATTTTTTTAAGCAATTTCAATTGCACTCATACAAATTGTTCGTCATCAATTTAAAAATATGGTTATATTTATTATTATATTAAAACTCAAGCTCCCCAAGCCTGACCGGTGCTGCTTTGGCAAGACTACTGTGGACTTGCTTTCTCTAGACTAGTTGTGTAGTTTTTTGGGCTCGTGCTTTTCGTCTTATTAAAAAAAAAGTCACAGTCTTTTATATCCGAAATAAACTAAAACCTATATTTTTTAATAAACGTATTTATAAAAAGAAATAATATGACGAAAATGTTGATAATAGAATAATAAAATTTAAGAAATTAATTAATAATCTTATATATAAAATTAGAAAACTAAATTTTATTGAAATATTATTATATTTAATAAGTAAAAAAAAAGCGTTATTTTATAATTTGGTTTTTGGCCCCCAAACACTTTAAGCTGCCTGTGAATACTATGTTATTTACGTGAAAAGGAACAAATAAATAATGTTAGGATTTTAAGGATATTAAAATAGAAAATTTTAAATGAAAATATAAAGTCTTTTAATTTTTAATGTATTGAATGTCTTGTTTGTATTTAAAAATTTTTATTTTAATTTTCTTAAAAAGTGTTAACAAAACTTATAAGACTTGTTTGCTATTAGACTTGATAGAAAAAATTAATATAATATATCATAACCTTATCAATTATTTGATATAAATAATATATTATATACATTTATCTATCAAATCTTCTTTATATATTTAAATAATGAATAACTTAATCATATCTTAGAGTAAGATTAAACTTGATTAAATATTAATGTATAAGTTTTTATAAAATTTTTCTATTATAATCTTAATACATCGATATCTCTAACCCTTTCATTTCAAACCTTATATTATTAAACCTATAACATTAAATTTTATATTATCAAAGTCTAATATTATCGACATTATTCTATCATGTATATAAAACGGGCCCAAAATGTTGTAGGACCCAACTAGCCGGCCATGCACATTCATAAAGATGCATTAGAGAAACTTTCACGCTTGATCCAACAAGAATTATTGTATCGCAAAATTTTATTCAGGCTGTGTTAATGTTAATATAGCAATGTTCAAATGAAAAATAGAATTGTCCATAATATGTTATTGAGATTGACAATATTAGGAACTAGTAACTATCCATGCAATGTACGGAATTTTAAAATTAAAATAAAATTTTAGATTAAAATAATAAAATTATTTAAAATTAAAAAGAATAATATGCATAATATTTAGATTGAAAGAAGGAAAGAAATTAAAAAAATTGAACTTAAATTTCAAAAAAGTAAAAAAGGATTTAAGAATGACATTATCATTCTTTGAAAAAAAGTATAATTATAAATTTAATCATTCTAAAAAAATATACACTAATTTAATATATAATATATAAGGGTGGATAATTATTTTGTATTATTTTACATTTCTTGATGAATTAACACCCAACCAAATGGAGTATTTATCATTAAATCCAACATTATGGAATTAGGTTACATGAACTTGACTAATAATCAACAACATCCATTCATGTATAGCTTAAGCTTTAAGGATCTTCATTCATCATTTCAAATTAATTAATTAATGTAATTTAATTTTAGGACTAGTTGATCCAATGAGTATTGATGATTATTTAATCCAATTCAATGAACATACCTTGTTACCTCTGTTGGTCAAAGTTCCTTTCTTGGCTTCACCCACAAAAGCATCGCCAATGGCAGCAATGGTTATGCCTGCAACAATTGACTGCTTTATGTTGTGTGTGGCAGGAAATGACAGAGAAAGTACCTTGATCCTTTTTTTTTTTTTTTGATAAACAGAAAGTACCTTGATCTAAACTCAAAGGATAATACTAATATTTATTATTGGCTAAAGAGTAGTACAGTGGTAATGTGAAGCCTCATAAACTCACAATTCTCATGTAAGTAATTATATAGCACTTTGGTCTAATTGTAATTTTTGTATAATGCTCCATGTAGATAAAATTATAATTAACTTTTATGAAGTCATTAGATAATACTTTGATCTATTTTACAAATAACTTAAATGCTCCATGCTTGCCTGGCAGAGCATTGCTCTGTTCTATTGTGTGACGCACGCCTAAGCGCTTTGCACTGAGCACTTGAGCACTCAATGCCCTGCTACGTGCATCACTCTCTGACCTGTTGGCGCCCGGACGCTCTACATTGAGCGCGAGTCGCCCAGAATGAATTCTACAGAATTATGTAGAATCCGTGAATGGTTTCTTTGGAACAATACTCACCTCCAATCAATTAAGATCAACTTCCTTATAATTTCTAACACAAAAAATAGCTTCTAAACTTGTTGCAATTCTCTTACAACCCATTAATTCACTTAAGCATGTAATTGGATCCCAAAAATCACTCTAACTCATCTTATCTCCTAGGTTCCTCATCAAAGAATCAAAACTGGTTATCTTAAGCCATAAATTGCTATCTTGATCTTACTAAGCTAAACCTAACCAAACTTAATCCTTGGAATCAAGAATTAAGCCAAGAACACAAATTTGGCCTATCAAACCCCTAGTTCCATTCATGAAAACCAAGTTCATTCAAGATGAACAACAAGAAAAAGATAAATAAAAAACCCCTACCTCTTATAGACAACTTGATCTTGAAGCTTTGCTCTTACTATTGGATCTTCCCCTTTGCTTTCCTTCTCATTCCCCTTCCTCTTTCTCTTCTTTCTTCCCTTGGTATCTCTTTTTCTCTCTTTCTCCCTTCTGTTTTTCTGCTTAGCCGTGGGATGAAAAAGAGAAGTCCTACTTTGCTTCTCTTAAGATAACCATTAATGTGGTACTAAAAATTCTGATCTTCTATGAGAATTTAGATTCCACCGAATCCAATTTTTCAACTTCCAACAAGTCTAAAATAAATCATAAGATTAATTAAAAATCTTATTTCACAACTTTTCTATTTTTTTATATCTGCTGAGGGTCAATCCGGCACTAAAAGCACAATCAGCATACCTAAAAATACTAAATTAACTCTGATTGTCCTAAAGACTTTAACTACAACTTACTTAACTTATTTGTAACCTAGAAACAAATTATCCACATTTGTTTCCTTCAAATAGCAGTTTATGCTATTTTATGAGTCATTTTAGGCCACTTTTTGCACTTTGAATTGCAGTAAAGTATTTAAACTAACTCAATTTGTTACAAAACTTCACAGGCATGTTAAATAAGTCATATGCTACCTTTGTACACAAATACAAGTCTAACATATTTTTTCGAGTTGTTACATGGGGGATCAGGATAAGGCTGTTGATTGTTCTCTTCTTCCACTTGCAGTACCATTAGGTGTTTGTTGGGATATTTGTGATTCACAATGAACTTGTCATCACAAGTATAACAAAGTCCTTTTTCTCTTCTTAGTTGCGTTTCTGTAGGGGTCAGCCTTTTGATGTTATTTGGTTTCTATGGTAGGTTATAAGGTTTATAAGGTGGTGTAGGTAATAGTGGAGGTAAGGTGTTGGTTTTGGGTGGGATTGTGGTATTGGTTTGGTATCTGTTTGGGTTTGCTGGGTAATACTGTTTAGGCTTTTGAATGTACTCTTCTTCAAATAATTTGGCAAGTGAAACTGCTCTCATCAAATTAATTGGTGTTTGTGCAATAACATCTCTCCTAATCTCTAGTTTTAAACCACTAATCAAACAATCCAAAAATTGCATCTGAACTTAGCCCATATACTCTATTTGTGAATTCCACATAATAATCATTCACAGATCCAACCTGGGTCAATTTGAACAGAGTTGATCTAACATACTCATAAGGTGATGGACTAAACTCTAATTCCAAGGCTTGGGTAAAAGATTGCCAAGACTGAAATTGGAGGTTCCTGCTCATCATTTGAAAATAAGGAACTACATTCTTGTCCAGATGAATTGCAACAATTGTAAAACTTTGGTTATTAGGAGTATCATAATACTAAAAAAAATGTTCAGCTTTAAAAATCCACTACAACACCTCTGATCCATCAAATATTGGGAAATCTAATTTAATGTTCCTTACCTGAAACATTTGTCTGTGAGCAACATTGCTTTCATTCCCTGAGCTCGATTCACCATGAGGTGAGCTAGCATTCTGGATTAAGGTTTGTAGAGTTGCTTCGATTCTATCAAATCTTTTTTTTGAAACTGCTTCAACTTGTTCAAATCGGGCATTGTTGGTTACTTCAGTTCTCTCCAACCTTGATGCATAATCATGATCTCTCCTATCCATTAATTCCATCTATGTTTCATCTCAACTTGCTGCTCCTTCATTCTGGTATTGTCAGTTATGGTGGTAATGAAAACACCAAATCTAAGGAACTAGAATTAAGAATAAAATGAAAATGAGCTAGTTTCCTAAATAGTACTTTTTTGTAGGTGTTATTGGTAAGTTTCACTACAAGAAGGATAAACTTTTATGAATAGTAACTGATTACAGAGAATTAAGAAGGAAATTGTAAAGAAAGAAGGATAAGGGAGACCATATGAAAGAAGAAGAACCATAAATGACATACAATCCAATACCCCATTCTATTCTCACCCTCCCCTTATATTCCTCTTCATCTAATCACAAAATCCCTTAGCCTAGAGCTAACTGCCCGCAACCTTGCTCTTTTGCCAAATTCCTGAATGTGCGGATCTTTTCCCACTTGTCCTTTTCCACTAACCGTTTCTCTGCCACCCTGTTTGCTAAGCTGACTTTCCTGATCATTCTCCTTAACCTTGTTGGCCTCCACATCAGCTGCCCCTCTAATAGTAGGTGGTGGTGGGGGTCGCGTTCTAGTGAGGTTGGATGTTGGCTGGTGGCGAAGCAAAGGGGTGACTGGGCAGCAGTGGTCACAATCGAGCATAGGTGGTGCGTGTTGGGTGACGAAAGTAGTGGTGCGACGGTTCCAGCGGTTGGGGATGGCGACACCTGCGAGGTTTTGTTGGATGGTTACGTTTTCAGATGAGGGCTGACGTGGTGAGGTGAGGTGGTTGCAAGGGTGAGCTTATGGCTAGAGGATGTTGTGGTTCATGGGGTTGGGAATGCTGGATCGTTGGGTTTCCTGCTTCGTTGGGTTTCCTGCTATGTGTTGGCTAGCAGGTTCTTATGGAGATAGAGGTGTTTGAAGAGAGTGATGAGTTTTACGGGTGTGGTGAGTGAGAAAAACGTGTGGTATGGTGTTATGTGTCCTAAGTTAGCTAGTGCATAAACTAAAAGGAAAAATATACTCTTATACTCTTAAAAGTTGATGTATTATTGTTTATATTATTTTTAAAAAATGTGATTAAATGAGAGAAAGTAATAAAAAATATATATAATAAATAATATTAGATGTGATGTAAAAAAAGATATATATATTATTTGATATAAGAATATAATGGTTGAAACTAAAATAACCAGCTGAACCATGTTTATCTACTAATTGATCTAATAGATAAGGAGAGATTTGCATTTTTTTCTTTTTACCATCATGGCGGTTAAGGAAATTAAAGAACAGGAGGGATTTACCTGTTTAAGCTCAAAAACAAGAAGCCAGAAGCAAATATTCCCTCCTCCTGATGGTATGGTCTCGAGACTATATAAGCTCTAATAAGCGCGAGAAGTGGCATTTCTAAAGTTAAACGTACATGAAGCATGAGTATACGATGTTTTATCATATCATAATAGCACCGATTGTGTAATATTTGCATCTGCGTATGTAACCTTTTTTTTTTTTTTTTGGAACTGATTCGCATACGAAATTTTTATTAACTATTGTAAATTCTTTTTTTATTAAATAAATATTATTATTTAAAAGTAATATTATATAAATCTTACTAAAAATATATTATTTATATTTAGACAAATGAAATATTATTATTTAATTTTATAAATATTTTAGTTAAGTAATATTATCTATATTTTTCCTCAATTATCATTTTGGATAATAATTTTATTTAATCACGACTCCTAACTTAGAATTGCATGAGCAATTACATAATAAAATAAAAAGACATATGAAAAAAAATCTTTTAAAATGAGGCTGTCAATGAACATAGGTGGATATATTCATTTTAAAGTACAATATGATCTTAATTTACTAAAATTTAAGGTAGATATACTTTTACTTATTCAATTTAGATAAACATTGTCTTATACATAAAAATATACTAGTATTTTTAATATAAATTAATATATAATTTAAAGAATTTTACACTTTCTTTAATTATTTTTATATTATTAAACTTCTACTATTTAAAGCAAGAAAAATTCTCTAAGTTATGTTATAGATACATTATAATATTGATAAATCATTAGAAATTCAGGCATGTTGATTGTGCCCTGCTCAGTAATATTGAGAGTATCTCTCCTTACTATTAATTTTATTAAAAATAAAAAATCATCGAGAATGATCTTGATCGATAATAAAATATTTAAAATAAATTTATAAATAATGTAAACTTAAATAAATAAAATTATAAAATCATGAAAAAAATACATAATAAGTTTTTATAATATATTACAAAGTATTTGAGCAAGTATTACGAAGCAAGTTAACAAATGAACTTCTATTACAAAATATTTGAGCTAGTTAATAAAATATGAAGCATGTGAAAATTCCCTCTACTGTTGTGCTATTGCTGTTGATATGCATACTTTCTTCTTTCATGATATCAATCTGGTATAGAAATGATAAAAAAAAAAGAATATTAAATAAATAATTTAAATATTATAATTGATAAAAAAGTAAACACATAAATGATTCAAAATACTTATTTTGGTCATATTTGATAATAGAATGACAATTAGTAGCAATTGGCAATTCTTTGGCACCTATGGTAAATAAATATTTAAAAAAAAACTGAGCATATAAATTTTGTATTTTGTATGATTAACATAAGAATTTCAAAAATTATAAAGTTCATTTGAGATGATAAAAGTTCTACCTTTTTGTTTTTTATTAACTTGTTTCTTCTCAAAAAATGTTTTTTAACTTCCAAGTCGCCGTTTGCCTTATTTGATGAGTGGATCTTGAATTGTAATATGACCTTGCATCTATGATTGAATTTCCTGAAGTTGAGTTAGCTCTATTTCTATATTCTTTGAAGGTATTAGACTTTGTTTCTTCATTGCAATATGAACCTCCTTGTTTACTTTTCGCAACCAATACAATGCTACTTTATATACTTTAATAGATGAAGAACCTCCTGTTGCAATTTCTATTGCTTCTTGGTAAAGATTATTATATCGTTGAGTTAAATGAGGTTCACAATCTTCTTTGTATCTATTTTCCCTTTTCATCAATAAGTACTCCAAGTTTAGCATCTCTTGTCCAATGCATAAGAACATATTCTTTTTGTAGACTTTGAACATCCATTATGATGAATAACTTTAAAATGTGTCTACACAAAATTCTCATGAATTCAAATTTGCGACAACTAGGTTTTACCATAGAGTCAAGTGAAGAAACTTTGACAATGCAAAACTTAACTTCTAGTCCATCTCTTCACAATCGATAAGATGTTGTACTTCTTTCTTCTTCATATTTTATGCACCTATAATATAAATTACTGATTAATTCTTCTTGAAACTTTCGTAACAATGCTGGTGTGTACAATGTAGCCGCCTCTTCCTCAATTTGCATATTGAATTCAACTTTTATTTCTTTTTCACGTCGACTAGTAAATGCTTTAGTGACACCTTGAACAAAGTCTAAAAAAAATATGTTTCTATTCAAAAATTCCTTAATGAACTTGTTTATACTTTCACTTCTTTAAATTGTAGACATATTTGCATAGAAATAATCACACGAGTACACAAGAACACACATTTCTCTCTTGTTATACATTCGTTGCATCCAATTATTGTCTTGCAGTTTGTATCTATTTAGTAATACTATCAAACAGACTTAGACACAATACTCAAATAGTGAAGAAATAGAACTCTGCTACTGACATATTTTGTAATGAACGAGGAACAAGTGAGGAGGAACATACTTGTTTAAGATGAAAGGAGGTAGGAAGCACTGAAGCAACATGAGTCATAACAAGTGTATAATGAGGTAGGAGGAGATCTTTCTCCGCTAGGTTTAATTTGTGAGGACATAAGAGTAATTTAATAATTATATAAATAAACAACACATTAGTTTCATCACATTCTCCCAAATTCGGGAGAAGAAAACTAAAGGTAGTTGATAGAATGGGATGCAATAGATCCCACCAAGTGCCATTTCAATCTTGACTTAATAATCTAAACAATGACAACTAATACTATTACATCTCATTCTACTCTATTTCATTAATTTTCACCAATCTAAATATAGTCTTAGACGTCTCATAGAGGAGGGAAAGAAGTGAATGAGTGACTTACAATGGAATTGAATGTAAAGATAATAAATGAAATAGAACAAAATGTGTCACTTTATTGTTTAGATGTTTAATAAGTTTAATGAGAGAAGAGAAAAGAATTCATGTTATTCACTCATTGACTCCCTAATTTGAAGGGACAAAAATGTGAAGTTTTGAGTAGCAAAAGAAAAATTAAATGTCTCTCTATTGTCATTTTGCTCCTCTTATTAAATAACTCTTATATATATATATATATATATATATATATATATATATATATATATATATATATATATATATATATATATATATATATATATATATATAAAAGACATATCTAGTGAAATGAGTTTTTATTGTGAGAGAGTGAAATGAGTAAATATTGATCATACAATCATGTATGAATGATCAAAATTAAAAGTTATTTAAAGATTATGTGACTACTTAAAAAAGTCACATACATTTATGTTCTAATCTTAATCATTTATGTAAGATCCAATGGTCAATATTTATTCCTCCCACCTCTCACAATAAACACTCTTCTCACTTGATACACATCCTATACATATATATTTTAAAATTTTACTATATCCTCTTAAAAATTCATATTAATAATCTTCTTAATACTAAATATAGAAAATATTTAATAAAAACAAATATATTTAATGTTTTATAAATATAAAAAATATTTAATAATTTTTTATTTAAAAATTTAAAAAATTAATAAAAATATTGTGTAAGAAAATTTAGAATTATTTATACTAAATTTTATCATTACATTCTGCATTAATCCCTTATCACCATCCTTTCAAAGTTCTAAACATAATTTTAATTTTTTTTTTGGGTCCATTCTCACATTCCAACACGGCCACAACACCCCCCCCCCTCCCCCTCTCTATAAAACTAAAATGTAAAGCAGGCTTTCTTGTGGAGCACACAGGACAGGGTAGAAAGAACCTACGAAAGTTGAGTGCTGCAGAGGAAGATGATTATCCCCGTTCGCTGTTTCACATGTGGAAAGGTACCTTTACCACACCTTAACTTCCATTCCCAGCACTCTATTTCTTCCTCTTTTCACTGCCACTAAACCAAAAAGTTTGCACCTTTTCAAGGTTCTGAGCCACAGGGTTTAGGGTTTTGGCTAATCGATGCCCTATTTGTTTTCTCCCATTTAGGTCATTGGAAACAAATGGGATCCTTATCTGGACCTTCTCCAGGCAGACTACAGTGAAGGGTCGGTATCTCAAGTCTCAACCCCTCTCTTTTCCAATTTCTGTGCTTTATTATTATTATTATTATTATTATTATTATTATTATTATTATTATTATTATAAATTGAGATTTTAATCAAAAGTTTCAAATTTTAACTCTTTGTTTTGGGGTTTCTTCTATTGGGGCAAGCATTTATGTTTTCTATTTTCATTGGCTTGTTGGGTTTGTTACATAACCATCATTGATTCTTACTAGCTATATTATGATTGCTGAAATTGAATATGTGGTCGGGGTTGCAGAGATTGAGTAGTTTAATGGGTTTTTAATTGTTCATATGTCTGATTAAGTGATTATCCTTTTTATAGTAATGTTAGACTTAGAATTTGTTCCTGTGGTTTGTGTGAGAGGTGTGCTAAGACCTTGTTTTGCTTGTGGAGCTGTTGGTAAACGTGCTTGGTAGGTCTGAATCTGATAGTATAAGGCCTGATAGTGTAATGTAAGTTATACACTTTATAAGTTTCTATACTATCCAACGTTTATGCATATATAATTCTAAAAATTTATTTCTGTGTTAAATAGAGTTAAAAATTTATTTCTACAACAAAGATTGTTAAAATTAATTAAAAAATTGGATCTAAAATTCTTTGTAGCTTTGAACACCTTTGGTTCTCAAACTATCACTCCTAAGCCTCATTGTTGAAACTCTAAACCTGAGCATCATAAGGTACACCAATCTTTGACCTTAAAAATGCCTTAAAGGCGCACTCTTGAAAAACAACATCAAGGGTGCCTGATGAGATGCCAGCATTAGGTGGAGGCTGAGCACTTGGAAATGATAGATGCCAATGGCAAAAGAAAAATTGTAGAAAGCCCACTCCAAGAAAACAAAATCAGATCTTTCAAGACCAGATGTTTTGTGATGGGCTGATGGGAAAATCTTGAATTTCTTATCAAAAAGCAAAACCAGATGTTATTTTTGAAAAGGAAAATGAAAAAAAAGAAAAAGTGAAGAGAATGGGTTGAGAAAATGGAGGTGCAGTTTGGTTAGGCATGGAAGGAGGTGGTTTGGTCGGCCATTGGAGGGATTTGGAGGCCGGCATTGGCAAGCGACGGTTGGGGCTGAGGCAAGGTAGTGACTGCAACTTGTGAGAGGAGAACAGAGGGCTAGGGTTGATTTGCGATTAAAGTATCATATTTTCATCTTACCTGATACAAAATAATCATGTTAGGTGGTCTTATCAGGCCGGTGGCCTGTAAAGTTTATCCTACAATCATTGGATAAAAATGGGTAGACTGGATAACTTTATCCTATTTGATGCCACACTAAACATATGATAAAAATGGACCATATAGTATAAACTTATACTATCACGCCTTATACTATGTACCAAACAGGGCATAATATCATTATATTTGTTATTTTTTTGGTCATCATCTTGTATTTTTAAATTGTGTTTGGCATGCTTTGGCCAACCAACATTATCTGGGTTTGGGGTTTAGCATGATTTGTCTCTGGTCTGTGGTCGTGGTTATGAACATATATTCAGTTGGTGTTTATCCTTAAATGCACTTTGTATAATAGATATTGTGGGATGGTTCCCTGTAAATTGTTGATTTTTCTGGAACCACTCATTTCAGGCACGGAGGGAAAACAAATTTGTCCGGAAACATGTCTAGTCTATTCAGATTTCAGAAGTTATCTGCTTGTATGATTGTGTTGCATTCGTGCCTCAGTGGTCATAACTTAAATTGCTAGCCTGTTATATATGTTACTCCAGTGATGGAGTACATATTCATTACCTTCTCAATTTTTTCTTCAACATGCATGTATATACACACGCAACAAATCTGATTTAGCTGCAAATAAACTTGTTGGGACTTGCCACTGAGGTCATAGCTCACGTGGCACCAACTCTGATTTAAAGATCAAGGTTTGCTTGATATCATGTGTTTGATACCTACCTTGTTCCTTTTCCATTCCTTATATAACCCAAAAAAACAAATTGTTGGAACTTAAGAATTTTAAGCATGGATGTTGGAGGCCCTGCTAGTGCTTGTTGCAACTTTTTTTTGAGGTTAAAAAATGGTCTTTGTTATTGAGAAATGAGGATAAATTTATTGGCATTTGGCAAAACTTTTTAAAAAGGATTATCACATACAAATACAATATTACTTTTCTCCAACTGCATACCTTAATGGATATTAGTTAGCATTATATCAATACTTGAATCCTTGGCGGCATTTAAGTGTCTAGCTTCTGGTAGATATTAGTTTTCATATTACAGTATTAACATATAATGATATGATGCAGAGATGCACTGGATGCTTTGGGGTTGGTTCGGTATTGCTGTAGACGCATGCTTATGACCCATGTTGACCTCATTGAGAAGCTTCTGAATTACAATAGTAATCTCTGTCTCTCTGTTATTTTTTTTTTCGTATGTGTATGTGTGTGTATTGGTTTCTAGTATCATTTGGTTTGCACTGATGGTACATTTGGTTGCAGCTTTGGACAAGTCTGATCCCAGTTAAGAAGGCTTCTGGAATTATCAATGACCAAGATATCAGTTGCACTGCATGTCCTCTGGCCACATGTCAATGTTTTTTCCCCTCTTCATATTGTTTTGCATCAAGCAGATCTAGTTTGTGTTTGTTCAGATCGATTGTGTTTGTATGCAGTTATTGAGAGTGGCTATGATAAGCTGCAGCTTATGTTAATTACTTTTTTAGTCAGTGCTATGTAGAACTGTCTTGATAGTAATGGATAATACAATGATTTGAGTGACTAAATTTTAGAAAACTTGTGGTAGGCAGTTATAAGGAAGTTTGATTATTTATGAGAGTCAAAATTGATACTAATGCATCTTATGGATGTGTATTTAGGAATATAGCTTCCTCTGCATGTTGCAATTCACACTGTTTATACAAGGATTGCATCATATGTTTAAGGAAGAATGACCTCTGCTCAGGCGTTTAAAATTAGGTTAGGTCATTGGGTCAGGGATGGATGATGAAAGTCTCTACTCTCTAAAGGGTTGTTCTTAGAAACTATTTCAATTGATTGCTGAGTTGCGGGTGAGTTGAATTTATCATACCTCTAGGAAGCTTGCAGGGATTACATTTCAAGAGAGGATTCTCTCTTTGCTGATGGCTGTATTTGTGTTCTGAGGCTTCTAAAGCTCTGGTCTTGAGAGGATTGCTAGGATTATTGATCTCTGTATTATGGATGAAAAATATGAATGTGTGGTTGACCTATGGCACCAGAAAAAGGACAAAGGAAGTGAGATCACAACTCCAGCCTGCAAGTATCAGATGTTACCATATCTTTTGTTTGTCTCTCCTATTATACATAACCTCAGCCAAGCAAGGAGCATCTAAACTGACAATGCCAGAACCCAGAACTAAAATTCTAGAGTCATTGCTTCTAAAGGAAAAAATAGGAGAAACTAACAACCATAGTAGAGTTAACCAGTATATTTGATTGTGGAGTTGAGGCTAGCATTAGCATTAGCTAGTAAATTAAAGTTAAGCATTTGTACAAGTACAAAATGATTTGATTTTGTGTGTGTGTGTGTGTATTGAGTTCATGACTAGGCGCTAGGCTTGATTGGTCCAACTCTGATTAATCAATTTGGCACCTCCATTTGTGATCTTGATTCAAGGTGGCAACCTTAAAGGATGGCAGACTTGGTCACTAGTTATTTTTTTCTTTTATTTGAACATAACTTATTACTCTAGCTTATGGTTGTATACATATATATCTATGCATTTGACTATCCTTGGATTTATTGGTTTTGATTTTCATATCTTGAAATGTCTTTTTGGTAGTTGATCCAAAGCTTTGGCTGTCGCTCATGACTTCTTTCCTACTTTATATATAAAGCACACTTTGAGGAGAAATATGCATATTTGTGTATGTTTGTATCCAATTACACTTGCATGCATCTCTCTTTAGATCTTTTCATGCTTTAAAACTGTGCTACCGTGTGCTTTTAATGCATAATTCTTAAGAGAGATGCTATACATTAAGAAATGAGATTTTGTAAGAAACGTTAAGAAAATCAGAGAATACATGGTGGTCATTGTTTTAAGAACTATAATATTATAATGCTAACAGTAACTGCCATACAAAATGCTGGGCATTTATACCACGGTTATAGCTTTGTGTCGTTTCACGAAAAAAAAAATCATGGGATTTAGCATTTCTGAAATCTTAAAATATCGAATATGACTAATTGGATCAATGTTATGAAAGATATACTTGAAAAACAAGAGACCAAGAAAGAAAAGGTTAGGTTCAAGACCTAAGCATAAGTACTTAGCTAAAATTACTCAGTTGTAAAGGCAGAAGTTTATTTATAAGAGCTCACATGCACGTAATTAAGTACGCAGGAAAATTAACGGGGGAGTTCAAATCTCGGGTTACACAAAAATAACCTTACAAAAAAGAAATGTGAAAAATGGTTAACATATCTCATTTGGCGCTAGGGATGTTTTGCAGTTTAGATTAGCTTGATTTAAGGGAAGAAGTCATTAAAACTAAACCAATAAGTTTTTGGGAAATGTTTTATGTGCATCAGAATATGAATACTATATTTACATTGTATGTTAATATAAAAGATATGTCAAATCATTTTGTATATGACTGCAACATTTTTGCGACATATAGAATAATTTTGTGAGTAAGTTGGATAAAATTAGACGTATTTTAGTTGAACGAATAATGAGACTATAAGTTTTTCATGGTGAAAACTGTTCAGTTTGATTCTACTTGTAATTGAAAAATTGAACCAAACCAAAGTTATTTCAATTAGTTTAGTTTTGTTTGGTTCAATCGATTTGTATATATATATAGACACACAATTAAGGAAAATGTTTTTCTTATAACCAAATACGTCTAACTTTTTCTCCACCGTATTTTTGTGTGAGAGGGGTGTCAAATCAAGTTGTATGCGGCTGTAACATTCTCACGAGATACAGTATGAGTTTGCGAGTGAGGTAAAAAAAAGTTAAAGTATTTTTTGGTAGACGAATAACAGGACCGCACAATTAATATGCATTTGTAAATTGTCAAACATCTAAATTTCGAAGAAATGCAATATTTTCAAACATCAATTAGAATGTTGAAGCACAAATTAGAAATCCCATAAAAAAATTCAAAATCCACATTCGTCAAGGTATACCTTGCAATTAGGTATCAAATCCATTTCGTCAGCCAATAATTTAGCAACGATAGAATCTTCAGTAAGAACAAGAGTCTTGTGCAAGTTGCCCCAGCAATACTCGGTCTAATCAAAACATATAAATCAAGAAAAACAAGAGCAATTAATAAGATTACTAAACTAAACAAATTGAAAGTAAAACCCATAAATGTCCATGCAGATGCAGATTCAAAGAGGAGCATAAATGCAGCAACAAAAATAACATGTAACAATTTAAAAGGATAGCTTAAGTGTTAAGTAAGCTTAAATGCTAATGTTGAAGAGTCTATGTAGGGCTAACAATGAATTAATAAATAAGTCAAGCTCATGAGCTCATGAACTGAGCTTGAACTTGAAATTTTGGCTTGTTTAATAAATGACTCAAGTTTGAACTTTCATAAATTTGGCTTATTAGCTCGTGAGCTACACACAAACACACACACACACACACACACACAAACATCCAATTTTCCCCTTATATCTCACGTTTATAGTCTAAATCTACACACACACACACACACACACATACACACACATCCAATTTTCCCCTTATATCTCACGTTTATAGTCTAAATCTACACACACACACACAAACCTTTTTATTAGTTAATATTTACATTATTTTATAGTTGTTGCCTTGTTGGTTTCCCACTATATCTCACGTTTATAGTCTAAATCTACATACAAAAACCTTTTTATTAGTTAATATTTACATTATTTTATAGTTGTTGCCTTGTTGGTCAAGTAGTCCCTACTTTGATTACCAATAAGCAATGGTCTTAAAAGTTAAAACTCAAACGTGTTATGTCCCACCAATTCACCACCGTAAACATCCTTAACAATCATAAGTTGAATAGTTGGTGGCTGTCTTCTTTATGTTATGAGTTGACTCACTGAGCTCGAGTTCCTTGTGAGCTCATAGTAAGCTGAGCTTGAGCTACCAAAATGAACTCGTTTTCTTATTGAGCTGAACTTGAACCAAACAAATTCTCATTGAGCTGAACTCAAGTTTGAGCTCAGCCAAGCTCGACTCAGCTTAGCTCATTGCTTGCCTTAGGTCTATGTAATGTCGTAGGTTCGAATTTACAAGAAAATACTTGTGGAGAAATTAAAGAATGTAAAGAAATTTCATAAGGAAAAAAATAGAAAAAATGTATTAACCCACCCTAAACTTTAGGCCTTATACAAATAGTCACCTTGAACTCAAAAAGTTTTTCAATTGATCCCTAAAATTTTATTAATGTTTCAATAGGTCCTTCCATCAAGCGTCTGTTAACTCCTTAACAGTAAATTAATCGTAACTGTCCATCTATTCTGAATCTTGAACAATGATTTATTTAATATTTAAAATCTTATTTTATCCTATATTTTAAATATCTAAAATGAAAAAAAAGAAACAAGTGAATCGTAGAGACATGAATGAGATGACTATGCGAAATGAGAAGAGGCTGAAAGCGACGACCACCATCTAATCTTTTTCCTGCCATTTTAGAAGACTAAAATTGACAATTGTGATTAGTTTTAAACTGTGTATTATGTGTAGTTGAGTTTGTTCGGGAGTGATATATTGCTTGGCATATCTACCTATGTTATCTAGTGTGTAGAAGCTATGCATTCTCTTTTATCTAGGTAATTAGTGCATCTGTATCTATTCAAATTATGTAAGTGCTATGTGTCCGTTTAGATGCAGGTAAAGTCTGTGAGGATAAAGCCTGGGAAGCACACTCACAATGGATTTGATATTGACGGTGAGCTTTTCCCACTCAATGGACAAGTAATTTCTTCTTTGCTTTCAGAACAATGCAGGCTTATTGGTTGTTCTCGTATTTGTGATTGTAAAGTGTACATAGAGATTTGGAATTTTGACTTTATATTTTATTTTGGCTATTTTTTTGAATTTTGCTTTTTTTTTTCTTTTTACATTTCAAGGTTCCCACGGGATGTGCAAGAACTCAAGGAACAGGAATAGGAAAAAAAATCCTATGGTGGGGATTGGGAAAGAAATGGATGACAGGGAGGTACTTCTCGCTCCCGCTTCAGGCGCGTGCCATCCCTATACAAGATATTTGTTGTTATGGATATTAGTTTAGAGAATTTGATTTCCCATTTCGTGATAATTTAGTGGCCAACTCTTTAGCTAACTATGCTAAACATATGGACTCTTTTACTTGGCTAGAGATACCACTAGATTTTGTGTTGCCTCTTTTGAATTTGGATTCTCTAGTGGAACACTTTTTTTTTTCAGATGAAAAAAATCTTCAATTTCAAGGAAATGTAATTACATTTGATTAAATTATACTTCATTAAATATTCAAAATATTATCACTTTATTAACACACTCTCTCATTTTATTTTTTGAAGATGTCAAGAGACAAAGATAAAGTTAAAAAAAACATAATTAATAATTTCTTGATTTCTTAACGTGGTAGAAAAATTGAAGCAAAAAAAAATTTATAAGATGATAGGTATTTTAAAACGGAGGGAGTAATATCAAATATTATTTGCATACTATTTCTATTATACTATTCTTATACCACTTCTTTTTGGGTAATAAAATAAGAGGTGTAAGAAATGATGTAAAGAAGAAACATTTTCCTTTAATAAAATAAAATGTAATAAGAATAGTGAAGTAGAAGTTTAAAACTTATCAATTAAGGACTTCAACTTATCAAGTGTTTTAAAACATATTCCATTATTTGCTTTTGTTCAAGATTATTTAGAGCCAGCTTTAATCCCAATATTTTGAAGTGTAGATAGTATTGACTATAGTGAATTGGTATTTGACATCCACAATGTTTAAAGAAATGATACTCTTTCACTATTATATTATTTTTGTGATTTTGTGCTCTTGCCAATTAAGCAACGAACTTAAGTTTTAAAGATAATAAATATAGTGAAGTGATGAACCTGTAAAAACTCATGTTTTTACAGTTCAAAATCTTAGTTTTCACTCTCTTCCAATCCCTTTTGATTGAGCTTTTATTCTCAAATTTTATCATATTTTTATTATTTTTAAACTTTGTTCTCATTACTTGTTTTATTTGTTTTTGTTATATGATTACACATGGAAGAAGATTAGATGCTTGAACAAAGAACAAAAAGATGAAATGAAGATTCTGGTGTTGGGCGCTTAAGTGTCCAACTTCCCATCAATTAAGCACCCAAGCATAGAGAGGGAAGTGTTGCGCGGTTAAGTGCCTAATTTTTGAGCGCTTAATCTATCAAGCACAGAGAATGATACATTGCGCGCCTAAGCAACCAAAAATTGAGTGCTTAAGCGCTCATTACGTTTAATGACATGTTTTCCTGTCTATAAATAAAAGAAGTAATGTTTTTGGGTTATAATCCAGAGAGAGAGAGGTAGAGACACGAACCCTAATTTGGTGTGAGCGCATCTAGACTTGAAGATTAGGAATTTTCTTTATTATTTTCACCTATCTTCCATGGAGTTTGTTGGAATTTCTTCTTTATTCTCTTCTTTTTCTATGTGTAACTAAACTTCTCTAGTTAGGGTGATGATGGATCTTGTTTTTAGATGATGTAAATTCATTTTTGTGTTTAATCTAAGTTTCAATTTTATGATTTACGTGTTTATTTCTTCTCTTAATGCTTTTCTTGATTTGGCCAATTTTGGAATGATTTTAGGGTTTATGTATGATTTAGGAAAATTGTGTATGAACCTAACTTGTGATAAACACTTCAATTTCTGCAATCACTAGGAATAGACGTTGTAGATTGTATGATATTGCTCTTTATTCTATCATTTTTTATAAAGCCTTCTATATTTAGGGTTATACTAAGGGATTGGTTAACTCAAAGTAGTGTGAAGAGGATTAATATACCAATGAATTGGATATTGACTAATTTTAGAAATTTGATCATGAATCATAGAATATAACTTAGTTAAACCAATATTTGAATTTGCATCAAAAGAGTTCAAGAGAAATTGAACCATAACACTTTGAAATTATTGTTTTCCAACCTTTTCCTAATTGATTAATTTTACTCTTGTTAATTTTGCATGCTTTCTTGTTAGTGGTTTAATTTTAGATTTTATTGTTTTATCACATCCTAATTTTCGATAGCTTAAATAATGTTGATTTAACAAATTTAGTAATTAACAACGTAATCCTCGTGGGAACGATATTCTTCTCATCATTTTATTACTTTTGCAATTTGATACATTTGCCAATATCACAAGTTTTTGGCGCCGTTGTCGGGATTATTTGTTTGTTAATATTAAAGAGTAGTTAAAAAGACACTAATTAGGCATTTATTTTTCTTTGTTTATTTTTTATTTTAATTGTTTATTTTTATTTATTTTTCTTTAATTCACTCTTATTTGCTTGTTTGTTTATGCGAGGTACTGTAAATCTGAAAGCATTGCTTTTTGATCCAAAAATTGAGAAAATCGCAAGGATGAACAGAAGAGCAGCGAAAGAAAGAAGGAGAATTGAAAGAGAGACAATGGATGAAACAAATGAAGATAGAAGACGCACTATAGGAGACTATGCAAATCCTACTGCTGAAAGGGTTGCAAACAATATAGTGTGACCTCTCATTCAAGCCAACAACTTTGAAATCAAACCAGCTTTTCTACAGCTAGTTCAACAAGACCAGTTTGGAGGTAATCAGTCAGAAGATTCGAATTTGCACATAAACAACTTCCTACAGGTCTGTGACACTATCAAATTCAACGGAGCGAGTGATGATGCTATACGGCTAAGGCTTTTCCCATTCTCTCTGAGGGATGAAGCTAAGAGCTAGTTATAAGCTCAACCTCAAGGAAGCATTACTACTTGAGATGATTTGGTCAGCAAGTTCCTTACTCGTTATTTTCCTTTGTCAATGTTTGTGAAGATGAGGAGTGAAATCACATGTTTCGCCCAGAACTAGGGGGAATCTTTGTATGAAGCTTGGGAAAGATACAAGGAATTGCTGAGAAGATGCTCTCTTCATGCATTTGAAATATAGTAATAGGTTCAAATATTTTATAATTGCTTAAATCACTCCACTAGAGCCATGGTTGATGCATCTGCAGGTGGGTCTCTCAACACCAAAACTCCTAAAGAGGCTCATGAATTATTTGAAACTATGACAACAAATGAATATCAAATGCCTAGTGGAAGATCAGTGGTTAAACAGGGAGTTATGGAGCTTGGCACCTTTGATGCTATACTTGCGCAAAACAAGACACTTTCACAACAAAGCACCAATCTCACCAAGCAAATTAGTAATATACAAGTGAGGTCAGTTAACCATCAAGCTTTAACTTGCATTTTCTGTGGGGGAAATCATGTCAATAGTGAATGAGAGGCAAGCAACTCTAGTTTCTCAATAGCAAGTCAACTACATAGGCAATCCTTCAAGACCCCTAGGTAACCCATACTCTAACACATATAATCCAAGGTGGAAGAATCATCCCAACTTTCCTTGAAATAATCAAGGGAAGCAACAAGCTGCTCAACAAGAGAAGAAATATTCTTTAGAGATTGCTCTTGAAAAGCTATCTTAACAGATATATTTCTTTATGCAACAAACTTCCAATTTTATACAAGAAATAAGGGTCAACTTTAAAAATCAAGAGACATCTATTCGAAGTTTAGAAACACAAATTGGGCAGATATCAAGACAACTTGCTGAAAGACCTCCAAGTAACCTACCTAGTGATAAACACGATTTTCATACATTAGTTAACCCTCATATTTAGTTTCTTGAATCTCTTATATGCTTAATTGATTAGTTTTGGTCACAATTTATAAATTTGGGCTCAAATTGAACTTAATTAATTTTTTCATAGGATTTTACATTGTTTCTGTATTTCAGCCATATCTTGAGTTCCAGATATCTAATAATTATGAATTTTATCTTGTAGGAAATCTGAGAGAAAGCTATACAACTTTGATGAAGAGCTCAAAGTCTCAATCGGATGTCTATTGGACCGAATTGGATTTGGAAGTCAGAACTCGGGTTTTGTCGCATAACCTGAGCAGTATGCACTAATTGGTCCATAACTTGGGCTGTAGGTGTGATGTGGACCTGAAACCAGTGACATTCGAAAGCTAAGACATAGATCTTAAACTCTTATTAAGACCACGAATTGAAACTACAACTTTTTGATGGCGTTTCACCCCTGTGAAGTTGGCTGATGGGATCAGAGACATGTTAAGAGTGAATTGAGCATAACTCTCTCATCTTAAACCCAATTGAAGTGATTTCGGTAGCCAATGAAAGCTAAGAGGCAGAAAATTAACTTTAACCTAGGGCTAAATTAGTATTCTTAATTTTTAAGTAAGTTATTTTATTATAAAGAGGGGATCCGAGATAGAAAATAATCCTAGCCGTTTTACTTGATTCTTCTTCCTAGAGTTTTCTCCCTTCTCTTTAGATTTTCATCTTGTTCTCTTCTTTTTCTGAGTTCTTCCCTCCCATTCATGGAGGCGTAGAGCCTTTAATCAATCTAAGGGATTGATATTCTTTATGATTAATCTTGAGATTCTGTTTTAATTATTTACATTCATTTATTAATCAAGTTTCTCTTATTCTTCTTCTTTTGCTTAAATTTTGATTTAATGCTAAATTTGATTAGGATTTACATATGTTAATTGCGTAATTATCATGTGCTAAGAGATGAATTCAGAGGTTAAACAATGCATTCAAATGTGTTTGATAAATTGTTTAGCTTAGTTAGATCTTGGTTTTTAAGTTAATTTGGATTTTGGATGGATGCTTAATTTGTCTAACCTTAATTAATTGAATTTTGGAAGCGTTTCTAGTGGAAGATCTGTGGATCATTGAGAGGTGTCTTGATGTGATCTAAGACTAAGGGTTTGGTTGATAATTGAATGGATCTTTAGTGATCAAGGATAGATTAAGATCAAGATTGGTTAGTTCTCTTGGATTGGTTATTTCTTAATTTTGTTTTCTCTTCTTTAATTGCTTTATGTTTCTGTTAATTGATCTTACAAACCCCTTCCCCCTTGTTTACTAACCTCTTAATTTGATTTCATGATCATAATTAGAGTGATATGTGGGCTCAACTTGGTGTTACCTTATACTGCAAGTAATTTTGGTAAACTGGCTATAAATTGATTTAAATTTGGTAGCCTCGACAGTTATCACCTAGTAACACTGTGGTCAATCCAAAGGATCAATGTAAGGTAAGCATTTTGAGAAGTGGCAAGACTTTGGAAGGACACGTGAAAGAAGCATCTAGCTCTTCAAGAATTAAGACAAAAATGATGTTCCTACTGATGATATCTCAATTCAAGATGGCAGTAAAGAAAAAGAAGCTAAGGAGGAACGACCGAAAGTGTAAAGAAAGAATAAGGATCTTGAGTAGAATACAACATATGAACTATCACTGTATGCTAAGATCCCGTTCCCTCAAAGGTTGAAGAAGGAGAATCAAGAGAGACAATTCTCGAAGTTCCTAGATGTCTTCAAGAAATTGCAAATAAACATCCCTTTTACTGAAACTATTGAACAAATGACATCTTATGCTAAGTTCATGAAGGACTTGCTATCAAAGAAGAGAAAGCTCAAGGAAGATGAGACAGTGATATTGATAGAGGAATGCATCGTTATAATTCAGAGGAAACTGCCACCTAAATTGAAAGATCCAGGTAATTTTACTATTCCTAGCACTATTGGGAAAACTCTTTGTGATCTTGGGGCGAGTATAAATCTTATGCCTATATCTATGATGCACAAGCTGGGAATTGAGAAAGTGAAGTCAACAATGATCTCCCTTTAACTAGCAGATCGATTTATCAAGCACCTTTATGGTATAGTCGAAGATGCGAACATCCCTATCATTCTGGGCAAACCTTTCGTAGCAATTGGAAAATCATTAATTGATGTATAGCAGGGTGAGCTCATGTTGAGAATGCAAGATAAGAATGTTACCTTCAGTGTCTTTGAGGCAATGAAACATCCTATGAAGGAAGAATAATGCCTTAGGGTGCACATGATTGATTCTTTGGTTAATACAACATTAGAGCAAAACCTCCCAACATCTCCACTTGAATAAGTGTTAGTTAACTCCAATGCCTTAGTGGATGATGATGAAGAGGTAGCATCAGAGATACTTGAGTGCATAGCCAATTTGGAGCCTTTGCTAATCTTCCCTAGTGTAACCTTGCAGAAAGAATAGCTAAAGAAAGAAGATGCAAATAAAGAGGAACCACCAAAGCTAGAATTAAAGTCGCTTCCTTTTAATCTCAAGTATGCTTTTCTTGATGAGAGCAACACTTTTCCAGTAATCGTGAATGTTGAGCTTAGTGAAATTGAAGAAGATAAGCTTTTGAGAGAACACAAATAAGCTATTGAGTGGTCTATTGAGGATCTTAAGGGCATTAGTTCCACAATTTGCATGCATAAGATCCTAATGGAAGATGACTTCAAGGTAGTGATTCAACCGCAAAGGAGATTAAACCCCACCATGAAAGAAGTGGTGAGAAAAGAAGTGATGAAGCTCTATGATGCAGACATTATTTATCCTTTCTCAGATAGTTCGTGGGTAAGTCCAATATAAGTTGTTCCGAAGAAAATGGGATGACAGTGATAGTTAATGACAAAAATAAACTCTTTCCCACAAGGACTGTCACCAGATAGAGAATGTGCATATACTACAGGAGGCTCAACAATGCAATATTAGAAAAGACTATTAATACCTCTAGGAAAGATTGATCACTTAGGCTAGACGATGCATTATGGGCATATAAGACTGCATTCAAAACTCCTATTAGTATGTCCCCATATAGGCTAATCTTTGGTAAATCTTACTATCTCCTTGTAGAACTTGAACATAAAGCTTTTTGGGCAGTTAAATTTTTTATTTTTGATGTGAAAACCGCAAGTGAGAAAAGATAGCTACAGATGAACGAAATGGAGGAATTCAGAAATGAAGCCTATGAAAATGCTCGTCTATACAAGGAAAGAACAAAGTTGTGGCATGATAGAAGGATCATCTTAAGGCATTTAGAACTAGGTCAGCAAGTTCTATTGTTTAACTTAAGGCTGAAGTTGTTTCCAAGTAAATTGAAATCCAAGTGGTCAGGTCTATTCCAACTCAAGGAAGTTTCTCCCTTTGGAGCAATTGAAGTTGTAGAACCTCGTTCGGGAAGAAGCTTCAAAGTCAATGCACAAAGACTGAAGCACTACTAGGGAGGAGAGATTGATCGCCAAAACTCCTCCTAGGCCTTTAGTCAACCCAATTGAGAACTGGAAATGTCAAGATAATGATGATAAACAAGTGCTTTTTGGGAGGCAACCCAAATTTCTTTTCCCTTTGGTTTTACTTTATTGCATTGCTTTTGAATTATTTGTTTTGGTTATTTGATTTGTCTTTTTGATTAGTATTTGTGAAGTTTTCCCCTTCGAATTTTAGTTGATTATCTTAGTTTGTTGTTTAGCAGAGACGTGGTTTGTTAAAAATAGAGTTAGTTAATAGAGTTTTGTTCTTGCCTTAAGCACCCAAAAACTGGGCGCTTGACCTTTGCTCTCTGCCACTCAACGATTAGGCGCCTAAAAGTGAGCGCTTAGGCACTCAAAGCATTGACTCTCTGTGAGCCAGTGCTTAAGTGGTGGAATTCTCACCGCTTAATCGTGCAAGCCCAGATTAAGCACCCCTCTCTGCCAGCCAGTGCTTGTGCAATGGCAGAATGAAAATTTAAGTGGGCTTTTATACCCATTTTCTACATTTCTTCATCACAATTCCTCTTTTATAAACCCTACCTTTCTTCCTCACCTTCAACCCAAATCCTTTCCAATCAATCTTAATCCACCCAAACACCAAACCCAACCCATTCTTACACCAAAAAGGCACCAAATCCTCATCCTCATCCTCTCCAATTCGTGATAATCCTCCATTTACGCACCCATTGCAAACCTAGGGCACAAAATTGAGCAAAAACTTGGAATATTCCATTTGGTGCTTATTTGCTCTTTTGCTTACCGCAAGTGCACGGATCGCACTTGTAATAAAGCTAGGAGTCGGATATCATTCCCACGAAGACTAAGGTTAAAATTAGTGCTAAATATAAACCAAAAGTTTAAGAGTTTCTATCCAAGAGCATATAAATTGAGAAATAAGTGTCTAAACTAATTGAAAGAACTTAAAAGCTTTAAGATTGAATTAAAGTTGAGAATTAGATAATAGAGAATCCTTTTTCACCTCATACTTCAATTGATAACAAGTAATCTTTATAAGTAATATAAACGAAATGATTAGGTTAGTTTGAGAATCTAAATTAGTTAAAAGTCTATGTCTAGGTCAATCAACCATGCTTCAGTTACCTAATTCACTATGTTACCATGAGAACTAGTGTAAATCCATTCATTAAGATCTATTTCTAATAGTTACTATACATGGTCAATAGGTATATTTCTATTATATTAACGAATCATCTCACCTAAACCAATTGAATGAAATAGAACATGCATCAATCATATATACTATCTCAAATTCAAATTCCTATGTCTAGGTTCATTAGATTTTAACAAATCAATCAAAAGCTGATCAAACAATCGAAAGCATTAAGCACTATATGATTGAACAAAATCATATCATGTATATAAACTCAAAGGATTACAATATTAATCAATATTCATAGGAGGATCCCAAGTAAACCCTACACACAGCTTAGCCAGCCATAAACCACGAAAATATAGCAAAATACATAATGTTCATGGAAAGAAAATGAGAAAGTAGAAGATAGAGAAGAAGAAGCTCAAGGTTGATGATCCTCCAAGCTCCAATCCTCCTCCAAGGTGAAGAAAACCCTCAATCTTAGTTACTTCTGCTTCCTTTATGTCTAAAACACAAAACCCTAGCAGTTATTCTCTAAAAACATCAAAAACTCCCGTGCAAAATGGATACAAAAGTATTTATAGGCTGAATAAAATAGAGTCACGCTGCAATATTAAATACATCACGACGTATGTACACCTAGGTCACAGACGCCGCAACGTCCATTGCATTATGTTGCGGCGCTTCAGCCGCCAGTTCTAGTACTGATGCAGGGGAATCACCACACGCGCGACGTTGACATGCCCGCGCCACGATGTTGCTTGCTGATCTTCAATTTTGGCTTTCTCTTGGGCTTCCTGGTCCAAAGTTATTCAAGATTCTTCATTTTTCTGCTTTATTGAAGCCCTGTATGTAATAGAGAAATTACCATTCTAATAACAAATGCAAATGTACTCAATTCATCATAGTTTTGGAAGTATTTGCTCAAAATCAGATGAATATGATACTAAAGTATTCCATTAATGCATACAAACAAGGACTAAGCAACCAATATAGCACAAATATAGGATACAAATAACTATACTTTGTGGAGTTATCAATGCTCACCCGCCTTATCTTCAATTCCTAGCTGTCTAGGCTTAGGATTTCACATTAGAATTGTTGAATACTCATGTGGAGATTTTGGAATTTGTGGGAATTTGGGAGTTTTCTAAATTTTATGGGTTTTTGATGGTTTGGTAACATGGGTATTGAAGAAAAACGTGGAAACATGCTCCTTATGAGTTTGATGGTTTGGTTTGAATGCAATTTTTGTGCTTGATGTGTTAAGTTTCCTTGCAAATTTTGAAATGCTCACTAAGAATTTGATGGATTGACTGTGAAAGTATTTTTATGCTACAGTTGTTGTGTTTCCTGGTGATATTGTGAATGCATTCGAAAAAATTTCGGTTTGTTATATTTTTCTATGTGTGAATGCATTTGTTTATGTTGTAAATGACTTGGAAACTTGAAATATTGTTATTTTGCTTCCAAGAAAGAATTGCCTAAGATAGTCTAAACTTGAGTTGACTCTGTAAATTGTTGTATTGGGAATTTTGTTTGAACATGTGATGGATAGTATTGTGTTTTTTGAATTGAAGAATCGGTTTTGAATATGCTCAAATGTTTACTCATGATGTGGTATTTTGGTTATATTAAATTGAGCAAAGATTCACATATTATATTTCTTTTTTTATGTGCAGAAATAACTATTTCCAATGGCTCCAAACTAAAAGAGAAAAGAGATAGTTGGGTCAAGTTCTAGAAGTATTGCATTCGATGAACACAATTTTTGCTTTCCTCAACATGAAAAGAGGTACATGAGAGTAGTGGGGAAGAAAGGCACCATAAGAGAAAGAGGTATTGAATTGCAAGGTGAGAGGTACCACCCCATTCTCAATGAAATCAGTGTAGAGGAACTGGGAGAGATTTTGTGCACTACCTCAACCAAGCAAGCCTACACTAGTTAAGGAGTTCTACACCAACAATTTCAATGAAAAGAAGAAAAAAAGGACTCCCTTTGATTTATGCTGAAAGATTCTCGACCTATATGAGAAGTCATGAATTTTGGTTCAATAAGGATGAGCTTAATGAGCTGCTTGGTACAGATGTTGATTTTTAAAGAGTTAGGTACTATGGATATGTCAGGTTATGCAACCAAGAGCTGGACCAAGAGGAGGTGCTCTAAGAACTATGCAAGGAAGGAGCCACTTGGGAATGTGATGTTATATGCACCAAAGCATCTTAAGAAGAGTGATTTGAAGCCTATTCCCAAGGCCTGGTGCACCTTTGTACAAACCACTCTGCTCCCCTACTCCCATACACATGAGGTAACTATGAACAGGGCGTTGCTTATCTACGCCATTGTGACTGGTTTATCAGTGAATATGGGACAAGTAATTTCTTCCCACATTAATGACTTGGCTCACAGTGATGTAGCTAAGTTAGCATACCCCTCTATCATCACCTACTTGAAGGAAGGCATTTCGCTAGAAAATGCCATGGAAGAACGACCAGCTGATCTGTCAATTATTTTCATACTTTAGATGCCTTATGATTGATTTAATTGGACTCCATATATGCTCAATTATTGATATTTAGTTAAGTTTCTGCTTTAGAGCTTAATTAGATGTTTATTGTGAACTATGCTTAAATGTAGTTATAAACACTCATAAATGAATTATGTTTTTTAGGATATCTTTGGTTGTTTGAGTCCATTAGCATTGAACCGAGCTTGATGACCATTTAAGGAGAGAGATGAATGCTTAAGGAGATCAATTTCACCTCTTGAAGCAATGAAAGAAAAGTATTTGTAAAGAATCTGGGCTGAAAATGAAGGTGTCAAATTACAGGGCCCATGTAACCTGACAGGGGGTGGGCCGTGTCAAACGACACGGCCCGTGTCAAATTACAGGGCCTGGGCCGTGTCCTTCTCTGACTTGTGAAATACATAGAATTGGGCTGACATAAAAGTATAGGGTCTGGGCCGTGTCGTCGCACCAGAAAGTTAAATTCGTATTTTAATGCTAAATTAGGTATCAAAACCTATAAATAGGGTTGCTTAGAGTCCTTAAAAGAGATCTGAACAGAGAGCCGTCAAGGGAACTGAGGGAAACACGAAGAACAAGAAAGAGGAAGATTTGATCAAAGATTGGAGTCTCAGATTCAAGTGATCGAAGATCAATCATTCTCAAACCTTGGAAACTAGTTTGATCTTTAGCTTTCTTTTCCTTCTTTTGTTCTAAACAATGTTTTTCTTTATCTTCTTGTGTTTTTGAATTTGCCATGTGTGGCTAAACTTCTTGATTGGTTAAGGGAAGATGAAACTCTAGTTTTGATTATGTGAATCTTGCATATTTTCTTATATCAATACAGTTATATTTTTATTTATATGTTTCTGTTCTTAAATCAATATAAAGGTCTTTATATTCTTGCCAAATTTCGAGAGTGGTAAAATTAGGATTGTTATGCGTGGTTGTGGTGGTATGACTAGTGAGACATATGATCTAAGTAATTTAATCCCGGTGTGTGATTAGATCTTAGTGTGATTGATTTTCTAATTCTTAATGTAATCATTAGGAAGGTGTAAGAGCGGTTGCTTTACAAATAACTAATGGTTAGAGTTTGATTTGAGCGGTTGCTGAATTAAGCGAAACTTAAGAAAAATAGGGGATTTATCTCACAATTACATAAGAACGTAATTGATCATGTTAGTATAAAGAGTATGTAAGTTAGCATAATCATATAAATCTAGTAGTGAATTCCATCTCTTAACCAATATCTTTAACTTGGTAATTCAATTTGTGTTTATTGTTTTTGTTTTAAGTTTAATTTATATTTTTAATTTTAATTAACAAAACCCCTTTTTTACTTTTTACTGTTTATTGTTTATCAGAGTTTAATTTAGGAATTGGATTAATAGTGTCAATTGAATTGGTTCTCTGTAGATTGACCCTTACTTACTACAACTAGTTGCAAGGTTTTTATATTTTTGGTAGAACTTGGCAATTATTTTTGATATAATTCTTAATCATATTCCACACCACACCACCAGCTCCTTCAGTGGACTCTTCCATGGTTGACACATACTTCAGAGAGGACAATTTGCTAATCAACATCTTGCCCCACCAGCTCCTATCAGAAGGAGGAGGCTGCAGCGACCTATCCGAGAAAGGTTAACTAGGGTCGAGCAAGAAGTGCGGGACTACAGAGGGATGTTAACCCACCTTACCCACTGCATGGCTGGCATGGAAATAATGATTCACAACCTAACTTCTTAGCTGAACCTAGACTTGGACGAGCTTGGAGGCCTTCCTTTCTATGTCCCACAGGAGGAACAAAAGGAGGAGGAAGATGATAAGGAGGAGCATGATGAGGATGAGGAGTAGGACTGATTAAATCGCCAAACAATAAGTTTTTTTTTTGCCCTTCACTTTATTTTTTTTGTTTTTACTTTTTCTTTGTTAATTGCTTACATTTTGTTTGCACAGTGTGGGCACTGTTTATCTCAAGTTTGGGGGAGTAGCTTTGCTATTTTTGTTTTAGTTTTCTTATTTTTCTACTTTTTGTTAGTATTTTGTTTTGAGTCATATTGTTGAACCTGAGCATACTGGATTGTTAATTTGAATATCCAATGATTGCATGAACTGTGGATTGATCTCTTTTCATGGGAAATCACATGAGAATTTAGGAGTTGTGTTTATCTTTATTGCTTCAATTATGTATGAATGCATCTCTCATCTTTATATTTGATAGACCTTGAAATATGAATGCATGTCAAGCTTAGAGAAAGTTTATGAACGCATATGTGTGGATTACTTGCATCTAGAAGTTGTTAGATTCTCTTTTGAGGCAAAATCCTAGACAATACATGATCAATGAAATGATAAAGGTCTTCTTTGGACCGCTTGGGCCTTTGAAGCCAACTTGTAAAAACATTATATCCTTAGATCTCCTTTTGCAGCCTTGTTTGTATTTGGCCTTTATTTCTTCTCTTTATCTACATTTTCCATTCCCATATCCATAATAATAATAATAATAATTTTCCTTACACACACCATTTGTTGAGTGTATATCTTATATTACTTTATTATTCAAGCCAACTAATTAGTTATATTTGTGCATAAAGTATTGAAAGAGCTAAAAATAAAATAAAATAAAATAAAAAAAAAAATAAAATAAAAAAATAAAATGATTAATTCTTATGCTCTGTTTTACATATGTTCAATATGTTGTGACTTGAATTTTAAAATTTGCATGATTGTGTATCTCAACTTTTGATTTCTTTATCCTACCATTTCTTTCTCAACCCCTACAATTGGCCTTACATTACAAGGTTTAAAAGACTCATTTGATTTTTAGTTATGTGTTATTTACATTAGTGGAGAGAGAGATAAAAACAACTCTATAGATGCGAGTTTGATGTGCATTTGCATTTTTATAGACCAATCCAGGCTTGTACTTTATGAGTAAGAATTGGTCTTACATCATGTCTATGGGAAGTCATTTATGCATGAAAGTTGCATGTAAGAGTCAATGTAACAATTGTATTATACATGTGTGACACCTTGAAGTGAGCTTGTGAAGCAGTTTTTGAGGATATGAATGATTTTTAATAATCAACATTGTCATGTTTTAGTTTGCTTGTTTTAAGTTTTTAGTTGTCTACTTTTTAATTTTCTTGTTTTGCTTGAAGACAAGCAAAATCTTAAGTTTGAAGGAGTGATGAATTTATAAAAACTCATGTTTTTACAGTTCAAAATATTAGTTTTCACTCTCTTTCAATATTTTTTTATTGAGCTTTATTCTCAAATTTTATCATGTTTTCATTATTTTTAAACTTTGTTCTCATTACTTATTTTATTTGTTTTTGTTAAGTGATTACACATAGAAGAAAATTTGATGCTTGAGCAAAGAAGTAAAAGCTGAAATGAAGATTCTAGTGTTGGGCACTTAAGCGCCCAACTTCCCGCCGATTAAGCGCCCAAGCATAGAGAGGGAAGTGTTGCGTGCTTAAGCGCCCAATTTTTGAGTGCTTAATCAATCAAGCACAGAGAAGGATACATTGTGCGCCTAAACGCCCAAAAACTGAGCGCTTAATTGCTCAGTATGTTTAATGATGCGTTTTGCTGTTTATAAATAGAAGAAATGATGTTTTTAGGTTATAATTCAGAGAGAGAGAGGCAAAGGCACGAACCTTAATTTGGTGTAGGTGCATCCAGGCTTGAAGATTAGAAATTTTCTTCATCCTTTCCACCTATCTTCCATGGAGTTTGTTAGAATTTCTTCTTTATTATCTTCTTTCTCCATGTGTAGCTAAACTTCTCTAGTTAGGGTGATGATGAATCTTATTCTTGGATGATGTAAATTCATTTTTGTGTTTAATCTAAGTTTCTATTTCATGATTTACGTATTTATCTCTTCTCTTAATGCTTTTCTTGATTTGGCTAATTTTGGAATAATTTTAGAGTTTATGTATGATTTGAAAAAATTGTGTATGAACCTAGAACTTGTGGTAAACACCTTAATTTCTACAATCGTTAGGAATAGACATTGTAGGTTGTGTGATCTTGTTCTTTATTTCCTCGTTTTTGATAAAGCCTTTTATATTTAGGGTTATATTAAGAGATTTATTAACTTAAAGTAGTGTGAAGAAGATTAATATATTAAGGGATTGAATATTGATTAATTTTGGGAATTTGATCATGAATCATGGAATAGAACTTAGTTAAACCAATTTTTGAATTTGCATCAAAAGAGTTCAAGTTAAATCTGAACCTTAACACTTTGAAATTATTTTTTTCCAACCGTTGCCTAATTGATTAATTTTTCTCTTGTTAATTTTGCATATTTTCTTGTTAGTGTTTTAATTTTAGATTTTATTGTTTTATCACATCTTAATTTTTGATAGCTTAAATAGTGTTGATTTAACGAATTTAGTAATTGACAACGTAATCTTTGTGAGAACGATACTCTTCTCATCATTTTATTACTTTTGTAATTTTATACACTTATCAATATCACAACATGGAGTACAATTTATAACCAAATTTTTAAAAAATATTAATAATTCATTTTGTTAAAAAAATCTGTCGCTTTAAAAAAAAAATTCTTTTAATTTATTTGTCACTTTAGAAAACTGAGAAAATATCAATTATGTTTTTTCACCATTGTCCTTGATTATTAATATCTCAACCAAGAATGAGAGAAAACGTTAATATAGTGATAATATTTTAAAATTTTAATTAAATATAATTTAGTCAAATATAATTATATATTTTAAAAAAAATTGAGGCTATTTAATAACTTTTTTAATCTTTAAGCATTGCCTTAAACGACAAATATTTTAAAATAGATGAAATATCATTTTAACAAAAAAAAAAAATTCTTACATAAATCTAATACAAGTAAGTTAGGTTCCTAATTACCTCAAAGTTTTCAAGTGTGAAATTGATTTTGAGTTGGACATCAGTTTTACCTTACCCATAAGGTACTCCAACGGGTTTCGAGCCTTATAATTGAGGTTTGGCTGCAAAGACTTATATACATATAAATACGGTAATACAGCCTTTTTCTTATCTTTTTTTGTCTGATATAAATTACCTCATGCTTTAGCCTTCTCTAATCTTGTGGCGCCAGCAAGATACAGAGGGAAGAGGGAAGAGAGATAGAGAGATTAATAAGTGATGAATGAAAAGAAAAAATGTGAAGAAAATAATAAAAGAAAAAGTTCAATATTTTTTATCTTGGAAGAATGCAATAACAAGAAAATAAATCGTGAAAAAGTAGTGGTAGAGAAAAGTTGGATCATGAAAAAACCAACTTAAAAATAATGTTTTTTTAAAATCAGTTTTTTCTCAAAATTTCTTTAGATAAGAACTAATTTTAAAATGTTCAGGTAATTATCAAACACTTTTATATTTTAAACCTAACTCCACTGCACTTAGATATCTAAATTTTAGGAGTTGACAAACACCCCCATAGCTTATGTGCTTGACATATTTGTTTTTTTGTTTATGGTGGACACTTGTTTAAAATATGAACTATCAAGAGACCACAATGTGAATGTAACCATTTTACGGGGGCTCGGGTTTGTAACAGTCTTTTGCCACGAATAGGTTGGTATTAGTCTACAGCATTTCCTATTGCCTAACCCATCCAAAGCTAGCATACCCAAACTTTATAACAAAGTAAGCATAGAGTAAGAGAAAAAAAAAACACAAAACAAAAGCCTTCAGCCTTGTCAACGTTATTTTACAATAGAAAAAATATCATCGTCCATTTTTTTTAAAGATATAAGTATTATTGATGTTCTTTTTAAAAGTATCAAATTTAATAAAAAATAATAATAATAAATAAATATAATAAATAATATTAAAAAATATAATATATATATATATATATATATATATATATATTGTTAATGGTAAAAATAGAATAAATCTTTACACCGCCGTTGAATTGAATCCCATTGTGACCGAATGCCTCTGAGAAAGTGGGAATAACTGCTACCAGAGTAGGTGGAAACTTTTGATCCGACTTTAATTGACAACAGTGACACCTCAGCGTGTCACTACAAGGCTTAATGATTTGATATTTGACTCACCCATTTAGTTCAGAACTTCAAATGCTAGTCTCTTTCTTGAGATTGAACTACTACATCCCATAGTTATGAGATAACCTATTTGGGCTGTGATATGTGTGTTAAAAACTCAATTTACTGTGTTGCTTTATAGAAATTTATGCCATGAAATGGGTGCATAGCTTTCCGCTTTACAGTTTTCTCAGGTTCATGTAGAAAGCAAAAGTTTCCGTGAGTCAAAAGACTCCAAGGCTTACCTTATGCTGAAAGACAGCTTTTGAGTGGAGTTGTTCATATGGTAACCTACCAAAAGAAGATAAATTTTTCTCTTTCAGTTCAGAGTGAGGGCTAGGGTCAAATCGTATGCCATCTTCAGATAGATGCCATAGGCAAAGAAGCTTCTTATTGAAGTTTTATCAGACTAGAGAAAAAGAAACTCATGCTGTCATAAGTAGTAAATAAGTCTCACTACATTAATATTTATTATTTAGTAGTTTAGAACCCTGATACCATTTTGTCTTCATTAGGTTCACGTCAGGTAATCACTTGCTTATGATATTGTTCTGCTTCTTAAGTTAACTACAAATAGGGAGCACTCTTGGTCTCGTACTTCAGCAAAATATTGCAACTTCTTTGGAAAACAGAAACCCAAACTTTTAATAAGATGTGTAATTAAATCATTTGATTTCAAGTGAATTCTTTTCATTTCCATAAAATAGGTGTTCCAAACACACTCTGATTAGTTCTAAATGAACATGGAAATAGAAGGGGACTTGTATTTTGGCACTTACAAGGGTCTTTTTTTTTTTTCCTTTTTTTTGGGGGGGGGGGGGGGGGGGGGGGGCATGCGTCTCTTTTGAGATGGACACGAGTACATGTAATAAATGAACAGGGAACAGATAGGGACCATCGTTCAGGGTAGAGCCAAAATCGTCAAAGTAGAAAAGGTCAAGTAAAAATAATCAAGGGTACTTAAGAAATGAGAATATAATTACAAGGATATAATATCTATATATATGGGCGTATGTGACTTCAAATATAAAGCAGCAACAAGAGAGGTATATATGCGGTCCTTGATTCCTACCAACCACGCAGCTTTCATTCATTTTATATGTAGGACATGACCATTATACATAACTTGTAAAGATTTTTTTTTCACATATTGGTCCTTTGTGGTAACAACATGGTCCCATTCACACTATATCGTGGGACTATGCCTATAAGAATAGGATTGCCGACGTTTGTTGTCTGCGGTAATGCAACAAGGGCAATTTTCATATTAAAGTTTCCAACTCTAATTTTCTCACATAATTTATTATATTGATTAATAAAATATAAATTTATAATTAATGATATATATATAAATTGATTAATAAATATCCTATTAACCAATTGATATATATAATTTTATTAATTAATTAATATATGTAATTAATCTCAATTTTATATTTTATTAATCAGTATAAAAAATAATATAAAAAAATAATAAGATGATTATTTTTGTAAAGTTTCCCCTTGTTAATGCATATGAAGCTCATGAAACAAATGCTATTCCACTTTAAGATATTTTGAATAAGATCAATTCCCTGATAACAAGCTTTCAATCTTGCACATCCAAAGGGAATTGATATTTTCACGACACTATTGTATTTCCACTAGTTTTTAATTTTCTTGAATGAATTTTGACCCTTGATCGTGGGAACCTCCCTAAATGCAACTAATGTACAATCACATGGGAGGGAATGAAGGAAACATAACAAACAGTTTGAATGAAATTGATAAGCGGCTAATACAGCATCCTAGCTCAATGTGAAACAAAAAGAAGTGACACATTCCAGGAGAGCACAGAAAGTGGGGAGATTCCTTTCTCAATGGTCAATTACTTTTGCAGTCTTTCACGAAAGACAAAAATCCTAAGATGCCTCTTTACCTTCTATATGTACCCCTCTGAAAACTCCCCCTTCCTTCTAGTATGGAAAATTTTCTGCACTTTCAATTTCACCTAGGACAGAGAAAGCGCTTGGAGAAGTAGGAGTGTAAATAAAAGAAAACAACACATGAAACAAACAAGTACTTAAGTCATTCTGCAAAGTACCATAGAACTTTGGGCCACTGCAACCTAAGGAGAAGTTTGCCAGTGGTAATAAATGTTAAAGCAAATAGGTAAAATTATCATAACCCCTACCCTCTCAGGGGTGTGACTGTAATTTGGCCCCCAACACCTAAATACTCTTGAGAGTCTTGAAAATATTAAACTCTCCTCATCCTTAACATCAATGTTGGAGTGCGTTCCGGCAATCAAAAGCAGCAAAATACCCCTACCTCAAATAATTAAAGGAAGATGAGGATTGATTACTAGTGTCCACCTTCAACTATATATAAGTACTTCCTTGTGTCAAATGAGCTACATCTTGAGTCTCTCTCTCTCTCTCTCTCTCTCTCTCTCTCATACATACACACCCACCCACCCAAACATTTGGACAGCAATGTCAACAACACTAAACCATCTTTTTGATCTTCCTGAGCAAATATGTTACATACAATGTGGAATCTGTACCACCATTTTAATGGTAATGAATTCTCTGCTCTAAAACTCTAGCTACCCTTCTTAAGTTCATGTGTTGGTTGATTTTAATTTTTCTTTCCATATTGCAATTTTCTGTTTCCAATTCAATTATGAGGTGCAGGTAAGCGTCCCATGCAGCAGTTTGTCAATGGTGGTGACAGTCAGATGTGGGCACTGCACAAGCCTCCTCTCTGTTAATATGATAAAAGCTTCCTTTGTTCCTTTCCACCTTTTAGCTTCCCTTAGTCATCATGAGGTAATTGGTTACCTTTCAAATTCTATGTTGAATTTTTTTAGTTGTTCAAGTGAGGGAGTCCTATGTCTATGACCCACATACTTGGGTAGGTATTTGTATTATTTATTGATTTTCAACTTTAAATGCATTTGTGAATGTCTCCACTCTCCAGCCAAAAGAAGGTAGTTCAGAAGAGGATGCAAACAAGACTTGGAACAGCCATAATGCATCCATGATGACCTGTTCTGATTGTGAGGAAGAGAGTCTAATTCCAATGACCAATGTCGTGAATAAACGTACGTAAGGCTGTGGTAACTTTGATAATAGTAAGATGAATTACTGAGTTTGAACTTTGAAGCAAGTTTTGTTATTGTTAACCCGTGTTTCCTCTCATATAAATTTATCTGGATTCTCTACAGCCCCAGAGAAGAGACAGCGAACACCATCAGCTTATAACCGCTTCATCAAGTAATGTTTAACTACACAAAGTGGTAAAATAGACCATATATAAACTTCAAATTATGAATTCTAACGTCATTATTAGTTTAATGCAGAGAAGAGATTAAAAGGCTAAAGGCTGAAAACCCTGACATGGCCCACAAGGAAGCTTTCAGTACAGCTGCAAAAAATGTAAGGTTTAATTTTTCAAACTGCTTAGTAGTTGAACTCATTTGCAAACATGACAGCCATTTAAGATTGGTGAATGAAACACCAGTGTATTTCGTGAAGTTCTAAGCTAAATCCTGAACATATTTGGTCATTTCTAGTGGGCCAATTTCCCCCCATCTCAGTATAAAGGAGATGAAGAGAGCTGTGGCCAGACACTGCAACTTGTTGAGCTAGACTCCCATGTGAAGCCTCATGATGCTGAGGTAAATCATAATTATCTGAAAATTAAACTCAGTAGTTACTTCATGTATTAAACCAGATGATTCTCATTATAGCTTAAACAAATTACTTTAGTAAATTAAAGCTTGCTATTAGTAGGAGCTTCTTTGGTTTGCCACTGTGCAATTAGTGTCACTTGACCCTTTCTTTATGTCACAAAGGAAGGACTAGGATTTTCTCTAATTTTAAATAAATTAAAGAATATCTTAATTTTTAAAAATAATTTTTTATGATAAAATTAAAAAAAATTAGATAAATAATTGTTAATCATTAGATTATCAACTGTACTCCTCTCCAATTTCTCTTACACTGGAGAGGATCTTGATCCTTTAGAGGAATAATACAAGTAGGCTCCATTCATTTAGTAGCAAAGACTTATCCTCATGGTGCTGACCAATCAATGTGACAGAGTCAGTCATTTACTAGGAACTTATTGTAGATAATTGTTAATTATAGTGTGTTTAATTTAGTTATGAAAATTTGATTATTTTAATAATCAATTATATGTATAATTGATTTTTGTTATAATTAATTATAATAGAATTTGTTTTATATTTAAATATGTCAATTAAAAAGTAATTTTAAAATAATTTATTTTATTTAGATAATATAAAAAGAATTATTTTTATACATTAAATTATTAAAAAAATATAAATAATTAAAAAATTATTTGATTGAAGACAAAATGATACTTATATCTCAAAGTTTTTAAAATAATCTATAATCAAAAATAAAAAATTTCAAACTTTAAACTTATAAAAAAATGTTATAATTAATATATTGAATTTTATATAAAATTTTTTGTATAATTTCTCAAACATAATATGAATAGTAAAAAAAAGTTATTGCGGAACATAAATAAACTTATCCATGCTCATAATATATGCCATTGATTTACATGTCATTCTCCAAAGTTGACGCCATTAATATTTAAAATTTTAAATAATTTAATCTACTAATTCTCAGTACCCTTTAAATTAAAAGGCAAGAAGCTATGAGTCACCATGAAATTTGAAGAGGACTTGAAAGTAGCATCAATTCTCCACTAAATAAGACATGGTAATACTGATATAAAATAACAATCTTTGTAATGTGACTAGTCACTATCCTGTTTCCTGACACAGTCCTTCTTCTGTGATAACTTTCTAAGGTAATGTAGATGTGCTTCCCAGCCAACTTTAAGCCTACCCTTTCTAATCTAGTACTTTACCATTGTATTGAGTGTATGACTTGACTTCATGTGTGAAACTTTCAGGTCAATGAAGAAGGCCAAGGTTTCCGTGGAAGAAAGGTTCCAAGGAACTCCATCTTGGCAAGGACACCGTTTGAGTGAAGAAAGCTCAGCATACATGAAGCTATTTTCTGTCTTAACATTAAAGTTGTCTCTAAGTCGTTTGCCTTCTGAAGAAAAGATGCTCTCGGGAATGAAAACGAATTAAGTAGAATAGAGGGCTGACAGTTTGAGACTTTAGGTTTTAGGAAGTGCTTAATAATTGATAGTTTTGACTGACACCTTTCTGTTCCACCATACCAGCTTCATTAGTCTTCAGTATCTCACAAATGTTTATTGGTTAATTAGGAGTTGCTTAATATGAATTCTCTGACTCTCACTAACCAGTGCAAGTTGTCAAGAGTAATTTGTTGTTAGTCATGGTGTCCGGAACCAGCTGAAAAGAAAGAAAAAGACTAACTTTGACCAAAATAGAGAGAGAGAGAGAGTTACAGGCTAAAGCAAGCTTCTATCATTAATTTTGGTTCATTTCAGTCCAGTGCAGTCAAATTTTAACAAATGCATGCAGGAATGATTGCAATGACAGCTTCTGTTACAACTTACAATCAAAATGCAGGAAATAAGGATCCACGAAAATACAAGAAATATCTCAACTAAACTTAAACTACTCGAACAGTTTATCATGCTTGTCCTGACTCAATTAATACCCTTAATTTCGGCTGACCAAATCACCGAGCTATCATAATTAAAAGATAATGGCTATGTTTTTCGTGATAGATAACATGCCTCACATTTATTTGGTACGGGAGCTCTTAAGAAATTATGTTAACTACATAGTTGAGAGTTTAGACCTTGGAAGACTGTTTATCTATTTATTCAAAATCCGTGGTTTGTTGAATTTACCATATTATAATAGCATCCCACTTTCTTGTATCGTAACTTTCTCACGTAACACACAAACGTAACACACATACCCACTCCTAAAATATTACACAGAAGTAGATACAGAAGACTTCAGTCACTTTCTTGTCATAATATAATCATCATTAATATTTTAACCAGGTAATAATCCCTGATCCATCTTTAACTAAATGGTGACAGTTCATCCAGCTCACTTTTCCCTTGTAGGATTATTCGGTGACAACTCACTTGATTATTTCCAGTGTTTCCTTCTTGCTAATCTTGGTCCCCTTTGAAAATATCTACCTGAAAAGTAAAATAAGAATTGATATCATCATGCCGCTGATAACTTATCTATGACAAGGGGTTTTCTTTTTTGGTATTATCCAAAACTCAAATGCATGCATAGCATAAAAGCCTAATCATACATAGATTAATGGTCATAACTCATAAACTGCAGTTAGCCTGCATATAATATGTTTGCACATCTTAGGTTAAAGTTTAAACGCAACTGATCCTCGAGAAGTTATGGAAGTTCAGATCTCTTACTCATGAAAGGCCTGGGAGTAATAACTTGCAAATATGCTCTAAAGAACTCCTTATTCTCCTTCTGCAACTCTTTCCACACTGCACAAGGAATATAAATTCACATAATCATGTTGCAGAAGAACCCCCCCCCCCCCAAGTGTAACATAGACTTCCACAATATATGTGCTATCTTTCTTTTGTTTTCAGGTCGCGGATTTCGAGAGCACCCATACACAAACACAGAGTGATGAAAAGATCAGGACCTGTAAGTGTAACAAGTGGTTTAATCCCTGCATGCTCTGCTAGTGCCTTTATGCATTGGTCTTGACTCATGTAAAAGAGCAAGCATCTCTCTATGAGATTTTGAACCTGCATTTTCCATGCATGAAGTTGTGGAGCTTATGATATTCAAACAAGGCAACACTCATATAAGTGTACTCTTTAAAGTAAAATAAATGTCCAACATATATGTAACAGAAGGAAAGCAGATAGATTACCATCCTAATATAGCTATGTGGGTGGCAATACAAACAAGGAAGGGGGTATTGATGACTGTGATGCATTGTGCTTCTGTAGCTAGCTGTGGACAAAATAAAGAGAACAAAGAAAGGAATAGAATAAAGCAAACATATGCAAAAAGTACACGGGAGGGAAGATATTTTGGGGGGATTTTATGTAGTAGAGAGCAAACAAATGAGTGCTGCATGGCGTTATCCACACATATCTAGAGTGAAAGGCCAAAATAGCTCAAGAAATCCAAACGACAGGTTCACCTCATCTTCAAAGGGATAAGAGGAGTGATGTTCCCCCATCTCACTATCTTTCCCGCTATTTCTTTTTTTCCTTCTGTTTTTTCTTTTTTTTTTCTTAAGACTAAATTTTATGTGCTGATTAAAACAAAAATGTGGACAAGCCTATAGCCACTTAAACCAGGACCCTGGGCTATTAAAGCTTAAACTAATACCTCATTTACTGCCACAGCTCAGGGGTCCTACATTCTTGAAATGCCATGAATATGAGTGGTCCCCTAGTGCAGAGAAGCCACTTGCTTCCAAATTAATGAAACAATAGAGATTCAATTCGACATCAAAAGACAAAAAGAAAAAAAGAGAGAAAAAATGATAACATTACCCGACCTCACCAGCTACCACTATTCAAGCAATTTCATATATTGTACTAAGTCCTAACATCAATAAAAAATAATAATAATTTCAGTGCAGAAACTGCTATCTTATTTAAAGAAATAGTACTACTGTTTTAAAAGTCCATGCTCAAGCTTCGATTCGTTTACTCAACAGAGACCGAGTTTAACAATTTACTTGTGCTGTTTCACAGCAATTACATCCTTGTGCATGCAGCATGCTTCATGTGATCTCTTACTCAAAATGCATGAGTTATTCTTAAGTCCTTGAGTACTTTTCAATGACATTTACTATACCTCAAACGATGAATTATTTAAATAAAATCATATTTTTGAGAGTAAACACCCATATTAATTCTAAAAGATACAAGCAACAACAATTTAGTCCTCCATTTTCCTAAAAAGTTTCATTATCATAAAAAGTGACATGCATAAAAATCGTCCTTTTATTAAAGACTGTGGGAACAGTGGTAATTGAGCCTTTAATTGAGTGATTAAACTGATGTTATTCTTTATTATTGTGTGACTATATTGATGTTCATTTTTTATAAAAGACTAAATTGATATCAACTTTTTTTTAGACGACAACTAAATTAATGTAACTTTTTATAATTGAAGGAATAAATTGATGCTAACTTTATTTAAAATACCAAATTAATGTCACTTGCACTACAAGAAAACAGGAAATCAGCGAGGAAATTTTTTTTCTCTAATCCCTCGCTAATTTTATTAGCGAGGGATTAGAGAGGGATTAGGGAGGGAAAAGTTAGTCATTTTTTTTTCACCGCTAATTAGTGAGGGAAAGTATTCCCTCTCTAATCTGTCTCTAGAAAATTAATTTCTTTCACTAATTCCTATCTAATCCCTCGCTAATATTCCCTCGCTATTTTGCGAGGGAATTTCCCTCGCTATTCCGTCGCTGTATTATTTACTAATTTTTTCAATTTCCCTCGCTATTCCCTCTTTATTAATTCCCTCTCTATTCTCTCGCTAATCTCTCTCTAACTTCCCTCGCTAATCCCTCTCTAATCACTCGCTAATGGCTTGTATTATTTAGTCGCTATTTCCTCACTAATATATCCCTCGCTATTTTCTCGCTAATCCCTCGCTAACATATCCCTCGCTATTTCCTCGCTAACATATCCCTCGCTATTTCCTCGCTAATCCCTCGCTATTTACAATGTGAGTTTATGTCACTAATCCCTCGCTAATAAGCTATGTTTTTTTAATAACCTATATATATATAACTTTCCTAAAACCTGCATATCAAACCAAAATCCAACAAACAGAAATCCAAAGAAACAAAAATCCAACAACAAACAATCCAATAATTGTAAAATGCTACAACAAAAAACTTGTACAAAATAATCCAATAATATAGTTAAAAGTTATTATACAAATAATCAATCAATATAGTTAAAAGTTATACAAATTTGACAATAAGAATAAAAAATCGCAATCAGTCTAAGTTGTCTTCGTCTTCATTTTCATCTTCCTCTCGACCCTCCCCACCTAAATCTTGCAATGGTGGTTGTGGAGCAACATTTGTTGATCCGATCGTAGATAGGAACGATTGGAAGGGCGCCAACATAGGGACAAGTTGACTCTGGACAAACGAAGTCATTGTTTCTTCTTCTTCTTTGTATTCTGACTTCGGATATATCTTGTGTCAATGGTGTAGAGTGGGCAGGACCCGCAACGAAGGAGGATGAAGCTGGCCTGGTGTTATTACTAATGTGCAAGCTGTTACCTATGCCATGCACACGTCCCTTCTTGTTGGAACCCGCCGCATCCAACCAGACCTCTGAGCCAACCATAGGGTGAGATGAAGAGTTTTCTCTATATTTTTCTGTCATTGCCGTGTCATATGACTCCTAAAAATAACAAAACAAGAAAAATATTAACAAAAAAATAAACAACCTAAAATATATATGACTTTTGAATAGGAACAAGACATTTACAATAAAATTCCTCGAGCGCTTAGAAACATAGCTTCCGTCTTTCTTCTTATGAACTTTTGCATACAGATCTCTATAAGAAACCAGATGCTTTAACTCTACCTCCTGTAATCCTATATGGAAGAATATTATATAATAAACACATATCAAAAGTAAGACAATCCCTTTAAAATACTATGTCATACTCAAGATATACAAATAACTCAAGTAATTACAACATGTTCATACACAGATGCTTATCATTAAAACTTTAAATGAGGAAGTTATATTACCATCTTGCTCTTGTGTTGACCAAAGCTTATCGATTCGCCTATATGCTTCAAGGCATCAGGCTTGGCTGCCCTATTCCTTCGGGCAGCTGCAGACCTTATCATCCATTTATCTATCAGCCAAATGTCGATCAGGTCATCCCACACTTCTGTCCTCATTCCTCTGGGCCCATGGCCCTTAATATCAGCCAAGTTGTTTGAATTTGCCCTCTCAAAGGCCTTATCTCGTGCTTTGTTCAAATGGTCTGGATAACGGTCCGAGATAGTCCGTTCCCAGACAGTTCTCGCCATGCTGCGATCAGCATCAGATGTGAACCGATGCTTAGGCTACACAAATGATATGTATGCATATTTATTTTTCAATAAACGTATAATATATAATTCTATAAATACAATTACTTACCATAAAGTCAGTAAATAGTATTTCCTTCATCTCAGCTGGATAACCTCGCCACGTACTAGCCGAAACAGGCATCTGTGTCATGACATTGTACATAATGTCACGTGTCACCTTCGATGATAGAAACCTCCTCCTGTAAGTACAATAAGATAATGTTGGTTATCTAAAAGCAAATACATGTAATAAAAGATGATATGTCACTAGTACTTACGGTTCAAGAACAGGCGCCACATATATAAGTTCTCTGCTATCTGTTTCTACATTGGATTCTCCACATGAAGGCACCACATTCGGGCTGCTAATGGGTGGGTCAGCAGGGGGTGGCATAGAAATCGTTGGGTCAATAAGGGGTGGGACAGAAACTGATACGCCTCCAATAGTCAATGGACTAGGCATGGTATGCACACAGACCGGTCGATGGGCCGATGGTGAAGTTACACCTAACATAATTATACATAAAAAAACATATATATATTATATTTATATAAACCACGAGTTAATAATAATTAAAAAGATTATCCTACATGTATACTTAGAGAGGGCTGAGAATGCTGTACTGGTGGAGAATCATAGGTAGATACAACATTACGGCCTCTCCCACGACTGCGTCCAGCACTCAACCTCGAATGGTCATGATGGATATCTGCATAAGGAAACATAATGAAACATGACGAGTTAAGAAACTATATGTCAATAAAAATCTCAAAATATAATAATGATATTCCAGTGTAAATACCATTAACGAAATTTATTGAACAAGCTTCAATTTTAACTACTTGAGTCTGAAGCAAAAGATTCCTCATCTTCATCTGAGAATTCATTAATTTTATTATTTTCGTTGTCATCAATGAACTCATCATCAACCAGATCGTCCATTGGATAATGTATATCACGTATGTTCACTTTTTCCATTTGGGCATGTACATCAAACAAGGAGACTGCTTCATCATCTATCACTGGATTGTGTGTTCCAAGGAATCCATCATCTTGGTAATAATCAGTGGCAGTTAAGTCATTCAATTCATCACCTTCCTCATTCAATGTCTCAGCCACGAAGAGTTTTGCTCTGACCTTGCAAGCTGCCCACCATTCACCATTAACTCTATTCTCGCTTTGTGGGTATCTTGTATAATACACTTGTTGTGCTTGTTCGGCTAAGACGAATGATTCATTTGAGTGAAGTCTTGATTTATGCTTGATGTCAACCAACCCATATCTCTCATCAACATTGACTCCATTTATCGGGTCAAACCAATGACATTGGAAAAGAAATACTTTTATTCTGATTTCCTACATATGACAATTCCAATATATCTTCAACGATGCCATAATAGTCGAAGTCATTCTCACCATATATACTACCTCTAACACATATGCCACTATTCATGATAGCTTTATTTTGTCCGTACACCTTGGTATGAAATCTGTACCCATTAACTATTAAGCCACAGTAATAAGTCACGGACTTAGATGGACCATAACTTATCTCTCGTATCATTTGATCCTCGACTTGACCTATATTAACCTGTATCATTACATAGACAGTAGATAGTTGTAACATCTAGCATAATGCACATTGAATTTAATATGATAGATCACTATTATGGATAAAAGGACTCACTAGATGTTTTAGCCATCTACTGAAGTCCTTATCTCGAGCTTCCAATATTTGACAATCAGTGATATTGGGATCTGTATCCCTTAACGAATCCTTGAATTGTCTAATCAATACAATAATTAATATTTACCATAAATTTAGCACATTAATAACATATTCATTAAATAGAGAGTAAACTTACTGGAGATAATGTTCTACTTCTCCATAATTTATAAGAACATATGTCTCAGCAATATGAAGTTCCACATCCGTCAAGAATCTATTTCGACCTCTCCCAACAGGACGACATGGATGTTTAAAAACAGACAACCATTAATTAATTGTATCTTCCCCACCGTCGTCATTCTGAGGAACTTGAGTGCGCCTGGTCTGTAGGTAGGGATCAAAATACATGGAAGTAAAATTAGAAATTTCTTCTAAAATATACGCTTCACAAATAGATCCTTCAACTTTCACCTTATTTCGGACCTTTCTTTTCAAGTACAACATACACCTCTCAAAGGAGTACATCCACTTATAATGCACTGGTCCTCTAACCTTAACTTCATAAGGGAGATGCACGACTAGATATTCCATCACGTCAAAGAATGCTGGAGGGAAAATCTTCTCTAACTTGCAAATTGTTTCAATGATAGAAAGCTCTACATTCTCCATGGTGGAAGCACGAATTTCAGTTACACAAACTTCTTTAAAGAACAAGTTTAGTTCTGTTAACAGTCAATATATAGGTTTTGGCAAGATATCACGAAATGCCAGAGGAATTAACCTTTGCATAAAAACATGACAATCGTAGCTTTTTATTCCATATATCTTCCCGCCGTCTACATTGATGCAACGTGCAATATTCGGCACATACCCATCAAGAAATTTCAACTGTTTTATCCACTCACACACTATCCTTCTTTTATTGGCATCCAAGACATACGTCACCTTTGGTTTTTTACACTTTCGATTCTCAACTATTAGCTCCAAGGTAAGACGTTTCCATATTATCTTCAAATCTTCTCTTGCATTTGCATTATCTTTTGTCTTACCTTTTATGTCCATGACAGTGTTGAAGATATTATCAAACATGTTCTTCTCGACATGCATAACATCTAAATTATGTCGTATTAAGATTAGTGGACCAATAAGGTAATTCCTAGAATATGCTCTTCTTTACCCAATTGTGGTGTATACCAAAGCCATCTTGTTTTTGTGTACTTGAATTCAAACCGAAAATGATTTTCTTAAGTTGAGTCACTTTATTCAAGACATCTGTCCCACTCAGTCGTTTTAGTGGATTCAATTTTTCCATTGTTGATCTCTTAAAAGAGTTTCGATCATGGCGAAATGGATGATCAAAGGGCAAAAATTGGCGATGACAATCAAACTAACAACATTTCCTACCATGCTTCAACACAAATGACTTACTGTGATTCATACAAAGTGGATAAGAAAGTTTTCCATGAGTGCTCCACCCAGACAGCATTCCATAGGCTGGAAAGTCACTTATTGTCCACAACAAAGCCGCTTTCATATCGAAATTTTGTTTCTTCTAGGCATCATAAGTTTGCACCCCATCATCCCACAATATCTTCAGATCGTCAATTAGAGGTCTAAGATAGACATCTAAACTTTTACTAGGTGACTTTGGTCCAGGAATCACAAGAGTGAGGAATATGTATTCCCTTCTCATACATATACTTGGAGGTAGATTGTACGGTGTGAGAAAAACAGACCAACATGAATATGGTGCGGTTGAACTGTTGAATGGATTAAAACCGTCTGTACACAGGCCAAGCCTAACATTTCGAGCGTTTAGGGCAAATGTAGAATGAGTAGCGTCAAATTATTTCCAAGCCTCAGCATCAGCTGGATGCATGATCACTGATTCATCTTGACGCACTTCATCCGCATGCCAAGTCATATACTGTGTAGTGTTTTTGGGCATAAACAGACATTGGAGTCTTGGCATAATGGAAAAATATCGCAACACTGAGTGCGGCACATCCTTCTCATTCGATGAACGTCCCGCCTTCGGTTTGAATCGTGGGTGTCCACATACTAAGCAAACTGAGTAAAGTCTCTTGTCACTGTATTCTTTGTAATACAACATGCATTGATTAAGACACGCATCTATATTCTCATATCCTAATCCCAACTCACGAACCATCTTTTCGATTTGTAAAAGTTTTCGGGTAACCTTTCAGGCTCTAGAAGCATGCTCTTAATTATGACAATCATTCTATCATAATAACTCTCACTCATGTTTAACTCTGACTTCAAGTTCAAAAGTTGAGTTACAGCTGACAATTTCGTGTGCTTATGGCAACCATCCCATAAAGGTTCGTCAGTGTCTCTTAGCAAGTCATAAAACTTCGTAGCTGACAGATTTGGATCCTCTTCTAAATCTTGAGCCTCTGGGTTTAATCTATCACCTGCGGCATCCATAACCATATCCACGTATGGATTCCTAGGCTCCACTTCATCATCATGGGCAATGGATGTTGAGCCGCTATCCCCCCATATGTCCTCACCATGAATGGTCTAATTTACATAACCATCCACAAATTTGTACTTATACAGATGTTGTTCTACCCCAAATACCTCCCTCCAAGCATGATTCTTACATCTAGCACATGGACAAAGGATGCGATTTAATGCATCAGTAACTGTCGAGTCTCCTTGAGCAACCCTAATGAAATCATCAACTCTATCCTTGAATTCTTCACTTACATAGCCGGTAGGATCATTTCTTCGTAACATCCAACTTCGATCGGATCTCATGATTGCTGAAATTGGTTTAGCGTATTAATACAAATCCTTATATCAACTGGTCATTCTTAACATGGTATGGCCCTATCCCATTCGATAAGAAACTTTTTCAATACTTGGTTAATAGTTATTCCTTAAATCTCATATTTTATACTTGACGAAATTTCGGCAGCATTTTCTATTGGTCTCCAAGTGCATGACTATAACGTAGTGAGATCTATCGTGTTTAAGTATACACCCAGAAAACAAAAGGAAATGTAGCAGACCAAAATTTCAACAAGTATAAGATATGAGATTTAAATAATAACTATTAACCAAGTGAAGGAAAATTTTTTTACCAAATTGTCCCACTTGGACAATTCAAGATTCAATACAATGAGCAGTACGAACAATAAGTATGTGTGCTCATTCATGTTGAATTTCAAACGGGAAACTAAGGTTTTGCTCAAATCTTCACTCGAATAAAAAAATAAAATTTTAAGCATATGTTAAAGCACAATCAAAAGTTAAATCAAATCAATATTCTTAACATATAATTTGTTAGAAATTCATAAATTTTATTTCTAACATCTAAGATTTGATGTCATATTTAGATAGTCCTAAATGTACCTCATAGGAGAGATAAACATAAATAAAATCTAAGTTTTCACTGGCCACAATGATTGCTGCTATGCGGCCTGACATAGACAACATTGATGAATATGTTAGGAACACTACTGCTAGAGCTTTCAGTGTTGTTGCCTCTGCTCTTAGTATACCTGCACTCTTACCTTTCTTGAAGGTTGTTTATAAGAGTAAGAAATCATGGCAAGCTCGGCACACTGGGATTAAGATTGTGCAACGGATTGAGAAGGTGAAGCAGTGTGTAAGGAATTGGAAGCCCTATACGCCAGTTGCTATACTAAGGAAGTCATGATCATTCTGATTCGTGAATTTCAGTCGCCCGATGAAGAAATGAACCAAGTTGTTCTGAATGAGGTGAAGCAATGTGTAACACCCTCAGTATCATGTTAGGCTTGTAAGCGGGTTACAAAGGTATTTTAATACTTACTTAACATGTCAGTTCAGTTTTGTGACAAACTGAATTAGTTTAGACACTTAGTTGTAACACAGAAGTTGAAAAGTAGCTTAAAATGACTTAGGAAATAGCTTTAAAGGCTAAGTTGAGAGAAACAAGTATAGAGAAATTATTTTTAGGTCACAAATGAGTTAAGTAAGATACAGTTAAAATTTGAGAAGAATCGGAGTCAGTTAGGTATTTTTAAGTATACTGGTTGTGTATTTTAATACCGATTGACTAGTAGCAGATAGGAAAAATGAGAATAAAAGTGAACCAGCAATTTAAATGAATCCTAGTATTTATTTTAAAGTTATTAGGAAGTTGAAAAATTTGAATTAGTATAATTCAAGTGTTCTTAGCATATAAAAGTTCTAACACTGGAACTTAAGTTTCGATTTTTCCTTAACCCACGACCCCCAGCAGAAAACAAAAGAAAAGAATAGAACATAACAGAAACAGAGAAATGAAGGGGAGAAAAAGAGAAAGGAGAAGAAAGGAAGGGAAGAGGAAAAGAAGAAGAGCAAGGCTCCAAGGTTGGTCATCACCTAAAGATAGGAGATTTCTATTCTTTTTCCCTCTTTGTTCTTTTGAATGGGGGTTAGAAATTTGGAATGGAAAACTAGATTTGGAGAGCAAAATCCTAGCTCTTAGCTTGATTCTTGCTTCCAAGAATTAAGTTAGGATAATTTTAGTCTAATAAGTATTAAATAGTTATTTATGGCTCAAACCAACCATTTTAGTTCATGATAAAGAATCTTGGAAATGGATTGGAGAAAAATGAGAATTAGGTTTTGATTGATTGACTTTGATCAAAATCTAAGTTTAATGAGTTAGATACTAGTTAGTTGATGGATTAGAGCCCTTAGAATCCATAGTTTCCTTTTTAATGGTTACTTGGAAAAAAGTAGGGTTTTAGTTAGAAGTTTGAGTTTAAATCCATCATTGATGAGTTGAATTAATGTTTAATGATCCTAACATGATTAGGGTTGAAAAACACTTAGAATCCATGATTTGAGGATTAGAACTTGGTTAGAAACCAAGATTATGCAATACCCGAATTTGCAGAATCAGGACAGCACCCGAACAGCCTGTGGTGTTTGTCGCATAACTTGAGCTACAGATATCGGATTGACCTGATTCTTGTGGAATTTTAAAGCTAAGATACAGGGCTACTTATGGTAAAAATTTCAGAATTTTTAACTAAGCCAAACAGTACCATTTTCGATTTGAATCCAAGGCAGATTCTGCAGAAAATGCATTCTGGCATCTAGTAAACCAGATTGCATAACTTCCTGCTCCAGTGTCCGTTTCATATGAAACTAGTGGCATTTTAAAGCTAACATGTAAGGCTTCTTGTCTGAGAAATTTCATAATTTTCTTATGTGTATTTTATTCCCAGTTTCAGTTTGAAGTTAGGGCAGAAATGGGTAAACCAGTAAATCCTCTGTTTTTGCTTTTGCAAAATGTCATATAACTTTAGATACGCTTATCCAAATGAGGTGAGATTTATGGCATTGGAAAGATATAAGAGAGAGCTATCTTCCCATAAAATTTCATAATTTTATGAGTTAAGATACACATTTTGTGCAATATTGAAAATCAGCCTTTTTAGGCAAGTTTTGGAGGTATTTTGGGATGGTTTGAATCTTAGAAATACTAGTAACTCCTTTAATAGTTAAAGTTGAGTTAGATAGGCAAGTTTTGTGGTAAATACTTTACTCTCTCAATAAGTTGAGTTGAAATGGGGTAGTAGCAAGAGTGAGTTGGTTCCCTGAGGTAAGTGAGGTTGAGCCTAGTAAGTTGGTTCTCTTAAGTAAGTAAGGTTGAGCCTAGTGAGTTAGTTCTCTTAAGTAAGTGAGTTTGAGCCTATTGAGTTGGTTCCCTCAAGCAAGTGAGGTCGAACCTAGAGTTAGTTCCCTACGGGTCAAACCTAGAGTTGGTTCCCTACGGGTCGAACCTAGAGTTAGGCATCTTTAGAAAACAGATTATTAGGGACTTTAACTGATTATTGAAGAGCTCTAATCGGTTAGAGAGCTAATTATGCTTAGAGGTGAAAAACCTTTGGGGAGGTTTGGGAATGTGATTTTCGGTTGTTTTATGCAACATTATGCAGAAAACTAGCAAAGACTCCCTTAAACCAGAAAAATGAGTTATCCTGACAGCTGGTGATGTTTGTTGCATAACTTGAGCTACAGACATCAGAATGACATGATTTTTATGTCATTTTAAAGCTAAGACATAGGGCTATGTGTGATAAAAATTTCAAAATTTTCCACATAGCCAATTTGTACCAGTTTCTGTTTGAATCAGAGTTGGATTCTCTAGAAAATACATTCTGGAAGCCAGTAAACCAGATTGCATAACTTCATGCTCTGATGTCCGTTTTGTGTGAAACCAGTGGATTTTGAAGCTAACATGTAAGGCTTCTTTCCTGAAAAATTTTAGAATTTTCCTATATGTATTTTGTTCCCAGTTGCTGTTTTAGATCAGGGCAGAAACAAGTGAATCAGTGAATTCCCTGTTTTTGCTTTTGCAAAATGTGGCATTACTTTAGATACGCTTAGCCAAATGAGGTGAGGTTTGTGGCATTGGAAAGATATGAGAGAGATCTATCTTTTCATAAAATTTTAGAATTTTATGAGTTAGAATGTACATTTGGTGCATCCATGAAAATCAGCCTTTTTAGGCTAGAATTGAAGTATTTTTAGGATGGTTTAAATCCTAGAAATACTAGTAGCTTCTTTAATAGTAAAAGTTAAGTGCCATAGGGCCTAGTGGCTAAAGTTGAGTGCCATAGAGCTTAGTTGACAAGAGTTGAGTGTCATAGGGCCTATTGGCTAGAGATTGGTTCCCTAAGGGTTGAACCTAGAGTTGGTTCCCTAAGGGTTGAACAAGCTTTAAAGCATCACGAACCCATGCACTCTTTAGCAAGGCTATATCTGATCGATGTGTCTATTGCATTGCCTTGAATATTAATAAAGAGGACAAAGGACATTAGGAGAACGTATAGGAAGCATATACTACGTTTAGAATTTTCTAGTTTTTATGTATGGAACAACATACTGCTTCCTAGTTCCTAGTCTAGCCTCAACCTCATTCTGGAACTCCCCTACATTATGCAGGGTCATCACATATGTATCATGTGTAAATTGTAATTAGTAAGTTTTTGTTTCTAACATTGGCAACTTGCTGCATGCCATTCATCCTCGAATCTTTTATGTTTTATTAACTCACAAAAAACATATTCTAAGATATGGGAAAAACAATAACATTTAAGAACGCATCACATTTCAGATAAATCTTATAATTAATATGAAAAAAAGAGAAGAAAACACTGACAAAGGCATTTCTGTAGGCCCAAAAACAAGGCAAGCTTCAAATAAAATAAAACTTAAAACCAGAAAAAGAAGAGGTGAACAAGCAAGAGGGACGTCATAAGATAAGAAGATTAGTACATATTCTTATTAAATAACATATTTTATAGAAGGAACAAAGTTTCACTTACACAACATTTTCATAAAAATTGGTGGTATCAACATATTAGGCTATATATACCATAAATCTAACACAGAGAAAAATAAATAGCTAGTAGCTCAGAACATGGAGTTCAGGAACATAATAGAATTTGGTTATGTTATTTGACTTGGCAAAATATGTGTGATGCCATATGACATGACAAATACACATATAAGATTGAGAAACTGGCCATATTGCCATGTGTGAACAATTCTATTTTTTGTGGGTGGGCTATCCAACACATATGTTCATGACAAATACACATTCGTTTTAGTGAGGATTCTGATTAAGGAATTTTCTTTTATTCATTTGAAGAAGTGTCTCTCTCTGTTGTGGTTGATTCTTGAAATTTGTTAATCTTATTTTTCTTCTCCTATGTATTATTTTACATGTGACTTGTGAATTGGAATGCTTATTCCTGCTGATACAAAACAGAGATGGATTTCTTCCTACTGTTCTCGCTTTGTTTCTTTTGCAGTAGCATCACCTTACCATCAACTTCTGCTTATTTTCACCACGACGGCTAAGTTATATTACTATGTTCCATATCACCAAAAATGAAAGGAAGTTTTCCTTGTATCCGCTACTCATCAGGGAAGATCTTTTGGGACTCACTATTTATTCTATATGTAAGCTTGGCTTTAATCATCTTGTTTCCTTTCCGCCAAGTCTGATGTATTACATAGTACATACAGAAAACTTTGGTTACCATCTTTTGCTTTTGTTTAATGCCCCTATTAATGGTGACTTCTTTATATATATATTTATTGGGCGCCACCAAGAGCATCTTTTCTTGTTGATTAGCTGTGTCCCCCTTCTGAATACCCATAATATCGTTTGAAGATGTAATATGAATAGAACCAAAACATTGTCTTCATAATTTAATATCTAAAAGAAAGAAAAATAGTCAAGAGTAAATTGATGCTAATATGAAAAAGGTTGAACTCGTAGGGTTGAAATTCTAGAGTGATAGTGAATTCATCAATGGTCAATCATTTTATAATGGATTTCAGAATCTGAATTTGAAAATCCAAATTGAGAAGTCAAAGAAATAGTTCTATTAAACCAAAAATAAAAAATGCTTTGATTATCAGAATTTTAATTTGAAAATGACAAGAAGACAGTGTACTTACTCTCAAGCCCTTTCACAGTATCACCTATTATCTACCAAATTTATTTCAAAATCGAAACTTGCAAGAAAATGAACTAGTTCATTCAACAATTGACATTTAGAGAGAATTACGAATATAATTGTTATTAAAATTGATCATTGCAAAACATAAGACAGGAAGATGTCTGGTCAACAAGAGACCGTTAATCCATAAAAAAGGATATTGCAGAACTCATGAACAGTGAAGAGCATGCTCTCATGATGTTATTTTTATCCTGTCAGTCTTGCACATGGTTTGCAACAGAAAATAATATATGAAACTACTAAGATCATTTGTTTTTGTTATCTTACAAGTTTGGCTTATAACCTCATCTTGTTTACTAAACCGAACAGAAAATATTTTGTTCAAATGAAAAACATATTATTAACTTGATCGGTATGGTAAGCATGCTTAGGATTAGGAACATTACTTTATTCTATATTCTTGCTACTACTAAATAGATTTGTATCACTTTTAAGGTGCCTTCCAACCTTTGCGATAGAAATTACTGATCCAAGTCACCTTCAAAATTGGTAAAAAAAAGAATATACTTCAATCTGAGTAAAAAAATAATAAAGATATTTCAACTTTCAAGTTTGCAAATTCTATTTGCTGGTTGTTTTGAGAGAAATTACTATCTTTTAACTTACAAAAAAAAAATACTGTCTTTTACTACATGGGTTTCTTATTTTCTCATGTGTTCACCACGACTAAGATTATGTAGACTTAAGCTGGACAAGCATCTGATGCAAAGCAAGGTAGAAGCTCCAGAATGTTGCACTCTACTTCTCCTCTACGCAACCACATGTCTGTATTCCCAAAGGAGAAACGGATCCTCCACTCTCCAGAAACATTATTTTTTTTCCCAAGCTTCTCAATCTCTTTTTATTAATGAAATAGATAGAGCCTATATAAACTCTCTTCTCTTTAAACTCACTTCAACTTCACACTACAGAATCCAAAAACTACCCCTTACCATTATCCATCTATAGAGACCAGCACCAAATTGTGTAGCAAGAACCTTCCCCCTCCTTAGTCCCTAGCCCCTACAATGAGGGTAAGATTTCTTACGTGGTTCCTCATTGTTTCATATGCTAAAGCCATATCAAGCTCAAGTTTGAGAAATGTCAGTTCAGAACATAGAAGTCTAAACTCCTCAACAAAGAGCAATATGCAAATACAACAACCTTTTGGTAGGAGTTCTTTATCTTTTCAAACAAGCATATCATAAAGTTTCCTGAAATTGTGGATATCACACATTTTTTGCTTTTATTAAATTACTTATTCTGTTCAATTGTAGAAAACTATGGAAGCATAAAGGAGGCAACTAGGTTGCACAAAAATGATGAGGAAAAAAATAATAAGGAAAAGTACGAACTATCTTATGATCTCAAATTGAAAATATAAAGCAAAATGACACATGAAAACAGTCCGAATGTAAGGATTTCGGGAACCAGCTTCGCAACAATAACCAAACTAGTATAAACTCAAAATAATAATAATAATAAAAGAAAAATAACAAAAGGCACAAAACCTTGTCAAATGCGAAGGTTCTATCGATCTGCTTGTTGGCTAATTCTGCAACCTGATTTAATCTTCACCAATGGCCTACAAAAACACACACGAAACTAATCACCAAATTTTTCAAGTCGTAAAACAAAATCAACTGAGCTCAAAGAGTTAGATTCACCTAATTTCTTTGGGGCTTACCGGTGGACTTGGACCAGAGGCAGCGGCTGAGCAGAGAACAGAGGCTGCGAGCTCGTGTTGGCGTGACGGTGGCGCGGGTTTCACGGCTTTGGGCAGAGGTAAAGGCTAAGTACAGAACAGAGGCTACGACTTTGAGTGAGAAAGAATGAGGGTGAGCGCACGAGAGAGGGGGGGGGTGAGAGTGACGGTGAGGGTGAGGGTGAGGTGAGGGTGAAGGTGAGAGGCGGAGGGGCGGGAGAGCACGAGAGAGAGAGGTGATGCGTGTGATTCCACATCACATTTTGCATATGTTTTGCATGCATTTTCATAGTCTTTTATGCATATTTGTTTATTTCATCATTCGTTTTTCTTTTAGTTCGGATAACTGCGGTTTGACATGTGTTATAATGCAGAACGAGGCAAATTGAAGTGGAATGGAGCTAAGTGAATTGATGTTGAATTAGGGACAAAATGCACCGAAAAGAAGACAAACAGACTCAACCACGGCACCGGGTGTGGTCTCCATCACGGCCATGGTTCGAGGGAGTCAAGAAAGAAGAGAACCGAGAAAGTCCGGACTCAACCACGGCCCGGCCGTGGTGGCCACCACGGCCGTGGTTGAGAAGCAGGGTTAGAAAATTTGGTCTAGAACCAACCATGGCTAGGCCGTGGTCCTCACCACGGCCGTGGTTGAGAAGCAGGGTTAGAAAATTTGGTCCAGAACCGACCACGGCCTGGCCGTGGTCCCCACCACGGCCGTGGTTCGCTTGACGAACAGTTTTAAGTGACTTGTTTTCCTTTTTAAAGGGGGGAAGGGATTGTCAAAAGAACACAAAGAGGCTAAGGCACGAAGGAGGAGACCTAAATTGGAGATTTTGAAGCTTGAAACAAGGCAAAAGGGGGAGACTCTTGGATTGGAAGAAGAGTTAGAGAAGACAAGAAGGCTTCACAAGAATTTTTTCTCTTCTCTTGGATTTTTCTTTTGGTTTGTTTCTGGATATATTATGGTTTGTATTTCAATGAATATGATTGAGTAATTCTTTGTTCTAGGATTTGGTAGTAACCCATTGGAACAATTGACAATGTTTGATGCATGAATTTCTGCCTCTTTAATACTAAGTTTCTCTTGATTTAGTTTTTGGGCACACCAACTGTTTGTGAATATGCCTGGCCACATGTTTGCATGATCTTTGATATTAAGGGAAGAACTGAAAGGTGACTCTTGATTTCAGAACCCTAAAAACTGAACTTGAGCTTTTAAATCACGAAAGTAGATTAATTCTCTTGAGGTTTTCTACTGAATTATCTGTTCTTATTGGATTCTATCTAATGCAATTGTTGTGAAAATAGGAATTGGATTAGATTGGATATGTTATTGTGTTCTGAAAGGAAACAATAATTCTTTAGGATAATTCGCCTTCAAGAATAACTTAGTTTGAGAAGAGAGGAAAGAATTACAAAACTTGTTGATTTCCATTGTGGTGAACCCATATCCTAGATTCCTTAAAAACTGATTTCTTAATACCAATTTCTGTGTTCAAATCCCAAAGTTTATCTTCTTTGTTACTTTCGAATTTTAATTTCTGCGTTCTGGTCTACCACCATAACTTTACATCACTAGTTTGGTCTAGATAATCATAATTAAACTTAATTGGTTGTCATAAACTCAGTCCTCGTGGATCGATAATTTTATTACTTGACGAAATCGTACACTTGCGATTACACCACAACAAGTTTTTGGTGCCGTTGCTGGGAACTGTGTTTTCTTTGACTATCAATTCAGATTTAATTTGATTCTTCTAGGCATTTTAATTTCTGTGTTGGATATTTCTCTTCCTGTGCTCTCTGCAATTGACTTGTTTCTTGTTTATGCGAAGTTCTAGACGTTTCAGGACTCTTATTGAAGCAGATTCTGAAATTGAAAGGACTTTTCATCGAAGGAGAAGACAGCAAAGACAAAGAGTAAGAAAAATACCTGAAACACAACTTACCATGGCAGCAGCTGAAGACAATAGACCATTGAAGGAGTATGCAGCCCCTAATGCTCAAGGTTTGCGATCTGGGATTGCTAGGCCAGCCATTAAAGCTGAGAACTTCACTATACCGCCTTCCTTACTATCCATGATAAGACAAAACCAGTTTGGAGGTTTACCTTCGGAGGACCCAAATGATCATGTTGAGATGTTCTTGGAATTCTGTGAGACTCTCAAGATTGAAGGTGCCTCAGTCGATGCCATTCGGCTCCGGTTATTTCCATTATCCATGAGGGACAAGGCTCGAGCTTGGTTGAAGTCGGTACCCACCGACACATTGACCACATGGAATCAATTGGAGCAAGCGTTCCTGAATAAGTTCTTCCCTCCTTCTAAGACTGCACATCTTAGAACTCAAATCACAAGCTTTATTCAAAAGGAAGGAGAATCGTTATCCGAAGCTTGGGATAGATACAAGGGGTTGTTGGAATCTTGCCCACATCATGGGTTAGAAAAATGGCTAATCATTCACACCTTCTACAATGGATTGGAATATCCTTCAAAGGTGTCACTTGATTCTGCAAATGGAGGAGCTCGATGAATAGAAGGCTTACGGAAGCCTATGACATTATTGAGAATGTCGCTGCAAACCATCACCAAGTGGGCCAATGAAAGAGGTAACAATCCGAGAAAACTCTCGGGAGGTAAGTTTGAGTTGGATGGTGTTGGTTTAATTATGGCTAAGTTTGACTCATTGAATAAACGCTTTGATAAGCTTGAAAAAGCTGGTGTTAATACTGTAAATGCTGCTAACACCTTTTGTGAGATTTGTGGAATGCAGGGACATATGAGTGCGGAATGCCAAGCTGAAAATGGTTCCTCGCAAGGCACTTCGGTGGAACAAATGAAATCATACCATAATTTCTATGACATTCCACCGAAAGTGCGCAATGATCCATATTCCCAGATTTACAATCCCGGTTGGATGTCTCATCCCAATTTCTCCTATAGGAACAATCAAAATCAAGTTGGGCAAAGTGGTGCTAAACCTCCTATTGATTCCCCAAGGTACAAAAAGTCTAAACTTGAATCTCTTCTTGAAAATTTTGTAGAGAGTCAAACCAAGCAAAATGAAGAGTTTAGGCACCATGGTCAAGTTGTTAGTGAGGCTATTAAGGATTTGACATCTAAGGTTGATAATTTAGCTATTCATAACAAGATATTAGAAACTCAAATAGCCCAACAAGCTAGCTCTTCAAATAGACCACATGGGAAATTTCCAGGACAGCCCGAAATAAATCCTAATGAACATTGTAATGCTGTGAGTTTAAGGAGTGGGAAGCAATTAGAAGATTCTAAAGCAAAGGGGGAGAATGACAAGGAAGGGAGGGATGAAGAGGAAGAAACAACTAGGACACAACCTTTAGAAGAAAATGAGAGCAATGAGAAAGTGTCTAAGTATGTACCCCCTAAACCTTACCAACCCTTGGTGCCCTTCCCTCAAAGATTGGCCAAGGCCAAGCTAGATAAGCAGTTTGGAAAGTTTCTTGAAGTCCTTAAGAAATTATACATTAATGTACCCTTCACTGAGGCGTTGCAACAAATGCCTACTTATGCTAAATTTCTTAAGGACATTTTGTCCAATAAGAGAAAGCTAGAGGAGTATGAGACCGTAGCATTAACTGAGGAGTGTAGTGCTTTGATTCAAAATAAGTTGCCTCCTAAACTCAAAGATCCTGGCAGCTTCTCTATTCCTTGCTTGATTGGAAACACCGCTTTGATAAAGCCTTATGTGATTTGGGGGCTAGTGTTAGTCTTATACCCTTGTCTGTTTGTAAGAAGTTGGAGGTGGGTGAACTAAAGCCCACAACTATCTCCCTTCAATTGGCGGATCGATCCACAAATACCCAATAGGCATCTTGGAGGATGTTCCTATTAGAGTGGGTAAGTTCTTTATTCCTGCTGATTTTGTGGTTCTTGAAATGGAAGAGGATGCACAAATTCCCATTATTCTTGGTAGGCCTTTCTTGCTACTACTGCAGTGCTATTATTGATGTGAAAAATGGTAAGTTGTCATTGACTGTTGTGATGATAAGGTTGAGTTTGATATATCTAGATCAATTAAGCAACCTTCTTTTAAGGATTCTTGTTGCAGGATTGATTTATTGCATCAGGTAGTGAAAGAAGAAACCATCAAGATGCACTTGGAAGATCCATTGGAAATGTGCTTAGTTGGAAGAGACTCATCAGAATTTGAAGGTGAAGTAGCTGAGTATGCCCGTTTGTTAGAGGCAAACCCAGTGATTCCACCTCAAAATGCAAAAATGGAAAAGCTTGAGTCTAAACCCAAACCCGAAGATTGGAAAGAGGACAAGGCTCCAAAGGTAGAACTCAAACCCCTCCCTTCCACTCTCAGGTATGAATTTTCTTGGTCCAAACTCTTCTTATCCCGTCATTGTAAGTGCTAGTTTGAATGAGTTAGAGACAGAGAAATTACTTAGAGCACTTAGAATGCATCGAAAGGTCATAGGATACACAATTGATGATATTAAGGGCATAAATCCTTCCTTTTGCATGCACAGGATTTTGATGGAAGTTGACCATAAACCATCCATTGATCATCAACGTAGGTTGAATCCTAATATGAAAGAGGTGGTTAAGAAAGAAATTCTTAAGTTGTTAGATGCTGGGGTAATTTACCCAATCTCATATAGTGAATGGTTTAGTCCAGTGCATGTGGTTCCTAAGAAAGGGGGAATAACTGTGACCAAAAATGAGAAAAATGAACTGATTCCCACAAGGGCGGTCACAGGATGGAGAATGTGCATTGATTATAGGAAGTTGAATAAAGCCACTAGGAAAGATCACTTCCCCTCCCCTTCATTGATCAAATGCTAGAGAGATTAGTGAGCATGCATATTTCTCATTACCTAGATGGTTATTCTAGATTCCACCAAATCCCCATTCATCCTAGTGACCAGAAAAGACCACATTTACTTGTCCCTATGACACCTTTGCTTATAGGAGAATACCTTTTGGTTTGTGTAATGCTCCTGGCTACTTTTCAAAGATGCATGACTGCAATTTTTTCTCGATTTTATTGAAAACATCATGGAAGTTTTTATGGATGATTTCTCTGTATATGGTACTAACTTTGATGATTGTTTGTCTAATTTGTCTAAGATCTTGCAATACGTTGTGAAGAGGTTAACCTCGTCTTGAATTGGGAAAAGTGCCATTTTATGGTACAAGAGGGAATAGTGCTTGGACACTTAGTTTCCGAAAAAGGGATTGAGGTGGATAGGGCAAAGATTGAAGTAATTGAAAAATTGCCTCCACCAGTGAATGTGAAAGGAGTGAGGAGTTTCTTGGGACATGCTTTGGTTTTTACCGGAGATTTATTAAGGATTTTTCAAAATTGCTAAACCATTGTCTAATCTCTTAGTGAAAGATGTTCCATTTGATTTTAATACTGATTGTTTGCAAGCCTTTTGCAGATTGAAAGAAGCTTTGATTACAGCTCCCATTTTACAGTCACCGGATTGGAATCTACCATTTGAGGTTATATGCAATGCCAGTGACTATGCCATAGGAGCTGTTTTGGGGCAAAGGAAAGACAAGAAGGTCCATGCCATCTATTATGCAAGCAAAACTCTTGATGGAGCCCAAGCCAATTATGCAACCACTGAGAAGGAATTGCTTGCGGTGGTTTTTGCCTTTGAGAAATTCAGATCATACCTTATGGGTTCAAAGGTGACTGTGTACACTGATCATTCCGCACTCAAATACCTCATAAGCAAAAAGGAAGCAAAGCCTAGACTTATCCGCTGGATACTTCTCTTGCAAGAATTCGACTTGGAGATTCTAGACAAGAAAGGGGTGGAGAACTTAGTTGCGATCACCTATCCGGACTTTTATCAAGCATATGGAAGTACATTTTCTTTGAACCACCTAAGTGAATGAGCAAGGTAACTTGCCTATTGATGATTCCTTCCCGATGAGCAACTACTTGCCATTTCAAAAGAGGAGGTTCCTTGGTATGTCGACTTTGCGAATTACTTAGCTTGCGAATTCTACCACCGTAAATTAATTATCAACGAGAAAAGAAATTTTTCTCGATTTGAAGCATTTGTGTGGGATGAGCCGTATATCTTCCTGAGATGTGCCGATGGTATCTATCGAAGATGTGTCTCGAGGATGAAGGTCGAGTATATTGAATTGTTGTCATTCTTCATCCTATGGAGGACATGCTAGTGCCTCAAAGACAAGCAGCCCAAAGTTCTTCAATCTGGTTTCTTCCGCCTCATATTTTCGTAGAGATGCTCGAAACTTTGTTATCTCTTGTGACAGCTTTGTCAAAGAACTGAAATATATCTAAGAGACATGAAATGCCTCTCAATCCCATCTTGGAAGTTGAGATTTTTGATGTTTGGGGAGTTGATTACATGGGACCATTTCCACCATCTTGTAACAACAAGTTCATTCTTGTGGCGGTGGATTATGTCTCAAAGTGGGTAGAAGCAATACCATCCCCAACGAGTGATGCTAAAACCGTTATGAAGCTATTCAAAAAGATCATATTTCCAAGGTTCGAGTTCCAAGAGCAAGTTGATAAGTGATGGAGGTTCGTATTTCATCGAAAGACAATTTGAAAACCTCTTGAAAAAGTACGGAGTGACTCACAAAGTCGCTACACCATACCATCCCCAAACCAACGGACAAGTAGAGGTTTCCAATAGAGAAATCAAGAGCATATTGGAGAAGACTGTTTCAAAATCGAGGAAGGATTGGTCTCTGAAGCTTGATGACGCTCTATGGGCATACAGAACAGCTTATAAGACTCCCATTGGTATGACTCCATTCCGGTTGATTTATGGTAAGCCGTGCCATCTTCCAATTGAGCTAGAACACAAGGCATTTTGGGCCATCAAGCTATTGAACTTTGACTTGAAAATGGCTGGGGAGAAAAGGAAGTTACAACTTCATGAGCTGGATGAATTGAGGCTTGATGCATATGAACATGCCAAGACTTACAAGGAGCAGACCAAGCGTTGGCATGACAAGCACATCTTACGCAGAGAGTTCAAAGAAGGAGATCTTGTGCTGCTCTTCAACTCAAGATTGAAGCTATTTCCAGGTAAGCTCAGGTCTAGATGGTCCGGGCCATTTCAAGTTTGCCAAGTGTTTCCTTATGGAGCTGTAGAGGTGTGGAGCGAAGCCACGGGGTCCTTCAAAGTAAATGGACAAAGGTTGAAGTCTTATCTTGTTGATGAACCTATAGAGAAGGGGGTGACACACAACCTTCTCTGTCCAAGTGCTTCAAACTAAAAATGGCAGGGGTCGAGCTTAAGACCATAAATAAGCGCTTCTTGGGAGGCAACCCAAGTTCTCTTCCATTGCAAAATTTCTTTTTCTTTATGTTTTTGCATTTGTTATTTGGATAAATTTAAACAAAGTTGCAGGGCAATGAACACTTACTGATGAGTGTATTTCAAGTTGAACCTCTTTTGGGACTTTAAGGCTTCAAATTCCAAGTCCAAAGGGAACAACGGTTAGGATGAGGTATGTACCACAACCATAATTCACTCTTGCTACCCTTTAAAAAAAAAAAAAATTTTTGGTTCCCATCATGGCCGTGGTGTCCACCACGGTCGTGGTTTCTATCAAAAAAAAAAAAAAAAAAAGGGAAGACGCAAAAACAGAACCAACCACGGCCGGCCGTGGTGGCCACCATGGCCGTGGTTCAAATTAAGGTGTAAATGTGGTTTTCCGAACCAACCACGGCCAGGCGTGGTTTCCACCATGGCCGTGGTTCACTTCGATTCAAAAAAAAAAAAAAAAAAAAAAAAAAAAAAAAAAAAAAAAAAAAAATGAAAAAAAAAAGAAAGAAATATATATATAAAAAAAAAGATGGGTTTCGAATCCGTAACCCACCACGACCGGCCATTATGGGAACCACGGTCGTGGTGCGTGTTCTCGTGGGTTTTTAACCATACGAACCCCCTAACTCACTCATTTCCCCCACGTCTTCTCCTTTTTTCTTTCCCCCCACCTCCATAGCCACCTTCCTCAACCTCCATCCTCACTCCTTCTCTCACAAATCACCCTAAACCTTCCCAAATCCACCCCTAAATTCCATCCTCCACCTCTATTTTACCATTTTCTTCTTCTTCTTCCCCATTCTTCTCCTCCTTCCCTCCATAGCTAACACCACACGTCCCTCCCCTTGCCATTTTACCATTTTTTTTCCTCCCTTTCACCACCCATTTTCTTCATCTTTTCCATTATTCCCAACCTCCATAACCCACACCCACACATTCAAACTCTTACATTTGCACCAGATTTCAAATCCCCAATTTTGAAGACGGAAACCCTAGCTTCCTGATTTTTAATAATCTCCTGCAAATTAAGAGTTCATATGGCTAGCAAACGGCAACGTGGGGATCAATCTTCATCTTCCAGAGCCAGAGGCGCTCCTTCAAGAGGTTACTCTCCTGACTCTAACCCTTTTGGCATTGTGTTTAAAAATAGAGAACAAAAAGATAGGTACAATGTGTTAGCCAAAAGAAAAATAGTAAACATTAGGTACCTAGATGACCAAGTTCTAGACACTTTAGGATTGACTGAGGAGATAAATTGGATGCTGGACAATATAGGGTGGAGCACATTTGCTCGCACCCGTTATGTTACATTTCTTGGGCCTACATTAGAGTTTTTGAGCTCTCTTGAGGCCAATATTTTGCAAGGGGAGGGGTGTCAAGATGGCCGAATCACTTTCTGGCTATTTAATGTTGATCATGTCCTGAATTTAGAGGAGTTTAACTCCATTTTCTCCTTGCCGGTGGGTGGGGAAAGACGTTCCCCTAGAGAATTTAATGTTGGGAATTTCTGGAGTCAAATAAGCTTTAGTGGAGGTAGCTATGATTCATCCAAAGCTAAGGCCACTGCCTTAGTCAACCCCTGTTTTCGCTATCTCCACCGCATTATGGCTAATACCTTATTTGGCCACGGGGATAGCGATGGAGTCGTCCGCCAGGACGAACTCCTTTTCTTATGGGCTATGTTGCACAGTGTTCACTTGGACACAAGGTCTCACATGATTCGGCACTTACTCAAAGTTGCCAAGAAAGGAGAGGGTTCAATAGTCATAGGTGGGCTTGTCACTGCAATAGCCCACTATCTTGAGTATGACTTAGATGGTTTCGTCGAAGCCGAAGGGCGCAATAGAATTGATCTCACAGCTTGTATAGCTATGAAGATGATTGTTAGGGAGGAAGAGTCATATTGCTTAGTAATTCCTAATCGGCTGCACCCTTTTCCCCTCCCTAACCCTGCTGCCATCTCTGTTAGAAACCCGGCAAACTGGCGTGTGCCAGTGGTGGATGAACCTGAACCACTTAACGTTCAAGCAGCCTCTTCGTCCACCACCCCAAGGTCGGCCATCTAGGCCTCCTTCCTCTTCTGCAGTACTTCTTCTGATGCTTTTGATCGGATCTACACTTCCTTGACGCCATTCAAAGCCGAGCAGGCGCTCATTCGAGCCGACCAGAACACATCCGGTCGAGCAAGCTCAAGAGAGAGTGATGATGGAGCAACTACGCAACAGGGGCCGTGAGCATAGAGACCATGATCCGTGCTATGTATGACTGCATATGAGCCAGCATCACTTTCCACCGCAGTGAGTCCACTTCTTTTTCTTCTCTCTCTGACTTGATGGTTTACATTGGGGACAATGTAAATCTCAAGCTTGGGGTGGGGTATTTACATTTATTTTCATGTTTTCATGCCGCATACTTAGTTGCATTTTAGCTTTTTCATATTGCACATTGCATTGTGTTGCATGATCACACCATCTTGTTACCCCAGTATAGGTTTGCATCCTCCTGTATGAACATTTTTTCGCCAATTTTAAAGAAAGTGAATGTGGAATCCATGTTTTTATTCCTGTGATAGGCAAGTTTTCAAAGGGAGATCTTTTGATAGCAATGGTTAGCGTAAGGTTCTCTATTTTTGAGCTTTTCATCGATTTAGCCACTAAAGGTGAGAATTGAGCCTAATAAGGGGTATGTGCTTTACATTGATGTTAACCCCTCTTTTCTGTTGAGTGAAATTCTGTACTCTTGGATTTGGTGCTTTAGAATTTGATTTGAAACCATTTTGAAGCGGAATTATTGGTTGCATGCTTGAATGTGATTAAGGCATCTTAGGTATTTTTCATGGCCTTCTGAACTTATTGTCATATCTTTATCCGCTAGTTGCCCATTTTGAGCCTTATGCATAATTGATTTTCTTGGTACCTATGAGGATACACCGTTGGTAACCATCTAGAACGGTTAATGGAGCAAAAACTCGGCTTGAAGCTTGTGCTTAGAATCATGTGTTTTTGAGTCTTCTGAAAAAAATAAAAAATAAAAAAAAATAAATGTTGAAATGAATGCTTGACAAAGAAGGAAAAAAAATGAGAAAATCGTTTGGAAATGCGAAGCTATGCTTGTTATTGTATAATACCTTTGCTTCATATATGTTCTAGAGGGTTTCTTGTTACTAGAAATTTCGCTAACCCTTTGTACATATTTTCCTTTCTTTATCCTACCAAAAATCATTCCCATGGCCCCATTACAACCCTTTTGAAAGACCTTTTGATTCTTGCATGCATGCTGATTATTAGTGAAAATTTGGTTTCCTATCAAGTTCATAAAAGTGCTTTTTGAGGAGCTTGAGTGATGTTTCTTTACCCTTACACACTTTGAGAGTGATTAGATGAGTGACCCTAATTGATGGAAAGCATGAATTTAGGGAACCTAAGCTTCTATTGGACTGGACATTGATCATCTCTACACTGGTTGAATGTTTATGCTTATTACTTGCATTCGTTATTTTTCGGGTTCTTCATTCACTGTCATATTTCAAAGTTCTGATTTTGGCCTTAGTGATTGCTTGAGGACAAGCAAAATCTTAAGCTTGGGGTAGTTTGATGTGTGTGATTCCACATCACATTTTGCATATGTTTTGCATGCATTTTCATAGTCTTTTATGCATATTTGTTTATTTCATCATTCGTTTTTCTTTTAGTTCAGATAACTGCGATTTGGCATGTGTTATAATGCAGGAACGAGGCAAATTGAAGTGGAATGGAGCTAAGCTGAATTGATGTTGAATTAGGGACAAAATGCACCGAAAAGAAGACAAACAGACTCAACCACGGCCTGGGTGTGGTCTCCATCACGGCCATGGTTCGAGGGAGTCAAGAAAGAAGAGAACCAGAAGTCCAGACTCAACCACGGCCTGGCCGTGGTGGCCACCACGGCCGTGGTTGAGAAGTAGGGTTAGAAAATTTGGTCCAGAACCAACCACGGCTAGGCCGTGGTCCTCACCACGGCTGTGGTTGAGAAGCAGGGTTAGAAAATTTGGTCCAAAACTAACCACGGCCTGGCCGTGGTCCCCACCACGACCGTGGTTCGCTTGACGAACAGTTTTAAGTGACTTATTTTCCCTTTTTAAAGGGGGAAGGGATTGTCAAAAGAACACAGCAGGCTAAGGCACGAAGGAGGAGACCTAAATTGGAGATTTTGAAGCTTGAAACAAGGCAAAAGGGGGAGATTCTTAGATTGGAAGAAGAGTTAGAGAAGACAAGAAGGCTTCACAAGAATTTTTTCTCTTCTCTTGGATTTTTCTTTTGGTTTGTTTCTGGATATATTATGGTTTGTATTTCAATGAATATGATTGAGTAATTCTTTGTTCTAGGATTTGGTAGTAACCCATTGGAACAATTGACAATGTTTGATGCATGAATTTCTGCCTCTTTAATACTAAGTTTCTCTTGATTTAGTTTTTGGGCACACCAACTGCTTGTGAATATGCCTGGCCACATGTTTGCATGATCTTTGATATTAAGGAAGAACTGAAGGTGACTCTTGATTTCGAACCCTAAAAACGAACCCGAGCTTTTAAATCACGAAAGTAGATTAATTCTCTTGAGGTTTTCTATTGAATTATCTGTTCTTATTGGATTCTATCTAATGCAATTGTTGCGAAAATAGGAATTGGATTAGATTGGATATGTTATTGTGTTCTGAAAGGAAACAATAATTCTTTAGGATAATTCGCCTTCAAGAATAACTTAGTTTGAGAAGAGAGGAAAGAATTACAAAACTTGTTGATTTCCATTGTGGTGAACCCATATCCTAGATTCCTTAAAAACTGATTTCTTAATACCAATTTTTGTGTTCAAATCCCAAAGTTTATCTTCTTTGTTACTTTCGAATTTTAATTTCTGCGTTCTGGTCTACCATCACAACTTTACATCACTAGTTTGGTCTAGATAATCATAATTAAACTTAATTGGTTGTCATAAACTCAGTCCTCGTGGATCGATAATTTTATTACTTGACGAAATCGTACACTTGCGATTACACCACAACAAGAGGGTGAGAGTGAGAGGGAGAGAGGGATTTAGAATTATGTAATTAGGTTTAAATTAGGTTTTGCGAGGGATTTGCAACAAAATTTTCCCTCGCTAAAATTTTATCAGTTAGCGACGGAAAAAATCCCTCGCAAATCCCTCGCTAACTTGACTAAGTTTAAACTGTGCTCTCAGCGAGGGAAATTATTCCTCGCAATTCCCTCGCTACTTTTAGCGTGGGGGATTATCTCTTGCAATTCCCTCGCTAATATTAGAGAGGGAAAAATTCTCTCGCAATTCCTTTGCAATTCTTTCGTTATTTTCTCCTAGAATTTATTTTTCAAATTTAGCGAGGGATCAGACTTCCCTCGTTGATCCCTCACAATTCCCTCGCTAATTAGAGAGTGAATTGCGAGGGAAATGTTCCCTCGCAAACTTCCCTTACTAAATTGTAAATTTCTTGTGTATATTTGTAGTAGTAAAATAAGTATTTACTTTAAGAATTATTGTAAACAAAATCTGAAGAAGCTTCTATATATTACATTTATGTGTTACTTTGTTTAATCTTTAGCCAGTTAGCCATTTCTTCCTCATCTTGTATTTGGTTAGAAGTGTTAGAATATATTTTGTATTGAAAATTATATAAATAGTGCCTATATTTATTGTATAGATTAACCAAATCATATAATTATAGTAATTAGGATTTGTAATCTTTGCATTTATTGTAATATTGGTCTATATAATTCAGCCTCCGATATATAATTGAAACACACAGTTTTATCATATGTCTCTTTATTATTTCTTTACTTTCAACATAGTATTGAGAGTAGAAAGAGCGACAACTCTAGAACCATGCATGCCTAGTGGCCCATTGCCCTAAGGTGAAATATTTTTCTGGCTAACCGTATTACCCTTCCAGTTTGTTGGCTCTTCTCCATTGCGATCTCTCTTACGTGGGGTCCTTTTGTCGTTGCCATCGTTGTTCGTTGCCGCTCTTTCCCACCAACGACCTTACCAGATGACTTGTTGCCTCCAATTCGGCCAGCCACCTAAGACCCATTGTCAGTCTCGCTTGACGTGCCCCTCCTTATCTTAGCTTTCATTTCAATGCGATGCCGCTTCAGCCATGCATGTCTGCGTGTCAAGCCATAGTTTCAGCTGCCATTTTCATCACCAGAATCATCTCCTTCTCCTTTATTTTGGATCTACCCTCACCTCCTTTGTTTGTGACCTCAGTTGATGAATGCTTTCGCGCACAATCATTCAGATCTAGTTCGAGTCAGCTTATGTTGTGAACTATAGCCCCCACTACTCTGACAGAGCAACGTCAATCCTCTGATTCCATTGCCTCTATTGCACACATTGGTACTTCATTTGCTTATCATTCTCGTTCCCCATCCATTAGTACTTGGCTTCTTGATTTTGGTGTGATTGACTACATTTTTAGTATTAAGGCTCTTTTCTTCAAACTTTCTCATACTAGTTATTCGCCTATTGTCACTTTAGCTAATGGTTCCAAGGCACAATCTAAAGGGATTGACACTACCCATCCACTCCCTTCCCTTTCCGTAAACTACATACTTTATGTTCCTGGGTCTCCCTTTAGTTTGCTTTCCTTTAGTTACTTGACTCGATCTCTTAATTGCATGATTACCTTTACTAAAGGCTCTGTCATCCTGCAAGACCGAAGTTTAGGATGGATACTTGGCACTGAATATGAGTTTCATTGCCTTTACCAGCTCTCTAACCCCTCTCATGTTTGAATTGTCAAGGATTCCCTTCTCACGATCCATGTATAGTTAGTTCATCCTAGCCTTCCCAAACTACAAAAATTGGTGTCCAACCTCTCTAAGTTGTTGAGTCTCCCTTGTGAGTCATGTCAACTGGGAAAACATACTTGTTGTCTGTTTTCCAATAAAGCCTGCAATCAAGCATCAATTACTTTTGCTTTAGTACATTTTGGTGTTTGGGGTCCTAGACGTATTGTTTCTACTCTAGGGTCCAGATATTTTGTTACTTTCATTGATGATTACTCTCGTTGCACCTAGTTATTTTTAATACAAAATCGATCTAAGTTATTTTTAATATTTAGAACTTTAATCATGAAATTAAAACTCAATTTGGTATTCCTATTCGTAGTTTGCATAATGATAATGCCAGTGAGCATCCGTCTCAACCATTTCAATCCTTTATGGCTTCTCATTACATTCTTTACCAAACTTCTTATGCCCATACCCCTCAATAAAATGGGGTTGTTGAATGCAGAAACAAACATTTTGTAGCAATACCTTGGACCTTTTACTTCATGGTAATGTTCCTTTCCACTTCTAGGGTGATGCAATTCTTACTACCTATTACCTGATTAACCACATACCTCCTCTGTGCTTGATCACCAGGTCCCCCACTCTATTTTATTCCCCCCATCAATCTCTGCATTCCCTACCACCTCGTATATTCAAGTCTATATGTTTTGTCCATAACCTCACTCTTGGTCTTGAAAAACTTTCTGTCCGATCCATTAAGTGTGTCTTTCTTGATTACACTTGGTCCCAAAAGGGTTATCGTTGTTTTTCCCTTAATCTTCGATGTTACCTAGTGTTAGTCGATGTTACCTTCTTTGAGTTTGTTTCTTTCTTCTAGTCTCCTTCTTTGACTCCTGAGCCTATCTTAGAGGTCTTGCCAGTTCTTCTTCCTTTTATCTTTGTTGAGTAAAATACACCTCAGACCCCCCCATGTCGACGCACCCACGACTATTATTCGCCTCTTCTAGGTCTATTATCGTCAGCCACCTCCACTGCCCCTACCTTAACGAAAGATTACAGAGGTCACTACAGACTCTCCTCTGGAACCAACTCCTTTACCAGCTTCAACACTACCTCCTAAGCCTGACCTTCCTATTACTCTTCGAAAAGGTATATGGCTTACTCGTAACCATGCTCCTCATTATGTTACTTTGAGTTATTATCGCTTATCTTCTTTGCATTATGCTTATCTTTCTTTCTTATCTTCTGTGTCTATTACTAAATCTCTAAGTGATGCTTTATCCCATCCTGGGTAGAGATAAATTATGATCGATGAGATGTGTATCCTTCAGACTTAGGAACTTGTTCCTTTTCCTCTTGGGAAGTTTGTTGTAGGCTTTAGGTGGATTTATACGGTCAAGGTTGGCCTTGATGACAAAATTGATTGTCTCAAGGCTCGTTTAGTGGCAAAAAGGTATATCCAAATTTTTGGTTTGGATTGTGGAGACACTTTCTCGCCTATGGTGAAAATGGTTTCTATTTGAATTTTTCTATCTATGGCCGCTATTCACCATAGGCCCTGATGTTTATATATTTGATGCATTAATAAGCCTTCATTTTTAGTCATTTACACTCTCCATGCACTTAATAAATTAAGTTTGGTTATGTTTTGTATGTTTTGAACTCAAAATGGATTTAATTGAATTTTTCAGCATGATTTACGTTTTACACTAATCTTGTATTTGGGTCATATCTTGGGCTGTAGGTGGATGTTTAAGGTGAATCTTATGTCATTTTAAATATAATAGAGAGCTCTACAATCTTTATGAAGACATCAAAGACTCAATCACACGTTTAGATGGCTCAAATTGGCATTGAATCAAGAACTAAAGTGTTGCTCCTGGCAGAATGACCTTTGTGTATTGTTCATTACACTGCTCGTAGTGAAAGTTGTAGAATAGGCTAAAATTTTGATAGTTGATAGTTAAGACTCAAATCTACAACTTTCATGTTGAACACTCTTCCCGATTCAGACTCCTTGGAGGTGATATTGGGCTTGGAAGTCAGAACAGAGGAGCTGCGACTGGGCCTGAGCAGTGTGCAGTAATTTAAACATTTCTGGAGCTATAGAAATGATATTGGACTCAAACCAAAGCCATTTGAAAGCTAAGATCCAGACCTATAATCTTCGTGAAGACCACTTGGCTCAAAAATGACAAATACAATGACTTCAGAGCTACATGATTTCGGAGACAAAGAATCTCCAGAATTTTCTACTCACCAAAAGTCATTCAACATTTTCCACTACTCCACCTACTCCACCTACTCCACCTACTCCACCAACCACCATGACTCAGCCTCCTTTGACATTTTGTATCTTTAACCCTCTATAAAAGGGAGGCTATGCAGATCATTGTAATATGTAGAGCTTTTATGTAGGAATGTTGTTATAATTAAAGTTTTAGTGTTTCATTTTGGAGAATTCTCTTCTTCTCTTCCTCTCCTCCTCTCTCTTTGTTATTTTCATTTTTGTATGGTTCTTGAAGGTTATCCAATGGTGATGGCTATGGAGAGCTAAACTTTTTTAATCAATCCAAGAGATTGACAAGCTTGATGATTAATCTTGAGATCTTATTTTAATTGTTATACGTTCATCTATTAATCAAGTTTCTCTTTCTCTTCTTCTCTTGTTTAAATTCGATTTAATGCTTAATTTGATTGGGATTTGCATATGTTAATTGCGTAATTATCATGTGCCAAGAGATGAATTCAGAGGTAAATAATGCATCAAAGGTGTTTGATAATATTTAGCTTGGTTGATCTTGGTTTTTAAGTTAATTTGGGTTTTGGATGGATGCTTAATTTTTCTAACCTTAATTAATTAAATTTTAGAAGCGTTTCTAGTAGAAGATCCATGGATCATTGAGAGGCGTCTTGATGTGATCTAAGACCAAAGATTTGGTTGATAGTTGAACGGTTTATAAAGATCAAGGATGGATTAAAATCAAGATTTGTTAATTCTCTTGGATTGGTTGTTTTCTCAATCTTGTTTACTCATTTTAATTGTTCTTTGTTGTTTAATCTTGCAAAACTTTTCCCCCCTATTTATTAACCTCTTAATATGACTTCATAATTAGAGTGATCTACGGGCTCGACCCGGTGTTACCTTATGCTACAAGTAGTTTTGGTAAATCGGTTATAAATTGATTTAAATTTGGTAATCTCGACAGTTGTCAAATTTTTGGCACCGTTGCTGGGGATCATTCTGATTTTGTTCAATCTTATTAAGAGTTTATTTAACTACTAATCTCTCACTAACCTTTATTTTGCTGTGTTTTGGTGGATTTCAGGTGAAAACGGGTGATTACGGGTCATTTTACAATAATTTCGTATTAACAGAAAATATGCCCAGAATGAGCTGAAACTTGGTCAGTTGAAGGAAAACAGCCTAATAAACAAGACTCACAATTAATTGTGAGGTCACCCCTGGTTTTTCCAAAATCCATCGTTTAGACCAGTTTTTCAATTTTTTAATATTTTTGTTGCATTTTTTAGTTTCATTTTTGTGTAGTTTTCATGCTGTACAAGTCCTATAATTTTTAAAAATCATTTCATTAGTCAATTAGATTTATTTTGGTATATTTTTAGAGTTGTCTAGTGTATTTTACTTGTTTACTTATTTTATTTTATTTTATTTTTGTGTTTTGATTAATGCATGACTAGGTCTAATCCTGATATCTTGCTTGAATTTGATCCTGAGATTGATAGAACATTGCATAGGTTGATTAGAACTCGTAGGCTAAGTGAAAGAATTGAGTCTGAATTTAGTTGTGACATTGAATCTGAAAGTGCACTTGAGATCTTAAGTGATTCTAAAATCATGGCTGATAACAGGCAAAATAGGACCCTTAAAGAACTTCTTTGGTCTCGATGTAACTTACCAGTCTTTGTGCATTCAATATCCTAATCTTGATGCTTGACTTCGAGTTAAAATCGGATTGATACACTTGTTGCCCAAGTTTCATGGTCTTACAGGAAGATCCCCATAAGCACTTAAAGGAGTTCCATGTGGTCTGTTCAACCATGAAGCCACATGGAATCTCTGAGGAGCATATCAAGTTGAGGGCATTCCCTTTCTCTCTTGCTGATGTAGCCAAGGATTGGCTGTTCTACCTTTCACCAGGTTCTATCACGAGTTGGGATGATATGAAGAAATTATTCTTGGAGAGGTTCTTCCTGCATCCAGGGCATTAGCACCGCCATTAGAAAAGACATTTGTGGTATAAGGCAAATGATCGGTGAGACCTTGCATGAGTATTGGGAGAGATTCAAAAAGTCCGTGTTCGAGTTGTCCCCACCATCAAATTAGTGATCAAAGCTCTTGATTCAATATTTCTATGAGGGCTTCTTGCCGAATGGATAAAGTATGGTGGATGCCGCATCCGAGGTGCATTGGTGGATAAAACCCCTACTGCGAAGAAGAGATTTGATAGCAAATATGGCGCCAAATGCTCAACAATTTGGCACAAGAGTCCTTACCTCAACCAGAGGAGTTAATGAAGTTCAATCGTCTCATGTAGATCAACGAGAGAATGGAACATAGGCTTGATGAATTGACTTCTTTGGTGAGGCAATTAGCGATGGGACAACATGTACCAGGTTACGTACAAGAGCACTGCAAGGGTGTGTGGCATTTGCTCTTGCTCATCTCATCCCTCTTGATGCATGCCCCACACTTCAGGATGGTGGTTCCGCATTTCCGCAAACGGTCGATTACGAGTGGCATTTTTCCTAGTAGACCTCAATATCACGCGAATCCCAAGAACCCGATATGATCCATTTTCTAATACTTATAACCCTGGTTGGAGGGACCATCCTAACTTGAGATATGGGAATTCTAGTCAGCAGCAACAACCCCAACAGCAGCAATTTAGATACCAAGCTGTAGGTCCTAGTAACAAATACCAACCACCTGCATTCAGACAACAACAAACTGTGCAGCCACCTGTGCAGCAGCCCCTCATGTTGCCAAGTCCAGCAACCACTCCATCCGAGCCATCATTAGAAGATTTGATGAAACAGATGGCTACAAATAATGTTCAGTTCCAACAAAATGTCAATGCCACCATTCAGAACCTGCAAACTCAGATTGGGCAGCTGGCCACCACCATGAGTGAATTGAAAAGTCAAGGTTCGAGCCAATTGCCTTCACAAACAGTCAGTAACCCAAGAGGCAATGTAAGTGCCATTACTTTGAGAAGTGGCAGAGAAATTGATGGTTCTAATTTGCACAACCGAGAGCTCCCATTGCGGCGGCCATTGATCGGACACACTTGAATCGAATCCCCAAGAAATGTGCTAAGAATTCAGATTTGGTCATTCCACTACCCTTCCCAAATAGAGTGACACAGTCCAAGCAGATAGCGCAAGCAGAAACAGAGAAGGAAGTCATGGAGACATTCAGGAAGGTGGAAATCAATATTCCCCTCCTAGATGCAATCAAGCAAATTCCCAAGTATGCCAAATTCCTCAAGGAGTTGTGTACTCATAAGAGAAGACTTAAGGGTACTGAGAAAGTTAGTATGGGTAGAAATATTTCTGCGATGATTCAGCCAAGCATGCCAAAGAAATGTAAAGATCCTGGAACTTTCACAATCCTTTGCACTATAGGTAATTCTAGATTTGACCATGCAATGCTAGATTTGGGTGCTTCTATTAATGTCATGCCTACGTCAGTGTATAAGTCTTTGAACATTGGCACCTTACACCCCACTCGGTATAGTGATTCAGCTAGCAAACAGACTACCGCTCACCCTGAGAGTCTTTGGAAGATGTGTTGGTGCGAGTAAATGAGCTAATTTTCCCAGCAGACTTCTACATTCTGGACATGGAAAATGAGTCTTCAACAAATCATGCTCCATTGATTCTAGGAAGACCATTCCTCAAGACACCAAGACCAAGATAGATGTGCATCTTGGTACCCTTTCTATGGAATTTGGTGAAGATGTGGTACGAGTTTAACATTTTTGATGCCATGAGACATCCCCTTGAGGAGCATTCAGTTTTTCATGTTGATGTGATTGAAATCTTGGTTGATGATACTTATCTGATATGAATGTTGAATTCCCTGATATTGCTGACTTTTTGGATTCTGTCACTTGTGATACATGTGTTAGTTGTGATACTGAACCATGTGCTGCATGTGCTAAGATTTATGCAGTTGTGAGTGATGATGTAGGTACTTATTTGACTGATGCAGCATATGAAAATAAGAGTCAAAATTATGTCGAATTTAATGCTACTGAGTTGCTTGTTTCAAATAGCTTGCTGCCTTCTATTGTGCATCCCCCATCCTTAGAGCTAAAGACTTTGCCAGACCACCTTAAATATGCATATTTGGAAGATGGTGAGAAGCTGCCAGTAATTGTCGCTAAGAATCTACAACCTGAACAAGAAGAAAAATTGCTGCAGGTTTTGAGGCAGCATAAGCGGGCCATCGGATGGACACTTGCAGACATTCCTGGTATTAATCCCTCCACATGTATGCATAGGATTTTATTGGAGGAAGGTACCAAGCCAGTGAGGCAGCCCCAAAGGAGACTAAATCCCCTGATTCTGGATGTGGTGAAGAAGGAAGTGACCAAGCTACTGCAAGCTGACATTATTTATCCTATATCTGACAGTAAATGGGTGAGCCTAGTGCAAGTGGTTCCAAAGAAATCTGGAGTTACAGTAATTGCAAATCAGAACAATGAGCTCCTTCCCACAAGAATCCAAAACAGTTGGCGGGTGTGCATTGATTATAGGCGGCTTAACCAGGCCACTAGGAAAGATCATTTTCCATTGCCTTTCATTGATCAGATGTTGGAGAGGCTGGCAGCAAATCGCATTCTTGTTTCTTGGATGGATATTCGGGCTATTTCCAGATTCATATAGCCCCGAAGACCAAGAGAAGACCACTTTTACTGTCCATTTGGAACATTTGCATACAGGAGAATGCCCTTTGTGTCCGTACACGCTCTCGGGAACCTTTCAAAGGTGTATGGTCAGTATCTTCTCTGAATTTTTAGAGAGTTGCATGGATGTGTTTATGGATGATTTTACTGTCTATGGCTCTTCCTTTGATGCATGTTTGGATAGTTTGGATCGGATTTTGCATAAGTGCATTGAAACTAACCTTGTCCTGAATTTTGAGAAATGTCATTTCATGGTAGAACAGGGTATAGTTTTAGGGCATATAGTATCTAACAAGGGTGTTGAGGTAGATCCTGCAAAAATAGATGTCATTTCATGCTATCTTACCCCACATGCGTGCGGGAGGTTCGTTCTTTCCTTGGTCATGCGGGTTTCTATCGGCGGTTCATAAAGGATTTTAGCAAAATTACCCTTCCACCCATTGTCCAACTTGTTGCAAAAGGATGTAGAGTTTCACTTTAACCAGAGAGATGTAAGGATGCCTTCAATCACTTGAAGCAAGCATTGACCACCTACCTATCATCCAAGAGCCACGAGTTGGACACTTCCATTTGAACTCATGTGTGATGCCTCTAATTATGCATTGGGAGCTGTCCTTGCACAGAGAGTCGGCAAAGTATCTCATGTCATTTCCTATGCTTCAAGGACTTTAGATGCTGCACAAGCCAACTACACTACAACCGAAAAGGAACTTTTAGCAATTGTTTTTGCTTTAGATAAATTTCGATCATATTTGCTTGGTTCTAGAGTGGTTGTATTTTCAGATCATGCAACTTTGAAGTTTCTCCTGAAAAAGCTCGATGCAAAGCCTAGGTTGATTAGATGGATGTTGCTCTTACAGGAGTTTGATATTGATATCAGAGATAAGAGTGGAGCAGAGAACCTGGTGGCAGATCACTTGAGTCGGATTGAAAAAGAGGCAGATTCTTCTCCTATCCATGATGCCTTCCCTGATGAGCAACTTTTCAAGATGCAAGGTTACAAGTAAGACTACTACAAAAGCTTTCACAGTCAATGGACATCGCCTCAAACCATTTTATGAGGGAGCTCAAGAGGATATTTTGGAGGAGGTCCACTTGCAAGAAGTCGTCTACCCCACTTGATAAGTAAGATGCCTGCCTCAATGGACAAAAAAAAAAGTTTTGATTGAGGTTAAAAAAATATTTTCTATTGTCTTGACCTATATTTGTTCAATTATTGTCTGATCAAATCTTTTGGAGATTTGTACCCACAACAATGAGGTAAGTAGTGTCATTGAATTTTGTCATTCGAAGCATGTGGAGGTCATTTTTCTTCAAAGAAAACAATTTCGCAAAATCTTGCAAGTATGGATTTTATTGGCCATATTATTCAAGGGCGCTTATACTTTTTACAAAAGTTGCGAACATTGTCAAAAATTGGGGTCCATTTCTGAAAGACAAATGATGCTTCCAAGTTACGCAAATTGCACTTGCATGAATTGCGGAATCAATAAATGATGCATAAAAAAAATAATAATAAAAATATAATAAAAAAAATAATAAAAATTATAAAGCAAAAAGACTCAAACCATTTCGGAACATCAAGTCTTTGAGGTAGAATCCATCTCCCTTTCTAATCCTTGTTATGAGTAGAATTTATTTTAATTTTTTTCTTCTTTTTTTGCGCTTCTTTCGGTTCCCTGGTTAAACGGCGGATAACGGTACTCATGACTCTCGAGTCGGTTTGTCTTTCGATTTCCCATAATAACGATTTCTTCTCTTTCAAAATGGATGTCATTCTTTCAAATCTAAAAAAGTATTTCCCTTCATTCATAAAAATGTTCTAACTAAAATTTACAAAGCTAGGTGTGAGAGATTGAGGTCATTTGTTAATGTACAAGGGCATCCCGAAAGATATACGTTGGATAATCGAAGCAAAGGTTCGTTTAGTGGTGAATCTTCCGATTCATTTGTTCGATACACCGCTGGTCTCGGTAAAAGTTCATTTTCAAAAAAGAGAAGAGCAAAAAGAATGCACGTTTGTTACAAGTGTGCATAATGGAATTGCAACACGCGATGTCGTTCTTTGGGAATGGTTTCTGTAAACAGAGAAGATAAAATATTCTTCATTAAGAATGGACTGAGTAAGGAGTCATTAGATAATATCTTATTGACTCTTGAGACGCATTCTTGTGGAATTGTGCAACGTGAACTTCTTCGTTTGTGGAATCTCTTCAAGGACGAGCAAGAGCGTTATAGTCTTCGAATCGACTAAAAAGACCGTGTTTGCCAATTTATAAGAAAATTGGATGGGAAGCCTATCCCCGACTCATAGAAGGTGTTTAAGCCGTTTCTGGACGTAAAATCAGAGGAAGATGTGAGCCACAATCACAACAATCTGTATATATTATCTTATGCATTTATTATTTAAAAAAAAACAAAACATAAAAAAAACAAAACAAAACAAAACAAAAAAAAAACTTTTTCAAAAGTTTTCTGACAACAGCTAACCTACTCATATAGGAGCTATTATTACTTTTTCTATTCTCTTCCCTATTTAAACACTTCATTTTCTTCACTTTCCTGCAACTCTTAATCCTTCAAAAAGAGTGTGAGTGTAGAAATGGAGGGAGCTTCTTCTTCTTACATTGGTAGACTTGTCGATGTATCTCTGTGTATTTTGTGGGACAAATTATGGGAAGAGTTTAGAGTTTGTCAACGTAGCAAGCATTCTTGGTAGAACATTTACTGCGAGGAACATCTGTGTAGTATATGGGGGAGGTTGCCTTGGGTTAATGGGGGCTGTATCACTGTCTGCATTTCTAAGAGGTGGTCAAGTTTTAGGTGTCATTCCTGAACCTTTAACTCAAAGGAACTTCGTTGGAAAGATAATTGGACAGGAAATTCAAGTATCATCTATGCATGAACGAATGAAGGCAATGCTTGACAACTCTGATGCCTTCATAGCCTTACCTGGTGGTTTTGGTACTTTAGAAGAAGTCTTTCAAGTTGTTTCTTGGGCCCAACTGAACATTCACCATAAACCCATAGGTTTGTTGAATGTTAATAATTTCTTTGATAATTTGTTATCTTTTGTTGACCATGCTGTGGAACAGAAATTTGTCACACCTTCTGCAAGACAACTCCTTATCTCGGCTTCCACTATTGATGAGTTAATTGATAAATTAGAAGCCTTTGTTTATGAACCTGATCCAGTAACAGCCCAGATAGATTGGTCAGGAGACAGCAGCAAGAGAGACAACAACAAGGGAGGCAAAGAAGAAACAACAATGTGACTGACACTTCATCTATGACTTTCCTTTATCTTTAGTTTTATTCATCGTACTTTGTTTCTGTTTATATTTGTGTAAGGTTTCTCTTTTCCGTAATTGCAGTAACAGGTACTATCCTCTATCTTTTTCCTTTCTATTTTTTTAACATTGAGGACAATGTTATGATCTGGTTGGGGGGAAGGATAGTTGTGTGACCAAAAAAAAAAAAATTTAGTAAGTGTGTTTATGTTTGTCGTGTGTAGAGTTGTGTAAAAAAAATGTGTGTATGTATTAATATATTTATTGTGTTTATATGTTTATCAGTAATTTTCTAACCGGTTAAGGATGGCAGAGTAAGGAGTAATTCTACTCTTGAAACGCATCTTAATTGGTGGCAGAGGTCTGATGTGGCACTGACAGTGTGTTTCTTTTCCTGCTTGGCGTTGATTCACTTCTTATCAGATTGTGTTGCTCTTTTCTATCTCTCTCTTTCACATTAAGGACAATGTTATATTAAGTGTGGGGAAGAGATTTTAGTATTTTTTTTGTTTTGTTTTATTGTTAAAAAAAAAAACAAAAAAAGGGTTCATTGCATGATTGAATAACTTTTCTTCCTTCTTGAACTGATATGCTTGGTGATGGATGATTGAATTGATGAATTGAGTTTGATGGATGCATACCTTGTGAGATTTTGAGCCTAATGGATGGATTCAACATTTATGCCATTCTCTTCTTTCTTGTATGATTTTCACTCATGTTAATGATCACTCTAGAACTTGCTTTGATTCTTTTTGAAGTTACATTTCACTTGCATGCATGAACATGATTGAGGCCCTCTTTCTTAATTAGCTAGTTTAACCAAACAGCAACCTTGCATATTTCCCTTGCTTAACCCCTTTGAGCTTATTTGATTATTCTTTATCTCGAACTCATTATGTTTCTTAAATGAAAAAAAAAAAAAACCATGTTCTTACTTAGTCTTAGGGAATAAGAGAACATTAGCTTTGTCATTGGATGAGTTCATGAACAAGTGTGGGGGTGTGTATGCGAGAATGGTTGAAAAATGTATATATGATGTTCTTTTTGTAAAAAAAAAAAAGAAAAAAAAAATATATATATATATAAATTTCAAAAATATATATATATATATATGTAAAAAAAAAAAATCAACAAGACAATAAAGGAATGGAAAATAATATGTAAAGGGAATTTGTATTAGATGAAGTTGGGATGAACTTTCATGATCGATAATTGAACTCAGCTTTCATGTTCTTTTATTCTCTTTGGTGTTTAACTTGTCATATCCATATTACCTTCTCCTTTACCTTGACCCCATTACAACCTTGAATAAAGTCCTCATGATTTATGTGTGCATGTGTTCTGAGTAGTGAAGAAGTAGAAGATAAGCAAGCTTATGGTAGTGCAATTTTCATGGGTTGAATTGAGTGTAATACCTACTTTTTAAATACTTGAGAGATTGAGAGTGAATTCTGTGAGGATCTATCATTCTTTACTCATGCTTTTCAACTGAAGTATCATTGCTTGTTGATTTAAGATGTGAAGATGTGTTACCTCATAAATGTTTTGATCACTTGAATTATTAATTGCTCTTCATTCTTAAATATTATTAGAAATTGAGTCTTTTCGAATGTTTAACTTTTGAGTCTGTTTCATTTTGTTTTTGTGTGTTTTGCCCAGGAGTGCAAAAAACTAAGTGTGGGGGAATTTGATGTTCACATATTTGATGCATTAATAAGCCTTCATTTTTAGTCATTTACACTCTCCATGCACTTAATAAATTAAGTTTGGTTATGTTTTGTATGTTTTGAACTCAAAATGGATTTAATTGAATTTTTCAGCATGATTTACGTTTTACACTAATCTTGTATTTGGGTCATATCTTGGGCTTTAGGTGGATGTTTAAGGTGAATCTTATGTCATTTTAAAGATAATAGAGAGCTCTACAATCTTCATGAAGACATCAAAGACTCAATCACACGTTTAGATGGCTCAAATTAGCATTGAATCAAGAACTAAAGTGTTGCTCCTGGCAGAATGACCTTTGTGTATTGTTCATTACACTGCTCGTAGTGAAAGTTGTAGAATAGGCTAAAATTTTGATAGTTGATAGTTAAGACTCAAATCTACAACTTTCATGTTGAACACTCTTCCCGATTCAGACTCCTTGGAGGTGATATTGGGCTTGGAAGTCAGAACAGAGGAGTTACGACTGGGCCTGAGCAGTGTGCAGTAATTTAAACATTTCTGGAGCTATAGAAATGATATTGGACTCAAACTAAAGCCATTTGAAAGCTAAGATCCAGACCTACAATCTTCGTGAAGACCACTTGGCTCAAAAATGACGAATACAATGACTTCAGAGCTACATGATTTTGGAGACAAAGAATCTCCAGAATTTTCTACTCACCAAAAGTCATTCAACATTTTCCACTACTCCACCTACTCCACCTACTCCACCAACCACCATGACTCAGCCTCCTTTGACATTTTGTATCTTTAACCCTCTATAAAAGGGAGGCTATGCAGATCATTGTAATATGTAGAGCTTTTATGTAGGAATGTTGTTATAATTAAAGTTTTAGTGTTTCATTTTGGAGAATTCTCTTCTTCTCTTCCTCTCCTCCTCTCTCTTTGTTATTTTCATTTTTGTATGGTTCTTGAAGGTTATCCAATGGTGATGGCTATGGAGAGCTAAACTTCTTTAATCAATCCAAGAGATTGACAAGCTTGATGATTAATCTTGAGATCTTATTTTAATTGTTATACGTTCATCTATTAATCAAGTTTCTCTTTCTCTTCTTCTCTTGTTTAAATTCTGATTTAATGCTTAATTTGATTGGGATTTGCATATGTTAATTGCGTAATTATCATGTGCCAAGAGATGAATTCAGAGGCTAAATAATGCATCAAAGGTGTTTGATGAAATATTTAGCTTGGTTGGATCTTGATTTTTAAGTTAATTTGGGTTTTGGATGGATGCTTAATTTTTCTAACCTTAATTAATTAAATTTTAGAAGCGTTTCTAGTAGAAGATCCATGGATCATTGAGAGGCGTCTTGATGTGATCTAAGACCAAAGATTTGGTTGATAGTTGAACGGATTTATAAAGATCAAGGATGGATTAAAATCAAGATTTGTTAATTCTCTTGGATTGGTTGTTTTCTCAATCTTGTTTACTTATTTTAATTATTCTTTGTTGTTTAATCTTGCAAAACTTTTCCCCCCTATTTATTAACCTCTTAATCTGACTTCATAATTAAAGTGATCTACGGGCTCGACCCGGTGTTACCTTATGCTACAAGTAGTTTTGGTAAATCGGTTATAAATTGATTTAAATTTGGTAATCTCGACAGTTGTCAGGCCCCTTCATCATTTGGATATCAAGAATGATTTTCTCCATGGTGATCTCATAGAAGAGGTTTACATGGAGTAACCCCTAGGGTTTATTGCTCAAGGGGAGTTTTCTTGACTAGTTTGTCATCTTCACAAATCTCTATATAGTCTTAAACAGTCTTCTAGGACTTGGTTTGACCAATTTAGCATTGTAGTTCAGCAACTCAGTATGACACGAAATGAGGCTAACCACTCTGTCTTCTATCACCATTTAGCTCAAGGGTGCATTTATTTGATTGTGTATGTCGACGACATTATTATCACTGGTAGTGATTACCTTGGCATAATTCAGGTAAAATAATATTTTAGTCATCACTTTTAGATCAAAGACCTTGACAAACTTCGATACTTCTTAGGAGTAGAGGTGGCACAATCCAAGGATAGTATAATAATTTCACAGAGGAAGTGTGTCATGGATATTTTTTAGGAAACATGTTTGTTGAATGTAAAGCCTGTTAACATTCCCATGGATTCAAATGCTAAACTTCTACTAAATTAAGGGGAGCCACTTTTGGATCTAAGAAGATACAGAAGATTAGTTAGGAAACTAAACTACCTCACTGTTATTCGTCTTGACATCATCTTTGCAATCAATTTCTAAATTCACCTTGTGATGAACATTAGGATGTAGTGATTCGCACCCTGAAGTATATTAAAAGAGCTCCAGGAAAAGGCCCTGTATATAAAGATAAGGGTTACATTCAGATTGTCAGATACTCAGATGTTGATTGGGCAGGCTCTCATATTGATAGAAGATCTACTTCTGAGTATTGTGTATTTATCGGGGGTAATATGATATCTTGGAAGAGTACGAAATAAAATGTGGTTGTAAGATCAAGTGTTGAAGCAGAATATCGAGTCATGACCTCAATTGCTTGTGAACTCATTTGGTTAAAACAACTACTTAAAGAGCTTCAATTTAGGAAGATTATGCAAATGACTCTCATTTGTGATATAAAAATTTCATTGCATATCGCCTCTAATTTAATGTTTTATGAAAGGACCAAACATATTGAGATAGATTGTCATTTTATTAGAGAAAAGATTGTATCTAGAAACATCACCGCTAGCTTCGTTAATTCAAATTATCAACTAACGAATGTTTTCACTAAGTCTTTCAGAGGTCCTCAAATAAGCTATATTTGTAACAAGTTTGGTGCAATGACCTATATGCTCCAGCTTAGGGAGGAATGTTGAAAACTATGTATATAGTGTCTAGACTCACTGTATAGGCTAACCAAATCATGTAATTATAGTAATTAGGATTTGTAATCGTTGTATTTATTGTAATAGGTCTATATAATTCAACCTCTATTGTGTAATTCAAACACACAGTTTCATATATGTCTCTCTATTATCTATTTACTCTTAACATTATGGAATCAATTGGCCATCTAATTAACAAAGTAATCTTTGGAGTTATTTCTTGATCTTGTAATATTTCCTGATTTGTTTCTTTATTTAATTAAAACTAGGAGTCTACTATTAATACAAATAAGATTGTTGAGTTTGTCTTTTGTATCACATCAACACATCACATCGTATCTTATCACTCTTTCAATAATATTCTCAGTTTATAGTCGTCTCTCTATTTTTCCTATTCCCTAGCCTTAAACATAATTCTTCAATATGGTATCAAAGTCATGGTATCAACCTTGAAGAGAGTTTATTTTTTTCGCTGTATAGAGTTCATGGAACTCGTTAGAATTATTATTCACCACCTTCAAACCAAGATTTAGTTTGATGGTTTTCCTCATCTTCGTCTCCTCTCAAGGTTCCCTTAAAACCAAAATTTAGCCAGTTAGTCATTTCTTCCTCATCCTATATTTAGTTAAAAGTGAGAATATATTTAGAATATTTTCAAAATATCTTAGTTAATATTTAGAATATATTATGGAATCAATTAGTCATCTAATTAATGAAGTAATCTTTGGAGTTATTTCTTGATTTAGTAATATTTGTTTATTTGTTTCCTTATTTAATTAAAATTAGGAGTCTATTATTAGTATAAATAAGATTGTTGGATTTGTCTTTTGTATCACATTAACATATCACATCACATCACATCTTTCAATAATATTTTTAGTTTACAGTCATTTCTCTATTTTTATTTTTCCCTAACCCTAAACCTAATTCTTCAACATAGTATTAGAGCCATGGTATCAACCTTAAAGAGAGTTTCTCCTTTTTGTTGTATAGAGTTCACAGAACTCATTAGAATTATTATTCACCACCTTCAAACCAAGATTTAGTTTTGTTATTTTCCTCATCTTTTTCTCCTCTCAAGGTCCCCTTCAAACTAAGATTTAGCTAGTTAGTCATTTCTTCCTCATCTTGTATTTGGTTAGAAGTATTAGAATATATATACATATTATCTTCAAAATATCTTAGTTGATATTTAGAATATATTATGGAATCAATTAGTCATCAAATTAAGGAAGTAATCTTTGGAGTTATTTCTTGATATCGTAATATTTCCTTTATTTGTTTCTTTATTTAATTAAAATTAGGAGTCTATTATTAGTATAAATATGATTGTTGAGTTTGTTTTTGTATCACATCATATCTTTCAATAATATTTTCAGTTTATAACATAACTCTATTTTCCTTTTTCCCTAACCCTAAATATGATTCTTCAACATGGTATCAACCTTGAAGAGAGTTTCTCATTTTCGCTGTATAGAGTTCACGGAACTCGTTATAATTGTTATTCAACACCTTCAAACCAAGATTTAGTTTTGTTGTTTTCCTTATCTTTGTCTCCTCTCAAGGTCCCTTTCAAACCAAGATTTAGCTAGCTAGCCATTTCTTCCTCATCCTGTATTTGGTTAGAAGTGTTAGATTATATTTAGAATATCTTCAAAATATCTTAGTTGATATTTAGAATATATTATGGAATCAATTAGTCATTTAATTAAGGAAGTAATCTTTGGAGTTATTTCTTGATCTCGTAATATTTTCTTATTTGTTTCCTTATTTAATTAAAATTAGGTGTATACTATTAGTATAAATAGAACTGTTGGATTTATCTTTTGTATCACATTAACATATCATATCGTATCACATCACATCTTTCAATAATATTCTCAATTTACAATCATCTTTTTCTTTTCCTTATTCCATAGCCCTAAACCTAATTCTTCAACATGGTATCAGATCCATGGTATCAACCTTAAAGAGAGTTTTTCCTTTTCGCTGTGTAGAGTTCATAGAACTTGTTAGAATTATTATTCACCACCATCAAACTAAAATTTAGTTTTGTTGTTTTTCTCATCTTTGTCTCCTCTCAAGGTCCTTTTTTTAAGTTTTGCTATGTTCTGTTATGCGTTCTTTGGCGTTGCCTCTGTAACTTTGCACCCTTACATTGGCACGCCTCTCCCATATTCACAATCGTTCAAAACCCAATCAGTTACATCTGATCTAGTCTAAAAGATTGGCTTCATTCTAGCCTGAAAGATTGGTTCTGTTCATTCCAGCTTGAAAGATTAGTTTCATTCATTCCAGCTTGAAAGATTAGCTACATTTTAGCTTGACTTTACGTAGTTTGGCTCTTACCCAAATGCATTTTGGTTCCGTTCCATATGCAATTTGGTCTTTCCCGTTATTAAGCAGCCTTACAATGGTGCATCTTTAGTTGTGCTTCTCCAAGATTTCAAAGTTATCTTTTTAGTTTATTTTCTTTTTTGTGTGTTTAATTATAACAAACTTTAGCCTAAGGGAAAGTGCTCGAATATACTTAGAATATCTTCAAAATATCTTAAGTTGATATTTAGAATATATTATGGAATCAATTAGTCATGTAATTAAAGAAGTAACATTTGGAATTATTTCTTGATCTCGTAATATTTCCTGAGTTGTTTCCTTATTTAATTAAAAGTAAGATTCTACTATTAGTATAAAAGGAATAGTTGGATTTATCTTTTGTATCACATCATATCTTTCAATAATATATATATATATATATATATATATATATATATAGGAGGATCATTTATCTTTTTTATCTTACACATCATTTTCAACCATTAGATCTACTTTCATCTAATGGTTACCTTTAATGAAATAATCTCAATCATTAGATAAAGTAGATCTAACATTGAAAATAAGTAAGAGAAAAAAAACTATATATATATATATATATATATATATATATATATATATATATATAATATCTCACTTACAATCATTTGTCTCTTTTCCTTATTCCCCAATCTTAAACCTAATTTTTCAACAAGAAGAAGCTCCAAGTATTGCACAAAACTTTGCTACTTTGGATGTACTTGCTTTTTTGCTCTGTTTAATGAACTTCTTATTTTAGTAAAAAAACAAAAGAAAAGAAAGAAACAAAGTTCACATAACTCTCAATTTACTTTACAAAATATCAACATATTAGTGGCTTTGAAGATAATATCAAGTTAGATTGGACTGACGGATATGTGAACACGCTTCTTAAGTTTTGGTTCATTATAATCATGAAAAGTTTTATAATTTCATTTTTAATCTTAACAAATAAAATTATGGTTTTAAATTGTGATTCGCAATAGTAATTATAGTTGTAATATTACAGTTTTGGCGGACTCCACTACTATATCGCAATTGCATAAGTTGCATTTTTATACAATTTGTCTACAATTTTTGTGAATGCAAAATAACTACAATCGTAACTACAATCGTAATTTAAAATTATGAATAAAATAAACAAGCTACTATATATTACACAATTTGTATTTCGTAAACCCTCTTGCAATTTTGCTTACTTGATTAAATTCAGTATACTATCTAGCAAGATTCAGACTATAGTTTTCAGGCACAATACAACCTTGAAAGAAGAAAAGCAAAATTGTGGAGAAAAATAAACGGGAACAGAAGCACGTAATTGTGGAAGTAGAAACAAAGACTAAGACCTATTTTTGAGTGTTGACTTGATGTGTGTTTCATAATGCAATTTCATCATATTGGAAAGGAAAATGCTTAATCCTATGAATTTTTTTTTTCTTCTTAAAATGACATACGAAAACCCATTCATGTGGAAGATGGTTGAGTTTTATTAGGTAGTTGTTTTTCACTTGAACCGTTCAAATCATGGCCCACCTGCATTTTGTCTTTCGTGAACTTTCGTAGATAGCTGTTTCATAATGAATGGCATTATTCCATTAGAAATATTTCAATGTTCCTTCTTATTTTTTTTTTTAAGATTTTACTTATTTGCTTAACATATATATCTTATTTTTTTAATACATATGGTTGTATATTTATAAAAGATACATATATGTGTAAAACTGCAATTTAACCTTAAATTCTTATCTCTTTTATCGGATAAGGACCAATAGAGTTTTAAAAAAACAATGCATTTAAATGAAGCTCATTTCTAGAACTATTGTTCTGTTGGAAACTTTTAGTTTGATTACGTGCAATAAACCGGATATCTTTACAATTATTTTCGAGGTAAATTACAATTCATTGTCTTAAAGTTTGTTCAAAATAATAATAAATAATAAACTTGGCTGTAATTAAGTCACTAGGAGTGTGTTAATGGTTAATTTGTTAAGATTATAAGTTTAAATCTTAGTACAATCATTAAAAAAATCACCATAAATCAGACTCCATCAAAAAACTCCACCAAAAAAAAAATCCATAAATCAAACTCCACCCAATTTTTGTTTTTGACTATACAGTTCCGGAATAAATATTACCTGTTGCTTTTCAATTCTTGCTTCCTTCCCACTTCTCCTTTATTAAAATATGCCAACTCAATTAAAGAAGGATAACTCATATTCTTCACCGTCAAAAAAAAATAAATTAACGCCATTTCCTTCCTTCTTCCTCCAGTCCCTTTGTTTCAGATGGTGTCTCCATTTCAATTTTGTTTCATCGCCACTGGCTAGCCACACTCCTATCTCATCCTCATGCAGCACAACACCAAGATTGAGGCGATAATGTGAATACTCCATACCAATTTGTTTCGCTCCCTAGAAAACGTGGATGATAGCATCATATATTTCAAATTCATGCATGTTCGACATGTTTTGGTCCTTGGATGATTTTCAATTGTTTTATACATTTAATCCCATGTGTTTTCCGACCAGCCTTCACACACGACTCCTTATACCAGAAACGTAACAGCCAACCCAAAGACTACCACTGCCCTCACCCACCTAGCCGCAGACCAGCGACGGCCTCAGCCGCATAGTCGCTCCATGCCACCATAAACCACTGTGTCATAGCCATTTCCAAGTATCTTTCCTTTGCGAAAATGTGAACTAGGATGATAGCATCATATATTTCAAATTCATGCATGTTCGACATGTTTTGGTCCTTGGATGATTTTCCCCTATCAATCCTGTTTATAAGAAAAAATTAAAAAAAAAAAATGTGTTTTCCGAAAAGATGAAATAAATTATTTTAATATTTTTAATTTTAAATAAATATAAAAATTAATATAATATATAATTATTAAACCCATTTATTTATTAATATATATATATTACAAAAAAAAATTAAGACCAACAGGGACGACGGCGTCAGCCGCAGTAATATATTACGTCGCTCCATGCTTCACCATAGGAAAAAAACCACTCCGCATTGTGTCATAGCCATTTCCAAGTATCTCTCCTTCGCGCCCACCGTGAACCACCATGTGCCGCCGTCCATGCCCCTTGAAGCACGACCCAATCACCAGCATCGAAATTTTTTACGGTGTAGAAGATGAGTTGTACTTTTTTAGTTGAGTTGGCACATTTTAATTGAAGGGAAAGGGAATGGGACAAAGGACGTGGGCACAGTTGATTTCTATCCATAGTCAACACCTTTAACTATTTTCATATGGAAAAACAATCTCCAAACGAATTATTATTAGTAAGCTCTGTATTACAATAAAACCTTAATCTTATCATTTCTTCTTTACAAAATCAAATTGGCTTTTTAGTGAAAAAAGTGAAAGTGATAAAATTGACAAATGTTATGAAGATGAGTACAATTTATATATGTATTTATTTTTCTCTAACAAATAATTGATATACCAAAAATGTTTATTATCTAAAAAAAAACTATTCTACTATTCTTTTCTCTTTCTATTTCCTTTGTTGAGTCATCTAATCTAGCACAACAACTTGTAGCAAAGATCATATTTCTAATTATTTATTTATTTTTTTAGAAGTTTTTTTTCTTAACTTAATTAAATTTTTTCTTTTTGGTTACACAGAGGGCAAAGCCCTAACTAAGTCATACTATGAAGAAAGGAAAGCCCACCAATGCTGTCCAGCAAAATTTGGCCACAACCAATAGGTCGTCTCTCCAAGATATACAACCGCATAAGATAGGAATAAGCCAAGTTGGCTATGAAATTAGCAACCCTATTGCTTTCATGAAGAGAATAAGAAATATGAACCTCCCAAACTTTGCCTCTTATATCACTGATCACCCTAACCAGAGTTGAACGTTAATGAGACTCCAGCCAACCCTTCAACACAAGATTGAATGTTGCCAATGAGTCGGACTCAACCCAAATATGCGTTATTTGATGAGACCAAGCTAATTGGAGCCCAATGTATATGCCCCAAAGCTTAGCAACTAAAACATTGGTAGACCCCAACTTACGAACAAAACCCAACATCCAGGAACCAGAAATATCTCTGAAGGAACCCCAACACCTAGGCAAATGTCCTTCATGCCTACAAGAGCCATCAAGGTCATGACTCTAATTCTTTTGATAGTCACTATATTCAATCTATCATTGTAAGGTTTTGTAAGATAGATCAAAATTTTTAAAAAGTTATGGTCTCCAGATTATCCCTATCTCAAAAGACAAGGATTTAACTCATAAATTAATTACAATTAGAGATAAATTCTCTCAATATGACTAATTCATGATACTGATAAGAATCTGAGTAGTGTCAACAAATGTTAAGTGAGCAAAAGGCTACTCAATAACAAAAGTCGAGATCTCTCTTATTTTTCAGGAGACTTGAGATATAAAGTCCAAAAAATATATGAGGTAAGTGATAATGATATGTGTGAGAGAGCATACAAATCTGTACAAAAATTTAAAAAAATAAAATTACTCCCCAACCTATAAAAATATCAGTCAAATAGCTAACTAGTAATCATCTACTCTAGGATCTCAACAAATCAAGTACAAAATATTAAAACAACAAAATATATACAAGTAGATCATGAGCATGAAAGTTAACACATGATAACACCATAAGAAATTTAATAAAAGTATTAGATAAAAAAAAAAACTATTTACAAACAAATAAAAAAATAAAAACAAAAATAAAAAGAGTAAAATAAATAAATATAAATTATTAATAATTTGTACAACTAATAATAACAAACTTAATTCTCTAAATATTTTTAATGGATCACCATCTGTTGTATTGACATTACAAGAAAATTATAATTTAGCGTTAAATTTTGCGACGAATATAATATCCGTAACTAATATCATGATTTAGCAACATAATTTACGTAAAAAAATTTCTTCGTAGTGATGAGAAAATTTTTATTCTTTTAGCAACGGATTTGCAATTGATGAGTCCATAGCTAAATTTTGCGAGGGTTGATACATCCCAAAATCTTTAAGCGTCCTAAAAATTTCGCACTATTTCATTCTTGCTTTTTTTTTTTTTTTTTTTTGCTTTTTTTAATAAATTTTCTAAAGATTAAAATTATATTATAAATTATAAATATTTTAAAAATAAAAATTTCATCAATCTCCCAAATCTCCCAACCCGTGTCCTCCCTCGTCCTGGTCGTACTCTTTCTCTCTCCTGCTCCTGCCCCAAATCTCTCACTCACCCACCGGCCCAGTCGTATCTCTCACTCTCGTCGCCACTCCTGTTCACCCTTGTCGCCACAGCTCATCGTCTGGGATTGAAGCTCAGCCTCATCAGGTTTGTCCTTGTTGCTCTCTCTCTCTCTCTCTCTCTTTTTTTTCACAATATCTCTATCATGTTCCCAGCCACCAAATCACACAATCTCATAGCACAGAACCTGCGCACCAAGTCCCTTGTGACTGTCTCTGTTCCTCTTATTTGCGTTCCTCTGATTTGCACTCAACAATGGTGAACCTTTCCTCCGTTTTGAGTTCGCATCATTGTTCTCGGTTCTGGTAGAGGAGTTTGAATTAAAAAAATAAAAAAAATAAAAAATTGGTGGCATTTTATTTTGATTCCAATGGCTCGGTTCCAGTTCATGGTGCAGTGACCGAGGCCCTGTTTGATGTGTAGCCTGCAAGATTTGGTGCATTGATGTGGTCATCTTGATTTAATCCCATTTTTGAAGAGGTTAGATCTCAATGGTTTTAAATCTCTATGGTTTTATACTTGACTTCTTTTCTCTAATATAATTTCATTTTCTAAAGAAAAAATATAGCAGGAACTTGTGGTCGAGTAGCTACTGCCATATGTATGAAAATAATTTTCTAAAATTTAAATTTGCTTAGCAGTTTCTGGTTTTAATTTAACATGAAAGAGTATCCATAATGCTGCATCTGCTTATAATTATTTACATCTTTTTCTAGCTATTTTCTTTCACCAAATCAATGTGCCTTCAACACTTGTATAGCATTACATTTCGTTGTAAACTATTATAATTATGTATCATGATCTTTTCTTTAGTTTCTCAGATGTTTGGTGTTTGATGTATCAGATGGTTCACTAAAAGTGGTTGGAAAAGAACCAAAGACGACATAATTCTGGAGGTGATGATGCATGCCACTTATGTTAATTTCTGTTTGCATTATTCCCCCTCTTTAGATCCTAAGTATTTCTATGTAATAATTTCTGTTGATCCAAATTTTTCTTTCCCATTCCCGCTTTTCTTTTACCACAATCTTGGAGAATTACATCAGATTGTTGCTTTCTTTTAAGGAGGATTTGCTCTCCTCTCCCTGATGTTCTTTTTTCCCTTTCTTTCTACTAAATATTCTTCTTTTATCAGATAAAAGAAAAGATAAAGAAAATTAAAGTCACACTGAAAGTATTGTATCCTGGACAGTGGACATTAACCCTATGTTTTAGTGGTTGCTATCAATCACCTTAATCAAATTTTGTTTTTCGCTTTGTTGCAGCTCATAAGTGCCTATGCCATTGCAAAGTTAAGAAAAAAGGGATATTCAAAAAATCAGTTCTACAATGAGGCTGTCAACATGTACAGGGAGGTTTGTACCTGTTATGTTCTGTAGCCTTTACTAAGCTATTGGATGACATGGAATTTTTTCCCGTGTTTGTTTTGTTGGTCACCACACTTTCAATTTGGTTTGCACATCAATCAAATCCTTCATTTTTTCAAATTATTTGGTTAGATATTGGATATTATATTATAAGACTATTTACCATGCTGTTTCATGGGTTTCAGCTTTTTATTTGTTTACAGTAGGGGTGTAAGTGGGTGGTTTGGTTCGGGTTTTGGGGAAAAATAATTTTGAACCAATCAAAATCAATTGGTTCGGTTTGGTTCGATTTTCTTATTTTTCTATAGCAAAATCCGAACCAAACCGAACCAAACATCTACGGATTGGTTTGGTTCGGATGATCGGGTTGACCATTATTTTTTTAACACAAAAATTAGCTATACAATTATACATGCAATACAGAAAAGTGTACATAATGTATCTAAAATTCCAAATAATATTAGAATATAGATCTAAATTCAACAGCTGTTTAAATCATGGAGAATAGATCTATATTAAATTGTATATGAGTATCTGTTTGAATAAAGCAATAGGTTTTAGATACCCAAAATTTACTCATCCACAATCAGTATTGCAGGAAATGTAATTCCATAATGCAAGAAAACATAAGTTTTCCATAACAAAATAGCTATACTTGAGAAGGCATTGACCTTTATCAAGATCAACATCCTCAAAAACAATGATTGGGCTTTTTCCAGCAAGATCTAGTGAAACAGGCTGCCAAGAAACCACAAATTTGATATTACATGAACTCACAAAGAAAAGATAGAGAAAATATCGCAGGAAAAAAAGGATTCCCATTTCTTCTTTTGTATGTGTGTTCTTCATTCTCCTCTAGCTATTAAAATAGAAGGACAGTATCAATTGTACATAAGTTGCAGATAATATCATAATACTGCTTAAAAATACCTTGACCAGCTGAGTTGCGACTGTCATAATCTTGCCCCCAGTTACAAAGCTTCCAGTAAGGGAAATCTGTTGGAAAGATAAATATCAACCACAATGGCACAATAACTTTGCAAACTCAATGACATCATAGTAACAACACTTGCAAGATATAGAACAAGATCCATATAATTTCGATTATACTTATAACTAAAAACAATTGAACCTTGTCTACATCAGGATGGGATGCCAAAGGAGCACCAGCTTCATGGCCTAATCCAGTGACAATATTTAATACACCTAGAGGGAGGCCCACTTCTCTGCATATTTCAGCCAGCTCCAAACAGGTCCTAAAATTATAAATAATAATACAACATGAGAAATAAACATAACAAAGAATCAAGTTTGCAATAGTTGATGAGAACATACACAGATGCCAATTCATATGGCTTCAATATTGCAGTACAAGTGTACAACCAGCAGCCATAGCAGGAGCAACAATCATCAAACTATCACATATTCAACGATCATCAAACTAGTCATTTCAAACTTAAAATTACTAGCCAATGATTCCCTTCAAATTTTCAAACTATGATCACCAACCACATATTCATGCTTCAAATTACTAGCTCCCCACTTAAAGATTCGTATTCTAATTTGTTTCCCAATAAGGGTAAAAAAAAAATCAATTCCCACTTTTAATAACACACGAATGCAGCACCCCATAAACAGACACAAACTCCAGGTACAAACCCGAAGCCATTCCAACACAATGCATAACATAGTCGCAAATTTAAACAATGCAGCACAATTGGCCCAACAAGCGTGTGCATTTTGAGCGTCTCAGTGAGCTGAACGCAAAACCCTAGACCCTAGAAAGATTGAAAAATGAGAATGCAAAACAGTGAGCTTGTGGAGCGTTCTAGCATGAAACGAAAATGCAGAACAAAACCACCAGTGACAACAAAAAAATGAAAGAATGGAAGTACCAAATTGCAGGTATCGTTTCTCTCTCTCTGAAGACCGGATGGAGGCAGAGAGGCGAGCTTGTGGAGGCAGCAGACAGTGAGCTTGTCAGAAGGGATGGAGTGGGAGTGGGAGCAGCGTTGGCGGCGAGCGGCAAGGGGCGACGGGTGAGGTCGACGGGTAGGAGAGGGAGGAGGGTTCGATTTGGGGAAAATATAGAAAGGGGGAACAGGAACTGATTTGGGAAAACTTGAAATGGGTTTCAAGTTTCAACTTTCACGGTTTAGCCTTTAGATTAAAATTAAAATAAGTAAAAAACAAAAAATGGTTTGGTTAGGTTCGGTTCGATTTTGAAATTTTAAATCCGAGAACCGAACCAATTAATCATTAATTGGTTCGGATTTTACCTGAACCAATCAACATACCCAAACCAAACGGAACCAACTTAATTGGTTCGGTTTGGATTGGTCGGGTTATCCAAACCAATTTATACCCCTAGTTTACACAATTACACTGGAGCAAATGCATTCTCCCAAAGCCATGTAGTCATGAATATGTTGAGGCAATTTATTTGTTTGCTAAACCTGTGGGTTCTAACCTTTGTTCACACTGGCTCATATGATCTATTTCTGACTGCTGGTTATGTTGGGCACATTGTTGGAGTACGTGTTATCTAGTATTCCGTTACCTTCAATCTTGAATGTTTCAAAAAGTTTAAAAGGAATGGTTATAAATCCCCATCCCTTGTTTTTGTATCTGCCTCCTTGAAATTTATATGATATGATTATGGTTTGTGAGATAGAATGTTATTCTATAGTAATTTATGGCTTAAGTAATTTTCTCTTGTATTAAAGAACCATAGATCTGGTGTTTTAGATGCTATTGGCTTCCTTGCTAACATACTGTCGACAACCAAAAGGAATAATGGCCTGGATCTGGAGAAATATTCTTGGACTCAGACTCTACAGGAGCTCAATGTGAATGTTCCAGTGCCAAATGGAACAAATCAAGGTTTGTCATCTGTGATATAAAGAAGAACCATCTAAAAGTTGGACTTAAAGGCCAGCCAGCAATTATTGATGTAAGCTTGTACCAAGTTATATCCTTTATTGCAAGAAGATATATCCTACCTACCACATTAGTTCTTTTTCTGATTGATGATTTGTTGTGTCTTTCAGTTGACATTTTTAGTTTGTGTAAAGTTTTTGTAATGCCTTTGCTGACTCATGATTTTAAAAATTCCCAGGGGAGCTTTATCGACCTGTCAAGCCTGATGACTGCTATTGGAGCATAGGTACAGGACTACTAACGAATATATGTATGATCACCAGTTGCATAGCAGGTATTGTGTCCTAATTTTGTTGCCTAATTAGTCATGATTAGACACGTGCATAAGTAAAATTTATATTTTTCTTTCAAGACTCAACTTTGCACATAATTGTCTCTTATTCTGGATTGAGAAAATGAGGAGTGTTGAGTCAATTTATAGTTTGCACATAATTATTAATGCTAATATTGGGCCTTCCAGATGACAAGGTGAGTATTCTTAAAAAGAATTGCAACTTGATTGCTTTATTTTAAATGATCCTGTAAGTGAGGTTATGCCTGCATGGACCAATACTGATGATGGCAGTGTTATTTATCTGGTTTCTAACAATGAGTTATTACCTAAATTAAGCAGCTATAGTTGGCAGATTGTTGTTCTGAATGTTGGAGGTCATACTTCATGTCACACTCCAAATATGCTTCAGTTTGAAAATTTAGAAGAGTTGCCATTGACTATATGGCACTTAAATAAAAGGTCAATTGAAACCAATGCTGTGACTGTGGGTTATATAATGAAGCCTTCTCGTGTGGAAGATTTTGCAAACTATAAAGAATACTCAACTTTGCACCCAAAATTAGCATTAATAATTAGCAAACTATCCCAATATTGGCTTAGTCAAATAGTAGTGTTGAGTTGATGAATATGTTTGATTGTAATGTCTTTATTTCTCTCTCTCTCTCTATGAGTAACTTATTTTTCAAGAAAATTATCAAGTACTTAAAAAGAAAAAACTCTAAGAGCATGTTAGTGACACTTCTAATAAAAACGATGGGGTGGAAGATGACACAATAGAAAGTAGTTGAAGTGAAAAAAACAAAAACAAAAAAAAAAAATTAAAAAAAGAACAAAAAAAAATTAAGAAGTATGTTTATTAATATGTTTGTCGTGTTTATATGTTTGTCAGCAACTTACTAACAACAAAACTAATTAAGGATGACAGAGTAAGGAATAAATTATTTACTCTTGAGACGCATCAAAATTGTTGGCAGAGTAAGGAGTAATTAGGTAGATAACTATATTGTGTGGAAGTAACAATTCAAATTCAGGAAACATATCATGATTGAGTAAATTGTCTTCTTTCTTAAAAATTACATGCTTGGTTATGGATGTTGAATTGGTGGATTGAGAATGATAGAATTATGTCTTGTGAGATTTTGAGCCTATTGATGAATGAATTGAATATTTGTATCATTCTCTTTTTTCTTGTGTGATTTTTACTCATGGAATTGTTACTCTAGAACTTGCTTTGATTCTTTTTGAGACTACATTTTCACATGCATTCGTAAACATGATTGAGACATTTTTTTTTGAAATAGCTACTTTAACCAAATAATAAAAAATGATTGACGCTCAAATAGGCAGTCTTGCTCAGCAGTATATTGTCTCAATATGATATCAAACACTCTTATAGCTTCTTGAAAATTCTCTGATTCTTGTCAACGTAAGGCATTGAAAATGACCTATTTGCCTTTGCTTAATCCCTTTAAGTTTATTTGACCATTTTTTGTTTTGAACTCATTATGTGCCTTAAATGAAAAATCATGTTCTTACCCAGCTTTAGGGAATACGAGAACATTAGCTTTGTCATTGGATGAGTTTTTGAACAAGTGTGGGGGTGTGTATACAGAATGGTTAAAAAAATTGTTTAAATGTATATATTATGTTCATCTTATAAAAAAAATTAAAAAAAAATAAATGTGTAAAGAAGGGTTAACAAAGCAGTAAAAGAAAGGAAAAGAATATGTAAAGGGAATTTGTATTAGGTGGAGTTGGGATGAACTTTCATACTTCTTAATTGAACTCAGCTTTCACGTTTTTTTATTCTCTTTGGTATTTAACTTGTCATATTCATATTACCTTCTCCTTTACCTTGACCTTATTACAACTTTGAATAAAGTCCTCATGATTTGTATGTGCATGTGTTCTGAGTAGTGAAAAAGTAGAAGATAAATAAGCTTATGATAGTGTAATTTTCATGAGTTGAATTGAGCGAAATACTTACCTTTTAAACTCTTGAGGGATTGAGAGTGAATCTTGTGAAGATCTATCATTCTTGACTCATGCTTTTCAATTAAAGTTTCCTTGCTTGTTGGTTTGAGATGTGAAGAAACGTTATCTCATAAATGTTTTGATCCCTTTAATGTTTGGTTGCTCTTCATTCTTAAATATTATTAGAAATTGAGTCTTTTAGAGTGTTTAACTTTTGAGTTTGTGTCATTTTTTTCATAGTTTTGGTCTTGTGTGTTTTGCCCAAGAGTGTAAAAAGTTAAGTGTGGAGAAATTTGATAATCACATATTTGATATATTAATAAATTCTCATCTTTAGTCATTTACACTCTCCATGTACTTAATTGATTGGGTTTGGTTATGTTTTGTAAGTTTGAATTCAAATCAGACTTAATTGATTTTTTTCAGCAAGATTTACGTCTTATACTGTTTCTGTATTTTGGTCATATCTTGAGTTCTAGATGTCTAATAATTATGTATTTTACTTTGTAGGAAAGCTAAGAGAGAGCTCTACAACTTTCATGAAGAGCTCTAGGTCAAAATCAGACATCTAGTGAAACTAATTGGGCTTGGAAGTCAGAACACGAGTTTTGTGATTAGAACCTGAACAGTGTGCAGTAATCAAAGCATAACTCAGGCTGTAAGAACTGAATTGGGTTGAAATTTTGGCATTTGCAAGTTAAGACTCATATCTACAACTTTCATGAAGAACACAAGACTCATTTCGGATTGCTTAGAGGTCATATTGGGCTTCCAAGTTAGAACAAAGGAACTATAGCTAGGCCTGAGTAGTGTGCGGTAATCAGACCATATCTCGATTTGTAGGAATGCTTTTGGGCTCAAACCAACGACATTTGAAAGTTAAGATCCAGGCCTATAACTTTCATGAAGATTATTTTTCAATTTTTTGACGCATTCAATGACTTCAGCATCAAATGATTTCGGAGACAAAGAATCTCAATAATTTTTCATTCATCAAAAGTCATTTAGCATTTTTCACTCATTTTTCACTCATTCACTCACTCATAAATCAGTCCCCTTGTCATTTTGTATCCCTAATCCTCTATAAAAGGGAGTATTGGCTGGTCATTTGAATAATCTTGGTCTTAGAGATCAAGATTATGCTATTTTGTTATTTGTTTATCTTGTTGTAATTTTTTTTTGTTCTTTTTTTTTGAAGAAGAAGATTATAACTTCAATTTAGAACAAAAGAAAATTACAACAAGATAAATAAATAACACAGTAGCATGATCTTGATCTCTAAGATCAAGATTTTTTAAATGATCAGCCAAGGTTCCCTTTTATAGAGGATTAGAGATACAAAATGACAAAGGGGTTGATTCATGAGTGAGTGGATGAGTGGAAAATGAGTGAAAAATGTTAAATGACTTTTGATGAGTGAAAAATTATTGAGATTCTTTGTCTCCGAAATCATTCAGTGCTGAACTCATTGAATGCGTCAGAGAATTGAAAAATGGTCTTTATGAAAGTTGTAGACCTAGATCTTAGCTTTCAAATGCCGTTAGTTTGAGTCTAAAAACATTCCTACAACTCGAGATATGGTCTGATTACTGCACACTGCTCAGGCCCAGCTACAATTCTTCTGTTCTGACTTGGAAACTCAATATGACCTCTAAGCAATCCGAAATGAGTCTTGTGTTCTTCATAAAAGTTGTAAATACGAGTCTTAACTTGTAGATGTCAAAATTTTAGTCCAATTCAGTTCTTACAGCCCGAGTTATGCTCTGATTATTATTTGTGATGATCCTCAAGTACACGGGTCGACAAGTAATATATGAGAGTTAGAGTATCGTGTCCTCAGGGATTGACAATTAGAGAAATGCTAAACTTAATCAATTTTCTCATTTTTATCCAAGCAATCGAATTGTGAGAGTGATTTGTAATTAAAATAACAAATTAAAAGAAATAGAACAAAAATGCACCAAACACCGAATACACAAGAGAAAGATGAGAATTCACAAGCATCTAATAACGAGTTGGTTTTGTTAGCTAAAACAAGCAATAGTTAAAAGCCTATGTCTAGGACAAATATCCATGTGAAACCTAATTAGTGTCCATGTGAATTAGCATAAGAATCACTCATTGAGATCAATTATCAAACACTTGTTATGCATGACTAATGGGTATGTGTCTATCCCATTAGCTAATCAACACATTCAATCCAATAGAATGTAATTGAACATACATCAACCATACCATATCCATATTCATAACACTCTATTTCTAGTTCAATTAGAATATTAAAATCATGCAATTGATGGCCAATCAATAACAAGCATTAAGCATAGATATAGAAGAACAAAATTAATTTCATTGATAGAAACCCAACAAATATACAGGATATTCAAATTCCATAGCAAGATCCTAAAGAGCCTCTAGATTAAGATTTAGTTACACATCATGAAAGAAGAGAAAATTAATGGAGTCATGAAATCCATCAAATTACACATTAAGAGAGAAAAGGGGAAGAATGAATAAGAATGATAAGAATCCAATGTTTGATCTTCCTATTTGATCTTGATTCTTCACTTGAATCACCTCAATCTTTCAAGGTTTTCTCCTCCTCTCCCTTTCTCTATGAAGTTCGTGCTTGGTCCAAAACAGAAGCTCCCCTTCCAATTCCGAAAATCAGATATTAAAAGCTAATTTTCGTGGATCAGGATTTTTTCCACGCCTAGGCGTGGTTATGAAGCACGTGGTGTCAGGTGCTGGTCATGCCTAGGCGTGACTTTTACACGCCTAGGCGTGGAGCTCTCTGCTTGCGAATCTTGAAATACTAAAAGGGCCACGCCTAGGCGTGATTTTGCCACGCCTAGGCGTGGGTTGGCTGCCCTTGCGTCACTCTTGCATCCTTCTTCATTTTAGCTCTTCTTTGCTTCTTTATCCCTTCCAAGATCTTCCTATCTTGAATACTTGCATCAAGACAATGTCAAAGTCCATCAAATCATGATCAATTCAAATTCTTTAAATAAAATCCTCAAAGATTCAATTATCAATTACAAGCTTAAATAATCAAAGTCCTATATGAATTGATCATTTGGCCTATAAAACTTAAGGATAACATGCTCATATACATTCAAATTCAAGTGAAATAACTTCATTTTCAGAAGTTATCACACCCCCGAACCTAGAGATTTGCTAGTCCTAGAGCAAACTAAACCAAGCAAGGGAAGAATGAATACACTCCAATACAAAGAGCCAAAAACATGGGGCAAATTGAATTAGAGCATATCTAGCTTTCAATCATCTTTCATACCCTCAGAAATCACATCTCAACCTTACACAAGGTTCACACATGCAACAAATTTTCCAATTATCATGATTACCATTGAATGTAAATTTTTGCACATGAATGAATAATTTTCCTAACTCATGTGTTTAAGATCCTTTCCTAATCTTGAAGAGCAAGATGAATGAATTTATAAAATGCACATGCACTCTTATAAGAATTTTCATCCCTTTCTCAACTAATGTAGGCAACACATAATCAAAGATCATAAGGGTCTTTTAAGCTTGTAATGTGAGGTTAAGGGTAATGGCTAAGAAGGAAGGGGAAAGATTTAAAATCAAATATCATACACACAATCACACACTTCCATTGAATCAAGTCAATCATGCAATATGTACAAAAAGATCCAATATGAAAAAATCAACTCTCTTTATTCCTTTTTTTTTATGTACACATTCTTTTTCTTTGCAAAAGAGGGCCTTCTGTATAGCTCACACATTTTTATTTTACTTACTTTTTTTATTTTGATTTTTAACAAGAGTTTGTTCCATAAAGATCCTGATTTTCTATTACCATGTAAAAATTAATTTGGCTCAACTCAACAAAAATGCTTGATTATGCATTCAACAAGGGACATGTAATCAAGGATAAAATGATTTTTCACATGCAGGGTTAATAGGGTGGAAAAATGAGGTTTAAAGAAGAAAAAATTAGGTCGCACACACGCACACTAGGCTTCAAAAGGGGTATTAGGGAACTCATTCAGTCAAGGTTGGCTTGAAAGGCCCAATCAGTCCAAAGAATTGCCCTAGTCATTTCCTTGAAAACACATCATCTAGGATTTCGCCTTGAAAGGGAATCAGACAAGCTTCTAAGATGCAGATTGAATATACACATGCCTTTTATAAATTTTCTCCACTCATGCATTTCATTTATATTCCAAGATCTACCACACATGCGACAAGGAAATACACTAATACACAAATATAGCAAAAAGTGTAAGCACAAAATTTGAAATTTTTACATGTGATTTCCCAAGCAATGAGGCATATCTGTGATCCACACAATCATCGGATAGTCAAATCAAAATTCCAGCATGCACAAGTTCAACTTGGCTCTCAACACACTCATCAATTTAGCGCATAATTCAAGCAGCCCACTAATCCTAATCAAGCACTCTCAGATCCACAAATTTGGAAAAGCAAAATAAGACCAAACTAAAATTATTAACAACTAAGATTTAAAGTTTTAACCAAATGAACTGTTCTAACTTCAATGCAAAAACAAAGGAATGAGAGGGAAGTCTATATATATCATCAAAAACTGATTCAACAAGTAACAGAAAAAAAAAATTCTCCCCCAAACCTAAGTCATGCAGTGTCCCACTGTATACAAAAGAAGGAAAGTATTCAATAAGTACATACAGTGAACTGAAAGTAAAGACAGAAAAACGAAGCAGAAAAGAGCATGAAAGCAATAGGCCCTGGTGCCTCAAAGTAAATCGGCCTCATCAAACAAGTTAGCATCCTCATCAGCGCCCATCTCAGTATCATCAATAGGTGGTAGAGGGGAAGCTGAAACTGGTGGAGCAGCAACTGGTGGCAACACTGGAAAGTCATCCATTGGGCGTCCCTGACCCATAGCTAACTAGTGGATGCTCTTATAGATAGTAGTTAGGCGCTGATCAACTGAAGCCGCCCAAGCAGCATCAAACACTGGGGTAGGTGGTGGGACAGGTGCAGGGGCAGGCTCAGGAGCTGGTGCAGGGGCAGGCGCTGGAGCTGTAGCTGGAGGCTAGGTTGGACCATGCCTGCACTTCTCCTGGGCACTCATGATAGTGTGCACTGTCCTCTCCGTCATGGGGGTCTTTAACTTTACTCGGACTTCAGTGTCCTTCCAAGCCACCTTTGCTTGCGCACATAGCTGACATATGAGGAAGGGAAAAAATAATGACTTGAGCTTTGAGGTGATGCACAGTCAGATTTGATCATAAAGTATCTGAGCGGTGTCCACATGAAGAAGATTATGAATCGCATAAAGCATGTAGGCGCGCTCGGGATAAATCTCCGACCTATGCTCAGTGGGAAGCAAACAGGAACACACAAAGTGATTCCACGGGCGCAGCTCACAGCGCAAACTTTCCTGCTTGATAAATTTGATTGAATTATCAGTGTTCCTTTGAACCTGAACAGGAAAGGTTGAGTCACAGATATTATCCATCACAGTGCTAAAGGGGGTGCCCCCTTGCTCCTCAGGTAACTGCAACTCACAGTACAAACACACTAGTGGAGGGGGGCCAAGGTCCATGACTTGCCGGATATGCTCAACTGAGTAATCAACTGTCCGTCTTCTAACTCTAGCAGTTGTAGAAGACCGTTGCTCAGCATGGGCGTTGGCATAGAACTCTTTAACCACTGCAGCTACTGGTTCTTCAGTGGGATGTTCAGCAAAAGTTGCCCAATGAAAAGTAGCTGTGACGTGTGAGATGGCCGGATAACGCACCACATTTAAGTCATGGAACCCCCTTTCTGGTATGATATTTATCTTTCTCAAGTGCTTCCAGAAGTGGTCAAAGGCCTTTTGAGAAATGAAAGTGGCTGGGTCATATACTGGAATTGCTTCACTGTCATCAGTGTTACTTGGCCCAACTTCAACAGTTTTTCTTTGACACTTTGACATGGTTTGTAAAAAACCTGAAAAGAAGATGGTGCTAGTTAGTATCATTGAAACAGATAATGAAAAATGCTTCCAACCAAATCATTCAAACTAAATGAGAACAAAATTTAATGCAAACATGCAACCCAATGAAGAACAAGTGTCAACTCAAGCAAAGTCACAATTGAGAAGCATTGAGAATGAAGCTTACTCTAGCAGAAAAGTCAAATCTAGGCCACCCCCAAACTGAGCTAGAAAATAGCATGCCCCAGTAAGCAACCAAATACAAGATTAAACAAGTCATGAGGAAACAAAATAGCAATTTAAACATACACAGGTTCAAACAGAACAAGTATGACACCAGTAAGCCTAATTTATTATGCCCATTAAAACCCCCAAACCTACACAAGGATCATTTACAGCCTAGCCAAACACAGCCCAACCAATGCACAACCCAATCAGTTCACAACCAACCTACCATTCGATGACCCAAAATTGGCAACAGATCCTATTAAAAACCATAGGGTGGCTCAAAATTAATCAACACCTCAAGTATGTCAAATGACATATGATTAACACAAATAGAAATTAACATGGTCCTTGTTCAGCAGAAATGACCAATCCACAAGCCCAACAGAAATCAAAATTTCCAAACCATAACAAGTTAGCAATTTAGAAATTGAGAAGCAAAATATGTATAATCTGCCAAACATGCAAATAGAGTATATGATAACCAAATTAAATAGAAATAGCAGGGAAATGGAAAAAACAAACTAACTTTGAGGGAACAGAAAATGAGCAAGGCACCCGAAGCTAGCAAGAAACCCAAAACAAACAAAATAAATAAATAAATAAATGGTACGGTGTATTGGCCGTTTGGTGGGGTAAAGTGGTGGTGGAGTGAGAAATGGTGGGGAAAGAAGGTGAGGAGGGGGTTAAGGTGGGGAGGTGAGGGAGAAATGGTAAAGAAGAAGAAGAAAGAAGTGGTTGGGTTTTTATGGTGGTGTTGGGTTCGCGGAGGAGAAGGAAGAAGTGATGAGAAAGATGAAGAAATGAAGAGGAAAGAATGAGGTATGTGAAGGAGAAATGGTGAGGCTCGTGGATGAAGAAGAGAATGTGGGTGATGGAGAAGTGGTAAGGACGAAGAAGGAGAGGAAGAGATTGAGGAATTTAGGGATTTATGGAAATAGGAAGGTCTGTGGAGGAATGAGAGAATGGGGGGAAAATTAGGGATTTAGGAGCGAATGGGTAAAGAATGCTGCGTTTTGTGCAGCAACAGACCCATCACGCCTAGGCTTGTATTTTTCACGCCTAGGCGTGGATTTTTTTTTGAATGATTATTATTATTATTTTATTTATTTTATTTTAAGGAACAGAAAACCCACGCTTAGGCATGTGAGAGTCACACCTAGGCGTGATAGTCGTAGGAAAACTGAACTGATAAGGCAGAGACCACTATGCCTTGACTTGATAAATCCATGCCTAGGCGTGGGTGTCTCTGAAAAAATAAGATTGATAAGGCTAAGAGCTCCATGCCTAGGCATGATTATCACACGCCTAGGCGTGACCTTCTGGACTTCAAAATTTAGCAGAAACAGCCTTATGACCCCATATTCATGCTTCCAACACCTCATTCACTCATTCAAACAACTAAGAAACATAACTACAATATGTACACAAGCAAAGCATCAAATTGAAAAACAAAGACTATAGAAGAATCAAAACAACACCAAAAACTAAGAAACAAAATGCAAAATCATGCAATAAAGTGTCCTAAACTAGGAGATAGGGTAAGAAATTGGGTTGCCTCCCAACAAGCGCCTTATTTATAGTCCTGGCTAGACTTTGCAGATTTTCAAGATGGGGGAGCCAGGGTGAGTGAGGTTTTGTGCCTCTCCACCTCACCACCTAAGTAGAGCTTGAGCCGCTGGTCGTTGACATTGAAGGTTAACTTTGAAACTGGATCCTCTAAGGTTACAGCACCATGGGGAAACATTTCCATCACTAAAAATTGACCTGACCATCGGGATTTGAGCTTGCTAGGAAACAGTTTCAACCTTGAGTTGAATAAGAGGACCTTCTGGCCTGACGCAAAGCTTCTTGGGATAATATGCTTGTCATGCCACCTCTTTACCTTCTCCTTGTACAGTTTAGCATTCTCATATGCTTGCAAGCGAAATTCCTCTAATGCATTCAGCTGCAATAATCTCTTCTCCCCACAAGCTTTGGAATCCCAATTCAATTGTTTGATGGCCTAGTAAGCGTGGTGCTCAAGTTCAACAGGAAGATGGCAAGCCTTGCCAAAGACCATTTGATATGGAGACATGCCAAGAGGGGTTTTGTAAGCAGTGCGATAAGCCCATACAGCGTCATCCAACTTCTTAGACCAATCCTTCCTAGAAGGGCTCACAATTTTTTCAAGAATCCGCTTCAACTCTCTATTAGAAACTTCAGCTTAGCCACTGGATTGTGGATGGTAGGCTGTGGCTACCCTATGTTTCACACCATATTTAGCAAGTAGAGTAGCAAAATGCCTGTTGCAGAAGTGTGATCCTCCATCACTGATAATGGCTCTAGGGGTCCCAAATCTTGTGAAAATGTTCTTTTTGAGGAAAATAAGAACCACCTTGGAATCACTAGTTAGTAAGGCACAAGCTTCTACCCACTTTGACACATAATCCACCGCCATAAGGATGTAGCGGTTACCAAAAGATGATACAAAGGGCTCCATAAAGTCAATGCCCCACACATCAAAGAGCTTCACTTCCAGAATGGAATTCAAGGGCATCTTATTCCTCCTGGAGATATTTTTGGTTTTCTGACATCTATCACACTTTGCTGCAAATGAGTAGGCATTGCGAAACAGAGTTGGCCAATAAAAACCAGATTGCAACACCTTAGCCGCTGTTCGTTCACCCCCATAGTGACCTCCATATGGTGAAGCATGACATTGCTCGAGTACAGCACTAGTCTCTTCCATAAGAATGCACATTCGAAGCACATGATTAGCACCTTGTTTAAAGAGATATGGCTCATCCCAAATATAATATCGGACATCACGGAGGAATTTCTTCTTCTGCTGATAAGACAATTTAGATGGTACCAATCCACTCACAATGTAATTAGCAAAATCAGCATACAATGGATCTGAACTAGCAAACACAGCAAATAGTTGTTCATTCGGGAATGTCTCACAAATCAAAGCTGGGTCCTGTTGATATTGCTCATTTTCTAACCTAGAAAGATGGTCAGCCACCTGATTTTCAGCACCCTTTCGATCTCTAATCTCAAGGTCAAACTCTTGCAGTAATAACACCCAATGAATCAACATTGGCTTAGCATCCTTTTTGCTCACTAGATACTTGATGGCTGAGTGATCCGTGAAGACAATGACTTTAGTACCAACCAAATAAGCCCGGAATTTGTCAAATGCAAAGACAACTGCAAGGAGCTCCTTCTCAGTGGTAGTGTAGTTCAATTGAGCATCAGTGAGTGTCCGGCTCGCATAATAGATGGAGTTCCTTTGGCCCAATACTGCTCCAATAGCCTAATCATTGGCATCACACATGAGCTCAAATGGTAAGGTCCAATCAGGAGTGGTAATAATGGGCGCTGAGACAAGTCTATTCTTCAGCTCCACAAAGGCTTCCATACATGACTCATCAAACTTGAAGGGCACATCTTTTTCCAACAAATTACACAGTAGTTTGGCAAGTTTGGAAAAGTCTTTGATAAACCTTCGATAAAATCTGGCATGCCCTAGGAAACTCCGAACTCCTTTCACTGAAATTGGTGGTGGTAGTTTCTCAATCACCTCAATCTTAGCTCTATCCACCTCCATTCCCTTATGTGACACTCTATGGCCAAGTACTATGCCCTCTTAGACCATAAAATGACATTTCTCCCAATTAAGCACTAAGCTTGTCTCCTCACACCTTTGAAGCACAAGGGCCAAGTTATGGAGACACTCATCAAAGGAATCACCAAATACAGAGAAGTCATCCATAAATATCTCCAAACAGTTCTCCACCATGTCAGTGAAGATAGTCATCATACATCTCTGAAAGGTAACTGGGGCATTGCACAACCCAAAGGGCATTCTTCTGAAAGCATAAGTACCATATGGGCAGGTGAAGGTTGTCTTCTCTTGATCATCTGGGGAAATGGCAATCTGGTTATACCCTGAATACCCATCCAAGAAACAGTAAAAAGCATGTCCTACCAACCTATCCAGCATCTGATCAATAAATGGTAATAGGAAATGATCCTTTCAGGTTGCAGTGTTAAGCTTCCTATAGTCCATGCAAATGCGTCATCCTGTGATAGTCCTGGTGGGAATCAAATCATTATTCTCATTAAAGACCACAATCATCCTACCCTTCTTAGGCACGCACTGAACTGAGCTTACCCATTTGCTGTCAGAGATAGGGTATATTATACCCGCATCTAGCCACTTAATGATCTCCTTCTTGACCACCTCCTTCATGATAGGATTGAGGCGCCTTTGATGTTCAATTGTTGGCTTATGATATGCTTCTAGCAATATTTTGTGCATGCATATGGTGGGACTAATGCCTCTGATATCTGCAATAGACCACCCCAAGGCCCATTTGTATTCTCTGAGCACTGTGAGCAACTTGGATTCTTGCTCCCCTGACAAAGATGAAGAGATAATGACTGGCAATGTGGATGAATCCCCCAAGTATGAATACCTCAAATGATCAGGCAATGACTTGAGCTCTAACTTGGGAGGAGTGATTACAGAAGGCTGGAGAATGGGCTTGTTAGAAGGTATGTTCAACGGTTCAAAGCCTGGTTTCCTGAAAAACTTAGCAGATGAGTCAAGCAGTTTAATACATTCCAAAACATCTTCCCTATCTACATGCTCATATATGGATATCAATGATAAAACAAGGGAATCATCAGTGAAATTAGCATGGAATGCATTATTAACTACTTGATCAATCATACCTATGTAAGAACACTCTTCATGATCATTTGAAAATTTCATGGCTTTGTAAATATTAAAAGTTACATTCTCATCATTGACTTGCATAGTGAGCTCACCTTTTTGAACATCAATTATAGTTTTACCGGTGGCTAGGAAAGGCCTTCCAAGAATCAATGGTACATTGCGGTCTTCCTCCATGTCTAGGATGATGAAGTCTACTGGAAAAATGAACTTGTCGACCTTGACCAAGACATCTTCTATGACCCCCTTAGGATAAGTGAGAGATCGATCGGCTAGTTGCAAAGTAACCGAAGTTGGCTTCATCTCCCCCAAACCTAGCCGTTGGAAGATGGATAGAGGCATCAAGTTTATGCTTGCCCCTAGGTCACACAAAACTTTTCCAAAGAATTGGTTGCCAATGGTGCATGCAATGGTGACGCTCCCTGGATCCTTCAACTTAGGAGGTAGCTTGTTTTACGAGATGGCACTGCATTCTTCAGTGAGTGCAACAGTTTCATAATCCCCAAGCATTCTCTTCTTAGACAAGATGTCCTTCATAAACTTCATATAACTAGGCATTTGTTCCAAAGCCTCAGTAAACGGTATGTTTATGTGAAGTTTCTTGAAAATATCCAAAAACTTTTGGAATTGAGCATCCAGTTTTTGTTTAGCTAGCCGGTTGGGGAAAGGTGGAGGTAGTGTATAAGACTTGTCCTCCTTCTTGTTGTCTTCAACCTTTCTCTCTGCTAGCTCTTCATTCTTGTCAACCTCATTGTTCACAACTAATTCATCTTTTGCAACTTCAACTTCTTTTTCAAGTAGTTTGGTCTTCACATTTCCTTTAATTTCTTTCTCACTCCTCAGTGTTATAGCCTTGCAATGCTCCTTGGGAGAACCTCCTGGATTATTGATGGTGTCACTTGGAAAACTCCCTTGAGGCCTATTACTTAAGGCTTGGGCAAGTTAGCCAACTCGAGTCTCAAGATTTCTCAAGGAAGCCGCTTGACTTTGCATTAAAGCACCATAGGAAGCAAGCCTTGAGTCAGTCTTAGTCATATACTCTTGTTGGCTAGTCATGAACTGAGCAAACATCTTCTCCAAATTGGAAGTTGAAGTTGATGTTGAAGTTTGGGCTTGAAGGGGGCTTTGTTGTTGAAAACCTGGAGGAGCACGGGGGGCTTCTCTAGTCTGATAAGAAGAGGAAGAAGGATCTTGAACTTTTCCACCCCATGAGAGATTAGGATGGTTCTTCTAACTAGGATTATAAGTATTGCCAAAAACATTGTTGTGAATTGGCTGACGGAATGGATTTGCATATTGTACACTTTCCAAGCTAGCTGTACAATTAATAGTTGAATGAAGGTCCCCACAATGATCACAAATTTTAGTTGAGATATTAGCTCCACTTGCTACAGAATTGACTCCCATGGTGTCCAACTTCTTAGAAAGAGCTGCCACTTGAGCTGTAAGCGATGTAAGAGCATCAACTTCATGAATACCTGCTGCTAATCTCTTGGGAGTAACTCTCTCAGCTGGCCACTGATAATTGTTGTTAGCCATCTCCTCCAAAAGGTTGTAGGCTGCATCCACAGTCTTGCTCATGAGAGCCCCTCCAACTGCTGCATCAATTATGGAACAAATGGAGGTTGTCAAGCTGTTGTAGAAATTATGTACCAACATCCATTTTGCTATGCCATGGTGGGGGCACTTCCTTAGTAAATCTTTAAATCGCTCCCATGCCTCATATAAAGTCTCTCCTTCAAACTGCCTGAAGGACAAAATGTCATTCCTGTACTTCATTGCCTTCATGGGAGGAAATAATCAGTCCAAAAACTTCTGAGCTAGCTCTTCCCAAGTAGTGATGGAATGCTCAGGTAAGGAGTGAAGCCAGGCTTTGGCCCTATCTCTCAAGGAAAAAGAGAAGAGCCTCAAGCGAGCCGTATCATTAGTCATCCATTGATGTTTGAAAGTATCACAAATCTCCAGAAAGTTGGCTAAATGAGCATTAGGATCTTCATGGGGTAGATCCGCAAATTGTAAATTATTCTGAACCATCTGGATAATAGCAGGCTTGATCTCAAAAGTTTGTGCTTGTACAGCTGGCCTTCTAATGCTAGATTGAATGTCTCTAGCATTTGGAGTGACATACTCCCTTAAAAGTCTTTCAGCATTCACTTCTTCTGCCATCTCCGATTCACTATCCAATTCAAGTGTCTTCCCTTGTACTAGTCGTTCTCTTAGCAATCTACGAAAAGTCCTCTCGATCTCAAGATCGTAAGGAAATCGAGATACACTTTGAGTCCTTCGCATACAAGAGCTAAGTACCAAAAAAACAAAACAAACAAATAAAACTTGAAATAAGAGTTGTGAATTGAATTAAGAAATAACACAAAATCTAAATTCAATCCCCGGCAATGGCGCCAAAAACTTGTTTGTGATGATCCGCAAGTGCACGGGTCGATAAGTAATATATGAGAGTTAGAGTATCGTGTCCCAAGGGATTGACAATTAGAGAAATGCTAAACTTAACTAATTTTCACAAATTCTTATCCAAGCAATCGAATTGTGAGAGTGGTTTGCAATTAAAATAACAAATTAAAAGAAACAGAACAAGAATGCACCAAACACCGAATACACAAGAGAAAGATGAGAATGATTAAGGCCTAGGGGTCCCTATTCACTTGCTACTTCAATGAATAACTTGCGATTCACAAGCATTTAACAATGAGTTAGTTTTGTTAGCTAAAACAAGCAATAGATAAAAGCCTATGTCTAGGGCAAATACCCATGTGAAACCTAGTTAATCCGTTATGTGTCCATGTGAATTAGCAAAAGAATCACTCATTGAAACTAATTATCAAACACTTGCTATGCATGACTAATGAGTATGTGTCCATCCCATTAGCTAATCAACACATTCAATCCAATAGAATGTAATTGAACATACATCAACCATACCATATCTATATTCACAACACCCTATTTCTAGTTCAATTGGAATACTAAAATCATGCAATTGATGGCCAATCAATAACAAGCATTAAGCATAGATATGAAAGAACAAAATCGATTTCATTGATAGAAACCCAACAAATTTACAAGATATTCAAATCCATAGCAAGATCCTAAAGAGCCCTTAGATTAGGATTTAGTTACATATCATGAAAGATGAGAAAATTAATGGAGTCATGAAACTCATCAAATTACAAATCAAGAGAGAAAAGGGGAAGAATGAACAAGAATGATGAGAATTCAATGCTTGATCTTCCTCCTTGATCTTGATTCTTTACTTGAATCACCTCAATCTTTCAAGGTTTTCTCCTCCTCTCCCTTTCTCTATGAAGTTCGTGCTTGGTCCAAAACAGAAGCTCCCCTTCCAATTCCCAAAATCAGATATTAAAAACTAATTTTCATGGATCAGGATTTTTCTCACGCCTAGGCTTGGCTTTTCCACGCCTAGGCATGGTTATGAAGCACGTGGTGTCAGGTGCTGGTCACGCCTAGGCGTGACTTTTACACGCCTAGGCGTGATTTTGCCACGCCTAGGCGTGGGTTGGCTGTCCTTGCTTTTCTCTGACATCATTCTTCATTTTAGCTCTTCTTTGCTTCTTTATTCCTTCCAAGGTCTTCCCATCTTGAATACCTACATCAAGACAATGCCAAAGTCTATCAGATCATGATCAATCCAAATTCTTTAAATAAAATCCTCAAAGATTCAATTCTCAATTACAAGCTTAAATCATCAAAGTCCTATATGAATTGATCATTTGACCTATAAAACTTACGGATAGCATGCTCATATACATTCAAATTCAAGTGAAATAACTTCATTTCCAGAAATTATCAATTACTGCACATTGTTCAAGTTTTAATCACAAAACCCGTGTTCTGACTTCCAAGCTTAATTAGTTCCACTAGAAGTCCGATTTTGACCTAGAACTCTTCATGAAAGTTGTAGAGCTCTCTCCTAGCTTTCCGACAAGATAAAATACATAATTATTATACATCTAAAACTCAAGATATGGTCAAAATACAGAAATAATGTAAGACGTAAATCTTGCTGAAAAAAATCAATTAAGTCCAATTTGAGTCTAAACTTACAAAATATAACCGAGCTCAATTAATTAAGTACATGAAAAGTGTAAATGACTAAAAATGAGGGTTTATTAATGTATCAAATATGTGATTATCAGAAAGTGACACATTTGAGGAGTGAAGATGATATAACAGCAGAACATGGCTTAGATAATCAATGGGTTGAAGTTGTTGGTGGGCCAAAGAAAAGCAGAATTTATGGCCTAGGATCTCAATCATATGTGGTTTGTCTACTAAATTTTAGAGTTGGTACTTCTAATGCTTCCACACATTATTATTCTAACACACCTGAGTTTGAAGAAGCTGTCCAACGTGAGATTGAGAAAAGGCTAGGAGATGTGAGAGCAGTGGTTCAAGAGGTGGTACAACAGGAGGTGCAAACTGCTGTTAGGCTAGTTTCAAGGACTTTTCAGATAGATAATCTTACACAAGCATCACCAAATGGTCTTAGTTCATCCACGCCATGAATATAACTTTTGCATAGATAGTTTTAGACTTAACTTTTGCTTAGGAAGATACAACTTGTGCAGGTCTATGTAAAACAATTTGTGCCATGTTGCCATTATCTTTTGATATAATGTAAATAGTTTCAAACTATTTGTTTGGAATGATATTTTGGACTATGTTAACATATATTTGATGTTATGCAACTAATTATGGATACTATTTTATGTTTACTAGTTTTTTATTGTATTCAATTTATGAGAAATAAAATTGGGGTTACATATTATATTTTAAAAAAAAAAAGCATAAGTTGCTGACTATTAGCGACGGATTAGTCCCTTGCTAAACGTAATTTGGGATTAGTCGTATATGCTGATGTGGCACAAATTTAGCGACAAATTTGCATGGGAATAATTTGTTGCTAATTTAGTGATGAACTCATTTTCGTCGCTAAATTTTAGCATGGAGCAATCTAGCAATGACTTTAGCGACAAACGAAAATTTGTCGCTAAATTAAGTTTAGCGACGAATTTTCCCCATTTAGTGACAGATTTTCCCCATTTAGTGACAAATTTTCCCCATTTAGTGACAAATTTGTCCGTAGCTAAATCTTAATTTTCTTGTAGTGTGAGATCTTTAAAAAAAATATAAAAATAGAAAATAGAGTCGCCATCAGTTTTATTTGAATTAGGAAAAATTGAAAAAAATTTATTAAAAAATAGTCATTGAAACCAGATTAGATTTGAGAGTCGATTATATATAGCGAAGGGTGAAAACTTAATCCTACAACACCCCTAACACATCCGTCCTGAGACAGTTACCTTAAGTCAGTTGTGCAAATTTTTGACAATTCTTGAAAATATTTGTTTTAACCATTTTGTTAAAAGATAAACTAAATAGACAAATAAATCATGAAAATTTAATTTTTGACTTAACAAAATAGAGATTCTGCTCCTACGTATCCCCGAGTGCAATGAAAAACTTAAAATCATGTCATTCTTTAAAAAAAATATTTGTTAGTTGGTTTGTTTTAATTATTTAAAAATTTGTCATTTTTTTTGTTTAAAAAATTAATTTGTAAAATTTGAATTAACAAGTTGTCACTATTCAGTTAATTTTCAATGCTACATTTGATAGTCAATTAAAATATATACCAATAATACATAATTATGCCATGTAGCCCGAGTTGATAGAAAAATAAGAATAGATTTTATCTTATTAATTCAAACTCGATTTAATTTTTAAGAATCCAAAGTTACATAGGAACAAAAAGGATAAATGTAATATAACGTGGTGAAGAATGCTTTGCGTGTGTGAGTTAATTGTAATAGCTCATGTTGAAGAAGTAAAAGGATATATATATATATATATACACACACACACACACCAGAGAGCAGGGTGAAGATCACGGGAAAGGCAAAAAAGACAGGATGAAAGAATGTAGGAGAGCAGACAGACTGCTTTACATGGTATGTGAATGCAATGTAGAAAAATAACTTATTAAAGCATTAGAACCAGAGACTAAGCTCGGTATAAAATAGAAATAAAACAGAAGTTAAAGCATAAGAGGAAAAGTGGGAAAGCTGATTATTATTACAAGATTGGAAGAGGGGAAAGGGGGGAGAGTTTCTCTCACTAACCTCTCTAAAGGGATCTAAAATTATGCATGCCTAACATCATGGGCAGACATCCATTTAAAGACTAAGAATTTAGTATTTCAACAGTAACGCTATAGTATCCCGCTACAGTGAACAGTAAAACAATAATCAGTCGCACCGCTACAGTGAACAGTGTTCAACAGTAGTCTTCCACAGCTTGCTACAGGGTTCGACGAAAATTAGTTTTCGATAATGAATATTCTTCGATAATGAATATTCTTCGACAATGAACAGTGTTCGACAATGAATATTCTTCGATAATGAACAGTGTTCGACAATGAATAGGTTTTGTCTATTCATCATCCTTCCGGTCAATTACATAACAGTCATCTTCATTCTGATTTGCAGAATCTTCAGACAAGGTGATTAAAGGACAAGGAGAACCAGATTTTTTAGGGACTGACTCTTTGCTAATAGCATCGTCCATGTCTTTGTAAAGTCTGAGAACATCTTCCAAATTTTGGAATAGATGAGCTTTGTCGGAATAGGAAGCAATAGCAGCCAAGATTTTTGATTTCTGATTCAAAAATTGACAATTAGCTTCTTCAGCAGTCTTGAGAAAACTAGGATTCTGTTGGAACCATAGTTTGATGTTGTCGGGAGATGCTCTGGAGGCGTCGAAATCAGCCCACCATTTGGCATATGCTTGTCTTTGTAGTGCAGGGAGGAGATTGGGGAGACCATCATGAGTCTGATACTTGTACTGCCAGGAAAGTATCCAGGCAAGAGAGAGCTTGGAGAAGAAGTGGAGATTGACAGGAAATAAATCATCACCTGCATCAAACTTCTTCAAAAAGCATTGAAATCCTTCCATAACATTTGTCGGGAGGATCTGCTGGATTGGACCAAAGAGGTTCCACCATTGCAAAAACTAGTGAGGGAACTTATATTGGACATGTTGTTTGAAGTAGATAAGCCAAGAGTGACGGTTGGACTTATTCTGGAGCCAAAACATGTTGCTCTATGCTTGTATGTAATCCCAGTAATTAAACCCGATCAGGTCAAAATATTGAGAAAATTTCTTCAAGGTGTTTAGGTGCAGACCAAATTCTGTCAATGTCATGACCTTCAAAATCTGGATCGTCAAATGGGTTATGTAAGATTCGTCTTTTGGGTCTCTGTAATGCTTGAGAGAGACTGAGTCAGTATCGACAAGAATATATTCATAAAATTGTCGAGTTTTGTTTGAGGAGACTAGTTTAAAATGAAAACCGTTTGGAAAATTTTTTTGAGGAACTTTGCTTGGGTTGGGGTCCCGGAATTCTGGTTCCATTTGAATTACAGGCCAAAAACTTTCTTTTGGAATGTAGTGAGGTTTGGAAGAAATGGGTTGAGTTTGAGTGATTAAATCCTTTTTTGGTTGGTTGACTACAACGGTTTTGCCTTTAAGGTTTTGGATCATGGTTTGAATGTCGGTTCCTTCGACAAAATCTTTAGTGAAGATTTGTTTCCATGATTTATTTGTGAGATGGGTTAGGCCTTGATCTTGCAGGGCTAACAAGGTTGTGATTGGCATGACATAGTCTTCTTTTGATTATTTTCTCTGAGTCGATGACTCAGCCTTAGCTTGGGTTGATGACCCAGAAGGAAGGGTTGATGACCCCGGTTGAGACGATGATTTGGCTAGCTGTGCCAGAGGCGGGTTACCTGTGCCTCTTCCCCTAAAGGAAGAAGATCTTGTTGATCTCGGCATGAGGCTATTTTCCCCGTAAATATTCACGAGTAAGGTAGTCAGGTAGGGTGTTTGAGGTGCCTTTGATATATTCTATGTCAAAATAAAAAACACTCAAGATTGCTTGCCACCTAGCAAAAATTTGTTTTGAAGCAAGATTTTTAACATCTTTTTGTAAAATATCTTTTGCAGATTTGCAATCGACACGAACTAAAAATTTTGATTTAATAAATCAGATTGAAATTTTGATATGCAAAGAACAATTGAAAAATTTCTTTTTTGACAGTTGAATAATTCTGTTGTGTAGGATTCCAATGTTTTGATGCATATGCAATGATATGTTCTTTGTCTGCGACACGCTGTTTGAGGATGCCACCACAACCTATGTCAGAGGCGTCTGTTTCGACAATTTTGAATAATTGAGGATTCAGAAGATAGAGGCATGGAAGATCCTTTACCTTAGATTTTACCTGTTTGACAGTGTTTGTATGAATGTCTGACCAAGGAGGAGGACTCTTTTTTAGACGATCATGAAGTGGTTTAATAAGATTACTTAGCTGAGGAAAGAAGTCAGCGACATAATTTAAACAACCAAGAAATCTTTGTAATTGATTTTTGTCAATGAGTTGATTAGGAAACTTGTCAGCAAACTCAATTACACGATTAATAGAATTGATAGTTCCTTGATAAATGTTATGACCAAGAAATCTAATTTTAGTTTGGAAAAGATTAATCTTTGACTTGGAGACCGTAAGACCATTTCTTTTAATGACTCCAAGGAAAATATTAATGTGTTTAAAATGTTGATCTATTGATTGAGAAAAAACAAGAACATCATCAATATAGACGATGGTAAAGTTTGAGTATGGATTGAAGATTTCGTTCATGATCCTTTGAAATTCAGAAGGACCATTCTTTAGACCAAAGGCATTACGTTCCATTCATACTGCCCAAATGGTACAGGGAAGGCCGTCTTGTAGCGATCACTTTCTTTGATTTGGATTTGCCAAAATCTAGATTTTATATCAAATTTTGAAGAAATTTTAACTGAATACAGTTTTTTAAGAAGATCTTTTTTGTTCAGAATCGGATACCGAATCCATTGGAGTGCTTGATTTAGCAGTTTGTAATTAATGACCAATCGAGGAGTTCCTCTTTCGATCTCGGCTTGTTTGTTGACATAGAAGGCTGAATAGGACCATGGACTCTTACTTTTCCTAATGAGTCCTTTTGCAAGAAGATCTTTAATCTCCTGCTGACAATACTGAACAAGTTCTTGACTCATTTGAATTGGTCTAGCCTTTGTGGGGATTTGTCTTTCATTGAAATCCTTTTCGTAGGGAAGATCCACCATATGTTTCTTCCTTTCCCAGAAAGCGTTTGGAAGATCTGAACAAATTGATTCTTGAATCTGTTCAAGAAGAGATTGAATCCTTTTCTGGATTTGGGGTTGACTAAGGTTGGAATCAATATTTTTAAAGGAAATTTCCTCTTTTAAATAATTGATTTAGTTCTGTTTATATTGGATTAAGTTAAGATTCCTAAGGATCGGTTTCCTAAGAAATTTGAGCATAATTGTTTGACCAAGATGTCGGATGGTAATCCCTTCATCCGTGATTTATAAAGGGAAAAGCGATCTAATGAACGGTGTTCCTAAAATCACTTCATTTTTTAGATTCTTGACTAATAAGAAAGAAGTTTCAACTTGGAAACCTTGGTTTTCGATGATTGCAGATGAGAGTTTGAATTTGATTTTTAGTTTTGAACCATTAGCTGTGCTAAGCTGTTCGAATGTTTTTTCAAAATATTTTTGTCGGGATTAATCCCTCCAAAATACAATTTGAATCTGCCCGTGTCAAACAGTGCGACAGTGTTGAGGACAAAATCACCCATTTTGATGTTTATGTTAATAAAGAATTTTTGAATTTTCATTTGATTAATTATTTGTGCAAAAAATTCTTCATCTTCTTGACTTTCAGTCTTGTGACTTTTTTTACTCTTGTTTTCGAGAATTGTATCCTTCTCAGAGTCAGTTTGAATATCCTGAAGTTGGGATATTATAATCTGATGTAAGCTTTGCTGTTCTTTAAGTTGCTTAACTTCGATTTTCAGATTATTAATTTCATATTGAAGATCTTGGATTGTTACAGTTTTCTTAGAAGTTTTCTTTTCAAGTTTTCTAAGTGTTTCTGTAAGATTATATTTATTTTGGATTATTGGTTCTTTGAAAGATTTAGAAGAACTTGCTTCCATTAAAGATTTTATCTTTTCTAAATAGACTTTCCTATCTTGAGGATCATCAATTGAATTAAGAACTTCGAACAAGAGATCTTGCTCCTTTGTTAGGACATTGATTTCAGGATAGTCAGAATCTCCTTCAGATGAAATATCATCATTTTGAATTTGGTTTAAGTCTTCAGAGGATTCTTTATCAGACTCTTCTTTAGATGATTCAACTAACAAATTATTAATTTGTTCTTTGATTGTTGGTTCAAGATTTAAAGATTTTATCTTCTTTTTTAACCTACAATATTTACTAATATGACCAGGTTTACCACAGTTGTAGCAGATTATAGGTTTCTTTGGGACTTTGATATTATTGATTGGAGGTTTGGACTTAAATTCTTGTTTAAGTCTTCTGGGTTTCGTACTAGCTTTATGTTTCTAGTATCTAGTTTTCTGGACACGATCAAATTTTGGTTTTGGTTTTGACTTCCTCCTAGCACAAGGGAGACCAAATTGTTCGCAGAACGTTCCTAAGTCTCGCTTGGTTTGGACCTTTTCTCTGGCGAGTTGGGCTTGAATCTTGTCATCTTGGCAGATTTTCAGGGCTACCTTTTGGATGAAAGCAATGAGTTGTCCGTAACTCAACTGCTCATAAGGGATTTCTCCATTTGGAGATTGACTTATGATCTTGTCGCGAACCTTGTCGCCTAAGGATTTTGGAAGACCAGCAAGAAATTTTTCTTTCCAGAAAGGCTGTTGACTATCCTCTCTAGTGTAAACCCTAGTCAAGAAGGTGTCTCTATACCACCTAAAGTCAGCTAGAGTTTTGCATTTTAAGTTTGAAAGAAGTTCAGCAGACCTATCTTTCCATAAAGACGGATCTCCTATGAAATGTTGGGCGATTGTGAAGATTAAATTATTGACAGCGTTGGGAATTGGCTTCCCATCACTGAGGATTATAATGCCGTCGGCGTCAGTCTTGACTGCTTCACCAATTTTGACCTTTTGTTCAGCGGAGATATAATTATCCCACCAACCTTTGAGTTGACTGGAAAATCCTGATACAAGGATTCCGATAATGACTTCTTCTGGGCAGTCGTACAAGGTTTGATAAGCAGTCGACACCATGGTCATATGCTGAAGAGTGTTGATGATGGCATATTCAGTCATTCCATCAATGTTCTACTCAAAGATGTTGTTTGCGCTGAAGCTTCTAAAGTTTGGATTTCTTTCTTCAAGCAACAGATCTGGAGCTGTCGCTCTTTGATAGTAGAGTTTGGAAGGATTTTTCCAGTTAAGAGTTTGGCTGATTACAGGATTTACCTTGATGACAGAATTTGTCTCACTTTCAGTTTCTGGGCAATCAGATCCGATTGTGAACTAGATTGTCTAATTGTATTAACAATCAGATTTTTATCTTTAGATTTACTAGTCTTTGATTCTTGGGTTTGTGGTGTATCTGAGGCGACTAAGTTTAGTCTATCCATAAACTTATTAATAAGATTCTGGTTTGACAGTTTAGGATTATTTAGAAGTTTTATACTTTCTTTAAGCTGTTTGCTAACTTTGAATGGTTTGAAAAGAGGCTTTTCAATTGATTTGGGAGGTTTAGTTTCATCAGTTTTGGTTCTCGAGGTTGAAGGTTTGTCTACGGATTGTTTGACTAATTTTTCACCTAAAACTTGAAGGTATTTGTTTGTATAATTATTTTGTTCCATAAGACTTTTAATGTTTTTCGGATTTATTGGCTCTTCTTCTACTTTAGTCTTGAAAGGAGAAGCTAAGACAAGATTGTTATCTTTGTCTTTTATGTTTGGAATAAGATACTGACTGGAAGGAGGTAATTCAGATTTGATTAACTCACCATCTTTGTGATGCCAGACAGTAAGAACATTAGCTGATTTATCTTCAATCAGACCAATGTTCCAGGGATATTCAATTTCATTCTTAATCATGTAGACATGAAACCAATTGAAGAATGGGATATGTTGTTTGACTTTGTTGAGAAATTCGTAGAACTTCTCTTGGATTTCAGTTCTATTTGATCCCTTAAAATTTTTGAAAAACCATTTCCTTTGCGGAGTCCATTCCGCGGAATAAAAGTCTTTCCTAAGGGTTTCCTTATCTATGATGAATTTAGATAATATGGACATCATCATTAAAGGAGGAATAGGTTGGAGATTGAATAGATCTCTATTCATCTTCGTCTTCACGTTGGTATGTCGGCCTTGGGATGCTTGATGAAGTATCCAGTCCTTGAAGATTGATTATTGATGGATTAGATTGGATTGTGGAAAAAGATTTTCTAGAGATAGCAGATCTGTAGTCTTCAAATCTGGAGGATGAAGATCTAAAAGATTTAGAAGAGCTGAATGAATTTTTCCTGTTGAAGGCTAATTCAACTCTACCTGATTGGTGTTGGGTAATTTCCTGAATTTTAGGTGTTTCTCTAGGCAAAGCTGGAGTTGCTTTATCCATAATCCATTTTTCAGGGAGGATTACATCTTCCCATCGGATTTGTTTAGGGACAACAACATTGGCCTTTGTTATGTCTGTTAGGAATAACATTATTACTCCATTGTCTTTTGGTTTTAACACTTTTAAGTAGAAATAATTCATTACTTTGTACTGAATCCTATAGATTAAGGCTAAAGGGATTGATCTGGGCTTCATGTCTAATCCACAGACTTTAATGTTTAAAAATAACGTATCTTGAATATTTTTGTCTTTTAGACTAGCAATCCTAATAGGATAACAATTAAAATAGATTGGACCATGACCAAGATTAGTTTCGACGGTTCCTAGAAGCGAATCATGGAATTGATTATGTCTTATGTCTCTTAGACAAAGCAGCACAGATGCGCTTAGTCCTTCTCTAATCAGAGGTTTGACAGCTACCTGCACACATCCGATATGCAGATAATTGTATTTGTTGGCTTGACCTTTTAAGGTCTCTTGACAGAGAAGATGAAATTCTTCATCATCTCCTTCAATGGTGATTTGTTTCTCTACAGTCCTGATAATGTAATCAGAACTTCTGAAGAATCATCCTTCAATTTTATAGAGTTCATTGTTTGGGATTCTGGGGATCTCCCAGTCATCCATGTCTTGATTTATGTTTTCAAAACAAATTTCTTCTTTAAAGATGTTTGTTGTAAATGGATTAATTTGTTGCTCAGTGAGTGATGAAGAAGAAGATTGAGAAGACTTGAAAGAAAGCTTGGAAGACAGAGAACGCAACATGGCAAAAGATTTAAACAGAAATATAAAGGACAGAAATAAAGATAGAATATAAGAAGATAGACACAGGAAATAGCAAGAAAGAGAATAAGAAAATAAATAGCAGATAACAAATATGGACTTAACCCTTGATATCATTACCCTCATTTGGTTTCATAGATTTGTAACTGAAAAATTTAAGTCAAATTTTATCCTTTGAACTAGATCTTAAAATTATCATACTTCATTCCTTGATTTATGTCTGATTTAAGTATTATCTTCTGAACCTTTCATTAAAATTTAATAGATCATACCTGGATCGTTAGCCACCGTGTTTATTTATCAGTTCTTAACCATGGTCACCACCATGCCTCATCCTTCACTACTTGTGGCGACATCATCGAATTAGTCTTACCGCCTCCCCAGGTCTTACTGCTACAACCCCACAGAATATATCCAACACCAGGCATTATGTACCGTCCAGTTAAGAAAAGATAACATATAGATGCGTACTATCCAGATCCAGATATAATAATACCATTATTATTTAGTTCAGTTAAGATAATAAATAAAGTAGATAAAAATCAAAGCAGAATAACGATTAATCAGTATAATAACATTAATATCCAGTTCAATAAGATAATAAATAACTTAAATCCACGATTTACATTCCTACTTCCCCATCAGGCTTTATATATATATAAAAGCTTTTGGTTAAAGAAAATAAAGAAACAAAACTCAACTGAGACCAAACAAATATCAAAATGCATTCAACATCATAATCATAACATATTACTAGAATACTGTAGCATATAAAATCAACTTCACTAACATCTAATCCAACATAATTTTGAATAATGTATGGTAGAATAATGTACCTGTTGGTAATAAAAGAAATTAGGGATTTCAATTTAGTTAACTCGCATACATTTCTTACCTTTTCCTAATCTCTACCTCTTCACGCGGCAAACTTTCCTCTTGTCTGTAATTGTGTGTCCTTGTTCTCTTGTGAATGGGTCAAGGTTTTATTTATAAGCAATTATTAAAGCTTTAATTCTCATGTAAATATCGACTCATTAAATGATAATTGATCACAAAAAATTTTAACAAAATTAGTCTCTTAAATTATTTCATGATTTATTTATTTTAAGAAAATTGAATCATGATCACACATTTAAAACACATTTTCCTTTTTTCTTTTCTATTGAATCATCACAATCTCTTATTTCGAGTCTTTCCTTTTAAATCTTGAATTTAATTTTTAAAAGTATTAAATCATGATTCCTTACTAAAAGCACATCCTTTAATTATTTTTTGAGAAAATCAAATCATAATTTCTTATTAAAAACATATCTCTTATTTTTCAAGAATATCAAATCATGATTTATCATTAAAAGAATATCATTCAATTATTTTTTAAGAAAATCAAATTATGATTTTTAATTAAAAGCATACCACTATTTTTCAAAAATATTAAATCATGATTTCTCATTAAAACATATTCTTTATTATTTTTAAGAAAATCAAATCATGATTTCTCATTAAAAGCATATCCTTTATTGTCTTTTAAGAAAATTAAATCATGATTTCTCAATAAAAATATATTCTTATTTGTCAATAATATCAAATCATGACTACTTCTCATTAAAAGCATATCCATATATATATATATATATATATATATATATAGAGGAGGATCAATTTTTACACCAAAGTAAGTTTTTTTCTCTTACACCTATTTTCAACCGTTAGTTCTACTTTCATCTAATGGTTGATATTATTTCATTAAAGGTAACCATTAGATGAAAGTAGATCTAATGGTTGAAAGTGAGTGTAAGAGAAAAAGACTTACACCTGGTGTAAGACTTGATCCTCCTCATATATATATATATATATATATATATATATATATATATATATATATATATATATATATATATCATTTAAATATTCATTCCTCGTTGAGGCTTTTATTGAGTCAAGAATTAGACTTGAAAGTTGGGTCATAAGAATTGACAATTGAGTTACTTTATTTTTCCAAAAGTTTTTTTCTTTTAGAAATACTTAACATGGCCTAGACAAAATTTGGTGTTTACATCTTGCAAGAAAGATAGAAAATGGGTAGATAAGTATTCTTTAGCATTATCACTACAAAGAGTGCGAATAGTAATATTAAATTGAGTTTGAACTTCAACATAAAAGGAACAAAATATATTAAACATCTCTGAATGATTTTTCATTAAATAAAGTTAAGTAACATGAGAATATTCATCGGCAAAAGTAACAAAATAACGAAAACCAACCGTACACTCAATGGGATAAGGCCCCCAAATGTCAAAATGAACTAAAGTAAAAGGAGAAGCAACTCTGTCGCGATTGATATCAGCGACGAGAGCAGCGAAAAATAATGAGATTTTAAAAATAAAAATGGAGTCGCCACCAATTTTATATAAGAAAAATTGAAAAACTTTTCTTAAAAAATAGTCTTTGAAATCACATTGGATTTGGGAGTCAATTATGCATAACGTGTTACCAAGTGGCCTCAAAAGTCAAGAGAGGGGTGAATTGAGTTTATAAAAAATTTTCACAAATCTTTCGAAAAACTCTTGATTGCCAATTTTCGTTGAAGCTATTAATTAATGAAAATGAATGAATCGATAAGATAGGAACATATTGCAAAGCAATGAACCAATTCAAGAGAGAAATATTCAAGCAAGTAAATAAACCAATGCAGAAATGTAAAGAGAAGGGTTTAGAGAATCAAACACAATGGTTTATCCTGATTCAGTCACCCCTTGTGACCTACGTTCAGTCCTCAAGCAATCACTCAAAATTTTCCACTAAATTCCAAGCTTGAATCAGGTGCTTGTAACCTTTACAAATTAGAGCACTCAACACCACATTGGGATACCTCACCCTTGTAGCTCGAGCCTCTTCAAACAAGAGATGCCTCACCCTTTACAATTTGGAGGGATACCTCACCCTCTTCTATAAAATAATCAAGGTTGATAGAATGAAACTCTCACAAGAGTAATTGATACAAATTGAAGCTCTAGAATGCTCTTCAAAGATATCTCAAGGATTTTTAGAAAAAGAGAGCAAGAAAGATTTCAATGATTGATTCACGTAGTAAAGTGTTAGAAAGATGTTTCAAGGTTTAAGGTCAGTCATTAATGATGCCTCAGCACAAGTATATAACGTGTTTTTGATCAAAGGAGCCATTGGGGGCTTTAATGCCCAGCATTTAATGCACCTAATATAGCCGTTGGGCAATGTCAGACCAATGGTAATCGATTACACAATACTGGTAATTGATTACATGGCTGTTTGAACGTGTTCTTGACTTTCTGGGCAGGATGTAATCGATTACATGGCTTCTGCCAAACTTGTAATCGATTACAAGGCTTCTGCCATGCTTATAATCGATTACATGCTCAATGTAATCGATTACAAAGCCTCTGTTTAGCTTGTAATCGATTACAACACATGTGTAATCGATTACCTTGTCATTTGAACACATTTTTCAAGCCCAATTAAATCTATTGGTCAATTCTTACTTATAGAAGCTTAGATTTTGACAAGATTTACATTTGAATTATGAAATCCAAGATTGAAATAAACATTATTGGAAATTGCGGATACATCACGCAGCGGAAAACAGGGATTCCCACCGAGGATCCATGCGAAAAAGCCATAATCTGAGTTTTTTAAATGATTTACCTCTTGAAGCGTGAATTACCAACATCGTAATAGAAACGATGTCTCTGCGGTATCTACACAAACAGACTCACGAACGTCCAACGTTCGCAAAGAGGAGTCTCACGTCTCTCACCTAGTGCTAGCTGAGAAGAGAAGAGAAGAAACCTGTCGCTCTCTCACTCACTTTTCTGTAGGTACGGCTAGGGTTCTAAAATTATGTCTATTAGCAGCCCCTTAGCAGTACTATTTATAATAGTGACTGCCTTAAGTGCGTGTGAGCAGCAGCAAGGTAAGCTGTGCAACCCTAGACCCATCTGTTATGAGTCTGGCCCATATTTGAATCCGAGTCCAACTTGGATCCATTGCTCCAATTTTAGTCTGCTCTATGTGTGTAACCCTGCAGATTCTTATTATGTTGGTAGTAATATTAAAATTCTATTTTAATATTACAAGCAGTGAGCAGTATCTAGCAACACATCGCTGATACCCAAGTAATAAGAATGTCAGTGATTTGACATAACCTTTCCGTGACCAATGTTTCCGTGTTGTTTAGTCCCTTTGTCAAGATATCTAGATTGAACACAAGGCAAGGAATGCGTCACCCTTGTATAGTCCAATCATTCGTTTCCTGATATTCGAGTAGACTTTGTAACAACAAATGAGATCAATATCTCATATTGACTCATTTGAGCATGACCATGCATTTCGCAGTCTCACTCAATCAAGGGGCCCGAAGATATCGTTCCTGTTATGTAGGAGTGACAAATCTCATCTAGGTCACTCACATCCCTCTGCATGATTCGCGGTATGTCCAATAACCAACTTTATAATCACCTTGTTACAGATGACGTTTGATGGCATTAAAACACACAACTCCTCATGTAGGAATCGTAGTGATTTCAGGTCAAAGGACCACAAACACCATTGTCACTATAAGAATCGCTTATGACACTCACGTAACGATCCATGTAGCGTTCTCATGATGGGTCGATCCAAGATACATCATTACTCTAATATGTACCCATGTGAAGACTTGATATCTCATATCCATGACCCGTGAGATGTGGTCATCAGTCTATGCATATACTAGTCTCAATGTATTATTGTTGTCCTAATTAACAATAATACTTGACTAGGGACATTTAAGAATAGTGTTGTAACCAAAAGGATCTCACGATCAAGTCATCCACTTGATGTCTTATGGCATCAAACTTACTATTCTAAGGACTTTATTATGTTTATCAAAAAAAGAATACAATAAATGAAATGCCTCATATATAAAATAGTATAATATAATGTATGTAAATACAGAAAATGTATTGGCCTCTAGGGTATATACCAACAAACATAACCTTAAAGAGATGAACTTTGAATTATAAGTTGATTTAAAAGGATCTTGAAAAACTATTTGAAGATAATTGAGATACTTTGAGAGCATTTTACATTAATATTATAATACCTATATCTATATACCTCTTGGTTTCCTTCTTTTAATCTTGGTCTTCTCTTTTGATCTTGATCTTCTCTTTTGATCTTGATCTTGATCTTTGTTTTTGTTATCATCAAAAAATTCATTTAATATGCTTTAAGACATAAGCATTCACATTCTCCTTTTTTTTTATGATGACAAACTAAACATTGAAAAGGAAGAAAAATATTTGCATTTATTTGATTATCAGAATTATCAGAGATTTAAGCACAACTCTCTCTCGTAATGTATGCATGAGATAGGATTTATGTGAAAGCGCAAAGCTCCCCTGTACACATGCAACATATTTCATTAATCTCTCCCCCGTTGGCATTATAAAAAATAACATAAGCATTCAGCCATAATTTCAGCAGCATTTTAGCAGGATTTTATGATTGTCTCAAAATTAAAAACTAACAAGAAATAAGCATTTCAGCCCAGGCAGTTTGCAATCAGAATATGTATAGGCAGATCAATATGAAGGAACAATCATAGTGACTACAAATGCATATGAAAAGAAATATACCAAGTTTGATAATCATTAATATAAAGAAAGATCCAAAGTCATATACAAAAAATATATATAAAAGATCATGACTGGACAACATGGTCACTGAGTCACCTCACTGTCACTGTCCACATCAGCTACCACATCATCCATATCATCGTCATCTGTGGTAAGGTCGTCCTCAGAACCTAGGATCTCCTCCTCTTCATCATCAGGATGAGCACCAGAAGGACTAGCAAAGGAGAGAGAAGCAAGAGGAGCAGGAAGAGCAGGAGCAGCTTGCCTTTGTACATATCCCGATCCATCCTCAACTCTAGATGATCCATCTTCTGCTCAATGCGATCCATCCCCATTTTCAAGCTACGAATTTTCTATAGCAGAAGCTCCATGGTGGCTGTGGGAAGAGGCTGTTGTCTTGTATCTTCATCATCATCCTCAGGGTCATGAGGAATATGACCATATCTCTCGTGGGTAAGGTAGTACCATCTGCCATCTACCTTGTTCAGTTTAAGCTTTTGCAATATGTGTAAGCCTATAGATTGTGGTCCTTTGGAACTCGTGTCCTTTGACTCTTCAGTCAAGGAAATATGTCAATGTTCCAATATGGCGATGACAAGTATAACATATGGAAGGGTAAAGTTCTTCTTCTTCCTAACATCCAACATGTGTTGAATTATATAGTATGCCCAGTTGATTGGCCTACTTGTGGTCATGGCCCACAATACCACCACATCATCTCTCAGGACTTGGGAGTAATTTCCTCCCCTAGGAATCAACCCTCTGGTCACAAGATAATGAAGTACTTTGTTTTCCATGGTTAATCCAATGGCCATCACTCTCTTCCTATCCCTAGGAATTTCACAGCCAGACCTTGTCAAGGAGGTCATGATAATTAAGCTTAGTCAACCTACACTATGCTTCTCTATTGACCTTAACTTTCTTTTTCTTTACTTCAGATATTAGGCAACCATTCTCATATCTCAGGTTTGCATAAAATACCCTAACTAGGTTCGAGTAAATATCCTTTTGAATGCTAAAGAAACCCAGCAAACCTAACCTTTCAATCAACTTGAAGCATTGCAAGGGTTCACTTGAGCAAAAGGACTGAGTGAGATACATGGGAGAGATGGGTTTCCTCAAATAACTCTGCCTTCTTAGTGGTGGAGAAGTGACGCGTGAGGTCCAACCCTGAGATGTTGCGTGGAGGAGCACTGGAAGACTTTCCAATGTTGGCCCTTGTTCTTGGACGTTTTGTAGGTTGAGAAGATTTGGCCATTGATGGAATTCATGAGGTGTTTGGTGGTGGGGGAATTTGGAAGGTTGATGAGGAAGAATGGAAAACGTAGGTTAGGGCTTTAGAGAGAGAGAGAGAGCGTGAAGGGAGATGGGGAATGAAGATTGAGGATATTTTGGGTGGAATTGATTGGGGTTATGGTGAAGAGGGGAAATTCGACTGGTATGGTGGTGAAATGGGATGACTTAGCCAAGAAATGAGAGAGAAATTGAAGGTTTGGGGTGAGGAGAGGAAGAGAGGTCGTGGAGGATGAGAAAGAAATGAGATGTTTCAAGTGAAAATGGCTGTTCCCGTGCTGAAACCCCTTTTAAAACTGCTGTGTAATCAATTACAATAGGTGTGTAATCGATTACCAGCCCTCTGGAATCCTTGTAATTGATTACAAGTTTGGTGTAATCGATTACCATCTTTTTGGGAACCTTGTAATCGATTACAGGGTTGATGCAATCGATTACCAACCTTGACAGAGCCTTTGTAATCGATTACAAAGGCTTGTAATCGATTATCAGTTTACTAAAACTCAGTTTTTGCATTTTAAACAGTAAATGGCCAATCTCAAAGCTTTCAAATTAGTTCCAAAATGTCTCAAAGCAATTTCAAACATCATGCAAGCATGAAAACTGATTAGTTCTTGAACTAAAACACATGTTTATGAGAAATTACTACTTTTACCAAGAATTAAACCATTTTGACAAAATGAGCTTCTTGGTGGACTTTGTCATGATGGAGTACCTGCAAAACAACTTTGGGGAAACCTCCGACGCTCAAGTTAGTATTGGATTCAAGAATGATTAAGAAACAGAAAATTAACCACCAACACATCATCATTATGCAGTAAAAACACTTGTTATGCAATAAAATTGTAAATTATGCAGCAACCATATACATTATGTAGCAAAAGTGACATATGATGTAGCAAAGTGAATTTGTGCAAAATTTCAGCTTATGTATGATTGAGCCAAAATGGCAAGTTCATTTCTTATATAGAAGAATGCTTCTTTTGCCAAGGGCTTTGTGAAAATGTCAGCTAGTTGCTTAGTGGTTTCCACGAATTCAAGAATGCAATCACCTTTTTGAACATGATCCTTAATAAAATGATGTCTTATTTCAATATGCTTTGTTCTTGAGTGCAAAATGAGATTTTTGGATAAATTAATTGCACTAGTATTATCACACCTTATAGGGATGTGATCAAGTTTAAGACCATAGTCTAGAAGTTGTTGTTTCATCCAAAGGATTTGAGCACAACAACTTTTAACTGCAACATATTCAGCTTCAGCTGTAGACAATGTCACACTATTTTGTTTCTTGTTATGCCAAGAAACTAGTGAGCTTATAAGCAAGTGGCATGTCCCACTAGTGCTTTTCCTATCCATTTTGCATCCAGCAAAATCAGAATCGGAATACTCAATTAAGCTACAAGAAGCACCTTTGGGTACCGTAATCCCATTTGTGAAGTGTCTATTAGATATTTCATGATTCTTTTAACAGCACTTTGGTGTGATTCTTTAGGATTTGCTTGAAATCTAGTACACATACACACACTAAACATAATATCTGGCCTACTTGTTGTAAGATAAAGGAGTGAGCCTATCATACCTCTATATTTTGTAATTTCTATAAATTTACCTCCTTCATCATTGTCCAAGTAACAATAAGTGCCCATTAGTGTAGCCATTTGCTTGGCACCCTCCATTCCAAACTTCTTGAGTAACTCCTTACAATATTTTAATTGACTTATGAGAGTCTCATCCCTTGTTTGCTTGATTTGGAGACCAAGGAAAAAGTTGAGCTCACCCATCATTGACATCTCATACTCACTTTGCATAATATTAGCAAATTCTTTACAAAGAGAGTCATTAGTAGCACCAAATATAATATCATCAACATATATTTAAACAAGAAAAATGTCATGCTTTTTATGCTTGACAAAAAGAGTAGTGTCAATCTTTCCTCTAGAAAAGTCATTTTCTAAAAGGAACTTGCTCAACCTTTCATACTAAGCTCTAGGAGCTTGTTTTAAGTCATACAATGTCTTTTTCAATTTAAAAACATGGTTGGACAATTCAAAGTTTTCAAAACTTGGAGGTTGTTCTATATACACTTCTTCTTATATAAAACCATTTAAAAAGTCACTTTTGACATCTATTTGAAACAACTTAAAATCCATGATACACGCATATGCAAGTAGTATTCTAATGGCTTCTAATATAGCTACGGGAGCATATGTTTCTTCATAATCCATGCATTCTTCTTGATTATAACTCTTAACTATAAGTCTAGCTTTGTTTCTTATTATTAAGCTCGTTTCATCAAGTTAGTTCCTAAAAACCCATTTGGTGCCAATAATTGGATGTTCATTTGGGCCTTGGAACCAATTCCCAAACTTGATTTCTTTCAAATTGATTTAGTTCATCTTGCATGGTCAAGATCCAATGATCATCATTAATAACCTTATCTATGTCTTTAGGTTCAACTTGAGACACAAAAGTCATATGATTGCATGCATTTCTAAGAGAGTTTCGAGTGATTACCCATTTTGATACATCACCTATTACTTTGTCAAGAGGATGGTATCTTGAAGTTCTCCATTCTCTTAGAAGATTATTTGAGCCTTCCTCCTCTTGTTGTGGTGATGCTTCCTCCATTTGGCTTTCTCTCTTTAGCTTTTCTTCTTTGCTTCCAATGTGAGTGTTAGATAGAATTTCTGCAACATCATCAATATCATCCTTTCCCAACCCAATGGAGTTAGATTCATCAAATGTAATATGTATTGATTCTTCAACAGTCATAGTTCTTTTATTGTAAATTTAAAAGGATTTACTATTAAGTGAGTAACCCAGAAATATTCCCTCATCGGATTTAACATCAAACTTGCCTAGGTTATCTTTTTCATTGCTTAAACCAAAACATTTGCAACCAAAGACGTAAAGGTGAGAAATGTTTGGTTTTCTTTCTTTATAAAGTTCATAGGGATTTTTCTTTAAAATAGGCTTTTTCAAAGCCCTATTCATAAGCAAGCGGTGCTAACCGCATCTGCCCAAAAATATTAGGGAATGTTTGTTTCATTGAGCATAGTTCTTGCTAACTCCTCTAAAAATCAATTTTTCCTTTCAACTACTTCATTTTGTTGTGGAGTTCTAGGAGCAGAAAAATTATGCTCAATGTCATTTTCATTGCAAAACATTTCAAATTCATAATTTTCAAATTCCCCACCTTGATGACTTCTAATGGATGTAATGCTACAATTTTTCTCATTTTGAATAATATTTGCAAGTTTTCTAAATGCATGAAAGACATCATTCTTATGAGTAAGAAATAAAGTCTATGTATACCTAGAGTAATCATCCACAATCATAAAAGCATAATAGTTAACCCCAAAGCTCATAGTTCTTGATGGTCCAAAAAGATCCATATGCAAGAGTTGTAAAGGTCTATTTGAAGAAACAACATTTTTAGTTTTGAAAGAAACATTTACTTATTTACCCTTTTGACATGCATCACAAAGTTTGTTTTTCTCAAATTTGAGCTTTGGAAGACTAATCACTAAATCTTTAGAAACAAGTTTGTTTAGGTGATCCATATGAATGTGGGCAATTCTCTTATGCCATAACCATGAATCATTTTCTTTACTCGTAAGATATTTTGAATTTTGAGAGGAAATATAATCAAGATTAATCATATAGATGTTATCAATTCTATGTCCAGCTAACTTAACTTGTTTATCATCCTTACCTTCAATTATGTAACAATTAGAGTCAAAGATAACTCTATTTTTGTTATCACATAATTGACTTATGCGTAACAAGTTATGTTTGAGTCATTCTATATACAAGACATTATCTATTGAGGTAGAGGAATTCTTACCAACCTTTCCAACTCCAAGGATCCTTCCTTTATTGTTGTCTCCATATGTGACATGTCCATGCTTCTTTGGTGCAAGAAATGAGAACTTGGAACCATCACTCGTCATGTGCTTGGAGCAACTACTATCAAGGTACCAACTTGAGCTTTTGGTCTTCAAGCACACCTATAACACACATTCAAATTTTAACCTTTGGTAGCCAAATTGTCTTAGGTCCTTGTGTGTTAGAGTTAGGCAAGGTGCCCTTAGGAACTCAAACCCTTTTAGTTCCAACCTTGGTGTTTATGTTCTTTCTAACATTACATGTGGATGCACTATGCCCTTTCCTTTCACAATGAAAACATTTGATAAATGGACTACTTGATGCATTTGTGGAAACAAAGAAATTTTTGTAAAATTTTTGTTAGTTATTGGGATTATACCCCAAACCGACTTTTTGAAAAACACATCTTTATTTCCCTAGTAACACATTCAAATTGTCTCTTCCAAAAGTAAATTTTGCAAGTGTATTTTTTAAATCTTCAATTTCATTTTCAAATGCTTTACATGATGAACAAGATGAGGGTGTAGGTGTATAATCATGTGAAAAGCAAATCATGCATGATGAGTTGACATCAATAAGTCCAAGAGTCTCATTCTCAACTTTGAGTTCTTCAATTTCCTTTGTTAAAATAGAAACTTTGTTTACCAATAAGCAGATTGTTTTGTTGGAAGTTAAAACCATTTTAGTGAGCTTCATGGACTCATCATGTAAATCTTGGAATGCATCTTATAATTCACTATATGAAGGAGAAGATTCAAGATTAGATGAAGTTACCTCTGTTTCACTTTCTTCGTCTTCTTCTTCATTTGCCATGAGGCAAAGATGAGCTTCCTCATTCTCTAAATCATTGGTGGAATCCATATCATTGTCTTCCCAAGTAATGTATGCTCTCCTTCCTTTTCTTTCCTTAGAAGGTCTCTTTTTAAATTTCTCCATCTTCTTTTAATAAACCAGACACTCTTTCTTCATGTGCCCAAACTTTCCATATTCATAACAAGTTAGAGTAGATGAAGCTCATTCTCCCTTTTGATATGTCTTCTTAGGAGGAAAAAGTGGTCTTCTTCGACTTCCTTTCTTCTTGAGAAATCTTCCAGACTTCTTTACAAGGAGACTGAAGTTTTCTTCATTCATCTCAAGATTCCCAATGCCATCTTCATCATCTTCATCTTTATTATCAATTATTGTGGAAGTGGCCTTAAGTGCAATCCCTTTTTTCTTCTTATCTTGCTCTTCATGTTGGTTGAGCCTATTTAATTCTAACTCATGTTCTTACAATTTTCCAAAGAAAGTGGCCAAAGTCATCGTGACTAGATTTCTTGACTCCGAATATAATTGACATTGACTGAAGCAATGGTTTTGATAATAACAAACAAGAAAGGAATGGAAGTGCAAAGATCAAGTCCCAAGACTCTTCAAGTTTAGCTTATAGGACTTAGATCTTGTGTAAAGGTAAATGAGATTCATACTAAGCTCAAATAAGTTTTAAACATCTTTATAAGTGTTTCTAAAATGCTTAAATGCCCAACAAAATGTTTTTGGAAAGCTAGCCTTGGTGGTATTTCAAATCTATGAAAATTAGTCAAGTTTGTATTTTGTAAAACTGACATTTAGTTACTCTTTTTAGATCATAACTTTCAAACTATTTTGAGTTTTGTTGTGAAACTATATCATATGAAAATAGACTCAAATATCTTTTCAATGAGTGGTCATTTGCTTAAAACGGATAAGAAACGAAGAAGTTATGACCATTTAAAGTCAGCTTTCAAAAACAGTCAAGTTTATGTTTTGCAAAACTGACCTTTAGTTACTAATTTGATCATATCTTTCAAAATACTTTGAGTTTTGTCCTGAAACTTCTTTCATGTGAAAATAAACTCAAATATCTTTCCAATGAGTGGTCATTCACTTTAATCAGATAAGAAATGAAGAAGTTATGACCTTTTAAAGTCAATTTTCAAAACTAGAAATGATGTAATCGATTACACAAGTCATGTAATCAATTACAACGTTGACAGAAGCTGTGTAATCGATTACAGGAAGTGTGTAATCGATTACAAAGTGTCCAGAAAGCTTGTAATCGATTACCAAGTGCCCAGGAACGTTTCTAACGGCTATAAACGGCTAGTTTTCATAGAAAATCATTATAAAACACTACCAATGGCTATTTTATCACTTGGGCTCTATATATAAGTATTGTATGAAGCTTATACACATCAAGAATACTAGAATTGATCCTTGAAACATCAAAATCATATTTTGAGCTTTAAAGTGTGAATCCTTGATACCCATAGAGTTTCAATTTGTATTATCTACTCTTGAGAGAGTTTTCTATCATCTATAGTTTGTTCTTCAAGTTGTATATCTACTCTTGTGAGAGTTTATATTCTTTCTCTTCATCTTAATCTTTGTTGTGAGAGGGTGAGGTATCCCTTAGAGAGTGAGGCATCTCTCAAAGTTGGTAAAGGGTGAGGTATCCCTTGAGGATGAGGCATCCCTCAAAAATTGTAAAGGGTGAGGTATCCCAAGGTGTGTTGAGTGCTCTCAATTGTAAAGGTTTTTCAAGCACTCGTTCAAGCTTGAAGGTTTAGTGGAAAAATCTCGGGTGGTTCACTTGAGGACTGGATGTAGGCCACAAGTGGTTGGTAGCTGAATCAGAATAAATCATTATGTTTATTTTTCTCAACTCTATTTCCATATTCAAATCCTTGAAAAAGTAAAAAATTAAAAGCAAGCTACCAACACCCTTTAAAACACATGGAAAACTAATTTAATAACCAAGTACAGAACACCCATGAATTCATGGCAGAATACCAAAACCACCATAACAAAATCAGAAAAAAGTACCTTTTTCTGGAATGTAAACATACTTAATTATGCAAAGGAAAGGTTGAGTGAGTAGTAAGCAAAGGAAAGATTGAGTGAGTAGCAATCAAATGATTCAATCAAGTACAAATTAAGTAGATAAAAGATTGAGTGAGTACTAATTGAACGAAGACGATGAAAGAGAACAACGATGCTTTCCAACAACTAGGGTTCCACGCTCACCTCTAAGATTCAGTGCTGGTCTCAATGCTCTCTGCGTCAAATTTGAAGGAGAACGCTCTGAACACAATTAAAGAGAAGAACGCTCAGATCAGAACATGATACTGAGGCTAAGGCTAAAGCAAAATGCAAAAGGAAAATTTCCTTGTTTAACGAGTTGGTCCGCCTCTGACTTGATCCACCCTGCTTTAACCCACAACCCAAACGGGGTGGGGTTAGTTGGCTTGCACCAACACGAATTAAAAAATTAATGATCTCAGACCATCAAAAGATATGATGGGACGGGTTAGCCCAATAGGCCAAACCCATTTTGACAATGCTAACTGAGTTCCCATAAGTACAAAAGATGCAAAAATGAACTTAATCTATAAAGTAAAAACCGTTAAAACCCATCAAGTAATCATAACCTACATATTTAGTCCCTCTAGTTTCAAATTGCACAATAACCCATTTTCAGTGACCTAACCATTTTGTTGATTTCCTATTTAAAAATTAGCAGACTGATGAGATAAGCACAAGGTGTAAAAAAAATTTAAATGTCAAATTTATCCTTTATAAAGTATTTCGGTCACTGTTCACTTCCTTTTAACTCTGTTTATCTTACAAATTATTGAGGAGTTTAAATAATATATAGATTTTCAAAACAGTAGGAGTATCAATGTTTTTTCCTCTATCCTACTCTGATACAACAAATTAAATCACTGCATGTTAAAACAGTTGATAGCTACATAGAATGCAGTTATTTGTGCCCTATCCTTGTGCTAAAATGAATGTTAGGTCTTTGTTTATAATGCATATTAGAGGGTTTTGGACTTATATTTGTCATATTCTGATTCTGAACCTTTCTTGTATGTTTATAGCAAAACTGTGTTTAATTGTTATGAATTGAGTAGATTTATATATGTTACTGATTTGGTGTATTCTCTATGTTAGGAGGGGCTCCAAATAAGGTTAAATATGGAACGAATGAGCTTAAAGAGGAAGAGAAGCCAAATCTTCCAATTCAGTAGGCAACGCCGCGGCGCAAGGCAGAGCACGCCGCGGCGCAGAAGGCATTTTCAGCATTCCATACTTTGGACCCGGGGCAAGAGCGCCGCGGCGTGAGGAAGGCAACGTTGCGGCGGTACTTAACCGACCCATTAGGCGCCGCGGCGCGCATATGTCGCCGCCGCGGCGTGGAGGCGGCAGCTGAGCCTATAAGTAGTTTTTCACGCGTTTTTCTCTCATACTTTTCATGTTTTCTCTCTGTTTTTCCGAGTTTTGGCCATTTGGCCATTTCTCTCTTTTTAGGTTTAGTTAGTTTTAGTTAGTTTAGGTTAGTTTTAGGTTAGATAGCTTGGCTAGATCTTCATGGATGGTGGATTGGAGTCAAGGTGTAAAGGATTGAAGGAGGATTCAAGCTTCAGAGATAAATCAATGAGCTTCTTTATCTCTTTTCCCTTTTTCTCTTCTCTTCCTTATCTTTTGTATAGCTAAGCTATGTTTTAGGAGTATTTTGGATCCTTTGATATATATTAATGATGTGTTTTTCTCTAAGTTTGTGTGGATGTTTGATTATGGTTCAATCATTATCTGTGCTTAATGCTTGTTCTTGGTTGGCCTTAATTACATGATCATAATATTAGCAAATGAGCTAGACATAGGGATTTGTTAATATGGATATGGTGTGGTTGATACATGTTCGGCGAGTTCAATTAGCTTGGATGAGCTGATTCGTTAATAGGATAGAAATATACCTATTGGCCATGTATAGTGTGTGATTGAGAATAGATCGTTCATGAGTGAATGTTGTGTTAGCTCTCAAGGAAACTTAGTGAGTTGGGCAATTGAAACCAGGGTTGATTGACCTAGACATAGGCTGTTGACTAATGAAGATTCTCAAGCTAACCTAATCAATGCATTTATGTTTATGAGAGGAATTGCATGTTATTGATAGATTTAGGGGGTGAAGGAGGATTTCCTAAAACCTAACCGCTTTTAGGTTTATAGCTTTTGTAGGTTAGTTTAGTTGAGTTTATTGCTTTTCTATTTTTATATCCTTGACTAGAATTGATTAAGCTATTGGTTGGTATTTAGCATTATAACATAATAATATCCTCGTGGGAACGAACTTTTACTCCGTATCTGTATTACTTGTGCGACCCGTGCACTTGCGGTTAGCAAAAAGGGCAACACGTTTGCACCTTAACAACAGTATGAGGCATCAAAAGTTTCTGTTCAAACAACTAAACAAGAGAATTATGCTAGTGTTCTACTTCTACTCTAATGTAAGGATACCCAACATGAAGAAAAGTTCTACTAAAACAAAACAAAACAAAACGCAACAAACTAACTTAATATAAATGTTATCTCTACAGTTTAATCTTTCAACCAATATTCTACTCATCCTACATGAAACATACAGGAATGAAACGCAGAGAACACTATAAACGTAGGGACCAATTCAATGAAACGGGAAAAATAAAAGCTAGCTTTGGCTAACTAGTAATACACAGAACCAGAATCATAAATAGATATCCTTACAAAATTGTCAAAATTAAAACTCTCATAAGGTCCCATTTTGAAACGAAAAACTCATAAATTAAAATTACAAAAAAAAAGAATCCTAATCTCCATCGGCTTTTTGGTAAACATAAGTGAGGCCGCACTTGCCGCAGTAATGGCAGTCGAAGTGGTTGGCCGTGAAGGTTCCCGCGCCGCACTCGGCGTTGGGGCACTCCTTGCATAACCACAGGACCTTGTCAGAGTCATCGTCGACCTTGTAGAATTGGAGGATGGCAAGCTTGACCTTCTTGTGCTTGTGCTTGATCTTCTTAGGCTTGGTGTAGGTCTTCTTCTTGCGCTTCTTGGCACCGCCGCGGAGGCGGAGCACCAGGTGGAGGGTCGACTCCTTCTGGATATTGTAGTCCGCAAGGTTCCGCCCGTCCTCCAGCTGTTTTTCAGTGAAGATCAGGCGCTGCTGGTCGGGAGAGATGCCTTCTTTGTCCTGGATCTTGGCCTTGACATTGTCGATGGTGTCCGAGGATTCCACCTCGAGGGTGATGGTCTTACCTGTTAGGGTCTTCACGAAAATCTGCATCGTTGTATGGCTGCGGCTTTGTGGTGTGTGGGTAGAGTAGTGGATCGGTCATTTTTGGGTTGGGTTAAGTCACATCGAGTTTGTTTCGGGCTAGCAAAAATGTTAGTCTAATCTAACTTTAACTTGTTGTGAATTGTGAGTTGAGTGGGTCCATCTATTAGATTGGTAATTCTTTTATTTTTTTTAAAAGAAAATAATGAATTTAATTTTTTTAAAAATTAAATCCATGAAATAAGAAATTTATGTTATTAAGTTTTGGATTAACAATAAATAAATTATATAATTAGTCTAATTATCAATTGGATTTTAATTTTTCAAGTAAAAAAATAATAGTATTATTTTAAGTATATCTAATTATATTTAAAAAATTAAAATTCAGGTCAACGGACTAGTCCAACCCAAAGTGGGCCAACCGATTTCTTATATACATCGTATAAGAAAATATATAAGTGAAGTGTTGCAGTTTGCACAATGATAGAAAATAGTTCAATGTCACTTGGATAGGAGGAAGACTCCAATAGTTAATCAATTTTTCTGAATTGAACTTCTAGTATGCCTATAGGACGATTTGTTTGCATATCTTCAATGCTATCACACCTATCAAAATAATTCTCCTTAATACATCTCTTGTGTTACTTCCAAGTTTCACGATTGCTAGTCATGACCCATTTCTTTTCATTTTCGAAAATGATAAACTTGAAATATGCAAAACACAACATACTAGAAGTTATTTCCATTTAGCAATAAACACTTAATAAAAACAAAAATAAAAAAAATCTATTGTTCTTATATTGACATACTTCCACATGCATTTTAAATTGCCATCGAGCACACTTTTCCATTTAGCATACATCAGGGTAATAAATCTAGGATTCCTTACAATTGTGCCTAGAAAGTTGCTCAAGTCAAACATTCTTTTGTTGGTTGGTCCTACTGTTTGTCCTTTATCAAATGTCACATCTTCTCTTCTACCAAATTTCTTGAATGAATTTTTTTTGTAAGTTGTTTTTCTACAGGTTTTTTTTCTTCTCTAGTGTACCTAGTTTCATAAAATAGCCCAAACGTAAAAAAAACATAAATTATAATAGTTGAAGAATGAGCAAACATGCAATATTTTAATATAATGGGCAGAACTATATAAGTAATAAAAAATTTAAAAATTTACCACCTTCATCATAGTCAGTGTCCATAACTTGATCTCCGACACAATCATTGTGCCCAACTTCATGTTCAACACCATCATTTTCATCTACTGCTATATTATTATTTCCTCTAAAAAAGGGAGATGGCATAAACCCACCATCTTCATCTATTGGATGAATATTAGGCTGGTTTTCTCCTTCTACGTGTATCACTTGTTTTTCCAAAAATTGGTCAATACTCAGTGCTGGGAAGATTGGCTTCCTTTTTACCTTTTTAAGATTTTCAACTATTATCTTGTGCCCATGTAACTTGAGGATTCCCAGAGCAAGCAAAGTCCAAGAAACATTGAACATTGTTACTATACTCTTTGCTATACCTAAGCAAATCCATCCAATACTTGGACATATCTTGAGGAACCCTAATTAATCAAATATTGACATTAACTGTTTACATATGTATTCAAACAATATTAGTACATATCACAAATATCCAAGTTGGTCCAATCAATAATTTTACTTAGTTTACAATAAGGATAATATGATGCCCACTAGGATAAGGTTCATGAATAATTTTTAGAAATTTTATTTCCATGCTACACTATATAGAAGTGGAATAAAATAATTAGGATAATAGAAAATGAGCATCTCAACTTCATAAGATAGTGGTTGAGATTGCCAATGGAATATTAAAAAACAAAACCCCATAAAATTCAAACAATCACAAGAAGAAAGTTCTATCCTTTTTCTAAGCATATAAATCGACAAAGTATTTAACCAATGATTCCTTTTACAGAGTGACAGCCCCTAAATAATGTGCCCTAAAATGACTATACAAGTTATTAAGGGTTTTTATTTTTCACATTTTTAGAAGTAGCATGCTTAATGCGATTTATTTTAAAATAGTCTGTTTATTTTATGATAATTCGTATTTGGGTGTTACATTATGGTATCAGAGACCAGTTCTTCTTGTTGAGCCGGGGTGTGAACTGACTATGCTTAGGTATGTTTAGGAGTTCCTTTTTGTGTTGTGCATTTTTTTTGTCTCTTGTATGAGACATTTGATTGAATTGTATGACTTGCCTTTGATATGTCTGTTTTAGTTACTATTGCACGGTTACATGATATTGGAATTTGCTACCTCAATATGTATTATTCTATGTTTACAGGAAACTATGGCAGCACGAGGGCGACTGCGTGGGAGCAGGAACAGGAACTTTGGAAATGAAGGCCCTAACATGGTTAGAGCCTTTATGGCAATGGTTGAGGCAATGAGAGAACAAACAGCCACTACTGCCACTGTAATGTGAGAGTAAACAGCCTCAACAACTGAAGGTATAAGAGAGTAATCAGCTGCGACAACAAGGATGATTGAGAGAATGACTACTACTCGACATCGACCACCTACACCACCACCACACAACTAGGGGCAACCATACCAAGAGGTAGCTGGGAGGAATCAGACTTTTCAAGACCTCTTGGAGTTCAGGAAATCAAATTCGTCTTCCTTTAACGGGGAGTACAAGCTAGTCAAAGCTGAGGGTTAGCTCAAAGAGATGGAGAAGATTTTTACTGTTATGGCTTGCTCAAACGAGTATAAGGTGCTTTTTGCTTCGTATATGTTGGAGGGTGGGGCAGAAGATTAGTGCGTGGATACAAAGAGAGCTCTTGAGGCATCAAGGACTCATGTGATGTGGGGGATCTTTGGAAGTTCATTTCTAAGGAAGTTCTTTCCACAAAACCTTCAGAATGCCAAAGAGATAAAATTTCTTAAGTTGGAACAGGGGGACATGTCTATTGGCCAGTACGTGGTCAAATTTAATGAATTGTCTAAGTTCTCTTCTTGCATCATACTTAACCTAGATGAATCATGGAAGTGTGTTAAGTTTGAGGAAGGACTGAGGGGAGACATTCAAAATGCCATCCAACTGTTTGAAATTCAAGACTTTGAAACTTTGATTAACAAGTGCCGAATAATCGAAGGGCATTCTAAGAAGCTTGCAATGGAGCCTAAGTCACAATATCTTCAAAAGAGGAAGAAGGGTGATGACAAGTTGAAGAAGGGATCTTCTAAATCTAGCTTTACTCAAGATAAGGGTAAGCAGGTTCAGAAGGAGTTTGTGGGACCTAAGTGTTCCACGTATGGGAAACAGCATGGAGACTGACCTTGCTTGGTGTGCTATGTTTGTGGACATCTTGGGCATTTTACAAAGGAGTGTCCATCAAAGAAGGAAGCTGCACCTACCCAGAAACCACAAGCCAGAGGGAGAGTTTATACTTTAGGTGGTGAAGAGGTGACTCAGTCTTCCGATCTTATCGAAGGTAAATGCATTATTCACAATAATCTTTTAACTGTGTTGTATGATTCGGGAGCATCCCACTCCTTTGTTTCGAATGATTGTGTGATTAAGTTAGATTTACCTGTGTCTAAACTTTCATATGACTTATCTGTATCTACGCCTACTGGTAATCTAGTTACAACATCCAGAGTGTGTCTTGATTGCTGTGTAAAGGTAGAAGATAGGATTTTCATTGTAAACTTTATTTGTTTGCCTCTTGTAGATATTAATGTCATCCTTGGCATGGATTGGTTGTCCGCCAACCATGTAATGTTGAATTGTTCATAAAAATCTCTGGTTTTCTTATCAAATATACCTACCAGAGTCGTTTCATCTGAGTCTGTGTATCTCAATACGAATCAGGTTAATCTCTGTTTGGATGAGGGATCTCTAGGATATGTTCTCTTGTTTTCACTAGGTACTGAGGTTGAGCAAAGCCTAAGTGAAATACCTGTGGTGAGTGAATATCTTGAAGTTTTTCCTAGTGACATAGTGGAGTTGCCACCCGAGCGGGAAATAGAGTTTTATATAGACTTAGTGCTTGGGACAAGACCTATCTCTATAGCACCCTATAGAATGGCGCCACTAGAGTTAGCAGAACTCAAGAAGCAAATTGAGGATTTGTTAGATAAGTAATTCATTAGGCCGAGTGTTTCTCCGTGGGGAGCACCAGTGCTTTTAGTGAAGAAAAAGGATGGTACCATGAGGCTCTATATGGATTACAGGTAGTTGAACAAGATGACCATTAAAAATAAGTATTTGTTACTTATGATAGAAGATCTAATGGATCAGTTGAGAGGAGCTGTGATTTTCTCAAAGATTGATCTTAGGTCTGGTTATCATCATATAGGGTTGGGGAAGAGGATATCCCTAAGACAGCTTTTAGAATTAGGTATGGACATTATGAGTACCTCGTGATGTCCTTTGGGTTGACGAATGCACCAGCAGTGTTCATGGATTACATGAACCGGATCTTTAGACCCTACCTAAATCAGTTTATTGTGGTGTTTATCGATGATATTTTGATCTATTCTAAGACAATGGAGGAGCAAGAACAACATTTGAGGATAGTGTTGGGAACCCTTAAGGAGAATAAGTTGTTTGCCAAGCTATCTAAGTGTGAGTTCTGGCTTTCACAAGTGCAGTTTTTGGGACATATGATATCTCAGGGTAGGATTTTTGTGGACCCAAGCAAGGTTGGTGCAATGTTGCAGTGGGAGAGACCCAGCACTGTGACCGAGATCAGAAGCTTCATAGGCCTAGCGGGGTACTATAGAAGGTTCATAAAGAGTTTTTCTAAGTTAGCGCTACCCTTGACTAGATTGACTAGGAAAGGTAGTTCTTTCGAATGGACTCAGGCTTGTGAGAGTAGTTTCCAAGAGCTTAAAGTGAGGTTGACTACTACACCGGTGTTGGTAATTCTAGATCCTTTGGAGAACTTTGAGGTATTTTGTGATGCCTCAAAGATAGGTTTGGGTTGTGTTTTGATGCAACATAGGAGAGTTGTTGCTTATGCATCAAGGTAGTTGAGACCTCATGAGGATCATGGACAGAGGGTTCAAGGAGCTTAGAGGTAAGCGGATTCTTCTGGTGAAGGCTCTTTGGGATGGTGTTATCTTTAAGGAGGCGACTTGGGAGTTGGAGTCTCACATGCAGCAAGACTACCCGCAGTTGTTTATACGAGGTAAGCAAATATTGAGGACAAAATTTTAAAAAGAGATGAGAAATGTAACATCTTCTTCAATATGTTAGACTTATAAATAGTTACAGAGGTAGCTTAATAATTGCTTAACATGTCTGTTTAATTTTGTGACAATCTGAGTTAGTTTAAACACTTTGCTACAAGCCGAAAGGTGAAAAGTAACTTAAAATGACCCAGATATTAGCTTAAATGGCCTAGCCAATGGTAATATATGTGAATAATTTATTTCTAAGTCACAAATATGTATTCTGTGATGTGGTTAAAGTTTGAGAATAATCGAAGTCCGTTTTGTATTTTTAAGCATATTAGTTGTGTGTTTTAATGTCGGATTGACTAGTCATAGATATGAAAAATTATGATACTGATGAAATGACTTTTTTAATGAATTTTCATATTTATTTTAAAGTTGTTGAAACTTGAAAAACTTGATTTACCTAAAGTTGAGTGTTTTTAGTAGATCAAGAAGTATCAATGTGGTAACTTAAGGTCATAAGCCTTCCACAATTACTAGCCTCTTTAGTTGACCTTTTGTGCTGATATTTCAAGTCTTTCTTTCTTGTTCCTCGTTTACTCTCTCATGGCTGGTTTTGGGCAAGCAGCAGCAGAAGGAGAACAAGGGGAAAAGGAAGAAAGAAAGAAAAGGAAAACAAAGAGAAAAGGAAGATCCAAGATCCAGTATTGAAGCTTGAAGACTTGTGATCATCTCCATCATCAACTCCATCTTTGCTACTCAAGGTAGGGGTTCTTGAACTTGAAACTTCATTCCTTCTCATTTTTCATGTTTAGGTTATTTGAGATCTAATATGCTAAAATGAGTTCTTGTGATGTTTTAAGTGATTTTCTTGCTTGGATAAGTTTTAAATAGTGTTTATGATTTGGTCATGTTAAGAGTTTGGATTAGGAACTGAAAATTCTCCATTTGGACCTAAAATGCTCTAAATGTTGATTTTAGGGGTTTGGATGAGTGATTTGATATAATGATCCATTTTTTATGAAATCAATTGGTATTTTATGTTTCCCTCATGTTTATAAACTTGTTTGGGACTTAAAATTACCAAGAAACTAATTAGAAATGGTCAAATTTTGTGTATGGCACTAATGGAATAGTGCCACACATCTGCAGAATTCTGCAGATTCTGTTCTGGGCGACGAGCGCCTAGGCGCCTTGAGGGGAGCACCTAAGCGCCCTTAGCCCAGAAGGGTGAGTGCCTTAGCGCCCAACGTCTAGATAGTCTTGCATGAGGCGCTGTTGTTTGCGCGCCTAAACACCGATCTGGAAGCGCCTGAGCACTGAGGCAGAACAAAGAATGTAGTTTAGCCTATGTTGCTAATTTAATTCCCTACTTATTGGGATCATTTGTGCAAGTCTTTTAAGGTGTATTGAGACACTTTTTAGGATATTTCTTAGAGAGAATTATCAACTTGCATATATGAAAAATTTGGGAAATACTTAGACATTCAAATGTGACAGAATGCCTAGGTTAGTGTTTAGAACTTTGGTCAACATGAGGTTGATTTCTAAATCACTTATGAGTAATTGTGGGATATTCTAGATACTGTTTAGCTAGAGATAATAATCTTGCTACCTTTGTTGGATAAGTGAGGTTAGGATTTCTATATCAAGTGTTTATAATGTGGCTCGAATATTTAGTTTTCAAACTAGGTATTTGCTTTGATGTTATTGATTTCTCAGATATTCTTTTACATTGAGTGTATTTTATATTCAGTTGATTTATTTGTTGTAAGTGATTAATTGCTGATCTTAGTATGCTTATATTGAGAAAATATGATTTCTCACCCATGTGTGTTTTATGTAAATTCAGGTGAAGTCCCTAAAAAGGGAAAGGGCAACAAAAAGAAGAAGCAGAATGCTTAGTTTAGCAGCTTTATTTTTTTTTGAATCAGATTGTATCATTGTACTTTTCTGATTGTTTGAAAAAGCTTATGTATACAGTGTGGCTTATTAGTCAGTAATGTTTTTATATATATGACTTTTTTATCATTCGAGACTCTTTATAATGACTATAAAAATTATTATGGATTTTTATTTTCTGCATTTTTAGAAGTGACATGTTTAATGCAATTTATTATAAAATAATCTATTTATTTTACAATAATTCGTATTTAGATGTTACACAAAATATCAAATACTTGATAAAGTCTGATAGTATTAACTAATATTATCAAATCCTCTTTATCCTGTCCACAAAATGCATCCCAAAAAGCTAATAGAGGATAGGATAGGAGATTGATTCTATGCACAATTAGTATAGGTTTACAAGACATGTTGCTCAAGTCCTTAAGTTCTTGACGACCCACATGCTTACCTAGTACAAAATGAATTTAACTCCCGATCAACCCTCTCTTTAGCTTGTAAAAAGAATCTTTGCTTGATGTCACATGAAATATCTAGAAGTTATTTATTTGAAACTAATTTTTGCAATTCTCATTTATGGAATGTTGGTATTTGATGATCTAGTTTGTCATTTGACTCATATATAATTTGATTTGATTTAGTTTGTGTTTGAAATGAATAAAAATGATAAATGATTTGATTTGATTTAGAAATCAATGTTTGAAACTTTTTTAAAAATAAAATAGGATTTGAATTGATTTAGAAATCAAATTTTGTATTTGAAATTCATTAAAATGAGAATTAATTTAATTTAATTTAATTATTTTGTATTTTAACTTTTATGAGAAGTGATTAGAAGTAGTTATTAAAAATAAAATAGTTTATTCATTTCAAATCAAATCAAATCCTAACAAATCTTATTAAATTTGACAAATTTAAAAAAAATAAAAATAAAATCTATAAGATTTTATAAATCAAATTTTTTCTTATTTATTAACATTTCAAATATAAAATTTAATTTATAAATTAAATTATTTCTTATTCTTTTACATTCCAAACACATTTTTAAATGTTCTATTGGTTATATTTTTTGTTGGTATTGTTTAGCCGATGCAATGCAACTTTTCTACCCCTGTTTCAGAGGATATTTAGTGCTACGTACTTCTGGTACTTTTCGAAATCCTAGGCGGCCCTTTTATGCATGCCCGGTAAGTATCTACACACATTTGTTGCTGAATTGTTTCTTTTATTTTACAGGAAGGGGCTTTAAATAATTTATGCTCTAGTAGTTTGATTTGATTTCCTTCTTTACTCTTCTTGGTAAAGTTCGGTGGTGATTGCAACAATTTTTGTTGGCAAGATGGTCTATGGCGGTGCTTATGTGGAAATGGTGATCCTCACCCGTGCAATGTATATGATAAAAATGGAACAAAAATTTATACTTGTTCAATCAAGAAAAATAAATTCATCAAGGTAAAGAAATGCTTCTGCCATGATTGTTATATTTTGTATTATTGTATTTGTGTTCTTATGAATTACCACATTGTGTTATTTAGCTTATATATCTAGATATTACTTGCTCTATGGTATATCAGGGAGACAATTCTCAACAAGCACTTGGTAGAATTGGAACAAAAACTTGTTCGATCCAAATAAGGAAATGCTCTTGCCTTAGTTGTTATATTTTGTATTCTTTTTGGTTTGTGTTTTTATCATATACCAGATTGTGTTAATTAACTTATATAAGTATTACTTGCTCTATATTATACTTGGAACAAAAATATAAGAAAATGATTTTGCCGTAATTGTTATGTTGTGTGTGTTTTTATTTCTACTTTTTTACATTTGTATTATTGTCAATTACCGCTTTTTGTTATATTAGGGAGACAAATCTCAACAAACTCCCAGTACAAGTTTAGAGAGCCTTGCCTTAAAGAAAGCAAGGCTTTACGTGAACTACAAATTGGTGAGGTGAAACAACATGAATCAGCCACAACTTATAGAAATGAGTGCCAATGTTATTTATTAGTTGCAATTATACTAATTAAAGAAGAGGATTGCTTCAGGAACTATTATGATTTATTTCATTTTACCATTTTCTTATCTTTATTTTGAAGAATTTTGTTTACATAAAGGCATATCTGAATTTATTATTTTATTATCATTGTTAAATTATATCAAGATTTGCAATTATACTGTAGCTGTTGAAAGAAAATTGCTTTTGTGATTGTTAATTAGATTGAAACTTGAAGTGCACAAATAACATCCTCTCCCTTTCCTAAAGAATAGAAATGATCCAAAACTTGATAAAATGACACAATATAAGCGTAAAAGTGGTGAATTCCTATATGCAACAAATGATAGGTACTCCATTCTAATTTTTGTATAACTACATACTTTTAATAATTTTGTAACTTGGTATATCTTCAAGTCCCACATCGATTAAAGATTAGAGTAAAAAAATAATGAACATTTATAAAAGTAAGAGGTGAGTGTTAAGTTATAACAAAATTATATATTAGCTTATTAGAGTTATATTATTGAATTAGAATATTATATTTTTAATGTAATATTTTAAAAATTATACATTTTTTAGCTTATTTAAAGATTTTAATCCGTTGGCTTATTTCAAGACTTAGATCTGTTGGCTTATTTAAAAGTAGATTTGTTAGTATATATAAAGGTCTATTGACTTATTTAAAGACAGACCTATTAGTCTATTTAAAAGTCTATTGACCTATTTAAAAGTAAGTCTGTTAGCATATTTAAAAGTCTTATTATAAAATAGATATTTATATAAGTTTTTAAGTCAGGTCAGACTTTTAAAAATATTAGACCAGACCTTAAAAATCGATCTATTTTAGACTCACAGATCAAACACAAAACTTATAATTGAGATATATGCTAAGTCTATTTAAGATAAAACTTAGCAACTTAGAGCATGTTTGAGAAAAATTTTAAATCTTTCTCAAACAGCTGTTTTTGGAGGATTAAGCTGTTTTGTGAAATAATTATTATGTTTGGGTAAAAAGATTATTTTTTTAAAAAAAATTTACACGAAATTCAATGCAAAATAAAAGCTTTTTTCAGCTAATAATCATAAGTTAAAGATTGAAACTTATGATTTTAGCTTATAAATTATTTCTTATACTTTGATATGTAAATACTATTTTGCCCTCAATCAAATATTTTTTTAATCATTCTATACCTATTTTAGTAATTTAATACATAAAAGTAATTTTTTTATATCATCGAAACGAATCATATTAGTTTAAAATCACTTTACAACTAATGCATCTAAATATAAAAATAAATCAATTATAAAATCTATAATTTTCAACTTTCCCAAACAAGCCTTTAGCGTAATCTAACTTGTTTTCACTCCTAATACAGGGGAGTGGGAGTGGGTAGTGATTTAGGCCAATTATGGTATCTATTTTTTTTTTTTTGGTTAATGACTAAATTGAAAAAATTAATATTAATAAGACTTAATTATAAATACATAAATATATTATTTTATAAATTATTAAAATATGGTACAAGTATTTTTAAAGATTCATTCATAAACCTAAACTCAAGTAAAAGACACCTTCAAGTTTCGCCTAATAACAAAAAGCATAAAGTATTAGGAGGGTGTTTGGTTCGGATTAAAGCAATCATTTAATAGCTTTTTTGTTGAAAAAAAAGTGGTTGGATACCGTTAACTTCATGTTTAGGTTTGAGGATGAAAAAAATAATAGTTTTTTTCCTTGTTAAAAGCGATTGGAACACAAGTTAAAATTTGAGCATCTTGTAAAATAATTGTTAAGATTATTTAATATTTTGATATATAAATATTATTTTATTTTTAATTAAATAATTTTTTTAAATTAAATAAATAATTTTTTAATTATTTTATGTCTATTTTTATAATTTAATATATAAAAATAAATTTTTATATTATTTAAATAAAATAAATTAATTTAAAATTATATTTTAACAAATATATTTAAACATAAAATTAATTATAAAAAAATCTTTTATATAAATTTTTTTATATAATAATTAATTATTAAAATAATTAAATTTTCACATTTATCTTAAACACACAATTATATTTTAAAATGATGATAGAAAAATATCAGTCTACTGCTTCAGCAAAAAAGTAAAAATAAAAATCGGTCTATTGTACTGTAGGGAGCATCAGAAAAAACCAGACCCTATCCATCACTTCAGTGCCTTTTATTCCATAATCCATTTGTAGCAAACACTCACAGACACGGTTCCTCAGAACATTCCTTCCAAGTCCAACTTCCAACATCCATGGTAATAGTAGCATTATCTTCATCACTCCCGGGGAGAAACCTCTTCTCCTCCTTACCCTCAACGCCGCCACCCCACGACCTCACCACCGCCGTCACCGCCACCCCTCCGCCGCCCATCCCAATCCCCAAATACCCACCTCCCAGAAAATCCCAAAACCCCCAACAACAACACCCTCCCAACCCTCCAAAACCCCCACCCAACCCTGCCCTCAAGTTCCACCGTCACTCCAAGTACTACAAACCCGTCAATCACGGCAGCGGCGTCATTGCCTCCGACGGCGACAGCTCCGTCGTCATCGGCGAGTCCGGCGTTTCCTACCTCCTCCCCGGCGCACCCTTCGAGTTCCAGTACAGCTACTCCGAGACGCCCAAGGTCAAGCCGCTGGCCATTCGGGAGCCGGCATTCCTGCCGTTCGCGCCGCCCACGATGCCGAGGCCGTGGACCGGAAAAGCACCCTTGAAGAGCTCCAAGAAGAAGAAGAAGATTCCGCTCTTCGATTCCTTCAATCCTCCCCCTCCCGGAACGAAGGGAGTGAAGCACGTGGAAATGCCGGGGCCGTTTCAGCTTGGGAAGTACCCGAAGGAGGGGAAGACCAGGGAAGAGATACTTGGTGAGCCTCTCAAGAAGTGGGAGATACGAATGCTTGTTAAGCCTATGTTGTCTGATAATCGCCAGGTTAATCTCGGTGAGTTCTTTGTGCAATTGGGTATTTTATTGCAAGCTATAATGTACGAATATAAGTACAGATATCGGATAAGACATAGACATAGGGATATGATTTTTGTTAAAAAATTAAACTAACATTTATTAAGTATCTAAGTATCTAGTATGGGTACGGGTACTTGTCTGCCACATATATTATGAAGTACCCGGGCGTGCTTCATAGCTTCCGAGTAATTCTACCTACACACACTTCCACTCATGCTACCTCACAATTGCTTAGTTTTTAACGTCTAATTACATTTGTTCTTACTTCGTTTTCTGCATACCTCCATTTTGATTCTGCCATATAGGCAAATTGATGTGTATCTACCTTTTTTTTCTTTCCTTGCCATTGTGTAAAATTCAGTCAGATTTCGTCAGAGATTCAAGGGTAATTGTTGGACAAGTTAAAGTGGTAGGGACCACTCATGGATCCAAAAGTCACTAACAATGTCAATTTAATGTGTTTGGATTAGTTTATTTTGTGTTTAAAATAGCTTATACTATGCAAAAGCTTACTGAGAGAGATTTTGAAAAAATTATTCCCTAAGAAATAAATCCAAACATGCTATTAGTAAGGAAACAGAGCCAGAAAAATTTGACAATTCAGTCAAAATTCGTCAAGATTTGAGGGTAGTTGTAGGAATTAGTCAAAGTACAATGCCAACTCATCCTGGCAAAAATTTGGTAAACAAATCCTGGCTATCTTATTTATTTTATTTTATTTTATTTTTGGTTTGAATCATGGTTTTAAATTGTGGTAGCGGTCGCGATTGCGGTCGCGGTTGCTGCGATTGAGGGCATTGCGGTTGTTGCGATGCGGATTGCGGTCGTTGCGGTGTGATTTTTTTTTAAGCTTGCACAAAAATGTCGTGTCCGATGCGGTCTGATGCGGTCCGATGCAGTCGTGATGCGGTCCGATGCGGCTTGATGCAGTCCTGATGCGGTCGCAACGCGGAATTTTTTTGTGATTTCTTATCACACCGCAATTGCGGTCTGATGCGGTTGCGGCGGTGGCCGCAACCGCAATATTGCGGCCGCATCAGGTGATGCGGTCCGCATTTTAAAACCATGGTTTGAATTGTCAGTTACATATGTAGATCCTTTGAGTGTGTTGTTTTCTTCTTCTTGTTGTTTATGATGATGAGTGATTTTGATCATTAGTCAAGTGTTATTTGAACTATATGTTGCCTGTATGGCCTTATGATGATAAATTCATAATGAATCGGATATTGTGAGTTAAGGTTAAGGACTGTGTTAATAATGTTTAATTTGATGGTGTAGGAAGGGATGGATTAACGCATAACATGTTGGAGTTGATACATTCACATTGGAAGCGTCGCCGTGTCTGTAAAGTTCGTTGTAAAGGTGTTCCAACTGTAGATATGGATAATGTTTGTCATCATATTGAGGTATCCATTTTCATTTCTTTGAAATAGATTCCTAATCTTTTGTAGTTCGTAAGCGTAGATTTCTTACCTCAAAATATGTTACTGTTCAATCAGTGAGCATATTGATATTTGATATGAACACTTGCACAATATCATTCCTGGGCATAAATTGCTCAAAATAGATTATAACCTGGAAATGAAAATACATTAATTAAAAAATTTTGAGCTGAAACTGTTGTTTTAGTGATTCTATAGTTGTAGTCTTAGATAGTGTTTCAAAATTATCCATGGCATATAATTGTTTTTAGCACTCTTCCATATATGGTTTGGCCATACTTTAACCAAGTAGGGAATCAATGGTTATATTCAACCTCTGGGACTTCCCATTTGATTTGTTGAAACGTACATGGTGATGACTGATGCTCTTGCTGGGTGGGTCTCAAGGCATGGAATGCTGATAATTTGGGAGATTGCTATATATTTTGATCCATCCATATGGTTGTCATGAAACCCATGGGCTAAAAGTAAAATAACTTTTACGAGGGAGACTAGCTTGAAGGGATGTTGTAGCCTTTCTTCTCTTTTCACACCATTATTTTTTAATTAAAATAATAAGAATATAGCAATATTTTGAAATCTTCCATTTCCTAGTTGTGGCATTGCTCTTCTGTCTTCAAATTTGAAGGTAAAAGTCTTCAGTGTATAATCAGATTGAGATATAGATTTGTTGAGATTTTGTTGATGCTTTCCCTTTTCTTATTTCCTCTTCCCTCCAATCAATTATAGCACAATGTTGACAAAGGCAATAGATTATTTACGAACTATGCAAGAAAGTTGATCATTGCATAAAATGATTTGTTTCCTTTAAAGTTAAATCTTTATATGCTATGACAGGAGAAAACAGGGGGGAAAATAATTCATCGAGTTGGTGGTGTAGTTTATCTTTTCCGTGGCAGAAATTACAACTATAGTACTCGTCCACAGTATCCAGTGATGCTGTGGAAGCCAGCTGCTCCTGTTTACCCAAAACTTATACAAGATGCTCCAGGAGGATTAACAAAAGTTGAAGCTGATGAATTACGGATGAAAGGGAAAAGCCTGTTGCCAATATGTAAATTAGGTAACCTTCCACTTGGACAATCAGATCTCTCTTTCTAATGCACATACACTCACATTGCATGAAGAAATTTGACAATTTAATATCACTGTTGTCTTTTATTTTGTCTTGCCTAGAGTAACTAAAGTCACAGAAGGAGAGGCAAGACTTTGCCTAAACTCAGATAGAGGTTTAAGTATTTCAAAAGATTGTATGAATTACATTTTGGTGCCATTAATAGCTGTGTGAGTTCTGCAAATCTACATGTCAGGGATTAGTCTTACCACTGTCCAAATAAAAGATTTGACCATATGAGTGATGCGGACATAAGGCCCATTGGAGCTAAAATGGCTAAAGTCTATGAGAGAGGAAGGTGGAAGCCCATTAATTGGCTCAAGAGAGGTGATGCACAGGATCATTCCCCATGAGAGAGAACTTGTAACTAACTTCTGCTTAGTTGGCAGAAGTAGTCGTGTGGTGAGTGGGGGGGTGAAGAAATGGTTACTGAGGTGAGAGAGATATATAGGTAGCATGAGGGAGGGAAAGGGGGAGGCTGGAATAAGGCTTGGATTGGGAGAGAATTGAGCACTCTCTAATTTGCTCAACGTTTGTTTCTGTTTTCCTAGAAGCCATGTAACATTTTTCCTGGATTGATATCACCTTGATATCAACCAAAGAGTTATCAATATACCGAAGTTTCTATTCAATTGTCTTCTTGAATTTTTGGTACTTAACATTGGTATCAAAGCTCTTTCTTGGAGCGAATGGTTCAGACGCGCAGTGGAATGGACGAACGTGTGGATGCTCTGGAAACTGGACTGGGGAACTTAACTCGAGCTGTGGAGGAGACGCGAATGGACGGACGTGTGGATGCTCTGGAAACCGGGCTGGGGAACTTGACGCGAGCTGTGGAGGAGATGCGACAACTCCTTCTGGTACGCGAATGTCGTCGGAGAGGACGATTGAGACAGCGGAGGACACCTGTGAGGGAAGGCGAAGGAGAGGGAAGCGAATCGAGTGGGTCACGATCACGATCGCACTTTGGGTTTGACAGTAGACCACCATTCGGCGATCTGGGAGGAAGGAAGCTGGAGATCCCAGTGTTTACGGGGGAGGAGGCTTATGGCTGGATCGTGAAGGTTGAGAGGTACTTCAAATTGAACTCTGTAAGGGACGATGAAAAACTGGAGGCAGTGGTAATTGCCTTGGAAGATAAAGCGCTGAATTGGTACCAATGGTGGGAGGAACAAGCTCCCTCAGCTGATTGGGAGGAGTTTAAAAGGGCGGTGTTACGACGATTTCAACCGGGTTTAGTTCAAAATCCGTTTGGACCGTTGCTTAGCATTAAACAAACGGGGACAGTAATGGAATACAGAGAACGTTTTGAAATGGCTTCTGCGCCATTAAAGAAAGAGGATCGGGTGATGTTGAAAGGGATTTTTCTGAATGGATTGAAGGAAGAAATACAAGCTCAACTGAAGCTACATGCATCGGAATCTTTGTCAGAACTGATGGACCGAGCCCTGTTGTTGGAAGAAAAGAATGTAGCCCTGCGAAGAGGTGGGTTGATTTATGAAGAGAAGAAGGGATGGAGGGATAAGGAAGGAACCGCGGAGAAAACACAGAGAGACTACTTTAGGGATAAGAGTTTTATTCCAAAAAAAGAGTCTACTGGGAAGGAAACTTCAGAAGTGAAAGTACCAGAAGGTGTGCTAGCTGAAAAAAAGTGTATGGGGGTGGAAGATTGAGCCAGAGTGAGTTGAGGGAGAGAAGCCGCAAGGGGCTATGCTTCAAATGCGGAGAGAAATGGGGACCTGATCACATTTGCAAAATGAAACACTACTAATTCTTGTTGGTGGAAGACCCTGATAATGAAGAGGAGGAACTGGTGATAGAGGATGAGGAGGAACCAGTAATTTTGGGGGCAAAGATTCTTCAACTATCTTTGAACAGCAAGGAAGGATTAACCTCAAACCGATCCTTCAAGACTTGGGGGCAATTAGGAGACAGAGAGGTGCTGGTCTTAGTGGATTGTGGGGCCACTAGTAATTTTATATCCAATAAACTGGTGAAGGAGCTCAAGTTGAAGGTTGTTGACACACCAAAGTTTGTGGTGGAAGTGGGAACTGGGGCCCAGGTGAGGAATAGAGGTATTTGCAAGCACCTGGAATTGTTAATCCAGGGAGTCAGGATCAACCAGCATTTTTTCTTGATGGAGCTGGGAGGGACGGAGATAGTCTTAGGGATGGACTGGCTGGCAAGCTTGGGAAACATAGAAGCTAATTTCAGAAACTTAGTTTTGAAATGGGGGGAGAAAGACCAGAAAAAGGAATTGAGGGGAGATCCTTCACTCTGTAAGACACAAGCATCTTGGAAGGCTATGTTTAAATCACTTCAAGATGAGGGAGAAGGATACTATGTCACCTATCATAAAGACACAGAAGAGAGCACCAAGGGGCAGGAACTACTGCCATGGGGCATTGAGACTATTCTGGAGGAGTTTGATGATGTCTTTCAAGAACCTCAAGGCCTTCCACCCCACAGAGATCATGACCATGCAATAGTTCTTAAAGAAGGAGCTCCTATACCTCATATTCGGCCCTACAGGTATCCGTACTATCAGAAAAATGAGATAGAGAAGATAGTTAAGGAGATGTTGCATGCTGGACTTATTAGGCCCAGTACAAGCCCTTTTAGTAGCCCTGTCATCTTAGTCAAAAAGAAGGATGGTGGGTGGCGTTTCTGTGTTGATTACAGGGGCCCTGAATAAACTAACTGTGCTTGATAAATTCCCCATTCCTATCATAGATGAGTTGTTAGATGAATTGGGAGGGGCCAAGATATTTTCCAAACTGGATTTAAAATCCTGGATACCATCGATAAGGATGAAGGAAGGTGACATACCAAAAACTGCCTTTAGAACCCATGAAGGGCATTATGAATTCTTAGTAATGCCCTTTGGATTAACAAATGCCCCCTCAACCTTTCAAGCCCTTATGAATCAGATTTTGAAGCCTTATTTGAGAAAATTTGCTTTGGTGTTTTTTGATGACATATTGGTTTATAGCAAAAATGAAGAAAGTCACAAGGAGCACTTAGGGAGTGTACTGCAACTGTTAAGAGAGCATGGGTTGGTGGTTAACAAAAAGAAGTGTTCCTTTGGGCTAGAGAAGCTAGAGTATCTGGGACATATTGTCTCTGGTCAAGGGGTTTCTGCAGATCCCAACAAAATTAAAGACATGTTGGATTGGCCTTCACCTAAGGATGTCAAGGGGCTAAGGGGGTTTCTCGGCCTAACTAGCTACTACAGAAAGTTTGTGAAGAATTATGGGAAAATAGCTTGGCCTTTGACTCAACAACTCAAGAAGGATCAGTTTCAGTGGAATGAGGGTGCTCAGCTTGCCTTCGAGCAGCTGAAACAGGCCATGACTTCCATTCCCGTGCTAGCAGTCCCAAACTTTGACAAGACTTTTGTAGTGGAGACTGATGCATCCGGGAAGGGTATTGGAGTAGTTTTGGTGCAGGAGGGCAGACCAGTGGCATACATGAGTAAAACAATTTCAGATAGAGCTCAGAACAAGTCGATCCTATGAGAGGGAATTAATGGCAGTGGTATTGGCCATTCAAAAATGGAGACATTACTTGTTAGGGAGGCATTTTGTGGTGCATACAGATCAAAAGAGCCTCAGGTTCTTGACTGAACAGAGATTAATGGGTGAAGAGCAACAGAGGTTGGTCTCCAAATTGTTGGGATACGATTTTGAGATTAAATATAAGCCTGGACCAGAGAATAAAGCAGGAGATGCCTTATCCAGAAAGTTGCAATTTTCAAGCATTATCCACTGTGCAGTGTTTGGAATGGGAGGATTTAGAAGAGGAGATTTCCAGGGATGAGAAATTGAGAAAAATCATGCAAGATCAGATGTTAGATGAGAGGGCACATCCAGGATATAAAGTCATAAAAGGCAAGTTATACCATAGGGGAAGATTGGTGGTTCCCAAGGGCTCCTCAAAATTTTCGGTAATTCTTAAGGAATTCCATGATTTGACATTAGGAGGCCATTCTGTTATTTCAGAACCTATAAAAGGGTGGCTGGACTGTTTTTTTTGGGGAAGGAATGAGGAAAACTATACAAAGAAGTATGTTCAAAAATGTGAGGTTTGCCAAAGGAACAAATATGAGGCCTTGAATCCAGCAGGGGCTGCAGCCTCTACCTATACCGCACAACGGTGGTCCGACATATCAATGGATTTCATCTGGGTGCCAAAATGCTGGGGAATGGACACCATATTCGTGGTAGTGGATAGGTTAACAAAGTATGCTCATTTCATTGTTCTAGCTCATCCCTATACTGCTAAGGAAGTAGCAGAAATTTTCATCAGGGAAGTAGTGAGACTCCATGGTTTTCCAGAGTCAATAGTATCAGATAGAGACAAAGTTTTCCTTAGCTCTTTCTGGACAGAGTTGTTCAAGTTAGCTGGGACTAAATTGAAGTTCAATTCGGCCTACCATCCTCAAACAGATGGCCAAACGGTGGTTAACAGGTGCTTGGAGACTTATTTGAGGTGTGTGATGGATTAAACCAAAACAATGGCACAAATGGCTTAGTTGGGCGAGATTCAGTATAATACCAACTACCATTCAGCTACAAAGATGACCCCTTTTCGAGCATCAGTATGGATTCGGGATCCACCGGTGATCAGAGGAGATGTAGACAGATCATCGAGATGAGGTGGATAGAATGACACCGGACAGAAATGCGATGTTGAAGGAATTGAAAAGCCAGTTGGTGCAGGCTCAGAACAGAATGAAGCAACAGGCTAATAAACATAGAAGAGATGTGGAACATCAGGTTGGAGATAAGGTTTACTTAAAGATCCAGCCCTATAAATTGAAGAACTTAGCTAAGAGAGTTAACCAGAAACTAAGTCCTAGATTCTATGGGCCATATGAGATCCTTGAGAAGATTGGTGCAGCTGCCTACAAGCTATTGTTACCAGAAGAAAGTAGAGTGCATCCAGTCTTCCATGTGTCAATGTTGAAGAAAAATATTGCGGCAGATGTCACAGTGCAGACCTTGCCTCCTTTGTTGTCGGAGGAATGGGAGCTCCAAGCTCAACCAGAAGAAGCATTGGCTATAAGAGGAACTAACCCTACTGAGATGGAAATTTTGGTGAAATGGCAGAACTTGCCTAGCTGTGAAAATTCCCTGGGAAAAGTTAGAAGATCTCCAGGAGCACTTGATTTCCACCTTGAGGACAAGGTGAATTCTGAAGGGGCAGGTATTGATGCGACATAAGGCCCATTGGAGCTAAAATGGCTAAAGTCTATGAGAGAGGAAGGTGGAAGCCCATTAATTGGCTCAAGAGAGGTGATGCACAGGATCATTCCCCATGAGAGAGAACTTGTAACTAACTTCTGCTTAGTTGGCGAGAAGTAGTCGTGTGGTGAGTGGGGGGGGAAGAAACGGTTACTGAGGTGAGAGAGATATAGGTAGCATGGGGGAGGGAAAGGGGGGAGGCTGGAATTAGGCTTGGATTGGGAGAGAATTGAGCACTCTCTAATTTGCTCAACCTTTGTTTCTGTTTTCCTAGAAGCTGTAACAGCATTTTTCCTGGATTGATATCACCTTGATATCAACCAGAGAGTTATCAATATACCGAAGTTTCTATTCAATTGTCTTCTTGAATTTCTGGTACTTAACATAATGTTAGGGTCCAATTGCAAGGTATGGGACTTTGAGTCCCACATCGGAAGTATGGGATTCCGGTGTGGGGTTTATATGGCCTTGGGCTCTCCAACTACAATGGCTAGCTTTTGTGGTGTGGTTCTCCCAAGGATCGTATCAATTGGTATCAGAGCCTTCCACCATGTCTCTCAGCTGCAAATGAGCGGCGCGGGTGGTGACGCCGGCATTGCAGTGTTCGCCCGGGACTAGTCAGAGGGCTAGTGCTCAGCCAACCCGCGTGGGCGCCGGGGCTGCGGAGCGTGGTGGAATGTTAGGGTCCAATTGCAATGTATGGGACTTTGAGTCCCACATCGGAAGTATGGGATTCCGGTGTGGGATTTATATGGCCTTGGGCTCTCCAACTACAATGGCTAGCTTTTGTGGTGTGGTTCTCCCAAGGTTCGTATCAATGAGACGCTTTTGACTTCTAGATGGGCTTGTCAACAAGGAATATCTCCTGGTTATTAGAATGGGTCAGTGAGTACGATAATGAAATAAAACTTGCAAGAAAATGAGCTGAAAAATAGAGTCCAGAATCTCTTATTTGGAGGAAAGACAATCAAAATCAAGTAAAAGTAGAAAAGATAAGTTGTCATTATGTTTTGCATTTTCTTTTTTGATATGTATAATCATCCTGTTGTGCTCTTTTCTGTTTCGAGTTGTTATTGATATCACACTCTTCTTTTGGGCAAATTACATATATTCATTTAAGACACAAGATATGATTCTTATTTCTAAATTTAAACTTCTAATTTACTTCTATCATGTTGCAGCCAAAAATGGAATCTACATCTCCCTTGTAAAGGATGTCAGAGATGCTTTTGAAGGAAGTCCTTTGGTGAAGATTGACTGCAAGGGGTTGGATCCCAGTGATTACAAGAAATTAGGTGCCAAGCTTAAGGTATCTAGATAAACTTTATTTTTTGGTACATAGCTTCTGTTTTAAAAAATATATATATTTTTGGGACCTGTTTATGCCTGATGCACAAAATGTTGATATCTGTGCTAGGTAATAGGTTAATAAAATTAATTCAAAGTGTAGAAGGAATCTACATTATGCTCAAAGGAAATGAGAAAAAAAATAAAAGCTTTGGAAATGAAAACATAAGATTCAATCTGAAGTGTTTGTTCTGAATCCATTGTAAACCTTTTCCTTTTTCTATTAATGGATGCATAGTTTGGCTTGCCATGCAATTCACTAAAATTTGGTGGAAGCAGTTAGCAAGCTGTCTATCTCTATGTATTTATATAACTGGATTTATTTATTTATTTATTTTTTTGGCAAATTATGATTGGATTTAAGTAGCTACTGGAATACCAATTTCAGAATAATGAAATAATACAAAATTGATCTACCAGGATGAATGCAATTCCTGTGAAGGCCTTTCACCTATTGATGCATATCTCGATATTAGGAAGGAAAGCAAGAATATGGTTGAATGACGAATACAAAACCTAAGAGATAATACAGCCTAATTGATTAATGATTATAACAAGTAGTTGCATGATTTTTCACATTTTTGTCTGTCTGACTATGCTAAAAGTGACCATTAGGTCTATCTTAAAAATTTGAAGGCACCCTTATCGTTAACTAGGGAATGATTATTTCACAATAGAATTTTCTGCTTTCCACTGCCAAGTTCATCATCTATATATGTGAGTATGTGACAAAGCTCAACGCATAATTGTCTTGTCAGACTCCTTTATGTTGCAGCTCTGGAGAAAATGGGGGACATGTTGCAATTTATTACTGCAATATAATATGCTTTGGACTTTGAAATTGAAAAGCCTCTGATAAGTCTTTTTTTCTTAGAACATTATGCTTCATGTATGTTTCCCTTAAGTATTGCCACAATCATTAGGAGTATTGTACTATATGTATTTTGATCTTCTTGTGTTGGCAGGATTTGGTTCCTTGTGTGCTGTTGTCTTTTGATGATGAACAGATACTGATGTGGAGGGGCAAAGATTGGAAATCAAAGTACCCAAAAGCTCCTCCAGTTTTTAGTCCTGCGGAAGCTGGCATTACAGGGAATTTGAACAATACAGGTATGTGTTAGAGAAGAAAATTTGGTTGAACCATTCTGTATTTGCACGTCTTGTCCCGATTGAATTATTGTACAGTATACACACTTATATGTGTGTGTACTGTATATATATTATGAAATATTCTTAATGAAGAGACAAGAATGAGTGTTCCCAATATATCCTCAAAAAAGAGAAAAGAAAAACTGAAAACGGAAATGTAAAATTCAGAGATATAATCGATTAGTATTTATGTTTACAAGGTGACCTTAAGCAATCCCAGCTCTAGGAAAGAAACAGTTTGTTCTTAAACAGATTAGGACATGTTTGATGCAATTCCCCAGCTGTAAGAGGCACTCAATTTTTCTTTATGGATTCCAATGTTGGAGTACATGATACGAATTTAAGGAATGACCATGAACAGAAAGATATATTCTAGAAATTCATTATTGCATTGAGGTTTTGTGAACCTTCTCGCGTTCATTGGAAGTTTGGGGAGTAGCTGAATTAGCCTCGAGTCCAGTAGATTTTATGTTTTGGAGAAGCTAGTTATATATATAATTGTTTGGGCACCTTTATAAAGTGATATTGGGGGGAAATTAAGGAAAATAAGTTTTACTGTTAGCTTTTAATTTTGGAGATGAAGACAAGTTCAGTTCCACACAGGGACCTGCAGCAACTGCAATGTCCTTTAAATTTCATCGACAATAACTTCATTATGTTCGACATTTTATGAGAAGGCAGCTCATTTTACCTCGATGATTTTTCATTGCTTTCCTTTCCGTTTGTCTGCTAAGTTACATATATGATGACTGCATGTTAACAAAATAATTTACCTAGGGAAGCCTTAATAATTACGTACTATGATTTGGTGGTCTTTTCTTACCCCTCGTTGATTATTTTACTGGTGTCTGGTATACTACGACACAGTTTTCTAATATGCATATACCTATGATTTTTCCCTTTTGACCATATTCCCTCTAGTGCCATAGATGATTATGTATGATGGTCTGCTTATTTTTATCTATTTGTTCTATATCATTACCTGACCATATGGTAAAATTTGTCATTGGTTGATAACATTGGCTATGCATCACCAACATGATGTTTTCACAATATTAATCAGGTGAGACTGATGATAATCAATCTAAGCATGATGGCAACATGGTGAACACAAGCCCTAAAATGTTCTCTCTATGGGAGCGTGCAATTGAGTCAAGCAAAGCTTTGTTGCTGGATGAGTTTAATCTTGGACCTGATGCTCTCTTGGAGAAGGTAGAGGAATTTGAGGGTATTTCACAGGCCACGGAGCACTCTTATCCAGCATTTATTTTGTCGAGTGAAGATAGTGCTAAAGGTTCAATTGCAAACTATGAAGACGGTGCAGAAGAGAGCTATTCTAGTGACGGCTTACCTACTGAGGACGATGATGATGATTATGATAACTACCCTGATGATGATGATCATGGTGATGACTTGTATGATGTAGTGGACACATCAGCTCAGCCCGGATCATTACCTGTTGATTTGATTGTCAAAAAGCTGAAACCAAGACAAGAGTAAAACCTTTTTTGATATTTCCAAGACAACTTGGAAGAAAAATAGCAGGCATGAAATGTAAAATTACAAATGACGAAAGAAAATAGTTAGCTGTAAATAACCTATTGGTCACTTCCCCATTTGAAAAAAGTTCTTTAAACTTGTTTATAAAGTGAACTAATAAGAATATATTTATTTTTAAATTAATTAGTAGATTAGGATTATAATGCATTTTATCAATAAGGGTAGATATATTCGTATTTATTCACTTAAAAATAAGCTCACTTAAAGAGGAAATTTTTCTTTCTCTAATATTCTATGCATTATATTTTGTGACAACACGTTTGCAATTAATTACATATTTGAATTCTTTAAAGTGAGGGATGTATTTTAGAGAGTAAAGTTTGATATTATAATAGTTGATGAGACTTGAAAATAAGGAACAATAGTAAAACAATTGATTACGGTTGAATTATTTGAGTGAATTTTACTCAACATATAGGTATCTATATACATGAGAAATTAAATATAATTTTTATTTACAAGAAGAATAATTAAAGACTGAAATCATTCCCCAAGAGACTATTGTTTCTAAAATACCAAGAAATATGATCAAAAGCACCTGAATCAAGGACCTATAGTCCAAGAGAGGAAGAATGAGAAATAAAGGCAACAAGATTACTAGAATGTGCAACCGACGCAATGGGAGTAGAATCTTAGATACTTGGTACTTGAGAAACTCATTATAGTCATTTCTTAAAACATAAATACCATGTATTTCCTGTGGGTTGGAAAGAGCTTCAAAAGTCTCATCAGATTGTACCACATTAGCAACCTTTGGAGGATGACCATGAAGTACATAACATCGGTCTTGGGTATGGCCTACTCGATGGCAATAGGAACAAGTGAGTCATGAAGCACGATTACCACGATTGTTACTACGGCCACGAGCACTTCCACGTCCTCTTTGAATGGAAACCTGGGAAGAGGATTAGGAAGCTAATGCGGCATGATCAACATTGCTAACTTCAAGTGGAGGGGCCTAATTGCATAAGTCGTGCAAAGACATTTTCAATGGAAGGAATAGGTGTGGTGCCTAAGATTTGTTGCCAAAGGGATTCAAGTTCTGTTGGAAGCCCCAACATAGTAATTATCAAAAATAATTTTTGTTGTTGAGCACTATGAGCATTAGCATCAACAACATAGAGAACATGTTTGAATATTCCTCCATAATAACTTCTACAGCTCCAACATATGATTCCATATTTGTACTCTCAAGCTTCAAACTATGCATCTTTTGAATAATGTTATACATCCTTACAATATCATTTGAATACAAGGCTTTAGCACGATCTCGTACCTTTTTGCATGTCTTGTATGCTAGAAACATTGAAATTTTCTTTAGATCAATAGACTGCCACATCAGATTATATAATTGGGCATCAACTTTCTTCCAAGTTGCTCGATCAGCTACTGGAATATCATCTTCTTTCATAGAAAGATGATCTTCATATCCTTGACCCATGAACTAAAGTTGAATCAGCCCACGCTAGATAATTCTTACCACCCGTCAACTTTTCAGTAGTCATAGTAATACTTCCAGAAACAACAGAGGTCAGTACAGGTGATTTCTCACCATTGGAAGATGTTACCTCTAATTCTGACATGCTAGAACAGGAATAAAAAGGCTGGGTAGAAGTTTATAAAGGCCAAAAAAAAACTTGGAAAGGATGCTAGAATAACAATGACACAACATAAAGCAACAAACCACCACAAAAAATACCAACAATCCAAATGGAGAGAGAAAAAGGCAAGATAAACCTGAAGCAAATCCAAGAACACAACAATAAAGGCGAAACAGAGAGCCAAATAGGGGATTTACGCAAGACAAAGGCCAAACAGGTCGTGGAAGAGGTTGACGAGGATTGGGCTTCACCGAAAATGGCACAACAAGTTGGTCAGTGGAAGTAGTTGCCGAAAATAGGGTTTCATGCGCTCCCACATGTGCAAAAAAATGAAGCTAGGAAGATTCCGACGACTGGCACGTGGCAGCATGTTGAAGCTCCGACAGCAGCCTACTTTCGGTGGTAGGCCGAGTGAAAGGCGGTGAATACAGTGGTGTGGTTGGCTGGAGGAAAAACAGAGTACAGAGGTGCAGATTGGAGAAGGCAGACACGGGAGGAAAGAGAAAATGGACACGCGGTGGGGAAGAAAAAGGTAAGAACTAAACACGATTAAAAGTGGTTCAACCAAAAGGAAGGAAAACTAAAGTCGGGTTGGAATCCGCTCTGATATCAACTTGAAAATAAGGAACAATAGTAAAATAACTTATTATCGCTGAATTGCTTGAGTGAATTTTACCCAGCATATAAGTATTTATATACATGAGAAATTAAATAATTTCTATTTACAAGAAGAATAATTAAAAACTTAAACTATTCCTCATGACACTATTGTTTCGAAAACTAACAATCATATTTCTTATGCTAACTAATTTAATATTCAACAATGAAAAAATTAAAGAAGTAAATTATCACATGTATAATCTATTATGCATATACTTATATTTTATGAAATCACAAACTCTTAATTTTCTTAAAATGTACTCTCATTTTAAAGTATTCAAATCTTGCTATCATATAACGTGTAATTACATGTCGTGGTGGCCACTTGGGCTAAAAGAGAACATTTTCATGGTTTCTAAATTGGGTAATTGAATTCTATGTAAGTATGGCAATGTCACGTGGGTACCCAACATGCATGGAGCGAGTTTAAAATCCATTTTGCTTCGAGGCAGGACGGGTGAGTATTTTGTTCAATATATCTCGTCTCGCTGTGCACTCCGTATATTATTAAACATTATTTTATTTAACTACTAATTAAGTTAATTATATTAATTAATTTTTACTAGTTTAATAATTATTTTGAACATATTTTTTTGTTTTTATAATATTAATGATTAATTTTAAGATTGTAATTAAATATTATATAAATACAGATAACATGAATGTAAGTTTTAATATTTTTCTTGCATAATGGGTGCGAGTCTTAATTATAAGCTTGGGAACGGAATCGAGTTTAGCAAAAACTATCTATCAGTCCCGTTGTCAAGCCTAGTTCTATGAGCCAATAACATCACTTGATACTTCTCTGTCCTTCAAATTATAGGATTAGAGGCTTATTTATTCAAATTCGAAAAAGAAAGGAAAACTCCAATTCAACCTCGTATTCCTCAAGATATTCACATCGCAGAGTACCCACAACGTGATTCAATGTTTCTACAAATTCCATGCTCTTGTACTCCAAGTACAGCCCATGAAATGAATAAAAGTATTTAATATTTTTTTAAGTAATTTATATGAATAATAAATATTAATTTAATTTTTTAATATGTATTTTAAGAATACAGGTTTATAAATTTTTTTAAAAAAAATTTGTTTTAGATAATATTTTTAAAATAAACTTTTAAGCTAAAATATTTTACAGAAATATTTTAATTATAAACTTTTTTAATACAAAATAAGTTAATTTATAAGTTAAGGTGTCTAACCGAAGTCAAATAAATAAATATAAGAGTAATGCTCTTTCCTACAAAAAAATAATTCGTAAATCGACGAAATGAACAAAATGCTCTACGTTTTATCATTCATTCCATTCCATAAATTGTTATGCAATCAAAATTATTTTTCCCTATTTTATTATTCTGTCATGTCATGTTGTAAAACATTTTCATTAAAATTTATCGTGGTATATAACACCACTCTACATAAAAAGCAAGAATTTGACACATGACATTGTCAAACACGCAACGCGAAAAAGATACAGACTTGAAACTGATTTTAGTTTATTTTTAAAATGTAGGAAATAATAATTATGATGGATATTGATAAAAAATGCGTATTCTGTTCCTGCCTTGTCTAGTTTAGTTATAATACAGTGATGAATCTTCTCTTCTTCTGTGATCCCAGTAAGGTAATGAGGAACAAGCAACAAACCCAAAAAGCATGTGCGCTTTTTTCCATCAAATTCCTTGTTCTGGGGGTTATGCGGTTCACACAACCTGATTCCTCTCTCTCTCTCTCTCTCTCTCTCTCTCTCTCTCTCTCTCTCTCTCTCTCTCTCTCTCTCTCTCTCTCTCTCTGTCCTTCATAGCCAGATAACCATAAAAGGAGAAAGCAAAGCATCTTCTTCTGCCCTCTGAAGTTTACTTGTCAACAGTGAGTGCTACACCTTTCTTTCTTTCCATTAGGAATCATCTCTATATTTCTTTTCTTTTTTTGAATGTTTTTTTTTTTCTTCTTTTGGATGAAGTATTGAACTTTATGAGACTTTTGGCAAAACCCATCTCAAGTAAGGAATCTAGGCTTGATTGGCTTCATAAATTGATGACCAAGCTTGTTTATTGACTTATTATAGAGTATGTGAGTTCTTAGTTTTTGCTCCTTTTCTTCTGCACTTGAGTTTCAATAGTCTGAAAAAGAATGATCATATCAAAATTCTGCTTCAGTTTTGAATGATTGCATTTGTGATGTGGCTTATATGAGTTTGAAAATTGCATTCTCTTTTTAGCATCTGCTAGTTGTGACTCCTTTCCTTCATACACAATCCTGGGCTTTTTAGTTTGAATTTTCTGGATGCATAATTTTTGTTGCTGATGGAATTCATACTGTGCTTGATACATTTGGGATTTTGGTGATCTTTGTGATGTCTCTTTAGAATATTTGAAGTTTCCATTTTATCCTGATTTGATTGTTGGAACTGAGTGAATTGAGAATTTGAGAAGCTCTTGACTAATTATCATTAAAAAGGGCGGCACAGTGCACAAGGTTCCCACCATTGTGCATAGAGCTTTAAGAAATACACCAGGATCATATAATTACTGAAGTAAGTATACATTACTCATGAGTTTCTTAACAGGATCCTCGAGCCATACTTGGCAACCCACCATGACTTCAGATACTACTACCCCAAGTTATTGGTTGAATTGGAGGTTCCTCCTCTGTGCACTATGGATTTTAACCTCCATGGCTCTAGCATCTTTTTTAATATGGAAGCATGAAGGATTCAATAAATCAAGACCAGAGAGGGGAGAAAATCAGCGAGAAGCAGCTGGGTTGCTATATGAGGATGAAGCGTGGAATACATGTGTTAGAGGAATCGACCCTTTTTGGCTGCTTACTTATAGAATCATTTCTTTTCTTGTGCTTTTGGCTTTGATCATTGCCAATGTGGTTGCCGATGGACTTGTCATATTATACTTCTACACTCAGTAAGCTACATTAAGCATATCTGTATAATCTAGTCTTGTATGCATCTGTTCAATGATAAGATGGATTGAACAATGTATATACATTCTTTGTTGACATAACAAAAACTGCCCAAGGCTCCTACACTATTATGCTACACTTCCTTTTTTAAAAAATAAATTAGAAAATATTCTGTATTTCTTTGTATGTTTAATTTTCACACGTTGTTTCTTTTCCACCTCAATTATTAAGCTAGAGACTTTGTTATATAATTATTTATGTTTTATATTATTTTTAGATATAGTTTTAGGATTTTTGAAGAATAGCTTCTTTATACTATATTGAGGCAGGACTCATGTCAACAATGGAAAGAGTTTGTTAAAAGTGGAAGTGCTTATTATGATATCTTGCATTTATTGGGGTATTCAATACTCATGGGATAAAAAATGAATAAGAGGACAGAAAAAGGTCAAATTATTAATTGTTACAATAGCTCTTCTGCTTATAAATATTCTGATTGTATAATTGTGTTTTTTTTCATGTGCTGGACAGATGGACCTTTACTTTGGTCACTATTTACTTTGGGGTAACACTTTGCATTTCTGGCTCTTGTTATATTGTAGTAAAAATTCTTAGCTGGAAACTATAATATATCTGGGTTTTTCTATTTTTATATATGAGTATTAGAAGCTCCAGTAAGAAGAGTAGATCAGGTGGAGGCGTGGAGCATAACCTAATAGTTAGAGGTAGAGGGAGACTAAGAAAAATTATAGGTGAAACCATTAAAAATGACTTAGATTTAAATGGCATTTCTAAAAACATTGTTTACGATAAAACACAAAAGTGTTGTTTCATCCATATAGTTGATTCTAACTCGTGGGAAAAGACTTTGTTGTTGTATTTTTTTTGTGCGGATGGGGGGACGTGGGGAGTTTGGTCTAGAACTTTAGTTAGATTATAAGACATTCAGTACAACTTAAAGGTCTATGGCTCTATGCTTTCTTGAGAGAAAACAATTTGACCTATCTGTCAACTTTCCCTATTTTTTTTTAATGTTTTCAGTTCATATCTTCCCTAAGTGACTTGTGCTATAAATTTCACTTTCAGCTTGGATCGTCTTTCTCCTTATATGGATGTTTCTTTAAACACAATAAATTTGGGGGCAGCATGGACAATCGTGCTTCTTTAGATGCAGAACAAGGCACTTATATGGTTAACACTCTTGATGGAGTTTCAGATATGCCTAACCTGCCCAAGAGTCCCCATCAAGAATTTCATGCTCGGAAAACTGCTGGTATATGGGGTTACATTTTTCAAATAATTTTTCAGGTAATTCTTTTTAATGATTTTATGGTGTAGATTTTTTTCTGCATGACATTATTATTTTAACTAATCTGGCATCCAAGTTCTCTTTTATCTTTGACAACTACACATTCTCCTTTGAACATAAATTTTGTTTAGTCAGGATATGTAACAGATTTTTTAATTTTAATATTGTTGAAAACCGAGTCCGTGGTGGAGTGCACCACGATGGAGGATTCCCCACCTAGTGAGAAAATGCTTTGTTGTTGTTTGTAAATAGAAATTGGATGTGGTTGAGGAGGGCTGCCTTGAAGCTGATAAAAAGATATGTGAAATAGAAAGTGCTTTAGGCACTTCATGGTTGTCAAATGTTTAGCTTGAACAAGTTTAACTGTTTGAGATGAAGGGTTGCCATTATTTATACTATTTGAAAGTCTAGGTTGCTAAATAACATGTCTTGATTAGCTTTTCCAAGATGCCACAGAGATTTTGTCCACATTTATTCACAACACTGGCAGACATGTGGTCACGTTCAAGAAACTTATTTGATAAACTTCTTTTGTAGACATTTTAGGTAGTGACAATCCTGAATTTGTATTTTCTTTACCTTAGGGTAGGTAAGAAAGTTTCTGATATAATAATCTTTGATCCATTGGCTGAAAAGGCAAATTATTTCAGCTTAAAGCATTTCTGCTATATACTTATGTTGGAGTAGCAATTAGGCTATCCTTACCAAGAAAGCTAATTGGTTGTTACCTTCTTGTTTGAAAAATCTCAGTTAATTATTTGTATAAAGAGCTTGATCAATTTAATAACAGATAAAGATTATTATATGTTTTAAATTGGGGTTAACTGATGAATGTTTCCACAACCATCGGAAGTTTGCAAAATGCTATGATACGGTCTCTGTTACAGTCATGTGTTTTTAAGATGTCTTCTGATGCAATAATATGCATCTTGCACCTTTCCCAATTATTGATTAAATGCTGTAATACATTTTGGGTTTCATTGTGTGATTAACTGGTTTTAACAAGTGTCAGGTATTTTTCATCAAACTCAGGAGGCAATCTATTGATTTTTTTTATTTTATTTTTCATTTTCTTTTGAATATATAGATTTGTGCAGGTGCTGTAGTGCTCACTGACTCTGTATTCTGGTTCATCATTTATCCATTTCTGACATCCAAAGATTACAGCCTGGATTTTGTAAGTATGATCAACATTGTCCCTGGTTCATCATTTATCCGAAGATAAAAATGTTGGAGAGTGTTTGACCTTTCCACCTAGTTTCATATTTGTAGAAAAATTAAAACAATTTGAGATTTGCATTGAACATCATCGTTACTACTGGCTCTGTTCTCCATGTTGCAACTCATATCCTTGAAAGCAACTGTATCATTTTTCCTTAAATTTGAGAAAACAATAATCAAGTTTTTCTCTTTTTTTATTAAAATTTTGCTTGCAGTAATTCTGTTTTATTTATATGATATTCATCTGGAAAATATAATCAACATCAAAACATATTTTTTTAGCTTGCCAGCATCTGCTAAACATCAACTACCACATGAAATATGTGATTAATGGGTGCATGTTGTTTGAAATACCTTAATTATGATCAAGCAAATGAGGCTGAAGACAGGTGAATGGATTTATAAATGTAAATATTGTTAAATTTTAACTCTTAATTAATAGGTTGGGTCTGTTGCTGCCCATACGATCCTTTTCTTTCATTTGAAAACATTTGCACTTTTCAATGTGCAGTTTATTGTTTGTATGCACTCCATTAATGCTGTTTTCCTCCTCGGTGACACATCATTGAATTGCATGGTGAGTTTGGGTTTTACTCCCTCCTTTCTTTTTATTTGTCTTTTTACAAAAGCTTTTTTTTTCATATTTATTTGTTTCTAAAACCAATGAAGTGTTAATTATTTTTTTCCTAACTCACCCATGGTATTAATAAGGGAGAGAAAAGATTAATATAGCGATAATAATATTTTGAATATTTCAATGATGGATAATTTAGTCAAATGTAGTTATTTTTGTTTATTATTAAGGTTATTTATTGACTTTCTTAATTCTTGTGCAACAACCTTAAAAGACAGATAAAAAATAACAAAGGGAGTAGTGCTTTATGGTTTATACTTTTTTATTACTCATCAAGTTTTTTTTTTTTTCGGTCATGCATCAAGTTCAAAACTTCTAATTCACAACTAATTATTCTTAACATGCAGAGATTTCCAATGTTTCGATTAGCGTATTTTGTCTTGTGGACAGCTATATTTGTGATTTTTCAGTGGATCATCCATGTTTGTGTTTCAATTTGGTAAAATTTTACGTGTATCCCTTATTTTGATTTTTCATACAAGATTGTGCTGTCGTTTACAATATGATAACTTCTGTTACAGGTGGCCTTATCCTTTCCTTGACTTGTCATCCCCATATGCACCCTTATGGTATGTTCTCAAATTCTCTTTGTCACCATCACTGAAATGATTGTCTTCTAATTGCTTCAAAAGATTGAACATAGTCAGATAGATGAGCTTTTGAAAAAATAGACCCTACAAAACTATAAATCCTTTTTATCAATGATTGACATGTGCTTTTCCTTTCATATGAGAGCATATTGTTATTTATTTGGGATAATGACAGATTGGCTTGATATTTCAACAGACAAAAGAATTTTAAGATTATATTAGCCAGTGAAACTGGAATTTTTGGTTATGAAATTTCGGTCAAGGTCTTCAAATATGACAAACTTTAAATAAACGTGCAAACTAGACACAATTATCGTGTTACATTGCATGTTTATCTTTAACTGATTCTGAATAATGAAAGCAGTAATTGGATATGGAATTAATCTTAGTAAACCGAGTCTACTGCTTCAAATGATCATGCATATCTCTTACCCTCTTGGACTTATAGGTACTTAGGTGTGGGTCTGATGCACATTCCATGCTACGGCATCTTTGCTTTAATAGTGAGGTTGAAGCACTTCTGGTTGTCAAGATCGTTTCCTCGGTCCTCCCGGTTTGTACGGTGATTACACATTTCATAATATCATTCATTGGACCAGGGCTACCTTTATTCTTGCCAAATCATTTTTGAAGATTAGAATTAGATAATACCAGCAGTTATATCAATTCAAACCCCCCTTCCCCCTCTTAAAAATACAGGAAGTATCATTTTTTTAATGGGAATGAAGGTTTCGCTTGTATTTAGTTTGTTTTCTACTTTTAATATGTTTTCATTAATAATTACAAAAAATATTACCTTAGTTTCACTTTGTTTCTTATTCTTAAATTTTTGTGAAAAAAATGATGAAAATAAACATTTTCTTGCTTTAAACATTTCCTTTACAAAAGTTTAAAAACAAGAACGGCAGAAAAATTAGATGATATTTTTGTAATTATAAATGAAAATATATCAATTAAAAATGAAAACAAAAATTAAACTAACATACCCTTATATATATATATATAGTTTCAATTCATTAAAGTTGCAGGTGTATTATTTTTTAAGTCCATGGTTATAATATGTAAAACTTCTGTATTTTTTTTTTTTCAAATCCCAATCTAGTATCCTTTGAAAGAGTGAATTACATAATAATAATAATAATAATAATAATAATAATAATAATAATAATAATAATAATAATAATAATAATGAGGAAATATTGGTAATTTAGTATAAGCATGAAGTCTAATTTATAAACAATGCAGGCCAACTCACAATGCGCCTAAGATGTCTTATGATCATTTTATCCTCGAGTACTAAACATAGACATCTTTTCTGAACATCTTGGATGCCTAGGATTAGATGTCCCTTGGCAAACGCCTCCACAATGCTTTTTAATGTGCAAACTAGAATGCGTCAATGCTTCATAAACTCCACAAGAGCAATGCTACTATAATTATATGCCAAACTACCGCAGTCAATTGGCAATCATCTTGAATGGATGAAATACTCTTGGCTTTATGGTTATACAGTGTATTCACGTTCCTCTGAATTTGAGTAAAAGCTGTCCATCTGTGAATATAACAAGTCCCCCTCCACCTTGGATGAGAAAGCAATAAAACCACAACAAAGGTTAGTACCGTTGCAGTGATGCTATTGTAAGAGGAGTTACATGCCCAAAATCATGACGCATCAACTCACATTTATACTAATTACTAACTTCACATGCTTGGGCTTACAGCATGATGGTATTAACCACTACCTAACACATTAGGGAGAGAGGGCCTTTACAAGAGTCGTCCTTATTGGGGTCACCAATCAGTGAGGCATTAGGCACCGATCAATGACATGATGAACAGCAGCAAGATGCTTGCATCATTGGGAAAAGGACATTTTAACGCTACATCTTGCTAGTAAGACACCTAGTAATTTTCATAGATTATGTCCAAAGTGATTCAAAATCACCAATGGAAAAATGAATGCCAATAAAAGGAAAGGAGCTGCCAAAAAGATCAGAAAGCAAAGTTGAGGACAACGAAGGGGGGGGGGGTGAAAGGGCTACTGGGGAATGTTTGAAGACAAATAAAATCCAAGTACCTATGCAATTAATTTAATCAATGTAGTCCAATCATCTACCAGGACGTCCAATTATCTAGAACCTCATTTCCCAACATAGTGATCCCTACTTTTTTTTAACATAATATCCAGCTATGGCTTTACATATTCTCTGATGAACTGTTCCAACTGAGATATCTCCCCAGTTAGACCAGAAGCATCTGCAGTTGTAACTTTGTTATAGCACTGGGTAAAAGAAAATGGTTCTCCAGGTACCCCAAGAGTGAACTCATTTGCAATGTCAGCTGCTGATATTGCACTCCTTGATGCCCGTAGTTTGTCACTGTAAAAGGATATTAAGAATCAAGAATAGTGTTGACAGATGAAAAGAATAAGGCTGTCATAGATTGAATAATATATACATTTTTAAGATAATAACAAACCAGTCAGTTCATTGATTCAGAGTGTAAAGACAAATAATTAAGAGGAAGAAGCTACAAAGACTAGAGAGTTAATAATAGAAACTAGAAAGTACTTCTTGAATGTGACCCAAACAACCAAGCAACAATAATAGCATCGACTGAACATATATTTAAGGTATTACATACATAGAGAACAACAACCAAGCCTTATCTCTCTCAGTGAGCTTGGTTACATGGATCAAACATTGCCATAGGGGTATCAGAAACCAAATTTTCAATAAATCCATTTAGAGTAAGGTCTTTTCGAATAATTTCTCCTAAAGTTTTATTTTGTATTCCTCTACCTGTTTTAACCGAAATCTCTTCCATTTGTTCCACTTTTCACACTGGGTCTCTATTGGTCTTCTCACATAACCAAAGCACCTTTGATGAGTTTCTGTCATCTTCTCCTCAATAGAAGCTACTCCAACTTTCTCATGAAGACATTTGATACTATTCTAACCTCTTTTCATATGTCCACTCATCCATCTTAACGTTTTCATCTCTGCTACACTTTTTTTTGGCTCTTATTGGCACTTTAGTGCCCAAAATTCACTACCATAGAGCATCGCTAGTTTTATAGCTGTCCAGTAGAATTGGTAGGCACTTTGCAATCATAAATTAAGCTATTACGCGCACACACAAACACACACAGAAATAGAAACAAAAAGATAAGACATAATCAATCAACTAAAGGGCAACCCTATGCACGAGGCTCCCTCCATTGTGAGGTCTACAGAATAGGGATGGTCAGGTGTACACAACCTTACCCTCGTGAGCGGAGAGGTTGTTCACATGACCAAAACCCAAGACCACCAAGTCACAAGGCGGCAACCTTGCCATTGTGCCTATGCTCACCCTCACATAATCCATCAACTGCTGACAATAATATGCAATAATAAAGTAATTGATGAACAATCAAATTAGTGGAGATAAAAGATTGAGCCTTGAAGCCATACATTTCCTTCTCCAACTGTCTGTGGATAAACTCCTTGGTATGTGCAGTGACTTTGTCTGTTTTATTGCAGAGAATAAGCAATGGAATCTTCTTCCTCACAACACTTCCCTTGGTCAATATATCATATAGATACCTGTTAAGAAAAGTAAATTAGGAAGTGTAAGAATCCTTGTGTATACTGCACTACTGATACCACTTCTTCCTTGGGAATAGGGGAAATGGTCAGGTTATTTAATGCTTGCTGCCAAATGCATATTACTAGCTCACCACTAATATTGACAAAAGGAGTTACTTCATTCAAAGATGGTAATCTAGCATTAAAATGGAGAAAAAAAATATACACACAATTTAACATGACACTTTGGGGGAGGAAGGAATTACTCTGAAGCAGCACGGCAGTTTGGTAAGAAGTCCAAAGCATCAACCACAAAAACTATGCCAGCTGCTTGAGGCAAGTATTCATCCAGTTTGGGTCGAAGACGAGAATGCCCAGGAACATCAACAATATGAACAGGTTTTATCTTGCGCTTCTGTCAAAGAAACATGAGATAATATTTGTTCTAGTTTAAGTCTGATTCCACAATGAACAAACAAGCATAAGAAAAATAAGGATAGAGATAATTTCAACTAATTTGACAACCCAACCTAGGCTTATTCTATTAAGAAGAAGAAGAGGTAAATGTCCTCTTTTATATGGAATGAGAAGCACAATTTTTTACATATGCAAAACATGTTTAAATCTGTTTATTCGTGCATGTATTTGAGTGCAAGAAGCTGAGATGTTACCTCTGTTGTTTCAGAATTAAGAATAAAAGTGCCCTCATTAGGTTCCATTGATGTAACAGTACCTTGATGGATAGAGCCATCCCTAAGCTGATAAAGGCATAGAAATATGTCAATATCATTATCATAGCACGGGAAATGCAGATCCTTTCCCTGTGTATTGTACTTAATTGCATTTATATATGAGAGGTGCAAACTGAAAAGTAGTCAGTTAACTCTAAAACTTGAAAAGAGATGATGACTAAATTGTGAATAGAAGGAAATCATATGCTTCCCTAGAAAACAGATTATATGCAGCCATTTAATGGCACCTGCTAATGTAATAATATGCCTTAAGTGTTTCACTACCACCTAACCATGACTCTTCTTTTGTCTCAGATGCAAGCAATATTTGGTCTTAATTAATTACAATTTGTTTTTGCTGGATTATCATAATTACAATTAACAATCAAGGAAAATAGGCTATGCATTTCAAAACCCTCTCCAAGGGGGTTAAACCTAAAAACTAATATATCTCCTGTTTTCAGATCAATGAAAACAAAGGGTGCTCGAAAAATTTCAGACAGAAACTGCCTTCATCCTTCAAACAACAGGATGCTATGACATATTTTGGTTTTTAATTTTTAACAGAAACTAGTTGTGGGTATTTCTTTCAATTCAAGCACTCTTGCCATTTGCCAATAGCTTAGGCTTAGCTCAAAAACAGAAGTGCCAAAGACCTAACACAGGAAGGCAGCATGCATTTTACAAGATACGCCATTGACTGAATAGGTAACAGAAAATGCAACACCCCCATTCAGCACCATTCATGAACAAACATGAAATTAGGTACCAAAGCATATAACGAATCTGAACTCAAAACAACACTCTACCCATAAAACAAAAAAGTGTTAAGTAAAATATAATGTCAATAAAAATAAACATACATAAAACAAATGCAGTAACTTGTCAATAAAGAAGAAAAAATACATAAAACGAATTAAGCAATCAACTCCAATTTTCTCACGTCATTTTTTTATACCACTTTTTACACTAGTTAATAAAGTACATATTCGTGGTTAATCATGTATATAAATTGATTAATGAGTATCCCGTTAATCAATAATATACATGATTCCCGATAACCAAGTAATATACGTGATTAACCAGTGTCAAAAGTGGTGTAAAAAAAAGTGATGAAATAATTATTTTTGTTAAGCAACTCTAATTTTTTCACATCATTTTTTACACCACTTTTAACATTAGTTAATGAAATACATATTCGTGGTTAATCATATCTAAGTTGGTTGATAGATATCCTGTTAACCAATCAATACACATGATTCCCGTTAATCATGCAATACACATGATTAACCACAAATTTATACTTCATTAACCTAGTCAAAAGTGGTGTAGAAAAAAGTGGTGAAATGATTATTTTTGTTAAGCAATTAACATCAGCAGCAGCACTGAACCAAAAATGTGATTGGAAGGTTACCTGATAGAAGAGAACAGTTTTGCCGCCGCCACTAAGCCCAGTCAATACAATAGTGTTAGACTTTGCACGCTTCAACAAGCGTACTGCAATCCAACCAGAAAAAAAAAAGCATAACAAAATCCATCAACAAAAAATCACAACAAAATTTATCAAAATAATCAAAATCGCAAGAAAAAAAAAACTCATAATAAATAACAAGGAACATGGAAAGTGCTGACTTGACAGGAGCAATATGGTGGTGAAAAGGAGGACAGCGGCAGCAGCGTAGAGCTGAATTGGGGGAACCTGACGAAGATGGTCCATAGCGAGACGCCACCAGTGACCAAACTGTTCCTTCCATTGCTCCAATTCTTCCATTGGCTGAGGCCAGAGAGAGTGAGATGAGTTATACAGAGAGAAAGAAGAGAGAGAGAGAGAGAGAGAGAGAGAGGAGAAAGGAAAGGTGTTTTGTTTGGCTTACCGGGTGGCGGTGGTGGGAAGCAACACAGACACACGCAGAACCAAAAACGAAGGTTTGGTTTCGTTCCGATCTATAGATCTGGCGTGTCAACCATGACTTGGTTGGGGGTTTTTCAAATCAGAGGCCAAACGACAAGAAGGGCTACCGTTTCGTATCTTTCTTACTCCGAAACTTCATTTTATTGATTTTGATTTTTTTTTCTTTATAAAAAATTTAGGACGAGAGAATGATTTTGTCATGGCCAGGACAGCAGGACAGACTCTCAGCAAGCTTTTACAAAATATTTAAAAATAACACAAATTACCAAACAAGAAAAAATTTAAAGACAACACACCAAAAGAGGATTTTTTTTACTAATATGTCATTAGTGATAAAATTATTTATTAAATTATTATCTTTTTTAAATTATTTATCAAACTATTATTATTTTTGTCACATTAAAAAATTTTATTATTTTTTATTTTACGTAAACTATGTCATAGGAGATGGCACTGTCAACTAGGATACGTCAATATGTTTAGTGTATCCCACGTGGATACACCAATCAATGTAGTATTTTACACGTGATAACACCACAGGTGATGGCGTTTACACGTGAAAAACACCACGCATGTTGATACGCCAAAGGTATTAGCATTTCTCAAGTAGAGAAAAAATAAAAAAAAATGTCATATTACATGTGCAGGATACTTAACCCCTTCCATGTGAATCTCTTTAAAAATAGCACTTAAAGATACATACAATTTACATGCCTACTAAAGAATGCACCATAATATTGAGATACATCAGTTTTAATTAGCTTATTTATAGGCCAAGTATTTGTTTCTAATATATAAAGTAATCGATGTGGGACTTTGGTGTTGACAAGGCAAAACAACTAAGTAAGGTAACAAAGTACCTTTATTCGATGTGAGATTTTGATATTAGCAAGGTAATGTGAGGTGAATAATGATTAAAATTAAGATAAAAATCAGTTGTCAGACCCACCAAAAAATAAAAAAACCTTACAACTAGTTGTAGTTGGTAAGGGTCGATTCACAGAGAACAAATTTAATTAATATTATCAAATAATTCTCAATTTAAACTCTGATTAATAATAATCAGTAAAAAAGGGGTTTTGGAGTTTTGATGAACAATGAACAACTTCAAAAACAATAATAATAAATAAACTAGAATCAACAATATAATAGAATTGGTTAAGAGATTGAATCCACCACTAGATTTATATGAAAATGCAAACTCACATATCCTTTTATTCCAACATGCTCAATTATATTTTTACGCAATTGCGAGATTAAATCTTTGTTTTCCTTACGTATTGGTCAATTCAGCAACCGCTCAAATCAACTCTTAATCATTGATTAGTTATAAAGCAACCGCTCTTACAACTACCCAACAATTGCATTAAGATTTAGAAAACCAATTACACTAAAATCTAATCACACACCAAGATTAAATTACTTAGATCATATATTCCTCTAGATCTATTACCGCAACTGTGCAAAATAAATCCAGATCTACCACTTTTATCACTGGCAAATGAGCATAAAGATTCTTATACCAACAACATACAATCCTCTAGATCTATTACCGCAACCGCGCATAATAAATCCAGATCTACCATTCAAGTCAATGGAAACAAGCATAAGAATCTCCATACCAACAATATATTCAGAAATATATAAATAAAAACATAATTGTGTTAAAATGAATGAATATGCAAGATTCGCAACATCAATACTACTGGTTTCATCCTCCCTTAACCAAGGGAGATTTAGTTACACATGGTTAAAACGAAATCACAAGAAAAACTGAGAAAGAACAACATCAAAAACAAAGTACAGAAGAAAAACTAAAGAGCAAACAGGTTTCTAAGGATTGAGGATGATGGATCTCCGATTGCTCAAACCTGAGACTCCAATCTTTGATCCAAGTCTCCTCTCTCCGTTTCCTAGGGTTTCCCAGGTGCTCCCATGGCCAGAACTTTCTCCAAAGAGGCTAAGAGTGCGTATTTATAGGTCTCAAGACCTAACTTCTCGAAGAAGGCTTTGACTTAAGTTTCTGGTGCGATTACACGGCCGTGTAAAATTACACGACCTAGGCCGTGTATGGCTCTGCTTGTAGGGCGGGAATCCTCCAATTTCACAAGTCAGAGAAGTACACGGCCTAGGCCATGAAAAGTGACACAGGCCCTGAAATTTGATTCTTTCATTTTCAGCCCGGATTCTTCACAGAAACTCTTCTTTTATTGCTTCAAGAGGTGAAATTGATCTCATTGAATCCTTAGCTCCTTCTTCATGTGGATATCAAGCCTTGTTTGAGACTAAGGGACTCTATCATCCAAATGTTTCCTGAAAAGTACAATTCAATTATGAGTGCTAATGAACACATTTAAGCAAAATTTCATAATAAGGTCCCTATTAAGCTTAATATCCGAAATTTAGCTAAATTATAACAATTAAGTACAAATGGAATCCAATTGAATCAGTTATAAGGTATTTAAGATATAGGAATAATTAACAGATCACAAGGCAAAGCAACAAAGCAGTAAAGCAACTTTGGTGTTTGCCAAGTTGGTAAAGCAACTTTGGTGTTTTCCAAGTTGAAAATGAACTTTATAACTTGACCTCATTGTTTGAACTCTCCGTAAGTAACAATGAACTTTCAAGCAACATTCTCACAGAAATAGGATCTTTGCTGAGCCTTCAACGTTTGGAGTTGGTAGCAAATAATTTAAGTGGCCCAAACCCAAAACAGGTTGGAGGCTTGCTCAAATTATATCACTTGAACTTGAGCAAGAATGAATTCAAGGGAAATATTCCCTCTGAATTTGGGCAATACAGAAGAACATATTCAAGATCTTTTTTCAATATGGAGTTAGGATGGAAAATTAGTGTATGAAAATATCATTGAAGGCACAGAGGAGTTTGATGACAAATATCATATGAAACTAGACAACAGTTGCTTAGCTGTTTTGTTGTTTTGCCTTATCAACACCAAAATTTCACATCGAATAAAGGTACTTTGTTGCCTTACTTAGTTACTTTGTCTTGCTAACACCAAAGTCCCACATCAATTACTTTACAGATCATAAGCAAATACTCAAATATTTGACCTATAAATAAGCTAATCGAAACTGATGTCTCCCAATATTATGATGCACTCTTTAATAGGCATGTAAATTGTATGTGTCTCTGAGCGTAATTTCTTAATAGATCCATGTGGAATGGTTGCAACATGACATTTTTTTTTTATTTTTTTCTCCACGTTGGAAACGCCAATATGGTTGGTGTATTCGTGAATACGCCAACACGTGTGGTGTTTTCCACATGTAAATGCCATCACTTGTGGCGTTACCATGTGAAAAACGCCACGCTGGTTGGCGTATCCTAATTGGCAGCGCCATCTTCTCTGGCGTAGTTTACATGGAATAAAAAATAAAAAAAAATTCTAACATGACAAAAATAATAGCAGTTTGATAAATAGTTTAAAAAAGATAACAATTTGATAAATAATTTTGTCACTAATGACATATTAGTAAAAAAGCCCTAACAAGAGGTGTTAATTCAAACCAAATCATGTGTATTTCAGAAGGTTTGGGTGTGACAACTCTTGGGATTTATTATAGATTGCACTTAATTCAGTTAAATAAAAGTAGAAATTATTATTATTACTAAAAAATAAAAATTATTAAATGAAAAGTAAATTATTTATTATATCAAAATTATAAAAAAAATTAATGTTTTTTAATTAATGTTCTTAAGTAATAAAAAAAATAGTAAATGAAAAGTAAAATTTTTTGAATTTACCATTGGAAGAAAATTTTGTTTAGACGCTTAATTATATCTCGATAGATTAATTTCTCATTTATCGGTAAAAAAATATTCTAAAAAATAATTAAAAAACTTTTTAATTTTTTAAAATATTAAATACCTTAAATTTTTTTAATAAGTGATTGTAGAGCAAAAATCCTTTTATTATATTTTCTATACTTTTGGACCTTTATAGACGCTCGCTATTAGTAATTGGCATTAATTGAGATTAGGTAAATCAATTCATTGCCAACTAATCAATTTATTATTTGGTAACTTACAATGTAAAAATAAAATTATATAAGTAGCTAAAGTTTTATGGTTGGTTTTAATTAATTACTATTATATTGATATCTATATATTATTATATAAAGAAATTTTCTTTTTTATCTGAAAAAAATTTTTCTATTTTTCTATCTATTCTTTTTTCTAAAAATCATTATTTATCTGGATTTATTATTATAAATTTATTTGTAAAACTTTTCTTTTTAATTAATTATTTAAAAATAAATATAAAAATAAAATTATAAATATTAATATTTTTATACATTAAATATGTATTTTAATTAGGTTATTTTATATTTAAAATAATTTATAACCAAAATCTTATATAAAGTACATTTGAAAAAATTAGTATTTTTAAAATTAATCAAAACAAAAAATGCGCTAATTGTTGATACTGTTGTCGCTATTATAATAAAATATTAAATCATTTATATTTATTTAAATTTAAAAACTATAACAATAATGTTATAAATTTTTAAAAGATTTACATCATATACCCATCCAGTAAATTTTGAATTGAAATCAAAGTTAAAACTTTATTTTTTTTATATTTAGATATAAATTATATGATTTTATACTAATATCAACTCTAAAAAAAATGGCATATGAGGATATGTCTTATAATCGTTCTGTACTATTAGATATTTTCACTTTTATTTCTTGATTTGAGTGGTTTGAGTGTGGATACACCCAGTTTTATGTAATAAAAAATATTTTATGTACATTAGAATATATATATTATATTTATATTATATATTAATATAAGAAATATTAAATTATTTTATATATAATTATAATATTTTTATGATATATAAAATAATTTTATGAATAAATTAGATAAAATTAAATATATTTTAATTAAATGAATAATGAGACCGTTCTTAACAGAGCTCCTTATGCTCTTGCTACTTTTGCAAAAACACATGAAACATATATTTAGATTGAGGACCCTCTAAAAAAATTGGCATATGAGGATATATCTTATAATGGTTATGTACTACTAGATAGTTTCACTTTTACTTCTTGTTTGATTGGTTTAAGTGTGGATAGACCCCTCGTTCATGTAACAGAGCTCTTGACGCTCTTGCCACTTCTGCAAAAACACATAAAACATGTATTTGGATTGAGGACCCACTTGACTTTTTTGGTCCCAATCCTAATTACTTATGTTCCTATTTAATAAATTTTCAATTCAAATAAAAAAAATTGTAATTGAAATTTAATTTAAATACAATCATGTTGTCTAAACAAATCCTTGGAAAATTCATCTACAGACAATGGCTGGAAAAAGGTTGGATTGTTCACAACTTCACATCATGCATATTTTTATAAAGGGAGTTCTTCTACATATCACAAATCATAACTTCATGGGATCCTCCTTGGCTGTTTTATAGCAACCTAAAATAGGATCAAGTTCAATCTCTTGGCTGATGTAGAATAACATTCCATGACCTTATCATGTTCCCTTTTATTAGAGATATAAATTATTATTAGCATGTACTAAACATTTTTGAATTATAGAATGGATTGGTCATTGTAAAATTAAAAACAGAATCAATGATTTCTTTTTTACAATGGAGACAGGAGGTTCAAAAAGCTCTAGCAAATTATTCAAGCTCTTCACCACTGACATATATGACTTGATCCGCCCAAATTGAGGCCCCTCGTCATCATCGCGGTGGCGTGGCGGTTGCGCATGTGGAGGATCATGGTGGTTCTACTGAGTCCATGGCAGTGAGAGTTGAAAGAGGATGAAGACCTCCATTGCGCATGTGGAGGATCATGGTGGTTCTACTGAGTCCATGGTAGTGAGAGTTGAAAGAGGATGAAGACCTCCATGACTGGAGCAAGGTGGTAGAAGAGGGTTTAGCCTAGCAAATTCTTCTGCAAGAAGATGATGAAGGAAGGCTTAAAATGTAATATAACAAATTTTTTTGGTTAAAAAATATAATAATGAATAAATCGGATTTGACTTGTTATCAAAAGCCATTTTCAAGGTGTATCATACACCAAAACATAAGGTGGTGCATATTAGCAACCACCATGACTTGACTTAGTGAACCTAAATATTTAAGTGTTGTCTTCGATGCTCACTTTCAAGGAATGAGCACGGGTGCTTAGTTAATAATAGATCATTAATTTAATAATTTTAAAATGAATGGTTGTGATTTATGATCTAAAACCATTAGTCCCTGGATAAAAAGGGTGGACCTCTACAGTGCATGTACACATGTTAACTTCTTATTAAATCTAATAAAATATTTATATTTTTAATATTTAATATTAAAATATTATATTTTTTAATTTTTAATTTTTTAATAGGTATATTTTTGTTATTATTTTATAATGTTATAAGTACTTCAATACACTTAGAGGTGTTTAAGATCTAACCTATCTTATTAACACGTCCTGACCCAAAATTAAATAGGATGAGTATAAGTTTTATAAATTAGACTCAATGTATTTTTAGGTCGGATTTAAAGCATACTTCAGGTTGTTAGCCTAGTATTACGCATTATTTTAAAACTCATATTTTTTTATTAGTTATAAATAATTAAATTTATTTATTGAATAACTTTTACATAATATGATGTATATTAATATTGATATTATTTACAGTCAATGTAAAACGTTGTCGAATCTTTATAACATGAAAAAACGAGTGATTGTGTTAATTCTAGGTCGTTGCACTTAAGCAACGCACTGTGTGACTTGAGTATAGTGTCAAATGAGCAAGAGTCGCTGCATTGTAGCTTGAGTGTAGTGAAAAATAAGCAATGGTTCTCACATTTTCGTGAATGGTGTGGGTAAAGAAGTTAGTTCACAAGAGTATGATGCATTTCAGAACTTAGAATATAGGCACACTTATAGGTAAATCAATGGAAATAGTTGACACCATGATTAGGAGGAGAATTAATTTTATGTGCCTATAAGAAACTAAGTGGGTTGGAGAAAAGGCAAAGGAACTCGATACTTCATATTTTAAGTTTTAGTACACTAGTAAGGTAAAATCTAGAAATTAGGTATGCATAATAGTAGATAAGATTTGGAAGAATAATGTTGTGAATGTGAGAAGACTCAGAGATAGGATCATAACATTGAAGTTTGTTGTGGAACAGAATACTTTTAATGTTATTAGTGCGTATGCACCCTAAGTAGGGTTAGACGAGCATTACAAGATAAAATTTTTGGAGGATTTAGAAGATTTAATTTAGGGAGTACCTTTACGAGAGAAAATTTTTCTAGGAAGGGGCCTAAATGGTCACGTGGGGAGCGAATCTAGGGGGTATAAGGGTTTTCACGGGGGTTATAGTCTAGGAGTAACTAATGCAGATGGCTAAAAAATTCTAGATTTTTTGGTAGCGTTTAATTTTACCATAACTAACACTTGTTTTAAGAAGTGGGAAGAGCATCTTTTCACATATAGAAGCGGGGTTTCTTACTCTCAAATTAATTTTTTTTCTAATAAGAAAATATGATAGAAAGTTTTGCATGGATTGCAAAGTCATCCTTGAAGAGAGTTTGACTACCTAACACAAAGTTTTGGTTATGAATGTACTAGTTAAGATAAGAGTAAGGATAAATTATTGAGACAAAGTCACAAGGATCAAATGGTGGCAACTAATGAGAGGAAAATAAAGGATAAATACATGATCCTAATAACTAGCATGTGACATCTCATTTTGCAATTTAAAAGGAAAGTATACATGTATCGCTAGGTCTAAATTAAATTTATTATCCACACATACAAATATAGAATTTTATAATTACGTATTAATTACTTCGATATATATAACTTTGCATATTAATTCATATTTTAAAAAATAAAAAAATTTCCACCTATCTTTAAATCGACCTCATTATTAATTGTTTTCATTAGTGATTGATCTTAAAATTCTAAAATTTTCATAAGTTCCTGATACCATCTCCACTATATGTATTGTCACCCTAAACCTGAGACCTAATATGCTCATAGACTATATGAAGGTTAACTCAATTTTCTTCCTTTATGCTATTTCTTACTCTTTTCTTTCTGTTTTCTTCTCTTTCTTCCTTTTTGACACCATTTTTTTTACCATTCATGTAGTTTTTGTAAGGCTAGTGGATCTTCTCATCACCATTTTTCTGCTTCAAGGTATTCTCTAATAATTTGCACCAACTATAATGTGTGCTTAATTGAGATTTTTGGATAAAGTTATAGATTTTTAAAAACTATGTGTCCCGTTTTAACTCATAGCTTCTTGACCTTTTCTATTTAAGTCATTATCACGTGAGTGATTTAGATTTATTTTTGTTTGATATAATGGTCATGGACTTTAATTGATGATTATATTTATCCAAAGGCTATTTTCCCTCTGGATGGTAGAGGGTATAAAGTAGAATAAGGCGAGAACTATGTTGCAGCATTGAGGCTTAGAACTGGTTGAATGCAAATATTCCTTTGAAGACAAATGTTTATTTCATTATAATTTATAGACTAAATTGAATAGTAGGAGAATTAGTAAAACTATAAAATGCATGCTTGTTTTTGAAGAGCACTTCTAAAATGTTTAGATTGTTTGTGTTTTAGGTTTTGAGCATATTGAGGCCCAATTAGCAATGAGTACTTATTTCTAAGATTTTTTTGAAAACTAATTCAATTATTGCCGACAAGATAGGCTACTTTTTTTTGTTATAAAAAAATTAGCCTCATTTGAATTTGATTCAAGGTCTTATTGTTGATTTCCTTACTTTGGCAATATGTAGGCTCTTGGTTTGCCTGTGCCCATAGAGAACATGATCCTTCTATTTATCTTTGTTATTTAAGTATTAGTTTATATGTAATTTTTAGTAAAACTAATTTATTAAGATATTTTTTATAAAACTATTGGATTAAATTGTACATTTAAAAGATAAAGATTTTTGTTATATTATAATTTTTTTGGGCATATAGGTCATTTTATAACATATTATATTTAAATTCTTTAGTATTTACATCGAGTGCAATCTTTTCATGAAAATATAATAAAAAAATATATTTTTTGTATTTTTAAATTAAACATAAATATTATTTTCTTAATGAATTAGTACATATATTTTATTTAATAAAATTATTTTTTTATAATTATATTTATTTTTACCATATAATTCTTAATTTATCTCGTGCATTGTATGAGTATAAAATCTAGTTATTAGTTTGATTTGTTTTTTGTTTCCATTTTTCAGCTAATATGTTTTTATTATTCATTACAAAAAATGTCACTATGTATAATTTATACATGAGACTTCATGGAAAAAGCTTCTCTAAAGTGAGTGTGTGTAAAGTAAGTAAGTAAAAGTATATCTACCCTTGATTTAATCTCAAATACATTGTAATCTTAACCTACTGAATGATTTAAGGGTGAATATGCCCTTACTTAATCACTTTACACACAAGCTCACTTTAGAGGAACCTTATCCGAGGGTTCAAATACTAAGTTAACATTTCAAATATAAAAATAAGAAATACAGGAACTTGCCTAAAATTATAGGTTACTTTTTGTAAGCATCGATGCTCACTTGACCATTGTGAACATGATAGAATCCTCTAAATATTTATACTAAACTCGGCTAAATCATTACTCAAAATGCATGCTTTACTTTAAAATAGGTAAAGGACCAATGAAATTTAGTGGGCAACTTACTAAGTGATAGCAATATAACTTATTCATTTTATAATCCTCTCACTTGGCTTCTTAAGGTTTAATTTGGCTTAATAAAGTTAATTTTGTCACATTTTATGAAATTGAGCTTAATTGGATCATTGGAGAAATTATTACTTGAATTGTCTTTAATTTGGGTGATTACATTTTTCAGTAAATTTGTTATAATTTAAGTTGCAAATATCTGATTGATGTGATTTTGATCTTTTTGAAAAACTAAGATAATTCTCTACAACTTTTATGAGACCTTAAGATCCTAATCACACGTTTGGATAATTTAAATTGGAGTTGAAGCAAGATCCAGAATTCTAAACCTGACAGCTTGACCTATGCGTACTCATTAGACTATATCTTGAGATATTGGAGAGCTTTTGGACTGAAACCAGTGTCATTTGAAAGTTAAGACCTATATCTACAACTTTCATGAATAATAAAAGAGTCCATTCGGATGGCTTGGAGGTCATATTAGGCTTAGAAGTCAGAATAGAGGAGCCGTAATTGGGCCTAAGCAGTGTGCAGTGATTGGGCCATATCTCGAGCTGTAGGAATGCTTTTGGGCTGAAACTAGTGGCATTGAAAAGTTAAGACAAAATACTACAACTCTTATGAAGACCACTTGGTGAGAATCTAATGCATGCCATGAGTTCAGCACTGAATAATTTCAGAGATAAAGAATCTCAATAATTTTTCACTCATCAAACTATTATTTGGCATTTTTCACTCATTCACCCACTCATCCACTCACTCATTAATTAGCCCATTGTTATTTTGTACTCCTCAAACTCTATAAAAGGAAGTAATGGTTGATCATTTGAGAGGGTTAGTTTAGAGATCAATATCATGCTTGTGTATTAATTATTTCCTTTGTAGTAGTTTTTTTTTTGTTTTAAATGGAAGTTATGTTCATCTTCTTCTTCTTCTCTCTTTCTTTCCTCTTATCTATGAGTAACTAATTTTTATTTTACTTGAGTGAAAGGGTGAAGCTCTTGGTAATGAAATAAGGTTAAATTAATCTCTTTCTTGTACTTAAATGATATATTTTCAAGTGATCATTATATGTATTATATTTTGTTTCCAATCAATTTAGAAACTCTTGTTGTAAAGTGGAGATCTTGATTCATTGTAGACAAGAGGTTAACACAATGAATGCTTGAGCCCATTTATAAGTAGTAGTGTTAATAGATAGTTAAAGGAACCATGATATAATTACATATATAATCTTAAATAAAATTTGATTATTGTATTTTTCGATTGGAACCTCCGTTATGTGTGGATTCTAATTGAGTTATAAAAAAATTTAATTTTGTCCTTATTTTACTTACCAAGAGTGGATCTCCTAACTCAAGTAAATTCTTTATATTTATGACTAAGTTTTATCACCTTTATTGTTGTGACAAAATCTTTTCTTTACCTTAAATAATTTTTCTTCATCAATTTCCTGTTAATCGACCTCGGACTCCTGAGAATTTATTACTTGAAACAACCTGTACTTGGGTTTGCAACTTATAATCCGCATCAAGTTTTTGGCGCCGTTGTCAGAGACTTAATTTGAAGTTTTAATTTATTGAGGTTTTCTTTCTTTAAGTAAACTTCATCATTTGGTATATTATTTCTCTACTCTTTTAACTTCTTAAATTTTAATTTTCTTATTTACTAACTTAGTGAGAGAAATTCTCCCTTCTCCCTTTCTCCTTCTGTAATCTTCAATCATTAATGAAATAATCTTTTTTCTTCTCTTCTCTCTCGTCGGAGCAAAAAATTTGCTTGCCGATTCTCTGGTTTTCATATTTTAAATTTATTTTCTGCACTTTATTTTCTATATTTTACTTTCTGTATTTTATATTCTGTATTTAACTTTTTGCACTTTATTTCTAACTTTCTAACTTACTAACTTACAACTTACTAACTATCTAACTTTTTACTTTATTAGTTTACTAACTTTTTACTTGTTCAGTTTACTAACTTACTACTTGTTAATATTTATTTGGTGGCTAGTTTATACTACATCCTTGTTAATATTTGATGGTCGATTTATAGCTCCAGCTTGTATATTTTTTTAAGTCACTTATTTATGCTTAATTGGTATCGTGATTGAAATTCTGGTCGTTTGGTTAAAATTAATCCTGGTACTTTATATATTGATTTGTTTAAATCACAATCACACACAATTGACACAATGGCTGAAAATGAAAGTATACATGGTGAACATGAAAATCAACCGTTGCGAACCATGCGTGAATATTTGCAGCTATCTCGAAATTTTAGTCCATCATGTTTTGTCTTTCCACTCAATGCTAACAATTTTAGATTTAAGCCGTGTATGATTTATTTACTTCCTAATTTCCATGGTTTAGAAGCTAAAAGCACATATTTACATCTAAAAGAATTTGAAAAAGTATGTATCACTTTTAATGATCAAATTTACACTGAAGAAATTATTAGGCTTAAATTATTTTCTTTTTCTTTGAAAGATAAAGCAAAAACTTGGCTTAATACTTTGAAACCAAGATCAATTGATACATGACAAGAAATGCAATGTGAGTTTTTAAAGAAATTTTTTCCAACACATATAACTAATGCTTTGAAAAGACAAATACAAAATTTTTTCAAAAATTCAAATGAAGCATATTTTCAATGTTGGGAACGTTTTAAAGATTTGTTAAATTCTTGCTCACATCATGGTTTTGAAAAATGGTACACTATAAGTTTCTTTTATGAAGGTTTAACACCTGAAACTAAATAATTTATGGAAACAATATGCAATGACGAGTTTCTTGATAAAGAACCTGAAGATGCTTTAGATTATTTAAATCATTTGGCTGAAAATTCCTAATCTTAGCATGGTACTAATCTTTTTAAAATTTCAATTAGATATAACCTTGCAAATGCTAGTAAAGGAAAATATCATCTTAGTCAAGAAGAAGATCTAAATGCTAGGTACGCCATTTTGGTTAGAAAGGTTGAAGCCATGGAATCAGGGAAAGTGAAAGAAATCAAATCTTTATAAAATAAAGAAATTTGTGGCATTTGTGATGAATTATAACACTCAACAAATAAATGTCCAAAAATTCTTATTTTCAAAGAAGTTGTACATGAGCAAGTAAATGTAATGAACAATTTTAAAAAGTCATTCACTTCTTTTTCAGATTCATACTATCCGGGATGGAGAAATCACCCGAACTTTAGCTGGAGGACTAATAATCAAGCACAATTTATGCAACCACCACATCCTCAGGCACAATAGGACTTTCAGAATTCTCAAGGATATGCACCTTATGTCTCACCATATAGGAAAAATCTTGAAAGAACACTGCATACATTCATTGAAAAGCAAAAGGCCATTAATAACCAAAATACTCAAATTATGAATGACATAAAAGATACTCTTGCCAAAATTACTTCTGCTCTCACCATTCACGAGAAAGAAAAATTATATTTTCAACCTCAACCGAATCCCAAGGGTCAGTATAGTCTAAATGAGGTAGTTCAGAAAACTAACAAATAGATCAAGTTAAGTCAGTGATAATTCTTAGGAGTGAAAAAGTTGTTAAAAATAAATTCTTGAATTTTGTAAGAGAAATGATGAGTCAATTCCCCAAGATAAGAAAGAGGTTGATAAGCCATCTATCCAAAATGAGACCAAACTCTCGCTTCCACCCCCATTTTCTTAAGCATTAAACAAACCAAAGAAATTGAACCTCCACACTGAAATTTATGAAATTTTTAAGCAAGTGAAGGTCAATATTCCGTTGTTAGATGCTATTAAACAGATTCTTTATTATGCCAAATTTTTGAAAGACTTATGCACTGTTAAAAGCAAATTAAATGTGAAAAAGAATGCATTTTTGGAAGAACAGGTAAGCTCCATTATTCAAAGCAATAATGTTTTGAAACATAAAGGCCCTGGTTGTCCTACGATTTCATGCATTATTGGAGAACATAAAATTGAACAAGTTTTACTTGATTTTGGTGCTAGTGTTAATTTGCTTCCATATTCAGATTATCAGCAACTCAACTTGGGTGAGTTAAAACTAACTTTTGTAACTCTTCTACTTGCCGATAGATTAATTAAAATTCCAAAAGGAATAGTGGAAGATGTGTTAGTACAAGTTGATAAATTCATATTCCCTGTGGATTTTATTATCTTGGAAACTGAACCTTTGGTTAATAGTTACAAGTCAATTCCTGTTATTTTAGGTCATCCATTTTTAGCAACATCTAATGCTTTGATAAATTACAGAAATGGATTGATGAAGCTAACATTTGGAAACATGACACTAGAGCTTAATGTTTTCAACATGTGCAAACAACCACAAGAAGTCTATGATGAAAAGGAGGAAGCTGATGGGATTGAGGCCATTATAGATGATCATCTTCAAAAAGGGAGTTCTTCTGACCCATTAAAAGTTTGTTTAATTAATTCATTTGATTCATGTACGTAATTAGATGATGGTATTACTGAAATATGTTTTTTGCTTGATTGTACACAAATAATGGAATACAAAGGATGGAAACCAAAATTCGAAGATCTAAAATCCATGAATGATAATACCCATGAAGAAGTACCCACACTGGAATTAAAGTCATTACCTGCTGGGTTGAAGTACACATTTTTGGGAGAAGAACAAAGCTTCCCAGTAGTAATTTCCTCATCCCTTACTAGAGAACAAGAAGGTATGTTGATAGAAGTACTTAAAAGGCATAAAAGTGCAATTGGATGGACATTAAAAGATATAAAAGGCATTAATCCATTAATTTGTACATATAGAATATATTTAGAGGATAATGCTAAAACATCTCAACAATCTCAAAGAAGATTAAATCTACACATGAAAGAGGTAATTAGATCTGAAGTACTTAAATTACTTAATGTTGGAATTATCTACCCTATTTCTGATAGTCAGTGGGTAATCCTACACAAGTTGTTCCTAAGAGATTTAGAATAACAGTGGTTGAAAATGAAAAAGGTGAATTAATACATATTCGAGTCTCATCCAGTTGGCGTATGTGTATTGATTTTAGAAAATTAAATGTAGCCACTAGGAAAGATCATTTTTCCTTGCCATTTCTTGATCAAATTCTAGAAAGAGTAGTAGGACATCCCTACTATTATTTTCTTGATAGTTATTCGAGATATAATCAAATACCAATTGCATTAGAAGATCAAGAAAAGACCACTTTTACGTGCCCCTTTGGCATTTTTGCATATAGAAGAATGCCTTTCAGCCTTTGTAATGCTCCTACAACTTTTCAAAGATGCATGCTAAGTATTTTCAGTGATATGATTGAGCATTATTTGGAGGTTTTCATGGATGACCTGACAGTTTTTGGAAATTCTTTTGAAAATTGTCTTGTTAATTTGGAAAAAGTTCTTAAAAGATGCAAAGAAAAAGGATTTGTGTTAAACTGGGGAAAATGTCATTACATAGTTACCTCAGGAATCGTGTTAGGTCATGTGATATCTTTTAAAGGAATTGAAGTTGATAAGACCAAAGTTAAATTAATTGCTCATTTGCCTTCCCAAAAAATAGTCAAAGAAGTTCGTTTCTTTTTAAGACATACAGGATTTTACAGAAGATTCATTAAGGACTTTAGTATCATATCTAGACCATTATGTAATCTTCTGACAAAAGATGCACCATTTGATTAGATTCAAGATTGTCAAAAATCTTTTAAAAAATTAATTGGTCTTCTGATATCTACTTCTATCATGCAATCCCTTAACTGATTTTCGCCTTTTGAGTTAATGTGTGATGCTAGTAATTTTGCTGTTGGTACTATTTTAGGCCAAAGAAAGGAAGGTAAGCCTCATGTGATTTGTTACGCAAGTAAAACTTTAAATAGTGTACAAATGAATTACACCACTACTGAAAAAGAACTACTTGCTATAATTTTTGCATTGGACAAATTTTGAGCTTATTTAATTGGTTCTTTTATTGTTGTTTTCACTGATCATGCTACCGTTAGATATTTAATGTCTAAGCAGGATGCCAAACCTAGGTTGATACGGTAGATTTTGTTGCTTCAAGAATTCAACATCATAATAAAAGATAAGAAGGGAGTTGAAAATATTGTTGCAGATCATTCGTCCAGACTTACAACAGACTCATCTTTTGATAACACACCTATCAATGATTCTTTTCTCGATGAATTTTTATTTTCTATTAATTTCATGTCTTGGTTTGCTAACATTGTCAATTTTCTTATAACAGGAAAGATGCCACCTCAGTGGACACACCAAGACAGAAGGAAATTTTTAATTGAGGTGAAAATTTTTTATTGGGATGACCCATATTTGTTCAAATATTATCCTGATCAAATCTTTCAGAGATGTGTATCCCACAATGAGGTAGGTAGTGTCATTAAATTTTGTCATTTAGAAGCATGTGGATGTCACTTTTCTTCAAAGAAAATAATTGTGAAAATATTGTAGTGTGGATTTTATCGGTCCACTTTATTTAAGGATAGTTATACCTTTTTCAAAAATTACAAAAATTGTCAAAAAAATAGAGTCCATTTTTAAAAGAAATATGATGCATCTGAACCCTATCATTGTCATTGAAATTTTTGATTGTTAGGAAATTGATTTCATAGGTCTATTTTTATCATCATTTGGATTTTTGTATATTTTGGTTGCAATTGATTATGTCTCAAAATAGATTGAGACACTTCCATATCGACACAATGACCATAAAATTGTTCTTAAATTTTTAAAAGAAAATGTCTTGAGTCAATTTGGAATCCCTCGAGCTATCATCAGTGATGGGGGAACATATTTTTACAACAAACCATTTGAATCTTTGATGAAAAAATATGGTATCACCCACAAACTTGCCACCCCTTATCACCCTCAGACAAGTGGACAAATAGAATTAGCAAATGGGGAGATTAAACAAATTTAAAAAAAAATGGTTAACCCAAATAATAAAGATTGGTCTTTAAGACTAAACGATGCACTTTGGGCTTACCATACTGCTTTCAAAACATCTTTAGGCATGTCACCCTATCGGTTAGTTTATGGAAAACCTTGTCACTTGCCTATAGAATTGGAGCATAAAGCATTTTGGGCCATTAAAGCTTTCAATTTAAATCTTGATGATGCTTGCAGAATATGTAAATTGCAATTAAATGAACTTGAGGAATTGAGAAATGATGCATATGTGTCGCGACCGAGATCACGGTGAAAAGTAACAATTCACGAGATTTTTAGAAAATGAAAATGGAGTCACCACCAATTTTTATTTTAACTTAGGAAAAATTAGAAAAACTCTTCTTTGAAAATGGTCTTTGAGAATCAGATTGGATTCGGGAGTCGGTTATGCTTAGGGAAGCGTGGAAACTTAATCCCACAGCACCCCTAACACACCCGTCCTAAGACGGTACATTAGGTTAATTGTGCAAATTCTTAATAATTCTTAGAAATGTTTATTTTACCCCTTTTGTAAAATATTGTAACTATTTATAAAAAAAACCACAAAATTATGAAAATTTAATTTTGGCTTGACAGAAATGAAATTCTGCTCCTACGTATCCCCTGGTGCAATGGGGAACTCAAAGTTACGTAGTTCTTTATTAAATGAGTGTGAGTTGATTGATTTTAATTAAAAAAGATTTTATTTGAAAATAAAATCATTCTTGCACAGGATTCAAGGTAGCACCAGACTACTCAATAAATCCTTATGATTCAAATGACATTGAAGAGCATCTGCTATTCAATCACCATCATTGATCATTGCATTGATTAAAAGATTTTTTTATTTTTTTTTGTTAGGAATGTACAAAGACAAACAAGTAAACACAATTTTTCATTATCAAAATAAATAATAATAAAAGGATTAAATATAAACTTCACAATTCAAACAACTTTAAACAAATTTTATTTTATTTTTCATATTTTTCTCCATTTTTTTATTTTTTTATTTTTTGGATTTTTATTAGTCACAAAGCACAATATAGAGCATACCATTAAATTAAGTAAACATTATCAAACAATAGCTAATCCTAAAAAAGAAACAAATAACTACTCGAAATATACTCTTATTTTATTATTATTATTATTATTATGATTCAAAACCCACATTTAGCAACCCAATTTTTTTTTTTTGTTTTAGTGCCATAAATAAGCCCAACCACGTATAAGTAGGCTGGAGCTTCAAATAATCCAAATCCCTTTGCATATTACTCTTTTTCTTTTTTTTCATGATAAAAAAAACATAAAATTTAAAAAAAGGACTAACCAAGTAAAGAATCACTTTCAGAAAACCATCATGTGGTGAGACACCAAAAAGAAACAAATGAGTGAAAGAAAATGAGGCTCAGACCTCTAGTACAGTAAGAGGCGACGCGAAGGATGCTTGGTGGCACACGGTGACTAGATCTGCTCATGGCGGTGCGACGACGACTGGGCTCGGTGCGAACGAGACAGAGACGCAGCAACTGGTGTGAGACGGCGGTGAGGCAATGTGCGGGTGGGCTCGGTGCGAGATCTGGCGTGTCGCGGGTTTGCACGACAGAGACGAGGTCGAGCTCGAGCAGTCTGGTTCAGATGTGGGTGAGGGAGCTGGCGGTCGGATCCGGTTGCGGGGGGAGCGGTTCAAGATTGGGTTTGGGTCTTGAGGCAGAGAGGACGGCGGTGCATGCGGCTGCTGCAAACAGCGTGGTTAGGTGGCGACGATGTGATGGAATGCGGGGTGGACGACTCAGATCTGGTTAGTTCCAATCTGGGTTTGACGGAGTTAGGGCGGCGAACAGGCGGTGCGGTGACGATTTTGGTTTGGATTTGGTTGATGTTGGTTTGATGGCGGTGGTGAGAGGTTTGAGGTTGTAGAGGATGGTGGGAGTCAATGATGAGATGAGGTGGGTATGGTGCAGGTTTGTATTAGTTGTGAAAATGGTGAAGATGATGGTGAGTGAGTGAGTGAACTCGGTGGTGTGGGGTGAGTTGCTTGAAGATGTCTCACGGTTATAGGTTTATTGTGTTGTATGGAAGAATGGTGGCTGCGGGTGGATGTGTGGAAAGAGTTGTGGTTCTGTTTTGGGTTGCAGGAGGGTGATTTCCAGAGGGAAGATGATGGTTAATGGTTGTGAAGAAAAGGTTCAAGATGGTTTGGCAAATGGAGATGGCAGCAAAAACTCCTTTCTCTCTGTGATCTTCCTCTCTGTAAAAACTTTAGAATCCTCTCTCCGTCAATTGAAAAATCCCCCCTCTCTATAATCCTTCTTCTTTTATTTTTCTGCCTTGTAAAACCAAGATGACTCCTCTGCCAATCTCTGGAAAAATAGCTTAGGTGTTGATAGATTTTTCTAGCTCAGTTTCCATTTTTATGTATTTTCTTTAGCTTTGTGACTTTTTCCAAGCTTCAAATCTCTGCCAACTTTCCATTTTTGTGCTGCATTGAGCCTTGGGTTTTCAGGCTTGCAGCACGGTAAGAGATATTGACATGATTTTAGTTGCATTACAACTGATTGAGTTTTATTTTTGCTGATATAATGATATGCAACCAAAAGGAAGTAACCAGCTGCCATACGTGACAAAGACCGCCCCTTCTTCCCTCTTTTTTTTTAAGTGGGCTTACATTTGGGCTAAAAAAAATGAAATAGACCTTTAATTAATTATATTCAAATTTTTCTTATTCTTTCATTTTTTTCATTTTTTTTGAAGCCCGGTCAAAATTGAGTGTTTACAGTTGCCACTCTTTACTTGTTTCTTATTAGATAATAAGAAAACTGTGGTCTTCATATTATCATCGTAAGAAACGAGTAAAGATATGAATTTCAATTTTGTCTGGTGATGCATAAGATGTAAAATAAATGCGAGAAATAACATGCAAAGCACCAATACGCTCAAAAGAATGACAAGAATTTAAAATGCATGGAGCTGATGCGCTCAAAAGAATTAACAGAATTAACAGAAGTTAAAATGCATAGAGTCGATGCGCTCAAAAGAATTAACAGAAATAAAAATGTATGGAGCCAATGCACTCAACAGAATTTAAAATGCATGGAGCCGATGCACTCAAAAGAATAGACAGAAATTAAAATACATGGAGCTGATGCGCTCAAAAGAATTGACAGAAATTAAAATGCATGGAGCCGATGCGTCCAAAAGAATAGACAGAAATTAAAATGCATAGAGCCGATGCGCTTAACAGAATTTAAAATGCATGGAGCTGATGTGCTCAAAAGAATAGACAGAAATTAAAATGCATGGAGCTGATGCGCTCAACAGAATTTAAAATGCATGGAACCGATGCGCTCAAAAGAATTGACAGAAATTAAAATGCATGGAGCCAATGTGCTCAAAAGAATTGACAAAAATTAAAATGCATGGAGCCGATGCGCTCAAAAGAAATTAAAATGCATGGAGCCGATGCGCTCAAAAGAATTGACAGAAATTAAAATGCATGGAGCCGATGCGCTCAACAGAATTTAAAATGCATGGAGCCGATGCGCTCAAAAGAATTGACAGAAATTAAAATGCATGGAGCCGATGCGCTCAACAGAATTTAAAATGCATGGAGCCGATGCGCTCAAAAGAATAGACAGAAAATAAAAAGACAAATGGGCAACTAAGTCCCAGAATTTAAAAGACAGGTGGACTACTGTGCTCCTGAAAAATAGATATTTAAAAAGGCAAGGCATCTTGATCCACAAGGATTTTTCTTCTCTTTTTTTTCTTTTTTTATTTTTATTTCTTTTTTTTAGTTTTATTAAAAGACCTTTGAACCAACAGTTACTTTTGGAAAACCAATCAAAACCCTTGTTCACATGATTTTGCTCGTTGGACCTGATAACCTCGATCTTTCCTCTTCCTCTTCTTTCTCCCTTTTTTTTATATATTTTTTTCTTGATTCCTCTTTTCTCCTTGGCAATGAAATCAAATACTGCATTGCAATCTGCACTTTGAGCTACTGAGATCTTTTAGTCCAAGTCAATCATTGAAGGATTATTGTAGAATTGTCAAATTAAATTGTTAACCATAAATTTATCCTATTTGAGACATAACTTAATAAGTAAGCATGCATTCATGAATGGATAGAAATTCATTGAATGAACAAACTTCTTTTTATTGCTTTGGTGATATGATCATACATGAACTTTTAGTAAGACACGTACTTGAAAGATGAAATCCTAGAAACTAAAGGAAGTTACAAAGGATAAGAAAAATTTACCCCAGTATTGGTTCCTTGTTCCTTATTCAATTGATTCCCTGCAATGACCTGATAACTCAACTATTGCTTCTGTGTTGTTACTTCCTTCAACACATCTTTTCCTCAGTCCTTCAAAAATAATTGCCCCAGTGTAGCCAATTGAAAGCGAACAAAATTGCCCCAGTGTGGTCAATCAAATACCGATAATAATTGCCCCAGTTTGGTGAGTCCTTCAAGGAGTTTCATACTAACTTTCTTTGAGATCTTATCTATTTATTTGCCCTAACTTTTTCTTAGACCGCCCTTTCGGGTTTTCAGCCTAACGGGCTCTTTTTTTTTTAGGCATAGAATCTCTTAACAACATCAGTGTTTACAGGCCTCGACAATTCTTCTCCATCCATATTCTGTAAAATTAATGCTCCTCCTGAAAATGCCTGCTTGACTATATATGGGCCTTCATAATTCAGAGCCCATTTCCCTTTGGCATCCTCTTGATTAGGGAAAATCTTCTTCAAAACCAAATCTCCTGAACAAAAATCTCTGGGATGAACTTTCTTGTTAAAGGCTCTGGCCATTCTGCTTTGATATAATTGCCCATGGCAAATAGCTGTCAGTCTTTTCTCTTCTATCATATTCAACTGCTTATGTCGAGTTTTCACCCATTCGGATTCTTCCAACTCTGCCTCCATCAAAACCCTTAGAGAAGGAATCCCAATTTCTATGGGAGAGACGGCCTCCATCCATATACCAAAGAGAAAGGCGTTGCCCCGGTGCTTGATCGTATATTAGTATGATACGCGTACAAAGCATAGGGCAATATTTCATGCCAGTCTTTGTAATCACCACCATCTTGGCAATAATTTTCTTGACATTCTTATTTGCTGCTTCAATTGCACCATTCATCTGGAGCCTGTAAGGAGCTGAATTATGATGCTTGACTTTGAAACTCTCACAAAACTTTCGAATCTCAGAACCATTAAGATTGGTGGCATTATCTGTTATTATCCTTTCTGGAATTCCATATCTGCAGACGATATCCCTTTTGAGGAATCTCAAAAACACCTTTTGAGTGATATTGGCATACGAGGAAGCTTCTACCCACTTGGTGAAATAGTCAATCGCCACCAAAATGAAGTGATGACCATTGGAAGCTTTAGGATTAATGGGTCCAATGACATCTATTTCCCACATTGAGAAAGGCCATGGAGATACCAAATTATGCAAGGGAAATGGAGGTGCATTTACTCGATCTGCATATATCTGGCACTTCTGACACTTTCGTACATATTCTATGCAGTCTGTTTCCATGGAGGACCAATAATAGCCACTTCTGAGAATCTTTCGTGCCATCATATGACCATTAGCATGAGTTCCACAAATCCCTTCATGGACTTCAGACATGATTATGCGAGCTTCACGAGCATCCACGCATCTAAGCAAAGTGCCATCATGATTTCTCTTGTACAAAACCTCTCCATTCAAGAAAAAGGTCATTGCCAGCCAACAGATAGTCTTTTTGTTCACCTCATTTGCCCTAGTCGGGTATTCTCTATGTTGAATATACTGTTTGATATCATGATACCAAGGTTCACCATCTGGCTCATCTTCCACATTAGCACAATACGCAGGCTCACTGTGCGTCTTTACTTGGATGGGTTGAACATTATTGTGAATATCCAATTTGGTTATTACAGCCAAAGTGACCAAGGCATCTGCAAACTGATTCTTGTCTCGAGTCAAATGGGAGAAGGTCACATCCTCAAACTTCTCAATCAGCTGGGTCAAATACTTTTGATAAGGCACCAATTTCGGGTCTTTGGTTTGCCATTCACCGTTCACCTGATAAATGATAAGTGTCGAATCTCCAAATACATTTAGCTGTTTGATCCCTAAGTCAATTGCAACTTGTAAACCATTAGCACAGGCCTCATATTCTGTAACATTATTGGTGCATTCAAAATCGAGCTTGATAGCGACTGGATATTGCTTTCCAGTTGGTGAAACAACCACGGCTCCTATGCCACTACCATACATGTTGACTGCTCTATCAAAATACATTTTCCAAATGGGCTCATCCTCACCTTCTTCTTCTCTTTCTACTGTCAATATTTCTCCATCAGGGAACTCGGATGTTACTAGTTGTCCACCCTCAAGAGGGTTTTCAGCTAAATGATCAGCAATTGCACTTCCTTTGATGGATTTTCGAGTTATGTACTTGATATCGAATTCTGATAGTATCACCTGCCATTTTGAAACCCTTAATGAAACATGAGAGCTTTCAAATATATACTTCAGGGGGTCCATTCGAGAGATTAAACAAGTGGTGTGATACAACATGTACTGCCTTAACCGTTTTGAGGTCCATACCAGAGCACAACAAGTCTTTTCAACAGCCATGTAACGGGCTTTACAGTTATTGAACTTCTTACTCAGATAATAAATTGTCTGCTCCCTTTTCTCTGATTCGTTATGCTGCCCCAACATTGCTCCCATTGAGATTGGCAGTACGGTTAAGTACAATATTAGAGGCCGACCAGGCGTAGGTGGTACCAAAATAGGAGGATTCACTAGATAAGCTTTTATATTGTCAAAAGCTCCTTGACATTCCTCATCCCATTTTCCTGGCTGGTGTTTCTTCAGCAGCTTGAATATAGGCTCACAAGTACTGGTCAAGTTGGCAATGAATCTAGCAATGTAGTTAAGTCTCCTGAGGAAACTTCTCACTTCGCGCTCTGTCTTAGGAGCAGGCATCTCCTGTATTGCTTTCACTTTATCCGGATCCACCTGTATTCCTTCTCTACTAATAATGAATCCAAGTAGCTTTCCAGTGGATGCTCCAAAAACACATTTAGCAGGGTTCAACCTCAGCTTGTACTTTCTGAGTCTTTCAAACAGCTTAGGCAAAACTGTAACATGACTTTCTCCTTCTCTAGAATTAGCAACTACATCATCCACGTACACCTCAATTTCCTTGTGTATCATGTCATGGAACAATGTAACCATAACGCGTTGGTAAGTAGCCCCAGCATTCTTTAATCCAAATGGCATCACTGTGTAGCAAAATGTCCCCCAAGGAGTGATGAAAGTGGTTTTTTCTTTGTCATTGACATCCATGGGGATTTGATTGTACCCCGAATATCCATCAATGAATGAAAACCTATGATTCCTAGCAGTGTTATCAACCGAAACATCGATATGAGGGAGTGGGAAATTATCCTTCAGACTGGCCTTATTCAGATCCCTGTAGTCCACACACATTTGGACTTTCCCATCCTTCTTAGGCACAGGCACAATATTGGCTACCCACTCTGGGTGTCTTGACACTTCTATAAATCCTGCTTCTAGCTGCTTAGTCACCTCTTCCTTAATCTTCAGGGACATATCACGATGCATCCTCCTTAACTTCTGCTTCTTTGCCTCAACATCTGGATGTACTGGGATTTTATGAGATGCTATCTCCGGATCTAATCCAGGCATATCCCGATAAGACCAAGCAAAGACATCCATATACTCTTTGAAAAGTGTAATCATTTCTTCACATTCGGGATTTTTCACCATTTTCAACTCCTTTTTCTCTTCCTCTGTCCCCATGTTAATCACCTCGGCTTCCTCGCCATTCAAGTCAAATTCCTTCTCAGAATACTCCACTAATTTTTCAAAACTTTAGACAACTTCTCCTTCTTCATCAGATCCAGGGTCTTCTTCCTCAAACATCGCATGGGAATCAATTGATGAGTTTGCAAGGTCCCTTTTGTGAGGTGAACTTTCTACGAGACTCAGATCCCTAGAAAGTAATTTGTGTGGAGTTGGAAAAGCAAAATAGAGTGGGAATGATAAAGAAAAACAAAAAATATTATACAAAAAGGAAAATTGATAAATACAAATGGACAAGTCAAAGTGCAACAAGGAGGAATGTTGAATAATCATGCAAATTCATTAAGTTAATGTCTCAAATAGTACAAACATAAGCTCAAAACATAGCCAATCTTAAATATCAGCTTAGTACAGTATGACCAGACAATTACTTTGAAATAATCACATCAATCACCAGTTCGGACTGCCAGTTCTTCAGTGGCTCCTCATCAGCAGCGGGACAAATTGCCTTACTCTCTTCTAGGCCTTCTTCATGCAATGCATTAATAGTGGGATGGCATTGGGAGCGAATGACTTCTCCAGACATGATTACCTCGGCTGGTGCTGGGAATGTTTCCCTCAGGTGGGGAATATGCTTCATCTTGCCCTTGTCATTTTTCTTTCCAAGGGTCATGCTCCTTGTTCTTTCTTCCAGGGATGCTTCATACCCTAACCCAAACTTGTCCCACTTTTCCTGGAAGGACGCCGGCGACCGAGTACCTTGCAATTGTGAGCCCAAGCCTTTTCCTTCTTCGTATCCACTACTTGCCATAATCCGGGCCACCACCTAATCCATTCTTTGCGTCGAAGAGTCATCCTTACCAATTCCAGTCTCAACTATTTCAAAACTATGCCATAAATTCTCTTCATCTTTTTCTGCACTCTCCATATATGGCACTGAAACTGGTTTTGACAATATAATCTCTTCCTCTCCATGTATAGTAATTACTGACCCATTTTCAATGTATTTAACCCTTTGACGCAGGGTAGAGGGAACAGCACCAGCAGCATGGATCCATGGTCTCCCCAAGAGCATTGTGTAACCAGGCTCAATATTCATAACTTGGAACAACACCTGAAAGTTACTTGGTCCAATCTCCAGCGATAACGTCATCTCTCCCAAGATGCCTCTCTTATTTCCATTAAAGGCCCGTACCACCATTTCTCGGGGTGACAATTCATCCTTACTTATTGATAATGAGGTCAGAGTCGACATAGGTAGGATGTTCAGTGCAGACCCCCCGTCTATCAACACCTTTGCAACTATATACCCTTTGCATTTGAGGGTTATATGCAAAGCCCGTGGATTTCTCTCAGATTGAGAAATGATCCCTTCCTCGGTAAAAGTGACCATGTTGACATGTTTCACCGGGTCCACCATATTGACGACACTTTCGAGGGTAACATCAGGCTTGACATAGGCTTCATTCAGAATTCTTAGTAATGCCTTCCAGTGTATCTCAGATGTCAAGACGAGTGACAAAAGAGATATTCGGGCTGGAGTCTTCTTCAACTGTTCCACCACATCATATTCGCTTTGCTTCATTATCTTAAGGAACTCTTCTTCCTCTTCCTTCCTCTTCTCCTCTTCTTTTGAAGTTTCTTCCCTTCTTACTTCTTTGACAATTTTCCCATTTTCTATTTCTCCTAGGCTATAGCATCGCCCACTCCTTGTAATTCCTCCTACCCCGACTATGTTAGTCACTGGGCCTCCCTCTTGATGTACCTCTGCAACTCGGGCATTCGAAGTCCCTTCTTCGACTCCCTTTATCTCTACCCTTGTTTCATAGCTCCAGGGCACTGCGCGGGTGTCATTACAAGCAAATGATGTTGGCTTCTTGACTGTCAACACTACTTTCCCTGGTGCCGAAGCTTGGTGAGAGATGGCACCTTAAGTACAAATCGTTCAATCACATTAACCTCTTTAGAGGAAGTTACCCCTGATCTTGCTTGTATTACTCCCAATGTGAGCAATCTCTAGACTTGAACCTTAAAGTCCCAGCAGTTCTCAATATCGTGTCCTGTTTCCCCATAATGGTAAACGCACCTAGACTCTTCATCATGCCTCTCCTCTTCTTTCACCGATGAAGCTGGTGCAGTGATAACATAACCTGCTATCTTCAATCCCTCAAATATTCGAATCATCGGCATATGCAGGCTCATGACTTCTTTTATTGGAGGTCCTTCCATCTCCACAGCATTCGCCTCATTCCTTCCATCATGATTAGGGATTGGGTTGTTAACGATACTTGGTCCAGCCTCTTCTTGAATGTCAAGCTTCCCATAAGCAATAAGCTTCCTTACTGCCATCTTGAAAGCCTCACAATCTTCAATTGAATGTCCTGGGATATCCATGTGGTATTTGCAAGTCAAATTCGGGTTATACTACGCTGGGAATGGTGGTTCTAAGGGACGTACAGGATTTTCTGAAATGAGGTGGGTATCAAACAACCTTTGGAATAAGTCTGTATTTGAAATGGACAGTCTTAGGAAAGGGGGTAGGTTTTGAGGACGAAAGCGACCTTGATTCTGGAAGTTTGGCCGAGGTTGTGGGTGATTTGGGTAGGTTTGTGGAGGCAAAGGTGGGTATCGGGTATAGGTTGGGCGAGTTAGTATATATGGTTGTGGTGTGGAAACATTATTGATTTGGAATTGTGGAGTTGGGGTAATGTTTGTGGTAGGCATAACTTGGTGGGGCGGGTAATAAGGAAGTGTAGGTGTTTGGTATGGAAGGTGAGGGTTAAGATTATATGGTAGTTGGCGGCTTGAGTTTTGTGGGGAATATCGAGGTCTGAAGGTCTGCTGGCGTTGGACATAATTCACGTCGGATTCCTTCTTTTTGGGCTAGAATCCCTTTTTAAAGGCAGTATTCTCTGTATTGCTCACCGATAACTTCCTAGCTTTGGCCAAAATCTCTATCCTTTCTCCCGCTAATATCAAATCTGCAAAATCCTTATAGGCTGCCCCGACTATTGCCCCGATAAAAGGATTTCCCAAGGTTCTCAGGAAATATGAACATATCTCAAATAATGTTAATAGGGGCTGAACTTGAGCTGCCAATGCTCTCCACCTCTGTGTATATTGTCTGAAAGGTTCATCATTTTCTTTTTGCATCGAGCTCAATTGTTCCCGGGTCAGAGTTGCATCCAGATTAAATTTGTATTGGTCCATGAATAAGTCAGCCAATTCCATCCAATGAGAAATCTTAGAGTGGTTTAATTGAAGATACCACTCTAAAGCAGGACCTGTAAGGCTCTCGTGAAAAAAGTTAATGAGGAACTTATCATCCTTGGACCAAACAGCCATCTTGGTTCCATAACTGATCAAATGAAACTGAGGGTTGCCACTTCCATCGTACTTGGCAAAATCAGGAATCTTGAAGTCTTTAGGGATTACGACATCTATGGTAGGATACAGTTCTTCTATTCTCAGAGGTCCATAAGCACTAGGGCCCTTGATTGCCTTGATCTGTTCCTCCACTTTCTCCATCCACTCTTCTCTCATCTTGTCTTTCTCGGTCATGACGTGACTATTCCCAGAGTGAGGTATTATTGCTTGTCCTGTAATGGACACATGAGGTTGTTCTCAGGTAGGGCCAGCATAACCAGGAACTTTATTATGAGCACCTTCCAAAGTGCTATACCCCTCCCCAATAGGCATGACAATCGATGTCGTTTGAGGTGGTTGTTCATGGATCCCCACAGTGATGCCTGAGGTTATAGTCGGGAATGTCGGGGCAGTCATTGATGGCACATTTACATATGCTTCAACCCCATTTGTACATCTATTTCCACTGATTAAGTGAAGAGACTCCCTCACATCTTGTAGTATTGCTTCCAACCTTACTTGGGCCTCTGACATCTCATTTATCCTCCCTGTCATTTCATCGACTTCTCTGCTCAAGTTTCTCCCTGCCTCAGAATTATTAGTAGCCATTCTGGTCCGAGATCTGGTATTGTGAACTCGGGTCTGATTGGTATTTTCTTTCCTAGGCCGCATAATGATTCCTGAATCAAATTGATTTATTAAAACAAAACAACATTAAACAAAGAAAAATGTAAGAAAAAGTTAGCGCTATTGTGAGGATGCTTGGTGATTGTGGAAAGATTTGCACGGGTATTCAATAGCAATTCAGGATCCCAAATTCTGCACTTCGGGTTCATCATCCCTTAGGCAAGAATGTGGTTGATAGCGATCCCAAGGGAGTATTCTCTCCTCAATGGGTGCTATCTTCTTGGATATTCACAGGCAATGCAGTTATTCTTTCACTAAATACTAGGCTTTTGGTACTTTCGCTGAAGGATGAATTGTCTCAGGTTGAGAGCACGATTGACAACCTATTCAAGAGGGCATTCACCCTTCAATGAATAATGTCCAGGTGAAAAACAGTAAAATCAATATTTGGAACAAAACACTGCAATTGGTCATTCATATTCATTTCAAATTTCAATGAGTACAAGGTCTCAGACTCCTCAAAAGGTAACATAAACAACATTACATTAACAACTTTGTTTGTTTCTTCCTAAGACCTTTAGCAAGACCTCGACAATACTTCATGAACTTGGCTATTTTTTATGGTAGCCATAACAACGGATTCAGTCGAATTTAAAGGTCCGCCTCTTTAAAATGATCAACCAGTTGCATAGCATGATATTGCACGCTATCAGACATGTTTTCATATTTCTTCTTCCATTCTTCTTTTTCAGCCCTTTGATCTTGTGCTACCGATTGCCACACTTCTGCCTATTCTTCTTTTTGCCTCACTAATCTTTGGGCTTCGAGTCTCTATTGCTCATAGTCTCGCCCCAACTCTTGAATTTTCAGCTCCAAATGCTCATTCTTTCGGTTTGCTTCCACGAGTGCATCGTGATACTTGGTAGCTAATACGCGTCCTTGGTCAGAGTGGCACTTTGCTTCAATCAGAGCTTCTTGTAAGGCTTGCATTCTACGATCTTGTACCCTATCATTCACCTCCAACTTTCCTTTCTCTTGCAAAACCAACGCCATTGTCTCTTCTTGAGCGCTTATCTTTGCTCATAATTCACGAACTTCTGTTGTGGTCTTTTCAAATTCTATCTCCTTTCCTTTCCTTGCTCTTTTTACTCGGCTTGGGGTCTCAGCCATATCTGTACATGTATCTTTTAAATATTCAACTTCATCAGCTAGCTTCTGGCATTGACTCTGGTGGATGACTACTTTTAACTCAGCGGCTCCCTTTCCTTGTTCCAAGACTTTCATTTGTGCTTTCAGTCTTTCCATCTCGGTGACCATTTGAGGTATGATTTGAGGATAACCTTTATCATCTAAGACTGTCTGAGGGATACTATTTTTTTCCCTTCTTACCTCTCTCCATTGCAAGTATTCAGGGGTACAGACCACCACATGCTTCCCTAATTCCTTTGTTCCTGCCATATGAATATTTTTCCAAGCATCTCTAATCTCTTTTTCTCGCTTAGCAGTGCTTCCATCTTGCTGGTATAAGAAGCTGAATCCTTCAAGTTACTTTTCGTTGGGCACATATTGAGTCCATCAGAGTTATCTAAGCACAAAGATTGGTGCGTATGATACACCACCTCTAGGGCTCATCAAAGGAACATTAGGAAAATCACCACAGCTGAAAACTATCTATTCTCCATGATACCACGGGCATACCCATTTAAAAGAATTTGGCCCCATTCTCATGAACTCATTTTTCCATTCATAAGCTTTTTGTTACTTCACTGGTATACGACCAAAATTCCTTAACGGGTCAGGTAGGAGTCTCAGGCGATTCTATACATCCATATGCGTTATGATCCAAACGTACAATATATGTGTACAGCATCGAATCTTTCCATCACCCTTTTGATGACAGACTTCCATTGTCACGAAAGTAGTAGCAAGAATAGTAGGGACTGGGTTTGCTTTATACTTCTCAAACTTGAAGAATACATCCATTGCTGTTCGATCTACCATATCTGAGGTAAATGGGAATAACACTAACCCAAAGATGGTTAAGGCCAGTGTTTTGTTGAAGAAATCTCACTTTCCTTGTTGTGCTAGATACTGAAGATGTGCTTCGAGGTAGCTTTTCTTCAAGCCTTCTGTTCCTCCCTTTTTTTCCATGCCCAACTGATTTGTTTGAGCCCCTATTAGTTCTGTTATATTCCCTACTGATACATAATACCCTCCATAAAGGTAAACATTTGGGTGCTTACTCATTGGGAGTCTTAACATGATAGCGTACTCTTCAATGGTCGGTGCAATATCTAGGTCAGGTAACTCAAAAAATTTTAGAGAATGGTTCCAAAATTGAGCTAGGCCACTTAAGACAGGCTCTTCAACTGTGATGCGCAATAAGTCCAGAATCTGCCCATAACTACTTGAGAACTCTGATCGAGCTTTAGGAGTCATCTGTTGAGTAATGTCTTTCACACGCCTCAGATCACTGCCATTAATTGTAATCTTCATATTCCTCTTGAGGTCAACTGCATTGCTTGTGTTTTGCCCATGACACATTTCTTCTATTCTTTACTATTGATGAGTACCAATCTTTCCACTTTACCAAGTAAACTCACCCTATAGAGTTAAAAAAAAAAGGAAATGTAAGCATGCCAGAAAAAGGAAGGGTGCATCCTAAGGGTACCTCTTATTGAGGTAACTCTAGAGAATGTATCCTAACAACCTACATGGAGAAACCCTTATAAGGTTGTAAACCCAAAGGATGATGCATGGTATGCAAATACATTTTTTTTTTTTTTTTTTTTGCTAAAAGGGTTATGACAATGCAAGATGAGATATCCCTTTTTTTTAATGCAGTGAATGACATGAGAATGCAAGATATTTTTTTTATGCTATGAAAATGTAAGCCATGAGTAATGCAAGATGAAGTATATATATATATTTTTATGCTGAATGAATGATATGTGAAAATGATAAATAAAGAATTTTTTTTTTGCTAAGAATGAAAATGTAAGATGATGTATTTTTGATGATTTTTTTTTTGAAAAAAGAAAAGAAAATGCAAGAATGAATCACATAAAGAAGATATAGATAAAGAATAAGTACGCCCCATTTGTGCCCTAGTTAGGTGGAACTTAAAGGTTGGATTTTCTTAAGGTCACGACTCTAATTTTGGCAGCCATTACGTTCGATCTATCAGTGCAAGATTTTCGGGACAGGTCTAAACTTCTAAAAGTCGTGGTCCTCAGATTGCCCTTATCTATAAAGACAAGGTCCCAATTCATGAATCAATCACAAGTAGGGATAAACCCTCTCAATATGACCAGTCCATGATATTAGTAACAATCTGAGTGGTGTCTCAACAAATGTCAAGTGAGCATAAAGCCCCTCAATAACAAAAGTTGAGCCCCCTCCTATTCTTTGGCTTCGCACAGACTCGGGTATAGAGCCCAAAAAGTGTGTGAGGTAAATGATAGTGACGTGTGTGAGGGAGCATACAAATCTGTACAAAAATTTAAAAAGATAAAACTACCTCCAACCTGCAAAAACATATATATACAACAATCAGCCAGTAATCAACTATCCTAGGGTTTCAACAATTATGCACAATATATTTACAAGTAACAATATACATAAGATAATGTCATTAGATATTTACATCAAACAAACAAAAAAAATAATGATAATTAAATAAATAAATGAAATCTATTTACAAACAAAAATAAAAACAAAAACAAGGATCAAAAAGGGGTAAAATAAATAAATTTTAGATATTAACAATTTCCACAACTAACAATAACAGGCCTGACTCTCCAAATATCCCCAATGGAGTCGCCATCTGTCGCGACCGAGATCGCGGCGAAAAGTAGCAACTCACGAGATTTTTAGAAAATGGAAATGAAATCGCCACTAATTTTTATTTTAACTTAGAAAAAATTGGAAAAACCCTTCTTTGAAAATGGTCTTTGAGAATCAGATTGGATTCGGGAGTCGGTTATGCTTAGGGAAGGGTGGAAACTTAATTCCACAGCACCCCTAACACACCCGTCCTAAGACAGTACCTTAGGTCAATTGTACAAATTCTTAATAATTCTTAGAAATATTTATTTTACCCCTTTTGTAAAATATTGTAACTATTTATAAAAAAAACCACAAAATTATAAAAATTTAATTTTGACTTGACAGAAATGAAATTTTGCTCCTACGTATCCCCTGGTGCAATGGGAAACTCAAAGTTACGTAGTTATTTATTAAATGAGTGTGAGTTGATTGATTTTAATTAAAAAAAAATTTAATAAGAGATTTTATTTGAAAACAAAATCATTCTTGCAAAAGATTCAAGGTAGCACCAGACTACTCAATAAACCCTTATGATTCAAATGACATTGATCATTGCATTGATTAAAAGACTTTCTTTTTTATTTTTTTTGTTAAGAATGTACAAAGACAAACAAGTAAACACAATTTTTCATGATCAAAATAAATAATAATAAAAGGATTAAATATAAACTTCACAATTCAAACAACTTTAAACAAATTTTATTTTATTTTTCATATTTTTCTCCATTTTTTATTATTTTTTTTTATTTTTTGGCTTTTTATTAGTCACAAAGCACAATATAGAGCATACCATTAAACTAAGTAAACATTATCAAACAATAGCTAATCCTAAAAAAGAAACAAATAACTACGCGAAATATACTCTTATTTTATTTTTTTTATTATTATTATGATTCAAAACCCATATTTAGCAACCCAATTTTTTTTGTTTTAGTGCCATAAATAAGCCCAACCACGTATAAGTGGGCTGGAGCTTCAAATAATCCAAATCCCTTTGCATGTTACTCTTTTTCTTTTTTTTTTCATGATAAAAAAAACATAAAATTTAAAAAAAGGACTAACCAAGTAAAGAATCATTTTCAGAAAACCATCATGTGGTGAGACACCAAAAAGAAACAAATGAGTGAGAGAAAATGAGGCTCAGACCTCTAGTACAGCAAGAGGCGACGCGAAGGATGCTTGGTGGCACACGGTGACTAGATCTGCTCACGGCGGTGTGACGACGGCTGAGCTCGGTGCGAACGAGACAGAGATGCAGCAACTGGTGCGAGACGGCGGTGAGGCAATGCGCGGGTGGGCTCGATGCGGGATCTGGCGTGTCGCGGGTTTGCACGATAGAGACGAGGTCGAGCTCAAGCAGTCCGGTTTGGATGTGGGTGAGGGAGCCGGTGGTCGGATCCGGTTGCGGGGGGAGCGGTTCACGATTGGGTTCGGGTCTTGAGGCAGAGAGGATGGCAGTGCGTGCGGCTGCTGCAAATAGCGTGGTTAGGAGGTGACGACGCGACAGAACGCGGGGTGGACGACTCAGATCTGGTTGGCTCCAATCTGGGTTCGACGGAGTTGGGGCGGCGAACAGGCGGTGCGGTGACAGTTTTGGTTTGGATTTGGTTGGTGTTGGTTTGATGGCATGGTGAGAGGTTTGAGGTTGTAGAGGATGGTGGGGGTCAATGATGAGATGAGGTGGGTATGGTGCAGCGTATTAGTTGTGAAAATGGTGAAGATGATGGTGAGTGAGTGAGTGAACTCGGTGGTGTGGGGTGAGTTACTTGAAGATGGCTCACGGTTATGGGTTTATTATGTTGTATGGAAGAATGGTGGCTACGGGTGGAGGTGTGGAAGGAGTTGTGGTTCTGTTTTGGGTTGCAGGAGGGTGATTGCCAGAGGGAAGATGATGGTTGATGGTTGTGAAGAAAAGGTTAAAAATGGTTTGGCAAATGGAGATGGCAACAAAAACTCACTTCTCTCTGTGATCTTCCTCTCTGTAAAAACTTTAGAATCCTCTCTCCGTCAATTGAAAAATCCCCCCTCTCTGTAATCTTTCTTCTTTTATTTTTCTGCCTTGCAAAATCGAGATGACTCCTCTGCCAATCTCTGGAAAAATAGCTTAGGTGTTGATAGATTTTTCTAGCTCAGTTTTCATTTTTATGTATTTTCTTTAGCTTTGTGACTTTTTCCAAGCTTCAAATCTCTGCCAACTTTCCATTTTTCTGCTACATTGAGCCTTGGGTTTTCAGGCTTGCAGCACGGTAAGAGATATTGACATGATTTTAGTTGCATTACAACTGATTGAGTTTCATTTTTGCTGATATAATGATATGCAACCAAAAGGAAGTAACCAGCTGCCATACGTGACAAAGACCACCCCTTCTTCCTTCTTTTTTTTTTAAGTGGGCTTACATTTGGGCTAAAAAAATGAAATGGACCTTTAATTAATTAAAATCAAATTTTTCTTATTCTTTCATTTTTTCATTTTTTTTAAGCCCGGTCAAAATTGAGTGTTCACAATATGAAAATTCAAAAATTTATAAAGATAGAACAAAAGTTTTTTATGACAAGTCAATTTTGAGAAAATCTTTTGAAATTGGTCAAAATGTTCTGCTTTATAATTCTCGTCTTCACATATTCTCTGAAAAATTGAGATTTAGGTGGATTGACCATTTTATTGTCAAACATGTATATCCTTATGGGGCCATAGACATTGAGAATCCTAAGAATGGTAATGTTTTAAAGGTCAATGAACAAAGACTCAAATCATTTCTGGAAAACTAAGTTGTTGAGGTAGAATTCATATTCCTTTCTAATTTATATTATGAGTAGAATTTATTTTAATTTTATTATTTTCTTTTTGCAGTTCTTTGTATCCCTGGTTAAGTGACAGATAATGGTACTCTGTTGCTCTCAAGTCGGTTTGTTTTTCAGTTTCCCATAATAACTGATTCATTCTCCTTTAAAATGGATGTCATTCTCTCAAATCTAAGCAAACATTTTCCTTCTCTTCCTCAAAATGCTCTAACAAAAATTTACAAAGTTAGATGTGAAAGACTGAGACTGTTAATGCACAAGGGCATGCCGGAAGATGTACACTGGATAATCGAAGCAAAAGTCCATCTAGCAGGTGAATCTTCAATTTCATTTGACTCTTACATGACAAGTCTCGATAGAAGTTCGTATTCTAAAAAGAGAAGAGTAAAAAGGTTACAAGTTTGTCATAAATGTGCACGATAGAATTGTAACAAGCGATGTCATTCTTTGGGATGGTTTCTGCAAATAGAGAAGATAAAATATTCTTCATTAAGAATGAACTTAGTAAGGAGTCATTAGATAATATCTTATTAACTCTTGAGACACATTCTTGTGGATATGTGTAAAGTGAACTTCTTAACTTGTGGAATCTTTTCAAGGACGAACAAGAACACTACAGTCTTGGGAATCTGACTCAAAAAGATTTTGTTTACCACTTTATAAGAAAATTGAATGGGAAGCTTATCCTCGACTCATAGAAGAGGAAGAGGTGAGTCACACTCACAACAACATATATATATTATCTTGTTCTTCTTATTTAAAAAAAAAAAAGATAAAGTATGTACACATCTTGGGTTTGGCCTTGGTAAACACAAAACGTGAATGGGAAAATGCGCGCATCCTGATCCAGCCTTCTTCATTGAAAGACAAAGTAGGTAGACTGTATCCCACATGCGAGGTAGCCAATCACATTATGGCCACTTGTCCCTTTTGGGAGACCTATGTTGCGCTGGTCTTGAATGGGTCTAATACTAGTCAACGATGTTTTGGCACAAAGCTGAAAGAGCAAACTATCTCCATCCTATTCTCAAGTGAGTATACACTCACCTTTTATCAGGTTGTTAATAACTTGGTATTTAGTCCATGAAATCCTTGGACATGGATCCTTACCCCATTTGTTCGGAAGGTTCTTTGCGGGTATTGTAGTCTTAGAACTAACTTCTTGTTGAGAGTCGCCTTAATTGGCTTGAGGGCATAGGTTTTTATGCTTATTCCCGTTGTGTGAAAGTATTTTTATTTAAAAAAATAGAAATAAATAATAAATAATAATAATAAAAATAAAAAAAAGTTTCTTAATTTCAAACTTTTCTGACAACAGCCAACCTACCCATATAGAAACTATCATTACTTTTTTTATTCTCTTTCTTATTTAAACACTCCATTTTCTTTACTTTCTTTTAACTCATAATCATTCAAAGGGAGTATGAGTGTAGAAATGGAGGGAGCTACTTCTTCTGATTGTAGATTTATCAATATTTGTGTATTTTGTGGAATAAGTTATGGGAAAGGTTTAGAATTTATAAACGCAGCAAGTACTGTTGGTAGAACATTTGCTACGTGGAACATTCGTGTAGTATATGAGACAGGTAACATTGGGTTAATGGGGGCTGTATGACTTTCTGCACATCTAAGAGGTGGTCAAGTTTTAGGTATCATTCTTGAACCTTTAACTCGAAGGAACATCATTGGAAAGACAATTGGGCTGGAACTTCAAGTATCATATATGCATGGACGAATGAGGACAATGCTTGAAAACTCTGATGCATTCAGTACCTTACCGGGTGATTTTGGTACTTTGAAAGAAGTTTTTCAAATTATCTCTTGGGCCTAACTGAACATCCACCATAAACCCATTGGTTTGTTGAATGTTAATAATTTCTTTAATAATTTGTTATATTTTGTTGACCATGCTGTGGAACAAAACTTTATCACACCTTCGGTAAGACGACTCTTTATATCTGCTTCCATTATTGATGAATTAATTGATAAATTACAAATTTTTATTTATGAACCTGAACCAGTAATAGTTCAGATAGATTGATCAGAAGGAAATAGCAAGGAAGGCAACAAGGAACGTGAATGTGATCTGACACTTCATCTATAACTTTCCTTTACCTTTGGTTTTATTCATCATACTTTGTTTCTGTTTAAATTTATGTAAAGTTTTTCTTTTTAGTAATTGCAACAATTGGTACTATTTTCTATTCTTTACCTATCTATGTTTTGACATTGAGAATAATGTTGTGATTTGGTAGGGGGAAGGATAGCGGTGTGAAAAAAAAATAAAAAATTAAAAAAATTAAGAAGTGTGTTTGTATGATTGTTAGTAATTTATTAACAACAAAAGTAATTAAGGATGGCAGAGTAAGAAGTAAATTATGCCCTAGAGGTAAATTTACTCTTGAGACGCATCAACAATTGGTGGCAGAGTAAGGAGTAATTAGGTAGATAACTATGTTGTGTGAAAGTAGCAATTCAAATTCAGGGAACATAACATGATTGAGTAAATTATCTTCTTTCTTAAAAATTACATGCTTGAACAGATTGAATAGATAGAAATATGCCTTGTGAGATTTTGAGCCTATTGATGAATAGATTGAACATTTGTACCATTCTCTTCTTTCTTGTGTGATTTTCACTCATGGAATTGTTACTCTAGAACTTGCTTTAATTCTTTTTTAGGCTACATTTTCACATGCATATATAAACATGATTGAAGCATTTTTTTTCTTGAAATAGTTACTTTAACCAAATAGCCAAGAATGATTGACGCACAAATAGGCAGCATTGCTTAGCAGCATATTGTCTCAATATGATACCAAGCACTCTTATGACTTCTTAGAAATTCTCTTATTCCTGCTAATATAAGGCATTGGAAATGGTCTATTTCCCCTTGCTTAACTCCTTTGAGCTTATTTGACCATTCTTTGTTTCGAGCTCATTATGTGCCTTAAATGAAAAATCATGCTCTTACCCGACCTTAGGGAATAAGAGAACATTAACTTTGTCATTGGATGAGTTCTTGAACAAGTATGGGGTTATGTGTGCAAAATGGTTAAAAAATGTTTAATTAAAAAAATGTATATATTATGTTCATCTTAAAAAAAAAAGTGTAAAGAAGGGCCAACAAGGCAATAAAAGAAAGGAAAAAAATATGTAAAGGGAATTTGTATTAGGTGGAGTTGGGATGAACTTTCATGTTTGTTAATTGAACTCAGTTCTCACACTTTTTTATTCTCTTTGGTATTTAACTTGTCATATTCATATTACATCCTCCTTTACCTTGACTTCATTACAACTTTGAATAAAGTCCTCATGATTTGTGTGTGCATGTGTTCTGAGTAGTGGAGAAGTAAAAGATAAGCAAGCTTATAGTAGTGCAATTTTTCATGGGTTGTATTGAGTGAAATACTTACATTTTTAAACACTTGAGGGATTGAGAGTGAATCCTGTGAAGATCTATCATTCTTCACTCATGCTTTTCAATTAAAATTTCCTTACTTGTTGGTTTGAGATGTGAAGAAACATTATCTCATAAATATTTTGATTCCTTGAATCTTTGGTTACTCTTCATTATTTAATATTATTGAGTCTTTTAGAATTTTTTTTTAGTTTTTGAGTTTGTGTTATTTTTTCTTATACACTAGTTTTGGTCTTAAATGTTTTACCCGGGAGTGCAAAAGTCAAGTGTGAGGGAATTTGATAGCAAGATAATCTATTCATTTTATAATACTCTCACTTGGCTTCTTAAGGTTCAATTTGACTTAATAAAATTGGTTTTGTCATATTTTATGAAATTAAGCTTAATTGGATCGTTGAAAAATTATTGCTTGAATTGTCCTTAATTTAGGTGATTGCATTTTTTAGTAAATTGACTATAATTTGAATTACAAATATTTGATTGATATGATTCTAGTCTTGTTGGAAAATTAAGATAATTCTCTACAACTTTTATGAAGACCTTAAGATCCTAATCACACGTTTGGATAATTTAAATTGGAGTTGAAGCAAGATCCAAAATTCTAAACCTGACAACTTGACCTATGCATACTCATCAAACCATATCTTGAGATATCAGAGAGCTTTTGGACTGATTTGAAAGTTAAGACCCATATCTATAACTTTTATGAAGAACACAAGAGTCCATTCGAATGGCTTGGAGGTCATACTGGGCTCGGAAGTCAGAATAAAGGAGCTGTAGTTAGGCCTGAGCAGTGTATAGTGATTGGACCATATCTCGAGCTGTAGGAATGTTTTTGCGCTGAAACTGGTGGCATTGGAAAGTTAAGACAAAATCCTACAACTTTTATGAAGACCACTTGGTGAGAATCTAACGCATGCCATGAGTTCAGGACTGAATAATTTCAGAGACAAAAAATCTCAATAATTTTCTACTCATCAAACTATTATTTGACATTTTCCACTCATTCACCCACTCATCCACTCACTCATTAATCAGTCCCTTGTCATTTTGAACTCCTCATGCTCTATAAAAGGAAGCAATGACTGATCATTTGAGAGAGTTAGCTTAGAGATCAATATCATGCTTGTGTATTAATTGTTTCCTTTATGATAGTTTTCTTTTGTTCTAAATAGAAGTTATGCTCATCTTCATCTTCTTCTCTCTTTCTTTCCTCTTGTCTATAAGTAACTAATTTTCATTTTACTTAGGTGAAAGGGTGAAGCTCTTGGTAATGAAATAAAGTTAGATTAATCTATTTCTTGTACTTAAATGATATATTTTCAAGTGGTCATTATATGTATTGTATTTTATTTCCAATCAATTTAGAAACTCTCCTTGTAAAGTGGAGATCTTGATTCATTGTAGACAAGAAGTTGACACAATGAATGCTTGAGCCCATTTATAAGTGGTGGTGTTAATAGATAGTTAAAGGAACCATGATATAATTACATATATAATCTTAAATAAACTTGGATTGTTGTCTTTTTCAATTGGAACCTCCGTTATGTGTGGATTCTAATTGAGTTATAAAAAAAATTAATCTTGTCCTTATTTTACTTACTAAGAGTGGATCTCCTAACCCAAGTAAATCCTTTATATTTGTGAACAAGTTTTATCACCTTTATTGTTGTGACAAAATCTTTTCTTTATCTCAAATAATTTTTCTTCATCAATTCTTTGTGGATCAACCTCGGACTCCCGAGAATTTATTACTTGAAATAACCTGCACTTGAGTTTGTAACTTATAATCCGCATCACTAAGCTAAGTCAATGAGAAGGCAGTTGACCATATGCAAATTTGTATTTTTCTTTAGTGAGCAAGCTTTTACTCTATATGGGGGGATATGTGACATTTTCCAATCCAAAATCGAAACAAGAAAAAAACCTAACTCATTTGTAATGTATTGACTCCATACTTTAATCAACATCTACCCTCAAGCTGATGGTTATACTTGATGAATAACCAACATACAAGCTTGGTATATTAATAAAGGGGGGCAACAAGGATAAGACAACTTATATATGCTTACAGTATTCCAAGAGTTAGTTGTAAGTTCATATACTCCATGTTTCATAATATCTATCATTTTAGAGAGAAAAATTTGTTTCATTTTGTTTGTTACTTTAGAAAATCAAGAATATATTAATTTTTTTTTCAACTTTATCTTTGTCTCTTGATATCTTCAAATGGAATGTGAGAGAAATGACATTGTATATTATGAAATAGAGGGAGTACATGATTAAAGTAGCCCCAATTAAGTACAAAAAAAAATAGCCTTAATTATAGCTGAATTCAAAACATTCAACTTTGTCCTTTTATATCTATCTTTTAATGTTTTCCACAAGGATTAATGATATTATTAAATAACCTCAAATATAGAGAAATATAGTCTAATATGACTAAATTACTCTTTCTCTCACTCCGTTAATTACAAATTATGTGTAGTTAATGGGTTTGAGCCTCACATATCATGAAGAGAACATATTTTGTTTCATTTACCGAGACAATATCAGCATTTTAATAGCATTTAGAAGTCTTACGGCATAGTTCTTCACAAAGTATTTTCTCCATAATAGAGAGGATCATAGCAAGGATCTTTAGTCAGAAGCATTATGTTGCACATGATCCAAATACGAGGCAAATGCAAAGCATACTAGCATCTTTGTGGGGATTCTATAGGATAACCATAATAACTCTGGTTTTCAAGAAAAAAGGAAGAACTTTAGAATAAAGACATGTTTTTGAAACTGAAGTTGTTCATTCAAGTTCTTTTCTTTTTTATACGACTGGAGGGCTCGCTATTTACAGACGAGCTTGGACTCTCACACACTGATAAAATAATTCACATAGTATAATAATTTACTCATAGTACAATTATTCACTCTAGCACTCTGATCACGCTTAGCACTACAACCACACCTTTTCTGCATACATAGTACACATATATTTATTTTGCGACCTTTGCTTTTGTAAAGCTTGGAACATGGTACACATAGGACATACATCTTTTATTTTGGTCCATAGCTTTCTTTAGTAGAGCATAAGAAGGAATTTACGGACTTCCTTTGCGTATGCATTCATGACTAGGAGAGAGATTGTAGTTCTTATATTCGTTAAGATCTACGTTTCCACATGCCTTATACCACCAAGGCTTGTTTTCTTTCCATTCGTAATAGTCTTCCTAGGGATATTAGGAATCTTGCATTATTTCATCATTCATGACAGGATTCTGGCTTGGGCTAGCAAGAGGCTAGCTTGAGCTGGCAGTAGGTTGGCTTAAGCTGATAGGAGAATCTTGCCCAAGCAGAGTATTTGTCACTAGTTGTTGACTGATGCTAGCTAAGATTTTGAGATTGGGTTTGTAATGTACGGTCAGAGGACTACGAGTCATGCAAGTGATGTTTATTGGTTTATTTAGAAAATCATAATTATTAACTTAATTCACATATATGGATTAATAAATCTCTTATGATCAAATCTCCTTTCTGTGGATAATGATCTAGAGTTTCCCAATGATAAGCTTGATTCTTGGTCTAAATGAGTTTGGTAGCGGGGTTTTGAAAATAAGAACGGTGAACAATAAAAATGAATAATAATTTTAAATTTTGTTCAGAGTCCCTTTTCCAAATTATTGTTGTCCAAGGACTTCGGCTAATTATTTTCTCCACCAAGTGAGAGGTGAAAGCCATTCAAGGGTTGTCCAAATTAGAGAATTTTGATTGGAAGGATCATGGATGGAGTCTTGCATTTCTGCAGTCTGGCAAACTATGGGAAATGAATAAAGGATAGATGCACACCAAAGATACCAATGGTGTTCTTGCCCAAAGTAATTTTTTTTTGGAGAAATGAGTATTGGGATAAGAAAAGGTGTCTCTAGGTCAAAGAGATATTTTTCAGGCTGATAATTATTTTTTTCAGAAGAATTGAGGCTAGATAATGGAAAAGATGTGTCCAGGTATACTCTTTGATGGAAAATGGAGTTGTGGGTAAATTGAAATTTGGAGGAAAGACCTTTCGGATAGAGGCTTTGGATGGTATAGGAGGAGCCATAAAAATTAATGGAAATGTGTTGAGAGATGTAACAACGTTTAATGGCTTTGGTTTGGATAGAAAATCAGGGATGAGATTTTGATTTCCTTTGATATGCTTGACTGAGAAGTCATATCTAGAGAACCAATTTTTTAGTCTGGGGATTTGAGGATTTGGAGGCATTTAGTTTTTGAATTCGAGGATTCTTGGAAAATGGAAGTTTTCCATTTGAACTTCAAACTAATATCCTCTTAGATGAAACTCCAACTTTTGAATCCTATATTTGACTACAAGGGCTTCTTTGTAAGTGGTATGATAATGCATTTCAGTTTCCTTGAATTGTCAACTTGCATGTCTATAATAATGCTTTTTGTTGTTGAGTTCTTCATTTAAAACTGTACCCCGGTATTAGTCACTTCATTAGTTTGCAAGATCCATTTCCATGAACTTGGGATTTTGAAAGCAAGAGGATTCTGTGCAACCTTTTTCAATGCTTTGATTGCCTTTGTTTCATTTTTCCCCATGGAGGAGAATTCTTTTTTAGCATTCTAGACAGTTGGCTCATGTATTTGGCAACTTGAGGGATGAAATCTTTGAGATAGTTTACAATGCCTAAGAATTGTTGAATTTGTTTCGTGGTCAACTTTTCATCAGGAAAGTTAAGAAGTTCTTCAGCAATGTGATGCTAAGGTTGATATTTTCATTTAGAGAAGTGCATTCCTAAGAAGTCAAATTCCTTTTATCCAACTTGACTTTTCTTTTCGGACAACATGATCCGATGGTGTTAGGCAATCTAATAGAACTGATTCAGTAAATGTTTGTAGGCTTGTTCATCTTTTGAAAACAAAAGCGCATAATCAATGTAGATCAACACACTGTGGAGTACGGGCTTAAAGATTTTTATCATGACCTTTTGGAACAGTGATGGAGCAAATTTGAGATCTAAAGGTAAGACTTTCCATTATTATTGGGCATTTGGAATATAGAAGGTTATCTTGTAGCGGTCTACTGGGTCAAGGCGCAATTGCCAAAATCTTGACTTCATGTCAAGCTTGGAATAAACGTGGGCATCTTTGATGAATGTGTGAAGTGAAGCAAGTTTCGGGGTCAAAAATTTGTCATCTTTCATAAAATGATTTAGAGGTCGATAATCAATTACTAACCTTTTTTCTCTCAGACTTTCTCTAATCTTTTCTCAATATAAAATGCTAACATGCCTATTCCAACTTGGTTGGTTCAATCAATCCTTGCTTGAAGAGTTGTGAGCATTTTTCCCTTGCAAGGGTAAGTTTTGAAGTAGTCATTTTAGGATAAATAGCCTTTGTAGGGTTGATATCCTCATTAAGCTTAAAAGGTAGCTGAATGAAGAACTCTTCATTCTTCCATAAAGGCTTTGGATGTTAAAAATCTTCTTGATTATCTAAGCATAACTTCAAGGGATTTGCTTTGATTTCTTCATATCCTGGAGGAACATTTATGAGAGAGTATAGTTTGTGAACCATCGAATATGGTTTGACTTCCCTTTTGAATTGGATTCTTGTAGGAAGTATTTGCAACTTTGAAGCAACTGGGTAGACATCCATGCCAATTAGGATATCCTTGTTTGGCAAATCATTTCCTATTACTTTGGTTGACACTATGCACTTAGGGAAAATCTAATACCAATCTTTGACTTAGTAATTAGATTAGTGCAAAAACTTTTCCATCAGCAGCCATGAAGTAAGCTATATGGTTGGTCAATTGATCCTTTGGAAGGATGTTGGGATTTATCATTGATATTTGTGCTTCAGTGTCTATGTAGACTATGACCTTCTAAGGATATGAAAACTAGGAGGGCAAAATTTGAATTTCAACATGAGGTTGAGGAGGAGTTGGGACTGCACTATCAATCTCTTGTTTGGAGTAGATAGGGTAGTATTCTTCGTCTGATTCCTCATCTAATTCATAGGATGAATAATGTAAAGCAAAGATAGTGTCATCATCTGCAGTGTCTTGTTCTAAATAGAGGGACTCGATACCAACATCTTCTAGAGGCATGAGAGAATTAATTAACTTGGCAACTTTGGTTGACTTGTTTGGATAGTTCTTAGAGAAATAACCCTTTTTGTCTATAGATGAAACATTGTCAGGACTTTCTTTTCCCTTGTTTTTTTTTCTTTTGAAGAATTTGAAATTCTTCTTGCCCTTTTTCTTGTTGGAAAGCTTCTTGAATCTCTGCTTGTGGTTCTTCTTTTTGGTTGTGCAGACACAATTCTTATCTTTGCATTGAATTTCTATGTAAGACTTTCTGCAGGCTTTCTTGAACTTTGATTTCTGTTGGATGATATAAAAAAAGAACTGGTGTTGTGTGCAAAGCTTCTTAAGGGTACTCAAGGTCATTTGATGAATCTCTCCAAGGGACATGGTGCTGAAGTATTTCTGGGTTGTGGTGGCTATCCTTTGAAGTTTTGGTTAGATTTTTGGAAGAAGAGAAGCAACATAAGTGCTCTTGAGACTTAGGTCATTGTAGCCATTCAAGAGATAGAATCTTTGAGACATTCTTTGATAATGTCTCTCGATGTCTTTGACTTAAGAGAGTAACATTTCATCTCAAAGTATTCATGTATGACTTTTTTATCAAACAAAGATCATGTCTCCTATGAACTCATGGTGAATAGCTCCTAAGACTAAAGCAGTATTAGGTATCCAATGAAATTGATCTTGCTTGAAATCTCCTAGGTTTTGATACCATTCCTTTAAGGTTCCCGTCATCTGACAGATAAATTCTTTTATGACTTTGTACGAGTTAGAATCTAGTTTCATCATCTGAGTATCAAGCTAAGCTCCAAAATCAATAAGCCTTTTCCACCATTTATTAGGAGGAATGTCATCAAATGTGAACTAAGGGCCATTTGTTGGTCTGGTACTTTTGATGTCTTCTAATGAATAAGACTATTTAGTGATTTTTTCTTCTGGTTCTTCATAGAAGGCTTGGGTTCTAGTGTTTCTTGATTCTCGAGATGTAGCAATCAAGATTCTATAAATGTTTGCCATTTCTTTCTCTAATTAAGAATCTGATTCTAAAGTGAATGATTCTGATTGTTCTTCTTTTGGGATGAATGATTTAAATTGTGTGTCTAATCCTGAAATGGATAGATATAGATTTAATGAGTAGTTAAGTCCTTTTGAATCTTAAGATGAAGATTCTTCTTGTGATTCAATTGGCAAAGTTATGGTAGTGAAGGTAGTAGCCATGGTTTATGAAGGAAAAAAGGTAGTTTCTTCTTTGGAGGCTTTCTTTGGAGGAGGATGTTCTAGGAATTTTTCTTTTATTGTCTTTGAAGAGGAAATACTCACTTGCACATTTTTTCCTTTTGACTTAGAAAAGTAAGTTCTTTGAGATTTGGGTCTGTAAGCAGAAGGAAGAAATCTCCCTAATGGCTGAGAATAAGATGGGAAAAATGGTGAATATGAGATTTGTGGAGCATAATAGGTTGGGAAGGAAGGGGGATTAAAGAAAGGATGTATATCTGGTTCAGATGTCTTTTGGGCTTTGATTTAATCATCAATTTCTTTAATTTGTCCTTGAAGTTTCTTTATTTCTTTTTCATTTTGGTCAAGCTCCATGCCAAAATCTCTTGTTCACAACATTTCTGTTAGGTTTTAGTCTAGCTGGGAAATTTGAGCTTACAGGTTCTCGTAGTGTCTTTGTATTTTTCAAACAAAATCCTATAGATAAGCATCAGTGTTTTCAACACTAGTTGTGATTTTGTCTATCTTTGCATTTATTTTTCTAAGAGCCACAGTCTGAGCTCTAGCATTTTCTGTTTGCATATTAAGCACTTCTTCTACTTGGCTAGGTGTCCTCATTTTTTCGTTAGGGTTTACTTCTGAAGGTTGCACAAAAGGTCGTGAAGAGACCTTTGAAATAGAGCCCACCTCTTTCTCTAGGCTGGGAAACTCTTGGTCATATTGTGGAGAGGATGATGAAAACATCATGCATGGAATTATTGGAGGTGAAACAATGGTTGGAGTTGTAGGAGATGGGATCTCTTTTTTGCAAAGTTAAGAGAGGGACTTTGGTGAAGGCCAGGTTACAAAAGAACGATCATTTGGAGGATATTCTCTTGGTGGCAAGTAGCCTTATTCTTTTAGTATTCGCAGAGCTTCATGATAGATAAAGAGATGTTCATACTTCTTGTGTATGACCTAAGGACCATTGTTTGGGTCAGATATTCTCTTAAGGGGTGGTAATAGCCGGCATGGACCTTTTGGCTCATTTTTTTGGTAGCCATCATCATAATCATTGTCATCGTTGTCGTCATCACTGTCATGATGCATCCAACAATCATAACCAAGGTCACACATACTTGGGTCAATGTCCCAAATAAAGTGTCTGCCTATCTTATTAGTGTAGATGAGGGATCCGTCTGGTCTGAAGTTGTAGATTGGGCACCAATCTTCACTAGTTGCTGGTAAGATCATCAGTGATTGAAAAACTAGAGGAGTTGTACTAGATCTTTCCTCTAATTTTTTGAAGATGGTTTTTACGAAGCCTTTGATCAATCTTCTGAAGGAAGTTTCCATTGATTGAATAGGCTTCTTGTCAAGATGATGTTTTTCATAATTATTAACCCATTCCAATGGAATCAGCTTGACCAGCTTATCCCAGGGATCTGTCTCAGGATTTGAATGATGGAAGGTACTTATTCTTCTTGGTTGGCTATGATGAACAAGGCATTATTAAAGCATCCTGGTAATGGCAAGTCTATCGAATGGTCTTGGAGCTTGTAGATTATTTGATGATGAAAGGTTACAATCAAGGCTTCTGGAACTTGCTCAGCTCCAACATGTTGAACTTAGACTTTCAATCTGGTTGAAAGAGTTAGGTCTCTTAGAGAGACATTGTAATTTTGAAAGATGGTTAAAACTACACTTCTAGCATGAAGAGTAGTCAACAATATTCCTATCATCATATTTTCATAGTGGACGTAGCTAATATCAAGTAGAGAAATTCTGGCAATGACAGGAAGGCCTTTTCTCCCATGAAGTGAGAGAACAAGTCTGATTTCTCTAAAGTGAAGGGCGATCTATCCTTCCTTTCTCCACCCGTTGATTGGGTTCTGAGGGATCTCTAAGTATGCATATTGTTCTGCAATTGTGGCTTGGAGAGTATATTGGTCTAGTTTGGAAGATTGGATGAACTCTTTTACATCAGTTTTGTTGATCAAAATTAATCTTCTGATAGATCTTGTGATAAAATTGTGTCTTCTGAAGACATTATACGGGCTTAAGAGAGGAGGAAGAGATGATGCTATTTGAACATCTTCATAAACGTGGGAATATTCTATGAGGTTTTCTATTATAGCTGGAGAGATTCTAGTACAGGAGCTAGGAATGGAAAGAGGGGAGGTGATGAGAGTTAGGTTATCCTTGATAAGTGAAGTTGTCTCTATTGATAAGAGTAGCTTTTCCCTACTCACCTTTGTTATTATAATTATACCATAAGTATCCCGTCTTTTATAAGAAAAGCTTGAGGCTCAGATACCAAGCTGGTCGGGAGCCTCATATATCATGAAGATAACATACTTTGTTTCACTTACCAAGATGGTAAAGTTGGAAAAAAATTAATTAATACTTTTTTTTGGCTTAATTATAGTTTTGATCCCCTTATTTTCAAAATGAACTATTTAGTCCCTTTATTTTTACAAAATAAACAATTTTAGTCCTTTCGTTAGTATGTTATTAAAAACTTAATGAAAATTATTGATGTGATATTTAAAAATTAATTCTTTAATCTAAATAATCGATTTAAGTGAATGTGATATGCACACGACTCCTTAAATACTCAAAATAACCTTAATTCAACTTAGAAATCCTTAGTCCCTAGTTAAATACATAGCCAATACAAGATAAAGACCTATATTGGCCATTGATCATCTGGACCAATTCTTTTTTCTTTTCTTTTTTTTGGGTATCATAACCAATTCAAATTTTACAAATACATACTCAAGCATATAGATTATGACATTTAGTATAATCTTTTAAATTTGTTCCAACCTCTTCAATTCGGTTTAAATTTGATTGAGATGTGCTATATGAAAAGGAATAATCTTAAAATTTCATCCCTTAACCAATAAAAAAAGGTTAACAAAAATATTTAAAAAAACACACACACACAAGAATATGACAAAATGTCTACCTTCACTCTTAGGTGGTATACAATTTTTTTTTTATAGAATACATAACATGACTAGCATGTTAGTGAGAAAAAATAATGAAAAATTTTATGTTAAATAATGTTATTGCGTAATATACTTAGAAATGTTATTTTAAGTATTTAAAGAGTTATATATATGTCGCATGTACTTAAATTACTTACATAGAGTAAATAATGAATTTATAAATCCACATTAATAACTTTTGTTAAGTTTATAACAACACACTAATAGAAGGACTCAAATTGCTCATTTTGTATAAAAAGAGGGACTAGATAGCTCATTTGTTAAAAAAGAAGGGCTAGATAGTTCATTTTGAAAAATAGAGAGAGCAAAACATTTTAAGCTTATTTATATTTTTTATATTATCATATGATAGATAATTTGAGGTAAAATAAAATTTCAAAAAAGACATATATAAAGAGACAGAGAGAATGTATTCTATTTTTAATTAAAAAAATACTTGTATAAACTTAATTATGACAGTGTTTAAATGTTAATCTTATAATAATGTTTATAAAAGTATTTGGTTAACTACCAAAAAAATCATAATAGACTAATCATATTATTAATTATAATAAATTGTTATAGATAATTATTAATTCCCTTTGATAATTAAATATTAAGACTGAAAAGTCACTTAAATTTTTTTTAATGTAATAAGATCACAGGTATAATGTTACCCATCACGTGCTGTACAGCTGAAGACAAGGTACAATAGAATAAGAAGCCATTGTAGTTGAAACTGGAAACCAAGCAATCCCAGTCCAAGGAGAAGTAGGTAGGTGCCGCATGCCATGTTCCTCTAATTTCTCTCTTCTTTTCAACCTCAGTTCCTCACCCAAAAGATGACCAAAATAGAAAAAATTAAAAATCCTCACCCAAACCTACCCATCATTTTCATGTTCAATTTTTCTTCTCCAAAATCCAAAAAACGAAACCATTTTTTAGCTATAAATAGAGCCACCAACCATCATTCGTTCACCCGCACCTTTGGATCTACCTACCTAGTACCTACCCACCTGCCTTTGCTTCGTTTCTCTATCTAACGGTAATTCCATTCCTGTGCCCGTCCCCTACATTCTCGGATCTTCAATCTGTTCCATTTCCGTTGTTTATTTTCTGTTTCAATTTGTTGCATAGCATAACATACAATCTACAGAATCTTAAATCTCAGATTTTGATTGGAATTTTGAGGTCCCTGAAGCTAATTTTGAGTTGCTTTTTTGCTTTTTTCCCCCTTATATGGGGTGTAATAGGATTTTGTTTGTGAATTTATTGTACTTTTTGTTGTATTTTTGCTCTTGTTCTGCCATTTTGTTGGTTTAGATAAGTTATATAAATATAATGAATTGTTGTTGATTTTTTTTTGGGGGGGGTATTGAAGAAACAAATTAATAAGAAATGGCGCGCAAGAAGATAAGAGAATATGACTCGAAGAGATTGTTGAAGGATCACTTTAAAAGACTCTCTGGCAAGGAATTGCAGATCAAGTCTGCACAAGTAAGTACTCTTGTCATGGTTTGTACATTTACTTCAATTTTTTTAAGCAGTTCTTTCGCTTACACGTTTATCAATATGATTTCTTTCATCTATCTGTGTGCTTGCTTGGTTAATTGGCTACATCTTGTACTCTTAACTCTGTTGGGTTAAGCTGACATTAAAATTATGCTGAGGTTGCTAGTTTCTGTTTGACAATAGGATCCCATAAATATTCGAAGCTAATGTAATCTCTGAAACACCATTGAAGTTTTGTCTTAGATCAAGATAGGTGGTAAATCTAGTGCATGGTTCAAGGGATTGAAAGTCCATCAAGTCTTGCTTGCCCTTCAATCATTGCATGGTTGGAAATTCAAGTGTGTTTAAGTCCCACATTGATAAGGAATGAATTAAGTGAGGACTATATAAGTGAGAAGACCTATAAACTCAATGCTTTAAGGTTTTGGGTCAAGATGTGGTGTCAAGCCCACTATTGTAGTTTCTCGCTTAGCCCATTGATGTAGATCTCCCTTGCTTTCGGCTTGCCCTGACTACCTAACATAAATAACAAAGTTTAAGCTTGCAGCTGGGTTGGTTTTCCTGGGTTTATTAATTTATATATGTTTTGCTTTGTTTCCCTGGATGAGTAAGCAGTGGCGGAGCTAGGGTAGTAAAAAACATAGGCAAGGAGGGGCATCCTAAAGGAAATTTTTAACAAAATGACAAACCTTTGGAAAACTTGGGCTGGAGGGGGGGGGGCTTAAGCCTCCCATAGCCTTAATGAGGCACCGCCCCTGTGAGTAAGTATGAGCATGATTATTATGATGTGCATATTATGCCTATAGGAGTATAAGTTTATATGTGTAAAGATTTGAGCTGAACCTCTGTCAACTAAAATGTTAATCCAGTCAAGATAGTCTCACTTCAATATGAAAATTTAATGGCCTTTTGAGCTATGTTACTATGTAATGTATATAACTTTGAAAATTTTCCAATTTTCATAAATCAATAATATGTGCCATCTTACACATTAGTTAATGTAGCATGCATATCAAACTTGAAAAATGAATTTGTTTTGTGTTTATGGCTTAGGTTACAGTGTCCATTGATTTCAATGAGCTAGTGGAGAAAGAACCTTGGCTTTCATCTTCTAAATTGGTTGTAAAACCTGACATGTTATTTGGTAAGCGTGGCAAAAGCGGTTTGGTTGCCTTAACCCTGTGTTTGGATGTTTTTTCATTAATAGAACGGAACGGAATATGTGGAGATAGACCGGAAAGGAAAGAGAAGGAATGAAACATAGTTACCATTCTCTTTGTTTGAAAGTTTCATTAACGGAACAAAACGAAACTTCATTACCCATGTGTTCCCCTCATTCCACCTCAATTTTGGGAGGAACAAAAGTTGGACATTTGAGGGGAAGAGGAGGGAAATGGTTTCCCATGTGTTCCGTTCCCTTTCCATGTATTTTAAAACTCCTAAACAAGAGAAGTTATTTCCTTTCCCTTTATTCCTTTTTCGTTCCCCTCATTACTTATCATCTAAAGATAGTGTAAATTTGGATTTAGCACAAGTTGCTTCTTTTGTGAAAGAGCGTCTTGGCAAAGAGGTGCTTTTTCCTATGTCCCTCCAAAACTTGCATGGTTTTCTATCTTTTTGTTTTCAATTGTTTTGCATGGTTTTCTATCTTTTTTGTTTTCAATTGTTCTTAGTATTTTCCTTTCTACCCTTGACATGTTTTGTGATAACTTCCTCTAATATATAGGTTGAGATGGGTGGATGCAAAGGACCCATAACAACTTTCATTGTTGAGCCTTTCATCCCACACAATGAAGAGTTCTACCTTAACATTGTCTCGGAGAGACTTGGGAACAGCATAAGCTTTTCAGAATGTGGAGGAATTGAAATTGAAGAGAACTGGGATAAGGTAATAAATGCAGTTTTTCACCTTGCAGATTAATACTCAAAATGAGTTATGCTTATATAATCTTCCCATTATACATACTGCTTTGTTCATATTTCAGGTTAAGACTTTTTTTATTTTTTTATTTTTTTGGGTTACAGGTTAAGACTCTATTTATTCCAACAAGAGTCTCTCTTACATCAGAAATTATTGCCCCACTTGTTGCAACCCTTCCCTTGGAGGTAAATTCACCCACTATTTTATTTATTTTTTAATGAAATGGTCAACTTTATCACTTTTTCCTTCACTTGTATTTTAGCTTATTACTTTGATTCTTCATGTACATCAACAAGACCATCTGATTAAATATTTACCTAGTGCTTTTTTATTGATGGACACTTAGTTTCAATTATTTATAAGTGCTCCCTTCATACCTACAGATCAAGGGAGAAATTGAGGAATTTCTCAAGGTGATTTTCACTCTATTTCAAGGTATATTAGAAAATATATAATTACATACCACTACATGGCCTTGTGCAGACAGCTTTATTGAAAACTACATATAAATTTTACCATTTGTTTTTCATTAGACCTGGATTTCACTTTCTTAGAGATGAATCCTTTCACATTGGTTGATGGAAAGCCATATCCTTTGGATATGAGAGGCGAGTTAGATGACACTGCTGCTTTCAAGAACTTCAAGAAGTGGGTGGTTTCTTCCCTTTAACAGATGTCAACTGTTACTTTCAAGGATGAATACTATATTTCAAATTCATCATGTAAAACTGAACAATATTTTGCAGTTATTTTCTTAATGAACATGGTCTTGTTTGTTGCAGATGGGGAAACATTGAATTTCCGATGCCATTTGGAAGAGTTATGAGTCCCTCAGACTTCCATTCATGGATTAGATGAAAAGGTGCACAAATATACCTTTTGACGGGTATTTGTATCTACAATTATAACTGTCTGTAAGAAGACAGTTTTATATATATATATATAGGCCTTTTGTTTTACTTCTTACTAAGAGTTAACGGCTATAATTCTTTGGTTCCAAGTAATGATCTAGCACCTAGCACTAATTCTGAAATCCTCCCAAAGAATATTTCATCTTGGGATATGAAAAAATGCTGCAGATCTTAATCCTTTCATGTTCTCAATAAGTAATATTAACACCTGGTCTGCATATTCCAGTTGTACTTAAAAAAAAAACTCCTTGAACTAATTTTTCATCAATCATCAACAATTGTATTGCTTCTGGTAATGATGGTCCTAAACTTTTTTTCACTTTTAAAAGCTTATGGTGTTTGTTCACTTATTTAACTCTTGCAGACAAGTGCATCTATAAAATTCAGAGTGTTGAACCCAAAGGGCCGAATTTGGACAATGGTAGCCGGGGAAGGTGCTAGTGTCATCTATGCTGATAGTGTGTTTCTCTAAAATCCAAATTCATAGCAAATCTCCGTTCACCTGTAGCATATGTGACAAATTCTCATATACTATAATATTAAAATAGGTAGGAGATCTTGGCTATGCATCTGACATTGGAAATTATGCAGAATATAGTGGTGCACCCAAAGAAGATGAGGTCTTACAGTATGCCAGAGTTGTAATTGATGTAATTAATTTTTATCTCTACCTTATTTTTGGTCTAACTATCAATTTAGAGGTTCAACATTGTTGCTTTAGTTAATCAACTAGTACTTGCTTGGAGTGTCTGAACTCTGAAGATAGCTTATGAAATGCATGCCGACTTTTGCACTTGATACCATAGTTATTCTTTATCTCTATGACAATCTTGTCATTTCTTTGCAGTGTGCAACTGCAAATCCTGATGGCCAAAAGAGAGCCCTTGTGATATGAGGAGGAATAGCTAACTTCACTGATGTTGCTGCCACATTTAGTGGCATAATTCGAGCATTGAAGGAGAAGGTGAGCCTAATATGTTTAGAGCTTTACACAATTGTATTATGGTAATTTGCTTGTAGTGGAGGTAATTGATTGTTGAGCTATTACAAACCAGGAGTCAAAGCTAAAAGCAGCAAGGATGCACATCTACGTGAGGAGAGGGGGTCCTAACTACCAGAAAGGTCTAGTGAAAATGCGGGCACTTGGAGAGGAGATTGGCATCCCTATTGAGGTTACATAATGGATCACTTTCTTGACTCAACCAACCAATTGATGCCGGTCAGAAAAATTGTTTTGAGGAACCTTTTCTGATTATCTTGGGTCTCTTTACGGGTATGTTTGGATTGGTAGGATTGAGTGAAATGGAGAGGAATGAAATGAAATAGAAATATGTTCTATTGTTTGGGTATATTAAAAAATGATGGAATAAGATGGAAGTGGGTGGGATGGATTCCATCCCATTCACAAAAAATCATCAGTTTTCTTTCTTCCCAATTTGGGGGGTATAAGATAGAATTATTATTTTTATTATTATTATAATTAGGATTCTATTCCATCCCACCAAAAACCATCCACTTCCCAAACAATGGAGTGATAACTTTATTCCATTCTATTCTAAAATATCCAACAATGAAATGATATTTTTATCTCATTTCATTCCATTCCATTCCATTCCATCCCATCCCATCTCATCTCATTCTATTCAATTCCATCAATTACTAAATATTCAAACATAGCCTACAGGTTTATGGACCTGAAGCAACAATGACTGGTATATGCAAACAGGCAATCCAGTGCATCACTACCGCTGCTTAAGTATCCTTTCTTAGGTCAATGCATTCTTTTACACTATTTGGTGAGTCTGAAGTGATTGTTGATTCTTAATTCCCTTTCCCATTCAAAATTCATAAATTTAGCAAGTTAGAGCATAGGTTTACTCAAATCCAGCCGTCCACAAAAGTGGCCACGAATGTTTTGTATCATAATGTACAACAATTTTAAATTGCGGTCCGCAATTGTAATTGCAATCGTAATATTACGATTTTTGTGGTCTCTACAATCACATTGCGGCTGCATCAGTCACATTTTTTCGTAATTTTTTGCAATTGCGATATACGCAACATAACCGTAATCGCAACTGCAATAGTAACTGCAATTTAAAATCATAATGTACAATGTTGGTGGCAATGCCTTGAAACAATAAAGAGAAAATGTTATTCATTTAAGGCAAGTTGGTCTTCTATTAGACTAAAATTTGCTATGTTCCCTTCTCCTTAATTGTTTCTGAGTTTTCACATTTATAGTGTTTCCCTCGGTTTTCAGCTGCTTTCTTCTGCTTCTTTTCTTATTGCTGAATACATAACACCAAACTTTAATGTGTAACTTTTTTTTTGAATTTTTTTTGGTAGTGTGTGAAAACATTTTATTTTAAATATCAAATATAGTATTGAAATATAATTAAATGAATGATATTGTATAGAAGGATTATTATTATCTAAATAGTTGTTAAAAAATGGTTGATGGTGAATGTATTCAGAAACAACTTGCTAAATGGTTGCAAAAGTTTCCACTATTTTTTTTAATTGGCGCTAAATAAGTGATATTTAATTATTTCCATTTTTTTGTCAAAATTAATTTATAATTGAAACTTTTCACATTTGACAATAATTTTCAAAGAAGCTGTCAGTGTTTTTCCCCCCTGGCAAGCAATACCTAAAACGTTTGTTTAACGGCTTCAGTACAGGCCTTAAAGTAGCCCATGAGTTCTTATATATATATATATTTGAAGTTACCATGATGGCAACAGCACATGGGCCATCGTCTCGTAGAGAATGCAGACCACCCTTAGGGTATGTTTGGATATTTAGTAATTGATGGAATGGAATGGAATGGGATGGGATGAGATGGAATGGAATGGAATGAGATGGGATGGGATGGAATGGAATGGAATGGGATAAAAGTATCATTCCATTGTTTGGATATTTTAGGATGGAATGGAGTAAAGATACCATTCCATTGTTTGGGAAGTGAATGGAATGGTAAGAATTATAACTTTATTTTTTTTAAATTGTCCTTATTTCAAACACACTAATTTTAGAATATAAGGTTAATGTAGTAAAATCCTAATTATAATTATAATTAAAAACATGATTTCATCCCATACCCCCCAAATTAGGGGGGAAGAAAATTAATGGTTTGTGGTGGGATGGGATGGGATCCATCCCACCCACTTCCATCCCATTCCATCATTTTTTAACACAACCAAACAATGGAACCTATCTCCATCTCATCCCATCCCATCCCATCCCATCCCACTCAATACTACCAATCCAAACATAGCCTTAGGCTCCAAAATTGGTATAGAAGGAAGACACAAAAGGTAGTCCATTTTATATCAAATTGTTTTAACTACGAGTTGGACTTCTTGGACTACTATGCTATAGGGACTGGTTTCAAGACTTTGTGCCTTATTTGTTATGACCCAAAAAATCCTCTAGGATAGGTGGGTTGGCACCCACCAAAACTGACAAAGGGTGTTGTGCCATAATTCTCCTTCTGGTAGGTCTTGATTGCCTTCTCTATTGTAGAAAAGAAACATCTAAACACCAAAGGGGAAGAATGTAAGAATGCTGTGGTCTCTCCTCTAGGTTAGGAGTTTCCCCTCTTTGCTAGAGAGTTTGTTGTTTGTAGCCTTCCCTTACTGTTTGTCCTTCCTTCCTCTCTTTCTTAGCCTTCCCTATCTTGTGTGTCTCCTTTGCTTTCCTATATTGCAGCCTTCTGCTTCCCCCCCTCCCCCCCAATTTTACCAATAGTTGGATCTGTTCTTTTTCATGGCCTTGCTTGAGAAAGGGCAGGCTAGCATAGTTGTAGGTGATGGAGCCACCATTGAATTGGAGGCTAAGGAACATAATGCCTTAGTTACTGCAAAAAAAACCCTCGTGGGTAAAGTCATCATTGATAAGGCTCTTAACAAGGGTGCTATCAAAGCTATCCTTATCAAGAGATGGGGTGATCCTGAGGGTCTTAGCATCATTGATATGGGCACTAATGCCTTCATGTTCAACTTCAGTGATGAGTCTACAACTAGAAGAGTTTTCCTTGATGGCCCTTGGCATGTTATGGGGTGGTTGTTATGCTTACAGTTCTGGGATCCACAGCTCTTTATCATGGAAGTGGGTTTTGATATTGCAGCCTACTAGGTCCAAATACATGGACTACCATTGGATAAGCTCAATACCAAGAATGCAGCTAAGCTGGGTGACATTGTTGGCCATATGGACGAGATTGAAAACCCCACAGTGGAGGCCAAGTTCCTAAAGGGCTTCTTTCGAGCCGGAATCTTTGTAAACATTACAAAGCCCCTTCCTACAAGATGCTGGGTTCCTAGGAAGGACCTCCCTCCTTCTTGGATCATGTTTAAATATGAGAAGCTTCAAGGATTCTATTTTAATTGTGGCCACTTAGGCCATGATCAAAGGACATGTGAGGAACTGAAGGCCATGGTCATTTGGAACCGCTCAAAAGCCCGATATGGTCCTGGTTTCAGTGTTCTATTAGCTAAGTCACTGGATTTTTTGGCTACAGATTTAGTCCTTAGAGGAAGGAAAATGGAGGAGCAGCCTAAACTTGCAGAGGCGCATGGAGGAAGAAAGGGTGGCTGTGAGGGCAGGGGGGTTAGCTCCATTACCAAACCAATTTCTAGTCTCAAAGTAGTGGAAACATACCTTGCTAAAAAGCTTATGATTACTGATAGGAGAGGGTTTAAAGTTTGAGAGTTGATGATTTGTCCCCCCAACTTTTCTAGTACTAGGTTCTTGTTTTCACCTATGACATTAAAAACAAAAGAAGCTGGTAGAGTGGCAAATATAGTGTTTCAAAAAGAGGAAGCTTTTGCTAATAAAGGGGATCGAGCTTTTAACCCCTCATGCCCTCTACCAAGCCCAGTAACTCTTGCTAAAGAATTGGGTTTGCCTAGATCAACTACTGAGCCAACTTTGAGGAAAGCTTTGGGGTCTGAGGTGGTTGGATTTGGGCCCGCTGGAGCTAGACCCATTATGCCACCCAACAATCCAAGTGGAAAATGAGACTGTCTGAGTGAAGCCCATGCTGTTCCAGGAGGGTCTAACAGTGAAGGAGTGCCCAAGTCCCCAAAACCCAATCTAAACTATATTGTGGAACCTGCCCAAAAGCTTTCTTCCAAGTAATCCATGAGAAACACACTTCCACAGCAGCTTACCTACGAGAAATGGTGCAAGGTGATGAGTCAAAACTTATGTACTACGTGGATGTACCACTAGACATGGAGGAGGTAGGGAATATGAACATATCTATGCTAACAAAGAAGGAAGAAACCATGCTAGCTGAGAAAATGTCATCATCACTGAACCTGAAAAGATTGAGAGCAGGGAGCTTGGACATGGAAATTGAGGAAAGAGAGCTTAGGGAAAATGAGGCAAAATACCAGTTGAAGAAATTGAAACACTCCGAGGGAGAAAGTTCCTTTCCAAACACCTTAATCGTCCATGCTCAGAGGGGGGCTACGGGGATGTTGATAGCATCTCACAAAATTCAATCATGGCTGAGGAGGTAGGCCTCATCATGCCCCTTGAGGCGCTATGATCGTGACAGACTCCGAGACAAGTTCCAAATTAAAGAGCTTGTGTAAACAAGCTAAGCCGACCATTGTTTTCCTCATGGAAACCAGAGCTAAAAGTATAAGAGTAGAAAATTTCAGGCGAATGTTAAAGTTTGATAATGCTTTTTGTGTGGAAGCAGAGGCGTTATCTGGTGGGTTGTGCCTACTATGGAATAAAAAAGTTGAAGTTGAGGTTGTTTTTTCAATCAGAATCTCATTCACACTGTAGTTAGGAAGACAAATGATGTGGCCTAGTGAGATTTCTCCTTTGTTTATGGCAACCCAGTGATCTTACAAAGGAAACTCCTCTGGAATCTGCTTGCAATGTTACAAACAAACCATGACTAGCCTTAGTGTTGTATTGGGGACTTCAATGAGATCCTCTTTCAACACGGAAAGGTTGGTTTAAGACCCTAACCCACTAACATAATAGACCTGTTTAGAAGCTTCCTCAACGACACCTCTCTCATGGATTTAGATCTAAAAGTGTGCAAGTTCACATGGTTTAGCAACCCAAGGGATGGAGTCATTACCAAGGAGAAAATTGATAGAGTTCTAGCCAATTGGAGTTAGAGGAGCCTATTTCCAAACGCTAATGCAACAATATACCCTATAATTTAATCAGACCATTGCCCTATTATTTTAAAATTGGAGCCAAAGGTACCCTACAATTTAATCAGACCATTGCCTTATTATTTTAGAATTGGAGCCAAAGGTAAATTCATGTGTGGACTTCAAATATGAGGCCTTCTGGTATGACCACCCATACTACCCATCTACGATTATGTCTGGTTGGAGTGAAGGCTCCAAAGATGAGGAGGAAGAGTGGGAAATTGTTCTAAAAAAGTTAAATCGTGTAAGAAGTCCTTGGTGGAGTGGCACAATAATACCTTCAAGAAGGCAGATCAGGAAATCTTGCCCTCAAATAGTAGCTAAGAAGAATCCAGAATGATCCCATTAACCAAATAGACCAAGATCAAGTAATTTAAATCAAGAACCGAATTGGTGATTTGTGGAGACAAGAAGAAAAATATTAGGCTATGAGGTCCAGGCTTCGCTAGATGCTCTGCGGTGACAAAAATTCCAAGTTCTTTCATGCTACCACCATTCATAGTAGAGACAGAAATATTGTTGATCTATATGTCATGCTCCTGAGATTTTCTAGGTAACACAAGATGGCCTGTATCATTATTTGATTCATAATAGGATGTACTTTCTTAAACAAATCTATATATGTGGACGAAAGGCCTTTTTCTCGTTTTTTAGGGCAGCCGTCACTATGACTGCCTCTTGACCTCCAACCTTCCGGCAGGACTCTTGCCTGTGATAGACCGGTCTGGTGTCGGGGGAGGGCTGGCGGTACCGACTGACGGTCGGCGGCGACGTGGGTTGTTTTTTCCTTTCGTTCAAGCGCAGTTTCTGGGTGACCCGCTCGGTTTCCAGCGAAGCTTTGGTTGTGGGTGCTTGTTGGCTGTCTTCTCCGGCTTAGAGAGGTGCGACGGCGGTAAGGAGGGTCGTCGGCGTGTTGGTTTCCGGTGTAGCACTCCGACGAGACGTTTCAGTCTCTGTTTAGCCCGTTTTGACACTGTTTGGGACATTTTTCTTTGTTTTTTTAGTGGTTTTTGGTGGTCTTTCCCTCCTTTTTGATTTCAACCTCTGTTTTGTGGTTTTGACTTGAGTTTTGTGAGTTTAGGAGAGTTCTGTATTTTCAACAACCACTTGAAGCCTTTGAATGGGAGGTGTTAAGCTGATTGCTATTGAAGCCAAATGCTTTGACTTGGTGCTTGAAGATGAGGGCAAGTTCTTCCGTTTACAAGTGATAGAGAGGGGTCGTAGGTTTATAAAATCTCTGTTGCTGGGCAAAGATGCTTCTTTTTGGCTCTTATCCACTTTCAAGGACAAAGCCTTGTTTGCTGATCCCTCCTTCATAAGGCGTTTCGAAGGTGAGGGCAAAGTCTTCTCTGTTTTTCAGGATTGAAATAAGAGAGGTCGATTTGTGTTGGTGACAGAATTCTTTGGTAACGGAAGGAGGAGTTCGGTTATTGTGCCTGAGGGTCATTTGTGCGCAGTGTGGAGTCATTTCAGGAAGGCTTTATCAAAATTGTTGGTGGCAAATCCTTTGAAGGGCGTTGTGTGACGAGCGCCGAACTCAGTCAAAATTATAACCGAAGTTATTACCTAAGCTTATAGCACAGTGACAACACCGGATCATCTCCATGAGGATTGTAGATGCAATTTAATCAAATCAAGTGAAAGTTTAGCAAAGGGGGGTTTGACAGTTTAAGATTGCACTTAACAAAATTAAAGGAAGAAATAACAATTAAAGAGCAGTCAATTTAGAAACCTATCCAAGATTGGGTGGATTCAATCATAGACCCTTCATAGAACACTTGAAGCGCAATTGAATTGTTAATTTGGATCTAACCGAGATCTCTGCATCAAATCCAGAATTCATACTAGACGATCGTCTAGAATTCAATTAACAAGTGATAAACACAAATCTGCAATCACACCATTCATGAAGATCTATGTTAATTTCAAGTACCAAATTCAATTAACTTAGGCACAAATCAGTAACCTAACCTTTTCAATTCTGTGATTAATTTAGATCAATCAGTTCTAAGTTTCATCACAAATCTCAATATTCATTTATGTAATTAGTTTAGATCAATCAGTTCTAAGTTTCATCACAAATCTCAATCTTAAATCAAGATCAAATCAGATCAACATAAATAGAATCACCATTCATGCATTCAAGATCAAGAAGAAGAAAAAGAGAAGAAGAAAAGAGGAATTCAATTACAAATCAAATACAATACATAACCAAGGTCTCAAGAATCCAAACCACAATCTCTTCAAGAGTTCTAAATTGACCGAAAGTAGCTTAGCCCTCCATTACCATGAAGGGGAGCATCAAAATATACAAAAGCTATGAGAAACTATGAAGAAACAAGAAGAAACTATGAGAGAAATGAAGGAGAATACAACTTGTCATTCATGATAACCAATGGTGCCTTTTATAGAAGTCTAGGGTAACAAAAGGACAAAGGGGAGTGGGTGGATGAGTGAGTTGGTGGAGTGGAAAAGTTGAGTGGAGTGGTTGAGTGGGTTGGTGGAGTGGAGTAGTTGAGTGGGTTGGTGGAGTGGAGTGGTTGAGTACGAAAATTTCTTATCTGACTTGGAAGCCAAAAACGACCAGCTATACTTCAGATCCATGAAAAGTACTCTTCGTGAAAGTTGTAGATCTTTGTCTTGGCTATAACATGCATATCCTGGATCGTCCAATTTGGCTTCCTACACCCAAGATATGACCCAAATCTGCAGGGTTACTCAAACCCAACTTCAAAGACCTCTCTGTTCGACTTGCAAGCTCAAACCGACCCATTAGACTTCATTTTTTCAAAAAGTGTTCTTCATGAAAGTTGTTTATTTGGATCTTAACTATCAATTATCCAAATTTCAGCCCATTTTCATTATTACAGCTTGAGATATGATTTTATGAGTGCACACCGTTCGGATTCTAGTGACAGAACTTGTATTCTGACTTCCATGTAAACTTAGGTCCCTTAGACATCTGTTTAGGACTTCGAGCTCTTCATCAAAGTTGTAGAGCTTCCTCTTAGATTTCCTACAAGGTAAAATTCATGATTATCAGATATCAGGAACTCAAGTTATGGCCAAAATACAGAAACAGTGTCAAATTTCAATAATGCTAAAAATATTCAATTAGGACCAATTTGAGCTCAACTTACAAAATCATACCAATCTCAATCAATTAAGAATATGGAGAGTGTAAATGACTAAACATAAGGGTTTCTTAATGAATAAAATATGTGATTATCAAATTCTCCCACACTTAGCTTTTTGTACTCCTGAGCAAAACTCAAGACCAAAACAAGGACATAAGAGATTAACAAAAATTTAAATTTCAACGACATTCAATAGCCCAAAATTTTACAATCAAGAAGAACAACCAAAGGTTCAAGGGATCAAAACATTCATGAGTTAACAATTTACCACATCTCAAACCAACAAGCAAGGTATCTTCAACATGAATCGAAAATGATAGATCTTCACAAGATTCCTTCTCAATCTCTCAAGTGTTTAAAAGGTAGGTATTTCACTCAATTTAACCCATGAAAATTACACTACCATAAGCTTGCTTATCTTCTACTTCTCCACTACTCAAAACACATGCACACACAAATCATGAGGACTTTATTCAAGGTTGTAGTGAGGTCAAGGTAACAGAAGAGGATAAAATGGATATGAGAAGATAAATACCAAAGGGAATAAAAGCAAATGAGAGCTGAGTTTAAATAACAAGCATAAAAATTCATCCCAACTCTAATGTATATCCCTTTACATATTCATTTCCCAATCCTTTTTTTTTTTATATATATGAACATAACTATATACATACATTTTTCTTCTTTTTTTTTTTTAGGCACTCTTTCCTTTTTCAACAACTATTTTGTACACACACCCCCACACTTGTTCAAAAACTCATCCATTAACCAAGCTAATGTTCTTTTATTCCCTAAGGTAAAGTAAGAACACAATTTTTCATTTAAGGCACATAATGAGCTAGAAACAAGGAATGGTCAAATAAGCTCAAAGGGGTTAAGTAAAGGAGAATATACAAGGTTGGCAGGAATCAGAGAATTTTTAATAAGTCAAAAGAGTGTTTGATATCATATTGAAAACAAGGTTGGCTATTCGGTTAAACTAGCTAATTAAGAAAGAGGGCCTCAATCATGTTCATGCATGCAAGTGAAATGTAGCCTCAAAAAGAATCAAAGCAAGTTCTAGAGTGGTCATTAACATGAGTGAAAATCACACAAGAAAGAAGAGAATGACATCAATGTTGAATCCATCCATTAGGCTCAAAATCTCACAAGGTATGCATCCATCAAACTCAATTCATCAATTCAATCATCCATCACCAAGCATATCAGTTCAAGAAGGGAGAAAAATTATCCAATCATGTAATGAACCTTTTTTTTCACGAAGAGTACTTTTCATGGATCTAAAGTATAGTTGGTCGTTTTTGGCTTCCAAGTCAGATAAGAAATTTTCGTACTCAACCACTCCACTCCACCAACCCACTCAACCACTCCACTCCACCAACCTACTCAACCACTCCACTCAACCACTCCACTCCACCAACCCACTCATCCACCCACTCTCCTTTGTCCTTTTGTTACCCTAGACTTCTATAAAAGGTACCATTGGTTATCATGAAGGACAAGTTGTATTCTCCTTCATTTCTCTCATAGTTTCTTCTTATTTCTTCATAATTTCTCATAGCTTTTGTATATTTTGATGCTCCCCTTCATGGTAATGGAAGGCTAAGCTACTTTCGGTCAATTTAGAACTCTTGAAGAGATTGTGGTTTGGATTCTTGAGACCTTGGTTATGTATTGTATTTGATTTGTAATTGAATTCCTCTTTTCTTCTTCTTCTTTTTCTTCTTCTTGATCTTGAATGCATGAATGGTGATTCTATTTATGTTGATCTGATTTGATCTTGGTTTAAGATTGAGATTTGTGATGAAACTTAGAACTGATTGATCTAAACTAATCACATAAATGAAGATTGAGATTTGTGATGAAACTTAGAATTGATTGATCTAAATTAATCACAAAATTAAAAAGGTTAGGTTACTGATTTGTGCCTAAGTTAATTGAATTTGGTACTTGAAATTAACATAGATCTTCATGAATGGTGTGATTGCGGATTTGTGTTTATCACTTGTTAATTGAATTCTAGACGATCGTCTAGTATGAATTCTGGATTTGATGCAGAGATCTCGGTTAGATTCAAATTAATAATTCAATTGCGCTTCAAGTGTTCTATGAAGGGTCTATGATTGAATCCACCCAATCGTGGATAGGTTTCTAAATTGACTGCTCTTTAATTGTTATTTCTTCCTTTAATTTTGTTAAGTGCGATCTTAAACTATCAAACCCCCTTTTGCTAAACTTTCACTTGATTTGATTAAATTACATCTACAATCCTCATGGAGATGATCCGGTGTTGTCACTGTGCTACAAGCTTAGGTAATAACTTCGGTTATAATTTTGACGAGTTCGGCGCTCGTCAAAATTTTGGCGCTTGTTAGAGGATTAGTAAGTGTAATCTTTTCATTTTAAGTGTTTTTACTAACTTTTGCTTTTTATTAACTTTTCTAACATTTTTATCCATTGTCTAGTGTATTTTACTTATTTATTTGTTTTTGTGTGATGTATGACTAGGTCCGAGCCTGATAACTTGGTTGACTTTGATCCTGAGATTGATAGAACCTTGCATAGGTTGATTCGAGCTCGTAGGCTAAGTGCAAGAATTGCTTCTGAATTTGATCTTAATATTGGGAGTGAACTTGAGATCTTGAATAATTCTGAAACCATGGCTAATAACATACAAAATAGAACTCTTAAGGAACTTGCTACTCCTGATATAACTAACCAGTCTTTGTATATTCAATACCCAGATCTTGATGTTGATTTTGAGTTAAAATCTGGATTGATACATTTGTTGCCCAAGTTACACGGTTTTGCAGGTGAAGATCCCCATAAGCATCTAAAGGAGTTCCATGTGGTTTGTTCAACCATGAAGTCACATGGGATCTCAGAAAAGCACATCAAGCTGAGGGCATTTCCTTTCTCACTTGCTGATACAACCAAGGATTAGTTATTTTATCTTTCACCAGGTTCAGTAACAAGTTGGACTGACATGAAGCAGTTGTTCTTAGAGAAAATTTTCCCTTCCTCTAGAGCTGCTGCCATTAGAAAAGATATATGTGGCATAAGACAAATGACAGGAGAGACATTGCATGAATATTGGGAAAGATTTAAGAAGCTGTGCTCGAGCTGTCCCCACCACCAAATCACCGATCAACTCTTAATTTAATATTTCTATGAAGGCTTGCTGCCAAATGATAGAAGCATGGTGGATCTTGCCTCTGGAGGAGCCTTAGTAGACAAGACCCCTGCAGCAGCGAGAGATTTGATAGCAAACATAGCAGCCAACACCCAACAATTTGGTACACGAATTATTACTTCAATCAGAGGAGTCAATGAGATTCAATCATCTCATATAGACCAACAGAGAATGGAACACAGACTTGATGAATTAACTTCTTTGGTGAGGCAGTTAGGCGTGGGGACAACAAGCACCAATGCAGATGGCTGCAACTGTGTGTGGCATTTGCTCTTGTTCATCTCATCCTACTGATGCATGTCCCACACTTCAGGATGGTGGTTCTATTTTTCCAAAGCAATCTGTTGCAGCAGCTGGTATTTTTCCTGGTAGACCCCAATATCAGCAATCACAGCAGCAGCCCAGATATGATCCATTTTCTAATACCTATAACCCTGGCTGGAGGGACCATCCCAACCTGAGATATGAAAATTCGGTCAACAACAACAATGTACCTACCAACAAAGCGAAGAACATAGCTTTAGATACCAAGTTACGTGCCCTAGCAACAAGTACCAACCACCTCGCATTTAGGCAAGCACAACCTGCGCCGCCACCCATGCGACCCCCCTCCATTACACTGTTCCAATAGCCACTCCAGCTGAGCCACCTTTCGAAGACTTGATGAAACAGTTTCAAATGAGAATGTCAATGTCACCATCCAAAATTTACAAACTCAAATTGGGCGGATGGCAACCTCTCCGAGTGAAATGAAAAGTCAAGGGTCGAACCAATTGCCTTCACAAACAAATCCAACAACCCAAGAGGCAATGTAAGTGCCATTAACTTGAAGTGGCGAGAGAAGTTGACGGTCCTACTCCACCACAACCAGAACTACAAGTGCGACGAACCAAAGGTGACCGAAACGAAGAAAGTGGATAGCTCGGTCAAAAATTTGTGACACGAAGAAATGTGCGAGAGAATTCAAATCGGCCATTCCACTACCTTTTCCAAACGAGTCACACAATCCAAGCATACTTGCAAACGAAATAGAAAGAGAAGTCATGGACACATTCGGGAAGGTGGAAATCAATATTCCTCTCCTTGATGCAATCAAGCAAATTCCCAAGTATGCCAAATTCCTCAAAGAGTTGTGTACTCACAAGAGAAGACTTAAGGTGCGAGAAAATAAGCATGGGCAGAAATGTTTTTGCAATGATTCTACCAAGCATGCCACAAAAATGCAAAGATCCTAGAACTTTCACAATTCCTTGCACGATAGGTAACTCCAAATTTGAACATGCAATGCTAGACTTGAGTGCTTCGATTAATATCATGCCTATGTCAATATATCAGTCCTTGAACATTGGCACTTTGCAACCTACTGGTATAGTGATTCAGTTGGCAAATAGGACCACTGCTCATCCTACAGAGTCTTTAGAAGATGTGTTAGTTCGGGTGAATGAGCTAATTTTTCCAGCGGACTTCTATATTCTGAACATGGAAGATGAGTCTTCAACAAACCATGCTTCATTGATCCTAGGCAGATCTTTCCTCAAGACAGCCAAGACCAAGATAGATGTGCATTCTGGCACCATTTCCATGGAATTTGGCGACGATGTGGTACAATTTAACATTTTTGAGGTCATGAGACATCTCCTAGAGGAGCATTCTGTTTTCCATGTTGATGTGATTGATATGCTAGTTGACGATGCTTATGCTGATATTTATGCTGAATTTCCTGATATTGCTGATTTTCTGATTCTTTACACATGTGAAACATGTCTTGGCCGTGATATTGTACCATGTCTTTGCATGTCTTTGAGATTTATGTAGTTATGAGTGGTGATGTAGGCTGCCGACTTGAATGATGCGACATGTGAAAATGAGAGTCGGGACTATGTTGAATTTAATGTTCTTTGAGTTAGTTGTTTCAAAACACTTCTTGCGCCTCCATTGTATAGCCTCCATCCTTAGAATTATAGATTTTGCCGGACCATCTTAAATATGCATATTTGAAAGATGGTGAGAAGCTGCCTGTGATTGGTTCTAAAAATTTGCAACCTGATTAAGAAGAAAAATTACTGCAGGTTTTGAGGCAGAATAAACAAGCCATCGGATGGACACTTGCAGATCTTCTTGGTATCAGTCCCTCCACATGCATGCATAGGATTTTGTTGGAGGAAGATACTAAACTAGTACTGGCGACCCAAAAGGAGACTAAACCCCTAACTCGGATGTGGTAAAAAGGAAGTTACCAAGCTACTGCGCAAGTGGCATTATTTATCCCATATCGATAGTAAATGGGTGACCCCGTGCGAGTTTGTTCCAAAGAAATCAGGGTCACGAGTTGAAAATCGAAACAATGAGCTACTACCCACAAGAATTCAAAACAATGGCGGGTTTGCATTGATTACAGACGACTTAACCAAGCCACCAGGAAAGATCATTTCCCATTACCTTTCATTGATCAGATGTTAGAGAGACTAGCTGGCAAGTCGCATTATTGTTTCTTGGATGGATTTTCGGGTTATTTTCAGATCCATATAGCCCCAGAAGACCAAGATAAAACTACTTTCACTTGCCCATTTGACACATTTGCATACAGAAAGATGCCTTTTGGTCTGTGCAACGCTCCAGGCACCTTTCAAAGGTGTATGGTAAGTATATTTTCTGACCTTTTAGAAAATTGCATGGATGTATTCATGGATGACTTTATTGTCTATGACTCTTCCTTTGATGCATGTTTGGATAGTTTGACTCAGGTTTTGCATAAATGCATTAAGGCTAACTTTGTTCTGAATTTTGAGAAATGTCATTTCATGGTAGAGCAAGGCATAATTTTGGGGCATATAGTATCTAGTAAGGGTATTGAGGTAGATCCTGCAAAAATAGATGTTATTTCGTGCCTATCTTACCCCACATGCATGCGGGAGGTTCGTTCTTTCCTTGGTCATGCAGGTTTCTATAGGCGATTCATAAAAGATTTCAGCAAAATTGCTCTTCCACTATCCAACTTGCTACAAAAAGAAGTGGAGTTCCATTTTGACTAGAAATGCAAGGATGCCTTCAATCACTTGAAGCAAGCATTGACCAATACACCTATCATCCAGCCACCAGATTGGACACTCCCATTTGAGCTCATGTGTGATGCCTCTAATTATGCTTTGAGAGCTGTTCTTGCACAAAGGGTCGGCAAAATATCTCATGTCATCTCCTATGCTTCAAGAACTTTAGATCCTGCACAAGTCAACTACACCATCACTGAAAAGGAACTTTTAACAATTGTTTTTGCTTTAGACAAATTTCGATCATATTTGCTTGGTTTTAGAGTGGTTGTGTTTTCAGATCATACAGCTCTGAAGTTTCTCCTGAAGAAGCTTGATGCAAAGCCTAGGTTGATTAGGTGGATTTTGCTCCTCCAAGAGTTCGATATTGAAATCCGTGATAAAAGTGGAGCGGAGAATTTAGTGGCTGATCACCTAAGCCGAATTGAAAGGGAGGCAGATACTTTTCCTATCCATGATGTCTTCTCTGATGAGCAGCTTTTCAAGCTACAAGGTAACACTCCTTGGTTTGCTGATTTGATAAATTTCTTAGTTCTTGGTGTTTTTCCCGCACATTTTATTAGGACTTAGATTGATAAATTGAAGAGTGAGTCAAAATATTATGTGTGGGACGACCCTTATCTGTGGAAATTTTGTAGTGACCAAGTCATTAGGAGATGCGTGCCTGATAATGAATTCCACTCTATTCTTAGCTTTTGTCATACACTTGCATGTGGCGGTCATTTTGGTCCCCAAAGGACTGCTAGGAAAGTTTTGGAATCTGGATTATATTGGCCCACTCTATTTCATGATGCATATGTGTTTTGTAAATCTTGTGATCAATGCCAAAGAACAGGAAACACTTTTCGAAGGAATGAGATGTCCCAAAAATCCTTATTGTTCTGTGAGATTTTTGATGTATGGGGTATTGATTTTATGGGACCCTTTCCTGTTTCTTTTGGTTTTGTTTACATTTTGCTCGCTGTTGATTATGTATCCAAGTGGATGGAGGCGAAAGCTACTCGGACTGATGATTCCAAAGTTGTTGTGGATTTTGTTAGATCACAGATTTTCTGCAGGTTTGGAGTTCCGAAGGCCATCATCAGTGATCAGGGTTCACATTTTTGTAATCGAAGCATGAAAGCTTTGATGAAAAAGTATGGGGTCTTGCACAGAGTTTCTACACCTTACCATCCCCAAACTAATGGGCAAGCCGAGATTTCCAACAGGGAGATCAAGCAGATACTCCGAAGACGTTCAACCTAACAGAAAGGACTGGAGCAAGAGGCTTGAGGATGCTTTATGGGCTTATCGGACTGCTTATAAGACACCAATCGGGATGTCTCCGTATCGGATTGTTTTTGGAAAAGCCTGCTAGTGGAAATTGAGCATCATGCATTCTGGGCGGTGAAAAGGTGCAACTTGGACCCAGATCAAGCAGGTATGGAGAGGAAGCTGCAGCTGCAGCAATTGGAGGAGATCCGCTTGGAGGCTTATGAAAGTTCCAAATTTTATAAGGAGAAGACTAAAGCCTTCCATGATAAGTTGATTCTGAGGAAAACATTTGAGATTGATCAAAAAGTTCTCCTCTATAACTCCCGCCTCCGACTCATGCCTGGCAAATTAAGGTCTAGATGGGATGGACCATTTATTGTTACTAAGGTTTTTCCTTCTGGTGCTGTTCATATTAAAAGTGAGGTCACTGCCAAAGCTTTCATCGTAAATGGACACCACCTCAAACAGTATCATGAACTTCCAGAGAATGCAGAAGTGGAGGTGATGAACCTTCTCCATCCGCATTATGAATAAAAAAAAAGGAAAAGAAAAAAAAATAGCTGTGTGCCCGATAATGAGGTAGGTAGTGCCATTAAATTTCGTCACTCGGAAGCATGTGGAGGTAATTTTTTTCTTCAGTGACAACAATTGCAAAAATCTTGCAGTATGGATTTTATTGGCCTACTTTATTCAATGTCTGTTACACCTTTTGCAAAAGCTGCGGAAATTGGTCAAAAAAGTTCTGCTTTGAGATTATCATCTGCACCTACTCCTTGGAAAATTGAGATCTAGGTGGCGCGGTTCTTTTGTTGTCAAACACGTGTATCCTCTAGGGCCATAGATATTGAGGATCCTAGGAATGATAATGCGCTTAAAGTTAATGGACAAAGACTCAACCATTCCTGGAATACCAAGTTCTTGAGGTCTTTGTATTGTCGGTTAAGTGGCAGATACGGTACTCCGTGACTCTCAAGTCAGTTTATTTTTCAGTTTCCCAAAATAACTGAACCCTTCTTCTCCTTCAAAATGGATGTCATTCTTTCAAATCTGAGCAAACATTTTCCTTCTCTTCCTCAAAATGCTCTGAGAAAAATTTACAAATTTCGATGTGAAAGATTGAGACTGTTAATGCACAAAGGTATGCCAGAAGATGTACGTTGGATAATTGAAGCAAAGGTCCGATTAACAGGTGAGTCTTCAATTTCATTTGACTCATATATGCCTGGTCTTGGAAGAAGTTCATATTCTAAAAGAAGAAGAGCAAAAAGGTTACAAGTCTGTCACAAATGTGGACGATGGAACTGTAACGAGCGATGTCGTACTTTGGGGATGGTTTCCGCAAATAGAGAAGATAAAATTTTCTTCATTAAGAATGGACTGAGTAAGGAGTCATTAGATGATATCTTATTGACTCTTGAGACGCATTCTTGTGGATTGGTGCATCGTGAAATTCTTAAATTGTGGAATCTCTTCAAGGATGAAGAAAAACGCTACAGTCTTGGGAATTTGACTCTAAAAGACCCTGTTTGTCAATTTATAAGAAAATTGGATGGGAAGCTTATCCCCGACTCATAGACGACGTTTAAGCCGTTCTTCGGACGTTAAACCAGAGGCGAGATGTGAGCCATATCCACAAACAATCTGTACATATCATCCTCTTCTTCTTCTTCATGTCATCTTTCAAAAAAAAAAAAAAACAAAAAAAAAACAAAAAAAAAAAAAAAAAAAAAAAAAAAAGGAAAGAAAGAAAAGATTATGTGTTTCTTAATTTCAACCTTTTCGACAACAAACCAACCTATCCTTATAGGTGCAATTATTCCCCTTTCCATTATTTTTCTTATTTAAACACTCCATTTTCTCTATTTTCCTTTAACTCAGAAACACTCAAAGAGATGAAGAGTATAGAATGGGGCCTTCTATTCGTAACCTCAAAAATGTCTGTTTTTTGTGGGTCGAGTTATGGGAAGGGATTAGAGTTTGTAAATGCAGCTAGCACTCTTGGTCGATCACTTGTGCGAGGAATATTCATCTTGTATATGGGGAGGTTGTCGTGGGTTAATGGGGTTTGTATCACTTGCTTTGCTTTTATAGGAGGCAATCAGGTTTTAGGTGTTATTTCTAAACCTTTAACTGAAAATAAAATCACTGGAAAGACAGTTGGAGAAGAAATTCAGGTAACATCTATGCATGGACAAATGAAAACAATGGTTGACAATTCTGATGCATTTCTTGTCTTACTCGGTGGTTTTGGTACTTTGGAAGAAATTTTTCAAATTGTCTCTTGGTAGGCCGAATTGAACATCCACCATAAACCCATTGATTTTTTGAATGTTAATAATTTCTTTGATCTTTTGTTATCTTTTCTTGACAAAGTCATGGAACAAAATTTATCACTCTTTCGGAAGACAACTTCTTATCTCTGCCTCTACTATTGATGAGCTCATTGATAAATTAGAAGCTTTTGAGTATGTACCGATAAGATATTAGCTCGATAGATTGGTCAACAGAAGCAAAAGGAAGTAACAAGAAAAGAAAGCCAAATCTAAAACTTTCTCTTTAATGGGTTTGATTTTATTGTACTTTGTTTCTGTTTAAATTTGTGTCAGCTTTCTCCAATAGGTAATATCTTCTATCCTTTACTCATCTATATTTTAACATTGAGGACAATGTTGTGATCTAATTGGGGGGGAAGGATAGTTGACCCAAAAAAAAAAATTTTTGTTGTTGTTTTGTTTGGAAAGCATGATATAATTGTCATAGACTTATTAAACCAATTAGTGATGGCAGAGTAAGGAGTAATTTTACTCTTGAGACGCATCTTAATTGGTGGCAGAGTAAGAAGTTTTTTTCTTTTAGGTAGTAATTAATTAGTATTAAATTGTAGAAGTGAATCAATGCCAAGCAGAAAAGAAGCACACTGTCAGTGTCGCATCAGACCCTGAAAAGAAATCAAATAATAAAACTTTAGTACTTTCACAATTTAATACTAATTAATTACTACCTAAAAAAAAATTATAATCGAAGTATATAATAACCAAAATTGTCATTCATGATAACCAATGGTGTCTTTTATAGAAGTCTAGGGTAACAAAAGGACAAAGGGGAGTGGGTGGATGAGTGGGTTGGTGGAGTGAAGTGGTTGAGTGGGTTTAGGGTTTAGGGTGGTTGAGTGGGTTGGTGGAGTGGAGTGGTTGAGTACGAAAATTTCTTGTCTGACTTGGAAGACAAAAATGACCAACTATACTTCAGATCCATGAAAAGTACTCTTCGTGAAAGTTGTAGATCTTTGTCTTGGCTATAACATGCATATCTGGATCGTCCAATTTGGCTTCCTACAAACCCAAGATATGACCCAAATACCGCAGTTACTCAAACCCAACTTCAAAGACCTCTGTTCGACTTGTAAGCTCAAATGACCCATTAGACTTCATTTTTTTCAAAAGTGTTCTTCATGAAAGTTGTTTATTTGGATCTTAACTATCAACTATCCAAATTTCAGTCCATCTCCATTATTACAGCTTGAGATATGATTTTATGAGTGCACACCGTTCGGATTCTAGTGACAGAACCCGTATTCTGACTTCCATGTTAACTTAGGTCCCTTAGACATCTGTTTAGGACTTCGAGCTCTTCATCAAAGTTGTAGAGCTTCCTCTTAACTTTCCTATAAGGTAAAATTCATGATTATCAAATATCAGGAACTCAAGTTATGGCCAAAATACAGAAACAGTGTCAAATCTCAATAATGCTGAAAATATTCAATTAGGACCAATTTGAGCTCAAACTCACAAAATCATACAAATCTCAATCAATTAAGAATATGGAAAGTGTAAATGACTAAATATAAGGGTTTCTTAATGAATAAAATATGCGATTATCAAATTCCCCCACACTTAGCTTTTTGCACTCCTGGGCAAAACTCAAGACCAAAACAAGGACATAAGAGATTAACAAAAATTTAAATTCCAACGACATTCAAGAGCCCAAAATTTTACAATCAAGAAGAACAACCAAAGGTTCAAGGGATCAAAACATTCATGAGTTAACAATTCTCCACATTTCAAACCAACAAGCAAGGTATCTTCAACATGAATCGAGAATGATAGATTTTCACAAGATTTCCTCTCAATCTCTTAAGTGTTTAAAAGGTAGGTATTTCACTCAATTCAACCCATGAAAATTGCACTACCATAAGCTTACTTATCTTCTACTTCTCCACTACTCAAAACACATGCATACAAATCATGAGGACTTTATTCAAGGTTGTAGTGAGGTCAAGGTAACAGAAGAGGATAAAATGGATATGAGAAGATAAATACCAAAGGGAATAAAAGCAAATGAGAGCTGAGTTTAAATGACAAGCATAAAAGTTCATCCCAACTCTAATGTATATCCCTTTACATATTCATTTCCCAATCTTTTTTTTATATATATATATGAACATAACTATATACATATTTTTCCTCTTTTTTTTTTTAGGCACCCTTTCCTTTTTCAACAACCATTTTATACACACACCCCCACACTTGTTCAAAAACTCATCCATTAACCAAGCTAATGTTCTTTTATTCCCTAAGGTAAAGTAAGAACACGATTTTTCATTTAAGGCACATAATGAGCTAGAAATAAAGAATGGTCAAATAAGCTCAAAGGGGTTAAGTAAAGGAAAATATACAAGGTTGGCAGGAATCAGAGAATTTTCAATAAATCAAAAGAGTGCTTGATATCATATTGAAAACAAGGTTGGCTATTCGGTTAAACTAGCTAATTAAGAAAGAGGGTCTCAATCATGTTCATGCATGCAAGTGAAATGTAGCCTCAAAAAGATTCAAAGCAAGTTCTAAAGTGGTCATTAACATGAGTGAAAATCACACAAGAAAGAAGAGAATGACATAAATGTTGAATCCATCCATTAGGCTTAAAATCTCACAAGGTATGCATCCATCAAACTCAATTCATCAATTCAATCATCCATCACCAAGCATATCAGTTCAAGAAGGGAGAAAAGTTATTCAATCATGCAATGAACCTTTTTTTTTTGATTTTTTTTAAAACAAAAAAAGGCTAAAATCTCCCCCCCACACTTAATATAACATTGCCCTCAATGTGAAAGAGAAATATAGAAAAGAGCAACACAACCTGATAAGAAGTGAATCAACGCCAAGCAGAAAAGAAGCACACTGTCAGTGTCGCATCAGACCCTGAAAAGAAATCAAATAATAAAATTTTAGTACTTCCCCAATTTAATACTAATTAATTACTACCTAAAAAAAAAAACTCCTTGCTCTGCCACCAATTAAGATGCATCTCAAGAGTAAAATTACTCCTTACTCTGCCATCACTAATTGGTTTAATAAGTCCATGACAATTATATCATGCTTTCCAAACAAAACAACAATTTTTTTTTTGGGTCAACTATCTTTCCCCCCCAACTAGATCACAACATTGTCATCAATGTTAAAATATAGATGAGTAAAGGATAGAAGATATTACCTGTTGGAGAAAGCTGACACAAATTTAAATAGAAACAAAGTACAATAAAATCAAACCTATTAAAGAGAAAGTTTCAGATCTGACTTTCTTTTCTTGTTACTTCCTTCGCTGCTTCCTGTTGACCAATCTATCTGAGCTAATACCTTATCAGGTACATACTCAAAAGCTTCTAATTTATCAATGAGCTCATCAATAGTGGAGGCAGAGATAAGAAGTTGTCTTCCCGAAAGAGTGATAAATTTCTGTTCCACAGCTTTGTCAAGAAAAGATAACAAAAGATCAAAGAAATTATTAACATTCAACAAACCAATGGGTTTATGGTGGATGTTCGATTCGACCAAGAGACAATTTGAAAAATTTATTCCAAAGTACCAAAACCACACGTAAGACAAGAAATGCATCGAATTGTCAACCATTGTTTTCATTCGTCCATGCATAGATGTTACCCGAATTTCTTCTCCAACTGTCTTTCAGTGATGTTATTTTCAGCTAAAGGTTTAGGAATAACACTTAAAACCCGATTGCCTCCTATAAAAGCGAAAGTGATATAGCCCCCATTAACCCACGATAACCTCCCCATATACAAGATGAATATTCCTCGCAGACAAGTGATCGACCAAGAGTGCTAGTTGCGCGTTACAAACTCTAATCCCTTCTCATAACTCGACCCACAAAAAACACAGACATTTTTGAGGTTACGAATAGAAGGCCCCATTCTATACTCTTCCTCTCTTTGAGTGTTTCTGAGTTGAAGGAAAATGGAGAAAATGGAGTGTTTAAATAAGAAAAAGAATGGAAATGGGAGTAATTGCACCTATAAGGGTAGGTTGGCTGTTGTCAGAAAAGGTTGAAATTAAGAAACACATAATCTTTTCTTTCTTTCTTCCTTTTTTTTCTTTTTTTGTTTTTTTTATTTTTATTTTGAAAGATGACATGAAGAAGAAGAAGAGGATGATATGTACAGATTGTTTGTGGATATGGCTCACATCTGCCTCTGGTTTAACGTCTAGTAACGGCTTAAACGTCGTCTATGAGTCGGGGATAAGCTTCCCATCCAATTTTCTTATAAATTGGCAAATAGGGTCTTTTAGAGTCAAATTCCCAAGACTGTAGCGTTTTTCTTCATCCTTGAAGAGATTCCACAATTTAAGAATTTCACGATGCACCAATCCACAAGAATGCGTCTCAAGAGTCAATAAGATATCATCTAATGACTCCTTACTCAGTCCATTCTTAATGAAGAAAATTTTATCTTCTCTATTTGCGGAAACCATCCCCAAAGTACGACATCGCTTGTTACAGTTTCATCGTCCACATTTGTGACAGACTTGTAACCTTTTTGCTCTTCTTCTTTTAGAATATGAACTTCTTCCAAGACCGGGCATATATGAGTCAAATGAAATTGAAGACTCACCTGTTAATCGGACTTTTGTTTCAATTATCCAGCGTACATCTTCTGGCATACCTTTGTGCATTAACAGTCTCAATCTTTCACATCGAACTTTGTAGATTTTTCTCAGAGCATTTTGAGGAAGAGAAGGAAAATGTTTGCTCAGATTTGAAAGAATGACATCCATTTTGAAGGAGAAGAAGGGTTCAGTTATTTTGGGAAACTGAAAAATAAACCGACTTGAGTCACGGAGTACTGTATCTGCCACTTAACCTAAGAACACAAAGAACTCAAGAACTTGGTTTTCTAGGAATGGTTGAGTCTTTGTTCATTAACTTTAAGCGCATTACCATTCCTAAGATCCTCAATATCTACGGCCCCAGAGGATACACGTGTTTGACAACAAAAGAATCGCGCCACCTAGATCTCAATTTTCCAAGGAGTAGGTGCAGATGATAATCTCAAAGCAGAACTTTTTTGACCAATTTTCGCAGCTTTTGCAAAAGGTGTAACAGACCTTGAATAAAGTAGGCTAATAAAATCCATACTGCAAGATTTTTGCAGTTGTTGTCGCTGAAGAAAAAAATGACCTCCACATGCTTCCGAGTGACGAAATTTAATGGCACTACTTACCTCATTGTCGGGCACACAGCTATTTTTTTTCTTTTCCTTTTTTTTTTCATAATGCGGATGGAGAAGGTTCATCACCTCCACTTCGCATTCTCTGGAAGTTCATGATATCTTGTTTGAGGCGGTGTCCATTTACGATGAAAGCTTTGGCGGTGACCTCACTTTTAATCTGAACGACACCAAAAGGAAAAATCTTAGTAACAATAAATGGTCCATCCCATCTAGACCTTAATTTGCCAGGCATGAGTCGGAGGCGGGAGTTATAGAGGAGAACTTTTTGACCAATCTCAAATGTTTTCCTCAGAATCAACTTATCATGGAAGGCTTTGGTCTTCTCCTTATAAAGTTTGGAACTTTCATAAGCCTCCAAGCGGATCTCCTCCAATTGCTGCAGCTGCAGTTTCCTCTCCATACCTGCTTGATCTGGGTCCAAGTTGCACCTTTTCACCGCCCAGAATGCATGATGCTCAATTTTCACTAGCAGGCTTTTCCAAAAACAATCCGATACGGAGACATCCCGATTGGTGTCTTATAAGCAGTCCGGTAAGCCCATAAAGCATTCTCAAGCCTCTTGCTCCAGTCCTTTCTGTTAGGTTCAACTGTCTTCTGGAGTATCTGCTTGATCTCCCTGTTGGAAATCTCGGCTTGCCCATTAGTTTGGGGATGGTAAGGTGTAGAAACTCTGTGCAAGACCCCATACTTTTTCATCAAAGCTTCCATGCTTCGATTACAAAAATGTGAACCCTGATCACTGATGATGGCCTTTGGAACTCCAAACCTGCAGAAAATCTGTGATCTAACAAAATCCACAACAACTTTGGAATCATCAGTCCGAGTAGCTTTCGCCTCCATCCACTTGGATACATAATCAACAGCGAGCAAAATGTAAACAAAACCAAAAGAAACAGGAAAGGGTCCCATAAAATCAATACCCCATACATCAAAAATCTCACAGAACAATAAGGATTTCTGGGGCATCTTATTCCTTCGAAAAGTGTTTCCTGTTCTTTGGCATTGATCACAAGATTTACAAAACACATATGCATCATGAAATAGAGTGGGCCAATATAATCCAGATTCCAAAACTTTCCTAACAGTCCTTTGGGGACCAAAATGACCGCCACATGCAAGTGTATGACAAAAGCTAAGAATAGAATGGAATTCATTATCAGACACGCATCTCCTAATGACTTGGTCACTACAAAATTTCCACAGATAAGGGTCGTCCCACACATAATATTTTGACTCACTCTTCAATTTATCAATCTAGCCCTAATAAAATGTGCGGAAAACACCAAAGAACTAAGAAATTTATCAAATCAAAGAAACCAAGGAGTGTTACCTTGCAGCTTGAAAAGTTTGCTCATCAGGGAAGACATCATGGATAGGAAAAATATCTGCCTCCCTTTCAATTCGGCTTAGGTGATCAGCCACTAAATTCTCCGCTCCACTTTTATCACGGATTTCAATATCGAACTCTTGGAGGAGCAAAATCCACCTAATCAACCTAGGCTTTGCATCAAGCTTCTTCGGAGAAACTTCAGAGTCTGTATGATCTGAAAACACAACCACTCTAGAACCAAGCAAATATGATCGAAATTTGTCTAAAACAAAAACAATTGCTAAAAGTTCCTTTTCAGTGGTGGTGTAGTTGACTTGTGCAGGATCTAAAGTTCTTGAAGCATAGGAGATGACATGAGATATTTTGCCCAGACCCTTTTGTGCAAGAACGACTCCCAAAGCATAATTAGAGGCATCACACATGAGCTCAAATGGGAGTGTCCAATCAGTGGTGGATGATAGGTGTACTGGTCAATGCTTGCTTCAAGTGATTGAAGGCATCATTGCATTTCTGGTCAAAATGGAACTCCACTTCTTTTTGTAGCAAGTTGGATAGTGGAAGAGCAATTTTGCTGAAATCTTTTATGAATCGCCTATAGAAACCTGCATGACCATGGAAAGAACGAACCTCCCGCACGCATGTGGAGTAAGATAGGCACGAAATAATATCTATTTTTGCAAGATCTACCTTAATACCCTTGCTAGATATTGTATGTCCTAAAACTATGCCTTGCTCTACCATGAAATGACATTTCTCAAAATTCAGAACAAGGTTAGCCTTAATGCATTTATGCAAAACCTGAGTCAAACTATCCAAACATGCATCAAAGGAAAAGCCATAGACAGTAAAGTTATCCATGAATACATCCATGCAATTTTCTAAAAGGTCAGAAAATATACTTACCATACATCTTTGAAAGGTGCCTAGAGCGTTGCACAGACCAAAAGACATCCTTCTGTATGCAAATGTGCCAAATGGGCAAGTGAAAGTAGTTTTATCTTGGTCTTCTGGGGCTATATGGATATGAAAATAACCCGAATATCCATCCAAGAAACAGTAATGCGACTTGCCAGCTAGTCTCTCTAACATCTGATCAATGAAAGGTAATGGGAAATGATCTTTCCTGGTGGCTTGGTTAAGTCGTCTGTAATCAATGCAAACCCGCCAGCTATTTTGAATTCTTGTGGGTAGTAGCTCATTGTTCTGATTTTCAACTACTGTGACCCCAGATTTCTTTAGAACAACCTGCACAAGGCTCACCCATTTACTATCAGATATGGGATAAATAATGTCAGCTTGCAGTAGCTTGGTAACTTCTTTTTTTACCACATCTAGAGTCAGGGGGTTCAGTCTCCTTTGGGGCTGCCGTACTGGTTTAGTATCTTCCTCCAACAAAATCCTATGCATGCATGTGGAGGGACTGATACCAAGAAGATCTGCAAGTGTCCATCCGATGGCTTGTTTATTCTGCCTCAAAACCTGCAGTAATTTTTCTTCTTGATCAGGTTGCAAATTTTTAGCAACAATCACAGGCAGCTTCTCACCATCTTCCAAATATGCATATTTAAGATGGTCCCAAAAATCTTTAATTCTAAGGATGGAGGTCATTTGACAATGGAGGCGATAGAAGTCGTTTGAAATAACTAACTCAAAGAACATTAAATTCAACATACTCCTGACTCTCATTTTCACATGCTGCATCATTCAAGTCAGCAGCTACATCACCACTCATAACTGCATAAATCTCAGCACATGGTACAATATCACAGCCAACGAAAATTTCTTGTCTGACTTTGCCGGGGATTAGTAAGTGTAATATTTTCATTTTAAGTGTTTTTACTAACTTTTGCTTTTTATTAACTTTTCTAACATTTTTATCCATTATCTAGTGTATTTTGCTTATTTATTTGTTTTTGTGTGATGCATGACTAGGTCCGAGCCTGATAACTTGGTTGACTTTGATCCTGAGATTGATAGAACCTTGCATAGGTTGATTCGAGCTCGTAGGCTAAGTGCAAGAATTGCTTCTGAATTTGATCTTAATATTGAGAGTGAACTTGAGATCTTGAATAATTCTGAAACCATGGCTAATAACATACAAAATAGAACTCTTAAGGAACTTGCTGCTCCTGATATAACTAACCAGTTTTTGTGTATTCAATACCTAGATCTTGATGCTGATTTTGAGTTACAATCTGGATTGATACATTTGTTGCCCAAGTTTCATGGTTTTGCAGGTGAGGATCCCCATAAGCATCTAAAGGAGTTCCATGTGGTTTGTTCAACCATGAAGCCACATAGGATCTCAGAAGAGCACATCAAGCTGAGGGCATTTCCTTTCTCACTTGCTGATACAGCCAAGGATTGATTATTTTATCTTTCACCAGGTTCAGTAACAAGTTGGACTCACATGAAGCGGTTGTTCTTAGAGAAATTTTTCCCTGCCTCTAGAGCTGCTGCCATTAGAAAAGATATATGTGACATAAGACAAATGACAGGAGAGACCTTGCATGAATATTGGGAAAGATTCAAGAAGCTGTGCTCGAGCTGTCCCCACCACCAAATCACTGATCAATTCTTAATTCAATATTTCTATGAAGGCTTGCTGCCAAATGACGAAGCATGGTGGATGCTTTGCCTCCGGGAGGAGCCTTAGTAGACAAGACCCTGCAAAGCGAGAGATTTGATAGCAAACATGGCAGCCAACACCCAAAATTTGGCACATGAATTATTACTTTAACCAGAGGAGTCAATGAGATTCAATCATCTCATGTAGACCAACAGAGAATGGAACACAGACTTGATGAATTAACTTCTTTGGTGAGGCAGTTAGCAGTGGGACAACAAGCACCAATGCAGATGGCTGCAACTTTGTGTGGCATTTGCTCTTGTTCATCTCATCCTACTGATGCATGTCCCACACTTCAGGATGGTGGTTTTATTTTTCCAGAGCAATCTGTTGCAGTAGTTGGTATTTTTCCAGGTAGACCCCAATATCAGCAATCACAGCAGCAACCCAGATATGATCCATTTTCTAATACCTATAACCCTCGCTGGAGGGACCATCCCAACCTGAGATATGAAAATTCTGGTCAACAACAACAATGTACCTACCAACAAGCGGAACCGCGGCTTAGATACCAAGTTACGTGCCTAGCAACAAGTACCAACCACTGCATTTAGGCAAGCACAACTCAAGCCCACCCATGCGGCGACCCCTCTCCAACTACTGTTCCAAAGACCATTCCAACCGAGCCACCTTTCGAAGACTTGATGAAACAGTTTCAATGCAGAATGTCAATGCCACCATCCGAGAATTTACAAACTCAAATCGGGCGTATGACAACCACTGAGTGAGTGAAAAGTCAAGGGTCGAACCAATTGCCTTCACAAACAATCAACAACCCAAGAGGCAATGTAAGTGCCATTAGCTTGAGAAGTGGCGAGAAGTTGACGGTCCTACTCCACCACAACCTGAACTATAAGTGCAGCAACCAGAAGGTGACCAGAAACAGAAGAAAGTGGATAGCTCAGTCCAAAAATTTGTGACACAGAAGAAATGTGCAGAGAATTCAAATCTGGTCATTCCACTACCTTTTTCAAACAAAGTCACACAGTTCAAGCATACTGCGCAAACAGAAATAGAAAGAGAAGTCATGGACACATTCAGGAAGGTAGAAATCAATATTCCCCTCCTTGATGCAATCAAGTAGATTCCCAAGTATGCCAAATTCCTCAAAGAGTTGTGTACTCACAAGAGAAGACTTAAGGGTACTGAGAAAATAAGCATAGGCAGAAATGTTTTTGCAATGATTCTACCAAGCATGCCACAAAAATGCAAAGATACTGGAACTTTCACAATTTCTTGCACGATAGGTAACTCCAAATTTGAACATGCAATGCTAGACTTGGGTGCTTCGATTAATGTCATGCCTATGTCAATATATCAGTCCTTGAACATTGGCACTTTGCAACCTACTGGTATAGTGATTCAGTTGGCAAATAGGACCACTGCTCATCCTGCAAGAGTGCTAGAAGATGTGTTAGTTCGGGTGAATGAACTAATTTTTCCAGCGGACTTCTATATTCTGAACATGGAAGATGAGTCTTCAACAAACCATACTCTATTGATCCTAGGCAGACCTTTCCTCAAGACAGCCAGAACCAAGATAGATGTGCATTCTGGCACCCTTTCCATGGAATTTGACGACGATGTGGTACAATTTAACATTTTTGAGGCCATGAGACATCCCCTAGAGGAGCATTCTGTTTTCCATGTTGATGTGATTGATATGCTAGTTGACGATGCTTATGCTGATATTTATGCTGAATTTGGTGTTGTCACTGTGCTACAAGCTTAGGTAATAACTTCGGTTATAATTTTGACTGAGCTCGGCGCTCATCAAAATTTTGGCGCCGTTGCTGGTGAAAGATAAAATAACCAATCCTTGGCTGTATCAGCAAGTGAGAAAGGAAATGCCCTCAGGTTGATGTGGTCTTCTGAGATCCCATGTGGCTTCATGATTGAACAAACCACATGGAACTCCTTTAGATGCTTATGGGGATCCTCACCTGCAAAACCGTGAAACTTGGGCAACAAATTTATCAATCCAGATTTTAACTCAAAATCAGCATCAAGATCTAGGTATTGAATACACAAAGACTGGTTAGTTATATCGGAGCAAAGAAGTTCCTTAAGAGTTCTATTCTCAGTATGTTATTAGCCATGGTTTCGAATTATTCAAGATCTCAAGTTCACTCCCAATATTAAGATCAAATTCGAAGCAATTCTTGCACTTAGCCTACGAGCTCGAATCAACCTATGCAAGGTTCTATCAATCTCAGGATCAAAGTCAACCAAGTTATCAGGCTCGGACCTAGTCATGCATCACACAAAAATAAATAAATAAGCAAAATACACTAGACAATGGATAAAAATGTTAGAAAAGTTAATAAAAAGCAAAAGTTAGTAAAAACACTTAAAATGAAAAGATTACACTTACTAATCCCCGGCAACGGCGTCAAAATTTTGACAAGCACCGAACTCAGTCAAAATTATAACCGAAGTTATTGCCTAAGCTTGTAGCACAGTGATAACATCGGATCATCTCCATGAGGATTGTAGATGTAATTTAATCAAATCAAGTGAAAGTTTAGCAAAGGGGGGTTTGACAGTTTAAGATCGCACTTAACAAGATTAAAGGAAGAAATAATAATTAAAGAGCAGTCAATTTAGAAACCTATCCAAGATTGGGTGGATTCAATCATAGACCCTTCATAGAACACTTGAAGCGCAATTGAATTGTTAATTTAGATCTAATCGAGATCTCTGCATCAAATCCAGAATTCATACTAGACGATCGTCTAGAATTCAATTAACAAGTGATAAACACAAATCCGCAATCACACTATTCATGAAGATCTATGTTAATTTCAAGTACCAAATTCAATTAACTTAGGCATAAATCAATAACCTAACTTTTTCAATTTTGTGATTAATTTAGATCAATCAGTTCTAAGTTTCATCACAAATCTCAATCTTCATTTATGTGATTAGTTTAGATCAATCAGTTCTAAGTTTCATCACAAATCTCAATCTTAAACCAAGATCAAATCAGATCAACATAAATAGAATCATCATTCATGCATTCAAGATCAAGAAGAAGAAAAAGAGAAGAAGAAAAGAGGAATTCAATTACAAATCAAATACAATACATAATCAAGGTCTCAAGAATCTAAACCATAATCTCTTCAAGAGTTCTAAATTGACCGAACGTAGCTTAGCCCTCCATTACCATGAAGGGGAGCATCAAAATATACAAAAGCTATGAGGAACTATGAAGAAACAAGAAGAAACTATGAGAGAAATGAAGGAGAATACTTGTCATTCATGATAACCAATGGTGCCTTTTATAGGAGTCTAGGGTAACAAAAGGACAAAGGGGAGTGAGTGGATGAGTGGGTTGGTGGAGTGGAGTGGTTGAGTGGGTTGGTGGAGTGGAGTGGTTGAGTACGAAAATTTCTTGTCTGACTTGGAAGCCAAAAACGACCAACTATACTTCAGATCCATGAAAAGTACTCTTCGTGAAAGTTGTAGATCTTTGTCTTGGCTATAACATGCATATCTGGATCGTCTAATTTGGCTTCCTACAGCCCAAGATATGACCCAAATACCACAGTTGCTCAAACTCAACTTCAACACCTCTCGTTCCGACTTGCAAGCTCAAACTGACCCATTAAACTTCATTTTTTTCAAAAAGTGTTCTTCATGAAAGTTGTTTATTTGGATCTTAACTATCAACTATCCAAATTTCAGCCCATCTCCATTATTACAACTTGAGATATGATTTTACGAGTGCACACCGTTCGGATTCTAGTGACGAACCCGTATTCGACTTCCATGTAAACTTAGGTCCCTTAGACATCTGTTTAGGACTTCGAGCTCTTCATCAAAGTTGTAGAGCTTCCTCTTAGCTTTCCTACAAGGGAAAATTCATGATTATCAGATATCAGGAACTCAAGTTATGGCCAAAATACAGAGACAGTGTCAAATCTCAATAATGCTGAAAATATTCAATTAGGACCAATTTGAGCTCAAACTCACAAAATCACACCAATCTCAATCAATTAAGAATATGGAGAGTGTAAATGACTAAACATAAGGGTTTCTTAATGAATAAAATATGTGATTATCACTGTGATACATTCCAAACAGCGCTCTCCAATAATACAACAATCATTGATCAGGGGAAAATCTTACTCTGATGCAATCAAGAGTGGAGGCATTTGTGAAGATCGTCGCGATGTTCGTATTGTAAAACCTGTGGTTAAGGGTTTGTTTTTAAGGCAAGAGCTAGGCTGTAAGGATAATGAATTTGGTCATTCTTTGAGAATTGAAGTTGGCCCGGGAGGGAAACGGTTACTGAAATGGGTTAACGAAGGGACTGAAGCCAAGAGGCACAAAGGCAGTGTTTTCTCAAGATTAGGAACCTAGGTGGGTGCCTTTTCAAGGTTATTGACTTATCCTCAAACCATTTCAGCAGCTGGACCATCTAATCGGTTTGGAGAAAAGACTGTAAAGATCAGGTAGATTTGGGTCCCTAAAGTGAACTCGAGTAGGCCAACGACGGGAACCTCTTTAAGCCTTCTAGCTCTTCCTTTCCCAGGCTCTCAGCAAGGTTATAATGAGCAAAATTTTGTGGTTGGTTTGGATTCAGCGGGTCAAGTTGAAACAGTGAGTGCTAGCACAACTTCGAGTGCAACCATTTCCGTTAAGTTTTATTCTCCCCTTATTCCTTTGATTGCTACTGATCAGGTTGTTTGTGTGCCTATTCAGCACTCTCCTTTGTCGAATTTGCAACCTGAGATATCAAAGGGTGGGGATAAGTAGGAGGATTTTCGGGTGTCAGAAACTTCTGATTCTACATCTGAATCATATTTCTCATCTCAAGATGAAGGTGAAGATTTAGAGTCAATTTTTGATTTGGAAGATTCTGAAGGGGTTGGCTTGCTCATTCATAATTTGCAGCAACTTCTTTCGGACTGCACTAAAAAAGACAGCGATCTTCCTGAACTTGAGATGGACTTATCAGGAATTCCTAAACTTTTTGAACAAGGACTTGGAGCAGAGGATGAGGGGTCTCCTTCTGGTCTTGATATTGATGTTAATTCTGTTAAGGATAACTATGTTCAGACTCAAGTTTTGTCTAATCCACGGAGAGTTCATCACACTTTAATTCCTCAATTTTCAAATTCACTTTCTGCAGTTGATCTTGCCTCTTCTCCTATTCCTCTTTGTGCTCAATCTTCAGTGATTTTTTCAGGTGAAAAAATTGAGAACTCTCTTCAAGGAAATGGGCTTATTCCTATTTCGATGTCAACATCTTCTTCTAGCTTACTCAAAATGCCAAAGGGGACAAAGTTGAGGAAAATGTCAAAGATCTTAGTTGCCATGCCAGTAGTGTCAGGGACAATCTGAGTTGTCATCCTTTAATTCAAGAGTTGGGGGTCAAGGTGGTCAATTCTAAGGCTGGTCTAGCTTCTTAATTGATTCTCCGTCAACTTATGTTCATAAGTAAAAGAGGTTAACTAGAGAATTGGATCGTTTGGTTTCTACCATTAACTATGGAGGGAAGGTTGGAAAGTGTTAGAAACTTTGGCAAGTATACCAAGTCGTGACAAGTAATAAAGAGATGAGTGAGTTGTCGTTCCCAACGAGGATCGTGACAAATACTAGCACATAACAAATCAATTACTATCTAAACAATATTTTTGGAAAGAAGGGAGCTCAAACATTAATTAACAAAATCAGAAATTAAAGGAACAAAGCTTAAAGGAACAAAGTTTTTTTATAATTTTCTCAAACACTTGGTGAGCACAAATGGAATTGAATTCAATTAAGATGAGATGCTGGGGTTAGACTCACTAATCTTTTCCCAAATGAAATGACATGACAATCAATATAATTTCTAACTTCAATTATGAAAATCAATTCTCTATTTACTCAAATCTTAATCCCTTAAATGAAATGAGCCTAAATCCACTAATTAAATCCTAATTCTTTAGGTGACTTACTAAGTGAATTTGTATTAAGATCAGGAATTACTAGATTACTAATAAACCAAGATCAATTCTTAGATTCAAGATTTATTAAGTGATTAATTTCAAATCTAGATCTAGCATCAACTTTTTAATTGTCTACCAAATCAAGAATCAAGTCATGAATGATCAAGCCACAACAAGCATTAAGCATATTCTTAGATTCAAGATTTACTAGGTGATTAATTTCAGATCTAGATCTAGCATCAACTTTTCAATTGTCTAAAATCAAGAATCAAGTCATGAATGATCAAGTCACAATAAGTATTAAGCATAGAAATCAATCACTCATAGAGAAGTAGGGAATTATATTGAAAGATCAAGTCAAATATATAAGAGATTCAGAATTAGACACATCTAACCCCAACAGAAGGGTGATTTAGCTAGACATGATCAAATTGATAAAATGAAAAGAGATGAAGAAAATAGATGATGAAAACTCCATAGATGCTCCTCTTCTTTTGCTTTCGTCTCCTCCGAAAACGTCCCAAAATCCAACTGAAAAAATCCATTCCCAGATGCACAATATCCCATTTTTAGAAATGCTTCCAGACGCATTCAGCGCTTAGCGCAAAATAAATCACGCTAAGCGCGAATTAAATGACTTTGATGTCACAACAAGCGTGGTCGCGCTAAGCGCAAACTGACTGGAGCTAAGCGCGACATGTACTAAAATGCATTTCTCTAATCACTCATCAATCAATCTTCTGGCTAAGCGCCACAACCTTGGGGCTAAGTGCTGTTTTCCATATGTGGACTTTAGCTTGAACTTCAAATTGGGCTTCAATCTCTTGCATCCACTACACAAAAACAAATCAAAACATCATTAGCTTAACCAAAAAATAGCAATTAAGACAATAATCCAAAAGACTCAATAAAACACACAAAACATGGAATAAATCGACCTCTCAAGTCTTAAAAGAAAGATAAACAACCTCAATGTACACCTATAAAGGTATGCATATTAGACATTTATCAAATTCCCCCAAAACTTAAGACTTTACTTGTCCCCAAGTAAAAGTAAACACAAATCAAAATAGACAACTCAATACACAGATTAACTAACAGTTGAACAAATTTCAAAAAGGAGTGAGATCCATCACAACTTAACAAGACAAAGTAATACACACTCTACTGATGAAAAACTCACAGAGAAGATTCCATCCATGGCTAACTTGCATCCAGAATTTGCTCACACAGAAAAAGTCATAGTAAAAATGTACAATTATTTTCACTCTTGAAAGAGCGATACAGTCAAAACAATGGAAACTCAGCTCCTCACAAGATGTAGCTGTTTCCCTCAATCACTCTAGTGTATGAAGTGTATGTTTCCCTCAAAACCACACATTAAAATCCTACAACTTCAATTTTGCTTTTCATCTTAATTTTCCTTACACAATTCACATATATGCATAATCACAAGGGTCTTCACTTGGGATGTAACTTGGTTAGGCCAAAGGAAATATGATGAAGGATAAACAAGCTAAACACCAAGGAGAATAAGAAAGCTTCTTCTTTGCCATTTTTTTTTTATTTTTCTCTCTCATTCTTTCTTTTATTTTTTTTATTTTATTTTTTCTCTTCTTTTATATATTCTTTTTAGATTTACGCCATATCTTTTTATTTCTCTCTTTTCATTATTGAGTTTCTTCTTTACCTTTTTTTTTTGTAAAGAAATCAATTCTTGAAGACTACCCCCCCAAACTTATGTTAAACCCGAAAACAAGAAAATGCTCTCTTATCCAAAAAGATGTAGGTAGAACATTGTTTTTCATTTTTAAGCATCTGGGTTATCAACAAAGATTAATCATTGTCTTTCAGCTCAAGGGAGGTATCATAAGGGATAATTTTTTTTTAGGTCAGCTTTTTAGTCAAAATGGCTACTGGAAAAGAAATGCCCTGATCATTTCTATGATATGCAAGTAAATTTTGAATTCAAACAAGATTTAAGCAAAATCAAGAGTATGAGTTTCAATGGTGCCACTCACAAAGAATTTATCATCAAAGGCCCAAAGGACTCATACGTACAGCTGAATATTTCCATTGAATTTTTCAGATTTCCTTGCCGTAGCCATTAGACACAAGAGTTCAAACTAAACATCAAAGCTATGATATCCTTATGAAAATAGAATCACAGAAGCACAGCAACCACAAATGTCAACTTACAATGGAAGGGAAACAACATGGGAGAATGTACTACAATGAAATTGCCAAGAGTGATAATCTCAATTTTTTTTTATTTTATTCAACCATTTTATAACACCACAGAAAACACAAGATACTTTGACAAAAAAAAATGGTAACATTTATTCATTCAAATTTAAATTCAGGCAAAGTAAAGGGAGATTTAGCTCAAGGGTTCCTAGAGGAACCTTCTCCGGTCTTTTTCTTGCACGCCTTCACTTTCATCCCCTTCTTTATGTTTTCTTTTTCATCTTCTTGCACTTGGGGAGTTTGAGTTTCTTCTTCCACTTCTTGAGGAAGATACACTCGCTCCTTCTCCTTTTGGCACAAGTCCATCAGTGGTTGCAAGAATTCTTTGTAATCATCATCAATTTCCTGACCCTCCAAAGTCCAATTCTGATTTGGATCAGTTCTTGCAATTTCAAGACCTTCTTCCACCGTGTCTTCGTTCATATAATGAACTGGGTTCAGTGTGGTCCTCTTAGGTGGCATTCTATCAATATCCATGAATGAAAATGAACCAATTAAAATCACATTCAATTTTTCAAACTCATCCAACACACTGAATTATTTTATCATGACTAAAACACTAAACAGTAACATATAAGTTCAATAAACACAACTAAAAATTTAAATGAACAAATGTTTAACCATAATGATTTTCAAAAACAGAATAACAAAGTTTAAAAATAACCAAGTCTACACAGCAAAACAATGACAAAGTCTCCACAACAAAACATAAAAAACAACAATTCTCAAAATCAGATCAAAATTCTTCATGCTCACTCAAAATCCTTCATGCTTTACTTCTTTTCATCTGCTAGCCCATCCCCCTCCTCAAAAGCATCCTGGACCCCAAGGTGTTCTGGCCAAGCAACATAGGAGTCCACGTCATTAGCAGACAGGAAGTGGAATGACCCTTGAGGTAGATTAGTCAAATCGGTAATTAAGTCGTGCATCACATTCCACATTATCATGTCCGAGCGGTGAAGAGCATCTAGCTTGCTGTGAAGCAGGCCATGGGACAATTCCAACGCATCCACACGCGTTGGGAGTGTTCGGGGTGTAGAATGAATCGGTCTAGAAGAAGCAGGTGCATCACTGCATAGACAATTTTTCTGAATGAACTTTGCAGTAATTGGGAACCTTGGCTTAATCTTTGCTCCTTGAGAGACATCAACACCGTCAGCTTTACAAAGTTTAGTTATCAGAGATGGATGACCAAGCTGGCCAGCCCCCACAATATCAGCAGCCTTCTGAATCTCAAAAGAAATTATCTCACCCAAGTCCATGCTCAATCCAGCCATGATGACATAGAGCATGTGAGATCCAACATGGGAGAATGTACTACAATGAAATTGCCAAGAGTGATAATCTCAAATTTTTTTTATTTTATTCAACCATTTTATAACACCACAGAAAACACAAGATACTTTGACAAAAAAAAATGGTAACATTTATTCATTCAAATTTAAATTCAGGCAAAGTAAAGGGAGATTTAGCTCAAGGGTTCCTAGAGGAACCTTCTCCGGTCTTTTTCTTGCACGCCTTCACTTTCATCCCCTTCTTTATGTTTTCTTTTTCATCTTCTTGCACTTGGGGAGTTTGAGTTTCTTCTTCCACTTCTTGAGGAAGATACACTCGCTCCTTCTCCTTTTGGCACAAGTCCATCAGTGGTTGCAAGAATTCTTTGTAATCATCATCAATTTCCTGACCCTCCAAAGTCCAATTCTGATTTGGATCAGTTCTTGCAATTTCAAGACCTTCTTCCACCGTGTCTTCGTTCATATAATGAACTGGGTTCAGTGTGGTCCTCTTAGGTGGCATCCTATCAATATCCATGAATGAAAATGAACCAATTAAAATCACACTCAATTTTTCAAACTCATCCAACACACTGAATTATTTTATCATGACTAAAACACTAAACAGTAACATATAAGTTCAATAAACACAACTAAAAATTTAAATGAACAAATGTTTAACCATAATGATTTTCAAAAACAGAATAACAAAGTTTAAAAATAACCAAGTCTACACAGCAAAACAATGACAAAGTCTGCACAGCAAAACATAAAAAACAACAATTCTCAAAATCAGATCAAAATTCTTCATGCTCAATCAAAATCCTTCATGCTTTACTTCTTTTCATCTGCTAGCCCATCCCCCTCCTCAAAAGCATCCTGGACCCCAAGGTGTTCTGGCCAAGCAACATAGGAGTCCACGTTATTAGCAGACAGGAAGTGGAATGACCCTTGAGGTAGATTAGTCAAATCGGTAATTAAGTCGTGCATCACATTCCACATTATCATGTCCGAGCGGTGAAGAGCATCTAGCTTGCTGTGAAGCAGGCCATGGGACAATTCCAACGCATCCACACGCGTTGGGAGTGTTCGGGGTGTAGAATGAATCAGTCTAGAAGAAGCAGGTGCATCACTGCATAGACAATTTTTCTGAATGAACTTGGCAGTAATTAGGAGCCTTGGCTTAATCTTTGCTCCTTGAGAGACATCAACACCGTCAGCTTTACAAAGTTTAGGTATCAGAGATGGATGACTAAGCTGGCCAGCCCCCACAATATCAGCAGCCTTCTGAATCTCAAAAGAAATTATGCTGAATCTCAAAAGAAATTATCTCACCCAAGTCCATGCTCAATCCAGCCATGATGACATAGAGCATGTGAGATCCAACATGGGAGAATGTACTACAATGAAATTGCCAAGAGTGATAATCTCAAAATTTTTTTATTTTATTCAACCATTTTATAACACCACAGAAAACACAAGATACTTTGACAAAAAAAAATGGTAACATTTATTCATTCAAATTTAAATTCAGGCAAAGTAAAGGGAGATTTAGCTCAAGGGTTCCTAGAGGAACCTTCTCCGGTCTTTTTCTTGCACGCCTTCACTTTCATCCCCTTCTTTATGTTTTCTTTTTCATCTTCTTGCACTTGGGGAGTTTGAGTTTCTTCTTCCACTTCTTGAGGAAGATACACTCGCTCCTTCTCCTTTTGGCACAAGTCCATCAGTGGTTGCAAGAATTCTTTGTAATCATCATCAATTTCCTGACCCTCCAAAGTCCAATTCTGATTTGGATCAGTTCTTGCAATTTCAAGACCTTCTTCCACCGTGTCTTCGTTCATATAATGAACTGGGTTCAGTGTGGTCCTCTTAGGTGGCATCCTATCAATATCCATGAATGAAAATGAACCAATTAAAATCACACTCAATTTTTCAAACTCATCCAACACACTGAATTATTTTATCATGACTAAAACACTAAACAGTAACATATAAGTTCAATAAACATAACTAAAAATTTAAATGAACAAATGTTTAACCATAATGATTTTCAAAAACAGAATAACAAAGTTTAAAAATAACCAAGTCTACACAGCAAAACAATGACAAAGTCTGCACAGCAAAACATAAAAAACAACAATTCTCAAAATCAGATCAAAATTCTTCATGCTCAGTCAAAATCCTTCATGCTTTACTTCTTTTCATCTGCTAGCCCATCCCCCTCCTCAAAAGCATCCTGGACCCCAAGGTGTTCTGGCCAAGCAACATAGGAGTCCACGTTATTAGCAGACAGGAAGTGGAATGACCCTTGAGGTAGATTGGTCAAATCAGTAATTAAGTCGTGCATCACATTCCACATTATCATGTCCGAGCGGTGAAGAGCATCTAGCTTGCTGTGAAGCAGGCCATGGGACAATTCCAACGCATCCACACGCGTTGGGAGTGTTCGGGGTGTAGAATGAATCGGTGTAGAAGAAGCAGGTGCATCACTGCATAGACAATTTTTCTGAATGAACTTGGCAGTAATTGGGAGCCTTGGCTTAATCTTTGCTCCTTGAGAGACATCAACACCGTCAGCTTTACAAAGTTTAGTTATCAGAGATGGATGACCAAGCTGGCCAGCCCCCACAATATCAGCAGCCTTCTGAATCTCAAAAGAAATTATCTCACCCAAGTCCATGCTCAATCCAGCCATGATGACAGAGCATGTGAGATCTTCGTTCAATGATATCAGAAGTATGGGAGCATGGTGAGATATTAGAGTGCAAGAAAGTCATCCATATTTGTGCCAATTGAGTTAAATCACCTCTGAGGATTTTCTATTTTTGCCCCAATCTACTGTTAACATAATCAGCCTCAGGCTTACAAACAATGTCCAGAACTTGTTGGTAGTCCTTGTTCCTGTTTTTCCAATCAGTATAACCACAATCCAATGGAGCCCAAGGAGTAGGAGTGCCTAAGAACCAATTAATGGCTTGAGCATCAAAAGTAATTTCCTTGCCTCTTACATAGCTCTTGTGCTGTGGGAAGCCTTCCTCCACAGTAATAGCATTGGCATAAATTTCCTGTACAATAGTCACATTGGCTGGCTCGTGATAGGTAGACAGCTTGATCCAACCTCGCCGCCTCAACTCAGTCTGAAATTCCTCATATTCACCAGATGCAAGCAGAACCTTTCGCTTAGTCAAGAGGTTCTTGTTCTCAATTTCTTTATATTTTTGTTGGTGCTCGAGGGAAAGAAACCTATCAGCATCATAAGAGGAAGAACCTTTCCTCTTATTGGAAGTGAGCTTTAAGGGAGGAGCCATAACTAAAACAAATCAAGTATCTGTGCTTAGCGCTTAGCCACCTGGAATTCCTAGAATCATAAAAACACCACAAAACCCAATATACAGAATCCATTCACAAATTCTTCAAATCACTCAAGTCAACATATAAGCATTTACAAATTCTTGCTCAAATGTTCAAATCAACATATAACACCATATGCACAGATGCAAACATTCAAATCCTAGCTTCCCATAAGCAGAATCCAAAAACCCCAACTCAACAGACAAGCATCGCAAATACAGATGAAAAACCTAAACCCCTAAATCCATTGACAATGCCAGGCATGCTTTCCAAGCAGTAGGCATACAACATCACATGATTATAATCAAATAACAAAATAAAAAAATGAAATAAAAGAAAGAACAAATACCTGAAGGTGTGAGTGAGGAAACAGAGAATGAGTGATGGCAAAGGGGAGAAGTGTGTGATAATGGAAGGTGGGTGTGGGGACGAAGATATGCGTAAAGGATGAGAGAGAGATAGATGAGATGTGTGGAAAGGAGAGAAAGGAGTAGAAGGGTAATAGGAAATTGGTGAAGAAACAGAGTGGGCGGTGGAAAAGAGAGAAAGAGGAAGAGATGGGAAAGATACTTGTGGGTAATAGGAGTAGAAGGGTAATAGGAAATTTGTGGTGTTTCTATGATTCTAGGAATTCCAGGTGGCTAAGCGCTAAGCACAGATACTTGATTTGTCTCAGTTATGGCTTCTCCCTCAAAGCTCACTTCCAAGAAGAGGAAATGTTCTTCCTCTTATGATGCTGATAGGTTTTTTCCCTCGAGCACCAACAAAAATATAAAGAAATTGAGAACAAGAACCTCTTGACTGAGCGAAAGGTTCTGCTTGCATATGGTGAATATGAGGAATTTTAGACTGAGTTGAGGTGGTGAGGTTGGATCAAGCCGTTTACCTATCCCGAGCCAGCCAATGTGGCTATTGTACGGGAATTTTATGCCAATGCTATTACTGTGGAGGAGAGCTTCCCACAGCACAAGAGCTATGTAAGAGGCAAGGAAATTGCTTTTGATGCTCAAGCCATTAATCGGTTCTTAGGCACTCCTACTCCTTGAGCTCCATTGGATTGTGGTTATACTGATTGGAAAAATAGGAATAAGGACTACCAATAAGTTCTGGACATTGTTTGTAAGCCTGGGGCTGATTATGTTATCAGTAGATCGAGGCAAAAGCAGAAAATCCTCAGAGGTGATTTAACTCAGTTGGCACAAATATGGATGACTTTCTTGCACTCTAATATCTCACCGTGCTCCCATACTTCTGATATCATTGAACGAAGGTCTCTCATGCTCTATGCCATCATGGCTGGTTTGAGCATGGACTTGGGTGAGATAATTTCTTTTGAGATTCAGAAGGCTGCTGATATTGTGGGGGCTGGCCAGCTTGGTCATCCATCTCTGATAACTGAACTTTGTAAAGCTGCCGGTGTTGATGTCTCTCAAGGAGCAAAGATTAAGCCAAGGCTCCCAATTACTGCCAAGTTCATTCAGAAAAATTGTCTGTGCAGTGATGCACCTGCTTCTTCTAGACCGATTCATTCTGCACCCCGAACACTCCCTACGCGTGTGGATGCGTTGGAATTGTCCCATGGCCTGCTTCACAGCAAGCTAGATGCTTTTCATCGCTCGGACATGATAATGTGGAATGTGATGCACGACTTAATTGCCCATTTGACCAATCTACCTCAGGGGTCATTTCACTTCCTGTCTGCTAATGACGTGAACTCCTATGTTGCTTGGCCAGTACACCTTGGGGTCCAGGATGCTTTTGAGGAGGGGGATGGGCTAGCAGATGATGAGGATGAAGAGGAGTAAAGCATGAAGGATTTTGACTGAGCATGAAGAATTTTGATTTGATTTTGAGAATTGTTGTTTTTTATGTTTTGCTGTGCAAACTTTGTCATTGTTTTGCTATGTAGACTTGGTTATTTTTAGACTTTGTTATTTTGTTTTTGAAAATCATTATGGTTAAACATTTGTTCATTTAAATTTTTAGTTGTGTTTATTGAATTTATATGTTATTGTTTAGTATTTTAGTCATGATAAAATAATTCAGTGTGTTGGATGAGTTTGAAAAATTGAGAGTGATTTTAATTGATTCATTTTCATTCATGGATATTGATAGGATGCCACCTAAGAAGACCACACCGAACCCAGTTCATTATATAAACGAAGACACGGTGGAAGAAGGTTTTGAAAGTGCAAGAACTGATCCAAATCAGAATTGGACTTTGGAGGGTCAGGAAATTGATGATGATTACAAAGAATTCTTGCAACCACTTATGGACTTGTGCCAAAAGGAGAAGAAGCGGGTGTATCCTCCTCAAGAAGTGGAAGAAGAAACTCAAACACCCCAAGAGCAAGAAGATGAAAAAGAAGACATAAAGAAGGGGATGAAAATGAAGGCGTGCAAGAAAAAGACCAGAGAAGGTTCCTCTAGGAATCCTTGAGCTAAATCTCCATTTACTTTGCCTGAATTTAAATTTGAATGAATAAATGTTACCATATTTTTTTTTGTTATTTTTGTCAAAGTGTCTTGTGTTTTTTGTGGTGCTATAAAATGGTTGAATAAAATAAAAATGTTTTGAGATTATCACTCTTAGCAATTTCATTGTAGTACATTCTCCCATGTTGTTTCCCTTCCATTGAAGTTGACATTTGTAGTTGCTGTGCTTATGTGATTCTGTTTTCATAAGGATATCATAGTTTTGATGTTTGATTTGAACTCTTGTGACTAATGGCTATGGCAAAGAAATCTGGACAATTCAATGAAAATATTCAGCTGTATCTATATGAGTCCTTTGGGCCTTTGATGATAAATTCTTTGTGAGTAACACCATTGAAACTCATACTCTTGATTTTGCTTGAATCTTGTTTGAATTCAAAATTTACTTGCATGTCATAGAAATGATCAGGGCACTTCTTTTCTAGTAGCCATTTTGACTAAAAAGCTGACCTAAAAAAAAAATTTATCCCTTGTGATACCCCCCTTGAGCTAAAAGACGATGATTAATCTTTGTTGATAACCCAGATGCTTAAAAATGAAAAACAATGTTCTACCTACACCTTTTTGGATAAGAGAGCATTTTCTTGTGTTCGGGTTTAACATAAGTTTGGGGGAGTAGTATTCAAGAATTGATTTCTTTTTTTAAAAAAAAGGGTAAAGAAGAAACTCAATAATGAAAAGAGAGAAATAAAAAGAAATGGCGTAAATCTAAAAAGAAATATATATAAAAAAAGAGAAAAAAATAATAAAATAAAAGAAAGAATGAGAGAAAAAAATAAAAATAAAATAAAATAAAAAAAGACAAAGAAGAAGTTCTCTTATTCTCCTTGGTGTTTGACTTGTTTATCCTTCATCATATTCCCTTTGGCCTAACCAAGTTACATCCCAAGTAAAGACTCTTGTGATTATGCATGTATGTGAATTGTGTAAGGAGAATTGAGATGAAAAGTAAAATTGAAGTTGTAGGGTTTTAATGTGTGGTTTTGAGGGAAACACACACTTCATACACTAGAGTGATTGAGGGAAGCAGCTACATCTTGTGAGGAGCTGAGTTTCCATTGTTTTGACTGTATTGCTGATGCCATGATTATTGCTCTTTCAAGAAAGAAAATAACTGTACATTTTTGCTATGACTTCTTCTGTATGAGCAAATTCTGGATGCAAGTTAGCCATGGATGGAATCTTCTCTGAGTTTTTCATCAGTGGAGTGTGTATTACTTTGTCTTGTTGAGTTGTGATGGATCTCACTCCTTTTTGAAGTTTGTTCAACTGTTAGTTAACCTGTGTGTTGAGTTGTCTATTTTGATTTGTGTTTACTTTTGCTTGGGGACAAGTAAAGTCTTAAGTTTGGGGGAATTTGATAAATGTCTAATATGTATACCTTTATAGGTGTACATTGAGGTTGTTTATCTTTCTTTTAAGACTTGAGAGGTCGATTTATTCCATGTTTTGTGTGTTTTATTGAGTCTTTAGGAATATTGTCTTAATTGCTATTTTTAAGTAAAGCTAATGATGTTTTGATTTTTTTTGTGTAGTGGATGCAAGAGATTGAAATCCGTTGAAGCCCAATTTGAAGTTCAAGTTAAAGTTCACATATGGAAGACAGCGCTTAGCCCCAAGGTTGTGGCGCTTAGCCTGAAGAAGCCAGAAGATTAACTGATGAGTGATTAGAGAAATGCATTTCAGTACATGTCGCGCTTAGCTCCAGTCAATTTGCACTTAGCGCGACCACACATGTTGCGACATCAAAGTCATTTAATTCGCGCTTAGCGTGATTTATGCTGCACTAAGCGCTGAATGCGTCTGGAAGCATTTCTAAAAGTGGGATATTGCGCATCTGGGAAGGGATTTTTTCAGTTGGATTTTGGGACGTTTTCAGAGGAGACAAAAGCAGAAGAAGAGGAGCATTCATAGAGTTTTCATCATCTGTTTTCTTCATCTATTTTTATTTTATTAATTTGATCATGTCTAGTTAAATCACTCTTTTGTTGGGATTAGATGTGTCTAATTCTGAATCTCTTATGTATTTGACTTGATCTTTTAATATAATTCCCTACTTCTCTATGAGTGATTGATTTCTATGCTTAATGCTTGTTGTGGCTTGATCATTCATGACTTGATTCTTGATTTGGTAGACAATTGAAAAGTTGATGCTAGATCTAGATCTGAAATTAATTACCTAGTGAATCTTGAATCTAGGAATGGATCTTGGTTTATTAGTAATCTAGTAATTCCTGATCTTAATGAAAATTCACTTATTAAGTCACCTAAGGAATTGGGATTTAATTAGTGGATTTAGGCTCATTTCATCTAAGGGATTAGGATTTGAGTAAATAGAGGATTGATTTTCATAATTGAAGTTAGAAATTATATTGATTGTCATGTCATTTCATTTGGGAAAAGATTAGTGGGTCTAACCCCAGCATCTCATCTTAATTGAATTCAATTCCATTTGTGCTCACCAAGTGTTTGAGAAAATTACAAAAAAACTTTGTTCCTTTAAGCTTTGTTCCTTTAATTTCTAATTTTGTTAATTAATGTTTGAGCTCCCTTCTTTTCAAAAATATTGTTTAGATAGTGATTGATTTGTTATGTGCTAGTATTTGTCACGATCCTCGTTGGGAACGACAACCCACTCATCTCTTTATTACTTGTCACGACTTGGTATACTTCTAAATCTCATAACAAGGATAGATTTCTCTTGGATACACCCATCTGGAAATCCAAAATTCCCTCAAAGGTCAAAGCTTTTGTCTATACTGCTGTTCTTAACAGGATTAACACTAATGATATGCTTTAGAAACGCAGGCCTCTCACTGCTTTGTCTCCAAATATGTGTATTATGCGTGGTTCTGATTTGGAACCCAGTGCTCATCTCTTTTTGCATTGTTCTGCGGCTAATTATCTTTGGAATAGACTTTTTGGGATCTTTGGACAGTCTTGGGTTTGCCCGATGGATTTGCATTTTTTTCTCCTTACCAAGTTCAAAGGTTTTGGTGCTCGTAAAGATGCAAAGATCTTGGGGCAGTGCTCTGTTTATGCTGTTCTTTGGTGTATTTGGTTGGAAAAGAATGCTAGAATCTTCAAAGACTCTTTTTTGACTCTAGACTTCATTTGGGATAGGGTTACTCTTTTGGCATCCCTTTGGTGTTCTGCTCATGGTCTTTTTAGTGGTGTTTCTTTGGTAGACATGCAAAGGGATTGACATGTCTTGTTGCATGTTTTTCGCACATAAGTTTTAATTGTTTTTTGTTTTGTTTTTTTTTCTTTGGTGAGGATTCCTTATCCTCTTTCTTTGTACTCTCTTCTTCTTATTTAATAATATTTCTTTTTTTATCAAACAAAAATGTTTAGGTATAAGGGGACAACGAAATCTCTAATTGTATTGTGGAGCACTATAAAAAGGTTTACTCTTCTGATCCACTCTAGAGTATTGATGAATGCTTGCAAGTAATTCCCAAATGTGTTACTCTGAAGATGAATGCCAAGCTTACATAACCGGTCTTGGAGATGGAAATTAAAAGAGCTGTGGAGAACATAGGAAGCTTGAAAGTCCCTGGTCCAGACACCCTCAATGGCCTTTTCTTCCAAAAGCATTTGTCTATGATAAAGGCAGAGGTTTGTTCATCTATTTACAATTTTTTTGAAAAAGGAGTTCTACCTGATATAGTAAATGAAACCCAAATTGTCCTCATTCCAAAGATCCCCTTACCAAAGAACATTAAACATTACCGACCTATAAGATGTTGTAACTTCCTGTACAAAATTATCTCCAAGATAATGGTTACTAGGATGAGAGATTACCTGGATGAGCTCATTACCCAAAACCAAAGCGCTTAAGTCGGGTAGATTGATACAAGACAATATCTTAGTGGTCCATGAGATTCTCCATGCCATCAAGAGAAGAGATAAAAGAGGCAGGGAAGGGCTTGCTATCAAATTGGACATGCATAAAGCTTACGACAGATTTGAGTGAGAATTCCTAGAAAAAGCTCTGAGAGCCTATGGTTTTGAAGAAAGTTGGGTAAAGTTAATCATGCTTTGTGTGATAGGAATTTCCTACAAGTTTAAGGTCAATGGTGGTCTGAGTGCACCTCTAAAGCCCTAATGGGGGCTGAGGCAGGGGGTCCTCTATCCCCCTATTTGTTCATCATAGTTATGGATGTGTTATCTAGATTACTAAAGAGAGCAGTGGATATGGGCTCTATCTTTGGACTGAGAATTTCGGAGAGGGGGCTTGTCCTCACCTACTTGTTGTTTGCGGATGATAGTATCATGTTTGCCAAATCATCCACTGAGGAGGCATACCAACTCTTGAAAGTCCTGAACCTATTTTCTCGTGCTTCGGGCTAGAGAATTAGCACGGAGAAATCTGGGATTATCTTTGTTAGATATGTTCCACACATTATCAAAACGCTGATTTCATCAATCATGAGAATTCAACACTGGGATAGCTCGGGCAAGTATTTGGGTCTCCCAGCTGAATGAGGCAAATATAAAGGAGGGGCCTTGTCTTAGCTTAAGGAAAAAATCTTGGCTAAGCTTGAGAGTTGGAAGGAAAAGCTCCTTAATTAGGTGGGCAAGGGGGTTCTGATCAAAGCTGTTATCCAAGCCATCCCATTCTATGCAATGTCTATTGTCCACTTCCCCAAGAACTTTTGCTCCTCAATTTGTTCCAACATAGCTCGGTTTTGGTGGGCCAAACCAGGGAAAGCAAGAGGGATACACTGGAAGACATGGAGCATCCTGTCCACCAGTAAGAAGGAGGGCAGGTTGGGTTTTTAAAGACTTTGAATACATAAATACTGCCCTGCTAGCCAAGCAAGCTTGGAGAGTAATCTCTATGCCCAATTCTCTATGGTTTTAGGTCTTAAAGCACATCTATTTTCCAGAATCTGATTTTCTGCTGTTAAAAAGGCAATGAAATGCATCTTCATTGCATCTTGGGTTTGGGTCAGCTTGCTACAAGGGCGGGATTTTATAAGGAAAAATAGGCTAGGTAATGGCAACAACATACAAATTAAAGGGGACAAATGGCTAGCAAATGGTGAACTACCTTATTGACGAGTCTCAGGCTGAGTGGTATATCAGTAAGCTTAGACTTACACTTAGCCCTCAAATGACTATTGCTGCTCTCCAAACCCCTATTAGTATAACACTAGGGGAGGACAAACTTATGTGGCCACATACAAAAGCTGGCTCCTTTTATGTAAAAACAGGGTACCATGTGGCGAGGCTGGACTCCCAAGTAGGCTCCCTTACCCCGTCGACCTCTACAAGGATCCATCCAGACATCTAGAAAGTGATCTGGGACATTCCTATCCCGCCTAAGATCAAGATTTTTCTATGGAAGGCTTGTCACAACACTCTACTAGTGAATGATAACCTTTTTCTGGAAAAGACTCACTCCCTCACCCTTATGCCCTATTTTCCTCCAAAAGGAGGAGTCAGGGGAACACACTTTACTTTTGTGCCCATGGACTGGGCCTGTGTGGTTCGGATCACAAATACAATGCAACCCTGCGGAACATAATGTCACCAAGTTTGATCTCTAGCTTTAGAATATGATATAGGTGTTATCTAACAGAAAGGAATTCATGAAGGACAACCTGTGTCTTATTTGCTACATCCTATAGGCAATCTGGAAAGCAAGGAATAAGGTCATCCTATGGGCAATCTATATGATAACAAAAATCCCAACCCCCTCCTTACAATTACTAGTGCTAATTCATACAGAGGAGAATACCAAAAATCTGACCAGCAACAACAACCTTAGTCCATGGAATCAAGAATGCGTTTAAAAGCCATACGTGCTAGAGGCCCCACCTTCGGGTGTTGTCAAATGGAATGTGGACTCAGGCTTTGATAAGGAAAGATCCATGGCCTCAATCGTAGTAATTTGCAGGGACAACTTGGGGAAGCTCTTGACCGGAGAAGCGAAATGCATCCCTGCCCCCTCGTGCCTCATCGCGGATGCTTTGGCCATGAGAAAAGCCCTTCTCCTAGAAACCAACCTTGACTGGCCGCACAGCCTCTTCGAATCTGACTGCCTTCAACTCTTCGAAGCTTGTAGACAAGAGATGAAGGCTTGGGAAATCAACAGTATTGCAAATGACATTCTTCAGCTGAAGAACCAAGTGTTTAGAAGCGGTTTCCTATGGACAAAATGTGAAGGGAATGGGACTGCATATACCGTCGCAAAGGCTGCGCTTCTATGGCAACTTCCTTTGAATTGGGTTTCACACCCCTCGGAGTTGCTGGTTCAAAAGCTGTCCTTAGATTCCATCACGTGTAGCTTTACAAGGGATAGGCAGTGGCCCTTTTGTCTCCTGGAGGCTTTGCCTTATGGAGTTCTCATTTGTATATTGTTTGGGCTTTGGCCTGCTTCTTAATGAATGAGGACTTTTAGGCCGAAAAACAAAACCAAAGGGGAAGGAGTAAGAAAAATCAAAATAAGACAATAGTTTTTCAAAGTAATTTTTGAAGATTAACAGAATAAAAATTGCGTAAGTAGTTTTATAATAGAATGGAACATAGTTTTTCAAAGTTGGAAAACGTGCCTAAGTCCCAAGAACCCAGAAAAAAAAGAAAAATATATATGATCAGCAACAAGCAAAGTAATTTTTGTAAGAACCATTTAAGAACTTGTTAGTCATCATCACTCGATGAGTCTTGTAAGATCTGCAAGAAGATTCTTGTCTCATGATTAATATGCTTCAAAGTTCAAACACATTTACTAATCAGTCCTGCTAATAAGAGTAAGACATATGGGCATGTTACTTCGCTGTTAAAATGACGTTTTTATGACTTGAGTTTCAAATGATTCACATCATTTTGTTGTGACTATTTTTGCGCCATAGAGAGTAGGTTAGTGGTATAGGAGGCAAGACCGTCACATTATTATGTGCCTCAAACTTCATATCTTTTTTTTTTTTTTGGGTCAAACTTAAACTTCATATCTTTGTGACCATTTTGTGACAGAGTGTTAAGACTTTAGATAGAGATCGTCCCCCACTCAGTATGGGCCATGGGCCCATAACCCCATTTAAATTTTATTTGTTAAATATAATAAATATAATTGTCTGACACTTGTATAAAACATAAAATTAACATACACTATAAGGGTGTACATTGGATTGGATTAACCCAATGAACTCGAAAAATTGACCCAAACCAATGAAATTGGTTCGATTTAACTTGGGTCATTGAGTCAACTCATTTCAAACCCGATTAAACCCGAACAAGAATGGTTTGGTTCACGAGTTGTGTCATTCTTAACCCGATGACCCATGTATCCGAATATAGACTCGATGGCTTAAACGTGCATTTCACTATCCCTTACTTTAGACTCAATTCTGAATTTCTCACATGAGAATCCTTAACCCCACCAAGCTAAAGTGGAGCCCTAATCCTTGCCTGCAAAATGTGAAGCCTACACCATTGCCTCTTCCCCTTCCTGTGTGAAGTCTATGTATAGCATCTACCATGTGAAGCCTTTGTTGCCATGGGTGTAAGGTGTTGGTCTGAGTCATATGATTTCAAGTGCGTAGCCTATGCCGTCATCAACACCATTAAGTGGTTCAGGTGCATGCGCCATTTCCTTCGACCTTACCTTCATCTAAGCATCTAAGCTATCGAAGAACGACCAAGAAAAAGCAAGAGTCATGTTGCAATAGAAAACCTATGGGTGCTGGTTGGCAACGTCCTACGAGTCTTTCAGGTGGAGGTTGAGCTTTGGATGACTAGACCTATAGTTCTATTACTTTTCTTTCTTAGCTTGTAGTCTTGTACCAAGAAACACAAAGTTGGTGTCTTTTTTTTTTTTTATGGATTTGTCTAACAAATTAATGCTAATTTGTATATTTTAGGATTCTTGTGGTGGATTTGTATGCTGTTCTTGGTTTTCTTTTCTGTTATTCTAGCTTTTTGGCTAAGAAAAAAAAATGTGACAACTCGAACCCCAAATCGAACCTAATTTTGGTCTAGGTTAAACTCAAACCAAACCAACCCGTGAACACCTCTAGTACACTAGGTATTTAACCTATGTAACAAATCTAGAGATTTAGTGAAAATGAACTTGCATTTAAGTGGGAGATCTATCTCCAACATATATACAAGGGTAACAAAGTGAAATGCAAATGAAATGAAAGCTAACTAATTATAAATGAGGTTAATTAACTAACAACAAAAGTAACTAATTTTGGAAACGAGTAAATGAACACTTTAGTCCCTAAAAAAAGTTTACACACATATTTATCCTTGGAAATTTATCCATCATATCATGTTAATTCTTTTGTTAACCACCTATATTAAATCCCAATAGACTTGATTATGTGTACTGTTAAGTACCAAATAGGATCCCATGTGTCCAAAATTTTAACATGTATCCCTACCCAAAGCGCATGTTGGAGGAAGGAAGGGTTCACCATAAACAGAGGTTAATCCCAACCTAAATCCTTAATCTTCTTCCTTCACAATTTCGAACAACATAGAAGGAGCTCCATCATACCTTAATTGCTGCAGGGGTGTGGTCTGTTTGAAGATGGAAGGAGAATTTGTGTAGACTTTAAAGGTGAATTCAGGAGTTAGTGGTTCATCGGTGATGGGGTGCAGATGAGGTGCACATGTTTCACCGAAGAAGTGTGGATGCAGACAATAAGCATAGATTTATACTTCGAAGAAGACAGAGAGTTATGGTCGTCGATTTCTTTCGTGCCTTTTTCTAGAGAGATAGAGAATGGACTTATGGCTTATTCCAATGGTTGGATTATGAAGCTGTGATAGTGGATGAAAGGGAAGAAAGAAATGACCTTCAAGTTGTTAATGAGCTTAGGAATAGAATTGTGATGTGTGAAGAGGAAGTGAAAAAAGGAAACTAGTGAATGAGATTTTGTTTTTTTGTTTTTGGTCTTGTTTGCTATGGGTTGTTTAGCATATAAATGGGACTGAAAAGGAATCACTGTGTGAATATACTATAAGGAACTTTCATTTAATTGTTGTTATTAATGTAAGTGTTAGTTTGGATGAATGTGTGGTTTATGTTATGTATAATGTGATCAATGTTTACTATGTTGGAAGAAATGTAATATGTTAATTACACCGTAATCAATATGCAGTGATAACAATAATAACAATGATATAAAACTGAAAGCATAATGATACAAGAAACACCAACTTGGTGGTATATTATGCTTTAACTTAGAGTAAGTACATCTTGTTGCATATGGCCTTATTTAAAACAAAAGTACATTGGTATCTATAATCACATGGCCATGCTTACAAACCAAAAAACAAAAGCATAACAATATGTCAACCCCACATGGATAACCATTACAAGACAATATCCAACATGGTGCTTAATCCAAAAAACCAAAATCCAAAATCCAAGAAGTCATATTCATATCCAGCACATTAAACCTAGTATCCAAAACCCTAATACCAACTTCCAAAACCCAAGATACAAAATCATAAAGCCTATCAATAAACCCCCTGTCATAGTTTAGTTGAACTTGGTCCACTGCTATTGGATGAAGCTTGGGATGAAATGATTGAAGAGAACTTTGTGGATATGGCTCGACTTGTTTTTACAAAGGTTTCTTTAGTCACATAAGGCTAGCCCCTCTAGTTGAAGTATGCTTTATGAATATTTCCAAGCAAGTTCCTTACTTGTTGAGGTGGTTTGAATCGTCCATATATGGTATGTGGAGGTCCAATTTCTAATTGTGTGACTAGTGCAGGTGGCCTAAAGTTTGGTCCTCTAGAAGGTGCATTGCCAATCCCTAACCTCCATTGCAATATGTTTATAAAGTAATGGAAAATAATTAGCCAAAATGTGACTACAGAAATAGAACATAACACAACATGAAAAGATAGATCTTTTTACTTGTTGCTATGATACCGATGGTCTATTAACTTGAGATTTTTGAGTATTTCATTCAAGTTTAATTTGAGCTACATTTCTATTTAAGTTGCAGTTAGTTGAGGGTCTTTTGCCTTCACTTTTTTTCCTATTATCTTTCACTGGTGCTCTTTCACAACCCTTAATATTATGACTTATCCCTTTGCATTTTCCACACTTAGTTTCCTTATAATTTCTCTTTAGCTTATATGGGTTTTGAGGTTCATCTTAGTCCTTCTTCTTGTGCTTTTTAGGTCTTATTGCTTGCCTCTTAAATGGTTGATCAATTGCTTCCATATTGGTTATTTTCCAATATTCTTGGTTTACAACAGGTTGAATGTGATGCTCGTACAACTTATGGTATGTATCCATCGAATACCAAGGGTGCACATATTGTTCTGGATGCAAATTATTGTATGAAAGAGTTGCTATGACATACATGCAAGAGATTCCAGTTAAATCTCATTTCCCTACAGGAGCAAGTTCCTTTACCAAGATCCAATTTTCCCTTTCTAGGTAGGCATGCAACCTCAAACTTATACCCAACAAGGTCTTTTGTCCATGCAAGAGATTCCAGTTAAATCTCATTTCCCTACAGGAGCAAGTTCCTTCACCAAGATCCACTTTACACTTTCTAGGTAGGATACAACCTCAAACTTATACCCAACAAGGTCTCTTGTCCATGTGGGTACCCAATATCTGCTTAGTTTTCTATTTCCTTCCAACTTGCTCTAAGCTTTTGGTGTGATTGGACCACTGTATCTTGATAACCTTATATGTTCCTCTTCCATCTTCCTTAAGATGTGATTCTTTATTTCCTCAGCCATGGTGAGTATTGGTTTTCCTCTGTACTTAACTATAGCCCTATTGAATTACTCACAACTGTTATTTAACAATCTGTCACATTTGGTAAATGGGAAGAATCCTGCCTTAGTCCAATGCTAAGGTGGAATCCTGCATAACAACCTCCAAGTATTCTTGGACTTCCTCTTTATAACCTCCATCTTTTGTTGAAACTCATTCATAGTAATTGTCTTAGCAATCTCCTAAACCATGTCTCTTAGATCCTTATTCTCAAATACCTTGCAAAAATTAGTTCACACATGCCTAACATAAAATTTGTGTCTAATTCTTAGTATGGAATCCTCCATTACAGGTAATAAGCCCTAAACAAAAAAAAAAGTTTAGTTCAACCAATGGAAAACCAAACAAGCAAAAAACATAGCAAGTAATTTCAAATCAAACACAACATACCTTCTATTGATTAGTGATTAAGTCTCATCCATGTTGCTTGTAGTCTCCAATGTCATCCAGCAGAATCTTCAACAAACACTTCCAAGAATCTTTGGTCTCTATGTCCACAATGGCATATGCATGAACATAATAAGCATTGTTCCCATCCATACCAACAACTGCTAATAGTTGACTCCTATAATGCCCTTATAAATGACACTTATCAAAGCCTATAAGGGACCTACAGCCAGCCTTGAAACCTTTCTTACAACCATCTAAACACACATAAACCTTTAAAAGGTAGGCATTTTAGTGAATAGGTTTGTTGGTTCCATTTTTAGTTCCAAACTAGAACTTGGGTTAGTTCTAATTAACTCATCCATATAATCCCTTATCTTTTGAGTATTGCTCTTTTTCTGAGCCCTTAAACAATTCCTTTGATATCTTCATGGCCTTATGTATTTTGACATCAGTATAATGGACACCAAAACCTTCTTTAATGTGATTAAATGCTTCCTTGGCAGTCAAATCGGGTTTAGTCCTCATCAGTGAGGCCATTTTCTTTGCAACCCAATTCTTATTTACTTTGAGATTCATATATTGTCTATTGCACGTAGGGGTGATCACGGGTCGGGTTGGGTCGGGTCGGGTCGGGTTTGGGGGTAAAAAAAATCCAAACCAACTAAATGAATTCGGGTCGGGTCGGGTCGGGTTGGGTTGTGGAAAAAAAATTTAAGTAACCCGAACCGAACCAACCCGATTAGAATCGGGTTGGTTCGGGTTGGGTAATCGGGGTCGGTCGGGTTCGCGGGTTGGGTAATCAGGTTCGTGGGTTGGGTAATCGGGTTGGTCGGGTTGTGCACCTTAAGTGGCCGGGTTAGGCAAAACGATATCGTTTTATTCGGGTAATCGGGTCATTAAGTCGGGTCCTTGGACCCGTCACCTGAACCAATTAATGGACGGGTTGGTCAGGTTTTACCCGAACGGACCCGATTACCCGAACCAACCCGAACCAATTAAGTTGGATCGAGTCGGGTTGTTCAGGTCGTCGGGTCGGGTTGGGTAAATGTGCACCCCTAGTTGCACGTGCGTTTGTCTAAAAGTGTTTTAATTTGAAAACTTCTTGTTTGATTACTCTAAGAACAAAAAACCTCCCATAGGCAGCCTTCCATCACACATCTCACTCTAGCCCTAGTTTTATCATTCTTCACAAACTTGTACTCCTTGCCTAGTTCCGCATTGTACTCTCTCACATCTTCCTTGAAAACATATAGACTTCAAAATTCCATGCTGAACTCTTGAGACACTTCTCCAAATCCTACAGAGACATTAAATTCAAAGTAGACCTCCTTGAAGTTGTCTTTCTTATCAGATAAGGATTGGTATAGATCTGGACAATCCTTAAAATGGTATTCATCTTCTTCTATAGGCTGAAAGTAGGCATGTGATTTGAACCTATCATTCCTTCTATGATTGGTTATTACATTTCCACTATGCATAACTTAGTCATTTATCCCATTTACAAGGTTTAAATCATTACCATTTTTGTTCCTAACATATGTCATATACTCATGGTCCACCTCATCCTATGTGTTATCAAGATATTCAATCACTAGCTTGTATGTTTCATCCTCTACACTATCATCATTGTTACTTTCAATGGTTTCACTTTCACTATCATCCTCCTCTACACCCTCATATGCACCTTCATCATGTGCGTTAAACTACTCACTTTCACCATTTTCCCCTTCACTAACACCCTCCTTTTCACCTTCATCTTGTGCATTAACCTTATCACCTTCATCATTTTGAATTTCACTAACAACCTCCTTTGCACCCTCAATAACATGGTCAACTAGATAAATGACTTGTAGAAGTTGTCTTCCTTATCAAATAAGGATTGGTACAGACCTGGACACTCCTAAATAATGGTATTCATCTTCTTCTATAGGCTGAAAGTGGGCATTTGATTTGAACATATTATTACTTCCTTCTATGATTGGTTGTCACATTTTCACTGTCCACAACTTTGTCATTTATCTCATTTACAAGGTTCAAATCATTATGATGCAGAATTAATATGTTTCAAACCCAAGTGTATGTTGTCTCAAGTAATAAAGTCTCAGAAGTCCAATGTCGATCCACAGGGAATTGATGAAGAAAAATTCTTTGAGGTAAAGAAGAGATTTGTCACAACCATAAAGGTGATAAAATTTGTTCACAATTAAAAAAAGATTAGCTTGAGTTAGGAGATCCACTCTTGGTAAGTAAATTAAGGATAAGATTAATTCTTTTTATAACGCAATTAGAATCTACGCATAACGGAGGTTCCAATTGGAAAATACAGCATTCAAAGTTTATTTAAGATTATATATGTAATTATATTATGATTTCTTTAATTATCTACAAACGTCAACACTTGTAAATAGGTTCAAGCATTTATTGTGTCAATCTCTTGTCTACAACAAATCAAGATCTCCACTTTACAAGGAGGGTTAATAACGCCAACACTTGTAAATGAGTTTAAGTATTCATTGTGTCAATCTCTTATCTACAACAAATCAAGATCTTCACTTTACAAGGAGGGTTTCTAAATTGATTGGAAACAAAATACAACACATATAATGATTACTTGATAATATATCATTCAAGTACAAGAAAGAGATTAATCTAACCTTATTTTATTACCAAAAATTTTACCTTTTCACTTAAGTAAAATAAAAATTAGTTACTCATAAACAAGAAGAAAAGAAAGAGAGAAGAAGAAGAAGAAGAACATAACTTCTATTTAGAACAAAAGAAAATTACTACAAGAGAAACAAATTATACAAGAACATGATCTTGATATCTAAAGCAAGATGATTCTAATGAGCAACCAATAGTACCCTATTATAGAACATGAAGGGCACACAATGACAAGGGAATTGTTTAATGAGTGGGTGGATGAGTGAAAAATTATTGTCATGGTTGTCTCCCCACTCAACCAATTCAGCTATCTTCACAAGACTATAACTCTATCATAACGTCACCTTTTGCATAAGTGATCTTCATGAAAGTTGAAGGGTTTTATCTCAGTTTTCCAATGCCACTGGTTTCAGCACAATCTAACTCCTGCAGCCCAAGATATGACCCAATCTTTGCACAATGTTCGGGTTCCAACAACAACACCTTTGTTCTGATATCTAGGTCCAATATGACCTACTAGACATCCGAATTTACTCTTACGTTCTTCATGAAAGTTATAGATTTGGGTCTTAGATTTCATTTGGGCTTAGTTTGGTGTCAATTTAACTCATATAGATTAAGAAATGGTCTGATGAGTGAGCAGAGGTAAAGTTGTCAAGATCAGCATTTTGGCTCTTACTTCTACTTCAATTTAAATTATTCAAATGTGTGATTATGCTCTTGAGGTCTCATGAAAGTTGTAGAGAATTGTCTTAACTTTCCTACAAGACCAAAATCACATCAATAAAATATTTGTAACTCAAATTATAATCAATTTACTGAACGTTACTAAATAGACAAATTAAGGTCAATTCATGCAATAATTCTTTCAATGATCCAATTAAACTCAATATCATAAAATGTGACAAAGCCAACTTAATTAAGTCCAATTGAACCTTAAGAAGCCCACTGAGAGGATTATTAAATGTATAAAATATATTGAACCTTAAGAAGCCCACTGAGAGGATTATTAAATGTATAAAATATATTGCTATCACATTACCATTTTTGTTCCTAACAGATGTCATATACTCATGGTCCTCCTTATCTTATGTGTTATAAAAAAATTTAATCACAAGCTTGTATGTTTCATCCTTTACACTATCATTATTGTTTCTTTCAGTGGTTTCACCTTCAGTATCATCCTTCTCTACACCCTCATCTGCACCTTCATCATGTATGTTAAACTCCTCACTTTCACCATTTTCCCCTTCACTACCACCCTCATTTACACCCTCATCCTGTGCATTAACCTCCTTACCTTCACCATTTTCACTTTCACTAACAACCTCCTTTGCATCCTCATTAACATGGTCAACTGGATAAATGACTTGTAGAAGTTATCTTCCTTATTAGATGAGGATTGGTACATATATGGGCACTCCTCAAAATGGTATTCATCTTCTTCTACAGGTTGAAAATGGGTATGTGATTTGAACCTATCATTTCTTTTGTGATTGCTTGTCACATTTCCACTGTCTACAACTTTTTCATTTATTTCATTTATAAGGTTCAAATAAATTTTATTTTGGTTCCTAATGGATGTCATATACTCATGGTCCACTTTATCCTATGTGTTATCAGAAAAATCAATCATGGCTTGTATGTTTCATCCTCTACACTATCATCATTGTTAATTTCAGTGATTTCACCTTCGCTATCATCTACCTCTACACCCTCATCTGCACCTTCATCGTGTACATTAAACTCCTCACTTTCACTATTTTCTCCTTCACCAACACCCTCCTTTATACCCTCATCCTGTACATTAACCTCTTCACCTTCACCATTTTCACCTTCACTAACAACCTCTTTTGCCCCTTCATTAACACTGTCAACTGGATAAATGACTTGTAGAAGTTGTCTTCCTTATCAGATGAGGATTGGTACAGATCTGGACACCCCTCAAATTGGTATTCATCTTCTTCTATAGGATGAAAATAGGCTTGTGATTTGAACTTATCATTCCTTCTATGATTGGTGGTCACATTTCCATTATTCACAACTTTGTCATTTATCCCATTTACAAAGTTCAAGTCATTACCATTTTTGTTCCTAACAGATGTCATATACTCATGGTCCACCTTATCCTATGTGTTATCAAAAAAATCAATCACTGGTTTGTATGTTTCATCCTCTACACTATCATCATTGTTACTTTCAGTGGTTTCACCTTCACTGTCATCCTCCTCTACATCCTCATCTGCACCTTCATCATGTATGTTAAACTCCTCACTTTCACCATTTCCCCCTTCACCAACACCCTCATTTACACCCTCATGCTGTACATTAACCTCCCCACCTTCACCATTTTAACTTTTACTAACAACCTTCTTTGCACCCTCATTAGCACTATCAACTAGATAAATGACTTGTAGAGGTTGTTCATCAAGTGCATGAAGCACCTCCACTTCATCATCACTATCACCTCCTCAAACATCATCATGTACTTCATCCCTAATCTCTTCTACATTTTCATGTTCTTCCTACCCATCATGTTGTAGTCCTACCCTACCACATTCTCCCTCTTAGTGGTGGATGCCTTATCACACAATTGTCAAAATAAACCTCTACTTCCTCTGCCTCTAAATAGTGTTTCATTAACTCTAGGGTATCCTTATCATTATTTAATGGCTTTAAGCCATCTTCCAAAGACAACCTAAGAACAACCCAAAAACACTTATCATAAAATGCCTAAAGACCAAAGTAATGCTATTTAAACAGGGAGTTTATAACAGGAATTGAAAAATAATCAAGTTCAAAATAATTCCACACATCAACTTCTCCATTAGTGTAACTATTCTTTTATCTATTAAACCAAGCCCCTAGGTGTAAAACTCGGTCTACCTTGTCTGGCATTATGCACTACAAGTAAACACACACACACACAAACAGACAAACCTAAAATCACTATTTTATTTTATAAACATTCAATAATCTAATCACACCAAAAGTCATGAATACAACAAAGGGACCACATGAAATAATACTATTGTTAAATTTGGCAAGTGCACCGAATCGCAAAAGTAATTAAGAGTGAGTGAGTATCGTCCCACGAGGATTAAGTGACTAATTATTAAGTTCGCTAAAATTGACACTATATAAGCTAACGAAAAAGAGAGTTGTTGCAAATATAATTAAAAAGAAAATTTAAAGTAGAGACTATTAAAAGAATTAAAGTAAGTAAACAAAGCAGTAAATCAAAGGGTGAAAAAATAATGGTATTAAAGCGTTAGGGTTCTGACTTCACTTGAACTCTTTGAATGCACATTCAAATATTAGTTTAATTATGTTTTATTTTAATGATTTATGGTCAATTCCCATAATTAATTAATACCCAATCCCTTGGTATATTAATCCTCTTACATTATTTGGAATCAATTAATCTCTTAGTCTAACCCCAAATAGAAAGACAGTATCAAGAACAAGGGAATTAAAAGAAAGACCACATAACCCACAATGTCTATTTCTAACGATTGTAGAAATTATGATGTTTATCACAAGTTCTAGGTTCGGGCACAATTTTTCCAAATCATACATAAACCTAAAGTTCATTCCCAAATTGATCAGAGTTAGAAAAGTATTAAAAATAGAGATAAACACATAAATCATGAAATAAAAATATAAATTAAACTCATAAATGAAGTTACGTCATCAAAGTTCAAGATTCATCATCCCCCTAACAAAAGGAATTTAGTTACACATAGAGAAAGAAGAACACAGAGAAAAATTTGAAAAACTCCATTAAAGATAAGTAGAAAGGTGAAGAATATTCCTAGTCTTCAAGCCTTGTTGCACCCACACCAAATTAGGATTCATGTCCTTGCTTCTCTTTCTAACGACTGCTGGATAATGTGTTCAATTTGGTGAATCTTCCTTATTTATAAAAATAACGTGTCATCCTATGCAACCAGCGCCTGAGCGTTAGGTTTCTAGCGCCTGAGCGCTGGACGTCTAAAGAATTCAATTTCACGCTGCCAACTGTGCGCTTGAGCGCTTAGTCATAAGTGCCTAAGCGCTGAACGATCAGAAAGATTGCCTTCGCTCTACTGGCTTTCCAGCGCCTGAGCGCAGGACCACAAGAATGTGAATTTTCAATTTTTCTTTCTCGTGCAAGCGTCCAGTCTTCTTCCATGAATAATTCCCTAACAAAAACAAATAAAACACATAATAAGAAAACAATAAAAACATAATAAACTTGAGAACAAAACTCAATCAACAAGATTAAAAGAGGATGAAAACCTAGAATTTGAATCGTAAAAATATGAATTTTTGAAGGTTTATCAAATATAACCAACAACCAATGCAGAATAAATAGGGAGAGGAACCATATTTTTCTTCCATGGACCACACAAAGTGTCCACCCATGGAGAATCTTTGGGGAAAGGAATGGTTTGTGGTTATAATTGAGCAAGGCAGTTGACAACTTCAAGATTCTCACCTCAAAAGCTCCTATCAATGGTCTTGATTCTCCCACCCCATAGTGATGATTTTGATGAGAGATTTGTGAAATGAGAGATTAGGGTTTTGGGAATAAAGAGACCGTTTACTGATTTGAGAGAAAATCCATCACTTCTTCTTGCCCTAGATGAGACGGTGCATTGTGTAGGGATACATGTGGAAAAAATTGACTTGTAGAATCCTATTTGGCACGTAATAGTACATGTAATCAAGTTTGTTAGTATTTAATGTAAGTGGTAAATAGAAGGATTAACATGATAGGATGGATAAACTTCCAAGGATGAATGTGTGTGTAAAGAATTTTTTAGGGACTAAATTTGGAAACTAACTAATCTAAAAAAAATCAAATTACTAATTAAGGAAGTTGAAAAAGCTTCAATATGAGGCTTAGTAGTTGCTTTGGGCCTAAGCTGCATGTTGGACTTGCATATCCAATGACACTTCATGCAAGTTGGAGAATGTATATCACACATTCTAGGTTTGGATTGGATGGCATGGAAAGGACAAGAACAAAGTGATTTGGTACCAAATCATCTAATTGGTTAGAAGATGAGAATGGCAAGAGATGGATAAGACCATATTGGAGTTTTTATTGAACAAAGTTGGCAATCTAGTTCCATGTGTTTTGTTCTTTTATGAAAGATGAGATTATAGGCTATATGAATGGTGAAGTTATTATTATAATAAAGGGAAGCTAGATGGGTAATGAGGATGTTTGTGTCACGTAGCAAGTAAGTTAACCACTGTATTTCGCAAGTGGTAGCAGCCTAGACTTGATGTTTAGCCTTAGAAGATGATCTAGAAACAATGGTTTGCTTCTTTGATTTCTAATATATCAAAAAAGGGGCCAAGATAAATGCAAAACCTAATAATTGATCTTCTTGTATGTACACAACCTCCTTAATATGCATCACTAAAGCCTTTTAACTTGAGATTAGAATTGGAAAGGAGAAAAATTCAATGTCTCAGGGAAACTTTGATGATTCTCAGAATTCTGAGGGCAACCTAACTAATGATGAATATGGTTGTAGTATAAGCTAAAAATTGAAACTGCTACACTACAAAGGTAATATTAGGACAAGTGCTTGTTAAGTAAAGTAGCCATCCTATTAGTCTTTTGTAGGAGTGAATATCATAATAAAGTTCACCTTGATCCTTGGAGAGCTTGAGTGAACTATCCATAGGAGTTGAAGCAAGTTTAGAACTAAGTAATATAGCATCTGATAATAAATCCAAACTATATTTCCTTTGGGGGAAAGATGATTCCTTTGTTGGATCTTGCTATTTCCCATCATAAGAAACACTTCAGTTTTATTAAGTTCTTAATTCTGAATCGAGCATTTAGGAATCGCTTCATGTTGTGGATCTCGAAGTTGTAATTACCAACAAGAATAACATCATATGCATTAATGCAGATTATAAGTTATAAACCCACGTGCAGGTTGTTTCAAGTAATAAAATCTTGGGAGTCCGAGGTCGATCCACAGGGAATTAATGAAGAAAAATTCTTTGAGGTAAGGAGAATATTTGTCACAATACTAAAGGTGATAAAAGTTGTTCACAGATGAAAAAAATTTACTTGGGTTAGGAGATCCACTCTTGGTAATAAATTAAAGACAAAATTATTTCTTTTTATAACTCAATTGAAATCACACATAATGGAGGTTCCAATCGAAAAATATAACATTTAAAGTTCAATTAAGACTATATATGTAATCACATTATGGTTTCTTTAATTATCCACCAACACTTATAAATGGTCTCAAGCATCCACTGTGCCAACGTCTTGTCTATAATGAATCAAGATCTTCATTATACAAGAAGAGTTTCTAAATTGATTGGAAACAACATACAACACATATAATGATCACTTAAAAATATACCATTTAAACACAAGAAGAAAATTAATCTAACCTCAACTTATTACCGAAAGCTTCACCCTTTCACCCAAGCAAAATAAAAATTAGTTACTCATGAATTAAGAAGAAAGAAAGAAAGAAGAAGAAGAAGATGAACATAATTTCAATTTAAAACAAAAGAAAACTACATAAAAGAAACAATTAACAAGCGTGATCATAATCTCTAAGCTAACCCTCTCAAATGATCAGCCATTGCTTCTTTTTATAGAGCGTGAGGAGTACAAAATGACAAAGGGTTGATTAATGAGTGAGTGGATGAGTGAATGAATGAGTGAAAAATGCCAAATAGTAGTTTGATGAGTGAAAAATTATTGAGATTCTTTGTCTTTGAAATGTTTCAATTCTGAGCTCATGGCTTGTGTCATTTATTGGACAAGTGGTCTTCATAAGAGTTGTAGAAAATTGTCTTAACTTTCCACAGCCACCAGTTTCAGCTCAAAAGACTACCTATAGCCCAAGATATGGCCCAATTACTGCACAGTATTCAGGCCCAATTACAGCCCATCTATTCTGACTTCCAAGCCCAATATGACCTTCAATAAGTGCAATCTGACTTTTGTGTTCTCATGAAAGTTGTAGATATGGATCTTAACTTTCAAATGGCACCGGTTTCAGTCCAAAAGCTCTCCTATATCTTAAGATATGGTATGATGAGTACGCATAGGTTAAGCTGTCAGGTTCAGAATTTTGGATCTTGCTTCAACTCCAATTTAAATTATCAAAACCTGTGATATGGATCTTAAGGTCTTCATGAAAGTTGTAGAGAATTGTCTTAACTTTTCAACAAGACCAGAATCACATCAATCAGATATTTGAAACTCAAATTGTAGCTAGTTTACTGAAAAAGTCAAACGAGAAGATTATACAATGAATAAAATATATTGCTATCAAGTGAATAGTTATTAGAGAATTATCTTAGCTTTCCAACAAGACTAGAATCACATCAATTACATAATTGCAACTCAAATTGTAGCCAGTTAACTTAAGAATACAATCACCCAAATTAATGACAATTCAAGCAATAATTTCTTCAATGATCCAATTAAGCTTAATTTCATAAAATGTGATAAAACTAACTTTATTAAGCCAAATTGAACCTTAAGAATCCAAGTAAGAGGATTATAAAATAAATAAATTATATTGCTATCATGCATAAACCAATAGTTCTATAAAGGAACCAATAATGTGTTTGATGAACAGAGAGTGATCTGAATGAGATTATTTGTAATTGATGTACTATATGGTTGTGGACAATTTGGAAAACTACTACCAACTAGCTTGCTTGAGACCATATAATGACTTATATAATTTATAAACTTGTATAGGTTTTGTTAAACTAAAATCTTGAGGTAGACTCACGTAGACCCTCTTTGTGAGATCTCCATGTAAGAATACATTGTTTACATCAAGATGAAGAAGGTACCAACTAATGGAAGAAATAATGGAAAGTCGTAGCCTCACTTTAGTCATCTTTGCAACAGGAGGATAGGTCTCAAAGCAGTCAAGCCCTTCTGTCTATGTATAACCCTTAGCAACAAGCCTTGCCTTATACATTTCAATAGACCTAACAGACCTATAGTTGATTTTATATATCCATTAGCACCTTGTAGGTGCTTTCCTTTTAGGAAGATCAACAAGAATCCAAGTTTAATTTTGTTAAAGCTTCAACCTCAACCTGCATACCTCTCTCCAGTAGTTAAGTTTCACAAGTTAGGAGTAAGTTCTAGGTTCATTAGAGGTGGAAAATGTTTAGGGTAAATCTCAAATGATGTGAGGATAAGCTGTGATAGAAAAAGAAAAGAGGAGAAAGGATAGAGAGTACCTTTGGAATCATTACTTGCAAGATCATTGGGAGCTACCAATGAGGAAGATAGGTTATAGTGATAGTCTTCGAGGTAATCAAGTTTTCTTTTAGGTTTAGAAGATTTCTATAAGCTTGTTGTTTAGTGTAAGTATTAGTACAATGGGAACAAAATGGTGTGTGTCTGCAAGTGGTCGTATGTAGTGATTGGTATTTTGTGGGATTTGGTTTCCCTGTGCACATGGTGGTGTGTAGGTGAAGTATAGGGTTGTAGTTGGGTGAGGAAATTAGGGGATCATTAACAACACCTAGGGTGTGATGTAGAGAATGAAAATGGAAATGGAAATGTTGTTCACGAAACACAACATTTGTTAAAGGAAAAATTTCCCTTTTGTTGACACCAAAGAGGACATAGCCTTTTGTCTTAGTTCTGAATCCAAGGAAGATGCATTTATTTGCTCTAGGATCCGATTTGATTATGTTATTTGCTAGGATTGAGCCATAGCAAAGTGACCCAAACACTCTTAGGTTGGACATATCAGGGGATTTTTTACGAAGAATTTCATATGGGCTTTTGTTGTCTAGTACAGATGTGGGAATTTTATTTATCAAGTAAATGGAGTGGATTATATAGCATAGGACCAAAAGACCTTATGAAGATTAGCTTGAAAAATTAATGATCTTATAATATTAAGAATGTTAGAGGTGGCAAAGCGGTCCAACTCGCCCTGACCCGTTGCGAGTTGGCCAAACATAAGGTGGGGCTGGTTGACTTGTTTTTGGAATATGAGTTGGAAGTGTCAACCCAACTTGTTTTGTGACGGGTTGGTGGGTCAGCCTGCCTAAAATTATAAAAAAAACAAAAAAAAACATCAAGTTAGCGGGTTAGATGGGTCAACTTGTCAAAAAATGAACAAAAAGACGGGTTAGGCGGGTCCTAACCCACCACAAAAAAAAAATAACCGACTCGACCAGTCAATCTGCCTCGTCTCTGCCCACCTCAATCTGCAAGTTATGCTAGACGAGTTTAAATAACCTATTTTAAAAAATAGGTTGCAAAATGCAACCAAACCTATCATTTTTGGTGGGTTAAACAGGTCGACATGCCGAGTTCGATCCATTTTGCCTTCTCTAAAAAATATGTTGATGTCTCCTCTCAACAATGACATTATATTAAGGGGTCTCAACGCATAAGGTTTGGTGTATAATAAGATAATAATAAAGTAAGAAAAGTGAAAGCTTATACTTTCGTGTAGTAGTAGAGAAAATGTTGCGTGCAAGCTTAAACATTTGTCAACTTTTCTGCTTATAAAGGTCTTTAAACTTATACAACAACAACATTGGATTTCCTTTACTAAATTAATATAAATTGAATGCTTCAACAAGTCTTCATTTTGAATCCTATATTTCTGTAGCATTTGAAGTTTTTTTAGAGAGAAACAATGAGATAAACTGACAGAGAAAACAAAGATAAAGCTTACGAAAAAGAAACAATAGAGAGAAGAGCCATTCTTGGTGGAAGAATGAAAGGCAATGGTCTTGGCAGAGGAACAGAACGCAAAGTCCATGGAAGAAGAGTAGAACCTTTTCATCAAGATAGAGTAGTTCTAAATCTCAAAGATGCCCCCTCTTATATGAGGCAGCAAGATGACGCTACTTTTGTCAAGCTAATGTTTTTATTTTTTTAATCGGTCAGCATTGGAACCAGTAGGTCACACAAGTTATAGCGAGTTTGACCGGTATTAATTGGTTTAGCTAGAAAACTCATTATAAGCTTCAACCAAACTAGCCAAAGAGTTAGTTCACCAAGTTTTCAGTTTGATCAGCTGGTTAGTCTGGTTCATACAACTATAGTTCTAATTGCCTTGACCTTGGTTTTAAATTGAGTTTCAACAAGTGTAATGAGTGATTAAAGATATGTTTAAGCTTCAGATTTATTTTTCATCAACTAAATCCATGTATTTCGTGAGAGATCATTAACTATGGTGAGAAAGAACTTATGTCCATGGATGGAAGTGATAGAGGCAACCCCCCATATGTTAGCATGTAAGTAACAAATAAAAATTTTATTGGATTTTCATGTACTAAGTGAATATGGGAGTTTCCTTAGCTTAGCATGGCAAACATCACAAATATTATTCTCTATATAAGAAATGAAGGGAAATTGTTTGTGAATTAAATAAATCCTATCATTTGAGGTGTGTCCTAACCTAAGATGCCATAGGTCAAAGGTACAGTTGAACGTGTATTTATTTACGAACAAGGCAGAAACAAATTGGTTCACTTGTATGACTGAGGGAGAGTGATCAGAAGGTGTAGTCAGAGTGTATAACCCATCTTGGACCTCAGCTACACCAAACATCCTTGAGGCATTGATATCTTGTATAAGGTGCCCATCATTGAGAAATGTCAATTTATAGTTTAGTAAAGCAATAAGCTAGCTACAAAAATAAGGTTGAATTTGAATTCTGAAAGACAAAAAAACATCTGTCAACCAAAGGATTGTGAAAAATGGACAGTGCCAAAGTGATAGGAAATAAGATGTTACCATGATTTTAAAATGCAGATTGCATCACTATATGTGGCTGTAATATTAATGCATTCGACCGCAATTGCGGTGTGAAAGAAAATCACAGAAAAAATTTGCAATATAAAGTCATTGCAGCCGCAACGTACCGCATCAGACCACAATGGGATGCAACAGACTGCAATGGATGCAACATTTTGTGCAAACTTAAAAAAAATTCATGCCACAACGACTACAATCCACATCACAGCGATCACAATGTCGACAATATGACAACAACCACAATTACGATCTCAGCTATAATTTAAAACCATGAGTTCTTTGTAACAAGTGACATTTTCTTGTAAAAGGTAAAATAAGATAAAGAAAAACAAATATGATGTGGCTCTTGTATTAAGGACCCACCTACCAGTATCTGTTTTACCTTTAGGACGAGATATGATATTATTCTGCAGGACAAAAAAAGAAGTTTGCTTGAGCATTCATTTGGTTAGGTTGCCCTTGAGCTGTGAATTGACTTGGTTGCTGAATAAGAGCCAAAAGGCTCTAATATTGCTCCTCAGTAAACTAAAACTTGGAGCCCTATTATCTCCTTATGGCAGCGTAGAATTACCAGGATCATCATTGACTACTAGGTACACACCACGAGGTGAAGAATTAGAATTTTTGAAATTGAAGCCTGGAGAAAGTCCATGCTTCCTATAACAAACATCTACTATGAGGCCAATATTACCAAAGTTAGTGCAAACCTTCTTAGCTACTAATGACTTAGGTCCAGAACCTTTGCCATATTGTTGATTGGTAATGCCACTTCCAAAGGGGACTTCTTGGATGTTGTTGTGTCTGCTTAAGTAGCCAACACCATGTTGTTGGTGTTGTTGTTGTGTCTGCTTCATGCTGATCACCAAAGAGAATACTTTGTTGAAAGTCGAAAGAGAGTCGACCATCATTATGATATGGGGTCAGACTCCAACAAACTGGTCATGTAGTCCCTTAAGTAACATTATCACATAATTAGCATGCCTTTGCTACTTGACAGTAGTAAACACATTGTAAGTGCATGGTGTGGCACATATGCAAATTGGCACGATTTGAAATAGATCCAATTCATCGCACAAAATTTTCAATTATGTGAAATAATTCATAATTGACAATTATGCTTGCTTGAAGGAGTAGATAATCTTCCTGGACATTAGAAATTTAAAAAGATTTGCTTGAGAAAATATTTCCTTTAGGTTGTTCTATACCTCATGTGCTTTCTCCATCCATATTTCACTTCGTGCAATTGCAGGTGACAAGAACACATGATATATGATAACACCATTGTATTAATTACACCTTTCCCAAAATGGGAAAAGTGGATCATCTTGTCTAGCACATGAATACTTCCTTCAATAAACTTTCACTCGTTCTTTGACATAAGACTTATCCTCATAGCTCTCCACCTATGAAGCACGGGTACTTTATAATGTTTGCCTTACTTGTGTTGGATACATACCCGTATTTGTACCAGATACACAGATACTTGATAAATGTTAATTTAATTTTTTAACAAAAGTCGCATCCCTGTATCATACTCGTGTCGTATTCGATACCCGTACCCGTATTCGTGCATCATAGCTCTCCACCTACCATGATAGTTGGAACCATTCAAAGTTAGGCTCACAAGAATCAGTGCCAGATTCTCATTTGGGTGGACGAAGAACAGACTTGCAGGGTCTTGAATAGTCTCCAAAGTATGGATTGGAGCTTGAGGAGCATTGGCCATGGCAAAATTCGAGTGTTGAGAGAAGATTGTGCAGTAGAGCTTTCAAGAGAGCTTTGATACAACAACAATTTTTGAGATTTGTTGAAAATGAACTTGCATTTAATTAGGAGATCGATCTCCAATATAATACAAGGGTAACAAAATGAAATGCAAATGAAATGAAAGCTAACTAATTACAACTAAAGCTAACAAACTGACAACTGAAATAACTAATTCTAGAAACTAATTAATTAATGTCAACTAATTAGATTACTAATTAATCTAAAGAACTCTCAGTGTTAGGCTTAACAGACTGCTTTGGGCTTGATCCACATGTTGGGCCTACAGGAATAGATCATCTTATGTAAAAATTTTACATGACAAGGTTCAGTGAAAAGAGAGATAAACACAAATACTTTCTTAAGTAATAGGACTTTCTTTAAATTTGTGGGACTTTATGTTAGTCTTTGTCTCTCTCTCTCTCTCTCTCTCTCTCTCTTCACATGAGTCAAATAATATATAATCATTTTTTAAATTAATTATTGAGTTCAACTATGATTAGCTAATTTTGCATTAATATTTTAAAATTATTATGTATTTATCTTTTTATAAATCGAATGAGTGATGAATCATTTTCATTCATTTTTTTTTTTACAATAAGTTCGTTAGAACCTTCAATTTAGGATTAGTGGAATACCCACTTGTTATGAACACTACTATAAAAGTCAGATTTACAGATGGACAAAATCCATCTCTAAAACGTTAAAATTTCATCTCTAAATAAATAGAGACGGAATTAGAGACGTGGCAAAAAGTGACGTTACTGATTATTTAGAGACAGAAAAGTTAATTTCATCTCTAATTAGAGATGAATTTTTGTCGTCTCTAACTAAAACTTCAGTCTCTAAATAGCTACGAAATTTGTCAATTTTTTAAAGAAAAATATAAATAGTAATTAAATTAGAGACAACACGTTTTCGAATATGATGTTAAAATGTCGTCTCTAAATAATCCAAATATGGTTACTAATAAATTTTTTTAAAAATAAAAGTAGAGACTTTGTCTCTAATTCCGTCTCTAAACGTTAGAGATGGAAATGTGTCTAGTTAGAGACAAAAATTGTCCATCTCTAATTTTTCAGAATTACTTTTTAGTATATTTTTAATTTTATAAATAACTCTTATACAATTTTATATCACAATAAGTCATATAACATCAGAAATTATGATTTTAGAACATCATCACAAATTTTAATACCAAAATGCATATTTGATTAATGGAAATAACAACAAAGTGCAACACAATAATTAATTGTCATTACTAATATTTAAGTTGTTACTAGAAATATTTAAGTTGCCAATGAAAATATGAAAATAAAACTAATCAAAGATCTGTCATTATAATTTGTAACATCGTCACCCATCTTCTTATCATCATGGTCATCATCTCCTCTAGGTGTAGTATGTGAAGGTGCATGTGATGACGTTCTGAATTGACCACCTAGTAGATGACCCCTAAACCTCTCCTCCCACTGTTCCATCTTCTGTTTCATGTCTTGTTCAAGGTTCTTTTGATGAAACTCATCAATTAAAGCCTGAATTTTGGCATGCATTGCTGTAATCTCTGTTGGTGATACTCCATCAATAGAAGAGGAGGGAGTGGAGGAAGATGCAATGACATTAGTAGCTTGTGAACCCAATCTGTAGATTCGCCCTTTCTTGTTGGGCCTCCAACAACATCCAAGTAGATATTATTACCAAACTCTCAATTGCTACCTTCACCATTTTGGAATTGCCTCTTAGCTATTCGCCTTTCATACTCTTCCTTAAAATGTGTTATTAGATATTTGTGCTTGAAAATTGATGTAACTTAAATGCTAGCTTATGCTTACCACAATCTTTCCTGCTTGCAAAGTGATATACTTATCTGACTTCCTCTTGGCTCTGTGAAGCCGCTTGTAGATGTCAAAGACGTTTGGCTCCCTAGACATATGGTTCTCTTGAAAAGACAAAAAGCAAGTATTAGTAACTTAGGAAATCTAATTTCCTAAAATAGAATAGCTTTATACAAACAATAAGATACATATATCTCAATAGATATCCTCAAAACTTGCAATTCACATATTTACATACTAGGCAACTCATTCCATGTCAAATACAACTACAATGATTGCACATCATTATTTAAACAAGAAATAAATCACACTTGTTCTTATTCGACTGTTAAAAAAAATAAAGAGACTTATTCAATATAAATAATGGATTGTTAACTTAGAGAATTACAGTATATCAAGGAAATAAAGTAAGTATTATGCAACATCAAAGAAATAAAGCAATTTTAAGTCTATCCCAACAACCAAACATTCAAAACAAAATTAAGACAGCATCAAGGAGCTAGTTATACTTATATATAACACATGAAATTCTCTATACAACAGCACAGAAATCAAGCTAGCATCTAAGAGTAAATTAAATGCAGAAGATAATTATTTGATAGTATATGGTATAATTATAAGGATGTAACATCGCTCACCATTCTCCCACAATGCTCTAATGCAGATATGGATTCTTTGTTGTGCACATTGAAACCCTCTTTAGATTGTCTATTTTGGTTATTTCGCATGGACTTTGCTTGCCAGGCAAGATCATCCCATTTTAACCCACAACTGCTCTAACATATCTGGATGAATCCATTCACCTTTATTTTATTTTTCGCGCACCTTGAATAGATTATTTGATAGTGCACCAAATCCCTTAGTTTCAAATATCTTTCTAATCATATCATCATCCTCAAGTAATCACTTGTATTTTGCCTACGTTGATGAGAATATTAATTAATCAAATATAATATTTTTAAATTAATAACAGATTAATAATAAGACTTTAAAAGATATTACCCCAAAATCTCTAAATCACATATCACGCACAGTGCCTTGCACCTTCGTCCAACTTGTCCAAGCCCCTTTATACTTCCTTTCGAAGATGTTTGTTATATCACGCGTCGTTCTGACGTCGGGGTAAAACTTGTAAGTCTATATATATATATATATATATATATATATATATATATATATATATATATATATATATATATATATAGAGGGATCAAAACTGTAAGTCTTTTTTCTCTTACACTCATTTTCAACCGTTGGTTCTACTTTCATCTAATAGATTATTTCATTAAAGGCAACCATTAGATGAAAGTAGAATAACGATTGAAAGCGAGTGTAAGAGAAAAACTTACACTCGGTGTAAGTATCTATATATATATATATATATATATATATATATATATATATATATATATATATATATATATATATACATATATATATATAGTGTTTCGATGAGAAAGTGTTTATTGTGAGAGGTGAGAGGAGTGAATGTTGACTATTGGATCTTTTATTAATGGTCAAGATTAGAAGATAAATGCATGTGACTTTTTTAAGTGGTTACATGACCTTTAAGTAACTTTTAATCTTGACAATCCATGTATATGCCCCCCCACACATATATATATATATAACTATTCTATTTGAATTAAATTTCATAATTAGAATAACTTACTGTTCTTTGTTGGCCGGTTAGATCCAAATACGTCCATCTACATCCTTTCTCCCCCACTTGATGTTATGTGGTGTAGAAAATGCTGCCTTAGGATGTGGATGTGTAGATGAACTAGCTGAAAGGTCATCCGATATATGTGCAGTTGCCCCAGTCCGAGAATTAGGAGCTGAGGTGGGTGTAGGCCCAGTTTGGAAATAGGGAGATGGGATATGTGAAGATGGAATAGGTGCAAACTCGATCTGGGAATAGAGAGATGAGATAGATGTAGGTCCAGTCAGAGAATGGGAAGATGGGTTAAATGTAGATCCAATATAAGATTGGGGAGATTGGGTATGTGTAGGCCCAATCTAATAGGTACCCCTCCCTTTCCTTCTCCCTCTACCTACCATCTATATGCAAAGGGAAATGATAGAATTCAATCAGGTACACTTAAATTAACATAAAAAATTAATACAAAACTATTAAAATAATAATAAATTCAAACATAATTTAATTAATAAATTCAAAAATACATAACACATGATTTCATTAATAAATTCATTAAAAAAATTGTTTCATCTAACCAGAATTCTTCTTTTTCTTCTCCTCTTGCTCTTCTTCTTCTTCTAGTTCAACATCTTCATCTACTTTTTCCAAATCAAATCGTGTACTTCCTCTGCTGGATCAACTATATCAACAAGACTTTGTTCAAGATCATTGTTTGCAACTATCATAGACATTTGTGGAACTAACTCATCTTGGTATGGATCATCTGTTTCAGGCTTTTTTATTTCTAAAGTTTGAATTGTGCTCCGTGCCTTGGTTTTAATCATAACCAACCACTCGTGCTGCCCTTTAGGATATTGTGCATAGTACACTTGCTCTGCATGTTGTGCAAGAATAAATAGATCATAATTCTTATATCTTTTAGATATTCTAACTTCAACAAATTTATAATTATCTATCTTTTTCTTTTGATTTGGGGTGGAATCAAACTAGTCACATTTGAATAGAACTAGCATTTTTATGGGCCATCCAATATACTGCATTTCAACAATATCAATTAAAACCCTATAGTAATCATTCTTCATCCCTCATTCTCGCCACCTCGAACACTTACACCATAATTTGTTGTACCCATCCCTTGACCATGATCATTTGTATTAAATTTATAATCATTTATTGAATATGTCAGCCAAATGTGTACTTTGTTTGAGGGCCCTCATGCCAAACTCCTCAAAAGTTCATCCTCAATGTTGTTATTAAACACCTATATCACAAATGGGTAAGTTAATTAGTTTTACCTAAACAAGTAATGAGGTAATTAACTAAGAAATTAGTTAGATGATATTTAGCATACATGTTTTTTACACCAGGTGAGAAATGTTGTGGAGATTTATTTGTTCACTTGCAAGTCATTTATACCAAATTCTCATAGCAAATTTGCATATATGCTAAATTGAAATCACAAATTAATCACTTTATAGATTTAATCATGATATGTGAAATTAGAAGAACAACTTAGAAGCTTATTTCAAAAAAGCTCAATCTCAAGACAATTTAGAAGAACAAATAAGTGTGCAACTTTCTTTTCCCTTTCTTTCAAGATACAAGATATGCGTTTTCCAATAGGATGACTAGGATAATTAAAAATAGAGAATGACGGATTGATTGAACAACCTTCATCTCCATTGTCATTCTGTGAAACTATTGTCCTCCTAGATGGAACAACGGGTGGATAGTAGTAAGATGCAAAAATTGAGATCTCCTCCACTAATGGAACCTTCAACTGCAACTGAGTTTGTGACCTTATCTTTTAAGGTAAGTATAAACCTATTAATTGAGAACATCAAAGTAACAAATACCTTATGAGGATTTAATTGAAAAGAATGAAGATAGATAGATGACTTAATCTTTCAAAGTGATACATCCATCAATATTGCACAGGATCACTGACCTTTGCTTCAAAGGGCAAATGAATTGGAATGTGCTCCATCGAATCAAAGAAACTCGGAGGAAATATTTGTTCTAGTTTACACAAAATTATTAGAAGGTTTTGCTCCATCACATGTAATTTATCCTTTCTGAGCAATGACTCAGTTAATTCTTTGAAGAATTAACTGAACTCAATAAGTGCATTCTAAATGGACTTGGGTAACGCCTTGAATGCAATTGGTAGCAAAGGCTACATGAACATATGGCAATCATGACTCTTCATACCAAATAATTTTGCTTCTTTCATGTCAACTTATGTAGCCAAATTCTGCATACCTATTTCGTAGTTTCAATTGTTTAACCCATTTGCACACGGCTAATCTTTGTAGCATAGTCAATTTGTATTGCGCTTTGGGTTTTTTTAGCTTTCCACCTCCACCATCCTGCAGCTCTAGATCTTTTCGTCTACAATATTCTACCAAGTCCAATCTAGCATTAAAATTATCTTTCATCTTGCCCTTGTTATCCATAACTATGTATAAGATATTAAGAAATATATTTTTCTCAATATGCATGACATCTAGATTGTGCGAGAGAAAATTTGTTTTCCAGTAAGTTAGTTGTAACATCCTAACCCTAGTACAGTAGTATATTCGCAATATATTAGAGTAAAGAACGTTAAGCATGTCACTTTCTAGTTTAAAAACATTAAACTAGATTTATAATAACCTTACATGTTATTATAAAAAGCCAAGAAGGAAAGAAAATATTATATATATATATATATATATATATATATATATATATATATATATATATATATATTGTAATACATATACTTTATACAAACTAAAGCAAATATAAATAATACATAATCTTTGTCTCTAAAAGCAAATAAAGTACACTAGTTTTTTCGCTTCGTCTTTTTTCCCTTTGAAAGGCTACAACCTGGATTTATCATGGAATTAGCAAACAAGGTGAGAATTCACAATTCTCAGTAATTAGTTTGTAAAACATGGAATCATGACGCCTCCTGCTGCTTCGGGGAAAACTCAAGTTATTAAACAACAATTAATAACATCTAGAAAGGCGGCAAAAGCCAAAACTGTTCCTTTCTCTTCCAGAGAAAAATAGTTCATTCATTTACAAAACATGGTATAATTATCACACAATTATCCATTCACAATGAATAAACAATCCATTTACATAAGAATATGTTTGCACAGGTATATAAGCCACTATTCATTACCAAAAGAACATTCACATACTCACTCTATGTATTATTTCCAAGCAAACCATAATCCAAACCCACATCTCATTCCATAAAGGAAAGATAACTGCCTATACAATTGTCATGGAAAGGAAAATGCTAATGTTCTGTTGTATGATTATGTCTAAGGTATGTCCTAAGAGTATGCTTATGCAATGCTTGTGCAGATTTTTGTTTTAGAAAACCATGATACTTGTTTATTTCCAGGAACTGCGTTCCCTTGTATCTTTCTGGGTCGTAGGGCTACAACCACTTAACACTACCTAGTAATCGGTGGATTCCCCCCCTCACAATAGTAAGAGTATTATTACCACCCTATATACTGATAACCTTGACCATAATAGCATTGCTCGCTACAACAATTTAGGATCTCATATCTCATTCTCTGGCCAAATGGTTGTGCACACTATATAAGGTCACAATACGTAGGAATAGCAAGTTTAAAAATATGCAAAGTTATTTTCAAATCACATTTGAATATCACAAGGTTCACAACAACCAAGTGAAAAAGCAATACTAGTAACTTAAGATTCTAGGTTAACTTATCACATAAAGTAGCAAGATCCATGTCCCTAGCATTCTTATATCTAGTACCTCACATCATCACTTCTCAAGTGATTTCATGGCAACTTCATATTGTTCAAGGTTCTAGACACTACCTTATGGCATTTCACAACACTTTGGATGCCCAAGGTTTTACCAAATCCCATATATGCATGGTAGATATTTCCTCCGTAAAATACCTCTAATAGTGTCTCAATACATATTAAAGAGCATATATAAAGGATCTCAACAAGGAGGGAACTCCAATTTCCTAATATAAAAACCCAGAAAATTTCTGTGTTTGGGCACTACTTTCTCAGCGCTTAGGCGCTCTACGACAAAAACACTCTCCTGTTTTGTCTGTTAAGCGCCCAAATCCTGAGCGACTAATCGCTGACCTCCAAAACCTCCTGGCCTTAGGCGCTTGAGCATCCTGCACGCAGAAGCTCTCTGACCTTCAACGGCCAAAAGCTGGGCGCTTACTTGGAACTTCATCCATTGTTTCATTGGCTTTTAAACCAGATTTTAACCCCCAAAATCAAGTTCTAAGTGTTTTTCAACACCATACATGGTCACTAAACTCAAAGAAACTCTCATACACCCTATCAACACACAACCCCCTAGGAAAATGATCAAACCAATCATTGACGAAAATATCCATATTCTCCACTTATGGATATAGGGCTTCAAGGATGCAAACAAGTTTCAAATCAGTCATCATGCATGTATTAATACAAATGGAACCACAAAACAACTTCTCAACTAGTTCAACCATCTTAAACCATGGAAAAATCATAAAAACTCATTTTTCTAACCTAACATGCATAACTCAAGCATGAAGTGAAGAAAAGAAAAGGTTGGATTTGAGAACAAGCACCTCTACCTCAGTTCCAAGGATGATGATCAAGCTTTTGATTTGCCTTTAGCTTTCCTCTTCCTTTCCTCTTCTTCCTTCTTTTTTTCTTCCTTTCTTTTCCTTTTCTCAACTTTCCTTTCTCTCCTTTCTGTTGAAACGTGAGTGAGTGAATGAGTGAGATGAGAGGAAAATATCCAAGAAAGTCAAAGAAGAATGCTGAAGAACTATGGAAACTTAAGGCCAAATGAGATATTTTGCAGAAATATTATATCTCTTAAGAATACTTTAATATACCGGAATTAAGTTTCCTAACTTCCATAGTTATTATAATAAATCATAAGATTCATATCAATCTTAGTTTTATCAATACCATAAATTCTCATATCTCAGTAAAGTTAATCTGGTATTAAAACATACATAGTGTACTTAAAAATATCAAACTAACTCAGTTAACTCTAAAAAATTAACTATATGAGATTTCATATATTTGTAACCTAGAAACAAATTCTCCATATTTATTTTCATTAACTAAGTAATTTAAGTCATTTCCTGAACTAATAACAACTATTTCTCACATATAGTGTTATAACAAAGTGACTAAACTTATTCAGAAAGACACAAAATTAAACAGGCATGTTAAGCAAGTATTATGCTACCTCTGTAACAATATACAAGTCTAACATGTTTAAGAGGAAGTTACATCAGTTCCCAAAAGATGCTTCGTTTTGTCCAGTTATGATAAATACCATACCCTAGTGGACTTTCTCCTATTGATTCAGTTATGTTAAGTATATGTTTTACTTTATCCCACACTTCTTCACCAGTCAACCTTCATGGGGGTAATGAAGTCTCAACAAGTCTCTTTCTTAAAGCATTCTTATTCCTTCTATAACAATGATCATGTGGCAAGAATTGATGGTGACAATAAAAAATGATGTCTTTCGGCTATGTTTAACTGTGAGTGCTTTTGAGTGCTCCATACAAATTGGACATGCAAGATTTTCCATTGTCATCCAACCTGATAACATCCCATATGCGAGGAAATCATTAATCGTCCACATCAAACAACCTTTCATGACAAAGTTTTGTTGTTGTGAGACATCATAGGTCATAACACTGGTATTCCACAAAAGTTTCAGTTCATCTATAAGCGGCTGCAAGTACACATCAATTCTACCTTTTGGATTGGAAGGGCCAAGAATTATGATAGTCAAGAACATGAACTATCTTATCATGCACATCCACAGTGATAGATTGTAAGAAGTAACGATTACTGGCCAACATGAATAAGTCCAACCAGTTTTGTCAAATGGAGCAAATCCATCAGCATATAACCCTAGCCTCACATTTCGGGGGTCTTCTACAAATTCAGGATATGTTTCGTCAATATATTTCTAAGCTTCTCCATCAGATGGGTGAGACAAAGACCTCGTCTCCCTCCCATTCTCATGATGCCATCTTATTTGAGACACTGTTTGCATTGAGGAATAAAGTCTTTGTAGCCTTGGGATAAGTGGGAAATACTATTTTTTTTTTCTGAGGAATTTCTTTGACCTTACTGTTTCTAGTGATTCTTCTATAATGGTCCTCGCCACATAATCTACAACTACAAAGATTCTCATAAGGAGGACAATAAAGCATGTATTCATTTGGACAACAGGAAATCTTTTTGCAACCCAGCCCTAGTCATTTCACTGCTTTCTTTGCACGATAGAAGTTTCTAGGCATTCAATTATCATTCGGTGATGCATTCCCCATAAAATCCACCTATTGATTAAAGCAAGTTTCGGAGATATTGAAGTCAAATTTGATACTTAGAGCTTCTATTGCAACTGACAATTTAGAGTAATTGTCACAATCATCATACAAGGGAGCTTGCGCAGCTGACAGCTTATCAAAACATTTTTTGGCCTCTGGGTTAGGATCTCCCCTTATTTGTTATGCATAACCAAATCCTTGTTGCTCAATGTAATTGCTAATAGAGGGTCCAACATCATCCATTACCATCCGCTCATAGCTATTGAAGTCTTCCCTTATCCCACTACTTTCATAGTATGAGTTGTCTGCAACTGCTGGGGGAATGGGAGGCCTTGGTTCGTTATAGTTAGTTCAATAATAGTAATCACTCATAAACCCCTTCATACACAGGTGTGCCTTGACTTCATCAACAAAGTGATACACCTTACATTTATATTTTTTACACAAACTGATCTTGTGCACAAGCAAACTCAACAAACTCGTGAACTCCCGCCACGAATTCATCTATAACTCTTCTCTTATCAGGACCCACCATTTTATCCATCCACTTGTGATGCTTAGGAACTTCCATTCTATTTCTAATTTACAAATAAGTAGGTGGCATGTCAATCAAAATACACTAGCTCACTATTTAACTAAAATTTAACAAATTAGGCCGAAATTAAACAACCTACTTCAAAGGAAGATTCTCTTAAAATTTCAACAGAATCTCCACTATATATATTATTAACATTCCAAAAATTAGCTAAAAAAGAAGGAAAAAAAGAATTGACATATAAGGGACATCTATTTTTTTTTGTCTTCCATAGATGTGCTTCACACCTTTCGAAAATATTGCCCCATATTCCATGTTCAACCGGAGACTATTGAGCACTCTCTATGGAGCTATTCCCAAGCTAAAGAGCTGTGGCAACTAGCTGGTTTACATAACAAAATCAAGCCAATGTTGTCAGGGAATTGCAACGAATGGTTTGATCAAATATTCTCAGTTCAGAAGTCAAGTTGTTGACTGGTTTCTTACCCTTTGCTGGTTTTTATGGCATAATAGGAACCTTGTGGTTCATAAAGGGGAGGGAAGACAATTCAAGAATCATTAGCGGCTGCATAATCATTTTATAGGAACTGGTCTGGGGCAGGATCTAATCACTCTCCTCCAAATCCAAATGCACGTTTAAGACCAAAACCATCTCTTAAGTGGAAGTTGCCACCTAGTTTCGGAACAAAACAAAGGTTGGGTGGGTATAATTGCTGGAAATAAGCATGGTCAGTTTTGTGAGTGTGAATCCCTCCCATTATGGTTCTATGCACAACTTGCTATGTTTAAAGCTAGAGCTATTCTAGAAGGTATGATTTTTGCAGCTCATCATGGTTGGAATTCCATCATTATTGAGAGTGATTGTAAGGAGGTCATTGGAGAGAATCATAGAGCAAGGATTGATTTGCCTTCATAGGCACCGCATAATCAAGTCCTAGTCACAATTCAATAGGTGGTTTTCTATTTCCTAAATTCCCTATGGTTGGTATTCAACCCTTGAGGGTGTGCTGCAGGGCATGCTACTAATAGCGTGGCCTCTATTTGCAGAGCTAAGAAGTGAGAATGAATAACAATGACATAGTGGAAAGGGAAGAAAATTGCTAAGGTGACAAGAGTGTAATGGAAGAGGAAACTTGAAGATCTGCAACAAATAAAACTAGTAAAAACAAAAAGAAACTTGAAAATCTGCTATGAAGAAAGCCTAGACAACTTCCTATAAAAGGCTCAAATAATCTTCTTCAAATAGTTTTAGAACGTCAAAATGCCCATATAACTATCTCGAGTTATATAGAATGCATGCAGAACCTGCGCCAAAGAGATTTAATGACAAAGTAAGAAATATCAAAAGCAGTGCCTAGAAGTTTCCTAATTAGTCTGATTAAACACTAATTCACCTTGGAGATGAACATTTTATTTTTATTAGAATTAATGCTCAGCTATGTCTTTCCTAACTCTATCAGTTGCAAGAAGCTAGTATCAGTGAAGTCAAAGGGACGCTTAAAGTGTTGAGGCCAGGCACCACAAGGGGTCAAGCACCACAAGGCCAGCTATGTCTTTTATGTTATGTTTGAGTACTTAATTTATATGGAAAATTAACTATTCAACTAATTTTATTTTTCTTTCTTTTTTAATAAGGTTAACGCCTTCCTTCGTTAGCGCACCCTTGTGGAGCCTCTACTTTAAAAATACCCCCTAGTGCCTTTGACTAACAGACACAGGAAACTTGAAACTTAAACAGAAACAGAAACCTTTTAGGTGGAATATCTGGTGCCCCAGGGGCACCGTGCCTCTAATAGGACAAAATAGATAAAAATAATAATAAATAAAAATCAATTTAAAAGACAATAAAAGAATGGATATTTAAGAAGAAATTAAAATAATAAGTAAAGAATTAATTAAAATGATAGAAGAAATAAATAAAAATATAATAATATTGATACAAAATACAAGTAAAATTGCAAATTATACATGTAATAAAATACAAAATAGAATAAATGAAATAAATAATACAAGAGATACACTTAATAATATAAATAAAGGGAAAAATTGATGAAAATAAAAATATTAAAAAGTTTAAGAAATACTTTTACAATTAGAAAATCTTTTAAAAGACGAACAAAATAATAGATATATAACAAAAAGGATTTAGAAGAATTACTAAATATTAAATCAGAAAACAAATAAAATCAATAGATCAACTAGAAAAGACACCTTCAAAATTTCTTAAACCAATAATTTCATAGAGGGGATAAAAGATGAATATAAAGAATTATTAAAGAAATCAAATGATATTGAAAAAATTCAACAATTATTAGAACAACTAAAAATAGTTGAAGAAAATAAACAAATACAAAATGTAGAACAAGTAGAAACAAATAAAGAAAATGAAGAAGTAATATTAAATTATAGTACTTGAATCAATCGAGATTATGATGAAATATTTATGGAAAAAAGAGAAACAAGTGGAACAAAAACCAAAAGACAATGGGAAGAATACTGGGAAAAACCTAATGAATACTGTGATAAATATGAACAAGAAGTAATGTATAATAAAGGATATGTTAGAAAAGACAGCAAATGGACTAAGATTCAAGAAGAATTTAAACCCCGATATGAAAATTTTAGAATTGAGAATAAATTAAATATTGATTGTGTAATAAATAAAGAAGAAGTACTCCTACAATGGACTAATGAAATGACTTTACTTATAGCAATAGATGAAAGATTTAGTGGACTAAATATATTAGATGTAAAAAATTATTAGTTTATAAACAGAAGGAAATGTACAAAGGTTTCTTATAAGTATTAGTAAAGAAACATATTATCAATATTCAAGAACTATAGGAAATAATCAGGAATTTATTAAATTAATTATACATTTAATCTATCAAGAATTCATAGGATATAATTTTATTGAATATAAAGACGAAGTAAATAGATTTCTTCATGAAAATGCAAAAGCACATTTAAATAAAATGTAAATATGTAATATGTGTGAAATAGGCGCTTTATATGTGAATATCAAAAATATTATTATCGCTTAAATCTTGTTACAAAACAAATATATAGATATATCTTTATAGATAAATTACCATACCCACTCAATACGAAAATAAGAACTATCTGAAAAACTCAGCCTATGGAAACGACTAATACATTAGGAAGAATTATACAAATTCTATATCACGAATTAAGAGAACAATGCATACAAAGAGAAGTCATTAGATAATTAAATAAAGGAAGATTTGCAATTTGTTGTGATATACCAGAAATAGAAAAACCAAGAAATTATGGATGCAATCAAACCATAAAGAAAAGAAAATACTATAAAAGAAAACCTAGATTAAGAAAAACTTATCCTAAAAGAAAAGCCTACGAAATATTAGGAAAAAATATTTTAGAAAGAAAAGACAAACACCAAGAAAATATTGTCCAAAAGGAAAGAAGAAATGTATATGTTGGATATGTAATGTAGAAGGACACTATGCAAATGAATGTCATCAAAGAAATTAAAAATATTTTAAAGAAAAAATAAAATTAATAAAAAAGGTATATAAAATATACAATTTAGAATCACTTTGGAAGAAGAATTAAGTGACTTTGAAAGTAGTATATATGAATATTCAAAAGATGAATTATCTTCAGAAAAAACAGAATCTGAATAGTACTTATATTAGAATAAAAATTGTAAAAAGTAATAAGGAAACAGAAGCTTATATAGATATTGGTGCAAGTATTTGCCTTGCAACAAAAACATTATTTGAAAAATGGGAAACATTAGAAAAACCATTAAAAATTCAAATTGCAGATAGATCAATATATCCTTTACTATTAATAGCAAAAATACTTACTTTAATAATCCAAAATAAATTATTTATTGTTCTAACTATATATCAACAAGAAACTGGTTTAGATATGATCCTAGGAAATAATTTCTTACGTTTATACTCTCTATTTTGTCAAAATTGAAGATATATATCCCTCAACACACCAATATATAAGGAATAAACAATTAAAGGAAGTAATAGAAATCTCAATTCTTCATTCTTCTGAATGTATCTACTCTAAAAAGCAATCAGAGTTTAACAAGCTGAAACATGGTGAGATAGTAGAAGCAGTATGTTAAAAAATTTGCCATGCATTAATTAATTTAGAACCCGAAAAAAAAATCTCAGCCCATATTGAAGAACTGCTAAATGAAACATGCAGTTAAAATCCATTAGATCCAAAAATCAATAATAAAAATACAGAGTTAATTAAACTAAAATTAAAAGATCCAATAAAAGAAATTAAATGTAAACCCATGATTTATACAAAACAAGATAGAGATGAATTTGTAAAAGATATTAAAGAAATGGAAGATAGAGGATTAATAAGACCATCGAAAAGTAAACATTCTTCACCGGCATTCTATGTTGAAAATTATAATGAAATCAAAAGAGGAAAAAGACGAATAGTAATCAATTATAAACAAATGAATGATGCAATGGAAGGAGATGCATATTATCTTCCTAGAAAAATTCTAATTATTGAACAAATAAGAAACATGAATTGGTTCACTACTTTTGACTGTAAGTCAGGATTTTATTAAATACGGCTTACGGAAGAATCCAAGGCATTAACAACATTTAGCTATCCACAAGGACAATATAAATGGAATGTACTTCCCATGGGAATAAAACAATCACCAGGTATTTTTCAACAAATAATGGATTCAATACTTAAAGAATTTAAAGATTTTTGTCTCATTTATATTGATGATATATTAGTTTTTACTAATAAAGATTTAAATGATCATTTTAAAAAGGTAGAATTAATACTCAATAAATATTTAAAGCACGAAGTAGTACTAAGCAAGAAAAAAGCTATTCTAGCTCAAAATAGAATTAATTATTTAGGACTAGAAATTGAAAAAAGAAAAATAATAATGCAGAAACATGTATTAGAAAAACTTAAAATTTTCCAACAAAATTAAAAGATAAAAAATATTTACAACAATTTCTTGGTCTACTGACATATATTTCCAATGAAGGTTTTATAAAGAATCTTGCTGCAGAAAAGAGAATACTTCAGCAAAAATTAAAGAAGGATGCCCTCTGGTCTTGGACAGAGGAGGACGAAGTAATTATTACCAATTATGTCAGGATCTTCCTGAATTATATCATCCGTCGGATGATGACTTAGTTATTATTAAAACCAACGCATCCAATGAACATTGAGGTGGTGTCATGAAAGCAAAACCCCCTGACCAAAAGAAAGAATCACTATGTCGATACATGTCTGGAACATTTTTAAACAGTGAAATTAATTATCCTACTCATGAAAAAGAAACTTTGGCACTAATTCGTATGTTGGAAAAACATCGAATTTATGTGTTAGATAAAGAATTTATTGTCCAAACGGACTCCACATATGTTGCAGGTTTTAAAAATATTAATCACAAAGGCACCTACAAGCGAGGATGACTAATCATATGACAAATGAAGCTTGCAGAATACAACTACTCAATCTCACATATTAGAGGTGAAAAGTACGTGCTTGCAGACATATTATCCAGAGAATGGAGCAAAGTACACTAGAAATGATCAAGCAACAATTGGAACTCAAGGAAGCTTTAAAAACTCAAAAGTTGAAGGAATTAGAACTTATCGAAGCAGATATCAAAGTTCTCACTTTGTAACTTAAAGCAGAAGGATTTCTTACAGAAGCATTCCAACAAGAAAAGAAAAAGATAAATAAATGGTACGTAGTATTCAACGGACCATTTCCAGGAATTTATGACGACTGGTTCAAAGTATCTCCATATTGTCAGAAGATTTCAGGAGTTCTACACAAATCATACCCAACCAAAGAAGAAGTAGAAAGGGCATTTAAAGAATATTCTAAGAAAGGAAAATAGAAAGAACTTTATCTTGGACCAATAACTTTTTCAGAAGCAGCAAAGAATCCACTAGTAAAGCAATCAACATTCAAGATTCTAGGGAAAATTCCTTCTTTTCTAGATAATTTCCAAATTACTTCCAAAAAAGATCATGAATTACAAGTTCAGCTCTTAGAAGAAAAATTTTGGGAAAACTTCAAAAGATTGGTCAATTGGGATGATAAAGAAAAGGTTAACTATTTTTATATGGTTGACTGAAAGCTCTTTGGAATCAAATGAATTATCCTTCTTGGAGCACCACCATTACTGGCATTCAATATGTTCCAATTTGGATTTATTGATTGTTTTTATTTAAGTTTAAACTTAGAAGAAATTAACCTTTTTCCTCATAATTTTAAAGATACAGTTCATATGTTCGAGAAAAATATAGCTAAGGAATGAAGCATCTTCTTAAAGTTCTACTCAGCCTATTCAAACTTCATAACCAAGCAACAAGCCAAGCACTTGGTTTATGTGGGAATAAGCAACAATAATTTTCCACTCAGAGATGAACCACATGGAGTCGTCTATGAAGAAGACCAAATTACTCAGATACTGACAAACCAGCTTGCAAGCATTTATTCACAATGTTAGAGCATCGGAAAGGAATCATTCATCAAGACCCTATACAAAGCACCGACAACTTTACTACTTAGCAAAACGAGTGGCAAAGTAATAAAGGAGAAAGATATGAATCTTTTGGCAAGTTTTGAATTTCCTTTTTATGCATTCCAAGGCCCACTAATGGAGTACAGATCAACTGTTCTTAATAGTTTATGCGGAATGATTAAAGAAAGTGGGAACCATGCATGCGAAAGATATGCAAAAAGCAAAGGAGTGGCCGAAATAATGGCCAACACAGCTAAAGAAGACGTCTCATCAGATGAAGCAATTATAGAAGAGTGATGTAAGCCCTTACGTCACTATGTAAATTATTTAACATATGATGTAAGCACTTACGTTTTGTAAGGACATTTCTGTAAATTAGACTTAGGCATTCTAGCCTATAAATAAGACCTCTTATGCTGAGGCAAGACAGAGTTTTTCATCCGACAATTCTCAAACCTTGAGATTGTTTTCTTCAAGAAAACTTTGTGCTAGTCTCTTTAGGAGCTAGTCGAGCATTTGAGAGTATGTCCAAACTATCTTGTGTTTATAATTACTTATCAATAAAGATTCCGTATTTCCACTCAATTATTTTTACTCAAATTTACCCAAACACTTTATTCTATATTTCAACACTCAAACATAGAAGCAGTCATCACGGAAGCAGCAGTGGGTTGACAGAATTTCTAGAAGAACAAAACAAAAGAAATCAGAGTAAGGAGAACAGTAGAAATTTATAACCACAGAATAGGTATGTTTATCAAACTTATCTCAGATAATTATTCGCAATATTATGTACAGGAAGAGTAAATGAAATTATTATACCTATACTAATTGACACTGGATCATGTCTTAGTTATGTAAGTAAAGATTTAACAAGTAAAATAGAAGAAGCAAAACCTTGAATAGTAGTAAAATTTAATCAAGAAGAAAATACATTTAGAGAAAAAATGAATATAGAAATTTATTTTAATTCAAAAATAAATATCCAGATCAAATATATATTTCAAATTAGGTGAATACTAAATTACTATTAGGAATAGATTTTCTCAAGTAGTAAAACCATATGAAATAAAATTTGAAAAATTAATTATAACCCTAAAAAACATAAAGATGGAAATTCCAAGAATTAATTTAAGTATTTATACAATAAAAGATTATTTAAATAAATTAATATAGATGGAAATAGAAAAGATAGATGAAATAGACCATTTACATACTTGAAGAAGAAGAAGGAAATTATGAAGGTAGTATTTTAATAAATAAATCTCTTTTTAAGAAAATACAAAAGGAAGAATTAGATTTAACAAAATATGCAAACATGCAAGGAAAAGAAAAACTTGGTGGAATACTAAGAAGATTTAATCAAAGAAAAAATATTATTTACTATGGAAAACTAAATAATGAAACCCCATTGGATATAGTAGATACATAAGGAAATATGTGTTTATTATTACTAAGTAAGAAAAAACTCATGGATCTAAAAGGAAAAATAAAAAAATGATGAAGATAGAAGAAAAATTGGATATATTCATATAGGTGCAGTACAAGTATTGATTAAATCAACCTTTCAGGAAGAAATTAATTCACCAATAGAACTAATTTTAAAGGATGACCAAATTAATGATGCAAAAGATAAAATATTAGGAGTAATAGAAGGAAATTTAGCCTATGAAAAATTAAAATTCGAAGTATGACCAAATTTTGGAATACCACTAAATACTCAAAGATTAGGACAAACATTAACACTAGAACATAGATTTTTAAGAAAAAATTTAATGAGACCTGGAGATAAAATTTTCTCAATAACTTATTGTGTAAGTTATGCATTAACAAATTCACATCATAGTATTACATTTAAAGATAATGATAAAATAGACATTCCATATCTATTTATTGATATAAGTAAAATTTATTATCCTAAAAAATGAAATAACAGAATTAAGAACTTTTACAAATAAACTAAAATTATTAGAATTTAAAGAAAAACAAATCCCAAAATCAATTATATTCCCTGACATAGAAAAAACTAATGAAGAAAATGAAGTTAATAAATTAGCAACTTAAGTAAATGATTTGACCTAGTATTTGAAACAAAGATTATAAAGAAAATCTTGATAACCCAAGAATTTAGTCGATTGAACAAGAATTTTGGTATCAGAAAAGATAAGAAAACCATCAAAATAATGAGTATAACAAGACAGAGAGAATTAGAAATATAAATACAGTTAACAATAAGCACTCTTGAAGAGTTAGGAAAAAATTAAGATATTATATAGAAACAAAAAGATTAAATTTAAATTAAAAAGAAAAAAATAAAAAAATAAGTCATTATTTAGAAAAGGTGGATAATAAACTACATCAACAAAAAAAAGAACTAAAACAACTAAAAGAAAATCGAAATCAAAATATTAAAAATATTTAAAAAAAGAAAAGAAAAGTCATGAACACATATTTTGTATTCCACTGGACAAGCTACCAACATTTTAATAAACTCTTGTGAAGAAAAGTCACAATGAAAGTGGAGAAAACAGAAACGTGATAATAAATTCCTTGTTTCAATTCAATAACCATAACATCATAGTTAGCAAATCAAATGAAAACAAGCACCATGCATCATATCCTAATCCAACGCCAACAAATTTATTTTAAAAAATAATAGTTGATCGAGACAGAACACCGTTTCGCTCAATAAAGATACAGAAAATAGGTGTGAACCCCATAACTTAATTGGTAGCATGTGAGTGATATTTACCTCACATACAGATTTTTCAAATTCGGTAACATTCCTTATGGTCCCCACATGAGCAATTCAGATTTGGAAAAGAAACTAAACCCCAACACCACCAATCTGTCCCCACCATATGTCTTTATCCCCCAACACCACAAAATTCCAAAACTCACCTACCCACAACACAAACTTTCACAAGCAAAAATTGACAAAACACGTTTTTTTCGTTACCCATACAACAACACAAACCAATTGGAAGAGGGAACAAAATGAAATGACAAACCAGTTGGAAAAGAGAAGAAGACGAGTCGCGGTGCCGCCGTCCAACGAGTAGAGGTGCTGCCGTCTAACGAATCGCGCGCGAAGTTGCTGCCGTCGCCCACCGCGTCGCGTGCACTGCTGCTGCCGCCGTCCACCGCGTCGCGTGCACTGCTGCTGCATTTGTCCTGTGCACAATGCTGTGGAGACTGAAACTTGAGTAAAATACATTAACGCCTTTGAATTTTGTCTGTATGACACTTAACCTTTTTTGAATATTATTATTATATTTTTATATCAAATAGTATATATATATATTTTATATTTTATTTAATATTATTTATTATACATATTTTTTTATTATTTTTTTTCATTCTATTATATTTTTTAAAAATAATATAAATAATAATACATTCTTAAAAAAAATATAAGATTATCTTTATTCTTTTGGATTAAAATGACACTTCACCTCACTTGACTTATTGAGTAAAGATAGTGTTAATAGATTTGATGGAATAGGCTAGTTATTAACTATAGTTAGTATGATTAAAATGAAAAAAAAAAAGTGACCACTATAGTTGATAATCAATAAGAATGACAAATGGATGAATTAATTTAATTTTGGATTAATCATAATGTATGCATCTAAAATAAATTATTAATTTATTTAAAATTAATTACAAAATATTTAATACTATTTAATTTATCAATGACTTAATTTAATGAATAGATATTGAATTCATCAATTAATTCATTTTAATATATTAGATAGATGAATATTCAACTAACACATTTATAAAAAAATATCTCTAAATTTTTATTTGCTCTCTGAAAAATATTTCTCATTCTAAAAGTTTTCATTCTTTATCGCTAAAAATTTTTATTCTCTCTCTAAAACAAGTTTTTTCTCTCTCTAAAAAATGTTTCTCTTTCTAACAATTGTTTTAGTCTCTAAAAATTTTTATTCTCTCTCTAAAAAATGTTTCTCTCTATAAATTTTTTTTCTCTCTATAACAATTTTCATTTTCTTTCTAAAAATATTTACTTCTCTCTCTAAAAATTTTCATTCTCTCTCTAAAAAATTTTCTTTCTTTCTCTAAAAAATTTCTAATTAAAAAATTTGAGACTTAATACTTTGTGCTATGAGCTTTTGACTTTAGTGAAAGTGAAAGTGTTGAACAAAAAAAAAAATAAACGTAAAATATATTAAATATCAATTGAATTGATTTTTAATTAAATATCTAATAAATATTTTAGTTGAATTATTAACTATTGATAACTAAATTTAATCTATTAAATCTAATCTAATAAAATATATTATTTTAATTAAATACACTAAATTGATTTTAATATAGATAATTAGTTGAATTAAAAATTAATAAATTTTTTTGTCAACCCTAATAACCAACATATAGTTGATAATAACTAACTATAGCACAACGTATGCGTCTCACCTATTTTTTTATTTTTTTATTTTATTCATACTAACTATAGTTAATAATTAGTATATTCTATCAAATTTATTAATACCACCGTTATTCAATAAGTTAAGTGGGGTGAAATGTCATTTTTATTCAAAAATAAGATGAAGTGTCATACTAATAAATTTTAAAGGGAATTAGTGTATTTTACTCTATAATTTATATAACTGAATTTATAGTCAAAATGAAATACATAATATACGCTTATTCATATTGCATTAAAAATATGTTATGTTCTAGAACATGTTATTATTATTATTGTGTTTTTTAATAAATATTCTAAGAATATTTGTTAAAATTTCAAAAGTATAAAATATTAAATAAAAAGGTAATTTTCTTAACAAAACCGTTATTATTAGAATATTATCTATGCATCGCTTTTCTTGGTGTTCTGTTCAGTCGTATATTTGACGCGTGAAGCCTGTATAATAGTATGAATTACGACAGGTCACAACATTGTAGCCATTGATGTTTTCCTTCTTTCGAGGTCAAAACCATTTGGCGCATCCAGAAATTTTTATTTAAAATATGAGTATCATAGTTAGATGCATCACATTAATTAAAATTTAATATTTTTATTAATTTTTATAAAATTAATTATGTAATACAATTATTCATAAAAATATTAAATTTTAATTAAATTGATAAACCTAATTAAATATCTATTATTTAAACAAGAATTTATCTGGTACATCGCTCTTCTATTAAGTCCACAGAAAATTATGAGGGGTTAGTTATTTTAATTTGACATATCACTATATATATATAAAAGCTTTTTGGTAATGATCAACTATAATTTATATCTCTGAATTTATTGTCAAAATGCAATACATAATATAAGCTTATATTCATCTAAAAATTTATTGTATTTGCTACCGGTTTTATAGTTGAATATCACTAATTTCTTAAAAAAAAGTGTTTAATATTAAATTTGATTTTGAATAATTTTTTTTAATATTCATATTTAATTTATTTATTTCTCATCTCCTATAGGTTTTATAGCCTCCTTGCGAAAATAAATTAATAACTGTATTTGCCATGATCACACTTACACTTGCTTATTTTTTCCTAATGAGTGGCATTGGCTTGAAACATATTAGGAAGAGAAATGATTTTTGTCCAATTCAAATATTTTTATCATATGTTTATCGTATATTTGTGTGAGATAAATATTAAATTAAATTGTATATGACCGTAGCATTTCTGTGAGATACAAAATGAATTTATAAATGAGTTAAAAAAATTAAAATATAAAATTTAGATGAATAACGGGACAGTATCAAGAAATGGGTAAAATCCATAGCAATTCATGGTGATAGGCAATAAGTCAATTTGGATTTCTGATTGATCATCATCTTGTCACTAATGATTGGAATATTTATTTAATCATTCTTGGTAATGGTATTATTCAATTCCTATTAATTAATTTAAATTTTAATTAATTTTTAGTGTAAAGGTTTTTACACAATCTGTTAATTATATATTGATATATCATTAAAAAAAATTAGTGTTTTAGATAAGTGTTGTCATGGTTAACTTATTTTTGATAAAATAACTATTCTAAACTGAAACCAAGGACGACATTCCTGGTCCAGTTTAGAGTGATGTGAAGGATGACTCCTCTTTGTGTGACAATGGTAGAGAGGATTTGATACTCAAGTTAGGATGCACACTAAGAGAAAGAAGTATATCAAATTATATGTACACCTAAGTGAATAAATCATTTATTTGTTTATAAAAAAAATCATTTATTTATAACGTGGGTTGATTGGTAGGAAAGTAACAGTTGACCCTATTATTAGGTATTGAGTAGTTGTAAAGGGACTTGATCCTTAATTATTCCCATTAAAAAAGAATTCTGTTAAGATATAGTTATCAGATGAAAAATGAATTATAAGTGGTAAGCCATGTTGGGCCATGAAAGGCCAAAATGTGGATTGGGCCTAACTAGGTGGGCTGCTTCTGCCATATCCAAATACCAAGATACCAGTTCAGACCATTAACAATACATAATCAAATAATATGATAAAATAAATAATCAAATAATAGTGTAAAAAGCTTTTTAACTTAAAGCAAGATTAAATCCTTTTTTATTTGTGGTAATGGTTGCCGAACCATTGACTTAAACTCGCCCAAATAGAAAAAAACATTCATCCATCCTTCCAATAAAGTTTAATGCATTGTTGTGATCCTCTAACATAGAAAGAAGAATGTTAGATTTGTTCTTCTTTGTTCTTTTTTTAATAATTTTTTGTGATGTTTTCTAGCATCATTTGAAGCTTTTTGCCGAGTCATTGAATAGTATAATTCAAACCCATGTAAGTAGGATTTGCTTTCAGGCCGGTGACATGCTGACATACAAATTTTATGCAAAGTCATGGTCATCTTTAGGTAAGAACTTTCAAACACACGGTGAAGAACGGCCCCCTACATAGATTCTATCTAAAAAAATTAAAATATAAAAAACGGTTGTGATATGAATAACATAATTTTTTTAATTTTAATCTATAAATTAATATTATAATATAGTAATTTTTAGTTGTAAATGTGTGCTATAAAATAAAAATAATCTCTTCATTTCTTTCAACCGTTTATCTTTAATAAAAAAATTAATGTCAAACCCTGTGCTTATTCAGCATTAAATTACATCAAAAAGATATTTTATAGTACCCTCATTTGTGGTGTTTCTATCTAACAAATTGCATATATTTTGAATCATAAAAAATGCTTATATTTAATTCCGTTATGTCAACAAGATTATGAGGACTCGCCTTATTGGTTTTATGATGCTAAAGGTAGATTTACTGTCAAAGGAGCTTGTAAATTGACGTAGGAGAATTCAATTATTCAGATATCTTAGGGAGACATGAATAGGCATGATGGGTGAGTTTTCATGAAGAGTTTTGCTAGCAGAGAATATGGAGGCTCCATATTCCACCAAAGTGTGGAGTTTCCTTAGCGTGTTTGTAGGGATATTCTTCCTACACAATCTAGCTTAATAGAAGGGAATTAATGTGATAATGGTTGTTATTTCTGTGTTAATTCGGCTGAAACTATTGATCATATGTGGTTGCTTTGTCCATTCACAAAGGATGCATGGCTTGATGACTAGTACTAATGGGGCATGGCTCAACCATACACATAGCATTATGTACTATCGATCAGATAGAGACATTGGGCATGATATCGTATTAATGTATGGTAGGAGTGAAATCTAGTATGCAACGGAAAGCCATCTCTACCTGCAGATCAAGTGCATCACAATACTCGAGAGTTTGGAGTTTTTAGGACACGTTTAACATGCTCCAGAAACTGTCTTGCTCCATGATTTATATAGGTGATAGCTGGTTTCACTCATATATTAGTTTTTCCTTTTTTTAATAAAAAATCTAGGTCGGGTCTTTTTCAACACGCGGGTAAACCCGCAATTTTAAGCTTTTAGAGCTCGATTTCTTCACATTTATACGCGTTTCTCCATGGGAATCAAATCCCAACCTAGCTCAAACCAACCTCATGGTAAAACGCAAGAAAACAATGCCAAAAAAAACAAAACAAAGATTCATGAACCGAAATGGTTTCTGTCATAAGGAAGCCAACCGGCTCCTTCAAGCTCTCATTTTCTGTAACCAAGCGTACTGGTTCCTAAGGAAGTGGATCCAATCAGGTAAGGCTGTGCGTGCGCATTGGATGCAATAAGCTTTACGGTTTGCGGCAAGGTCTATTACTCGCTCTGCATCAGCCGTTGGTGGAACGGTGGGTTGAGGAAAACAATGGTGGTGCTGGTGATGGAGGTGCGATTATTGGAGGAGGTAATGGTAGGTGCATGGTTCCAGATGCACCTGCAGAAAACACTTTGCAATTTATCAGAGAACCTAGTTAATAAGTTCCAGCTGCTTAATCTTTACCGTTTATCTTCTTTATTATAAATCAATGGCAGAAACAGTTTGGACCATCCATGCTCCACATTTGTTTTGGAGCATTGAATACGTTACCTTTGTTTTTTGGGCATCTAAGCTTGGGTTGAATATAGGGCGGCGTTTAATATGCTCCTTAAATTTTTTTGAGCATGCATGCTCCACAGACTTTTATCATTGATTTTATCAAAAGATAGATCAACAGTTAACATGAATTACCTACAAAAATGATGTTCTTATACTATTTTTACTCTAACACTATTTTTCACACCCAAAATGAGTGGATGTGATTAAGTGAGAAAAATTAATAAGAAAAAGTAAATATAATGAATAGTGTTAAAAAAAGGTATAAAAAAAATGTATACACTATTTGTGGTAAGAATATCATTGTTAAATTACCTATTACCCCTATAACAACCCCTATAACATGTCACATTGGCAATTATTGCTAATTACAACCATAGTCCTTGTAAATATAATAAATAATTTATAAAATTGCACAATGATCCATCCTTCATACTATTCCCCGCATAGAGCAGGCCTCCTTTCCCCCGCCTTCAACCTTGGTGTGTCTGTCCTTGTTTTGTTGGAACTCCTCTTAGGTGCCAATTGGTTCTTGCTCTCTTCTTTATTAGCAATCACAATTTGAAAATCCCTGACCTCTCTGTTGGCTTGTTCTTTCCCATGTTCGCTTATGGGAGGCTCAGGAAGTTGGCTACCTCCTGTGGCTATGGCTGCTTGCTCATCATAAGTGTTATTTTCATGGTTCTCTACCTTAAAGTCTTAGTTGTAATACCCTAATCCTTATTACTTTAGTACATTTGCAATACACATAAGTAAACAGAATTAAGCGCGTTACTTCTAACTTAAATAATAATTTTAATTCCATAATCACCATACAAGGCATTATAGAGAGCCAAGAAGGAAGGAAACCTTATACATATACATACAACAAAAGCCACAAAAGGCACGAGCAATACATAGGTTTTCATACAAAGTAAAATAAATATACAAAACTCTACATAGAAGCAAATAAAGTCTATCTATTTCATTTGATTCTTCTTCTTCTCTCGACCTAAATTTATCATGGAAACAAATAAATGGGGTTAGAATTTGCAATTCTTAGTAATCAGTTTATAACACATGCCATCATGATAAGTCCAACTGCTTCGGGGAAAAACAAGTTATACAATGATAAATAGAAATGTGACATAAGCCAAAAACCAGTCCTTTCTCTTCCCGAGGCATAAAGTTCATTAATTTATAAAAAAAGGTTTAATCATCACATAATTAACCAAATCCTATGAATAGAACCAACACCAACAGATTATGTTTGCAATAGAAAAATGAACCACTGTTCAAATACTAGTGAAATATTCACTTACTCCCTATGTAATATTCACAAGGCAAACCATAACCTTAAACTCACATCATTGTTCTAAAAACAAGACAATTGCCCATACAATTGTCATTTAATGCAATGTGCTATGTCATATGATTATGCCTAAGAAATACCCTAAGAGTATGCTTTTGAAATACTTGTGAAGATTTTTGTTTTAGAAAACACATGATACTTGCTCATTCCCAAGAACTCGGTCCCTTGTATTTTTCTGGGTAAGATAGGAAAAAGAGCCCTTCACACTACCTAGTAATGAGTGGATGATAACTCTTAGAAATAGAGTTATTACTCAAGCATTTTTTGATGCATTCATAGGCTAGATCCTTGAGTTTCATCTTGTTTTTAGTCAATCCTTGATAAGAAGTGTATAGGGAACACTTATTCATACATTGTTACAAATTTAAATACATACACTTATTTTTACTGTAAATATTTGACTAATCTAGGATTTACTTACTTTTAGGAGCATGCAAAGAAATAAGGGTTGGTTCAGGAAACAAATTGAAAAAAAAATGAGGAATTTCTCTTGAGTACAAGGGAGGTCGCGACACTCCCTCACTGGAGCCGTGGCCTCCAGCTCTTGGTTAGCAGTGGACATTGTCCATAGAGGGAGGAGCTGCGATACTCCAATGGCTTTGTTTCGCGGCTCTACGTAAAAGACTCAAGGTTATGTTTTTATCACTTTGTGTCGCAGCTCCCAGAGGATTTGTGCCGTGACACACCTTTTCGTATGGCACAACGTTCTTTTAATCTGGAAAATTGGCTTTTGGAAGGGATAGAACAATATTGGACGCAGAGCAGAGAGGAGGCAGCCTTTGGGGAGCAACTTGGAGAGAGTAGCAAGGGGTAGATGAAGAATTAGAGAAGACTGACGCACCACCGTATATCCATTAAGACAACTAGTTCTTTCTTCCATATTCTCTTTATTAATTGTGATATCTTTATTGCTCTTTTCTGAGATTGTTAACTCTGTAACCATGATATTCTAATTTCCTTTTTTGGAGTCTAATGAATCTTATTATGTAATTTGATTTGATTGTGATCTTTTTCTACTCTTGTGATTAATTTGGTTATGATTTTCTAATTCTATGCTTAATGCACACAATTGATTGGCCATTAATTGTGTTGTCTTAGCGAACACTTTGAACTAGACATAGAGATTTGGATGTTGGACCTTAGAATTAGAAATTGCATGTTCAATTAAATTCGATTGTATGAATGAGTTGATTAGCCAATAAGATAGAAATATACATATTGGTTATGCATAGCAAGTGTTTGATGTTTGTTCTCAATGCGTGGAATTTTGTCAATTCACGTAGAAATATAATGTTTTGATTAAGTTCCATAGGTTTACAAGGCTTCGAAAGAGGTTTGTAAATGCTTAAATACGTTGGCTAACATAACCAGTTTATGATCAAGAGTAATGAAAGGATTGCATGAAGTCAAATAAAATATTAAATGAAGTTAGACCCTAAATGCTCAACCATTGTTTCTTCTTTGTTTATTTTTATCTTGATTTGGAATTATTATTTTATTTTATTTTATCATTTAATCTCTAAAATCAATTCAATAGCTTGGAATAGAGAGCAAGTAGTAATTGGTTAATACTTAGCATAATTTTTTAATACAGTCCTCATGGGAACTATTCTTGAATACTCACTTTTATTACTTGTCGACATGTGCACTTGCATAGTCTAGCAAAACAGACAACAAGTTTTTGGTGCCGTTGTCGGGGACTATTTTTGAAATTCTGTATTAATATTAATATCGAACTACTTGTCTTTATTTTCAGGTACAAATTTTCAGTGTATGCGACGTTCACAAAGTTTTGAGATTCTCCCATTTGAATCGGAGATTGAAAGGACTTTTCATAAGCTCTTGAGGGAAAGAAATCAAACTTCAAAGATTACCACCATGGCAAATGAAGAGGACCATACTTGTTAAATGAGGGACTTTACAGCACCTCAGGTTCAAGACTTATATTCCAGCATCAGAAGGCTAGCTATACAAGCCAATAACTTTGAAATCAAGTCGACCATTATCCAAATGATTCAAGCATCAGTGCAATTCGGAGGCTTGTCTAGTGATAATCCTCACGGATGGATCTAGAAAATGTATGGTGGAGGGGCCAAAATTTATTAATCATATTATCAAATTATATCATAGTATTTATTAATAAAAAGATAATTAGAAAGTACAAATTGATAGTAGATGCATTAGACATAGATAGAAAAAATTAATAACAAAACGTAAGATTAACTCGAACTAATGAAAAGAAATTTAAATGCAAAAATAAAGGCCAATTAGCAAAACACCACACCAAAAAGGAAGAATTAAAACATAAGGAGGCTGGAGGCATAATTTTAATAAAATACTAGATAGATGAAGATGTTAAGAAATAAGAGATAGAAATTTACAAGAAAGTTAGGAAAGTGAGATGTTTCTTGTGCCTAGGACTCAGCTCCCTCAAATTGAACTTGCTAATTCGACGAGTCCTTATTGTACGATTACGACCTCTCTGATCACGACTCACCCACTCCCTTTGGGGTCATAAATGGACAATAAAATTGATTAAGAGAAATAAAGAGAATGAATGAATAGTTATGCATTAATCCTTATATACCTTTGTTGTGCTGTGCGGGAGCCTAGAAGGTGAGACAAATTAAAAAGTGAATGACCTCTTTTTTTTTAATAATTTAAAAATGTTTTCTTGTAATTGTAGGACTTTAATTATCTAGTATTAACTTAGCTACCAATGCCACGTGAAGATGGGATTGGTAAGCCTCACTTATCTTCTTTCAAGTTTTTTAACAAAATAACTTCTTGATATTTACGATTGTCATCAAATAAACTTTATTCTTTAAATTTTGACTTTTGTTTCATATTATAATTATCAAATTAAATTATTTTTTATTTTTCTGGGGGGCCATGGCCCATGCACACCCCCTTTCAAATCCGTCCCTAATGATCCTAATGCACACCTTTTCAACTTCCTGGAGATCTGTGACACCTTTTAGCATAATGGAGTCTCTGAAAATGCTATCAGATTAAGGTTATTCCCATTTTCTCTGAGGGACAAGGCCAAGAGTTAGCTTAACTCTTTACTAGCAGGGTCTATTACAACATGGGATGATCTAGCCCACAAGTTCCTTGCTACGTATTTCCCTCCAATGAATACAGCAAAGATGCGCAACGATATCACTTCTTTTGTGAAATACGACTTTGAGTCATTATACAAAGCTTGGGATAGGTATAAAGATCTCATCTGAAGGGCATTCCGAAGTGGCTACAAGTACAAACCTTCTACAATGGGTTGTTGGGAAATTTCAGAGCTACTATTGATGCAACAGTAGGTGGCACTCTCATGAATAAATCTATTGATGCCTTCTATAATCTTCTTGAGGAAATGGCCACCAACAACTACTAGTGGCCTTCAGAGAGGGTTACTCCTAGGAGAATGACAGCCAAAATATATGATGTTGATGCCCTTACATCGCTTTCAGCTCAAGTGGCAGCACTCTCCAAAAAACTTGACACCATGACACTCAACTCAATGCCAAGTGGGGCCAATAACTCAGCTGAGACTTGTAACCATTGTATGGACCTTCACTCAACTGCAAATTGTACAGCTAACCCAGAAAGTATGCAATATGCCAGTTAATGCCGCCAACCTGGTCACAACAATCCTTTTAGTAACACTTACAACTCTAGTTGGTGGAATCATCCTAATCTCTCTTGGGGTTAAAATTCTCAAGGTTCTTCTTCTTATCAACCCAAAGAAGCACCTCGTGCTCCTCCTGCTTTTCAACAATAGAGCTCCCCTCAAGCCAAAACTTCAATATCAACTTCAACTTCCAACTTGGAGAAGATGTTTGCTCAATTAATGACTAGCCAATAAGACTACATGACTAAAACTAATTCAAGGCTTGCCTTCCACGATGCTTTGATACAAAGCCAAGTGGCTTCCTTGAGGAATCTTAAGACTCAGGGTGGCTAACTTGCCCAAGCTCTAAACAATAGGGCCCTAGGACATTTTTCAAGTGACGCCATCAACAATCCCAAAGGTGCTTCTAATGAGCATTGTAAGCATATATCATTAAGGAGTGAGAAGAAAATAAAAGGGATTCCTAAGACTAAGTTACTTGAAGAATATGTTTAGGTGACAAAAGATGACGTGGTTGTGAGAAATGAGGATGAGAAGAATGAGGAAATTGCTAAGAGGAAGGTTGAGGACAAGAAGAAGGAGGACAAGTCATATACACCACCTCTACCTTTCCCCAACTGGCTAGCTAAACAAAAATTGGATGCTCAATCCCAAAAGTTTTTGGAGATTTTTAAGAAACTTCACATTAACATACCATTTGCTGAGGCGTTGGAACAAATGCCTAGTTATGTGAAGTTTATGAAGGATATATTGACCAAGAAGAGAAGGCTTGGGGATTATAAGACTGTGGCTCTCACAAAGGAATATAGTGTCATCTTACAAAATAAGCTACCTCCCAAGTTAAAAGACATTGGAAGCTTCACCATTCCATACGCCATTGGCAGTCAATTATTTGGTAAAGCTTTGTGTAACCTAGGGGCAAGCATAAACTTGATGGCTCTTTCCATCTTCCAATGGTTAGGTTTGGGGGGGATGAAGCTAACTTTAGGCACTTTGTAATTAGCTGACCATTCCCCCACTTATCCGAAGGGAGTTATAGAGGATGTCTTGGTCAAGGTAGACAAGTTCATTTTTCCAGCTGATTTCATCATCCTAGACATGGAGGAGGACCGCAATGTACCATTGATTCTTGGGAGGCCTTTCTTAGCTATCGGTAAGACCATGATTGATGTGCAAAAAGGTGAACTTACTATGCAAGTTAATGATGAAAAGGTAACCTTTAACATTTACAAAGCCATGAAATTTTCAAATAATCTTGAAGAGTGCTCTTACATAGGTTTGATTGATCAAGTAGTTAATAATGCATTTCATACTAGCTTTATTGATGATTCACTTGCTTTATCTTTGACATTTATATATGATCATATAGACAGGGATGATGTTATGGAATGTATTAAGCTACTGGACTCCTTTGTTAAGTTTTTCAAGAAGCCAGGCTTTGAACCATTGAACATATCTTCTGACAAGCCCATTCTTCAGCCTTATATAGTCACTCCACCCAAGTTAGAGCTCAAGCCATTATCTAATCACTTGCGGTATTCATACTTGGGGAATCTTCTACATTTCCAATTATAATCTCTTTATCTTTGTCAGATGACCAGGAATCCAAGTTTCTTAGAGTGGTTAGGGAGTACAAGAAGGCTTTGGGGTGGACTATTGTTGACATGAGAGGTATTAGCCACACTATTTGCATGCACAAAATTTTGTTGGAGGCTTATCATAAGCCAACCATTGAACATCAAAGGCATCTCAACCCCATGATGAAGGAGGTGGTCAAGAAGAAAATTATCAAATGGCTAGATGCGGGCATCATATACCGTATCTTTGATAGCAAATGGGTGAGCTCGGTTCAGTGTGTTCCTAAGAAGGGTGGAATGACAGTAGTAGCTAATAGGAACAATGACTTGATTCCCACCAGGACAGACACAGGTTGGCGCATTTGCATGGCTTATAGGAAGCTTAACACTGCAACCCAGAAGGATCATTTCCCATTGTCATTTATTAATCAGATACTAGATAGGTTAGTAGGTTGTGCATTTTACTATTTCCATGATAGGTATTCGGGGTGCAAATTGTTATTGCCTAAGATGATCAAGAGAAAACTACTTTTACCTGCCCATATGGTACTTATGCTTTCAAAAGGATGACCTTTCGTTTGTGGAATGCCCCGACGACCTTTCAGAGATGCATGATGGCTATCTTCATCGACATGGTATATAATTGTTTGGAGATTTTCATGGATGACTTCTCAGTTTTTAGTGATTCCTTTAACGAGTGTCTTAATAATTTGGCTCTTGTGTTGCAAAGATGTGAGGAGACAAACTTAGTGGTTAATTAGGAGAAATGCCATTTTTTTGGTCCAAGAAGGCATAGTACTTGGCCATAGAGTATCACAAAAGGGAATGGAAATGGATAGAGCTAAGATTGAGGTTATTGAGAAACTTCTGCCACCAATTTTAGTGAAAGGAGTCCGAAGCTTCCTTGGGCATGTTGGATTTTACCGAAGGTTTATCAAAGATTTTTCCAAGCTTGCCAAACCACTGTGTAACTTATTAGAAAAAAATGTGGCCTTCAAGTTTGATGAATCATGCATGGAAGCCTTTGTGGAGTTGAGGAAAAGACTGGTCTCAGTACTTATTATCACTACTCCTGATTTTAACCTACTATTTGAGCTGATGTGTGATGCTAGTGACTATACAATTAAAGCAGTATTGGGCCAAAGGAAGAACAAAATCTTTCACTCTATTTATTATGCAAGCCAAACACTGAATGATGCACAGTTGAATTACACCACTACAGAGAAGGAACTCTTTGCAGTTGTGTTTGCATTCGAAAAATTCTGGGCATATTTGGTAGGTGCTAAAGTCATTGTCTTCACAGATCACTCGACCATCAAGTATTTAGTAAGCAAAAAAGATGCCAAGTTGAGGTTGATTCGCTGGGTTTTACTACTACAAGAGTTTGACATTGAGATTAGATATCAGAAGGGTGTCGAGAACTAGGTGGCTAACCATCTTTCTAGGTTAAAAAATGAGAGTTATCAACATGACCCAGCCTTGATTCGTGAGACTTTCCCTGATGAATAGTTATTTACTGTGATTGCTAGCTAAGATCCATGGTATGTCGACTACGCCAACTACATTGTGAGTGGATTGATACCTTTAGAGTTATCTAATCACCAAAGGAAAAAGTTATTGCATGATGTTAAGTTTTACTTGTAGGATGAGCCTTATCTCTTCAAGCAGTATGCTGATCATATAATTAGAAGATGTATGCCATTGGAGGAAACTAAGGATATCCTCGAGCAATGTCATGCCTCCCCTTATGGTGGGCATTTTAGTGGAGAAATAACAACCTCCAAGGTATTGCAAGCAGGATTTTATTGGCCTTCGTTGTTTAAAGATGTTGCTTCTTTCGTGACCAGATGCGACAGATGCTAAAGAACAGGTAACATCTCTAAACTAAACGAAATACTATTGAACATCATGTTAGAAGTTAAGTTGTTTGACGTATGGGGGATTGATTTCATGGGGCCATTTATACCATCCTTCGGTCAATTATATATCTTGGTGGTGGTTGATTACGTGTTTAAATGAGTTGCAGTAGTAGCCTTGCCCAAGAATGATTCTAAAGTGGTGGTGCATTTTCTGAAGAAGCATATTTTTACTTGCTTCGGCACCCCAAGAGCTATTATCAATGATAAAGGTTCTCACTTCTACAATAAGAGTTTTCAAGAGCTCTTGGGAAAGTATGGGGTCACTCACAGGATTGCCACAGCCTACCACCCACAAACAAGTGGGCAAGCTAAAATTTTTAATCGGGAAATTAAGAGAATCTTAGAAAAACCAGTGTGTCCTTCGAGAAAGGATTGGTCAAAGAGGTTAGAAGATGCTTTGTGGGCTTATCACACTGCTTTCAAAACTCTTATTGGCATGTCTCCGTATAATCTTGTGTTTGAAAAAGCTTATCACTTGCCAGTATAATTGGAACACCATGCCTACTGGGCTATCAAAAAGCTAAATTTTGATCATCAAGCTGCAGGTGAAGATGACTTCTCCAGTTAAGTTTAGAAGATCAAATGTAAGATTTATCCTGGTTCTGCTATTAATATACTTATGGCCTACGTCCAATCCTCAAGCAATCACTCGAGATTTTTTACTAAATCTTCAAGCTTCAATAGGTGCTTGCAAACTTTACACAATAGAGCACTTACCACACCTTGGGATACCTCACCCTTTGTGCTTGAGCCTCAACTTCAAGGGATGCCTCACCCTTTACAATTTGGAGGGATGTCTCACCCTCTTTACAAAGAATTGAAGAGTATAAAAGATGGAACTCTCACAAGAGTAGTTGATACAAATTGAAGTCCTACAACACTCTTCAATAATATCTCAAGTGATTTGCAAAAACAGAGCAATAAGGGTTTGAACGATTGATTCTCATATTAGAGTGATAGAAATATGTTTCAAGTTGTTGGTTAGCCATTAATGATGACCCAAGACATGTATTTATATTGTTTTTTTATCAAAGGAGCCGTTGGGTGCATTAAAGGGAAGAATTAAATGCCAAGAAAATAGTCGTTGGCTATTGTCAGGCTTGATGTAATCGATTACATAGTCCATGTAATCGATTACATGGCTCTTAGAACGTGTTCTTGACTTTCTAGGCAGGATGTAATAATTATAACCTCAATATAATCGATTACAAAACCTCTGCCAGAGATGTAATTGATTACAACACTTATGTAATCGATTACAAGGCCTTTAATTGATTCCAATCTCAATGTAATCAATTACAAAGCCTTTGTTTGACTTGTAATCGATTACAACACATGTGTAATTGATTACAATGACCTTTAAACATATTTTTCAAGTTCAATCAAGTTTGATGGTCATTTCTAACTTAGAAAAACTTGGATTTGTTTAAATGTAAACTTGATTTAAAAAATCCAAGATTAAAATCAACATTTTCTTTAAAATATGAACTTTGAACTTCAAGTTGATTTAAAAAGATCTTTCAAAAACCATTTGTGATAGTTGAGATATGCTGAAAGCATTTTACATTAATATTCTAAGTCCTATAAACTATACCAAATATACCTCTTTGAACTTAGTCTTCATCTTGACTTTATTATCATCAAAATCTTCATTGATATGCTCCATGACATAAGCATTCACATTCTCCCTTTTTTTTATGATGACAAAATAACATAAGAAAAAAGAGAGTAGCATTTGTATTTATATGTTAGAGATTTAAGTGCAACTCTCCCTCATAGTTTATACATGAAATAAGATGAACAATTTGCATGTGAAAACTCTCTTGTGCTCATGCTAGGTATAATCTCTATAAGATTAATAATTTGCATGTGAAAACTCCTTCACGCTCATGCTAGGTATAATCTCTCTAATCTCTCCCCCGTTGGCATTAACAAAAAGATATAAGCATTCAATTTTTCCTCAATAATACCAATAAAATTTCAGCAACATTTAGCATGATTCACTCATGCATATAGTCATCACAACAACAGAGGATAACATAGTATAACTATTTCAACCCATATCAATATCAGAGTATAATCAACAAACCAATAGCAAATGCATCAAATGATCAGATTGTATAGTCATTATTTCCAAAATATCTAGAGTCATATATAAAATAAAAGTAAAGACTACTAATGGTTAGGAAAAATACTATGAAAGAACAGAATATCAAGACAAGGTCCCATGTCACTTCGTCACCTTGCTGTCACTGTCAGTATTAGCTACCACATCAGCAAGATCCACATCATTGTCATCCGTGTCAAGATCATCCTCAGATCCAAGAATCTCCTCATCATCATCAACATTAGCACCAGAAGGACTAATAAAGGAGATAGGAGCAGAAGGTGCAGCAGAGGAGGTGGGAGCACTAGCATCTCTCCTTGGTACATATCTGGGTCCCTCCAGAAAAGATCAGATGGAAGCCAACTCCAGTACTTGATGATCTACCTTTTGCTCAAGGTGGTCCATCCCTGTTCACAAGCTGCGCATCTCCTAAAGAAACAGTTCCAAAGTGGCTGTGGGAGTAGGCTGTGGCTAGTCCTCATCCTTATCAGCATCCTTAGCCTTATGAGGGATGTGTCTGTAACTCCCTTGAAGGAGATAGTATCATTTATTATCAACTTTCCTCAGTTGAAGCTTGTGCAGAGTATGCATACTAATGGACTGTGGCCCTTTAGAATTCATATCCTTTGTCTCCCCAGACAAAGGGATATGGAAGTGCTTTAGAACAGCTATTGCAAGCATGGCATATGGTAGAGCATGTGCTTTCTTTCGGGCTTCCAATATGTGCTGGATAACATAATAGGCCCTATTGATTGGCCGATCAGTGTTCATTGCCCATAAAGTCATCACATCATCCTTGAACACTTGGGAGTAGTTTCCTCCCCTAGGAACTAATCCCTTAGCCATAAGGCAATGCAGTATCTTGTTCTCCATAGTTAGCCCAATAGCCATTACCCTCTTTTTATCCCTAAGAATATCATAGCCAGATCTTATCATGGAAGTCAGGGCAGCTTTATATTCATAGTCATGTCCCCAAACATTCTCACATGCATATAAATTCTCACCATCAAAAGTCAATTATGTTAGCCTATACCAGAGATCGTTAGTGACTCTTATCTATTTCTTTTTGACTTCAGATATTAGGCAATCATCTTCATACTTTAAATTGGCATAAAAGACTTTAACTAAATCAAGATATATGTCCTTCTTGATGCTCAGAAAATTTAGCAATCCTAGTCTTTCTATCATCCTAAAACTTTCTAGAGGCTCACTAAAGCAAAAATCCTTTGTGAGATACCTAGGGGAGATCATCTTTTGCAATTGAAAATTTTTCCAAAAGTGCTCAACCTTCTTGGCAGTGCCAAAGTGTTGGGTGAGGTCCAGCCCTGAAATGGTGAATGAAGGAGCAATGGAAGACGTTCCTATGGAGGCCCCTGTTCTTGCTCTCTAGGTGCGCTTGGAGGATTCTGCCATTGTAGAGGAAGGAGAGAAAATGAATGGTGAGGAACGTGGAGGGAAGATGTTTGCGTGGTGGAGGAGGTGGAAAACTAGTGAGAGAGCGGTGGGCTTCGTGTGTTAAGGCTTAGAGAGAGAAAATGTATGTGAGAGTAGATGTGAAAAGAATTTTGGGGAATTTTGAAGGAAATTGGTTTGGGGGTTTGGTGGAGAGGAGAAATCCGAGTAGAATGGAGGTGGAATGGTGCGATTTGGGCAAGAATTGAAGAGAAAAAGTGTAATTTTGGAGAGAGTTTCGTGAGGCTAGAGAGAGAAAGGGTGAGTTGCAGGCCAAAAATGGTTGTTCGCGTGTCTGGGACCCTTTTAAAACTCCTTTGTAATTGATTATATTGGGGTGTAATTGATCACACATGTTTTAGGTTCTTTTTAATCAATTACAAGGTTTGTGTAATCGATTACAAGCTTTCTGGAATGGTTTGTAATCGATTACATGATATGTGTAATCGATTACAAGCATTCTGACTTTGCTTGTAACGTTTGGCAGAGCTTGTGTAATTGATTAGAATGTTCTTGCAATCGATTACAAGCCTGCTGAACTTGATTTTCTCACTTCAAATTACAGAAGACTTGTGCCAAAACCATCAAAGTACTTCTAAATCTTCCCAAACTAAATCCAAACATCATGTAAGCATAAAAACTAATCAATTCTTGATCCAAAACACATGTTCTTGTACAATCACCACCTTGGTCAAGGATCAAACCACTTTAACATGATTGGTGAGAGTTGAGCTATTTGGAGGACTTAGTCATGATGGAGTACCTGCAAAACAAAATCAGGGAGCCTCCGACGCTCAAGTCAGTATTGGATTCAAAAATAATTAAAACAAAGTAATCATGCAGCAGATTAACATATTATGCAGTAAATTTACTAACTTATGCAACAAATTATAGCATTATGCAACAAATGATAGATTATGCAGCAAAATTAGATGCATGATTAATCCAATATGCTAAGTTCACTTCTTATATAAAAGAATGCTTCTTTATTCAAAGGCTTAGTAAAGATATCAACTAGTTGTTTAGTGGTTTCAACAAACTCAAGCATGTAATCACCTTTTTGAACATGATCTCTTATGAAATGGTGTCTTATTTCTATATGCTTTGTTCTTGAGTGCAAAATGGGATTTTTAGACAAATTAATTGCACTAATGTTATCACACCTTATAAGAATGTGATCAAGCTTAAGATCATAGTCTAGAAGTTGTTGCTTCATCCAAAGGACTTGAGCACAACAACTCTCAGCTACAATATATTCAACTTTAGCTGTAGACAATGCCACATTATTTTGTATCTTGCTATGCCAAGAAACTAGTGAGCCTCCAAGTTAGTGGCATGTCCCACTAGTGCTTTTCCTATCCATTCTGCATCCAACAAAATCAAAATCCGAATAACTAATTAGACTACATGAGGCACCCTTAAGGTACCACAAGACCATTTGTGAAGTGCCTATTAGATATTTTATAATTCTTTTTACAGTACTTAAGTGTGATTCTCTAGGATTTGCTTGAAATCTAGCACACATGCACACACTAAATATAATATCAGGCCTACTTACTTAAGATAAAGGAGTGAGCTAATCATACTTCTATATTTTGAGATTTCTACAGATTTACCTCCTTCATCCTTGTCCAAATAACAAGAAGTGCCCATTGGTGTAGCCATATGCTTAGCATTGCCTATTCCAAATTTCTTGAGCAGCTCTTTACAATACTTGGATTGACTTATGAAAGTCTCATTCCTTGTTTGCTTGATTTGGAGACCAAGGAAAAAGTTGAGCTCAGCTATCATAGACATCTCAAACTCATTTTGCATAATATTGACAAATTCCTTACTTAGAGAGCTGTTAGTAGCACCAAATATTATATCATCAACATAAATTTGAACAAAAAGTATGTCATGCATTTTATGCTTGATGAAAAGAGTGGTGTCAACCTTTCCTCTAGAAAAGCCATTTTTTTCTAAAAGAAACTTGCTCAACCTTTCATACCAAGCTCTAGGAGCTTATTTTAAGCCATACAAGGCTTTTTTCAATTTAAAAACATGATTGGGCAATCTAAAGCTTTCAAAACCAGGAGATTGTTCCGCTTATACCTCTTATTGTATAAAACCATTTAAGAAAGCACTTTTGATGTAACACCCTCCTTAGGGCATCACATTTTCGACTCCCGACTCATAATTTGAAAAGAAGTTCGCACAAAGTTTGAGTTATAAAAGATGGGTTTTAAAATTTCTTCTTTACTGAAACGTAAATTTACTGAAAATATTAGGTAACATTGAAAATCATATTTCAACTATTCATTATGCAATATTGACACCAATTAATATCACAATTTAAAGAGAAATATAAAATTAACAGACTTATTTTTTTTTTACAGTAGTAAACCCCATGACAGGTCCTACTTAATAGCACGGTACAACGTTAATGAGAAACTTTAACATATTTATTCCTTTTTCTGTCCATCTTGATGCATCAGACATCTGTTCCTTTGTCAACACTGCACACCTTCGAGTCTTGAATATCCACTCCTTATTGTTGTCACCAATCTCAGAATATCCATCACCCGTTATGTCTAAGACAACTCGATCCTTCTATTATTTGATTTTAACAGTATAGACACAGCAAAACAGGATAACAAAGAGGTGAGATCACCTACACCAATACCAACATGGCGGCACAGAGATAACACAAACAAGAAATATCATACAGATAGATCATACCATAATCATGCTATCAGCTTTAATCAACTATCATCATCTAATCATTTATCAGTTCAATCATCATCCAAGTACTCAAAATAATTGTCATAGCCAACATTCCTCAATTAATATATCATACAGATATAAATGTTCAGATTATGCATATGCATAAGACTCGATTTCCTACTCCATGGAGCTAAAACTCAGGTCGGAGAAATGATCGAAAAGATCTATCGGTACCACATGCCTCAGACCACGTGCTAAAATCCTCATTTTGATTTTTACACATCTAGCATATACACGACATTCTTTATCAGATCTTGATTAAGAATAGTGTCTCGGTCAGGATCATCGGTGTGTCGCATCGGTCTAACCCACGGTTACAGTAGAGTGACTCACTGCCCACTGTAGGCAACCCACACCACGATGCCCCCAAGGTCAACGAGTGACCTACACTACGCATATCGCACCCACTCAAGAGGTGTACTTTCCTCCTAGGCAATTAGCCTTATCCAGTCCCTCGGACCATTCCAATGCATGTATAATGCACCAAAAAAACCAAATCATAGATAGAATATCAATCACAGGTTTAACTCATAATTTTTCAAAATATATTTTATACAATGCACTAATATCATAGTGCAAGTCCAACCACAAGGGCCATACTTTTCAATTTCATTTGTTCAATTTATATCATATGCTTCAACGCATATTTTTTTTCCAATACGTAAAGTGCCCCAAATACCAAATACAGGCATCTCTTTCGAATGCATATAAAATACATCAAAAGCCAATCATAGGCAACTCGACATTTTCTCACACAATGTTCATACATTATTTTGGCAGTAATCATCATGTTATCATGTTTTTATAGTCATAAAACACTTTTGCCGTATTTTCACAATCGCGTAACAATTTTGTTACATTTTTACAATTCAAAAACGTTTTTGTTACGTTTTCAAAATACTGCAACACTTCTGTTGCACTTTTAAATCACGTATTTAATTATTTTTTTTAACGTTTTTCTCAATCACATAAAAATATACATTTCTCAAATTGCGTAACGATTTTCCACCATTTTCAAACTCGCATAACTTAAAAATTATTCTTTTAAGTTGCGTAAATCATTTTCCATCATTCTCAAAATATTTAAAACACTTTCCAAATCACATAAGATTTTCTCATTTTCACAATTACGTAAAATATTCTATCATTATTTAATCACGTAGTGATTTTTCAATAATATTTTCAATAGTGTAAAATATTTAAACGCTTCCCAAATCACGTGAAAATATTTTAACATTTTTCAAATCGCGTAAAAATATTTTACTATATTTCCAAACACTTAAAAATATTTTACTTGTATTTCAAATCATGTATTTTAAAAATTATGTTTTTAAGATACGTAAATCATTTTTCACTACAATTCTATTACGAAAAATATTTCTCAACCTTCAAAAATTCCATTTCATCTTTTCTCAAAATATTATGACTTTGTATTTCATTTTTCACATTTTCTTACTCAAGAAAATCTTTTTCCACGTTTCTTTACTCAAGAAATTCTTTTTCAAATATAATCCACAAAATTACTTTTTCATCAATGTTTCAAAACTTAACATTTTCTAACGTACTTCAAAACTCAAAAATAAGTTATACGTTAGTAGATTTTCATAATACCATTATATTCTCCATTTTTCTCAAATCATTTCTCAAGTGCTAAAATACTCTGATTCCCTTTTCAAATTCTTTGTATTAAATTAATTATATTTTCACTTGGAAAATCACTTTGTTTCATTAAAATCAATGCATTACAAGCCTTCGAAAATGTGGACATGACTATTGAAAATTATCAAAATATTTTTCTTCTAAATTGATATGATTTTACACAAACAAAACCATTAAAATTATATTTTCAAAATCGAAGGACTTATGGTTATAAAACCAAACCCATTTGTTCAAATTCATTTTTATTTTCTTTGCAAATCCTTTTTCACTTTCTTTGCAAATCCTTTTTCACTTTCTTTGCTAATTCTTAAAATCATCATTGCTATTTTCATTTAAATCTCATGTTTTGTAAAACACTTAGAAACTTTTTACACAAAATAAATCAATAAAAAATTCCTCAAAAACCATGTTCTTGTACTCTTTGAAAAATAAATTCTTTGTTTATTTTCCTTATTTTTCTAAACATTCATTTTCATCTTTCATGAAAATATAAATTTGTGAACACCTATTTTGAGGTGTCTTGATCGAAATTCTCATTATTCTAGGGATCAAAATTTAATTTCCTTGTTCTTGAAAAATTTTCACATTGACCCAAATCAAGGGCATCAAAACCGTAACTCTTCCTTGGCCATTAGGACCAAGATTAGTTTTCTTTCCATCCACACATCATGGCATACATATATATATATTTCATCATAAATATCACAAACATGCCATATACTCATCATGCATATTATAAGTATACTATCAAAGCCATAAAATCATGCAAAGCATATTAAGCATAGACAAAAATAATCAAAGCATAAGAAAATAAATTAAAGCTCATAAACATAAAATTAATTATTACATGACCATGGATTGGAATCCTCACATGGATTCACCATCCATCAAATACAAGACCATCTCTCACCACCATACTTGGTTGGTGAGATGGATCTCTCTCTTACCTCTTGAAGATCCTCAAAAACTCCTTGTTTTGCTTCTTTTTCCAAGTCCTTCACCACCAAGGGCTTCTCAAATAGAAAACAAAATATATAAAAATTAGTATACTAAGCTTGATTAAGAGGAACCATGGATCAAACATGGTTTAGATCATGAAAAAGAAGAGAAGAAATGAAGTCTTCTTATACTTCACCTCAAAAACCCAATAACTTTGATCTTGAAGGAAGTCCATGAAGATGAATGATTTAGAGAAAGTCTTCAACATGAAAGTTACTTAGAATATCATGTAGATTCAAGATCTATGGTTGGATGAAATTAAAAGTGATGGAAGGTGTTTTTGGGTGAGGAGGCCGAATCTATGGAGAGAAAAAGGAAGGAAGGAATGGTTGCTTGGTTCTTGGAATTTTGAGAGAATAAGATGGAAGCTTTTTGGGTGAGAGAGAAAAGTGAAAATGCATGCACAAAGTGAGTGGGCTACCATGTGAGTGTTGGAGAGTTTGAAGAGTTTTACTTGAAATAATATCTCATTTTGGGTTCACACTTGAAACACACGGTCTTCCACTTTGTCATCTTTTTCTTTGGCCTAAAAAGGCTACTCCAATTTGTCTCCTCCTTTCCAAGCATCTCCAACCGTCCCCCCTCTTCATAATGCATGCAAAGTTGTCATCTTTTCATGCCATTATTTGAAGCATTTCTAGTCATTGATTAATTCAATGGTTAGGATTTAGGTAGACTTTTGATTTTTAGGAGACTTAATCTAGGCCTTAGATCTTTTTCCTTTAAATTCTAGCCATTAGATGTGTCTCCAAAATAAAGGGTCAAGATTGCTCCTTCAAACTTTAAATCCAAGGGTTATAATTAGTCATAGCCTTTTTAGAAGACCAAATCTCCACTTTTGATTAATTCTTCATCCAATGGTCATAAATGGTCTTTGTCACTTTTTAAGGCTAAATCTTCACCCTTGATCAATTCCAAATCCAATGATTGTAAATGGTCACTTTATATAATCAAATTTACACCGTTGATTAAATCTACGGTTGATATTGAAGTTTGCCTAACTAAGTTTATTCTCACACCATTGATTAAATCAATGGTGATTATCCAATGCTTCTTTATTAAATTTATTTCTTAACCGTTAATTAAATCAAGATCAAGTCTTCACCGTTAAATAAATCAATGGTGGATATCCAAACCACCATTGATGACTTAAGCAATATAATTTCTATTTTTATCTACTAAAAACCCCACGAAAGAATATATTTACTGTATTTTTATCGTCCGATAATTAAATACAGTGCCAAACACAAAACAAGAAAATTTCTAAAACTGTTTTCGGATTCAGGTTTAGTAAGATCCCCTGTCTCCGTCTAAACAGTACAAATTTTTCTATGCGTAGAAAAATTTTCACTTTGTGAGACCCACCTGAGCCCACGTAAGGTCACCTAGGCCCACCTAGGACCACCTGGGCCCACATATAGTCAAAAAAATTCATAATCATCCACAAAAATCACAAATATTAAAAAACGTATGAAAATCAATTCAGATTGCTAAAAATAATTAACAGTCAAGAGAAATAAATACAGAAAGATTTTTTTCGGCTCGAAAAATATTATTTTTCTGACACAGAGTAAATCACTTAAAACGATCAAATATGCTGACGGAATAATCAAAATAATTTTACAGCATACAGAGATCACTAAACAGTAAAATTCTGTTAACTGTCAAAATTACTGTTTAAGAGATAGAAAATTTGGGGTGTTACATTTGACATCCATTTGATAAAGCTTGAAATCTATGATGCATGCATATGCAAGTAGCATTCTTATGGCTTCTAGTCTAGCTACGGGAGTATATGTTTCTTCATAGTCTATGCCTTCTTCTTGATTATAACCTTTAGTAACAAGCCTAACTTTGTTTCTTATTATTAAGTCTGTTTCATCAAGTTTATTCCTAAAAACCCATTTGGTGACAATTATAGGATGATCATTGAGCCTTGGAACTAATTCCTAAACTTGATTTGTCTCAAATTGGTTTAGTTCATCTTGCATGGCCAAGATCTAATGTTCATCATTAATAGCCTCATTTATGTCTTTAGGTTTAACTTGAGAGACAAAAGGCATATGGTTACATGCATCTCTAAGAGAGTTTCGAGTGATTACCCCTTTTGATACATCTCCTATCACCTTGTCAAGATGATGATATCTTGATGTCCTCCATTCATTGGGAAGGTCCATGATTTGCGAATCCTTTTAGCTTGGGCGATCAAATGAGCTTTCTTCTTGCTTCTTGGCCTCCTTCTCTTGATTCTCCAAGTGAGTTCTTGACAAGATTTCTACAACATCATCAATCAAATCCTTTCTCAGACCATTTAGGTTAGTTTCATCAAATGCAACATGAATTGATTCCTCAATGATCATTGTTCTCTTATTATAAACTCTAAAGGATTTACTACTAAGAGAGTAACACAGAAATATTCCCTCATCGGATTTAGCATCATACTTGCCTAGATTATCTTTTCCATTGTTTAAAATAAATCATTTGCAACCAAAGACATGAAAGTAAGAAATGTTTGGTTTCCTTCCTTTGTATAGTTTATAGGGGGTTTTCTTTAAAATTGACTTTATTATGGCCTTATTCATAACACAACAAGTGGTACTAACCGCATCTACTCAAAAATACTTAGGAAAGTTTATTTCATTGAGCATAGTTCTTGCTAACTCTTCTAAAGATCTATTTTTCTTTTCAATCACTCCATTTTGTTGTGGAGTTCTAGGAGCAGAAAAATTATGCTCAATGCCATATTCGTTGCAAAATATTTTAAATTCTTAGTTTTTAAATTCCCTACCATGATAACTTCTTATGGATGCAATGCTACAATTTTTCTTATTTTGAATAACATTTGCAAGTTTTCTAAATGCATGAAAGACGTCATTTTTATGAGCAAGGAATAGAGTCCATGTATATTTAGAGTAATCATCCACAATCACAAGAGCATAGTAATTGCCCCTAAAGCTCATAGTTCTTGATGGTCCAAAAAGATCCATATGCAAAAGTTGTAAATATCTAGTAGTAGAAATAATATTTTTACCTTTGAAAGAGACCTTTACTTGTTTACTCTTTTGACATGCATCACAAAGTTTATTTTTCTCAAAATTAAGTTTTAGTAAACTAATTACTAAATCTTTAGAAACAAGTTTCTTTAGGTGATCCATATGAATGTGGGCATTTCTCCTATGTCATAGTCATGAATTTCTCTCTTTACTTATAAGACATCTTGCATTTTGAGAGGTAATATCATCAAGATTAATCATATATATGTTATCAATTCTATGATTAAAAAACTTAACTTACTTATCATCATTACTTTCAATTATGCAATAATTAGAGCCAAAGATAACTCTATTTCCCTTGTCACATAATTGACTTATGCTTAATAAGTTATGCTTGAGTCCTTCTACATACAAGACATTATCAATTAAAGTAGATGGAATCTTACTAACTTTTCTAACTTCAAGGATCCTCTCTTTGTTACTGTCCCCATATGTGACATGACCGTGCTTCTTAGGTGCAAGAAAGGAGAACTTGGAGCCATCACCCATCATATGCTTGGAACATCCACTATCAAGATACCAACTTGAGCTCTTGGTCTTCAAGCACACCTTGGTGTCATATTCTTCTTTTTCTTCTCTTTTAGCCATAAGGCATAGATTAGCTTCATCATTGTCCGAGCTATCGGTGGAGTCCATGTCATTTTCATCCCAAGTAATATGGACTCTTCTTCCTTTCTTTTCTTTTGAGGGTCTCTTTTCAAATTTCTCTGTTTTCTTTTGATAGACGGGACACTCCATCTTCATATGCCCTAATTTTCTGCATTCATAGCATATTAGAGTGGATGAGGTTCCTTCCCCTTTATTGTAAGTCTTCTTTGGAGGGAAATGTGGTTTTCTTTGAAATCATTTCTTCTTAAGAAATCTTCCAAATTTTCTTACAATGAGACTAAGATTCTCCTCACTTAGCTCAAGATTTTCTACACCATCTCCATCATCTTCATCATTATCTTCAATTGTGGAGGAGGTGACTTTGAGTGCAATTCCATTTTTCTTCTTGTTATGCTCCTCATTTTGATTGAGCTTATTTAGCTCTAATTCATGCTCTTGAAGCTTCCCAAATAGAATGGTTAATGTCATTATTGATAGATTTCTTGACTCCGCAATAGAGTGGTTAATGTCACTTTGGGTTGCCAATTCCTATTTAAGTCCCCTCAAAACTTTGTTAATAAGATCCTCATTAGGAAAAGTTTTTCCCAATGAAACAAGATGATTTATAATATGAGTGAACCTCTTTTATATTTCTTGAATGCTTTCTCCTTAGTTCATTCTAAACAGTTCATATTAGTGAGTGAGAGTTTTTATTCTTAATCGTTTTACCTCACTTGTGCCATCATGGGTTACTTATAAGGTATCCCACATTTCTTGAGTAGTCTTACAATTTGACACCCTAAAGAATTCATCATACCCCAAAGATGTGGTAATGATGTTCTTGGCTCTCAAATTGTATTGAACTTTCTTTTTATCCTTATCAGTCCATTCACTTCTTAGTGTATTGATTCTTACACTATCAACTACACGTGTGGGAACAAAGGCGTCATTTTTAACAGCATCCTACACATCCAAATCAATAGCTTCAATAAAAAATTTTATCATTTCTTTCCAATAGGCATAACCATCCCTATTGAAATAGGAAAGTCTATTTATAGAAGAACTTTCGGAAGAAAAATCGTTTGAATCCATAAGCTCTTTATACAAGAGTTTAGCTCTGATACCACGTGTTACCAAGTGGCCTCAATACTCAAGAAGGGGGGTATATTAAGTTTATAAAATATTTTCACAAATCTTTCGCAAAATACTTGTTTATCAAATTTTATTGAAACTATTAATTAATAGAGATGAATGGATAGAGATGATTAAATACTTTCACTCACAATTGAACTAACCAAAACAGAGAGTATTCAAGCATGCATATAAAATAAACACAAATGTAAAAGAGTTGAGTTTAGAAGATCAAACGTAAGATTTATCCTAGTTCAACCACCAATCCACTTATGGCCTACGTCCAGTCCTTAAGCAATCACTCAAGATTTTTCACTAAATCTTCAAGTTTCAATAGGTGCTTGCAACCTTTACACAATAAAGCACTCACCACACCTTGGGATACCTTACCCTTTGTGCTTAAGCCTCAACTTCAAGGGATGTCTCACCCTTTACAATTTGGAGGGATGTCTCGCCCTCTTTACAAAGAATTGAAGAGTATACAAGATGGAACCCTCACTAGAGTAGCTAATACAAATTGAAGTCCTACAAATGCTCTTCAAGAATATCTCAAGTGATTTGCAAAAACAAAATAACAAGGGTTTGAAAGACTGATTCTTGGATTAGAGTGATAGAAATATGTTTCAAGTCGTTGGTTAGCCATTAATGATGACCCAAGACATGTATTTATATATTTTTTTATCAAAGGAGTCATTAGGTGCATTAAAGGACAGTATTAAATACCAAGAAAATAGTCGTTGACTATTGTTAGACTTGATGTAATTAATTACGTAGTCCGTGTAATCGATTACATGGCTCCTAGAACGTGTTCTTGGCTTTTTGGGCATGATGTAATCGATTACAACCTTAATGTAATCGATTACAGAGCCTCTGCCAGAGATATAATCGATTACAACACTTATGTAATCGATTACAAAGTCTCTGCCAAACTTGTAATCAATTACAATCTCAATGTAATTAATTACAAGGCCTCTGTTTGACTTGTAATCGATTACACCACATATGTAATTGATTACAATGGCCCTTAAACACATTTTTCAAGTTCAATCAAGCTTAATGGTCTTTTCCAACTTATAAAAACTTGGATTTATTCAGATGTAAACTTGATTTACAAAATCCAAGAATAAAATCAACATTTTCTTTAAAATATGAACTTTGAACTTTAAGTTGATTTAAAAGGATCTTTCAAAAATCATTTATAGTTGAGATATGTTGAGAGCATTTTACATTAATATTCTAAGTCTTATAAACTATACCAAATATACCTCTTTGAACTTAGTCTTCATCTTGACTTTGTTATTATTAAAAACTTCATTCATATGCTCCATGACATAAGCATTCACATATCTTTGTAAAATGTTGATCTCATAAAATTTTTGAAGAGCAATAGGATTGTCGTGGCTCTCACAAATAAATTTTACGGCTCCCAATTCATAGGTCATGAACATTGAGAGACCAGAGAGTGAAAGGTCGCGACTCCCTTAGAGTTTGTGTCACAGCTACACATTCCAACCGTAGGCCGTAACTTCACATTCCAGTAGTGTCGCGACTTTACTGAAAATTCTGCTGCGACTTATTTTTCTGCTCCAGATGGCTGCAACTTTCAAATTTTCCATTTGAAATTTGAACTTCAAATTGATGTCGTGGCCCCTACTCCCTTAAATTGCCATTTTAACTGAGCCTTCCTCTCATTTTCGTTTTCTTTCTCTCCAGCTTCCCAACAGCCCCTCTCTATTTCCCTCTTTCACAAATTCACTATTTCTCTTTTCCCCCTTATTCCTCATATTCATCTTCTTTGCATCCTTCAACCCTCCTCCATTTTCTTTCTTCCTTGCTGTCACTCTTCTTCTAGTTCTCCATGGTGAGGTTGTGGTGTGGGTGCTGCCATTGTGTTATAGTTGTGTCTTATTCGTCATTTTCTTGCAATTTCTGGTAAGTTTCTTCTCTTAGCTTTTCTTCTTAGAGGTTGTGTTTGTAAAAATAATTGTCCTTCATTGTGGTTTTCTCACCCACACACTGTGGGCTGTTGGGGTTATTCTTGTTCAGTTTGTGTTTGTTTAAAAAAACTACAATTGCTTTGGTTTTTATTTGTTTCATTCGTCCATTTCTTATGGTTTTCTCAAATTGTCATTTTGGTTATATTTGGTTGTGTGTATATATATAAAGACTGGTGACTGAATATGTGTGTGGCATTTACTTGACTTAATTTATTTTCTACCATATACATTGATGCAAGTCTGTCGCTTGTCTGTTTGGGTGTTTGATTATGCTAATTTTGCCTTAGTTTTAGTTATGCTTGATTGTGCCAATTATGAACTGGGTGTTTGTTTTGATGTCAGTATGTTTTGTGAGAACACTTTGGCAATAATAAATGTGCTTTTAATTGTTCATTTCTTGTTAATATATATATATAGAAAATTAAAAAAAATAATATAATAATAATAATGAATAAAAAAACAAATTTTGTTTCGTATTGGTAATAGCATGCATCTCCTATTTGCATAGCTACCTATTTGCTATAATTCATGTTTATGATTCATTCATGCAAAGTGTTGTGATACTATGAATGCATTTCACTATCCCTGCAATTATTTTTTGATGTCTTAATGTGCAATATTCTTATGATCTTCAATGGTAGGTTTAATGGTGCCCAAGCACAATCGTTCCCAAGGGCAATCCTCGTTTAATTGTCACCGATTTGTATCAACAGAAGCTCAAGCATATCATGAACAGTTGCTGGTCTCAAAGATTGTAATTCTCGAGCGAGGGTTTGATTTTCCTGAGTGAATCCATGAATTCCATGCTATTATTGCCCATCACCATTGGGGGACATTCTATGCTCACCCTGAAGCTAGCGTAATTCCATTGGTTAGGGAGTTTTACGCTAATGCATCATTCCATGAGGATAGCATAGTCTATGTCAGAAGGCAGCAGGTGTCTTTTCAGCCAGATGTTATCAAACAAATCTATTGCTTGCCCGTGCCCTTGAAGTGTGTGATTACTTACGATTTATCCATGGCGAAGTTGATACGGAGGCTTTAACCAACCGGCTCTGTGTGCTGGGCACGCAGTGGAAAATGATCGGTGATCGTTATATCTCTGTCCCTCGAGCATCTTTGCACAGTGGAGTAAAAGCTTGGTATCATTTTGTCACTTGTCACCTCCTTCCCGCCACTCATTTGTCAGATGTTCCTATGGTGAGAGCTTGTCTTCTATATGCTATTGTGGAACACTGCCAGATCATTGCATCTGCCACTTCACGCCAGCAAGGTCTATGGTTTCCCTCCCTAATCATTACTTTGCGTTGGAGGACAGGTGTCACATGGTCCTTAACTGAGGACTTGATTCACCCTAAATCGGACCTAAAATTGTTAGTTCTGTCTCAATTAGCCAGTCTAGATAAGCCACCACCCCACCTTCCTTAGTCGCGACCCCTAAGATGTGCACCTCAGTTTACATCAGACCGCATCAACTAGCAGCTTGCATGGTTATCTACAACCATGCAAGCCCAATTTGATTATATGGTGGCAATGATGCACTTTTAGGCTGAGCATAGCAGAGTGCCTATGGATCAGTTTTCAGTGTACATGCCCTAGCCAGCTAAAGTTGATCCTGAGGATGCTGCAACTGAAGCCCAATTTGATTGATGTTCATCTTTAGGGTTATTCCTATCCTTTTTCTCTATTTAATTTCAGTTGTGTCCAACATTAGGGACAATGTTGCATTTAGGTTTAGGGTGTTGGGGTTGCGTTTCAGTGCATGTTTTATATGCTTTATTGAGATTTTTGATATGTCACTTCTACATGTATCTCCAATGTGTACTAAATGTTAAATGCTGATGTGATTGATTGGATCTATGATATATATGCTTTTGGATTAATTGTTGATTCTGGGAAAGGATGCATGCAATCTAAAATTAAATTAAGCCTTAGTGTTTTGTTAATATATAAATGCATTTCCCTTTACATGATTGAGAATCCTGGAATAGTAATAGTTGTGCCCATCTAAAGAAGGCTGTGACTTGCCCTTTTGTGATGAAGACTTAATTTCTAAAAGAGTGCATGATTCTCTTTTGAGGTGAAATCCTATAGCATGTTTGATGAAATGATTAGGGTATTCTTTGGATCGGTTAAGCCTTTCAAGCCTACATATGTATGCATGAATATCCTTAGTGCCCATTTTGAGCCTTGTGAATAGGTTGGCCTTTATGTTTTATTCTTTACCTACATCATCCTTACCTTTAGCCCTTAATTATAGTTTATCCATGATTGTCTGTGTTGGGAACTTATCTTGTAAATGCTTAAATGAGTCAGAAGAAACAAGGGTGCACTACCATTGACATGTTTTAGAACCTAACAAAATTATGATTTGAAACGAAGAAAATGAAAAAAATGGGGGAAAGTAAGAAATTGCAAGAAAAAGTTTGAAATGATGGAAATTAAAAAAAAAAGAAATAAGTTTTTAGGGTTCTTATGCTTAAAATTGCACTTTGTGTAATGATTGTTTGGCTCATTTAGGACTTTTAAAAGATTGTGTGTTTTGTTTTATCCTTCCTTTCATTTCTTTACCCATTACTCTGGCCTTACACTATAAGCTTGAAAGACCCTCTTGATCATTAATCATGTTTGGTTTTACATTAGTGGAAAAAGATATTAAAGGCATTTTAAAGGAAATTTGAGTTGGAGTTGCTTGGGTATCATCATGAGTTTTCTTGGATATGCATGCTAGAGTTAGGAAAGGGTTCCTTAATCATCTTTTGGGAATTCTTTTACATAACAATTAAAGCATGACAACATGAGCTGAAGATTAGATGGCATGTATGATTGGCATTGAATCAATTTTGAATCATTGAATAAGAGATTTAGCATGATGCCACATTATCATAAGCATTTTGGAATCTGAATTATTGAGATTTTCATGTGAATATATAGATGCTTGATGTTGAGTATGAGATGTTAAGGAAATCTTGTTTTGTTTTGTTCGGGACTAGCAAAATTGTAAGTTTGGGGGTATGATAACTCTAAGAAATAGAATTATTACACAAGCATTTTCTGATGCATTCATAGGCTAGATCCTTGAGTTTCATCTTGTTTGTAGTCAATCCTTGATAAGAAGTGTATAGGGAATACTTGTTCATACATTGTTACAATTTTAAATACATATACTTGCTTTTTTTGTAAATATTTGACTAATCTAGTATTTACTTACTTTTAGGAGCATGCAAAGAAAGAAGGGGAGGTTCAGAAAACAAATTGCAAGAAAACATGAGTAATTTCTCTTGAGTACAGGGGAGGCCGCGACACTCCCTTACTGGAGCTGCGACACTCCCTTACTGGAGCCGCAGCCTCCAGCTCTCGTTTAGCAGTGAACATTGTCCAGAGAGGGAGGAGTCGCGACACTCCCATAGCCTTGTGTCGCGGTTCTACATAAAAGACTCAGGGCTGTGTTTTTATCACTTTGTACCGCGGCTCCCAAACAATTTGTGCCGTGACACACCTTTTTCAGATTGCACAACGTTCTTTTAATCTAGAAAATTAGCTTTCAAAAAGGATAGAACATTATTGGATGTAGAGTAGAGACAAGGCAGCCTTTGGAGGGTAACTTGGAGAGAGTCGCAAGGGGTAGATGAAGAATTAGAGAAGACTGACGCACCACTGTATATCCATCAAAACAACTAGTTCTTTCTTCTATCTTCTCTTTATTATTTGTGATGTCTTTATTGCTCTTTTCTGAGATTGTTAACTCTGTAACCATGATGTTCTAATTTCCTTTTCTGGAGTTTAATGAATCTTATTATGTAATTTGATTTGATTGTGATCTTTTTCTACTCTTGTGATTAATTTGGTTATGATTTTCTAATTCTATGTTTAATGCACACAGTTGATTGGCCATTAACTGTGTTGTCTTGGCGAACCCATTGAACTAGACATAGGGATTTGGATGTTGGACCTTGGAATTAGAAATTGCATGTTCAATTAAATTCGATTGTATGAATGAGTTAATTAGCTAATAGGATAGAAATATACTTGTTGGTCATGCATAACAAGTGTTTTATGTTTGTTCTCAATGCATAGAATTTTGTCAATTCACATAGAAATATAATGTTTTGATTAAGTTCCATAGGTTTACAAGGCATCGAAAAAGGTTTGTAAATGCTTAAACACATTGGCTAACATGACCAGTTTATGATCAAGAGCAATGAAAGGATTGTATGAAGTCAAATAAGATAATAAGTGAAGTTAGACCCTAGATGCTCAACCATTATTTTTTCTCTGTTTATTTTTATCTTTGATTTGGAATTATTATTTTGTTTTGTTTTATCATTTAATCTATAAAATCAATTCGATAGCTTGGAAAAGAAAGCAAGTAGTAATTGGTTAATACTTAACATGATTTTTTAATATAGTCCTCGTGGGAACAATTCTTGAATACTCACTTTTATTACTTTTACACGTGCGCTTGCGTAGTCTAGTAAAACAGACAACAGTGGACTTGTTTCTGTCACAATGGTAAGTATACTAATACCACCTCATATACTGTTAAGCTTGACCATAATAGCCTTGCCCGCTATGAGAATTTAGGATCTCTTATCTCATTCTCTGGCCAAGTGATTGTGCACATCATATAAGGTTACAATACGTAGGAATAACAAGTTTAAAAACATGCAGAGTTATTTTCCAAACTACATTTAAACACCACAATGTTCACACTAACCAAGTGAAAAAGTAAAACTAGTAAACATGGAATTCCCAGCTCAACTTATCACACAAAGGAGCAAATTCGTGTCTCTAGCTTTTCTCGTAGCTCAACCTTAGTAAACAAGGGAGCATTCATTATTCATGTATCTTAAGCTCAACTTTCACCATAAAAGAGCAACTCATGCATAATGATAGAAAAATCATGCCAAACAAACTCAGTTTAGTTGTATCTAGTATACTCTATCATCACATCTCAAGTGATACCAAATGCAACATCATGTTGCTCATGGTCCTAGATAACAACCTATAGCAGTTCACAACCATTGGATGCTCAAAGATTTATATATTTACACATATGCTAGGTGGTCATTTCTTTCATGAAATACCCTTATTAATGTCTCAACACACACTAGAAAGCATGTATGAAGGATCTCAACAAGTAAAAAACTCCATTTCATCAAAATATAAAATCCTGAGAAATTCTAGAGTTGGCGCTGAGGCGCTACTCACCTATGCCTAAGAGCACGCATGGTAGAAACATTGCCCTATTTCCCAGCCATTGGTGCTTAGGCGCACAACTATGGCACCTAGGCGCCATTCTCGCTGCCTCATGCAGGGAAATCCCTAATCAATTGGCACTTAAGTGCCCAAAACCCACACCTAGGTGCGCTGCTCGCAGCCTATTGCTGGTCATGTTCTGGTCAATGGGCGCCTAGGTGTCCAACTCTGATGCCTAGGTGCTAGTGCACCAGAAATGCATTCCCTGATCCCTTGGTTTCCAAACTAGTTTTTAGTATTCCAATCATTAGTTCTAAGTGGTTTTTAACACCAAACATGGTCTCTAAACATTTTATAATCCTCATACACAATCTCAACTCATATAAGCATGAATTTATGAATAAAAACCACAATCTCAAATACCTATTTCTCAACTGCTATCTCAAGGAGTTTCATGGATATTCCTATGATCAAAATCATCAACCATGCATACATCAACATAAGTTAAATCACAAAATAGGTTTCCAACAAGTTCATCCAACCCAAACCATGGAAAAACCACTCAAAACCCATTTTCAAAACTCAAGCATGAAGAGAAAATAGTAAGGGATCGAAGTTGAAAACAATCATCCCTACCTCTAGTCTCTAAGGATGAACTCTAAGTTTTGGCTTTGCTTCTAGCTTTCCTTCTCCTCTTTTCTTCTTCCTCCTCCCTTTTCCTCTTTTCTTTTCAATTTTTTCTACTTCTGTTGCTGGTCTCACAAGAAAGAGTATGAGGTTAAGTATGAAAAGAGAGAAAATAATCCAACAAAGTCAAAGGATAACTTAAGATATTTAACTAAAACTTTATATATGTTAAGAATACTTAGATTTTACAAAATCTTAGATTTTACAAAATCAAGTTTCCTAACTTCCATAAGCATTATAGAAAATCCTAGGATTAATCTCAATCATAGTTTCACCATTTCTATAAATTCTCATATATCTGACTCATCATTCTGGTATTTAAACATTCACTCAGTGTACTTAAAAATATCAAACTAACTCAGTTTATCCTCAAACTTTATCTATATCACAAACTATGTATTTGTGTCCTAGAAATAAATTCTCCAAATTTATTTCCTTTAACTAAGTAATTTATGTCATTATCTGAATCATTTTAAGCTACTTTTCACATTCAGTGTTGCAACAAAATGCCTAAACTAACTCAAAATATCACAAAAATTTAGCACATATGTCATACAAGTATTATGACACCTTTATAACCATAAACAAAGCTAATATATTAAAGAGGATGTTACATTAGTGGTTACCTCGTATTCCTCCACTAATCTCGAACCCCGCAACCTCAACTCCCTCTAGACCCTCCTCATGTCCCACAATATCCCTACATGAATCGCCTCCCACCATTAGCCCCCTGCCGACGCTTCTGCCACCGTTCGTCACTCCACCCTATCCCTCGACCACCACTTGCATTTAAACACTAACTCCTCCGGCCACAAAACTGTTGACTCCGTTGCCACCCTCCATCCCGATGATGTGGTCAATCTCGATGGCGTCATCCATGGCATCCAGTGGTTACTTATCCCTCGATCCGTGCAAGAAGATTTCAATCAGCAGTGCAAAGTCCGTGCGATCATGGCAGTGCTACCAAAGAGAGTGCCAAAAGTAGATCCTCGAGCCCATCGCTTGAAGAAACTTGTGCTAGTTCCTATCGGGGCTCTGCCGATGCTGTCAATCTACGATGCCCTATCTCTGAGTCCTTCCATGGCTCCGGCACCGGCGGGAACCAGTCTAAATGTAATTTTTCCTAAAATGTATACCAGTCTTATATTTAAGACATCGGCTAAATGGATATGGTTTAGAGGAGCTAGACAAATTTCTGACCGATTCCCTTTCGTCTCTACAAAGATGGATGAGAATAGAAAGAATAATTGTAACATTCTCTCCAACTCAATGGACTTAATCAGGGTTAAAGAAGCTCAATAACACCAGTATAGGACATTAGTTAATTTTGGTAACTAGCTGGCGTAGTTTGAGCATAAATCTATAACACTGAATGTGAGAAATAGTTTCTATAAAATTTGGACTTTTGTGAAAATGACTGAGAAAATAGAAATATATTAGGAAGATTTATTTCTGAGCTATGAACAATTAAAATGGATATCTAAAAGCTTCTTAATTTGATTCCAAATGTTTAATTTAACCTAAGAAAGAATAATGAAGCTTAGAGATTGATAGTGCAGTGTAAGAAAAATGGTGGAATTGTAATATAGAGAATAGAATGAAATCCTATAATTTTCTACGATACCTATGAAGGTTAGAAAATTCATTTATGAAAGATTAAAGTATTCCTAGCAGATAAAAGGTTACCAGTAAGATTTCATTTTTGGAAACGCTCCTCACGTTTTCTCCACTGTTGCTTTCAACTGCAATTTACCAAATTTGTTGACTTTTGTCATTTGCTCTTTCCTATTCTCTCACATTTCCTCTCTTCTCATTCCTCATTCTCTTACTTTTCATTCTCATTCTCTCCATTCTTTCTTATTTTCACGCACTAGTAGAGGAGAGAAAGAAGAACAAGAAAGACAATAAAGAAACAAGGGAAGAAGAACGAGGAAGTAGCCAAGAAAGGAGAAAGGGAAAAGGGAATAAGAAGGTGTCAAGTTAAGGTAGGGGTTTTTCTTAACTTTGTTCATCTTTTTCTCCTATTTGAGAATGATGGATTGATCTTTTTGTTAGGGTTTTGAGATGATAAATAAAGATGATACTCTTATGTTTTGATGATGAGTTAAAGATTCTAAACCTTGATTTTGATTCTTGAGGAACTTTGAGATTTGAAAATAGGTTGAAACCCATATTTGATTTGTTGCTTTAAAAGTGTTTTGCATGCTTGAATATGATGAATTTGATGTTGTTGTTGATGTTTAATAATTTGGTTTGGGTTAGAATCTGGTTTGGAAAAATAGAGTAGTTGATTTTTGCTTTCTAGTGTTCTAGCGCCTAGGCACCCAAAACCCAGAAACTATATGCTTCAGGATGTGTGCAGGGCGCTTGGGCACCAAGTGTGGAGTGCCTGAGCCCCCACGGATGCTAGAGCTAAGTGCTTGAGCACCAACGCCTGGAAAAAATAGAGCAAAGCCTCTAGTGTCTGGGCACTTGAGCGCGCAATGCTCACTGCCCAAGCGCCAACTACCAGAATGAACTGGGCAGCTCTCTGCCATCCTAGTGCCTAGGCACTAGAGAGTGGGCGCCTAGGCGCCTATAGCAAATTTCGCCAAAATGATTATTTTGATAAAATAGAGTCTCCTACTTGTTTGAATTACTTTTATATGATTTTTAAAGAATGTTAAGATACTAGTAGAGGAATTTCATAGAAGAATTGATTACTTTTGATTTATGAAATACATGATGCCATGACATAAGATGCTATAATGGATTATTCTATTGTATGATTTATCAGACATTGATGCATTATGCAATGATAAAAGATGATATGATGAAATATTTTCTTACATGCATGATGAGAATGATAATTGAAATAATGATTGATTTTCATGAGTAACCCATTATTTAGGATATCCTTGGTCCTAGGGGGAGACTTAGAAATGGTGGTTGAGAATGGATATTCCTTTACCACCTGAGTTATTGAGGTTGAGGATGAATAATTCCCTCTCTTTTTACCTGAGCTCTCCCTGGATGAAATGTAGTTGAGGATGGATAATTCCCTCTCTACTTTAGGTATTCCTGGATTAGAGATAATGAGAGGAAGGATGATACCCTCCCTATCAAAGTAATTGAGGACGGATAATTTGTTAGTCATGGCAACCATCACCCAAGAGGAAGGTAAATTGGGTGATTACAAATTTTTAAAACACCTTTGAGAAATTAAACATTTTGAATCACTCAATTAATAAATGCAGCGGAACATGCATAATAAAGGCACAACTATTAATAATTACTCAAATGCAACTTGGGTTAAAGGATAAATCAAGCAAATAAGCTAGATATCAAGTTCAACTCAAGCATATATAGTTAAAGCACAAATGTAAAGAGATGGAGTTGAGAAGAGCAAACACTAAGATTTCTCTTGGCTCAGCCACTAATCACTTGTGGCCTACATCCAGTCTCCAAGCTTAACTTCATATTTTTTTCACTATCTCCTAAAATTCACGGGTGCTAAGAAAACCTTTGCACAAACAAGAGCACTCCTCACACCTTGGGATACCCCACTCTTGTGCTAGAGCCTCCAATTCTTCAAGCTTCACAGGTACTTGATAACCCTTACAAACTTGAGCACTCAACACACCTTGAGATATCTCACCCTTTGTGTTTAAGCCTCTACTTTAAAGGGATATCTCACCCTTACAACTTTGAGGGATATCTCACCTATCTTTTACAATTTATACAAAGTATAGATGATAAGAAACTCTCTAAAGAGTGGATAATACAAATTGAAGCACTATGGGTATCAAGGATTCACACTTTAAAGCTCAAAATTAGAAGTTTGGAGAAATAGATAGTGAAACACGAATTTAAAGTTCAAGAATGATTTTCATATTGTTCTCTAACCTTTCTTTGATGCCCAAATATTTGTATTTATATAGCCCAAAGCATTTTAGAGCCGTTGGTGGTAGTTAGGAGCATTAAATGCCAAAATAGAGCTATTGAAAATCTGTTCTGGTTCGTAAATAACCATTTTCTAATCAGTTAGGATGAGCTCCTAATCAGTTAGGGGCTTTTAGTTTTGGCTTCTGAGAATTAGAATAACTGGTTAGGAGCTTTTTCTAATTAGTTAGGACCTTAAATATTCGACTTCTGTGAAATGGAATAACCGATTTGGAAATATGTCTAATCGGTTAGGAGCTTTAAAAAAACGCTCCTAATTTTTACACTAACTGATTAGGTGAATTGCCTAATCGGTTAAGAGCTTTTAAAACAAGAAAAATGCTCTTAATATTCACAATAATCGGTTAAGTGAATTGGCCTAATTGGTTAGGAGCTTTTAGTACATGAAAAACGCTCCTGACTTGGTGAATAATCGGTTAGGAAAAATTCCTAATCGGTTATTGCACTCTGGTTTTAAAAATTGACTTTAAATGGTCATAACTTCTTTGTTTGTTATTCGTTTAAAACAAATGACTACTCATTAGAAAGATCTTTGAGTCTATTTTCATATGAAATTCAGAACAAAATTCATAATATTTTGAAAGATATGACCAAAAGAGTAATCAAAGGTCAGTTTTACAAAATACAAACTTGGTTATTTTTCATAGATTTGAATTACCACTAAGACTAACTTTCTAAAAATACTTTGTTTGGCATTTAAACATTTAAGAAACACTTATAAAGATGCTAAAAACTTATTTGAGAGTGTGATTCCCATTTACCTTTACACAAGATTTAAGTCCTACAAGTTATTCTTTGAAGATCTTGAACTTAATCTTGCCATCATCAACACTAGTCCTTAGGCTTGTTGATGTAATCCAAGCTTTCAACAAATTCTTCTCTTCAAATCATGTGAATACTTGGAACATCTTATTATTCTTATTCTTTTTCAGTTGAGCATGAATATGATCTTCTTTCTTGTTGCAATGCTCACTCTTGGTACTTGGACTATTCTACAAAGTATTGCTCACTTAAAAAAATATAGTTAGTTCAAATTCATAATTCAATATCTTCATATGCATGATTCATAAATGTATAACTCTAATTAGTCTAACATGCATATAAGACTTTCATAGACATATCCAAATAAGATATTTATCAATTACTAATGGATATCTCTATATAGGATGCAACAAAGAACATATGCAAAGTGATCTTTTTGTCTTGTATTTGTCATCATCAAAACTTAACATATTAAATCATTTAGGGCAAACTTATTTCCACTATCTCCCCCTTGTTGATGATGACAAATCACCAAAGAAAAATATGTTGAGCAATATACTAAAATATATATTCATGTAAGCATATCAAACAATAAGCACAAGAACATATTTTTCTTTCCAATTCTCACTCTCCCTATTTGACATCAACAAAAAGACTTAGGAATGAAAGGTAATATTTTTCTCTCCCCCTATAGATAAAACTCATGTTGTCAAAAAGAGTAGGATCATCAAATCTCAAAAACTTCTTCAAGTTATTCAAATCATAACTATCTCCTTTTATTTGATTCTACACATGATACAAGAATAGAGAGATGAAACAAGCATGCTTTCAAAATATAAAAGATTATTCATGCAAAGTTTGTCATATTTTGGTACATCAACATTTAGCACATAATAGCAATAAGCTTAAGAAATTATGTCTAGCATATAATATCTTGCATACCACATGATAAATAAGTACCACTTGATATCACTTGTTAGGAGTTACAAAATATTCATGTAAGATCATGGAATTGAGGTTTTCAAATGAAAGATCATACAACTTGTCACATATCAAGCATTTCTTAATGAAATAATAAAAAAATATGAAGTTTGAGAATCTTTACCTTTTTTCATTGATAGAGAGAAAGAGAATAAAAGATGATCTTTATTGACAAGTTGATAGCATTAACAATAAAACACTTCATGTCAAACAAAGATGTAAACCAAGAGATATAAGCAACAGTTCATGAGCTAGACTCCTCTTCAAAATATGCATATTATCAAAATATAAAACATAATAGTTTAACATAGTCATGTATATATTTTTAGTCAACAAGGACATAGAAGAAAGATATGTAAGATAAGTAAGATAAGCTCCCCTTTATTGAAGCACAAGATAGATAAAGGAAAATATGCATACCAATATCATGTAAGTACATTACCATAAAGAAAAACAAGGCAAGGATACATATTCTTAATCCATCAATAAAAAAAATATTTTAAAACTTCTCCCCCTTTCAAAAAGAATTTTATAAGAGCAAATTACATTTTCAAAAAAAATTTAGAAGGGTTGAGAAGTTTTATATTAAAACCACATATTCCTTGAGAATGATCAACCCAAGTTAAAAGAACATATGAAAGTAAATCTCCTCTCTTTCTCATTGAACAAGAGCCTTAAGAAAATAAAACACTTTGAAGAACAAGGCTTATTTTTTGAAGTATCAAGATGAGCTCTATAGAACATTTCAAAAGATCTATTTGGAGACTTTCTTAAGCATTCTCTCAAGATTTAATAAAATATTTCAACGTAAATGAAGAGAATACTACATTTATAACACATATCCAGAGATTTCCAAATTTTCAAGACAAATAGGAGGTGAAAATACTTTCAAGGTCTTAAGACAAGTTCAAAAGATTCTCAAGGATATGGAACTTGAAAAGCTTCTTTCAAATATAATAAGAGATTTTGCTTTAAAAATCTTTTTAATCAATCAAGAATCTCTTTTCAAAAGAAGAACATGATTCTCATAGGTGTTATACCATTAAGAAATCATAGATCAAGAGAATCATAGATATTAATCATTCACTTTGATGAAATACGCTATAGGGATCAAAGCATGTATAGGACTCACTACAAGAAATAATCAAATTAGCAAGGGAAATTACTGTCGCTAGTCCGTCGCTACTCCATCGCGAATAAAATTTGCAAGGGAACAATGACGGACTAGCGAGGGACTATTTAGTCACTTTTTTCTATCGCTAATTAGCGAGGGAATGCATGCCCTCATTAATCCGCCGCTAGTGAATTCATTTCCCTCGCTAATCCGTCTCTATTCCCTCACTAACGTTGCAAATATAAACCCTTATTCCCTAGCAAATAAGCGAGGGAATTTACATCGCTATTCTATCGCTGCATATTAAAAATTCGTACTAATTTTGGATTCATTTCAACCAACCCCCTCGTTAATCCATCGCTAAAAATCCCTCATTATTCCCTCGCTATTCCTTCGCTAATACGTCACTAATATTTCCTCTCTAATCCATCGCTAATCCCCTCGTTAATCATTTGCTCGCTATTCCATCGCTATTCCCTTGTTGATTATCTATATGATTTACTTGCTATTCTGTCTCTAATCCCTCGCTGATCAGTCTATTTTTTAAAAAAAATTACCTATATATTATTGACTTACCCAAAACTTGTATATCAAACAGAAATCCAACAGCAGCAGCAACAACAAAATTGTCCAAAATAAATTTACTAGTTATCTACACAGTTCATAAAATGTACAAAACAAGATAAAAAGAATGTTGTGTTTATAAAATGTACAAAACAAGATAAAAAAGAATGTCATAAAAAAGAATGTCGTATAAAAAGAACAGACGATCAGTCTATAAGTTAGCTTCATCTTCATCTTCGTCTTCGTCTTCATCTCGACCCTCGCCAACTGTTGCACCTTGCGATGGTGCTTGTGGAGCAACATTTTTGATCCGATCGTAGATAGGATGGGCGCCAACATAAGGACAAGTTGAGTTTGGACAAAAGAAGCCATCACTGTTGCCACTACTGCATTTACAACTTTAGTTATATCCTGTGTCAACGGTGTAGAGCAGGAAGGACCTGCAACCGAGGAGGATGAAGCTTGCACAGTGTTATTAATGCCAATGTACAAGCTGTTACCTATGCCATGCACTCGTCCCTTCTTGTTAGGACCCGCTGCATCCAACCAGACATCCAGGTCAACCATAGGATGAGAGGAAGAGTTTTCTCCATATTTTTCTGTCATCGCAGTGTCATACGACTCCTAAAATAACAAAAAAAAATATTAACAAAAATCAATAACAACAAATATAAATGACAGTTGAATTTTAAAGACACCAACAATAAAATTCCTCGAGTACTCAGAAACATAACTTCTGTCTTTCTTCTTGTGAACTTTGGCATACAGATCTTTGTAAGAAACCTGCTACTTTAACTTTGCCTCCTGTAATCACATATGAAAGAATATATAATAGACACATATCTAGTAGGCCAATCCCTCTAAAATACTAATGCCTTTATGTCATACTCAAGATAGGCAAATAACTCAAATAATTACAACATGTTAATAAACGATTAATAAAATAAATTAAAACTCAGAAAATTCCATATTAATAAACAGATTACCATCAAAACTTTAGATGAGGAAGTTATATTACCATCTTGCTCTTGTGTTGACCAAAGCTTATCGACCCTCCTGTATGCTTCAAGGCATCAGGCATAGCTGCTCTATTCCTTCAGGCAACTGTAAACCTAGTCATCCATTTATCTGTTAGCCAAATGTCGACTAGGTCATCCCACACTTCTGTCCTCATTCCTTTGGGCCCATCACCCTTAATATCAGCCAAGTTATTTGAATTTGTCTTACCAAAGGCCTTATCTCGTGCCTTGTTCAAATGGTCTAGATAACGGTCCATACAAGTCCATTCCCAGACAGTTCTCGCCATGCCACGATCATAATCGGATATGAACCGATGCTTATCCTACACAAATGTTATGTAAATATATTTATTTTTCGATGAACATATAATATATAATTCTATAAACACAATTACTTACCATAAAGTCCTTAAATAGTATTTCTTTCATGTCAGCAGGATAATCTCTCCACGTACTAGCCAGTACAGGCATCCTTATCATGACATTGTACATAATGTCACGTGTCACTCTCGGTAGGAGAAACCTCCTCCTGTAAGTACAAAAAGATCATGTTGCTAATCTAAAAGTAAATAAATGTAATAAAAGATGACAATCACTATTACTTACGGTTCAGGGACATGCACCACATATATAAGTTCCCTACTATTAGTTTCTATATTAGATTCTTCACTTGAAGGCACCACATTCAGGTTGGTAGTGGGTGGGTCAGCAGAGGGTGGCATAGAAAGGGCTAGGTCAGTAAGGGGTGAGACAGAATGTGATGCGCCTCCAATGGTCAATGGGATAGACGTTGGTAGGCTTGCACTAGTCGATGGACCAGTAGCTGAAGTTACACCTAACATAATTATAGATAAACAAAAAAATATAATATATTACATGTATATAAACCACGAGTTAACAATAATTAAAAAGATTATGCTATAGGTATACTTGGGGAGGGCTGAGAAAGCTGTAGTGGTGGACAATTATGGCCAAATGGAAAAGGCTGGGATGAAACATTACGGCCTCTTCCACGACCATGTCCAGCACCTCTATCTCGAATGGTCATGATGAATATCTACATAAGGAAACATAATGAAACATGACGAGTTAAGAAGCTATATGTCAATAAAAACCTCAAAATATAATAATGATATTTCAGTGTAAATACCATTAACGAAATTTATTGAACAAGATTCAATTTTAACTACTTGATTCTGAAGCAAAAGATTCCTCATCTTCATCTGAGAATTCATTAATTTCATTATCTTCATTGTCATCAATCAACTCATCATCAACCGGAACGTACATTGGAGAATGTATATCATGTATGTTCACTTCTTCCATTTGGGCATGTGCATCAAACAAGGAAAGTGCTTCATCATCTATGAAAATATTATATGTTCCAAGGGATCCATCATCTTGGTAATAATCAGTGGCAGCTAGGTCATTCAATTCATCACTTTTGTCATTCAATGTCTTAGCTATGAAGAGTTTTGCTCTGACCTTGCAAGTTGTCCACCATTCACCATTAATTCTATTCCCGCTTTGTGGGTATCTTGTATAATACACTCGTTGTGCTTGTTCGGCTAAGATGAATGGTTCATTTGAGTGAAGTATTGATTTATGCTTGATGTCAACCAATCTATATCTCTCATCAACATTAACTCCATTAATCGAGTCAAACCAATGATATTGTAAAAGAAATACTCTATTCTGATTTCCTATATATGATAATTCCAATACATCTTCAACGATGCCATAATAGTCGAAGTCATTCTCACTATATATACTACCTCTAACACATACGCCACTATTCATGGTAGCTTTATTTTGTTTGTATTCCTTAGTATGAAATCTATACCCATTAACTATTAAGCCACAATAAGAAGTCACGGACTTGGATAGACCATAACTTATCTCTCGTATCATTTGATCCTCAACTTGACCTATATTAACCTGTATCATTATATAGACGGTAGATAGTTGTAACAATAAGCATAATGAACATTGAATTTAATATGATAGTTGTGCTTATGAATAAAAGGACTCAGTAGATGTTTTAGCCACCTACTGAAGTCCTTATTCGAGTTTCCAATATTTGATCATCAGTGATATTGGGGTATGTTTCCCTTAACAAATCCTCAAATTGTCTAATCAATACAGTAGTTAATATTTAGCATAAATTTAGCAAAAAATAAACAAATTCATTAGATAGGGAGTAGACTTACTGGAGATAAGGTTCTACTTCTCCACAATTTACAAACACATATGTCTCAGCAATTTGAAGTTTCACATCCGTCAAGAATCTATTTCAACCTTTCCCGATAGGACGACATGGATGTTTAAAAATAGACAATCATTCATTAATTGCATCTTCTCCACTGTCGTCATTCCGAGGAACTTGAGTGCGCCTGGTCTGTAGGTAGGGATCAAAATACATGGAAGCAAAATTGGAATTTTCTTCTAAAATATACGCTTCACAAATAGATCCTTCAACTTTCACCTTATTTCGTACCTTCCTTTTCAAGTACAGCATACACCTCTCAAAGGGTTACATCCACCTGTAATGCACTGGTCTTCTAACCTTAGCTTCATAGGAGAGATGCATGACTAGATGTTCCATCACGTCAAAGAATACTGGAGGGAAAATCTTCTCTAACTTGCAAATTATTTCAATAATGGAAAGCTCTGCATTCTCCATGGTGGAAGCACGAATTTCAGTTACACAAACTTCTTTAAAGAACAAGCTGAGTTCTGTTAATGGTCCCCATATAGGTTTTGGCAAAATATCACGAAATGCCAGAGGAAATAACCTTTGCATAAAAATATGACAATCGTAACTTTTTATTCTATATATCTTCCCGCCATCTCCTTTGATGCAACGTGCGATATTCAACGCATACCCATCAGGAAATTTCAATTATTTTATCCACTCACACACCATCCTCCTTTGATTGGCATCCAAGACATATGTCGCCTTTGGTTTTTTACACTTGCTATTCTCAACTATTAGCTTCAAGGTGGGACGTTTGCATATTATCTTCAAATTTTCTCTTGCATTTGCATTGTCTTTTGTCTTGCCCTTTATGTCTATGACAGTGTTGAAGATATTGTCAAACATGTTATTCTCAACATGCATAACATCTAAATTATGTCGTATTAGATTAGTGGACTAATAAGGCAATTCCCAGAATATGCTCTTCTTCACCCAGTTGTGGTGTATACCAAAGTCATCTTGTTTTTGTTTACCTGAATTTAAGTCGAAAAAGTCTTCTTTAAGCTGAGTCACTCTATTCAAGACATTTGTCCCACTTAACGATTACGGTGGATTAAATTTTTTCACTGTTGATTTCTTAAAAGAGTTTCGATCACGGCAAAATGGATGATCAAAAGGCAGAAATTGGGGATGACAATCAAACCAGCAGCATTTCCTACCGTGCTTCAATACAAATGACTTACTGTGATTCATACAAAGTGGACAAGAAAGTTTTCTATGAGTGCTCCACCTAGACAGCATTCCATAGGCTGGAAAGTCACTTATTGTCCACAACAAACCACTTTCATGTTGAAATTTTGCTTCTTCCAAGCATCATAAGTTTGCACCCCATCGTCCCATGGTCTAAGATAGACATCTAAACTTTTACCTGGTGACTTTGGTCTAAGAATCACAAGAGTGAGGAATATGTATTCCTTTCTCATACACATACTTGGGGGTAGATTGTACGGTGTAACAAAAACATGCCAACATGAATATGATGTGGTTGAACCGCTAAATGGATTAAAACCATCCATACAAAGGCCAAGCCTAACATTTCGAGCGTCTAGCGTAAATGTTGAATGGGTAGCGTCAAATCATTTTCAAGCCTCAACATCAACTGGATGCCTGATCAATGATTCATCTTGACGCACTCCATCCGCATGCCAACTCATATATTGCGCAGTGTTTTTGGACATAAATAGACATTGGAGTCTTGGCATAATAGGAAAATATCGTCACACTAAGTGCAGCACATCCTTCTCATTCGATGAACGTCTTGCCTTTGACTTGAATCGTGGGTGTCCACATACTAAGCAAACTGAGTAGAGTCTCTTGTTACTATACTCTTTGTAATACAACATGCACTGATTAAGACACGCATCTATCTTTTCATATCCTAATCCCAACTCACGAACCATTCTCTTCGATTTGTAAAATTTTTTGGGTAACCTTTCAGGCTCTGGAAACATGCTCTTAATTATGACAATCATTCTATCATAACAACTCTCACTCATGTTAAACTCTGACTTCAAGTTCAATAGTTGAGTTACAGCTGATAATTTCGTGTGCTTATGGCAACCATCCCATAAAGGTTCGTCAGCGTCTCTTAGCAAGTCATAAAACTTCGAAGCTGACGGATTTGGATCCTCTTCTAAATCTTGAACTTCTGGATTTAATCTATCACCTGCGGCATCCATAACCATATCCACGTATCGAGTCCTAGGCTCCACTTCATCATCATGGACAATGGATGATGAGCCGCTATCCCCCCATCTATCCTCACCATGAATGGTCCAATTTACATAATCATCCATAAATCCGTACTTATACAGATGTTGTTCTACCCCAAATACCTCATTCCAAGCACGATTCTTACATCTAGTATATGGACAAAGGATGCAATTTAATGCATTAGTAACTGTCGGGAATCCTTGAGTAACCCTAATGAAATCATCAACTCCATCCTTGAATTCTTCACTTACATAGCCAGTAGGATCATTTCTTCGTAACATCCAACTTCGATCGGGTCTCATGATTGCTGAAATTAGTTTAGCACATTAATACAAATCCTTATATCTTCATCTCCTTCTTAACATGGTATGGCCCTATCCCATTCGATAAGAAACTTTTTGAACACTTGGTTAATAGTTATTCCTTAAATCTCATATTTTATACTTGACGAAATTTCGATAGCATTTCCCATTAGTCTCCAAGTGCATGACTAGAACGCAGTGAGATCTACCACGTTTAAGTATAAACCCAGAGAACAAAAGGAAATGTGGCAGCCGAAATCTTAACAAGTATAAGATATGAGATTTAAAGAATAACCATTAACCAAGTGAAGGAAAATTTTCTTACCAAACTGTCCTACTTGGACAATTCAAGATTCAATACAATGAGCAGTACCTTGAATAGGTATGCGTGCTCATTAATATTGAATCTCAAATAAGAAACTAAGGTTTTACTCAAATTTTTACTTGAATAAGAAAATAAAACTTTAAGTATATGTTAAAGCACAATCAAAAGTTAAATTAAACTAAGATTCTTAACACATAATTCGTTAGAAATTCATAACTTTTATTTTCAACATCCAAGGTTTGATGTCATATTTAGAGAGTCTTAAATGTACTGGGATATAAGAGAAAAACAATTCTTAAAGGCAATTGGTTTTATAATTCCGTTGATGGAAGCCCTATATGCCAGTCACTATACTAAGGAAGCCATGATTATTCTGATTCGTGAATTTCAGTAACCTGAGGAAGAAATGAAGAAAATTGTTCTGAAAGTGATGAAGCAGTGTGTAATTACTTGAGGGTGTGGAAGCTAATTATATTAAAAATGATATTCTCACTGACTTTTTCAAGAATGTCTGGGTTAGGAGGATGGCTTTGGATCGAAGAAACTATAAGCAACTTGTGGAGACTACTGTAGAGATAGCAAACAAAGTTGGCGTTGCACTTATTGTTGGGAGAACTGTTGAGGATCTTAAACATGAGAGTGAACTTTACAGGCGAATGGTTATGGAAACTATTGAGAAGGTGGTCACTAACTTGGGAGCATCTAATATAGATGCCTAGTTAGAAGATCTTATGATTGATGGTATTCTTTATGCCTTCTAAGACCAAACCAGTGATGATGCTAGTGTGATGCTTAACAGGTTTGGTGCAGCTGTGGTACCATCAAGTGGTGGTTAAACAACAAGAGTGCAAAGGTGAGACAGTAAGCAGCGGACCTTATTTTAGGGATTACTGTTATCATGAAGCAATGCCACGAGGAATAATTGATAGGCCATTTTGGTGTTGTCTTATATGAGTACTCCCCTCAGTTTCTCTTAACCTTTTCCTCTCTTCTTCTTCCTATCTCATTAACACACACAAAGAAAGTCTATTTAACCTAACTTGTGGGTGAATCATTCCAAGTCCAATTTAAACTCAAAAAACTATTGTGAAATTAAGCTATTGAAATTAATTAAACTCAACATAAGAAAGAGGAGACAATACTTGAAGGCCACCTAATTGTTTGAAGGCAGTTGAGCTTTCATAGAAAAGGTGCTTAAAGGGACAAAGACTTAGCCACTATTACGACATAAATCAAATCAGCTATATAATTCGTACCTTAATTTATGCTATATAAATTTTTTGAAGTTGGACCAATATATATAATTGTAATGCAGCATTTCTAGATATATTTATCCATAAGCAGTCATAGAGCATAAAGCAAGATAAAACGTCAGAGGCTGTAACTCTACCTAGCAGAGTATAAGCCAGTCCCTTGCGACCCTGCCTCAGATCCAGATGCTGAGGAACTATCACTATTAGAAGCTGCACCAACACATATAAATCAGAAAGACAGAACATTTGACTTCAACACATCTACCAACTAGTATTTATTAGTAAATGTCAAATTAAAAAAGCTAAATCAAAGATGTTATTAATGCTTGTATAATTGTTTGATATGGTTGTTTATTGTTAGTTGTTAAACTATTTCAACTGTTTAGTTAGTTAGTCAGTTACTTCTAACAGAGTTCTAGAACATACTCTAGACTTTCTTGTATAAGTACCAGAACCTAAGTTAGGTTCTGTGGTTAATTCAGTTTACTCAGATTCACTTTCTCTCTCTTCTATTATCTCTCTCTCTACTTTCCCACACTTTCCTTCAGTTTCTATCACTTTCTCTACTCACTGAATCCTAATAGTAACCATGGCCAAAGTTCAAATATGGGAACCCTGAGATTGTATTACAATATTAACTATACCATGCTGAATTCTTAGTCGTTCTATAATTACATTACAGATATAAGAAATTATATTATATACATATTGTTAGAGAAAAACACTTCCCTATTTGATCACAAGCATCCATAATCTTGAAATAAAAGAGAATTCTGCACACTTTTTTTTCTTAAAATGATTATACACATTTAAACTAATATCGTCAAATATGTTCTAAAGAATTAAAGAGATTTTATGAAAAACAAATAAATAAAAGAAAACATAAATTGCCTTAAGAGCTTTAACCATTAGCATCAAAATCCTAGCCACATAAATAAAATCATGTAAAGATATAGAGACTATACATAACTGCAGTAAATCATGTTTTAGAAATGAGGAGTGTCCGATGTGCAGAAGTTTTAATCTATGATTTATATATCAAAACCAACTTGGTATTGGATGGCCAGAGACTTATACTCAATTAATGAAGTATGCTAGTTTTCCTTCTACTTGAATTTATGTCTCCTATAGGATTTCCAACTAGGCAAATCAACTTTACATATAGCAATTTCAATTTTCCTAAACTAGAAAAGTCAAAGTTTGAAGTTAGGCTCTGTTTTCCTTTTTTTAATGTAAAGGATGCATTTGATCTCTATTCTGTTACTAGTATAAGTATTGCATTATATTTGCTTGGAGGCGGGAAAATTAATCGAAGGTAGGAATGTTTGGTTTATCAAGCTAAAAACGATCACAAAATCACAAAGTTCGTTAATAGTCATAGGCTTTACCAAAGAACTGAATTCAACTTAGATAATTAGCTTCAAATTTCTTCCATTATTAATACATGTTAAAGATTGAAATTATTATTATTTATCTTGTATCTAATAATTAAAACTTTTGAGTAAGTTGACGTTTAATATAATATTAAAATCTCTTTAATCAAATCATCAAGAGTAAGATATTTGTCACATCCTCACTATTTTTAATTAAACTTCAGTGTTTCATATATCATTTACATGACTTTAGGCTTAGATACAAATGCTATAAAAGGCACTTATTTCTGGAACTCTAGCTATCAGGTATTCACCAAGCTCCCCATGATGACCACATAATTTAGTATTTATGAGCACTTTGTTGTGATAATAAACTATAGCGTAACATATGGTAAGTGGTAACTACATTTTATGGAGGAAGCTTCACTAAGAAAGGACAAAGAAGTCATTTTAAGAACTAAGTTGTCAATATTAAATTCATAGTAACTAAAAACCATCTGGAATCAATCTCCTATCTTGACAAGAGAGGAATTGCAAACTTGAGACGCAAGCCTCTATCTGTAAATACTTGATCTCTACTTCCCCACATTCATCTCCAATCTTATTTTTTTCCCCATTTTTAGAACAGCAAGAATTGGGAAGAAAAAAAAAGTTACACAATAAAAAGAGCAAAAGAGAGACCTATTGAACACACTTTCTACCTCAAAAAGCTATTCTTCAACCATTTTTAGTTCACTGGAGAGGATCTTTGTAGTTGCAGCTCTCTATCATGGTTAAGAAAGAGCACAAGATCCACCACACAGAGCCATCAAAACCAATGCCATCGTTATCCTCATCAGATATGAAGAAGAAAAAGAACAAGGGAGTTAGAATGAGGAGCTGGGGATCAAGGGTATCAGATATTAGAGCACCAAACCAGAAAATAAAAATATGGCTAGGATTTTATTCAACCCCAGAGGCAACAGCTAGAGCCTATGATGCTGCACTTCTATGCCTTAAAGGCTCCTCAGCAAATCTCAATTTCCCTTTAAGTTTTTCATGGTACATTCCTTAAGATACTATCACATCCCCCAAATCAATCTAAAGAGTTGTTGCTGCTACTGCTAATAGTTTCATTGATAATGTCAGCACTCCACCTTCCCCTCCTCCTGCCTCAACCTCATCATCATCAGTTTCCTCCCCATCAATGGCTTCCTCTCCCTCAGACCAAATCAATGATGATGTCTCACTAATGTCATCTTTTGGGGCCTACACTAGCTGTGATCAAGCAAATGAGTCAATGGCTATTTGATGGTGTACAATCCCCAACAGCATGTGAACTCTAGCTATTATTCATCAAAACATTACTTCACACAAGAAACAAATAAAATAAAAAATATATATCCATTTTCTACTCAACATAATACCATTATATCCGTTTAGACTTTAGAAGGGAATAGTTGAATAAAAATAAACAGAAGTGGAAGACTTTAGGCTCAAACAAGCAACAATAGATAGAATCAACCCATTATATCCCAACAACAGACGGTTCTTTATACAACAACCTGTGAGTTTATATTATGTATCATCCTTTAAGCATACTTTATATTGTTTCTCTTTCTTTCTTTGTTTAGATTTGCTTGCATTCTCTTATGCGACTTCAAAACTCAAAATAATAATAATAATAAATCAAAAAATAGCAAAAGGCACAAAACCTTGTCAAATGCGAAGGTTGTTGGCTATAGTCTACACTCTCGTGCCTTCTCCTTTCTTCCCTCGTTACGCGAAATCACAATGGGCGTATACAACCTGATTTCATCTGCTCAATGGTCTACAAAAGCACACACAAAACTAATCACTGAATTTTTCAAGTTGTAAAACAAAATCAACTCAGCTCAACACCGAGTTAGACTCACCTGATTTCTTTGGGGCTTACCTATGGACTTAGAGCAAAGGCAGAGGCTGAGCAGATTTGGACCTGCGAGCTCGTGTTAGCATGACGATGGCATGGGATTCACGGCTTTGGGCAGAGGCAGAGGCTAAGCAGAGAACAGAGGCTGCTTTAAGTGAGAGAGAATGAGAGTGAGAGTGAGAGCACGAGAGTGAGAGGGTGAGGGTGAGGGTGAGAGTGAGAGTGAGAGGGAGAGGGAGAGGGAGAGCACGAGAGAGAGGCTAAGAGTGAGAGGGGGAGCGCGGCTGTGAGGGATTTAGAATTCTTTAGGGTTCAGAATGCTTTAAGGTTTTGCGAGGGATTTGCGACAAAAATTTCCCACGCTAACATTTTATTAGTTAGCGAGGGAAATTATCCCTCGCCATTCCCTCACTAATTTGACTAAATTTTAACTATGCTTTTAGCTGGGAAACGTTCCCTCGCAATTCCTTCGATAATTTTTCAAGGGAAAAAATCCCTTGCAATTCCCTCGCTAATTTTAGCGAGGGATATTTTCCCTCGCAACTCTCTCGCTATTAACTCGCTATTTCCCCCTCGAAACTTGTTTTTGAAATTAAACAAGGGCCCAAACTTCCCTTGCTAATCCCCCGCAATTCCCTTGCAAATTAGAGAGGGAATTGCGAGGAAAATTTTTTCTCACAAAATTCCCTCGTGAAATCGCATATTTCTTGTAGTGACTAACATCAACAACCCTATATGCAATGGCAAAATTAGCAAGTTAATATCCAATTAGGCACTTTGTCAATGCTAGACATACTTCTCATGTAAGAAAAGTATCTAATCATTTAAGATAAATTTATCAAAAAGTATCATATAATCAATAGCACATAGAATACCACAATAGTTTAAGGATAGAGATATACTTATTGAGTTAGATAGAAAGTAATGCTCCTTTAGAATGTTCTTCATTTATAGGTCCTTTGAGTTTGTACTTTCTTCCATTAAGTATTCCATTCCATTGCACTTGAAGAAAGTCTCCTCATGTCCCTATTCATTCAATTATTCTCATTTATCGACATATGCTTGATACTTTAATATTTGATAGCTATACTTGAAGCACATAGAGACACTTGCAAAGCTAACTTTAAAAGTTCTCTAAAACATAGGTTAGCATCAAATATCATTTAAACTCATTTACAAGCATAATTTAGGTTGATATATAATGTAAAACATGTATCACATTATCAATCATGCAATGTTAGCTTTAACAAGAATAAAGGAAGAACATATGTACTTGAATCCAAAGCATAATTTAAGCATTTTTCAAAGTAAGATTCAAGTTTATCAAGAAAACCTTGATCATCATCAAAACATAAATTAACAATTTGGCACAAACAATGATCATGTAAGGCATGTAATATCAAGTAGAAAATTCTAGTATGCACACATACCAATCAAGAATAAAAAGAATTCCCTTATTGTAATAAGAGAATTGAAAACCCATGGAATTGTAAATTTTAAAACCATTTATGATTTATTTCTAGGTGGTGTTGAGTGAGTGGATGTGAGTGGGTGCTTGGTATTTGAAGGAGGTCACGGCTGGGAGTCCTTTTTAATGACCAATAACCGGTTAAGAAGAACTTGGTAACCGGTTACTAGGTTGTCTCTAACCGGTTAGAGAGTATCTCTAATCGGTTAGCATTTAATACCAAATGCTTCCAGGAAAACCCAAAACACCCATAACCGATTAGTGGAGCCTTCTAACCGATTATTTTGCTTGGCAGAGAGCACAAAAATGTGACAAAAATAGGGTAACCGGTTAGGGGCTTGTTGCTAACCGATTATTTTGGCTTGACAGAGAGCCCTTCAATGTACCAGAATATTTCTAAAGTCAGTTTTTGCCCTTCAAGCACACCTACAACACACTTCAATTTTTGACTTTTTGTACCCAATTTTTCTTGGGTCCTTGTGTGATACCTTTTTGAATATTAATCCATTATACTCTCAAAATAAATTTCTCCATAGTATGTAAATTGAGCACAAGAAATCAATTACCATAAGCACATAGCCAATAGCATGCTTATTTTCGTGATATATAGATAATTCAAAACATAGCAAGCATACCTAAGTATTGTATAACCTTATGTTACAATAAGAATGGACATAATCATGTGCTAAACATAATATTCAGATTTCACCAAGTGCACATGGTTCTATCCTTTATCTAAGGCCTACAAAGAATGTACTTCATATTCATTGTCTTTTTAAGTGAATGTTCATAAGAGGTAAAGACTTTTGTTACCTTGGCCTTGGTAATCAGGGAAACTCTTTTCCTTACTCATTGCTTCTCTTTTAGTGTTTGAAACTTTGTAAGTTCTATATTTTGTACTTGAGAAACTTTGGTTGAAGCCATCTTCCTTCTTTAACCAAAACTTATATCATTGCGCTTTAGAAGCATTTCCATTGATGATTCGTTTTTCACTTGACCAATTTGTCCATCTATTTGAGAAATTTTCTGCATAATTGAAACATTAGGAGGACATTTTGGTACCTACTTCATCTTGGGTCCTTGAATGTTAGTACTTGAGCCTTTAAGACTTTTGGGAACCCACATCATGTTATTTCTCATATAAAGATTTCTTCTATAATTGCACAAATGAGAAATATGTCCTAAATGACTACAAAAATTACAAACAATTGAATTCAATGATGGCTTGGTCCTTTGAAGATCATCTTTGAAAAACTTAAGTCTTTTTTTATTTTTACATTCTAAACTATTTTTGTCATAAACCTTACTTGAATTTTCATGTTGAATAACATTAATTTTATTCTCATTAATAAGCATAGAATGTAAGCAATTAGAATCATTAGCTTTGACAAATTTGGAATGTAAGTCCTCAACTTGATTTTGTAAATCAATGTACTTTTTACAAGAAGTTGAGGTTTCAAATTTCAAAGGCATTTCCTCATCAAGAAAAACATATTCAATTTTTAAAGTCTCAATTTCACTTTCAATAGAGGAAATTTTTTCTAAACAAGATGAGTTTTTATTTTCTAAAAATAACAAGTCATTATATAATTCATTATATGCACATTATAGCTCATCATAGGAATGACTATAATCTAGTTTAGCATTATTTACCTCAAAGTCCTTTTTAGTCATATATGAAGTAGTCTCAATTTCTAGCATACTTGTCTCTTTAAGGGAATCACCATCTTCCTCATTGTTGTGCATCAAAGCTTCAAGAGTATATACCATTTGGTTTTGTTTTGCCACCTCTTCAAATTGAGCATCATCATCATCAAGAGGTATTGGTCTCCCTTCAATAGTTTGAGCATCTCTTTGAGGATATTTTTCATGACAAGATTCCATCAATGACTTTTGCTCTTCTTGCTCTCTATATGCAACTTTATGCAAAAAATTATTGTTAGCAAGATAGATATCATCAAGAGCATCCCATATATCTTTAACATTAGAGCAACTCTTAATTTCAGTATAAGTATAATCATTTAAATTACTTCTTAAATTTTACATAGCTCTAATGTTTAATGAAAAGCATTTCTTGTCATAATCATTCCAAGATTGTTTTGATTTGTAAGTAAATCCATCAAGCATAATATCTCACAAATCAATATCAATAGATTGCATATAAAATTCCATTCTAGCTTTCCAATAAACAAAATTCTCACTATCAAATAATGGTGGTTTATCTATTTCAAAACCTTCCATTTTGAAAAACTTTCAATGGTTGCCAAACAAACAAAGATCTTTAACTCTAAGCGATTAAGCTTTTAACAGAGCATGAAGCTCTGATACCACTTATTAGTTATGGTAACCATCACCCAAGAGGGGGGTAAATTGAGTGATTACAAATTTTTAAAACATCTTTGAGAAATTAAAAATTTTGAATAACTCAATTAATAAATGTAGCGGAACATACATTACAAAGGCACAACTATTAAGGATTACTCAAATGCAACTTGGGTTAAAGAATAAATCAAGCAAATAAGCTAAATATCAAGTTCAACTCAAGCATATATAGTTAAAGCACAAATGAAAAGAGATAGAGTTGAGAAGAGCAAATACTAAGATTTATCCTGGTTCAGCCACCAACCACTTGTGGCCTACGTCCAGTCCCCAAGTTTAACTTGAGATTTTCTTCACTATCTCCTAAACTTCACGGGTGTTAGGAAAACCTTTCTACAAATAAGAGCACTCCTCACATATTAGGATACCTCACCATTGTGCTAGAGCCTTCAATTCTTCAAGCTTCACAGGTGCTTGATGACCTTTACAAACTTGAGCACTCAACACACCTTGGGAGACATCACCCTTTGTGTTTGAGCCTCTACTTTCAAGGGATACCTCACCCTTACAACTTTGAGGGATACATCACCCTCTCTTTTACAGTTTATACAAAGTGTAGATGATAAGAAACTCTCTCAAGAGTGGATAATACAAATTGAAGCACTATGGGGTATCAAGGATTCACACTTTAAAGCTCAAAAATAGAGGTTTGGAGAAATAGATAGTGAAACACGTATTTAATGTTCAAGAATGATTTTCAGATTATTCTCTAACCTTTCTTTAATGCCCAAACATTTCTATTTATAGCCCAAAGCATTTTAAAGCCGTTGGTGGTGGCTAGGAGCATTAAATGTCAAAATAGAGTCGTTGGAAATCTATTCTGGTTCGTAAATAACCATTTCCTAATCAGTTAGGATGAGCTCCTAATCAGTTAGGGGCTTTTAGTTTTGGCTTCTGAGAATTAGAATAACCGGTTAGGAGCTTTTCCTAATCGGTTAGGACCTTAAATATTTAGCTTCTGTGAAATGGAATAATCGGTTAGGAAATATGTCTAATCGATTAGGAGCTAAAAAAAAATGCTCCTAATTTTTACACTAACCGATTAGGTAAATTGCCTAATCGGTTAAGAGCTTTTAAAACATGAAAAATGCTCCTAATATTCACAATAACTAGTTAGTGAATAGCCTAATCGGGTAGGAGCTTTTGGAACATGAAAAACGCTCCTGACTTGGTGAATAATCAATTAGGAAAAATTCCTAATCGGTTATTACACTCTGATTTTGAAAATTGACTTTAAATAATCATAACTTCTTTGTTTTGTTATTTGTTTAAAAAAAATGATCACTCATTGGAAAGATCTTTGAGTCTATTGTCATATGAAACAATTTCAGAACAAAACTCAAAGTATTTTGAAAGATATGATTAAAAGAGTAATCAAAGGTCAGTTTTGTAAAACACAAACTTGGCTATTTTTCATAGATTTGAATTACCACCAAAACTAACTGTCCAAAAACACTTTGTTGGGCATTTAAACATTTAAGATACACTTATAAAGATGTTAAAAACTTATTTGAGCTTAGTGTTATTCCCATTTACCTTTACACAAGATCTAAGTCCTATAAGCTATTCTTTGAAGATCTTAGACTTGATCAGATCATCAATACTAGTCCTTAGGCTTGTTGATGTAATCCAAGCTTCCAACAAATTCTTCTCTTTAAATCATATGAATGCTTGGAACATCTTATCATTCTTATTCTTCTTGAGTTGAGCATGAATGTGATCTTCTTTCTTGTTGTAATGCTCACTATTGATACTTGAACTATCCTACAAAGTATTGTTCATTTTAAAAAAAATATAGTCTAGATTCATAATTCAATATCTTCATATGTATGATTCATAAATGTATAACCGTAGTTAGTCTAACATGCATATAAGACTTTCATAGACACATCCAAATAAGATATTTATCAATTACTAATGGATATATCTATATAGGATGCAACAAAGAACATATGCAAAGTATTCTTTTTGTCTTGTATTTGTCATCATCAAAACTTAACATATTAATCATTTGGGGCAAACTTATTTCCACATAATTCCCTCTCTACTCACAACTTTGTATGAGGACGGATAATTCCCTCATTTGTTGTGGTTTGACATGGGTTACTCGGAGTAGTTCTGTGTAACAAGAAAGACTGTTACAGATAGGTTGAAGTGTACTAACCTGAAAGCATACTACTACCAAGTGAACGGTCTTGTGAGGACAGATAATTCCCTCCATACCATTTTGATAAGAGATGAATTATGATTATTGAAGATTTATAAATGATGATTATTGATGGATGATCATTATGAGATAGCTTATTGCATATGTTTATCTTGAATCGATTTATGAATATGATTTTGAGATTTTGATAAGATTTGATGATTGATTTGATTACTTAAATAATTTTTTTTGATAAATGATATAAACTGAACCTCTGTTTCAGGAAGAGAAAGGACTTGATTTGGCCTTAGCCACCTTTCTACGGATTATATATTAATGATTTGAAATGATTTTTTCCTGAAATAATTGGAATGATTGTGATGACACGATTTTAAAATGATTACTGAGAATTGAGATATTCTCACCCCAATTATTTATCTTCCATAATGATTTCAAGATATCCTCGTACAGACTATAGAGGCGAACGAGAATATGATCTTATAGATCTTTTATTCTCTTTTTGTTTTGACTTTTGTATATGGTTGTATATTTTTTTGTGCCTTAGTGACCTATGATGTATATGATGTACTTGATGTATTAATTATATTTGAATCAATTCTACATATATGTATTATATACTTCCGCTTTAGACTCATATTTTGTATAATATATGTATATTTCTTCAAAAAATTTGATTTTAATCTAAGTGACGTACTTTAATATGATTGTTAATACATAATTCCGGATATGTCTTTTGTTCAAATATTAAGACATTACAATTTTATGCAATTACACATAACTGTGAGATTTTTAAAGAACCAACTTTATAATTTACACTTTTCCTTTAGTAACTTATTGTGCTGATTTCTCTTTTTTTATTCTCAATCATAAATTTAAATCTCCTCAAATCAATAGTTTCCAAGTGTGGACCATACATGCTCAAAAACATTTTAGGAGCATATTAAATGCAATATGACGATACCTTTAGCTAACATTTATAAGATCAATGTGGATGTTGTGATTTTTACTAAGGAACATGCTTTAGGCGTCAGAATGGTGGGAAGGAAAATTCATGTCCAGAAGATCCACCAAATTAAATGGTGTTGTGAATGGTCATAGGGAGAGTTGATAGCTGCCAAAGAAGGGTTGATCTTTTCTTGGGAGAAGAAATTTAGGCTATTTTCTTGAGGTTGACGCATATAATGTCTATAAGAGCATTAAGGAATGGGACGAGGATTTCTCTTAACAATGGTTTTTTTCGTAGAGCATTTATCTTTATTCTTCGTGATTGGAAAGTTTGGATTGTGATTTGTGACTTTTTTCCTTATAGTAGTAGTGGTGTGGTGGATTCTTTGACCAATTATGCGAAACATTGCGATCAGTGTATTTAACTAGAGGATCTACCAAATTTTATTATTGCTCTTTTGAATGCGTATAATAAAGTTATTTTTAACATCTTGAAAAAAAATTGTATATATTTAAATGCAAAATCCAACTATGAATAATAATGCTAACGACTCAAAAAATAAAGAAAAAAGAAATAGAAAAGCACTTGAGAATCCTAAAAAGCTCAATGAAACCTGCATAGTAAGTTATTATTTTATTAGAAAGAGTATTATGCATTACCTTTTGTTTCAACAACCTGTTACTGGATGCTTCATTCATATTACATATAATAATACTACTAGCATACATTTATATATATGAGGGAGGATCAATTTACATCAGTGTAAGTCTTTTTTTTCTTACACTCGTTTTCAACCGTTAATTCTACTTTCATCTAATGGTTACCTTGAATGAAATAATCTCAATCATTAGATGAAAGTAGAACTAACAGTTAAAAATGAGTGTAAAAAAAAAAAGACTTACACCTACAGAAGCGATTCTCCTATATATATATATATATATATATATATATATATATATTTTATATTTGTAAAAATTACTTTGTAAACAAAATTCTTACAGTTGTATATACTAAATTAATTAATACTTAAATAATTATATAAATTCTTAAGTCATGTAATTATTTTATTTTAAAAATAATGATATGTCAATTATTAATTGATTTAATTCACACAAATTATATAAACAAGATCCAAATAAATATTTTTCAATATCTACATAATTTCTATTTTGCACCATCTGATCATAATTAATCTTATATTATTTTCTATACACATATATTTTAATTCTATAACATATTCCTAATATCTGAAAAATATGCACACAGGTGATGTGGAAGACCCACAACCACAAGAGTCAATCACTTTTATTCTAATTCGTTGTTAATTATTGCGTTTACTTGGAATGGTTGACATTTGGTCTGCATCATTATCTTCACGAAGACCTTTAGTAGGACCGTGTTGATTAATGTACCAAACTTGAATGCCACTCTGATTCCGGCTCTTATCTAGAAGTAAGTTTCTATCAAATCTCAATTAAATTTTTTTATAAGATTATTATATAAATAAAATATTTACACAATTTTTTTTTATAATTTTTTCAAATTACTAAATGAATAGAAACTAAAACTTATTTTAGATGAGTTCAAATTTTACATAATATGTTATATATTACTCAACTTTGATTTCGTTTTATTTTATTTTTTCCTTTGTGTGTTTTATTTTGTCTTATACTTTTTTGAGTTTGCCTGTTAATTTTTTAGATTTGCACGAAAACAACCGGCAAATACAGTGTCGTTTAAATAACTAATACAATAAATAGACTGAAAGAACAACAAATTGAGTAAGTGTATGTTTGGAAAGCCCTTAGTGGCTCCAAACGTACTTTTAGATTTCTTAAACGGTATAAAAGTATATTTGACTATTTATTAATTTGCACTGTTTTAATATATTTTTTGCTTCAAACGTAAGTTTGAACAAATGTATCAATTTTGTCAATTGAAATTTATTTTGCTTTAAAATTTATTTTGTTAAATTCACTTTTAAAGTAAAAAAATTTAAACATAAATTAAACTTAAATTTATAAATACATTTTTAACTAAATTTAAATTTACTAACTATAATTCAAATACACACTAAGTAATTGAGATCATTAATCCGTCTTTTACGGCAGATCAAATACACAAGCACACATGTCACGACAAGAGATTATTATGTACATCAATTATGTAAAGCTATATATATATATATATATATATATATATATATATATATATATATATATATATATATACATTGAACGGGTATGATAAAAATAGTATTTATTATAAAAATTGAAACAAATAAATCTAAATCATTAGATATAGTCAAAAATATATAAGTCACAAATTATATTTTCACTCTCAATTTTAATGATAATGATATTTTTATCACAAATAATATACATATATTTTTATATTTTATTTTTAATATCATTTATCATATTTTTTTATATTTTTTTCACTTAATTATATCTATTCAAAATAAGTATAAAAAAATATAAAAAAAATATATTAACATCATTTTCCTAATCCTAAACCCTAAACCATCACTGCTGTTGTACACGTTGAACTGGATCCACCAAACATGTAGTTGTTGCTCGTGTTAGGCACATTCTAACCATCAAAAATTGGTATTAATAACAGTGGATGTCTACATGTTCAGTCCCATCGCTGCTGCTGCTGCTGGGTAATTTTTGTTTTTTGTATTTTTAGACGAAATTTCTGAATTTTTTATTTGTTTTCTGCAGATTCACTATTTTACATTTTTTCTAATATTTTTAATTTTTTTAAAATTTTGATAAATCAACCCGTTAACCCATCAACCCGGATAAATTAAGTTAAATTATTCATTTTTAACTCACTATTAAAATAAATCAATTCGACCTAACTCACTTTTTGAACAATCCATAATATCGGATTGACTTGTTTTGGTAACTTTAAAAATATTAATCTTCAACATTTCAAATAAAGGTTAACACTCTTTATTTTTTTTTAGACAAAAAAGTCACTTTTATCATTGGCTAGCTAACTTAAATGGTTATATCTATTTTAGTAATCTTTCTCTCTTCTAATAAGTACTAACCTCAAAAAAAAAAATTTCTCCTAATAATTACTAACCTCAAAATTGTTCTTTTTCCTAATAACTACTAACCTTATAATTTTTTCTCACTCTTAAGAGCCACTAACTTCATAAATCATTCCCTTTAGTTATTTTTTTACAAAAAATAATAATTTAATTATATAAAAAACGTGAATAGTTGACAAGTTAAAAATGCTAACATAATTTAAATAATTTTAAAATAAGTACGTTACAATTTTACAATATACATGTTGGAGTACTTTAAATTGCCATTTTTCCTATCGTTGAAATGCACTCATGATCCTCTATGATTAAATGCATAGAAATTGTTGTAGTTTTGACCTTATTATGGAATGTGAAGTCAGAGTTGATTTTCAGTTTTTCAGTTTAACAATTTAAATTGACATCATCATTGAAACTAAGATTACGTGTTGATGATTTGCATTGTGCTGTAATAAATTGTAGTAATTTGTTTTAGTCAGTCAATTTTATAATTTAATATTAACTAATTTTAAAGAAGTCACTTTATAGTTTGTCTTCAACAATTAGTATTATAATTTTTTAAAAAATAGTAAATCAATATTTGTCTATTAATTTAATATATGACATTTTAAAACATAAAATCACGTTACACAATTTTCTTAAAAAAAATTACATTATTTTTTATTAGATACTATGTTACTGTTTCTCTACCAATTTAACATTAGATAATTTTAAAAATAAAAGCATGTTATATTTAAAAAATAATTAATGTAATTTTATTCTTAAAAAACGGTAGATTGGTGTGATATACTTATTTAGATTTTTTTATCTGATAAATAATTGAATTAATATATAATAATAAAAGAGAAGAATTTATGAGGTAAATGATTATCAAGAGTGAGAAAAATTATAAATTTAGCAGTTATTAGGAGTGAGAAATTTTATGAGGTAGCATTTATTAGGAGACAAATATTTGTTTATTTAATGAATTTTGTTATATCCTACTAAAAATTTCTTATAATAATCTTTTTAATATTAAATAAAAAATAAATATATTTAATATCTTAAAAATATAAAAAATATTTAATATTTTTTTTATTTAATAATTAAGAGAATTAGTAAGAAGATTATGTAAGAAGATTTAGAATTATTACTATTTAATTAATAAAGTACTTAATTATTAAAATTAAATAGTCATTTAAGTTGGTCACCAAAAGATAAAAGTGATTTTTTTTGTCTAATAAAAGAGTGAAGAGTGTTAACCTTCATCAAAAGTGTTAGAGATTATCATTTCCTCTCTCTCTCTCTCTATATATAGGAGATATATCTAGTGAAATGAATTTTTATTGTGAGAGAGTGAGAGGAGTAAATCTTGACCATACAACCATACATAAATGGTCAAAATTAAAAGTTACTTGAAGGTCATGTGACCACTTAAAAAAGTCACATGTATTTTTGTTTTAATTTTAACCATTCATGTAAGATTTAATGGTCAAGATTCACTTCCCTCACTTTTCACAATAAATACTTCTCTCATCTAATACACATCCTCTATATATATATATATATATATGGGTTATTTGTTATGAAGTACCGAAACCAATAGGGTCCTAAATATTTTATGATTGATGTACTATCCTACCTAATATGTTGAAAGTGGTTTTGAAGAGCCTCTCGGTTTGTGTTCTGGTTGGTACTCTATTTTCTGTTTCATTTTCGATAATGAATTATCTTATTTATGTGAAAAGAAAAATTACGAACATTTTTACTAAAAATTTTAGCTAGGCAAACTCACTGAATCACTTGAATATTTTAAAATTGTTCAACTTATGAAAAATAATTTTTCTTTAACATTATATTTGGATGATAGATAATAAGTGGAACGAAAAAAATAAGAAAAAGAGAAATAATTTCCTTTATTTAAGAATTTTAAAATATATAAAAAAGAACAGAATACATGGAGAACTATTTCTCTCATCTTCTCTTCAAATATTTAAATTTTATTCCTTCTAAAATTGAGGTAGAATGGAGGGAATACATAAGTAATGAAGTTCTGTTTCATTTCGATAATGAAATTTTTAAATAAAGAGAATGGTAACTATGTTTCATTCCTTTTATTTTCTTTTCGATTCATCTTCGCTTATTCCGTTCCATTTCATTAATAAAAAAATATTCAAACATAGGATAAATATTAATCCAAGATTTAAACCTGAATACTTTAGAAGGGAACACACATATGTAATCATTAAATTAGAAAAACTGACTCGTAAATTCTTTTTAACCTTATGGGAAAAGTCTACATATTTGAAATAAACACATTAATACAGTACTCACTTAAATATTTTAGAATAAATTGTCATTTTAGTTCCTAAAAGATAGAGTTGATATCATTTTGATCCTTTAAACATAGTTGACATCAACTTAGTTCTCAAAGATAGAAAATGACATCAATTTAGTCTACTAAAGAAACTGGCATCAAATTAGTCCATCCGTAATAGAAAATTAACATTAATTTAGTCAATCAATTATAATAAGTTGACATCATTTTAATTACTCAATAATAAAAAATAACATTAATTTAGTCTCTCAATTTAATAATTTATGCATAGAAGAAAGATTTTGATATCACTTTTCATGATTGATAAACTAAATTAATGTCAATTATCTTTTAAAGACTAAACTGATATCAACCATATATTTCAGGTACCAAAATAATAGTTTATTCAATATTTTATGATGAACGGGTGCATGTCTAAAGAGAGACATAGAAACAAGCGGTTATCAAAGGAAATATATTATAGTTCGATAATCAAGTTAGATAGTTAGAATCGATTAATTACGGGGTAATGTTGCTTTAGAAGAATTTTCTTTTGCTTCAATTTGAGTCATTTTAAAAAATTAAAGAAGTATTAAATATTTTTTGGTTTTGCTAATGAGTGCCTAAAGGTACTTGTTAAACAATCCAAAATATTAAGTATTAAATGAAAAATAAAGTATTTAATATATTAAAAAATTTAAAAATATTTTTTATTTAATACTTATTATTTTATATTTCTTAACAAGTGCCTTTATCTAAGGTAAGAGCACTTGCTAGCAAGACTTATTATTTTTTTCAATTATATTTCTTGGTATCTCTTATAAATGGAATGAGAGAGAGAGAGCATTAATAAAATGATCATATTTTGAGTATTTTAATAAAAGATAATTTAGTTAAATATAATTACATTTTTTATAATTAAAATTATTTAATAACTTTTCTTAATCCTTGTGCAATTACCTTAACCAACATATATTTTCAAATAGAGGGAGTAAAGAAGCTTACAAGTAAATAGTTACGGGGATAGTGGCGAAAGATCATATAAGCAGAGGGGGCACCCCCCGTCCAAAAAAAATTTACTCTTTCTTTATGATGTAATTCATGTCATAGGTCCAGTACTTATCACTAAGATGTAATTATATAGGTAGAAGGCAGCTGTTACTTGCAAAGGAATTAGAATGGTTGTTTGGTCACTTTCCATAATTGCATATCCCTTTTAATTGTCCTTTGTAAAGAAGGTGATTGCTCTGCATGATGAGAGTTATTAGTTTTAGAGTTAGCTATTTGCCAAGTTGAATGTTCTATTTCTATTATCTATTGACTCTGATCCATTTTGGTAGTAGCCCCATAATTTAAAAATAGAATTAGCTTTTTCTTTCTCAAGGTATTATGTTATATTGTAGCCCTTTAGTGATCATAAAAATGGTGACAAGCATATTATTTAATGATCTTCAACTTTAGATCAAAAAATGTTTTGGTATGTTAATATTTTTGCTCCTACAAAATATTTGGTCAAATCCCACCACTGTACAAGTAAGAATGAGTGCAAACAATATTTATACTGATTCAGTAATTCCTTGTGATCTTATCCAACCCCCAAAAGTATTAACTTGAGATTTTTCACTATAATCAAGCTTCAATAAGTGCTTGATAAATCATTACAAGCTTTCAATCCTTCTTACATTTTTGAGATCATCTACCCTTTAGTGAAGAAGCCTCTATCTCACCAAGAGGGGGATCCTCCACCCTTACAAAGCATTTACAAAATTGATATAAAGTTTACTCTCACAGAACAAATGATACAACTTGAAACTCTAGTAGGTGCTCTTACGTATTTTCAAATAAGCTCAAAACATAGTAAGAAACAAAGTGGGGATTAATGAATGGATTTTATGATCAATAAATGTTTTCAAGGTTGTTACACTTCCACGTTAACTTCCAAAGAGCCAACAGGGGTTGTTTCATATGGTCGATATTTTATTTATATTAATTGCTTGCATGACTTAGGTTCAAATTTAGGAATCCACGATTAGCAAGTGATCTGTAATCCCACTGTAAATTCTCATTGAGGTTCACTGCAAGAAATTCAGAGATTATTGTTGGCCATATCCACTAGTGATTTCTCCAAATCCGACGGAAACTGATCCCTGGAAAGTCACCAGCTGGAAACAAAAATCTATCGAAATCCGCTAATATTTTCAGAGGAGTAGGCCATCAAAAAAAAAAACACGAGTTGTCAGAGCCCAACATTTTCTAGTGAATATATCTGCAATAAATTTCTAATGAAACATATCTAGCAAAAATTCCTCCAGAAAATATATGTTATCAGAAAATCCATCAAAATCACTATATAAGTAACACTGAGCAGTCTAAGATTACTCATCTTTCGTCTTCCACTGATCGTGAGGATGATAACTCCAATAATAACATTTTTAGATGGTTGATATGATTAAAAATTTTCCTAGTGAAAATGGTTTCATCTCTTATAATGATGAGGAAAAAACTAAGTAATAAGATATAAAAAAGGAAGAAGAAAAACCTTGTGGATTATAATAATGAATTTACATGATTTATGAAATATTTTTTTTGGCGAACATAAGCCCTCTCGTGGAGAAGTCGAGGAATAAGAAAGAAACCAAAAGTAAACAAATTGTTTTATAAAGAATGATGACATAATGAAAATGACACTATACCAGTGTATCACAGAAAGGAATATCCTGATAATATTGTGCTCAACTTTATTAGAATTAGGATAGTTGAGACGACAGCCTAAGACCATTGCCCTTCCAGGTGGCATAGGAAGTATGTGTATGCTTGCAGTAGTATAATGATTTTTAATGAGTAGCAAGAAAAAATTGATCTCAAAGGGATTTGGACGAAAGTGATGTTAGGATTTAGAGAGTGATGGTGATGACAAGTGAAGCATATATACTTTTTTTATTACTTGTAATACAATATGAACTCAAGGAAAGACTACCCAAATTTAATGAATCTGTCTAAAAACTAGGAGCATCGGTATAAAAAAAAGTCATTTTTCTTTTGAGCTCTTAAATCAATTGTGCTCATGTTTAAAGTTTTTTTGTGTTGGTTTCTCTCTTGATGAACTGGGATACCAATCTTGCTCGTTATAATTTGAGAAGCACAATTTTTTTCTAAAAATAATGTTCGTTGTTAAATATATCAATCATCATCATTGTCTTCAATTGTTAAATATATGAATTTTATTAATATTCTTATATACGCTCTTTTATATAGTCAATAATAGTCAAATCTTACAAACTTCAACTCATATTCCTTCTCCAATCCATAAATTTGGACCATGCAACTTCTCTCATTCAAAGAAGTCTCTAGATTGGACAAGGTATATGGGTTGACCACTGCATGATATGACTATCATCCAGCATAAGGAAAAGTGCAAGAATGTTAAAAAATTCAAGTATTTAACTGTTAAAGACAAGGATGAAGATTGATGTATTTCATAAGAAAAATTAATTAGAAAAACTCGTACTTCTTGAATAGTTGCTAACATTTTTATCCTAACTCACCAAGAGAAATCCAATATGAAATTTTTTTGGCACGAGCGAAAGCAATTCATTAAAGATTAAAAGAAATTTTACTTTTCCTAATACTGATGCTCCTAGTTTCTAAACTCATTCATTAAATATGGATAGCCTTCCCTTGAGTTCCAACTGTATATTACAAGTAATTAAAAAAAATACGTCTACTCCACTTGTCATCACTATCACTATCAAAATCCTAATCCCAACTGCAGCCAAACACCTCTAATATTAATTTTCTCAACTACTCTCCAAAACTCGATAGACGAGTGTAAGGAGACACATGTTTTTAGTGTCACTAGCAAGGCCAATAGTTTAAACACTACCCACTCAACTTCCCCAATCCTAACAACGTTGAGCTCATGATTTTATCAGGTATTCCCTCTCCATGAGATCTTTGTATAATGTCATTATCGTTGTTGAAATCACTATTTTTATAAACTTCGTCTGCTTTCAATTTCTATCTTACTCCCCAATTGCTCCACAATGTGACTTCTATCCGTAAGAAAATCTATTTCACAAAAATATGCAAATTTATTTTTTAATCCTCAATGTTTTTCTTCTTCCTTTTATTGCATCAACCTACATAGTCTTTTCCTCATCATTATAGGAGGTGGACTCATCTCACAACTCAAACTTTCTATGACAATTACCACCTGATAATTTTATTGCTAGAGTCATCATCCCCATAATCAGTGGATGACAAAAGATAAGTTACTTGGATAATCAAATCTTAGACTGCTCAGAGCCACTTAACTTATCAATTCAAAAATAATATCGTCTAACTTAAGATTTAGAGCTTCAAAATTAAGCAGAGCATTAATTATTTCAATAATTCAAATATAACAACATGTATATGCAAATAAGTGTTAATAACAATAACATATTACTATATTATTATATACAATTACATAAATGATGACATAATTTAAGTATTCAGTTTATGCATGCAACTCGTAGCTCCGAAATTGATGCCTATTAACATCTACAATACCTGCTCATTACTTATGTTCTCGACTCAATCATGCATATATATGTTGTACGTTTGCAAGTTAGTCATACATTTATATAATTAATAATTTTAATTTTATTTAATTATTTATTTAACTAATTATTTTATTATATATAGTTTAAAATTTTACTTTCTTTAATTTCATATTATATTATATTTTATTAAATTTATTAATTTTATTAATTATATTTGTTTACTATATTAAATAATTATTAAATTCATTAATCTATTAGATTTTTTACTTGAATTTTTTAAAATTTCATATTACTATTTTTATCACTAGTGTTTAATAAAGTCATACTATATTATTTTTATAATGAAATAGTATTTGTCTTATACAATATATTGGTATTATTCAAATCTTATAGCATAAAATAGTAACTATCATCTATCATACCAACACAAACAAAGAAATAAATAAAAGCATACCATGCATATAAACATACATTCAGATATATACATAAACACATTCAAAATATAAACATCATATCATGCATATATATATATACACACACATATACATAAACAAATATAACATTCAAATTCAAATAAAAAATAAAAATGGGTACGACGCATGCATGCACCACATCCCCTGGCCTCCACAAACCCGGCTAGAGCCGCAACAACACCCACCGATCACCACCACAAACTCGGCCAGAACCTCAATGTGCCACCACCCGTCACAAACTCGGAACCTCGTCAGCCATCATGAGCCTGCAGCCCTGTTGTCCTCCCACACTTGAAACCTACAAGCACCATGACCGAAGACCTCGTGCACTCTGGCAATGGGATAGGATGAGAACGATGTTGGGATGAGGAAGAGAGTGAAGAGGAGAATGGAAAAATGAAGAGCCAGTGCACAAAGCTATAAGAAAATCTACAATGAACATATGTTTGCCAAAAAATTTTACTAGCGAGGAAATTTAAATTTCCTAGAAACCTTGAAACACATAACCCATACATTTACAAAAGTGTTTTAGCAAATCAGTTGCTGAAAATTGTATAGTGCTCATTCCTCGGAAGTTGGAGAAATTTTCTAGCAAAAATAATTTTCTTGAAACCTCGAAATACATAACTGGTATATTTATCGGCAAATTAGTTGTTAGAAAAAAAAATCATTGGCTATTTTTCAGCAGATTATTCCACAAGAAATGTATTTTGATTTTTTTAATTGATGTTCAATTTTTCAATCGATATGTCCACCAGAAATATCTATATTACCAGCGGTCACAAATCCGTTAGAAAAATCCATCAGTAATACCTAAATTTCTTGTAATGGTTGGTGGTTTGCCCTGATTTTGGAATAAGAAGAGCTTCCCCTTATCCTAAACTTTAGTAGTCATTAAAAAAAAAAACTCACTAAGGCATTGTATTTATAGCGTAAGTGAAAATATGGCCGTTTGAGATGGTTGAACGCATTAAATGCAAAATCCAGCCATTGTTTTTTATTGTAAAGACGCACATAATTTATTATTGAAAAGAATAATGGATTATTGACCATGCAATCATTAATTATTCGAAAGACATAATCGATTATTTTGTTAATAAAAAATCTAAGTTTTAAGAAGAACAAAACAATTGATATTCCGTATAGATAATCATTATGCCAAAATGCATCACCCTCATTCATTGAAAAACAGATTATGAAAACATGATAATCAATTATAAATAAACTAAGGTTAAATTAAAATTTTAGTCTTTATAGTTTTCACTCATTTTCAATTTAGTCCTTATAGCTTTCTTCTTTTTAAATCAATCCTCACACTTATACATGTTTTCAAAATAGTCCCTGCTATCAAGTTCTATTATAATACTGTTAACTTAGTTTCTAATAGACATTTTACAGATAAAAAGAGCATTTAAATGAGCACTTATTGAACAAATGAATACTTACTTAGAAGAGTTAAGAACCTACTGGAATATTTACTGGATTACAAGAGCACTAATTAGATGTTTTATAGAAAAATAACATCTAAAAGAGTACCTATTAGACAAAGAAACATTTATATTAGGTTAGCTAACAGACAGTATTATAATAGTGTTATCACAAAAACTTACAGCGGGGATTATTTTGAAAACAATTATAAATGTTAAGATTTATTTGAAAAGAAAAGAAAATTATAAGAATTAAATTAAAAATGAGTATAAAGTGTAGAGACCAAAATTTTAATTTAACCTTAAACTAAATATTCAATTATTAAAAACATTAATTGAGTATTATGTGTAACACGAGACCAACCTTTTACGTCTTGAAATTCAATAATTGATTATTACTTGTGATAATTGATTATTATTTAAATTCAAGAATTAAATATTGGTCATTTAACCATGTAAGCAAAATGCTAATTAGATAAAAAACATCCAAGAAATTCATAATTGTTTCAAAAAGGATTTGTTAAATTCGAAAGCTCTGTTGGTCTATTTGAGAAGAATTATCATTAAACATTATTAATTGTGCTTATGTGAGGATACTTCAATATGCTTGCAAGTAACTTAGGTTAGGTCCTAAAAAACTAACCATGAAGAACTTGGACTGATTAATTCCTTCGTACATTGGATATCATCAAAATAATCTTCAAGGCGTGTTGATATGTACTTATGATCACATATATGTATCTAGCATCTTATATATATATTTGCAACAAGATGATCTTCTTCTTTTTTTCTCATTTTAATCTTCTACGTCACTTGAACATTTTTTAAGTGGGTAGGGATTCTTGAGAAAAGCTTTCTTAATATTTACATTCTACGCCAAAGACTTGTTTGTGTGTTTAGGTAAGAAGCTTCAAAATCATGGAGAAAAGAAAAGTCCCCAACCCAATATATAAATCTAATAGGGTCCCCACATAGACTCTGCATAACATAAATGTGACATGTATAACGTAACCAAAATCTGCCGAAGGATTTGAAGTTCAGTTCGCTTCATTTTGAATTATTGATATAATAGAAACAAGAATAGTTGAAACATAATATAATGCTTTTTAATCCTTTATTAGTTTGTTGATTTCTTCATTGATGTCCCAAACTTGCACTTAACCTCCATTTGAAAATCAATAGCGAACTGGTTTCAGGTGCGAACACAAAAGAGTATGGTGCCCTTTTTCCTAGTCTTGTGGACTGAAGTGTTTCAATTTAAGAATAGAAAATAAGTGATACTACAGCAATTATTAATATTACATTCAAGGATAAATTGGCCCCCTCGGCGGGGTCCCATTGATTTATTATGTGTTTAATGCGTGTTAATAATCATTTAGTACGCATAACTGAATTTTGTGCTTCATCAACCCAACTAAATGCATGTTCCATTCTTCTCTCTTGCGAGAAATTCTTTTTGCATTTACTAGTCGTTTAGTTTATTGGCTGTGCGTCTAACATATCCTTTATCTATTAATTAGGACAGTTCTGATCTTTGATTCCCACTTTATAAGCTCCACAGTAACCACTCAAATAAGATTTATGCTATGTGTCAACATAACTCTTACGTTTATAGTTTTTGGCTTCATCAAAAGTTAAAAAAAGAGAGTAAATATTGGAAGCTAGAAACTCGAATAAAGTGCCTTATAAGCTAACGACAAATAACCAGCCTTAAGGTTATAGATTATATATCACACGCTTCAAACTTCTACGTAGAATTTGTGGATTGTTCTTGTAAAGTGACGGTTCAGTTTAGAAAAAAAAAAGTGAGGAGTTATAATTGTTGATGTAAAAATTAAATGAGTGAATTTTAATAATTTTATAATTTGTTATATTTGTGCATGTATTTTATTGCGATCTAAATTATTGAATTTTTTATTAACGGCTATAATTCTTTTTTTTTTTCCTTAAAATAAATACCTCATTTTAGAAGAGTCAAATTTTTGAATTTGTAACTGTTATTATAGACTTGTTCCAATTAATGGTACCATTTTCTATTTAAAAAGAACTCACTACAAAAAAAAAAATCATGTTTAGCGGTGGTTCAAAATTACGTTTAACCGCCGTAAAAAAATAGCTGTGGTTGCAAAACCACCGCGGATATAGGCGCCTTAAAACCATTTCGCAGCGGTTTTAGACAATCATTGGAATAACCACTGCAAAATGTTTTTTCGCGGTGGTTTTTTGTGGCAGTATTTAAGTGGCATTTTTGTCACTTTTAGCAGCAGTTAACAGCCGCTACAAATTTGTAATTTATTATTTATTATTTATAGCGTCGGTTTGAAAATCGCCGCTAAAATTGAAAATAGCTATTTTTTGCAGTGGTTTGTAAAAATAGCTGATGTCTTTCTTTTTGTTGTGGTTATTAAATTACTTTTATTTTCCCAACTTTGTTGGCATGCCAATTTTGATACATTTTAACCTATTTTACATTACAATCAACTAGCATATTCAAATGAAATTATAAAACATTTAAACTTTCAACAAATGTATTAATTTGTCAACACAATCTTAGATAATTATCTGAAGTGATGATTAAGTACACAAGCAAACTAAAATCTATTACAAACAAAATAATATCTGAAGAATACAACAGTAGCAAATCATTTTTCTATCATGAGACATTCACTTTCCACTTTGATTAGAATCTTATCCAATTTGAGCATCATGACTTGCTGAGGAAGACAGTCTGACACATGGTGAAATTGACCCACTTCCTTCATCTGAAGCCTGAAAATATAAAAAAATTATGAGTTGTATGCATTCAATAAAAGCACCATGGATTTTAAAACATACAACATACCATGAATTGGCCCAAGTCCAAATACAAGATTTTCTACATAAACAAACACACCATGGATTTTAAAACAAACACATCATAGATTTTTTGCATAAACAAAGTTGGTCCTACATTAGTTTGGACAATCATGATCACTATAGGACTATCCTATGTCATTCTATTCCAAATCCCAAATGGACTCAGTAACACCCCTAAAATTATTCATTTCATCATAAATAGTCATTTTATAATATTTGTGATTTTTGCAATTTTTTTTAGAATTTTTCAAAAATGTTAAATATTTTAATATATTTCTCGTTTTATGTGTACATTAAACATAATCAATGTAACACCCTGAAAATTATTTTTTTCATGATAAATAATTATTTTATAATATTTGTGATTTTTGAGAATTTTTGTAGATTTTTTTGAAAATGTTAAATATTTTAATATATTTTTCATTTTACGTACGCACTGAGCAGCATCAGTGTAACACCCCAGAAATTGTTTGTTTCATGATAAATAATCATTTATAATATTTGTGAATTTTGAAAATTTTTGTGAATTTTTTCAGAAATGTTGAATATTTTAATATATTTTCCGTTTTATGTGTGTACTGAGCGGAGCTGAGAAAATGAAATATTTTTTCCGAGACTGATAAATTTTAAACTGTGAAAACGTCGACGGGGGATCTTACTAAACCCGAGACCGGGCACAGTTTACGAATTTTATGTTTTTTGAAATTTTATCTTATAAATAAAATCGCAGTACGTTCTGTTAAATAAAATTTTGTGGAACGCTCTATTATCCATTGGACAATAGATACTGGCTTTCTAAACTATAACAATTATCCATTAAGTAATAGCTTGTAGTGCAAATCCTTATCACCTAATCACCTCATCTAAAGGAAATCTACTTTATGTCTAATCAAATTTGCTTTTGAAAATCTAACAAGTTTAACCCTAGTTTCTAGAAGCAATTTTCCCTCCTCTCTCTCCCTCTTCTCCATGGCCAAGGGGCTAATTAGGAGCCAAAATTTGCCTTTCACTTAATTAGTTTTCATTTCTAAATTCAAAACCCTAAAATGTTCATTTCATTCTACTATCACTTTCTCTCTTTACACTCTTCTTCTCTTAAGTTTTCTCCTCCTTCTCTCTTCTCCTCCTCCGCGGCCTCACCCTCTACCATACCTCCATGGATTGCAAACATTTCAAGTAACCATATTTTCTTAATCTCCATCATATTCTAAGCCTCTTTCTAGTTGGAATCTTCTTGAAAAGCTTTCATCTTCATCATCTTCTTCAAGCCTCAAAGTTTGAAGCTTTTAGGTAATATTCTTGATTTCTCATCTTCTCTTCTTCATTTTTGTTTTAATGGTTATCATCATGACCATTTGTCCTCTTTTTCTCAAGCCTTGGTGTTGATTTGATGAAGTTGTGATTTCTAGAGTTTTGAAGGTGCTTGGCCGAATTTCACAAGGAGCAAATAATGAGACTTCTTTTCTTGATTTCTTTTGGGTAAGAGAGAGATGGTCCACTTCAACCTCTATTGGCAGTGAGAGACTTGATTGTGTGTTGGTTATGAGAAACCCTTGTTAGGGTTACTCTTTTTGATGTGTGATTTTGATGACTATGTGTTGATTTTACCTTGTATGATCTATTGAATTAAATGTATGTATATATTGATGACCTTGGAGTGATTTTGGTGGATTGGAAACATGAAATGGAAGTAAGGGTTCCTTGCCCTCCTCATTGTGGCTCACGACCACACCCCTTGAATAAGGTGATCATGGTTGAAATTTTGTAATCAAGTTAGAGACATAACTAACCAAGTGAATAACATGTAATGGAGTGATGGAAAATTTAAGGTTCTTACCCTTGGGAGGCTCACGGCCTCTAGGGCCATTTTAGGGTCCAATCATGTAATTTTATGTAACCTTGGAATTTAAATAATCAAGTGTTAAGTAGTTAACAATGTGATGTAAAGAAATCTATTTGATAACCTAAAGTGATTCTTTGGACCTAAGAAATGCTAAATTAAAGTGAAACTTAGTTGATTGGATAATTAAAAATTAATTAGGGATTCATAAAATAGAAAGAATCAAGAGTGAGACTTTATCCAAAAACTTAGAATAATTCTTAATTAAAGGAAGCACATGAGTGTAAGTAAAATGTCGAATAACTTAAATTAAAGTTATTTTAAGGGAATTAAGTTTAAAATTAAGTGATGAACTTGTTTAATTAAAGTAATGAGGATTAGGTGAAAAATGCAAGAGAATTTCCCTAGAGAGAAACTTAATAAGAAGAACATAGGAATTAAGGCTCAATTTCATAATGAACCTAAAAGTGTAATGTCTTATTTGAGGATTTAATGATATTTGTTGTGGGTCCATGAGTGGGACCAAGAATGTGTTGATGCTTCCTATAGCCAAATTGTGGCATGATTATGGAAAAGTATATTATTGTTGAATATACATGAATGTGCATTGAATCATCATGCATTATGAAAGGCCGATGGACTGTTGTCAATGGCATGTTGGCTAGGAGATTGAATCACACCTATGTGCGGGTGCGAGTAGACTAGTGTAGGTCATACTGTTGACCTTAGGGGTGTCAGGTTACGGGTGTCTCACAATGGTCAGTTGGTAGCTCTTCTAGGCTGTGGGATAGACCGATGCAAATGCACCAACGATCCGTACCGAGACACTGTCCTATATCACGATCTAGTGTAGAATGTCTTGTACAATGTCATGATATGCACGTTGATAAATTGAGAACTTATAGCACTTGTTGGCCTCGACAGCCGAGTTACAGACATATCTTCTGATCATTTTCTCTGACGTTTGTGTCTAACTCCATGGAGTAGGATTTTGATATCATGTACATATGCATAGTGAGTCAATATATTATTTGACATTTAATTTATATGACGATTGGAATTGCTATCTCATTGATGTTATAACTATCTGGAATTGTTAAGTTGTTTAATATCTGCTTCTTTATACTGTTTATTATTCTTGTAATACTATGTGGGCGTCCTATGCCATTCTGTTTCTTTACTGTCATAAGTGGTACTGAATGTAGGATGTCTCACCTCTTTTCTGTATTTCTATCATTTCTGTCTATACATATATTTCTCCAAAGACGTCGGTGAGGAAGGGGAAGTACACGAGTTCCCTGGCTTCTGGCCTAACTTTGACTAGTACCTGTTTTGATCATGACGTCTTGTCCACAAGGCTTTTTGGGTTATGTGAGGCTAACTTTCCTTGGAGGTCCGGATTATAGGCATATCAACCTGGCTATGGATCGCTACATTTACCTTGGAGACATAGCGGTGTCTTTAGCTTGGGGGTGTTATGATCTGCCTATTTTTACTTGTTGTGTTCGTTTGCATTTAGAATTTTATTTGCCCATACGAGATTTGTGGGGTGAGCGTTAGTACTCCCCGCACGAGGATTTGTTCCTCTCTACGGCCCGAGCCCCCGCTCGTAATTTGATGGCTCCTATGAGGGTTTCCTTTGACGAGGAAGACCCTAAGGGGAACCCAACTGTGGTTCCTTCTAATTCTCTGTGGGGGCTGATGCAGTCGATGACCACTGATGGCTATCTATTTTTCTTTTTGGGGCCTGTTGTTTTAACTCTTTTGGTGGGTTGTATATGGGAAATTGTTTTAGGGCAAGTAAAGTTTTTACTTTTTGTATATCTGATGGTGTAACTAAACAAGTTTGATATAATTATATAAGTATGTATGTTGTTCGAATGTATGGTTTACCTTTATTTTACTCTTTGCTGTAACTACGTCTTGTCACTTTGTTTTATTATTTTTTGAAAAAAAAGAATTCACTAATTTAATTATACGATTACAACCAAGCAAGTTTATCTATATTAAAATGAACTGGGCCTTATTTTATTCAGTATTGTTTCCATTTCTTGATCATGGTGTGATGTTCCCTCCTCAAAAAGGGGCGTTACACTAGTTTAGTATTAGAGCCCTAGTTTAAGTTTTCTTTGGGTCTTTGTGGTTAGGTCTGACTTTTTTGTGCTGTGTGATTCTCTGTGTTTGGTATTTCAAAAGGATACATCTAATTCTTTTTAATGTATTTCAGCTAGTCTAACTTGAAAGAGCGAGATGGCACGCGGTGGAGATATGGCTACAACAATCGAAGCAATGCAAAGAATGACAGAGGTTATTGCATAATAAATGGAAAGAGCTACTCAACAGTAGGAAATGACTACTCAATAACTAGAAGCTACAGCTGATGCTCAAAATTTGGTGGAGTTCCGTCGTAACAACCCTCCTTAGTGTAAGGGGGAATTTGATCCCGAGAAGGCTAGTCTTTGGGTCAAGGAGCTGGAGAAAATTTTCAGAGGTATGAACTGTGCCAATGACAAGAAGGTAACATATGCTGCGTTTATGCTGATCGGAGACGCAGAAGATTAGTGGAACGGAGCACAAAGATTATTAGAAGCTGAAGGATGGGTGATCACCTGGGGGGTATTCAAGGATAGATTCTTAGAAAAATATTTTCCAGCAAGCGCAAGATATGCAAAAGAGAAGGAGTTCCTTAGTTTGAGACCAGGGAACATGACTGTCAGTGAATACGTCGCGAGGTTCGAGAGCTTATCCAAATTTTCAACATATTTTCAACATATTTCCAACACCAGCCGGACGAGGTGTGGACATGTCAGAAATTTGAGGAAGGACTAAGGCACGATGTGAAAAGGGCTGTCATAACCTTGAGGATCAACTAATTTTTGGAGTTGTTGGATATGTGTCACTGAGTAGAAGATTTCAATCAAGCGCAGGACACGAGGAATCGTAATTTTAGACCCACTAGGTTCCAAAGAGGAGGTGGCAGTAATACAAACCATTTTCAGAAGAAACTTTATTCTCGACCATTGGGAAGTCAGCAGCCGTCATCTGGTGGAGGTTCCAGTGGAGGTTCTGGTGGAAATCAAACCGGGCAGAATGTGGCATTTCCTTCAAAGTGTTTGAAGTGCAGGAAGGATCACGCAATGAGATATTACACCATCAAAGGAATAATCTATTTTCGATGTGGAAAACCCAGACACATTTCTAGGGATTGCAACCAGGCTAAGGCAGAGCCTTCGATTAACGCTGCACGAGCTGCAAAATTGCGAGCAAGAGGCAGAATTTACACTATGAGCGAAGCAGAAGCCTCCGAATCTGAAGATCTAATACAAAGGGAAGGTACCATAGGAGGTAATCTTTTGACTATATTGTATGACTCTAAGGCAACCTACTCTTTCATTTCTTATGACTGTGTGTGATGGCTTGGTTTACCTGTGTCTTCCTTACCTTTTGACTTGACTGTTTCTACCCCCTACTACTAACCTGTTGTGACTACCAAAGTTTGTTTGAATTGTCCTTTAATTATTGAAGGTCGAATCTTTTCTGTTGATTTGATCTGCTTACCTTTTTCCTAGTTAGACGTAATTTTAGAGATGGATTAGTTGTCTTCTAGCCATATCCTGTTAGATTATTCTAGTAAAACCATAGTTTTCCCTATGGATGAAGTTTCTAAATTTTTTACGGCCAACCAAGTTTGAGCTTTCTTGAAAGAAGAAGCTCAGGGATACATGCTATTGTCTTCCTTAAAGGACGAGAGTGAGGCAGATGTGAATACAATTCCAGTGGTTAATGAGTTCCCTGAGATCTTTCCTGATGATGTACTTGGTCTACCGTCGGAGCGGGAGATAAAGTTCGCTATTGATCTTGTACCTGGATCTGGTCCTGTATCTATAACGCCTTACAGAATGTCACCATCAGAGTTAGTTAAGCTTAAGAAGCAGCTGGAAGAACTCTTGGAAAAGCATTTTGTTAGACCCAGTGTATCACCATAGGGAGCACCAGTGTTGCTAGTCCGAAAGAAGGATGGTACTTCGCGATTGTATGTGGACTATCACCAACTAAATAAGGTCACAATCAAGAATAAGTATCCACTTCCGAGGATAGACGACTTAATGGATCAATTGAAAGGAGCAGTAGTGTTCTCTAAGAACAATCTGCGATCAGGCTACCATCAGATTCGAGTGAAGGCGGAGGATATTACCAAGACGGCTTTTCGTACCTATTACGGTATTACGAGTACCTTGTGATGCCGTTTGGTGTAACAAATGCACTTGCCATATTCATGGTCTATATGAACAGAATCTTTCGTCCTTACTTGGATAGATTCGTTGTTGCCTTTATCGACGACATTCTGATCTACTTTCAAAATCAGGAGGATCATGTTGAACACGTCAGTATAATTCTCCAGATTCTGAAGGAGAAGAAGCTGTACGCCAAATTCTCAAAGTGTGAATTTTGGCGGGATAAAGTCAAGTTTTTGGGCCATGTAATCTCGAAGGAAGGGATTGTAGTGGATCCATCAAAAGTGGAAGCAGTTCTACAGTGGGAAAGACCGAAGATGGTGACAGAAATTCGAAGCTTTGTAGGATTGGTTAGATACTATCGGAGGTTCATTGAAGGATTCTTTAAAATAGCAGGGCCTCTCACTCAGCTCATGAGACAGAATCAAGCCTTTGAGTGGACTAATGCTTGCGAAAAAAGTTTCCAAGAATTAAAGAGACGGTTAACTACTTCACCAGTGTTAGTTCTACCCGATCCAAGTGAACCATTCGAAGTGTATTGCGATGCTTCATACCAAGGATTAGGATTTGTGCTTATGCAAAATGGAAAAGTGGTGGCTTACGGTTCGAGACAGTTGCTAGTGCACGAGAAGAACTACCCAACACACAACCTGGAGTTAGCAGCTGTGGTATTCACTTTGAAGATGTGGAGACATTTCCTTTATGGAGCGACGTTCAACGTCTTTAGCGACTATAAGAGCTTGAAGTATCTTTATGACCAAAAGGAGTTGAATATGAGACAACGAAGGTAGTTAGAATTCCTAAAAGATTGTGATTTTTGACTTCTGTATCACCCTGGAAAGGCAAACGTTATAGCAGACGCTTGGAGTAGGAAGATGCTCAGTATCTCTACCATGATGATAGAGGAAAATGATTTGATAGAGCAATTCAGGGATATATGGTCCTTTGTGGAATTGGCACCGAGAAAGATTTGCATGAACATGGTCACCATTTCAAGTGAGTTAATGGAGGACATCCGGGAAAAACAAAAAGTTGACAAGTTTCTGCAAGAAGAAAGGGAGCTGATGAAGCAAGGCAATATGATAACATTTGAGGAAGGAACTGATGGAATACTAAGATTCTGAGGTAGAGTTTGTATACCCCGGAATCAAGAGCTTAAAAAGTATATTCTGGAACACGCTCACACGAGTAAGTTGAGCATGCATCCGGGAATAACCAAGATGTATCAAGACTTGAAACAGTTATTTTGGTGGTACAGAATGAAGAATGATATTGCCAGATGTGTGTCGTCTTGTCTGGTTTGCCAAGAAGCTAAGGTTGAACATCAAAGACCGTCAGGAATGTTATAACCCCTATCTATTCCCGAATGGAAGTGGGATAGTATTGCGATGGACTTTGTGGTTGGATTACCAAAGACTAGAAAAGGTTATGATTCAATATAGGTAATTGTTGATCGACTCATGAAGTCAGCACATTTCTTACCAATCAACATAAGATACAACATGTAGAAGTTAACTCAGTTGTACATTGGTGAGATCGTTAGGCTACATGGTATACCTACCAGTATTGTTTCTGACAGAAATCCAAGGTTCACTTCAAAGTTTTGGCAAAGTTTGCGATGAGCATTGGGAATGAAGCTATGTCTGAGTTCTGCTTACCATCCACAAACCGATGGTCCATCGGAAAGAACGATTCAATCATTGGAGGATTTACTCAGAGCTTGCACTTTGGAACAAGCTGGAAGTTGGGATGAAGTTTTACCATTGATAGAGTTCACCTACAACAACAGTTTTCATTCAAGCATAGGGATGGCACCCTATGAAGCTTTATATGGACGACGGTGCCGAACACCTTTGTGTTGGTACCAAAACGGAGAACGCCTTACTGTTGGACCTGATATTATATAACAAATGACTGAGAAAGTCAAGATAATTCAGGAAAAGATGAGGACAACTCAAATTCGATAGAAGAGCTATGTGGACAAAAGAAGAAAGCCTCTTGAGTTTGAGGAATGCGAGCATGTGTTTTTGAAAGTCACGCCAATGAATGGGGTCGACCGAGTTCTGAAGTCTAGAAAACTTACTCCCAGATTCCTTGGACCTTACCAAAGTCTTTACCGGATAGGTCAAGTAGCTTACCAAATAGCCTTACCAACTTTTCTTTCAAACCTTCACAATGTCTTTCATGTGTCACAATTGCGAAAATATATTCCTGACCCGAGCCATGTCATAGCACCAGACACAGTACAATTGAAAGAAAACTTAACCTATGAGACACTTCTTGTAAGGATTAAAGATAGGAGAGTAAAACAACTTAGAGGAAAGAAGATCTCATTGGTGAAAGTGATCCGGAATGAAACGACCGGAGATGCAACATGGGAGTTGGAAGACAAGATGAAGGAGTAACACCTATAACTATTCTAAGGTATAAAAATTTCGAGTATGAAATTTCTTTTAGAATGGGAGAGCTGTAACACCCCGAAAATTATTCATTTCATCATAAATAGTCATTTTATAATATTTGTGATTCTTCAAAATTTTTCTGGATTTTTTCGAAAATGTTAAATATTTTAATATATTCCTCGTTTTACATGCGTGCTGAGCAGAATCAGTGTAACACCCTAGAAATTATTTGTTTCATAATAAATAATTATTTTATAATATTTTAATTTTTGAGAACTTTTGTGAATTTTTTGAAAATATTAAATATTTTAATATATTTCTCGTTTTACGTGTACACTGAACAGAATCAGTGTAACACCCCAAAAATTATTTGTTTCATGATAAATAATCATTTTATAATATTTGTGATTTTTAAGAATTTTTGTGATTTTTTCGGGAAACGTTGAATATTTTAATATATTTTTCATTTTACATGCGCGCTGAGTGGAGTTGGGAAAATGAAATATTTTCTCCGAGGTTGGTAAACTTTGAACTGTGAAAACGTCGACGGGGGATCTTACTAAACCCGAGGTCAGGCACAGTTTACGAAGTTTACATTTTTTGAGATTTTATCTGATAAATAAAATCACAATACGTTATGTTAAATAAAATTATGCGGAACGCTCTATTATTCATTGGATAATAGATACTGGCTTTCTAAACTATAACAATTATCCATTGAGTAATAGCTTGTAGTGAAAATCCTTATCACCTTATCACGTAATCACCTTATCTAAAGGAAATCTACTTTATGTCTAATCAAATTTGCTCTTGAAAATCTAACAAGCTTAACCCTAGTTTCTAGAAGCAATTTTCCCTCCTCTCTCTCCCCCTTCTCCACGGCCAAGGGGCTAATTAGGAGCCAAAAATTGCCTTTCACTTAATTAGTTTTCATTTCTAAATTCAAAACCCTAAAAAGTTCATTTCATTCTACTATCACTTTCTCTCTCTACACTCTTCTTCTCTCAAGTTTTCTCCTCCTTCTCTCTTCTCCTCCTCCACGGCCTCACCCTCTACCATACCTCCATGGATTGCAAAAATTTCAAGTAACTATATTTTCTTAATCTCCATCACATTCTAAACATCTTTCTAGTTGGAATCTTCTCGAAAAGCTTTCATCTTCATCATCTTATTCAAGCCTCAAAGTTTGAAGCTTTTAGGTAATATTCTTGATTTCTCATCTCTCTTCTTCATTTTCATTTTAATGGCCATCATCATGACCATTTGTCTTCTTTTTCTCAAGCCTTGGTGTTGATTTGATGAAGTTGTGATTTCTAGGGTTTTGAATATGCTTGGCCGAATTTCACAAGGAGCAAACAAGGAGACTTCTTTTCTTGATTTCTTTTAGGTAGGAGTAAGATGGTCCACTTCAACCTCTATTGGCAGTGAGAGACTTGATTGTGTGTTGGTTGTGAGAAACCCTTGTTAGGGTTACTCTTTTTGATGTGTGATTTTGATGACTATGTGTTGATTTTACCTTGTATGATCTATTTGATTGAATGTATATATATATTGATGACCTTGAAGTGATTTTGGTGGATTGGAAACATGAAATGGAAGCAAGGATTCCTTGCCCTCCCCATTGTGGCTCACAGCCACACCCCTTGAATAGGGTGATCATGGTTGAAATTTTGTAATTAAGTTAGAGACATAACTAAACAAGTGAATAACATGTAATGGAGTGATGGAAAATTTAAAGTTCTTACCCTTGGGAGGCTCACGAACTCTAGGGCCATTTTAAGGTCCAATCATGTAATTTTATGTAACCTTGGAATTTAAATAATCAAGTGTTAAGTAGTTAACAATGTGATGGAAAGAAATCTATTTGATAACCTAAAGTGATTCTTTGGACCTAAGAAATGCTAAATTAAAGTGAAACTTAGTTGATTGGATAATTAAAAATAAATTAAGGATTCATAAAATGGAAAGAATCAAGAGTGAGACTTTATCCAAAAACTTAGAATAATTCTTAATTTAAAGAAGAACATGAGCGTAAGTAAGATGTCGAATAACTCAAATTAAAGTTATTTTAAGGGAATTAAGTTTAAAATGAAGTGATGAACTTGTTTAATTAAAGTAATGAGGATTAGGTGAAAAATGCAAGAGAATTTCCCTAGAGAGAAACTTAATAAGAAGAACATAGGAATTAAGGCTCAATTTCGTAATGAACCCTAAAAGTGTAATGTCTTATTTGAGGATTTAATGATATTTGTTATGGCTCCATGAGTGGACCAAGAATGTGTTGATGCTTACCATAGCCAAATTGTGGCATGATTATGGAAAAGTATATTATTATTGAATATACATGAATGTGCATTGAATCATCATGCATTGTGAAAGTCAAATGGACTGTTGTCAAGGCTATGTTACCTAGGAGATTGAATCACACCTATGTGTGGGTGCGAGTAGACTAGTGTAGGTCATACTGTTGACCTTGGGGGCGTCGGGGTGCGGGTGTCTCACAATGGTCAGTTGGTAGCTCTTCTAGGCTGTGGGATAGACTGATGCAAACGCACCGACGATTCGGACCGAGACACTGTCCTATATCGTGATCTAGTGTAGAATGTCTTGTACAATGCCATGAAGTGCACGTTGATAAATTGAGAACTTATAGCACTTGTTGGCCTCGGCAGCCGAGTTACAGACATGTCTCCTGATCATTCTCTCCGACGTTTGTGTCTAACTCCATGGGGTAGAATTTTGATATCATGTACATGTGCATAGTGAGTCAATATATTATTTAGTATTTAATTTATATGATAATTGGAACTACTATCTTATTGATATTATAACTGTCTGGAATTGTTATGTTATTTAATTTATGCTTCTTTGTTGCGACCAAAAAATCACGGCGGAATAGCAACTTAAACTAAAATATATTTAATTAGGAGTCGCCACCAATTTTATTTTTTTATTAGGAAAAATTAGAAAACCCAAGAAAAATAGTCTTTGAAACCAGATTGAATTCGGGAGTCGGTTATGTGTAGAGAAGGGCGGAAACTTAATCCCACAAAGACTTCTAACACACTTGGCCCCACGACGGTACCTTAAATTAATTATGCAAATTCTTAATAATATTTGAAAATATTTGTTTTACCCTTTTTTGTAAAAAAAATGAAATAAACAAATAAATTATGAAAATTTAATTTTTGGCTTGATGAAATTGGAGTCCCGCTCCTACGTATCCCCTGGTGCAATGAGGAACTCAAAGTCACGTAGTTCTCTAGAAAATAATTGTAAGTTGGTTGATTTTATTAAAAAATAAAAAATTTGAATTAACAAGCCGTCGCGACTCAGTTATTCAAATTAAGGATTAAATAGGTGAAGCTCGCGTCGCGCTAGAGACGTCACCTACTAATTATCAAATTTGTTACAAAAAAAAACTTTTATTTAAAATTATTAATTAGCGATTTAACTTGAAAAAATTGAAAGCAAGATAATAATAATAATAATAATAATAATAATAATAATAATAATAATAATAATAATAATAATAATAATAATAATAATAAATCATCAAGTTTGTCATGAACTCGATGTTTACAAAATGTAGGGTTAGCAAGTTTGTCATGCAACTCGGTAACCAATTTTATTATTATTATTATTATTATTATTCTTATGTTTTAAATTTATCTTTTCCTTCCCCTTTTTTTCCTTCTTCTTTTTTTTTTTACCCTTTAACATTTGGCCCAACAATCAGAAGTCCACCTCCCAAAAGCATAATTTGAAATTCAAAAAAAAAAGTATGGGAAGCAGCTTAGGAAACAGAGGCAAAAGGGAGGGGTTATTTTAGCCTCTTTCTTTTCCTTCTTTGATGCCTCGTGGTGACCCAAACCGGGGATCAAACTAAGCATCCGACTACCGGCGGTGAGGGGTCTACGATGGCTGCTGAGTGCAGCTGGATCTGTCTTAGCGTGGAGGATGGCGAAATTATGCAGTGCCAGTGACTGTCCGACGCTGTTCGCGGAAGAACAAAACAGAGGAGCAGCAGCGAGCGGCACGAATCGGAATGGTGTGGTTCGATGCAGCATGGAGGTCGACCGTGGTTCTCGTTCGGTTTTTCGGTTTAATGGGTGCAGGTTTTGGGACTCCACGGATCTGAGAATGGTGGTCACGGATGAAGACCCACGGCTATGGTGCGGTTGGACGATTTGGTGAAGACGATGGCGCGCGACTATGGGTTTGGGTCAGAATTGCGACAGACGGGTTGTGCCATGCGAGGACGGGGTAGGGGCTGACGGGTACGACGACAAAGCTGAGCTCTTCACGGTACCGGGCGGTCGAGTGGCAGACCGGAATGGCTTCGGTGGTGCGGCTCTGGTGGTTCTGGTGAGGGTCTCGGTTGGAGTGGTGAGGAGGATGATGAGTTGATGGAAGCTGGGGGTGGTGGTTTCACGTGGTTGATGTGATGGTGAATGGTTTAATGGTGATGCTGTTCTGGTGGTGCGAGCAGGGGGTTGCGATGGTGCTGTTCTGGTGGTGCAAGTAGGGGGTTGCGGTGGCGCTGTTCTGGTGGTGCAAGTAGGGGGTGAAAGAAGCAAGCAGAGGTGCGTTTAAGGCTGAAAAGTGAGTGATCTGAGTATAGGTTCTATGTATATGTTCTGATGCCTTTTCTGTGTATGGTTTAGGTGTTTTATAGGAGGGGATTAGGCTGAGGTGTTTGAGTTAGAATATGATTAGGAGTTTGTTTATGATAAGTGATGGGAGGTTTATGATAAGTTTGTTTAGGATGAGTTTGAGTTAGGATGGGTTTATGTGTGAGGATAACTGATGGGTTGTGGGTTAATGGGTGATGGGTTAACGGGTTGGTTTATAGGTTATGGGTTAATGGGTTAATGGGCCAATGGGTTGAAAGATTATTTTTTATCTTTTTTTTTTCATTTACAAAACGCCCCGGACAAAATTGGGTGTTCACAGTTGTCCCTCTTTACTTGTTTCTTACTAGATAAAAACAATAACCGTAGTTTTTTCATTTTATCATGGTAAGGAACGAGTAAAGACATGAACTCGAATTTTATTCAGGAGCAAAGAGAAACAATGCAAAGAGCGATGCGCTCAATGACATAAACTTAAGAGACAGGAGCCGATGCACTCAAAAGCAAAAGACAGGAGCCGATGCGCTTGAAAGTAAAGAACAGGAGTCGATGCACTCGAAAAGTAAAAGGCAGGAGCCGATGCGCTCGAAAAGCAAAAGACAGGAGCCGATGCGCTCGAAAGTAAAAGACAGGAGCCGATGCGCTCAGGAATTAAAAGACAGGGAGCCGGTGCGCTCGAAAGTAAAAGACAGGAGCCGATGCGCTCGAAAAGTAAAAGACAGGAATTAAAAGACAGGGAGCCGATGCGCTCAAAAAGTAAAAGACAGAAAATAAAAGACAGGGAGCCGATGCGCTCAAAAAGTAAAAGACAGGAGCCGATGCACTCTAAAGTAAAATACAGGAGCTGATGCACTCGAAAGTAAAGGACAAGAATTAAAAGACAGGGAGCCGATGCGCTCGAAAGTAAAAGACAGGAGCCGATGCACTTGAAAAGTAAAAGACAGAAGCCGATACGCTCGAAAAGTAAAAGACAGGAATTAAAAGACAGGGAGTCGATGCGCTTGAAAAGTAAAAGACAGGAAATAAAAGACAGAGAGCCGATGCGCTCAAAAAGTAAAAGACAGGAGCCGATGCGCTCGAAAGTAAAAGACAGGAGCCGATGCGCTCAAAAGTAAAGGACAGGAATTAAAAGACAGGGAGCCGATGCGCTCAAAAGTAAAAGACAGGAAATAAAAGACAGGGAGCCGATGCGCTCGAAAGTAAAGACAGGAAATAAAATATAGGGAGCCGATGCGCTCAAAAAGTAAAAGACAGGAGCCGATGTGCTCGAAAAGTAAAAGACAGGAATTAAAAGACAGGGAGCTGATGCACTCGAAAAGTAAAAGACAAGAAATAAAAGACAGGGAGCCGATGCACTCGAAAGTAAAGGACAAGAATTAAAATACAGGGAGCCGATGCGCTCGAAAGTAAAAGACAAGAAATAAAAGACAGGGAGCCGATGCGCTCGAAAGTAAAGACAGAAAATAAAAGGGAGGGAGCCGATGCGCTCAAAAAGTAAAAGACAATAAATAAAAGACAGAGAGCTGATGTGATCAAAAGTAAAAGACAAGAATTAAAAGACAGGGAGTCGATGCGCTCGACAGTAAAAGATAGGAATTAAATGACAAGGAGCCGATGCGCTCAAAAGAAAAATACAAATGCATGGAGCCGATGTGCTCAAAAACTTAAAATGCAAATGCATGGAGTCGATGCACTTAAAATACAATGGAAACATTCATGACAGTTAGACAATACCTTAAAATCTCTTTCCTTTTCTCTCTTTTTCACTCTTTTTCTTTTATATTTATTCTCTCTTTCTTTCTTTTTTCTTTTCTTTTCTTTCTTTTAATCATTCGAACCAGCGGCGACTTTGGAAAGCTTTGACCAGTCAAACCCTTGTTCATATGCTTTTGCCCGTTGGACTTGACAACTTCGGTTCTTCTTACTCATTCTTCCTTCTCTTTCCTTGTTTTCCATCCCCAACTCTCCTTTTGAGAAATGAAACGATCATCTTTTCATGAACCATTGTTTGACTGAGTCCTTGTGGGAAAATTTTACTTTAGTATTCAACTTTGTCCCTCAACCAATTGATTCGCTGCAACTGCTTGATAACTCAATTGCTGTCTCCATTGCTACTTCCTTCAACATATCTTCTCTTTAATCCTTCAAAAATTTGCCCCAGTATGACTAATTGAACAAAATTGCCCCAGTTTGGTGGACTTTTCAAGGCATTTTAGGCGGCGTCCTATTTATTTGCCCCAATTTTGCTTAAACCGCTCTTTTGAGTTTTCAGTCTAACGGGCTCTTTTCCCTTTTTGCTTAGGTACCTCTTGTTTCTGGATTATCCACTAGGATATCATTTTCCCTTTTAATTGGAACTTCTAAATTATTTTCAGTCTGAATTGTTCATCAGGGGATTGCCATCGGATGGTCAAATCATAATATTGTACTCATGTTTTCCTTACCTGAAGCATTACGTAATAGATAGACATGGATTTCAAAAATACAACAGAACAGGAATTGACTAAGTGAACAACTTTCAGATTGACTTTGGAAGTTTGACAACACAAAAGGGTACATATGGAATAAGACACAAATGATGGTGTGTGATTCAAAGAAGAGTTGCCTTGATATGGATTGGTTTGATCCTCATGAAAATGATCTCTAGTTGCTCACTAGACATTATGACCAAGGATTTTCTTCTACTAAACATCTACATCAGTCAAATTGAACCAAAGAGAAATTTACCCCAGTCTAAGACTGAATTGAATAGGACAAGAACTCGCTCTAGTGACTAAAAGATTTACCCCAGTGTAGGTCAAGAAAAAGAAAATTTGCCCCAGTTTAGAGTCAAATCGAGTAGGGTAGACATTTGTCCTAGTTTGAGGCCAAATTGAATCGAAGAGAAATTTGCCCCAGTTTAAGACTGAATTGAATAAGACAGTGACTAAAAGATTTACCCCGATGTAAGACTGGCGAGTACCTCCTCCTCCTCCTCCTCCTCCTCTTTTCCCTCTTTTTTTTTTAGGAGCAGTAAATTAGATACTTGGATGAGCATAACATTTGTCTCAAGATTAAAGTTAATGAAAATGACCACAATCCTTCATTGATCAGAATGGACTTTTTGAGGCTTGTAAAGAGGTCAAGGTTAGGGGTTATGAAAGAAGAGATATAAGGCTCAAACAAGTGTTTAGGGGTTGAATGTGACTAAGGATCATTGGCCAAAACTAAACTTCGTCAATTGCTTTTGCACTTTTAAACATACCTTTCTTTTATTGTTTTTTATTTCTTCCCCATTTCATTTTATTTTCTTTCTTCTTTCTTTCCTTTTTCTCTTTCTTGTTTTTCCTTTTCTCTTTTTTTTTTTTGTTTTTCACCATTTTTTTTTACTTCTTGGCCTTTTCATATTTTCTCCCTTCTTTAAAATAGTCACCATGACAACCAACTTTTGTCTTGTACTATCCCCTAGTGTAGGGGTAATCCTTATCCAAGGTTTATTGAAGAAATTTTTAAGCTCAAAAGGGGTAGCAAGGGATAAAGATAATGAAATTTTGTAAAAGGTAGAGAAAATGACCAATCTTCATTTCCAAATCATTGATTGTTTATCTTCAAACTTTAATTTTGAGACAAAAAGATAGTGCACACCAAATGATCACTTCATTGCTCCCTTTTTTTTTTTTTTGCAAATGGCACTTGTAGATGCAAACTTTACTGATATATACCAAACTGAGAATTACCAAGAATTGGCGTTCAACGGGATCCAAATCCAGGGAAAACACTTCGAAGAAACGAAAGCGAATAAATGTCAAGAAAGACAACGTGATGAAAATGAAAGGAAACAAGATATCCATGCAAATTCATTACACTAATGCTTTAAGAAAGTTATCATAAGTTCAAAACCCAAATGATTTTATTGATCGAATAAGCGTAGGGTTGATACAATTAAACCATCGTTTCACGGTAACTACTTGCTAAACAAACCAGAATACCAGTCGCTTAGAAATTCCCCAGTGTTGGAGGACTCTAAGGTATTGTTTATGAACTACCATTAAGTTGAACTTTCTAAGGTTTCCTTGATCAACTATTCTAACTATTTACCCCATTCCTTCCACCGCGATTAGGAATTGGATTGCTGACAATACTAGGTCCAACCTCTTCTTGAATATTCAATTTTCCACAAGCAATAAGCTTTCTTACCGCAAGACTCACAGTCTTCGATTGAGTGCCCTGGGATATCCATATGGTACTTGCAAGTTAAATTTGGGTTGTACCATGCTGGAAATGGTGGTTGTAGGGGACGTACAAGGTTCCCTGAGATGAGGTGAGCATCAAACAGCCTTTGAAATAAATCTGCGTTTGAGATGGACAGTTTTGGGAAAGGGGGTAGGTTTTGGGTACGGAAACGGCCTTGATTTTGGAAGTTTGGTCGAGGTTGTGGGTAATTTTGCGAAGGCCGACGTGGGCACTAAGTATAGATTGGGTGAGTTGGTGCATATGGCTGAGGTACAGGGATATTGTTGATTTGGAATGGCTGGGTTTGAGGTATATTTATGGGAGGAGCGGTTGGGCCAGGTAGATGGGACGGCGCAGGTGTTTGATAAGAAGGGTAAGTGTTTGGGTTGTATGGGGGTGGTCGGTATATAGGGTAGGATGGCGAATATCGGGGTTGTAAAGGCTACAGATTCTGCACGTAACTCACTTCCGGCTCCTTTTTCTTAGGGGAGAACCCCTTCTTGAAATTACTTTTATTATTGCCAGCTGGCAATTTTCCAGCCTTTACCAAAATTTCAATTCTTTCTCCAGCAGCAGTTAAATCAGCAAAGTCTCTATAAGCGGCGCCCGCCATTGTCCCAATATAAAGAGCTCCTAAAGTTCCCAAGAAGTATGAGCACATCTCAATCAAAGTTAACGGCGGTTGCACTTGGGCTGCAAGAGTTCTCCACCTCTGGGCATATTGCTTGAATGTCTCCTCATTTTTCTTCTGTAATGTTCCCAACTGCTCCCGGGTTGAGGCTGTATCCAGATTAAACCGATACTGACCCATAAATAAATTCACTCAGTCATCCCAAGAGGAGATTTTTGAGAGGTCCTGTTGGATACACCACTTCAAAGCAGGTCCCGTCAAACTTTTATGAAAGAAATTGACGAGGAACTTCCAATCCCTTAACCAAATGGACATTTTGGTAATATAAGTTTTTAGGTGGAAAAAAGGATTGGTGCTCCCATCATACCTGACAAATTCTGGGACTTTGAAATCCTTGGGGATGACGATGTTAGCAGTAGGGCACAATTCTTCTATCCCAATGGGACCGTAGGCGCTAGGACCCTTGATCGCCTTAATTTGCTCTTCCATCTTTTCCATCCACTCTTCTTTCATTTTGTCATTTTGAACAGTTGCGTGTCCAGTACCAGTAGGAAATCCAGTTGTCATCATATGTGGCGGTTCCCACGTGAACTCAGTATTACCATGGACCTCATTGCGAGTACCTTCTAATGAATGATATCTTTCTCTAATAGGAATCACTACCGATGCAGTGTTTGAGGTTCCTCCCACATAAGGTACCTTAGTAGTGACTCCAGGGTTTGTCCTCATAGAAGTGGTATTCAGTGGGTGCGAGTGTGCCCCGGTTACTCCTGTACCTCTAACTGCCCCCATCAAGGTGAGGGTCTCCCTCATGGCTGACAACATTTCCTCAATCCTTCTTTGAGATTCTGTCACCTCATTCACCCTTCCTTTCACTTCATCTACTTCCAAACTTAGGTTCCTACCTTCGTTCTCAGCTGCCATTGCTGCAAGCAACCTTGTTCGAGCCCTTGTGTTGTGAACACGGGTTTGATTGGTGTCTTCTTTCCTTAGTCGCGCAATGGTTTTAAATTTTCTGTGAACAATCAAAGTAAAATTTGTTAAAACAACCATGATTATTATTGATTTGTTAAAGGACCATTGTTAATTTGTGTCGGGCGGATTTGAGTGAGTATCTTTAATCTTTGCTCGTCATGACTATTTCTTAGAACGTCTTGTTCAAAAGTTTGTCATGACCATTACTTAGAATGTCTCGTTCAAAAGTAGTGGATCTTCAGTGCAACATAGGATCAGAAGAACAAAAAGGCATACTTTATTCAATTGAAAAAGAATCATCAACATCATTTAAGAGGAATACATCATTTCCACTCTACTTGAAATACATCATTGTCTAGTTTAATTCCTCATTCTCAAATGACTGCACCCTGATCATCTGCTTCATTTGTCCAATAAGATTCTTGCAATATTCAATAAAGTCATTGATCTCTGCCGGAGTCTTAAGAGGATCGACCATCTTATCTGCCATCTTTAAGTAATATGGAATGTCTGCGATTGCCGTGTTGGCTAGGCATGCCAGCTTCGAGAATTGGTCTCTCCAAAAATGGACTTCTTCTTTCCATCCATTAATGTCCTCGTCTTGTTGTCTTGCATGATCTATCATTTTCTGCAAGTTCTCTTGTCCCTATCGCAATGTTGCTTCATACCCTACAATCTCCTCGATAGTGCGTAACCTCTCAATTCTGATCATGTCTTCATATCTGGTTGACACTGTCTCCACTTGTTGCCTCATACTATCTGCTTCCTGAAGAGCCTTATTCTGTGCTGCTTTGGCAATTACGAGCAGCTCCTTGAGTTGTTGATTTTCTGTCAGAGCCTTATCTCTTTCCTACCCTCGGAGCCTTAGTTCCTTATTTGCAGCATCCAAACATTTTCTGATTTTTGACATACTATCTTGCTCTGTCCTTTTCCTTTTGTTTGCTTTTTCAAGAACATCGTTTTTCTCAGCATTTTCACGCCTTAAAACTGCACATGCTGGCGAACCTTTTCCAACTTTGCCTCTAATTTTCTTTTTTCTTTGTTGGCTTCAACTAACTTTTCTCTTATTTCTTCATCTTCTATCGAAGTTGGAGGCAGAGACTTACTGACTGTAGAGGTTACTGGGATTTTAAAGGATAACTTAACTTCTTGCGCCCTGTTCTTGACTTTCTTTAACTCCGCAGCTTTTGACTCCCAGCTCTTTACTCTTTCTAATAATTTTCTTCCAAGCATCTCGCACTCTCCTAAGTGTCTCAGTACACTCCATTTGCATATCACAGACAAAAGGAGCGGTTTTCAATTCTGAGGGTGGCCCCATCATGGGATAGCCTAGTTGTCGCAATGCCAGGGCAGGGTTGTAGTTAATGCATCCCCGAGTACCCATGAGAGGAACATTAGGAAAGCCTTCACACTGATAGACTATTGTTTGCCCTTCTTTACGCTATGGGTACTATACAATTTTCTTTTCCTCAAGTTTGGCCAATTCTTCGGCCCATTCGCGGCCGTTCCTGGTTTTCAACTGGAGCATCTTGAGACTTGTAATGGGACATGGATCCTCGTAGCCCTTCTTGAACATGTGACTTGTGAGCCATACGAATAACATCGGTAGACAACATAAGATCTGCTTACCCTTCTTTTCATGGTAGAAATTCAGAGCATAATAAACATCAGCAAGAAGGGCTGGGACAGGATTAGCGGCATTATTCCTTTGAGCGAGAAACACATCTATTGCTGTAAAATCTATCAAGTCTTCATTACTCGGGAATAGGATGCTGCCATAAATATTAAGGGCTAACACATCCATAAAGTTATTCCAGTTTTCAACCTTGGCTAGGTAGCGCATGTGCTCTTCTAAGTATTTCCTTGGGAATCCCTCTGTTCCTTTCCTATTTTGCTTTGCTTTTTGCAGATCCTTCACATGAATCTTCAAGATGTCTGTTATGGTTGGCATGGATGCATGGTGGCCTATATAGAGGTATGGCTCTTCCTTTTCCAACGGTAAGCCCAAGATCTGCTCAAACTCTTCTAAGGTGGGGGCCAACTAACATTCTTGAAAGGTGAAACAACGCAATGGTAGGTCATAGAATTGGGCTAGCGCGGTAATAGCTTCTACTTGTACATCAACCTCTAATAGATTCAAAATCTTCCCATATCTCGTAGTGAAGGTCAGGCGTTGCGTCTTCTTCAACATTCGACCCAAACTCAACAGGCTTTCTGTGTCAACTTCATTGGCTTTAAGTCGCAAAGTCTTTTTCAAAACGACCTCATTGTGATCTAATCCCATGACACGTTCCATTATTAATCAAAGATACTCACTGTTAATCCTTAGGCACTTAGTTTCAACAGTCCCTCAACAAACCTGGATTTAACACATAAGAACTGTCAATGCGTGGTTTTTGAAGAAAACATGATGCGAAAAATGATGACTTGTGATGCAATAATGAGTGAGTGAGTTTTTGGTCCTTTAATAATGACTTATCTCCTCTTTTTGGAAAAAAAAAATTTTAAGAGGGACGCAAGTATGGTTTGTCACATTAAAAGACTGAACAACTTACAAGATATGGATAAATCTAAAGGTAATGAAAGGTGTGCTCCCTTTGTGTCCTAATGAGGTTGCCTTAAACTTGGGAATTCTATCCTGAAGATCTAAGAGTCTTTCTGGTTCGTGAGAACTTCCATGGGGTGGCTTTTTTCTATTTTAAAGGTCTCTAGAGCCAAGTCCTATTTCAGAATGTTGACCACGAAATAGTGGGTAAACCACTAGGTGTGGGACATTCATGAAAAAGGCACACTCTAGATGAGGTTTTCGCGATAACCAAACAAGAAGTACATCCAAAATGGCTACCACTACGCAACCTCTACTTAACTTAAGCTTCACTCAAACCCGGGTATAGGGCCCCACTCGAATGTGTGTGCTTTATGTGTAGGTGCAGTGGGTGCTGGGAGCGTACAAACCTTCACAATCCTAAAGACTACCCACATCCTACAAAACAAAGCAAATACAAAACAAATTCCAAAAGTTTTCTACCCTAAGGTTCAGATAGTACAACAATTAACACTAATAATATATAAAAAAATCATCAAATAATAAAAAGAAAAAGAAAAAAAGGGTAAAACAAACACATAAAGATCACCAAAAATTTTGCATAACTAACTTTTGTAAGCTTGACTCTCAAGTATCCCCAGTGGAGTCGCCATCTGTCGCGACCGAAAAATCGCGACAGAATAGCAACTTAAACTAAAATATATTTAATTAGGAGTCGCCACCAATTTTATTTTTTTATTAGGAAAAATTAGAAAACCCAAGAAAAATAGTCTTTGAAACCAGATTGAATTCGGGAGTCGGTTATGTGTAGAGAAGGGCGGAAACTTAATCCCACAGCACCCCTAACACACCCGTCCTAAGACAGTACCTTAAATTAATTATGCAAATTCTTAATAATCTTTGAAAATATTTGTTTTACCCTTTTTTGTAAAAAAAAATGAAATAAACAAATAAATTATGAAAATTTAATTTTTGGCTTGACGGAATTGGAGTCCTACTCCAACGTATCCCCTGGTGCAATGAGAAACTCAAAGTCACGTAGTTCTCTAGAAAATAATTGTGGGTTGGTTGATTTTATTAAAAAAATTAAAAATTTGAATTAACAAGCCGTCGCGACTCAGTTATTCAAATTAAGGATTAAATAGGTGAAGCTCGCGTCGCGCTAGAGACGTCACCCACTAATTATCAAATTTGTTACAAAAAAATTTATTTAAAATTATTAATTAGCGATTTAACTTGAAAAAAAAGCAAGAAATAATAATAATAATAATAATAATAATAATAATAATAATAATAATAATAATAATAATAATAATAATAATAATAATAATAATAATAATAATAACAACAACAATAATAATGTAAATTATCAAGTCATTTAACTCAAATGTTTACAAAATGTAGGGTTAGCAAGTCATCATTAACTCAGGTAACCCATTTTATTATTATTATTATTATTATTATTATTATTATTATTATTATTATTATTATTATTATTAATTATTCTTATGTTTTAAATTTATCTTTTCCTTCCTCTTTTTCCTTCTTCTTTTTTTTTTTACCCTTTAACATTTGGCTCAACAATCAGAAGCCCACCTCCCAAAAGCACAATTTGAAATTCAAAAAAAAAAAAGTATGGGAAGCAGCTTACGAAACAGAGGCAAAAGGGAGGGGTTATTTTAGCCTCTTTCTTCTCCTTCTTTGATGCCTCGTGGTGACCCAAACCGGGAATCAAACTAAGCATCCGACTACCGGCGGTGATGGGTCAACGATGGCTGCTGAGTGCAGCCGGATCTGTCTTGGCGTGGAGGACGGCGAAATCGTGCGGTGCCAATGACTATCCGACGCTGTTCGCGGAAGAACAAAACAGAGGAGCAGCAGTGAGCGGTACGGATCGAAACGGTATGGTTCAATGCAGCACGGAGGTCGACCATGGTTGTCGTTCGGTTTTCTAGTTTAATGGGTGCAGGTTTTGGGACTCCACAGATCTGAGAATGGTGGTCACGGATGAAGACCCACGGCTATGGTGCAGTTGGACGATTTGGCGAAGATGATGGCGCGCAGCTATGGGTTTGGGTCAGAACTGCGGCAGACGGGTTGTGCCGTGCGAGGACGGGGTAGGGGCTGACGGGTACGACGACAAAGCTGAGCTCTTCACGGTACCAGGCGGTCGGGTGGCAGACCGGAATGGCTTCGGTGGTGCGGCTCTGGTGGTTCTGGTGAGGGTCTTAGTTGGAGTGGTGAGGAAGATGATGGGTTGATGGAAGCTGGGGTAGTGGTTTCACGTGGTTGATGTGATGGTGAATGGTTTAATGGTGATGCTGTTCTGGTGGTGCGAGCAGGGGGTTGCGGTGGTGCTGTTTTGGTGGTGCAAGTAGGGGGTTGCGGTGGCGCTGTTCTGGTGGTGCAAGTAAGGGGTGAAAGAAGCAAGCAGAGGTGCGTTTAAGGCTGAAAAGTGAGTGATCTGAGTATAGGTTCTATGTATATGTTCTGATGCCTTTTCTGTGTGTGGTTTAGGTGTTTTATAGGAGGGGATTAGGCTGAGGTGTTTGAGTTAGATTATGATTAGGAGTTTGTTTATGATAAGTGATGGGAGGTTTATGATAAGTTTGTTTAGGATGAGTTTGAGTTAGGATGGGTTTATGTGTGAGGATAACTGATGGGTTGTGGGTTAATGAGTGATGGGTTAACGGGTTGGTTTATGGGTTACAAGTTAATGGGTTAATGGGCCAATGAGTTAAAAGATTATTTTTTATCTTTTTTTTTTTTTATTTACAAAACGCCCCGGACAAAATTGGATGTTCACATTCTTAATACTGTTTATTATTCTTGTAATACTATGTGGGCGTCCTACGTCGTTCTATTTCTTTACTGCCATAATTGGTATTGAATGTAGGATGTCTCACCTCTTTTCTGTATTTCTATCATTTCTGTCTATACATATATTTCTCTGAAGATATCGGTGAGGAAGAGGAAGTACACGAGTTCCCTGGCTTCTGGCTTGACTTTTATTAATACTTGTTTTGATCATGACGTCTTGTCCGCAAGGCTTTTTGGGTTACGTGAGGCTGACTTTCCTTGGAGGTCCGGAATGCTGGCATATCAACCTGGCTACGGATCGCTGCATTTACCTTGGAGACGTGACGCTGTCTCTATCTTCGGAGCGTTATAATCCGCCTATTTTTATTTGTTATGTTCGTTTGCATTTAGAATTTTATTTGCCCATATGAGATCTGTGGGGTGAGAGTTACTACTCCTCGCAAGAGGATTCATTCCTCTCTACAGCCTGAGCCCCCGCTCGTAATTCGGTCGCTCCGATGAGGGTTTCTTCTGATGAAGAAGACCCTGAGGAGGACCCAACTGTGGTTCCTTTTCATTCTCTATAGGGGCTGATGCAGTCGATGGCCACTGATGGCTATCTGTTTTTCTTTTTGGAGCCTGATGTTTTAACTCTTTTGGTGGGCTGTATATGGGAAATTCTTTTGGGGCAAGTAAAGCTTTTGCTTTTTGTATATTTGATGATCTAACTAAACAAGTTTGATATAATTATATAAATTTGTATGTTGTTCAAATGTATGGTTTACCTTTATTTTACTCTTTGCTGTAACTACGTCTTGTCACTTTATTTTATTATTTAAAAAAAAGAATTCGCTAATTTAATTATACGATTACAACCAAGCAAGTTTATCTATATTAAAATGAACCGAGTCTTATTTTGTTCAGTATTGTTTCCATTTCTTGATCATGGTGTGATATTCCCTCCTCAAAAAAGGGCGTTACTCACTCATACTTAAATTCATATGAACAAGTGGTATTTGGTCACTCAAGCATGAAGAATACCTTAACATAATAATCATTTTCACATTATTAATATACTCCTGAGTTAATGCAAACAAGTAAATAGAATTTCTCGTATCTAATGTCAGTGAAAAAAAATAGTTAAGGATTACCACAAGCTTGAGCTTAGTGGGGGGAGGGTTACACTTAATGGAAGATGGCTCAGCAGTTGTTGAGAAATGGGAACTTCCCTTAGCAAAGATCTAAGGCCTCAGAAAGTTCAACTTCCTTACTAAAACACAATCAGAAATTCATCATCAGAAAGACTTATGGGCAGGACATGGCAAAAAGATGAACACTGTGAATAAAAGCTGAAGTTAGGGCAAATTACCTAAGAAATTTAGGAATTTTGCCAAGTTCACGAAATTAGTGTTTTCTCTTTTCTGTTACCAAGTGGCCTCAATACTCAAGAGGGGAGTGAATTGAGTTTTAAGGATATTTTTGCAATTCTTTCACAAATCACTTGATTATCAATTTTCATTGAAGCTATTGTTTATTAGAGATGAATGGATAGAGAAGATAGAGAGCTTTCACTTTTAAATGAATCAACTAAGAGAGATAGTATTCAAGTAATTCAATAAAACAGTACACAAAGTAAGAGAGTTGGGTTTAGGAAAATAAACACAAAGCTTTATCCTGGTTCAACCACCAATCCACTTGTGACTTATGTCCAATCCTCAAGTAAACACCCAAGATTTCCACTATATCTTCAAGCTTCAAACAGGTGCTTGACAACCTTTACAAATTTGAGTACTCAACACCTTGGGATATCTCACCCTTTGTGCTTGAGTCTCTACTTTCAAGGGATAATTTACCCTCTCTTTTACAATTTATACAAAGTATAGAAGATAAGAAACTCTTTCTCTAGAATGGATAATATAAATTGAAGTACTATGGTATCAAGGATTTACACTTTGAAGCTCAAAATAGAGTACTGATTGAAAAGATGGTAAAACTTGTATTTAATGTTAAAGAGTGATTTTTAGAATGTTTTCTAACTTGTAATCTATGCACAAACACTTTCATTTATAGCCTAAAACATTTAAAAGCCATTGGTGGTGGTTGGGGGCATTAATTGCCAATTTATAGTCGTTGGAAATCTATTTCTGGTTGCCCAGATAACCGATTATTATTATTCCATAACAGTTATGGCTTAACTAGGAGCTTTTTAAAACATACCAATAACCGGTTATGGAAAAAGCATAACCGATTATGGTCTTTTATAAACATAAGCCTATGCTTCTAACCTTTCAAATAACCGGTTATGAGATTATCATAACTGGTTATGGTCTTTCAAAAACAGAGGCTAAACTCTTTGACTTGGTGAATAACCGATTATGGAAATGTCCTAACGGGTTATGGCACTTTGAACTTTGATTAACAGACCTTTGAAAGGCCATCACTCCTTGGTTACTTAACCATTTAAAAACAAATAACCACTCATTGGAAAGATCATTAAGTCTACTTTAAAATGAAATAAGTTTCAAATCGAGACTTAAAAAGGTTTCAAAGTAAAGGACAAATGAGTAACTAAAAGTCAGTTTTGTAAAATGTATACTTAACAAATTTTCATCCAAAAAGGCTATCACCAAGACTAGTTATTCAAAAATCACTTGTTTGGGCATTTTGTCAATCAAGAAACATATTTAAGGAAGTTTAAAACTTGTCTGAGCTTCGTATGTTTCCTTTTTACCTTTACACGTAAGACCTAAGATCTATGAGCTAATCTTGACGAAATTTGGAACTTGATCTTCACGCAACCAGTCCTTCTTGTTTGTTAATCATCAAAACCAAAACCATTGCTATTTATATTCTCAAATTTGAACTAGAGAAGTCACTACCGCCTCAACACCGACCACCCAAACCCACCGGTAGCCACCATCCCAAAGCTGTGACCAAACCCACAGCAGTGGCACTGAGAATAATTAGCAAACAAAAGCGTCAGATCTCTTACAGTGAACAAAACCACAGCAGTGCAAAGTCACCAGTGCGAGCTTACCAGTAATGGTAGAAACGCAGAACCCACAGCAGTTGGAGTGGAGGACGAGAGCTACGTGAGATCTTGGTTGTGATTTGGGAACGAGAGCCCAAAATTACCAGAAATTATTTTATGCGATTTGTTAGAAAGCGCTACAAACAAGAGTTCAACCACCGCGCATCAGTGTTGAATGGAGGCGGTCCATGGAAACGCCAAACAATATTACTCTTTGTGGCAGTTTTACCAAACCGCCTCAAATAGACTGCCATTAACATTGCATTTTTTTGTAGTGATTTATAAAAAGTTTTCACACAAACTAAAAATTATTTTGTAAGCTCTAGCTATCTACAGTCAAATTTTATCCTAATGTGTATTAATAAAGTGAAAATAAAAGCAACTTTTTCATATTTATAATACATTTATTGATCAAATGATTGAATTTCCTATTTATAAATTTAAGGGTTCTTTTAAGTAGCTAAAATCTTGAAGAAGAAAGAATTAGGCACATTTTAGTTTTAGTCCCATTATTCGTCTAACTTTTATACTCTAACTTTTTTCCAACCCACTGACAAACTAATTCTATATCCCACGAGAATGCTATAATCACATACAACTTGATTTGACATATGTCTCACACGAATATACGGTGGACATACATCAACCATATTTGGGTTGGACAAAAAATATTTTCCTTTTAATTTTGTTTAATTTTTACAGCTTTAGAGGTCTCGCGGAGTAAGAGTTATGACAATATTAAAGTCCATGAGATAGTTATTATTTTAATATTTGTTTGTGCGTTAGGCCAACAAAAGGTGTAGTAATAGAATGGAATTGACCATGGGCGTGACTTGATTGTTAAAATTTTTTACACATTTTTTGTGATAAGGCATGCAAGCAAGAACTTCGTAAAGTGCTATAAATGCTAATGTATGATCTATGCATATAGTAAAATTGATTCAAATTTAATAAATGTTATTAATATGAAAATAATAATAAATAGCATAAGTAATAGAGAGAGTAATGTAATTGATCAACATCAAAGATGTATCTTACATAGGGTATCTAAAGGAGCATTTATAGTCCAAGGGTGAAGTGCTCAAAACTAAACGAAATCCTAATCAGATACAAGTTTTCCTATAACCAAATCTTAACCAGGTACAAGTTAGTTTTCTAATAATCAATCCTAAGAAATTAATATCAGATAATAATAATTTCTTGTAATATATTTTGGATATCAACTTTCTAATAATATTTCATAACATTCCCCTTAGATGTCCATTAGGGATATACCTTGTTGATATCTAATTTTGTCCATAAAATTTTTATTTTTATTACTTAATCAAGGTATGAATACTCAATTTTATCTGAGTCGTTAAAACCTTTTAATTTATAATAAAACAAAAAATTATTAAAATGAATTTTATTTTGTCCAATCTTTTCAAATTTTCATTAGACCTAAACATACAACCCACCTTAATATGGATTAAAAAAATAATAAAATAATAAAAATAAAAAAAGAAGAAAAATAATATTTTGGTCCTATGGACACCCAAGACCCACTCATTTTTTTTGAGCCAAAATGTACCTAGCCTAATAACACAATCTCATACCTAAGTTCACATAAGTGTATCAAAAAAAAAAAAAGAGTCACAACTAGAGCTAGTTGGTTCCCAACGAGCCACCTCTAACAAGAAAGGGAAGAGAAAGTTTTAGAGCTCTGTGTGCATTAAATGCAACATATAGCAGGTGAGGAAAATAGGATGAAAGATTGATAAAACCTCTCATAGCAACAAAAAGTTGAGAGCTCTAGAGGTAGTGGTGATGATGGCTTCAAGCACCCCACGCCATTGTCACTTATACACACTGAATCACATTTTAGCACCATCCTCACCATCTTACTGTACACATTCTTTGCACATAAATGCTAATAGGGAGAAGTCCATAAAAAATTGGAGGTCTGGGAAAAGAAAAGGAGAGCTTTAGGAAAAAAAAATAGAGAGAGGAGAAAACTTGGAGCTTTCCCAGTTTGTGAATTGAGGAAAAGTTTTTCCATTTTTAGGTGTTGCTATTGCAGGCAAGGTAAGTTTTCTTGTTCTTCATTCTTTTTAATCGTTTAGCCTTCATCTCTGTATTTTTCTATCAGTACTCCTGCATCATCCAAGATGTGTACACAACTGCCATTTGATTGTGGTTGAATGTTTTTAATAAATATTTTGTTATCAATTATTTACTCCTTTACCATTCTTCAAATGCTTCATACACCCTCCCAAACAGAGACCCAAGTAGCACAAAGCTTCCACTCAAACAACACTAACAACAATAATCAAACCCAACCAAACCTAAAAACATAGAAAATCAAACCAAAAACAACTTCCCCTGAGTCCAATCAAACCATAAGGGGTGCAGAACCATCACCCCTAACTCATACCACCACATCTACCCTATAACACTAACCACCAAAATACCAAAATTCGAGATCATCCCAAACCCGTACCACCTAAGCTAGCAATAGATTAGAAACCTTCAACCATAGGAAACCAAAAACTCACCAATAAAGTAACCACTACAACAACCCATTACCACCACAAATCATCGTTGTCAACCCATCACAACCACTACCGCCGGAGCTCTGCCACCAAACCCAGCACTGAACTCCAATACCATGGCCAAATTGCCACGCCGTCGTTGGTCACCACCTCTGTCATCCTTGAGCAGCCACGCACCACCCTCGCAGTAGCCGCGCATCACCTCGCTGCAGTCGTGCTACCTCATGTGTAACATCTTAAACTAATTTTAATTATTATTCTTATTATAGTAATATGTTATGAATGCAAATTAGAATAACACGTTACAAACCAACTTCTATTTTTACCATTAGCTTTATACACAATATTTTACACTAGTTACATTCTTCAAAAGTTAGATTTGTACATACAAACTTTAGTTAAGCTAAGCACCTATTTTCAAAAAGTTAGGCTTACAACAGCCTTCATAAGGTGCTACTATATACATATTTACAACATATAAACATTAAATACTACAGTTATTCATCAAAGAGTAGGATTATTAGAAATAAATCTCCAAGAGTGAAGGTGAAAACATAGTCTCCTAATTCTAGCATATACACTTGTTGCACACAAAAATCAACCAGAACTCTTACTGTTGGCATTATCTGAAATTTCATGCCAAAAATGATGAGAAAAAATCTCAGTAGGAAAGAGCAAAAACAATAATAATTTTGAATTAATGATGTCCCGACCGTCACAAGTACAAAAAATAGTTTTCCACTCTTTTCAATTCTTTGTTTCTTAAAATCATATCTAAAAGTCTAAAATAAAATTTTCTTTTATTATGCTAGAAAATTCTCAATAATAAATAAAATCAAAGAGTAAGAGTAAGTATCTTAGAAAAGTAAATAATTCAATATTTTCTTCTCATCCCATTTCAATACTTTTTACCAAATGCGTGTGTTTCTCTTCATTAGGGCATCCCTCAATGCTCTCATCTTAACCACAATAATTTTAATTAAGACTTCCTTTAATCCTCTCATCATGACCACAATCATAATCTTGATTAAGGCATCCCTTAATACTTTCATCATGGTCACAATAATTTTGATCAAGGCGTCCCTCGATCCTCTAATCATAGTCACAATAATAATATCTAATTGAGGCATCCCTCAATTCTCTCATCATGGCCACAATAATCTCTTTGCACATTGATTCATTTTTATTCATTGGATGACATTTGTTAAGTACTCTCTTCATAAAAAAATAACTTAAATTAAATCTTTTTAAGACAAATTAGATATTAACATAATTAATGCAAAAATAGGAACTTTCTAATTTCATACATATAAAGAACAGTAATATATAAAGGATAGTAAAAATTAGTGAAAAAGAGTTAAAAGAATAGCTCATGTAAAATTGGGGAAAAATAATTAAAAGAACTGTTCATGATAAAAAAAAATTAATTAGTTAAAATTTCTAGTTCAAGTTTCATTCTAAACTTTCTGGTGTGTGCTACTATTCGAATAACACTAATATTTCTAACTTTATGAATAAAGTTTATTCAAATAACACTTTGTCTATTCTAATAGATTTCTTTAAAATCCCATCTTGGAGTGTTCTGTTAGTATTTATTCAAATAGAAGGAAGGTTTATTCGAATAAACCATTCATGATTGCAAATTTTGAGGTGTTCCAGCATGGTTTATTCGAATAGAACCTATGTTTATTGGAATAAAATAGTCGAAAAGGCTTTGCAGAAACAAGTGGAAGCCATTTCTTTCCATTCCAAAAATAGAGTAAATGACAATGGTTGCAAAAGGATGGACTGGGAGGTATGGATAGAAGAAAGAGTGGGCTTTTGCTAATTCCAACATTTGCTACATAATTAAAGCAAATTTGAAAAGAGGTTGGAAATGGGAAAGTGAAGTTGCAGAAAATAGAGGGTTTTATTTGTGAGTTGAATGAAGGTATTCTGATAAGCAAATAGGAAGGATGAAGGAGTATTTATTGAGCTAAAAGCATGAGCTTATTTCACGTAGGAGATTCAGAAGCATTTCTCAAAAAATCTTCCCCTATAATCATTTCATTTATTCCTTGAAACATTGGACGTGGAGTGGCTTATGCAATAAGCCTTGTCAATTCTATATTCCTTGACACTTTTTTTTGCAATATTCCAAAAACTCCCCTTCATGACACTTGTTATGCAAACATCATAAGCTTATCTCACCCCCAATTAATATTTTGAACACTTGTTTCTTCTTGACCGTAAGTCTTCATCTTTTCCTTATGTTTTTCTCCATTTTCTTGACATTTGTTTCTGTAATCATGATTTTCAAAATTTCAAGATTTTCAAGAGTTCCTCTTCTTACCACCTGTTTTATGTTGATCTTACTAGACTTATTTCATTAATCTTGCCTCATCATTTAGTTTCATTAGAACTAATTGGTTTTAAAAACTAGAAGTGAAGTGAATTGAATCAAAACCAAGTTCAATGGCCATTTGATTTCATCTTGTTGCCACGTATCATGTTTCCATTTTTTATATTTATTTGAATAACAATATACTTATTCGAATAACTTATGTACTACCACAACCAATTATTCGAATAACAGAAGCTTTATTCAAATAGTTTTATTTAAAAGTTGTATTTTATTTTTGTTCTGAAGGTTGTTACATAGTTTTCCTATCATTATTTTGTAATATTTCACGTAGTTATTTTTAGGGATGTTACATCACGCGCTCTGATCTCCCCCTCCCTTGTGTCTGCGTTTTCTGCTTCTAGAACACTCTTTTGCTTTTTTTATCTTTGGATTTCATTGTTTTCCTTTCTTCTGTTCCTTATATTCATTTAATTGCCTTCTTTCTTTTTCTTTTTGTTTTATAGATAAGGCTAAAGCACAAACACATGGGCTAGCAACCTATTTCAAACTTAAAGTTATAATTGTCTTTTTTTGTTTAAAAAGAAAGAAAAAATATGAAAATGCCAAAAAAAATCAAAAAATATATTTTGAGTGTAATTGTTTGTGTTATTTAGGATTAGTTCTTATTTGATATTGTTTACTTTATTTAATGGTATGTGTGATGTTGTGTTTTGTGATTAATGGGAAGCCAAAAAATTAAAAAATTAAAAAAATTAAATATTAAAAATTATAAAAAAATATTTAAAAAATGAAATGTCGAGGATGGCTTGGCATTTTTTTGGGTTGGCCTCAATAGCTTGGTTTGTCAATAAAAACCCTAGAAATTTATCAACCTGAACCCTAAAGGAGCATTTCTCTGAATTCAACCTTATGTTGTGCTTTCGAATATGGTAAAACACTTCTTCCAGATCCTTGATGTGGTCACCGGTCTCCGTTGTCTTGACAATCATATCATCAATGTAAACCTTGAGCATATTACTAATCTGACCTTCAAAGACCTTGTACATCATTCATTAGTAAGTTGCCTCTGCGTTCTTCAATCCAAATAGCATGACGCGGTAACAATAACTTCCTATCTCAATTATAAAGACGGTCTTGTCTTCATCTTCTAGGTTCATGGCAATCTGATTGTATCTGGAATAGGCGTCTATGAAGGAAAGTAAACAGAATCCAAATGAATTGTCAACCAGCTTGTTAATGTTAGGAAGTGGGTAGGGGTCTTTTAGATATGCCTTGTTCAGGTTAGTGTAATCGACACACATACACCACTTCCTATTGGCCTTTTTTTACTAAGACCACATTATAGAGCCATGTGGTGTAGGAGACTTCCCTGATGAATCCAACATCTAAGAGCGCCTTCACCTGCTTCTAGATCACCTCTTACCTTTCAAGTTCGACTTTCCTTTTTCACTGGGCCACTGGCTTCGCATCCTTTGAGATAAAGAGTCAGTGACAGATGAATTCTGGGTCTAGCCTCTGCATGTCTGTAGAAGTCCAGGCGAATAGATCTTTGTTCTTTATGCTCTCTCTTCTAGATTGAGATATCCTCCAATCTTGGTCACCTGGTCTAGTTTGGGGCCATGTTGGAGGGGTTGTAGTTCTCCATTAGGTTGAGGGCGTGTACCACGAATATCCTCATGAACATCCAGTTCAGTCAAGAGGACGTTGATAAGGTCCGTAGTGACAAAAGCTGAGCTGTTGTGTTGGTCCATGGTTTCAGGTTTCTTGGCTACTTTTAGGCTTTCATTGTAGCATTTTTTAGTCGTGGCATGGTCTCCTCTGATTGTAACAACCTTATCCTACTAGTCAAGGAACTTAATGGACAAGTGGGGTGTGGATATCATGGCCCTAAAGGCATTGAGTGAAGGAAGACTAATAGGGTCAAAATGTGTTACCCATTTACTAACCGCAAGTGTACGGATCACTCAAGTAATATAGATACAGAGTATAAGTTCGTTCCCACGAGGATAAATGTTTCCAAAGCTAAGTACCAACCAATAGCTTAATTAATTCTATTCAAGGACATAAAAATGGATAAAAATAAAGAAAGTAAAGACAGAAAACAATAAAGATACGATGTTAGATTTTAGGGAATCCTTTTTCACCCCTTACATCTACCAATAACATGCAATCCTCTTCATAAGCATGAATACACTGATTAGGTTAGCTTAAGAATTTGGTTTAGCTAAAAGCCTATGTCTAGGTCAATCAACCCTAGTATCAATTGCCCAACTCACTAAGTTTCCTTGAGAGCTAACACAAAATCTACTCTTGAACGATCTATTCTCAATCACACACTATGCATGACCAATAGGTATATTTCTATCCCATTAACGAATCAACTGAAAAGTCAAACATACATCAACCATACCATATCCATATTAACAAATCCCTATGTCTAGTTCATTTGTAATATTAGGATCATGCAATTGATGGTCAACCAATAGCAAGCATTAAGCATGGAGTGTGATTGAACAAAACCAAGAATCCACACAAACTCAGAGAAGAACAAATCATTAATATATATAAAAGGATCCAAACTATCCCTAAATACAGATCAGCTATACAATGAACATGAAAATACAAGTAAAATCATATCCAAGGAAGATAAGGAAGAGAAAAGAGAAAGGAAAAAGAGAAAGGAAGCTCATTGATTTGTCTCTGAAGCTTGAATCCTCTTCCATCCTTGTTCCTAGCCTCCAATCCACCATCAATGGAGATCTGGCCAAAGCTTTCTAACCTAAAACTAAGAAAAACTAAGAAAACTAAAATTGGAAATGGCTGAAGTAGCCAAGACCCTAAGAAAAATGTGAAAAATCTAATATATAGGCTCAGCTTGCTACATTGCGTCGTAGCCCCTACATACTTGCGCCGCAGAGCCCATAGGGTCAGTCTCTTTACGCCGCGGTGCACCCATCTTCTGGGCCACAGCGCTGAACTCTCAAGTTCAAGTATGGAATGGCTGACATGCACCTCTGTGCCGCGGTGAGCACAACCTGACGCCGCAGCGTAGACTGCTGAAAGGCTAATTTGGCTTCCTCTTGGTCTTTTAGCTCAAATGCTCCACATATCCTTGTTTGGAGCCCGTCCTAACATAGAAAAAATACCAAGTCAATAACAATTACAAATCTACTTAATCAATAACAACATAAGCTCAATTTGCTCAATAACATATCGAAAAGCATCAGAATTAGAATATGATAAATATAAGCTCAAAACCCTCCAAATATGCATTATAAACAAGGACTAAACATTCATTCTAGCACAGATATAGGGCACTAATAACTATATTTTATGGAGTTATCAATGACCCAATATGACATTATAAGTCGAGGGGCAGTCAATTATTAGGAACTTGACTTTGAGGGTTTTGAATAGAGACTTCTTCCCCAAGGTCACATATGTTTCAATGTATCCCACTGGGATGATCTTATCACCAGTAAATCCGATCAGCTCACCGGTGTATGGGATCAATTCTTTCTTCGATATTCCTAGCTTCTTGAACAAGTCCAGGAACATGATGTCAGTCGAGCTCCCCTAATCAACAAATATTCAACAGACCTTGACATTTGTGATTATCATGGAAATTACCATAAGATCATCATGATCCAGATAGTGCTCTCATAGTCCTCGTCAATGAACGAAATCGACAATGATTTTCTTGCGCTACTATCCGATTTAGTTCCTTAGAGGGAGGTTACACTCAGTACAACCCAGAGTGCTTTCTTCCTAGCGTTTCTTGACTCATCGCCACCCTCGAAGTCCCCCAAGATGGTGTTGATCATCTGGGTTACTTCGGCATGACGACAACCATTATCTTGATTGTCATCCCAGGACTGTACTCTTTTTTGGTTTTGGGTGTTACCCTGAGATGAGCCTGCACCATGGTTTTCATTCCTAGCAGGGGAGCGTCTTATCTAGTATGGTGGAGATAGGCTTCTCTGTGGGCTATAACTCCGCTTCCTGTAATTCTGCCCTCCCTTTTGGTTGTTGTTCTGAGATTAGTGCACATAGCAGCCCAGGTGGCCATCTCGGATCAATGATTCAATGATGTCTTAGAAGTTGCTGCAATTCTCCGTGTTATGACTGTGGCCATCGTGCCATGCATAGTGCTTGGACTTATCCCTCTGCACATGTTTCTTCAAGGGGGAAGTCTTTGTACATCTCTGAACTTAGTGTTCATTACTTCTTGGTAGATCTGAGCGCGAGACGCATTAAGAGGAGTGTAGTCCTCATACTTTCCTTTAAAAGGTTGCTTTGAATTTCGACCATGTTGATTGGGTTATCCGGACTTAGGTTTAGCATCTTCTCCTTACTTGAGATGCTTTCTAGCTTAGAAACGTCTTCAACATTGATGTATTTGTCAACACGGGCGCAGAACTCATCCATGGTCTTAGGCTCCTTCTTGGCAAGAGAAAAGGAAAGTGGTCTAGGTCAAAGCCCTTATCTTATGGAGTACATTCTGAGCCTTTCATCCCAGTCACGTACATTCACTATCTCCTTATTGAACCGAGATATAAAGTCTTAGAGAGACTCCTCTTTTCCTTGCTTGATTTGGGAGAGACATGAAATGGATTTAGGCTGCACTTTGCTAATGGTGAAGTGCAGCAAAAATGTCGATAACAGGCCTTCCTAGTTTACAACAGATTTAGGAGTTAAGATAGTGAATCATCTCAAGGCAGTTTTCTTTAAAGACAGTGGGAAAGCGCAACACTTGAGTGAGTCATCGCCTCCAACAAATAAGAGTGCAGAAATATAAGCATTTAAGTGCTCTTGAGGGTCTGTGGTCTCATCATAGGCTTCAATATTTGTGGAATATATGAAACGCCTAAGGATCTCATAGGCCATCAATTTAACAACGAAGGGTTGGTTTTGCAAAACTGACTTCTTTACTCCATGTTCCTGCTCTCTTCTTGATCGAATGGGGATTTCAACATTATAATCAAGGTTTGCGATCATGTAATTTTTCGGATGACGAACCTCTGCTTAGACTCGATCCTTTCAGTTTTCACGATTCCTTCTCAGAGATCAGTTCTCGCCTTCATTCTCCTGGTTGACAGCTCATTCTAGATTATGGATCCGTTTATCCTAAAGTCTAACTACAGAGATCAGTTCTGCTTTAGATAGTTTCGGGAGACTGGTTTAAGCACTGCAGGACTGAACTTCTTCATTCTTCACACGAGCTCCAAGGCATTGAAGCACTGAAACCCACAGTCTAGCATCTCTAGAAGGTTCTCTTTGTGGACCAAGACGTTATCTCATCGGAATTCGCACGGGCGGAGGGAAAGATTTTCTCTAGTAAAAGAAGTTTCTACCCCATCCTACCTGGGTTCCAATTGGGCAGCGGCTGGTTCCTGGATTGGCTTGTGAGCGGGAATGGATGCCAGATAGCGGTTGAGAGACAGTTGGTTGTGCGCAACAGAGGTGTGATTCTAATTGGTAAGAGACTTATTTTCTCCTCGTGTTAACTAGGATGATGATGATAGGAATAGGAGTTTATCTTTTCCCACATACGGCGTCATGTTTTGAACAAAGTTTAGAGGGATACCTGAATAGGTGATTGATAGAGAATTTTTAAGTAATAAAATTACCATTTATTTGTAAGTGTACAAGATCAATATAATATCTGGCAAATATATGAGTGTCGTACTCACAGGGAGTAACAGGATTAACTAAAATATAATATCTACCTAAATTAATTTAAAGGAAAAAGAAAAGATATTTTCATTTTATTTAATTAAACTGAGAATATAAATTACATGTTAAACTAAAACTAAAATTAAATAATGAATCTAAATAAAACAACTCAAATTAAAATGTAAGAGCAATTAAAGAATAATTCTAGGACCTCGAATCCACTACTAACCATCTAAAGATAAATTTAACTTGAATTAGAACTACTTTTGTTCTATGGAATGTCTATGACTACAAGCTTTGATTACTACTAAAGATTATTGAAATCTAATTAATAATATAATTCATCTAAAATAACTTGGCCTATTCAAATTATGACATAAATCATTTAATATAGCATGAACTATTCAATTCTTATATCATAAAAGTAATAAATACTACTGCATAACTCATACATAAGACTACATGAGTAATTAAGCATGTGATTAAAATATATCAATTTAAATTTACTATTTGACTATAAAATAATCAATAAAAATTAAATTGAATAACAATTGAATATCAATAACCATCAATATTGTGTAATTATAGAACAAAGAAAAGTATCCCAAATAAAGTTAAATTATTTAAAACAAAGATTAGAGTTGCATCTTAATCTTAAAAAATAAAATTAATTACTCATAATAAAAGTATCCAACACAAAAAAAGGAAAATTCATAAAATTTGTTCTGTGCTGCACTGCGTTGTGCGATCGCCTTTTTCTCTCCTTGCGTCTCGTGCCGCCCTCCTATCCTCTTCCTTGCCACGTTTTCGCCCTCTATCTCCAATTCTTTCGCTATGCGGCGCTGCTTCAATTCTTTTCCATTCTCTCCCACGTTGTGTTACTACCAATTTATTGAATTTAAAGTACTCGAACGACATGTTCTTCAATTTGCCTTCCTTTAAATAGATTAGGTTATGTTTTTTTTTCTTTTATTTGTTGTGGGCCCACAAGCATAATAACACAATAGGAAATATGAGTGTAAGTAGGTGGTTTGGTTCAGATTTTGGAAAAAAAAAATCAAACCAATCAAAATCAATTGGTTTGGTTTGGTTTGGTTAGTGTAACACCCTAAAAATTATTTGTTTCATCATAAATAATTATTTTATAATATTTATGATTTTTGAGAATTTTTTTGAATTTTTTCAGAAATGTCAAATATTTTAATATATTTCTCATTTTGTGTGCACACTGAGCAGAGTCAGTGAGCAGCCAGAAATTATTTGTTTCGTGATAAATAGTTATTTTCTAATATTTGTGATTTTAAAAAATTTTTGTGGATTTTTCTAGAAATATTAAATATTTTAATATATTTCTCATTTTACGTGCACGATGAGTGAAGTTGAGAAAATAAAATATTTTCCCCGAGGTTGGTAAACTTTGAACTGTGAAAATGTCAACGGGGGATCTTACTAAACCCGAGGCCGGGCACAGTTTATGAAATTTACGTTTTTTGAGATTTTATCTGATAAATAAAATCACTGTACCATAAAATTTTTCGATGAACAATAAATATTGTTTTCATTAATTGTAACTTTTGTTCGCTAGATAATAGCTCTAGCAGAGTATTAATCATCTGTTCTAGAATGTTCACTTTGTATAACCACATTACTTTTTACTTTATCGAAAAACGTGTAAAACTTCTCAAGGAAGCCTCAAGGAAGCTTTAAGGAAACTTCCTCCCAAGCTTCTCAAGGAAGCTACACATTCTCTCTCTTCTCCCCTCACCACACGGCTGCATGCTTTCTTGGAGCCCAAAAATTTTGCTTTCACTTAATTAAGTTAACTATTCTAATTTCAAAAATCAAAAGTCATTATCTTTATTTCTACTATCAACTTCTCTCTCTACATTTTTTCTTATCTCAAGTTCTCCTCCTTCTCTCTTCCTCTCACCACACGGCCACACCATCTTCATGCCCTCTACCATCACAAAAATTTCAAGCAACCACATTTTCTTAATCCCCACTACATTCTAAACACCTTTCTAGTTAAAGATTTCTTGAAAAGCCTCCATCTTCATCATCTACTTCAAGCTTCAAGTTTGAAGTTTTAGGGTAAGATTCATGATCTCTCATCTTTTCTTCTTCATTTTCATTTTCATGGCCTTCACCATGACCATGGATCCATTCTTTTTCAAGCCTTAGTGTTGATTTGATGAAGTTGTAATTTCTAATATTTTTGGAGGAGTGAAAACCAAATTTCACTAGGAGCTTCAAGGGAGTTCTTGGCTTGTTTTCTCCCTTAGGTAAGAGGAAGATTACCCACTTCAACCTCTATTGGTAGTAAGAGACTTGTATTACGTGTTGGTTGTGAGAAATCCTTGTTAGGGTTACTCTTTGTGATGTGTAATTTTGTTGACTATGTATTGATTTTATCATGTATGATTTATTTGATTGGATGTACGTATATATTGATGATCTTGGATTGGTTTTGATTGATTGGAAACATCAACTGGGGGCAAGAATTCCTTGCTTTCCCCATTGAGGCTCATAGCCACAACCCCTCCATAGGGTGTGAATGATTTAAAATTTTGCAACAAGTGAAGAGATGAGTAATCAAGTGAATAACAATTAATGAAACAAAAAAAAATTTTAGGTTCTCACCCTTTAGAGAGGCTCACGGCCTCTAGGCCCAATTTGGGTCCAATTGTGTAATTTTTGTGCAACCTTGGATAATTAGTAATTAAGAGTTAAGCAATTAACATTATGATTGGAAAGAAAAATTAAATTGATAACCTAGAGCGATTTTTGGAATTTAAGGGAAGAATAAGAGTGTGTGAGACTTAGAAAATCTTGGAATAATTTTCTAAGTGAGTATGGATAAACTTAAAACAAGGAAACCAATAATCAAGAGAATTCCTCTAGAGAAGAATTTCATAAGAAATATTAAATTGAAGTGAAACTTAATTAATTAGATAATTAGGAATTAATTAGGGATTCATAAAATGAAAAAATTTCAAGAATGAGATCTTATCCTAAAACTTAGAATAATTCTAAATTAAAGGAAGGACATGAGTGTAAGTAAGATGTAAAGTAACTCAAATTAATTTATCTTAAGAGAAACTTAATGAGAAGAATGTAGAAGATTAAGGCTTAATTCTATAATGAACCCTAAGCGTGTAATGTCTTATTTGAAGGCTTGATGATGTTTATCTTGGCCAAATTGTGGCAAGTTGTCAAAAAGTATATTATTATTAAATATACATGTGTATGCATTGAGTTATCATGCATTGTGGAAGTCTGATGGACTGATGTTAAGGTCATGTTGCCTAGGAGATTGAACACACCTTAGTGCTGGTGCGAGTAGACTAGTGTAGGTCATAATGTTGATATTGGGGGCGTCGAGGTGTGGGTAGCTCGCAATGGACAGTTGGTAGCTCTTCTGTCCGTAGGGCAGACCGATGCAAACTCACCGACAATCCGGACCGAGACATTGTCCTATATCGCGATCTAGTGAAGAATGTCTTGTACAATGCCTTGATGTGTATGTGGATAAATTAATGATTTTAGGCTGCGGCAGCCGAGTTACAGATATGTCTCCTGATCTTTCTCTCTGAATGTTTATGTCTAGATCAATGGAGTAGGATTTTGATAACATGTATACATGCATAGTGAGTCTATATATTATTGGGAATTTATTTATTTATGTGATGATTGGAACTATTATTTTATTAATATCATAACTGCTTGGATCTGCTAAATTGTTTACTGTTATTAATTGATGCTGATTGTTATTGCTTTTGAAATGCTATGTGGGTGCTTCACGCCGTTCTTCTTCTTTACTGCCATAATTGGTAATGATGGTAGGGTGTCTTACCTCTTTCCTGTATTTCTATTATTTCTGTCTATATTTATGTTCTATCGAAGATGTTGGCGAAGAGGCTGAAGTACACGAGTTTCCTAGTTTTTGGCCTGACTTCAACTAGCACTGCTTTTGATCATGACGGCATGTCCACGAGGTTTTTTGGGTTATGTGCAGTTGGCTTTCCTCGGATGTCCAAACTGCTGGTATGTGAACTTTAGCTCGGATTGCTGTGTCTACTTGGGGGACGTGACGGTGTCATTAGCTTGGGGGCGCTATGATCCGCCCATCTTCACCTGTAGTGTCAGATTACATTTAGAATTTTACATGTCCATTAGGAACATGTGGGGTGATCGTTACTACACCCCACAGGAAGATTCATTCCTCTCCACTGCCCGAGCCCAGGCCCGTAACTCGGTGGCTCTAATGAGAGTTTCCTCCGACGAGGAAGACCCTGAGTAGGATCCTGACACGGTTCCTTCTCTTTCTCAGTAAGGGCTGATACCGTCGATAGTCACTGATGACTATCCATCTTTTTGGGGTCTGATGATTTACCTTTTGGTGAGCCGTACATTTATGATCTTTTGGGGGCATATATAGTTTTACTTTTTATACATCAGGTGTTGTAACTAAACAAGTTTGATATATATATATATATATATATGCATGTTGTCCGAATGTATGCTTTAATTCTGTCTTACTTTTTATTGCAATTATGTCTTGTCACTATATTTTATTAATTATAACAAAAAAGAAATATTCGCTAATTTAATCACATGATTACAACTAAGTAAATTTATATTTATATACCGAACCGGGTCTTAATTTATACTCTTATTTTTTGCATCGTAATTAATGATGTGATGTTTCCTCCCAAAAAGGGGCGTTACAGTTCGATTTTCTTGTTTTTTGATAAACAAATCTGAACCAAACCGAACTGAACATCTACGGATTTGTTTGGTTCGGATGATTGGGTTGACCATTATTTTTTTAACACAAAAATTAGCTATACAATTATACATGCAATACAGAAAAGTGTACATAATATATTCAAAATTTCAAATAATATTAGAATATAGATCTAAATTCAACAGCTGTTTAAATCATGGAGAATAGATCTAACATATTAAATTATATATGAGCATCTATTTGAATAAAGCAATAGGTTTTAGATACCCAAAATTTACTCATCCACAATCAGTTTCGCATGAAATGTGATTCCATAATGCAAGAAAACATAGGTTGTCCATAACAAAATAGCTATACTTGAGAAGGCACTGACCTTTATCAAGATCAACATCCTCAAAAACAATGATTGTGCTTTTTCCACCAAGCTCTAGTGAAACAGGCTACCAAGAAACCACAATTTTGATATTACATGAACTCACAAAGAAAAGAGAGGGAAAATATCACAAGAAAAAAAAGGATTCCCATTTCTTCTTCTGTATGTGCGTTCTTCATTCTCCTCTAGCTATTAAAATAGAAGGACAATATGAATTGTACATAAGTTGCAGATAATATCATAATACTGCTTAAAAATACCTTGACTAGTTGAGTTGCGGCTGTTATAATCTTGCTCCCAGTTGTAGAGCTTCCAGTAAAGGAAATCTGTTGAAAAGATAAATATCAGCCACAATGGCACAATAGCTTTGCAAACTCAATGACATCATAGTAATAATACTTGCAAGATATAGAGCAAGATCCATATAATTTCGATTATACTTATAACTAAAAATAATTGAACCTTGTCTACATCAGGATGGGATGCCAAAGGTGTTAGCCATGGCAACCATTACCCAAGAGGGGGGGTGAATTGGGTGATGCCTAGTTTTAATGCAACTTTGACAAATTATGCATTTTGAATAACTCAATTAATAAATGCAGTGGAATAAGTCTAATAAATGTACAACTATTGAGGATTACTCAAATACAACTTGGGATATATGATGAACTAAGTGAATAAGCTAGATATCAAGTTGTAACAATCAAAACATCAAGATATGCAATAGATAAATATATTCTACCAAATACTGAATTTAAAGAATGTAGGGAATAGAGAATCAAACTCAAGAATTTATCCTAGTTCAGCCACCAACCACTTGTGGCCTACATCCAGTCCTCAAGCTTAACTTGAGATTTTCTTCACTATCTCCTAGACTTTACGGGTGCTAGAAAAACCTTTGTACATACAAGAGCACTCCTCACACCTTGGGATACCTTACCCTTGTGCTAGAGCCTCCAATTCTTCAAGCTTCATAGGTGCTTGATAACCTTTACAATGAAGAGCACTCATAACACCTTTGGGATACCTCACCCTTTGTGTTTGAGTCTCACTATAAGGGATACCTCACCCTTTTCTCTGTTGAGGAATACCTCACCCTCTTACAATGATTTCAAGGTGAATAGAAAGAATAGAAACTCTCTTGAAGAGTAGATATACAACTTGAAGAACAAAGTATAGATGATAGAAAACTCTCTCAAGAGTGGATAATACAAGTTGAAGCTCTATGAGTATCAAGGATTTACACACTTATCTCAAAACAAAGATTTGGAGAAAAAGATGATGAATTTCGTTTTCAATGTTCAAGGGTAATTTTCAGAATGTTCTCCAACTTGTTTTTGATGCCCAAACACTTTTATTTATAGCCCAATGAGTTTTAGAGCCGTTGGAGGGGTTTAGAAATGATTTTCTATGAAAACTAGCCGTTTATAGCCGTTAGAAACGTTCCTGGGCACTTTGTAATCGATTACAAGCTTCATGTAATCGATTACAAGCTTTCTGGGCACTTTGTAATCGATTACAAGCTTCATGTAATCGATTACATAAGCTTTTGGGCACTTTGTAATCGATTACATACTCATGTAATCTATTACACGAAACTTCTGTCAACGTTGTAATCGATTACATGACTTGTGTAATCGATTACACCATTTCTGGTTTTCAAAACCGACTTTAAAAGGTCATAACTTCTTCATTTCTTATCCAATTAAAGCAAATGACCACTCATTGGAAAGCTCTTTGAGTCTATTTTCATATGAAAGAAGTTTCAGAACAAAAATCAAAGTATTTTGAAAGATATGATCAAAATAGTAACCAAAGGTCATATTTTCAAAACTCAAACTTTAATTGGTCATAACTTTTTCATTTCTTATCCATTTAAAGCAAATGACCAGTCATTGGAAAGATATTTGAGTCTATTTTCAAATGAGATAAGTTTCAAAGTAAAACTCAAAGTATTTTGAAAGTTATGATCAAAAGAGTAACTAAAGGTCAGTTTTGTAAAACACAAACTTGACTATTTTTCATAGTTTTGAACTATTACCATAACTAGCTTTCCAAAATAGTTTATTGGGTATTTAAACATTTTAGAAACACTTATAAATATGTTTAAAACTTATTTGAGCTTAATGTGATTCCTTTATACCTTTACACAATATCTAAGTCCTATAAGCTAAGCTTGAAGAGTCTTAGGACTTGATCTTTGCACTTCCATCAATTCTTGATGTAATCCAAACTTACAAAGAAAATCTTCTCTTCAAAACTTGCAAAAGCTTAGAACATATTTTCATTTTCATTCTCCTTGAGTTGAGCATAGTTGTGATCTTTTGCTTTCTTGTTGCAATGCTTACTCTTGGTACTTGGACTATCCTACAAAGTATTGCTCACTTAACCAAACATAGTTAGTCCAAATTCATAACTCAATATCTTCATATGCATGATTCATAAATGTATAACTCTAGTTAGTCTAACATGCATACAAGACTTTCATAGACATATCCAATATTAATTCATTTATAACTCATATAAAATATTATTAGATATATTATATGATGAATGTTACATATATCTCATTAAACACATTTATGTAACATGGTCAACATTCTTTTGTGATACATTTGTCATTTATTAAGTACAACTATAAAGCATAAGCATTATTCTTTTTGTCTTGTATTTGTCATCATCAAAACTTAACATATTAAATCATTAGGGCAAACCTATTTCCACAATCTCCCCCTTTTTTATGATGACAAATCACCAAAGAAAAAATATGTTTAGCAATATATAAGGATAGATATTCATGTAAGTATATCAAACAATTAAGCACAAGCACATATTTTTCTTTCCAATTTTCTCTCCCCCTATTTGACATCAACAAAAAGGCTTAGGAAGGAAAGATAATATTTTTCTCTCCCCCTAAAGATAAGAACCATGTTGTCAAAAAGAGTAGGATCATCAAAATCATAAACTTCTTCAAGTTATTCAACTCATCACTATCTCTCCTTATTTAATTATATACCTAATTCAAGAAAGGAGAGATGAAATAAGTATGCTTTCAAGATATAAAAGATTATTCATGCAATATTTGTCATATTTTGGTATTTCAACATTTAGCATATGATAGCAATAAGCTTAAGAAATTATGTCTAACATATAATATCTTGCATACCACATCATAAATAAGTACCACTTGATATCACTTGATAGGAGATACAAAATATTCATGTAAGATCATGGAATTAAGGTTTTCAAATAAAAGATCATACAACTTGTCACATATCAAGCATTTCTCAATGGAAAAATCAAAAGATATGAAGTTTAAGAATGTTTACCTTCTTTCATTGATATAGGAAAAGAGAATGAACGATGATCTTTGTTGACATGTTGATAGTATTAACAATAAAACACTTCATGTCAAGTAAGGATGTAAGCCAAAGGATATAAGCAACAATTTAAGTGCTAGGCTCCCCCTCAAAATATGCATATTATCAAGATATAAAACATAATATATGCATGCCAAAAAGAAATGAGCTCTACGCACGTCAGAAACCTTTAAAAAAGAACTGTGTAATCGATTACATTGAGTGTGTAATCGATTACATGGATTCTGGTGGATATGTAATCGATTACATTTTTTGTGTAATCGATTACATGCTTTCTGGGAACCTTGTAATCGATTACATAGTTGACGTAATCGATTACCTGAGTTCTGAGTTGGTTGTAATCGATTACAAAAGGTGTGTAATCGATTACATGCGTGACAGAACATGTGTAATCGATTACAAAGGCATTGTAATCGATTACCAGCACTCTTTAACTCAGATTTTGCGTTCCAAACAGCATATAATCAATTTTAATCCATCCAAATCAGTTTTAAAGCAACTTAAATCAATTCAAATCATCATTTAAACATATAATCAAATCATGTTATGATTCAATTCATATAATTGATTGAAATTACCATTTTTACCAAGAGTTTCACCATTTTTGTTGAGGATATTAATTGCTTGGGAGTCTTGGTCACGAGGAGCACCTGCAAAACAACTTAGGGAAATCTCCGACGCTCAAGTTAGTGTTGGATTCAAATATAATGAAAGAATTCAGAGATTATGCAGCAATTTGGCGTGATTATGCAGAAAAATACAAGATTATGCAGCAGAAGTTAATTTATGCATGAATGATCCAATATACCCAGTTCATTTCTTATGTAGAAAAATGCTTCTTTTGCTAGGGGTTTAGTGAAAAGTGTCACTAGTTGCTTAGTGGTTTTACAAACTCAAGCATACAATCCCTTTTTGAACATGATCTCTATAGAACATTTCAAAAGATTTATTTAGAAAACTTTCTTAAATACTCTCTTAAAATTTTAATAAACATTTCAAAGCAATAAAGAGAGTACTACATTTATAGCACAAATTGAATGATTTCTAAATTTTCAAGACAATTAGGAGATGGTAATACTTTTTAAATCTTAAGACAAGTTCAAAAGATTCTCAAGAATATGAAACTTGAAAAGTTTTTTTTTTTTAAAAAGGAATATTAATCAAACTAGAAATTCTTTTCAAAATAAGAGCATGATTCTCATAAGTTTATACCACTAAGAATCATAGATCAAGAGAATCATATATATATCAAACATTGACCTTGATGAAATATGCTATAGAGATTAAAACATATATAGAACTAATATCATCCACCCTATATGCAATGACAAAATTAGCAAGTTAATATCCAATTAAGCACTTTGTCAATGTTAAGCATACTTCTCATGTAAAGAAAGCATCTAATCATTTAAGATCAATTTATCAACAAGTATCATACAATTTATACCATATAGAATACCACAATAGCTTAGGGATAGAGATACTTATTGAGAGAGTGATGCTTCTTTAGAATGATCTTCGTTTATAGGTCCTTTGAGATTGTACTTTCTTCCATTGAGTATTTCATTCCATTGCACTTGAAGAAAGTCTCTTCATGTTCCTCTTCCTTCAACATTTCTCATTTATCCACATATGCTTGACATTTCAATATTTGATGACTATATTTCAAAAGTTCTCTAAAACATGGGTTAGCATCAAATATCATTTAAACTTATTTACAAGCATAGTTTAGGCATTTTCAAGGCAAGATTCAAGTTTATCAAGAAACACATGATCAACATCAAAACTTATATAAGCATTTTGGGGCAAACAATGATCATGTAAGGCAAGTAATATCAAGTAAGGAATTTTAGTATGTACACATGCCAATCAATAACAAGAAATCTCTTATTGTAGTGAAAGAATTGAAAAACCATGGAACTATAACTTTTGAATATTTATGATTCATTTCAAGATATACTTCATTGTAAAAACCATTGAAGTTCAAATACAAGTTCAAGACACAAAATGAATCATTTACTTCTTGTTTTCAAGATATGAACATATCAAGTAATTTCAAACAAAAGACATACGATATTTTACTTTCCAATCTCCAAATAAATATATAAGACAATTAAGCATCAAAGAGAAAGGATTAGAACTACTAATGAGCAAGTGAATTTACATATTTGAGTGAAGAGAATTGGTCACAAGCTCAAGAACAAAGATATTGTCATAACAAGTCATTCCAAGCAAAATATGTGCATATCTAACATGTTAGCATATATAAAAATATTTTTAAAACATAGTGCTAGAAAAGCACAACTTAAGGCATGATAAGGCATAAAAACAAATATCTACTTATCCAAATATCACATGATATTCAAATTAAAGCATAAGTAAGGATAAAAGATTGATATCACCAAAAGTGTATTTTTTTTTTTGTAGGTGACTCCAACTTCTATGCCTCAAGGCCCCTTGAGAATGTTGTGGTTCTCCATGTCTTTCTTTTTATATTTTTCATCACTTTTGGAGAACTTAGACCATTTTAAGTTTTCCCAACCTCAAGTAGCATGGTTGTTTTTCACTTCATTTGCATGCTTGAGCTAATGGTCACCCTACAACATAATTTAAAGCAATTTCTTTGGTATCCACCAATTTTGGATCCGTAGGGGTTAGTCATTGATCATTAATTCAATATGCTTTTATAGATATCAAATTTTTCATAGTATGTAATTTGAGCATAGCAAATGTAAACAATCAATTACCATTAAGCTCATAGCCAATAATATGCATACATTCATGATATACAGACAATTTTAAGTGAAAATGGTCATTCCAGCACTTAAAACCATTTTTAAAGCTTGTGTAATCGATTACCATGGGTGTGTAATCGATTACATTCCTCTGAATCCATGTAATCGATTACATGTTTGGTGTAATCGATTACACGAGTTCTGGAGACGTTGTAATCGATTACATAGTATGTGTAATCGATTACACGCTCTCTGACTTTGCTTGGAACGCTTGGCAGAGCCTCTGTAATCGATTACAGAGGTCTTGTAATCAATTACAAGCTTGCTGAATTCAGTTTTTGCACTTCAAACAGTAAGGGTCCGAACTCAAAGCTTTCAAATTAATTCCAAAACTTTCCAAAACAATTCCAAACATCATATAAGCTTAAAAACTGACCAGTTCTTGATCCAAAACTCATGTTTATACAAAAACTACAAATTATGCAGAAAATTGTAACTTTATGCAGCAAGAGTTATGATTTTTAGCAAGAGTTATGTTTTATCCAATATGCTAAGTTCTAAGATATTTTTATCAAATGTGCTATTTCAAACAAGAAGTGAACTTATCTAGCATATTATCACATGTAGAGATGTATAGAAAATTTAAAGTATAGAAAACATCCATAGTCATAGAATACCCTATTATCAAGAAATATGCAAGGTAGTGAGTAAATGGTGTAACAAGAATATAATCATGTGCTATATATAATATTCAAATTTTATCAAGTACACATGATTCTACCCTTTACCTAAGGCCTATAAGGAATATACCTCAAATTCATTGATTTTACAAGTGAATGTTCATGAGAGGTAAAAACTCTTGATACCTTGGCCTTATCGATCAAGGAAACTCTTTTCTTTACCCATTGCTTCTCTTTTTATGTTTTGAACTTTGCAAGTTCCACATTTTGTACTTGAGAAACTTTGGTTGGAGTCATCTTCCTTCTTTGATCAAAACTTCTACCATTGGGCTTTGGAAGCATTCCCCTTGATGATTCCTTCTTTACTTGACCAATTTGTCCATCCTTTTGAGAAGTTTTCTGCATAATTGAAACACTAGGAGGACTTTTTGGTACCCACTTCATCTTGGGTCCTTGAATATTAGTACTAGAGCATTTAAGATCTTTAGGAACCCATTTCATATTATTTCTCATATAAGAATTTCTTCTATAATTGCATAAATGAGAAATATGTCCTAGATGGCAAAAATTGCAAACAATTGAATTTAATGATGACTTGGTCCTTTGAAGATCATTTTTGGAAAACATAAGCCTTTTGTTGTTTTTATATTCTATGTCATTTTTGCCACAAGCCTTACTTGAATTTCTATGTGAAATAACATCAATTGCATTCTTATTAACACACATGGATTGTAAGCAAATAGAATCATTAGCTTTGACAAATTCAAAAGATAAGTCCTCAACTTGATTTTTTAAATCAATGCATTTTTCACAAGTTGAGGTTTCACATTTCAAAGGCATTTCCTCATCAAGAAAAGCATATTCATTTTTCAAAATCTCAATTTCATTTTCAATGGAGGAAATGTTTTCCAAACAAGATAAATTTTTATTTTCTAAATTCAACAAACCATCATATAATTCATCATATGCACATTGTAGCTCATCATAGGAAGGACTATAATCTAGTTTAGCATTATTTACCTCAAAGTCCCTTTTAGCCACATATGAAGTAGTCTCCATTCCTAGCATACTTGGCTCTTTAAGGAAATCATCATCTTCCTCATTATTATCTTGCTTTGCCACCTCTTCAAATTGAGCATCATTTTGAGAATATTTTGCACAACAAGATTCCTTTAATGACTTTTCCTCTTCTTGCTCTCTATATACAACTTTATGCACAAAATTATTATTAGCAAGATAGATAGAATCAAGAGCATCCCATATATTTTTAGCACTAGAGCAATTCTTAATTTTAGCATAAGCATCATCATTTAAACCATTTCTCAATATTTGCATTGCTCTAATGTTCAATGAAAAGCATTTCTTATCATAGTCATTCCAATGTTGTTTTGATTTGCAAGTAAATCCATCAAGCACAATATCCCACAAATCAATATCAATAGATTGCATATAAATTTCTATTCTAGCTTTCCAATAAACGAAATTCGCACCATCAAAGAATAGTGGTTTACTAATTTCAAAACCATTCATTTTGAAAAGCTTTTAATGGTTGCCAAACAAACAAGGATCTTTAACTCCAAGCGGTTAAGCTTTTACCAGAGCACGAAGCTCTGATACCACTTGTTAGCCATGGCAACCATTACCCAAGAGGGGGGTGAATTGGGTGATGCCTAGTTTTAATGCAACTTTGACAAATTATGCATTTTGAATAACTCAATTAATAAATGCAGCAGAATAAGTCTAATAAATGTACAACTATTGAGGATTACTCAAATACAACTTGGGATATATGATGAACTAAGTGAATAAGCTAGATATCAAGTTGTAACAATCAAAACATCAAGATATGCAATAGATAAATATATTCTACCAAATACTGAATTTAAAGAGTGTAGGGAATAGAGAATCAAACTCAAGAATTTATCCTGGTTCAGCCACCAACCACTTGTGGCCTACATCCAGTCCTCAAGCTTAACTTGAGATTTTCTTCACTATCTCCTAGACTTTACGGGTGCTAGAAAAACCTTTGTACATACAAGAGCACTCCTCACACCTTGGGATACCTTACCCTTGTGCTAGAGCCTCCAATTCTTCAAGCTTCACAGGTGCTTGATAACCTTTACAATGAAGAGCACTCACAACACCTTTGGGATACCTCACCCTTTGTGTTTGAGTCTCACTATAAGGGATACCTCACCCTTTTCTCTGTTGAGGAATACCTCACCCTCTTACAATGATTTCAAGGTGAATAGAAAGAATAGAAACTCTCTTGAAGAGTAGATATACAACTTGAAGAACAAAGTATAGATGATAGAAAACTCTCTCAAGAGTGGATAATACAAGTTGAAGCTCTATGGGTATCAAGGATTTACACACTTAGCTCAAAACAAAGATTTGGAGAAAAAGATGATGAATTTCGTTTTCAATGTTCAAGGGTAATTTTCAGAATGTTCTCCAACTTGTTTTTGATGCCCAAACACTTTTATTTATAGCCCAATGAGTTTTAGAGCCGTTGGAGGGGTTTAGAAATGATTTTCTATGAAAACTAGCCGTTTATAGCCGTTAGAAACGTTCCTGGGCACTTTGTAATCGATTACAAGCTTCATGTAATCGATTACAAGCTTTCTGGGCACTTTGTAATCGATTACAAGCTTCATGTAATCGATTACAAGCTTTCTGGGCACTTTGTAATCGATTACATACTCTGTGTAATCGATTACACGGCTTCTGTCAACGTTGTAATCGATTACATGACTTGTGTAATCGATTACACCATTTCTGATTTTCAAAACCGACTTTAAAAGGTCATAACTTCTTCATTTCTTATCCAATTAAAGCAAATGACCACTCATTGGAAAGATCTTTGAGTCTATTTTCATATGAAAGAAGTTTCAGAACAAAACTCAAAGTATTTTGAAAGATATGATCAAAATAGTAACCAAAGGTCATATTTTCAAAACTCAAACTTTAATTGGTCATAACTTTTTCGTTTCTTATCCATTTAAAGCAAATGACCAGTCATTGGAAAGATATTTGAGTCTATTTTCAAATGAGATAAGTTTCAAAGTAAAACTCAAAGTATTTTGAAAGTTATGATCAAAAGAGTAACTAAAGGTCAGTTTTGTAAAACACAAACTTGACTATTTTTCATAGTTTTGAACTATTACCATAACTAGCTTTCCAAAATAGTTTGTTGGGTATTTAAACATTTTAGAAACACTTATAAATATGTTTAAAACTTATTTGAGCTTAATGTGATTCCTTTATACCTTTACACAAGATCTAAGTCCTATAAGCTAAGCTTGAAGAGTCTTGGGACTTGATCTTTGCACTTCCATCAATTCTTGATGTAATCCAAACTTATAAAGAAAATCTTCTCTTCAAAACTTGCAAAAGCTTAGAACATATTTTCATTTTCATTCTCCTTGAGTTGAGCATAGTTGTGATCTTTTGCTTTCTTGTTGCAATGCTTACTCTTGGTACTTGGACTATCCTACAAAGTATTGCTCACTTAACCAAACATAGTTAGTTCAAATTCATAACTCAATATCTTCATATGCATGATTCATAAATGTATAACTCTAGTTAGTCTAACATGCATACAAGACTTTCATAGACATATCCAATATTAATTCATTTATAACTCATATAAAATATTATTAGATATATTATATGATGAATGTTACATATATCTCATTAAACACATTTATGTAACATGGTCAACATTCTTTTGTGATACATTTGTCATTTATTAAGTACAACTATAAAGCATAAGCATTATTCTTTTTGTCTTGTATTTGTCATCATCAAAACTTAACATATTAAATCATTGGGGCAAACCTATTTCCACAAAAGGAGCACCAGCTTCATAGCCTAATCCAGTGACAATATTTAATACACCTAGAGGGAGGCCCACTTCTCTGCATAATTCAGCCAGCTCCAAACAGGTCCTAAAATTGTTAATAATAATACAACATGAGAAACAAACATAATAAAGAATCAAGTTTGTAATAGTTGATGAGAACATACACAAATGCCAATTCATATGGCTTCAATATTGCAGTACAAGTGTAACGGAGCTCTGCAGTACCGGGATTAAAGCACCGAGCAAGGATGGTGAGCTATGGCGGTCCTGGCGGAGCAGATCTGGCGCGGCCCGAGCTGTGACGGAGCCTACGGTGAGCTACGGTGAGGAACCTACGGTGAGGGTGAGTTGCGGTGACAGTGAGGACCCTACAACGCGAACGTTTGGCAGAGCTACAGTGACGGTGAGGAGCCTACGGTGAGGGTGAGCTGCGGTTTTCGTTTCTGGTGTCTGGTTTTCTGATTTCCCATTGTGCATTGAAAATCTTATTTTTGGTTTGTGGTTTACTAGTTTCTGATTTCTAGTGTAGCAATAGCATATATTATTAAAAAATATATATATCCATGTAATCGGTTCGGGTCGGGTCTCGGGTTAGAAATTTAAAATCTGATATCTGAACCAATTAAAGCTTAAAATCTGAACCAATCAATATACCCAAATCAAACTGAACCAATTTAATTGGTTCAATTCAGATTCATCAGATTGGTCGAATTATCCAAACCAATTTACACCCCTAATAGGATATATGACTAAGCTTCTAACACAAGATAATTAAAATAGTCTCAAAGCTTTGGTTTAGTTATTCCTTGAGCATATTCTTCCTTGACTAGTAATACTAGCCATCTTGTTGTGTTGCCTAGAATCTATCACAAAATTAAAAAAATTAATAATTAATTTGCTTAAAGAAATTAATTAACAAGTCACAGAATCACTAAAATTACTTGCATTGAAGTATAATAAAGCTTAATTTTAATATAAAAGTATATATTGTTAGACTATTATCAGTGATTGAAGGTGAAAAACCTCCGTAGCACAGCAGCAGTAGCGGTAATGCGAGGGGATGAGTACTTGCAAAAGGCACTCTGACGCTTAAGTTAGACCATGCAGAAGGATGGTAGTGTGTAAAATTAGATTAGATGTCTACCTTTGAGACATTGCAAGGTATTTATAGAAGCGTCTTAAGTGTTAAGAATTGTAATTCAATCTGAATTGAATGTTGTTATTTAGGATTAGAATCCATGAGATTGTTATCTCTTATAATTAATTTATATATTTATTTGGAATGTAATTAGTGTTTATATTTATGATAAATTCTATGAGAGATTTGATCCTCATAAATAAGTAGATGTATTTATCTAATAATATGTATAAATATTTAGATACTATTTTAATAGGCCAAGTTATTCTTAAACTGTTAACTCAAAATTCAGTTCAGAACACAAAAAGTACCATAAAAAATTGTATCCTCTTACAAAAAGTAAAAGAGAAAAATTTAAAAAAAAAAGGCATTTCCAACAATCCTATTTTTAGGGTTATTGCATTTGTTATGGTTGAAAAAATCAAACTAAACTGGCTAACTCAAGTAAATTGGTTATGTGTCCAGTTCATTTAAACAACAAAATCAGCAACTAAGAAAACTGGTGAAAAACCAAATAAACAAGTAACGGGGGGGGGGGAATCGGTGAAAATCTACGGGTATCCAGTTTGAGGGTTCTTAAACTTTCTTTTTAAAAAAAAATCCAAAACAACGTCTTAGTCATTCTCAACCACAAGCTGTGTCACTGGTAGGAGCTGCTCCCGCCTCAAGTTGTTGCTCCCAAACCAAACGATGTCCCCGCAACTAGAGCACCTTCACCAGTCAGAAGCAAGTTGCAGATGACATATTGGCAGGAGCTGCTAGCCACGAGGTTCGTCGTCGCCCGAAGTTGTTGCCACAGTCACAAGCTGCTGGTCGCAAACCAAGACGATGACCCCGCAAGTAGAGCACCCTCACCATAAAACCCGTTTTCAAATGCCTTCTCACTTCTCTTCCTCTCTTACTTGCCGGCTTTTTTACTAAACTGCCACTGTTAGTAAAACTATTTATCAAAATGCCATTTTTTTAACTATTTACCAAATTGCCATTTTTTTAACTATTTACCAAATTGCCCTTTTTTTAACTATTTATCAAAATGCCACTGTTTTGAAACTATATACCAAACTGCCACCCTTTTGGCTGACGTGACATTTTTTAATGTTTTCTGGCCAACCAGGATGCGCCAAGTAGGATGGCGCATCCACGTAGGTTGCGCCAACACGCCTGGCGCAACCTACGTGGATGCGCCATCCTACTTGGCGCATCCTGGTTGGCCCTGGAACCAAAAACGCCACCCTTTTTGGCGCAAGCTATTAAAATTAAATAATTAATTAAAAATTAATTGAAATACTTAATAAATATTTATAAACGTTTATTAATGAATTCATACTAATTACGAGAATAAAATATATAATATAAAATAAAAAAAGTGACAAATTGAGTATGTTAATAATATTGAATATTATTTTAGTTATTATGAAGATTTATTAATTACATAACACATATGTTTATTTTTTTGTTATTTTTTAAAAAAATTTGTTTCAATTTATTGATCAATTTAAAAAACGATTAAGGTATTAATTATTTGCTTTTAATTGTCTTTATGTAAGATTTTTAATAAATTTAAAAACAATCTAATCAAATGTACGTACATATCTTATTGTTGAAGTTATTGAACATATTTATTTATTTTGACACAAATAATTTAAACAACATATAATAAAAATTAAATGGTATATCCTGTAGAAGAGACGTATCACTTAAATGAATTTTTGTTGAGTAGGATTCAGATGATAGTGAGTAAGATTCCGATCCGAATAATCCCTATCTCAAATTTTTAGTAATTCGAATTAGTAAAAATTTCGACAGAGTTTCCCCTAAATGTTGGATCTCCCCAAAAGCCAATGATCCTGTTTAATGCAACCAGTTACCACAATATTTAATAAAATCTAAAACAGTGCGAAAAGCATATATAGTGTAATCTAATTAGGGTTACCAAACTCACAAGAATATATTCTCAATAGTATTTTACACAAAATCAATAAATATATTATCTAAATGTCAATGAGATGGGCCCGTATCGAATGCGGTGGCTGTGAGATGGTTCGGAAGAGGACCAGGCATGATGGGTATGGTGGGTAACCCGGTGGTGGGTAAGGATATGGTGGGTAACCCTGTGGTGAGTAAGGATATGAGGGGGTAACTCGATGGCGGGTATGAATACGGTGAGTAAGGGTATGGTGGGTATGGTGGGTAATATGCGGTGGTGGCCGAGTGGGGGAGTACGTAGTGCGTAGCAGTAGTAGGAGGAGTGGGGGTATGTAGCAGCGAGCATGGCAGCCGTAGGATGTTGTGTCGTATGCTGGCAAGTAGAGCTGGAGTCCTCAGGATGTCGAAGTCGTGTCCGACTGCTCGCTAATCCTCTCCTCCGTCTATGCCGCGTTCCCTGTTGGCTCGACTCCTCGGGCGGCCCTGAAATGTCGTCTGCTGGTGGAGTTGGACGCAGCTGCTCCATCGTAATGCGGTCAAGCTCCCGCAATGAGTGTAGGATTTGTGTAGCAGCCTCTCGAGCGACAGGATATACTTTAAGTGATACGTCTGAAAATTTGAGATAGGGATTATTCGGATCGGAATCTTACTCACTATCATCTGAATCCTACTCAACAAAAATTCATTTAAGTGATACGTCTCTTCTACAGGATATACCATTTAATTTTTATTATATGTTGTTTAAATTATTTGTGTCAAAATAAATAAATATGTTCAATAACTTCAACAATAAGATATGTACGTACATTTGATTAGATTGTTTTTAAATTTATTAAAAATCTTACATAAAGACAATTAAAAGTAAATAATTAATACCTTAATCGTTTTTTAAATTGATCAATAAATTGAAACAAAATTTTTTTAAAAAATAACAAAAAAATAAACATATGTGTTATGTAATTAATAAATCTTCATAATAACTAAAATAATATTCAACATTATTAACATACTCAATTTGTCACTTTTTTTATTTTATATTATATTTTTATTCTCGTAATTAGTATGAATTCATTAATAAACGTTTATAAATATTTATTAAGTATTTTAATTAATTTTTAATTAATTATTTAATTTTAATAAATATAGCCAAAAAAGGCATGTGGCGTTTTTGGTTCCAAGGCCAACCAGGATCTGCACGTAGGATGGCGCATCCATCGCAGGTTGCGCCAGCGTGTTAGCGCAACCTGCGTGATGCGCCATCCTACTTTACGCATCCTGGTTGGCCAGAAAACATTAAAAAATGCCACGTCAGCTAAAAGGGTGGTAGTTTGGTATATAGTTTCAAAACAGTGGCATTTTGGTAAATAGTTAAAAAAAAGGACAATTTGATAAATAGTTAAAAAAAATGACAATTTGGTAAATAATTAAAAAAAATGACATTTTGATAAATAGTTTTACTAACAATGGCAGTTTAGTAAAAAAGTCCTTACCTGCCACACCATCTTTCTTTCCATGGAGAATGCCTGAGACATAATTTCTATCATATTTTTTTTTAATATGTTCTCTTATATTATATCGCGTTATATATTAAAATATATATTTAATTTTAATTAATATATAATTAACTCAATTAATATTTAATTAAATTTAAATATATACTTTAATATATAACATAAGTCAATAAAAAATATATATTAAAAAAATGTGAGAGGAAATGTAATAATCATCTTCGTTTCATTTTCATTGTTGTTTCGATTGGTTTTTGTGTCTACTGAACTTTTATTTTTCTGTTTTGTTGACCCATTTTATTTTTCCATAAATCCTTCCAGAAAAAGCACATTGTGCTTTGGGCTTATAAGCCTTATACTATTCCTATCATTTTATTATATCTTTTTAAAAGATTTTCTTGATAATTTTATAAATACTTAATAAAAAAATATTAAATAAAAAATATATTTAATTTTTTTTAAAATATTTAATATTTTATTTATTTAATATTTAAAAAATTAATAAAAAAAATTGATTAAGAAGTTTTAAAATTATTTTATTCCTATACGTAATATGCTTTGAATGCTATAAAATTTAGAAAAGTAAAAGCATATACTTAGTTACTATTTTAATTGCAAAATTTGAAACAGTAAACGCTTATTTTTCTATAATAAAAAGTTTATTTTCCCTTCTAGAAAAGTTTAGAAACCTTAACCAGCACCTTAAATTAATATTTAATTATATATATATATAATATATTTAGTGAGAATAATTTTTAATATGAGAGGATGAAAGAAATAAATTTTAACCATACAACTATACATATATAGTCAAAATTAAAAGTTATTTAAAAATTATGTGATTATTTAAAAAATCACATATATTTATATTTTAATCTTGATCATTCATATAATATATAATGATCAAGATTTATTCATCTTATTTTTTATAATAAATATTTTTTCTCATCAAATATTTTACAAATATGTTATATATATATGTATATATATATATATATATATATATATATATATATATATATGTTCAATGGTAATTTGATTATGGTTGGATTAGCGAAATATTATGAACAAATTCCTTGGTTGGATTAGCGAAATATTATGAACAAATTCCTTCCCACTAGTCATTGGACCTTATGAACAAATTCTTTCCGAGCTACAATGACTAATCTAATTTTATAAACACTGCTGTTTGTAGATTTTTTCACAATAATAAATAAAGTATTGCACCCTATCGTAAAAAAAAAAACGTATTGTACTAAAAAAAATAAAAGTAAATAAAGTGCACGTGGCATCTCTGTATTGGATAACATGCAACCTTCATTTTAGTTGATTACGTGGCATCCATGTTTTGATTAACATGCACTCTTTTCAATTTTCCCACCCTCTATATAAACTCCTCAAAATCTACCGTTTCCTACTCGTTCTAACCCTGAAAAAAAGACACTTCTATAACACAGAAACAGACACAGTACGCAGCTTTTCCAATGGCAACTGAGAAGAAGTTCCAAGAAGAAAGAGAAGCTCCAATTCATGGAGACATCTTAGAGGCCATATTCTCGCACGTGCCACTCATCCACTTGGTGTCGGCTCGTCACGTGTCAAAGGCCTGGAATCGTGCGGTGTCCACCTCCCTCCACCACGTCAACCCCATCAAGCCGTGGCTCACGGTTTACACCCAGAGCCCCCGTAACCCGCACGTGACAACATCACACGCGTACGACCCACGCTCACGCTCGTGGGTCGAGATCCACTCGCCGCCAATGAACCACTCTTCCTTCCTCCGATCATCGCACTCCAACATGCTCTACACATTCTCTCAGACCAATTTCTCCTTCTCCTTCGACTCGCTCCACCTCGCGTGGAACCACGCGCCCGCCCCACGCGTGTGGCGCACCGACCCCATCGTTGCGCTCGTGGACAACCGCGTCGTCGTCGCCGGCGGTGCGTGTTACTTCGAGGATGATCCCCTAGCGGTGGAGATGTACGACTCGGAGTCCCACTCGTGGGTCCGATGCCAGTCCATGCCGGCGGTTCTTAAGGACTCCACGGCGTCGACGTGGCTCTCCGTCGCTGTCATCGGAGTCAGGATGCACGTGACGGAAAAATACTCCGGCGTCACTTACTCCTTCGACTGCAAAGCGAAGATCTGGCACGGGCCGTACGATCTTCGTCCCGATCAGAGCGTTTTCTGCTGCGTCACCGGAACAATCCGCAACCGCTTGATAGTGGCGGGGATGCTTGGGGACGCAGAGAACGTGGAGGGGGTGAAGTTGTGGGAAGTGAAGGGGGGATTAGGGTTAGGGTTGGGATCGGAGGAGTGTTGGTGCGAGGAATTGGGGTCGATGCCGAAGGAGATGGTGGCGAAGTTGAAGGGTGAGGATGGCTGTGGTGTGGTGGCGTCGATGGCGGTGACTTCGATTGGGGATTTTGTTTACGTGATGAATCCGTCGGAGCCGGAGGAGATGGTTGTGTGTGAGGTTGGGAGTGAGGGTGAGTGTGAGTGGAGGAGTGTGAGGAATGCGGTGGTGGACGACGGGGCACGGATGCAGAGAATGGTGTTTTGTGGCGGGGACGTGACAGTGGAGGATTTGGAGAGGGCGGTTGCGGAGAATTGTAAGTTTGATGTGAAAGAAATGTGAATGGGTTGAAAGTTGATAGTGAATGATGAAATGGGAATGGGTAGTGAATCAAGTGAATCAAGTGAAGTGAGTATTTCAATTTGGATAAAGTTACAGTTGCACAATTTTCTTACTGGATAATAAACTATGGAATTGGTAAAAAATGAAAAGGGTGTATGGGCATAGAGAATGTTATTGGTTGGAGTGACATTCGTACCAGTGTGATGACGATATTGATATGATTCAACGGAGGATTTGTATAATATTAAGTTATTTGTATAATATTAAGTTTTTTATATTAAATAAATGAAAAAGATATACGTAAAGATATTTATTAATACGATTTAATTATAATTTGTTAATTTATTTTTTATAATTCTTGTATCTATTTTTTTTATTTAATTATATAAAAAAATGACATGAGTATATATAAACTTTTTCGATACTTTTGTTTAATTTGCAGATCATAATAAGGATGTGATTCAATGGTGGCCGTGAAACTTTGCCTACACCTCATTAATGAACTTGTGCTATTGAATCTGAATCTGGATCGGTTTCTCTCAGCATTATTTATATCTTTTATTTTTTATCTAATAATTAATATTAAAAAGTATTAATTTAATATTAAAAAATATTTTTAATATTAAAAAATAAAAAATACTGATTATTAAATAAAAATAAAAAATTCAAATCACTACTAAAAAATGCTGTTAGAAGTGTTGTTGGAGAGAAGCCAGATTCATTACATCTATGGCCTTCATCCCGCTATTTACCTATTTTGGAAATTTGCTGTAATTGTCATTATTTATGTACTGTACGAATTATGTAAACTTCTGTTTTAGTTCTCCACTTATGCTTTCGGTTTTAATTAACTTTTCTTAGATTAAGTTTCTCAGTTAAGGAATTATTAGTTTTAAAGAAAGTGGATCACTATTAAATTTTTTCTCCTTAATACCCAAAAAAAATGCGAAGTCTAGAACTCAGACAGACGAGCACTAGCCAATTAACATTAACATATACCAAATTCAATTACACAACACTGGTTGAAGGTTTAAAGTTTAAACCGATTTATAAAGCAATAATTTAAAAAACAATAATGCTATATGGTACAAATGTTTTTGTACGAATTCATGTATAAATGATGCGGCAGAAGATCTCGTCAAAAAATATGATGTGGTTTGTATAAGAATTACTTTTTCTAATTGATTCTTTCAAATATAGATTTGGCCGAGATTACTGTTATATCCGTTTTATCTTTCAGTGGCTATTACTTCGAATGTAAATTCGTAGGATTCATACATAACATTTATCATTAAACAAAAGGTTTAATTTTGTATTCACTTACAAGAGTGAGAGAACTTTTTATATAATTATGAGTTATGATACACATTTATTTGTACATTAAACTAATAAAAAGTTTAATTATAATCAATTGTTATTGTAATTGTGTAGTGTTATATCGTTATATTTAATAATATTTTTCACTTGTAGTAAAGATTTTTAATAAACTTTTAAATGCTCTATAATTTATTAATAATGTATAATTTTTGCACAGTTACTGAATTAAAAATAAATCTTTCATTAAAATAAACAGGCAGGTTGATGAATATTAAATGATATAACTAAATTTAGAAAATTAATTATTGATTTTAACTAATTTAATACATAAATTAGATTAAAGATGGAGTACCACCTCACAGCCCAAGTGGACTGTATTACAGATGAGCCCGAACAATGTATGAAAGCATAAAATACTTCAATCCATCAAAATGAGGGCCCCATCACTGTATCTAATTTCTTCCTATCTACTCACAGCCGAGATATTATTCTTCGGTTCATTTAGGATATGTTTAAATTGGTGAGATTGAATAAAATAAAATGAAATGAGATAGAGATAAGTTTTATTATTTGATTATGTTAAAAAATAGTGGGTGAGATGGAAATGGATGGGATGGATCTCATTTCATCCCACCACAATCTATTAATTTTCTTCTCCCAATTTAAGAAGTATGATATGGAATCATGTATTTTATTATTATTATAATTAAAATTTTATTACATTAATTTCATATCTTAAAATTAGTATGTTTGTAATAAAGTAATTTAAAAAAATAAAATTATAATTCTTATTATTTTATCTATTTCTTAAATAATGAAATGATAATTTTACTTCATTTTATTTTAAATATCTAACAATAAAATAATACTTTTATCTCATTTTATCTTATTTTATTCTATTTTATTCTATCACATTCCATTTTATTTCATCAATTACTAAATATCTAAACATAACCTAATTTTTTTGGTCAAAGGATGATACGTTCTGAGGGGTCCATCCAACTTCTCACATTAAAGAACGAAAAAGAAAGAAAATTCAGATATAGTATTTGTACTTAATTAAAACCATTCCGCTCGGGCCGGATGAACGGCCCAAAACATTAAGGCCAGAAAGGCTCAAAACCAAAAATAAGCACATGGCGAAATACACTTTCTAATAGCGGTGTCTGTAAGTTAAGTTGAATGAGTTCAGCGTCATTTTTAGACTTGACCTGTACAAGAGATTTTTTTCTTCGACCTAACACAATTAAGAGATTTTTTTCACTCAACCCAACCTAACCCGACTCAAGAGTGGGTTGGGTTGCGTCCAACCTGTGGATCTGACATTTAAAAAAAACATTCTTAAAAAAAAAATCAAAATACAAAATTTAACAAATTAATATTATAAGTCTCAATATCAAATAAACTAAACACCATAAGTCAATAAGTGCATAACAAATTAACAACTAATAAGTCTTACTAAGTCTTGAATAAATTAAACAAAGTTAGTCATAACTTAAATAACAAATTAGTCTAACCAATCAAAGTCAGTGTCATCACCCATGTCATATGAATTATGAACAACATAATCATTGACTTCACTCTCTATTTTATCCATATACTCTTTATCATCTAAACGATCCATTGATTTTTCAACACAACGGTAACTTAGATGCATCGAGAGTCTTATGAACTTATTTTCTTTGTTCACTTTGAGAGTAACATCACAATGCCTACACTTAAACTTGATTGGAACAATACAAAAATGAGGAAAAAGCATCCTAAAATGTTACCATGGATATTTAGGATCCGTGGACATGTCATAGAACTTTGTACGATGGCGTGCCCTCCTTTCCTCATTGGTCTGCACAATTAACAAGACAATTGTCAAATTATATACAAATTTAAACTCAACAATGAAATAATAAGTTCATAAGAATTAAAAAGCCAACCATTAAACCACAAATAGCTAAAAGAATCAATGTTTAAGACCCACAATTTCTTCTCTATTAACTGACATATCTAATATTCCAAAAAAGTATTAATAATTAGTAATAGACAATTAATAATTCATTAAACAAATTGAATGAGTTCTATATAACACACTATCAGCTTCAAGCTTCTCAATATCATTCATCTGAACTGGTAAATCTATGGGTTTCTTAGAAGTCCTCAACCAATTTTGAGCACAAATTAATACCTCAATAGTGGTAGGTTGCAAAGAACTACAAAAAGGGTCAAGAACTCGCCCTCCAGTACTAAATGTTGACTCAGATGAAACTGTAGAAACAGGAATTGCTAAGATATCCTTAGCAATGAATGAAAGAACATGATACTTCTAGGTCTTTTCTCTCCACCATGTAAGAATATCAAAGCCATCAACATCATCCTCCACATCATCCTCCTTGTACCTCTCAAGCTCATTCTTTTTTACTACATGTTATTTTTTCTTCACTTTCAATCTAAAGTCGGATTTATAACTATCATTATCATCTTAATATTATCATCATGTGTAGAGGAAGGAACATCAAATGACATGCAACTAGAATCACTAGCATCAAGAGGAGCAGGATGCATTTGTTGATAATGTTCATACAATGTCCTCATAACATCGTCCAACCTCTTCATAATTTTCACACTCAATTCCAAGCCATACATCTTTTCCAAGCAAAACTCAACATAATCCATTTTATACCTTGGTTCAAGGACAATAGCCATAAGCAATAAGTAATTTAAAAGACCATCAATGTCATCCTAATATTTATCTAACTTCATTTTCATGGAAATGACCATCTCCTTCAAAATTGGATCATTCCATCCAATCCACTTCTTTATAAACTTATTCATATCACACAATTTATGGAAGAAAGTATTTGAACTAACATACAATGATCCAGAAAAAGTACGAGTAGCATCATAAAAAACCTTCAAAAATTTAATAACGGGAGTGAGTGTTATAGATTGGAGGTGAGTGGAAACTGATTCTACAAAAATAAAATAATGAGCCGTGGGTGGGTTGGGTTGTGCGGGTTGGAAGTGTTCCAACCCATTACTCGACCCACACACTGTGGGTTAAACATTTTTCAACCCGACCCAACCCGCAAACCCAACCTAATTCGCATTTTATGGGTTGGGTTGGGTTGGGTCGAAACCCGCGAGTTCGTGAGTCAACCCGACCCGCTGGACACCCCTACTCTCCAATAGAATGGTTACAAACAAACAATCATTTACTACAAATAGGATAATAACTCACCATTTAAGTTATGTTTAGGAGTGAGGGTTAGAAGGGAAAGGGAAGGAAGGGAGGGGTTTGGAGTTGAGAAACCCTTGTTTGGGAGTTTTAGAAATAAGAGGGAAGGGAAAGTGGGATTTTCGGATGCCCTCCAAAGCCCTCCATTTCAGTTCCCCTAAATTGGGGGGGGGGGTTTTGGTACAAAATTACCCATTTATTCTTCATCCTTCATCCCTAGCCACCCCACCTCACCAACACAGCCACTCATCCCTCAAAGCTTCATCTCCCTGTAGCCTCATCTCCCTGCGCTCAAAGCCTCGTCTCCCTGCGCTCGAAGCCTCATCTCTGCGCCCTACGTAGAAGGTGTTAGTCAAGGAGAAGGCATAGGAGAGACAGAAATTTCGAATGTCGCTAGCCCTGCGTAGAGCTAGAACCCCGTAAACGTAAATGGCAAAGCGCCTAAATGCGTCGGTTCCCTCAACTTCGCGCACAAAATTATCTTCTAAGTCGAGGACTTAAAGATGCTCGCAGAGGTGGCACCACCAGGGAGACAAAATGCTAGTTGCCACGGAGACTTTAGTTGGGAGAAAAGAAAGGATATGGTAGAGCATAGAGTCTGGTAGGCTACTGATCCTGTCAATGTCAATGCCTTCTTCTACTATGTTTTCTTGGTGTTTTAATTTGGCCATCGTCAGAAGTGGCAGTGCTAGTGTGACACTCGGGGCCAACGAGGGCGGGGAGTGATTGCCAGTGCAAAAGATGAAGCATGGATAAGGAGCGGCTTCTTGCAGGCTTTTAGGCGGAGGGACACATGAATGAACTGAATTCACAACAGAATGAGAGGGATCCAAATACTGTGCAGGTATGGGGCTGTATAGTTGAGGATGACTTAAAGGAATAGATTAACACCACCCATATTAACAAGATGCATCTTCTTTTTGGGAGCCAAGAACATAAGTATTCTATAGTTAAGCGTGCTTGACTTGAAGCACTTGTGGGATGGGTGACCTCTTGGGAAGTTTCCTAGGATGCGTGTGAGTGAGGACAAAGCACGCTAAAAAGACCCGTGTTGGTTTGTGGGGACACTCATCGATCCTACAGTCAGTCTCGGGACATTACAAATGGTATCAGAGCGAGACCTCTCCCAGTGCAATGTGGTTCGGAGACGAACCATGCAGAAGTTGGTGGGCATGTGACACCGAGGGCCGAAGAGGGCAGGGAGTGGTCGTTGGTGCAAAAGATGAAGTACGGACAAGGAGTGGCTCCTAGTAGGCTTCTAGGCGGAGGGACACATGAATGAACTGAATACACATCGGAATGAGAGGGATCCAGAGACTGTGCAGGTATGAGACTGCATAGTTGAGGATGACTTAAAGGAATTGATTAGCACCACCCATATTAACAAGATGCATCTTCTTTTCGGGAGCCAAGAACATAAGTATTCCATAGTTAAGCATGCTTGACTTTGAGCACTTGTAGGATGGGTAACCTTCTGGGAAGTTTCCTAGAACGAAAAGACCTATGTTGGTTTGTGGGGACACTCATCGATCCTGCAGGCAGTCTCGGGACGTTACAGCTGAAACCAAACCCCACCTTCCCTTCACGTTACCCACCCCTCTGTTTTGCCCTTTTCCGTTTTCAGACTATTTGTTTTTTTCCTTTTTAATTTATTATTTTTTGGTCACTGGTCAGTTCTTTTTACTTCAACTTAAAAATCAATTTTGCTCCCAGGTTACTAGGTTAGGACTTAGCAGTATATTTGGGTAGTCACGATTTGTCTTAATTTTGGTTGGGCTTAGAAGTTCATTAGCGTTTCAAGTTTGGGTAAATTTAATTTTAGTAAGACTTAATAAATACATACCCCAAAAAAACATAATGACAAAGTAGTGAGAGAAATAATTCTAGAGAATTTTTTTATAGAGGGAAAAAAATACTCGGAGATAAGTTTTTTAGAAAGAGAAAAATTGTAGTGAGAAAAGTTTTAGACAGATTTTTTTTTTAGTTTTTCACATTAATATTTTTTATAAAACATTAATCATGTTAATTTTTTTGAATAAAGGGTAAAATGATAAAAAAAAGTATATCCTAAACCATCTATTTCCTTCCCCTTGTATATTTCACACTTCCAAATAAGGGGAAGGGTAAACTTCTCATTTTCCTTTCCTTCCTTACCCTTTAAACCCTTCCTATTTTTTTCCCTCCAAACTCCCAAACACAACCTTAAAGTATTTCACTGCTATAGCTGTTGAGTTTGCTCAAAATAACGGGAAGACTATCCGTCTCATAGTTTATCCCTATAAAAACCAAGAGATCATTAGCAAAGGTATGTTCATCAATTTACCCTCGATGCCCTACACACTCTTCCACATATTGATTTCAACATCAGAGTGTCATTGCAGGTACCCCTGCCACACCGATCGGACATTGGAGCACCAGCATCACAAGTCATCCATCCGATCAACAGAAATCTTGATAAGAACATTTTGGCGTCATTTGTAAGAAATTGGTAAATTTTTTCTCTAACCACAAATCGGTTGCACAATGGAAGACCTTGTCGAACGTCTTCATGAAGGCCAGAATGAGAATGCTCATCATGAAATAGTGAGCTCTGACCCCATCAATGACCACCACGTCATGAAGGCATTGCTGACTACAGTTCAAGAACTCCAGACACAAAACAAGTCAATCCAAGCCCAAAATTAGAAGATACAAGCACAAGTAGAGCAATTTCTCAAGGAGAAGCAGAATGACGATGCAGAGGTAGAAGTAGAGAACAATCAAAAACACAGGTGAACGTTCGTAGCGACCAACCAATTGCACAGCTTGTTTATGTCCCTAATCACCCGTTTATCGACTACATAATGACTGCGCCACTACCAGACCATTTCAAGTTGCCTTCAATGGACCATTATGATGGAACTATACTGATCCACAAGAACATCTAGATATGTTCAATTCGGTAATGATCATCTTAGGAGCGACTGATCTGATCATGTGCAGGATTTTTCCTAGTACGCTTAAAATCCAAGTCTTCTCTGGTACTCATCTCTTGAAACAAATTGAATAAGGGATTTTCCTGAACTCACAACAAAATTTTTAACTCATTTCTCAACAAGTCGATCTCATAAAAAAACCTCTGCAAGCTTGATTAACTTTAAGCAGGGTGAAAATGAAACATGTAGGAGTTTATGCAGCGTTTCAATGATGAGGCCATCCAAATTAGAGATCTTAAGCCTAGATGTCTCGTTGCATGTCATTCTAGCTAGATTACGACTAGGACAGTTTGTTGACTCACTAGCAAAAAAACCACCAGCCAGTCTTAATGAATTGAGAAACCAATTAGCCAGATACATAAATATGGAAGAAGTAGCACACGTCAAACAAAAGTCTTATCAATATAGTGCATATCTTACACCTAGAAGCCCTCAACAACTAGATAAAACCTCGAACTTGAAAGACAGACTGGGTTCTTGGGGGTGGGATACAAAATCTGAAGAGAAATGAGGAAAAGATAGCCAAAGGAAGTAGAAGAGATACCAACTACTGCCAAAGGTAGGGCACACCCCTACAACAATTCCAAGATATGAAGAACACACTCCATTAAACACCCCAAGAGAAAATATATTGCAAGAGGTGTACAGTACAAGGCTTATACAACTTCTTGATCCCCCATGAACCCAACTCATGTTGATAGGTCAAGAAGATGCGATTTCCACAAAGCATTTGGCCATATTACTGAAGAATGTGCAGCGTTAAAAAACCAAATTGAACACATTATTCGTTTGGGATACCTTTCACAATATGTCTTGAAGTCAAAAGACAAAAAAGCAAAGTGTAGTTTTGTCTAGAACGAGCAAAAAGACAACACAACTCTAAGTCGATCACTTAGTCTAGAGAAAAAGAAGGGAAAAATAGAAGATCAAGTGAAAATTAGAGGGGTAATTGATAGTAATTCTAGAGGATTTGTAGGCAATAGAAAGTTAAATTCCACTTAGAAAAAGAGCCAACGCGAGGTTATGACGATCGAAAGCAAACCAATTCCCAGAAGACATCATCCACCCATTACTTTCACAGAGGAAGATTATAAAGAAGTTGAAAAAAAATCTAGATGATCTGATGGTCATAACAATCTGCATGGCCAATTTTGAAGTAAGAGAAGTGCTGGTTGTTCAAGGCAATTTGGCAGACATAATGTATATTGAAGCTTTTAGGAGGATGCAAATCCCAAAAACAATTGTACAACCTTATACTAGACAACTGGTCGGATTTTTTGGAGAACCAATCAATGTTAAGGGATACATCAAAATCCTAACTACTTTTGGTTCTGGATCTATGACAAGTTATATTAAGGTCAGTTATTTGATTATTAATTGCAATGCACCATATAATATTATTTTGGGTAGGCCTTCTCTAAATAGCCTGGGAGTGATCATCTTAACACCTCACTTGACAATGAAATTCACAGCTGAGCATGGACAGATCGAAGCTGTACATGTCGACCAAGTCTTTGTACGATAATGTTATAATGAAAGCCTTAGCCCGAGAAGATCTGGTTCCAAAATCCCTTATAATTAGACTGAGCACAGAAATCACCACATATAGTTGATAGACCTTGATTCGAGGTACGAATTCTAAGAGAAATGCCCCACACCACAAGGAGACATGGTTACTATTCAAATTGGACCAAAGGTAGATCAAATTACCTACATTAGAGCTGATCTATCTCAAGAAACGCAACAACAAATCACATTCCTACTTAGAAATAATTTTGATCTGTTTGCATGGACAACTTCTGATATGCCAAGTATAGACCCAAACTTTATTTGTCATAAGTTGTCTATCAATCCAAAAGCGAAGTTAGTGGCGCAGAAAAAAAAATTAGGACAAGAAAGATAAGAAGCAACAATTAAAGAAGCCGAACAACTTTTGGAGGCCAGATTCATCAGAGAGATTCACTGCACAACATGGCTATTGAATATTGTCATAGTCAAGAAAGCAAATAGAAATGGAGGATGTGCGTTAATTTCACTGACCTTAATAAGGCGTGCCCAAAGGATTCATATCCTCTTCTGAACATAGACAAACTTATAGATGGTGCATCAGGTTACCAATTTTTGAGTTTCATGGATGCATATTCAGGATACAATCAGATCAGGTTGCATCTAAATGATGAAGACAAAAGAACATTTATAACCGATAAGGCAAACTACTGCTTCAAGGTAATGCCGTTCAGATTAAAAAATGCCAGTGCTACCTATAATCGATTAATGGATAAGATCTTCGCTGATCAGATTGGCAGAAATGTTGAAGTTTATGTTGATGATATGGTTGCCAAAACCAATGAAAATGGGGATCACTGCACTAACTTATAGAAAGTATTTACTCAACTTAGAAAATATAATATGAGATTAAATCCCATCAAATGTGCATTTGCTGTATAGGTAGGAGAATTTTTTGAATTCATGCTCACAAATAGGGGATTAAAGCAAACCTAGACAACTGCAGAGCTATTCTAGAAATTAGAAGCCCAGCTAGTGTTAAAAAAGTACAAAGATTCACTGGACGAATAGCCACCCTATCTAGATTTCTCTCAAAATTTGCTTACCGGTTACTACCTTTCCTTAAGTGTTTAAAGAAATAAGAAGATTTCAAATGGACGGAAGAATGTGAGAAAATCTTTTCAAAACTCAAGGAATTCCTAACTACACCCCCAATTCTCACAAGGCCAAATCCATGAGACATTCTTTATTTATACATTTCTATAAGTGAAAATGTGGTAAATTCTATTCTAATAAAAGAAAGTGAGAAAGATCATAAACTTGTGTATTTTGTAAGCAGAGTTCTTCAAGGACCAAAAGTCAGGTAACAAAAAATAGAGAAAATTGTTTTCACTTTGGTAAAATCATCTCGAAAGTTAAGACCTTACTTCCAAAGTCATCAAGTCATTGTCCGATCTAATTAGCTAATAAGACAGATCCTACACAAGCCTAAATTAGTATGACAAATAATTATATGGTCCATCAAGTTATCGAAATATAGAATACTATACGAACCTAGAGGGCTATAAAATCATAGGTATTATCTGATTTCCTTGTTGAATTATCATGACCTAATTTTGGTAATGAAAGTAACATTTGGATTCTTTATGTACATAGTGTGAATGCTTATGTCTTGAAGCATTTCAAATGGGTTTTTGATGATAACAAAGTCAAAAGTGAAGATCAAGCGCAAAAGGAAAAATCAAGATCAAAGAAAGAAGACAAGAAGGTTTATTTAGTTATAGGTCTTAGAACATTAATGTTAAATGCTCTCAAGATTTCTCAAATGGTTTTTCAATATATGATTTCAAAATAAATGGGAAATTTCAAAGTTAAACATGGCTTTCAATAAAACTTGAGTTTCAACTTTAAATCTAACACTCTTAAAAGGATTTATGTTTAATCAAGTATCTTGAGGTGTTGGAAATGACTTACAAGCTTTATTGGACTTGAAAAATGTGTTCAATGGCCAAAATAATCGATTACACAAGAAATAAAGCATGTAATCGATTACATGAACAATGTAATCGATTACAAGCAAGTCGAAAGGCCATGTAATCGATTACACAATATATGTAATCGATTACACAAAGCCCAGAAAGGCAAGAACACGTTCGACGAGTCATGTAATCGATTACATGAATATTGTAATCAATTACACAGCAAGTCAGAAGTCATGTAATCGATTACATAGGCATTGTAATCGATTACAAGCAAAGTCAGAAGCCATGTAATCGATTACACCAAGAATGTAATCGATTACACAGAGCCCAGAAAGTCAAGAACACGTTGGAACAACAATGTAATCGATTACCAAAGTTATGTAATCGATTACACGCATCCTGACAACGTCCAACGACTATTTTTAATGCATTAAATGCATGCCCAAACCACCCTAACGGCTCTATTAATTGAGAAACTTATAAATACCAAAGTTGGGTCTTTATTCAAGGTTGACCTTGAACCAAAAACTGATTATCAATACGTCCAAACTTGAATCAATCCTTAAATTATTTTCTTGCTCTGTTTTCTGTCAAAAACGTGAAAAATCTTTGAGAGCATATTAGAGCTTCAATTTGTATTCATCTGCTCTATTGAGAGCTTCATTCTATCTATTCAAATTGCTTTGTAAAGAGGGTGAGGTATCCCTCCAAAGGTGAAAAGGGTGAGGTATCCCTTGTTGAGAAGAAGGTGAGGTATCCTTCATTTTTGTAAAGAGGGTAAGGTATCCTCTAGTGAAAAAGGGTGAGGTATCCCTTGTTGAGAAGAAGGTGAGGTATCCTTCAAAGGTGTAAGAGGGTGAGGCATCCTCAAAGGTTGTATAGGGTGAGGCATCCCTGTATTGAGGCTCAAAGCACAAGGGTGAGGTATCCCAAGGTGTTGTTGAGTGCTCCAATCAGAAAGGTTTTCAAGCACCCGCTCAAGCTTGAAGTTTAGTGGAAAATCTCGAGTGGTTTGCTTGAGGACCGGACGTAGGTCACAAGGGTGGGCCGAACCAGGATAAATCATTGTGTTTGATTCTCTCAACCCTATCTCTTTATATTTATGCATTTACTTTATATGCTTACTTGAATATTATTCATCTTGGTTTACTTATTTTGTGAGTGAAGTATTCAATCTCATTTATCTATTCACTTCAATCATCCAATAGCTTCAATATAATCGTTAAACAAACGTTTTGCGAAAGGTTTGAGAAAAGTTTTCATAAACTCAATTCACCCCCCTCTTGAGTTAGAGGCCACTTGGCTAACACATAGAGCATCCAATGTCAAAGGATCTGGAGCTAGGATCATTCTCGAAGGACCAAATGGAATAATCATTGAACAATCCTTGAAGATTAGATTCAAAGTCAGCAACAATCAAGTTAAATACGAAGCTTTAATCATAAGAAAGAACTTGGCAAAAGAAATGGGCGTGACAGACCTAACTGCAAGAAGTGATTCACAATTGGTGGCAAGCCAATTCAAGGGGGAATATCATGCAAGAGACCCTCTCCTTTCAAGTACTTAGACAGGGCCCGTGCAATCGTAACAAAAGTCAAAAAATTTCAAATAGAGCACATTCCAAGGAGCAAGAACATTAGGGCTAATAATCTTTCAAAACTTATGAGTACAATGCGGCCTAAAAGTAACCAATTGGTTATTCAGGAAACAATTAAAACTCTGAGCATTGATACTATCTAGGTTATGGCAATTGACAAAAGTCTGAACTCTTGACAATTTCCAATCATTAAATATTTTCAAGAACGGATTCTTCCTCTACAAAGGAATGAGGCAATGAAGGTACAAAAATTAGCATGACATTTCACAATAGTTAATGACCATTTATACAAAAAGAGGATTCGTTCAACCTTTACTCAAATGTATAGAGGAGGATCAGATCAAATATATAATGACTAAAGTACATGAGGGAGCTTGTGGAAACCACTTGGGAGGAAGATCTCTAGCAACCAAGATTCTTCGAGCAGGATGCTATTGACCAACTATGAGGAAAGATTGTGCTCAGTTTGTTAAAAAATGTGATAAATGTCAGAAATTTGCTAATATGCATATATCACCACCAGAAGAGCTACACTCATCCAACTCTCCATGGCCTTTCAGTAAATGGGGGATATATCTTCTTGGGCCTTTTCCAATAGCCCCAGCCTAGCATAAAATTCTTGATTATTACACTAGATTACTTCACTAAATGAATAGAAGTCGAGCCTCTTATGTGAATAACATCAAATTAGATTCAGAAATTCATATGGAAAAATATAATTTACAGGTTTGGTTTACCTTTTGTGATAGTATCTGACAATGGAACCTAATTTACTAACTAAGAATTTTAGGAATTTTTCTCAAGATTAGGAATTAAACAATATTTCTCATCTATTGAACATCTACAAATAAATGGGCAAGCTGAAATAGCAAGTAAAGTCATTATGGTCTGATTAAAGAAAAGATTTGATCAAGAAAAAGGGTAAATAGGTCGAAGAACTTCCGTAAGTTCTTTGGGCCTATCACATAACACCCCAATCTTCAACACAAGAAACTCTGTTCCAGTTAACGTACAGATTGGAAGCAATGATTCTAGTTGAAGTAGGCAAGTCAAGCTAGAGAATGACTTATCATGAAGAAGGTACAAATGAAGAAGAGCAGAGAGTTGAATTGGACCTACTACAAGAAATCATGATGTTGCCCACATTAAAGAAGAAGCAATTAAACGAAGAGCTGTAAAAAGATACAATGTCAAGGTTGTGCCAAGATACTTTCAAGTCAGAGATCTAGTCCTAAGAAAAGTGGAAATCTCTGGCAAAACACCTGGAGAGGGGAAATTAGCTTCAATCTGGGAAGACCCATACAAAATTACAAAGAAGATCAGAAAAAGACATATAAGATATTCGAGCTGAACGAAAGAGAAATCCCAAGAACTTGCAACTTTTCTAACTTGAGGCAATACTTCAGTTAGATATACTTGGCCAATGTACTCTTTTTCCTACCCTAGGATTTTTTCCCAAAGAAAAGAAAAAGGGTTTTTTTTCCTAGGGAGGTTTTAATAAGGCATATCCAAAGAAATAAAATCTATTTTGAAGATCATTCTTTGTTTATAAAAAAAGCCTTATCAGTTAGTCACCTAACTAATCCGATCGGTGTACAAATCTCAAAAGCCTTGTTAATTCAGGTTCCTAACCGATTCACTCAGTATGCAAAATGCAAAAACCCTATCTATTACGCACTTAACTGATACAGTCAGTATATGAACTTCAAAAGCCTTGTTTAAACTAGGCATTTAACTAATTCGCTTGGTATATAAAATTCAAAGCCCTATCGATTAGGCATCAAACTGATTGGTAAACATACCTTAAAAGCCTTGATAAATTAGGCATGAAAATGATCTGCTCGGCATGTGAAATCTAATATGTCCGGCTAAAGAAAAGAACTTGCAAATCAAAAACAAGGATAGAATAATAAAGACCTTAACTACTAGCGTAAATGAAGATTAAAGCAAGAGACGAAGGGCTAAGGTGAAACACTTTTTGAAAAAGATCATCACGAGAAACAAGGTACTTACATTCTTGGAAATTTCTACTTAAACAAGGTACTCATATTCTTAGAAACTTCCACTTAAAACCTAGTCTAGACATTGATTAAGTTAGATTCGAGAACTTAAAATTAAATCTAAACGTTAGCTAAGTTTTTATGAAAATGCATATAATGTTGAGAAATATAAAGAAGAAAAAGACAAAAAAAAAACTAACTGATAATAATATATTTTATACATTTTATAATTCTCTCATTGGGCTTCTTAAGGTTCAATTAAGCTTAATTATGTTGATTTTGTCACATTCTATGATATTGAGCCTAATTGGATCATTGAAGGAATTATTGCATGAATTAGCCTTAATTTATCTCTTTGACAATGTTCAGTAAACTGGCTATAATTTGAGTTTCAAATATCTGGTTGATGTAATTCTAGTATTGTAGGAAAGCTAAGACAATTCCTAACAACTTTTATGAAGACCTCAAAGGCCTAATCACACGATTGGATAACTCAAATTGGAGTTGAAGTAAGAACTAAAGTACTGATCGTGACAGCTTAACCTATGTGTACTTTTCATGCCATAGCTCAGGCTATAGGATGTTAAATGAGCTGAAATTTTGATGGTTGATAGTTAAGACCCAAATCTAAAACTTTTATAAGAACACTTTTTGAGATTCTGAGGTCTAATGGGTCATATTGGGCTTGGAAATCAGAACAAATGAGCTATAACTGGGTCTGAATACTGTGTAGTAATTGGGCCCTATCTCGGGCCGTAGGTAGCCTTTTGAGGTGATTCTGGTGGCATTTGAAAGCTAAGATCTAGGCCTACAACTTTTATAAAGATCACTTAGTCAGATTATGATGCATTCAATGACTTTAGAGCTTAATGACTTAAGAGATAAAGAATCTCCATAATTTTCCACTCATCAAAAGTTATTTAGCATTTTTCACTTATTTTTCACTCATCCACTCACTCATGACTCAGCCCCCTTGTCATTTTGTATCCCTAATCCTCTATAAAAGGCACCATTGGCTACTCATTTAGGTGTTTTGGTCTTAGAGGCTAAGATCATGCTATTGTATTGTTTGTTTATCTTGTAATTTTCTTTTGTTCTAAATTGAAGTTATGTTCTTCTTCTTCTTCTTCTTCTTCTTCTTCATTTCTTCTTGTCTATGAGTAACTAAGTTTTATTTTACTTAGGTGAAAGGGTGAAGCTCTTGGTAATGAAATAAAGTTAGATTCATTTCTTTCTTGTGCCTAAATGATATATTTTCAAGTGGTCATTATACGTGTTGTATTTTATTTTCAATCAATTTAGAAACATTCCTTGTAAAGTGGAGATCTTGATTTGTTGTAGACAAGATTTTGGTACAATGAATGCTTGATTCCATTTATGAGTGGTGGTGTTAATAGATGATTAAAGGATTCATAATATAATTACGTATATAATTTTTAATGAACTTTGAACGTTGTATTTTCTGATTGGAACATCCATTATGTGTGGATTCTAATTGAGTTATAAAAAGAATTAATCTTGTACTTATTTTATTTACTAAGAGTGGATCTCCTAACCCAAGTAAGTTTTTTTTATTTATGACTAAGTGTTATTACTTCTATTATTGTGACAAAATATTTACTTTATGTCAAAAAAAAATTCTTCATTAATTACCTGTGGATTGACCTCGGACTCCCGAGAATTTATTACTTGAAATAACCTGCACTTGAGTTTGCAACTTTTAATCCACATCAAGTTTTTGACGCTGTTATCGGGGACTTGATTTGAAGAATAAATTTATGGTGTAAATATTTTGTATATATATATTTATATTTTTTTGTGTGGATCTTGTATATATATATATATATATATATATATATATTTATTTATTTATTTATTTATTTATTTATTTTTGCTACTCTTTTAATTTTTTTTCTTTGTACTTACTAACGTACTAACTTAGTGGGGGAAACTCTCCATTATCCTTCGTAATCTTTAATCATTATGAAATAATCTTTCTTCTTCTCTTCTCTCTCGCTGGAGCAAAAAATCAGCTTACCGATTCTTTAGTTTTCATGTTGTAAATTTACTTTCTGCACTTTATTTCCTGTAATTTATTTTTTGTACTTTATTTTCTGTAATTTACTTTTTTCACTTCATTTTTTATAGTTTACATTCTGCACTTTATTTTTTGTACTTTATTTTCTCGTATTTTAATTTTTGTATTTTATTTCTAACTTTCTAATTTACTAACCTACTAACTTTTTAATTTTCTTGCTTACTAACTTACTAACTATCTAACTCTCTTACTAACTTTCTAACCTTCTAACTTTAGAATATTTTACTTTACCTGCTTCTAGCATTTTAATTTACCTGCTTCTAACATTTTAATTTACTTGTTACTAACTTTTTAATTTATCAGCTTACTAACTTTTTAATTTATCAGCTTATTAACTTATTTAGTGGTTGGTTTATATCACACCATTGTAATATTTATTTAGTGGCTGGTTTATACTACATCTTTATTAATATTTAATGGCGTGTTTATCGCCTACTTGTTTATATTATTATTATTATTATTATTATTATTATTATTATTATTATTATTATTATTATTATTATTATTATTATTATTATTATTATTATTATTATTATTATTATTATTATTATTTACCATGGAAGGTTTACCGCATACTTGTTAATATTTTTTTATGGAAGGTTGAGCTTATTTTATTCTTCTTATTTCTTCTTCTCTTTTGTCATGTGTAGTTAAATTTGTGTGTTTCTAGGGTGAAAACGTAACTTAATTCAATCGACATGTATTAAGATTAAAATTCTAATTAATTGTTTTTATTCAATTTGAGTGCTTATTATTATTCTTAATACTTTTATGAATTGACCACTCATAAATTGATCTAGTGAGGTGTATGTAGAATCGGAAGGTTTGCATATAACTTAGACCATAAATAATAAGTGTCATGATTTATAATCATCTAGAAATGAAGGTTATAGGTTGTGTGGGAGAATTGTGGTATTTTCCATGAGAATCCATAGAATAAAGGTCATGCCTTTTTTAAGAGTTAAGATTTAGACCAAGGAATTGAGTTTTAATTAATTTCTGGATTCTCTCCATCAATTGAATGATTAGAAATTAATTAGAATGAAGGTCCTAAAGCTACTCTATTGTCTATAATGGATTATTGAATCAAGTGAAGTCAGATCCCTAGTATTTTATTTTCATGTGTTTACATCCTTAATGTGTTTTGCATTCATGTGTTTTGTTCTCTCTTTTCCCTCTTAAATTTGTGTGTTTTAGTGTTTTTTTTCCTCTTAATCTTCAACTTTATTACTTTGACAATTTGGTGCACTTGTCGATTTTCTCAACAAGTTTTTGTAAACCTAAGTTGATACAATGGATTTTGTTACTTCAATAATTCAACATCACAATAAAAGATAAGAAAGAAGCTGAAAATGTTGTTGCAGATCATTTGTCCATACTTACAACAGGCTTACCTTTTGATATCACACCTATTAATGATTATTTTCCCGATAAATTTTTATTTCTGTCAATTCCATACCTTGGTTTGTTAATATTGTCAATTTTCTTGTAACAAGTGATATTGTTCTTTGGGGATGGTTTTCGTAAACAGAGAAGATAAAATATTCTTCATTAAGAATGGACTGAGTAATGAGTCATTAAATGATATCTTATTGACTCTTGAGATGCATTTTTGTGAAGTTGTGCATCATGAACTTATTAATTTGTGGAATCTCTTCAGGGACAAGTAAAAGCATTACAGTCTTGGGAATTTGACTCAAAAAGACCCTATTTGCCAATTTATAAGAAAATTAGATGGGAAGCTTATCCTCGACTCATAGAGGGCGTTTAAGCCGTTACTGGACGTAAAACTAGAGGAAGATGTGAGTCACAATCACAATAACATGTATATATTATCTTGTACATCTTTAAAAAAAAAGAAGAAAAAAAAGAATGAGCGCAAAACTTCATTTGTATCATGCTCTTAATTAAGTATGGAGCCCCTGCCAGTAACAGACCTGTCATTGACTCAGGTAGACCTTTGCACACTAGTCCTTAAAAAAGGTCCGTGTACCATACTTTATAAAGAGCCATACTCCATAACCCAATGTTTACCATCTATGCACTGTGGAGTTGATGGACAGACATAAGCGTCCCACTCTGGTTATTAGTGAGAAGTAACCCGCGGCTACCAAAGCGTATGAGGCATCTGAGTTTGATCCTCTCTTTTATTAGAAGGGGCTCTCAGCGCCTTGGGATGGGGCGTTCTGGATCTTGACATTGTGGGTTTCAGATTTTAGCATCTTTGTTGATGTTACGAACCCAAATGTAAGCTCTCCAAGTTCTAGACCCAGGATGGAAACCCACGATGGTTTCTTTCTTCTCTTTTTCTTTTCTTCAAATAAATGGGAGTGAGTGTTTATTGCACTTGTGACATGCAACTGTACATAAAGGTATGCCATCATTTGTTATTATAATTTTATCTTGTATGATTTTGTTATATTTTGGTTTTGGACAGACGATCCTTTAAGCAGGGTCCTTCAGGGGTTTCTAGACTTCTTTACCCTGATGGTTTTCTTGAAGTCTAAAAAAAAATAATTAAAATAAATTAAATAAATAAAAAAATAAAAAAATTATGTTTCTTAATTTCAAACTTTTTTGACAGCAGCCAACCTACCCATATAGGTGCTATCATTACTTTTTCTATTCTCTTCCCTATTTAAACACTCCATTTTCTTCACTTTCCTGTAACTCATAATCATTCAAAGAGAGTGTGAGTGTAGAAATGAAGGGAGCTTCTTTTTCGGTTCGTAGATTTACCAGTATCTGTGTATTTTGTGGGACAAGTTATTGGAAAGATTTAGAGTTTGTAAATGTAGCAAACACTATTGGTAGAACATTTGCTACAAGGAATATTCGTGTAGTATATAGGGGAGGTAGAATTGGGTTAATGGGGGCTGTATCACTTGCTGCACATCTAAGAGGTGATTAAGTTTTAGGTATTATTCCTGAACCTTTAACTCGAAAGAACATCGCTGAAAAAATAATTGGGGAGGAGCTTCAAGTATCATCTATGCATGGACGAATGATGATAATGCTTGCAAACTCTGATGCATTCATAGCCTTACCAGGTAGTTTTAGTACTTTGGAAGAAGTTTTTCAAATTGTCTCTTGTGCCCAACTGAACATCCACCATAAACCCATAGGTTTGTTGAATGTTAATAATTTCTTTGATCTTTTATTATTTTTTCTTGACCATACTGTGGAACAGAAATTTATCACACTTTCGGTAAGATGACTCCTTATTTCTGCTTCCACTGTTGATGAGTTGATTAATAAATTAGAAGCTTTTGTTTATGAACCTAATCCAGTAACAGCTCAGATAGATCAGTCAGAAGGAAGCAGTGAGGGAAGCAGTATGAAAAACAAGCTAGATCAGACACTCCAACTATTTAAATAATTACAAGCTTTGGTTTTATTCATCATACTTTATTTCTGTTTATATTGGTGTAAGGTTTCTCTTTTCAGTAATTGCAACAATAGGTAATATCTTCTATCCTTTACCTATCTATGTTTTGACATTGAAGACAATGTTGTGATCTGGTTAGGGGGAAGGATAGTTGAAGTGAAAACAAAAACAAAAAACAAAAAATAAAAAAATAAAAAAATAAAAAATTAGGAAGTGTGTTTATTAATATGTTTGTCAGTAATTTACTAATAGCTAAACCAATTAAGGATGGTAGAGTAAGAAGTAAATTTTGCTCTAGAGGTAATTTTACTCTTGAGACGCATCTAGATTGGGGTAGTAACTATTTTGTATAGAAGTAGCAAATGGATTCAGGGATCATGGCATGGTTGAATAAATTGTCTTCTTTCTTAAATTTCACATGCTTAGTTATGGATGTTGAATTGATAGATTAAGAATGATGGATATATGCCTTGTGAGATTTTGAGCCTATCGATGAATGGATTGAATATCTGTGCCATTCTCTTCTTTCTTGTGTGATTTTTTTTACTCATAGAATTATTACTCTAGAACTTGCTTTGATTCTTTTTTAGGCTACATTTTCACATGCATACATAAATATGATTGAGACATTTTTTTTAAAATAGCTACTTTGACCAAATAGTCAACCTTGCATATTTTTCCTTGTGTACCCCCTTTGAGCTTATTTGACCATTCCTTATTTCTAGCTCATAACGTGCCTTAAAAAAATCATATTCTTACCTAACCTTACGGAATAAAAGAGCATTGACTTTGTTATTGGTTGAGTTTTTTAATAAGTATGGGGGTATGTGTGTAAAATGTTCCAAAAAAAAAGAAAAAAAAAAAGAAAAAAAAGAAAAAAAAATAGCTGACCACCGTTGCAATCAAAGAATGCACCTTGTGACATATTCATACCTAGAATGAGAGTGGATGCTTGGAAACAACAGGAAGAGAAGGAGAATGTTCAAGCCTAACAATGAATTCAACCTACCAATTTGGCATTGATCTTCAACAAAACATTAGTCAAATATTGGTCATTGTCCTTTATGAGAAGGAAGCAAACAGAGAAGGAACTAAGAAACCATTAGAAAATTTAAACTGAATGTTCTCAAACATCTTCTCCACTCTAACTGTATCATAATGCTTTTCTATTCTCTTTGATATTTAACTTGTCATATCCATATTACCCATCTTCTTTACCATAGCCCTATTACAACCTTGAATAAAACCCTCTTGATTTTTGTGTACATGTTGTTTTTGAGTAGCGGAGAAGTAGAAGATAAGCAAGTTTATGGTAGTGCAATTATTCATGAGTTGAATAGAGTGAAATACTTACTTTTTAAATACTTGAGAGATTGAGAGTGAATTCTATGAGGATCTATCATTCTTGATTCATTCTTTTCAACTGAAGTTTCCTTACTTGTTAGTTTGAGATGCAAAGAAATGTTACCTCATGAATGTTTTGATCCCTTGAATGTCTGGTTGCTCTTCTTGATTCATTGAATCCTTTAGAGTTTTTAACTTTTGAGTTTGTGTCATTTTTTCTTTGTTCCCTAGTTTTTTTTATGTGTTTTTCCCAGGAGTGCAAAAGTTAAGTGTAGAAGAATTTGATAACAATATATTTTATACATTTTATAATCCTCTCATTGGGCTTCTTAAGGTTCAATTAGGCTTAATTTTGTTGGTTTTGTCACATTCTATGATATTGAGCCTAATTGGATCATTCAAAGAATTATTGCATGAATTAGCCTTAATTTATCTCTTTGACAGTGTTAAGTAAACTGGCTGTAATTTGAGTTTCAAATATCTGGTTGATGCGATTTTAGTCTTGTAGAAAAGTTAAGACAATTCCTTACAACTTTCATGAAGACCTCAAAGGCCTAATCACACGATTGGATAACTCAAATTGGAGTTGAATCAAGAACTAGAGTGTTGATCCTGATAACTTAACCTATGTGTACTTTTCATGCCATAGCTTGAGCTATAAGATGTTAAATAGGCTTCAATTTTGATGGTTGATAGTTAAGACCCAAATCTAAAACTTTCATGAAGAACACTTTTCAAGATTCTGAGGTTTAATGGGTCATATTGAGTTTGGAAATTAGAACAGAGGAACTGTAACTGGGCCTGAATACTGTGTAGTAATTAGGCCCTATCTTGGGCTGTAGGTGGCCTTTTGAGGTGATTCTAGTGGAATTTGAAAGCTAAGATTTAGGCCTACAACTTTCATGACGACCACTTAGTCAGATTATGACACATTCAAGGACTTCAAAGCTGAATGATTTTGGAGACAAAGAATCTCCATAATTTTTCACTCATCAAAATTCATTTGGCATTTTCCACTCATTATCCACTCATCCACTCACTCATGACTAAGCCTCCTTGTCATTTTATATTCATAATCCTCTATAAAAGGCACTATTGGCTGCTTATTTAGGAGTCTTGGTCTTAGAGGCCAAGATCATGCTATTGTCTTGTTTGTTTATCTTGTTATAATTTTCTTTTGTTCTAAACTAGTGTAATGACCCGTGCAATGCACGGGTGAACATGATGAATTTATATTTCAAGTATTTATTTATATATATTATCATGATTGGCTTCAAGTTTGAGAGTATTACTTTTATAAGTGCAAATCAATCTAATTAGCAATTATCAACGCATGTGTTTGGCAGTGAAATATACGGTGGTTTAAGATACAATGAAATTATATAACAGATTACAGAAAATTGATTTGAAACGATCCATTTGCTTTAGACCATATCATCCCAACTATTCTACGAAAGTGATTAAGGTATACTTATTGAATTTAGTTTTCTATAGCCGAGTTACAACAAAATATCTGAACAATTCAACTGACATTGTTGTTGTATGACTACTTGGCTATATAGTAACCAAGTTGTTGAATAATGTACCAGCAAAAACATATATTCGTTGCAGTATTGAACGAAATAAACATATATAGATACATAACTTATATACTAAGTTAATAATAAAAATTGGAATAATAAGAAAACACGTGCATATGCTTATTAAAGCTAACATCAAATCTTTTGGAAAACTTCTTTGAAAACAACGTTCTTGGTGGATGTACATAGTTCTCCATCATCATTGGTAATCAAAATTTTTAAACATTTTCTAGAATTAACCCTAGAAACAGCCACGTACAATTGCCTATGGGAAAAAGACTGGGCGAGGCAAATATAAACCCACGTGAGATAGTGTTTGACCTTGACTTTTGTTTACGGTTATAGCAAAGCAAAGGGATAACAAGAATTGCCTTCGTTGGAATTTCAAAGGTAATCCAGAATCAGATGGGATCAAATTCATCTGTGGTATATAAACATTGTCCCCAATATGTTTACCATTGGCTACTCTTGCCCCAATAACATTCAATCCCAACTCGATCACAATAAGCCTTGTTCCATTGCACAAACCAGCAAATTGGTCAATATTCCTCAACAACATTACAGGAACACCTTTTTTCAACAGTAGCCTATGATTAGGAAGCCCAGAACACTTAATGTTATTAAGGAATTCAGTGGTAAACCATTCAACATCTATGCCAACATCTTCATCTGACTTGCAAATTGAATCATAACTTAAATATTCCTTTTTGTCAACTGGAATCAATGATAAAACTACAGTATTAACCTTTTCCATAGCTTCCAAGGTTAGAGCAAGTACTGCACGCCCTTCAAAAAATCTACAATCATTTATATTTTGAAGTAAGTTGGGATATGTGGAAGAGACAATGTCAACGATATGATCATTGGAATCAAGAATTAAAAGATCTTCTGGAATATTAATATCAACCTCTCCATCATTATTCCCTCCCAAATTCTCATCTCCAATTGCAAGAATCTAATTAGCAAACTATTCCATTTCATCAAGATTGGAATTTGCCAAACGAGACTGCAGCCTCATATTCCTAGTTAGCTTCATAACTTTACAGTGACTCTATAATTTGGATGAATTAACAGTAGCCATAACAATTTCAGCCCAACTTACTTTGGGAATAACTAGTAAAATTTGCCTAAAATCACCACCTAGGACAACAACCTTCCTACCAAAAGATTCATTCATGCTGTTGACATTTGAGAACCTCATAATATCCCTTAATGTTCTATTTAATGCCTCAAAAGCCCATTTGTTAACCATTGGTGCTTCGTCCCATATAATGAGACTTGTGTGTTGGAGTAACTCTGCTTTTGCACTACCTTGTTTAACATTACATGATGAGTCCTCTGTTAATGACAATGGTATAGCAAACCTAGAATGTGCAGTCCTCCCACCGGGTAAAAGTAAAGAAGCAATACCACTGGAAGCAATGTTTAGAATAATTTTACCATCCGATCTTAAACGACTAGACAATGCTTGCCAAAAAAATATTTTTCCTATTCCACCAAATCCATATACAAAATAGAAACCTCATTTTTGTCCATTAACAGCTTCTACAACTTCATCATAAATAAGTCTTTGCTCATCTGTGAGGGTCAAAAAATACTTCAAATGTTCTTTGCTTAACTTATCTTTATCATAACTAAGTTCATTGAACAACATAGCATTATTAAACTCATTCACATCAGAGTTAATAGGATAGGGCATCCTAGAAAAATCCTTCAAAGACTTCCCATTCAATCGCAACAATCTTTCAATTTCAATCAAGCATAACTGTTTTAGATCTTCATTTGACATATGGAGACCTATTTTGAAATGAAAGATTAATAAATTTCAGTTGTTACACATTCATTGATGCAGAAATATATGATTTAGATGAAAATAGATGTATTCAATAGATGAAAAGATAATACCTGGACATCTCAGAAATCTCCTCCTTTTATACAAAATGTCACCTGATAATGGAATCCATGTTTGCTCCTACACATGGGCTGGTTTACTCATTGAGTTTGACAATAACAAAGACACAAACAACCTCCTCAAGGAAGCCCCCAATACCAAAATCGCTGACTCCTTTATGCAATCAACAAACTCCTTATCATTAGCTAACAATCCCAATGCATGGCATGCATCTTGAAATGAGTTATATGTAATACCATTAATAGTCCGTATATCTCCATAACTTGTGCAACCTTTCTGAATATTCAAAAGTAGTCTCATATAATATAACTCAACTGTGCCCGATGGCACAAAATTTAACCTACCAATGGATTGCCCCTTCTTTGGTAGATTCCATTATTTCTTATTTAGTACAAATACAAATCGCATTGGAAATTCACCATATGTCAGCTCTCTACTTTCAACAAAGGTTTTATTAGCTTCCATCCATGATAAAAACATTGTTGATTTATCTTTATTCTTGTCAACAACATCAGTAATCATATCATTATCTTTGAAAATAATTGTTTGCTCTTGGGGAAGATGAAACATTAATCATTGAACAGGAGACCATCTATGATGAATATCAAATGCAAAAATCCTCCATACAGACTCACAAGGAGATAAATACCGACAATCATAATATTGCTTAATTTCATCGACATCATCAGCTACGGTGCTATTATTATTTGCAGAAGACATAGTAACAGTAACTCGATCAGGACGTTTATTGATATACTTGAATAAATACTTGATGGCGTTTGATTTATTACAAAATTCAATATTCACATGCGCTTTGTACACCTACCATCTTTCATGCAAAGAGATTTCATTCGTGCATACCCACAAGGACCATGAATTATGAAACCGGAAACAACCTTGTATAACTTTGGGAATTTATGTTTGTTGGGTAGTTCAGCAGATATCGCTGCATCAATCAAATTAACGGATTGTAGTTTATCCTTCGTTTCTAACCATAACAAAATATGAGCGTGAGGTAAGCCTCTTTTTTGGAATTCTATGGTATACATACCTATATAAAATAAAAATAAAAATAAAATAAACAAAATTGGAAAATGCAAACATGTATAAAATTCATAAAAGACATTGCTCAAAAAAAATTTCTAAGAAAAAAAACACAACAAATTCTTACTTGCAATAACTTTATCAAAAAATGAACCTTTCTTAAAATCATTTATCATCTCATCCAACTTCATGCGAAAAATCCTACATGCAATGTCTGGACGATCATCTATTGAAAGTCCCCTTTCAAAAACATATCGAACAATTTCTAGCCAATTGGGATTGCAAGTGATAGTCAAAAATAAGTCTGGATATCCAAATCTCTTACACAATGTCATGGCATCTTGATAATTATTAAACACGTAATGCTTGCCACCTGTGAAAGAAGAAGGCAACACAATACGTGTGCCAACTGATGATGGTTGGATATCACCATGATCAACTGCTACCTCTAATCCTTTCAAAAATTCTGCCCTAATCATTACTTGGTTCTGTCGAATATAAGACAATCTTTGAGCTTCAATCATAGAATAACAATCAAGCACAAATTGTTGAAACAATCTTCGACTTTTCAATACAATATCTCCTTCCCTGATACGCTCATGAAGCCTGAATGCAATGAACTCCCTTAGTGATATTTGTACCCTTTTCTTAATTGAATTAGATTTAGCTACAACTTCTCTATTGATATTCTCCTGATATCCATCCTCACCATAAGGAAACAATAATGGATATTGCAATGGAATATACGCAGTATGGGTCTCATGAATTCTTTGTAAATCTCCAGTCCTAGACTACAGGATAATATCTCTTCTAACATCCGAACTATCAAAATCTCCAACAACCAAAGTAGCAACTTCATCAACATTCAGAAGGTTATACATCCGAGCATGAGGAACTCGACTTCTAAACAATCTAAGCATGATTTGAGATACATCACCATGATCAAAACAATCCCTAACTCTTCTGAATGATTTTGCCATAACATTGTATGAGTCAACCATTTGCATTAAATCTGCCACTAATGATGCGTCAACACTACTATTAGCGTCATCTCCACTGTAGAAACAAACAATGTAAATAATGACACAACTGTATAGTATCGATATACATGTTCACCAAAACAAAATATAACACTGGATAACAAATACTTAAACCAAAGTTGTCACATTTAAATTGGTATATGACTAAAAGTATATTAAATAATCAATATTTTATGAATGGTACTTGAAAGGATCCATTCGATTAAAGATCTCATTCTGGGTATCATAAATATATAATTGGGCAAATTTTGGTCTTTCTCCTTCAATTGGCAACAAATTTCCTATTCTGTGATAGTTTTGACCACTCAAAATAAACTGGGGAGGACCTTGACCATCATTCAAAGAATTTTCAATTTTTCCTCCAATTGAGGTAAATGCAAACATACTATTGTATAAATGAATATTCTCCAAGAAATGACCTCCTCTTTGATCAAACCCATTAATTAAATTCCATAGCAAATAAGGAGGCCTAGCCAAAAATTGAAGTTTAACTTTCCTTTTCATACAACAAATGGAGAACTCTGGTTTAGCTGGTTTGATCGACTTCTCAGAATGTTCTTCGTACCAAACTGATGCTCCACAACTTGGACATTGTAATATTCAATCCCCAAAATCTAGATAAACTACATTGAAAAAGTTAAAATTATTAAGTTTGAATGTATAAATAGATAAATAACAGACCAAGTATATATATATTACAAAGAAAAATTGAAAATACCTTCTTTTTCACTATCTGCAAACATTGGATGCTCAATAATAACATTCATGTGTATTATTTCCATATCAGGTGTTAACACCTCAGGGGCATGCACAAATGACATCACACTTACCAAAAGTTGAAAAAAAAAAATCAATCAGACATGTTTTTATCACACTGAACAATGGAAAACATGTATTATGCAATTATTAATTAAAGAAGGAGTAAAGGAAAAAAAGATTAGAGGTTGCCTTCTTCTTTATTAAGTTGAAATTCTTGGAACAATGATGAATATGCTTTCTTCGAGTAGTGAACATTCTTTTCACTCAAGTTAGCTATATTAGGGGAAGCTGTAAATAATAGTTCATGATAGAAAATGGGAGCGTAAAAATACTAATATTATAAGAAAGATCCAATAGGGAAAAAATTTAAAAAAATTAACACTTTGAAAACCATAGAAATAAGGATTGAGCAGATAAAAAAACCTGAGTAGCACACATTAGAATATATTGAATTCCTTTTGAAGCCCCTTCTAACTCTTTTAGTTAAAGAACAAATCACTTTCTGAAGTATTAGTGACTTCTGACTATCTATATCTATATTGTAAAAAATCACATACAATTAAAGAAATCTAATGGACATCAATGATAAATAAATTTCCAACATTCCAATAAAATGGCTATATCGCATGTAGAATTGGTAAAGAAAAAATAATCAACGCATTTTAGTAATTAAAAATAATATAATTTTATACGGGAATTAGAATAAAAAATTTAGATCCACATTAATTTTGTAAAGTCTAAAAACACCTGGTGGAACAATTTAAAATATAGAAATTTAAATATCTAACATAAAGCAACATAAAGATGAAACTGGAAAGCATTATGTTCCCAATCTTTAACATTATTTCATCAAGTTAAAAACAAATGGTTTTAAATACCAAAAAGGTAAAAAACCAAGTATGTCAATATATCAAAACTGTAAAATAACAACAAATAAAAAAAGGGTGTAACTATTGTGATCAAACTATCCAAATGAAAAAGTAGTGATTCAAGCTCAATTGCCTTTGTAAATTTCAAACATGCATTAAAATAACTTGATTGTAGTACATCAATAAATGTACAATACCTGGTTGCGACAATGATGAACCGATTGTTGACTCCAAACAATTTGATTCACTCATGGCATTCCACGATTTCACTGCACATTATAAATAATCTTTTGAAACTACATAGCAAGTAATGAAAATTTAAAAAGGGTTCAAGACTACATAGCAACTAATCAATCTTTAAAACACATCTAAACAAAATAACAAAAGTTCAAACTCATTAGTTAAATTATCACTCACTTTGGAAAATTTGCTGAGATGAACGTAAAGAGAACCAAGTGAGACTTCCCTCATTTTCTCTATTTGTTGCTCCAACAATATTATCATATTAGGCAACTAATAATTATATTATCTTTGGCGCGACCGAGATCGCAGAAAGAGCGGCAAACATAATGGGATTTCTTCAAATCATTATATTCTTTTAAAAAATTTAAAATGATAAACAAACTTAAAATAAAGTGATATTTTTTATTATTAATAAAAAGATATAAATTAAAAATAAAAATAAAAATAGAAGAAACATTTGTTGTAACTATTTTATTTATTTGCTTCTCAACAGCTTCATAGGAATAGCCTTTTTGTTGGTCTCCTATGAAAATCATTTTATGGAAAAAGGTCATTTAGCACGATAAAAAAAATATAAAAATCTTTAGTTGGTCCTTATAAGCTGCTAATCTTACCATGTTTTTTTATTCATATATAATTTATGCATCTTACCTACTGTAAAATAAATACATGATTTTAATAATTCATTGTTTCTTGGAAAATGGCCAACAAACCATTAGGGTTGATGGGACTCACAAACTTCATGTTTTTATGACAAGAAATTGGAGGGCGTGAGATCAAAGTAAATATAACTGAAAAATCTTTGCAAACAGTTGATTTTCCTTTACTCCAGGTTGAGGAATCCGAATTTATTGACAGTCCTCACAAGGTATATGTGGGAAATTTGACCAAGACAGTAACAACAGATATTCTTAAAAACTTTTTCTCTGAGATGGGAAAGGTTCTTAGTGCCAAGGTTTCACGGGTTCCTGGGACCTCAATCCATTGGGTTTGGTTTTATTTCTTTTTCTTCAGATGAGGATGTAGAAGCTGCAATCTCATCTTTCAACAATTCTGTAAGTTTTTACTGCTCTTTTTATTGGCAAGTTGATACACCATATATACTTCAAAAATACATGCCACCTTAAATAACATATGGATGATTAGTTGCTTCTCCTAGTATTGCTTATAGATAATGATGGTGCAATTTTTATATACTTGCTAGAGTAGTTTGTGGTCACTTGTCATCCATGTGTTATAAATATAGTAATATCACATACAATATGCTAATTGCATCTAACTTGAATTTCATTTTTTAGTTCATTACATATCCAAGTTCATCCCAAAACCAAAAGACTTCTACGAATATCTAAGTTCATCCCAAAATAACACATCTAAGTTCATCCTAAAACCAAAATATATCTAAGTTCATTTTTTTAGGGATATCGAGCAAAATAACATGTTCACAATATTGATCATGCAAACATGTTTACAATATTGATCATGCAATTAAAAATAATAACTGATAACATGAGTAAGAATAATGTAATAAAAACTTATAAAAGTTTCCACTTGCCATCCACATGGAATAATTTCTTTTGCCTTTATCTCTAATATAACATTTCCGTGCAGCTCTTGCAGAGGTGGGATCAAAGGTAAACATCAGTTATGTTTCCGCACAGCTCTTGGCAAATGAAGCACATTTCAATTTAGTCACCTTCAAAAATAATGTCTTAATCAACATTTCATGATAAAACCTGATGACATTGGGAGTACATATTGAATACCAAAATTTGAAACATATATATTCAGCTGGACAGAAAATTAGAATGTGATGAAATAACTTAAAGTGGAGTTAAAAATAATAATCAAGGCAAATAAGAAAAAAATAAAAAAAAAACACAAATATCTTCAACAGAGCATTTAATTAATTCTAACCATTAGTATCTTACAAAGGTTGCATGATGGTAGTCCCTTGATTACAATGGATTACAACAATGCAACCCAACCTAATTCAACGTTAAAACCCAAAAAGGTGCTGTACAGAGCATCCAAAACGTGCTAGTCCAACAAAGAAAAAGGGACCCCAAGTATTATTTTCAAAGACACACTATAGATGGACTGGGCAAGTTGATGGTTCCAAAAAAACTATTGCAAACACTAAGCTCAAGCCCAGCTATTTACACCCCAAAAAAAAAGCCCACAGCCTCATACTTCACTCTTTCTCTATCTTCACTTCCTTTAGGACAATGCTACTACCAACATCAACTGAAGCTTCAAAATCAACATCTAACTTCCTCTTCAATGATTTGGAACTTGCATCAATAGAACCCTTGGCAGATCCAAGGGACAAAGGACTCACAATTAATTGTGACAGAAATTCCTTAAAAGGGAAACATAAAATGGTCATTAACCATACAATCAACAAACAATAGATAAGACAAAGATATATCTGGAGGAAATACCTTAGTCTTAATAGACTTTAATTCATCCTCATCAGAATCAAGATGACAGACCTCATTAAAAACAGGTTTGAGAATAGCCTTCAATTTCATCATAACAACAAAGTCCACATATTAGAAAACAGAAGCTTTTAACCTCAAATTAAAAAGTTATATTTTAAGAATGATGTTAGAAACAACAAACTTTAAAAAATAAGTGGTGACACAACCTTGGTTGGGGTCACATCAGAGCCTTCCAATTTAAACATGGATACGGCAGGCTTATCTTTACATGTCCTCTTCACTTAATAAAAACCATCAAAGTTGGAACTGCACTCGGACTTCTTTTCCACTTTAAACAACAATGTCTTACCCACTAACTCTAAAACCTCTGAAGGGAAAGTTAGAAAATCTCCAGCCTACCATATTTGTAAATAACCCATTAAACAATTAACAAAACAATGAGAGTAGTAATAGTTTGACTGTGCTTATGGTTGACATTCATTAAATAGCATGGAGTAAATATACCTTTTGGACCTCAGACACCAACTCAATGCATGGTTTTTTAAGCAAATACTGGCCATCTCGGTCAAAAAGTACAAACACTGCAGACCCACTATCATCCACCACATCTAGTTTGATTCAGTACCTAATATAGAGATTGAAATAAATTGGTATGCCTATCCAAATAGGAAACACAAATCACAAACAATGAACTTTGAAATAATTAAAAATGCATAAATAACTTGTAACTATAAACAACACATAATTTTAAGGAAACTTAGACAGAATCTTGGCATGACATTGAGAACATGACAGTAGCAATGATCACAATAATACATCCCCGAATCAGGTGTTACCGCCTTGTGGCATTTGCAAGAAGCATACCACCACCCCTTCATCCAGAATACCATTAACAGTAGCCATGACTACAAAAGTTCCATCCTTGGAAGAAATTAAAAAAAACTAATTAATAATGGACTCCAACAGTTAGTCAAAATCTTCCATTACATTAACTGGACAGCAACAGTTTATGATTTAAGTACAGTGTATAGCAATTGGGTTTAACATCCATGGAACTTTATTGATTCACTACAAATCATAATAATTGTAGCAGCAGTTTTCAACCAAGTAAATTTGAACTGATAAGATCATGGCATGTGACTTCAAACTTGTCATAATAAAATAACAATTTAACAACAGTCAACAGTATATAATCAAAGCAATATCACATGTGATGATTGAATTGTTAACTATTATTAGCACCCTACTACTGCCTCCACAAAATTGTAAGATAGTACTAAACATAACAAAAGTAGGAACCTATGCATAACACCACCAAACTATTTAGTACAAATAATGGTATTTAAATTTCATACTCATTAGAAAAACTTCCAATGTCATTTTTAGTTGAAACATAAAAAGTTCTGAATATTGCCAAACTTTTAATTCATCCAAATCATGTAACATGATTATAAAGGAACCACATGGCAATATTCTTTACTAAAACATGCCACCATTTATACACTCATGAAAAATATTAATTTTGTCTCCTTAATGACAATTTCAATTTAGTAATACAATTGGCTAAGGAATAATTTTAATCACCACAACTGCATACAAATGTAATAAATATGAACTAAACTTAATAAATTAACATAAAAACAAATAACCCAACCTTATTGATCACATTCAGCTGATTTATAGTCTTCTTAGGAAACAATTTCATAAAGTCATCCTCAGTTGAGACCCTCGGACCATCAGAAAAAAACGTCATGGATTGAGATCCATCTACACCATGGACTGCCAGGCTACACATGCAACAAAAAAAATCAAATTTAAAAAAAGGATGGAAATAATTGAAAAGTAGGTTGTAAATAAGTAAAAATAACCACCCATTCTTGAACTCCACAGCTTCAGAAATATTAGGGTTGAAAAGGAGCCTAGATGCATGCAACACATTCTGAATAACAATATTACTTGATAAAAAAAACCAAGTCAGTGTCTTAGTGATCAAATAAACTCATTTCAGCTGACCATGTACATTACTAATAGAGTAACTAATAGCAACAACACTTTAAAATGGTTTAGATTAAATTGTATTTAACCCCTAAACATTTTGATTTTAACAAACTGCAACACAACAATGGGCTGATCCAAATTCCCACTTGACATAAAAGCATTCAACTCATCTACATAGTCTCCAAACAGAGCACATTCGAGCTTCCCTCTATTAGAAAAAAATATTACCAATAGAATAATTGGAAATCATATATATGAAACACAATACGTAAGGAAATTTTGAAAGCAGAAAGCTTAGATAAATACTGATAATCAGTCAGCTCAATCACCACCATTTTGGTCAGCTTCCCATCTCTTACATATTCCTTCTCGTTAGATACCCCCATGAGTAACCCAATCACATCTGGGCACTACCAACAAATCAGTCATGTATATAAAAATCAAATGACATACACGAATAAATCATAAGAGCTCATTTCATTGTATCCAAACTCCAATATATGAAAATGTAATAAAAAACATAGAAAACATGTATAAGAAGATTATTAACTCACCAACTAAAAAGTCTGAATCATCCTCATGCTTAAATATATCATTAAAAAGCACCAGAGATCGTCCATACATTGGAATCACTTCAGATTCACATGGATCCACATTGGTCTTTTAGGTGAAGACCAACTGATGGTCATGAATAGTTACCCGATATGACCTAGTATTTGGGGCAACACTAAAGTAACACATCTTATAGACCCCTCCCTCAACTAAAAGAGGCAGAAACTTGTATACTAAGGTCTTCTTAATAGATGCCTGAATTTTGCCACCCTACATTGGTCACAAAGTAAGCCAATCAGCAACAACATGCAAGATAAAAATACAAAAAAAAAAAAACATGTTCAAATTCATAGAAAAACATCAAAAATCAAAAATAAAAAACATTCACATACATATTCGCCCATCAGCACCATTTCGACAGACATTGGATGGTTAGGATTATTGAATCCTGGTGTAGTCCATAATCGGATGACCCGCACCTTGAACCTCCATGCTTCACATTGTGGATAGATCTTACTCAGTGGATCAAATGTTGGAGCCATTTTCAGATGATTATGGACCAGTAGAAGGAAGAAGACTAGAAAAAAATAGTGGAAGAAGTAGTGAGAATGAGAGGAGCACAAAAAAAAACCACTCACACCAACTATATATAGACTCAAATTTGAAATTCAAATCACAAAAGTTGAGAGGGAAAACTCTGCACGTTCAGTGACATCATCAGGAATGGTTAAGCTTACCTGTTTTGAAACACATGTGAAAGCATTGCAAACTGCTGTACAACTGAATCACTTTAAACACAAGCATCCTAAAACCATCAACCCTTGAAAAAAAAAACAAACAATGGAGGAAAAAAAATAAAAAAACTTATATAAGCTTGACTAAAAAGGCCAAGTACATTGGAGGCCATATTGCCGATGGGCAGTTCCACAAACAACTACAAATAAAGTATAGCTAGACACACTCATTTCACTGGAGCAAACAGTGACAAAGCTCCTAAAAAATATACCCACCACCTACTTCCAGCACTCCACCGCAAAAAAATGTCAACACAAATGGCCAAACCTCTCAGTTGGGGTGCCATGTGAGAAGGAGGAAACATTGAACGTTTTTTTACGAAATATGGAACTGGAAATCATGTTCGAAGGTAGGAGGAAACAATTAAATTTTGAAAGAAAAAAAAGACAAGGAGATGAAACTCTGGGAGGGGAGTAGAAGCAAAGAGAAAAAAGATAGGGAGATGTAACTCGTGATGCATGAAATGAAAGAATAGAAGGAAGGAGAAAAATTATATGGGGAAAATGCAGATATTTCCATAAGTCAAAAATACCCTTGATTTTATGGGTACGATATCGTCATCAAATTAAAAGCAAGGTTATAAAAGGAAATTCTAAAAAATTAATAAAAATGAACTTACTAAAAACCATTAAGAGTTAGTATTTATTTGTGTAGACAATAAGACCCCTAATCCTATGGTAATTATATCATCATAAAGTTAAAAGTTAAGGTTAAAAAAGGAAAAAAAAAGGGAACTCTGCCCCACGTCCAGGACTGTTTGCATATCAAGCCAAATGTATTTATTACTCTTTGTCATTGAAATATTAAACTGACAAAAAATTTATACCCATTTTCAAAGCAAGGTAGTACAGTAGTGGCAGTAGTGACATAGAAAAGAGGGAAGGATAAAAAAATAAGGATAAAAAAAGGGATAGATACAACTCATAAAGGGTAAAAAAAGTAAAGAGAAAAAGGAATACCAAAAAAATAAAAATAAAAAATGAAGTTATTCAAAACAATGAACTGGAATGGATCTAAACTATTACTATGCTTTTGACATGTGTAAATCAATAGTTAAAGCAACAGCAGGAAAAAAGTTTGAATTTGAAGACCCAAAAAAAAAATTTAAATCAATTTAAAAAACTAATCTATCACACCAAGTTGATTAATTTTAACTACATTACAGATGATCTAAATTAGAGAAATTTCATGGATTCACATTTGACATCATCAAGATAGAAATAATGAGATAGTGAGATAAATAACAAATGGAAACCACACATGATTATATGAGACAACCAAACCATTCTATGTATCATTCTTCAAACAATAAGCTATAAAATTAGGTGAGACAACCAAATCATTTTATGTTTAGTAATTAAATCAGCATGCTACAAAATAAGAAAATCTTTAAAAATATGTTACCTTCCCAAAAATCTACACACTCATTGTGTATATTGTTGTAATTGTCAAGTTTTACAGTTTACAATTTTTTAACTTCTAGTTCGTTCTCTTTCTTCTTCCATTCTCTCTTCCTTCTCTGCTACATTTTCTTTCATTTTCTCACACTAATACAATTTATAGAAATATGGTGCAAACATACCAAAATGACAACATACTATGAGTGTGTTTGCACTGAGACAACTAAGGGCTTGCACTGGGGGGCAATGATCTTGCCAAATATACTCAATTAAGTTATAGAACAATGAGGAACACAAATCCATAATCAGACACATGGATAGGGATTTCTAAAGAAAGAAAAAAATAGATGAAAAAAACACTTTGATAAGAGGCCTACATTTGTAGTCTCCGAACACTAGCAAGTAGGTTCAACTGTGTTACTGATTTCGCAATTTGTGGTTATTAAAAGGGATTGAACTTTTTATGGTTATTAATTAAAGACCGCGATTATATTTAAATTTATTGTTATTAATAAAAACGTCAGAAAGACAAAAGTATAAAATTTGATAAATGAAAATAATTTATAATATGAGCAAAACATGTTATATACGTCTTGAAATTTCTTTAAAATCGACAAAAATTATTAAAATATATTTTTATTGAAGTTGAGTTCCTTAATTGATAACCAAAACAAAGTTTAAGTTCTTCATTATAAGTTTTAAAGTTGAAATCTTTAATTGATTATTACAATAAAGTTGAGGTTGTTCTACAACGTTTTTTTCATTTTATTTTTCAGTTAATAAAAATGTACTGTTTTGAAACAAAGGGAATTAAAGAAAAAAAAGTTATGCAACAAATTTTGAAATTAAGGTTGTTTTTTTTTTTTTTCATAGAACAAACTAAACGAAGGGAAAAGAAACAACAAATGAATTGTAGGTTTGATGGTAAAGAAATGTGAATGGGTTGAAAGCTGCAACTGAAGGAAGGGACAAAATTAAAGTGATGAAAAAAGTAAATTTTAAAAAAAGAAAAGAAAAAAGAAGTGGGTGGTGGAGGGTCTTTTTTTTTGGTTCATTTGGTATGGGTGTAGTTCAGAATGGTGAGATGAATGATGGTGATGGATACCTATATATGCTTGAATAGGTGATAAGTGATAACTGTTGTGATGAAAGTAGGGCATGGAGAATGCTATTGGTATTGGTATGGGTGAGATTCATACGGGTGAAGATATCAATGGTTCAGTTGATATGATACTTTTGTTTTCAGGTTGCAGCTGATAAGGATGTAACAAATGGAGGCCGTGAAACCTGTACCTCATTAATGTCCATGTATTGTTGCATCTTTCTTCCTCCAATTATTACCTATTTTGGTATAACATTATTGTTATTCTCATTATTTTTGTACTACAAAAATTATTTCATTATAATTTATAATTTGCAAAGGAATATCTGTAAAGAATTAAAATAGAAATTATTATATAAAAAGTAAAGTTACTTAATATTTTAAGAATTTAAAAAATATTTAGTACTGTCTTAAAAACTTAGGTAAGGGACATATCCGTGTGAAGAAAATGGGGCACATGCCTCGTGCACTCAATTTAATTTTTTCCTATTATTATCATATATTAATTAAATAATTAGCCATTTTTACTCCTATTATATAATTCAAACTTTGCCCCCGTGATGTAGATGAATGAGAACTCACTCATCTCTCTCTCTCTCTCTCTCTTTCTTGATACAATAGTCACTGATCTAGGCCCAAGCATAAGGCCATGTACTATCAACTTGATCCATCTCCCTCGCCTTGTGCTTGGCTAAGAAAAACAAGGTGTCCAATGTTCATGCTACTACACTTCCCCTCGAAAACAAGAGAGTTCCTGTTCGTCCAAATCGACCAAACTAAGAAGCCAAACAGGAGCCCCCAGTGGCAGTGAGTATCATTCATCACGTCTCAGCTGTGTACGAAGGTTGGTTAATTAATTTCAATCCAATATTCCACTACGCCAACTGCAAGGACAATGAATTACGCCAGCGGCGTGGATGAAGTGACCGGGACCACAAATCAGAATGGTTTGGGCAGTCACCAAGAGCTAGCGTGCAACATATTTTCCACGGGACCACTGCACCAAGGACAAGCAGCAAAATGGCCAAATTCCTGGCGTATCTAAGGTGATAAGTCACAATCCCATTACCCCATCCTTAAGACCTTAACACCAACCACATGAAGGAACCAATGCGCTGTGCCTACTGTTTTCAAACCGGGGGACTTAACAAAAGATAAAAATTATGAAACACATTTTGAGAAAAGAAAAAAAGAATATTTGTAGGATAACAAACATTTGACATGATTTTGTTAATATTTTGTAACAAATTTCTTTATCTCAAGGTATTACACCATACCATATATATTTGTAAATTAATGGCCTGTTTGTTTTAGAATGATATCAACGCCTACGGCGTTTGATGGAAGGTGGTCTATTTTACCTTTTGCCAAACGCCATAGGGATGTGTGTTAAAATCAACTACAGCCGTAAGATTTGCATGAAACGCTAAGTTCCGTCAAATGCAATAACAGATCAGTTAGTATCTGTTTAGATTCTGATTAGTAGAACTTAAATTTAATTAAAAGTATATTTATAAATTTAAATTTAATTAAAAGTGAATTTACAGAATAACATAATTTATATTTAAAAACTTTTGTTTTAAAAATGAGTTAATAAAATAATTAATAAAATAAAAATGTTATTTTTAGTCTCAATTAAAAATAAAAGTAATAAAATACTACTTTGATCTCAACTTATATTTGGAAGAAAAAATATGTTTAGGCAAATGAAAAAGTAAACAACTCAAATAATATTACACCATGTTCAAAGCATTTTAACTCACTTTTAGAAAGCCAAACGGTTCCAGACACACACTTAGGGTATGTTTGGATAAAGTATTTTAATAGAGTAATGTATTTTTATAAGGGATTTAAAATGATTTATGATAAAATAAGTTGTTTGGATAATAAAATAAAGAATTTTAAAAATTCCAGAAGATTTTAAACGGGAATTTTGTTAACTAAAATGAAAGAATTTCAATTTCCACCAAAACAGGTGGTATTTCTAAAATCCCTTGCTCTCTTCGTCACTCTCCCTTTCGCCCGTTTCTCTCTTTTCTCTCCCGTCTCAGTCGAAGCTCAATCTTCCTTCCGTTCCATCCACCGCAACCACCATGCTTCCATCCACGCCGCACGCCACCACCGTCGCGCCCAAATCCACCTCACGCCACCCATCTCAAACCCAACCCACCACCTTGTGCGAACGCTAGGTACACAAATCACACTTTAACCACCTTTGAATCTTTTGCTTTTATTGATTTTTGTTTTGAATCTTCTTCTTGGTGAAACTGTTATGCTGTAGTTGTAGTTCTTTGCTTTTGTAATTTTCACATGTTCTTGTTGATTTTGTGGCAATTCATCATTTTTTTTCTGTAGAGCTTGTAATGGAATATTGGCATGTATTATTGATTTGATCATTTTGAGAAGCTGTTGTGACGTAAAATCTGTGGTGTTCTTAAGGGTTGATGTTTTTTTTTTCATTCTTGTATACCACCTGTTTGATAAAAAACCAAAGTGATGAATTATACTGTTGTTGCTGTTTTCTTACTTGGTAATATGATTAAATTCTGATTTTATCCAGATGGAACTTATGGTATGTGTACTCTCCTTTTGTGTTGATATATGAATCCTGGATTTTATGCTTACTGGTTGTTTGTGTTAGAATGTTGAAATGTCTAAAATCTGATGCAAAGCCTCACCCTCAGAGCCAGGGCCAGGTTTTGATCCCAAGGCAGGGGTAGCCGTTTACAAACCCAAATCCTATGAAGTTCTGGTCACTGATGCTGTCAATTCATTTGCTTTTGCTCTTCATGACGAAAAACTTCGCCTCGAGATCGATCCAAGGCTAAGGTACAATGCAATGCCTTTTCAATTTTTTATTATCAAATTTGAGTTTACTGATTTTATTTTATGTATCAATATATTTATGCTCAAGGGCACGATTAATTGCAAGAAAGGTACGTAATAGGAGGCTAATGTGCAGTGTGCACATCAATGGAATGAAATATATATGTATGCATATGCAAGAAGAGCAAAGCAGTTAAGCGAGAAGTCTATTCGAAAACCAGCATTGTGTGAACACAAATGCTCTATTTTCTGAAGAACTTCACAATGTTTTTGAAAGGTCTATTTTCAACCCAGCAGAGACACACAAGCAGAGTTTGTTTGTTCTGAGTAGTCTCTGGCCTATTTTGGTACCTTATATAGCATAGCATAGCTAGATTTTGTTTTGTTTTGTTTCTCATATATGCTATTGCTGTGCTTGCTACCCGCCCCTCTGCCAATTTGTCTATCAATCATGTTATGAACAACTCTGAGCCCAGAGAAAGCTTTTTGTACATCAATTATCAGCTTATTGCATATGTGGACATATATTTATGTGTGATCATCTTTGTGCTACAATTTTCTTTGTCTAACTGTCAGACCAAAAGGTTGCAAAAGGGATACCGTAAAGAGAATAAAATCAACAGCCTGGTGATAATTCGTTTTCATAATAAATAAAATATAATATATAAGGTTGATCAATAGTTTTTGTCCTTTTGCCATAATTTAGAAATTAATTAGTTAGTTTAGTACTTCATAATTTTAAATAAGTTTCCTTTAATTTCATTCCTATATTTAGTGCAAACAATTGGTGGGATTGTAATATATGACCATGTCTGAGAATATAACACAGGAAAGAAAATATGGAACAGATTCGTAAATGATGAAGATAGGCCTATAGCACTAGGAAATTAGGCACCTTCACAATTATGATTTTTTGAATATGTTATGGTTGTGAATAATTGAATAATGTTGTTGTTGTTGGAAACTAGGAGCAGATGGTGGCGTGAATGCAATGATAACCCTGACAGTGGATCCTTTGATGTAACTCTAAACAAGTTTATTTATTTTATGATTTTTTTTAATTTTATAGAAATTCATTATATTTAGGTGACAATTTGTAGAAATTATGGTAAAATGTCTCCCAAGGCAACAATATAGAAGTTAGGCAGAATGCAAGTTTTCTATGCTACAGAAGAACTATCTCATGTTACTAGGGTAATTGATTCCTTTTTTTTTTTTCCTTATCTTTTTCTGCTATTAGTTATGTTCTCTTGAGTTGTAACTTTCCATTGACCAAGAGTAAAACAAATGTAGTGAGGTTGGTGATCAATATAGTGAGACTGGAGATGCTGATAATTTTAGAAATGCTGATTTTCAATTTGCATAGCTCACATTCATGGTTTAATCATTTTATTCTCGTTATAATTTTGGTGGGACATTCTGCTGCATATGCTCTCCAAGTTATCATTCTTCTTGCAGCAGCAGAAATAACCCTTTTGTTCCTGACCAAAAAAGAATAACCCTTTTGTTTAACTTTTGGCGAGTTTGATTTATGCTATTTTACTTTTGAGTAAAAAAATTGAACCATACATAAAATATGTAAGATGGTCCCATACCATCCATTTCAAGCTTATGAAGTCCGACAAATTCCAAATGTTGCTATGTGTGCAAGTGTAGAATACGAGTGCCACTTCTAACTACTTTTTAGTTTGATGCCTTTGGGAATCTTGCAGCACTGTGAACGAGCCTCTGATGATAACCTGGTTTAATCTTGCTCCATGTTTTGCCATATTCAGATAGATTGGTAAAGACAACAAGTATTCTATCTGGACTTGGTAACTAACATTTGTTAAGGAACCACCTTTATTCTGGTTTTTGGTTAAGAATCAGGATAGCTTCGGTTGCTGTTCACTTGTATTTTTCTGATCTTATTATTCTATATTCAGATTATGTTATGGTTGTGAATAATTGAATATGTGATTTGATATTGGACCTGGTTGTTTAGATAGTAACTTATAATTGAGCCTTATAATTATGTTATGGTTGTGGTCAGGTTGTACATTTTCTGATTTTGTAACTATTATGGAGTCATCCAAAGGAAGAGGCAAGACAAAAGGGGAAAAAAAAGATGACATAAAGCAACATTGAAGACAAGAAAGAGAATACGAGAAGTTACTTTGTATGGAACTTATAGAACGCGTACTGGCTTATGTACTGAGAGATCAAAGGAATTTGGACAACAAGAGTGATGGAGCTTGGAAAACAGTGGCATACAACACTGCAGCTCAAGAATTATCATATGCAACCTCAACCCACCTATTTTATTATAAATCACAACAAATCTAAAAATTCATATGTAACCTCAACTCACTTTAGTGGTACAGATATTGTGACAGAGATACTTCTCAATTACATATGCACATGATGTTGGGTTCATATATTTAAGATGTTTGCTAGGCCTGTACATAATGTTGGGTTCATATGCCCATTGAAAGTTGACTTGTTTTCAATGTAACCTAAATTGTGTTATTTTATTTTTATTGATGAGGTATAAGTTTACACTGTTAATGGTATAAGTTGTACTTATAGATTAAGTATGGTATATTAATCTTTTCATTTTATGCAGATTTTTTAATTTTTTTAAATTTATTTTATTTTATTTATTTTTATTTTTCTACGAAAAAAAAATGTTATATGATATTTATTTTTTTTTGTAAAATTTTGTATTGAAATTTCAATTTTATAAAAATATCTTAAAAGAGATTTTACAAATGATGGTAATTGAATTACTTTATCCAAATAAGAAATTTGAAATTCAAGGGAATTGAATTGCTTTATCCAAACAAAATATTTTACAAATAAAAGGGATTGAATTGATGCAATTAAAATTCTTTGAATTTCAAATACTTTAAAATTTTAAAATATTTTATCCAAACACAACCTTAGTCTTTTTGTTTTTAGTTTGTTAGAGTTAGTTAGATTCTCGCCAATATGCTACTTTGCGTTGAACACTAAACTGATTTATATATATATATAGGGGATATATTTAGTGAGAGTAATTTTTATTGTGAGAGTGTGAGAAGAGTAAATTTTAATCATATAATTATATATGGATGGTTAAGATTAAAAATTACTTGAAGATCATGTGATCACTTAAAAAAATCACATGTATTTATGTTTTAATCTTAATCATTTATATAAAATCTAATAGTCAAAATTTACTTTTTTCACCTTTATAATAAATATTTCTCTCGTTAGAATAAGATATTATATATATATATATATTATTCAATGAAGGAATAACACTCAGTGATTCATTTTCTTAAACTCTAATCTTGATATGATATCAGAAGTGATGTGATTTTCTCTCAGTATCAGTACCTACTGTATCTGCTGACTTCTCAGTTGTCTCAGGCCTCAAAGCTAATCATGGAGCCGCCTGATCCTTCTCCATCTACAGGTATTGTTTTATTTGCTAGATATTATTCTTTTCTTGCTAATCCAAATGTTTGGATACTGGATTCTGACGCTACTAGTTACATAGCTTGCACCCTCACTCATTTAATTCATTCAAAACCTTTACAACACGCTTTTGTCACTGTCCCTGATAATACAAAAGTTCCTGTTTCCTCTTGAAAACCAGCTTGTCTTCAAGATTATGCTTGCAACACGTACAATGTTACGAAACATAGATACTGAAACAAACACGGGACATGATAAAAATATGAATATGAGGACATATTAAAATTAAAAAATTGTAGGATAGATACACACCATTTATATATAATTAAAAATTTTAAAAAAAAATTCCTAATTTATAATATAATATATATAAGTTTTAATATTTATAATATCTTGACATATATTATATGTGTCATTATTTACTATTTAGTAAATCTCTCACAAAAAATATAGAGCATTATTTTTATTGATATTTATCAAAAATTCTTCGAAATCAACTTGTCTTAATAAATTAGCCATATACAAGTATATGTATAACAAAAAAAAAATTAACTAAAGAGAGTATCTAAGGATTAACTCCATTTTGCTTTCCATCAGGTACGATGGTGGCACGATGACTTAGTCGCAGATGGAGGTAGATAGTTAGATGGTAAGGGTGGCCTCACAGTGAAAAACATCCTGGTTAGGATAAGTAGTACGGGTAACTGAGTAATTTAGCTTGGATAATTGATAATTAGTATTTGGTAAATGGGTATATCACTTTTTTTAATTTTTTATTTTAAATGGTAATTAAGTTTCTTTTTTAAATTTTAAATTGAATGTGTCATGCAGTATCCTCAACGTGTCCAAACCAAAGAAAATATTTTTTTAATTAGACACTTATGGACACATACGACACATGTGTCGTACGTGTGTCATTGTGTGTCTGACACACGGACATAACACTGAAATGGTGTGTCTATGCTTCATAGGTACAATGTCCATATCCTCTCTTTATCCTATCACTAATCATGTCTCTTATCATCGATTATCCACTTCCTATAGACATTTTGTTCTATAGATTTCTTCCATCTTTGAACTCCAATATTACCATTAGGTAGTGAAATATCCAGAGTGGCAAAAGGCAATGACAGAAGAATTATCAGCCATGGAAGCAAATAATACATGGATTATTGTCCTTTTACCCCTTGGTAAGCATACCATAGGGTGTCGCTAGATTTATATGGTCAAATACAAATCTTATGGCATATTAGAAAGGCACAAAGTCAAACTAGTGGCCAAAGAATATACACAATAGGCTAGGGTTGACTTCACGCACACCTTCTCCCCAGTTGCAAAATTAATTATATTTCAAATTCTATTATACATTGCTACTGCCAACAGTTGGAAGCTGCTAGAATTAGACATTAATAATATATTTCTTAATGGCATGGCGATCTGTTTGAAGCAGTGTACGTAGATATGTCTCTTGTCTATTCGAGAAAGGGGGAGAATCTAGTGTGTAAACTTAACAAACCCCATCTATGGCCTATGTCAAGCTTTTAGGCAGTGGTTCCATAAGTTTTCAACAGCCTTAATCTCAAATGAATTCATGCAGTCTAAAAATGACTACTCCTTGTTACTACCGACTCTAGTCCTATATTGGTTGTTTTGCTGGTATACGTAGATGACATCATCATTGTAGGTCCCAATTACCAAGCAATGATTAATAAAGTCAAATCAACCTTACAGAAGTTAATCAAGTTGAAAGTCGTTGGGTATCTCAAGTATTTTTTAGGGTTGGAAATTGCTCATTCCTCTCTGGGCATCTCCTTATCTCAATCCAAACACATTTTATCAATAGTTAAGGATACCAATTTTCTTGAATGTAAGCAAGCAATGTTACCTACGAATCCTAATCTCAAGATCAATGCCACTGATGGTATTCTCAGTGATGATTCCATGTATTGCAGGACGACTGGTAGGTTGATGTATCTTACTTTTTCTCATCTTGATATTTGCTACACAATGAATAAATTGAGCTAGTATATATCAAAACCAAGGACGCCTCATTTGAAGGCTGTTCATAATCTCCTTCATTATTTGAAGAGATCCCATGGCCAAGGTCTGTTATTCCCTGCTACTTCATCTCTTAAGCTCTTCGCTAATGCTGATACTGGCTAGGGGAATTGCTTGGACACTAGACACTCCGCCATCGATTATTGCATGTTCCTTGACGAGTCACTCATCTCCCTAAATATCAGGCATTAGCCAATGTATCTAGTGAAATAATTTGGATTTCCACCTTACTTTGAGATTTTAGGGTGACTACTAACTCAGCCTTGGTACTTTATGATAATCAAGTTGTGATTCACTTGGCCTCTAATCCTACATTTCTTGAAAGATACAAATATGTGGAGATCAATTACCATTTCATAAGAGAGAAATTCAATGCTGGTTTGATATAGTACATATGAGATTTGCACATTAGTTAGCAGACATGCTTACTAAGCCTATTCCAACTGCTTAGTTTCTCACATTATTATCCCAAGTTGGGAATCTCAGATATATACTTCCTACCTTGAGGGGGAGTATTAAACCACATACACAACTCTTTGTAAATTAGTTTAGTTATAGATCAATTAGTCTTTTTGTTTTTAGTTTGTTAGAGTTAGTTAGATTCCCGCCAATAAGTTAGTTTATGCTGAACACTTAACTGATGCTTATATATATATCATTCAGTGAAGGAATAACGCTCAGTGATTCATTTTCTCAAACTCTAATCTTGATATAAGGTGTTGCCGAATTAACATTATTAAATATATGTGGTAGTCAAATTAAAAAAAAAGGATTAGAAGCAAGTATGGCAATGTTAAGAAATCCCAAGCACATGCAACAAAGTAATTTTATTTTATTTTATTTTTAAAACCATTACATTACACATATCCTAGCATAATTTTCTCAATCCAAGGGTTGCAAGGCTAGCACTTGAGCTGGTAATAGCAAATTCTAAAACAAGTATACCTAATGTGATGGTGAAACAAGTCTGTATAAGGGGTTGAATCAAGGCACCTATAAAATCAACTTTTACAAAATCGAATTAAAATGTAATTCTCACATATATAAGATATCTTATGCGTAAAGATAAAATGCTTGATAATAGAACCAATAGTTAAAGCAAACTTTAGAAAATGACACACAAAGATGATATGACTTATCAGATATTATGAGACAACTTGTTAGACACGATGAGATGCTTAACAAAAACACACTTTAACACACAACAAACTAGATCAAACAAGCAAGCAAAAATAGAAAGAGCAAGGGAAAATAAAGATTGGTAAGAGATTTTATACTGGTTCGATTTCTAATGTGGAGTCTACATCTAGTTCCCACCCAAGATGTGATTTTTCCACTATTCAATCACCAAATAGTCATTGAATTTCTCAGCCTCTTCAAGTTAGATACAATTAGTTTTCTTCCACCCTAGCCTCTCTAAACTAGATATCGAGTAATTTTCTTCAACTCTAACCTCTCCAAGCTAAAAAGCACAACCTAACAAGAATTTACAAGAAAAGATGAAAGATTTCTACACTCTCAAAGTGTTTATACTCACAAATATGCTCAAGAAAATAATTACAAGAATGATTCTCAAAGAAAGCATAAGTTGAACGTTTTTCTTCTCCTCTGGTTTGTTGGTTTTTGCTTCTCTAATATGCTGCCCATATATAGAGAGAGATTATAGTGACATTGGAGGACTTTGTCCAATAGGTGCAAAACAAATTTGAAAAAGTGCTCTTGTCTTCTTGCAAGATATTTTCAAAAGAATGACTCCTTATTCGTCCAACTATGATCCTTGTTTCTTGGGCACAAATTTTTTTAACGTTGCAACACCTTTTGCAATGCTTTGAGAATATTACACAAAGTTATAGACTCATTTGATTTAAAGCTTTTTGCATCAGTATGAGATATCTCATAGTCTTTATCAAGCAATTCATCCTAGAGACTCATCACAAAATTTTCACTGCAACTCATTGATAGAATTTTGAGCAAACATGTCTTCAATTTACATGCATCATCAATAATTCTTTCCTTGAGTTGCTTCCTCAAAATGGAATCTTTAAGCCTTCTCAAATATCTTTTCTTTATAAATTCTTCTAAGATATTTGAAAAATTATTTCTTCAAGAATCAACACTTTGCAACCTTCAAAAGTAGAAGCGCCACTTATTTCTTCATTGTCCAGCTTCCTCAATTTAATATTGTTGCCTTCCATGGAATCTTCAAACTTTCACAAATTATCTTTTCAATTATTTTCATGAATCTTCAAGAACTTGAATCTTCCAATTATAACTCTATGCAAGCTACGACTCATAAGTCTTATTACAACAAAACTTCTAGTAGCTCATATGAATGTCTCATCTTTTCTTCTTAGCATCTCTACATCTTGCCCTCAATTCCTCAAAGATAGTTCTTTAAAGTCCTATATAATACTCTTGATCACAGAGATCAAATGGACACATAAAAAATCACTATGCATTATGTTTGTTATCATCACTTAAGAAATATATCAAGTTAGAAACCTTGAGCTAACATAATGATCTCTTTGTGCCTTAGCTAGGGTGATCACGCGTTGGACAGGGTTGGGTAGAGTTGAGAGATTCATTTTTTCTTTTTTATCAACCCGAACTAAATCAACCCAATCAAGTTAGATTGGATTGGGTCACTGGATTGGCATTTTCTTTTTAGAAAATATTCTACCAAAACAACGTTGTTTTATATTAAATTTAAAAAAAAAATATCAAAACAATATTTTGTACCAAAATAATTATATATATATGTCAAAATCTATTAGGAAATCTGATAAGATCTGATTCAGATTAGTTTATTAGGAAATTCTGTTAGAATAAATCTAAATCAATTAGATTCAGATTAGAAGTTAGAATAAAATATGATTTAATCAGATTTTAGATAGGAAATCTTTTCTGTTTTTATTTTATTCTCTGTACAATAGATTTGGATATCTTTCCTTTACCAAATCTATCTATAAGTATCTTGTTTATGTTTTAATAAAATTATCTGAGAATAAAAAAGTATTCTCTTATCAAAACCTATATGGTAACAGAGCCTCCTGCTCTGGACCATCTTCTGCAATGGTGAAAACGGCAATGACCGGTGCAACACCTTCAACGACCTCCTTGGATTCATTTAGGAGAAGAATTATGATGCACAATCCTAAAATCTCCACAATTCAGGAAGTTGAAGGTTCAACTTTTGTGATTAAAGGAAAGGATTCAGACAGAAAAAAGAAACCATGGTGTGAACATTTCAAAAAACCATGGCATACAAAGGAGAATTGTTGGAAACTCCATGGCAAACCACCAAACTGGAGAAAGAAATCCAGCAGAGAAACTCATGCTCTTAAGACCTAAATTAATTCTGAGGCATCTTCATTCACAAAGGAACAATTAGAACACCTGTACAAATTGTTTTCTCCAAACATGTTAGTTAATCCATCTTGTTGTTTGGCACAAAAAGGTATGTATCTCACTGCTACTCTTTTTAGTACCACATTGAATTCAAAAACTCCATGGATCATTGATTTTGGAGGAACTGACCATATGACAAATTGTTCAAAATTGTTTTCATCTTATAGTCCTTGTGCAGGCAATAGAAAAATCAAAATTGCCAATGGGTCTTTCTCTGCAATAGCCAGAATTGTCTCTGTTCCTCTTTCTCATTCCTTAATTCTTCATAATGTTCTTCATGTTCCTAACTTGTCATGCAATCTATTATCTATTAGTAAAATAACTGTCGACCTTAAATGTTGTGTTGTTTTTTATTCCTCACATTGTAAATTTTAGGAATTGAATTCGGGGAAGATGATTGGTAAGCTAAGGAGATTGATGGACTCTATATCTTTGAAGATGAACCTGACTTGAGTAGACAATCTTAACAACATACCTGTTTCAATTATGTTTCTGTTTCTAGGGATAATGAAATAATGTTGTGGCATTATAGGTTAGGCCACCTAAGCTTCCTTTATTTAAAACGCTTGTTTCCTGAATTTTTCAAGAATAAAAATGTATCTCATTTTTTCTGTGAAATTTGTCAATTTTCTAAACATCACCGCACTTCTTATTTGCCTCAACCTTATAAAGCATCCAATCTGTTTATCATAATCCATAGTGATGTTTGGGGACCTAATCATGATTCTACACCTTGAGGACGATGGTTTGTCACGTTTATTGATGATCATATTAGGCTGACTTGGGTGTACTTGATGAAGGAAAAGTCTGAAGTGGAAATAGTTTTCAATTTTTTTTTTAAGATGGTGGAAACACAATTTCAAGAAATAATTAAAATTTTCAGAAGTGATAATGGTAAAGAATACTTTAACAAACATCTGAGCCATTTTTTCATGGAAACAGGAATTGTTCATCAAAGTTCTTGTACTAATACTCCTCAACAAAATGAGGTGGCTGAGCGGAAAAATAAACACTTGTTAGAGGTGGCTCGAGAATTACTTTTTCAAAACAATGTACCTAAATATCTTTAGGGAGAGGCTATTTTGACTGCAACCTATTTGATTAATAGAATGCCTAGTAAGGTTTTAAATTTTAAAACCTCTTTTGATGTGTTTCTGCATTTTTTTCCAACAAATAGGCTTTCAACTTTTTTACCCCTAAAAATATTTAGGTGCACAGTATTTGTCCATATACATGACCGCAATCACATTAAACTTGACCCTTAAGCAAAGAAGCGTGTGTTTATTGGGTATGCTCCTAATAAAAAAGGATACAAGTGTTTTGATCCCATCTCTAAAAAAGTTTTTATAACTATGGATGTCACATTTTTTCAGTCAACATCTTTTTTTAATACTCATCTTCAGGGGGGAGAAAAAATGAAGACTCAACACAATATTTTCAACTTAAAAACTCCACACCTTTTAATATTAATGAGTTAAGTGTTTTAAATGATGAAGACACAAGTGGTTTATCTCTAATGTCGAAACATGAAAATTTTAAAAATTTTGAACCCTATGTAACGAATATAAATGAGACAGGTACCACTGGGAGAGATTCAAGATTTTTTGACATTGTCAGCTCAAGGAGGAAAACTACTCAAAGAGATGAGCCCCATAATCCTATGCACTGTCATGAGTCTTTCAACCCACCAAGTAATATTTTTCCTGAGCCTATACAAATTACTCAATCTATTTCAGATCCTTTGAGTCATGAGTCTAAAACCACTGAGTTAAATGAATTTAGTCTTCCCATTGCCATTTGAAAAGGTGTAAGGTCATGCACCAAACACCCCCTGTCCAACTTTGTGTTATATAAAAATCTGTCACCTGTTTTTCGTGCTTTTACTTTACAATTGTCATGTATGGAGATTCCAAAAAATGTACAGGATGCTCTAGAGGTTCCTGAGTGGAAGGAAACTATCTTGGAAGAGATGAAAGCCCTTGAAAAGAATCAGACATGGGAATTGGTGGATCTGCCAAGAGGAAAGACAACAGTAGGGTACAAATGAGTGTTTGCCATTAAATATAGGTCAGATGAATCACTTAAGAGATACAAAGTTCAATTGGTTGCTAAAGGTTTTATTTAAACCTATGGCATTGATTACTTAGAGACATTTGCACCTGTTGCAAAGTTGAACACTATTAGAGTACTTCTATCTCTTGCCACAAACTTGGACTGGCCTTTACAACAACTGTATATGAAGAATGCATTTTTAAATGGTGATTTGGAGGAGGAAGTGTATATGGATGTTCCCCCTGGTTTTGAAAAGAAGTTCAGTCAGAAGGTATGTAAGCTGCAGAAATCTCTTTATGGACTAAAGCAGTCACCAAGAGCTTAGTTCGAGAAATTCACTCAGTTTATTAAGAATCAAGGCTACACACAGGGACAAGCAGATCATACTATGTTTGTAAGGCACTCGGTTGAAGAAAAAATTGTTGTACTAATTGTATATGTGGATGACATAATTCTCACTGGAGATGATTTGTCAGAAATGAACTAATTAAAAAAATCTATCTCTGTAGCATTTGAGATAAAGGATTTAAGATCCTTAAGATGCTTTCTTGGGATGGAGATTGCAAGATCAAGAAAAGGAATTGTTGTCTCTCAAAGGAAGTACGTCCTTGACCTTCTTATAGAAACTGGAATGAGTGGTCGTACGCCAGCAGATACTCCAATTGATCCTAACCGAAAGCTTGGAGATGATAAGAAGGGTGAACCTGTGGATACTTCTCGTTATCAAAGGCTTATTGGAAAGTTAATCTACTTATCACACACTCGAATAGATATTGCTTTTGCAGTAAGCTTAGTAAGTCAATTTATGCATTCACCTTATGAGGAACATCTTGAGACAGTTTATAGAATCCTAAGATATTTGAAAAGTGCACCAGGTAAAGGCCTATTTTTCAGAAGAACTACATTGCAGACCATTGAGACCTACACAGATGCTGATTAGGCCGGATCAATCACAGATAGAAGATCTACATTAGGATATTGCACTTTTGTATGGGGAAACTTAATCACATGGCAGAGTAAAAAAATAAAATATGGTTGCAAGAAGTAGTGCTAAAGCAGAATATAGAGCTATGGCTCAGGGAGTCTGTGAAATGCTTTGGTTAAAAAGGATTCTTGAAAAGTTGGCAATGCCTATCAACCTGCCAATGAAGCTATACTGTGACAACAAGGCTGCCATAAGTATTGCTCAAAATCTAGTGCAGCATGATCGTACTAAACATGTGAAAATCGATAGACACTTCATTAAAGAAAAGATTGATGATGAAGCTATCTGCCTGCCATTTGTTCTAACCACACAGCAACTAACAGATATCCTCATCAAAGGATTGTTCTGAACTAACTTTGAACATCTTGTAAACAAGTTGGGCTTGATAGATATCTATGCACCAACTTGAGGGGAGTATCGAAATCTGTTAGGAAATCTAATAAGATCTGAACAGATATGATTTAGATTAGTTTATAAGGAGATTCTGTTAGAATATCTGATAAGATCTGATTCAGATTAGTTTATTAGGAGATTCTGTTAGAATAAATCTAAATCAATCAGATTCAGATTAGAAGTTAGAATAAAATCTAATTTAATCGATTTTAGATAGGAAATCTTTTCTATTTTTTTTTATTTTTCGTACAAATGATTTGGATATCTTTCCTTAACCAAATCAGTATATAAGTATCTTGTTTATCTTTCAATAAAATTATCTCGAGATAAAAAACTATTCTCTTATCAAAACCTATATATATATATAATAATAATGATAATAATAATGATAATAATGATGATGATAATGATGATAATAATGATAATAATGATGATGATAATGATGATGATGATAATGATAATGATGATGATGATAATAATAATAATAATAATAATAATAATAATATATAATAATAATAATAATAATAATGATAATGATGATGATGATGATGATAATAATAATAATAATAATAATAATAATAATAATAATAATAATAATAATAATAATAATAATAATAATAATAATAACAAGAAGAAGAAGAAGAAGAAGAAGGTGATTGAGTTAGGGTGGATTTGATCAAGTTGAAAGAAAAATCAAAATTCAATACCCGAACTAATTCATGTTAAGTTGGGTCAGGTTCAATAAAAGTCTACTCGACTATCCAACCTAAGTCATATTTTATATATTGGTTTCAACTAAATTGGTCGCGTCATTGGGTCAAACTAGACTCATGATCACCCTAACCTTAGTAGTTACACTGACCTAAAAGTTAATGAAGGTTAATTAATAATCATAGCCTACCTTATTTACCTCATATAAATTACTACTTTATATAATCGTATTCACTTAAATTATGACTAAGCAATTATCCCCTCCTTGAAATAACCGTTTTACCTTCATCGTGCATAAGATGGAATTTTATTGGAAAGTGCATGATGCTACATTGCTACTAGTAAATCTTGAACATAATGTGCAAATTAAGACTTTGCCATTAGTACATAGAAGGGTTCCTTTTATAATACACAAAAAATAGCTGTAAAGTTTAATTCAAGAGTGGCACTAGCCAATTAACATTAACATATACCAATTCCAATACATAATACAACGTGAAGGTTTAAACTAACTCACAAAGTAATAATTAAAATTTTAAATATTTTATAGTATTTTCTCAAAAAACTTTAAAATGTATTTAGTTTTGTATTTGCTCCTTCTCTGACTCATTTGGGTGATTGGCGAGGGCTTGAACACGTCAAATAACATGGTAGTAGGAGTACCTATGAAACACTTTGACACTCAAGCCAGTGATAAAATAGGGTGGTGAGAGCTAAAAGTAAAGAGTGAGAGAAAGAAAGAACAACTCCCTGAATGATGTAATCACCTCTTATTTATAGTAGCCAAGAAAGGGGTGTGTACTAAGCACTCTAGTGATCACTACTATGGGTAGAAATGAGCCAGACAAGGCTAAGCCTTACCTTAAATAGGCTTGGCCTATTTCTTAAATGTAAGACCTGAGTTTGGTCTATTTATCTAACATAAGCCATTTTTTAAGACATGCCTTGACCTGAAAGCCTGTGCACTATAAGAATTTTATAAATTAGCTACCAAATTTAGCTACGAAAACTTTTGGTAGCTAATTCGTAGCTAATTAGCTACGGATTAGCTACGGATTAAATTTCTATAGCAAAATTTCAAATACAGGAAGTTAAAAATACTATCAATAAATAGTTACATATTAACTACGGTTTAACTACGAAAAATTTTGGTAGCTAATTCGTAGCAAATTAGCTACAAAATAAAATTTCCTAGCTAAATTTAGAATCACAGAGAAAATTTTTATTAAGCAAATAGCTATGGAATTGCTGCAATTTAACTATGAAATTTAACTAAGAAAATTTATTTCGTAGCTAATTCGTAGCAAATTAGTTATGGATTAGCTACCAAAATTTTTCGTAGCTAAATTTCAATTGCATAAATTTTTTTTGGACTAAATCAGCTATCTTTAATCTTGTACACGCGCCCAGACTAAACTTTCCCAAATCTCAAATTCCTCCTCTGTCCTTCCCTCCCATCCTCCCACTTACGTCTGTCATCTCATCCTTTCCCTTTCATTAACTTTACCAATTATCTTCATTCTTTCTCTCTCTCTCATTCACTTGCTCGTTCTCTTTCTTGCTCGCTCATCTCTCTCACTTGCTCGTCCTTCCCTCCCATCCTCCCACTTTTGTTTGCTCTCGCTCATCTCTCTCGCTTATCTCTCTCGCTCGTTTGCTCTCGCTCGTCTATCTTGCTCGATTTGGTCTATTCTGACCATCTTCTTTCTTTTCTATTTCTTTGATTCTCACTCACTTTCTCTCTCATTTTTGTGTTGCTGAAAAATAGAGGAATAGGGCAAGAAAAAGAAAAGAAAGGGAAGAAAGAGGGAGAGGTAAAGCTTGAAGAATCAAAGGGAACAAAGGAAAACCATGGGGTAGGGGTTTTTTGCTAACTTTTACCTTATCTTTTCTTATTGATTTTGTGTTTGAAATCTGGTCCATGGAGCTAAACAAGCTCACGACCAGAGCTAAACCAGAAAGGGATTTTTAATTTTTATGTTGTGCTCCTATTTATTTTATCTTGTTTGGTCCTAAATTTTCCTTGAGATTTTGAATGAAAGCTTGTGGTATTGGTTGATGTTTGAGGCTCTAATGTTCACGGATGAGTTGGGTTAGGAGCAAAATATATTATGTTTGAATTGTTCATATAAATTCTAATGAGATTTATGTTGAAATTGTAATGGTTTTAGAGATATGTATGACCAAGTTTTACTTGTTTGTATGTCTCACCTGAATGCCCTATTTGAGACCAGATTTGTACTCATTTTTATACTTGATTTAATGAGAGCCAACCTATTAACACATAGTTTATTATTAATTCTAGCTTCCTGTATTCTATCATAAAACCACAAATCAAACCTAATTATATTATGGACCGTGGGTGTACATTAACCCTGAGATCCAAACCATATTGGCCTAGTCTACACACACAATAAGAGGGCATGTTCTATAGTTTTAGTTTTAGCTTGGCAATGGGGGCATAGTTGATTTGTGATGATTCTCCTTATGAACAAATTAGCTCTCATATTTATAGCACTGTGACACGCTTTTCACCAAAATAACTTAATTTTTTTGAGGAATGGGAGGTTGCCATAAAACACCCTAGACTTGTGCAGGTGTAGGAAAAAATGAGGATGTATTATCCTTCCTTTTACACTGATCCTGTTTTGCTACATAGTACCCCGTTTTAACAGCATATTCATCAGCTTTAGTAAGGCCAAACTAGGACATCCTTTTTTCTAGTCCAATTGATTGATGTTTTAATGGCATTAATAACCATTTGAGGTGGAAGCATATCTTTCAATTTCCTCAAGTCTCATTTATTATTGACAGGGGTCCATCTGTGCACTAAGTTTCATATGAGATGGATTGCATTGTTCCATTAGAATCCATTTTTTAGAACACCAGTTATCATTCCATACATTTATATTTTGGCCATCCCCTGCAACACATCTTCCTTTCTTTTTAATTAGCTCTCTACCCAGTAGTAGGCTTCTCCAGACCCAAGATGGATTCCTCCTAATAGGAGCTTCTAAGAAATCTTTTCCAAGATAGTACAATCCTTTTAAAATCTGGACCCATAAAGAGTTAGGAGATTTGAAGGCTCTCCAGGCTTGTTTAGCTATAAGTGATATATTAAAGTAGTTGAAGTCTTTGAATCCTATTCCACTGTCCCTCTTACTCCATGTAAGTTTCTCCCAGCTTCTCCAATGTATTCCTCTAGCTTTTCCCAGTTGACTCCACCAAAATCTCCCATTTTGTAACTGCAAGTTTCGATTGAACCAGTTCACAGACAGCCTTTAATAGACCAACTTTTAGTTTTTGTAATATTAAAATTATGTGCAACTAGTTTACTATTACATCTTTTCTACTTTGACGAGTCACTATGAACTACTGCACATGGAAAACTCTAAGTTCATTTAATCGTTTATGCATGCATGATGTTTATTTTGTTTGTTTGTTTTTGCTCATATTTATTGACAGTGACACTGGATGGTATGATGTAATTGGGAAAAAGGGTTTATCTATACTAAATTATTCTTTTCAATGGAAACGGTAGTTTAATTTGCCACTACTAATTCTTTAGTATTGATTACCATGTTTTCACTAGGATTATATCTTGGTATCACCATATTAGATATCAAAATAGAATTCCAATGTGGATATCTTGAGTTGTGAACTTATTAAAATTTTTTGATACAGAGTGTCTTTTTTGTTGAGTTCTTGATAGCATATTGTTGAATAATGTGCAAAAGTGTAGCAGCAATGTAAATTTACAATTTTAAAATTTTTTAACTTTTGTTTAACTGAATAGTAAGGCTAAAGTGGTAAAACAAAAAATGGAAACCAAATTCTGGAATCGCCAATATAAGTACCATAGACTACAGATATGGATACAGATATGTCTTAACATATATTTAACTATTTTTATCATTTTAAAAATTATAAATGAATTGTAACCAAGAAAGAAGAATGAGACCAGAAGAAGGGGACTGAGGGCTGAGGACACATATGAAGATGTGGGGGAGGGGAGGAGCTTTAATATTGTTACCAAATGGCTTCCAAGACTCAAGAGGGGGTGAATTGAGTATAAAAACTTTTTCGCAAAACCTCTTTTTAATTAAAATGAATATCAAAAGCTTAATAAATAAATGCACGAAAGAATGAGAAGAAGAAAAGAAAACAATAAAGAAACTAAAATAAATGTGTAATAAAATAAATTGCATAAAATAAAAAGATTAGGGAAAAGAGAAGCAGCACATATTTATCCCGGTTCGACCACTAACCCACTTGTGGTCTACGTCCATCCTCGAAAGCCGAGATTTTTCACTAAGTATACAAGCTTCAATAGGTGCTTGCTACTGACAAATTAGAGCATTTTTCACACACAACACTAAACCCTTGTGCTAAAGTCTCAACACAAACAATAGGATACCTCACCCTTATACAAACCTTGAGGGATACCTCACCTCGATATAGATTATCGAAAAATAAGATAGATGAAGAGAAACTCTCAAACAGAGTATGTAATACAAGTTGAAGTGCTAATAGAGCTCTCACGAAATATCTCAAAGTTTTTAAGCAAGAAGAGCGTAGAAAATAGTTTTCACAAAGACAGAGTAATCGAAAATAGTTCGAAATAATAGATCATGGAAAACGTGACCCAGTTTGCTATTTATAGGAAAACTAGGTTAAACAAATTGGGTATAATTAATGTCATTTAAAAACAAATTTGAAAGTTGTCTGTTTCCATTTTCGTAAACTGTTCTCCGTGTTTATTCGAATAAAGCGAAGGCTTATTCGAATAACACTGTTTCTAAAAAACTCATTCAAGATGGGTTATTCGAATAACCAACCTGTTATTCGAATAACTTTGTTAAAACCAGAGTTTGTGAAAACGCACGTTTATTCGAATAAAGACTCATCTATTCGAATAACATGTTTTAAAAGAAGTTCAGAGAGAAGGGTTTTATTCGAATAGTGTATGATCTATTCAAATAACTTACTTAAGGCTAAGTTCTGAAAACTTCATTTATTCGAATAAAAGACGGTTTATTCGAATAGCCATTTATAAAACAGATTTCTGAAAAGCCTTGGTTATTCGAATAACGGGGTATTTATTCGAATAACATTTTTTAGAAAACAAACCACGTGAGCATGATTATTCGAATAAGCAAAGCTTTATTCGAATAACTCAGTTTAAAAAAGAGTTTCAAAAGGATGTTTTCAAGGATACTGAGTTTAAAACAATTTTTCTCTTTTCTTTCAAAAACAACGAGATATCAATGTGAGCTCCGTACAATAGATCCTAAGTCCTAATGCTAAACAAAAATATAAACTCGGATTTGATCTATATATCATCTTCATTTATTCTTCCTATTTGTTATCATCAAAACAAGTCTTCACAGATGAGCATCAAACACATTCTCCCCCTTTTTGATGATGACAAACTATCAATAAGACTATCAAAGAGAAAAGCATTAGTGCATATAATTGGAATTCACAGAAGGTATAAAAGCTTACTCCCCTTCTTTAAATAAGAGGTAATATATATCGATAAGTGCTAGCTGCTCCCCTTTCAATTTGAATCCAATCCTATTTAAAAAATACCTGTCTTTTCTCAATTAAAGTCAAGTGATCAAATATTTCTCCCCTTTTTTGTCATGAGCAAAAAGGAAGGGTAAGTCCCATAAACATATAGCAAAGTGTAGAAAAGGGAACAAATTCAAATCAAGAAATATCATTTATGCATTAATAAAATGGTTCAAATACACAAGCCAGAAAATAAATTACATAGATCCAAACACAAACAGCCTAAGAACAAAAGAAAACTAAAAGTAAGCATCTGGAGTTGGTGGTGAAGACGCTGGTGCAGGAGCAGGTGAAGCAGATCAAAGAGCCGCAACCTCACGTTCAACGCCTTCTATTCTGTCAAATAGAATAGAGAAGGTATATTCCATGTAAGCTCGGTTGTCTTGCAAGGTGGCCATGATCTGTTCCAAAGTGACAGGAGCAGGTGCATCAACAGGTACATCAGCAGGAGCAGCAGGGGCATCAACAGGGTCAAGCTCGTCCTCAGCAACCTCATCTGGGTACACCCAACCTTCATCGGTTTGAATCATCTTCATCTTTCGTAAGGTGTGAGCGCCAAAGACGTTGTGATGAGTCAGAGCAATAGCCCGCTCAGTCTCCAAGACCTGAGGATACTTGCTCAGCAAGGTAGTGACGATGATGCCATAAGGTAGGTCTGATTTGTCCTTGCCCTTGGCCCTCATCATGTGCCTCATGATGAACACAGGCCAGTTGACCTGATGGCCATTCTTCAGAAACCATAGCATGAAGACATTTTCCTCGCTGAGGTAGGCGTAGTTTCCACCGCGAGGAGCCAGAATGTGAGCATAGGCGTAGTGCAGAAGCCTATCTTGGCTTTTCAGCATTCCACTCTTGAGGCCTTTATCAGGAAGAGCCAGGCCAGGCTTCAGTAGGTCCTCAACTGCTTGAAGTTTGTTGAAGTCTTCAAGGAAGGGCGTTTCATCCTCTTCAACAAGGGCGCCAGAGAACTGCAGCCCGAACAGAGTTAACCAGTCCAGCGGTGTGATCACTATGTTTTGATCACATACCTCAGAAAGGAGATTCTGGCCGTCGAAAGCCAGATTGCAGAAGAACATCTTCACTAAGGCTGGGTAGATGGTGGCCCGGTGAGAGCAAAGCTGAAGAACTCCCTGGTTTTGCAGCAGGGTCAGGAAGTTGAAGTCCCGATGCTGCTGGAAGAAAGATAGATCCAGATACTTGGGTTGAACCAAGTTTCACTCCCAGAAGTGAGAGAAGAAACGTGCACGGTGCTCTTCATTGGAGGAGAGCCTTCGAAGATCAAGCGGGTTGGTGCCTGGAGCATTCTTCGTGCGTGGACGCTTGCTAGAGGAGGAGGCCATGGAGGAAGGTGTAAGAGAAAGAGGAAGAGACCCAGATAGTGAAAGGTTTGGAGAGGGAGGAGTGAAGAGCCAGAGAAGAGTAGAGAAGATGGAGGGTGAAAGGCTTTGGGCGCGCAGGGGTTTATTTAAAGAACCCCGTGTTTATTCGAATAAACAGAGGTTTTATTCGAATAAACCTTGCAGGAAAGGTGAATAGACAGGCGCGTAGGAAGCTGAAGAGGTGAGGCAGCTAGGGTTTATTCGAATAAGAGGTGTTCTATTCGAATAAAACGACTGGGAAAGCCAAGCGTTTTGGCTAGCTGAAAGGGTTTATTCGAATAACTATGGGAGTTATTCGAATAGACTGAGGCCAAACAGTCAGCACTGATAGAACAAGGTTCAGGTTATTCGAATAACCTGGGGTCTATTCGAATAACCTGGGGTCTATTCGAATAGACCGAGACCAAGATCAGAGACTGATAAAAAATAGACGCTGGTTATTCGAATAGAAAGGGGTTTATTCGAATAAGCAGAGGGCAGAAAGAAACACTGATAAGCGCAGGTTTCTGGTTATTCGAATAGAGAATGTTTTATTCGAATAAGCAGAGATGAAAAACACAGAAATAAGCAAAGGTATCAGTTTATTCGAATAAACTGAATTCTATTCGAATAAGGCTGATATATTAACACGCAGAGAATGAGTTTATTCGAATAACGCTTTGCTTATTCGAATAAAAACTCACACAGAAGCATATACATATATGAATTTTAAGGCATACAAACATGGTAATGATCAGCAGCAAATAAGCAATTCAAATATTTGATTGATCAATTATGCCCAATTCTCCTCGAATATAAAAGAATGCTTCTTTTGCTAAGGGTTTAGTAAAGATATCTATAAGTTGCTTAGATGTTTCAACAAACTCAAGAATGCAGTCCCCTTTTTGTACATGATCTCTGATAAAGTGATGTCTTATCTCTATATGCTTTGTTCTAGAATGCAGTATGGGATTCTTAGAGATATTTATTGCACTAGTGTTATCACATCTTATCGGGATGTGATCAAGCTAAAGACCATAGTCTAAGAGCTGTTGCTTCATCCATAGGATTTGAGCGCAGCAACTCTCGGCTGCAACATATTCAACCTCAGCGGTAGACAAAGCCACACTATTTTATTTTTTCTATGCCAAGAAACTAAAGAACTACCAAGCAAGTGGCATGTCCCACTAGTACTTTTTCTGTCCAATTTGCACCCAACAAAATCAGAGTCAGAATAACCTATTAGGCTACAAGAGGCACCCTTAGGGTACCATAAGCTCATTTGTGAAGTGCCTACTAGGTATTTCATTATTCGTTTGACAGCACTTAAGTGAGATTCCTTAGGGTTTTCCTGATATCTAGTACACATGCACACACTAAACATAATATTGGGCCTACTAGCAGTAAGATAAAGGAGAGATCCAATCATACCTCTATATTTCGTTATTTCTACTGATTTACCTCCTTCATCTTTATCCAAGTAGCAAGATGTGCCCATCGGAGTGGCCATGTGTTTAGCGCTTTCCATTTCGAATCTCTTGAGCAATTCCTTGCAGTATTTGGTTTGACTTATGAAAGTCCCTTCGTCCGTTTGTTTGATTTGAAGTCCGAGGAAGAAGTTCAATTCTCCCATCATTGACATTTCAAACTCATTCTGCATTGACTTAGCAAAATACCTTTAGATACATCACCGATAATTTGATCAAGGGAGTGATATTTGAAGTTCGCCATTCTTTAGGAAGTTCCAAAGCTTGCGAATCTTCTTGTCTTTGTTCATCCTCTTTCTCCTTGATTTCCTTTTCTTTACTGTCCAAATGTGTTTCCGCCAAGATTTCTGCAACATCATCAACAACAAGATCCTTTCTCGATCCACTTTGGTCAGTTTCATCAAATGCAACATGTATAGATTCTTCAATAGTTATAGTTCTTTTATTGTAAATGCAAAAAGCTTTACTATGATTTGAGTAGCCAAGAAATATACCTTCATCAGACTTAGCATCAAACTTGCCTAAATTATCTTTTCCATTATTTAAAACAAAACATTTGCAACCAAAAACATGAAAGTGTGAGACATTTGGCTTTCTTCCCTTATACAACTCATATGGGGTTTTCTTTAAAATAGGCCTTATAAGGGCTCGGTTCATTACATAACAAGTTGTACTTACAGCATCTGCCCAAAAGTATTTAGGAAGAGCAGCCTCATTAAGCATAGTTCTCGCCATTTCTTCTAAAGAACGGTTTTTCCTTTCTATAACTCCGTTTTGTTGCGGAGTTCTAGGGGCAGAGAAATTATGATTAATGCCATGTTCATCACAGTAATTTTCAAAAACATTGTTTTCAAATTCCCCACCATGGTCACTTCTTATAGAAGAGATTTGAAAACCTTTTTCATTTTGAATAATTTTGGCAAGTCTTTTAAAAGCTAGAAATGCATTGTTTTTATTTGCAAGAAATAAAGTCCATGTAAACCTAGAAAAATCATCCACAATCACTAAAGCATAGTAATTCCCACCAAAGCTCATAGTTCTAGAAAGTCCAAACAGATCCATATGCAAAAGTTATAAAGGTCTAGTGGTAGAAACTATATTTTTCGCTTTAAAAGAGACATTTATTTGTTTACCCTTTTGAAATGCATCACATAATTTATCTTTTATAAAATTAAGCTTGGGTAGTCCAATTACTAGCTCTTTAGAGACCAACTTCTTTAAGTGATTCATGTGAATGTGTGCAATTCTCCTATGCCATAACCATGAATCATCATTCTTACTCAAAAGACATTTCGCATCATTTGAAGATATATCATCAAGACTAATCATATAGATGTTGTTTACTCTATGACCAATAAATTTAACATGCTTGTCATTTTTATCTTCAATTATGCAACAGTTTGAATCAAATATAACTTTATTTCCTTTATCACATAATTGACTAATACTAAGTAAGTTGTGTTTCAAGTCTTCAACAAGCGGCACATTTTCAATGGAAAAGTTAGGGTTCTTACCGACTTTGCCGATTCCAAGAATTTTACCCTTGTTATTATCGCCATAAGTGATGTGTCCATGATTCTTGGGAATAAGTGCGGTGAACTTTGAGTCATCCCCGGTCATGTGCTTGGAGCAGCCGCTATCAAGATGCCAATTTGAACTCCTGGCTTTCAAGCACACCTACAACACAAGTTTAGTTTTTAATTTTTGGTACCCAAACTTTCTTGGGTCCTTGTGTGTCAGTTTTGGGTATAGTACCCTTGGGAACCCAAACCATTTTTGTTCTAACTTTTGTATTTATGTTTTTCCTTGCATTGCATGTTGAAGCACTATGTCCTTTTCTTCCACAATAAAAACATTTAATAAAAGGGCTACTTGAAATACTAGAATGCACAAAGAAATTTTTATAGAGTTTTTGTTGATTTTTCGAGTTATAACCTATCCCGGCTTTTTGAAAAACCACTCTTTGTCTTCCTAATAAAATATTTAAGTTATCCCTTCCAAAAGTGAATTTAGAAAGAGTATTCTTTAGATCTTCGTTTTCTTTTTCAAGTGTATGACATGAAGAACAAGAAGAGGAAGTAGAAGCATGTGAAGAATGATTTGTGCATGCATCAATGATTCCTAAAGTTTCGTTTTCAATTTTTAATTCTTCTATTTCTTTATTTAAAACAAGAATTTATTTTTCTAAAGAAGAAATTGTTTTCTTAGATGAAGAAATAATTTTTGTGAGTTTTAAAGATTCTTCATGTAATTCCTCAAAAGCATCTTGTAACTCATCGTAAGAAGGTAATAAAGTATTAGAACTTACCTCGTTTCGCTTTCTTCTTCATCTCCTTTTACCATGAGACACAGCTTGAGCTTCTTCGCTATCTGAATCTCAATTGAGTCCATGTCGTTTTCATCCCACGCTATGTAGGCTTTTCTTCCTTTTCTTTCCTTGAAGGGCTTCTTTTCAAATTTTTCCTTATTCTTTTGATAAACTGGGCACTCCATTTTCATGTGAATAGGTTTGCCACATTCATAGCAAGTTGGAGTCGATGAAGCTCCTTCGCCTTTGAAGTGTGTCTTTTTAGGAGGGAATGGAGGTCTTCTTTGCGTTCCCTTTTTCCTGAGAAATTTACCAAACTTTTTAACCAACAAACTTAAATTTTCTTCACTTACCTCAACGTTTTCTGAGCCTTCTTCATTTTCTTCATCATCATTGTCGATTAATGAAGAAGTGGCTTTGAGTGCTATTCCCTTTTTTCTTTTTATCATTCTCTTCGCTTTGGCTTAATCTGCTCAACTCTAACTCGTGCTCGTGAAGTTTTCCAAAGAGGGTAGCTAAAGTCATTGTGGACAGATCCTCGATTCGGATATGGTTATCACTTTGGGTTGCCAAATCCTGCTAAGACATCTCAACACTTTGTTAATCAAATCTTCATTAGAAAAGCTTTTGCCTAAAGATGCAAGATGATTAACTATGTGGGTGAACCTCTTTTGCATTTCCTGAATGCTTTCTCCTTGGTTCATTCTAAATAGTTCATATTCACGAGTTAGAGAATTGATTCTCGACCTCTTAACTTCACTAGTACCCTCATGGGTAACTTGCAAAGTATCCCACATTTCTTTAGCAGTTTTACAATTTGAAATTCTAAAAACTCATCATATCCCAAAGCAAAGAGTAATAATATTTTTGGCTTTTAAATTAAATTGAACTTTTCTTTTGTCTTCATCAGACCATTTATTTCATGGTGTTTCGGTCCTTACACCATCGACCTCATGTGTGGGTATAAAAGCGCCGTTTTCGACAGCATCCCAAACATCTAGATCAATAGCTTCGATGAAGATTTTCATTCTTTCCTTCCAATATGCGTAACCATCCCCATTGAAAAAGGGTGGTCGGTTTATGGAGGATCCTTCTGAAAAACCATTTGAAGAAGCCATATACTCTTGAAGCTGCTAAGCTCTTTATACAAGAGTCTAGCTCTGATACCACTTGTTACCAAGTGGCTTCCAGTACTCAAGAGGGGGGTGAATTGAGTATAAAAACTTTTTCGCAAAACCTCTTTTTAATTAAAACGAATATCAAAAGCTTAATAAATAAATGCACAGAAAGAATGAGAAGAAGAAAAGAAGCAATAAAGAACAGCGTAAAATAAATGTGCAATAAAATAAATTGCATAAAATAAAGAGATTAGGGAAAAGAGAAGCAGGCACAGTATTTATCCTGGTTCGACCACTAACCCACTTGTGGTCTACGTCCAGTCCTCGAAAGCCGAGATTTTTCACTAAGTATACAAGCTTCAATAGGTGCTTGCTACCGTTACAAATTAGAGCACTTTTCACACACAGGGACACTAAACCCTTGTGCTAAAGTCTCAGCCTGCAGGGATACCTCACCCTTATACAAACCTTGAGGGATACCTCACCCTCGATACAAATTATCAGAAAATAGATATGAAGAGAAACTCTCAAACAGAGTATGTAATACAAGTTGAAGTGCTAATAGAGCTCTCACGGAAATATCTCAAAGTTTTTAAGCAAGAAGAGCGTAGAAAATAGTTTTCACAAAGACAGAGTAATCAGAAAATAGTTTAGAATATAATCATGGAAAACGTGACCCAGGCTTGCTATTTATAGGGAAAACTAGGTTAAACAACTGTTGGGTATAATTAATGTCATTTAAAAACAAATTTGAAAGTTATCTCGTTTCCATTTTCGTAAACCAAGTTCCGTGTTTATTCGAATAAAGCGAAGGCTTATTCGAATAACACTGTTTCTAAAAAACTCATTCAAGATGGGTTATTCGAATAACCAACCTGTTATTCGAATAACTCTGTTAAAACCAGAGTTTGTGAAAATGCACGTTTATTCGAATAAAGACTCATCTATTCGAATAACATGTTTTAAAAGAAGTTCAGAGAGAAGGGTTTTATTCGAATAGTGTATGATCTATTCGAATAACTTACTTAAGGCTAAGTTATGAAAACTTCATTTATTCGAATAAGAGACGGTTTATTCGAATAGCCATTTATAAAAGCATTTTCGAAAAGCCTTGATTATTCGAATAACGGGGTATTTATTCGAATAACATCTTTTAGAAAACAAACCACGTGAGCATGGTTATTCGAATAAGCAAAGCTTTACTCGAATAACTCAGTTTAAAAAAGAGTTTCAAAAGGATGTTTTCAAGGATACTGAGTTTAAAACAATTTTTCTCTTTTCTTTCAAAAATAACGAGATATCAATGTGAGCTCCGTACAATAGATCCTAAGTCCTAATGCTAAACAAAAATATAAACTCGGATTTGATCTATATATCATCTTCATTTATTCTTCCTGTTTGTTATCATCAAAACAAGTCTTCACAGATGAGCATCAAACACAAATATGAACTAGATATAGGCTCAGGCATTACAATATAAATTTTTGTGTCTGTGATAGTAAAATTTGTGAAAAAAATGTATTCATCATTTATTAGTGTGTTTTATATATATATATATATATATATATATATGAAGCATTTCCAAAACATATTTGAAGCTATATGGCTGAATTTCAAAAGTGTTGTGCTCAGAAAAATACTTGGCAAGATAGAAATGCACATATATTCAATTAGTGGCATGTATTTTATATAGTTTTAGATCCAAAGAACATCTCTTCGATATTGCAGCATGTGCAAAGGCAGTGAAGGTGAAAAATAACATTGAACAATGTCTGCATAATAGATTAACACAAACAATAGGAAAGTTTTTGTCCAACATGTTGTCCTAATGAATCCAACCATGAAGATTGTTATTCACATCAGTCTAAACCAAATGATTATTTTTTTAGAAAGCACAACAGAATACATATGTCACTCCATTGTAAATTGATAATGCATATTAAGATGCACTGAGAAAGAATTTGCAAGGGGTACAAACTCCTAAGTGAAAAGAAAAATGTTTCACATGTCAATCATGATAGGAAACTTAAATAAGTAATGGATCAAGTCAAGATAGTTGCAACAATAAAATTTTAACAATTTATCCAGATATTTTAAAGAAATTATCTCTGGTTTAGCCTTTGTTTATCTTTGCATTTGGTATGTGTGTTCAAAGCATAATCAGGCCTTGACTGAGAAATAAATTATTGAAAAGTCCTAAACTGCATAAAGTCCAAACAATCTCCCAAAGAAGAAGTTATTGAATGAGAATCTCATTGTACATGATCACGAGCCTGATTCTTTGGGAAATATTGTAGTCTGTAGTTCATGACTATGTTTGTGACATCTAAACAGGTTACAAGCATATGCATATGTGCTACAGTTGGGCATGAAAATCTCAAAAATGTAGGAGTTCTAAAATATAGGACCATCGTAGTTATTCTTTTATGTTAATCAAAGGTCATGCCTAAAATTCCTTTCTTTTCTTGAACAAAGTGTGTACACATTGTGAATTGACTTATTGCATTTAATGTCTCCATGTAAATTTTAGAATCAAATTTTAACATTTCATAAAAAAAAATTATTCTTTGATCTTGTAGGAAGCAAGCGTCATTCCTTTTACTGCATTAATAGCTTGGTGAAGGGAATCAAAAGAGCTTTCATTTATTAGAATTTCCTAGTAAGTTTTCATGATCTACGTATGCATAATTATATCATGAACTGAACTGTAGTTTCAGACTATTTTGGGACTCTTGTTTATACTATGTAGTTCTTATAATTGAGTCAGTATTACTTTTTTTGTATACTGTTGAGAATTTAGTTTTTTTTTGTAGCATTCTTTGTCATATATAATCATTTTAGTAAGTGAAGCCTTAGTTTCTCGTTTAAGATTCAATATTAGTGAGCATGTGTACTTTTTGAAGGTACTGCTCATTATATTGAATCTTGAATTGTTCAAGTTGGACAGTTTAGGAAGAAACTTTTCCTTCACTTGACTATAGTTACTCCTTAAATCTCATTTTATATACTTGATGAAATTTTATTGTGTAACATTTCCTTTTGTTATCTGGGTGCACACTTGATCGTGGTAGATGTCACCACTTTGTAGTCGTGCACTTGGAGACCAATGAGAAATGCTGCCAAAATTTCATCAGGTATATGATATGTGATTTTTGTGAGTACTATTTCATCAAGTGCTAAAAAGTGTTTTCTCGAGTAGGATAGGGCCACACCATGTTAAGAGAGATGAGAATTTTGGAAATAACAGTACTAATATGTTAAATCAACTTTAGTAATCATGAAATCTAATCGAAGTTAGATGTTACGAAGAAAGGATCACACTGGCCTTGCAAGTGAAGAATTCAAGAATGGAGTTGATAATTTCATTAAGGTCTCCAAAGGACACCTGATGGTTTCTGATGCATTAAGTCATATTCCTTGTTTATATGCAAAATGTAAGAACCATGCTTGGATGGAGTCATTTTTAGTAGAGAATCATCTGTATAAGTATGGATTTGTGAAGGGTTATGTAAATTGGACTATTCATGGTGAGGACAGGTGGGGGGATAGTGGTTCAGCTTTCATTGTCCATGATGTTGAATTGGAGACTAGGAATCCATACGTGCATATGGTTATGGATGCTGCAGGTGATATATTAAATCTAGAAGCTCAAGATTTGGAAGAGGATCTGAATCCATCGGCTTCAAATTTTTATAATTTGTTGAGAGATACTGACGAACCTTTATAAGATAGTTGCCATAAGCACACAAAATTGTCAGTTGTAACTCAACTTTTGAATCTGAAGTCAAAGTTCAACATGAGTGATAGTTGTTATAATCGAATGATTGTCATAATTAAGAACATACTTCTAGAGTCAGAAAGGTTACCTAAAAATTATTATCGATCGAAGAGAATGGTTAATGAGCTGGGATTAGGATATGAGAAGATAGATGCATGTCCTAATCATTGCATGTTGTATTATGGAGAGCACATGGACAAGAGTGCTTATTCAATGTGCTTAGTATGTAGACACCCACGATTCAAACTGAAGGTGGGACATTCTAAAAATTAGAAAGATGTGTCATTCTCAGTGTTGTGATATTTTCTCATTATTCCGAGACTCCAACGCCTGTTTATGTCCAAAAAGACAGTACAATATATGTGCTGGCATGCGGATGGAGTGCGTCAAGATAAATCAGTGATCATGCATCCAACTGATGCCGAGGCTTGGAAATGTTTTGACGCTATCCATTCGACATTTGCACTAGAAACTCGAAATGTTAAGTTTTGATAAGTTGTTGATTGTTTTGATAAAGTTTTCTACATTTTTCGTTTCAAGACTTTTATGACACCACAATATTAGACAAGTATGGAGAAGACTCTTCATTACATCCTATGGTAGATCAGGAGGTGTGGATGGAGGTGATGGGTCCCAACAAGAAGGGACGGGTCCATGACATGAGTCACAGTTTAGGTATTGACATTAATAGATCTAGCTCTTGTTCATCATCACAGGTTAGTAGTTCCTCTTGCACTATTCCAACACAAGCCATAAAGGAAGTTGTTAATGAAGCGATGGCTTCCTTTATCCAGACGCAACTGGTGCCCATCCTTCGTGAGATTATTGGCTCCCGAGCAAGAAGTGGTGTGCCACAGACACCATCACAAAGTGAAGCAGTTGGGGATGATCATGAAGTTGATGATCATAGGGCTAACTTGGATTGATTAGTTGTATTTATTGATGATAAGGCTAATTTGTTTAGAACTATTTGTATTAACTTAGACTTATTGATTAGTTATCCTTTCTTTATAAAATATGTTTTGATCTTACTAATGCAATTATGATATTTTGTTACTTTGTACAACTTATTTGCTGGGTTTTTCTATTTGAATTGAAATATTTATACAAGTATAATTTTAAAATATATCAATTATTATTATAAAATTGATTTTGGTTAGCTAGGGAATAGCTACAAAATTTCTATGGATTAGCTACAGAATTGCTACGAATTTAGCAATATAATTCTAAGGAATTGCTATGGATAATTGCTAGGGAATAGTTACAAAATTGCTACGAATTTAGCAACATAATAGCTAGGAAATAGCCACGAAATTACTAGGGATAATTGCTATGAATTAGCTACAGAATTACTACGAATTTGGCAACATAATAGCTAGGAAATAGATATGAAATTGCTAGGGATAATTACTACGGATTAGCTACAAAATTGCTACTAATTTAGCAACATAGTAGCTAGAAAATAGCTACAAAATTGCTACAAATTATTAAAATAAGCTACGAATTGCTACGAAATTACTACAAAATTTTTTGTAGCTAATTACCTATGGAAATGAAGGAAGTTCTAAACAAAATTAGTTGCAAATTAGCTACAAAAATTTAAAAATTAGCTACAAAATTTTTTGGTAGCTAATTAGCTACAAGATTTTGATTACGGACTAATCCGTAGCTATTCTGTAGCTAATCCGTAGCTAATAAATTTAGCTATGGATTAGCTATGGAATTCGTAGTTAATTTGTAAAATTCTTATTGTGTATTTAAAGGCATACTTTACAATAAGACCTCTAAATAGGCTAACATGCCTACTTTCAAATAGGCCAACGGGTCTAGGCCTTTAAATAAGCCAACAACTGTATAATTTCAAAACTTATAATAAAAATCCAATACTATATGTGGAATCTAACATACTTAATCATCCAACAACAATACATAGTAATATAACAAATTCAACCAGGATCAGGCCTCATTTTATCCAACAACACAACAATACCATTAGATAAATTCAAAAGGCCTCAAGCCTCAAATTATTCAAGAACAAAATAAAATCATTACACAAATCCAAAAAGCCTCAAGTCTCAAATTATCCAACAAAAAGTACCACATCCACAATAGAAATCCAAAAACAATACAAATAACCCAAAATGACAATAAATAATTTAACAACACAAATAGCAGGGGATAGTTTACAGGGCTATGTATCAACTATGACCACAATGAGAATGTTTTATATTAAAAAGAGTAATAATATTATTAACCAATTTAGTCAGTGTTCATTCTAGCCAGTAAGGTGGAGAGATGATAGCCTAAGGAAAATAGTCAAGCCAAGATTTTCATGAAAAATCAAATATGGTAGCGCAAGGACAATAGTCAATATACATGCTAATTTGAATCTAAATTAAGAATATAATATACATGGTAATTAGGTCCAAACTAAATTAAGAATCTAATATAATAACATGCACAGTCTAAAAATGAAAAACACCAAGCTCAACTATACATTTAGCTATATTGCACTCATCAAATATGCACAATCTGAAAATGAAAAACAATAATATTGCACTCAACTAAGCATTGAGAATGACGAACCTAAGAGTCTCAGACTGTGAACTTGGTCCTATGAACTGACGAAGTGCTAGTTGTAACACCCTAAATTTTTCTAACTTTAAGATAAATGACAATTGCGTCCCCAATATATTGTTTTGTAATTTCTATGAGTAGTAAACTGAATTTGACTGTTTCGTGAGTGTATTTGATTGTTGTATGTGATTTGCTCCGAGTCCAGGGAAATAAAAATTTTCTCGTAGAAAAAATATTTTTTAATTAATTAGAGTTTGGGGATCTTACTAAACCCAGTTCGATTGATATATCTATTAGTTTCGTAATTTTTAGGATTTAACTGTGCAATAAAAAAAAATTTATATTATTATAATGTTATTTTATTTTACAATACCTACTGTCTCAAAAATAGTAGAAAACTGTTTAAAAATGATCACGGGTCTTTAAAAAGATTGTGGGACCCACGTGTAGTAAAGCAGTCAATGATTTTGACTGTAAAAATTTCTAAGCTTAGATGAATGGTTAGGATTCAAGCTTGGTGAGCAAGCTTAGATGAATGGTTAGGATTCAAGCTTGGTGAACAAGCTTAGATGAATGGTTAGGATGTAAACTTGGTGAGCAAGTTTTGATCATGGCCATAGATCTAATCAATGGATAGAAATTAGAGATTAAAGCAATGGTTAGGATTAAGTCAAAAGATGTAGGCTTGACTTTGGGTTAGTAGCTAATTAAGCTTAATTTGACAAGCTTAATTACCTAATTAGAAAACTAATTAAACAAGCTTAGTTAGTAAGTAATTATAATCTAACTAATAATTAGATGTGCTAATATTATTTAAAAAAATTATAAAACATGTAATTATATGTTCAATTAATTAGTTATATAATTAGATAATTAATTAAGATTAGTTAGAAATTAAACCTAATTAATTAGCTACCTAATTAGCAACTAATTAACCTTGAATTAAAACAAAATGAAGCCACTAATTGGCCTTGGGCCACACGGTTTGGTAGCAGAATTTGGAGGCTTGGAGGACAAGTTTACAAGGCTTCTTGAGTACTCCAACAAGATCTCATCTTAGCCATTGAATGGATGGATGGCTAGGATGATTTCCATGCAAAATTCAATCATTTAGCCTCACTCAAAGTCCACTCACGGCAGCAAAGACTTGGTTAGGCATTCTTCACTTTTATTTTCACCAATATTACGTAAAAGCCTTCCATTTTCTCTCCCAAAAATACCAAGACTCCATGTGCCTTTCTTCTTCCATTTTCTTCTCTCTATTCGCCAAGCTCTTCAATATACCATACACTCACTTAAAAATTTTCCTTCTTTGTTTTTCTAACTCTAAACATCTACCCAAACTCATCTCTAGTTGGAGGTTTTTGCAAATTTCATCATTTGCAAGCTTGAATGTTCATCTTGAAGTTTCTTCCTTAAAGGTAAAACTCATTGTTTTTCCTTTCTATTTTCATTTTGAAGTTTCCAAGCCATGATTGATCCATGGTATGGTTTTCTTTTCTAGTAGTAACTCTTAGAAAATTTTATTTATTTTCTTAGGTATTTGAAGGAGCTAAAAACCGAAATTCCAAGGAAGGATAAAAGAAGAATTTTCTTCATTTTAAGGTAAGAGGAAGACTATAACCTAATTATTCTTGAGTGGTAGTAAGAAAATGGAATTTTGTGTGTTGTAGAATCCATAAGGATTCTTTTATATGTGGATTGTAATGATTTTTCCATGTATGCTTTGTATTGTTAATTGGATTTGCTAATTTTATAATGTTGCTAGTTTTTTTATTTTGTATGTATTAGTTTAATGTTAGAAATATGAGTATTCCAAAGAATACAACACCCTAGGTTCGGTCATAACCCCCGAAAAGTGGATTTTGGATGTTTTTAAATTAATTTCAAAGAGTGTTTAAGGGTATTGAATGGAATTAATAATGTTTAAATGTTGTTCGTATTTACAGAATGCAAAAATATTTTACAGATTACTTGAAAAATATTTTAAGCGCTTTTAAACTATTTAATAAATTTTTCTCATTAGAAAAATAAACTGCTTTATTTAAGGAAAATATCAGATTTTAAAAACGTAATAAAAATTTTACGCGATTGATGAGAACAGCAAATTTTACTGTTGGGTCAAAATGGTGGACCCGGATATGTGGAAAGTTATAGTGCGCCAAGTGGGTGCGTATTATAACCTGATTATATGGAAAACATAGTGCGCCAAGGGAGCGTCATCGTATTTTGAGATTTGTGCCACTTGAGGGCATTTACATAATTATTTTTGCCATTGAGGGCATTTTTGTAAATATTTGAAGTTTGAGGTATTTTCGTAAATAATTAAAGTTTGAGAGGTCTATTTTATCTGCACCAGAAGTTACACGATGTTTTGACCGTGTACTATGCCATGGTGTTTTCGTGGGCTATAGACACAAAGTATTGACAAAGGTCAATAAGCAATCACAACGATCGCTTATAGACACAAAGTGCTTTGACAAGGCAATAAATTTCGGTCGGGATAGCCAAGCTATAGACACAAAGTCTTGTGATGTAATAGCTGGTCGGGGTAGTCAAGCTATAGACACAAAGGGTGGACAAGGTGAATAGCCGGTCAAGGCAAGATTATTAGAACTTTCATCATTCTCTCTGATATCGTTGTGTGTGTTGTATAGCTCCATGGAGTAGAATTCGAGTCATTTTATGATTTTGGCGTATTTATCGTGTATTTATAATTTATTGTGATGGATTCTATTCTTTTCCATAATTAGTTATTGTTAATGTTTATTATCCGTGTTGATATTAATTGCTATTTTCGTTGTATGTCGTTTTCTTATGCGCCACACTTGTGATATATTGGGTTGTCTTACCTCTTTGTTGTTGTATGTGTTGTTTGTATTATTGTGTTATATATATATATAGACGAAAATGAAGAGATTGAAGAACAAGTATTAGGCAGTGAATATCATATAGAGGAGGAGCCACAATCTACAGATTTCCAATCTGAATATTTGGAGCCTTCAGATCATCCGTACCGGTTGAATTGACTCAAAGAAGATGACTACACCAGGATTCTTAGGTTTTGTAAGAATAGAGTTCCATAGAGGAATAGAAGGGATGGTATTTCGTGAAGAAAGTAATAGTGTAGTGTATAACACGGGAACTATTACTTTATCTTTGCGTCCGAATACGATGCTTGATCCCAGTAGTTACTTTTGACTTGTATGTACAGCTTAGAGTTGCCTTTGGAGATCCGACGTCATTGGAATGGACTTTTCCATGTTCCCAATGAAAATAGTGTGGTATCTACACCCGAACTCCCGTCCGTAGAGCGGCCTTATAGATCCCTCGCTCGTCAGAATGCTACTCGCAGTGAGACATCCCGGTTATCTGTCACCCAAGAGTTATCTAGGAATGATTCCCAGCTGAACTAGATATCCATGATGTGCACTTGGGCACTTTTTGCTTTTTGATGTTGTACTTACTGTATATAAAACTTATGTTTTATCTTTTTGCAGTAGTTGTAAATGTTTTGGTATGTATGGTAACGTTGTATAGATGCGGTGATGTGTGGTAGTTTATACGTTTTATAAACAAAATATACGTACTAATTATAATATTTATTTTATAACTTAGGTAATATTTATTATTATTTTTTTTATCTCAAAATGTGACATCCCAAAGGGTGTTACACTAGTAGGAGGGATGGGTGTGCCGCTGGTTCCAAGATTAATGAAGGTGAACTTTATATGTGGCATTGGGACTATCGAACAACATCTGCAAAGTTTGAACTAATGAAGGCTTGTCGAACTCGTAAACTACACCGAGACTGATGAAGGTGCTTGTGAACTGATAAGGGCTTGCTAGTTGCCACTTATGAAGGTTTGTGTGGCAGCCTCTCTATGTGTGGGTGTGGCAGCTATGGTGTGAAGGCGAATAAGGGTTGCATGATTACGTCAAGTGAAGGAGAGTGAGCCAAGACATAAAGGTTAGGGACTTAGGGTTACTTAGAAGAACAAAACTTGGCTCCAACCTTGGGAGGAGGGAACTCCCTCCAATTCCATTCAATATATTGTCATGTGTTACCTCCAACCCCATTCAACCCCATTTAGTTGAGTTAATAGACACATGACAACAAATTAAATAGAGTTAGAGGGAGTTGCCTCCTCCAAGGGTTGGAGCCAAGTTTTGTTCATATTAAAATTATATATATAAGAAAAATAATATATATAATTAAACAAGTTGCCCATTAGGCATAAAAGGAGTTTTCAACGGCCTAAAACCTAACCCATTTCACTAAATAGGTTTCTTAAAAAGCTTTGGCCTAACTTTTTTGTTAAACGAGTCAGGCCAAGGCTTAACCAAGTTAGGCCATAAGCTCTCGATGGACAGTTTGACCTATTCCTACCCCTAATCGCTACCATTAATTCTCTAAGATTTGGTTATGAAGTTCTTCAATCATATTATTAACTAATTTGGCAAGTGCAACAAATCGCAAAGTAATAAAGTGATGGGTGAGTATTGTTTCCATGAGGATTAAGTTGCTAAGTACTCCTTTTACTAATCCAACTACTATATAGGCAATAAATTGATTCAAGAAAAATTACAAAGGAAAACAAGTAATTAAAAGAAGAGTATAATAAAGTAAAACACTAGCTAGAAAATAATAAGAATGCTCACGATAACAAGTTAGGGAGTAAATATGCAATGGTAAATGAGTTAGGGATTTGATTTCACTTTGTTTTTCTGACTAGTATTTAAGATTTTGACCTAATCAAGTTATAATTACCCAATTCATAGGGAGATTCTCTAATTTAACTAATACCTAATTCCTTCGTTATCAGTTCTCTTTAATCTTAGAAAGTCAACCAATCCCTTAATCGAATCCCGAGAATTAAAAGCATTATGCTATCTATGAAGTCTCAAGTAAAAGTAACACAATCAATAACTTCTATTCTTAGATAGTCAAGATTATGACATTTATCACATGGTCTAAGTCATATACAAATTTTCTAATTTCCTACATAACCCACAAGATCAATTATAAGTGGCCAATTCATAAAAGTAATAAATGTTAGCCAAATGGCCTCTAACTCAAGAGGGGGGGTGAATTGAGTTTATGAAATATTTTCACAAATCTTTCGTAAAACATTTGTTAAACAATTTTTGTTGAAGCTATTGGATAATTGAAGTGAATAGATAAATGAGATTGAATACTTCACTCACAAATTAAATAAACCAAGATGAATAATATTCAAGCAAGCATATAAAGTAAATGCACAAATGTAAAGAGATAGGGTTGAGAGAATCAAACACAAGGATTTATCCTGGTTTAGCCACCCCTTGTGACCTACGTCTAGTCCTCAAGCGAACCACTCGAGATTTTCCACTAAACTTCAAGCTTGAACGGGTGCTTGAAAAACTTTTACATATTGGAGCACTCAACAACACCTTGGGATACCTCACCCTTGTGCTTTGAACCTCAAAACAGGGATGCCTCACCCTATACAACCTTTGAGGGATACCTCACCCTCTTTACACCTTTGAAGGATACCTCACCTTCTTCTCAACAAGGGATACCTCACCCTTTTTCACTAGAGGGATACCTCACCCTCTTTACACCTTTGAAGGATACCTCACCTTCTTCTCAACAAGGGATACCTCACCCTTTTTCACTAGAGGGATACCTCACCCTCTTTACACAATAAGCAAAGTGTTTGAATGATAGAAACTCTCTCAAAGAGTAGATTAATACAAATTGAAGCTCTCACTAGAATAGATGATTACAAATTGAAGCTCTAATATGCTCTCAAAGATTTTTCACGTTTTTGACAGAAAACAGAGCAAGAAAATGATTTGAGGATTGATTCACGTTTGGACGTATTGGTAATCAGTTTTTGGTTCAAGGTCAACCTCAAATAAAGACCCAACTTTGGTATTTATAAGTTTCTCAATTAATAGAGCCGTTGGGGTGGTTTGGGCATGCATTTAATGCATTAAAAATAGCCGTTGGATGTTGTCAGGATTCTTGTAATCGATTACTCAACTTATGTAATCGATTACATATGTTGTTCCAACATGTTCTTGACTTTCTGGGCTCTGTGTAATCGATTACATTCTTGGTGTAATCGATTACATGGCTTTCGATTTCCAAACTAATCGATTACAATATCTAATCGATTACATGACTTGACTTCTTGTGTAATCGATTACAATATCCATGTAATCGATTACATGACTCTTTGAACGTGTTCTTGCCTTTCAAATTGATGTAATCGATTACATATATTGTGTAATCGATTACATGGCTCGACTTGCTTGCATTGTAATCGATTACATTGCTCATGTAATCGATTACATGCCTTCTGTTTGCTGTGTAATCGATTACAAACGTCGTGTAATCGATTACATTGGCCATTGAACACATTTTTCAAGTCCAATAAAGCTTGTAAGTCATTTCTAACACCTCAAGACACTTGATTAAACATAAATCCTTTTAAGAGTGTTAGATTTAAGATTGAAACTCAAGTTTTATTGAAAGTCATGTTTAACTTTGAAATTTTCCACTTATTTTGAAATCATATATTGAAAAACCATTTGAGAAATCTTGAGAGCATTTAACATTAATGTTCTAAGTCTTATAACTAAATAAACCTTCTTGTCTTCTTTCTTTGATCTTGATTTTTCCTTTTGCGCTTGATCTTCACTATTGCACTTGAACTTCACTTTGGCCTTTGTTATCATCAAAAACCCATTTGATATGCTTCAAGACATAAGCATTCACAATAAAAACAGTGATAAACACTCAATCGAATAAAAAGAAACTTAAATTAAATCAAAAAGTATCCAAATCCATCATCAACCAAGTTACATCTTCATCCTAGCAAAGAGAGAATTTAGTTATTCATGACATTGAGAACACGAAGCAAGTAAAGAGATAGAAGAAACATCATAAAGTAATTCAAGAAGAGAAGAACTCTGAATGTCTTTGATAGTGCTCTCCTCTTAACCTCCAAATTGAACTCCTTTCCTTTATCTAAGCTCCTCCTAATCCTTGTTTTTGCCCTTATTTATAATCCTCAAAGAATTTAGGGAAAAATAGGAAACCATATTGTTAGGCCTTACCCCTGTGTCGACTTGGGGCAAAGTTTCCTCACCTAAAATGGCTAAATCCGAGAAAGTTGTCAACAGAAGATTTGTAGATCTATTTCCTATATTTCTAATGCCACCTAAATCAAATAAATCACATTTTTATAAAGGAAGTTATGCTTGTTTTACTAAAATAGGTTTGACAGCAAAAGTTTCCTTAAATAACCTTTGACCAAATCTTTTGCTTCCTTTTCTCTTCTTGATTTCCATGAATTAGGAAACAAATCTTCTACAAGGATTGCAATAAATTTTCTCCATGATATTCTCGCAATGAATGAGAATATTTCTTGGGCACAATTAAGGATTACTTGCACTTCAATTAAAGATCTCGATTGGTTCCTAAAAGTTAGGAATGTTTATTTGACTTGGTCAAACTTTGTCAACTACCTTGCACGCAATTCTTCACCCTTATAACACATGAACTGGGCTTCAATGTCTCATGAATGTTGTAGAAAATTTTCTCAGTTTTCCATAGCCACCAAGATTAGCTCAACCCGAGGTCTGTAGCAAAAGTTATGCTTAAAATAATGCATTAAGACTCTTATGCTCTTCATTATAATTTTACCACAACCAAAATTTCACAAAAGCCCTTAAATTCTTATCAAAAAATAAAATAAAAACGTGTTCAACTAAATGGGCACAAATAATTCACTCAATATAAATAATAAGTGACATAATTATTCTCTCAAAGCACTTAAATCTATGTTTAAACAAGCATAAAATGTGTGAATTTTACTCACACATCAAATATCCCCAAGCTTAAACAATTGCACATCCTAAAGCACGAAATAAACATTAAAAACTCATACCAAGGGTATTTCTTTTGTAAAGATGACAAGCATTGTAATTCAATTTTTTCAAAGAAATCTCAAGAATCCAAATCCATGGATAGCTCATTCAAATGCCACGAAGTCAAAGTATCCAATCAAGTATACACATTTAACAGGACGCAAATAACTTAACATAAGCAAGCTCTCACAAACAAAATCATGAACCCATGTGCACTCCGATAAGACTACGCACACAAAGCAATCTCTAACACCTCTATGACATAATTAAATTGATGAATAGATGTATGTCCTAAATTATATTGGCAAAACCACTATCCATTTCTCTACTAATGTAGTGCACATCTTCAAAGGATCAAAATATATTTATTAAGGTTGTAATGAGGTTAAGGGATGAAGGTTAAAATAAAGAAAGGGAAAAAGGGATAACAAATATGAGCGAATCATGATGAAAAAGTTTAAAACACATCAATAATCAAGATGAAATATGTAAAAGGAAAACCTCACTTTGAATTGATAGCACACTTGCTTCTCATTCTCTCTCTCTCTCTCCCTCTCCCTCTGTGTATGTGTGTGCTTTTTTTTTTCCTTTTTCTTTCTTTGCAAGATCTGTAAGTACTTGAATTCATGCTCTCTTGCTTCTACCCCCAAGCTTATTTCTTTGAAATACATTGCATGGACCTTCTATTTTAATGCTAGATTTCAACTTTTCTTTTCTTCATCTCCCCTTATCACTACTAAAAATTAAGCAAATAGTGATGAAATTTTTTGTCACTGATCAATTAAATTTCATCGCTATAATAATTAGCGACAAAATCTATCACATAATGGTGGACGCCGCTTAATCCTTGGTGGCTAATTGCCTTGCAACGGAAATAGAGTTCCGTGGCTAAATAGAGATAGATTTTTTTGTCGCTATTTAAAAAATTTTCGTCGCTATCATTACACCACATTTGTAGCCAACTTTTTTTTATTAAAATATTATTATTTAGAAACAATTTTAGCAACGAAAAATATTTTGTCACTAAAATGAAAGTATAAATCTGTGCCAGTTAGAGATGAATGATTTTCGTCGCTGATGACCTTCAATTTTTTTAAATTTTTTTTTAATTTTTAAGCAGTCTTATTATACAATTTAAACATGTATGCAACACAACAGTACAACAATCCAATCTAAAATTCAGCAACAAATTTGTAAAATTTAAAATTTTCATTATCATAATTGCATATCAAGTCATACCACAAAGTATTTCAAAAGGTCAAAGTAAAAGTATTTCAAATGGTCAAAGCAAATATAAATTAAGTTATATAAGTTCCTTATCAAAACAAACATGAAGACAATATATCTAACATCAGGAGGAAAAAGTTCATAGTCATCCTCATTCATGTCATCCTCATCCCCATCACCAACATCATCACCAAGTGGCTCATCCTCATGACCGTTGCCTGTAGCTTGTGAGCCACAAGTAGATGCGTTCAAGCACTATAGGATTGTATTGATTAAGTCTCGTTGCTCCATCACCTGCTTATTGAGACTTACAACTAAACTCCTCATGGCTTCCATCTCAAATTGTGAACAACCTTCAATAGATGTAGAGGAAGATGATGCATGACAAGCAGCATCACATCCCAAACCAAAGATGTATTTCTTCTTGCTAATGCCTTCAACGATATCCAAGTAGATGTTGTTGTCATAGTGAATGTTAATAGTCTTCTCCCCTAGTGGCCGCTGTGAGTCCCTTTCACTAACATGTTTCTAGTACTCATCCTGACAAATGCAATTGTTAATAAATATTTATGCTTACAAATTGACTTAGTCATATATTAAAATTTAATTGCAACATTTATACACTTGAAAGTCTTGTGGCGCTCCCCTTTCCCCTATTTACTCCAAATCTATTTTAATCTCTTCTAGTCAACACCTTCCCTATTTATATCCTGCTACCCTTTTCTTATTTGCCTCTATTATAGTTTTAATTCTTCTATCTAGTGTTAAATATCAGTTGGACAGTTACTTATAACAAAAACAAGTTCTGATCTCCTATGCTTACCCCTAATTCTTCAAAAATACATATTTTTAATTTGGGGTTTGCTAATAGATGCACTTAATAGACACCCAAATCTGAACTTGAATAATTTATCATTTATTCATAAGACACTTATCTTTTGTTTGCCTCCTGATCATATGAGGCATAGAAAATAAAGAAGATAGAATAGTATATTCATGATCATTGGAGAAAGCGTCAATTAAGCTAAATATTCACCTTATCCTCAGGCTCCTTTTCTTTAGTTTCTTTAGCAGTATTCTTGTTTCCATATGCTACATCTTCCTCACCTACAGGCTTCTCATCATCCAAATTCTTTTCAGTTTCATTCACCACTCCCTCAGTCACCTTATACAAATTTAATATCAAAAGGAAAGAAAATATAAAAATAACTATCAATTGTGAACATAGATATTTTAGAGGAACCATGCACTGAGCATTATTATTATTGAAAATTATAAAAACAAAGAATTGCTCACTAAGTATATTATATTTTTAACTCCCTCCCTCAAATACTTAGTGGGAGAAGCAAATGAGAAAGAAGGCACAGATGAGAGAAGTGTGTTTGAAACTCCAAATGGTGTGGAGGAGTCAAACCAAATTATTGAACCACGACAACAGAGAAATCATAAATGTGTTTGAAATTTCAAAATTCAAAGCCAAAGTTAAAGTGTGTCTAAACTAACAATCCATGGTAGATAATAAATGTTACACATGAATTGAAATAACTAAACTGAATTTATCCTACAACAGTTCATTGCAAAAGCAATTCAATGGAGAAGAAAAACAAATGCCTCAATTACACAAAGACCATGATAATAATCATACTATAGCACAATGACCAAGAAGGATCATAATATCATAACACTATCACTGAAAGAAAAACAAATGCCTCACTTACTCATTCACTCAAATAGCTTGTAGGCATGTGGGACAACTCTCACCACAATTAGATTCTGTTCTGCCAATGGAACTTCTTCCGTTTTACTCTTGTTAAAACCATGCACATCCTTGGTGCATAACTTCCCTTTCTCTTTCTCATTCTGTCCATTTCTAGTTCAAATTTTCATTAAAACCCCCAAATTTTGAAACCTAATTTTTTAAAAATAAAGCTTTGTCTACTCAAAATTCAAGAACTCCAATTAAGATTAGAAACCCAAAAAGAAAAATCAAGTCAAAATCTCAAATATCTAATTAACATATGAAACACCCTAAAAAAATGTGGCAAGGACAAAAGAAAAGTGGACTTACACGAAACTCTTTAGATGGTTTCACAAATCTCTTTCTAGTGCCGAATAAGACAGTAAACAGTTAAGATAGCTCTTACAGAAAATAATTGAGAGTGAGAGATAAAGCAAGCACCTTAGTGAACAAGAGGGGCTTTTCCATGATGAATGAGAGGAATTGGTTACTTGTTGTTTTGCCCCTTGAAAAGACTTGCATTCTCCCTAAATATTTTACATTACCATAATCAAAAAATTCTAATCCAAAATTAAAATATGAGAAAATCAAAACATAAAAAAAGAACTACTAAGGCAACACTTGAAGATGGTTGGATGAAATGGATGAAAAAAAGCTAGCATGTCAATCATTTCATTCTTATTGTTGGCCATCAAACTTAATAATTAATAAATTTTAAACTCAATACAATCCCCATAATATTTTGATTTGAATGATTCAAATAACCAATCTTAAAAGTGTTTAGAGTAAATTTAACCAAACAAACTGAACCAATAACCCAAAATTGATCATAATGAAATTCTCATTTTCATAGTCAAATCCAAAGCAAAAAAACACTTGTCTTGCAACTCAGTGCCTCACTACCTTTATACGAATAAATTAGATTCCATTTTTCATCAAATATGATATTTGGGGTCAAATAGATAGGAGAGAAACAATTTCAAAAATGGTTGAAACATGAATGGCCAAGGGAAATAGTAGACTCAACTAGAATGAAATGTATTTGGCAGATGGATAGAGAACTTTATTATACCATGAAAGTAGCTTACAAAGTGAAAAAATTGTTGTTCTCTCCATATCCCAGGAGAATAATATGCATTTCTTTAATAGTCATAATTAACCAAATTTAAAAGCCACGTATAGAACAATCAGTAAAGTAAAACATACCTGTTTTTCACTTGTTGCACTAGGAGTTGATAGCTTGAAATCAGTGGAAAATCCTTCACTTTTTACTATGATTAATAGTCCTTGAATTTGAAAAAGCATCTTATTTCCTGTTAACAAATATCTTTTCCTTCTTAAGCTTCCTAAAAAAAACCCAAAGTCAAAGTTCACAATATGTCTTTCAAGAAGAAAATCAAGGAACTTTAAAAATCTTTTTGCTTGTTTTCCAGAAAAAATAAAGAATTGAAAAAATTGGAGAGAAAAAAAGGAAAAACAAAAACAAAAAAAAAGACATGGAATATGATCCGAAGGGAAGAGCTTCTTCAATTAAACTACTCTTTGTAAAAGTGATTTTTGAGGGGGGGGGAACTACAAAAAAGAAATGAGCAAAGCAACAAAATAGATAAAGGAAGCAAAAAAAAAAAAGAACAAAAATTACTTTCAAAAAATTAAACTTGTTTGTCATACGACAAAAAAAAAAAAAAGGATAGCATTCTCTTGGGACTTTTCACAAACAATTGGTACCTACGGTGAACATGGAGTATATAAAGCTCAAAAGTCAACTTTGATTTAGGCATTCCAAGGATAGTACCATCATTGGTACCTTTTTTGTTCAGGTCACCAGAACATTTGCCAGCATCGCTCAGGTCACCGACACTTTCTCGATGACCTTCATAGACACCTTTTCTGTTCAGGTTGCCAGGACCTTTGCCAGCGTCGTCCTTCCCCATCACCTTCATTGGCATTATCATTCCCTTTCTACCATCACCAACTCCAGCCACAACATCATTCATATCTCTGGCATCATCCATGTCTTCCACACCATTGAAAAGAAATAAAGCAAAAGTGAGGAAGAGAGAAAGATGGGCATAATGTGAGAGTGGAGTGTCTAGTTGTTCACCGTGTTCTCAGAGTTGGAGAAATTAATTTTAGCCTTTGAGAATCTAATATTTGAAAAAAAAAATTCATGTTTATGCAGGACGTGCTGCATGGAGAATGAACAGGAAGATGCACAATAGAATTGCAAAACACAGCGATGGAATATATTTTGTCGCTATATATTTCATACATTAAAACGTTTTCTTTTAAAAAAATAATTAGATTTAGTCACAGAATTTGTCATGGATAACTTAGCGAAGACAATTTTTCATCGCTAATTTCGTCATTACCTCCAAAAAATTTTAACCCGTACCTACCCCAACAAATTCGTTGCAAATTCCATAGCTAACAGACACGAAATTCATTCCATCGCTAATTTCCATTGCTTGGGTACAATTAAGGATTACTCGCACTTCAATTAAAGATCTAGATTGGTTCCTAAAATTTAGGAATGCTTATTTGACTTGGTCAAACTTTGTCAGCTACCTTGCATGCGATTCTTCACCCTCATAACACATGAACTGAGCTTCAATGTCTTCATAGAAGTAGAAAAATTTCTCAATTTTCCATACCCACCAATATTAGCTCAACCTGAGGTCTGTAGCAAAAGTTATGCTCAAAACAATGCAGTAAGACTCTTATGTTCTTCATCAAAATTTTAATATGCCCAAAATTTCACAAAAGCCCTTAAATTCCTACAAAACAAAATAAAAACGTGTTCAACTAAATGGCCACAAAGAATTCACTCAATATAAATAATAAGTGACATAATTCTTCTCTCAAAGCACTCAAATCCATGTTTAAACAAGTATAAAATATGTGAATTTTACTCACACATCAAATATCCCCAAGCTTAAACAATTGCACATCCTAAAGCATAAAATAAAGATTAACAACTCATACCAATGGTATTTCTTTTGTAAAGATGATAAGCATTGCAATTCAATTTTCTCAAAGAAATCTCAAGAATCTAAATCCATGAATAGCTCATTCAAATGCCAAGAAGTCAAAGTATTCAATCAAGTATACATATTTAACAGAGCGCAAACAACTTAACGTAAGCAAGCTTCCACAAACAAAATCATGAACCCATATGCACTTAGATGAGACTACGCATACAAAGCAATCTCTAACACCTCTATTACATAATTAAATTAATGAATGAATATGTATGTCCTAAATTCTATTGGCAAAACCACTACCCCTTTCTCTACTAATGTAGTGCACATCTTCAAAGGATCAAAATGTCTTTATTAGGGTTGTAATGGGGTCAAGGGGTGAAGGTTAAAATAAAGAAAAGGAAAATGAGATAACAAATACGAGCGAATCATGATGAAAAACTTAAAACACATCAAGAATGAAGATGAAATATCTAAAGGGAAAACCTCACTTTGAATTGCTAGCTCACTTGCTTCTCCTTCTCTCTGTGCGTGTGTGTGTGTTTTTTTTTTTCCTTTTTTTTCCTTTTTCTTTCTTTGGAGGATCTGTAAGTACTTGAATTCATGCTCTCTTGCTTTCACCCCAAGCTTATTTCTTTGCAATACATTGCATGGACCTTCTATTTTAATGCTAGACTTCAACTTTTCTTTTCTTCATCTCCCCTTATCTTCAACATTAATTTATCTTGCTTAGATCCTCAATGAGTTTCTTACTTCCACATTCAATCCTCTCTCATAAAAGGGCAGATAAGTGTTTAAGGTTAAAGATAAAGGTGGACTATGGGTTAATGAAAGAAAATAAGCTAATGAAAGACTTAAATAAGGTTTCTAGGGGTAATAATGATAAGTGAGTGGTCTAAAACCATGATGAGGATAAAGGAAAAAATACCTAAATCATCTCCTTTGAAGTGTACACTATGATTTTGCCTCAAAAGGATGTAGAGAATTTGTTCTAGAATTGGTGAGGTAATTAGATACTTACTTTAGTACAAATAGTCCTTCTCTAGGAACTCGCAGATTCAATCAATGATTTAATGGACTCATGCAAAAGAAAAATTAAATGCCCAAAACTAAATATGCATGACAATCATGAATAAATCTCTAAATAGCATAATCATAAGTTAACATGAATCAAACTGTATTTTCAATGCTAACGTGAACAATGTGTTGGCCCGTAGGGGTTGTGCCAAATAAGGGTCAATACATGGGTCGGGTGTCGGGTTCCAAGCATGGGTTATGTGGAGCCTTAGTCTTGATGCGGTTTACTATTCAACTTGGAGTGTGAAAGAGAAAATTTTTATATACTTATGATAAATATTTCATTTGTATATTTTGATTAATAAAAAAAATTAATTTTGAAGATAAAAAAACAATTTGATTTTGATTTTAACCATAAAAATATAATTATAGTCATATGTGGTTTGTATTAATTATTTTTACATATATACTAAAGACATTTAATAATTCTAGTCAATGTCATTATAATGTCAGTGAATAAAATTATTTTAATGAAAATAATAAATACTGTCACAAATACTAAATGACAAAAGTAGATATAAAAATTTAATTAGTTATTATTTTAATCAATCTAGCTAACTTAATAGTCTAATACACGGATTACAATTTTTTTTCTAGATTAAACTCTAGAGTGAGGAGAAGTTTATTACAAATTTACATTATAGATAACTAGTGGATTGATAGACACGTTACTAACGTGCCTATTAATCTGCATTTTTTGTTTTGTTATATTTATCTAAAATTAATATATAGAAATTACATTAAGAGAAGTTGCAATTATAAGAGTGAAAGGGGTAGTGTAACTATTAAAAGAGAGGTGGTGGAACAGTTAAAAGAAATATAGAATAGATATAAATTGTGAAAATAAGAGAGGCAGTACGATAATTAAAGTTGTGTGTGGTAAATATAAATAAGCAACAATGATAAAATATAAAAGAAAATGTGACTAAGTAAAAAGAAATCCTGTTTATTTAATAGTATAAATGTGTTCAAAAGTCGGGGATCTTGAAGTGTTCATCCAATATCAGTCATTTTTAAAATTGAACATCACACATTAAAAGATTGAAAAGAATCAGATATATTATAAATGACTGCAGTGCGCCATATATTTATATAGATAATGATAATTTTATTTCAAATAGTATTTATATCTTTTTTAACATCATATGAAGTTAGTTAATAAAATATAAATTATGAGTTAATAAATATGTACAAATATGTAATCTTTTTAACTTAATTTCATTAATTAATTTATATAATCGTTATTAATTATTTTTTTATTTTTCATTAACTAACTTTTTATATATTTATTAATTAACTTTTATATGTCATTAATCATAAATTTATACTTCATTAATTAATTTTATTTGATATAAAAATAATATAATTAAAAATAAGTAAGATTATCGAAGTTGTACATAAAAAATTTCGAAAAAAAAATAGACATAAAGAAATGATTCTTAAATAGATATACATAGTAATATCATCAAATGATACCCGCAATAGAATAATAAAACATGGACTACCTTCACTTTACTAAAAAACTTAGTTGTTTTTTTCTTATTTTACTAAAAGTAAAACCATCATAAAGTGTATTTAAAAAGTATACAAACTCTTCACTTTCTCAACTTGATTCTGGTGCGTGGTAGTTCTTTCTTCATTTTATATTTTGGCAAAATTATATTTTTGTACCTTAACTTTATTCTAAATTTTATTTTTATCCTACAATTATGTTTTATTTCATTTTTATCCTAAATCTTTTTAAAATCTATCAAATTCGTTTTAACTGCTAATGTCATTAAAAACGTTAATGGAATCTGGTGACATAACATCTTATGTGGATACAAATGCATAGTTGACACTTCTAACTAGGGGATGAATATGATAAATCTTGAAAAGATTTAAGATGAAAATAAAATAAAATAATTATAGGACAAAAGTGAAACTTATAATAAAGTTAAGAGATGAAAAGTGAAGATTTTCCTATAGTAAATTTTATACATCTTTTTCTTTTAGAAGATTAATATTTGAGCATTAAAAAAATTATGTTTTTCGTATATATTGATTATTGAGAATCACACTAAATTAAATTATAACAAATAATGTAGATGCAATATTGTTATTTGAGTTGGCTAGAAATACAGTAATATATCTTGAACCGATGATTGAGTCACGAAAGATATATGGTAAGTTTTCGACTAAATTACATAAAAAATAAATATATAAATATTTAATAAATTGTATATAAATATAACATAAAAGTTACTAAACTATGATTAACTAATGAAATTTACAACAAGAATAGGATTTGATACCGATACTTCTAATATTTTAAAAATAGATATACACAAATGTCTTGGTTAAACCAATTTTGTTATAAATAATTTTGTAATTTAATGTGATTTTCTATCGTCAATCTATATGAAAAGCATATTTTTTAATGCATAAATATAAAATTTATAAAAGAAAATGATGCATAAAATTTATTATTATAAAACTTTCACTTTTCGTTATTTGACTTCACTATAAGTTATATTTTCGTCCCTCGACTATTTTATTTTATTTTCATCTCAAATCTTTTCAAAATTTATTATATTCATCTCAAAATCATTTAAAATATAAAATAAAATCCTAGTTGAACAATGTTAACTGTTTACTTGTGTTCACGTTAGATATCATGTTAGTATCTTCCATTAACATTTCTAACGGAGTTGACAATTAAGATGAACTTGATATGTTTTAGAAAGATTTAAGACGAAAATAAAATTAAATATAGTTGTAAGACGAAAATAAAATCTAAAGCGAAGTTAAGAAAAAACATATTTTTGCCTTTTTTTTCCTATTGTCTTCCTTTCTGGCTTCTATTTCCTCTCCATTTTCGGCTTCATTTCTTTCTCTTGCAAAGTTGTTGAGTACTCTAATATCTCTTTTCCTAATTGTATTAAGCTTTTTTTTTGGTTGCCTATTTCTGTGCTGTTTATATAAAAAATCTCCCTTGTAATATTTTTTTTATTATTTTATTTGCAGTATTTATTTGACTTATATAAAAATGTTCAGGTTTGTTTGGAATTAAAAAATTTATATTAAAAGATCTAATGATAGAGTAAATAAAAAAGAATTAATGATAAAAAATAGAAGAATTTATGCACTTTGACCCTCTTAAGTTTTTTGTTAAATTTCTGCCAAACTATTTAAACGCCTCACAAAGTCTAAGGTGAGTCATTGACGAGGAAAAAATCATATCAAAGTACTATGTACCAAAAAAAAAAATCCCTTGTCACGTCGTGTTCGATTAGTGTGTCCTTTGGATTTGGACAAGGATCCCCGGATACCCCACCCTACCATTTCGCTATTGCCTTTATAGCACTCACAAAGTCACAATCATCCACCACCATCCCGGAGGGGCCGCTTATCTTCATTTGATAAGGTTAAGGTTAGTTAGATTATGATTGCATATTTAATAATTGATAGAATATAATAAAATAAGATAAAATAAAATAAAATGAGATAAAAATATTATTTTATTATTTAAATATTTTAAAATAAAATAAAATAAAATTATTATTTTATTATTTGAGAAGTGAATAAAATAATAAGAGTTATAACTATATTTTTTAAAATTATTCTTATTGTAAATATATTAATTTTAATATATGATATTAATATAATAAAATTATAATTATAATTATAATAAAAATAATAATTCCATCTCATACCCTCTAAATTAGGAGAAAAGAAAATTAATAATTTTTTATAGGATAAGATGAAATCTATCTCACCCTTCCATCTTACTTACTTTCATCTCATTCTATTATTTTTTAATATAATCAAACAATGAAATATGTCTCTATCTCATTCCATTCTATTTTATTTCACTCAATCTCACTAATCTTAACATAACCTTCACAAGATGGATCTAGAGTTGAGTTTTACTCCGGCCATTCTACTAACATGTTAGTCCGTCATTCTCCTTTTCTTACCAAACTTCGAATCTTCTTTGTAAAAACAAAAAAAAAAAAAAAGGTTGTTAGTCATAATTATTTCAATTTTAATATTTTTACTATTAATAATATATATATATATATATTTTTATATTTCTTTTAATATCATTTATCATATTTATTTTTTCTTATCATTTTTTCTCTTTAAATCTAATATTCTTTAAAAAAAGTTAATAATACATATATTCTTAAAAAAATATATAATAATCTTTTTCTTAATTATTTTTCTATATATTTAAGACATCACGTAGGCTAGTGGTATGAGACAAGTAAGTCAGAGGAAGAGAGGTTCTGTAGCCCTTGTGTTTCAAACCCAGGCCAGCTCGGCAAGTCTATACTGGCTTAGGCTTAGGCCTATTCTTCTAATTTGTTTCAATTCGAAGTTAATTGGAATATATTTAAATTTTAAAAATTAAATTTGTATATTTTTAAATAAAGTTTAAGCTATATTTTAGATAATTTTAACTTGGTTAGATATTATATATTATTTTAAAATTTATATTTTTTTATATATTTAGTTATAAATAAAAAAATTTTAATTTAAATTAATAATTTTTACATAATATAATCTTATATTTAAATTAATATTATTTGTTTTAAAATATATATTATAAAAACATATTTTAATTTTAATTTCATATTTTTATAAATTTATATTTTAATTATGTATAATATTTAAATTTATATATTATATTTTGTTTGACTCGCTATGATTAAGTCATGATCAGATCAAATTTAACTCCATAAAATTAATTTAGTCAAAATATCATACTAAATTAGAATTAAACTAAACATGTCCCATGAATACCGTTTGTGGATAATTTGAAGAAAGCCCATACACATTTTGTAAACCAAAAAAAAAAACTGAATAGTGCAGACGGCAGATTGCAGACCAACACAGCACTAGCCTGCCCGCTTTTTTTCTTTATCTTTCGTATCGAAGATTTGAAGATGTAAGCAGGTAGAGGATCAGGGTCTGTGGTCTTCTAATAGAAGATTGAACTTCCGACATCATCACACTTTGATTTTAAAATATTAGAGTGGGTGCTAATAGAGCTACAAGCTCCTTGCCAGCTGGGCGAGTTTGACATGGACCTCGTCAAATGAGGTTCATGGATGAACCTTTTAATGAAAACCGTTAGATGAGTAGAAAAATAAATAGATGGTAGTGATCAATTACTTGTAACTTGATAAATTGGTAAGTAAAAAAAAATTAACATTACAAATTAGTACATCAAAAAATGTTATTTTATAAAATAAATAATTACAAATAAGTTTTAATTATTTTTCATCTTTTCACCTCCCTATATATTTTAATTTTTATTATAATAGTTTATCAACTTTTGACTAAAGCTTGCTCCTGGCCAATGTCTCAATTTGGTGAGACCATGGAAACTTTAATGGTGAGTTTAATCTCAATCGCATAAAATTGAAGAAATAATGGGAGTGTTTTTTCTTTAAAAGTGCTTATTCACAAGACAATCATTCAACCAGATATAAAAATGTAAGAAATGTGTTGGATTTAATGTTATTGAGTTTAAAAGGTCTGCTGGAGAATTGAAATTGCGTTGTTCTAACGACGAAAGGGTTAATAAAAATGTAAGAAAGAAACTGAAATCAGATCCAAATAAATTCTTTTAGCCCAATTTTTTTTCTATGATCTAGCAATATAAAAAATAAATTTTCATATCTATACATTTTATGGAATTGTAAATGGCCAAAAATCCTCTTCTGAACATGAAGAGGAGACAGAAATATGTTATAGATTTTATGAAAGTGCATCTATAAGAAGAAGAACCATGACAGCAGAAGAAAGAAAAAGGGCAATTGATGCAACAAAAGCATTTGAACCTGCTGTGAACAGAACTTGAAACAAAATAACCACCCCCAAATCTCCTTCAACCTAGTAAATACAAGTATCCAACATTCTAAACCCATGAACAGAAATAGATCTTTCCAAACATCCAAAACTTCACCATTGAAGCACCCTTGACTGAGCAACCAAACAATAACCCAAAATAAAGATCATAAACAATGGAAAATCGAACCACTCAAGCCATAAACTACCACTGTACTCCACCTCTGACCTCACCGTCACAATCCAGTGCCCAAGTCATAGACACGAACATCCATGGCAAATGTTCTCACCCAACGAGACATCGTCAACTCGCCGTGAACTTGCCCTGATGGTCGTCCCAAATCTTGCTGGCTGAAGAGACAAAGAAGATCTCAAAGCTGTGAGGCAAGCCCCTGCGAATCATGCCACTGCCCAATGAACGACAGCTGCACCACCTTATGGCTATCGACAGAGGAAGCTGGAGGTGAAGTAATAGCCCCAAAAGCATATCGACTTTGTTCTTCACAGCAGCTCCAATCAAAACACGAACCCTGCAACAACATCGATTCACCTCATCGGTGTCCAAATTTGAAAATGGTGGGAGTTTGCAAAGTCGTCGATTGAAGTCATTAGTCTTCGTCGGTGTCCGGCTCCAAGCAGATAAAATTAATTAAATTATAAAAATCAACCAAGGACTCATGTATAAATATAATTAGTTAAAGGATATAAAAACAATACAAAAATCTACCTATAATCATGGGTAAAGTCAAAGGTCTTATTATGGACCTTTGACTGGAAGGTTTATATTAAACCTACCCTTGCGAGCTTACCTTTGTCTCTTAATCTTTGTTTCTTATGAGGCCTTGGGGGACCAGGGGCTGGGTTTAAATGCCCACAGCCCACTCTATCCCTACTAACTGCCTGTAAGTCGCAACACACCTAAATACGGGTTACCCCTTATTGTTTTGGGGCCTTTAACTTGGATGATTTAGCACAATCTCAAAATGTCTAAACCAGCAGAAATGAAGCGACCAAGCCACTCTAGCTTCCGTGTTGATTTTCTATCTTTGCGCGGTGTTATTTAGGTTAATGATAAAATTATAAAATATAAAAGAAATGATGATTTTAAAATTATTTTTAAATTTTTAAATTTGTGTACATAATGCATTATCTAATCTAACGGATGAAATAAATTCTAAAAATTTAAACTAAACCCGCAAAAATTGTAATTGCATAACATTAAAGTACTTTTTTTTAAAAGTAATTTTATATGGTGCAAAATCTAAACCAAACTAACTAACATTGGGTTTAGCATTTTGACCATGTTAGGCCATTTTGTGAAAAGAAATCTGAAAGCACAAATCGGCCTTGACCTATCTGGACCTGAGTGAAACGTTCATCTTCTTCAATTATTTGTCACGTATTTGTGTAACTTGGTATGGGCTAGGCCTCTAAACATTCCACTAGGCCGACTTCAAACTACGATTTCACTTTTAAAAAAAAATAATAAACACACTGATTTCACTCTCCAATAGAACAATTTAATATAATAGTCAAGGTTTTTTCTTTTTTATAATCTTATCAAAAACTAAATTATAAACAATCTATGTCTTTCCCCCCGCCCCTTTAAGTTAAATAGTCTACGCTTAGCATCGAAGTTTTTAATTCAAAGTTTACAAATTTCTTAAAGAACTACTGCATTATTCGTAAGAATTCTGTGCCATGCATAAATTCTCTCTAAATACCACCAGTTTTGTTGAGAGATGAATATCATAACCGTGGGCTACACTAACCCTAATATCATTTTTAAGGAAGAAAACCTCATCTAATTTGATTCAATTTGCACAATGTTACTTTAGTACAAATTAATTAATAGAGAAAACACATGAACTTATCCAAAGCTTTTAATGGAATAAGTGAATGATGACATTGTTGAAAAGCCATGATGAGAAATTAAGCGGTCTTTCTAGTGCTTCATTACGAAGAGCAGTTAGGAACAACATGTGAAACAAACCCCAAAAGAGAAAAGAGAAGAATATGCATAAAAGATTAATGTTTAGAATGCATATTTCTCATTAGGTTAGGTCTAGCATGCATTTCCATACTATTATGCTCATTAGCCATAATTTTATTCTTATTTTTAATTTTAATATGCACAATTATTTCTTAAAAGGTCACGGCCTTTCTCTTTTGCATAAATATAAGCTTATAATCCTTTCAAGAATTCGGCAATTTATCAACAAAAGTTTGAGAAACAAACCTTTTGGGTAGGATATCCCTTTTCTTGGCAAAATCATATACAAACTTAGTAAATTCATTAATTTGATAAGTAACATTTTTATTTTCAATCATTTGGAATGTATTATTAGAATTTTGCACAAGAAATTTCTTATTACCTTTTTTTTTCTCATAAATATACTTTGAATCATAGCATCCTAAATATCTTTAGCATAAATATAATGACAATAAATATCATAAATCATTTGACAAATCTTTAAGAATGGTATGTCCACACAATTTATCTATCATTTTCCAATCCTTTAAAGCTTGTTGGTAATTTTCGGAGTCTTCCTCTGATTTGAGATCAACCAAAACTAAATTAATTTTATTAAAATCAAGTACTTCCAAACTTCGATTTTGTCATGTCTTAAAATTATTTCCATCAAAATATTCAACCTTTGAGGCATCTGAAATCATCTTTGCAGCAACTAGAATACTAGTATCCATGATAAACCCCTTAAGATTGTTGGGAATATTGGAGTGGATACTAGTATTTGAGCTACTGTCAACTCCAAAAATCAACAAGAACAAAATACCAACAAGAGAAATTGACAAGAAGAAGGAAGGATTAGAACAGGTATACCATGAATCGTGCTAGGCACTTGAGAGTCTATTTCTACCCTACCCGGAGCAATGCTCTGTGGAATGACCTCAACGGGAAACCTTCTAGTATTAGACGTGGGTCTCCTCAAGAACTCGTCCACATGATGATTTTGGTACATTGAGCAGCAACACCTCCCGTTCTGATGGCAGAAGAAACAACAAAGAGTGCAGAGGAGCTCTATAGTGCACACGATAGCAAAATCGAGAAAAAGAAGATGATGAATAGTAGAAAAGAGAGCAAAAGGGCATAAGAAGTAAGCAAATAATGCATTCTGATAATGGGTTCTAGTGGTGGAGCAAATATATAGACCAAGGTAGCTTAATATGAAAGCACCCAATGGACAAGTGTGTATAAGAAGACCCCAATGGTCCAATTAGATATTTTGGTTTCTAAGTGGGGCAAAAAGATAGGCCTAAGGTAAAATCAGATCAAGCCTATATATGCGTGGAGGAGACGCAGCGGGACGGGTGCTCATGCATTAGTGAAGTATCGAAAAGGATTTGAACTTCACCTTAGGCATAGGTGGGTGACAACCCTTTAGAAGTGTGGTAGAGAAAACTCTTTGAATCCACTTCTCAGATAATGGTTGGAGTATGTCCACCAACCACATAACATTCCCAGGAGATATGCTTCTCTTAGCCATTTTGCACTTTAATGGCCTTGTATTATCATGGAATCATGAGAGCTCTAGTGTTTATGCCCAAAACTCACGACCCATCTCCACTCTCACATAGGTGGCATCCATCAGGAGTATATTGCAGTAGATACCCCATCCTACATTGATGGCTGTGGAAACCTATCACACCAAATGTAATGGTACTGCCATACATCATAGGGAGGGACTCATAACCAATCATCTCATATGAATGATAGAACATATATAAAGGTGACAATACCATTTCCACTGAGACTCGTATGACTTCATTTACCACATTGAACCACTTTCATGGGTTTCCAATCACAGTAGTTAGGTATTCATCACATTGTCTCACTTATGGGCATTAGTCCCATCCTCCTCGATGTTTTACTTGCTAGCATCCTAGCAAGTGGTTTTGTCATAGGATCAACCAAATTCTTCTCTAACTTCATAAAATCCATAGATATCTCATTATTTTCAACCAACTGCCTCATAATATTATGTCTTAATCTTATATATCGACTTTTTCCATTATAAATTTTGTTCTTTGCTCGAGCAATGGTAGCCTGACAGTCACAATGAATAAACATAGATATTTCTGTTCTATTCCATATAGGTATGTCCACTAGCAAATTCCTTAGCCACTCTACTTTGGATCTTGCCTTCTCTAATGTATAAATTCAAGCTCCATGGTGGACCTACCAATACAAGTTTGCTTGGTGGACTTCCAAGAGATAGCCCCACCTGTCAGCATAAACACATAACCACTAGTAGATTTTAATTCATTAAAGTTAAAAATTTAGTTTGCATCACTATAGCTTTCCAAAACTGAAGGATAATTAGAATATTCTATAGTACATTTCAAATATTTCAAAATTCTATTTAAAGCAATCCAATGCATATAACTAAGATTATGTGTATACCTGTTCAATCTATTAACAACATATGCAATATCAAGCCTAGTGCAATTCATCAAGTATATCAAACTACCAATGATATAAGTATATTCATTTTGTGATACATTATCACCATAATTTTTCACAATATGCAAACTAGAATTAAAAGGTGTAAAAATGGGTGTGCAATCAAAATATGAAAGCATGCTTAAGAAATATAAATATGAAGGATAAAATATGGACATTACTAACCTCCATATGAAGGTGTGGAAGTTATATATATATAAAATACAAGCAATTTAAGTTTCTAGAAAAATGTTCAAAATTGAAAAGAACTTTAACTAATTTATACTTCAAAGTGAAATGAGCTCTTTTCCTCTTTCACTAATGTTTAGAGGTATCAAATGGCTAAACTCAAAATAAATACTTTTTAGCATAATGACTGGGTCAACATTTTTATTTTTTATTTTTATTTTCGGTTGACAATACAAAAGAATAAATCTCTAAAATTTAGGCTTTATTTGAAGGAATAGCCAAATCCATTGGACTAATCTAACAGGTGAGCCAAAATTAACATTCCTAACGATACTTCAATTTTTATATACAATTTATTTTTAACAGTTTATTTAAAATTTATTTTCCCTTCAAACAAAAAATTCTGCATGAAATAATTACAATTTATTTTTGAGTAAATTATAGTTTATCTTTCCAAGTTCATCCATTTTTTTTAATGTTAGAACATAAATTTTTATTTGTAACACTTTCAGCCTCGTGAACTTTAGTGCAATTTAAAACCGTCAATCTATCTATATCTATAAATATTACTCATTTGTTTATATTTTTATCTATCCTTCAAGGTTGTTGCACAATAATTAAAAAAATTATTAAATAATATCAATCATAAGAAAAAATAGTTATATTTGATTGAATTATCATTTATTGAAATATTCAAAGTATTATTATCACTTTACTAATTTTTTCTTTCACTTATTAATATCAAGGGTAAATGGACTAATAAAAGTGAATGAAAAGAGTAGTAAAATTGCTTTGAGATTTGTGAAGTAATTAATGATCCTTTTAACTCAATTATTAATTATGACAAAATATAAAAGAAAAGTACTTTAAATAATAATTAATGACACTATATATAACTAAACGTTACCTATCAAATCTTAAAACACAAAGCATTTTTTTATCAGCTTACATTAGTTTAATTTGATACCAGCCAATAGAGGAAATAAGAGATAAAAGGATTCTAAATGTGCAATTTGCAAGAAGAATGAGAGCTAGATTAAAACACCCTATATCTCAAGTTGTAGAACTCATATTCAAGTGATTCAAAATCAAGATGAAAGCTAAGATTTTAGGACACAAAAATGACTATTTATTTATTGGAAACAAGCAAGGAAGCTCTGGAACAACTAAGAATAAAAATGAGGTTTGATAGCAACAAAGGAGAAATTTGGGTTGGGATAATATGACTCACCACTCCAAGGAACCCAAAACCTTAGAGATATAGAGTTGTGCATTCACCATCCTATGGAATCCACCAAAGAGACAAAAATGCAAGGGTAAAAGCTCACTGCTCAATGAAATCCACTAAAGAGATATAAAACTTAAGGAAAGATAACAAGCTCAAAAGCTTCTGAATAACATAATCCAAGTTACTTCATATTATTCAATTGGTCAATATATAGATGGCTTTGGAACAACCTTCCACGCATGGGTAAATGTTCTCATTCAATTCTAAGACATTATTGACATTAATGATGTTATGACTAGAAGATACGAACTTAGACTTCTAATCTCATCTTTGACTAGGGGTATTCAAAATGTCGCATCAAAATATTATTTCATCACTAAGACATGTAGAAAATTAAAGGCTACATAATATTTATATTTATAGACTTCAAATTACTAAAAAAAATAGACCAAAGGATCTTCATGTCGCATGAACAATTCAGATTTCCTTGAAGAGAGATTGGATTATCACTTTCCATGTAACCACCTAGATGGATTAGGGACACTCTTGTGTCATTCTCCCATGGTTGAAACGAAGTCGTCCTCAAATTATCATCATTGTTCTCCTCTCCTTTTCAAAGAGAAAGGTCTACAATATTAAAAGTGTCAGAAACTTTAAAATGATCAAGCAACTTAACTTCGTGTGCATTATCACCAATTCTCTTCAAAATTTTAAAAGGACCAATAGCTCTAGACTTGAGCTTAGCAAAGTGTCCATAGGGAAATCTTTTCTTCCTAAGATGAACCTAGATCTTGTTACCTTCTTAAAACTTAGAAGACTTTCTATGCTTGTTTGCTTGAGTTTTGTATGTCTCATTTTGTCTTTCAATCTTGGTTTGAGCTTGCTCATACAACTTTTTGATCTATTTTGCTCTTTCCTCAGCATCTTTGCTAAAGTTATTTATAACTTGAATTGGGTAAATAGGCCACGGTTCATCAGTTAGCCCATTTAACCCGCTATCTGTGCAAGATAGGACTAAACAATTTGTAATCTCATTTAAGTGTGAGCTTACAAATCCGTTTTGCTTAACTCGAGAGTTAAATGGGTTGTGGCCTATAGGTTTGTGAGATAGACCACCAACTTATTTAACATGTTTTTTTTAAACTATTGTAGCTAAAGATCTTACCAAAGCATAAGTAAGTGGCCCAAATGCTATTATGGCCCAAAATAATTTTGCAATATGCAAATAATTTAAATAAATTAAAAAAACACTAAAAAGTGAAAACTAAAAAGGAAGAAAACCCTAACATATTGATCCCACACACATCCAATTACCCTTACCCTCAAACCCATCTCAATTCTCACCTTTGTGCACTTCGCCTCTTCCTTCCCATGTTACCTTCATGCTTACTACCTCTCCCTCTCACGGTGAATGACATTCATCTCTCATCAGTCTAGGTTCACCATTTATCTCTCCCTCTTCGCACTCTTTAGGCTGTTGTTCGCTCATTGTCTGGGTTCGTTTCTCAATTGTCAGTCATCTTGTCTTACCATTGCCAACTATTCTGCTCTCAGCCTCTCACCTAGCAACACTTGTATGCCCAGGCCCCATTCTGATCGAGGATCGATCTCATGTCCATGCCCTTTTAGGTCTTACTCTGGTCTCTCTGATCTTTATGTATTGTCTATATTCTGTTTCATGTATGCCTGTCTTGTGTGGTGTCACTGGTGTGTATTCATGTATAAGTGGATAGCCCTTACAATGAATTTTGTTTGATGTGTGTATTCTTCTATTCTATAATTTGTATTTTCATATGCCTATTGCAGACACTGCTCTGTTCTATATTCTTAATTGTTTATAATGTTTTGATAGCTAAGCTCATGTTTTATTTAGAGCCAAATAAAATAACTAATAGCTCATGTTGTTATGTCTAATAGTGATAGTCTGATAGTTCATGTTCTGCTTGATAGCTCATGTTGGGTTTATTGTTCAATTTTCTTTTAGTTATTTGAATAGTTATATATGGATGCCTCTAGTGTGAACCAAAGTGAAATATTTTGGATAAATAAAATACTCAAGGTGCTACTAAAGGTGGTATGGGAATGGATACAAATGAATTTAAAACAACAAATAAGAGGGCCAAAACTCTTTCATCAAAAGTTTTGAATTATTTTGATAAAGTTGGTGTGAGTGGTGATGGGAAAGAGAGAGCGCAATGTAAGGCTTGTGGGAAAGAATATGTTAACTTCAACTTTGCAATGTCATATAAACAAGTGTGAGAAATTGCCCAAATTTCCCAATATTGAGGTTGGTAAACTTATGCTTGACCGTACTAGAAAACTGAGAGATAGAAAAGTTGATCAAAGAGTTATACGTGACATGGTATCCATGGCTATCATAGAGCATGACCTTCCATTCTCATTTGTTGAATATAGGAGGATTAGAGAATTACTAAAATATTTGAATCTTAAAGGCAAGGCTCACTATAGGTGTGTTGCCACCTTAGATGTGATTAACATATATGAAAGTGAAAAGAATAAATTGAAACAAGTGTTGTCCAAAGGCCCAAGTAGAATATGCTTAACTTATGATGTATGGACTTCTTGAACTACAAAAGGCTATATTTCATTAACTACACATTTTGTGAATGAAAATTGGAAGCTTTATAGAAAAGTTTTGAATTTTACTCATTTTCCACCTCCACATTCTTGGTTTGAATTGGCTAGGATTATGTTTGATTACTTGCAAGAATGGGGGATTAATCAATTTTTTTTATTAACTTTGGATAATGCATCATCTAATCACAACATGCAAGAATTGTTGAATGAAAGACTTCTTTTGCAAAGTGATGAATTGTTGTGTGGTGGTGAATTTTTTCATATCCGATGTTGTGCTCATGTCTTGAACCTTATAGTTCAAGAGGGCTTGAAAGTTACTAGTTGTGCTTTACACAATTAAAGAGAGCATCAAATATGTTAAGGGATCAGAAGAGGAGAATAAATGCTTTTAAAGCATGTGTTGAACAAATCGGTGGTATTAATACCAATATTGATTTACGTTTGGATGTCTCTACTAGGTGGAACTCCATCTTTATGATGCTTGAAAGTGTCCTTGCATATCAATGTGCTTTTAGTACCCTTGGCTTGAATCATATGAACTATAAGTATTGCTTTTCTAGTGAAGAATGAAAAAAAGGAGAAAAAATGTGTGAATTTTTGCATCCATTTTATGTGATTATTAATTTGATATCTAGATGGGAACATCTTACCCAACATCTATTTCATGCAAGTGTGGAAGATTGAATGCTTGTTAATTGAAAATATGAATAATGAGGATAAGATTATTAGGGATATGACAACTAGGATGAAAGTGAAGTTTGACAAATATTGGAGTGATTATAGTGTTGTCCTTGCACTTGAAACTATGCTTGATCCTTGCATGAAGTTCACATTTTTGGAGTTCTATTGTTCAAAACTTGGTCTTGATTCAATAACTTCCCAAGCAAAGTTGAAAGTTATGAAACATAAGTTGTATACTCTATTTAATGAGCATGTCAAAGTGTCTTCCGAAAAGACAAGTAAGGGTGTTTCTCAAACTCAAAGAAGTCAAACTCAATGTCCTCAAGTTGCTAGTGGAAATGGCATTGGAGACCCATCATCTTGGGTTGTTATGGATGTAAGTTTATGTTTTTTTTCATTTATTCATTTTTTTAGATGTATTATTTGTTTAATTCTTTGTTTAATTTTCTTATTGTTTCTTTGTTGTAACTTTGAAATAGTTTAGGAGTATATCCAATATGAAAACAAAAATGTTTCAAAAGTTGGAAAGTCTCAATTGGATATTTATTTGGATGAATAAAAGCTTGACGCACAATATCATCAATATCTTGTTGCATTATTGGAGGGAAAATAATCATCGATTTTTGAATCTTGTTGTGTTGGCTTGTGATGTGTTAAGTATTCCAATAACAATCATGACACCCAAATTGACATTTAGTATTAGCTCTCGTGTTCCCAATAATACCGAAGTTTACACATTCTCGAAAATGTGCAAGCCTTGATATGTACAAGAAATTGGTTATTAGACATTGATGTGCAAGGTAAATACTACAATTCATGACCTTAAGTTATGTTTAGTTATTTTTATTGATAAATGGGTTTTTAATTTTTTACCTTATGTTGTGAGTTGTGGGAAAAGATGAAGATTCAAGAGTGGTGGTAGAGACAAGGGTTCAGCCAAATTTATCCAAGGATGGTTCAAATGTCATTATTTAAGATGATGAGTAATTGTATTTCGTTGTATTTGCTTGTATTTGATATTTATTTGTGTTTAATATATTTGGTAGTTGGTTGTGACATTTGAGTATTTGGTACTTGGTAGTATTTACCTTTGGTATTGGCGTATTTGGTTGATGTATTGGAGACATTTTTGCATTTGAACTTCTACTTGAGACATTTAGTATGAGTATGACTTAATTAGTTATTTTAATTGTTGCATGTATCACTTAATTGATAGGAAAAAAAACATTTGAAAGTTGAATTTGATAGAGAAATTAGATTAGGATATTTGTAAGCTTTTTTTAGATAACAATTCAAAAAATTAGAGGCTATCTTTTGTCATTTAAAAGACAAAAATGAAAAGAAAGAACAGGTTGCGAGCCAGCCATTGAACTCGCAATTTAAAGTGGTGTGGATGCAGGCCTGTAATTTGTTGGCCCATTTAAGTTGCGGCTTAACTTAATTTGATCCATTTATCCATAGCCCATTATAGAATCGGCGGGTGCGAACTGAGGTAGCCCATTACCTACCTCGAGTTACAACTACAAGTGGGACTAAACCCATAGGACTCAAAAGATCATGTCCAGAAACAACTTGAATTGACCTGCAACCAAAAAGTTGACTAAAAGAGTTGTATAAAGTAATTTCAGCTTTTGCTAAAAGAAAATCCTATTGACAAAGGTTCTTTCGCACAAAGCTTCTTAAAAGATTTACCAAACTCTTGTTAACAACTTTAGTTTGGTCATCTGTTTATGGATGGCAAGATCAACTGAATTGCAATTGAGTTCCTAGTTTTTTTTCTACAAAGTGTATTAAAAGTGACTTATAAATTTTGGATCTCAATATAAAGTTATGAATTTTGGAATTCCATGAAGTCTCACAACTTCTTTGAAGTATAAATTAGCTACATGAGAAGTATAAATGGTTTTAATACAAGCTATAAAGTGAGCTATTTTGGAAAAATAATCAACCACCATTATAAAATCTTTATTTATTTTTTTTGAGTTTTTGGTAGCCCAAGAACAAAGTCCTTACTCATATCTTCCCAAGGAGAATCAGCATAGAAAAAGGAGTATAAATACCTATATTTTGATTACGACTTTTTCCCAAATGACAAATTTTGCAATGTTGCACATGCTTGCTAACATCTCTTTTCATTTTTGGCTAGAAGAATTTTTTGTTTACAAGAGCAAGTGTTTTATCCCTTCCAAAGTGTCTAACAAGTCTTCCATCATGAGCTTCAAAGATAATTACTTCTCTAAGGGAACATTTTGGAATACATAAGAGATTTCCTTTGAAAGGAAATCCATCTTGTAATACAAAGTGCAGAAAAGGACCATTTGAACAATTAGTCCAAATCAAACCAAAATTCAAGTCAACCTTGTAGAGTTCCTTCACCATTTCAAAACTAGTCACTTTGGCATTCAAATTAGTCAACAAAGAGCATCTTCTGCTCAGTACATCAACAACAACATTCTGAGTTTTGGATTTGTATTTTATCATAAAATTGAAACTTTAGATGAATTCAACACAAGGAGCATGTGTTTTACTTAAATTTTACTGACTTTTAGAAACTTAAGAGCTTCATGATCTGAATAAAGCACAAATGACTTATGGAGCAAATATTGACTCCAATGCTTTAAAGCTCTCACAATTCCTTGTCATAAGTAGAATACTTCCTGTGAGAATCATTGAGTTTCTCACTAAAGAAGGCAATTGACTTACTTTCTTGACTAAGGACAACACCAGTCCCCACATTTAAAGCATCATATTTAACTTCAAAAACAAAATTCAAATTTGGTAAAGACATGATAAAAGAATTGGTCACCTTTTGCTTAAAAATCTCAAAACTCCTTAGTGTTTCTTTAGTTCACCTAAAACTTTCACCTTTCAAACACTCCATAATAAAAGCAATATTTTTGCTAAAATTTTTTATGAACCTCCTGATGGATGTCATTTGTTCCACCAGATTTAAACTTTGCTAATTAATTATAGTATAGATATATCACGATGAATTTATAGTTTAATGGTGAGTAAGGGTGATTCTCGCACAGGATTAGGTCTAATTTCTTAGAAACTACCAAGTCAAGTAAATGGGAGGTTTTAGTTAATAGTTAAAAGTAAATGACAAGAATTATAAAGAAACTAAATTGAAAAAGAAATTAAACGAAATTGAACATAACAAAGATAATGACTGGTTAAAGGATCAATCTCTACCAGTAGACGATCAACAGGATAAAACATACCACGTATAATTTTTTATTTCAATATTATTCCCAAATTTTTTACTGAGACTAATATTCATAGATAGCCAAGGTTCTAGTCCATTTTACCCCCATCTTTCCTTGGTTTGTCGTTAGGCATGAATTCTAGTCACAACCTAATCCCTAACCATAAACATCTAGATTTATCAGACTCATCCATGCCTGCATTAAGATGAGAAAGATATTAGGTTATTCTAAGCAACATCCACTAGGAGAATGAATATTCGACTTATGTTGTGTCCACTCTAAGAATAACAATCACCTCCTCACTATCCTTGATTTGCCGCAAGGGCTAGGAAAACCTAGGGTCTATCAATTAGCAAATTTCTAAACTAGTATAAGTTGTAAAGATCTTGTTTAGCCATGGTTCTAAATACATCAAAACATGAATCATAAACATTAAAAGTAGTAGAATACAAACAATCTCAATCAACAAAGGGAAAATAACATCTGCGTTAAATAAACATAGTCAAGTCTAGGGCTTTGACATCCCCTGCAACCAAGAGAGAAATTAACCTCGCAAGGTTAAAGAAAACCATGATTACAAACAATATGAACATAGTAAGAAATTTAAGAGATGAAAAGATGTAATAAATATGGGTGCTTGATCTTCTTGAATTCATTTCTCTTGATCCTAGATCCTCAATGCCTTCAATCCTTGGGTTCATTTTCTTCTCCTTCTGAGCTTTGATCCCTAATGATTTCTCAAGACGGTGTAATATTGTCCTCCTAATTCAGATATTTGAATTTTCTATCTGTATTGTATATGGGTATTATTTCTTATAATTTTTTTTACATATTATTTTGTGTTGGAAAATCTTATTTCCTTAATGTTAGCTTTACTCATATGATATAGGGTAGCCTAATATATATTACAAGAAAAATAAGTAAATTAAATTAAAGATTTAAAAGAGTTGATATAGACAACTATTTGGAAATTGAGTTATCGACTTAAAAATGTACAAATAGCATACAAGTAAGTAAGTATCCAGGGACCCAAAGAACATAATAAGAGGTCTATAAAAATATAATAATGGTATTGTATTATTTTTAGAGAACTCAAGAATAAAAAAATAAACTTTAAATAATATAAATAAAAAAATAAATGATTTAAATGAGAAATTAAATTGTAGAAGGTAACTAGTAAATCCTAAAATTTCCTTTATGTCCTAAACATAGCTTAACCATAGTTAGGCTAGAAAGACGCCCAACTCAACCCTATAAGGCCATTGGGCCAACACCCCTTCAAGACCCCATTCCTTTTTCAATTAGACTTATAAGGAAGGAAATAAAAGTAATACTCCCTATGTTCATAAATAATAGTCATTTAAGATTTAGGTACACTAATTAAGAAACTCATTAAATAACCTAAATTTTAGGGAAAAAATTGATATTTGACAATTTTTCTTAAGTTTCTCTCGACAAAAATATTTAATGTGTTAGTGGAGATAATAATAAGGACGGAATTTAAAACAAGCAATAAATGTTTTCATGATTTTCTTGTATTTGGATATAGTATTTAAGGAGGGAATGTATTTTTATAGAAGATTTAAAATGATTTGTGATAAAATAACTTATTTGGATATTTAACCAAAGAAATTTAAAAATCCCAAGGAATTTCTATCTAGTGATTTTTAGATCAAAATTGAAGAATTTAAAATCTCAGCAAAATAGGTGGAATTTGTAAAATCCCTCTGTTAGAAATCAACCCTCTCTCCCGATCTCAATGGAATTCAGACTTCAAGTTCACACAGGCCATGGAGGGAAGTGGGATACCATTGTCATAGTCTATGCCTTTAGTCTTCACCAATAATCGATCGATGTTGGCGATGGTGACAGCGATAGTGGCAAGTATGCCAAAATATCAGTGAGGTGTGGCTTACCTTCGTGTTATCTATGATTACAAAGCAATGTTGGTGGTTTTCACTGTCTTCTTCACTAAAAAATTGTTCAAGCTGTCATGAATGAAGCACGAGAGCCATTCGAGCTTCACTGCATTGTCATCAGCATAGTTCTCCCTTGCCTCTCTCTCAGCCTGAGATGCAAGAGACCTCATGGTTTTGAAAAATCTCTCATTAGTGGTTTCCTAGAATTCTATGATCAAGGGATGATTTCAATATGGTTCAGAAGCTGTTTGACGAAATGTCTGAGAGAATTATTTTTTCTTGGACCATGATTATAAATGCATTTTTGTAGTTGGGAAAAGTTGAAATACCATATGCTTGTTTTGGGAAAGGGACAAGACAACTTGGAATGTAATTATTCGTGGGTATTGAAGTAATAGTAGATTTGTATGTGGAATTACAGATTTAAAAATACCATTAATTAGGATATTGAATTGCAGATTCAGTTTCTATTTTATTTCTTATACGGTGTCTAATTTATATCACAATTATATTGATTCTGCTAGGCTTAGTTTTGAGGTGCTTTTTCAATATTTGTTATTGTATTTTTCTTTTGCCTTGTCCAATTTATATTAGATTGTGTTATATTTAAGTTCATACCATCTCATTTTATTTACATTGCAATTAGATTGTGTGATTTTTTACTTTTCAAAATATTTTGTGACATTGGGTCAAGTTAGGTAAATCGAAAGCGTAACCTAAACTTAACTTGAAAATATATAAAAGTTAATTTATAAAAATCGAATGGTCAAATCTGTTCCAATTAGTTTCGGGTCGAGCCGGATTTTGAATACTTCTAATAACAATACTTGTTTTGATAATAAAAAATAAAAAATTGTAAATAAAGGGAATTTAATTACTTTACCCAAACAAAGAATTTAAAATGCTAGGAAATCTAATTACTTCATCCAAATAAAAAAATTTATAAGTGAAAGGAATTTAAATGAAACAATTAAATTCCCTAACATTTTAAATTCTCTTAAATTTTGAAATGATCCATTCAAACACAACCTAAAAGTGACAAATAATTTGAAACAAAATGAGTTTTGCAAAATAACTATTATTTAGGAATGGAGGGAGCAAAAAGAAAAAGAAGAAGATTATGACCACATAAAGAAAAAGAGAAAGAAAGAAACAAAACTGAGAGAGAGAGAGAGAGAGAGAGAGAGAACAAGAGGAAGAGATATGAGAGTGACAACTTTAGGCTATTGCATGCAAAGGAAGGGATCATCAGCCCTATTTTGGCCTAGAAAATCAATGGAGAAAAGGTAGGGGTTTTCTCAAACTTGTACCTTTCTTCTCCTTTTAAAATTTCGTGGACAATGGCTAGTTCATTGTAGGTTGAATATTTGTTGTTCTGGTTGTATTTTTAGACTGGAATTTGTTAATTACTAAGGCCAAATTAATTCTAGTTGGGTATAGAAATTTGGTGCAATTCTTTAGGTATGTGGTGAAATAGAGGTTTGCATGTGTTAGTTTTGGATCATAGAAGTACTTGGTGCAAAAATTTTGCTGTAATACTTGTTGTAGGATTCGGCTAAGTCTTAGAGATAGGGAAACATGTGGCTGGGTTGTTGCAACTAATAGGATACATGGCACTTGAAATTTAATTAATGTTGGAGAATAAAAACCCATTGTTTTTTGGCCAAAGGTTTTGGGTTGGAAGGAAGCACGAAGGAGGTGGGAAAGTAAGTGTTTGGAGCTAAAGAAATTAGGGTAATAAGGTTGTTGAAATAGAATTCTGTCATAGATGATAGCTTAAATAGGATTAGAGTAACATCCAAAAATTAAGGTTATTGCTTTGATAGATAACACTAAAGCCTATAAACTAAGAATAGAGCATGGAAGGAAATAATGCAAGCTAAGATAGAAATCTTATGTGTTGTTCTGTTTGGTCTAGTAAATTTCTATAGTTAGTCTTTTAAGGATCATGAAGGAACTAAAAGGGGTTAAGTTTATAATAGTAGGAAGTTTAGAGTATGGAATTATTAATTGTGCTTATGTTACTATTTTTTTTTAGTTCCATGACTGTAACCATAATAATTTGTTGATAAATATGATATTATTGTGTTCTAGTTTGGTAATTTGAGTATTGGTATGGGAATGTTAAAATCATGTTTTGACCACTATTGATCATAGCATTGATGGTGTGGTGGCTATGTTGAACTTGAAGAATGGTTCTTTTTCTAACTTTGTTGTACGCCAATTCGTAGAAATTATAAAATGATTGTTATGCTTAAATTGTGAATTTATTTTCTTGGCTGGCAAAGGTAGGCAGCTTGGACATTAAGGGGTTGAGACATGAGTTGACATAATTGTGGAGGAAAAATGTACCTATGGGTGTATGGTTATATAAGATAAATTGTATACACTTTTGTATGTTTGAGTTAATTATACTTGTTCATTGCTAGTGAAGTTGTATTTGTGGTATGATGGATGGCGCCATAATAAATGATTGGTTAGCTTAGGAAAAATGAGATAAAATGTAAGCTGCTAGACTAGACTCTGTTAGCGAATGAATATGGTGTACCTTGCTTGAATCTTTTTCGAATTGGCAGTGTTACATGCTCATAATTCTCAAGTGAAAGATTTAAGTTGAAATGCTGGACATGACCCTCAAAAGAGGTGAACACTACCGTTACATATGTTGCTAGTTATGGTTAAGCCATTCAGAAAGTTGGGACTGCAATACTAGGTTCAAAGAAAAATGAGAATGTTTTGCGGTAATCTTCCAAATTGTAGTGTTCCTGAAAAGCTCTAAGAAAGATAATAATAAGGTGACACCTTTTTAAGAGAGAGCTCTCTAATTTGTGGTCATGTAACAAGACTCGGATAAGGGTAGTTACCCTTTTTCCAGCAAAACGCTTGAGCACGTAACTAGTAATATTACCTAGGATAGGAATTATTATCATTACTATTTAAATATTTTTTATGATTGGGCATTGTTTAATAGAAATATTATTGTCCTGATAGGAACTTGTTGTGGTAGTTAACATATCCTTTCTTATTTCTAAAAGATGGAGTTGATACAGTTGTAAGCACCCCACTTGCATTATAAATTCATATAGTTTTTTCATATACTGAGAATTTTGTGAATTCTCACCCCTATGGTGGTGTTTCCAGATACTGACCCAAATATCTAGATCTCACTTAAAGATACAGGTGGAGACTCCAAGTTCTACTAAATATAGTTGTCAATGATTTTGCTTACTTCCATATATGTTATGTATATATGTATGTATTGTAAAATGAATTATAACAATACATGTATAATTAAATGTATGTTTGTGGATTTTGATGTGGATGTATTCTTGTATGGCAAAACTTGGATAAGAGGAGGGATAACTAAATGTTACAAGATAAAATTAAGCTCAAACCTATATTAGTTTAATTACCTTATAATTTAAAGGACAAGTCCATATCTAGTAGCCTTTGGATATCCCTAAGGATTATAATATATGATCAATTTGGAAACTAAGCAAGTTATTTAATGGCAGAGGATATGTAGAGAAAATGAAGAAGAAAGGATTTAATCAAGGTCATAAAATTGAGTAACTAAAAATCATTTAAATCTACACCTAATTCATAATGTTTGTTTGACCCTTAAAAATTTTGAGAGTAGACTCACTTCAAAGTAATATGATGAAGAAGATTTTTGGACCCTAATTGTATGAAAAATTAGACCATTTAGAGTATGAGAACTGATAGGAAATTCAGAGTGGCAACCTGCCTTTGTTGCTTCGGTACCAAGTAAGGTGTTATAGACCGCATCTCTTCGCATTAGAATTTATCCGTTTTGTTGTGTAACTTCTTATCGCTTAAATAGGGAATAATTGTCTCTTATTTTATGATGGTGAAACTCTAAAAATTGATCCATGAGTGTTATAACTCGAGCCCAACTTAAATCAGCCTTAGAAATCATGTGTCCAGGCTAGACGACCATGTGACTTGGTCATGTAAACGTTGGTGTGTAACAACATCAGTACCATCAACTTGTTCTGCTATTTTTATGATCCAAATGCAAGAATTAGGGAAAGTAGTAAACAAAGTTGTAGTTATGTATCTTAACTTTCCAATGTCACTGGAATCACCTTGACTAGATTTCTGTAGCCTGAGATATTCCCAAAATACTGCATAGAGATCAGGTAGCAAAGATACTCGAATTAGATTTGATTGTGTTTCCAATTTTTCATTGTTTGACTTCCCTATAAAACAAAATAAAATCAATAAGTTACTATGCATATCAAGCCTTAATGAATATCATTAATTATCACCATAAAGCAAATGGGAAATCCATCATATTAATTATGAAATAATTTACTAAAATAACAACATTTATGACAGGTTAAAACAAGAACAAATCTAATCTTTGCAATTTAGTGGCTAAATGGAAATTATGTAATAAAATCACTAAGTTGTATATAAAGGGGAATTATCATTATTTTTATTAAAAGACATTAATTAATTGAAATTAAGATCTAATATAATATATAATATTAATTAAATACTAAAAATGTATTATTTGAAACCTATCACCTCCTATAAGAAGAAGCAAGACCATGGAAACTTATAATGTCATGAAGTGTATGAGGAGTAGGCTAACTCAGAATAGCTTCCACCTTACAAGGATCCATCTTCACTCCTTCAGCTAATATCATATAATCTAAAAATACAAGACTATTAGTGAAGAATTGAAGAATTGACACTTCTTCAAAATTTCGATTAGCTTTTGATCCTTTAAAACTTAAAACGCCTGTTGAAGATAAGATAAATGCTCTTCCTTATGCTTTTTATACACAATAATATCATCAAACTAGACGACAACAAACTTGCCATTAAAAGGTTTAAAGCCATGGTTCATTAGTCTCATCAAAGTACTTGGGGCATTATATGCCAAAAGGCATAATCAACCACTCATAAAGTCCATCTCTAGTTTTAAAAAGCAGTCTTTCATTCATCACCTTCCCCAAATCTGATGGTGCCCATTCCTAAGATCAATCTTTAAGAAAACAACAGCACCATGGAATTAGTCTAAGTGATCACCAAGACAAGGAATAGGAAAATGATAGTTGATGGTGATTTCATTGATTAGTCTGCTATCAATGCACATCCTCCAAGACCTATCCTTCATTGGTACAAGAAGGGTGTGTACTGCACAAGGGCTCTTACTCTCCTTAACTAACCCCTTAGTAATTAACTCATCCACTTGTCTTTGCAACTATTCATACTCTTTAGGACTCATCCTATATGTGGCTTTGCTAAGAAGAATAGACTGAATAGTATCAGAGATAAGATCAATAAAATATTGAATATCCCTCATAGGAGGAAGACCATGAGGAATTTCTTCTAGAAAATAATCACTAAATTCAGTAAGCAAAGGTTGCACAATAGTAGGTTGTTCAATCTCACCTGCATCTTCATCTAATAAATCAAGAGAATATGTTGCACTTAAAGATTCAATTAATTGATCAATTTCAAACTTATATTTCAAATGAACCTCCACAGCTTTAGAAACAATCTCTGTTATTAAAGGAGCTAAGGTAATTTTTTCACCATCCTTAATAAAAGAATAAGTATTTTTAAAGCTATCAAGCAGAATTTTCCTATCATATTGCCAAGGATGACTAAGCAACAAATGACAAGCATCCATAAGTATAACATTACATCAAATCTCATCTTGATACTTTTTACCAATAGAAACAAAGAAGGCATCTTTTTATTACCTTGATCTGGTGACCATTACTTAGCCATTTAAGCTTATAGGGTTGAGGACGATATTATAATTTCTTGCCGCATTGCAATACTTATATGCATTACCAATACTTATGCTTACACTTTATTTAAATAAGATATTTTTATACAAATTTTTTTGCTAGGCATTTTTAAGCAAATTTTAAAAAATATGTTGTTATCCATTTTTTGAAAAGTTTAAATTTAACATATATCTATGTTTTGAGAAGTATCATGATGAGTCCAATAAAAAGAGTCATTCAGTTTAACTACCTGTTTTTATTCACATATGAACCTTAAAAGACACTTACCAAAAAGTATTATTCTTGGAATATATGAAACCCTACATTTGAAAATTAGAGGATACATCACCACTAGTTTAAAAATCAATTCAATTTGATTGGTTGCACGGTACAACATATGCATTTTCATTATTACAACTTCCAAATGACTTTCAGTTAGGCTTGACAAATTCACTTTCTTTATTGATATTAGGTAACAAATTAACATTCTTTTAATAATGTTAAGTTCTATTGTTTCATGTTTGGTGGGAAGCCAACATTGGCATTATTTATTGATAACTTTTGAAGACTATTTTTAGACTCGTGACAATGTGAACTTCTCTTTTGTATGTTTCCACTAAACAAATCTCCTTGAACAGGCTACATTTTGGGTTCTTTAAGCGACAATCTTATAGTATTTCCATCTTGTATGCCCTAAAAAATATTTTGAAGTTTAAAATGTATTTTGTTAAGTGATGAGGTACTATAATAGTAGATAAAACTCAAATATAAAATATGGATCAAAAGAGAATTGTTGACTGAAAAGAATAATAAAAAAAATAAGATGTTCACTCAAAATATTGTAACTATATATTTTTAGTCATTGGTCAATAAGGCATAATTTTATATCATAGTTGACCTGCTTTGGTGAAATAAACAAATGATGCATGTAAATAAAGAAAACTAAAATAATAGACTATAGATTACCTACTAACGTGAGAATTTTAGATTTGAATCCAAGTCATATAATTATAATAGATAAAAGGTCAATCAGGTATGCTAACCCATTGATTTTGTGTATTTTAAAACAAATAGGAAACAAAAGGATGCAATAATAAATTATTGCTGCCATATAATGGGTAGCCATTTTATATGCACAAAATTTACATATAACAAAATTAACACTATGCTGGATGATATTATATTGAAAATTGATATATTTAACTTTAGGAAAATTATATGTCAAACAAAGTTTTTTATTCTCAAGGTACCTATTTAAATTAGAATTTGGTCTCCAATTAGAATAACGAATTACGAAAAACAAAGCAATGATGGAATACATATTTATAAATAGATATGCATATATATTACTGTTGGGAGCATAATAAGAACTTATAGTGGCACACATGCTATAAATTTGCACATATTATTATGTGACACGTGGCAATAAAGAGGCTGCTAAAAAGGTGTCAAGTGGATGCTAAGTCTACTAGTTGACAATGCTGAGACTGTCAAGTAATAGCAATATTGATGTTGCCTGAGCATTGAAGAAAGATTGCTTAAGTTTTTTCATGATATACCAAGTGGAGAAGCAACTTCTAGTAGTACTAAAGCTATTCATCCAAATAGTATTGATGTTGTTTCATAACCTTCAATAGTACTGATGCTATCAAAAAGGGAAAAGAAATGGTAACACTAATGTTACCATAAGATCAACACTTTTTCAGATAGGTCGACCAAGAGTTATTGGAGTTTTGAGCTAAAAGGTGCATAGCAGTAATACTGATGTTGCTGTAGATAACTCCAAATTTAGTTAAGTCCTTGGAACCTGATTTGTAATGTTACTTAGCAACAATATTGACGTTGTTGACGAAGTTCACAACAAGGCTTGGTTTAATGAAGCATATGACATGTATGTGACCTTCTAGAAGATCTTCGGTTACATAGTGTAACACTCTAATGCTAAGAACCTGATATATCTACCGTATAAAAGGCGCACAGTACTAGCTATACTACTTCTAACCTAAAACAACAAACTAAATCCATATCATTCATTCACACAAATAAATATGGAGAGCCTGAACAACAAAAAGTCATATAATTACATCATAGCCTCACAAAGGCATATTGTAATACATAACTTTGAACAACTTCAAAGCAGTAGAAAATAAATACATAACATATTTAAAACAAGAAACAAAATAATCTACACTAGATTTTCTGCTTCTCCTACTTCTCTTTGCTTGTACGTGGATCTACATGGTAACACATGGGGTGAGAAATCACAATATCTCAGTATAAATAATCAATACTAGCAGTTAATCATTTATAACAAATAAATCAACTGAATACATAAAAACACTCTATGTAATAAAATGTCTGAAAATCAATAACATCAAAGAATCACCCATAAAATCTTAAGATACTATCGAACAAGCAACGAAATGAGACAATTGCCTATACAATTATCAACAATGCAATGCTTTATATTATGATGTATGATTATACTCAAATAAAGTCCTAATATAATGATTGTGCAATGCTAATGCGGGTTTTTGGTTTTTAAAACATGTGTCACTTACTTATTTCCCAAGAACCTCTATTCCTTTGTATATATTAAGTAGGTTAAGCCTAAAAGCCTTTACCTTACTTGGTTATAGGTGAGTACTTTTCCCTTACTAATGTAAAAGTATTATTACCACTCCTATACTGGTAACCTTGACCATACGAGCATAAATGCAAAGAGAATTCATATCCCACACCTCATTATCAAGTATATGGTTGTGCACATTATTTAAGATTACAATACGTAGGAAATATCAAATAACAATTTTGAAAACTAAATATACAAATTTGTTATGAAAACATACATACTTATCACAAGGTTTACAACCAAGTGACAAGCAAAGACTAGTGACTCAAGATTTTAATCCAACTTAACACATAAGTAGTAGAACTCATGTCACTAGTATCCTCATATCTAGTACCTCATACCATCACTCCATAAGTGATTTCAAGGCAATCTCCAGTTGCTCAAGGTTCTAGATACTACTTTATACCATTTCATAACACTTGGATGCCCAAGGTTTTACCAATTCCCATCACAAGGTTTACCCTAACCTAGTGAAAAGGGTATAGCTAGAAAACATACACTCTTGGCTCAACTCTAACATATAAAGGAACCAATCTAAAGTCTCTAACCATTCACGAAACTTAACCTAGACAATCAAGGAACATGCTTTAACTATGCATTTCTAACTCAACTTTAACTCTAAAGGAGTAATTTTTGCATAAAGATAGGCATACCATCATACTATGGAAGCCTAAGGTATCCCTACACACTAGCCTTTAACACACCACCACACTTTGGGTGTCTAGAGTCTTTCAACTCTGTCCTAAAGCATTTCCCGCACTTCAAACATCTAAAATTCCCAATATTTTCACATATGCAAGGTAATAATTCTCTCCAAGAAATACCCTAATTTGTGTCTCAACACACTTAGGAAAACATATATGAGTGATCCCATCATTTAGAAAATTCCAAAACATAAAAACACAATGTTGGAAATCTTGGACCTTACACCTCAGCGTGACACTCCTACGCCGCGGCGTGTTACTCTTTGCCTGCTAAAAACTAAAAATTGAAAACTCGAGCCTCATTCGCCGCAGTGTGCAACACCTTGCGCCGCGACGTGAAAAGCAGAACCCAGGTTCTGCAGAATTCTACAGAATTGATACTATTTGATTGGAACAAATCACGAATTTTGGCCACTCCAAACCAGTTTCTAGGTGATTTAAGGTTCCTAACAAGTTCACTAACATGAAGGAAACATAAAACACCAATTGATTTAATCAAAAATGGATCCCAAAAATCAAATCACTCATCCAAACCCCAAAAATCAACACTTTGAGCATTTTAGGTCCAAATGAAGACTTTTTATTTTGTAATCCAAACTCTTATAGCATGTTTGGGAAAGATTAATTAACATTTTGTAAAATAAAAAAGATAAAAAAGCACCAATTGATTTCTTCAAAAAAATTGGATCCCAAAGATTATTTCCAAATCAAATACTATTTTGTCCTCAATCAAATACCCTATAATTTTAGTAATTTAATGCATAAAAGCGATTTTTTTATATCATCCAGCATTTTAGATTAAAATCGTTTCCAAATGGATCCAAACTTAAATCTTATAATCGTTTAACTAATCGATTATCAAATCTTATAATTTTCAGCTTTCCCAAACAAGCCCTTAGTATGAACAAGTCATAAACTACATTTAAAACTTATCCAAACATGAAAATCACCTAAAACACCACAAGAACTCATTTTAACATATCAAACATCAAATAGCCTAAACATATAAAATGAGAAATAATGAAGTTTCAATCTCAAGAACCCCTACCTCAAGTTGTTAAGTTACTGCAAATTGAACCTCAATCTTTAACCTTGGATTTCCCCTTCTTCTTGTGCCTCTTATTTCTTTTTTCTCCACTCAAAACCTCCACCCTTGCTGCTATTTCAGTTTCAGCCATGAAGACAAGAGAGAAAAGTGAGAAATGAGAGATAAAGAACCAAGTAAAAAGTCCAACTTAAAGGGTTGTAATCGTGGTTGGTTATAAGCCTTAAGTTATAATACTAGTACTTCCCGATCTACTAAAAATACTCAGATTTAACTAAATTAAGTTTTTCAAGTTCCAACAACTTTAAAATCAATAGTAAGATTCATTAAAAAAGTCATTTCACCAGTATCATATTTTTTTCATATCTATGACTAGTCATTCCGGCATTAAAACACACAACTAGTATATCTAAAAATACCAAACTAACTTCGATTATTCTCAAACTTTAACCACATCACAAAATATACATTTGTGACTTAGGAATAAATTATCCTTATCTATTTCCATTAGCTAAGCAAATTATGCTAATGTCTGGGTTATTTTAAGCTACTTTTCACTTTTCGGACTGCAGTAAAGTGTCTAAACTAACTCAGATTGTCACAAAATTAAACAGGCATGTTAAATAAGTATTAAGCTACCTTTATAATTATTTACAAGTTTAACACGTTTTAGAGGATGTTACACATGGCATTGATTACCTATAATAGAGAAGTTGGTCTCCATTGCATCCATTCAAATGCATTAAGTGCCACACTACACACTATATGAAGTAGTGTGCTATTGTAACGCCTCAATACTAATACTATAGTATATCCAGAATATACATGAGTAAACAAGATTAGTCACGTCACTTTTAACATAAAAACAACATACTACTTTGATAATAATTATATATGTTATTATATAGAGCCTTGAGAAGGAAATGTAACTTGTACATGAATAAATATACATATGAAAAGAGTATCCTTTATTGATATAACAAGTTTAACCAACTAGTACATTAGTGTTTAAGTATATACAAACTAGTCTCAAAGGCATATGTACATTACAAATTAAACTCTCCATTACATAACTACATAACACAAAACAATGACCAAAAGAGTAAATAATTCTACCCTATGTCATTCACTTTATTTCTTCTCCTTGGGTGGACCTCACACTAGAATTATTGTGGAAATAAAGTAAAAGGGTGAGAATTCTAAAATCCTCAATAGTGCTAATGCATATAATATCATCACAATAACTCCAACTGCTTTGGGGAAATCCAATCAATATTATAAATATCTTACTTAAAGGTGGCATAAGCCAAAAACTGTTTCTTTCTTTTCTTGAGGCAGAAAGTTCAATTATTACTATGGTTCAATTATCTCATAATCAACCATTATATTGAATCATCATAATATCATTATATCATAGGATGCAACAAGTATATAAAGCATACATGAGTCACAACTCACTACCATTAGAATATTTACATACTCTCTCTATGTAAACATTGACATTGCAAATCCATGATCTATATATATAGCTCATATCTCTTTGATGATATAAAAATACTCACACAAGTGTAAGTCTCATGCTAATGTTCATTTAATGTCTTATTCTTATGCTTATGTAATGTCATATGTTAATGTTCATGTAATGTCTTATGCTTATGCTCATGTGATGTCATGCCTCTTGCTTATTCCCAAGAACCCAGTTCCTTGTATATTTGGGTAGGGAGGAAATGTTACCTCCTCACACTACCGATAACCCTGACCTTATTGATGAGGAAACTATTAGGAAGACTCATACTAGGAATTTAGGATCCCCTTCCCCATCGAGGATCATCTCTTACAATTCCCATCTATGATAAGGAAACTATTGGGATATCCCACACTGAGAATTTACGATCCCCATCCTTATCGAGGATCATCTCCTATAATTCTCTTGCCAAATAATTGTGCACATCATAATAAAGTTACAATACTTAAGGAATAAAAAATATTGGATTACTTCTGCTCAAGGTCCATATCATTTAGTGCAATTTATCTTGAGTACACATCATATCAATTTAACACAAGCTCAACTTCAATAATATAAAGGAGCAATTCACAATAAACATCCAATATTGGCTTAACTTTAGTAAATAAAGGAGCATTGCATTCTTTTTAATACACTTCATGAGATATGATAAATGAATAATGTAAATGTATCTCGTTATGCATGATTCTAGTGCACCATGCCTTCACTTTACAAGTGAACTTAATGCACGATATCATTGCTCTCCAATGAACTTGATACATATCATTATCACTCCACAATTAATCGAATGCACAATGTTATCACCCTTCATGGATATGCTAGGTGTATGTTAACATCATAAAATGCCCCTAATAGTGTATTAGCTCATACTATATAGCCTAAATATATAATCCCATCAAGCTGAGAACTCCATTTTCTTAAAATGGGAAACAGGGGAATTTCTGTCATTGGGTGATTAATCACCCAAAACCCACTAATTAATTGCCTAATGATAGCAAAAAGCCCATCGATTTTCTATCATTGACTGATCAATTAGTCACTTCTTGAGCGATTAATCGCTTAGCACTAGTTGTGGCTACCATTGACCGATTAAGCGATCAATTTCTGGCCGATTAGTCGCTCAACCAGAATTTGTCTTTGCCATTGATCGATTAATCAGTCACTTTCTGGGCGACTAATCGCCTAGAGGCAGACTTCCCAGAATCAGTTCCTATGAGTTGGTAACCAATTTTGACTTCCATAATCAACTTCTAAATGGTTTCAACCCCAAAACTTAGTTAATAAACATATTAAAACTCACATATACATTATCAAATTACCATCATAAGGGTCTATAAACAATGAACAACTCATCAAACCCATATTCAAAAACTCAAGAACATAGAGTCATATGGATACACTTAAATTCAAAATCCATACACTACAAGAATTTTACAAAATTGCTACCAAATTTAGCTACAGAATTTTTTGGTAGCTAATTAGTTAATTAGTTATTAGTTAAAATAAATTTTTGTAGCTAAATTTTGAATGTATGGAAAAAAAAATTTATCAAGTAAATAGCTACAGATTAACTACAATTTAACTACAAAATTTAGCTACGGATATTTTTTGTAGCTAATTAACTACAAATTAGCTACAGAATAAATTTCCCTAGCTAAATTTAGAAAGCATGAAGAAATTTTTTTTATCAAACAAATAACTACAAATTAACTACCATTAAACTATGAAATTTAGTTAAAAAAAATTATTTTGTATAGCTCCAGAATAATCTGTAGTTAAATTTCAATTGCATATAAAAAAATGTATCAGCAATTCACTTCTCTTTTTCTTCCCCTAAAATTTCATTCCCTCCCTCTTTTTCCCATCCCTATCATTCTCTGCCCTAACTTTCCCTCATTCCCTCTCGTTCTCTCTTAACATCTCCCTTTCCCTCTCTTATTCCCAAATACCTTTAGACGTTTTTAACCTCCCCCATCTTCTTCAGAATCTTCAGTTCGTTTGCCTTTGGCCTCTGTTTGTCGTTCGTATTCGCCGCTGGCTGCTCCAGGTGGTGAGTTTCTTAGATTTTGAATTTGCCTTACTGCACATATTTTTTTTTATCTTTTCTCTATTTGATTTGATTTTATGTGAGCTTGAAGAGCTGGTTTGGTTGCTTTGTAGCTATTGGAGCAGATTGTGTAGAAGAGAAGATGACAAGTCAATGTGGTGCCTCTTGAAGTAGTCTTTCATCTACGAAGAGAGCCTCTGACTCTGGTGGGCCTCACTCTAGTGCTCGAAAATCTCTTTCGTCTTCGCGCCCCATGTACATTTTTCAATTGCTATTTCTTTCTTGCAGATTATTCATATCTGCTGCTATAACTTCAATTTTTCTTTTCTATTGAACGATATATTTTTCGGAATCAAAATCCTTTTATCTTGCATACATGTTGTTGATTTCATCTGTTCTATGTTTTAAGTGCTAAAAACTAACTTAAAAAAAAAGAAAAAAATTGAAATAATGAAATCTTACCTTGTATTCATAAGTCATAATGATTTGAAATATAATAATAATAGTTATTCTTGTGGTCGTTATATGATTTTCACTTTTAGAAGCAGATATTCAGGTTTTTCGGTGCCATAATTACAAAAGTTAGTATTTACTATTTTCAAAGTGTCAACGTCAAACAAATGTGATTTTCAAAGCCTTGCCTAATAGATTGGTTTACAATGAAGTTAATAAATAACTCTGACTTAGATGGTGTACTTACTTGTTTGGGGTCAATTTCTAGGCTTCTAGCTATCAACTTCACCTGATTGAAACTCTTTTTAAACATATCATTTTCTGAGAACTCTTATAGACCAGAAAGTACAAGCAAAGAGTAAAGTGCATTTAGTTAGGATGCGCGTATATATTGGGCTTTGATATATATAGTCCATAGAGATCCTCTTGGAGCATGCATTTATTGTTGATGCAACAGCATGGTAACTTATATGTATTAGGTACAAGAGGGAGGGCGGCAATAAGGTCATCCCATGTTTGACAACAATGATCAAACCATGCCCATACTGAAAATTTCTTTGTGGCTTGACTTGATACTGAAAGGGGAATCATTTGTGCTAATTTCACATTCAAGTCTATATGTATAAGAGACCTCTATATGATTTCATGATTGGGGGTGCTATGTGGATTGTGTTGAACAAAGTATCGTGTTTAAGCTTAAATTCTTCTTTCTATTGCCTGATAAATGATAATATTATTGCCTGGATCATGTCTCTGTTACATGCATATTAAATGGGGGATTGAAACTAATTCATATGACATTGATCTTTATCACTAAACTGACAAAATTAATGGTATAATTCTAGCCTTTGGATTGTAAATATAGTTGGACAAAATTGTTGGAAATTTGCTTGACTAGTTCTCAAAAGTATCAGGTGGCTATGAGCCAACTAGATTGACAGCATGAGAGGCTATGTTGTTTGTTTGTAATTTTTTTCCCTGCTCTAAGATGTGTCTCCCCACCCAGTTGTCAAAAAGAAACCTTCTTAGCCTTTCTATTTGTCACCGTCCCTGTCCTATGCCATTTGAAAGCGATTTATTATAAGTATTAATAAGGTTTTATAAAAGTACATTTGTTAAGGAGAAATTAAAATAAAAATTTTAGATAAAAATAAGATTTAATATATTAAAAATGTAAAAACATTATTTTATTTTATTTTTATTGAAAAATTATTTTATTTTCGTTAATAAATAGTTTTAAGGTATTTATTAGTAAAACATTTATTATTATTATTATTTTTTAATTTCATAATTCCAAAAGATCTTCTTCGCTGCATTAGAAGAAAAATAGGCAAAGAGAGATAAATGGGTCTTGCCACAAGCTTTAAATACGAGTTGGTTGATGGTAGTTTCTTTCCATTTTCTTCTCTTACGGGCTAAGCATTGTGGAAGAGGCGTCTCATATATTATTTTTATTGTTCTTCTTCTATGATATTATTATTGCTATATATAATTCTTCTTTAAACCCAAATCTCTAACATCAAATCAAACCATACCTTAATATTTTTCTCACATGACTCTGTTTTAGTCACATAATTCTGCCACCAATGATAGCTTGAAGCTTCACTATTCCCTTTAATGCCCTCAAAGCTTTCCTTGCCTGTAACATTACCAGTCAGCGAATAAGAGGATGCCATGTGTTCTTATCTGTGACTACAATTTCTTTCTTTTCTATTTTTATTTTTTTCTCCAATTTTGTTTGTTTCTTTTTTCTTTCTTTGGTGTTAAATTTGTGAAATATATGATACAAAAAACTAGTTCTCCTCCTAATTTATCTTACTCTTGTTTGGGAAATCACTAATTGGTTGAAGAATTCTTGTAAACTAGAAGTTGCTGATTTTCTATCAATTTCTAGCTTTTGAAACTTAATTCACCTTCAATTTGTATATCCTTAATTACATTGTATTTCTCAGATTAATCTGAAACCATCAGTGAGCATTTAGCAGAAAAGGAGAAGAAGGTGCAAAAAGCAAAAAATGTGCTCTACTTTCAAGTTTTTTTATTTATTTGGTTGAAGTAGTGCCAGATTATTTAGCTATAGATCTTTATCTTTATAGCTTTTATGGGATAGGGTTGTCTTTATGCCTTCCTTTTAGCTCATGGCTTTTTTTAGTGAGGTTTCATGATGGACTTATAGAGGTTTCATGATGGACTTACAGAGGTTTCATTCTTTGATATTGTAATAAGTAAGTGTCATTCCTTTTACTACACTGATAGCTTGGTGAGGGGAATCAAAAGAGCTTTCATTTATCATAATTTCCTAGTAAGTTTTCATGATCTACGTATGCATAGTTATGTCATGAACTGAATGGACTGCTATTCAGATGATTTGAAGAATCATAGAAAGACAATTATGAAAAAGTTAGGGACATCAAACATGGTTGACCTTAAGGGCCATGGGCCCCTAACTTTGAAGTCAGAAGTGTGGGATGACCTAATTGACTTTTAGTTAACATTAGAGTGGTAAAAGAAGTCTGTTGCTGGTTGAAGCAACAGAGCGGTCGTGCCTGATGCTATGCTACACACTGTAGGCTCAAAAAGCTTCGGTCAACATAAGAAGCATATGGTAATATAGAATTTCTTATGTGTTTGTTGCAATATCCTAATAATTCTATCTTATACTATTGTATAATTATACTACAAGTGAGTTAATGTTCTAGCAGCTTGTATGTTGTGTTATATTTTTGGTTGTATGAATCTAAATTGCATGAGGTTGGTCTCATTTTATAAATAAGACACAAGGTTTCTTGTAGTAAAGATTTTAGAATTTTATATTCTAATAGATGTTGATTACAGGAGCCCGAGTTGAATCATCCAGTCCTTTTCAGAGATTTGTATGAAAGTGTGCATAAGAGGAAAAATGGAGAATATGTCACTTAGCGCTCGAAGAACTTCATTGTAGGTGTCTTTAAAATTAAAACTAATCATATTTGTTAAGTTATTGATTGTTTTGATAAAGTTTTCTAGGTTTTTCATTTCAGGACTCTTATGACACCACGATATTAGACAAGTATAAAGAAGACTCTTCACTGCATCCTATGGTAGATCAGGAGGTGTGGATGGAGGTGACGGGTCCTAACAAGAAGGGACGAGTCCATGACATGAGTCACAGTTTAGGTATTGGCATTCATAGATCTAACTCTTGTTCATCCTCACAAGTTGGTGGTTCCTCCTACACTGTTCTGACACAAGCCATAACGGAAGCTGTTAATGAAGCGATGGTTTCCTTTGTCCAGACACAGCTGGTGCCCATCCTCCGTGAGATTGTTGGCTCCTAAGCAGGAAGTGGTGTGCCGCAGACACCATCACAAAGCGATACAATTGGGGATGATCATGAAGTTGATGATCATGGAATTAACTTGGATTAATTAGTTGTGTTAGTTGATGAGAGGGCTAATTTGTTTAGAACTATTTGTATTAACTTAAATTTATTAATTAGTTAACCTTTTTTTGTAGAACATGTTTTGATATTACTAATACAATTTTGATATTTTGTTGCTTTGTACAACTTATTTACTAGGTTTTTCTGTTTAGATTGAAATATTTAAACAGGTATAATTTTAAAATATATCAATTATCATTATAAAATTAATTTTGGTTAGCTAGGGAATAGCTACGTAATTGTTGCAGACAATTGTTATGGATTAGCTACGAATTTGGTACGGATTTAGCAACATAATAGTTACGAAATAGTTACAAAATTGTTACAAATTGTTAAAATTGGCTACGAAGTTGCTACGAAATTTTTCATAGCTAATTACTTACGAAAATGTAGGAAGTTCTAAATGAAAATTAGCTACAGTTTAACTTCGGATTAGTTACAAAAATTTAAAAAATAGTTACGGATTAGCTACAAAAATTTTTGGTAGCTAATTAGTTATAAGATTTAGACTACGGACTAATTCGTAGCTAATCCATAGCTAATAAATTTAACTACGGATTAGCTACGGATTTTTCCGTAGCTAATTTGTAAAATTCTTGTTCTGATAACCATGCGTGTGTCAACACTTTGACATACAATATCTTAATCCCAACCAAGTTTATCAACACAAATCTTGGAAACAATAAGAGGCAGAATAAAGAAGCATCAACCACATGTTCATGAAATCTCAAAGCCATTCCTAAGCACATAAACATACATATATCATCTAATTTCAACATTCAGTTATTCCACACCAAGTTCATCCATACAAACTCTTGGTATCAAAAGAGAAAAGAGTGAAGTGAAGAAATATTATACCTTACCTTAAATCTCTTTTGATGGTACTTCTTCCTTTCCTTTCTTGCCTTTCTACTTGTTGTTTGAATTTTCCCTTACTCTTCTTTCTCTTCCCCTTGCTCTTCTTTCTTTCCCTTTTCTTTTCTTTCTTTCTTTTCTCCCTTTTCCTACTCCTAGCCATGTGAGAGAGTGAAAATTGAGAAAAAATAAAAGTCAAAGATAAAGATAGAGATAGGGAGGGCGATGGAGAAAGAATTAGAGAGATAAGGGTTGACTTTCAAGGCTTCATGGAAAAGTTATATCTCTTAAGGATATTTTGATCTTCTATTGATGAGTTTTCTAATTTCCATAAGTATCAGGAAAAATTCTAACACTTCTTCCAATTATCAAACTCAATATTTAATGATTATCCTTATACACCGTTAACAGCCACTAAGCTATAATACCCTTCTTGTATAGTTAAAAATATTAAACTAACTCAGTTGATTCTCAGAAACTTACCACATCTCATTCTAAGCATTTGTGAACTATAAATAAATTTTTCATATTTATTTCTATCATCTAAGTAGTTTATGCTAATTTCTGAGTTATTATAAGTTATTTTTCACATTCAGTGTTATAACATTATACTTAAACTAGTTCAAAAAATTACCACAATTCACAGGTAACTCATACAAGTGTTACTGAACTTCTATAACCGTGTTTAAGAATAATAAGTTATGGAGGATGTTACACTGATGGAGAAGAAGGAGTAACCATTAGGTACATCTGGGGCTATCTTAAAAGGCATAAGATTTCTGTAGAATTGTTGGATGCTGAGAGCCGTTACTACATTTTATCTATAAACTGGGAGGTTGGGTAACATTCCAAAAGGTCCTGAACACTTTACACTCCTCACCTACAGCAGGAAGATGAATTACTAGTGACCACCCTTTTTATTTTCATTTTCTAGATAGGAATTTATTTTTACTTTTAGTTGTAGAAGTAGCTTATAGCTTTTTCTGCTTGTACTTGGAACGACGCTGTAAGTATTTTCAAGTTCAATTTAGTTATCTTTTCAATACTTGTTATTGAATGACATGCCCAATATTTTTCTTAGATATTCAATGCATGCTTGACACAATCACACACTATCCTTGTTGAATATATGTTCTTAATTTTGCAAACACACAATTAAAATCATATTAGACGACCGAATAAAGCAATGGCAAAAGTTAGATCCTTTTTTCTTCTCGAACATAAAAAAGTTGACATTCAAAGTTTAGGCCACGATTTGATTGCATAGGTCATACTAAATTGCTAATAGTTTTCTTGGAAAAAAATTACGTGCATATTTTATTGTTATTGGTGTTTGTAACTTTTTTTCATACATATTAATATTTATATGTATTTATGTTAAAATTGATGTTTCTTTGTTAATACTTTTTTAGCTTATCTATTTACATATATGTTCTTTATTTATTTATTTAATTTTTTGTTGCTTCTTTGTTATTAGTATTTATCGGAGTCAATATTAGAGGTGTGTACCTAATCTCACCTCCTTGGTGTGATGGTGGTAGTGATAAAGTGAGAGAGTCGTGTTTCTGCAAGGCACTCTAACGATCAAGTTAGGGTAGCGCACTAGGAAAGAAGAGTATGTGTAAGTAGGTGCATGCCTGAGTAGCTTAAACCTATATTTATAGATTAAGTTTGCTTGCAGGCTAAGTAATATCTGAGGAGATACAATTTAGATGTAACTAGGATTGGTAGTTGTTAGGAGATAAGATCCCAAACTCCCTTCCAAGTAGGATTTTGTAATGATATGATAATTACCCATTAAATAGGAAATTAGTTATGAGGGCTAAAATAGTTTGGAGCCGCAGTTTGGACTGGCCAGTGTAGGGCTTGGATCCAAGATATCAGTCCAGAATCATTGCCCCCAGCTTGATGCTCTGATATGATAGTGGAGTGTCGAGGTAGTCCTAACAGAGGCCAATAGGAGCACTAGATGCCCCCATGCAAAGGGATCCATTTTGTGACGATAAAGCTAGGATCCATCTCATGGCGGGATATGCTGTATCAAATCCTGATATCCTGCACAAAAGATGCTTCGCATAGTTGCCCCCAACAAGGGGAATCTTTCCGTGATCCATACTGTGGAGCCATGATATCCGCGCTACCAGGGACCAGTATGGCGTATGTGCTGGGGTCTTGTTGGAGAGGATGTGTGAGATCCAACCAGATCAAGGAACCTCAACCTAAAAGTCTTTAACTGGCGTGTTGTGTTGTGTTGTGGTTCTAGGATGGTGTCCTTCTAAGTGAATGAGATTTACAATGAACTGTGATCCATCATCTGTGGTGATGCCTTCTATCCGATATCATGCATTGAGTATTTTTAGAGTGTTTGACACTTGGCTTGCCATCAATGCTTCATCTGTGGTCGAGATTCCTGTTATTGATAGCTTTTAGTGAACACGTGGCATTAGATGAGTGGATGTCATCATTTGGTTTTCAAGCTACCCATTATTTCAAACTACGCAAAATTATGAGTGTGTACCTATCATGATGGGGTAGTTGGGATGTGATGTGTAATGTCCTAATATCAAAACTAATGACATATCCAGAATTATTCATTAGTAATTTTATTAGAGCACGTCACTTAGATTAATATCAAATTTTATGAAGATGTACATATATAATATACAAAAATATGAGCTTGAAGCGAAAGTACATAATACATATCGTTAGAACTATATTCTATACAAAACTGTACATCAAGGTACTATAGTTACATAATTTGCCACTAAGGCACAAAATGGTATACAATCAAGTATAGATACTGAAACAAAAAGATACAAAATATCTCTAAGTTTAGGTCCTTCTTCTTCTCTATGGTTTGCACGAGGTCGCCCTGAAATCATTATGAAAATTCAAGCAAATGGGCTGAGAATCTCAAAATTCTCAATAGTCATTACAAAAATCATGTCATCATAATAATTTCAGCTGTTTCGAGAAAAAAATCATTTCAAATCATTAAAATATATCCAGTAGAAAGGTGGTAAAGCCAAATCAATTCCTTTCTCTTCCCGAAATAGAGATTCATTTTATATCATTTGTCAAAATCATTTATATAATCCAAATAAATCATCAAATTTCATTATAATATCAATATCATATCAAGGATTCAATCAATGATAAGCTCATGTATTAAGCTATTTCATATTGGTCATTTATCAATAATCATCATTCATCATTCATCAATAATCATTGTCATTCAATAAAACAGTATGAAGGGAGTGTCCATCCTCATAATACAATTCACTTGATAGTAGTCTACTTTTAGGTTAGGTGCACTTCAACTTATTTGTAACAGTCTTATCTAGTTATACATAGCTACTTTGAGTAACCCAAGCAGCCATAACTAATGAGGGAGTGTCCATCCTTATTTTATAATTATGAGTAGAAAGGGAGTGTCCATCCTTAACTACTTTTCATCTAGGAAGAACTCAAGTAAAGAGGGAGGGAGTGTCCGTCCTCAACCTCAATTACTCTAGTGGTAAGAGAATGTCCATTCTCAACCACCGTTTTCCAAGTCTTAACTTAGGTACGAGGATAATTTCCTAAATTTTGGGTTACCCATAGAAAAATCAAATTTTATATCTAGGTTATTCGTTTCAATCATCCATCTCACCATGCATGCAATAAGATATTTCATTATATCATTTCACATCATGGTATAATACAATTCACAATCTAGTTTGCATAAATTCAATATGAATCTTAAATTATTCTCAAACTTGTTCTCAAAGAATGATTTGTAATGCATTGATTCAAGATTTAGAGTTTGCATTTAGTTCTTAAGGGGTAAAGAACTTTGTTTCCATCATATCACATGCTAAAACCTCAAATTAGAGACCTGGTAATCGATTACTAACTTGGCAGAGACTTGGTAATCAATTACCTTGGTATGGTAATTGATTACTACTTATCTAGAAACTTGGTAATCGATTACCAGCTCATGGTAATCGATTACCAATATTTTGGAGTTCATTTTCACAGCTTGATAATCGATTACTAGCTCGTGGTAATTGATTACCAGTTGGAAATCTACAGAATACAGAGTTTTGAATCAAAGAAACCCAAAACCAATCAAAAATACATCAACCATAGTCACAATACTCCATATATATGCATTCAAATCATTCTCAAAGTGATATATAAAAAATGGGTAATATTGAAATTCCATCATCAATCAAACTATTCATAGAAAAGCAAGCTAAGGACAAGTTCATCCATCAAAAACATATCACAAGCAAGTATTTTCTATTCTCATAATCTATCCATGCAATTGGCTTTCTTTATCAAATTACTAACTCAAACCCTAAGAATACAAGGAAGAATTGGTAAGCAAAGAAAATACTCCCTACCTTAACTTGACATTTTCTTCTTCCCTTTATCTTTTCTTCTTTCTTCTTGGTTCTCTTTTCTTCCTCCTTGGCTGCTTCCTTTTTCTTTCTCTTTTTTCTCTCTTTTCGCTTTCTTTTCTGGTTGTTAAATGAAGAAGTGAAAGAAAGATGAGAGAAAAGTCAACAAAAAGGGATAAGAACGAGGGAGAGAGGATGTGGAGGAAAATATAAGAAATAAAGGAAAAGAATGAAATCCAACTAAAATATGGTACCTCTTAATGTACTTTAATCTTCCCTTGACGAATTTTCTAACCCTCCTAGGGATTACAGAAAATTATAGGATTTCATTCAATTCTCAATTTCATCATTCAGTAATTATTCTTATACACCTTTATCAGTCACTAAGTTTCATTATTCTTTCCTAGGTTATATTAAACCTATGGAATTGAACTAAAAAGCTTTCAGATATCCATTCTAATCTATTTTCATTTTCAGATTAATCTTCATCGTCTATTTGACATTAGTTCATATTCTCATAATCTTCCAAGCTACTTTTTTATTTAATTAGGCCTTTAAACACTCACTAGTGTCATTAAAAATGCTAAATTATTTCTTTTAAGCCTCCAAAATTTACTATAGCTCATTCCAATTATTCATAACTTAAAAATAAATCTTCCATATTTATTTCTATCTCCTCAATTATTTAAACAAAAATCCAAGTTTATATGAGCTATTTCTCATATTCAGTGTTATAGATTTATGCTCAAACTAATCCAGATAGTTACCAAAATTAATAGGTAACCTATACCAGTATTATTGAACTTCTATAACCCTGATTAGAATTATTAAGTTAGAGAGAATGTTACATGATGGACCTTATAAATAAGAGTGTGGGGATAAGAAGCTCCCACATTTACTGCTTTTAATCTTGCTCTGAAGTTTTTGGCAATGTAAGGCAATTTTCAAAGAGAATCTTTGGATGGTGCACGGCGGCGCTTATGGCAATAAGGCGATTGTAGAGCCTTTCTCCCTTCATTCACTTTATTTTCTAGCACATTCTCTTATTTCCAAGTATCCCTCCTCCTATCCCCTTTTGATTCCCTTTGATTTTCCACAAATGGTGAGAGTGAGTGTTGGGGAATTTGGCAAGTGCACCAAATCGATAAAAGTAATAAAGAATGAGTAGAGTATTATCTCACGAGGATTAAGTTATTAATTACTAAATTCGTTAAATCAATACTATTCAAGCTATCAAAAAGAGGGTTGTTGCAAATTCAATTAAGAAGAAATATAAAATCAGTAAACAATAAATCAAAGGGATGAAAAACAATGATGTTAAAGAGTTAGGGTTCAGATTTCACTTGAACTCTTTAGATGCACATCAACTATAAGTTTAATTATGTTCTATTTCAATGATTTATGGTCAATTTCTAAAATTAATTAATACTCAATTCCTTGGTATATTAATCCTCTTACGCTGATTGGAATTAATTAATCCCTTAGTCTAACCCCAATTAGAAAGACATTATCAAGAACGAGGGAATTAAAAGAAAGACCACATAATCCACAACGTCTATTCCTAGCGATTACAGAAATTATGGTGTTTATCATATGTTCTAGGTTTATGCAAATTTTTCCAAATCATACATCAACCCAAAAATCATTCCCAAATTGATTGGGTTTAGAAAAGCATTAAGAATAGAGATGAACACGTAAATCATGAAAAAGAAACATTGATTAAACCCATAAAAGAAAGTTACATCATTCAAGAACAAGATCAATCATCCCCCTAACAAAGGAAAATTAGTTCCACATGAAAAAGGAAGAACATAAAGGGAAGAATATGATAAACTCCATTGTAGAAAGGTGGAAAGGTTGAAGAAAATCCTTAATCTTCAAGCCTAATTGCGCCCACAACACATTAGGGTTTGTGCATTTTGACGTCTACTGCGTTCTGTCCAAGTGTGTGTTAAAATTGGCATAACTTATGAATTTATAAGAAAATAACGTGGACTTTCTGCACAGCCAGCGCTCAGGCGCTACGTTACCAGCGCCTAGGCGCTGGACCATTAAAACAATGGTGTTTACGTATCGAGCGCCTAGGTGCTCTGACTTCAGCCCCTAGGCACTGAATGCCCAGAAATAAAACCTCCTCTGCCTTTCCAGCGCCTACGCCTGGGCGCTGGACCACCAGAATGCAAAATCAGCTCTCTATCGCATGCAATTGCCCAGTCTTCTTTCATGTATAATTACTTATAAAAAACACATAAAAACATACAATTAAAACATAATTTAAAATAACTAAAAACAAAAGAAACTTGAGAACAAACTCAATCAAAAAGATTAAAAGAGAATGAAAATCCAAGACTTTGAACTGCAAAAATATGAATTTTTATAGGTTCATCACTCCCCAAACTTAAACTTTTGCTTGTCTTCAAATAAAAACAAAAACAAAAACAAAAAGACTAAACAAATAACAACTCAAAACATACAACCAAAACATGGTAACACCAGGTAATGAATATCATACATATCCTCAAAAATTGCTTCACAATCTAATTTCAAAGTGTCACATATGAACAATCCAATTGTCACATTATCTTTCACATACAACTCTCATGCATCAATGACTTCCCAAAAATATGAATGAAAGACACAATTTTCTCATAAAGTACAAGCTCAGATGGGTTTATAAAATTGTAAATACACATCAAACCCACATCCATATGATTATTTTTCATCTCTCTCTCTACTAATGTAAACAACACACAACCAAGGATCAAAAGGGTCTTTAAAAGCTTGTAATGTAAGGCTAAGGGTATGAGTTAAGAAAAAAGTGGTAGGAAAATAAAAACAAAAGTTGAGATACAAAATCATATAAATTTCATAATTCAAGCCTCAAAATACTAAACAAGTGCAAAAAGGAGCAAAAGAATCAACACAACATTCATTTTCTTTTTTTCTTTCTTTTTCAACAACCTCCACCCCCAAACTTATTTCTTTGCAATACTTTGGGTGAAACTTCTCTTCTTTTTCTTTTTTTCTTTTTCCTTTTTGAATTTATTATTTTTTTTCAATTTTTCAAGCTCCACAAAACTTCATGCACAAAAATAATGAAGACTTGAATAATAAAATAAAACAGGATATGCACTCAACAAAGGTTATGTAAGAGAATTTTTTTTTCATATGGGTATGGGAAAAGGAAAATGTGGGTAAAAGAAAATAAATAGATATCAAACAATAACAAGGCTGCAAAAGGGACCTAAGGATATGCTGTGTTTACAGGTTAGCTTGAAAGGCTCAAACGGTCCAAAGAATGCCCTTATCATTTCCTTAACCATGCACTGCCTAGGATTTCACCTCAAGAGAGAATCAAACAACTTCTAGATGCAAATCATCCACACACATGCAATATCATAAATTTTCTCTAAGCTTGACATACAATTAAATTCCAAGGTCTATCAAACATAAAGATGGGAAATGCATTCATACACAATTAAAACAATAGAGATAAATGCAACTCATAAATTCTCATGTGCTATCTAAGAAATCAGACCAATCCATAATTCAAACAATCATTGGATATTCAATTTAACACACCGGTATGCAAAGACTCAAAACACAAAAAAGGGTGATGATGATAAAATCAAAACCAATTAAAACAAATAACAAATTGACTTAAATGCAAGAAAGGAAAAGAAAAACTCTTTTTGGCAGCCGACAACTATATACATCCCATTATAAAGGCTCCGAACTCAGGGAGGCACCTAAGCCAACTCAACACTACCATTCAAAACAAAAATAGAAAAATAAGAAATAAAAAAATAAAAAAAGAAAAAAAAAAAAAGAGAAAATTTGGGTTGCCTCCCAAAAAGCGCTTGTTTAACGTCATTAGTTCGACATTGCCTTTTCTAAATTAATCATGGTGGCTTGAAGCAAGAGAAGTAGGATGACTTTTTTCTCTTATCAGCTCTTTGCCTCCATATTCTGTCACTGCCCTTGGAATCAATCTGTAATAAATCAATGGAAGCTGGAGGATATCTTTCAATTGCAGCAATTTTTGAAAGAGGAGGACCTTTCTCATTTTCATCCACAATTTTGGAAGTGGGAAGATTAGCATTGATTGATGATAAAGGGATCTTACTAGCCAAATCTTGTAGAGGCTTATCTTGAATGTATTTGACAGGGGCATAAAGATATGATGTCGGTGCAGATTTATAAAAAATATTAATAGTCATCTAATCACCATCTACCCTCGAAATAAGCTCTCCTCTAGGTACATCAATCAATGCTCTTGAAGTAGCCAAGAACGGTCTTCCAAGAATCAAAGGAATATCAACATCCTCATCCATATCCAAAATCACAAAATTAGCTGGAAAAATAAATTTGTCAACCTTTACTAGTAAATCTTCCACTATACCATATGAATGTTTAATTGACCGATCAGCTAGTTGAAGAGACATTGTAGTTGGTTTCACTTTATCAATCCCAAGCTTGCGGAGAATTTACAATGGCATTAAATAGATGCTAGCTCCTAAATCACATAGAGCTTTCTCAATAGTCAACTCACCAATAGTGCACGGAATAGTGAAACTACTTGGATCTTTCAATTTTGGGAGTAGTTTCCTCTGAATTATAGCACTGCACTCCTCAGTAAGTGCCACAATCTCATCTTCCTTGAGCTTCCTCTTCTTTAAGAGCAAATCTTTCATGAATCTAGCATATGAGGGTATCTGCTCAAGTGCTTCAGCAAAGGGAATATTTATCTACAGCTTCTTGAAGACATCTAAGAACTTTGAGAATTACCTCTCTTGGTTCTCCTTCTTTAACCTTTGAGGAAACGAGAGTCTAGTATACAATGCAGGATCAACTATTTTATGCTCACGTTCCTTCTTTTTCCTCTGCCACTTTGGATGCTCCTCTTTAACTTCTTCATTACAGCACTCTTGAGTTGAGACATCCGCAACAGAAACATCAATTTTTTCAGCTTCTTTAACTTGTCCTTCCAAAGTCTTGTCACTTCTCAGTGTAATTGCATGACATTGCTCCTTTGGATGGACAATAGTATCACTCGGGAAGGTACCTGGAGGTCTCTCTTGAAACTGTTTCACTATCTGCCCCACTTGATTCTCTAAATTTCTAATAATAGCTCATTGATTCTGAAAATTTACCTTTGTTTCCTCCATAAAAGCTGAAGTCTATTGCATAAAAGTAGATGTCTGTATAGAGAGTTTCTCAAGTGTAATCTCAAGAGGAGACTTCTTCTCTGGTTGAGGATTCAATGGTACTGTTTGATTGCTCCAAGAAAAATTAGGATGATTCCTCCATCCTGGATTATATGTATTTGAAAATGGAACACCCTGAGGTCTAGAAGGATTACTCATATAATTTACCTGCTCTTGAGAACTGAAACCAGAATTGCTTGTCTCACATCCACCATTAGCATGGTTACCTCCACAGAAGTCATAACTTAATACTTGGTGGTTCACAGAATTTACATGTATACTCTCAACTTGCTTGGTGAGATTAGCTAACTGCTGAGAAATACTTTTGTTTTGAGCAAGTAAGGTATCAAGAGTACCAAGCTCCATAACTCCTTGTTTAACTACTGCTCTCCCACTAAGCAACTGATATTCATTGATCGCCATGGTCTCAAATAATTCCTGAGCTTCTTCAGGTGTTTTGGTATTTAAAGATCCAACTGCAGAACCATCCACTATAGAAGTGTTAGTTTAATCTCAAAATTATTGGCCTGAATAGCAGGGCGTACAATACTGGTAGAAATATTTTCAGTAGATGGGGTAACATAGTCAACTAATGTACGTCTTTGCTCTACAGTTACAACTATTTCAGCCATCTTTTCTTCTACTTCTTCAAGCTTTTTCCTTTCTCTAACTATTTTTCTATTTGCTCTAGCTATTCTCTCTATCTCTGGATCAAAAAGCAATTCTTCTGACTCTAGAGAACCTTGCATAAATAAACAAATAAACAAATTAGAGTGAAGTAAAGAAAAGAAATTAAAAAAAATGACTAATAAAAATAAACAAAGAAAACAAAAATAAAAAGAAATAAATTAAAAAGAAAATTAAATGAAGAAAAATAAAATTAAAAATTAAAATAAACAATTAAAAATAAAATTAAACAAATAAAAATAAATATTTAAATTAGTGTCTTTTCAACTACTATTTAATATTAATAACAATAATCCCGACAACAACGGTGTCAAAAACTTATTATGGAATTTGGCAAGTGCACCAAATCGACAAAAGTAATAAAGAGTGAGTAGAGTATCATCCCACGAGAATTAAGTTATTAATTATTAAATTCGTTAAATCAACACTATTCAAGCTATCGAAAAGAAGGTTGCTACAAATTCAATTAAAAAGAAATATAAAATCAACAAACAATAAATCAAAGGGATGAAAAACAATGGTGTTAAAGAGGTAGGGTTTAAATTTCACTTGAATTCTTTAGATGCACATCAACTATAAGTTTAACTATGTTCTATTTCAATGATTTATGGTCAATTTTCAAAATTAATTAATACTCAATTTCTTGGTATATTAATCCTCTTACACTGATTGGAATTAACTAATCCCTTAGTTTAACCTCAATTAGAAAGGCATTATCAAGAACGAGGGAATTAAAAGAAAGACCATATAACCCACAACGTTTATTCCTAGCGATTATAGAAATTATGATGTTTATCACATGTTTTAGGTTCATGCAAATTTTTCCAAATCATACATCAACCCAAAAATTATTCCCAAATTGATCAGGTTTAGAAAAGCATTTAGAATAGAGATAAACACGTAAATCATGAAAAACAAACATTGATTAAACCCATAAAAGAAAGTTACATCATCCAAGAACAAGATTCATCATCCCCCTAACAAAGGGAAATTAGTTATACATGGAAAAAGAAGAACACAAAGGGAAGAATACGAAAAACTCCATTGTAGAAAGGTGAAAAAGTTGAAAAAAATCCCTAATCTTCAAGCCTAATTGCGCCCACACCGCATTAGGGTTTGTGCCTCTTGACGTCTACTGCGTTCTGTCCAAGTGTGTGTTAAAATTGACATAACTTATGAATTTATAAGAAAATAACGTGGACTTTCTGCACAGCCAGTGCTCAGGTGCTACATTACTAATGCCTAGGCACTGGACCATTAAAACAACGATGTTTACGTATCGAGCGGCTAGGCGCTCTAACTTCAGCGCCTAGGCGCTGAATGCCTAGAAATAAAACCTCCCCTGCCTTTCCAGCGCCTGGGCGCTGGACCACCAGAATGCAAAATCAACTCTCTATCTCATGCAATTGCCCAGTCTTCTTCCATGTATAATTACCTATAAAAAACACATAAAAACATACAATTAAAACATAATTTAAAATAACTAAAAACAAAAGAAACTTGAGAACAAACTCAATCAAAAAGATTAAAAGAGAATGAAAACCCAAGACTTTGAATCGCAAAAATATGAATTTTTGTAGGTTCATCAGTGAGAGAAGTCAGGAGTTATGGGGAAGATGGTAGCTGCTTAGAAATTATGTTGGAACCTCCACAATTGCTATATTGCGAATGGCAGTGGCGGTGCCAAAGGGGTGGCAACCTTGTGAGGGAAAAGAGGTTGTGGTCCTAGGTTGAGTTCTAAGATGAGATCATAAGGCAAATGGAGGCAACCCAACATGAAATTCTGCGTAGGGAACTTCTTTCGGCTTCTGAGATCATCATGGGATTGGAACGCCAAATAAGTCTTTTTAGTAGTTCAAGTTCTGACGCTGATAGTTTGGCCTCTGTGGGTGCTTATTCCATGATGCAAGTCATTAAGGTGGGAAGGTGGAAAGTAGTCACAGCTCCATCAAGTGCATATTTGGCAACTCAGGATGCACAATTATATCAATAGGTGGACAAAGAGGTGTTGGGGACTTCTTCTCAGTTGAAGACTAACAAAGTTGTGGCGAGTCTTTGTTCTTATATGCAATTGACTTTGGATGGTCTTTGATATGCCAAGTTCGAGATATATCCCCTTGGAGATGAAGAAAAGATTTGTTCAACCCTGACCACGGGCAATAAGCATTTTATGTACCTCTATGAGACACTATTCATACATCTTAGAGTCCATCTTCCATTCACCTACTCTGAAAAGGAGGTTTTAACCCTTTTAAGAGTAGCACCAACCTAGATGCACCCTAATGGGTGCACTTAGCTGCACCCTAATGGGTGGACCTTTGGTAGAGCGTGGAGTGATCTAGTATACCCATAGCACTCGACTGAATTGTTTTGCCCAATCTCCCTTAGCATCATCAAACCCCTTCTTCAGTTCTCCGAGGATAACCCTATTGGCGGCTTCTTCCTATTCATTAGTTTGCAGGTGCTCAACTAAGGTGAAGTGTTATTTGATGTAGAGGTCTGATAGAAGAATCTAAAATTTTTTATTAATGAATTAGGTGCCATTATCCGTGATGACAGACTCCGGGATCCTAAGATGGTTTATGATGCCTTTGTAAGTGAATCTCTAGACTCGAATTGAGGTGATAACGGATAGCAGCTTAACTTTGATCCAATTGGTAAAGTAATTAATAACCACTATCAAGTATTTGAGTTAGCCAAGGGCTATCGGGAATGAGCCTAGTACATCTATCCCTTACCTGTAGAAAGGCTAGGGAACCGAGATTGTTATTAGTTCTTTAGGTGGGGTGGAGTAGATATAGATGAACCATTGACATTTTTCATATTTCTGAACATATTCCATGGTAACTACTTTTATTGTAGGCCAATATAAGCCAGCTCACAATGCTTTTCGAGTGAGGAATCAGCCTCCAAGGTGATGTTCGCGGTTTCCTTCATTGATCTCAGTTGGAGCATAAAATGCTTGGTTGGGGTCGAGACATTTGAGAAAAGGGGAGGAGAACCCTCCACTATATAGGTGGTTATCATATATCATGTAATAGGTCGAGGTTCATCTTAGCTTCTTGGTTTCTTTAGGATCGATAGGTAGGATCCTGTCATGAAGATAATCGGCAATGGGCTTAATCCAGTCATCTTTCTCACTGACCATTATCACTATTTTGTATCCATTATGCTTAGTGCTGCTAAGGTTTCCTAGATAACGAATTTGTTGTTTCCGGGACTCTTGGTGCTCGCATTCTTGGATAGCATATCAACTCAAGAGTTATGCTCTTTAGGGATGTATTCAATTTTGACTCAAGCGAAGTCGTTAAGGAGTTCTTTAACCTTAATAAAGTATTTCTGTATTAAGAGCTCATTGGCTTGATATTCTTCGAAAACATTGAAGGTCACTAGTTGCGAATCACTATAAAGAGTGATCTCAGACGCTTCCACGTCCTTTTCCATCATAAGTCTGACAATGCAAGCTTCGTACTAAGCCTGCTTATTCAAGGTAGGGAACTCGAACTTTAGGGAGTGTTCAATAATCATGCCTTTGTCATTCTCCAATATGACCCCGGTATCGCTTTCTTTGGGATTTGAGGAGCCATCAACATAGATGGTCCAAGTATTTCCCTTAAGAGGGTTGAGATCCTGTGTTAGCTCCATAATGAAGTTAGACAGTGCTTTGGCTTTAATAGTTTATTGGGGCTCATATGTGATACCGAACTTGAAGAGTTTTGCTGACCATGCGATCATGTGCCCAATGATGTTCAGTTTGTGTAATATTTGTCTGATAGGCTAATTTGTCCTCACAATGATTGGGTGGCTTTGAAAGTACTGCCGCAATCTTGGAACCATTATGAGGAGTGTTAGAGCTATCTTATCAATCTTTTGATAGTGAACCTCGAGTCCTTGGAGGACTTTACTAATGTAGTAAACCAAACTTTGTCCCTCTTCTATTTCTCTTATCAAAGCAAAACTGATGGCTTCCTCATTGACGAATAGGTAAACGAAAAGAGTTTTGCCTAGTTCCAGTCTTGTGAGGATGGGAGGAGAGGCCAAACAAGTCTTTAAGTCTATGAATGATGCCTTGCATTTTGGAGTCCACTCAAAATCCTTGCCTTTGATGAAGATTTTAAAGAGGGGAAGAGATTTGCAAATGCCTTTTGCCATGAACTGGGTGAGGACCATGATCCGTCCTATTAGTTATTGGTCTTCTTTAACTATTTGGGGGCTGGGCATGTTGATGATCGCTTGACATTTGTCCAAGTTTGCATCTATACCACAGTTTGTCAACATAAAGCCTAAAAACCTATCTGCTTGTATGCTAAAGGAACATTTCTCTAGGTTGAGGCACATATTGTGTTTCTAGAGTTGCTAAAAGACTTCATAAAGGTCATGGATGTGGTTGGCCGTGGGAGGGGTTTTAACGATTATATCATTGATATAAACTTCCAGCATTCTGCTAATCTGATCTTCAAAAACTTTATTCATAATGCGTTGATATATTGCCCCAGCATTCTTGAAGCCAAGCGGGCAATAGCAATAGCTATCTTTCCTCATTATGAACGTCGTTTATTTTCGTCATTTGAGTACATTGATATTTGGTTGTATCCCGAATATGCATCTATGAAGGAGAGAAGCCGGAAGCTAGAGAAGTTATCCACTAACTTGTCAATGCTAGGAAGTGGGTATGGGTCTTTTGGGCATACTTTTGTTTAGGTTCGTGTAGTCCACACACGTACGCCACTTTCTATTAGCTTTCTTGACAAGGACTACGTTAGATAACCAAGTGGTATATGCTACTTTTCTTAAAAAAACTGGCATCCAAAAGTTCTTTGATTTGAGTCTCAATAATCTTCTATCTTTTTGGGCCAATTTTCTGTTTCTTCTGGGATACTAGCTTGGCACCAGGATAATGAAAAGCCTGTGTGAAATGAAATTTGGATCTAAGCTCGGCATGTCGACTAAAGTCCAACGAAGAGATCCTTATTCCTTTTTAGGAACGTAATCAACTAGTCCCTTTCTTCCATAGTGAGATAACCGCCAACTTGGTGCTTTGGCTCGACTTGTCACCAAGTTGTAGGGTATGATTTCTCCCTCGAGTTGGGGTCATGTATCTCAGATTTCTTCTTGCACATCCAACTTGGCCAAGAGGACATTTGGGTGGTCTGTAGTAGCCTTGTTTAGCATACTTGGTGTGATTTTTAATAGGGTTTTCCTTATCTTCAGGTTAGCATTGTAATAACTTATCACAGCTGCCTGATCTCCTTTGACCATGATGATCTCATTATCGTTGTTTAGAAATTTCATGGCCAAGTGTGTAGTGGACATCATATATCCAAATGTTTTTAGTGAAGGGCAGCCTAAGATTATGTTATAGACGAAGTGGCGGTCTACAACTAGGAATCTTACTTTTACCTTTTTGATCTTAGGTTTAGCTCTGAGAGTTAGATGTAGCTCAATGTACCCTTCTGGGGTGATCTTGTCACCAGTGAAACCAATGAATTCGCTCTTGTGGGGGACGAGACCCTACTTCAGAAGTTATAGCTTCTTAAAAAGATCCACGAACATAATGTTGGCCAAGCTGCCTTAGTCCATGAATATACACTTCATCTCAGCATTGGCCTAGATATTGGATATGACTAGTGGATCGTTGTGGTCCAAGATGGTTTTGCCATAATATTTATTAAAACATATATTGGTGGCATTTTCTATGTTCCGCATCTTGCTTTGGAGATGGGGTGGGAAGCCACACCAAAAACTGCCCTTAAGTGACTCTTTCTAGCCGAATTTGATTTTTGACCTCTACGGAAGCCTCCTGAGATAGTGTTGATATTAATGATAGGGGGATTAATCGTAGGAGGTCTACTTTTAGGTTTTACCTTATGTTCTGGGGGAGATTTTTCCCTCTATTGATGATTTTTTGGAGGAATCTGTCTTCTCTAGTATGGGGACGGGCTCCTATATGGGCTAGGACTCCTTTTCCTATAGTTCCATGGTCAGTGTTAGTGCAATAAAAATTTTGAAGCTGGCTCATTAAATCAGTTAATGGATCTTGGAGGCAGGGTGGGAAACCATCTCAAGGCAGTTTTCTTTAGGGTTAAGGAAATAACATGGCATAGTACGGGATCCATGACCCCATGCAACAACATAGACATTCTAAAAGTGTCTAAGTGCTCTTGGGGGTCCATTATGCCATCATATGTGTCAATATTTATTGGAAACTTCAACCCTTTTGGGATTTGATCCCCATGATGAAATTCGAGAAGAGGTGACTGAACTGATCCTGGTTATCAGGCGGGTTCATGGGTTCTGATATAATGGAAGGCTGCCAGTTGATGAGTTCCATTCCTTTTGGGCAAACAATGGGCGAATTTCGACTGATATTACAGGGATTATTTTTATCTTCTCGTTCAGTGTGGACTGCCCTCTAGAGTTCCAAAATCTGTCGTGCCTGTTCTTTTGATTTTTGATCTTGACGCCAAATGACATCCATCATATCCCTGTTTAAGGGTTCTTGATGTGAAAAAGGTTCTTGATGGGATGATGCTTCCAGTGATGGTAGGTGTTCTTCATCTTGCGGGCATTCTTCTTGTTGTCAAGGAGCCCTAACAATGGAAAGTAACTTACTTCTAGGGTTCTATGACATAGGATGGTTGACTTGGCTTTAGGCTGTCTCCCAGGATTTTAGGGTGGTAGATATTTGACGTTGTTTTGATGGGTGATGGAGGCCTTCGTCCCATCCCACTACGCATCATGGTTCGCGGGTTGGTGGTGGCTTGCTTTCTAGTATATACCAATGTGGAGATGGGAGTAACAATTTAGAGTTTCCATAAACTGTGCTAATTTTTAGAGCCGAGATCAGAGGTGTATACTTGATCTCGCCTCTAAACGGTGGCTGATGGTGGATTTCTCCTTAGTGTGGCGACAACAATGACGAAGTAAGGAGGTGGTGTACCTACAAAGCACTTTGACTTTCAAGTTAGGGTAGCGTACTCAGAGAGAAGAGTGTGTGAGAATAGATATATACCTGATTGACTTAGACCTGTATTTTTTATAGAGTGAGTTTGCTTACAAGCTAAGTAGTTGATGATCACATATTTGATACATTAATAAACCTTCATTTTTAGTTATTTACACTCTCTATGTACTTAATTGATTGAGTTTGATTATGTTTTGTAAGTTTGGACTCAAATTGGACTTAATTCAATTTTTTAGCATAATTTACGTCTTACATTATTTCTGTATTTGGACTATATCTTGGGATGTAGATGGCCAAATGAGGTGAATCTTATGGCATTTTAAAGATAAGAGAGAGTTCTATAACTTTTACGAAGATCTCAAAGGCCCAATCACACGAGTAGATAACTCAAATTGGGGTTGAAGTAAGAACTAGAGTACCTTTCCTGATAGCTTGACCTATGTGTACTATTCATGCCAAATTTCGGGCTAGACGTTTTCAAATGGGCTGAAATTTTCATACAGAATAGTTGAGACCTATATCTACAACTTTCATGTTGAACACTTTTCTAGAATTTGAGGCCTAATGGGTGATATTGGGCTTGCAAGTTAGAATAGAGGAGCTGTGATTGAGCCTAAGTAGTGTGCAGTAATTTGAACGTATCTGGAGTTATAGAAATGATATTGGACTCAAACTAAATCCATTTGAAAGATAAGATCCAGGCCTACAACTTTCATGAAGATCATAATTGTTCATTCTGACGCATTCAATGACTTCAGAGCTAAATGATTTTGGAGACAAGGAATCTCCATAATTTTCCACTCACCAAAAGTCATTTGGCATTTTCCACTCATTTTCCACTCATCCACTCACTAATGACTCAGCCTCCTTGTCATTTTGTATCTCTGATCCTCTATAAAAAGGGGCCTTGGCAGATCATTGGGGGTGTTAGGTGTTAGGTGCCAAAATGATGCTAGTTTGTTACTAGGTTTTCTTGTAGTAATTTTTCTTTGTTCTAAATTGAAGTCATGTTCTTCTTCTTATTCTTCTCTTTTTCTTTCTTCTTATCTATAAGTAACTAAGTTTCATTTTACTTGGGTGAAAGAGTGAAGCTCTTAGTAATGAAATAATGTTAGATTAATTTCTCTCTTGTGCTTAAATGATATATTTTCAAGTAGTCATTATACGTATTATATTTTGTTTCCAATTAATTTAAAAATCCTCCTTGTAAAGTGGAGTTCTTGATTTAATGTAGACAAGAGATTGGCACAATGAATACTTTAACCCATTTACAAGTGGTGGTGCTAGAAACTCTCCTTATAAAATGGAGATCTTGATTTGTTGTAGACAAGATTTTAGCACAATGAATGCTTGATCCCATTTATGAGTGGTGGTGTTAATAGATGATTAAAGGAATCATAATATAATTACGTATATAATTTTTAATGAACTTTGAACGTTATATTTTCCGATTGGAAGTTCCGTTATGTGTGGATTCTAATTGAGTTATAAAAGAATTAATCTTGTCCTTAATTTATTTACCAAGAGTGGATCTCCTAACCCAAGCAATTCCTTTTTACTTGTGAACAATTTTATTTATCATCTTTATTATTGTAACAAAATATTTACTTTACCTTAATTAATTTTTCTTCATCAAGTCTCTGTGGTTCGACCTCGGACTCATCGAGAATTTATTGCTTGAGATAACTTGCATTTGGGTTTGTAACTCTTAAATCCCGCATCAAGTTTTTGGCGCCGTTGCCGGGGACTTGATTTGAAGAATAAATTTTTGGTGTAAATATTTTGTATATATATTCTACTCTTTTAATTTTTTTTCTTTGTACTTACTAACGTACTAACTTAGTGGGGGAAACTCTCCCTAATCTCTCTATAATCTTTAATCATTAATGAAATAATCTTTCTTCTTCTCTTCTCTCTCGCTGGAGCAAAAAATCGGCTTGCCGATTCTCTGATTTTCATATTTTAAATTTACTTTTTGCACTTTATTTTCTATATTTTATCTTCTGTCATGTATTTTTTGTTATTTATTTTCAGTCATTTATTTATTTTTATTTTGTTTACTAACTTGCTAACTCTCTTACTAACTATCTAACTTCTTACTTTATCAATTATCTAACTTTTTTACTTTACCTGCTTCTAACATTTTAATTTATCTGCATACTAACTTTTTAATTTTTTTGCTTATTAACTTATTTGGTGGTTAATTTATACCACACCTTTGTTAATATTTAATGGACGGTTTATACTGCTAGCTTGTACATTTTATTTTATATTTTAAGTTACTTGTTTATACTTAATTGGTATCGTGATTTAAATTCTGGTCGTTTAATTAAAATTAATCCTAGTACTTTACATATTGATTTGTCTGAATCACAATCACACACATCAAACACAATGGCTGAAAATGAAAGTGTGCATGATGAACATGAAAATCAACCGTTGCGAACCATGCGTGAGTATTTGCAACCATCTCGAAATTTTAGTCCATCATGTTTTATCTTTTCACTCAATGTTAACAATTTTAGATCAAATTAGGTATGATTTCTTTACTTCCTAATTTCCATAGTTTAGAATCTGAAAGCCCATATTTACATTTAAAAGAATTTGAGGAAGTATATACTACTTTTCATGATCAAACTTGCACTGAAGAGGTTGTTAAGCTTAAATTGTTTCCTTTTTCTTTAAAAGATAAAGCAAAAGCTTGACTTAACACTTTGAAACCAAGATCAATTGGCACATGGCAAGAAATGCAAGGTGAGTTTTTAAAGAAATTTTTTTCAACATATAAAACTAATGCTTTGAAAAGACAAATCCAAAATTTTTCTCAAAATTTAGATGAAGCATATTTTCAAAGTTGGGAACGTTTTAAAGATTTGTTGAATTCTTGCCCACGTCATGGTTTTGAAAAATGGCGCACTATAAGCTTCTTTTATGAAGGGTTAACACCTGAAACTAAACAATTTGTGGAAACAATGTTCAATGGTGAGTTTCTTGATAAAGAACCTGAAGAAGCTTTAGACTATTTAGACCATTTGGCTGAAAATTCTCAATCTTGGCATGGTACTAATCCTTCTGAAAATTCAATCAGATCTAACCTTGCAAATGCTAGTAAAAGAGAATATCAACTTAGTCAAGAAGAAGATTTAAATGCTAGGTTTGCTAGTTTGACTAGAAAGGTTGAAGCCATGGAATCCGGGAAAGTAAAAGAAATCAAATCTGTGCAAAATGAAGAAATTTATAGCATTTGTGATGAATTGGGACACTCAACAAATGAATGTCCAAAAATTCTTATTTTTAAAGAAGTTGTGCATGAGCAAGTAAATGCAACGAACAATTTTAAAAAGCCATTCACTTCTTCTTTTTCAGATACATACAATCTGGGATGGAGAAATCACCTGAACTTCAGTTGGAGGACCAACAATCAGGCACAATTCATGCAATCACCACCTCCTCAAGCACAACAAGATTCTCAAAATCCTTAACGATATGCACTCTATGTCTCACCATATAGGAAAAACCTTGAAGGAACATTGCATGCATTCATGGAAAAACAAGAGGCCATCAATAAGCAAAACACTCAAGCCATGATTGACATAAAAGACACTCTTGCTAAACTTTCTTTTGCACTTGCCATTCATGAGAAAGGAAAGTTTCCCTCTCAACCTCAACCAAATCCTAAGGGTCAGTATAGCCTAAATGAGGGTAGTTCAGAAAGTTAAAAAATAGATTAAGTCAACTCAGTGATAACTCTTAAGAGTGGAAAGGTTGTTGAAAAATAAATTCTTGAACCTTGTGAGAAAAATGATGAGTCAAGTCCCAAATATGAGGAAGGAGTTGATAAGCCACCTAGCCAAAAGGAGATCAAACTCTCGTCTTCACCCTCATTTCCTCAAGCATTAAACAATTCAAGTAAAGTGAATCATAACAGTGACATTTTTGAAATCTTTAAACAAGTGAAGGTCAATATTCCTCTATTAGATGCTATCAAGCAGATTCCTTGTTATGTCAAATTTTTGAAAGACTTGTACACTGTTAAAAGGAAACATAATGTGAAAAAGAATGCATTTTTGACTGAACAGGTAAGCTCCATTATTCAAAATAATAATGAGTTAAAATATAAAGACTCTGGTTGTCCTACAATTTCATGCATTATTAGTGAACATAAAATTGAACGAGCTTTACTTGATCTTGGTGCTAGTGTTAATTTACTTTCATATTCAGTTTATCAGCAACTCAACTTTGGTGAGTTAAAACCAACTTCTGTAACTCTTCTACTTGCTGATAGATCAATTAAAGTCCTAAAAGGAATAGTGGAAGATGTGTTAGTACAAGTTGATAAATTCATATATCCTGTAGATTTTATTGTCTTAGAAACTGAACATTTGGTTGATAGTTCTAATTCAGTTCCTGTTATTCTAGGTCGCCCATTTTTAGCAACATTTAATGCTTTGATAAATTATAGAAATGGAGTGGTGAAGCTAACTTTTGGAAATATGACATTGGAGCTTAATGTTTTCAACATGTGCAAGCAACCACATGAAGTTTATGATGAAAGGAATAAATTGAAGGGATTGAGGCCATTATAGATGATCATTTTCAAACCAGGAGTTCTTCTAACCCATTAGAAATCTGTTTAATTAATTCATTTGATTCAGCTACACAATTGGATGATGATATTTCTGAAATATGCTCTTTGCTTGACTGTACACAGGAAATAGAATAGAAAGGAAGGAAGCCAAGATTCGAAGAGTTAAAACCCATGAATGATGATACCCATGAAGAAGTACCCACACTGGAACTGAAGCCATTACCTGCTGGGTTGAAGTACACATTTTTGGGAGAAGAACAAAGCTTTCCAGTGGTAATTTCCTCATCCCTGACCAACGAACAAGAAGGTATATTGATAGAAGTACTTAAAATGCATAAAAGTGCAATTGGATGGAATTAAAGGACATAAAAGGCATTAAAAATCCATTAATTTGTACACATAGAATACATTTAGAGGATAATGCTAAAACATCTCAACAACCTCAAAGAAGATTAAATCCACACATGAAAGAGGTAGTTAGAGTTGAAGTTCTTAAATTACTTGATGTTGGAATTATCTATTCTATCTCTGATAGCCAGTGGGTAAGTCCTATACAAGTTGTGCCTAAGAAATCTGGAATAATAGTGGTTGAAAATGAAAAAGGAGAATTAATACCTACTCGAGTCTCATCTAGTTGGCGTATGTGTATTGATTTCAAAAAATTAAATGCAGCCACTAGGAAAGATCATTTCCCTTTGCCATTTCTTGATCAGATTCTAGAAAGAGTAGCAGGACATCCCTACTATTGTTTTCTTGATAGTTATTCAGGGTATAATCAAATACCAATTGTATTGGAGGATCAAGAAAAGACCACTTTTACTTGCCCCTTTGGCACTTTTGCATATAGAAGAATGTCTTTTGGTCTTTGTAGTGCTCTGGCAACTTTTCAAAGATGTATGTTAAATATTTTCAGTGACATGATTGAGCATTATTTAGAGGTTTTCATGGATGATCTGACATTTTTTGAAAATTCTTTTGAAAATTGTCTTGATAATTTGGAAAAAGTTCTTCAAAGATGCGAAGAAAAATGATTTATGTTAAATTGGAAAAAATGTCATTACATGTTTACCTCAGGAATAGTATTAGGTCATGTGATATCTTCTAAGGGAATTGAAGTTGATAAGGCCAAAGTTGAATTAATTGTTCATTTGCCTTCCCCAAAAACAGTCAGAGAAGTTCGTTCCTTTTTAGGACATGCAGGATTTTACAGAAGATTCGTAAAAGACTTTAGTGCCATATCTAGACCTTTATGTAATCTTCTAATAAAAGATGTACCATTTGATTAGACTCAAGATTGTCAAAAATCTTTTGAAAAATTAATCGATTTTTTGATTTCTGCTCCTATCATGCAATCTCCTGACTGGTCTTTGCCTTTTGAGTTAATGTGTGATGCTAGTGATTTTACTGTTGGTGCTGTTTTAGGATAGAGAAAGGAAGGTAAGCCTCATGTAATTTATAATGCAAGTTAAACTTTGAATAGTACACAAATGAATTACACCACTACTAAAAAAGAACTATTTGTTGTAATTTTTGTATTGGACAAATTTTGAGCTTATTTAATTGGTTCTTCCACTGTTGTTTTCACTGATCATGATGTTGTTAGATATTTAATGTCTAAGCAGGATGCCAAACCTAGGTTGATACGGTGGATCTTGTTGCTTCAAGAATTCAACATCACAATAAAAGACAAGAAAGGAGCCGAAAATGTTGTTGCAAATCATTTGTCCAGACTTACAACAGGCTCATCTTTTGATAGCACACCTATCAATGATTCTTTTCCCAATGAATTTTATTTTCTATCAATTCTATGTCTTGGTTTGCTAACATTATCAATTTTTTGTCAATTCCTTGTTATGAGTAGAATTTATTTTAAGTTTGTTTCTTTCTTTTTGCAGTTCCCGGTTAAATGGTGGATAATGGTACTCCGTGATTCTTGAGTCAGTTTATTTTTCAGTTTCCCATAATAACTGATTCTTTCTCCTTCAAAATAGATGTCATTCTCTCAAATCTAAGAAAACATTTCCCTTCTGTTCCTAAAAATGCTCTAACCAAAATCTACAAAGCTAGGTGTGAAAGATTGAGACTGTTAATGTACAAGGGCATCCTAAAAGATATACATTGGATAATCGAAGCAAAGGTTCGTTTAGCTGGTGAATTTTCAGATTCATTTGTCCCATACATGTCTGGTCTCGGTAAAAGTTCATTTTCAAAAAGGAGAAGAGCAAAAAGAATGCAAGTTTGTTACAAGTGTGTACGATGGAATTGTAACACGCGATATCGCTCTTTGGGGATGGTTTCCGTAAACAGAGAAGATAAAATATTCTTCATTAAGAATGGACTAAGTAAGGAGTCATTAGATAATATCTTGTTGACTCTTGAGACGCATTCTTGTGGAGTTATGCAGCATGAACTTCTTAGTTTGTCGAATCTCTTCAGAGACGAGTAAGAGTGTTATAGTCTTGGGAATCTGACTCAAAAAGACCCTGTTTGCCAATTTATAAGAAAATTGGATGGGAAGCTTATCCTCGACTCATAGAAGGTGTTTAAGCCGTTTCTGGACGTGAAACCAGAGGAAGATATGCGCCGCAATCACAACAACATGTATATATTATCTTGTACATTTTCAAAAAAAAAAGACAAAATAAAAAAAATAAAAAAAATAAAAAAAGAAGAATAAAAGAATAAAAAAGGTGAAACTTCGGTTGTACTTGGTCTTTAATTAGATTAGGAGCCCCCAGTGGCGGCCATCATTGACTCGGGTGGACCATCGCACGCCGGTCCATAAATAAGGTTCGTGTGCCATGCTCTGTAGAGAGCCGCACTCCACAACCCAATATTCACCATCTAGGCACTGTGGAGTTGATGAACAGGTAGAAGCATCCCACTTTGGTTATTAGTGAAAAGTAACCCGCGGCTGCCAAAGCGTATGAGGCATCTGAGCTTGATCCTCTCTTTTATTAAAAGGGGCTCTCAGCGCCCTGGGATGAAGCATTCTGGATCTTGGACATTGTGGGTTTCAGATTTTAGCATCTTTGTTGATGTTACGAACCCAAGTGTGAGCTCTCCAGGTTCTAGACCCAGGATGGAAACCCACGATGGTTTCTTTATTCTCTTTTCTTCAAATAAGCGGGAAGGAGAAGAATTCCAAGATTAGCTGAGTCGTCTTGGTATTACTGCACTCATGACGAGCAGTATAAAGATACACCATGAATCTTGTACATAAAGGTATGTCATCATTTGTTATTATTATTTTATCTTTGTATAATTTTGTTGTATTTTAGTTTTGGACAGACAATCCTTTGGACGGGATCCTTCAGGGGTTTCTAGACTTCTTTACATTGATGGTTTTCTTGAAGTCAAAAAAATAATAATAATAATAAAATAAAAAAAGTGTGTTTCTTGCTTTCAAAGTTTTCTGACAACAGCCAACCTACCCATATAGGAGCTATTATTACTTTTTCTATTCTCTTCTCTATTTAAACACTCTGTTTTCTTCACTTTCTTGCAACTCATAATCATTCAAAGAGAGTGTGAGTGTAGAAATGGAGGGAGCTTCTTCTTCTGTTCGTAGATTTGCCAGTATCTGTGTATTTTGTGGGACAAGTTATGGGAAGAGTTTAGAGTTTATAAATGCAGCAAGTACTGTTAGTAGAACACTTGCTGCGAGGAACATTCGTGTAGTATATGGGGGAGGTTGCCTTGGGTTAATGGGGGCTATATCATCAATCTTGACATCTGTATTTTTTAAATCAAGAATAATTCTATTATAATCATCCAAGTGCTCTTTGATGGATTTACCTCCTTGCATTTGAAGAGTGTATAGTTTCTTCTTCAAATAAAGTTGGTTTGTGAGTGACTTGGCCATGTACAAGCTTTATAGCTTCAACCATAATTTGGCAGCAATGTCTTCTTCAGAAACTTCTCGCAAGACTTCATCTCCCAAGCACAACAGAATCACACTATGTGCCTTTTCCAAAATCTTATCCTTCTCTCTGTCTGATAGAGATTTCGACAGAGCGTCCCTACCATTCAAGGCTTTTGCAAGACCTTGATGCACCAACAGAGCCCGCATCTTCAATCGCCACAGACTGAAATCATTATCAGCATTAAATTTCTCCACATCAAATTTGGTACTAGCCATCTCTTTCGTCTAAATGAATAGTACTGTATATTAGAATAGTGTTTTTTATCTGTGAATAGTGCAACATGTAAATTCTCAAGAAAGAGATGTGGGTCACCAATGGACACGCTTAAATACCAAATCTTTCCTAGACAGAACCTCCCTGGACATGCATATCCACACTACCACAATTCTGACATACACAGTACAATCGAACGTACAAGAAATGCTTTTAGCCAAAAAAAAACCCAAGATCAATTCTTTTCTGATGTGAAAGATCAAACAACGGTGCAACCACAGAGCATACTAAGAATTTTTTGGAAAATCTGTCACCTTCGTAACCAAGATCTTGGATACCAATTTGTTGAAATAGAGTGCCACTATGGAGAAATAATTGAATGAGAAAAATAAAGGACACCGAGATTTAACATGGTTCGGCAACGTGCCTACATCCACAGCTTGAAAGTAACAAGAAAATTACCACTATGTGACAAAAAAGTATTACAAGAACCACTAGCCAAAATATTCCTCACAATCCAAAACCCAATTACACCCAAGATCACTCTTACTCAAGCCTCTCTTAAATCCACAAAACTTCCTCTCACTATTAGAACCCTCTCTCACTTTAGAACAAGATAATGAAGAGAAAAATTAAGAAGAGAGAACTCCTAGAGCTTGGTGTTTTTGGTGTGTCTTAGTAACGCCTTAAACATGGCTATTTATAACCAAATTCCATGATCAAAATGTGGTCTAAAATCATCTAAAATTTCAGCCACAATTAGTGGCTTCTTAATGGCCGTTCATTGTGCTTTCTCCATTATTAGGGCTTTTTTACTAAATTGTCACTGTTAGTAAAACTATTTATCAAATTGCCATTTTTTTAACAATTTACCAAATTACCATTTTTGTAACTATTTACTAAAATGTCACTCTTTTGAAACTATATACTAAACTGCCACCCTTTTGGCTGACGTGACATTTTTTATTATTTTCAATAATGGGATGATGCGCCACGAAGCATCCACGTAGGTTGCGCCAACACGCTGGCGTAACCTACGTGGATGCGCCACTACGTGGCGCATCCTGGTTGGCCTGGACACTGAAAGCGTCATCCTTGTTGGCGTAAGCCTTTAAATTTATATAAATTATTTAAATTACTTAATAAAATTTTGTAAACGTTTATTAATAAATCCATACTAATTACGGAAATAAAATATATAATATAAAATTAAAAAAGTGACAAATTTAATATGTTGGTAATATTTAATATTGTTTTAGTTATTATGAAGAATTATTAATTACATAACACATATGTTTCTTTTTTTGTTAATTTTTAAAAATTTATTGTTTCAATTTATTGTTCAATTTAAAAAACGATTGAGGTATTAATTATTTGCTTTTAATTTTGTCTTTATGTATGATTTTTAATAAATGTAAAAATAATCTAATCAAATGTACGTATACATATCTTATTATTGAAGTTATTGAATATATTTATTTATTTTTACACAAATATTTTAAATAACATATCATAAAAATTAAATGGTATATCCTGTAGAAGAGACGTAGCACTTATAGGTTATACTTATACTTGGTTAATATAATCCTTAAAACAATCTTCGATGACTTTCCTTTTATTATTAGTCATAAAAAAGTTTTTAAATGAATTTTTTTGAGTAGGATTCAGATGATAGTGAGTAGGATTCCGTGCCCAATAATCCCCCTCCCAAATTTTTAGTAATTCGAATTAGTAAAAATTTTGACAGAGTTTCCCCTAAATGTTGGATCTCTCCAAAAGCCAATGATCCTGTTTAGTGCAACCAGTTACCACAATCTTTAATAAAATCTAAAACAGTACAAAAAGCATATATAGTGTAATCTAATTAAGGTACCAAACTCACAATAAGATATTCTCAATAGTATTTTACACAAAATCACTAAATATAATCACTGAATGTCAATGAGATAAGCCCGCATCAGAATGCGGTGGCCTGTGAGATGGTTCGGAAGAGGGACCTGGCTGTGATGGGTATGGTGGGTAACCTGGTGGTGGGTAAGGATATGGTGGGTAACCCCGTGGTGGGTAAGGATATGAGGGGTAACTCGGTGGTGGGTTTGGATACGGTGAGTAAGGGTATGGTGGGTATGGTGGGTAATATGCGGTGGTGGCCGAGTAGGGGTACGTAGCGGTAGTAGGAGAAGTGGGGGTATGTAGCAGCGGTAGCAGCGGTGGCGCGGCCGAGTCGTATCTTTGGGTAGTAGAGCTGGACTCCTCGGGATGTCGAAGTCGTGTCTGAGTGCTCGCCAATCCTCTCCTCCGTCTACGCCGCGTTTCTTGTTGGCTCGACTCCTCGGGCGGCCCTGAAATGTCATCTGCTGGTGGAGCTGGACGCAGCTGTTCCATCGTAATGCGGTCATGCTCTCACAATGAGTGTAAGATTTGTGTAACAGCCTCTCAAGCGACAGTGTCAGTAGTTGAACTGAGCAAATACTCTGCAATGTCCGCCTAATAAACATATATAATTTATGTCATTATACTGAATACAAAATACATATAGTCACTAACGAATTAGTAAAGAGCTTACCGCATTTCCAATAGATGCGCTTGTGGGAGCAATCCAGCGTCTGGTAATTCTTTTATACCAACGCATGTACTCAGAACACGAACTGAGGGGTGCGACCAATGGGATTCCCTTAACAACCTTCTCCCTACGACTATCCCAGGTGGCTATATAAACAGCATGTGTAGCTGGCCAATCCTCATCATGCCTACTTGCCAATGTAACCGAGTGCAATCTGTCTGGCTGGAGCGGTCTCCGTGGAATGGGCTGGTCAAAACCAAACTGGCGCATGACGCGGTCTGGCTGGTGCCACTCAATAATGTGAAAACATATGAGAGGGACCACTGCCAGTGCAATGTCCCTACCAGCCACACAAAAAGGTGGCAATGTTGCCACATGCTCATCTGTGTATGGTTGCCATATAAACTGAGAAAAGATATGCACAAAACATTAACACAGCATATGCATAAGTAAATATCTTAAAAGAATGTAAACGAAGACATACCTCATCGTTCTTCAACTGATCGAAGAACTGTCGATAATATGTAAGGACGCCAATTACAGTATCACTCAATACTTTATGTTTGCGCCACCTATTTGGTAAATGAAAGTATTGCAAACGTAAGTAAAAATATTAACAAAGTATGTCATGGAAGTAATGTAAAAATATGAAATGAAATAGAAACTTACTCCCATCCTAAGGGACGTAATTGACCACGACCAGCATCGTAAAACACATCAGGCTCATCATGGTCAGCTAGTGAAGGGGCAAGCCGGGGGAATCTGTACCATGCCCAGTACTGCAATAAGATGCATGCACCTCCGATCTCGCGTGCGTCATAGTCCGTAGCTTTACACAGCTCTCTATACAGGTACGCCAAAACTGCAGACCCCCAGCTATACGTCCCGGCAACAGCAAAGTCCTCCAATAATGGGAGGAACATCAAGTGCACGAGCTTACCCGAATGATCGGGGCATAAGAAACCCCCAAGCAAGCAAAGTATGTAATGTCATGCACGCTGTTGCACGTACTCATCATCATCGTCCTCAAGGAAGTAACACTCGGCCGCCCACGGGTATGTCATGTCAACGCGTGCCCCGCCTACGAGCGAGGGAGTGTCATCAATCCCTAACAACCGAGCACACAACCGAGCCAATCATCCCTATGCGTAACGCCGGTGATGCAGCGCCATCAATGGGAAGACCCGATATGATTCCGATATCTTCCAACGTAATGGTGCACTCCCGGTAGGCATGTGAAATGTATGCGTCTCTTCTCTCAACCAACGCAGAGATCGGGGAGTGATCAATACGCAATAACCCATGTGGGCAACTCCCAAGAAACCACCGGCTGCTGAAGATAAGGAATAATCGGAGCGGGGGGGTCCATATGTTTTGTCTTCGAGCACGTCTAACACGCGGTGTCGGTCCTCATGTCCCCGCCATATATCTTTGGGAAACATGGTACTCCCGCAACTCCAAAATTGAGCCGTCCTCTGGTCCGGTTTACACGGAATGCCATCTGTCGTCACCGTATGCCAAACAATAACAACAATTAGTATGATTCTATTATTATTATAATAAAATATGATATAACCATATGATAACTATACAAGCAATGCAATATGGAAGAAATGAAGATAACACTTGAGAATCAACTAACATATATATATAGGAGAATAGTATTGGAATACAACTGCATAGATTAGTGATACAAAATAATACAACTCGTAAATACACATCATTCCTAATACAAGATTCTGAAAAATGAAAATAGGTCCGAGATCAACTAGATAGGCGCAGTCGATGGCCCCGCTCCATCATCCCCCAATGAACTCGATCCATCGACACGGTAAGTACGAGAATTATGTCCACATTGATGGCATCTTGTACACGTCTGTCCTGGCCCTGCTTCGCGCCAATCCATCTCATTCCTGAGTCGGGTTGATTTTGGTCGACCTTTGGATCTAAGCAATGCACGTGGTGGCACCAAAGTGGCGTCGGGAGTTACAGGCCACCATGGTTCAGACCGGATCGGTTCAAAGTCAACCTCATAGGCCCTATAAATGCTTTCCATCCTGTAAACCGTATGAACAAGTTGGAATGGGTCAATCCATCAAGCACACGCGTGCAAGCGCATGCGAGCAAGGATAATGCAATGCTTGAAACACCCCACAGTCCTGCTTTCCTTTCTTCCAGGTTCAAAGTATAAGAAAGTCCACCCTGTTGTGTTATAGGATTAAAAGCCTCTTCAACCATGAACCTTGTGTTCTCTCTATTATCCGACGAACTTGGTGTGAACGGCCTTTGCCAGGTTTACTCTCCATCAATAAGTCATCACTCCATCGACTAAATTAATAGGAACAACAATATCAAACCATAAATAGATGCACGTGTGCATTTAATTAACGGATAGTACTTAATATTGTAAAACAATATCAAACCTGGTTAAATGTCATCAATTTCGAATTTGCCTCATCCTTTCGGTTGACGAAGTATTCTACTAACTTCGTATATGTCAATTGAACCAATGCAGTTATAGGTAGATTTCTGCTACCCTTCAACACTCTGTTAATGCACTCTGACAAATTGGTAGTCATATTGCCGAATCTGCGACCACCATCATAGGCCAAGCTCCATTTTTCTTTTGGAATTCCATTAATCCAATTTGCCATCTCCGTTGTAACTTTAAGCTTCTCTAGCCTAGCATCAAACTTTATTGCGATTGGTTCATACCCTGATACATCGAATAACTTGGGTTAGTATTACAACCTAACTATTATTAGCGACAAAATTAGAATACAAATAGAAAATGTAAAGTACCTGTGTTAATCAAAAATCTTTTCAACTCCTTGTTCTGAAATTTGGAGTTAAAATTGGAACCAATATGCCGTATGCAGAAGACATGATATGCATTCGGAGGCTACCATCCAAGATTTTCATTTGCCACTGATTGTAAGATGCCTCGATGTCGATCAGAGATCAAACACAAGCCCTCTTGTTGGGTTACATGCAATCTCAGGTGGGCTAAGAACCAATTCCAAGCATCTTTGGTCTCCCCCTCCACAATGGCAAATGCAATAGGCAGAGGTTTTCTGTCTCCATCTTGAGTTGTTGCAATCAACAACTTATGACGATACTTGCCATACAAATGAGTGGCATCAATCAATGATAGGCTTACAATATCGGAAGCTTGACCACACATGGTCTAAATGTCCGAATAACGACAAAAGACTCTTTTTGAATGATCGAGTCGATTATTCACAAAACATTCCTCATCTTGCAACTCCACCACTGTGCCTTCCATGTCTCTCTTCATGGCTGCTAGCCATCTGGGCAACACCTCATAAGATTTGTCCCAATCCCCAAACACATTCACAATAGCCATTTGTTTTGCCTTCCAAGCCTTTCGATATGAAACTTGGTAACCAAATTGGCTTCGAATCCGTTCAATAATTAAAGATACGGGTGCATCGGGTTTTGTTCTGACTAACTCCAAAATGCAAGAGCAGATCAAACGAGAGTCCAACTTCTGGTGATCTAATGACATAGATGGGTTTACGCAACTATGAGGTCCATTATATTTTGTAATCTGCCACGTATTCGACCTCCTGCTTTGTATGGCTCTAAGTCTCCAACTACAACCTTCGTCAAAATTAGGGCATTTGGCAGTCAGTCTTCGTGAATCAGAGTCTTCAATCTTGTACTCTTGATGCCTGTGAATGGAATATTGTTTGAGAGCTAACTTCACTGAATCTTTTGATGGAAATTGCAAGCCAACATAGAATTCATCACCCATACTCCAAGTCCCACGAGTGTCTAACTCAGGCAAGTTATCAGGATTATTCAATGCATCCCAGTTAATTTGAGAAAACTGGGGGCATGGTGGCACAAACATGGATTCAGGTCCCCGAGGCATAAATATGGATTGAGGAGCAATCGCCAATGGAACCTGTAAATTTTCTTCGGCATCAAAGTTTTCTGCCTCTATGTCGATTAATGCTCAATCGTCGCCTCGGCTACTTGTTCTTCGTCTTCACTTGACTCCCATACTGCATCTCTGACAAGTGGGTTATCAGGTTCAACCATTGCACCACCAATAACGATCATATTGCATGACTCAACTTGATTAGACCGACCAACTTGACCTTCAATTTCACCAAGAGCTTCAGCATGCTCTTCTTGCCCACTTGTTTCTACCTCCACATATAACTCCATAGATGCCATGTTCGGAGTTTGACAGAAAGAATCTATCATGTACTTTACATCATCATCGTCTTCTATTGGAAGCCCTACCCATCTCCAAGAATTGAAGCATTGCGGACACCGATAGACAACTTTAGACACATGTTGGTTTGCTTGAAGCCTCAACTTTGAATGGATCTTAGTTTTCAACCCATCCAAAGTCATGTCGGCTGTGATCACAATAGGCCTAGGAGGAGGACCTCGATACATGACACCATCTTCACCATCATATATTGTCCCATTGAAGTAAATGTGCACATTTAGCGATTTTGTCATGTTAACTCCAATTCTGAACAATAACAATTCAATACATTTATTTAATATATTAAACATCAATTACAATATTAATCGACATATATACTAGGGTAAAAATATTTATAACGATGTATAATAATGTATTACATATATTTATTCAATATATTAACAATCAACTATAATATTCAATACGCTTATTTATGTAAAAAAAAATTTCCAAAGTCAAATATTTTGAATTAAGCTACATTTACTAATGTAAGTCATGTCAAAGATATATATCCTACTCGATTACCTATAAAATAATTATCCATATAATTTAGATTACATATCATACAACTTCATTATTCATTAGTCAATAAAAATATTAAAGTATAATAATATTAAATTACAATTAATACTAACCTACTAAAAAATTAGTCAACAAATAATAAATAAACTATTTAACTATTGAAAGAGATACTTACATGTGAAGGAATATAATCTAAATTTGATCACAAATAATGATCCCGACACCACTTCTCGTAAGAATTGAATGAAGAGAAAGAAATTTGTAGAGAGATAGTGAGAATTTAGGAAATGCTTAGGATGGCACGAACTTGGGAATATATACTAGGGGTTACGCCATCCTTTTGGCTTATTCTCGCTTAGTTTGCGCCAACCTTAAGCATGGCTTTTATAACCAAATTTCATGTGACCTAGCGCATCCACGTAGGTTACACCAGCGTGTGTTAGCGCAACCTATGTGGATCGCCACCACGCACGTGACATCCGCTGGTTAGTTGGCGTAAAAAAATAATAAAAATGTCACGTCAATTAGTGGCGATTTGGTATATAGTTTCAAAAGAGTGGTATTTTGATAAATAGTTAAAAAAATGGTAATTTGGTAATTAGTTAAAAAAATTACAATTTGATAAATAATTTTACTAACAGTGGCAGTTTAGTAAAAAAGCCTCATTATTAGTGTAACATAATGATGAATGCTTGGTGACCCTTATGTCCACTAATTATTACATTAAATAAATTTATTATTGTAATATATATGATCTTGTATAAATTATATATTAATTCATGATGTAATTGTATAAAAATAAAAAATTAATTCATAAACATATTACTACTTGTATAATTGAACGTAAATATATGTATATATAACATTACTTATCAAAAAAACAAATGCATATGTGAGAATATCATTACTCGTTCCGGTGTACATGAAACTAACTATTTATTAAATTCTTAAGTAAAAACTTGTCAGGTAAAATTATTAGCACTCACAATAATCTATTTATATTTTTTATTAACCATTTATAATTTTATAAAAAAATAAAAATTATAATTAATTAATAAAAAGTGTAAAATTATAAATGAATAATTAAGAATGACAATAACTTCTTCAAACTTATGACAGGAAAATGTTCTTTGCAAATAAATATGTGTACATAACTTTCTTTGGCGAAGCTTATCACCGTTAATTAAAGGGTTTTTTCTTTAATTTTTGGACTTGTGAATTTATGGTTGGTGATATATGGACTTGTAAGATTTCTATACTCATATTTTCTGTACCAATAACATCGCCCCTTATGATGAGCTACTTGTATAAAAAAAAATAGCCTGGTACCAAGCAATAAAGTAATTTTCATCTCCCGTTGTAAACCCAAAAAAAAAAATGTAATTTATATTTGGAGAATGCTTGTTATCACGAAATCAATTTCGTGAAAATCTACGAATTAGTTATATGCATGACTGAGTTGCTTTTTTCCTTTTTTTTGGTAATTTTTTATTGTATAATTTAACTTGAAGAAGGTTGAAAAGCATGTGACACGTCCTTCGTGGGTGAATTCGTAGAAATTCTTTCTTTACATTTATCACTAGCCTTTTACCTCGTGCTTCACAACTCTTGCGTAAAATTGATCCATATTTTAGAGGTATCATCAATTTAATTTTTAAAATATTAACTGAATTACTAAAATGTTTTTTTTATTATGAGATGATATTACATCTACTAATTTCATTCGTGCATTGTATTCATCATTTTATTTAAATATTTATTAGAAATTAATGTTTTTAGTTTGTAGATAAATGATATGAATAATTTATACAATATATCATAATATGCATAAAAAAATTTGTTGTTATTAATATTTTAGGTTTTTAAGATATTTTTATAAGTTTTCGTAGGTTTTTTTTTAAATTTATTGATTGAAAATATTTTCTCTAAGTTTCTTGAATATGTTGCATTTAATTGTCTTAAATGAAATTAAATGATTTTACATGGAATGATCTAATTAAATTATTTAAAAAATAGATATTTTTTAAAAAATGTCACATCATTACTTATGATAATTTTGTATTAGATGACTCTTAAGCACATACTTTAATAAATAGTATATAAATTGTTGATCTCAGTTAAGCAGTACCTATTCATTTTCATAGGCAGTAAATAAATAGAGATCTTTATTTAAATATTTAAAATATAACACTCATATAACACTTTATTTATATTTATATGTAATATTTTCATTTCATTATAATATAACATACTATATATGATAATATCCAACTACATTTATATTAAAATATGGTATTCTATATGGTGGGTGTCTATGCCAGATCTTAGAAAAACATTTTTGAAATAAATAAGCAATGGTTGAAACGAAAGCACAGCAACGAATTTTTCAACTTTTCAATTCCCAAGGCGATGAATGAACCCTTGGGCTTTTTGATCAATTTATCTTTAATGGTAAAATTATTTATTAAATTATTATTATTTTTAAATTATTTATTAAAATATCACATTTTTTATCATGTGAAAATTTTTATTTATTTAACATTTCACGTAAATAGCATCAAAGTAGATAACAATATTAACAGAAAAGCGCCAAAGCGATAGGCGCAACCAGCGTGATAACGTAAAAAATGATGGCGTTATCCACATGATTATGCCACGCGTGATGACATTACCACATGGATAACGTCACCCTTGTTGGCGTTATCACGCTGGCTGTGTCACGCACGTTGGCGCTTTTTGATTGAATACATTATTTAAGTAACTCTTCTCTCCTTCCTCTAGCCAAGTTTTCCATTTCTCAAATTTCCTCAATCTCTCTACACTTTTTCTCTCACTAAACTCTCTCAAAAACCCTTCTTTGACTGTAACTTGTGGGTAAAACATTTGGGGTTTAGGGTTTACTAGAACATAGGAGGAGATTTTGTGCATATATCAAAAATAACCTCTAGGATCAATGGTTCATTAATGATGAAGAGCAGAAGAGGTGCACAAATTTCTTCTTAAAAGTGTAGTTGCGGACAAAGGGCTTTGATTTATACTTCGAAGAAGACAATGAGTTATGGTCGTCAATTTCTTATGTGTCCTTTATGGAGAGATAAACAACAGACTTGTGGCTTTTTTCAATGGTTGGATGATAAAGTTGGAATAGTAGATCAAAGAGTTGACATGAATGAGAAATAAATTAGTGAGTTTAGGAATAGAATTGTGTTGTATAAGGAAGAATTGAAAAAAAAAAAAGAAATTTCACACATTCAGGCAGCAAAATAACAAAGAAATAGTGAGGAAATTTATCTCTACTCCTGCAAAATAATTCAAAAGAAAAGGAACAAAAAAAATTTCGTCAAATGCTCTAGTCCTCATCCTTCACTTCTTCCATCTATTCTACCACATTCTCATTCTCTATTTTTCCTCTCTAATTGCCCTCTTTTTTAAACTCTCTACCTCTCTCTCTTTTTGAAATCAATGTCTTTCTTCTAACAAGCTGGTAAGCTTGGTCAAATCACGCATGGGGAACTATGACTTTTTGACCAATTTGCCTTTAGTAAATAGTTTTTCCACTAAGAGTAAATTAGTCAAAAAGTCGTAGTTCCCTATGCGTGGTTTGACCAATCTTATCAGCTTGTTAGAAGAAAGATGTTGATTTCAAAAGGAGAGGAAGGTAGAGAGTTTTAAAAGGAGGGCAGCTGGAGAGGAAAAATAGAGAATGAGAATGAGGTAGAATAGATGGAAGAAGTGAAGGATGAGAATTAGAGCATTTGAGGAAATTTGAGAAATGAAAAACTTGGTCAAAGGAAGGAGAGAGGAGTTGCTTAAATAAGGTGTTCAATCTAAAAGTGTAAACGCGCGCGGTGCGTTATTCACGTGGTAACGTCATCATGTGATGACGTTATTTACGTGGTAACACCATCACGTGATGGCATTACCATATGGATAACACCACCATTTTTAGCGTTATCACGTTGATTGCGTCTAACGCATTGACACTTTACTATTGATAGCATCATCTCTTCTAACATTTTTTACTTGAAATGTTAAATAATAAAATTTTAACATGATTAAAAGTATAATATTTTGATAAATAATTTAAAAATAATAATAATTTGATAAATAATTTTATCACTAAAGATAAATTAGTGAAAAAGCTTGAACCCTTAGACTGGTGATTCACGTATTCATGGTCTTTAGCTTAGCTTAGCACAGTCATTGAAATTCTACTCCACCGGTTCAAATCCAAGTTTAGGAGGAATTGTATTGTTTAATGCACAAGCCGCCAAAAGGGAATATTCAGCTTTCCCAATGCGACAAAAATACCCTTGGATATTTCAAGCATTATGGATATGTTACATAAATTAATATCTTCCGGGGTTAGTAAACTAATTGCAACTTCTTATTTTCAAGGAAAATAAATGAATTAATTATTGAACTACCACAACCAATAGTTGTACCTACTAGGCGTAGCTGTTGTAGTTTGGCTTACAAATCCTAAAATCCCTATTATCCTCGAGATCCATATTGTGGGAAAAATATCATCTTCTAAAGGGAAAGAAGAAGAAAAAAATGTCTATTACACGTGTAATTGCATAAAAGTAAAAGAGAAAATAATAACAGTAAATGAATTTTTTTAGTACATAATAAATGAATATTGTTTGATATAAAAACTGAAAATATTTTAAATTCACAGGTTAGTTTTCTTAAAATAATGACGGTGATTTCAATTTAGAAGAGTTGTCAAAAGTAAAGGAGAAATGCTAATTCAATGTAAGAATCTTGTCTAAAATGATAAAGACTGAAAAAGTATTCAACTATAGATTCGGGTTCATGAGCCATTTTTTTAAATGGTAATTAAGACATCAATGTTATATTTGGTGTGAATGAATAAAATGTCATTTCACATTGAATTATAGAATTAATGATTTTTGCATTTGTTAACAAAAAAAAATATAGAATGTCATTCCTATTCTATTGTGTAATCCAATTCCTTCAAAAAAAAAAAAGAGAGCAAAGAATGAGATTTCATATTTTGATGAAATATGATTTCATATTTTTTACTTAATATATGCTTATTTAATTTATAAATTGACAAAGTTTGCCTTTCAAGAATATACATAATCATAATTAATCTAACTTCATCTAACCTAAATCTAGACTTCAAATTACATGCACCTTGCTTCTAAAGCATATGGTAGAAGTTTCTATTCTTGCCTAAGAGAGTAAAATAATATTATTAAGATTGATAAAAAAATTATTATTATAATTTTTTTATTAAGAAAAATCAATCTTAAATATTATCTCAAAAAATGAAAATTCATTTTATATATATGGAAGAGAAAAATATTTTTTATTGTTCTCATTATGGATAATTATGTCTTTTATATCAATTTAGATTCTATTCCATAATATATCTCATACGCCAAATTATAGAATTTTTTTTTATCTGAAATGGGTTAAGAAGGGTCACTAAAAGTGTTTCTGGTGAATTGAAGGTGGTGTTTTCCTCTTTGGTGCAGTGATAATAGTGGTGGAGTTGAGAGGTGGTGTACTTGCAGAAGTACTCCGACGCTTAAGACAAGCTATGCACTAGGAGAAAGTGTTTAGGGCTCAAAGAGTTACTTGAGTGGCTTAACATGTTATTAATAATGAGAGTTTGCTTAGTGGTTAAGCAGGATTGGAGGGAATCTCATTTTGAATTTTGCATTCATGGGTAGTTATGATTATTGAAAAAGCCTACAATCACTCCTATTTGTGTAAGATTTGTTTGGAGTGATTGCTTCCTGATTGTGTAACCATTAACAGTGGGGTCGTTCTAGGTAGAAGCCGTGATCCAAGCTACATGGCACTGAGTTGCTTCCCTTGGCCTCAATATCATATCTCGGTCCAGAAAAGTTTCTCATTCCATATTGTATGATACATTGTACCAAACTACGAAATTGAAATAGAATTCTCATTCCAGTTTATCAATTTCATTCCTATTCTTATTCTTATTCTATAAAATTTCATTCTTTGCACTAAATTTATATATTATCACATTTGCTACAATTCTTGTGATGTTTGGAATTTTGGTGTTCAGACCAAACACATAGATCTTTTAGCTATGAATGTTAAGAACAACTCACCTGGTTCGATTAATGTTGTTTCCAGTAGCCAAAGTTTTCTAGCTAACTCGTAAATAGGTGTTGAAGAAGGCACAACCAAGCCTCTTAGACCCATATTTCTAGTAATGACGACAGGGATGCTAACACCATCTTCAAGTCAAAGCCAAAAGATTCAAACTTTGGTAACTATGAGACAATAGATTGGTGAAAGCATGGTCCATATGTTAACCTAACAAATGAACATAATGCTTAGTCCATTGATATAAGCAACTAATAGTACTTGCAAAGCCCTGGTTCAACAAGTGGGTCAACTCAATACTGTGCTGGGAGGCGCAGAAAATGAACAACCTTATATCATGAAGTCAATTATACTCCTGGCATGCAAAATCAAGATGCAACTAATCAATTCCAGTATAACCATATAGGCTATATGGACAGACATGGTCGTGTAATTAATGGCTAGCCAAGAAGTGGGCAATTTAGACCGAGTCGACCACTGGTCCTTCTAGACCAAAATGTTAATCGAGCCATTGAACAAGCCTTAACTAGGTTTGGATTTAATGTCGGCTCTGCATTTCACCCCTCAATTTGTTTTGGCTTTCCAGATTGGATAAACCAATTGGAGTTGCCTAGAGGATATAAAGTCCCTTAAGTTCACTAAGTTTTCTAGTGAAGGTGGGGAATTATCTGTCAAGCATTTCACTAGGTTCATTACAGAATGTGGAGACTTAGTGTCAAATGAACACCTTAAGATAAAGGTATTTCCCAATTCGCTAACTCAGATTGCATTCACATGGTATTTGACGTTACCTCTAAGGTTGATACATTCCTAGGCCCAACTAGAAACTAGAAAGAATGGTCCATGAATAGTTCTTTAGAGCTAAAATGAAAGTATGTTTGACAGAATTGTTCAATGTTAAATGAATGTCTAAATAATCCATCGATGATTATTTAACGAGATTTAGGCAATTAAGGAGCTGATATTATACTCTAATTCTTGAACCGGAGATAGTAAAAATTGCAGCTTCAGGCTTAGACTTCTCCATTAGAAAGAAATTAGTCGATCAATAGTTTGTTGATATGGCCCAGTTAGCCAATAAGGTTCAACAAAAAATTGAATGTTTATAAGAAGAGAAGGAAAGGTTGAAGCGACAAAATAGAAAAGAAAGGATGCACATAGTCCAATACGATGAAAAGGTTGAAGAAGCCTTGAGTTAAGAGGGGATAATGGTGGCAGAATTACAAGAAGGGCCACCTTATAGTTCCTAGGCTTTAAAGCTGGTAAATGGTATAGAGAATATGAGCTTTGTAGATTGAAAAACATACTCATTTGATCTTACAAAAGCTTATCAAATATTTGATTTATTACTGAGAGATAACTAATTAAAGTTAAAAGGAGATCATATCATTCCTCCTACACATGAAATCAAAAATAAGAAATATTGTAAATTTCACCATGATTTTAGAAAACTCAACTAATAATTGTATTCATTTTAGGAATTTGATTCTGCGCAGCTTAAAGGAATGTTGCCTGAAGTTTGCAGAGAAAGATGAGCACACCATGAAAGTCGACTTAGACCCGTTCGACCTCTCAGTTAGCTTCATGGAGCATGAGGTGTCATGCAATATAATCCCCATCGACTATGATCCCCCTGCCAAAAGGGATCAAGGTTTGATTAAGACTTGTCTAAAGTTGCTCATATGTACCCAAGACTTGAGGAAACAATGATGCAATTCTTTCGAAGAATAAATAGCGAAGGATATAAGGGCAAAATGTGCCCTACCTGTATATTATTTTATAAATCTGAGGAGGAAGCTAAAAAGAAACTGAAGCTTGCTTAGGTCGAACCTTTCCGTCGAGCAGTGGAGGCTAGAGGATGCAGGCAAGGCAACAACCCAAGGGCTGAATATTATCCAAAAAATAAGATAGATAAAATAATGCCTGTTGCTGGAAACAAGAGGATGGTGAACTTTGGGGCTTTCCCGCCATCTATGAACGTGGATAATGCCAAGATCAGGGTCCCGAATCCTATCTCAGGTTCTGGAAAATAGTTGAAATATGTTGGTGGATATTAAGTGCAATTTGGATCCTTACTACTATAGACAATTTTTCCTTCGACAAGTAAGAATGAAGGAGTTTGGAAACGACTTTAGTTCCCTAGAGCTACGCACCAAGCACCTTACCAATAGTTGTTGAGATCCCAAAAAAGGCGCAGACAACGTGTGAGGGCATTGGCATGTAAGCTAGCCAAAGAAAAGCATGATGATGATACAAAAGGAAAAAAATGTCATAGGAAAGGCAAAACTCCCCCTGATGAAAAAGGACACAACTGCAGAGGTCAAGAACGATGATTGTTCTGAGAAATCCTTAGAAATCATTGTGACAGATGAAGACCTGATAGAGTTAGAATGCAAAAAAGTTGTTAAAAAGCAAACCGAAAAAGTGGCTAGACAATTGTTCCATCCCGAGAAGGAAACCAAGGGTGAGTAACTTAAACAAGTTGATGAAGTTGAAAAGCATGAGGAAGAAAGAGCAAAAAGTGCGAAAAGAATGATGCTTATTTATCTTATGTGAAAATCAACATGGAAGTCGATGACCTGCTTGAGGAAGAATTAAATGAATTTTTTTAAAGAAACAATAACATTAGAGAAACCGAAGGATCCCGAGGCCTAGGTGAATATTGTATCTGTGCTAGCCTATGACTACGAAGACTATGAAGTAGTTGGGAATCCCGAAGAATACTATGATAGTGATTCTGATGGGCCATAGGTCCTAGAATAATCAATGGTAACTGTTGTATCTCAAGAAGCTAGTTTTACTAGGCCTTCACCTGAAAATACAAAACAATTAAGGCCACTACTCATAAAAGCACATATCGACAGTAGGCTCATTAACAAAGTGTTAATTGACAGAAGAGCTGTAGTTAACCTAATTCCAAAGTCAATGTTTAATAAACTGGGGATGAAAGCTTTAGAGCTAGTGCCCAGGAACATAATAGTAACTGACTTCAATGGAACGAGAGCCTCTACAAAATGGGTAGTCATGCTAAACATAAAGGTGGAGACTATTGAAAGCAAATCTGTTTATGGTTGTGCCCTCAAAATTTACTTTTAACATGTTGTTAGGCAGAGACTGGATCTATGTTGTAGGTGTTGTCCTTTCGATAGTACACCAAATGCTAGTCCTATGCAACAAATAGGGAAATGTCAAAGTAATTCCTGCAAATGGTAGTCCATGCTTTACTCAGCAATACAATTTGGACTATAAGGAGTATAGTCCTTTAATGAAGCTGCTAACTCCTAAAGCTGTTGATTTCGGCCTTGATATAATTGAAGCTTGCCTCCTAGACAGGGGAGGTCTTAGAATGATCCCCAAGGCTGAATCAAGCCCATCTGATTGGGATGATGACTATTGAAAAAGCTTACAAAAAGGTTGTCAACTTACGTCACCGACAAAGCTATCAAGGAAATTAACTGCAAAATCCTTGATTGTGTGTATGAAGAAGAATATGATGGACCCATTAGTTTTGATGAGTCGCCTCTAAAGGAAGATGTTAAGAAAGTGGAGGTGCAAGATCCCATAGAAGAAGTGAATCTAAGGACTAAAGAGCATAAAAGGCCAACCTATATAAGCAAGTTGCTTACACCGCAGATAAGGGAAAGGATGGTCAAGCTATAAAACAGTACCAAGATTACTTTGTATCGAACTACCATGAAATGTCGGGCTTGAGCAGGGAGCTAGTCAAACAACAGTTGCCAATTAAGCCAGGATTTAGACCTATTAAACAGCCTCCACGACGCTTTGTCCCAAAGGTAGACTTAAAGGTTAAAGAATTGATTGAATGTTTGTTGAAAGCTAAATTTATTAGAACTGCCATGTATACTGAATAGATGTCAAATATAGTTTCACTTGTGAAGAAAAATGGTAAGATAAGAGTTTGTGTTGATTTTAGAAATTTAAATTAAGCAACACCTAAAGATGAGTACCAAATGCTCATAGCTGATATGTTAATAGATTCGTCCTCAAGTCATCGAATAATGAGTTTTATGAATGGGCATTTCGGCTATAACCAAATCTTTATAGCCGAAGATGACATCCCTAAGATCGCATTTAGATGTCCTGGGGCATTGGGAACTTATGAATGAGTGGTCATGCCCTTTGGTTTAAAGAATGCAGAGACAACTTGCGAAAGTAATATGAATGCTATTTTTCAAGATATTATTGGTAAATTTATAGAGGTTTAAATAGATAACGTTGTAGTAAAATCTGATTTAGGTGATGATCATCTGGAAGATTTGAAGAATGCTTTTGAGCGAATGAGAAAACATAATTTTAAAATGAACCCACTTAAATGTAACATCGGTGTATGTGCAGGTAATTTCTTAGGGTTATTGGTGTACCATAAAGGAATAGAGGTCGACAAGAACAAGTCTAAAGCTATAATGGAGGCCTCTCTACCAAGGAACAGGAAGGAGTTATAATCTTTACTTGAAAAAATTAATTTCTTAGGGCTTTTCATCTCAAACCTGGCTGACAAATTGAAGATCTATTCCCCTTTACTCAAACTGAAGAATGAGGAGGAGTTCAAAAGAAATTAAGAGCACCAAAAAGTCTTCAACAAAAACAAGGAGGATATAGATGCTAATCTTGAAAGGAAAGCTTAACTACCGTAGAAGGAGCCCAAAGTCCCAAAATTTTTAAAATTTAAAAGGAAGCAGGAGCGATTGTAGTTAAAGGAGGTATAAATAAAAGAATTGAAGATGAAAATGAGGCTTGACACTCGCCACTCCTCACACAGATAGTTGAAAAAGAGTCCTTCAAGCCCCTTTTTACTTTTCCCATAGTTTTTCCTTTCTTTTGTTTATTTAATTCTTTAGTTGATTTTCCCTTTTTCCTATTTTGATATTTACTGCAACACTTACAACTTTGTAAGTTATACTCTTTATTTTCAATTCAATCAAGTTACTATTTCTTTAAATGTTAATGACATTCTGCATTTTGTCAACTCAACATTTGCATTCACACCGTTGAGATTCTGGAATTGAGATTCCAGAATCACACCATTGATTAGATTGTCAAAATCTAAGGAAAATAGTCTCCTAAAAGACAATGAAAATAAGCAATAAGACATAAGGAAGATTAGGGAGACTCTCCCTTCGTATGGTACAATTAAGTCTATCCAGACACCATTTAGGTGGTCAAAAGGGGAAGATATGCTTATTTGGCCCTACAACAAAAATGGCGAGTACTCAGTTAAATCAGGGTACTATATGGCTAAATATAGAGAAGGAAATGTTTCTACTATTCAATCTACATCTATTCCTTTCTCTAGAGATCTACGAAAGGTGATATGGCATCTAGGGATTCCTAAAAAAATCAAGCATTTCCTTTGGAGGGCTTGCTATAATGCTATTCCTGTTAAGGGCAACCTTTTTAGGAAAAGAATTGTCTCATCTCCATGCTGCCCAATTTATGAATATGATGTAGAGACTATCAAACATGCCATTGTGTTGTGCCCTTGTACCAAACCCGTTTAGTTTGGGGTCTTGATTAAGTACCTTCCTACCTCAAATAACGTTGCTAGATTTGATGTTTGGCTATAGGACAGGATATATAGTTTTCAGGATAAGAAAGAATTTTTTTTCTCATAATTTATTGCTCAAATTAGTCACTTAGTTTGGGAAATCTAGAAAGATAGCAACGAATCCCTATTCCATGATGTGAGACCTAATCCTACTTTCACAATCCATAGAGCTCAAGCAATGACATCAGAATATTTCAAAACCAACAACCACTTAACCCAATCAAATAGGAGCAATATTCCTATTAATGAAGGAAGGAATCAAGAAGATCTAAGCTTTACCTTATGGAGATCTCCTCCCACGAGAACCTTTAAATGCAATTCGAATGCTTCATTTGACAAGGAAATAGGGAGATGAGCCATTGTGATGGTTTGTAGGGATGACAAGGGTTTCTTATTAACAAATTCCAAGCCCATCTTTGCACCCAATAGCATTGCAGCACAGGCACAAGGCCTTAGAGAGGCCATGTTGATAGCAACGAAACCTAACCTATAAGATGTAATTTCTGAGTCTAATTGTTTGGAGTTAATCGAAAGCCTGCAAATCCAAGAAAGTGATTTGGGAAGTTTTACTATATGTAAGAGACATTCAATCATTGCATATTCTCTTCAACATGTGCGCCTTTGTATGGGCAAAGAGGGATGCAAACTAGGCTGCTCACATCCTTGCCAAGCTCTCGATGTCTCGTATTCTTCCACCAAATTGGTTGACTAATCCTCCTAGTCCTCTCGCAGATGCTCTGATAAGAGATGCGAGGAGACAAACATCAAGAATCTAGGCATATACTTGGTCACTTTTTGTCTAAACAAGCGTGCAATGGGTATTCTGTAGATCTGTATGCATAATCTTTTGTTTGTCTGGGCTAGGCCCATTTTGTCCTTTGTATCTTGTAATTTTGAAATTGTTAGACAAAAAAAGGATATTAATTATTTAGAAATATTATATTAGTGAATAATTACTATATTAGAAATATTTAGAAATATTATTTTAGTAAAAAATATATTAAAATATCCATTTTTTATTAATTATATTTAAAATACAATAAGATAAGTAAATTTTCATTTCATAATTAAAAAAATCAAATTAATTATTAATCCTTGAGCATAGGCCAAATATATTTATTTTGAAATCAAATTATCAAAAAGAATAATGAGATAGGGGAATGCTACAATACTTACGTGCCTTCAAGTGATGTAATATAAAGTATGGTTGACTTAGTTATAAAAAATGATTACACCACTTATAGCAATATGCAATTGAATTTAATTTTGATGCACCACTAGTGCAAAAAAAAGTTTTACACTCACTTGTAATGATATGTTGCTATATCATTTAATAAGTTTGACATCTTGTATAGTTGTTAACATATTCAAACTTATTAAATGATGTGTAAATATAAGATTAGATAATAGTGTAAAAAAAACTTTATATTGATAGTGCATCAAAATTAAACTTTATGCAATTAACCATTTTATTTAGCTAGATCAATTATATTTTATGTCACATTTACTTGGGGTACAATTACTCTTTAAAATAGTCATTAGGTTAATAAGTATGTATTTTATAGCTTGTTTGGATCATTAACTTAATAAATAAATAAATAAGTTTTTACTAAAAGCGACACACAAATTAATAACATTGTGCTCAACTTCAATAAAGACATAATACATTTATTTTTAAAGTTACAAATTTTTTATTTAAATATCTTAATTTTTAGATTAAACATCTATCTTAGTCCTCCAAATATATACTCGAACATCATATTAGTCCTTCATTTATAGCGATACAAGAAAGTGGTCCTTGAACTAGGGATGTCAAAGGATCAAGTATCCAATGAACCTAATCCACTCAAACTTGATCCATTGGATCTAGTTGATTTGGATATCCACATAAACTTGGATGGGTTCGGGTTAGTCTTTTAGAAACCCATTGGATCTCTGGTATCCTTACTGACCCGATTGTATCTTTTGTTATCCATTATATTTTGTTTAAAGGTTAGGGTTCCACTTACTCCACTGAGATGATGAAGGAGGCTGCGACAACAATGTGATTAGAGAGCGGTGACGGCAGCGTGATCGAAATAGTGAAGGCTAGTGACAACGGGAATCGAGAGGGACGACAAGGCCACCACGCTCGACGACGTGGCCAAAGCTCCACTCGTTGGTGCCTATGGAGCAGATCTCACCGGTGGAGTCATCGAGGAAGACGATCTCAATGTGGTTGGCGATGGCGATTGAGTTGTCATCACTGACCTCGTCAGTGTGGCCCTATGCGCGCGTGACATATCCATATCTAGAAGCGTCATCATCGATGGTGGTTGCCGCCATTAAAGCTGCTCAGCTTGGTGAAGATGACTATGAATTGGAAAGCTCTACGCTTTGGTGATCGATTTCGCCAAAATTGAAATTTTGATTCAACACTATTTCATCTTCATCTTCATCTTTCGCTTTTTCTTCTTCTCTCTAAGACTGAAAAGTCTTAAACTTTCTATTTGATTTTGTGTTTTCAGCAGATCTTTAGTAGGTATCGGTTATGGTAGATCTTTGGTTTTGATATGACTATGGTGTCACTGTGTCAGTATCAAGCTTGAAAATCGAAGATTAAGGAGGAAAATTGATGCCACAATTCCCAAAGAAATTGGATCGAGTCAATTTCCAATTGGGACACTGAAATCTAAACTTGTGTTTGAAGCGGATTGGGTCAGATCTTATTCAAAACCTTGAAGATTGACATCCTTAGGTCTTTTGAAGTTCCACTAAATTGTCATTCAATGAAGGAAAGTAATGATATTAATTACTCTTTGCGAACTAATTTGATATGATCAATAAAAAGACGACCAATCATATTAAGTGTATCTTTAGATGATCATATTTACGATTATTCTGAATTTTATAATAAAAAATATTTTTTGTATACTCAAAATATATACATTATATTTATATTATATATTTATATAAAAGAAATATTAAATTAAATTATATATAATTATAATATTTTTATAAAATATAAAATAAATTTATAAAAGAGTTAAAAAAATTAAAATATTTTAGGTGAACCAATAAGAAGATTGTTTTATAATTAAGACCATCGCTGATTAATTTCTCAATTCGTGTAGAAAATCGGGGACATTGTAATTCCAGAATTGGCCACGTAGCCCAAGGGTTGAGGCGTATGTCCCGGTGGACGCATTTGAGAGATTTCATGTCACGGAATCCAACAAAGCATAACCATGCTTCGCTGGAGTTGCTGCCCCAGCTCCACCGACGGCGTATTTTAGCTCTCTCCCGACATTTTTCTCCATTGAACAACTCTTACCTAAGCAAAAACTACTTTATTTATTAAAATGTTAAAATTATATCACATTTTTTTAAGCATGTTTTGTATTAAATTATGTTACATATTAAAATAATAATTAATTTTAAGTAACATATAATTAAATTTAAATATTATTTTAATATATAATGTAACTTAATAAAAAAATTGTGTTAAAAAAATATATTCTTAACCTTCTTCTTATTTATTTAAGCAAATGTTAATATTCATTGTAGTTTTTTTTTGCCATTTAAGTTTAAAAACGGTGAAAATCGAAAACCAAAGGGACAAATAGTGAACCCCATTGCGTCGTCCTCTTGATGTGTGCCCCAATTATGTCCTACTACTGCATTCCGAAATGCAAGGACTGATGCTTTATGCTTATCTCAAGGATAAGAAAAAATAATAATAAAATGGGAGTAATACAATTAGTGTAATTATTTTAGACATAACAGTTTTCCCATGTACAGTTGTGTACTAGTGTGACATATTGGTGTAGAATTATTAACTTATTATTATAATGCAGCCACTCATGACAAAACTTGAAAATGCAAGCAGTAATACAGAATTTCCAAAATTGTTAGTACATACACCAACACACGTGAGGAAAATCAAGCAATAGGCAATTCTATCATTTTGTATCAAATCAACAAAAGAAATAATCAAATAATAAAATGGAAAAGATCTAAAAAAATTACTTATCGATTAGCAAGTTTAATCAATTTGTCCATAACTCTTTTCTGTTAATAAGGTTTTAAGTCACTAATTATGAAAACATATATCATTATATTCATTTTATACAATTATGAGAACAGTTGATATTTACTCTCCAATTTTCTACTTATTGTGCTTACATTAATTTATCTAATTAACTTTACCTCCTAAATAAGATTAAGATATTGATTTAAACTTTAAATTTGCACTAAGAAGCTTAATAACATACATTATATTCATCTTTATTATTAAGATAATCCTTTTTTTCCTTAAATGTATTAAGACAATCCTTAAAAAATTACTTTATGATAATTAATATATATAAATTTGAAATTTAATTTATTTTTGGCTTACCAAGTATCTCTACTTGATAAATATAAAATTAATCTTTTAAAATACAATTAAATAATTAAACAAAAATTTCTCTTAATGATATTATTTTTATACACATAAATTTTAAGATCAAACTTAATATTACACATTTAAAAAATCTAAATCATTTTTACTCGAACCAACACACTTCAATAAAATTTAATTAATTTACTTACACTAAAGGATCATTTTTCTCAAGCTATAGTGAAATGACTATAGCATAATTTCCTTAAAATTTGTTTACCAGATGAAATAATTTTTTTTAGCATGGCTCATTAAGAAATAACTTCGAAAGCGACTCATTATAATAATAGTCATTTTGCTAAGAAATTTCTTAAACAAGCATGCGGCGCATTTTAGCATGCGGCGCATTTTAGCATGCTGGGCCATCTCCTGCAGAATGTGATTATTGCACACACATATATATATATATATATTCTAAAATTTTGAAAAAGTTGTATTTTCAAGCCAAAAGCAAACAAAGATTGAGACAATCCAACCACGTGACTTTCCCTGCATTTTTCTTTTGCATTAGACATCCCATTGTTCTTTCTGATCAATCCCACACATCCCTTCAGTCCAATCACACATAATTTAAAAATAAAAAAAAACAGCTTTTTAAACTAACTATTTGCGTTTTTTAAAGAAATTTTCGTTACTGGTTCTGTTTCTGCATCTACATTCGTGTCGACTTTTGGCATTTTGTTTTGGCCCTTGTGTGTGTGAGTGAGTTTTATGCTCCTCAGCAAAACAAAGAAGCTAATGGTAGTGGAATCACTGGGAACTAACAGAGCTAAGGCTAGAAACCAGCGACTAACTCACATGGAATTTGTGGGGATTGTCCAAACCTTATAGAAATCAAACCCAGCATTCTCAGATCTCAAGGATCTCAGAATTCCAGGATTGAAGTTTAGTTTGTTCTCAACAAAGTTTTGCACTTTGTTTTTTTTTTTTTTTTTTGCTGCTTGGTCTTTGGAGTTCATACACTGCTCGTTTCATCTTGGTTAGATTCAAATTCTCCGTTTTCAAGCTGCTTCTGTGGTGAAAATGCAATTTTGGCATCTGGGTCATAGAATTGGCTCTTAAGGGAAGTTGCTACTTTGGTAAGAGTGGGCTTGCTTTATGGGAATCTGATTCGAAGAGTGTTTTTTTTTTTTTTTTTTGGGTTTGGATAAGGTGATACTGACTTGACTTCTTTGTCGGAATGGCGAGTCCACTTGTTAATTATGGTGGTTTTGAGCAGTGGCTAGTGGTTGGGTGAAGGAGAGAGAGAGTTACTGGACTGAGAATAGAGAATGGAACTTGGTAGTTCAGTTTTTTGGCTACCGGGTTTACTTCTTCTGGCGTTGTTGGAGATTTCTTCTGCTGCTCTTTCTCCTTCTGGCATAAATTATGAAGGTTAATTTTTGTTGGGAATTATTATTATTATTATTACTTTTACATTTTATTCATCGTGATCTTTGGTAAAACTTATGAAGAGAAAGATTTTAAATTAATATTTTATGGCAGATAATTGTGCATATTGGCCTATTTAATTATGCTGGAAATTAGCTGGCATGGTAGCGGGAAGATTGAAGTTGATGTTTTTTTGTGGCTTATTGTTCTTTGTGCTGGAAAAATGAAGATTTTCAGATGGAAGCTCTTATACTCTTACTTTTGTTCCTTGAACAGTTGTTGCTCTGATGGCCATTAAGAATGACTTGATTGATCCCCACAATGTCCTGGAGAATTGGGATATTAATTCTGTTGATCCTTGTAGCTGGAGGATGATCACTTGTTCTCCAGATGGCTACGTTTCTGCATTGTAAGTTGTTTTATTTTTAATTGTTTTTCAAAGTGGCAAAACATGTTTCAAGAGATTTTGATCAGAGAAAATAAACTGAGTAACTTTTGCTAGTTTGGGTAGTTTGGGTTTCACTTAAGGATTATTATTATTATTATTTTTCTTATCAGGGGATTGCCTAGTCAGAACTTGTCTGGTACACTATCTCCTGGGATTCAAAACCTTACTAGCTTGCAATCTGTGTAAGTCAATGCTAACTTTTATAAGGGTTCTTAATTTCTGGGTTTTGCTTTGAATGTTGGTTGGATTTGACATCAGGGCCTTGATTCTTATTGGTTCCTCCATCCTTTTCCGAACTTATGCTCTTTAGACTTGTGGATGCTTAGATAAACTTGAAAGAACTTGAAAGAGACAGAATATTTCTGAATATTATTTCTTGATAATATTGTATAGGTATGATTTACATTATATAGGTTTATGACAATAATGACTTGCCTAAAATAGAGCTAAATTACAAGAAACAAATATGTCATAATACAAGAATCAAATCTACCCTAATAATGAGAATAAAAGAATAAATTTGTACAATAAAGAAAATAAATCTATACAATAAAGAAAATAAATCTGTACAATAAAGTCCAACACTTCAAGCTGGTGAATGGATATCTATCATTCCCAAATTGCCGAAGATCTTGAAAGTGCTCAGTAGGTAGTCCCTTAGTTAACACATCTCGCTAACCGATGTCTCGAAGGAACGTATCTTTGTGGCTATGAGCCCATATCCAATTTTTCCTTGATAAAGTGTCGGGCGCTTTGTCCTGTCATGTTGAATGATTATGGGCAATCTTAATGATTTGTTATCACAAAACAAATTTCATAGGTTACTTTATTCTCAAGTCATCTAGTATGATCTTCATCCATAGCAACTCACAAACTCCTTGTGCCATAGCTCGAACTCGCCAGACTGACCGTGCCACTACGTTTTGTTTCTTACTTCTCCATGTTACTAGATTTCCACCTAGAAACATACAATAACTGATGTCGACCTCCGTCAAGAATCGAACTTCGATCCGTATACACTTCCATGGACAGGTTTCCCCATTTTAAATAGTAGTCCTCTTCCAGCGTGGTTTTAAGATATTGTAGAATTCTCCATGGCCTGCATGTGTCTCTCCCTGGATCATGCATGAATTGACTAACAATACCGACATGATCGTGTCCGGTATGTGTCGGTATATTAGTTTCCCAACTAGCCTCTGATATTGAGATTTATCTACCTTGGGACTCTCTTCATCATTTCTCATTTTGTGATTCTCGCTCAATTGGTACACCTTGGCTTACACCCGAGTTTTCCACTTTCTTTGAGAAGATCTAAGACATATTTTCTTTGTGAAATGAAAATACCTTGCTTAGAGTAGGCAACTTCAATTCCAAGGAAGTACTTTAGTCTCCAAGATCTTTCATTTCGAACTCAGCAGCTAATTTCTCCTTTAGGAGTTGCTTCTCAACTAAGTCATCACCTGATATAATGATGTCATCAACATACACAAGCAAAACTGTGAGTTTACCTTCTTGTGAATGTTTAAAAAAGAGAGTATGATCACCTTGACTTTGTTTGTAACCCAGGGACACCATTGTTTTGGTGAATCTTCCAAACCAAGTATGGGAGACTAACCTCGCACACCTTGTTCCTTCCATTAGTGGAATCATATCCAGGGGGAATTTCCATATAAACTTCCTCCTCTAAGTCTCCATGAAGAAAAACATTTTTAACATCGAACTGGTGTAATTCCCACCCAAAGTGAGCAACAAGGGAGAATAAGATCCTTACAGTATTCATCTTGGCTACTGGCGCAAATGTCTCCTCATAATCAATTCCATAAGTCTAAGTGTATCCCTTTGCCACCAACCTTGCTTTATACCGGTCTAGTGTACCATCAGACCGATATTTCAAAGTATATATCCATCGACACCCAACTGGCCTTTTGTCACCTGGCCTTTCAACAATCTCCCATGTTCCATTCCTTTCCAATGCACTCATCTCCTCATTCATGGCTTGAATCCAGTTCTTATCCTTCAATGTTTCATGTACTGATGTTGGGATTTTAATAGAATCTATGGCTGAAATGAAACTCCTGTGCTTTGCATTGAAAGATGTTTAGAAGAGACAAATTGAGAAATAGGGTACTTTGATTGGGACAATACCTTTTCCCTTTCCTTAATGCAATGGGTAAGTCATCTAGGACAGACAATTATTCAAAGACATGTTAACAGTTTCAGAATAGTATTATTTGGGTTAGGTTCAAAAACATGAAGTTCAGTTTCAGAAAACTTGTATCTTTAGTACTTACTATTGGTTCGGACGTTTGAAGTTGAAGTGGGGTGCCGAAGAAGAAGATGCTAATTCCCGTGTAGAGAGTCGATGGTAAAGGAAGGAAGGGCCCAGTGCAAGAAGAACTGAGTGTTCTCCCCGAAGCCGAGGACGAGTAAAGAAGGATTCTGTTTCATGAAAAGTGACATCCATGGAGACAAAAAAAACGACGACTTGAAGGGTGATAGCATTTGTACCCTTTTTGTTAGGAGCATAACCCGAGAAAAACACATTTGACAAAGCACGAGGATCAAGTTTGTTGCGATGTTGGCGATGTACATGAACAAAACCACACAACCAAAGACACGAAATCTTAAACTCGCATAATAGGAACAGATGGAAAGTAAGAGGTCATTAGTTGGACAGACTTACATTACCCAAGACACGAGATGGTAACCGATTGATTAAATATGTAGCAGTTAGCACACCTCCCCCAAGATGAGTTAGGAAACAGACATTTGAAATAGTAAGGCTCTAGTGATTTCAAGTAAATGACGATTTTTCCTTTCGGCAACACCATTTTGCTGAGGAGTATCAACACATGTAAGTTCATGCACAATGCCATGCTCTTTAATAAATATAGAGAAATTTTGGTTGACATACTCTTTACCATTATCAGAACGCAAACGCTTAATGGATTTTTCAAATTGGGTTTGAATCATGTGGTAAAAGTGGACAAACAATTGAAACACCTCTTATTTATCTTTCATTAGAAAAAGCCAAGTTACCCGAGTACAATCATCAATGAAAGAAACAAACCATTTAGTGCCTGAAATATTAGAGATAGATGCAGGACCCCAAACATCAGAGTGGATAAGTGCAAAAGGCTCAACACTTTTATTAGAACTAGGTGAAAAGGTTACACGATGGTGTTTGGCCAACTCACAAACATCACAATGAAAAGACTCAATGGATTCTTTTAAAAATAAAGACTAAACATAGACTTAAGCAAAGAAAATGAAGGATGTCCCAAACGCTTGTGTTGTAGCCAAATTTGAGCAGCAATAGACTCAGAACTGGACTTATGACAGGAAAGAAGCAACTTCTGATCAGGACCACCATTAGCTGGCATATTAAGGAAATAGTACAACCCTCCCTGTTCCTTAGCAACTCCAATCGTCCTCCCCGTGACAAGATCCTGAAAGACACAATGAGAATGAAAAAAGGTTACAGCACAATTATTGTCTTTAATAAGTTTATGAATGGAAATCAAATTATTGGAAAGCTTAGGAACATGAAGCACATTGTTTAAGTGTAGAGAGGGCTGGAGTGTAATAGTACCAGAACCCGCAACTGAGGTTTGAGAGCCATCAGTACTACTTATATAATGCTTACTAGAAGAAGGTTGATAAGATAATAGAGGTGGTGAATAAAAGGTCATATGATCAGTAGCACCAGAGTCCAAAATCCATAAATTCTCGACACAGTAAGCATTGAACGATTGAAAACAAAAATTCTTACCAGGTCATGGTTAGAGAACAGAGCCGAAGGCTTATCAATGAGAGTCCGCAAGTGCTCCACCATTTTTACTAAGGGTGGAACTTCATCACTCACATTTGAGTCCATATCTGATCTAATTGAGGCAGCAATGAAGGCCGCCAAAAAACCCAGCAATGAAGGCTGGTTCGATCAGCAATGAAGGCTGGTTCGATCAGCAATGAAGGCTGATCGCAGCGGAAACAACAGAGACTCCCAGATCGGGAGCTCTGATACCAACTTGAAAGAACTTGAAAGAGACAGAATATTTCTGAATATTATTTCTTGATAATATTGTACAGGTATGATTTACATTATATAGGTTTATGACAATAATGACTTGCCTAAAATAGAGCTAAATTACAGGAAACAAATATGTCATAATACAAGAATCAAATCTACCCTAATAATGAGAATAAAAGAATAAATCTGTACAATAAAGCAAATAAATCTGTATAATAAAAAAAATAAATCTGTACAATAAAGTCCAACAGATAAGAGTTGTAATAATCAAACAAAGTGAAGGCAATTACATTGATGCTGAAATAATTGTAAACCTCTGCAGGTTGCTACAGAACAATGCCATTTCTGGTCCAATTCCTGCTGCAATAGGAAAGCTGAAAAAGCTTCAGACACTTGACCTCTCCAATAATGCATTTAGTGGTGAGATACCCAGTTCTTTGGGAGGCCTCATGAACCTGAATTATTTGTAAGTTACAAGATTTTTTTTTTATATCTTACATATGTTAACCTAATGCAGAGATTGTGAAGTTTATACTTGCTTATATGCGGACTTTTGAAATTCCATTTCTGATACCATTTAAATTGTCTTTTGTGCATTCTAGGCGGTTGAATAATAACAGCCTTACAGGAGCCTGTCCTCAGTCTCTTGGCAACATTGAAGGTCTAACCCTTGTGTAGGTCTCTGTTACCTTATTGACCCATTGTTTTCTGTTATATCTACAAATCCCAAGTGTAGATTTAAAGCTTTGATTTCTCCAATAAATATGGCATATTAACTATTGTGAGTTGAAAATCTATGTAGAGACCTCTCTTATAATAATCTGAGTGGTTCCTTGCCAATAATATCAACAAGAACATTCAAGTAAGACCATTTTACTTTTCTTGTAGTCTTTACTTCTATATACAAGTTTACAACTTACTTCTATATACAAGTTTACAACAAAGTGATGTAATTAATATCTTGCTCAATTTCTACTTCCAGGATTGTGGGTAACCCATTAATTTGTGGTCCAACGGCAAATAACTGTTCTACTGTTTTGCCAGAGCCACTTTCCTTCCCCCCAGACGCTCTAAGAGGTGTTAGTGGCATCTATCTTTGTACTCTACTTTCAAATTACTTATTTCTGACAATTCCATGACATGTTTGGATGTGGGGATTTTGGTTGTCTAGCCCAATCAGACTCTGGTACAAAAAGCCATCGAGTGGCAATTGCTTTTGGTGCAAGTTTTGGTTCTGCTTTTGTCATTGTGATCATTGTTGGGTTTCTCATTTGGTGGCGGTATAGACACAACCAGCAGATATTCTTTGACATGAATGGTTAGTCTTTGCTTAAGCTCCCCGTCCTTCCTTTTATACTTTTATATCTCTTGCTCATCATTATTCATTAGTAAACATTTTGGTAGAAGTTGAAAAGAACTTGGTGATCATCGGTGCCATGTTAAAAGCACACAATAATTTAGGAAAAGGAATTCACATCTTCACAGGCTTGCTTCATTTCATGGTTTTCACACTGTCAAAATTTTTGTTTGCAATGCCATAACTAGTAGTTAATTGAACTGTTCAAAATTAATTAACGCTTTGTCCCTTCCAATGGATTATGTCTTTTTCTGCCCCATATTGCTTGTTTGCCAACTCTTTTGAGCTTCTTAAAACAACAGTAACACTCCCTACGTGCTACTAATGGGTTCCCATATCATGCATTCTAGAGTCCTCATTTCCTTAATCTCTTTCTTTGATATTTAGTATGAACTTATTTTGACACACATGAATAGTGTTATGCTGTTTTCTTTGGTTCCTCTGTACTGTATTAAACTTATTTTCTTTGTTACTTGTCAGAGCAATATGACCCAGAGGTGCGCCTTGGTCATTTAAAGAGGTATTCATTCAAAGAGCTTCGAGCTGCAACAGACCATTTCAGTTCAAAGAATATTTTAGGAAGGGGAGGCTTTGGAATAGTCTACAAGGGGTGCTTGGATGATGGGTCTGTTGTGGCAGTTAAAAGGTTGAAAGACTATAATGTTGCTGGTGGTGAGATCCAATTTCAAACAGAAGTTGAGACCATAAGTTTGGCTGTGCACCGGAACCTTCTGAGGCTCCGTGGATTTTGTAGTACTCAGAATGAAAGGCTCCTCATTTATCCTTACATGTCCAATGGCAGCGTTGCCTCTAGATTAAAAGGTTAGCTGAGCTCTTGGGACTTTTCATTGCAAGTGGTGGGTTTTATCTTCATGTTGCCCCTGTTAATTGTACTCTGTTTTTTGCCTAACCTGCAGCTAAATTTACTGCCACCACCTTTTTTCTTATAACTTGACAATTACCTGTTATATGACCATTCCAACTGTAAGTTTGCTAGGATCCAATTGTAAGGTATGGGACTTGAGTCCCACATTTGAAGTATGGGATTCCGGTGTGGGGTTTATATGACTTTGGACTCTACAACCACAATGACTAGCTTTTGTGGTGTGGTTCTCTTAAGGTTTGTATCAATTGATATCAAAGCCTTCCACCATGCCTCTCAGCTGCACCACCCGCGCCGGCATTGCAGTGTATCGCTCGGGACTAGTTAGAGGCCAACATGGTGGAATGTTAGGATCCAATTGCGAGGTATGGGACTTGAGTCCCACATCTGAAGTATGGGATTCCGGTATGGAGTTTATATGACCTTGGGCTCTCCAACCATAATGGCTAGTTTTTGTTGTGTGGCTCTCCTAAGGTTCGTATCAAAGTTGTTGTGTGTTAATTGGCCACATCAACACTATGTGTTGCACTTATGTGCACTGGATTATGAGGCATGCTTCATTTTTCCTGGTTCTGTGACCACTGCTGCTACATCTTTGCATTAATAAGTAGCCCGCTGCAAAGTGCTGCTTGCCCTGCTAGACACTGTACCTTGTACTTGTAAGGCAGGCAGCATCCTGGGATGACTGGTAACTCTTCTTAATTTTTAATGTGATCCTTACTAGCATGGAAAAATTCACTCAAATTATCTGCAGGGGCTGAAGCAGATTTAGATAATTACTATCACGGGGTTTCCACAAGGGAAACCTGTTTTTGCTTAGTTATTCAGTCACAGAACCCATTACCAGTTTTCTATGGCAGTGTTCTGGCTTCTTATTTTTGTCTTTTCTGTTGCTTTTATGCTAAGCAATCATTTGTTTAGCTGCTTATTACTGAGATTGAAAAATATACTCCTAACTCTTCATGACTTTGTACCTAATCCTGGCTTGGTTTTGGACTTTATACCAGATCATATTCATGGTCGGCCAGCTTTAAATTGGACAAGGCGGAAGAGAATAGCTATAGGTACAGCGAGAGGGTTGGTTTATTTGCATGAGCAATGTGACCCTAAAATTATTCACCGTGATGTCAAAGCTGCCAACATATTGCTAGATGAAGACTTTGAAGCAGTTGTTGGTGATTTCGGTTTGGCTAAGCTTCTGGATCACACAGATTCTCATGTGACAACAGCTGTGCGTGGCACTGTTGGTCACATTGCTCCGGAGTACTTATCTACAGGTCAGTCATCAGAAAAGACTGATGTGTTTGGGTTTGGAATCTTGCTGCTTGAGCTGATCACAGGCCATAAGGCTCTAGATTTTGGGCGAGCAGCAAATCAGAAAGGTGTCATGCTTGATTGGGTACTCTCTTTCTCTCGTTTCCCCTCAAGTTAGCATATAAAACTGTTTTAAGTTCCAGAAGAATATTTATTTCCACTACTTATACTGAATGATTTGCTGGAATTCTGAATAATTTTCCTCTTTATGTGTATGACATAGCCTGTCTTCCTTGAAATTTTAACATATAGAGAGCTGACTAGGAGCTGATGTTTAAAAAAATCCACTTCTACTGCAAATTATCCCTTCCCCCCCCCCCCCCCCCTACAAAAAAATAGTAATTAGTTCTAAGATAAGTTTTCATTCTATTTAACTTTTTCTTCAATTACCATCCTTGTGATTAATGTGAACCAACTAACTTTCAGGTTAAGAAGCTCCACCAGGATGGAAGATTAAGTCAAATGGTGGATAAAGATCTAAAGGGAAACTTTGAGTTGGTTGAATTGGAAGAATTGGTTCAGGTTGCACTGTTGTGTACACAATTTAATCCTTCCCACCGTCCCAAGATGTCAGAAGTATTAAAGATGTTGGAAGGTGATGGCTTAGCTGAGAGATGGGAGACCTCACAGAAGATTGAGATGCCAAGGTGCCGGTCTTGTGAAAACAATCCTCAAAGATATTCAGATTTTATAGAAGAATCTTCACTCATAGTAGAAGCTATGGAGCTTTCTGGCCCTAGGTGACAAGCATCTTGGTTTTCCACTATAGCTCCCTCTTTAAAAGGTGTAGTTTATTGGTTAAAAATGAGATTATATGTTATTGGTGTCAATAGCTAATTAGCTATGATTGCTTGTATTCATCTGTAAAAAGGAAAAGGAAAGTCATGTATTATAAGTATCTTCTTTGTTGGAATACCGATTTAGTTGGTTCAGAAGAATTTTGAATCATTGTCAGAAAATTGTACGTAGTTGTACTTAGCCCGTTCTTGCCTTCTCCCTTGGTGGCTAAGCAATTCCATATAGCCAGCTGTGTGTGTGTGTTTGTCTTGCAAAATGGTTTCAGGTCTTAAAATGAATCTTAAAATGTAGGTGCAGAAGTGAGCCAAGCTAGTTTAAACGCAGGCTCAAATTGATGAGTAGACTCGACTCAAGCTCATTTCACTTTTAGCTTACTAGCTGCCCAAGCTCGATGAACAAAGGTTCAAATTCTATACCTAAGAATTTTTTAAAAGTTTTATACATTTTAATTAAAAAAGAATTTAATAATTAAAATAAAATTATATATATATATATATATATATATATATATATATATATATATATATATATATATATATATTCCTATTAGATCTAGAGCTAATGAATCAAACGCATGAAATTTTAAACTTGATTTGTTTAACAAGTAAGTTAAAATCTTTACTTCAAGCTCAATTCATTAACTGGTGAACTTAGCTTATTATGTCATTAATGAACCGAGCTGAAGGTAGCTTTGCTGCTAAAGGAAGACACTCTTGTAGAATCAAACAAGCCAATTGGAGAGAATCATAGAAGAACCATTTCATCTTTGTAGAACATTTGTTTTTCCTCATTCTCGGAGCTTCATATTTGCTTATATACTCTAAAGAGAGAGTTGTGATTTGTCATAGCTCAATTATAGGAGCATTTAAAAAAAAAATCTCATATTCGTGTGGAAAAAAGAAGAGAGTTTAGGTATCATTTTAAGAGAATCCTTCTTATATAAGTTACTATATTTAGGGTGGTGACCGTGGGTGATTTTTATGGTGCCCTTGGAAGAAAAACTACTTAACACTTTGCTTTGGAATTAAAATAGAAAAAGGTTCGTTGAAATTCTTGTAAACAAAAATTCAATGTGAAGTGAAGAAAATTTCAAGCAATTAGTTAGGAATTAGATGTAGGTCATGTGTTGTATCTGAAACAGGATAAATTATTTGTACAATTCTCTCTTCACAATCCTCTTTATTTTCAAGCATTTTTCTTGTGCTTTTCTAACAATGGTTTTAATTTGTAATTTTTCTATTATTGAACTCAAATAATCAATTCATCTCCTCTTAGCTCTGTCAAAATCATTTACCAGTCATAACTAATAAATTTGAGGGTATGAACCTCTCAAAGCTCATAATATTAAAATATTTTTCATGTTCAGAATTATAAAAATTTATTTTCTCAAATACTTAATCTAAATAAACAAGTAATAAATTAATATTAAATATTTTTAATATCCAAAAAATTATAAAACCTGTATAAATAAATTCTAGGCATTACGAGTATAAAAGAAGAAACTGCATGCAAAAAGGAGCACCACAGTGGATACACGCGTGTCACGCGCTACCCATGCGTGTGTGAATGTCCCACTTGCACTGTTCATCGTCCCCTTCCTCAGCCAGGTCATCACGACCCGGTTCGATGGTAAACGGGTTCTTACTACCCGGTTCCTGATCCTACCCCATTTTCAACTGTTTTTGACGCGATTTTGATCCCCAAATAATTGGATCTTCCTGAGAACGTGATCTAGGATTGATATGAGTAATTTGAGTGAAGGAAAAACAAGAAAAAAAGGATCAAAATAAAATTGTTTCTCAGCAAAACGGATCTGCACGATCCGGTACCAGAACTGTGCGCTGCCCTTCATTTCAAACGTGTTTTAATCAATTCCAATGCATGATTTCTCGTCCAAATGTGTTCTACGTACCATGAACCAATACAATTTTTTTTATAGAATACTAAACAAAATTGACCCATTTTGGAAATGAACCGGGTCTGTACATGCGAAATGAACACAGCATTCATTCATCTTCCCTTGTTTTTTTTAATCCAATAATTGCATAATCAAAATTTTAACAAATTTGAGTTTGGAAGTTTGTATATGTTACCCATAACATATTCTAATGTCAACTGACTTCACGTTATTCAGACTCTCAGAAAAGTATGATACAAAAGAACACAATTCCTAATGTGTTCAAAAAAATTTCTAGAGAAGAAAATTTATGCACAGTCCTTCTTATAACCATAGAATAAGAGCTTTGTTATATCTTTTTTAAAAGATTTTTTAATAATTTTTTTATTATTTAATAAAAAAATATTAAATAAAAAATTAAATATAATTAATATTTTAAAAATATAAAAATATTTAATATTTTTTTGTTTAATAATTAAAAAAAATTAAAAAATGAGTTAGAAAAATTAATCATTTTTTATAAAATAAAGAAATTCATCATTCATGCACATATATCTATGTGAACATTAACATAAAAGCAACAAAATTTCTGAATTTCATATCAAATAATAATTTCACATGCATATATAGCAATAATATATGTACACGCACGCTATGTACACACACACACATATATATATATATATATATATATATATATATATATAAGAAAATTTATATATTTAAATAGGTTTTAAATTATGTATTTAAGATTATGATACCTCATATAAATATTAGATATCATTATTAATAATATCTCTAAATCATAGATCATAAATTTAAAATAATATATTAATAATTAAAGACATATATTTTATAGACATCTTTTTTTTATTAAGAAAGAATTAATAATTGCACATATTTTATAGACTATAAGAATTAAGATCTTCTTTTCTTTTCTATCTTTTAAATGAGGTAATAGTAATTTGTCAAATGAAAGATCGTGTCTTTGTCTTTGTTTTTTTAAAGACATATATATATATATATATATATATATATATATAGGAATGAAGCTTTCGTTGAAGAGTTGTCTTATTCCACTCACTCATAGAAACAATCAATCAGACTTCATATTTTTTTAAAGACACGTATTATTTGAACTTAAAGTCGAACATGTAATTTTTAATAATTTCATTGATCATAATATAAATAAATTTTAAGAAACATTAAATTATTATTCAACCAATTTTAACAACCAAATAAATTAATAAAAGTCTAAAATCATAAAAAAAAACTTCTAACAATAAATCAACCCTGAGGTTTCTTGAGTCCGTAAAAGATGAGTCTGATACATAAAGAAGAAAAAGGTGAAAAGTAAGGGAATATGAAAAGTTTGTAAAACAGTGGTGTTCTGAAGTAGATTCAAAGGGTACTTGGGAATAGGCACGTTACGGTAGATTCTCTTTTGTGCAGCAGCTGAGTTCGTAGCACAGGGGGGTTGGATACCTGCAAAGGAACTCCAACGCCTTCAGTCAGCAGTCTGTGATAAGGTTTTGGGATTGGGTTTAGAGTTACCTTACTAAGATGACTTAGTCTTGTATTTATAGAGCGTGTACAGAATCCTAATGGGATTCTTATCGAATACTGAATGCAGGTAATTTAGGATTAGTATCCTGATGAGGATTGCCTTCCCGTTATTATCAGATATATCCCTGTAAATCTGGGATTAAGATATGGAAAGTATCTAACCATTAAGGATATTTATAAATCCTATAATATCGTAAGTTGATGATTGGCAGTTACAGATATTTAGGGATTCATCCTCTGCGCGAATCTATCAATCACGATGTCGTATACTGATACTGCTCAAAGGCTGTAATCCGTGGTCCGGAATACGTCATGAGTCTTCCTCTACGCCAACTAGGAGAGTCCGGTAGTGTGCATGTCGGGTTGATCCCACGGAGCGGGATCCCGGATCACGGTCCAGAACAGTTGTCCCCAGCTTGGTTCTTGGATGAGACAGACCAGAGTCAAGTTTAGAACGAATCAACCATTGTGTGGTAATTCGATGGGTAGGTGTTAGACCTCAGGTTATTGCCGACGTCCTTGTCCTATTCAGTTATGAGCAAAAATCGCTGCCCCCAAGCATGAGTACTAAGGATTCCTGGAGACATATTCGACGTAGATCCCAAACATGATCTCTGACGCAACAGTCTGCGATTCTCTGGGAAACTGATGCTTGGACTTTATTGGGAAGTAGTGATTCTTTAGAGAAAACGTCAATTTCATATAGATTTTTTCAACTGCTCCCTATCTTCGTAATCAACCAGAGATCAAAAGCATTTATTTTGGCTTACTTCATGGGATCAGGTCACCTTTTACGGGACCAATCAGAATCCCTCATGCGTGCTATAAGTACTGAATACTTCTTCGTGAGTTTGCATTCCATCCTTTTTTATTATCGAACACAAATGATTTCTCTCAGGGGAATAAGTGTAGTTTTCTCTTCATTTCCTCCTTGTGTGAAGAGAGCTTCATCATATGCAGAGATTATGCTTTCATTTTTCCCAAAGTTCTTGAAGAGATTTTTTCTTCCCCTATCGTTTTTTTCTTTTCGACAGGGGTCTTTCTTTCTTGGTGTAAAACTGGGTTGCTATGCATTTAGGGAGGCGGGAGCCTTTCTCTCCTGGCGTACGCGGCGGTATCTGATCTAACGTGTTGCTAGGATGAGACAATGCCTTCGTCTACTACTGCATGGGGACCCAACGGAGCACACCGTTCCTCTCTCATTCTTCTTGGCAGGCTGCTTGAAAGCACTTGGCCAGTCTTTTTCATAGTAACGGCTGGGTATGCAAGGATGCCGGGTCGAAGGAAGCGAGGACCCCCTTGGGGCAACCTGGGATGGTCTGCTTTCTTTGACTTGCTTTCAAGGAAGCAACGCGTATCCACTTCTGCCGTTATTCGTCGAGAAGGTGGGAGAAAAACGAGCAAACAGAGGATTTCCACTTCGGAGTGGCTTCACTCTGTTCCGGGGTGAAAAGGCCGCTGTAGCTGCTCCGTGACCTGAGGCAACTTGGAATGGTTGACACCAGCGGAGGATTCTTCAGCTAGAGAGGTCGTACCCCTTCCAACTAGTGAAAGAAGATCTCGGTCTTTAGTTGCATCGCGGAGAAGCAGCGCAAAGAACTTTGGCACCTTATCCGGGATTATGATCCTGGTTTACCAATATTCTTCAAAGCCAATCCACTTTTTCAAGAGACCGGGCTTTGGAGATGTGGATGAGGTATGATCCAGGCAGCCGGAGATGTTTGCCCTCGTTCCCGGGATATCGTTGTACATTCCATGTCTCAATATTTTCTTTTTCCTCTTTTTCGGTTATATGACGATGTATGGAATGAAGATAGACTTTACCTTTTCTGTATTTGTTCTGTACTTTCATTATATATATACATTTCCACCGAGGTAACTCTGCCGGGATGAGTCCAACGCTTATCCCGGTACAACCAAGTAAGGACATTGCCGGGATAGGTCCAATGCCAACCCGGCATAATAGCCACAAACACGCCTCGGAACTAGCACGTGTTCCGTGATGTCAATAATTAATTGGGCCTGCAATCCGTGGTACAAACCCGGGTTCTCATCCCACATTCGTACGACGCTTTGGATTACTGCGTAACCATCCTTTCAACTGCTATTACAGCTGTGTGGACCATGTGTCGCAATTTCATCGGAGGGTCGAGCCTAGAGCTCTGCGAGCCATGATGAGCACCTTTTGAATTTGCATCGGAGGGGAGAAAAATGTCCCTTAACCGTTCAACCCTTTATAAACAAAAAGTTTGTCTTCCTTGATCTATCATTTTCGGCCTCCTTCACTGAAAACACCGTGCGTTGAAAGTCTTGGCTTCTTTCTGGGTGCTTTCTACTCGTAGCTTCTCCATTGTTCTAGCTCAACTTCTCCACTTTCAAGTATTCTGCCTTTACACAGTAAGTTGCTTTCTTTCAGTCTTTTTGTTATTCGCACTTTCAGTATGTCAATAGCTTTTCAGAAAGTAGGGTAGCTTCGCACGCATTCTTGGTTTTGCTTGCTTTCAAATAGGGCTTAGTGATTTAGGTAGATATGGTCGCCTCCCTGAAACACCAACTTCGCCGCGCCATGCACGGTGGAGGAGTTCCCCTGAATGCTTTGTTTCAACTTCTTTGGATGTTCTCAGGATTTTCATGGCCAGAGGAAAAAAGGCTAGGGTCCAGTCCCCATTTCACGACGTCCGTGATCCAGCAGAAGACGAGCTGGTTCGAGTTCGGCGGGGCCCCGGGTTGGTGTGCCCATGGGTAGTGGACGACGTATGGGATCGTCAGTCCAAGTTTTCAAGCGAAGCCGGACTTCGAGAATCCTTATTCGCCTTGGAATTAACTGTGAACAAGGCTCGGGATGACGAGTTCGAAGTCGTCTGTCCGAACTGGAGCGAGAGGGTGTGCTCCTGTCGAGAAGAGGGTTCACATTTCATGTTCCTGTATGAGCCACTTTTCCTCAAGTTAGGGCTAAGGATGCCATTTTCTGACTTCCAAATGGACGTTCTCCGTACTCTCCAAGTGGCCCCTTCGCAGATCCACCTTAACGGTTGGGGCTACATCATATCGTTCGAGAGGTTTTGTCGGTTGATGAGCCTCAAGTGCTCGGTGAACACCTTTTTTTATTTTTATACAAGAATAAACACCCAGGGGACGACGAGGCAAACGAGTTGGCTTGTCATACGATCCCGGCTTGGTCGTAAGTCCTTTGATGTTTTCGAAGAAAGCTTTAAGGGGTTTAAGACTGCATTTTTCAAGGTAAAAGCCAAAGAGGGATGTCGGCCTTTCTTCCTCAAGCCGGACAGGGAGCCAGAATTTCCTCTTTCTTTGGGCGCTTGAGAGTCTTTGGGACGTGCCCATTGACTTGATTGAGAAAGAGGAGGAAGATCTCGACCCCGAGGAACTTAGGACCGCGAAATTCATAACCCGATATGCTGAGAAGCATGGGAACATCAACATTAGAGATGTTCTTTGTATCCCTGGTGATGATCTTCTTTACACTTTATTAGGTAGGAATTAGGGTGTTTATACCTCTAGTATCCCTAGGTGTTTGCTTTCTCTTCATATATTAGTGTTTCGTGATGATGTACTGACTGTATCTGTTTCTGCTTCTTTTCAGTTAGCAACATGACTGCTGGGTCTTCTATGGTTACCCTATGATCTTCAAGAAACCGGAGGAAGGGGAAGAAGACCGCGGCTTCTTCCTCCACAGCCATTCCAGACTCATCCGACCGGGGTGTTGTCATTGGAGAGCAAGATCAGCCGGGATCCCCTATCCACAATCTTAGAGGGAAAAAAAGGCAGGCTGTTGAAGAGCCTCCTAAGCATAATGGAAGGTCGTCGGAGGGCGGTGAAAGGGAAGGGGCAGACTTCTTGCTAATCATCACGAGGCACTCTGATCCCGGCCCTTTCATAGATGGGCGATTTTTGAGTGGCGAGGTGAGGCAGCATATTGCCGAGCAAGGTCTGACCCAAACCTTAGCCATACTTCAGAGGCAAGCTCTCCGGGCAGTGGCTGAGATTCGTGTCATCGAGGTCACTATCGAGAACGCTGATTGCCAGGCGTCGGAAGAGCTGAGGACCTTGAAGAAAGAAAAGGAGGAAATCAACCAGAAGTTGACTGCGTCCTTAAAAGCCAATGAGGATAATAGGACGAGAGCCGTCGAGCTGGAAAAGAAGGTCATTGAGTTGGAGAAGGCGTTGGCGGACTCTGAGGCTGCCAGGAAGGCCGAGAAGCTTGAGGCCGACCGAAGCATTGGCGCTCTGAGGGCCGAGGTAACAGAGCTCGAAAAGGAGGTGGAGGAGCTGGATGAAGTAGCTGGAAATGTCGGGGAGGAACAGTTCCAAAATGCTGTGAAGTAAATCCAGTACTTCAACCCCGGGGTCGACCTTATCTTGGATGGTGTTACCCCGGATAAAATGTTTCATAATGGCCAGCTTGTAGCTGTCGAAGAATTAGCCGCGAAAGCTCCTAGTGGCAACCCGGAGGTCATTCAGATCCCGAAGGGGGAAGAGGCCGACACTTAAGCTTTTCTTGCTTTTTTATTTCCTGGTTTCTGCCCCCTGCGTGGGGTTTTGCTGTTTGTATGGACAATTGCCCCGTGTTTGGGGTTTTATAACTAATTACTTTGTTTAACTGTTCGTTCTTGTTTTTCATGGTCTGACTTGGGTCCAACGCCCATTTTCATAGTCATTCTAGTGGACTTAGAAAACTTGTTGTCGTAAGAAACCATGGTCTAGGATCCTTCACTCATACCGTTGAGTGAGTGGCATTCCACTGGACTTAGGTAGGAGTAAGGCCTTGGTCTGTAATCTAACGCTTCTAGTAATCAAACGTCAAGAAATTTTAAACTTAGGCAAAGTAAAACCTTAATCCATATTCCAGTACCTGCTATGAGAAGCGTTTAGAATTGCGGACATAGGTAAGAGTAGCGCCTGGCTTAGGGCATTTTACGCGAGGGCCCTTTCACCTTAAGCATCAGTATTATTTTTAACCTTGCCCGGGGTAGGTACCCTAATAATCTTACAGATTTTAGGACCCCTTCTTGGCTTAGGCATAAGGAAGGAGTGTGTACATATGATCTGTACTACCTCCTATCGACCTGACATCTTAGCAGTTAGAGGAACGCGTTGGATCAACCTGGTTTCCTGAATAACAATTTTATTGATAAACTTGGGAGGACAAGAGTCCGTACATAGCGTACTTATTTAGAACAAGAACGTATCAAAGATAATTCTACCAAAGGGCTAGGCTGCTATGGGCATTTAGCTATAGTATTTTCTTAGTTTATCCGCATTCCAGTAATTCTTGACCAGGGTCCCAGATAATGTTTCCAGGGTGTAGGCTCCCTTACCCGTACTAGTGACGACACGATAGGGGCCTTCCCAGTTAGGGGCTAGTTTCCCTTAGGAGGCATTTTTTCCTCCTATGTCGGCTCTCTTGAGCACTAGATCGCCGGGCTGGAATTTTCTTGGGATCACTTTCTTGTTGTACCTGGCCGCTGTCTTCTGTTTGAGGGTAGCATCCCGTATGTGAGCTACGTTTCTTCTTTCTTCGAGCAAGTTCAGATCCTCTCTGATTAGACCAGGGTTGCTGTCAGATGAGAATTGTTAGTAGCGCCAGCTGGGTTCCCCTATCTCTACCGGGATCATGACCTCGCAGCCATATGTTAACTTGAAAGGAGTTTCTCCCGTCGTGGAATGAGGAGTGGTCCGGTATGCCCAGAGAACATGGTCAAGTTACTCGACCCAATTTCCTTTGGCTTCGTTTAGCCTCCTTTTTAAGCCTCGCACGATGATTCTATTGGCGGCCTCAGCTTGTCCATTTGTTCTGGGGTTCTCGACGGAGCTACAGTGGTATTTTATTTTCAATCCGGCTAGTAGCTCTTCAAAAGCTTTGTCTTTGAACTGGGTACCGTTATCTGTGACTACCGATTCCGGTATGCCGAACCTGGTGATAATATGGCACCAAGTAAACTTCTGAATTAGCGCCGAAGTGATGGTGATTAGGGGTTCGGCCTCGATCCACTTAGTGAAGTAGTCTACTACTATCACCAAGTATTTAAACTGCCTTGGGGCCTGAGAGAACGGCCCCAAAATGTCCATACCCCACCTGAAAAAGGGCCAGGGAACCGACGTTGTGAAAAATCGTCAGAAGGGGTTTGAAAATGATCTGTATGACGCTGGCACTTGTCACAAATTTGAACATGTGTATGAGAGTCAGCTTCCATTGTCGGCCAATAGAATCCTGCCTGTGAACACCCAATTTTGACCGGGGTAAAAGAAAAATAAAAAAAGTATAAAATAAAATATAAAAAAAATTTGCTGCATGAAGCAATTTTCTTTGCTGACTCTACGTTTTTTTTTTATTTCTAGCCATGCATATTTCACTCCTTCAAGCACTAGCACAAAATTTTTTTTTTATTTGCATCCATCATAATCATGTAGCATTTTTTTATTTCTAATCATGTTCCCACCAGCACACACCCCACTTCACGTAACAAAGAAAAGGGGGTGGGGGCTCAATATAAAATAAAAAAGAAAAAGAAAAGAAAAGAGGAGGAGTGATTGACGCAAAAGAAAAAAAGAGAAGAAAGGGTCAACAGAAAAAATAAAAAAGGAGGGAATTTTGATACAAAAAGGAGGATTTTAGGGAGATTTGTCGGGAGAAGATGAAAATTTGAAGGAAAACGCCAACCTCCCAGACGGTGAGCAATCATCACATCCATCATCAACAACAACTCTTCCCTCCAAAATGTGAAGGATCCCTCCATAAATGCCTCTGCCATTTTTCCTTCCTAAAAGGCTGGAAAAACCATTCCTTCCATCTTCTGCCACCCTCTCATCTCCAACTTCACTTTCAACTTATCTCTATCACACCACAACCCATCCAAGCCTCTCAACCGTAACTGCAACCTCACTTCACCTTCCACCTCCCTTCATCCACAGCAGCACCCATGCCCACGTGAAACAGCAACCACCATTCACTTCCACCATACAACACCCATCATCACCCTGCTTCCCAAACTCTCTCCTGTAACCATCCAAAACAGTAACCACCCTTCACTTCCATCTCCACAGAACCACCCAATCTCCCTAAACCGACCGTCGAAACCCAAGAAGCCATAATCCTTTAAACCAAATCCACCCCTTCTGCATCACATTTTTTAAAACCACCAAAGAATTCAAAAAAAACCTCCCAGCCGACCGTCGAATCCATCCTCTTCAACCAACCGTCGGACCGCACAGAAGCCATCAGCCTTCCAACCGACCGTCGAATCCCAGATCCTCCAAACTTCACCCCATTCTCATCACCTTCTGCCACCATAAGACCAACCACAACCGACCGTCGGGCCATAATCCTTTAAAATCAAATCCATCCTCTCATCCGACCGTCGGACTGCACAGAAGCCATCAGCCTTCCAAACTCTGTTGAATCCATCCTCTCATCCGACCGTCGGACTGCACAGAAGCCATCAGCCTTTCAACCGACCGTCGAACCACCCCAGTTACTACACCTCACCGACACCCTCTTCGACCGTCGAAACCCCAGAGGTCAGATCCTTCCCTTCAACCAACCGACCGTCGGACTCCTAAATCCCTCTATACCCGACCGTCGAACTAACAACCACTCCTGAATCCCTCTATACCCGACCGTCGAACTCCAAATCCTTCCCAACCGACCGTCGGATCAGATACCAAATCCTTCAACCGACCGACTGTCGGATACTGTCGAACTCAATCAACTAAATTCCATCACATTCGACCGTCGGACCCCACAAGCAAGACCATCTACATTCTCCAATTCGACCGTCGAATCGTGAGCTCCACTCCTCTCACCGACAAGTCATCCAAACCTTCACACCATCAACTAAACTCCATCACATTCGACCGTCGGACCCCAAAAAGCAAAACCCCCTACATTCTCCAATTCGACCGTCGAACCGTAAGCTCCACTTCCCTCATCGACCTTCAATCTTCCAAACCCAAATAAATCCATTTTTCCACCGACCGTCGAACCTCAGAGGCCAGCTCTCGATCGTCGGACCACAAGAACCAGTTCTCGACCTTCAGAGGCAATTCCCGACCGTCGAACATCAGAAGTCAGCCTCCCGACCGTCGAATCTCAGGGTCCAAACCCCTCCCCTGGTGCGTGCTGTTATTGTTGTCAAAGTCTCCAACTTTTATCTCTTTAAATTGAATTATGATTGTCTTTTGGGTGTGTGAGGTTGAATCACGTGGACTGCTGTCCATAATGATGCATTTTGGTAAGAAGGAGAAGGGTAAAAAAAGTTAAAAATAATAAACAAAGAAATAATTAAGAAGTTTTTAAAAAAAGGAATAAAAATGGGTTACCTGAGTTGCGACAGCTTGCTAACCCTTATATTTTGTAAACATCTGAGTTGCGACAGCTTGATGATTTACATTTTTTTTTAAGTTAAATCGCTAATCGACAATCTTAAATAAAAATTTCGTAACAAACTCGATAATCAATGGGTGACGTCTCTAGCGTAACGCGAGCTTCACCTATTTAATCCTTAATTTGGATAACTGAGCCGCGACGGCTTGTTAATTCAAATTTCAAAAATTAATTCAATTAAAATCAACCAACTCACAAATATTTTATAAAGAACTACGTAACTTTGAGTTCCCCATTGCACCAGGGGATACGTAGGAGCAGAATTTCATTTCTGTCAAGTCAAATTTAAATTTTCACAATTTTGTGGTTTCACTCTTTAGTTACAATATTTGCAAAAAAGGGGTAAAATAAATATTTTCAAGGATTGTTAATAATTTGCACAATTAATCTAAGGTACCGTCTTAGGACGGGTGCGTTAGGGGTGCGATGGGATTAAGTTTCCACCCTTCCCTAAGCATAACCGACTCCCGAATCCAATCTGGTTCCAAAGACCATTTCCAAATAAAAGGTTTTTCAATTTTTCCAAATTCAAATAAAATTGGTGGCGACTCCATTTTCTCAATTGTCATATTTTTAAAAATCCATTCGAGTCTTTGTTTCCCCCCGCCGCGATCTCCTGGTCGCGACAGATGGCGACTCCACTGGGGATTTTTGGAGAGTCAAGCCTGTTGTTGTTAGTTGTGCAAATTGTTAATAATTTTTATTTATTTATTTTACCCTTTTTATCTTCGTTTTCGTTTTCTTTTTGTTTGTAAATGGATTTTATTTATTTTTGTTTTATGTAAATATCTGATAGCGTTATCTTATGTATATTGTTACTTGTATATATTTGTGCATAATTGTTGAAACCTTAGGATAGATGATTGCTTTGGCTATTGTATATATGTTTTTGCGGGTTGGGGGTAGTTTCTTTTTAAATTTTTGTACGGGTTTGTACGCTCCCGGCCTGCTTGCACCTACACGTAAAGCACACACATTCGAGTGGGGCCCTATACCCTGTCCGAGTGAAGCCTAAGATAAGTAGAGGTTGCGTAGTGGTAGCCATTTTGGATGTACTTCTGTTTGGTTATCGCGAAAACCTCATCTAGAGTGCGCCTTTTTCATGAATGTCCCACACCTAGTTGGTTTACCCACTATTTCGTGGTCAACATTCTGAAATAGGACTTGGCTCTAGAGACCTTTTAAAATAGAAAAGCCACCCTATGGAAGTTATCACGAACCAGAAAGACTCTTAGATCCTTAGGATGGAATTCCCAAGTTTAAGGCAACCTCATTAGGACACAGGAGCGTACTTCTTCTTTCCTCATGCCATCCATTCTTGAAAAGAAAAAACTTAAAAAAAAAAAAACGTACATTTTCTTACATTCTTAAAAAAAAAAAAAATCATCTTGCATTTTTATAACCTTAAAAAAAAAAAACTTGCATTTTCATGACATTGCATAAAGAAAATCATGCATTCCTAGCATTCAAAAAAAAAAAAATCATGCATTTTCATGACACTCCAAGCATTCTTAAAAAAAAAAAAAAAAATCATGCATTTTCATGCCATCCTTAGCATTTAAAAAAAATAATAAAAAAATAAAAAAAATAAATCAGGCATTTTCATAAAAAAAAAAAAAATTTCATGCATGGCATCTTTAGCATTCTAAAAAATATATATAAAAAAAAATCATGCATTTCATTTCATGCATTTGAAAAAAAAATGTTTCCATTTCATTCATCTCATCTTATGCATGACATTCCTTGTATGATGTTACCGTGTTCGGCAACTATTGCGCGACTAAGGAAAGAAGACACCGCCTCAAACAGTTTCAAGAACTTCCAGAGAATGCAGAAATGGAGGTGATGAACCTTCTCCATCCGCATTATGAATAAAAAAAAAAAAAGACAGCTGTGTACCCGACAATGAGGTAGGTAGTGCCATTAAATTTTATCGGGAGCATGTGGAGACAACAACTGCGAAAATCTTGCAGTATGGATTTTATTGGCCTTCTTTATTCAAGGTCTGTTACACCTTTTGCAAAAGTTACGAAAATTGGTCAATAAAGTTTTGCTTTAAGATTCTCATCCGCACCTACTCCTTAGAAAATTGAGATCTAGGTGGCACGTTTCTTTTGTTGTCAAACACGTGTATCTTATGGGGCCATAGACATTGAGAATCCTAGGAATGGTAATGCGCTTAAAGATAATGGACCAAAACTCAACCATTTCTGGAACATCAAGTTGTTGAGTTCTCTGTGTTGCCGGTTAAATGGCGGATAACGGTACTCCGTGACTCTCAGGTCGGTTTGTTTTTCAGTTTCCCATAATAACTGATTTCTTCTCCTTTCAAAATGGAGGTCATTCTCTCAAATCTAAGAAAATATTTTCCTTCTCTCCCTCTAAATGCTCTAACAAAAGTCTATGAAGCTAGGTGTGAAAGACTGAGATTGTTAATGTATAAGGGCATTCCAGAAGATATACGCTGGATAATCGAAGCAAAGGTTCGTTTAGCTGGTGAATCTTCAGATTCATTTGTTCCATACATGCTTGGTCTCGGTAAAAGTTCATTTTCAAAAAGGAGAAGAGCAAAAAGAATGAAAGTTTGTTACAAGTGTGCACGATGGAATTGCAACACGCGATGTCACTCTTTGGGGATGGTTTCTGTAAATAGAGAAGATAAAATATTCTTCATCAAGAATGGACTGAGTAAGGAGTCATTAGATAATATCTTATTGACTCTTGAGACACATTCTTGTGGAGTTGTGCAGCGTGAACTTCTTAGTTTTTGGAATCTCTTCAAGGACGAGCAAGAGCATTACGCCTTGGGAATCGACTCAAAAAGACCACATTTGCCAATTTATAAGAAAATTGGATGGGAAGCTTATCCTCGACTCATAGAAGGCGTTTAAGCCGTTTCGGACGTGAAACCAGAGGAAGATGGGAGCCACAATCACAACAACATGTATATATTATCTTTCAAAAAAAATGAAAAATGAAAAAAAAAAAAAAATGAAAAAAAAAATGAAAAGAGGCGAAACTTCGGTTGTACTTGGTCTTTAATTAGATTAGAGCCCCCGCGTGGAGTGGCGGCCCGTCATTGACTTCGGGTGGACCTTCGCACGCCGGTCGGTAAATAAGGTTCGTGTGCCATGCTCGCAGAGAGCGCGCAAGCATTCCCGTGTTTTAACCAAAGGCTCGCGCTTGGCGATGGACGAGAAAGAAGCGTCCGTGTTTGCATTCTCGCGTGACAATGCCTCGAGCCGAATCCCGTGATTTAATGCCATGGGCTCTTCACCGACCTCTCACCGGCCGTGGTCGTTGGTGGTAGGCCGTCGATTTACGCACTTTAATTAGTGGCGTCGTAGCTCAATCCAAAATATCCCACAAGCGGGAGGGAGAAGAATGCCCAGTTATTGGTGGCCGTCTTGGTATTACTGCACTCATGACGCGCAGTATAAAGATCTGCCATGAAACCTGTACATAAAGGTATGTAATCATTTGTTATTATTTTATCTTTGTATGATTTTGTTGAATTTTGGTTTTGGACAGACGATCTTTTGGATGGGATCCTTCGGGGGTTTCTAGACTTCTTTACCCTGATGATTTTCTTGAAAAAAAAAGTTAAAAAAAAAACACAACAAAAAAAAAAGATTTTATGTTTCTTAAATTCAACCTTTTCTGACAACAGCCGACCTACCCTTCTAGGTGCAATTATTTCCCTTTCCATTCTTTTTCTTATTTAAACACTCCATTTTCTCCTTCATCTTCAACTCAGAAACACTCAAAGAGAAGAAGGGTATAGAATGGGGCCTGCTATTCGTAACCTAAAAAATGTCTGTGTTTTTTGTGGGTCGAGTTATGGGAAGGGATTAGAGTTTGTAAACGCAGCTAGCGCTCTTGGTTAATCACTTGCTGCAAGGAATATTCATCTTGTATATGGGGGAGGTTGTCGTGGGTTAATGGGGGCTGTTTCACTTGCTGTTCTTATAGGAGGCAGTCAGGTTTTAGGTGTTATTCCTAAACCTTTAGCTGAAAGTAACATCACTGGCAAGACAATTGGAGAAGAAATTCAGGTAACATCCATGCATGGACGCATGAAAATAATGATTGACAATTCGATGCCTTTCTTGTCTTACCAGGTGGTTTTGGTACTTTGGAAGAAATTTTTCAAATTGTCTCTTGAAATTTGAATCCCGAACATCCACCATAAACCCATTGGTTTGTTGAATGTTAATAATTTCTTTGACCTTTTGTTATTTTTTCTTGACAAAGCTGTGGAACAGAAATTTATCACTCCTTCGGCAAGACAACTTCTTATCTCTGCCTCCACTATTGATGAGCTCATGGATAAATTGGAAGCTTTTGAGTATGTACCTGATAAGGTATTGGCTCAGATAGATTGGTCAATAGGAAGTAGCGAAAGAAGTAACAAGAAAAGCAAGCCAGATCTGACACTTTCTCTTTAATCGGTTTGATTTTATTGTACTTTGTTTCTGTTTAAATTTGTGTCTGCTTTCTCCAACAGGTAATTTATTCTATCCTTTACTCATCTATATTTTAACATTAAGGACAATGTTATGATCTGGTTGGGGGGGAAGGATGGTTGTGTAAAACAAAAAAAAAAAAATAAAAAACAAAAAAACCAAAAAAATTCAAAAAGTGTGTTTGTTAATATGTTTATTGTGTTTGTCATCAATTAACAACAAAAGGAATGGCAGAGTAAGGAGTAATTTTTATCTTGAGACGCATCTTAATTGGTGGCAGAGTAAGGAGTGTTAGTAGGGTAGTAATTAATTAATATTAAATTGTGGAAGTACTTAAGTTTTATTATCTGATTTCTTTTTAGGGTCTGATGTGGCACTGACAGTGTGCTTCTTTTCTGCTTGGCGTTGATTCACTCCTTATCAGGGTCAGATGCGGCACCGACTGTGTGCTTCATTTCTGTTTGGCGTTGATTCACTTCTTATCAGGGTCAGATGCGGCACTGACTGTGTGCTTCATTTCTGCTTGGCGTTGATTCATTTTTTATCAGGTTGTTTTGCTCTTTTCTATATCTCTCTTTCACGTTGAGGACAATGTTATGATCTGGTTGGGGGGGAAGGATCGTTGTGTGCCTTAATATAAAAAAAAAATTCAAAAAGTGTGTTTGTTAATATGTTTGTTGTGTTTGTCATCAATTAACAACAAAAGTAAATAGGGATGGCAGAGTAGGGAGTAAATTTTACTCTTGAGACGCATTTTAGTTGGGGTAGAAGTAGCAATTGAAATTCAGGAAAATTTGCATGATTGAGTAAATTGTCTTCTTTCTTAAAATCATATGTTTGGTTATGGATGTTGAATTGGTGGACTGAGAATGATAGAACTATATCTTGTGAGATCTTGAGCCTAATGGATGGATTCAACATTTATGCCATTCTCTTCTTTCTTGTGTGATTTTCACTCATGATAATGATCACTCTAGAACTTGCTTTGATTCTTTTTGAGGCTACGTTTCACTTGCATGCATGAACATGATTGAGGCCCTCTTTCTTAGCCACTTTAACCAAATAGCCAACCTTGTGATATCAAGCACTCTTTTGACTTCTTGAAAATTTTCTGATTCTTGCCAACCTTGTATATTTCCCCTTGCTTAACCCCTTTGAGCTTATTTGACCATTCTTTGTTTCGAACTCATTATGTGCATTAAATGAAAAACCATGTTCTAACCCAACCTTAGGGAATAAGAGAGCATTGACTTTGTTATTTGATGAGTTCTTGAACAAGTGTGGGGGTGCATGTGCAGATTGGTTATATAAAAAAAAGAGAAAAAAGAAAAAGAAAATATGTTTCTATAAAAAAAAAAAAAGAAAAAGAAAATATGTTTCTATAAAAAAAAAAAAAAGAGAGAGTTGATTATTGCTACAATCAAAAGAATGCACCATGTGATATATTCATACCTAGAATGAGGGTGGATGATTGGAAATAACAGGAATAGAAGGAGAATGTTCAAGCCTAAAGGAATTCAATCTACCAATTGATCTTTAACAAAACATTAGTTAGATATTGGTCATTGTCCTGTATGAGAAAAAACTAAGAAAATCTTGGGAAAGTTAGACTGAATGTTCTCAAACATCTTCTCCACTCTGACTGTATCATAATGCTCTTATATTCTCTTTGGTATTTAACTTGACATATCCATATTACTTCTACCTTTACCTTGACCTCACCACAACCTTGAATAAAGTCCTCATGATTTGTGTGTGCATGTGTTTTGAGTAGTGGAGAAGTAGAAGATAAGCAAGTTTATGGTAGTGCAATTTTCATGGGTCGAATTGAGTGAAATACCTGCCTTTTAAACACTTGAGAGATTGAGAGTAAATTCTGTGAGGATCTATCATTCTTTACTCATGTTTTTCAATTGAAGTATCCTTGCTTGTTGATTTGAGATGTGAAGATGTGTTACCTCATGAATGTTTTGATTACTTGAATTGATCTTCATTCTTAAATATTATTAGAAATTGAGTCTTTTAGAATGTTTAACTTTTGAGTCAGTTTTTTTTTTCTGTTTTGCCCGAGGACGTGCAAAAGAGTAAGTGTGGGGGGTGTTTGATAATTAATGATGTCCAGTTGTCAAATCTTGACTCAAGCGAAAAAAAAAATCTTTTAATTTTCTTGTTATTTTATTTCTTGTGTCTTTAACCGTTGTAAATAATATCCTTTCTATAGTCAAACTTCTAAGAACAATCTGGAAGTTGTTCGCTTCTTTCCTGTTGTACTTTTTGAATTCATGAGTGTCTGTGACATAATGCTTCAGGTAAAGTGACCATGAGTACAACACCATGATTTGACCATCTAATGGTAATTGCTTATTGACCAATTCAGATCGAAGAGATCTTGGAAATCCCAATTGATGGAAGAGGAGATACCCGAGCTAAAAAAAAAAAAAGCAAAAAAAAAAAAATGAAAAAAGAGCCCGTTAGTCTGAAAACCTGAAAGGTCGGTCTAAGCAAAAGTTAGGGCAAATGAATGGGCAAAATCTCAGAGGAAGTTGGCCTAAAACACCTTGAAGGGTGCACCCAAACTGGGGCAATTTTGAATTGCGTGTGATCAGCTACACAGGGGCGTTTTGTTTGCATTTAGTTGGCCATATTGGGGCAAAATTTTTGAAGGATTAAGGAGAAGCTGTGTTGAAGGAAGTAGCAACGCAGACAAGGACTGAGTTATCAAGCAGTTGCAGGGAATCAACTAAATGAGAGACAAGGTTAAACACTGGGGCAAAATTTTCTCTCAAGGAATCAGTCAAGCAATGGTTCATCCCATTTCTTGAAAGGAGAGTTGAAAGTGAAAAACAAAGAAAAAAAGAAGGAAAGGAGAAGAAGAAGGAAAGAACCGAAGGGTCTAAGGAAGAAAAGCATGTGAATAAAGTTTGAGTGGTCAAAGCTTTCCAAAGTCGTCCTTGGTTCAAATGTTTTTAAATAAAATGAGAAAAATAAAAAAAGAAAGCAAAAAAAAAGGGAGAAAAAGAGAAAAAAAAGGAAAAACAAAGAAAAGAAAATGAGAAAAATAAAAAAAAATCTTTTTGATCAAGATGCTTATTCCATTGGACTCAGTGGCCCATTGTCATTTAAATTTCGGGACTCAATTGCCCATTGCCTTTTAAATTTCGTGACTCAGTTGCCTATTGTCTTTTAAAATTCCGGGACGCAGTTGCCCATTGTCTTTTAAATTTTCGGGCCGCAGTTGCCCATTGTCATTTAAATTTTGGGACTCAGTTGCCCATTGTCATTTAAATTTCGGGCCACAGTTGCCCATTGTCATTTAATTTTCGGGCCGCAGTTGCCCATTGTCATTTAAATTCCGGGACTCAGTTGCCCATTGTCTTTTAAAATCCGGGACTCAGTTGCCCATTGTCATTGTCATTTCGGGACTCAGTTGCCCATTGTCATTTCGGGACTCAGTTGCCCATTATCCTTTAAGTTTCCGGGACTCAGTTGCCCTTTGTCTTTTTTTACCTTCTGTTGAGCGCATCGGCTCCATGCATTTCAATTTCTGTCTTTTACTTTTGAGCGCATCGGCTCCTGTCTTTTAATTTTTGTCTTTTACTTTTGAGCGCATCGGCTCCATGCATTCCATGCATTTCATTTTCTGTTGAGCGCATCGGCTCCATGCATTTCAATTTCTGTCTTTTACTTTTGAGCGCATCGGCTCCTGTCTTTTAATTCCTGTCTTTTACCTTTTGAGCGCATCGGCTCCCTGTCTTTTAATTCTTGTCTATTACTTTTGAGCGCATCGGCTCCTGTCTGTTAAATTCCTGTCTTTTACTTTTTGAGCGCATCGGCTCCTGTCATTTACTTTTTGAGCGCATCGGCTCTTGTCTTTTAATTCCTGTCTTTTACCTTTTGAGCGCATCGGCTCCTGTCTTTTAATTCTTGAGCGCATCGGCTCTATGCATTCTATGCATTTTACTTTCTGTTGAGCGCATCAGCTCCATACATTTTAAATTCTGTTGAGCGCATCGGCTCCTTGCATTTTAAATTCTTTGAGCGCATCGGCTCCATGCATTTTAAATTCTTTGAGCGCATTGGCTCCATGCATTTCTGTCATTTTACTTTCTGTTGAGCGCATCGGCTCCATGCACTTTAATTACCTGTCAGTTCTTTTGAGCGCATCGGCTCCATGCATTCCATGCATTTTAAATTTCTGTCAATTCTATGCATTTTTAAATTCTGTCAATTCTATGCATTTTTAAATTCTGTCGAGCGCATCGGCTCCATGCATTTTACTTTCTGTTGAGTGCACTCGCTCCATGCATTCCACGCATTTTAAATTCTGTTGAGCGCATCGGCTCCCTGCATTTTAAATTCTATTGAGCGCATCGGCTCCACGCATTCCATGCATTCCATGCATTTCTGTCATTTACTTTTGAGCGCACCGGCTCATTACATTTTAACTTCCATCGTTGTTCCTGTTTTATTTTGCATTTATCCTTTCATGCATTGCCGGACAAAATTGGAGTTCATGTCTTTACTCGTTCCTTACGACGATAATAAGAAGACCACAATTTTCTTATTATCTAATAAGAAATAAGTAAAGAGGGGCAACTGTGAACACCCAATTTTGACCGGGGTAAAAGAAAAATAAAAAAAGTATAAAATAAAATATAAAAAAAAATTACTGCATGAAGCAATTTTCTTTGCTGACTCTACATTTTTTTTTATTTCTAGCCATGCATATTTCACTCCTTCAAGCACTAGCACAAAATTTTTTTTATTTGCATCCATCATAATCATGTAGCATTTTTTTATTTCTAATCATGTTCCCACCAGCACACACCCCACTTCACGTAACAAAGAAAAGGGGGTGGGGGCTCAATATAAAATAAAAAAAAAAGAAAAGAAAAGGGGAGGAGTGATTGACGCAAAAGAAAAAAAGAGAAGAAAGGGTCAACAGAAAAAATAAAAAAAGAGGGAATTTTGATACAAAAAGGAGGATTTTAGGGAGATTTGTCGGGAGAAGATGAAAATTTGAAGGAAAACGCCAACCTCCCAGACGGTGAGCAATCATCACATCCATCATCAACAGCAACTCTTCCCTCCAAAATGTGAAGGATCCCTCCATAAATGCCTCTGCCATTTTTCCTTCCTAAAAGGCTGGAAAAACCATTCCTTCCATCTTCTGCCACTCTCTCATCTCCAACTTCACTTTCAACTTATCTCTATCACACCACAACCCATCCAAGCCTCTCAACCGTAATCGCAACCTCACTTCACCTTCCACCTCCCTTCATCCACAAGAAGACCCATGCCCACGTGAAACAAGAACCACCATTCACTTCCACCATACAACACCCATCATCACCCCGCTTCCCAAACTCTCTCCTCGTAACCATCCAAAACAAGAACCACCCTTCACTTCCATCTCCACGTAGACCACCCAATCTCCCTAAACCGACCGTCGAAACCCAAGAAGCCATAATCCTTTAAACCAAATCCACCCCTTCTGCATCACATTTTTTAAAACCACCAAAGAATTCAAAAAAAACCTCCCAGCCGACCGTCGAATCCATCCTCTTCAACCAACCGTCGGACCGCACAGAAGCCATCAGCCTTCCAACCGACCGTCGAATCCCAGATCCTCCAAACTTCACCCCATTCTCATCACCTTCTGCCACCATAAGACCAACCACAACCGACCGTCGGGCCATAATCCTTTAAAATCAAATCCATCCTCTCATCCGACCGTCGGACTGCACAGAAGCCATCAGCCTTTCAACCGACCGTCGAACCACCCCAGTTACTACACCTCACCGACACCCTCTTCGACCGTCGAAACCCCAGAGGTCAGATCCTTCCCTTCAACCAACCGACCGTCAGACTCCTAAATCCTCTTCAACCGACCGTCGAACTAACAACCACTCCTGAATCCCTCTATACCCGACCGTCGAACTCCAAATCCTTCCCAACCGACCGTCGGATCAGATACCAAATCCTTCAACCGACCGAATCGGCTCGACATCTTGTCGAACTCAATCAACTAAATTCCATCACATTCGACCGTCGGACCCCACAAGCAAGACCATCTACATTCTCCAATTCGACCGTCGAATCGTGAGCTCCACTCTTCTCACCGACAAGCCATCCAAACCTTCACACCATCAACTAAACTCCATCACATTCGACCGTCGGACTCCAAAAAGCAAAACCCCCTACATTCTCCAATTCGACCGTCGAACCGTAAGCTCCACTTCTCTCATCGACCTTCAATCTTCCAAACCCAAATAAGTCCATTTTTACACCGACCGTCGAACCTCAGAGGCCAGCTCTCGACCGTCGGACCACAGGAACCAGTTCTCGACCTTCAGAGGCAATTCCCGACCGTCGAACATCAGAAGTCAGCCTCCCGACCGTCGAATCTCAGGGTCCAAACCCCTCCCCTGGTGCGTGCTGTTATTGTTGTCAAAGTCTCCAACTTTTATCTCTTTAAATTGAATTGTGATTGTCTTTTGGGTGTGTGAGGTTGAATCACGTGGACTGCTGTCCATAATGATGCATTTTGGTAAGAAGGGAGAAGGGTAAAAAAGTTAAAAATAATAAACAAAGAAATAATTAAGAAGTTTTTAAAAAAAGGAATAAAAATGGGTTACCTGAGTTGCGACAGCTTGCTAACCCTTATATTTTGTAAACATCTGAGTTGCGACAGCTCGATGATTTACATTTTTTTAAAGTTAAATCGCTAATCGACAATCTTAAATAAAAATTTCATAACAAACTCGATAATCAATGGGTGACGTCTCTAGCGTGACGCGAGCTTCACCTATTTAATCCTTAATTTGGATAACTGAGCTGCGACGGCTTGTTAATTCAAATTTCAAAAATTAATTCAATTAAAATCAACTAACTCACAAATATTTTATAAAGAACTACGTAACTTTGAGTTCCCCATTGCACCAGGGGATACGTAGGAGCAGAATTTCATTTCTGTCAAGTCAAATTTAAATTTTCACAATTTTGTGGTTTCGCTCTTTAGTTACAATGTTTGCAAAAAAGGGGTAAAACAAATATTTTCAAGGATTGTTAATAATTTGCACAATTAATCTAAGGTACCGTCTTAGGACGGGTGTGTTAGGGGTGCAGTGGGATTAAGTTTCCACCCTTCCCTAAGCATAACCGACTCCCGAATCCAATTTGGTTCCAAAGACCATTTCCAAATAAAAGGTTTTCCAATTTTTCCAAATTCAAATAAAATTGGTGGCGACTCCATTTTCTCAATTGTCATATTTTTAAAAATCCATTCGAGTTGCTGTTTCCCCGCCGCGATCTCCGGTCGTGACACTGCCCTTAATACTTTTTGGGCTAGGGCTTTGGCTCCCAAGTGGTGACCACAGCTTCCTTCATGAACTTCAGCTAGGGCGTATTCTGCTTCTTTGGGGGTTAAGCACTTTAGAAGAAGGGAGGAGAAACCACGTCGGTATAGGCGGCCGTTGTAAATGATGTATCTGACCGACGTCTTTACCAATCTGGAAGCCTCCTTCGGGTCCGACGGTAACTTCCCATGTTGCAGATAGCCCAGTATAGGAGTGATCCAAGATGGCTGATGGTCCTCCACCTGGGATATACTGTGATCCGTAATGGAGGGTTAGGAGAGGTTTCTTGGATTACTGACCCCAGGTTGTTCTTAGGGGCTCTTTGTCTTTGGCCGCCTTAGACAAAAGGTCTCGCTCTGGAGTTCTGTTCCCTTGAGATGTGCTCTATCTTGACTTCTTCAAAATCTTTCAAAAGTTCCTGAACCTTACTCAAGTATTTCTGTAGGAGGGGTTCTTTAGCTTGGTAGTCGCCTCGGATTTGGGACGTTACTAGCTGGGAGTCACTGCAAAGTGTGATCCGTGTTGCCTCTAGATCCTTTGCCATTAGCAACCCGGCGATGCAGGCCTCATACTCGGCCTGATTGTTTGAGGTTGGGAATTCAAACTTCAGGGAGTGCTCTAAGGTCAAACCCTCCGAATTTTCGACAATCACCCCGGCCCCGCTTCCTTTGGGGTTCGATGAACCGTCGGCAAAAATGGTCCAGAAGGCTTTCTTTGGATCGCCGTTGTCTGTTGTGAGCTCTGCTAGGAAGTCGGACAAAACCTGGGCTTTTATTGCAAGTCGTGGTTCATACGTAATTCCGAATTCTGAGAGTTCAATCGACCACGCAATCATTCGCCCGGCCAGATCTGGTTTGTGTAGCACCTGTCGGATAGGTTGGTCGGTTCTTACCACCACTGGGTGGCATTGGAAGTATTGTCGAAGTCTTCTTGTGGTGGTGATGAGCGCAAAGGCAACTTTCTCAACCTTTTGGTATCGAAGCTCAAGGCCTTGGAGGACTTTACTTATGAAGTAGACAGGCTTTTGTCCTTCATCAGTTTCTCTGATCAAAACTGAGCTTACGGCCTCGTCGTGGACGAATAAGTACAAGTAGAGTGTCTCCCCGGTGTCTGGCCTTGTCAAGATAGGAGGGGAGGACAAGAGGTTTTTCAATGATGTGAAGGCGTCCTCGCACTCTTAAGTCCATTCAAAACTTCTTCCCTTCTTGAGCAATTTGAATAGGGGGAGAGACTTGTGGGCGGCTTTAGCTAAGAATCTTGTGAGGGCCGCTATGCGCATCGTAAGCTGTTGTACTTCTTTGACATTCCGGAGACTTCTCATGTTGAGGATGGCTTGGCATTTATCCGGATTGGCTTCAATTCCTCTATGAGTTAGCATGAACCCCAAAAATTTACCGGCCTGGACCCCGAAAACGCACTTCTCTGGGTTTAACCTTATGTTGTACTTCCGGATTCGTGCGAATACTTCCTCGAGGTCCGCCGTGTGCAATCCGCTATGTGGGGTCTTTACTATCATGTCATCTATGTAGACTTCTAGCATCTTTCCCACTTGGTTTTCAAAAATTTTGTTCATCATCCTCTGGTAGGTGGCTCTTGCATTCTTTAGGCCGAAAGGCATGACCTTGAAGCAGTAGCTCGTCCTATCGGTAATGAAAGTGGTTTTATCCTCATCCCCAGTGTACATAGGAATCTGGTTGTACCCGGAATATGCATCCATGAATGAGAGCCATTTGAACCCCGAGGAGCCATCCACTAATTTATCCACATTGGGGAATGAATATGGGTCCTTGGGACAGGCTTTATTCAGGTTGGTATAATCTACGCACATCCTCCATTTTTCGTTAGACTTTTTTACTAGAACCACGTTGGAGAGCCATGTGGTATATAAGATTTCTCTGATGAAGTTGCCATTTAGTAGCTCTCTAACTTGGTTTTCTACGACTTGCTGCCTCTGGGTCCGACCTTCCTCTTCTTTTGTGCAACCGATTTGGTACCTTCTTTAATCGACAATCGGTGGCAAATGAAACTGGGGTCGAGTCCGGGCATGTCGGAGGAAGTCCAAGCGAAAAGGTCTTTGTTTTGAGTTCTGAGAGTTGCTGTTTTTCTTTTTCACCCAGACGAGCGCCAATCTTGGTGATCTGTTCAGGGTTGGTCCCGAGTTGAAGAGACTCCAGTTCGCCTTCGGGCTGGGGTCGGGTATCCCGGATCTCTTCTCTAACGTCCAGCTCCGTCATTAAAATGTTAACCTGGTCGATAGTTGGGGTGGATGCTACGGGGCCCGGCCTCCGAGGTACTTTATAGATCTTCAAACTCTCATTATAGCATTTCCTGGCTGCAATTTGGTCGCCTTTTACAATGACGACGTCATTGTTCTTATTGGGGAACTTCATCATAAGGTGGGTGGTGGATACCACCGCTCCGAGGGCGTTGAGAGAAGGACGGCCCAGGATAATGTTATAAGTCGAGGGGCAGTCCACAACCAGGAACTTTACCTTGACAGTCCTGAAGAGTGTAGATGATCCGAGGGTCAGATGGGTTTCGTAATATCCGACCGGGTGATCTTCTCACCAGTGAAACCCGTCAACTCTCCTACATGGGGAATCAAGTCAGATTGCGAGAGTTCCAACTTCTGATAGAGGTCCAATAACATGATGTCGGCTGAACTTCCTTGATCGACGAAAATTCGACGGACCTCAACATTTGAAATTACTCCGGAGATGACGAGTGAGTCGTCGTGATCCGGGATTATTCCGCCATAATCTTCGTCTGAGAAGGTGATTAGGGGCGCCTTTCTATTCTCCGCTTGTGTTCTTAGTTCTGAGTGGGCCACGCTAAAAACTGTCATTCTAAGGGCTTTCTTTCGAGCTCCATTGGAGAATCCCCCTCCGGCAAAGCCACCGGCAATGGTATGGATCGTCCTGTTGGGCTCGACGCGGTGATCGTCGTTACCAACGGGGGGAGTGTTCCTGGCCCGACCTTGTCGATCACTGTTATCCCGTGGAGGCGGAGTCCAAGATATTCTCCTAAGGCTTCTTGTCCTTCTTCTGCGCGGAGGGGACGGACTTCGATGTCTGCTGTCTCTGCGTCTATTATCCCCTTCGTTGTTTTGTACCCGAAGGATATACTGCTGCAGGCGTTCGGCCTTGATCAGAAATTCAATGGCATCGCGCAACTGATAGCAGTCTTTTGTATCGTGGCCATAGGCCTTATGCCATGTGCAATGTTTGGAGTGATCCTTCTGCTTGTGCTTCTTGATAGGAGGCGGCCTCCGGACATTCTGAAATTCCGTGTTCATTACTTCCCTCAAGATTGTTTCCCGGGGGTGTTCAAAGGAGTGTAGTCAGCGTAGTTTCTCCGTGGTGGGCTACCCTTTGGGGGTCGTGACCTTGAGGAATTCTGGTTGGGCTTTTGGTGAGAAGGCTCACCTTTGTCCCACCTCCTATGGTCTTCTGTTGCTTCCTCCAAGTAGACGTACTTCTCAGATCATTTCTGGAAGTCGGTCAGATTGTCCGGCTTCTTTTTTGCCAGGGACTTGAAGAATTCGGAGCCTATCCGGAGACCGCTTCTGGCATAATGCAACGCTATTCTGTCTTCAAAACTTTCCACATTAGTGCAGGCAGCCATAAAATGTCTAACGTAGTCCCGGAGGCTCTCGTCCTTTCCCTAGCGGATCTTAGCCAAGGATTCGATGGATTTAGGCTGTTCCTTGCTCATGGTGTACTGCAGCAGAAAACGCTGCTTGAGATCGGACTAATCCATGATGGTCCCCTGTGGTTGGCTGGTGAACCATTTGAGGGCCCCCTTTTTGAGGGAGAGAGGGAAGGCTCGGCATAACAACTCTATGGACCCGCCATAGAAACATAGGGACTGCTCGTAGGCATTTATGTGTTCCTGGGGGTCCGTGGTTTCGTCGTAAATTTCAAGGTTTAGAGGAAATTTGAAATTTCTCAGAACCCGGAACTCCATGAGCTGGTTGGAGAAAGGTTGTTCCATAATTCCTCGATTCCAGTTATTGTCTCCAGTATGGGGAATTTCCTCATCGTCGTGGGCCCTCCTATTATTTTCCATGTTGGTCCGTCTATCACGGCGATGTGGCTTTGGTTGGTTTCCATGCATGGCGCGCTGCATGTCTTCCAACCTCCTGAATTGGTCATTGAGCAAATCTATATGTTGTTGCAACATATCTTGAAATTGGCGTTGAGAGCCTCGAGATTGATGTGTGCATGCTGAACGGGAAGCACGATCATCGAACTTGTTGTTCGGGCTTCCCAAGCGTTGGTGTACTGGAATCCTGCGTTCTTGAAGGCTCTGGTCACCTCTCTGAGCTGGGAATTCAAGTCGTTCCCTGACAGAAATCCTTCGTGATGGGTTGGGAGACTCCTCAGAAAAGGAGGTAGAGTGCCCATCACATCGACTTCCTGATCCGGGTGCCTGATTTCTCACAGCGAAGATTTGAGCCACAAGTGGAGGCAGTGGTGGACGTTGCATGTCGAGGTCCTGTCTCTGGTTGACAGAGGTTTGTGCAGCGTCTCTTCTCGAGTTTTGCCTCATATTCACCATGGTCGGGTGGGATTAGAAATTTATGGTCCCCACAGTTGGCGTCAATGTTCTGAAGTGGATTCAGAGGGTACCTGGGAATAGGCACGTTACGGTAGATTCTCCTTTGTGCAGCAGCTGAGTTCGTAGCACAGGGGGGTTGGATACCTGCAAAGGAATTCCAACGCTCAAGTCAGGTAGTGCACAATAAGGTTTTTGGGATTGGGTTTAGAGTTACCTTACTAAGATGATTTAGCCTTGTATTTATAGAGCGTGTACAGAATCCTAATGGGATTCTTATCGAATACTGAATGCAGGTAATTTAGGATTAGTATCCTGATGAGGATTGTCTTCCCGTTATTATCAGATATATCCCTGTAAATATGGGATTAAGATATGGAAAGTATCTAACTATTAAGGATATTTATAAATCCTATAATATCGTAAGTTGATAATTGGCAATTACGGATATTTAAGGATTCATCCTCTGCGCGAATCTATCAATCACGATGTCGTATACTGATACTGCTCAAATGCCGTAATCTGTGGTCCAGAATATGTTATGAGTCTTCCTCTACACCAGTTAGGAGAGTCCGATAATGTGCATGCTGAGTTGATCTCATGGAATGGAATCTCAGATCACGGTCCAGAACAAGTGGATTGCTGTAATGAGATATTAAGGAGTTACCAACTGTTACTGGTACAATATGAAGAAGAGAAATATTGAAAAGAAAATTAAAAGGTCATGAGAGTAATACCAACCTGCATATAAATGTGGCAGGAGGGAAAAAGAAGAATTGCACCAGAAGTTGACACCAAAAGTTAGACGCTGAGTTGGCTGAATGGAAGAATAAAAACATAGTTAATATGGCGCTGCAATGGCAACTCCACTACTTTAAGAGAACTGATGTGGCAATTTGAGAGCATACAATATTGCTGATTTATTGATCGCACAGCTTGTGAGCCTACTTTTATATGGTTATAATATATTTCAATATATCATAAAATGATTTTATTAGATTGTATTTTTGTTATAATATTTTTCCTTCTTTTTCCAAAGATTAGTTGAAGCTCAAGTTTTTCTTTTTAAACTTAATTTCTTGTGCCAATATAATAGTAAAAATAATGCAACAACAATATGTCATTCTTTTTATACTTGCAACAATATATCCTAAACTGATTTTAATAAATTATTATATTTTTCTTGTGGTGTTAACTTTTTTATTTGTCATGTGATCATTTAAGATCTTCTTATTTGATTTTATTGTAAATTGAATTCTTAATTAATTTTTAATCAATCAGAATCAATCTTTGTAATGGAGATATTTATTCTTTAATTTTATTATATTATATTTCTTTTAGTCAATTAGAGCGAATTTAATTTAATTTACTCAATCAGAATCAATATTTATTAATGGAGGCGTTTATTCTTTATTTTTATATATTATATTCTTTTGAATAAATCAAAATCAATCTTTATAAGTGGGGACATTTATTCTTTTATTTTATTATTATATTCTTTTGTTTATTAATTTTTCATTCAATTAGTATGCTTTCCTTTTTTTTTTTCTCTTTACTTAGTTTCTGGTGACAACATGTGTTGCATTTCTCATTTAAATTATCAAATTAATTAGTATCAATCATTCTCAAATTGATTCAAGCTTCATTAACAGGAGTATTAAATCCTTAAAATATACATTTTTGTACTTAATGCTAGTTTAAGTGGTAAACAATGAAACAATATCCAAGTAATCAAAAAACAAAACTATGTTCACGTGCTTGTTAGCAAGTACATTACTCCACAACTCATATTGGCAAAACGACTTACAATATATCAATGAAATGAAAAAGGTTTAAGAATTAATTAAAACAATGTGGGAATGCGATAAAAAGGAAGATCTCTAAAAAATATCGTTAAAATAATATCATTATAAGCTTTCTTGCTTTGTGTAATTTATAGCCCAAGTATATGAACATCTCAATCCTAATCAATTTGTTCTTTATTCATGCTCATCTACTATATACATCACAAAATAGTGGTGAGAAAGCATGAAATAAAAGAAGAAATATTGTAACATACTATCATATAATTGCGAAACATGTTCATACCAAAAAAATGTGCCTAGACTAAGAAAGAACATAGAAAAAGGAAAAATTAATTAGTTAAAGTACATGCATGCACCCAATGACATAGAATACTTTGTTTATATTGGACAAGCATATTGCTTCACAAAACATCTTCATTAAATGGTTTGCCAGACATCAATGAGATGAAAAAAACTTAGAATTACCTCAAAAAAAATTGTGAGCAAGAATGAGAAAAAAAAACGAAAATCTGTATTGCTAAAACATAATGGCAAAATAATGATGTTATAAGCTTTCTTACTTCAAGCAATTTGTAACTAAGTATATGAACATCTCAATCTCAATCAATTTACTTCGCATTCATACTCGTTAAATGAACTGCAATACATTAACGGAACAACAAAATTGTGAAAAAGCATGCAAGAAAGGAATATACCTCTTGGGAATTGTTTTAGACCTAACGATGCAAAAATCAATCAATATAATTTATAGTTTAAAATCTTTAATAAGGAAACAATGCATCAATATATTTTATATTGATTTTATTCGATTATTTTTTCCTTGATTGTTCATACTTCATTCAGAATATTCTTTTATAGTTTTGTCCTAAACTAAATCCTAAATTAATTTTCTAATCAATCAAAATTAATATTGACTAATTGAGACATTAATTTTGTTAATTTATTTTATATATATATATATATATATATATATATATATATATATATATATATATATATATATATATATATATATATATATATATATATATATATATATATACAGTATATCTCCTGGGATGAATCCAATTAACTAGTGAGGCGGCCAATTATAAAAGTTAGAGGAAATGTAAATTTTGGTATACTCTTAACATCAATTGGTCCTCTTTTTATATGCCACATCAACTTGCTTTCTAACTGGCAATTAATGTAATAAGTTTTGTCCATTGAATGTTAGTGGAGCTTGAAAGAACACTTTGATGGTCCTTGTGATGTAGTGTGTGTTTGGGATAGTTATAAAAAATTGATTATTTTAATAATTGATTATTGTATAAATTTTTTTTGCTATAATTGATTATAAGAAAAAAAGTTTTATGTTTGGATATGTTAGTTGAAAAATGATTTTTAGTTAATGCTTTTTTTTAGATTGTATAAAAAAATTATTTTTATGTATTAAATTATCAAAATAGGTATAAAATAATTAAAAAATTTATTTGATTGATCAAAAAATTATTTGATTGAGGATAAAATAATATTTACATATCACTGTTAGAAATAATCTCAATAACTTTTTGAAATAATGCTCAACATTCTGCTTATTTTTAAACAGCTTTTTTCTTAAGAAAAAAAATGTTATTGATTTTTTCTCTTACATTACCCAAACATGTTGGTGTTGCAAGCAACAACTTTTTTGGGCAAATGAAAGTATGTTGGGATGGAAATAATCCATCCCAAACATGCTTGTAACATAGTTGATTAAGAGCGGAGGACATTAAGGAAAGTAGGAAGGGTTCGATCCCTCCTCAATACTTTCCAACCCTCTCTTCTTCTCGTCTCTCCTTCCCCATCCTCTGGCCCCACTAAGGGCTACCCAAGGGCCTTACTAGGAGGCCCCTCAACCGGGTTACACTGGGTGGGACCTAGGTATTCAACCAAAAATGCAAAATACCACTTTGATGGCATTCATTGGCATTGAAAGACCACTTTGAGATTTTGCTACAAATAGAGGACCAATGTGATGTTTACTCTAAACCCGAGGACCAAAATCGATATTTACTCTTAAAGTTGAGATATTTAAATAAAATTTTCATAGTTTAAAAAATAAATATATTATACCTTTATTGAAGTTAAGAGCACAATGCTCTTAATTTTTTTATTTATCAATAGATAGAAATTTCATTATTTAAAATGAGTGGGAAACAAAGTTAAATCTAGAGAAAACAACAATCACCAGGATTCTTCCCAAATCATTTCCAATATGCCTGGAAGGATAACAAAAGCTCCTTGGGCGCAATACCTAATAGACAAAGGGATCACAACGTGATGCCTCATGCCCTCTCCTTTTGCCTCATTGTGCAAGGTCCTTTTATTGGGGTTTGGTTTTTAATAGCTTCTTGAATGATTACTTATGCCAGTTGTCCTTTGGCCACTATAAGTTGAGTAACTTTGCCTGATGATTGCTTGACCCTCCATTTGGTTCGGGTTTGATCTGAGCCAGTCAACTTTTCAGCAGAGAATTGCATGCTAACGAGAGGAATGAGCACTGGCTTGTCCTTAGCTAGGTCAATAGATTTAGACACGGCAGCGCCACTAGCAATGTCGCTTGTCTTAATATAGAGCTCATGTTTATTCTGATTGTTGATGACAATAATTGTGTCATTTTATTTGTGTGTTTCTTTAAGTAAAAACTTATTTTATTTATTTGTTTGTTTATTGAGTTTGTGGACCAAAAAACGTATAAAATACACACTTATTAACCTAATGATTATATTAATTTCTCAAGAATAATAGAGCCAATTACAAATTAGTGCAATAGCTTATATATTTAATATGCAAATCCTATTATATATAATTATTGAGAAATAATAACTTTTTTGAGGAGTAGAGGTAGGGGGTACCTACTCGGCCCCTTTGAATCTGTCCCTATATATCTCAGAGGAAGAAAGTATACTACGAAGGAAAAACCCAAGCTCACCTTGTTAAGTTGCCAAGATGGAGATTTGTTCAGAAAATTAGCTAATGTATTTTGGCTAGGATTACCTTTATGTATTTCTATTCTTAATAAGTATCCTTGGTGATTCAAGAAATCTAAGGAATTTAAAATGCAGGGAATTTAATTGCTTTATTTAAATTCCCTTCATTTATAAAATTTTTTGTTTGGATGAAGTAATTAAATTCTCTGACATTTTAAATTCTTTGTTTGGGCAAAGTAATTAAATTCCTTTCATTTATAATTTTTTATTATAAATTTACATTTTAATTATTATTTTTGTAAAACATAATAAAAATAAAATAAAAAATAGAAAAACAACTCAGAAATGCACGGATCTGGATCTGGACTTGGAAGTCACTGGATGGTGTGGTCAGGACGATGGCTGAATAGAGGTGGAGTGAGGCTGATAACGGGAAGACTAGCGACGTGGGAATGGTGTGGCAGGTGAGTTGTGGTGGCATGGTCCAGGTTTGATGACAATGGTAGAGGCGTGCAATGGTGTTAGGTCCGGTCAGGATGACGACGCGGTTAGGGCTCAATAGGGTGAGGACAATGGTGACTATGCAGAGGTGGTGGCTTGTGGCAGCTTGGGTGGAGGCGGTTCAGTGGAGGAAGATGGTTGTTTGGGTTGTGCAGGGATGGATGTTGTGGTGGCTCACGGATGACGGAGGAGTGATCTGGTTCAGAGTCGGAGAGGGGCAGTGGCGCCATGGTGAGTGGCAAAGGATGATTGGGTTTCTTGTGTAGGTTGACAGTGGTGAAAGGGAGGAAGAAAGAGGGATTTTCACAATTCCACCTTTTGAGGAGGAATTTTGAATTCCTTATTTTTGGATACTAGAATACCTTATTAAAATACCTTGGAATTTTCAAAATGATTTTATTAAATATCCAAACAGAGCATTTCATGCTTAAGAATTCTAAATTCTTCCAAAAAATACTTCCCCTTCTCAAAATCTTTCATCCAAACACACACTGAAGGATTTGAGAAAATTTGAAGGACTTTTGAAAATTTACAAGATTTAGGGAATTTGTTAGGATTTAAGAAACTTGAAGGCTAAGGAGTCTTGTAGGCTTGGCAATGGGGTGGATTTTTTTTCTAACCCAACCTAGTCATGCACCCTCAGGTTAATTTTGGATGGAGCGTTTCAAAATTTTGAAGAATTTTAAATACAAGAGATTTCCATTGCATCAATTTAATTTTGTCATTTATAAAATATCTTGTTAGGGTATCTATTCGTGAAGTTGAAATTTCATTACAAAATTTTGCGTCATATAATCATTAAAAACTTGTAACAGGGCCAAAAGAAGATGAAACAAGGTAATGGAGAAGAGGATCAGTTTCCTGAGAAAGGATTGGAGGAAAAGATAGATTAAAGAAAATACTGAAAAGGGTATGCAAGAAATGGGTGAAGACGTTCTCTAGTGGATGAAGGATTTCTTGACTTGTTGGTTTGGGATTCAAGGGTGTCATGTTAAGTTGTCATTGGGTTGTTAGATTTTGATGTCAGAGATTGTCGATCTTTACTATCGGAAATACCATGGACTATGGTGCTAGAATCATCCCTCTCTCTTCACCTAAACCCAAAAACACCATTTACTAGAAGAAAAAACTACAAGAAAAATAATAAAGAGGATTGAGAGTGAAGGTGGAAAACAAAGGAGTGTAGAACTAGACAAAAGTTAAAAATATTCTCAGGAAAATGTTGTGTTTTGTTAGCGGAGGAGGGAGAGGGATTTGAGGGGAAGGGTTGCACGCACTTGTGTGTTATGAACAGGCAGAATAGCCAAATGAGAGAAGAGAGAATGGAGAACAAGAATTTCAAAAATTCTAGCTAATTAAATGGAACTTTAAATTCTCTATTTTGAACAATAAAACACCCTGTTAAAATATCTTAGAATTTTTAAAATCCTTGTCTTAGATACCCAAACAAGATATTTTGCCATACAAAGTTTTAATTCCTCTTTATAAATACATACCCTCCTTAAAAACCCTTATCCAAACACACTCTTAGGGATTAAAACCCGAACTCCCCCATAAGGAAGATATTAAAACCCATACCCTACCCATTTCCATTCTGCAATTATGAATATTGTAAATTAAATTCTTAAAACAGTTAATCACAATTTTAAAATTAATTTCTCATATCATATAAACTAAAAAATATGTTTAGGATAAGAGTTAAACTAGTGAAGAGTTTTTGGTTGACTTTAAACTAGTGAAGTTAAGTTAATATAATTGACTTTATTAGTAACTAAGCTAAGCATTTTGTTTATTTAGATGAAGGGTGTGGGGCAGGGTAGACTAATCCTAAATCTGCATTCGCCTCGCCCCATAGCAAAGTACGTTCTAAGCTCACCCTTTTTGGGTTAGGTAGTTGTGGGTCAGAGTGAAATTGCCAAACCTAGAGTCTTAGTTACCAATGGTTTATGTGAGTGAGTGAGATGAGTCCTTTAGGTTATGAGAGATGGTTCACATAGGGCTTTCTGTTTGGGTTAGGTTTGTGTACTATTTTTCCTCTCATAGTGAAATTGTTATCTTTTGCAATAGACGCGGGCATGGAACTTGTCAAACTACATTAAATTCTTGTCTTTTTTATGCTTATATTGTCATTTGTTAAGTTCCTTTCCTTATTGTTTTGTGCTTTATTTCATTTACTGAATTTGTACCAAAGGTTCCTATTCCACAACAACTATGAGGTCCATTTTCAACTAGTTTCAAAGCTCTTGTAACTCTAGTGTGAGCTTTGTATACGATCCATCAAATATGTTTAGCACAGGGTCAAATCTTAGTGGATTCACAGTCAAGACATTTGATGAAAAAGGAAGCTTCACTCTATGGAAGAAAAGGGTGAAGGACATCAATCATTGCCCAACTAGGCTTGGCAAATAGTGACTGGAAAAAGTTGGAATCGAAGTGTATTATCATGATTAGACCTTGTATTGTTGATAAAATTATCAATAATGCCTTGAATGAAGACACGAAACTCGATGTTTTGGAAAAGATCGAGAAACTCTATTTGGCTAAGAGTTTATCCAACAAGTGGCATTTGAAGAAGAATTTATATTAGTTACAAATGGAGAAAGATACAGACTTGACCTTCTTACTTATTGCATCACTTCTTGATTCTTAAGACAATTTGGTCACCACACTACTGTACGGATAGGATGCAACGAATTTGGAGGATATACATGCATGCCTTTTATACTATGATACTGAGAAAGACATTAGTGAGAAGGATGGATAATGATAATTATTTATCTATTGGAAAAAGAATCGAAAAAGGAATGGAAAAGCACCTAATGAGGCATTTGATTCCAAGCACAGAAGAAAAAGTGCTCCTTGTAATTATTACAAAGAAACTGGTCACATCAAACATAATTGTCTTAATCAAAAGCAAGAGGATGATGAGGGTGGTAGTGCTCTTGATTGCCGATTTGGTTTGGTGAATGGAACTTATGGGGCTACACATGTTCGTTTGGCCTAGATGTTCAAATAATTAGTGGAGCCATGGTTATGGTTGATTCAAGTTGTGTGTAGCTAGTATGCTTGTTGAGGTCAATTGTATTCATTTCCTTGTTTGTAATTGTTGACAAATAAAGGTTCTTCATGATGTTCATGAAGGTTGGTGCTTGACTAGGCTTGGGATATGGTAGAGTTGTTATCAATTTTCAAGGTGTCAAGGCATTCACTAAGTTTGAGATTTGTTGAGAAAATTGAATCATGTGTTTTGACTAGGACTGATTACTTTATTTTTTTTAATTCTTAGTAAGTATCCTTGGTGATTTAAGAAATATGAAGGACTTGAGAAAATTTGGGAATTATTGAAAATTTAAAAGATTAAAGAAATTAGTTAGGATTTAGGAAACTTGGAGGCCAGTGAGTCTTGGATATGAATAAAACCAATGGCCTAGGTGAATAAGAAAGAGGAATTCTTTAGGTTATGAGAGAAGGTTTATAAGGAACTTTGGGTATAGGTTAAGTGTTAAATCCATTGATTACTTTTGTACTGTTTTTCTCTTATATTTATTTCATTTTTTTCTATACTAAGCGTGTAAAATAGATTATAATGAAATATAAAATGAGATATGAAATATTATTGCTTTTTAATTCTTGTTCAGTTGTTAGTTTGGGCTTGACTAAACGTAGTTTTAATGGATCTCGCTCTTTTGCATCATAGGTAAAATTTGTCTGCATTGAGCTCAATTTGTCAAGTGAGCCAAGAAATTCTTGCATCCTTTAGGAGAAACTACAATAATCTCTACCATTAGATTAATGTGAGTCTCACTAATTATGCTGATTTCACTATAATACAAATATAAATTTAATGATGAAGATCTTCCTGCAAGAAAGTAATCTTTTTTTTCCTCAAGAAAATTGTAAAGATTTCTCCAACTATGCCTATTGTGATAATTACTTTTATATTTAATCAAATACATAATAAAATAAGTGAATAATCAACATCTTTCTCCCAATGTAAATATAGTAGGTATAAATAATAAATAAAAAAAGTTAGATACACAGACATTATGCATATAGAAACCTCTTAAGTGAAGAAATTAATGGTCTAACATTTTTTGAGATGTGGGTAAAATATTGGATTAAACAATTTCATCCTTTGATTTAAGTTTTGCGAGTACCTTATAATGGACTCTTTTTTTTATTTGTCAAATAATACTGCTCACTAAATAATCTCCATGACCATGACTAAATTTTCCTCAAATAATGCAATATACATTATACATACATTATTTCAATTCTATACCATTTTTACAGTATGATAAATACTATTCTTATCTCATTTTCTACACAAATACATTTTTTTTATAAATACACAAATACATTTTAATTCTTTCACTTCAACATATCAACATATATGAAAGATGTGATACAACATAATTTAGGGCGTTTGTGAATCAGTTTGAATCGATTTTAAGTTAAAAAGTCAACCAATTTAAACTATGTTATTTACATTGGTTTGGATTAGATTTGACTAGTTACATTTTGAAACCTGAACTAATCCAAACTAACTTAAATCGATTTGGATTTAATTAATTTAATCAGTTTTTTAACCAAAAAAAATTTAAGCCTAAAATTTTGTGAGTTAAAAGTAATTTAACCTATTTAAAAGAAAAAATTAAAAGGAAATAAAAAATAGAAATAGCTCATTTTGCTACCTAAATAATATTTGATAACATGAAGTGAGAGAAGGGTATAAGAAATTAGAATTGCTATAAGTAAAAATATAAATTCAATAACAAACAAATACATTATATATTATTGATTGGTTTGGATTGGATTGGATCAGTTTTAAAAATCAAAATCTAAAATTGATCGTGTTCCATATGGGATTTGAGCCTAACTGGGCCAAGCCCGAGAATAATGAGACAATGACCATACACAATAAACAAAAGGAATGTCCCCTACCAAGGGATATAGGAAATGTCAACTCAAGGTAAGAAAGGTGTCAATAAGCTTCCTCCTACCACTGGAATGACTAATCTACCCCTATATCAACTTGGTATCCATGACACTCACTCCTCTATAAATAAGACACTATAGCTTCATGGTAAAGATCTTTTCTCTCATCCTCTACTCTTGGAGCCTTAGCTTACTTGAGCATTGGAGTGTCTTTGCAAGTACTTAACCCTCTGCACCAACACTCAAAGGAGCCACTGGAGTGAAGAACTTTCTGTCTAAGGAGCTTATAGTCCCCCGAAGGTCTAGTTCAAAACATTAGCACCGTATGTGAGAATCGTATAAATTGTTATTCCCACTCTTCTCTCATGGAAAACACACGTAAGAAGACAAATACAAACTAAGAACAACAATAAGATGGTGCGGAGGCCTCTATGACATAAGTCATGTTCACGGTGGGCGAATTGCCAGCCCTTGCATGCGTTCAATAGTGGAACTGGTGCAACTTGCCACCCAAAAAGTCTAACCAGTTTTGACCCCAGCTTGCCCAACTCTAGGAGTTGGGACTTTGGCTCCTCCATCTCTTACAAACTAGGAACTTTCTGATATGCTTACAAAGTAGTAGGAACAAATAGCTGACCTCTAACGAATGATGACACGAGAATAAGTAGCTCAAAATAATATGGAAGCTCATGTGGATCATGGAGCACGAGTTGACAAACAACCTGAGGCTAACCGTGAACCACAAAGAAGGAACGAGCCCTTTGCGACCTCAGGCACTACTAAATAGCTAAAGGGCCACTATTGTTTCAGTTATTCATTCTCCAACTTTATCATAGGAGTCATGCTGCCAAAGGGTTTCAAACCCCCACCATAGAGGCATATGATGGGCCTACAGACCCCAAAGAGTCATTGGACACATTCATGTTGTCTATACTGCTTGTGGGGGCATCTAACCCCATCATATGCCAAACTTTCCCCTCTACCTTAAAGAAAACCACCCTCAAATGATTTTCCTTCCTGCCCTCTAGGTCTATTTATGACTTTGACGAGCTGTCTAAAGCTTCATGACAAACTTCACCACCATTAAAGTATAGCCCAAGACTATATCCAAAATCCTCAGTCTTAACCAGGGAAAGGATGGACCACTAAGGGACTTCATGACATGGTTCGACAAGGCCTTACTCGAGGTTCGAGACTTGAACCAACATATGACTATGCATGCAATCATCCTTGGTCTCCGACTTAGAGACTTCACAAAATCGTTGACCAAAAAGACACTTCAGAACCTAGATGAATTGAAGAGCCATTATGAGAAATACACAAACATGTAAGAGGTTCTGAAAGTGAAGAATAAAGCTTATAGAGAGGTAGAACCATCCCAAAAGAAGAACAAAGAGCCTAAGTGAAGGGGACTTAAGAATAGCCCAAGGGGCCACCTCGGGGGAAATTTGATGACTACACCTCCTCAAGGTTTCCCATAGTAAAATCCTTGAGAAGATGTATTATATAGAACTCTCTGAGATCCCTAAATCACAGACCCTTAGACCTCAGGGATGGGTAGACAAGTCCAAGTATTGAAACTACCATAATGGGTACAGGCATAGCATGGAGGAATGTGTAGACCTCCAAGATGTAATAGAAATCCTGATACAACGGGGTAAGTTTCATAACTATGTTAAAAGATCCAGATACAATAACCCCTAAGGTATCAAAGAAGAGAAGGAAGGAAAAGAAGTTACAATCCACGACGTCAGACCCCATTGCGTTAGGACCTATCGCCTCCACGAAAGTATGCTCAACATCAAAGAGAATGCTCCCCTCAGAGAGAACATTGGTGAGATGGCGAGATCATGAGAACGATAAACACCATCTTGGGAAGCTTTGTTGGAGGATGATAGTCAAAGTTTGCTAGAAAGAAACACTTGAGGTAGGTGTCAAGTGTTTCATCTTGGCCAACATTTAAAAAGAGGATCAGATCTTGGAGCACCTCAGTCATTAGTTTCATAGATGAGGATGCTAAGGGAGTGATCCCCAGCAATAATGATCCAATGGTCATTACAGGGATTATAGCTAATGCACGATTCAAGCGAATCTTCGTGGATTAAGGGAACTTAGTGGATATCCTTTTCGTGGACTATTTCGGCCATTTCGGTCTCCCATTCTCTGACTTGAAAGCATTTGACATAAATCTGATAAGGTTTTTAGGGGGAACGTGAGACCAAAAAGATATGTGGAATTGTACTTAACTCTAGGGATATGTTTTGAGGAGAGAAATAAAAAAATCCTAGAAAAGAGAGTGAAGATGAAATTTTTTATAGTTGACTGCCCCTGAGTTTACAACATGATCTTGGGAAGGTCATCCCTAAATGCCTTTGGAGTTATTGTTTCCATGCATCACTTAGCCATAAAGATCATCTCGGACAAAGGCAAAGTGGTTACAGTGAAGGCAGACTAGGCAGCAACATGGATCTTAGTTGAGCCTCGAGACGGACAATAGGAAAAGCCACCTCGCAGAAAGAAGCTAACTTCCTTGATGATGGAAGAGTTATATATCTATGCTTAAATGAATGAGAAAATGCCACAACCTAATGGCCAACAGATAGAGGTTCAACTCGGACTTGGTCCCAAACAAGTCACCAAGATTGAGGCCAGCCTCTCTGAAGAAGAAAAAGAAGAATTGAAGCTTTTCTTGTAGAAAAATGAAGACCTCTTCATCTACCATTAAAGACAGTGGAAGACATGTCTGGGCTGGACTCCGACTTCATTTGCCATTAATTATCGGTTCCCCTAAATGCCAAACTAGTGTCAAAAAAGAAAATGAAAGTGCGGCCAGAATGCCAAATAATAACTGAAGAATAGGTTAATGAGCTCCTAAGCGTGAGTTTTATAAGGGAGGTGGCCTACATCACTTGGCTCTCTAATGTGGTTCTAGTTAAGAATTCTTTAAGGAATGATGCATGTGCATAGACTACATGAACCTCAATAAGGCCTACCCTAAAGAACCTTACCCGTTGCCAAACATTGACAAGTTAGTGGATGACTCATCTAGTCATAAGTACTTGTCTTTTATGGAGGCATATTCGAGATATGATTAAATCCCAATGCATCCAAAAGGTGAAAAAAAAATATCCTTTATAGTAGAAAGAGCAACTTACTACTACAGGGTGATGTCATTTGAGCTAAAGAACAAGGGAGCAACTTACCAAAGAACGATGAATTAGCTTGCTTGAGATCCTAAGGAAACAAAGAAGCTAGTTTGAACATTGATATGACATGTTCTAGTGGATGACAAGCTCTATTGCCAAGGTTTTTTTTATCTTTTTGCTAAAGTGCCTCGTCCTAGTGGAAGCCCAATATATCCTAGTAGAAATCAATGAGGGATATTGTGGCCAACACCTGGGTGGAAGAGCCTTAGTGGAGAAAGCCTTGATAGCAGGATACTTTTGGCTAACCATGTCAGCTTTATGCTCCACCTGAAGAACTCCTCACTATATCAGTTCCTTGGTATTTTTGTAAGTGGGATTTGGACCTCTTAGGACCTTTCCTCTAAGCACCAAGCTAGCTGAAATATCTGATTGTAGCGGTGGATTATTTCATAAAGTGGATCGATGCAGAATCCTTGGCCACCATGATAGTAGAAAAGGTCAAGAAATTTTTGAAGAATAACATTATCTGCCAATTTGGGATTTCAGATATCATAGTCACTGATAACAGAACTCAATTCATGGACAAAGAGTTCAGAATGGCATGCTCTGATCTCCACATCAAATAGCACTTCACCTCGATGGAACACCCTCAGGCCAACGGACAGGCCGAAGCTGCCAATAGGGTAATCCTCTAAGGTCTGAAGAGAAGTGATAATTATGGTTTTTAAAATATTAATATCCATAAAATTACCTTATTAATGATGTCTAGATTGTAATTAAGTGGTCTTAGCACTCATTTAGATCATTGAGTTGAATTGGGCTTTAAAGCAAATTTTTGGATTTTAATGCATATTGACATTAGTTTAGTATTTTGACAATAACTTGAGTTGTAGATCTCTGATTTTGATGTTCTTTATATGCTAGGAAAGATGAGAAAAAGATCTACAAGTTTTGTGAAATGTCAAATTGGAATATTTGAATGTTTAAGTGGTCAAATACATACTTGAAGTTGGACCAGCGGTATTGTTACGAATTTTGGACACACCTTCACTATTTTGGGCATATCTCACTCATTTCAAGCCCAAATTAAGCATGTGAGCACTCCTTCGAAAGCTTACTTCAAAGGCTATCTGATGAACTTGATTTGAATTATAGATTGTGACAGAAATCCAAAAGATGGAAACGTGAAAAAAGTGAAAAAATAATTCATTGGAAGGTGGGAGACACACTTTCATCCAATGGGAGACACACTTTCATAATGAGAAAATAATTCATTGGAAGGTGGGAGACACACTTTGATAATGGATGAATAATTAACAAAAGTGGGTGAACCACTTTTGACTCTTAGGGGATGATTAAGAGGAAAGCAATCAGATTTGTGATAAAATAATGGAGAGTTTCTACGTAGAAGGGTGGTTATTGTAGTTTTAGTTTTTGATTTGGAGATTTCTCTTCCTCTCCTCCTCTCTCTTTGTTATTTTCATTTTTGTAGAGTTCTTGAAGGTTCTCCAACGGTGATGGCTATAGAGAGCTAAACTTCTTTAATCAATCCAAGAGATTGACATTCTTGATGATTAATCTTGAGATCTTGTTTTAATTGTTATAAATTCATCTATTAATCAAGTTTCTCTTTCTCTTCTTCTTTTGTTTAAATTCTGATTTAATGCTTAATTTGATTGAGATTTGCATATATTAATTGCATAATTATCATGTGCCAAGAGATGAATTCAGAGGCTAAACAATTCATCAAAGGTGTTTGATGAATGTTTAGCATGGTTGAATCTTGATTTTTAAGTTAATTTGAGTTTTGGATGGATGCTTAATTTGTCTAACCTTAATTAATTAAATTCTAAAAGCATTTCTAGTAGAAGATCCATGGATCATTGAGAGGCGTCTTAATATGATCTAAGACCAAGGATTTGGTTGATAGTTGAACGGATTTATAAAGATCAAGGATGGATTAAAATCAAGATTGGTTAATTCTATTGGATTAGTTGTTTTCTTAATTTTATTTATTCATTTTAATTGCTCTTTGTTGTTTAATCTTGCAAAACTTTCCCCCCTGTTTATTAACCTCTTAATCTGACTTCATAATTAGAGTGATCTACGGGCTCGACCCGGTGTTACCTTATGATGCAAGTAGTTTTGGTAAATCGGTTATAAATTGATTTAAATTTGGTAATCTCGACAGTTATCAAGGAGACTCGTAGATGCTAAATGAGAATGGGCAGAACAGTTAGGGCATGTGCTTTGGGCTTATCAGGCAACTCCTCACTCTAATACAGGGGAAACTCCTTTCAAGCTTATATATAGTTACGAAATGATGATCTTAGTAGAAATTGGGGAACCAAGTTGGAGGCAAGAGCATTTCTCATAAAAGCAAAATGATGAATTACTCCGAGAGAAAGTCGACCTCACCTAAGAGCAATGGAATATAGCCTTTATCAGAAAAGTCACTTTCAAACTTTGAACCACCCAAAGATACAATAAGCGAGTTTCCCCTAGAAGTTTTGAAGTAGGGGACCTTGTCTTAAGGAAGGTGATAATCAGAGGGCAAAACACAAGGGAAGGGAAGCTAGCCCCCAACTGGGAAATCCCTTACTAGATCATGAAAGTATTGGAGAAAGGATTATACAAGATCACTAATCCTACATAAAGGGAATTGCCAAGGTCTTAGCACGCTTCCAACATAAAGAAATATTACAACTGAACATGATTTAGATTTCTTAATTTTGTGAAAGTCAATGTGTAAAAAAAAAGATCATATTAATGAGAATGAGCCATATTCAGTATAATCACTCACTTAGTTTCTTTATCTTTTACAAACCAAGAATGCACGAAGCCGCTAAATGGACATTAGATCCTAAAGCACTAAGTCAAAAAAGCTAAGTTAGAGGATCTCAGATCCTAACTTAAGTTAGTTGCTAAAGGGATCTTGAATCCCTTAAGCAATCAGTGGAAAACTAAGTTAGAGAATCTTCGATCCCAACTTAAGCTACTTGCTAAGGGATCTCAGATTCCTAAAGCATTTTCAAATAAAAAGCTAAGTTAGAGGATCTCGAATCCCAACTTAAGCTAGTTGCTAAAGGTTTTCAAATCCTTAAAGCATTTTCAACTAAAATGCTAAGAGGATCTTGGATCCCAATGATGAACCGTCAACATATCATATTTTTACGGTTCAATTCCTTAGTTTTTCATATTCTTTTCATTTATTTTTATTGAATTTTGTTCGTAAATTTTGTTATATTTTTAGTATTGTTTGATTGTATTTTTATTAAGTGTTTTGTGTGTTTTTGTCAGGTAATTACACTTAGAGAAGACTGGACATTCAAAGGAGCAAGAAAAAGTGAAATTTTCATTAGCGTCCAGTGCCTAAACGCTAAGAGTGGAGCGCTTGAGCGCCCAAAGTGTATGCAACAGCGTTGATTTAGTGTTCCAGCGCCTGAGCGCTGGGTGAGGAGCACCTAAGCGCCCAAGAGGTAGCAGTGTACATCTGGACTTAAGTGGTTGAGCACCCAAGCATTCAGAACTAAGCGCCTAGGCGCTGGTTGTGTAACAGACCACATGATTTTCAATATATAGGAAAAGTTATACCAAATTCAGCACAGACAAATAGAGACAGACATTGAGCACATTACGCAAAAAATTCCTAATCCTGAGAGAATTGTTTTGTAGTAGCAGACCTTGGAGGACGACTTCAAAGTGAGAATTCGATTCTTGAAGGTTTGAATATCATAATCTCCATTAAAGGGGTTTTGATTTCTCTTTTTTTCTAGTTTTCTCCCTTTTTTTGGGTTTTCTTTCCATGGGTTTATATCTTGATATATGTTTGTTTGTATTGAACATAAGTAGCTAAACCCATAGCTAGGGCTATGAGGGATATTGTTATCCTAATTATTTGGGTTTGATTTCTAATTTGATTAAGGTAATTTCTTTAGGGTTTATCATATTGCTTGCATTCTTGTCATAACCTGATCACTTTTTACATGTGTTAATTCATTGTTTGACTAGTGACCATCCACATTCAATGAGTGAATCTATATGGTAAGCCTAGGATTAGATTGGTGAATGACCAAACATCAATTTTTTCTACCAATAGAATTAACAAGTATATTAATTCATCTCTCGAATTGAAGCTTAATACATTCTTAATTAATTCAACTAAATGACCAAATAGGTGATTTAATTTAGGAATAGAATATTGTTTCATCCATGAACATTGGGATTCAATAGCATGTAAGAGAATATTGACAAAAGAATTACCTTACATCACGAATGAAAGAAAATATGAATAATTGGATTCAAGTGAACCTTGCGCCCTAGTCTCTCTCTCATTGATTATATATATATATTTTTTATTGTTCATTATTTTTCTTTATTTATTTTTTACTTTTAATTTGGATTTCTTCATACACTTTTGATTTTCTGGATAAAAAAAGTTTTTGCGAATCTGGTAATTACCACTTATTCCTCGTGGGATCGATAACTGGGACTCAAGTCCTATATTACTTGGCGATAGAATGTACTTGCTCTTAGTGTATTTTACGCACACCAAGTTTTTGGACTCAGATCAGTCAGTTGGCCACTTTGATGCCAGAAAGGGGACCAGGGTCTTTTCCTGGTAATACCAAGCCTAATCCAAAGGAACATGTGAAGACAATTACCCTGAGAAGTGGTAAGGAGCTTGAGAATCTTCCCAAGATGGTAAGGAGCTTGAGAATCTTCCCAAGAATAAGGAGGAGAAATTTCAAGAGTATGAAGATACTTTTGATGAGCCAGTCACTGCAGAAAAGGAGAAGGCAAGTGAAGCACCCTCCGTAGTACAGGTAAGTGAACCACAAAAGTCGTCCATTCCATTCCCTCAGAGGCTCAAGAGCACTTAGCAGGACAAGTAATTTGCAAAATTCTTGTAGATGTTTAAAAAATTATAAATTAACATTCCGTTTGTAGAAGCTATCTCCCAAATGCCAAAATATGTAAAGTTCTTGAAGGAGATACTTTCAAACAAATGTAAGCTTAAGGAATATGAGACAGTCAGACTAAATGAGAAGTGTTTTGTCATTCTTTTGAAAAAGTTACCACCAAAATTAAAAGATCCAGGGAGTTTTACTATTCCTTGCTCTATTGGTAATTTTTATTTTGAAAAAATATTATGTGATTTAGGTGCTAGTATAAATTTAATGCATTTCTTTGTGTTTAAGAAATTAGGTATGCAAGAACCTAAGCCCACAAATATTTCATTACAGCTAGCTGATAGATCCATCACTTACCCTCGTGGAGTATTAGAAAATGTTTTGGTAAAGGTGGATAAGTTCATTTTTCCAACTGATTTTATTGTATTAGACATGGAGGAGGACTTTGAGGTCCCAATCATTCTTGGGCATCCATTCCTTACTACTGGAAAGACTATGATTGATGTCTATCAAGGGAACTTGACCTTACGATTAAATGATGAGGAAGTAGTTTTTAATGTTTTTAATTTTGTTAAACATCCTAATTCCTTTGATTCATGTAATTGCATTGATTCTACTGATGTTTTGGATAATGTTGTGAATTTACATTTGCAGGAATCTATGAATGATGATGTTCTTGAGAGGGTCTCGACCATGGCCGTCATTGACCTTAAGGATGATGAAGAGGTCATGAGAATGATAATACTGTTAGAAGTGGGCATGTCTGTGGACAGAAGAAGAACTTGGGGCATTATGAGGATTTGGATAGGAAGAACATTCCTACCCCAAAACCCTCAATTGAGGAGCCTCCCGAACTTGAACTCAAGTTTCTTCCTTCTAATTTAAAGTATGCTTTTTTGGATCTCCATCATCTTTACTTGTAATTATTTCTGATTTGCTTTCAGGTCCAATGGAGGAGAAACTCGTGAGAGTGTTAAGGGAGAACAAGAAGGCATTTGGGTGAACCATTTATAACATTATGGGCATCAGCCTTACCATATACACCCACAAAATTTACATAGAGGTGCAAAATAAGCCACTTGTGCAACTACAGAGGCGTCTTAACCCCAACATGAAAGAGGTTGTGAAGAATGAGGTAATAAAGCTTCTCGGCGTAGGTATTATCTACCCCATTTTTTATAGTCCTTGGGTTAGTCCGGTGCAAGTGGTGCCTAAAAAGGGGGTACCACCATAATAGAAAATGAAAAGAAGGAACTTATAACTGTTAGAAATGTGACAGGGTGGCGTATGTGCATTGATTATAGGAAATTGAATGATGCCACTCGAAAATATCATTTTCCATTGTCCTTCATTGATAAAATGTTAGAGAAACTTTTAGGTTATGCATTATTTTTGTTGCTTGGATGGATATTCTGGCTATATGCAAATACCTGTGGCACCTGAGGATCAAGAGAAAACCATTTTCACATGTCTGTATGGTACAGCTCTTTACCATGGTATGTTGATTTTGTAAACTTCCTCGCAGGTAATATCTTTCCACTGGATCTCAGTTATCAATAAAAGAAGAAATTCTTATATGATGTTAGGCATTATTTATGGGAGGATCCATACCTGTTTAGAGTTTGTGTTGATAATGTTATTAGAAGATGCATTCATGGTAGTGAGAGTCATTCCATTCTTGAACATTGTCATGCTAAGGAAACTGGTGGCCACTTCAGTCCCACCAGAACTACACAAAAGGTTTTACAATATGGGTTTTATTGGCCAACTTTGTTTAAAGATGCGTTTGAATTTGTTCGATCTTATGATAAATGTCAGCACAGTGGTAACATATCTAGGAGACATGATATGCCATTGAATAACATCTTGATTTGTGAAATTTTTTATGTCTGGGGCATTAATTTTATGGGTCCTTTCCCAAAATCTTTTTTCTAATCAATATATACTTGTTGTTGTGGATTATGTTTCTAAATGGGTTGAGGCCATGGCGTTGCCTACTAATGATGCTCGGGTGATGGTACGATTTTTGAAAAGAAATATTTTTACTCGATTTGGTACACCCCGAGCAATCATAAGTGATGATGGCACTCATTTTTGCAAGAAACAATTTGATAATCTTTTGAGCAAATATGGTGTCACCCATAAAGTCGTCATTCCGTATCATTCGCAAACAAGTGGCCAAGTGGAGGTTTCAAATCGTGAATTGAAAAAGATTTTGAAAAGAACTGTTAATGCATCCCGTAAAGATTGGTCTTCAAAGTTGGATGATGCATTGTGGGCCTATAGGACTGCATTCAAAACACCCATTGGCATGTCCCCTTATCGACTTGTGTTTGGTAAAGTTTGTCACTTACCTGTGGAATTGGAACATAGAGCTTATTGGGCACTTAAATTTTTGAATTTTGATATGAATGCTACAGGTGCACAGCGACGTAACCAACTCAATGAGTTAGATGAACTTCATCTTAAGGCATATGAGAATGCCAAGTTCTATAAGGAGAGAACAAAGAAGTGGCATGACATGCGTATCAAACATCGTGAGTTTAAGATTGGGGATCAAATTCTTGTTTATAACTCACATCTTCATCTCTTTCCAGGTAGGCTGAGGTCGAAATGGTATAGATTATATAAGGTTATTCGAATCTTACTGTATGGTGCTCTTGAAGTGATGAAAGATGGCCAACAACCTTTCAAGATAAATGGGCAACGAGCAAAACACTATGAAAAAGGAGTGGAGACTGAGCACCACTCTATCCGCCTCACCTAGGCATGATACTAGTCCAACGTTGAGCTAATGACGTTAAACAAGCGCTTCACAGGAGGTAACATGTGTTTCTTCTTTATTTATCTTCTTTTAATTTTTTTTATTTTTTTTACTTTTGTTTTTCTTTTAGATGCTACCCATGTGTTTTGGGATTTTCAGATTCTGTTGCAGCACTGATTCTTATGCTTCTTTTATGTCTGATATTGTATCATTGTCCATCAGGTTGTGTTATTCTTTTCTTTACTTTTTTTATTTCTTTTTCTTTCACATTGAGGACAATGTTTATCTTAAGTGTTGGGAGGTATTTTTCAAATTTTTTGTCAAAAAAAAAATTTGTCAAAAAAAAAGAGTGCGCGCTCAAGTGCTTAAAGATAGACCACTTAAGCGCGAGAGAGAAAAAAATTCATGAGAGCGCGCTCATGTGCTCAAAGATAGAGCGCTCAAGCGCGAGTCTGACAGCATTAGTTAAACTCAAAATGAACAGAGAGCGCTCAAGCGCTCTGCTTCGTCTTCTCCGTTCCGTCACTGTTCTTCATCTTCCCCTCTCTATGTCTATTCCAAATTTGTTCACCTAGGTTTGCTAAATTGGTTTCTTTTCTTCTTCATTCACCATTTCTATTCCTTCATCCTAAATCAACAAGCGTTTAAGAGAGGAAATTCCTCACTACGCATTTCTACCATTGACGCGTTTAAGCTTCTCCTCTAGCACCCACTCACTTTTCTCACCTTTTTGTTTCAATTTTTCACTCATTAAGGTATGTTCATCTATCATTCATCTCAATTTCGTGTTCTATTATGTTGATTTCATGGATTGTGTAAATTGGGGATTTAGGTGCATTCTTTATGTCCAACACCCATTCAGCATCCTCCTTGCAAAGCACACTAAGGACGAAGTCGGGATCCAACTGTCTCCTAAGTAAATCATGGTAGCCACATTGCCCATGATGATCATACTTAAGACCAAAATATATGTTCAACACATCCTTTTTGAAATTCTTAGGCGTTCCGTCACTGTTCTTCGTCTTCCCCTCTCTGTGTCTCTTTGAAATTTGTTCACACAAGTTTGCTAAGTTAGTTTATTTTCTTCTCCATTCACCATTTCTATTCCTTCATCGTAAATCAACAAGCGTTTAAGGGAGGAAATTCCTCACTACGCATTTCTGCCATTGACGCATTCAAGCTTCTCCTCTAGCACCTACTCACTTTTCTCACCTTTTTGCTTCAATTTTTCACTCATTAAGGTATGTTAATCTATCCTTCATCTCAATTTCGTGTTCTATTATGTTGATTTCATGTATTGTGTAAATTGGGGATTTAGGTGCATTCTTCATGTCCAACACCCATTCAGCACCCTCCTTGTAAAGTACACTAAGGACGAGGTCGGGATCCATCTGTCTCCTAAGTAAATCATGGTAGCCACATTGCCCAGGATGATCATACTTGAGACCAAAATATGTGTTCAACACATCCTTTCTAAAATCCATAGGCGTTCCATCACTGTTCTTCATCTTACCCTCTCTGTGTCTCTTCGAAATTTGTTTACACAGGTTTGCTAAGTTAGTTTCTTTTCTTCTCCATTCACCATTTCTATTCCTTCATCCTAAATCAATAAGCGTTTAAGGGAGGAAATTCCTCACTACGTATTTCTGCCATTGACGCATTCAAGCTTCTCCTCTAGCACCCACTCACTTTTTTTCACCTTTTTGCTTCAATTTTTCACTCATTAAGGTAATGTTCATCCATCCTTCATCTCAATTTTGTGTTCTATTATGTTAATTTCATGGATTGTGTAAATTGGGGATTTAGGTGCATTCTTCATGTCCAACACCCATTCAGCATCCTCCTTGCAAAGCACACTAAGGACGAGGTCGGGATCCAGCTGTCTCCTAAGTAAATCATGGTAGCCACATTGCCCATGATGATCATACTTAAGACCAAAATATATGTTCAACACATCCTTTTTGAAATTCTTAGGCGTTCCGTCACTGTTCTTCGTCTTCCCCTCTCCGTGTCTCTTTGAAATTTGTTCACACAGGTTTGCTAAGTTAGTTTATTTTCTTCTCCATTCACCATTTCTATTCCTTCATCGTAAATCAATAAGCGTTTAAGGGAGGAAATTCCTCACTACGCATTTCTGCCATTGACGCATTCAAGCTTCTCCTCTAGCACCCACTCACTTTTCTCACCTTTTTGCTTCAATTTTTCACTCATTAAGGTATGTTAATCTATCCTTCATCTCAATTTCGTGTTCTATTATGTTGATTTCATGGATTGTGTAAATTGGGGATTTAGGTGCATTCTTCATGTCCAACACCCATTCAGCACCCTCCTTGTAAAGTACACTAAGGACGAGGTCGGGATCCAGCTGTCTCCTAAGTAAATCATGGTAGCCACATTGCCCAGGATGATCATACTTGAGACCAAAATATGTGTTCAACACATCCTTTCTGAAATCCATAGGCGTTCCATCACTGTTCTTCATCTTACCCTCTCCGTGTCTCTTCGAAATTTGTTCACACAGGTTTGCTAAGTTAGTTTCTTTTCTTCTCCATTCACCATTTCTATTCCTTCATTCTAAATCAATAAGCGTTTAAGGGAGGAAATTCCTCACTACGTATTTCTGCCATTGACGCATTCAAGCTTCTCCTCTAGCACCTACTCACTTTTCTCACCTTTTTGCTTCAATTTTTCACTCATTAAGGTATGTTAATCTATCCTTCATCTCAATTTCGTGTTCTATTATGTTGATTTCATGTATTGTGTAAATTGGGGATTTAGGTGCATTCTTCATGTCCAACACCCATTCAGCACCCTCCTTGTAAAGTACACTAAGGACGAGGTCGGGATCCAGCTGTCTCCTAAGTAAATCATGGTAGCCACATTGCCCAGGATGATCATACTTGAGACCAAAATATGTGTTCAACACATCCTTTCTGAAATCCATAGGCGTTCCATCACTATTCTTCATCTTACCCTCTCTGTGTCTCTTCGAAATTTGTTCACACAGGTTTGCTAAGTTAGTTTCTTTTCTTCTCCATTCACCATTTCTGTTCCTTCATTCTAAATCAATAAGCATTTAAGGGAGGAAATTCCTCACTACGTATTTCTGCCATTGACGCATTCAAGCTTCTCCTCTAGCACCCACTCACTTTTTTTCACCTTTTTGCTTCAATTTTTCACTCATTAAGGTATGTTCATCCATCCTTCATCTCAATTTTGTGTTCTATTATGTTAATTTCATGGATTGTGTAAATTAGGAATTTAGGTGCATTCTTCATGTCCAACACCCATTCAGCACCCTCCTTGCAAAGCACGCTAAGGATGAGGTCGGGATTCAGCTATCTCCTAAGTAAATCATGGTAGCCATATTGCCAGGATGATTATACTTGAGACCAAAATATGTGTTAAACACATCCTTTCCAAAATCCATAAGCGTTTCGTCACTGTTCTTCGTCTTCCCCTCTCTATGTCTCTTCCAAATTTGTTCACACAGGTTTGCTAAGTTAGTTTCTTTTCTTCTCCATTCACCATTTCTATTCCTTCATCCTAAATCAGCAAGTGTTTAAGGGAAGAAATTCCTCACTATGCATTTCTGCCATTGACGCGTTCAAGCTTGTCCTCTAGCACCCACTCATTTTTCTCACTTTTTTGCTTCAATTTTTCACTCATTAAGGAATGTTCATCTATCCTTCATCTCAATTTCGTGTTCTATTATGTTGATTTGATGGACAATGACACAATGTCAAGCATAAAAGAAGTACAAGAATCAGCGCTGTAACAGAATCTGAAAATCTCAAAACACATGAGTAGCATCTAAAAGAAAAAAAAAACAACAAAAATAACGAAGCTATTCCCCACCCCAAACTTAAAAGAAACAGCGCCCCCACTGAACAAACAATAAAATGCAAATAAAAGACAGGACAAAAAAATAAAAGTGAAGGGCAAAAAAAACTCATTGTGTTGTCGTGAAATCAATCTTGCTCTTCGTCACCAGGATCATCCTCTTCATCATCTTCACCTAACTTATTAAAGTTAATGTTCGCCATGATCTCCTCATCGATCATAGGAGGATCTCCTTAAGGTGCAGTATCGGGGTTCAAATGCTCTGCTATGTCACGCAATAATTGGATAGTGTAGTTGAATTTCCTCTAGTTTTGGTGTTGCACACGCTCCAATCTATCCAATCGTTGGGCAGTGGTGAGAATCCGACGAGGTTGCCTGGCTGCTGGTTCGGGAGGTTGAAATACTGGGGCTACTAATGCTGCTACATCTTTTAAAAAGTACCTGTCAATTATTGATACAATGATTGAAGGTGCAGGTCGGATAAGTTGATCTCCAGTAATGTGAATGTCCTTCGCAGAGCATAGACTGGTGATGAGAGATGGATATGGTAGGCTTCTAGAAGTCTCTTATGTCATACGCATATGAAAAGCTATAACCCTCCCAATATCAACCACAACACCAGTCACAATAGCGAAGACAAGCAACACCCTCTTGACCGGTACTTCTGAGGTGTTGGAGCATAGAAGGATGTTGGATTGAGCAAAGGTGCACCAAACCCTTAGGATTGGTTTAAAATCTACTTTCTTCAAAAATCTAGGTGTATTCTTCATGTCCAACACCCATTCAGCACCCTCCTTGCAAAGCACACTAAGGACGAGGTCGGGATCCAGCTATCTCCTAAGTAAATCATGGTAGTCACATTGCCTAGGATGATCATACTTGAGACCAAAATATGTATTCAACACATCCTTTTCGAAATCCATGGGCATTCCCCTCACTATAGTCTAATAATGGTTAACTTCATCGGAGTCAACAAAAGCATTGGCGTAGAACTCACGAACCAATGTCTGAGACCCTGGATCTGAGAGTTGGCACAGCCTGCCCCGTTGTCGCAGGGTCAGCGATCTCACTGTTGACGACTTCCCATAGATAACGGATCCCAGAGAAATCGATGATTGAGGGGTAGAGGACAGAGACCTGGGCAAGAGCGTTCTCAAAGGATTCCTTGGTGGAATTCTCCTAGTCCTTTGAAAATTCCTTTTTCTTCTCTACCTAGGCTAGCTTTGTGCCCTCGAACTCTACAACCTTCTCCTCAGCGGCCTCCGCCCTAGCTTTCTAGTCCTCTGTCCAAAGTTATTCATCTTAGTTTCAAACTTTTTAGCCTTGTCCATCTAGCCCACCGCCGTCAAGTCCTCATATAGAACCTTCTGGTCAACAACCTATAGTTCATCCTAGACCTCGATGAGACTCTTATGCAGCTCATTTTTCTCGGTTTCTAGTTTCGAAACTTTATCCCAAGAAGTATGGAGGTCGACCACCAGCATGGTGATCTTCTTCGTGTCCATGATGGATGTCTCCAGGTACTAAAGAATGCTGACCAGTTGAAGGTTCGACTTCACTGCCTTAAAAAAAGGTTAAATGGAAAATACTACTTCAAGGCCATGATATCCTCCTCGATCCTAAAGAAAGAGTTTGTGTAACGCCATAAAAATTTCTTATTTCATGATAAACACTCATTTTATAATATTTGTAATTTTTATGAATTTTTCTAGATTTTTTCCAAGACTGTTGATTATTTTAATATATTTTTTGATTTGCGTATGACTTGTGCGGAGCCGGGAAAATAAAATATTTTTCCCGAGGTTGGTAAACCTTGAACTGTGAAAACGTCGACGGGGGATCTTACCAAACCCTTGGCTGGACATAGTTTACGAGGTTTACATTTTTTGAGATTTTATCTAATAAATAAAATTGTGGTACATTTTGTTAAATAGAAATTTTACAGTACGCCCTATTATTCATCGGACAATAAATACTGGCTTTGTGAACTATAACAATTATCTATTAGGTAATAACTTGTGGTAAAAATTCTTATCACCTTATCTAGAAATTTACTTTATGTCACATCAAGTTAACTTTTCAAAAAGGTGAAGAAGGAGGAAGCTTCCTAGCAACTTCCTATTGGCTCGTTAGAGAAGCCAATTTTCCCTCCCTCCTTGTGGTGAAGCACACGGCCATGCATGCCAAAATGTCACCCAAAAAGTTTCAATTTTCACTTAAAACAAATTTTTTCTTTTCATTTCAACTTTACTATCACTTTCTCTCTCTACCATCTCTCTTCTATCTTTTTCTCTCAAGTTTTCTCCTCCTTCTCCCTTCTTTTTCCCACGGCAACACCACTTCCTTCTCCCCCCATTGTTGCTTGATTTCAAGCAACTGCCTTGCTTGAATCTACTTCTCCATTGAAGTTTTTCTCTTCTTGTTAAAATCTCCTACAAAGAACTCACCTTTTTCTCTTCTCCTTTTCTCTCCAAAATCGTCGGCCACTCACCACCATCACCCCTCCATTTTTCTTTTGTTTGCTCCAACTAATAACATTTCTTAAACCCTCTCATCACCATTACCCTTTTCTCTTTTGTGACTACCAGCAAAATCCACCATTTTCATTTTTCTCCATCAAGCTTTAAAGTTGGAGACTTTGAGGTAAAAGTTCATAGCTTTCTCATCTTTTCATCTCATTTTCGTGATCCATGGTCACTTTGGTGATCATGGATGTCTTTTTCAAGCTTTGATTATGATTCTTGTGAGTTTGATGTCTTTAGGGTTTTCTTGTGGGTGGAGGCCGAATTTTGCAAGGAGTTTCAAGAGAGTTTTTTTGCTTGTTTTCTCTTAAGTAAGAGGGAGATAATCTTCTTTAACCTATATTGGTGGTGAGGGACAATGATTTTGTGTTGATAATGAGAAAATCTAAGTTAGGGTTGCTCACTTTGTTGTATGGTTCTTGATGTTTGAGATTGTGGTTGTTTGATTTTGTATGATTTTACTAATTTCTAATGTAAAATGTGATAGATCCTAAATTATTTGAATGGATTGAAGCTATGTATGGAAAGTAATGGCTTTTGCCCTCTTTGTGGAGGCTCACAGCCAAATGGCCCTATAATGGGTCAACCTTGTGTAACAATTTGGGGATGTAAATGTTAGTAAGTGATAATTAATGGAGTGATAAGAAAATTTGGGTCCCTAGTTCATTAGAGGGCTCACGGCCTCTTAGGGAAAATGAAGGCAAAAAAATGTTGTGTTAAAATGGAAACCTAGTTAATTGGATAATTAAAAATTAATTAAGGATTCATAAAATAGAAGGAACCAAGAATGAGATTTTGTTCTAAAACTTAGAATAATTTCAATTAAAGGAAGGACAATAGTGTGTGAGACTTGGAGGACCTTAGAATAATTTTCTAAGTGAGTATGCATAAATTTAAAGTAGGGAACTTAACAAATCAAGAGAATTCCTCTAGGGGAAGATTTTATAAGAAATGCTAAATTGAAGTGAAACTTAGATAATTAGATAATTAGAAATTAATTAGGGATTCATAAGATGGAAAGAGAAAGGAAATGAAAATTTATCATAAAACTATGAGTAGATCTTGATCTCTAAAGAAAAATGAGTAAAAATGAGACTTCAAGAATCATAAGACATTTAATTAAATAAGCTTTATTAAGAATAAAGAAAAGGACTAATTGAATTCGAGAAACAAGGATTAGGAGTGTAAGGGAAGATTTGAGAAATATAAAATACTTATTTTAGATGAATTTTATTAAGGATAAAGAGAAGAAAACCTTATGAGATAATGGTATGTCCAAAATTAATTACGAATGACAACTTTGTTATCGGGCCCATAAGTGAGACCCAAATCTGTTGATGACTATTTTGGCTTCTGGTTATGAAATGCACGATTTAAATCCTCTGTGATAGCATGCATTTGACATTGTGCTGTTGGAACCGAAATACCAGACCCAGAAACATCAGATGAACGATTTAGTCAGATGTGATTTGCCTTTATAACCAAAAACGTCAAATAGACGAACGAGTCAGATGGGGCTGGTTATCAGGAGAAACCTAGATAACAGTGGTACTATGTAGTCGTATGGACGGTTATATAATATCACTGATAAAAATGGTATTGAACAATTGTATGGACGATTGCTTTAATACCATTGGGACTGGTACAACGGTAATTTGATTCTATTGAATATGCATTCGAGTATTGTATAGTTTGTGACCTTTTATGCCTAAGGAGTATGCGAGAACTTACAGGATAGTGCGATCCATGATGGATCTCAGGGGGCGTCCGTGTGTGGTGATCCACTTAGTGATTATGTTATCACATTATATACCCCTGGCCATGGTGATCCGTTGCAATGCACGACGAGGACCCGACAAATACTATTGCTTTTCATGGTCCAATGTAGACTGTCTTTTGAGGGGGGACAGATCTTCTGGAACGTTCATCTCTGATTTTGTGTTTAGCTCCATGGAGTAGGAATTGAGTACATGGCATGGTCAACATATATATTGTCATGGTAAAATCGTTATTTATATATCTATAGTGAATATTTGTTGTCATAGTGCTGTTAATGTTTATATTATTGTGGGATATGCTTTCTGATGATATCTGTGAAATTGATAACTTGAACATATATGCAATATCTGTGTGTATGGAATGACTTCGTCATTCGTATTATTTTTCCTTCGTTGCCATGCTGGTAATGATGTAGGATATCTCACCTCTTGTTTGTACTATTTTGTTCCACATCATTTTGGTTAAAAATTTTAGAGGGTACGAGATTGATTCTCCTAGATTTGACTTGGTTTGATCTCCTGTGTTCGGTGATGGCGACAAGAAGGGATTCTATTAGTTTAGTCAGGATTGTGTTCACCGGGGGTGCCAGTGCTTGGCAAGTCGACTGGGCCAGTGAGCGTATACGATATGTTGGGGATCTGATCTTGATCGTGAGGAGGACCTGCGATGGAGATCCTATCTTGACTCTCACTACATCAGTGCATCTGAAGTTTGTCTTACCCATTCGAGAGTTATGGGGTGATCTGCTTTACACCCCTAGAGAGGACGAGGATTCTATGGCATCAGCTGCTAGGGCACCTGCCTGCGAGACCGCACTCTGTCCTGTCCTTGTGTCTTCAGATGAGCTGGGAGAGGATCCCGAGGTGATCCGATGGAGTGCCCAGCTCCTTAGTCGTGGTGTCGTTATGGGTAGTTTATGTTTCTTTTGCATTACCTGTATAAAGGTTCTTTTGAATATAACTTAGTGTTTTTGAGCGGTATGAGCAATGCGTCGTGCTATGTATGTTTTAAGGTAATTATCCAGTCTTATGTACTGTATTTTGAGTATATCTTGTTAAATTATATTTTCAAATGACAACATGTGTATCTATTCATTCGTGGCTCATATTTTTTATATGCATAATGATTAAATTTGGAAACTTATTATTTGAGTTGTAGCACGCCAAAAATTGAGTGATTATGGTATAATGACAATTGTGCCGTAGTTATTAAATCGAGGGGTGTTATAGTCTGCATGGCCACAGACATCGAATGAGTTGCTCCATACATTGGAACTTGGAGTGTTATCCCCCATGGTCAGATCAAGGACTCAGGTCTCCCACGTAGAAATCTCCACTATGGCTGAAGGAGCATTGATAGTAGCAGTCTTCTTCAATCAACTCTCACATGCTTACTAGAGATCCTTGCAATTGCGAGCGAAAGCGGGGGCTAAAACTCCAAAAGACCCAGAGTCAACATCTTTGGTCCCTTGTTGGCTGCTAATGGCATCCCAGACCTCAGAGTACATCTTGATGGCCTCTAAATTGGCACCGTTCTCCTTGAGCATATTCCTCAACTTTGATATGCCATTGGGAAGTGCCATACTATATGCAATGAGACAAAGCAGAGAAAACTGATATTAGAGATACATATGATAACAATGGAAAAATACAGAACAAAAGCAAAAGCTAAGTGTTAGGAAAGTAGTGCATACTTAGGAGGGCTGCAACCTCCTTCAAATCACGGTTGATAAGCTGCGAACATTTAAATTTCTCGTTATCCTCCGTGATATCCACAAGAAGCGAATGGTCTCTTAGTCAATCTTCGACACTCGACCCCATCTAACATCAGGTTAATTTCAGCATCTAAAATCTTGGTTCTAGTAGTGGTTAATCCTAGGTTCCAAGCTGCCATTGAGGTAGAAAGGAAGATGTTATACAAGCTTCACCTTGAAGAAGGTGTCTTTAAAGTCCTTATAGGACTCATCAAAAAGTTTGAAGCACTCCCTTTGATGGCTTTAAATAGTGATCCTTGACAATTTCCCGCTATCTTTGGTCACTAGGACGTCAAACATATGGAAGAAGACGTCCACAGAGGTAGGACGCTCAAAATGGTTGCATACGATCTTGAAAGATTGGATGAAGGCCCAAGAATTGGGCTGTAGTTATGATGGGGCTACTTGAATGGTGTTAAGTACAGTCATTTGGAAGTTAGTGAATGAGAATCAGACCTCGATCCGCTAGGTGCAGATTCTCTCTTTTTTGTCACTGGGGAGCATAAGGGAATTTTCCTCAGGCGTCCCAAATTTCGTCATATCCATGTACTCTTAGAGGGCCTTCACTTTGTCCTTGTTATCAATCATAGAATGGATCCCCAAGAGTTCTTAATGAATTTAGCTATAAAGCCAGGCATCGGGGGTAGAGGAAATTTCTTCTGTCACTCCTCAAGAGTATCTTTTTGCTCATTATTTCAAACACTGAATTTCGAACAGGACCTACAAGGGCAGAAGACTCATCATAATCGCTGCTAATGGGCCCAAGGTGCCCTTCCATCTCCATCATGATCTCGTAGAACAAACGATACCCAAGAAGCATACCCTTGAGCTTAGCATCAAAATTTCTGCTACTTTAAATACAAAACTCAATAATCCTAGGCTGCCTCCACACCCCAAGGGTAGGGAAACCCCTTGGAGCCCTCCCTTGCTGTATGCGATGCGGCGGAGATGGGGGTTGTACCAAAACTTCCAGAGAAGACTCCTATTCTCCACCGTTCCCCATTTCCCTCACTATAACCATAAATATCATAATGGAATAGGAAAAGGAAATAGGAGGATACCTTAGAAAAAGGAGAAAGCGGTTGATGAGGATGAATAGGAAAGAGTAATGAACCACCACATATAGTGACTTGAGAGTGCTAAACCTCACCGGAGAAGAGAGAGCAAAAGTGTTTCTGGGAAACTTTGGAAATAAGGGAAGCAGAAAGTGAAAATTACTTCCCCTTACATCATGTTTATAGGGAATTCCCAACACCAATTGCCATGCATGCTAGGTGCAATTTGGGAAATGTTTCAAAATTTGAAATTATTGCTAGGCGCAGAAACCAAGCCACTATTGCACACTCACAAATCCCAAGAGGCCATGTGGCAAAAAGACTACTATTACGCATACAAAAAGACATCAATGTAGTAATGGAAACGTTCGATGCTAACCAAGCGTCACCCATTCATTTACCTTAAATGACTCCCATTGCAGACCACATAAGGAATCAAACATCGAATACTCCGAAGTCATGACCACAGAACAAATCGTGATCTCACATCAACCTATCATCCAGTCGTCGTATCTTATGGTCGAGTGCAAAATTGCATGACCTCAACAGACCATAGACATATGCGACCTGAGCCCCGTGATCAAGATTGAAGTGCTTGATCACAAGGGGCCTAGGGGGGAAAAGGGAAATCAGAGACCCTTGTCCTGTGGCCAAGAGTGATACGCTTGGCCATGAGGATACTCAGAGCGCGAAAAGATTAAGTTCACCATCTCAACACAAATCCAAAGAACTCGGAGCTCGGCACTCTGATAGCCATCAAAGCACCGACTTGGGGCAGTGTTCTATATAGGGATTTAGGTCTAAATGGGCTAAAAGCCCAAGAATAATGAGACAATGACCATATGCAATGGACAAAAGGAATGTCGTTTACCAAGGGACATAAGAAAAGTTGACTCCAGAAGGAAGGTGCTAAGAAGCAACCTCCTACCACTAGAGTGACCAATCTACCCCTATCTCAACTTGTACTTACGACACTCACTCCTCTATAAATAAGATATTGTAGTTTCATGATAAGGATATTTTATCTCATCTTCTATTCTTAGAGCCTTAGCTTACTTAAGGGTTGAAGTACATTTGCAAATACCTAAACCCTCTGCACCAATACTTAAAGGAGTTACTAAAGTGAGAAACTTTCAGTCTAAAGAGCTTGTAGCCATTCGTAGGTCCAAGACAAAGCATATTTAATCTAATTAATTTTTAAAAAATAAAAATAAATAAATTTATTTAATTTAATTAAATTTTGATTCTTTGATTTACTTTTTGATTTTGATTGGATTTGGATAACTCTAAAACGTATCTTGTCCAAGAAGCATTGCCAAAAATATATATTTTCCTTCGAGTGTCGGGGCGAGCTTCAACGCTGGTAACTACTATACAAACAAACGTGTGGCAGCGTGGCGACTAGTTAGCTTTCGAACTGCAAAGCTGGCATATTTACGACGTCGTGTCCCCAAATATCTTCAAGCTTCATAAATAGTAAAACTGATTGGGCCCACCCAAGGGCCCTGCCGGGAAAGTTTTCCTGCACGTCGAGAACAGCGTGCTCCTGCGTTCTGAAATCATCACGCTCACCGAAAAAGTACTCTGCTACCCAGTGTTCCCCGTGTCATCATGCCATCCGTGAGTTCTGGCGGTGCTACCGTACACTAACAACACCACCGCATGCCTTTTTCGTTTACAACATCATCATCACTTCACTCAACTAACATGAAGCTTTGTACTCTTCTGGACGCGCCACGTTTCATTTCACCTCTTGAGTTTGAACCATCTCTGCATTTACAAAACTGTCCTTTAATTTGATTTGATTTAATTTACACGTATATTTATAAGATAAACTGTATTATAATTCAACACAAAATGTAAATAATGTGCTCCATTGTAAATTACAAATAAATAAACTCTGGACAGTTTAATGCTAGTAGACTTGGCACACACAGTATTGGTGCCTCAACATAGCATATTCATTTTTATATAATAAATTAAAATATATTCTTTTAAGAGTAGTTATTTTCTTTCTTTCATAAATTTATGTGTTATTTCCTTTTTATAAAATGATATGTGTTATTATTAATTTTTTTAATTTTAAATTTAAATTTTATTTTTAATTAATTATAAATATTTTTATAATTTCAAAAAAATTAATTTATATTTTTTAGATTATATTTAAATAAATTAATTATGCATATTTTTTATAATTTTAAATAATTTTTAATTTGTTTTTTAAAATTCTATTTAAATTTTAAAAAAAATTATAATACATCATGTACTTGTTATTATGAACGTGATTTGGGTAGATAAAGAATCAAAGACGAAAAAAAATTTGTGTAAATATGTTCTCGAGCACTGAAATTTGAATTTAAAATCGACTCAGGAGAGGCAAGGTAAGTCATTGCTATTCAATTTCAGGAAACAAAAAATAATAAAAGAAACAGGGAAATAATTTGGACTTTATTAGAAGAATCGTAGAATTATAAATAAAAAAAGAAAATCTGAAACTAAAATCTCAATCATAGGTGGGGACCTGAAATCAAATCTTAACAATTATAAGTAGTTCTTTAGTCAAATTATTTCCTCATTTAATCAAGAAATTGTCACTATAGTACACATCAGTTGCTAAGCATTAAAAAGTTGATGTCGGTCTCTTTGACTTATCCAATGATAGAATCCCGTACATGTAGTATCCGCATCATTAAAAACACAAACGAAACGACCAAATTTTAAGCACATCACTCAATGGCAAAGTTACAATTTTTAAGGTTCACATTTATTTTGCCCTCTTTATGGCAATCAATAAAAAAGATAACGTAGAATTATGCATGATTTGAGTAGAAATTTAGAGGTTTTTCCTTTTTAATTTTTGGCCAATATATGCATTAAGGGTTAATCACTGGCACTGTAATGAAAGAGTCCTATTATAACTACCCTACTGCAGGTTGCAGTTCCTTCTGTTTTCTCCCTCTGTGCAATACTTTCCTTCGGAAAGGACACATTACACCACCCTTTGCCCAATGATCTCTGAACTCTCAACCCCGAAAACACGTTATTTTTTCACTTGTTCTATGCCTTGGAGTCACTCTACAAATCAAGGTTTCGCTTTGTTAACAAGACCTAAGAGGGCATGCATATTCTTGTCCATGGACTTCAAGAGACTTGCATTCTCTGAGCCGTTTCTGTCACACAGAAGAAAAGTGTTTTCTGGGTTTAGTTTAGGTGTTGGAATTTTTCTGGTTGTTTTCACTCTGTTCTTTCTCAGTAATTCCCTCAGGGCTCCCAAAGTTGAAGTCTTTCTGCCAGGATTTGACGGTGTTGGTGCAAATTCTTCGTTTTCTTCCTGCCCCTTTAATAATAACCACTCTTCTTCCTCTGGGAACAAAGCTTTTGATACTTCAAAGTCGCAACTTTCTGTGAGTTTTACTGAGAATGGCAATAATGCGAGCTTGCATGCTGGAGAACAAGGTTTTGCACAGAAAACAGATGAAAAAAATGGTGCATTGGTCACTGATAAAGGAAATTTGTTGGATCCTAATGGGCAAGGGGTAGTCTCAGGGAAAACTGGTATGGAAAATTCTTCTAGGATAGCCAAAGATGTAGACTTGCTTGATGAAGAAAGAAGGGTTGCTGCAAATACAATTCTTTCGGATGAAGGAAACATGCAGACACAGAAAACCATTAAGAATTCCAGTTTTAGTCCTAATTTGACTGAGCAAAATAATGTAACTGTCAATAAAATGCAGGTTGGTCTATATGAGAACTGTGACATCTTTGATGGTAAGTGGGTAAGAGATGATTCAAAGCCATACTATCCTTCAGGTTCTTGTCCCCTCATTGATAGAGATTTTGACTGTCACCTTAATGGGAGGCCGGATGGTGAATATGTGAAATGGAAATGGCAGCCAAATGGGTGCAACATTCCAAGGTATGATGTTACTGTTTTTCACTAGCAACTAAAATGTGTTTATTCATCCAGAATAGGAAAATAAATTGTCTATAAACTTATGAGAATGGGGAGTAAGAAAGATTCAATATTATTATAACAATGAAATAAAAAGAATGGAAGTTTGCTGGTGAACATGATGTCTACAGAATATGAAACTGGAACTGTGTCCTGCTGGCTGATTAGAACCGAGTCTATTGTAGGATTAGCAATGTGCAAGAGGGTTTGGGTTATATGCTTAAACAGGTGGGGTTATGGCATCCACTGGTTTGCCAACTTTGCCTGTATGGAATTACTCTTCAATCGGTCTTGTGAAACTTAAGGGGATAAATGAGGGGATCTTTTACATTGTCAGAGTCCAATCTTCTTGCATTGGTGTTATAATAAGTTTAGTGTTTTAGGCTTGAAGTTTCTTAGATTTTAAGCAAATCAGTGGCATTTGATTTCAGCTATAAAAGATGCAATTGCTTTTCTTGTATTTGATCAATTATTGATGTCATATCACCTCTCAGTTTGAATGCAACTGATTTTCTGGAGAGGTTGCGTGGAAAGAGACTGGTCTTCGTGGGGGATTCACTGAACAGGAACATGTGGGAGTCCCTGATCTGTATCCTCCGCCAAAGTATCAGGGACAAGAAACGTGTTTATGAAATTTCAGGAAAATGGGAATTTAAGAAGAAAGGTGTCTATTCTTTTAGATTTGAGGCAAGTTTCCTGTACATCTATAATATTTGTTAATTATAAATCTTTTAATGGTATCTCGTTAAAATAATTTCTTTGCTGTATTTTTAGGATTATAATTGTTCAGTGGATTTTGTTGTTTCACCATTCCTTGTTCAAGAGTCAACTTTCAAAGGCAAAAATGGGTCATTTGAGACATTAAGATTGGATTTGATGGACCGGACAACTGCCAAGTATCAGGATGCTGATATCATAATCTTCAATACAGGCCATTGGTGGACCCATGAGAAAACATCAAAAGGGTGAGTTCTGTCTTTTTTTTCTTAAACATTGCCTTAAAATCATTGTCTAAGCTTCAAAGTTGTCCAGAAATTCATAGATTAGAATGATGCTGCTTGAAGAGGAAACAATAGAATTTCAGTATGATATGATATCAATTTCAGATTCCTCTATACCATGTTATAATTTTGAGATTGCTTTATCAATCAAGATATTAATCTTTCTTGGCTTCTTCCCTCCTCTATTTGTATTCTGCCATATATTGCTTACTGTTTGTGCTCCTCATAAGCATAGGAGTTAAGGTTTTTGATTTTGCTGTCATCTGGTACTGTTACAGAGAAGATTATTATCAAGAAGGAAACCATGTATACCCAAGACTCAAGGTTCTGGATGCATATTCGAGGGCTTTGACCACTTGGGCTAGATGGGTTGACCGAAACATTGATGCCAATCAAACTCAGGTTTTCTTCAGAGGATACTCAGTTACCCATTTTTGGTATTGTTCTCTTCTACATAGCTTCCATAATTCAATTGCATCTGGACTTGCTATTGTTTGCTTCCTTTACATAGACTCTAAAATTAGTTGAAGTATTTTTCTAACCGGGAATTCATGTATTACTTAAAACTAGACATGCAAACTTGCCAAGGTCCTGTCTCATCTGATATTGACTGTCACTGTGTTCACTTGCCCTTCTACAAGTGTATTTATGTAATAATGAACATGCAATAGGTCATTGTTGATATTCGATTATGGAACCATTTCGTAATTAGTAGTATACCCTTAGCAATATTACACAAGATCTGTTTATATATTGCAAAGATCTGCAGAAAAACAGAAAGTTCTTGGTAGTTGGAAACTTGAAATTAAACAAACTCAACAGCTGATTACCTAGTTATCATGATCTTCTTTAGCTACCATTTTTTTTACAAAAAACCATGTTGTTTAGTTGATCAGGTGTCAGCAGTACGGTGTGGACCTGCCTTCAGTATTGATATTGTAGTAAACTTCTATTGCAAATTCTAGAATACAATTGGCTCTTGAAATGTTATTTACACCATTTCTTGCATCAGCCTCACTAAGTTGAATTAACCATTTCTTTTGGTAAATGAATTAACCAAATTTAGTTCTATGTTGAACACAGTTTAATTAATTAACCCACTATTTGGCCAAAAAAATTAACCTGTTATCATTTAAACTAACCGGTAACCACTTATCATTTGAATTAACTACTTGTCAATAAAATTAACCTTTTATCATTAGACTTAACAACCATCATAATTGGTTAACGTGAAATTTCTTCTCCTTACTTGTGAAACTAGTCCAAGCTGGTAACTTCTACTGTATATTTTTGCAATTCACTGATTCATATCCATCTGGTATGCCTTGATGAATAAATTCTAATACTTTGCAGGGGTGGGCAATGGAATTCAGGAGGACAGTGCCACAAAGAAACTGAGCCAATATTTAATGAAAGTTACTTACAAAAGTATCCCTCAAAAATGTGGGCTCTAGAGCATGTCATCCAAAAAATGAAAACCCCAGTGATATATATGAACGTAAGTAGGCTTACAGATTACAGAAAAGATGGTCATCCTTCCATATACAGAAAGGAATATAAGATTGCAGCAGAGCAGAACTCTGCTGCACTATACGAAGATTGCAGCCATTGGTGCATACCTGGAGTACCAGATACTTGGAATGAATTGCTATATGTTTCTCTCTTAAAATATGGATGGAAAGGGCACTTGGAAAAGCTGAGCAAAATTCCTCAAAATCTTTTCACAACCAATTTCTAATTCTTTAAGCATATTTAGTTTCAATATATGTATATTCTCAGTTTCCCATTGGAATATCCATCATTAAAGGTGTCTCTTGAGTTATAGTTTGATTAGAGTGACAAGACTGTATATAGTTTCAATATTCATCTACTTTCAAGCACGTGTTATAATACTTTGAATGGTACGAAAGTTTTGAAGTTTATAGTTGTGATATGAATCTTTGCGTTAGACTTGCTGCAGAAAATGAAGGATCAAATTATGTAAAACGGTGATTTGTTGTGATGCTTGTCAGACGAGGAAGATTAGATGACCGAAAAGCAATTCTATTTAAAACAAAAATGCTCTCCTATTGACTAATTGGTAAGGTTGAAATTCTCTTACATGTTCCAATCATCCCATCTTCTGTCTACTGTAATGGCATTTGGAACGAGCTTCCATTAAGGTGTTTGCATGACATGGAATAGTTGGCAACTTTTTAACTTGGGCACTAGTAAAATTTTAACTAAAAATTGATAATCCACGCCTAAACCAATAAAGGAGTAGAAGTAGAGCTGAATAGATAACTGCTACTACCATCACTGCCCTCCATTTTCCCCTGATATAAGTTCTCTAACTTAACATCAAACATGTTTCTTTATCACGTTGACTGTATGATGATATGTCCCCCATTGAACTCAAGTTTTGTTGGTTAACTTAAACATGGAAATATTACATTTCAAGGCAAATAAACGTGGCCTTTGTTGAAATGGTAATGATTATTGACTTCATTTTATTTTTGACAAATATAATTTTCATTTTTGTGGATTTTTTTTTTTTTATATGGATACGATGAACTATTTTTCCATTGAGTTTCCTGAACTGCTTTATATATCAGTAAAATAAGAAACGCAAGAGAAAAAGGCCCATGGTCATTATTGACTCTTAACAACCTTTCAAAGAGGGCCCTGAAGCTTTTCTAATCAACTTCTACACAATACAATCCTAAATATTAAGGAGCTAGAAGTCTAGAACACTAATATAATTCTTTTATTGCTTATAAGGCCATAACACATCAAGCATACACGAATGGGAAAAATAACACAGACACAGCAAGAGAAGGGATAGGGATGATCACAATTACCTACCTACTCGTCTGCAGAAACTGAAGAGACAAACGGATTCTAGTCAGCTGCAAACTGAGTGATTTGGACAGCACAAGTTGGTAGCTTCTCAAAGGAAGAACATCTTTGTTTATTACATTCTACTGCAAGAAGAACTAAAATAGAGTGATACATAGCCATAAGGACCCCTAATGGAGTCCATTGCCTTTTTGTGACTTGCCGGTTTGCCAGGCTGTAGCCAAAGCTTCTGTTCCTTTGGAGAATGCTTCTCTTCTTCTGCTACTATAGAGAATGCTTTTCCATATCCTTGGTGATTATTGATAAAAGAAGCCAATAGCTAAGCCTAAGCAAACTGTTGGAAGTGGAGGAGTGTGAGGGGTGAGGAACCCTCTCACACTGTCCTCCATGCTTCTTTAAGAGCCATGGATGAAATTTTGCAAACAAAGCTCCATGCCTACCGGATTATCAGGATTTGATAGATTGGTTCGTACGATTTCCTAATGGCTCTACAAAAAGCTAGTGGAGAAGTTAGTTTCTGATCATTGCTTTAAATAGCTGATGATTGAGAACTCAGAAGTGGTATCATCTATTCATTATCCAAATACATTCTTACTTTTGCTTTCAAACCATCAAAAGTTGCAATTGTAGACAGTGATGAAAGATAACATTACAGTGTTCATTAAAATAAATAAATAGATAAAAGTATTTATTTGATTTATATGACAATCTCAACCTTAACCTAATTACTTAACCTGTTTTAGAATCTCATTTGACGCTCACCAACCCAGGCTAGACCTACCCTAACTGATTTTCTTTTTCCTTTTTATAATTTTTTTCCTACTGGTTTAAATTGGGCTATAGTTTTAAGACCCCTACTCTAATTTGATAATCTCATTATTCTTCTACTATTTTAAGCTGTATCTAATTTAATGAATATATTGAATTCAAGCCTTCCGCATTTGTCCTTGTCCATAATCTTCATCTTACCTCTTTTTCTACATATTATCTTTTCTCAGAGACATTTTGAGCGTGTTTAAATTATAAAAAATAGAAATAATTTAATTTATAAATTAAATTTAATTAAATTTTATATTTATAATATTAAAAAATAAAAAATGATTTAATTTTTAAAATTCTATAGATTTCATTTTTTTATTTTAAAATTCTATGAAATTTGATAAATTTGATAATATTTGATTTAATTTAAAATGAATAGACTATCTTACTTTTAATAATTATCTCTAACTGTTTCTCGTAAAAGTAAAAATATAAAATAAAATAAAAAATCAAATTAATTTCTATTTTAATAAGTTCTAAATACACAATTTGATTTCTAAATTAATTCAAATCAAATTAAATTAGTTCAAATCAAATTATTTCTAATTTTAATTAATTCCAAACATCAGAAAATTTAAAATGAAATAGTAAAGCATGTCAAGTTTCCGGAGAAGAGATATCTACTTGAAAATTTTGTATCATTAAAGGATATGACTGTCAATATGATAAACTTCAAAACATGGGTACCGACCCTCTACTTTTTTTTATTTGTGCTTGACTTTTGATTATTGGACGTTTCTTGTATTGCATCAGTGAATCCACTACCGGATTCTCATCCCCACTTTTCTTTCAATGATATATATCATCCATGATTTTAAATTGTGGTTCACAACTATAATTACAGTTGTAATATTTTGATTGTTGTGATTTATAAGTGCAATTACAACCATATCAATCATATGTTTTCACAATTATCTATAATTACAATAAACACAACATAACCGCAACTGTGATTACAACCACAATTTAAAATCATGATATCATCTTAATCGTCCACTTATCTCATTCTTTCCCACCAGCAATGCCAGCAAAGTTAAGCTATAATAGGCCATTTTTGTTTTCTTCTTATTTGTACTTTACAACGTGTCGAAAATACCTTGCATCTGATTTGAGAACACAAGATTTCGAAACATTAGCCCTGTATGGACCCAAACTGGTTTAATTTAGCTGTTAATCCCTATCATATGCCCTCCTTTAATATTTCCAGGGGTCTTTTTCAACTTTCTTTTTGAAAAGAATGATTCCATTATCACCAAGCAGTGAAGCCATTTGTTTTATATATTTAGTCAATAAAAGTAGCAGGCAATAGCTTGAACTTATATCAGAGAGTCATTTCTTTTTCTCTAGCTGGCTTTACGGTTAACCCAAACTTCCCTTCCAGACCCTTGACGAGTTTTACAGAAAAAGGCCAGTGATCTCCTCCTCAGATAAGCACACAATAATAGCAGCTAGACTATCCACTCAAGCTTTCTGCCTTGCCTCTTCTTTAAGCAAACAAACAAAATAATTACCTCTTCTTTTTATTTATTAATGTCGTAGCCACTCAGAATAATGTTATGTCCACACACACTTATACACATTACTTCATATTTATATTATTTTTATTATCTAATTTAAATAAGTTATTTCATCTTATTTTTTATACTCATATTTTAATTCTGTCACCTCACACAGATATGAAGGGATGTGCTTTTAACTTACGTATACTATGCATTTTCCCCACTTATAATTGGTAGATGCCAACAGCTAAGCCTATTGCATTTAAGGAGATCACAGCTTGTTTTCTCAACTTTTCTTCATGGCCTTTATTGTAAAATAACAAACCCATTTAATTAACTTTGTCAAAAATAAGATTGATTTGTTTTAAGTTAATTATTTATATTAACCTCGTTGTTGTCTTCACAATAGTGAAAATCATTATGGTCCACCACTTTACAAATGGAAACATGACAACGATTGGAAAATGTCAAGTGTCTGTGAGTTGATTCCGATTTGCAATCAAGTTTTGGGTCCCTTGTAATCCAAAATTTCCAAGTTTTACTGTGAGTTCAGTTTAATTTACGTTCAAATTTGAATGATTGCTAAGGTAGACATCATCGTAGTAATTATAAATGTAGTCATTCACTTTCCACACGTCATACGAAGGCGTAGGACAACTGACATTTCCATGATGTGGTTTCAATTTGGAATCAAACCTATGGGGCCCTTGTTCTCATGATTTTCAGTCCAAGATCAAGGTCATTTTTGTGTGTAATTGTATATTACAGGTTTGAATATCTTCTCTGATTCTCATATGGTCACCACCTACCAGATCTTGGCCAAATATAGCCATTGAAGGTACTAGGAAGCCTTCAATATATTCTTCACACTAGCTTTGCTTTTGCTTTAGTGGGAATGCCATCCCAACAGTACAACACATATTGCCATAATCTTAGTTGCCCTTTTATTTTTATATACATATATTTTCTGAAGGTCACATGCTGCTGCTATTTGTACCCCTTAAGATCTCAAAAAGGGCCAAAATAGAAATTTTAAAAAAAGGGCAAGTTGTATTTAACTGGGATGAAGAAATTTGATTTTTGAATCAACATTCACAATGCAGGGATTAGATCAATAACATTCACAAAATAGTTCATGGGGTTCATCAAACTTTGCGCCTCTCAACAACCAAAGCTTTCTTTCATAGTTTAGGAGACCCAGAGAAACTGAAAAAGCCTTTTGCTTTTCATTGCAGTTGGTGACTTCAAAGAATACTTCACACTAAAGTGATGAGCTGGGTCTAAGAACTTTATGAAGAGTTCAACAAAAATTGCTATTAGTTATCTATTGCCCAATTAGAACATGCATGAATTAAGATTAACAACCTATGAGAGTGGGCTTGTTATAGGATTGTACATGAAAGTAATAAAAATGGAAGAATGAAGATAAAAATGTAGTTCTTTGTAAAAAAATTTATTTTATTTTTGGGTTACCGTTCTTTGTAAATTTTTACTTCTTTATTATTCTTCCCATATTGAATCTGTTTCTGCCGTGGAGCTTAATGGAGAACTTTTCTACTTTCTACCGCACAAAGCAAGACGCAAAGAAGGGTACCAAAACTTGGTTAGCAACTTAGCATAAAGTGTGTGTTTGAATTATTGGAATTTTTATGATACCTTGATGGATTTATTTTAATGTTGAATTTATAATAAATATTTAAAATAATTAATAAATAATAAAATGTTTAACAACTTACCTCATCTTAAGTACTAAATCTTAAAAACAAAATATAAGTATCATAGAAATCTTCTTAAATTATCATTTGCAAACTATAGTTGCACACCAAACTGAAAAGTAATTATTTTCACTTCCACTTAAATTATGATTTGAGGCTAAAATTATATTTACAATTCAACAACAATTTTGCCAAACATGTTACTTTGGGATAAAACTCTATTTTCAGTTTTTCACCTTCTAAGAGTGTGTTGTTACTTTGGGATAAAATCCTATCTGCAGTTTTTCACCTTATAAGAATATAATTAATTAGTTTGTTTTATATTTAAAACAACTTATAATAATAAAAAATAAAGAATTTTTAAAAAATAAGTAATTATTTTTTATAATTTAAACTGAACTAAACATACACTAAATTGGAGTTTGGGCCGAGAAATACCTACCCAAACATGCTTGAAGTTCCAAAACTCTTCTCTCGAATAAGTTGAAACATTTCGAAGAAAAAAAAAGGTTGAGACCTTAGCATAGAAATGCATTGACAATTAGAAAAAAAATATATTTTTCAACAAGTCTGTTTTCTTTAAATTGGAAACCTGACAAATAAATTATTTTTTAAAGCTAAAGTGCTTCTTATAAAGATTTTCAAAATACCTATTCATTTGTCAGAAGAAAAGGTAACTATTTACAACAGTGAATTGTGACTACAAATTTCACAGCAACTTATTCAATTTTTACAAAATGTCATACTCTGTTCAAATATCTCAATTATTATGATATATTTAAAGCAGTGTATTTGTTATCTTAATTTCTTTTTTTTAAATAATAGTTTTAATGATTTTTTTTTATCATGTCTTTACTAACAATTTTTACATTTTTTGTTTGTTTCAGAATATAGAGATTATATTCAAGAGGACCTTGGGGTAAATACCACACATATAAAGGATACAAAATTTGCAAAAGTAACTAAGAGCACACTTCAAAAATCATTGGATAACTACCAAGAAGTTGGACACCGTTAGCAACTTTTCATGTTTGATTAGGATTTATTGCTACAAAAATTATTGTTCAGAACAGGAATCAGAGGTGAGTACTTGATTACACTCTAATGGTTGTGAATGGTTGAAAAGGAAGGCTCCTCGTTATGCGGTAGCAACGGAGAGGGGGCTCCAAATTATTGTGAATGATTGAAGAGGATGGCTCCTCCTTGTGCGGCAATAGTAAAGAAAGGGGTGGAGGACTTGCAGAGCACTTTGATGCTCAAGTTAGCATTTGCACTAGGAGGAAAGGGTATACGGGAGTAGATGCATGTTTGAGTGGTTAAACCCTGTATTTATAGCGTAGAATTACTTGCTAAGAAAGTAATATCTTAGTAGATATAATTTCTCTATGAGTAAGATTCTGGTAGTTATGAGGAGATATGATCCTAATTATCCCCATTAGATGAGGGATCTTGTTAGGATTTAGTGCTCTTCTAGAAGGTAGCCTACTTAGCCAATTTGGGCTAAAGCAGGCCAAAGTCGTTATAGCCTGGCCAAAGTGGGTCGCTATTGTTGGGCTCTAGATCCAAGATACTGGTCCAAAATAGTTGCCATCAGTTTGGTACTTTGATGTAGCAGTGGAGTATCGAGGTACGATATGTTGGGTCCAACAAAAGCGCATAATGCCCCTAGTCATATGGATCTTGTAAGGTGTAGAGTATGGTCAGGATACGTTATATGAAGGGGTACACAGGAAAGTCCGTAATCTAGTATTAAGGGCTCGTGATGGGATGCCCCTAGAGGACAGGGCCTTGATCGTGTTTCCTTCGTCTGTGGTGGTCAGCGTCATGCCCCTAACAATGAGGATCTGATGCGGCATTTTATTTGAGATCCATCATTGTGGGTATGTGTCTCTACATGCCTTATTGCTACCGATATTAGGCAACCATGCTCTTTGGCATAAAATTTCTAGCGAAGAGATGATTGGCTTCCCCAGGACGCTTCGTCTGGGAGCCAAGGTCATTTTGTCTGTCTGGCCAATGACGTGAAGTCACACGTAAGCATGATAGGTAGTTAGCATTTGGTTTACGCACTGCTGTCTTTACAAATCATGAGAAAATGATAGTTTTGCCCCCAATTTATTGGTGGCAGTTGAGGCACCATCATGTTTATAAAATGGGAAGAGGGGAGAGTGAACCCACTTTTACTTTATGCACCCTCTCTCTTTTATCTTCTTTGTCGAGATACCAGGAGATTTCCAGTGAGTTTAGCAACGTTCCTAGTAGGAGTTGTTATGGTTTGTGGTGTTTCTTACAGTGGTTGTTATTGGTTTTTGTTGTTGTTTCACCAAATTCTCCCTTATTAGGCCTTTTTTCTTGTTTTCAAGTATTCCCCTTCTCCCTTTCTTTAACATTTTGAGAAAATGGCATAGGCTAGGGAGCTTGTGAGTGATGAGGAAGAAGGTTCTTCCCTAAAGGTCCTAGAGGTCCTCTCTGAGCCCCCTTATCCACCGTGTCGTGAGCAGAGGAGAAGGGCCACAAGGGGTGTTTAAGCCTCAAGGGTGCAAAGGTCGTGTTCCTGGTTAGAAATATCTAGGATGAGATCTTGAGGCAGATGGAGGCATTTGGAGAGCGGCATCACTCAGGAGGGACCATCTAGCCTCCGAGATCATCACGGAGTTAAAACAATGTATAAGTCCTTTTAGTAGTTTAAGTCCTAATACCCAAGGGCTCGACCTCAATAAGTAATTGTTCGCATATCCAAGATCCAGGAATGGGGAAACAAAAAGTGGTCATAGCTCCATCATGCCAGTATCCACCACCTCGTGATGTATGCTTGTATTCCTGAGTGGTAAGGAGGTTCTTAGGATGTTATCTCGAATCGACATGCATAAGGCAATAGCGGAGTTGTGGTCCTGCCTACAATTAAGAGAAGGCAAAGCCCATGATGATGAATTCATATACCTTTTTCTGGGGGATCAAGAGAGGGTGCAAAACTCTGACATCGGGTTCTCGATATTTCATGTATCTATATGAGATGATGTTTATCTATCTCGGATTGCACTTACCCTTCACAGGATTTCAATGCGGCATGCTAAACCACCTCTAGGAATCACCAACTCAACTGCACCTGAATAGTTGGGCCTTCATGCAGATGTGTGAAATGATCTACTAACACTTGGAGCTCACCATCTTGGGGAGAGTGTTCTTTTGGCTCTTTTCCTTTATGAGGCTTTCTAGGGTGGGGTTGAAGAAGGCATGGCTTTCCTTGTGGGCACACACGTCATACAAAAGCTTCAAGAGAAAGTACTTCTAGCTTAAGGCGGCCTTAGGAACTCAACCTTTTTTTGCTGATGGCAGAAAGAAATTCCGCTATCCACCTCTACTAGGATAAAAATGCTAGGGATTGTCGTGTTGAGGAGATTGAGATAGAGGATCTCAAACTTTCAGAGGTTGACATGGATGTGATTGCCTTCTTCATTGATTAGACCAATGATAAGGGTTTTCTTAAAACTGCCTAGATCATTAATGAGTCGGACAACAAAGTTCGCGCCACTATAGTGGGTTTTGGGGTGAAAGGATTCCGCATTTCTTTATAGTTTTGCATACTTGTTGGTATTATACTAAACATGGCTAATACTTATTTTTTTTTTATTTTCAAAAAACATGGAACCTGCAGAGAACCTTGATGAGCTTCAAAGGTAGCTCACTAAGTGCAGAGCCTGAAAGGCGGCTGCTGTTTCTAGTATTAATGTCAGAGTTGGGGTTTCAGCCAAGCACATGGTTCAAATTCAAAAGCTAAGCTCCAAGTCTTTGGGACGAGCTGCCAACTTACAAGGGAGGAAGAGGAAGTCAACATCCTAAGACAGGAAGAGCTAGATGAAGAGGGTTGCCTCGACTATGGGGCCCATTATGGACTTGATGGTCAGGCGAGATAAAGAAACATCTCCTAATGCACCCATTCAGTTTCCATCATTGTTTGTGTAGGGGAAAGATTATCTAACCTAGGAGCTGATAAACAAAGCACTTTTTACTCCTACTGACATTGAGAAGTTGGTGGAGGCCAACCTCATACACCAACTTCACTTAGGAAAGGTCTAGAGTGTCTAGAATGCTTCCCTCTTCTGCTACCTGGAGACCATTGTGCTCTAGTCTAGAAAGGCTAGGGAGCTAGAGGAGGGGTTGGACGGGCTCTAGGGTGAGAAGGTGAAGTTGGAAGGGGATGTGAAGTCCTTGGCAATTCGAGCAGAGAATGCGAAAGCTAAGGCCAAGCCTGTTGAGGACAACGTGAAAACCCTTAAGCAGTAACTAGATCAAGCTTCTACAAAGGTAATCTCGGTCGAGGCAACGAAGGAGGAATGTCGAACTAAGTGGAGGCCTTGGAGTGGAAAAAGCTAAACCTTGAGGTCGAGGTAAATGATATTGAGAATAAGTGGGTATATGTCGTGGATGATTCATCTATAAAAGCTCTAGAATAGCTCAATGTCCTTCATCTCGGTCTTAATGTCGAAAGGATGAGGGAATATTGACATATCAAGAATGGAATCATAGTTGATGTGCACCCGCTATCTGTTGTTCCATGTGATGAAGCCCAAGCTGGGGAGCTGAAGGATACTAAGGAAGACAGTGATGACGATGAAAACGACGTTGAAGAGGAGGAGAAGGGTACCCCTAGCTAGTAGAGTTTTATTTATTCTTCTTTTATTTTGTTAAACTACCCCTGCGTAGGGCTTTTAAAAGTTGTATGGACAAGTCCTCGTTTTGGGGTGGTTTTGCTTTAATGTCAATATATTTATGTTCTTGCATAAACTTGCTTTTCACTTTCTAAGTTAGGTCAAATGCCCATTTTATGTTTGCAAATATTTCGTGGACTTAGGAAATTTATAGTTCGTATACGTTTAATTCATTATATTATTAGCTCGTTGCATCTCGAAACTCTAGGGAATCCAACTTTCCTATTAGCTTTGAGTATGGTTCAACACATAGAATTTTTTTTTAAAATTCCAGTTACTTCGCTTGTGAGTTGAGTGGATCTCAGAGAGGATCGTGTGTATTTGGGTCATAACATTGTGGATCGTATATCTCGAGTCATAGTTTGATCAAAAACCTCCGCAAGGTGATAGTAAACGATTTTGTGGGTTAAGTTTTGGGGTATGTTAGTGAGGTAGAAACCTAGTTGACCACGGTAAAGCAGCCTCAAACAAACTTGTGGGTTGCCTTGTTGATTGTTGAGCACATTGTCGGGATGGGTATCCCTTGGATCGTGGCAAGGTTACCACTGACGACCTTGTATGTAGTGCGTAAAGATTTAGAAAAATAAAGGCAATTGCTAAGAATATAATTAATTTATGATCATAACTTTCATTACAAATTATCGGGTTGCTTGATGTCCATACAGTAATCAAGAATATAAAATTTGATGCTTGAAAAGGTGTAAAATAAAAGAAAGTGCTAGGAAAATAAGCTAAGCGTGAAAACTAGTTGTAGTATCTTCATAGTTTGGTCACGTTCCATTATCATAGAACCTCCTTCCCGTTGAGGGTTTCGATCTTGTAGGCTCCCATGTCCATTATACCCGTTACCCGGTATGGGCTTTCCTATTTAGGGGCCAACTTCATTTGGGATACGTTCTTGCTACTGATGTCCACCTTTCTTAGAACCAAATCCTTGAATTTGAACTTCCATGGTATAACTTTGGAGTTGTACTATAGTGTTGTTTTGAGTTTGAGAGCGAGTTCATGAATGTGGGCAATTTCTACCCACTATTAGATTAGGTTTAAGTCTTGGAGGACAAGTTCTTTGTTGCCTTCTTCCGAGAAATATTGTTTCTGCCAACTAGGTTCTCCAATTTTCACTGAGATCATAGTCTCACATCCAAAGGTAAGTTTGAATGGGGATTCTCCTGTGGTGGTGTGACAAGTGGTCTGGTATGCCCATAAGACATGGCTAAGTTGTTCTGCCTAGTCTCTTTTAGTATAATCAAGTCACTTCTTCAAGCCTCGAAAGATTACCCTATTTGTGGCTTCTACCTGGCTATTGGTCTAACGGTGTTTCACTGAGGTGAAGTGTTGTTTGACTTGGAGGTCGGTCAAGAGCTTCTAGAAGTTCTTATTAGCGAACTTGGTTCTGTTATCTGTGATAATGGATTCTGGAACTTCAAAATAGTTTATGATATTCTTCCAAGTAAACTTTTGTACTCTGGACAAGGTCACAGTGGCCAGTGGCTCAACTTCGATGCACTTGGTGAAGTAATTGATAACCATTATGAGGTATCTGAGCTGTCTCGGGGCTTCGGGGAATGGTTCAAGAAGGTCTATCCTCTATCTGTTGAAGAGTCATGGGACCGAGATGGTAATAAGATCCTAGGATGGCGTAGAGTATATGTCAGTGAACCTATGGCATTTGTCACTTTTTTTAATATAGTCCATTACATCTGAGGTCATGGTTAGCTAATAGCACCCCACTCCAAGCGCCTTCCGGGCTAATAATTTTTCTCCAAGGTGACATCCACAACTTCCTTTGTAGATCTCGAATAAGGCGTATAATGCCTTTTTAGGTAAAGAGGGGTGGAGAATCCTCTTTGGTAAAGATGGTTATCATATAAAGTGTACTAGCTCATAGTGCAGATTACCTTTTAAGCTTCTTTAGGGTCGATAGGCAGGGTCCCGTTGCAGAGGTAAGTTGTGATAAGCTTTATCCAATTATCATTTTCATCTACCACTATGACTATCTCAAACTCGATGATGCTTGGTGCTACAAGGGCTTCCTAGATCACCGACCTGTTGTTCCCCAGAGCCTTAGTGCTAGCTAACTTGGAAAGGATGTTGGCTCTGGAATTTTGTTCTCAGGGGATGTGTTTGACTATGGTTTGAGTGAAGCCGGTGAGGAGTTCCTTTACCTTGACCAAGTATCGTTGAAGTAAGGGCTCTTTGGCTTGGTATTCACTAAGGACCTAGGCAGTCATGAGTTGTGAGTCACTACATAAGGTGATCTTGGATGCTCCGAGAACCTTGGCCATGGTAAGCCTGCAATGCATGCTTCATACTCAGCCTGATTGTTCGAAGTAGTGAACTTGAACTTTAGGGTGTGCTAAATTGTATCACCTTCACCATTTTCTAGTATCACCCCGGCATTGCTTCCCCTAGGATTGGAGGAGCCATCTATGTAAATGGTCCATACGTTTCCTTTAAGAGGGGGTTTTATGTGTGAATTTAGCTACAAAGTAGGATAAGACCTGAGCTTTGATGGTTTGGTGAGGGTCATAGGTGATGCCGAACTCGAAGAGTTCTATGGACTAGGCAATCATGCATCCAGTGAAGTCTGACTTTTGTAGGATTTTCTTGATTGGTTGGTCCATCCTCACAATGACAGGGTGGCATTGGAAATGTTGCCTCAACCGTCTTACTGTTGTAAAGAGCATGAAGGCCACTTTCTCAATCTTCTGGTATCGAAGCTTGGGTCCTTGGAGCATTTTACTCTCGAAGTAGACTAGCTTTTGTCCTTCATCTATTTCTTGAACCACGATGGAACTCACAACTTCCTTATTAACAGAGAGGTACAAGTAGAGTGTCTCTTTTGGTTCTAGTTTGGTTAAGATAGATGGAGATACCAGATATTTTTTCAAACATATGAAAGCCTCCTATCACTCTAAGGTCCATACAAAGTCTTTTCTTTCTTAAATGTTTTAAAGAAAGGGAGGGACTTGTATGCTACTTTAGCTATGAGTTTGGTAAGGACCGCGATCTGCCTAATTAGCTATTGGAGCTCCTTGATTGATCCCAAACTGAGTATGTTGATAATGGCTTGGAATTTATCTAGGTTGGCTTCAATCCTATAGTTTGTATGTGATATTGGTTTTTTTGTCATTCAGAATTGACTTTTCAAAAAATCCAGTGAAAAAAAAATTGAGGAATTTTTTGGCTTATACTCTGAAGGCACATTTTTCTAGGTTAAGCATCATGTTATGCTTCCGAAGTTGCTGGAATACTTTTTCGAGGTCCTAGATGCAATCACCTGAGGTGGGAGTTTTTATGATCATTTCATCGGTGTAAACTTCAAGCATCCCCTGATTTGATCCTTAGAAACCTTGTTAATCATTCTATGGTATATGACCCCAACACTTTTTAGGCTAAAAGGCATAACCCTATAATAGTAACTGTCTCTCTTCATGGTGAATGCCATTTTGTCATCGTCATTGGGATGCATCAGAATCATATTATAACCAAAATAGGCATATATGAAGGAAAGATATTAGTATCCAGATAAGTTATCGACCTGCTTGTCAATGTTGATATTTGTATTGTCAACGCACATATGCTACTTTTCATTAGATTTCTTGACCATCACAACATTTGAGAGCCATATGGTGTAATTTATTTCTTGAATGAAATCAATATCCAAGAATTCTTTTACTTGTCCTTCAATGGCTTTTCTGTCATTTAGGACCGACTTTTCATTTTCGCTGTGATACTGGCTTGGCATTAAGATATATGGAAATTCAATGTGATATAAAGTTGAGGACTATCTCGGGCATGATGGTGGAGGTCCACACAAAAACTGTTGTTGTTGGCTTTTAGGAACTATTTGATTTTATTGCAAACCTCAGAAGAAAGTTGCCCCCCAATCTTGTGACTTGGGATGGTTTGTTTCCCAACTACACCACAAGTTACCCCGTAGATTGGGGGCATTTTTCCTAGATCTCCTTATGTATATCCGACTTGACCAAGAGGATGTTTGGGTGATCCATGTTGGTTGGGTTGGGTTTTTGCAAGTGAGTTTTGCCTGGGACCTTCCTATTTCTAAAGCTAGCATTGTAAAAAATTTTCATCACAACTTGATTTGCCTTCACCATCGCAATCTCATTATCCTTTGTATGGAACTTTACTGCAAGATGTGTGGTTAAAACCATGGCTCCAAACGTGTTAAGGGACGACTTGTAGAGAATAATGTTACATACAGAGGGCAGTCGACAACTAGGAACTTTACCTTGATTATTTTAATCATAGGTTTATCTCCTAGGGTCATGTGTAATTCAACATACCTTTCTAGTATAACTTTGTCTCTAGTGAATTCGATTAGTTCCCTAGTAAACGGTAACAATTCACACTTAGGGAGTTCCATCTTGTTGAAGGCATCCATGAACATGATGTCAGAAGAGCTTGCTTGATCAATGAAAATCCTTTTGAATTCCATGTTTGCTAAGACTCTTGAGATGACTAAAGGATTGTCATGTTTTAGGATTGTTTCTCCATAATCTTTGTCAAAAAGAGATAGGTGGCATTTTCCACAATCCACATCTTATTTTTGAGATTGGATAGGAAGCTATGTTGAGAACTACTTGAAGATGTTGCTTCCTTGAGGCATTTGATTCACTGTCACTAGCGAATTGGCCTGAGATTATGATTTTCGTCCTGGTAACATCAGCATGTCAGCGGTCTTCATCTCGGGGAGACAAATAACGAGAGGGATGGCATTCGTGAGATTGTCTTGATTCCTGAGGTGGACTCTCCCTTCAATGATTGTCCCTAGGCAGTGATCTTCTTTATGGATTATGAGACTAACTTTTCCATGGGTTATGGCACCTTTTGTGGTAGTTGTAAAATCTATGTTGAGAGTTCTTACCGTGGGATTATAGGACGTATTGGCTCAAAGTGTCCTTCCCAGATGAGAGTCTCAATCACGTCTTGCAGCCAGATGCAGTCCTCCGTGTGGTGACCATAACTGCCATGGTACTCACATCATTTAGACTTGTCTTTGTTTGCCTGCTTCTTGAGGGGTAGAGGTTTAGGAAGGCAGTTAATCTCGGTGTGGTAAACATCTTCTAGGTTCTTACTCTTGGGGACTTTAAGAGGAGTGTATTCCTTGAACTTTCTCCTTAGGAGTCCCTTTAAAGGGTTCCAAGACAACCGTGGATCTTGATTCTTCTTAGGTTATGCGTCCTCTATGCTTTTCGTGTCTTTTTTTATTCTATTCGCCTCCTCTATATTGATATATTTCTCAGACTTGTTTTCGAGGTCATCCAGGTCGCATGGGGCTTCTTCGCAACTAAGGAGGTGAAATGGCCTAGGCATAGGCCTACCATGATGGTGTGCATAGTTATTACATTATTGAAGTCCTTGATCTGCAAGGCTTCTTTATTGAACCTAGTCATGTAATCTCAAAGTGACTCTTCACGTCCCTATTGAAGTTAATGAGGATAGCCAAAGTCTTGTGCTACACTTTTCTAGTAGTGTGGTGTAAAAGGAACTTGGTGGCAAGTTCCTCAGACTCGTTCACAGACCTCCAAGGCAGGGAGAAGAACTATTTCAGGGCAGCTTTCTTATAGGTCCCAAGGAAATCACGATTCATGATGGGATCAATGCTCCTCATGAGCAACATGGACGAGGTGAAGGGGTCCATGTGCTTTTGGGGGTCCGAGGTGCCACTGTAGGAATCAATGTTAGTCAGGATCTTGAATCTTGTAGGTAAAGGGACTACCGTGATGGAATCAAATAAGGGGTGATTGAACCGATATGGGGCCTCGGGAACCAAGGTTAGGTCCAAGGCCATGGAGTTCTCAGTTGGGTGGTTGTTGCTAGGCTCAGTCTTGGCTTGTGGTCTAGGGTTCCTCCTTGGTTCTTGTTCATTCCTTTTTATGCGATTGTTTTCGGCTACTCACTCATGTCTTGGTCTAGGATTGTTTTCAACAACTCTTTCCAGATGGACGATCTCTAGAGTTTTGTAATTTGTCTGCTTTGAAGCCAGACTATAGCCAATAGCTCCTGATAGGTTGGTTCTCCTTTCGCAGACTTTAGAGGGGGAGGTGGGACTGCGTTGTGGGGCTATGTCTTGTGTTGGGGTAGAACCTACACGACAGATCTTAGCCAGTTATGCGGTCCACATAATGGTTGGGGGGTGAATAGTTGAAGAGGGTGGCTCGTCCTTGTGCAACAATAAGGAAGAGGGAGGTGATGTTACCTACAACACACTTTAACGCTCAAGTTAAAGTTTGCACTAGGAGGTAAAGGTGTATGAGATGCATACCTGAGTGGTTAAACCCTGTATTTATAATATGGGATTACTTGTTAAGGAAGTAATATTTTGACGAGATATAGTTTCCTTATGATTAAAATTTTAGTAGTTGTGGAGAGATATTATCTTAATTATCCTAATTAAATGATAGATTTTGTTAAGATTTAATGCTCTTCAAGAAGGTGAACTACTTAGCCAATTTGGGCCGAAGCAAGCCAGAGTTGTTATGGGCTGGCCAAAGTGAGTTGTTCTTGGTAGGCCCTAGATATGAGATACTAGTAAGAACAATCACTTTCCATATATTGCATGTTTTTGCAGGAGGTATAACTTCTCCAATCAAAAGGGTTTAGAAGAAAGACATTATATTAAAGGAGCCCATAAGCTGTCTCTTTCTAATTATGTAAATGTTAATAATATATTTTTTAAATATTTTTTTAATATTTATTTTATTATTAATCCATCTTATATACTTAAAAAATTATTAGAGAATAAATACTAATAATACTCTTCTAACTGTTGCCAACAATGAGATGTTAACTTATAAATCCATATGACGCTTATGTAAGAGATGATGTAATTAATCACGTTGGCTGTCGTTGTAGTTGTACAAGAACACGTTTGTTTATTTGGAACAAGTGATCGTCGTTTTTATTTATACACACTAACGGAGCATGTGTTGGCCATTACTATGTCATATAAGACATCAAAACTTGTAATAATAACTCCTATTAATGTTAAAAGATATAAAATTTTAGCAAAGCAGTTAATTTCTTAATCTGTTAATTTCTTTTATTTTGCTTTTGAGTTACCCGAATACTCATATTATTTATAGCATGCTTGAATGTGTTTATTTTAATAAAAAAGATATTATTTTATTAAAAAATAATTATATGATTCAGATTAAAAGTTAATTTGGTTAAAAAATTAAATTATTATATTAACAACCCAATCATAGATTTAATATTTAAATTAAAAAATTTAAATAAATAATAAAAATACACTATATAACAAAATCTTTATTTTTAATAAAATACAACTAAATTTTTATACTTAAAGACAATTAATTTAAGAAAAGTAGCTTGTCATGTAATTAGTGCAAGTTTAGTTTCTTATTCTCCCTAACGTAACATGACAAAAAAGTACTACAAAACCAAAAAAAAAAAAAGTGAAACATCGCGTGACATATTTTATGGAAATAAATTACAAAAATCAAAAGCAAACTTAAAAAGTAGAAATGCAAGCCCTGCTTGATTGATTGATTGATGTGGGAAAATTATATCATCTTCTTAAAATTATAATAAATATATGTTTTAAAAAATATTTAAATAAATGATAAGAAAATAGATTTTTTTAATATGTATTTTTTATATAAAAAAGTTATATAAAATAAAAGTAAAACACAAATATTTTAAACAACTTAGATTCTATTAAAATTTGTGAAAGTTTTCTTTAAAGTATTTGTCTCTGGCATGTCATATACAAATCACACGTGAAAAAATCATTTTCAAAATGAATAATGATAATTTTATAATTTATTTTAGAGGTATGGGATTATTAATATATTTTTTAAAAATATTAATTAAGTGAGAAAAAATAATAAAAAATAAGTATAAAAAATAACATTAAGAATAATATAAAAAATATATATACACTATTAATTATAAGAATATTAAAATTATTTCAAAATAATAATAAAAAATTAAAACATATATTTATTACTACTTTATTAACATAATTTCTAAACTATTGTGCTTCCTTTTATCTATTTTACTGTTCTTACTCCATTGTCAGTGTTCCTCTGCAACCGAGACAACCAACGCAAGTTTGTTGTTGTTAGATTCCAACATAAAACTAATTAACATTAGGTAGAGTGACCCAACAGATATATAAACCGCACCCAGAAGATTGAGATAGGCGATGTGAAACTCTTAACACCCCCTTCACAGATGCCTGGACGGAACAGTCGAGCCTAGCAGAATAAGCGACAGCGGAAGATGGAATCTTAACTCTGATACTATGTTAGATTCCAACCTAAAACCAATTGGCATTAGGTGGAGTGGCTCAACAGATATATAAATCGCACCCGAAAGATTGAGGTAGGCGATGTGGGACTCTTAACGTTGCCATCAACCATCGCGCCCTACTTTCTCGTTGGTCCAGCTTGCATTGCACTATTCCGAGAGAGCTCAAGCACTAGATCGTAGAAGGTAAAAAGAAAAATGAAGAAAATAGGAGAGTTAAGGCTGAATCCTATTCCTCCAATGCAACTAGTCTTTTTTCTTAGTCCATCCTTACCAGTTCAGAACTGCACAGAAGACGTTGTCGATCTTAGGAGTGTCCAGTGGGTTGGATCGATCCATTAATTTGTGGGTTTCAACTTAATCTAACTCATAAAATACGGGTTTGACTAGGTTAGATTCGTGAGTTAAGTCGGGTTGAAAAATGCTTCAACTCACAATGTGTGGGTTGAGTAACGAATTAAAACACTTCCAACCTAACTCAATCTAATCCACCTACCTTTTAAAAAAAAAGTGGTCCAAATAGAGTGTGCGTTTTACATGAAAAATATCTTTAAAGTTCGTAAATATCTTTTCTGATATAGCTAGGAAAAACATTAGATCATGTAAATACGCTAACAAATAAAGGCCAAAGTGAGAAGAGAAAAATGCATCAAAGTCCTATCTATCTACTCCTTCTCCACTGGCCCCAGCGTAGCTAGTAGTCCTCTCTTCTCTACAACTAGTCTCCACAACTAGTTCTTCGCAGTGTAACCGTTCTCCCAAGCTCCCAGCGTTTGCGCCTTGAGTCAATGACCATTGTTTCTTCTCCTACCTGATCTCTTAGCCGTTCTCTGCAACTAATCACACAATCACACAGTCACACGTCCCTCTTCCCTCTTGCGACTTTTTTAGTTTTTTGCACCATGCAGCCCCAGCAGGTAAACTTTCTTCCTCTGTTCTTTTCATGTAAATTTGAAACATAAGAGGAAATGCAGCTGGGTATAGTGCAGCTGCACCATACGGATAAGGAAGTTACAGGCGACAGAGCAAGCAGCAGAGTTATGGGTACAAGCAGAGTGGGTAGGCGATGAATGTAGTGTTGGTGTATGCCCTAGAGGCTGATACATTTGTCTGTATTTACATACATTCTATTATGCTTATTTTAATATATGAGGCATTTCATTTATTGTGTTCTTTTTTATAAATATAATAAAGTCCTTAGAATAGTAAGTTTGATGCCATAGGTTATCGAGTGGATGACTTGATCGTGAGATCCTTTTGGTTATAACACTATTCTTAAATGTCCCTAGTCAAGTATTATTATTAATTGGGACAACAATAATACATTGAGACTAGTATGTGCATAGACTGATGACCACATCTCATGGGTCATGGATATGAGATATCAAGTTTTCACATTGGTACATATTAGAGTAATGATGTATTAGACTGACCCGCCATGAGAACGCTATATGGATCATTACGTGAGTGTCATAAGCGATTCTCATAGTGATAATGGTATTTGTGGTCCTTTGACTTGAAATCACTATGATTCCTACATGAGGAGTTGTGTGTTTTAATACCATCAAACGTCATCTATAACAAGGTGATTATAAAGTTGGTTATTGGACATACCGCGAATCATGCAGAGGGATGTAAGTGACCTAGATGGGATTTGTCACTCCTACATAACAAGAGCGATATCTTCGAGCCCCCTGATTGAGTGAGACTGCGAAATACATGACCATGCTCAAATGAGTCAATATGAGATATTGATTTCATTTGTTGTTACAAAGTCTACTCGAGTATCAGGAAACGAATGATTGGATTATAAAAGGGTGACGCATTCTATGCCTTGTGTTCAATCTAGATATCTTGACAAAAGGACTAAACGACACAGAAACATTGGTCACGGAAAGGTTATGTCAAATCACTAACATTTTTATTACTTGGGTAGCAGCGATGTGTTGCTAGATACCGCTCACTGCTTGTAATATTAAAATGGGATTTTAATATTACTGTCAACGTAATGAGAACCTGCAGGGTCACACACATAGAGCAGACTAAAATTAGAGAAATGGATCCAAGTTTGACTCGGATTCAAATATGGGTCAGACTCATAACAGATGAGTTTATGGTTGTACAGCTTACCTTGCTGCTGCTCACACTCACTTAAGATAGTCATTATTATAAATAGTACTGCTAAGGGGCTACTAAGATACACAATTTTCAGAACCCTAGCCGCACCTACAGAAAAGTGAGTGAGAGAACGACAAGTTTCTTCTCTTCTCTTTGCAGCTAGTACTGTGTGAGAGACGTAAGACTCCTCTTTGCGGATGTTGGACGTTCGTAAGTCTATTCATGTGGATACCGCAGAGACATCGTTTCTATTACGGTGTTGGTGATTCACATCCTTCCTTTTGATCACGCTTCAAGAGGTAAATAATTTAAAAAAAACTCAGATTATGGCTTTTCGCATGGATCCTCGGTGGGAATCCTAATTTTTCCGCTGCGTGATGTAATCGCAATTCCCAACATGTAGTATCGCACTTGCTAAAATAATTATCATTGATGAACTTCCATTTAAATTTGTTGAAAATATAAGTTTTAAAAGTTTTGCTCAAGTTATGCAACCTCAATTCCAAGTTCTTTCTAGACAAATTGTTGGTAGAGATGTTATGCAATTGTACGTGTTTGAGACTAATTTGTTATTTGAGTTATGACTAACTATATTTAATTTATTCCAGACTTAGTAAGACTTGTTAGTTGTTAGTTTGTTATGCACTTATTGACTTATGATGTTTAGTTTATTTGAAATTGAGCTTATGGTATTAATTTGTTAGATTTTGTATTCTGATATTTTTTCAGAATTTTTATTTTAAAAAACACAGCAAACCCACGGTTTCAACCCAACCTAACCCACTCTTAAGCGGGTCGAGTTGGGTCGAGTTGAGCAAAAAAATATTTTCGACTTAACTCAACTCAACCCACTTCTCTGATGAGCAGATCGAGTTCAAAAATACTACTGAACCCACTCAACCCAACTTATGGACACCCCTAATCAATCTTGTGTCATTTTTTTTAATAAATTGGATCAAACAGAGCTGGTTGCGTCAGCGGGTCATAGCGGGTTTTTTGGGTTTTGAGCGGGTGAATTAGAAAAACGGTCTAGAGGCTTGACCGGATTACCTCTAAATCTGATTCACGGGTTTTGCAGGTAAATTAGTCACACTAATCCAGGTTATACAATTATGAAAAAAAAAGTACTTTTGATAGTTTTTATCATATTTGGATGAGTTTTTTTTTAAATTTATAAATAATAAAACATTAAAAAATATTTTTAATAAAATTTTGATATTTTTTTAAAAAACTTTTTTATAACATAAAATATTATATTTAAAATCTAAAAAATATATTTATCAAATATTATATCTAAACATAAAATAATTTTTATTTTTTAAAAAAATTTTAAAATAAAGTCACATAAAGAAAAATCTTATTTTAAATACTCATCAAAACCAACCCCTAAATTTAGCAATTGGAGACAGTGGGCTTGATATAGAAGTGTGGATGAAAGGAATAAAAATGGAAGAACTAAAAAGAGATGTAGTTAATTAAAAAGAGATGTAGTTCTTTATAAATGTTTACTTCTTTGTTATTCTTTCCACATCACATAACATAGAACATTTCTAGTTTCTGCCGCACAAAGCAAGACGGATACCTCAACTTGGTTTTGATGAAGCTCCAAAACTCTTCCGAACAAAGTGGAAACTTTAGAAATGTAATGAATATTAGGGAATATAAAACAAAAATCTCTTTCAAAAATCTTTTATTTTTTGCATTTAATTTCCTAAAAGTTTAAGCTTCTTGCAACCATTTTAAAAAATAACATTTCATTCGACGGAAGAAAAAGTGATTATTATTTACAACTGTGAGTTTTGACTATAAATTTTACACCAACTTATTTAATTTTTACAAAATGTCATACTCTATTCAAATATCTCAATTACAGAGATTCTATATTAAAGAGGAGCTCAGGGTAAATACCACACAAAGGATACAAAGCAGACAAAATTAATTAAGAACACACTTTGAAAATCATGTGATAACAACCAAGATGCATATATGTAATCCCCCCCCAAGATGCATATATGTAATGCAATCACATAGGTTTAGTTGTAGTTTGTACAAAAACAAGTTTGTTTATTTAGAACAAGTGATCGTTGTTTTTATATATACACTAATGGAGCAAGTGCTGACTGTTTCTATATCTTTATGTCATGTAAAACATTGACACTTTTTTTAAAAAAAAAACTCGTGTTCATATTAAAATATATAAAAACTTTAGTGAAGCAACTAATTTTTTAATGTGTCAATGCTTTTTATTTTTATGTCATATTATTGTGATTTTTCATCAGAGGTAATGACTACTCAAGTTTCTAGTGATTGATAAAATTCTGACATAAAATGATTAAATAACCATCAATTGGTCAAGCGTTAATAAAAGAATGTGTCAAAACATAGGTTGACATTAGATATGAACGTGAAAAATGAAAAGTAAGGTAAAATAAAGAGTGGCTCAAAATAAACTTACTATAAGTAAACTGACAAAATAGAAATGTCAAAAATAAATTTCCTAAAAGTAAACTTGACAGAAATGTAAATGGTAAGATAAAGTAAATGTCGAAAGTAAACTTGCTAGAAAGTAAGCTGACAGAATGTAAATGGTAGAAAGTAAAAGCTAGAAAGTAAATACCAGAAATGTCAATATTGATGCAGCATGCTGACAAAAATATTTTTGGAGTGTTGTGTGTTCAAGTGAAGATTAAACCCTGAAATAGTGCAAAAAATGCATGAACATGTAAGAACATGAAGAACAACATAAATGCATAAAGTAAATGCAGAAAAACGTAAATTTGCACTAAGTTGAAAAAAGATTAAAGGAAAATTGTGAAAAGCAAAGTAGAAAGCATTTAACCTTAAATGCGAATCAACAACAACATTGAACAAGAAATTAAAGAATAAGTAAGAACTTGAAAGAAGTTGCAAGAACTTGAAACAATTGGAATTACATTGACTAAAATGTAAATGATACATGAAACTATAAAAGTACACAAACATAGAGAGGCATGTTAATTGAAAGTAGCAGCCATACTTGACTGTAACCTGTCAATCTGTGAGCGTCACACTGGAGATTTAGGAACTATAGTAAGTATAGGGCATTTGCAAGTAGATGAACCAACATGTTATTTTTTGTTTTAACCCCTATTTATAGGCAACCAACCTCTCTCTTTAGTGCCTAATTTTTTAATGCTATAGCACCTAAGATGCTGCCACTTGCCAGTCATGTAGAATTTCAATATGTTCTTCATTTTTTACATGGCTTTCCCACATAGAAAAAACTTCAAGTAGTAGGTGGTTCTTTCCTCTTTATAACTTCTTATTTTCTTTATAAAGCCACGTTATTTGCGCATTCCCAACTTTTTCTTGGTAACTACCCACGTTCAACAATGGGGTTGCACGAACTTGTTTCCACCTTACCAACCATTTTTCGTCGAACATAGGCTTCAACATCAACAAACATTTACTTGCATAGCTTCAACAGCAGCTTGAGACTTTGCTTTTGAAGCTTCATGATTTGGTTAAGTGTACTTTCTTTGTCGAATCCACTTAGCTTCTGTCAATTCCTTCTTATTGTCAAAATAGTCTCCTTTGTCTCATGTGATCTTGGCTAAATCGATTGTTGAGATATTACTTATGTCGATTGACTACTTCATCGATCACTGTCTTTGACAGATTCTTGAAACTTAGTCTTTTTGCAGCTTATTATTTCCTATTTACTGCTTATGTCAAAATGGATAATTTTGACCCCTAACAAATGCCCCTTAAAATTTACCTTTTGACGTAGTGAGGAGGAAAAAAGGTAAATTTTCCTTTTGTTAATGCCACATTTTGACACATTCGCTTTTTACGTTATTTGAAAAATCTTGGATGCTTTTAAAATGTCGTTGGTGAACTCATTTTGACAACTTGTGCTAGACATTTCTAGAATGCCTTTGGGAATGTAAAATAGGCTTTTGCCTTTATGGTGATTGACTTGATGTGACAATTGGATTCAATATCTCTTGGGAAACAATTGTAATAATTGTCGTTGTTAATCAGTTACGTCTTTCTAGGAGGTTAGTGGGATTTTATCTACCCACTACTAGAAATTATCTGAAATTTTTGAATTTAAAAAACAAATCGAAGGTGAAAAGCTCTAAGCTTCCTTGGTAAGCCTTTGGGCCTATAAATACACTTGGGGTGAAATTCATTTTTCACTCTCATCTTCTTCCCTCCTCAGAAACCCCTTGAAGGTTTTTTCCGTTTCTCTTTCTATCTCTTCATCTCTTTTCATGGCCTCCTTCATTGACACCAACCTAAGTCCTTCTTCAAAGCTTCCAATGGCGTTCCATATAGAAGTTTCAATCCAAAAAGATGGTATTTTTCTCACTCTTGATCCCCCAAGCCAAAAATTTGAGAACTAGAAAAATCAAGTTCTTATTTCTTACTCTATTGGCAAGAACACATACCTTGGCCCTTTGCTGCCAAAGTCCTAAGCTTTGCACTCAGAGTTTCATGAATTTCTCCCCTTTTATAGAGATCAAACTGTCTTGGCCTCTCTCTACATGTTTCCTATTGGATACTTTGATCCAAAGGCAAGGATTTTAGGACTTTTTAAACTAAACCCTCCAAAGAATATATTGCTTAGGTTGATCGAGTCTAGTCATTCAAAGAAGATTTTTGGAAAGAGCATTTCTTGTTTGATATGGTTTAGATGAGCCCCATTATATCAAGCTTAACTCAAATATGATGGGCATGACTTTGCTCTTTTGGAACAAGACCACTAACAATTTCCATTTTCCTTGTAGAATGATGGAACCAACAGTATTCGACTTTGTCGTTATCACTAGCCTAAAGTCTCATGGAAAAACTATTTCTCAAGACAAAGCACTAATATATGTAAAAAATCTACACATTTTATGCTTGTTTAAACATGGATTTGAGTACTTTGAGAGAATAATTATGCCACTTATTTATTACATTAAGTGAATCATGGGCCTATTGAACTAAACGTGTTTTTATTGTGTTTTGTAGGAATTTAGGAGCTTTTGTGAAATTTTGGGCATGATTACTAAAATCCTGGCAAAGAGCATAAGAACCTTACTATAGTGTTTTGAGCATAACTTTTGCTACAGACATCAGATTAAGCTAATCTTTGTGACTATTGAAAGATAAGAAAAATTTATACAACTTTCATGAAGATAATGAAGCCCAGTTCATGGGTTAAGAGGATAAAAAATCTGTGCAAAGTAACTAACAAAGTTTGACCAAAGTCAACCTTGCATTCCTAAGTTTTAGGAATCAATATAGATATTTAATTGGAGTGCAAGTAATCCTTACTTGGTGAACAAGCATCCTTGTAATTAATGCAAGGATCTTAAGGAGAGCTTTTTTAATCTTTGTGAAATATTTGTTTCGTAATTTATATGGAATCAACAAGAATAAATTAGGAAACAAGAAATTTGGTCAAAGATTAATTAAGGAAAGTGTTGATGTCAAACATGTCTCAGTCAATTAAGTATAACATTTTCTACAAGTATGCAATTTACCTGAATCTAGTGGCATTGAAAAGATAAGAAATAGATCTATAAATCTCATGTTGATAACCTTCCTTAATTCAGCTGTCCTGAATGTGAAAATTGTGCCCCAAGTTACGGCTAAACAAGGCTTGACAACATGATTACCTAGTTTGTCCTAGATTCCTTGAAAGATTATAAATAGAGGGAAAATCCAAGGATTGAGAAAGCAAAAAAGGAGTCAAAGAGTCCAACTTTGGAGGCTAAGAGGAGTTCACCATTAAAGACTTCCAAAACTTTTCTCCTCTAGAATTTTCTTCATGATGTTTCTTCTACCCTTTGTTTTGTGCTTCTATTACCATGTGTGGCTAAATTCTTTTCTTTCTAGGATGAAAATGTAACTTGGTTTAGATGATGATGTGTTTGGATTTATTAATTTAATATGTTTTTTTCATTCAAATGAGTGTTTATCATTGTTTTTAATATTTTTGTGAATTAACCACTCATAAATTGATTTTGTGGGTTATGTAGGAAATTAAAAAATTTGTGGATGACTTAGACCATACGATAAATGCCATAATCATGACTATCTAGGAATAGAAGTTATTGGTTATGTGAGTTTTGTTTGAGAATCCATAGACAACATGATAGACGTGACTTTGATCTTTTAGAACAATATCATTAACAATTTTCATTTTCTTTGTGGAATGATCATATTAACATTATTCGACTTGACCGTTATCGCTAGCCTAGAGCCTTATGGAGAAACTATTTCTCCTGACAAAGCACCTGAAAATCCTGTTAATGTCGATGCTCCCAATTGATCATATGGGCCTTTTATTGCTTATCATTGTAAAACTGGCAGAGAAACCTTGTAAGATGAGGACACATAGCCTTTTTGCTTTTATGGCTCTATGAAAAATATTTTCTACAATAAGTCTTTGTAGGTGTCGAATGCTTGCTTGCCTTTGGCAATCATGCTTCATGAAGGCCGAATTTTTGCTTTAAGCCAATTGATTATTGCTTGCCTTTACTAGTTGATCAATGAGACTATTAATGCAATTTGTGTTCGAAATGATGCCTACCATGGGTGGTCCTTTTTGGCTTTTGCAATAATGGCTCAATATAGTGTTGTATGATTATTTGGCCAATGAATCACCGACCTATCTCTCTGATGGAATTTGTGGTTTTAGGCTTGCCTATTACCATTGTCATAAGAATAAGAATAAATATTACTAACATAAGCTTTAATCCATTTGTTGTAGTGAATAAAGGCCTTGCCCCGTCTCATTGGCAATATGCTTTTCGAAGATGATGATTTCCAAGAGGAAATCAATGTCATGTGGGCTGGTCAACAAATCTTCTACACTGGTTTTCCAGGATTTGATGATCTTGGTGTTGTTTATCATCTGCCAAACTTAGTGGCTCGATAACTTGGCTTCACTCAAGTCATTTAGTCCTCTATGTTGAAACGAGACTTGTATAAGTAGTCGATTGTAATTATGTCTTCGACAGAAGCTACTACCAAACTAGATAGAAGTAATCAATAACTTAGACTAACATTCCAACCTGTCGATTGTACTTCCAATAGCTTCCCCACGCCTGACTTCATCAAATGGTGGTGACTTTATTATCAAAAATTGCTGCCTAATACTAATACCTGCTTCAGCCGAATGACTCTTGCAACTTCAAAAGGAACACCTTCCAAGCTAAAAGGTACATATTTGTAGGAAATTTTGGCCTTAAGAAGTTCTATAACATCAATTGAGATCCTCAACATTCTTCTAAAATAACTAAAGAAGTAGAATCATTGATGGAATAAATATTCAAAGACCATTAAGATAAATGTCTTTGATGATTCTTTGACATCGAATCTCAATGTTGATTCGGATCAATTCTTCACTCTTTTTTTGTAAATATCGACTCCTATATCGACAACTCTCTTTTGGGTTGCTAAAGTGGTTGATCCCTTTAATGATTGCAAAAATCAAGTCACTTTTACCGGCAACTACATGCATTTGCATGGGCGCTGATTGGTTAAATTAAGTACAAGGGTGATTTCTCAACCTTTATTTGGTAAAGTCTTTGATTTTTGACTTTATTTCTTCTTGGGAATTGATACAATTTATCTTCTTTGTGTATTTTTTATAGAGAAGACTTCACCAGCCATTCCTGAACCTATCGACATCGAAGACGATGTTGACAAAGATTTCATGGAACTTGCCTCTAAGAAGAACAAATCTAACAAGGCAAAGACTCTGGCCGGACATGGCCAAGTGAAGGTTGTTGTAACACTTATCCATCTTCCTAAGGCCAAAACTACTAGGCCTAAACCAACCCAAAGTCATCTATTGTGAAGGTAAATTTTGGTTAAGTTATTTTCTTTGTCAATTCCATTATTGGACTTTGATTAATTGTTGTATTTGTGTGTGTTTTTAGGAGAAACAACCAACTCCTGCCACTTCTAATGTCGATTCACATGTATCTTCAGGCTTAATCGAAGTAACAAAAAGAGGAAATACAAAAGGTTGCTTCAGTGTCAGCCGAGAGTGCACCTTCCAAAAGTTACTTCAAGGGAAAGTACTCCAGACACTTTGCCTCCTGCCCCTTAAGACGTTGTGATGTAGGATCTAGAGCCTATTGTCGAAACCTCTTCTATGATCATTAGCAACCATGCTGAAATCGACAATGTTGGCATTAATACATTGGATGGTCCTTTAACTTTTCTCTGCGACTTACTTTAAGCCAATTTTTGTACCATGCTGAAACTAGCACCGATTACTATTGTCAAACCTATTTTAGCTTAAGTTAATCTCAAGGAGACATTGTCGGCTTTGGAACAGTTGTTGGAGAAGTCATTGGGTCAATTATTTGAAGAAAAAAAAAAGCTTAAAGGAAAAGCTATATTCCACTCTCGACACCTGTAACCAAGTGAAAGCTCAATTCCCTGAGCCCTTCATTAACTTCAATAGGTATTTGAAAAATTCTATTGATGAGTTAGCCATAAACTACCTTTCACTACTCAACACTATGACCACCTACAACAATATTCAAGGAAAATAAGCAATTTGTCGGCTCAAGTGACTAAGGCTAAACGAAGGCAGGCCATCATTGATAAGAAGATTGTTGAAGGAGAAAAGCATCTTGCTGACGTAGAGAAACAACTTCAGGATCTCTTAACAAAGTAAGATAATTTTAAGAAAGCTCTTAAGCTTTACGCTGATGAAAAAAGGAAACTTCAAGAATAATATCAGAAATAGGTGGTGGGAGGATCTGTCATTTTGACAGAACTAAGAGAATTAGAGGCTGCCTACAATGCGACCGTGTTGAAGAAAAGCATCATTAAGACTAAATGGGAAGACTTGAAGAGAAAGTTTGCCATCAACAAGTCTTTGCTTTGACATTTTGGTCTTTTTCCAATGTACTTAGACACTTGGCCACTAGGGCCCACTTTTGACTGTATTTTGTCGATGTTGGCTACTATGGTCGACATCTTTGAGATGTACTTGATTGACTTTCGTGGCCATTTTGAATATAATGACAAGTTTCAATGCACTTTTACTTCGTACATTGTTGGTTTATAATGTTTTAAATACTTTCCATTAATTGCTTATATCTTTTGCCCTATGTTGATGTCAATCAAGCTGTATGCGCTTTCATTAAATACCTTCATAATTTTGTAAAGGTCATCCCAATTTGGCGCCACTTATCATAACTTCAATAGTTCTGATTAATAGGCAAAATAACTTTCCACACTAAATTACTATCTTTAAAAGACTTGTACTTAACTCGAAAACCGTAGTACTTAGTGATCTTTTCCTTTTGTCCAATCAACTGTTTTAATGCTAATAGTCGTTCGTCATCTAACTAATTTAACTCTTTAAACATAGCAATCTAGTAATATTCTGTTGGCAAGTCATTTTACTTTAACAATTGAACTAATTGAATATTAATTCAACAGGAAACATGGAACCATGCTTATACACTAACTTGTAAAGCATTCTTCACGTCATATCATTTGGTGAATTCCTGTAGGCCTATAAAATTTGCTCAAGTGTATTATGCCAATTCCTTGGTTGTTGGCCAATATGTTTTTTAATCAAATTAATAATGATTTTATTGACCGCTTCTACTTGGCTATTTGCTTGAGTATAATACAATGTTGATGTCAATAACTTAATTTTCCTCGACTCAATGTATTTAACAACTTTCTTACCGGCAAATACAGTTCCTTGGTCAGTTATCAACAATTGTGGAATCCCAAATTGACAAAAAATTTGGTTCTTGACAAAGTTTATCACTTCCTAGTGAGTAACTTCCTTTAGGGCAATAGCTTCTACCCACTTAGTAAAATATTCTATGGTAACTACAATGTATTTGTGACCTTTTGATGACATGAGATGAATTTGGCCAATTAGGTCTAGAGCCTAACCTCTAAAAAGACAAAATTTAACAATTGAATGCAATTTTCTAGTAGGAACTTGTTGTACGATTGCATACTTTTCACACTCTTCACAAGACTTGGAAAAATTGAAACAATCTTTTATCATTGTTGACCAGTATAGCTGGTGTCAATTCAATACCTATTTCATTTTTTCACCTACCTAATGAGCTCAACATATTCTTTTGTGGTCTTTGACAAGGGCTAAGTAAGCTTCTTGCTCACCTAGGCATGTCAAAAGGTTTCCGTTGGTAGACCTTTTGTGGAATTGTGTAACTTAGAGCTTTATATGAGTTTTCTATTAGTTTGTTCGTTAGGATTTTCCAAGTAATCAATAATAGGTTTTCTCTAGTCAGTTGAATCCTTATTTTTTATCATTGAAATTTCATGTTGTTCTGAAGGATATATTACTTTATTTATCCCTATAAGTTGGGTTAAGGTCTTCGTTGACACTTTATACCCAAAACCAATTTGAGCTAATTCATCGGCTTTGCTATTTAGGTGTCGTGGCACATGTCAAATTCAGCTAGTAGCCTTGCTGGAACTGACAAATATTTCATCAAGATGTAACATATACAATTATATTTTTTTGTCAATTTTTTTATAATAAGTTGTGAATCTCCAATTATTTTGACATTGCGGGCCTTTAGTTCGACTAAAAGTTCTAACCCAACAATTAAAACTTCATATTCTGCTTCATTTTTGGAGCACTCAAATTATAATTGAAACATAAACTTTGTCGGCTTACCATCGGGAGTTATAATTAAAACACCTATATTGACGCCATTTTGGTGGCGTGAGCTGTCGAAGTATAACTTCCAATGCTTTAACCCAACAAGATCAACATCCAAAAAATTGATTATTACCTAACCTTTGATAGCTTTTAATGGAGCAAAATGTAAGGAAAATCTAGATAGGCCCATGGTCTAATGACCGATTCTTCCATGTATTGTGAGTTTTGATAATATATATTTAATAACATCTGTCTTTGACAGACTAATACATCAAATAGCATCATATAGTACTTTAACTTTATACATGAAAAGTATAAAGCTAGACAAAGTTTTTGAATAGCATTATATCTTCTTTCGGCATTGATAAGAACTCTACTAAGATAGTACACAACTTTTTCAACATCGTTTTCATCTTCCTGGGCTAACATACTCCCAGTAGTATCTTCAGATGCCGATATGTAAAGTTTAAATGGATGGCCTAGTATCAGCGGCGTCATAATAGGTGGATTCATTAAGTATCTCTTGATCTTGTTGAATGCCTCTTAATGATGTTTCTCCTATTTAAATTCTTCTAATGACTTTAGTTTCACCAATGAGAAGAAAATTTTGATTCTGATCTTTCCTAAAAAGCTTGAAATGAACCTTCTTAAGAAGTTAATCTTGCCAAGGAGAGACTACAATTGTTTCTTGTTTGTCAGTGCTGCTGCTTTATTATGGCTTTCACCTTGCTTTTGTCTACTTTGACTCCTTTATTATGTTCTAGGAATCTTAAGTAGTTTCTTGCAGACATACCAAAGAAACATTTGGTTGGATTTATTTTAATCCATGTTTATGCATTCTGTCAAATGAGTCATTTTAGAATTTGACTAGACAACTACATCATCAATATAAACTTCCATGAAATCTCCAATCATATCTTGGAAAATTGTATTCATGGCTCTTAGATAAGTAACCCCTGCATTTTCAAGGCCAAAAGGCATAACAACCCATTCATAAGTTCCAATGGCCCCAGGACATCTAAATATCATTTTAGACACATCATTTTTTGCAGTAAAAATTTGGTTATAACCATAATATCCATCCATAAAGCTTAAAATATCATGACAAGAAGCCGAATCAACAAGTATATTGGTTATAGGCATTGAATATTCATCTTTAGGAATAGCAAAATTTAAGTTTTTGAAATGAATACAAACTCTAAGTTTGTCACTTTTCTTCATGACGGAAATAACAATAGATATCCAATTGACATACCTAGTAGTTCTAATGAACTTGGCTTTTAGCAGTCATTCAATTTCTTCTTTGATTTTCGGCACTACCTCTGGTGCAAATCACTGTGGCATTTGTTTCATTGGTCAACATCCAGATATAGTTGGCAATCGATGTTTGATAAGACTTTTGCTAGGTCCTGGCATTTCAATGTAGCCCCAAGCAAAGCAATCTTTGTACTCCTTTAAAAGAGTAATCAATTGTTCCTTGAACTCCTTTACTGACAAAAATAGGTTTGTTGTCAACTTCAGTTCCCAAATTAATTTCTTTCATTAGGTCTTGAATTTCCACCTTTTCGACATTACCCTTTGAAGGTGAGTCCTGTAAGTTAACAAACTCTTCTTCATATATATAATTTGGTACTGCGGCTTTAGCAACGCATACCTTTATTTTGTCAGCTATTTAAGTCGATAGTTGAGCCAATTGGCTTTCAAGGCTTGTCATCATCATTGTCTTTGCTTGGCCAAACTATTTTTGCCTTTGGCACTAATTGGAATCCATAAAGATCCATTATGAATGTTGCAAAGATAGTCGCATCAAACTTTTGCTTATACTTCAAGGGCTTCAAATATGGGCTATAGATTTTATAATCTGTATGCCCCTATTGGAGATAGCATGAGCTATCATTAGCTTTGACAATCTCAATGTCTTCATCATTGTTCCAAAGGATTAATTTTTGGTGCAAATTTGACATGAATACACCTACAACATGAATCTATTCTCTGTAGTTAGAGGTGGCAAAATGGGCCAACCCACCCCGACCCGCCTCGACCCGCTTCAACCTGCTAAAATGCGGGGCGGGGTGGGTTGACTCATTTTAAAAAATGGGTTAGAAGAGCTAACCCACCCCGTTTTAAGGCGGGTTGGCGGGTTGGCCCGCATAAAAAATAAAATGAGAAAAAATAGATGAGTTGGCGGGTCAACCGGCTTAATCCGCCTAAAAAATAAAAAAAAATTATACAAAAAATTAATAAATACTATAAAAAAATAATAAATAATAATAATAATAAATTATAAATCGCATATCTAAAATATAATTTTTAAAATAGTCTAATTAAGTATTCAAACATAAATTATATAACATCAAAAAAAATTATTTATAGTATTAGTTATCATTTAAAAAAAAAAAAAAGTCAACCCGCAGGGCCAACCCGCCCCCACCCCGCTTAACTCGCGGGTTATGCGAGGCGGGTTATGCGGGTTGGAAACAAAATATGGGTTCAATTCTTGAACCCAACTCGCAAAAAAATGGCGGGTTGGCGAGTTAACCCGACGGGTTGAACCCGTTTTGCCAGCTCTATCTGTAGTGCAATAAATTATAACTCAATTTCGATGGGACAACAATAAATGGAGTCGACCTCTCTAAACATAGCTCTTAGTATCGGATTGACAACTGCTCCTTCATTGATCAAAACTCTATTGGTGGGCTTCTCTTTGACAAGGGCACTAATATGCAAAGGTCACAAACAAGCCTTCATCTGCTCATTGGGCTTTTCAAGTTGGGCTACATTGATAAACACAACGGTTAAGTCCTTGTTCAAAAAAGCTCATTCATCTTCATCAAGATAATCATCTTCTAGCTAGTTAGCCCCTTCATTTGACTCATAGTCAACAAGAAGGACTAATACTAGATTGATGTCAAAATTATAACTATCCACGGTATGTTCCAGTTCGATGTCATAATCGATGTCAACATCTTCTGATTCATCACTACTTCTTGATTCAAAGGCTTCGATAGCAAAACTCTTTCCTTTATTTTCAACTTGAACTGGCAACTTAGCACGTTCTTGAACTTCTTCTAGCTTGGCCATTACTTTTCTTGTCAGCCTAGCCTCCTTAGACTATAGATTTTCAGTTGATGGCTCTATGGTCTTTATGCCTTGAGCTTTTCTTCTAGAAACTTCGATCTTTTTTTTATTCTCCTTAATTGAGTCTATCAATGGTTATGGGTTGGACTATATTGGACCAAAGTAACCTTCCATTTACCAAGTGTTAGGCCTACTTCTTGGGTTGAACGTTCGATAATTCTAATTTGATTCTCTATACCAAGCATACTTCTTCTCATTCTTAGGTTTTTCATACCTTTGAGACTTTTTTTACCCATTTCACCTTGATCACGCTAGTTGGCAGAACTCTAGTTTTATCTTGTAATTCTGATGGATCGACATCGACAATCACAACAGACTTCAACTTCTACTTTGGTGGTGGAGGCTTCTCATAAGGCTGGTGATAAATACACTCAACTAGTGCTTTTCCTTTCTACGGCTAGTGTCGGGCCATCATATATCAAAATGATGTTGATTAGCGTGCTCTCAGTCTAAAGCTTTGATTTCTTGACAAACTCTTTCTAGCTCCCTCATTTCATTATGCTTTGTCGCTGCTTTATCATACACAACAATGTAACGAGGACATAGTCTAACTTTTCTTTTTTATCTCTTCCTTTTTAGAAAATCATCCTAGGATTTGTCAGGTCGGGGATAAACATCCAAAGCATTTTCAATGTCAATACCTATATCATTAGTGATATCATTGATATTGGCCATGTTAATCTTCATGCTAGCAAATGGCTTGATAGGCTCCTCTAGTTCGACAAAGCTTGACCTAACTTCAAAGGGATCAATATCAACTTTCATGTTAGCTTACGTCTTGTCAACAAACTTCAATGTGCCCTCTTTGATGCCTTTCTGGATTAAGTCCATGAATCAGACATAGTTATTAGTCTAATGACCATAACTATCATGATGTTTGCAAAATTTTCTTCCATTCAAAGAACTAGAATCAAATTTCTTATGCCCCTCAGGCAATTTAATGTGATTATCTTTCAAGAGAATGTCGAATATTTTCTTAACTTTTGTAATGTCAAAAGAATAAGTTTTTTCATTAACATAATTCATTTGTCCTTTAGCCTTAATAGGCTGAAGTGCTTAATAAGCATAAGTTGCACCGCTTTGCAATTCGGTTGCATTAACCTCACTCTCTTCAACATCCTCATTCTCATCGTATTCGATGAAATCAATTTTCTCTTTCTTGAAGGCTTTCTTTGGTTTCTCTTATTTCTTTGCCCTCAATTATTTAATCTGTCAGGATTTTTCAGCAGGTTGGGTTATGTCAAGAAATTATTAATTCACTAACTTCTTCCTAATACCAAAGTCAAGCCCACTAGCAGTCATTTTGACAATTTTAGACTCAAGGATGGGAGTATAACATCTACTATTCATTAAATGGAATCGACACATATAATCGTCGATAAATTCATTTGGAATTCTTTTGAAGTTGAATAAGTCAGTTAGACTAACTTTCATTTTGCCCTTGAAGATTTTTTATGGAAACTCCTTTCAAGTTAAGTCCACGAATGAATAGAATTTGATCGAAGTGTTGAGAACCAAGTGAAGGCATTCTTTGTCAAAGAATTGAGAAAGTATCTTATCTTGACATATTCATTGGTCATTGTTTCCCCTAATTCAGTGGTATACCTGGCTACGTGTTCGACCATCGACTTACCAAGATCATTAACGAATTTTGATAGCTTGGGGATTTTGACACCCCTACGTAACTCAGCTTGTTAAATCCATTCAAGAAACTATGACACAAAGTAGGGTTGATTAGCATAGCTCACATTGAAACTAAACCTATTGAGGATTTGTTCAACAACTTGCTTCAAGTTCCGATTGTTTAACCCAAGTCGAAGCTGGATTTGGGCAGGATGCCCCTCCGTGTTTTGGAAAAGTCTTTGGACTCCAAATTCATCCCCTTTAGGTTGGTCCTCATTACGTTGAAGCATATTGATGTGGCCATATTGAAGTTTTGGCTATCGATTGCTCTACAAGAGGTGGTTCTACCACCCTAACCTATCAAACAATGGGATCGTTCTCGTCGAACCCCAAAGTACCAATCAATTGACCCATTTGTTGGGCTAAATGATTGCAAGTGTTGTTTGTTATTTTAATCAAAGGTGTAAGATAATGCCTAGTTATTGTGTCAGTATGTGAACCATATCATGATTGCTCTCGTCCATCTGTTGACGAATGTTGTTTGCCATATTTTGTGTAGTTCCAATGAACACATTAGGCATTTCTCTTATCATGTGAGGGTAAATAAGATTTCCCCCAATCTGTAACCCTTCTAGCCGAGGAATATGAATGTCAAGGTTTGGACCAAATTGTCCATTGTCGGATGTGGAACATCAACTGTTATCGACATTATAGGTTGATTCACCGATTGGAAATTTCCTAACACCACTCTAATTGGTGGCGCAACAGGTGCAATAAGATTATAAGGCATGCCATAAGGAGGTGGCGATCTTAGTGGCATGTTGTCATTTTTGGCGTTGCCGTTTGGACTGACCACTGGATTTGATTACACTATAACTAGTTATATCGATTACACCACAAGTTGTGGATTGTTGGTCGAACCTTGGGACACCACTGCAATGTCATGATCATTACTTTGGTCGAGGTTGAAAGAATTGGCATTACTGTCAACCCTCATGCTTTTTTATGATTAGAAGCAAAATCATGATTGGACATCATCGATGTGTCTTTACCGCTTCTTAATCATATGAGACACTTATACCTTTGAACTAGACTTTGGACACTATTGGAAGCAATTTTACACAATCGCTCTTAACTTAGTCCCACTAAGCATGCCAATTTGTTTGTGGTGATTTTTCATCTAAGGTAATGACTACTCTTTATATCTTGATCTAATATCTGGGAGCGAGTCGACTCTTCTTAGGACCCTTAAGTTTCTGGTAATTTATAAAATTCTAACATCAAACGGTTAAATAATTGTCAATTGGTTAAGTATCAGTAAAAATATGTGTCAAAGCATAAATTAGTATTAAATATGAACGTGAATAAATGAAAAGTAAGATAAAATAAAGAGTGTGTCGAAATAAACTTACTAAAATTAAATTGATAGAATAGAAATGTCGAAAGTAAACTTACTAAAAGTAAACTTAACATAAATGTAAATGGCAAGATAAAGTAAATGTCGAAAGTAAACTTGTTAGAAAGTAAACTGATAGAATGTAAATGACAAAATACAAGTGGCAGAAAGTAAAAGCCAGAAAGTAAACACTAGAAATGTCAATGTCGATGCAACATGCTGACGAAAACATTTTTTGAGTATTATATGTGTTTAAATGAATATTAAAGCATGAAAACAATGCAAAAAAAGCATGCATATGTAAGAACACGAAGAATAATATAAATGCATAAAGTAAATGCAGAAAAATGTAAATTTGCACTAAGTTAGAAAAAGATTAAAGGAAAATTGTATAAAAGCAAAGTAGAAAGCATTCAACCTTAAATGCAAATCAACAACAATATTGAACAATAAATTAAAGAGTAAGCAAGTAAGAACTTGAAAGAACATGGAAGAACTTGAAACAACTGGAATTACATTGACTGAAATGTAAATAATACATGAAATTGTAAAAGTACAGAAGCATAGATAGACATGTGAATTGGAAGTGGCAACCATACTTAACCGTAACTCGTCAATCTGTGAGTGTCACACTGGGGAGCTAGGGATTATAGGAAGTGTAGGGTGTTTGCAAGTAGATGGACCAACATGTTGCTCTTCATTCTAACCCCTATTTATAGGGAACCAACCTCTCCCTTTGGCACCTAATTTTTTTAATGTTATAGCTCCTAAGATGCTGCCATTTGGCAGTTATACAGAATTTTAACATGTGCTTCATTTTCTACATAGCTTTCCCACATAACAACTACTTTTTAGTAGTGGGTGGTTCTTTCCTCTTTACAAATTCCTATTTTCTCCACATAGCCACGTTGTTTGTGCATTCCTAGTTTTTGCTTGATAAGTAATTACCCACATTCAATGATGGGACTCGCCACGAACTTCCTTCTAACTTGCCAACCACTTTCGGTCAAACATAGGCTTCAACATTGACAAACCTTTCACTTGCATGACTTTGATAGCAACTCGAGACTTTACTTATGAAGCTTCATGATTTAGTTAAGTGTACCTCCTTTGTCGAATCCACTTGTCAGCTTACTTAAGCGTAACTCTTTGACACTTGGCTTCTGTCGATTCCTTCTTACTGTTGACATAGTCTCCTTTATCTCTTATGGTCTTGGCTGAACCAATTGTTAGGATATTACTTATGTCAGTTGACTACTTTATCGATCATTGTCATTGACAAATTCTTGAAACTTAGTTTTTTTTTACAACTTATTATTGTTTGCTTACTACTTACACACATGTATCTTTTGTTTTGCTTTTAAGTTACTTGAACACTCATATCACTATCATTTTGAAGAGTAAAAGCTTTAATCTTATGTTTGGATATAAACTTTGAGGAGTAGTTTTTTAATATTTGAATAATTTTTTTATATTATAAAAAATGTCTTCTTTAGAAGCGTATATAAAACACACACATATACATATCTTTTGTTTTGCCTTTAAGTTACTTGAACACTCATATCACTATCATTTTGAAGAGTAAAAGCTTTAATCTTATGTTTGGATGTAAACTTTGAGGAGTAGTTTTTTAATATTTGGACAGTTTTTTTATATTATAAAAAATGTCTTCTTTAGAAGCATATATAAAACTCTAGCTTTAAAAATAAAATTAGAATTGTACCTTTTTTTCTTGTGATTTAGTTTTTCTTTTCATTAAAGGCTCATCAAAATATACTAAAATATGACAAAGTATTTCTTTTAAAGAAATTATTAAGAAACACACGTTCAAACGAGTACTTAAATACACTTATGTGAAACCGTGATATGATCTCTGATAGGGCATGGGGAGAGATGCTTAACTATGTGTGCATATGGAGAAATGTTCCTGGAGTAGCAATTAATGCATGCTTCATAATATTGGTTTTAAGTTGATATGATTAAAATTTATGTAATGTGTATAAGATCAATGGTGAACATCTTTTTGGAGAATGCATTAATTGTTGATCCATAAGCATGCTTCTCGTGTATTTGGCCATATATTTTTTATTCAATTAGAAAATCACTTCTTCTAAAATAGAATGCGTTCTCTCTAGGTCAAGTTGATTAGTAGATTTTCTCGATTCACACTGACAAAACTAATGAGAGTGAATAGTGATGGCAAAAGGAGAAAGTATAGAGACCAAAGAGGAAAAAGATCTCATACAATGAAGAAAGAAGAAAATCAATACGAATCGTGGAGGCCATGATGCCTTGTCAGGGACGAACTCTTTGATGCCCAGGGAAGAAGAATTGAAGCATGATGGGATGACTTCTGGCAAGGTAGGGGAAAGAAGAAGTCTTTCAAGGGTTCCCTAATGAAGAAGATCATACGCCTTCTGAGGGGGAAAACACTAATGAGTACTTTGGAGAAGAAGACTTGGAAACTAAGGAATGAGGATTTGTCTAATAATGGTCAGACTAGGGGTAAACCTAAGCTAGAATCCTCTATTGAATACGAAGAGAGGCCTTGGCAAAGTATATTGAACATTAAACTATTTCAGAAAAAGGTAGTTAAAACTTTATGAAGATAAAGGTTAATAGGCTGTGGATGAAGAATGGTGTCATCCGTGTATACAAACCTAAGAATGATTTTTTTTTTGCCAAGTCTCAGCACTCCATAAACTATGATTTCATGCTAACTAGTGGCCCGAAACTATTTTTATCAATATCTTGATGGAATTTCCCCTTAATTCGGAGCAGACGTGCTCTATTTGTTGAAGATAGATTTGAGTTTGAAAAGCTTTGCTATTTTCATAGGAAATACGTTTCCAATATGGTCCATTTTTGGCTAAGTTCAACCCATTATCTCAACAACGATTATATGTGAATAACATATGCTCCCACGTCCTGTTGCACATCCGTTGAGCTTTGTGATGGCCAGAAGTCTATAAAAGGAATGTGTTGCTCTTCTTTGGGTCACTGAACCTGCTCCTCTCTTCAGTATACAAACACCATCAAGTATGAGTGAGTAAGGGTTTGGAAAACTAAGGCAGAAGACGGGTTACGACATGTACGGCGATGTACTGACAACGGCGACAAGTCAACAAGCTTGAAAAAATAGAACAACAATCAGGTTAGAGGTGTTCGAGAAAGATTTGGACGCAAGTAGGAACCTGATTGAAGAGGAAGAGTGAATCAAATAGCAATGGCAAGAGGTTGGTTTTCTTGATCCATTTTACCTTCCGCTGTGATCAAAACATGTTGCTTGAATTGTTTGACATGTTTAGATTTTTTTTAGTCTTACATTTGGTATCAGAGCAGTGTATATGCCTCTGCCTTGCTTGCTCTTCTTATCTGTTATGGAGTTTGATTTTTTTCAGAATATGGGTATTGTGTTTTTGACCCTTTAATCCCAAAATAAAATCTGAAATATGAATGGAATCAAGTTTCTAAGCTTTCTGTGTTTTTAAATGATGTTTTTTATGTTGAAAATGGCTGGAAACCGTTAGGTTTTCCATTTGGATCTGCAAGTCGCAACCGGGTCAGAGTGACTCGGCTCAAGGTTGAAGACAACTCGTTTAATTCTCTGGTCTACGTGCTTGTCCCCTTTCTTTTATCATTGAAAATTGTTCAGCATCGTTACACGTTCAGCGTCGTGGAGTTTGTCTTATTCCAATTAAAAAGATTGAAAGAATATCTTTTATAAAACTTTTGAATATTATACTATTTCTTTTAATTGGAATAGGACAAAGCATGGTTGACCATTCTAAGTATGTTCCTGAAAACTATTGGAGCTTTTATTTAAAGGCTTATACGGTGAATACTTGTATGCATAATATTATTTATTCCTTGAAATCTATGTGTATGAGTTCATGATTACTGTACATGCAAAATTGTGTTAAATATTTTGTTATGCATTCTATTCAATTTATTTGCATTATGTAGGATATTATGCAAATATTTAGCTCTAATTAATGTTAAGTGATTAATATAATTTTGATTAATTAGGGAATAGCCACAGCATCTTTAATTAATTAGAATTATATATTAAGTTTTAAAACACATAAACATCAATTGTAATTAATTACATGTGATGTAATGAAATCTATCCACAGGAATTTTGTTATATTTGTATGATTAATTAGAATAAAATATCATATTATATTTCTTAATCTACCCATAGGAATTAAGAAAAGGAACATAATTTGATAGTTGTATCATAAGGTTATAATATGAATCTAATTGAGTAGGACTTTAGCCCACAGACAAGTTTTATGTCACTGGATTCATGAATTAAGACATGATTTACATTGGTAAAATATGATATTTATTTTGTCTTAAATTATGAATAATGAACATATATGTTTGAACTTTGCAGTTATTCAACCTGCGAATATTTCTGATATTAAATGTGATATTCCTGAATTAAGGGGTGACAACTATAAAGTTTGGAAGGAGAGAATTCTTCTCCATTTGAGTTGGAGGGACATCGATTATGCTATTAGAAAGGATGAACCATCGAGTATTACTGAAACCAGTCTTCCAGATGTCGTTGATCTTTATGAAAAATGGGAGAGATCTAACCGTCTCTCCGTGATGTTCATAAAGACCAAAATATCTGCTGGTATTCGTGGTTCTGTCGACCAGTATACTGAGGTTAAGGATTTTTTGAAAGCCATTGATGAGCAATTCACTACATCTGAAAAGGCACTTTCTAGCATCCTGATAATGCGTTTCTCATCTATGAAGCTCACTAGGATAAGAGGTATGTGTGATTACATCATACGCATGAGGGATTTAGTGGCTTAGCTGAAAGCCTTGGAGGTAACCATGTCAGATTCTTTCCTAGTACAGTACATTTTGTGCACTCTGCCTCATCAATATAACCTTTTCAAAATCTCTTATAACATACATAATGATAAGTGGTCAATTAATGAGCTATTGACTATGTGTGTTCAAGAAGAGGAAAGGTTGATGATGGAAGAGGGCGAAAGAATGAACTTGACTATTGATGGAAAGAAAAAGAAGGATCATGCCAAAAACAAGGGCAACATTCCTGCTCAGTTAGTTATAAAGAAAGAGTCAATGTGTTTCTTCTGCAAAAAGAAGGGGCACATGAAGAAAGACTGCTCAAAGTTTAAGAACTGGCTCGATAAGAAAGGTACTCCATATGCATTTGTTTGTTATGAATCTAATATGGTTAATGTTAATCATAACACATGGTGGATTGATTCTGGATCTACAATCCATGTTTCTAATACCTTGCAGGGTATGGAAAACCTAAGGAAGCAAGTGGGAATTGAATAATACATCTATTCGGGCGGGAAGATGAGTTCACATGTGGAGGCCATTGGGACGTGCAGTTTAGTTTTAAGCAGCAGCTTTATTTTACGTTTAGAAAAGACCTTTTATGTTCTAAGTTTTTCTAAGAATTTGATTTATGTTTCAAGACTTGTACCTTTGGGTTTATCTTTTAATTTTTCAGATTCTGGTTTTACTTTGTCAAATAAATATGAAATTATTGGTTTTGGTGAATTACTTAATGGTCTTTACTGTATTAAATTACAAATTGATGTTGTTTATAATCCTATGCATTTTACTTCTGGGTTAAAACGTTGTGTTGTGAATGAGGAATCCTCTATATTGTGGTATCGGAGATTGGGACATATCTCCATTGAGAGAATTAAGTGATTAGTAAATGAAGGAGTACTTAGTAATTTGGATTTTGTTGATTTTTAGACTTGTGTGAATTGTATTAAGGGTAAGCAAACTAACAAGTCTAAAAAGGGTGCAAAGAAGAGCTCAAACCTATTGGAAATCATACATACAGATATTTGTTGTCCAGACATGGACGCAAGAAGTTTGAAAAACTTTATCACTTTTATAGACGACTATTCTCGATATATGTATCTCTACTTACTTCATTCAAAGGACAAAGCTTTGGATGCCTTTAAAGTTTTTAAGGTTGAAGTGGAGAAGCAACGTGGAATGCAAATTAAAATCGTGAGATCGGATAGAGGTGGAGAGTACTATGGTAGATATACAGAGAATGGACAAGCACCTAGTCCATTTGTGAAGTTTCTTCAAGAACATGAGATTATTGCCCAGTACACTATGCCTAGTTCTTCGAATCAGAATGGTGTGGCAGAAAGAAGAAACCGAACCTTAATGGACATGGTGAGATGTATGAGGAGTAACACAAAACTTTCTCAATTCTTGTGGATTGAAGCACTAAAGACGGCTGCGTATATATTAAATCGAGTTCCAACCAAGGATGTCTCAAAGACACTTTTTGAGTTATTCAAAGGTTAGAAACCAAGTTTGCGACATATACGCGTTTAGGGATGCCTGTCTAAAGTGAGAATTTATAACCCACAAGAGAAGAAACTAGACCCAATGACTATTAGTGAATATTTTAGCTTTTTTACCAAACTGTCACTGTTGGTAAAACTATTTACCAAATTACCATTTTTTAAACTATTTACCAAATTGCCATTTTTAACAATTTATCAAAATGTCACTTTTTTGAAACTATATACCAAACTGCCACCATTTTGTCCTACGTGACATTTTTTATTATTATCTGGCCAACTAGGATGCGCCAAGTAGGATGGTGCATCTACGTAGGTTGCGCCAACACGCTTGGCGCAACCTACGTGGATGCGCTATCCTATTTGGCGCATCCTGGTTGGCCAGGACAAAGAAAGCGCCACCCTTGTTGGCGTAACCAAGCAGAATAAACCAACAATGGTAGCGTAACCTCAATATATATACCCTAACCCCTTCCCCATCCGTGACATTCAAATTATTTTCTAAATTTTCACTATCTCTTTACAAATTTCTTCTCTCTAAACGTTCTGAACTCTCTCAACGAACTCAATTCTTACTAGAAGTGGTGTCTGGATCATTATTTGTAATCATATTTAGATCGTATTCCTTAACACTGTAAGTATCTCTTTCAATATTTAAATAGTTTATTTATTATTTGTTGATTGATTTTTTATTATGTTAGTGTTAATTATAAATTAATGTTATTATATATTATGTTAGTATTAATTATACATTAATATTTTCATTGTCTAGTATATATTATGTTATTATTTTGTATGTAATCGAATAAGATATATTTTTTTCCTTTAGTACTTGACATGATTTAAATTAGTAAATGTAGCTTAATTCAAAATAACCAAGTTTTGGAAGTTTTTTATACATAAATAACTATATTGAATATTATAATTAATTTTTAATATATTGAATAAATATGTGTAATATATTGTTATACATTGTTATATATTGTTATACATTGTTATATGTCCAATTAATATTGTAATTGATTTTTAATATATTAAATAAATATGTGTTGAATTGTTATTGTTCAGAAGTGGAGTTAACATGACAAAACCACTGAATGTGCACATTTACTTCAATGGGATAATGTATGATGGTGAAGAGAGTGTCATGTATCAAGGTCCTCTTCCTAGGCTTATTGTGATCACAGCCAATATGACTTTGGATGGGTTGAAAAATAAGATCCATTCAAAGTTGAGGCTCCAAGCAAACCAACATGTTTTGTGCATCTCATTTTTTCAATTTATATGGCAACCATGCATGGATGAGCAGGTGGCAACACTGCCGCCTTTTTGTGTGGCTAGTAGGGACATAGCACTGGCAGTGGTCCCTCTCACATGTTTCCACATTGTTGAGTGGCACCAGCTAGACCGCGTCATATGTCAGTTTGGTCTTGACCAGCCCATTCCACGGAGACCGCTCTAGCCAGACAGTTTGCACTCAATTACACTGACAGGTAGGCATGATGAGGATTGGCCAGCTACACATGCTGTTTATATAGCCACCTGGGATAGTCGCAGGGAGAAGCTTGTTAGGAGAATCACATTGATCGCACCCCTCAGTTCGCGTTCTGAGTACATGCGTTAGTATAAAACAATTACCAGACGCTGGATTGCTCCCACTAGCGTATCTATTGGGAATGTGGTAAGCTCTTTACTAATTTGTTAGTGACTATATGTATTTTGTATTCAGTATAATGACATAAATTATATCTGTTTGTTAGGCAGATATTATAGAGTATTTGCTCAGTTCAACTACTGACACTGCCGCTCAAGAGGATGCTACACAGATCTTACACTCATTGCAGGAGCATGACCGCATTACGATGGAACAGCTGCATCCAGCTCCAGCAGCATATGACATTTCAGGACCGCCCGAGGAGTCCAGTCAACAGGGAACGCGGCGTATACGGAGGAGAGGATTAGCAAGCACTCGGACACGACTTCGACATCCCGAGGACTCCAGCTCTACCAGCCAACATACGACTTAGCCTCCTACCACTACTACATACCCCCCACTCAGCCACCACTTGCATATTACCCACCATACCCACTATACCCTTACCAACCATATCCATACCCGCCACCGGGTTACCCCTCATATCTTTACCCACCACATGGTTACCCACCATATCATTACCCACCACCAGGTTACCCACTATACCTATCACAGCCAGGTCCCTCTTCCAATCCATCTCACAGGTCACCACATTCTGATGCAGGTCCATTTCATTGACATTGACATGTAATTATATTTAGTGATTTTGTGTAAAAGACTATTGACAATATCTTATTGTGAGTTTGGTACCCTTATTAGATTAGATTATATATGTTTGCCACTCAGTTTTAGTTTTTATTAAAGATCTTGGTAACTGGTTGAATTAAATAGGATCATGTGCTTTTGGGGAGGTCCAACATTTAGGGGAAACTCTGTCAAAATTTTTACTCTAATTCGAATTACTAAAAAATTGGGAGGGGGATTATTGGGATCCGAATCCTACTCACTAAATAAACATTTCAAACAATGTTATTTTTTTACTAATATAAACGTGTAGTAACATACGAAAAAAAAGAAATATAAATTACAATAATAATGTTTTTTTAGATAATATTTAATAACATATCATAGATAGTTAGGACATGTATACAATGAGGTGACAAAGTGTTGAGAATTATAATATTCATTAAATAATATTCATTAAATAATTCATTAGATAACAAAGTGGCAAAAACGTTCATTATTTTAATGCTTACTTTCATAATTTTGGTTTGTTAATATTTAGATTTTGAATTTGTGTGATGTAATTTTATTAAATACTTTAAATGCTATAATTATAATTATTTAGATAAATTAATAAAGTAATATGATGGTAATTGTAATATTTTTAATGAAATATGTTGGTATAAATAAATTCATTAAAAATATAATTTATTATAATAAATATCAAAATTTCTCTTAATTAAACAAAGTAAAATTACTCACCTTGGTTATGCCAACAAGGGTGGCACTTTCTTTGTCCTGGCCAACCAGGATACGCAGCCAGATATATTTCATTGAATATGCTGAAAAGTCCAAAGGGTATAGATTCTATTATCCATCACACAACACTAGGATTGTGGAAACAAGAAATGCCAAATTTCTTGAGAATGACTTGATTAGTGGGAGTGATTAGTTTCAGAACATTGCTTCTGAAAAGGATCACTATGAAGCTCAACCATCTGGATCAAGTGACAGATTGATTATCATTCTCGCCCCTCAAATACAAAAGGGTGTTAGACGACCAATAATTGAAGTTCCACAAGCTATTAAAAATGATCTTGTAGATCAAATTGTTGATGAAGAACAACTTGTTGAACAATCGTTTGGACAATAAGTTCCTCAAGAAGATAACGAGGCAATATTAAGAAGATCTACTAGAGTCAAAAGGTCAGCAATTCCTAGTGATTATATAGTGTATCTGCAAGAATCGAACTATAACATTGGAGCCAAAAATGATCCTAAAACATTTTCACAGGCCATGAATTCTAAGGAATCAAATTTGTGGTATAGTGCCATGAAAGATGAGATGGACTTTATGACATCTAATCGAGTCTGGGATCTCGTTGAGTTGCCTAGTGGTGTAAAAGTCATTGGATATAAATGGGTCTTTAAAACAAAGAAAAACTCACAGGGCAACATTGAGACACATAAGGCAAGACTTGTTGCCAAAGGGTTAATTCAAAGAGAAGGAATCGACTACACAGAGACACTTTCTTCTGTATCCAAGAAAGATTCCCTCCGAGTAATTATGACATTAGTAGCTCATTTTGACTTTGAGTTACATCAAATGGATGTGAAAATGACATTCCTCAATGGTAATCTAGAGGAAGAGGTTTACATGAAACAACCTGAAGGATTCTCCTCTAGTGACTATGAGCACTTAGTCTACAAGCTTAATAAATCCATCTATGGATTGAAACAAGCCTCCCGCCAGTGGCACTTAAAATTTCACGAGGTCATCACTTCATTCGATTTTGAAAAGAACATCATGGATCAATGTATATACCAAAAGGTCAGTGGGAGTAAGATTTGTTTTCTTATGTTATACGTGGATGATATTTTGCTTGCGGCTAATGATAAGAGTATACTATATGAGGTGAAACAATTTCTCTCGAAGAACTTTGATATGAAGGATATGGGAGAAGCATCTTATGTCTTGGCATTAAGATCCATAGGGAAAGATCTCGAGGCATTTTGGGTTTGTCTCAAGAGATCTATATCAACAAAGTTTTAGAGAGATTTAACATGAAGGATTGTTCACCGAGTGTAGCTCCCATTGTGAAGGGTGACAAACTAGATTTAAGTCTGTGCCCCAAAAATGATTTGGAATGGGAACACATGAAAAACATTCCATATGCTTAAGCTGTTGGAAACCTTATGTATGCTCAGGTTTGTACCAGACCTGACATTGCATATGTTATTGGAGTTTTGGGAAGATATCAGAGTAATCCAGGTGTTGACTATTGGAAAGCTGCAAAGAAAATGATGAGATATCTCTAAGGGACAAAGAACTACATGCTCATATACAAACAGATTAATGATCTGGAAGTGATTGGCTACTCCGATTCAGACTATGTTGGCTGCATTGATACCCGAAAATCAACATTTGGTTATGTTTTCATGCTAGTTGGTGGAGCTGTATCTTGGAGAAGTGCAAAGCAGACCTTGACTATTACTTCCACTATGAAGGCTGAGTTCATTTCTTGTTTTGAGGCTACCTCGCATGGTGTATGATTGAAGAGTTTCATATCTAGGCTTAGAGTTGTAGACTCTATTTGTAGGCCATTGAAGTTGTATTGTGACAACTCTGCTGCGGTATTTATGGCTAAGAACAACAAGAGTGGAAGTCGAAGTAAGCACATCGACATCAAGTATTTAGCCATAAGAGAACGCGTTAAGGAAAAGAAAGTGGACATTGAACACGTTAGCACTGAGTTGATGATTGTCGATCCTTTGACTAAAGGCATGTCACTAAAGAATTTTAAGGATCATGTAGTACGAATGGGACTTGGTTCCGTGATGTGATTTTCATTGTACGTACATTTATTATTTTCGATGAAACTCTTATTCAGTTTAATGTTTTCTCATATGTTTTTGTGCACATATATGTTTATTTTGAGAAATATCATTTGGTTTTGACCTAGAATAAGCATATGATTTATTCATTAATTAAGTTAAGGGCTAGTATTGAGAGACTTAATATATTGTGATACATGGATGACAATACTTGTTATTAGAGGACCTATCGTCATAATTCATATATTTTGTTTCTTATTATGATTGGTGATGATTAAATGGACCAAGTGGGAGAATGATGGAATTTCCCCTTAATTCGGAGCAGATGTGCTCTGTTTGTTAAAGATAGATTTGAGTTTGAAAAGCTTTGCTATTTTCATTTCGTTTCCAATATAGTCCATTTTTGGCTAAGTTCAACCCATTATCTCAACAACGGTTATATGTGAATAACGTATGCTCCCACATCCTGTTGCACATCCGTTGAGTTCTGTGATGGCCAGAACTCTATAAAAGAATGTGTTGCTCTTCTTTGGGTAACTGAATCTACTCCTCTCTTCAGTATACAAACACCATCGAGTATGAGTGAGTAAGGCTTTGGAAAGCCAAGACAAAATACGGGTTACGATGTGTACAGCGACGTGCTGACAATGGCGACGTGCCGACAACGGCGACAAGTCTACAAGCTTGAAAAAATAGAACAACAATCGGGTTAGAGGTGTTCGGGAAAGATTTGGACGCAATTAGGAACCTGGTTGAAGAGGAAGAGTGAATCAAATAGCAATGGCGGGAGGTTGGTTTTCTTGATCCGTTTTAGCTTCTGTTGTGATCAAAACATGTTGCTTGAATTGTTTGACATGTTTAGATCATTTTTAGTCTTACATATCTCACAATTAGGCAGTGTGAACCAAAGTTCAACCCGTATCATGCTGGGATTCATAAAATAGCAGCATGGGTGCGTTTTCCTGACCTAGTGATTGAATACTACAGTAAAAAAGTTCCTGTAGATGGTTGGAAGCCTTATTAGAACCACCCTGAAAGTTGACATGAACACGGCATAACAAGCTTGTGGTGAATTTTCACTCTATACATTGAAATCGATCTTGATAAGCCTCCTTTGGCATGATATAAAGTTGATGGTGCTTTATCCTCCATAGAATATTATTTAGTAGTGATACTGAGCATTACCTGAATAGGTAATTGAAGGTGGACTCTTCTGTGGCATGGAAGCAACGGCAGTGGTGCAAGGAGGTGAGAACCTGCAAAAGGTACTCCAATGCTTAAATTAGATTATGTACTAGGAAGTCAGTCTGTATATCAGATAAGACGCATACCTTTTAGACATTACATGACATTTATAAAAACGTTTTAGAATGGAATGTAATATGTATTGAATGCAGTTATTTAGGATCAGAATCTGTTAAGGATTGTGACCTCTTCTAACTAATTTTTTTTTATTTATGTGAGATATAATTAGTGTTCATATCTATCTAAGATTTTTTGAGAGATTTATGTTTAATAAATAAATAAATGTACTTATCAAGGTAACATATAATAATATTTAAGATTATTTTGATAAGTCAGATTGTTCTTAATCTGTGAACCCATTACCTGGTTCACAACAAATATGAAGGCATAAATGTAGTGTGCTTTTCATGTGGAAAGTATGGTCAATATAGCGGTGCTTGTGTCCCTTAAAGAAGAATGAAGCTCAAGCGATTAAGACTAGTAGTGTCAATTCAAGTTTGCCTGCATCAGACTAAGCCAATTTCGGGCGGTCAAGTTAGGCCAAAAATGATTAGAGCCAATAATTTATTAGCTCAGCCCAACCTTCTACAAATGATGGACTGAGCGAGCCAGCCTGATTGCCTACACTATTAATATATATATAAACAACTTTTGTTGCAAAAAGAACGAACAAATGGAGTAAGACACAGAACATGCTCCATTTTTTTTTGTCGGCAAACATGCTCCATTTGTAATAGCCATATTACACTGGTGAAACGTATATTTGGGGCGCCAAGTCCATTGTAATGGCCATCGGCCAACAACTTGGGGCTACCAGGCTGCCCAGCGACCCAGTCCCGAGGCAGGCCATCTAATATTCAGGCAGGATAAAAATGTTGTAAGCTCAAATTTTGTTAACCCAACCCATATTTTTTGTCGCCTATTCAAGCTGGGTTGTCGAGTTCGATTTATTTTCATACCTTTAATTCAGACCCAAATGAACTACCCCCCCCTAATACAAGAGAACACTAGCTAGCAGACGATGGAAGTTAAAGTTGTCATAATGTGTTTAGAGGGTGTCACGACGAGAAGTAATGAAATTAAAAAAAAAAAAAATAGAAGTCATCATCAAATTTATTTAATTAGCAAAACAAATGGAAAAATCCTTTTGTTTAACAAATTAGTCTTCAAAACAGAAGAGATTGGATTAGGGTTTTGAATTATGCACAGAAAATGATAAAAACTTAATTCTATTACACCCTCAATATATCTATCCATATACAGTTACTATATAGTTAATTGTGTAATTAATAAAAACTTTGAAAAATGTTTTATATCACCCCTTAAGCGAAATGAAATTAAATAAAAAAATTTGACAAAAAGAATTTAAATATTTCGAAAAGAAATTCACTCTTGCATTAAATGCAAGATAGCATCAAGTTACTCAATAAATTTTTATGGATTCAACAACACTATAGCATAAGGCTATTCGAACAGACCTGCTAGCCAGTAGCCATTGTGTGGATAATATTAAAAATCATTTTTGCACAATACTCAGGATAGCACTAATATATTAAATAAATCCTTTTGGATTCGAACAACAATGTAGAAAGCACTAGGATATTCAAACAACATGACCATTGCGAGGATGAAATCATTTTTAAAATAACTTTATTCAAGAATAAATGGATTTAAATATTATTAAACATTATTTACAAAAATAGAAAATGCTACAAGTTAAAATAATAAACATCTATAGCAAAGAAATAAGACAAACAAAAAATTTGAATAAAATACACCACTGATAAAAGCCACAAACAAGGAAATCAACTCTAATTAAAACAAGAAGGAAACTCAAAATATTTTTATTTTTATTTTTTGTTATTTTGACAAACCAAACACTTAAAAACGTAAACCCAATTAATACAAAGAAAAGAAAAAGAAACTGTCTATTAAACAAAAGATTTACAAATCTTAATAACTTAGCCCAGTTATAAAAAAATAATAAATAAAAAACGAAGTGGACGGGTACTATTCCATCAGCAAAACTAGACCCAAAACCAATAATATAATAAACGCACAATCAACCAATAATGTTAACCCTAAAATTTAACTCATAAACTCATTTTACCCAACCAAACAAGCTGGCTCAAATCAACATATATAGACAAAGAAGCCCAAATGAAAGCCAGCCCAAGCTAAACCTCATCCTAATCCTAAGTCCATACAAAATAAAAAGTGAATGAAATAAGAAATTAAAATGGAATGAAAGGGTACACGTATAGATCATGCGCTCACAAAGATTCATGCTATGTATGGATTGATGGAAAGTGGTAGAACGAAGGGAATGAAATGAAATTAGTTGCTATTAGTTGTACTTATTAAAATGGGATGAATTGAAATAAAATGAAATTTGATGGACTTCATTTTATCCTATATCACCAATTTTCTTATCTTCTATTTCGAGAGAATGAGATGGAATCAACTTCTATTTTACTAATATAATTATTAAATCATTAATTTGTCCTTAACTTAAAACAAAGTGAGAGAACCATTGTCTGCCTCTCCTCCTTGCAGCTCATGATTGCTGGCTTGCTGCCTCATTACTCATTTGTCCAGACTCTTGATACAGACGAAGAGAAATAGAGAAATTATAATGAGGCTACGGCTTTGTTTGAGAAGGAGGGGGAGGTGTTCTGGTACATGCCTTTCCTGCAAAATCATTAATGTATAATTATTTAAGAAAATAAGGGAAAAAAATATGATATTTACATGAAGATATGATATTATAAACTAAATTCAATAATAAAAAACAACTTAAAAACTTATCTTTTATATAAAGCTAGAATATTATTTAATGATTAGAGTTGCAGATTGTAGGGCTAGATTCCCGTTTTTTATAGAAAAAGAATCTGATCTCATTAATACTTAATTTTTGAAAAGAAAAAAATATTATTTAAAGAATACAATCATTATGTAATATGTAAAAATAATTAATTTGTTTAACTAAAAATAACTAAAATTTGGTGTGTTTGAAATAAAGGCAATAGGAGAACAAAAGCTTATAATTCCTATTACTGGATTCCATTCTACTAGAATTTTCAAATGAAGAATTGAAAATTTTATTTTATTTCATCATTAAATATCTAAATATGAAACTTTTATTTTATTCTATTCTATTTTATTTAATTTTATTCTATCACATCCATTGATAAATATCCAAACAATGAAAGTAAATGTTTTGCATTTGGATCCTTTGCATTTGGGTGGTGTTGGTGGTAATCTGAGTAATTTTGGAGGTACCAGGTTATGTTTGCAGGGCGTTGCGTTTTGGACTTGGAGGGTTGTTTGAACTCTATCTTGGTGAGTTAAGCGTTCTGGTCTGGAGGATTTGATTTGTCTCTGATTGGGCTTGGTAGGGATACTGTGAAGGGCTCTTTATTATTTTATTTTTGGATTTGTGTGTTGTGTTTCTTGTGGTTTCTAAGTTTGAAATGGGTCTTTTGTTTTGGTGCTTTGGTGGGATGGGAATTGGTGTGGCTGTGCTATGTTTGTGTGTGTGGTGCTCATGTACAGTGGCTGTGGGTCCGGTGTGTTGCAGTGCAAGGGGCTGGGCTTTGCTTTACCAACAGGAAACCTGCAACTCCTCTTACTTCTAAATTTGGATTCTCTCCGGTTGCTGGAAGTCTAGTAGTTGGAGTCTGAATCGTTAATAAAAATTTAACGGTTTAATTTTTTTTTTAATATTAAAATTTTTTTAATATTAAATTAATATTATTTTATATTAATCGTTAGATAAAAATAAATACTCCAGATTGCTACTGGAGGCTGCTGGTCCTCCAACAACTAGAGAGAAGCCGGATCACTTACTTCTTGGATGTTTTCTCTTCCTCTTCCAAAAAAATAGAGCCTCCTTTGAATGTTGCCACTTGGCCATTGTTCATTTTCATTTATAACCTAACAAATAGTTACCTTAATCTTGATCAATTCAAATTAATTTCGTTCAATCATAATCAATTTGTGAAGCTTAATTTTTTAAGGATTTTTTTAGAGTGCCTGAAAGATACTGGTTAACAAATCAAAAGTAAAAAAAATATTAAATAAAAAATATAGCATTTAATATAATGAAAACTCAAAAAGTTATCATTTTCATTTAATATTTTTGACTTTTGATTCCTTAACAAGTGTTCTTAGAATATTTGTTTAAAAACTCATTTTTTAATTAGAGTGAACTCGTTATTTATAAGATTATATCCCCAATAACTATTGATTGTAACACTTATTCAAATTTTTTTTCTAATTTTAATTATTATTATTATTATTTGTAATTTTTGCTTCTTTTTTTGAATATTTTAGCTTGGATTTATTAAAAAAACCCATAAAAGGTAAATATAATAAAAAAGGACAAAATATAAGTATTTATAATAGTCCCTGGATGATTACAAAAAGCAACAATAGAGCCACTGAATCTATTCACATGTTACTGCCACTAAAAATTCTAATGGGGCCTATAAGTCATAAGTGTTTGTTTGATTTTTGGAATTGAACATGGAATTATAACTTGGAATTAGAATTAGACATCATAATTTCTATTTTTATGTTTAGAATGTCATTTAGAATTAGAATTATAATTTTATAAATTAATTTCATAAAATTAAAAAATAATTAAGTTAAGTCTTTCTCAATTCTTAATCTATATATTAAGAATTATTAATTTCATAGTTTAAAAATTAAATTTTCTCTCTCTCTCACATTTATTTATGAACAATCATATTTATTAAGATTCTATATTTATATAGAAAATTATTTTTATATTTATATAAAAATTATTATAATAGCTATTTATTTTTAAAAAAAATCATGAAAATTTTATTTATGAAAAAATGGCTATTATATTATAAAAATATTATTGTATGAATATTTTTATTAATTTTAATTTTTGTAAATAATTTTTTAATGTTTTAGATCATATCTTTAAACAATAAATTTATAATTGAATTTATAATTATAATTTCTTATCTTAATTCTTTGACAACCCCAAACATAGAATTTAAGATTCTGGATCAATTTTAATTCTGAAAGAATTGGAATTGAAATTAAAATTTTATATTTCAATTCCAATCCTACTATCCAAACGGACCGAGAGAAATCTAAGGAGGAAAACTTTTAAATGCAAATCCAGGGAAAAATAAAAGAAAGGGCTATTGGCATAGACTTTTAAAAGTTGCCTACAATATATTTACTGCCTCGTTGTTGATAGGAGACTTCAATGAAATTGGAAATCCAAATGAGAAGAAGGGAGGTGCCCCTATGGACACTAGGTGTTGCTAAATGTTCATAGATTGGATTAATGAGATATATGATTGACATGGGGTATGTAGGTTCTAAACTCACATGGAAGGGGCTAAGTGGAACAACCTTGAGAAGGTGTTTAAGCGGCTAGACCGTAATCTTTGTAATAGCAAATGGTAAACTAGATTTGATGAGGCACTATAAGAAAAATCAATATTACCATCGAAAATTTCTAGTATATATGAAATTGCCTGTAAATAAGTACTTTCCAGCAACCTCATCCACCCGAAAACATAGGAAAAATAGAAACAAGAAAAATAAAAGAAAAACACATTTCTAGTTGACAACTTTGTTGGAAAATTATTTTCTAGCATAAAAACCTGCCAATATATCTATTAGAAAGTGAATGCACACCGAGATGGCAAAATTTTCAAATTTTTTGGTGGATCCAGTCTGCTGGAAAAACTCCACAACTTTTGGGGTACAATTTTGTACATTGTTTGGCAGAATATCGACTTGAAAATTAAAAAAAAAATTGCTAGTGTTAGTTTTCAATATAAGCAAGTATATGGGCCAACCTAATCCACATTAGCCCGATCCATGACAGGCTACTTATAAATGGACTAGACCAAGTTGGCCCGCACTTTAAATGGGCCAAGCAAAAGCCAACCTGCGTCACATAGCATTAGCCTACATGTTTGAATTGCTAAAACTAAAAACATCCTTAAAACATTTTTTGGTTTCAAACAGAAATTCAGGGCTAGCAACCTTTTATCTTCTTTTTTTTTTTTTAAATTGTTGAAACTCAACACATCCTAAAAATATTTGTGATTTCAAACAAAATTTAATCAAAACATGGATTTGATTTCAAATGGGCAGCACTTGACGTAATATATGCGACTATATTACAAAGCATGTGAGGCCCCTTACCCTATATACTCCACCCTATGGATACAAGGGCAAGCTAGATAGAACAAAGTTAATCACGAATAATCGTCGCTTCTCTATTACTAGTTTGCTTAAGTTCTTTACTTATTTTAACTATCTTTTACTTCAGCTTTATTTGTTCCTTTACATATATCAAGTCAACCCCTTTCAACTTAGCAATCAATTTATCTTATAATTTAAGGTTCTCCAGCTCTCATGGTTGAAGTTGGCAATAAAATAAGAAGGAGGGTTGAATTATGTTTCCTTTTTCCTGAAAAATCAACTTTCTTATAACTTTCTCAAGTTGTTTAGGCTTAGAGGTGAGAAAGTTCAAACTAGAAATAGCAAGTAGGTGAGAAGGTATAGATTAACTTATTAAAATAAGGTGAGAGAGTTCCAAGAAAGTTAATTGAGTTAAGTGAACTTTCTTAGAGCAAAATCAAAGTCAAAATATCCTTTTTCAAAGTTATACCTTAATCTTCCAACTTTTTTTCTTTTGAAAACACTTTCAACAAATAACTTCAACTTAAATAATTCAGAGAATTAGACTTATATTAAATGTGGTTTACTTATGTTCTTTTCATAAAAACTTTAATAGTATATCAGTTTGCTAGAAACTCGATTTTATACTTTAATGATTAATCGGCTTGTAAGGAAAAATAGAGAGAAGGGAAGAATAGCTTCACACTAGTATTTATACCGATTCACCCCTAAAACCACGAAGGGCTATGTCTAGTACCTAGCAACAACTAGGATTTTCCACTATCAAGAGTATTATTTTTCAACCAAGCCTCTCTAGGCTTTAATACAATTATTCTTTAACCATAGCATCTTCAGGCTCACAACAAGCATTCTTTCAAGACAACCTCTTCAGGCTCAACAATAAGTATTCTTTTGCAATAGCCTCTTCAAACTCAACCTCACAATGTCTCAAGTGACTTGTATAACCCATAAGTTCACTTCAACACTCAAAGATCAATACAGAGATTCAGGTGTTTGTTACAACTGGGCGGTTCTTGAAAATACTCAGAGAGTGGATTAACACTATTTGGTAGAGCTCACAGTACTCCTACTAAAGATTTGACAAAATATAGATCAAGTAGGTAGAAATGTGAAAGTTGTGTTCTTTGTGCTCAATGTCAGATTAGCTTTAAAGTTCATAACCTTTTGATTTTCAAGTTTGGAGGCTTTTATAGACTTCGAAAAAATGACTGTTAGGCGCTTCCAATGGTAACTGTCCTTCCTTGTGTCAGTTATCCATTTTTTTTGTCTTTTTTAGTGAGTCAGCATAAGTGACTTAGCATTCTTCCTTGTAAGAACATTCTTAGCTAACTTTCTCACCCAACCTTTTCATCTTTAATTTTCACCATCTTAATGATGTATTTTCTTATTGATCTAGATGGTAAATACTTCACTTGAATGCTTGATTCTCTTTTGAATTCATCTTTTGTAGAAGTTATTCATTCTTCTAAACTTTCTCAACCTTCTTAGGACCTTCTTTTATTGAACTTTCTCATGTTATTTAGGAACTTTCTCATGTTGCACTTGAACTTTCTCAAGTCATAATTTGATATTCTTACTCCTCTCTAATCACTCAAAAAGCTTCCGTAACACTTGTTTAGTCCTATAAAGGTTAATAATAAAAGGAAAATTCCACAAAGATTACGTTAAGCTAATTAAAAGCATTAAGAGCATTTATACATAATTATCAACATAGTTGTTATCATCAAAACATAATATGCAATCTAAAGCACAAAAGGGCTTTGGAGCTTACATTCTCTGCCCTTTTTGATGATAACAAACTATTTAAAAATTTTGAAGTGAACTTGTAAGGATCGAGAGTCATTACCATTTCTGCATGTTTTGGTGAAAAGGTTCTGATAACTCCCCCTCAACTTAATGCTCATTTTAAATTGTTAGCAAGAAAATTAATATAAACAAAATTTCAAGTATGTAAGTCACTAGATATAGTATATACAGATTATCATGAAAGTTATTACTCATTCATTCTTTAATCAACAATTGTATAAAAATGTTATAATTTTAATACATATTCCCCTTAAGTACATGCATATCTACAACAAAAACAAAAAGACATAAAACTTTCATTTTACTTATCTTCTTCTTTTGGCATTAGTCAAAAATAGGGGGCAACAGACCATCATCGAGCCTTAAGATTGTTGGGAACTAGAAAATGTAGTAGGACTAGAAGATGAGGATAAATAAGTCAAGTTAGGAATTTTGTTGTGTGTGGGATAAGGGTAGTGCTTCTTTCTGATGGTGCTAGGGATGACTTCATTCTCCAGTTTGTTCACCATCCATTCTTCAAACATGAGGAATCTATCTATGAAAGCATGTAGAGTTGAATGCATTTCTTTTTTACTAGCATTCAACTTCCCAACCCTCCTTCTCATCTTCTTGTTATCATCCTTTAGCTGTTTGATTTCCTCTTTTGTTGATTTGTATGTCCTTTTCATAGAAGATTTGGAGGGAGTTGGTTTTGCTTGAGTGAAACTATGATGTGTCTCACTCCCTTCCATCGTGACACCTTGTGTAGGATCAACTTTGCTTCCCCATTGCTCTTTAGCAATTGCATTCAAGTAAGATCTAAGGGATACTAATCTGCCCAAGGACTCCAATGTTTCAGCAAGTGCAATAGGGAAAGAGGTGTTTTTGGACTTGCTTCTTTTTCCACTCTTGGAGCAGTGACATCATAGATAGGAGATAGAAATTGTGGGGAGGTATAGTCAATAGGTGAGTAAGGTTCTTTAGCTTGATCAACTTTTGCAGGCTAAGACACTACTTCATCATCTTCTTGGTGAGAGAGTTAAGGGGATGGAAGCTTCTCAGTATATTGAGAAGCTTCATCATTAACTTCTCATTTCCCCCTTGTGACTTAACCTTTTTCTTCTTGGTGAACTACTTTCTGTTATTCTCCTTCTTCTCTTCCTTGTCCTTTCTACTTTTCATATTTTTTTCTTCTTTTGGTGCATTTTCTTGTTTAGCAGAAAATAAAGGTTCCCTTCCTGGAACAATTGTGTGAGAATTCTGAAAATTGTGATATGATAATCCACAGTGGAATGCTGGTAGGTAGGAATAATGTCTAGATTTTCTTTTGTAGCCACTTCAACATTAAGTGGAGTTATAGGGTTCTCTTTTGCTGAGTGAAACTCTTCTTGCTTAGGTTGATTTTCAATAACTAGCTCCTTCTCATAACATCAAGAAGGTTCTTCTAAACCCTGAGAAGGTTCAGTCTTAGGGTGAAAAGGTTCCTCAAGGTGAGAATGTTTAATTTCTACAACCTTCTCAACATCCTTCTAAGTAGCCTTCTCAGCATCAACAGGGACTTTTTTTTTCTTCAATTGCTTCTTCTTCTACTTTTCCTCAGTTTTCCTTTTCTTTCTCCTTTCCTCTTCTTCTTTTTCTTTCTTTTTCTTTTTCTTTTCTTTATCCTTTTCTCTTCTCTCTTTTGCTCTTTACCTTCTCAGCATTAGTTTCTTCAGAATCATTCTAAGACGCAGCCTTCTCATGCATCATTTCCTCAAAGGTAACTTCCTTTGTAACTTTTTCAGCTTTTTTCTCTACACTTTTGGGCTTTGATGGGTGATTATGCCTTATCTTAGTCCTAAGTTTAGACCGCTTGACATCAAATTTTCTTTTCTCTAAGTGCATCTGCCTCAAGTTCTTCTTAGAGAAGACTGGTTCTTCCTTCTCAAGCTTCTCTTTAGACAGATCAATACCAAAGTGCTTGAACACCTTGGTGAGTAGCATCCCGTAAGGTAGACTTGTTGTCGTCTTGGGGTTCTCGATTGTTGAGATCATGTACTCCAAAATTATGAACTATAGATTTAGAGGCTTCCTCTCCTTTATGGGGAACATCACCATTTTGTCAGCCTCGTGAATCTTCTCAGTACTGCCAATCCTTGGCATGACGAAATGATAGGATAAGGAGTGGAGGAATTTGGTAGTAGAGTTCAGTTTACTGGCCAACTTTGATTCTTTAACATCAAGGAATAGAGCATTTACTACTTCCTCATAAGTCCCATAGCCTATATGCCATCCTACTTGATCACAGGCTTTAAGTCCTTTCTTGGGTACTACAATTATTTTAGCAAGGGTGTCCATATGCAGGCTGATTTGGACCTATTTTACAATGAAGATTAGAGAGGGAGGACTAATCACATAGGATGTTGAAGGGTAAACCTTCTCAATGTAAGCTCCAAAGCTTTTTGGTGGCTAAGTTTACAAGTTGTTTTTTGATGATAACAACTACATTGAAAATTATGAACATTTGCTCTTAAGTATCTTGATTGTGCTAACATGATATTTGTGGAGTTTTCTTGTTGGTGATAACTTTTTCAAGACTAAAATAATTATAAGGAAGCTTTTTAGATGATTAAACAGTGCTAAGAAGATCAAATTCTGACTTGAGAGAGTTCAAGGTGCATCATAAGAAAGTTCCTGAAGAACTTGAGAGAGTTCATCTCGAGAAGGTTGTGAAAAAAATTCAAGAATATGAAAATCTTCCACAAAAATCAAATGAAAAGCAAATCAGAGTTAAAAGGAAATTTTCATCATCCAATTTATCAAAATTTATCAAGATGAGACATGAAGATGATGATGGAATCAAAGATCAAGAGGTATTGAGAAACTTCAAGTTTGAGAGAGTTGCTTAGAAGGTTAGCTAGTATGAAGCTTGAGAGAGTTCCTGGGTAGGAACTTAAGTAAAGTGCGCTGACGCTGAATCAACATAAACAACAAAATAATGGCTACATGCCACAAGAAGGACAGATAACCATTGGGAGCCTTTAGCAGTTACTTTTTATATGCTATAAAAGGCTCCAAGCTTGAAATGAAGAATGTTGAACAATTGGAGAACGATTTGAGAAAGAAAAGCTCATTCACGAAGAACAACTCTCTCACCTTTACCTACTTTATTCTGAAACTTCTGTAATCCTTAGTAAGTGTGTTGTAGGTTCTACAAAACTAAGTTTATACACTTTTTGATTGATTTTGAGACCTACCACTTGTATTAAACACTTAAATCCTATTTTTGATTGTTGAGTATTGGTGGTGAGCTTGTGAGGTGTGCAAACCACTTGAAGCTTAATTAAGCTATTTTTAAGAGCCTGGAGAGACTAGGTAAGAAAGAATACTTAGTGAAACATGCTTAGAGAGGCTAAGGGAAAAGAATACTTGCAAGAGTCTGAGGAGGCTTTGTAAGAAAGAATACTTTTACATAGTGAAAATCTTAGTATTTTCTAGGTACTGGACATAACCCCAAGTGGTTTAGGGGTGACCCTGTATAAATATTGGTGTCTTGCTTCTCTTCCTTCCCTCTAGCTCATTTCAATCTATTCTGATACTGATCTTAAGTAAGTCAGTGTTCATCTCTATAAGAACAAAAGTATTTTTGAGTTAAAATGAACCTAACAAGAATCTCTATTGATAGGTCAATTCGGATACCTAGAGGGAGAGTTGATGATGTCTTAGTGAAAATTGAAAAGAGATTTTTTTCTGTTGATTTCATAGTGCTTGATATCGAACCCTCTCACTCATCAAAAAAAGAAATTTTTATTATTTTGGGGAGGCCTTTCTTAACCACTACTAATGCTAACATTAGTTGTAGGTTTGGGGTAATGAATATCTTAGTTATGAACATAAGAATTAAACTTAATATCTTCAAGCCTACTGGTCAACCTGTTGTGGAAGATAAGAGTGGGCCTTTGCTAATTCCTACCTTTCTTATAAAATTGAAATGGGTGAAAAAGTGGTTAAAGATATAGGAATTAGAGTTGTAAAAAACAGGGATACTTGTTTGTGAGTTAAGTGAGTGTGTTCTGATGAGAAAAAGGAAGGAAAAGAGGTATTTATAGAGCTAAGTTAGGCTTGTCTTACGTAGGAAATGATGTAAAGGATAATGTTAGGTGCTTTGCTGTCAAAACCAGAAACCACCCTAAAAGAATCTATTCCTGTTGATTTTTATCCAAGATTGACACATGTTTTTGTTGATCATGGCTACTTCCTTAATCTAAGTTTCAAGAGTTCCCCCATCACGACACATGTCTCTTGCTGATCTCACATAATCTTACCTTAGCATTTGGTTCCATTGGAACTTTTGGATTTGAGGAAACAAGAAAGAAAGAATTGAATGAAGAGAAAAGAACTAAATGAAAACTAAGTTTTCATTTTGTTATAATGTGTGAGATTCCAACCTAAAACTAATTGATATTAAATGGAGTGACCTAACAAATATATAAATCACACCCGAAAGATTGAGGCAGGTGATGTGAGACTCTTAACACCCCTTTCACATATGCTGGGATAGAACAGGAAAGCCTAACGAAGTAGGTAGGAACATGCCTAGCAAAGTAGGGGGGAGAAGCCTAGCGAAGTAAGCGACGAAGATAGGATATTGACTCTGATACCATGTGAGATTCTAACCTAAAATCAATTGGCATTAAGTGGAGTGACCCAACAGATATATAAATCGCATCCAAAAGATTGAATCAGGCAATATGAGACTCTTAACATAATGCAATGTGTTTTCCATTTTTTTATTGACTTATTCGAATAACAGAATATCTATTCAAATAACTGACTATTTATTTAAATGGCAATACTATTTATTCGAATAATTCCATTTGAAAAGTTACATCTCATTTTTATTTTGAGGTTTGTTACATAATACATTGCATAATTAGTTTATAAGGCAATTATTTTTATATTTTTTAAATATTCCACGTAGATATTTTTATGTACCTATTATTTTTATTATTAATATTTTTTAGAGATGTTACACAAACCAAGTTACACTGTTATAGTATCACTGTCAAGATTTTGTCTTACTCACACTTTGGGCTAGCCCGTTCTCAACCTTGTCATAATCAAACCCGAACATTATCAGGTTTGCTTAGGTCTAGGATTGAGTTTAGGCCTAAAGAATAGGCCCAATTAAAATCTAGGGTCCGGTGAGGGACAAGTCAAACTCATACTAAATTGTCCCATGAACACCACTAGTCATTATCAATAGTACTATCATTCTTTTTAAAAATTTCATCTGCTTTCGGTTTCCACCTTATTCCCTAGTTTCTCCATTATAGGCCCTCTTTTGATTGGAAAAGTTATTTCATAAAATCTTATAAATTTATTAATTTGAATCACAATGCTTTTCCTTCCTTTTGCCATATCTCGTTCCCTAGCCCCCTCCTCATCATTATAAGAAGTAGAACTGTTTTCACTATTCAAGTTTTCCATCACATCTACCACTTAGAAATGTTATCAATAAAGTCATTATCTTCACTATCAATGGATGAAGGAATATAATTTTAGCAGTCAAATCTTGATCTGCCTAGAGTCACTCATACTACACATTCTAGCAAATTTTGGTGGATACAACTGTTGAAAAATTTCCAGTGGCTAGCAGATAGAGCCGTTAACAAATTTCTAGCAGATATAGTGCCAGAAATTCACGTATACGTGTTGTCTGACACATCTTTTTTTATTTTTTTTATCGGTGGCCATATCCACCAAAAATTCTGGCAGATTTTTGTTTCTAACAAAGCTTTTTCCCGTGGCCCAATTCTACTGGAAATTAGATTTTTGGAAAAAATTTTAAGTTTTCAAGCAGATATTGCTATTGAAAATAGCCCTTTTCTTCTTATAGTGAGATTATTATTAAAATTCTTCCAAGTATTCTATTAGCTTTATTTGGTAATCATCTTCTTTAGAATTCATGGACTTAACAATCTAGCCCACGACGCTTGTAATAAGTGCAGCTGCTTAATGGTTAATGTGGTTATGAACAATTTTAAAGATATAAAGTTACACTTTTGTCATCAGTTATAACTTTTGACCTAGTGATAAGTGCTTAATATAATAAATGGTATCAGAGCAAAGTCATAAGTTTGAATCTACGGAGTGCACTGGGGTAAGGGGAGATTGTTGGCTTTATTTGTTCAACACCTCTCTTAGGATTCATGGGCTTCACAACCAAGCCCATGGCACATGTAATGTGTGTAGCCCCTCAGTGCTTGATACATTTTTGAGAAATTTTAAAGAAATAAAGTTACACTATTGTCATTAGCTATAACTTTTAGTCTAATGACAAGCACTTGATCCAACATACTCATTGCTTGACTAGTAATCCTCATAATTGTCCTTTTAGCTTTGAAGCGGAAGATTAGATTTTGAGTGTTTAGAAAAAATGAGAGGCAATTTTTTAAGTCACTTAACTTATCAAGGATATGGAAGATTTTGGTAATATTCTGCTTAGCGTGTGTCGCGACCGAAATAATCCCTTTTAAATTATTTTAATTTTAAGAGAGATTATTTGAATTAAAATTGGAAAACCTTTTATTTGGAAATGGTCTTTGGAACAAGTCGGTTATGCTTTAGGGAAGGGTGGAAACTTAATTATTTTTGAATGAATCCTTGAAAATATTTATTTTACCCTTTTTTGCAAACATTGTTCTTAAAAAAGCGAAACCACAAAATTGTGAAAATTTATTCATGGAAATTAATCCCCTAGTGCAATCTAGTTCTTATATAAAATAAGTGTGGGTTGGTTGATTTTATTAAAATGATTTTTGGAATTTGAATTAACAAGTCCGTCGCGCTCGCTTATTCAAATTAAGGATATAGGTTAATGTTAGAGACGTCACCCATTGATTATCGAGTTTGTTACTGAACAATTTTATTTAAGATTGTAAATCATCAGTTACACTTTTGTCAACTCGAGATGTTTACAAAATATAAGGGTTAGCAAGCTGTCGCAACTCAGGTAACCCATTTTTATTCCTTTTTTAAAAAATTTTAATTATTTCTTTATTTTTCATTTTTTAACTCCCAAAATCTAGCCCAACAAACTGATAATAAATGAAATAAAAAGAACAAGGAAACGTAAAAAGAAAACCAAGAAACAGATAATCCAAAACTGGGAGATATAAAATTAAAGATGCAACAGTAAGGACCTCGTTTACGATCAGATTAGCAGGGGAAGTGGTGGCATAAGTTTGATTCGATCTTTACGACCGGATTAGCGAGGCAGAGGGTGGTCGCTTCTTCGATTCGACGGTAATGGAGGTGAGGATAGTTGGCGATTTAAAAGATTTGTTCAACAAAAAATTTGGAATTCGACTCTTGGAAAGGATCTCATGAGGGGAGTTTGGATGGGTTGTCGGTGAGGAGTTCGACGGTCAAGCAACCATGGGTTCGACATGTAAGTTGGAGAATGTAGATGGTCTTGCTTTTGGAGTCCGACGTCGAATTGGACTCGGAGTTTGGTTGATAAGGTTTGGATTTTCGGTGAGAGGAATGGAGCTTTTTGAGTTCGACGGTTGTGAGGGGTAAGGTTTAGAGGTTTAGGAGATAGGTGATGTCACGTAATGGATGGTTGGAGGATGGTGGTGGGGATTCGGCCGTCGGTGAAAGTCGCAATGGTATGGTTCGACGGTCGAATGAGGAGAGATATTCGAGTTCGACGGTCGGTTGGTTGAAGGAAAGGATCGACCTCTTTTCGACGGTCGAAGAGGGTGACAAGTGTGCACTTGGTGTTGGTGAAGTTTGGAGGATCATACTCATTGGAGCTTGGGGGTCCGACGGCCTTGACTAGTTTGGGGTTTTGAGTTCGACTCATAATTGTCCTTTTAGCTTTGGAAGTAAGTGATGTGGTGAGAGATGGAAGAGATTCGAAGCAGAGGAGGAAGGATGTGGTTTAAAGGATTATGGCCAAGCGGTCGATTGTGATGTGGTCTTCTCTTCTGGGCAAAGCCAAGTGATTCTCGGGTTTTTTAGGTGGCTATAAAAATGGTTGATGAAGAGGAGGTTGGTGGTTTTATTTGGTTGGAGAAGATGAAGATGGAGTTTAGGTGGTTGTGGGTGATGGGAGGTTGCATGGTGGTCACGTTGGATGGTGAGAGCTTGGTGAAGGGTAGTTGCTGTTACATGGTGAAGGTTGGATGGGGAAATGGAGTTGATGTGGTGGCTGGTTTGGATGGTTACAGGAGCTTGCGGTGATCAGTGGGGTGATGGAAGGTGAGGATCAGATGAAGGATGATGGGGGTTGAAAGTTGAATATCAGCTCCTCCTGGAGAGATTCCCCCATCTTCCAGGTCTTGAAGTTCATCCTCTCTTATTAGTTGCTAGCCGCCAAGTGATAATGGAGTGGAGTGGTTATGCATAATGGAGTGAGTGATCACAAACCGACAATGGAGTGGGTATCATGCCAGGGACCTGAATTAGTGAGGAGTAGTTAGAAAATAATAAAAAGAAAAGTGAGTGTTCTTTGTGTGTGATTTTTTGTTTTGTTTATTGTTTATTTTATTTTTTCTTTTATTTTTAATTTATACTTTTTTTATTATTTTTTTTTAACCCTTGCAGTCAAAATTGGGTGTCATAGCGTGGATTAATGGCATCCAACTACCTCCGTCGTATGGGCTTAAGTGTAACGGATCCACATGGTGAGGAGTGGGGACATATGTCCTCACTCCACTTTAAATTTTGTTTTTTCATCTTATATAAATATATAAGTATATGTTTTTTTATTTTTTTATATATGTAATTTTTACTTTCATATACAGATAAATTAATAAATTTATAATAATAAAAAATATAACTCATATAATATTATTTTTTATTTTTTAATTTTATTCACGTGATTTAGTATCTAAGAATACTTATATAATAATATTTTTTGTATATTTTTGTAGTACTCAAATAAATTTAGTACCAATATATTCAGACCACAAATTTTTTTTTTTTACTGTTCTTTATCTATGTTGACTAACAGTGATAGATGACATTATTCACCCAGACTTACACCCATATGCTTCGAGCATGTAGACATTGCCTAAGAATCCTGAGTCGTAGTGTCCGTAGTTGGGCTTAACCCGTATCTTGATAATATAAAGAATGAGCTTAACACGCAACTTCAAGAGACCTTGGATCAAGAAGAAATTCCCTGGATGCCCAGGGGGTGTTGGTTGATGGAAGGGAATAGGAACACAATATTAAAATGTGGTAGCTTAGTAACACTTAAAATAAAAACAAATCTGAGATGAAAATTCAGCAGGAATAACTTCTCATTGCCTTATTAAATCATGGAATGAACATGGAAAGGGGTTCAATATCCAAGATACAAGTGAGATGGAGATGCAATGAGAGAAATACAGAGAAAATGCAGAGAGGAAGAAGAAAAGGACTCAGGAGGGAATTTCAGAAAAGTTCACACTTCACACGCACTCCCCATCTCCCATTTTCCCAAATAAAACTTCAGAATCATGTCACGAAATCTTCCCACTTGGGATTGGTGCTCCTGATGCGTGTGCTCCTATGTGGCAATGGAAATTCTGGTGTGACTTCTCCAGCTGTATGTGGCTGAATTACCATGGCTCTCACTACCTCTTTCAGCTAAGTCAACAATTGGGTGGACTTTTATAATCACTTCCCCTATTAACAGAGGCCTTGTCATGAAGGTTTAAATTGGGATAATGTTGTTGCAGGTAGGAGACATCTTCCCAAGTGGCCTGATCAGCTTCCAACCCTTCCCACTGGACAAGCACTTGGGAAACCCACATATACTGTTTAAGTATAATTCTACGTTGCAGAATCTGAATTTGTTGTAGTATGGGACCTTGTTCATTAGTTAGCAATGGAAGTGGAATACATTGAGTTTGAGGATTCCCTTGGCATTTCTTCAAAAGTGAGACATGAACAATAGGATGTATTTTAGCTGAATGAGGTAGAGATAATTTGTAAGCCACCTGACCAATCCTTTCAATAACAAGGAAAGGCCCGAAGTATCCGAGATGTAATTTCTTATTCTTCCTCACTGTCACCGAATGTTGTCTATAGGGCTGAAGTTTAACAAACAGCATGTCACCAATGGTAAACTCTTTATGTTTTCTCTGTGTCAGCATATTTCTTCATTCTCTGTTGAGCTTTACCCAGATTAACTTTCATCTGAGAAATAATTACATCTCGCTGCAGCAATGCCTCCTGTATTGATAAAGGATCAGAAGAAGTAGGTACATATCTGGTCAAGGTAGGAGGATCTCTCCCATAAACTGCCTTGAATGGGGTCATAGCAATGCTGGTCTAAAATGAAGTATTACACCAAAACTCAGCCCAATCCAACATTTTAAACCAAGTTTTGAGATTGTCAAAAGTGAAGCACCTCAGACATAACTCTAGATATTTATTGAGAGATTCAGATTAACCATCGGTTTGGGGATGGTATGATGAAGTCATTAAAAAGTGTGGAACCATACAGTTTAAACGAGTGTTGCCAAAATGAACTGTTAAAGACCTTATCTCGATCTGAAACAATCAATTTAGGCATGCCATGGAGCTAGACGACATTATGAAAAAATACTGCAGCCACTTGTGCACTATTAATTATTTCTAAGGGCAGCAAAATGACCATATTTAGATAGCCTATCTACTACCACTAAAATGACTGTATATCCCGAGGATGGAGGTAGGCCTATGATGAAACTCACAGCCACATCTTCCCAAATTTGTTGTGGGATTGGAAGGGGTTGAAGAAGGCCTGCAGGTAAGGAGTTATGTGCTTTTGTAGGTAGGCCTATGATGAAACCCATGGCCACATCTTCCCAAATTTGTTGTGGGATTGGAAGGGATTGAAGAAGGCGTGCAGGTAAAGAGCTATCTGCTTTTGCTTGTTGACAAATAAGACATTTTTGGACAAAATTATAAATGGCTTGTCTCATCCTTTTCCAATAAAACTGAGAGGCTATTCTTGCATGAGTTCTCAGGTTGCCAGGGTGAACCCCAATAGGGGATGCATGAAACTCTTGAAGAACTTGAGGAGTCAAAGTAGAAGTGGAAGGCAGAACCAATCTACCTTTCCAATAAAGTAAGCCATCTCTGTATGAATAGTTGCCATCCTGCTGATAGTTTTCAAGGCATTGAGAAATAATAGCACGCAACTCTGTATCTTGTGCCGATTCAGATTTCAAGGTTGAAATGAAGTCCAACTTAGCCTCGGACCATGCTAAATAGTAGGATCTAGACAATGCATCTACTGGAATATTTTCCTTTCCTAGCTTATATTCAATAGTGAAATTGTATCCCAACAATTTTGGTAGCCATTCCTCTTGTTCAGGTGTTTGTGTAGACTGATTATTCAGGTTCATGAGACTTTTCTTATCAGTTCTAATAATGAATTTGTGCCCCAAGAGGTAGTGCCTAAATTTTGCAACTGACTCAGTAATAGCATACATCTCCCTTGCATATGTAGATTTTGCTTGCTGCCTAGGAGATAATTTCTTGGAAAAGAAGGGTATAGGGTGGTTGTTTTGGGATAACACAGCACCTATGCCCATTCCTGAAGCATCAGTCTCTAATATGAAAGGTTGGTTGAAGTTAGGGGGAGCCAACACTGGTGCCTTAGTAATGGCAGATTTGAGTTCTGCAAATGCAGTTGAAGCATCAGAATTCCAAGAAAAATTATCCTTCTTCGGTAAGTTGGTGAGAGGAGAAGCTATTGATGCATAGTTTCTAATGAGTCTTCGATAGTAACCAGTTAAGCAAAGGAAACCCCTTAGTTGTTTGATTGAAGTAGGTACTGGCCAATCTAAGACTGCTTTGATTTTAAATTGATCCATTGCAACACCTGTGGCTGAGACAATATGGCCTAAATATTCTACAATTTTCAACCCAAAAGAGCACTTGGAGAGTTTGGCAAACAAGTGGTGCTGCTGTAGTGTTGACAAAATAGTAGACAAGTGTTCCAAGTGGATCGGCCAAGAAGGACTATATATGAGTATATCATAAAAAAATACCAAGACAAACTTTCTCAAGAGAAAGGTTGAAATCATGGTTTTAAAATGCGGACCACATCACCTGATGCGGCCACAATATTGCGGTTGCGGCCACCACAGCAACCGCTTCAAACTGCAATTGCGGTGTTAAAGAAAATTTCAGAAAAATTCCGCAACGTAACGGCGTTGCGACCGTAATAGACCGCATTGAACCACAACGGTACTGCATCAGACCGCAACGAACCGTATCATACCACAATGGACGCAACATTTTGTAGAAACTTTAAAAAAATTCACGCTGCAATGATTACAATCCGCATCGTAACAGCCACAATGCCCGCAATCGCAACGATTGCGAGCACGAATGCAATCGCAACAGCAACTGCAATTTAAAACCATGGTTGAAATACTAGATTCATCAAAGCCTAAAAAGTTGCCGGGCGTTTGTGAATCCAAATGACATCACTAGCCACTCATAGTGACCTTGGTGTGTCCTAAAAGCAGTCTTATGCCTATCTTCAGGTTTAGCCAAAATCTAGTGATACCCAGATCTAAGGTCCAGCATAGAAAAATATAAAGCTCCATGTAATTCATCTAGGAGTTCATCCACTGTGGGAATAGGGAAGCTGTCCTTGATTGTTACTGCATTGAGGGCTCTATAATCTGTGCAAAAACGCCAAGTGCCATCTTTTTTCTTGACCAGAATTACTGGGGAGGAGAAAGGGCTGCAGCTGGACTGTATAATGCTTTCTTGAAGCATATCCTGGACAATTTTCTCAATCTCGTGTTTCTGACTGTGGGAGTATCTATATGGCTTCACTTTAATAGCATTGGTGCCCTCAATCAAGGGTATAGTATGGTCTTGAGATCTGTTAGGTGGTAATCCAGTGGGTTTGTTAAAAACAGAGCTGTAATGCTGTAGAATCAAGGCTATTTCAGGCTCGACATTCTCAGGTAAGTCTAACCATTGATCAGCATTGTTTTCCTGGTGTTGTAATTGAACAGTATGCAATTCAGAAATGGCCTGAGTGGAATGAAGTCGTCTTAATTGATGAAAATGGGCCTGACCAGGAGTGGATTGCTTCTCACCATGTAGTATCACAAAGCTGCCTTCCAGATAAAATTTAATTGTAAGCTCACTATAATCAGAGACATGTGGGCCTATTGTGGATAACCATGCTGCTCCTAATATGAGGTCAGCACCTATAACTGGTAAAATATATACCAGAATTTTAAGAACATGGCCCTGTATTGAAACTTGCAGTTCTTTCACCTGCCCTTCAGCACTAAGGTAGTGGCCATTGCCAACCAAAACTTGAAAATTGGGGGCAGGTTCTATTGGCAGCTTGAGGAACTTAGCTAACCGTGGTTGGAAGAAATTGTCTGAGCTTCCACTGTCTAACAGCACCTGCATTGTCACCCCGTTAATTTGGCCTTTAATTTCATAGTGCCTAACCCATCAGCTACTTTGAGGCATTACATGAAAAGTGGTGATGCTGAGAATTTGGCTCCAGGTTTGATGAGAAGTTAGGTTTTGGATCTAGTTTAGGAAGGTCAAGGTCAAGTTTCTCTTCATCACAGTGAAGGATAAACAAGTGTATGTTGAGGCACTGGTGATTAAAGGAACTTTTCATCACAATTGTAACATTAACCTTTTTCTCTCCTGAGCTGCGTTTCTGTGGGTGACATTTTTTTATTATAGGGGTGGTGGGAACTGTTTTGGTATCAGGGGTAGGCAAGAGGAGTGGGTTAGGGACAGTGTCTGGTTTAGAGGTAGACAGGTAGTATATGGTTGAGTGATGGCTAGAGAAGAATTGGGTTTGGTGGTTTGGGTAAGTGATGGAATGTAATGGTTTGTGTTTTTGAATAAGGTGGAAGGTGTTTGGTATTTTTCTTCATAGAGTTTTGCTAATGCCACAGCCTTTAAGAGGGAGCCAGGAGCTTGGACTATCACATCTCTTCTGATTTCACGTTTCAAGCCACTAAGAAAACAATCTAATAGAGCCTCATTATTGAGACCTTCCATTCGATTAGCCAGAGCCATAAAGTCCAAGTAATAAGAATTGACAGTACCAGATTGAACAAGTTTGAAAAGAACTGAGATGGCCCAAATTGTAATGCTAGTGCTTTAGTAAATGCTTCCCAATATGTAAACATATTATTACGATTCATCAATTGAAACCAAGGTATTACAGTATCATCCATGTGAATGGCAGCAATTGTCAATCGTTGAGCATCAGGAGTATTGTAATAATAAAAAAACTGTTCAACTTTGAAAATCCAGTGAATCAGCTCAGTACCATCAAATTCAGAAAAGTTCACACTTCACACAGACTTTCCCTCTCCCATTTTCCCAAATAAAACTTCAGAATCATGTCATGAAATCTTTCCACTTGGGATTGGCGCTCCTGATGGGTGTGCTCCCACGTGGCAATAGAAATTCTATTGTGACTTCTCCAGCTGATGTGGCAGAATTACCATGGCTCTCACTACCTCCTTTAGCTGAGTCAGCAATTGGGTGGATTTTCTTAACATTTTATCACACTTAAATCATCATTCATGGACGTCAATACCGCGTGCTTGCTCTTAGGAACAGTAATTGTGATTCGGGGGATGAACAAGATAGCTTAAAAGAGATGGCCTCCAATTTTTATCGAAGTCTGTATACTAAGGATATTTTGGATAGGGGAAGGATTGTTACGAGCCTCTATTACCCCATCCTCTCTATGAATATGTTGCATAAGTGAATAGAAGTCCCTCCTCCTGAAGAAATCCGGAGAGCTATTTTTTATATGAGTCCGTACAAGGCTTTGGGCTGTGATGGTTATCCAGCAGTTTTTTTATCAAGCTAAATGGGAGTTGGTAGGCCCTTCAGTAGTCCAATTCACCCAAGATTAGTGGCATAAGTTATAACCATATGCTACCGTCCCTTATTCCCAAAGTCACGAATGCTAAATTCATTTCTCAATTTGGGATCATTGCTCCCTGCAATGTGATTTATAAATGTGTTTCTAAGATTGTGTCTAGAATGAAACCTAGCGCAATATTATCTCCCCTTGTCAAGCTAGTTTATAGATGTGTCTAGAAAACTTCTGATAAAATTCATTAGAATTTTGTGCAAAACTGCCTTAGAGAGATTAATCTCAATAAGGTGATTATTGGTCTTATTGATCTCCCATCCATAAATGCCTAATCAGAATAGACGAGCTTATCGAAGTAGATAGAAATAAACTTAAAGAAATAGGTGATAAATATGAGATTTTAGTTCTAATACCATGTAAGATTTTAATATAAAACTAATTGTCATTAAATGAAGTGATTTAACAGATATATAAATCATATCTGAAATACTAAGATAAGCGAAGTGAAACTCTTAACATGTATGACCCCTTGTCCCCTTATATTCTTGTGATATGCATGGACAAATTATCCCATACGATTGCAGTAGCCAATGAGAGCGGATAGGCATGGCCCTGCTCTCTCGCATCTTATGTTTGCTAATGATTTATTGTTATTTGCGGAAGCGAGCTATGAGCAACTTGACTGCATTTTAAATTGCCTCATTAGCTTCTATGATTACTCTAGGCATAGGCAGATTAACAAATAGAAGTCATACATTATCTTTTATAGGAATGTAAATACTGACAAAGCAAATAGTCTTGCTTAGCAAAGTGAGTTTACAATTGCCTCGGATTCGGGGGGATATTTAGGATCGTACATTCTCCGTGATAGGGGATCCAAGAACTCTTTTAATCATATCATTGATAAGGTGATAAACTTCTTGAATTGCTGGAAAAGCCAATGCTTGATGTTTGCAGGCCGTATGACATTGGCGTCCTCAGTGCATGGCCCATGGCTAATTTCAACATACAGCTAAAGATCCCAGTTTCTATTTGTGATCACATTGAGAACGTGCAGCACCAATTTATCTGGGGTAGTTCATCTCAACCTTGGGAAACCTATCTTATTGGATGGAAAACAATTCGTTAGCCTAAAGACAGTGGAGGGATGGGTTCAAGCGTGTTCACACCATGAATGAGGCTTTCCTCCTCGAAACAGCTTAGGAAGTGCTTAATAATCCTTGTGAGCTTTTAGGTCCAAGTGCTTCATGGGAAGTATGATCGTGAGGGCAATTATCGACATTTTTGAATGAAAAATGTGTTAAAAGTTTTTTTTTAATTATAAATGATTTAAAAAAATTTACATAAAACTTGAAGTTCTCAATTAACAAATAAACAAAAAAAGAAAAATAATCAAATCCTGCATCAAAAAGAAGATAAACAAATTTACAATGAATTTATCGTGTTACTAAACAACAATGCTTCACTTTTGTCATAAAACAAAAGTTAAAATAAACAATTAATCCTTCTAGTTTCATTCGATTTGGATTTTGGTGAGTATTGTTTTTCTATGTTTTTTTCCCTATATTTACACTCATTTCGATTTTGGTCCTTTCCATTAATATAAGTCTTTATATTTTTTATTCATTTGTGTTTTAGTCTGTATAGTTTCTATTCATTAAAGTATTGATTTTTATTTTTCATAAATGATCGCTCCTTACAATTTCTTTTAATTATTAAGATATTAATTCTTGATGGACTAAAATCTAAACAAGTGAAGCACTGATATCCAAATAAAAAATTATAAGAACCAAAATATAAATAAGATAAAACTATAACGATTAATTATTTATTTTAACCTAAAACAAATAAATAATTTGTATAAGTACTATGTTTGAGATTTTACTAGTAAGAGATTTCTAAACTCTAATACGTATTTTCCGCTAAAAGAAGAGATAGAAACATTGTGGTTAAGTGATAACAGAACAATTCACAAGCGGAGCAAAGTATTACTTTTCAAACAGCACAAGAGCAAAGTGATTTTGAGTCAACCACAAAGCTAAACTATAATTTACCCTTTACCTTTAGATGAATATAATTTCTTTAAATGTGTAGTTATTATAATAAAATTTTGAAAAAAATGTCATAAATGGTTAAAAAAAAAGTGCAATAGAAGAAACTCTACCAATTGATCAGTCGAGTTCACCACACCATTGTCCAATTTTCAATAATATTAATAAAAGTTTTTTTAATAAGTGCATTTACGATATTTATTAAGGAATTTAAAATATGAAATTTTGCATAAAGAAAAAAATTTTTTTTTTTAAAATTTTCAATGCATTGAATACTCTACTTTTAATGAAAAACTTCCTATTTTGAATTGTAATATCCTAATACTAACAACCTAGTATACCTAGCATATACTTAAATAAATAGTATTAGTTATACTACTTCTAACTTAAACTTAAACTAATGCATATCATTTAAAAGATATAAATATATACATAACTGTCACAAAAAGCACATTGTAATATATAACTTTATATAAACTTTAAGCAGGGTAACTAAATATAAGCTTTAACTATTAAGTATAAAAATTACTCTAGTCTTCATACTTTTTCTTCTTTCTTTTAGAAGTGCTTTCACCTAGATTTACATGGTAACATACGGGGTGAGAAATCACAATTCTCAATATAAGTATACTAAAATTAGAGTTTAATCATTCACAATGAATAAACTAAACTATAACATAAGAACATGCTCTCAATGGAAAACATGAACCTCTGCTCAACACTAACATAATATATACATCAACTCTAAGCAATATTCCGAAAAGCAAGCTATAACATTATCTCACACTAGTAACAAATAATGAAATTAAATAACCGCCCATACAATTGTAAAATATCATCAAGCAAGACAACTGCTTATACAACTGTTACCGAAGGTAAATGCAACACACACACAAAATAAACATAAATTTCAAGAAAAGCAAGTATCAAGCAATGCAATGACAATATGATGTATGATTATGCTCAAGAAAGGTATATGATAGTGTAATGCAATGTCATGAGACTTGACTATTCCTTTGGGTAGAGATGAAATCTGTTATTTTAACATGTAACCTCCTATAGCCTACCTTAAACTGAGTGGATTTTCCACTACCTCAAACTGTTAGAAATAGTAAGCATGTGATGAATGTGATGTGTGTGAAAAATGTGGAGTTATGTCTAGGGACGTACCCACGTTGGTGGGTTTGGGGGCACATCCCCCACTAAAAAAAATATATCCATCACTATATATGTAGCACATTATTTTTATCCCTTGCAAAACTTGAGAATGTTTTACTTAAATACAAAGTTGATTGAATAAATTTCAACTTTATTGCATAGAGCCATATTTATGTCTATAACTACTAACCAATCTTAAATGATTTATAAGTAAATTCTTTTTAAACAAACTAGCGCTTATACAAACTAAAAATAAATAATAGTCACATTAATACTATATAAAAAAATAACAAATATCACAATTTTTAAATAAAAATTAATCATCTAATAGAATGAAAGGATTTTCTTCCATGAAAAATTCTTACCTAAACTTTGTGCTCCGGGCCAATTAAAACTTAGTATTTTTATGGATCTTTGTGTTACACAATTAATTTCACAAAGATCAATGAAAATAATAAGTCTTGATTGGCCTAGTAAACCCAACTGTGGTACTTTAGGTTTAGGTAAGAATTTCTCTTGTCCCCGCTAACAAAAATTCCTAAGTCCGTCACTGGTTATGTCTAACTCTTACATAACGGCCACATAACTCTATACTAAGTCCATCTTCGCATTACTAGCTCTACCTCAACTCTATGAGAGCGTTTCATACACTACGACACTTAACTAATGCCAACTAGACTTAGTATACCTTCTATCCTTGCATTACTAGCTCTACCTCTACTCTATGAGATCTTTCACGCACTATGACATTTTACTTTTGCCAACTAGGCACTATGGTATTCAACTCTTGCCAATCAAACTTAATTTACTTGTATCTAGTATCCCACATCCTCATCACTCACAAGTGATATCTAGTGCAACACTATGTTGCCTAGGGAGCCAGATACCTAACTATGGTAATCCATGGCTAATGGATATGCAAAATCTTCCTTCTTTCCCTTGTATGCAATTTGGTCCTTCTCTCTAAGGAAATACCTCTATTAGTGTCAACACTCTTAAAAGGCATAAACAAAGGATCCTAATAAGTAGGAAACTCAATTAATCAAAAATAGCATTTTTGAGAATTCCTACTACTCACGCCTCGGCGCAGCCCTCCTCATGCCGTGGTGTGCTGCTATCGGGTTCACATATAGAAACTCACGTCTCGGCGTGGCATCACTCACACTGTGGCATGAGGTACAAAATCTGGATTCTGCAGAATCCGAGTACTGTTCCATTAGAGCTTTACTCACTTCCAATCATTTAAGATCGATTTTCTTATAATTTCTAACACTAATCTAGGCCCCTAGACTTATTGTAACTCTCATACAACCTCTTGATTCACTTAGGCATATAATTAGGTCCAAAAACCACACTAACTCTAACCATTTCCAAGTTCCTCATCTATGAACCAAAATGGTTTGGCTTAAGCGATAAATGACCATCTAACACTCACTAAGCTGAAAACATCCTAAATTAGTCCTTGAAATCAAGATCCAAGTCAAGAACATGAATTTGACTCCTCAAACCCTTGTTTCCATTCAAGAAACCTAAGTTCATTCAAGATGAACAAAAAGAAAAAGGTGAATAGAAACTCCCTTACCTCTTATATAGATGAAGATCTTAAAGCCTTAAACTTGCTCTAGGATCTTCCTTCAAGCTTTGATCTTGGTCCTATAGCTTTTTCCCCCTTTCTTCTCCTCTTTCTCTTCTTTCTCTCTTCTTTCCCCTCTGTTTTCTGCACCAACCGTGAGAAAATGGGAAGAGAAGTCTAACTTTGGCATCTTATAGCTGACCACTAATGCGGTACTAAAACTCCCGATCTATTAATAATACTTTGATTTCTCCAAATCAAGTTTCTTAACTTCCAACAAGTTTAAAATAAATCTTAAGATTTATAAAAAATCTTGTTTCACCATTATCTCATCTTTTTATATCTACTACTAGTAAATCCAACATTAAAACACACAACTATTATGCTTAAAAATACTAAACTAACTCTAATTATCCTCAAACTTTAACTACAACATACTTAGCTCATTTGTAACTGATTTGCTACCGCAAGTGCACTGATCGCTCAAGTAATACAGATACATAGTAAAAGTTCGTTCCCACGAAGATAATTATTTATAAAGTTAAGTACCAACCAATAGCTAAATCAATTATATTCAAGGACATAAAATAGGAAAACAATAAACTAAACTAAATCTAATCTACAAAAGTAATAAAGATAAACGATTAAGTTTTAGGAAATTCTTCTTTACCCCCTACATCTACCAACAACATGCAATCCTCTTCATAAACACAAATGCACTGATTAGGTTAGCTTGAGAATCTGATGTAGTCAAAAGCCTATGTCTAGGTTAATCAACCCTAGTTTCACTCACTCATGAATGATCTATTCTCAATCACACATTATACATGGCCAATAGGTATATTTCTATCCCATTAACGAATTAACTCATCCAAGCTAATTGAACTCACCGAACATGTATCAACCATACCATATCCATATTGACATGAAAGCACTGAGTCTAATTCATTTGCAATATTAAGATTATGCAATTGATGGCCAACCAACAGCAAGTATTAAGCATAGATTATGATTAAACAATAACCAAACATCTACACAAACTCAGAGAAAAACACATTATTAATATATATTAACGGATCCAAAATCATCCTTAAACATAGCTCAGCTATACAATAGATAAGGAAGAGAAGAGAGAAAGAGAAAAAGAGAAAGGAAGCTCATTGATTTGTCTCTGAAGCTTTAATCCTTTTTCAATCCTTGATCCTAGCCTCCAATCCACCATTAATGGAGATCTAGCCAAACTAAACTAACCTAAAACTAACTAAAACTACAAAACCTAAAAATGGAAATGGCTAAGGCAGCCAGAACTGAGAGAAAAACGTGAAAAATCTATTTATAGGCTCAGCTTGCCGCCTTCGAGCCGTGGCGCCCATATAGGAGCATCGCGGCCCCCACAGGGTCAGTCTCCTTGCGCTGCGACACCCACTTCTTCTGGGCCGCGGCCTTCTCGCCTCGAGTTGAAGTATGACATGGCTGAAATGTCTCTCTACGCCGCGGCGTGCACTACCTTGCGCCGCGATGGTGATTGCTGAAATGCAGATTTGACTTCCTCTTGCACTTTAACCTCACATGCTCCATATTTGACCTTGTTTGGAGCCCTTCCTATCATAGAGAAAACACCAAATCAGTAACATATTTAAATATACTTAATCTCTAATCATTTAAGCACAATTTGCTATAAAACATACAAGAAAGGCTTAGAATCATAATATGACAAATAAAAGCACAAAACCCTCCAAATATGTATTATAAACAAGGACTAAACATTCATTCTAGCACAGAGATAGAGTACCAATAACTACATTTTATGGAGTTATCACACCCCCAAACCTACATTTTGCTAGTCCTCGAACAAAACAAAATAGAACTAAGTAAACCACTTAACAATTCAAATCAAATATTCATTCAGTAACCATTTCAATCTTCTTTTTCATTTAATTAAAGCATAACTAGTATGTCATGACTGCATCAATCCTCAAAAAGTGCAAATGCCCTGTAAATAGCTCCACACAAATACAATCCTTAACATGCTAACAATCCAATAACTCTTCATGCAATTCACATTTTTCACAAACATGTAAGATAAACTTCTCCTAATCAAGTCATACTCATTCAGATAAGTTTATAAACATATATGTATATGATTCAAATAATCCATAAGATTGTAAATCAACTCTCTCTCTACTAATATAAATCACACAAGATTGAGGATCAAAATGGACTTTATCAGCTTGTAATATTGGGCCAATGGTAGGGGTAAAAGAAATGAAGGAAAATGATACAATACAAATATTGAGAAACAAAATATATTACTTCAAGATATGAGCCACCAACTAATATTAGCAGGGTATTTAATATTGAGATCAAAAAACTTGCCAGAACCATTTTCGATGCTTTTCGACTTTACTTTTCTTAAGCTTTGCTTTTCTTTTTCATTTTTTTCATTTTTTCTTTCTCTTTATTTTGCAAAGCATTGCTTTTTCTTTTCTTTTCTTTGCATCTGGTTCCTTCAGACTCATTTTGAATTAAATATTCATATCCCTAATCATCAGACTCATCTCAAGAAATAGCATACCATGTACTCAACAAATAATAAGGGTAGGAAGAAAATGACATGCTTTCACATGCATTAGAATGGTTAACAGGTTAACGAACACAATGGTTATGAAAAACAAATAAGGTCAAACAGTATAAGGCTTCAAAAAGGGAACTAGGGATATCATTATATCAGGGTAAGCTTTTTAAGGCTCAATCGGTCCAAACAATGTCCTAATCATTTCCTCAATCATGCTCAACCTAGGATTTCGTCTCAAGAGAGTTCAAAAACAATTTCTAGGATAATCAAAACTCTACATGTACATCCATAAACATTCTCAAAACATGCACTCTTATCATTTTCAAAGTTACACTTGCATCTAAGTGAGATGTAAATCATGCATAAAAAATAACTAAATTGTTTCACATGATTCAAGATCACATAAGGTTTCACCGAAAATGGGGCAAATAGCAACCTTTCACATCATGAACAACCTTAACAACACCAACATTCTTGCAACATGTCATGCATTCAAATAGATTCAACTTTCTCAATTCCAACATGCACAACATCATTTGCATAATGTGAAAATTGAAAATCTTGTCAAAAGCACATCAATGATAGTTAAAACAAGATATAATCATGAAAATATAATGACTAAGACCATTGCATACTCAAAATATAAATACATGTTAACATTAAGCACAAAAGTAGTAAAACATGTAAAGATACTCCCTCAAATCAAAATAAAATGTATCCTTTAAAGAACATGGTCTATAGGGTACCTGAGACTCTTAAAATAGCAGCCTAACTACTACTGAGCATTACTAAATATAGAAAAATAGAGAAATAACAGGAAAAAAACAAAAACAGGGTGTTTATTGCTTACGCCCCATTCCTAGGCATGGCGCTAGAAAAAGTCAGTAGAATTCTACGTAAATCGTGCACTGTAGCCATGGCGGTGTGCACTACCTTGTGCCGCGGTGTGACAACCTAAATTGGTAAATTTAGCAGCAAACACAATTTTGTTGTTAGAATTGGCTCATATGGGTCTCTAGCTGCAACAAAACTTGTTCAAAAAGCTAAACTATAAAATGTACAACACAAACTTAACAAAACACAAAAACAACATATTAACCTATTTAATACCCTAAACAAACTTAAAACCTAAAAACAAACAAAAACATTAAACTAACATAATTGACATACTAAAATACATGAACACTAACATATTTAAGACCTAAGACTTAACAAAACAAAATACTACATAATTAAAACATAAAAGCTTACAAAAGCTATAAACAACAAAATTAACATACTAATATATATTAACTACTAATATATTAACAAAAAATAACATACAAACACAATTAACATCAACAAGAATATATATATACAAACATGTAAAACATTATACTACCTATTTATACACAAAGCAAAAGCAGGAATGTAACATAAACTTGGGATTTTCTCTCTAAGAAGGACCTAGTTTATAGTCTTAGCCAGACTTTGTCGCCAAAATTGCATTGCCGCGGATGAGTAGTCCTCAAGAACTTGATTCCAAGGGTTATCCTCTCGAGGAGTCGCGAATTCCCTCAAGGGCCTTGTATGAATGAAATCACCCAGCTTCTTTATTTGAAACTAAAACGAAACACAAAAGAAACATAGATTATATACAACTTGAATTAGACCTAACCAAACTCATTGTCAATATTAGCAATATAGAAACTATCCCTGGCAACGGCGCCAAAAACTTGATTTGCTACCGTAAGTGCACAGATCGCTCAAGTAATACAGATTCAGAGTAAAAGTTTGTTCCCACGAAGATAATTGTTTATAAAACTAAGTACCAACTAATAGCTAAATCAATTCTATTCAAGGACATAAAAATAGGAAAACAATAAACTAAACTAAATCTAATCTACAAAAGTAATAAAGATAGACGATTAGGTTTCAGGAAATCCTTCTTCACCCCTACATCTACCAACAACATGCAATCCTCTTCATAAACACAAATGCACTGATTAGGTTAGCTTGAGAATCTGATGTAGTCAAAAGCCTATGTCTAGGTCAATCAACCCTGGTTTCACCCACTCATGAACGATCTATTCTCAATCACACACTATACATGGCCAATAGGAATATTTCTATCTCATTAACGAATTAACTAATCCAAGCCAATTGAACTCGCCTAACATGTATCAACCATACCATATCCATATTGACATGAAAGCACTGAGTCTAATTCATTTGCAATATCAAGATCATGCAATTGATGGCCAACCAATAGCAAGCATTAAGCATAGATTATGATTGAACAATAACCAAACATTCACACAAACTCAGAGAAGAACACATCATTAATATATATAAACGGATCCAAAATCATCCTTAAACATAGCTCAACTATACAATAGAAAAGGAAGAGAAGAGAGAAAGGGAAAAAGAGAAAGGAAGCTCATTGATTTATCTCTGAAGCTTTAATCCTCTTTCAATCCTTGATCCTAGCCTCCAATCCACCATTAATGGAGATCTAGCCAAACTAAACTAACCTAAAACTAACTAAAACTACAAAAGCTAAAAATGGAAATGGCTAAGGCAGTAGAACTGAGAGAAAAACGTGAAAAATCTAATTATAGGCCCAGCTTGCCGCCTTCGAGCCGCGGCCCCCATATAGGCGCATCGCGGCCCCCACAGGGTCGGTCTACTTGCGCTGCGACGCCCACTTCTTCTGGGCCGCAGCCTTCTCGCCTCGAGTTGAAGTATGACATGGCTGAAATGTCTCTCTACGCCACGGCGTGCACTATCTTGCGCCGCGATGGTGATTGCTGAAATGCAGATTTGACTTCCTCTTGCACTTTAACCTCACATGCTCCATATCTGACCTTGTTTGGAGCCCTTCCTATCATAGAGAAAACACCAAATCAGTAACATATTTAAATCTACTTAATCTCTAATCATTTAAGCACAATTTGCTATAAAACATACAAGAAAGGCTTAGAATCATAATATGACAAATAAAAGCACAAAACCCTCCAAATATGCATTATAAACAAGGACTAAGCATTCATTCTAGCACAGAGATAGAGCACCAATAACTACATTTTATGGAGTTATCACACCCCCAAACCTACATTTTGCTAGTCCTTGAACAAAACAAAATAGAACTAAGTAAATCACTTAACAATTCAAATCAAATATTCATTTAGTAACTATTTTAATCTTCTTTTTCATTCAATTAAAGCATAACTAGTATGTCATGACTGCATCAATCCTCAAAAAGTGCAAATGCCCTGTAAACAGCTCCACACAAATACAATCCTTAACATGCTAATAATCCAATAACTCTTCATGCAATTCACATTTTTCACAAACATGTAAGATAAACTTCTCCTAATCAAGTCATACTCATTCAGATAAGTTTATAAACATATATGTATATGATTCAAATAATCCATAAGATTGTAAATCAACTCTCTCTCTACTAATGTAAATCACACAAGATTGAGGATCAAAATGGACTTTATCAGCTTGTAATATTGGGCCAATGGTATGGGCAAAAGAAATGAAGGAAAATGATACAATACAAATATTGAGAAACAAAATATATTACTTCAAGATATGAGCCACCAACTAATATTAGCAGGGTATTCAATATTGAGATAAAAAAAACTTGTCAGAACCATTTTCGATGCTTTTCAACTTTACTTTTCTTAAGCTTTGCTTTTCTTTTTCATTTTTTTCATTTTTTTCTTTCTCTTTATTTTGCAAAGCATTGCTTTTTCTTTTCTTTTCTTTGCATCTTGTTCCTTCAGGCTCATTTTGAATTAAATATTCATACCCCTAATCATCAAACTCATCTCAAGAAATAGCATACCATGTACTCAACAAATAATAAGGGTAGGAAGAAAATGACATGCTTTCACATGCATTAGAATGGTTAACAGGTTAACGAACACAATGATTATGAAAAACAAATAAGGCCAAACAGTATAAGGCTTCAAAAAGGGACCTAGGAATATCATCATATCAGGGTAAGCTTTTTAAGACTCAATCGGTCCAAACAATGTCCTAATGATTTCCTCAATCATGCTCAACCTAGGATTTCGCCTCAAGAGAGTTCAAAAACAATTTCTAGGATAATCAAAACTCTATATGTACATCCATAAACATTCTCAAAACATGCATTCTTATCATTTTCAAAGTTACACTTGCATCTAAGTGAGATGTAAATCATGCATCAAAAATAACTAAATTGTTTCACATACTTCAAGATCACATAAGGTTTCACTGAAAAGGGGGCAAATAGCAACCTTTCACATCATGAACAACCTTAACAACACCAACATTCTTGCAACATGTCATGCATTCAAATAGATTCAACTTTCTCAATTCAAACATGCACAACATCATTTGCATAATGTGAAAATTGAAAATCTTGTCAAAAGCACATCAATGATAGTCAAAACAAGATATAATCATAAAAATATAATGACTAAGACCATTGCATACTCAAAATATCAATACATGTTAACATTAAGCACAAAAGTAGTAAAACATGTAAAGATACTCCCCCAAATCAAAATAAAATGTATCCTTTAAAGAACATGGTCTATAGGGTACCTGAGACTCTTAAAATAGCAGCGTAACTACTACTGAGCATTACTAAATATAGAAAAATAGAGAAATAGCAGGAAAAAAACAAAAACAGGGGTGCTGTGCCGCGGCGCCCCCATTCCTGGGCCGCGACGCTCAGAAAAAGCTGCAGAATTCTGCAGAAATCGTGCACCAGTGCCGCGGTGCGCACTAGCTTGTGCCGCAGCGTGACAACCTAAATTGCTAAATTTAGCAGCAAACACAGTTTTGCTGTTAGAATTGGCTCATATGGGTCTCTAGCTGCAACAAAACTTATTCAAAAAGCTAAACTATAAAATGTACAACACAAACTTAACAAAACACAAAAACAACATATTAACCTATTTAATACCCTAAACAAACTTAAAACCTAAAAACAAACAAAAACATTAAAGTAACATAATTAACATACTAAAATACATGAACACTAACATATTTAAGACCTAAGACTTAACAAAACAAAATACTACATAATTAAAACATAAAAGCTTACAAAAGCTATAAACAACAAAATTAACATACTAATATATATTAACTACTAATATATTAACAAAAAATAACATACGAACACAATTAACATCAACAAGAATATATATATACAAACATGTAAAACATTATACTACCTATTTATACACAAAGCAAAAGCAGGAATGTAACATAAACTTGGGATTTTCTCTCTAAGAAGGACCTAGTTTATAGTCTTAGCCAGACTTTGTCGCCAAAATTGCATTGTCGCGGATGAGTAGTCCTCAAGAACTTGATTCCAAGGGTTATCCTCTCTAGGAGTCGCGAATTCCCTCAAGGGCCTCGTATGAATGAAATCACCCAGCTTCTTTATTTGAAACTAAAACGAAACACAAAAGAAACATAGATTATATACAACTTGAATTAGACCTAACCAAACTCATTGTTAATATTAGCAATATAGAAACTATCCCTGGCAACGGCGCCAAAAACTTGATTTGCTACCGTAAGTGCACAGATCGCTCAAGTAATACAGATACAGAGTAAAAGTTTATTCCCACGAAGATAATTGTTTATAAAGCTAAGTACCAACTAATAGCTAAATCAATTCTCTTCAAGGACATAAAAATAGGAAAACAATAAACTAAACTAAATCTAATCTACAAAAGTAATAAAGATAGACGATTAGGTTTCAGGAAATCCTTCTTCACCCCTACATCTACCAACAACATGCAATCCTCTTCATAAACACAAATGCACTTATTAGGTTAGCTTGAGAATCTGATGTAGTCAAAAGCCTATGTCTAGGTCAATCAACCCTGGTTTCACCCACTCATGAACGATCTATTCTCAATCACACACTATACATGGCCAATAGGTATATTTCTATCCCATTAACGAATCAACTCATCCAAGCCAATTGAACTCGCCTAACATGTATCAACCATACCATATCCATATTGACATGAAAGCACTGAGTCTAATTCATTTGCAATATCAAGATCATGCAATTGATGGCCAACCAATAGCAAGCATTAAGCATAGATTATGATTGAACAATAACCAAACATTCACACAAACTCAGAGAAGAACACATCATTAATATATATAAACGGATCCAAAATCATCCTTAAACATAGCTCAGCTATACAATAGAAAAGGAAGAGAAGAGAGAAAGGGAAAAAGAGAAAGGAAGCTCATTGATTTATCTCTGAAGCTTTAATCCTCTTTCAATCCTTGATCCTAGCCTCCAATCCACCATTAATGGAGATCTAGCCAAACTAAACTAACCTAAAACTAACTAAAACTACAAAAGCTAAAAATGGAAATGGCTAAGGCAGCCAGAACTGAGAGAAAAACGTGAAAAATCTAATTATAGGCCCAGCTTGCCGCCTTCGAGCCGCGGCCCCCATATAGGCGCATCGCGGCCGCCACAGGGTCGGTCTACTTGCGCTGCGACGCTCACTTCTTCTGGGCCGCGGCCTTCTCGCCTCGAGTTGAAGTATGACATGGCTGAAATGTCTCTCTACGCCACGGCGTGCATTACCTTGCGCCGCGATGGTGATTGCTGAAATGCAGATTTGACTTCCTCTTGCACTTTAACCTCACATGCTCCATATCTGACCTTGTTTGGAGCCCTTCCTATCATAGAGAAAACACCAAATCAGTAACATATTTAAATCTACTTAATCTCTAATCATTTAAGCACAATTTACTATAAAACATACAAGAAAGGCTTAGAATCATAATATGACAAATAAAAGCACAAAACTCTCCAAATATGCATTATAAACAAGGACTAAGCATTCATTCTAACACAGAGATAGAGCACCAATAACTACATTTTATGGAGTTATCACACCCCCAAACCTACATTTTGCTAGTCCTCGAACAAAACAAAATAGAACTAAGTAAATCACTTAACAATTCAAATCAAATATTCATTCAGTAACTACTTCAATCGTCTTTTTCATTCAATTAAAGCATAACTAGTATGTCATGACTGCATCAATCCTCAAAAAGTGCAAATGCCCTGTAAACAGCTCCACACAAATATAATCCTTAACATGCTAACAATCCAATAACTCTTCATGCAATTCACATTTTTCACAAACATGTAAGATAAACTTCTCCTAATCAAGTCATACTCATTCAAATAAGTTTATAAACATATATGTATATGATTCAAATAATCCATAAGATTGTAAATCAACTCTCTCTCTACTAATGTAAATCACACAAGATTGAGGATCAAAATGGACTTTATCAGCTTGTAATATTGGGCCAATGGTATGGGCAAAAGAAATGAAGGAAAATGATACAATACAAATATTGAGAAACAAAATATATTACTTCAAGATATGAGCCACCAACTAATATTAGCAGGGTATTCAATATTGAGATAAAAAAACTTGCCAGAACCATTTTCGATGCTTTTCAACTTTACTTTTCTTAAGCTTTGCTTTTCTTTTTCATTTTTTTCATTTTTTTCTTTCTCTTTATTTTGCAAAGCATTGCTTTTTCTTTTCTTTTCTTTGCATCTGGTTTCTTCAGGCTCATTTTGAATTAAATATTCATACCCCTAATCATCAAACTCATCTCAAGAAATAGCATACCATGTACTCAACAAATAATAAGGGTAGGAAGAAAATGACATGCTTTCACATGCATTAGAATGGTTAACAGGTTAACGAACACAATGGTTATGAAAAACAAATAAGGCCAAACAGTATAAGGCTTCAAAAAGGGACCTAGGAATATCATCATATCAGGGTAAGCTTTTTAAGGCTCAATCAGTCCAAATAATGTCCTAATGATTTCCTCAATCATGCTCAACCTAGGATTTCGCCTCAAGAGAGTTTAAAAACAATTTCTAGGATAATCAAAACTCTACATGTACATCCATAAACATTCTCAAAACATGCATTCTTATCATTTTCAAAGTTACACTTGCATCTAAGTGAGATGTAAATCATGCATCAAAAATAACTAAATTGTTTCACATGCTTCAAGATCACATAAGGTTTCACTGAAAAGGGGGCAAATAGCAACCTTTCACATCATGAACAACCTTAACAACACCAACATTCTTGCAACATGTCATGCATTCAAATAGATTCAACTTTCTCAATTCAAACATGCACAACATCATTTGCATAATGTGAAAATTGAAAATCTTGTCAAAAGCACATCAATGATAGTCAAAACAAGATATAATCATGAAAATATAATGACTAAGACCATTGCATACTCAAAATATAAATACATGTTAACATTAAGCACAAAAGTAGTAAAACATGTAAAGATACTCCCCCAAATCAAAATAAAATGTATCCTTTAAAGAACATGGTCTATAGGGTACCTGAGACTCTTAAAATAGCAGCAGTAACTACTACTGAGCATTACTAAATATAGAAAAATAGAGAAATAATAGGAAAAAAAACAAAAACAGGGGTGTTTGTGCCGTGGCGCCCCTATTCTGGGCATGCGGCGCTTCGTAAAAAGCTGCAATGCACAGAATCGTGCACTGTAAATGCCATAGTGCAAGCACTAGCTTGTGCCGCCAAGACGTGACAACCTAAATTGCTAAATTTAGCAAAGAAACACGCTTTCTTCATTAAAATTGGCTCATATGGGTCTCTAGTTTGCAATAAAACTTATTCAAAAAGCTAAACTATAAAATGTACAACACAAACTTAACAAAACACAAAAACAACCTATTAACCTATTTAATACCCTAAACAAACTTAAAACCTAAAAACAAACAAAAACATTAAACTAATATAATTAACATACTTAAATACATGAACACTAACATATTTAAGACCTAAGACTTAACAAAACAAAATACTACATAATTAAAACATAAAATCTTACAAAAGCTATAAAAAACCAAATTAACATACTAATATATATTAACTACTAATATATTAACAAAAAATAACATACAAACACAATTAACATCAACAAGAATATATATATACAAACATGTAAAACATTATACTACCTATTTATACACAAAGCAAAAGTAGGAATGTAACATAAACTTGGGATTTTCTCTTTAAGAAGGACCTAGTTTATAGTCTTAGCCAGACTTTGTCACCAAAATTGCATTGCCGCGGATGAGTAGTCCTCATGAACTTGATTCCAAGGGTTATCCTCTCTAGGAGTCGCGAATTCCCTCAAGGGCCTCGTATGAATGAAATCACCCAGCTTCTTTATTTGAAACTAAAACGAAACACAAAAGAAACATAGATTATATACAACTTGAATTAGAACTAACCAAACTTATTGTCAATATTAGCAATATAGAAACTATCCTCGGCAATGGCGCCAAAAACTTGATTTGCTACCGCAAGTGCACGGATCGCTCAAGTAATACAGATACAGAGTAAAAGTTTGTTCCCACGAAGATAATTGTTTATAAAGCTAAGTACCAACTAATAGCTAAATCAATTCTATTCAAGGACATAAAAATAGGAAAACAATAAACTAAACTAAATCTAATCTACAAAAGTAATAAAGATAAACGATTAGGTTTCAGGAAATCCTTCTTCACCCCTACATCTACCAACAACATGCAATCCTCTTCATAAACACAAATGCACTTATTAGGTTAGCTTGAGAATCTGATGTAGTCAAAAGCCTATGTCTAGGTCAATCAACCCTGGTTTCACCCACTCATGAACGATCTATTCTTAATCACACACTATACATGGCCAATAGGTATATTTCTATCCCATTAACGAATCAACTCATCTAAGCCAATTGAACTCGCCTAACATGTATCAACCATACCATATCCATATTGACATGAAAGCACTGAGTCTAATTCATTTGCAATATCAAGATCATGCAATTGATGGCCAACCAATAGCAAGCATTAAGCATAGATTATGATTGAACAATAACCAAACATCCACACAAACTCAGAGAAAAACACATCATTAATATATATAAACGGATCCAAAATCATCCTTAAACATAGCTCAGCTATACAATAGGTAAGGAAGAGAAGAGAGAAAGGGAAAAAGAGAAAGGAAGCTCATTGATTTGTCTCTGAAGCTTTAATCCTCCTTCAATCCTTGATCCTAGCTTCCAATCTACCATCAATGGAGATCTAGCTAAACTAAACTAACCTAAAACTACAAAACCTAAAAATGGAAATGGCTAAGGCTTCCAGAACTGAGAGAAAAATGTGAAAAATCTATTTATAGGCTTAGCTTGCCGCCTTCGCGTCGCGGCGCCCACAGGGTCGGTCTCCTTGTGCCGCGGTGCCCACTTCTTCTGGGCCACGACCCTCTCACCTCGGGTTGAAGTATGGCATGGCTGAAATGCCTCTTTGCGCCGCAGTGTGCACTACCTTGCGCCGCAGCGGTGACTGGTGAAATGTAGATTTGACTTCCTCTTCTACTTTAAGCTCACCTGCTGCATATTTGACCTTGTTTGGAGCCCTTCCTATCATAGAGAAAATACCAAATCAGTAACATATTTAAATCTACTTAATCTCTAATCATTTAAGCACAATTTGCCATAAAACATACAAGAAAGGCTTTGAATCATAATATGACAAATAAAAGCACAAAACCTTCCAAATATGCATTATAAACAAGGACTAAGCATTCATTCTAACACAGAGATAGGACACCAATAACTGCATTTTATGGACCTATCAGTAACGTAGAAACAAATTATCTAAATCTGTTTTCCCTTAACTTAGTCTTTAAAGCCACTATCTGGCTCATTTTAGGGTACTTTTCATACTCTAGATTGTAACAAAGTGCCTAAACTAATTCAGTTTGTCCCAAAACTTAACTCACATGTCAAACAAGTATTAGGCTACTTCTGTAATCTTAAACAAGCCTAACATATTATCGAGGGTATTACATGAATCATTAACAAGTGTCCTTACTCTTTAGCAAAACTCTATTAATAACATTTACACATGAAAAGTTTCTCACATAACCCATATGAAAGTTATTATGGAAGGATATTGAATTCGAGGTAAGTTATAAAAATTTTGTTGATTGTTGGTTTTATTACAAATGTTTGAAAATTCATTAAATGTAATTACCAAGAGCAATCAATGATTGACAAGTACCTTTGAAAAAAAGATGGGTACCAGATTAATTCTTGAACCTTAACTCATAAGAGAAAAATTCTTAGTTAGACAGAGTCTATCACATCATCTTTTAAATACTCAAATCATTATTTAACATATTTATAATATATATAAAGCAAAACCATCTTCAAGAACCAACAAAAAAAAGGGGGACAAGTGCTATTCCCTCTTGAAAAGTTTTCCCGCCCAAATTTTTAAGGGCATTTTAATCTCAACAATTTATTGTCTTAATCAATCATATTTTAAGTCTTCCACTATCTCATTTATACAAAATTTAAAAAATTACCAATCAACCCTGTATTCATCTCTATGTTTCCAAGTGGTTCTAGTACTCAAGAGGGGGGTGAATTGAGTATTTTAAAAAAAACTTTTCACAAACGTTTCTAAAACAAATTTCATTGAAGCTATTTCTTAAAAAAGTGAATAAAATGAGGAGATAAAGAAACTTAAGAACAGAAAATAAACAAAATAAATAAATAAATTAAATTACAGGAATAATAAAAGAAATAAAGATGAGAAGAGCAGGCATAATATTTATCGTGATTCGGTCACCAACTACTTGTGGCCTACGTCCAGTCCTCGAAAAACTATCTGAGATTTTTCACTATCAATACAAGCTTGAACAGGTGTTTGCTACCATTACAAAATAGAGCACCTTTCACATGTAGAGAAACTTTACTCTTGTGCTAAAGCCTCAACTTTCAAGGATACCTTACCCTTACAAAACCTTTAAGGGATACCTCACCTTCTTTATAATAAAGCAAAATATAGTAGAAGAGAAACTCTCAAAAGAGTAAATAGCACAGCTTGAAGCTCTAAGAAGCTCTTTAAGGATATATCAAACTTTTGGCGAAAAAGAGCACAGAAAGTATGTAAAAAAATGAAATTCACGGATTAAAACAAGAGAAAATTCTTTCAGATTGTTGGGTATGTTCAAAGATGACCCAAGGTCACTATTTATAGAGCTCTGGAGAAAAAGAGCCATTGTGGGTTTTGAATTTTCGTAATAAATGTGAAAATAAACGTTAATTTCTAAATTTGGAACCCATGTTTATTCGAATAACATGTTTTGAAAAACCACGAGAAAACAGATTCTGATATATGTTATTCGAATATCAATGGAGTTATTCGAATAACCTTTTTAAAAGGAGTTTTCTATGAAACAGGGCTATTCGAATAACATTTGGGTTATTCGAATGCTGGGTTATTCGAATGCTGTAATTAAGAAAACCATTTTGGAAAGATTTTAATTTGAATAGCATGGGTGCTATTCAAATAACATTTTTGAAAACAAAGATGCGTAACTTATTTTAAACCTGTTATTCGAATAACTCCACTGTTATTCGAATAACCTTTAATCAAGTTAAATAGTTTATTCGAATAAAGGAAGTTTTATTCAAATAAAGCTGTTCAAAATCATTTTTTAAATATTTTTGAAACTTCCCAAATTGCTTCCAATTTTTCAAAAAACCTTTCAATTATTTTTCAAAAACCATTTTGTATTTTAAAAACACTTCTATCTTTTCTTCTGAAATCAATGACATATCCAGAAGACTCCGTACAAAATGACTCTAAGTCCTAAAGGTATTCTTGAAGTTATTGGTCTTAGTCTTCCCATTATCTTCATGTTTGTTATCATCAAAACCAATCTTCAATGTCGTATAGTCAATCACATTCTCCCCCATTTTTTATGATGACAAACTAACATAGAGAAAAGAATTAGTCCAGATAAATTAGAATTCACAAAGTTATTTTAAGAGACTTACTCCCCCTCTTTTTCGTAAGAGTTGATTTATATATCAGATATATGTGTAGCTCCCCCTTACTTTTGGAATCCAACTTTCATTTTAATTTCACCTGTCTTTTCTAAAATAAAGAAACTCATCAAAGATAACTCAAGTTTTTTCTCCCTCTTTTGTCATAATAAAAAAGATGGGGCAAGAGAAGCCAAAGTCGAATCCAATAATGGTTATGTAGGTGCAATATGTAAAACAGTGTAATAGGCTATAAGATAATGCAAAAATAGATTCAAAACAATTAATGCATTAGGCCATAAGATAAGCAATCCATCTTATTCATTAAGAAAATTATCCAATTACAAGGGAATTAAAAATAGGAGGCCAAAACAAGACAAAACAAAGATCCTAAGAACTAAGGATCTTAGAAATATGCATCTAGTGGCGAATGAGGAAAGTTAGGTGCTCTGTCAGTCAGCAAAGCTCAGAGGGCTGCCTGTTCGCGCTCAACACCTTCTATTCTATCAAACAGAATAGAGAAGGTGGTCTCCATATAGGATTTGTGGTTCAGCAGGGTTGCCATGATCTACTCATTTGTAACTAGACTAGCAGGAGCAGGAGCAAGAGCAGGATCAGCAAGAACATTAGCAGCAGCTGTAGCAGGGTGGTCTTCTTGATCATCATCTTCAACTTCATTCGGGTACACCCAACTATCCGTAGTTCAGATCATCTTCATTTTGTGAAGAGAGTAACAACCAAAGATGTTGTGATGATTCAGCTTTGTTGCCCTCTCAGTTTCCAGAAGTTGAGGGTATTTCCCAAGACGGGCCGTGACCAAACCATAAGGCAAGTTAGATTTTTCCTTGCCCTTTGCCTTCATCATATGCTTCATGATGAAGTTGAGCCAGTTGACTTGGTACCCTTTCTTCAGGACCCACAGCATAAAGATGTCATCCTCACTTAGGTAGGCATAGTTTTCACCTCGTGGAGCCATGATATATGCGTATGCATAGTGCAAGAGCCTGTCTTGGCTTATTAGCATGCCTCTCTTGACATATTTACCTAGGAAAGCTAGGCCAGGTTTCAATATATCCTCAATGGCCCATATTTTATTGTACTCCTGAATGAGTGGGCTGCCATCTTCTTCAATGTGAGTGCCAACGGACTGCAAACCAAGCATTACAACCCAATCTTGAAGGGTGATAACCACGTGCTAATCACTAACATCTGAATGAAGGTCTTGTCCTTCAATCTTCAGGTTGTAATAAAACATCTTGACCAAATTAGGGTGAATGTCAGCCTTGTGATAGTAGAAATGAAGTACACCTTGATTATTTAGCAGGGTGAGGAAGTCAAAACCATCTTCTTTCTCGAAGAAGTTTAAGTCAAGGTACTTGGGTTGCACAAGATTGCACTGCCAGAAGTGAGAGATGAAACGACCCAGTTCCTTTTTATTGAAGCATAGCCTTCGTAAGTCTAGTAGGTTATTGCAAGGAGCGGTTTTCATGCGGGGACATTTTGCAGGGGAAGAGGAAGAGGCCATGGCTAGAAAGGTATTGATGGGTGAGAAGGGATATAGTGGAGGGTATGGTGATGGTGAACCACAGGTCTCAGAGATAGTGGAGGTATAGAGAACAATGGTGGAGATAGAGAGCAATAATGGTGTAAAGCTGGTGGAGTAGGTGTGGACAGAAATGATGGAAGGGAGATTTTCGCTTCAGCACATATAGAGAGAAAGAAGAGGGATGAAACAGAAATGGAAAAGAGAAGTGAAGGATAAAAAATGCACTATGAATTATATAGAGGCCTCATAATTTTTTTGAATAGCATGGGCTTTATTCGAATAAACTTGTGTGGAAAACCAAACAACATGGCCTTCTGCCAGAAGTTTTTCGAATAACTCCAGGGTTATTCGAATAACTACGCCTGTAACCTTGGCTTTATGCCAAGGTTTATTCAAATAAGAAGCCTCTTATTCAAATAAGACAGACACAAAGAAATAAATTATGCAGTTTCTGACCTCATGTTATTCGAATAAATTCACTTTTATTCGAATAAATTCAGACATAAAACATAGTTTGTAGTTGCTGGTTTTAGGTTATTCGAATAATTTGAATTTTATTTGAATAACATAGATACACAACACAAATTTTTGAACTATTGACTTTGTTTATTCGAGTAGCGACAGGTTTATTCGAATAAAGTTATCAGAAATACATTAGTAAACATGTTCAGAGATAAAATTTAAGAGAAGGAAACTCCTAATGATGGTGTACTTGCAAAAATAGATTTTTGGATATCTCTGATGCTCAAGTCACTAATAATTCAAGAATAATGAAGCAATAATAAAGCAATAAATGCCAACATTCATTCATATGTATGTTTGATCAATTATGTCCAATTCTCCTCAAATATAAAAAAATGCTTCTTTTCCTAGGGGTTTAGTGAAAATATATGCTAGTTGTTTAGATGTTTCAATAAACTCAAGTATGCAGTCTCCCTTTTGTACATGGTCTCTAATGAAGTGATGCCTTATTTCTCTATGCTTTGTTCTAGAGTGTAAAATGAGATTTTTAAACAAGTTTATTATACTAGTATTGTCACATCTTATAAGGATGTGATCAAGTTGAAGACCATAGTCTAGAAGTTGTTGTTTCATCCAAAGTATTTGAGCACAACAACTCCCGGTTGTAACATATTCAGCCTCAGTAGTAGACAATACCATACTATTTTGTTTCTTGTTATACCAAGAAACTAAAGAACTTCTAAGCAAGTGGCATGTCCCACTAGTACTCTTCCTGTCCATTTTGCATCCCACAAAATTAGAATCAGAATAGCCAATTAGGCTACATGAGGCACCCTTAGGGTACCACAAACTCATTTGTGAAGTGGCTACTAGGTATTTCATGAATCTTTTTACAGCACAAAGATATGATTCTTTAGGATCAATTTGATATCTAGCATACATGTATACACTAAACATTATATCTGGCCTACTAGTAGTAAAATAAAGGAGAGATCTAATCATACCTCTATATTTCATAATTTCTACAAATTTACCTCCTTTATCTTTATCCAAATAGTAAGAAGTTCCTATTGGTGTAGCCATGTGTTTAGCATTGTCCATTCTGATCTTTTTGAGTAGTTCATTACAGTATTTGGTTTGGCTTATGAAAGTCCCTTCTTTTGTTTGCTTTATTTGAAACCTAAGGAAGAAGTTAAGTTCTCCCATCATCGACATTTCAAACTTATTTTGCATTGTTTTAGCAAATTCCTTACAAAGGGATTCATTAGTAGTACCAAAAATAATATCATTCACATAAACTTGTACAAGGAGAATATCATTCTTTTTATTTTTAATAAAAAGGGTAGTATCAACTTTTCCTCTTATAAAATTATTTTCTAAAAGAAACTTACTCAACCTTTCATATCAAGCTCTACGAGTTTGTTTTAAGTCATACAATGCCTTTTTTCAGTTTAAAAACATGGTTGGGTAGTTCATAATTTTCAAAACTCGGAGCTTGTTCGACGTATACCTCCTCTTGAATAAAACCATTTAAAGAAGTACTTTTAACATCCATTTGAAATAATTTAAAATCCATGATGCAAGTAACATTCTAATAGCTTCTAATTTAGCTACAGGTGCATAGGTTTCTTCATAGGTTATTCTTTCTTCTTGATTATAGCCTTTTGCAACCAACTTACCTTTATTTCTAGTTATTAGACCTGTTTCATCAAGCTTTTTCCTAAAGACCTATTTGGTACCTATGATTGGATGATCATTGGGCCTTGGAACTAATTCCCAAACTTGATTTGTTTCAAATTGGTTCAGCTTTTCTTGCATGGCCAAGATCTAATGTTCATCGTTAAAGACTTCATTTATGTCTACAGGCTCAATTTGTTAAAGGCCATATGGTTACATGCATCTTTAATTGAGTTTTGAGTAGTTACACCTTTAGATACATCAGCTATTATTTGATCAAGAGAATGATGTCTTGAAGTCCACCATTCTTTGGGAAGGTCTATGACTTGTGAATCCTCTTGTCTTGGGATGTCTTCTTGACTTTCCTCTTGCTTTGTGACTTTTTTTCCTTGTTGTCCAAATGTGTTTCCACCAAGATTTCTGCAACATCATCAACAAAGTCCTTTCTCGGTCCATTTGGATTAGTTTCGTCAAAAGCAACATGAATAGATTCTTCAATAGTCATAGTTCATTTATTATAAATTCTAAAAGCCTTGCTATGATTAGAATAGCCAAAAAAAAAATAACTTCATCAGAATTAGCATCAACCTTCCCCAAGTTATCATTTCCATTATTTAAAACAAAACATTTACATCCAAAAATATGAAAATGTGAAACATTTGGCTTCTTTCCTTTGTATAACTCATATGAGATTTTCTTTAAAATTAGCCTTATTAGGTATCTATTCATTACATAATAAACGGTATTTACCACATCCGCCCAGAAATACTTAGGAAGTGTGGCCCTATTAAGCATAGTTCTTGTCATTTTTTCTAAAGATCGATTTTTCCTTTATACAACTCTATTTTGTTGTGGAGTTCTAGAGATAGAAAAATTATACTCAAAGTCATGTTCGTCACAAAAAATTTCAAAATCATGATTTTCAAACTCACCACCATGGTCACTTCTTATGGATGTAATAAAAAAATCATTTTCGTTTTGGATAACTTTGACAAGTTTCTTAAAAGCTAGAAATGCATCATTTTTATGAGAAAGGAATAAAGTCTATGTGAACCTAGAGAAATCATTCACAATTACTAATACATAGTAATTCCTACCAAAGCTCATAGTTCTAGATGATCCAAAAGGATCCATGTGCAAAAGTTGTAAAGGTCTAGAAATTGAAACCATATTTTTTGTTTTAAAAGAAACATTTACTTGTTTTCCCTTTTGATATGCATCACATAATTTATCTTTTATAAAATTGAGGTTGGGTAGTCCAATTACTAGCTCTTTAGAGATCAACTTTTTAAGTGATCCATGTGAATGTGTGCAACTCTCCTATGCCATAACATTGAATCATCTTCCTTAAAAAGCATTTTGCATCATTTGAAGATATAGTCATCAAGGCTAATCATATAAATATTGTTAACTCTATGACCAATGAACTTCACATGCTTATTATTTTTACCTTTAATTATGTAATAATTTGAATCAAATATTATTTTATTTCCTTTATCACATAATTAGCAAATACTAAGCAAGTTATGTATAAGCCCCTCAACAAGCAATACATTATCAATAAAAGAGTTTGGATTTTTACCGACTTTGCCAATTACAAGAATCTTTCCTTTGTTGTTATCTCCATAGGTTATATATCCATGAGTCTTGGAAACAAAGAATGAAAACTTGGAGTCATCCCCGATCATGTGCTTAGATCATCCACTATCTAGGTACCAATTTGAGTTCATGGCCTTCAAGCACACTTACAACACATATTTAAATTTAAACTTTTGGTACCCAAATTTTCTTGGATCCTTATGTGTTAGTTTTGGGTATAGTACCCTTGGGGACCCAAACCATTTTAGTCTCAATTTTTGTGTTAATATTTTTCCTTACATTATATGTTGAGACATTGTGTCTCTTCTTTCTACAATGAAAACATTTAATAAAGAGACTACTAGAAGTACTTGAATAGACAAAGAAATTTTTATAAAATTTTTACTGCTTTTTGGAGTTATATCCTATCCCTGATGTTTGAAAGGCTACTTTTTGTTTTCCCAACAAAATATTTAAATTATCTCTTCCGAAAGTGAATTTAGAAAGGATTTTCTTTAAATCTTCAATTTCTTTTTCAAAAGCTTGACACGATGAACAAGATGAAGATGTAGAAGCATGTGAAAAAGAAGTTGTACAAGCATAAATTAATCCTAATATCTCATTTTCAATTTTTAATTCTTCAATTTCTTTATTTAAAATAAGAATTTGATTTTCTAAAGAAGAAATTATTTTCTTAGATGAAGAGATTAATTTTGTGAGCCTAAGTGATTCCTCATGCAATTCCTTAAAGGCGTCTTGTAATTCATCATAAGAAGGAGATAATTCAAGGTTAGAGGTTACCTTATTGTCGCTTTCTTCTTCTTTTTCTCCTTTGGCCATAAGACATAAATGGGCTTCCTCGCTATTTGAGCTATCAATAGAATCCATATCATTGTCATCCCATGCTATGTAAACTCTTTTTCCTTTTCTTTCCTTGGAGGGTTTCTTGTCAAACTTTTCCATCTTCATTTGGTAAATTGGGCACTTCATCTTCATGTGTACCTATTTGCCACACTCGTAGCAAGTTGGAGTTGAAGTTGTTCTTTCCCCTTTGTAATGGGTTTTCTTTGGAAGGAAAGACAGTCTTCTTTGAGAACCCTTTTTCCTGAGAAATTTTTCATATTTTCTTACCAGAAGGCTGAGATTTTCTTCATTTAGTCTAGGTCCTTTGTGCCTTCTCCATCCTCTTCATCATCATCATCAATTGCTGAGGAGGTGATTTTGAGTGCTATCCCCTTTTTCGTCTTATCATGCTCTTCATTTTGGCTTAGTTTGTTTAACTCCAATTATTGCTCTTGAAGTTTTCCAAAGAGGGTAGCTAGTGTCATTGTTGACAAATCTCTTGATTCAGATATAGCTGTCACCTTGGGTTGCTAAATCCTGCTCAGACATCTCAAAACTTTGTTAATAAGATATTCGTTAGAAAAATTCTTTACTAGTGATGCAAAATGATTTATAATGTGAGTTTTGTATTTCTTGAATACTTTCTCCTTTGTTCATTCTAAACAATTCATACTCACGAGTTAGAGAATTGATTCTCGACCTCTTAACTTCACTAGTACCCTCATGGGTAACTTGTAAGATGTCCCACATTTCTTTAGCAATTTTACAGTTTGAAATTCTAAAATATTCATCATACCCCAAAAAAGTGGTAATAATGTTTTTGGCTCTTAAATTATGTTGAACTTTTTTCTTATCCTTATCTGACTATTCACTTCTTGGTGTTTTAACCTTTACACCGTTGACCTCACGCGTGGGAACAAAAGCACTGTTTTCAATAGCATCCCATACATCTAGATCAATAACTTCGATAAAAATTTTCATTCTCTCCTTCCAATATGCATAACCATCCCCATTGAAAAAGGGTGATTGGTTTATGGAAGATCCTTCTGAAAAATCAATTGAAAAAGCCATGTTCTCTTGAAGCTGCTAATCTCTTTATACAAGAGTCTAACTCTGATACCACTTGTTACCAAGTGGCTCCAATACTCAAGAGGGGGGTGAATTGAGTATTTAAAAAAAAACTTTTCGCAAACGTTTGTAAAACAAATTTTGTTGAAACTATTTCTTAAAAGAAGTGAATAAAAGGAGGAGATAAAGAAACTTAAGAACAGAAAATAAGCAGTAATAAATAAATAAATTAAATTACAGGAGTAATAAAAGAAATAAAGATGAGAAAAGCAGGCATAATATTTATTCTGATTCGGCCACCAACCACTTGTGGCCTTTGTCCAGTCCTCGAAAAACTATATGAGATTTTTCACTATCAATGCAAGCTTCAACAGGTGCTTGCAAATGTTACAAACTAGAGCACTTTTCACACGCAGTGAAACTTTACCCTTGTGTTAAAGCCTCAACTTTTAGGGATACCTTACCCTTACAAAATCTTTAAGGGATACCTCACCCTCTTTACAATAAATCAAAATATAGTATAAGAGAAACTCTCAAAAGAGTAAATAGCACAACTTGAAGCTTTAAGAAGCTCTTTAAGGACATCTCAAAGTTTTGGCTAAAAAAAGCACAGAAAGTATGTAAAAAAATGAAATTCACGGATTAAAGCAAGAGAAAATTCTTTCAGATTGTTGGGGTATGTTCAAAGATGACCCAAGTTCACTATTTATAGAGCTCTGGAGAAAATAGTAGTTGTGGGTTTTGAATTCTCATAATAAATTTGAAAATAGATGTTAATTTTTAAATCTAGAACCCGTGTTTATTCGAATAACATTTGTGTTATTCGAATAACACATTTTGAAAAACCATGAGAAACTAGATTCTGATATATGTTATTCGAATAACAATGGAGTTATTCGAATACCCTTTTAAATGGAGTTTTCTGTGAAACAGGACTATTCAAATAACATTTGGGTTATTCGAATAGTATAATTAAGAAAATTATTCTAGAAATCTTTTTATTCGAATAGCATGGATGCTATTCAAATAACATTTTTGAAAACAAAGACACGCAACTTATTTTAAACCTATTATTCAAATAACTCCACTGTTATTCGAATAACCTTTAATCAAGTGAAATAGTTTATTCAAATAAAGGAAGTTTTATTTGAATAAAGTTGTTCAAAATCATTTTTTAAATATTTTTGAAACACCCCAGATTACTTACAATTTTTCAAAAAATCTTTTAATTATTTTGCAAAAACCATTTTGTATTTTAAAAACACTTTTATCTTTTCTTCCAAAATCAATAAGATATCCAGAAGGCTCTGTACAAAAAGACTATAAGTCCTAAAGTTATTCTTGAAATTCTTGGTATTGGTCTTCCCATAATTTTCATGTTTATTATCATCAAAACCAATCTTCAATGTCACACAATTAATCACACTCTCATAAGAAAACACAAAAAAATGACAATAAATACTACATCTATTGTTAGTCAAATCACCTAGAATTCCAAAATTCCCCCTAAATTTAATCCTACCCAATGTTTAATAAATTAAAAGTTAATTTGTTCACAGTCATAACCATTAAATAACTTAAACAATTTTTCTTCTACTTAATAAGGAAAAAAATAAGTCAATTGAAAAAAATATTTATATTAAAAATAAATTTTTGAAATTTTATTTTAAGTGGAACTAAGTCCTTCATTTTTTTGTGCAAACATTTTTTCAACCAAACCGTCACTTAAGATGCAAGTGTAAGCTACAAGTTGGAGTAGGTGCCCTATTTTCTTCCCCCTAATTTTGTCCAACTAAATAAACTCATTTGAATAGATGAATTGTTGTCTTAAAGCTTGATGCACGCCTGTTATTCATTTCAATGACAGATTCCCATTTATTATTTATCATTCAAGTCTTTTTCTCTCTTCACACTCATCAATTGTTCATCTCCTCAATGTCAATCAACTGCTCCTTTGCACGTTGTTTTCTTATCCCAATGAATTTGCAACATTTGTTTGCCTTTCATTCATTAATCTTCGATTCCTAACTTAGGCATGGGGTATGCTTTTGGCTGTAATTATTTCACCAGCAAACCCTGATTCCCCCCATTGAAGGCTATAAATACAATGGTAAGCTTGTTTTATTCCTTATGCCTTTTCATTATTTTCCCCTACTTCCATTCTGATTCATGATATTGTTGATATTCCCTGTTTTCTGAAACCTTAAATGGCTCCTCCCTTAGATCCTTCGGTCAAAATCTTGCCTGAGAAAGAGTCTTGGAGGATCAAAGTTAGGGTTGTTCTGTGCTCGCTTCCAAGCTTCAATAATCCTGCAATCACTAACTCAATTGAAATGATTTTTATGTATGAATATGTACGCTTCTCTCTTATTTGTATTTGTTCTATTTCAGTATTTATTTAACTTTTACAATATATTTTGATATAATGATTTATAACTAAACAGGGATGCAAGATTCATACCTCTGTGAAGAAGACTCTAGTGTACAAGTTCAAGACCCTATTTAACGAAGGTGATGTTTATGTATGTGAGTATTTTGGAGTTAGTATGAATAGTAGTGCATTCTAAACCATAAACCACAAATATCGTATGAATTTTTAATATAAACCTCTATAAGGTCTTCAGACTCTATATTGATCCCCTTATATGGCCTGTCTTCACTATCATTGGAGGATATATTTAGTTCCAATAGGGAAATGGGGATTTTAGTTGGTATTGTTTCCACCTCCATTTCATATGACAGTTTCATTGTTATGTTATGTGTTTTTTCTATACAAATTGATCTTTTATAATTATCAGACGTTATTGCATTGTTATTTGCTATTGGGACTAAGCGAGAATATGAGAACTTTGAAAAAAGAACAAAGATGATTATGATTGAGTTAGATGTTGATAAGTAAGAAGTTAATGTATATGTTGTGACTAAATCTTTAGACATTATTTCTTTTCTTTCTTTTCTTGTCAATTACTTTGTTGTTAATTTCCTAATTTTAGTGTGAAGATTGAATGTGCTCTTTTCGGATTCTATGTTGATGATCTAACTGCATTCCTTGCTACCGGTGATATTGTGCAACATATACTGATTATCCAGTTTGCGAAAGTGAAAACATTCAAAGGTTTAATTTCTTACCTATTATTATTCATCTCTAATTTATTTGATAATCCTTGCTAGCAATCCTAACATTATAATTTATGCTATCACTATTCCATTATTAGGGAAGATTAAATTATAAAATGTTATGCATGCAACTAGGATTCTCTTTAATCCTGACATTCTAGAGGTGTCTGAGTTCTGGAAAAGGTTGGATTTGCTATTAATTTGTTATATATTTAGCTGAATTGATTTTTCAATTAGATTTAATGAAGTTTTTATAACCAATTTATGTTCATTTAGGTTTTCTTTGCTCGGTGATGAGTCTTCTCAAACTTTGTCCCATTTAACTGAATCTCCTAACATTTCTGTGGAGGATGATTTCCTAAGGTCGACCCTTAGGATGTCTATTGAATAGTTGAAGGATGTTAAAAAGGTATATCAAATAGTCTTTAGGTGGTTGTTTGTATAATTAGTTTTTTATACACTATAATTTGATAGTTTATGTCTTATATTATCTATTATTTGTTATGCTTTTAAGAGGAATTTGGTATTGTTCTGGCTACTGTGAAACACATAATCAAGGGTAGTGATTGGTGATATATTGCATGCAAATGCAACAAGGCAGTAACTCCTGACAGTGGCATGTATTACTGTGATTCTTGCTATTATCATGTGGTTAAAGTTTTTCCTAGGTTTGTATGTTGTATTTTAAAAGATGGTCTTATAGTTTAATATGTTAATTCTAATTTGTTTAACTTAGATTGACTCTTTAATGCTATGTTGGGTAGGTATAGGATCAAGTCAAGAGTCATTGATAACTTTGATTATACAACCTTTGTGCTGTTCGACCGAGATGCTTTTTATATGCTCTATAGGTCATGCACTGAGATGCTTGATCTTTATCAGAAGGTAATAAATATCAAATGTCCAAGTTGACTAATTTTTTCATTTATTTTTTTAGGATCAACCCAATTCTTATAGTATTTGTTTTTTTTATTGATAAACAGAACCAAAAAGATTCCCTTTATTCTGCAGAGTTTGATGTCTGCATTGACAAATCATTTCTCTTTAAGGCTGAGACAAAATGTAACACTACTTCTTAATTTGAGCCATTTTTCGTGTCAGATATGTGTGTGATGATTTGGCAATCATAGACAAATTCACACAGACTGAATCTGTTGTGACCCCAAAGGAGGTTTAGTTTATCTATAATTAGCTTTGTCCATGTTTTAAATTACTCTTATTCATGAATATAGTTTTAACTTTTGTGTTAAACTTTATATCTTTAGGTTGTTATGACAAAACGTGTTTCTGTCAGTGAAATTAACATTACTACTGACATACCAAAAGTTGATTCTAGTGTTGCTAAGGTATTTGTTTATTCTACATTTTGTGTTTCAGATTGTATATATATTAAATCAAAATAATTGGTTAATTTTTGTTAGGATTTAATGTCACAATTCTGTGATAATGAGATATGCCTGGATTCCTAATCTGACTACATGGAGTTGGAGGTTTGTGGAGAGAAGAGGTCTTTTGAGGAGTTTAGTGCAAGTGGAAATTGTGTTATGTCTACCACAAAGTTGAAGCAAGCAAAGATTGAAAAGGATTGATTGGAAGGCTATGATTTATCTATCATTTGACTGTATTGTCAGTGAATTGGCATATGACTTCATTTTTGCTGTCTTTTGAATTAACTATTCTGAGACCTTTATTGGACATTGTACACCTATTTCAGGTTGGACTTTGAACTTACGTGTTTATGTTGGTTGTTGGCAGTAAATGGGACCATTGCCATTTTAATCAAAGTTTAGGAATTTATTTTGTATTTCTATTATGGTACTAATGCAATTTGGTGAAGTATATGATAATGTTCTATAAGTTTGTAATGTGGATATCTAATATAGGTAAATGAAATCCATTCAATCCTTTTAAACATTATATTTAGTAACAGTTTCTTTTTAAATGATTTTTATGCCAATCCTGTTCTTGCTTCATGTTAACATCTCATTACAGGAAGAAGCGGAACGAGAGGGGGACGTGTATGAGCAATGGTCCCCCCAACTTGTAATATATATATTTTTCTACATATACATGATATATTTTTTTTGGTCCTTGTAATAAAAAAAATATTGTATCTCATTTCTATGAATTGTAAAATAAGCAGTAAGTCTTATAGTAAAAGACCAAAAATCTACAAGTAAGAATAAAATAATATTAAAAACAAAGAAAGTAAAAAGTCAAAAAAGTAAGGAGAAAGAACTGAAAGAGACTTCTTTAAAAAGGCCACAAGGTAAAGAAATCAGAGAAACATATGGGATAGAGACTTATTCAAGAAGTTTCTAATATTCTCTTTCTCTAACCAAACATTTAACCTTTCCAGTTTCCCCCTCTTATCACTTTGTATTTGAAATTTTCATCACACAAGAAAGGTGCAAAAGTGAATTAACAGCCAGCAGCTGCTGTAGAAGAAGAACATGTACAAAACAAGAACATATGCACAAGGCCTCAAATTCAGCACCACAAGGGTAGTTTGCATTGCACAATAATGTTGGATTACTTTTTATTTTTTTACTACAAGTCTTTTCTTAATTTATTCTCTTAATACTCTTTTTTTTCTCTCGTTTGTTTTTATAGATTTATAAAATTAGAAAAATAGAAAGTTTTTTCATCACGTACATTATTTAGTTTTCTTTGTTTTGTTTGTTAACTAATATTTATATTGTAATTGGTTTAGAGTATTTAAAATACTTTAAATTGTAAATAGATTGTAACTCACTTTTTTTTAATATATATGCATTTTTTTAGGTTGAAAGATGTTTAAGATGAAAACAATTGATTCATTTTTCAAGAGAAAGGAGAGGAATAATGATAATGCATAATCTAGTGTGCCAAATATATATTAAGAGATGAATGTTGAAAATGTTGTTGAGCAAGCTACAACAGTGCCTACTATGGAGCCACTTGCTGCCAAAGTTATGAGAACTGAACAAGAAAAAATTAATATTGGCACTTTGATATGTGATCTTGGAAAGCGTCCACAAATTTGGGAATATCTTATTAATCAATAAGATGAAATTCGTAGAGCTTATATTAAGTTTGGACCATATCAATTTATTATGGATGTGTATCCACTTTCATCCTCATTGATTTCAAGCTCATTGGTTTAAAGCTTTTTCTTGATTAGAATACTCACCTGAAGAAGATGTTGCCTTTTGTCTTCCATGCTATTTATTTTCTAAAAAATCAAGTCCATTCACTTCAAAAGGGTTTAGAAATTGGAGAAAAGTGAACAATGGAAAAGAATATGCATTTTTATCTCATGTGGGAAAAAGTCCCAATTCAGTTCACAATATTGCTATTAGATGTTATGAAGATTTGATGAATCAATCATGTCACATTGAAAGAGTACCATATGAACAGACTTCACAACAAATTTTGAGTAACAAATTGCATCTTAAAGCCTCTATAGATGTTGTTAAATGGTTTACTTTTCAAACTTGTGCTTTTAAAGGCTATGATGAAAGCTTAGACTCCAAAAATTTTGGTAATTTTCTTGAGATGATTGAGCTCTTGGCTTCTTACAATGAAAAGTGAATGAAGTTGTTTTGGAGAATGCCCCTCAAAATGTAAGGTACACATCTACTATTCAAAAAGAAATTTTACATATCTTTGCTAAAAAGGTGCAAGATAAAATTTGCAATGAGATTGGTGATGCGAAATTTTGTTTGATTATTGATAAAGCTTGAGATGAATCTAAAAGAGAACAAATGGCACTTGTTGTTAGATTTGTTGATAAGCATAGACTTGTAAAAGAGCATTTTTTCGATGTAGCACATCTTATAGATACCACTTCAATAACTCTTAAATAGGAGATATGTTCAATATTGTCTCATCATAATCTTAATATTCAAAATGTGTAGGGTCAAGGATATTGTCGCAACCGTCCCGAAGGGCGTCGCGAAAATAAAAAGAATAAGGAGGAAAGGACCTCGGGATGTTGGGAGTCGCCACCAATCGCTTTATCCATTAAATGGAATGGTGCAATTGGACACCTAAAAGATGGTCTGCGTTTAAGAGTTCGTGGTTCGGGGGTTGATTACGGGTAGGGAAGGTGTTAGCACCCTACACCGTCCGTTCTAAGAACGGTTACCTATTTAATCTAATGTTATTTGCAAGATTAATTAAATTGGTCCTTTTTAAAAAAATTATTTTTGTTTTTATTTTGATATGTCCCATTTTGTCATGCATGTTATCAAAGATGATAAATGACTAAGACATGGAATAGGTGGTTAAATAGCCATTATTTTAGAACAAATTCTAAATCTACAACATATTATATAAAAGTGGTGAATTAAAATTTTATCTTTTTGAAAAGAAGTAATTTTCAAAATAAAATGGCCAAATAAAATCTCATTTATAATAAAAAAAATATTTTTAGGCACAATGAGATTTTTGTAGTAATTTTCAAAAAAAAAAAAAGTCTTCATGAAAAATAAAATTTTAATTCACCACAATCATGATATTGAAACTGTATGAAATTGTTCACTTTTATTTAAATATTTTATTTTACAAAAAAAAAGTTTTATTTTGATTTATAAAAAAAGTTGTATTTTAGTTTACATAATTATTTTAATTTCTATGTGGTGATTAGATCTCGCCAGCGCTCCTGGCAAAATCCAATATAAAACCTCAAGATTATCGGAAAGAGTGTATTTGATCGGTGCTCCGATCCTCTTCCAATTTTTTCGTCATCGGCCATTGAAAATTATTTGGTTAATATATTAATTCAAAAATAAATAAATTAAAGTAAAGCACAAGTACAAATGCATAATGATATTATTACAAGTGAAGTGATATGGAATAAGATTATTTTATACAAATATGAATGACAACAATGAAAATATAATAAACATGAAAAATTCAAGACATCAATAGAAAGTTAAAGCCTAAATGAAAGGTAAAAATAAAATTAAAAAAGATAAAATAAAAAATAAAAATAAAAATACAAACAAACCCAAAAAAAAAGAAAGAGCAGACTTACCTCCAAGGCGTATAAAAATGCCATGCTCAAAGAATTTTACACAGAGCCTCATATGTTCTCTTCAAATCGAACCTTGAAAAGCAACCCACTTGCATGGAGAAAATTTTTTACTAAAGTCTCGGGCTCTTATACTTAGTATTAAGCCCAAGTAAAAAAAATTACTAAAGTTCTCGGGCTCTTATACTTTGTATTAAGCCCAAGTGTATATTTTTTTGGATGTACAAATCATTGAGAAGCACCTCTTTATATAGGAGGAGGGGAGGGAGAAGGAACTTGACTTCTCCAATATGGGACTTAGACACTTTAGTTTTTTCAACTTTTTTTTTTCATTTTTTCCTTTTTATTTTTTTATATTTTCATTCACTTTTCAAGGTTTATAAATAAACTTTATGAACAAAATTAAGTGTTCATATCTTGATCAAGTAACAAAAATAAAAAAATTATGGACAAATTGGGTATCAACAGCTGCCCCATTTTGCTTTGCATTTAAATTAAATGAAAAGCAAAGGAATTGATTCAATTTTGTCCATGAAAAGGTAAAAAACTTGCGGGTTCAGGTACCTGCTGAAGCTTAAAAACTTAAGGCAGAAAAGGTAAATAAGCTTGTGAAGCAATGGGTACGGGGACCCGAAAACAATGAACAATGGGTGTGGGGACCCAAAAAGGTAAAAAGTTTGCGGAGTCAGATATCCGCCGAAGCTTAACAAAAACAAGGTAAGAAGCTTACGGAGTCTGGTATCCGTTGAAGCTTAACAAAAAACTTAAAAGTAATGGGTACGGGGACCCGAAAACATAAAACAACGGGTGCGGGGACCCGAAAAGGTAAAAAACTTGCGGAGTCAGGTATCCACTGAAACTTAACAAAAAACTTAAAAGCAATGTGTACGTGGACCCGAAAACATAAAACAAGGGGTATGGAGACCCAAAAAAGTAAAAAACTTGCGGAGTCAGGTATCCGCTGAAGCTTAACAAAAACAAGGTAAGAAACTTACGGAGTCGGGTATCCGTTGAAACTTAACAGAAACTTAAAAACAATGGGTACGGGGACCCGAAAACATAAAATAATGGGTGCGGGGACCCGAAAAAGTAAAAAGCTAACGGGGTCAAATATCCGCTAAAACTTAACAAAAACTTAAAAGCAATGGGTACGGGGACCCAAAAACAACGGGTACGGGGACCCAAAAGGTAGAAAGCTTGCAGATTCAGGTATCCACTGAAACTTAAGAAAAACAAGGTAAGAAGCTTACGGAGTCGGGTATCCGTTGAAGCTTAACAGAAACAAGGTAAGAAGCTTACGAAATTAGGTATCCATTGAAGCTTTAACAAAAAAAACTTAAAGCAGAAATGGTAAAAAACTTGCGGAGTCAAGTGTCCACTGAAGTTTGACAAAAACTTAAAGGCAATGGGTACGGGGACCCAAAAACATAAAACAATGGGTGTGGGGACCCGAAAAGGTAAAAAACTTGCGGAGTCAGGTATCCGCTGAAGCTTAACAAAAAACTTAAAAGCAATGAGTACGTGGACCTGAAAACATAAAACAAGGGGTATGGAGACCCAAAAAGGTAAAAACTTGCGGAGTCAGGTATCCGCTGAAACTTAACAAAAACAAGGTAAAAAGCTTACGGAGTCAGATATCCGTTGAAGCTTAACAGAAACTTAAAAACAATGGGTACGGGGACCCAAAAACATAAAACAATGGGTGCGGAGACCCGAAAAGGTAAAAAGCTTGCGGAGTCAGGTATCCACTGAAACTTAACAAAAAACTTAAAAGCAATGGGTACAGGGACCCGAAAACATAAAACAAAGGGTATGGAGACCCAAAAAGGTAAAAAGCTTACGGAGTCAAGTATCCACTGAAACTTAACAAAAACAAGGTAAGAAGCTTACGGAATCGGGGATCCGTTGAAGCTTAATAGAAACTTAAAAGCAATGGGTACGGGGACCCGAAAACATAAAACATTGTATGGACCCGAAAAGGTAAAAAGCTTGCGGAGTCAGGCATCCGCTGAAGCTTAACAAAAACAATGGGTACTGAGACCCGAAAACATAAAATGATGGGTACGGGAACCTAGAAAAGGAAACAGCCAGTTTGACATTTGTAGGTCAAGGCTAGCAAATTGAGAAAAAATGCACTATGCAATGCATGCTTCAGATGTATGAGAGTATGAAAAACTTTTTATTTATTTTACTTTTCTCTTTTTTTCTCTTTTTTTTTTTTGTCTCCACGACCCTTGAGTACATGATTGTAATCAATTTCAAAGATGAACTAGAATTAGATTTATTGGTATCCTTTCATTTGTCTATTCAGCCGATGGTTAAAATGTCCAATCGGTATGACCCTTGAAGTGTGCATTAGATGTGACACATAAGAACAATGGGAAAACCTTTTAGATGACCCTTGAGGTGACCTGGTTGTCCTTCTTCTCTAACCAATACTCTTAAAGAGCCTTGAGCCAGAAAGCTTTATGCAGTGAGCCTTGAGTCAGAAAATTTCGCACAGTTAGCCATAAGCCAAAAAAGCGAACGTACTTGAGAAAAACATCTTTTAGCAAAGTTTTGAACCAAACTCTTCTTTGACTAACTAAACCCATATTCAAATGGGATCATTGCCAATCTCGTCTTGTTCAAATTTCTCTTCATTAAATATGGCTGGTGCGGAAGCTTGTGACTTCCTTTTCCAGAGATTCCCATTTTTACCAGACACACTTCAATCTGAATTATCAATTGAGAATGTCATTCCCTTCATCGATTGAAACTCTAGAACTCCTTTGGCTTGAGTTGTTCAATAAGAGATTACCATTAGATGGTTAAATTGTACTATTTACTCATGTTCACCTAACCTGAAGCATCACGTACCAGATATGCATGGATTCAAAAGTACAACATGAAAGAGATTTACTAACTGAGAAACCTTTTTTGATTGATTTTGGGAGTATGACTACACAAAGGACATTTACAAAAGAAAAAAAAAACAAGAATTGGAATAGTACAAAAGCCAAGAGTTTTTTTTTCTTCCATTTTTTTTCCAATTTGGATGTGATTGATCTTTACTTGACAACTGGACATCATGACCATTGCTTTATTAGGTATCCACAAAAATCTACCCTCATGTATGATATCAAATGAATTTGTCTCAGAGTATGTCATTTGAGAACAAAGATGCCCTAGTGTAGGCCATTTGACAACAAAAATTGTCCCAGTGGGGAACTTGAGAATAAAATTTTTGCCCTAGTGTAAGGCCAAATAAAACAAAGCAAACTGCCCCAGTTTAGAGCCAAATTGAAAAGGGTAGAGACTTGTCCCAATGTAGAACCAGATTGAACCAAAAGATTTGCCTCAGTGTAAGGCCGAATTGAATAGTGTAGAAATTTGCCCTAATATAGAGCCAGATTGAACTAAAAGAAAACATGCCCCAGTGTAGGGGCAACTTGAACAGGGTAACAACTTACCCTAATGTAAGTCTCTTTTTTTTGTCGTATATCTTTTTTTTAGACCGCCTTTATAAGTTTTCAGCCTAACAATTTTTTTTTGTTTTTTTAAGGAGCAATTATTGCAAATTCAGTAGGGTATGAACCTTTTGTCTCAAAATTAAAGTCAATGAAAATGAAAACAATCCTTCATTGATCAGAATGGACATTTTAAGGCTTGTAATGTGGCCAAGGTTAGGGGTTATGAAAAGAAGGGTATAAGGTTCAAACAAGTGTTTAAAGGTTAAATGGGACCAAAGATCCTTGTTCAAACTTAAACTTTGTCAATTGCTTTTGTACTTTCAAGCACACTTTTCTCTTATTGTTCTTTTTCATCCTTGTTCAAACTTAAACTTTGTTAATTGCTTTTACACTTACTTTCCGCCCCCTTTCACCTTTTCTTTCTTTTCTTTTTTTCATTATGCTTCAAAATATTCATCATGGCAACCAACCCCTTTTTTGTGTTATCCTCTAGTGTAGAGGTGATCCTTATCCAGGGTTTATTGAATAAAACTTTCAAGCTCAAAATGGGACAACAAGGGATAATGAATTCTTGTGAGAGATAGAGAAAGATGGCCAATCTTCATTTCAAATTTTGATTGCTCATTTTCAAAAAATTTAATTTAGAGACAATAGGATAATACATACTGAGTGATTATTTATTTGCTCCCTTTATTTCTCTTTTTTTTTTTTTTTTTTTGCATTTTTTTTGGGACGAAGAACACCTGCACATATGGGCCTCATGACCACAAAATTTTTTTCCAGAATGAAAGTCCTATAGGATCCAAACCAAAAGAAAGCAAGTAAAGGGAAGAAAAAAATGACAAGAAAGATTTGACAAGAACACGAGTGCCAAGAACATAGGAAAAAGAAATAAGGTATGCTGAGATCTATGCAAATCCATCATATTAATGCTTCAAGAAAGTTCACATAAGTTCAAAAACCAAATGATTTTAATGATTGAACAAGCATGGGATCAGTACAATTAAATCATCATTTTATGGTAACAACTTGGTAAACAAATCAGAATACTAGTCGCTCAGAAATTTCCCAGTGCTGAAGGACTCCAAGGTACGATTCATTCTTGACGATTAGAAAAATGAATCGCCACTTGATCAAACTTTCTAAGGTTGCCCTTGATCGACCATTGTAAGTAATCACTCCTATTGCAGATGGGCATGTGTAAAAACCTTCTGACAACGCCTAATGAATTAAGTAACCGTTGTCATCCATGAGTTTTCTTGAAACCTCATTTAACTCATTCAACCTGAAGTCCACCCTTAATTGGTTCAATATTTGTCCATACTTTCCTGTCCATCATTCATTTGATGCAATATTCCTTTTTTCATTTCATTTTCAATCCTTTCACCAATTATCACGATATCTGAAAAAATTGATGACACACTTCCAATCATATGACCATAGAATGGCGCGTGTAGTGTATCAGTGAACATAGCAACCATCTCTTTTTCTGACAAAGGGGGTTCCACTTGTGCAGCTATTTCCCTCCACCTCTGAGCATATTCCTTGAAGGTCTCAGCATCCTTCTTAGACATACTTTGTAGTTGCATTCTATCTGGTGCCATATCAATGTTGAACTTATACTGCTTTACAAAAGCATCAGCTAAATCCTTGAAACTCCTTATACGAGCACGCTCAAGATGTGTGTACCAATTCAAAGCTGCCCTAGTTAAACTATCTTGGAAGAAATGGATTAACAGTTTGTCATCATGAGCTTGTGAAGCCATCTTGCGAATGTACATTATCAAGTGATTCTTTGGGCAAGTAGTCCCCTTATATTTGTCAAAATCTGGGACCTTAAACTTTGGGGGAATGACAACATCCGGGACAAGGCAAAGTTCTGAAGCATTCATAAGACCATAGCCACTTGCTCCCTCTACGGCTCAAAGTCTTTCTTCAAGAACTTTTAATTTTTCCTTGGATTGAAGGCCTTCAGTTGAAGGGTTCAACAGAGAAGTACCAGCGATCTTATAAGGGAAAGACTGTGGCATGTAAAAAGGAGGTTGGGCCTAAGTCGAGCTTTGTGGCCCTGAAGTAGGTATTACCAATGATGAGCCACTCTTAAGAGGGTTAGTAATTTGTGACAGCATAAAACCAGGGGAAAGGCCATAAGGTGAATGGAAATAAGGTACTGAGGAATCTCACTGGTATTTGGCTGAGATCCTTGGGTAGTGTTTGGAGGGTTTGAAGTTGTTGTGACTGTCAGTGCACTGCCTTTAAGAGTATTGGTGGCTAATGGTGGCACATAACCAGGTGGAAGGCCATATGATGGGAATAGATATGCATGTGTTTCAGGATTATTTGAGTAGATGGTGAGTGGCATCATAGCCCCTTGAGAGGTGACGCTAGGATATTGCCAAGGAATTGGCGCAAAGCCGGGCCGGTGAGCAGACATGGCTGAAGGATCATCATTTGCCCTTGAAGGAGTTCCCTCTGTGTTCTTTATTCTTTCTAGAATTTCCAAGATCTTGGCCATTTGTTCCTTTAGCTGGCTTACTTCACTTCTCAACTCTTCTTGTGACTGACCCAGTTCATCCATGACTTTTGATTGAAAGCGAGTCCTATATGGGTGTCGTAGAGACAATTTTTTTTTTTGTATTATTATGAATATGATAAAAAAAATGCAAACATAAGTACACTAAAACAAGAGTAAAATTATGCATGCAGAGACATGGTCCTAAGCTTGGTACCTGTTCTAAAAGATGGGTTCTATGTACCAGTAAGTGATAGCTTTGGTTCTAGACCCCTATCAAACAAAAGGTCCCCAAATTGCCCCTTGCTGTCACCAACACTTGGGCTAGCAAGAGTCCTCCATCCTCACCCATGATAGGTTACAAGCGGAAAGAGTTCAATTTGAGTGAGGGGTTTTCATGTGCCTAACCGGAGACCAACGGTCTCACAAAGCAACACTACTTCACCCTCTGTCTAAGCCTACAAGGTACTGAGCTCGGGTATAGAGCTTGTGTGTGCAAGTGTATATGAGAGAATTTATTTACAAAGCAGAAATATAATACATATAATGCAAAACAAAATGTACAATAATATGAAACAAATAAACAAATGAAAAAAAAATGGACCAATATAATTAAAGAGCATATAACATGAGATTAAAACAAGGTTTAACCCTCTATGTCCCCAGTGGAGTCGCCAGCTGTCGCAACCGTCCCGAAGGGCGTCGCGAAAATAAAAAGAATAAGGGGGAAATGACCTTGGGATGTTGGGAGTCGCCACCAATCGCTTTATCTATTAAATGGAATGGTGCAATTGGACACCTAAAAGATGGTCTGCATTTAAGAGTTCGTGGTTCGGGGGTTGATTACGGGTAGGGAAGGTGTTAGCACCCTACACCGTCTGTTCTAAGAACGGTTACCTATTTAATCTAATGTTATTTGCAAGATTAATTAAATTGGTCCTTTTTAAAAAAATTATTTTTGTTTTTTTTATATGTCCCATTTTGTCATGCATGTTATCAAAGATGATAAATGACTAAGACATGGAATGGGTGGCTAAATAGCCATTATTTTAGAACAAATTCTAAATCTACAACATATTATATAAAAGTGGTGAATTAAAATTTTATCTTTTTGAATAGAAGTAATTTTCAAAATAAAATGGCCAAATAAAATATCATTTATAATTAAAAAAATATATTTTTAGGCACAGTGAGATTTTTGTAGTAATTTTCAAAAAAAAAAGTCTTCATGAAAAATAAAATTTTAATTCACCACAATTATGATATTGAAACTGTATGAAATTGTTCACTTTTATTTAAATATTTTATTTTACAAAAAAAAAGTTTTATTTTGGTTTATAAAAAAAAGTTGTATTTTAGTTTACATAATTATTTTAATTTCTATGTGGGGATTAGACCTCGCCAGCGCTTCTAGAAAAATCCAATATAAAGCCTTAAGATTATCAGAAAGAGTGTATTTGATCGGCGCTCCGATCCTCTTCCAATTTCTCCGTCATCGGCCATTGAAATTATTTGGTTAATATATTAATTCAAAAATAAATAAATTAAAGTAAAGCACAAGTACAAATGCATAATGATATTTTACAAGTGAAGTGATATGGAATAAGATTATTTTATACAAATATGAATTACAACAATGAAAATATAATAAACATGTAAAATTCAAGACATCAATAGAAAGTTAAAGCCTAAATGAAAGGTAAAATTAAAATTAAAAAAGGTAAAATAAAAAATAAAAATAAAAATACAAACAAACCCAAAAAAAAAAGAAAGAGCAGACTTACCTCCAAGGCGTATAAAAATGCTATGCTCAAAGAATTCTACACAGAGCCTCACACGTTCTCTTCAAATCGAACCTTGAAAAGCAACCCACTTGCATGGAGAAAATTTTTTACTAAAGTCTCGGGCTCTTATACTTAGTATTAAGCCCAAGTAAAAAAAATTACTAAAGTTCTCGGACTCTTATACTTTGTATTAAGCCCAAGTGTATATTTTTTTGGATGTGCAAACCATTGAGAAGCACCTCTTTATATAGGAGGAGGGGAGGGAGAAGGAGCTTGACTTCTCCAATGTGGGACTTAGACACTTTAGTTTTTTCAACTTTTTTCCTTTTTTTCATTTTTTCCTTTTTAGTTTTTTAGATTTTCATTCACTTTTCAAGGTTTATAAATAAACTTTATGAAGAAAATTGAGTGTTCATACCTTGATCAAGTAACAAAAATAAAAAAATTATGGACAAAATTGGGTATCAACAGATATGATGAAGCAAGTAATATGAGAGGAGAGTGGAATGGTTTACAAGCTTTAATTCGTCAAAAATGTCCTTATGCCTATTATGTCCATTGCTTAGCTCACCAATTACAATTGGCTCTTATTGCTGTAGCTAGAGAAGTAACTGATGTTCATGCATTCTTTCAAAATATAAGTTTTATTGTCAATGTGATGTGCTCTTCTTCTAAACACAATGATGAGCTACAAGCTACTTATACAACTGAAATTGCTCAATTGGTTGCAAATGATGAGATTGAGACAGGAAGGGAAATGAATCAAATTACCACATTGCAAAGACTTGGAGACACAAGATGGAGTTCTCATTTCAATTCAATATATAGCCTTTTACGTATGTTTAGTGCAACTACTTTAGTTCTTGAAGATTTAACTGTTGAAGGCTTTACATACTCCAAATGAGGTGATGCTATTTATGCTCTTAAGTCATTGATGTCATTTGAATTTATATTCTTTTTGCACATGATGAAAGAGATTATGGGAAATATTGATAAACTTTGTCAAGTTTTGCAACAAAAATCCCAAGATATTTTTAAATGCAATGCATTTAGTATCTAGCATAAAATCAATGATTTAGAGGTTAAGAGATTGTGATTGGGATAGTCTTCCAGAGAAAGTTAATTCCTTTTGTAAAAGTCAAGCTATTCAACTTCCTGATATAAGTGCTTCTTTCTTTTACATAATTCGGTCTTGTCATCGAAAGTATAATGTGACAGTTGAGCATCACTATCGTGTGGATATATTTACAACTGTGGTAGATTATTAATTGAAAGAACTTAATAGTAGATTTAGTGAACAAGCAACAGAACTTATTATATTGAGTACAACTTTAGTTCCTAGAGATGGCTACAAGTCATTTAACGTTGGTGACATATGTAAACTTGTTGAGAAGTTTTATCCTTCAGATTTTTCTAAGCAAGAAAAGATTTAGTTGGAATATGAATTGCAACATTATGAGCTTGATGTCTTTAAATGTCCAAATTTTCAGAATTTGTCTACAATTACTAACTTGTGTCAAAGATTGGTGGAAACTGAAAAATCAAATGCTTATCCTTTGGTTGATAGATTGCTTCGGCTTATTTTGACTCTTCTTGTATATTAACAATAACTACTGAGTATGCCTTTTTAGTTATGAAAATTATTAAAACAAGGCTGCGAAACAAGATGGAAGATGATTTTCTCACAAATTACATGATTGTTTATATTGAAAAGGAGATTGCTGAAAAATTCACCAAAGATGCGATAATAAATGCTTTCATTCTATGAAACAACGCCAAACACAACTTAAAAATTGAAAGTATGTATTTAAGATTGTCTGATATTTAATTGTGTTTACTGTGAATGTTTCTAATTTAAAGCATGTTGATTATGAATTAAATTAAATTTATTTTTATATTTATATTATATGATAATTAGATTTTTTTTAACTTAAATATTTAGAAACATATATCTAGTCTTTAGTCTCGGCTCTCCTAGGATTTAAAATCCTGACTCTGCCCTGATTACAGAGCCCTAAGTTACTTCTGCAATATTATCTTGATTGAAGTTGAAGAAGTTGGTTAAAGTTGAAGAAGGAACAAAAGACTTAGTATAACGTCGATGAAGTACATTACTTGATCACAAGGTGTTGTAGGAGTGAAATAGTTTTTTTTTTTGTTGGGTTTGAGTAGGAGTAGCATGTATATATAGGTTTTCTTCATGTAATAATGGCCATTGCTTTATTAATGGTCCATTCTTATGAAAGTTAATATTTTCTATGTGTATAGCTACTCGATGTAATCAAGCCCATAGTAATTTTAATGGACCAATTATATGAATCTTATTATTTTGTAATATTTGCATATGAATAAAGTTGTTTATCTGATTCTGGAATCCCATTTTACGTTGTTTATCTCCAAGGTTTATACAATAGGTCAATATAATCCAATTTATTTTATTTTATTTGTAATGCATATATTTATATATACAACGTAAGCATTTTTTTAATAAATTATAAATAATTTATTTATTTAAATTTAATCCCTTTTATGTAGTATTTATAAATATATTATTTTAAAAAATACATGTCAATCATTTTTTAAAGTTTTACAGCCCTCCTTGATTATATAATATAAAAGTGCAGATTTTTTTTTGGCTAATAATAATGCACATATTTTAATATTTACAATTAAGTTTTTTAAATTGATAGCTTATATTATATATTTAAATCTTTTAAATTCTCCAAGTATTATAATATTAGTACTAAAAAACCATTTCTTTTTAAATCTTGGACTCTTATAATGTTTAAATTAAAATATTTTATAATCTTCCAATTTTCAGCGTAATAGTTATATAATTTTTTAAAATATATTTATTTTACACTTATATCCAACTTAGTTGTGTTCCCTTAACGTTATTTTCTATGTGTTTTTTTCATTTGTACTTCTCCAAACTCTTTCTTTCCAACCTTCCCAGTTTCTGCTCTCTGATTTCCAAATTTTTGTAGTATTTATCTCATGCATCAAAGATCTTTATTAAACTCACCTATATTCTCAACCCCAATGATTAACGGTTCATATACAAATGACTGCACACTATGGGCATCTGAAATGACATCTCTTCTCCATCAGTCACGACTGCTATTTAGGTCTTTATTCTAGACGAAAATTGGTAACATTTCATCCCATTCTCTTCCCCCTTCTCAGATTAGTGTTTGTTCTCCTTTGTCAATGATAATTTATTCCAAGTGGTATTCACAACTATAAAATATGATATTTATTTAATTGTTTTGTATTATTCTTCTTCCTTTGTTATGACCATGTTTTCACTTCTTGATTTGGTTTGTAGGTATAATCTGTTTCCATGTTCTGTTACAGTAATTACTATCTCTACCTATTATAATTTTTGTTTAGAGTTTTTCTTTTATTTTACCATCTAAGCATAAATTAATTTTTTCCAAAGTACAATATTTTTTCTGTTCAATTGATCTATAAAGATATTCATTTATTCATAGTTAGAACTATTCATCTAATCATATTTACTTGGGTGCTGTATATATGTGTTTTGATAATCCTCATGCTCTGATTTAGTTTTTATTTATATGATGCCTTCAAGAATGAGAATAAGGAATAATTTTTATTATGTTTTTGTGATTTGTGTTTTGCCTTCATCTTTTAATTGTTTAGGTACTTTATGGCAACCAACAAGAGTTTCAAGTGGTTTTTGTTGCCATTGGACTCAGACATTGTAAATTCCTTATTTTGTCCTAAATATAGTGTACCTTTACTTAATCTTTTTTTCTTCATATATTTGTTTCAATTGTAACTCAATACACGATAGCTTATTACTCACCAAGTTGGAGAGCTTCCCAAAATGTTCTATAAGGATTTTAAACATGTGATTGGGTGTCGTGTTTTGTTAAGGGACCTGTTGGAAATCTTACCTAGTTGATTTTGCAGAAGTTGGATGAGTCTGCTTACTTTACATATGGATGAGCTGATATAGTCAACAATGATGGTGGTTGGATGAAGCTATTTTATATTGGAAATTCAAATTTTTAGATCACAATGGAGGATAGGAAATTTAAGGAGATTTAGTATCAATTTCCTCCTACTGTATTTGAAGTTGGACTTGCATATTTGATTGATGATAGTGGTTATCATGATTTTGAATTAGTTCCTATGGACTTGACAATGGCTAGAAGATGTGTGCTTACTCTGTCTTAACCGCAGACCACTCATAATCATATGGATTGCTCTTAATCTTTATTTTTCTCATATTTTTTAATCTAATACTTTTGGCTAATCTATTTAATGTTTATATGTTGTCCTTCTGTTAGAATCTGCCAATGGAGTTCGTATCTGAAGCCCTTAAGAGTAAACCTAATAAATATATAATTCAAGATGGGAAAGGCAAGAGGTATATTTGTAACTTAAGGTGGACTGGAAGAAGGACCAATATAGAAGTCTTCATAACAAAATCTTGGGTTCAATTTTGTCTTGCAAACAACTTGAAGAGTAGTTCTATGGTTGAAATTTTTGTCAATATGGCTAATAAGGCTTTCATATTTGCCAAAGTTTTAAAAGTTTGAATCACATAATGTAAAAACTTGCGGTCTTTTGGATATTTAATTTTTTGGATGTAATTTAAAGTTTTTGTATTGACATGTTTTGTAGGCCATGGTTATTTTGGATAGTTAAATGGTCCTTTTTTTGTTTTGTTGCCCCCATTTTGTGGGTATATTGATATTCTAGGATGCTGATGAATTCCCTTTAGGTTGTTGTGGGTGCTAATTTATATCTTCCATGTTACTTTGCATCTAATTGATACTTTTCTATTGTCATTAGCTAATTAGAACAAGTTAAATTACTTTAATCTCCTGGACACTTAGATTTATTATCATAGATAATACAAAATTCATTTTTTTCTATTGGTCACCCAAGTAAAATTTTTTATTATGTTTTATAATAGATTTACAAACTGATAAAGCCCCAAATTTTTTTTTATTTTTCAAATATTGAACTAACTTCTTAATATGGTATTGAAGTTTATTAAAATTTTCTAAACTTAAAATGTACAACCACACATAACCATACTTGAATGAAATTAGGTATAAATATATAACTAAATTAAATTAGTTTATTTTTTATGCAAAATTATCGAATTTATTTAATATTTGGACAGGCATGGATTGCACTAAATATTACATGAATTTTGTTTGTGTCTACAATATTTGATGAATTTTTAGTTGAGGTAATTGTTAATCAAACTCAAAATCTTATTATTTATAATTCCTATATCTGCCCAATTGACTAATTTTAAATTGAGGTGTTGTATTGGTATATGTCTTCAATGTTTTACCGTTGAGACCTGACTTTTGCACATGCCTCAGAATGGACACAATTTTGTTTTCCTCTGCATACCTTTCCTATACCATGTCTTCTATTGTCTGAAACCATTTCTTTGACGGATTCCTATTATCGGGCAACCTTGATTATAAGCTGGACCTTCTTCTTTGTTCTCATTATTCTGCGAATGAGGTTTGTTTTTCTCTTAATAATTGTATTGCAGTATGATTTTATGTTCAAATCTATCCATGATTAGTTCTTTCATACAACTACCATTTGGATAATGTCTCTACCATCGCCATTGCATTCTGCCTTGAATTTTTTTTCTTTTATCCAGTTTGTTTAGGAAACTTAGCATAAAGCTTAGTTTTAAAACTATTGTGTTGAACTTCAAAAATTTATATTAAACTAATAATACATATTTAGCAGTTCTATAACTTCACAAATCATTTGACATTCTCAATTTTTAATATTTCATAATGACATGTAATGATGACACCAACGCGTACTTAGAATGCTATTATGAGAGAGAATGTAATAGAATCCTGTGGTATTTATGTGCTGGGATCCACTCTTTTTATTTTTGGATGTTTTTGTTAAATTTTGTCTTTTCGTGTATCTTCAATTAGGGATGATAGCAAAAGAGATTCTGTTGAGATAATGAGCTTTGTGTGTTCAAAAAATAGCTTTCTCAACCATGGAGGAACCAAAATCCGATGCTTCCAAGGATGCAAGGGTGAAAAGAAAACAATTGTTAAAAGAAAGAAAAGAAAACAACACAGAAAATGAAGGTAAGTGATTTTCTTTGTTTTGGGGATTTGAAATTATACAGACTTTTTTGTTTTACAATTTTTTTTTAATATAGGAGTAAGGAGGAGAGCAATGACCTCAAGCGATTAGAAATTTCCCATGTCAAGCAGTAACAAGAGTGGTATTAACATTTTTCTCCTACGTTTAATTCACCTCTCTCATTAACTCCAAATGGTAAGTGTTGGTCCTGTTCTTACTCAATTATTCTTTCATTGTATTTCTACTCTCTTCCTTCTATGAATTCGTTTCTTAAGTTAGTATGGAATGGATGATTATGACTCAAAATGTTGGTTCTTCATTTAATGATGGAAAAGAAAAATGGGATAATTCTTTTCAAACCGGTGAATCTAAGCTAGGAAATATGCTTACGTTTTATCCTTAACAGTAACTTATATGTTCCAAGTGCTTTTTTATTTATTGATGTTCCAAGACACTACAATTTTCCTTTATTCCTCTATGTGGTTAAGGATAAAATCATGTTACAAGTTTGAAAAACTATTTTAGGGATAGATGTTGCAAATGAGAACAAAGAAGGACAAAGCAATTTATCATCCCACATAGTGAACTGTTCTCCATTAACTGATATCTCGAATAGTAAGTGCCTTTATCAAATTGAAATTCTATATATCTTATTATTTGATGAGTGTTGACAAAGTTTGGCATTACATGTTAATGCATATATATAAATATTTCAATGTTAATTTTACTAATGTCTTAATTTACAAAGACTAAATTTTGTTACATGCAATCAGAATTGTATTTTTTATAGCTTTTATATATTGTTTTATTTCATTTAGGGAAATTGAACCCAAAACCTATTATCATTGACAATATATCTCTAATTACCTTTGGAAAGTATACCATAAAAGGTGGTTCACTCATTAAAGAAGCTACATTGGATGGTTTCAATGGATCTTCAAAAAAAGAAATATAGTCATCATCATGCTCATTCAACACTAAAGGTAGTTAAATTTAATTTATGTCCTTTATTAGTTGTATATTTTTACTTCTTTTTATGGTTACTATTTTATATTTTGAATTGATGCTCATGCATTTCCTATAGGTTACCTCACTCCTGAATCCGTGGTATTTCACTCAAGTTCTAAAGTAAAATTAGTAAAACTTGTTTTCCAAGAAAGCTCTATTATTAAATGGATTATGGTGGAATGATTCTAATAATTCTATTCAAAATGGGAGGGATAAAATACTTTCAAGAAGTACTGATGAAGGTTTTTAAAGAAGTAAATTTTTTGTAAATATTTTTGTGTATCTATTGTTAAATTATTTGGACTTACCATTTACATTTTGAACACAGGTGTTATTGGTGCTTAGATATTTAATATTACTAAAAGCTCTTATAATGTGTTTGAAGGATCAAAGTCAAGTTTTGATCATGTTTTATTTTAAGAAAGTGAACAAGGTACTTTTACTATGTTTATATTTGAACTTTTGAATATTTTGTTTTAAACATTTTCTCAATATATTTATATTGTATTCTTTATTATTGAAGAATGTTGTGACTATCTCAACACAAACATGATCAAAACTTTATATTGTATCCTTTATGTCTGTATGTGGTTAAGGATAAAATAATGTTGCAAGTTTCAAAAACTGTTACAGGGAAAGATGTTCCAAATGAGAACAAAGAAGGAAAATGGAATTTATCAACCCATATAGTGAATCGTTCTCCATTAGCTGATATCTCAAACAGTAAGTGTCTTTATCAGATTGAAGTTCTGTATATCTTATTATTTGATGAGTGTTGACAAAAGATTGGCATTATATGTTAATGCATATATATAAATATTTGGATGTTAATTTTACTAATGTCTTAATTTACAAAGACTAAATTTTGTTACATGCAATCAAAATTGTATTTTTTATAGCTTTTATATATTGTTTTATTTCATTTAGGGAATTCAAACCCAAAACCTGTTGTCATTGACAATATATCTCCAATTACCTCTCGAAAGTATACCATAAAAAGTGGTTCACTCATTAAAGAAACTACATTGGATGGTTTCAATGGATCTTCAAAAAAAGAAAGACCATCATTACCATCATCATCATCATCCTCATTCAACACTGAAGGTAGTTAAACTTAATCTGTGTCCTTTATTAATTATATATTTTTACTTCTTTTTGTGGTCACTATTTTATATTTTGAATTGATGCTTATGTATTTCCTATATGTTACCTTACTCTTGAATCCATGATATTTCACCTAAGTTCTAAAGTAAAATTAGTAAAGCATGTTTTCCAAGGAAGCTCTATTATTAATGGATTAAGGTGGAATGGTTCTGATGATTCTATTCAAAATGAGAGGGATAAAATACTTTCAAGAAGTATTGATGAAGGTTTTTTAACAAGTTATTTTTTTGTAAACACTTTTGTGTATCTATTGTTGAATTATTTGGATGTAGCATTTACATTTTGAAAACAAGGGTGTTGATGTTCATATATTCACTATTGATGAAAGCTCTTATAATGTGTTTGAAGGATCAAAGTCAAGTTTTGATCATGTTTTATTTCAAGAAAGTGAGCAAGAAGGTACTTTAACTATGTTTATATTTGAACTTCTAATTAATTTGTTTAAATCATTTGTTCAAAATATTTATATTATATTCTTTATTATTGAAGAATGTTATGACTTTGGAGATTGCAATTATTGTTATCAATTTTGTAGAGCTTTAGTATGGTATGAAGACAGATTTGAAAAATGAAAACAACCACTGAAACCAGACTTCTCTATATGTTGTATGAAAGGAAAAGTACAATTGCTATTGCTACATAAACCTCCCGATCTACTTTGAAATATCTTGAATAACAATGATGATAGAAGTTTGGATTTCCTACAAAATATTTGGCAATATAATAGTATATTCTCATTTACTTCAATTGGGGTAAAGTTGACAACTCTTTAAATGATGGTTCTAGATTCCCCAGTTCATTATTAGTGGCCAAAACTATCATAGATTTAGATCATTGCTTCCAAAACAAGACAACAAACCAAAGTTTTCTCAACTATATATATATATATATATGATACTCAAAATGAGATTTCAAACAGATTGTCACCATTTAGGTAAATAAGTAACAAATATATTTTGTCTTTGAATATAGGTTTTTTTAAACTTATTTTATTCCATATAGAGTATTATTCATTTAATACTCTATTTTTTCAGTGGTAGCAACAACACAAATATTTTGGATCCTTTTATAGTACAGGATTTGAAAGATATGATAGATAAACATAATGTGCTAGCTAGTTCCTTTAGAAAGGTCAAATACCACTATGAATCTAGCCAATTCCAAAAGTTATCTTTGAGATTATTTCAAAATCAGTCTCGAGATGCCAGAATGTATAATCTTCTAATAGCTTATGAGGTTGCAGCTCTTATAGTTGCTAATTTTGATAATTCAGACGTTGGAAGAGATATTGTAGTTGAATGTCACAATGGTGTTTTGAAAAGAATACATGAAACTCACCCAGCTTTCATTCCATTATAATATCCTATTTTATTCCTTTATCGAGAGGTTGGCTATCAAAAGGACATATCTATTTGGCAATCTATGGAAAAAAAATACTACTAGAAAGAGAACAAGGGTTTCTGTACGAGAGTTTGTTGCTTTTAGGATTCAAGAAAGAGACTCTGAGTTTGGAACTGTTGTAAATGTTAGAAGACAGTTTCAACAATACTTAGTCGACAGTTACTTAATGATAGAAACTCAAACATTATATTTTATTAGGACTAATCAAACTTTATTGAGATCAAAAAAATTTAATGGTTTAGAATAGGCTATCCACAGAGGTGAAACAGGTTTTGCTACTATTGGAATGTGTATTATTCTTTCTTCTTCTTTTATTGGTGTCATACGATATATTATTAATAATTGTTAGGATGCAATGGTAGTTTGTAAGAAATTTGGATATCCTGATTTATTCATGACTGTGACATGCAATCCACAATGGCAAAAAATTAGTCGATTTGTTTGTTCTTGAAATCTTTCAGCAGATGATAGGCTAGATATCTCATGTTAAGCTTTTCAAATTAAATTAGACCAAATGATGTCTAATTTCAAAAGAGGTATTTTCTTCAGCAATGTGATTACTGTTATGTCTTATTATTTATTTTCATTTCATGTGATATTTGGTTAAATACAATTATATTTTTGAAGTAAAATAATTGTATTTCGTTAACAGATATGTATACCATTGAGTTTCAAAAGAGAGGACTCCCCAATGCTCATATTTTGTTGTGGTTACATCCAAATGACAAGTTAAAAATTGTTGATTAATTGATAATGTTATTTTTTCTGAATTACCTGACAAAATAAAGTTTCTTAAACTTTTTAATGTAGTTCCTCATTCATGATACATGATTTATGCAAAGCTACAAATAGAAGTTCACCTTGCATGAAGGAAGGGAAATATTTGAAGTTTTTCCCAAAGTACAGGAATCACAACCTCAAGAAAAGGAGTAGAACTAGACAACAGGTATGTTGTTCCTTACAACCCAAAGCTACTCATGAAATATCAAGCTCATATCAATCTAGAGTTTTGCAATAAACCTAACTCAATTAAATACTTATTCAAGTATGTGAATAAAGGACCAGACTAAGTTACTATTTCAATATTTTTTTGAAGTTCATCGTGATAAACACATTCATGATGTGGATGAGATTCAACAATATTATGATTGTAGATATTTATCTCCATGTGAGTCAGTATAGAGAATTTTTGGTTTTGATATTCATAGCAGATGGCCTCCTATACAAAGACTTAGTTTTCATCTTTCAAATAAGCAATCAATTATCTTCAAGGAGTGATAGGATCAATGAAGTTATCATAAAGAACAAGAAAAGTCAACAATGTTTTTAGCTAGGATGGAAGCAAACAAAGTTTATCATGAGGGAAGAAATCTGATATATGGATAATTTCCTATCCATTTTGTTTATAATAAAGAGAACCATCAATGGTTTCCAAGGAAAAAAAGTCAATCAATAGGGAGGTTACATGTTGTTCCTATAGGTACTAGGGAGTTGTACTACATGAGACTTCTATTAACATTTCAAACAGGATGTACCAATTTTGAAAGTATAAGGACAATGAATGGTCGAACTTACGAATCATTTCAAAAAGCATGTATTGCTCTAGGGTCTTTATGTAACATCCTCTTCAGTATGTTAGACTTGTAAATAGTTACAGAGGTAGCTTAATACTTGCTTAACATGACGGTTAAATTTTGTGACAATCTGAGTTAGTTTAAGCACTTTGCTACAAGCTGAAATGTGAAAAGTAGCTTAAAATGGCTCAGATATTAGTTTAAATGGCTTAGCTAATGAAAATAAATGTGAATAATTTATTTCTAAGTCAAAAATATGTATTCTGTGATATGGTTAAAGTTTGAGAATAATCAGAGTTTGTTTGATATTTGTAGGCATACTAGTTGTGTATTTTAATGCCGAATTGACTAGTATGAAAAATTATGAAACTAGTGAAATGATTTTTTTTAATGAATCTTAGTATTTATTTTAAAGTTATTGAAACTTGAAAAACTTGATTTAGCTAAAGTTAAGTATTTTTAGCAGATTAGAAAGTACCAGTGTTATAATACATGGCCATTAACTTTCCACAGTTTTCAACCTTTGTGTTTGACTTTTCTTTCAAGATATTTATAGCTTTTGACTTGTTTATCATTCACTCTTTGCAACTGGAAAAACAAAACTAGTGGAAGCAAGAGAGAAAAGAGAAAAAAAAAAAAGAACAAGAGAGAAAGAAAAGGATATCAAAGGGAAAATCCAAGGTTCTGGGTTGAGGCACCATCTGCAGCAGGTTTGCTTCACAAGTTAGGAGTTTTTGAGTTTAAACTCTCATTTCTACTCATTTTTCATGTTAGGCTTATTTGAGATTTAATATATCAAATTGAGTTTTTGTGGTGTTTTAAGTGATTTTCTTGCTTGGATAAGTTTTAAATGTGGTTTATGACTTATTTATACTAAGAATTTGGATTAAAATTTGAAGATTTTACTTTTGAGCCTAAAATGCTCTAAGTGTTGATTTTAGGGGTTTGGAGGACTGATTTTGTGTTTTGGTCCATTTTTTATGAAATCAATTAGTGTTTTTTGTTTCCTTTATGTTTGTGAACTTGTTTGGGACTTAAAATCACCAAGAAACAAATTTGAAGTGATCAAATTTCATAATTGTGCCAATGGATCAGTACCCAGTTCTGTAGCATTCTACAGAACCTGATTTCTGCTACTTGCACCGTGACGCAAGGTATGGCACGTCACAATGCGTGTTCAATGCTAGTTCAGTATTGAAACCTGAGAGTACTATGCCGTAGTGTGGGGCGTGTCATGCCGCAACGTGAGCTCCAGGATTTTCCAACATTGTGATTTTGATGTTTTGAAATTTCCTAAGTGATGGGATCACTTTTATATGCTTTCCTAAGTATGTTGAGATACAAATGAGGTAATTCTTGGAGAGAATGACCACTTTGCATATATAGGAAGTTGTGGAACCTTAGGCAAATCTTTGAGTTTAGAATGCCTTAGGGTTATATCTAAGACCTTGCACAATATGAGGTTGTCTTGGAAATCACTTATGAAGTGATGATGTGAGGTTCTAGGTATGAGATTGCTAGTGACAGGATTCTTGCTACTTTGTTGAATAAGTGGGGTTAAGATTCCTATGTCCTAGTGTTTAATATGTGTCTCCGATATTTGGATTTCAAACCTGGTATTTACTTGTTTCCTAAGTATTGTGACCTTATATAATGTGCACAACCATATGACCTGAGAACGAGGTGTTGGATCTTGATTCTATTTGCATTTATGCTTGCATGGTCTGGGTTACTGGTATGGGGGTGATAATAGTACTCTTACACGGTGAGGGGAAAGCGTCTACCTGTTACTAAGTGGGTTTATGTTTTTAGGTTTATCTTATTCTGTAGATACAAGAAACAGTAGTTTCTAGAAAATAAGTAAGTAGCTTGTGTTTTCAAAGTACTTGGACTTTGTTTGAGCATAATCATACTACATAACATAAAGCATTGCATGGTTGACAATTATATGGGCAGCTGTCTTGCTTATTTGGTTGCTTGTTCGATAGTCTCTTGGGATTGTATAAGCTATTTTTGATATTATTGATTATTGGATATTCATGATCATAGAGTGTATTTTGTGTTCAGTTCATTTATTTGTTATAAATGATTAACTGGTGGTCTTGGTATGCTTATACTGAGAAGTTATAATTTCTCAGCCCTATGTGTTCCATGTAAATCCAGGTGAAGTTCCTAAAAAGGGAAAGAGTAACAAAAAGAAGAAGCAGAAGGCTTAGTTTAGCAGCTTTATTTCTTTTTGAATCAGATTGTAGATTTATACTTTTCTGGTTGTTTGTAAAAGCTTATGTATACATTATGACTTATTAGCCAGTAATGTTTGTATATATGACCTTTTTATCATTCGTGACTCTCTATGATAACTTTACAAGTTATTGTGGGGTTTTTTATTTTTCACATTTTTTTAGAAGTGACATCTTTAATGTGATTTATTTTAAAATATTTCATTTATGTTACAATAATTCGTATTAGGGTATTACACTTTATCATATGATAAAGAATTCATTGATGGGATCAAAGAAACTGCAAAAATGGCATTTAAGCATTATCTAAGGAATTTCTTTGTAACATTGTTGGTGTCAAACACAATGAGTGGGCCATCTTTTGTCTTGGGAACAAATATGGCAATATTTAGTTGATGGAATCCTTTACAAAAAGAGATTTTTGTTAAATAACAAAGGTATTTTAATTTTTTAAATTAACTTATTTGTAATTTTTTCATTTATTATTCATAATGTTTATACTAATCAATTTACTTTGTTTACTTTTACAAATCTAAACATTAGAGATTCTGATATGAAGAATTTATACTTGATTGAGATAGAAAAGGTGCTGCATTCTAATGGAAGATCATTGAAGGATTTTGAATGTATGCATTACCCACAAACTCTCCAATAAATCAATTTGAGAATAGATTATTAGTCAATGAGCTCAATTATAATAGACAAGAGATGATTACAGATCATCAGAGATGTTTTTCTCTTCTCACCCATGAGTAAAAAAGTATATATAATGAAGTTATTGATGTTGTTAATCTTGGAAAAGGAGGTTTTTTCTTTGTTTATAGATATGGGGGAACAAGTAAGACTTTTGTGTGGAAAACTTTGTTTGTAGCTTTTTGTTCAAAAGGAAAAGTTATTCTTAATGTAGCATCAAGTGGTATGGCTTCTCTTCTTCTTCTAGTTAGGAGAACAACTCATTCAAAATTCTCAATCCCATTTTCTCTCACTGAAGAGTCCACCTACAATATTAAACAAAGAAGCTTTAAGGTAGAATATTTTCTCATACAAGTCTAATTCTTTAGGATAAAGCCCCAATGATACAAAAATGGGCTTTTGAGGCTCTTGATAGAACTATGCGAGATATTATGAGATTTTATAATGAAATTGATAGTGACCAACCTTTTGGAGGAAAAGTTATTGTTCTTGAAAGAGGTTTCAGGTAAATATTACTAGTTATTCCTAAAGGCAACAAAGAAGACATTGTCATGGTAACTGTTAATAAGTCAAAGTTGTGGAATCAATGTAAGGTTTTAACATTGACTAAAAACATGAGATTATAATCAGGATCCAATATGTTAAATTTTAAGTAGGTAAAGTCTTTTTCAGAATGGATTATTAAACTTGGGGATGGTGAATTAGGAAGTGACAATGATAGGGAAGCGGAGATTGAAATCCCAGATGATCTATTGATATTGAAATTAGACAACCATATTGCAAACATTATTGATTTTGCTTATCCCAATTTGATTAAAAATATGAAAGAATTTAAGTTTTTTGAGGATAGAGCAATTCTTGCACTAACTATTGAAGTTGTGGAGCATGTTAATGAATTCATTCTTTCCAGTATCCCTACAAACACAAAGGAGTATCTGTAACTGGCTATTAGTCACTGAAAACTTGTTTTGATGATAACAAACATGAAGATGATGGTAAGACTAAGTCCAAGATCTTTAAGAATAGCTTTAGGACTTAGAGTCTTTACGTAAGAAGCCTTTTGGATATCTCAACGTTTTCTAATGTGTTTGAAAAAGCTCTAAACTTGTTTTTCAAAGAACCTAAATAGCACACATGGTTTCAAGGCTTTCTCCTATATACAGATAGAGGTTTTGAAAGAAAAGAGCTCAAATATATTTTCAAATATTTACAAATATTTTTTTACATGCTAAAATGCCCAACAAACAAGTTTTGAAAAGTTAGTCATGGTGGTAGTTCAAAACTATGAAAAATAGTCAAGTTTGATTTTTGAAAAATTAACCTTTGGCTACTTTTTTTGTCATAACTTTCACAATACTTTGAGTTTTGTCTAAAACTTATTTCATTTGAAAATAAACTCAAAGATCTTTCCAATGAGTGGTCATTTGCTTTAAACGGATGAGAAATGAAGAAATTATGACCATTTAAAGTCAGTTTTCGAAACCAAAGTGATTTTTTCGAATAAAGGATTTGTTATTCGAATAACAACGTTTAAAAACGTTCTAGAACATGTTTTTTAAAGATTTATTTGAATAACCAAGGGGTTATTCAAATAACAAGTTCCAAAAAACACTTCCTAGTGTGCTATAAGTGGATTTATTCAAATAAGACTTTGCTTATTCGAATAAACACAAGCAGAAACATGCAACGACTATTTTCAGAGATTTTAATGCTGAAATAAATGATAACCAATGGCTATTTTTCCTAAAACTCTATAAATACATGATTTTGGGTCATCTTTTACATAAAACCAACAACATGAAACAAATCTCTTATGTTTTGATTCGTGATTAATATTTTATTATCTCATATGCTCTTTTTTGCCAAAATTTGAGATATCTTGAAAGAGTTTCATAGTGCTTCAATTTGTATTAATTACTCGTTGTGATAGTTTCTTTTTTTCTATACTTTGATTCATTGAAAAGAGGGTGATGTATCCCTCAAAGAAATTGTAAGGGTGAGGTAGCCCTGACTGTCGAGGCTCAAACACGAGGGTGATATATCCTAAGGTGTGAAGAGTGCTCTAATTTGTAAAGATTTCTAGCACCTGTTCAAGCTTGAAGGTTTAGTTAAAAATCTCAGGTGGTTTGCTTGAAAACTGGACAAAGGCCACAAGTGGCTGGTGGCTGAACTAGGATAAATATTGTGTTTGCTTCTCTCAACTCTATCTCCTTTATATTTGTGCTTTAATTATATATGCTTAAGTTGAATTTGATATCTAGTTTATTTGCTTGATTTATCCCATATCCCAAGTTGTATTTGAGTAATCTACAATAAATGTATCTTTGTTAAACTTAATCCGCTACATGTGTTGATTGAAAATAACAAAATGCATAATTTCTCAAAGTTGTTTTAAAAATTTGTAATCACTCAATTCACCCCCTCTTGGGTGATGGTTGCCATGGCTAACAGTATCTTAGTTTAGATTCTATCTCAATAGTTGATGAAGATGTTGGAATTGAAGCAGAATGGTTTGCAATTGAATTTTTGAATGACATCAAGTGTTCTGACAATGCCAAATCATATATTACTCTTAAAAAATGAGTTCATGTAATGCTCCTCTAAAATATTTATCGGGCAACAGGTCTTTGTAATGGGATAAGATTGATTGTTGATGAGTTGGGAAAGAATGTTATTGGAGCAACAATAGTAACAAGGAAACAAATTGGTGAGAAAATTTATATTCCTATAATAAATTTGATACCATCATATGCTAGAATGCCAATAAAATTTCAAAGAAGGCAATTTCCTTTAACTATTTGTTTTGCAATGACTATTAACAAAATGTAAGGGCAAACCCTCTCACATGTTAGATTATTCTTGCGAAGGCCTATTTTTACACATGACCAATTATATGTAGCAATTTCAAGAGTCAAAACAATGGGCGGTTTGAAAATTCTTATTTCAGATGACCATGGAAATTTATGTCAAACAATAAAGAATGTTGTTTACAAAGAAGTTTTTCAAAAGATTCGAATATAAGGTAAATCAATTATTGAATTAATGTTACTTATTGGTTAATTTTTAATTTATTTTGATCATTCTAAATATATTTCTCTAATTCATTTTTAGTTTTTTCACTTAGGTGTGATTGATTCTGTCATATTTATCATTTTATAAACATGTATTTCAGTCTTTTAATATTATGAATTCTTCAATTTTGTATCCATTAAAACACTTAATATTTTACTTTATATGCATCTTTAACATACACAACCTTCTTTTAATCACCCCGTGCGTCGCATGAGAAAATCACTAGTGTAAAAGTATTTTTAAAGATAAGTGAAATTTTATCATGCTCTCATAATCATATACATATTAAATAATAATTTAAGTGTCAAAAAAATGATGCGATAAATTGTATCTAACTAATAATTACTAGTTTAAGTATCTCTCATCACCATCATCAATTTCTCTTTCTATTTCTCTCTTTTGCTTTTATACATTAACATTTATGGTACACGATCCCCTATGTGAGTTATGTGTATCACGAAACTGAATCCATTACAATTCATTTTAGAATTGCAGGAAGTGTCACACCTCCTAACCAATAACTTATGATTATCTTTAATATTTTATTATACAAAAACATATTTTTAATGATTGAGATCCTTTACAGTTTAAACAAAAACTGCAAAGGATCTCAATCCATGTATTACACATTATGAAAAGGAAAATATTTTTTATACAACTTAAATAGATAACTTTGGGATAACTTTGATAAGTGGTGAGTGCCTCTAAGATAAGTGGTGATTCTAATTGCTTATGTGCTGATCTTCTTTTATTACATATAGAGAGTTGAAATTTGAATTCACCACATAAGTGTTGTGACTTTTCTGCAAGCGCACAGATCGTACAAATAGTAAAATAAAGATCGTTTTCCATGAGGATCGTGTTAGCCATGGCAACCATTACCCAAGAGGGGGGGTGAATTGGGTAATGACAAGTTTTAATGCAACTTTAACAAATTATGCATTTTGATATTTTCAATTAATACATGCAGCGGAATAAGTCTAATAAATGCACAACTATTGAGGATTACTCAAATACAAATTGGGATATATGATGAATCAAGTGAATAGGCTAGATATCAAGTTGTAATAATCAAAACATCAAGATATGCAATAGATAAATATATTTCACCAAATACTAAATTTAAAGAGTGTAGGGAAGAGAGAATCAAACTCAAGAATTTATCCTGGTTCAAACCACCAACCACTTGTGGCCTACATCCAGTCCCCAAGCTTAACTTGAGATTTTCTTCACTATCTCCTAGACTTTACGGGTGCTAGGAAAACCTTTGTACATACAAGAGCACTCCTCACACCTTGGGATACCTCACCCTTGTGCTAGAGCCTCCAATTCTTCAAGCTTCACGGGTGCTTGATGACCTTTACAAATTTGAGCACTCAACACACCTTATACCTCACCCTTTGTGTTTGAGCCTCTATTTCCAAGGGATACCTCACCCTTACAATTTTGAGGGATACCTCACCCTCTCTTTTACAATTTATACAAAGATAGAATTGATAGAAACTCTCTCAAGAGTGGATGATACAAATTGAAGCACTATGAGTATAAAGGATTTACACACTTATAGCTCAAAACAGATTTTTAGAGAAATAAAGAGTGAAAAACGAATTTAATGCTCAAGAGTAATTTTCATATTGTTCTCCAACATTTCTATGATGCCCAAACACTTATATTTATAGCCCAAATAAACTTAGAGCCATTAGGTAAAGTGTGAAAGTGATTAATTAAGAAAACTAGCCGTTTTATGACCGTTTGGAGCGTTTCTGGTTTTATCATAACCGGTTAGGACATTGTCCTAATCGGTTAGGCCTTTTAGAAAAAACCTTCTGACTTATCAAATAACCGGTTAGGCATTTGGCCTAATCGGTTAGGCCACCTTAAAAAAGTTTTTCACGTTCATTTTGTAGTCATACTAACCGGTTAGGCAAATGGCCTAATCGGTTAGGCCATTTTAATAGCCTAATTGAATTTCACTCAAAAACATGTGCTAACCGGTTAGGAAAACTTCCTAATCGATTAGGAAGCCTTTTAAAACATGAAAAATCCTTCTTTTTATCATCCTAATCGGTTAGGCTTATTGCCTAATCGGTTAGGCCATTCTGGAACGTAAAAATGGCTCCTGGCAGTGTCAATAATCGGTTAGGGAAAGTCCCTAATCGGTCAGGACACTCTGGTTTTGAAAACTAACTTTAAATGGTCATAACTTCTTCGTTTCTTATCCGTTTTAAGCAAATGACCAGTCATTGGAAAGATCTTTGAGTCTATTTTTAGATGAGATAAGTTTCAAAGCAAAACTCAAAGTATTTTGAAAGATATGATTAAAAGAGTAACTAAAGGTCAGTTTTACAAAATACAAACTTGACTATTTTTCAATCGTTTGGTCTACCACCAAGACTAACTTTCCAAAAACACTTTGTTGGGCATTTAAACTTTTTAGAAAACACTTTTTAAAGATGTTAAAACATGTTTTGAGCTTAGTGTGATTCTCATTTACCTTTACACAAGATCTAAGTCCTATAAGCTATTCTTGAAGATGTTGGACTTGATCTTTGCACTTTCAATCCTTGATGTAATCTAAGCTTCCAGAAAATTCTTCTCTTCATGTCTTGCACAAGCTTGGAACATCTTTATTATTTTCATCCTTCTTGAGTTGAGCATAGTTGTGATCTTTTTACTTTCTTGTTGTAATGCTCACTCTTGGTACTTGGACTTATCCTACAAAATATTGCTCGCTTAACCAAACATAGTTAGTCCAAATTCATAACTCAATATCTTCATATGCATGATTCATAAATGTATAACTCTAGTTAGTCTAACATGCATACAAGACTTTTATAGACATATCCAATATTAATTCATTTATAACTCATATAAAATATTATTGGAAATGTTATATGATGAATGTTACATATATCTCATTGCATGATGATTAAGTGTAATATAACTAGATAAAGTATATAATCATACATGATATAATATATCACATTAAGTACATCTATGTAACATGATCAATATTCTTTTGTGATGCATTTGTCATCTATAAAGTACATCTATCAAGCATAAGCATCATTCTTTTTGTCTTGTATTTGTCATCATCAAAACTTAATATATTAATTCATTTGGGGCAAGCTTATTTCCACAGATCGATTGATTACTAACTCTTACGGCGAGTTTGATTATTTACGCGATAAAAATCAATAGTGAAACTCAATCAAAATCAAAACAAAAATCAAAGAAATAAAATAAGCAAATAAATCAAGAAAAATAAAGATTCAATCAAGATTTAAAGGCCTAGGACTAGGAATTCACTACACTACCCTCTATGATAAATTGTAATACTATCTTTGCTAATGTTCAATTATGTTCTTAAAGGCAAATTGTCCTAAATTATTTAAAGCCTAATTTCTTGGCACTAAAAATATGCTAAAACTCCATCAATCACATTTTCATGGAAATTAATCTAAGTTCCAACCCATTAAGTTTTATGATAATCATTCGCTCTTCGAAAGATTTAAGCTTATGTATAGGTCTCAATTTCTAAGTTCAATTCTTGAATTATCTAACGATTAGGTTTCATCTTTTAGTCCTTCACCTAAAGCCAAAGATCATGTAAATACAGCACACAACATACCATAAGCTTTACATATACAAAGATTAAATCATGAACAATAATTTCCCTTAACAAAGAATCAAATTAACAATTTAACATAGAAAAATACGGAGTTGCATCCTAATCCTAGAAAAAAGGAATTTAGCCACTCATGGCTAATGTATCACAAATAAGAACAAAAGTTAAAGAAACAACTATGATTCTATCTTAAGAAAATAGGAAAAAGAAAATAAAAAGAAGATGGAGAAGATGTCTTCAATGGTTGATCTTCAATTGCTCTTGCACTTGTCTTCAAAACCCTAGTCTCCAATCTTTGGTTGAGAAAAACTCCAAAACTCCCCTTTTGCCTCTCATCCTTTGGTTCTTTATATAGAGTCCACCCTAAAAGAGATGTGTGATAAGTTAAATCTCTCAATTGGGCCCTAAGCAACGAGAATAATCTGATAAAATCCCAAAAGATAGCATTAGATAGGAAATTTCTATTTTTTTGCAACTTCCACGAATTTTTCGATGGCCCCGTGGAATTTTCCACAGGGGGGTCGTAGTTCTCTCAGCCAGCTCCCCTTTTTTAGCACAATTTCACACGGCCCTGTGGATTTTCCATGGCTATGGTTTATTCCAAAATGAGATATAGCTCTTGTGATCTACATAAAAGTTATAGCTCTTTTTCTTAGCTCTCCAATTTCATCAGAATCACCTCATTTCGACCTCCGTAGCTTAAGTTATGATTATTTTATTGAGCAAATGTCAAAAACTCTGTGAATCTTGGCCATATAAATTCCGAACTCAACTCTATTACAATGAATCCATCCAAAGTTTCATAGAGTTATGTCAAAACACCTTTTTTGGACCTAAAAACATAAAAAAAGACCAAATCATGAGATACTAAGGATAATTAGATTAAAAGTGGCATAAATTCTAACATAAATCAGTCAAAATACACTTAAATCCACCTCAAATCAAGCACAAGATGTGTGTATTTTATCCACATATCAAATTCTCCTACACTTGAGTTTTTGCTTGTCCTTAAGCAAAGAATAAGCATAACAAACAAGATTAAACTCAAAATCAAGAAACATGAATCAAGAAAAATTTCACAATTTAAAAATATTCAATTAAACTCAGCAATCAAATCTAATTAAGTAAGATAGTTCAGCACCTAATACAATTAGAGGCTTGAGTCTAACTTGTATATTTTTCCTTTACCAACCAATTGAGGTCACTCATTTTTCCATCGCTTAAATATTTAAGGACAAAGAGATCACTCAAATTTCTCTTGAAAAATGCAATACCATAAGCTTGGTTATCAATCTCATCTTTACTTCCAAGTTCACATACATCACAAGAATCAAAAGGTCATCATTTGGTTGTAAGTCAAGGGGAATAATGAAAGGTAGGAAAAAGGTAAAGAACGTTCATGGATAAATCGATACAAAATAGAATCGGGTTGAAAACATAATGTACAAGGGGATAACAGATTCTCACTTTCAACCCAACGTTCTTATTATTCTTCACCAATAATCATTTTCTTCCTTCTTCTTTTTCCATTCTTCTTTTTTTTTTCTTTTTTTTCATATTTCATTTTTTCTTTTCTTTCTTTCAACCCTTGTAGACAAAAGTAACCTTTCAAGACCTTTCAATTAACACATTAGCTACTCCAAAGATTCTAACCTGATTATTCAATTGGGTATTCAAAGAAATCAATTTCGGGCTCAAACGGGCCAACTAAAGGATTATTTTATCAATACAACTCTGGAAGTCAAGAACGAATTAAGCCTTATTGCATTAATCATGTTCAAGTATGTATGTGAATCATTAAAGTCTCAACAAGATATCAGAGCAAGTTCTAGGACACATCAATCAAGAAAAGTCTCACTCTAGAAGAAAAATAGGATTTTGATTATGAAAAATTCAATCATTAAAGCTTAAAACTCACTTTCTGGTTAATATTAGTAAAGAGAATAAATGCAAACAGACATGATTAATTTCTAAATAAGATGCTAATTTTTTTCAATACTCAATTGAAAAAAATTACTTCACACAAAATCAGCTCATGAGTAATGGATTCCTCTCTCAAACATATTTCTATCAACTCAGAAATAATCAAGAAATTAGCACACAATTTCAGTTTGATTACTAATAATACTCAAGTGTTCATTGATTTCACAAAAAAATTTACCAAATTTAAGAGTACTCCCCCACACTTAAAATAAACATTGTCCTCAATGTTTAAATAAGAAAAAGAACAAAACAAAGGACAATGAAACTTCCCTAAAAAATGGAAACGCATAATCATGAAGGTGGTGAGAGAGGTGGAGCCGGGGGAAAGCGTGTAGCCATGAACGCAAACATCTAGTTTAACTAAGCGGCGACATGTTGTCAAAAACTACATAAGAAAACAAACGGGGTCAAGACAATTTTTTTAATGGGAAAAACAAAGCAAAAACTGAAAAACAAAATGCAAAAACTAAAAGAAAATATAAGAAAGGATAGAAACACAAGTTGCCACCTGTGAAGTGCTAAGTTATAGTCATTAGCTTGACTATGGGCTGATGCCATGCTTAGGTGACGTCGATGTTGGTATATGCCCTAGAGGTCGATATATTTTGATAGTACTTACATACATTGTATTATGCTTATTTTTAATATATGAGGCATTTCATTTATTGTGTTATTTATGATAAATATAATAAAGTCCTTAGAATAGTAAGTTTGATACCATAGGACATCAAGTGGATGACTTGATTGTGAGATCCTATTGGATAAAATTAGAACACTATTCTTAAATGTTCCTAGTCAAGTATTATTATTAATTAAGACAACAATAATGCATTGAGACTAGTATGTGCGTAGACTAATGACTACATCTCACAGGTCATGGATATGACATATCAAGTCTTCATATGGGTACATATTAGAGTAATGATGTACTGGACTGACCTGCCATGAGAACGCTACATGGATCGTTATGTGAGTCTCATAAGTGATTCTCATAGTGACAATAGTGTGTATGGTCCTTTGACTTGAAATCACTACGATTCCTATATGAGGAGTTGTGTGTTTTAATGCCATCAAACATCATCTGTAACAAGGTGATTATAAAGTTAGTTATTGGACATACCACGAATCATGTAGAGGGATGTGAGTAACCTAGATGGGATTTGTCACTCCTACATAATAGGAGCGATCTTCAGGCCTCCTGATTGAGTGAGACTACGAAGTGCATGGTTATGCTCAAATGAGTCAATATGAGATATTGATCTCATTTGTTATTACAAAGTCTACTCGAGTATCAGGAAACGAAGGATTAAACTATACAAGGGTGATGCATTCTATGCCTTGTATTCAATCTAGATATCTTGACAAAGGGACTAAACTACACGGAAACATTGGTCACAGAAAAGGTTATGTAAAATCATTGACATTCTCATTACTTGGGTTACAACGATGTGTTGCTAGATATCGCTCCCGGCTTGTAAAATTAAAATGGGATTTTAATATTACTGCCAACGTTATGATAATTTACAGGGTCACATACATAGAGCAGACTAAATTGGAGTAATGAGAATTCAAGTTGGACTCGGATTCCATCGTGGGCCTAACTCATAACAGATGAATCCAAAGGCTGCACAGCTAACCCTGTTGCTGCTCACACTCACTTCAGGTAATCACTATTATAAATAGTACTGTTAAAGGGGTTGCTAAGCACACATAACAGAACCTTAGCCGCACCTACAGAAACAGTGAGTGAGTGAGTGACAAGTTTCTCTTCTCTTCGCAGCTAGTACTGTGTTAGAGACGTAAGACTCCTTTTTACGGACATTGGACATTCGTGAGTTTGTTCATGTGAATACTGTAAAGGCATCATCACTGTTACGGTGTTGGTGATTCACATCATTTGTTTTCTTTTCATTTCGCTTCAAAAGGTAAACTAAAAAACACATATTATGGTCTCTTTTCACATGGTTCCTTGGTGGGGATTTTTATTTTTCCACTACGTGATGTATCTGCAATTCCCAACAGTCGATAGAGTGGTGCTCAGTCCCCACTTCCTATTCATAGTGTTTCTGTCTCTGGCCATTTATCAATAATGTCTTTTGGCCTTCTTTCTTCACCTCAAGCACTCCGTATGATAAGACTCGAACAATCTCATATGGTCCATGCCATTTTGACCACAACTTACCTAAACAAAAACGTAGAAATGAGTTATCTACAATAATTTTATCCAAAATCTTAAACTCACGCTGCTTGTTACCCATGTCATGTCGCTTCTTTTGTCTATTCTTGTAGAGCTTTGCATTCTTAAAGTTGGTGGTAGCCTTGAGCAAAATCTTTTCTTGCAGTTTAAGCTCTATCTTTGGGGCCTCCTTTTCTTTAAGTGAGGAATCTTCGGTTAAGAGGACTTTGAGCTCCTTGAATTTACCATTTTGAGAAAAGGGAACGGTTGGGCATGTGTCCAAAATTTAAGCATAGGTTGCCACCTCCTCACCTTCATCGTTTGTGTTGTCATTGTGCACCAAACACTTCTCTAAAGGGTCTTATGGATGGCTTTTAGTGTGCACCTCTCTAGCTAGCCTTTCTTTCACATCAATCTCCAAGCAAGAATCAACAATGGCTGATTGCTTAGAAACTTGAAACAAATTGAACTCAGCAACTTCTTCACCTACTTTGAGGGTTATTTTCCCTTGCTTCACATCAAACACGGCTCCTACTGTGGCTTGGAATGGCCTGCCCAAGATGATGTGGGGTTTGAACATCTACTTCCATCTCAAGCACAACAAAATTGATTAGTATATAAAACTTTCCACATTTAATGGTACATTCTCTAATATGCCAATAAGATGTTTGATTGACCTATCTGCCAATTGAAGAGAGATGATGGTTAGTTTGAGCTCCCCAATATCAAGTTTCTCACAAATAGAAAAGGGCATCAAACTCACACTCGCCCCTTGGTCACACAAAGCCTTGTTAATATTCATGTTCCCAATTGAGCACGGAATTGAAAAGCTACTCGAATGTTTAAGCTTAGGTGGAAGCTTGTTTTGGATTATTGCACTACATTCTCCCATCAAAGCAATGATTTCGTAGTCCTCAAGCTTCCTCTTATTAAAGAGAATCTCTTTTAAGTACTTAGCATAAGAGGACATTTGGGAGAGAGCTTTCGTAAAAGGAACATTAATGTAAAGCTTCTTAAGTACCTCTAAAAATCTTTCAAATTGATGATCAAGCTTCGCCTTTTGATAACTTTAGGGGAAGGGCAAAGGTGGAACATATGCTTTTGGAGGAACATACTTTTTAGTGCTTTCTTCATTTCCTTTTTTATCCTTGATCTTCTCTTGCTACTCTTCCTTTTCATGAGTTTTCGTATCTTCAAGCTTTTCTTCCCTTGTGGGGCCTTCAAGTTGCTTACCACTTCTCATTGAAATTGCATGAACTTGCTCCTTTGGGTTAGTTTCTGGTTGACTTGGTATTCACCATTGAACCATGCTGAATAAGCTCACTTGTTGGGCTATTTGAGTTTATAGCATATTGGAGTGAGTAGCAATTTGATTTAAGTGAGTATTAATTTGCTTGATGGACTCCCCATGTTGTTGCACTTGTGCTTGAATGGCTTGATTCTGTTCTTTTTGGGTAACTATGAAGTTCTCTAGAGGGCTTCTAAATTGGACTTTGCTCCTTGAGAAGATTGTCGAGGTTGTTGGAAACCGAGTGGAGGTCTATTGTTGGATGGAGGCCCTTGTTGTTGGTTGCCATATGAGAAATTGAGGTAGTTTCTCCATCCGGGGTTATATGAGTTAGAGAAGGGATTTCCTTGAGCCTTGAAATTGCCATTTTGTACATAATTCACTTGCTCCAAAGATTGGTCTTGAGAATACATCTCCACTATATTGCATTCTGAAGTCAAATACTCTCCTCCACATGTTTCACAAGTTATGTTAAGAGTAATGACAACATTGACATTCAACTTCTTAAGTGACTTAGTCAAGGCATCAAAGTTAGCATTCAACATAGTAATGATATCAAGTTCTATCATTCTGGCTTACTTCTTTGAAGATAATCTCTCGCTTGGCCACAAATAAATGTTCAAAGCGACCTCATTAATTAAAACCCTTGCCTCTATTGGAGTCTTTGCCATCAAAGCACCGCCAACTGCGGCATCAAAAGTTACCTTTGTAGAAAAAATTAATCCAACATAGAATGTCTGTATAACAATAAAATCTTGTAAGTCATGATGTGGACACTAACGAATGAAATCATTGTACCTCTCCCATGCATCATAAAGTAATTCATCTTCCTTTTGGGAGAAGGTAGTGATGTCTTAATGAAGCTTGATTATTTTTCCAAGTGGATAGTACTTGTCCAAGAAAGCTTGCTCCATCAAGTCTCATGTGGTAAACGAATTTGGGCTTCTGAGTGAATCCACTTCTTTGCCTTCCCCTTAAGAGAAAAGGGGAAAAGTCTAACCCGCATAGCATTAGTTGAAACTCCATTTATCTTTATCGTGTCACATAGTTCCAAGAATTCATCCAAATGTTGATTTGGGTCCTCAATTGGTGACTCGCTAAATTGCAATTGTTAGACCATCTGGATTAATGACGTCTTGATCTCGAAATTATTGGCCTCAACTTGTGGCCTTACAATGGAAGAATGACGAGCGTTAGCATTGAGAGTTCCATAATCCCTCAGCCTTCGCTCTTGATTAGCGACTTAGTTATCGTTGTTCGCCATGTGGTCTTCCTCAACTCTCAGTGTTCTTCTTTTCTTTCTAATATGATGAAGTGTCCTCTCGATCTCAATATCAATAGGAATAGTAAGATCGTCTTGACTCTTCATTCTACACATAAGAAAGATATAACACTTGAAAATTCGAAGAAGAAATTAATAAAATAAGAAGAAAATAAAATAAAATAAAATAAATACTTAAATAAACTAAATTGCCATTTGTGTTAAGATCAACACGATTATCAGAAATGGCACCAAAAACTTGTTATGACTTTTTTGCAAGTGCACAGATCACATAAATAGTAAAATAAAGATCATTCCCACGAGGATTGATTGATTACTAACTCTTACGGTGATTTTGATTATTTAAGCAAGAAAAATCAATAGTGAAACTCAAAAAAATCAAAACAAAAATCAAAGCAATAAAGTAAGCAAATAAATCAAGAAAAGTAAAGATTCAACCAAGATTTAAAGGCTTAAGACTAGGAATTAACTACACTACCTCCTATGATAAATTGTAATCCTATCTTTGCTAATGTTCAATTATGTTCTTGAAGACGAATTATCCTAAATTGTTTAAAGCCCAATTTTTGGCACTAAAAACATGCTAAAACTCCATCATTCTCATTTTCATGGCAATTAATCTAAGTTCCAACTCATTAAGTTTTATAACAATCGTTTGCTCCTCGAAGGATTTATGCCTATGTCTAGGTCTTAATTCTTAAATTCAATTCTTGGATTATCTAGCGATTAGGTTTCATCGTTCGATCCTTCACTTAAAGCCTAAGATCATGTAAATATGGCGCGCAACATACCACAAGCATTAAGCATACTAAGAATGAATAAAAAAGTATAATTTCCATTAATAAAGAATTAAATTAACAATTCAACATAGAAAAATAGAGAGTTGCATCCTAATCCTAGGAAAAAGGAATTTAGCCACTCATGACTAATGTAGCACAAACAAGAACAAACGTTAAAAAAACAACCATGATTCTTAAGAAAAAGAAAATAAAAAGAAGATGGAGAAGATGAAGAAGGAAAAGATGTCTTCAATAGTTGATTTTCAATTGCTCTTGCACTTGTCTTCAAAACCCTAGCCTCTAATCTTTGGTTGAGAAAAAAGTCCAAAACTCCCCTTTGGCCTCTCTTCCTTTGGTTCTTTATATAGAATCCACCCTAAAAGCGATGTGTGATAAGTTAAATATCTTAATTGGGCCATAAGCAATGAGAATAATCTGATAAAATCTCAAAAGATAGCATTAAATAGGAAATTTCTATTTTTTTGCAACTTCCACGAATTTTCCCACGGCCCCATAGAATTTTCCACATGGGACTGTGGTTCTCTCGGTCAGCTCCCTTTTTTCAGCACAATTTCACATGGCCCCATGGAATTTTCCACGGGCCGTGATTTATTTTAGAATGAGAATCAGCTCTTGTTGTCTTCATGAAAGTTATAACTCTTTTTCTTAGCTTTCCAATGTCACTAGAATCATCTCGTTTCGACCTCCGTAGCTCAAGTTATGATTATTTTATCACACAAAAAGGTCAAAAACTTCACGAATCTTGGCCATATAAATTCCGAGCTCAACTTCATTGCAATGAATCCATCCAAAACTTCATAGAGCCATGTCAAAACACCTCTTTTGGACCTAAAAACATAGAGAAAGATCAATCATGAGATACCAATGATAATTAGATTAAAAATGGCATAAATTCCAACATAAATCAATCAAAGCACACCTAAATCTACCTCAAATCAAGCATAAGATGTGTGTATTTTATCCACACATCAATAAGTAATAAGGATCACCACTTATCATCTCCTTGATATGATCTTTGTATAAGATGTAGTGAATTCTAATTTTAACTCGTTATGTGTAATAAAAAAAGATTAACACATAAGTAATTGGAATCACCACTTATTTTAAAGACGTTCACCACATATTTGAGTTACCTTAAAATTGTCCATTTTGAGTTGTACAAATAAGATGATCGTTATGCAAATAACAACACTCTTAATTTCAATTAAAGTGGATTACTGCATTATCAATTTGATCTAAAGTCACATTAATAAGTTTAAACATTAGTTACAACATTAATAGGGATTATTTCGATACTTATCTTGCATTCAAGTATGTGTTGTCAAGTATTTGTTGCATATTTAAAACATTATATTTAATATTTTTTCAAACATTTAAGGAGAAATAATCAATTAACAAATATTTGACAATTAATCCTAGATGCGATACCTTATTATGGGTACCATTACAAACTCCCCACACAAATAATTTCTTTTATAGATTTCAGTGATTCTCTAGATTTAGACTCAGATGGAGAAAAACAAAATTAACAACCAATTAAAATAACTAATTTTAATGTTATAACAAATTTTACTTTTACAAAATTCAAAATGTGATTTATCTTATAATTTTAAGAATTTAATTTGAATTCACTGTTAGTTTAAAAAAAGAAAATTTACATTGTCTTTGAATCATGTATTTTTACATCATAAAAAATACTTGACTCTCATAATAATTATTTTAAAAATTACATATGTGATAATGTATGATGGATTGATGATATAAAATATTTACACTAACAATACATTAAAATTAAACTCTAATTTTCATGCCACAAAAATTTTGGCAACGAATTTAAGATATTTAGCCTATACTACCCAATAACTTCATAAGATTTGAAATACTAAATGCAAAATAATACTTCCTCGGTTTGTATTTATATGTTATTTTATAAAAGTTTTTTATTTCAATTTATCTATTTTTTTATAAAATAAATGACGCATTAATTATTTTTCTGACTTTACTCTTATTACTAATAACTGGATGGGAAGATAAATATAGTGATAAGAATATTTTTTAGTATTTTAATCTAAGAGAATTTAGCTAAATATAATTACTTTTGTTTATAATTGAAATTATTTATTGACTTTCTATATTCTTTTACAATTACATAGAGCAACAAACAAAAAGGAAAGGATGGAATATTAAACAAGAAAAAAACTAATTGAATAAAAAATGAAAAGAATAAATAAGTATGCCCCAACATTTCTTTTTTATTTTTTCTCTTTTTTAAACATAAAATAAGGATGTCAACCTTAGTAAGTGAACAAATTGAATGGACTAGAACTTTCAAGAACCAGATTGAGTAACGTCAATAGCTGAACAGTCGCGCGTTCTTGTATGAAAATTCATTGGAGATAATTTATTGTATTACTTTCGATTGGTTTAAAATCCTCAACTGATTATTTCTGCTGTGCAAAATTTACATAATAAAAAATTGTGTTCCTTGGGTTGCTTTTCCGTTGAGACGATTGTGTTGCTTTCAATAACTATTCCTCCTCCTTTATGGCATCTTTGGAGAAAATCATATCATATATATATCAAATTAATGGAACGTTAATCTTAGTCCCGGACTAAATTAGTAATCTTCTTGAGAATGGTCAAATCGCCTGTTAATATAATTGGAACATTGGAACAATATAAGCAAACAATGGTAGGAGCACAAACCATAGTGCCCATTGAAAATTTGCGATAATATTCTATCACCAAATTGTTTAAACTTATGTTGATGTTAGGTCAGATTGATATTGGCAATTTTCTTTGCTCACTTAGTGATAGATATAAGAACTCGCATTGAAGCCCTCCATGTTGGATGTACTTCTATTTTTGTCTCCCGGATTGCTTTATTTAAAAGATTATTATTACTTTATCCCCCAATGTAGAACTTGCCTTTTTCTATTTTTTATTTTGTTGAGATCTAATTCAGAGAATTAGCTAGGTCCTCCCATTTTTTGACCAGAAAGAGCCAACTTGGAAGCTAAGTTAAATTTTTCACTCGATTGGAAAGCACTCGTGTTCCTCTGCGTTTCTTTAGTCTACAATATTGTCAACCATTTCCACTTGTAGAGCAAATTAATCCAATTAAATTGTTATAAAAGATTATTACTTTATCCCACAATCTCTACGAGAACTAGCTAGGTCCTCCCACCTTTTAACCAGAAAGAATCTCCTTCCAAGCTAAGCTAGATTGGAAAGCACTCGTGTGCCCTGCATTTCTTTTGTCGACTAATCAACCATTTCCACTTGTAGAGTAAATTAAACTAATTAAATTGGAGAAATGGCATATTATATGTAACACCCTGGAAAAATGTTAGGCTTGTATATAGATATAGAGGTAACCTAATACCTACTTAACATGTCTGTTTAATTTTGTGACTTTTTGAGCATGTTTAGTCACTTTGTTGTAACACTATTTGTGAGAAATAACTGTTATTAGTCCTGAAAATGACATAAATTGCTCAGTTAGTAGAAATAAATGTGAAAACTTTATTTCTAAGTCACAAATGTGTTAACTGTGTTACAGTTAAAATCTGAGGATAATCAGAGTTAGTTTGGTATTTTTAAGCATATTGAGTATGTGTTTTAATACCGGATTGACTAGTTACAGATATAAAAAAATGTGATAATGGTGAAATAATATTTTTAATGAATCTCAGGATTTATTTTGAATCTGTTGAAAGTTAGAAACTTGGATTTGGTGTACTCTAAGTGCTCTTAACAGATCGAGAATTTTGGTACTACTTTGTGGTTATCTTAAAGGTAGCAAAGTTAGGCTTTGCTATTGTTTTTGTTCACGATAGAACAAAAAGGAAAAAGAGAAAAGAGAAAAGAAAAGGGAGAAAAGGGAATCGAGGAAGGGAAGAAGAAAAGGAAGAAGGAGGATTCAAGTGGAGGCTTGGTTTCATCTTCAAGATCTTTATCTCAGCTACAAGAGGTAGGGGTGTTTGATCTTCAACTTCATCTTTTCTTTCTTTCCATCTCTTGTTTCAAGGATTTTCATGGGTGGTTAGAAAGAGTTTTTGAGAGTTTTTCTAAAGGTTGGAGTTGGATGAACATGTTCCAAGGGTTATTGATGTCTTGGTTGTGTTCATGGAACTCTTGTAACCTTGTTTTGATAACACTTGTGGAGTGGAGAGTGCTTCATGAGTGTATATGTGTGTGAGCCGAGAATTTCATATGGAAACTCTGTTTTCTGGTGCTGTCATGCCTAGAATAATTGATTATGTTGGAGAGCATAACCGGTTATCTAGCCATTGTTGAGTATGGTTTGAAGCCTATAATCGGTTAAGAGTGTTCCTTAATCAGTTATTTGGTCTGACAGAGAAATGGGATAGCATGAGATAGCACCATAACCGATTAGCAAAAAGGTCTAATTGGTTATTGAGTGAAGACAGTAGCTCACGTACAACTTTGAATAGACTCTAATCGGTTACTCAAGAAGCATAACCAGTTATGCTTCCACAAAATATAGTCTTTGCCTTGTCCTAACCGATTACCAAGGAAGGCTAACCGGTTACGGACCTATCAAAAATAGCTTTTTGATGGTTCTTGGACTGGAGTTGGAGCTTGTATGAGCTGGGTAATCAACAACCAAGAATCAATTAGGGCATTTTCAAAGGTTTGAAGCCTTAGAAAACCCTTAAGCACCCAAGGTGATGGGAATTGCCTTAGGATGAGGTTGGAAAAACCTTTAGGCATCCAAAATATGAAAAATGCCTTATGATAGACTTGTCCCTAGACAACCATAGTGAGATAGAGTGTCAAGGGGTAATGTCTTTGGAACACCTTAGGCTTCCATTATGTGATGGAATGCCATAGGGTAGTCTTGGGAACCTTGAGCATCCAAGTGTGTTGGAATGCAATAAGGAAGTGTTTAGAACCTTGTTCAACATGAGGTTAACTTTGGAATCACTTGTGAAGTGATGGTGTGAGGTTCTAGATACAAGAGTATTAGTATTGAGACACAACTAATGGTAGTTCTTAGAAAGAGTAACCACTTACCTTATGTGAAAGATTTTGAGAAGTTAAGACAAGGTTTACTAGAAACAATTAGTTTGGGTTTGTTTGGTATAGTATGCCTATCTATATACATAGTTTACTCCTTTAGGGTTAAAGTTGAGTTTAAGATACATAGTTGGTATAGGTTCTCTTGTTCTTAAAGGTTGAACTTAAGGATATGCTAGAAACATTAGTTGGTTCCTCTATGTGATAGAGTTGAGTCAAGAGTGCGTGTTTGCTAATGATAGTTCTTTCACTTAGTTAGGGTGAACCTTGTGATAAGATTTGTGAAACCTTAGGCGTCCTTTGTAAAGTAGAATGTCATAAGTCAATACCTAAAACCTTGAGCAACAGGAGGTTGCCTTGTGAATCACTGGTGAAGTGATGAAGTGGGTGTTAAGTATGGTAAGCTAAGTGTGCTTGGCTTATTGGTTATATTATCATGCATAGGTTGGTCCTTTGAGAGGAAAGTAGAGCTGAAGAAGTATAGATGATATTTCACTCCCTTGAGAGACAAGGTTGAAGAATAAGAAGTGCTAGAAACATGACTTTGCTCCTTAAGCAATAAATGAGCTTGGTTGGGAAGTTTGCTAGTCTTCCTTAGTCACTTGGTTGGTAAGGACCTGGTGATGTTTAAATGTATTTGTGAAATACATTGTATATCTTCTTTTTAAACTTGTTATGTCTTGTTTCCTATGTATTATAACCTTAAATGGTGTGCACAACCATGAGACCTGAGAATGAGGTGTTGTATCCAATTCTCCTTGCGGATTTGCTTGTATGGTCAAGGTTATCGGTATGGGGGTGGTAATAGTACTCTTATAGTTGTGAGAGGAAGGTACTCGCCTATTACCAAATGGGTCTGTGCTGGATAGGCCTAACCTGCTCAGTATATACAAAGGAACAGAAGGTTCTTGGGAAACAAGTAAGTGGCATGTGTTTTCTAAAAACAAAATCTACATTTGCATTGCATCATTATATTAGTAAGACTTTATGAGAGCATAATCATACATCATATCATAAAGCATTGCATTAATTGACCACTGTATAGGCAGATGCCTTGCTTGTTTGATAATATCTTACGATTTTATGAGCAGTTGTTTGATATCATTGATTGTTCGATTTTAGAGTGAGATAGATTTATAGCTTGCCTTGTGAATGTTACATAGGGTGTGTACATATTCCGATAGTGCTTGAGCAGGGGTTCAATTATCTATTGCAGGCTTAATCTTATGCACCCAGTTGGTTATTTGTTGTTAAATAATTAACTGCTGGTTTTGGAATTGCATATACTGAGAAATTGTGATTTCTCACCCCAATTGTGTTTCTATATAAATTCAGGTACAAGTAAGGAAAGCAAAAAAAAAAGTAGAAGAACTAGCGTAGTTTATTTTGTTTCTTGCAATAAACATGTTATATATATTTGTTTCCTGCTACCTTGAGTTGTAAAAGTTATGTATTACAGTTTGCCTCGAGAGGCTGATGATGTATATATATGGCTTTTTGTTGATTAGGCTTTCCATATTTACTCATTGTGTATGAATGATATGGGTTTAGTTGGTTGTTTAGGTTAGAAGTGACATAGCTAATACTATTTATCTAGGTATATGTGTGATATACTAGGCTACGAGTATTAGGATGTTACATTATATTTAGTTTAAGTTAATGGTGAAAGCATTTGGTTACAAGTTAGTTACTAAAGTCACTTATTGGCTATAAAAATATGTACTAGACTAGATATTGAACATTGGGACACATGCCGATCAAACCAGATGCCCAAAAAGGGTCCACTCTAGCCAAATGACTAATAAACCCACCTTTTCAAAGGAGCTTAAGCTGTAACAAAATCTCATCATAAATGGGGATAGAGGGATCAAATTCCCACATAATCTCCTAGACTCTTAATTATAAGAAAATTGAATCTCTAAAAGATTGCTCCCAAATTAAGTAATCCCATATTATACATAAGGGTTTAACCACTCATGTATTTATCTAATCCTTCATATACAAACCTCCTAATAATAGCCTTAACTTGAGCGTCAGAGTGTCTTACAGATCGTGCATTTGTCATATAGAAAGTAGATATTCAAAGAGAGTAGTGTGTGATTGTGTTGAATATACATTGAATATATCAAAGAAAAGTTGTAATATAGAAAGTAGATATTCAAATAGAGTAGTGTGTGATTATGTTGAACATACATTGAATATAAAAGAAAAGTTATAGGTGTGTCATTCAATAACAATTATTGAAAAAGATAACTGAATTGAACTTGAAAATAATTATAGCGTTATTCCAAGTACAAGCTAATGAACAAGCTATGAGTTACTTCTACTCCTAAAAGTAAAGAAAAATTCCTATCTAGAAAAGGAAAATGAAAATGGTGGTCACTGGTAACTCGTCTTCCTGCTTTAGTTGAGGAGTGTAGAGTGTTAAGGATCATTTGGAATGTTACCTAACCTCCCTATTAATAGATAAAATGTAGTAACTACTCTTAGCATCTAACAACTCTGTAGAAATCTAATGCAACTTGAGATTGCGCCACGTGTACCTGGTGGTTACTCCTTCTTCTCCAATAGTGCATTACTTTAGATAAAGTGTATATGTGGCACTACATGCATCTGAATGGATGTAATGGAGACAACTTCTCCATTGTGGGTGGCCAACACTATGTAAACGAAGATCTTCTAGAAGGTCAAATGCTTTATTAAACCAAGCCTTGATGTGAACTTCGTCGACAACATCAATATTGTCGCTATGAAACATTACAAATCAAATTCCAAGGACTTAGTTAATTTTGGAGTTATCTATAGCAATGTTAATATTACTACTATGCACCCTTTAGCTCCAGACTCCAATGACTATTGGTCATCCTAGCTGAGAGGGTGTTGACCTCATGGTAACCTCAGTATTACCATCTTTCTTCCTCTTGATAGCATAAGTACTATCAAAGATCACGAAATAGCATCAGTACTATTTCAGTGAGTACCTTTAGTACTACTAGAATTTTCTTCTCTACTTAGTAGAATATGACAACACTTAAGCAATTTCCTTTTAATGCTTAGGCAACATCAACATTGCCTCTACTTAACAGTCCCAACACTATTGACTAGTAGACTTAGCATCTACTTGGCATATTCTTAGTAGCCTCAGTATTACCACGTGTCACATAATGATATGTGTAGGTTTATAACATGTATACCATAATAAATTTTTTTATTATGCTCCCAACAGATGCCTCCCTAAGTATGGTCATAGAGTGGTTGAGTGAAATGACCATACTTTTGAAAAATGTCGCATCTCTTTACTCTTTCTCAAATTCAAAACATAAACCTTCTAAATGTATTCATTTTAAGTAAACGTCTTCACTTTGCATTTATTTTGAAACCTTTGGTTAGTCCAATATGTGTTCAACCTCCCTTCTATATAAAGAACTCAAAACTGACTCCTCATTCTTCATCCAAAATGGCGATGACTTTACCATTTTCTTCTTCTTCTTCCTCTAAATTCCTTCAAAATATAGTTTGACACTTTCAAACCTCTTAATATGGTACCCTTCTATCTATACTTATTCATTGGCTAAGGCCAACGTCTTCTCCGAAGATTCCTTACTTATGGTCATGGTCAACCCAAGGTACTCCTCTGGCTATGCTTACAGGGGTTTGGCCATGCTTGGGTCGGTCTAGCAACTCACTAGCCTGTATCGGATAGATTCTTCTATTTGGTAAGGCCTGTGTACTTTCCTCCAACTCTCTTAATTAACTTAAGGGTGAATGTACCCTACATTAATAGAAGGAGTGGAAAAAAGGTTGGGGCCTTAGAATGCAACAATCTTTAACCCAACTGGAGGCCTCACTTACTTTCACCTCCTTGGTTCCTTTCAAAATTAGCTAGGGCAATGTGGAAGGGCTGGACTCTTGGTAAAGAAACTTCCTTGCCTCTGTTTCACTGGTTAGGTCAGCCTAGTGGGTTATAGAATTCGGCCTTTGGAAGTATTTCATCAAAGAACTCCATATTATAGTCTTAGGAATAGAGCTTTGATTTTTTGTATAAATTTTTGAATTCTCATAATCATTAGTAATTTATTAACATATCAACGAAATTCTTGTTTCTTGTATAATTTGTGTCAAACAAATCAAACCATAATCAATTCAATGAAATAATTAATTGCTTTACTTAACTATTTTGTGTGAAATAAAAGAAAACCTCACCCAATGTGGGTGTAGGTCATGTATTTATATACATTAAAATAGGCTAGCAGTACAAAGTATTATAAACTACATAAATACCCCTAAGCACACTAAACATGTGCTTAATACACTTCTCTTAACACTCTTACTCAAGGTGGCTCATAGATGTTAATCATGCCCAACTTATTATAAAGATAGTTAACCCTACTCCCATCAAACACCTTCATCAAGATGTCCGCCATCTGCTCTCCAGTTCCAATATATCTTATGGATATAAGTCCTTGTTAGATCTTTTCTCGAATAAAGTGGTAGTGAACTTTTATGTGCATAGAAAACTGGGTTTGAGGCAACATGAAGAGTAGCTTGGTTGTCACACCACCACTTCATAGGTGAAGAAGCCTTAAACCCGATCTCATCAAGTAAATGATACACCTATAACAATTCACAAGACATTTGGACTATTGCTCGATATTCAGACTCTGCACTCAACCGTACTACTATATTTTATTTCTTACTCTTCCAAGAGATGAAATTTCCTCTAAGAAACACACAATAGCCAGAGGTTGATTTTTGATCTACAGGACACCCAACCTAGTCTACATCAGAATAACCTTCTAATCTGCAATAGCCATTGGGTTTATAATGGATCCTACATCCTAAGGATCCTTTTAGATACCTCAAGATGTGTAGCACAACATCCCAATTGAATCTCGATGGAATGACATAAACTGACTAACTACACTTACTGAAAAATCAATGTCTGGACAAGTCATAATAAGGTAGTTTAGTTTTCCAACCAACTTCCTATACCTCTCAAGATCTAATAGTAATTCTCCATCATTTGCAGTAAGCTTCATGTTTAGGATCATAGGGGTATCACAAGGCCTAGTTCCCAATATACTAACATTAGAAAGGAGAATAAAGACATACTTCCATTGAGAGAGGAAAATGCCCTTTCTGCTTCTACTTACTTTAATGCTACGGAAATACTTCAAGGGGTCTAGATCCTTCATTTGGAATTTTGTTTGAAGGAAGCTTTTAAGTTTTGAAATGCTAGAGGTCTTGCTCCTACTTATCATAATATTATCAACATAGATAACCAAGAGAATACAACCTCCCTTGGATTGTCAATAAAAGACAAAGTGATTATAACTGCTCCTATTCAGGCCAAAGTCAAGAACTACTTCACTCAACCTTCCAATCCATACCTGAGGAGATTGTTTCAATCCATACAAGGAGCATTTAAGCTGACAAATTCTCCCAGACTCCCCCTAAGCAACAAAGCTAGGTGGTTGCTCCATATCGACTTACACCTATAAATCACGATGGAGAAAGGCATTCTTAACATCAAGTTGATGCAAGGACCAATGATGAGAAGTAGCCAAAGAGATAAATAAGCAAAGCAAGTCTAATTTAGCCACAGAAGAGAAGGTCTTAGAGTAATCAACACCATAAGTCTGAGCATAGCCCTTGGTAACTAGTCGAGCCTTGAGACAAGCAATAGTCCCATCTAGGTTGACTTTAACAATGTACACCTATTTATAACCAATGGAATGTTTACCAGAAGAAAAAGGAACAAGATTCCATGTATGGTTATGTCTCAAAGCCAATATTTCCTCTTCCATGGCACGCCTACACCCATCATGAGCCAAAGCCTCAAAAATAATTCTAGGAACTATGACAGCATCAAGAGAAGTTACAAAGGATTGTGAAGAAGAAGAAATATATGAATAATGAATAAAGGAATCAATAGAATAGTGCATGACACAAGAGCGTTTACCTTTACTTAAGGCAATGGGAGGATATAGAGTCAGATCTTGTGATGAAGAGGTAGATGGAGGAGGTATCTCAGTTTAGGAGCCAGGTAATCCATGGGTGCTTCATCTGAGGTGGGTGGTGCATCATAAGTACGGCGAATATATACCTACCGAATGGGTAGCCTGGGAAAAGGACAAAAAAGAGCAAGAGTAACTAAAGATGGAGTTGACAATGTGTTAGGAGACTAAACCTCTTTTTAAATAAGAATTTCATCATCCTCTACAATGACTTTAGAAGGGGACTACAGAAAGAATGGTGTGGACTCAAAGAAAACAACATCAACGGAAACAAGATATCGACCCAAATTAGGAGAGTAACACGTGTATCTTTTTCTATTATAGGAGTAGCAAAGAAAGACACACTTAAAAGACTGAGGATGTAGCTTAGAGAGTTAAGGTTGAACATCCTGCACAAAACATGTACAACAAAAAATACGAGGAGGAAGGGAAAATAAATATTGATAGGGAATAAGGACATCATAAGGAACTTGACCTTGTAAGATAGAATGAGACATCTAATTAATCAAGAAATAAGCAGTAGAAATAGCATCAACCCAAAACTCTTTAGGTACAGACATATGAAACAATAAGGCTCTAGCAACCTCTAAGAGATATCTATTCTTTCGTTCAACAACCACATTTTGTTGGGGTGTAACCGCACAAGCGGATTGATGGATTATCCTATGTTCAGATATGTAGAAATTAAACTCACAGGAGAAATATTCATTTGCATTATCACTTCTCAAATTACAAATAAGAGCACTAAATTAAGTTTAGTTTTAATTTTAGATCAAAAGGTAATAAATATAGAGAATAACTCGGAGCGAGATTTCATAAAATATAATCAAGTCATTCTTGCAAAATCATCTACAAATATCACAAAATACTAAAATCCAAATTTAGAAGTAATTGGACAAAGACCCCAGATATCAGAATGAACAAGTTCAAATGGGGATGCAGCCCACTTATTGACTCTTAAAAGAAAAGAACTTCTATGGTGTTTAGCCAATTGACATAACTGATATTCTAAAATAGATAAATGACTTAAAGTAGGACACAACTATTTTAAGAAATGTAGAGAATGATGACCCAAACTACAACGAAGTTGAAGAGGCTCAACCATACTCAAACAAGCAACAGGCACTGATACTGTATTTGGAAAGTACCCAAGGATGTACAAGCCATTCTGTTCATGGCCTATATTGATAGCTACCGAGACTATCAAATTATTCAATTTATAAATTGATTTACTAAAATACTTGTAGTATAAGATACAGCTGGGTCGAGCCCTTAAATCACTCTAATTAAGCAATCAGATTAAGAAGTTAACTAAAGGGGAAAAGGTTGCAAAATTAATTAACAGAAAGTAATTAAAAAATTTAAACATAATTAAATAAACAATCAATTCGAGGAAATCATCTATTCTTGAGTGTAATTCATCCTTGATCACTAAGAATCCATTCAATTGCTAAATAAGTTCTTGGCTTTAAATCATATAAAGAAACCTTAAGATGATCAATGAATTCTCAACTAGATAAGCATCTAGAATTTAGTTAATCAAATTTAAACAAACTAAGCACCCATTTAATCCTAAATTAACTTAAAATCCACAATTCAACTAAGCTAAACAATCAACATCCAAGAAGCCTTTGATGTATTGTTTAGTCTCTATAATCCTCATTAACATGTGGTAATTATGCAATTATCACATTAACATCCAAATCAAATTAAGCAACTTAATTCAGATTTAAAAAAATCAAAAGAGGTAAAGAGAAACTTGATCAACAAGTAAAAGTGAAACCTGATTAACAAGTAAAGAGAAACTTGATCAATAATTAAATGTAAAACAATCAAAACAAGATCTGAAAATTAAACATCAAGATTGTAAATCTCTAGAATTGATTAAAAGGTTCTTCCATATCATTGAAGAGAAACATAAAAGAAAAGAAACCTAGAGATAAGGGAGAAGAAGAAAGATGAAGAGAGAAAGTGCAAGCAAGAACGGCTAAGAAAAAATTAGGGTTGGATTCGTGGTTGCTGCTATTGCTTAAATAACTTTCTATAAAATTAAAAATCTAAGTTTTTCCTTAGCTTGGGGTTAATTCTCTTCCTCGTAGCTTTAATTGGACACCTAATTTGCATAATTTAGACTTAGGATGAAAGAGTTATACATAAAACATTCTTAACAGTTATCTAGACACGTTAGCCGACTTCAAAGGGAGAAAACACTAAACAAATGTCATATTTTGGATAAGTGGTCTTCATAAGAGTTGAATACCTGTGTCCCAGATTTCCAATGGCACCCGTTTCAGCTCCATATAACTCCTACAGGCCAAATTATGACCCCAATCCTTACTCATTGTCTAGGTTCCAGCGACAGCATTTCTATTCTGACTTCTAGACCTAATTTGGCCCACCATCCGATTCAGCCTTCGAGCTCTTCATCAAAGTTTTAGATCTTTCTCTCAGCATTCCTACAAGGTAAAATTCATAATTATTAGATATTTAAAACTCAATTTATGCCCGAAATACAGAAATAGTATAAAATTTCAAATAATGCTGAAAAATACAATTAAGCCTAATTTGAACCCGAACTTATAAATTATGACCAAGGCTAATCAATTAAGTACATAAAGGTCTAAAAGACTAATTATTAGGGTTAATTAACGTATAAAAATTATATTTATCAAATTCTCTCACACTTAACTTTTGTACTCCCAAGCAAAACTAGAAATTTAACACTAGAGAACAAGGAACAACAACATAAACTCAAAAGTTAAAAACTCTAAAAGACTCACTTTCTAATGATATTCAAGAATGCAAAAGTATATGAGCAAGAAGAACAACCAAATTTAAAAAATTAAAATATTCATGAAGTAATATTTTTTTATATCTCAAATCAACAAGTAAGGTAACTTCAATTGAAAAGCATAAATCAAGAATGATAGAACCTCACAAGATACACTCTCAATCCCTCAAGTGTTTACAAGGTAAGTGTTTCACTCTATTCAACCCATGAAGAATTGTACTACCATAAGCTTACTTACCTTCTACTTCTCCACTACTCAATACACATGCACACACAAATTAAGAGGACTTTATGCAATGTTATAATAGGGTCAAGGTAAGGGAGGGGAATAATATGGAGATGGCAAGTCAAATACTAAAGAGAATAAAAGAACATTGGAGATGAGTTCAAATAACAAGCATGAAACTTTAACCTAAATCCATGTAATGCAAATTCTCTTTACATATCCTTTTTTCCCTTTTCTTTTCCCTTTTTTTTAATTTTTCAATTTTTCTTCTTTTTTTTTTCAATTAGTCACTCTTTCCTTTTTCACCAAATATTTTGCACACTAATTAGCACACCCTCACACTTGTTCAAGGACGCTTCCAATGACAATGTCAATTCTCTTTTATTCCTTAAGGTTAGGTAAAGACATAGTTTTCCATTTAAGGCATGTAATGAGCTAAAAATAATGAATGGTCAAATAAGGTCAAGACCATCAAGGAAAAATATGCAAGGTTGGCTATTTAGCTAAAGTAGCTAATTCTACAAAAATGCCTCAATTATTTTCATGTATGCATGTGAAAATGTAGCCTTAAAAAGAATCAAAGTAAGTTCTAGAGTAACAAAATCCATGAGTGAAAATCACAAAAAAAAAAATAAATGACACAAATGCTCAATCCATTCATTAAAAGGCTCAAAGTCTCACAAGGTATATTTCTATCAAACTCAATCTACTAATTCAATTTCCATTACTAAACTAGTTAATCTCAATATGAAATAAAATTTATTTATTTATGTTATAAACCTTTAACTTCAATTGATGCATGCTCGCAGCTTTCACAAATCTCAAAATTCCATTGGAAAATAATTAAAAATACAATTTCTTTTTTTTTCCCTTTGAAGGCGGCTGACGAATCTAGATAGATGTTAAGAATGTTTTGGGCATAACTCTCTCATCATAAGTCCAAATTATGGCCAATCCTTGCTTGTTGTCCAGGTTCCAGCGACAACATCTCTGTTCTAACTTCCGGGTCCAATCTGACCCATTAGACATCTGATTCAGCCTTCAAGCTCTCATCAAAGTTATAGAACTTTCTCTCATCTTTCCTACAAGGTAAAATTAATAATTTTTAAATGTCTAGAACTCAAGTTATGTCCAAAATACAGAAATAGTGTAAAATTCCCAATAATGTTAAAATATACAATTAAACCCAATTTGAACTAAAACTTATAAATTATGGTCAAAACCAATCAATTAAGCACACAAGTGGTCTAAGAGAGACTAAATATGAAGGTTAATTAATGTATGAAAAATATATTTATCACTTACCAATCACCCTATTCGTCCCAAGTTCCTGAAAGACACATAAATCAGGAAAAAAATGAACACTACAATTAAAAGAATGAGTAATTTGTCTAACTAAAAGTAAATTAAACGAAAATTGATTTAGACATAAAACTCAAGATAAAGGAAAAGTATATATAGGATATGCAGTGCCACTCCCAACCATGGAAGCGACGGACCCATCAGCTAAAGTAAGTAGGTAGGTAAGGAAAAGGTGTAAAAGATATAAGAGAACCTATGTAGCTAGTCATATGGTTGGATACCCTTGAGTGAATGACCAGTTGCGAGAAAATGAGGACAGACATGTAATAGGATTACCTATATGAGCAACAGAGGCAATAGAGGAAAATGGTGGGGTCAATCAAGAGGCTTAGAATTGGGTATATTAAGCAAACTCTTCTACTGTCATCATAACACGTCTGATAGTTGGGTTCTAGAGTAGGCAACGACATCAGTAGCAACATGGGCAAAACATTATTATTAAGACTGAGTCTTTGTTGGAGCTTCTAATAATGTCTTTTAATATGTCCAGGTTCTTTGCAGTAGTGCCAAATAAGGGGTTCCCCAAGATCTCCACCATATCCTCCACCCAAAGAATCCCTCTCCTCCTCCATGAGTACCACCATGAGAACTATCTTTTTTGAAACTAGAACTCACTAAAGCAGATGCATCACTAGACGCCAAAGGGGCAGACTGATTATAGTTTCCCAAGAATTGATTATGTAGGTCATACTAAATTAAGAATAGTTCCCCAAGAAACAATTTTGCATGCTTAGAGGGACACATGTCTTTTTAGTTTCATATTGTTCATTTGTATATACACTTACATAGTGGAAAAGTTATCTACAAAACAATGTTAGTTAAGAATTCTAGAACTAAAACCTCCACTATGAATGTAGAGGCAAGAGGTAATATGCTTGCTTCAACTGCCTATATAGTGGTAGTGGCTTCTACACTAGAGGATTAGGGATCATGTATTCATAACCATCAATATCCTCCTAGTTTTGTGTTGATATACGGTATGCCTCTAACCACTGCTGACTCTATGGGAATTACTAGGCCGATATATACACCGGTGAATCCCTTAATTCCTCCAGGGATTGTTCTCCTAAGACAATATCCTTTTACCATGATATACCCCAATGCTTCAACGAATATACCCCCTATACTTGGATTTCATAGTTCTTAGTGCAATACTTGTGCACGACATGACAAGAACACAAGGAGCCCCTATTGCTCCTATCTCCCTAAATATGACAAGGGTCATGCCTTAAGGGCCTGCCTCAAAGTAACATAGTCAAGAAATTGGTCGTTGTTAAGTAACAAATGGATGACAGTAACCATGAAATGGTTCATATGGTGACTCAACAGATGAATACAATCCTCACTCCCTTGATTGAGTTAACTAGTAATGCATGTAACGCATTAACCCAATAAGTAGGGAGGCTTAGTAGCCTTCTGAAAGGAGAGCCTTATTTGGAAAACAATCCACTCTTTATGGGTCAAGCGACTCTAGAGGTCGCAGACATTGGACAACAGCCTGGTCGACCACATCCTCTACAGTATGTTACTACATATGCTGACTGGGACTGAGAAGCTGTATTCTCATCACAATACACAAAATGTAGGATACCAAGTTCTTGTATATCAAAACTAAACTCAGACTCAGAAACAACTTACTGCAAGAGCAAGCAATCGTGTCTATAACAATCCTGGTTATCAGTATCAACTTATTTACAGCACTAGCCCAAGGCAACCTTTGTGGGTCAATCCCCCTGAGCCACAAGTAAGTAGGGCTATCGAACAGGCCTTTGCTAGGTTCAGCTTCAATGTTAGACAAGTATTTCATCCTCAATTTGTGTCCACTTTTCCAAAATGGGTAAACCATTTAGAACTCCCTAGAGGATACAAGATTCCTAAATTTTATAAATTCTCAGGAGAAGGAGGTGAGTCTTATGTTGAGCACATAGCCAGATTTATGAAAGAGTGTGGCGACTTAGCTATTGATGAGTACATGAAAATGAAACTATTTCCTAACTCTTTAACATAGAATGTTTTCGCATAGCACTTAACCATACATCCCCACTCTGTGGACTCATAGGAGCAACTCAAAAGATTATTCCATGAGAAATTCCTTAGGCCTGAAATGAAGGTAGGGTTAATTGATTTGTTTAATATCAAGAGAAGGCCTAACGACAGCATAGATGACTTTTTTAGCCGTTTTAGGCAGATGTGGAGTAGATGCTTTATCCTAATCCTTGAACTTAGATTGGTTAGAATAGATATTGAATGATTAGACTTTGTCATTTGTAAAAATCTAGTGAATCAACAATTTGCTGATATATCTCAATTGGCTGCTAAAGTGTGACAAATTAAGCAACTCCAATAAGAGAAAGCTCGGTTGAAAGGATGGGTGAAGCGAGAAAGAGTGCACATGGTAGAGTATGATAGTGAAATGAGACCAAATCTGAAGAAATTATGGTCGCTGAGTTACAAAACGTGCCACCATATACGTTTCCTACACTGAAACTTAGTAAAGGAAAAGAAATAATGAAATCCCCTAAATGTCAAACATACTCGTTTGATGTCACTAAGGCAGATCAAATAAAATTAACTAAGGGGTATATTCTTCTATTGCCTAGTGAGATTAGAAATAAAGTTTAATGCAAATATCATAATTACAAATATTAGGGATATGATCCAGACTGGAATCAAGGTAGGTAGACTAAAGTTTATTGACAAGAAAAGTTAAAGATGAAAGTTGACACCAATCCATTCAAGTTGTAGGCTCGATATGTTGTGCCATAAAATCTCCAAGTGTGGATGATCAGGGTGGATTTCAGTGCTAAAACTAAAGAATAAAAATGGCTATAGAAATTAGTTAATGTATCAAAGGTTGAACATAAATACCCCAAATCTGATGAGACTACGCTCTAATTCTTGAGAAGAATGGATGAAGTTAGACATCAAATTTAAAATGTGCCATGTGTGCTAGATGGTGTACAAGAAGCATGACAAGGAGAATATCACTATGGCAAAAAAAAAAAGTGATCAATGTCACTATCCCTAAGACTGCTGTAATAGGGTTGCCACAAAAGGCAAGTGAAAAACCAAGGATGACTTATTTCCCAAAGCAGGTTCATTGGTTGATGTCGACTAGGATCAAACTCTAGGAAAGCATAAGGTAGTTAACTTTGAGCCTTTTGCTCCTTCTACTGAAACTCTACATAACAAAACCAGAGTTCCCTCAGCAAATGTACATATTGACAAATGGAAGCGAAATGCAAGAGAGTACCACTAAATTTTTACTCTTGCAAGAGAGTGCAAGGTTGATTTTTCTTACTCTTACGGTCCTCACAAGAATTATCAGCCTCTCACTCACACATTAAATCGACGCCAACAAAGGGAGAGAGCATAGGCCAAATAGACTCTAAAAAAGGTGTCACAGTAGGCAATGAATCCCAGATTCAATAGGAGAAAGGGATCTGATGACAAGTCTATCGACGGCAACATAACTGATCAGACTTAATGTCGTGTGCACACAACTACTAATCTTGAATGTGGGTATGAAGCCAATCCACAATACCATCCTAACTAGAAGAAGATGCTATTGGTGTCAAATTGGAGGATTATATAGATACAGAACTAATTAATAAAAAGGAAGAAAAGACAGGGGGCAAGCAGCTGATATAAATCTTGTCATGATTCTGCTTGTAGAGTTTGAGGGTGAAGTTTAGTTAATGAGGAAGAGCTGAGTCTAGAAGAGCCATGGGCTTATGAGAAATCAATGATCATTGTATTCAGTAGTGTAGCCGAATTTGAAGAGCCTAGTGAATAGATGAAAGATCATCTCAAACCACTGCACATCAAGGTGCATATGGAGGGTGTTCCTATTAACCGTGTGCTCATTGATGGTGGAGCTACGGATAACCTGATTTCGAGCAAGATGTTCAAAAAACTGGTGATGAGTGTAAAATACATTTATCTTTTGGATTTATTTATTAATATTTTTAATTTATTTTTATTTATTTTTTGTTTATTTTGTAATTTATAATTATCTCTTCACCTAGTCATATTTGAATTTTTAGGATAAATCATTAGATTTTGTGCAAAAATAAGAAATTCCTAAAGATAAATATTTGAAGGATTCTTATCTTATTCTTATATGTTAATTAGAGTTCTAATTGGACACAAAATCTTAGATTGGAGATTGGATAAGGGTTCTCAAAGAGATTTGATTTGGAGCAAAATTTAGATTCTCACACTATCATAATCATTTCTCATTAATTGAGTCATATCTTGGGCTACAAAGATCAGATTGACGCACCATTTGTGTCATTGAAGCGCTAACAAAAAAATCTACAACTTATCTGTTGAGATCGAGGGCAAATTCAGCAATATTAAGGGTGATGAAAATCGTACAAGTTAGATACAAAAAGCTATTAGCTTTTCTATAAAAAGGAAAAAATGAGTTTAGTAAAAGAGCTCTCTTTTAGTTCAGAAAATACACTAAAAATATAGAGTTTTGGAGGCTCAAAGAAAATGAGAGGATGAGCCCTATAAGAGGAGGAGGAGCCGTCATGAAGCTCTAATGGAGTTGGAGATCAAATCACCATTGAAGGCACTTTGGTTTTTTCTCTATGGTTTTATTATGATGAATTCTCTTTCCTCTTCCTATCTCTTCTTCTCTTTTGTCATGAGTAGATTAATTCGTGTGTTTCTATGGTGAAGATGTGACTTGATTCAATCGACATGTATTGAGATTGAATTTTTAATTAATTTCTTTTCTATTCAATTTGAGTGCTTATTATGGTTCTTAATACTTTTATGAATTGATCACTCATAAATTGATCTAAGAGATATGTGCAGAATTGGAAGGTTTGCATATAACTTAAACCATAAATAATAAGTGTCATGATTTATAATTATCTAGGAATAGAGATTATAGATTGTGTGGGAGAATTGTGGTATTTTTCATGAGAATCCATAGAGTGAAGGTCATGCCTTTAAGAGTTATAGTTTAGATCAAGGAATTAACTAGGCTTTAATAATTAAATAGAATTAACTCGCCAAAGAATTAAGTTTTAATTAATCAAGGGATTCTCCCTATCAATCGAAAGACTAGAAATTAACTAGAAATTAAGGGAAACTCTTGCCCATTCGAATGAGTTGCTATGTTGAATGTGCAGGTGGGTTCTGTGAAAAGGAAGGCACAATTCGTGGTTGTGCCATCCAAAGCTAACTACAATATGTTGGTAGGACGAGATTGGATTCATGTAGTAGGAGATATACCTTCAACTGTTCATCAAAAGCTAGTTCTCTAGAATAATGAGGGCAATGTCGAGATAGTTCCTACAGACGATAGTCCATACTACATTTAATAGTGCTACACTGAGTTCAAAGAATACAATCTAGTGATTCAGCTAATCGATCTAGCAAAAGTTAGATTTGACCTAAGAGCCACAGGTATTAAACTTGACCATACAGGATTTCGCATCATCCCACTGGCTGACAAATGGCCAAGGATGAACTATGAGCTTTGAACAACATTTGAAGAGGTTGTCGGTCTACATGGCCGATAGAAATAAAGGGGAAAAGAAAAACAAGATCCCTCACTATGTACCATTGGAGGATTGTATTTTTTTATCATTCACCACTCAAGGATAACACTAAAGCCATAGAGGTCCAAGATCTAACAGAAGAAGTTAACTTGGGTGATGATGAGTCTGATCAACCAACCTTTGTCAACAAACAACTTCCTACAGATCTCAGATAGGCATTTATTGCCATATTGAAAGAGTATCAAGAATGTTTCACTTGGGATTATAATGAAATTCCAAGATTGAGTTATAACTTAGTCGAGCACAAACTACCTTTAAAACCAGGGTACTGGCCAGTAAAACAAGCAATGAGGTGTTTTATTCCTAAAGTAATTCAAACGATAAAAGAAGAAATTGAGAGGCTACCTAAAGCTAGTTTCATCATAACCGCTAGATATCTGGACTAGATCTCAAACATTGTCCCAGTTAGAAAGAAAAATGGTAAGCTTCGGATTTGTGTAGATTTTCGAAATCTCAACATAGCGACACCGAATGATGAGTATCCTATGCCAACTTTAAACATGTTAGTGGATGTTGTTTCCTACCATGATGTATTGACTCTAATGGATGACCACTTTGGATATAACCAAATATATATCGTTGAAGAGGACATCGCCAAGATAGTCTTTCAATGTCCGGGGGCCATTGGAACTTACGAATGGGTGGTAATACCATTTGGATTGAAAAATGTAGGTACTACATACTAGCTGGCTATGAATACCATCTTTTATGACTTGTTAGGAAAATTCATAGAAGTTTACATTGACAACGTGGTGGTGAAATCTAACTCAAACTAGAACCACTTGTTGAACTTGCAAAGATCCTTTAAGCGGATAAGGAAGTATAGCTTGAAGATGAATCCAATAAAGTGTGTTTTTGGTGTCTTAGCCGGGAATTTCCTTGGTTTTCTCATGCATAAGAATGGTATTGAGATTGACAAGAACAAAGTGAGATTGACAAGAATAAAGCCAAGGCGATTATGGAAACTACACCAGTTCAGAACAAAAAGGAGTTACAATCTTTACTAGAAAAGATTAATTTCTTGCGACATTTCATATCAAATTTGTAGGGCAGATTGAAGATTTATTCTCCACTTATAAAATTGAAGAAAAAGAATGAGTTTAAATGGAATAAGGATCATTGAAAAACCTTAGACAAAATCAAAAGGTATCTATCAAATTCTCCTATTATGACTCCTCCACAAGTTGGCAGACCATTGAAACTTTATATTTTTACTACTTATGATACCATCAGAAGCTTTTTAGTTCAAGATGGAGAAGATGGCATCGAGCGGTCAATATTTTACTATAGTCAGATGCTAGTCAAGGCTGAGAAAAATTATAAAGACGTAGAAAAGTTATGTTTAGCCTTGTACTCTTCATGTATGAAATTGAAATATTACTTGCTATCGACTGAAGTTCATGTCTTTCATGATGTTAATATTATTAGCAATAGAATTGGAGATGGGCAATTGTGCTATCTAAATCTGCTTTGCAATATGTACGTAGAAAATCCATAAAAGGACAAGTGCTAGCTTAATTTGCAGTCGACCATCATTCCAAGGACATAATTCCTTATGTTGGCCTTAAATCGTGGATAATGTATTTCTATGGATTTAGCCATTAGAATGGTTCAAGAATTGGTATTTTTATACTAACAACTTAAGGGAATCCGATTAAATTTAGATTCCATATTAGTCTATGAACAGCCAATTTTGTCCAGGGCATTGTGTTAAAAAAGAATGAAAATTTAAAAAAACTAAAAAAATTAAAAAAATTAAAAAAAAACTAATGTGTTTAGATTCATTGTATCACTAAGTCCCACATCGGAGAAGTCATGCTCCTTCTTTCCCCCCATTGCCCTATATATAGAGGTGGTTCTCAATTGTTTTAGGCATCCAAAAATTTTGGCACTTGGGCTTAATACTAAGTATAAGAGCCCGAGAACTTTAGTAATTTTTTTACTTGGGCTTAATACTAAGTATAAGAGCCCGAGACTTTAGTAAAAAAAATTTCTTGCAAATGGGTTGCTTTTCAAGGTTTGATTTGAAAAGAATGCGTGGGGCTCTGTGCAATAACTTCTTTGAGCATAACATTTTTTTACGCCTTGAAGGTAAGCTTGCTTATTTCAATTTATTTTTTGTATTATTATTATTTTTATAAGTGTTGTTCATTTTTAGCTTATTCATTTGTTAGTTTAATTGGTTTATTTATTTATTTATTTTTGCATAGTTTTTATTTTAAAATTAATTCAAGAATGAATCGGTACTAGTTGAGTTGAGACAGCTTGTTAATCGTACACCTTTTAGAATCATCTAAGTTGTGACAGCTTGATGATTCAATTTTTTTTCAAAAATAAAATAAATCATTAATCCATAAAGAATCAAAACCTCTTCTTAAATAAAAATAAATTTCATTTAATCATAACAAACTTGATAATCAGTGACTGATGTCTCTAGCGTGACACGAGCTTCACCTATTCAATCCTTAATTTGATTAACAGAGTCGCGACGACTTATTAATTCAAATTTTAAAAAAAATAATTAAATTGTTTCTTTTAAAAAACTAAAAAATAAAATCAATCAATTTTATTTTTTCTAGATAATTTTAAATAAAAAATTTGTAACAAATTTGATAATTAGTGGGTGACGTCTCTAGCGTGACGCGACTTTCACCTATTTAATCTTTAATTTGATTAACAAAGTCGCGATGACTTGTTAATTCAAATTTTCAAAATTTATTTTTTAATTAAAATCAACCAACCCGCAATTATTTTCTAGAGAACTACGTGACTTTGAGTTTCTCATTACACTTGAGGATACGTAGGAGCGGAATCCGTATTCTGTCAAGCCAAAAATTTATTTTTCATAATCCATTTATTTCATTTATTTCTTTTACAAAAAGGGTAAAATAAATATTTTCAAGGATTATTAAGAGTTTGCATAATTAACTTAAGGTACCGTCTTAGGATGGGTGTGTTAGAGGTGCTGTGGGATTAAGTTTTCACCCTTCCCTATGCATAACCAACTCCCGAATCCAATCTGATTCCAAAGACCATTTTCTAAAAAAGTTTTCTAATTTTTTTTAATTTAAATAAAATTGGTGGCGACTCCATTTTCATTTTCTAGAACCCTATGAGTCGTTATGCTATTTCGCCACGATCCACGGTCGCGACAGATGGCAACTCCACTGGGAATATTTGGAGAGTCAGGCCTATTATTGTTAGTTGTGTAAATTATTAATGGTCTCTATTTATTTATTTTACCCATTTTTGTTCTTTTTTTGTGTTTTCTTATTTGTTTGTAAATAAATTTTATTTAGTACTTTTATGTAAATATCTGATAGCATTATCCTATGTATATTGTGACTTGTATATATACCTTATGCCTAATTGTTGAAACCCTAAGGTAGATCATTGTTGGTTGGCTATTGTATATATGTTTTTTCAGGTTGGGGGTAATTTTTTATCTTTTTAAATTTTTGTACAGGTTTGTATGCTCCTTACACATACTGCACTTACACGTTTATCACACACATTCGAGTGGGGCCCTATACCCGGGTCTGAGTGAAACCGAAGTTAGGTAGAGGTTGCGTAGTGGTAGTCATTTTAGATATACATCATGTTTGGTTATCGCGAAAATCTCATTTAGAGTGTGTCTTTTTCACGAATATCCCACACCTAGTGGTTTACTCACTGTTTGTGGTCAATATTCTGAAATGGGACTTAGCTCTAAAGGCCTTTAGAATAGAAGAGACACCCAATGAAAGTTCTCACGAATTAGAAAGACCAATAAATCCTTTGGATAGAAATCTTCAAGTTTAAGGTCATCCCATTAGGACACAAAGGGAGCGTACTTTTTCTTTGTCTCTTTCTCATGCCATTCATTCTTGTATTTAAAAAAAAAATCATCTTACATTTTCATTCCTAGCAAAAAATAAAAAAATAAAAATAAATAAAAATAAATCTTCTTTATCTATCTATTCATCATGTCATTCATTTTTGCATAAAAAAAATACATCATCTCGCATTCTCATAACATTCCTGACATTCTTAAAAGAAAAAAATCATCTTGCATTTTCATGTCATTCCTAGCATTCTCAAAAAAAATCATGCATTTTCATGGCATCCTTGGCATTAATAAATAAATAAAAAATAAATCATGCATTCTCATAAAAAAAATCATACATTTTTATGGCATCTTTAGCATTCTAAAAAATGATATAAAAAATCATGCATTTTCATTCCATGCATTTGAAAAAAAATGTTTTCATTTCATTCATCTCATCTTATGCCTGACATTAATCTCATTCATTTCATCTCATTCCTTGTATGATGTTACCGTGTTCAGCAACCATTGTGCGACTAAGGAAAGAAGACATCAATCAAACCCGAATTCACAATACAAGGGCTCGAGCAAGGTTTACAATAATGGCAGCTGAAAGAGAAGGCAGAAACTTGAATATGGAAATCGATGAGATTAAAGGAAGGATAAATGAAATAACAGAATCTCAGAGAAGAATGGAAGAAATGTTGTTGGCCATGAGGGAGACTCTCACCTTGATTGGGGCGGCCGGAAGCACAGGAGTGACAGGGGCACATCTGCGCCTACCAACTATCAATTCCATGAGGACAAACGCCAGGATCACCACTGAAGTGCCTATTGTGGGAAGAACCTCAAATACTGCACCACTAGTGATTCCTATCAGAAAAGGGTATCGTTCTTCAGAGGATACTCGAAATGAGATTCATGGTAATGCTGAATTTACATGAGAACAACCACATATGTCCATCCCATTGGCAACAGGATTTCTTGCTGGGAGTAGTCATGCGACAATTCAGAAGGATAAAATGAAAGAAGAATAGATGGAAAAGATGGAAGAACAAATCAAAACAATCAAGGGCCCCAGTGCTTATGGACCGCTTAGAATAGAAGAACTGTGTCCTACCTCAGATGTCGTAATCCCTAAAGACTTCAAGATTCTTGATTTTTCTAAGTATGACGGGAGTGGTAACCCTCGGTTTCATTTGATCAGTTATGGAACCAAGATGGCTGTTTGGTCCAAGGATGATAAGTTTCTCATTAACTTTTTTCACGAGAGTCTTACAGGCCCCGCTTTAGAGTGGTATCTTCAATTAGACCTCCTTAAGGTTTCTCATTGGACGGAATTGGATGATCTATTCATAGATCAATACAAGTTCAATCTGGATGCAGCTCCTACCCGAGAACAATTGGGGTCAATGCAAAAGAAAAATAAGGAAGCCTTCAAGCAGTATGCCCAAAGATGTAGAGCTCTCGCAGCACAAGTGCAACCATCGTTGACATTGACAGAAATGTGCTCATATTTTCTAGGGGCTTTGGGAGCTCCTTATATTAAAACAATGGCAAGCGCTGCTTATCTAGACTTTGCTGAGTTAATAGCTGTCGGAGAAAGGATTAAAATTTTGGTAAAAGCTGGTAAATTGCCAATTGGCAACGATGACAGTAGTTTCAAGAAGGAGTTTTTCCCCTAAGGAAAAGGAATCGAAAGTGAGCTACATGCAAAATCAAAATTGGAAACTCGCCATCTTACCTTGCCTACACCATTCGCCCTCCATCAACTTGAAACCTCTAAACAATTGGAGATCTGAGGAGTTGATTGAAGTGATTGCCATAAAAAATCAGTGATTATAGGCTTATATTAACTTTTTTAAAGCATTAATGTAATAAATTTGCATGGATATCTTGTTTCTTTTCATTTTTGTCACAGTGTCTTTTTTGACATTTATTTTCTTTCGTTTCTTCAAAGTGTCTTCCTTGTGTTTAGACCCCATTGGACTTCAATTCTTGCCTTGATAGATGTCATTAGTCATAAAGTCCATGTGCGCAAGTGCTATTTGCAAAAAACAAAACAAAAAGAAGAATGAATCAACAAAAAAAAGAAAAATAAAAGGGAGCAAAGAAGTAATCACTTGGTGTGCATTATCCTTTTGTCTTTAAGTTAATTTTTTTGTTTTTGAAAATGAGCAATCAAGATTTCAAAGGAAGATTGACCATCTGTCTCTATCCTTCACAAGGATTCATCTTTTCATTATCTCTTGTTGTCCCATTTTGAGCTTAAAAGTTTTCTTCAATAAACTCTGGATAAGGATCACCCCTACACTAGGGGATAGCACAAAACAAAGGTTAATTGTCATGGTGACTATTTTGAAGCATAATGGAAAAAGGGAAAAGGAAGAAAATGTGAAAGAGGCAGAATGAAAAACGAAAACAAAAAAAACAAAAGAAAAACAAAAGAAAAAGAGAATGGAAAGAAAGAAGAAAGAAAATGGAATGAAATGGGCCATGATAAAGGGAAATGAAAGAAAATGAAAAGAAAAAGGGAAGAAATGGGGAACAATAAGAGAAAAGTGTGTTTGAAGGTGCAAAGGCAATTGACAAAGTTTAATTTTGAACAAGGATCCTTAGTCCCATTTAACCCTTAAACACTTGCTTGAACCTTATATCTTTCCTTTCATAACCTCTAAGCTTAGCCACATTACAATCCTTAAAAAATCCATTCTGATTAATGAATGATTGCCTTTATGTTCATAAATTCTAATTTTGAGGCAAAAGGTTGTGCTCATTTAAGTATCTAGTTCATTGTTTTTTTTAAAGAATAAAAAAAGAAAAAAGAAAGAGACTTACACTGAGGCAAAAAAAATTTGTTCTCAATTGCCCCACACTGGGGCAAATTCTTGTTGTCAAATGTCCTACACTGGGGCAACTTTGTTCACAAATGACACACTCTAAGTCAAATTCTTTTTTTGATACCCTACACGAGGGCATTTTTTTGCAGATACTTGATAAAACAATGGTCATGAAGTCCAGTTGTCGAGTAAGGATTAATCACATCCATACTGGGGCAAAAACCTTCTAGCTTTCTTGTTATTTTACTTCTTGTGTCTTTATCCTTTGTAAATGCCCTTTGTGTAGTTATACTCCCAAAATTAGTCAAAAAGTTACTCAGTTAGCAAATATCTTTTCTGTTGTACTTTTGAATCCATGCATATTTGGTACATGATGCTTCAGGTTAGGTGAATATGAGTATAATATTATGATTTGACCATCTAATGGCAATCCCTCGATGAACAATTCAAGCTAAAAAGAACTGAGAAGCTCCAATTAAAGGAAAAAATGATATCTCAAGGGATAATCCGGAAATAAGAGGTACTTAAGCAAAAAAGGAAAAGAGGTCGTTAGATTGAAAGCTATAAAGGATGGTTTAACCAAAAGTTAGAGCCAATGAATTGGAATTACTTAAACTGGGGCAATTTTTTTTGGCAACATTATTTGCATTCAATTGGAAATACTAGGGCAAAAATTCTGAAGAATTAAGGAGAAGACATATTAAAAGAAGTAATAATAGAGATACTGATTGAGTAATCAAGCAGTTGCAGAGAATCAATTGAATGGGGGACAAAGTTAAATATTGGAATAAAATTTTTCTTAAGGACTAAGTCAAGCAAGGGTTCATGATAATGGATGATCATCTCATTAGGAGAGTTAAGAGTGGAAAACAGAAAAAAAAAAAAAAGAGAAAGATGAAGAAGAAGGGGAGAAAGGATGAGTAAGTAGGATTGAGGCTAAAGCACGTGAATGAGGGATTTGATTGGTCAAACCTTTCCAAAGTCATCCTTGGTTCAAATGATTTTTTTTTAATTTAGAAAGGAAAGAGAGAAAAAGAGAAAAAATAAAAAAAAATAAAAAAGGGAAAGAAAAAAAGGAAAGAGAAAAGAAAAAAAAAGACAGAGACAAATAAGAAAAAAAAAAAAAGAAAGAGGAAAATAAAAAAAAAAAAAAAAGAAAAGAAGAAAAAAAAAAAAAGATAAAAAGATAAAAAGAAAAGATAAAAAAAACTAGGAAGATCTTTTCGGGACCTAGTTGCCTATTGTCATTCCGGGACTCAGTTGCCCATTGTCATTTAAATTCTGGGACTCAGTTGCCTATTGTCATTTAAATTTCGAGACACAGTTGCCCATTGTCATTCCAAGACTCAGTTGCCCATTGTCATTTAAATTCTGAGACTCAGTTGCCCATTGTCGTTTAAATTCGGGACGCAGTTGCCCATTGTCATTCTGAGACTCAGTTGCCCATTGTCATTTAAATTTCAGGACTCAGTTGCCCATTGTCTTTTAAATTTCGAGACTCAGTTGCCCATTGTCATTCTGGGACTCAGTTGCCCATTGTCATTTAAATTCTGGGACTCAATTGCCCATTGTCGTTTAAATTCCGGGACTCAGTTGCCTATTATCATTTAAATTTCGGGATTCAGTTGCCCATTGTCATTTAAATTACGAGACTCAGTTGCCCATTGTCTTTTAAATTTCGGGACTCAGTTGCCCATTATTTTTTAAATTTTGGGACTCAATTGCTCATTGTCATTTAAATTTCGGGACTTAGTTGTCTATTATCATTTAAATTCCAAGACGCAGTTGCCCATTGTCTTTTAATTTTCAGTGCATCGACTCCTATCTTCTACTTTCGAGCGCATCGGCTCCTTGTCCTTTAAATTTCTGTCATTTATTTTTGAGCGCATCGGCTCCTGTCTTTTGCTTTTAAGGGCATCGGCTCCTGTCTTTTACGTTTGAACGCATTGACTCCCTGTCATTTAAGTTTCTATCATTGAGCGCATCGCTCTTTACATTGTTTTGTTTCTTGTCGCTCCCGAACAAAATTCGAGTTCATGTCTTTACTCGTTCCTTACAGTGATAACATAAAAAATTACGATTGTTCTTTTTATTTAGTAAGAAACAAGTAAATAGGAGCAACTGTGAATACCCAATTTTATCCAGGTCATTGTGTTAAAAAAGAATGAAAATCTAAAAAAATAAAAAAAATAAAAAAATTATAAAAAACTAATGTGTTTAGATTCATTGTATCACTAAGTCTCACATTGGAGAAGTCATGCTCCTTCTTTCCCCCATTCTCCTATATATAGAGGTGGTTCTCAATTGTTTTAGGCATCCAAAAATTTTGACACTTGAGCTTAATACTAAGTATAAGAGCCCGAGAACTTTAGTAATTTTTTTACTTGGATTTAATACTAAGTATAAGAGCCCGAGACTTTAGTAAAAAAATTTTCTTGCAAGTGGGTTGCTTTTCAAGGTTTGATTTGAAGAAAACGCGTGGGGCTTTGTGCAATAACTTCTTTGAACATAACATTTTTTTTACGCCTTGAAGGTAAGCTTGCTTATTTCATTTTATTTTTTTATTATTTTTTTATAAGTGTTGTTCATTTTTAGCTTATTCATTTGTTAGTTTGATTGGTTTATTTATTTATTTATTTTTGCATAGCTTTTATTTTAAAATTAATTCAATAATAAATTGGGATTAGCTGAGTTGAGACAGTTTGTTAATCCTACACCTTTTAGAATCATCTAAGTTATGACAGCTTGATGATTTAATTTTTTTTCAAAAATAAAATAAATCACTAATCCATAAAGATTCAAAATCTTTTTTTAAATAAAAATAAATTTCATTTAATCATAACAAACTTGATAATCAGTGGGCGACGTCTCTAGCGTGACGTGAGTTTCACCTATTCAATCCTTAATTTGATTAACAGAGTCGCGATGACTTGTTAATTCAAATTTTTTTAAAAAAATAATTAAATTGTTTCTTTTAAAAAAATAAAAAATAAAATCAACCAATTTTATTTTTTTTACAGAATTTTAAATAAAAATTTTATAATAAATTTGATAATTAGTGTCTCTAACGTGACGCAAGCTTTACCTATTTAATCTTTAATTTGATTAACAGAGTCGCGTTGACTTGTTAATTCAAATTTTCAAAAATTATTTTTTAATTAAAATCAACTAACCCATAACTATTTTCTAGAGAACTACGTGACTTTGAGTTCCTCATTGCACCTGAGGATACGTAGGAGCGGAATCCCTATTCTGTCAAGCCAAAAATTAATTTTTCATAATTCATTTATTTCATTTATTTCTTTTACAAAAAGGGTAAAATAAATATTTTCAAGGATTATTAAGAGTTTACATAATTAACTTAAGGTACCGTCTTAGGATGGGTGTGTCAGGGGTGCCGTGGGATTAAATTTTCACCCTTCCTTATACATAACCGACTCTCAAATCCAATCTGGTTCCAAAGACCATTTTCTAAATAGGTTTTTCATTTTTTCCTATTCTAAATAAAATTTGGTGGCAACTCCTAACAATTTATTTTGTTCGCCGCTCCCGCCGCAATCACGGTCGCAACATAGTCGTAAATGCTCAAACAATGATGTTGAATATGAAGCCTTAATTGTTGGCCTCGAGATTTTGCTACAAATAGGTTGTATGAATGTCGAAGTCTTAGGTGGTTCTTAGTTAGTCATAAGACAGATGACTTGGCAATACAAGTGTGTTAATGAAAACCTAGTCAGATACTTTGTGATGGCTGCTAGACTAGCCTATGAGTTTGAAGATATTGTATTCACTCATGTCATAAGAACGTCTAACAAAATTGCGAATGAGCTAGCTCAAATTGCTTCTAGGTATAAAGTGTCAAGTATGACCTTGACCCAGTGGATTGAGGCTGACACTTTGTTGTCACCTTCGAAGTATAGGGAAGTAAATTTGATCAAGGTTGACAACAATGTGGATTCAAATGATTGACTAATACCATTGATAAAATACTAAGAGAATTTGAATACACAAATTGAACGAAAAATAAGACGAAAGGCCCTTAACTTTGTTCTTGTCAAAGGAATTCTATATCACAAGTCAATCGATGGTAGTTTATTGACCTATTTAGGTGAGAAAAGAGCTTACAACGCCATGACGAAAGTTCATGAAAGAATATGTGGAGCCGATCAAGTAGTAAATCAGATGAATTGGCTACTACATTAACAAGGATACTTTCGGCCTTCTATGTGGAAAATTTGTGTTGAATATACAAGAGTCATGTTTAGAATGCTAAAAGCATAGCCCAATACAACATTTGCTTGCAGACTAATTGCATTCAATTATCAAGTTATGGTTATTTAGGGGATGGGCTATGAATATTTTTTGTCAAATACACCCACCTTCCTTTAAGGGGCATCAATATATCTTAGTAGCAATTGACTATTTTACTAAATGGGTAGAAGTTGTGCCCATGAAAGATGTTGCTCAAAAGGACATGATCAACTTCATTGAGAAAAACATACTTTGTCATTTTGGGATACTAGAAACTATCACAACTGACCAAGGTACAATCTTTATAGGAAAGAAGGTGTCAGAATATACATAGTCTAGAGGAATAAGGATGTTGACTTCTACACCTTACTATGTGCAAGCAAATGCCTAAGCAAAGGTTGTGAACAAGATTGTCATCAATCTTCTTAAGAAACATATCGGTCGACATCTAAGGGGCTGGCATGTGGTGCTAGACCAAGTGTTATAAACTTGTCGAATGTCGTCCAAAGAATCGACAAGTATAACCTTATATAAGCTAGTTTATAGCCAAGTGGCCATTCTACCAATAGAAATAAATATCCAATCTTTAAGGGTACAAAAACATGAATCTTTGCCTTTAGAATATTATTAGAATAAAATGTATGCCGAACTCAATAACCTACCAGAGGAACGTTTGATGGCGTTGGACCATCTTATTCAACGTAAGAATAAGGTTGATCAGATTTGCAACAAAAGGATCAAAAGTCAAAGCTTCATGGTAGGTGACCTAGTTTGGAAGGCAGTTCTACGTATCAATCATCCCAGCCACTCTTATGGAAGGTGGAGTCCTCATTGGGAAAGACCATTTAAGGTAATACATTCTTATTCTGGTAATGCATATCAATTGCAAGATGTGCAAACTGGTCAATTTACTAATTCTATCAATGAAAATTATTTAAAATAGTATAGGCCAAAAATGCATGAATTAAGAGTATAAGTTTAACAGTACCAAAAACCAAACACAAGGCCATCCCAAAACAAAGAAACAAAAAATTGTTCATCAATAATTCCCCTCAATTACAATTAACCTCCCCCGCCACATTCATACCTTTTCCAATCTTTTTGGAATTTTAAATAATTTTCCTACTAAGTCAACTTGCGATTATCCTTATCGCATAGGCATTTTTGAGTTCCAAGTATACGCCAACATACATGGCGCGAAGAGAATCCAATGTCTGTTTTAATGTGGAGGCTTCTTCTGGATACACCTTCTCTTTTTTCCCAATCTCTTGACAAATGGATTCTTCATCCCAGAGTAGGTTTCATAGCAACTTCGCTTCTTCTTCCTTTTGATGCAAGGTAGCACGCATCTTAGCAATCTTTTGGTCTAGCTTGACTAAACATTCTTTCCCTTTATCATGTTTTGCTATCTTCCTGCGACCTGCCTTGAATTCTTCTCAGTTGGCATTAATCTTCGCTTTTAGAGGCATACTCTAACAAGTATATTCATTGAGATGAGAAATGGCTTCTTTAGCAGCATCATAGGAAGCAAAAATGGAGTGACACTGAGCACTTGGATACTACATAGACTTGTGAATTCTGCGAGACAAAAGTGCATCTTCAGTATAATCAAAGAAATCAAAGAAATCAAAGCAACCAAGTAGCTTTGCCCATGAATCTACATCATTGGCAATGGTTCCTAGAGGTTTCTGTAGTAGGATGTTATATCCCCAATGAACCTCATGTGACTTATTTGGTTCTCAGTGTTGGTGTATGTCCTAGAGGCCAATTTATTTTGACCATACTTACATACATTGTATTATGCTATTTATTTAATACATAAGACATTTCATTTATTTTTTTATTTGTTATAAACATAATAAAGTCCTTAGAATAGTAAGTTTAATACCATAGAATATCAAGTAGATGAATTGATTGTGAGATCTTATTGGATAGAATCAGAACACTATTCTTAAATGTCCCTAGTCAAGTATTCTTGTTAATTAGGACAACAATAATGTATTGAGACTAGTATGTGCGTAGACTGATGACCACATCTCACGGGTCATGGATATGATATATCAAGTCTTCACATAGATACATATTAGAGTAATGATGTATTGGACTAACCCACCATAAGAATGCTGTGTGGATCGTTACATGAGTGTCATAAGCGATTCTCAAAGTGACAATTGTGTATGTGGTCCTTTGACCTGAAATCACTAGGATTCCTACATGAGGAGTTGTATGTTTTAATGCCATCAAACGTCATCTATAACAAGGTAACTATAAAGTTAACTATTGGACATACCGCGAATCATGCAGAGAGAAGTGAGTGACTTAGATGGGATTTGTCCCTCCTACATAACAAGAGTGATATCTTCGTGCCCCTGATTGAGTGAGACTGCGAAATGCATGGTTATGCTCAAATGAGTTAGTATAAGATATCGATCTCATTTTGTATTACTAAGTCCACTCAAATATCAAGAAAAGAAAGATTGAACTATACAAGGGTGACATGTTCCATGCCTTATGTTCAATCTAGATATCTGGACAAAAGCACTAAATTATGCAGAAACATTGGTCATGGAAAGGTTATGTTAGATAACTAACATTCTCATTACTTAGGTAGCAATGATATGTTTCTAGATACCACTCACTGCTTATAATATTAAAATAAGATTTTAATATTAATGCCAACATCATGAGAACTTGCAAGGTCACACACATAGAACAGACTACATTAGAGCAATTAGAATCCAAGTTGGACTAGGGTTTAATCGTGGGCCAGACTCATAACAGATGAGTCCAAAGTTACACTGCTAAACCTACTACTACTCTTACTCATATAAGGCAGTCACTATTATAAATAATACTATTACGGGGTTGTTAAGGAGCATCAGTTACAAAGTCTAGCCGCACCCTAACAGAAATAGTGAGTGAGAGTGTGACATGTTTCTCTTCTCTTCATAGCTAGCATTGTGCAGGAGACGTGAGACTCCAAGATCGCAAACGTTGGATATTTGTGAGTCTGTTCGTGTGGAAAACGTAGAGGTACCGTCGTTACTGCGGTGCTAGTGATTTGCTTGATCGTTTTTCATCTGGTTTCAAGAGGTAAACTTGAAAAATCACGTTCCATGACTCTCTTTTCGCATTGATCCTTGGTGGGAATCTTTTTTCCACTATGCTTTTGTTCTCGAATTTCATAACACTCAGGAGACCTGTTTGTTGGAGAACTCTCAAGCGCCTTACTCCATACTTTTTTTAATATGGTCAAATCCTTCTTTAAGATGCTATTAGACAAGTATGAGTATGATTCATGTAGACACAAACCTTTAAGACTACCCTCTTTAGAGGAGGAACTGTTATCTACATCATCTTCTCTTGTTTTATTTTGGCCAGTTAGAGTTGGAGGAGTTATAAAGATGGAATCGATTTCAACTTCAATAGCAACAATTTCTCTTTCAATAATAAAAGGTTCATGTGGTGCAACTCAAGCAATATCCATTGTAATAGGATCCTGAGCAGGTATATTTTCCTCTTCTACTTCTTTATTTAGAGGAATTATTTCTATGGGCACTTGGGGGGCAACAGGTGTTGGCTTTGGAATGATAAAAGATAACTCACCTTCGGGCATCAACTTTGCTGGTGGTGGCTCCAATAAGCCATCATTATCATTAGATTCTTCTTCAGTCACCCTTTGTTTCTATCCCTGAGAAATAAAAAAGGATCTGCTAAGTGATAATGCATACAAAATGAGATGCCTTAAAGTATGAGGCAAATTGACGTACAATTATCACAACTCCAGTAAACCTCTCTGGAGGGATTATTGGATTTCTAGCCACAGCTTGAATGTTTCTCTTTCCCTAAAAAGAATCAAAGGTAAGAAAAGCAAAGGTGCAAGGAATAATAATAAAGAAATGCATTTTACACTAGTTTCAACAACCTTATTTGATCTAATCTCTTTTAAAGGAGAAGTGTTTGTTTTGTCCTGCAAACATAAAAGGATGAAATCAACTATGCATGATGGAGGCATTAGAAGACAAATCACTAAAAGAATTACGTACTAGTGAGGTATTAGGGGAAATGGAGGATGAGGAACGGGATTACCTACCTTGTAACACAAAAGAAATTACATCACACAAGTCTAATGAATTAAAGCAAAATACCAAGGTAAAACTACCTGTGTTGGCACATTCTAGCGTGGTCAACGAGTTTGTTAAGCTGAACTAGTGGTTTACGGAGGCCTTGTTGGCGTCCCACTTCTATCAGATAGATCATCCATCCCTAGTTGGAGAGAAATGGCTTCTTCAACTCACTCTACTGCAAAGAAACAAACAAATTAAAGACAAGACAAGGTGTGTTTGTCAAAACAATGCATAAAGAAAGAAGAAGACCACTATATGGAAATAACAGGTCATCAACATAGAGAGCAAATGAGAATGAAGCATTTGGAAAAGGCTTAAGCTTAAAAGGCCTGAGAAAGGTTAACAAGCTAAGTGTGGCAATTAACCACCTAGCTTTACACAATTTTCAAAATGCTTTCTCCTATGCTCAAGGAACATAGGATGAACTCTTTGTATTATTCCCTTTATGTCACAATGATCCCATCGAGTGAGATAGTAAGCTTGAAAATCAACAATCTCCTAACAATGAACTATGTTTGATTTGAAGGAAGAATTACTTGTCTACACAAAAAAAAAAAAAACATTGAATCAGTTGTGCAGTAAAAGAAGACCACTAAGACTTAAACTCAGATGTAGCCAAATGACATGGCTTGAAGTTGACCAAACCAAAATTCTTTCTATTATTAACATCAAAGTTCAGAATCATCTGCACCAAGTTCAAGTCTTTTCAGGATAGCCCTAGTGGTAGCACTAGGAAAAGCGCCTGTATACTTTCTAGGCACAATTTGGGTTAAATCAAATTGCCTAGACATAAAACAAGGATCATGAGAAATAACAGTTGTCTGTGTTTATCTTGGGATGAGAAATAATAGTTGTCTGTGTTTATCTTGGGAAGTCAACAAACATGTGCTGAAGACAGAGAAGATGGGTCCAAACACTTTCCAACAGGCAGCTTGTTTTGTCACTTGTGGATTCAAGAAGTCCTTTAAACCACTGATTACTATATTCTCTCTTTACAAAATGGTATGAGAGCTGCTGATTCTCATATTCATTCAAAGAATATAAGAAAATGAAGAACATGCGCAACTGTTATTCCTTAGACTATTTTCCAACACATCGCATATGGGCTAAATTGATCCGATAACAGCATTGTTTAACATCTGTTAGAAGCTTAAGTTGAAGGAAATCAGCAAACAAACCATTCAGTCACAACTGAAGCAACCAGATAGGACCATCATGATTCTTCACATGTTGTCCAGAATGAAGGTCTAAACAAATTTCATTCAACAATGAATACAGCCTGGCTAACAACTGAGGAGTAAGGCTATATTGTTAGGGATCCATCAACAATGTAGCCACTAGAATTACACCAGGTGAAATTTTAATACTAAAAGGGCATAATACGTTCTTGCAAAGCCATAAGGTCAACAAGGCCATGTATTCTCTATCATCTATAGGTTCTCCCTCTTTACCCATGAAGTGATTAATCCACCTAGAGTAGCTATTGTCTTTTTCTCAGATTTCAATTCTTCTTGAATTGCTACAAACCTAGCCAACGACTTAGAAATTAGAAGAATGGCTGGAGCATCAAGCCTAAGTCCAGTAATGGTCACCACATCGAACAGGGTTTGACCCATAAACCAGTGTTGAAAGGCGAAACCACTAGTGGTGGGATTCCAAAAGGTTATGGTCACTCCTATCATGGTAGGGATGTCTTGGATTTCATACTGGGAAATCTGAATAATGTTATAAATCCCTTTTATTTTCCATTCACTAGCTTTAACAGCTTGAATCCTCTTAAGTCAATCAGTGTATTCATCAGAAACTTGTTGAAAAGTCCTAACGACTCTTTTCTCTATCCAAGGGTACACTGGAATTTAGGCCTTGGTGAAAAAAGGTTGACATTCTTTATTAAAGGGATAATAACTCTCTTTAAGATGGTCAGTCGGAGAATCAGAAGGATCATGGAAATAAAAGCATAGGTAAGAACTATTTCTATTTCTACTTGCTCTGACATAGTAACTTGAGTATCAGGAGTTAGACGAACTTGACTCCTAGAAGCACCTGAAAAAGGCGAGGAATATGGTCTAGAAAAGGAAGGTGTACGACGAGCAAAGCCATGTAAAATTAGAGAGTTTTAAAAGTTAGGGATTTTGAAGAGAACCACAAGAGAAGAGAAATCAGCAAAGAGAGAGAAAAGGAAAAAGGAATGAGGTATGTTGCTATAAATACCTTTCGCAGGGAATGTGGTCAATTTGAATTTTCAAATTATTTTAATTCCTTTATCAATTAAAGAGGAAAACTCCATTAGCACAAAATTTAAATTAGCAATACCAGTTTAAAAGAACCTCTTAGGGAGTGACACTTGTCATTTCAGAACACCAATTTAAAAGAGATTGTTTCTCTAGTCTTGGTTGAATTTATTACTTTATTTTGCATGAGTATTGAGTCTACCATTAACGAATCAACCACTTCAAGAAAACTGCTCGACCATTGGCTAATCAATAAATTCTCAGTTGATTCTTGACGAAAGAAGAATTCATATGTTGTGTTGATTGCTTAGGCCATTACTACACTTTATGGCTAAGTTTTGAGATCATCTTGTCAACAATCGACTCAGGAATTTCTTGAATTTACAAATTGGCCAAAGATCTTAAAATATGATGCTTGATTATTTTGGGCTGAATTGTTTCCATTAATTTGGCCTTTGCAAAATAGTTAAGTAAAAGTAATCAATTACTTCATAATTGAATATATTGTAGTCAGATTTGATCGACACAAGAGATACAGGAGAAAAGGAATTTCATTGATATGTTGACAAATTACAGAAGGATATAAGAATACAAAAAGCTAATACAAAACTCAAAGCTCTACTGCTAAAATTATAATGTGGAATTCTTAGTTGAAATACTTCCAAATGTTGAATTCTATAACCCACTGGACTGGCCTAACCAGTGAAGTAAAGCCACCAAAAAAATCAAGGAATTTTCTTTCCCAAGACTCCAACCCTTCCACACCGCCCCAGCTGATTTAAAGGGAACCAAGGAAGTGGAAGTAAGTGCGCAAACCTTATCGTATAGAGGAATCTATTAGATATAGGCTGGTGAGTTGCTAAACCATATTAGGCATGGCCAAACCCTCGTAAGCATAGCTAGAGTACCTTGGGTTAACCATGACCATGAAAAATGAATCTTCGGAGAAAACATTGGCCTTAGCTAATGAATAAGCATAGACAAAAGAGTACCATGTCAGCAGGCTTGAAAGTGTCAAACAATGATCAAAGGGACTTTTGAGAAAGAAAAAGAAGAAAGTTTGAAAGGAAAAGAATGGTGAACTCAAAGCCATCTTTAATGAAGAATGAGGAGTCATTTTTAAGTTCATTATATAAAGAGAAAGTTGAACGCTTATTGGCCTAACCAAAGGTTTCAAAAGAATAAATGCAAAGTGGAAACGTACACTAGAAACGAATGCATTCAGAATGTGTACGCTTTGAACTTGTTGAGGAGTAAAAGGACATGATGTTTTTCTAAGCATTCATAAGTATGGTCATTTCGCTCAACCACTCTACAACCATACTTACTGGGCATCTATTGGGAGTATAATAAAAAAATTGTGGCACACGTGCTATAAATCTGCATATATCATTACATGACATTTGACAGTACTAAGGCTACTAATAAAGTGCCAAATGGACACTAAGTCTACTGGATGACAGTACTGAGGCTAGCGAGTAAAGGCAGTAATGATGTTGCCTAAGCATTAAAGAGAAATTGCTTAAGTGTTGTCATGATCTACTAAGTGGAGAAGCAATTTCTAATAGTACTTGAGTTAATTATTAAGATAGTATTGATGCTATTTCATGATTTTTTTTATAGTACTGTTATTGTCAAAAGTAAAGGAGATGGTAATATTGATATTACCATAAGGTCGACACCATCTCAGCAAGGTCAACCCAGAGTTATTGAAGTTTGGAGCTAAAGGATGCATAGCGGTAATACTGATGTTGTTGTAGACAACTCCAAAATTGGCAAAGTTCTTGGTGTTAGCCATGACAACCATCACCCAAGAGGGGATGAATTGGGTGATTACAAATTTTTAAGACAACATTAAAAAATTAAACATTTTGAAGTACTCAATTAATAAATGCAGCGAAACATGCATAAATTAAGTTAATATAGAATATAAAGAATGTAGGGAAGAGAGAATTAAACTCAAGAATTTATTCTGGTTCAACCACCAACCACTTGTGACCTACATCCAGTCCTCAAGCTTAACTTGAGATTTTTTTCACTATCTCATAGACTTCATAGGTGTTAGGAAAATATTTGTGCAAGTAAGAGCACTCCTCACACATTGGGATACCTAACCCTTGTTCTATAGCCTCCAACTTTTCAAGCTTCACAGGTGCTTGAAAAACATTTACATTTAAGAGCACTTATAATACCTTTGAGATACCTCACCTTTTGTGTTTGAGTTTCACTACAAGGGATACCTTACCCTTTTCTCTCTTGAGGGATACCTCACCTTCTTACAATGACTTTAAGATGAAGAGAGATATTAGAAACTCTCACAAGAGTAGATATATAACTTGAAGAACAAAGGAATAGAATGATTTTTCAATAAAGAGGTTAAAATATGATTTTGACAATTCACGAATCAAATCAAGTGTTCTAGAGTTGTAAAAGCTTCAACCTACACTTATATATAGAGGCTAAGTGATAAAGTAGCCGTTAATAGTGTTTAAAAATGATTTATTATGAAAACTAGTCATTTATAGTAGTTAAGAGCATTTTCTAACATGTTTTATGTGAATAACAAATCTCTTATTCGAATAAGCCAAATGGATAAATGATTATTGCACTCTAGTTTCAAAAATTGACTTTAAATGGTCACAATTTCTTTATTTCTCATCCGTTTAAAGAAAATAACACTCATTGGAAAGATTTTTAAATCTATTTACAAATGAAAGAAGTTTCAGAACAAAACTCAAAGTATTTTGAAAGTTATGGTCAAAATAATAACCAAATGTCAGATTTTCAAAACTCAAACTTGACTATTTTTCATAGTTTTGAATTATCACTATGACTAGCTTTCAAAACATGTTTCTTGGGCATTTTAGCATGTAAGAACTATTTGTAAAGATTTAAAAACATATTTGAGCACTTTTCTTGTAAAACCTCTATGTTTATATAGGCGAAAGCCTAAACAGAAAATATATCAATTCTAATCCTTAGGCTTTTTGATGTAATTCTAGCTTCCACAAATTTTTTCTCTTCAAATCTTGTAAATGTTTAGAACATCTTATCATTCTCATTCTTCTTGAGTTGAGTATAATTGAGATCTTTTATTTTCTTGTTGCAATGCTCACTCTTGGTACTTGTACTATCTTACAAAGTATTGCTCACTTAAAACAAACATAGTTAGTCCAAATTTATAATTCAATATCTTCATATGCATGATTCATAAATGTATAACTCTAATTAGTCTAACATACATATAATAAGACTGTCATAGACACATCTAAATAATACATTTATCAATTACTAATAGATATGCTCTATATAAGATGTAACAAAAAATACTTTGCACATTTTAATTTAAATAAAGTCAAATCCAATATTAATTCATTATAACTCATATAAAGCATTATTTGATATATTATATAAAGAATGCTACGCATATCTCATTGCATGATTATTAAGTGAAATATAACTAGATAAAGTACATAATCATGCTTGATACATAATATCTCATTAAACACATCTATGTAACATGATCAATATCCTTTTGTAATGCATTTGTCATCCTCAAAACTTAATATATTAAATCATTAGGGCAAAGACAATTCTACACTTGGAATCTAATTCATAATGTCGCATAGCGATAATATTTATGTTGTCGATGAAGTTCATAGAAGGCTTAGTTTTAATGAAGCATGTGACACACATGTTGCCTTTTAGAAGATCTTCGGTTACATAGCGCTAATCGTGAGGCTTACACACAATGGAAAAGTTATCTCCATTACATCTATTTAGATGCCTGAAGTTTCACATGTATACACTTTTTGAAGTAGTGTGCTAATGGAGAGGAAAAAGTAACCACCAAGTACACATGGTGCAATCTTAAGAGGTATCAGATTTATGCAGGATTGTTGGATGCTGAGAGCGGTTACCACATTTATTTATAAATAGGGAGGTTGGGTAACATTCCAAAAGGTCCTAAATACTATACACTCCTCACTCGCAGCAAGAAGACAAGTTACTAGTGACCATCATTTTCATTTTTTCCATTTCTAGATAGGAATTTATCTTCACTTTCTAGGAGCATAAGTAACTCGTAACTTATGAATTAGTTTGTACTTGGAATGACACTGTAAGTGTTTTTTTCAAGTTCAATTCAATTATCTTTTCAATACCTATTATTGAATGGCCCCCAACATTATTTCTTTGATATTCAATGCATGCATAATATGATCACATAGTATCCTTGTTGAATATCGATTCTTAACATTACAAACAAACAATCTAGGCTCATGTCAAACACACAAATAAAGCAACTACAAAAGTTAGATCCTTCTTTTTTGTCAAACGTAAAATGGTTAAATTTTTTAATTTAAGCCACAATTTGATTGTCTAGGTTATGCTAAACTGAGAATAGTTTCCCAAAAAATAAATGTATGAAAAACAACTCCTAAAACACAAACTCTAGTATAGCTTGCAAAGAAAAGAAAATAAGGAGACTAAGGTTAACTAATGATAGTTCAATTTCTGAAGTCAAACTTATTTATTATACTCGTTAGTGAAAGCAATGTTACTTATATATACTCAAGCAAATGTTCCTTTGGCAAAAAAAGTGAAAGAAAAGAAAATCCCAACCCTTTATCCACCTTTCAATTTACGAGGAATTTTACTCATGCATCTACTAATTGTCTAAATCAATTATAAGTAGACTTTTATGGAACAAAAAGTTGTCATTTTTATTTCTTATTTTTCCTCTTTCACTTGTTAAGACGCTCTTGTAATAGCCACCATATCACAATTATGCTCAATAATGTTCCTCAATTTTTTATTTTGAAAAGAATATCATTTAGGTAAACTTTTTTTTTTTTGTAAATTATTCTCACATCCTTTCTAATTTGTATATTAGTACACAAATATCTCCTCTATAATTAAAATTTACAACAAAAAAAAAAGACTTCAATATATTAATATTTAGGCAAAAAATGATCTTTTGGTATCTTATTTTTATTTTTTATTTTAATTTGGTCTCTATTTTTTATTTTTGTCAATTTAGTCTCTTATTTTGCACATTATCAATCAATGTAGCCTTCCATCACAATTATGTCACTTCACTAATGGAATATGCTAACATGACACTAATAGTGATGATGTATCACAAACGGTGATGATATGGATATGATTTGACGATGATATGGTTATGACATGACATCACCATTTAGTGACATATCATCATTTTTATAAGTGGTGTGATGGAATCATGACGAAAGATCACATTGAATAAGAATTTTCAATATAAAAGATCAAATTGACAAAAATAAAATATAGGAGACCAAATTTTTTTAAAAAAATGAGTAAATATATATAAGGGATCAAAAGACCCTTTTTGCCTAATATTTACAAAAAATGGTATAACTTACTCCAAAATATTGCTAGGCCTAATTCATCAACTAAACTGTTAGCTCATGGATGTTTTGTTATTCATAGCTTTGTTCATCCTTATAAGTTGAGAAATTCATTTGATGTTGTTAAAGGTTCATTTTCAAGTCTTCAAAAAAAAATTTCGTAAGGCTTAGGATCTACCATGTGGGTTTTGCAGTGGGGCCAAGAGAAGGGGTGGAGGATCGAAGATGGGAAAGTGGGATGGAGAGCATCTATGAGAATCGAATCTCGTTACTATCTCTGCATATCCCTAACTCTTACTAGTTGAGCTACCAAAGCCTTCAATTTAGTTACATCAAATATAGTTGTACGAACTGAACCAGACCAGTCCACCAGGTCCGATGGGAAAACCCACGACCTGGCCTTTAGACCAGTCCTATCCTTGGTCACAACGGGTTTTCTAAGCCATCCGATCAAACACGGGTGACCTGTCTACCTGCCCGAGTGGGTTGATCTCAGTTTCTCTTTTTTTTTTATCTTTTTATAATTCAAGCTTCAAAAAGACAATTTATAAGATTTAAACATAGTATTTAAAAGATACTTGTAATAAAATACATCTTCACATTAGACCACATGATCCTATTAAATAAATTTCTCAATTTTTTAATGTATATTATTATTTAACAATTTGACTTTAGAAAATCAGAACTAGATAATTATTACTATTAATTTTGTTACATCAATAATATTTTCTTTATATGATATATTTTTCATATTTTTTATATAAATTATTTTTTCCGTATAATATTTTTGTAAAAATAAAATATTTTATTCTTTATTCAGATATTCTGATTCAATCGTTTAACTCATGATCAGACTACCAACCCATTAACTAGTTTTCTAACTGGGTCAACTTTGGGTGTTTGTGTTATATGACATCAAATGAAGACTTTCTTCTCCCTTTTCTCAACATATATGACTAAATAGTGCGAGGACCTACATTTGATCCCAAAATATCCATCACCTAATAGCTCTAATTCATATGATGTTATTCAAACTGGGCATGATGTTATACAAACTGGTGGACGAACCGATGAGCACCATTTTAGTTTAACGATTACTCAGGTTTAATCTTGCCAAGCAATAATTATTAAATTAATTATCTGTCTAGTGCACAATTAAATTGAGTAATTCACTCTGTTTAGGCAAAAATTCGTAACAAAGAAAACTTGATAATAATAACAATGCTGTTACATGCTTAACTATAGTCATTAATTGAACGCACTTTTTTTCCTCGTACATATTCTCTATTCTTAACTTGCTTTCTTTCTCTATTCATAGTTTGAAAGTAGTATCTCTTTTCTTTTTGCTCTATCACATGTGTCTGACCCTCTGCTAATGTTAATAAAGTAAAGCCATAATTGATTTAAAAGAAACATTTGAGAGAAATAACAAATATCTAACATAAATAAACAATAACAATTAAGCTTTGTCACATATTATATATTTATATATAAAGGACCAACCTTTAGACCTTTACCTCGATTCGAGTATTATTCTTGTTATTTATATCCAGGTTGTTCCATACTTCCATTCATCTGTTATATATTCTGAAAACGTAAAATCTTTTTTGACTTCTCTTTGTGTTTGCGAAGGAAATTAAGCACCATTCGAACAGTCAGTGTCAAACTACATAAGAAATTCGTGTCAAAGCAGTTCAGCCAATAGGTGTTGAACTCCTCATCCACTATATAAATTATAATCCCTCTTTGACAACCCTCTAAGGCTCCAAGGCCAGACCAAAAATCTAAAGAGGACAATGACAAAAGTGCACAAAACCAGCATGCATCTTCACTCTGTTGTGCTTTAGTTAGACAAAATTCTGTAGAAATCGAATTTAATTAAAAGAAAGTAGAATGATGCAAAAATCTACAAGTTTTAACAATCATTTTCCAAAAGTCATGCACTTAGTTTGGAATTTGCATAATGCATGAAACATTGAGATTAATCAACATAATTATTGACCTAAGCAGCTATAAAATAGAGTTCCCATTCGATTAGTGGGCTAACATGGCCAACCACAGCTTAACATGCCAAGCTCTTTAACCAATTATGCTAAGCAACAAGCACCTGGTCGACCGGCTTCATTATGGATTATATCATGATAAGGCACACTGAAATTTTAAACTTATACAAACTATTTGTTAGCTCCTTTTGAACGTTAATTGTGCTATGATCGTCAAAGTGAATCAGTACCAGGTAGAACAAAATTTGCTAAAGCAGCTAGTAAGTGATACTTGGACCCCAATTTCTTCGCCAATCAGTATCTCTTGAAAGTGACAGAGGTTGTGGGATTAAAAGCCACGTTTTGGGTTTGACTTTTGCAGTACTTAAGATGATGATAACTTTGTTTACTCGGATTGCAGTATTTCAGGTTTTGGTATATGAAACTTTTTTTTGCCGACTAATCTAACTTTTCATACCTTTCTAATTACTATTAATTAGAAGGATAATGAAGGAAAAAGTTCATGATAACGAATGATCTTTGACCACTAATTGGGGTATTGTTATAAACACCTGTCGTCTATTTAAAAAGTTAAATCATTCTCTTAATAGTATTCTGTTCCTTTTTTTTATGTCAAATACAGAGAGCGGAGAATGAAAACTGATAGTACCCCTATCCTTAATTAATTACTAATTGAGTAAGTCCCATTAGCAATAAATGTGCACTTACATATATTCACACCTTTCAAATTACTATTAATTAGAAGGATCATGAAGAAAAAAGTTCATGATAACGAATGATCGTTGACCACTAATTAGGGTATTATTATAAACACGTGTCCTCTATTTAGAAAGTTAAATCTTTCGGTTAGAGAAATTCTTATTCTGTGAAAGTCCCATACAGAGAGGGGAGAATGGAAACTGAGAGTAACCTACCGTTAATTAATTAAATAATTATATATTCTCTTACAAATTCTTCTTAATAATCTTACTAATACTAAATAAAAAAAATATTAAATAAAAAAATAAATACATCTAATATTTTAAAAACATAAAAAATATTTAATATTTTTTTTATTTAATAATTAAGAGAATTAATAAAAAGATTGAGTAGGAAGATAAATTATTTCTCTAATTAATTACTAATTGAGGGAAATGGATCCCCTGCAGCTGCAAAACTGTAGCAATCTTGACCGTAAAAAATATTTGTTGTAACGCAAAATGCTAATGAAAAATAGTTTAACAAATTCTAACCATCATATTAGAACTGCACCCTCCATAGTTTATTTTGTAACTGTAGAGGATCGTAATTCACTGATTGAGTATGTCCCATTGGCAATAACTGTGCACTTATATATTTATGTTTGTCCTTCCTCACTTCTTAACATGTAAAGCTAAACAACGATAGAAATATCACTTGACCACAAAATATAAAAAGGATAATAGCTCAATAATCAACTATTTTAGGCTTGACAATATTTTAATTGTTTTAGCATTTTTTATGTATAAAAATATGAAAGAGTTGTGTGCAAATTTTTATAATAAAAAAATATTTATGCAATAAAAGTAAAATACAGAAAATGAGAGAGTAATTAATCTAGTCAAATATGATATATTCCAAAATTAATTAAGTTGTTCAGGTTATTCTACTTTTTTTGGTGGAAATATAAAGAAAAAATAAAATAAAAAAGCGAAACTTAGTAAAGAGTAAATAGAGAATGTTTATACAAATAAAATTTGATTTTTATAGTTTGAATTATTTTTTGTTCTCACTTGTATAAAGAACAAATATTAAATTTATGTCCAAGTTATCTTATCAATATTCAATTCATCCTACAAGGGAAGAGTGCAGTAGGTGAATAAATTAAAAAGCGAGTAGAAACACTACCCAAAAAAAAAGTGAGCAGAAAGAAAAATTAATATTATAAAACTTGAATTTAACTCAAGTTAAAAAAAGTCTTTTAATTTTTTTTAATTTTATATTATGTGTCTATTTTATTAACTTAATAAAATTAAAACAAGTGACTTACAAATTTAAATTGATAAAATAAATAAATAATATAAAATTAAAAAAATTAAAAAACTTTCTTCCAATTAAAACCAAGTTTTGTCCAAATCAAAATTATATGAAATGGAGGTCCTCGAGAAGTATCCAAATTAGTAGTTTAACATAATAGGTCAAAAGGAGTTCTGTGTTCAAAAATAGTCAAAAAGAAATTCTCCTAGTTGACTAAATGCTTGAACGCTTAATTAATCAGGATCGTGTGGTCTGGAGTTTAATATTTATATTTTTATATTAAATAGTGTATATATTTATTTTTATATTTTATTTAATATTATTTATTATATATATTTTTTTATTTTTTTATTTAATTATATTTCTTAAAAATAATATTAACAGTATATACACTTTTTTTAAAAGTGTATAATGAATATTTTCCTTTGGAGTTTGGACCACATTATGTAAGATACTTATATTAATTATTGTACGTGCATGAAGCCGAAAGATACCCTTCTTATATTTTCAAAGAAAAAGGCTCTGCACTATAGAGGAATTTAGAGAAATGTAGAATAAGCATTAATTCAGGTAAAGGACAAAAGTTTAAACCATGTAAGGAAATAGTTATTGGGAAAACTTCTTAATTGTGACAGTATGTGAGGAATTAGTCTCATAAAAATCCTTGTGAGAATATCTTGTTTAAAAACCAAAAATATGAATAAATACACAGTATTTATACATGCAAATTTACATGAAACAAATCATGAGCTATTCTAATGTATCTTTAGTAATAGGAGTACACATTCGAGTACAAAATTAAATTCAAAGAGTTAGGTGATAGAGTTATACAATATTCTAACGTGCCCCCACAATATGGTGGAGGGGAAAACGACACCAATCTTGGAAGGAATGTAAGACTTGGTTAACAAGTTTGTAAGTTGATGGCTTGAAGGAATGTAGGACATGTAACATTTTGAATTTAATAATCATAATATATTTAAAGTATATTATAGTGATTAGATTTAAGTATATTATTTATTATATTTATGTAATTTTTAATATAATATATCTGCATTATATAGAAAATATAAGTTATGAATGAATATATATATATATATATATATATATATATATATATATATATATATATATATATATATATATACACAATATTACATTTCTCATAAAACTATACACACGTCATTTTTAAAAGAAACTACTCAGCTACACTAAGTTAAGCACTCCAAACTCTACTTGTCTTCATTTTCCATAAGACTTCCTCTCTGGAAATCATCATGAAAACACACACAATGGGTGAGAATCACACATTCTCAATAGTTTAATTCATAAATCATGTTATCACAATCATTACAGCCATTTCGAGGGAAAAACACATTTCTAAACTCAAGTCTCATACACATCAAGCTAGAAAGGTGGCAAAAGTCAAAATCATATCATTTCTCTTTTCGAAATATATTCTCATTTATAAGTTTGTATAAAAACTCATTTATCACAAACAGATTTCAAACAATCACCATGCTCACAAAAACACAGCATCTCCATCCCATAAATACAAACACAACAATCTCCATTTTGGAGATACACACAACTGTGGCTACAACCACTATCACACCAGTGGTTACAATCATTGTCTCATCTTAACAACTATTAACGATATTGTACAACCGCCTATACAATCGTACTTCTCATTGATTACGGTAACTGCACCATGCAAATGTAATGGTTGTTATATTGTATGTTTATGTCTAACATGTCCTAAGACAATGATTATGCAATGAGATTAAAATAGTGTTAGTGCAATGTCATGAAACTCGACTATTCTCAGGAACTTCGTTCCTTGTATTTCTCCTGAGTAGTATGGTTTCGACCATTTAATACTACTTGACGATGAATGGACTACTCCACCTCTCAACAATAGGTGTTCACCATCTCATATACCACCTGACAATGTATGGACTATTCCATCTTTCAATAATGGGTGTTCACCATCCTATATACCATTCGCAGATACAGGAAGATAGCAAGTGCGTGAGAAAACATGTAAAGTGGTTTTATAAAATACACACAGCACCACATCGAGTATTCTTCTACACGAGATTTTACCCAATGCTTCCAGCTGCAAGAAAATCCTTCTCCACAAAGGTTTCCATACATTTTTTTAAGAACACTCACATACTCACTCTATGTGCCGTTCCCATCACATTTCAACTTCACAAAGGTAGTGAGGATATTACTCATCTCCACTACTCAACAAACATAAGAAGGATAATACTCACCTCCACTACTATGTTCCACAATCATCTCATGCAAAACAATTACTAATTACTTTCCATAACTAGTTTCACAATTGATTTATATGCATTTTAAGTTCTTTCCATAAACATTTCATTGAATACTTCTAAAAGTACCTCAACACTCTTAAAAGAGCATACATGAGTGATTCCAACACTTAGGGAAACTCATTTCCTCAATTCATCATAATACACAATATATGTATATAGTCATGCCTAATTATCCCACATAATTAGCACTATAAATCCATTTGATTCAACACATTCACACTTTTGTAAATACTCCTATTAGAGTCTCATTACTCATTAAGAAACATAGAAGAAGAAACTACACCATTGAAAGGCTCCATGGCATCAAACACAACTCATATTTGCTTCCAGGCACCCGTGTCGTGGCACATCATGTTTCACGTCACGGTGCCCAACCTTCGGGTTGAAGTATTGGCAGGAAAAGTTGCCCACGCTACGGCGCACGTCCTCTATTCTCCCCCACGCCACGGCACCCCAAGTGTCATGCCACGGTGTGCATAGCAGAACACAGATTCTGCAGAATTCTGCAAATACAGGTAGTATTCCATTGGAACTTATCTCTCTTCCAATCACTCAAACCTCACATCCAAGTGATTTTCAACCTTCCACAAGATCCATCAACATATTGTAATTATTGTACAACTTCAATTTCACAAAAATCAACCAATCACAAACCATTCATCAACCTAAACCTAAAACCCCCATTTTCAACTCAAATGGTAACCAATGGTGTTCAAGTGATGAAAATATGTTCTCATGCCTCCAACAAACCAAAAACATGCTATTCTCAAGCTTTCTAATAATATTCAGGTATTTACTACCATAAACACTAACATCACCCTTTAAAACCCCATTCCCCCATCAAACCAACTCATGAAATATGATGAAGGGAGTGAAAGTAAAAAGTCAAAACAAAGTTTCCCTCTACCTCAAGATCTTGAAGATGAAGCCAAGTCTCCACTTGAATCCTCTTTCTCTTCTCCTTCGGTTTCTCTCTTTCTCTTTTCTCTTCTCTTTTCTATTTTCTTTTGCTTCTCAATCGTAAGCCACTTATAAAGAGAAATCATATTTGGATTCTCACATATAAGTGCTAAAACCTCGATCTGCTAAGAACACTCAGATGTCACCAAATCTGGTTTTCTAGCTTCTAACAAATTCAAAATAAATTTTAAAATTCATTAAAAATCCTGTTGTATAAAAATCACATTTTTCATGTCAGTTGGGGGTCAATCCGACATTAAAACACACAATTTGTATGCTTAAAAATGTCAAACTAATTCTGATTAACCTCAAACTTTAACTGTAGCACAGATCACACATTTGTGACCTGGAAAGAAACTCTCCACATTTATTTCCACTAACTAAGCAGTTTAAGCCACTTCTGGAGAAAATAACAGTTATATTTCACACATAGTGCTACAACAATGTGATTAAACATGTTCAAAAAACCACAAAACTGCACATACATGTTAAGTATGTATTAGACTACCTCTATAATCATATACAAGCCTAATATATTTTCCAAGATGTTACAGAACACCTATAAATCCTTGGCAGCAACTAACTCACGGAGGAAATGGTAGTCAATTACAAGATGATTCATGCGCGAGTGAAAAACAAGATTGGCACATAGATATGAGCCTCCTATGGTGTTAGAATAGATGGTAGGAGGTCCAGTTGATAGAATACCAAGTTCTTGGAGAAGTTGGCAAAGCCATAGGAGTTCGGCCACAATAGAAGCGATAGTATGATATTCCGCTTCAATTAAGGAGCAAGCAATAATGAGCTATTTCTTGCAAGACCATGAAATAGCATTAGGACCCAAGTACACAATCTAAGCTATTGTGGATTTCCTATCATCAGTATCACTAGCCCAGTCAGTGTCACAGTACATTATAAATTAAAAAATGGTTCTTGATTAGATGAAAACCGTGAGCAGTGGTGGCTTTGAGATATATAATTATTCATTTTATGGCCTGCATGTGCATGTCTGTTGGAGCATTCATGTGTTAAGAGAGTTTGTTCACAAAGAAAGTAACACCAGGGCATATGATGGCAAGATATTGAAGAGAGCCCACTAACTTATAGTATTTAATGGCATCATATGTAGAGGCATCATATAAGAAGGTGAGTAAGTATAAAGTGGACATTCATATGGTGACAAGCTTCATATTTGTCATGTGAGCTTTCTGCAAAAAATCCTTTATATAATGATGTGTGTGAGAAAAAAAAACCTGTATAGGTGGGAAAAATTTCCAATCCGAGAAAATGACTAGGTTCACCAAGATCTTTTTAAGAGAATGTCTTGGAAAGAGAGGCCTATAAGGTAGTAAGAAATAAAGCATCATTTCCTATCAAGAAAAGATCATCAACATATACCAAGAAATAGGAAGTAATGGCATCACACCGATAAATAAAAAGTGGTGTATCTAACTTAAAATTTTTAAAACCAAAGAAATCAAAGACTTAGCACTCATTTGAGAACAACTAGGACATAATAACTCTATTTCATTAAAGTTATCAATTGGGTTACTGGATAAATTACGACCAGGTGTTGTGCAATGATGAGATAGAGAGAGAGAGGACATGATCACCTAGGCACGAAGTGAGGGTAGATAAGTTTAGGTTGGTTTTGATTGAGCAGAGAAGGGTGGTGTGTCTTGGACGATAGAGGGATTTCTAGAGAGATTGGATAAGATATGATTTATGGGGCCCATGTGGAAGAGCGAATGAGTAGATGAGGAGAAGGAAAAAATAGATTCAACAAACTATACATAGTAGGATACATGCAATTTTCAAGTGTGAGGATTATAAGCTAATCACTTTAAGCGGGGCAATAACCAACAAAAATGCATGGTTAGGATCTAGGTTCAAATTTATTATTGACATAAGGTTTTAACCAAGGATAACGGAGACAACTAAAGGTCTTGAGGCTAGTAGTTGAACTTGGAAAGAAGATTTCATTTATAAAATAAAAGTAGACAGTTGATTAATAAGATGAGCAGCGGTTGCAAACAATAGGACAAAAAAATGAGGGATAATGAATCATGATTAAGAAGGCATCGAGTTATCTCAAAAGTGTCTAATGATGGTTATTAAATGGGATATACCATGAGATTGAGGAAAGCGTCGTAGTTTTTTGAACTCGCCACCGTTGTCAAAATAAAGACACTATATTGAATTGATTTTTGACTAAAGACTGAAAAATTGGAAAAATGGTTGATACATCTTATTTTTATTTAAGAGGATCCAACTAGACATATTTAGAAAAAAATTCAATAAAAATGACATAGTAACAAAAGCCATCAATTGAAGTTGGGGATGAGTACTAGTTAAACTAGACATAGAGAAAGATAACTTATGGCTATTACTAAACAAATAATCATAACAATTATGATTGGAACGAGAAATTGTAGGTTGCATGACTTGACAGGATCATGAGTGCAATGAGCAGGATGACCAACACTATGATTCCAAAAATGGAGGGATGGTGGAGTCTGGGCATAAGTAGTTTGAGGTGGGGAGTGGGTAGAAGGAAGCTTGTATACGTTGTCCTCATTTAGACTACGCAACAGTGTCGCTCCTGCACTCAAAGCCTTCATCTCAAAATTCCATAGAAAGAATTCAATAAAGATATCATTAGTTTGGCATGGTTGAGAAACATAAAGTAAATTTTGAGTAACAAAGGTAACACATAAAACATGGGAAAGATAGAGGGTTTGAGAGAATGTGAGGATCAGGGATAAAAAAAGAGGACCGGACCAACCGATTCAACTGAAAAATCAATGAACTAGTCATGCGTCCAGTTCATTTAACCCACAAAATTAGTCATCTAAAAAATTGGTTATGAACCAAATGAACTAGTACAAAATCGATAAATATTGGTGGTTCACTGGTAACCACCGATTTGGATGGTCTTGGATGAACTTCTTCGCCAGAGCTATCATCGACGCCTAGGAGTGCTCCGCCACCGGGCTAAGAGATCTATCACCTAAGTCCAACCAACAACATTGTCGCCCAAGATCCATCCCTTTCAAGATCTGTTGTCGGGTTCGTAGGGGGCCACTAAACCATGAACAATGTCTCCACCAATTCAATCACCAGCCTAATTTTAAAAACATTGGTGGGAATAGTGGTGAAACCCAAGTTTGTAATCCTTACCATTAGTTACTAAGATATGGTCAGATCCTATGATTGCCTTTAATGGACATGTTGTTGAGATCAATAGTGATGTGATGAGAGGTATTAGAGTCTAAGAGCCAGGTTGGGGTAGAGCTCATGGTCGTGGTGGCCATGCTGGCAGCAGAAGCGTTGGGTTTTAGTGGATACCCTTGAATCTGGTAGCAAGTTTTAGCAGTATGACCCCTTTTATTATAGAATTGGCACACAACAGGAGTGATAGGAAAACCATCCTTCTTCAAACCTTGAGGTTGGGAAGGGGTAGGAAAACCAAAACTTGACTTTCACCGTCCATTGGAATTACCTTAGCAATTAACATAGTTGGCAATAACAAGAACACTAGTATTATAACATTATTCTTATTGGAGAAAGAGCTTAAAATCAACCAATTTATCAAAGATCTCATCAAACATAACGGGAGTGTTATATGTTCTCATGGAGGTAGAAAACTCACAAAATGAGGGACAAAGGTTGTTAAGATCATGGACAACAAGATTAAGGTTTTCAAGAGAATGACCGATAAAAGCCAACTCATTTGCAATACTATGGATGGAATGAAAATAATTAATCACGGAAGATGTGCCTTCGATAATGGAGCTTAGACGCTCTTTAAGGCACATGATGCGTGAGCAGGAGCGATTGGCATAAGCACGTCGAAGCTTGAGTCATGCTTCAACAATAGTATCAATAAAAGACATGAAAGCACGTTCTTCAGCTTCACGAGAACCTAATATGGCAAGAAATAAGAGCTAGTCCTGACACACCTAATAAGAGTGAGCAAGGTTAGGAGTGGTTGTTTCACCAACAATAATGGTGGTAGAGGGCAAGGATCGGCTTTGGTGACATAGCCAACAAGATCGTGGCCAATAAGGGAAGAGTTTATTTGCTTGCACCAAGCAGGATAATTTTCCTGGTAAGTTTCATGGGAAGTTTAATGGTATTGAAGTGAACAAGGTCCTTCAGGTTAGGAATGGGTGTGACCGGCGCAAATGTGGCTTGGGTTGTGGCAGCGAAGTCTTCAGAGGCCATTGATAAGGATCAGAGGTGCTGGTTAGGCAAGGAGACGTCTGATACCAAAATGGAACTTAAATAAGTCTACTATATCCAAACCCCTTTTATGGTAAAAGTTCTTATATTGGTTTTGATGCTAGCAAACTATGTTGAAATTCATAGATTATTGCTCTAACATTTTTCAGTGGATTAATGGACTTTTGTGGAGTTTTCTTTGAATTTGTGATGTGCAAGTTAAAAATTATGCATAAGAAAGATTTCTGAATGGCTAGAACTGTAACACTCCAACTTTTGGGATAATTACCATATAGTCCCGAAATGTACTATTTTGTGAATTTTGTGAGCAGTAAATTAAATGTCTGTTCCGTGAGTGTACTTGACTGCTATATGTGATTTGCTTCGACCTAAGGAAATAATAATTTTCTGGCCGGATAAATCTTATTTTAATTAATTAGAGCTGGGGGATCTTACTAAACCTAATTCTGATTGATATATATATTAATCTCGTAATTTTTAGGATTTAACTGTGTAATAAAATATTTTTATATTTTTATAATATTATTTTATATTACGACCTCTTTCGTCTTAAAAGCAAGTAAAAATCGCTTCGATTTAACCACAGATCTTTAAAAGTATTGTGGAACCCGCATTTAGGAAAAACAGTTAACTGTGCTGACTGGACAAATTCTAGCCAATGAGAGCAAGTCAACGAAAGTGACTTGACTTTTTAAACCAATAAGAATTGGTCAACGATGGGAGCATAGACTTTCATTTGGACCGTTGGATGAAGACTTAGTTAGGAAGCCTTTAACCTTAGCCGTTGATCTAATCAATGGTGAGATTAGAATGCTAGTTTTATGACCAATTGATATCTACCTTAGATGTAATCTATGGCTAGGAATTAAAGATAAATCAATGGTTAGAATTAAGTCAAAAATTGTAGGCTTGAATTTGGTTAGTAGCTAATTAAGCTTGATTTGACTAATCTAATTATTTAATTAGCAAACTAAGTGAACTAGCTTAATTATTAATTAATTATAATCTAAATACTAATTAGATATCCTAATATTGATTAAAGGTTATAATATATGTTAATATATATTAAATTAATTAGTTATATGATTAGTATGTTAATTAAGATTGGTTAGGATGTTTAACTTAACTAATTCCCTAATTAGCTAGCATGGAATTAGGAGTAATTTGGAAACAATTAAATCCTTAATTTGATGAAGACCCACACGGTTTTGGGCAGCAGCAAGGAGGCTTGGATTGGCTTGGTTCTACATGGTTCTTGAAGTCTCCAACATGACATAAGTCATGTGCTTAACTATGTGAACACTCTATGATATTTTACCATGCAAAGTTGATCACTCAACCTCACCAACACTCACTCACGGCAGCAGCCATAGATATTCACTCTTCACTTTTATTTTTCACACTTATCACATTTAGCTATCCATTTTCTCTCTCTAAAATACCAAAAACCCAAGCACACTTCTCTTTCATTTTTCTCTCCATGAATTCGGCCAACACCCAAACCCACACAACCAAACCTCTATAATTTTATCTCATCATATTTCCTAAACCCAAATCCTATTCTAAATATTTTTCATTCACAAAGTTTTTCCAAAATCCTACTCTATCTTGTCCAAAATCCAACCTTTTGCTTACTTTCTTAAGGGTAAGTTTTGTTTCTATGGTTCAAAATTGGATTTCTAATTTTTCTAACCATGATTGTTCCATGGTTTTTCAATATTATACCTTGTATATGTTTTTACTAATTGTTTAAGAATTTTAGGGATTTGTTTGGGAGATTGTACGAAATTTGAAGGAAAGGAGGAAACTAACCGATTAAATTGTCTTCAAGAGGTAAGAGGGAGATTTAATCTCATCAACCCTAAGTGGTGATGGGAAAATGGATTTGTATGTGTGTGTAGAATCCATAAGGATTCATTTGTGTGATTGTTTATGATTTTTATTATTTTTGTGATTGTTTAAATGCTTTCTTATTTGTGATTTATTTTGCTATGCATGTTTATAGTTATTTTTATTTTTGCTATGCATGTTTATGGCTTTAAATAAATTGTATGTATATTGTATGTGATTATATAAATGCATGTGTTTATAATTATATAATTATTAAAGTAGGATGTGAATAACATGTAACGATTTGCATGAGTGTTCCAAAGAACACAGAATGAGGCTCACGGCCTTACATCAAACAGAGAACCAAAATATTCTCAGCAATTTTCTAAATTACTGATTTTAAATGATCTAAGTAAAATAATGGACTTAGGAATAATTTTGATTAATTATGGCCAACATGCCATTTAGTGAATAATTGGACATCATTTTATTTTCGATTTTGGCCAACATGCCATTTTATTTTCTAACATAGGTTAGATAATGGATTTACAAAAATAAATTGATTCCAATGAATCTTTGAAAACAAAAGGAATGAATTCAGTTATAGAATTTTAACTTAGCAGAATTTAGTTTAAGTAAGAACTAAATCAAACACTTTAAAAATACTAACGTAAAGCTCATTTTATAAATTTTGAAGCGCATTAGCAAGTTTCAAAACGTAATTATTGGGTAAAAATAAAATAAACTATATTTAGTGAAAAATGTCAAAAATACATTATACTGATTTTATAGGTAAAATGCTGCCGAAATTTATTAAAATCAGATGCATAAAATGAAAAGATTTCATACTATATTTAGAACACCAGGAAAATATTCTACGTATTTTAAAAGTACTAGATATAGTTTACACATATTTAATATGATGATTATAAGCTATTCGGTTAAGAAAATGAATTAAAAATCCTACGCGATTGAGAAAATGATTTAAAAACATTTTTGCGATATTTAAAAATGTCAAAAATATATTTATACAATTTTAAAACGTTTGTGAAAACGACAAGATTGTGAAAATGCGATAAAATTCCTACGCGATTAAAAGATACAGTGAGTTTTGCTGTCGGGCCAAAGTGGTGGACCCGGATATGTTTTGGTGTAGTACTGTCAGGTGGGACGTACTATACTTTGGTATTTTGTGTTTAAGGGCATTTTGGTAATTTTTTGTAATTATGGTAAAATTTGGATAATAAAGGTATTTTTGTAATTTTAGATCATGCTTAGAATATTGTGTCAATTTGGTTGATAATTGATGATTGATTGATGAGGCGAATTACACCGTGTTTTGGTGTGATAAGCGTAGTGTGGTTCATTTATGAACTTGGAGGCATTAGTGTGCAGAGAATTTCATATGTGGACAGTGGTAGCACCTCTAGGCTGTGGTAACGGGCAACACACTAATGATCTTGACAAGCACTATTCTTAATCGAGATCTTGAGGGAACTATTAAGTACTATGCCTGTGGTATATGATGTTTGGACTGTGTACTGCTACACGATGTTTTAGACTGTGGGCTATAGACACAACGTTTGACAGTGCAATAGTTTGGTTGAGCAGCCATAAAGTATTATTAGTTTTTATTCGGATCATTCCCTCAAATATCCGTGTTTAGCTCCATGGAGTAGGAACGAGTCAGTGTGTGTATCATTCATCATCTGCATTTTAAATATTTATTATGTTCATGCATTATCTGCATTTTACTGTTCATGCATCATCTGCACTTTACTGTTTACCATATTCTGTGATAAAATGTATGATCTATTGCTTAGATATATTATGCATAATGTATTAAATTGCTATACTGTATATGATATAATAGTATGTGTTATTGTAATATCTACTCGCTATTGTAATATCTGTTTGTATTGTCGTTTTCTTAATTGTCATGCGGGTAATGATGTTGGTTGTCTCACCTCTTTATTGTATTATTCTGTCTATTTCTATTTTATGTTTATATTATCGAAGACTACAATGGCGGCAAGGTGAGATCAATTAGGTTTCTTTAGACTTCAGTTTCTCGAAGGCGCTGAGGCTTGGTATGTCCACTGGGACACAGGACACATAGAGTACAGTGGTAACGTGACCTTATCAGTAAGTAGGACTCGACAGGGGTTCGTTACTACACGTTATACGGTTGCTTTCGTAGAGATCATTTTACCTATTAGGGAGTTGTGGGACGAGTTTCACTATACTCCTAGAGAGAACTTCGATACACTTTTGGGTCGAATTTCTATCGGTCAAGACATTCCTAACTAAGGAATTTGTCTTATGACGAGAGCTCATATCTTAGGTGTTATGTTTGAGTAGTATACTGTCTTTTACTATTTCTATTAAATATTAATAGTTGTAAATTAATTGTATACTTCAGACAAGAATCACATGTATATTATGGTGAGTTTATGTTTGTTATATTTTGTATTTCGTGTTATTTTATTTAATGCTATAATCATAAAAGGAAAAAAAATATACCACAAATATTATTTAAGTATCAAATGTTTTTTTTATAACTTGGGTAAGGTTTTTATTTTATTTTTCTGCATTCATAAATGTGACATCCCAAGGAGGGGTGTTACAAGAACAACCTAACAAAGTTCATTAAAGATTTGAGAAAGTTCTCTGCTAGCATGAGAAAGTTCATAGACCACTTGAGAAAGTTCCTAAAGAATCTAAGATGGTTGGTCTAAGTTCAATTCCTAAGAAAGCTCACATCAATTTTCATGAAGACTGAAGAACTCTCCTAGAATACTTTTGAAGTTTAATGCACAATAAAAAAGCACCATATCCACCTTTAAAAATAAGGCAAATCATCAAATGGAAGTCTTTCAAAATTTGAGAAGACTGTAGACTTTAGAAAATTAGCTGAGAAAGTTAGAAGTGAGAATGTTCATGTTGAACGTTCTCACTTACTGACACACTGTACTTGTAAGCTGACTCATCCAAAAGGACAACTCCAACGAATACCTACAAGAACAAGCAATGGACCATTGCTGAACTTTAATGACTATATTTTGAAGCTTATATAAGGATCTCAACTTGAGATTTTGAAGGTTAGAAGCTTATGCAGAAATAGAACAGTGAACACAAATTTGAACCTTCTCATCTCTGCTTACTTGAACCAAACTTAGTTAAATTTGTAGTTGGTGTATTTCCAATTATGATATAGTGCAAATCCACTCTTTGAGTGTTTTCAAGAGCTACCCAAGGTGTGAAAACCTCTACCCTACTATGTTAATATTGTGAGTGTTTAGAGTGAGCTTGCAACATGTGCAAGCCACATAGTTGAAGTGTGACTAGCCTGAGAAGGCTAAGTGCTAAAGAATAATTATTTTGTAGTCTAGGGGTCTGGGTGTTCAAACAACCCTCATTCATAGTAAAAATCTTAATGAATAATTAGGTACTGTATGAAACCCACATGATTTTAGGGTGAACTAATATAAATACTTATTTAAGTTATCTCTAACCCTATCTCTTACATTCCAAGTGTGTTTGTAATCATCTCGAACTTAACCCATTGCATTACAAGTTAAAATCTGAGTTTGTCTTAACCTAACTTAACCATCTTAAGTTTTTTTAAGTTTCCAAGAATCATTCCTTTGTTAAAATCTGTTTTAAGGTGTACTCTATGTTAAGAAATTCAAAACAAAATTTTCCAAGAGATTTGGAAATCATTCTGTGTATTCTATTAAGTCTTGTTTTTAATTTGGATTAGCTAAGAAAGTTGTACTCTCTCAACCAACATAATTTGTACTTGAATTTTTTCACCTGAATTGTGTTTTAAGTTTTGAACCTTCTCGTGTCTAAATACATATGACTTGAGAAAGTTGTGAGAAATTTTTAATTTCAGGATTTAACAAGAAAAAGGAAACACACAATTCAACCATCTCTTTTTTGTCTTTGTCAAGTTCATTTGCATTAATTCAAATATGAATAAATACACAGTATTTCTACATATAAATTTACATGAAACAAATTGTAAACTACTCTTAGTAATAAGAGCACAAATTCAAATACAAAATCAAATTCAAAGAGTTAGGTGACAGAGTTATCCAATACTCCAACACACTATACGGGTTTAAGTTTCCTCTCGGCCATTAATTTTGTTTGGTGGTCATCCTTCCTCAAGGAGATTCCTTTGACGCCTAGAAGTTGTGGGTGAGTAGCCTCCGTGTGGAGAAATATCTTTTTTCGTTAGTACGTTGGAGGTGATACTCAAGTGGACTTCACAACCTACTTTTTGAGATTCAAAACATGTGACTAATGTCCTAACTAGTGATATAAAAGTAACATATCCTTACTACCATTTTATTTTTAAAAAAAATCCATGAAGCCAAAAGATATCTTTCTTCATCATTAATAGGAAATGTATGAACGAAACATTTGAAATGCTATGTGATGCGTAATGTCAGGTTGAGACTATATGGTAAACATTAATTAGTTACAATAAAATGTTACAATTTTCTCTTAAATTTTTTAGGTTAAACTCCGATTACTAATATATGAAAAATAGATATAGAAAGAACATTGTAAATGGACCAATTTAGGACCAACAAAGTACAACATCTAGGGTGTTCATAGTCACACCGAATCAATTTAAACCAGAAACCCGACCAAACTAAAAAACATAAAACCAAATAAAATCGGTTAAGCTTTGTTTTGTTTGGTTTTCGTTTTATAAAAATTGAATATTTTGGCTTGGTTTTCAATTTTTATTTATGAAACCAAACCATATTAAACTAAACCAAATTTATATATATATATATATAATTTAGTTACATATACATAATTAGATTTCAATTTAGTGTGTATTTGAGATAACTGTGAAAATTTAATTATTTCAATAATCAATTATTGTATAAATTTTTTTATTATAATCGATTATAAAAAAAGTTTTATATTTGGATATGTTAACTGAAAAGTAATTTTAAGTTAATCTTTTCGTTTGAATGATATAAAAAGAATCATTTTTATGCATTAAATTACTAAAATAAGTATAAAAATGATTAAAATTGATTAAAAAATTATTTTATTGAGGACAAAATGGTATTTACATCTCAAAATATAATGAATAATGTAAAATCTAAAATCATAAGCTAAAATTTTAACATTATGAAAAAAAAAACTTTAAATACATTAAATTTCGTATAAAAAAAAGTGAAGCTAAATTTATCAAACATGATTGACTACTATTATAATAGTTTTTTTTTCAAAGAAAAAGTTATTGGGGTGGGAATAATCTTTTCCAAATACTCCTTTATTGTTAATTTTATAAAAAAAAAAAGGCTAATTTATTGTTTATATTTATTAATGATGTTTTTATTAAGATTTTAAAGTAAATTTGTTGTTAATTGAATCATGGAAAGAAAAAAAATGAAAGTGAATTTGAGTTTATTTAAGAAAAAAGTGTTTCATAAAAAACCATTCGATTAAGCCAAACTAAATCAATTAAGATGAATATACTTTGATTCGGTTATTTAATTAGAAGTAAAATGATCGGTTTGATTTGAATTACTTTTCTCTTTAAAATTTAACAAAAGAAAACCACGAATACCCTTAACAACTTATGCTATAATTCTTTAATGAATAAACTGCAGTAGTATTAAATCATGACATCTTGTAAAGATGGTTGAGAGAGTAATGACACCCTTGCATACACATGTAAGTATGTAAGTTCCAGATATGTAACATATTTCTTCCCTAATTACAACTTAAGTGCTAGATTTGAGCCGTCATGTATCAATCCAAAAGGTATGGGAAAAGAAAAATGATGAGAGGGAAACTACGCACGTGCACCCCTGAATCATGTATACATTTGCAATCCCTCTCTTTTATCTTGGACACGTAAGGGTCAAGAAAAGGTAGAAAATATTAGATACTTCGGGAGTATTACACTCTCCAATATAATTGTAACACATGATCCTCTATAATTATATAGCTATTAGATTAAAATTTAAATATTTTTAAATCAAATCTAGATATAGTTAATAACTTGTTTAGAATAACACTCTAAGAATATATTAAGATTTTCGCAGAAAAAGGAGAAGAAATTGAAGGTTAAGTTTATAAAAATGGAAGTAATGATCTTCGGACGCACTTTGGAAAAGTTGTCCGTGGAAGACAAGGGAGTTATTCACATTTTGATTGGGATTCCCAAATCTCCATGATAACTTATTTAAATGGGATCCTCAGCTTTTGGCTTTTGATGTCAAAAGCTTGCCATATTCCACCGCCCCCAGAATCCTCTTAAAACCAAGAGTTAAGAGTCGTTAGATGGTTTAACTTTCCAGTTCAATTCATGTTCAAGCGACTATAAAAAGGAGTAAAGATCCCATTTCTCTTCCCAAGCATTAAGCATCACCAAAATTGTACTCCCATTTCTGTGTCTCTAGCTCTTAATTCGCTGTGTCGCCAAATTGTCATATATACTTCCCACTTACCACAACTAAACTTTTGGAAAGCACGCTCTAAATACAAGAGGCAGTGATTAGCAAGAGGCATGTATACACCCTGGTAGTGGAACCATGCAAGAAAAGATGAAGCTCAGATCAACTGGTACACACTGATTGGCCTCTTAACAGGTACGTGTGCTGTTTGATTTCGTATACATGAGGCGTGTACATGTTGGTATTAATTCAATATACAGCTTTTGTTGTTTGGGATTTTACATTGGGTATTTTATTACTACAAAAATAATAAACAAATTATTCATACACAGACAAAATCTTCACCACCTCCTCACAAAACAAATAGTAATTTTTACGTCATTGTGTATCATTTCTCCTAATAAAATATAATAGATATATAGAATGTCTGATACTATTTATTTTTGACGAGTTTTGAGATGGTGGACGCGGAAAGGGGGAGGGAAAAATATTGCACTGCCTTTGTTCAAATGTAAGCGGGCTGTGAAAAGGCAACATGTTAGCATTATTAATATATATTTTTAATAAAGTGTGCTTAAAGTATTGAGAAGACTATTCGATTAAATTGGTAAGTAAATGTAATTTATCGAGACAAAAATACGAATTTAAATTTTAAAAAAATAATTTTGTGAAAAAATTATATAATTTTTATATTTTTGTAATCAAACAAAAATTAAGTTTATAAACGATTCAAATAATTAAATTTATAAAAATATCTCATGATGTTAAAAAATAAAAATATTGACAGGAAATAAACTAAAGGTTAAAGCAAATGGGAAACAAGATAAAGGTATTAGATTCTGGTTCTGCTAAAAATATCTCAAGATGTTTAAAAAAAAGATTTAATTGACACATTTGTGAAAATTTAATTTCTCTTTTTTATGAAAATTTAATTTCTCACTCAAAACTCACATTTTCAAATATATAAAAGCAAATAACAGGTTTGTACATAATTTATAGAAAATACATAATAATCTAAATATAGATTTATCTTTCTTTTTTTAAGGTATCTAAATAATAGTAGTAAAGATATGTTAAATGTAAGTAATTTCGTAAAAATTAAACAAATATTTGGTGACACCACTATTGATAATAAAGTTTCCTTGAAAATGCCAAAAATTATCATATTAGAGGGGATTTCAATTAAGCATCGTTCGTATTTACGTGCTAGTCGCGAAACTCTGATCGCAAAGCCCAGGAAGAGTAGTAAGGAAAGTAGAAAACCTTACTACATCGTACATACTCTTATTTCCTTCCCACTAACTAAGACGGAGTTGTAGTAACTAGTATTTGTAACTTAAATTACGATGTGGAACTGAGTGACATGACCTTACCATTGAATTAGCGTGGTCCTTAAGAGAAGAGAAGAGAGAGAGTGGAGGAAGCAGATGGATTTAGCAATCAATCAATCAATCAAAATTTGAAAACTGATAAAGGAGCAAACAGGTGCATAGTTGCAGAGGGTTTGGTTGCCCCAGTAAGCAACAGCTGGCCAAGGCAAAGACAAGAACATCGGTCAACAGATCGACAAAAATTGACAAGGGGTCACAACCTAAGTTGGGCTCAGCATCTCCTTATGATTTCAAGGCAGTGTCAAATATACATCTTAAAAATTAAGATGTATAATATATTATGAAATACAGATACGAATATACACATAAGATATGATACAAATATAAATATAAAAATATATTAAATTTAAAAAATTATAAGATATGAATATAATATATATATAATTATAAAATTTAAAAAAATTATAATTTATTAATATTATTTTTATATATTTAAAAATTTATAATATCTTAATATATATCAATATTTATTACCTAATAAATTCCTCCAAAATAATATAGAGCATAATTCATATTTTATATAAAAAATTTAAATCAACTTCTCTTAATTGAACTAATCATATACAAGTACATATACATAAAAAAAATTAGAGAGAATATTGGTGTAAGGTGATCTTTAATGACGATGAAGTGGACGGTTTGGTACGAGCAGATGTAGAAAGAACAAATATAAATAGTGATGTGTGAAAAGATAAAACTTAAAATACTTGTATGTGAAAATAGTGACTTGAAATGTCAATCATATGATTGAGTTTGAGTGAGTTACAAACTTAATAATTGAACATTAGTCATGGAATTAATATTTTTTAAAAATATATTAATGAGTTGCATTCAAGTCGTGTCTTAAATGTATCTAAGTGTGTTCGAGACATGTCCAAACGTATCCGAAACGTGTCTGAAACGTGTCCAAAATGAAATAAAATAATCTTTTTAATTAGACACATTCAGACACGCAAAACACGTATGTCATACGGGTGTCACCATATGTCTGACATGAACACGTATCCGACACACCTAAAAAATGATGTGTTTGTGCTTCATAGATAATACATCTTGAATTTTGAGTTATTAATTTAAATATAAAAAATATTAATGACTTAAATCAAATACAAGAAATTTGTTAAGTTATGAAAAATTACACCACCACCATCATCACCCTTCCTTCCTTCACTTTCATCACCACCCAAAAACCACCGCACCCACTGTCGCCAGCCTCCACGCCCAGTTAGTGCAACCTCAGCCTCCACGCCCAACCACTGCGACCTCAGCCTCAGCACCTAGCCACCACGATCTCAGCCTCCGTGCCTAGTCATCGCGACCTCAACCTCTGCTCCAGCCAGAAACCACTGCTCCTAGCCACAAAGAACCCACAAACCACCAGATTTGCCGCCCATGAGCCACGCCACTAGATCCGCGAGCTACCATAGCCACCAAGACCCAAACCCAGCATCAACCACCACGACCTCAGCCTTTACTCCAACCAGCATGCAACTCGTAAGTCAAGCCTGGAACCACCGCCTTGTTCTACGCCCAGCCACCACATACCTCTATCTCGACCCACGACCACCACACAGATTCGGTGTCAAATTCGCGAATCACCATGCAGATTCGTCTCTCACTCGCGTCCACGAACCATCATCGCAAGCCACTGCGTCCCTCCACAAACCACCATGCAGCACCAACTGCAAATCGCGAACGCCGCTTGGGTCCACTCCCACCATCGTGTCATCGTCCGTGCTGCGCCATCCTGGTGGTGGTGGGGGAAATTCTAATGGTGTTTGAGAGTTTTACCAAACAAAAATATTCAACCAGCTAACCTACCACTATAGGTCATTTTGAGTGGTACACCATACACTCTAACTAAGCAGGGTATATAGTAGCAACCATCATGATTTCGAACCCTAATAATTAGATCGAATAAATATTTATATATTATTTATATTTTTATAAATTATTAGATAATAAACAAAAATGAAAAATGAGAAGTGAGAATCCTCAAATGGAGAAAGGTCAAAAATCAAAAGTATTAATCTTTTAGAAAAGTTTTTTTTTATGTGAATCTTTTAGAAAATTTTTGAGATATAGTGGAAATACGCTATGCATTTTACATCTTTCTCTCGTTTTGTTAAAGTATATGAACAAAAATTATAAAATATAGAATGGGGTTAAGCAAACGGTTAAATGTGTGCTTTGTGTTTTGATTGTTTAAATTTAAGTTTTGAGTCAAATTTTACGGGAATTGATTTCTTTAAATTTATATAATTATTATATATGAAAAACTTACTATTAATCTGTATGTTATATTTGGTTCTGAGTTTCAATCTTACACAGAATAACTTTCTAATCTCAAGTTTAAATTCTTCGTTAGTTTTACTTGAGCTTTTCTTGTGTTAAATTACTAAACTTGAAAAACTTGTGCAGATTGCATCACATGAGCTTTACTCAAATTCTGTTGTAACATATGAACATATGTCTTCAAATTTTTAAATAAAAAAATTATGCTATTAGAATTTGTAATTAAATTTTTTTTATATAATATCATAAAATTATGTTATTATACTATTAAAAAGATTTGACCTCTCCTTAAATCTTAAATGTTAGCACAGGGATCGAACCTGAGTATTCAAAATTGGGAACACATCTCCTTACTTATTATGCTAACTCCCTTGGGTTAACCTCTCAAGTAGTTAGTTGTACTAAAAAAAATTCTCGAGAAGTTATTACCTTAATTAATTTAAATTTGACTAAATTACCAAATTAGTTTCTCAAAATTTTTGACTGAGTAAATTAGTCTATGAAAGAAAAAATCATATCATATAAAGTTATATTTAGTGTACCTGATAGTATAAAATATGATAGCATAAGACAATAAAATAAAGTTTGATAATATAAATAAACTGATAAGATCTTACTATCAAACATTTAGTGCACATAGTATAAATAACTTGATAGTATATGTAATTATCTACTATGATTATACTATCATTCACCTTTCTCACCATCACCTTCTGCTTTTCACCCTTCACCTACCCCTGTCCGTTGACCACAATGTGAACTCTCTATGTGTGAAGTCATCTCTCCAACTTGTAGCAAGACCCAATTCCCCACCCTGTGCGTGAACTCCCTGCAAAAGTCCAAATCGGTGGTTGCAGATCTAGACCACGGTGGTTGCAGATCCAGCGATAACAGATGCAAATCTGACCATGGTATACCCTAACTTGCTTGACCATGGATCTTGCGAATCACGTTGCCAATGGTGGTGAAGAATGGCGGCTGTGGTGGTGAGGAATGACGGTGGTGGTGAGGAACGACGGCTGTGGTGGTGAGGGATAATTTTTTGATCTTGATGGGTTTTAGTTGTTGGGTTGTTTGATTTCTGAGTATGATAGTGGAGGATAGTAGTAGAAGGAATATCTTATCAGGTTTACAGGTTATATCAAGGGGTCATGGGAGGATAGTGTTATACTATTAAAGTGAGATAAAAAGTTTTGACTAGATTTAATTATCGTATCAGATAGATATACTAAACACTTGATAAAACTTGATAGTATTAACTTATACTATCGGATCCTTCTTATACAACGTATCAAACATAGGCTAATTCTCTAACATTTTAAAAATTACTTTAAATAAGTTTAATGACAGTGCAAATTAGTTCTTTAGGAATGATAATTTTAAGTAACTAAAAAAACATTCGAGGACTAAGGAATATGTTTATTTTTTTATGAACTAATTTGCTCTCATCAAAATTTTTAGAGACTAATTTAATAGTTTACCCTTACAAGTTTTATATTAAGATTAATTAAAATTAAATCTGAAATGGTATGTGTACTTGTTGATAACGAATTTAAAGCCTTTGGGCTCCAATGTTGGCACGATTGCACTGGCTGCTTTGAAGGCTCTGCTTTTGGCACTTTGGAGATATGAACTTGCAAGTCAGATTACAAATCACCTCTTTTATCTTTATGTTTCTAATAAATTATTTCTTGAAGTTTTAATTTTAGAAAATTATCTATTTAAAATTTTTTTATCGTTAAAGGTAAATTTTACCGCACAGTTATAAGGTCTGTGATGTTATATGGTACTGAATGTTGGGCTGTAAAAAACTAATAATAACATAAGATCAGTGTCATGGAGATGAAGATGTTGCGCTAGATGTGTGATCATACAAGATAAGAAAGGATTATGAATGAATGCATTATAGAGAAAGTAGGGGTAGCACTTATTGTGGAAAAGATGAAAAAATCTCGCCTTAAGTAGTTTGGACATATAAGGAGAAGACCTTTAGACGCCCCTATAAGAAGAGTAGATCAGGTGAAGAATAGCTCAATAGCTAGAAGTAGAGGAAGACCAAGAAAGACTATAGGTGAAATGATTAAAAAAGATTTAGATTTGAATGACATTTCTGAAGACTTGGTTTATGATAGGGCACAATGGCATCATTTGATCCACGTAGCCGACCTCACCTAGTGAAAAAAGGCTTGGTTATTGTTGTAAACTTTTTTTTATTTGTATCTATTTAAACTTTAACTATTTAATAATTTTTTAATTTTATCAGTTCTGTTTTTATAAAGTTAACGCAAAAACGTGACATTATATTTATTTTCTCTCTCAAACTACATACTTTCTAAAGTCATTTACAACTTAGACTACAATTTTAATCAAAATTTTAGAAAAAGAATAAATTATTAAATGTTTAAAATTAATTTTGTAACAAATTCTTTACATAAATTTGTAAGAATAATGCTTCATACCAAATAAGCATTGATACTTTAAAATAGTTTCTGTTAGGAGTATAAATTGGTTTGGATAATTTAACCAATTTGATCAACCCGAACTGAACCAATTAAATTGGTTTGGTTTGGTTCGGGTATGTTAATTAGTTTGGGAAAAATTTGAACTAACTGAAGCTTAATTAGTTCGATTCTCAAGTTGAAAAACCAAACCATTTTTTTATGCTTAGCTGTCATGCTGCCCCCTACTTTAACTTTAGAAAGTTTTGATTTTTATCATTACTTTCTTTCTTTCTTCGCTTGCTGCCTTACTCCTACCTACCCACTCCTTTGAACCCTACTGGTCCTTGCTCCTACCCTTGTCGCCGCTTGCTTCCTGCTCTGGTCTGGTTGTCGCTTGCTCTCCCTGGTCTAGTCACTGCTTACTGCTCTGGTCTGGTCACGCTGGTATGCTCGTTGAGCGCGCTGCTCTCGTCATGCTTGCTCTCGTTGGTCTGTTTGCGCTGGTTTGCTCGCTGGTCTACTCTGGTTACGCTAGTCTGGTCGCTCGCTTCCTGCTCTGCTCTGGTCGTGCTCCTTGCCTCCACTGCTCTTCTCTGTTCTACTTCTTGTTGAGGTTGATTGCTATGATAAATTGGATTTGAAATATACACATTTTGCTGGAATAATTAATATCTAGATTTGTATAGACTATTCATATCATCTTATTGAGGTTCATTGCTATGATTAATTGCTCTAGTTTCCATCTATGAGAACGTATGGAATTGCGAAGGGGACTTGTTGAGGTATATTGGTATGATGCTAAAAAATTCTATTTTATATTTGTAAAAGTTCTTCTAAGATCTCTTTTACCAGGTGAAAAAAAAAGAAGTTACTAAAAAAATAAAAGTAATATTTTGTTTTACTTGTCAGAGGGGTGTTTAACGAATGTAATTTTATGTTGTTATGAAAAAAAAGGTGGAGAGAGTTGCTTTAAATTCAATGAAAATCATGGGTTGAGATGCATGAGAGTAGTACTACTATCACAAAGTAGAGAAGATATCAAATACCTCGTCAATGTTTCTGTCATTATATTATGATTTTGATTCTGGGTGTGCTTCACTACTTGGTTATGAGTTGAAAATCTCATTACTAGTTATACTGTAAGCGAAGTCATTTGTCTTAAAAGGTTCTTTAAAATTAAGTTCTTAACAAAGATGTGTGAAAGAAATTTTCCTTATAAGACTTTTCTATGCATTTCTTCATATATTTCCAATTTTTTTATGTGAGGAGCTACATTTGACTTTCTGAGTAAACATGCATGTTACTTTACTCAGCCTTAATAGTATTTCAAACTTTGTTTAATCAACTTTTACAAGTATGATAACATGCCTTGATGTTCTCATTTAACAGGATGGGAAGTGATATTACATATGATCACGGTCTTGTGACTTGCTTTGTCTTTGCCGCTCTTCCCTGGATCTGTCATGAATTAACTTGGAGGTGTGTTTAGCTTATAACATACTGTTAAGTCAGCATCATTAGTATCATAAAGATACTTTTCAAATTGGTTGAATTTTGGAAGAAATTCTAAAAATAGAAAGCTAAAGTTCAAACCAATGTTGAGTCAACTCAATTTTTTTTAAGATATATAGCAGTACAAGGGATATTATGTACAATTTTGAACTTTTGATACTTAGAAAATTTTCTTTTCTCACTATTTTGACATTTTGGGTTCGATATAAACAGGAGATCTCAAAAACTAATGATCGTGTGACCCAACTTGAAATTGAATGCTCATTATTTGATGGAAGAGCAAAGGTTAGTCTATGTTCTAATATTATTTGGAATTTAGGATACATTATATGCACTTTTTTTGTATTGCATATATAATTGTTTAGCTGATTTTTGTATTATTGAGGGGTTGAGCCCCACAATAATATTTTTGTATTATTGTTCTAATTATATATTGTTTAGCTGACTCAATAATTGCCAAAACTAATAACATATCACACTAAAGAAAAAATAAGACTCAACCCCCACAATTTAAGCTCAAACTCTTGTCAATTTCTAATAAATTATAGAGTTAGCATGCACAAAATAGACAAATCAAGCCTTCGATAACTCTATTTTATGGAGTTATCACAATTATCACGTCTCCTCACATAAGGGGTACATGACATAATTAGAGTATAAGTATGCATAAAATGAGATAAGTCTAATTGTAATTAAGTGATAAACACTATGCAAATATGAGATAATCTGTGTGTTAATGTGTGTGTAAGTTTATTGAATTTGTAACTTTTCTTTTTGGGTTTTGCTAACAAGTGTTGACACTTGTTAAGAAAATTAAAATAGAAAGTTTAAAATGATAAAGTAAAGTTTTTTAATTTTCAATGTATTGAATGTTTTGTTTTCATCTAAAACTTTCTATTTTAGCTTATTTAATGTGTCCTTAGTAAAACTCATTCCTTTTTGGTACATGAATTATAACTTAGACTAATGCTTTGTTTGGTATCACACTTGAGTAGACAAAGGAAAGGATGAGGGTAGAGGAAGAGCTTCATCCCTTGTTTGGTATTACATTCTGGGATGGAAAGGAAAAGATTTAGAGGGATAGTATTTTCGTCGGTGCCACCATTTTCTCATCCTCCCCTTGGATGAAAAGGAAGCCTTTGTTTGGTATGTCTTCTAGGATGGAAAGGAAAGAAAATGGTAGGGAGGATGAGTTTTATTATCTCTTGTTTGGTTGCACTTTAAAGAAAGAATTTTTTTTTTTTAAGAAATACACTTTTAATGAGTCCCACCATTTTTTCACCTCCAACTTTTGGATAGACAATGAGGGAAGATAAGGGGAGGGAAATAATTTTGTGGGTCTCATCATATATTTATATACATCTTCATTCATTTACATAGATTTCTATTCTTTTCCTTCATAAAGTCAATCAAAGGAAGGGAAATTTAGAATAAATTTTTTACTTAATATTTGATATTTTTAATTTCTTAAATTAACGGAACACAACTTTAAATTATAGGTTTTTTAATATTTACAAAAAAGAATTCACATATGTACAGATTCTTTTTTATTTCACTTAGTTTTTTTTTTTCACTTTTTCCAACACTTCCATAATTAACATTGGTCTTTGTCACGTTTATGTAATGTTTTTTTTTTATCGTGAAACAAACATTGGGATTTTCTATTATATATACTCATATCAACTTTTGTAGATTATTATTTTTTGATCTGAATTTTTTAGATTATTATTATTATTATTATTATTATTTACCTAAGAATAAAGCTTTCATATACAATATGAAAGCTTTTTAATTTATTTGTGATATTTTAAGAAAATGTTAATATTCTGAATACTATTTATTAACTTATAACATTAATTTATTTATATTTTTTACTTATATATTTCACTTAATTTTTCAAATATATTGAAGGTTTGAACAACTTTTATCTCATAAATAAAATATATGCTGTTACCTTTTTTTTTTTCTAAATAATGTTATATATTGCTTACACCATTATTATAATTATAAAGGAATTATTTTGGTATCCTTACGAATATCAGTATTTAAGGTGATTTGTCAAATATATAATGTTTATTAATTATTTATTGTTATTTATTAAATTAGAATACTTTTATTTAAATGTGGCTTAATAAATAATGATACGGGTTATTCTTAACTTTTCTTTTGTTTTTAAATTTCAAATTCAAGTATATTTTTATTTTAATTATTCATATCTCCTTTTCAATTTTAAATATCTTCTCTCTTTTAAATTTTATTTTTTTAATATTCTAGATGAATTTTAAAAAATCCTTGCAATTTTTAAGGTACTCATGACTCACTAATATTTAACAAACTTTTAAATATTATTGTAAAACCAATGCTTATTATTTGATAACTCATCATCAGTATGATAATTATAAAAGCTTATCACTCTAAGCTAGAAAACAGCTAGTTTTAAAAATTGGGTCAATTCTATGCAAAGTGTAAAATTAGACTAACTTGGGAAGGTAGATTGATCAAGGTATGTGAAAGTTGGTTCAAATACTAAGTGATCACAATATAAAAAATAAAATTGACATAATCAATATAATATATAAAAAAAGAATTATGTTTTTAAAATTTTGTAAAGTGGTAGTTCTAATTTGTGACACTAATATCTTATCCAAATTTTGACATATGCCATAATTTTCCTATATCATTTGCCATACACAATAAATTATTACAAAAAAATTAAAATTGGAATTTTCATTAAAATCTTATTACAAACAATTCAAAAATTGAATATTCATTAATATCTTCTTTATGAAAACTAGTGGATTGATAATATGCCTCTCGATCCGTATATTTAATTTTTTGGTTTATATAATCATATCATAAATTAACATTATATTTAATCTTATATTACAAAAAAAAAAAATAGGAACAAAACAAATGTGTTTGAATAAATAAAAAATATGTATTTACTTCTTCAGCGTCAAGTGAAAACAAGAAGTTTATTCTTCATAATTTGCAAGAGAGAGTGTTCTAATATAATTGTACCTGCTAGATAAGTGGGTTGTAGGTAAGTTTCAACTACAATTTTACATGTTTAACCCTTTTTATTTGAGTTTAATTATGCATTAAGTGCTAAATGTTAGTTTGAAATATTTTTAAAAGTGATGGTTTTTAAGTATTAGAAAATGTGACCAAGTAGAGGGGAAATCTCCTTTATAAATAGTATAGATAATTTATTAATATCTTATTACATAATTCAAATTTCTAATTTTTTTAATTTATTACAAACACTTCAAAAATTAATTTTTTATTAATTATAATATATAATTTATTTTTTAATATTTTTATGACTTCGTCCATCATATGGATGTTATTTTATCGTTAAACAAAATTGATTGAGTTATGAAATTCTTTAGCGGCGTATGTTGATTTCATGATATATGACCGAAATTATTAACATTATATAAAAATAAAAAGGTTGAAGGGAAAAAGAAGTTGATATGAATATCTTATGTTCCTTCTCTCATTTTCAGTCATTTCGAACTTTTAGATTGTTGATTTTTTTTTTTTTGGGAAGATAACAATTTTTCTTTAAAGTTCTTTGTATAAAATTAATTCTCATCCAAGTGTTGGTAGTCCTTGCAATAAAGTATTTTTATTAAATTTTAAACTTCTATACTATAAATAAAGTTTACTTATAGGAAACTCAATTTATTAATTAAAAACTAACTAGCTGATATATATATATATATATATATATATATATATATATATATATATATATTGACGTGAACTTGCTGATAATTTACGTACATGTATACATATCATTTATATGAATATATAATTTATCTAATTTATTTTAAAAGTATTTATGATGTCATTTGATTTGACTGCCAGTAGATTTGTTCAAACCATAAATTATCATCATATCTAATTAGTAATTATGTTTAACCGGTTATTTTTATCATCTAGTTAAAAAAATAAAATCTTTTAATTATATGAGTATGTAATAATATATAATTAAATAATAATAATATAAATAAATTTTAAATTCACAGTAAATTTCAATTTTTTTATGTAACACAGTAGATTATAATTAAATTTTTTCCTTTTGAAATTTTTATTTATGAAGTATATATTAAAATATAAACAACTATAAACTTTATTTGATTTGATGTAAGGTTTGACAGTGAAGCTATTGACACTTTTAATAATCTTTCTTCACTTTTATTAATCATTTATAATTTTATAAAAAAATTTATAATTAATTAATATGAAATGTATATAAACAATTGAGACTACTTCAATAAAAAGAAAAAAGGAAAAAAAATTGAGACTTCCAATTGCTTCACCGTTGGCATAAAAGAAAACAGGCAAGGCAAGCGTACTTGTTCTCCTTTGATTAATTAATGAGTCCCTCAAACTTGTGTCGGACCCGATTGGCAGCCAGAATCGTGTCGGCCACACTTCCAAAAGCATACATGTTTTGAACACTCTTCCCCTCCCTTTGCCCTTCGAATATTTGCAATCAAGGGCACATTACCCATCTTTTATCATTGCCAATTATTATATTTACTAGAGAGGAAAATCCCAATAACACTCCCCTTATCGACAAGATAATGGAAGTGCTTTACTAGTGTGAGAGAATATAAATGATTCTAAAACTATTAGTCTATACTCTTTTTGTTTATTTTTTTAAAATTATTATATACTCTTAGAATCACACTCAATTCCTTAAAAATATAATACAATGACAATATAATTACATATGTCGTTAGATTAAATTTAAAATATATAATAAAATTTAAACAATTCACAACTTTTAAGAGTAATACTTTGAGAGTATATAAAAAAATTTATAGTGGAGGTTCAAATCTCATTAGAAATACTTTTTGTGAACCCTTAACAGAGATTAGTTTTGCATCCAAAAGTTATAAGAATATTTTATGTGAGATAGATTAAATAAATAGTATGGGTGCTTATACGTCGAGTTTAACCTAGTGTAATCTCAATCTAATATTTTTATTAGGTCTAATTTTTAGATTTAGACTTGACTTGATCATAGTCTGATTAACGATCGAGTCTAGATCAAATCAATCGTATATTTAAATAAAATACATAAATTTAATTATTATGTATAACTAAGTCATGAAATTTTTAAAGTATAAGACAAAAATTATGCATTATATATATTTTGAAACAAATTATATTAACTCAAAAAGTATTAATTTAAGTTAAGAAATTTTATGTTTTTTTACTAATTTTCATAAAACTGTAAGTTTTAATATATTATGTAATATCAAATTTGGTTGGGCCAACCCTAAATGTGATCCAAACCTGACTCAAAAAATGCATCATGCTTAGTCTTAAGAATCTAACATGGTCAAATTAGCTTTGAACATAGCCGAGTTATTGAGTGGGGTTAACTCATGAGCACCCCTTATATATAGTATCATGTTATGAGTAAAAATATCATAAATTACATTTACGAAAGATTAGTAGATTCATAATCAAATTATGATAAGTTCTTGTACAAAATTTTTGTATTTTTTAATGTCATATTCTTTAGAAAATATATCCAAATTATATATATATATATATATGTGTGTGTGTAACATATTAGGTGAGAGAAGTGATTATTATAAGAGGTGTTAGGAGTGAATTTTGAATATTAGATTTTACATAAATAGTCAAAATTAAACCATAAAGTCATGTGACTTTTTTAAGTGATCACATAATTTTTAAATAATTTTTAATCTTAACCATTTATATATGATTGTACGATCAAAATTTACTATTTTCACTCATTCATATATAATTATATGATTAAAATTTACTTTTTCTATTCTCTCATAATAAATAATCACCTGATTAAATATTAAATACGTCTCTCTCTATATATATATATGAGGTTGTTAAGGGAAGGTGCTTTCTTTCCTTCCTTTTCTTCGTCGGTCTTTTCACGCCAATTTGTTTATTGAATAGTGCAGGACTTTGAATGAATGAATCGAAGCATATTGTTTGAACAACTAAGTAAGGATTCCTTTCTTTTATTCACAAAAAATGAAAGAACGAGGGAATCGAGGATTCCACTGAATTATAATGCGCGGATTGGAGTTCAGGTCAAGGTACGCTTACTTAAATGAGTAAAGTATGAGATTGATTGTCTTTTGCAAATTTCTAGGTTTGTAATAAGCTTGTAGAGATACAGGTTCCTCACTTTTATTTCGATAGATAAGAGGGAGATGTATCTATATATTTATTTGCTACAAATTGAATGCAGTATATATACTATGGAATACACATGTTACATACAGTGTAAAATAATTGCAATAATTAATAGAAGGCATATTTTAAATTCAATTCAAGAGTTAATTAACTTATGTCATAGTTATTCATGTCAAAAAAAAAAACTTATGTTACAGTTATTAATAGGCGGCCTCAATAGTTAAGCACTTGGCAATATAAATATGATTTTGAAAATGTGGGTTGACATCTGTATAAAGATGAAGTTCTTTCTTTTCACCCGAAAAAGAAGAAGATGAAGTTATATCTATTGTATAAACTCTAATTAATTTAAAAACAAAATTTTTCAATTTTAGAGTTACCTGACTTGCATGTACTTAAAAAAAGCAGAAGAGTTACATGACCTGTAAAATTAGTAAATTACTATGACCATAGCCCCAGGAAAAAGTAATTAACAAATGTATCTTACCTTGTATTCTATGCTAACAGGGAAAAAAAGTTATTCGTCTTTGCTTTTGTTACTTACTATCAATTATTTACTGGCAAACATAAAGATATGTTTAGATACTTTAAAACCCGAAAAAATATATATATTACACCAAACAAAAATATTTGTTTCGATAATTTATTATATAAAGTATATAAGGAGTATGTGAGTGCAAGATTTTAAAAGTACCATTGTTTTTCCAGTTATCAATTAACAATTTAACTTATGGTGCTCGTTGGGTTGAATTATCTCGCAAAACCATGAGTTTTGTAACAATCCAACTAATAAATAGTGAGTTAGTTTGAGTTTACAAATTATGTTGGGTTTGAAAAACCTCAACCTGCAAAGAATGGGGGTTGGGTTTCAGATTTAAACTTTCTCAGCTTCCACAACCCAATCTAATCTCAACCCAATTCAACTTACTTATTAATGTTGTTTTTTAAATTAAGTGTTTTTTTTCTCATTTTTGTAGTAAGCTAATTAAATTTAAATGTAAACATTGTAATCATATTGAAAAAACGGTCAAAGGAAATAAAGATAAGAAAACATTTTACAAATCATTGCCATGGGAAATCAATAATGACTTAGACATAACAAGTTTTTGAAAAAAATTAACAATAACTTTTGAAATGACATTGTTTTCAATTGACTTATATGACTTATTATTTATGATTTTTGAAACTTGTTATATTACATTCATTTAAATGATATTTATGTTTATTTAAGATTTATTATGTTACTTTAGTCCTGAGTTTGTTTAAGACTTATGTTATGTCACGTGTGTTTGTTTAAGACTTTACACACATACAGTGTCGTTACACACACTGTTATGTCACGTGTGTTTGTTTAAGACTTCTTGTGTTATTTTTTAATTCATTTGAGACTTGTATTGATTTTAGTTAAGATTTATTATATCTAATGATTTTATAATTTTATATTTTATTATTAATTTTAACCAATTTTTTAAATATATGTTAGGTTCATATGTTCAACTTAATCTAACTCCTCATAAACAAGTTAGGTTAAGTAAAGTTTGAATAAATTTTTTTTATTAACTTAATTCAATCCACTCCAATTCATTATTTCAAAAAGTAGATTAAGTAAAAAAATACACCAAACCTAACTTTAGTTGTGATATTATTATCATTAATAATAAATACACTTTTTTTATTTTTTAATATTATTTATTATATTTATTTTATTATTATTATTATTTATTAAATTTGACATCTTTATAAAAAGATCAATGATACATCCACTCTTATAAAAATATGATAATCTTTTTTCAACACAATCCAATCCAAGCACACCACTAACTTCAGTATGTCAGCTGCGTATTGGCTAGCATCTAGTTTTGATATGACCCATCAAATATGAAATTAAAAAATGTATATTCGCCGTGTTTCCCTCATATTGTACGTACTTATTCATTTGCTAAATTTAATAGTTAACACCTAACAAAAATATTTAAATACATGCATGTGAATAATGAACAGAATATTTACATATGATATTAACATACTATTTATGATATTATCTTTTTTGTTTTGTTTTATTTTCATATTACTTAATTGATTGCTAGAACAAAGATATACCCTCCCAATCTCCACTTTCAGTATTTAAGATAAACCTAGTTAAATTTTATGCTGCGCCATATAAATAAAATCATCGTGAAGATATATTACCACTTTAGCTGAGTTGTGCATATGGGTCTTTCACGTATTTTCAGGTTAGGGTGGAAAACTACTAATAATTTGATATCATGATATTTGATTGGATGCTTTAGAAAGATTTGAAATGTCCAATAACCAAGTGTGAGAATAATCTTTATTCAGAATATTGAATACTCCTCCTTACAAATGTTTACGTGTTTTTTTGCAAGTTCAAATACTTGAAATTGTAGGCTTTTCTACTCTTGTGGGTACACATTCAAATGAACCTGTGTATCGAAGGAATTGATTTTTAAGGCACATATGAGGAGTAAGCTGACAATTAACAGGGAGGGGCATAGTATACTACAACCAGGTCCCGCCGGTTGGCATAGACAACGTATCAATTTATCCTTCAGATAAATCGGGAAGTATCGTAAGCTACTATTATACGTACCCCTTTTAAAATTAGAATAAATAAAAGACAATAGAAAAATGGTAGTTACTAAAACTTGGATGTCCATTGACTATATCTTGCATATGATACAATCATAATATGGAGGTGTGTAAAGATTTTAGATGCATTAATTATAATTAAATGATAAAAAATATATAAATATGACGTGAATTTAAATGTGTATAAATAATTATTCTCAAGATAATAAAAGGGTGGTAAAGAAAGAAACAAAGAGGAGGCCTGAGTGCAGGGTTGAGGTGAGTTAGAGTTATCTGTGTATGTGATTTTCTAAGTTGTGTGTTGAATTCATCCCCAGTTTCTCTCTCTCTCTCTTTTTGTTTGTTTTGCTTTATATCATCACTGGCTGTGTTGCTGCTTCTGCTTGTTTTCGCTTCAGTTGCTTCCTTCCCCAAGAAAAAAAAATCACACTCCCCAATACTCCTGTTTTCTTCTCTCTTTTCCTTTCCTTACACACAGTCACCCCCGAAATTATATCCTAACTCTAGTTCCAACCAAATTAAATTTCTATTTTATTATTATAATAACAACATAAGTATCTTTTTTTCCCTGTTGCGGAGAGATTAATTTATTATAAAAATTGGATAATCTTCACCTTGGTCAATAGTAGTAGCAGTAATCTATGTGAGTGTGGCGAGTTGTTCACTTTTTCTGAAATAAAAACTTAGCGTTAATCATAAAAGCCACTCATCATTGTTAATACTAGTATATTGTGTTCGTGTTCCTTTTGTTCTTCTAGAACACTGACTCTGGAACAAGAAGAGCAGAACAGAAGAAGATAAGCGACGCAACTACTTTGTGCTGGTGCTTCAGGTTATGGAAGAGGAAATGTACGGAGTGCCGTCGGCGGCAGAGTACTCGGACAAGGCGTTGATGACGCCCGAGAATCTGATATTCCCGGCAGAGTACCACAGCTTCCTCATGTCTTCCGGCGGCCGGATTCCGATGTTCGGATCCGACGAACTTCTCTACGCCGCTGCCTCCGCCATCACCGCCACAGCCACCGGCACCGAAGCCGAACCCTACACCAACAATATCACTCCCGAAACTCAGCGCCACCACGATGCCTCCTCACTCCTCAAAGCCAAAATCGCATCTCACCCTCACTACCCTCGCCTCCTCCAAGCCTACATCGATTGCCAGAAGGTAATTAATTTCTTCATCCTTTTCTTCTTCTTCTTCTTCTTCTTCTTCTTCTTCTTCTCCTCTTTTATTTGCTTTCATCCTTTTGCTCTTTTCTTAAAAATAATAATAAAAATAAAAAGAAAAAAACAAAAGCAGCTCAATTCGCTTTGGTTTTGGTTTGAGCTGCGCGTTTTAACGGTTTTTTTTTCTCTTTTCTTTTCTGTTGAACTCTATGGAGAAGACTCAGGAATGTGGTTAACAAACTGTTTTTCAGGTGGGAGCGCCTCCAGAAATTGCGTGTTTGTTAGATGAAATCCGGCGAGAAAACGACCTTTGCAAGAGAGATGTTGTTTCCACGTGTTTTGGAGCCGATCCCGAGCTCGATGAATTCATGGTCCCCCCCTTTCCCTTTCATCTTCTTCTCTCTCTTATCTGCACACAAACACGCACACGCACGCATGTATATATTTATATATAATGTTAATAACTACATGTATGAATTGAAGCAATATAATGCAACTTTTGTCACAGATTTTGTGTCTGATGATATATTTTCATTCTTCTTGTTGTGTGCTGAGTGGTAACGATCTTCTGCGCTTTTCTTTCAGGAAACCTACTGCGACATGCTGGTGAAGTATAAATCTGATCTGACGCGGCCTTTTGACGAAGCAACCACCTTCCTCAATAAGATCGAAACGCAGCTTAGCGATCTCTGCACTGGTGCTTCCCTTCCAACCCTTTCCGGTTAGTTTCTGTTTTACCTGCACTCTTTCTCTTTTTCGGTCCCTTACTCAGATTTTTGTTGATATCTGTGCTACTATGCTACTCTCTCTCTTTCTTTTTTGGTGCTTTATCATTAATTTCTGTAGAAGCAAAACTAAGAAGAGTTTTACTTGACCCAGTCTTAGCTCACGTTTTAGCTTGCTTGGATCGGAACATCCACATGGAGCATCATCCATAGTTGCTATCCTCTAGATTCCTGGCTAGTCCTTATCTTTGCTTTTTTTTTTCCCCTTCTAAAGAAAATCATTGGTTGAGAACAGGAATAGTACTGGCAGAATAATATTAACTAATATATGCTTGCAATAATACATGACACGCAGCTTTTAAAGTTAAGCAAGGGAAAATAAAACCCTAATAAACCAACAGACTTTTCTCTCTCTCCATTGGTTTATGCATAACTGTTTCACTGCCTTCTGCAGTTAATGTGGTGTAACTTGAAAAATCCCTTGTTTGTGTATGCTTTCACTGTGAGACAGCAACCATGCTTCTTTCGTTGTTGGAGAAAAAAGTTTGAATTGTTTGGTCGTTCATAAGCTGCCAACGGTGTTTTTTCTTTTATTTATTTAATTTTTTCACCAGTTTCATCTCTATATGGGTCTTTGAATTAATTGCTAGGTTCTTTGGACTGGTCTTGTTTGTTTTGTTTGGAGTTGTTCTCTTCACACTCTATCTGTTTACCCCCTTTTTTTTTGTGTGCATCCTGCCAGTTAATTTCTAGTTTGACGAACAACGGACTTTGCATTTGGCTTTCTAATTTTGTTGTTGCAGACGTCTTTAATGATGTAGCCCCGATACTTGGCACTGACCAAAGAATACATGATGTTTTCCAAACACCCAATAGTCTTAAAGGGCCATTTTTCATTCTCACATCTGGCACCACCCTTCAAATGGTTTCTTCTTGTATTTTTTTAGGCTTCATCTTTTGATGTCTTCCAGCTCATTGACTGAGATCTGTTTGAAAGTCTTCCACAGACAAATTCGTCCAAGTAATGCTTTATATCCTCAGAAAATACTTGTTTTCTATTTATGAATTAAGATAAGCTGATTTTAATTTATTCGTCGTCAATTAAATGACACGCTTGACTTATATTTGATCCTGTTATAACTCCGTCCTGCTGTTATCAACTTTTGGAAGTTTTGAGTTTTGACTCTCGTCAAACTTGTGCTATTCGAAAAAAACAAATTCGGTTTGTTGTTAGTTGTTATTCTGAAATTGATGACATTGTTTTACTAGCTTTGATGCCAAAAACTATATAAAGAGATGAGTTTTGAGTCTGTTAAATTCAAGTTGTTATATCTGAAAATCATGTGTGACATATTCTTCAGACGATATATCAAAACAAGTAATTCAGCACTGTGAATACTAGTGCTTCTGCATAATAACACACTCCGCATATGGTATCTTATCTCTTTATCCCTTTCAGGTGTGTGAAGTTTAGATGGAGAATTTTCTTCTTTCTTTCCTTCTTGTACACACGAAATATATGCTTTTAAATGTCTGACTAATATCTAATATAATATTCTAACCTTCCAATCTGCTCATTTTGGATTTTGATGAACATACATGATCTGATTGTAATGATGTTTGCTTTCGTACTTTATTATCAGTGTATCGAGTTCCAACAAAGCACAAGTGATACAGGTTGTTGTGAGATTAAAAAAGGCCACTTGGAATTGTCTAATTAAGGGGTTGATATAGTCTGTCTGCAGCTAAAGTAATGTCAGATTTTTAAAATTTTCTAAATGGGAAGTAATTCTGTTAATAAAATTTTATAAATGAACTCAGCACTATTGTAGTTAGGGAAGGTTATCCTCTTTGGCAATTAAAATTGTGAATTTTCTAGTTATGTGAGGTAAGGGTTGAATGCATTGCCAAAGTAAAGGACTTAGCTGGTTGGAAATTGATGGCTTCCTTCTTCTCTTATGCGTCTTTTACATCCTTTTCTTTTTCATTGCATGTTAAGTCCTTGATTATGACTCCTTGATATGTTTCATCCTTTATAAAGCAAGATATCATGTAGATGTGGTATACTTTGTTTTATGTGGGAATTAATTATTTGTTTAGGATTTTTTTCATTACCAAACTTTATTTATGCTAGAAAATTAATTCTAATTCCCATACCGTTTGCTCACTATTCTATTTCCACAATAATATTTTTTGAAATAATGTTGATGTTGCAAAGGGTGGTCAGGTTGGTTATGGTTGAAATTATTATAATTAGTAGTTTATGTTTGATAGTACAGATTACCTTTTGAGTAGTGATGTTTTAATTTTTAAATGGCTTTGTATTGCATGCTTTGATGGGTTCTCCCTAATCAGCCTTTTTGCAAACCTATATTCCTTCAACGTGTGCCTGAAATGCAAAGTTGACAGGATGTGAAATTCTTTGATTTCTTTCTTCTATGATTTCTTTCTTCTTTATTGTTCTGATTTTTTAAATGACGGCTTTTCGATATTGTCATTGTTGGCATTTATGCCTTGTTTTTCAATTTGTGCCACTTTCTGATCTTCAGAAACGACTTGAACTTCTACAGTGAGAAAAGCTTTTGGGTGTGATGTGATCCCCCTATATGATCCATTTACTCATTTACAGTTCTAAAACCAGTCCCATGAATCTTTGTGATTTTGAATATTTTTACATTTACAATCCCTAAATCTACTACATGTCAGGTAACTCTTACATGTTACTTGAAACTATGGTAAGATTTTTAGTCTTCATTAGGCATCTAAAGGGACTTGAACATTGTAAAGTTTGGGTTGCTGATGTCTTACACGGTTGGTCTCGATCTTTCTTTTGTGATTAGAGACTAATCTACGGTTGTGCTTTATAGAGGTGTGAAATGGTGGATACATGGTAAGAGGAAAATAGAGAATTATTGACAAGTTACAAGAACCTTTGTTAAGTATAATTTAGATAACGTGTTTTGCCTTATGAAATGCTGCCGACTGGGTCTCTGATATATAGCACTTGTTTAGTTGATTGGTTGTTTTGAGTAAGAATAATTAGATCATACGGTGTAGAGGTTATTCTCTTTGTAATGTTGCGTTACATTACATGCTTGTTTACGGGGAACTGATATTGGAGAAATTTTTTTTTTTGGGTACATAATAAACCCTAGGTTTTGCTTAAGCCTTAGTATGGCAAGAAGGACGGACATTTTGTTTATATTTATTTACCTGCCGTGCTTATATTTTATTCATAGGGATGAGATCACATGTTTTTATTTTTTATTTTTTTTTCTATACTTAAATTTGTCAAGTATTAAAAAATTTAAAATTTAAAATGAAAAAAATAAGAGAATGAATCATATAATTAAGTTTAAAACACTTCACAGGAATTTAAGTGAAAGAAAAGAGAAAGGACAAAGAAATGAAGATAAGTCAAAAGAAAATCTTCAGTCAAAATTGTAGATGTTATAATGCTCTTTTCTCGTAAAAAGAAAATTTTCAGTCAAAATTGTCAAATAAAATAATTTTTACACATCATTTCTCATTTATATAAAAAAAATTAAACGAGCACAAATAAAATAATATAAAGATGTGAAGAAATGAACCCTAAGGGTTGATCTGGCAGTGGATAAGTGTATGGCCTTCGAATTTTAGTTAGGTTAATTTTTTAAGAATAAATCATAAAAAAATATTTGTGAATTTTTAATTTTAGTAGTCTATTTTTGATCGAAACGGGAAATTAGATTAGTACTTATCTAAAAAAAAAGTGAAAAAATGACACGCAGGTATCAAGCCCATGCTGCAAATAATTTGGACTTTTTGATGTCATGGTTCTTTTCCAAAGCTTAGATTTTGGAATAACTGCATAAGAATGAAATGTGAAGGAGGACCTATCGGGGCTTTATGGGGGCAGCTCGAAGAAAAATATGTGGTGAATTAGATAGAAAAATGAAAAATCCCATGTTCTGCGGGTGATTTAAGAGCTTTCACATGCACTCCCGCTGTTTTCGCTGTGATTGAGAAGAAGCTTTTATTGATAGAACGTTCAATGCCATCAACCATGCCATTTAGATCTTCCCCCTGCACACACGCTGCCCTCCCTGCCCAGTTCTGCGTAGCTTAGACCTTTGTGCCTGTCGTTGCCCCTGTATATTTTGTTCTCTTGTGTCACATTATGCTCCTGTCATTCACCCTCTGGACCTTGCACAGCACATCATACTTGTCAATCTCTAAATGCCATTCTTTTTTGAAAAACGGGTCCCTCCATGTAAAAGAAAGCAATAGTATTGTTTTGACTCCACTTTATAGTTTGTACTTTAAAAAAAAAAATTCTACGGTTAGGTATTTTTAGGATCTGTTATTCGTCTCATTTTCGAACGATTTTAAGGATGCATCGTATGCATCGCCTTGGTGTGTTAATTCTTTATATTTAGGATTTTATTAATGAGTGTTTTGAGAATACTTATTAAAAAAATTAAAATACAATTTTTATATGAAAAGTAAAATATTTTATGTATTGATAATTAAGGAAGTTTTATATTTTATGTACAAAATTTTATTTTAAATTTTTAACAAGTATCTTCAAGAACTTGTAGAAAAAACTTTTATTTTTATTAGATGATTTAAGATTGGAACTCGAATCGACAAGGCTGGCACATTTTTCTTGATCACTATACTATCTAGATTTCAGTTTATATTTTTGTTTCTCGGTAGGAGAGTTTTCGTTGAGCATTTATTTTTGGTTACTATACATTAAATTTTTTGCACAAGAATTAATTCACAACTAATCTTTGTACACGGCAAATTTATTGTAAAAAGTTCAGGAAACAAAGAATGTATAAATATATTTGCCGTTGAAATAATGGAAAACACTTGTCCAACTTTGTACGGTTATTGAAGAGAAATAAAGAGAAAAGAATCAGATGTTGGGGCCCTCATGTAGCTGATGCCTATATTGCCTATTGGCGGACTCGTGTTGTTTTGTTTATAGTGATACCGTAGTTAAGGTCTCTGAGTTTGTCTTGACTGTGGAGTTAAGATCGATAATACTGGGGTTGTGGCTTAGTTTTGAGAATGACCGTACTGTTTGCTTCGTTGTAAACTTTGAGTCACTCTCGTTTGGCACTGATGACTGACAATCGATGGAACCTGACACTGACACATGTTTTCATTTTCTTTTCTTTCTTTACTTCCAACATAGGTCTGGTATGGTGTGTACAGTGTACTCCATGCGGTGGTCAAATCCTTGTCGGTTTGAGTGGGTATCAGAAGCAATTGGTAGGTGCTAGTGGCCTACTTGCCAGCACCAAACAATCATCGCCTTACTTCGAATTTGAGATATGCGGGTCAGAACTCAGTAGAAAAAAAGTTTCTGTCATCAAAAGATCAATATTTCTTTTTAAAACTAAAAGATCAATGATTTTTAATCTGTATTTTTTTTATCCTTGGCATAAATAAATGATTGGTTCGGTAGAGAACAAAAATGACAGGTAAAATGTATGGAAAACAAAAAGTGAAAGTTTATATTTTAAAAAAATTAAAATATATGGAAAAGAAATTAGTGATCGATATTTAGCGGTGATAAAAGGTTAGATAGATGAGGAGTTTTAGAGGGTATGGGTAGTGTAATTATTTTAAAATGACTTTTAGATATGTTGTTGATCTTTTAAATACTGAGTAATTTAACTTGATATTCAAATAGTAGTTAGCTTACCGAACATTTTCTCTTTATGTGTTGAACAAAAAATATTTGTGACAATTTGGTGTTAACTATACTATAAGTATTGTTCAAAAATTAAATTGTCATTATTGTATGTATAACTAAAAGAGAATTTGCTCTTTATGTGTTGAACAAAAAATATTTGTGACAATTTAGTGTTAACTATACTATAAGTATTGTTCAAAAATTAAATTGTCATTATTGTATGTATAACTAAAAGAAAATTTGGGTTGGTGATAAAATATTCCACGCTGCATTTGATATGGTACTCATTTATCTTTTCTATTTAAGTTGTCATTTTTGCATCATTTGCTAGAGCAATTGAAAATGTCGCTATTTTCATGACGTTGGTTTTTTGCTACTATTTGGCTAGATGATGGGGGTGTATCTTCAGAAGAAGATTTTAGCGCTGGAGAAGGTGATGCTCAAGATGGTCAATTACGGGGTGAAGATCGAGAGCTTAAGGATAGGCTTTTACGTAAGTTTGGGAGTCACATTGGTACTTTGAAATTGGAGTTTTCAAAGAAGAAAAAGAGGGGTAAGCTACCGAAAGACGCCAGGCAAACACTGCTTCAGTGGTGGAATGTTCACTACAAATGGCCTTATCCAACGGTAAATATTTCTTCATACAAACTTCGTTTCTATTGGTATCTTTAGATTAAATGATGCTGTCTATCCAAGATTTTAGATTTTAAATGGTGTTTGTTTACGGGAATTGGTGTGGAATGATTTCATTCTCATACCATTTTCATTACGTATAGGCTATGTTTGGATGGATGGAGTGAGGTGGTCAATGATGGGTAATGGAGTGGAGTGGTAAAAGGAGCCCAACCCATTGTTTGGGTCTTTTAAATAATGGAGTGGGATGGTTAAGGGTGGAAACCCAAACCACTTCATACCACCAAAACTCCCAATTTTCATACTTATCTCTTTATTTTATTTAGTAACTTACTACATTCCATCAATAGCCATTGTAACTTTCAAACAATGGAGAGGAACTCCCCTCCAAAACTCCTAAACAATAAAGTGATATGTTTTTATCTTTTCAATCCACTCCATTTTATACCAGTCCATTATGAACCACTCTATTCCATTATCTTCAAAACTCCCAACATAGCCTTAGAGTATACTAGGGTGGGGGGTTTGGGGTTTGTGAAATCTTATATCCTATTGATTGTGTTACACACTATTTCCTAATATGCATTTCAAGAAAGGTTTGCTTGATAGCAATTACTGAACTTCAGACTAAGCTTTCAAATCAAAGTCATGTTTTGCGTTGATCATCCAGGAAGCTGATAAGATTGCATTGGCCAAGTCAACTGGGCTAGACCAGAAACAAATCAACAATTGGTTTATTAATCAAAGAAAGCGTCACTGGAAACCAACTGAGAATATGCAGTTTTCTATGATGGATAGTCTGACCGGACGGTTCCTTACTGATGAATGAGGTGTGCATGTGCATGACATGTACATTCTCAAATGTATATCCTGATTAATTATTGCTTGTATTTTCTTCTGTAAATTCTTAAAGCAGAAGGATTTCTGACATTGAAATGCTTACTTCTCCACAAAGAATGGGGATAGATAGTTATTTATTTGCTTCACCTGTATTCTTGATAAATAGCTACTGACATTGTGAATGGAATGCTTATGCTGTTTTGGTTCGTGGTTTGTCATTTTTCACTTTCGATCAATGTTAAAATCGGTAGGAAATCAGAAAAGTTTTCGTTTCAGGTTCATTTGGTTCAACTAATTAAATCGGTTGGTCAAACGAGATGTCATAATAATAATAATATTATTATATATATACATATATCAATTTTTAAATGAAGTATATTAATTTTTTACCATAATAAATTTTTAATTTTTCATATTTTTCTTAATAGGTAATACTCTAATTTTTTGTTTGACAAACGTAATCTTTGAATGTCGACGGATCTGGTGTATCTGATCGATATTTGACATTTGTTATATTTTCTTAAAATATTTTTATAATAATTTTTTATTATTTAATAAAAAATATTGAATAAAAAATTAAATACAATCAATATTTTAAAATATAAAAAATATTTAATGTTTTTTATTTAATAATTAAGAGAATTATTAAAAAAAATTAAGAAGATTATTTTTTTATTATATGAATAATTTTATAATTTTTTAAAAAATTTTTTAATAATTTTTTAATATTAAATAAAAAATAAATATATTTAATATATTAAGAATATAAAAAAGGTTTAATATTTTTTTTATTTAATAATTAAAAAGATTAGTAAAAGTATTAAGGAAAGATAAATCATTTCTCATTACTATAATTCTTCGCTGAAGTTGATCGATAGAAAAGGCTTTGGACTGTGGAGTTTTTTTTCATCTTAAACTTTTTGAATAAGAAAAAAGCGTAATCCCTATATATTGCAAGGACTTGGTTTTTATCATGGTATAAAATCTTTCTTGATTGGTTGAATTTTAAATTGACCTATCAATGCTAAAATTTGAAGACAAAGTACTGCAAGCTGTCATCCACTCTTCACTTTTTAAAAAAAAGAAGTATGCTATTTCCTTTTTCTTTTTTAAATAATTTTTTTAATAATAAAATAAATATTAAATAAAAAATTAATATATTTAATATCTTAAAATCATAAAAATTATTTAAGATAATAATATTCTTATATCATTTTTTAAAATACACCATATTTTATCATATTTTTTATAATTATAATTAAATAAAAAATAAATAAAAAATAATATAATTTATAATAAGAGAAATATAAAAAAAGTGTGAGAATATCATTATTGAATTATTTTATACTTCCTTTCAATAAACAACCTCTCAACCACATGTTAATTCCTTCCACATGTGCCATAGCCTATACCTTTTCATTAGCTTATAAAAGAAAGAGAAGACTCATAGTATTCCTCTCATCTCTCAAAGCTTGGAGTCTGGAAATGAAACTCGCTTGCTGCCTAAAAGGGGAAGAAGTGTGAAGGACTAGTGCAATGGTGTGGTAGATGTGTGCTGCAGAGGCATGCCAATGACGACCAAGCCACTGACGGAAAGGCAACCAAAGCTTGAAAATTTGAGTGCATTTTCCTTTTGGGATTGTGAACGAATCTGAGAAAGGATTGGGGTTTCTGTTCATGTCTCTACCTCCAAGTGATTTTTTGTTTTAGGCAGTGATTGTCGTTTCAATAACATCGCCTAATTTGCGGGTTTTAATTGGTTATGATTGGCTCAACCTAGTCTAACTACAAATTAGGTTATGATACAAAACTATAACCGCATTAGAGAGCGCTTTGCGATTTTACCAATTGGACCGTCCAGTCCGATCTGGTCTAAACAACATCGCTTTTTGTATCAATATCAAATCAAGGTAGCTGAATTAGCATATTATGCTCCTCACATTAAGAACGATGTCCATTCGAGTGCCTTTAACGTGGTCGCCAAGTACAAAACTAGAAAACTTTAGGCTTTTTGATTAATTTATCCTTAGTGATAAAATTATTTATCAAATTATTATACTTTTTAAATTATATACTAAACTGTCATACTTTTAGCTACGTTAGATTTTTTATTATTTTTACGTTTTACGTTGATAGTGCTAAAGTGGATGACACTATCATTGCAAAAACGCCATCACACTTGGCATTTTTCACGTGGTAATGCCATCAAACTTGGCGCTATCTACGTGATAACGCCAAATGTAACAGCGTTACCACGTGAAAAACACCAAGCGTGATGACGTTAGCACGTGTACGACTAGTGTACTCAGGAACTTCTTCCTCTTCCTCCCGGGAAATATGTTGTTAGTAGTTAGTGAATTTATACGGTCAAGGTTGGCCTTGATGACCAGATTGATCGCCTCAAGGCTCGTCTGGTGTTAAAAGGGTATACTTAGATTTTTGGCTTAGATTATAGGGACACTTTCTCACTGGTGGCGAATATTGCTTCGGTTCGATTTTTTCTATCTATGGCTACTATTCGCCACTAGCTCCTTTATCAGCTGGACATCAAAAATGTTTTTCTCGATGGTGATCTAGAAAAAGAGGTTTACATGGAGCAACCATTAGGGTTTGTTGCTCAGGGAGAGTCTTCTAGACTAGTTTGTTGTCTTCACAAATCTCTGTATGGCCTTAAATAGTTTCCTAGGACTTGGTGAGCTGATTTAGTACTGTAGTTTAGCAATTCAGTATGACATAGAATAAGGCTGACCACTCTGTCTTCTATCGTCATTCAACTCAAGGGCGTATCTATTTGATTGTATATGTCGATGATATTGTTATAACTGGTAATGATCATTATGGCATAATTCAAGTAAAAATATATATTGGTCAGCATGTGTAAGCCAAAAAGCTAAAAAAGTGTGCTTCAAACAAAACTTTTGACCGTACACATGGTAACGTTACCAAGCTTGACATTTTTCACGTGATAACGCCATCATGTTTGGCTTTTTCCACGTGATAACGCCAAGCGTGATGGTGTTACCACGTAGATAGCACCAAGCATGATGATGTTATCACGTGGGAAATGCCAAGCTTAATGGCGTTTTTGCAATGATAGTGCAATCCACTTTGACGCTATATACGTGAAATGTGAAAATAATTAAAAATCCAGCGTGGCAAAAAATATAATAGTTTGGTATATAATTTTAAAAGTATGATAATTTGATAAATAGTTTTGTCACTAAGGGAAGATTGGTCAAAAAGCTGAAAACTTTATGTGAAGGATTACAAGCAAATTTGATTTTTATGGAAAAGTTAGCAAAATTAAAGAGTTATATATTGTACCCAAGAAAAGAAAAATGAGGGAGTTTTTGGCTTAGGAGTCACCATTGACCACTCCAACCTCATCAATGATTTGACCATGGTAGCAAGTTTAAGATAAGAAAAACAAAGGAAAAAATTTATTATTTGATGCCATTCAATATAAATAAAAAAAACAAAATATTTTTTTCTACTAAGTAAAGTTGATTACATGGATCAAGTGACACCATTGTACTTTGTTTTAAATCAAGTCTTTAGAAAGGCTATTAGACCTAAGCCATTTTTAATAGTTTCATATATAATTCTTTTTCTTCTTATTGGGTCTTGGCTTTTTTCTCACATGACCAAACTACCTTAGGCGATATTATACTATCTTTTACTCAATAGGTGTTACCTATAATTGTTCTCTAATATATTCATTTCTAATCTTGTCTTATCTTAGTTGCCAAGTGGCTTCAAAACTCTAGGGGAAGTAAATTGAATTTTTTAAAACTTTTTGAAAATTAGTCCCTTTTTATTTTTGTTGAATATATTTTCTTATGTGGCGAATGGATTGGTGACAACAAAAGATCTCACACAAGTTTTCAAGAAAAAGAGAATAAGCAGAAAATGAAGCAACAAGTATGCAAAACAAAATAAATAAGCTTAAATGTAAATAGATAAAGGTAGAAGAAGGTGCAAATAAGATTTATACTAGTTCAATAACTCTTGTGATCCACATCCAGTTCCTAGAATCATTCATCCTTATGTGCAGAAGTCTCTTTGTCTCCTATAAGGATCCTCCACTCTCACAAGTGTTTACAATAATGATTGAAAATATTACACTCTCTCAAAGAACTGATTATACAACTTGAAGCACTAGGAAACTCTTAATGTTATCTCAAGTAAGCTGACAAATATAGCAAGCTGAGTAGGAAGAATTAAAACTCAATTTAATGTTTTGCAATGAGTTGTTGAGTGTTCAAGAGTTAGCATTAAGCGTCTCAAGCCTTGAATTTATAGCCCAAAGATGAAATAGAGTCGTTAGGAAGGATTGGTGGCACATTAAATGCTTCAAAAACTAGTTGTTATGGTGTTTCAGAACACTAGTAATCAATTACATTGATGTGGTAATCAATTTGGTAATCGATATGTGGTAATCAATTACACAAGTCAAAAGTGTGTTTCTGGGCTTAACCAAGAACCTTGTAATCAATTGCATAGCCATTTCCTAGTCTTGTAATCGATTACTAACATGTTTGGATTAAATTAATTTTTGAAAAATAATTGCTTATTTTTCAAAAGCTCTCTTAGGGAGCTTTTGATTATAAGTCGTTTTTAATATAAAATAAGTTAATCTAAACACACTCCATAGCTATTGACTTGAATAAAAATCAAGTTCAGATGCTTTGTAATCAATTACAGGGTTTGGTAATCAATTATAGTCTTCTAGAAACCTTGCAATGGATTACAAAAAGCTCATAATAGATTACAATTAGCTCATAACCTTTGTAATGGATCACAACAACTTGTAATATATTACATTCAGCCTTAAAAAAATGAATTTTTGAAAAGATCAATCCTTGTAATGGATTACCAACTATTGTAATGGATTACAAATCATCAAAACTTAGATTTTCAAGGATTTAAATAAGATTTTCACAATTCAAGATCAAATCATGATTTTGTGCAAAACTACTCAGACTTTTCAAAAACAAAACCATTAACTTAGGGAATTCATAGTTGACTTTAAAAAATCAATTTGAGCTTAATGAGACATCAAAGATCACTTCTCACATTCAAGATCCTAAGTCCTATAAATTTATTGTCTTAATGCTTCCCTTGGACTAGGTCTTGCTCATTGCTTTGTTATTATCAAAACCTTCATGAAATAAACATTCACAGACTTGTATGTCCACTCATCCACCACGAAGTTGTCATCTCTACAGCACTTAGCTTATGCTTTTATTGGTTCTTTATTGTCCAATATTTAGTACCATAATGTATCGCAAGTCTTATGGTTATGTAGTGAATTTTTTTCGTTAAGATTGATAGGCAATTTCTGATAAAAAATAACACTTGAAAAATTTATCCATTTCGTCCACCTAGCTTGACTCATATGGTTTACCTTTCCCTCTATTTCTCAATCATTTTGTATGATAGACTCTAGATACCTCAATCATTCAACTTGTAGTATGAATGATCTCCAATTTTGACCTCGAAGTTAGAGTTAGCATGCATGCTGAACTTACATTCCATATGTTCCATTTTGTTTCTACTTAGTTGAATACCATGTAGTTCTAAAACTTTTGTCTTTAGCTTTTGTTTACTATTTATTCCCTCTCTTAACTCTCCCACTAGAATTATATCATTTGCAAAAAGTATGCATTGTAGCATTAACTTTTTGATATGCTTAGTAAGCACATATAAAACCAAGGTAAAAAGATAACGACTAAAAGTTGACTCTTGGTGTAATTCAATAGTTATAAGGAAATTATCAGTGACTCCATCATGTGTTCTTACACTAGTTTTAACCTCATCATACACATTTTTGGTCGCTCTAATATAAGCAATACAAATTCTTTTCTTCTCCATAGCCTTTAAAAAAACCTCTATTATAAGCCTTTTCCAAGTCAATGAAATCATGTGTAGATCTTTTTACTTCCTCTAATACCTCTCCACTAATCTTCATATATAAAAGGTATATTGCTTCCATGGTTAACCTGCTTGGAAAAAAACCAAATTAGTTCTTTGAAATGTGAGTCTCTTATCTTAATCTTCATTCAATTACCATTTCTCATAGTCATATAGTATATGGCTCATTAGCTTAATCCCTCTATAGTTAGCATAATTCTGCATATCTCCTTTGTTCTTATAAATAGGAATGAAAGTGTTTTTTCTCCATTCATCTAGCATTTTCTGAGTTCTCATTATCTTGTTAAACAACTTCTTGAGCCAAGTTAAACATTTCTCCCCTAAGTACTTCCAAATTTCAATAGGTATATTATCTAATACAACTGTTTTTCCATTTTTCATCCTCTTTAATGTTTTTTTAATCTTAAACTCTCGAATTCTACAATAATTGGTATAATTTTGGTCCTCCTTTTCAGTGTTTAAAATATTTAAATCCATTAATGTTTCATGTCCTTCATCAAATAACTTATGAAAATAACCATTCTATTTTTTTTCTTGATTCCTACTCTGTAGCTAAAACTTTACCCTATTCATCCTTGATGCATTTCACTTGATCTCCAAGTCTCTTGTTTTTTTTTTCTCTGCCTTTTGCAAGCCTATAAATATATTTTCCTTTGTCCTTGGTGCCTAAACATTGGCATAGTCCCTCAAAAGCTTTAGCCTTCGCCTCGCTAGTTGCCTTCTTAATATCCTTTTTAGCCACCTTCTATTTTTCTTAGTTTTCATTTTTTTTACACAAGTGCCACGCTTTATACCATTCTATTTTAACTCTAATTTTCTCTTGAACTCCTACGTCTCACCACCAAGATTCTATATCCTTAGGTCCGAAGCCTCTCGATTCGCTGAACATTTCTTTTGCTACCTTTTATATCCCTCTAACCATCTGTTAACACATATCATTAGCATTTTCTTATGTCTCCCCAAATGATATCATTAACACTCCCTTGAGTCATTCAATGTAAACATGTTATTTTATTTGGGTACAAAATGTGTTGTGTTATTTCTAAAATTATCTTTTGAATAACATTTCCCATAACAAAATAATACCAAAAGTATGATTATTATGTTATGATTAGTGGTTACTCTTATTATTTTTGCTACTCTTTGCTACTTGTTTTTTTTCCTAACAAAATAACTACACATCACAACATATAATGCTAAATCACAACAAGTCTTACTAGGTCATGTTGGCTAAATGAATCGTTAAGCATATGAGTTCCATTAAAAACAAAAATATCGGTAAAATATTTTAGAGTAGGATTTTTTTTAGTGGTTTCTATTAGAAATTAATGAAGTTTTGAAAACATGAATTACTTCTTCATTCATCTTAGGGAATTTATACCAGATGTATTAATACGGAGTAATGATCAAAATATAAACATAATTACTTTGCATAACTTGAAGCAGTAACTTAACTAAACACATGGGCTACTTCTGCCAACTATAATCATCATTATTTTGAGTGTACATGAAACAAAAGACTAAGCTATAGGTTTCTAAGAAAAAGCTCACAATCCAACATATATAATATAAAACATAAAAATAAAAAATACTAGTGTACATCTAAAATCTCAAATACATCAATACTCCTCCTCGAGAACAACATAACAGATGTACCAGAGAAGCAAATCAACATCTTACAGAGTGCTAGTAGATATAAGATAACATACCAAGAAGTGAGTGCAAATGCCATATTTTATATGTGGTAAAGACAGTAGACCAAGATAGAGAAATAACAGAAATCACCTCAAACCACTATGACATAGAACCAACAAAGCATACACAGAGCATCCATCATTTCGGGCAAGAGCATAGTAGTCAAATAATTGTATTCAAGGAATCAACCCAACATTGTTTTACCCAAGATGAACAAGCGGCTAGAGGCATTGCTCAAGGCTTGAAAAATGAAATATCACAGAAATTATGCACGAACAGAGATCAAATCATCCAACCAGTCAAAACCACAAAAGAATGTAGAGGAAAAACTAGAATCAGACAAGATTAAAGAACAGGGGACAACATCAATTCAGTCTAGGTAGAAAGAGACCCAATACTTGAAATCTCACCCCTGTGAAGAGCCAATATAGATCCCCTTCCAATGATATCGGCAATCACTCAAGAACCAACAATAGTGCTTGGATAACAGCTTCAATGTGTGTCGCTGTTGTTGGGAAGCTACCTTCGCCAGAGGAAGTGAGGCTCGGTCGCCGGAAACAATGGAGTTCAAGCACGCCGAAAACGCCGGTTCAGACGAACAAGAGAGAGCATGGCAATATGCGACTTCAACCCATGGAGAACAGATGTGGGTGCTATGATATTGTGTGTGAGTGAGTGAAAAAGATGATTAAAATATGGAGAATTAGCTGAAAATTGAAGATTTGAGAATATTGGAGCTTAGGTTTTGAAGAAAAGCTTGAAAGAAGAGTGTGAGTGGCTTCATCATGGAAGAAGGTAGAAAGGAAGTGTTTTCATGTTTTTAAATCAAAAAGATATAAATACCCTTTCTTTTAAGAAGCATTTAAAAAAAAGAATTATTTGGACAAAATTAGCCCCAATAGCATTTGTGCTTCCATTAAAAAACGAGAGAAAAGTAGCAGCCACAGGTAGTAACTAACATGTTGTTTTTATTTTTCCCAATAGTTATTACTTTTGACAATAACCTTAAAACTTAAAGTTTTGAAAGGAAAAGTTTAAGAAATATTTAGATATAATTCTAATCAAGTACTAATGATATAATTATCATATTAGCACCATCATTTCATGCACTTTAACAAGAAAATACAAAATTAATAACATATGCATGAAATTAACAAAAACATTTAATATGCTATAGTTATGAGCACATGCTAAACATTATAATTCAAGTGTTTCACAAATATTTTTCATTAAAGCAAAGCATATATGATAAAATAAAAATTTCGATACACTAAAAGCACAATTTATACCTTTGTATACCTTTCAATTTACCTTCTTGCCATTGTCAAATTTGGCTACTTTGACATAAAGGACCATTAGTAGCTAAAAGGAACTTCATTACTCTCATCTTCATTGCTTAACAACTTACTCAAAGAAAATTATTTAACACATAACATGCTTTGAATATATAAAGGCAATAAATAAGCATGAGTTGATACCATTTTTACTAACTCCAATGCTTTTCCTTTTTCATTGTCTTCATTGTTCCTTGATGTTTGTCTTCAAGCACACCTACAAGAAAAACTTTATCTTTAGTACTCAAATTTTTTTGGATTCTTGAGGGTTATAGTTTGAAGATAACTCCTTAGTGGCCTTAGGAATCCACACCTTTCTAGAACCATTATTCATGAAAGCACATGTGTAGTGGTAGAAACACTTGCTATCACAAAAAAAATTCTTATAATACTTTTTACTTTTGCAATCATTAAATCTAATTCCAACTTTATCAAATGAACATTTTTGCTTTCTCGAAAGAATATCTAGATTCTCTTCACAAATTTTGCAAGATCATTAATATGCTCATCAACTTTTTCTTGCAAAGAGATATTTTCAAAAATTAGTTTTTGCTCATTTTCATTTTATAGGCATTTTCTATCTTCAAAAACTCAACTTCTTTTCTCAACTTCCCAAGTTCAACCAAAACATCATCATATTTAGATTAAAGAGCAAAGTATGAGTTAGATAACTTTATAAAATCTTTTACCAATTATTCAAACTCATCATTTAGTTCATTATAAGAAGAAGGATGGTCAAAGTCATTTACCTCATTATTTTCATCATCTTGTTCACTTCTTATCATGAAACATGTATGAGCCACCTCACCCTTATCTTCTTGTTCACTTTCCGATGAAGAATCATCACAATCACTCCAAGTGGAGCTTGCTACCATTGCTTTCTTCTTCTTTGGCTTCTTTTGAAATTTCATATTTGTGAGACGACAATTGAGTTGGTAGTGACCAACCTTTTTACATTCATAGCACACAATTTGACCTTCTTTTGAATCATTCATTTTGAATTGTTGTCTCTTCCTTGAACTAGACTTTTTCTTGTTGAATTTGTAGAATCTCTTGATTAGGAGAGCTATCTCTTTGTCTTTACTCATTTGAGTTCCTTCATCATCTTCCTCTTGGTATGAGGTTGATATGGTTTTGAGAGCAACTCCTTTCCTTGTTGTGTTTTCTTCTTACATTCTATTAAGAAAAGTTGATTCATAAGTTATAAGATTACCTCTCAAATCATCATAGGAGATGGAGTTGAGGTCTCGTCTTACTTGGATTTCAGCCACTTTTGATTGTCATTTTTGGGTAAGGCTTCTTAGAATCTTTCTTATTAATTCTCTATTTGTGTACACCTTCCCAAGAGCATAAAAGGTAATAACAATGTTTGAGAACCTCTCAAACATCTCATCAATCTTTTCTTCTTCCATCATGGTGAATAGCTCATACTCATGTACTAACATATCAATTTTTACTCCTTTTACTTGGTTTGTACCTTCATAGGTGACTTCTAACTTGTCCCACATTTGCTTGGTAGTTTGACACCTTGAGATTTTCCTAAAATCATCTGGATTGATGACACAATAGAAGATATTCTTGGCTTTTGTATTTTGTTCCATCTTCTTCATGTCTTTAACATTGAATTCCTCATCAGACTTCTCCACTTCTTTGCTTTCTACTACCTTCTTTAGAATGCTTGATCCGTTCTTGACCACAAGCCAAAGCATGTAGTCTACGTATTAAGAGAATATCCCCATTCGCTCCTTCCAATAGGTGTAGTTGGCCCCATCAAAATACAATGGCCTTACAATGGATTGTCCTTCAACTATGGTTGCATTCATCAAATTTCTTGCCATTAAACCTACAAGATTGTCTTCTCAAGCTATTAGGCTTTTTAGAGAATTAAACTCTAATACCAATTGATAGAACCAAAAAAGGGGTGAATTGGTTCTATGGGTTCAATTAACAGAAAATTATAAAATTAAAATCAATTTCAAATTAAATACAAGTAATATGAATGCAGAAAATTAAAAGGAGATAGGGATAAAAAGATTACACAAACGAGTTTATCCTAGTTTAATCACAATGTGTGACCTACATATAGTCTCTTAGTAATTGCTCAAGATTTTCTTCACTTCTTGTCGAATGTTGCTTACAAGGATTTCAATAAACTTCCTCTATCTTAGCTCCAAAGCAGAGTGTACAATGGTTTCTTTCTCCCAATGACACAATCAAACATTCCTCAACTTTTACCCGAAGAAGAGTAATACTGAATCAAAGGAATGCTACCCACACCCCTTTCTTCTTATAAAAACAAGGCTTTAGTTCTCAAAGTTGTGGTTGCTCTTATCAATGAGCTACAATAGGTCTCAGGACTCTCTCTAGAATGGATGCACAAATTTAGAACCAATAAGAACGAGGAAAAATAGATATTACAAAACTGTAGCAGTTCCTCACTTTTCTTTGAGCTAGAGAGTGATGATGATCTTCTCCAAGGCTTCTCTTTCATAAAAGAAGGATGCCCACTAATGTTTCTAGCCGTTGGAGAATGGAAAAATTCAAGAGATGACCTCTTTAATGTATTGAAAGTGAATCCCATGTGAAATCACATAGTTATTATTTCTATTTGCTGTAGTTGCTGTTTCGCTCAATAGTTGTTGGAATAGTTGCTATTTTTTTCTATTTTCAGTATTGCAGCAAATTTGTAGCTTTTGAACATTGGAATGGAGATTTAGCCTAGTCATAAATGGATAGAAGCAATCAATTCCAAACTTTCCATAATTAGGCAATCACATAATTAATATTCTAAATTAAGGATTCAACACATGTTAACGACTGGTCATCCTCAATTTGAAATTCAAATATAAAACACATGCTAAAAAACAACTTTAACATACAAGCAACATTAAGGGGATTAAATCATTCACAGCTAATGAGGGAATTTGATTAAATCAAATACATGCTCAAATAACTTAATTTACATATCATCATCAAAACTTAAAAACCCAACAGTATCCAAACATTGTATTAATGAGCTGTTACATATCACGGTCACAGTACAATTTATACACCATTTACTTCCCATTACCCCCTGGGAAATTTGGCTTAACAGCTCTCCCCTTGTATGCAGGTATGAATTTTGAATGGCATTTATTCAGATACATTGCTAGCGACCTTCAATAACATAAGTATGAGCCAGGCCAAGTTATCTGTCAAGCACAAGTGAAGCCACGCTGCAGACTTAGTGTATAGAGTGTTTTTCTCTGCAGTCTCTTGGTCACCTGGGATAAAAAGAGCTATGAGACATAGTAGCCAGTGAATCTGCTGCATTGAGAGGGTCAAATGGGTCATCACTTGTGTCATGGAGTTCCATGGTGCTTTCATCTATAAAGGGTGGATTAGAGGGAGCTGCCAGGTGCTCCTCCTTCTTTGTCAGCATCTGTAGTGCCTCTGACATAGTTGGTCGTAAGGAAGGGATCTCTTGAGTGCATAGAAGTCCAATGTGCACCACTCTTAAAATCTCATTCTTAACATTGCTAATGTGGTCGTCATCTGACACTAGATTTGGATCAAACAATTGTTCCGTAATCCTTGACTGAAAATGCTTCCATGTCTGATTTTGTCAGAAGATATTAGATAGAAGAAAAAAAAAAAGATAAGTTAGTTCACCATGCAATCTTGTCTTAACCAAGAGAAATGTACAGTTGAAAAACAATTAGAAATTTAGAACAAATTAACTTGAGGAGTATTGTGCAACTTACCATTGTAACTAGGCTGTCTGAATATTCTGATGTATTGCTCCTGTTCTGTCTCCCGGTAACTATTTCAAGCAGTAACACTCCAAAACTATATATGTCTGCCTTCTCTGTTAACTGACCATGTGCTAGACACTCTGGAGCCATATAACCCCTGCAGGTCCAGGAAAAAAATGAGTATACCACTATTTCAAATATAACACAACAGTTAATAATTTTCTTCAATAGCACTCGGTTTTTTACTCTTAACTTGTTCAGTACTGTTATTAGTTGTCAAAAAATGCATTATTGGTAAGAGATACTTACAAAGTTCCAGCAACAGCTGTACTGATGTGGCTCTTATCTTCTTGAAAGGACCTTGCCAAACCAAAATCTGCAATTTTAGCACGAAGCTTTGCATCCAATAAGATGTTGCTGGCTTTTATATCTCTGTGAATTATCCTAATTTTGGAGTTCCCATGCAGGTAAACCAATCCTTCAGCTGTCCCGATGATAATTTCATACCTCTTCTCCCAGTTTAGTTCTCTACCCTTGTTTTTATCTAGCATGTATAGAAAAGAAAAAATTGAGAAAAATTATATCAAGTTGACATTTCATGACTGCCCATGAAATGGAGGCATTTTCAAATCTGAAAAGAGACAGCCTATTGCATGAGTTCAGTAATTACCAAAAATGAAGCGATCAAGACTTTTGTTGGGAAGAAATTCATATACAAGGAGGCTTTCAGGTCCTGAACAACTGCAACCTAACAGTCTGACTAGATTCTTGTGTTCCACACTACTAATTATATTGACTTCATTATAGAAATCTGCTGCTCTATGTCTGTTGTTGAAATATAACCTCTTGATAGCAATCTCTCTTCCATCAGGCAGAACTCCCTGCAGTAGCAAATTGTAAGAGTGATTTCGATATGTAAAATGGTGGGGATATAGGTCTGCAGAGGAAATAATTACTTTATAAACCGATCCAAATCCTCCTTGTCCAAGCTTGTTAGCTTCATCAAAGGAATCAGTAGCCTTCTCCAGTGTAGAGTACTTGAAGTTCAAGCTATTGTGTTGAAGAGTCTTAGCTAACCTTTTTGCATCATTTGAACCTAGAAAACAGAATGACAATTTGAAACAAGAAAAATCTTGAAAATAGTTGTGTTATAGCACACAATGATGATTCCTCAATTTGTAAATAGGACAAGGTGAAGCTCCTTGAAGAAATACGAGCGAAAGTATTAAGTGTACAGGGACTATGATATAAATACATAGTACAACTACTGAACTACAAACAATTTCAGATTAATTTCTACTGTTGGGGGACAGGCAATGGTGTGGTTTTCTGGGTTTGACACTCTTATAAGCAAATGTATAAATAAATAATTTACCTCTTCGTTTCTTTTGAATGTATCTGTGTTTCCAGATATAAACCCCAATAGCTACTCCAACCACCAAAACAATCACTGCACTGACTACTGCAACCACTATCATCACTACATTACCTGCACAAGTCAGCAAAATGAACTCATACTCAGGATTTACCACTACTAGGTGTAAATTTCTCTTAAAGCTGGAAGCTGGATCTCCTAACACAATTACCATCACAGTCAATTATGCCCTGTGAAGAAAACTGCAATTTATTTACCTCTTGAACTTCCATTTTCCTGTTCCTTGTTAAGAAAATCTGTGTCTGAGTACCTCATGAAGCATCCAGTGTTCAGTGCTCGCCCTTCTGACCAGGGCAAGCATCCCAAAATTGAAGAAGATGCATTCTCAAGACATGCTTTGCAAGAGCTTGTGTCCAAACTCTTCCAACAATCAGCCAGAACATAAGCTGATTCGTTTGCTGTTCCTGATACAGCAACTTTTCCCCTTGCATAGCCTTTATTGTTGGTTGCAGCTTGAACTGCACTCAAAACTGCCTGCTTTGCTGCTGCTTGAAAACTTGAGTTCTTCTTGGTTGTGTTCCCACAAACAGCCTTGTCTCCTGGACCTATATACTCATTATAGAAACTATAGTTTTCAACCCTCGAGAAGCAACCATCAAGGTATATGCGACCACCATTGTAAGGGAAGCACTGGGGAAGAACCGTGCGTACCTCGGCATAACATAATACACAGTCAGGCAATGAAAGATCTCCATAGCACTGGGCCAGGCCATAGTTAGTGTCAGGTCCTGTCCCTGCAACTGCTGTGCCATAGCCAGTATTGCGCATCTGTTCACTGATATTATCCATAGTTGCAACAAAGTTTGGAACAAAGATAGTGCTGTTGTGCTCTAATTGATGGCCACATATTACTTTGACCGTCTTGGCCCTTGGATCTGCCATTACTTCTTCTGATAGTAGTAGAGCTTTGATGAGAAAGAAAACAAGAGGGACTAGTTTCTCCATTTTTGGATGATCAGATCTGAATCACTTTCTCTGGTACTGATTGTTGAGCTTATCAACAAGGAACTGCAGAAAAAGGAAGGTTTAGAACACGTTTGGGTATATTGTATACTATGGAAATATTTGATCAAAGCAAATTTGAATTGGTAGTGCAATTATATATTTGGTATTATAATATAGTTTTTATGCTAAGGCTAAAATGGTTGCGATATGCTTCAGCCAACCTAATGCCTAATGTTGGAGGCCATCATTAGCATAGCAATTCCTATCCCACTGATGTGAGATTCCAAAAGTTCTCAATTCCTTGAGAAGAAAGGGCACTTGAAGACAAAGAGGGGCTTCTGGTAGAAAAGTCTCAGTGAATGGTAACAGCTAGTGTTTGGAAGGACAGGAACCCAAGACGGCATTCACCATTCTTGTTTCCTTCCTTGAAGTTCCAAAAGAAGTGGCCATTTCGCCATCACTATCTAAAAAGGCAGATCTTGGGTTTTCTTGGCTTGCTTTCACAGCAGTATATAATTTAGTTTCACACTTGCACAGCTATGATTAACAATGAATAATTGATAGAAGAAACGTAAAAGAAGAGGTTTTGAAGCCACCCCAGACCGCACTTTTGATAAATAATCAATATCCCAAGGTTGTAAAAATCATCTCTTTGACTCTTTGGCATAGCTCTTCACTGTCAAATGAGCTATCAAATGCAAGGTGCAGCTGGTTTCACAATGACTTTGGCCTTTTTTTTTTCTTTTTCTTTTATTTTTGTGAGATGAATACTAAAAGCTTCTAGAGACAGTGTAGATATTGGATTAACTCCTTTCCCACACACGGCAATGGCAACTGGCCATGCCAGTGATCTTTCAAGGAAAAATAAAAAACAACCATAAATACGAACATTGGTCACAACTTCATACCTCTTTGAAAAATATCAGAATAGACAGCCAACTAAGGTGAATCTATAACGTTTGTGCACATGGTTAACATGTTCTTAGGTTATTAGGCATTCTTCTATAAGGGATATCGAAGCAAACTTCCTTATATATTACTAATCAAATCAGAAACAGTAGTAGACAAGACTGTGCTTGCAGAAGTTTTTGAAGAAATGAATTGAAGTTCTTACCTGTAGTGCTATGCATTGAAACCCAGAGCTGAATTCAATTAAATTCTCCATGAGATATGGCTTCCATGTTCCAGGTGAGATTTTAGTTTGGACGCATAAAGCTCATAAGTTATACAGCGAGTCAAGCACGGATAATGTGCTAGGCAGAATGTTGGTTGAAACTTGAAACTTCTGAAAGTGAAGAGTTGCTCGTAGAAAACAAGAGCATGACATTGACAAGATAGTGCTCAAAGTCTTTCATTCAGCAAGAGTGCAACTACGCGGTTAAGGCGGGCCTTTGACGTTGACTATTTCATCTTAATTTACCATTTTGCCCTGCATCTTGGCATTCTTAGGCTTTTTTTTATATCATTTTTCATATGCGTGCACGAAGGTTCAAACCATGAAAAAAAAAAGTAATTATTGAAAAGTTTAATCTCCTGGGGTTGGTATGTTTAGGAGTCTTTGTTTATAGAACAAAATCATCAATCATATATTTTTCTAAATAAAAAGTATACCTGTATTTAGAAACTAAAATAATCTACAAATCTATATATATTACATAAAATATAGTCCATACAAGTTTAAATAACGACAAGTGTCAGTCATTGATATATTTCTTTTCTCTTTAATTTTTACATTATTTTTATTGAATTTTATCTACTCTATTTAAATTATCTTTAGTTTAATTTTAATTTAATTTAAATAATATCTATTATGAAACTTTAAACCAATTTCTACTTATTAATTCTTATATCTTTTAATATCATTAATCACTCATCAAGTCAATTTCTCTAATTCTTAACTAATTTTATTTGTTGAATAGTGGTGTATGAACATGTAAAATTTGAATTTGTTACACTTATCAAACATGCAGAATTCGGATTTGTTATATTCATCTACTTATCACGCGGTTTCGAACAAACTTGAATAATTAGTTCTACACGTTGCTGAAAATCCGATTGCTAATCATATTCAACATGTTTTACGGATTATAGATATAATAGATAACAACTCTTATATTCTTATATCAAATAGTATATATACTCCTTTTCACACCTCATCTAATACCATTTATTATACATATTTTTTTCTATCACTTTCTTTCACTCAATCACATTTCTTAAAAAAAATGTAAATAGTACTTATATTCATTTTTAAGGATATAAGATGATCATTTTTAATAGGGGTACACACGGGTCGGGTCGAGTCGGGTTTAGGGAAGAAAAAATTCAAACCAATCATGTGAGTCGGCCTGTCGGGTGGAGAAAAAAATTTAAGTAACTCGAATCGAACCAACCCGATTAGAATCGGGTTAGTTCGGGTTAGATAATCGGGTTAATCGGGTTGGTCGGGTCACCGGATCGGGTTGTAAGAAAAAATAAAAAAAAGTTAAATATAAGCAAAACAACGTCATTTTATTGGTCGTCGGGTCGGGTTGTCGGGTTGGTTCACCAAACCCGATATCCGAATCGATATTCAACGAATTAACAAAATTTTATCCGACCTGACCCGAATATACAACGGGTTAACAAAGTTGAATGATTCACGGGTTCGTGAGTCGGGTTGTGCACTCCTAATTTTTAATAGATAAAGCTAACAATTCCGTAGAGATACTAGCATAACAATTTTAAGTTCCCTCTCATAATTGGTAATTTTAATTTTTTTTAAAAATTCAAAACTGCACGCTTACTATTTTATATATATATATATATTACATTTGCAACTTGGATTTACAACTCTATCTCACTTTGTTTAATTCTTATTAATGGATTTTCTTTCACCCTGTACTACCAATTTTTAAAAGCCAAACATGAAGATTCACACTTAGTTAGTAAGTGATAATATTAATATTAATTAATATTAATATATTATTATTAATAATATTAATATTCTTCAACTTAATATTAATAATAATAAAAAATTCAAATATATATATTTAATAATATATATATATATATATAAATTTATCTTAACAATCTAATAATACAATACTTATTTAACAAGTTTGTTCATTGCACAGATTATCACTCTAGTAATCAATTAATATAATATATAAACATAGAGTTCTGATTTATAGAATTTTGACAAGTGATAATTCTAGTATCATTAATGTTATTTGAATTTGAATTTTATTAATATTTTATTTAAAAAATTAAAGAAAAATTTAAAAAAATTTGCCATTGTCATTTTTGGATTATTCCACTAATGTAATTTGAATTTTAATATTATTCTATTAAATAAAAATTAAATGAAAATATAAATTATTTTAAAGTTCTTTCTTACAAGTGTTAATTTTAGATTGTATCATCATTGACTCATTACAAATTTGAATTTCATTTTTATTATCTTATATATATATATATATATATATATATAAATATGAAAACTTTTTGAGATATTTCTTTATAGGATAAAAATATTTTGTTATGGCAACAAAGCATACTATAATATACAAATGAAGCCAATAAAGTTAGTAGTAGTTGCAACCTCTAAAACTCAACACTTTTTCAATAATTTTTAAAATATTATTAAAATGTTATATATAAACTTGATATTTGATGTCCTAAAAAAATAAAATAAATACTTGAACCTCAATATGAGATTTCTATATCACCTATGATCAAAATTATATAAAATATATATATATATATTTATATATATAATAAAATAACTATCATATATTATTTTTAAATATTTTAATCTTTTTATAATTCCATACATCTCACGGTTACTATTCTATTAATATATAAAAAAAAAGTCTTGATTTATAAAATTCGACAAGTGGCACTTCTAGGTTGTGTAACCAAAGTTATTTAAACATGAATTTTATTATTATTCTTGTCAATTGTCATTTCTAGATTGTATCACTAATATAATTTGAATTCAAATTTAATATTATCTTTTAAAAAAAATTAAAAGAAAATATAAATTATTTCAAGATTCTTTCTAACAACTGTTATTTCTAAATTGTGTTACTTATTAAGTACTAAAAATATGACAAGAGATATAACAGAAAAAAAATATAGAGTCGAAATTATAAGAATTGATACAAAATATGGATAAGAAATAAATAATTTTTTTTGAGAAAAATATTATAACTTCTTTCTTACCATAAGAGAGAATAATGACACTCTAATATAAGAAAATATGGATATTTCTAAATAAATTAGGATGAAACCTCTAAAAAGAAAACTAAATGTTGAATGACTTGATGAATTGTGAATTACGGATGCTTAATTTATAAGTGAGCTCCTTTGTTTCTTACCATTTGTCAAACCAAGGTTAATATTTATTTTCTCTTTGCTATCAAATCGAGAGAGACAATTAAAGTTTAGGAGGATTTTTCCTCCTTTGACTTTTTCAAAAGTAACTTTACTTAATTTTACATTACTATTAATTTATTATAAATTTGAATTTAAATTTTATTGTTATTATCTTAATAATTTAATAATAATTTATGTGAGTATATATATATATATATATATATATATAATGAAAACTTTATTGATATATTTTTATAAAATAAAAATATTTTTTTATAGTGTCAAGCCATATTATAATAAATATGTACAAAAAATTCATGTTATAATATATAGAGATAAAGTCAAGAGAATTAGTAATAGTAACAATGCTTAAAACTCAAAACATTTTTTTAATAATTTTTAAAATTTTTAAAATATTCTCAAAATGTTATATTTAAAATTAGTATTTGATGCCTTAAAAATATAAAATAAATATTTAAATCTTAACGTAAAATTTTTATATCACTTATGATTACTTTTAAAAATTACAAAATATATTTTTATACTAATAAAATAATCATTACATATTATTTTTAAAAATTTTAATTTTTTTATAATCCCGTATATTACACGGATGCTATTTTAGTATAAATGTAAGTTATACTCCACTTTAGTATTAGATTGTCAACAGAGTAATATTGATATTGTGATTATTTTATTGTAAGTTGTATTTGATTATATAGAATTTGTGAACTGATTTTGACAAACTAAGGCATTAATGATTAAAAAGCTTCGGCGGTGTTAGCTGCTTCTGCAGCACGTCGACGGTTTTACAGCCTTTTAACATTTGACTTTCGGAGATATTCTTAAATAAATATGATGTATTACATTATTTTTAAAGTATTTAAATTAATATTTAATATACGTAAAAATATTTTTAAAAATTAGTCTAATTTTATAATAATTTTTATAATATTATATTTATCAAATAATAATTTAAGTACTTATGATACATTTAATTTGTTATTTGTTAAATGGTGTGATAGAGCTTTGTCTAAGAAAGAAGCACATTTGCGGGTGAAAAGACCACAAATTTAGAATGTGATTTGTATGCTTGAATTAACCACAAATGGAAGAGCAGAAGTTAAATACTGATTTGTATTTGTAGAGGGCGGCTTTTCGGCTTCGAGAAAGAAGCTGTTGATCTCAATACGAAGACAAAGGGAACAAGGGGATGATGGCAAACAAGATTAAAAATAATTTATTTTAATCATAGAAAGAAGAAGGGAGTATCCAAGTTCAGTGCTTACACGACATTATCATCCAAACAACAAGAATCAAGTGTTATAAATAAGGCCCAAGTCCACAACTTTGTAGAGAACTCAAATGGTATAAAAGTATATAGTATATATTTTGCATAATCAGCCAACACATTGATTCTTTTCTATAACAAGATGACATGTGATATGCTATGTACAATATTTTGAGCAAAATTCAACGGGGTATTTTCTTTCGTTTTTTTTCCCCAACGTAAATAAAACCACTATATGCAAAAGCATATTAAGCACCTTTACGTGTAATCTGTACAAAGCAATCGGTTCTAAATGTTGGCAGATGGTTCATATGTGGTGATTATGTCACTGGCCCTTCTCTTCAGAGATCTAAGTAGGGACAATGTCATGCTGATAATTGAAAACATTTTGTCCAGCATGCTGACTTTCTTAAGAATGAAAGCTTGCCAACAGCTTGTTATAAGGGTACTACTTTAGGGATCGTGTGCACAAAAATATTCCAGGAGAAAGATTTTGTAGTGTAACTCATCTAGGCTCAGTTAGAGTTTCAGTGATGCTGTCCCCTGAAGACTGGGTGCTGGATTCAGGCTGAAAATTATATCCAGGTGAACTAGACTTGCTGAGTTCTGAACTACTAGAATTAAGAAATGGCGGTTGCGTTGGCTGAGGAATTTCATGATTGTTATTAATCATTTTAACAACTACTGACATTGATGGTCTCAGCTCTGCAGATGCTTGTGCACAAAGCAACCCTATCTGAAGTAGTCGATATGCTTCCTCTGCTGGAAAATTACCCTCTAGGGTCGGATCAACAATGTCAGATAGCCTATTTGATCCATAAAGCCTCCAAACCTTGTACAAAAGGAGAAAAGGATAATGATCGTCATGCAAGGTAAGGTCTTAGAACTATGAGAACACTTGTTAAAAGCATCAAATGAATTAGCAGCAGCATGCCAGATGATAGTAGTTACCGTTTGTAGGATAGAGGATGAATTTAGAACAAAAGAACTGTTTTTTTTGCCAGATACAATTTCAACAACTAGAACTCCAAAACTGTAAACATCTGCTTTCTCCGTCAATTTCCCACGAACTACATACTCCGGAGCCATATAACCCCTAAATATGAACATAAACTGTTAAGAGAATTGTGCAGGAATAGTATATGAACTGTGTCTCAAATGTATATAAGCATGAAATCAAGAGAAGGGTTCAATTTTTTTATAGAAGATATTCAAGTGCTTATCACTTATCGGTCATAAATATTTGGATTGTAATACACGATAGATTAGACACACTGCTTAACACTGATGCAAAGAAGATTAGAAGTGCTTAGGGGAAGAAAAAACCTTTTTTGTAGACAAAGTCACAAAGGAATTATCATAATATAATGCAGAATAGATTAAAAGTACTATGAAAGAATGTAACCAACATAGGTGTTGTCATCTAACACAGTAAGAAGTTGGTCTTTCACAAAGCTTGCATGTAATGTAAGTTATAAAACAGTAATTAACAGAAGGCAGCTAGTATTTTGATAAATGAAAATTCACCTCACCTAAGGCCTATGCAGGATATTTCCCACATTGAGGGCACATACACAGAACACATTTATGTTGGCAACATAAGATACTAAAGCGGGTCATGCACTTACAGTGTGCCGGCAATGGCTGTGGTAATGTGGGACTTGTCTTCTGGAAATAATCTAGCAAGTCCAAAATCAGCAATCTTGGGTGTGAAGTCATCATCAAGCATGATGTTGCTTAATTTTATATCTCTATGAATGATTCTCACATGTGATTCCTCATGAAGATAGGCCATGCCCTCTGCAGTTCCTAATATGATCTTATGCCTGACTTCCCAAGTTAGAGGTTGAGAAATCCTTCTGACTGGACCAGTTCAAAGGAGACATAAGTAACTAAAGTAAATTAAAAGGAAATGTCTTTAAGGCCAGATATCAGATATAAAGTTACAACCAGAAAGGTGATCATGGAGACTCTGGTTAGGCACATATTCGTAAACAAGAAGGCTTTCAGGTCCTGTAATGCTGCACCCCAACAGCTTTACAAGATTTTTGTGATGAATGCCACTGATCAAATTGACCTCATTGAAGAAATGATCTGCCCATTGTGTTGTGTTAAAGCTAAGCCTTTTTATGGCCACAGTATTTCCATCTGGCAGAACTCCCTATATTGATATAAAAAATATAGTCAAGCAATCTGTAAGCAGCAATTTGGTTGCCAAAAAAGATAATAAGACACAAGATCAGAAGTTACTTTATAAACTGAACCTGATCCCCCTTGTCCTAGCTTATTGGCATCATTGAAGTAGTTTGTTGCCTTTTCAAGAATTTCATACGGCGTATTTAGCTTGGACTTGTTCACTGTGTCCAAAAGTGCACCAAATTGTCTTCTTTCTGAGGTAAGAACAAAATTACAACAATTTTCAGTACTTGGAGTTTGGATATTCTATTATAGTCCTAAACATCAAACATTGATACCTCTTCTCCTCTTCAGTACATTTTTCCTTACAAAGAAAACAACCGTTGCAACAACCAGCAGAAGAGCCACGGCAGCAGAAGATGCAGCCAGGATTATAGCTAGATTCCGTTGTCCTAACAGACAGTTACACAGCTTCAATGATATGCTATATCAAAATAGGAATAATGATGTTTTGAAGTATTTTTCACAATAATGCCTATTGTCGGATTGTTAAGAAATTAAATTCCATAACAAAGACATCAAGGGCGAAAGGTCCACCTAAAATTCCTCAACAAAATCAAATCTTTCCTTTGAATGACTTACTAGAACAAAATAAATAATAGATATATGCTTAAAATACTGCCTATTTGGTATATTTGATTTCTATTGTCTAGATATGGCATAAATGAGAGAAGCAAGTCAAATATGGATCTTTAATTCACATCAAAACCAGGGAAACACTTATTAGAATGAGAGAACCGATGGGCTAAATACCTAGGTTATCAAAAAATTAAAAAAGAATCAGCTGGCAAAACAGAGAAAGAAGTTAAGTTTCATAGCAAAAAGGATTAGCTCACTATGATTTCCTGCAGTTGCATCGTTGGTTGAATTGTTATAGAACTTTTGCGTTGAATACCTCAAGTAACAACCAGCATTCAATGCCCTCCCTTCTTCTTTTGGGGCACATGAATCAATCCTAGTAACAGCATCTTCCAAACATTTCTTGCAGGCACTGCCATTGACAAACTCCCAGCACTGAGCCAACCCATAAACAGTTACATTCTTTCGATTCACAGACCCCACAAAAAACCCATCATTCTTTGGTGCTAATAAACTCAAATTTCTCACTAACTCCAAAACATTGGCTTTATAAACATTCCTATCCCCACTAAAACCACTGGTGGCACACACAGTTGTGTCTTGATCACTGAGACTCTCATTGAAGAAGTTGTAGTCATCATACCTGATGTAGCACCCATCAAAGAAGAGCCTGCCACCACGAGTACCTTTCTGAAATGGCAGGCAATTGATGACCTGGGTCTTGCACTGTGCAAGGCACAGATTGCAATCTGATTGAGAAAGATCTTTCATGCACTCACCAAAAGCATACACAGTGGAGTTCTGAGTCCCATTAACAACAGCTCCATATCCTTGTCTTGCAACCAGAGAGGTCAATGCGTCCATGGCAGCCAAATAGTTTGCAACGAAAACTTGACGTTGAGACATTGTTGCAGTTCTGTTGGTGCACATTAAAGCTGCCTTTGTGGCTCTGGGGTCAGAAAGTGCAGGAGTTCCAAAGCAACAAAGGAAGAGAAGCAGAAAAGATGCAGAAGTTATTGAAGTTGGAATCATTTTTCGGTTTTTTTGTTGTTGGTAGATATGAACGGAAAATGATGTGTGGAATGTGAGAAAACAATGGGCCTGAAAAACAGAAGGGATGAGATAGACTAAAGGAAAGGGAGAACGATGTACATGCATAAAATAATGGTAAAATTACCCCCTTCTAATTTATACTTTTTGTGAATTATCCTTTTAAAACTTAATAATGATATTTGTATATTATTTTTATTATATTACTTTCATATCATTTTTAAATAAAAAATACATATTTCAAAAACAATTTTTTTATTTTTATTTTTTCAATAAAGTAAAGTATAAAGATATTGTATAAATATTAACGTAACCTTTTAATTTTAATAACCCTTTATTTTAACGTTAAATTTCTTTATCATATTTATTTTTATTTTTTCAGTCAAATACTTTAAATATTGAGAAGTAAAATTATATAGAAATTTTTGGTATTTAATCAATTACTTATACAATTTTAGATTGAAAATAATAATTAGTTATAATTAAATTACATAGAATTTAATTATAACTAAAAAATATAAATTATTTACCACTAAATTTATAAATTTGGAAATATTTAAAATTCGAGCATGTAAATTATTAAAATTAAAACTTTAAAAGATAATTTATCCAAAACATAAAGTTAAAACAAGTAATTTATCATTTAACTTTAAAATAATCGTATTTGATTTCATGTCAACAAGGGCTGCAGTTTTGCAAAAGAAACCGAGTGAGTGGCACTGCGGTCAACGGGAGGTGGTAGACTTAACGGAAAATGGATTGTGATTGGTGATAGCCTTCCAGAAAGTGCTTGGCTGATTGGAAACGGAGATAAATCGCAATAAATTTCAGTCAATGTTTCACATATATTCCATTCTAGGGGAAACCGTTGACTTATTGTTAAAAAAATTAAAATAGATGTGATTAGTTATACATTTAGACTCATATACAAAAATTGGATCAAATTTTTTATTATAAATAATTGTATATAATTTTTTTAGAAATTTTAATTAATAATATTAACATATATAATAATAAAATTAAAAAAATTCTATTATTGCAAGTAAGTCTTGGTGGAGGGCTGTGTGAAATACGCAAACGCGTCCTAATGGTGCCTGCTCATGAAACGACAATATATTTTACATACTTAATTTGGTTTCAACGGGAATGTGCTAGCAGCCTCGTTGGGAAGAATCTTGGAATCGACCCGCTCGAGACAATTCGACCTGGGTTTGTCCTTGGAAGACTTTTATAATAAAATATGTTGAGGAAGGTAGCAATGTATTATTTTAGATTTTTTTAATATTTATTTTATTATTAATCTATTTCATATTTTTAAAAAATGTTAATAATATATTTTTTGTCATTTATTTTAATATTTATTTTATTATTAATTTATCTTATATACCTAAAAAAATTATTAAGAGAGAAATACTAGTAATATTTATTTTTAAACTAATAATAAATCAAGTGTTAAAAGAAATATTTAAAAAATATATTATTAATATTTCTCTTTAAAAGAATTATTAAGAGAAGAATATTAATAATTTTTATTTTTAAGTCAATAATAAAGTAAGTATTAAAAAATACTTAAAAAACATGTTATTAATATTTCTTAAATATATTTTGTCATTAGGTCACATATTCTTGTTAAGTAATGTTTTCAAATTTTTAATTTATTATTATTCAACTAATTTGATTTCAAAACATTGTTACAAGATTATTATCATTAATAGTTTGGTTATATTATTAGTATTTTTTTATTTGATTTATTTTTTATATAGTAATTTTTTATATGAAGTACTTTTTCATATTTTATTTTTTTAAAAATATATTTTCTTCTTTATACAAATATTTTGGTTCCACTACTTAACCTACGATCAAATTACTAAATTATTAACCAAACCTTTTAACCAAGTTAACTTCGAGTTATACAATTATAATATCTACTAAATGGTGTAGAAGTTCTACTGAACGTTAGCTTGGCTTAACAATAATGATTGACAAAGTGTTACGTTATTAAATAGACCAGAATTGTTACAAGAATGATTAATAAAGCAACCAACAGAAAGATCGATGGAATAAATTTAAATATATTACTAGTGTAAGGTTCAAAATCTTCATGATGCATAGGTTTAATTATTATGTTTTAATAATTAACAAATTATATTAAAAATATGGTGTTTAAGCTTTATCACTTCAATTGTGCTTTAACTTGGTCTTATGAATTTTTATGTTCATTTGCAAAATGCAAATCCTTAGACAACAATGAAAAAGATCAGGAGATGACTGGATGATCACCAATTTGGATTTAAACCTTGGGAACCAACTTGAGAAGAGTAGACCAAGAAGACCAACACCTATCTCAAGTCTAATGGATGACACCCAACTCATAAAGAGTTTAAAGAACTCACTAAGACAACATTAGAAGACTTGAAGTCTCTAAAAGAGGAAGATCTTCTTGTGAATGTGTCAAATTCAAAGCTTCAAAGTTGAAGAAACCCTCAAGAGAAGGCTTGAAGATGATTGAGAAGAGTTGAAGACTTGAGCTTGGTCAAGGTTAAGAAGAGTGGAGCACCCTTCTCATGTATGCACTGTAATTGGCATTGATAAAACAATGATTTTGATGATAACAAATATGAAGATGTTGCAAGATCAAGTTCAGGATCTTCAAGATTAATTTTAGGACTTAGATCAATATGTAAAGGTATAATGTGATTCACACAAATGATCTGCAACTTGTTTTTCAAAGAACATGAATAACACACTTGTTTTAAAAGCTTCAAAATGGTTTTTGATTTCTAAAAAAATAAATTTTAAAGTGCCAAAAATATATAAAACCACTTGGAATCACTTGGCATTGTCTCATTGCTGACAAAACGTGTTTTACAAAGTTTACTCTAATAAAGGTTACTTTATTCGAATAACAAAAGTCAGTGAAGGCAAAAATTAAGATCAATCAAGATTTATTCGAATAAGGCTCCTCTTATTTGAATAACAAAAGTCAGAGAAGCCAAGTATTTTAACTGATCAGGATTTATTCAAATAAAGCCTTGTTTTATTCGAATAAACGTTCAAAATGAACAAAGGCGCTTCATCGTTTTAAGTGGATTATTCGAATAACACAAGTGTTATTCGAATAACGTATTCCAAAAAGCTTTTCCCAACATGCTATTTAAAAATTTATTCGAATAACCATCGTGTTATTCGAATAACAAGGTTTTCCAGAAACAAAAAGCAACAGCTATAATGAAGCATTTAATGCTCCTCAACCACCCCAACAACTCCAATCTTTAATGGGCTTTAAATGCAAGGTTGTTGGGCATTGTTAGAGGTTAGAGAAATATTCTAAAAACCTTGCTAGAGCATTAATATGTATTTTGCACATATTCTTAAAATCATCCTCTGTTTTGAGCTTAAGTGTGAATCTTTGATACCCATTGAGATTCAATTTGTATTATCCACTCTTTTGAGAGTTTATCTTTCTTATACACTTTGATTTCCTGTAAAGAGGGTGAGGTATCCCTCTAGAGAAAAAGGGTGAGGTATTCCTCTAGAGAAAAGGGTGAGGTATCCCTTGGTTGTAAAGAGAGTGAGGTATCCCTCAAAAGTTGTAAAGGGTGAGGTATCCCAAAGTATATTGAGTGCTCTCAATTGTAAAGGTTGTCAAGTACTTGTTGAAGCTTGAAGATATAGTGAAAAATCTTGGGTGATTGCTTGAGAACTGGACGTAGGCCATAAGTGGATTGGTGGCTGAACCAAGATAAATCTTGTGTTTGATCTTCTAAACTCATCTCTTTACTTTGTGCTTTAAATTTATTTGCTTACTTGAATACTCTTTGCCTTGGTTTATTTATTTATTTGTGAGTGAAATAATCAATCTCATTTATCTATTCACTTCAATCAATCAATAGTTTCAACGAAAATTAGTAATCAAGTGGTTTGCAAAAAGATTTGCAAAAAATTTTTACATACTCAATTCACCCCCTCTTGAGTATTGAGGCTACTTGGTAACAAGTAGTATTAAAGTTAGGCTCTTATGTAAAGAGCTTAGTAGTTTCAAGAGAAAGTGATGGCCTCTTCGAATAGTTTTTCTGAAAGTTCTTCTCTCTATAGACCTCCATTTTTCAATGGGAATGAGTATGCTTATTGGAAAGAAAGAATGAAATTTTTTATTGAAGCTATTGACTTAAATGTGTGGGATGCTATTGAAAATGGTCCTTTTGTCCCCACACAAGTTGTAAATGGTGTAAGAGTTAATACACCAAGAAATAAATGGACCAATAATGATAAGAAGAAGGTCCAATACAATTTGATAGCCAAAAACATCATTAACACAGCCTTGGGATAGGATGAATTCTTTAGAGTCTCAAATTGTAAATTTGCTCAAGAAATGTGAGATACTTTACAAATAACCCATGAAGGTACTAGTGAAGTGAAAAGATCAAGGATTAATACTCTCACTCATGAGTATGAACTTTTTAAAATGAACCAAGGTGAAAGCATTCAAGAAATACAAAAATGGTTCACACATATTACAAATCATCTTACTTCATTAGAAAAGACTTTTTCTAATGAAGATCTTATTAACAAAGTGTTGAGATGTTTAAGCAGACATTGGCAACCTAAAGTGACGGCTATTGTGGAGTCAAGAAATCTCTCAACTATAACCCTAGCCACACTTTTTGGCAAGCTTCAAGAACATGAACTGGACTTGAATAGACTCAACCAAAATGAGGAGCTAGACAAGAAAAAAAAAGGAATAGCTCTCAAGGCCACTTCCTCCATAATTATTGATGATGAAGATAAAGATGATGAAGATGGCTTGGAAATAAATGACGAGAATCTTACTCTACTAGTAAAGAAATTTAGAAGATTCTTCAAGATTCTTTCTTTTCCCAAAAGAATATGAACTGGACTTGAATAGACTCAACCAAAATGAGGAGCTAGACAAGAAAAAAAAAGGAATAGCTCTCAAGGCCACTTCCTCCATAATTATTGATGATGAAGATAAAGATGATGAAGATGGCTTGGAAATAAATGACGAGAATCTTGCTCTACTAGTAAAGAAATTTGAAAGATTCTTCAAGAAGAATGGAGTTCAAAGAAGACCTTTCTTTCCCTAAAAGAATGTCTATCACAAAGGGGAAGAAATCTTATCTACTCCTAAATGCTATGAATGTGGAGAATTGAGACACATGAAGATGGAGTTCCCAATTTATCAAAGTAAAGTGAAAAAGTATAAGAAAAGGTCCTCAAAGGAGAAGAAAGAAAGAAGAGCCTATATAGCTTGGGATGATAATGACATGGATTCAACCGATAACTTGGACAATGAGAAAGCCAATCTATATTTCATGGCTAGAGGAGAAAAGGAAGATGAAGATGACATGGAGGTAACTTTCTCAAATTCTGAATCAAACTCTTCCCCTTCCTATGATGAATTGCAAGATGCATTTGAATAGTTGCATAATGAATCTATGAGGCTTGCAAAAATGATTTCATGTTCAAAGAAAACAATTTTCTCATTTGAAAATCAAATTTCTTCTTTAAACAAAGAAATTGAGGAATTGAAATTAGAAAATGAAACTCTTGGGTTGATTGATGCAAATTCTTCATGCATAACATACTCTTCACATGATAATGCACCCACACCCTCATCTTGTTTATCATGTAAAGCATTTGAAATTGAGATTGAGGATTTAAAAACACACTTTCAAAATTTACCTTTGGAAGGGATAAGTTGAATGTATTGTTAAGGAAACAAAGATGTGTTTTTCAAAAGGCTGGTTTAGGGTATAATCCAAATAATCAACAAAAGTTTCTCAAAAATTTATTTGTTTCCTCAAGTACATCAAGTAGCCCTTTTATCAAATGTTTTCATTGTGGGAGGAAATGGCATAGTGCTTCTACATGTAATGTTAGGAAAAACTTGAACACTAAGGTTGGGACTAAAATGGTTTGGATTCCCAAAGACACTTTACCAAAATTTAACATATAAGGACCCAAGAAAATTTAGGTACCAAAAGCCAAAAATTGAAATGTGGTGTAGGTGTGCTTGAAGGCCAAGAACTGACTTTGGAATCTCAAAAGTGGCTGCTGTAAGCACAAGTTCAGAAAATACTTCAAGCTCTCTTCCTTGTCTTCAAGAAGCTTGGACTTGCAACCATTGGTAAAATGGAGACTTGGTTTATGCTTCTTTATCTTAATTTCTTGAAAATATCTTTACATATCTCGAATATGCTAGATTAGTTTACTTCTTGTTTAAAATAACATATTTGATGAAAATCTCTTTGAACTTGACTTTTTGGATCAATTATGCATTTAACTCTTGCTGAATAGTTTTGTTACATTATCTGTCATTGTGCTGCATAACTTGTTATTTTATTGCATATTGTGTCATTTTGGTGCAAAACTTGTTTGCTGCATAACATGCTATCTTGCTACATATTTGGGTTCATTGCATAATTATTTTGTTTTAATCTTTTTCTGAATCCAATACTGACTTGAGCGTCAGAGTTTCTCCTAAGTTTGTTTTGCAGGTGCTTGATTCATGCTTAAGTCCCCCAAAATTTCCAATCTCAAGTTCTTGATAAAGAAAATTGCCTCTTGGTACTTTTGAAGTAGAGAAATCAGCTTATGAGTAGCATTTATGGTGGTTTGAGAGAATGGAAAATAAGGCAAAGCCATGATGATCCTCAAGATGAAATAAGTTTGTATTTTAAGGGCTGAAGTCTTGAAGAGTTTCTGTTTTTGGAGATGAAATAATCAATTAGAAGAAGAAAACAATATGTTATTTGGGTTTTTGAATTATTTTGTCAAGAAAAAGAGCTCTCTGCCGAGCAAATTAATTAGTTAGGAGTTGTAACTAATCGATTATAAGAGGTTTGGAGTTTCCTAGAACCCTTTGCAATTAGTTACTAACCGATTAGAGACATTCTCTAACTGGTTAGAGGCCACTTGGTAACCGGTTACACAAAGCACTTTAACCAGTTATTGGACCTCAAAAAACACTCCCAGCCGTGACCCTCCTTCAAGTATCAACCCCCCTTTTTTTTTCTCCATTGTCATCTTCTTCTTCTCAAATAGGATTGAGCGTCGCCTTCCACCACTAGAGAATGATGGGGCTTAGGCATGAATCACATCCTTTAGCTATTTTTTTTTGCTATATCATTATGTTTTACAATCTAACCATGGTAGATTTATCTCTTGAACATGATGCTTATTATCTTGGCTTGCTTAACTATGCTTATTTTGAAATGGATTTTTTTTGTAATGAAATGAACTGTTGAAATGAGTATCATGCTGTGATGGTTACATTGTTGCTGAATTATTATTGAATATTTGTTGAATGACAATGGTTTTGTGGTTAAGGTTATATTGTTACTTCTTTCTTTGTCAAAATCTCTTTATTGCATAACTTTTTGATCATGACAAAAGGGAGAGAAGTTTATGAGTCATTGAGAAAAGGAAAAAAGAAAAAGGTGCAAATTCAATGATCTTGGAATTCCAAAATTAAGGGAGAGCTGTGCATCTCTGATCTAATCACCTCTTCAAAAATAGAGGGAGAGTAAGTCTCTAACACCTTTTGTGAGTTCCAATTTATTTGAACTAACTCTTTTCTCAATAGAAGTTTCTCATCATCAAAAAAGGGGAGAATGTAATTAGCATTGTCTAAAGCAATGATTTTGATGATAACAAATATGAAGATGTTGCAAGATCAAGTCTAGGATCTTCAAGATTAGTTTTAGGACTTAGATCAATATGTAAAGGTATAATGTGATTTACACAAATGCTCTGCAACTTGTTTTCAAAGAACATGAATAGCACACTTGTTTTAAAAGCTTCAAAATAGTTTTTGATTTCCAAAGAAACAAATTTTAAAGTGCCAAAAATATATAAGACCACTTGGAATCACTTGGCATTGTCTTATTACTGACAAAACGTGTTTTACAAAGTTTATACGACTCTAATCTTTAATGGGCTTTAAATGCAAGGTTGTTGGGCATTGTTAGAGGTTAGAGAAATATTCTGAAAACCTTGCTAGAGTATTAATACGTATTTTGCACATATTCTTAAAATCATCCTCTGTTTTGAGCTTAAGTGTGAATCCTTGATACCCATTGAGTTTCAATTTGTATTATCCACTCTTTTGAGAGTTTATCTTTCTTATACACTTTGATTTCCTGTAAAGAGGGTGAGGTATCCCTCTAGAGAAAAAGGGTGAGGTATCCTTCAAAAGTTGTAAAGGATGAGGTATCCCTGTTTGAGGCTTAAGCACAAGGATGAGGTATCCCAAGGTATATTGAGTGCTCTCAATTATAAAGGTTGTCAAGCACCTATTGAAGCTTGAAGACATAGTGGAAAATCTCGGGTGATTGCTTGAGGATTGGACATAGGTCACAATTGGATTGGTGGCTGAACCAAGATAAATCTTGTGTTTGATCTTCTAAACTCATCTATTTACTTTGTGCTTTAAATTTATTTGCTTACTTGAATATTCTCTGCTTTGGTTTATTTATTTATTTGTGAATGAAGTAATTAATCTCATTTATCTATTCACCTCAATCAATCAATAGCTTCAACGAAAATTGGTACTCAAGTGTTTTGCGAAAAGATTTGTAAAAAGTTTTTATATACTTAATTCACCCCCTCTTGAATATTGAGGCCACTTGGTAATATGCACAATTGGACAAATTGTACCAAATGAGTTGAGTCAACGAAAAATATGTTGCCAATGACTAGTTTGTGACCAAAATGCAAAAACTATCGTTGAACACTATTGGTTAGCTTCCAAAGGTTGTATAAGGGCTCATGATTGAAGATTCAAGGTGTTGGGCAAGCTGAAGGTGAATATAACAATGAATACTTGCTCTGAACTCTTCTCATCTATTGTTCTTGATGGTTACCTATTCTACGTTAGTTGAAATTTTATTCTAGGTGTTACATTAGCTCTATATACTATGAGTAAGCACTTTTTGAGTGATTGTTAGAGCTATCTACTTGTAAACACTTTTGAAAACTGTTTAGGTTTGAGATTGTGAGCAAGAGGGTTGTTCTAGCCACTGTGAGTATAGCTGGGAGTGCCTGAGATTAAATACTACTCAGTTTTAGCCTGAGGAGGATGTGGTCTAAAGAATTGTAGCCTAACGAGGTTATGTCATTCAAAGAATACTCTAAAATAGTGGAAAATCTTGGCCAAAAATTAGGGATTGGATGTAGCTCACGTGGTTAAAGGTTAACAATATAAATCTGCTGTGTTGAGCTTCCCTCTACATTATCTCTCTTATTCTTAAGTGTTTTGAACAAGTTTCTTTGCTGTCTAACTTATTCTTATAAGATAAATCAAGTTTGAACTCAACCAAGCATTTTAAATCCAAGTGTTTTTGAAATTGTAGCTTTTGCTGTTTCAATCTATTAAAATATATTTCCTTATTTCTAAAACAAATTTGTAAGTGTTTAAAAGTTGTTTAAAAGAATACCCATTTGTTGATTTCAAGTTTGGTTAACTACTAATATATTTAATAGTGTTGAGAAGAGTAATTCTTCACAACAGAATTTGTGCTTTGTTCTGACTCTTCTCATATCCAAGCTACGACACTTTAGAAAGGTTTGAGAAGAGTGTCTATGTTTGCAAAAAAATTTAAAGACCAAAGAGCGCAATTCAACCCCACTTATTGTGCCTTTTGGTAACTTCAACTAGACTTAAGATAAAAATAAACCTAAGTTTATGAAAAATTTAAATATTAAGGTAAAAGAGAATATCCTTTGTTTGCACCCCCTTCAATTTAGATGGTGCCATGCAGAGGCCAAGTTGAAGGAAGGTTGTATGAGAGGCAAGGGCTTTGTAAGGATGTCAACAAGCCGATTGCATGAAGGAACATAATGAGTCACTAGAGTTCCTTGAGCCACTTTCTCATGAACAAAGTGACAATCCATTTGAATATGTTTTGTTTGAGCGTGAAAAAATAGATTCACTACCAAGTGAAGTGCACTAAGATTATCATAAAATAGAGATGGTGTATTGGGTAACAAAACATCGATGTTATGAAGAAGATAACTTATCTATGTGAGTTTAGTAGTCGCAAAGACCATGGCATGATACTCTGCTTTGACACTTGAACGAGTAATGGTGGGTTGCTTCTTGGCACACCAAGAGATACAATTGTTTCCCTAAAAAGTACAATACCCTGTTGTTGAGCGACGAGTCAGGGGCAACTTGCCTAATTAGCGTCAATGAAGCATACATTTCGGTTGAATAGGAGGAGTGAAGACACATGCCAAGATGTGTTGTCCTTTTACATATCAAAGAACCCTCTTCATCAAGCAAAAATAATCACCTGTGGGTGAGTACATGAATTGATATAAGTAGGTCACACAATAAGCAAGGTCTGGCTGAGTGAAAGTCAGATATTGTAGAGCACCATAATGATGCAGTATAGATGAGGGTCTGAGAAGGTGGTACTGTTGGTGTTACTTTGTTTAACAACCATGGGAGTTGCAATATTGTTGTACTCATGCATGTTAACACATTTGAGAATGTCTTGAGTATACTTTGTTTGATTTAGAAATAACCCATAAGAAGTTTGCTGAACCTTAACACCTAAGAAAAAAAATTAGTGCACCAAGTTCTTTAATAGCAAAGTTTTTATTGAGTTTGGTGACAAACTAAGACATGGCCAAAGAAGAGTTACTTGTTAAAATGATATCATCCACATATAGAAGTAGGAGAAGTACGATACCACCATGTCTATAAACAAACAGGGAAGGATCCACAATGTTGCAAAGAAAGCCAAAGTGCACTAGGTAGTTGCTTAAATGGTTAAAACTAGGTGTGTGGTGCCTACCACAAACCATAAAGAGCCTTGTTTAGGTGCTAAACATACTCAAGAAAATTATGGATCTTTAAAGCACAAGGGTTAGCAAACATATATTGGTTCAGTAAGTGGCCCATGTAAAATGCATATTTTACATCTAGTTGGGTAAGGGTCTAGTGATTCACGATAGCCAATGTAAGTACCAAGTGGACAGTGCTATACTTTATGATGGAAGAGAATGTTTCATGAAAATTAACCCCATCTATACTTCTAAACTAGACTTTCTTCTAAGTTGACTTCTAAATCTAAATCTATTCTTTTCAAAAATTCATGCTTATGAGTTGTTTTACTTGGATTTAACTCTTCAACAACTAACACAAAGAGTCTTCTTCAAAATTTTTAATGAGCCTTTTCACATTTGAGTGTTGAGTATGTCTTGATCAATTTATTAAACCAATGTATTCATTTAGGTTTTCAGAAGATATGTGTGATTCTTGTTTTCCCAAAGAGAATGTTTCATGAAAATCAACCCCACCTATACTTCTAAACTAGACTTTCTTCTGAGTTGACTTCAAAATCTAAATTTATTCTTTTTGAAAATTCATGCTTTTGAGTTACTTTACTTTGATTTAACACTTCAACAACTGACACAAAGAGACTTCTTCAAAATTTTCAATGAGCCTTTTCATTTCTAAGTGTTGAGTATGTCTGGAGTCGTTTACAATGCTCCTAACAAAGTTTTGAGCATTAATGCTCCCATCAATTTTATCTGTTATAACAAGTAAAAACCTTTACTGTTCCTCTTTTTTTATCTCTCCAACATTCTCACTCTCACTGTTTTCGGCCACCACCGGCCACAACCCCAACCGTCTTGGCACACGATGGCGACTTTGATCGCTGGCCGTATGGTCTAGCAGAACGGTGACCACATGGCCCCCAGATCCACAAGACCTTCAACAACATCAAGATCACCATCAGCATCAACCTCGGCTCCTCTGACTCTGATGCCATCAACCAGAACCTCATCGAAGAAACCAACTGCATCCTCGCCGAGATTCGATCCGATGCTGACCCTTCCGATCCCGATGACCCCTTTGACACCCTTTTCAACTCTAACCTCACCTTCACCCTAGGACCCAATATCATTGAATGGGGGAGGCATGGTGGTTCATGTGTGGGCTAGATCGGAAGCGCGACTTGGTGGCAGATATGATCGATGAGGTGTGGTTCGTTGTTCATGACACTGTTGCGCGTCTGGAACTCACCCTCTTGGGAGGTGGTTGTGGTTAACTGTTCATGACACTGCTGCGCGTCTAGAACTCTCTGCCGACTAGCGGAGGCATGGTGGTTCATAGGTGGGCCAATTAGAAGCATGACTTGGTGGAATAGGTGATCAGTGAGGCGTGGTTCACTATTCATGATACTGTTGCGTGTCTGGAACTTTCCCCATGGGAGGTGGCTATGAGAAATAAAAAAAGGAAGTGAACTTGTTAATAAAGTTACCAGTTAAGAATCTCAGCTGTTGATAACTTTTGTAGCATTTTTGTAGCAAAATCTATGGTGATAGATTATGGAGCATCAATGCTCCAAACTTGTTTAGGAGCATTTAAAACGTTACCAGTATATCTTGATCAATTTATTCAACCAATGTACTCATTTAGATTTTGAGAAGATATATGTGATTCTTGTTTTCCCAAGATAGAACTTTGATAGGAAATTTTCCTAATACACGTAGCAAGTTCCAGGAATTTTCTTTTCTGTGCTTTGATATACATAAGAAAAAACTTTAGTTAACACCTAAATCTAAGTATAAATTTGTTAATCATCAAAACTCAAAAAGTTCTAAAGAACTTCAGTAAGTCCTTGTAATTTCTGAAGGGTTTTGGAGCTTATAATCTCTCATCTTTTTTATGATGACAAACTAAACTTAGATTCATAAATAATAAAAAATAAAAGAATTTCAAGTATAACCAATTTAAGCATTTTGCAACATATGAAAAGAATTTTCTAAGTAACTTCAAAAGATAATTGATTTAAGTAACAATCAGATACAAGTCTAATGATCATAAACAAGTCATTCATATTCAGTATATAATTTTTAGAAGGTACAAAAATATAAATAACCATGCATAATGCTCATAATGATCATAATGCTCCCCCTACAAATATGCCTAAGATTTTTCATTCTTTCTCCCCCTTTTGTCATTAGCAAAAGGTAGGGTGGATAAATTTGTTGCACATCATAGAGAGTTAAGAAGTTGGATGTAGTCAGAAGGGTCTTGGCCGCTTCTCTGGGTCATCAAGTAGAACCACATTCTCAAACTTTTGGACCCACTATTCTTCATATTGTGCGAATGTTGCAAAGGTAGCATTTATTCCTTCAAAACCAACTTGAACTTCACTTCTTAAATTTTGAACTTTATTACTCAAGAAGTTTAAGAGGTCTTCAACCAATGGTTAATACTTCTTATCTTGCTAGTAGGCTGGGTGCAAAGCATAAACATGAGTCACTGTGCGAGAAGATAAGGTGGCTTCAAACTTCTTCTTTGATTCTATTGATTTCTAAAGAAATGCAGTATCTTTAGGACTAGATACCTTTTCTTGATTCCAACACTTTTATCTTCTGATTCAAGCACAAGAACCTTTGTGTGAGCAAGTTCAGTAAATGTTGTGTGGACTTCTGGAATAGGTTCAGTTCTAGTTGGGACGTAGTGGTCAAAGAGGGGTTTACCCAAAGTTTGTTGAGTAGTAGGTTCTATATCATATGGTTTAGCGAGTCTTGTGGTCATAGAAGTAGAATGTTCAATAGTTGGTTTGGATTTAGGAATAAGGGGTCTTATTGATTCAAAAATTGAGGGTTGCTTCAATTGTTTTTCAGTATCACGTTTAGAAGCATTATCAGGCTTCTAATCTTTGTTCTCCTTAAGCTTTTCTTCTTCTTTTTTCCTTCTCAACAACTTAGTCTTATAAGCTTCTACTTTAGCCATCAAATCTTTTGTTTCAATATCCTACTTTGTAAGAGTCAGAATAGGAAGTGCGTTTTTCTCATAAGGTTTCCCACATAATTTTCAAACACATCAGTAATAATGTTTGGTAGCATCTCGCTATGCTCTACGAAGGCTAATATTGAGAAGCTAAACTTCTGAGATTAAGAACCTCCAATTCCTTTTTTTTCTTCTTATGTTCTCATTTCTATTGCTGCATCGATCTTAGCAACCTTTTCTTCTACGTTGAGCTCTTTCAGCAATAATGTTTGGTAGCATCTCGCTATGCTCTGCGAAGGCTAATATTGAGAAGCTAAACTTCTGAGATTAAGAACCTCCAGCTCCTTTTTTTTCTTCTAATGTTCTTATTTCTATTGCCATATTAATCTTGGCAACCTCTTCTTTTATGTTGAGCTCTTCAGTTATCTCCTTCCCTTTCCTTTTCTTTCATTCTTTAATCTTCTCCTTAGGCACTTCTTTCTTAGGTTTTTTCTCTTATTGTTTTTCACTTCGTTTTCTTTTCTTTTTTTAATTTCTTTTTCTCCTTCTTTTTCTTCTTTGTTAGATATCTCAATGAGGCCTTCTTCTTTGATATTCTCTAAATCTTTTTCTTCTTTATCTTTTTTTTTCTTTTTTTTTTCTTCTTTTTTCAACAAATGACTTCAAACTTATTAATCTTTCCTTTCTTTATTTCTTTCTCTAGCTTCTCTACTTTCCTTTCATCCTTCTTTTCTTTTTCTTCTTCCTCTTTCTTTTTCTTCTTAGTAACTGATGGCTTTAGATCAGAAATAGAGGGCTTGAGAGCTTTTATATTAGTTTTCTTCTTCTCAACAACAACATTTTCTTTCTTTTTAATTTTCTCCCTAGTTATTCTGCAGTAGATATAAGGACCTATTCTGCTTCTTTCTTCTTCTTTTTCTTGGGCTTTGTTTCGATGGCCATAGCAATTAGATTTTTATTAGAAAACTCTAGGCTAGCTTCTAGAGTGACTTCCCCTTCGAGATCAACACCATAGACGTGGAATACTTTTGTGAGAAGCATTCTATAAGGGAGTTTTGTAATCTTCTTGTGGGTGTTCAAAATAGCGATTATGAAATTCAGAACTAGATGGTAAAGGTTTAGAAGTTGCTTGTTCTTCAGATGGTAAAGGACTATTAGATTCACATAAGACACAATACCAAAACTTGTAGCCTGAGGAAGAATGATGTGTTGGATCAAGGAGTGGAGGAATCTAGCTTCTGGATTCAACTTCTTCGCCATGATTCCTTTATTAGCTGGGTGGTGAGAATATAGTTCAGAATCGAGTTAAAATATTTTCTATACTTTTTCCACCAAGCCTCTTCAACAAACAAAGTCTTTCCTCTAGCCTTAACCTTGGTGGTTTTGATTAGGGCTTCTTCATCAAGAACTATCTCCACACCCATTATAAGGCGTGTGATATTTAGAGGATCAAATGAAATCCAAACCACAACATAGAAGGCTCATACAAGTCTGGGATAGATGATGTCATTCATATTTAGAAACTTCCTCCAATGTAGAAAGTTTATCAGGTGGCACATGTCCATTCCAGATTCAACAATCTTCTCTATTTTCACAAAGTGTCATTGTACAACTAGCCTAACTTTGAATCACGAGTTGTACTTTGCCTTGATTGCTTCATTATAAAATAAAGGGATGGAAGAAACAAAAACTTATATCACTTAGTCATGATCTTTCCTTACTTCTTCCTTCTTAGATTTCTTTCTAGTAAGAAGAGAGCCTTTACTATGACTTTTTCTTTTCTCAAGAAGAGCATTGATCAGATATCCCAATCTCTTCATGGTTTACTAATATAGAGATGAAATGTTCGAAGGTATTTTGGGTTTCTGGATTTGAGAAGAGAGGTTTTTTCTTTGATATTTAGGAGATTCGATAAGAGGTTTAAGATGAGAAGGCAACAATAGTGATTTAGGACTCATTGTTAGGTCATTTATATAAGGTGAAAACTAGCCATTAGAAGAGACAGAATATTGACGTCCGAACGTCATTTCAGTATTTACTGCTTCTAATGGATATATTACAATCAGGTAGTGTAGAGTCAGCAATAGGTAAATTTTCCATAATTTTCTCAATTGTTTGCCCTTTTAACTTCTAATGCAATTTCTAATCAAACTTATGATCTTGCTTCTGATTAGAATCTAGCTTTTTGAACTTGATTCTCTCAGTCAACTTCTTTTGTAGTATGCAATATGATCAAGCATCATATGCAAACCATGTTAAGATGATTTCTTATTGAATAAAGTCTATCTTCTGATAGAGGTTTAGTGAAAACGCAAGCCTATTGTTCTTCAGTTTTAACAAACTTAAGTTCAAAATTACCTTTATGAACATAATCCCTAATAAAATGATGTTTGATATCTATATATTTGGATCTAGAATATTGAATGTGATTTTTAGCTAAATCAATAGCACTATTATTATCATAGAAGATAGGGATTTTAGTATACTGAAGAGAGTAGTACTCAAGTTGATGTTTGATCCATAGAAGTTGTGAACAACATTTAGAAGCATTCGCGTACTCAGCTTCAGCAGTTGAGAGTGCGATTGAATTTTGCTTTCTACTTAACCAACTGATAAGTGCTTTTCTACGGAAGCTAATTAGAAACTAATCCATGTTTCTGATGTTCAAGGAGAAAGATGGAGGATTGGTTACCTTTGTTGAAGGATTACAACATAACCTTTTAAGCATTAATCAATTTTGTGACAAAGGATACAAAGTTATGTTTGAACTTTCTCAATGCATTGTGAAGGATTCCAAATCTAATAAAGTCCTTATTACTGCCAAGAGGTACAACAATACTTGCATCATGTATCTAGATGACTTCTCAAATTAAGATATAAAATGTTTAGCATCTTTCAAAGATAAGAAGTGGTTGTGGCACAAGAAAGTTGATCATGTTAATATGAAAACCATTTCTAAACTTGTGAAAAACAAAAAGGCTTGCCCAAGATCAAATTTTATAAAGACGTGATTTGTGAAGCATGTCAAAGAGGAAAATAGACCAAGGCTTCTTTTCAAGCCAAAAATATTGTCTCAACCATAAGGCCACTTGAACTTTTACATGTTGATTTGTTTAGGCCAACTAGAACTACAAGCTTGGGTGGTAAGAGATATGGCTTTGTCATCATGGATGACTTCTCAAGATTTACATGGGTGTTATACCTCAGCTATAAGGATGGATCTTGTGATGCCTTCAAAGTCTTTTGCAAGAAGATACAAAATGAAAAAGGTTTTTATATACTTGCCATTTATATACCTACCATCAGAAGTGATCATGAAAAAGAATTTAAAAATCAATCTTTGAAACAATTTTGTGATGAAAATGGAATATCTCATAAATTCTCTTCTCCTATGATACCACAACAAAATGGTGATGTAGAGAGAAATAACATATCCTTGTAAGAAATGGCAAGGAATGGCAAGGAATTTCCTTTCTGATAGTGGTTTACTAAAGTGTTTTAAGGCAAAAGCTATAAATACCTCTTACTATATTCGAAATCATGTTTTCGCAAGGCCAATTCTCAAGAAAACTCCATATGAATTGTGGAAATGTAGAAAACACAACATTTCTTATTTTCATACCTTTGGTTCTGAGTGTTTCATCTTAAACAATAAGGATCAACTTGTTAAGTTTAATTCTAAGGTTGTCAAATGTGTATTTTTGGGTTATTCCATTTCTTCTAAAGCTTATCACGTTTATAATACTAGAACTATCATTGTCGAAGAATCTGTTCATATTACTTTTAAGGATGCTAACAAATCTTATGAGTTTAGAGCTTCTGATCTAGAAGAAGAATTTGAGAATATCACCTTGAGAGATATGCTAAAGATTGTTTCTGATCTGCTAACCCCTAAGAAGGAACCTCATAACTCTTCTGGTGATCCTTCTGTTGGTCACTCAAAGACTCGTTTTGAAGAACACATTATAAGACAATCTCAGATGCTAAGAGAACTCAGACATCTCTCATCTTATCTAAGAGACCTCATCATTAGATAGCCCTCTCAAGGCGTGAAGATCAGATTTTCACTTAGAAACAACATAAATATGGCTTTTATCTCTTAAATTGACCTAAAAAAGGTTGATGAAGCTTTATAAGATGAAAGATTGATACTTGCCATGCAATAGAAACTAAAGCAGTTTGAGAGAAACAAAGTTTGGACATTAGTTTTTCAACTAGAAGATCACCATATCATAGGAACAAAGTGGGTGTTCAGAATCAAGCTTGATAAATTTAGGAATGTAATCAGAAACAAAGCAAGGTTGGTAGCTCAAGGTTATAATCAGTAGAAAGGTATTGACTTCGATGAAACTCTTACTCATGTTTTTATACTAGAAGCTATCAGAATCTTACTTACAAATGTTGCTATCAAAGGTTTTATCTTATATCAAATTGATGTAAAATCTGCATTTCTAAATGGTTTCATTTCTAAAGAAGTTTATGTAAGACAACACCCTAGTTTTGAACATGAGAAGTTTCCCAATCATGTTTTCAAAGTTTAAAGCTTTATATGGTTTAAGGCAAGCACTAAGAACTTGGTATGAGAGACTTAGCTCTTTTCTTTTGCAAAGTGGTTTTTTTAGAGGAAAAATTGATACAACTTTTTTCACATAACACCAAAAGAAAGATTTCTTGCTAGTTTAGATTTATGTTGATGACATAGTATTCAATTCTACTAATGAACTTCCATGCAAGGAATTTTTTTAGTTAATGTAAGGAGAATTCGAAATGAGCATGATAAGTGAACTTAAATTTTTTCCTGGAGTTGCAAACTAAACAATAGAAGAATAAAGTCCTTATACAACAACCACATGTGCTCACTACATGACTATTGAGAAAACTTGTTGTGCTTTAGTATGGACTTCCAAAAGACCATACATTCTGATCCTATGCAACCCAACCTGGAGATAATTCTTCCTTTGGGTTTATAAAAGATGAAGCAATAAAGTTTACAGGGGGATCTTTTTGGCTTCTAGTTCTTGGTTGGAGTAATAATAGAGAAAGTCTTGAGGGAAAGGTTACCATCTACTAGTGTGAGTAAGAGTGGGAAGTAAGGTTGTAGAGAAAAAACATTGTGTGTAGCGGAACTTTGCTAGTCTATAATTCTGAAAAGTTAGGGTGTATTTCCTCCATCTGCCATCATATATTTTGCTTTTTTCCATTGTAGTTTGGATTTGAATGGTTAGAATTGTTGTAATTTGTTTTTTGTTTTTTTTCTTTCTCTCTTGTTCTGGCTTTCACCCATACTCCTCACCCTTTCTCACAATCATACACTTCATCTTAACACTACCACTATTTCCTTAAGAATTTATAAACATTATACTTAATTATCTATTAATAAAGTCAATTATATTAACTAACCTTTACTAGTTTAATGCTTATGTTAAACATTTTTTTTATAATTTAAATGAGATAATGAATTAACTTTAAGAATTTGATTAACTATATATAAATTTAACTTGAAATAGTCATAAATGTTAAGTGGGAGCGGAATAGGTGTGAGTTTTAATATATTTTTTTATAGGATAGATGCGGGTTTTAATCCCTAATGATGCAGGGTGGGCTCGGTTAAGTAAAAACCTGTCCTTACCCGCTCCATTACAAAGCCTAATCCCTAGTAAGACAAGATTAGTGACGAAATAGCACCACCCACTGGTCCCATTGTGCCTCAACCACTTGCTAGAGCAAGACAATCAGTGAATCACACACTATGTAACTGGACACTCCACCCATATAGCCAAGTATGTCACCAATTTAAGCTCATTCTGTAACTTCAGCTAGAAACCTACACCTACTTTTAATCCTTTACGTATTACATGAACACAACCATGGGTTGTTTTACAATACTCACCATTGCTAATGGAGTATTGATACTCAATGCAGTTGAAACCATTGATTATTGATGAATAATGATACACATTTGGTATTCATGACCGACAATTTGTTGATTTGGTAAGTTACCAATGATCAATTTTGCACACTAAATATTTCACGAGATCGCCATCTCAAGCTGTGAGCAACACACATGGACCCTCACGAACTTCAAGGAACCCAAGCACAAAATAGATATAAGCTATGCACTGAATTGACGAGCTTGAACTTGCACGACCTTGAAGGAAACCGAAGCCAAGATTGTCATATGAGCGAGTACGTTGCCTTCTTCCCGTGGTGGTTTTCTCCAGTTTTTTTATTTGATTCTCTATAGTTCTTCTTCCGACATCCTAGTGCTTTCAGATCATTTTCATCCCAGTTCGTCTCTAACATGGCTCGTCGGTAGTTTGGAGGCCATCGACTTAACAATAGATATTCCACACATCAGCCGGCAAAACCGCCATTGTTGAGTATGCCATCGCCATGACAAAAGGCTTGACGGGGGGCCATACACCTTTAGGCTTCTTCTTATCTCCATTGTTGTTCTTTGTGAGATTGGAAAGGAAGGGTTGATTGGCCGACGACACTGAAAATCGCATCCAATTCAATGATTTTTATGTCGTTTACCCATTGTTTTAAACTGCGGCTAAAAAACCCTTACTTTTTTAATACACACACACACACACACACACACACACACACACACACACACTTACTACTGAAACCAAGTCACCTATAGTGAGTATCAATACTCAGTTGACAATGCGGTGAGTATTGTAAAATGACCCCACCATCGTATGATTTAGAATACTATAAGGTTGCTATTAAAACAAGCCAATTTTGGGGTTGGGAGGGTTTTAATTTTTGCGCAACCACATTAAAACTGCCTCTGCATTCCTTGTCTTGTTGCCAAATCTAAGACTAAGCATACCTTCTATGATACAATTTCAATAATTTATTTTATTATGAGCAATGCTATTAAATACAATCTATTACAGCATAACTCATCAGAATTGTTGATGTGATTATATCTAAATTTGATTAAAAAAACATTTAAATGAAAAATCAAGGACTTGTATTGATTAACAATTATGTCTAAGAAGCAATATTGCATTATCAGATATATAGAATTTATGTTAAAAAAGTTGTGTAAGTTGTATAGAATAAATAATGAAATTATACTCTTAAATAGTGAGTGCAGTAGGCAGAGCTAGAGAGTTTTATTTGAGGGAGACAAAGGCTAATGGGCTCTAAATATTTTATGCGTCTCTTGTTATATCAATCCTTGACATTAGTAATAGTATCAAAATTCTTTAGTTCTGAATGTTTTGGTACATCAAGTTTATCACAACTCAAACTTGTGGCCATGACCGACACATAGGATGGACTAGCCAGCCTAGCAAGCCTAGTGGAACCATTAAGCATAGTATAACAAATATAAAAATTCTTTTGAAAAATTGGCAGAGTTTCCTTTAAAAGCGGGACATCCCAAAATATACCATGTCTTGTAATACAACATATCCATATACATACTTAGATTTCTGACAACCATGGCATCACACAATGCTTAACAGACGTAAATATATGTCCAAACACATATTCCCAAAATGAACAACACAATTGAAACTAGATTTTGCTTTTAGATGATGGAGCACATCTAAAGATTTATACAATGATCCAAGTGTACCAAAATAACAAAAGATGTATAACAAAAGGAGTTGCCTACACGAACAAGTGTTGGGCTCATCGAAGTAGACAACACCTCCTATGAAGCAATTCTCGACACTGGAATCTAAAAAACATAGGAATAAAGGGGTGAGTCACTGTTCGCTTTTTTGCTTACCGCAAGTGCACGGGTCGTGCTTGCAATATAGTCTAGAGTCAGATATCGTTCCCACAGAGAAAATACTATTTCTTATAAAACCAAATATTAACCAATAGTCTAATTTATCCTATCCGAGAACATCAAATTTATAAAAGTTGTTTAAAAGAAATGTAAAGACTAAAAAATAATAAATCTAAGATAAATAGATAGATAGATAAATAAATAAATAGAGAATAATTTTTCACCTCCTACTTCAATTGATAGCATGTAATCCTTATGAATAACATAAATGAAGTAATTAGGTTAACTTGAGAATCTGATTTAGTTAAAAGCCTATGTCTAGGTCAATTAACCATAGTTTCATTTACCTAACTCCTTAGTTAGAACCAAAATCCACTCATGAACAATCTATTCTCAATCACACACTATACATGACTAAGAGATATATTTCTATCTAATTAGCAAATCAATTTATCCAAGCCAATTGAATGAAATCGAACATGCATTAATCATACCTATGATCTTAAATTCTGATTGAACAAAACCAAATCATATATATAAACTCAAAGCATTACATAATCAATCAATATCCATAGAAGAATCAAAAGAAAACTCTATACACAACTTAGCTAGCCATGAAACATGAAAATATAAACATATTCAACATGTTCATGAAGCAATAAAGAGAGAAAGAAGAAAGGAAAGGGAGGACGCTCATTAGATTTCATCTTCTAAGCTTGAATCACCCTCCATGTAGAGGATGGCTTCCAACCTTGGCTTCCTTTACTTTTTCTAGGTCTCAAAACTCTAAAACTAGCAGCTGCTCTCCAAAAATGATAAAAGTTCCTATAGAGAATGGATACAACAGTATTTATAGGTTGAATAAAACAGAGTCACGCCGTGGCATTAAACACATCACGTCATGGCGCGCGTTCAATTAGGTCATAGACATCGTGGCGTCCAGTTCTTAGTGCTGCAACGTTCTAACCTCAGGTCTCTGTACTGAAGCAGGGGAATCACAACGTCGCGACATTGACATACATGCGTCGCAATATTGAATGCTAGTCTTCAATTTTGGCTTTCTCTTAGGCTTCCTGGTCCAAAGTTACTCCAAATTCTTCATTTTTATGCTTGATTGGAGCCCTACATGTAATAGAGAAATTACTACTTTAAAAGCAATTGCAAATGCACTCAATTTATTAAAGATTTGGAAGTATTTGCTCAAAATCATAATGGAAGTCATCAAAATGAAATCAAATGAATGTGATGCTAAAATCTTCTATTCATGCATACAAACAAGAACTACGCAACCAATATAGCACAGATATAGGGCACAAATAATTACATTTTGTAGAGTTATCAGTCACGAGACCCAGTGAGAGATTACATAAACTATAACGGAATTGGGACAAACATAAGCACAAGTTTTTCAAAACCAACATGCTCTCATTTTTTGTTTTAAATATATACTATAGATAACTTGTAACATAAATTTCAAATATTCAAAATAATCATAAGACATAATACATAGTGCAAATCAAATGTGAGGTCTCAATGTAAAACAATCATATAACAAACTTAAACTAGGAGGTCCTTAATCCAGAATCAAATATCCAAACATCTCACCAATGAGCATGTCACTCGAAAGGTCAAAGAATGCCCACCTACAGGGGCTAGAACTAAGCCAGTTGTGAGGGCTGGTCACACTAAGCTAATAACTCCCTTGCTAGCTAGGATTCGAACCAAGGTGCACCAAGACTAACGTCTACTGTTGTTAGCTACAATATCTTGTCATAGTTTCCTCTTAAGAAAATCAAACTTTGCTTGTGTCTAAATATACATAACCATGTATTACTTCAAAAGTTCCAATATATCAAAGTCATCAATAACAATACACTAGACTCATAATTTTCAAAGTATGCATAAGTAAATCCAAAGTCTAAACACCATTGCAGCTTCTCAAATGTTATTATTGAGCCCAATTTGAAGGTGGCAAAGTGCACAAGAAAGGGGGTTGAATTGTGTCTTTTTGAAATCCTTTTCTAAGCACATTCGGAAACTTAAAACAACTTTCCCAAGAATGAAACTTGGATGATCAGTGTTGTTAGTAACTAAGCAATAATCAGAAAGCTAACAAAGTTCAAAAAACACTTAGAGAATGCTTAGATAGGCTTCTCTTAATAGTATGAAAAACTTTTACTGATATAGCCTTTAATTAGAAAATAATTATAAAAAACTTATCTCTTTATCAGATTGAACTTATAGAAGTTCAAAAAACTCATTAAGCTCAGAGTTCAGAAAGCTAATTTAACAGCAAACTAAAAAAATAAAGAGAAAGGGTAGAGAAGTAGTACACACAAGATTTATACTAGTTCGGCTAACCATTTGCCTACTTCTAGTCTCCAACAGAACACTAGAATTTTCACTATCAAAGTATTCTTTTCAACACAATCTCTTCAAGATCAAATACAAATGAGTGTTCTTTTCACACCTAGCATCTCTAGGATCAAATGAGTATTTTTTCTCACCTAGCTTCTCCAAGCTCAAACTCAGACCTCTAATAGGTTAGGTTACAAGGAGATAATGTATAGGTTTGTGTTTGCACTCACTAACACTCCAAGAGTGGATATTACAAAACAAATCAGAGCAAACTATCCTTCTTATACTAGGCATATACAAGGAAGTATGAGTAGAAGAACTTTATGTAGATTAGAAAGGAAATAGATAGTTGAGAATAAGACCCAAAAATAGCAACACTTTCCTCAGCAAAAATACACTTGAATAACCAAGTCTTCTAGCCTTAAATGCTTCAAATGAGCTTCAATTTATAGCATTGGATGAATTCTAGCCATTGAGATTGCATTTAATGCATCTGTTCACTTTTTTGGCGCACTAGGAAATTAACCATTATTTTGTCTTCTTCTTATATGCTTTTTGGTAGCTTTCAAATGTTCTCATTATGATTATGAGGCTTGTTTGGTTAATGGACTTAGTGTAAGTTAGAAGAGATGACTTTGACTTTTGACCTTGAAGAGTTTTCTAATCGTTGTTTTTTGATGATTTTCTAATATACTTTCTGATAGGTATTTTGATCAAGTTTTCTCATGTCTTTCTGAGCAGCTTTCTTATGAATTTTTTGAAGATCCACGTGTTTGAAGCTAGTGTTCCTCATATCTGAATTAAATTCCAAGTTCTGACACACTTCAACACACATATTAGAACAATTTGATTGATAGACAAATTTAATAACTATAAGTGATCAGAATTCTAAGAGTGTAGTGAGTTTTCTGATATTTACTAAAGATATACATAGAAAAGTATTAGTTTATTAGTCATCAAAACTCATTCTTGAGTACACACTTTAGCATAGTAAGGGGTCTTAGGATTTTTAATCTAACATTCTCCCCTTTTTTTATGTTGACAAAGCATTCTTTTTCTAAATATTCTTAGTAAGATCAAAGCAATCAAGTAATGTAAAAAAGACTTAGAAATACAACCTTTCTTTTAATGCGGTGACTTTTCTTATCAGGAGATTTTCTGATGATTGTTTAGAATGGGAAACTCCCCCTTCCTTAACTTATGCCTTCAACAAATGTTAGTCACAAGAATAAGAGTTGTTATTTGATCAGAGCATTATTTTGTTATTTTAGTATTATTTTCTTATTCAACGAGAATATCAGAGTGATATATAAAAACAAGAGTGATCAATATACTTAACCAAAATATTTATCAGAGCATTAGAAAGCATTAGAATAATAAAGTATATTAGAGCATTATATCAGAGTGACAAAAAGTATCAGAGCATTTATCTGTATCAGAGCAAACTTAAGAAAGAAACACATGATATAATGGTCATCATACTTAAGCAATTGTACTGAATAACATCATACTTTTGTTTAACTTAAGCAAAAGATTACAAATAAGTTTTAGAAACATATTTTCTTTCTTATTCCCCCTTTGTCATCATAAAAACATAAAATATGAATTGGTTGTGCAGAAAATTCTAAAACATAATCAACAATTATATGATTTAGTCTGAATCAGAATTAGAACTAATATTAGAAGGTATTTTGGGAGCAAGCTTAGAGGGTCCAAGTTTAGAACTGGAAGGTGTAGGCTTAGGTTGGAAGGCCATCCACCATTGCTCAAAGCTTGGAATTCTCTCTTTGAGTTTGTTCAAAGAGTTGAAAATAACTCCAAACATTTCATGCATTTCCTTTTTGATTGCTTTCTAATTCCTTTTCAACCTTTTCAATTTTAGATTCATCTTTTTGATGTCTTCATCATAAGACCTTATGGGTTGAGGTTGTTCAAAGCTTATGGGTAGATAGAGAATAATATCCAAAGATGACAATTGAGTGTACCTAAGTGCCAAAAGTGTAGATTGCCTTTCAACTTGAGTAGAAGGCTGATAAGCATCAAAGCCTTGTTGTTTTTCAACAAGAGGCTCAACAATAGCTTTTTCTTCTGACAGAAGCAAAGATGGAGAGAAGGTAGGTGGATTGATCAAAACAAATTAATTCTCAGCAAGGGTGGAGATGAAGAGTTCAATAATGGTTTTTTTTTTAATATTTATAGATGTTGATGCAGGAGGTTCAGTTTATGTTGCATCAAAACGAGGTGATTTCAGAGGTGATGCTGGGGGTGTGCTGAAGATTTGTTCAACAGCTGAGGCTAAGGCTTGCCCAAGGAACTTAGAAAGGTTAGGATCATATGAGGATCCAACACCGTTAGCAGCTTCTTCTTCCCTTAAGTTATAGGCTTCCACATTAAGATCAATTTCTCGAATCATTTTAGTAAAGCTTTGTGGTTCTTCATCTTGTAGATTAGTGAGTTCTTCAGCTATTTTTTCCCTTTATTTTTTTTTCTTTTGTTTTTTGAAGTCATAGATTCAGACTTCTCTTCTTTTTCTTCTTTTTCTTCTTTTCCTCCTCCTCCTCCTCCTCCTTCTTACTCTTCTTCTTTAGGCTCAGGTAGGCCTTGAATAGCAACAACAACAAAATCATTAAAACTGATTTGTTGTGAGGTTGTAGAGGGTGGTGTAGGATTAAGAACTTCCTCATGGAATCCAACTTCAAAAAGAGGGTCAAGTCTCCTCTTTGTTCTCCTTTCCCGTGCTTCTTGGGTCAGCACATTAACTATTTCAGATTGGGATGCTTCCTCATCGAGTTTTCTCTTTGTTCTCTTTTGTTTGGCTTCCTTAGTCAAGACATCCATCATTCTTGACTTAGGAGATGAGGCATCATCATCTTCATCATTACTTATCTTTCTTTTCTTTTCTTCCTTCTTTTTCTTCTTGTCTTTTTTCTTTTTCTTTTTTTTCTCTCTTTTCTTTTTCTTTTTCTTTTTATTTTTATTTTTATTTTTATTTTTCTATTTCTTTTTCTTTTTCTTTTCTTTTCTTTTCTTCACTTTCTCAGCATCTATCTTTAGAAGAGGATGCAAATTCAACTTCATTAGCTTCAAGTTGTTGTATGTGAACTCAGGTGGATCAGAAACTTCATGATCCAAATTTAGACGATAGTGCTTAAAGATTTTGGCCATAGACATCTCATAAGGAATACAAGTGGTCTTCTTGGGGGCATTGAGAGCAGTAGCCATGTGCTTCAAAATCAGGTAAGGAAAGCTGATTCTTTTCCTTGCCAACAGGTGGTACAACACAGTGATATCAGAATTTGTGACTCACTCTTTGCTTCCAGCTCGAGGGAGGATGAAGTGAATAACATTGTTCAGCAGCATATCAGCAATCGAGTTTTCTTCATCAACTTTTTTAGTGACAAACTCAAAATCTTCAGCTTTTGCCATATCTTTCTCACCAATCTAATTTAGACTGTTGTAGGATTTGTGCCCTTTGTTTTTGGCACTAGTAACTTCAGCAAGAACTTCCGGGGAGATGATAATCTCCTCTCCATAGAGACTTCCAATAAGTCTATCTTCTTCTTCAATGGCTTCAACAAAGAAAGGTCTAACCAAGACTAGGTAGACATGCTCAGACAACATAAAAAGACTTTCCTACCTTTGTTTTTTGATCTCCTAAATAATGTCCATCCCATCGCCAGCTATCTCTGCCAGACAAATTCTCCTTCCAACAACGACTGGCTTTGAACTAAACCAATCATCAAAATTCTTATTCTCAAGCTTGGAGACAAAGAGAGATTTCATGGGAGCATCTTCTTCTTCTAAACTAAGGGAAATTGTCCTCTCCATTTTGAAAGGTTTGGACTTGGGTGTGAAGTCCTTCTTGCTTGGCTTTGGCAAGATGAGCTTCGAGGTAGTTGAGTTTTCTTCTTTGAGGCTTTGGAGGTGGTTCCAGACTCAATCATGGTGATAAAGTGTAGAAGAGAAAGTGTTTGATTGGTTTAAAGAGAGTTGAGAAAGCTTGGGAGACAGTTACAAAGTGTTGGAAAACATGTGAGGACATATATTATAGGGTCGCAACATTTTCTGATCGTTAGAGGTACAAAAAAGTTACCATTTGACATTTACTAATAGAAAGAGAAAATGGATCCAACAGTCATATTTTTGAATTACTAGGCATTAGGATACTGTAGCGATCAAATTTTTACTGAGGGGTTTTCTGATGGTGACTCAAGGTGAGTGTTCTCACTAAGTTTTTTGATACTTGTTCTGATAGTATTCTTAACTTATTCTGATAATAAGAAAACAATGCCATGCAATCTCAGAATCATAAACTTAATCAAAAAACATTCAAACTCATGATTTAAGCTTTGATCTAGACATATTTATATTACCCATTGTAAAACAAAATATGTCTTCATGAAAGGGCTTAGTCAGAATACCAGCCCACTGATGATTAATGTCTATGAATTTAAGTTCAAAAACACCCTTCTAAACATATTCTCTTTGAAATGATGTCTGATCTTAATATGCTTAGCTCTTGAGTGCTGAATAAGATTCTTAGCTAAGCTTATTACTCTTGTGTTATCACAAAAATAAGTATAGCATTGAAATTCAAAGAGTAATCTTACAATTGATACTTTACCCACAGTAGCTGTGAGCAGCAAATTGAAATAGAAATGTACTCAGCTTTAGCAGTTGATAGTGCAATAGAGTTTTGCTTCTTGCTTGACTAGGAGATTAGAGATTTTCCAATGAAGTGACATCCTACACTGGTGCTTTTTCTTTCCACACGATCTCCAGCATAGTCAGCATCACAAAATCTTGTCAACTCAAGATTTGGAGTTTTCTCATACTATAAACCATAGTTAGTGGTTCCAAGTAAATACTGAAAAATTCTTTTAATAGCTTTAAGATGTGATTCTTTAGGATTAACTTGGAATCTAGCACATAAGCATACACTGAACATGATCTCTGGTCTGCTAGCAGTAAGGTATAAAAGAGAACTAATCATACCTCTATATACCTTTTGATCTACTGACTTACCATTCTCATCCTTGTTTAGTACAATAGAAGAATGCATGAGTGTGCTCATGGGCTTAGAATCATTCATCTTGAATTTTCTAAGTAGATCTTTGGTGTACTTTTGTTGATGGATCAGTATACCAATTTTCTCTTATTTTACTTGTAACCCAATAAATAACTTGAGTTCACCGATCATGCTCATTTGAATTCACCTTTTATCAGCTTAGAAAATTCCTTACACAAATTCTCATTAGTTAATTCAAATATGATATCATCAACATATATTTGAACTATGAGAAAATCATTTTTTGAATTCTTGGTAAAGAGAGTAGTGTCAACTTTACCTCTTATAAAACCATTTTTAGTAAGAAAAAAACTTAATATCTCATACCAAGCTTTTAGAGCTTGTTTCAAACCATATGGTGCTTTTGAGAGTTTGAAAACATAGTTTGGATGAGAATCATCCTCAAAACCAGGAGGTTGTTTGACATATACTTCTTCATCAATGAATTCATTTAGAAATGCACTTTTAACATCCATTTGAAATAATTAAAAACCTTTATGTGCAACATAAGCAAGTAAGATTGTAATTGCCTCAAGTCTAGCTACAAGAGCAAAGTTTCATTATAGTCTATACCTTCTTGCTGATTATAGCCTTGAGTAACTAATCTCGCTTTGTTTCTCACAACATGTCCAACTTCATCAAGTTTGTTTCTGAAGACCCATCTAGTGCCAATCACAATATGATCACCAGGAGGTGGTACAAGGGTCCAAACTTGATTTCTTATGAGTTGGTTCAGCTCTTCTTGTATTGCCATGATCCATGCTTCTTCAATTGATTTTGGTTCAATCTTAGATATGAGAGCCATATGTTGTGTTCTCTGAAAGAGGATATTATTTTCACTCCATGAGAGGCTTCTCTAATGATCAAGTGTTTGTGGTGATGAGCAGGATGTCTCCATTCTCTAGGGAGTTGAGAATTTTTATGTTGATCTCTATAAGAAGGATTCTCATCTTTCTCAGCAGTTTTCTGAGTGCTTTTTGATGCTTTCTCAATTAGTTTTCTAATGGTCTTCTAATTACATTCTGAGTCTAATTCAGGTTCAGACCTTCAAATTCATCTTCTAACTTTATAATCTTTCTATTATCATCATTAGGGTTAGTCTAATTAAAAGTGACATATATAGTTTCCTCAATAACCAAAGTTCTAGTATTGTAAACTCTATAAGCTTTAGATGTTGAAGAGTAACAAAGAAAGACCTTTGTCCACTTTTGAGTCAAACTTACAAATATGATCCTTTGTATTAAGAATAAAACATTCACAACCAAAAGGATGAAAGTAAGAAATATTGGGTTTCCTATCCTTCCATAATTCATATGGAGTTTTTGTTAGTATTGGCCTTATCAGTATTTTGTTCTGAATGTAGCAGGATATGTTGACAGCTTCAGCTAGCTCAGAAATATTTAGGTAGGGAGCAATTCCACACAACAATATTCTTGTCATTTCTTGGAGTGTTCTGTTCTTTTTTTCCACCACACTATTCTATTGAGGTGTTCTGGGAGAGGAGAATTTGTGAGTGATGCCATTCTTATCACAGAAAAGTTTGAAGGTTTGATTCTTAAATTCTCCACCATGGTCACTCCTTATAGCAGAAATACATAATCTTTTCTCATTATGGACCTTCTTATAGAATACTTTAAAGGCCTAAAAAAATCATCTTTCTGGGCTAGATAGAGTACCCATGTAAATCTAGATAAATCATCTACAATGACTAAACCATATTTCTTATCACCAAGACTAGTAGTCCTAGTAGGACCAAATAGATAAATATGTAATAGCTCAAGGGTTCTTATGGTAGTAACCACATTTTTATATTGAAAAGATGCTTTGGTTTGCTTTCCTTTTTGACATGCTTCACAAAACAAGTCTTTTTCAAATTTGATCCTAGGGAGATAATTTTTAATAAGTTTAGAAAGTAATTTCATGTTAGCATATCCAAGTTTCTTATGCCAAACCCATTTCTCATCATTCATAGAAACTAGGCATATTACATTTTTCCTATTTAACTCCTCTAGATCAATCTTATAAAGATTGTTATACCTCTTGGCAGTAAAGAGGGTAGAGTCATTTTTAAAATCTTTTATAACACAGAAAGATTTATCAAAAGAAAAATTGTATCCATTATCACATAATTAACTTATGCTAAGTATATTATGTTTCAAGCCATCAAATAACAACAAATTATTGATAGATGGAGAAAATTGTTACCAATCTTACTATTACCAATGATTTTTCCTTTGAAGTCATCCCCAAAGGCGACAGTCCCATCATTCTTAGGTTTTAGGTTGAGGAACATGGATTGGTCTCCTGTCATGTGCCTTGAACAACCACTATCTAAATACCATTTTGCTTTGTGTTTCTTATTTTTCAAGCATACCTCTAATGGAAGTTACTAACTGTTTAGGTACCCATACCAGCTTGGGTTCTTTCTTATTAGTCTTCTAATAACCAGAAGCTTTCTGATCATTCTTTCTTTTAAAGTATGCAGAAATAATATGACTATTTTTATGATAGTAAGTACAGGTTTTCTCATGCTTAGATGATGCTTTTACAAAGAATCATTTCCAAAATTTTTTTGCCATTGACAAACTTGGCTAGATATGAGTTGAGCTCAAAGACTTTCTGTTGAAGTTTCTTAACCTCATTAAAATGTTTTTTAGAGTCATTATGAGAAAGGTCTACTAAGTTACTTTTAGAAAGTAATTTCAGTTGACTGTTCTCTTCTCTTAACTCAGCATTCTCAACTTCTAAGACTTCTTTCTCAAGTTTTTATTTTTCAAAATCTTTGCTGAGCTTCAAAAAGCTTTTTTTGAGAGAAGAATACTTCGAAGAGAGAGGCTTATAATCACACAAAAGTTCTTCAAAAGCTTTTTGAAGTTTTGAAAAAGATAAGTCAGAATGATATACCTCATTTTCTTCATCACGGTCAGCATTTTCAACTAGACATATGTGTGTTGATTTAGTGTTCTCACCTTCATTTTCTGATGATGACTCTTCCAAGTCTTCCTACGTTTCCGTCATACTTTTTTTCTTTCTGAACTACTTAGAAGACTTCTTGAGCATAGGGCATTCTGTTCTAATGTAACCATGTTTCTTGCATTCATAGTAGATTACTTTATTTTTGTCTTGGCCACTGGATTCTCCTGTTTGATTATCTTCCTTTATTAGGAATCATTTTCTGAACTTGCTTCATTTTCTCCACATCTTTTTGATCTTCCTTGAGATGAAAGAGAGCTCATCATCACTGGAATTCTCATATTCTAATTCATCAAAATCTTCTAATTCTTCAACAGCATTGAATGTAGTGGATTATGATGTTGATTTTCCATTTTCTAATTGATCTTGAGAACTATAGACTTTTCTCTATTTGGTATGAATTCATCAGCTTCAACAAGCTCCAACTTATGTGTTTTGAGAGATCCAAGTAACTTATCTAATCTGAGAGTGCTCAGATCCTTAGCTTCTTGTATTGAAGTTACTTTAGGTCTCCATATTTTTGGAAGACTTCTCAGAATCTTTCTAACATGATCTTGGTTATTATAGGTTTTTCCAAGAGATTTCAAACTACTGACAATAGTTTGGAATTTTTCAAACATTTGATCAATAGTACCATGTTCATGCATTTTAAAGAGTTTATATTGATGAACCAACATACTGATTTTAGATTATTTTACTTGGTCAATGCCTTCATGAGCAATGGCCAAAGTATCCTATTTTTGTTTTGTAATTTCACAAGCATAAACCATATTTGTCTTGGTTTCTCAAGCTCAGTACCATCAACAATAGTGGTCTTAGGAACATAGGGATCAATTTTGATAATGTCCCACATATCAATGTGATCAAACTCAATGAAGAGTCTCATCCTCTATTTCCAGTAGTGGTAATCCTCACCATTGAAAGTTGACTGAGGATCCTTCAGTTATGAAGGGAGTAGCATTCTGGTCTTCCATGTTTCACCAAGGACCTTTCCTCTTCGCTAGTTAGGCGCTCAACCCAAAGGCTAAGCTCTGATACCAAATGAAGGTGGCAAAGTGCATAAGAAAGGGCTTGAATTATGCCTTTTTGAAATGCTTTTTTGAACACTTTATGAAACTCTAAACAACTTTCTCAAGTATGAAACTTGGATGATCAAAGTTTTTAGTAACTAAGCAGTAATCAGAAAGGTAATAAAGTTCAAAAAACACCTAGAGAATGCTTAGATAGGCTTCTCTTAATAGTTTGAAATTTTTTTACTAATATAGCCTTTAATCAGAAAATAGTTTTCACAAACTTTTCTCTTTATCAGATTGAACTTATAGAAGTTCAAAAAACTCGTTAAGCTTAAAGTCCAAAAAAAATGATTTAACAACAAACTCGAAAAATAAAGAGAAAGGGTAGAGAACTAATGCACATTATTTATACTGGTTCGGCCAACCACTTGCCTTCTTCTAGTCCCCAGCAAAATACTAGGATTTGTATTATCAAAGTATTCTTTTTAGCACAGCCTCTCCAGGCTCAAATACAAACAATTATTCTTTTCACACCCAACCTCTCCAAGCTCAAACGAGTATTCTTTTATCACATAGCCTCTCTAGGCTCAAACTCAGACCTATAATGGGTCAGGTTACAAGGAGATAGTGTATAGGTTTGTGTTTGCACTCACTAACACTCCAAGAGTGGATATTACAAATCAAATCAGAGCAAACTATCCTTCTCATACTAAGAATATACAAGTATGAGTAGAAGAACTTTTTGTAGATCAGAAAGGAAATAGATAGTTGAGAATAACATCATAAAACAACAACACTTTTCTTAGCAAAAATATCACTTCACTAACTAAGTCTTCTATCCTTAAATACTTCAAATGAGTTTCAATTTATAGCCTTGGGTGAATTCTAGCCATTGAAAATGCATTTAATGTGTCTGTTCACTTTTTTGGTGCATCGGGAAAGTAGTCGTTATTTTGCCTTCTTCTGATGTGCTTTTTGGCAGCTTTCCAATGTTCCCATTATGACTAGGAGGCTTGTTTGGTGACTTGACTCAGTGTAAGTTAGAAGAAATGACTTTGACCTTTGACCTTGAAGAGTTTTCTAATCGTAATTTTCTGATGGTTTTTTTATTTACTTTTTGATAAGTATTTTGATAAGGTTTCCTCATGGCTTTCTAAGTAGCTTTCTCATGAACTTTTTGAAGATCCATGTGTTTGAAGCTAGTGCTCCTCATATCTGAATTGAGTTCCAAGTTCTAACCCACTTCAACACACACATTAGAACAATTCATAAGATAGACAAATTTAATAACCATAAGGAATCAAAATTTTAAGAGTGTAGTGAATTTTTTGATATACTCAAGATATACTTAGAAAAGTATTAGTTTGTTAGTCATCAAAACTCATTCTTGAGTACACACTTTAGCATACCAAGGGGCCTTGGGATTTTAGATCTAACAAATTTCATCATAGTGTAATAAACATAATCCTTTTAGCAAGCCAAACGTTTTAAAAGGGCTTGTCCCAAAAATGCAAGTTTTCAAAATATCAGGAGGCAAAAATAGGTTCATAAGGTACCTTAAATAAGCAATACAAAGCTGTACAGGATAAAATAAATACATGGAAAATATGCAAGTTCATAAAAACATATTATAGCTTAAGTTATCAACTTGCTCAAGACATCAAACAACTTTGGTCCTAAGGTTACGGTGCTACAGAACCAACATAATGATCCTCTGATAAATCTAAGATCACAAATATCATAATCAAGGATATAATCAATATTAGAACCAAGAATTAACCCAAAATCACTTTTATTAAAAAACCCCTTAATTCAAACCCTAGGCTAAATTCCCTAGAATCTGCCCATGTATCCAAACTGTAATACCCACCATATTCTAACTTCTAAAGAGGTGATTAAGCTTAAAGATTACCCATGTGAGTCACAAGAGTGAAAGGGAGGAATTGGTAGCTTAATTTATCCTCAAACCTGTAGAACCCAACCTCCACCACAACCTACATGAGCACCCAACCAGCAAGGGCGTCAATAGCAACAAAGGAGGGAAGGAAAATGAAAGTGGTTGATGGTATGGTGTGGAAAGCATGAGGAAGGGAGGAGGAAGATGAATATTAGTGACAGGGAGTGAAGAATAGGGGAAGAGGCATCAAAATGAGTCGTAGGGGTGTTTAGAGATGTTGACCAAAAAGATAAAGTAATTTGGCTTACTGAGCACACTACTTGATGGCTTACTTAACACACTACTTATTTACATTTCTTTAAATGTCCTTATTTATTTTACTCTCGATTAACTTTAAAACGTAAATGTAAATAAGGAAATACCCCTATTGGATTCAATAAAAATATCAAAAAAATTAAAATTCTTAAAAATAAAAAGTCAAAACTTAAGTTTTAGTTCAAAATTCTTAATTCTAGGACTTTTAAAACTTTCCCTTTTCAAAACAAGTATGTTAAAGGGTCTTAAAAAATTGTTAAAAATAATTTTGCAATTCACTAACATCTAAGGATCAATTACCGCTAATTTTGGTTTCAAGAAAATGCATATTTTATATAGCCTTCCATGGAGGTGTTAGGTTACAAACTTAAAAAATTTCAGGACCCGAATTGATCGATAGTCATTAAAATTAGTTCAATGACTTTAAATATATTTTAACAGGATAAGACTAACTCAAAGAAGTTTATAATCAAAATAGAATGGATCACAAGGTCAATTCTAAAGGCTCAAGACATCATAGAAAATTCTACAAAAAAAAAGCCTATATGAAGCTCGAAGTATTGCAAAGTTTATCAAGAACCAATTTAATCTTTAGTTAAATTTTTGTATTACTTAAAAAATATGTAAGATGAAACTTCTAAACAAGATTAAATATATCATCAATACTAAAAGGACTTATAGGAATATTTAGGATCTATAAGTATGCTTAATATAAGAACTATGTGTTACTCATAAAATCTTTTAATTGATAGTATAAATCAATTTTAAATATATCTATCCAATGGTAATGCTCTATTTTTATATTACTCTTTTGACAAAAAAAATTATGCAAAAAAAATGCTAATATCAAGAATTTAAATACTTTAGATCTTACATAAACTAATAATATTATCATTATGACATATTTCATTGTTATATTACACTAAAAAACAAGTAATTTTTACAGCGGTTTTAATACTATAGTTCTTAAAAATTGCCATAATATATATTATAATATGACAGTTTTAAGATTGACGTAATTTAAATTTATAAAATGGCGGTTTGATTCATAAAATGGTGGTTTTAAACTTCCTTTTTTATTTTTATTTTAATAAAATTATTAAGCAATTTACCTCCTTTTTTGTTGTTTTTACTACCCTAAATTTTCATCTTCCCTCACTTTCCCTATTGCTTTCACATGAAACCCTCCCTCTTTTTTCCCTAACATTTTTTCCTTGCAACTCTCTGACCCACCGACTAATCCCACCCAATGCCCACTGTTGATACCCAATTTTATCTATTTTATTTTATTTTTATTTTTATTTCATATATTTAATTAATTTAATTTCTTAAAAAAAAGAAGAGAAAAAAAAGAAAAAAAGAAAAAATCACTAATTTTGTTCTGTACGGGTTAACCCATGACCCAATTTCCATCTCAACCCATGACCCAATTTTCTTCTTAACCCATAACCCAACTTCTTCCTTCTTACGGCAACCCTCAAACCCTAGCCTCCACAAGTAGCATTAAAATGGCAATCTCTCTGAATTTCTCGACAGTTTTGGATCCATTTTTTAATTCGGTTTTGAATGCTCATTCAGTTGTGATCCTTCTGCCTTCCAAACGTAAAAATGAAAAATGAAAAATTATGGCATTTGAATGATCTTGGGCACAATAAAAGGAAAAGAAAGAATGCAGAGGAAGGGGGAATCATTCAGAAATTCTCAGACATAACAATCACAGATGGGGAAATTCCCTCACATAGAGCAAACTCTGAATTCCCTCACAGAGAAAAATAGAGAGACCCATTGAGCACTGCCTCTGTCTTCACCACCAAAGCCACCATTAACTACGCACTCTCCACTCTCACCTCCAACCTTCACCCATAATAGCAACCTTCCATCCCTTTCACTACCCTACCATAACCACCCCTTCATCTTCATCATCTTCAACAATCAAACCACCTCCATACATAACCGTGACCATCTCCATAACCACCCATCAATTTCAAACAACCCCAAACCTCCATCACCATCATCACCTTCTACCCACAGACCACCATCTCCATTTTCAACCTCCATCCCCAAATAACCACAACCTTTGAACCCATCCTCAACCAACCACACCCAAACTTCCACTATTTTCACCAAAAAAAAAAAAATAACCATCTTCACCATCGTGCCTCCGCAGCCAACCACGTCCTCCACTCAGCACCATCGTGATTCACACACAGGAATCGAAACCGTGCCGGTCAACCTCGACCTCGGACGGCCTGTGCGCGCCTCCTTCGCGAGCTCCATCGCGACCCGCAACCAGTCACTGACCCAGAGCCGCCGATCCACGTCGTCCCACGAATCATCCACCATCTCGCAGATCCGGCCACCACCCTTGCGAATCTCCACAACCGCGACCCCGCACCAACTCCGCGCCGCTGCTCGCACCAGATCTGGTTGCCGCGCCGCTCCACTCGAGCCCACACGCATCGTTGCGCCTCTGTCGAGATCCGGCCACCAAGCTCCCGGACGTGAGCCATCCGTTCCCCCCTGTGTGTATACTCTGAACCAGAGACAACCCTCTGCCTCTCCTTTTCTATTTCGTTTAGATACTTTTTTTTTTAACCTTTCATTTGAACTTAAGTAAAAATAAAATTTAAAATTTGAGCCTTCTTTTTAATACTTGTTTGGCTTGAATCTTTAATTTTTTTTATTTTTATTTATTTATTTATTCTTTTGGATTGATTTATATTTATAAATTTGGGTTTTTTTTAAATTTAACACACTCTTTTTGTATTAATGTAATAATCAAGAAATTTAAAAGTAGGCCGACGATGGAAAAATTGGAAGAGGATTGGAGCACTGATCAAATACACTCTTTCCGATAATCTTGAGACTTTATATTGGATTTTGCCAAGAGTACTGACGAGATCTAATCTCCACATAAAAATTAAAATAATTACGTAAACTAAAATACAACATTTTTTTTATAAACCAAAATAAAATTATTTTTGTAAAATAAAAATCATTAAATAAAAGTGAACGATTTCACATAGTCTCAATCTTTATGATTGTGGTGAATTCAATTTTTTTTTCTTTCCCTTGCTTTGTTACTTTCAAAATATTTCATTTTATTATTATTATTTTACAAATTTCATTTTAAACCGTTTTATCCCATCAAAAAAATAAATATTTTGAAAATTCTTTTCCTTGCAAAAATTAATAAAATTTTAGTTCACCACTTTCATGTAACATGTTGCAGGCTTAGAATTTATTCCAAAATAATGGCAATTTAGCCACCCATTTAATGTCTTAATCATTTATCATCTTTGATAACATGCTCGACAAAATGGGACATATCAAAATAAAAACAAAATAATTATTTTTTAATAAAGGACCAATTTAAACAATATTACAAATAACATTAGATTAAACAGGTAACTGTTCTTAGAACGGATGGCGTAGGGTGCTAACACCTTCCCTACCCATAATCAACCCCCGAATCATGAACTCTGAAACGCAGACCATCTTTTAGGTGTCCAATTGCACCATTCCATTTAATGGATAAAGCAATTGGTGGCGACTCCCAATACCCCGAGATCTTTTCCTCCTTGTTCTTTTTATTTTTGCGGCGCCCTTCGGGATGGTTGCGACAGTATTATTATGAATATGATAAAAAAAATGCAAACATAAGTACACTAAAACAAGAGTAAAATTATACATGCAGAGACATGATCCTAAGCTTGGTACCTGTCCTAAAAGATGAGTTCTATGTACCAGTAAGTGATGGCTTTGGTTCTAGACCCCTATCGGACAAAAGGTTCCCAAATTGCCCCTTGCTGTCACCGACACTTTGGCTAGAAAGAGTCCTCTATCCTCACCCATGATAGGTTACAAGCGAAAAGAGTTCAATTTGAGTGAGGGGTTTTCATGTGCCTAACCGGAGACCAAAGATCTCACAAAGCAACACTACTTCGCCCTTTATCTAAGCCTACAAGGTACTGAGCTCGGGTATAGAGCTTGTGTGTGTAGGTGTACATGAAGGAGCATGCAAGCAAATTTATTCACAAAGCAGAAGTATAATACATATAATGCAAACAAAATGTGCAGTAATATAAAACAAATAAACAAACGAAACAAAAAAATGGACTAATATAATTAAAGAGCAAATAACATGAGATTAAAACAAGGCTTAACCCTCTATGTCCCCAGTGGAGTCGCCAGCTGTCGCAACCTTCTCGAAGGGCGCCGCAAAAATAAAAAGAACAAGGAGAAAAAGACCTCGGGGTATTAGGAGTCGCCACCAATCGCTTTATCCATTAAATAAAATGATGCAATTGGACATCTAAAAGATGATCTACGTTTCAGAGTTCTTGGTTCGGGGGTTGATTATGGGTAGGGAAGGTGTTAGCACCCTACGCCGTCCGTTCTAAGAACGGTTACCTGTTTAATCTAATGTTATTTGCAATATTGTTTAAATTGGTCCTTTATTAAAAAATATTTTTTTTTATTTTGATATGTCCCATTTTGTTGAGCATGTTATCAAATATGATAAATGATTAAGACATTGAATGGGTGGCTAAATTGCCATTATTTTGGAACAAATTCTTAGCCTGCAACATGTTATATGAAAGTGGTGAACTAAAATTTTATTAATTTTTGCAAGGAAAAGAATTTTCAAAATATTTATTTTTTGATGGGATAAAACAGTTTAAAATGAAATTTGTAAATAATAATAATAAAATGAAATATTTTGAAAGTAACAAAGCAAGGGAAAGAAAAAAAAATTGAATTCACCACAATCATAAAGATTGAGACTATGCGAAATCGTTCACTTTTATTTAATGATTTTTATTTTACAAAAATGATTTTATTTTGGTTTATAAAAAAAATGTTGTATTTTAGTTCACGTAATTATTTTAATTTTTATATGAAGATTAGACCTCGCCAGCGTTCCTGGCAAAATTCAATATAAAGCCTCAAGATTATCGGAAAGAATGTATTTGATCGGTGCTCCAATCCTCTTTCAATTTTTCCGTCGTCGGCCACTTTTAAATTTCTTGATTATTACATTAATACAAAAAGAGTGTGTTAAATTAAAAAAAAAACCCAAATTTATAAATATAAATCAACCAAAAGAATAAATAAATAAATAAATAAAAATAAAAATAATTAAAGATTCAAGCCAAACAAGTATTAAAAAGAAGGCTCAAATTTTAAATTTTATTTTTACTTAAGTTCAAATGAAAGGTTAAAAAAAAAAGTATCTAAACGAAATAGAAAAGGAGAGGCAGAGGGTTGTCTCTGGTTCAGAGTATACACACAGGGGGGAACGGATGGCTCACGTCCGAGAGCTTGGTGGCCGGATCTCTGACAGAGGCACAATGATGCATATGGGCTCGGGTGGAGCGGCGTGGTAACCGGATTTGGTGCGGGCAGCAGCGCGGAGTTGGTGCGGGGTCGCGGTTGTGGAGATTCACAAGGGTGGTGGCCGGATCTGCGAGATGGTGGCTGATTCGTGGGACGGCTTGGATCGACAGCTCTGGGTCAGTGACTGGTTGCGGGTCACGGTGGAGCTCGCGAAGGAGGCGCGCACAGGCCGTCCGAGGTCAAGGTTGACCGGCATGGTTCCAGTCCCTGTGTGTGAATCGCGGTGGTGCTGAGTGGAGGACGTGGTTGGCTACGGAGGCACGATGATGAAGATGGTTGGTTTTTTTTTTGGTGAAAATGGTGGAAGTTTGGGTGTGGTTGGTTGAGGATGGGTTCAAAGGTTGTGGTTATTTGGGGATGGAGGTTGAAAATGGAGATGGTGGCTATGGGTAGAAGGTGATGATGGTGATGGAGGTTTGGGGTTGTTTGAAATTGATGGGTGGTTATGGAGATGGTCACGGTTATGTATGGAGGTGGTTTGATTGTTGAAGATGATGAAGATGAAGGGGTGGTTATGGTGGGGTAGTGAAAGGGATGGAAGGTTGCTGTTATGGGTGAAGGTTGGAGGTGAGAGTGGAGAGTGCGTAGTTAATGGTGGCTTTGATGAGGAAGGTGAAGACAGAGGCAGTGCTCAATGGGTCTCTCTATTTTTCTTTGTGAGGGAATTCAGAGTTTGCTCTATGTGAGGGAATTTCCCCATCTGTGATTGCTCTATGATTGTTCTGTTTGAGAATTTCTGAATGATTTCCCCTTCCTCTGCATTCTTTCTTTTCCTTTTATTATGCCCGAGATCATTCAAATGCCATAATTTTCCATTTTTCATTTTTACGTTTGGAAGGCAGAAGGATCACAACTGAATGAGCATTCAAAATCGAATTAAAAAATAGAACCAAAACTGTCAGAAAATTCAAAGAGACTGCCATTTTAATGCTACTTGTGGAGGCTAGGGTTTGAGGGTTGCAGTAAGAAGGAAGAAGTTGGGTATGGGTTGAGAAGAAAATTTGGTCATGGGTTGAGATAGAAATTGGGTCATGGGTTAACCCGTACATAACAAAGTTAGTGATTTTTTCTTTTTTTCTTTTTTTTTCTCTTCTTTTTTTTAAGAAATTAAATTAAATTAATAAATAAAAAAAAAACAAAAATAAAAAAATGGACAAAATTGGGTATCAACACCCACCTATAACCACCGGCTTATTCCACCCAGCTCTCTGACCCCTATAACTGCTGACAGCTCTGTTGTCTTTGGTGACTAGTGACTGGCGATTTGCTCACTTAACTTTCTTCTTTGAAACTCTTTCTCTTAATTCTCTTCATGCTTGAACAATTTTTCTATTCACAAACCTTATCCCCTATCTCTTTTCTCTTCGGCCTTGATCACTTCACTCACTCACTCGCAATCCGACGGCGAAAAAAAGAAGAGAGCAGTGGCGAGTTGCAAAAATCAGACATTTTCCTCTATACATTTTCCTTTGCACATTTTCCTTTGTTATTCACTCATTCTGGACCGTCAAAGCTTTGTTCTTCTTACTCTTTCCTCTGTACATTTTTCCTCTGTTAATCAATCATTATTTTTGCTTCTCGATTTATAGCGCTGGTTAAACCCCTCGTTGGGAAGATTTTCTGAAAGTGGTTCATAGGTAACCCACTTCCTTGTTTTGATGTAATCCACTTCCCTATTCTTTTGTTGATTTGAGGAAATTTTTGAATCAATATTATATGCTATTTTTTTATTGATTTGAGGAAATGTTTGAATCAATATTTTTTTGCTAAATTTGTTCTGATGTATTATCTACTAAGTAAAGGGCTGGGGGAATTCTAAGTTCACTGAAGTGAGGGCAAGTTGAACTGCTTCTAGTTATTTAAGGATTTACATTTGCAATGCAATTTGTAGCTAGCTCGGAATTTTTTCAGGGAAACATTATATAATCTACTTTATTAAGGGGAAGTTGAAAAGTAAAAACTATTGATGAAAAGAAAATTAACATGCCTTCTTTCTAACTAGGAAATTAAAAAGAAGCATGAGTTCTCTTTTGCCTTTTATAGTTTAGTTTTTTTTTCTCTTTTTTCTCCAAATCATCAACTAAAATTCATGTACCTATGTGCACCAATCTGTCACAAATACTCACTTCCTTAATAATTTTATTTTTGAATTTCATTTTGCTTTTTAATACTACATGACATAGCTACAATTTAGTTCTTTTCTCCCCTCTCTCTTATCTGTTATCATACTTTACAGTATGATTGTGTAGATCCAATTATATATAAAGAATTCTTACGTTTATCACAAGCAAGCTAGAATGTTCGATTCATATTGAGGACTATTTAATTGAAACAACTTGTTTCATCTACACATATTTACAGTCTTGTAATATAATGCATCTTGTAATCAGTCTTGTAATGCACTAATGCATGCTGTCTCAAAAAGTGAAGGTATTGTTTCAGGTTTTTTTCCCCCTTTTATTATTAGTTTTTGCATTCAACGACACTGTGCTTTAGCCCAAGAAACATGCAACTTTCTATGATGAGAAATGGATGGACATAAATCTAACAACCATACTAATTGCTTGTTTGTGTTCTCTTTCACAACTTTGCTCCTAGTTTCTAGATTTTTGAGCTGAGTTTGCTGTTTGAAAAGAATTATCCAAGTACGTGCAATTTATATATGTGCAACTTTTTATGATTAAGGCACTCATCGTATTTGATTTGAGAAACTAGAAAACATATATTATACTATTTTCTTCAACTCTCACATACATGCAGCACTTTATGTGCATACTATTTTGTTCTGTTTGCTATAGTTCTGATACACTACTTATATGTTATACTGTTATCTTCTTTTCTCATATATCACCATTTAAATTTGCACCATTATATTAATTTTAAATTATAATTATATATTTTCCTTTCTAGTCATGTTGATCGATAAGTCTTGGATTAGTAAGCCACATAACACAACTGAATATGTGGTTGGGTGAAGCATGTTTTTGGATTTTGGATTTCAACATCAGTCTATTGAGGGGCGTAAAATTAAGTATCCATGTTCAAAGTGTGGTTTTGAGAAGTGGCAAACAAAAGAAGTAGTTCAAGAACACCTAACTTGATGGCCTTTTTCCAGAAAATTACAAAGTTTGGTATTAGTATGGTGAAGAATCAAATGTAACTGAGTCTGAGGCTTTTGAAGGTACACTTGTCGTGGAGGACACTTTTTAGCCCCAAAATCCATTAGAAACCATGATCAATGATGCATTTGGGGTTTGCTAGGCACAATCTTAATGAACCTGATGTGTCTTCTGAGCTTGTTAATAGAGAAGAGACATTAAATGAAGGGCATAATGAGGTGCATAATGAAGATAATGTAGAGATTTTTGAGTTGCTCAAAGACGGTAATCAAGAATTGTATGAAAGGTGTATGAAGTATTCAAAATTGTCTTTTCTAGTAAAATTGTATCATATTAAATGTTTGTGTAGATTGAGTGACAAAGCGATGACTATGATTCTGGAATTGTTAAAAGATGCATCTGAAGATGCCAAGATTCCTGTTTCATTCTGAGGCCAAGAAAATCATCAACAAACTTGGTCTTGATTATATTAAGATACCTGCTTGCCTAAATGATTGTATGTTATATTGGGGGGATGATGAACACTTAGAAGAATGCAGAAGATGCAAGGAATTTAAGTGGAAGGATAATAAGAAGAAGCAACCTGCAAAGATTTTGCATTACTGTCCAATAAAGCCAAAGTTACAGAGATTGTTTATGTGTTCTAAGGCTGCTAAGTCTATGACCTGGCATGTGTCAGAGGGTAACCAAGATGGGTTGATGAGGCATCCTAGAGATTCAAAGGCTTGGAAAAGATTCGACTTTATTCATTCTGTATTTGTTGCTAATCCTCAAAATGTACGTGTTGGCTTAGCTAGTGACGGTTTCAACCCTTTTGGAACCATGAGTAGAAACCATAGCATTTGGCCAATAGTTTTTATCCCATACAATCGCCCTCCTTGGGAGTGCATGAAGTATTTAATATACCAAGCTTACACATGTTGACTTTCAAGAGATATCAAATAATAGCACTTAAGGCTGATATTTGAGTATACTGTACCTATATATATTGTCTATGGCCCTATTAACTTTCATGCTTAGATACTAAGTTTGGTCATACCAATTATACTTGAGAAAATTACATGTTTTGTTAAAGACGGAATTGAATTTCGATGGAGTATGTCTTAGTTTCTGGTTGTCTACATGTTTACACTTTGAATTTGAAGTTGAGACTTTTATATAGTGAACTGCTGAATACAAATAGGTTATTTGGCTTTGGTATGATTTTGGTTCAAATTATGAATATAAATAAAAAAAAATCCAACAAGTGATGTTTAGACCACTTTGGAGGAGAGTGTTAAGTCTAGATATGTTTTAATATGGGTTTTGGTTTTGGTTGAAGTAATGGGTTGTTTTTTGAGGTCATTGACACTTGTATAACTTAATAGATTTAGCTATTGTTTGTGTGTTGGTTGCCACACCAAATGGTCTTGTTAAAAGCTGTATATTTTACTATGAAAAGATTTCACATGTTCTTACATCTCTATTAAGTTTCAAGTCATATTAGTGAGTGTAACTATGTTAAATAGTTTTGTGTACTGACATACTTAGATTATATTGAAGCATGCATAAATTTGATGATTGATGTAATTAATTTTGTAATTAATTTATGTTGAATTCATATCCATATTGGTTCAAATATTTTGGCTTGTATTTTGACTGGATAATTTTGCATTTGTGAAATATTAAGGATTATAATATGCTGCCTAAATGATGTTGGATTTTTACGGATTTGTGGTTCAATTAAGTCATTTCCTTCTTAATAATATATGTTGCCTGTAGTGTTGCATAGCCATAATGCTGTCTTTGGAGAATCTCAAGTATAATTTTGTCCTTCTTGTATGTATCAGATGAAGGTAGTGGGGCTCTATCGCCTAATGATCCAAGACCATGAGATGAAAGTAACACTCATCAATCAATGGATATTTCAAGTCCTCATGAATCAATTTACCAATTGTTTCCAAATGAATTACTATTTAGGATGTTATTTCTCAAAACTTTTAAGACCTACCTGTAATTTGGAGTTATTTAACTTGTGTACTCATGTTACTATTTAGGATGTTATTTTTCAAAACTTTGATCATTTATAATTTGTAATTATTGAACTAATGTACTCATGTTAAATTGGATACTTGGTTAATTAAATTAATGATTATTTTCTTTTACATTTCATTAAGCAAAATTATTATATTTATATTTGTGGATTTTGACGAACAAAAAATTCATAATTATTATAAAAATGTGCAATAGTGGTATGAAAAATAAAGAAAAACATTTAAATAAAAATAACATTATGGCAGTTCTAAATTGCCATAATAAACTTGAAAAATAGCTTATATTGTGTTAGTTATGGTGGGTTTAAATCATCACCATTTAGCGCATTATGACGATTCTTACAATTTTTGAAGTATTAGGCTGGCTATAAATTGTGTACTGTTATATAAATTATGGCAGTTTGAATCCGTCATTTTATATACAATTAAACTGTAATTTTTACGTAAATTATGGCAATCCTAAACTGTCGTTTTATGCAAAAACTAAACAACTGCTTTATACATGATAAAATTGGGGTGGTTAATAGAAAACCGTCATATTATATCGAATGGTGGACACAATTACGTCAATTTTAAAAATCGTCATTGAGGTAAAAAATAACAGTTATAACCGTTGTAATATATAACAAATAACTGTCATTCTAAACTTTTTTATTTGTAATGTTACTTTATCATAAAAAATTGTACACATATATGCATCATATTAAACAAAAGTCTTAAGGTTCTTTTTTTGGAGGAAGGGGGGATGGCATCCCTGTAAGAGAGAATGGTTAGTTAGGCAATTATAACTAATAACAGAAGTTGGTTACAACTGAATTAGAATTGGTTATGCTCAAATAAGAGCTATTCACTATATATGTACAATGTGAAATCATTTTCAATAATCAATGCAATAGATCAAACTTTTATTCTTTCCATTTTTCTTTTGGTTCTATTTCCTCTCTCTCTTAACCTTAACCTTGCCCTGATACCTTTCAATCCCATAACCCCCTTTGCCTCCCCACTAGGCTCTAGTGCACCGCCTGATTTTTCTGTAACTTAAAATCCTAGTACCACCTAATACCACCTTGGGCTTCTTATGTAATACATTGTTGTACAATGAATTGAGTAATAACAGCCACCTTCGTGTGTACTTTTTGCTCATAATTAAGCCAGAGCTTTGGAGAAGATAAGGATTTTATTTAGCAGGCTACTCACGTGGTAATCCATTACTAATTTATAGTTGGGTAAGCCCTTTATTAAGAAAAATTCTTCACTACTCTTAGATTACTAAATATGGTTTACTAAAATTATAATACGTGAGTTCCATAATCATATATGTTGTTATATTAAAGTTAAAATATTAAATAATAAAATTTAAATTTAGTCTCAATTAACCATTTGGTGTAATATTATGGAAGTATAAAAGAAATTCTCCTTTATCTTGTTGCCATTGACAATCAATTAATTAAAATGACTACATCATCCTTAGAAAGCTTATAAATGATGAGATGGAGCCATTAGGGTAGTAAGAGTGATAATAACCTAAATTATACATATTTTTAAAATACGCTTTATTATATTAGGATTGCAAATAATGTTAGTGATTTTGAGCTATTATTTATTATTTCTTTTGAAAAAACTGATAATCCAATTATTGTAACAAATTGCGGAGAGTTGCATATGTTCTCTAAGTAATGGAGCATGGTCAATTTTGATATCCAAGCTAGGCTCCTTGATAATTCAAATGCAGTTTTGGTGATTGTCAAATTATCTTTCTAGTACGGGTTGTTTTAAATTTTATATCTACGAGTCTATGATTATGAGTTTTTTTATTTGATAGAAAAGTATTCCGTACATATTTAAATTAGTTTGTTCTGGTTTAAAAAATATAGTTTGTTTTGGTTTAAAAAATTATAATCAAAATAATTCATAGAGAGGTTTTAACTGAAAAGTTTTTTAAGCGTAAAATAAATTAATATAAGCACACTTATAAATTTATAATTTGTAATAGAGAGACTCAATTCAAGTTTTAATAATTATAAGACTCGATTTTGTTTTGTTGGTTGGTTGCGCAATATTTGGGTGAACTGATGATTTAATTTTATATGCATAATTTCATATCTACAAGTAAGTTGTGTAAATAATGTTAAAAAAAGGAAAAAGATTATTTTAATTTATTTCAAAATACTAAATTTCTTTATTGTTATATAATTTTATTAATAATTTTATGACTCAATCTTAATTATATTTTAATAATTTTTCTCTTAGTTATAGAAAAAGTTCTACTATAAAAGTAGATATGCTTTGATCATCTATGAATCATTTAGATTAATACGTTAAAACTTTAATGATTAACTAAAATTAATATAAGCTAATGAAAGTTTTAAGTATTTTTAAATTTGATTTTTTTGTATATTATAGATTTGATAGTTAATATTTAATTTTATACATATATATACACAAACACAACACACACTTACACCATACTCATTTTTTATTAACTTTCTATCAAATGACTTTTAATTTTATTTTGATTTAATGGTTCAAAATAGAAAACTTAATAAAAAAACTAATACAACATGAGTGACAATAGACACAAAAGAGTGACAATAGACACTTTCCATTTATATCATTGAATAATTATTTGTAGAATGCAAATTTAAACGGTTGAGGCTGCTTAAATTTATATCATGTAGAATGCAATGTGATCAATTAGTTAGGTTTTTGGGCCAATACAATAAGAATTGCTTACGGTTTTGAGAAGTGGTGTTGTATCAAATCCCAAAGATAGTAAGTCTTTTCTTTCTTGTGAAGAAAAATCTTTCTCAAACATCATATAAGGCTCTTCCATACACATCCATAGTGGTAAATTATAAGGAACTAAGACAACTGGCCAAATACCATATTGTGTACTCATGTTCCCAAAAGGATTCAACCTATCACTAGCTAAACCAGGTCTAATATTTCAAGGGTCAACTACAAATGACTCATGTATTTTATCAATTTCCAAGCTTTAAGTTATAACCAAGTCTAATATTTCAAGGGTCAGCTGCAAATGACTCGTGTTTGATCAATTTCCAAGCTTTAGAATCAACCACATGCCTTAAAATTCCATCATCAATTCTTTTATCATGATGCCATGTCATTTTAGAGGCTGTCTTTGTTAACATATGCAATCTTTTTAATCTTGGTATTAAAGGAATGCAAGATCTTGTGGGGTATATCTTTATATTTCCATCTTGAAAACCCACAAATTGAACAATTATCTCGAAATAGCACACAGTCATTTAGGCATGCATATATCTTTAATTAATCAAGACCTAATCCTCAAATTATCTTTCTAGTCTCATAATAAAAGTTTGACAAATTAACCCTACTTGAAAGTGCATCATTAAGCAGTTGAAGTAACATTGTAAATGACTTAATACTCCAATTATTGAGGCATTTGATGTGAAACAATTTCATCTGAAAAGATAATTTCAAATACTTTCAATTTGGATACAAAATTTTCTCAAAATTATTCAGCAAATCACAAAACTTCATAGCATCTTCATTAGACTCTTCTAAATTCTCCATATATTCTCTAGCTACCCATGCTTTTGTATTCTAAGATCCAAAATGATCTTGTATGATATCTTCAATGTCTACCCTATCAAATTCTTCATCACTACCATATACAGAATATGATAAGTAGTAATTTTCCTCACCATGCGTAACCCATTGATCATAAGTCAAGACAACCAAATTGTAACAAATTAGCTTCTACTTCTTCTCTAATTATGGGCTCACAATTGTTGCATCTAATGCATGGGTAGAGAATTTTATACTTGAGTATTGTATGCTTAAATGCAAAGTCCAAAACCTCTCTAACACCCTCTCTATATTGAGGCAATAGTTATATCCTCAAGTTGCATCCAACTTTTATTCATTGTGTTCACCTCTCATTGTCACTATGTATTTATATACCTAAAAAATCCATTATAAATAGTTATACTTATGCATTGAAAAAAATATACACATAAACACACATAAACTAATGCATGATGTCTTCATTTGAAATTCAAAATCAATCCTGTTGGACAACAGTGTTCTACATCAAGGATCAGTGACAACTTAGGTGATATGACTAGAACAAGCAGAAAAAATCAAGAGACTTATAATATACTATGGGGTTCATATGAAAAAAAAAACCATGAATCACTTCATCCTACACATAGAAATATTGTAAAGCAAGTACCTGAGTAGAAAACTCCACAGGTGATGGAATGACCACTTGGATAGATGCTCACCTGCACAATACACTTAATTAGATAGGCAGCTAAAGGAAAAATGGGAGGGTTTTAAAATATATAAATTTCAACAAGACTTGTTGTGACTTTTTTTGAAGTCTTAAAAGTACTCGTAAGTGCACGAATCGTATGTTAGTACAGTCTAATAAGTATAAAGTTGATCCCACAAATATTTAGAGTTAAATTTTAGACAATTGATAAATTTTTTCTAATCTAGTTAAACAAAAATAATTAAGATGAGAAAACTAAATTAAAATTAAAACCAAAACAACTAAAATAAATATAAAATCAAATTAACCAAATAAAAATTGACTAAGGATCAGAATCTATCTAGATTAATTTTAACAGTACCTATGTCAAGTTATTATACTTAGATAATTTATCTCATAAACATCTAACAGCAGAGCATGTGCTCACGAAAAATCTATCAATTAAATACTAAAAACATCAATCAATTATATGTTTTATTTTCCTAATCAACAGTAATATCTCAAATCATCAACTTTATCCAAAAATATAATTGATATTCAATAGTTACTATAAAAACTCAAATAACATAAACAAATTGTAAAACATGAAAAAAATATGACTAAACTCATTTAAGATTTATTCATACTACTAAGAGGCAAATAAATGAATAAACATTAAAGATTCAAAAAATGAATAATAATAATTCAATCAATAATTCATTCTAAAATAGTCAGAGTTTCATTTTTCCCTTAGTACAAGAAAATCTAAACAGAAAAATCCATTGACAGCATTAGTACTGCCTACTACCTTTGCCTTTCTTCCCTTCTTATGCCGCAGTGTAGCTTCCTTGTGCGTGGCTCCCAAGTCTGCTTCTCCAATTTTGCGTTTACCTTCGGTGCGCGACCATTCAATTGCGATGTGCCTCTATTTATATTTGATTTACGTAGACTAACCTTTTTGTTTTTTTGGTCAAAAGAACAGAGCCTCCAAGGCCCATAACTAGAAAGGAAAACAAGCCCAAATTAGCAATTTGTAGTGCTACAGATAACAACATAACAAAATGCACGCTTGCTAAGATACAAGAACAGATTCTACACTAGATACTGCTGCAACACAGTGACTTATCCACTTCACATGCTTGTTGAACTAGGATTGGGGAGATTGAGCAGCCAATTTGGCTGAAGACGATGCTTGATAGCTAGAGATGCTATCTCATGGGCTGCACTATTTCCATCTCTTCTCGTCCATTGAAATCCACACCACTGTAAACCTCTCTTGAAGTAGTTGATGCCCTCCACTAATGAGAGACATGGGTGATTTAATGGTCGGTTCACCAGTTTATTAATTGAACCAACCAGTATATTTTAAATAAATGGATTCTACAATTTAGGGGTGTTCATGAAGTAGAGATGAGTTCAGTCTGGTCTAAATCTGGTCCGATATGTTTATTGAGTCATTTCTTTAGATTTAAACTTGACCGATAAGGTCTGACTAATGATCGGATTGAAATCGAATTGACTCGATATTTTATATAAAACATACAAAAATAGATGTTATACATAATTAAATCATAAAATTTTAAAAATATAATATTAAAATTAAAAAATATTTTATAATATATATTATAAACAAATTATATCAATATAAAAATATTATCAAATTATATAAAAAGTATCATTAATTTTTTTTAAAAAAATAAATTTTAAAATATTATATAATATCATGTCAAATTCGGATCACACTTTCAAGTCCGAAAACATAATAGATCAAATTTTAAGAATCCATACTCCGCCCAATTAGTTTCTAGTTGGAATAAGTTGTCAGATTGGGACCGGTAACCAACTAACAAGCATTAAAGAAGAGAGGAAGCAATGGATAGAAAAGGAGCTAAGCCCACGATGTAACTAAATTCGTGTTTGCAATTATAGCTTGGGCTCTATAATTAGTTTAATAATTAAGAGAAACAAATTGGGCTTACAGCTTGCCAGGCCGACGTTCAAAATTTAGTTCCCAAGCCATAATTTGCATACATAAAATTTAGTTGCCTCTGGGCTTAGCTCTTTAACTCCTTTTATATCCATTGCTTTTTTCTTCAATACTTGTTAGTCGTAGAATCCTTTTGAATGCTTTATTAATTTTTCCAAAAGAAATAATGAATAACAACTACAAAATCACAACATTATTTGCAATTATGATATAAAGCCTATTTGCAATCAATATAAGCCGTAAAAGATAGACACCCACTTGAGTATAGAAAGTAATAAGAGGATGAAGATAGATGGATGATGAGAGCTACTAGAGCGCCAGTATAAGCTGCACAATGCCCACATGTTGTTAGATACCAAAAGCATGGGATCCCATATGCCCTATAATGACGGCCCAATGCTGTTCACAATATGTTTTGATCACAACAAGTGGGCAAGAAACTCAAAAACTTGTTAGATCACTGGCCTATATGTAGAATATAAGATTGATCGGAGTACATTAGTTGTGGTGATTAATAATTTTTACTTCTGAAGTAGTTTAGTTGTGTTATGTGTAATTATGACTTTGTACTTGCTTTGATTTTTTTTTTGGAGGATGGATTACTTTCTTTTACAAAAATGTTAGATACACATCTCTAACAATCACATCTCTCATGTCTAAGAGTACGTGACAGAATTAAAGTATAAGTATGTAAAAAATGAGATAGAATTAAATATAATTAAACGGTAAAAACTATTTAAATATGAGGTTTTTGTAAGTATAAGTAAGTGTATGTAGCATTATTACTTCTTTTATTGAAGTTCATTTAGTAAAGTTCAAAGATTCAATGAACATAAAAGCAGCATGTTACTGATGAGAAGAAATTTTTTTCCAAAGAATGAACTAGTGCAAACAACGTGTTGAGGCAATTTGGAGAAGCATTATATATATCGAACTCTTTATCTATTTTATTCATGGATAATTGAAATCTGGATTGGATGCTGTGATGTTCATTCAAGTTCATATGTTAGCAGGTGTCTGTTTATAACTTTATACATGTGTCATTTTTCTTCTTTATGCAAAATTAAGTTTTGCAATTTCAACTGTACTAGAAGATATTTCAAAAACAGAAACTATTGGTTTACAAAGAGAAAGGGTGGGAGTTCTAGGAAAGACTACGTAAATTTTATCAAACCTTGTGGATCTGGAGCTAAGGAACAATGAGACATCGACCCTGCAAATAGGCTTGAAAGTTGAAACCATTTGACTTCCTCATGAAAACTTTATTGTGCAGCAAACTTATGAACAGACATTGATATCAAGGTACAAGAGTTAACACGTTCAAGAGGCCTGAGGAGCAATCAAACATTTGGTGGTGTGGCTTCGTCAGAAGGCCTGGTTGAAGTGTTCAGTTTTCAGCCTCTTTCACTTCTGCTGTTATCTGCAAATTTCAAGCTTGCATGATGGGAGCCTTTGTCCTGTTCCTTTGAGTTCCACTCAGCCAAGTAGTAGTCTTCTTCTGTGACCTTTTTAGATGATGGACCAAAAAACATCCCACCCCATTGTGGAAAGTAGATTAAGCATATTGGCAGGGTGCATATTATGATCATGACACCCATTAGAGTTATTCCCCTTTCTTTTGAAAATCTGGATCCTTTGAAGAAAATTAGCTGGGTCACAACTGCACCCACATTGCCTCCACCTCCTGTCATTCCAGATATGACCCCTAATGACCTGAAGATGTATATACAGATACAAATTATTAGAACTAATCACAAAAGACTTATTTATATAGTGCTATGCACTTTGTTAATGTAACGGTGTCTTTTGTGAATAAACTTGACCAGCTTTTATGCTTGTGTTAAGTGCATGTGTCTGTGATTGCGCATACTTCTTGACATAGGAAGGCTATAGGAGACTAAGGATAGGAGCATCTAGGCTTTGGAATCATTCGCTGGTCAAATCAGAGCTGTTAAGGGTTATCTTCATGGTAGACATGTACTATACGTCAGAGAATCATATTCCTTGTCTCTGTTGAGAAATGACTAGAGGCACCACGAAACAAGACCCTCAAACATTCTTGTACAAATTCAATAAATAAAATATAGTGCAAAAATACCAAGAAAGAATAATCTCTCCCTCCCAAAAGTTAAAGGCTTCTTGGCCTTGCTCCAATTTTCTATCGAGCAATAAATGCTTTTAAATACCCTTTGTTTTGTCTTTGACTTTTCCTCCACACAAAATTCAAGCCAAACACCCAACAGTCTCAACTTGTTACATAGGTAAGGATGACTTTGACTAGTATGTCTGATCTGATGTCTCCTAACAAATTTTACAACTAAATTAACAGTTCTTTTGTTCTTCTTTTTGGGTTAATCTAAGTCTGACAAATTGACAATTTACTTAACGATTGACAGTTACAATGGAAATGTGGAATCAGCAAAATATGCTAAAGAGTACAGCCTGCTTTGGATAAAAACCAATGGCAAATTTTTGGATAAACTGACGCCACCCTTGAGAATGCTCTAGTGTTTATGCATACAAGTGAAGAAAAGGGAAAGCAGTTTTATAGGACTAAAGATAACGTTTAAGTGATTTGATTGAAATAATGACTGGAAAACGCACCTTCTTGAAACAAAAGGAACAACTCCAAATGTCATCCCACATGCAGCTTGGACAAACAGAGAGAATATGATCATAACAACGATAGATACACTTAAAGATCCCACCAGGCCAAGGATTATGCAGAACACACCCCCCAAGGTTTGGCACAGCCACAAGGCCCATAACCTACCCCTCATTCCAAACCTCTTTGCCACTGCATCTGATATAAAACCCCCTGCAGGTCTAGAAAATATGTTAGCTAAGCCAAAGCTTGCAGCAATGATTCCAGCTGTGTGAAGTTTCAGATTAAATCTATCATAGAAGTATTCAGCTATGATGTTGTCTATAGTCAGCTCTACCCCAAAGCAATAGCCATAAGTCAATGCTAGAATCCACCCTCTATAATTGGTAATACCATGATACAGCACCTTTAAGAATTCATCTTTTTGTTTTTCCCCTGATTTCTTCAAGCGATGGAAATTCCCATCTGGCATATCTTGGCTAAATATCAATATGGAAAATGCTGTCAGCATTTGAAACAGGGCAGGAACAAAGAATGCAATTCGCCATGCTGTAAATTGGGCAGCACCAATATCACGGATGAGGGAAAATACAAGGGGCATGATGAGTTGGGTAGCTCCTCCTCCAAGGTTGCCCCATCCACCTGAAAAACCATTGGCTGAACCAACCACTGGAGCAGAAAACATAGAGCTCATCCAGAACTGTGTGGAGACAAAGGTGGCTAAGGAGAAGCCAGTGAAGAAGCGTACAAGGAGGTAGGAGGTAGGTGAGGAGATAATGGAAGTGAAGTACACTACTGGTGCAGTGAGGAGAATGAGAGAGGCAGAGGCAAGACGGGGTCCAACTAAGTCACAAGCAGTCCCCATGGCAATTCTAGCAAAAACAGCACCTGAAACTGAGGCAACCCCAGCATTTCCAATGTCAGTGGCTGTGAGGTTGAGGTTGTCTCGAATGATGGGAAGGAGGGGTGGTGCAGCAAAACTAGACACAAAGCATGAAAAGAAGGAGACCCAAGATAGATGAAATGCACGCATGTGGGGCTTAGCTATGGAAAATAATCTAAATTCAGTGGCCTTGTGTTCAGAATCCACAGGAAGAGCAAATTTTTGTTGTTGAGATTCATTGGCTGAAGCTGGGAGTTCCAGATCCATGCTTATCCCTTAGAATGGACTGGCCTAAACAACAAGGGTCAGTGTTTAACTATTGATTTGGAATATATATGACCATAGTAAGACCCCTATGTTTGTGAGTGTATCACACTGAGTTTTCTCTACTGTTCTGCGCACCAAGCAAACCAAGCCAACCACTCTTTTCTGTCTTTTGACAGAAAAGTAAATGAGAATGAATTCATATTGATTGATGAAATTTATAAGGTGCTAACTGCTAGAGTCTTCTGAGGTGAACTTTTCTGTAATTTGCCTCCTAAGAAACTAGGATATATTCTTTTGAAGCATGTAACGAAGATGTGATGTTTAGTAGTAGAGTTACGGCAGATAGCTAAGCAAAAGATATAAAAATAGCTGTTCTTGTCTTTTCAAGGCTCGCAAACTATGAATCTTTCAGAAATTAATTGGTTCAAAAACTGAGACTTGGAGAATTGTTTCTTTGACAGGTGACTTTTCATGGGCAAGAGAGGCATAGCTGGGTGCTCAAACGGCCCTCCCGACGCCGAGTCTCACTGTTGTTCCTTTGTTTTAGATGTGGGAAGAGTGAAACCAGGTTGACAGTCAAAGACAAAACAAAGAAAGGGAGTGGATGCCAACTTGCCATGAAGCGAAAATTCAAATTTTGACTTTTAGTTGATGGAATGGTTAAGCATCCATCATGCATTTCACGCCAAGGAATTGCTTGTAGGGACGTCCTGGCAAACAAGTTGTGTTACATGCATTGACTTTAGAAAACTCGCTAGTAACGGTCAAGATTAATTCACATAAAACTTTTATACGTATCTCTCACCATTAATTTCATTATTCTGATCCAATGATTTAGAATAATCTAATTTAATGAAGAAAGAGAATAATGAAATATAATTTTAATGAAGAAAAAGAATAGTTAAACTTGTATTTAATGAAGAAAAAGACTTTTTTTATTTTTTAAAATATCTTCACTTAATATATGAGTAACTAATATCTTAAACTACACTAATTGTTTAAGAGTGACCCTTCTAATGACAAAAAAAGAGACTTTGATTCTATTATCTATATTAAAAAATGTAAAACAATAAAAATCAAATAATATTTTTTAATAAAATGAAAAAAATTACTTTATACTTAGAATAGATATCACATGTTAGAAATATCTCTTTTTTAGTTTTTAATTATTGAAATCTAAAATTCCAAGAAAAATTATTAGATCAAGTATTATATACTTGTTTTTTAAAAAAATTCAGAATTATTTATAATATTTATTAAAAATTTGATGAAATATATATCAATAGTTCATGTTAACATTCTATTATCAATTTTGACGAAAAAATTCTTTTCGTTTCGAAAGTTGATGAGTAGGTAAATTGTTTATAATATTTATAAAAAATAGAATATTGTTGTAAGAAAATTAATTATTAAATTTTAATATTATAATATAAATATTTAAAATTAAAAAATATGTAAATATCTTTCTATTAAAATATGTAATTTTTCATTTTACTAAGAAAAACTGTTACATGAGATATCTATGCTAAGTATAAATGTTATTTAATAGATATTTTAAAGTTACAAAAAAATATATGCAAATATTTTTTTATTATGTAATTTTTTATTTAACTAAAATTGCTATTTTATTTTTTTTTGTTTTTCATTTTTTTTAATATAAAGAGTAGAGTCAAAGTCTCTTTCTTCATTAAATACAAGTTTAACTATTCTCTTTTTTTCATTAAAATTATGTTCTACTATTCTCTTTCTTCATTAAGTTAGGTCATTCTAAATCATTGGATCAAAATGAAATTAATGGTGAGAGGTAGGTGCAAGAAATTTACGCTTAAACTGATGTCAATTGATCCTAACCCGCTAGAAAATTGAAATTGGAATAATTCTTGGTAGGGGTGTTCAGATTCTAACTAATAAAAAAAATGAAAACCAATTCAAAAAAGCTAAAAACTGACAAAAATTGAAATGGACTAGATTGATTTGGATTGAATTTGTGAAGAACCGATCGGTTCGGTTTGATTTTCAATTCAATTTTATGGAATCGATCCAAACCAAACTGATTACTACACTAATTATACACTTAAAATTACCTAAATATCCCTAATTAACCTTAACTTATCTCTCCTTCCCCCACTTCGGCACTTCCCCTAAATCCCCTAACCCTAACTCCTCCCTGCCCCTTCCAATCCCTCGCTTTCAACTCTCGGCTCCACATCAGCATTGGCATTCCCATCTCTCAAAACGTCAGCTTTCTCCAAATGCCACACCATACTTGGTGTTAAGGCTTCCCTCGCCATTAAGCAATAGAATCAGCACACCAAGGTTGCACTCCTCAGAATTAGTATTCGAGGAAGGTACTCTTTTTGAACATCTTATCCCCTAAATTACCAAAATATCCCTTAACATAACTTATCCCCCTACCTCGCAACAACGATTCGTGACTGAGCACCCCACCTTCATGACCATGATTCTTCTTTGTTACCGGCGACTGGAGCACGAGCTGAGCACAAGTTGAGCACCCCACCTTCGTGACCACGATTCTTCCTTGTCACCGGTGACTGAAGCATGAGTTGAGCACAACTTGAGGAGCTTCCAGTGCCACCACTGAGGAGCCTTAAAGGCCATCACGCCACCATCGCTCACCACCATGTCTGAGATAATATTGTAGTCCTTTACTCCTTGATTTTTATGGCTTTAATTTTCGTGATTTGGTGTTCATGTTGGTGAATGGTGACCTAGATCATCGTGATTTTGTGACTGATAAGTGATTTTGTGATGTTGGTATCCTTTAGTCCCTTTTATCTGAGGTGGAGTGCTTGAATGGTAAATTGATTGTAGAATGCTTATCTGGTAACTGAGGAAATGTAAGGAAATAACTCAATTAAGGAAAGTTGCAAAATATTTTTTGAATTTTGAGTATGTTCTGGTTCTGTGATATTTTGGTATTTTGGTACTTTAAGGAATTAATTCAATTAACTTAATCTTGTAACTGAGTTAATTTTGATACTTTGAGTATGTAGTTTGATATTTGTATTTACTGAGTATTTATTCTAGTATGATATTTACTGAGTATTTATTCTAGTAAAATATTTATTAAGTATGTACTTTGATTATGTGATTTTGTGATTTTCATGCTTGATTGATTATCTTGCCTCACATGCTGTCTTTATTTTGCAGGCTGAAAATATTATAAGTAGTGAGAGAACGATCATTGCAAATGTTGAATCCATGAAGTCTAAGACTGAACCAAACTGTGAAGAGCAAAATAATTTGAACAAAGAGGAAGGTTCCAAAGTTTCCAAGGTTGATAAGAAGAGGAAAGTTGCAGAAGGGTCCAATGATGCTAATGTTGATGCTAAATATGTGGGTAAGAGAAAAACTTCTAAGCCTAGATCTTGGACTTGGGATCATTTTACAAAAGATGATTCAACTAATCCTAGAGCTAAATGTAAATGGTGTGGGGCAACCTATGCATGTGATTCACATAGGAATGGTACAAGCAATCTTAAAAACCATTTGTTGAGTCAGTATAAAAAGTTTCTCAAATAGATGCTTAATTCTACTCAAACAACTCTTTCTCTCCAACAATTGAAAAAAGAAGATAGGAAAGGGACTGATAGTGCTTTTGCTGGTGTTGCTTTTGATTTTGATGCATGTAGACAAGTTTTAGCTAGGATGATAATTGTGGATGAGTTGCCTTTTAAGTTTGTCGAGGGAGAGGAATTCCATTATTTTATGAGTGTTGTGCAACCTAAACTGTCAATTCCGAGAAGGATTGCAATTGCTAGGGATTATTGGAATCGTTACATGAATGAGAAAAATAAGCTAGAAAGTATATTTCATCAATCAAATCAAAGTGTGTGTCTAACAACTGCTTGTTGGACTTCTGTGCAAAACCTGAATTATCTTTGTCTTACTTTATTGATAAAGATTGGAAATAGCATAAAAGGATTCTTAACTTTTGTCTAATCAAGAATCATAAAGGAGAAACAATTAGTAGATGATAACTCCATGAAATGTAGTTATTTTGCTTCATGGCATGCTTAGTCCTTGCTCTTATGCATATTTGGATGGTTTTATACTTATATTTGTGGAATTCTATTTTGAGATCTTCCTTTATATTTTTGAGCAATTTGTGCATATTTGTTGATTGATTAAGTAGATTTGTAATTATATTTAACTTAGTGCTTTCTCTAATGCAGGAAGGGCTCAAAAGAGACAAATTGATGCAAGTCAAGGCCCAGCATTAGAGGAACGAAGCCAAGGAGGCATTCCAGTACACCACGCCGCGGCGCAATCTATGTCACGCTGCAGCGTGATGGTCTCAGCCAGCGTATACTGACAAGACAGAGAGCTCCATGCCGCGGCGTAGGGCTTGTTCACGCCGCGGCGCGCATCGACGAACTGAGTCTATTTATTCTATTTTTCATGCTCTCTCTCTCTCTCTCTCTCTCTCAGTTTTCTCTCTTAGGTTTTTAGGTTTTAGGATTAGAGGCTGCGGTTGGGTCCTTCATTGGAGGTGGAGATGGAGCTTGGAGAGCTAAGGATGGAAGCCCTCTTTCTCTTGGAAGAGGATCTGAGCTTCAATGGCGAAATCCATAAGTTTTCTCTTTCCCCCTTTGTTCTTTTCTCTTCCTCATTTCTTAAACATGTATTTTGATTTGTATTTTCGTGTTCAATGATGTAGCTGCTGTATTTAGGGATGACTTTGAATCCTTTTTATGAATATTAATGATTTGTTCTTCTCTGAGTTTGTGTGGATCTTTGATTTTGTTCAATCATATTATTCTTAATGCTCTTGAGTGTTTGGCAAACATTTTAGTTGAATTGATAAAGTCCAATGAACTTAGACATAGGGATTTGGGTTTGAGATCGTTTGTATGATTGATGCATGTTCGATTCTATTCTAATAGCGGGATGAGTTGATTCGCTAATGGGATAGAAATATACCTCTTAGTCATGCATAGCATGTGTTTGAGAATAGACCGTAAAGAGTGAATTTTGTATTAGCTCTCAAGGATACTTAGTGAGTTGGACAATTGAAACCATGGTTAGATGACTTAGACATAGGCGTTTAGCTAATATAGATTCTTAAGCTAACCTAATCATTATGTTCATATTTATGAAGAAGATTGCATGTTGTTGGTTGAAGTAAGGGTGAAGAAGGATTTCCCTAATCTTTAACCATTATCTTTACCGCTCTTTAGTTTAATTGCTTTCCCCTATTTTTATGTTCTTGAATAGAATTAGGTAAGTTATCGGTTAATACTTAGCATTGAAAATAAACTTATCCTCGTGGGAACGATATTTATACTCATCATTTTATTACTTGCACGACCCATGCACTTGTGGTTAGCAAATAGGCAAACAAGTTTTTTTTAGCCCTAACAGTAGAAAAATTGAGAAATGCTTGGAGGGTTGGTTAATTGGTAGAGTTTTCATTATCACGGTTGACAATGCTAGTTCAAATGACCTTGCCACCTCTTACTTGAAAAGTAAAATGGAGGATTGGAATTCACATCTATTAAAAGGAGAACATATGCATGTTAAATGTTGCATATTTTAAATCTTGTGGTCAATGATGGATTGAAGGACATGCATTCTTTAAATTACGAATGCTGTTAAGTATGTACGTGCATTTCCTAGTTTTATGGATAGGTTTAGAACTTGTATCAAGGAAGCTAGGATACAAGAAAAGTGTTCTGCGCAATGAGATGTTCCTACTAAGTGGAATTCCACCTACATTATGCTTGAAAGTACATTGAAGTTTCAAAAGGGATTTAAGAGCTTAGGAGAGAGAGATGTTGAATTTGTGATGATGCAAGGTGGTATCCAAAAGAATGATGATTGAGATAATACAAAATGTTTTGTTAAGTTCTTGAAATTTTTTTATGATGCCACTAAGAAGGTGTCAGGTTCAAATTTTGTGACTTCTTCTCAATATTTCCATGAGTTTTGTGTGTTAATTACTACATTTAAAAAATAGATTAGGAGTCATGATTCATTACTTGCAAGCATGGCTGAAAAAATGAAAGCTAAGCATGATAAATATTAGGGGAACATTAAAAATATGAACATGATTATTTTTATTGTTGAGGTACTTGATTCTCGAAGCAAGTTTCATTTTGTTAAGTGGAGCTTAGAAAAGTTTTTTGAGAAGGATGATGCTGAAATTTTGAGTGAAAAGGTAAAGGAGACATTATACAACAAGTTTGATAGCTATAGGTTTTTCCTTAGTCAATGCTAAGCTGAAAATTCTGCACAATCCTCTCATGAAGTGGAAATGGCTGATCTTGAGCTAACTAATGACAGTTCATTTGCTATGGAATTTGAGAAACACATGATTCTTAATGGGAGTATGAATTAAAATGAAGTGAATTTGTATCTCATGGAGACATTGGAGAAGACAGGTAACCCTAACTTTGACATCTTGAACTAGTAGAAGGTGAATTCCACTAAATATCCTATTCTTGGTCATATAGCTAGGGATGTATTAGCTATTCCTATTTCTACAGTTACTTCAGAGTCTGCATTCAACACTGGAGGTAGAGTGCTTAATTGTTATAGGAGCTCTCTTACTCCAAAGACAGTTGAAGCTTTAATCTCTACATAAAATTGGTTACGCTCCACCACAATGTCAATGGATGTTGTAGAGCTTGTGGAAGACTTAGAAAGGCTTGAGTTAGGTAATTTTGTTGTTGATGTTGTATTTTATTTATTAAACTCTATTACACTTGTCTATTTTTGTATAATTTTTTCATTCATATTAATTATTGTATTTATACATTTTTCAAAACTTGCCTCAATCTCACAACCAAATGAAGAGGATTCTGGTGCTGAGTCTAATTAGCTTTGGATTGTTTTGCTGCTATGTTGCAATTGTTGACTCTCAATTCCGGGAAGGATTACAGTTGCTGAGTTACCATTTTGATTTTATTTGTTTGAATTCTGAACTTTGAAATTACTGCCTAATTTTATTTGTTCGTATGGTTTGTATGACTTTATGAATGGTTTGGAGTTTGGGATTTAAATTATATTTATGTTGCTGTATATTGCTCTCATTTATATTGCATTTTCATTATGTTATTGGTTAAAAACTGAATCATCCAATCTAAACCTAACCGATGATACTTACCTTGTTTGAATTGAATGATTTTTTTACCTCAAAATCGATCCAAATTGATCTAAGAACACCTATAATTCTTAGTTAGATATGATTTACCATAAATACTTAAATCATTATTTGACATGTATAAGGTTGTAAAGTCCATGATAAAAAACACTTATCATTAACAATGTTTTTAAACATGTTAAATAATTATTTGAATGCTTAGAAAATGATGTAGTAGAGTGCACCTACCTAAAAATTTCTCTTGAAATTGAGAAAATAACATTTATTGACTTAGTATAAGATCCCTTCTCTATATCATTAACTGAAAAAGTTAAATGAAAAAGTATTACATGAAGAAAGTAAATGAAGAAAGTATTAAATGAAAAAATAAATATATTTAATGTTTTAATAACATAAAAAACATTTAATATTTTCTTCATTTAGTAATCGAGAAAGATTAGTAAGAAGATTGAGTAGGAGGATTTATAATGAGTAAGTAAGTAAATTTACAATGGGAGAATTTAAAATTCATATAACATTTTTTTTCTTAACTTACATCTCACGTGATTAGTTGTCAAGATTATTCATTCATACATCAAAAATAAAATATTATCATTCGGCATAAAAGAAACAATTATAAATGAATTTTTTATCATTTTATATTATTATATTTTTCTTTTGAATATTTTTTATGCTTATTTAACTTTACCTTATTGTTTAAAATTTCTGGTCCATCATTGGTGTATATTGTATAAATTGAAATGTAGGAAAAACATTGCTGATTTTTTATATTGGTAAAATGACTATTGTATCCTGACACTTCTCTACTATCATGGAGCACTTGCATATTTGGTAGCTCTCAAATTTTCATGGCAGCGAAATCTACAGTATATAATTTTATTTTAAAGGTGATGATAAAATTTTAGCAACACTAACAATTAATTATTAGCTAGTGTTAAAAAAGTTACACAGGGATTGTTTTTGACAACCCTAGCTAGTTGTTGTATATGGTCGTATTAAAGAGGGTCATGTGCGATGGGATTAAGGAGATAACATCGACAAGTTTATAAGTTATGAACGAATAAAAATGAAGAATAAAATGTAGAAGCAAAGGAGAGAAAACTAGGAAGACAATACCAAAAGTAAACAATGACAAATTTGAAAGATGCTGGCCGGCTTAGTGCTGAAGATAATGGAAATCTCACTGTCACAAGATGTGAAGTATATCTGTGTAATATTGCAAAATGTGGCCGCCCTTTCTTTAAAGCCCTAGTGTCTTCTTTCACATGAAAGAGAAGTGTATGTGTATCCAAAATCCAAATGTTTAGCTTGTTACATGACTCTATATAGTAATCTAAGTGTAACCCCATGGGTAATAATGTAGCTTTCCTTTTATTATTTTCTTGTTATGGAATTCAAATTCAAATATGAAAACTACAGCAAATAATTTAGGTTAGTTTCACAACAACGCATATGAGAAAATCTTGGTCAAAGACCAAATAAGAAAACCAGAAAAGTGAGACTGGAAAATTTGTTATCTAAACTTAATCATAATTAATTTATGATCAGTCACAAAATCATATATTTTCAAGTCACTTGCAGCCCCATCCACATCAATTAAGATTTGTGACTAATATTTGTATGTTATCTATCATTTTTTAAAACCAAGTCATAAAGAATATTTTTGTGAATCCTTTAGTCTCAATGTAAATGATTTGTCTTTAGTCTTCACACATTAATTTGGTCATCAAAAGATTAATGTCATCAAATTAGCCCTCAAATGACAACTTTTGGATTATTTTAATAATAAAAATGTATCATTTGAAGACCAAAAGAAAATCAATTTATGATTTAATTTGTGATAAAACTAACCATTTTCTTTTGCTTTGTCTCTCTTTACTTTTTTTGTGTTAAATTAAAATTTTGGTCGTCCCCACAATTTTCAATCATTTTAATTTAATTCCTATTTTTTTAAACAATCCTTAAACTTACATATATTTTCAAAATAGTCCCTAGCATCAATTTTCATTATAACGTCGTTATAACATTGTCAATTGGCTAATCTAGTAAGTGTTTCTTTGTCTAGCAGGTGTTTTTTTTTATATACTCATTTTTTTGTAAAATATCCAATGAATACTCTTGTATTCCAGTAAGTACTCATTTGTTAAATAGGTACTATTTTAGATAATCTTTTAATCTTTGAAAAAAGTTTAGTAGTGACTAAATTGACAGTGTTATAATGAAAATTGATAGTATGAACTGCTTTGAAAATGTATATAAGTGTAAGGACTTATTTGTAAAAGAAAAATGGGGTTAAGGGGTGTGCACCTACAATGACACTCTGATCCTCAAGTCAGGTTATGCACTGGGAGAGAGTATCTAGGGTTCAGAGAGTTACCTCAATGGCTTAGTCTGGTATTTATAAGGAGTGCTTGATTAGTGATTAAGCAAGATAGGAGGGAATCCTACTTTGAATTAGATAGTTTTAGCCATTGATAATGCCTACAGTTATTCCTACTTTCGTGAGATTTGCTAGGAGTGATTGCCTCCTGATTGTATAACCGTTAATTAGCAGGGTTGTTCCAAGTAGGAGACGTGACCAAGGTTACATGGAGCTAGGTTGGTCCATGTTCGCCTTGATATTGGATCTCGGTCCATAATAGTTTCCCCTAACTCGATGCATTGTTGTAAGTGGAGTGTCGAGATATTCCATACAGAGGCCAATAGGATGTTTGTTGCCCCTAAGCTATGGTATTCACTATTAGGCATTTAGTACTGAGACCCTCTTTGAGATGGAGTGTATAGCTATTGTCCGATTTTTGATGTACGTGGTTTTTAAAGCTCTTGCCCCCAATAAGGGGTATCTTTCTAAGATCTCATATGAAGTTATAGTGGCCCCTCTATTGGGAACCGTTGTGATGAGGGCTCCAATGAAAGTGGCTTACTATAGGATTCCAGGATCTGAAATAGTGTGAGATTGTTAAACTTTAAAATGAGTTCAACCGTGATCCTGGATATTGTAGCCTTGACAAAAGGGATCCACAGGCTGCATCCAGGACCCCTTATCAGGGATAAGACTTTATTTGGGATTAGGTATTGTGTTCTTTGTGTCTAGCGATGCTTGACTTACCTAAGATGTTTCGTTTATGATCAGGCTGCCATTATTTCAAACATTTCAAAATGCTCAGCGTGTACTTACCATGAAGGTGGTAGTTGAGACACTTGTGGCCTATTAATAGGAGAATAAGAGGAAACCTCTCACTTTTTCTTCGCTTTAATATTTCTGAGAAGCTTTTCTAGCAGCAAAGGTGATTTTTTATGGTGGTTTGTGGCAGAGCATGCACCGATGCTAAGAGAATAAAGATAGTTTTCTTTGCTTCCTTCCACCTTTTGAGTTCTCCTACCCATTTCTCTTCCCTTTTCCATATCTAAGCTACTGCCTGCTTTTTTTTTTTTGGCTTTTTCACTTGAATCATAGTGAGGGCACGAGAGGTTGAGAGTAACGATGAGGAGGGTAGCAACTCTTTAGAGGTATTGTCTAGAACATCGCCTCTGTGCACGATACGACGAAGGGGTTTTGACAGGGATGAAGTCCTTGTTAGGGCATAGAGGCTGTTTTTCGATGATGAGATTCAAGATGTCATCCAGAAAGTGGCAAGGCTTAAGTCAGGGCGTCCATTATTCGAGATCTTGAAAAACATAAAAAATAAATTTTATTCCTCTAATTCCGATGACAACAATTCGACCTCTGTAGGTTCCCCTTCTGAAATCTGACACATGGGGAGAAAAAAGAAAGCCATTGCCTTATCTACTGCCCCAACTCATGAGTCTGATGCGGCCCAAAGCTTGGATTTATATAGATAGGTGAGCCCTAAGGTCAAAGACACAATGTCTTGGTATAACACTTTGGAAGAGGTGGCTACCTTACGGGTTTACCTCCAATAAATGGAAGACGACATCTTGGATAAGGAGTTTAAAGTCCATCTAGTGAGCAATAAGGAACAGGTTTGCATGATGTGGACCTTGGGAAGTAAACACTTCATGTATTTATATGAAACAATGTTTACTAAGCTCAGGGTCCGCCTTCCATTTACACTTTTCGAGATGGGTGTTTTGAACCATCTTTGACTGGCCCCCAAATAACTGCACTCAAATGTTTGGACTTTTGTTAGGGCATATCAACTTTTATGCCAACAGTTAGACCTTTCGTGTACCGTACGATCAATCTTCCACCTCTTTCAAGTAGTGCAGCATGGCGGAGCGGGTCTGACCAAGGCTTGGCTGACACTGCGGTCTAAGAGTGGATTCAAAATCTTTGTGACCTTCCTTGAATCTTATAAGAATTTCATGGAGGAGTATTTTAGATTTGAGGCGGCTCCCAGAACTAGGCCATTCTTCCTCACTATCGAGGGTGAACCAGCAATGTATCTTTAATGGACTTCTCGACACTTCGAGTTTTGTCCAAAAGACTATGAGGTTTGTGATGAGGATCTCACTAAAGACAAGGTGGATATTGTCACCTTCTTGGTGGAGTAGGTTGTCGATAAGGATGTTATCCTATCTAGAGATTTGATTGAGATGTCAGAAAATCAATTTCATGCTTATCTAGGTGAAAATAATGACAACAACTGGTATTTATCTATATTTATTCAAGTGTACTTGCAACTGATGCCTTTTTTGTTGCAGAGAGTATGGCTCCCCTAGGTGATATGGAGGATCTTCATTGCAAGATTGTGGAGAGAGCCGCTTGGAAGGCTGCTAAGGGCAAGGATGCTGCTTCATCCTCTACCCCCCAAAATGAAAACATCTTGGAAATTCAAGATCAAAGCTCGAAGAAGGTGGATCAGGGGGCCTAACTCCAAACCCGAAAAAAAAGAGTCAAACTAAAACAACCAATCTTGGCTATAAAAATCAGCCCGGGTTGAGGGTCATGTCATGAACTTGACGATTCCATAAGGTGATGAGCTTTCTCCCAATGCCTTGTCTGCTTCTCGGTGTCCACGATCTGCAGTAAGGACTATTCTATGAGGGAGTTCATTGAAAAAGCACTACTTATGGCCTTCGACATGGAGAAGATGACCAAGGTGGATATCGCCTACCAGATCCATCTAGGTGAGATCCATTATCTCCAGAGTGCGGCTCTCCTTCACTTCCTTGGGCAATTTATTCCAAAGGCTTACAAGGCCACTTAGATCGACGGTGAGTTAGAGAAGTTGCGAGAGGAGAAGCACACTTTGGAGAAGGAAAAGGTGGCTAAGAAAGAGGAGGCCAAGAAGAAGATGAAAGTTGTTGATGATGACAGAAGTCTTTGAAACAGTGAATATTCGACTTGGAACACCAATTGCTTCATTCTAAGACTTCGGCAACCAGTCTTTGGACCATGGTTTGAGAGCTAGAAGAAGAGAACGAGAACTTAGTGGCCAAGATAGAAGATATCGAGGTCAAGTGTGAGAGATCCGTCAAAGAATCCTTTGCGGATGCATTGGAGCAATTGAGGATTCTCAATCCTTTTGGCTTATCACTGAGGGTGCCGGACCTCTTTGCATCGTTAAGGATGAGCTCATTGTCAATATCACCCTGATTCCCCCTGCTCCAAGCTCCTCTGTACCAGCAACAACTAGTTCGATCACTGAGGCTGCCGTCATTGACCCTTCTCTATAGTAATTATCTTTTATTTTCCTTGTTTTTATTACCCTTTGCATGGGGATTTTTATTATTGTAAGGACAAGTTTTGATGTCGGGCATTTAATTTTGCCATAGACGGTTCCCAGTTTTTGGGGCGTCTTCCTTTGGATAACTTCAATCAATTAACTACTTTTCTAATGTTGCATTGTTTTATTTCTGCTTTTCGTAGTTTGCCTTAGGTCCAATGCCCAAAATTGTTTTTGCACATTTGAACTAGTTTGCACTTAAGAAAATTTTCTTAGTGTGTGGATGACCATTACTTTTCTAGAGATCACAAATAACAGATAGCGTTTATCTCGAATCATGGTTAGAAAGATGGTAATCATCTATAACTTAGGAAAAATTCCAAGTGAGCTGTTCAGTTGTTGTTCAAGGTAAGCCTTGGAGCGGGTTAGCGAGCAATACCTTGGCAAAGATAGTTACCGTATCTCGGGAAAATCCTTAAAGTCGGTTCTAACCTCTTCAAGGTGACTATTAAACCAATGTGGGTTATGGTTGTCATTTAAAGCGTACGTCGAGATCTATTACCGATGTAGGATGATGGAAAACGGTCTTAAGGGTAGCTTGTTTTAACCTTATTGTATGTAGTCGAGATGGAGGACCTTGAAAAGGGCGCACATCCTTCAGACCTCTTCAGGATAACAAAGGCCATCTTGTGGATTACGTGGCATGTATTATCGAGATAATTGAATCCGAAAGGATTTGTATCTCTCAGACCTCGTCAAGTTGACATTTGGCCTTCTGGGTTGCATAGAAATTGTAAGCTAGGTAACAACAAGTGAATAACTAGATACTTTTTTTTAATGAAGCTATGATCTAGTATGCATTTGCAAAACTCATAAAAAGGAGTCTAAAAGGATTAATACAATTCTAACTAATAATTTTGGGGCTTAGTCACATTCTAGTAATTTTTTATTTGTTTCCCACTGAGGGTTTCGAGAGTATAGGCTCCAGTTCCTATCTTATTGGTGATTTGGTATAGTCCTTCCTAGTTTGGAGCTAATTTTCCTTAAGAAGCATTTTGCCTCCGATATCCGCTCTATGTGCCAAGTACAAACCTCCGCGGGATCACTTTAGTGTTGTATCAGGCTATCGTTCTTCTAGAAAGTCTAAATATTAGTGGATGAGTTTTGAGTCAGAATCTTTTGAAAAATGTTGTTTCTGCCAATTGGGATCCTTAATTTCAACTGGGATAATTGCCTCACACCCCATATATAAGCTTGAATGGGGTTTTACCTGTAGTTGAGTGAGGGTGGTTCAGTAGGCCTATAGTACATGGTCAAGTTGTTCAGCCTACTTCTCCTTAGCTTCATCGAGTCTTCTCTTAAGACCTCAGATGATGACTCAATTTGCAGTTTTTACTTGTCCATTTGTCTTAGGGTGTTCTACTAAAGAGAATTGGTGCTTAATGAAGAGCCCAAATAGAAGTTCTTCAAAGTTCTTATTAGTAAACTAGGTACCGTTGTCCGTGACAAATGGACTTTAAGATCCTAAAATGACTAATAATGTTCTTTCTTGTATGTGAATTGCTAGACTCAGGCCAAGATGATTGTGGCTAATAGTTCAGACTCAATCCACTTAGTGAAATAATCGACGACTACCACCAAGTACTTAAGTTATCCAGTAGCTTGTGGGAATGACCCTAAGATGTCTATATACCATTGATAGAAATGGTTGTGAGTTCTTTTGGTGGGGTAGAGTAGAGGTATAAGAATCATTGACATTTGTCATATTTTTAGATGTGCTCCATGGAATCTATCTCTATACTGGGATAAAAATATCCAGCAAGTAGTCTCTTCCATGCTAAAGTTTTTCCTCCGAGATGGTGTTCGCAATTCCCTTCGTGGATCTTGACCAAGACATACTCAGCTTCCTTGGGCTCAAGGCACTTAAAGAGAGGGGACGAGAACCCATAGAGATATAACTAGTTGTCATAGAGCATATACCAAGTCACGGTCCATATTAGCTTTTGTGCTTCTTTGGGATCTTCAGGCAGGGTCTTATCACATAGGTAAGTGGCGATAAGACTGATCCAATTTTCTTATTCATCAAGCAAAAGGACTTCGAAGTCCCTAATCCTGAGGGCAAGAAATGTTTCTTGGATGACAGATCCACTGTTACTAAGATTCTTTATGCTTACAAGTTTGGAAAGGATATTGGCGTGAGAATTCTAGTCTCTGGGAATATGCTTAACTTTTGAACTTACAAAGTCGTTCAATAGTTTTTTCACTTTGGCTAGGTGTTTTTGAAGTAGTGGTTCCTTTTTCTAATAATCACCTTAAATATGAGAGGTTGCTAGCTGTGAATCACTGCATAAGGTGATCTCAGCTACTCCTAAGTCCTTTGCTAGCATAACCTCGACAATGCAGTCTTCGTACTCTGTCTGGTTATTTGAGTTTGGAAATTTGAACCTCAAGGAGTGTTGAATTGTCAATCCTTGTTCGCTCTCAAAGATGACCCCAGCACCATTCCCTTTGGGATTAGAGGATTTATCAACATAGATGGTCCATGAGTTTCCTTCGATGGCTGGGATCCTATATCAATTCCACTATAAAGTCAAACAAGGATTTTGCTTTAATGGCTTACCGTGGTTCGTAAACGATTCTAAACTCAAAAGTTCTACTAAGTAGGTAATCATTCATTCTTTTAGCAAGGTCTGGCTTGTGCAACACTTAGCAGATCTGATTCGTCCTCACAATAACTGGGTGGCATTGAAAGTAATGTCTAAGTTATCTAGCAATTATGAGGAATGCTAGAGCTACTTTCTCTATCTTCTGGTAACAGATTTGGGGCCCTTGTAGGACCTTGCTCACATAATAGACTAGCTTCTGCCCTTCTATTGTTTCCCAAATTAGGACAGAACTGATAGCCTCTTCATTAACAGAAAGGTAGGTGTAGAATTCTTGTCGAGATCCAGCCTAGTTAGGATGGGAAGTGAGGCCAATGCATTATTCAGTTCGGCAAATGTGACCTCGCATTCTGGCGTCCACTCAAAATTTTTCCTTTTTTGAGGAGTTTGAAGAAAAAAAGAGACTTGTGAACAACCTTGGCTAGGAACTGAGTTAGGGCTGCTATCCACCCTATCAATTGTTGAACTTCTTTCACAGATTGCATACTTTGCATGTTCAACACCGCTTGGCATTTGTCTGGGTTGGCTTCAATGCCACGATTTGTCAACAAAAAACCCAGAAACTTTCTGGCCTATACTCCGAAAGCACACTTCTTCGAATTCAACTTCATGTTATGCTGTTGAAGTTGTTGGAATACTTCTTCTAGGTCCTGGATATGGCTATCGTCATCTATGGTTTTGGCGATCATGTTGTCAATATATACCTCCAATATCTTTCCAATTTGTTCATCAAGGACTTTGTTCATTATACATTGGTAGGTAGCACTGACATTCTTGAGCCCAAAAGGCACTAACAATAACTCATCCTCTCTGTTATGAATGTTGTTTTATCCTCTTCATCAGGGTACATAGGGATCTGGTTGTAGCTAAAGTAAGCATCCATGAACGAGAGAAGTCTGAACCAAGAAGAATTGTCCACAAGTTTGTAATGTTAGGTACTGGATAAGGGTCCTTAGGATAAGCCTTGTTTTAAGTCCTTGTAGTCTACGCACATCTACCATTTCTTGTTTTCCTTCTTTACTAGGATCATGTTGGATAGTCAAGTGGTGTAAGATACTTGCTTGATGAAGACAGCATCCAGGAGCTCCTTCAATTACTTTTCAATTATTTCTTACCTTTCTGGTATGATTTTTCTTTTCCTTTATAACATTTGTTTGCCATCCAGTTTAATTAAGAGCTAGTGTGAAATGAAGTCAGGGTCTAATCTCGATATGTCGACTGACTTCCAAGTAAAAATACCCTTCTTTTTCTCAAGGAACGCGATTAGCTAGTCCTTTTCTTCTAGGTTTAGCTGCCTCTTAACCTTGGTAACTTTATTTAACTTATTCCCAAGTTGGAAGGGTACGAGTTCTCCCTCTGGACGGGGATGGGTGTGTTGTATCTCTTCATATACATCTAATTCAGTTAAGAGGATATTGGGGAAGCTGTAGTGGCCGAGTTGGGTTTATGCTACTCTATATTTTTAAGGGCCTTTAATATCTTCAAATGTTCATTATACTATTTCTGGGCCATGATATGGTCTGCCTTGATCGTGACGATCTCGTGGTTTTTATTCAAGAACTTTATGGCCAAGTGGGCAGTTGAAATCATGGCACCAAAGGTGTTTATTGAAAGGCGGCCCAATATGATGTTATAGGCAGAGGCGCAATCTATTATTAAGATTTTGACCTTGATTATTTTGAAGGGAGGTTTCTTACCCAAAGTCATATGGGTCTCAATACATCCCACCTGGGTGATTTTGTCTCCAGTGAAGCCAATTAGTTCTCTGGTGTACGGGATCAAGTCTCTGTCGGAGAGCTCCAACTTTCTGTAGAGATCTATGAACATGATGTCTGCCAAACTTTCTTGTTCTACAAAATTACAACGAACTTCGGTGTTAGTGATGACTCTATAAATCACACAGATCATTGCGCTCCAATATAAGATTTCTGTAATCCTCATTAGAAAAGGAAATTGGAGGCGCCTTCTGTATTCTAGATCCCATCTTTGAGATCAGATGGGAAGCTATGCTCAAGACAGCATGAAGGGCTTTTTCTTTGCATTGCTTAATTCTCTGCTGCCCATGATGTAATGGCAGTTCCTAGGACGTTTTGCAATCCTAGTTTTTCCTATTATCCTAGGGTGAATCTTCCCTCTAATGTTCATTCCTTGCAGGAGATCTCATTCTTTAGTAAAGGGAAAGACTTCTTCTTGAGCTATAAGTTCTTTTCCTATAGTTATGGGATCCTCGTTAATTCTCATTCCAAGTTTAACGAACATAGCATCCTAAACATCCATATCGGATAAGAGACTCAATAGCATCTTGGAAGCAAACATAGTCCTCCGTGTTACGCCCATAACCGTTGTGGAATTCACGGCGCTTAAACTTATCCTTTTGAGCTTGCTTTTTAAGTGGGGGAGGTTTAAGAACATTTAAGAATTTCGTGTTCATAACCTCTTGATAAATCTGAGAACGGGAACTTTTGAGAGATGTATAGTCTAAATATCTCCCTTTTGGCGGTGGCTTGGAGTTATGGTTGTGAAGGGGTGTGGGCTGCCTTTGGCCGTGTATCCTTATTTTTCTCTAAGTTTTTTCTTACTTTGATAATGTATTTTGTGTTGATATACTTCTGGGACCTTTATCTTAATTCATCCATTGTGAAGGCTTCTCTTTTTGTGAGGGAGTGGAAGAGCGGACCTTGGTGGAACCTGTCCCCAATGTAGTGTACGCCCAACCTTTGGTTTGAATCCTTAATATTCAAGGATTCCTTGTTGAATCTTGCTATATAATCCAAAAGGATTCATCTTTCCCTTTCTTGACCTAGGCAAGGCATGAAATGGACTTCAGCTGCACTTTACTTGTGGTGAAGTGCAGCAGAAATCTCGAGGGCAAGCTTTCCCAATCGGTCATGATATCAGAGGGAGGGTGGTGACCATCTTAAGGTAGCCTTTTCGAGAGAAAAGGGGAAATCTTGACACATAAGAGGGCCATTTCTCCTGTCAACATCATAGTTGAAGCGTACGCACCCAAATGTTACTATGGGTCTGTCATACCGTCATATGCCTCAATGTTTGTTGGGTACTTGGATCGCATCGGAATCTCGAAAGCCATAAGTTCATCATAGAAAAGTTAACCATGTTGGGCAAGAGTTCTTGCATTCTAGGATCCATTGCCTTTGAATTTTCAACAACACGGTTCCTAATTTGCGCTAATTCCTTACGCTGATCATGTTCCTTTCATGGTTTAGATTTCACTTGAACTCTTTTGATGCAAATTCAAATATTAGTTTAATCAAGTTCTATTTCAATTATTCATAGTCAAATTTCCAAAATTAATCAATATCTAATCCTTTGGTATATTAATCCTCTTCACACTATTTAAAGTTAACCAATCTGTTAGTATAACCCCAAATAGAGAAGGCTTTATAAAAAATAAGAGAATTAAAAACAAGACCACACAACCCATAATGTTTATTCCTAGAGATTGTAGAAATTGTGGTGTTTATCATATGTTCTAGGTTCGTGCACAATTTTTCTAAATCATACATAAACCTTAAAATTATTCCCAAATTGATTAGGTTAAGAAAAATATTAAGAGAAGAGATAAACACATAAATTATGAAATAGAAACTTAAATTAAGTACAAAATGAAATTCACATCATCAAAGAACAAGATCCATCATCATCCTAACTAAAATAGTTTAGTTACACATAGAGAAAGAAGAAAACAAATAAAAGAATTTGACAAACTCTATAGAAGATAGGTGAGAAAGTTGAAAAAAAATATCTAATGTTCAAGCATAGACGCGCTACACCAAATTAGGGTTTGTGTCGTCACTTCTCTCTCTTTCAGCTGTTGAATTTTTTGGACCAAAAGAGAGCTCCTTTGCTAAATTCATTTTTCCCTTTTTATAGAAAAGTTGACAGGTTTTCGTATCTAAACTACACAAATTTTCTCACCCACCAAATAATAGAATCTGCCCTCGATATCAAAGGATAATTTGTAGTATTTTTTGTTAACTTTTCAATGCCTCAAACAGTGCATCAATATGATCTTTATAGCTCATAATATGGCTCAATTAATGAGGAATGATAAGGATAATGCAGGAATCTGAATCTAATCTTTTTTAGAATTCTTATCCAATCTTCAATATTAATGGCAACTTAATTACATAAAGTTGTTAACATGAAATTTGTAAATCTCTTTTTTAACTTTGAAAAACCATCAGAATCTAAATCACATATTAATAGATAAAGTTATCCCTAATTTACTGAGACAGGTTTGATAGCGATACTTTCCTTAATTGATCTTTGACTAAATCTTTTGTTTCTTATTTCTTTTTGTTGAATCCATATAAATTAGCAAACAAATATCCCACTCAAATTACAAAACTCCTTAAGATCCTTGTATTAAACGCAGAGATACTTAGTAATTAAGTAGAGATTATTTACACTCCAATTAAGAATTCAACTTGATCTTTAAAATTTATGAATGCTAGTTGACTTGGTCAAACTTTGTCATCCACTTTGCACATAATTTTTTACCTTCTTAATGCATGAATTGGGCTTTGATGTCTTCATAAAAGTTGTAATAAATTTTCTCATCTTTCTATAGACACCAATATTAGCTTAATCCGAATTATGTAGCAAAAGTTATGCTCAAAATACTACAACAATATTCTTATGTTCTTCATCAAGATTTTAATAACTATGCCTAAAATACCACAAAAGCCCTTAATATTCCTATAAAACACAATAAAAGTACATTTAATTCAACGGGCCCAGAATTCACTCAATATCATAAATATATAATATAATTCTTATATCAAAGTACTCAAATTCTTCAAATATTTATCTTTAGGAATTTCTTATTTTTGCATAAAATCGATGATTTATCCTAAAAATTCAAATAGTCCTAGGTGAAGAAATAATTATTTTAAAATAAATTAAAAAATTAAAAAAATAAAAATGAAATAAATATAAATTAAAAATCCTAATAAATAAACTCAAAAGATGAGTGTATTTTACACTCATCACTCCACATTGGCCTTGATGTCGGATCCTGGTCCAAAACACCATGAATGATTCTTATTGATTAAAGTTTAATTGATTTTAGTTGATTAAAAATATTATAATATAATAAAATCAAGGAATAAATGTCTCCATTAATGAAGATTGATTAAAAACTAATTTAGAATTAATTTACAACAAAATTAAATAAGAATATATAATAATTGACAAATTAACACCACAAGAAAAATATATTAAAATCAGTTAAAGATATATTACTGCATGATTTTCTCAATTATATTAACATTAAATAAGTTTAAAAAAAAATGGAAGCCACCTAGCTTGGAGTGGCTCATGGCAGAGAGGATGGACATGGTGATTAAGGATAGACGACGGTGAAAATTTGAGACATTATTAAGGAAAAAAGAGAGAAAGAAAGATATATGAATAAGTTGTATGGGTTTTGATCTCTTGGCTTAAAGTAAAGTTCAATGTCAATGTCTTCATTTTTACTCCCTTTAGAGCTTTTGTAACTTATAATTAACCCGCGTAGGGAGGCATAGTAGAAGTGAGCTATATCTCTTAAGGATTTAAGGGAATGAGGCTGGTTTTGTGGGTCAAGCTCATGGTGTAACACCCTAGATAATCATGATAGACTTGTAAATGGTTACGGAGATAGCCTAATACTAGTTTGTCATGCCTGTAAATTTTTGCAACCATCTGAGCACATTTAGTCACTTTACTGTAGCACTTTGTATGGAATATAGCTGTTTTTAGCCCCAATTTTGACTTCAACTACTTAGTTAATAGAAATAAATGTGGAGAACTTGGTTCTAGTTCACAAATGTATAGAAGTAGATGTGATTAAAGTTTGAAGTTAATCAGAGTTAGTTTGACATTTTTAAGCATATTGGTTATGTGTATCAGTGCCGAATTGACCCCCAGCTGATATGAAAAATTATGAAAATGGTGAAACAAGATTTTTAATTAATATTAAGATTTATTTGAAACTTGTTGGAAGTTAGAAAACTAGATTTAGTGAAATCCAAGTGTTCTTAACAGATCGGGGTATAGCAATGTAGTCACTTAAGTGACTAAGTGATCACTCGGCTGACTAGTGGCTGCCTTAGCCTTTATAAGCACTAAAGTGAGATATTTTCTCACTTCTCACTTCTCACATCTCTCTCACGGATGCAACAGGAAGGCACCAAGGGAGAACCAATAAAGGAGCTATAAGAGGTCCATCTTTAAGAAAATAGGAGGAAGAGCTTAGTGGTGGAGAGGAGCTGCTTTCAGACTTCATTTCTGCCCATTGAGATAGGGGGAAACTTTGTTTGAACAGCTTGTATTCATTTTTTTCATTTTGGTTCTTGAGGGACTTGATGAGGAAATGGAGGTTTAAAGAGTGATTTTGTGATTCTTGAGTTCAATCTTCTTAAGGATAGTTTGGTTGAGTTAGAAACTGATTTGTGGATGTGTTAGGATGAATTTTTCATCACTTGGAAGCCTTAATTCTCATTTAGGCCAATTTTGGGGATTTAGGTTAATATTAGATTTTGATTCACAAAGTGGTATGATTGAGTGAAATTAAAGTGGAATAAGAGTTGCTATGTGTAGATGAACCTTGCATAAGGTTAGAAATCACTTGGATGAGAAGTTTGAGTGATTGGAAGATGGGTAAGTTCCAATGGAATAGTACTTGAATCTATAAAATTCTATAGAATCCAAGTTCTGCTACTGGTGTCGCGGCGCAAGGTGTTGCATGTCGCGGCATGCGAGTGATGCACGTTTAGTAATAAAACCATAAAGCAGTGCACCGCGACGTGGTGTATAGTATACCGTGGCATGAGGAGACAGAGTGCCCGGCGCCGCGATGTGGACGTGGTGTGCCGCAACATGAGGTTCAAGTTTAGGCAGAAATTGCTATGTGATGCAATTGAACCTGGGAATGGTATAGTTTCTTCTTTTATGCTTCCTGGTGAGTGTTGAGATTCTAATAAGAGTATTTAATGAAGAGTGTTTGTGTTAAATCAAAGATGATTTGTAATGCTAATTATGTGGGATAATTAGACATGGTGATATATATAAATATATTGTGTATTGTGATGAGTTGAGGAAATGAGCTTCCGTAAGTGTTCGAATCACTTTTGTATGCTCTTTTAAGAGTGTTAAAGTACTTTTAGAAGTATTTGATGAAGTGTTTGTGAAATAAATTTGAGATGCATATAAATCAATTGTGATGCTAATTATTGTGAGTAATTAGTGATTGATTTGTATAAGTTTATTGTGAAATATATTGAGGTGAGTAATATCCTCTTTTATGTTGATTGAACCATATTGAGGTGAATAATATCTTCTCTATGTTGTTGAGTAAGGAGGTGAATAATATTCTCTTTATATTGATTGAACAGTAAGGTAAGTAATTCCTCATTGTTGAGGTAAGTAATTCCTCATCGTGATTATTGTTGGTAATGATCCGTAAATCCGCAAGCGCACGGGTCGACAAGTAATATAAAGGAGAGTTAGAGTATCGTATCCCAAGGGATTGATTAATTAGAAGAATGTTAAACTTAATCAAAATTCACAAATTTTTATCCAAGCAAACGAATTGTGAGAATGGGTTGCAATTGAAATAACAATTTAAAGAAACAAAATAAGAAAACACCAAACACTAATTCCACAAGAGAAGATGAGAATGATTAAAGCCTAGGGGTCCCTATTCACTTGCTACTTCAAAGAATAATTGCAATCAACAAGTACCAATCAATGAAATGATATTTGTTAGCTAATAACCTTCAATAGATAAGAGCCTATGTCTAGGACAATTACCCATGCAAAACCTAGTTAATCCACTATATGTCCATGTGAGTTAACATAAGAATCACTCATTGAGACCAATTATCAAACACTTGCTATGCATGACTAATGGGTATGTGTCCATCCCATTAGCTAATCAATACACTCCATCCAATATAATGAAATTGAATATACATCAACCATACCATATCCATATTCACAACTCCCTATCTCTAGTTCAATTGGAATACTAAAATCATGCAATTGATGGCCAATCAACAACAAGCATTAAGCATAGATATGGATGAACAAAATCAAATTCATTGAAAGGATACCCACTAATTACACATTAATCAAATCCATAGCAAGATCTTAGAAAGCCCCTAGATTAGAGTTTAGTTACACATCATGAAAGAAAAGAAAACAAATGGAATCATAGGACCCATCAAGTTACAAATCAAGAGAGAAAAGGGAAAGAACGAACAAGAATGGTGAGAATCCAATGCTTGATCTTCCTCCTTGATCTTGATTCTTCACTTGAATCACCTCAATCTTCCAAGGTTTTCTCCTCCTCCCACTTTCTCTAGGGATTTCGTGGTTGGTCCCAAAACAGCCTCCTTAGAATCCCCTCAAAAATCAGATAAAAAGGGTCAAATTCGCGGACCAGGGCTCTTACCACGCCTAGGCGTGTTTTTACCACGCCTAGGCGTGGTTATGAAACACATGCTGTCCGGTATTGGACACGCCTAGGCGTGACTTTCCCACGCCTAGGCGTGAGTGTCTCTGTCTGAAATTCCTGAAAACCTGAGAGTACCACGCCTAGACGTGATTTTTCCACGCCTAGGCGTGGGTTTGTCAAGCCTAGGCGTGGGTTGGCAGCAGCATCTCCTTTTTTGCATTTTTTTTCCAAATTTAAGCTCTTTTTTTAGTTCCTTGGCCCTTCCAAAGCTTTTCCATGTTGAATACCTACATCAAGACAATGTTAAAGTCCATCAAATCATAATCAATCTAATTTCTTTAAATAAAATCCTCAAAGATTCAATTCTAAATCATTTGACTTAACAAGCTTAAATCATCAAAATCATGCATGAATTGAACCTTTGGCCTCTAAAACTTAAGGATAGCATGCTCATATACATTCAAAATCAAGTGAAATAACTTCATTTCCAGAAGTTATCAATTATTGGTTAGTGGAGGTGAGTAATATCCTCCCTATAAATTATAGAACAGCGAGATAAGTAATATCTTCTATTTGTATTAATGGATAGTGTAGGTGAGTCATATCCTCACTATGCTTGATAATCCATGACATATCATAACATATCTTAGAGTAATTGGGGTGGGAAATATCCTCAATACGTCTGAGGGCTCATGACATCCTTAAATTGCATTCACTCTTAGGACTTGCATAGACATATACATTAGACATAATTAGGCATAACATGGCAATTGTATGGACGGTTGTCGCCATGACTTGAAATCATGACATTGCAATTGTATGGGCAATTGCATATTTATGTGATTGAAATGTTAACTTTATGGTTGAGTAATCTATATATTTGTATAAAGTGCTGGTTTTAGAATACTTGTACTGAGATATGTGATTTCTCACCTCGATTGTATTGCCATGTAAATCTAGGTGCAAGTTCTTCAAAAGGAAAGAAGAAGATGTATGAAGACTAGCTTAGTATAGATGCTGTTTTGGACTGAACTTGTATATATTTTATATTTGCTTAGTTTGTTTTGAGTTATGTATAACAGTTGCCCTTTTGAGGCTATGATGTATATATAACTGTTGGTACGAGGCTCTCCATAATTATTTATTTATGTGAATATTATGGGTTTGGTTGTTAGTAGTAACATTGTTAATATTGAATATTCTTGCATAGATTAAGTCTAACGGGATTACAGAATTGTGATGTTACATTATGGTATTAGAGTAGTTCATCCCATTGAGCCGGGGTATGGATTGACTATGCTTTTGCATGTGTAGTGTTGGTTGTGCTTTTCTTGTCTCTTACATGTAATTGTTTGAATGAAATAGCATGACTTGCCTTTGATATGTCTGTTTTAGCTACTGTTGCACAGTTACATGATACTGAGCCTAGCTAACTCAATATGCAATGTTCTGTGTTTACAGGAACCTATGGCATCACGAGGGCGACTGCATGGGGCAGGAACTGGAATACTGAGAATGAAGGCCCTGATATGGCTGTAACTTTTATGGCAATTGCCAATGCCATGGGGCAGCAGACAGAGCAGGCAATTGTTACTGTTGGTGCAATGAGAGAGCAAGCAGCGATAATTACTAGAGTGCTAGAGAGGTTGGGACCTCAGTAATCAGTACCACCACCGGTACCACCACCAACACAAGAGGTACCAGTTGGGAGAAGTCATAATTTTTTGGATATTTTAGAATTCAGAAGGATGAATCCTCCGATGTTCAGAGGCGACTATGATCGGGTGAAAGCAGAAAAGTGGTTGATCGAGTTAGAAAATATTTATGAGGTCATGGTTTGCTCAGACGAGCAAAGAGTATCCTTTGCTTTCTTTATGTTGGGAGAGGAAGCGGAGCAGTGGTGGCATAGTGCTAGAAGAGACACAACAGGGACTTTGACATGGGAAGTGTTCAAGGTTACCGTTTTGGAGAAATACTTTCCAAGAAGTTTGCAGGATGATAAAGAAATGGAGTTTCTTAGTCTTCAACAAGGGGACATGACAGTTGGGTAATATGAGGTGAAATTTCATGAGTTGTCCAAGTTTTCTACTCAGTTTAGGCTTAATCCAAATGAGAACTGGAAGTGTGTTAGGTTTGAATCTAGACTGAGGGGAAATGTAAAAAGGGTTATGAGACCTTTGGAAATAAGGGATTTTCTATCCTTAATGAACAAGCGCAGAATTGTGGAGTTTGATAATCTCCAACTTCTGGCAGAGCAAAGTTTACAAAACCTTCAAAAGAAGAAGAAGGTGGATGGTGGATATAAAAAAGGTAGTTTTATATCCAGTCACCCACAAGAGAAAGGCGAGTATGTTCAAAGGGATGATCAACAAGAGAAGTATACTAAGTGTGGCAGGTACCATGGGGACAAAGTTTGTATAGTTGACCAGATCAAATGTTTTTAGTGTGGCAAGTTGGGACACTATGCCAAGAATTGTCCTCAGAAGAAATAAGCTAGAATGGATGCTAGATCTACCACTCAAGGAAGAGTCTACATTCTTCAAGGAAAGGAGACATCACAATCTCTTGGTTCAGGAAAAGGTGAGTACATGGTTGTACATGTTTGGTAACTTTGTTTTCGTAAAATTTGGTTGTATCTGTGTTTGCATGTTAGTTGTTAAGACTTCTTATATTAAGTAAACCAAATTTTGGGAACAAAATTTTAAAAAGGAGGGGAGAATGTAGCACCCTAAATAATCATGATAAACTTGTAAATGGTTACAGAGGTAGCCTAATACTAGTTTGTCATGCCTGTAAATTTTTGTGACCGTCTGAGCATGTTTAGTCACTTTACTGTAGCACTTTGTGTGGAATATAGCTGTTTTTAGTCTCGGTTTTGACTTAAACTACTTAGTTAATGGAAATAAAAATGTAGAACTTGGTTCTATGTCATAAATGTGTGGATGTAGATGTGGTTGAAGTTTGAAGTTAATCAGAGTTAGTTTAGCCTTTTTAAACATACTGGTTATGTGTATTAGTGCTGGATTGACCCCCAGCTGATATGAAAAATTATGGAAATAGTGAAATAATATTTTTTATGTATCTTAAATTTATTTGAAACTTATTGGAAGTTGAAAAACTGGATTTGGTGAAATCCAAGTATTCTTAACAGATTGGGTATAGCAGTGTAGTCACTTAAGTGACCAAGTGATCACACGGCTGGCCAGTGGCTGCCTTAACCTTTATAAGTCACCAAATTGAGATATTTTCTCATTTTCCACATCTCTCTCATGGCTGCAATAGGAAGGCACCAAGGGAGAACCAACAAAAGAGTTATAGGAGGTCCATCTTCAAGCAAAGAGGAGGAAGAACTTAGTGGTGGAGAGGAGGTGCTTTAAGACTTCATTTCTGCCCATTGAGGTAGGGGAAATTTTGTTTGAACAGCTTATATTCATTTTTTTCATTTTGGTTCTTGAGGGACTTGATGAGGAAATGGAGGTTTGAAGAGTGATTTTGTGATTCTTGAGTTGAATCTTGTTAAGGATAATTTGGTTGAGTTAGAAACTGATTTGTGGATGTGTTAGGATAAATTTTTCATTACTTAGAAGCCTTAATTCCCATTTAGGCCATTTTAGGGGTTTAGGTTAATGTTGGATTTTGATTCACAAAGTGGTATGATTGAGTGAAATTGGAGTGGAATAAGAGTTGCTATGTGTAGATGAACCTTGCAGAAGGTTGGAAATCACTTAGATGAGAGGTTTGAGTGATTGGAAGAGGGGTAAGTTCCAATGGAACAATACTTGGATCTGCAAAATTCTATAGAATCCAAGTTCTGCTGCTGGCACCGCAACGCAAGGTGTTGCACGCCGCGGTATTCAAGTGATGCACGTTTAGTAATAGAACCAGAGAATAGCGCGCTGCGACATGACATATGGTATGCCGCGACGTGAGGAGATAGAGTGCCCGGCGCCGCGGCGTGGCTGTGGTGTGTTGCGGCGTGAGTTCTAGTTTTGGGTAGAAATTACTGTATGATGCAATTGAACCTGAGAATGATGTAATTTATTCTTTTATGCTTCTTGGTGAGTGTTGAGACTCTAATATGTGTATTTAATGAAGAGGGTTTGTGTTAAATCAAAGATGATTTGTAATGCCAATTATGTGAGATAATTAGACATGGTTATATATATACATATATTGTGTATTGTGATGAATTGAGGAAATGAGCTTCCTTAAGTGTTGGAATTACTCATGTATGCTCTTTTGAAGAATGTTAAAGTACTTTTAGAAGTATTTGATGAAGTGTTTTTGAAATGAATTTGAGATGCATATAAATCAATTGTGATGCTAATTATTGTGAGTAATTAATGATTGTTTTAAATGAGTTTATTGTGAAATATATTCAGGTGAGTAATATTCTCTTTTATTTTGATTGAACCATATTGAGGTGAGTAATATCCTCTCTATGTTATTGAGTAAGGAGTGCGGAAATAAGTTTGCCCCAAATAGTTTAATATGTTAAGTTTTGATGATGATAAATACAAGACAAAAAGAATGACGCTTATGCTTGGTAGATGTGCTTTATAGATGTCAAATGCATCACAAAAGATTATTGATTATGTTACATAGATGTGCTTAATATGATATATTATATCATGCATGATTATGTACTTTATCTAGTTATATTTCACTTAATAATCATGCAATGAGATATATGTAATATTCTTCATATAATATATCCAAAAATATTTTATATAAATTATAAATGAATTAATATTGGATATGTCTCTGAAAGTCTTGTATGCATGTTAGACTAACTAGAGTTATACATTTATGAATCATGCATATGAAGATATTGAGTTATGAATTTGGACTAACTATGTTTGGTTAAGTGAGCAATACTTTGTAGGATAGTCTAAGTACCAAGATTGAGCATTGCAACAAGAAAGTAAAAGATCACAACTATGCTCAACTCAAGGAGAATGAAAATGAAAAGAAGTTCCAAGTATTTGCAAGTCTTGAAGAGAAGATTTTCTTTGGAAGCTTGAATTACATCAAGAAGTGATGGTGGCAAAAGATCTAGTCCAACATCTTCAAGAATAGCTTATAGGACTTAGATATTGTGTAAAGGTAAATGAAATTCATACTAAGCTCCAAATGTGTTTTAACATCCTTAAAAGTGTTTCTTACATTCTAAAATGCCCAATAAACTATTTTTGGAAAGCTAGTCATGGTGGTAGTTCATTTCTATGAAAAATAGCAAAGTTTGTGTTTTGTAAAACTGACCTTTGGTTAATCTTTTAATCATATCTTTTAAAATACTTTGAGTTTTGCTCTGAAATATTTCATATGAAAATAGACTCAAAGATCTTTCCAATGAGTGGTCATTCGCTTAAAATGGATAAGAAACACAGAAGTTATGACCATTTAAAGTCAGTTTTCAAAACTAGAGTGGTTTATTCGAATAAGAGATGTGTTATTCGAATAACACACATTTGAAAACTTCCCAGAACGTGTTTTTAAAGGCTTATTTGAATAACAAATGTGTTATTCGAATAACACAACCCAGAAAAAGTTCCAGAACGTGTTTTTGATGATTTATTCAAATAACCAAAGTATTATTTGAATAACATAAGTCGTATTCGAATAACAAAGTTGCAAAAAACAGTGATATAAGTGAATTTATTCGAGTAACAAATGTGTTATTCGAATAACATAATATTTATTCTCATAACAATGTTCTTATTCGAATAACATTTGCCCAGAAAATGTTCTTAACGGCTATAAAGGGCTAGTTTTCATAATAATTTATTTCCAAACTTTACCCAACGACTCTAAATATTATTGGGCTATAAATATAAGTGTTTGAGCATCAAAGAAATATTGGAGAACAATATGAAAATTACTCTTGAGTATTAAATTTGTTTTTCATTATCTGTTTCTCCAAAATTCTATTTTGAGCTTTAAAGTGTGAATCCTTGATACTCATAGTGCTTTAATTTGTATTATATACTCTTTGAGAGGGTTTCTATCATCTACATCTTTGTTTAATCTGAAAAAGAGGGTGAGGTATCCCTCAAGAATTGTAAAGGGTGAGGCATCCCTTGAAAGTAGAGGCTCAAGCACAAAGGGTGAGGTATCCTAAGGTGTTGAGTGCTCAAATTTGTAAAGGTTTTCAAGCACCCGTTCAAGCTTGAAGGTTTAGTGGAAAATCTCAAGTGGTTCACTTGAGGACTGGACGTAGACCATAAGTAGTTGGTGCCTGAATTAAGATAAATCTTGGTGTTTGCTATTCTCAACTCTATCTCTTTATATTTGTGCTTTTAACTATATATGCTTGAGTTAAAATTGATACCTAACTTATTTGCATGATTTATCCCATAACCCAAGTTATATTTGAGTAATCCTTAATAGTTATGCATTTGCTATGCATGTTCCGCTACACTTATTAATTGAGTTATTCAAAATGCATAATTTGTCAAAATTGCATTAAAATTAGTCATCACCCAATTCACTCCCCCTCTTGGGTAATGGTTGCCATGGCTAGCAAGTGGTATCAGCACTTCGTGCTCTGGTAAAAGCTTAACCACTTGGAGTTAAAGATCCTTGTTTATTTGGCAACCATTAAATGCTTTTCAAAATGAGTGGTTTTGAAATTAATAAACTACCATTCTTTGATGGTGTGAATTTCATTTATTGGAAAGTTAGAATGAAAATTTATATGCAATCCATTGATATTGATTTGTGGAATATTGTGCTTGATGGATTTACATGCAAATCAAAACAAACTTGGAATGCCTATGATAAGAAATGTTTTTCCTTGAACATTAGAGCAATGCAAATATTGAGAAGTAATTTAAATGATGATGCTTATACTAAAATTAAAAGTTGCTCTAGTGCTAAAGATATATGGGATGCTCTTGATTCTATCTATCTTGCTAACAATGATTTCTTACATAAAGTTATATATAGAGAGCAAGAAGAGCAAAATGCTTTCAAGGAAGACAATATTGAAAAATGTCCTCAAGAAGATGCTCTTGAATCCTTGAAGGACAATAATGAGGAAGATAATGATTCCCTTAAAAAGGACTTTGAGGTAAATAATACTAAACCATATTATAGTCCTTCCTATGATGAGCTAAAATATGCATCTGATGAATTGCATGATGGTTTTGTTGCTTTTAGAAAAGAAAAACTCATCTTGTTTGAAAAATATTTCCTCCATTGAAAATGAAATTGATATCTTGAAAAATGAATATGCTTTTCTTGATGAGGAAATGCCTTTAAAATGTGAAACCTCAACTTCTTGTGAAAAATACATTGATTTAGAAAATCAAGTTGAGAACTTATATTGTGAATTTACCAAAGCTAATGATTCTAATTGCTTACATTCCATGATTATTAATAAGAATGAAATTGATGTTATTCCACATGAAAATTTAAGTAAGTCTTGTGGCAAAAATAGTATAGAATATAATAACAACCAAATAATCAAGTTTTTCAAAAATGATCTTCAAAGGACCAAGTCATCATTAAATTCACTTGTTTACAATTTTTGTGGTCATATAGGACATATTTCTCATTTATGCAATTATAGAAAAAATTCTTATATGAGAAATAATATGGTATGAGTTCCTAAAGATCTTAAATAGCCTAGTACTAATATTCAAGGACCTAAGATGAAGTGGGTACCAAAATGTTCTCCTAGCGTTTCAATTATACAGAAAACTTCTCAAAAAGATGGACAAATTAGTCAAGTGAATAAAAAATCATCAAGGGAAATACTTCCAAAGCCTAATGGTAGAAGTTTTGATCAAAGAAGGAAGATGATTTCAACCAAAGCTTTTCAAGTACAAAATGTGGAACTTGCAAAGTTCAAAACACTAAAAGAGAAGCAATGGGTAAGAAAACGAGTTTCCTTGATTACCAAAGTTAAGGTATCAAATGTTTTTACCTCTTATACACATTCACATGTAAAGTCAATGAATTTGAGGTATATTCCTTGTAGGCCTTAAGTGATTGATAGAATCATGTGCTCTTGGTAAAATTTGAATATTATGTTCAGCACATGATTACGTTCATTCTTATTGTACCATAACTCATTAATTTGTTATTTACACTTTGGTACATAAGGTTCTACAATGCCTAGGTATGCTTGCTATATTTTGAAATTATCAATATATCATAAAAGTAAGCATGTTATTGGCTATGTGTGTAATGATAATTATTTATTTAAATTTGTTGTGCTCATTTTACATACTATGAAAACATGATCTTTTAGTTATTTTAAAATGGCTCTGTAAGAACTAGAATTTTGTGATCATATCTTTATGTTCTTACTTAGCATGTATACTGAAATGAATCTCTTTGATCATTGGATAAGTTTTTGTTAATCTCTTGGACCTACTACATATACTTACTACTGTGTTTATAATGTGTTTATTCGAATAAAGGAACATTTTATTCGAATAATGTTTTCCAGTAGCCACTAAAATTTGCTCGTAAATGTATCTTATTCGAATAAAGTAATTTTTATTCGAATAACAAAACACAGTAGCTCTGGTATCTGGTTTTCTAATTGTCTTATTCGAATAAAGGAAACCTTTATTCGAATAATGCTTGGCAGAAGCAGTTTATATCTGTTCTTCGTTGGTGTTATTCGAATAACCAAATGGTTATTCGAATAAAGCTTGGTAGTAAGCCAAGTCTGAATGCTACGTTATTCGAATAATAACACTGTTATTCGAATAAGGCTTGGCAGAAAGCTAAGTCTGGTTGTTTCTGTTTTGCCTTATTATCATTGAATTGCTTTTGAATATCAAATTAATGATGAACTTAAATAAATATAATCAATGACTAACCTCTATGGATCCAAAATTGGTGGATACCAAAGAAAGTACTATGAATTGTATTGTAGGGCGATAACTACCTCAAGCAAGCATTTAAATGAAATACGTTTATTCACTTGAGGATAGTAAAGTTTAAAAAGATTCAACTTTTAAAAGGGGTGCAAAGAATCTCTATTCCCTCATGAAAACTTGAAGCTTGGAAGTTGGAGTCACCTACAAAAATCCAAAGAGTACACTTTTGGTGACATCAATCTCTTATCATTTCTTATACTTTAATTTGAATATCATGTGATATTTGGATAAGTAGAGAGTTATTTTTATGCCTTAACATGCTATATATGCACACATTTTTGCTTGAAATGATATGCTATGGTAATATCTTTGTTGTTAAGCTTGTGATCAATTCTCTTTGTTCAAATATGTAAATTCACATTCTCATAAGCCATTCTAATCCTTTCTCTTTGATGCCTAATTGTCTTATATACTCACTTGGAGATTGGAAGGTAAAATATTATATGTCTTCTTGTTTGATATGTTTAAATTTTGAAAAAAAGAAGTAAATGATTTCAAAAGTTATAGTTTCATGGTTTTTCAATTCTTTCATTACAATAAGTGATTTTTTGTTCTTGATTAGCATGTGTGCATACTAGAATTCCTTACTTGATATTACATGTCTTACATGATCAATGTTTGCCCCAAAATGCTTATATAAGTTTTGATATTGATCATGTGTTTCTTGATAAACTTGAATCATACATTAAATTGCTTAAACTATTTTTTTTGGATTCAAGTGCATATGTCCTTCTTTTGTTCTCGTTAGAGCTAACATTGCATGGTTGATAATGTGGTACATATTTTTACATTATATATCAACCTAAATTATGCTTATAAATGAGATTAAATGACACTTGATACTAACTTATGTTTTAGAGAATTTTTAAAATTAACTTTGCAAGTTTCTCTATGTGTTTCAAATATAGTCATTAAAATTTTTACATACAACCATAAGTGAATAAAGAGAAGAGTTAGATGAAGAGGGACATGAGGAGACTTTCTCCAAGTGCAATGGAATGGAATACTCAATGAAGAAAGTACAAACTCAAAGGACCTATAAATGAAGAACATTCTAACGGAGCATCACTCTCTATCTAATTCAATAAGTATCTCTATCACTAAACTATTATGGTATTCTATATGCTATGAATTATATGATATTTGTTGATAAATTGATCTTAAATGATTAGATGCTTTCTTTACATGAGAAGTATGCTTAGCATTGACAAAGTGCTTAATTGGATATTAACTTACTAATTTTTGTCATTGCATATAGGGTGAATGTTATTAGTTCTATACATGCTTTGATCCCTTTAGTATATTTCATCATGATGAATGTTTGATATTTATAATTCTCTTAATCTATGGTCTTTTATTGGTATAGCACTTATGAGAATCACGTTTTTGGTTTGAAAAGAGTTTTTGCTTTGTTTAAAATGCATTTTAAAGCAAAATCCTTTATCATAGTTGAAAGAAGCTTTTCAAGTTCCATATCCTTGAGAATCTTTTGAACTTGTCTTAAAAAATTGAAAGTATTTTCATTTCCTAATTGTCTTGAAAATTTAGAAATCATTGGATATGAGTTATAAATGTAGTATTCTCTTCATTTGCTTTGAAAACCCTTATTAAATCTTAAGAGAAAGCTTAAGAAAGGTTCTAAATAAATCTTTTGAAATGCTCTATAGAGCCCATCTTAATAATTCAAAAGATAAACCTTGTTCTTTAAAGTATTTTATCTTTTTAAGGCTTTTGTTCAATAAGAAAGAGAGGAGATGTACTTTCAAATGTTCCTTTGACTTAAGTTTGATCATTCTCAAGAAATATGTGGTTTTAATATTAAACCTCTCTACCCTTCTAAAATATTTTTGAAAATACAATGTGCTCTTATTAAATTCTTTTTGAAAGGGGGAGAAGTCTTAAAAATAGTTTTTGATTAATAGATTAAGAATATATATCTTTGCCTTGCTTTTCTTTATGGTAATATGCTTATATGGTCTTGGCATGCATATTTCCCTTTATCTATCTTGTGTTTCAATAAGGGGGAGATTATATTGCTTATCTTACATATCTTTCTTCCATATCCTTGTTGGCTATAAATATATGCATGACTATGTTGAAATATTATGTTTTATATCTTGATAATATGCATATTTTGAAGGGGAGCCTAGCTCTTAAATTGTTACTTATATCTATTGGCTTACATCCTTATTTGACATGAAGTATTTTATTGTTAATACTATCAATATGTCAACAAAGATCCTCGTTCATTCTCTTTCCCTTTATCAAATAAAAGAAGGTAAACATTCTTAAACTTCATATCCTTTGATTCTTTCATTAAGAAATGCTTAATATGTGGCAAGTTGTATGATCTTTCTTTTGAAAACCTCAATTCCATGATTTTACATGAATATTTTGTATCTCCCAACAAGTGATATCAAGTGGTACTTATTTATCATGTGGTATGCAATATATTATATGCTAGACATAATTTCTTAAGCTTATTACTATCATATGCTAAATGTTGATGTACCAAGATGTGACGAGCATTACATGAATAATCTTTTATATCTTGAAAGCATGCTTGTTTGATCTCTCTTTTCTTAAATCATGTGTAGAATTAAATAAAGGGAGATAGTTATGATTTGAATAACTTAAAGAAGTTTCTGAATTTTGATGATCCTACTCTTTTTGACAACATGAGTTTTATTTATAATGGGAGAGAAAATTATTATCTTTCTTTCCTAAAGCTTTTTGTTGATGTCAAATAGGGGGAGAGAAAATTGGAAAGAAAAATATGTTCTTGTGCTTAATTATTTGATATGCTTACATGAATATCTATTATTCTATTTTGTCCAACATATTTTTCTTTGGTGATTTGTCATCATCAAAAAGGGAGAGATTGTAGAAATAAGCTTACCCCAAATGGTTTAATATGTTAAGTTTTGATGATGACAAATACAAGACAAAAAGAATTATGCTTATGCTTGATAGATGTGCTTTATAGATGTCAAATGCATCACAAAAGATTATTGATTATGTTACATAGATGTGCTTAATGTGATATATTGTATCATGCATAATTATGTACTTTATCTAGTTATATTTCACTTAATAATCATGCAAAGAGATATATGTAACATTCTTCATATAATATATCCAATAATATTTTATATGAGTTATAAATGAATTAATATTGGATATGTCTATGAAAGTCTTGTATGCATGTTAGACTAACTAGAGTTATACATTTATGAATAACGCATATGAAGATATTGAGTTATGAATTTGGACTAACTATGTTTGGTTAAGTGAGCAATACTTTGTAGGATAGTCCAAGTACCAAAAGTGAGCATTGCAACAAGAAAGCAAAAGATCACAACTATGCTCAAATCAAGGAGAATGAAAATGAAAAGATGTTCTAAGCATTTGTAAGTCTTGAAGAGAAGATTTTCTTTGGAAGCTTGGATTACATCAAGAAATGATGGTGACAAAAGATCTAGTCCAACATCTTCAAGAATAGCTTATAGGACTTAGATCTTGTGTAAAGGTAAATGGGATTCATACTAAGCTCAAAATATGTTTTAACATCTTTAAAAGTGTTTCTTACATTCTAAAATGTTCAACAAACTATTTTTGGAAAGCTAGTCATGATGGTAGTTCATTTCTATGAAAAATAGCAAAGTTTGTGTTTTGTAAAACTGACATTTGGTTACTCTTTTGATCATATCTTTTAAAATACCTTGAGTTTAGCTCTGAAAATTTCATATGAAAATAGACTCAAAGATCTTTCTAATGAGTGATCATTCGCTTAAAACGGATAAGAAACGAAGAAGTTATGACTATTTAAAATTAGTTTTCAAAACCAGAGTGATTTATTCGAATAAGAGATGTGTTATTCAAATAACACACCTCTGAAAACTTCCCAGAACGTGTTTTTAAAGGCTTATTTGAATAACAAATGTGTTATTCAAATAACATAACCCAAAAAAAGTTCCAGAACGTGTTTTTGATGATTTATTTGAATAACCAAAGTGTTATTCGAATAACATAAGTCCTATTCGAATAACAAAGTTGTAAAAAATAGTGATATAAGTGGATTTATTCGAATAACAAATGTGTTATTCGAATAACACAATATTTATTCGAATAACAGTGTTCTTATTCGAATAACACTTGCCCAGAAAACGTTCTCAACAGTTATAAATGGCTAGTTTTCATAATAATTCATTTCCAAACCTTACCCAACTGCTCTAAATATTATTGGGCTATAAATATAAGTGTTTGGGCATCAAAGAAATGTTGGAGAACAATATGAAAATTACTCTTGAGTATTAAATTCATTTTTCACTATCTATTTCTCCAAAACTCTGTTTTGAACTTTAAAGTGTGAATCCTTGATACCTATAGTACTTTAATTTGTATTATATACTCTTTGAGAGAGTTTCTATCATCTACATCTTTGTTTAATCTGAAAAGAGGGTGAGGTATCCCTTAAGAATTGTAAAGGGTGAGACATCCCTTGAAAGTAGAGGCTCAAGCACAAAGGGTGAGGTATCCCAAGGTGTTGAGTGGTCAAATTTGTAAAGGTTTTCAAGCACCCGTTCAAGCTTGAAAGTTTAGTGGAAAATCTCAGGTGGTTCACTTGAGGACTGGACGTAGGCCACAAGTGGTTGGTGGCTGAACCAGGATAAATCTTAGTGTTTGCTATTCTCAACTCTATCTCTTTATATTTGTGCTTTTAACTATATATGCTTGAGTTAAATTTGATACCTAGCTTATTTGCATGATTTATCTCATAACCCAAGTTATATTTGAGTAATCCTTAATAGTTGTGCATTTGCTATGCATGTCCCGCTGCACTTATTAATTGAGTTATTCAAAATGTATAATTTGTCAAAATTACATTAAAATTAGTCATCATCCAATTCACATCCCTCTTGGGTAATGGTTGCCATGGCTAACAATGAGGTGAGTAATGTCCCTTTTATATTGATTGAATAGTGAGGTAGGTAATTCATCGTTATGTTAAGGTAAGTAATTCCTCATCGTGATTGCTAGTTAGTGGAGGTGAGTAATATCCTCCCTATAAATTGTAGAACAGTGAGGTGAGTAATATCCTTTGTTTGTATTAATGGATAATGTAGGTGAGTCATATCCTTACTATGCCTGATAATTCATGACATATGATAACATATCCTAGAGTAGTTGAATTGGTAATATCCTCAATACATCTGAGGGCTCATGACATCCTTAAATTGCATTCACTCTTAGGACTTGCATAGACATATACATTAGACGTAATTAGGCATAGCATGACAATTGTATGGGCGATTGCCACCATTACATGAAATCATGACATTGCAATTGTATGAGCAATTGCGTACTTCTGTGATTGAAGTGTTAACTTTATGGTTAAGTAATCTGTATGATTGAATAAAGTGCTAATTTTGAAATACTTCTACTGAGATATATGATTTCTCACCCCGATTATGTTGCTATGTAAATCCAGGTACAAGTTCTTTAAAAGGAAAGAAGAAGATGTATGAGGACTAGCATAGTATAGATGCTATTTTGGACTAAGCTTGTATATATTTTATATTTGTTTAGTTTGTTTTGAGTTGTGTATAACAGTATGCCCTTTTGAGACTGTGAAGTATATATAACTGTTGGTACGTGGCTTTCCATTATTATTTAATTATGTGAAGATTATGAGTTTGGTTGTTAGTAGTAACATTGTTAATACTGAATATTCTTGCGTAGATCAAGTATAATGGGATATCAGAATTGGGATGTTACACATGGTACTGCCAGCTTTGTGTGCAAGTGCTTTGGATAATGCAGGTGCAATTTCTTGACTTTGCACTGGTGTTGGTTCATTGGTCTGAAGGTTGGGGTGCAAAGGAATAGGCTTTTGCATGTTGGTTCAAGTGGTGGCAGTTTTTTTATTAGATTTTTTATTTTTTATTTTTACCTTTTTCTGGGTATAATACATATTACTCCTCTAAACTGCTATAGGGTTGTATCAACCAACCCTCATAAAGTTTTTTTTGTCACTTGATCCTATTCTTTTGTATTTTATGATTAATGTTATTACTTTTTAATGTTATCTTATGTAATTTGTTAATGTATATTCTTAAACCTTAGGATAGATGATTTCTTGTAATATTATAGCTTTTCTTGCAAATAAATGAGTATTTCATAGGTTAGCTAGATTTATAGGACACATTACTCACACACCTATGAGTTAAGCCTTATACCTGGGTTTGAGTTAAGCATAAGATAGGTAAGAGGTTGTCTAGTGATAGATATTTTGGATGTACATCTTATCTGGTTATACAATAACTTCATCCAGGGTGTAACTCATTCATGAATGTCCTATATCTAGTGATTAACCGCTGTTGTGGTTAACATTCTAAAATAGGATCTTAGCTATGGAAGACCATGGACCTTTAGAGTCATAGAACCACTATTAAAAGCTTGTGCAATAATAGAATATCCATAAAGGTCATTCAAATACATAGAATCATAAGATGCGTTTGATAGAAACATACTTTTCCAACCCTAGGTTAGGTTATAATTAGTTAGGAAACTTTGGCTCGGGTTATTTCTTGTCTTTTTCATTTGTCTTTGTTTTTCTTCTTTCATTAAAACAATTAATAAAAAAGTAAAAATAAGTCTAAGCTTTTTGTGGTGATAAACTTGATTTCTCTTTTATTCTTTCAACAATTCCTTCATTTACCATTTTCAATTTTATTTCTTTCCTTTCTTGCTTTTTCACAACAAAAATCAAGAAAAAAAATTCAATCTACATTTGCAAATTTCACTATGCATTCGTATTTTAAAAAAAATTACATTCTTGCATTATTTTGTTCTTTTCATAAATAAATAAATAAAAGAATCTTATCTTGCATCTCCATTTTCATATTAAGGATTGCATTCATTTCTTTTTCAAAAAAATTACATTTTTGCATCCTTTATTCTTATTCATAATTTAAAAATAAAAGAAAATTCTCATTTTGAAATTTCATTTTCACATTAGTATTTGCATTCATATTTAAAAAGAATTGAAAAAAAAAATAAAGAAAAGCCTTGAAAGGTCCAGATCTTGAGCCAATATTTCCCAATATAAATTACTTTCAAATTCTTAGATTTCATTGTTGCGTCATGACATGAGTTTATTTGTAATCCAAACTCATTATGGTGCCCGCCTTTAATTAATTCTTGATCCGTTGTCGATGCGTAATCAACTTGTGCTTGTTCATAAAAGAATAAAGGGTCAAATTTTGGGAGATTGTGATTGAGCTCAATAAGATTCTCAAGCAAGATGTTGCCAATTTGTATCTTTTCTTCCTTTCCATTCAAGAATTCCTTCGTTGTTTAAATCCCTTTAGATGATACTTTTGTTTCACATTTGCCTCATCTTCTTCCCCAAGCTCTACATAAAAATTGTCTAGTCTAGGAAGTTGAAGGTTGAGAAGAAAGATGAAGGGAGTATTGATGGGAAGCTTGAAGCTTCACATTGTTGATCATATTGGTGTCTTTTGCAAACTTTGTTTCTATTGAGAAGGTGTTCATGTAATAAAGTGTCTGGTATCATTGTTGCTTCATTGACAAAAATATATATATATATATATATAAAAGAAAGAACAAGAGCAATTGAACAAAAAATGTTTATATACATATGTTGTAAATTTTTGTCTTGGGATTAAATTTTTGAGGATAAGCAATCACAATTTAAAAGTTTGACCATCTTTCTCTATCTAGAAAGAACACCAATATCCTTTATCACCCCATTTGAGCTTGAAATTCCTTTTTCAATTAAATTCCTTTTTCAATTGAACCTTGGACAAGGATCACCCCTACACGGGGGGTTTGTGCTTAATAAGGATTAATCATCAATATTTGATTGTTGCATAGTTTATAAATTCCAATCAGAAGAAGAGAAAAGTGTAAGAAGGAAAAGAAGGAAAAGATCATTGAGAAGAGAATGTATGGAGAGAAAAAAAAAAGCACAACAAGAAAAGAAATGGGAAGAAAGAAAGAGCAAAAGAAGAAAAAAGGTTTTAGTTTGAAATGAAAAATGATTATTTCTCTATAAAGTAAAAGTGCAATTGACAAGGCATAGCTTGGCGTAGTGATGTTAAAGATCCTTTGTCCCAAATAACCCCTAAACACTTGTTTGGACCTTTTTATATCCTTTCTTTCATAACCCTTAGCCATTGCCTTCTTACAAGCTTTGCAAAGTCCATTATGATCATTGAGTGTTTGTTTCTATATTCAAAATCTTTAATTTTTAGACAAGATCTTCAAGTTGTCAATTCATTGCCCTAAGAAGAAGAAGAAGAAAAATTGGGCCTTTTTATATCCTTTATTTCATAACCCTTAGCCATGGCCTCATTACAAGCTTTGCAAAGTCCATTCTAATCATTGTGTGTCTGTTTCTATTTTCAAAATCTTTGATTTTTAAACAAGATGTTCGTACTCCTTCAAGTTTTCAGTTCATTGCCCTAAGAAGAAGAATTGGGCCTTTCTATATCCTTTCTTTCATAACCCTTAGCCATGGTCTCGTTACAAGCTTTGAAAAGTCTATTTTGATCATTAAGTGTTTGTTTCTATTAGGCCTTTTTATATCCTTTCTTTCATAACCTTTAGTCATGGCCTCATTACAAGCATTGCAAAATCCATTCTGATAATTGAGTATTTGTTTCTATTTTCAAAATCTTTGATTTTTAGACAAGATATTCATACTCCTTCAAGTTGTCAGTTCATTGCCCTAAGAAAGAAAGAAAGAAAGAAATAAATACATAAATAAATGAAAAAGAGAAAAAAAAAGGGAGAAAAAATGATGAGAGAAGTCCCTTGAATAATGAGACATTTGAATTATCTTCTTGGTGGAAGCGATGTTTAGACAATTCATTGAAAGCTTGAAGCAACCATTGCATATGTTGATTTTGTAACTTGAGGGGCAAAATTAGGAGTTCTCATGTTAAAGGGAGTTCAAAAGATTTGTTTCTTGGACTGGTACTTGCATATATGGGGGCTTGTTTCATAATGTCTGATCTCTATTGTTACCTCCTAAAAACATTCCTTACTTTCCCTACCAGCTTTAAAGCCACCTTGTTTGTCCTTGACCAAATAAACAAGTGTTATAACTAAGTGCTAAGCACTTTTGAAAAATTATGGGAAATGCTTTTTCACTTGGGTCTTTTCTTGGATTTTGAATTTGAAATAATATTTTCTCCAATTAAAATTTTGCATTTGTGTGAGACCATTAAAAGATTGAATTTTGAAAATCAGCATCTATCATTAATGATTAGCAAGAAGATTCATTTTACTTTGCAATTTTTAAGCATCTTTTTTAGCTTGTTGTTGATCTTAATAGATTACTAGACTCTTAAGTAGTCTAGTTTGCCTGTTTGGAGTTTTTGAACAACTTAAAGATCTATTACTAAACTTTACAGTCTAGTTTGCATATTTTAGATATTTGAACAACTTGGTGATCTTTCCCTAAATTTTTAAACAATCTAGTGTGTATATTTTGAGTTTTTGAACAACTTGATGATCTATTACTAGACTTTTGAATAGTCAAGTGTGCATATTTCAACTTTTTGAACAACTCGATGTTTGTTATTAGGCCTTGAATCACTTAATTTTTCTAATGTTTGATTTTAGGCCTTGAGTTGCCTAGCTTTTCATTTTGGGTTTTTGAATAAGCCAATCTTTGTTCATGGCCTTAAGTTGCCCAACACTTTTCATGTTTATTACTAGGCCTTGAGTTGCCTAGTATTTTTAATGTTTGGTAATAGGCCTTGAGTTGCTAAGTTTTTTTTTTTTTTTTCAGTTTTTGAATAATCCAATGTTTTCATGCTAGGTTTTGAATCACCTAGTTTGATTGTTCCAAGTTTTTGAATAGCTCAGTGTTTTCTTACTAGGTCTTGAGTTGCCTAGTCTATTCTGTCATTGGATCTTTACTCACCAAGTTTGTTCGTGTTTTAATTAGAGGTTAGTCCTTACTCGGTCTAAATTGGCTGCTTTTTACTTTACTTGACCTTTTTATCCTAAAGGAAGAGCAAAGGGGGCTACTATCAACACCTAATATAGAATGGGTCTTCTTTTTTAAAAAAAAAATAATTGAGAATAATAAAAATTATTCTTGAAAAGAAAAAAAAATTTGTCCTGACCTAACTCTCAGGTAAATTTTAATTTTGCTAATTGTCTTATTTATCTCAAAGTTCCCCAACTCAATAAGATGTCTAGATTTATTGTATCACCGAGTCCCACATTGGAGAAATTATGCTCCTCTCCCTCTGCTTCTCCTAAATAAAGAGTTGATCCTTAAAATTTTGAGCCATATAGAAAATTACACACTTAGGTTTAATATTGAGTATAGAGTATAAGGACTTTAGCAAAAGTTTTTTTGAGTTGCTCTTCAAGGTTTGATTGATGAGAGCACGTGGGACCTTGTACAACAAGTCCTTTAAGTATAGTGTTTTTACACGCTTTGGATATAAGTTTGTTTATTCCTTCTTTTTTCCCCTTTATTATGTAATTAATATTTTTTTATACTTGTATTGTTTATTTTAAATTATTTATTTATTAACTTAGTTTATTTATTTATTAGTTATTAAGTTTTCTTTTGTAAATATTTTATATTTAATTCAAGATAATAATAGGGGGTTAACTGAGTTATGTTGTGACTTTTTTTTACCTCTAGCTGAGTTATGAAAGCTTGTTAGCTTGAAAATTTAATTAAAACTAACTAACTCAATTATTTTTTAAAGAATTACGTGACTTTAATTTTCTATTGCACTTGGGAGATACATATGAGCAAAGTTAAGCTAGAATTAAATTTTCATAATTTTGTTTTTATTTATTTTTTAATTTTTATTTGATTTGAAAATATTTTGATCTATATGTAAATATTTTTCATTTGTTTTTCAAAATGTAATTTTTGTAACTTTGTGTTTTTTTATTGTTCTTTAATTCATGAATATTTTAGTTCATATTTTATCTTATTTTCTATTTTACTTGTAAATATCTTTATTTTTTATTTCTTCCATTTATTTAACAATTGTAATTTTTTTTGTAAATTAGTTTTTGATGTTTATTTTTTAAAAAATTTATTCTTTGGCTTGTCAACATTTTACTTCATGATTTATTTTACTTTGCATGTAAATATGTTAATTGTCATTGATTTTCTTAATTGTAATTCCTAGTTACTTTAGTTCTCCTTTTATTTTCTCTTGTAAATATTTTATTTTAATTCTTTATTATTGGTGATTATTTGTGTTTTTTTGGGTAAATTATATATTTTTAGGTTATTTGATTCGCATGATTAATTTTAAGATAACCGTCTTAGAATGAATACATATAAAGGTGCAATGAAATTAAGTTTCAGTTATTGTCTATGTATAATTGACTCTAAAATCTACTTTGGTTTGGCTCAGACTAGTTTTTTTGAAAATTTTAAAGAGCTTTACAACTTTTTCCTAACGAAATAAAGTTGGAGACAACTTCTTGAAATATTTTGATTTTTAAAATTAGGTTGTCTCTCGTTGCAGTCCTAGTTATAACAACACTGCTCCAAACCCTTCATGGCAGCCACTTAAAGTCAAAAAGGAGAAAGAGAGAATACAAGTCAAATGTCATTTGTGTATACTTATTTAACATCATTTTTGCCATCTAGAAGTCTGTTGGGATTATTCCATTAGTGGTATTAACAAAGTTAACCCCTTTAAGAAAACGGTGTGTTAATTTAATAAGCTAAAAGACTAATATGACATGAAAATTAGTTAGAGGATAAAATTGAAAACAAAGAAAAAAAGTTAGAAGATGAAAGCATTTTTTTCTTAAAAACCTATCTTTGTAAAAAAAAGTTATAAAGAAAAATATAATATAATATAATCAATTTATGATATATTGGAGTTAAATTCCCATTCATTTTAGCACCAAAAGTTTTTGTTAATTTGAGATTGAAACAATTTAGAGAAGATTAATATTAATTAATTGAAAAGTCTGAAAGAAGAATGCCACGCATGTCTAATACAAGAAATTAATTAAAAAATAATTGGTTAGAAAAACCATCAATAAAATAAAATAATTTTAAAATCAATTAATAATAATAAAAAGAAATAATACAAATATTATTTGATTGGAAAATCAATAAAAAAGAATATAATAGTATAATATAATAACATAATAAAATAAGTAATAATAAATAAAAAATATGGGGCTTCAATCCCTCTTTGTACCCAAAAACATATAAGAAGAATATAATCTAATAAAATTAATTTAGAATATATTTTTGAATTGTTTTTCCAATCATATAGGATTTTGTTACAATGTTTGTAATATCCCAATATTTATTATCTATATATATCGTCATATAAAATAATAATCAATATTAACTATGTTACTTCTAACATATAACAACAAACCGAACTCATACCATTTATACACAATGAGTAAATATGGAGAGACACGATAATAAAAGTTATATATATATATATATATATATATATATATCACAGGACCTCAAAAGGACATACTGTTAATTATAACTTAAAACAACTAAGTAAATATAAACTATATATATAAACTCAGTCCAAAATTACATCTAAACAATACTAGTCCTCATACATCTTCTTCTCTTTCAAAGAACTTGTATCTAAATTTATATGGCAACACAATCTGGGTGAAAAAAACATATCTCAGTAAAAGTATTCCAATACCAGCACTTTATACAATCATACAGATTATTCAACCATAAAGTTAGTACTTCAATCATAGAAGTACCCAATTGCCCATATAATTGTAATGTCATGTTATTATGTTATGGACGCAACAGTCCATACAATTGTCATGTTATGTTTAATTATGTTTAATGTGTATGTCTATGCAAGTCCTAAGAATGAATGCAGTATCAAGATGTCATGAGCCCTCAGACATATTGAGGATATTACCCACCTCAACTACTCTAGGATATGTTATGATATGTCATGATGTATTAGGCATAGCAAAGATATGACTCACCTACATTACCCTTCAATACAAATAGAGGATATTACTCACCTCACTGGTCCACAATTGATAGAGAGAATATTACTCACTTCCACTATTCAACAACATAATAAGGATATTACTCACCTTATTACATACTACATAGAGAGGATATTACGCACCTCAATATGCTTCAAATAACACAAAGAGGATATTACTCACCTCAATGTATTTCACAATTGATAGAAAAGATATGTTGGACTTTATTGTACAGATTTATTTTTTTTATTGGACAGATTTATTCTTTTATTCTCATTATTAGGGTAGATTTGATTCTTGTATTATGACATATTTGTTTCCTGTAATTTAGCTCTATTTTAGGTAAGTCATTATTGTCATAAACCTATATAATGTAAATCATACTTGTACAATATTATCAAGAAATAATATTCAGAAATATTCTGTCTCTTTCAAGTTGGTATCAGAGCTCCCGATCTGGGAGTCTCATTTGTTTCATTGCGATCGCCCTTCATTCTTGATCGAACCGACTTCTTCATTCTTTGGGTTTTTTGGCGGCCTTCATTGCTGCCTCAATTAGATTAGATAGCCCACGTAGCCACTGCTCCACCACCTACCTACATCGTCACAGATCCTTGTCCGCTGTCCCCTACCACAAAGCGTTACACCAGTCCGTCTTCCCACACCACGAGCTACAGCAACCCGGCGTTGCAAACCAGTCCATCGCGAGTCTCTATTTTTTCCTCTTCACCTGTTTCACGTTTATCTCTCTTTTTTTCTTTGCTATTTGGTTGTTTCGTGTTTGTAATAGCTTTTTCAGTTCAAAAAAAAAAACAGACAAAAAAAATAAAAAAAAGAAAAAAAAGAAAAAAAACAGGTTGAAAAACATGAGTATGTCAGACGATCAAGCTGTCAAAGTCACCCCATAGCTCAGTGCTGCACTGCCTACACCTCTGAATCCCAATGATCTCCCAGTCTTGCACCCCACCTATCGACTTAATGAAAAAAATTACTTACAGTGGGCCCAAGTCATTCGTACTACTCTTAAGGGCCGTCGAAAGTTAAAACACATTGAAGGGACAACTCTTGGGAAAGATGACCCTCACTTTGAGACGTGGGATGATGAAGACTCTCTTATTATGACGTGGCTCTGGAACTCCATGACACCTGAGATTAGCAGAAATTGTATGTTCCTTCCTTCCTCCCGTGAAATTTGGGACAACCTTTGCCAGACATTCTCTATGAAACAGGATATTGCCACTTGCTATGAGTTGAAGACTAAAATCTTTGCCACCAAACAGGGAGCACTCTCTGTTACTGATTATTATGGAACTCTTAATGGGTCAGTGGATTGAATTAGATCAATACCAGAATCTAAAAATGGAGTGCGACAGAGATGCTTCCACGTTGGCTAGTTTTATAGAAAGGGATCGGATCTTTGAGTTCCTCTCGGCTGCCCGACTCATATGACCCTATTCGAGTTCGATTCTAGGCAAGGAGACACTGCCATCTCTGTCTGAGGTATTCTATACTATTTGGGGAGAGGAAAGTCGTAGGGCTGTTATGCTTGATGATAAGCCCATTAGTGGATCAGCTTTGGCTACGGGTAAGACAACTAAACCAGGCTCTTCTTCTTCCTTCTCCAAGCCCAACCGAGAAGGTCGATGGTGTACCTATTGTAAGAAATCTGGTCATACCAAGGAGAACTGCTTTAGACTCCATGGGAAGGAGCAGGTTCTTAACCGTCATGAGGGTTCAAGAGTTTGCGCAAAGCAAAGTCGGGTAAATATGACTACTTCGGATTCTATGCCTCGGACTCAAATGTGAGTGATGAAGTTCCACCCTTAGTAAAAATGAGTGGAGCGCTTGCGGACTCTCATTGACTCTCTCGGTAAAGCCTTCTCTGCTCTGTTCTCTAACCATGACCGGTAAGAATTTTTGTTTTCAATCGTTCAATGCTTCTGTATGCGAGAATTTATGGATTTTGGACTCGGTGCTACTTGATCATATGACCTTTTATTCACCACCTCTATTATCTTATCAACCTTCTTCTAGTAAGCATTATATAACCGTAGAATGATGGCTCTCAAACCTCGCTTGCGGGTTACTATTACACTCCACCTTTCTCTACACTTAAACAATGTGCTTCATGTTCCTAAGCTTTCCAATAATTTGATTTCCATTCATAAACTTATTAAAGACAATAATTGTGCTGTAACCTTTTTTCATTCTCATTGTGTCTTTCAGGATCTTGTCACGGGGAGGACGATTGGAGTTGCTAAGGAACAGGGAGGGTTGTACTATTTCCTTAATATGCCAGCTAATGGTGGTCCTGATCAAAAGTTGCTTCTTTCCTGTCATAAGTCCAGTTCTGAGTCTATTGCTACTCAAATTTGGCTATAACACAAGCGTTTGGGACATCCTTCATTTTCTTTGCTTAAGTCTATGTTTCCGTCTTTATTTTTAAAAGAATCCATTGAGTCTTTTCATTGTGATGTTTGTGAGTTGGCCAAACAACATCGTGTAACCTTTTCACCTAGTTCTAATAAAAGTGTTGAGCCTTTTGCACTTATCCATTTTGATGTTTGGGGTCCTGCATCTATCTCTAATATTTCAGGCACTAAATGGTTTGTTTCTTTCATTGATGATTGTACTCGGATAACTTAGCTTTTTCTAATAAAAGATAAATCAAAGGTATTTCAATTGTTTGTCCACTTTTACCACATGATTCAAACCCAATTTGGAAAATCCATTAAGCATTTGCGTTCTGATAATGGTAAAGAGTATGTCAACCAAAATTTCTCTACATTTATTAAAGAGTATGGCATTGTGCATGAACTTACATGTGTTGATACTCCTCAGCAAAATGGTGTTGCCGAAAGGAAAAATCGTCATTTACTTGAAATCACTAGAGCCTTACTATTTCAAATGTCTGTTCCTAACTCATACTGGGGGGAGGCTGTGCTAACTGCTACATATTTAATTAATCGGTTACCATCTCGTGTCTTGGGTAATGTAAGTCCTGTCCAACTAATGACCTCTCATTTTCCATCTGGTCCTATTATGCAGAGTTTACAGTCTCGTGTCTTTGGTTGTGTGGCTTTTGTTCATGTACATCGCCAACATCGCAACAAACTTGATCCTCGTGCTGTCAAATGTGTTTTTCTGGGTTATGCTCCTAACAAAAAGGGGTACAAATGCTATCACCTTTCAAGTCATCATTTTTTTGTCTCCATGGATGTCACTTTTCATGAAACAGAATCCTTCTTTACTCGTCCTCAGCTTCAGGGGGAGAACACTCAGGAAGCTGAGGCTGAGTTCTTCTTGCCTGGGCCCTTCCTTCCTTTACCATCTGACTCTACACAGGAATTAGCATCTTCTTCTGGCACCCCACTTGAACTGGCCCAACAGCAACTTCAGACGTCCGAACCAACGGTAAGTACTAAAGATACAAGTTTTCCTATCTCTGAACTTCCTATTTTTGAACCTAACCCAGATAATACTATTCCTGAACCTGTTAACATGTCTTTGAATAATTGTGAACCTGTCCTAGATGACTTACCCATTGCATTAAGGAAAGGGAAAAGGTATTGTCCCAATCCAAAGTACCCTATTTCTCAATTTGTCTCTTCTAAACATCTTTCAATGCAGACCAGAGTTTCATTTCAGCCATAGATTCTATTAAAATCCTAACATCAGTACATGAAGCATTGAAGGATAAGAACTGGATTCAAGCCATGAATGAGGAGATGAGTGCATTGGAAGGGAATGGAACATGGGAGATTGTTGAAAGGCCAGGTGACAAAAGGCCAGTTGGGTGTCGATGGATATATACTTTGAAATATCGTTCTGATGGTACACTAGACCGGTATAAAGCAAGGTTGGTGGCAAAAGGATACACTCAGACTTATGGAATTGACTATGAGGAGACATTTGCGCCAGTAGCCAAGATGAATACTGTAAGGATCTTACTCTCCCTTGCTGCTCACTTTGGGTGGGAATTACACCAGTTCGATGTTAAAAATGCTTTTCTTCATGGAGACTTAGAAGAGGAAGTTTATATGGAAATTCCCCCTGGATATGATTCCACTAATGGAAGGAACAAGGTGTGCAGGTTAAAGAAGGCGTTATACGGGTTAAAGCAGTCTCCCCGTACTTGGTTTGGAAGATTCACCAAAACAATGGTGTCCCTGGGTTACAAACAAAGTCAAGGTGATCATACTCTTTTTTAAACATTCACAATAAGGTAAACTCACACTTTTTGTGTATGTTGATGACATCATTATATCAGGTGATGACTTAGTTGAAAAGCAACTCCTAAAGGAGAAATTAGCTGCTGAGTTCGAAATGAAAGATCTTGGAAGACTAAAGTACTTCCTTGGAATTGAAGTTGCCTACTCTAAGCAAGGTATTTTCATTTCACAAAGAAAATATGTCTTAGATCTTCTCAAAGAAACTGGAAAACTCGGGTGTAAGCCAACTGGTGTACCAATTGAGCAGAATCACAAAATGAGAAATGATGAAGAGAGTCCCAAGGTAGATAAATCTCAATATCAGAGGCTAGTTGGGAAACTGATATACCTGGCACATACCAGACCTGATCTAGCATATGCTGTCAGTATTGTTAGTCAATTCATGCATGATCCGAGGGAGAGACACATGCAGGCCGTGGATCGAATTCTACAATATCTTAAAACCACGCCTGAAAGAGGACTACTATTTAAAAAAAGGGGAAACCTGTCCATGGAAGTGTATACGAATGTTGACTATGCAGGTTCGGTTACTGACAGGAGGTCAACATCAGGTTATTGTATGTTTCTAGGTGGAAATCTAGTAACATGGAGAAGTAAGAAACAAAACGTAGTGGCACGGTCGAGTGCAGAAACTGAGTTTCGAGCTATGGCACAAGGAGTTTGTGAGTTACTATGGATGAAGATCATACTAGATGACTTGAGAATAAAGTATGAAGCACCTATGAAGCTGTTTTGTGATAACAAATCAGCCATTAGCATTACCCATAATCCTGTTCAACATGACAGGACAAAGCACATTGAAATAGACCGACACTTTATCAAGGAAAAATTGGTTAGTGGGCTCATAGCCACAGCATACGTTCCTTCGAGACATCAGTTGGCAGATGTGTTAACTAAGGGACTACCTACAGAGCACTTTCAAGATCTTACTGGCAAGCTGGGAATGATAGATATCCATTCACCAACTTGAGGAGGAGTGTTGGACTTTATTGTACAGATTTATTTTCTTTATTGTACAGATTTATTTTTTTATTCTCATTATTAGGGTAGATTTGATTCTTGTATTATGACATATTTGTTTCCTGTAATTTAGCTCTATTTTAGGCAAGTCATTATTGTTATAAACCTATATAATGTAAATCATACCTGTACAATATTATCAAGAAATAATATTCAGAAATATTCTGTCTCTTTCAAGTGGATATTACTCACCTCACTACTCAACAAACACATAGAGAGAATATTACTCACCTCATTATGCTTCAAACAACACACAGAGGATATTACTCACCCCAATGTGTTTCTCAAACACCTCGTGCAAAATAATCACTAATTACCTTCAATAATTAGCATCACAATTGATTTATATGCATCTCAAACTCCTTTCACACACACTTCATCGAATACTTATAGAAGTACTTTAACACTCTTAAAATAGCATACATGAGAAATTCTAACACTTAGGGAAACTCATTTCCTCAATCCAACATAATACACAATATATATATAATCATGCGTAATTGTCCCACATAATTAGCATTACGAATCCATTTGATTCAACATGTTTACTCTTCATTAAATACTCCTACTAGAGTCTCATCACTCATTAAGAAGTATAAAAGAAGAAACTGCACCATTGGAAGGTTCCATGGCATTAAACACAACTCAGTTGTTTTCAGGCATCCATGCCGCGGTATACCCTGTGCCATGCCGCGACACTCATCCCCTATTCTACCCATGCCGCGGCATTTCAAGTGCTATGTAGTGGCGCCCAGCTCTCGGGTTCCAATTCTTGGGCGTGCATCACTATCACGTTGCGGCGTGCAACGCCTTGCGCCACGACGTGGACAGTAAAACTTGGATTCTGCAAAATTCTACAGATACAGGTACTATTCTATTGGAATTATACTCTATTTCAATCACTCAAAACTCAATTCTAATTAATTTTCAACCCCAAACAATGTTCAACTACACATAGCAACTCTTAATCCACTACAATTTCATTTAATTCAACCCTTTTATGAATCAAAATCCAACATCTAACCTAAACCCCCAAAACTAACCTAAAGGGATTTAAGGCTTCCAAATGATGAAAATTTCATCCTAGCTAACACATCCACAAATCAATTTCTAACTCAACCAATCTATCCACATCATGATTCAACTCAAGAATAACAAAATCACTCTTAAACCTCCATTTCTTCATTAAGTCCCTCAAGAATCAAACATGAAAGAAATGAATACAAGCTATCAAACTAAGCTCCCCCTACCTCAAAGGCCAGAGAAGTTTGAAAGCAGCTCCTCTCCTCCATTAAACTTTTCCTCCTTTTTGCTTGAAGATGGATCTCCCAAAGCTCTTTTATTGGATTTCCTTTGGTGCACCCTAGCTGTAGCCGTGAGAGAGAAGAGAGAAATGAGAGAATAACATCTCATTTTAGCCTTAAATAGGCCAAAAATGGAAACAAGGGTCGTGCCCCTCAACTCTGGTCACTTAATGACCACTATTCACCCGATCAGTTAAGAATGCTTAGATATCACTAAACCATGTTTCCTAACTTCCAACAAGTTTAAAATATATCTTAAGATTCATTAAAAATCTTGTTTCACCATTTCATAATTTTTCATATTTGCTGGGGGTTAATCAGGCACTAAAACGTACAACCAATATGCTTAAAAATGTCAAACTAGCTCCGATAAACCTCAAACTTTAACCACATCTACTTCCACACCATTTGTTGACCTAGAAACAAGTTCTCCATACTCATTTCCATTTACTAAGTAGTTTAAGTCAAAATCAGGGCTAAAAACTACTATATTCCACATATAGTGCTACAGCAAAGTGATTAATCGTGCTCAGACGGTCACAAAAATTTACAGGTATAATAAACTAGTGTTAGACTACCTCTGTAATCATTTATAAGTCTATCATGATTATCAAGGGTGTTACAATGTTTCTCAATTATATGGGATATTGATACAGTCTTTTTAGCTTAGCTTTGGATGCACTTATTGAGTATATCCAAGAGTTAGTGCCATAATGCATATTTTTTACAAATGATATTGTCCTGAATAAGTCGAGAGAGAGAATAAATGGTAAGTTAGATCTGTGTATTAAAAATTTCATACCCACAACAATAAAATTAACGGATCCACCTTTAACCTTAATTTATGGCATGTATATAAACCAATCAATAATTAGGATTTAGGATATAGAATTACCTTATACCAAAGAGAAATCACATCTTTGAAGAGACACCATGAGAGAAAGATATTCGAGAATCCTTATTGTCATAAAGGAGAAAAATTATTCTCATTCTTTATATGCGCAAAACCCTTGTGGGCTCAATTGGGCAACCACAATACTTATAAGATGAAAATAGTGGTCTCTCCTTGTGTTTACAATATGAGTTAACCTACTCATCGTAGAAAACTCATACACAAGGCTCATAAACCCAAAACAACATTATCCACATTAGTTTAAGTGCTTATAAGAGCCCAATAACAAAATTGATCACAAATGGGCTAAACCAATAGATGCTCCATAACATTTGACATTCAATTAATCTGAGTTTTAGAAAACTAGTGACTATGCTAGTCCACACTTAATAAAATATCTAACATTGTGGAGATAAACATTGGAAGCTTGTGCCTTCTGTCTAAGTACAAGTAAAATAGAGTATATGAAATGTAAGTCAACAAGAAGCTTGCTAACATTAGCTTAGACGTGAGAATTGGATATCATACCATACTACAAGTCACATGCTTTAGGTATCTTGGATATATCATATAAAATGATGGAGAAATATAGGGAGATGTAAACCATAGGGTTCAAGCTGGGTGGATGAAATGGAGAAGTACTTTGGATGTTATTTGTGATTGAAAGATACCTCTCAAGCTTAAAGGAAGATTTTACTGCATTACTATGAGACTCATGATGCTTTATGGCACTGAGTGTTAGGCAATAAAAAGCTAACAAGAGCATAAGCTTAGTATTATAGAGATAAAGATGTTGCATTAGATGAATAGACATATAAGGCAAGATATGATCAAGAATGAATGTATTATATAGAAAGTAGGGGTAGTAGCGATTAAGGAAAAGATTGTAAAATCTCACTTTAGGTGGTTTGAACATGTAAGAAGAAGATCATTAGAAGCGCAATAAAAAAAAAGAAAAACTATAGACGAAACCATTAGAAAGGACTTAGATTTTAATGCGCCTTTCAGAAGACATGGTTTATGATAGAAGCATCATTTAGTTCATGTAGTCAACCCTACCTAGTGATAAGAGACTTTGGTTGTTGTTGTTGTTTCCAAATTATGAAAGACATTGAATATAATTATAAATTCAGCCTTAGTTACCTAAAGTGAGTTCATCATCATCATGATGTCTACTGAGAGAACCAAATGCAAGAAATTTGGCTAACAATAATTTATTGTGACTAATAAGTGGTGGAAAAAATGCAAGAGCCATCTTTTATTCATGTTTTAAACATTTGTTATTTTGTCACATAATTTTATTATATTACTTCTCATATTTATGATTTTAATTTATGTTGTTTTATTTTTTTTCTCTTTATAAAGGAGTTGAAATTAATAATTAATTAATTAAATAGATGTAATTAAAATATTACTAGCCTAGCAACGCCAGAGTTAAAATTTAATAATAACTTAAAAGTTAAAAAATAATAATAACTTGAAGGAATTGATTTTTTTTTATCTACATATGTGCTGTTATTTATTAATACATAAGCTAGCTTGTTGCAATTACAATTTTACTCTTTACTTGTATCAAAGAACATGGTAACTTAATCATAACCTATGAAGTATAGACACAGACACGGATACGGAGATACACTAAATTCAAAAATTATAGGACACGGATACGACATATATAAATAATTATAAAATTTAAGTAAAAAGATTCATAATTCATTAATATCATTTCTATAAGCTTGAAGATTTACAATATCTTAATATATGTCATATGTGCCAATATTTGCTACTTAGTAAGCCCCTCCTAAAAAATATGGAGCATAATTTCTATTGATATATTCTAAAAAATCTCTTAAACTAACTTCTCCTAATAGAACTAACAATGTACAAGTACATGTGCATAAAAAAAAATTAACTAGAGAGAATATTAGTGTGAAACAAGCTTCAGTGATGACGAAGTGGACGATTTGGTACGAGTAAAGGTAGAAGGAGCAAATGAAAATAATAGTGTGTGAAAAGATAAAACTTAAAAGTTTAACAGTGATGTGTGAAAAGATAAAACTTAAAATACTGGTATGTGAAAATAGTGGTTTGAGACGTTAGTTATGTGATTGAGTTTAGATGGTTTACGGGCTTACTAATTGAACGTTAATCATTGAAATTAATTTTTTTTAATATTAATGGGTCATGTCCAGGTTGTGTCCTAGACGTGTCCAAACATATCTAAAATGTATCCAAGCGTGTCCGAGACCTGTCCAAATTAAAAAAAAAATAATCTTTTAATCAGATACATTCTGATACGCATGACATGTGTGTCATACGAGTATTCTCATGTCTCTGATATGGACACGTGTCTAACACGTGGACACGCCTAAAAAATGGCGTGTCCGTGCTTCATAGGTCATAACCCACAAACACACAAAAATCCACATTTTTCATATACTTTTGTCAGCAAGTTATCAACTAACAATCTAATTCTTTTCATAACTTTTTTTTAATAGTAACATACCACATACCTCACTATATATATATACATATACCATTTTTTTCAAGTTTTATGTTAATACCATTTTGTAATTTTATATGTATAAAACATAAAAAGAGATGTATATATATTATTTTTCATTATTAATTGAGTTTAATTGGTATGTACTATCAGTAAAAAGGAATTTTACACTAGCATCTACTAATATTTTGACAAATAAGTATTTATTGCTACCTCTCTCTTTTAATAATTCAAATAAAAGTAAATGTGTCAAAATTTTAGTAGATGACAATGTAAAACTTTTTACACCGACAATGCATATCACTTTAATTCTTATTAAAATTAGATTAAAACTTTATATATAAATTTATTATTATTTACTACTTTATAAATATAAAATACCTCTCAAAGAATTGCTTTTTTGCATTTATGAGAAAATAATGTTGGTTTATGAAAAGAGAAATTTTGCATAAACTCGATCCATTCATTTTAGGTGCATTAAACTAATAAATTATTAACACATTACTTAATTAGTATTTAACTATTATAACTAATTTATGATTAACTACTATAATTGATATTTTTGAAAAATTAATATAATTAATAAATTCTTAATAATTTATTAATATAATACATCCAAATTTGATGCATTATTAGCACAAGTTATTAAACTCGGACCAATCATTGACTTGGTAGTCTTGGAGTTAATGAGTCACTGGTTGAACCAGGAATAAAATAAATATATAAATATTTTGATACAAATAAAAAATTACATTAAAAAAATAAGCAATAAAATTTAATCTTATAAACCAACTCAAAGAAAGTCCAATAATCTTTTGGCCTAAACTTGTAATAACAAATGTAACCTAATATCAAGCTTAAAAAACAACCCAATAAAAATATTATTAAATTTAGTTTACAAAGTCTACTTTCAGTCAAAATTTGTGTTGAACAAATAGATCCCATCTAGCAGCACACACTGCCTAACTCCTTCATATTTATTACTTTCTGTTCTAGATCGAGTTATGAGTTAGCAGTTCAGGAGCATTCTGACCCACCAGAATAGTATCCAGATATTTATTCGTACTATTAGATAAGTACATCTACTTATTTATGATGAGCAAATCTCTCACAAAATCCTTCATAGATATGAACCCTAATTACATCCCACATAAATAGAGAAATTAATTATAAGATATAACAATCGCATGGATTCTAATCTTAAGTAATAACGTTCAGTTTAGATTGAATTACGATTCTTAACATCCAAGACGCTCCTATGAATACCCTGCAAGGTCTCAAATATATACATCTAATCCAATTCTAGGCACTGCCATCCTTGTGCACGGTCTAACTTGAGCTTCAGAGTGCATTTTGCAGGTACCCACCCCCTCACACCACCTCTGCAATTGCCTACCACCATTATCATCATAGTTACTACAAGAAGAAATTAAACTTCTGCAAACAGAATCACGTCTTTGCTGTGCAAAACCCACCGTCTCCAAACCACCATTCGACGTCTACCCCTGCTCATGAGCCAATCCCAATATCAGTCGCTACCTAACCGAAACCCAGGCAGGATGGAGTAGAGACTTCTTTCACTAGAGAGAATCTTCCCCCTCCACCTCCACGAGTTCCAGCTAGGCAACGTCTAGGTTCACAAAGAGCACCTTCTGGAGATGCTGGGTGTTAATGCTACAACGCCTTAGAGCTCGTGTGGAGGATGAAGGAGTTCAATCCCGCCATTTTGAAACAGGTCTTCCGAAGCTATCCAGAGCAAAATTCATCTCTCTGGTTAGACTTTAGGATGAGCGAAACCATAGCTTGGAAAGAGCTGTTAACCAACATAATGAAGGCGAGAACCGATCTCCAAGGAGAAATTGTGAAAACTGAAAGGATAGAGCCCAAGACGAGGTTCATTATCTAGAAAATCCTAGGATCGCGGATCCCGGTCATAATGCTGAAATCCCTTTTTTGCCAAGAAGAGAGTAGGAACACAGAGTAAGGAACTCGGTTTCACAAACCAACCCTTCTCTAATAAGCTGATAGCCTATAAGATCCCTAGGCATTTCAAATATCCTACAAATATTACAGCCTATGATGGGACCACGGATGCTCAAGAGCACTTAGATGCTTATGTTTCTATACTCTTATTTGCTGGAGGTGATAACTCACTCAAGTGTTACGCTTTCCCATTGTCTTCAAAGAAAGCAGCCTTGAGATAGTTCATTACCTTAACTCCTAAATTCGTTGTAAACTGGGAAGGCTTGTTCTCGAGATTTTTGCTGCACTTCACCACTAGTAAGGTGTAGCCTAAATCCATTTTATGCTTTTCCCAGATTAAGCAAGGAAAGGAGGAGTCTCTCCGAGAATTTATATCCTAGTTCAACAAGGAGATTGTGAATGTACGTGACTGGGATAACAGGCTCTAACTGTACTACATAAGAGAAGGGCTCCGACCTAGACTATTTTCATTTTCTCTTGCCAAAATAGAGCCTAAGTTCATGGACGAGTTTCACGCCCCGTATTAATAAATACATCAATGCTGAAGACATTCTCCGAGCTAAGAAGCATCTCAAGAAAGGGGAAAATGCTAAACCTAAGTCTAGACAACCAAATCAATAAGGCCATAATTCAAAGTAACCTTTTAAGGGAAAGTACGAAGACTACACTCCTTCCAACTCACCTCTAGCTTAGATCTACCAGGAAGTTATGAACATCGAGTTCTAGGATGTGCAAAGACCTCTCCCATTAAAAAAACGTATGTAGAGGGACAACTCCAAGCACTGTGCATGGTACGATAGCCATAGGCATAATATGGAGGATTGCATCAACCTCCAAGATGACATCGAATCATTAATTCGAGATGACTTTCTAGATCGCTACATGTGCCAATCTTAGAACAACAACCAAAGGGGGGCAGAACTACAAGAAGTAGAGCTATAGCCCATAGAGAAGCCCATCTCCACCATACTAGAGAAGACGTTTTCCTACCACGAATGAGAATCCTGACACAGGCTCATCTTGGGGTGACTTCCAAAATCAAGAAAGGGCATAACCCCAGGATAACAATCAAGATAATGATTGTCGTCATGCCAAAGTAACCCAGACAATCAACACCATCTCGGGGGGCTTCGCGGGTGGCAATAAGTTTAGAAACGCCAGGAAGAAAGCACTCTGGGCTGTACTGAGTGTGACCTCCCTCTCAAGAACCAAATCAAATATTAGCATGAGAAATTTCCCTCCGATTTCATTCACTGATGAGGATTACAAGAGCATTATTCAGGATCATGATGACCCTATGGTAATCTCTGAGATAATCACAAACACCGAGGTCCGCCGAATATTCATTGATTAGGGGAGCTTGACTGACATCATGTTCCTAGACTTATTCAAGAAGCTAGGTTTATCAAAGAAATAAATGATCCCATACACAGGTAACCTGATCGAATTTACTAGCGACAAGATCACCCCGGTGGGATACATAGAAACATACTTGATCTAGAGGAAGGACTCTCTATTTAAAACCCTCAAAGTCAAATTTTTAGTGGTTGACTATGAAGTTCTCCGCACCCTACTTGGCCATGAAGTTCCTTGACTAATAGGATAGGGTCATCATAGTCAGAGGAGACCAGACCATCACTAGAAAATGCTATAATGAGATCCTGAAAATAGCCAAGAAACCTCAGACCAAGGACTAACACAACAACTCAACTTCAATCACTACAGACCCCGTCAATGTCCTCTTAACTAAAGTGGATGTTCGTGAGGAAATTCATGGTACACACCCTCAACCTGATGGAGAACTACAACCTTTCCAACTTAGTGCTAAACTAGACCAAGTCACCAAAATTAGAGGAAATCTCAATTAGGAAGAGAGAGCCTGACTAACCGAGTTTTTGGTGAGGAATAAAGATATGTTTTCCTGGACCTCAGTAGACATGCCAAGGCTAGACCCATAATTCACCTGCCACCGACTTTTTATCTCCAAGGATGCGAAGCTAGTGGCTCAACAGAAAAGAAAAGTTAGACTTAAGAGGCAAGAGGTGATCTAGAAGTAGGTGAAGGAGCTCTTAGACGCCGGATTCATTAGGGAAGTCTCCTACACTACATAGCTCTCTAATGTGGTCTTGGTAAAAAAGGCCAATGGGAAATGATGTATGTGTGTCGATTACACTAACCTTAACAAGGTATATCCAAAAGATCATTACTCACTTCCTAACATTGACAAGCTAGTAGACAACTCGTTTGTATTCCGTCTACTTTCCTTCATGGATGTTTATTTTGGATACAATCAAATTCATATAAAACAAAAAGACAAAGACAAGACCGCCTTCATAACCAAGATGGGAAGCTACTATTATTGCATCATGTCATTTAGATTAAATAACGCAGGGAGAAACTTACATTGATAATATAATTGTCAAGACAGCGGAGTCCAGTGACCACATTAAGTATTTGAAAGAAGTGTTTACCCAGATATAGAAGCACAACATGAGGCTACATCTGGAGAAATGCGCCTTTGGGGTTCAGGTTGGCAAATTTTTAGGATTTTTAATGACAAACCGAGATATTAAAGCCAATCCATAAAAATGGCAAGCCATCATTGACATTCGTAGCCAACAATCCATGAAAGAAACTGACAGGTTGGTTGGATAGCAACCTTCACGCATTTCCTTGACAAGGCTGCCTAAAAGTTTCTTCCCTTCTTCAAAACTTTAAAAAAGGAAAAGAATTTTGAGTGAACTTTAGAGTGCGAAGCTGCCTTTCAAGAGCTAAAGAAGATGTTGTCTGCACCACCAATCTTGACAAGATCAAACCCTAGTGAATCACTTTATGCCTATCTATATGTCAGCAACGAGGGGATCAACTCATTTCTAATAAGAGAAATTGAAGAAGGCCAGAGATCGATTTACTTTGTCAGTAAAGTCCTACAAGGCCCCGAGACCCGCTATCAGAAGATAGAGAAACTGGCTCTAGCATTATTAATTATTGTGCGAAGATTGAGATAATACTTCCAATGTCATCCTGTGATAGTGAGGACAGACCAGCTAATTAGGAAAGTACTGTATAAGTTAGATCTCACTGGGAGAATGATTGCTTGGTCAGTGGAGCTCTCTAAGTTTGGAATTACTTACGAGCCAAAACCAACAATAAAGGCTCAAGTATTATCCAATTTCTTGGTTGAGCTTACACCAAACTCTGCCCATCCTAGAGCGCATTCCTAGACCATATACTTGGATAGATCCTTGAATCCCAAGCAGAGCAGTGCTGAAGTAATGTTAGGAAACGAAGCCATCCTCGTGTTGGAACATTCTTTACAGTTTGAGTTTCCCACTTCAAACAACTAAGATGAATATGAAGCATGTATTGCAAGAATCAGCATGGCAAAGTAAATGGGAGCCACACACATCATTTTATACTGTGATTCACAACTGGCGACATCCCATATCCGAGGTGAATACTAGGCTAAAGAGCCCCTTTTACAAAGGTACTTAGCCAAAGTCAAGAAGTTGATGGAAAACTTCAACAGTGTTAAGGTGGAGCACATTCCTAGGGAGCAGAACTCCAAAGCGGACATCCTATCAAAGCTTGCCAGCACCAAGAGCCTTGGCAACAATAGGTCCATGATCTAGGACACCTTACTCAATCCCAGCATTAGGGACAATAAAGTCCTTTTGCTGGAAGATGACGAAACCATGATGACACCTATACTTTCCTACCTCCGCAATGGCTCATTACTTGAAGATCAAAAGGAAGCCCAGAAGATAGTATGAACAACGGCCTAGTACACTATCTTTGACAACTAGCTATATCATCACAGGTTCTCTTCTCTTCTCCTCAAGTGCCTTGATCCCAAGGAGGCAGAATACATCTTGACCAAGATTCATGAAGGAAGCTCTAGCCATTATCTCATTGGAAAGTCCTTAGCATGGAAACCGTTGAGGATTGGATACTTTTGGTCCACTATAGAAGCTGATAGCAAGGCACACATACCAAAATGTGACCAATGCCAACGCCATTTAGACGTCTATGTAGCACTACCAAAAGAGTTATCTACGATGTGCATCCCCTGACCATTCTACCAGTGGGCGATAGATATCCTAGGTCCCTTACCCCAAGCACTAAGGCAGATTAAATATCTAGTGGTGGTTGTTGACTACTTCACCAAATAGATCGAGGCAGAATCATTATCCACCATGACCTCTACATGAATCTAAAAGTTCATTTACAAGAACATCATCAGCAGGTTTGGAATCCTAGAGTCAATTGTCATGGATAACGGGACCTAATTCATAGATCAAAAGTTTAAGGAACTTCTAATCAGACTTAAAATCAAGCAACATTTCACCTATGTGGAGCATCCAAAAACTAATGAGTAAGCTGAAACTGCCAATCGGGTTATACTTAGAGAGATAAAAAAGAGACTTGATGACGCTAAGGGGAATTGGGTCGAGTAACTCAATCATGTCCTATGGGCATATTAGACCACGCTACATTCTTCCACTTGAGAAACTCCCTTTAAACTGACATACGATTGCGAGGCTATGATCTTGGTGGAAATAGGAGAGCTGAGCTGGAGAAAATAGAACTTTTCTGAAGAGACTAATCTGGACCTCATCCGCCATGAACTGGACATGTTGGAAGACCAACGCCGCATTTCCCATGTCTGAGAAGCCACCTTCAAATAGAGGATAGTTGCATGGTATAACTCTAAAGTGATTCTATGAAGATTTAATCCTGGCTACCTCGTCCTTCGTTGGGTGGATATCGGAGGGGAAAATGTAAAGGATAGGAAGTTAGCTCCTAATTAGAAAGGTCCATACATGATCGTATCCAAAACTAGTACATGAACCTACACTCTAGAAACCTTCTCTAGCAAATTGATCAAAAATTTCTGGAATGCATACAAGCTAAGAAAATACTATAGTTAATGTTTCTTGTTATTGTTACCATGAATAAATCAGATGTTATTTTTTCAAACACTTGTATACTTTATTCATCTACAACCCACAAGGTTACCACACCTTGGAGAGGTCCGAGGAATATAAGCTCTGAAGAAGATTAGTTATTTCGATATTTGTACATGATGGCCAGACAGGAGAATCCACTTAACCATTATCCAAGGTCAAATAGTGCATTCAAGGGTTTTCACCCGTACCCTAATGAGCCTGACTTTAACCTATAAACTAACTAAGTTTATAGAGGTTAAGTGTAGCCAGTTGTAGCCCGGGATAGTGGACTCCACACCATGAGGCTTCCATGTTAACTATATACCATAATTCCATGACTAGAATTAACCTATAAACCTAAAAAAAGATTTAACGCAATTACCATACTAAACCTAACCCATAAGCCTAGCAAAAGGTTTAACGTGGTTGCATGCTTTAGATCATTGCCCAAGATAATAAACATCACTCCAAGAGGTTTCCATGTCACATTACACCTAGAATTTGACTATATTTCTAAGCGAACCTAACCATCGAGATCGAGCTTTGGGCTCATCTCGGTTGGGAAAAAATGAGCGTTTGCTAAGTCTAAAACGGCCTTCAAGATCGAGTGTTGGACTCATCTCAGTTGAAAAGACAAGCAATTGCTAAGTGTGGAAGAAATACCAAGATCGAGCGTTGGACCTATCTCGGCATTGCAAAAGCAAAAATATGCCAAGTATAAAATAGAATCACTGAGATCGAGCATTAGACTAATCTCAGCGAAGAAAGGAAAAAAACATAAAAAATATAAAGAAAATTGCTAAGTAATTAAATTTAAAAAAAATAGCCCAAAATCAAGACTTGTCTAATTACAATTGTAAAAACCCACGCAGAGGGAAATAAAATGAAAAGCAATAAAGAAAAATAAAGTGTGGTCAATGATGTGTGTGAAACAACATCATGTTTTGTTCTTATTTTGCATGCATTCTTGAGCATTTTAGGCATTTTAGTTTTCCTTTTAGTTTATTTTTCCCTTAGTTCAGATAACTGCGGTGTTTTTAGTGTTGTTGTGCAGGATTAATGCTGAATTTTGCTTAGATTGAATGGAATGCTTGCATAATTGAAGTTGGAGCTTAACGGATATCAAAAAAGTGCAAAAAGACCACTTCAGAGGGATCCACGGCCTGCCCGTGGATCAAACCACAGTCATGGATCGAGCAGCAACTTGAAGAAGGAAAAGAGAGATTCCAGAGAGTTCCATGGCCAGGACGTGGAACTCAAATGACTCAGAATTGGCTTTTTGGCAGAGAGATCCACGGCTAGCCCGTGGAATGATCCACGGCCGTGGATCGTAGTACACAACAGTTTTTAAGTTTTATTTTTTATTTTTTTTGGGGCCTTTTACTCAATTAAAACCCTAGGGGTATTTATAGATGTTCTGAATACAGTTTAGGAATTCTAATTTTAGTTTGAAGGAGACATATTGGAGGCTCTTGATCTTCATCTTTCTCTCCTTTTCTCTCTTGGATTACGGGTTTGGATGTTTAGGAATATGTTTTCTGATTCTTTCTTCTCCATATCTGAGTAGTTTTCTTTGTTTCTAGGATTGGACAACGCCCTTTGATACTTTGATAATGATTAATTGACTTTGTTTCTCCTTTTATTAATCTTGAATGTTCTTTGATTCAATCCTTATTACTCTTATTCATGTGAATTTACTGGTTACTTATTTGCATCTCATAGACATTTAGGGACGTACTAAGAGGTGAACCCAGGTGTTGGAACCATGAGAATTGAACTTAAGGTCTAAACCACGAGAGTAGTTTTAGCCTTTTGAGGATTCAATGAATTACCACAAAGCGTAATGAGTTCAATTTAAATTCAATTACCATGAGAGTAGGAATTGGTTTAATTGGGCACAGATCTTGTATCTTGAGAAAGAACATTAACTAATTTAAGGTAATTCACCTTCAATTGAATTTCAGTTTAATAAAAGGGTTGTCAATTAGGATTTGTCTTGTATCATTGTGGTACCCCAATCTTGGAAGCTTTCTTGAATTTGAATACATTTCTTGATAACTTGTTATTTTTTATTCTAAATTTTGTACTTTGATTTTTATTTATTTAATTGCTTGTTACTATGTTCTTCTTAATCAACAATTATATTTCATTTTATTTAATTGAATTGAATTAATTAATTAATTGATATTCATAGACACAGTCCCTGTGAATTCAATTTTTTATTACTTGACAACGAAACTGTACATTTGCGGATTTCACACATTAAGTTTTTAGCGCCGTTGTCGAGGACTGTGTTTTTCTTGAATATTAATTTAATTTTTAATTTAATTATTTTAAACCTTTTTTTTTTATTTGGTTCTTACGTTCTTGATTTCTCTTTGACTCTCTGCAGGTAATTTCTCTTGTTTATGCGAAGTACTAGACGTTCCGGGACTCTTATTGAAGCAGATCATGAAATTGAAAGAACGCTTCGCAGAAGGAGAAGACAACAAAGGCAAAGAGTAGGAGAAATACCTGAACCAACACTTGTCATGGCTGAAGCTGAGGATAATAGACCGCTAAAAGAGTATGTAGCCCTTAATGCTCGGGGTTTGCAATCTAGAATTACTCGGCCAGACATTGAAGCTAGGCACTTCACCATACCTCCTGTCTTACTTTCTATGATAAGATAGAACCAGTTTGGAGGATTGCCATCAGAGGACCCGAATGATCATGTGGATATGTTCTTGGAGTTCTGTGAGACCCTCAAGATCGAAGGTGCCTTTATTGACGCTATTCGTCTCCGCCTGTTTCCATTGTCATTAAGAGATAGAGCTAGAGCCTGGTTGAAGTCTGTTCCCACTGAGACGATAACTACTTGGGACCAATTGGAGCAAGCTTTCTTGGATAAATTCTATCCACCTTCAAAGACTGCTCATCTAAGCATAAGCTTTGTTCAGAAAGATGGCGAGTCATTGTCAGAAGCTTGGGATAGATATAAGGCTTTGCTGGAAGCCTACCCACACCATGGGTTAAAAAAATGGTTGATCGTCCACACCTTCTATAATGGTTTAGAATATTCTTCGAAGGTGTCTCTTGACTCCGCAGCTGGTGGAGCTTTGATGAATAGACGGCTTAGAGAAGGTTATGAGATTATTGAGAGTGTTGCTTCAAATCATCACTAATGGGCCAATGAAAGAGGCCATAACCCGAGAAAACTCTCGGGAGGTAAGTTTGAGGTAGATGGTGTTAATTTAATCATGTCAAAATTTGATTCTTTGAATAAACATTTTGACATGCTTGAGAAAGCTCATGTTAATTCCATAGGTGCTTCTAACAATTTTTGTGAGATTTGTGAAGCGCAGGGACACATAGGTGTTGAATGCCAAGTTGGAATTGGATCCTTACAAGGTGCACCGATGGAGTAAGTGGAATCATGCCATAATTTCTATGACTTCAACCAAAAGGGGAGGAATGATCCGTATTCTCAAACTTACAACCCTGGTTGGAGGTCACATCCTAACTTCTCTTACCGGAATAGTTAGTACCAAGCTAGGCAAGGTAATGCTAAACCCTTTTCTAGAATCCCCCAGGTACAAAAATATAGACTTGAGTCTCTTCTTGAGAATTTTGTTGAGAATCAGTCTTAGCAAAATGAGGAGTTTAGGCACCATGGGTAAGTTGTGACTGAGACAATTAAAGAGTTGTCAACTAAGATTGACAATTTGGTAATTCATAATAAGATGTTGGAAATCCAGATTGCTCAACAAGCAAGCACTTCACATACGCAACAAGGTAAGTTTCTTGGTCAACTTGAAGTCAACCCAGACAATGAACATTGTAAAGCTGTGAGTTTGAGGAGTGGAAAGAAATTAGAAGATTCCACGGGTAAGGGGGAGAGCTAAAAAGATGAGGGAATTGAGGATAAAGAGACTGAGACACAACCCTTAGAAGAAGAGGAAACTACTGAGAAGGTTTCTAAATATGTACCCCCTGAACTTTACCAACCCCGGTTCCTTTTCCTCAAAGATTAGTTAAAGCAAAGTTAGATAAGCAGTTTGGGAAGTTCCTAGAGGTCCTTGAGAAATTATACATTAATGTACCCTTCACTGAGGCGTTGAAACAAATGCCTACCTATGCTAAGTTTCTTAAGGACATTTTGTCTAATAAAAGGAAGCTTGAGGAATATGAGACAGTAGCTTTAACTAAGGAGTGTAATGCTTTAATTCAAAATAAATTGCCTCCTAAGCTAAAAGATCCAAGTATCTTCTCTATTCCCTATTTGATTGGCAACACGAACTTTGACAAAGCTCTGTGTGATTTGGGGGCTAGTGTTAGTCTTATGCCCCTTTCGGTGTGTAAGAAGTTGGAGGTGAGTGAGTTAAAACCCATAACTATCTCACTTCAATTGGCGGATCAGTCCATCAAGTACCCAGTAGGCATCTTGGAGGATGTTCCTATTCGTGTTGGTAAGTTTTTTATACCTGCTGATTTTGTTGTGCTTGAAATGGAGGAGGATTCTCAAATCCCCATTATTCTTGGTAGGCCTTTCTTAGCTACTACTGGTGCTATAATTGATGTTAAAAATGGTAAATTGTCTTTAACTGTTGGTGATAATAAGGTTAAGTTTGATATTTCTAAATCTATTAAACAACCTTCTTTTGAGGACTCTTGTTACAGGATTGATTTATTGCACCAGGAGGTGGAAGAAGAGTCCACCATTATTCATTTGGAAGATCCACTGGAGAGATGCTTGGTTGGTGGCGGCTCTATTGATTCTGGAGGAGAGGTAGCTGAGTATGCACGCTTGTTGGAGGCAACCTCAAAAATTCCTCCTTACAAAGCCAAAGTGGAAAAGCATGAGTCAAAGCCTAAGTCTGAAGATTGGGAAAAGGAAAAGACTCATAAGGTAGAACTTAAAACTCTTCCTTCCATCCTCAGGTATGAGTTTCTTGGTCCCAACTCTTATCCTATCATTGTCAATGCTAGCTTGAATGAGTTAGAGACTGAGAAATTGCTTAGGGCTCTTAGGATGCATAGAAAGGTCATAGGATATACTCTTGATGATATTAAAGGCATAAATCCTTCCTTTTGTATGCATAGAATTTTGATGGAACCTGATCATAAATCCTCTGTTGAGCATCAACGTAGGTTGAATCCTAATATGAAAGAGGTTGTTAAAAAAAAGGTTCTTAAGTTGCTTGACGTTGGGGTAATTTACCCAATTTCTGACAGTGAATGGGTTAATCCTGTGCATGTGGTTCCTAAGAAAAGGGGGATAACTATAATTGAAAATGAGAAAAATCAATTGATTCCCACTAGAATGAACAACTTGATTATAGAAAGTTGAATAGTGCAACTGGGAAAGATCACTTCCTTCTACCCTTCATTGATCAGATGCTTGAGAGGTGATGCACACTTTTTTATTGTTGCATTGCAAACCCAAGTGCAGGTTGTCTCAAGTAATAAATTTCTCGGTGAGTCCGAGGTCGATCCACAGGGAATTGTTAAAGATTAAGGTGAAGTAAATATTTTATTACTACAGTAAAAATTATTTACTTGGGTAAAAAGATCCACTCTTAGTAAATAAAGGAAAAGTAAGATTAATTCTTTTTATAACTCAATTAGAATCCTCGCAACATGGAAGTTCCAATCGAAAAATACAACGTTAAAAGTCCATTAAAATAATATACGTAATTATATTATGATTCCTTTAATTATTACTACCACTTGTAAATGGGTTAAAGCATTCACTGTGCCAAAATCTTGTCTACAATAAATCAAGAACTCCACTTTACAAGGATGGAGTATTCCCGTCTGTCACCGGGATTTTAAATTATCAGAATCAAAATATAATACGTATAAAGAATATTAGAAAAATAAATCATTAAAGCACAAGAGAGGAATAAATCTAACCTTATTTTATTACCAAGAGCTTCACATTTTGACCCAAGTAGACTAAAACTTATTTACACATACTAAAAAAAGAGAAAAGAGAAAAGAGAGAGAAAAAAAAAGTGAAGGGAGATCAAAGAGAGCGGGGCACGCCCAAAAGCCTCTCCCAGTAAATCGCCCCCACGGAATTGTGCTCCTTAATTGCAAATACAATGCCTATTTATAGGCAATTGGAAGGTTACTTGTGCAATGCACAGTAACACACATGAAACGTCATGGATTACGTTTCTCTTTTCTTTTTTATTTATTTTTTTAAATAATAATTGAGTAAATACACAGCCGTGCGTCCAGTCATCTTTTCATTTTTGAGAGAAGTGGTCTTCATGAAAGTTGTAGGCCTGAATATTTGCTTTAAAATGGCTTTAGTTTCAGTCCAAAATCATGCCTAGAACTCAAGATATGGTCCAATTACTGCACAGTATTTAGACCCGGTTTCAGCTCCTCTATTCTGACTTCAAAGCTCAATATCACCTCCAAGGAGTCCGATTCCGAAAAAGTGTTCAACATGAAAGTTGTAGGGAATTGTCTTAGCTTTCCTAGAAAACCAAAATCACACCAATTAGATATTTGCAACTCAAATTATAGCCAGTTTACTAAACATTGCCAAAGAGATAATTACGGTTAATTTATGCAATAATTTATTTAATTGTCTAATTCGGCTTAAAATCATAAAATGTGTCAAAACTAACTTAATTAAGCCTAATTGAACCTTAAGAAGCCTAGTGAGAGGATTATAAAATGTATAAAATACAGTGTTATCAAATTCCCCCACACTTAACTTTTGCACTCCTGGGCAAAACACAAAAGACAAAAAACCAAGGAATAAAGAAAAACAACACAAACTCAAAAACTAAAAACTCCAAAAGATTCAATGACTTAAGAAGAACAACTAGACATTCAAGGATCAAAACATTCATGAGGTAACATTTCTTCGCATCTCAAACCAACAAGCAAGGAAACTTCAGTTGAAAAGAATGAATCAAGAATGATAGATCCTCACATAATTCATTCTCAATCTCTCAAGTGTTTAAAAAGGTTAGTATTTCACTCTATTCAACTTATGAATAATTGCACTACCATAAGCTTGCTTATCTTCTACTTCTCCACTACTCAAAAATAACATATATACACAAATCATGAGGACTTTAATCAAGGTTATAATGGGGCCAAGGTAAAGGTGGAAGTAATATAGATAAGATAAGTTAAATACCAAAGAGAATAAAAGAGCATTATGTTACAGATAGAGTGGAGAAGATGTTTGAGAACATTCAGTCTAAATTTCTTAAGAATTTCTTAGTTTTTCCTCATACAGGACAATGACCAATATCTGACTAATGTTTTGTTGAAGATCAATTGGTAGATTGAATTCCTTTAGGCTTGAACATTCTCCTTCTATTCCTATTATTTCCAATCATCCACCCTCATTCTAGGTATGAATATATCACATGGTGCATTCTTTTGATTGTACCAATAATCAGCTCTTTTTTTTATATAGAAACATTTTTTTCTTTTTCTTTTTTTTATATAACCAATCTGCACATGCACCCCCACACTTGTTCAAGAACTCATCAAATAACAAAGTCAATGCTCTCTTATTCCCTAAGGTTGGGTTAGAACATGGTTTTTCATTTAAAGCACGTAATGAGTTAGAAACAAAGAATAGTCAAATAAGCTCAAAGGGGTTAAATAAAGGAAAATATGTAAGGTTAGCTATTTGGTCAAAGTAGTTAATTCAAGAAAATTTGCCTCAATCATGTTTATGTATGCATGTGAAAATGTAGCCTCAAAAAGAATCAAAGCAAGTTCTAGAGTAATAATTTCATAAGTGAAAAAAAATCACACAAGAAAGAAGAGAATGGTACAGATGTTCAATCCATTCATTGATAGGCTCAAAATCTCACAAGGCATATATCCATCATTCTCAATCCACAAAAATTTTAACATCCATAACCAAACATGTGATGTTTAAGAAAGAAGACAATTAACTCAATCATGCAAATTTCCCTGAATCCATTTGCTACTTCTACACAAACAAGGTATTTACCCCAATCTAGATGCGTCTCAAGAGTAAAATTATAATCACAGCAAAATTTACCCCTTACTCTGTATCCTTAATCTGGTTTAGCTATTAGAAAATTACTAACAAACATATAAACATGACAAACATATTAATAAACACACCTCCTAAATTTTTTTTTCAAACAATTTTTACACAATTATTCACACAACAATTATTCACACAACTATTTACACAACTATCCTTCTCCCCAACTAGAATACAACATTGTCCTCAATGTTAAAAAATAGAAAGGAAAAAGATAGAAGATAATACACATTACGCAATTCTTGAAAAAAGCAACCTCACACAAATATAAACGAAACAAAGTATGACCAAATATTGAAATTATTTATACGGATGAAGTGTCTTGGTAGGCTTCATTTTCTTCTTGCTTCACACAACATTTCCTTCGGACCACTTCTTCTTTGAGTGCCTCTTCGGATCAGGCTATCATCAGAAGAAGAAATACAACAAAATATATACATGTAGTTGTGATTGTGGCTCACATCTTCCTCTGGTTTCGTCCGATGAAACGACTAACGCCTTCTATGAGTCGAGGATAGGCTTCCCATCCAATTTTCTTATAAATTGGCAAAAGCAGTCTTTTTGAGTCGATTCCCAAGGCATGTAACGCAGCTTACTTGCCTTTGAAGAGATTCCACAAATTAATAAATCCAAATTGCACAAATTCACCAGAATGCGTCTCAAGAGTCAAAAAGATTTCACCTAATGACTCCTTACTCAAATCATTCTTTAATGAAAAATAATTTATCTTTTTTTTTTCGAAAACCATCCACAAAGAACAACTTCGCTTGTTACAAGAAAAATTGACCATTTTGGCAAACTAAGACATGAAATTAAAAATTCATCAGAGAAAAAAAAATCATTAATAGGTGTAATTTAAAAAAAAATGAGCCTATTGTAAGTATGGACAAAACATTTTTGGCTCATTTTGAATTCTTGAAGCAACAAAATCCATCGTACCAACCTAGATTTACAAAAACTTGTTTAGAAAATTGACAAATGACCAAAAGGTCAAAATGAAGTTAACTATTTAAAAAGAAAAGAAAAACAAACACTAAGACACATGAAAAGAGAAAACAAAGTTTTTTTTTTTGAAATGAAAACACATGAAATTAGAAAACTAGGGATCAGACTTCACTTGATTCAATAATCTATCATAGACAATAGAATAGCTTTGGGACCTTTCTTTTAATTAATTTCTAATCATTCAATTTGATGGGGAGAATCAGTAATTTAAAAACATTTAAAGACATGACTTTTACTATATGGATTCTCATGGAAAAATACCACAGTTCTCCCACACAACCTATAACCTCCATTCCTAGATGATTATAAATCATGACACTTTATTATTTATGGTCTAGGTCATATGCAAACATTTCAGGTTACACATATACTTACTAGATCAATTTATGAGTGGCCAATTCATAAAAGCATTATGAACCATAATAAGTACTCAAATTGAATAGAAAAGAGTTAATTAAAATTCCAATCTTAATACATGTCAATTGAATCAAGTTATGTCTTCACCCTAAAAACACACAAATTAATTACACGTGACAAAATAGAAGAAGAAATAAAAAATAAAAAAATAAAAAATAAAAAATATATATATACAAAGGTGTGGTATAAATCCACCACCAAATAAATATTTACAAAGGTGTGAAATAAACCAACCACCAAATAAAAAAAATAACATAGGTGTGGAATAAACCAACCACCAAATAGAAAATTAAAAATGGTGTGGTAGAAACTAATCACCAAATAAAGAAAAAAAAAATATATATATATAAACAAAGGTGTGGTATGAACCAACCACCAAATAAAGAAAAAAAAAATATAAACAAATGTGTGGTATGAACCAACCTCCAAATAAGTTAATAAGCAAAAATAAATAAAAAGAAAAAGTTAATATGCGAGATAAATTAAAATGTTAGAAGCGGGTAAAGTAAAAAGTTAGATAGTTAGTAAGAAAGTTAGTAAGTTAGTGAGTTAGTAAACAAAAATAAATGACAAAATAAAAATAAAAAAATAAATGACAAAAATAAATGACAAAAAATAAATAACAAAAAAATAAAGTGCAGATAATAAAATACAAAAAATAAAGTGCAAAAAGTAAATTTAAAATATGAAAACTAAAGAATTGGCGAGCCAATTTTTTGCTCAATGAGAGAGAAGAGAAGAAGAAAGATTATTTTATTAATGATTGCAGAGAGAGATTAGGGAGAGTTTCCCCAAGTTAGTATGTACGAGAAAATAAAAATAAATAAAAGGGAGAGGAGTTAGGATGTACAAAAAAAAAAGGGAGAGTTTCTCCTTAAAAAGCCAAAAAATAAATAAATAAAAATAAAAGGAGAGAATCCCCCCACTGGAATATGTACAAAGAAAATAAAAGGGAGAGGTTCCCCATTTGTTAATATAAACAAAAAAATAAAAGGAGAATTAACCTAAGTGTACAAGAAAAGAAAAGGAGAGTTTCCCCCACGGAAAAGTTAAATGTAGGCTTAACTCATCTTTTTTTTTTTGGTTTTTTCTTTTTTTTGGGTGGTCACAGGTTGACCACCTTTTTTTGTTCTTTTTATTTTCTTTTTTTTAATTTTTTTACTTTTTACTTTTTTAAACTTTTTTACTATTCACACTATTCCACATTATTTATCCTATTTATACTATTCACACAAAAATATTTTTTTATTTTTTTATTTTTACTATTTATACTATTCTTATCTATTTACACACTATTCATATACTATTCACACATTATTCACGCTATTCACACACTATTTACTTTTTACTATGTACAAAAATATTTACACCAGAAATTTATTAGAAAACAAGTTCCAAGCGGCGCCAAAACTTGATGAAATTTGTTGCATTGCAAACCCAAGTCTGCTTGTCTTAAATTTCTCGGTGAGTCGAAAATCGATCCACATTGTTGAAGATTAAGGTGAAGTAAATATTTTATTACTACGGTAAAAATTATTTACTTGGGTAAAAAGATCCACTCTTAGTAAATAAAGAAAAAGTAAGATTAATTCTTTTTATAACTCAATTAGAATCCTTCCTTTCCAATCGCAACGTTAAAAGTCATTAAAATAATATACGTAATTATATTATGATTCCTTTAATTATTACTACCACTTGTAAATGGGTTAAAGCATTCATAAATCTTGTCTCAATAAATCAAGAACTCAACTTTATAAGGATGGAATTCCTACCCTATGATTTTAAATTATCGAAATTAAAATATAATACGTTAAAAATATTAGAAAAATAAATCATTAAAGACAAGAGAGAATAAATCTAACCTTATTTTATTACTAAGAGCTTGCACTTTGACCAAGTAGACTAAAACTTATTTACACATACTAAAAAAGAGAAAAAGAAAAAGAGAGAAAAAGAAAAGTGAAGGAGAGAAGAAGAGAGGAGGCAACGCCTTGCCCAAAAGCCTCTCCCCAGCAGCGTCTTCCCCCCTGGAATTGTGCTCCTCAATTGCAAATGCAATGCCTATTTATAGGCAATTGGAAGGTTACTGTGCAATGCACAGTAACCTGAATGAAACGCCATGGATTACGTTTCTCTTTTCTTTATTTATTTATTTATTTAAATAATAATTGAGTAAATACACAGTCGTGTGTCCAGTCATCTTTTCATTTTTGAGAGAAGTGGTCTTCATAAAAGTTGAAGGCCTGAATATTTGCTTTAAAATGGCTTTAAAAAATCATGCCTAGAACTTAAGATATGGTCAATTGCACAATATTTAGACCCGATTTCCTATTCGACTTCAAAGCTCAATATCACCTCCAAGGAGTCCGATTCTGAAAAAGTGTTCAACATGAAAGTTGTAGGGAATTGTCTTAGCTTTCCTACAAGACCAAAACCACATCAATTAGATATTTGCAACTCAAATAATAGCCAGTTTACTAAACATTGCCAAAGAGATAATTACGGTTAATTTATGCAATAATTTATTTAATTGTCCAATTCGGCTTAAAATCATAAAATGTGTCAAAACCAACTTAATTAAGCCTAATTGAACCTTAAGAAGCCTAGTGAGAGGATTATAAAATGTATAAAATACAGTGTTATCAAGAGGCTAGCTAGGCATACATACTTTTGTTACTTAGATGGATATTCGGGATTCCACCAAATCCCTATCCATCCTAGTGACCAGGAGAAGACCACATTTACTTGCCCCTATGACATTTTTGCCTATAGGAGAATGCCATTTGGTTTATATAATGCCTCTACTACTTTCTAAAGATGCATGACTGTAATATTTTCTAAATTTATTGAAAACATCATGGAAGTTTTTATGGATGATTTTTCAGTATATTGTATTAACTTTGATGATTATTTGTTCAATTTGTCTAAGATTTTACAGAGATGCGAGGAGGTTAATCTTGTCTTGAATTGGGAGAAGTGCTATTTTATGGTATAAGAGGGGATAGTGCTTGGACATTTGGTTTCTGGAAAAAGAATTGAGGTGAATAAGGCCAAAATTGAAGTGATTGAGAAATTGCCTCCGCCGGTGAATGTGAAGAGAGTGCGAATTTTCTTGGGACATGCCAGTTTTTACTAGAGATTCATCAGAGATTTTTCTAAAATTGCTAAACCTTTGTCTAATCTCTTAGTAAAAGATGTTCCATTTAATTTTAATAGTGATTGTTTGAATGCCTTTTGCAAGTTGAAAGAAGCTTTGATCACTGCTCCCGTTTTACAAACTCCGGATTGAAATCTACCATTCGAGGTCATGTGTGATGCTAGTGACTATGTCATAGGAGTTGTTTTGGGGCAAAGAAAAGACAAGAAAGTGCATGCAATTTATTATGCTAGCAAGACACTATGGAGCTCAAGCAAATTATGCCACCACAGAGAAAGAGTTGCTAGCAGTATTCTTTACTTTTGAGAAGTTCAGGTCCTATCTAGTGGGTTCAAAGGTGACTGTGTACACTGACCATTCAGCACTTAGGTATCTCATGAGCAAGAAGGAAGCAAAACCTCGACTTATCTATTAGATTCTTCTCCTACAAGAGTTTGATTTGGAGATTCTTGATAGAAAAGGGACAGAGAATCAAGTGGCAGATCATTTATCTAGGCTTGAGCAACCGGTGATTGGGAAGAACGATTTACTTATTGATGATTCTTTCTCTATGAGCAATTGTTTGCAGTGTTTGCAGAGAATGCTCCTTGGTATGCTGACTATGCAAACTACTTGGTTAGCAAGGTTCTACCTCCTGAGCTTAACTATAAGCAGAAGAAGAAATTCTTCTCATATCTGAAAAATTTTGTGTGGGATGACCCATACATATACCGGAGGTGTGTCTCCTAGGAAGAGGCTCCGAGTATATTGAGTTGTTATCATTCTGCATCCTATGGAGGACATGATAGTGCCTCTAAGACGACAGCCAAAGTTCTTCAATCTGGTTTCTTTTGGCCTCATATTTTCAGAGATGCTCAGAATTATGTGTTATCATGTGATCCATGTCAGAGAGCTGGAAGTATCTCCAAAAGGCATGAGATGCTAATGAATACTATTCTTGAGGTAGAAATCTTTGATGTTTGGAGAGTTGACTACATGGGCCCTTTTCCATCCTCTTGCAATTACAAATTCATTCTTGTAGCTATTGATTACGTATCTAAGTTGGTGGAGGCTATTCCATCTCCAACAAGTGATGCAAAGACCATAATCAAGCTATTCAAGAAGATCATCTTTTCAAGGTTTGGAGTTCCTAGGGCTGTGATAAGTGATAGAGGTTCACATTTCATAGAGAGACAATTTGAGAACCTCTTGAAGAAATATGGAGTCACTCATAAGGTTGCTACACCTTACCATCCTCAGACTTCTGGCTAAGTGGAGGTATCTAATCGAAAGATAAAGAGTATTCTGGAGAAAACTGTGTCTAGCTCAAGAAAGGATTGGTCTTTGAAGCTTGATGATGCTCTTTGGGTTTACCGCACTGCTTACAAGATTCCTATTGGGATGACACATTTTTGACTGATTTATGGGAAGCCCTGCCATCAACCCGTTGAGCTTGAACATAATACCTTTTGGGCTATTAAGCTTTTGAATTTTGACTTAAAAGCGGTAGGAGAAAAGAGAAAGCTTCAACTTCATGAGCTTGATGAGCTGAGATTGGATGCTTATGAGACTGCCAAGTCATACAAAGAAAGAACCAAGAGGTGGCATGACAAGCATATTCTTCGTAGAGAGTTTCGGGAAGGAGAACTGGTGCTTCTTTTCAATTCTAGATTGAAACTATTTCTCGGAAAGCTTAAGTTAAGATGGTCAGGGCCATTTTTGGTGAAGAAAGTGTTTCCCTATGGTGCTGTGGAGGTTTGGAATGAAGAGCGAGGGATTTTCAAGGTTAATGGTCAGAGGTTGAAGCACTATCTAGCATAGGAGCAACTTGAGAAGAGGATGAACATTGCCCTTCGTGACCCAACTGCAGAAGGATGAAAGCACAGGAGTCGAGCTTATGACTTTAAACAAGCGCTTCTTGGGAGGTAACCCAAGTTTTCTTATTTTTTCTTTTTATTCCTTCTTTTTCTTTTGATTTTGTGTGTTAGATTGTTGGTTTGATGTTTGTCTCATAGATTTTGTCTAGGTTTGAGTTGCTTTGAAGCTAAATTTAGAAGAATAGTGAAGTCAAAAGGTTCCACACCCAACCCATGGAAAATTCCATGGCCATGGAATGCAAACCAGAGGAATATGTAAAAGTCAGAGAGATCCACGACCTGGCCGTGGATCCATCCATAGCCGTGGATTGCAGGTCTTCAAAAAAAAAAAAGGAGAAAAGTCAGAGAATTCCACGGCTTGGCCGTGGATAAAGCCACGGCCGTGGACTCTGATTCAAAAAAAAAAAAGAGGGCAGAAGTCAGCAGCTTCCACGGCCTGGCCGTGGAACGATCCACGGCCTAGCCGTGGAATGATCCATTGCCTACAAACCTCCACGGTACCGTGGATCGCTATTGCCAGTTTTAAATTCCACGATCTCTCTCCCCCCTCCTTCATTTCACTATTTCACATTTGCTTCTTCTCCTTCTTCTCTCCCTCAACCTCCATACCCATCATCCTAAACCTCCATTACATCTTATTTCTCTCACAACCACACATTAACCATCTTCTTCCTCCCTCTCAAAGCCATCCCTTCACCCATATTCTCCCTCCTTCTCCTTCTTCCTTCTTCCTTCTCCACCATAGCCACCATAAACCACTATACGCAAACCTTCTAAACCTCTACTTTACTCCACAAACCACCTTTTTCTTCTATTTTTATACTATTTCTCACCTTCCTAACCTCTACCCAACCACTCATTCCTTCTAATTTGGAAAACCCCAAATTTGGTAAAATTTTCCCTAATTTCGTGAATACTGCTGCAATAAGGGGATTTTTGCTTTGTGTTTGCTGTATTGGTGTGGATTAGCAGAATGGCGAACAAGCATCAGCAGGGTCAGGCTACTGATGGCCGCCTACAGACCTTGGAGGGAACGGTTCAGAGTATGGCTAGCATGGTCTAGGCCATTCATAGTTGGCATTTGAGTCAGCACCATTTTCCTTCACCGCAGTGAGTCCTTTTCTTTTCTCCCTTCTCTTGTTATAGATTTTTACATTGGGGACAATGTAAGTTCTAAGCTTGGGGGGTATTTTCATATTTTTATTTTATTTTCATTTTCATTTTCGATCATTAGTTTCATGCATTTTCATGTCTTATTTGTATTGCATTTTCATGTTGCATATGCACACCATCATACCTCTCGATTATTTTTGGTTGAACCTTGTGGCCCTCTCTTTTTGGGATTTTGAGATGGTATTGATTTGGAATCCAATTTGTTAATTCTTGTGGTAGGCAACAGGCATTATTTTAATTGATAGTAGAGATGATCTTTTGATAGTTAATAATTAACATATGTTATCTGAATTTGTGCTTCTCATTGATTTTTGAACCTCTAAATATGAGTTTTGAGCCTATATGGGATTTATGCACTTTATGATTTTTGCTCCCATTCTTTGTATTGAGTGACAATTCCTCATTGATCATGTGCTCTAGAATTTGATTTGAAACTATTTTGAGGCGAAATTTTTGTTTGCATGCTTGAATGTGATTAAGGCATCTTAGGTATTTTTCTGGCCTTCTGAAATTGCTACACTTTCATCCACTAGTTGCTCATTTTGAGCTTATTGCATAATTATTTTTCTTGATGCCTATGATGATACATTGTTGGTAATCATTTAGAATATTAAATGGAGCAATGTGGGTTTGAAAGTTGTGTTGGGAATTATAAGTATTTGAGCTTTCTCTTTCTCAAATGAAAAAAAAATGAAAAAAAGAAAGAAAAATAAAAGAAACATCATGAGATGAAAGCCTAAAAAGAAAAGAAAGAGAGATAATACTTGGAAATGTGGAGTTATGATCCTGTTTGAAAAATAATACCTTTGCTCCATTTATGTTCTATTGGATTTCTTGTGCTTATTGAAAATTTTGATGAGCCCTTTGTGCATACCTTCCTTTCTCTACCTTACCTAACATCATTCCCATGGCCCCATTACAACCCTTGAAAGACCTTTTGATTCTTGCATGCATGCTGATTATTAGTGAAAATTTGATTTCTTATCAAGCATATGGAAGTGCATTTTCTTTGAAGGATTTTGAGCGTATTGTTTTCACCCTTAAACACTTTGAGTGTGGTTAGTGGAGTGAACTTAATTCAATCAGTGAGGATGCATGATTTCTAAGAACTTAGCCTCTAATTGGACTTGATTTTGATTACCTATCAGATTCTTGGTTTGCCTTAGCCTATTGCTTGGATAATTGTTTCCTCGGGTTCCTCATTCATTATTGTCTTTTCATCCTACTTTTTGGTTTGGCCTTAGTTATTGCTTGAGGACAAGTAAAGTCTTAAGCTTGGGGAGATTTGATGTGTGTGAAACAACATCATGTTTTGTTCTTGTTTTGCATGCATTCTTGGGCATTTTAGGTATTCTAGTTTCGCTTTTGGTTTATTTTCCCCTTAGTTTGGATAACTGCGGTGTTTTTGGTGTTGTTGTGCAGGATTAATGCTAAATTGGCCTTGGATTGAATGGAATGCTTGCATGATTGAAGTTGGAGCTTAACAAATAGTAAAAAGGTGCAAAAAGACCATTTCAGAGGGATCCACGGCCTGCCCGTGGATCAAACCACGGTCATGGATCAAGTAGTAACTTGAAGAAGGAAAAGAGAGATTCCAGAGAGTTCCACAATTAGGCTGTGGAACTCAAATGACTCAGAATTGGCTTTTGGCAGAGAGATCCACGGCCAGCCCGTGGAATGATCCACGGCTGTGGATCACAGTACGCAGCAGTTTTTAAGTTTTATTTTTTATTTCTTTTAGGGCCTTGTACCCAATTAAAACCCTAGGGGTATTTATAGATGTTCTGAATACAGTTTAGGAATTCTAATTTTGGTTTGAAGGAGGCACATTGGAGGCTCTTGATCTTCATCTTTATCTCATTTTCTCTCTTGGATTACGAGTTTGGATGTTTAAGAATATGTTTTCTAATTCTTTCTTCTCAATGTCTGAATAGTTTTCTTTATTTCTAGGATTGGGCAATGCCCTTTGATACTTTGATAATGATTAATTGACTTTGTTTCCCCTTTTATTAATCTTGAATGTTCTTTGATTCAATCCTTATTGCTCTTATTCATGTGAATTTGCTGGCCACTTATTTGCATCTCATAGACATTTAGGGACGTACTGAGAGGTGAACCTAGGTGTTGGAACCATAATAATTGAACTTAAGGTCTAAACCACGAGAGTAGTTTTAGCCTTTCGAGGATTCAATGAATTACCACAAAGCGTAATGGGTTCAATTTAAATTCAATTACCACGAGAGTAAGAATTGGTTTAATTGGGCACGGATCTTGTATCTTGAGAAAGAACATTAACTAATTTAGGGTAATTCACCTTCAATTGAATTTCAGATTTAATAAAAGGATTGTCAATTAGGATTTGTCTTGTATCATTGTGGTACCCCAATCTTGGAAGCTTTCTTGAATTTGAATACCTTTTTTGATAACTTGTTATTTTTTATTATAAATTTTGCACTTTGATTTTTATTTATTTAATTGCTTGTTACTACGTTCTTCTTAATTAACAATTATATTCCCTTTTGTTTAATTTAATTTAATTAATTAATTAATTAGTATTCATAGACACAGTCCCTGTAGATTCGATCTTTTTATTACTTGAAGACAAAACTGTACACTTGCGAATTTCACACATCAATCAAGCATCTTCCGGGGTCGTCTCCTCCACCTTAGCTTTCGTGGTCCTCATCTCTGCCTGCCCGTCCTCCGAAGTTATGCCTTCCTCTTCTCCACCATTAACCCTCTAAGTAACTTAGTCGTTAGGAGCAGTCAAGGGAACAACAACATCAATAATTTGACCATCCCGAACTAGCTTCATTGAACTAATTCCTTCTTCATTAAGGTCCGAGTTCATAAGGTGGAGTTGGGCAAGAGCGTTTACGAATGATTCATCCATAGACTTCGACCAGTCATCTTCAAGTTCTATATTTTCTTCATTTAGCTTAGCCTCGATCTGACGGAGAATTTCATTTCAGTACAAACATCAGCAAGGGTAGACTCGATGGAATCCAGATGTTCTTTGAATGTGTTCTCCCGAGCCACCCCTTCAATGAGTTAGACTTGAAGCGTGTTTACCTTGGTAGCCTGAGCCCGAAGAGTAGTCACCTCGACAGCATCCTTGGTAAGGCAGGTGACCTTGTTTTGGAGCTTGGCGATCTCATCCCCACGGAAACTTAAACTCTTTATTTATTTGAGCCATCTGCCTATCCTTTTGGGTGACAGTCCGCCTAAGATTCTATTTCTCACCTCGGAAGGCGTTGAGCTCTCTCTCCAACCATTGAGCCTCTTGAATGGACTCAAAGGCCCCCTCCATAAATCGGAGGACGAAGGTGTTGCATAGACACCAGATTTGTGCTTCTTGGAGGAGCTTCATCATATCATGCTCAATGAGCATGTCAACATTAGCGAGAGACAGTAAGGTGTTCTCAATGATCCTTGTTAGATCAACCTCATTGGACCTCATTGACCTAAAAGAAAAATGCAGTGGAGCACCCTCCGGGATGACCGACTCCGTACCGGTTGGAACTTCAAAAGGAGTAGCCTCAACAGTCGGCCTTTTCCCTATTTGATCCCTCCTGTTCTTGGCTCTTCTCTTTCGAGGTCGTAAAGGCTATGTAGGAGAACCGGGATCCACCTCTTGAACCTTAGGTGGAGGCGGAGGAACTACTATGGTCATCCTTAGAGCAACTGTTGGGGCCTGGGATTTAGAACCAGCTGTCCTAGCCACTAAGCATTGAGCAAGACGTTCAAGTCTAGTTGGGGGCACCATACTTTTTGCAAAAAGAAAACAAGTGTTACAACACTTAGAGAAATTGGAAATACAAATAAACTAGATGTATTTAGGACGAGATGCCTAGTAAAGCTTTTACAGAGTTGCTGGGCTCATCCAAGATATCTTTACAGTAAATGGCCCCTTTTGTGTCAGCCCACTCCACAAGAAAATGAAGGACCTCAACATCATCAAGAGCTCAAATATCAGAGTTTCAATTTCTTCAATCCTTCGCTCCCAAACAGCTTTGGTCCAGTATAAGTCCAAATGAGGTTCATCGTCTGAGTTAACAAAAAAAAGGAGTTAACCCTTGAGACCCTTCTATTCTGAAAAAGTCCTTTTTAAAATTCTTAAAGAACTCTTGGTATGGCTTGAACACTTTGCGTCCATCTTGCACCCACAGAATGACCTACCCTTTTTGTTGGTTATTCCCGGTGGGTGAGAACCAGGTAAAGAGGAAGAAAAAGGATTTGACTGAGTAAGGCCACTCAAAAACCTGACATACGAGTTCAAATGCCCAGACCAATGCCCATGCGTTTGGGTGAATTTAAGTTGGTGCCACACACAGATGGTTAAGGACATCAATCTTGAAATTGAAGAGCGGAAGCTGAACCTTGATCCTCGTGAAGAGCGCCTCGTACATATAAATGAAATGATCACCTTCCGTCTGAGTTGAGCAGACTCTTTCTTCCTCAAGCGGATGGCAGACGACAGATGGCGTACTCCTTATCCTTCAACCCATCCATGGTCAATTGTAGATATTGATGTTTTTCATAAGCATCTCTAGCACTTATGGCTCTTAAAGGAGTGCCCAAGACCTCTCGGCCAACCCACTGATATAGGTTGACATCACGAGGGAAGTTAAGCTCCCTGTATTTTGAAGGTGCCGTTCTCTAGGTTCGGGCTATGACGTCATCTACAGAGGATGCACTTGTGTTAGTTTCAGAAGACGATTCACTAGGGTTTCTTAATTCTAGCATAAGTTTGAAGAGCAGGTAGGTTGGCCCCTGCCTTGCCAGCTCTCTAACATGATCCGTTCCCCGAATTGCCTCTAAGATCCTCATCGTCGTCAAGGAACTTGGACCATCAATAGAGTCCCTACTGTGGGCTTGAAGCCTCCGCCGTGGCTGAGGTAGTGGAGATGGCAGAGAACTCAGAATCTCTACTGATACACCACTATTCTGTATTATTTCCTCACTCCTTAACATTTTCAGAAAGAAAAAAAGGGTGGAGATAGAGAGTACCTTGAGTTTGAAGGGTGAAAAGAGCTTGAAAAAGGATGGAAAACACCAACAAATGCCGCATGTGCTCACCACAAATCGCCTGGTTCGCTAGAGAAGAAAGTAAAAAATGTGAGGGAAGGTGAAAAGTGGGAAGGGAAAACCCCCACTCCTATTTGTAAAGGGAGGAAAACCTCCCCAACCATTGTCATGAATGGGGGTATATATGTCTCTTCAACCATTATTTTGAAACTTGAAAACAGTTATTCATAACGCCTTCGTTTTGAAATTTAAAAATGGCTAATCTTGACGTTACGAATCCCAAACGACAACTTTGACTATTCTTCAACCACGTGGCGTACTGTTTCTAAACAATAGCATTTGAAAGGAAAGAGCTTAGAATAATCAGAATTGAAGCGATGCATGACGTTTCAGATGGACACCCAAGCCGGACCATGGGCTTTCATCAAGATATCACGGTAAAACCATAATATGGATCTCGATTTCAAACCAAATTACACTCAGATTGGATGAGCCCCACAAACAAATTTGTATGGGGGCAATCTACTACGTATCTCAGACAACAGTATGATGACTTAAGTGGAGTAATTCATTTCGGATCCCAGCCTTACTCATTAACACCAGGGATATACTATGACACATCTTGGACCTCGGCCCTTAGGAAAAAATATCGCGAGATCTGACATTTTTATATGACTTAAATCCTTTTGTCCTCGGCGTGCTGTGTACTCCTGTTGAACTCAAATATCTTGATACTTAACTGTCACACCTAAGCGCCAAGTTGGGGGCAATATTCTGGACCGGGTTATGAGTTAACGGTTCAGGAGCAACCCATCCCACCAGAATAGTACCTAGATATTTATACATGTTATTAGATAAGTACATCTACCTATTTATGAGGAACAAATATCTCACAGAATCTCTCATAGATATGAACACTAATTACATGCCACATAAATAGGAAAATTAATTATAAGAGATAACAATCTCATGGATTCTAATCCTAAATAACAACATTCAATTCAGATTGAATTATGATTCTTAACACCCAAGACCCTTCTATAAATACCCTGCATGGTCTAACTCTTGGTATGCATCTAATCAATTTCTTGACACTACCATCCTTATGCATGGTCTAATTTGAGTGTCAGAGTGCCTTTTTTAAGTACCCACCCCCCGTCACACCACTACTGCAGCTGTCATGCCAAGGAGGTTTCCACCTTCAACCACCTACTTAGGTAACCTTATGAACTTTGTTCAGAACACTTTCAATTTTCAATGTAATCTGCCACCCACTTTTGTCATTCATCAAACATCTCCAATATTTATGAGAGCAAAGGAAAAGCCACCTTTCCTATCCAGAAGAAAAACCATTGTTCCCATGTAAAAAATATCATAAAACGAGAGCAAAAAGAGAGCAGAGGACATTCGTCAATGCAGGAGTGAGAAAGAGGTTGAAATGCAATTCCCAGTTCGACCACGGCGGCTAGCAGGGGCACGGATGCCAGTAGAGAATGGCTAGCTTACATGTTTCCTACTTTATTAGGTCTTTGCTCTTGTAGTTGCATCAAGCATTTATCTCCTCTTTCATTTTTTTTTCATTTGGTTTAACCCGAGCTGAGTCACTTTTTCAGTTGAACCATCTATTTTTGTGAAACCTAATTGAGTCAACCCAGTTTTTACCAAGTTGATTGCATAACCAATCTAAATGGTGACTTGAATCGATTAACTGACTTGTTCGACCGGTTCGAGTTTAATAATTATGATTATTAGATTTATATACATTTCTATTCAAGTGGCTGCTTGTGCCGTTCCATCGTGGTATGAACTAATAATTAATAAGCATGAAGTTTTTAAACAAAATTAGTTAGAATATGTTAGTTGCACAGAATTTTTAAATCTAGATCTAATCCATTATTTTCTTTCTTTCTACATGTTTCTCATCGTACCAACAACTGCTATCAAGGGACGGATCCAAAACAATTCTCATAAAGGGGTCAAAAGTCATTAATTACATTATCAAGTATATATCATAGACATCGTATATACCAATAAATGATTTTGAGGTAGTGACATTTATATTTTACATTCTAACCTTAACTACCTTGTTCTTTTTGATAGGTATAGCAAATTCTTTTCTTTCTTTTAATAATAGATTCTTAATCTTAACAAGTGTTACATTTAATAAGTAAAATTTTATTTTAAAATTAACCTATTTATATAAATTTAATTTATTCAGATAATATGATATTTGCATCTTACATTTATTAAAATGGTTACGACATGAAAAATTAACTTTTTAATTTCCTTGTAGAAACTTTTATGAAAAGAGTGAAGAAAGAGAATAAAGAAAAAATATTAAATATTAAAAACATCACATTAGTGGTATCCTCTACATCATTGGTAGCTTACTGGCAAAATAAAATTCTTTTACATAAAAATTTAAGAAAGAAGAATAAAATGAAACTAAAAATGAAATGAGTTAGTGAATGTATTGTATAAAAGTTAAAAAATAGTAAAAAAAGAGTAAAAATTATGGCATCAATATATATATATATATAATGTCATTAATTATTAAATATATATCAAGTATAATTATTTTATTTTTATTATTTTTATCTTTTAATAAATTAGAGTATTAATACTTTAAAAAAAAATTAACATAATAAGGAGAACATGGCCCATGCATGCTCCTTTAAATCCATTACTGCTGCTATCCCTTATGAGAGGGATCTGAACATATATATATATATATATTGGTTACAGGATCTGTACATACTTTTTTCTACACAAATTTCTTTTCCGAATTTAGTCCACCCAATTACGCCAATAAATTATTGATAGGTCATTTCAATTATGTTAGACCAATTCTTATATTAATAATAATTATTACTTAAATCGACAATGAATGGATGATCAGCGAGGGAAAGAATATTCAAAGGTATATACAGAATCTTATGAATGTTTCCATGTGGGTAGGGTATATTCATTCCATATATCTAAATCATTTCCACGCTTCTATGACTTTATGTCCTCAATTCATGCCACATGGATGGGACACACTCGAAGTCAACTTAATTTTTGTGAGACATTTGCGGATATAGTTAAAATTATGGGCCTCAATAACAACTAGAATCGTTTGAATACACTTAATTTTTAAAATAAGTATATATATTTTAAAAATAAATATTTTAAAATATTTTTAAATGTGTTTGAATGTCATCTTTAAAAAAATATAAGTTAAAAAAAGTAATTCAACCACTTATTTTAAAAACTAACAATCCTTAACTTTTAAAATAAGTAGAAAAATAAGTAGTTTTAATGTTAGTGATTATTACTACAAGCACTTTTTAAATATTACATCTAAATACTTAATAATTTTTTTTTTAAAAATAAGCTTGTTTAAAAAAATAACTTTAAAATAAATATTTTTTCGTAAGTGTATCCAAATAAGTCGAAGTCAAATTGATTCATTTATTGAACAAATCAATAAAGAAAAGTAATAATGGAATCACTATTTTTATATATCAAACATCAAACATATTATTAAGAGTATGATTGGGACAATTTTTTTTAAATGAAATCGAAATGAGAGTGGGTTTGAAATAGAATGATTATTCCTAAAATTATGATCACATTCAAATTTTAAATATTTGGACCAATGCTATATCAAATCATAAACTAGTTAGTATTTTTTTTCATTATTTTTATATTTGATACATGAACTAAAATGGGATGAAACTGTACACCAAAAAGGGGGGGAAAATATGTAACTGTATAATTAAACAAATATGTAACGTAAGGGTTCAAGATAAACAAATGTATTGTATTCTGTAAAAAATATTCACAACTCTATGAAGGAATGGAAGAATGGTCATGTAACATTCTTTTTCGCAACAAAGTAATTATATTCCTGAAGAGTTTTTTTTATTAAAAAAATGTCTTAGACTTCGTGTGAGGGATTTGATTACGGAATTAAGCAATCTAAAAAAAAGATTTAATGTAGGGCTGAAAAAATCTTAGTGTTTAAGGCACTTGAGCATAGAGTTTAATATTGAATTTTTTTGGTACATAGTTTAATATTGATTTACTACATGTAAATTTTTTTTACATTATTATTTAATTATATATATTGTCAACTGGTCATATCATTAGAAAATTTCATTTAATATTCTAGATAATTATTATCAACTAAACTTTTTTTTTAACTGGATAATCAATTTTTTTAATAAAGTAACAATAACACGAATGATAATATTAGAAATTTCATTTTTACATGATATCAAAATTGAATTGACTCGCATAATAATATAGAAATAGAATAATAATTCTAACGTCATATGCATAGTACAAATACAATGAACGAAAAAGGTTAATATCAAACTTGGCCATAGACCTACGATATTCAACTCCAAGAAGTTGGTCTAGTGTAGCCTGTACTATTAGATGTATAGTTATAAGTTTAAATTGTAGTTACGTCAATTACTTGAAATTATGATATAAGCAATATTTTTATGAATTTTTTTAATTTGGCTTGACTTTAACTAAATAAAAAATAATAATAAGATGAGTGCAAATTAGTCCAAATATCAGATGCCACCATACCGCAATAAAATAAACCTACAATATTTTCAATTAATGTATTGTTCCAAGAAATGGCATTATCATTCAGATTAAGATTGAATTGGCGTTCACATATAACTCCAGTTTTTTTTTTTTGTAACAATAATTCCAAATTTATTAATTCCTTCCAACATTGGTATTGGCAACTTTTAGATTCCTTTTAATTCTCCTAATAGGCACCGCTAACGTTTTTAAATCTCAATAGGCACCGCAGAGTTGCTCAATATATTCACCCAAGTAATAACAGTTTGTATACATGTGTTTTTTTTTTGGGGTAGATGCATAATTTTTTGTACACGTGTGTTAACACCCAAAAATTTTGGATTAGATAAAGTAGTCGATGGAGAATATTGAGTCATCAGCCAGGCATGAAGGAGGATCGACTAAATTGACTTAGGGAGCTACTAACAAAAGTGATGTAATGTTAGGCCAAATTCATGGATTGGGCCTAAGAGTATGAATCGAGAGGCTGTGAATCAAATCAGATAATGATGATTGACTCAGTCAACTAGAGTTCCAAAAAAATACGGGCGGTTAACTCAAGTGATCTTGTGAACATTGGGGGTTGTTGGGAATTGGTTACAATGTAGATACGCGCAAAGGATGGCCAATATCCACTTCCCGCATTTGTTGGATGACAAGATTAGTTCCTTGACTAATACATTCAGTGAATCTAGAGGAATAGGATAAAGGAATTAGCTGAGGACAAGTTAGAGGGTTTGTAAGTCTTTAGCCACTAAGTTTGGATGAGTAACATATTTTTAGATTGTGGTAGATAATGTATAGGGCCACTAGCGACACAATTTTAGTGTATAAATAGCTATTGAGAAATCAAATTCTATATATGACACAATCATCAGACCAACATATCAATATATCAATCTTTCCTCCATTTTGCCTATTATTACTTCTGCTTTAAGTACTACAATTCTTTATTTTTCAGTATCTCTTGCTTCTTTTTTCATTTATGCCCATAAAATTACTTGTCATTTTATTGCTTGTAAGTTCTTACGCAAATCTGCAATCGTTAATTAATCCAGTAGAAGTCATTTGGCCATTTTTCAACTAGGAGCTTTCTATTGTTAACCTAGGAATGCACAGTCAAGGAATAGAGTCTCTTCTTAGGCATTAGTCTTTTGGTTATTAGGAATTAGATGTTATGCAAGTTAGTTGAGTCATTCAGCTAAATAGTTAAAGTTATTCACAAAAATATTTTTGGCACGCCCAGTGAGACCAGGAAAATAATGTAAGAAAATTTCTGTCACCACAACACGATTATAGCTGGCGTATGCACTTATAATCTGGAAAGACTACAGGTGATATGAATCCATCTCAATCTACAACTAAGAAGAATGGCAAGCGGAAGTCCTTTGGGATGCCTACTTCTCAGAACATGACTTCTCGGCCTTTTGGAATACTATTTTCTCAACCAGTTACCACTACGACTGTCGTCCAATCCAATTCGGTGACCGAAGAAGTTCCTAAGCAAGAGCAGCCCACAATTATGACTACCTCATTCATCACGCAGCAGATAGACATGGGTTGAACGACTTGGTGTACCAAATGTCTTGATAGCTCACGAACATTATTGAACCAATGGTGAATAATGAAGTCCATAATGTCCGCAAATAGGAACAAATGCTATTCAGCAAGGCAAAAAAACAGAAATAGCTTCCTCTTCTAGCAATCGGCCACCTCTTTAGCAAACAACTCTAGTTTATCAAACTCAGCCTGTAGGATGTGTTGGTGGGCAACCATCGTTGGATTCAATAATTCAATAACCGACTGTGCAACCGTTTGTTCAGCAACCCTCCGTGACATCAATGGTTTAATTAGTGGTACAACCATTTATTCAACAGTCTTCAATTTAGCCGATAGGGCAACCAATAGGCCAACTGTAATACCCTAAATGATATGTTAGACTTGTGTATGTGTTCAAAAGGTAGCATATGACTTGTTTAACATGCATGTTTATTTTTGTGACAAACTGAGTTATTTAGCCACTTAGTTGCAAATCAAAGTGTGAAAAGTTTCTTAAAATGACTCAAATAATAACATAAATTGCTTAGATGAAGGAAATAAATATGGATAATTTATTTCTAGTTCACAAATGTATGAAATAAGGTATAGTTAAAGTTTCAAGGTAAACTGAGTTAGTTTGGCATTTTTAGGCATACTGGTTGTCTATTTAAAACCGGATTGACTAGCAGCAAATATGGAAATATCAGATAATGGTGAAACAACTTTTTATATGAATCTTAGTATTTATTTTAAAGTTGTTGGAAGTTAAAGATTTTGAATTAGCTAAATCTAAGTATTTTTAGCAGATCATGATTTATCAGTTATGGTTTAAAAGTCTTTTGCCTTCTCTTTTATAAGCCTTATTCACGACTCTTTGTTACCAAAAATAGAGGCAGGAACCGTGAGAGAGAGAAAGAAGGAAAGAAGAGGAAGAAAAGGCTAACGAAAAGGAATAGAGAAAAAGGAAAGTTAAGGGCAAAGCCAAGGTTTGAGGAATCAACCAAGCTTGAAGCTTCATCCAGCTGCCTGAGGTAGGGGTTCTATGCTCATCTTCATCTATTTTCATCATTTTCACCATAGTTGCATCTTTGGTGCTTAATATGTCAAAATGAATTCTAGAGGTGTTTGATGTGTTTTGCTTGTATGATTGTATTTCGTTAGTCATTTATGACTTGTTCATAGCATAAGTTGAAGTTAAAAACTTAGAACATCTTATCTAGACCTTTGATGCACAAAAATGGGGTTTTAGGTCAAGTATGGGGGGTTTTGGTTCATAATCCAAATTAAGAGATTTAAGTTAATGATTTTTGATTCTTATATGTTAATTAACTGATTAGGGACTTAGAATCACTTAGAAACTGATTTGGAATAACCAAAATCCATAAAGAACCAATGGAACAGCACCACAGTTTTGCAGAATTCTGCAGAATCTGGATTTTACTATGCACATCGCGGTGTGAGGAGGTTACGCCGTAGTATGAGGTTGGTTTTGTTACGTGCGTTGCGGCATGAGGTGTGTGGCACCGCGGTGATGTGAGGCTAGGTCACCGCGGCGTGCCCAAGTTGTGCCATAACGTGAGGCCCAGAATTGCTAAAAATGTCATTTTTAATGTTTTTAAGTTCTTAGCTAGATGGAATCATTGGTATATGTTTCCTAAAATGTGTTAAGGCATAAATATGGATATTTTCAAGAGAAAAATTATCACCTAGCATAGATGGAAAAGTTTAAACCTTTGAGGATTCAAGAGTTATGGTTTGCTTTAAGTAAGTATCTAGTACCTTAAGCCACTTTTGTGATAATGTATGTCACTTAAGAGCATAAGTGATGAGTTGGTGTTTAGATATATGTATGATGGGAGGATTGGTAGTATTGATCTTTGTGAGTATCCTTTGATATTGTACACCATCATTAAGGCCAAAGGAGATAAGTGGGGAGTCTGTAAGGTTCTTTTGAACAATGATTCAACCTGAACTTTTCAGTGTGCCAAGGTACGTGTAATGTGAGGATGAACTTTCCCTCTATTTGCCACAAGATAGTACACTAAACCAGTATTCCTAAGTTTAACATCTTAGTTCTAAGTTGAGCTAAGTATGTCAGTATGAATGTATGTTTAACTTGGTTCTTTAGTTACTAAAGTATAACCTTGTTGATGCTTTAAACATATCTTATTTAGTATGTGTTAAGATTATGTTTATTATGTTATGTATGACTAGTTTTGATTACTCATATTGAGAAATATTGTTTTCTCACCCGTTATATTATCATGTAATTCCAGATGAAAGTTTTTCTAAGAGTAAAAAGAAAAAGGAAGCTAAAGAGTAGATTAGCTTTATGGTTTATTTACAAATGTTGTATATTTTAGTATTTCTTTTGTAAGCTACCCATGATGTAAAGAGTTATCTAATACTTCAAGCCTTTGCTAAGACTAATGTTATATATTTATATGCATTTTGTTATGAAAAGTACATTTTTCACATTTTATATGGCTCTCTATAATGTGTCTAATGAACATTATGGATATATGTATTAGTTTAATAAGTAAGTAGTGATGTTGTAATGCTAAGTATCTCCACATACTCTATGTATATCAGGATATTAGTTTTAGGATGTTACATTATGGTATTAGAACAGTTTATCCTGTTGAGCCTGGGTATGGACTGACTATCCTTAGGAATATTAGGAGTTCCTTTTTAGGAATTGTGCTTTTCTTGCTTCATATGTTAGATGTGATGGTAGAATTGCATGATTTGCCTGAGATTAGTTTATTATTAGCTATTGTTGCACATTTACATGGTATTGAGACTGTAGCTCAATATATGTTATTTCTGTGTGTACAAGAAACTATAGCATAAAAAAGGCAAACTAGAGGAGTAGGGAGCTTGACCCCACAAGGTCCAGATATGGACGAAGCTTTTATAGCTATTGCCAATGTTATAACAATGGTGCATAAAAGGATGGAAGCAAATCCACCTCAGCAACTCCATCACCTGAACAGTCAATTCAGGAAGTACAACATGTTGGAAGGAATCAGAACTTCCAAGACTTGTCAGCTTTTCGTCAGATGAACCATCCACTGTTTAAAGGCGAGTTTAATCCTGTTAAAGTTGAAGAGTGGCTCAGTGAGATGGAAAAGATCTTCGACGCAATGGTTTGCTCAGAAGAGCAAAAAGTGGCCTTTGCCTTATGTATGTTGAAGGGTGAGGCGGAGCATTAGTGGAAAAGTACTAAGAGGGTGCTAGAAGCTGCTGAAACCCAAATGTAATGGGAAGTCTTCAAGACAGCTTTCCTAGAGAATTTTTTCCCGCAAACTCAACATGGTGATAAGGAAGTGAAGTTTATGCAGTTAAAACAAGGAAGCATGTCAGTAGGCCAGTATGTGGCCAAGTTTGATGAGTTATCAAAGTTCTCTTTGCATTTCTGTTATCATCCGGGCGAGAAATGACAATGTTTGAAATTTGAAACTGGTCTAAGAAGTGAGATCAAGAATATAGTGAGACCTATAGAGATTAAGGACTTTCTTGCTTTGGTTAACAAGTGTAGGATTATGGAGTACTGTGCTCACAACTCTCATTTAGAAGAAAGGGTTCAAGACGTCCTGAAAAGGAAGCGGGAGGATGACAAAAATAAGCTGGGTGCCTCTAAAATAAGCAACCATAAAGGAAAAAGGCAAGAAAGGATCTCAAGTACCTTAGTGTACTAAATGTGGAAAAACATATGGAGACAAGTGCTTGGTAGGCCAGTCTGTATGTTACGCATAACAGCAGCTAGGACATTTCTCAAAAGATTATCCTTTGAAGAAAGAAGATGCGCCTACCCCAAAGCAGCTAGCCAAGGGATAAGTTTATACTCTAGGCGAAGCAGAGGTGGCCCAGTTTTCTGACTTCATCCAAGGTAAATGCATAATTCATAATCATCTTTTAAATATCATGTATGATTCAGGAGCATCCCACTCATTTGTTTCTTATGATTGTGTAAGGATGTTGGATTTGCCTATATCAGAGTTACCATATGACTTATCTGTTTCCACACCCACTGGTAAACCACTCATAACTTCAAACGTGTGTCTTGACTGTTGTATAAGGATCGAGGATAGAGTTTTCTTTGTAAACCTTATCTGTTTACCCCTTGTGGACATAGATACCATTCTTGATATAGATTGGTTGTCGTCCAATCATGTGGTTTTAAACTATTTAGATAAGACCCTAGTTTTTCTGTCTAATATTCCTACCAGAGTTGTTTTTTTTGAGTCTGTCTATCTCAATGCTAATCAGGTCAATCATTGTTTGGTAGAAGGAGCTCTAGGGTATGATATTCTTTTCTTATTAGATGTAGAGGTTGAGCAAAACCTAGACAGTATACTTGTGGTAAGGGAATACCCTGAGGTGTTTCTGAGTGACGTATAGGAGTTTCCACCAGAGCAAGAAATAGAGTTTACTATAGATTTAGTGCCGGGTAGAGGATCTATATCTATAGCACCCTATAGGATGGCAACTCTAGAGTTAGTAGAACTCAAGAAACAATTAGAGGAATTGTTGGATAAGTAATTCATTAGGCCTAGTGTTTCTCCATAGGGAGCACCAGTGTTACTAGCGAAGAAGAAAGATGGTACCATGAGGTTATGTGTTGACTACAGGAAGTTGAACAAGGTAACCATCAAGAACAAGTATCCATTGCCTAGAATAGATGATTTGATGGATTAATTAAGAGGAGATTCAATGTTTTCCAAGGTTGATATGAGATATGGGTATCATCAAATAAGGGCTAGGGGAGAGGATATCCCTAAGACTGCCTTTAGAACTAGGTATGAATATTATGAGTATCTTGTGATGTTCTTTGGGTTGACAAATGCTCCAACAGTATTTATGGATTACATGATGTCGCAACCGGGATCGCGACGGGACGACCAAAAAAGATAAAATCAATGGAGTCGCCACCAATGTTTATTTAAATTGGGAAAACATTAGAAAAACCCTTTTATCAGGAAAACTGGTCTTTTGAAAATGAGTTTGAGTCCGGGAGTCGATTACAGATAGGGAAGGTGTTAGCACCCTATACTGCCCGTTCCAAGAACGGTACCTTATGTTAGTTGTGCAAATTTTAATAATATCAAATATATTTATTTTAACCCTCTAAACAAAAGACTTTGTAATTATTTATTATTTTTTTAATTTTTTATTTTTTGAAAATAAATAAAAGAAACAACCAAATTATGAAAATTTATTTTTTTGGCTTGACAGAATAGAGATTCTGCTCCTACGTATCCTCGGGTGCAATGAGGAACTCAAAGTCACGTAGTTCTTTATAAAATAAGTATGAGTTGGTTGATTTTATTTAAAAAAAAAGATTTTGTTTGAAAGCGAATCCATTTTTGCACAGATTCAAGTTAGCACTAGGCTACTCAATAAACCCTTATGATCCAAAAGATAATGAAGATAGCATCCGCTATTCAATCATCATCATTGGTCATTGCATGGATTAAAAGATTTTTTTTTGCCATTTTTATATTCTTTTACCCCTTTTTTTTTTCCAAAAAAGTATCCTTATTGCCTTAATACGAAATGGGCAGCAGCCCACGAGATTCAAACCCAAATCCCAAAAGACAGTCAACAATTCAAATTTAAAAAGAGTTTGAAACCTTGAGCACCAATTAACAGAGCACATATAGAGGACGTTTGGGGAAGGATTTGGAAATTGGTTCGACGGTCGGTTTAGGGAGATTGAGTGATTCTGTTTTCCAGTTCGACAGTCGGTGGGGATAAGGATGGGATGGATTCGACGGTTGGTTGAAAAGGGGCGATGGATTCGACGGTCGGTTGCAAAGGGATTCAGGAGTCCGACGGTCGGATGGGACGGAGTTTGGTTGATGGTGTGAAGGTTTGGATGGGTTGTCGGTGAGGGGTAGTAGGCGGGTGTGGTTCGACTGGCGGTGGTCGATGGTGTGATGGAGACGAGGCAAGGTTGTTAATTGGCTGTTTGGGGATGATGGGATCACGGTTTGGAAAGTGGGGTCCGACGGTCGAATGTGATGGAGATTGGTTGATGGTGTGAAGATTTGGATGGGTTGTCGGTAAAGGGAGTGGAGCTCACGGTTCGACGGTCGGTTCGGTTGTGGTTCGGTAGTGTTTGGAGAGGTTATGGAAACCGCTTGGGTGATGGGGATTATGGAGGCTTTGAAGATAGTGAGTATTTTGGAGGTGAAAGGAAGTGGTCGGATTTGGGGTTCGACGGTCGGGTATAAGTTGGTTTTTTTTGAGGTGATTTCGGGTAATGGATGGTTGAAGGATGGTGGTGTGGGTTCACGGTAATAGTGAGAGGGGATGGTGAAGGTTGGTATATGGGGATTCGACGGTCGGTGGGGGTATGATGGTTGTTGGTTCGACGGTCGGTGCAGAGGGATTCAAGGGTCCGACGGTCGGTTGGTTGAAGGGAAAGATCTGGCTTCTTGGGTTTCGACGGTCAGTGAGGGTGTCTGAGAGGATGGTAACTGGTATTGGTCGGTGAAGGTCACTGGTGTGGTTCGACGGTGAGGGTGTCGGTGAAGTTGGTCGGTGAGTGATGGTAACTGGTGTTGGTGAAGTTCGACGGTCGGTTTAGGGGGATTGGATGGTTCGACCGTCGGATATGATGGAGTTTGGGGTCCGACGGTCGGTTGGTTGAGGGTCCAATGGTGTGGTTCGACGGTCGAATGAAGTGAAGGTGGGCTTTGTGAAGGGGTTGAGGGTCACAATGGTGTGGTTCGACGGTCGAATGGGGTGAAGGTCAGTGATGTAGTTCGACGGTCGGTAGAGGGAATGATGGTATTTTGTGAAGTGGTTCGACGGTCGGTGCGAGAGAGATTCGGGGTAGTTCGACGGTCGGTTAAAGGTATGATAGATCCCATGCTTGGGTTCGACGGTCGGAAAAGGGAAGGATGTGGCTCTTTGGATTTCGACGGTCGAATGGGGAATGATGGTGTTTTGTGAAGTTATTGAAGGTGGTGGTTACGGCTTTCTGGAGATGAAGATGGATTCTTTGGTGGTTTGAGAAATGTGATGCAGAAGGGGAGGAGTGTCAGTGTGCGTATGGTGCTCATGGCTAAAAAGAAAAGGAAAAGAAGATGGACAACATAACTAACCAGCCAATATCCAAGCATGCATTTAAACATTACATTTTTACTCACAACAGTGCAAGGATAGTGATGAGAAAGGGCTTACCTCTTCTGTGCTACCAATAACACACTCAACTTCAAAAAAAAGAATCAAAAATCTCTTTTGTTCCCAGCAGCCTCCCCAGTATTCTTGCTTTTTTCTTTTCTCAGCTACCAACAGAGATCAACTCAACATCAATCTTCTTTCCTTGGCTGAAGATGGGATGATTTGGGGAAGATAAAAGATGGTGGTCGTGAAGATGGAGATGGTTCACGTTTTTTTTTTTGAGGCGAAGATGAGATGAAGGATGATAAAGACGATGGTCACAGTGGAGAATGGGTGAAGGTGCTGTTTTTTGGTGATGAGGGTGGTGAAAATGGAAGATGTTCTTCTGGTTCTTGAAGGTGAAAAATGTGTGAAAAAAAAGACCCCCCTTTTCTGATACTCTTCTCTTTTAAATACCTCCACCCTTTCATCATTTCTCCCCTGACATTTCCTTCTTTTTTCCTTTGCGTGAATCTCCCTACGTTGAGCCCCCCATCCTCCTTTATCAGAACCTTTTCTTTCCTTTCCATCCTTTTAACCCCTGACATTTCCTTCTTTTTTCCTTTGCTGCCTCAATGCATTTAATGCTTTCTTCTTTACGTGTGCAGGCATAAGGTATTAAATGCAATGTCCCCTTTTAAAAATTTTCATTTTAAAATATTGTAATTAAGTATAAAAATTTTTATGGACAAAATTGGGTATCAACAGCTGTCCCCCTTTGCTTTACATTTAACATAAATGGGAAGCAAAGGAATTGATTTAATTTTGTCCATGAAAATTTTCACTTCTTTTTTCTTTTCTTTCTCTTTTTTTTTTTAAATGGAAAGCAAATTGACGCAAAAAGAAATGACATTAAATGAGGTAGAAAGTTTGCGGAGTAAGGTATCCGCTGAAACTTGACAGAAAAAGAAAAAGGTGATCGGGCACAAGGCCCCTGCTTGCTTTGGAAGCGATGGGTACGAGGACCCAAAAAACTAAAAAGCAATGGGCGCGGGGACCCAAAAAGAAACACAACGGGTGCGGGGACCCGAAAATTAAAAGACAACGGGTACAGGGAACCCGAAACTAAAAGACAATGGGTGCGGGGACCCGGAAACTAAAAGACAATGGGTACGGGGACCCAGAAACTAAAAGACAATGGGTGCGGGGACCCGGAAACTAAAAGACAATGGGTGCGGGGACCTGGAAACTAAAAAACAATGGGTACGGGGACCCGAAACTAAAAGACAATGGGTGCGGGGACCCGAAACTAAAAGACAATGGGTACGGGGACCCTGGAAACTAAAAGACAATGGGTGCGGGGACCGAAACTAAAAGACAATGGTACGGGGACCCGAAACTAAAAGACAATGGGTGCGGGGACCCTAAACTAAAAGACAATGGGTGTGGGGACCCGGAAACTAAAAGACAATGGTGCGCGGGGACCCTAAAACTAAAAGACAATGGGTGCGGGGACCCGAAACTAAAAGACAATGGGTGCGGGGGCCGGAAACTAAAAGACAATGGGTACGGGGACCCGAAACTAAAAGACAATGGTGCGGGACCGGAAACTAAAAGACAATGGGTGCGGGGACCCTAAAACTAAAAGACAAAATGGGTGCGGGGACCGGAAACTAAAAGACAATGGGTGCGGGGGACCCTAAACTAAAAGACAATGGGTGCGGGGGACCCTAAACTAAAAGACAATGGTGCGGGGGACCGAAACTAAAAGACAATGGGTGCGGGGACCGGAAACTAAAAGACAATGGGTGCGGGGACCTGAAACTAAAAGACAATGGGTGCGGGGACCCTAAAACTAAAAGACAATGGGTACGGGGACCCGTAAAACTAAAAGACAATGGTGCGGGGACCCTAAACTAAAAGACAATGGATGCGGGGGCCGAAACTAAAAGACAATGGGTGCGGGGACCGTAAAACTAAAAGACAATGGGTGCGGGGACCCTGAAACTAAAAGACAATGGGTGCGGGGACCCGGAAACTAAAAGACAATGGGTGCGGGGACCCGAAACTAAAAGACAATGGGTGCGGGGGACCCAAAAATTAAAAGACAATGGGTGCGGGGACCCGAGAAAACCTAAAGACAATGGGTGCGGGGACCCGGAAACTTAACAGACAATGGGTGCGGGGACCCGAAAACTTAAAGACAATGGGTGCGGGGACCCGAAAATGAAAAGACAATGATTTTGTAAATGCATGCGATGCCAGAGATGGTGCATGATGCAATGGATGATGATGCAATGGATGTGATGCTTGAAGGCAATGCATGTGATGCCAGAAAATGATGCATGATGCAATGGATGCCCTACTGTAGGAGTCCTCATGAACCAATTAAGTAAGCAATTTTTTTTTTTTTTTTTTTTTTTTTTTTTTTTTTTTTTTTTGCACATCGAGCTTTTGTTCCGCAACCCTTAAGGACTTTTCCCCACAGCAGGGTCGCGATTGAACAGCAAAATCTGTTGATTGGCCTTATGATTTGTCTAGTCATCCTTTTTTCTCATCAACACTTAAAGGGCCTCGAGCCAGAAAACTTTATGCAATGGGCCTTTAGCCTAAAAACTCATGAAGTGGCCTTGAGCCCAAGAATTCGTACAATAGGCCATGAGCCAAAGAAGTGAATGTACTTGAGGAACCAAGCGCTTCTTGGAAAACTTTGACCAACCAAACTCATATTCAAAAGGGATCATTGTTGAATTTCTCATCATTAAATATGGCTGGTGTAGAAGCTTGTGACTTTCTTTCCCCAAAAGTTCCTATTTCCACCGGACATACTTCAATATGAATTAGCCATTGAGGATGTCATTCCCTTCATCGATTGAAACTCTAGAGCTCCTTTGGCTTGAGTTGTTCATCAAGAGGCTACCATTAGATGGTTAAATTGTACTATTGTGCTCATGTTCACCCAACCTGAAGCATCATGTACCAGATATACATGGATTCAAAAGTACAACATGAAAGAGATTTACTACCAGAGTGACCTTTTTTGACTGATTTCAGGAGTATGACTACACGAAGGATATTTACAAAGGATAAAAACACAAGTAGTGGAATATTACAAAAGTCAAGAGGTTTTTCTTTTTTTTTTTTTGCTTTTTTTTTTTTTTTGCCTCTCTTTTTTTTTTTTGCTTTTTGGACCCAGGTTTGGATGTGATTGATCTTTACTTGACAACTGGACATCATGACCATTGTTTTATCAGGTATCTACAAGAATATGCCCCTGTGTATGGTATCAAATGAATTTGACTCAAGGTATGTCCTTTGAGAACAAAGATGCCCCAGTGTAGGCCATTTGACAACAAAAAATGTCCCAGTGAGGAATTTTTTTTTGTAAGGCCCAAGTAAGACAAAGCAAACTGTCCCAGTTTAGAACTGAATTGAACATGGTAGAGACTTGTCCCAATGTAGAGCCAGTTGAACTAGAAGATTTGCCCCAGTGTAAGGCCAAATTGAACAGGGTAGAGACTTGCCCCAATGTAGAGCTAGTTGAACCAAAAGATTTGCCCCAGTGTAGGGCCGAATTGAGCAGGGTAGAGACTTGCCCCAATGTAGAGCCAGCTTGAACACGACAACAATTTGCCCTAATGTAAGTCCCTTCTCTCTTTTTTTTTTTTTTTTTAGACTGCCCTTGCAGGTTTTCAGCCTAACAATTTCATTTTATTTTATTTTATTTTTTTTAAGAGCAAGGATTGAAAATTCAGCAGTGCATAAACTTTTTGTCTCAAAATTAAAGTTGATGAAAATGAAAACAACCTTTCATTGATCAGAATGGACTTTTTAAGGCTTGTAACGTGGCCAAGGTTAGGGTTTATGAAATGAAAGATATAAGGCTCAAATAAGTGTTTAAAGGTTAAGTGGGACCAAGGATCCTTATTCAAACTTAAACTTTTCCAATTGCTTTTACGCATTTAAGCACATTTTTCTCTTATTGCTCTCCCTCTTTTTTGTTCTCCATCATTGTTCAAACTTGAACTTTGTCAAATTTTCTACTTTTACTTTCCGCCCCTTTCACTCTTCTTCATTTTCCCTTTTTTTATACTTCAAAATAATCATCATGACAATCAACCTTTGTTTTATGTCATCCCCTAGTGTAGGGGTGATCCTTGTCTAGGGTTTATTGAAGAAAACCTTCAAGCTCAGAATGGGGTAACGATGGATAATGAAAAGATGAATTCTTGTGAGAGATAGAGAAATATGGCCAATCTTCATTTCAAATTTTGATTGCTCATTTTCAAAAAATTTAATTTAGAGACAAAAGGATAATACACACCACGTAATTATTTATTTGCTCCCTTTATTTTTTTTTTTTTTTTTTTTTTTTTTTTTTTTTTGCGAAGAACACCTGCACACATAGGCCTTATGACCACAAATTTTTTTTTCAGAATGAGAGTCCTATGGGATTCGACCTAAAAGAAGGCAAGTAAAGGGAAGAAAAGGAAAGATCTGGCAAGAACATGAGTGCAAGAACATAGGAAAATGAAACAAGGTAAATTGAGATCCACACAAATCCATCACATTAATGCTTCAAGCAAGTTTACATAAATTCAAAAACCCGAATGGTTTTAATAATTGAACAAGCTTGGGGTCAGTACAATTAAACCATCATTTCATGGCAACAACTTAGTAAACAAATCGAATACTAGTCGCTCAAAATTTCCCAAGTCTAGCGGACTTTAGGGTACAGTTCATTCTTAACGGTTAGAAAACCGAATCACCACTTTGTCAAACTTTCTAAGGTCAGTCCCCCGATCAACCATTGTAGGCATTCGTTCCTATTGCGTATAGGCATGTGTAGAAACCTCTGACAATGCTTGGTGGTTTACTATTTAGGTAACTCATTGTTACCCATGAGTTTTTCTAAAGCCCCATTTAACTCATTCGACTTGAAGTCCACCCTCAGTCGGTTCAACATTTTCCATACTTGCCTGTCCGTCATTCATTTGGTGCAGTCTTCCCTTTTTCATTTCCCTTTCAATCATTTCCCCAACTATCACAATATCAGAAAAGTTCGACGACACACTTCCAATCATATGATCATAGAATGGTGCGTGCAGTGTATCAGTGAACATAGCAACCATCTCTTTTTCTGACAAAGGGGGTTCTACTTGTGCAGCTATTTCCCTCCACCTCTGAGCATATTCCTTGAAGGTCTCAGCATCCTTCTTAGACATGTTTTGCAATTGCATTCTATCTGGTGCCATGTCAATGTTGTATTTATACTGCTTTACAAAGGCATCAGCTAAATCCTTGAAACTCCTTATGTGGACACGCTCAAGATGTGTGTACCAATTCGAAGTTGCCCCAGTTAGGCTGTCTTGGAAGAAATGGATTAACAGTTTGTCATCGTGAGCTTGTGAAGTCATCTTGCGAATGTACGTTGTCAAGTGATTCTTTGGACAAGTAATCCCCTTATATTTATCAAAATCTGGGACCTTAAACTTTGGGGGAATGACAACGTCAGGGACAAGACAAAGCTCAGTAGCATCCTTGAGGCCATAACAATCTGCTCTTTCAATGACCCGTATTCTCTCTTCCAAAGTTTCAAACCTCCTTTTGAACTGAGGATTTTCAGCAAAAGAATTCAATGGGTATTGAGGCGTGACAGTAGGGACAAAATGTTGTACTGGTTGAGTTCCACTGGTACCTGGGTAATGGGCATATGGTTTGGCTGTAGTCAATGAGTTCGAAGCAGGCATGCCACTGTCAAGGGAATTAGCAACCCATGGTGCTACAAAGCTGGAAGGGAAGCCATATGGTGGGATGAAGAAAGGGAATGGGTGCTGTATTGGCGGGGTTCCATTAGCATTCAGCCGAGTGACTTGAGTTTGGGTAAAGTTCAACAGGTTTGAATTCGGTGTCACTGTTGGCATGCTATTACCAGGGGGATTGGTGGTTAATGATGGTACATAGCTGGGATGGAAGCCATAAGGAGGGAAGGGTGGCACTTGGATTTCTTGAGAACTGGTGACTGAGGGTTGAGTAGTGATTGGCATCACAACTCCTTGAGGATTGAAGCCTTGGTATTGCAGAGGGGTTGGAGAGAAACCAGACAGGTGAGGAGGTGTGGTCGGATGCCCCTTGTTTGCCACTGAGGGATTCCCATTTGTGCTCCTTCTATTTTTCATAGACTGAAGCATCTCCATCATCTTGGACACTTGCTCTTTGAGCTGATTCACCTCATCCTTCAACTCTTGAATTTGATCTTTTTCATCCATGATCCTAGCCTGGGAATGATCCTGTAAGGGTATTGCGGAAGCAATTTGTCGTTATAGTGCCCATTTTTCTCTTGGTGAAACATGATGTGAATATGCAATTATCAACATTGACTGAACAAAATTGGCAACATGCATGCATGCAAAGTATTATGCAAATGAAATTTTTTATTTTATTTTTTTATTTTTTTAAAAAGAATGCTATGAATGTCATGGTAGTGCAAAATGATGTATCTTTTTCTTTCTTTTCCCTTTTTTAGAGTCAGGAATGCGATGAAAATGCAAGATGATATTTTTTATGGGGATGTAATGCAAATGCAAGATAATGTATCTCTTTTTTTCTTATGCTAAGAATGCTATGAAAATGCAAGATAATGTATATTTTCTTTTGTTTTTGAATGCTAAGAATGCTATGAAAATACAGATGATGCTTTTTTGTTAGGAATGTTATGAGAATGCAAGATGATGTTTTTTTTTTTTTACTTTTTTTGATGCTAGGATTGTCATGAAAATATAAAGTGACGTTTTTTTTTTCTTTTTTTTATGAATGCTAAGAATGTAATGAAAATGCAAAATGATATATCCTCTTTTTTTTTTTTTAGCAAGAATGAATGACATGAAAGATAGATGAATAATGGGAAAAAAAAAATGCTAGGAATGAAAATGCTATATGATGTATCATTTTTTGTTGATTTTTTTTTTGTGCCAAAAAGAATGCAAAGATGAATGACATAGGGAAAAGACAGATAAAAAGAAAAGTATACTCCATTTGTGTCCTAATCAGGTGTAACCTAAGGAGATGGATGACTCTAATTTTATGTCATTATGTTCAATCTGCTAATGCAAGGCTTTTCGGAGACATCTATATTCTAAAAAGTCATGGTCCCCAGATTGCCCCTATCTCGAAGATAAGGATCCAATTCATGAATTAATCACAAGTAGGGATGAACCCTCTCAATATGACTAGTCCATGATACTTGGTAACAATCTGAGTGGTGTCTCAACAAATGTCAAGTGAGCACAAGGCTCCTCAATAACAAAAGTCGACCCCCTCCAACTCCTCGGGTTCGCACGGACTCGCATAGAGCCCAAAAGTGTGTGAGGTAAGTGATTAGTGACGTGTGTGAATGAGCATAAAAACCCGTACAAAAACTTAAAAGACAAAAATACCCCTAACCAAAGAAAACATATATACAACAACAACCCGTGATCATCTACCCTAGAGTTTTAACAATTAAGTACAAAATATATATACAAGCCACAATATACATGAAATAATCCTATCAGATATTTACATAAAAGTACTAAATAAAGTACATTTACAAACAAATAAGAAAACAAGAACAAAGACAAAGAGGGTAAAATAAATAAATAAAAGATTATTAAAAATTTGCACAACTAACAACAACAGGCCTGACTCTCTGAAAGTCCCCAGTGGAGTCGCCAGCTGTCGCAACCGGGATCGCGACGGGACGACCGAAAAAAGATAAAATCAATGGAGTCGCCACCAATGTTTATTTAAATTGGGAAAACATTAGAAAAACCCTTTTATCAGGAAAACTGGTCTTTTGAAAATGAGTTTGAGTCCGGGAGTCGACATGATAGGAAAGGTGTTAGCACTTATACTTGCCTGCTCCAAGAACGGTACCTTATGTTAGTTGTGTAAATTTTAATAATATCAAATATATTTATTTTAACCCTCTAAACAAAAGACTTTGTAATTATTTATTATTTTTTTAATTTTTTATTTTTTGAAAATAAATAAAAAAGAAACAACCAAATTATGAAAATTTATTTTTTTGGCTTGACAGAATAGAGATTCTGCTCCTACGTATCCTCGGGTGCAATGAGGAACTCAAAGTCACGTAGTTCTTTATAAAATAAGTATGAGTTGGTTGATTTTATTTAAAAAAAAAAGATTTTGTTTGAAAGCGAATCCATTTTCGCACAGGATTCAAGTTAGCACTAGGCTACTCAATAAACCCTTATGATCCAAAAGATAATGAAGATAGCATCCGCTATTCAATCATCATCATTGGTCATTGCATGGATTAAAAGATTTTTTTTTGCCATTTTTATATTCTTTTACCCCTTTTTTTTTGCCAAAAAAGTATCCTTATTGCCTTAATACGAAATGGGCAGCAGCCCACGAGATTCAAACCCAAATCCCAAAAGACAGTCAACAATTCAAATTTAAAAAGAGTTTGAAACCTTGAGCACCAATTAACAGAGCACATATAGAGGACGTTTGGGGAAGGATTTGGAAATTGGTTCGACGGTCGGTTTAGGGAGATTGAGTGATTCTGTTTTCCAGTTCGACAGTCGGTGGGGATAAGGATGGGATGGATTCGACGGTCGGTTGAAAAGGGGCGATGGATTCGACGGTCGGTTGCAAAGGGATTCAGGAGTCCGACGGTCGGATGGGACGGAGTTTGGTTGATGGTGTGAAGGTTTGGATGGGTTGTCGGTGAGGGGTAGTAGGCTGGTGTGGTTCGACGGTCGGTCGAAGGTGTGATGGAGATGAGGCAAGGTTGTTAATTGGCTGTTTGGGGATGATGGGATCACGGTTTGGAAAGTGGGGTCCGACAGTCGAATGTGATGGAGATTGGTTGATGGTGTGAAGATTTGGATGGGTTGTCGGTAAAGGGAGTGGAGCTCACGGTTCGACGGTCGACTCGGCTTCTGGTTGTGGTTCGGTAGTATTTGGAGAGGTTATGGAAAACCGCTTGGGTGATGGGGATTATGGAGGCTTTGAAGATAGTGAGTATTTTGGAGGTGAAAGGGAAGTGGTGGATTTGGGGTTCGACGGTCGGGTATAAGTTGGTTTTTTTTTGAGGTGATTTCGGGTAATGGATGGTTGAAGGATGGTGGTGTGGGTTCACGAATAGTGAGAGGGGATGGTGAAGGTTGGTATATGGGGATTCGACGGTCGGTGGGGTATGATGGTTGTTGGTTCGACGGTCGGTGCGAGAGGGATTCAAGGGTCCGACGGTCGGTTGGTTGAAGGGAAAGATCCGCTTCTTGGGTTTCGACGGTCGGTGAGGGTGTACGAGAGGATGGTAACCGGTATTGGTCGGTGAAGGTCAACCGGTGTGGTTCGACGGTGAGGGTGTCGGTGAAGTTGGTCGGTGGTGATGGTAACGGTGTTGGTGAAGTTCGACGGTCGGTTTAGGGGGATTGGATGGTTCGACCGTCGGATATGATGGAGTTTGGGGGTCCGACGGTCGGTTGGTTGAGGGTCCAATGGTGTGGTTCGACGGTCGAATGAAGTGAAGGTGGGCTTTGTGAAGGGGTTGAGGGTCACAATGGTGTGGTTCGACGGTCGAATGGGGTGAAGGTCAGTGATGTAGTTCGACGGTCGGTAGAGGGAATGATGGTATTTTGTGAAGTGGTTCGACGGTCGGTGCAGAGAGATTCAGGGGTAGTTCGACGGTCGGTTAAAGGTATGATAGATCCCATGCTTGGGTTCGACGGTCGGAAAAGGGAAGGATGTGGCTCTTTGGATTTCGACGGTCGAATGGGGAATGATGGTGTTTTGTGAAGTTATTGAAGGTGGTGGTTACGGTTTTCTGGAGATGAAGATGGATTCTTTGGTGGTTTGAGAAATGTGATGCAGAAGGGGAGGAGTGCCAGTGTGCGTATGGTGCTCATGGCTAAAAAGAAAAGGAAAAGAAGATGGACAACATAACTAACCAGCCAATATCCAAGCATGCATTTGAACATTACATTTTTACTCACAACAGTGCAAGGATAGTGATGAGAAAGGGCTTACCTCTTCTGTGCTACCAATAACACACTCAACTTCAAAAAAAAGAATCAAAAATCTCTTTTGTTCCCAGCAGCCTCCCCAGTATTCTTGCTTTTTTCTTTTCTCAGCTACCAACAGAGATCAACTCAACATCAATCTTCTTTCCTTGGCTGAAGATGGGATGATTTGGGGAAGATAAAAGATGGTGGTCGTGAAGATGGAGATGGTTCACGTTTTTTTTTTGGAGGCGAAGATGAGATGAAGGATGATAAAGACGATGGTCACAGTGGAGAATGGGTGAAGGTGCTGTTTTTTGGTGATGAGGGTGGTGAAAATGGAAGATGTTCTTCTGGTTCTTGAAGGTGAAAAATGTGTGAAAAAAAAGATCCCCATTTTCTGATGCTCTTCTCTTTTAAATACCTCCACCCTTTCATCATTTCTCCCCTGACATTTCCTTCTTTTTTCCTTTGCGTGAACCTCCCTACGTTGAGCCCCCATCCTCCCTTTATCGAACCTTTTCTTTCTTTTCCATCCTTTTAACCCCCGACATTTCCTTCTTTTCTCCTTTCTTTGCCTCAATGCATTTAATGCTTTCTTCTTTACGTGTGCAGGCATAAGGTATTAAATGCAATGTCCCCTTTTAAAATTTTTCATTTTAAAATATTGTAATTAAGTATAAAAATTTTTATGGACAAAATTGGGTATCAACACATGAAACAAATTTTTTAGACCTTACCAAGACAAGTTTGTGGTAGTATTTATTGATGACATCCTTATCTATTCAAAGACAAGGGAAGAACATGAACAACATATAAAGATGGTTTTGGACATCCTTAAAGAAAAGAAATTATTTTCCAAATTGTCCAAGTGTAAGTTTTAACTAATGGAAGTTTAGTTTTTGGGCCATGTTATATCTAAAGGAAGAATTTTAGTGGACCCTAGCAAAGTGAAAGTAATGTTACAGTGGGAGAAACCCACCATTGTGACTGAGATCAGGAGCTTTATAGGCCAAGCTGGGTACTATAGAAGGTTCATTAAGGGTTTTTCTTAGTTAGTGCTGCCTTTGACTAGGTTGACTAAGAAGGGTAGTACTTTTGAGTAGACTCAGGACTGTGAGAATAGTTTCCAAGAGTTAAAGAAAAGGTTGACTACTACACCAGTGTTGGTGATCCCATATCCCCATGAGAACTTTGAGGTCTTTTGTGATGCTTCAAAGATGGGACTAGGGTGTGTTCTGATGCATAATAGGAGATTAGTTGCCTATACATCAAGGCAGTTAAAGTCACATAAGGAGAACTACCCTACGCATGATTTGGAGTTAGCAGCTGTAGTGTATGCCTTAAAGATTTGGAGGCATTATCTCTATGGAGTCAGTTTGAATTGTTTAGCAATCATAAAAGTTTAATGTACTTGTTTGATTAGAAGGAGTTGAACATGAGGCAAAGAAAATAGATGAAATTCTTAAAAGATTATGACTTTGAGTTAAAGTATCATCCGAGTAAGGCCAATGTAGTGGTTAATGCACTAAGTAAGAAATCCCTGCATATATCTTGAATAATGGTCCAAGAGAGTGAACTTCTCGCGAGTTTCAGAGATTTGAGTCTAGCGGTGACTATGATGCCACAGAGTCTCTTTGTGAGTAGAGATGACATAGTAAATGACCTAAGGACTCAAATTTTAGAAGCTCAAAAGGAGGATGAAGCTTTAATGGATATTAGTCAGCAAATATATGCAAAAAAAGGAGTAGTAGTAGGCTAGCACACTGTTAACCTATATACAAAAGAGAAAAAGGCAATGTCAGAGGTCTTGATAGCTATCGAGACTATCAAATTATATCAATTTATAAGCTGATTCACTAAATTACTTGTAGTATAAGGCACAATTGGGTTGAGCTCTTGGATCACTCTAATTAAGCAATCAAATTAAGAAGTTAACAAATGGGGGGAAAGTTGCAGAATTAATTAAATGGAACTAATTAAAAATTTTAAATAGAATTAAGTAAACAACCAATCTAAAAAAATCAATTAATCTTGAATTTAATCAATTATTGATCACTAGGAATCCATTCAATTGCTAATTAGATTCTTGGTCATAGATCACATCAAGAAGCCTTAAGATGATCCATGAATTTTTTACTAAATAAACATCCAGAATTTAATTAATTAATGTTAAATGAATTAAGCACCCATCTAATCCTAAATTAACCTAACACCCAAAATTCAACCAAGCTTAACAATCCATCAATCACCTTTGATGCATTGTTTAGTCTCTATAATCCTCATTAAACATATGATAATTATACAATTATCATATTAACATCTAAATCAAATTAAGCAATTTAATCCAGATTTAACAAAATCAAAAGAGGTAAATGAGAAACTTGATTAACAAGAAAATGAGAAACTTGATTAACAAGTAAAAGAGAAACTTGATTAACAGTTAAATGCAAAATAATCAAAACTAGATCCCATAATTAAACATCAAGACTGTCAATCCCTAGGATTAATTAAAAAGGGTCTAGCCCTTCATGGATGGAAGAGAAGAAAAATAAAAAAGAAAGAAACCTAGTGCGAAGGGAGAGGAAGAGAGATGAAGAGAGAAAGTGCAAGCAAGAACGACTAAGAGAAAATTAGGGTTGGTTTGTGGTCGTTGATGCTACTTAAATAAATATCTCTAAAATTAAAAATTCAAATTTTTCCTTAACTTAGGTTAATCCTCTTCCTCTTAACTTTAATTGGACACCTAATTTGCCTAATTTGGGTTTGGGATGAGAGAATTATGCCTAGATTATTCTTAACAACTCTCTAGACTCATCAACCAATTTCAAAGGGCAAAAACACCATCAAAATGTCATATTTTTTATAAGTGGTCTCATAAGAGTTGAAGATCTATGTCTCATCTTTCAAATGGAACTAGTCTTAGCTCCATATGACTTCTACAACCCAAATTATAGACTATTCTTTGTATATCATCCAGGTTCTAGTGACAACATCTTTGTTTTGACTTCGTAGTCAAATCTAACACATTAGACATCTGATTCAACCTTAAAGCTCTTCATCAAAGTTGTATATTTTTCTCTCATCTTTCCTATATAGTAAAATTAATAATTTTTAGATTTCTAGAACTCAAGTTATACGTAAAATACAAAAAAAATAATGTAAAATTCTCAATAATGTTAGAAAATACAATTAAGCCCAATTTGAATCCAAACTTATAAAATATGGCCAAGACCAATCAATTAAGCACATAAGAGGTCTAAGAGACTAAATATGAGAGTTAAATAATGTATGAAAATTGTGTTTATCAAGTTTACACAAAATATGAAGTAGATTTTAAAAGTATTAGTCGAAGCCAGAACAGTAGTCAGGGAGGAAGTCAAATCCCCTAGGAAAGTAGAAGTAGATGAAGTTAAAGAAGTAGAAGGCCAAGGTAAATTACTCGAAAGCAAGGAGGATGAGGTAAATGGAGTAGAGGCCAAAGTCAAAGAAATAGAAGGCAATGCAAAAGATGAGTTCTTGGATGAAAACTTATTAGACTATGGGAATGACACTAAGGTTGCCCCTATTTCAATCATCGACATCTTCCCAATAGAGTTCGTGGTTAACACTGAACAAATAGAAAGCTTAGAAGGGGACGTCTTCGTGAAAGAAGTTGAATGAGACACATTAGCTAAATTAAAGCCCTATGATAGACCTGCCATAATGACATTTGAAAGACCAAACAAAGAAATGACTAAGCATCTAAAGCCTTTTTACATTAAGGCTTACATGAATGGAAGGCCTGTCAGTTGGGTATTCGTCGATGGTAGTTAGGGGTGTAAGTGGGTGGTTTGGTTTGGTTTTTGAGGGAAAATAAATCCGAACCAATCAAAATTAATTGGTTTGGTTTGGTTCGGTTTTCGTATTTTTGATAGCCAAATCCGAACCAAACCGAACCGAACATCTATGGATTGGTTTGGTTCGGGTGATCGGGTTGGCCACTTTTTTAATATAAAAATTAACTAAATAATTAGTTTTTCATAAAAAAAATACAAAATAAACTAATGAAAAAATTTCTAGAAATAGAATCAATCTTATTAATTTGAACACTAATAATTATTTCATATTTTAGAATGTGTATTAAAAGGTTCATAAAGAGGAAACAAAGAAACATATTGATATTTGTATTAAGAAATTATATTTGAATAAGTTAAAAAAAATTTCAAGAGAGATTTAACTGGACAAGTTGTATACTACTACTATTTAATTAAGAGAAAGTTGTGAGACTACTAACCTGGAGGTATATATGTAACCAATTAAACCCCTAATGACACGAGTGAAGCTAATGAAGACTTGATTAGTTAAACTTTGAATCAGCAACCTAGCGAATCCAAAGTCTCCAACCTTTGCAGCCATATTTTCATCCAAGAGAATGTTGTTAGGCTTCAAATCACAATGCACAATAGGAACTTCACTATCATTGTGCAGGTAATCCAAAGCACAAGCAGCATCAATATCTATATTCAGTCTCTCCATAAGGTTCAACTCATTTTCATTTGCATGCTTTCTCTTCCCCTTAATCCAATCTTCCAAGCTCCCATTACTTAAGTACTCATAAACTAGAGCCAGAAATTCATTTTTTTTAAAGTCAATATTAGAACATTTAAAATCAATTCATCGTTTCCAAGCTTTCAAGTTTAGATGATGTTGTTGCTGTTACTTTCACTTTTCTGTTCTTTATGTATAGTAGCAAGCAAATTGTTAGACATAATATCAGTGTTACCACTGTGGCTCTAATGATGTAATGTCTGACATGCCTTCTAACATGGCCATGAGGTTCACATGCAAAATACAAGCAAAAATTTTTATTACCTTTTAAATGGACAGCAGAAAGCTTTTAGAAAACTCCACCATTAGGAATGGTTCCTTCTAAATCATTATAGGAGAGGTTCAAAAGTAATGACATGTAAATTTTGAAGTTCAATAGGAATGGATCCAGAGAGTTGGTTGAAGGAAAGATCCAAAGTTTTCAAGTCTTTCACCTCTCTAAGAGTTTTTAGAATAGCACCTGATAGCATATGTCTGGCCAGAACTACTGCGAGTGAGTAGAACCGAACATTTTGGCAAAGGAGTTTTCTAGCCTTCTATGTTGAACGAAAATGACGTTTTAGGAGTTGAAAGCTGAGAAAGTATTACAAAAAATAAAGAAAAACAAGTAGTAGCCAAAAAATATTGTAGCATAATTTTTTTAAAAAAATAAAATATATAAATATATGGTTTGGTTTGGTTCGGGTTGGTTCGGTTTTGAAATTTCAAATCCGAGAACCGAACCAATTAAACTTTAATTGGTTTGGATTTTACCCGAACCAATCAATATATCCAAACCAAACCGAACCAATTTAATTGGTTTGGTTTGGATTAATCGGGTTGGTCAATTATCCGAACCAATTTACACCCCTAATGGTAGTACAATATTGAATGTAATGCCTTTAAGCACCTTGAAGAAGCTTGGTAAAACTCAGGTTGATTTTCTAACCACAAAGATGAAGATGACTAACTTTACAAGAGAAGCAATTGATGCAGTAGGGGTTCTCCTAGTTGATATTACAATGGGGTCGAAAACTGAAAAAGCAACATTTTTTGTAGTGAGTGCTAAATCGACTTATTCAATATTTTTGGGAAAAAATTGGATACATACCGACTAGTGTGTTCCCTTAACATTGCATTAAGCGTTGATGTTCTAGGAAGGGGATAGAGTCGAAGTTGTTCAAGCCAATGCAAACTTATTCACAACTGAGGTTAAGATAGCTAAGGCAAATTTTTATTCTTCTCAGTTTGGAATAACTGAAACCCCAGAAGATTATGAAGAAAGTTCTCTACAATCATATGATTTGACATCGCAATGGTTCTCGAACAAAGCTCAGGTTGACTCATGGTCTTTTAAAACAATCATTTATGGATAAAAAAGGTAAGATACTTCAAGATATCCTATAATGGCTAGCCCTCCTTACCACCAAATCAAGATTAGAAATATCCGAACCTAATTCGCCTGGAGGGTGATGCGTGAGGATATAGTGATTAAAATTTCAGATATAAAAATCAGTTGTCAGGCCCACCAGAAAATAAAAACCTTACAACTAGTTGTAGTTAGTAAGGGTCGATCCACAGAGAACCAATTCAATTAACAGTATTAAACAATTCCTAATTTAAACTCTAATTAACAATAAACAGTAAAAAGGGAGTTTTTGGAGTTTTGATGAACAATGAACAGTTTCAAAAATAATAATAATAAATAAACTGAAATAAACAATATAAGAAAATTAGTTAAGAGATTGAATCCACTACTAGATTTATATGATAATGTAAATCCACATATCCTTTTATTCCAACATACTCAATTATGTTTTTATGCAATTGTGAGAGTAAATCTCTGTTTTCCTTACGTGTTGGCCAATTCAGCAACCGCTCAAATCAACTCCTGATCATTGATTAGTCATAAAGCAACCGCTCTTACAACTATCTAATAATTGCATTAAGTTTTAGAAAACCAATTACACTAAGATCTAATCACACACTGGGATTAAATTACTTAGAACATATATTTCTCTAGATCTATTACCGCAACCGCGCATAATAAACTCAGATCTACCACTTTTATAACTGGAAAATAGCACAAAGATAATTATACCCACATGAACATCATATATTCTGCTAGATCTACTATTGCAACCGCGCATAATAAATCCAGATCTACCACTTTGAAAGTGGGAACAAGTATAAAAATCCCCATACCAACAATAGATTCAGAAATATATGAATAAAAGCATAACTGTGTTGAAATAATCAAATATGCAAGATTCACAACATCAAAACTAGTGGTTTCATTACCCCCTTAACCAAGGGAGGTTTTGTTACACATAGCTAGAACAAAATCATAAGAAAAACTGAGAAAGAACAACATAAGAAACAAAGTGCAGAAGAAAAACTAAATAACAAACGAGTTTCTGAGGATTGAGGATGATGGATCTCCAATTGCTCGAACCCGACACTCCAATCTTTGATCCAAGACTCCCCTCTCCTTCTCCAAGGAGTTACAACTGCTCTTCTAGGTCAAAACTACCTTCAAAACATGCTAAGGGTGTCAATATATAGGCCTCCAACACAAACTTCTAGTAGAAGTTTCAATAATTGAGTTTCTGACACAAATACATAGCCGTTCATGCATACACGGCCTAGGCCGTGTATGACACTACCTGGAGGATCAAAATTTACTATTTTAATTGCAAAAGTCAGAGGAGTACACAGCCTAGGCCGTGTACTCTCGCACGGCCGTGTATTTTTTATGCAGCCTAGGCCCTGTAATCTGACGCAGGCCCTGTAATTTGACTCAGGCCCTGTAATTTGAATTCCAAGCCCAATATGACTCATTAGACCTTCGAATCTGGAAACGTGTTCAACATAAAAGTTGTAGATTTGGATCTTAACTATCAACCATCAAAATTTCAGCCCATTTGACAACTTGTATCTCAAGTTATGTCATGAACAGTATGCATAGGTCAAGCTGTCAGGATCAACATCATAGTTCTTGTTTCAACTCCAATTTGAGTTGTCCAAATGTGTGATTGGGCCTTTGAGGTCTTCATGGAAGTAGTAGAGAATTGTCTTAGTTTTCCTACAAGACCAAAATCACATCAATCAGATATTTGAAACTCAAATTATAGCTAATTTACTGAACATTATCAAAGAGATAAATTAGGGCTAATTCATGCAATAATTCCTTCAATGATCCAATTAGGCTCAATATCATAAAATGTGTCAAAACTAACTTAATTAAACCTAATTGAACCTTAAGAAGCCCAGTGACTGAAAAGCATAATTTAATTATGAGTGCTAATGAACACATTTAAGCAAAGTTTCACAGTAATGTTCCAATTAGGGTTTGATATCAGAAACTAAGCTAAATGATGACAATTAAGCACAAATGGAGCTCAGTGAATCAATTACAAGGCGATTAAAATATAGGAATAATCAACAGATCAATTACTCCCACACTTAGCCTTTTGCACTCCTGGGCAAAAATATACAGTTCAACACAGTTTCACAACAAGTCAAGCAAATACTAAATAATGAGCAAAGACCTTTATGCATTTAGTTTTAAACAATCAAGAATTACCTTTCTTAGCAATCCAAGTTGACAAGTAAAATCAATCAAATTTCAGGGTTCAATCAGCATAATAAATCCTCACTGAAATGCTCTCTCACTCAAATGTTTCAGGCTTGTATTTTCACTCGACCAACTCATGAGAATATGCTTTACCATAGGCTTGTCAAGCCTCTACTTCTCCACTACTCAGACCACATGCAAACAAAGATCAAAAGGAATTTATTCAGGTTGTAATAAGATCAGGGTTAAGGTAGGATACATCAAAGATAGACAAAGTTAGACTATAGGAACTAGACAAGCAAAATGGAAAGATATTCAATCATTACACAAAATTTCGCAATAATCTTCAAATTCAAGTTCTTATTCTATACCTTTTCCTTTTTCTGACTTCTTTTTTTTTTAAATATATACAAACCTTACATCCTATTCACAATTATATTTTTTCGACATGAGACTTTTATATACAAACATAGCTAGGCAAATACATCATTAATTCAAATATTCCCACACTTATTCAAAAACCAATTTCCATCATAATCATGAAGCTCTTCTACTCCTTAAGGTAGGGTAGTAAAATGGTTTTTCACTTTTAGGTTTAAATTGAGCTTAGATAGAAGGAAATGGGGTCAATTAGGCTCAAAGGGGTTAATCAATGGATAAAATGCAAGGATGGCTATTTGGTCAGTAGTTATTTAAAGGAAAATGCCTTTATCATTTCAATTGCATGCAGTGGTCATTAGCAGCTTAAAAGAGAACTAAGACAAGTTCTGAAAAGCACACTAATCATGAGTGGAATCACACAATTAAAGATCCAAAATGGCCTAAAGTTAGCCATTTACAACAAGGCCCAAAAACTCACTAGGTTTCGATTCATCATTTTCAATTAAACCCTTTAATTTTTAGAATTTCACCTGACAAAATTGATAACCAAAAAGTTCATTTAATCATGCTCAAAGTTTTTTTTAGAAATTTTTTTAATATATTTTTTTAATTTTTTGTTTTTGGGTCAATTGCTCACTAATCACATCACTTGAAAACTTATCGGAAACTTTAAAAGCCCAATGGAGAAGTGTCACAAGAAGAACAACACCATCAAGATCAAATACACTCACCCTAAGAAAGTTCAATCAGTCATTCAAACCCCAGGAGAATAATTCAAAATATCAGTAGTATTCATAATAGAACATCAAAGTATCCACACCCCTACACTTAAACCAAGCATTGTCCTCAATGCTACACACATTCAGAAAAGGAAAATAAAAGAAATGCTACACACATCCAAAAAGAAAAACAACCAACAAAGCTATAACATAAACACACGAAATGAAAAACATCAACCAGTAAATCAACGATCAAATACATAGTTGAAACCAAAGATCAAGACTATATAATACAATACAGTGGAATGTGCATCATAATGGAAACTACAGGGGTACATAAATGGGGTATGGGAAAACTCTACATGACTCGATTAACACTGAGATGATAGGAAAACTCCTATGGATGATGATGTTCTTTGAAAAACATTAAGAAATCAGTTCAAAAACATAGGTCAGGGTCTTTTAAAGTCAGATTCCCAAGACTAAAACTTATCATGCTTGAGGGGATTCCCAAAAATCGATGAAGTTCATAAGGCACCAATTCATAAGAATGCGTCTCAAGAGATTGACTATTTACTCAGTCCATTCATTATGAAATACAATTTAACTTTCAATTGAAGGAAATCATTCCCAAAGAACATGATTCAGTATTCAGAAGAACAAAACAACAACACCACAAAAGAAGTAATTCCTATAGTTTCGCTTAGTTCCACTATACTTTGTCCACACAAATATCAATTAAACAATCAATGCATTCAAATACACATTTAATCAATCCAAAACACAAGGTTTTTTAAAGATTCGCATGCTCACAATCAACAAACAAATAAACACATAATCTAAGAAACTAATAAAAACACAAAATAAAAGGGATAAAGCAAGCAAATCTGGTTAGGTTGCCTCCCAATGAGTGCTTAGTTTATTGTCCTCAGCCCAACGCTGTGACACCCTCATTGATCTTTATAATGTGAATGGTAAAAGGTCAACACTTTCACTTCCACACTTTCCGGAAGCTCATAGAAAGACTTGAGATGGTGTTTATTGGCCTTATCAAGTGAGGTAGGTGAAAAGACTCCACCAGGATCCCATTGGTTGAAACATGATGACCAAGCTATAATTAAGACAACATGATAGCTTTCACCGGGGTCCCATTGGTTGAAGTGTGATGACCAAGCTGTAGTTGAAACAATATGAGAGCTTTCACCAGGATCCCATTGGTTGAAGTGTGATGACCAAATTAAGCTTGCAACATAAGGGCTTCCACCAGGGTCCCATTGGCCCTTATTTTCCTTGGCTTCACCACTGAAAAGTAATATGTGCACTTTATTAGCTTCATGTGCATTGTTTCTACTAAATGATGGCCCAAAAACAAAGTCCACTTCAGTAGTGACCATCATCAGGTGCTCTTCTTCTTTTTCTAAAAATTCTTCCATGGCCTATAATTCCACCTCCCTTTGGGTCTTAGATTCGGCTTTGTAAACAGAATCATCAACTTTCAACTCTGCAGAAATCTCGGCACGACTAGCACATATGATATCAGTACATGAGTGGCAATGAATATAATTATTGAAACCAATAAAATCAGAAAATTCATCACACAACTCATCATGTTGCTCCTCCACTACATTAGGAAAGGTTTCAAGAATATTTACCTTGGGAACCTTAGTGTTTTCCTTCTTCTCATTTACCTGTTTAGGCTCTTGGTCTTTCTCTGTAGTGGTTTGTGGAGGAGAGGTGGATTCATCCAATGTCTTCCCACTTTGCAATGTGACAACATTAGGATCTTCCTTCACATCCTCTTTGGGTTGTGAGGGAAGTCCTTCAGAATTTAGGCTCTGCATATTACTGAGTTCTGTGGCTAACTGCCCCAAAGAGTTTTGCATGTTATTGATTGCGACCCTTGTTTCTTATTGAAAACTCTGTATATTGGCTCTTATTTCTTGTTGGAACTGCATAAATTTAATGGCGAATTGTCTTATTAGTTCCTCTAATGAAGGTTCAGGTTGCCAAGGATTTTGAACTTGCTACTGTCCTGGAAGGAATTGTGTTTGCCTTTGCTGAAATTCTGGAAGTTCATAGGCTGGAGGTTGATTATGAGGTTGCTGTCCATAACTCAAGTTAGGATAGTCCCACCACTCTAGATAATATGTAGTGGAGTAGGGGTTGTAGTTGTTGGAAGGTTTAGAATATCTCTATACTGCCTCTACCTCCTCATTTGTGTCCACTAGGAAAGTGGGACACAAATCAGTGATATGTCCAGGTGATAAGCAAATCCCACAAGCATCCATGATCAATGGACATCAATACCTACAAGACACTTAGAAAGAAAGCATCAAGAATTAAAAATAAAAAAATAGAGTAAAAATAGGAAATAAATTAATAGTGTAATTGAAAAATTGGCTCCCTGGCAACGGCGCCAAAATTCTGATGCGTGAGGATATAGTGATTAAATTTCAAATATAAAAATTAGTTGTCAGGCCCACCAGAAAATAAAAATCTTACAACTAATTATAGTTAGTAAGGGTCGATCCACAGAGAACCAATTCAATTAACACTATTAAATAATTCCCAATTTAAACTCTAATTAACAATAAATAGTAAAAAGGGGGGTTTTGGAGTTTTGATGAACAATGAACAGTTTCAAAAATAATAATAATAAATAAACTGAAATAAACAATATAAGAAAATTGGTTAAGAGATTGGATCCACCACTAGATTTATATGATAATGTAAATCCACATATTCTTTTATTCCAACATGTTCAATTATGTTTTTATGCAATTGTGAGAGTAAATCTCTGTTTTCCTTACGTGTTGGCCAATTCAGCAACCGTTCAAATTAACTCCTGATCATTGATTAGTCATAAAGCAACTGCTCTTACAACTATCCAATAATTGCATTAAGTTTTAGAAAACCAATTACACTAAGATCTAATCACACACCGGGATTAAATTACTTAGAACATATATTTCTCTAGATCTATTACCGCAACCGCGCATAAACCCAGATCTACCACTTTTATAACTGGTAAATAGCACAAAGATAATTATACCCACATGAACATCATATATTCTGCTAGATCTACTATCACAACCGCGCATAATAAATCCAGATCTACCACTTTGACAGAGGGAACAAGTATAAAAATCCTCATGCTAACAATAGATTCAGAAATATATGAATAAAAGCATAACTATGTTGAAATAATCAAATATGCAAGATTCACAACATCAAAACTAGTGATTTCATTACCCCCTTAACCAAGGGAGGTTTTGTTACACATAGCTAGAACAAAATCATAAGAAAAACTGAGAAAGAACAACATAAGAAACAAAGTGCAGAAGAAAAACTAAATGGCAAATAAGTTTCTGAGGATTGAGGATGATGGATCTCCAATTGCTCGAACCCGAGACTCCAATCTTTGATCCAAGACTCCCCTCTCCTTCTCTAAGGAGTTACAGCTGCTTTCCTAGGTCAGAACTCCCTTCAAAACGTGCTAAGGGTGTCAATATATAGGCCTCCAACACAAACTTCTCGTAGAAGTTTTAATAATTAAGTTTCTGATACAAATACACGGCCGTTCATGCATACACGGCCTAGGCCGTGTATAACACTGCCTGGAGGATCAAAATTTACTATTTTAATTGCAAAAGTCAGAGTAGTACATGGCCTAGGCCGTGTACTCTCACACGGCCGTGTATTTTTTACGCAGCCTAGGCCTTGTAATCTGATGCAGGCCCTGTAATTTGACTCAGGCCCTATAATTTGACTTCCAAGCCCAATATTCCTCATTAGACCTTCGAATCTGGAAAAGTGTTCTACATGAAAGTTGTAGATTTGGATCTTAACTATCAACCATCAAAATTTCAGCCTATTTGACAACTTGTAGCTCAAGTTATGTCATGAACAGTATGCATAGGTCAAGCTGTCAGGATCAGCATCATAGTTCTTGCTTCAACTCCAATTTGAGTTATCCAAACGTATGATTGGGCCTTTGAGGTCTTCATGGAAGTAGTAGAAAATTGTCTTAGATTTCCTACAAGACTAAAATCACATCAATCAGATATTTGAAACTCAAATTATAGCTAGTTTACTAAACATTGTCAAAGAGATAAATTAGGGCTAATTCATACAATAATTCATTCAATGATCCAATTAGGCTCAATATCATAAAATGTGTCAAAACCAACTTAATTAAACCTAATTGAACCTTAAGAAGCCCAGTGATTGAAAAGCATAATTCAATTATGAGTGCTAATAAACACATTTAAGCAAAGTTTCACAGTAATGTTCCAATTAGGGTTTGATATCAGAAACTAAGCTAAATGATGACAATTAAGCACAAATAGAGCTCAATGAATCAATTACAAGGCGATTAAAATATAGGAATAATCAACAGATCAGGGGGCAAGCCAAGAAGGATGATCAAGAGAAAGATTGCAAAGGTTTGGGTGAGTTGGAATCTACGATAAAGTGGGAAACTTTTAGTTTCGAGGCGCAAGATCCATTAATTGAGGTGAATTTGGGAACTAATCAAGAGTCGAGAACAACTAGAGTATATGATCTATTAAGAGAAGAAAATAAAGATTGACTAATTGGGCTCGTTAGGCGATTCAAAGATTACTTTGCTTAGGAATACCATGAAACACCTAGGTTGTCAAGGCATTTAGCTAAGCATCAATTGACGATCAAGGAAGGGTTTAAGCCACACAAACAACCTGCAAGGAGGTTCAACCTAAAGCTAATGCCAAAAATCAAGGAATAAATCAAACATCTTTTGAAAGTTGTATTTATTCGAACTGCTAGGTATGTTGATTGGCTATCTAACCATGTCCCAGTTATAAAGAAAACTAGATAAGCTATAATATGCATCAACTTTCGTAATTTGAATATAGCCACACCTAAATATGAGTAAGTGATGCCAATAGTTAATATGATAGTCGATGCAACAGCCAACAACGAAATTTTATCCTTCATGAATAGGTACTTTGGTTATAACCAAATCTTCTTAGCCGAGGAAAACATACATAAAACAACCTATCGTTGCCTAAGGCCTCTTGGTATCTATGAGTAGTTTGTGATACCATTCAGTTTAGAAAATACAGGAGCAACTTACTAATGGGTGATGAATGCTATTTTTCACAATTTGATCAGCAAGAACATGGAGATTTATATAGATAACATGGTTGAGAAATTAGTTAACTTCGATTGACATTTAGCAAATTTGGAGCAGGCGCTTGAGTGAATGCGAACGTATAGCCTGAAGATGAACCCAACAATGTATGCCTTTGGGGTATTAGCTGGCAATTTCTTAGGATTCTTGATCCATCAATAAGGTATCAAAGTAGACCTAAAGAAGGCTAAAGTTGTACTGAAAGCTAGTCTTCCAAGGAATAAATAAGAATTGCAGAGTTTGATTGGCAAGATAAACTTCATACAACATATCATAGTTAATTCAACAAGTAAGATGAAACCATTTTCACCTTTACTCAATTGAAAGGAACTGAGGAATTTATCTGGGGTGAGGAGTAGTAGCCAGCATTTGAGTAAATTAAGCATTATTTAGCTAATCCACCAATGTTGACACCCTCTTCTCCAGGTAGGCCTTTAATGCTTTATATTGTAGTAGTTGAGGAGTCTATCGGTTGCCTATTAGCCTAAGATGTCAAAGACAGAACTGAAAAGTTTGTATATTATTTTAGTTGATTACTTAATGACGCTAAAACTAGATACACCCCTGTAGAAAACTGTCTTTATTCCACACATGTACTAAATTGGAATATTATCGTTAACGAAGGGAAGTTCTAGTTTTATACAAAGTAGATATTGTTAAATATTTATTGAATAGACCTGTACTAAGAGGTAGATTAATGAAATGGACTATCAAATTAAATGTTTTTGCTTCAAAATCTAACCTTGTATTCTTTCTTCCACCCTTCAAACTGATGTTTAAGTTTCTAAAGTTCTTCACTAGAATTCATGTTAGCAGATTGTGCTGTTCTAACCTTGAGTAGAGCTCTGGCATCATCATCAAAGGTATGTCTCCGCCACTTAAATTCGCTCATCAGACTGCTAATGGTATTCAAATTACCATTAGTATCTCTCCCTGCTCCAACTAAAAGACTACTAGAATACTTCAAAGGTGTGCTCGCACCAGGTGTTTGAGATCCCATAGAAGTAGCATCTTCAGAATCATAGAAAAGGTGATGCAACATCGTGTCATATAGCATTCTCAGCAGCAACAAGGCTCATCTGCATTGAAATTTCAATTAGAATCTTCAATAGAATTTTAAGTTAGATTTAAAAGTCTTTTGCATTGGACTTACTCTCTCAGTGTCAACTTTTTCTTATCTTTTTCTTATCAGCCATGAAGCAAAATCCATCTCAATATCAAACTAGCCTATTATAATAGTTTCTCTAATTCTTCAAGAAGACTATCACTTGTGACACAAGTGTAGTTATTCAGTTATGGAGGGGTAGGGGAAATAGCAGGCATTCGTTCAAGGAGGCCACAACAAAAAGAGCTAGTTAAAGGTTTAGTTTGATTAGATCAATCAACTTCATCCATTACAATAACATTCAAAAATATGTCAAAGATTGAGGACCTATTCTATATGAGCAGAAAACTTACTTGTAAAAATGCCATTTGTATTGACAAGCGTTAGTCGAATTTTTAGCATAGCATCCATATGTCGAAGTACATGATCCATTAGCTGAAGGCAAAAATTATGGTCAACTAAAGCCGTGGACCTTGGCATTTGATGGCTGTAGAACTCATAAAGGAGTTGGAGCAGGTGTGGTTATTACTAGTCCAACTAGAAAATAGGAAAGTTTATGTTCCACCTAGATTCAAATTACTCTAATAACTAAGTCTTGTATAAGGTGTTGTTAGCTGGATTAAAGCTCTTAGCTTAACGAAGGTTAAATTTGTCCATGTTATAGGTAATTCTCAATTAGTCATCATACAACTAACTGAAGAGTACAAATGGCATAATCTCAATTTAGTAATTTACCATGAAATAACTAACGCGTTATTACAACAATTTTCCAATGTGATTATTATGCATGTCCCCAGAGAGGAAAATGAGATTGCTAATGACTTAGCACTGCAAGCATCTAGCTACAAAAAGTCAATTGTTGATCTTGATGAAGGTAACTTATTATAGGGAGAGATTGCTACAGGTGAACAGTTGCTAGCCGAGGATGATTGAAGATTTGAATTGATTCAAACATTTACAAAATTCATTAGCTATGAATGATTTTAAGCTTAATCAGTAGGCTCTAAAATATGTCCTGATTGACAATGACCTATGCAAGTGATGACATGAAGGATTATTATTAAAATTCCTAAGCAAAAGCGAGGTTATGAAGATAATAGGTAGAATCCACGAAGGTTTGTGCAGAGCACATAAATTTGGTCCCAAAATGCATTAGAGATAAGGTTATTCAACATTAGATTATTTATAGGTTTGACATTCCTCAAATCATAACAACTAATGAAGGAATAATGTTCATTAGAGATAAGGTGGTGGCCTTTACTAAAGAATTTGGGATTAAGATGGTGCACTTTATACCATATATTATGCCTAGGCAAATAGGTAAGCTAAAGCTACTAACAAATTCCTAACTGGCATGATAAATAAGGCCATTGAGGATAAGTCAAGAAGATGGTATAAAGTTTTGTCAGAAGTACTTTGGCATATCAAAACTGTGCATTGCAATTGACTTGACTTGATATCGGCTAACATTCACTAAGATGCCATTTTGCCACTAGAAATAACTATTAAGTCGCTTCGCACTAGAAATAACTATTAAGTAGCTTCAAGTAGCTAAAAAAACAATCTCGAAGCCAAATCTTATTTGCAGGATATGTTTATGTAGCTAGAATTTATTGATGGAGATCGATTAGTGGCACTCGATAATATTCGACTAAAGAAAGCAAAAGTTGCTTGAAGCTATAACAAAAAGGTGAAATCCAAATTGTTTACCGAGAGGGACTTTGTTTGGAAAACCATTTTGCCATTGGAACTAAAGATCCAAAATTTGACAAGTGGTCGCCAAACTGGGAAGGCCCTTACTTGGTTTGTCAAATCATTCCATGTGGAGCATATTGGCTAGCTAACATGTAAGGTGAAGAATTACCGTATAGTATAAACGAAAAAATTCTTAAAACCTTACTATCCATCTGTAACATCCCAATATTTATTATCCAGATATATCGTCATATAAAAGAATAACTCAATATTGGCCATGTTGTTTCTAACATATATCAACAAACTAACCCATATCATTCATACATAATGAGTAAATATGGAGAGCCACAACAACAAAATTTATATATATACATCATTGCCACTAAGGCATATTATAATACATAAATTTTTACAACAACAAAAACTAGCATATTATACAAGCTTTATCATCAAAAAGCAGATAACTATACTAATTTTCTTACATCTCCTCATTCCCTTTTGAAGAACGAGCACCTAGATTTACATGACAACACAATCGGGGTAAGAAAACATATCTCAATAGAAGTATTCTAATACCAGTATATATATATATATAAACAATTAGATAATATTCATAATTATCGAATTAACACTTCAATCACAGAAGCAAACAACATCTCCATCTCAGAGATACGCAATCGTCCATACAATTGCAATGTCATGGTTTTATGTCATGATAGCAACTACCCATACAATCGTCATGCTATGCTAAATTTTGTCTAGTGTTTATGCCTATGCAATATCCTAAACATGAAAATAAATAATGTATGATACCATATCCAGGAACCTCCAATTCCATGATAATGTCATGAATGCATGAATCCTAAACAAAGTAATGGAAGTCATAACCATAACCTTGAATAAGAATTGGAAGTCCATCAAACAAACATCATTATTATAGAGGAAATCCATCCCTCACGGGTAGTGAAATTCATCTACTACACAATTATCGAGAATGAACAAGAAAATCCATCCTTAACAACACTATATTAGGAAGGATACAATCCACCTTACACAATATAGAACACCCATATCTATGGGGCTTATACCTATCAAAAAGCAATCACTCACATCTACAGGGTTCACATTTTTCAAAAAGGCTACTCATACAATCAAGTATATCATCATGACTAATTAAACTCTCATAATTAGCATAAATCAATATGACTCAAATCATTCACATGTTCATTTAATACTCCTACTAGAGTCTCATCACTAAAAAGACGCATAAAAGAAGAAAAATACGCCACTAGAAGGCTCTAGAGCATCAAACATAATTCATAATTGTTCTCTGGCACTTACACCAAGGAATATCCTGTGCCACGCCGTACCGTCCAAGCCTCGAGTTCAAGCACTGACAGCAAATGGTGCCTACGTTGCGACACTTATATGTTATGCCGTGGTGCACACCCCTGTTCTTCTACACGTCGCGGAACTCCAACTGCCATGCTGCGATGCCCACCACAGAACTCAGAACCTGTAGAATTTTACAAATACGGGTACTATTCCATTCAAACTAGACCTTCTTCCAATCACTCAAAACTTAATTCCAAGTGATTTTCAATCTTTAAGAAGGTCCAACTACACATAGTAACTCCTAATCCACTTTAATTTCACTCAAAAATCAAAGATCATGAAAAATCACCAACCTAAAACCTCAAAATTGAACTCAAAGGGGATTAAAGGCATTCAAGGGCTGGAATTCTATTCCCATACACACAAAAATTCATAAACAAGCCATCCTCCAGTTCTCCAATAAGATTTAAGCCAAAAACACCAAAATCACACTAAGATTCCATTATTCACATCAAGCACTCTCAAGAACCTAATGAAGAACATGAAAAGAAAGTGTGAAAAATAAGCTTCCCCCTACCTCAATTTCCAGAAATAAAGTTAATTAGTCGTTCCTCTGAATAGCTAAGTTCTCTCCCTTGCTTGGATGAAGATCCTTCTCCTTTAGCACCTTGATTTCTCTTTTCCTTTGTTCTTCCTATGGCAACCATGAGAGAGAGTTGTGAGAACGAGAGTAACATCTCATTTTAGCCTTAAATAGGCCAAAAACAGAAACAAGAGTCGTGCCCTTCAAGTTTAGTCACTTATGTAACAATTATTCACCCAAACAGTTAAGAACATTTGGATATCACCAAACCAAGTTTCCTAACTTCCAACAAGCTTAAAATAATGTGAATGCTTATGTCCCTAAAGCATGTCAAATAGTTTTTGATGATAACAAAGCCAAAGATGAAGATCAAGATCAAAAGAGAAGACCAAGATCAAAAGAAGTATATTAGATATAGGTCTTAGAATATTAATGTAAAATGCCCTTTAAGTATCTCAATGATTCTCAAATGGTTTTCCAAATATCTTTTCCAAAATAAGTGTGAAAATTCAAAGTTACACATGTTTTTCAAAGAAACATTATTTTCAATCTTAGATCTAACACTCTTGAAAGGTTTTATGTTTAATCAAATGTCTTGAGGTGTTAGAAATGGCTTACAAGCTTAATTGAACTTGAAAAATATGTTCAAATGCCAAGGTAATCGATTACACATGTTTTGTAATCGATTACAAGCTAAACAGAGAGCTGGTAATTGATTACATGGTTCATGTAATCGATTACACGAAATCGAGGTGCGTGTAATCGATTACACCAGAATGTAATCGATTACATTGAAGCCCGAAGAAGGCAAGAACACGTTCAAGGAGTCATGTAATCGATTACATAGATTGTGTAATCGATTACAAGAAAGTCAGAAGCCATGTAATCGATTACACCAATAATTTAATCGATTACACAGAGCCCAGAAAGCCAAGAACACGTTCAAACATCCATGTAATCGATTACATGGGCTGTGTAATCGATTACACGCGGTCTGACAGACCCTAACGGCTATTTTTACTGCATTAAAAGCTTGGCTTTATCACCCCCAACGGCTCTTTTCTTCATACAACTTATAAATACTTGCCTTGGGTCTTCATTAAGGGTTGAACTTCATTTTAGAACATTAATCTAACAATCATATACGAGATTCAATCCCAAAAACATTTTTCCCCTGTTTTTGTGAGAAAACTTGAGATATTCAAAAGGGGCATTATTAGAGCTTCAATTTGTATCTATCTACTCTTTAAGAGAGTTTCTATCTTCTATACTTTGTGTAATTTGAAAAAGAGAGGGTGAGGTATCCCTCTAGAGTGAAGGGTGAGGTATTCCTTAGATAGTGAGGTATCTCTCAAAGTTAGAAAAGGGTGAGGTATCCCTTGAGGGTGAGGCATCCCTCAAAAGGTTGTAAAGGGTGAGGCATCCCTATTTTTTAGGCTCAAAGCACAAGGGTGAGGTATCCCAAGGTGTTGGTGAGTGCTCTATTATGTAAAGGTTTTCAAGCACCCGTTCAAGCTTGAAGTTTAGTGAAAAATCTTGAGTGGTTCGCTTGAGGACTGGACGTAGGTCACAAGGGGTGGCTGAACTAGGATAAATCCTTGTGTTTGATTCTCTCAACCCTATCTATTTTTATTTATGCATTTACTTTATATGCTTGCTTGAATATTATTCATCTTGATTTATTTAATTTGTGAGTGAAGTATTCAATCTCATTTATCTATTCACTTCAATTATCCAATAGCTTCAACGAAAATTGTTTAACAAATGTTTTACGAAAGATTTGCGAAAATATTTCATAAACTCAATTCACCCCCCTCTTGAGTTTGAGGCCACTTGGCTAATAAGTGGTATCAGAGCTAGGCTCTTGTGTAAAGGGCTTAGCAGCTTCAAGAGAAAGTGATGGCCTCCTCAAAGGAGTTTTCAGAAAGTTCTTCTATCTATAGACCTCCTTTTTTCAATGGGGATGGGTATGCTTATTGGAAAGAATAAATGAAAATTTTTATTGAAGCTATTGATTTAGATGTATGGGATGCTATTGAAAATGGTCCTTTTATCCCCACAAAAGATGTTAATGGTGTAAGGGTTAATACACCAAGAAGTGAATGGACCAATGATGATAAGAAAAAGGTCCAATATAATTTGAGTGCCAAAAACATCATTACCACATCCTTGGGGTATGATGAATTCTTTAGAGTCTCAAATTGTAAATCTGCCCAAGAAATGTGGGACACTTTAGAAGTGACCCATGAGGGTACTAGTGAAGTGAAAAGATCAATGATCAATACTCTCACTCATGAGTATGAGCTTTTTAGAATGAATCAAAATGAAAGCATTCAAGAAATGAAAAAATGTTTTACACATATTGAAAATCATCTTGCTTCATTGGAAAAGACTTTTCCTAATGAAGATCTTATTAACAAAGTGTTGAGATTTTTGAGCAGACATTGACAACCTAAAGTGACGGCTATTGCGGAATCAAGAAATCTCTCAACCATGACCTTAGCCACACTTTTTGGCAAGCTCCAAGAACATGAATTGGAGTTGAATAGACTCAAACAAAATGAAGAAGTTGACAACAAAAAGAAGGGGATTGCTCTCAAAGCCACTTCCTCCATGGTGAATAAAGATGATAAAGATGATGAGGATGACTTGGAAATAGATGAGGAGAATCTTGCTCTACTAGTCAAAAAATTCAGAAGATTCTTTAAGAAGAATAGAGCTCATGGAAGACCTCTCTTTCCCCAGAAGAATGTCTATCACAAAGGGGAAGGAACCTCATCCACTCCTAAATGCTATGAATGTGGAGAGTTGGGTCACATGAAGATGGAGTGCCCGATTTATCAAAGTAAAGTGGAAAAATACCACAAAAATCCTCAAGGGAGAAGAAAGAAAGAAGAGCCTACATAGCTTGGGATGATAATGACATGGACTCAACCGATAGCTCGGATAATGAGAAAGCCAATCTATGTTTCATGGCTAGAGGAGAAGAGGAAGATGAAAATGACATAGAGGTAACATCTTCAAATTCTGAATCAAACTCTTACCCTTCCTATGATGAATTGCAAGATGCTTTTGAAGAATTATATAATGAATCTATAAGACTTGCAAAACTTGTTTCATCTTCCAAGAAATCAATTTCCTCTTTTGAAAACAAGATATATATGTTAAATAAGGAAATTGAGGAACTTAAATTAGAAAATGAAACTCTTGGGTTGATTGATGCAAACTCTTCATGCATGACATGTTTATCTCTTGATAATGCATCTACACCCTCATCTTGCTCATCATGTAAAGCATTTGAAATTGAGATTGAGGACTTGAAAAACACTCTTTCAAAATTTACCTATGGAAGAGATAATTTGAACATTTTGCTTAGAAACCAAAGATGTGTTTTTCAAAAGGCTGATTTAGGATATAATCCTAATAAACAACAAAAGTTTCTCAAAAACTTCTTTGTTTCATCAAGTACATCAAGTAGTCCCTTTATTAAATGCTTTCATTGTGGTAGGAAAGGGCATAGTGCATCAAATTGTAATATAAGGAAGAATATCAATAACAAGCTAGGAACTAAATTGGTTTGGGTTCCCAAATGCACTTTACCAAAAACTAACACACAAGGACCCAAGAAAATTTGGGTACCAAAAGTCACAAATTGAAGTGTGTTGTAGGTGTGCTTGAAGGCCAAGAACTAACTTTGGATATATTGAAAAGTGGCTGTGCCAAGCACAAAACCAGAAAATACTTCAAGCTATCCTCCCTGTCTCCAAGAAGCTTGAACTTGCATCCTTTGGTTAAGTGGAGTCTTGTTTTATGCTTTACTTAGTTAACATCTTGAAAAATATCTTTTATATGTCTTGTATATGCTAAATGAATATGCATCTTGTGTGAAATAACATGTATAATATCAATTTCTTTGAACTTGACATAATATGCTTATTTGCTGCATAAATTGGTCATCTTGTTGCATAACTTTTTGCTGCACAATGTCACAATCTTCTGCATAATATATTAAGTTGCTGCATAATATGATATCTCAATGCATAATATGTTGTTTTGCTGCACAATTATGAGTTCTTGATCATAATCTATTTGGACTATATACTTAAATGATGTTTGGGATTATTTTGGAATGTTTTGGAACTAATTGAAGCTTTTCATCATATGCATTTGCTATTGGTATCACATATTGTTGTGCTAAATAATTTATTCTTTTATATTGATCCTGCTGGGGTAAAATAATTATATCAAATCTGAATGCTTATGTCTTCTTTTTGATAATGCCAAAGGGGGAGAGATTAGTGAAATATATTGCATGTGTACGGGGGAGCATGTGTACGGGGGAGTTTTGCACTTTCACATATTATATCTCATGCATACTTTATGGGGGAGTGTTGCACTCAATTATCTGATAATCAAATAAATGCATATATTTCTCATTCTGTTGAATGTTTAGTTTGTCATCATCAAAAAGGGGGAGAATGTGAATGCTTATGTCCCTAAAGCATGTCAAATAGTTTTTTATGATAACAAAGCCAAAGATGGAGATCAAGATCAAAAGAGAAGACCAAGATCAAAAGAGGTATATTAGATATAGGTTTTAGAATATCAATGTAAAATGCCCTTTAAGTATCTCAATGATTCTCAAATGGTTTTCCAAATATCTTTTCCAAAATAAGTGTGAAAATTCAAAGCTACACATGTTTTTCAAAGAAACATTATTTTCAATCTTAGATCTAACACTCTTGAAAGGTTTTATGTTTAATCAAATGTCTTGAGGTGTTAGAAATGACTTACAAGCTTAATTGAACTTGAAAAATGTGTTCAAAGGCCAAGGTAATCGATTACACATGTTTTGTAATCGATTACAAGCTAAACAGAGAGCTGGTAATCGATTACATGGTTCATGTAATCGATTACACGAAAGTTAGAGGCTGTGTAATCGATTACACCAGTAATGTAATCGATTACATTGAAGCCCAGAAAGGCAAGAACACGATCAAGGAGTCATGTAATCAATTACATAGATTATGTAATCGATTACAAGAAAGTCAGAAGCCATGTAATCGATTACACCAATAATGTAATCGATTACACAGAGCCTAGAAAGCCAAGAACACATTCAAACATCCATGTAATCGATTACATGGGCTGTGTAATCGATTACACGCGGTCTGACAGACCCCAACGGCTATTTTTACTGCATTAAAAGCTTGGCTTTATCACCCCCAATGGCTCTTTTCTTCATACAACTTATAAATACTTGCCTTGGGTCTTCATTAAGGGTTGAACTTCATTTTAGAACATTAATCTAACAATTATATACGAGATTCAATCCAAAATAGGTTTTTCCCCTGTTTTTGTGAGAAAACTTGAGATATTCAAAAGGGGCATTATTAGAGCTTCAATTTGTATCTATCTACTCTTTAAGAGAGTGTCTATCTTCTATACTCATGTAATCCCGAAAAAGAGAGGGTCGGGTATCCTCTAGAGTGAAGGGTGAGGTATCCCTTAGAGAGTGAGGTATCTCTCAAAGTTAGAAAAGGGTGAGGTATCCCTTGAGGGTGAGGCATCCCTCAAAAGGTTGTAAAGGGTGAGGCATCCCTGTTTTTGAGGCTCAAAGCACAAGGGTGAGGTATCCCAAGGTGTTGGTGAGTGCTCTATTATGTAAAGGTTTTCAAGCACCCATTCAAGCTTGAAGTTTAGTGGAAAATCTTGAGTGGTTCGCTTGAGGACTGGACGTAGGTCACAAGGGGTGGCTAAACCAGGATAAATCCTTGTGTTTGATTCTCTCAACCCTATCTCTTTTCATTTGTGCATTTACTTTATATGCTTGCTTGAATATTATTCATCTTAATTTATTTAATTTGTGAGTGAAGTATTCAATTTCATTTATCTATTCACTTCAATTATCCAATAGCTTCAACGAAAATTGTTTAACAAACGTTTTACGAAATATTTACGAAAATATTTCATAAACTCAATTCACCCCCCTCTTGAGTTTGAGGCCACTTGGCTAACAAATAGATCTTGAGATTCATTAAAATCTTGTTTTACTATTTTCATAATTTTTCATATCTGCTAGGGGTCAATCCGACACTAAAACACACAAGCAATATGCTTAAAAATGCTAAACTAACTCCGATAATTCTCAAACTTTAACGACATTTACTCCCACATATTTGTGACCTACAAACAAGTTCTCCACAGTTATTTCCATTAACTAAGCAGTTTAAGCCAAAACTAGGGCTAAAAATAACTTTATTCCACATATAATGCTACAGCAAAGTGACTAAACGTGCTCGAACGGTCACAAAAATTTATAGGCATGACAAACTAGTGTTAGGCTACCACCGTAATCATATACAAGTCTATCATGACTATCTAGGGTGTTATATTTCTCCCCATATTTTTAAATTTTTGTCCCTAAAATTTGGTTTACCTAATGTAAGAAGTCCAAGCAACTCACACACAACAACAACAGGTGCAACCAAATCTCAAAAAAAACAAAATTACACATCAAGTATAACCATGTACTCATCTTTTCCTGAACTATAAGATGGTAATGCCTTCATATCTTGCAGATTGAAGACTCTTCCCTGTGGAATTGGTCTATCCTCCGTCCTGTTCTCTTGCCTTTGAGAACAACTCTTAGTGTAGTGTCCCTTCTCACCACACTTGTAATAGGTTATTTGGTCCACTATACACACTTTGTTTCCATGGTGTCTGTCACACTTGGTACACCACTGAGCTTGATCATCTCTCTGAACTTACTCATCCTTCTCTTGTGGGTAGCTGGATTTAGGAGCAACTTTCCCGTATCCACCATTTACCTTATTCTTCTGAAGGCTTTGCAAACCTTGCTCTCCCTAAAGCTAGAGATTATCCGACTCCATAATGCTACACTTGTTCACCAAGGATGGAAAATCCCTGATTTCCAAGGGTCTCACAACCCTTCTTACATTCCCTCTCAGCCCGGACTCAAACTTGACACACTTTCAGTTCTCATTTGGATTATGCCTAAACTGAGAAGAAAAGTTAGACAACTCATAAAATCTTGCCTCATATTATCCAACTGTCATGTCCTCTTGATGAAGACTTAGAAATTCCCTTTATTTATCATCCTACAAACTTTGTGAAAAATATTTCTCCAAAAAGGTCTCTTTGAACACTCCTCATGTGATCAAAGTCCCTGCTATCTCTAGCAGTCTCCTAGTACTTTGCCACCATTGCCCCGCTTCCCTTCTCAACATGAAGGAAGCAAAGGAAACTTTTTGCTCATCGGAGCAAACCATGACCTCATAGATCTTCTCTAGCTCGGTCAACTACTCTTTTGCTTTAACCGGATCATAATCGCCTCTAAACATCGGAGGATTTATCTTTTTGAACTTTGAAATGTCGAGAAAATTATGATTTCTCCCAACTGGTACCTCCTAGGCTGGTGGTGTACCTGTGGTGGTACTTGCTGTTGAGGTACCAACCTCTCTAACACTCTTGCAGTCGTCGCTGCTTGCTTAGTCTGCTGCCTCATGGCAATTGCCATTACCATCATAACTGTAGTCATCTTTGTACCTTTAGTCCCAGAGTCCCTATTCTGGCTCCCACATGGTCACCCTCGTGCTTCTGGTTACCCTCGTGCTGCTATAATTTCCAGTAAACACAAAACAATCCATATTGAGTTAGCTAGGCTCAATATAATGTAACCGTGCAACAGTAGCTAAAGCACACATGTCAAAGGCAAATTATGCAATTCTACTCAAACAATCACATATAAGAGATAAGAAATGTATAACCATCACTACATATGCATAAGCATAGTCAGTCCATACCCCGACTCAACAGGATGAACTGCTCTGATACCAAAATGTAATATCCCAATATTTACTATCCAAATATATCATCATACAAAAGAATAACCCAATACTAGTCATGCTACTTCAAACATATATTAATAAACTAACCCATATCATTCATATATAATGAGTAAATATGGAGAGCCAAGACAACAAAAGTTATATATATATAGATATCATTGCCACCAAGGCATATTGTAATACATAAACTTTTTCAACAACAAAAACTAGCACACTATACAAGCTTTATCATTAAAAAGCATATAACTATACTAATCTTCGTACATCTTCTCCTTCCCTTTTGAAGAACTAGCACCTGAATTTCCATGGCAACACAATCAGGGTGAGAAAATATATCTTAGTAGAAGTATTCCAATACAAGCATATTATATATATACATAATCAGATAATATTCACAATTATAGAATTAACACTGCAATCATAGAAGCAAACAATATCTCTATCTCAGAGATATGCAATCGCCCATGAAATTGCAATGTCATGGTTTTATATCATGATAGCAACTGCCCATATCATTGCCATGCTATGCCAAATTATGTCTAGTGTTTATGTCTATGTAATATCTTAAGCATGAAAATGAATAATGTATGATACCATATCCCAAAACCTCCAATTCCATGGTAATGTCATGAATGCATGAATCTTAAACAAAGTAATGGAAGTCACAACCATAACCTTGAACAAGTACTGGAAGTCCATCTAGAAAACATCATTATCCAGAGGAAATCTATCCCCCCGGGTAGTGAAATCCATTTACTACACAATTATCGATAATGAACAAGAAAATCCATCCTTAACAACACTATATTGGGAAGGATACAATCCACCTTACCTAATATAGAACACTCACATCTACGGGGCTCACACCTATCAAAAAGCAATCAACCACATCTACGGGATTCACACTTTTCAAAAAGGTAACTCATACAATCAAGTATATCATCATGACTAATTAAACTCTCATAATTAGCATTACAAATCAATATGACTCAAATCATTCACATCTTCATTTAATACTCCTACTAGAGTCTCATCACTCAAAAGAAGCATAAAAGAAGAAAACTGTGCCCTGGAAGGCTCCAGAGCATCAAACATAACTCATAGTTATTCTCTGGCACTCTTGCCGCGGCATACCCTGCGCCATGCCACAGCACCCAAGCCTCGGGTTCTAGTACTGGAAAGAAATGTTGCTTATGCCGTGGCACTCATATGTCATGCCACAGCGCGCACCCCTATTCTTTTACATACCGCAGCACTCTAAGTGCCATACTGCGGTGCCCACTGCAGAACTTAGAATCTGTAAAATTTTACAGATACGGGTACTATTTCATTGGAACTAGACCCTCTTCCAATCACTCAAAACTTAATTCCAAGTGATTTCTAACCTCTAACAAGGTCCAACTACGCATAACAACTCTTAATCCACTTCAATTTTACTCAAAAATCAAAGATCATGGAAAATCACCAACCTAAAACCTAAAAGCCAAAAATTGAACTCAAAGGGGATTAAAGGCATTCAAGGGCTGGAATTCCATTCTCATACACCCAACAATTCATAAACAAGTCATCCTTAAGTTCTCCAACAAGATTCAAGCCAAAATCACCAAATTCATACTAATATTCCATTATTCACATCAAGCACTCTCAAGAACCTAATGAAGAATATGGAAAGAAAGTGTGAAAAATAAGCTTCCCCCTATCTCAATTTCTAGAAATGAAGTCAGTTAGTCATTCCTCTGAATAGCTAAGCTCTCTCCCTTGCTTGGATAAAGATCCTTCTCCCTTAGCACTTTGATTTCTCTTCTCCTTTGTTCTTCCTTTGGCAACCGTGAGAGAGAGTTATGAGAAAGAGAGCAACATCTCATTTTAGCCTTAAATAGGCCAAAAACAGAAACAAGGGTTGTGCCCTATAACTTTGGTCACTTATGCAGTTACTATTCACCCAAACAATTAAGAACGCTTAAATATCACTAAACCAAGTTTTCTAACTTTCAACAAGCTTAAAATAAATTTTGAGATTCATTAAGAATATTGTTTCACCATTTCCATAATTTTTCATATCTGCTAAGGGTCAATCCAGCATTAAAACATACAACTAGTATGCCTAAAAATGCCAAACTAACTCCGATGTTTCTCAAACTTTAACCACATCTACTCCATCACATTTGTGACTAGAAACAAGTTCTCCACACTTATTTCCATTGACAAAGCAATTTAGGCCAAAACCAGGGATGAAAACAGTTATATTCCATATATAGTGCTACAACAAAGTAACTAAACGTACTCGGACGATCACAAAAATTTACAAGCATGACAAACTAGTGTTAGGATACATCCGTAACCATATACAAGTCTATCATGACTATCTAGGGTGTTACACCATCCATATAAGAAACAAAGCAAGTAGTTCAACAAAGGAAAAATTAAAGTAGCCACATGTCGGCTACTTAGCCAAAAACCAGTAGTTCAAAATCAAAGTTCAAAAGCCCAAAACAATTACTCCCTGATAATAGCCTAATAATGCAAATTTTCATATTAAAATCAGGCTTTATTATATCCTAATGCAAGTAATTTTAGAATTTTGTGACAATTTAATTATTTTCTTTAAGATTATTATTTATTAAATTGTTATGATAACGTGCAAGAAATGTGCTAAGATTACTCCTTTCTAGTTAAGGCATGATCATTAGAAGAGATGTGTTGTTGAACTGTTACGTGAAGACTAATTAGTTTTATTTAAATTTTAATATTTTTAACTTCCTTATCCATTTTACAGCTTTATTTTAATTTTCAGACGTAATCTAGAGGATTTTGGATTAAATTGAGAGATCTTGAAGATGAAGCTTTAAAGAGATTTTATCCAATTCCTAAATCTTATCCAAAGCCTAAATTATTGGTGAATACTCAAAATTAATTTTGATTAAGTTGTTATCCTTATTAGAAAATCAAAGAGTTAGAAACCTAATCAAATTGAGTGCAGAGCAAGTCACTAAATTAGAATAAATAGACAACAGAATTATAGGATAGGAGGAGGAGGAGGAGGAACACAACACCACACCAAGAACAGAGAAAGAGAACAACACAACAAAATTCTATCTATTATGAGTTTTTCTTTTCTCTTTGTGTTGGATACTCTTGCAATGAGTAACTAAATTTGTTTTTTCTAGGACTAAGATGAAGCCTTAACCTTTTGATAGATAATTTAACTTTGTTTGAGATATTTTTCTTTGTTCTATAATTGCACAATATTGATGATTATTGATCTTTAATTGTTATTAAATTTATTTTAATTGATTGTCTTGTAGTCAATTAGTAAATTTAAATTGATATATTTTAATCACATGCCTAATTCTTGTAGTCTTAGGTGTAAGTTGAGTAATAGTATTCTTTACTTTTATGATATAAGGATTGAATAGTTCATGCTATATTAAATGGTTTATGTCATAATTTGAATAGATCATGTTATTTTAAATAAATTGTCATTAGTTAGGTTGCAATAATATTCAAGAGTGATCAAAGCTTATAACTGCAGACACTCCATAGGACAAGATTAATTCTTATTTAAGTTAAATTCATCATTACTTAGTTAGTGGTGGATTGGATGTCCTGGAATCATTTTCTAATTGATCTTGCATTTTAATTTGAATCGTTTCATTTAGATTTATTATTTAATTTTAGTTTTAGTTTAATGCGTAATTTAAATTATTAGATTACTTAAATTGAATTAAAATCTCTTTCTTTTCTAAATTAATTTAGGTAAATATTGGATTTTAGTTAATCATGTCACTCCCTATGGGTACGACACCTTTATATTTGCAAAATATTACATAGATTATGTGCACTTGCAAGTAAAGGGTAATTATCACTTAAAAATACTATATCACTCCTCAATAGGAGGTTTGCTAAGTTCAAATAATAGAATAAAAGTTAAAGAACATTGATGAATGTTTTACTGATCAACAGGTGAAGCAAGAGAAGGTTCCTTGCCAGCAGGGCCTGTTGCAACAGGTTTTGACATGGACATGGAAGCGGTTACTTGGTTGAGTTGAGGTGTGGCCATTTCCAAGCTTTGTTCTAATTCTCTTTATTTGGCTGAGGCTAATAAATTCTTAAGTTCATTCTTGGATTTTAGGGCTTCAGCTAACCTAGTTTCACTAGCTGTCATGTCTAGTTCAAGCATCTTTTTTTTTTTTCTTTTTTTACTGTAACATATAGGTTATTTCGGCATCCAAGCTTGTTGAATGAGTATATAGCCGAATTCGTGCATCACTCACAGACTTCAAACTGGTTGTTATGTCAATTAATTGGGGTTAGAGAACAATTATTTCAGTTTTATTTTAGCTCAATTATTTATTTAGCCCATCTAGTTGATTGTTCAAGCGAGTTTGTTCTAGGAGATTCTCTTACCTCTCCTTCTTAATTGCTTCGTATTGGGTTTGGTAAGCGGATTTTAGTGCATAAAAAGCATTCAGGTGGTCTAAATCCTTTTGACTAGTGTCTATGTGAGTTTTATGCATTTGATAATTAAAAGAGACATTGGCCAACAAAAGGGAAATCTCATTATAGGCTGCCTTGAGCCCAATAGATAGAGATGGATTAAAGGAATTGGTGACTTTGGCCTAAGAAAGCTTCAAGGAGGCTAAGATCTTTGGATTGATAGGAAAATCTTTGTGTAGTTGATTATCCACAAAGTCAATTTGCTTGGAGAGATGTGAACTATCCCCAGCAGAAGGGCTTGAAAAGGGAGACTTGAAGTATTGGCTCAGAACTTCATCAAAATCTTTAGGGGATGCAGTCAATTATGCCTCAACTAATAACTAGACAATTGAGGGCTTTGGTGTTTTTTGAAACAGTTCAAGTCATAGGCTTTTTTTTATTAAACCAAAATCCAGGGGATCAAGATAGCCAAAGTGAATTATTTAATAAACAATTGGACGCAAAAGTGCAATTACCTTTGCAGAAGTGTCAGCTTCGGATAGCGATCATTTGATTTTATAGTAGGAGTTGGAGTAGTCAAGATAAGGTCAGTGGATTAAAGTGTAAGATGGTGAGCATAGCTAGCTTTGATTCCTACATGAGAAGATATTGGGGTTTTAACATTAATAACAACTATTGAGGCTTTTACTACATAAAAAATCCAAAAATGTAGAGTCAACTCATCAATTAATTAATAAGGTAATAAGCTGGAATTGCCAAAATAGTTACCTTTAGTCGAGGTTGTGGTGCCTTGAGATTTTGAAGGAGAAGCTTTAGAGGACTTTTTCTTGGGCACCTCGACTGTGGGTTCTAAGCACTGGTCAATCAGTTTACCCAAATAACTCGAATGAGGTGCAGGGTAAAGGGCATTGAAAATAGTTGGTGACCAATCAGAGTAGTTTGTGGTTTCACTTGGATGGATGGCAAATACAAAGGATTAAAAGGTATTCAAATTTGAATAGTTAATCTGCCAAAGGGATTTAAATTTTTTAATGTTAGAAAGTGTGAGTTCTGAAAAAGGGTCACCTGAGGATTCAAAAGGAGTTGGGACACCTTGGACTAAGCCAAGTTGTTTGGTGAAACATTAAGGATTATAGGGCTTAGTTGAAATCTTATTATGTTGAGATATAGATTTAACCCCGCAAAGGAGATCCCTAGCTGATAAGACACTACTCTAGCTGAGAACCAAATTAAATAGATGATGATTTTCATGGTTCCTTAATGACTCAAGCCTCATCTAATTAGGTCCATAGTTCTTCTGGAGATATGGATACAAGTAGAGAGGATTTCGAGAATGGATGCTACACAATTTATTAGCGATGTCAAAGATAGATTTCTTGGTGGCCAAAATCAATGGAAGAACTTCTCCTTAGAAATAAAGGTTTTGAGGGTTTCTGGTAGCCAAGTGCGAAGCAAAAATGAATTCTGGGAAGTAATAGAATATCCATAAGACCAGAAACCATAGTGGACTTGGAACAATCTTTATGTCCTCACCACCTCACAGCCAATCCACCATTAGTAATAAACTTTTGTATAGAAGAGACAGAAAAAAAAGGGGCCAAAGCCAAAGCTCTCCTATAAACAATCATAGCAACAATATAAGAAAACTCAGCAACTACAACAATTGAGTTGGTACAGACAAAGTACTTATATAGCAATATAGTAAGAAGGCATTATGTTCTTCATCATTAATAAGCTTCCTGGCCTTACGATTAGCAACCAGGAAATTGGTATAAGAAGAACCTTTTGAGGATAACTTAACTCCTAAGTCGCTACCAAATAGGCCATGCAAGGTTGGAACTTCATATCCATTAACTAGAAGCCCAAGAATAGCCGAAAAATCTAGGAGTTTAGGGATCATAGTGGTGAATGAAAAGGCAAATCCACTGATGGTCATGGACCAAAACCTAAGGAAGACAAAAATAAGGTTAGTGTCCATTGGAATATATTATTGGGAAAGCATAATCAAATCATACACTTCCTATTGTTTCTAATTGACTGCCTTTTCCTTCTTAAAACACTCCAGCTAATCGAAGTATTCAAGAAAGGTAGAGGTTTTAGGCCAAGCCCTAAACTCAACAAGGCACTTCAACAGGTCAAACCACTTGCAAGTAATAGGAAGAATGAATCCATCATGGTAAAGAAAATATTTTATAATAAACTTCCTTTTAGTTGGATCACTCAAAATAGGACCAAGGATATAGGTGTTTTGGTCTAGGACATAAGGGATTAAGATAGAAGCCTTGGAAGTCGAGAGTTGTGGGGGTGAATCACATGATATAGATAGGGCGATATCAGACACAAAGTCATCATCATCCATACTAAGTGAGAGATTAGGCTTTTGGGAGTCTAAAGGGGATGGCATTTTTTGGGTTTTTGGAAAGAATAGGAGAATACAAAGGAAGAAAGATATTCAAAAGGTTGGGTAGTAGAGATTGATGGCTGAGAGATGGTTTACTGCACTATATAAACAGATTTTTTGGGATTTGAAATTCAAAAACCTAGATTAGATAGTTTTACAGGTGAGCATTATCATCACTGCAACTGAATTTGGTTCAATTAAAATTATTCCCAACTAAGTGTGATAAAGGTGTAAAGCATGCACACGAATTCCAAGAAAATGCAGGAATTTGAGAATCTAGGTGCATCCCTCCAACTTCATTGCATCGACTCATTAGTTAAAGGATGCAGTGGACAAAGTGTTAACACCCAAAGATTTTGTATTAGCTAAAGTGGCCAATGCATAATATTGAGTCATCAGTTAAGCCAGCAAGGAGGATAAGCTAAAATTTCTTAGCGAGCTGTTAACAAAAGTGATGCAATTATGGGCCAAATTCATAGATTGGGCCTTAGAGTATGAATTGGGTTTGGAGCCCACAAATCAAGTCAGATAATGATAATTAACTTAGTTAGCTGGAGTTCCACAAATATAGGGCAGTTGACTTAAGTGATATTGTGAATGTTGGAGGTTATTGAGGGCTGGCTACAATGCAAATATGCATAATTAATGGTCAATATCCATTTCCCGCATTTGTAGGATGATAGGGCTAGTCCCTTGGTTAATATATTCAATAAATCTAGATGTATATGATAAAAGAATTAGTCAAGGATAAGTTAATGGGTTAGTATGCTGTTAACCACTAAGTTTGGATGAGTAATATATTTTGATATCGTGGTAGACAGTGTATAGGGCCACTAACTGAACAATTTTAGTGTATAAATAGCTGTTGAGAAATCAAATTATATATACGACACAATCGTCAGACCAACATATCAATATACCAATCTTTCCTCCATTTTGTCTACTATCACTTTTGCTTTCTAGCTTGCAATTCTGTATTTTTCAGTGTCTCTTCCTTCATTTTTCATTAAAGCCTATAAATTTATTTGTCATTTTATTGCTTTAGAGTTCTTACTCAAATCCGCAGTTGTTAGCTGATCAAGTAGAAGTCATTTGGCTATTTTCCAATTAGGAGCTTTCTGTAGTTATCCTAGGAACACATAGTCAACGAACAAAGTCGCTTCCTTGGCATTAGTCATTTGATTATTAGGAATCAGAGGTTTTGTGAGTTAGCGGATCATTCAGCTAAATAGCTTAAGTTATTTTGTGAACAATGTGTAAATAATTTGAGCCAATTTAACAAAAAAGAAGTGGGATATAAAAGAATAGGCAAAAAAAAGGGATTATATATGAGTAATATTACTCTTTTAACACTTTTTACTTTTAGTGAACTCAATAACAAAAGAGTATTTAAAAATGTATAAGTTATATAATATTCCTATTTTCACATCTTTTAGTAAATCCAGTCATGTTATTTACAAAAAAAAGGTTCTCACAAAATTAATAAACATCTTATTTTATTTATTCATTTTTTTTCTCTTTTGCTTTTTTCATTACATCAATAGTCCTTGTCTACTTTGTGAGATTTACGAGGTTGTTGTTGTGTGCTAAAATAATTTCATTTTAAAAAGACTAAATGATCATTTTGGTCCCTCATTAAAATGATGTCAGTCATTTTAGTCCCTCGCTTAAGGAAATTACCTTAGAAGTCCCTTATTCAGTAAATAATCAGTCAAGTTAGTCCAAACGTTAGCCAGGCTTTGTTAATGCTAACAGAGACACTTATGTGGCATGTTAAGTGCCTTGTTGGATGCGCATGTGGCAAGCCCAGTCCCCCCTTCCCATACAAGAATGATGTTGTTTCCCCTTTGGGGGGAAAATTATTAGCATTTTGATCCCCCCCCCCCAAATTCTCATAATATACAAAAGACTATAAACCTTAACTACTCACTCAAAAATCACAATCTTTCCCAAGAAGAAACTAGTCCATTCTCCAAAAATCTAACCTGTAATCATCCCCAAAAATCCATTCCATTCTGTTTATTTAGTTCATCTTCTTTAAGCTTGGCATATATGCATTTTCCCCCCAAAATATGCTCTCTATTTTGTGCTTTATGGTGTGGTCCATGTCTCCTTAGTGTGGTGTGTGTGGTTCCTAGTACTAATTTTCTATAAAAGTTTTGTTGTTCCTTGTTCTTTATGCATGTGGTGCTTTGTCCCTTGCTCAAACTTGTCTATGTTTTTGTTGCACAACACACATGCATTGAGGCTCTTTTTCCATTTTTGATAACCTTTTAATTAGTGTTGTGCATATTTTTGTAGATATGGCATTAAGCAACTCTTGTGTTTCACCATGGTGGTAAATTTGTACATGATGCTAGAGGGAAACTTGACTATGTAGCAGGTGTAATAGACCATTGGCCTGACTATGATGTGGCAAAATGAGTGTTTTTACTGTTAGAGATTTTATGCAATCTTCATGGTTATCACTTGTTTGAGAACTTCTATTGGCTAGTACCAGAGAAAGATTTGGATAGTGGACTAAGGTACTTGAAGATAGACTTAGATGTGTTGATATGAGCATAGCTTCTAGGTGTAACAATAAGGAGATTGATATCTATTTTGAGGAGCCCATTGATATCTACTTGGAGAAAGGACCAAATGAGCCACCAAATGAGAACGTCCTAACCAATACACCAACCTTAGACCAACCTAAGTCATCATTGTAAACAATACCTAGGTTACCAGATCTAGATCAACTAAACTCACTAGTGTATATAGGACCTGATGAACTTGTAAAAACTCATGTTTTTCCATTGCAAAACACTCTCACACACCTTCCCTACTACCTTTCTTCCATTCTTTTCATCTACATCCTCCAAATGGTCGAATCCTCACAGAGAACAAAGAAGCCATGTGCAGGGGTGGCTACCGGGAAGGCTCCCCGTGCTCCACCAGCCACCATTCCAGGGCTAGACCTCTCTACTCACTTTAGCACCTCCAAGCAAGCAGAAATTTTTTGGCAACAATTTTAGCTTCGGAAAATCATCCAACCGAGGTACTTGGCTGCTACTTTTTGCTCACATGAGCCCTTACAGAGTTTTAGGCTATTGGAAAACCTTGACTTAATTAAATTTCTGAGCATTAAGAGATATGTGTATCCAGATTTAGTTAGAATCTTTTAGGCCAACCTGAAATATGAAAATGGTTGTTTGGTAAATGAGGTTAAGAAGATAAAGATATTTATCACTCATGCCATCTGGTATAGCTTAACTGGTCTGACATCTGATGGAGTAAATTTTATTGGTTCTGCTGATATCTAGGGTAATGACTATGATTACAAATCTACTTTGAACTCATTTTTAAGGATTAGCTATAGGGTTACTAAAAGAGTTATGGCCTGTGGTTTCACCATGGAGAACAACATCTTGCACTATATGTTGGTAAGGGCTTTAATACCTAGGAAAAGTAATTACTCCCAAGTTTTCCATGATGATGTGCTCACACTATGGGTACTAAACACTAGTTGGAAAATCAACTGGGGCTACTATGTAATTCATCACATGCTGAAAGCTCGAAAGGAGCTCCATGCCTTACCCTATGCTATGCTAATAAAAAAAATCTTGGAGGTCTTCCATGTTCCCTTAGCTGGCGAAGCGAAGGACACTAGCAATGATGGTTCAGAGTCTATTAATGATCATAACCTGCAGAAGCTCAAAATAAAGAAAATTGGTGAGCGATGATACTACCTACATCATGGGGTAGAAGTAAGCATACCTTGGGGAGATGAGGAAGACACTGAAGACGAAGCACCACTAGTTACCCCAGCAGAGTCCACCTTGGATCTTTTGCTCCAAGATATGCGAAGCCTATGGACCTACGTTGATGCTCGACTAGACTGCCTCGAGGAGCACATGACTTGAACAGATTAGAATGTAGCAGCCATGCAGGATATGTTAGCGGGTGGTCAGTTTCATTGGGATTTCATCTCTACTGCTGCACCTCTTCCATCTGGCCATGATGTCGCTGTAGATTTTGATGATGATGAGGAGGAGCTTGGTGATGATGCTGATGACGAGGATGATAATGAGGAGACTGACTGATGATGGGGCTTAGTCTTGATCATCCTTATTTTTGTCTTATTTGTTATCTTACCATTAATATTTATCATTTATGTCTATTCTGGCTCTAATTATCCATTGTATCTGATGTTTATAACTTGATTCCAGATGATATGATAGCATGCTATTGGGTACTCTGTTTTGATGCTCTGATTACATATTTATGAGCTGATTATATTTGAAATGTTGCCACGCCATTGATCTATTTTGATGACACTGCAGATGAGTGCTTATGTCTACTTTGAATGATTATATCTTTTTTATAATGCCAAAAGGGGGAGAGTATGGATTGCATAAGTAAGGGGGATTTTTTGCATAACAAACTTTCTGCATGTGCACCTTACTTAATATGTTTTCGTACTTAAAACTCATGCATAACTTAAGGGGGAGAGTTGCACATTAAATCTCTAATATATATAAAATGTTCTCTTTATTTGTTTTGATTTGTCATCATAAAAAAAGGGGAGAATGTGAATGCTTATGTCATGAAGATCATGAAGGTTTTGATGATAACAAAGTCAATCTAAAGACCAAGTCCAAGGGAAGATCAAATGGTATAGTTTCTTGCTTGGATTATGAAAATCAAGCTTATTTCTTTTAAAATCCAAGTTCTCTAAAGTTTGAATTGTTTACCAAGTTGTTTTGGCCACAAAAATAGGTTCTAGGATGATTGTAATCTCATTCAATGGCTTAGTAATTAATTAACAATTTTTTTGGAAGTTGGTAATTGATTACTAAGGCCTGGTAATCAATTATAGTCGTGTGGGAACCTTATTTTCAAAAGTCAGAGGCTTAGTAATCGATTACCAAAGGTTGGTAATTATATACCACTTGCCCAGAAAGCCCAGAACGTGTTCTAAGAGCTTGGTGGTAATTGATTACCACGAGCTTAAAAGTCAACAACAACTATTTTCTATACATTTAATGCTTAATTTAATTACCCCCAACGGTTCCTTTTATTAAAACACTATAAATACATGCTTTTGGGTCATCTTTTAAACAAAACAACCATTGATAAACATCTTTTATAAGGATTCAGTCCATGATTCATCTTTTCAATCTTTAAGCTCTGTTTTTGGGTCAAATACTTGAGATATCTTTAAGAGCTTCTTAGATCTTCAATTTGTATCAACTACTCTTGTGAGAGTTTCTTTTCTTATATCATTGATTCATTGTAAAGAGTGTGAGGTATCCCTCAAAGAAATTGTAAGGATGAGGTATCCCTGACTGTTTGAGGCTCAAGCACAAAGGTGAAATATCCCAAGATGTGAAGAGTGCTCTGGTTTGTAAAGGTCGTAGGCACTTGTTCAAGCCTGAAGTTATAGTGGAAAAATCTTGGGTGATTACTTGAGAACTGGACATAGGCCACAAGTGGTTAGTGGCTGAATTAGGATAAATATTGTGTTTGTTTTTCTTATCTCAAACTCCTTTATTTCTTATGCTTTAATTTTATATACTTGCTTGATTACTTTTTATCTTGGCTTGTTTATTTTGTGAGTAAAGTTCTCTATCTTCTTTATTCATTCACTTCAATTGAGAAATACCTTCAACAAAAATTACTTTTCAAGTGTTTGTGAAAAGTTTTCTAAAAGGTTTTTATAAACTCAATTCACCTCCCCTCTTGAGTATTAAAGCCACTTGATAACAATAGGCAGACTTATGTACACAATTTTGGAGAAGGGACAAGTAGAAGTAGAAGGAGGTTGAGGGAGAGTGATGCAAAGGGTTTTGAAGACAATGATGAAAATAGACATTATTATATCTCATTATATTTGATTTTAGTGACTTTATAATACTATTGATTTATTTATTTAAATATGTCATTAATTTAATTATTGTGATCATTGTAGGGAATTTGTTAAAAAATCTTGGACAAAATAATGACAATTTGGCAACAATTGAATGAAGAAATCAAGACTTGGGCTCACAATAAATAAAGAGAGAAAAGGATAAAAATTTGGCAGCCTTCAATAAAAGGAGATTAATTTTGCTAAAATTGGTTTCCTAAATCTAATTAATATCTTTTTATTATTTGGGGACCAATTAAGGAGATTTTGTGCAAGATATACCCCTATTAGGTAAAATCTCTTATTAATAGGTCGCATAGCAGAAAAAAGTGAGAATATTGACGTAGCGCAAGAAAAGGCAGAGGATGTGCAGAGACAGCAGACTTAAAGGCTTTTTCTCTAGAATTTATTTATCTATTATTATAATATGGAGAACTAAATTCTCAAGGCATGAACTTGCACACTAGATGGTATTTTTAATTTATTTTTAATTTATGTATTTGATTTTTAATTACTAAAACTCCTTTTTTTTATCATTCTCAATATATTTTTTATGTTTTCTTCTCCGAATAATCATAGAATTTATTTTATTTATGGATTCAGTCATGCTTTTTTTTATTGAATGGTTTAGTTCTTTGATTATGTTTGGATCAATTATTTATCTATATTGATTTACTTCTTTGCTACAATATCGCTCTTTTAGTATATTGTCGTTGTTGAATTTTCTCAATAGGAATAATAATTTACGTATTCTAAAAGTGGCGAATGATTTGTCAAAGGATTTAATTTGGTTTAATTTAAGTTTCTATACTTTCCGATTGAGAATTTTTTAAATTGAGTTCCTAATTAAATTATTCAATGAATTAAGAATAATTAAAATATCATATTTGTGCAAGGGATTCCTGACATTTTATTATTCGTCAAATTTGAGTACTTTTCTGTTAGTCACTTTGCTTCACTTTAATTTGTATTTTAAATTAATCTTTATTTATTATTAATCATTTAATGTTTTTCTTTAATTTCTTTGTTCCTTTAGTGTCTCTTTGTGGAATCGACACCTCAAAGTTATGCTACAATTACCATGTTATTCTTTGGGCGTAATCAAATTTTAGTGCTGTTGCCGGGGAAGACAGTAGAAGATTTTCTAGACAATTTTTATTTTCAACAATTTGTAAAGTTAGTAACTTTATTCCTTTTTTTAGCTTGTTGCATTTTTATTTTATTTTATTTTATTTTCTTTTTGTAGTTTTTTTTTAGTGTGGCATTTTTCTTTACCTGCACAAGTATAAAGACTCCTAGGGTCAGTTTGCTTGTAGACTTGTGTTAGAGTTAGAGTATGATTTTTCTATTCATTTGTTTGATACTTCTTCTAATTCTGAGGAAATGAGCAAACATGAAGATCAACCTATCAAGACCTTTCAGGATTACCTCCACCCTACACACACAACCACACCATCTTGCATTATGTTTCTAGCTAATACTCATCGACTAGATTTTAAAATAAGAATGATACAGTTACTCCATACTTTTCATGGCTTGGAAAAAGAAAATCCATATTTGCACATTAGAAAGTTTGAGGAAGTAGTTGCGATTTTTCATAGTCAAAATGCAACTGATGATGTTAAAGACTTAAGTTCTTTCCTTTCTCTTTGAAGGAAAGAGCTAAGAGTTAGCTATACTCACTGAGACCACAATCTATTGGGTCATCGAATAAGATTACTCAGGCCTTCTTTAATAATTACTTCCCTCAACATAAGACCAACACTTAAAAAAAAGGCAAATCTCCACCTTTTCATAAAAGGACAATGAGACTCTGTATTAGTCTTGGGAGAGATTTAAGGAGTTGTTGAGCATATGTCCTCACCATGGGTATGAAAATTGGTACTTAGTGAGCTATTCTTATGAGGGACTTACATCTAGACAGCGCCAATTTGTGGAGATGATGTGCAATGGTGAATTCTTACAGAAAGATCCTAATGAGGCCATAAAATACCTTAATGAGCTTGCTGAAAAAGCTTATACTTGGATGACCATTGTTACATAGGGCATTGTTATACAGAGGTGATTCTCATCCTAATCGTGTACAAGACCGCTAAAGAAGGGGAAGAGAAAGAAGTTTGGGACTTTGGAGCTTTTCATCTTCTACTACTATTGTTTGGAAATTTGAACTTTTGATTATTGAAAAAGGATAAGAATAAAGGCATGTGTGGTGAATATTAGGTAACGTGGTATGACTTGTATCGTCCATTTATCTTTTAAGTCTTAACTCCTAATATAATATATAAATCAGAAAAGGAAAAGTAAAATTAAAAGGCAAAAATGTATAATCTTATTAATTTTTAATTAACATCAAATCATTAATTTCACATATAATTAAATGATTGTTATATAATTTTAATTTGTGGATTTTATTTAGTCAAGAACTAAATTGTATTTACAATAATTTCACATTATTTTTATTTTATTAAATTTTTATATATTTATTTTATTTTATGTGATTTGATGTAACTCATTGGTTGAACCAATGATCTAATAACCCATTGTCTCAACTATGGAGAGATTGAAGACACAAAATGAGAAGGCATGGACTTATTTGGCTAAGTGGTTGAACACTCGTGGACCAAGGCATACTTTAGCGAGTGGCCTAAGTGTGACAACATATGCAATAATGGTTATGAGGTGTTGTTTAATTCTCAGATATTGAAAGGGACAGGCAAACCCATCTTGATCATGGCTGAGGAGGTGAGATGCTACATAATAAAGACAATGGCTGCTTAAGGTGAAATTAGATAGGCAGAGGGAGCCCATAGTATATGGCAGCAAAGTACGTTAGAGAATAAGAAGAGAGATAGTAACAACAAGACAATTTTGTGGTCAGGTGATCTTGATGGTGATAGGTTTAAGGTGCGAAAATGGATTGGCAAGGTGGGTGTGAACTTAGCCACCTATACATGGACTTGTAGGTTCTGGAAACTCACAAGTCATCCATGTATGCATACAATTGTTGCAATTATGTATAAGAACCATAAGCCTGACGACTATTGCCATAGATGGCTGAGTATGAGGGTCTTATCATGCAACTTATGAATACTTTATTAAGACTACAAAAAGCCAACAATATTAGGACCATACAAATCAAACTTAGCTAGCTTCTGCACCCATCAAGAGGCCTACTAGAAGATAAAAAAAGCATAAGAAAAAGGATGGCAAAGAGGCTATAAATCTTAACAAATTGAAGAGAAAATATCCTCAGAGAATCTATGGAAGGTGTGGTGCCACAAGGCATAACAATAAGGCTTGCAAAGGCCTAGGCGTACCTTAACAAAAAAGACAAAAAAAAAAAGGACTTGCCACTGAGGAAAAACTTCTCAAGCTACCCAGTAAGTAACTAAGCAAGCCATAAACCAAGCAACTGAGATTGGCCTCTTACAATACCATCCACATTCCTCTTAAGATGCAACTACTATGGATGCCTTCACCAATATCTTTATATTCTTTTTCTATAATGAATACTAATATATATCTAACTTATGGCTTCACCAATATCTTTATATATATATGTCCAACTTCTCAAATTCAATCACACGAGACTACATAAAACCTTGTTCAATCTCAAGCTCCATCTAAACCCAATTCAAAAACTATCTTTTCTTCACTATTAGTTTTCTCTTCTTCTCCTATAATGAATGCTGACAACTATGTATATATTGCTATACATGTACCACCATCTCAAACTCAATCATCCAAGTCTACTTCATCCCAAACTCCTCCTCAAATGGCATCTCAAACCATTCCACATAATGTTTGTAAACAATTATGTAAGTTAAACTCTTTCTTTATGTAAATGCAGGGATCAGGACCTTAGCCTCCATCATTAACTCATATTCCATTTCCAACTCCAGAAGCAGCAGGACAAGGAGTTCTTGCTGTGTGTTCCCTTATTATGAGGCTATTTTTCTAATCTCTAACTCCATTAGGACCATTGTGAATAACACTACTTTTTTATTGTATTGTATGCTAATCCTGGTAAAACTTTTATTAAGTTTTATGATCCACCAATGAGGCCAAGAGGTCTCATCCCACCTTGTGCCAGGAGGTCTACAGATTACAATATCAGGGCATGACAATTAGGACCACCACCAGTGAGGCTTGTAGGTTTAAGTCTACCAGCAGTGAGACTTGTAGGTTTAAGTCCACCATTGAGAGTTACCATTAAATATGTAAAAACCATTATAACTGCAATTGCCACTCAACAAAGTCTACCAATGCCACTCCAACTCCATTCAATATCACTACAGGACTTACTCCATCACCCCCTGAAGTTGTTAGTGTAGAAACTATGCAAGTAGCAAGTCGTGCTACTCAGAAATGTTCATGAGGTTAATGCCAACTCCAGGCCTCAACCTCAAACCTATTGGACTAAAGAAGAAATGAAGTCCTCTTGACCTATGAAGAATTTTGGTGAATGTAGCTAGGGTAGTAATGTATTACAAGCTAGAATTGCTTTTCTTTTTTGAAATAGATACAAGTATAATTTACTTTAGGGTTGGTGATGGATAAGTATATGATAGCTGTCGAAAATATCAAATTAAATCAATTTATAAACTGATTTATCAAAATACTTGTAGTATAAGGCACAATAGGGTCGAGCCCTTGGATCACTCTAATCAAGCAATCAAATCAAGAGGTTAACAGGGGGGAAAGAGAGTTACAAAATTAGTTAACAAAAAGTAATTAAAAATTGTAAATAGAATTAAGTAAACAACCAATTCAAGGAAATCAACTAATCTTGAATTTAATCCATTATTGATCACTAGAAATCCATTCAATTACTAACTAAATTCTTGGTCTTAGATCGCATCAAGAAGCCTTAAGATGATCCAAGAATTATCTACAAGATAAGCATCCATAATACAATTAATCAAGGTTAAATGAATTAAGCATCCATCTAATCCTAAATTAATTTAAAACCTAGAATTCAACCAAGCTTAACAAACAACATCCAAGAAGCCTTTGATGCATTGTTTAGTCTCTATTATCCTCATTAAAAATGTGGTAATTATACAACTATCACATCAATATCAAAATCAAATTAAGCAATTTAATTTAGATTTAACAAAATCAAAGAGAAACTTGATTAATAAGTAAAAGTAAAACTTGATTAGCAAGTAAAAGATAAACTTGATCAATAAGTAAAAAAGAAACTTGACTAGCAATTAAATGTAAAACAATCAAAATAAGATCTCAAAATTAAACATCAAGATTGTCAATCCCTAGGATTAATTTAAAAGGGTCTAGCCCTCCATGGATGGAAGGGAAAAATAGAAAAGAATGAAAACCAGAGTGAAAGGAGAAGAAGAAAGATGAAGAGAGGAAGTGCAAGCAAGAGTGGTTAGGAGAAAATTAAGGTTCTTTTTTGTGGTTGCAGCTGGTGCTTAAATATCTCTAAAATCAAAAATCCAAATTTTTTCTTAGTTTAGGGTTAATCCTCTTCCTCTTAGCTTTAATTGGACATCTAATTCATGTAATTTGGGTTTAGGATGAGAAAGTTATGCATGAAACATTCTTATCAGTTCTCTGAACCCATCAACTGACTTCAAAGGAAGAAAACACCATCAAACTGTCACCGTTTAGATAAGTGGTCTTGATAAGTATTTATTATATATGCCTTAGATTTCAAATTCCTTAGGTTTCAAGTCCATATCACACCTATAGCCTGAATTATAGCCTAATCTTTGTACATCGTCCAGGTTTTAGTGACAATATCTTTTTTTTGACTTCATGCCCTAATTTGACTCATTAGACATCTGATTCATCTTTTGAGCTCTTCATAAAAATTGTATATATTTCTCTTAGCTTTTTTACAAGGTACAATTCATAATTTTTAAATGTCTAGAACTCAAGTTATGCCTAAAATATAGAAATAGTGTAAAATTCTCAATAATGTTAAAAAAATACAATTAAGCCCAATTTGAACTCAAACTTATAAAATGTGGTTAAAACTAATCAATTAAACACATAAGAGGTCTAAGAGACTAAATATAAGATAAACTAATATATGAAAAAGGTGTTTATCAAAGTCCCCCACACTTAGCTTCTGCTCTCCCAGACAAAACTAGAAATTCAACATAGAGAATAAGGAACAACAACACAAACTCAAAAGTTAAAAACTCTAAAAGACTCACTTTCTCATGGTGTTCAAGAATGCAAATGGAAAGCAAGAAGAGCAACCAAAGTTTCAAGGAATTAAAACATTCATGAAGTAATATTTCTTTACATCTCTAATTAACTAGCAAGGTAACTTCAATTGAAAAGCATAAATCAAGAATGATAGAACCTCACAAAATTTACTCTCAATCTTTCAAGTATTTAGAAGGTAAGTGTTTCACTCAATTCAACCCATGAAAACTTGTACTACCATAAGCTTACTTAATTTCTACTTCTCCACTACTCAAAACACATGTACACATAAATTAAGAGGTCATTATTCATAGTTGTAATGATGACAAGGTAAAGGAAAGAAGTAATATAGATATGACAAGTTAAATACTAAAGAGCAAAAAAGAGCATTAGGATTAAGTTCAAGTAACAAGTATGAAACTTTATCCCAACTCTAGTAATGCAAATTCTCTTTACATATTCTTTTCCCATTGCCTACTTTTTCTTTTCTTTTCTTTTGTTTTTCTTTTGTTTTTTTCTTATTCTTTTTCAATTTCAATTAGCTACTCTTTCCTTTTTCATCAACCCTTTTGCACACTAATTAGCACACCCCCCACTTGTTCAAGAACTTATCTAATAACTATGTCAATTCTCTTTTATTTCCTAAGGTTAGGTAAGAACATGATTTTTCATTTAAGGCATGTAATGAGCTAAAAATAAGGAATAGACAAATAAGCTCAAAGGGGTGTTAATTAAGGGAAAATACGCAAGGTTGACTATTTGGCTAAAGTGGCTAATTCAAAAAAATGTATCAATCATGTTCATATATGCATGTGAAAATGTATCCTAAAAAAGAATTAAAGCAAGTTCTAGAGTAACAATTCCATGAGTGAAAATCACACAAGAAAGAAGAGAATGACACAAATGTTCAGTCCATTCATTAAAAGGCTCAAAGTCTTACAAGGTATACTTCTATCAAACTTAATCTACTAATTTAATTTCCATTACCAAACTAGTTAATCATAAGATGAAAGATAATTTATTCACTTATGTTATAAACTTTTAACTTCAATTGATGCATGCTCACAACTTTCACAAATCTCAAAATTTCATTAGAAAGTAATTAAAAACACAATTTATATATATATATTCACAATAGAAAAAGTAGAATTGAAAAACAAAACAGAAATAGTAAAATTAAAAACACAAAAATAGAAAATAGAATGTAAATTCCTCCCCAACACTTAAACCTTACATTGTCCTCAATGCAAAGCTTATAAAACATCAAATCATCAATAAATTTAAGATAAGTAAAATAAAGGAGAGAAGGAAGAAACATATTTATCAAGTGATGTATATGGCCGCCTGCAAGTGAACCTCCTCCACTATGTCCTCTTAAGCTCCCTCATAGAATTGCTTCAGACGATGTCCATTGACCTTGAAAGCTTTGTTAGTTGCCTCACTTGTAGTCTCCATTGCATCATAAGGAAAAACCTTAGTGACTATAAAAGAATCTATCCACCTAAAACGAAGCTTACCAGGTATGGGCTTGAGATGAGAATTGTAAAGGAGAACTTTTTGACCAATCATAAATTTTTTTCTTGTAATCATCTTATCATGAAAGGCTTTGGTCTTCTCTTTGTAGATACAGGAGGTCTCATAAGCTTCCAACCGAATCTCTTCAAGTTCTTAGAGTTTGAGTTTTCTTTGGGATCCAGCTTGGTTTAGGTCAAGGTTGCACTTCTTTACTATCCAATAGGCCTTATGCTCATTCTCCAATGGAAGATGGCATGCCTTGCCAAAGACTATCCTATAGGGAGACATGCCTAAAGGAGTCTTGAAAGCAGTCCTATATGCTCATAATGCGTCCTCAAGCCTCTTGCTCCAATCTTTTCTATTCGGTTGGACTATTTTTTCCAATATTTGTTTCAACTCCCTATTCGAAACTTCAGCTTGCCCATTGGTTTGTGGATGGTAGGGAGTCGAAACTTTATGTATCATACTATATTTCTTTAACAATGTCTCTATGTTTTTATTATAGAAATGGGAGCCTTGGTCACTGATTATGGCTTTCAAAACTTTAAACCTACAGAAAATGTGAGACTTGACAAAGTCTAAAATAACATGAGAATCGTCAGTCTAAGTGGCCTTTGCCTCCACCCACTTAGATACATAATCAACAACTAATAAAATGTAAACAAAACCAAAGGAATTAGGAAATGGACCCATGAAATCAATGCCCTACACATCAAATATCTCATAAAAAAATAATGATTGTTGAGGCATCTCATTCCTACAGGAAATGTTACCTGTTTGTTAGCGTTGTTCACAATTCTTACAATAATTGTAAGTATCATGAAACAAGGTGGGCCAATACAATCCAGAGTCTAAAATCTTCCTAGCAGTGTGTTATGGTCCAAAGTGACCATCACATGTAAGGTATGATAAAAATGCAGAATAGACTGAAACTCATAATCAGGTACACAACGTCTAATCACTTGGTCACTACACAGTCTCCACAGATAAGGATCATCCTATACATAATATTTAAACTCGCTCTTAAGCCTATCAATCTGATGCTTTTTAAAATAAGTAGGTAACTCAGATACAACTAAATGACTCACTAAATTAGCATACCAAGGGTCCTTACCTCGCAGCTGAAGTAACTGCTCATCTGGGAAGGTCTCTCGGATAGGACGAGTGTCCACTGCTTGTGGGATTCGACTTAGATAATCTATCACCAAGTTCTTGACTCCACTCTTATCTCTGATCTCAATGTTAAACTATTGTAAGAGCAATATCCACTGAATGAGTTTAGGCTTTGCCTCAGGCTTTTTCAGTAAGAAATTCAAGGCTACATATTCAGAGAAAACAAAAACTTAAGTGCCTAGCAAACAGGAATGAAATTTATCTAAAGCAAAAATAATTGCTAAAAGCTCCTTGTTAATGGTGGTGTAATTGGCTTGGGCAGAATCCAAAGTATGGGAGGCATCAGATATCACATGAGGTTGCTTGCTAACTCATTGAGAAAAGATGGTGCCAAATGCAAAGTCAAAGGTGTCACACATCAGCTCAAAAGGAAGCTCCCAGTTTTATGGCTGAGTAATAGGAGAAGAGGTCAGGTTCTTCTTCAATTGATCAAAAGTCTTCTTGCAATGCTCATCAAATTCAAACTTGACTTCTTTTTAAAGAATCCTGGACAATGGAATGATAATTTTGCTAAAGTCCTTGATGAAATACTTGTAGAACCCTGCATGACCAAGAAATGAACGCACTTCCTGCACACAAGTGGGGTAGGGTAAAGAGGCAATAACATCGATCTTTGCTCTATCTACTTCAATACCTTTGCTAGAAACTACATGCCCTAAGACTATGCCTTATTCTACCATGAAATGACATTTTTCAAAATTAAGAACAAGATATGTCTCAATGCACCTATCAAGCACCCTAGCAAGGCTGTCTAAACATGCATCAAAAGAAGATCCATAAATTGTGAAGCCATCCATAAAAACTCGCATGTAGTGTTCTAACAAGTCAGAGAAAATGCTTACCATATAGTGCTGAAATGTACATGGGGCATTACAAAGCCCAAAAGGAATCCTCCTATAAGCAAATATGTCAAATGCACAAGTGAAAGTTGTCTTCTCTTAGTCCTCCGGGGCTATGTGAATCTGAAAGTAGCCTAAAAATCCATCTAGGAAGCAATAGTGTGACTTTCCAGCTAACCTTTCCAACATCTGATCAATGAAGGGCAATGGAAAATGATCCTTCCTAGTGGCTTGGTTAAGCTTCCTATAATCAATATAGACTCTCCAGTTGTTTTGTACTCTAGTGGGGACTAACTCATTTTTCTCGTTGACAACCACAGTCATCCTGGTCTTCTTGGGAACTACTTGCACCAGACTCACCCATTTGCTATATGAAATAGGGTAAATGATGCCAGCTGACAATAATTTGCTCATTTTTTTCCTCACAACATCCAAAATTAGAGGGTTAAGTCTTCTTTGAGGTTGCCTCACTGATTTGGCTTCCTCCTCTAATAAAATCTGATGCATGCATGAAGAGGGGCTAATCCTAAGAATATCTGCAAGCGTCCATCCAATGGCTTTCTTGTGTTGCTTTAAGATCTGCAACAATTTCTCTTTGTGTTCAGGCTGCAAATTCTTTGTTATTATCATTGGTAGCTTCTCATCTGCTTCCAAAAACACATACTTCAAATGTTCTGGTAAAGACTTTAACTCAAGGGTTAGCAGTTGTCGCACTGAAGGTATCAATCTGGTTGAAGAAATTAATTCTGCTGATTTAACTGCAACATCACCTATAATTTGTGTATAATCTTCCAAAACAGCATAATCATATCCCATATAATCAGAAAATTCAATAAGCAAATCAATGACATCTAATTAAAAAATAGAATGCCTTCCAAAGATATTTCATAGCATCAAAGATTTTAAATTGAACTATGTTATCCCCAAATTCCATGCGAAGGGTTCTAACATGCTCATCAATCTTAGTTTTTTGTAGTTTTTAAGAAGGGTCTACCTAAAATCAATGGTGGTTGACTAGATGGAAATTCATCTTCCATGTTCAGAACATAAAAATCTGCTGAAAATATTAAATTATTTACTCTTATCAAAACATCCTTAAGCACTATTGTAGGATGAGTTGTGCTCCTATTTGTTAGCTAAATGATAACTCTAGTTGGCTTTAACTCTCCAATCTATAGAGATTTATAAACTGATTTTGGCATCACATTAATTGAGGCACCCAAATCTAACATTGCATGAGTAAATTGCTTATTTCCTATTGCAAAAGGAATGGTGAATGTTCTAGGATCCTTTCATTTAAGAGGTATATTTGGTTGGATCAAGGCAGAAACATTTCTTCTCATGCTCACTTTTTCATCTCTTTTCAACCTTCTCTTATGAGTGCACAATTCCTTCAGAAACTTAGCATATTTTGGAATTTGCTTTATTACTTCTACGAGAGGCGTATTGACTTCTACCTTCCAAAAGGTATCCATAATCTCCCTATCCAATTTAGTTTTAGCTATCTTCTTTGATTGAGTCATTCTATCGGGAAAAAGAAGAGGAGTGCTGAGAGTAGATTTTTCTATAGAATTTTTCATTGACTTCTAATTTTTCTTCAAATTCTCGGCATATTCTATATTCTATTGTATTGAGTCTTTTGCAAAATTTTGGTCTGCTAGATTTGAGTTTTTTGCACAATCTTACTGCAAAATCTCTAGTTGGAGTTGGGTTAGACCACTCACGTTTTTGCCATTTCTCAAGGTTATGACACTCACATTGCCTCTTGGATTATTAATTGTTTGGAAGGGCAATTGACTAGAACCTTGAGTCTTCAACTTATTAATGGAAGTTGCAAGTTGACTAATTTAAGTTTCCAAGTTTTGAATGATAGTCTCGGTTCTCTGTTGAAAGTTGCTAACTGCTTCACCAAGGCTGCCAAGCTAGGTTCTGAATTGTTACTTTACTGCATGAGCTGTTTAACTGGTTGTTGAAACTGTTGCTTGCTCAAGCCTGCTGTATTATATTTGGTCTACTGCTGTTGTTGCTGAAGTTGGTCATAATTATTGCCATACCGTAGATTAGGATGATCTCTCCATCCTGGGTTATATGTGTTAGAATAAGGGTAATACTTTGGTTGCTACTGGTATGTTCTACCAAGAAAGATTCCAGCCACTGCTTCACTACTTTCTTAGAGTGCAAGACACTGATCTGTTAGGTGATCTAGCAAGGAGCAGATTCTATAAGGTTTTACTGGGGACTAAATTTGTTTATGTCCCAATGCTAATTGCTTAACCAAGGAGGTCAGCTCCTCCAATCTGTTCTCAATTCTCTATTGATCAGCATCAGAAACCCTTACTTCATTTACTCCTCTGGTTGAGGTAATCAATTGTGTACTAAATTATTGTGCATTTGCTACCATGTTTGCTATTAAATCTCTTGCTGCTGCAGGGGTTTTGTCCACTAAAACTCCTTTAGAGGCAACATCTACCATGCTTCTATCCATGGGTAAAAGTATCTTATAAAAATATTGTATTAGCAACTGGTCATTGAATTAGTGATGAGGACAGCTTGCACACAACTTCTTGAATCTCTTCTAATACTCATGTAGAGTTTCTCCTAATATCTACCTTATGCCATATATATCCTTCCTAATGACAGCGGCTCTAGAAGTAGGGAAGAACTTTTATAGGAATAGTCTCTTCATATCATTCCAACCTGTTATGGTAGCTGGCTCCAAGTAATATAGCCAATCCTTGGCTGCTCCATCTAATAAGAAAGGAAATGCTCTCAATTTGATGTGTTTTTTAGGAATGCCTTGCGGTTTCATGGTAGAGTACACCACATAGAACTCCTTCAAGTGCTTATGGGGATCCTCACCTGCAAGTCCATGAAACTTTGGCAGCAAGTGTATCAATCCATATTTTAATTCAAAATTAGCATTTAAATTAGGATATTGAATGTACAAAGACTGGTAATTAATATCATTTGCAACTAGTCCTAATATCCATATTATCAGTCATGTTTGCAATGTTATTTGTATTCTTATGATCAGTTTCAATTTCAATATTATCAGTCATAGTTGCAGTGCTACTTATATTCTCAAGTTCAGTTTCAATTTCAGAATTTATCCTTTCACTATGCCTATGAGCTCTATTAAGTGTATGCAAGGTTCTCTTAATTTCAGGGTTAATATCAAACAAATGATTACTAGAAAACCTGGTCATAAAACATGCAAAAGTGCAGAAACACAAAATATGCAAAATGGACTACACAATACTAAAACTCTACCAACATAACACTAGTTACTCTACCTACACAATTTTAAAAATTATGGGACCACCACAGGGTGAAACTACTAAAAAATGAAATAAAAATGTAATAAAAAATCTTCAAAAAATAGAAAAATGGTATAAACGATGGAATTTGGCCAAAATAAGGTGGACCTCACTTTAAGTAGCGAGCCTTGTAGAACACACTGTTTACCTTCAACTGACCAATTTTTAGCCCAATCTGAAACTGTTTGTCTGTACAAAATTCCACGTAGAGGCCTAAATTGAGTTGGAAACTACCTGGTACAAGGAAAATAAGGGTTAATGAATGGTTAGTAGTTAATTATACTCATAATATGATTAATTAAATTTAGAATGATCCCTGGCAATGATGCCAAAATTTGATAGCTATCGAAACTATCAAATTAAATTAATTTATAAACTGATTCACCAAAATACTTGTAGTATAAGGCACAATTGGGTCGAGCCTTGGATTACTCTAAACAAGCAATCAAATTAAAAGGTTAATAGGGGGAAAGAGAGTTGCAAAATCAATTAACAAAAAGTAATTTAAAATTGTAAATAGAATTAAGTAAACAACTAATCCAAAGAAATCAACTAAACTTGAATTTCCATCATTGATCACTAGGAATCCACTCAATTGCTAACCAAATTCTTGGCCTTAGATCACATCAAGAAGCCTAAAGATGATCTATGAATTCTCTACTAAATAAGCATCCAGAATTTAATTAATCAATGTTAAACAAATTAAGAACCTATCTAATCTTAAATTAATCTAAAACCCAGAATTCAACTAAGCCTAACAAACAACCTCCAAGAAGTTTTTGATGCATTGTTTAGTCTCTATAATCCTCATTAAAAACATGGTAATTATGCAATTATTACATCAACATCCAAATCAAATTAAGTAATCTAATTCAAATTTAACAAAATCAAAGAGGAGCTTGATTAACAAGTGAAAGAGAAACTTGATTAGCAAGTAAAAGATAAACTTGATCAACAAGTAACAAAGAAACTTGACTAGCAATTAAATGTAAAATAATCAAAATAAGATCTCAGAATTAAACATTAGATTATCAATCCCTAGAATTGATTTAAAAGGGTCTAGCCCTCAATGGATGGAAGGGAAAAATAGAAAAGAATGAAAACTAGAGAGAAAGGAGAAGAAGAAAGATGAAGAGAAGAAGTGCAAGCAAGAGCGGTTAGGGAAAAATTAGGGTTCTTTTTCGTGGTTACAGTTGCTTCTTAAATAACTATCTCTAAACTCAAAAATCCAAATTTTCCCTTAGCTTAGGGTTAATCCTCTTTCTCTTAGCTTTAATTTGACATCTAATTCACATAATTTAGGCTTAGAATGAGAAAGTTATGCCCAAAACATTCTTAGCAGCTCTCTAAACCTGTTAGCCAATTTCAAAGGATGAAAACACCATTAAAACGCCACCTTTTGGATAAGTGGTCTCATAAAAATTTAAGATGTATGTCTTAACTTTCAAATGCCACTAGTTTTAGGTCCATATCACACCTACAACTCAAAGTATGGCATAATCTTTACACATCTTCCAAGTTCCAATGATAACATCTCTATTCTGAATTTGTGGCCCAATCTGACTTACTAGACATCCGATTCAGCCTTCGAACTCTTCATCAAAGTTGTAGATCTTTTTCTCATATTTTCTATAAGGTAAAGTTCATGATTTTTAGATGTCTAGAACTCAAATTATGCTCAAAATACAAAAATAGTATAAAATTCTCAATAATGTTGAAAAATATAATTAAGTCCAATTTGAACCCAAATTTATAAAATGTGGTCAAAATCAATCAATTAAGCATATAAGAGGTCTAAAAGACTAAATATGAGGGTAAACTAATATATGAAAATGGTGTTTATCAGTATAGAATGTTCTTTTCTTGTGCAAATCTTAGTTATGGGACACAAGTACAATTTAGCTATGAGAATGTTAGTACATATGCTTTTTTTGTAAATGCTCCTCATGGAGTTCAGATACATATAAATGATTGATTTGGATCTTTTTGTAAGACTTATGATGTCCAGTTAAATGCATAATCAGTACCATTTTTTCAAGTTCTATTTCAATTTAGTTCACACAATTACACAAGTTAATTATTTACCATATCAATTCAGTTCATACAATTATAGAACAACAACAACATTTACCAAAAACATATTCATTCATGTCATTCAAAACTATTACAATTCAATAAGGTTTCAAGCCACCAAACCATTACATCAAAATCCCATATCCTAATGCCAATACGTTCTTAACTACACATATCCTAATGTCAATACCCTTGCAACTACTTTAAGACATATGCTAACCCTCACGTTATCACAAAAATCATAATCATAACACCAATAACTATTATACTCTATCTTAAAATCCTAACTTTACTATGCAAACTTATAATCTTCCACATACTATTCATCCTCTGTTGTGCTAGGTGCTATGTCATCAGTTCCATCATCAACCTAAGCAAAATAAAGGACAATTGTTCACATCATCCTACAAACAAAGCACTTAGATGTTAATAGATAAGCAACTAATAAGAAAATACAAAGAGCATAGCTACCACTGCTTACCTTGGGCAATGGGCACGAATAGAAAGGTTTAGCAGGATTTCTTCGAGTATTAGAGGTTCACACAACAGCTTTTGTCCCACAATTGCAGAACCTTACATCACTCACCTTGTAATGGGGACCATTACTCATTGAACCTATTGTCATACACACATTCCAGTACCTTCAAACATTGAGACTCTGGTGTTTTTGATTCATGAAATGGAGATTTTCACTACCCATCATCTCTCAACGTCTTGGTTTGAGCCTTTGTTGTAATGGGAAGCAGGAGAGAAATTAGAGGTTAGGATTTTTGGGTTTGGGAATTAGGACTTGGGAAGGGAAAATTTGAGGAAAATAATAAGAAGAAACGACATTGTTCCAATAAGAGGAAGGGAAACGATGTCATTTTTTAGTATAAGAAGGGGGAGTGGGGAGTAGGGAGTGGGCTTGCCATGTGTGCTTCTAGCAAGGCATTTAACGTGCCACATAAGCATCTGTGTTAGCATTAATAGACATTGGTTAATAGTTAGACTAAAGTGACCGATAATTTATTAAATGAGGAATTTTCAAGATAATTGCCTTGATAGGAGGACTAAAATGACCAATACCCTCTAAATGAAGGATCAAAATGACCATTTTGTTCTTTTAAAATCCAGCCCAACCTAACTAGAACGTGTTTGTTTGAGGTTGGAGAAAAATAAGACTTCCATTATAAACTGGTTCAACTGTCACCTGTCATAACCGAAGACCTGCATAAGAACTAGGTAGATTCTGTGCTATTGCTACTCTCAAAATGAAAAGCATGAGGAGAAAATTGACCAACGCTGCTTCAAACACAACATATGGGCAGTTGTTCAAGCAAAAGCATCTAACACCACTATGTCACTTTGGTTATTTATTCAATTCTCAAGCTAATGCAATATGAGAGATTCTTACATAAACCCTGGGCACCCAGATGGGTGCACCAGGCCAATCAAAACTTAATATTTTTATAGAGTTTTACGAAATTAATTATGTGACACAAAGATTCATAAAAATATTAAGTTCTGATTGGCCTGATGCACCCATCTGGGTACTCAGGGTTTATGTAAGAATCTCCCATGCAATATAATATGTTTATTATATATTTTGTTTTCTTTCGGCGTTTCATAATCTATTAATCTTACAAATTTTGAAATCATTGTCCAAATGAAATTTTAAAACAAGAGTGAATCATTCAAATACACCATTAATTCTTTCACTGTTTGTAGTCTTTGTGCCTGGCTCCGTTAGTGGCAGACCGGCAGTCCCATTTACTTACCAACCAACAAGAGGTGTATATAATGGAGGAAGACAATAGATACTGACATAGAGCAACTAAAACTCCAAGAAAATGAGAGATGATGTCACAAATATACTTCGACATCATATCATAAGCTTCTTGATCTTTCATCTATCATTATGGTAGGCACCCTTCAATTGACGCACCCCTAAGTCAATCTCTACTCAGTAATCATGCTGCTCTTAACAAAGTTGCTTCCTTGATGATTACAATTTTCCACTTCCTTGCCTTCTATGTATGTGAGGGGACAAGCACAAGCTTAAACAGTATTATTATTATTATTTTAATCTATTCCTTTCTTTTCCTTCTCGGTTTTATTTGAATTCTGACATGTAATGATTTAACAACTCATTATATCGCCACGACATTTTGAAGGTGGATCCGAATCGAAAGGCAGTATATATTACACTTTCCTCCTTCGTTAAGTGGCTAAAGTTGTTCAGACAGAACTGAGATAACAGACAGGATTGCAACAATAATGCAATAGTGCAAATATCAGAATACCTTCCCTTCAAGCTTCTATGCTGCACTTGTTCTAGACATGCACACAACATCAGACAGCTAGATTATATCAGAACCCATGATATCCATCCGACACGGTTCTGATTTCTGTGAGTGCCCATAAACCTTCCAAGCGAATTGAATCTAACCCCTTTACAGCACACATCGACAGCATTTCATAGGGGCTGTCTCCACTGGAGGAACCGCAACCACAATTGTCTTTCCATCACATGTTAAGTAGGGGTATTTAAGACTCGACTCGTCTCAACCACCTATTTTGGCCCGAAGTTAATTTGGACGACTTCAGGTTTTATAAATTAGACTCTGTATATTTTTAAGTTGGATTAGGATCATGCTTCGAATTGTCTCAACTCTAGAATACTTTTAAACTTAAATTCTTTTAATAATTAATGATAAATAATAAAATTTTTTAACTTAAATTAATATTTTTTACATAACATTATAATATATTTATATTGATATAAACTATTTCAAAATATATATTGTAAAATACTAAGTACATTTAGTTTCTTACTTTTAAAATCTTATGACCTAACTATACAAATGTCTATATTTGTATAATTCATTTTATTATCAAGTCAATTCGATTTTGAATTGATCATTTGTCGAACTATGATCAAATGGAGTCAAAGTCAAAAAAATTAGTCTGATCAAAATATTAGATTGGATTCGAGTTAAGATAAATACATTACATCAACACGCCTATTTTTAACTGTAGGCATAAATGATATTCTCAGCACAACTAGCAAGTTAGTATATTAATTAGTCATCTCATGGGCTTCCTTCTTAAGTCATAACTATATGCCTACGACAGAGATCACAAAAAAAAAAACAATAAAACAATAAAAACAAAAGACTAAACTAAACTCTTTGTGCTAGTCAGAGCTCTTAATGTCTTTCCTTCCCTTCCCTGGCGCTAGAGCAGTATTTCTTTTAGTGACGTGGTCTTCTCAATGTGCTCGTATTCTTCCACTTTCAAATTCAAATTTATTTTGGCCATTACTTTCAAATTCTAATGACTCATCCACTTTTCTCGGTTAGTGGTGAGTCACGCCCTTAGGTTCCATACAGATTCAGATTTCTCTGCATCAAGGCCCATTAGGGGGCCGGGGACCAGCAACACAGTCTAGTTGTAAACCTTTCATGAATTTCCTGGCCTCAAAGGCAGTGAAAAATCACAAAAGCCCGTGTGTTAGAAGGTTGGAGAATTGCTTGGCTGCTTTCCTGAACTTGTGTCCAATCTTTAAATTTTATTTCCTTTTCAGCAGTATGATATTTGTCACAATCTATGGTCCAAAATGAACAAAATACTGAAAAATAAATGTGAATGACTGAATTCTATAATACAGTCAATCTACACTAAATTGGCATAAGGTTGACATATTAAGGAAATAACAAATATCCCAAAAAGTGAGAAGTGTAGCACAAAAGCCACCAAAAACAATGAATGATAGAATCCAATTCCAAGAGTCTATGTGCAACAATTTAACCTTTAAATTTGCCCCCTAATATTTGCACTACATAACTTTCATACAACTCATCAAGGAACAAGACAAGCAAGGAAGAAGGAAAGCAAAAATATACAAAGCATTATAAACAATCTCCAAAAGTTCAGCCTATACTGTCTCAGTACTTCGGTGGCGGCTGCTGTGTTGGCAACAGACCAAATCGCTTCTTCTGAAGAACTCTTCGGCTAGAGTATTTATCATCAGGTGAAAATCGTGCTGCATATGGACAAAAAATAATGCATGCACATAAATGATCCAAAATTGGTGAAGTAATGGTGTTAAAAGCAAAAGGAATATATATATATATATATAGGGGAGGAGTGGTAAGAACACATCCTCTATCACACTTATTTCAACATACTCTCTTCTATTAGATCACATCATATACTAAAATAATACTTAAACTTAATTACACGTCACTCAAAGTTGATTACACGTTAATCTAAGTTAAATGTTATTTTAATATATGACGTGACCCAATAAAAAATAGTGTGTTGAAATGAGTATGACAGAAAGTGTGTTCCTAACATTATCCATATATAGGGAGCGTATCTGGTGAGAGAAGTGTTTGTTAAAAGAGGTGAGAGAAGTGAATCTTGACCATTGAATCTTACATGAATAATCAATATTAGAACATAAATGCATGTGACTTTTTTAAATGGTTACATAACCTTTAAGTAACTTTTAATCTTGACTATCTATGTATAGTTATATAGTCAAGATTTACTCATCTCACCTAATATACTTCCTATATGTGTGTGTGTGTGCGCGCGCGCGTGTGTGTCTCACCCGATATGCTTCCTATATATATATGTGTGTGTGTGTGTGTGTGTGTGTCTCACCCGATATGCTTCCTATATATGTGTGTGTGCGTGTGTGTGTGTGTCTCACCCAATATGCTTCCTATATATATATGTGTGTGTGTGTGTGTATGTGTGTGTGTAACACCCTAAAAATTAATTGTTTCATCATAGATAATCATTTTGTAATATTTATGATTTCTGAGAATTTTTCTGAATTTTTTTTGGAAACGTCAAATATTTTAATATTTTTCTCGATTTACATGCACACAGAGCAGAGTTAGTGTAACACCCCAGAAATTGTTTGTTTCGTGATGAATAATCATTTTCTAATATTTGTGATTTTCAAGAATTTTTGTGGATTTTTTTAGAAATGTTGAATATTTTAATATATTTTTCGTTTTACATGTGCACTGAGCGTAGCCGGGAAAATGAAATATTTTCTCCAAGGCTAGTAAACCTTGGACTGTGAAAACATCGACGGGGGATCTTACTAAACCCAAGGCTGGGCACAGTTTACGATGTTTACATTTTTTGAGATTTTATCTAATAAAATAAAATCATTGTACTGTAAAATTATCCAACAGACAATAAATACTATTTTCATTAACTGTAACTTTTGTTCACTGGATAATAGCTCTAGCAGAGTGTTAATCATCTGTTCTAAAATGTTCACTTTATGTGATCACACCACTTTTCACTTTATCGAGAAGCGTGCGAAGCTTCTCAAGGAAGCATCAAGAAAGCTTCAAGGAAGTTTCCTACCAAGCTTCTCAAGGAAGCTACACACTCTTTCTCTTCCTCCCCACACCACATGGCCATGAAGGCCATTTTGGAGCCAAAATTTTATTTTACCCATTATTACTTTCATTTACTAATTTTGAAATCATTTCTTACTATCAACTTCTCTCTCTACATTTTCTTCTCTCTTCTTCTATCAAATTTTCTCCTCCTTCTCTCTACCACCACACCACACGTCCAACCCCTTTCCATGCCCTCTACCATCACAAAAATTTCAAGCAACCACATTTCCTTAATCTCCACTACATTCTAAACACTTTTCTAATTGAAGATTTCTTGAAAAGCTTCCATCTTCATCATATTCGTCAAGCTTCAAGTTTGAAGCTTTAGGATAAGATTCTTAGTTCCTTACCTTCTCTTCTTCATTTTCGTGTTCAAGGCCACCTTCATGACCATTTATTTTCTCATTTTCAAGCATTGGTATTGATTGGTTGAAGTTGAAATTTCTAGGGTTTTGAAGGAGTGAAACCGAATTCATCAAGGAGTTACAAAGGAGATTTCTTTTCTTGATTTCTCTTAGGTAAGAGGGAGATGATCCTTTTCAACCTCTCTTGGTAGTAAGAGACTTGATTTTGTGTTGTTTGTGAGAAACCCTTATTAGAGTTACTCTCTTTGATGTTTGATTTTTATGCTTATGTGTTGATTTTATCTTGTTTGATGTGTTTGGTTGATTGTATATGTATATTGATGACTTTGGCTTGATTTGGATGGATTGGAAAAATGAAATGAAAATAAAAGTCCCTTGCTTTCCTCATGGAGGCTCACGGCCATGACCCCCAATTGGAGGGATCATTATTGAAATTTTGTGACCAAGATGGAAACATAATTAATCAAGTGAATAAGATTTAATGGAGTTAAGAAAAATTTTAGGGTTATTACCCTTGAGAGGCCACGGCCTCTAGGCCATTTGAGGTCCAAAAGATGTAATTTTTAGTTAACTTTGGGAATTCAATAATCAAGTAATAAGTAGTAAATAAGGTGATGGAGAGAAATTTAATTAATAACCTAAAAGTGAAACTTAATTAATTTTATAATTAGAAATTAATTAGGGACTCATAAAATGGAAAGAACCAAGAATTAAGTTTTATCTAAAAACCTTGAGTAATTTCTAATTAAAGTAAGACCATGTGCATAAGTAAGAATGTTGAATAACTCACTCTAAATCATTCTAAAGAAATTAGGTTCAAAATTTAGTGATGGACTTATTTAATTAAAGTATTAATGATTAAGTGAATAATGTGAGAGGGTTTCTCCAAAAGAGAAACTTATTAATTAGAATGTAGGAATTTAGACATAATTCCATAATGTATCCTAAAAGTGTAATGTATTATTTAAGGACTTAATAATATTTATTGTGGGTCCATGAGTGAGACCAAGAATGTGTTGATGCTTATCTTAGCCAAATTGTGGCATGTTATGGAAAGTATACTGTTGCTGAATATACATGATATATGCATTAAGTCATCATGCATTGTGAAAGTCCGATGGACTGTTGTTAAGGTCATGTTGCTTAGGAGATTGAACACACCTTAGTGCGGGTGCGAGTAGACTAGTGTAGGTCATAATGTTGAACTTAGGGGCGTCGGGGTGCTTGTACCTCGCAATGGACAGTTGGTAGCTCTTCTGTCCTTAGGGCAGACCGATGCAAACGCACTAACGATCTGGACCAAGACACTGTCTTATATCGCGATCTACTGAAGAATGTCTTGTACAATGCCTTGATATGCACATGGATAAATTTGATAATTTTAGCACTTTGGCCGCAGCAACCGAGTTACAGACATGTCTCCTGATTTTCTCTCCGAATGTTTGTGTCTAGCTCCATGAAGTAGGATTTTGATATTGTATGCATGCGCATAGTGAGTCTATACATTATCTGACATTTAATTCATATGATGAATGAAATTGTTATATTATTGATGTTACAACTACCTGAGTTTATTGAGCTGATTAATGTTTATTTCTTGATACTGTTTATTATTTTTGTAATGCCATGTGGGTGTTCTACGTCGTTCTGTTTCTTTACTGCCATAATTAGTAATGAATGTAGGATGTCTCACCTCTTTTCTGTATTTCTACTATCTCTATGTGTGTGTGTGTGTGTGTGTGTGTGTGTGTGTGTGTATGTTTCTCTGAAGACGGTGGTGAAGAAAGGGAAGTACACGAGTTCCCTGGTTTTTGGCTTGACTTCGATTAGTACCTGTTTGATCATGATGACCCATCCGCACGACTTCTTGAGGTATGTGTGCCTGACTTTCCTCGGAGGTCCAGTCTGTTGGCACATCAACTTTAGCTCGAACCGCTGTGTTTATCTGGGCGACGTGACGGTGTCCCTAGCTTAGGGACGTTATGATCCGCCTATATTTACTTGTAGTGTTCGGTTGCATTTAGAGTTTTACCTGCCTATTAAGGATATGTGGGGTGAACATTATTACACCCCATAGGAGGATTCATTCCTCTTTACTGCCCAAGCCCCGGCCCGCAACTCGGTGGCTCCAATGAGGGTCTCTTCTGATGAGGAAGACCCTGAGGAGGATCCTGACACGGTTCCTTCTCTTTCTTCTTAGGGGTTGATACTGTCGATAGTTACTGATGGCTATCTATGTCCTTTTTGGGGCCTGATGATTTATCTTTTGATGGGTTGTACATTTATGAGCTTTTGGGGCATGCATAGTTTTGCTTTTTGTACATCAGGTGTTGTAACTAATTAAGTTTGATATATATATATATATATATATATATATATATATATATATATATATATATATATATATATATATATATATATATATATATATATATATATATATATATATATATGCATATGTATGTTGTTCGAATGTGTGGTTTACTTTTACCTTAGTCTTTATTGCATTTACATTCCGACACTATATTTTATTAATTATAACAAAAAAATATTCACTAATTTAATCACACGATTATAATTAAGCAAGTTTATATTTATATAATGAACTAGGTCTTAGTTTACACTTTTATTTTCCGCATCGTAAATAATGATGTGACGTCCCCTCCCAAAAAGGGGCGTTACATTAAGTTTGTATTAGAGCCCTAGTTTATGTTTTCTTTAGGTCTTTATGGTTAGGTCTGACTTATTTGTACTGTGTGATTCTCTATGATTGGTGTTCCGAAATGATACATCTAATTCTTCCTTATGTGTTTCAGTTAGTATTACTTGAAAGAGCGTAACGGCGCGAGGTGGAGACATGGCTGCAGCAATTGAGGCGATGCAACGAATGGCTGAGGTTATCGCACAACAAACTAAAAGGGCTGCTTACCAGCAAGAAAGGGTTGCTTAATAGCTAGAGGCTACAGGTGATGCACAAAATTTGGTAGAGTTTCGTCGCCACAACCCTCCTCGGTTTAAAGGAGAATTTTTTATCTAGAGAAAGCTAGTCTGTGGATTAATGAGCTAGAGAAAATCTTCAGAGGCATGAACTGTGCCAATGACAAGAAGGTATATGCCGCTTTTATGCTGATTGGGGATGCTGAAGACTGGTGGAACGGGACACAGAGAGTGTTAGAAGCTGAAGGTCGCGCAATCACTTGGGAGGTATTCAAGAATAAGGTCTTGGAAAAATATTTCCCCGCAAGCGCCAGGCATGTAAAAGAAATGGAGTTCCTCAACTTGAGGCAAGGAAACTTGTCTGTCAGCGAATACGCGGCAAAGTTTGAAAGCTTATCTAAGTTTTCGACATATTTCCAATACTAGCCGGATGAGGTGTGGAAATGTCAAAATTTTGAGGAAGGACTGAGGCACGAAATGAAAAGAGCAGTCATCACCTTCAAGATCAACTAATTTTGGAGCTGTTAGATACGTGTTGCCAAGTGGAAGCCTTGGATCAAGCTAGGGATACAAGAAATCAAAACTTTGGACATAATAGGTTCCAAAGAGGAGGCGGCAACAACTCAAAACGTTTCCAAAAGAAGCCTTATTCCTGACCACCGGGAAATCAACAGCAGACATCTGATGAAGGTACCAGTGGAGGTTCCGGTGGGTACCGAACCGAACAAAATGTGACATTTTCTTCAAAATGCTTGAAGTGCGGGAAGGATCATACAACAAGAGACTGCACCATCAAGGGAATCATCTGTTTTCGATGTAGGAAACCTGGGCATATCTCTAGAGATTGCAACCAAGCTAAGGCTGAGCTTTTAGTCAACGTCGCACGAGCTACAAAATTGCAAGTAGAAGGCAGAGTGTACACCATGAGCGGAGCAGAAGCCTCTAAGTCCAAAGATCTGATACAAGGGGAAGGTGCCATAGGGGTAATCTTTTAACTGTACTGTATGACTCTGGGGTAACCCATTCTTTCATTTCTTATGACTGTGTGCGACGACTTGGTTTACCTGTGTCTTCTTTACCTTTTGACTTGACTATTTCTACTCTCACTGATAAACCTGTTATTACCACCAAAGTCTGTTTGAATTGTCCGTTAATTGTTGAAGGTCGAATCTTTTCTGTTGATTTGATCTGTTTACCCCTTTCCCAGTTAGATGTAATTTTAGAAATGGATTGGTTGTCTTCTAACCATATCCTGTTGGATTGGTCTAATAAAACCATAGTTTTCCCCTGGATGAGAATTCTAGATTTTTGACGGCCAACCAAGTTCGAGCCTTCTTGAAAGAAGGAGCTCAGGGATACATGCTATTGTCTTCCTTAAAGGTCGAGAGCGAAGCAGATGTGAATACAATTCCAGTGGTTAATGAGTTCCCTGAAATCTTTCCTAATGATATACCTGGTCTATCGTCGGAGCAGGAGATAAAGTTTGCTATTGATCTTGTACTGGGATCTAGTTCCATATCTATAGTGCCTTATAGAATGTCACCATCGGAGTTAGCGGAGCTTAAGAAGCAGTTAGAAGAGCTCCTGAAAAAGCAATTCGTTAGACCCAGTGTGTCACCCTAGGGAGCACCAGTGTTGCTAGTCTGAAAGAAGGATGGTACTTCGCGATTGTGTGTGGACTATCGCCATCTGAATAAGGTCACAATTAAGAATAAGTATCCACTTCTAAGGATAGACGACTTAATGGATCAACTGAAAGGAGCAGCAATGTTCTCTTAGATCGATCTGTGATCGAGTTATCACCAGATTTGAGTAAAGGCAGAGGATATCCCCAAGATGGCTTTTCGTACCTGATACGGTCATTACGAGTACCTTGTGATGTCGTTTGGTGTAACGAATGCACTTGCCATCTTCATGGACTACATGAACAGAATCTTTCATCCTTACTTGGACAGATTAGTTTGTTGTCTTCATTGATGACATTCTGATCTACTCTCAAAATCAGGAGGATCATGCTGAACATCTCAGTATAGTTCTCCAGATTCTGAAGGAGAAGAAACTGTATGCCAAATTGTCGAAGTGTGAATTTTGGCTGGACAAAGTCAAGTTTTTGGGCTATGTAATCTCGAAGGAAGGGATAGCAGTGGATCTGTCAAAGGTGGAAGCAGTTCTACAATTGGAACGGCCGAAGACAGTGACAGAAATACAAAGCTTTGTGGGTTTGGTTGGATACTATCAGAGGTTTATTGAAGGATTCTCTAAAATAGCAGGGCCTCTCACTCAGCTCACAAGAAAGAACCAAGCCTTTGAGTGGACTAATGCTTGCAAAGAAGGTTTCTAAGAATTGAAGAGACGGCTAACTACTTCACCAGTGTTAGCTCTACCCGATCCGAATGAACCCTTTGAAGTGTACTGTGATGCTTCATATCAAGGATTAGGAGCTGTGCTTATGCAAAATAGAAAAGTGGTGGCTTACGCTTCGAGGCAGTTACGAATGCATGAAAAGAACTATCCAACGCATGACTTAGAGTTAGCAGCTGTGGTTTTCACATTGAAGATATAGAGACACTTCCTATATGGGGCAATGTTCAACATCTTTAGTGACCACAAGAGCTTGAAGTACTTATATGATCAAAAGGAGTTGAATATGAGACAGCGCAGGTGGTTAGAATTTCTAAAGGATTATGATTTTTGACTTCTGTATCACCCTGGAAAGGTAAACATCATGGCAGACGCATTGAGTATAAAGATGCTCAGTATCTCAGCCATGATAATCAAGGAAAAAGATTTGATAAAGCAATTCAGAGATGTATGGTCTTTCGTTGAATTAGCACCGAGAAAAATTTACATGAACATGGTTACTATCTCAAGCAAATTAATGGAAGACATCCAGGAAAAGCAAAAAATTGATAAGTTTTTACAAAAAGAAAGGGACCTGATGAGGCAGGGCAATGCGACGACATTCGAGGAAGGAACGGATGAAATTCTAAGGTTCCGAGGTAGGGTTTGTATACCTAGGGATCAAGAGCTTAGAAAGTATATTCTCGAACATGCTCACACGAGCAAGTTGAGTATGCACCTGGGGATAACTAAAATGTACCAAGACCTGAAGAAGTTATTTTGGTGGTATAGAATGAAGAGCGATATTACCAGATGTGTATCTTCTTGTCTGGTTTGCCAGAAAGCAAATGTGGAACATCAGAGACCATCAAGACTGTTGCAACCTCTATCTATTCCCGAATGGAAGTGGGATAGCATTGCGATGGATTTTGTGGTTGGATTACCGAAGACCAGAAAATGTTATGGCTCTATATGGGTAATCGTCGATCGACTCACGAAGTCAGCACACTTCCTATCGATCAACATAAGATACAACATGGAGAAGCTGACCCAACTGTACATCGGTGAGATTGTTAGGCTACATGGTGTGCCTACCAGTATTGTTTCGGATAGGGATCCAAGGTTTACCTCAAAGTTTTGGAAAAGTTTGCAAGAAGCATTGGGAACAAAGCTACGATTGAGTTCTACTTACCATCCACAAACCGATGGGCAATCGGAAAGGACGATCCAATCGTTGGAGGATTTGCTCAGGGCTTACGCTTTAGAATAGACTGGAAGTTGGGATGAAGTTTCACCGTTAGTAGAGTTCACCTACAACAACAATTTTCATTCAAGTATAGCGATGGCACCCTATGAAGCTCTATATGGACGACGGTGTCGAACACCTTTGTGTTGGTACCAAGACGAAAAACGCCTTACTGTTGGACCTGATATTATACAGCAAACGATTGAGAAGGTTAAGATGATTCAGGAAAAGATGAGGATGGCTCAAAGTCGGTAGAAGAGCTATGCGGACAAAAGAAGAAAGCCTCTTGAGTTTGAGGAAGGCAGCATGTGTTTTTGAAAGTCACGCCAACGACTGGGGTCGGCCAAGTTCTGAAATCTAGAAAACTTACTCTTAAATTCCTTGGACCTTACCAAATTCTTTGCCGAATAGGTCTAGTAGCTTACCACATAGCCTTACCACCTTTTCTTTCAAACCTTCAAAATGTATTTCATGTATAACAACTATGAAAATATATTCCTGACCCGAACCATATCTTAGCCCCGGACACAGTACAATTGAAAGAGAACTTAACCTATGAGGCACCTCCTGTAAAGATTGAAGATAAGAGAGTAAAACAACTCAAAGGAAAAGAAATTTCATTGGTGAAAGTGATCTGAAACGAAAAGACTGGAGATACAACATGGGAATTGGAAGACAAGATGAATGAGCAACACCCACAACTATTCTAAGGTATGAAAATTTCGAGGATGAAATTTCTTTTTAGAATGGGAGAGTTGTAACACCCTGAAAATTAATTGTTTCATCATAGATAATCATTTTATAATATTTATGATTTTTGAAAATTTTTCTAGATTTTTTCAAAAATGTTGAATATTTTAATATATTCTTCGATTTATGTGCACACTGAGCAGAGTCAGTGTAACACTCCAGAAATTATTTATTTTGTGATGAATAGTTATTTTTTAATATTTATGATTTTTGAGAGTTTTGTGAATTTTTCTAGAAATATCAAATATTTTAATATATTCCTCATTTTACGTGCGCGGTGAGCGGAGCTGGGAAAATGAGATATTTTCCCCAAGGCTAGTAAACCTTGGACTGTGTAAACATCGACAATAGATCTTACTAAACTCGAGGCTGGGCACAGTTTACGAGGTTTATATTTTTAGAGATTTTATCTGATAAAATAAAATTGATGTACCGTAAAATTATCTGACGGATAATAAATATTGTTTTCATTAACTATAACTTTTGTTCACTAGATAATAGCTCTAGCAGAGTGTTAGTCATCTGTTCTAGAATGTTCACTTTATGTGATCACACCACTTTTCACTATATTGAGAAGCGTGCAAAGGTTCTTAAGGAAGCCTCAAAGAAGCTTCAAGGAAGTTTCCTACCAAGATTCTCAAGGAAGCTACACACTCAATCTCTTCCTCCCCACACCACATGGCCATGAAGGCCATTTTGGAGCCAAAATTTTGTTTTACCCATTATTACTTTCATTTACTAATTTTGAAATCATTTCTTACTATCAACTTCTCTCTCTACATTTTCTTCTCTCTTCTTCTCTGAAATTTTCTCCTTCTTCTCTCTACCACCACACCACACGGCCAACCCCTTTCCATGCCCTCCACCATCACAAAAATTTCAAGCAACCACATTTCCTTAATCTCCACTACATTCTAAACACCTTTCTAGTTGAAGATTTTTTGCAAAGCTTCCATCTTCATCATGTTCTTCAAGCTTCAAGTTTGAAGCTTTAGGGTAAAATTCTTGGTTCCTCATCTTCTCTTCTTCATTTTTGTGTTCAAGGCCACCTTCATGACTATTTATTTTCTCTTTTTCAAGCATTGGCGTTGATTGGTTGAAGTTAAAATTTCTAGGGTTTTGAAGGAGTGAAACCAAATTCATCAAAAAGCTATAAAGGAGATTTCTTTTCTTGATTTCTCTTTGGTAAAAGGGAGATGATCCTCTTCAACCTCACTTGGTAGTAAGAGACTTGATTTTGTATTGTTTGTGAGAAACCTTTGTTAGGGTTACTCTCTTTGATGTTTGATTTTTATACTTATGTGTTGATTTTATCTTGTTTGATGTGTTTGGTTGATTGTATATGTATATTGATGACTTTGGCTTGATTTGGATGGATTGAAAAAATGAAATAGAAATAAAAGTCCATTGCTTTCCTTATGGAGGCTCATGGTCATGACCCCTAATTGGAAGGATCATGATTGAAATTTTGTGACCAAGAAGGAAACATAATTAATCAAGTGAATAAGATGTAATGGAGATAAGAAAAATTTTAGGGTTACTACCCTTGAGAGGCCACGGCCTCTAGGCCATTTTAGGTCCAAAAGATGTAATTTTTTGTTAACTTTGGGAATTCAATAATCAAGTAATAAGTAGTTAATAAGGTGATGGTGATAAATTTAATTAATAACTTAAAAGTGAAACTTAATTAATTTTATAATTAAGAATTAATTAGGGACTCATAAAATGAAAAGAATCAAGAATGAAGTTTTATCCAAAAACTTAGAGTAATTTCTAATTAAAGTAAGACCATGTGCATAAGTAAGAATGTTGAATAACTCACTCAAAATCATTCTAAAGGAATTAGGTTCAAAATTTAGTGATGGACTTATTTAATTAAAGTATTAATATTAAGTGAATAATGTGAGAGGATTTCTCTAAAAGAGAAACTTATTAATTTTAACGTAGGAATTTAGGCATAATTCCATAATATATCCTAAAAGTGTAATGTATTATTTAAGGACTTAATAATATTTATTATGGGTCCATGAGTGAGACCAAGAATGTGTTGATGCTTATCTTAGCCAAATTGTGGCATGTTATGGAAAGTATACTATTGTTGAATATACATGATATATGCATTGAGTCATCATGCATTGTGAAAGTCCAGATAGTTGTTAAGGTCATATTGTCTAGGAGATTGAACACACTGATGATCACATATTTGATACATTAATAAACTTTCATTCTTAGTCATTTACACTCTCTATGTACTTAATTGTTTGAGTTTTATCATGTTTTGTAAGTTTGGACTCAAATTGAACTTAATTGAATTTTTTAGCATGATTCATATCTTACACTGTTTCTGTATTTGGGTCATATCTTGGGCTGCAGGTGGTCTTTGGAGGTGATTCTAGTGGCATTTGAAAGATAAGAGAGAGTTCTATAACTTTCATGAAGACCTCAAAGGCCTAATCACGCGAGTAGATAACTCAAATTAGGATTGAAGCAAGAACCAGAGTGTTTTTCCTGATAGCTTAACCTATGGGTACTGTTCATCACATATTTCGGGATAGAAGTTGTAAAATGGGCGAAAATTTGGATGCTAAATATTTAAGACCAATATCTACAACTTTCATGTTGAACACTTTTCCAGAATCGGACTCCTTGAAGGTGATATTGGGCTTGGAAGTCAGAATAGAGGAGCTGTGAATGGGCCTGGGTAGTGCTCAGTAAATTGAACGTATCGGAAGTTAGAGAAATGATATTAGACTCAAACTAAAGCCATTTGAAATCTAAGATCTAGGCCTACAACTTTCATGAAGACCACTTGGTTCAAAAATGACGAATGCAATGACTTCAGAGCTGTATGATTTCGGAGACAAGGAATCTCCATAATTTCTCACTCACCTAAAGTCATTTGCATTTTCCACTCATTTTCCACTCATCCAACCACTAATGACTCAGCCCCCGTATCATTTTGTATCTCTAATCCTCTATAAAAGGGGGCCTTGGTAGATCATTAAGGGTGTTAGGTGTTAGTTACCAAAATGATGCCATTTTGTTACTAGGTTTTCTTGTAGTAATTTTTCTTTGTTCTAAATTAAAGTCATGTTCTTCTTCTTCTTCTTCTTCTTCTCTCTTTCTTTCTTCTTATCTATGAGTAACTAAGTTTCATTTTACTTGGGTGAAAGGGTGAAGCTCTTGGCAATAAAGTAAGGTTAGATTTATTCTTATCTTGTGCTTAAATGATTTATATTTTTCTAGTAATTATTATACGTATTATAATTTGTTTCTTATAATTTAGAAACCATCTTTGTAAAGAGGAGTTCTTGATTTGTTGTAGACAAAATATTGACACAATGAATGCTTTAACCCATTTATAAGTGGTGGTAATATTTTTAGGAAACATAATATAATTACGTATATTATTTTAATTGGACTTTTAATGTTGTATTTTCCAATTGGAACCTCCATGTTGCGAGGATTCTAATTGAGTTAAAAAAGAAATTAATCTTACCTTTATTTTATTTACCAAGAGTGAATCTTTTTACCCAAGTAAATAATTTTAATCATAGTAACAAAATATTCACTTCACCTTAATTAATCTTCAACAATTCCCTGTGGATCGACCTCGGACTCCTGAGAAATTTATTACTTGAGACAACCTGCACTTGGGTTTGCAAATGCGACAATCAAAAAAATTGTGCATCACACACCTTAGTGTAGGTGCGAGTAGACTAGTGTAGGTCATAATGTTGACCTTGAGGGCATCGGGGTGTGGGCACCTCGCAATGGACAGTTAGTAGCTCTTCTGTCCATGGGGCAGACCGATGCAAACGCACCGACGATCCAGACTGAGACACTGTCCTATATCGCAATCTAGTGAAGAATATCTTATACAATGCCTTGATGTACACGTGGATAATTTGATAATTTTAGCAATTTAGCTACGGCAGCTGAGTTACAGACATGCCTCCTGATTTTTCTCTCCGAATGTTTGTGTCTAGTTCCATGGAGTAGGATTTTGATATTGTATGCATGCGTATAGTGAGTCTATACATTATCTGGCATTTAATTCATATGATGAATGAAATTGTTATATTATTGATGTTACAACTGCTTGAGTTTATTGAGCTGATTAATGTTTATTTCTTGATACTGTTTATTATTTTTGTAATGCCATGTAGGTGTTCTACGCCGTTCTGTTTCTTTACTCCCATAATTGGTAATGAATGTAGGATGTCTCAACCCTTTTCTGTATTTCTACTATCTGTGTGTGTGTATATATATATGTTTCTCTGAAGACGGTGTGAAGAAGGGGAAGTACACGAGTTCCCCAGTTTTTGGCCTGACTTCGATTAGTACATGTTTGATCATGACGACCCGTCCGCACGGCTTCTTGGGGTATGTGCGCCTGACTTTCCTTGGAGGTCCAGACTGTTGGCACATTAACTTTAGCTCGAACCGCTGTGTTTATCTTGGTGACGTGACGGTGTCATTAGCTTGGGGGCATTATGATCCTTCTATATTTACCTGTAGTATTCGATTGCATTTAGAGTTTTACCTGCCCATTAGGAATATGTGGGGTGAACGTTATTACACCCCACAGGAGGATTCATTCCTCTTTACTGCCCAAGCCCCGGCCCGCAACTCGGTGGCTCCGATGAGGGTCTTTTCTGATGAGGAAGACCCTGAGGAGGATCCTGACACGGTTCCTTCACTTTCTTCTTAGGGGCTGATACTGTCGATAGTCACTGATGGCTATCTGTGTCCTTTTTGGGGCCTGATGATTTATCTTTTGGTGGGCTGTACATTTATGAGCTTTTGGGGCATGCATAGTTTTGCTTTTTGTACATCAGGTTTTGTAACTAAACAAGTTTGATATAATTATATATATATATATATATGTATGTTGTTCGAATGTGTGGTTTACGTTTACCTTACTCTTTATTGCATTTACGTTCCGACACTATATTTTATTAATTATAACCAAAAAAATATTCGCTAATTTAATCACACGATTACAACCAAGCAAGTTTATATTTATATAATGAGCCAGATCTTAGTTTAAACTTTTATTTTTCGCATCGTAAATAATGATGTGACGTCCCCTCCTAAAAAAGGGCGTTACAGTGTGTGTGTCTCACCCGATATGCTTCCTATATATGTGTGTGTGTGTGTGTGTGTGTGTGTGTGTGTGTGTGTGTGTGTGTGTGTGTCTCACCCGATATGTTTCCTATATATATGTGTGTATGTGTGTGTGTGTGTGTGTGTGTCTCACCTGATATGCTTCCTAAATATGGGACATATCTAGTGAGAAAATTTTTTATTGTGAGAGAGTGAGAGGATTAAAAGACCATATATGTAAATATGGGACATATCTAGTGAAAAAAAAATTTATTGAGAGTGAGTGAGAGGATTAAAAGGTCATATATGTAAATATGGGACATATCTAGTGAGAAAATTTTTTATTGTGAGAGAGTGGGAGGATTAAAAGACCATACAACCTTATATGAATGGTCATGATTAAAAATTATTTAAAAATCATGTGACCACTTAAAAAAGTCACATGCATTTATCTTCTAATCTTGACTATTCATGAAAGATCTAATGGTGAAGATTCACTCCTCTCACCTCGTACAATAAACACTCCTCTCACCAGACCCTAAAAGTTACAATAAGTAACTTTTAATCTTGACCATTCATGTATGATTGTATGGTCAAGATTTATTCCTTTTACTCTCTCACAATAAAAACTTTTCTCACTAGATATGCCCCCTATATATGTGTGTATGTGTGTGTGTGTGTGTGTGTGTATGTGACTAAAGTTCAAATAGAAACTATTTGCGTCTACTCTCATTTGAAAATAATTCCCTTAGATGTTAGTTGTTGATGAGCCCAAGACTGAAGCGGAACAAGGAGTATACCCAATACACTATAGTGTCTAAGTGCCATGGTTAGAGCTGATTCTCTTGCAATCAGTACAATTTGTAGGCTCTTTTCACAGGCACGCAGATGCACACACACACCTCAATCAGTAAGCTGTTAGTGAAACAGGGCATCTTCACTGCCAATAGGTCAGTGCCAGATTTCAACATGACTACCACATGTTAAGATGCATGGATATAGGTAAGAGTATTCAGTGTGACATGAGTACAGTGCAGGAATACGATATTTTCTTAAAAATTAAGATATGGGTATGACAAAATATAGTATAATATATATATATATATATATATATATATATATATATATATATATATATATATTTTAGTTTTATAAATTTTAATAAAAATCATATAAATTCATTTTAAGAAATTATAAAATGTCTTTTAAATGAATCAAAGTATTAAGTATTAGTGGATAAATCTTAAAAAAAAAGTACAAAATAAATAGTTTTATCAAATACTAAAGTCATTATTGAAAATTAAACTATTTATTATTAATGGATAATAAATGTTTCTCTAACTCCAGTTCACCAAGTGATAAGCTTGCAATCTCAAGGTTTTCAACACCATCAAATAACACTCATTCATCCGTAGTGAGATCCTATATTTTGCTCTCTCTACTATTATACTTTTCGCTCTTCCTAAACAAAAGATGAATATTTGTATATACATATACTAAATCTCCAGTCCTTTTAGGATTTATCTTGTTTCTCTTCATGGAGTGAATGAAAGAGTAGGTGCTCCTTACAACATGATGATGAACCTAGTTGTCCAAGAAGCTTCAAAGCAATGCCTTGGAGTAATGGGTTTCCTAAACCATAAGTTATCCACCACTCATTTGGCTCAAAAAGAACTTTATCCATTAAAGAATCATGAAGGTTGAATTCATCTAACTCTCCAAATACTTACAGTACTTGGAGTGGTCCTTCGCCTTTTTCAGAGGTGGTGGCCTCTTAATATTCTGGAACTTAGTCTGAAGTACTTCTTTGAGAATGGTTTCTTGTGAGGCATTCAGTGGAGTGTAGTCAGAATATTTGGGCTGGTAAGCGTCACCTTTGGCGGGATTCTGAGGTTAGTTAGAGTTTCGGTTATTTTTCTGGTGAGTGGGCTCACATTTTTTCCAAAGTCTCTTTGTCCTTAATGGCTTCCTTTAATTCAATGTATTTCGCAGAACGAGCATAGAACTCATTCATAGTCTCCGCCTTCTTTTTTACTAAGGTTTGAAAGAAGTCGGAATCAGTTCGGAGGCCACTCCGGGCGTAGTGAAGGGTGATCCAGTCATCCAGGCTAGCTACACGAGCATGGGCGGTACTGAATCTCTTAATATATTCACGAAAGGACTCATTGCTCCCTTGACGAATCCCGGAAAGAGAGTCAACCAACTTGGGTTGCTCCTTAACAATGGTATAATGTGACAGGAAGTGTTACGTGAGGTCATCCCATCCAAAAACAAACCTTGGTTGCAAGGTGGAAAACCAATGGAGGGTTCCCTTTTTTAAGAAGAGGGGGAAAGCCCAACAAAGCAATTCTGGGGACCCTCCGTGGAACTACATGGAGTGGATGTAGGCATCGAGGTGTTCCTAGGGGTTTGTCGTATCATCATATTGTTCAAGATTAGAGGGGCCTTGAAGCCCCTAGGGATCCTATATGCCATTAGTTCATCTGAAAATGACTATTGTTGGATGCTAGGAATCGAGAGGTTATTTCTGACAACATGGTTGTCTTCATTGCGGGGTGGCCTCCTCTGGTTGTTAGCCACATTCCGCCTCTTATGTATATTCTCCACGTGTATTGATAGTTCTAGCTCATCGATCTGGCGTCGTTGGTCATCCAACTGGCGGCGTTGTTCGTCCAACTGCTGCATTTGCTGGGCTACTAGTTCTTGGAGACAGTTTCTAGTCAACTCAGAACGGGCAGGGGCTCAGCTGGAAGCATGATCAACAGTATCATTATTTCGAGGGCCTAGGTGGAATTGCATTGGACCCTTAGATACTTGAGCGGCGTTATTTGCCCTCTCTTGTGGGCGGGCAAGCCTATCCAAGATAGACCTTCTGCGTGATGGGCAAAAACTTTCATCGAAAAATGAAGTTTCACGTCCATTGCGCAGACGTTCTGAGACGTGTTCTTGGTTTCTGACGGCTGAAGCTTCGGCCGCAACTGGTGGAGCCAGTTGAGGAAGGGGCTGTACTTCTGGTTCCTGTCTCTGATCGACAAGAGGCTGTGCAGCGTCCGTCTTTGAGTGTTGACGTGTGTTCACTATGTTTGTGTGGGATTAGAAGTTTACTATTTTCCACAGACGGCACCAATGTTCTGAAGTGGATTCAGAGGGTACCTGAAATAGGTAAGCAATGATGATCTCCTCCTTGAGCAACAACGATCGAGCGTGTTGAGACAGAGGATGGGTACCTGCAAAGGGACTCCGATGCTCAAGTTAGGCTGTGCACAAGTAAGGCAGTATATATTAAGTAATTTACCGATACCTGATTAAGGCTACTTAGCCATGTATTTATAGAGCGTGTATAGAATCCTTACGTAATCCATATTGAATGCATGTATTTAGGATTAGTATCCTAGCAAGAATTACTTTCTCACTATTATTGGGATGAATCCCTATAAGTTAGGAACTCTTAATACAAGAGTTACTTATTAATCTGAGACAATTATGAGTCATATAATATCGTAAATAGATGATTGACAGTTACGCATATTTAGGGATATATTATATGCACGTATCTAGTAATTTTGATATTATGGCTCAACGTCGCTCAATGTGCATGGTTTCAAAGTCTAGACTGCCTTCAAGACGTTAACTACGCTGTCTAGAGCGGAGTCCGATTATACATGTGTCGAGTAGGTTCAACTGGATGGAATCTCGGATCACGGTCTAGAACAAGGTGTGACTAAAAAACCAACATGCTCCAAGCCCATTGAAGATGTGTTTCACATTATGGAAAGAGATGACACTGACTTGAAGGTAATGAGGGGATTATGTGCAAATGGCATTCCTTTTAACGTGCTGAGAAATCCTCATTTTGCTGAGATGGTGATAGCCATAAGCCATTAACAATGGCCCTAAAGGTTATAAGGCCCCATCCTTTGAAAAGGCGAAAAGGCAAGAATTATGCTCTGGATGAATGCAAAAGAAGTGTGGAAAAGGACTTGGTTCCAATCAAAGATACACGGTGTCGTCAAGTGATGTGAAACACAAGCCACTCATTAATGTTTTGGCAGAAAACAGCAGAGGGCAAGCTTTTTTGTATGCCGATGACTTCTTTGGAATTGAAAAGTCTAGTCATGTTATTGCTCAATATTTACTATAAGCTATTGAAGAAGTGGGACCATGTAATGTTCTGCAAGTAGTGACTAATAATGTGGCAAATTGCAAAGCAGCAGGAAAGGAGATTGAAAAGGTATATAAACATATTTTCTGGTTACACTCTAAACTTGATTTTCAAAGATTTTGTTGCTAAGTTTGACTGGTTAAGAAGTACGTATAAGCAGGGAAAAGAAATTGTTAAGTATATACCTAACCATAGCCAATGTTCAGCAATTTTTAGTGCAAATTCAAAGCTTGAGTTGCTGAAAGTCGCCAAAACTAGATTTGTATCTCATTATGTCTTAAGAGATTGCTTGATTGTAGAGAGGTTCTTGCTACTTCCATTGTTTTGCAATCATGGAAGGAATGGGTAAAACAAGGAGATGAAGCTGCAAGAATAATGGGTGCTTTGGCTGCTAACACAATAAGAAGTGAAGAACTTTGGGAGGATGTTGAACCAGTTATCAAGATAACAAAGCCAATTTATTTATTGATCAAGTTTTGTGATGGTGAAGGCTTAAAAATGGGAGAAATTTATGAGAAAATGGATAATATGCTTGGAGAAGTAAAGGAGGTAATGTTTGGCCCCAACAACCAATATGCCTCATTTTATCCTGAAATGGAACGCACCATTACTGCCATTGCCTGGAGAACAAAGATGAATTAAACAATTCATTGTATTGGCTTTGCATTGACCCCTAGATTCTATGACCCACATTACCTTCAAATACTAGCTCCTGGGGGTGTTGCTAGAAAGGCCCCAAATCCATATAAGGAAGTTATAATGGTTGTCATGGATGCTTTTGAAAAGATAGCTGAAGATGAACATGAACAGAGGATTTTACGTGACCAGTTTGCCACATTCCACATGAAAAAAAGGAATTTATGCTATGGCACATGCTCAAATGGATGCCGTGATGATGGATCCAATCGATTGGTGGTTAACATATAGGGCACAAACTCCAGAACTTGCGGAGGTTGCAAAGTGTATTATCTCAGCCAATTAGTAGTTCTTCAGCTGAAAGAAATTGGAGTACTAATGCTTACATTCATATTGTCAAGAGGAATAGGCCTAATTGCTCAAGAGCTGATAAACTAGTCTTCATTCTTTCAAATACTCGTCTTCAATCACACTTTTGTGAGAGCTACAAGGATGGGCCTTTCAAGAATTAGGACACGGATCCTGATGACACATGTTTGGAGGAATCCTCTACAAGATTGGCAGAGATGAGATGGAGATAATTGGATTCAAAGTATGTTGAGGCAAATGAAGAAGCACGTGAGGGAAGGAAATCAACAAAGGCAACTAAGAAAGAACCTGATAACTATGATTTGGAATGAGTTCCTAAATGTTTATTTTTGTATTATTATTTCTGGTTTTGCGTTTTCTAGGTGGCTGCTATGTTTCTTTTGTTCTTTAGAGCTTTTTTATTAAGACAGAATTTGACTTCATGGAGGGAGTTCATCTAATTCTTATCTCATTTGTTATTATGTGTTTATTACTCAATTAATTTATTATCATATGACAATTAACTTAATTAAATAAAATTAAAAATAACACATGACAATAAATTAAATAAATAATAGACATATAGCAACAAATTAGATAGGGATTAGAGTTAAAACTAAGTTCTATCCTTCTTATTATTGCTTCTGGTTTTGCATTATCTAGGTGGCTGATACATTTATTTTTGTTACGTATGATTGCTGACACATGTTTCTCTATGTGATTTTGATTGAAGTATTAATATTTGATGAAGTCTTTAATTATATGTCCGGTTTTATATGTATTTTTCTTACTTTTTATCTACTTTATTAGGCCTTTTATTGGTTGAGAATATCAAAACTTTTGAGATTTATTTTATTTATACGAAAATAGTTATTAAAATCAGTGTAAATCTAATAAAATATTTAAGGATGCTCCGACTCCAAATACAATATATCACGACTCTAAATAACGTACCGATTAAGTCTACCGATATGTTTCCCATATTTTGAGAGGTAGCATACCACGTACCTATATTCCATTTCCCCACTTAATGCGTTTCTAGTTACTATGGGTTAGCTCAAACAACGAATGTTAATTTTTCTCAAGGCATGTTTTAACTTTTAGTTGTTTTGATGGCAACTGTGTAAGTAGTTTCATTGCAACCTTATGCAAGTCCGGTGTGTATTTCATTATTAAAAGTTGAATTTGGCTCTTTTCATAAGATTAGAAACAATTAAAATATGTAATGACGTAAAAAAGACAAAGGACAAAAAGACAAAAGAATAAAATTTTCCTACATTTTTTCTAATTTTACATTATTGCCAAATTTTCTTCTTGTTAGTTAGTTTTGTTTTCTCTAATAATTCGATTGCTTATTGTTGCACCATAGTTATAAAATTCGAACCGGATTGCCCGATTAGGCCGTTGAATTTGTAAACTCGCCAGTTAACTGATCCAAGTTGATATTTAGATCGAATGTATATGTGAATTGGAGGAAGCCGGTTCAACCCGAATGAGTTTATAAAAAAATAGTGACTCGGCCAACTTCTTGACTCGGACGAGTCATTGAAATAAAGAAAAGAAAAAAGACTATCTTGAGGCAAACTCTTCTGTTATTACTTCATTGGCACTATCCATAACCGGTTAGCTTAAGAAATCGCTAACCATCAACTAGTTTGGGAACCCATCATGATTCAGGGGTAGCAAGCACCATCACTAGTCACGAGAATGAGAAACAATGAGAGGGAGAGGGAGAGGGAGAGAAAGCCTTCAGAGCACCAAGACATAAGAGAGAGAAAGACTAACAGAAAAAGAAAATGTCATCTAATAAAATGAAGTGTTGGTCAATGTTGATGACGTTTGGAAAATGGACGGCCAGTATTATTAGTTAGTGATCGAATGAATACAAATCACTATAAGTAGGAGTGTCCGTGGGTTGGGTTAGGTGAGTTCAGCATCATTTTTGGATCCGACCCACGTAAGAGATTTTTTTACTCGAATCGATCCGACCTGATCAAGATATTTTCTTCACTCGACCCGACCCAACCCGACCCTCTCAAGAGCGAGTCGGGTTAGGTCCAACCCGTGGGTCCAACATTTAAAAAAAATTAAAAAAAATCAAAATATAAAATCTAATAAATTAATATCATAAGTCTTAATATCAAATAAACTAAATATCATAAGTCAATAAGTACATAACAAATTAATAACTATCAAGTCTTACTAAGTCTTGAATAAATTAAACAAAATTAGTCATAACTTAAACAACAAATTAGTCTAACCAATCAAAGTCAGTGTCATCACGCATATCATATGAATTATGGACAACATAATCATTGACTTCACTCTCTATTTTATCCATATACTCTTTATCATCTAAATGATTCATTGATTTTTCAACACAATAGTCACTTAGATACATCGAGAGTCTTATGAACTTATTTTCTTTGTTCACTTTGAGAGTAACATCACAATGCATACACTTAAAATTGATTGAAACAACACAAAAATGAGGAGAAAGTATCCTAAAATGCCACCATGGGTATTTAGGATCCATGGACATCTCATAGAACTTTGCACGACAGCGTGCTGTCCTTTCCTCCTTAGTCTGCACAATCAACAAGACAATTGTCAAATTACATACAAATTTAAACTCAACAATGAAATAATAAGTTCATAAGAATTAGAAAGTCAATTATTAAACTACAAACAGCTAAAAGAATCAATGTTTAAGACCTACAATTTCTTCTCTAACAGCTGACATATCTAACATATCAAAAAAGTATTAACAAATAGTAATACACAATTAATAATTCATTAAACAAATTGAATGAGTTCTATATAACACACTACCAGCTTCAAGCTTCTCAATATCATCCATCTGAACCCGTAAATCTATGGGTTTCTTAGGAGTCCTCAACCAATTTTGAGCACAAATCAATGCCTCAACAGTGGTAGATTGCAAAGAACTACAAAAAGGGTCAAGAACTCGCCCTCCAGTACTAAATGCTGACTCAAATGAAACTGTAGGAACAAGAATTGCTAACATATCATTAGCAATGAATGAAAGAACATCATACTTCTTAGTCTTTTCTCTCCACCATGCAAGAATATCAAAGTCATCAACATCATTCTCCACATCATCCTCCTTGTATCTCTCAAGCTCATTCTTTTTTATCGCATGTTATTTTTTCATCACTTTCAATCTAAACTCGGATTTATAACTATCATTATCATCTTCAATATCATCATCATATGTAGAGGAAGAAACATCAGATAACATACAACTAGAATCACTAGCATCAACAGGAACATGATGCATTTATTGATAATGTTCAAACTATGTCCTCATAACATCGTCCAACCTCTTCATAATTTTCACACTCGATTCCAAGCCATACATATTTTCCAAGCAAAACTCAACATAATCCATTTTATATCTTGGATCAAGGACAATAGCCACAAGTAATAAGTAATTTAGAGGACCATCAATGTCATCCCAATATTTATCTAACTTCATTTCATGGAAATGGTCATCTCCTTCAAAATTGGTTCATTCTATCCAATCCACTTCGTTATTAACTTATTGATGTCACACAATTTATGGAAGAAAGTATTTGAAGTAACATGCAATGATCCAAAAAAAAATAAAAGTAGCATCATAAAAAACCTTCAAAAATTTAATAATAGGAGTGAGTGTTACAGATTGGAGATGAGTGAAAATTGATTTTACAAAAAAAAATAATGGGTCGCGGGTGGGTTGGGTTGTGCGGGTTGGAAATGTTCCAACCCATTACCCAACCCATACACTGTGGGTTGAACATTTTTTAACTCGACCTAACCCGCGAACCCAACCCAACCCGCATTTTATGGGTTGGGTTGGGTCAAAACCCGCAAGTTTGTGGGTCAACCCGACTTGCTAGACACCCCTAACTATAAAAGTGTTTTCTCTTTTTAGAATTGTATTGTGAAATCTAGTTGTTCACTTCTTATTGGTTACTCTGACTGACAAGCCTTTTTCTATTTTTTTTAATTTAGGAAAAGCTCATTGGTCATTGTTTACTATATGCATTACCTTTCCCGATCCTTTCTTTTTGGGCCTTAACCCATCAAACATAGTAACGTAAATATTCGGGTCTGCTTAATTAAAGTACATGCTTTTTTCCTTTTTTCTTTTTCTTTTTTGAAAAATATTTTATATACATTAGAATACGCACATCGTATTTATACTGTATATTAATGTGAGAGATATATCAAATTATTATGTATGCGACTGTAGCATTTTCATGACATACAGAATAATTTTGTAAGTGAGTTGAATAAAGTTAGACGTATTTTAGTTGGATAAATAACGAGATTATTTTTTTTTTTACTTCTTTGTTTTAGATTTTATGTTATGTAATTATTTATTAAATATTTATATTTGTTTTATTTTATACAAATCAACCAATAACTCATTAATTGAACTAGTGACTTAATACCCTAACTAGAATATTTGTGGGGTTAAAGCTTCATATTCATAAAAAATGTTTCAGTAACACCACCATTTAATGCAGGGCATATACTAGAATATAGATAAAACAATAACAATCAAACCTTTTCCCACTAGGTGGGGTCGGCTACATGGATCAAACGACGCCATTAGTCCCTACCATAAATCAAGTTTTCAGAGATGTCATTCAAATCTAAATCATTTTTAATTGTTTCACCTATAGTCTTTTTTGGTCTTCCTCTACTTCTGGCTATTGGGCTATTATCTACCTGATCTACTCTTCTTACAGGGGCTTCTAAGGGTCTTCTCCTTACATGTCCAAACCACCTAAGGCGAGATTCTCCCATCTTTTTCACAATAGGTGCTACCCCTACTTTCTCTCTAATGCATTCATTCCTAATCTTATCTTGTCTTGTATGGCCACACATCCAACGCAACATCCTCATCTCTGCGACACTGATCTTATGCTCTTGTTGGCTTTTTACCGCCCAACATTCAGTACCATACAACATCGCGGGCCTTATAACTGTGCGGTAAAATTTACCCTTAAGCTTAAGAAGCACTTTTCTATCACAAATAACTCCTGAATCACTTCTTTATTTCATCCATCCAGCTTGAATCCTATGGTTTACATCTCCCTCTATCTCTCCATATACTAGAATATAGATTAAAAAAAAGAAAGAGAGATAAAAATCATATCTAATACTTTTTTTGGTGTTTGGGGTTGAGATGTCCTAATCCTATGTTTGGATTCAAAGAAAGAGAGTAGGAGGAAAGTGAATTTTTCTAATTTAAAATTTTCTCTTGTTTGGCTGTAGAGAAAATGAAGAGAAAAGTAGAAAAAAAAGAAAAGTTTAAAACAAATAACTCAAACATAAAAATATGGATAAACATAAAAATAAAAATATATAAATGAAAACCAAAGCTAATGCATTGTTTGGTATGGGTTGAGTAAAAAGTTTGAGTAAAACAAAGCTTCTTTCTAATAAAAAATAGTATGAGTAAACCCTCCTTCTAATGCATAAAATGAAGAAATTTAGGAAAAAAATAAACACCAACATGAGGGTTAAAGATTCATTTATTGTATGCAGTTGATGTACTCTAAAGATTAAAACTTCTTCCTTATGAAAAAGTTTAAGTAAAACCTCCATTTAAAGGCATAAAATGGACAAAAATTCATATTAAAAAATGAAAAAAGAATCAAAGCTAAGCATTGTTTTGAGTGTAGTTTTGAGGTACCCTAAAGGCTAAAGTTTCTTTCTTGTGAAAAAGTTGTTAGAATTTTTTTTATGGACTAGTATAAATCATATTATAATTTTATAAAATTCAGATTAATTGAATGTCAAAATTATTAAAGCATTTTGTTTAGCCTAAATTGTGATTAGTATTGTTAATGAGCCTATTGTTGTTAAAGCACTGCTCATATGTGAGTTTTATTTTATGGGTCTTGTATATGAGTTTACCATAGTGAGCAAGTTTAACCTGTTTTAGTTATTCTATATATATAGGGAGAGACTCTTATTCCTAACCACTCTAGTGCATACAATTGCCCCATTAATACCGATGTGTGAGCAACTACTGTGGAATAGGAATAATACCTCTCCTTCATCGATATTACTTTTAAGGGTTTCAACAATGACTTCCTCATCAACGCCTTTTTAAGGTAACCCTAAAAATCTTTATATACTTTGATATGTTATAAATTTTTTAGATTAATAGATTTGAAAAAATTTCTTTTGATTAGTATTAGAGTCAATGGTTCGTTTGGGCCAAGTATTTGGAGACAGTAGTTGATGTTCGGGTTTGGCGCTAACCTATGTTGTGTAGCACATTAACAAGTCTTAGGCCTTAGTTGGTAATCCCGTGAATACTTGGAATCACTTCCACTTGAAGGGAAGCATACTAATGTTGGGACTCATACTTGAGGGGGAGAATGTTGAAAATTCAAGTGTGAGTATTGAAGTCCAACATTGGTAAAGAATGGGTTAAGTGAAGAGTATATAAGTGGAAAGACTCATATACTCATTGCCTTAAGGTTTTGGGTCAAGATATAACGTTAAACCTACTATTGTGGTTTCTCACTTAACCCATTAATCAAAATTTCCTTTACTTTTGGGCTCCCCCTATGGCCCAGCAAGTGGTATTAAAGCGATTTTAATCCTAATTATGACTATCAATATTTTGTTTTACCTAAAAATTGTATTAGGTTTAAAATTGAAGAAATTAGAAATCTTAACGTATATGATGTTTAATTCAATTTTTTATTATTATTATTATTTTTTTTAAAATTAGGTGAGGGCTTTTGTAGATCAGGTTATCCTGAGACTAAAAATATGTATATTGCATTATAATATTGTGAATTTACAAAGAATTTTGCTCAAACCCATAGAATCCTAAAACACTTAACTTTTATGATTCAGTTTTTTCTTTTAATGATCAATTCAAGAAATTGATTTAGGATTATTAAAAATATGTAAATTTCATTTTCATAGACACAAGAATCCTATCAAATGGTTGAGAAAATAGTGATAATTTTGTAATAGAAAGCCCATAAAACTGTAATGGATTGGGTTCAAACAACCCAAAAATTTTGTTAATTAATTCTAAAAATTGACTTAGGGGTTTTATATACCTAAATTTTCAAAGTTTAATGACAAATGAATCGTTGATTTTCGTTGATAAACGATGGAGAAATCGCTAAAATACTGTGTTTGAACCCATATTTTTGTATTCACTTTTTCGATCAAAAGCCCGGAATTTTTATGCAAAATTTTCAAAACTTTTACAAGGGGTTTAGTATATCTTGAAATTTTGAATCCAACGACGTAAGAATTGCGTCAAACAGATGTAAAATGAGAGAGATATCGTAGAAAACTCATCACATCATAAACTGGGTCAAATGACCCGAATTCAGTCAAACGGGTAAGGATGAAGGTAGTTATCTACCCACACTCACGTCCACTCGCGGTCTTGAGTGCAGAAGAGTGTGATCTATAGAAAATTGATTTTTCAATTCCGTTTTTTGCATTATTCTCCATGCACCCTAATTTATTTTTTAGTAAATTTTATTTATTTTTTCATACCTATTTATTATTTATTCTAAAATTTCTAGAAATTAAAATTGTTAAAAATATACAAGATCTCTCTCTTTTACCTCTGAATTTTTTTTTATTATTATGATATTTCTGGGCATGATATATATTGTGCACTATTAGAGTTGATGTTGTTTGGTCACTGAAATAATTTTTGGTGTTATTTTGTGCATAAATTAATATGTAATATTTTGAAAACTATTTATTTTGTTGTTATTTATGCGATTTGATTATGAGAGTTGCTGTTTTAAGTATTGTGGTACTATTTTAAGACACTTTGCATGATTATGAGCTCGCCTTTGCAGGATCAATTATATTGAGGTGTCATTTTGTTAATATTTCGTTAATAATGTGACATTGAGAATTATGTTGATAATGCACTTATCCTATCAGTTTGCCTTTATTAATGTAATTCCTGATGATTTGTTAAGTGGTATTTTTTTTTTTTTTGCACTTTGCATGATTATGAGCTCCTTTGCTGGACCAATTGTTGCTATGTGTTATTTTGTTGATAAAATATTATTATTTTGTGGCATTAGGGATTATGTGGATAATGCACTTACCCTATTAGTTTGTCTTTGTTAATGTAACTCCTAATAATTTGTTAAAGGCATTAATGTTGTACCCTTAGAGTTTTTAGTATTCTCTCAGTACTAGCTTTAGGGACATGATTTTGATGTCCATAGGAGTTTATTCAAGTGTTGTAATTCGAAACCCTTAGGCGGAATTGCAATTGCATGAGGAAGCTCTATTATGGTTGTTGCTCATCTTGTTTATTGAAATACTTGACAAGAAAATCTCCTTTTAAAATATTGATTCCGTTTTATTTATGAAAATAAATGTTTTGACAAAGTTGTGTGGGACCAATTATGAGGACTGAGTTGAGTCAGTGAGTTTATTTCTAGTCATCTTTGTTATTTATGTTGCTCTCACGATGGATGAACCCTGAAGCTCATAGATATGTTTTCTACTACGATTGGGGTGAAATATGAAAGGTGAAATCATTCAAATAAAGTTTGTCTCATAACCATAAAGTATAGCATGGACAAAGTCATTAAGGAGAGTTTTCATAAAGCGGATAATGTCAACTAATTTTGTAAAGCTATTGACACATCTAGAAGGGCTTATGATCTCTCTGTGTTGACCAAGACTAAACATGATGGTGTGAATGGTAATCATGAATGCACCACGGAATTTGTAGATTGGCTCAAACAAGCTAATTGTATAGAGTTCAATAATTGGATTAAAGATAAAAGAAGTTGAACCTCTAGCTCTAATGTGTTTTGAATCCAATTTTGTTAATGTTCCTTCTAACACTTGTTGGTTAGATATTAGTGCAACTATTCACGTTACAAGCTCATTATTAGAGTTCAAAAATAGATGAAAGTTGAGTGGAGGAGAATTGATGATCAGAGTAGGAAATATAGCTAGTGTCAAAGTAGAGTATATAGGTGTTATTTCCTTGAAACTGTGTACTCGATATTCTTTAGGTTTAAAAGGCACCATCTATGTGTCCTCTATAAGAAGGAACTTGTTTACAGTTTCTATTTTGGATAATTGCATTATCATGTCTATTTAGTGATAAAAGAGTTTCCCTACCTTATGATTTCATTTTGGTTATTTCTGTAGTTTCATCTAATGACTTTTATATGTTAAATATTGACCCCTTTCTGTTGATCTAATAACATTTAGATATTAATAATATTGTTGAAAACAAGCGTGATAGAGTTGCTGAGAACTCTTTTGTGTTGTGGCATAAACGTTTAAGACACATCTCTAAGAAGAGAATGGAGAGGTTTATTAAGAAGAATATTCTTCATAATATGAACTTCTCTATTTTTTATACATATGTTGATTATATAAAAGGGAAACTTATAGCTGGAGCTAGGAGGAGTGGGGTTACTAGGATGAGTGGTGAGTACTATGATAGGTATGATGAAACTGGTAGAAATCCTAGACCTTTTGCTAAGTTCTTATAGGACTATAGTATTGAAACACAGTACACCATGGTTGGCACTTTGCAACAAAATGGAGTTGTAAAAAGGCAAAACCGTACTCTTTTGGATATGATGAGATGTATGCTTAGGCATTCTACTCTTCCAAAATTCTTGTGGGGAGATGCCTTGAAGATTGCCGCTTATATATTGAATTATGTGCTAAGTAAATTTGTGCTGAAGACTTCATATGAGCTTATGATAAGCAAATGGCCTATCTTGAGGCATTTCCATGTTTGGGGTTGTAGGGAAGAGGTGAGACCTTATAATCCATATTTAAAGAAGCTTGATCCTAAAACCATTAGTAGTTTCTTCATTAGTTATTGTATTAGCTCAAGGGGTTCTAGGTTCTATTATCCTTCACATACTACTAGAGTTATTGAATCTGATCGGGCTATCTATCTTGAAGGGGACTTAAAGTAACTTAGGAGTCACGTATTGTTGATTTTAGAGAGAAGCATGTTGTTTTTCCTATTTCTATTGTTCCCTTTCCAAGGATAATGCCATATCCTTTGATCCATAATGATGATGTTATTGATCTTATTAATAATATCGATATCACTCAATAAGTCAAAAATAATGTACAGAATCCAAATGTTGTTATGACTCCGTTGAGAAGATCTAAGTGAGTTCCTACATCCACTGAGTCTGCTAGATTCAGGAATTATGTTGTGTATTGATAACTCTACAAATGTAGAGTTAAATGATCACCAATTTTGTTAATTTGTGTTAGTTTCCTCATATTTTCTTGATATGTTGAGCTTGAAGTTAATTATAGGAGCTTTAGTGGAGTTGAAACCTATTGAGCACTCTTTTGATAAATATGAACAAGTTTTAATGAATTGTTTTTGGAATTGGTACTCACTTGATTTTCATGCTTGATAGATGGTTGAATTCCATGGTTCATGAAGAATTAGAGAAAAGGAAGAGTGTGAAAGCTCAAGAAGGATATTTGAATTGAGGGAACAACATAAGGGACCTAAGAAATCAAGTATTGGTTGCATTTTGATGAAGAAAATAATGTTTGACTGAAAGCCCAAACTATGCCTCGGCATCCTAAACTATGCCTCAGCATAGTATGTCAGTTTGGCAAGCATCTTCGCTGGAGGCCGAGGCATCCTTCCAGGGTGCCGAGGCATAGTTTCTCAGTTTGGAGGCACACGTCGCAGGAGGCCGCGGCATCCTGTTAAAATCCTGCTACGTCGTTTTGGCTCTTAAAAGAGGGTTTTTAATGAGCTAGGGCATCCATTTCGTGGGGGATTGATTCCTGAATACTCTCTTGACATTCTTGGAGCCTTAGCAGCTGCAGAAGACCTAGAGAAACTTAGGAAAACTGGATTTGGAAGTTGGGCAACAAGGAGATTCTTAAATAGTTGCTTGCATTCCACCATTGGTGTTCTTCATCTTTTTCATCATTTCTCTTGGGTTTCTTTGTGGTTTTCTCATTTTCCGTGTTATGGCTTTGATGAATTTATTATTTGATTTGCTTGATTGTCCCTAAATGTTGAGCATGAGCTAAATTCGTTTCTAGGATTGTAACTTCTATTGATATGTAGCTTGGATTATTAAATGCTTGTTTACCCATTTCAATGTTATGAGAAGTTTTTATCCATTCTTATGCTTCATACTATTGATTGATTGGCCACCAATTGATAGATATTTGGATTTTATTTGAACTTGGGAAAGGGAAATTGAACCTAGAACTAGAATGGGTGACACTTGAACTTCCAACTCTTGGATTGAATTTGGGGGTTTTGTTCTAAGACATAGGGATATGCTTAGGATCGTGTGTAATCTTGCATAGAACTTGTTCGATATAATGCATCTTTGTTAATTGACTCTAATAGGGATATTATGTGTTGATTAAGAGGGAAATGATATATCACCATCAGTAGAGGGATATGTTTACACTAGAGTTCTAGATTAATTTTTCAAGTAACATTGAGTGGGTTAATGGGCATAATTTAATCCAAGTGAAATATCAAGAAGGGTTACAATCCTAGGTTTTCACCATTATGAGAATTTGCTATTTAGTTAATTTTATTACGTGCTTATTTTCTTGTTTCAAGTTAGATTATTTCTAAGTTTTTATTCCTTATACATCAATTTATTGTTGTTTGGATATTAGTAAGGTCTTCTATACTAGTACTTAGTTTGCAATTAGTTCTAGTCCTCGTGGGATCGACTCTTACTTTTCACTTTATTACTTGAACGACGTGTATACTTGCACAAAAAGTCTCATCATGTATCTACAAGAGCATGAGTTTACTTCAGTTGAGGATTCTGATCTTATTTCCTTTCAAGAGGCCATGGTTAGTCTTGATAGTGTACAATAACAAGTGGCTATGGAGGATGAGTTAGCTTCTATGAGAAAGAATAATGTTTGGAAATTAGTAGAGTTGCCTACTAGTTATAAAATTATTGGTTGCAAATGAGTCTTTAAGATCAAACGTGATGTGAAATGTGAAATTGAGAGGTATAAGGTCAGACTTGTTGCTAAGGGATATAACCAGAGGGAAGACATTGATTATAAGGAGACATTCTCACCGGTCTCCACTAAAGACTCTTTTCATGTTGTGATGACATTGGTTGATCATTTTGATTTAGAGTTTCATCAAATGGATGCTAAGACCGTCTTTCTAAATGGTGATTTGTATGAGGATGGGTATATGGATCACCTTAATGGTATTATTGAAAATGGTTGGTACTTGAAATTTGATTATATTGTTAGCTCTCTTGGCTTTAAAGAAAATACTATTGACCAATGCATTCATCTAAAGTTTAGTAGGAGCAAATTCATCATTCTTGTTTTATATGTTGATGATATCTTGTTGGCTAGTAATGATGTTGATTTTCTGAATGAGACTAAGCAAATGTTGACAGTGCATTTTGATATAAAAGATCTTGGTGATGCATCTTTTGTACTAGACATTGAGATTCACCGTGACAGATCTCATGGTATTTTAGCTTGTCTCAGAAAGCTTATATTGAAAGGATTCTGAATACATTTAATATGAAATCTTGTAATCCTTGTACTACACTCATTTAAAAGGGTGAAAGACTCTTTAATACCCAATATCCTCAAAATGATAAAATGTTACTGAAAATGAGAAGGTCTCATGTGTTTCTACTGTTAGCAGCCTTATGTATGCTCAAGTTTGTACACGTCCTGATATTATTTTCATTGTTAGTGTACTTGGGAGATACTTGAGCAAACCTAGTGTGGTTAGTTAGTAGGCTGCAAAACAAATCATGAGATATCTGAATGGTACTAAAGATCATATGTCAACTTATATGAGGTATCACCTTAAGGTGATTAACTATTCTAATTTTGATTATGGTGGCTGTCTAGGTGACCACACGTCCACATCAGGGTATATATCTTTATGTTGGGAGTAGTTGTTGTTTCTTAGAAGAGTGTTAAACAAACATTTACCACTATTTCCACTATGGAGGCAGAGTATATAGCTTGTTATGAGGCTACCCATCAAGCAATATGGTTAAAAATTTTATTATTAAGTTTCATGTTGTAGAGAGTATTTCCAGGCTTCTTACTATCTATTATGATAACTTTGTCGTAATGTGCTTCTCTCAAATCAATAAGAGCTTTAAGCACTCGAAACTTTTGATACAAAGTATATGTTTGTTAGAAGGAAGATTCAGAAGTTTTAAACTCATGTCGAGTATATCCCTACATAACTTATGATTACATCTCCCCTAACCAAAGGTTTAGCTGTCAAAGTTTTGTTGATCATGGAACTCATATGGGTATAGTGAGGTCTTTTGATGTTTTCGATTAGTGAGAGTTTGTTTTATAATTGTTTTGTGACCTCATTTTGTGATTATGTCTCGAGACCTTGAACAATTATGTTGTTGTTATTGTTGTTGCCATATAATATTGTTATTATTATTATTTGTGCATTATTATTTGTTCATATTATGGCATATTATGGAGACATTTTGGACCCAGTCTCATTTTGTTATTGTGTTGAGATATTTGTTAAATCTCAGAAAGCATCTTGGGCAGATGCTTAGGACCATTTTGTTAGGAAATGCACATTGATCACATATTGACATGCAATTTTGAATGTGCTTTCCCATGACCCATATACCACATTTTGTTGGGTTATCGAGATATGTGTATCTTGCATATATAATATCCATACTCATTTGAGTATGATTTTCTGCATTGTTGAGATGCTTGTAGTCTCATTTTGGACTTGTTGTTGAGAGTACTAGCTCGATTTTGACATCATGTTGTGGTCACATATTTTTTGATTAATATGGAGAATTGTTTTCTTATTGAAATAATGTAATATGACTTATGTCGTCCAAGTGGGAGAATGTTAGAATTTTTTTTATGGACTAGCATAAATCATATTATAATTTTATAAAACCCAGATTAATTGAATGTCAAAATTATTAGACCATTTTGTTTAGCTTAAATTGTTATTAGTATTGTTAATGGACCTATTGTTGTTAAAACACTGCTCATATGTAAGTTCTGTTTTATGGGTCTTATATATGGGTTTACCATAGTGGATAAGTTTAACCCATTTTAGTTATTCTATATATACAAGGAGATGTCCCTATTCCTAGCCACTCTAGTACATATAGTTGTCCTATTGATATTGACGCATGAGCAACTACTGTGGGATATGAATAGTATCTCTCCTTCATCGAGATTACTTTTAAGGGTTTTAATAATGACTTACTCATCAGCGTCTTTTTAAAGTAACCGTAAAACTCTTTATATATTTTGATATGTTATAAATTTTTGAGATTAATAGATTCGAAAAATTTTCTTTCAACTTGAGTTAAGGCACCAAAAATCTAAAAGACTAAATATTCTTCCTAGTGAAAAAAGTTAGAGTAAAACCTCCTTCTAATGTATGAAATGGGAAAAAAAAAGCACTAATAAAAAAATGGAGACCAAAATCAGAGTTAAACCTTTGTTTGTTATGTGCAGTTGAGGTATCCTAAAGGCTAAAGCGTATTTCTTTAAGAAAAATTTTGTGTAAAACTTCTATTTAACGCATGAAATGAACAAGAAAAAAATTGAAAGAATTGAAAAAAAAATTATAGCCAAACCTTTGTTTAGTTTGTGGGTTGAAGGATCCTAAAGGGCATAGTTATAAACTTGAACCATTCATTAATTCGGTCGAGACGCTAAATTAATGAGTTACTAATTCAACCAATAAATCACTGAGTGAATTGATTCAACTAAAACAAACATATAAATATTTAATATAATTAATAATAGAATTACATAAAGATTACTTATATATTTTATAAATATGTGATATATAAAATATAACACTTATATATCCAGCTACAAATACATGATTTTATTATATATATAATATTTCTAAATATTAGCTTACATATGTATTCAAGAAAGTTTAAAAATTTAACGAAAATTATCATGTTGGTAACTCAGTTGATTAGAGTTAAGGACATGCAAGAAGAGTAACGGGGTTCGACTCCTGCAATTACTCTTCATCCTAATTTCTCTTCCCCTATGTCCCCACCCCTCTCCCAGACCTCATTAGGGAGATATCTAGGAGCCTCTTTAGGAGACTTTCCACCGGGCCCATTAAAATGAGTCCTTAGCATTACTAAAAAAATATTAGAGAAAATTGTTTAACTTTTGAATATTAAAATATAAAACAAAATAGAAATAAAAGTTTTAAATTTTGAAAAGACATTTCACTTATTGAAAGAAATTTAAAAGATCGTGGACATGTTAACTCTTCAAATAAGCATTAAAAATATAAAACAAAAATTGTGGAAAATTACTTGATTTGTCTCTATCTCTGGGAAAATAGGTAAAGAGCTTTGTTATATCCTCCTAAAATATTTTCTTAATAATTCTCCTACTACATAATAAAGAAAGTATTAAATGAAAAATTAAATGTAACAAATATCTTGAAAATATAAAAAGTATTTAATACTTTCTTCATTTAGTAATTAGAATGATTATTAAGAAAATGTGTTAGAAAGATTAATCATTTTTCATAGGTAAATTATCATACTTTTAGTTGGCTACTCTATCGATTGATGGAGTGACTCTTAACTTACCAATTCCATTTCTGTCACCACCCACACACATAAACCTCTCACCTTCCTTTTTATTATTTTTCTCTTCTTTTTTTTTTGTCCATACCTAATGTCTCCAACAAGAACCAAGAGACGGGAGTGGAGCAATTGCAGCAATTCTTCTGTTTAGTGTCACTCTTCACCCCAAGTCGTAGCTATCCAACAGAGCTATTGCTACTTTTGCCTTCCCCATCTTTGCTCGTACGACCCACCACATGGCAAAGGCGGGATTGGGTTTCTTTCTCAGGTTCCTCACTTTGATTTCTGGACTGTCCTAACCCAATTGGTATCCGGCCATAAGTTAGGCTCATTTCTACAAGATTTGATTGGCTTATATTTGAATGAGTAACGACTCAACAAACACGTACTTAATACGATTCACCAATAGACATAACGATCTTGTGTCATAATGACTATACATAATGTCTTTAAGCTATAATAACAAGACATAATGGTCTTGCATCATAATGACTATATCTTTGCGTCATAATGACCAGACATAACGTTCAGAATCCTAAATAGCTGAATGAAAGATATTTAAAAAATCAGTCATCTGGGTTTCTATATAAATTGGCCTGATAACCTAGACAAAATATGTTCACTTTTATTTATCTATGTTTTCATTATGGTATTATCTCCAAGACTGATTGATGGAAGTGCCTTAGTAGGTATTCTATCTCGTCTTCCTCGAGTAACTGCAGAACGATCGACTTGAAGTTTTTTGGCAACCTCCCCTCGGGTACCAGAAGACGAAACATCTTACCCTCACCGTGGGACCCGGTAAAACAGTCCCATCTTCTCTAAAATCGTAGCACATCTCCGTTGAGCACAAATCCCAAATGGGTGATAGAGAGTGACGTCGTTCACTCTTCTCAGAAACACACGATGCAACCATGGCTACTTTCCCATTTCAACTTTCTTCCTCAAACCCAAAATATCTTGATTTGCATTTCTGGTACAAGTCCCTTTATTTTTTTGCAGGTTCATAAAAAATTGATAATGAGTCGCACGCCCATAATCCACTGGCAACATCATTTCCTCTAGTGATTGAGTACCTTTTTTACGTCTTTGGGCTATGGGTCATTCTTAGAGGAACTCAACTGGTTCTCTCTGCCTAATCCACTCCTCGGTTCTCTTTTGGGGAGCCACTACTTTGCTTATCCAAACTCACACCACCCATCAATCTAGACCTCAAGGCCTCTAGACTCTGAGGATATGCTTGGAGGATGTTCAAGAAAATGTCAAAAAGAAATATCCAAGCTAATTGGATTCCACCTTGAGAGGACAGCATAGAGTTGCTATCAATTGATTATTATTGTACATGAGAAGAGGAGCAGGATAGATATCATGGTTGGTGTGTATCAATTGATTAGTAACTGCTTCATTTCTATGACTTTCATTTCCTCTTGCTATCATAACATGGATTTTACACCCTTAATTCTTATTCAGTAGTTAACATCAGATTACACCAATGAGAGCTGCATATTAAGACTACCTTTTTATCATTACTTGGCATGTCATTATCAGAGCATTGATTCGGTCCTATATGGATATTCATTTTCTCCCATCCATTGCATGAATGATTACCATATAATTTGAATTCAATCTGCAATAATCAGCATATTTTATCAACACCTTCATGTGGTTTTGGTTTTATGAGCATTCTATTTATGTGGGTTCATGAATGTGCATAGGAAAGGATGCCATTTTCTCATACGCATTCATACTTTTAATCTATCATAATTATCACAATTATTCCATATAATTACAATTCTCAATTATTGTTGTTAATTGGTTTCATAACGTTTTTAATACCATATTTTAGTGCTGCTTCATAGACACCTTGGTCATATTTTATAATATCAAACCTTAAATACCATGGTTATTTATTCGCAAGTATTAACTAGTCACTTGATGCAGAATCTTCAAAGTGAAAGAAAGATTAGTGGACCACTTGGCATCGATTGCCACTAGTCTTTTGAAAAAAGGAGTTGTGTTGGCATGATCTTTTAGCCATATGTTGTGCTGTCTAAAGTGTAACAGGCCATTATTTCCTCATCATTTGATTGCTTAGCATTGATTACCTACCACTTTCAATATGAAATTCAACTTCCTTACATGTTTGGTTTAGGGATCTCGACTAGCCGGTTCTATCCCTGCCTCGCCAACTCCAAAATGGGAAGTGAGGACCTAGATGAGTTATTTCTTTGGCGGTATTACAGTAGCACAGCTGCAGGGACTTAGATAAGTCTCACGCTAATTAACTTCACTCACTAACAATACACTTCCATGCTTTTACGCATCTCCCTAACACTACAATGGTTCTTCATTCTTGCCATTTCCATTGTTTCCTTATTCTCATTAGCGATCACAATCTTAGCTTCAGATAATGCATATGGAGAAATAAACTTGTGTTTCAAGGATTTGCTATCCTAAGCAATTAAATCATGGAAAAGGAAAATTGTTACTTTATTCTACATAGGTCTCTTCGATATTGTCGTCTGGAATTTGTTGCTTGTAACTGTTGTTTTTTTTCAAAAGAAAAAAAAAACTTGTATGTGCATATGATATTTTGGAGAGGCATATGATATTTTGGCATATTTGGGATCACTGAATGAAGAAGTTAAACGACCGTTCTATTCATCTCATGAGTGTATGACTGTGTAGCATATATCTACATATTGTCATCATTATTTACATGCCGCCAACTCATTATTGCCCACATTGTTTTTTACTATTTTGATCATATCACCTTGCACCCTTGCATACATTGCCATTGCACTTCCTTTCACTCCATCATACCTTTCTCTTGCATATACGTTACATGGCATAGTATTAAATTGACACAATGGTTTTTAATTGCCACTATGGGGAACTAATTGATTGCATGGAATTAATTGCCATTTTGTACCTTTGCATATGTGCTTCCTTACTCATGCTATTTGCTGCACATGTACATACATATCTTGAGGAGCTTTTGATGTTAATTCTTGTCCTTAATGGCAACAATATCCTAAGAACACAAGTGATTGGTAAAAAAAATAAATAAAAAGAGCCTTATGTGTTTATTACATGCTAATATGCGAAAAATATTGGTGAATATTGTATGTATCTTCAGTTTAATCATTTGTTTTGGTTAGGAGTGGAATATTTCCCTGGCCATAGTTGCATGACATATCATTAACTCTTCATGTTGCCTTTTATCTTTTCTCAAAGAGTTGCTAACAAATGGCTTGTTAGTTCACTGCTAAATCTTTGTCTGGATACTGATGCACTGGTGGAACACCTATCATAATGGTAATTGCAATTAATATTATAAAATATATTTATGTCAAAATGAAAATTATACTTTTTAACCTTCTATTATTTTTACATTGGTTAGCAAAGTTCTTAATTATGATTAATAGTCCATTAATTGGCATTTTCGGTTATGGTAAGGTAAATGACATTAATGCGCATTATTGTTATTTCATAGAATTAATTGGTTATTAATTGTTCATTATTTTATATATTTTTTTATTTTTTATTATAACTAATTAGGGAATATATATGACATGATAGTAAATGACATTAATGTACATTATTATCATTTCGTGAAATTAATTGGTTATCAATTGTTCATTATTATTTTATATATTATTATTTTTTATTACTAGTTAGGGAGTATATATGATATGATAATAAATGACATTGATGTACATTATTGTCATTTCATGGAATTAGAATTAATCGACTATTGATTAGTCATTATTTTATATAATTATTGTCATTTCATGATGTTATGGAATTAATGGACTATTGTTTGATTGTTTAGCATGTTATTCGTGGGACATTATTCAATATTAATTGATATTTTAAATAATATGCATTGTCACTAGATTCTTTAATACTATTTATTGTCATCAATTTATTAATTAATAATTACATAACATTAAATTGATTATAATATCGTATTACTTTAATTGTTATTTCTCTTTGCTTTAATTCCTATTCATTAATTTATTAATTTTGTTAATTAATAATTACATAACATGAAACTGATCATAATTTCATTTTGACTTCGTGTGAAGATATTTCATAATCATCACTAGGAACGACAATAACATTTATATCAACGTGTGATAATTTCTGTAATGAATGTTTGTCATAATTTATTGCTATTTATTTGCATAGCATTAAATTTTACAATTTTATATATTCATTATTTTAACTTTTTAAGCTATAAAGATATGGATTTTATTTGCATGAGTTTAATATAACTAACTTTACTGAGGTATGAAAACCTACTTATATTTATTTCAATTGCATATTATTATTAGAATTACTCACATGATAGGATCAAGACAAATTATATTAAACCTCCAACAAATTCTTGGAAAATTTCAAACGAAGGCCCAAAAAACTTGGGTCAAACCAGCCTAGAGCCGATGAATCAAAGTCAACCAGCCCTACTAAGCCGATGCCGGTCAAAGACCGAGGAAAATAAACCCTTTTGAGCAAATGTCGGTCAATGACCGAGGAAAACCATCCCCTTTGAGCTGATGCCAGTCAAAGATTGAGGAAAACCAACTCCTTTGAGCTTATGCCGGTCAAAGACCGAGGATAACCAGCTCGACGAGCTGATGTCGGTCAAAGACCGAGGATAACCAGCCCAACGAGCTGATGCTAGTCAAAGACCGAGGATAACCAGCCCTATGAGTTGATGCCAATCAAAGATCGGGGATAACTGATTTACAAGCCGATATCAGTAAAACGCCTTGCGAAAAGCCTTTGCTAGCCTAGAGGTCGATCAAAGGTTGATCAAAGATATGCAAACTCATAATACCGAGCTCATAATGTACTTCCATTAAATAAATAAAGATATGCGAAAAAAATCTAGTCAAATACCATGATCGACCTTAAATGTTAATTGGCAAGCTCGGAAAAATCCGAGATCATGATAAAACCATAATGTCAATTGAAAAGGCTATATGAATGAAGTCGGCCAAGCTCGGAAAAAATTTTGAGGTCAAAGTCTTCCATTGAAGATCGAAGACATGCGAAAATATCTGAGGTCATGGTCAAATCATGACGCCTTTAAAGACTGGCCTAAATCGAAGAAACTCAAAATCGAATCAAGTCCATAAAATTCATAGCTAAGGTTGGGAAAATACGTGCATAAAAGACCTCATCACTCACTTCGAAAGGTTACTTAGGGACAAAGCATGATGAAGAGCTCGAAAAAGCTTGGCCATTCACTTTGTGATTTGCCCAAACTGGAGGCTGTGGACCATCTAGATTCATAAGCTTGGATAAAGATAAAACATTAATAATACAAGCTCAGGCTATCATCACTTATTTCCCAATCAGGGGGCTGTGGACCATCCTAACCCAATTGATATCCGACCACTCATAAGCTCAGCCTATCTTTGCAGATGATCAAGCTGGGGGACTGTAGACCATCCTGACCCAATTGGCATCCAGCCATAAGTTAGGTTCATTTCTACAAGGTCCGACCAGCCTATATCTGAATGGGTAACGGCTTGAAAAGCACGTGCTTAATACGACCCACCAACAGACATAATGGCATTGCACCATAATAACTATACATAGCATCTTTGTGTCATAATAACCAAACATAATGATCTTGTGCCATAACGAATATACATAAAGTCTTTGCGCCATAATAACCAGACATAACATTCAGAATCCTAAATAACTGAATGAAAGGTATCTGGAAAATCGGTCCTCCGGATCTCTATATAAACCGGTCTGACAGCCTAGACCAGATATGCTCACTCTTCTCTACCTATGCTTTCATCATGGCCTTAACTCCAAAACTAGTCGGTTGAAGTGCCTTAGTAGGTATTTCACCCCGCCTTCCTCAGGTAACTATCGGACGATTGACCTGAGGTTCTCCGGTGACCTCCCCTGGGAAGAGGACGAAATAATTTCATTTTGTGAATTTTAAATAGAGCACAGCTACTGGTGGGGCACTGCATTCTCTATTCACTAGAAAGTCAGCTTATATATTTTTTTTGTCCTTAAGTGCAAGAATCGGCCACATCACTTAAGGTCACCAATTTTTTTAAATATCGACTGAGTCAATCCAGTTCTCACTACTAGGTTACTTGTACAACCGATTCGATTAAAGTCTCAGATCGATTACCTAGTTAGTTAACCAGCCCATTAGTTGAATTAACTGGTTCGGTATAAGTTTAAATACTATGCTAAATACTATAAGTTCTTACTCATTAAAAAATAAAAAATTTGAGTAAAATCTTCATTTAATGTATTAAATGGACAAATAATGCATATTAGAAAAATAAAGAAAAATACTACAGCTAAAGCTTTTTTTGGTTTATGGGGGTAGAAAGACCCTAAAAGCTAAAACTTTTTACTTATGAAAATATTTCAATAAAGCTCCCATTTAATAAATGCCAAGGAAGGATGCATGCATGATTACACTCCATGAAAGGAAGAAGACATGATCAAATGCCATGAAAGCTCCAAGCTTTTGTAATACAATGATGAAGATGAAGTTTTGAGCTCTGTTGTGTGGAGTTCGATAACAATAGAAAGATAAAAATGAACTAATAAGTGATGTAAAACCAAAAGACAAAGACACTTAATGTCAAGAGACTTGATCTCAAAAACAGAATTATATTTAACTAAATTCAATAATAAACAATAATCATCTAAAATTTGATAGGATGATATTCATAACCCTCTTACAAAAGAAACCAATCATAACTAAAATAGGTAATAGACTAATCCTATTTAAATTCAAAATCCTAATATAACTAACTAATGATAAGATTTGGGAGTTAGATAGAATATTATTAAAACTGAAATCCTAAAATAAATAAGATCCCTAATTAAAACCCAATATAAAATAACATAAAATTCATAATAATAAAAATCATGATTATTCTAATATCATCTGCATCATTCTCCCCTCTGGAAGAACTTGCCTCTGGAAAGTTAAATCTCTGCTTCATCTGGGATCAATATTGTAGGAACGATAATCAAAAACTGAAGTAGTAACAAAATCAAGGTGGTTCTCTTTTGTCACATGATAATGACAAATAGGATTAGGAGAAGAACCAACAATCAGCAATGCATCATCTATAAGTAGCATTGTGTTAATTTGGTTAAGATATTGTGGTGGAATTGGTAGAACTTTAGGCATGTAAGGAGTCGATGATCTGGAGCAACAACTAGAAAGGACATAGAAGACTCAAAGGCATCTTTAGAAGGAAACAAATCATCAACACCAAAATTATGATCCCTAAAATACATATTAGAATCCAATTTATAATTATCACTACTTAATGCAAAGTGACATCTAATGTTGGCACGTAATTTTTGGATATGGTTGGTAATTATCTCAGCTGAATGAAGATGTTTTAAGATCTAGTGGTATGGACTTAAGATCAATGTGCTTAGTATTTTCTTTCTTGACAATGGTTATGTCTTTAGAATATTTAGCCTTCACCCTTGGACATTCTTTACTAGGATTGATAGTTTTCAAGATAATCTTTCTATGACATGATCTTAAGAAAAATGAATATGTATTGTCCTTATCATTGTGGGTCACATCATTATCATATATTCAGGGATGACTAGACAAAATGTGAGCAACATCTATAGGTAAAACATTACAATAAACATCTTTTACATAAGACCCTAGTACAAGTGAGATCTTACACCTACGGGTGACCTCTAAATAAGTATCATTTACACAAGCTATCATAAAAGGTTGTGGGTGAGATTCCAAGTTTAAACCACATCTAATCACACCCTTTTTAGAAATCACATTTAATGTGCTATCATTATTGATGACTAGACTACAAGTTTTAACCTCACATTTAATCTAGGTTTTCCATACATCATAAATAGGAGATTTACGAATGCACTTTATGACACTATTGTGATTTGCCAACAAATTGTTCATGCTTTATAATAGGAACACATCACAAATAAAAGAAGTGCCAACAGATTAGATGCAAAGTAATGAGAATTATAAATTATTCTAAAGGCACAAATAAAGATCAAAATTTCAAGAGCCAAGATTAATAGAAAAAATTGCACCTTTGTCACCTTTATGAAGCAAAAAAAGAATGAAATAGCCAAAACTCTTTGTTGAAGGCTCCAAACTATAAAAACAAGTGCAAAAATGGATCTAGAATGCCCAAAAACTTAAGGGAGGTAGTCAAAGCCAACCAGTCAAAGTAAACTCTTGTTAATGGTTAAAGTTAATGTCAACGGTAGATGTCAGGTGCAGCGTAATCAATAGGCACGTCACGTCAGCACATGTCAATGGCTGTGTTAGCGTCAAGACGATGCCAGCGTCGCTCACATCTGTGCTAAGTAACATCAAGGATGACATAAACGTAGGGAAGGAGTCCACGCACGTGGGGCACTAGCAGCTTGAATGTCATGCGCTAAAAAGGCTAGTGGCGTGTGAGCGTGTGTGGCACGTGGGGACCATGCACAAAAGCTTCTAGTTGCTCATAGAGGTGCGTGCAGAGGCCTATTGGGCTAAAAATTTGCAGTCTTGTAGATCAGGGGCTTCTGGTTCTGGTGGTGGTAGTTTCGAGTCAAAATAAGGTTTGAATGAGAGTGTTTCGATGACGTTCGTACAATTTTGTATTTTTTGGAGATGGAAACGCAAATTCTAGTAGCCTTTTAGCAGTTTCAAGTGAGTTTTTCAAAGATCTGGTGAGCGGTAAGTAGTGGAACAACTTTGGCTATGAAAAATCAATGTTTTCAAATAGCTCAAAGCATGGGGACCAACAAGGCTCAAATGCCAAATTGATGTAGAACCAAATGACAAAAGCACTCGGTTCTAGACACTCAATGCTAAGCGACTCGGTCTCAAAAATAAAATTATATTCTATTGAGTTCAATAATAAACAACAACTATTTTTTAAAATCTGATAGGAGGATATTTATAGTCCTCTTACAAAAGAAATCAATCATAACTAAAATAGGTAATAGACTAATCTTATTTTAATACAAAATCGTAATATAACTAACTAATAATAAAATTTGAGATTTGGATAAAATCTCATTAAAACTGAAATCCTAAAATAGATAAAATTCTTAATTAAAATTCCAATATAAAATAATAGAAAAATCATAATAATAAAAATCATTATTATCCTAATATCATTTGTATCAATAAGGTCTTGCTCTTTGTTCTTATTTATTTTAATCAAATTGAAGGTGATAGATTAATTGATTGCTGTGATAAAACAAAAGGGTTATCTAATTTATAAAGAAGAAGTTATAAGGTTAGATTGTAATTCTTGAAAATAAGGAGTGACAACCTAAAAATCGTCTCTACAACGCCACTGTTGCCTTACTTGTAAGAGCTCTATAAAACTAAACAGATTTTTCTATTCTAAGATTAAGCACTTATGGGTTCGAGGCTTATGACCCTTGGATTGAAAAGAAGATGACAAGATACATGAAATGTAATGAAATTTAAAAATAAATTACTATGTTGTAAATACACGAGTGCATACGTGCTTGGGCTTTTCTTAGCATTGCCCAAACTAATGTTAGGCCATCAATGGGAGTTAAACAACAAGATGACAATATGAGCACAAAGATAAAAGAATTTAACATATTTCAGTAAGTCATATACTTACATCCACCCCAGAGGATAAAACATTTCCACTATGAGAGAAAAATACTACAAGAATAATCATGGAGTTAAAAAACCTAACTGATACCCAAAGTTCCTTGTATACCCTATCTCATAACCTGAAGTGTAACATCTTGAATTTAATAACCATAATATAGTCGAAGTATATCACAGTGATTAGATTCAAGCATGCTACTTACTATAACTATGTAATTTCTAATATAATATATCAGCATTATATAGAAAATATGAGCCACGAATGAATATACATCTATTACACAACAACAATATTTCACATAAATACAAAAATGTACATCATTTCAAAGGAAACTACTCAGCTACACTAAGCTAAGCACTCCAAGCTCCTGCTTGTCTTCACTTTCCATAAGACTTCCTCCCTAAAATCATCATGGAAACGCACACAAGGAGTGAGAATCACATATTCTCAGTAGATAAAAGTCATAAACCATGTCATCACAATCATTCCAGATATTTTGGGAAAAAACACATTTGTAAACTCAAATCTCATACATTACAAGCTAGAAAGGTGGCAAAAGCCAAAACCAAGTCCTTTCTCTTCCCGAAATAGATTCTCACTTTATAAGTTTGTATAAAAACTCATTTACTACAAACAGTCTTTTAGTAAATTTTCATGCTCACAAAAACATCAACTCTATCTCAGAGACACTAAAGCATCGTCTCTTTTGCTGAGACACAACAACAATACCTCCATCCCAGAGATATAAACCCAATATCTCCATCTCAAATATACAAACACAACATCTCCATCTCAAAGATATGCAAATGTCTACACAATTGTAATATATGAATATGTCATGATAACAACCGCTCAAACAATTGCCATGCTATGCCAAATTATATCTAGTGTTTATGCTTATGCAATAACCTAAATATGTAATGCATAATGTATGATACCAATTACAAGAACCCAGTTCCATGATAATGTCATGAGATGCATGAGCCTTGAACAAAACAAAGGAACCTAGTTCCATAAGCTTTGAACAAACACTGGAAACCTAGTTCCAACTAAACCACGGGGTGTGAGGGAAAGACCATCCTTAACTCATCACTATGGTCAGGAAGGTATGTTACCTCTTTACTTACAATCATGTATGATCATCGTCCTATCAGGGTAGTGAAATCTCATCAACTACATGGTCTTCAACAATGATCACTGTGATAGGAAGGATTGGTTACCTACTTATTCAAAATCATATTTGATCCCAACAATGACCTCTGTGATAGGAAGGATTGATTACTTTCTCTTTCAAAATCACATTAGATCATCCACAACAATCACTGAGATAGGAAGGATTGATTACCTTCTCATTCAAAATCACATTATGATAATCAACAATGAGGGCTCAACCTCATCAACATAGCTATGGAACAACAATAATGTCAATTACTACAATAACTAATATGTCAATTGATTTACATTCCTAATTACCAACATGAAATACAATGATGTTAAATACCACAATAATTAACGTACCAATTGATTTATATTCACCACATATCCACTTCATTAGATACTCCTATTAGAGTCTCAACACATTTTAGTAATCATATACTAATGATCCTATCAAGTGTCGCAACTGTCCCGAAGAGCACTACGAAAATAAAAAGAATAGGGAGGAAATGACCTCGGGGTGTTAGGAGTCGCCACCAATTGTTTTATCCATTAAATGGAATAGTGCAATTGGACACCAAAAAGATGGTCTGCGTTTCAGAATTCGTGGTTCGGGGGTTGATTACGGGTAGGGAAGGTGTTAGCACCCTACGTCATCCGTTCTAAGAATGATTACCTATTTAATCTAATATTATTTGCAAGATTAATTAAATTGGTCCTTTATTATTAAAAAGAAAAGAATTTTTTTTTCATTTTCATTTGACATGTCCCATTTGTCAATATGTTATCAAAAAATGATAAATGACTATGACAAGAAATGGCTAAATAGCCATTATTTTGGAATAAATTCCAAGTCTACAATATTTTACATGAGAGTGGTGAATTAAAAAAATGTGTTAATTTTGTAAGAAAAATAATTTTTAAAATATTTATTTTTGATGGGATAAAATGATTTAAAATGAATTTTACAAACAAAAAAAATATTTTTGAATAGTGACAAATAAGAATTTTTTTAATTCACCACAATCATAAGGTTGAGACTATGTGAAGTTATTCACTTTTATTTAATGATTTTTATTTTACGAAAAGAAATTTATCTTAGTTTATAAAAAAAGGATTGTATTTTAGTTGGCGAAAATATTTTAATTTAGTGTGAGGATTAGACCTCACCAGCGCTCCTGGCAAAATCCAATATAAAGCTTTAAGATTATCAGAAATAGTGTATTTGATTGGTGCTCCGATCCTCTCCTAATTTTTCCATCGTCAGCCATTTTAAATTGTTTGATTAATACATTAATGCAAAAAAAAAAAAGTGAGTGTGGTAAACTAAAATATAGATAATGTAAATTCCAAATTAGCAAATACATGTCAATTCAAAAGAAAGTAAATAAACAAATAAAGAATAAATAATATAGAAAGAAAAAAAAGGAATAGAAAGAAGATAAAAGTTAAGCAAATAAAATATCAAGAGACGTTTAGTCTCTGTGAGAACGAAACAGAGGAGGAAATGAGGAGTTGAGGCTCATAGTGGCCAAACGGTGTGAGCTTTGCTCACGGATTGCCGGTGGTGGTGGATCACGGCTGGTGTGGAGGCGCGCGGCGAGTGATTGGCCAAATCTGCGCGATCTGGGTCGCGGTGGCTACGAACGGTGACAGAGCACGATGGAGACTGCAAGCGGCATGGGGCGCATCGCAGTGACGCGCAACTGGACGATGGGTTCGCACTGCTGGAGCAGTTCCGGCGTGGCTGGGTGGCGGTGGGCATGGCTGGAATGTTGGTATGGGCCGATGGCAGATCTGTGCCAAATCTGATATGCAAAAAAGTGCACAGTTACTGGTGGCAGGGGCTCGATGGATGGGTTTGCTGCGGTGGAGGCTGGGGCTGGTATGAGTGTGGGTGGATGAGTTGCGCGTGGTGGGGGTTTTTGGGTGAGGAGCTGGCTGATTAAGGATGATGAAGGTGAAAGGGTGGAGGTTCAATTATAATGGCTTTGGAAGCTTGGAATGAGGTTTTTGATGGTTGAAAGTGATGGTTGTAGATAATGGGTCAAGATGATGGTGAGAATGGGTGATGAATAATGTAAGAATGAGCAGGTGCAGAGATGGAAAAAATAAAAATAAAAAAAGAAAGAAAAAGGTAAGCAAAGAAGGCTTTTGGTGATGCTTGGCATATGGATGATGGTGGTTTGCTGCAAGTGGTTTCAGGTGACAGGGAATTTTCGTGTGATGAATCTGTCTCTATGGGAATTTCTCTGTGTCCCCTTGCCCTCTCCACTACATAGGATTTATAGGATTAAGCCTGCCAAACGTTTCTTAACATTTCTGAATAATGATTCGAAGGCAAATGGAGAAGAAAAACCATCAGAAACTTCAAACCAAATTAAAACCAATTTAAAACATAAAGATTGTCATTTAATGCAGCTACTTGTGGAGGCTAGGGTTTGAGGGTTGTAGCAATGAGGAAGTTGGGTTATGGGTTGAGAAGAGAATTGGGTCATGGGTTGAGATGAAAATTGGGTCATGGGTTGACCCATACAGAACAAAGCTAGTGATTTTTTTTCTTTTTTTTCTTTTCTTTTTCTTTTTCTTAAAATCAAATTCATTTTTTATTTTATTTTTTTATTTTACTTTTGAAATAAATAAAACAAATTAAAAAACAAAAACAAAAATAAAAGAAAATGGACAAAAAAGGGTATCAACATCAAGCCAAGAACTTAAAAATATCAAAAATGACATTTTTGCAGATTCTGGCCTCAGATACAGGCTATGTCACATTGCACGGCCTCCCTCGTGTCTTTAGACATAGGCTGTGTCTTACTACACAACCTACCCTATGTTCTACTCTGTGAACATTGTTCACAAACTTCCCCTGGCAGAGAGAGACATGCCCTCCCTCATGTCTTCGGACATGGATCGTGTCTCTCAACCAGAAACACTCTACAGCAAAAATTGCAAGTCTGAGTACTATGCCATTGGAACTTCTTCCTCCTCCTCCAATCACTCAAACTTCACATCCAAGTGATTTCCAACCTTCTATAAGGTTCATCTACACATAGTAACTCTCTATTCCACTTTGATTTCACTCAAAATCATTAATCATGGATAATCATCCAATTAAAAACTTAAAACCCCAAATCTCAACACCAAAAGGGATTAAAGGTATACAAGGGCTGGAAATCCATTTTCATACACCCAACAACTCATAAACAAGTCATCATCAAGTTCTCCAACAAGATTCAAGCCAAAAACACCAAAACACACTTAAAAACCTAATTTTCCTATCATGCCAACACTCATGAACAAGATAAAAAAAATAAGAAGATTAGTCAAAAACAAAGTTTTCCTCTACCTCAAGGTCAAGAAGATGAAGCCAAGGATGGATCCAAGCTCTAGTTGATTCCTTCTCCTCATTCCTCTTTTTCTTTTCTCCTTCAGTTTCCCTTTCTTTCTTTCTCTTCTTCCTTCGGTTCCCTTCTCTCTTTTCTATTTTCTCTCCTCTATTTTTCTTTCTTTTCCTATTGCCGTGAGATATTTAAAGAAGAGAAGTCATATTTAGCTTCTCTTAGATAAGCACTAAAACCTCGATCTACTAAGAATACTTAAATTTTACCAAATCTGATTTTCTAGCTATCAGTAGATTCATAATAAATCCTAAAATTCATTAAAAATCCTGTTACACCATTTCTCTATTTTTCTATATTAGCTGGGGGTCAATTTGGCACTAAAACACTCAATCAGTATGCTTAAAAATGTCAAACTAACTCTGATTAACCTCAAACTTTAACTATAATACAGTTCCCACATTTGTGACCTAGAAACAAACTCTCCATATTTATTTCCACTAACTAAACAGTTTAAGCCACTTTCAAAGCAAATAACAGTTATATTTCACACATAGTATTACAACAAAGTGCCTAAATATGCTCAGAAAGTCACAAAACTACACAGACATGTTAAGTAGGTATTAGGCTACCTCTATAACCATATATAAGCCTAACATATTTTCCAGGATGTTACTGACGAGCGCCGAACTCAGTCAAAATTATAACCAAAGTTATTACCTAAGCTTGTAGCACAGTGACAACACCGGATCATCTCCACGAGGATTGTAGATGCAATTTAATCAAATCAAGTGAAAGTTAGCAAATGAGGGTTTGATAGTTTAAGATCGCACTTAACAAAATTAAAGGAAGAAATAACAATTAAAGAGCAGTCAATTTAGAAACCTATCCAAGATTGGGTGGATTCAATCATAGACCCTTCATAGAACACTTGAAGCGCAATTGAATTGTTAATTTGGATCTAACCGAGATCTCTGCATCAAATCCAGAATTCATACTAGACGATCGTCTAGAATTCAATTAACAAGTGATAAACACAAATCATGAAGGTCTATGTTAATTTCAAGTACCAAATTCAATTAACTTAGGCACAAATCAGTAACCTAACCTTTTCAATTCTGTGATTAATTTAGATCAATCAGTTCTAAGTTTCATCACAAATCTCAATCTTCATTTATGTGATTAGTTTAGATTAATCAGTTCTAAGTTTCATCATAAATCTCAATCTTAAACCAAGATCAAATCAGATCAACATAAATAGAATCACCATTCATGCATTCAAGATCAAGAAGAAGAAAATGAGAAGAATAAAAGAGGAATTCAATTGCAAATCAAATACAATACATAACCAAGGTCTCAAGAATCCAAACCACAATCTCTTCAAGAGTTCTAAATTGACCGAAAGTAGCTTAGCCCTCCATTACCATGAAAGGGAGCATCAAAATATACAAAAGCTATGAGAAACTATGAAGAAACAAGAAGAAACTATGAGAGAAATGAAGGAGAATACAACTTGTCATTCATGATAACCAATGGTGCCTTTTATAGAAGTCTAGGGTGACAAAGGGGAGTGGGTGGATGAGTGGGTTGGTGGAATAGAGTGGTTGAGTGGGTTGGTGGAGTGGAGTGGTTGAGTGGAGTGGTTGAGTGGGTTGGTGGAGTGGAGTGGTTGAGTGGGTTGGTGGAGTGGACAAAAATTTCTTGTCTGACTTGGAAGCCAAAAACGACCAACTATACTTCAGATCCATGAAAAGTACCCTTCGTGAAAGTTGTAGATCTTTGTCTTAGCTATAACATGCATATCTGGATCGTCCGATTTGGCTTCCTACAGCCCAAGATATAACCCAAATACCGCAGGTTGCTCAAATCCAACTTCAGCACCTCTGTTCCGACTTGCAAGCTCAAACTGACCCATTAGACTTCATTTTTTCAAAAAGTGTTCTTCATGAAAGTTGTTTATTTGGATATTAACTATCAACTTTCCAAATTTCAGCCTATCTCCATTATTACAGCTTGAGATATGATTTTATGAGTGCACACCATTCGGATTCTAGTGACAGAACCCGTATTCTGACTTCCATGTAAACTTAGGTCCCTTAGACATCTGTTTAAGACTTCTAACTCTTCATCAAAGTTGTAGAGCTTCCTTATAGCTTTCTTACAAGGTAAAATTCATGATTATCAGATATCAGGAACTCAAGTTATGGCCAAAATATAGAAACAGTGTCAAATCTCAATAATGCTGAAAATATTCAATTAGGACCAATTTGAGCTCAAACTCACAAAATCATACCAAACTCAATCAATTAAGAATATGGAGAGTATAAATGACTAAACATAAAGGTTTTTTAATGAATAAAATATGTGATTATTAGTTACATGAAGACTCTTCGTTCTCCAAGACATGTGCAACGTCCCAAATCTAATACTAATAGTATATTCGAATTTACACAATAGTAATTGGAATTTGGCACGGCACTTCTAAACTAATGCCATTCTCTGTAAAACATTTATGATTTATATATAAAAATATGATCCTGAAGAGGGAATCATAATATACTTAACTGAAATTCTCATTATATAAGATTGTACATCATTATACAATATATACAAACCATGCCTTTAAGGCGCAAATTTTACAAAACTATATACAATTCTTGTACAAAAGTAGAGATTAAGCTACTTTACATTCATAATCTTCGTCTCACTTGGCTAAAAATCTATTTCCTGAAATTATCATAGAAATACAATACACGGGGTGAGAATTCTAAAATTCTTAGTAGTTCTAACATATGCAGCGTCATCACAATAATTTTAGCTTCTTCGAGAAAAAAATCATTTTTAAATAAATAATACATAACATAGAAAGGTGACAAAAGCAAAAAAAAAAACAAGTTTTTTCTCTTTCCGAGGCAGAAATCCAATTATTAACATTACTATCAAGTCATAAACTTTAGTTATCAAAAGATCATAAGTTATATTCACAACATCATTCAAATACGAATTACAATTCAATATCACATTTTCATTTTAACTTTATGACCTATTATGATAACGTACTCATAATGCTTTATTTATGTTCAATTCTCATATCATGAGATTATATCCAATACTTATACACAAAGATATTCTCATACACAAGGTTATATCTCATACATTTCATGATACTCTCATATCCATTACTAATATACTGAGATATTCTCATACTCGAGGTTATATTTCATTTATTTTAGGATATTCTCATGCTCGAGGTTATATCCAATTCTATTCAGGATACTCTTATACTCAAGGTTATATCTCATTCTATTTTGGATACTCTCATATTCGAGGTTATATCAAATTTTATTCAAGATACTCTCATACTCGAGGTTATATCCCATTCTATTCTGGATACTCTCATATTCGAGGTTATATCCAATTCTCATACATAAATGATACTCTCCTACACAAGTTTATATCCAATGCTCATACATGAAAGATACTCTCCTACTTAAGTTTATATATAACATTCATATATAAAGGATACTCTCCTACACGAGTTTATATCCAACATTCATATGCAAAGGATACTCTCCTACACGAGTTTATATCCATCATTCATACACAAAGGATACAATCCTACACGAGTTTATATCCAAAATGTCTTATTACATAAGCACTTATATTTCAATTCAATTACTAGCTCATAACTTATAGTATAAAGGAGCAATTCTTAATTCATTATTCAAATACAACTCAACTTTGTATTCCAAAGGAGCAATATAATTTCTAATGCACAACTAGTATACAATACCATTCATTCATTATATTCCATATGCATACATTGATTACTTTGCTATTCAAGCAACTAAATGCATGAGTTCATCAATTCTTAAATTCAATGAATGCACAATGTCATTATTCACCAATGATCTAGGTGTAAATAATCCTAATTTCGCATTTACAATCAATTATACATGGTGGTTTGGATCATAATCTAGGTTTATAATTGGTTTCCAAGGGTAAGAAACTCTGTTTTCTCAAAATAGATGTTTGGTAATCCATTACCATTCATAGTAATCGATTACCACATGCTAAACCATCAAAATAGAGGCTTGGTAATCGATTACCAAGTCATGGTAAAAGCCATGGTAATTGACCAGCTAGGCAGAGGTGATGCACATTTTTCTTGACTAAGTCTAAAAACTTGATGCGGGATTAATTGTTGCATTGCGAACCCAAGTACAGGTTGTCTCAAGTAATAAATTTCTCAGGAGTCCGAGGTCGATCCACAAGGAATTGATGAAGATTAATTAAGGTAAGGTAAATATTTTATTACTACGGTAAAAATTATTTACTTAGATAAAAAGATCCACTCTTGGTAAATAATGTAAAGGTAAGATTAATTCCTTTTATAACTCAATTAGAATCCTCGCAACATGGTGGTTCCAATCAAAAAATACAACGTGAAAAGTCCATTACGTAATTATATTATGTTTCCTTTAATTATTACCACCACTTGTAAATGGGTTAAAGCATTCACTGTACCAATATTTTGTCTACAATAAATCAAGAACTCCTCTTTACAAGGGTAGTTTCTAAATTATCAAAAATAAAATATAACACATATAATAACTACTTGAAAATATAAATCATTAAAGCACAAGAGAGGAATAAATTTAACCTTATTTTACTACCAAGAGCTTCACACTTTGACCCAAGTAGACTGAAACTTATTTACACATAGACTAGAAGAAAAAAAAAGAGAAAAAAAAAAGAGAAAGAAAAGTGAAGGGAGGAGGAAGAGAGGCTGGGCACTGACCAGAATCCCCCCTGCCAGAGCCTCCTCAAATGCGTCTTTCGATTCTGAATGTTGCCTTCTATTTATAGGCAAAGTTTGGTTATTGTGCATTGCACAGTAACAAAACTTAACGATTAAGTCTTTTTACGTCATTTTCCTTTTTTTTAATAATAATAATTGAGCAAACGTGTATAGCCGAGTCTCCTATTTTTTAATTTTTGAGAGAAGTGGTCTTCATAAAAGTTGTAAGCCTGGATCTTAGATTTAAAATGGCTTTAGTTTGAGTCCAAAATTATTCCTAGAACTCAAGATATGGTCCAATTACTGCAAAGTGTTTAGGCCCGGTTTCAGCTCCTCTATTTTGACTTGCAAGCCCAATATTATCTCCAAGGAGTCCGATCTAAGTTTTGTGTTTTCATGAAAGTTATAGGGAATTGTCTAAGCTTTCCTACAAGACCAAAATCACATCAATCAAATATTTGTAATTCAAGCTATAGCCAGTTTACTCAACACTACCAAAGAGATAATTAAGGCTAATTTGTGCAATAATTCGTTTAATGATCCAATTCAGCTTAATATCATAAAATGTGTCAAAACCAACATAACTAAGCCCAATTGAACCTTAAGAAGTCTAGTGAGAGGATTATAAAATATATAAAATATAGTGTTATCAAATTTTTCCACACTTAACTTTTGCACTCCTGGGCAAAACGCAAAAAATAAAAACCAGAAAACAAAGAAAAATAATACGGACTCAAAAACTAAAAACTCCAAAGGATTTAATGACTCAAGAAGAGCAATTACACAATCAATGGATCAAAACAGTCATGAGGTAACATTTCTTCGTATCTCAAACCAACAAGCAAGGAAACTTCAGTTGAAAAGAATTAATCAAGAATGATAGATCCTCACAGAATTCACTCTCAATCTCTCAAGTGTTTAAAAAGATTAGTATTTCACTCTATTCAACTCATGAATAATTGCACTAGCATAAACTTGTTTATCTTCTACTTTTTCACTACTCAAAAATAACATATATACACAAATCATGAGGACTTTATTCAAAGTTATAATGGGGTCAAGGTAAAGGTGGAAGTAATATAGATATGTCAAGTTAAATACCAAAGAGAATAAAAGAGCATTATGTTACAGTTAGAGTGGAGAAAATATTTGAGAACATTCAGTCTAACTTTCCCAAGATTTTCTTAATTCCTTCTCTGTTTGTTTCTTTCTCATAAAGGGCAATGACCAATATTTGACTAATGTTTTGTTAAAGATTAATTGGTAGGTTGAATTCATTGTTAGGCTTAAACATTCTTCTTCTATTCCTGTTATTTCCAAGAATTCACTGGCCAGCTCTTTTTTTTATACCGATCTGCACATGCACCCCCACACTTGTTCAAGAACTCATCAAATAACAAAGTTAATGCTCTCTTATTCCTTAAGGCTGGGTTAGAACATGGTTTTTCATTTAAGGCACGTAATGAGTTAGAAACAAAGAATGGTCAAATAAGCTCAAAGGGGTTAAGCAAAGGAAAATATGCAAGGTTGGCTATTTGGTCAAAGTAGTTAATTCAAGAAAAAAATGCCTCAATCATGTTGATGTATACATGTGAAAATGTAGCCTAAAAAAGAATCAAAGCAAGTTCTAGAGTAACAAATCCATGAGTGGAAAAAATATCACACAAGAAAGAAGAGAATGGTACAAATGTTCAATCTATTCATTGATAGGCTCAAAATCTCACAAGGCATATATCCATCATTCTCAATCCACAAAAATTTCAACATCCATAACCAAGCATGTAATGTTTAAGAAAGAAGACAATTAACTCAATCATACAAATTTCCCTGAATCCATTTGGTAATCTACCCCAATCTAGATGCGTCTCAAAAGTAAAATTACCTCCACAGCAAAATTTACTCCTTACTCTGCTATCCTTAACTAGTTTAAGTTAGAAAATTGTTGACAAACATATAAACACGACAAACATATTAATAAACACACTTTCTAAATTTTTTTTCAAGCATTTTTTTACACAATTATTCACACAACAATTCTTCCCCTCAATCAGATCACAACATTATCCTCAATGTTAAAATATAAATAGGTAAATGATAGAAGATAGTACATGTTGTTGCAATTATTAAAAAGAGAAATCTCACATAAATTTAATCAAAGCCAAAATATATACATATAGTTGTGATTGTGGCTCACATCTTCCTCTAGTTTTACATCCAGTAATGGCTTAAACGCCTTCTATGAGTTGAGGATAAGCTTCCCATCCAATTTTCTTATAAATTGGCAAACAAGGTCTTTTTGAGTCAGATTCCCAAGACTGTAACGCTCTTACTTGTCCTTGAAGAGATTTCACAAATTAGTAAATTCATTATGCACAACTCCACAAGAATGCATCTCAAGAGTCAATAAGATATCTCCTAATGACTCATTACTCAGTCTATTCTTAATGAATAATATTTTATTTTTTCTGTTTGCGAAAACCATCCCCAAAGAACGACATCGCTTGTTACAAGAAAATTGACAATATTAACAAACTAAACCATGAAATTGAAAATTAAAAATTCATCTGGAAAAGGATCATTGATAGGTGTGATTTTAAAAGGTGAGCCTATTGTAAATATGGACAAATGATCAACAACAAATTTTTCGGCTCATTTTGAATTTTTAAAAGCAACAAAATTCACCGTATTAACCTAGATTTGCAAAAACTTGTTGAGAAAATTGACAAGTGCAAAAAATTATCAAAGTGATTAAGAGGAAAAAGAAAAATAAACACAAAGACACACAAAATTAAAAAGAAAAAGAAAAAACAAAATACAAAAAAAAAATTAAAATACTAAGGATCTAAATTCACTTGATAAAAGAGAAAAAGAAATAAGAAAATAAAAATTTATACAAAACTCAACTTTATATATATATATATATATATATATATATATATATATATATATATATATATATAAGTTACAAGTAGGCGTAAACCCGCCATGATAAAAAAAAATAATATTAAAAAAAGTAAGCCGTATAAACCTGCTATGGTAACTAATAATAATAAAAATATTAACAAGTGGGTGGTAAATCATTATTAAATATTAACAAAAGTGTAGAATAAACCAACCACCAAAAGTATATTTACAAAGGTGTGGTAATAAACAACCTTCAAATAAAAATAAAATAAAATAAAATAAAATAAAGGTGTGATATTAAACCAATCACCAAATAGAGAAAAAAATAAAATAAAGGTGTGGTATTAAACCAATCACCATAAACAAAAAGTAAAATATAAAAAGTAAATTATAGAAAAATAAAAGGGAGGGTTTTCCTCACTGAATTAGTACGTAAAATAAAAGAGAGAGTTACCCTCACTGTTAATATGTACAAGAAAATAAAAGGCTTAACTTTTTTATTTTTTTATTTTTTAGCTTTTTTTTTAATTTTTAATTTTTTATTTTTGGTTTTTTTTGTTTTTTTTTTCTTGGTCACACCCGTGACCACCTTTTTTCATTTTTCAACGAGGGACAACGTTGTCCCCACTTCTATTATATATTTTTTAAAATACTATTCACTTAATTTTTTTATATTCACACACTATTCATGCACTATTCACACATTATTCACGCACTATTCACACACTATTTTTTTAACCACACTAGTTAGTGCGTTAATATGTACAAAAATATTTACACCAAAAATTTATTCTTCAAATCAAGTCCCCGGTAACGGCACCAAAAACTTGATGCACACTTTTCTTGACTAAATCTAAAAACTTGATGCGGGATTAATTATTGCATTGCGAACCCAAGTACAGGTTGTCTCAAGTAATAGATTTCTCGGGAGTCCGAGGTCGATCCACAGGGAATTGATGAAGATTAATTAAGGTAAGGTGAATATTTTATTACTATAGTAAAAATTATTTACTTGGGTAAAAAGATTCACTCTTGGTAAATAAAGTAAAGGTAAAATTAATTCCTTTTATAATTCAATTAGAATCATCGCAACATAGAAGTTCCAATCGGAAAATACAATATGAAAAGTTCATTACGTAATTATATTATGTTTCCTTTAATTATTATCACCACTTGTAAATGGGTTAAAGCATTCACTGTGCCAATATTTCATCTACAATAAATTAAGAACTCCTCTTTACAATGGTAGTTTCTAAATTATCAAAAATAAAATATAACATTTATAATAACTACTTAAAATATAAATCATTAAAGCACAAGAGAGAAATAAATCTAACCTTATTTTATTACCAAGAGCTTCACACTTTGACTCAAGTAGACTAGAACTTATTTACACATAGACTAGAAAAAAAAAGAAAAAAAAAAAAAGTGAAGGGATGAGGAAAAGAGGCTGGGCACTACCCAAAATTCCCCCTGCTAGAGCCTCCCCGAATGCATCTTTCAATTCTGAATGTTGCCCAAACTTAACGATTAAGTCTTCTTACGTCATTTTCCTTTTTTTAATAATAATAATTAAGCAAACGTGTACAGCCGAGTCTCTAATTTTTTTCATTTTTGAGAGAAGTGGTCTTCATGAAAGTTGTAGGCCTGGATCTTAGCTTTAAAATGACTTTAGTTTGAGTCCAAAATCAATCCTAAAACTCAACATATGGACCAATTACTGCAGAGTATTTAGGCTCAATTTCAGCTCCTCTATTTTGACTTGCAAGCCCAATATCACCTCCAAGGAGTTCGATCTAAGTTTTGTGTTTTTCATGAAAGTTGTAGGGAATTGTCTAAGCTTTCTTACAAGACTAAAATCATATCAATCAGATATTTACAATTCAAGTTATAGCCAGATTACTCAACATTACCAAAGAGATAATTAAGGCTAATTTATGCAATAATTCGTTTAATGATCCAATTCAGCTTAATATCATAAAATGTGTCAAAATCAACATAATTAAGCCTAATTGAACCTTAAGAAATCTAGTGAGAGGATTATAAAATATATAAAATATAGTGTTATCAAATTTTCTCACACTTAACTTCTGCACTCTTGGGCAAAACGCAAAAAATAAAAACCAGAAAATAAAGAAAAACAACACAGACTCAAAAACTAAAAACTCTAAAGGATTCAATGACTCAAGAAGAGCAACTAGACAATCAAGGGATCAAAACAGTCATGAGGTAACATTTCTTTGCATCTCAAACTAACAAATAAGGAAACTTCAGTTGAAAAGAATGAATCAAGAATGATAGATCCTCACATAATTCACTCTTAATCTCTCAAGTGTTTAAAAAGGTTAGTATTTCACTCTATTCAACTCATGAATGATTGCACTACCATAAGCTTGTTTATCTTCTACTTTTTCGCTACTCAAAAATAACATATACACACAAATCATGAGGACTTTATTCAAGGTTATAATGGGGTCAAGGTAAAGGTGGAAGTAATATAGATATATCAAGTTAAATACCAAAGAGAATAAAAGAGCATTATGTTACAGTTAGAATGGAGAAAATGTTTGAGAACATTCAGTCTAACTTTTCCAAGATTTTCTTAATTCCTTCTCTGTTTGTTTCTTTCTCATAAAGGGCAATGACCAATATTTGACTAATGTTTTGTTAAAGATCAATTGGTAGGTTGAATTCATTGTTAGGCTTAAACATTCTCCTTCTATTCTTGTTATTTTCAAGAATTCACTGGCCAGCTCTTTTTTTTTTTTTACCGATCTGCACATGCACCCTCACACTTGTTCAAGAACTCATCAAATAACAAAGTTAATGCTCTCTTAATCCCTAAGGCTGGGTTAGAACATAGGTTTTCATGTAAGGCACGTAATGAGTTAGAAACAAAGAATGGTTAAATAAGCTCAAAGAGGTTAAGTAAAGGAAAATATGCAAGGTTGGCTATTTAGTCAAAGTAGTTAATTCAAGAAAAAAATGTCCCAATCATGTTTATGTATGCATGTGAAAATATAACCTAAAAAAGAATTAAAGCAAGTTCTAAAATAACAAATCCATGAGTGAAAAAAATATCATACAAGAAAGAAGAGAATGGTACAGATGTTCAATCCATTCATTGATAGGCTCAAAATCTCACAAGGCATATATCCATCATTCTCAATCCACAAAAATTTCAACATCCATAACCAAGCATGTGATGTTTAAGAAAGAAGTCAATTAACTCAATCATACAAATTTCCCTGAATCCATTTGGTAATCTACCCCAATCTAGATGCGTCTCAAGAGTAAAATTACCTCCACAGCAAAATTTACTCATTACTCAGTCATCCTTAACTGGTTTAAGTTAGAAAATTACTGACAAACATATAAACACGACAAACATATTAATAAACAAACTTCCTAAAAAAAATTTCAAGCATTTTTTTACTCAATTATCCACACAACAATTCTTCCCCTCAACTAGATCACAACATTGTCCTCAATGTTAAAATATAAATAGGTAAAGGATAGAAGATAGTACCTGTTGTTGCAACTATTGAAAAGAGAAACCTCACACAAATTTAATAAAGCCAAAATATATACATATAGTTGTGTTTACGGCTCACATCTTCATCTAGTTTTACGTCCAGTAACGGCTTAAACGCCTTCTATGAGTCAAGGATAAGCTTCACATCTAATTTTCTTATAAATTGGCAAACAAAGTCTTTTTGAGTCAGATTCCCAAGACTGTAATGCTCTTACTTGTCCTTGAAGAGATTTCACAAATTAGTAAATTCATTATGCACAACTCCACAAGAATGCGTCTCAAGAGTCAATAAGATATCTCCTAATAACTCCTTACTCAGTCCATTCTTAATGAAGAATATTTTATCTTTTCTGTTTGCAGAAATCATCCCTAAAGAACGATATCTCTTGTTACAAGAAAATTGATAATATTAACAAACTAAACCATGAAATTGAAAATTAAAAATTCATCGGGAAAATGATCATTGATAGGCGTGATTTTAAAAGGTGAGCCTATTGTAAGTATGGACAAATGATCAACAACAAAATTTTTGGCTCATTTTGAATTTTTAAAAGCAATAAAATTCACTGTATTAACCTAGATTTGCAAAAACTTGTTGAGAAAATCGACAAGTGCAAAAAAATGTCAAAGTGATTAAGAGGAAAAAGAAAAACAAACACAAAGCCACACAAAATTAAAAAGAAAAAGAGAAAATAAAACACAAAAAAAATTAAAACACTAAGCATCTAATTTCACTTGATAAAAGAGAAAAAGAAACAAGAAAATAAAAATTTATACAAAACTCAACTTTTTTAATATATATATATATATATATATATATATATATATATATATATATATATATATATATTTACAAGTAGGCGGTAAAACCCGCCATGATAAAAAAAATAATATTAAAAAAAATAGACGGTATAAACCTGCCATAGTAACTAATAATAATAAAAATATTAATAAGTAGGCAAGAAATCATCGCCATTAAATATTAACAAATGTGTGGAATAAACTAACTACCAAAAGTATATTTACAAAAGTGTGGTAATAAACCAACCTCCAAATAAAAATAAAATAAAATAAAATAAAGATGTGATATTAAACCAATCACTAAATAGAGAAAAAAATAAAACAAATGTGTGGTATTAAACCAACCACCATAAATAGAAAATAAAATAAAAAAATACAAAAAGTAAATTACAGAAAAATAAAAGGAAGGGTTTTCCTCACTGAATTAGTACGTAAATTAAAAGGGAGAGTTACCCTCACTGTTAATATGTACAAGAAAATAAAAAGCTTAACTTTTTTTTTTTTAATTTGTTTAGATTTTTTTTATTTTTTTATTTTTTTTTTTTTTTTTTTGTTTTTGCCTGGTCATACCTGTGACCACTTTTTTCATTTTTCAACGAGGGACAGCATTGTCCCCCACTTCTATTATATTTTTTTTTGTAAAACACTATTCACTCAATTTTTTTATATTCACACACTATTCATGCACTATTCGCACATTATTCAAGCACTATTCACACACTATTTTTTTTAACCACACTAGTTAGTGCGTTAATATGTACAAAATTATTTACACTAAAAATTTGTTCTTCAAATCAAATCTTCGGTAACGGCGTCAAAAACTTGATGCACACTTTTCTTGACCAAGTCTAAAAACTTGATGCAGGATTAATTGTTACATTGCGAACCCAAGTGTAGGTTGTCTCAAGTAATAAATTTCTCGGGAGTCCGAGGTCGATCTATAGGGAATTGATGAAGATTAATTAAGGTAAGGTAAATATTTTGTTACTACGATAAAAATTATTTACTTAAGTAAAAAGATCCACTCTTGGTAAATAAAGTAAAAGTAAGATTAATTCCTTTTATAATTCAATTAGAATTCTCGCAACATAAAAGTTTCAATCAAAAAATATAACGTGAAAAGTCCATTACATAATTATATTATGTTTCCTTTAATTATTACCACCACTTGTAAATGGGTTAAAGCATTCATTGTGCTAATATTTTATCTACAATAAATCAAGAACTCCTCTTTACAACGGTAGTTTCTAAATTATCAGAAACAAAATATAACACGTATAATAACTACTTAAAAATATAAATCATTAAAGCACAAGAGAGGAATAAATTTAACTTTATTTTATTACCAAGAGCTTCACACTTTAACCCAAGTAGACTGGAACTTATTTACACATAGACTAGAAAAAAAAAGAGAAAAAGAAAAGTGAAGGGATGAAGAAGAGAGGCTAGGCACTGCCCAAAATCCCCCTTGCCAGAGCCTCCCCGAATGCATCTTTCGATTCTGAATGTTGCCCAAACTTAACAATTAAGTCTTCTTATGTCATTTTCCTTTTTTTTAATAATAATAATTAAGCAAACGTGTATAGCCGAGTCTCCTATTTTTTTCATTTTTGATAGAAGTGGTCTTTAGGAAAATTATAGGCCCGGATCTTAGCTTTAAAATGGCTTTGGTTTGAGTCCAAAATCATTCCTAGAACTCAAGATATGGTTTAATTGCTGCAGAGTATTTAGCCTCAATTTCAGCTCCTCTATTTTGGTTTGCAAGCCCACTATCACCTCCAAGGAGTCCGATCTAAGTTTTGTATTTTTCATGAAAGTTGTAGGGAATTGTTTAAGCTTTCCTACAAGACTAAAATCACATCAATCAGATATTTGAAATTCAAGTTATAGCCAGTTTACTAAACACTACCAAAGAGATAATTAAGGCTAATTTATGCAATAATTCGTTTAATGATCCAATTCAACTTAATATCATAAAATGTGTCAAAACCAACATAATTAAGCCTAATTGAACCTTAGAAGTCTAGTGAGAGGATTATAAAATGTATAAAATACAGTGTTATCAAGAGGCTTGGTAATCGATTACCCACATGTGGTAATCGATTACCACTTGCTCAACATGTGTTCCAGAAGCTACCACGTTTCCAGAAACATGATTCGTGGTTTGGTAATCGATTACCATATGATTTTTTGTAGAAAACAGAGGTTTAGGACCAAATAACCCAAAACTAAACACTTATAACCCAACCACAAGGTATTTACTCCATACATATACATTCAAACCTATCTCAAAATGATATTTCAAAAATGTGTAAACATCAAAACCCATTTCTCTAATCATTAATTCATAGAATTTCAAAGCCCAAAACCACATTCAAACACATAAACATAACATAAAGATATCATCTTAACTTCATCAAATCATCAATCATATCATAAGCCTCATTCAAGTTCACAATCCAAAACTCTTTGGAAACAAGAAAAGAGTGGATGAAGTAAGGAAATATAACTCCTACCTCAACTCCTTTGGTGATGTTATTTCTTTTCTCTTCTTGTTCCTTCTTTCTTTCCTTTCTTCCTCCCTTCTTTCTCTTGTTCTGCTCCCTTTCTCTCTCCCTTTTCTTTTCCTTTCTTATCTCTTTCTTTCTTTTTTTCTTTGTTTCTTTGTTCTTATCTTCTGCTGAGGGAGTGAAGATAAGGATAAGGATAAAGACAAAATTTCACTGAAAATGTTATATCTCTTAAGAATACTCTAATATTTCATAACCAAGTTTTTTTAAATTCTGTAAGTGTTATAAAAAATTTTAAGACTTCATTTAGTCGTTATAATATTCATTCCATAATTTTCTATATATTGTTAATTATCACTTAAGCTCTACTACTCTCTCTTAAGTTAAATTAAACCTAATGAATTAAACTAATAGGCCTACAAGTATCTGCCTTAATGTTACACCCCAAAAATTATTTATTTCATCATAAATAATCATTTTCTAATATTTATGATTTTTGAGAATTTTTTTGAATTTTTTCAGAAATGTCAAATATTTTAATATATTCATCGTTTTGCATACACACTGAGCAGAGTCAGTGTAACACCCTGAAAATTATTTTGTTTCGTGATGAATAGTCATTTTCTAATATTTATGAATTTTGAGAATTTTTCTAGATTTTTCTGGAAATGTTGAATATTTTAATATATTCCTCGTTTTACATGAGCACTGAGCGAAGCCGAGAAAATGAAATATTTTCCCGATGCTAGTAAACTTTGGACTGTAAAACATCGACGAGGGATTTTACTAAACCCGAGGCCATGCACAGTTTACGAGATTTATGTTTTTTGAGATTTTATCTGATAAATAACATCGTTGTACCGTAAAATTATCCAATGAACAATAAATATTATTTCTACTAACTGTAACTTTTGTTTACTAGATAATAACTTTAGTAGAGTGTTAATCATCTTTTCTAGAGTGTTTACTTTAGGAGACAACATTACTTTTCACTTTATCGAGAGGCGCGTGAAGCTTCTCAAGGAAGCTTCAAGGAAGTTTCAAGGAAGCTTCCTCCCAAGCTTCTCAAGGAAGCTACACACACTCTCTCTCTTCTCCCCACACCACACGGTTGCATGGTCTTTTGGTGCAAAAAATGTGTTTTCACTTAATTAAGTTTTCTATTCTAATTTCAAAAATCAAAAGCCATCATCATTTTCTACTATTAACTTCTCTCTCTACACTCATCTTTCTCTCATTTTCTCCTCTTTCTCTCTACCACCACACCACATAGCCAACCCCTTTCCATGCCGTCCACCATCACAAAAATTTTAAGCAATCACATTTCCTTAATCTCCACTACATTCTAAACACCTTTCTAGTTGAAGATTTCTTGAAAAGCTTCCATCTTCATCATTTTTTTCAAGCTTCAAAGTTTGAAGCTTTAGGGTAAGATTCTTGATTTCTCACATTTTCTTCTTCATTTTCATTTTCAAGGCCATCTTCATGACCATTTATTTTCTCTTTTTCAAGCATTGGTGTTGATTGGTTGAAGTTGAAATTTCTAGGATTTTGAAGGAGTGAAATCGAATTCATCAACGAGCTACAAAGGAGATTCCTCTTCTTGTTTTTTCTTGGGTAAGAGGGAGACGATCCTCTTCAACCTCTCTTGGTAGTGAGAGACTTGATTTTGTGTTGTTTGTGAGGAACCCTTGTTAGGGTTACTCTCTTTGTTGTATGATTTTTGTGGTTATGTGTTGATTTTGCTTTGTTTAATCTATTTAGTTGATTTTATATGTATATTGATGATCTTGGATGGATTGGAAACATGAAATGAAAATAAAAGTCCCTTGCTTTCCTCATGGAGGCTCACGGCCATGACCCTCAAATGGAGTGGTCATGATTGAAATTTTGTAACCAAGATGGAAACATAATTAATTAAGTGAATAAAATGTATTGGAGTTAAGAAAAATTTTAGGGTTACTACCCTTGGGAGGCCACAACCTCTAGGCCATTTTGGGTCCAAAAGATGTAAATTTTGTTAGCCATAGCAACCATTACCCAAGAGGGGGGGTGAATTAGGTGATGCCTAGTTTTAATGCAACTTTGACAAATTATGCATTTTGAATAACTCAATTAATAAATGCAGCGGAATAAGTCTAATAAATGTACAACTATTGAGGATTACTCAAATACAACTTGGGATATATGATGAACTAAGTGAATAAGCTAGATATCAAGTTGTAACAATCAAAACATCAAGATATGTAATAGATAAATATATTCTACCAAATACTGAATTTAAAGAGTGTAGGGAAGAGAGAATCAAATTCAAGAATTTATCCTGGTTCAGCCACCAACCACTTGTGGCCTACATCCAGTCCTCAAGCTTAACTTGAGATTTTCTTCACTATCTCCTAGACTTTACGGGTGCTAGAAAAACCTTTGTACATGCAAGAGCACTTCTCACACCTTGGGATACCTCACCCTTGTGCTAGAGCCTCTAATTCTTCAAGCTTCACAGGTGCTTGATGACCTTTACAATGAAGAGCACTCACAACACCTTTGGGATACCTCACCCTTTGTATTTGAGTCTCACTACAAGGGATACCTCACCCTTTTCTCTTTTGAGGGATACCTCACCCTCTTACAATGATTTCAAGGTGAATAGGAAGAATATAAACTCTCTTGAAGATTAGATATACAACTTGAAGAACAAAGTATAGACGATAGAAAACTCTCTCAAGAGTGGATAATACAAGTTGAAGCTCAATGGGTATAAAGGATTTACACACTTAGCTCAAAACAAAGATTTGGAGAAAAAGATGATGAATTTCATTTTCAATGTTCAAGGGTAATTTTCATAATGTTCTCCAACTTGTTTTTGATGCCCAAACACTTTTATTTATAGCCCAATGAGTTTTAGAGCCGTTAGAGGTGTTTAGAAATGATTTTCTATGAAAACTACCCGTTTATAGCCGTTAGAAACGTTCCTGGGCACTTTGTAATCGATTACAAGCTTCATGTAATCGATTACAAGCTTTCTGGGTACTTTGTAATCGATTACATACTTCGAACAAACTTAATCAGCGTTGTAATCGATTACATGACTTGTGTAATCGATTACACCATTTCTAGTTTTCAAAACCGACTTTAAAAGGTCATAACTTCTTCATTTCTCATCCAATTAAAGCAAATGACCACTCATTGGAAAGATCTTTGAGTTTATTTTCATATGAAAGAAGTTTCAAAACAAAAATCAAAGTATTTTGAAAGATATGATTAAAATAGTAACCAAAGGTCATATTTTCAAAACTCAAACTTTAATTGGTCATAACTTTTTCGTTTCTTATCCATTTAAAGCAAATGACCAGTCATTGGAAAGATCTTTGAGTTTATTTTCAAATGAGATAAGTTTCAAAGTAAAACTCAAAGTATTTTAAAAGTTATGATCAAAAGAGTAAGTATATGTCAGTTTTGCAAAACACAAACTTGACTATTTTTCATAGATTTGAAATACCACCAAGACTAGCTTTCCAAAAATAGTTTGTTGGGCATTTAAACATTTTAGAAACACTTATAAATATGTTTAAAACTTGTTTGAGCTTAGTGTGATTCCTTTTTACCTTTACACAAGATCTAAGTCCTATAAGTTACGCTTGAAGATGTTGGACTAGATCTTTTACCACCATCACTTCTTGATGTAATCCAAGCTTCCAAAGAAAATCTTCTCTTCAAAACTTGCAAATGCTTGGAACATCTTTTCATTTTCATTCTCCTTGAGTTGAGCATAGTTGTGATCTTTTGCTTTCTTGTTGCAATGCTCACTCTTGGTACTTGAACTATCCTACAAAATATTGCTCACTTAACCAAACATAGTTAGTCCAAATTCATAGCTCAATATCTTTATATGCATGATTCATAAATGTATAACTCTAGTTAGTCTAACATGCATACAAGACTTTCATAGACATATCCAATATTAATTCATTTATAACTCATATAACATATTATTGGATATATTATATGATGAATGTTACATATATCTTATTGCATGATTATTAAGTGAAATATAATTAGATAAAGTACATAATCATGCATGATATAATATTTCTCATTAAACACATTTATGTAACATGATCAATATTCTTTTGTGATGCATTTGTTATCTATAAAGTACAAGTATAAAGCATAAGCATCATTCTTTTTATTTTGTATTTGTCATCATCAAAACTTAACATATTAAATCATTGGGGCAAACCTATTTCCACAAATTTTAGGTAACCTTGGAAATTCAATAATCAAGTAATAAGTAGTTAATAAAGTGATGGAGAGAAATTTAATTGATAACCTAAAAGTGAATCTTTTGACCTAACTAAAGAACAAGAGTGTGAGACTTGGAAAAGCCTTAGAATAATTCTCTAAGTGAGTTTGAATAAACTTAAAGTAAGGAACTTAAAAATCAAGAGAATTCTTCTAGGGAAGAATTTCATAAGAAATATTAATTTGAAGTGAAACTTAATTAATGGGATAATTAGGAATTAATTAGGGATTCATAAAATAGAAAGAACCAAGAATGAAGTTCTATCCAAAAACTTAGAATAATTTTTAATTAAAGTAAGACCATGAGGGTAAGTAAGAATATTGAATAATTCAATTTAAATCATTCTAAGGGAATTAGGTTTAACATTTAGTGATGGACTTATTTAATTAAAATAATAATGACTAAATGAATAATGTGAGGGAATTCCTCTGAAAGAAAAACTTATTAAGAAGACTGTAGAAATGTAGGCATAATTTCATAATGTACCCTAAAAGTGTAATGTAATATTTAAGGACTTAATAATATTTATTGTGGGTCCATGATTGAGACCAAGAATGTATTGATGCTTATTCTAGCCAAATAATGACAATGTGAAAAGTATATTATTGTTGAATATACATGGTATATGCATTGGGTCATCATGCATTGTGAAAGTCCGATGGACTGTTGTTAAAGCCATGTTGCCTAGGAGATTGAACGTACCTTAGTGCGGGTGCGAGTAGATTAGTGTAGGTCATAATGCTGACCTTAGGGGCGTCAAGGTGCGGGTACCTCGCAATGGACAGTTGGTAGCTCTTTTGTCCGTAGGACAGACCGATACAAACGCACAGACGATCTGGACCGAGACACTGTCCTATATCGCGATCTAGTGAAGAATGTCTTGTACAATGCCTTGATGTGCACGTAGATAAACTGATGATTTTAGCACTTTGGCCGCGGCAGTCGAGTTACTGACATGTCTCTTGATCTTTCTCTCCGAATGTTTGTGTCTAGCTCCATGGAGTAAGATTTTGATATCGTATGCATGTGCTTAGTGAGTCTATACATTATCTGGCATTTAATTCATATGATGAATGAAATTGTTATATTATTGATGTTATAACTGCCTGAGTTTATTGAGCTGTTTAATGTTTATTTCTTGATATTATTTATTATTTTGTAATGCTTTATGGGCGTCCTACGTCGTTATGTTTCTTTACTGCCATAATTAGTAATGAACGTAGGATGTTTCACCTCTTTTCTGTATTTCTACTATCTCTATATATATATATATATATGTTTCTCTGAAGACGTCAGTGAAGAGGGAGAAGTACATGAGTTTCCAGGTTTTTGGCCTGACTTTGACTAGTACCTACTTGATCATGACGACTCGTCGTAAGGCTTTTTGGGTTACGTGAGGCTGACTTTTCTCGGAGGTCCAAATTGCTGGCATATCAACCTGGCTTCGGATTGCTATGTTTATTTGGGAGACGTGTCAGTGTCGTTAGCTTGGGGGTGATATGATCCGCCCATCTTCACTTGTAGTGTTCGTTTACATTTAGAATTTTATCTGCCCATTAGGGATATGTGGGGTGAACGTTATTACTCCCCACAGGAGGATTCATTCCTCTCTACTACTCGAGCCCCCACCCGTAATTCGGTGGCTCCAATGAGGGTTTCCTCCAACGAGGAAGACTCTGAGGAGGATCCTGACACGGTTTCTTCTCTTTCTTCTTAGGGGCTAATACTGTCAATAGTCACTGATGGCTATCTGTGTTCCTTTTAGGGCCTGATGATTTATCTTTTTGGTGGGCTGTACATGTATAATTTTTTGGGGTATGCATAGTTTTTACTTTTTGTACATCAGGTATTGTAACTAAACAAGTTTGATATGATGATATATATATGTATGTTGATCGAATGTATGGTTTACTTTTATTTTACCCTTTGCTGTAACTATGTCTCGTCACTATATTTTATTATAAAAAAAGTTTGCTAATTTAATTATATGATCACAACTAAACAAACTTATCTAATTTATAATGAACCGGGTCTTAAATTATACTTTTTGTTTTCCGCATCGTAATTAATGATGTGAAGTTTCCTATCAAAAAAGGGCGTTACATTAAGTTGGTATCAGAGCCCCAGTTTATGTTTTCTTTGGGTCTTTGTGGTTAGGTCTGTATTATTTGTGCTGTGTGATTCTCTGTATTTGGTATTCTGAAAGGATACATCTAATTTTTTCTTGTGTTTTCAGTTAATTTAACTCTGAAAGAACATAATGGCACGAGGTGGAGACATGGCTGCAGCAATTGATGCTATGCAACGAATAGCCGAGGTTATCGTGCAACAAATGGAGAGAGCTGCTCAACAATAAGAAAGGGCTGCTCAACAGCTAGAAGCTACAGCTGACGCTCAAAACTTAGCGGAGTTCCATCGCCACAACCCTCCTTAGTTTAAAGGAGAATTTGATCTAGAGAAAGCTAGTCTGTGGATCAAGGAGCTGGAGAAAATCTTCAGAAGCATGAACTGTGCCAATGATAAGAAAGTAACTTATGCCGCTTTTATGCTGATTGGGGATGGTGAAGACTAGTGGAACGGGGCCTAGAGAGTGTTAGAAGTTGAAGGTTGCGCAATCACTTAGGAGGTATTCAAGAATAAGTTCTTGAAAAAATATTTCCCCGCAAGTGCCAGGCATGCAAAAGAAATAGAGTTCCTCAGCTTGAGGCAAAGAAGCTTGTCTGTCAGTGAATACGTCGCGAAGTTCGAAAGCTTATCCAAGTTTTTGACATAATTCCAGGTGTTGTAACTAAACAAGTTTGATATGATGATATATATATGTTTGTTGATCAAATGTATGGTTTACTTTTATTTTAGCCTTTGCTGTAACTACGTCTCGTCACTATATTTTATTATAAAAAAAGTTCACTAATTTAATTATACGATCACAACTAAACAGACTTATCTAATTTATAATGAACCGGGTCTTAAATTATACCTTTTGTTTTTCGCATCGTAATTAATGATGTGACATTCCCTCTCAAAAAGGGGCGTTACACTTAACATGTACTCATTTCCAAAATAATCTTCATCCTTTGCTTGACATCTCCACAAAATCTCATAATTTTTCAGGCCAGTTTCTTATTTAATTTGACATTTTAAAACACTCATTTTGTGTTATTTAAAATACCAAATTAACTTAATTAATTCCTCAAAATTCACCACAACTCTTTCTAACTATTGGTGACCTAGAAATAAATTTTTTCTTATTTATTCCCCTCATCTAAACAAATTGTGCTAAATTTTGAGCTAATATGAGCTATTTTCCATATCTTGGGTTATAACATCATATCTAAACCAGCTCAAAAAATTACCAAAATCAATAGATAATTAGGACAAATATTAATGAATTTCTATTTTAATTCTTAAGACTAATAGGTTAAGATGGATGTTACATCTTGCAATTCATCATCTTGTTTGACTTCCCATCTTTTTCCTTCAACACTTTTTTCCAAGCCCTATTAAACAAGGATATCCTTAACACTCTCTCTCGCATGGAAGCCTTTCTCTAGTTTCAATTGTCAACAACCTTTACCTAAGCACACCAAGCCTACTTTTCAAAAAGCCACATATATGTCAACATGTTACCACTCTTCATCAGACTAAGCCACATCTTGACTACCGTGTTACCATCATCACCTATACTAGGTCATATACTGAGCCTTCTTTTTCCAAGAGCCACGTCATATATGTTACCTCTATTCATCACACATCGAGCCATGTCTCCACATGTATTATTGCTTATTACCAAGTCGAGCCTCCTACTCGTACCACTGTTCATTAACCGCCATTTCTACAATAATTGTCTTAGCCAATCTGAGTCATCAGCTCTAATACCACTTGTTGAGATCATTAGGGGGGAGTCAAATAACAAGATGACAACATGAGTACAAAGACACAAGAATTTAATGTGGTTCAATAAGTCACATGCTTACATCCACCCTGGAGGATAAAACACTTCCACTATGAGAGAAAAATAATATAAGAATAATCATGGTGTTAAAAAATCTAACCTATATCCAAAGCCCATTGTACACTATATCTCATAACCTAAAGAACCCTTTTATCACTTGTTCTATCTTTGTCTCACCACACACCTATGCTATTGGTTCTATTTATAGCCAAGCTTCCTTGGTTTTTTTTTTTTTTTGGTGAGCACAAGGGGCCAAAGCCCCTGGACAACAACACTTCTTAACAAGGAAACCCTTGCAAAATCATTTAATATAATCTTGCCACATCCCGATAGTGGTCTGTCCAACACATGCAAACCTAACCCCAAAGACAAAGAGAAATTAGCCAAGGAGTTGGCCACTCAACTCTTTTCTTTAAGAACATGTAAAATCTTCACCTCCCAATGTTTATGCATTAACTCTCTAACTTGAGAAATAATCCCAGCAAGAAGGTGTAACATGGAGACTCCCTTAGTGATTAAGTTCACTACAATAGCCAAATTAGATTTCTAACTAAGCAGATTTGAACTTATGCTACCATGCTAAGCTCAAAGCAGTCAAGATGGCATATATCTTGACTACAAGGACATTGGAAGATCCAAGATGTCTCACAAACCTGTGGACCCAAGCACAAGTATATATCCTTAGTGGCTTAAGAAATCTAAATTAAAGATATAAGATAGTTTGTTAAGATTCAAGAAGCTTGGAAATATGAATCTTGGAGACCAAAGAGTTTGCTTAAAGCCTCCTTGGTCTCTAAGCAAACTTTTTAGTCTTCAAGATTCGTGTTTCCAAGTTACTTAAATTCCTAACAGATTCTCTCAAATTATTACTTTAGATTTCTTAAATCATTAATTATATATACTTGTTAAGAATAAACATAAATAAAATCAATCCTTATCAAGATACATGAGCTAATTTTCCAACAACTAAATGAGTAATGTTTGACTTTGGCTTATAAACAACCACTTTTTCTTCCCTTAAACAGAAAGAGTTTGGTTTTTTTACCTTATATTTTGTCAAATCAAAAAAAGCTCCTTATGTGCTAGTGTTCTATAAAACTCTATTAACAAATAAAATGAATGAAATTTATATTTTTTTATTAAAATATGTTATAGTATAATAATAAAAGAAAAAATAAAATATTATCATTTTTATATACTTTTACACAAAATAATAGATTATATATTCTATATATAGTTGTATAGCTTGTATTGGGATCAAACTAATCAAGGTGTAGTTCCTTGATTTAATAGCTAGTTAAATGATTTAACTAGAAAAGATCATCTAAAAAAAGGAGAAAAAAAGTGTTATACAAAGCAATAAATGAAAAGCTTACCTCATAGTTCTAATAAAGAACAAATTGGATGCAAAATTTAAAGAGTACAATATTACAGGCCAATCAAAATAGCAAATCTTATCATTTTTTTATAGTTTTTTTTCTTCTCTTTTAAATGTTGTTTAAGTGAAGTTGCTATTATCAAAAGTAGATGCCCAAGTATTATCTTATCATAATTTAGATTTGAACTAATTATTTAGTTTAGGATTACATTATAGGGAGGATTGTATCTGATAAGGATAAAGATTAAGTTTAGTTTTGAATACCTCAACCTTGGGTTATAAATACCCCATTGGGTACATATTGTTACACATTTCTTTGATATTAATCAATTACCTCCTTTACTCTTTCTATTTTCTTCTCTAGCTCTTATGTCTTTTGAGCATTTTACAATTATTTTATAACACATTTTCAACATGAGTTTCTACCATTTGAATGTCGGCTTGATTAACGTGGAGTTTTTATTAAAAGACTAACATTATATTTTCATTCTTTTTGGATTAATTTAATTTATGACTTCATTTTTTTATAATGGCTTTCTTTACGTTCTTTTTCATATCAAATATCTTTTGTATTTAATTCATGATTATTAATTGTCAACTATTCTTAAACTAACATGTTTTGTCTTATATTGAATATGTTGCTTTTAATAAATTTGTTCTTTCATTGTATTTCGACATAATGAAGGAAATCGAATCAAGCATCCTTGCAAAATTATACAAAAACTAATTATTTTCTTTGGTCAATATTTATGTGAAAAACTCTACATTTAATATAATTTATGAAGAAATCAACATTTAGACCAAGGCTGAAATCCATATTGACTCTAGATAGGTCTTAAAAAATCTTCAAAGCCTTCTTAATGAATGATTGAAATCTGAATATCTTACCTTGAAAGATCCCATCAATATTTCGAATACTCTAAAAAATATATATGACTGCCAAAAGGTGGTAATATTAATAAAGATGTAGTCGATATGTAGAATCACTTTTCAATTGAAATTATGTGGAAAAAATATTGTTGATAAAGATGTGTTAGATAAAGCATTATCTACTTTTTATGACTCGAATGTGCTCCTATAGCAGAAGTATCAAGAAAAGGGTTTTAGAAAATATTTTGAATTAATTTCATGCCTCCTAAAGGTTTCTTCTTGCGAACCTATTCTCTCTAAGTATATAAACTATTTTTGTTTTTGGTTTCTTAGGGCATTACCTCACCCGATAGGTGAAAGACTAATCTCTCGGGATATGGTCATGCACCTAAGCAGAGACCCCTCCTAACATTGTTATTTCTATACACATGAATTCATGGATCAAACCTAGGATCACATGCTTAAAGGACTCAAACTATTTCCACTTAGACCAACACTGGTTGGCATATATACTATTTTTTTGGATATAGATTATTTTTTATCCTTCGTGTTGTGCCTAAAATTGTAAGAGTCTTATATATTTTGCTACAATATTATGAAATTTTTTACACAACAAATATTTGTCAAAAACTAATGCAAGAATATCATGCATAACAACATGCTCGAGTGACCTCACATTTAAATCATGAGACACCGCTTGAAAATGGTAATATTTTCATGTGTAGTTGCTCAACAACGTCTTCTTCTTCATGTTTTACCATAAAAGGGAACTCTAATGAAAAGGTGTACTATGTATGTTGTACATGTTATATTTATATTATTTTACCTCTATTAATTTTATATATTAGTGGTTCATAATTTTACAAGCAGTTGTATTAGTTATATATAAGATTCATAGTCATATGACAATGGATATTTCAGATTATAGGTGAAACTAATACTAATAGTTATTGATAATACAAATATGATTGAGGGCTCAAGAAGAGCGAATGTTCGTTACTTTAAATAACAAAATATTACTATCTATAAAGTCACAAAAGCACTTGTTGAGTTTTAGAGATATCTGTTGTTACTAAGTGGCCTCAATACTCAAGAGGGGGGTGAATTGAGTTTGTAAAATAAGTTCGCAAATCTTTCACAAATCATTTGATAATTAATTTTTGTTGAAGCTATTGAATGGATAAAGGTGGTTGGATAAAAGAGATGAACATTTTCACTTATAAATATAATACCCAAAGGAGACAATATTCAAGCAATTCAATGAAACAGTGCATAAATGTAAAGAGAAGGGTTTAGAGAAACAAACACAATAGTTTATCCTAGTTCAATCACCAATCCACTTGTGATCTACATCCAGTCCTCAAGCAAACACTCGAGATTTTACACTATATCTTTAAGTTTCAATAGATGCTTGACAACCATTACAAATTTGAGTACTCAACACTTTGGGATACCTTACCCTTTGAGCTTGAGCCTCTTCAACTAAGGGATGCCTTACCCTTTACACTTTAGGAAAGATGCCTCACCCTCTTTACAAAGCAATTTAGATTAATACAAGAGTAATTGATACAAATTGAAGCTCTAATATGCTCTCAAAAGATATCTCAAGATTTTTACAAAAAATAGAGCAAGAACATTTTTAGAATTTGATTCTCGTGTTTAAGTGTTAGATTGATGTTCTGAATTGAATGTTAGCCATTAATGAAGCCCCAAGGCAAGTATTTATAAGTTATATGAAGAAAAGAGCCGTTAGGGATATTAAAGCCAAGCATTTAATGCAGTTAATGTAGTCGTTGGGCATTGTCAGACTTGTGGTAATCAATTACATGGTTGTTCCAACGTGTTCTTGGCTTTTTGGGCACTTGGTAATCGATTACCAACTTGGTGTAATCAATTACAAGACCTCTGACTTGCTTGTAATCGATTACAATTTCTATGTAATCGATTACAAGGCCTCTTGAATGTGTTCTTGCCTTTCTGGGCACTTAGTAATTGATTACCAGTTTGGTGTAATCGATTACAAGGCCTCTGGAACGTGTTCTTGCCTTTCTGGGCTCATTGTAATCGATTACCAACTTAGTGTAATCGATTACAAGGCCTCTGACTTTCTTGTAATCGATTACAATGCACATGTAATCGATTACAAGGCCTCTGTTTACTGTGTAATCGATTGCAAACATCATGTAATCGATTACCTTGGCCTTTGAACACATTTTTCAAGTCCAATTTGAGATGTAAGCCATTTTTAACTTTGAGAAACTTGGATTGAACAATATTGACATGTGTTTTACACAATCCAAGATTAAAATCAACATTTTTTTAAAATATGAGCTTTCAATAACAAGTTGATTTTGAAGGAACTTGAAAAACCATTTGAAGATCTCTGAGACACTTAGAGAGCATTTCACATTGATAAACTAGGACTTATATCTAATATACCTCTTTTGATCTTAGTCTTCTCTTTTGATCTTGATCTTCATCTTGACTTTGTTATCATCAAAAACTCATTTGATATGCTTTAAGACATAAGCATTCACATCCGTCAAAATGGATATTGTATTGAGATTTTGTATAAGGGATAGTGACCATATTATTTCAAGTAAGAAAAATATATTATAAAAGTTATTCACTTTTGTTCCCGTCTATATTACTTTGAGTGTAATTGAAGTATATGCTATTTTAAGCTAGAAGTTTATTATACTATTGTAAACCAGAAGTTTACTAGTTCAAATGATTTTTATTATTATTTGGTATGATCAGTTAGGATATCCTGGATCAATAATGATGCAAAAAAATTATTTAGAATTTATTTGGATATCTATTGAAGAACTAGAAGATTCTTCAGTATAATGAGTTATGTGTTGCGTGTTCACAACATAAATTAATGACAAGGCCATCACCAGCTAAAATTAGAGTGATTTTCCTAGATTCTTAGAACATATTGATATCTGTGACCAATTAATTTACCATGTGAAATGGGCCAAAGAATATCTTAAAATGAGATACTTTCCTAGTTCTTTGACGAAGAATGTCTTCACTTGGTTCTTGACACTTCGGCCAAATTCTATTCATTCATGGACCCAATTTGAAAGGAGTTTCCATGAACAATTTTTCAAGGGTGAAATGAAAGTTAATCTAATTGACTTGTTCAACGTTAAAAAAATGTCAAACAAACCTATTGACGACTATATGTATCAATTTCGTTTAATGAAGAGCAGGTGCTACACACCCATCCTTGAATATGAAATTATCAAAATGGTTGCTAGTGGGCTTGACTGCGGTATTAGGAAGCAGTTAATGAACCAACAATTCCTTAACATAGTCCAACTTAAAAGTAAGGCAAATTGAACAATTGAGGGAAGAAAATATGAAAAACAAAAGAAAGCCTTCGAGAAAGAGAAAATTGCTTTCGTCAAATACGACTAAGATGAGGATGTCAAAGTGAGTGATGTCAATGCAGCTGAACTGCAAAGCAGCCCACCTTATGCTTGTCAGCCATTTTGTCCTATCAAGGCAAAAGGAAAAATGAATTATGTCAACCAAAAAACTTATTCCTTTGACATTACAAAAACTGACCAAATATTCGACATTTTGTTAAAAGATAATCAAATTAAATTTCTTGAGGGGCATAAGAAATTTGATGCTAGTTCCTTGAATAGAAGAAAGTTTTGCAAATATCATGGTAGTTGAAACACCCCAAGACTAATACTCCACATGTATTCGGACTACACTGAAGCACTTAGGTTTAGGCACATCGTAACTAAACTATTATTTGACATGATAATTAACTATACTAATTTTATTTCTTATCCAGGTCATATGAAGGTTAATTTTTAGCTCAAATGAAGAGCATGGCCGAGTGCCTTCTCTATTTATCATTATGTAATCATACTTTTTTTTATTTTCCATTTAGTATCTTTTGAGTCCTTCTAATAGAACTCTAAGAATTTGAATAGTTATCTACTCGGTATCATAAAAATCTCATATACCACTTCTAAGTACAAACATACACTTGTAGGACCCAAGTATAAGTATATACAATCTAGTATATTAGTATCAAGCTACTCACATATCTTGCTTTCATAGGCACGTATATACATCATGTACAAACCATTGCATAAATATAATACATGGCAATGGTAAAAAATATATGTCATCATCACTAGTTGTCTGTCACAAAAATAATCAGTCACTACAGATATCAAAAGTGTAGAATGTCTCAGTGCTAAGTCAATACCAGCATCTCTACACAGAAAGCGAATCTCATGCTTGAATTATCATGAAAAAGAAAATATAATGGGTTGAGAATTCTAAGAATTCCTAGTATATCTAACAAACATATATCATCACAATAATTCCAGTTGTTTCGAGGAATCAAATCATTTTTAAAATATTTTATAGAAAGTTGGTAAATGCCAAAATAGTTCCTTTCTCTTCCTGAGAATAGAAGTTCAATTTTAATTATTGAACATTAACTTTATACATGTATTTACTCAAGGTATACATAAATTCACAGGCACATCAGTAAATAAACATTGATCTTCCCAATATATATAAGATACAAATCATTTTACACTTTCCTTAAAATATTTACAAATATCTCAAATGCATATTTCACTATTAACTTAGCAATATGTATAACATATTTATGTAGATGTGCCAATACTCAAGTTCCCATTAATTATTATCTTTTTCAGCTCATTCCCTAAACTTTTGTCTTTTTAATCTCAAATAGGCAAGAGGACATGTTACCTCCTCACACTACCCAACACTTAGTGATAATCTACTTATCAGACTTGGGTACTTATCATATACGTAATAGTACTTTGTTGCATAGTACTAACCCATATAACCCTGGCCAAATCTATATAGAATCACATATAGGATCACCCCAGGTACAAGGATCATTTTCTTTCACGAAAGATTCACATCTAGAATCATCCTCAGTACGAGGATCATTTCCAAAATCCATTACTCAATATCAAATCTAGAATCACCTACAATATGAGGATCATTTCCAAAATCCATCATTGGCCAAATCAAATATTCAATCAATGAATTACCTTTCATAAGGGAATAACATCTAAGGATCACCCCGGTACAAGGATCATGCCCAAAATCTTTTAAACTTTGAGCACTTAACTATACACTTTATATTCTCATTCAGTTACTAGCTCAACTTTAACATTCTAAAAGAGTATATCACAAATTATCTCATATGTAACATGTAAGTGCACATTATCATCATCACATAAGTATATTAGTGCACATTATTATCATATCATAAATATAAGAAGTGTATAATATCATCATCTCATAAATATAAGAAGTGCACAATATCATCATCTCATAAATAAAATAAGTGCACACTATATAGATATAAGTCACCTTACTTAGTGAACTTAATCAAATCTCATCACACTACATAGGATAAATAGATCTCATTTGATTTCCATAGAGCGAAGAATTCTATTTTTCTCAAATCAGGGGTCTAGTAATCGATTACCATGCTTGGTAATTGACTACTACCAGTTATTCTTCCCAAAATAAGGGATTGGCAATCGATTACCATTACTGGTAATCGATTATCACAATCCCTACAATTGCATTTTGTAAGTTGTTATTCGATTATCATAGCTAATACTCAATTATCACATCCCAACATTAGCATTCTGTGAGTTGCTAATCGATTATCATAACTAATAATCGATTATCGCTATCCAGCAATAACATTCTATAAGTTGCTAATTGATTATCATATTTGATATAATAATCGATTATCACTATTCAATAATAGCATTCTGTAAGATGATATGATAATCGATTACCAAATGTATTTCAACAACCAAAATAGGCTCTAAGACATGATAATCTCTGAAGAACTCATTTCCCTTCGTCTACAATCAAGACAACATCATGCTTCAATATATATTCTCAAGCCAAAATCCACAAGGTTTAATAATAATGGTCAAACCAATAAAATCCCATATCATCAACCTTAAATCCTTAGAGTTTTATAGATATCCTCAAGTCAAACAATCATATATATATATATGCCATCAATTCAATATACAATTCACAAGAACAATTCTTAAACCAATCCACTAATACAAGATTTGGGAAGCAAGAAGAGAAAAAAGAAAGATAGAGAAGCACAAACCCCTACCTATACTCCCTTGATGATAATGTTTATCTTTTCTCTCTTTTGTGCCTTTTTTACTCCTTTATTGATGGTGCTTCTTTTCTTTCTTCTCTTATTCTTTCTACTGTTATGCTGTATGAGAATGAAGAAAAGTGAGAAAAGGGTGTGTGTAGAGGGATGAGGTAGTGGAGTGAAAAGAAAGAGGATAAGCACGAAAGAAAATTATGTTGTCATGGTTAAGTGGAAGAAATTTATCTCTTAGGGATACTTTGATCTTTCATTGATGAGTTTTCTAACTTCTATAAGTGTTATAGAAAATTCTAGGACTTCATTCAGTTCTTATACTCATCATTTAATAACTATCTATACTCACCATTGACAACCATTAAGTTCTATTACTCTTTCTTAAGTTAAGATAAACTTAAGGAATTAAACTAAAATACTTATAGGCATCTGCCTTAACCTATAATCATTTATAGAAGAATCTCCATCCTCTATTTAACATCTCCACAAAGTTTCATAATTTTTCAAGTTACTCTCCTATTTAATTTGGTCTTTAAACACCCATTCTGTTCATTAAAAAATGTCAAATTAATTCATTTAATTCTCCAAAAATTACTATAACTTTTTCTAATTATTTATGACCTAGAAATAAAGTTTTTCATATTTATTTCCATCATCTAAGTAGTTTATGCTAAGTTTTGAACTAGAGTAAGCTATTTTCCATTGTGTTATAGTATTACGTCCAAACTAACTCAGAAAATTCACCAAAATTAGCAGGTAAATCACATAAGTGTTAATAAGCTACTATAACAATCATTAAGGCTAATAGGTTAGGGAGGATGTTATAGTATTTATGGCCATTGGACTAATAACTATGTCCATTTCAGGGATTAATCTAGAAAGGCATCAAAGAAGGCATATTGAAGTTTGCTGACAAGGTTCAGGCCGACATGAAAGTTGATACTGATCCTTTTGAAGTCAACTAAAGCTTTGTTGAACCTGAAGAGGTTGTTGAGCCATTCACTTGCATGCAGATCAACATAGTCAATGTCAATAATATCATTGAAGATATGGTCATTGATAGTGAAGATTCTTTGGATATTTATCCCAAACCTAATGAATCCTTAGAGGACTTTCTGAAAAGGAAGAAAGAGAAGGGAAATGTTAGTCTATGTCATTGTTGCAATGTCGTTTATGATGAAACAGTGGTGAAGTGCAATAAGATAAGAGAGCTAGAAAATGTTTATTAAGAAATTGAAGCTTTCGACAGAGAGCTAGCTAAACAACATTAATTTGATAGATGGTGATCTGGTAATGGCTGTAGAAAAAAGAAATGCCTCTGAGCGTGTCGACTGCCATCCTCTACCGTCAAAACAGAAGCTGAAGTCTATTGTGGTTGCTGATGCCGATCCATTAGAATTGCAAGGTAGAACCAGAGTTCCACCAACTGATGTGATTAAGGAGAAATGGGTAAAGAACTCTTAGCGTTATGAGAAACCCAAGTTTGTCAAGAAGTATACATGGTATAAAGAGTCAAATCAAAGCTATTCAACATTCAACCCAAGGACCAAACCTAATACTTGGTATAGGAAGGTTACTATGTTCTAGCTTAATCTAACCTGTAGACATTGACAAAGACTCAATTAAGAAGAAAATAGAGAATTGAAGCTGCCAGGTGAAGGGCTCAAGGCATAGTGATCGCAAAGCCTTCTGCAGAAAGTAGACAATCAAAAGTGGTTAGGCTAACAAGGAAACTAACGACCAAGTCTGAAGAAGTCTAGAAGCAGGCTAAGTCTTCAGTGTCAGTTGAAGACAAAGGAAATAATGTTATCATCAAAGCTCTCCAGTCAAGAAGCAGTGAAGAATCTAAAAATGTTGATATTGATTATGATATTGAACTGGAACATACCATGGATAGTCACGACTTTGACGTCAACCTAGTTTCAGTCCTGCCAATTGACTATGAAGTAAATAAAGGAGCCAACCGGCTAGAGGATAATTATATAGATGAAAATGAATGCATTCTTGAATAAGGACTTGATGACTATGTTTGTCGATATAACTCAGTTTGAAAAGCCCACTGAACAAATGAAAGGTCATTTGCATCCTTTACACATTAGATCACTTGTCAAAGGAAAACCCACAAATAAAGTCTTGATCGACGGAGGGGTAGTCGTTAACCTAATACCAAGAGCTATGTTCAAAAAGCTTGGTAAGATAGAAATTGACCTATTAAATTCTAATATGTCTGTGATAGATTTTATAGGCAAAATTACTATATCGAATGGGATGACTATATTAACTATCTAAGTGGGAAGTTTTGAAAGGTAAACTCTTTTATTGTTGTTCCATTAAAAGGCAGTTACAATTTACTACTCGTCAGAGAATGAATTCATGTTGTAGATACGATCCCTTCAATATTACACCAAAAGATAATCCTTTAGAATAAAGATAAAGACATTGTGATCATGGAAGCTGATAATAGCCCATGCTATCTCCAATAGGGGCATGTAGATTACAAAATTTATAGTCCATATCTCAAACCTTTGGAGTACAAGCAAAAGTTTGATGCCACTCTCTATGACGTTTTCATAATGGATTGTTATGGATTCTAATTTGTGCCTATGATTGATGTAGTTTGGCCAAACAACGTTAATGATGATGATAAGACTTTAGAGTCAATTGGCTTGACTATCAGCTTACATGGCCGATAAAAGAAAGGTCTACGTTGTTAAGGGCGTAGTATCAAATTGTATATAGGAGGAAGAGCTTGTTAATTTGCAGGAGTCACCGTCAAAAGGCGACGTCGAGAAGGTTGAAGTACAAGACCCAATGGAAAAAGTCAATTTGGGCATTGAAGTTGACAACAAACCTATTTATGTTAGCAAGTTACTGTTGGAAGAGTTCAAGGCACAATTGATCTCTTAAAAGTGTATAAAGATTGCTTTGACTGGGACTACAATGAATTGTTAGGACTCAGTAAAAGTCTTATCGAACATAGATTTCGAACCATATATGGATGTTAGCCAGTGAAACAAATGTTACTGAGATTTGCACCATAGTGTCAAAAATCAAAGAAGAAATTGAATGGTCGCTAAAAGCCAAGTTCATTAGAACAACCAGGTATGTCGATTGAATATCTAATGTTCTAACTATTATGAAGAAAAATGACAAATTAAGAGTCTGTATTGACTTTAGAAATTTAAATTCTATCACTCCAAAAAATGAATATCCTATGCCTATAACCGATATACTTGTCGCTTCAGCATCTTGTTATGATATTTTAACCTTTATGAATGGATATTTTGGGTACAACTAAATATTCTTTGTCAAAGACGATGTGTCGAAAATGACATTTAGATGCCCTAGGGCCATTGGAACTTATGAATGACTTGTTATGCCCTTTAGCCTTAAAAATGCTGGGGTTACATTTCAAAGTGCCATGAACACTATTTTTCATGATATAATTAGTAATTTTATGGAAGTTTATATTGATGATGTAGTTATCAAGTTAGATTCTAAGATGACTCATTTGACAAATTTAAGAAAAGCATTTGGCAGAATGTCAAAATATGAATTAAAAATTAATCCAACAAAATGTTTCTTTGGTGTGTTTGCAAGAAACTTTTTAGGATTCCTGGTGCATAAAACATGAATTGAAGTAGACAAAAACAAGGCAACATCCATACTACAAGTAGCATCATCGACAGATAAGAAACAATTGCAGTCTCTACTTAGCAAAATCAACTTCTTACGAAGATTCATTTCTAATTTGTTAAGAAAGATTAGAATTTTCTCCCCATCGATGAAATTGAAGTCTTCAGAAGAGTTCAAATAAGAGAAACATCACCAAGAGGTGTTCGACAATATCAAAAGATACTTGGCCAATCCATTTGTTTTGATGTCGCCAACACCAGGCCATCTACTTAAATTATACATATTGACATCTGAAGATACTATTAGGAGTATGTTAGCCTAAGAAGATGAAAATGGTGTCGAAAGAGCTGCATACTACCTTAGTAGAGTTTTTATTGACACCTAAAGAAGATATAGTGCTATTGAGAAACTTTGTCTTGCCATGTTTTTTTCATGTTCGAAGTTAAAGTATTATATGATGTCGTTTGATGTATTAATCTTGTCAAAGACAGATGTAATTAAATATATGTTATCAAAACCCATAATATATCGAAGAATTGGTCGTTGGACCTTGGACCTATCGAGACTTTCTCTAAATTATGTTTCATTAAAAGCTATTAAAGGCCAGGTTATAGCCGATTTTTTGGATGATCATCCATGTCTCGACGTTGAAAATGAAAATGTTTATTTTATTAGGTTAAAACATTGGAAATTATATTTTGATGGTTCACGCCATCAAAATGGTATTAGTATAGGGGTTTTAATAATAACTCATAATAATAAACTACCAAAGTTTATGTTTGAATTGCATCGTGAGTGTTCCAATAATGAAGCAAAATATGAAGCTTTAATTGTTGGGTTAGAAATTCTAGTCTAATTAAAATCCCACAATGTTAAAATTATTAGAAATTCATAACTCGTTATAAAACAATTACAAAAGAATATCATTGTATAAGTCACAACTTGATGAAATATTTGTTAGTTACTGCAAGACTATTAGTTGAATTCGACAATGTAATTATCGAACATGTGTCACGACATCTAAATGGTGAAGCTAACAAATGGGCTCAAATTGCTTCTGGGTACAAGGTGTTGGCCAAGACTTTAACCCATCTAATATGGAAAAATGAAATAATATATCTTTTAGAGCAACATGAAATTTCAACGGTTGGAAACATTGATCTAACCGATTAGCAAAGAATTATCATCAATTACATGGAAAATCCAAACCAGCAGGTTGGCATAAAGCTCAGATACAAAACTCTAAGTTATATGTTGTTGGAAGGAATTTTGTATACAAGGTCTGTCGATAGAAACCTCTACACATGCCTAAATAAGCAAGAAGCTTATTTAGCCATTGCCAAAGTCAACAAGGGAATTTGTAGATCTCATCAGGCAGGTGAGAAAATGAAATGGACATTAAATTAACACTAATTGTACTAGCCGCAATGATAAAAGATTGCTTCAAATTTGCTAAGTCTTGAGAGGAATGTCAAAAGCATGGAGTTATGCAATAAGTCCTTGAAAACGAATTGCATGCATTTGTAAAACCTTGACCATTTAGAGGTTTGACTCTAGACCTAATTAGTCAAATTCATCCCATTTCGTCAAAATATCACAAATATATCTTATTCGTTGTCAACTACTTAAATGGGAAGAAGCCACTTCCCTAAAAGAAGTGATTCAACAAGAAGTAATAAACTTTATGTAGAATTCTCTTTACCCTAATGATTTAATATGTTAAGTTTTGATAATAACAAATGCATTACAAAAGGATATTGATCATGCTACATAGATGTACTTAATAGATTATATTGGATCATGCATAATCATATACTCCATTTTATTATATTTCATATAAGAATCATGCATATTCTTTATAGCATATTTTATAGAATATATCCAATAATATGTTATATGAGTTGTATTAAATTAATATTAGATTTGGCTCTATTTGAATGAAAATGTGCAAAGTGTTCTTTGTTGTATCCTATATAGAGCATATCTATTAGTAATTGATAAATGTCTTATTTGGATGTGCCTATGAAATTCTTATATGTATGTTAAACTAGCTAGAGTTATACATTTATGAATCATATATATGAAGATATTGAATTATGAATTTAGACAAACTATGTTTGTTTTAAGCGAGTAATACTTTGTAGGATAATCCAAGTATCAAGAGTGAGCATTGCAATAAGAAAGTAAAAGATCACAATTATGCTCAACTCAAGAAGAATGAGAATGATAAGATATTCTAAGCATTTGCAAGATTTAAAGAGAAGAAATTTGTGGAAGCTTGGATTACATCAAGAAGCCTAAAGAATAGAATTGATATATTTTTCTTTTAGGCTTTCTCCAATGTAAATATAGAGGTTTTCTAAGAAAAGAGCTCAAATATTTTTTTAAATCTTTACAAATGGTTCTTACATGCTAAAATGTCCAACAAATATGTTTTAAAAAGCTAGTCATGGTAATAGTTCAAAACTATGAAAATAGTCAAGTTTGAGTTTTGAAAAGTTGACATTTGGTTACTCTTTTGATCATAACTTTCATAATACTTTGCTTTTTGTTGTGAAAATTATTTCGTTTGAAAATAGACTCAAATATCTTTCCAATGCATGGTCATTTACTTTAAATGGATAAGAAATGAAGATGTTATGACCATTTAAAGTTTGAGTTTAAAAAAACTAACCTTTGATTACTATTTTGATTGTAACTTTCAAATACTTTGAATTTTGTTATAAAACTTATTTCATTTGAAAATAAACTCAAATATATTTCTAATGAGTGGTCATTTGCTTTAAACAAATAAGAAATGAAGAAGTTATGACCATTTAAAGTTAGTTTTCGAAACTAGAGGGCTGTAATCAATTACACAAGCCTTGTAATCGATTACAACTCTGGTAGAGGCTATGTAATCGATTACATGAGCCTTGTAATCATTTATATCCTGCCCAGAAATGTTCTCAACGACTATAAGCGGCTAGTTTTCATAAAAAAAATATTTCTAAACACTACCAATTGTTATTTTATCACTTGGACTCTCTATATAAGTGATATTTGAAGCTTTTACAACACTTGTACACTTAATTTGATACTTGAATCATCAAAATGATAGTTTTAGCTCTTTATTACAAAATCTTTCTATTCCTTTGTTCTTCAAGTTGTATATTTACTCTTGTGAGAGTTTCTAATCTTTCTCTTCATCTTGAAATCATTGTAAGAGGGTGAGGTATCCCTCAAGAGAGAAAATGGTGAAGTATACCTTGTAGTGAGGCTCAAACACAAAGGGTGAGGTATCCCAAAGGTGTTGTGAGTACTCTTGAATGTAAAGGTTTTTTCAAGCACCTGTGAAACTTGAAGAGTTAGAGGCTCTAGCACAAGGGTGAGGTATCACAAGGTGTGAGGAGTGCTCTTGTTTGTACTAAGGTTTTCATAGCACCCGTAAAGTCTAGGAGATAGTGAAGAAAATCTCAAGTTAAGCTTGGGGACTGGATATAGGACACAAGTGGTTGGTGGCTGAACCAAGATAAATTCTTGAGTTTGATTCTCTCTTTCCTACACTCTTTAATTTCAGTATTTGGTGTAGTATATTTATCTATTGCATATCTTGATGTTTTGATTCTAAGAACTTGATATCTAGCTTATTTGCTTGATTTATTCCATAACCCAATTTGTATTTGAGTAATCTACAATAATTGTATCTTTGTTAGACTTATTCTACTACATGTGTTAATTGAAAATATCAAAATGCATAATTTCTCAACGTTGCTTTGAAAATTTCTAATCACCCAATTCACCCCTCTTTTGGGTGATGGTTACAATGGCTAACAAATGGTATTAGAGCTACGTGCTCTGTTGAAAGCTTAACCACTTAGAGTTAAAAATCTTTATTTGTTGCCAACCATTAAAAGCTTTTCAAAATGAAAAGTTTTGAAATTGATAAACCATCATTCTTTGATGGTGTGCATTTTGTTTATTGGAAAGTTAGAATAGAATTTTATATGCAATCTATTGATCTTGATTTGTGAGATATTGTGCTTGGTGGATTTACTTACAAATCAAAACAAACTTAGAATGCTTATGACAAGAAATGTTTTTCCTTGAATATTAGAGCAATGCAAATCTTGAGAAGTAGTTTGAATGATGATGCTTATGCTAGAATTAAGAATTGCTCTAGTACCAAAGAAATTTGAACACCCTTCATGCTCTTTATATCGCTAACAATATTTTTGTGTATAAAGTTGTATATAGAAAGAAAGAAGAGCAAAAGCCATTGAAGGAAGCTTGTCATGAAAAATGTCCTCAAGATGATGTTCAAAGTAAGAAAATGAGTTCAATACCTCTTGATGATGATGGTGCTCAATTTGAAAAAAAGGCAAAACAAAACAAATTTGAGAAGGAAGATGTTCCTGAATCCTTGATGGACAACAATGAGGAAGATAGTGATTCCCTTAAAGAGTCAAGTATTCTAGAAATTGAGACTACTTCCTATATGACTAAAAAGGTGTTTGAGGTAAATAATTCTAAACTAGAATATAGTCATTCTTATTATAAGTTACAATGTGCATATGATGAATTGTATGATGGTTTGATGAAGTTAGAAAAAAAAAACTTATCTTTTTTAGAAAACATGTCCTCGATTAAAAATGAAATTGAGACTTTGAAAAATGAATATGCTTTTCTTAACGAGGAAATGTCTTTGAAATGTGAAACCTCAACTTCTTGTGAAAAATGTATTGATTTAGAAAATCAAGTTGGAGACTTATCTTTCAAATTTGTCAAAGTTAATGATTCTAATTGGTTACATTCTATGTTTGTTAATGAGAATAAAATTAATGTTATTCCACATAAAAAATGAAGCAAGGCTTATGAAAAAAATAGTTTAGAATGTAAAAATAACAAAAAACTTAAGTTTTTCAAAGATGACCTTCAAAGGACCAAGTCATCATTGAATTCAATTGTTTGTAATTTTTGTGGTCATTTTGAACATATTTCTCATTTGTGCAATTATAGAAGAAATCTTTATATGATAAATAACATGGTGTGGGTTCCTAAAAGTCTTAAAAGCTCTAGTATTAACATTCAATGACCCAATATAAAGTGGGTACCAAAACGTCCTCCTAGTATTTCAATTATGTAGAAAACTTCTCAAAAGGATGAACTAATTGGTCAAAGGAAAGAGGAATCATCAAGGAGAATGCTTCCAAAACCCAATGGTAGACTTCTCGGTCATGAAGACAATTATTCTTCAACTAAAACTTCTCACATGCATAATGTGAAACTTGTAAAGTTCAAAATATCAAAAGATAAGCAGTGGGTGAGGAAAACATTTTCCTTGATTACCAAGGTCAAAATATCAAAAGTTTTTATCTTTTATGCACATTTACTTAAAAAGGTATTGAATATGAGATATATTCCTTGTAGGCCTTAGGTAAATGATAGAATCGTGTGTACTTAGTAAAAGTTAAATATTATATATAGCACATGATTATGTTAATTCTTGTTACACCTTTTATTCACTATCTTGCATATTTCTTGATCATAGGGTATTATATGACTATATATACTTTTTATGCTTTAAATTGTCTATATATCATGAAAGAAAGCATGTTATTGGCTATGTGCTTAATGACAATTGAATATTTAATTTGTTATACTCAATTTACATACTATGGAAAAATTGATCTTTATGAGAGCATAATGGATTAATAATCAATAACTAACCCTTATGGATCCAAAATTGGTGGATACCAAATAAAGTACTATGAATTGTGTTGTAGGGTGATAACTACCTTAAACAAGCATTTAAATGGAATAAGATTATTCAACTTGAGGTTAGTAAAGCTTAAAAGTACTCAACTTCTAAAAAGGATGCAAATAATCTCTATTATTTCATGAAAACTTGAAGCTTGGAAGTTGGAGTTACCTACAAAAACTCAAAGAGTACACTTTGAGTGATATCAATCTCTTATCCTTATTTTTGCTTTAAATTGAATATCATGTGATATTTGAAGAAGTAGAGACTTGTTTTATGCCTTAACATGCCTTAAGTTATGATTTTCTAGTATTGTGTATTGAAAGTATCTTTACATATGTTAACATGCTAGATATGTACACACTTTACTTGGAATGACATATTTTATGGTAATATCTTTGTTCTTGAGCTTGTGACCATTTTTCTTTGTTCAAATATAGAAATTCACATGCTCATAAATAATTCTAATCATTTATCTTTAATACTTAATTGTCTTATATACTTACTTGGAGATTAGAAAATTAAAAGTTGTATGTCTTCTCATTTGAAATTGTTTGATATGTTCATATTTTGAAAATAATAAGTAATTGATTCATTTTGTGCCTTGAACTTGTTTTTGAACTTCAATGATTCTTACATTGAAGTATATCTTGAAATGAATCATAAATGGTTTTAAAAATTATAATTCCATGACTTCTCAATTCTTGCTTTACAATAAGGGGCTTTTTATTCTTGATTGACATGTGTGCATACTAAAATTTCTTACTTAATATAACATGCCTAACATGATCATTGTTTGTCTAAAATGCCTATATAAGTTTTGATGATGATCATGTGTTTTTTGATAAACTTGAATCAAGTCTTAAAATGCTTAAACCATATTTTTTGGATTCAAGTGTATATGTACTTCATGCATTCTTATTAGAGCTAACATTGCATGGTTGAAAATATGATACATGTTTTAAATTATATATCAATCTAAATTATGCTTGTAAATGAGCTTAAATGATATTTGATGCTAACTTATACTTTATAGAACTTTTAGAGTTAGCTTTGCAAGTGTTTCTATATATTTCAAATATAACCATCAAATATTGAAATGTTAAACATAAATGGATAAAGAGAAGAGTTGAGTGGAGAGGGACATAAGGAGACTTTCTTCATGTGCAATGGAATGGAATACGCAATGGAAGAAAGCTCAAACTCAAAGGACCAATAAAGGAAGAACATTTTAAAGAAGCATCACTTTCTCAATAAGTATCTCTATCCCCAAGGTATTATGGTATTTTACACGCTATGAATTATATGATACTTGTTAATAAATTGATCTTAAATGATTAGATACTTTCCTTACATGAGAACTATGCTTAGCATTGACAAAGTGCCTAATTGGGCATTAACTTGCTAATTTTGTCATTGCATATAGGGTGGATGATGTTAGTACTATAGATGCTTTGATCCATATAGCATATTTCATCAAGGTGAATGTTTGATATCTATGATTCTCTTGATTTATGGTCTCTTAGTGGTATAATACCTATGAGAATCATGCTCTTGTATTGAAAAGAGTTTATGGTTTGTTTAAAAAACTTTTTAAAACAAAATCTCTTATTATATTTGAAAGAAGCTTTTCAAGTTTCATATCCTTGAGAATCTTTTGAACTTGTCTTAAGAACCTTAGAAGTATTTTCACCTCCTAATTATCTTGAAAATTTGGAAATCATTAGATATGTGCTATAAATTTAGTACTCTCCTCATTTGCTTTGAAAAGTTTTATTAAATCTTGAGAGAATTTTTAAGAAAGCTTCCAAATAAATCTTTTGAAATATTCTATTGAGTCCATCTTGTTTCTTCAAAAGATAAGCCTCGTTCTTCTAAGTGTTTTATTTTCTCAAGGCTCTTATTCAATAAGAAAGAGAGGAGGTGTACTTTTAGATATTTCTTTAACTTGGGTTTGATCACTCTTAAGGAATATGTGATTTTAATATAAAACATCTCTACCCTTCTAAAATGCTTTTGAAAATGTAATGTGTTCCTATAAAATTCTTTTTGAAAGGGGGAGAAGTTTTAAAATAGTTTTTGATTGATAGATTAAAAATAAGTATCTTTTGTCTTACTTTACTTTATGGTAATGTGCTTACATGGTTTTGACATATATATTTCTCTTTATCTATCTTGTGCTTCAATAAAGGGGAGCTTATCTTCTTTTTTTATAACTTCTTATAATTATTTGTTGATTTGTAATGATTTTTTTAATCCTTTTCATCTTACATATTTTTATTCCATGTCCTTGTTGACTTTAAATATATGCATGACTATGTTAAACTATTATGTTTTATATTTTGATAATATGCATATTTTGAGAGGGAGTCTAGTTCTTAAATTGTTACTTATATCTCTTGGCTTACATCATTGTTTGACATGAAGTATTTTATTGTTAATATTATCAACATGTCAACAAAGATAATCTCTTATTCTCTTTCCCTCTATCAATGAAAGAAGGTAAACATTTTTAAACTTCATATTTTTTGATTTTTTCATTAAGAAATTCTTGATATATGATAAGTTGTATGATTTTTCGTTTGAAAACCTTAATTCCATGACTTTATATGGATATTTTGTAACTTTCATCAAGCAGTACTTATTTATCATGTGGTATGCAAGATATTATATGTTAGACATGATTTCTTAAGCTTATTGCTATCATATGCTAAATGTTGATGTAGCAAAATATGACAAACATTACATGAATAATCTTTTATATCTTGAAAGCATGCTTGTTTCATATCTCTATTCTTAAATCATATGTAGAATCGAATAGGAGGAGATAGTTATGTTTTAAATAACTTGAAGAAGTTTTGGTTTTGATGATCCTACTCTTTTTGGCAACATGAGTCTATCTATAGGGGAGAGAAAATATTATCATTCCTTCCTAGGCCTTTTTGTTGATATCAAATAGGGGGAATGAAAATTAGAAAGAAAAATATGTTTTTGTACTTATTGCTTGATATGCTTATATGAATATCTATTCTTCTATATTACAAAACATATTTTTCTTTGGTGATTTGTTATCGTCAAAAAGGGAGAGATTGTAGAATTGTCTTTGCCCTAATGATTTAATGTGTTAAGTTTTGATGATGATAAATGCATTACAAAATGATATTGATCATGCTACATAGATGTACTTAATAGATTATATTGGATCATGCATAATCATGTACTCCATTTTATTATATTTCATATAAGAATCATGCATATTCTTTATAGCATCTTTTATAGAATATATTCAATAATATGTTATATGAGTTGTATTAAATTAATATTAGATTTGGCTCTATTTGAATGAAAATGTACAAAGTGTTCTTTGTTGCATCCTATATAGAGCATATATATTAGTAATTGATAAATGTCTTATTTGGATGTGCCTATGAAATTCTTATATGTATGTTAAACTAGCTAGAGTTATACATTTATGAATCATGCATATGAAGATATTAAATTATGAATTTGGACAAACTATGTTTGTTTTAAGCGAGTAATACTTTGTAGGATAGTCCAAGTATCAAGAGTGAGCATTGCAACAAGAAAGTAAAAGAACACATTTATGCTCAACTCAAGAAGAATGAGAATAATAAGATATTCCAAGCATTTGCAAGATTTAAAGAGAAGAAATTTGTGGAAGCTTAGATTACATCAAGAAGCCTAAAGAATAGAATTGATATATTTTCCTTTTAGGCTTTCTCCAATGTAAAGATAGAGGTTTTACAAGAAAAAACCTCAAATATTTTTTTAAATCTTTATAAATGGTTCTTGCATGCTAAAATGTCCAACAAATATGCTTTAAAAAGCTAGTCATGGTAGTAGTTCAAAACTATGAACAATAGTCAAGTTTGAATTTTGAAAAGCTGATATTTAGTTACTCTTTTGATCATAACTTTCACATTACTTTGCTCTTTGTTATGAAAATATTTCATTTGAAAATAGACTCAAATATCTTTCCAGTGAGTGGTTATTTGCTTTAAACGGATAAAAAATGAAGAAGTTATGACCATTTAAAGTTTGAGTTTTAAAAAGCTAATCTTTGATTACTATTTTGATCATAACTTTCCAAATACTTTGATTTTTGATATAAAATTTATTTCATTTGAAAATAGACTAAAATATCTTTCCAATGAGTAGTATTTGCTATAAACGGATAAGAAATAAAGAAGTTATGACCATTTAAAGTTAGTTTTCGAAACCAGAGAGATGTAATTAATTATACAAGCCTTGTAACTGATTACAACTCTAGTAGAGGCTATGTAATCGATTACATGAGCCTTATAATCAATTACATTCTGCCCAGAAATGTTCCCAACGGTTATAAATGACTAGTTTTCATAAAAAAAATTATTTTTAAACACTACCAACAATTATTTTATCACTTGAGCTCTATATATCAGTGATATTTGAAGCTTTTACAACACTTGTACACTTGATTTAATCTTTGAATCATCAAAATCATATTTTGAGCTCTTTATTACAAAATTCTTCTATTCATTTGTTCTTTAAGTTATATATCTACTCTTGTAAGAGTTTCTAATCTTTCTCTTCATCTTGAAATCGTTGTAAGAGGGTGAGGTATCTCTCAAGAGAGAAAAGGGTCAAGTATCCCTTGTAGTGAGGCTCAAACACAAAGGGTGAGGTATCCTAAAGGTGTTGTGAGTGCTCTTAAATGTAAAAAATTTTTTAAGCACCTGTGAAGCTTGAAGAGTTAGAGGCTCTAGCACAAGGGTGAGGTATCCCAAGGTGTAAGGAGTGCTTTTGTTTGTACAAATGTTTTTGTAGCACCCGTGAAGTCTAGGAGATAGTGAAGAAAATCTCAAGTTAAGTTTGGGAACTGGATGTAGGCCACAAGTGGTTAGTGGCTGAACTAGGATAAATTCTTAAGTTTGATTCTTTCTTCCCTACACTCTTTAATTTCAATATTTAGTGTAGTATATTTATCTATTGCATATCTTGATGTTTTGATTCTAAGAACTTGATATCTATCTTATTTGCTTGATTTATCCCATAATCCAAGTTGTATTTGAGTAATCTACAATAGTTGTATCTTTGTTAGACTTATTTCGCTACATGTGTTGATTAAAAATATCAAAATGCATAATTTCTCAATGTTGCTTTGAAAATTTCTAATCACCTAATTCACCACTTTTTGGATGATGGTTGCCATGGCTAACACTTCATTAAGAATCAAATTGTTTGTCGATTTGGAATTCTATAATCATTAACAACAAATCAAGGAGCCATCTTTATCGGTAAGAAAGTTGTTGAGTACACTAAGTTAAGACAAATTAAGTTATTGACATCAACACCTTATTATATGCTTAAGCAAATGTCCAAATGGAAGCAGTCAATAAAAGTTGTCATCAACTTGATTAAGAAGTATATTGACTGGAAGCCTAGAAATTGGCATAATACACTTAAACAGATTTTATGGATATACAAAAATTCACCAAAGCAATTGACAGGAACTACTCATTACAAGTTAGTATGGCATAATGTCATGCTGCCTGTCGAAATCAATATTCAATCAGTTTGTCTATTAAAGCAAAATGATTTACTAATTGAAGATTATTGGAATGCTATATTTGATGAATTAAACCAGTTAAATGATGAGCAATTGTTGGCATTAGAACATTTCATTCGACGGAAAGAAAGGATCGTAATGTATTACGATGGTTGAGTTAAGTATAAATATTTTAAGATTAGTGATTTAGTTTAGAAAGTTATATTGCCTATTAATCAAAGTGGTCGAAGCTATAGCAAATGATTGCCAAATTGGGATGGTCCTTACACAGTTGCTAAAGTGTTTAGTGGAAATGCCTATAGCTTAATCGATGTCAATATAAGGCAAAAACTTCAAGCAGTTAATGGCAAGTGTTTAAAACAGTATAAACCAGCAATATACGAAGTAAAAGTGTATTAAAACTTGTCATTATATTCTAAACAGCCATAAAGGTCGATCCATTACATTTCAAAAGTGTCGGCTATAGTAGCCAATATTGACAAAAAAATACATTCAAAATTGTCCCTACTGGCTAATTGTCTAAGTACATAAAAAATACAAGAGTTAAAGAATAGACTTGTTAAGAATAAACTTTTTTCTCAAGCCTTCCCAATTCTTCTGCATGATATTCTACTTCGACAAGGCCGAAGTATAGACAATATCATTTTCTCTTAATTCTGTCAAAAGTGTAGAACCTTCTGCCACCCACTTCTAAGCTTCTCCACAAAGTTTTTGCTTTTCATCCATGCAAAGGTCAGGAGCCTTTTTGAAATTTTCTTGCTTTGTTAGAAGCTCCTAAAATTGGTTTCTATATTAGCTAAGTGTTTCTCTCATTCGACAGTCTTTGTGTCAATGGTAGCCTACCTTTGTTTTGCTTTAGTCACTTGAGCTACCAAACGACTTCTTTACCTTGAGCGCTCATTGTAGGTAGACATGGTGTCAACCAAAGGGGAATAATTGACATTTAAGTCAGCAACAATTATTTTTAGTTCCTAGAAAAATTTATGGTCAGGAAATTGTACCTTCACCTTGTGGCAAACATTGAGAGCAATTTGCAACTTGTGCTTCAGCTCTTGATCCTCAAAGAGTTGATTAAGTGGTATCTCAAAGAGTTACTCCAAGGCCAACATGGCTTCCTTAACATTGTCTAAAGATGAAGTAAGCTCGACAATAGTGATTAGCGTCGGTTCTGGGGTACTTCAAAAATTGGTAAGACCAATGGGTCATTAGAGGCTTCTAGAGCAACATGGGTGATTTCAGTGGGACGGTTGACAACCATTAGTGAAGTGCCATCCTCGAGTTCCAAACTCTTTATTTTGACATCTTGAGGGGCAAGAGGCATAGTATTTGGAGTGCTTTCTCTTGAAGGTACTTTAGGAGGTGCATTTTTGGTCAATATTGACACGACCTTTTCTATTTTCTCCTCTTTATTTCGACTAAGCCTAAAAAGGCTGGTGAGTTGATGTCAAAAGTAATGGGAGTTTGTTGTTTATCTTGAATAACAAGTAAAGGCAACAATTAGTCAAAAGCCAAAAGAAAATTGATAAAGCATATAACTTGACCAAAGATTACCTTAGCAATTGGTGATCTCCATGTTGCTTTTGACACAAATGGTTGGGCCTTTGGAAGGTGAATAGGCATTGCAGCCTTTGACTTGTCACGATTGGCAAAAGTCTTTGCCTTGTTAGACTTTGTCTTTTTTGGGGATAGGTTTGACGAAATCTTCATCATCTTCGTCCTCGACATCGATTGGTTCAGGGACCAAGATTTGCCTGACAAAGACACAAAGAAAAGAAAAAGTGTCAATATAAAAAAAGTAACAAAGTCAAAATTAAAGGCTTTACCTAATAACGACTGACAAATCACCCTTGTACTCAATTGATCCAATCACATGCATGCAAATGCATGTAGTTGCTGGTAAAAGTAACTTGATATTTGTCAAGGGAATCAATCACTTCAGCAACTCCAAAAGGAGCTGTCGGAATGGGAATTGACATTAGACAGAAAGAAGTAAAATAATGATCAGGGTCAACATTGGATTCGACGTCAAAGCATAAAAGAATTTCCAAAGGCATTTGTCTTGATATTCTTTTTCTTTCTATCAATAACTCCAATTCCTTAGTTATTTTGGAAGCATGTTGAGGATCCTACTTGATATTATAAAATTTTTCAAAAGCTATAATTTCTTGTAGATATATACATTTCGACTTGGAAGGTGTGCCCTCTATAGTCGTAGTGGTCATTTGGTTAAAGCAAGTATTTAAATTTGGCAACAAATGTTGATAGTAGCATTCCCACCATTCGACAAAATTAGGAGTTGGGAAGCTGTTGGTAGTGAAATTAACAGGCATGAAAGATTGTGCTGGTCTTTGCAGGAAAGAAAGAAACCATGAACATTAAGATACAAAGCTTCAATTTTCGGTAACAAAAGGCTGAGATAACAACACGTTTTTTGGCCAATAGTGTGAGGAATGAGAATTTGGTTTTTTCTAGGTTTCTAATTTTTGTCTTGAAGGGTCAGAAGCAAGATAAACCCTATCTTTGTAAGCTGGAGCTTCAACATGCGACACCATAGGAAGTTTTATGGAAAAACTTGGGTTGGTGTCAATGAAGGAAGCCATGGAAGAGAATAAAAGGGAGAAATTCAGAAACTGCAAAGTTTTACCAGAAAAAAGGAGTGGGTGAAAATAAAAAAATGGTTTTACCTATGGCATATTTATAGGCTAAAAGACTTTTTATGGAAGTTCAAACTTTCACCTTCTCAAATTTAATTTTGAATTTCAAATATCAAATAAAATCTAGTAATAGGATAAAAATCTCACCAATGCTATTCCCAGAAGGACACATCTATTTAACAAATGGTAATTATTACATCCATTTCCTAAGGGATTTGAATCCAGCTATCACATTAAAGGTTAATCACCATAAAGGCAAAAACGTTTTTGTATTCTGTAAAGCGTTCCAAAAACATCTATTACAAGCTGTTGAAAGGAATGTTGCCAAAAAGCGTTTCAAATAACGTCAAAGATAACATTGTCAAAATAAAATTCTCTTTTTCCTCCTCACTTCGTCAAAAGTTAATTTTCGAGGGGCATTTGTTGGGGTCAAAATTAGTCATTTCGATAAATATAGAAAGTAGGCAATACAAAGCCACTAAAAGGACTAAGTTTCAAGGATCTGTTGAAGATAGTGATCGATAAAGTAGCCAATTGACATCAATAATATTTTGACAATCGGTTCAGCCAAGATCACAAAGTCAAAGAAGACCATGTTGACAGAAACCAAGTGTCAGAAGACAAGTGGATTAGAAAAAAGAATAACAAGCAAATTGTGAAGTTTCAAAAGCAAAGTTCCAAATTGATGTTGTAGTAAAGCTATGCATGAATATCGAAGCCATGCAAGTGAAGTTTGCCGATGTCGAAGCTTATGATTGATGAAGAACAATTTGCAAGCTGAAAGGAGATCATAGTGGGATTCATCACTAAACATAGGTAATTCCCAAGGTTGATGCTGAAAGGATAATAATGTGGCATCATGGGGAATTTATAAGCTAGAAAAAAGAAAGAAACCAACCATTACTTGGGGTGGTTACAACATAGAAAGCCATGTGGAAAATTAAACACATGTTGGAAACTGCATGGTTGCCAGGTGGCAACATCTTAGGGGCTATAGAGTTTAAAATTTAGGTGCCAAAGGAAGATACTAGTTACATATAAATAGAAGATTGAATTATGTTTAACAGGCTGGTCCATCTACTTACAACACATCCTATACATCCTATAGTTTTTAAGTTCCCAATATGACGATCACAGATTGATGGTTTGATGAGTCATCAGTCAAGTATAGCTGTCACTTTCAATTCACATCTCTCTCTATGTTTTAGTATGTTTATCATTCATGTAATATGTACCTTTTACATTCTAGTTAATGTAATTCAAATTCTTTCAAGTTCATACATGTTCTTTTGTGTTCTTCGTTGTTCATCTTTCAAATGCTTTCTTTATTCCACCTTTCACTTGTCTTCAAGGTTAATTTTCATAAATTTTACCTTTCTGTAGGTTTCTTTTAATCTTTCTCCAACTTTGTGCAAATTTATGCTTTTTTGCATTTTGTTTGTTCTTTGAGTTCTTTAAAGTTCATGCATTTTCTACACTTTTTATGTTTTAATCTTCACTTTAACACACAACACTTCAAAGATGTTTTTGTCAACACATTGAATCTACATTAACATTTTTGACATTTATTTTCTGCAGTTTCTATTATGCTAGTTTACTTTCTGTAAGTTTACTTTCGATAATTATTTATCTTTTATGTCAAGTTTACTTTTCAGTCGAGTTTACTTTTAACATTTTCTTTCCGCTGCTTTACTTTCAGTAAGTTTTTACACTGTCATTTCATTTTCATTTTATTTACTGACTACATTTTTACTGACGCTTGACTGATCGACGGTTGCTTAATAATTTTGCTAATAACTAGAAACTTGAGGGTCTTAAGAGGAATCGATTTGCTTGCAGATATTAGATCTTGAATGAAAATGAGTAGGGAAAAAGTAGAAATTAATGCTTAACATATAACTCAACTGAAGAGATGATATATTAAAAGAGACAACCTTCCTCACATATGATCTTTGAAAGAAAGTAGAAATTAATGCTTAACAGATATTGTTCAAGTAATGCTCCCAATATGGGAAGAATATGTCCATTCAAAGAACTCAAGTGAGCCTATTATAATCAAGATTTTATCTTATAAGATTTTTCTTGATGAGGTTTTTAATGAGGCAATTTTCATAAAATAGATATTATACTTTTTTCCTTCACTATGATTTTTTTTTTCTCATTAGATTTTTTTCTATTAAAATATCTACAACTATTATGTTATCATGGTTTAAATTTGAACTAATCATTTGGATTAGGATTACATTATAAGGAGGATTTTATCAGATAAAGACAAAAATTAATTTTAGTTTTAATTACCTCAATCTTGAATTATAAATATCCCATTGGGTGCATATTGTTACACACTCTTTTAATATTAATTAATTACCTTTTTTACTATCTCTTTTCTTCTTCTACTCTTCTATGTCTCTTGGATTTTTGACAATTATTTTATATCAGGTACCACTTTAATGAAAATAGATGGATCTTATCAAATTTTTTAATCAAACTTATCAAATTTGACAAGAGAAAAACATCGATTATTGTTTTTTAATTGGATTGGTTAATCCAATCTGCGTTGTACAAATAAGAAAAAGATAGTCTTACATTTTTTTTAAAAGTGTATTATTGTTTACATCATTTTTAATAGATATAATTAAGTGAGAAAAAGTGATAAAAAATATGTATAATAAATAATATTAAATAAAGTTGTAAAAATAAATATATATATTATTTGATATAAAAATATAAGAATTGATACAAATATAGATTGCATAAAAATTTATCAAATTTTTATGTTTATTTTATTTCTTTGTCTTTTATACTATCTTTGGATTCTTTTCTTCTTCACTCTTTTTCGTTGTTTTGATTTGGGAACATGTTTGGTATGACTTTTTTATGTTATCTAACAATTTTTTTACACATAAAAGCTGTTACAGTCATTTTGAAGTATGTTTGGGTAATATTGCACAAAGCTTCTTGATGTTCAAATTGTGTACGATAATAATTTTTGAAAAAAAAAGTTAACGTTTGAGCTATTTTATAAAAAGTTATTAAAATTATTTTTAAAAATAAGATATAAATATTATTTTATCTTTAATCAAATAATTTTTTTAATCAATTAAATAATTTTTAATCATTTTATATATATTTTAATAATTTAATATATAAAAATAAATTTATATAATCTAAATAAAATAAATTAACTTAAATTACTTTTTAATTAACATATCTAAATATAATTTTTTTCTTATAATTATTTATAACAAATTTTTTATATAATAATCAATTATTAAAATAATCTAATTTTTACAACTATTCTAAATATACATCACAAATTCAACAATGCTATAATTCAACGCCTCATGCTATCAGTCAGTGGAAAAATCTAGATGCCTATGATTTCTTTGGTGACCCACCACCAGTGTACCATATCATCTGGTTCGCCGCAAAAGCTTGCCAAATCACAAGGCTACAGCCATGCCTAAACAAATGTAAAGCAAACGTAAGTTTGGCTTTGCTTGTGTGGTTGGGCAAATGTCTCCCATGTTTGATGTTCAGCTTTCGTTTTCATGCGACTAAGCACCCATCATTTTGTGTTCTTTTTCATCAACTGTGCTTTGTTTTGTAGCTCCTCACTTGTGAAGATTGTGCATTTTCAACACTATCTGTCTTCATCCTTACACCTAAATCTGTTTGCATGCACATTTTGTCCGTAATAATGCAGAAATTAACAATTAAAGAGCATACTTCTAATATATGTTCATATACTTTTTGAATTAAAGTGATATAGATTATTAATGTAAAGAGTTTTATATTGATATTTATTAATATTTTAATACATATATTTTTATTTTTTAGTGATATAGATTATTAATGTAAAGAGTTTTATATTGATATTTATTAATATTTTAATACATATATTTTTGTTTTAATTAAAAAATAAAAATAAATATTAATTTATTAAAATATTAGTGAATTTTGATTTTCTAATTTTAAAATAACTTAAAGTGATTTATTTGAATAACTGTCTGTTTTAGCCAAGTAAATTGAAGAAGGGCTAAAACAAAATGAAACACTTCCAACGTGTTTAATTAAGAATGCAGTGAAATCTTAGATAATAATAAAAATAGAAATAATACAGTGAAGGATAAGATATTTTAGGCCGACCCTCATTCAAAACCGTAGATGTGTTAATCATAAGTACAGAAATATAAATGAAATAAATCGCAAAATATTTTATGAAATATCGTCCAAGTGCATCTTGGATCCATCAAGTACTCAGAATCTAGAAAAGCGGTCCGTTGAGTTTACCAAAGTGGCTGGTCAAATGAATGAAATTACCACAATGGAATCAGTGATAACCAATCGAAAGCAATAAAAAAATTGAGAAATATCAGAAGAAGAAGGGTATTGTTGAAATTAAGTCGAAAAAAAGGAGCGACAAAGGAGGAAAGGGTTTAAATATCAGAAAAAGAGAAAGTATCATCAGCTCTCACGGACCCCAAGGGCTTGTCTCACACGAGCCGTGTTTCCACGCGATAACGCACGGGACAACCTCTTTAACCCGAGCCTAATCAATCATATTGCGCCACGTGTTCGTCACAGTTGATATTAGTATCTGAGAGTTTGAGTCATGAGTGAGTGAATGAACCAACCGCTATCGTTCATCCGTTCACATTCACACTGAGTTCGAAGCGCGAAGAAAGAAGCTCTCTCTCCTTCATCGTCTTCCTCTTACACCATAGATTTTCCTTTTCCTTTTTCATTTCCATTCTCATTTTCATTCTCTCACAAGATTTCGATCGCACACAACTCCCAACTGAAGCTAGTTTTAGCTTTCAACGATTGAAGAAGGTTTCTTTTCCTGTTTTCTAACGATTTCACGAATTTGACCTTTTCTTTTCCTGCATATCATTTTCGCATCGTAATATTTTTCGAAACTCAGATTCTTTTCTAACTAACTCAATGCTTGATATTTGTTGATTTTGAATTTGAGCAAGTGATGAATAGCGATTAGCGTTATCTTGTTTTAGAAATCATGTTACTTAACGCATGTTGATGCTGAGGTTTGATTTGTGTAGACAAAGGAGTGGATCCAAAAGTATGAGTAATACCTTGAGCCATAGTATCTTCCACCAGACTTTGCTTTGTCAAACGGTTGCTGAATATCAAAGTAAGGTTAATCCTTGTGGCATCACTTTATTCCAAGCTGCGAGCGTGAACAAAGGATCGCGGCAAGCGAAGAAGTTTCTGCTTTCTACAAATTTTCGCGGGAACAGATTGTGTGTGAGGAAACGGAAACTAGACATGGGAAGGCACCGACACGCCGAGGCTATTCCACGTGCTGTGCAAACCACGATTCCGGCTTCTGAGGTAAGCCCCAAGCAGCAAAACAAGTTGATCGTGGTTACATCGTTTGGATTTTTTGAATGCGATTTTTTATGCTGTTAAGGAAATCTTATTGGCATCTGGTAATTTTGAATGCAACTCTGTAAAAATGCTACGAGGTGCAAGCTCAAGTTCTCTTTTCTATGAGGGAAAAGCAATAGGAATGTTTTATTTCTTAAGTGCAATGTAAATGCTGAATCATGTTAAAAAAGGGGTGGCGTGCATTTTCTTGCGCCTGTCTGAATCCCTTCCAATGTTATTCCATGTAATCTGGCTACTAAGATTTGGTAGTATTTGGAATTTTGTATCCAAGAAAAGACTAGTTCAATCTTGAGAACGTTTCAAACAGAACATTTGACCCTTATATGTGAGAATGGCTGAATCTTAAAAATAACAAGAACCTGTTGATAAAAATAACAATAACATTTGACCCTTGAGGTGTTAAATACTTATGTCTAAGACAGTAGCATGTTTTTCTACTAGTTATTTGAACACGTTACCTTTCTGATCCTGGTTTGCTCAATAGCTTCCTAACACAAGTTATTGATAATGGTTTCCTCTATATAAGATTTAAGGCGCACTTGCATGCATAAAATTTTAATCAATATGCCAATATCTGTCTTTGCTTGTCTGTTTTTATTAACTTGAATTGAATGTTGTATTAACTGCATTTTTGGCCCTGGAGCAGCTTGCAGGGAAGTTCAACCTTGGTGGAAATATTGAATTGCAGGTATTCAACTGGCCTAAAATATTGAATTGTATTTATGAATTATAAATATGAGATTGTAGTAATCTATTAGGTAATGGATGCTTGTATTCCATGGAGCAGGTTGGTGTTAGTTCTTCAGCACCAGGAGCTACAACACAAGTAGATATTCAGGTTTCAAATAGTAGTGGCTCTCTGCTTTTACATTGGGGAGTTGTTCGTGATAGGCAAGGGTATGTTCAGTACTAGTTTATTAAGTTATTTCGATATTCCTAAAGTATTTTAGGTGTTTGGACTAGTTAATAATAACCTGTAATCTACCTTGTAACTTGAAGGAGTATTTTTCTCTTGTACTTATTTCTTGTTTTCAGGAAATGGGTTCTTCCTTCTCGTTGCCCAGATGGAACTAAAGTTTATAAGAACAGAGCTCTTAGAACTCCTTTTGTGAAAGTAAGTTTCCAATAATAACTGCAAAAGAGAAAAGGTTTCCAGGAATATTGATAGACTGACTTGACTGATTTAAATATAGATTTAATTATTGTTTGACTATTTATTCTTTTACTTTTCTGTTATTAGTCTGGCACAGGATCCTTTCTTAAAATAGAAATTGATGATCCTGCTGCACAAGCCATTGAGTTCCTTATACTTGATGAAACTCAGAATAAGTGGTGCGCTTTTCATAATCTTGTTTCTTCCTCCCCTATATTCAATTCACAGTTTTATGGTAAAATTGAACATAGTTATTTGCTTTTTTTTTTTTTTTTCTAAGTACAGGTTTAAAAACAATGGTAAGAACTTTCACATCAAGTTACCAGTAAAAGATAAGCTAGTTCAACAAGTTTCAGTTCCTGAAGACCTTGTACAGATTCAAGCATATATTAGGTGGGAACGAAAGGGTAAGCAGATGTACACTCCAGAGCAAGAGAAGGTCAGTAATCCAGTGGTGTTCATGTGTTGCATTTGGCTACAAATTTTGCAGTTTGCTTCCTACTTTGTTTCTTTCAGCTGATTCTTTCTACGAATTCCCTACTTTCCATTTAGTTTGTTTTACTCTCCAATTTCATTGCTACATTGCTTTGCTGGTTTACCTTTGGAGAATATATCAAATTTGTTCTTTTGAATTATAGCTGGGGTATGTGTCCTTGATTATGCATGCCATAAAAACCTCTGAAAAATATTAATGCTTTGCATTCTCCTATTAATGCTGTGCTTTTGTGAGCTTATGTATTCTTTAGCTTTACTGCTATTCCCAGTTGTGATCCTTATTTAGGTTGGTTCTAGGATCCTTTCCAACGGGATTTAAAACCCACTCTCTGGTGTTTGTCTTTAGCTTCCACTTGTGGTGGAGAATAAAACTACCAGAAGCAGCATCCCGTTATTCTCTAACATGATATAGAGATAAGAAGATTATTTCCTTGTGCCTGTCATATAGGCACTTTCCCTGTAAGTGCCTGTTGCATGGACATTTTTGTCTACAAGAGTGCTTTTTTTTTTTTACAAAATTACACTTTGAACATCCACGCTTTATAGCATAATAACCACTCTAAAAAAGTTGATAATTGTGTTACAGAGATTGGTTATTAGATTGATGTTTCTTCTACATTCAGTTTTGTAATGAAATAACCAGCTGTTAGAACATGGTGACCATTGTTGTAGTGTGGTTATTCAGTTAAGAAGTGTGATTATATGAGGGCAAGTTAATTTGGAAAAGGATAAAGCAATAAACACACCTGCAGGGAAAGTTTGTGCACAACAGACATTGGGAATTATTTACAGAATTTTATTATTATTCGATTTTTTATATAAAATCACTGTTTCCCTAATCTTTACATTGTCGTCTCTAAGATTCCAATAATTCTCTACACAAAATTGATAAATTAAAAAAAAGTGAGGAGGAAGGGGAGGGGGGAGAGAAGCTTTACTGTATTTGATTCCTTGTGACAGGAAAATACATGTTCTAATTTTTTGTAGAAATTTGATAATTACAATACCTTCCTTTGGTTTTAGGTTTATGATCACAATCTGTACTGTATGGTCCATGTGTAGATAATCCAAGCTGATATGGGAAATGGCTTTTATCACAATGCTGTCATTCTCTTGTAGTTGTTGGAATTCGATGGAACTGTTAGCTTGATATAGCTTAAGTCAGAACTAATGCATTTTGTCTGCTCAGACACGATGTGTATATGATTTTTCCCTCTATTATGTTAGGACGAATATGAAGCAGCTCGAAGTGAACTATTAGAGGAAGTAGCTAGGGGTACTTCTGTACAAGACCTCCGTGCAAGGTTAACAAACAAAACTAATGCCACTGAAGTAAAGGAGCCTTCTGTTTCTGAAACAAAGACCATCCCTGATGAACTTGTACAAATTCAAGCTTTTATACGCTGGGAGAAAGCTGGGAAGCCTAACTACTCTCCTGAACAACAACTTGTAACTTTATAATATTGTTTCTGATTTCCCCCTTTTTTTTTTAGCACTACTTAGATTGTCAAAATTATACTCATTTTATTGCTTTAAGTATCTAATGAGACTTGTCTGCACTCATTGCTTAATTGACTTAGGTGGAATTTGAGGAAGCAAGAAAAGAATTGCTAGCTGAGCTTGAGAAGGGAGCCTCTCTAGATGAGATACATAAGAAGATTATCAAAGGAGAGATACAAACTAAAGTTGCCAAACAATTGAAAACCAAAAAATTCTTTCGTGCTGAAAGAATACAGAGGAAAAAAAGAGATTTGATGCAGCTTATCAACAGAAATGTCGCCGGAAGTATAGTTGAACAATATATTGATGCTCCAAAGGCTTTGACAGTAATTGAACGTTATGCCAAGGCAAGGGAAGAATGTGATGGGGGTCGTCTTTTGAATAAGACAATTTACAAGCTTGCTGATATTGATCTTCTGGTGAGACAATTTCATCAAATATATGTTTGCTTCCCTCTTCTTCTCTTTCTGCTATCGGGCCTTCTTTTGGTGATGATCCTAATTTTGATAGTCTTTCATATCTTTAAGGTCCTTGTTACCAACGAAGCTGGTAAGACGAAGATTCACCTGGCTACAGACTCCAAAATGCCTGTTACACTTCACTGGGCGTTATCTAGAACACCCGGAGAGTGGTTGGTGAGTTTGTTAGTTTGTTAACTCTAAAACTCACAGGAAGACTCTGGATGTTAAAATTGATTATCTGTTTCTTGTATCTATCTATGGGCATTTTATTTACTTGAAACACAATGGCAATCTTAGGTACCACCTGCAAGTGCTCTTCCCCCTGGTTCTGTTACTATGAATGAGGCTGCTGAAACACCTTTTAAAGCTGGTTCTTCATCTCATCCTTCTTATGAGGTGTCTACAAAATTAATCTGAAGTTGTATTTTTAATCTCTTTGGCCTTTGAGATCTGTGTTAAAAAATCTAATAATATCTATCAAATTTTCAGGTCCAATCCTTAGATATAGAGGTTGAAGATGATACTTTTAAAGGAATACCTTTTGTCGTTTTGTTAGGTGGAAAATGGATAAAGAACAATGGGTCAAATTTTTATATTGAATTTGATGGGAAGAAGCAGATACAAAAGGTTACACTTCCTGACATTGTAATAGCGATTCCTCTTAATCAACTTATCTTGGTGTATGTCAACTTGTTATTTTAATTGACTAGAATTTTTTTTCCATTGAAAGGATTTTGGTGATGGCAAAGGTACAGCCAAGTTTTTGTTGGATAAAATAGCAAAAATGGAAGGTGAGGCACAAAAGTCCTTTATGCATCGGTGAGTAATCCCTTAAAAACTTTTACTGCTTTATTAAATTATTGTTATCTTTCATCAAATGCTAGAGATAAGGTTTTCGTACAGGATCTTAAGAAAACTTGATTTTCTAGTACTTTTGTGGCAAAACATGTACTTAAAGACTGGCCCAGGGCCTCCAACGGATAGTTGTATTCTTAAAGGAAAATTGAACTTCCTGGGCCACCAATGCCAAATACTATGTCTTTGTGTTATGTGCATGTATATATCAAAGATGAGTTGCCTTTAATCTTTTCTCGAGGTACTGAGTTGCTTTTGGCTTGTTGAAAATATTCATGACCGAAGTATTGGAAATTAGCATTTTTATTTGATTTTTGGTATCCATGAAAGAATTAATCTTAGATCTATCTTCTTTGGAATCATATTATATAATTGCAATGTTGGAAATTGGAGACATCTATCACACTGTAAAAGGGAGAAGCTCATGAAGTTTAAGTGAAATGACTTGATTTTGATTGGATTGTGTTGATTTCGGTTTCCATGTAATTATGTCAAGTGATAGATGCTTGTGCAAATCGATAGAGGTACTAGTAACTTATCTAATTCTATCGGTATAAAATATGTACAACTTCTTGCATTTGTTTTTGAAGCTGAATTTTGGCTATATCATTTCTAATATGAAACCTTTTATATGTAATGAAATTTTAATGGAGAAGTAGGTCACCTATTTTCTGATAGCTTTTTTAAATTTTATATTTTGTTAAGAAGATAAAAGAATATCTAATTGGTTCAGCTTATCACCACCTTCACATAATGCTTTTGAATTTGGCTTATTTTCTATCTTTTTCTAGTGTCATAGATTTCAAAGTGCAGCTCCTAATTAGAATTATCAGCTCTTGATGAGTGTGTGTGTGTGTGTGTAGTAAAAGATTTGTTAGCCAATACCAAAGGGATGAATTAGTTAAAGGAAAGCCAGTTTGCTACTTTGTCATGTGAGAGTAGTGGTCACAGTCTAGTCCACAACTGCAATTTTTCATGGGGTCATAGATATGACCTATTGTTAATTATGAGATGATAAATTATCCTAATGATTTTTTTTTTTATATTGTCGAAGAAAAATTTAACCTCCTGCTTGTTTAAATTTGATTTTAGGTTTGTTATATATAAAACCATTCATGAGTCTTTACCTAACAACTTAAGCTTTTAGGAGAGTTGGTCATTGACATGGTATTAGAGCCTCTATGACCATGTGGTCATGAGTTCGATCTTTGCTGTCCCTATTCTTATAAATAAAAGTTGAATTTCAGCACAAGGTATGGTGGCCTTGTCCATTGTTCATGCTTTAAGCCCAAAGGACTCTTGCGTGAGAGGGTGTATGAGATATAAAACTGTGTAAAAAGGTATTCTGAATGTTATTATTGAATCAATCTTAAAATACAATCACTAATCTGAATATATAGCCTAAGCTCTAACTAAAGGGCCATGACTAATGGGCCTAATACAAAAAAGGCTAATAATTTACATAGGCTAATAATTACATATTTTACAACACTCCCCTCTCAAGCCGGTGGTGAATGTATATCTATCATTCCCACTTGCAAGTAAGTTGGTTTGAATCGTTCTATTGGCAAGCCCTTTGTTAACACATCTGCTAGTTGGTGCCCGGATGGGATGTAGGTCGTTGTTATTAATCCACTATCCAATTTTTCTTAATGAAGTGTCGGTTTATCTCAATGTGTTTTGTCCTCGTCATGTTGAACAGGATTATGAGCAATGCCGATAGCCGATTTTATTGTCACAAAACAACTTCATAGGTCCTCATACCTTATCTTCAAGTCATCAAGCACAATTTTCATCCATAATAGCTCACAAATTCCTTGTGCCATGGCTCTAAATTCACCTCAAAGACTTGATCTAGCCACTACATTTTGCTTCTTATTTCTCCAAGAAACAAGATTCCCACACAAGAAAGTGCAATAACCGACGTGGACCTTCTATCACTCACCGAACCCGCATAATCTGCATCGATAAGCCTCCATAGTCAAGTTTCCACCTCTTTTGAACAAGAGTCCCCTCCTGGAGTGGCTTTGAGATCTTGCAACACGATCTACACAACTGCAAGTGTCTCACCCTGGATCATGCATGAACTGGCTCACAACACCGACGCATAAGCTAAATCGGGTCTAGTGTGTGCTAAATAAATCAACTTTCCCCACTAGTCTCGATATTGGACCTTGTCAACCTTGGCACTCTCCTCTTCAAGGCTCATTCTATGATTTTGCTCAATGGGAACACCTGTGGTTTACATCCCGCTTGCCCGTTTCCTTCAAAAGATCAAGCACATACTTCCTTTGAGAAATGAAAATGCCTTGTTTTGAGTAGGCCACTTCAATCCCAAGAAGTACTTAAGTTTCCCAAGGTCCTTCATCTCAAACTCGCAGATAATTTTTCCTTGAGCAATTGTCTCTCAACCTGGATCATCTCCAAGCGTGATAATAATATCATCAACATAAACAAGAAGTACAGTCACTTTTCCTCCCTTTGAATGTTTGAAGAAAAGTGTATGATCTCCTTGACTTTGCTTGTAGCCTAGGCACACCATTGCTTTTGTAAATCTTCCAAACCATGCTCGAGGAGACTGCTTTTAACCCATATAAAGCCTTCCTCAATCTACACACTTTGTTTTCTCCACTTGTGGGACCAAATCTGGGGGAATCTCCATGTACACCTCATCCTCTAAATCTCCATGCAAGAAAGCATTTTTAACATCAAATGGTGATTTAGTTCCCACCCGTAAATGGGCAGCAAGAGAGAGTAAAAATACGAACATGTGTTCATCTTTGCCACAGGAGCAAACGTCTCCTCATAATCGATGCCATAGGTCTGAGTATATCCCTTTGCCACTAGCCTTGCCTTGTATCGATCAAGAGTGCCATCTGATTTGTGTTTGACTGTATAGATCCACCTACAACCAACTAGTTTCTTGCCTCCTGGCCTCTCAACAATTTCCCAAGTTCCATTTCTTTCAAGTGCTTTCATCTCCTCATCCATAGCTTGGACCCAATTTGCATCTTTTAGTGCCTCTTGAACAGATGTTGGGATTCTCACAGAGTCAACTGCTATAATAAAACTTTGATGCTGCAGGGAAAGGTGTTTAGAGGAAACAAATTGGGAAATAGGGTACTTGGCACAAGACCTTTTCCCTTTCTCAAAGCAATTGGTAAATTATCCGGATCAAGGTCAAGAGTATCGAAATCTGAGAATCGAAATGGGAAAAATATTTTCAATTTACCTCCGGTTCGGACAGTTGAAGTTGTTTCTGGACCAGGTTGGGTTTTTCTCTCCTCTGATACACTAATGTTGGCTCACTAGCTTTGTTCTTCACTGGCGCTGAAGGTGGTGATTCCTGCAAAACAGATGGAGGAACAGGAACAGAACCATAAACAGGAGACTCTAAAGCAGGTGAAACAGGTGACACAGGTGACTCGGGAACAGGTAACTGAGGAACATTTAACTGAGGAGCAGGTGGCTTAGGAAGACAAGGAGCAAGGATGAGAAACTCGGACTCAGATTCCAAAATCATTCAAGATTGCTCTCCCCTTTTGAAGCCGAGGGGGAGTGAAGAACGACACATGTTCATGGAAGGTGACATCCATAGAGACAAAGTACTTACGACTGGGAAGGATGATAGCATTTGTACCCCTTTTTGTTAGGTGACCATGCTTAATAGTTTTTAACCATGCTTGGTTGGGCTAAACCTTAAGTGCATAACCCGTAAAGACACACTGACCGCACGAGAATCCAACTTAGTTCGATGGATTATGTTTATGAACATGAACAAAGGCAACACAACCAAATACCCGCGACTCAAGACTCGCATGATACGAATCGTAAGGAAAGTGTGAGAGCATAAACCGAATTAGACCGACATTACCTAGAACACGAGATGGTATCCGATTAATCGGATAGGCAAAGATGAAGATCAATTCTTCTCCCCATATGACTTTGGGACTCACATTTGGAAGAGAAGGGCTCGAGTGACTTCAAGTAAGTGGCGATTTTTCTTTTCTTTCATTGCAACCCCATTTTGTTGCGGGGTGTCAACACATGTAAATTCATGGATGATGCCCAAAACTATTAAAGCTTGAAAGACTATGATTGACATATTCTTTTCCATTGTCTCGAACGTAATCTTTTAATACATTTCCCAAATTGTGTCTGTACCATATGATAAAATTGAGTAAACAAGAGGGTACTTCGATTTATCCTTCATCAAAAAAAGCCAAGTCACTCGAGTACATCATCAATAAAGGAAACAAACCATCTCGCACTGTAAATGTTAGAAATAAAGGCGGGTCCCCAAACATCGAATGTATAAGATCAAATGGTTCGACACTTTTATTAAAACTAGAGGGAAAAGTAACACGATGGTGTTTAGCAAAGAACGACAGACGTCACACTTAAAAGACTCGACACGGCCAACCTTGTAAAAACAAGGACGGGAACATAGACTTAATAAGAGAAAATGGAGGATGACCAAGACGCTATGCTTGAAGCCGGACACGTGATGTAGGGGAATGAGACTCGAATGAGACCGGAGACAGGAAGACAACACCTTCCGACCGTCCCTTTCATCGTACGTATAGTACAAACCTCCCTGTTCCTTAGCAACTCCAATCGTCCTCCCGTGGTAAGATCCTCGAAAAACACAATGAGAAGGGAAAAATGTTCTTGCACAATTTTGGTCTCGAGTAAGTTTATGAATAGAGATCAAGTTATTGGAAAGTCTGGGGAACATGAAGCACATTTTTCAATTTTAACGAGAATTGAAGTTCAATATTCCCAGAACCAACAATAGGGTTATGAGATCCATCAGGATCAATCCATAATGTAAGAGAGACTAGAAGAGGAGACATAAGAGGAGAAATGTTTGGAATGAAATGTCATGTGATCAATGGCACCAGAGTCAATAATCCATGCATCCCGAGGGATAGTAGCAGATGCATAAGACTTCTTACCATTCATTGCCCGAGAACAATATTTAAGAGGCTTACTAATATAGTCTTCTCTAGGTTTAGACATCGAATACGGGGTATTGAGAAGAGGTGTCTTTGTCGGGAAAGAACGAATGCACAGCTTCAAATGACCCACGAAAAAGGTTCTCCGAATCCTCCGATCGCGGTTTGGACCTCTCAAACGGACCGAGGAAGGTCCGACGGTGCTGCTATGGTGAAAAGCGCGCGACCGAAATAGATTCACTGACCAAGGGATAGGCTCGGTAGGCGGCGCGTGACACACACGCGCCCGGAGATGGCGAGGTGAGACTGTGGAGGCGCGTCCATGGGCCGTTGGCGCGATCTTATGGGTTCTTTGCCGCTTTTGGACGGCGAACCCGATGGTGGGGTCAATTCACCGGCGCGAGATAAGCGATAGGCGGCGGTGAACGGAGGCCGAATGGGACACCTAACGGCGGCGGACGGCGGGAAGAACGGAGCGCATGAACAGGGCTAAGACCATCCAAGTGAGGTCTAATGGGCAAAAAGGGCACAAAGAAGGTGCCGAAGTTGCACCGAAGGCGGAAAAAAATCCGCAATGAAGGCGGCTAGGGTTTTTAGCGGAAGCGAGACCCCAAGACCGGAGTCTCTGATACCATGTGTAAAAAGGTATTCTGAATGTTATTATTGAATCAATCTTAAAATACAATCACTAATCTGAATATATAGCCTAAGCTCTAACTAAAGGGCCAGACTAATGGGCCTAATACAAAAAAAGGCTAATAATTACATAGGCTAATAATTACATATTTTACAACAAAAACCATTCATGAGTCTTCACCTAGCAGCTTAAGCTTTTGACAGAGCTGGTTTTTCTTAGAATTTGAAGAATATAAACTCTGTATATTATTGCTTAAACTAAATATTTACAAAGAGAATATATATAGGGAGCTATACATTTAAACTAGTCCCTAGAAAACAAACTAATCAAGCTTAGAAAATAAGCAACAATAAAGCACGAAAAACAATGTAAACGTGGGAACAAAACAGGAAGCCACCGTCCAACCCAGTTCCATCGTCCAACTCAGTTTTCCACACTCCCCCTCAAGCTGGTGAATATGCATTCTCCATTCCCAGCTTGAATACAATCGTCTGAAATACTGGACTACTCAACCCTTTTGTAAGTACATCAACAAGCTGATCTTGTGTAGACACATAGGGTGTACAAATTAAACCACTCTCCAGTTTTTCTTTGATAAAATGTCTATCAACCTCAATATGCTTTGTTTGATCATGTTGTACTAGATTATGAGCTATGCTGATTGCAGACTTGTTATCACATTAAAGTCTCATCAGACCATCTCACTTGATCTTCAGATCTTCAAGAATAATCTTTAACCATAGTAGTTCACACACACCTTGAACCATAACTGTGAATTCTGCCTCCGCACTAGATCGTGCTACCACATTTTGTTTTTTATTTCTCCAAGTCACTAGATTTCCACCAAGAAAAGTGCAATATCTTGTAGTTGATCTTCTATCCGCTAGTGATCCAGCATAATCAGCATCAGTGTATGCCTCAAGTACCACACCTCCATTTTCCTGGTGTTCCCTTAAGGTACTGTAATACTTGATATGCTACTCGCAAATGAGATTCTTTTGGACTTTGCATGAATTGGCTAATCACACTTATTGCATATGCTATATTTAATCGTGTGTGGGATAGATAAATAAGTCTTTCCACCAGATGCTGATACATTTCTTTGTCAACTGCAGCATCTTCCTCTGCTTATCCAAGTTTCATATTGGGATCTATAGGAGTACTTGCCGATTTGCATGCTGTATGACCTGTTTATTTTAGGAGATCCATAACATACTTTTGTTGGGAGATGATTATACCTTTCCTAGAATGAGCAACCACAATTCCAAGAAAATATTTCAACCTTCCTAATGCTTTAATTTTCAGCTCCTTGGCTAAGCACTGACTCAGAATATGTTTCTCCTTAGCATCATCTCCTGTTACTATTATGTCATCAACATACACCACGAGAGCTGTGACTCTCCGTAAAGGAGAGTGTTTAACAAACAATGTGTGATCCCCTTGGCTTTGTTTGTACCCCATAGCCAACATAATTCTAGCAAACCTTCCAAACCATACTCGCGGTGATTGCTTAAGGCTATATAAGGCCTTTTTCAACTTACACACACTATTAGCATGCAAATTCCTCCCATATCCTGGTCGGACCTCCATGTAGACTTCTTCTTCGAGATCTCCATATAAGAAAGCATTCTTGACATCAAACTGCTATAAATCCCAACCATAATTAGCTGCCAATGCCAATAATACCTAAAGTGTGTTCATCTTTGCAATTGGTGCAAAAGTGTCCCGGTAATCAATTCCATAAGTTTGGGTATATCTTTTGGCAACTAATCGTGCCTTATACCTCTCTATAGATCCATCTGCTCTATATTTCACAATATACACCCATTTATAACCCACAATTTTCTTCCCTCCCGGTAACTATATTAGCTCCTAGGTTTTATTCTTTTCCAATGCCTCCATCTCCTCATTCATGGCTTGTTTCCAATTTCCATTGGACAAGGCCTCAGGTGGGGTAGTAGGGATGACAATGGTATTTAGGCTTATAAGGAAGGCTTTATGGGATGGTGAAAAATTCTCAAAGGACAAGAAGTGTGAAAGAGGGTATAGTGGTCATTTTGTGCACTCTCTGGTTCCTTTTCTGATGGCCACTTATTCAACACAACATCCTTATCTCTGCAATACTATGCTTATGCTCTTGTTGGCTTTTAGCACCCAACATTCAGTACCATAAAGTATTGCGGGTCTTATAACTATGCAGTAAAATCTTCCTTTAAGCTTAAGGGGCACCTTGCGATCACAAATAACACTTGAAGTACTTCTCTATTTCATCCTCCCTGCTTGAATACTATGATTTACATCTCTCTCTATTTCTCTATCATTTTGTATGATAGATCCAAGGTACCTAAATCTTGTGACTTGTGGTATGGTATGATCTCTAATTTTCAGGCATGATTGTATAAAAGGAAATAATCATGCATTTTGAAAACAAAGGAAGTTTCCTAGGTTATTTTATTGAATTTAAACAGAGCTTGATTTTATTCCCCCCTTCTCTCTCTCTCTCTATCTATCTCTGTCTTTGGGAATTTCATTTATTAACTGATCATAGTATCATACTGTACATTCCCTGTCAAGTGCTTAGTCTCTGTTAGTGTTGTTTTAAGCATGATTGCTCATTAAAAGTAATAGACAATAACTTTGTTTTATTTGTTTTCCTATTCAACTGTAAATCCAACCATGATGCATTTCGCTGAACATAGTGCTAGTTGAATGAGGATTTATTGGCGCGTTGCTTTTTTTGCTTCTAATCAATCCATGACATGGTAGTTGAAAATTTGCTCTTTATCAAGTAATAGACAATAACTTTGTTTTATTTGTTTTCCTATTCAACTATAAATCCAACCATGATGCATTTCGCTGAACATAGTGCCAGTTGAATGAGGATTTATTGGCGCGTTGCTTTTTTGCTTCTAATCAATCCATGACATGGTAGTTGAAAAGCTCTTCATCAATATCTTACATAGCATCATTGCTGATTTAATGTGCTTACGAAAATATTTATTAGGATCTTACTTGTTCAGTTGGATCTGGGTTGACCACTCATGCACTTTTTTCTCAGATTTAACATTGCATCGGATTTGATAGATGAAGCCAAAAATACTGGTCAATTGGGTCTTGCGGGGATTTTGGTTTGGATGAGATTCATGGCTTCGAGGCAGCTCATATGGAACAAAAATTACAATGTGAAGCCACGGTAGACTTCCTATAAAATGTTTACTTCACTTGGTTTATGCACTTCTGAACAATAGAGATTTTTAACGCTTCTGGAAAAAAGCGATTATAAATCACAATATCTAACTTTCTGCTTTAGGTTTGGCTAGTTTATTGTCCTTTTTTTATTTTTTTATTTTTGTGAACAAGCTACTTCATTTACTATATATTTTAAGATCATGTCTTTTTGTCTGTGCTTGTTCCTCTCCTGATCACAAGTATTGCTTACCTATTGGAACAGTGAGATAAGTAAAGCACAGGATAGGCTTACAGATTTGCTCCAGAATGTTTATGCAAATTATCCACAGTATAGGGAACCTGTGAGGATGATCTTGTCTACTGTTGGTCGTGGAGGTGAAGGTGATGTGGGACAGCGGATTAGAGATGAAATCCTTGTTATCCAGGTAGATATGATTTTTATTTGCTTTTCTTTAGTGTCCACATATTTCCTTCCTGTCCACATGCATGGATCTTAAATTACATGGAAAATTTCTGTTTGACCTGCAGAGAAAAAATGATTGCAAGGGTGGAATGATGGAGGAATGGCATCAGAAGTTGCACAATAATACTAGTCCTGATGATGTTGTAATCTGTCAGGTAATGTAGTTGTTGATCTCTTCGTAATTCCTTATGGTTTGCCTCATCATCCTCACCTTTGATATTTTGGTAAATCTCTCCAGGCACTAATTGATTATATAAATAGTGACTTTGACATTGGGGTTTACTGGAAAACATTGAATGACAACGGAATAACAAAAGAACGTCTTCTGAGCTATGACCGTGCCATCCATTCTGAACCAAATTTCAGGAGAGATCAGAAGGAAGGTCTTTTGCGTGATCTAGGAAACTACATGAGGACTTTGAAGGTTGGATATGTTCCATATTTCTTTCCCTCATTGGTGGTCTTCTGAGAAAATTTTGTCCAATCCTGTGTTGCCTATCCTAGTGCCCTTGACATATTTGGCTTGTCTTGTGGATTATATTTTGCCAAGTGATGATTTTGGTTTGTTTACATCATATGCAGGCAGTTCATTCAGGTGCAGATCTTGAATCTGCTATTTCAAATTGTATGGGCTACAAATCTCAGGTAACAAGACTGTTAAGACTTCTGTTGCCCAGGGCACCATCATGTTCATATATTTTCAGGGATCTCCATGTTATTAATTTATATTCCATTGTTCTTCAGGGTCAGGGCTTCATGGTTGGTGTGCAGATAAATCCAGTGTCTGGTTTGCCATCTGGTTTTCCTGTAATGTTATCTAACTTCTTATGAAACTGTTTGTAATTCTGTTGTGTTTTCTGAATTATGAAAATTATTTATTTGATTTGTCTCAAGCAGGAATTACTTCAGTTTGTCATGGAAAACATTGAAGATAGGAATGCTCAACCGCATATTGAGGTTTATCATGCTCTGATATAGTCAATAATCATTTTTTGTTCGCATATATGCCCTAGACTTTCACATACTGATATGTATGTATATTTCTTTCTCATATTTTTGTGATAGGGTTTGCTAGAGGCTCGTCAGGAACTCCGACCATTACTCCATAAGTCCCAAAGTCGTCTGAGAGATCTTTTATTTTTGGATATTGCTCTTGATTCTGCAGTTAGAACAGCAGTGGAAAAGGGATATGAGGAATTAAACAATGCTGGACCTGAGGTTATTCCCTGTTATTCACTGTTTTGAGGAATTAAACAATGCTGGACCTGATGTTGCTCTTATTTACATTGTTATATATTATTTTAAAAGTTTTTTTTTAATAGAATAAATATGCAAAGATATAAAGTGTTAGGAGTTCAGGGATGAACAGAGAGAAAGGGCTTTATTCGTCCCTAATTTTATTGATAACAGAAAAGAAATGTACACAAAGGAGTCTACTCCTTTCACACTGGAATCTGTCCAGTTAAAGCAAAAAAAAAATAAAAGCTACCCTCTTCATAAACAGAGGTCCTATTTATGGAAGTTTGGGGTTACCAACTTCTGTTACAAAAACTGTCATAACTCCCCTAACAACTAAAACAGAAAACTAACTAACCAATAGCAGAAACGTAACTAATAGGTCAAAGGGTTAAATAGGTTTAATTCCTATTTTTACCCCTTTTCCTATAATACACTTTCAAAGTTCTAGCTGTATCATTATGCAATTCATCATGTCTAACAATACCTTCCCCCTCTAAAACAACCTTGTCCTCAAGGTTAAAATCTGGAAATTGAGTCTGAATGTTGGCTGTCTCCTCCCAAGTAGCTTCTTCAGGTTGTTTCCCTTGCCAATGAACTAAGACTTGAGGTACTGCATGCCCATCTTGTGTGATCACTCTACTGCCCAGAATATTAAATGGTTGGTAGTGCTCATTTGTGTCCTGTAACTCTACTGGCAGACTGGTTTCCACTGTATGGTTTCCTATTGCCTTTTTAAGTTGTGAGACATGGAATACCGGATGGATTCTTGCCTCCACAGGCAGCTGTAATCTATACGCAACAGCTCCAATCTTCTTAAGGACTTGATAGGGCCCATAATATCTAGCTGATAGTTTTGGATGCAGCTTGGTTGGCACGGACATTTGCCTATGTGGCCTGATTTTCAAATAGACATATTCCCCTGGCTGAAATTGAACTGGTTTCCTATGTGCATTTGCATATTGTGTCATTTGATCTTGAGCTCTTTTTAAGTGGAACTTCAATTGTGTTAGAGCCTCATCCCTATCCATGAGATCCTGTGCTACGGCCTCTACAAGAGTTTCTCCTGGGATAAACCGAGCCAAAGAGGGAGGTGGCCTTCCATAGACAACTTCAAAAGGGGTGCAGTGAGCTGAAGCTTGAAAACTTGTATTATACCAATACTCAGCCCACGGGATGAATTCAGCCCAAACTTTAGGTTGCTCAAAACTAAAACACCGAAGATAAGTTTCAAGAGTCCTATTTAAAACCTCCGTTTGTCTGTCGGTTTCAGGATGGTATGCTGTAGACATTTTCAGTTGGGTACCCTGCAATCGGAACATCTCCTGCCAAAAGTGACTCATAAATGTAGGATCTCTATCACTAACAATAGAAATAGGGACTCCATGTAGTCTAATGATCTCTTTAACAAATACTTCAGCAATGGTTCTGGCGGAATAGGGATGTTTTATTAAAATAAAATGCCCATACTTACTCAATCTATCCACAACCACCATAACAGCATCAAAACCCTTAGACCTTGGCAAGCCCACAATAAAATCCATGCTGATTTCCTCCCAAACAGCATTAGGAATGGGTAGAGGTTGCAATAGTCCAGCTGGGGAAGAGGCTTGATACTTGCTTCGTTGACAAATGTGACATGATGAAACATATTGAGTAATTGTGTTCTTCATGCCAACCCAATAAAGGGATTGAGCTATTCTTGTATAAGTTCTATAGATCCCTGAATGACGTCCCATAGGTGAAGCATGAAACTCTTGTAATAATTTGGGAATCCATGCGGAAGTAGCTGATAAAACTAACCTTCCCTTATAATGCAGCCTGTCATTTTCCAGAGTATAATGCTGAAGTGAGTTGGGACCATTTAATAAAGCGGCTCTGATGTTTGTCAACACCGGATCTCTTCGGACCTCCTCATCAATTTCTGTTATATCTTGCCAGAAAGGTCTAGAAATTCCTTTTAATTCCTTGTCCTCATCAATTCTAGATAAAGCATCCGCAACCTTGTTCGAGCCCCTAACTTGTAAACAATGTCAAATTCGTACCCAAGAAGCTTGGCTAACCAATTTTGTTGGTTTTGGGTGGTAATTCGCTGTTCTAATAGATATCTTAGGCTCTTTTGATCGGTAAAAACAGTGAATTTCAGGCCCAAAAGGTATGGACACCAATGTTGGATAGCCAAAACTAATGCCATCAGCTCCTTCTCGTAAATGGATTTTGTGAGGCTTGAATCAGCCAATGCTTTGCTGAAAAAAGCAATGGGCTTCTTGTCTTGTGTCAAAACTGCCCCAACTCCCTTTCCGGAAGCGTCACATTCAATTGCAAATGGTTTTGAAAAATCGGGCAAGGACAAAACGGGGGCTGTTGTGACTGCTTGCTGTAACTGTTTAAAAGCAGCAGTGCTGTCCTCATTCCAACAAAAATTCCCTTTCTTCAACAATTAGGTCAACGGCTTAGCAATCTTGCCATAATTACAAATGAACCGTCTATAATACCCCGTAAGGCCCAAGAAACCTCTTAGAGCCTTAATATTTTTAGGGAGTGGCCATTGCAAGATAGACTCAATCTTTTGAGGATCCATAGAAACCCCATCCTTTGATATAATGTGCCCTAAGTAAACCACCTCAGTTTGTCCAAAACTACATTTTTTCTGGTTAGCAAATAAGCAATGCTCCTGTAACTTAGTCAAAACAGCCCTCAAGTGTATTAAATGTGCTTCCCAGGAGCTACTGTATACCAAAATGTCATCAAAAAACACTAAAACAAACCTGCGAAGGAATGGTTTCAGTGTCGAGTTCATAACACATTGAAATGTAGCCGGCGCATTGGTTAAACCAAAAGGCATAACCAAAGATTCATAGTGTCCTTGGTGAGTTCTAAAAGCTGTCTTTGGGATGTCTGGCTCGTACATTCTTATTTGATGGTACCCGGCTCGTAGATCGATCTTGGAAAAATAAGTGGCTCCCTTAAGTTCATCCAGCAGCTCTTCTATCATAGGAATGGGGAATTTATCGGGAATTGTAGCTTTGTTTAGGGCACGATAATCTACGCAAAACCTCCAGCTACCGTCCTTCTTTTTCACCAAAATAACGGGGCTTGAGTACGGTACATTAAAATGTGGGACTTGGCCTAATCAGTCCAATGACTAACATTTCATTCACTGGGTCTCTATCTCATTTTTTTTTTTGCAAGTGCGGGTATCTATAAGGCCGCACATTGATAGGTTCCACCCCAACTTTGATGGGAATCCTATGGTCAACTTCCCTATGAGGTGGCTTTACCCTCCTGGTTTTGCAAACACTTGAGCAAATTCACCAAAACTTGCTGTAATTGTTTTTCCCGATTCACGCAAGTTTCTTGTGTATGTCTCGATTTTTCTCCCCATCCATAACATAGCTATGGACTCCACTTCTTCTTGATCCATTTTTCTCAAAGCTTTAGCAGTAATCATTTCCTTGGACAGGCTTGGGTCTCCCTGGATGGTCACATGCTGTCCTTGGTGCACAAAATTCATTTTCAAATTCCTCCAATTCACTTTAACTTCCCCTAGGGTCATCAACCAAGCTACCCCTAGGATCACGTCCACTCCTCCGAGATCAAAGAGAAAAATTCCCCTGTCATGGCATACTCTCCCATTCGGACCTCCACACTCCTGCAACTTCCCTGAGTTTGCTTGCGGTTCCCATCCCCAGCCTCACAATATGGTTTTGCTTGATCAATTTTGAGGCCTAACCTTTCAAAAGAAATAATTTATTCGAGATGAAGTTATGACTGGCACCACTATCGATCAACACAATAATCTCCCTCTCTCTCTCTTTGCAACTTGCCCTTGAGTTTCATGGTTTGTGGGGGGTTAAACCTCCTGCTGAACAAACAGAAAGATCCATGTCAATGTTGTTTTAAGCATGAATGCTCATGCGGTTATGAGATTCTCTTCCTCTGCATTCTGGTCCTCTGTACCATCCAATCTTGCGCAGTCACCCTCTGCATCTTTGCTCTCCTCATCAGCCAAGATTATGACCCGCAGATTCTTCTCTGGGCATCGGTGCCCTGGAGCATACGCTAACTCGCAGTGGAAGCACCTATTTTCCTCCCTTTGCTTAATGTATTCATTGTAGGGCAAGCTCCTCGTCCCACGGTTTAGTTGGTTGTTTGAAATGCACTTTTCCCCTAGTTTGGGTCCCCAAAAATTGGTTCAATTGGGTCTAGGGCGATTTCCTCCCCGGAACCCGCGGTTGCCGCTCATATGGAACAAAAATTACCGGTGGTGTTAGTGCTCCCCGTCACACCTACCCGCGAAACGATTCCGTTACTGCCTTGATATTTGAACCCCGAATTAGGATTCCTTCCCTGAGAATTTCCATAACTGCGAACCTCTTTCATGGCCTCTTCTATGTCGCGAGCGATCTCCATGGCGCGGTTTAACTCCTTCGGGTCATGAGGGCGAACCTGGCCCCTGATGTCGGCACGTAATCCAGCCAAGAAATACCCCAAGACTTGCTCCTCGGAGCTAGGTTTGGCTTGGGCTACCAGTAATTCAAATTCTTGGACGTAGTCTTCCACGCTGTCGGTTTGTCTCAGGGCCGCCAACCTTTCATACACAGTCCCACGCCCGTTACCTCCATAACGCTTCATCAATGCTCTAGAAAAATCTTCCCAAGAAGGATTCTTGGCCTTATCACGCCAGAATTGAAACCAATGGCATGCGTTCCCCTCCATACTGATGAACGCGACGCGCATTCGCTCCGACGGCTTTACTTGGTGTACTTCGAAAAATTTCTCCGCACGGGCAAGCCAACCAAGGGGATCGCTTCCTTCAAACGTAGGTAATACCACTTTCTTTAACCAAGAACGCGTTGGGGCCTCCTCTTCTTCCTCCTCCTCGCTCGAACCCGTCTTCGTGGTGTTGGAGTTCCCGTCATCGCCATCGTCTGCCTTCTTTGTTAAACACTCCATGATCAGTCCTCGGAGTTGCTTCAAATCAGGCATGTTCTCTTTGATGTAAGCCACATCTTTCTGTAGTTCTGCCAATTTGACTCCATGATCGCTGGTTGTTTTCTCCACGGTCGCCATGCGTTGCTCCATTGTGATCAAGATCCGGCAGGTCGGACCAAATTGTTAGGAGTTCAGGGATGAACAGAGAGAAAGGGCTTTATTCGTCCCTAATTTTATTGATAACAGAAAAGAAATGTACACAAAGGAGTCTACTCCTTTCACACTGGAATCTGTCCAGTTAAAGCAAAAAAAAAATAAAAGCTACCCTCTTCATAAACAGAGGTCCTATTTATGGAAGTATGGGGTTACCAACTTCTGTTACAAAAACTGTCATAACTCCCCTAACAACTAAAACAGAAAACTAACTAACCAATAGCAGAATCGTAACTAATAGGTCAAAGGGTTAAATAGGTTTAATTCCTATTTTTACCCCTTTTCCTATAATACACTTTCAAAGTTCTAGCTGTATCATTATGCAATTCATCATGTCTAACATAAAGTCTGATATGCTGATGCATGGACTATGCAGAAAATAATGTACTTCATCAGCATGGTTCTTGAAAATCTTGCACTTTCATCGGATGACAATGAAGATCTTATCTATTGCTTGAAGGTATAGTGACATTGGAGATTTATGTCTTTTTATTTCGTGCTCATTAATCCTGTCATTATTTCAAGATGCAGATTCAGGCTTATAAAGCCTATATTTGTGGTCTGTCGTCTGAAATTTTTTCACTTAACAGCAAAGAGTTGAATTGTGCACTGCTTTAATCATGTTTGTTTTAAATGCAAGTTTGGCAAATTAACAATCAGGTTATTAGTTTAATTTTAAACCCATGATGTGTGGTAAGGTTGTTTCTGGACACTGTCATGACCTGTTATTATTTATTGCTGTTTATTATGCGAAAATATTTTTTTTTCTTGGTCAATTACACACTTTATAATGAATTAATGATTTAAAGTAATGTGGTCTAACAATGTGGACAGTTCTTTCAACAACAGCAGTTTATAAATAGACTTATTCAACATTAATTTGAGATTGCTTTGTGCAAAATTAAGCACCTCAAAACTGATTATGTAAGGCTCTCAACAATACTAGAAGACCGCAGATGCTGTTGTAGTATTGGTGCTAAATGGAAGTAATGTCTAAGGTCTTATAGATGTTCATGGTCTATTTGTCTAGACAATGGAAAATATCCAGCATAATTTAATATTATTTTATGTTCTTTTGAAGGGATGGGATGTTGCCTTGAGCATGTGTAAGAGTAAAGATTCTCATTGGGCATTGTATGCAAAATCAGTCCTTGACAGAACACGCCTTGCACTTGCAAACAAAGCAGAGTCATACCAGCAAATTCTGCAACCATCGGCAGAATACCTTGGATCACTACTTGGTGTGGACAGATGGGCTGTATGTCTTTTTATTTTATTTTATTTCCTGTCTTCTATTTTTTTCCCTTGTTTCTCTCCTGAAAATATCTTCTATAAGTAAAATGATTAAAAAATATTTAAATTTGAACGACATTTTTGAAGGCTTGGTTTATGATAGGACATAATAGCGTCGTTTGATCCATGTAGCCGACCTAACTTAGTGGAAAAATGCTTGGTTGTTGTTGTTGTTGTTGTTTCTCTCCTGAAAATCTCCTCTTGCAGGTGGAAATATTTACTGAAGAAATTATACGTGCTGGATCTGCTGCTTCTTTGTCTACTCTTCTTAATCGACTGGATCCTGTACTCCGAAAGACAGCTAATCTTGGAAGGTGGGATTGATCATGCTTGTTCAACTTCAGTTCCTGTTTCATCTTCAATATAATATAGTTATCATGTTAGACTGTCATATCATTATTCAGTTGTTTTGATAGTGATAACCTTCTAATGCAATTCTGGCTGGCCTGGAACAGCTGGCAGGTTATTAGCCCAGTTGAAACCGTTGGATATGTTGAGGTTGTGGATGAGTTGCTTGCTGTTCAGAACAAATCATATGAGCGGCCTACAATTTTGGTAGCCAAGAGTGTGAAAGGAGAGGAAGAAATTCCAGATGGTACAGTAGCTGTCCTGACACCTGATATGCCTGATGTCCTATCTCATGTTTCTGTAAGAGCAAGAAATAGCAAGGTATCATGGTTTGGATAGCCCCCTTTTTTTTTGGCATATATTTAAAGCAACTATCATTGAATGATGGATCTGTCTATTTCAGGTTTAATTTGGTGCTTGATCAGTGTAGGTATAGTCAAATAACATGCTCTTTTATAATGATATATTTTAGTGTGTGGTCAAACTTCAAATTAAGACACTAAATCAACAACTATATCTTAAAAGAAATTCTTATAATTACTATGTTAGAAACAATTTAGCTTCATTTTCAGTTGATTTGAAACTTGTTTATCATTAGATTCAACATCCAGCCAGTGATATTCCTTGAATTGATACGATATTAAAATTAAAACTTGATCAATTTTCACACCACCCCCCCAAAAAAAGACCAATTAACAATGTTTTAAGACTTCACACACTTGCACCATCCTCTAACCTGTTATAGAATGTGATTTTCACTAATCCAACAAAAATTATAATAAATTATAAAGTAATTATCATATTGATCTTGCATGCCAACTTTTAGAAAAATTGGATAACAATAAGTATGTAATAAAATAGGTGATATTTTATTGTGTTCATAAAGAAAATTGTTTGTGTGATGACGTATTGTTAATAAAATAGGTGAATTTCACTCAGCATACAGGTATTTATATACATGAGAAATTAATTACAACTTCTATTTACGAGAAGAATAATGAAAGACTTAAACCATCTCCCATGGCACTATTGTTTCCAAAGCTAACTATCATATTTCCCATGCTAACTAATTCAATATTCAACACTCCCCCTCAAGCTGGAGCATATAAATCATATGCACCAAGCTTGTTTCATATGAACTGTACCCGAGGACCCTTAAGAGATTTGGTGAAAATATCTGCAAGCTGATTATTTGAGCTGACAGAGGCAGTCACTACTTCTCCACTTTGTATCTTCTCTCTCACAAAATGACAATCAATTTCTATGTATTGGTCCTCTCATGAAACACCGAGTTAGAAGCGATATGTAGCGTTACTTGAACATCACATATAAGCTCCATCTTGCCTGGTTAACACAATTTGAGTTCATTGATTAATTGTTTCAGCCATATTAGCTCACATGTTGTAAGTGCCGTAGCACGATACTCTGCTTCTGCACTCGATGTTGCCACAACACTTTGTTTCTTACTTTTCCACGATATTAGGTTTCCACCAAAAGGAACACAATAACCTGATATAGAACGTTTATCGAATGGAGAACCTGCCCAATCTGCATCTGTGTATCCTACAATTTGAGTGTGTCCTTTATCTTCATACAATAGGCTTTTTCTTGGAGCCCCTTTGAAATATCTAAGAACTTTAATGGCTGTATTCCAATGTCCTTCACATGGTGAGTCGAGAAATTGGCTAAGGATGCTCATAGCAAAGGATATATCTGGTTGGGTAACAGTCAAATAATCGGCCAATCAACCTACGATATTTGGCTGGATCAGATAATGGTTCTCCTTGATCTGGATTGAGTTTGTCATTGGGATCCATTAGTGTATCTATTGGCCTAGAATCCAACATTCCAGTTTCCTTGAGAATGTCTAATGCATATTTTCTTTGTGAGATACAAATCCTTGCATTAGAATGTACCACTTCTATTCCTAAGAAATATTTCAACCTTCCAAGATCCTTAGTCTGAAAGTGATCAAATAGGTGTTTAAACTTCACAATTCCTTCTTGATCATCTCCAGCGATAACAATATCATCGACATAAACAATCAGATATATGGAAGTTTCAAAGGAGTAATACAATAACAACAACAATCAAGCCTTTTCCCACTAGGTGGGGTCGGCTATATGGATCAAACGACGCTATTGTGCCCTATCATAAACCAAGTTCTAAAGGAGTAATGATGATAGAAAACTGAGTGATCGGCCTCACTGCGAATCATATCAAAATCTAATATAACAGCATTGAATCTACTAAACCAAGCTCGAGGAAACTGTTTCAAGCCATATAAAGATTTGTACAAATGACAGACCAAGCCAGACTCCCCCTGAGTAACAAACCCCGCAGGTTGCTCCATGTACACTTCTTCTTGCAGATCACCATATAAGAATGCATTCTTAATATCAAGTTGATAAAGTGGCCAGTGGCGGATGGTTGCCATGGAAAAGAAAAGACGAACTAGCGCCATCTTTGCAACCAGAGAGAGTATCACCATAATCAAGGCTAAAAATTTGAGTGAAACCTTTAGTAACAAGACGAGCTTTGAATTGAACAATAGCTCCATTAGGTCCCACCTTAACTGTGTAAATCCATCGACAACCCACAATAGATTTGCCAGGTGGCAATGGAACAAGTTCCCAAGTACCATTGGCATGTAATGCATGCATCTCTTCCTACGTTGCACGGTGCGGAATGCAGATTGGCATCTGCGGTGCCGGACGGATCGGGTACGGGTACGAAAATTTTTAAAAAACTAGGGTAATTGGTACGTCATATATATATATATAAAAAATAAATTATATATATATATATATGTATAATACACTAAAATCTTACACAATAAAATATGACAACATAGCATAAAAATTAAAACACATGAATTTCAACATAAAACATAGAAAAGAACTTAAGTTATTCAAACAAGACAACATCTACAATAAGAAATTACAATACTTAAGTTGTTCAACGTGACAACTTCTAAAGATGATTACAAAAATCAAACTCCAACAAAAAAAAGAAATTTCATCATTTCCTTGCCCATCATCGGTGAAAAAAAACCTCCAAATCTGGTTCATCAAGAGAGAGACTAGCAACTTCAAGAATCCCAAATTCTCCTTCAAATGGATCCCATTCATCTCCACCAATGTCCCACATTTTAGTCTCACCCTCATTATAGTTCTTATTCTTCCTTGAGAGGAGACGAAGATTTGTGTGGACAAAAACTAAATCTTCACTCTCTTGGGATTTAGCCTAGTAAGTGTTTGTTCCTTTTCATGGAGTGGATAAAGGAATATGTGCTCCAATTCCTTTCACAACAAGAGGAAGAGGAAGGTTGTGAAAGGAGCTTCAAGGCAATGGTTTGAAGTTTGGGGATTGAAGCTCCATACATGACCCACCATTCCTTTGGTGTCAAGTCCCACCTATCTTGCAAGCAATCAAACTGGCTAAGCTCTTCTTCACCACTTGAGAATTTAACAAACTCTGAAGTGACCTCTCGCCTTTCTTGAGAATCCGGAAAGTAATCCTTCAGGCATTTGTTTCTCCCCATACAAATCTCATTGTCCTTATGTGGGGGGACTCGTTTTGGAGCTTCCTCAAGCCATTGTCTACAATAATACCTATTATACAAAATATAAATTGTGATTACTATAATACAAAAACCAAAGTACATCTCTTAGATGAAAAAGTAAAAGAACTTGGAACTTGAAAGACTGAAAGTTAATTAAATTTACCTAGGATTAAGTGAATGAGCCAAGCAATGAAGAGGTGTGCAACTTTTATTCCATCTAGAAATTAGGATGTCAAACACCACTCCATAGAAGGATGAATGTTGATTCAACTCCTTTTCCTCATGTTGATAGATGGCTAGCTTCACTTGCTCAATCATACAATCCCATTTCTCATAAATCAAATGAAGGTTTGGCTTATCAGTGTCACAAGAATGAAGCATTTCATAGATGGACTTTGTAAAGCTTAGAATATAATCAACTTTATCCCACCAAAGGTCATTCAAAATGGTTTCTTTCACAAAGGCAACCTTTTGAACATCATCTTCTCCATAGTGAGACCATTCTTCACTAATGACCATAGATTGGAGACCATGCTTAATAGTTTTAAACCTTTTAAGCATTACAATGACAGAGGCAAATCTAGTCTCAGAATAGAAAGTAGCTTCGGATGCACAAATTGATTATACATGGCTAGCCTCATGGAATGATTCATGATAAAGTTCTTAATGAAAAAGGCATCATCAAGAATGAAGATAATCCAATGACATTCAAAGATAAACACTCTCATTATTTGGATTATTTTTAGGAGCACAAATATTTTTCAAAGCAAGGTTCAAGGTGTGCACCACACAAGGTGACCAAAAGATATGAGGATAGATGGATTCAACAATTGCTCCAGCAGCCTTGCAAACAGGTGCATTATCAGTAATAATTTGCACCACATTTTGTGATCCAACCTCATCAATGGTGGACAAAATCAAATTAGCAATGTAATGTTTGTCCTTAAACTCACCAGAGCCATCAACCGCCTTCAAGAACATAGGTCCCGAATCCGATGCAGCCATGAAGTTAATCAATGGTCTTCTCTGTGCATCAGTCCAACCATCACTCACTATACTCACACCTTTTTCTGGCCAAGTGTCTTTGATGGGTTGAAGTAATCCCAATATGTGAGCTTTTTCTCTTTGCAACATTGAAGTTCTTATAGCATTGTAGCTAGGTGGAAGAAAACCTGAGAGAGTAGTATTTGCAGCATACGTGAATGAGCTAACAAAATAGGGATTTCTAGCCACATTGAATGGCAAACCAGCAGAGTAGAATAGTCTAGCTATTTCACATGACAAATGATCTCTTGCCTCATTATTAAATGCCTTTCCTATTGCACTCTCAGTGCCTCTTCTTCTCTTGCTCCCATCAGAAGACATATCAACTCTTGGAGGGTTCAAACTTGTAGAGCCGAGGGTAAAGGAACTTGCACGGCTTTGCATTCCTCTCAATAGCCTCTCTTTCTATTTGCTTCATTTCTTGAAGATAGTCATTTAGCACAAAGATTACATATGCTAATCCCATGTCCTTTTTCCCTCAGTAAATGAGATTTCACTCTAGAATAAGATCCCTTATAAATTCCATCACAAAAATTGCATTTCCAGCTTGCATTCCCTCCTCCCTGCTTTTTACTTTGCAATATAGTTACATAAACCCAAAGGGGACAATTTTTTCAGCTATTCCAAGAGTAGCATATTTGCTAATCAAAGAACTAGAAGAGCACTGTGCCACTACCACTCCACCTTTGCCGGACCCAAATCCACCAACACTAGCCGAACCTTGTGAAAACATTTGGAATAGAGTGAAGAGAACGAATCGAAGAGGCTCTCGGCTTAGAGAATGGACGGACGATCGGAAAAGCGAGAAACGTCTTTGAACGGACGGAGTGACCGAAGAGAAGCGAGAAACGACGAACTGAAGCTCGTGGACGGTCGTTCCACGCCGGAGCTTGGTCGCGCAGCTCGCGTCGCTCAGCTCGGGTTGCGCAGATGAGATGGAGCTAGGTCGCGCAGCAGCTTGGGTAGAAGAAGAATGAAGATCTGGTCGCGCAGTCGCCAACGTCACCGGAGTTGCAGTCGTTGACGTCGCCGGAGTTGCAGTCCCTGGAGCTTGGTCGCGCAGCTCGGGGAGAAGAAGAATGAGCTCTTGGAAGCTTGTTGAGACTCGATAGGAAGCTCGTGATGCAGATCTGAGATTAATGCCAATTGTTTGGCAAAAAACGGCCGTGTTTGGCAAATATATCTTTGGAGCCGTACCAGTAGGTGGTGGCGCGTCTTGCAGATCACCGAGCCGCACCGAGCCGCACCGAGCCGTTCCCAAACCGCCGCACCGAGCCGTACCCAAATTCAAAAAAAAAAAAAAAAAATTTTGGGGTACGTACTGCAGTGCGTACCCAACGCGTATGGTACGCGTGCCCATACCGTGCGTCACGGTATCTGCCAGTACTCCTCCTGGGGGAGGAGTACCCGTGTAGCGAGATCTCTTCTAACATTGCCTTGTGCCAGTCTGGATGGGAGAGGGCTTCGACTGTTGTTTTTGATATAGTCACAGAAGACAAAGAAGAGATAAAAGCATAATGAGAAGAAGACAAGCGATGATAACTCAAAAAATTATAAACGGGATGAGGATTGCGAGTAGAATGATTACCTTTTCGGATAGTAATGGGAGGACTGGAGATAACATCTAGAGCAGGATCTAAGGAGGGTTCAGCCACTGGTTTTGGTTGTGAATCAACTGGCATTGCATTTGGACCATTAGCCGTACAAGGCCGACGATGATAAACTTGGAGAGGTTTATCTGCAAGGACAGATGGGGTAGAAGCCAGAGTAGTGACAGGAGGTTCGTCTAAGTAAGGAACAAGTAAAATCTCAATGACAAGATGAGAGATGATATTAGATGTAGAGAAAAAAGGAATATTTTCAAGAAAGGTAACATCTGCAAACACAACAAAACAGTTAAGTTCAAGGGAATAACATCGATATCCTTTTTGGAATCTAGTGTATCCCAATAAAACACACTTAATAGAACGAGCAGTTAACTTATCTTTTCTTAGTGTAAGATCATGAACAAAACAAGTACAACCAAATATGCATAGTGGAAGAGAGAAAATAGGCTAGTGAGGAAATAAAATCGAATGAGGGATTTGATTTTGCAAGACAGAGAAGGACATATGATTAATAAGGTAACACGTAGTAAGGATAGCTTCACTCCAAAATCGAAAGGGAACATGAGTATGAATAAGTAGAGTGCGAGCAGTTTCTAGTAAGTGGCGGTGTTTACGCTCAGCAACTCCATTTTGTTGTGGAGTGTGTGGACAAGAAGACTGATGGAGAATACATTGCGAAGCGCCGAAGCCATAAAAGATGAAAAAGATGCAGAAAATATTCACGGGCATTATCACTACGCAAAATTTTAATAGAAGTATTGAACTGTGTATGAATTTCAGAACAAAAGGATTTGAATATAGAAAACAATTCAGATCTTTCTTTCATTAAATATAACCAAGTACAACGAGAATAGTCATCAATAAAGGTAACAAAGTAATGGAAACCTTGACAAGAGGGAACATGACTTGGACCTGTAACGTCTAAATGAATAATGGCAAATGGAGACTAAGCTCTTTTATTGACACGATTAGAAAAAGAAGTGCGAACACGTTTTCCTAATTGACAGGACTCACACTCTAAGTTATTAAGACTCAATAGACTAGGAGCCATAGTTTGAAGATTGGATAGGATGGGATGTCCCAAGCGACAATGAATCAATTTCGGAGACTCAACAGCGGCACAAGATACTAATGAACTTGGTATGGTTAGTCGATACAGTCCTTGAGATTCACATCCGGTACCAATCGTCTGTCTCGTTTCTCGATCCTGCACAATAACGGAATCAGTAAAAAAGATAACAGAACAATTAAGTGAACGAGTAAGTTGGCTAACAGAAATTAAATTAAAGGGACAGTTAGGCATATAGAGAATAGATTTTAAAGGTAATGTAGGAAGAGGAATAGCTTGACCTATCCCTTTAGCACAAATTTTAGAACCATTAGCCAAAGTAATGGATGGAAGAAAAGCAAGTTATTCAAGTTTAGAAAGGACAAACGAAGTACCAGAAATGTGATCAAAAGCACCTGAATCAAGGACCCATAGTCCAAGAGAGGAAGAATGAGAAATACAGGCAAAAGGATTACCAAAATATGCAACCGAAGCAATGAGAGTAAAAGCCTGCTTGGATACTTGGTACTTGATAAACTCATTATAGTCATTTCCTGAAACATAAATACTATGTGTTTCCTATGGGTTGGAAGGAGCTTCAGAAGTCTCATCAGATTGTACCACATTAGCAACCTTTGGAGGACAACCTAATAGTCCATAACACCGGTCTTGGGTGTGGCCTACTCGATGGCAATAGGTACAAGTGAGTCATGAAGCACGATTACCACGACTATTACTACGACCACGACCACTTCCACGTCCTCCTCGAGTGGAAACCTGGGAAGAGGATTGGGATGCTAATGCGGCATGATCAACATTGCTAACTTCAAGTGAGGGGCTTGATTGCAGAAGTCGTGCAAAAACATTTTCAATAGAGGGAATAGGTATGGTGCCCAAGATTTGTTGCCTAAGAGATTCAAGTTCTGTTGGAAGCCCCAATAGAGTAATTATCAAAAATAATTTTTTTTGTTGAGCACTATGAGCATTAGCATCAGCAACATAGGGAAACAGGTTTGAATATTCCTTCATAACAGCTTCTACAACTCTAGCCTATGATTCCATATTTGTATCCTCAAGCTTCAAACTATGCATCTTTTGGATAACGTTATATATCCTTGCAATATCATTTGAATACAAGGCTTTAGCACGTTCCCATACCTTTTTGCATGTCTTGTATGCCCAAAACATTTGAGATTTTCTTTGGATCCATAGACTGCCACATCAGATTACATAGTTGGGCATCAACTTTCTTCTAAGTTGCTCGATCTGCTGCTGGAATATCATCTTCTTTCTTAGAAAGACGATCTTCATATCCTTGGCCCATGAACCAAAGTTCCACAAAATCAGCTCATGCTAGATAATTCTTACCACCCGTCAACTTTTTAGTAGTCATAGTAGTACTTCCAGAAACAACATAGGTTAGTACAGGTGATTTCTCACCATTGGAGGATGTTTACCTTTGTTTCTGACATGCTGGAACAGTAGTAAAGAGGCTGAGTAGAGGTTTAGAAAGGCCGAAAATAACCTGGAAAGGAAAATTCTGGCTGAAAAAATGCGTGGGTGACGGCGTGTAAAGTTCATGCGCTCCAGAATAGTGGCGCTTGAGGACCACACTTCGACGGGAAAGATGGCACGTGATGGTGCGTGACACGACTTCCGGCGATGGCGTTGACGGGGTTGACCAAACAAAGACTAATGAACACAGATATGGGGTTGGTTTTTAATGGGTCTAGGTTGAGAATGAGTAACAGTCAAAAAATAAACTGATATGAAAGGGAAAAAAAGTTCTAACGTTGCAGAACAGAAGCACGACTGAAGTATAGCCGAAAAGAAAGATAAGAACTAACACAGCTAAAAGTAGTTCAACCGGAAGGAAGGGAAACCAGAGTCAGGTCGGAACCTGCTCTGATACCAACTTGAAAATAAGGAATAATAGTAAAACAACTTGTGGAAAACTATTTATATATATATATTATCATTATCAAGAATGTTTACAATGGAGGTAATATATAGGTAGCTGTACATTAAACTAGTCCCTAGAAAACATGCTAATCAAACTTAGAAAATAAGCAACAATAAACACTAAAAACAATGTGGGAACAAGACCAAGAGGTCACTGTCTACAAAAGCCACCGTCCAACAACTCTTAAACTGTAGGGTTTTCTATACTCTCCTTCAAGTTGGATCATAGATGTTGATCATATCCAACTTGCCAATGAGAGCAATGGGCAGATCAATATTATCAGATTTATTAGAAGTAGGTTCTATTACCTGTTCTGAGTTGTAGGGAGGTTCTTGGATAGGCTCTTGGTTACTCGGAGCTGCTACCGATTCTGACTCTCTTGGTGCTTCGGGTATGAGTTTGTCATTACCACTTGGCTTCGGCCTTCGTGAGTAGACTATTGTCTCCTTGTTATTCTGTTGTTCTATCTCTTTCCCTAAGTTTAAGTTTCCTTCTGTGATTGGCAAGGAAGTGGAGGAGGATGGTAGATTGGTGAGAGGAAAGTCAAGAGAAAACATGTCACCATTGGAATTATTCCGAGTTTGAGATTCACTTACATTCTCTACTTGAATGGAAGACTTGGGATAGAATGGAGTTGTCTCGAAAAAGGTGACATCTAGGTTGATAAAGAGACGATGGGAAATAGGATCATAGCACTTGTAACCTTTTTGGGATGGAGAATACCCAAGGAAGACACACTTGGTGGCCCGAGGATCCAATTTGGTGCGTTGGTGAGGATGGACATGCACAAAGGTAGTGCAGCCAAATAAACGAAGAGGAAGATTGGAGTCTAGCAAAGAGGTAAGGAAGAATTTGAGGAGAGTGTCAAGGGGAGTAGCATAGGACAAAACACAACTGGGCATTCTATTGATAAGGTAAGTGGTCGCCCCAAAACATTGTAGGCATGTGGGTAGTGAGCATTAAGGCTCGTGCTACTTCAAGAATATGTCTATTCTTGCGTTCGTCAACCCCATTTTGTTGAGGGGTGTCAACACATGAGCTTTGATGAATGATCATTTTTTCTTGAAGAAAGAGACCTAAGGTGCGGTTGACATATTCCGTGCCATTATCAATGCGTAATATTTGAATCTGAGTGTAAAATTGTGTTTGGATCATAGCATAAAAGTTAATAAACACCGAACGTACTTTAGACTTATCTTTTAACAAGTAGACCCAACAAATGCGAGTGTGATCATCAATAAATGTTACAAACCATTTTGTGTGAGTGCGATTAGGAGCTCGGGAAGGTCCCCATACATCACTATGAATGATTGTGAAAGGTTTTGTGGGTTTGTATTAGGATTTTGGGAATGAAGTTCTTCGGTGTTTTGTAAGTTCACACACTTCACATTGAATATCAAGAGACATTTTATTCGAACATAGCGAAGAAAATAAATGACACATGTACTGAAAATTGGGGTGACCCAACCGGGAATGCCATAACATTAGGTCACTATTCTTAGGGATAGAAACAAAATTACAAATAACACTTTGACACTGATCATTCACTTTGATTTCCTCGAAGTAATAGATTCTCTCATACTCCTTACCATTGCCAATCGTCGTCCCCGATGATAGGTCCTGGAAAACACAATGGGATGAAATAAATTTAGCAGAGCAATTGGAGTGCTTAGTGAGTTGGCTGACAGACAAAAGATTGCAAGATAATTTTGGAACATGAAGAACATACTCTAAAGTAATCGAGTTAGAAATCTAAATACTCCCTTTGCCAGCAACAGAAGCAAGAGATCTGTCAGCAATTTTGACTCTGAGATTACCAGCACATGGGGTATATGACAAGAAAAGGTGATAAGAGTCTGTAATATGGTCATAGGCTCCAGAATCTATAATCTAGGGTGTATGGTTACAAAAGGTGTATAGGGCTTGTGAGAAATTACCTCTTTGTGCCAAATTGCCAGATAGAGTATTTTTTGGTGACTAACCTGAGGCTTGGAGAGCAAATAGCATCTCCATGAGTTTCTGTAGTTGGTCATGGCTGGAGGTGCCACTGTTAGAGTGGTTGCTTTCCATTTGTTGCCTCTCGGTTTAAGGCTTAGAACAAGCTTGATAGCCTCTGGTTTTGGTGCTCTGCCGTGGTTTCCATCTAGTTGGCTTTCCATGGATCTCCCAACAATTATCCTTGGAATGGCCATGCTTTCGGCAATGTTCACAACAGAGGCAGCCCTTTGGTTGTTTGGTATTTGGCCCACTGTAGGTCCCTCGGGATACAAATGCTGAGCCTTCTAGTACCGTGGTTGTCACCTCCTTCAACATGACTTTGCGCCTTGCCTCTTCACGCCTCACTTCAGCAAACACTTCTCGAGTGGGTGGTAGCGGTTTGCGGCTGAGAATCCTTCCTTGTACATCATCTAAATCTCGATTAAGGCCTGCAAGGAACTCAAAGACTCTTTCCTTTTCTAATCTCTTCTTGAACAGTGCACTATCCTCAGCACAACGCCATTCTTCTTCGCTGCTTAAATCCAATTCTTGCCATAGTGCCAGCATCTCCATGTAATAGTCTGTCACCTCCTTCTCTCCATCTGCCATAGACGTGAGTAGGTTTCTCGAATTGCATCCCAGACCTATGTTTTCCTGATAGTTGGCTTCATGGAGTTGATAAGCCATGGGGTAATTAAGGAATTTTCTCATTTTCATTGTTGGAGTGCCACAACATTCGTTGAATCAAGTTTCTTTGAGTCGCTGGTAAGATGCCCGAGCTTTCCTCTGCCGTCTACTGTGAGTTTCACAGACTGGGCCCATTCTCGGAAATTCTTCCCATTAAGTTTTTCTGCCAATAGTTGGACGGAAGAAGCATCTAGTCCATTCGAACTGATGATATCATTAGTTCGACTCATTTGAGTCTGCTGTTGATAGAGTCATCCGCCATAGTGTGGTTTAGAAAAAAAAAAAACTTCTTTGATACCATGTGGAAAACTGTTTTCATATATATATATAAATATAATCATTATCAAGAATGTTTTCAATGGAGGTAATATATAGGTAGCTGTACATTAAACTAGTCCCTAGAAAATAACCAACAATAAACACTAAAAATAATGTGGGAACAAGACCAAGAGGCCACCGTCCAACAATTCCTAAACTGTAGGGTTTTCTACACAATTGATTATAATAGCTGAATTGCTTGAGTGAATTTCACTCAGCATACAGGTATTTATATACATGAGAAATTAATTACAACTTCTATTTACAAGAAGAATAATTATAGACTTAAGCTATTCCCCATGACACTGTTGTTTCCAAAGTTAACTATCATATTTCCCATGCTAACTAATTCAATATTCAACAAGGATATTTTGTTGCTAATAAGATTTTCATACACATTGACTGTCAAATACTAAAGTTTCCAGTTTTCCAGGTGTGTTTCGCTACGTGCTTTGATCCCAATATCCTGGCTAACCTCCAAGCAAATAAAGGAAAGCTCTTGTGCTTAAAACCAACATCAGCTGATGTAGTTTATAGGTAGCATTTCTGCTTTAGATTCAAGTCTTATGTTTTATTGCCTTTCTTATACTATTTTTCTTTCTTTTTTGGAATTTCTTACAGTGAGGTCAAGCAGGGTGAGCTTATTGATGACAAATCAACTCACCTGAAAGAAGTTGGTTCTGTGTCACCCATATCTTTGGTTAGAAAGCAGTTTAGTGGTAGATATGCTGTCTCGTCTGAGGAATTCACTGGTGAAATGGTTAGATTTTCAAAATGCAGCATCAATTTTAAGCAGTTATAGTTGTTTTTACTTATGTTTCTGTCTTTCTAGCCATCGTTTTGGCCAAACACCAGATATGTGTAAGAACACTGTCCTTATACCGTGTTCCTTCAGCATAACTTGCGTAAGGTTGTGTTTTCCCAGGTTGGAGCTAAATCTCGTAATATCTCTTATTTAAAAGGAAAAGTGCCTTCTTGGATTGGCATTCCTACCTCAGTCGCCATACCATTTGGAGTTTTTGAACATGTTCTTTCTGATAAATCAAATCAGGTTCTACGTATTATCTCTTATTTCCTATATGTTATCATGTTAATAATGAGCTGTGCAGCTCATATTCTGTGGTTATCTTTTGTTTGGATTTACCATGTTTGTCAACTAGTTAGATTTCTTTTTTTGGTTGATGAGAATAGTGATTTGGTAATACACACACACATTAGCTTCTGATTCTGGCTGTTGAATTGCTAACCTATTGTATTTGATCTGGGACAGTCTTCAATTTGTATACAAAAAAGATTAGTTACTCATCATTAGAGCATAAATTTGAATTTGAATTTTAAGGTGCTAAATCCAATTATCATGAAAAAATTTCATGATAAGTGAACCTTTCTCAATATATTTCAAGTACATTATTGTAAAATGGAGTACCCCCCCTCCCCCCTTTTGAAATTTCTGTTTTAGTGTCATAGTCAAGGAGTATTAAGATAAGGTTCTGGCAGAGCCGAACTCCTATATTAAAGCTTAGTTGTCCTTAGGATTACTTGAAAGAATATTTCTGAATATATTGTTATTGCTTAATCACAATTGTATAGGTATGAGTTACATTATATAGGCTTATGACAATAATTATTTGTCTAAAATAGAGCTAAATTATACGAAATAAATCTATCATAATACAATAATCAAATCTGTCCTAATAATGAAAATAAGAAAACAAATCTGTACAATAAAGTCCAACACTCCCCCTCAAGCTGGTGAATGGATATCTATTATTCCCAGCTTGCCAGTAAGATCTTGAAAACGTCCTGTGGGTAGTCCCTTAGTTAATACATCTGGAAACTGATATCCTAAAAGAATGTATGCTGTGGTTATGAGTGCACTATCTAATTTCTCCTCGATAAAGTGCCGTTCTATCTCAATGTGTTTTGTCCTGTCATGTTGAACCGAATTATGTGCAATGCTAATGGTTGATTTGTGATCGCAAAACAATTTCATAAGCGCTTCACGCTTTAGTCTCAGGTCATCTAATATGATATTCATCCATAGCAACTCACATACTCCAGCTCGAAACTCAGCTTCTGCACTTGACCGTGCCACTATATTCTGTTTCTTACCGTGCCACTATATTTTGTTTCTTACTTCTCCATGTTATTAGATTTCCACCCAAAAACATACAATAACCTGATGTTGACCTCTTGTCAGTAACTGAACTTACATAGTCAGCGTCTGTGTACACTTTCATAGATAAGTTTCCTCCTTTTCTAAATAGTAATTCTCTTCCGGGTGCAGTTTTAAGACACTGTAGAATTCGATCCACAGCTTACCTGTGTCTCTCTCGTGGACCATGCATGAATTGGCTAACAATATTGACAGCATATGCTAGATCTGGTTTGATATGTGTTAGGTATATCAGTTTCCCTACTAGTCTTTGGTATTGAGCTCTATCCACCTTGGGGCTCTCTTCATCACTTCCCATTTTATGATTCTGTTCAATGGGTACACCGGTAGCCTTGCACAAGCTTTCCGATCTCTTTGAGAAGATCTAAGACGTATTTCCTTTGAGAAATGAAGATACCTTGCTTGGAGTAGGCAACTTCAATCCCAAGGAAATACTTTAACTTTCCAAGATCTTTCATTTCAAACTCATCTGCTAATTTCTCCTTTAGGAGTTGCTTCTCCACTAGGTCATCTCTTGATATAATGATGTCATCAACATACACAAGCAGAACTGTGAGTTTACCTTGTAAATGTTTAAAAAAGAGAGTATGATCACCTTGACTTTGTCTGTATCTTAGGGACATTGTTGTTTTTGTGAATCTTCTAAACTAAGCATGGGGAGATTGCTTCAACCCGTATAAAGCTTTCTTTAAGCTGCACACCTTGTTCCTTCCACTAGTGGAATTGTATTCAGGGAGAATTTCCATATAAACTTTCTCCTCTAAGTCGCCATGGAGAAAGGCATTTTTAGCATCAAACTGATGTAATTCCCACCCAAAGTGGGTAGTAAGGGAGATTAAGATTCTTACAGTGTTCATCTTGGCTACTGAAGCAAATGTCTTCTCATAGTCAATTCCATAAGTCTGAGTGTATCCTTTTGCCACCAACCTTGCTTTATACTGGTATAGTGTATCATTAAACCGATATTTCTAAGTATATATCCGTCTACACCCAATGGCCTCACCTGGTCTCTCACAATCTCCTATGTTCCATTCTTTTTCAATGCACTCATCTCCTCATTCATGGCTTGAATCTAATTCTTGTCCTTCAATGCTTCTTGTATTGATGTTAGGATTCTAATAGAATCTATGACTGAAATGAAACTCCAGTACTGTAGGGAAAGATGTTTAGAAGAGACAAATTGAGAAATAAGATACTTGGGACAATACCTTTTCCCTTTCCTCAATGCAATGGGTAAGTCATCTCTGGGTTAGGTTTACAATTATTCACAAACATGTTATCAGGTTCAGAAACAGTATTATTTGGGTTAGGTTCAAAAACAGGAAGTTTAGAGACAGGAGAACTTGTATCTTTTGTACTTACCGTTGGTTTGAATGCTTGAAGTTGCTATTGGGCCAGTTTGGGTTTCCCTCTCCTCTGATACACCAATTTTGGTATGCTAGCCTTGGCCTTGACCTTAGCTAGTTCAAATGGGGTACTAGAAGATGTCAATTCTTGTGTAGAGTCAAATAGTAAAGGAAGGAAGGACCCAGGAGAAAAGAACTCAGCTTCAGCTTCAGCTGCCTGAGTGTTCTCCCCCTGAAGCTGAAGACGAGTAAAGAAGGACTCATGTTTATGAAAAGTGACATCCATAGAGACGAAAAAAGGATGACTTGAAGGGTGATAGCATTTGTACCCCTTTTTGTAGGGAGCATAACCTAGAAAAACGCATTTGAAAGCACAGGGATCAAGTTTGTTGCGATGTTAGTGATGGACGTGGACAAAAGCGAAACAATCAAAGATACGAGACTGTAGACTTTGCATAATAGGAACTAAAGGAAAGTGAGAGGTCATGAGTTGGATTGGACATACATTACCAAAGACATGAGATGGTAATCAGTTGATTAAATATGCAGCAGTTCAGTAGGAACTAGGAACAGACATTTAGAATAGTAAAGCTCTAGTGATTTTAAGTAAGTGACAATATTTCTTTTCTGTAACACCATTTTGCTGAGGAGTATCAACACATGTGAGTTTATGTACAATATCATGCTATTTAATAAATTTAGAGAAATTTTGGTTGACATACTCCTTACCATTATCAGAATGCAAACGTTTAATGGATTTTCCAAATTGGGTTTGAACCATGCAGTAAAACTGAACAAACAATTGAAACACATTTGATTTGTCTTTCATTAGTATAGAAAGAAGGAATGTTGGAATGTATGAATATTATTCCTTGAATCAATTGTGTACAGAGAAGGTTACAATATATAGGCTAATGCTATTGATTGCTATCCTAAAAATAAGGGAGAAAAATCAGCCCTAATAAAAACAAGAATAAAATCATATCTGTACATATCTGATATTAATGCTGATATATTACAATACTCCCCCTCAAGCTGGTGAGTGAATATCTATCATTCCCAGCTTGCAAGTAAGACCTTGAAATCGCTCTGTGGGAAGCCCTTGGTGAAAACATCTGCTAATTGGTGCTCAGGGACGTACTCTCTGTAGTTATAAGGCCATCATCTAATTTTTCCTTGATAAAATGGCAATCAATCTCTATATGCTTTGTCCGATCATGTTGAACCGGGTTGTGAGCAATGCTGATTGCAGACTTATTATCACACAGTAACCTCATAGGAGCTTCATACTTTATTCTGAGATCATCGAGTATGATTCTCATCCATAACAGTTCACAAATTCCTTGTGTCATAGCTCGAAATTCAGCCTCTGCACTTGACCTTGCAATAACATTCTGTTTCTTACTTCTCTAAGTCACTAAGTTTCCTCTTAAAAACATGCAGTAACCTTTTGCTCTCTCCGAAATAGAAGTCCTCTTCCCGGGCCTGTCTTCAAATACTGGAGAATTCTATTCACAGCTAGCATATGTCTCTCACGAGGATCATGCATGAACTGGCTAACCACACTGACAGCATAGGCTATGTCTGGTCTGGTGTGAAACAAATATATCAGTTTTCCCACAAGTCTTTGATATTTTGCCTTATCCACCCTTGGGCTCTCCTCATTGTTTCCAATCCTGTGATTTTGTTCAATAGGTGCCCCTGTGGTTTTGCAACCTAGCTTACCTGTTTCCTTAAGAAGATCCAAGACATATTTCCTTTGGGAATTAAAGATGCATTGTTTAGAATAGGCAACCTCTATCCCAAGGAAGTACTTCAGCTTCCCTAAGTCCTTCATTTCAAACTGTGCAGCTAGTTTTTCATTTAGGACCTGTTTCTCAACCTCATCATCACCGGCAATGATCATGTCATCAACATAAACCAGAAGAAATGTAAGCTTGCCTTCTTTGCAATGTTTTATAAAGAGGGTATGATCTCCCTGGCTCTGCCTATAATCTAAGGACACCAAAGCATTGGTGAACCTCCCAAACCAAGCACGAGGAGACTGCTTAAGTCCATATAAGGCCTTCCTTAACTTGCACACCATATTCCCTCCACGGGTAGGTCCATATCCTGGTGGGATGTCCATATATACTTCCTCTTCCAAATTCCCATGGAGAAAAGCATTTTTAACATCAAATTGGTGCAAGTCCCATCCAAAGTGTGCTACCAAGGAGAGAATGATCCTGACTGTGTTCATCTTTGCTACTGGGACAAATGTTTCCTCATAATCAATCCCATATGTCTGAGTGTACCTTTTTGCAACCAGCCTTGCTTTGTACCGGTCTAGAGTACCATCAGACCGATATTTCACTGTGTAAATCCATCTGCACCCAACTATCCTTTTGACCTTCGGCTTCTCAACAATTTCCCAGGTCTCATTCTTGTTCAAAGCACTCATTTCTTCATGCATGGCTTGAACCCAATTCTTATCCATTAATGCTTCTTGTACTGAAGTGGGGACTTTGGTAGAATCAATTGCTGAAATAAAACTCCGATGCTGTACTGATAGGTTTTTAGTAGACACAAACTGAGATATAGGGTATTTTGCACAAGTTCTTCTTGCTTTTCTTAAGGCTATTGGCAAGTCATCAGGGTTAGGTTCACAAATATCATGTAAAGGACTATTCAAAGGCTCAGAATCAGGAATGCTTACCTCTGGTTCGGGCGACTGAAGTTGCTGTTGGACCAGGTTGGGTTTTTTCCGATAATACACCTGCTTGTATCGATCTATAGGAACAAATACTAATTCTTTAGGTGTCTCTGAAGTACCAGAAGATGATGCCACATCCTTCATCAGAGGAGGACGATGACTAATAGATTCAGCCAGAAGAGGATCAAAAGATGACTCAAGAGACTCAGCTTCTTGACCACTCTCCCCCCGAAGCTGAGGACGAAGGTGAAAAGACTCGGATTCATGAAAAGTGACATCCATGGAGACATAGACACGACGACTTTGAGGATGATAACATTTGTACCTTTTTTTGTTTGGTGCATACCCTATGAAGATGCATTCGACAGCCCTAGGATCCAACTTACCACGATATTGACTATGGACATGAATAAAGGCAACACAACCAAAGACACGACACAGGAGATTCTTCATGGTAGGAACGGAAGGGAAGAAGGAAGTTATGAGTTGCACAGGACTAAGACCATCCAAGACACGGGAGGGCAATCTGTTCGTCAAGTATGCGGCAGTTAAGATAGCTTCCCCCCAATAAGACTTAGGGACAGACATTTGAAATAGAAGTGCTCTTGCAATTTCTAGGCGATGACGGTTTTTCCTTTCTGCAACCCCATTTTGTTGGAGGGTATCAACACAAGTTAACTCATGTAACACACTATGTTCTTTATGGAATTTTGTGAAATGTTGATTCACATATTCCTTGCCATTATCATATCGTAACCTTTTTATAGATTTTTCAAATTGGGTTTGAACCATGCGATAGAAATTCAAGAATAATTGAAACACTTCAGATTTATCTTTCATAAGAAATATCCATGTGACCCTTGTGTAGTCATCAATAAAATAAACAAACCATTTTGCACCAGATATATTAGAATTAGAAGAAGGTCCCCACACATCAGAATAAATAAGATCAAAAGGTTCAATACTTTTATTATTACTTGGAGAATAAGTTGTGCGATGGTGTTTCGCAAACTGACAAACATCACAAAGAAAAGACTCAACAGACTCATTTTTAAACAATTGTGGAAATAACGACCTAAGAAGACTGAAAGGAGGATGACCAAGGCGTTTGTGGTGAAGCCATATCTGACATGCAACGGAATCTGACCTTGTCTCATGACTGGATGTGGACACTGTCTGACTAGTACTACCATGAGTCCGATGTAGAACATATAACCCTCCCTGTTCCTTAGCAACCCCAATCGTCCTCCCCGTGGTAAGATCCTAAAACACACAATGAGAGGGAAAGAAGGTCACTGTACAGTTTAAATCTCTGGTAAGCTTATGAATAGAAATAAGGTTATTTGACAAATGAGGGACATGAAGCACATTATGTAAAGGAAGGGAAGGTTGAAGTGAAATAGTACCACATCCTGAAACAGGGACATGGGATCCACTAGCAACCGTGATGTGATGCTTACCAGATAATTTAGAGTAAGTGAAAAAATATGAGGGATGAGGGGTCATATGATCAGTAGCACTAGAGTCAATAATCCAAAGATCCTCAGATACAGTACTAGAAACATTAAAGGATAATGAACTTAAATTCTTACCAGTCATGGTTAGAGAACAAGTGCCAGAAGGCTTACTCATAGAATCCAAGAGAGTGCGCAAACGATCCATCTCGACTTTCCTAAACGCCGGAATTGCCTTCCCAGATAGTGGTGCAGATACCTCTTCACCCTCAATAACCAAGTCGGACACTGTTTGATTAACTTGTCTTTGTTGACTGCCTTTAAAACCCCCAGAGCGTCCAAGAACCTTGTCTCTGCCATGGAGTTTAAAACAAGTGTCCTTAGTGTGACCAGACTTCTTGCAATAAGTACACCGGCGCTTGTCACGTTTGGCGGACGACTTCCAAGAGGATGATCTAGGCTTTTCAGATGATAACCCACCAATAGGACCTTTGCCGGTGGTCAAAGTAGAACCATCACTTGAATTACCATTATTCAACATGACAGCCCGACGACTCTCTGCCCCCCTAACTGTGTAGAACACCTCAGAAAGAGAACACCTCTGAACCCGAATAGGATCATACTCAGAATTCAACCCAGAGAGAAACTTAAAGACCCGTCCACGCTAAATAAACTTGGTTAAAGTAGCAGAATCCTTAGTGCATTTCATCTTTAAATCTTGGTTTTGATCCAGCTCAATCCATAAACCATTCAGAGTACCATAATAATCAGTGACAGAAAGAGATCCTTGCTTGGTATTAAAAATTGTGTTTTCTAATTCATAAGACGCAGCAATATCTTGTTTCATAGAATAGGTTTGACTCAAACTATTCCAAATTTCACGTGCAGAAGTAAATAACATACAATTCTTACTGATATCTGGTGTCATAGAGTTCCATAGCCAAGTCATAATCAAAGAATCTTCATCATCCCAAATTCTAAACTGTGGGTCATTTGCCTTCGGAGGATCCCCAACAATGTGTGACAACTTCCGACGACCCTTGAGAGTGGGCGAATAACCTGGGCCCATTGGAGATAGTTCTTACCATTGAAGTGATAAGAAGAGTGTAAAACTGGAAGATCATTTGGATTCAGTGCTGCAACGGCAACCGGAGGCGTTGGAACGACAACCGGAGGCGGCGTAGTGATGGTGGAGGACTGGGTGTCTACTGTAGACATTTTGGTTGGACCCGAAAACAGTCAGAAATGAACGGGGAGGAGCCGACGATCAGAACGGAGGGGGTCGCGCGGTGAACAGCGGCATGGAGGGCGGCGCGTGGCTCTCACATGCGGACAGTGCGGCGGCGCGTGGGCTGCGTGTGGTGGCGCGTGGGTGGTTAATTTGGGGTGGGCTTTACGGATGTGGCCGAAAAAACGCCGACAAGCAGTCCGGCGAGGACGGTGAGACAAAAATCGGCGGTGGCGGGTGGTGGTTTTAGGTCTCAGGCAGCAATAAGGCTACAATAGGAGACAGCAACAAGGCTGCTCAGCGAACGGAAAAACAAAGGCAAGCCCTAGGAATGACCTTGGCTGCTGATACCATATAGAAAGAAGGAATGTTAGAATGTATGAATATTATTCCTTAAATCAATTGTGTACAGAGAAGGTTACAATATATAGGCTAATGCCATTGATTGCTATCCTAAAAATAAAGGACAAAAATCAGCCCTAATAAAAATAAGAATAAAATCATATTTGTACATATCTGATATTAATGCTGATATATTACAACAATTAGAAAAAGTCAAGTTACTCTAGTACAATCATCAATGAAAGATGTAAGTCATTTAGTGCTAGAAATGTTAGAAATAGATGTAGGACCCCAAACATCAGAGTGGATAAGTGCAAAAGGCTCAACACTTATTGTTAGAAATAGGTGAAAAGGTTACATGATGGTGTTTGGTAAACTCATTAACATCACAATGAAAAGTCTCAATATATTCTTTTAAAAATAAAAACGGAAACATAGACTTAAGCAAAGAAAATGGAGAATGTTCCAGACGCTTGTGCTGTAGCCAAATTTGAGAAGCAAGAGACTCAAAACTGGACTGATGATAGGAAAGTGGCAACTTTTTTTCAGGACCATCATTAGCTAGCATATTAAGGAGATAGTACAACCCTCTCTGTTCCTTAGAAACTCCAATTGTCCTCCCTATGACAAGATCTTGAAAGACACAATGAGAATGAAAAAAAGTTATGCCACAATTATTGTCTTTAGTAAGCTTATGAACGGAAATAAGACTATTGGAAAGTTTGGGATCATGGAGCACATTGTTTTAAGTGTAGGAAAGGTTGGAGTTTAATAGTAATCAACTACGGTTATATGATGCTTACTAAAAGAGGGTTGATAAGATAACATAGGTGGAGAATAAAAAGTCATATGGTCAGCTGCACCAGAGTCCATAATCCATAAATTCTTAGTACTAGAAGCATTAAAGGATTGAAAACAAAAATTCTTACTAGTCATGGTCAGAGAACAAGAGCCAGAAGGCTTACTGAGAGAGTCAATGAGAGTCCGTATGCACTCCAACTCATTTTTACTAAGGGCTGGAACTTCATCACCCATATTTGAGTCTTCACCCGGAGGCATAGAATCAGAAGTTGTTGACAGATCGTGTATATTTATGTATTATATTTGATTATGTGCTATATTTGGTTATATTTGATTAGTCAAACTGATAGAGGTTTTTTAGGAATCTGTTTTTATTTCCTCTTTATTAGGAAAGATATTTTCCTTGTATTAGGTAATCTTTTATTAGGCAGAATATTTTCCTCTTCATTAGGGAGATTAGTTTCCTTTTTTATCTTCTTGATGGGGTCTTTATATCCCAATGTACATTTGTGTATCAAATTAATTCAACCTATTCTCGTTTTTATGGTATTAGAGAGTGGAAAACTAGAATTAGGTTTCAAATTCTCTCCCTGTTCCCAAAATGTCCGACGTTAAGTCAGGAACTTCCCGGCCATCTCCATCCAAGCCTCAAGCCACCTGAGGTTCGTATGAAAATCATCCTATTCAGATCACTACGATTAGACTAAATGGTGACAACTACCTTCGTTGGTCACAGTCTGTTCGTATGTACCTCAGGTGGAGAGGAAAAATCGGCTATATCACCGGAGACACAACGAAGCCTGACAAGAAGGACCCAGCCTATGCCACTTGGGATGCTGAGAACTCAATGGTAATGACATGGCGGTCAACTCCATGGCCGAAGAGATAAGTGCAAATTATCTCTGCTATTCGACAGCCAAGGAATTGTGGGACAATGTTTCACAGATGTACTCAGATTTAGGGAATCAATCCCAAGTGTACGAGTTGACCCTACAACTTGGGGAGATTTGCAAAGGTGAGGATTCTGTAACAAAATATTTCAATTCTCTTAAAAGAATTTGGCAAGATCTAGACTTATTCAATGACTATGAGTGGAAATCACCTGAGGACTACAACCACTATAAAAAGTTGGTCGATGTTGGTCACATTTTCAAGTTCCTTGCAGGTTTAAACGTTGAATATGATGAAGTCCGTGGTCGAATCATTGGAAGAAATCCCTTTCCTTCAATCGGGGAAGTGTTTGCAAAGGTGCGGAGAGAAGAGAGCCGCAAACAAGTAATGTTAGGAAAAAGAACTGCAGGTGCAACCGGGTCTGTAGAAGGATCATCCTTAGCCATTCCTGAAGCACAAGTTAGCCATAGAACATCTCAGCACCAGCGAGCAGGGGACAAAAATAACCTGCATTGTGAATACTGTGGAAAACCACGCCATACCAAAGAGACCTGCTACAAGCTACACGGCAGACCTGGCAGGCCAAACAGAACTGGTGAACAGCGAGCACCTACAGCAAACGAGGCTGAATCATCTCCATTCGGCAAAGAGCAATTAGATCATCTTCTTAAACTGCTAAAAATTCATTCGTCTCTTAATGTTTCTATCGATTCTGTGACACAAACAGGTAGCAATTTTTTTGGCACTCTCTGTCCTTAAAACCACCCGTCCTTGGATTATAGATTCCAGGGCTTCTGATCATATGACCAGATGTTCTCATTTATTTAGTTTTTATTACCCATGTTTTGGTGTTGAAAAAGTTAGAATAGTTGATGGAAGTTTTTCATCAGATGCAGGCAAAGGCCATATTAAAATCTCAAAAAAAATTACTCTAAAATCAGTTTTACATGTGCCAAAACTTGCCTGTAATTTCCTTTCTGTTAGTAAATTGCTTAAGGATTCTAACTGTACTGTTCTCTTCCTTCCTTCTATTTGTGTTTTTTAGGACCAAAACTCCGGGAAGACAATTGGAACTACTAGAGAAATAAACGGACTATACTACTTTGATTAAACAACTTCCTAGAATAAAAAAGCTCATGGATTAGGTAATACTAGTTTAATCTCTGTCAATGATCAAGTAATGTTATGGCATAGGAGATTAAGACATCCTAGTTTCCCATATCTCCAACACTTATTTCCTAAATTGTTTAAAGGAATCGACTGTTCAAAAGTTCATTGTGAAGCTTATCATTTAGCTAAAGATCACTGTGTTTCTTTTCCAATGACGTCTTATTCTGCTTCAAAACCTTTTTACTTATTCCATAGTGATGTTTGGGGATCATCCAAGGTTAAAACTCTTTTTGGCAAAAAATGGTTTGTGACTTTTATTGATGACCATAGAAGAATATGTTGGGTTTATCTGTTGGAAAAAAAAATCTGAAGTTGAATAACGGTTTAAATATTTTTTTCTCATGATTGAGAATCAATTCCAAACAAAAATTGGCATTCTAAGAATTGATAATGGGACTGAGTATTTCAATCAATATTTAGGCACATTTCTGTTCGAAAAAGGTGTTATTCATCAATCAACTTGTCATGACACACCACAACAAAATGGCATTTCTGAAAGAAAAAATAAGCATCTTCTTGAAGTTGCTCGAGCCATTATGTTTTCAATGAATGTCCCAAAATATCTCTTGGGTAATGCTTTCTTTGCTGCCTATTATTTAGTAAATAGAATGTCATCTCGTGTTTTGAAGTTTTAAACACCTTACAGGTTTTAAAAGATTTCTTTCCTACTTCTCGGATAATTGTTGATCTTTCCCTAAATGTTTTTGGATGCGTTTGTTATATATATATCCCAAATACTTTTAGGTCAAAACTTGATCCTAAGGTTGAAAAATGTGTTTTCCTTGGATATGCATCTAATAAACGGGGGTACAAATGTTTTAATCCTATAACAACAACAACAACCAAATATTTTTCCACTAGGTGGGGTCGGTTACGTGGATCAAACGACGCCATTGTGCCCTTCTAATCTTATTACTAAAAAATTTTTTGGAAGTATGGATGTAAGTTTTGTTGAGGATCAGCCCTTTTTTTCGGAAAATTCTCTTTAGGGGGAGAACATAGTTGAGGAAGATAATTTTTGGGAAACTTTACCTATCCCTTTACCATACATTATTTATCAGAGACAGGGGGAGAAGTGACTCAGGTAACTCCATCAGAGCTTCAGGTTTATACCAGAAGAAGATTTCACAAAAAGACCACTGATCTAGTTATTTCTCCAGCAGATGTCCAATTGAATTTGCCGAGTAATGATCCTATAACTCAAGGTAATATTCCTTCCACTCCTAGTCCTTCTTCATCTCTTGACATATTTTCCTCTGTTCTCGATCTTCCTATTGCTTTGAGAAAAGAGACCCGAGCATGCACTGAACATCCTATTGCAAAATACCTATCATATGAGAAACTGTCAAACACCCATAAAGCTTTTGTGTCTAGGATTTCTAATCTGTCTATTCCCAGAACCGCTCGGGAAGCTTTAAGTGATCCGAGTTGGAAATTAGTTGTGATAGAAGAAATGGATGCTCTTAAAAAAAAAATCACAGATGGAGCATTATTGATCTACCAGCAGATAAGAAGACAGTTGGGTGCAAATAGGTATTTACTGTAAAGTGTATAGCTAATGGAAGTGTGGAAAGATGCAAAGCGAGACTTGTAGCAAAAGGATTTACTCAGACTCATGGTATAGACTACCAAGAAACTTTTGCTCCTGTTGCTAAAATTAACTCTATTAGAATACTTCTCTCTTGCAGTTAACTCCAACTGGCCACTTCTTCAGTTTGATGTTAAGAATGTGTTTCTAAATGGAGATTTGCAAGAAGTATATATGGACTTGCCACCCGGGTTTGAAGAAAAGCTTGGAAGGGAGAAAGTGTGCAAGCTGAAGAAAGCTCTCTATGGACTAAAGCAGTCTCCTAGATCCTAGTTTGAGCGTTTTGGAAATGCTATTAGGAGACATAGGTTCTCATAGAGCCAAGTTAATCACACTATTTTTCATGCATTCCACCGAAGGAAAAATAGGCATACTAATAGTCTATGTTGATGACGTAATCATAACTGGAGATGATGAGCTTGAAATCAACAATCTAAAGAAGAAACTTGAGGTCGAATTTGATATTAAGGACTTGGGGAGGCTAAAGTATTTTCTCGGAATGGAATTTGCTAGACCCAAGGAGGGAATCTTCATCAACCAACGCAAGTATATTCTTGATCTTCTCAAAGAAATAGGAATGACTGGTTGTAAGGCAGCAGACACTCCAACTGAACCCAATGCAAAGTTGAAAGATGAAGTGGTGGATAGAGAATGCTATCAAATATTAGCTGGAAAATTAATCTATTTGGCACACACTAGACCAAACATAGCATTTGCAGTAAGCATGGTAAGCCAATTCATGCATTCACCGTGACCTACTCACTTTGAGGCTGTGTTCAGGATCTTGAGATACCTCAAAGGAACTCCAGGCAAAGGACTCTTATTCAAAAATAGAGGCCATCTTCAGGTGGAGGCTTACATAGATGCAGATTGGGCAGGTGATGTCAATGATAGAAGATCTACTTCAGGATACTGCACCTTTGGAGGAGGCAACTTGGTCACTTGGAGAAGCAAAAAACAAATTGTTGTTGCAAGGAGTAGTGTAGAAGCAGAATTTCGGTCTGTTGCACATGGATTTTGTGAAGTGTTATGGATCAGAAGACTTCTAGAAGAATTGAAGATTTCTACACCAGCACCTATTAAAGTCTATTGTGACAACAAAGCTGCAATCTCTATAGCCCATAATCCAGTTCTACATGACAGAATAAAGCATGTAGAAGTGGATAAACATTTCATCAAGGAAAAGATTGATAGTGGCATAATATGCATGTCCTATATACCTACCATAAGTCAAGTAGTTGACGTACTCACCAAAGGACTCCCTAAGTTGCAACATGAGAATTTGGTTGGCAAGCTTGCCATGAGTGATATCTTCATGCCAGCTTGAGGGGGAGTGTTGACAGATCGTGTATATTTATGTATTATATTTGATTATGTGCTATATTTGGTTATATTTGATAAGTCAAACTGATAGAGGTTTTTTAGGAATCTATTTTTATTTCCTCTTTATTAGGAAAAATATTTTCCTCTGTATTAGGTAATCTTTTATTAGGCAAAATATTTTCCTTGTCATTAGGGAGATTAGTTTCCTTTTTTATCTCCTTGATGGGATCTTTATATCCCACTGTACATTTGTGTATCAAATTAATTCAACCTATTCTCGTTTTTAGAAGTGCTCATATTTGTCTGATTGTGCTGCATACCCTTGAACCCTCCTATGTGGCTAAGAACCTGGTCCTTCCCATGGAGTCTGAAGTAGTTCTCCTTGGTGTGACCAGATTTATTACAATAGATACACCAGCGACCCTCTCAGTTTGGCTTGGAGAAGGAAGATGAAGAGTTTGGTTTAGTTGTCTTACCCGTAGCTAAGACTATTCCACCAGTGAGCTTATCATCAAGCATAACAGTCCTACGACTTTCCTCTCCCCAAACAGTGTAAAATACCTCAAACAGTGATGGTAGTGTCTCCTTGCCCAAAATCTGAACCCGAATAAGGTCATACCCAGAATTCAGGCTAGAAAGGAACTCAAAGATCCAATCCTTTTCCACAAAACTAGTCAAAGTGGAAGCATCTTTGTTGCACTCCGTTTTGAGATTCTGGTATTGATCCAACTCAATCCATAGACCATTAAGGGTTCCATAATAATCATTAACTGAGAGTGCCCCCTGTTTAGTAGCAAAGATTTTTGTCTTCAACTCATAGCAAGTAGTGATATCTTGTTTCATGAGAAGGTCTGGCGAAGATTGTCCCAAATTTCACGAGAGGAAGGAAGGAACATACAGTTTCTGCTAATCTCGGGAGTCATGGATTTCCAGAGCCACGTCATAATAAGAGAGTCCTCATCATCCCATATCTCAAAATGAGGGTCGTCCTTCTGAGGGGTAGTCCCTTCAATGTGGTTTAACTTCTGACAGCTCTTAAGTGTAGTACGAATGACTTGGGTCCACTACAAGTAATTTTTTCCATTAAGGTGATAGGTGGGATGCAAGACTGGGAGATCATTGGGATTCAGAGGTGGGGGCGATGTTGCACTGATCTGCAAGATGGCTTTGGCAGTCTCGTCGTCCGACATACTTGAGGGAATGAACATAGATAGGGGTTGTGCAATGCGAGGCGGTGGTGCATGGTGGGTGGTGTGAGGCGGCGGTGCATGGTTCGACTGTGTTTCGTCAACAGTGCATGATGAACGATGCACGGTGTGACTTTGTTTCTATGGCGGCGTGCGGTGCAAGGGTCATGCACGACTCTGATCTGGGTGAAGACGGCAGTGCGACTCCGATCTGGGTGAAGATGGCAATGCGACTCCGATTTGGGTGAAGACGGCAGTGCGACGGCAGTTGGAGTCGTGGGTTCTGGGTGAGGGGTGAGGACGGCAGTAGCGATGAAGGCTGATTGAAGGCAGCGATGAAGGCTGTTTTGATCAGCAATGAAGGCTTATTGCAGCGGAAATAATAGAGGCTTCCAGATCAGGAGCTCTAATACCAACCTGAAAGAATATTTCTAAATATATTGTTATTGCTTAATCACAATTGTACAGGTAGGAGTTACATAATATAGGCTTATGACAATAATTACTTGCCTAAAATAGAGTTAAATTACAGGAAATAAATCTGTCTTAATACTATGAGATTCCAACCTAAAATCAATTGGCATTAAGTGGAGTGGCCTAACATATATATAAACTACACCCGAAATATTGAGACAGGCGATGTGAGACTCTTAACACCCCTTTCCACAGATGCCTGGATAGAACAGGCGAGCCTAGCGAAGTAGGCAACAGAGATGGGATCTTGGCTTTGATATCATGTGAGATTCTAACCTAAAACCAATTGACATTAAGTGGAGTGACTTGATAGATATATAAATCGCACCTGAAATATTGAGGCAGACAATATGTAACTCTTAACAAATACAATAATCAAATCTGTCCTAATAACGGAAATAAAGAAACAAATCTATACAATAAAGTCCAACAGGATTCAATCTCTAAGATTGTGTAAATGTATGTGTGACATCTATTACTTTATCTATTTTTTCATTTACTTTTTAAAATATATAATTATGCAAGTCTTTCCTGTAGTTTAATGAAATTTTGGACTGTATATTAACTAACAGGCAGTGGCTGAGAAGGTCAATATTCTGAAAAAGAAGTTAAGTGAGGGAGATTTAAGTGCCCTCAAGGAGATTCGTGAAACAGTTTTACAGTTGAATGCACCATCCCAGTTGGTATGTTCTTTTTAGCGGTAGTATTAACATTGACATGATACGACAGACATATTTCCTTCTTTTTATTCTTATAGTTGCGTATGAAATTTAAAAAGGCCTTACTTGAAATGGATTTATTGAAAATTCGGTTTTTAATTGAGCCCAATGGCATCATTTGATTTATGTAACGAACCCCACTTATAGGGATAAGGCTTGGTTGTTGTTGTATATAATTTAGATATTCAAGGTATTTTGTTTTGCTGGTTTTGACACCCCAAATACCCATTCCCTTCCCCTTCAAATATGTCTTTTCAAATTTCTCCTTTATTTTTAAGTTGTTTAAAGAAGAAGCTGGCCTTTAGTTTTGTTTCTTGCCTGACTCAGTATTTTTGTCCAACTTTTTTCTCCTTCTAGTGGAATACCAAGAGTTGATATGTAGTCTAAAGTTTTTTATGCTATTTTTATAAAAATTTTGAACAACTCCATGTAAAATGATGTAGAATCTTACAGATGAAGCTAATGGATTAATTATTTTCAGGTAGAGGAGTTGAAAACTAAGATGAAGAGTTCTGGAATGCCTTGGCCGGGTGATGAAGGTGAACAACGCTGGGAGCAAGCATGGAAAGCTATAAAAAAGGTTAGACTTCTCTCCATATGAAGTACATTACATGGACTAGATTTGGTACCTGTTTCATTAAAGTTTATATCTTCCTCCATAAATGAGAAGATTTTTCTTTTCTTGTATATTTGGGCCACACTCCACTGCCCTTACATTTTCCACATGGTCAACATAAATTTAAAAATTTTCCATGAGGCATTATAGGAGGCCAATCTTTACATGCCCTTTTCTTTGATCATTTTCTTCACATCAAAAACTCTTTGTACAAATAATATATGTGTTGTCACATGTTCTTCGGATTCAATTGTCCTGAACCACCCTTTTACATAAGTTTTCATGGATCTTTTTTTTTTTTAAATAAAAATTATGAATTTACTGATTGGCTTTCTCATAGCAATTCTTAATCTGAAGCATGGAATGGGTTAAAAACCCTAGAAGTTTAAATTAATTTAAGTTTGTAACAATGATTTTCTTTTGCTATGCAGTTTTATGCACAATCTGCTCTCCACTGATTTTCCTTATTTCTTGTTGATTTTCTTAAGTTTTCCTCAATTGTTGCACTAGGACATGCTAGCAATGTGCGATCGGAACAAATGTCTTGCAAAATGGCCATTTTAGATGTGTGGTTTATTTACCTTACTTCAAATTTTAGTAAAAAAATCTTTGTTGTACTCATGTATAATCTTATTTTAGTGCTCACGAATCAATGTCATTGATTTGTTTGATTCACAAAAAGGTGTGGGCCTCCAAGTGGAATGAAAGGGCATACTTCAGCACAAGAAAAGTGAGACTCGACCATGATTATCTTTCCATGGCTGTCCTTGTTCAGGAGGTGATAAATGCTGACTATGCTTTTGTCATCCACACAATTAATCCATCCTCTGGAGACTCATCGGAAATTTATGCTGAGGTATGATTAACAATGTCATGTTTTTGTGCCTATGCTTCCACACATTTCAAGAAACATTCACCATTTGAAGAAATAATGGGAAGAAGCAAAGACATTGAGTGTGATACTCTTTTGACATAGGTGGTAAAGGGACTTGGAGAAACACTGGTTGGAGCTTATCCTGGTCGTGCTTTGAGTTTTATCTGCAAAAAACATGATTTGAACTCCCCTCAGGTAATTTTGTTCTATCATGTTTCTTTTCATAGTATTGTGTATGCTTTTTTATTGGAGAATTGCAGAAATGATTCATTACCTCACTTTCAGTACATGATGCTGATATTTATACAAGAGTTTGTAGAGGAAGGAGGCATAACTTCCTTAACAGAAACTAACAGAATACAGCTAGCTTAACTAACTTCATAACTAACTATCAACTAATTTGTAATTACATTAAGTCCCTAATACCCCCCCGCAAGCTGGAGAGTGGATAGACAGCACTCCCAGCTTGGTAAGAAACTTCTGAAAAGGGGAAGGATCGAGGGGTTTGGTGAAGAAATCCGCTAGCTGATTTGAGGATGCAACAGGGAGCAAATGAAATAGGTTGGCCTGAAGTTTTTCTCTAACAATATGGCAATCAATGTCGATATGTTTGGTGCGCTCATGGAAACTTAGATTTGATGCAATGTGCCGGGCTGACTTACTATCACAATAAAGTAGAGCAGGATTGATAGTTGGAACACTGAGATCATGCAAAAGATAAGTCAGCCACCGCAGTTCACAAGTGGTGGAAGTGAGAGCCCTATATTCGGCTTCAGATGACGATCTTGAAACAGTAGATTGCTTCTTTGAGTGCCAGGAGATGAGTGAGGAGCCAAGAAAGATACAAAAGCCAGTAATGGACCTTCTAGAAGTGGGACAGGTGGCCCAATCAGAGTCACTAAATGCCTTTAGCTGCAGACCAGAATTTGCAGGGAAGAAGAGTCCCTGTGCAGGACATCCTTTGATGTATTTCAGAATGCGAAGAGCAGCCTCATAATGGTGAATTGAAGGGGACTGCATAAATTGGCTAAGGTTCTGGACAGCAAAACTGATGTCTGGCCGTGTGGTGGTTAAGTAGAGTAGGCGACCAATGAGTCTTCTGTACTCAGAGGCATCATGAGAAGGAGCATCAGATAGGTGAAGCAACTTGTTGTCCTTTAACATGGGGGTGCTGCATGATTTGGCAGCTAGGAGACCTGAATCACTCAAAATGTTGAGAGCATATTTCCTTTGACAAAGATGAATACCTTTGTGAGATCGAGATACCTCAAGACCAAGGAAATATTTGAGGTTGCCGAGATCCTTAATGCGAAAAGTTGAGTGCAGAAACTGCTTGACATAATCAATCTCGGATGGGGAATTGCCTGTGAGAATGACATCATCAACATATACTAGCAAAGCTGTAAAGGAAGATCCTTGCTTCTTGGTGAAGAGTGAGTAATCATATTGAGAGTGTGTGAAGCCAATGGAAACCAAGGATGTGGAGAGCTTAGCAAACCATTGTCGGCTTGCTTGCTTAAGCCCATAAAGAGACTTTGTGAGACGACAAACTTGGTTTGGCTTTGATGATATGAGTCCAGGAGGCAATTTCATGTAAACTTCTTCATTTAATTCAACATGCAAAAATGCATTGTCCACATCTAGTTGCTGCAATGTCCAATTTTGTGTGGCTGCAAGGGCTAGTGATAATCGGACAGTGGTAAGTTTAGCCACCGGAGAGAATGTATCAAAGAAATCGACCCCTTCTTGTTGGGTGTATCCTTTAGCTCCAAGTCTTGCTTTGTAGCGCTCAATGGAGCCATCTGCCTTGTGTTTGATGCGGTAAACCCACCTACAACCAATAGGTACCTTACCTTTTGGCAAATCAGTTAGACACCATGTGTTATTTGCTTCTAGAGCATGCAATTCAGCCTTCATAGCTTTAATCCAATTTTCAGATTTAACAGCTTGTTGATAAGTTTTTGGTTCAAAATCATTAGAAATAGCTAAGGTGTAATTGAGGTGAGAAGAGGAAAGGGAATGATAGGATAAGACAGATGAAAGTGGATAAAGGATGTTACCTTGTGATGAAGAGGGAATGGACCTTGCTGAGTTATAGAGGTGACAGTGAAAATCTTGCAGGTATGTAGGAGCCTTGCGTTGCCTTGAAGATCTTCTGAGGTTAGGAGAAGAAGGTGGTGAGGGTTTGATGGTTGCAGGTTCATTTTCTGTAGAAATGGTTGGAGTGGTTGAGGGAGGAGATGGTGGCTGTTGGATGTGATCAATAAGAAAATCAAAAGGTTGAGGATCTGTAGGAGAATGAGGTGAAGTGGCAAGTGTAGGTGGAGATTAGTTTGAATATGGAAATTGTGTTTCATAAAAGATGACATTTCGTGATATACATATTTCTCTTGTGTGAATGTCAAAAACCACAAAGCCTTTGGTTCCAGTTTTCAGTCCAAGAAAAATACATTTTCTAGATCTAGGATCTAGTTTTGTTCTATTTTGTTCCAAAGTAGAGACAAAACACAATGAACCAAAGACTTTCAGGTCATGGAAAGTAGGGGTAGAGTTGTGCAACAGCTCATAAGGTGTTCTGTTTTTAAGAACTGGGGATGGGAGCCGATTAATGATGCAGACTGCATAGGTCACAGCATAAGACCAAAATATCTTGGGCAAGCATGCTTGAAACATAAGACTGCGGGCAACATTTAAAATGTGCCTATGCTTTCTCTCAACAACTGAATTTTGTTGAGGTGTGGCAACACATGAGGTTTGATGTGCAATTCCAAAACTGTTATACAATTCAGTGAATTGAAATTCAGTGCCATTGTCTGATCTAATGGCTTTAATGACAGTGTTGAACTGATTTTTGATGAAAAGTATGAAGTTGTGAATGAGATTTCGTGTTTCAGATTTGAGTTTCATTAAAAAAAGCCATGTGTGCCTTGTATGATCATCAACCACAGTGAGAAAATATCTATGACCATGCAAAGAAGGAACATTAATCGGTCCCCATATATCCATATGAACTAATTCAAAAGGTTTAAGAGTCATATTGTTATTGGAAACAAAAGGAAGTTTATGTTGCTTAGCATAATGACAAGAATCACAAACTTTATTGCTGCTGTATTTTACATAAGGAAAAGTTTTACAAATTTGATCTAGTACTTTATTTGAAGGGTGACCTAGCCTTAGATGCCAAACATCAAAATCAGAATTTGTGTTAGCAGTGTATACAGAATGTGTAGGAGTGCTAAAGGGGATAAAGGGTCCTCCTGATTGCGGCAAGTGATACAATCCTCCCTGTAACTCAGCATGCCCAATCGTCTTCAAAGAGGTCACATCCTGAATATGACAAGAGGAATGAAAGAAAGTAAGTTTGCAGCCTAGAGACTATGAGTTGCTGGACAGAAATGATATTGAAAGCAAAATCAGGAATGTATAAGACATTGTACAACTGTAATGCATCAGAAAAATAAATGGTGCCAGAGTAATTTGCTATCACAGTTGTACCATTTGGAAGTGTTACATGAATAGGTTTAATGATATGAAAATTAACAAAGAGAGTTTTATCATGAGTTACATGGTCAGTGGCACCTGTATCAAGAATCCATGTACTCAAGTTAGGAATAGGATTACCTGAATTTGGATCATGTTGTTGAGTGGATGACTCACCAACAAAGGAGGATTGAAACTGGCTTACTGAGTGTGTTTGAAGTTTAGATTGTTGTTGCAGCAAATTGAGTAGCTGCTGAATTTGCTCAGAACTGAATTGCTGTACAAGACTAGTGTCTTTCTGAATTGTTGAGGGTAAAGACTTCTTAATTGCAAGAGAATTTGAACCTTCATCTGACGCAGTGCAGTTGACATTATGATTGTTGTTTTTAGGCTTGTAGCCAGGAGGAAACCCGTGTTTGAAATAGCATTCATCAATGGTATGTCCAAATTTGTTGCAATAAGTGCATTGTTTCCCAGAGTTGCTGCCTCTGCCTTGGGAAGATCTTCCTCTTCCTCTGCCATTACCTTTTCCTTGAGGTCTCCAGTTGTTCTGGTTTTGGGAAGAATTGAAGAGAACCTTGGATTCAGTTATGCTTTCTCCTGTTAACTGCCTCTCTTGTTGCAGAACAAAGGAATAGACTTTATCAATGTGTGGCAAAGGATCCATCATCAATATTTGGGTTTTAACAGTGCTGTAAAGATCACCTAAGCCTTTCAAGAAACAGATAGAATGTTCATAATCATTACGTTTATGAGCATTCTTGATTAGGTCACAAGTGCATCTAATCTCACAAGAACAATCAGGAGTAGGCATCAATTCTTCTAATTTGTCCCAAAAAATTTGCATTTCAGTAAAAAATTCTGATACATTACGTTCACCTTGCTGCATTGAATGTACCTCTTGAAGAAGATCTGAAACTCGGAAGTGATCACCTTTGGAAAATCGATGATTCAGAGTATCCCATAGGATTTTCGCATTAGCAATTCGCACAGTACTTTGAGCAATTTGAGGAATTAGGGTTCTGGTTATCCAAGAGACAATCATAACATTGCATCTTTCCCATGCTTCATAGAGAGGATCAATGCGATTTGGGGCAGAGATTGTGCCATCAATAAACTTCAATTTATTCTTGGATATTAGAGTTCTTCGCATTGCACGGCTCCAAGTGTAGTAATTTGGTCCATTCAATGGTGGCGAAACAAGGGTTGAGCCAGGGTTTTCACTGGGGTGAAGATAATAAGGGCTCGAAGGATTTTGAGAAGCATCAATGGTGACAGTGCCATTGTTGCGAACGCTGATATGTTCACTGGAATCAGAATCAGATGATTCTGCCATGGATGAGACAGCAAGAAAGAAGAGAAGAACAAAGATAGAAAAAAAAAATTTCTGAGTTTTCGCGGAAGCAGAGAGAAATCGCTCTGTGATACCATATTGGAGAATTGCAGAAATGATTCATTTCATCACTTTCAGTACATGATGCTGATATTTATACAAGAGTTTGTAGAGGAAGGAGACATAACTTCCTTAACAGAAACTAACAGAATACAGCTAGCTTAACTAACTTCATAACTAACTGTTAACTAATTTGTAATTACATTAAGTCCCTAATATTATTTATCATTCTTTTTATGATTATGTTAAATATAAGAACATCATAGTGGACATACGAAATTACCTTTACCAGTACTGCATCTGTTCTATGAATTTGCCATTATTTTGCTAATGGTTTTGGGCTTCTTTAGGTCTTGGGTTATCCTAGCAAACCTGTTGGCCTATTTATAAGACGGTCAATTATTTTTCGATCTGATTCCAACGGTGAAGATCTAGTAGGTTATGCTGGTGCTGGCCTTTATGACAGGTAAACTTTGACATATCTCCTCTTCAATGAACATCTTTCATAGAAATAGAAATTTGGGGAGCAAATTGTAACCACTTGTTTAATTTTATCTTAATGAAGTGGCTATCATTTAACTGTTTCCCCTTGGAAACAGCATGAAATTGAGGCAAAAATTAGATCAAAGATGCAGAAGTCATACTCCAAACAAGTTGAACATGAATTTTGACTAGCATCACTTGTCTTTTGCTCATGTGTAAGGATAAGAGTATAGTCTCATATCTCCGTGCATATTACACTGTGTATGGAAGTTTATCTCACTTTTTGGTCTTTCTTTTTTGCTGACTTTCTTACCAACCCTTAGGTGAAAACTATCAAGTTTCTTCATTCCTCTCTTTTTTTTATGTTTGACTGTCTTTTCTTTCTCGTTTCCCTCCACTTTTTGAAGCACCTTTTGACTTAATATTTGGTGAGAGCAAAAATGGGAGAGCTAATAAATCCACAAAAAAGGCATGTTACTTTTGATACATTTCCGATTTTCATTCTTCTTTTTCTATTCCTTCTTCCGATCCTCTTTATGGGGCCAGATTGAGTGAAGTGCTATTGTGCTTTTGAGAAACTGGATCACAAAAAATCTGACTAAAGTGCTATTTGTGCCTGTTATGTGTTTTAGACATGTGCTTTTTCACAGTAAAAGTTGCAAATTCATGTTTTATTATTTTCTTTGTGCTTTTTCCTCTACTTTGAATTCACACTGCTGTTAAGAATGCACCTTAAGTGATGTTGGAGCTGTTGGAAATTCAAGTGTGATTGGGTGTAAATGGACAGAGGGGCATGTAAGCGGTATGACCATTGGACCTAATTAATGCTTTTAAGGTTGAGTCAAGATGTGGTTTGTCAAGTTCACAAGTGGGGTTCCTCACGTAGTCCATTGAAGGGGATCTTCCTTGGCATTTCAGGCTCCCCCTAACTTAACAGGAGCCTGTATAGTAGTTAAAAGGTTAAATTAATTTGTAAGTCCCTATGCTATTTGGAATTTTTCAATTAGGTCCATATATTTCAAGATTTTGTAATTGGGCGTGTTGGATATAAAACAATTTATGAACCTTCACCTAACAGCATAACCTTTTGGAAGAGTTGGTTATTGACTGGGTCCTTATAGTTTCAAAATTTTCTAATTAGGTACCTGCCGTTAGAGCACTGTTATAAATTTCTATGATAGGTTGGATTTAGGGACCCCAATAAATTTTTTTGAAACGATTGAAACCTTGTTTTAGTCCTCCAAAGATACAAGTGTTATCACTTTAGTCCTACGGAGAATTTTGACTTCAAGTTAGTCCTTCAATCATGGAAAGTGACATCAAAATCGTCCTTTTATGTATGGACTGAGAGATTGAAGGACTAAATTGATATCATTTTCTATGATTAAGGGATTAAATTGGTGTCAACTTTTTATGATTGAGAGACCAAATGGATGTTATTTTCTATGATTGAGGGACTAAGTTGAAGTCAATTATTTTAGAGGACCAAATTATTTACTTTCTATGTTTGAGAGACTATATTGATATCAACTTTCTTTGGAGAACCAATATGATGTTGCTTGTATCTTTTTGGGGGGGGGGGGGGGGGCTAAAGGAACCCAAAAGTTTGTAATTGGGCCCCTATCATTTTAAAAATTTATAATTGGACCCTATTGTTAGAGCACCATTATAAATTTCTAATGGTGGTTTAACGGTGGGGAAATTAGAAATTTTTAAAACTCTATATAGGGACCTATAGAAATTTAACTTGGTTAAAATTATAATTACCCGTAGAATGGAAAATATGATGAATGCTTAAGGAAAAACTCCTTAGCATATGTGTAGAAAATATATTTTTATTTCCTTGAATTTGTGACTGATACATGGGAGGTATATATATAGAATACACATGACAGAAATAACAGCGATAATCTAGCCTAGAAATCAGGGGAATTGATCTCCCTATAAATGCTAATTCTAAATATGGTAAAGACAGAAATGACAGCTAATAATTATTTACATAAAGTCCTAATGAGCTGTACAAAACAGAATCTGTTGATTTTGTGCTGATCTTCAACACTCCCCCTCAATTTGGATGGTAGATGTTAGATTCCAACCTAAAACCAATTGGCACTAAGTGGAGACAGATATATAAACCGCACCCGAAAGATTGAGGCAGGCGATGTGGGACTCTTAACACCCCCCCTCCACAGATGCCTGGACCAGGCGAGCCTAGCGGAATAGGCGACACAGGAAGATGAGATCTTGACTCTGATACCATGTTAGATTCCAACTTAAAACCAATTGGCATTAAGTGGAGTGGCCCAACAGATATATAAATCGCACCCGGAAGATTGAGGCAGGCGATATGGGACTCTTAATACCCCCCTCCACAGATGCTTGGACCAGGCGAGCCTAGCGGAATACGCGACACAGGAAGATGAAATCTTGACTCTGATACCATGTTAGATTTCAACTTAAAACCAATTGGCATTAAGTAGAGTGGCCTAACAGATATATAAACCGCACCCGGAAGATTGAGGCAGGCGATGTGTGACTCTTAACACCCCCCTCCACAGATGCCTGGACGGAACAGGCAAGCCTAGCGGAATAGGCGACACAGAGAAGAGATCTTGGCTCTGATACCATGTTAGACTCCAACCTAAAACCAATTGGCACTAAGTGGAGTAGCCCAACAGATATATAAACCACACCCGAAAGATTGAGGCAGGCGATGTGAGACTCTTAACACCCTCCCTCCACAGATGTTTGGACCAGGCCAGCCTAGCGGAATAGGTGACACAGGAAGATAGGATCTTGACTCTGATACCATATAATGTAACGACCCGGGACTGCCTGCAGGATTGATGAGTGTCTCCACAAACCAACACGAGTCTTTTCAGCGTGCTTTGTCCTCACTCACACGCATCCTAGGAAACTTCCCAGGAGGTCACCCATCCCACAATTGCTCCAGGTCAAGCACGCTTAACCATGGAGTTCTTATGTTCTAGACTCCCGAAAAGAAGTTGCAATTTGTTGATATGGCTACACCAAATCAATTCCTTTAAGCCATCCTCAACTATGCAGTCCCATACCTGCACAATCTCTGAATCCCTCTCATTCCGGTGCGTATTCAGTTTATTCATGCAGACCCTCCACCTAGAAGCCTACCAGGAGCCGCTCTTTGTCCGTGCTTCATTGCACCGGCGATCACTCCCCGCCCTCGTCGGACCCGGGACACCACATGCCCACCAACTTTCGCTTGGTTCGTCCCCGAACCACACTGTACTGGGAGAGGTCCCGTCTTTGATACCATGTTAGATTCCAACCTAAAACCAATTGGCACTAAGTGGAGTAGTCCAACAGATATATAAACCGCACCCGAAAGATTGAGGCAGGCGATGTGGGACTCTTAACAGTAGATATCTACCATACCCAGATTGGATCTGATATTCTCGTATACATTCCTTGGTAGGGCTTTTGTTAGAATGTCTGCTGTCTGTTGGCATGATGGAACATGATTGACACTTATAATTTTATGATCAATTTTCTCCTTAATGAAATGCCTGTCGATCTCCACATGCTTTGTTCTATCATGATGAACTGGATTCTTCGCAATGCTCATAGCAGCCTTGTTATCACAAAATATCCTCATGGTGTAGTTGGTAGGAATTCTGATTTCATTCAGCATTCGCTTAAGCCATATTCTTTCCCAAATACCATGTTCCATAGCTCTGAATTCTGCTTCTGCACTACTCCTAGCCACAACAGACTGTTTCTTGCTTCTCCAAGTTACCATGTTACCCCATACAAATGTGCAATATCCTGTAGTCGATTTTCTGTCAGATAGACATCCTGCCCAATCCGAATCAGTATAGACTTCAATACCTCTGTTTGGGTTCTTCTGGAAATAAAGTCCTCGGCACAAATACCTTTAAGGTATTGGAGGATTCTATTCACATTTCTCATGTCAGTCTTCATTGGGTTTGACATATAACGACTAGCCATGCTTACAGCAAAGCCAATGTCTGGCCTAGTATGAGTTACATAGATTAGCTTTCTAACTAGACTTTGATATCTATCTTTGTCAGCTGGTACACTCTCCTCTTCACTCCTTTTGACTGGTTTTATGGGAGTATTGGCTGCTTTGCATCCAAGCATCCCTGTTTCTTGAAGTAAATCCAGAGTGTACTTCCTTTGAGAAACAGAAATACCATTCTTTGTCCGAGCAATTTCCATCCCTAGAAAATACTTGAGCTGGCCTAGATCCTTGACTTCAAATTCCTTGGCTAGAAGATTCTTTAGATGATTTATTTGATCATAGTCGTCTCCTATAATTACGATATCATCAACATAGACAATAAATAAAGCTATCTTTCCATCCACAGAATGCTTGACAAACATAGTATGGTCTGTTTGGCATTGAACAAAACCATCTTGCTTGACAACTTTTGTTAGCCTGTCAAACCACACCCTTGGTGATTTTTTGAGGCCATATAGAGATTTACAGAGCCTGCACACCATGTTTAAGGTGCTGGGTGATTCAAGTCCTGGAGGTATTTGCATATATACCTCCTCTTCTAACTCCCCATTTAGAAAAGCATTCTTTATGTCTAGTTGGTGTAGAGGCCAATCTAGATTTACTACCAGAGATAATAGGACCCAAACAGAATTGAGTTTGGCAACAGGTGCGAATGTCTCTTCATAATCTACCCCATATGATTGTGTAAATCCCTTTGCAACTAACTGAGCCTTGTACCTATTTATACTACCATCAACATTGCATTTAATTGTAAATATCCACTTGCATCCCACTGTTTTCTTCCCTTCTGGAATAGTGGTGACTTCCCATGTGCCATTTTTTACAAGAGCTTGAACTTCTTCTGTTACAGCTGCTGCCCATTCAGGTCTCTGTAGTGCTTCTTGAATATTTCTTGGAATTTCTATGCTGTCAACAGCTGCTACAAAGGACCTGTAATTTTGTGACAATTTTCCATAGGAGACATATCTGTCAATAGGGTGTTGAGTGCAAGTTCTCACCCTTTTTCTCTTAGCAATAGGAATATCATTATCTGCTGTACTTATATCAACAGGTTCAGGGTTAGGAAGAATATTACCTGTGGGAACTTCATTTCCTAGAGCCTGGTTGGATTCATGGTTTTGCATTGGAGTTGTGCTTGACTCTACATCCTTCCTCCTTTTTCTCTTATAAATCTTCCAGTTCTCTTCTCGTGTTTCTGGGCCATGGTTCTGTTGAGATGTAGTTGAAACTTTAACTACATCCTATTCGGGCCGCTCCAATTTCATCACAACTTCTCGTCCTTTCACCGGTTTAGGTACAGGTTCAGATGTTTGAGTGTTAGGGTTCTGGTCTGGTAAGGTTTGTGCAGGTTCGGTTATCTCAAGAGCCAAAGGTTGGTATTCTGAGTTTTCAGTTGGATAGGTGTTTGGTTGCTCCCCCTGAATGCCAACTTTGGGGTAATAAGGTTGATTTTCAAAGAAGGTTACATCCATAGTGTGGTAAAATTTTTTAGTATGGGGAGAGTAACACTTGTATCCTTTTTGGTGAGGAGAGTAACCAAGAAGGATGCATTTGATGGATTTGGGGTCCAATTTGCTATGGTGAGGGTTTAGGTTGTGGACAAAAGCTGAACATCCAAAGGTTTTTTTAATGGAATGGAAGAAAAAAATTTGCTGGTTGGGAAGAAGGTTTGAAGTGTGGAGAAGGGGGTCTTAAAAGTCAAGGATACGGGAAGGCATTCTATTTATGAGGTAAGTTGCTGAAAGGACGGCTTCTCCCCAAAACTGTTTTGGAACATTAGAGGCTAGCATGATTGATCTAGTCACTTCCAGAAGGTGTCTATTCTTCCGTTCAGCAACTCCATTCTGTTGGGGGGTGTCCACGCAAGAACTTTGGTGAACAATTCCAACCTTTTGAAGATAGGAATTTAGAGCAAGGTTGTAATACTCACGACCATTGTCAGTTCTAAGTACTTGAATCCTGCTTTGAAGTTGTGTTTGCACCATATTGTGAAAGATTTCAAATATCCTGCCTACTTCTAATTTTTCCTTCATTAGAAACACCCAAGTGACGCGTGTGTGATCATCAATAAAGGTGACAAACCATCTCGAGCTAGTAATGTTTTGAACTCGTGATGGTCCCCATACATCACTATGAATTAGTGAGAAAGGTTTGGATGGTTGATAGGGTTGGGGTGGATAATGGCTGCGTGTATGTTTAGACAATTGGCAGATTTCACACTGAATATGTTTCTTGTTTTTATTGAATAATGAGGGAAACATCTTTTCCAAGTACATGAAATTTGGGTGGCCTAATCTATAGTGCCACAACATGACAGAATTATCACTACTTGGAACTGTTGCTGCTACATGAGAATGGTTCTTGAGTTCTTCTTCTGGTTTTTCAACTTGAAGGAGGTAGAGTCCAGCACACTCTTCAGCATTGCCAATCGTCTTCCCCGACTCCAAAATCTGAAATTCACACAAGTTAGGGAAGAATTTAGTAACACATTTCAAATCTCTTGTAATCTTGCTAATGGACAACAAGTTACAATCAAGTTTTGGCACATACAGAACTGAGTCAAGTGTAATATTTTGTGAAATAATGATGGATCCTTTACCCATGACCTTAAAATGAGTCCCATCAACTATCCGGACAGTATAGTTATAGGGACATGGAGAATAACTACTAAACAAAGTAAAATCTCCAGTCATGTGATCTGAAGCTCCTGAGTCAATAATCCATGACTTTGTTCTTTCTTTACTAGTGTTTAGAGCATGTAAAAAATCACCTCTTTGAGCCACTACAGCAGTACCACTTTTTTCTGCAGTTAACATAGACTGTTGAAGCAGTTTTTGAAGGGCCTCCATTTGTTCTTTGCTGAATGGAGATGAATTAGAATTTACCTCAGCTTCTTGATGGTTAAAGGTTGTGTTGCCTCTGCCTTCCTTGCTTTTGAACTGCTTGGCTTCTGAAGGTTTTCCATGTATGATCCAACACGTTTCCTTGGTGTGGCCTGGCCTCTTGCAATGATCACACCAGGGGCGGGTTTTCTTTTGTGGTGGTCGAGGCTGGTTTCCTCTTGCTGCCATTACCGAGCTCTCAATGGATGGAACTGAGATGGATGTTCCCAGCATGAGTTTCCTCCTACTTTCTTCCCTTCTCACTTCTGAGAAGACTTCCCGAATTTTGGGAAGTGGTTTGGTTCCAAGGATCCTTCCACGAACTTCATCAAGATCCTTGTTTAGTCCCAATAGGAACTTGTAAATCCTATCTTTTTCCACCAGCTCCTTATACTTCTTCTTATCCTCTATACAGCACCATGTAACTTCTTCATATATGTCCAGCTGCTGCCAATGTTTGTAGAGTATGTTAAAATACTCAGTAACAGAGGACTCTCCCTGTCGAAGGTCATGGAGTATGCTTTTTATCTCAAACACAATAGATGTATTGTCCACGTTTGAGTACATTTCCTTTACTGCATCCCATATATCTTTTGCAGTGTCATAGAACATGAAATTTTCACCAATTTCATTTTTCATGGTGTTGAGTAGCCATGACATTACTTGACTGTTCTCAAGTTGCCATTTTTGAAGTTTTGTGTCCCCTTTCTCAGGACACTTAGAATCTCTTGTGATGTAGCCTTCCTTCCCTTTTCCTTGGAGGAAGATCTTGACTGACCTTACCCATTGGGTATAGTTTTGACCATTCAATTTATGGCCAGTGATGAGGTGAGTAAGCCCATCGTGTGAGCTGGTCTGAAATGATCCGGTCTCCACCGTGAGCGATTCATCAGATTTGTGGTCTCCCATGGCTTGGCGGCGCTAGGTTAGGGATGGTTCGAGATCGAGCTCGATACCATGTAGAAAATATATTTTTATTTTCTTGAATTTGTGACTCGATACATGGGAGGTATATATATAAAATACACATACATGAAATAACAATGATAATCTAGCCTAGAAATCGGGGAATTGATCTCCCTATAAATGCTAATTCTAAATATGGTAAAGACAGAAATGACAGCTAATAATTATTTACATAAAGTCCTAATGAGCTGTACAAAACAGAATCTGTTGATTCTATGCTGATCTTCAACAAGATGTATATTTATATTAAAGTCAATCTACACTATAGCACCTACTACACTACAGCACCTACAACACCTTTTTTCAACTCCTAATTATATACAATCCTTGATTTATAGGGATACATAATCTCAACAACTCCTAAATATATACAATCCTTGATTTATAGGGATACATAATCTCAACACTCTCCCTCAAGCTAGAGCATATAAATTATATGTACCAAGCTTGTTACAAATATACTGAATTTGAGGACACCGAAGAGACTTTGTAAAAATGTCAGCCAGTTGATCACTTGAGTTAACAAATTCAGTAATAATTTCCTTGGAAAACACCTTTTCTCGGACAAAGTGACAATCAATTTCTATATGCTTTGTTCTCTTATGAAAGACCGGATTTGATGCTATGTGTAAGGCAACTTGATTATCACAGTATAACTTCATCTGTTCGATACTTCCAAACTTCAATTCTTGAAGCAATTGTTTCACCCAAATTAGCTCACAAGTAGCTGCTGCCATAGATCGATATTCAGCCTCTGCACTAGATCGAGCAACAACATTCTACTTCTTACTCTTCCAAGACACTAAATTGCCACCAACAAAAACACAATACCCTGAAGTAGACCACCGATCAATAGGTGAACCAGCCCAGTCTGCATCAGAGTATCCTACAATTTGAGTGTTCCCTTTATTTTCATACAACAACCTTTGCCCTGGAGCCTTCTTAATATACCTCAAAATTCGCACAACAGCATCCTAATGACCATTGTGTGGAGACTGCATAAATTGACTTACCACACTAACCGGAAAAGAAATATCAGGTCTGGTAATAGTGAGATAGTTCAGCTTCCCTACAAGCCTTCTGTATCTACCAGGGTCTAGATAAGGTTCTCCTTGATCTAGTAGTAGTTTGCTGTTAGGGTCCATAGGACTGTCAATAGGCTTACAATTCAGCATACCAATTTCTTCCAATATATCTAAAGCATACTTCCTTTGTGAGATAGCAATACCACTCCTAGACTAAGCCATCTCAATACCAAGGAAGTATTTGAGTTTACCCAAGTCCTTAGTCTGAAAGTGACTACATAGATGTTCTTTCAACTGAGATATCTTCTCATTATCATTGCCGGTAATAACTATATCATTCACATAAACTACCAAATAAATACATCGGCCATGTTCAGAATATTAATAAAAGACAGATTGATCAGCTTCACTTAGGGTCATACCAAACTTCTGAACAACAGTACTGAACTTCTCGAACCATGCTCGTGGGGACTGTTTTAGCCCATAGAGAGATCGTCGTAACTTGCACACTAATCCTGACTCCCCCTGATCAACAAAACCAGGTGGTTGCTCCATATAGATTTCTTCTTCAAGGTCACCATGAAAAAAGACATTTTTAATGTCCAATTGATATAATGGCTAATGATCGATGGCCGCCATTGCTAGAAATAGGCGAACAGAGGCAATTTTAGCAACCGGAGAGAAGGTATCACTGTAATTAAGACCACATATCTAAGTATAGCCCTTGGTAACAAGTTGGGCTTTAAGACGATCAATGTTACCATCTGCCCCAACTTTGACAGCATACACCCATCGACAGCCAACAACAGTTTTCCCGAGAGGGAGAGGGACCAAGTCCCACGTACCACTGTGCTCAAGGGTAAGCATCTCATCAATCATGGCTTGCCTCCAACCTGGATGACCGAGTGCCTCACTGATATTTTTAAGAATTGAAATAGAGAACAAAGAAGACACAAAAGCATAATATGATGGAGATAAACGATGAAAACTCAAGAAATTATAGATTAGGTGAGGATTTCGAGTAGATCAAGTACCTTTTAGAAGAGCAATAGGAAGATCAGTGACAGACTCAAAGAGGTCCGTAGCATGTGGAGGTGTTAGAGTAGGACATGATTCACTAGGATACACGGCTATTTCGAGTGCAGGAGTGGTATTCCGTGGTCGACGTTGATAGGTGATGAAGCGACGTTGAGGTGGGTCTGGGCAAGGCACCTTAGATAAAGCTGCTGGAGACTCTGGAGTATTTGTTGATGGTTCCTGCAAAGGAGACAAAGGTGGACCAAAATATGGAACAGGTAAAACCTCAGAGACCACATTTGGTTCAACTGAAGAGGTAAAATATAGTGTTTCTTCAAAGAAAGTAACATCAGCAGACATGTACCAACGATGAGTGACAGGAGAATAACAACGATATCCTTTTTGTAACCTAGAATACCCAAGAAAGACATATTTAATAGCACGAGCAGATAGCTTATCTTGACCAGGGGAAAGATCATGAACAAAACAAGTACATCCAAAGACACGGGGAGGAACATGATACAAGCGGCCCTTGAGAAATAGGATGGAATAAGGAATCTAGTTTTGTAGGACAGATGATGGCATACGATTAATTAAATAACATGCAGTTAAAACAGCATCACCCCAAAATTGTAATATTGGCATACAATAACAGAGTTCGAGCAGTTTCAATAAGATGACGATTTTTTCTTTCTGCTACTCCATTTTGTCGAGGTGTATGGGGACATGTTGATTGATGTAAGATACCATGAGATGACATAAAAGATGAAAAAGCAGTTGAAAAGTATTTCTTTGCATTGTCACTTCGGAGTATCTTAATAGTTTTGCCAAATTGAGTTTGAATTTCAGTACAGAATGATTTAAATATAGAAAATAAATTAGAATGATCTTTCATTAAAAACAACCAAGTACAACAAGAGAAGTCATCAATGAAAGTACAAAATACCTAAAACCTGAAGAGGTAGACACACGACTTGGACCCCACATATCAGAATGAATAAGAGAAAAAATAGGCTTAGTTTGACTTTTGACCTGACTTGGAAAAGAAACGTAAACATGCTTCCCAAATTGACATGACTCACGATTTAGAGACTTTAACTTTGTAAGATTAGGAACCATCTTCTGTAGTTTTGGCAGACTGGGATGACTGAGGCGTTGGTGGAGAAGACTTGGAGACTCAGTCGCAACGCAAACCACTGATGGAGATGACTCGAGATAGTAAAGTCCATGTGCTTCATGCCCTATGCCAATAATCTGTCCCGTACCACAGTCCTGGATAACAAAGGAATTAGAATCAAAGGTTGCTGAACAGTTAAGAGAACGAGTAAGTTGACTAAGAGAAATTAAATTAAAAGAACATCCAGGTATGAACAAGACAGATTTTAAAGACACAGATTTAGTAGGTGAAACACAACCAATACCTTTGGTAGTGACCTTTGAGCCATTTGCCAAGGTGACATAGTGTGGAAAACTAGGTGTAGAGAGAGAAGTAAAAAGGGAGCGATTACCAATTACATGATCGGAAACACCCGAATCAATTATCCAAGGATTTGGAGTATTACCATTATAGGAGATATAAACTGTAAGATTACCCGTATGGGCAACTGTGGTAGTGGAGGACTGAGTCAGATTTTTTCTCCTCTTCATGTCCCGAGTCAGATTGAGTGACATTGACAGTTTTCTCTAGGAACCCATGAATAGAATAGCATGTGTCCTGAGTATGACTTGTCCTCTTACAATAAGAGCATTGAAGATGACTTCCACGACCCCCTCGACCGCTTCGACCCCCACGTCCACCACGAGACCCTAAAGTGGTCACCATGGCTGACGCTTCGGTTATGTTTGAGCGGGAGCTAGAGACTAATTTAGGGGAAGGAACTCTCAGAAGACGAGTGATCAAATTCTCTATTGTGGGAACTTCTTGGCCAGTTAAAATCTGGTCGTTGACATGCTCAAAATCTGGGTGCATGGCACGTAAAACCAACACCACATACAGGTTATCTAGCTTGTTTAACAAACTCTTATGATCATCAGCCTGCAAAAACATTTTCAATTCCTCAATTGCAACCTGTGCCTGAGTGACAAAGGCCATCATGTCATGATCAGACTGCTTAAGAGAGGCCAACTTTTGAGCTGAGTCATATAGGCGTTGTATATCATTAGCAAACACATTACGAGCCTTATTCTAGAAAGTAAAACAAGTTTTAAAAATTTTGAAATTAGCCAAAATAGTTGGCTCCACAGATTGCCATAGTAAAGCACATAATTGATAATCAAATTTCTCCCACTGACTCTTATGTTCTGGGGAAATATCAGAGGCTAATTTCTCCAAATGATCAACAAGTCCCTAACCTAAAAACCAAAGTTCCACAGAAGCTGACCAAGCCAAATAATTCTTACCATTTAGTTTTTTTGACGTGATTGTGGGTGAACCAGAAAAAGCATATGTAATAGGAACATTATCGGAAGAGCCTTTTGTACCAGAAGAGGACTGTGAATGACTTGGAGCAGGTATTTCAGATTCAGAAGTAGTGGAAGACATTTTTCCAAGAACAGGAGTAAGAAACAGGGGTTGTTTCACATAAACAGCAAGAGGTGTGATCGTGAGTACTCAAAAAACAGAACCTGCAGTGTGTGACTGAAGCAGACGACCACCAGAAACCACTCAGGGAGTGCTGACGAGCTGACTGGTGTCGTTGGAAAAGTCGCTGGTCACCGAAAAAAGTCGTCGGAAAAAAAAATTTTCACCGTAGGGCAATGGGCTCACCGGGCGTTCCACTGCCACCTGTGTCTTTACTTGCTCAATAGTCCAGCCTTGACAGTGGCTGTGACTCAACCTTGATGGTGGCTGTGATGGGTGATCTAGGGTTTGACAGCCCCAAGATCAACCTGCTCTTGATACCAAGTAGAATGGAAAATATGAATACTTAAGCAGATGTATATTTATATTAAAGTCAATCTACACTATAGCACCTACAGCACCTATTACACTACAGCACCTGCAGCACCTATTTTCATCAACCTACAACACCTATTTTCAACTCCTAATTATATACAATCCTTGATTTATAGGGATACATAATCTCAACAACTCCTAATTATATACAATCCCTGATTTATAGGGATACATAATCTCAACATTACCAAAACAAAATCTTTGATATCTATTTAATGTTTTGATTATCAACATTTGTGGGTTTAACGGTAGGGATTGAAATAGAAATTTTTAAAACTCTAAGGACTCAATTACAAACTTTTAAGTATATGAACCTAATTAAAAATCCTCAAATAATATAGGAACTTACAGATTAATTTAACCTAGTTAAAATTATAATTACCAAGACAAAATCTTTTATATTTATTCAAAGTTTTGATTGCCAACATTTGTGGGTTTAAAGCTTTATGAGCTTAATATTCTAGTATCCCTTTTTCGTACTTCACAGCAGTTTTACAATAAATTTACAGCAGTTTTCCAAACTTTTTAATAATATTATTGTAATTGCATCTTCATATAATCACAAAAAAAAATGGCATCTTCATAGCAGGTTTTGAAAAGCTTGTGTGGTTTCTGGTTGACCTTGGTCTTTTTTTTTTATCAGCTGTAAAGGTTGAACCAATTAAGTATGGAGGGAGATTTACTACGGAATGAGGGAATAAAGAGTTCTTGTTAATGCGTTCTGTCAATGTCAGTGGTTAAGATGATCCAAAAACATGGTTAAATTATATGCATATCTGGTTAATATCTTGTATTGTATCTTTTTTCCTTAATAGATGGGGTTTACTATGGCATATACCATTGAGAAAATTGTGTATTGGTATGTCATTTACAATATTTGTCAAAGAAGTTACAAACTTTTGATGTTATGCGAAAAAGTTATTGTAACCTTTCTATAAAAGGAATATACTTTTGTCTTTTTCATTAAAAAAAACTAATGTCTATCTGTTCTTTAAACTTGCAAGCTATAGTAAGTTCTGTATGGTTTAAAAAAAAATTTACAAGAATTTATGTTAAAACATCAAACGATTGCAACATTTGTAATGTGTTGTAAGTGACCTACTGATGTACCATTTTTAATAACTCTCCTAAAAAAAATAAAGGCCTTACAGATATTTTCTGGCATTGGTAATTGAAAAATTGGCATTTATATTCTTTCTGATTCCAAGGTCAGGGTATAGCACAAGCCCCATACCAAGACTTACCAATCAATGACTACAAGCAGGAATTGAACCCCAAAGACTTTTTAGTCGACGCACTACAATCCTACCAGCTGAACCAATCCTCATTAGCATTGGCGTTTCTTTTCATTCTGTTTTAAACTAACAATTATAAATGCATTCTACTCATGGAGCTTATAGCCTCACTAGTAATAAAGCCTATTTATGTTGCAAACAACTGCTGTATAAGGTTTCAGTTTGTCCGTAATATGTGTACTGAGGGATTAATTTGTGCTGTGAACTCTTTGAATTAATATTTTCTTTCTGCAATTCTATTTCATGTTTTCTGACATTGGTTAACTGAGTTTCCTTTCTAAACAGTGTGCCAATGGATGAAGAGGAGAAAGTGGTGCTTGATTACTCAGCTGACCAACTGATCATTGATGGTAGTTTTCGCCAGTCAATCCTGTCAAGCATTGCCCATGCAGGAAGTGCAATTGAAGAGTTGTATGGCTCTCCTCAGGACATTGAAGGTGTCATCAGGGATGGAAAAGTCTACGTTGTCCAGACCAGACCACAAATGTAAGCTTCTAGATCCATATCACCTAATCCAAACTATGTTCATCCGCGTGCAGATGGCACATCAAACGTGAGTGAGGTAGTTTCTGCGAGTTTGAGTAAACCGGCGGGTTACCAAATTTGGCTTATAGATTTAATTTAAGTGATATGATATATTAAAATAATGAATAATTTATAAGTGTAACCATTGACTAATGTAAAGTAAGAAAAATTTATTTTGTCCTATTCTTTTTTTCCTACTATATATTATATCTGAAATTTCTTATTCCTAATCAAGATTGAATTTTTGCTTGAGATCTATGGAATATGGTTAGGTTCAATAATATGCGATTGAATTTATTATTTCAATATTTATTTTTTTCAGAGTACCTTCTTAAATTGTGCATAACACAAGTTAATATCATTAGTGTACTGCTCGTGGTTTCATTGAATTTGAAGGTAGCACTCTTGAATCAATTTTATGATGTTATCCGAGTTTGCTCTCCTTTTATAGTTGATATAAGTGATGGAGTTCTATGACAACTACAGCAACTGGGAAAAGAATATCAAGTATGAACATATTTAAGCTACCAAATCAAGAGTCCTATATTGTTTACTACATTGTTATTTAATCTTTGGTGTTTCCATCCCGGATATAACTGGGAACGAAGAAAGAAACAGCAATAGGTGACAAAAGAAAGTCGCTGCGGTAACTCAATTGACGAGAATACAATAGTGAACAAAGAGCTAAGCTAACTAAGAAATCTGAAGAAAGGAAGATAAGGGATATGAAATACAGTAAATTTACTGCATCTTTATTTTAAACTGCGATATCCAAACTGCTTCAGTTGTTTGTACATGTGTATCACAATTTCAGCTAATGCCGATCAAGGCAATTTCTAGAGCTCAGTTCTCATGTGGTAGGATTGTGTGATAATTATTCCTTAAGAGCTTGTAGTTGATAGTGTGGCGATACCTAAATGTTGAAGAACATTCATATCAAACACCTTGTTTGACAGCTGAAATATAGGTTAACACACACTCCAAATTATCTGTATTTTTTTTTTATCTGAAATGAGAATTTTTCCAACGCAAATCAGCCCTTAACAGGGATAAAACAAAATCCGGTGGATTATCAGTAATTTGAGTGAATTTCATTTTAATCACTTGCACTTTTTAAGGTTTCACTTTGTTGACTTATATTTTGTCACTAACCTGATAACATGGAAAGTAGATGAAAATGGGTTACACTTTGGCAGCCAAACTCACGGGTGAGTAAATGAAATTTAGTTCATCAAACTAGGGTAGATCATGTATCTTGATAAAGATAATGATTGATTATATTTATATTTAGCAAGTGTATCCTGATTTATGAAATTTAAATTAAATATATAAGAATCTAAAGAATTTTATGAAAATTGATAAGATTTACGAAACTGGAAACTTAATAAATCTTAAAGATCAATAAAATTTGCTTGAAAACTAAGAAGGTTTGACTATAAATAGAATTAATAACTTATGGGTGTTATACAACAAAGAGAGAACAAGTAACAGTAGAGTTTTTTGAATTATGAGAGAGGATGTACAAATAATTTTAGACCAATGGTCTATATGTTATATTTTTAACTTTATAATTATTCTTGTACAAATTTTTCTCCTATAGTAAAAGGTGTTTTATATAAGCTTGTGTCATCTTACCCAGTCCAATCTTACATGTATTCAACAGACTTATCTCACACAATTAAATGCACATATGTATAAGGGGTTATTAAGGTACATATTATTGAAATAATTGTGTATTGATAAGTACGTGATTCATAAATTTTATTAAATAAGTTACAAATTTTGTGTGTATTGAAAAAGATTATTATAACTATTTTATGAAAAGTATGTAACTTTTGCCTTTTTCATAATAAAAAAAATCTAATTTATAATTATGTTTAAATCCTAAAAACTTTGCGAGTAACAATCAAAGTTACATACTTCCAAAAAGATTACAACAATTATAATCAAAACATAAAAGAAGTTAAGTTTATCATTTTTAACAAATTTTGCAAGTGGGATATTGATTCACTATCTTTTCAATCAATGATGGACTATGAAAAAGCCGTATTAATGGTTAATTTAGTTTTCATTTTGAGAAGGTAATGCAAATTAGGATTTCTTACACAAAGAAGTTACAAGATGCTGCTTTAGATTAGGATTACCCCCAACATGTACGCCCTCTCATCCCTTTTAACTCTCCAAATGTTACTGAGAGGCATATTTCCAGCAGGAGCATTATGTATATCAGAGACTCACAATGAGACACTGAAGCAAGACATTCCATTCCAATCATAATGACACTTACAAGACACTCCAAGCATATTGGCACTGAAACAAGATACTCTACTGAGAAGGTGGACAACCCTCAGCTGTCACTCCTGACACATTTACCCACACTTCATTTAAGCGCTCAGTATTGCGAGAGGAAGCATTGTACTGGGCGATGGTATAGGAGCTCTTATCTTGTATTGTTGCTGAACTTCCATTTAAGTGCTTGTTCAGGCTGCTTAGAAGAGTTTCGATTTCTTTGTTAATGTTATCATCCTTGGCAAACCCACTGAACTTCCTAACTGCTATGCATCGAGGTTTCCATTTCTCTACCTGTAACGTCAGTTCAGGATTGGGCTGCGGAGGTATCCCCTGAAAGTGAGCAGATACATACATCCTTACAATATAGCCATCCCCAAGAGATGATGAGGGGATGCTCGTTAAGACCGGAGCAGTAAATGCAAGTATGGAAGAATTCAAATTGGCACCATGAATATATTGATACAACCTGGTACATGATTAAGATATAAACCAAAAGGGCATGTTACAAAATTAAACTATATGAAGATCATAATCTGCAGAAGAGGAAAAAGAAAATAGTTTGTGTGCAAGGATATGAGCATGATCAGGCATAACACACACACACACATATATATATATATATATATATAATTTCATAATATATCAATGATATTTATTGTAAGAAGTGATATGAATAAATAACTATTAGATATTACATAAATAGTTAATATTATAACATAAATGCATGTAATTTTTTTAAGTAGTTACATGACTTTTAAGTAATTTTTAATTTTGATCATCCATGTATAATGGTCAAGATTCACTTCTATTACATTTTCTCAATAAACACTTCTTTCACTAGATATGTTGCTTATATAACTTTATATATCATCTTATAAAATATTAAAAAATATAAAAAATAATCATAAGACATCATAAATAAAAAATAATAGATGGAACATTCCATTATTGAGGGAGAAAGACGAAGAAAGACTTAAATTATTTTTAGCATTAGTCATCGTAGATTAGAATTTATCAAATTCTTATGATATCTCACATGTATTATCGTAAAAATTTAAAAATAAAAAAGTGTAGCTAGGGTGCAAGCTAGTATATTATGCCATGGTAATTTGAGAAATATCCGATACTTATCCAATACGACGGACATTTAATGTATCCGTCAAGTGAATGAGAAATAAAATAAAACCTGTGAAAGCCGCTTTTGGTGGACTGCTCGAAGGAAGTTCCTGGAACAGGAGTTGACATCCACGAGGATTCATTGTATAGTCTGATCTGAAAGTCTGATTCAGACCGTATCACTGTGTACATCGGTAATTCAATAGCGTGCACGAGGATGCCATAGCAGTAACACATTGCTATGGACATGTAGTAAAGCAAGCACACGAGTGTTGCTTCCATCTCCTGCTTGCCTCGTCTTTCTAAACTATGAGCCTGCTAAATTATACCTGAACTATAATCAGCACCCTGGCTTTAAATAAGCAGAGCCAACTCAAACAATAAGTGGGTTTTTCATCACTAACCACATTATTTGTACAATGTCTTGACAATTAATGCTTTAATTAAGTATAATTACTTTTTATTATATTTTATTCAAGAATATCGTAGAATGCTTTTGATACATGAAGAGTTACATTATGATTTGAGCCTAGAATATTTAACCATCGCCACTTATTTACCATTTGACTAAATCATTTTAAAAATTATTTAGAATTGAGTTCTAAGGATTACCTGAAAAGGTAGGATGCACTGAGTTCCTCTAAGGTGCAGTACTGCAATAGTGGAGCGAGGGGGTGGGTACTTAATTACAAAAGGTATTTCAACGCTCAAGTTAGTAGCTGCACAAAGAGGATAGTGTGTAATGAGAGTGGTGCATATTTGCCCTCTTATTTAGCCTTTAAATAGAGATATATAAGCGTGTAAAAAAGTATATGGGGTTTGAGCAGTTCAGTGCATATTATACGTTGTCTCCTTGTAGTGCGAGAAAATTTTATTTTGTATGATTTGTCCCCTCTATCCGAGTGGAGTGGTGTCTCCTCTTTTCTATCGGGAGGGGGGGATATGCTTAATGGATGAGTGGTTCCCTGAGCATTACCCGTCTAAGGACCAACCTGACAGGTCAGGTTGCTCTGATTTTATGGGCCCACACCTAGTCCAGAACTTGGTGCTTGGATGAGACAACCAAGTGTCAAGATACATGTTCAACTAGAGCACAAGGCACGCAATGGACAAAGAGATCTGAGTCATAGTGTTCTATGCTAGATCTCGTGATGTTTTCTCAAAGGGCCGAGGTGTGTGATGTACCATAGTGAAAATTCGGGGTATGTGAGTAAGGCCAGGATCTGGGTTGGATTGTTTTGCCTTCACCATCATTTCGTGGTTCGGGTGTGTAGTTGGTTGCCCCCATGCTGTAGGGGGTATGTTGAAGTTTTCTCTTAGGCAGAGATCCGAGGTGTCGTTTCACCGCAGGGTTTGTTGAAGGTTCGGTGTTCGACTTATGTGTCCCCTCATGGTGCCACGTGTCACTTCAGTTTTGAATGTTCCGAGCCTTGTCCTTTTGGTTGCTTTTGTACAGAGACAATATAACACGTGGTTGAAGTGTATTGGGTGGCATTACTTAGGCTTTGTATCGTCATAATGGGCCAACTGTGGAGCAACGACATATCCGCCCCCATTAATGGTAGTGATTCGTAACAGACTATGCTTGCTCGGGAACTACTGCTTTTCATTTATAGGGAGTTAAACCGCTTCAATTACAATAGTAGTTTCACGTTGTTTCCCAACTGTTTGCAACCCTCGTGGCCAATCACAAGGGGGGAGCATTAAAATGTTGCCTCGAATGTGCAGCCAACTCACTTTTCCAGGAGCCAATCAGAATGCCTCATCCATTCTATAAATAGGAAATATTTATGGTGTGGCTATCATCTATTCCTTTCATTCTTCGATCATGCTCGAAAATGGTTCTTTTCCAGAGAATAATCCCTGTCGTGCCTTTTGTATATATGTGGAGGGTCTTGTCTCCTTCTGAAGCCATCTCATTGTTCTTTCCAAAATTCTTAAAGGTGTTTCCTTTTTCCCCTGGGTGTTCCTCTAATGAAGGCCTTTCTTTCCAGGCGTAATGGCTCAGTGAGGACCAAGTAACTGCCCTACGTGGCTTAGTTGACACATATCCAAGCTGCAGAAACCTTTCTTTCCTGGCGTACGCGGGAGTGTGCAACCTTTCTACACTTGCCAATAATATTTGTTATTTCTACCATAGTTCTTTTGAGGCATGAAGGTGTTTCACTCATGTCCCTCCTCTGCTCTCTTAACTATCTTCCATGGTGCTTGTCACATCGTGGGTGTGCAGTCAGATGTGTAGGAGGCTCTTGAGCTAGAACAATCTCTTGGAGTGAAGCATTCTCCTCATGTTAGCCAAGAAGAAAGGCGTGGGTGCTAGTTTCTAGAAGAACCATAGAGGTGGTCGTGGTTAGTGTTCGGTCATCATCGTCGTCACATCTAGCCTCCTTTCTGGCTTCCTCCAGTGGGCGCCTTTGCCTTAAAGTAGTTTTGTAGGTCCTTTTTGTAAAGTATCCTTGTAAATTAGGTGATTTTTGGAATGAGAATAAAGACTTGCTTTTCTGAATATTTTGTTTCCCATTATACTGTACAGTTAAACTGTCACTATCTTGTGTAGTTGCTTTCATAGTTTAGATATTGTTCCAATGCCAAGTCTTGATGTACACTTGTATAACGAACGCTTACTTCACCTGACCGAGGTGAGTGCAAAACTCAACCTCGGAGGTAGGGTTCATTTGATCAGAAGAACACTCGTTTACCTTGCTGAGATGAGTGCGAGGCTCGACCTCGGGGGTTGGGTTCATTTGTTTGGATGAACATTCACTTCACCAAGTCGAGATGAGTGCGAAACTCGACCTCGGTGGTAGGGTTCTTTTGATTAGACGAACATTCATTTCACTAACCAAGATGAATATGAAACTCGACCTCGATGGTAGGGTTCATTTGTTTGGACGAACATTCACTTCACCAATCTAGATGAGTGCAAAACTTGACCTTGGTGGTAGGGTTTGTTTGATTGGATGAACACTGGTTTGTCTCGCTGAGATGAGCACGAAACTCGATCTCGAGGATTGGATTTGTTTGATTGGACGAATGCTCGTTTGCCCCGCCAAGATGAGCATGAAACTTGACCTCAAGGGTTGGGTTTGTTTGATTGGACGAACACTTGTTTGCTGCGTCAAGTTGAGCACGAAACTCGACCCCAGGGGTTAGGTCCGTTTGATTGGACAAACGCTCGTTTGCCCTACCGAGATGAGCGTGAAACTCGACCTCGGGGGTTGGGTTCATTTGATTGGATGAACACTGATTTACCTCGCTGAGATAAGCGTGAAACTCAACCCCAGGGGTTAGGTTCATTTGATTGGATGCGATAACCCTATGGCATGGAGTTCACTATCCCGGGTCACGATTGATTATCCTTAACCACTGTAAACCCCATTGGTCAGTGGTTAAGGTGTGACTCAAATGGGCACGAGTTAAGACCCTCGATTGCACTATTTGACCCTAGGGGGTGTTCAAGTGGCATCCCCAGTTTGGTCATCTTACGTATATATTGGAATAGTTGATCATTTTTGGACCTTGTATTCCTTGGACCTCGCCAAGGCGTGGTGACCTTGGGGGATGTGGCATGTCAAGGTGCTCATGGACTCAAGGTCGCAGTCGAAGTACTAACTTCATATGAGACAATAATTAGAAAGAACTGATTTGTTGATATCAGAAGCTGCTTACATAGCTAAGGTAGCAGTTACGAATCATTCAACTATAGTATTTCCTCAATTTGTCTGTATTCCAAAAATTTTTAATTGGCTTGCCCAAGAGGGTTTCCAGGGTGTAGGCCCCCGTATTTGTAGTGTATGTAATCTTGTACAGTCCCTCCCAATTAGTCGCTAGTTTTTCGTCCCTTACATTTTCCCTCTGATGTTTGCCCTGCACAGCACGAGATTGTTGGGGATGAAATGCTGCGAGATCACTTTGGAGTTATATTGTGCAGCAGTCTTGTGCTTTACGGCTGCTTCTCAAACATAGGCAATGTGACGTTGTTCTTCTAGTAGGTCAAGTTCATGGCGGATGAGATCCAAACTAGTTTCTTCATAAAAGCTTTGCTTCCTCCAACTTGGTTCTCCTATCTCCACCGGAATCATGGCTTCACAACCATAAGTTAACTTGAAGGGGGTTTCTCTTGTGGAGGAGTGCGACATGGTTCGATATGCCCATAGGACATGATCGAGTTGTTCCACCTAGCTGCTTTTAGCATCGTCAAGTCTTTTCTTTATCCCCCTTAATATGACTCGGTTAGCAACCTCGGCTTACCCGTTGGATTTTGGGTGCTCTACTAAAGTGAAATGCTATTTGATCTAGAGGCCCCCCAAGAGGTCTTTAAGTTTCTTGTCAATGAATTAAGTTTCGTTGTCCGTAACAATTGATTCTGAGACTCTGAATCTACTTATAATATTCCTATAGGTGAATATTTGGATTCACATGGAGGAGATTGTAGCCAACGGTTCTGTTTCAATCCACTTGGTAAAATAATCAATGGCTACCACCAAGTATTTACTTGCACAGGAGCCTAGGGAAAATGGCCTAAAATGTCTATTCCTCACTAGTAGAAAAGCCAAGGGATGGATATTATTGGCAGCTCTTCGGGTGGTGCAGTATAGATGTCTGAGTGGCATTAACACTTATCACATTTCTGCACGTGCTCTATGCTGTCAGCTTCCATGGTAGGCCAATAATACCCTACTCTTAGTGCTTTCCTCACTAGGGATTTTCCACTGAGGTGGTAGCCCGAGCTTCCCTTGTGAATTTCAACCAGGACATATTCTGCCTCCTTGGGACTGAGGCATTTGAGGAGGGGGCAAGAGAAACCCTAGTGATATAATTAGTTATCATAGGTGGTATACCAAACCGCTATCCACATTACCTTCTAGGCTTCTTTCTAATCCTCAAGGAGTAAGTTGTCACGGAGGTAGGCCAATATATGTGTCATTCAAGTTTCCTTAGCTTCTAATAGGAGGATTTCATTACCCATAATACTGGAAGTGAAGAGAGTATCCTAGATCACAGACCTATTATTGCATGATCTCTTAGTGTTGGTGAGTTTTGATAGGATATCAGCTCTGGAATTTTGTTCCCTAGGAATGTGCTCCACTCTAACGCTGTCAAAACTTTCCATCAGCTTTCTAACCTTAGCTAGGTATTTTCGCAGCAAGGGTTCCCTCGCTTGATATTCTCCTTTGATCTGGGATGTCGCTGATTGTGAATCGTTGTATAGAACCACGTCTTTGGCCCCTATTTCCTTTGCCACAGTGATACCTTCTATGCACGCTTCGTACTTGGCCTAGTTGTTGGAGGTAGGGAACTTAAATCTCAAAGAGTGCTCTAGCACGAGGCCAGCTTCGTTTTCCAACATGACTCTAGCTCCACTCCTTTTAGGATTTGAGGATCCATCGACATAAATGGTCCAAGAGTGCACCCTAGGGTTATGAGAGTCCGGTGTGAGTTCGATCAAGAAGTTGAACAGTACCTGGGCTTTGATGGATGGTCTTGGCTCGTAGATGATTTCGAACTCGAAGAGTTCTACGGATTAAGCAATCATTCTCCTTACGAGATTTGGCTTGTGCAATACCTGCCTGATAGGCTAGTCTGTTCTTACCACTATGGGTGGCATTGGAAGTATTCTCTCAGCCTCCTTGTAGTGACTACTAATGCTAGAGTCAGCTTCTTAATTTTCTGGTAACGAACTTCGGAGCCGTGGAGAACTTTGCTGATGAAATAAACTGGTCTCTGGCCTTCATCTGTCTCCCTTATTAGAATTGAGCTAATCATTTTGTTGCTGACAAAGAGGTAGAGTAGAGCGTCTCGCCGGGGTTCAGTCTTGTCAGGATGAGTGGTGTTGACAACATCCTTTTCAGTTGCTGGAATGCGACTTCATATTCCGATGTCCATTCGAAGTTCTTCCCTTTCTTGAAAGTTTGAAAGAGGGGGAGAGACTTTTAGATAGCCTTAGCCAAGAAATGTATGAGGGCTATTAATCGGCTTGTCAATTATTATATTTCTTTGACAGATTGGGGGCTGCGCATGCTGAGCACTGCTTGACATTTCTCTGGGTTTGCTTTGATACCGTGGTTCATCAATAAAAACCCTAGAAATTTGCCAGCCTGTACCTCGAATGCGCATTTCTCTGTGTTCAGTCACATGTTATGCTTCCGAACCTCGGTGAATACCTCCTCCAAATCTTTGATATGGTCACCGGTGTCTATCGTCCTGACTATCATGTCATTAATGTACATTTCTAGCGTCTTGCTAATTTGTCCTTCAAAGACCTTATTCATCATGTGCTGGTAAGTGGCCCCTGCGGTTTTTAGTCCAAACGACATTAATCAATAACAATAACTTCCTATCTTGGTTACGAAGGCTATCTTATCCTCGTCGTCTAGATGCATAGGGATCTAGTTACAGCCAGAGTATGCATCCATAAAGGAAAGTAACCTAAAATTAGACGAGTTGTCCACTAGCTTGTCGATGTTGGGAAGTGGGTAGGGATCCTTCGGACACGTCTTGTTGAGGTCAGTGTAATCAACATATATATGCTATTTCCCATTGGCCTTTTTGACTAAGACCACATTTGAAAGCCACGTGGTGTAGGGGACCTCCTTGATGAAACTGACGTTCAGGAGTTCCTTCACCTGTTTTTGTATTACATTTTGTCCTTCTGGCCCAACCTTCTTTTTTAGCTATGCCACTGTTTTAGCGTTCTCCATGACAGAAAGGCGATGGCAAACAAATTCAGAGTCTAGGCTTGGTACGTCCACTGAAGTCTAGGCGAACAAGTCCTTATTTTCCCAAAGGATCTCGGTCAGTTGGGCTTTCTCTTCTTAGCTGAGTTGGCACTCAATCTTGGTGACTTGGCCTGGTTCGGCTTTCTGCTGAAAGGGTTGGAGCTCTCTGTCTAGCAAGGGTCGTGTACCCTGAATCTCTTCACGTACGTCCAATTCAATCAAGAGGATGTTAATGGAGTTTGTAATGACCAGGACTGGATCGTTGCGTCGGATCGTTGTTCGTGGTCTCTTAGCAATTTTAAGACTTTCGTTATAGCACTTCCTTGCCACGACTTAGTCTTCCTTAACTGTCACAACCCTATCTTGATGGTCCAAAAACTTCATGGCCAAATGGAGTGTGGCGATCACTGCTCCAATGGCGTTGAGTGAAGGGCGACCTATAATAATATTATAGGCGGAGGTGCAGTCTACCGCCAGAAACCTGGCCTTAACAGTTTTGAATAGGAGGTCTTTTCCTAAAGTAAGGTGAATCTTGATATACCCAACCGGGGTGATCTTGTTGCTAGTGAACCCACTCAGCTCACCGGAATGTGTAATAAGCTCTTCCTTCGATAATCCTAACTTGTTGAATAAGTCTAGGAGCATTATATCTGTCAAACTTCCCTGGTCTACAAACATTCTTTAGACCTTGGCATTTGTGATTATTCCAGTGATGACTATAGGGTCAATACGATTTGGAGCGGTGTTGCCATAGTCCTCGTTAGAAAACGAGATCGGAGGAGCCTTTCTTGACCCTTTTCCTAATTTGGATTCTGTGAGGGACGTAGCACTCATCATCACCTGAATGGCCCTTTTCCTGGGGTTTCTTGACTCACCACTGCTCGCGAATCCCCTAGAAATGGTGTTTACTATCTAGATTACTTCGGAGTGGCAGCAGTTATCTCCCACTAGGTCTCTAGGTCATCGCAGCGCTAACGACCATCGTTTAGCATCTTTGGAATGCACCCTTTTCAAATCGGAGCGTTGTCTCTCTGGAACTCTCTTGGGAAGCGGGGGGAGATTCTCTCTAGTAGAGGAATTCTTGTTCCCATCTTGCCTGGGTTCTGATCAAGTTAAGGCTGGTTCATAGGCGGCAGGGACTAGAGGTGGTCTGTGTAACACCCGTGAAAACATGTTAGACTTGTATATAGTTTTAGAGGTAACCTATTATTAGTTTGGAATGTTTATTAATTTTTGTGATTGTCTGAGCATGTTTAGTCACTTTGCTGTAACTCTTTGCTTGGAAAATAACTATTTTTGGCCTTGAATTTGACTTAAACTGCTTAGTTATTAGAAATAAATATGGAGAACTTGTTTCTAGGTCACAAATGTGTGAAAGTAAGTGTGGTTAAAGTTTGAGGTTAATCGGAGTTAGTTTGACATTTTTAAGCATACTAATTATGTGTTTTAGTATCAGCTTAGTTTGACATTTTTAAGCATACTAGTTGTGTGTTTTAGTACCAAATTGACCCCCAGCTATTATGGAAATATCAAGTTTTGGCGAAACAAAATTTTTGATGAATCTTATGATTTATTTTGAATTTGTTAGAAGTTAGGAACCTGGATTTGGTGAAATCTAAATGTTCTTAGCAGATTTGGATATACCACTTGGCCACTTAAGTGAGCAAAGTCACTCACGGCTGCCTTATTATTTAAAGGTATGAGGTATGAGATGAGATATTTCATCTCATTTTCACTCTTTTCACTCTCTTCTCTCACGGCTGTAGCTACCAAGGGAGAGACAAAGGAAAGCCAAGCCAATAAGGAGGAAAGGAAAAGGAAGGGGAAAGCTAAGGCTTCATTATCCTCACCATCTTTGATCCAAGAGGTAGAGGTTTGTGCTTCTTTTATTCTCTTTTTCCACTTTTGCCATTTATGTATTTGTGAGGCATAATAGGTTAAACTAGTTTCTAGAAGTGTTTGAAGTGTTTTTCTTGCTTGATTAAGTTTCCTTGGTTGTTTAGGACTTGTTCATGTAATAGGTTTGTGTTAGAAACCTAGATTTTGATATTTGAACCTAAAACCTAAAAGTGAGAAAAGTTAGGTTTTGATTTGTGATTTTGACCATAGAATCCAAATTGGAGGTTTTTGTTAGTGATTAATGATTTTTATATGTTAGTAAACTTGTTAGGGACCTTAAATCACTTAGAAACCAAGTTGGAGAGGCAAAAATCCGCGAATTGTTCCAATGGAATAGTACCTGAATTCTACAAAATTCATGTGTCGTGGCACGCCCCAGCATGCGAGTGATGCACCTCCAGTAATTAGAACCCGAGAGCAGGGCGCCACAGCGTGACCGTGTGATGCCACGGTGTAAGAAGGGGCAGAGGCTAGGGCACCGCGACGTGGCCGTGGTGTGCCACAGCATGAAGTCTAGAACCTTTCAAGAATTATGTTCTTGATGTGTTGAGATTCCTAATGGTTGGGATTACTCTTTTATACCTTGTTAAGTGTGTTGAAGCACCTATGAGAGTATTTCAAGGAGAAAATGACTACCTAGTTCATGTGAGAAAAGTGCGAGTCCTTGGGCAACCAACGGGTTGGAAATGCCATGAGATAACACTTAGGATTTTGATCCATATGGATTGTTTTAGTATCTCTTGTGATGCTGTATGTGATGGGAATAACACATAGTGTGAATATGTGAGTATTCCTAGTTGATAGATGGCAAGCTTTGTGGAGGGAGTTAGACATGTTTAAGGGCATTGGATATGACTTTTGTAGGAGAATATCCAATAGGGCGTTAAATGTGTGTGCTAAATATCACTGTGCATGTTTTCTCACAACACTTGCTATTTCCACGTATCTGCAAATGATATATGAAATGGTAACAGTACACCCATTGTTGAGAGGTGGAATAGTCCATTCATTACCAGGTGGTATATGAGATGGTGATCACCCATTGTTGAGTGGTGGAGTAGTCCATTCATTGTCAAGTAGTGATTAATGGTCGGAGCCATACTACTCAGGTGAAGTACAAGGAACGGAGTTCCTGGAAATAGTCAAGTTTCATGACATTGTACTAACAAAATTTTTAATACTATTGCATAATTATTGTCTTAGGACATGCTAGGCATAATCATTCAACATAATCATTATTGCATTTGCATGGTAATTGTATTGGCAGTTACCTATTCAATGATGTGTACGATTATATGGGCGATTATATAATATTGTTGTTAGTTTTCTTGTAATGTGGGCATAGGAATAAGGTTTACTTGAGAATGTTACATAGGGTTACTATGTGAGATATTCTTTCGGTTGTAAGTAGTAGTTCTTATACTGGATGTAAACTTATTCCTGATGTTGGTTGTTGATTTATTCTTTGTGAAAGAATAAATGCTGGTTTTGAGATACTTATACTGAGAAATTGTGATTTCTCACCCCGATTGTGTTTTCATGTAAATCCAGGTGAAAGCATTTCAAAAGGAAAGAGAGAGGCATATGAAGACGCGTAATATAAATGCTCTTTTAGGCTGAACTTGTATTTTTGTAGTTGTTTCAGTAGTTTAAAACTATGTACGACTGTGTGCCCTTTTAGGCTTATATATATATATATATATATATATATATATATATATGAGGAGAGATCAACTTACACCAGTGTAAGTCTTTTTTCTCTTACACTCATTTTTAACCGTTAATTCCACTTTCATCTAATGGTTGAGATTATTTCATTAAAAGTAACCATTAGATGAAAGTGGAACTAATGGTTAAAAATGAGTGTAAGAGAAAAAAACTTACACTAGTGCAAGTTGATCCTCCCTCTCTCTCTCTCTCTCTCTCTATATATATATATATATATATATTTGTTATCGTAGCTCTCCATATTTACTCATTGTGTATGAATGATACGGATTTAGTTTAGTTGATGTAGATTAGTAGTAGCATGGCCAGTATTGGATTATTCTTTTATATGACGATATATCTAGATAGCAAATATTGGGCTGTTACAGGCTGTGCACTGCAAGAGCTCGGTTTTGGTTTGTTAGAGTTTGTCTCCTCCTTGTATTCACCATTGTGGCAATGTTAGGGAGAGTATTAGAAGTGGTATTGGGAGTAGAAATTTATCGTTTTCCACATACGATGCCAATGTTCAGAACTAGGTTCTGAGGATTACATGAGAAGGTAGGATGCATTGAGTTCCTCCAAGGCGCAACACTGCACTAGTGGAGCAAGTGGATGAGTACCTGCAAAAGGCACTCCGATGCTCAAGTCAGTAGTTGTACAAAAAGGATAGTGTGTAATGAGAGTGGTGCATACCTTTGTCCTCTTGTTTAGCCTTTATATAGAGATCTATGAGCATGTAAAAAACATAAGGGGTCTGAGTGATTCAATGCGTATTGTACGTTGTCCCTTTGTAGTGCAAAAATACGTTATTTCATATGATCTATTCCCTCTATCCGAGTGAAGTGGTGTCTTCTCTTTTCTGTCAGGAGGAGGGGACATACTTAGTGGATGAGCGATTCCCTTCACATTACCCTTTTGAAGACTAGCCTGATGAGTCAAGTTGCTCTGATTTTATGAGTTCATACCCGGTCCAGAACAAAATTAATTTATGTAAAGTGTCTAGTGACATATATAATAACTAACTCGTGTAGAAAATAAATTCTAAATTTCTAATCAAAGTCAAATGAATGCCACTTTTACCATTTTCTTTTCGAGGTAGCATTGCAAATTATAATTAGGAAACGATGTAGAAAATTATTTTCTTGCAATAGTCTACAGAAAGATGTCTTTTTTTCCTAATGATGCTAGTATAAAGTGCTGAAGTTGGTAAATGGTAGGTTTTGAAATGAGCCTAAGTATTTGTTCCTCTTCATAAACACAAGGGTTAGGATTAGGATTAGGACTATCAGGATTATATAATCATAAGTGATTTTATTCCTTGACAATTCGATTTTGTTGTCTCCCACTTCTCCTTTGAAGTGACTCACATCTATAAATGTTTTCCTATTTCAGCATCAAAATCAAAGATAGTAACTCCAATAGCATTCATCGTACGTACCAGCAGAAACGCAAAGGAATCATAAGTGGGGCAATACTTCTGATTTACTGGTTTTGATCCATCTCACTTGGTACGGTCCAAGCCTAATCATGGCTCACTTTGAGTTTTCTGCATTATCTTCCCAAGCTAAAGACAAAAGAATTTGACATGTCAAAGATCCAATAAACACGAACCCCATTGCAGTGAAATTAAGTATTGCGATCAAATTCTCAAAGTGCTTTGGTATCTCTCAAGTGCTTTGGTATATTGTAAAAGATAATATAGCTTGGAGCCTTGGACTGGTGGACATCATCCTGATTCCGTTTGTGTGTGGCCAAGCTTTAGCTTGTGTTTAGATAGAGGATTTAAAAATTCAAGAGAATATAAAATATTAGAAAATTTAATTGTTTTATTTAATTTTTTTTATTTATAAAATTTTTTATTTGGATGAAATAATTAAATTTTCTAGAATTTTAAATTTTTTATTTGTGCAAAGTAGTTAAATTCTCTTCATTTACAATTTTTTATTTTTTATTATCAAAACAAGTATTGTTATTAGGAGTATTCAAAAATCGGCTTGACCTGAAACTAATTAGGATAGATTCGACCATTCAAATTTTATAAATTAAACTCAATATCTTTTCAAGTTAAGTTCAGATCACGCTTCCGATTTACCTAACTCGACCAGATGTCCCAAAATATTTTGAAAATTAACAAATCACACAATGTAATTACAATGTAAACAAAATGAGATGGTATGACCTTAAATATAACATCATCTAATATAAATTGGACTAAGCAAAAAAAAAATGTAGTAACAAATATTGAAAAAGCACATCAAAACTAAGCCTAACAGAATCAATATAATTGTGATATAAATTAGACACCATGTAAAAAACAAAAAAGAGACTTAATCTGCAATTCAATATCTCAACTAATGATGTTTTTAAATTTACAATTCTACATATATAACTAGTAACAAAGATTAAAATGACACAAAGTGATATCAGCTCCCAACATGTTTTCAACTCCATATCTATAACTAGTAACAGAGATTGAAATGGCACTAAGTAATATAAATCCCAAGCATGTTTTTAACTTGACATCAAGACATAAAAGCCAAGATGTAATCCTTCTTCTTCTCCAATGGAAGAGCTCTCATAACCACCAGTTGACTTGGATTTTATGTCAACCAATTAATAGCTTTCAACTAATGTGGGTTAATATCAAGATTGAGTATTTTCTCTAGCTCATTTAGCAGTTCTTTAACATCTTTCTCCTTTGTCTTTTTTGTAATTACTTGCACAAATTCTTTCAATGACTCAGCCATTTCTCTTATTAAAGCAACTATCCTGTCTTTTTCTCCATATTTTCTTTGGGATTGCATATAAGGAGAAGATGAAGATTGTCCTCTTTTCTTTGTTGTAGAGCTTGGCTCCTCCAAGTTAATATTAATACTAGCAACCTCATCCTCTTCATTTGCTTCTTTGCTCATGGCATCAGCATCAAGTGCAGTCTCCGCTCCAATTTCAATGGCCCTATCTTTAGCACATAGGTCTACAATGTCATCCCAATTTGGAATCACATTAAACTTGAATCATTTAGCCTCTTCATGTGACTTGAAAACAAAGGGAAACATATTAATAATAGCACAAAAAAATGATTTGAGTTGAATAATAATAACATTAAAGAAATCCTTTCCTTGACATACTCATTGTCATCCCAATCAAATCCACTTAGGCTAAGAATGTCACTAACAATGTCATACCATGTTCTCCAAAGCTTAATATGGTTCTTAACAATCTCTCCAATAAGCTGGACTTTGAAACGGGTAGATAATTCTTGAGCTGTAATGTTGTATGCCATTGTTTTCCAAGCTTAATCACTCTTGTTGCTCAAATTCCTTTGATCTCTAAGTACATTAGCCAGTATGCGTTCCATCTCCAAATTCCATTTGAAGTAACTTCTCGTATCCTTTTTCTTGTCCTCAATGTTGCTTTTCTGTCATCTTACTTTTCCCCTTTGTCTTGCCTCTTCCTTTGGATGACTCCACAATAGTTACCAAACTAGAAAATATACAACCTGATGACAACCAGGGCTTCTAAGTTTAGAAAGGAAAAAAAATTATAATGAACATGCACAAATATAGATAAATGCATACTACATCTAGGTAAGTACCAACAAGAAGAAGATTTAAATTGCAATGTGAATATAGAGTCAAACAATGTACCATAAAACACAAATATAGAGTCTATGGAATCTCAATCTCAATTACAAACAATGTACCATAAAACACGAATATAGAGTCAATTACATATAAAAAAGAACAAAAAGGTAAAAGCTACTACAATAGACTCTTCCTAAGCAAAGTTTCTTCTAACTTGATAATTAGCAAACATTTCCATTGCTAAAGTGTCACGAAATCTTGTCCATTCCTCAGTGACTTGAGCAGTTGTGACCTCATTTGTGGTATTACTTGTAACTCTTTCCCTTTGTTGATTGGTTAAATCTTCATCAACAACAGATAAAAGCTTCAAGTATTGGACCTCTAAAATTGGATCACTTTGTTGCTCATCTCTTATAAAATTATGTAGTATGAAACAAGCATTAATAATTCTTATTTGTGTTTTTATATTGAAAAACATAATTTTCATATATTAGTTAACTCTCATATTTAGTCTTTTAGACCTCTTATGTGCTTAATTGATTGGTCTTGACTACATTGTATAAGTTTAGGTTCAAGTTTGGTTTAATTGTATTTTTCAGCATTATTGAGAATTTTAAATTATTTCTTTATTTTGGGCATAACTTGAATTCTAAACATCTAAAGATTATGAATTTTTTCTTGTAAGAAATCTGAGAGAAAGATATACAACTTATATGAGAGCTTGAAGATTGAATCAGATGTCTAGTGGGTCATATTGAGCTTGGAAATCAAAACAAAGATGCTATAATTGGAACCTAGATGATATAAAGAGATTGACCCATAATTTGGGTTGTAGGAATCATATAGAGCTGAGACCCGTGCCATTGGAAATATGAGGCACAGATCTTCAAAACTTATGAGACAACTTATCAAAAAGGTGATATTTTGATGGTGTTTTCACCCTTTGAAGTCTGCTGATGGGTCTAGAGAGCTGTTAAGAATGTTTTGGGCATAACTTTCTCATCCTAAGCTCAAGTTATGCAAATTAGGTATTCAATTAAAGTAAAGAGAAAGATGATTAACTTTAAGCTAAGGGCAAACTTGAAGCAATAGTAGCAATCACGAATCTAACCATAATTTTCTCTTAGCTGCTCTTACTTGCACTTTCTCTCTTCATCTCTCTTCCTCTCCCTTCTCTCTAGGTTTTTTCTCTAGAGACCCTTATTATTCCTAGGGATTGACAATCTTAATGTTTAATTCTAAATCTTATTTTGAATGTTTAATTGTTATCATTTTTCTTATTAAATTAAATTTCTCTTTTACCTATTTTGATTTTGTTAAACCTAGATTGAATTGCTTTATTTGATTTGGATGTTGATATGATAATTGTATAATTATCATATGTTAATGAGGATTATAAAGACTAAATTGCATCAAAGTTGTTTGTAGGATTGTTTAGCTTGGTTGAACTCTAGGTTTTAGGTTAATTTAGGATTAGATGGATGCTTAATTCATTTAACTTTAATTAATTAAATTCTAGATGCTTATCTAGTATAGAATTCATAGATCATCTTAAGGCTTCTTGATGTGATCTAAGACCAAGAATCTGATTAACAATTGAGTGGATTCTTATTGATCAATGGTGGATTAAATTCAAGATTAGTAGATTTCCTTAGATGTTTACTTAATTTTGTTTACAGTTTTTAATTACTTTCATTTATTTAATTTTGCAACTTCCCTCACTTTTGTTAACTTCTCAATCTAATTGCTTAATTAGAGTAATTCAAGGGCTCGACTCGGTTGTAGCTTATACTACAAGTAATTTGGTGAATCGACTTACAAATTGATATAATTTGATAGTCTTGGTAGCTATTATATATATAAAAAAAATGAAGGAGTTCTTAATATACTCTATCTTTTTTTCCATATCCCAAAAGATCTTTTAATTGCATTCCTTGCACTTGCATGACAAAGATTAAATAGATCCTTGTAATTTTGAGGGGTGTTTTCAGTCCACTCATTAAGATGATATCTAGTTCCTAGCTAAGGTGCTAAAAATCCCGGGCCATTAGTACATCTCGCATCCACAAGAAAGTATTTACCTACAATGGTTTTAAAAAAAAATCATAGAGTTGTATTTGATATATTGAATAAATTATCATTATTTTCAAGATATTACTATTTGGAATTCAGAGACATTTTAACGATGTAAAGCATCTCGAAATACTCGAGAAGAGTTCTTGAGTTTTTTATGCTCACTTTTATAACAATAATTATATTTTTTGTTGTAATTATATTCTCAAAAGAGTTCTTGCAGTGGAAGACCTTTGGTGGTGTGCATGGCAGAGCGACAAGAGTGGTGATCTATTGTTAGACGACAAATGGTGGCCTCTCCATGTTGGCATTAGGTGGTGACTTCGCTGTGGGCGGTGCGGGTTACCGCCGATGGTGCACGACTTGGTTCTAGTGGCTAATTCTTGAATAACAAACAGATAGTCATTGTTCTCTAGTTGATAAATCCTATATCTTATTCCATAAATCACATCATATGACAATGAAATCTTCCTCCATCACATGTCATTCTCAGCTCTTTGGAAACAACCTAAACTCACGAATCATGACAAGGAATAAAAAAGAAAAAGGTGAAAAAAATTTCGATGGAGTGGAGTTAGAAAATACCTTAGCTTATTTTCTTACCTAGAAACCCAGAGACACAAAAGAGAGAAATTGGGTTTGGGTGGATCAAGTTTAACAATTCATATGACCATATTAGACAATTAGGGTTTGCATCTTGAGATGATTTAGAATGATAAAGCCATTCATTGATCTCACTATATTTTTCTTTTGGAACGGTGCAAATTATGCATATGATTAAAAAAAATATATATATATAATTATTGTATAAAAAATTCATAATAAATTTTTTTATAAAAATATCAAAATAATTTTTAACTATTTTTTTTTTTTAGTTTTTTTTTTTATTTTATTATTAAAAAAATACAAAATGACATATCATCATCATGTTAGTACAAAGTGGAACACGTTAGTGCCTCAATGACAGAAAATGGTCCAAGTTAGCATTTTTTTGTTAACGGTATTAGTGATTATTGGATGAAAAGATAACACCAAATTTTTTTAACTAAAATGTCCTTAATCGAAAAAAATAATCTAAGAAAAACTAAATTGGAAAAAAATACATTTGTGAAGGACTAAAATAAGTGTTTACTTAGAAGTAAAATAAAGGCAAATTAAAATAATAATGTTTGACTCAATCGGCAAATTAAATTTTTACACGAGCAAAATTTATCTAAATTGAAAAGTACTTTATAACCAAATCAAACTAAGGCACAAGAAGGGATTAACCTTGCATCTAAAAGGTGTGGAACATTTTATCTCATGGTCTTATCAAAAAGAAAAAAAAAATAAAAGGGAAATGACATTAATAAACACAAGAAGTAAAATACTCAGCAATAGACAAAAGAAAAGTAGAATATTAGGTAGCGTATTAGATTGTGATTAGAAACATTGTCCTTAATTATGCTATAGAAATTGAGAGATTATTCACTTAGTTCTTCAAATTTGACAATGTTGCCTCCCGTGACTTGCAATTAATTGAAATAGTAAAACATTGAAGCCTGAGGCATGTGAGGCACTACCCTCAAGGATTATTTCGATATAATAAAAAATCTTCTAGGGTACAACAAACTCTTCTTAACAATGTCAAGGTTTCAAAAAATACAAGAGAATTATTATTCTATAACCCAGGAGAGAGAAGAAAGAAGAGCAGAGGAGAAGATGAAGAAGGAGAACATGATTAAAAACTAAATTAGTGGATGATTTTTATAAAAAACAGAAGGGAAAGTTGTTAACAGAATTTGTACTTTAGAGACTTGTTCTGCATGTTGGAAGACCAAATCAAAATCAGTTTTTTGCACGTTAGAGGAAGAGCAGACTGAGTCAAAAACGAGGATAAGACTAAGTCATTTTAAACCTCTTCAAAATACTCATTTTTAAGTAAGCTAAAAAAATTTTTAACAAAAAGTTTCGGGCCTCATGTTATCACGTGCAGGGGGGTGCAAATTGAGGATTTGCACTAGCCACGAGCCTTCGGCCCATTTTTGTGCACGCGATCCCACCCCCTAATTCACTTCTTACTAAGCCCAAGTCACAAGTTGATATATAAACTCTTCCAAAGTCTTACTTCCAACCAATGTGTTACTTTATTCTTTTGAAATATTACTCTTTTCACAACAATCTCCCACATATTTCAAAATAATATGAAATAAAATAAAAATAAAATAAAATCAATAATTAGAATACATATTCTGGGTTACATCATGAGTGCAAATGTTTCGAATCTAGTGTCTTCTGAACTATAAACCAAACCTAGATAAATAGGACTTTAACTTATAATGTAATTTATTAAGTTTAAACTTCTATGAACCAAAACATCTTCCATGTAAATTAGAATCTCACTTGATCACATTTACACCCTCACTTATCTTTTGTTGTTAATGTTGTTTTGCGCTTTTCGACCATGTACGTGCTTGGTTGTTCATAAGTGCTCTAGAGATTATGTCATCATCTCATAGAAGCGGCCCCACTCCACACTCATATAATTGATTTCATTAAGTGTATACTGCACTTTATACACCACCCGTAAGGAATATGAAATTCATTAAAAGCATTCAGCTTATCCTCATATTAAATGCAGTCTAACACTTCTCATGCTTCTCACACCATAAGAAGGGACAAACAAAGTGCTAGCAGAAGTAACAAGTGATTTGTTATTACCCATATGAACCTTTTTTATGGGATCTCCACTCATAAAAGTTAGGTTACCGTCACTGTTAATTTCAAATTGGTTTAAGTCTCATTCCCCTCAATGTGGTATTTATTAAGTTCCTTCCCAAAGGCTTAGTCAGAGGATCTGCCAAGTTTACTTCTAACTTCACATAATCAATTGATATAACTTCATCTTTCAACAGTTGCTTTATCACCTCGTGTCTCAACCTAATGTGTCTATTCTTACCATTAAAAGTTTTATTATTTGTAATAAATATTGTCGCCTTGTTGTCATAATGCACAAATATAGAAGGGGTTGGTTTTATTCCCAAGGAATATTTTCTAAGAAATTTCTCAACCACTCGACCTCATTACCAGCCTTCTCCAAAGCAATAAACTCTGACTTCAAGGTGGATTTTGCAATTATTGTTTGTTTGGCTAATCTCCAAGTCACTACACCACCACCAAACGTGAACACATAGCCACTAGTGAATTTAATCTCATCTGAATCTGAAGTCTAGTTAACATCACTGTATCCTTTTAATACAGTGGAAAATCCATTATAAGCAATATCATAGTCCATGGTACCTCTCATATATTTTATTAGTCTAGCCAAAGCAGCTCAGTGGTCATTATTGGGATTATGTGTATATCTACTCAATTTACATACAACATATGCTATGTCAGGTTGAGTGAAATTCATCAAATGCAATAGACTCCCAATGATCTATGCATACTGAGACTGGGCAATAAGATCACCTCTGTTTTTATTTAACTGAGTGTTAGCATCATAAGGGGTACTTACGGGTTTGACATCAAAATGTCCAAACTTCTTTAAAAGTTTCTCAACATAATGTTCTTGTGACAATATTATACTATCACACTTCCTTATGACTTTAACACCTAGAATTACACTGGCTTCACCTATGTCTTTCATGTCAAATTTAGATGCAAGAAAACATTTTGTTTGATGCACTATGTCATGGCTAGTACTAAAAATGAGCATGTCATCCACATATAGATAAATAATCACACATTCACCATTTACTAATTTTGTATACACACATCTATCAACTTCAACAGAAGAAAAACTATCACTAATTAAAGTTTGATCAAATTTTTCATGGCACTGTTTAGGTGCTTGTTTTAGACCATATAGAGATTTGAGAAGTTTACATACTTTATTTTTTTGTCCAGGAACTACACACCCCTCAAGTTGTATCATATAAATTTATTCTTCTAAATCACAGTTTAAAAAAGTTATTTTAACATCCATTTGGTGAATAACCAGTTTATATGCAGAGGCTAAAGCAGTCAAAACTTGAATAGAAGAAATTCTAGTTACAAATGTAAATGTATCAAAAAAGTCAACATTTTGTTTTTGAGTAAAACCTTTTTCTACTAATCTATCCTTATATTTTTCAATTGATCCGTTGGGGTTACATTTTCTTTTAAAAATCCATTTAGCAACCAATTGATTTTGCTCCAGGAGGTAAATATACTAAAACCTAAGTATTGCATTTTGTAATTGAACCAATTTCATATTTAATTGCTTTTTTCCAAAAAGGTGCATCAGGTGAGGAAAAGGCTTCAAAAATAGTTAAAGGGTCATCATCAATAAGATATGTGTAAAATTCATTTCCAGAAAAAGTTTCCTTTCTTTGTCTTTTACTTTTTCTCAAATCCTCATGTAAATTATTAGATAAATTTTGTACTAGAGTTTCAGAAATATTTTCTAATTTTAAGGGGAAAACATGTTAAAAAAATTCAGTATTTTTTGTCTCAATTATAGACTTGCAATCAAGCACATCACTTTTTAAAAATTAAAAATCGATATGCAGCACTATGATCAGCATACCCAATAAACATATAATTTGAAGTATTAGAGCCTATTTTCCATTTTTTAGATTCAGGTAGCATTACTTTAACTAAACACATCCACACTTTTAAATATTTTAAGTTAGGCTTATAACACTTCCATAACTCATATGGTGTTTTACCTATTTCCTTATAGGGAATTCTATTTTGTAAATGACATACAGTTAATAAGGCTTCACCCCAAAAGTTATCAGGTACATTAGAACTAATTAATAGGGTATTCATCATTTCTTTTAAAGTCTTATTTTTTCTTTCAGCTACTCCATTGGATTGAGGTGAGTAAGGGGGAGTAAATTCATGAATTGTTCCTTCTTTTTCACCAAAAACATTAAATAAAGTGTATTCACCACCTTTATATGATCTAACTCTTTTAATTCTTTTATTTAATTGATTTTCTAATTTTGCTTTATATAAAAGAAACATGTCAAACATCTCATCTTTATTTCTAAGTAAATATACCTTGGTGTACCTAGAAAAATCATCATTAAAAGACACATTATATTTTTTACGACCTTTAGTCATAGTTTGTTTTAAGTCTCCTAAATCAGAATGAATTAATTCAAGTAGTTTAGTATTTCTTTCTATGGATAAACAAGATTTTTTAGTTATTTTTTATTCTGCACATATTTCACATTTATTTAAGCACGTATTAGTAAAACCATAAATTAATCCAAGATATTGCATTTTCTTAATATAAGAAGTACTAACATGTCCTAATCTAGCATGCCATATATCCATAAAGTCAATCAAATACGTAGAAGAAGATGCATTTTCATTAATCATTTGAGCAACATTGAGTACAAATAGTCACTAATTACAATAACTTTTTTTTCACAAGTACATTATTTTTTGTCATCACAATTTTATCAGACTCAAAAGACACCTTAACCCCAACATTTCCTACTAAACCCACAGAAATTAAATTTGCATTTATGCTAAGTACATGAAGTACTTCATTGAGAGCTATGTTCTTGCCAAATGTGAACTTGAGAAGAACTTTTCCTTTTCTAAGAACTTTAGCAGTCCGAGAATCACCAAGATACACACATTCTTCTCCATCCCCCACAGAATTGTAGGAGGTAAACGTATTTCTATTTACATAAATATGTCTGGTAGCCCCAGAGTCTACCACCCAATCATTCACATTGGTCATCAACAAGGCTTGAAAATGACAACAACAATTATATCATCTCCTTCGACCAAGTTTGCCTTTAGCTTAGGAGGATTGTCATTTCTCTTTCTATGTCTGTATTAAGCCGCTCGATAACTTGGCTTACCCCAAACATAACACTTTCCTCCACTATTTTTGAAAGTGAGATTATTCACTTTTGGCACATAGTGAGTTTTATTGTAATTAGACTTTTTGTTGAGTTTATTGTCGTACCTTTTCTTATTGGCTTGCACCATGTTTGCCCTTGCAGCCAATGGTTTTGCTCTGCATCTTTGATTTCCTTCTTGTTCGTGTCCTCAATGATGATGTGGGTGATCAGATCGGCAAGAGACAACTGCTTGTTCTTGTGTTTGAGTTACTGATTGTAGTCCTTCCAAGATTCTGGTGCTTTCTCAATAAGTAAACCTGCAACAAACTCATCCGGTATTGTGATCTTCTCGGCTTTCAACTTTTCCAACAATTTGTGGTATTTGTTGATCTGAGTCTTAATGTCATTTTCATCAATCATGTCTCATCTGTAGTAGTTTCCAATGACAAACTTCTACCTCCTAGCATCTTCAACAATGTATTTGAGAAGCATAGATTCCCAGATTTTGTTGGTTTCCTTGTATGAACAATAGACATCAAACAATTAGTTAGATAATGTGCTAAAATTTATATGTCTACAAACCTTGTTGGCATAAGTCCAGTCATCCAATTTTTTTGGTCCAGCAGATGAGTCTGGTTTTGGATTTGTGAGAGCATCAATGACGCCGTGCATGTCATGAACAGAGTAGACACGCTCTTGCCACCGTTTGAAGTTTTGGCCTTTGAACATCTCGATTTTGGAGACATCAAGGAAGGTCTTGGCATAGATTAATGTGGCAACAACTAGAGAAGGGGGTTGCGTGTTAGGGCTGTCGGATACATTGTTGACTGAGGGGCTTGCACGAGTAGCGATGACATGTTCTGGTTCAGCCATAATCCTTGAGATTGTTGCCTCCCATGACTTGCAATGAATTGAAATAGTAAAACACTGAAACTTGAGGCGTGCGAAGCACTGCCCTTAAGGATTATTTTGGTATAATAAAAAATCCTCTAGGATACAGCGAGCTCTTCCTGACAATGTCAAGGTTTCAAGAATTGCAAGAAAGTTATTATTCTGTAACCCAACAGAGAGAAGAGAGAAAAGCAGAGGAAAAAATGAAGAAGGAGAACGTGATTAAAAATTGAATTAGTGGATGATATTTATAAAAATAGAAGGGACAGTTGTTAGCATAATTTGCACGTTAGAGACTTGTTCTGCACGTTGGAAGAACAAGTCAAATTTTATTTTTTGTACGTTATAGGAAGAGCAAATCGAGTCAAAAACGAGGATAAGACCAAATCATTTTAAACCTCTTCAAAATACTTATTTTCAGGTAAGTTCAAAAAAAATTGACAAAAAGTTTCAGGCTTCATGTTATCGTGCATAGGGGTGCAAATCGAGGATTTACACTAGTCACGAGCCTTCGGCCCATTTTTGTGCACTCGAGCCCAGCCCCTAATTCACTTATTACCAAACCCAAGTCACAAGTTGATATATAAACTCTTCCAAAATCTTACTTTCAACCAATGTGAGATTTTATTCTTTTGAAATATTACTTTTTTCACAACAATTGGGCTTCACAATAATTTGTGTGTCAATAATCTACTTTTGATCCAATAGAATAAATAAGGGAAAAATGTTACGCATCCCAAAGTGCTTCCATCCCAGATTACTTGGATACATGCAAAGTAGTAATCTCATGCTAGTCGCCCAATTTTATAAGTGGGACCCATTACAATTTTTAACTATATGAAATGTTCCTATGATACTTTAATCCAGGCTTTGTAGCATCATTCTAAGTAAGATGGGTGTTGCTAGAGTTGTCTAACGGGTTGAGTCAACCCATGAACTCACGGGTTTTGAGTTAACCTAACCCATAAAATTCTTTTATGTTAATTGTGTTTTTTTCTAAGATTTTGTGATTTTTTTTGAATTATTTAATTTATTTTGATTATTTTATTATTATTTTTAGACTTATGTGTGTTTGAGGCGGTCTTTAAAAAAAAAAATTTTTCTAGAAAAAAATTTTGATTGTTAACGCCACGATGGATGACTTACTAAACCCAAACCAACAGTATTTTGAAGTTTTTTTTTTGTAAAAGATTTTATCTAACCATAAAATTTAGGTACTTTCTATTATCCATTGTTTTTAACCATTGATTTTTTAGCAAGACCTTTGTCCATTGGTCAATACTACCAAGTATCTAGTTAGATGACTAGTCGTGAGCCTCGTCATGAACCTAATCATTTCTACATATGACTCACTTGTTTTTGAGCCAATGAGAAGAAAGCTTCCAAGAGAAGTTTGAAGGAAGTCAATTATAGTGGCTATGACTCACAATGGTGCACCAATGGGAGGAAAGCTTCCAAGGCAAGCTTGGAGAGATCTTAGATGACAAGCTTTGACCACCCAACACCCTTAGAGGCTCACGGTCAAGGGGAGCTTCTAGGACAAGCTTAGGAGACCAAAATAGTTACTAAACCTCTCTTAAGTTTATCTTGTCTTGTTTTCAAGAAACAAATTATCAAAACTCTATCATTTTCTCTCCTTTGTAAGTTTCAGCCAACAGCTTTGAATCACTCTCAAATCTTGTTTAATCCAAACTAACCTTATATCTTGAATCTAAACACCATTTAGAGACACTCTAATGTTGTGAGTTTCTTCAAATTCATTCATCTTCAATCACTTTCTCAAAGTCAAAGTTTGAAGATTTTTAGGTGAAGTTTTTGATCTTCACTTTTAAATTTCATTCTCAAGTTCTAGACCATAATCTTGATCCATGGTCATCTTATTTCAAGCTTTAGATTTTAATAATTGTATGTTTATTTTGTTTTAAGGATCTTTTTGGAGGTAGAAATTATTTCAAGAAGACAACAAAAGAGTTTTTTATCATCACTTAAGGTAGAGAGAGATTAACCTCATCAACTAACTTGGTGGTGAGAAACGAAATTTGTGGTTTGTTGGTGAAGAATCTATGTGAGGATTTATTCACTTGATTGTGTGAATTTAATAGTTTATGCATGTTTGGCTATATGTGATTATATGATTTTTATAGTATGCATGAGATTGCTATAGTAGGAATTGATGATTGAAATGCTTTACATGCTTTGAATCATGTGTGAAAAGTAAGATTTTTGGTCTCAAAGACCATAAATGGCTCACGGCTAGAGGTGGCAAAACGGGTTCAACCCGATGGGTTAACCCACCAACCCGCTATTTTTTGGCGGGTTGGGTTCAATATTTCAACCTACTTTTCAATTTTAATTTATAACCAGCGCGGTTAAGAAAAAAAACTTTGGTGGATGTTTTGAGTTTTTTTATTCATAAAATATTATAAATGAGTCTTTTTATTTGTGTTTACATTTTTTGGGTATGATACTAATTTTATTTTATTTTTTTATTTTTTTTCTCTATAAATTATAAATTTTTTATTTTTTTAAAATTTTTATGGATTTTTTTTTTTAGATGGGTTGACCAAATGCCAACCCGCTTACTTTTTCTCATTTTCTCTTTTATGCAAAAAATCCCTCACCCTTTCCAACCCATTTTTCAAACAGGCAACCCACTTAATCCCCATATTTTGGCGGGTTGAAAGCATTATCGGGTTGAAAGTTTACCACCTCTACTCATGGCCGCTTAGCTCAATAAGGGGTATCCAAGGCAAAAATATTTTTTGAAGTGAAAACCTAGATGATTAGGGGACTGGAGTAGGATTTAAGGATTTACAAGTTAAAAAGAAGATGAACAAAATTTTATTATTTGAAAAGGATTAATTTTTGACATGATAATGGAAATAAGTTTTGAATGATGATTTGAAATTTAAAGTATTTTGTTTAAGTGAGTATTTAGTAAAAATAATGGAAAAAGATTTTTGAAAATGTCTTGATTTAATCAACATAATATAGATTTTTAGGAAAAATATTAGAAAATATCACTTAGAGGAGATTTGGTAAGAAAATATTGGATTTAAGGATAAATTTTTTGTATTAAACATGGAAAGTCTCAAAAAGTAAGCTCAGAACGTTTTATGTGATTGAAAAGTATTGATAAAACCTTACGCGATTTAAAAATGTTGATTTTTGAGTTAGTTGGAAATGTTTTAAAATTTTTAAAACGCGATTGAAAAAGACGTAAAAAACTTTGTATGATTTAGAGATGTAACCATTAGGTCCATGATAATACGGTAAAAAATACTTTGCGTTTGAGAAAAATAACAAATTATTAAACCCTTCACACTTAAGCCTAATTTTGGCTTGTTTTTCATGGAATTTACGTAGTTAATGATTATTGATTTATTAAGTCATTCGAGCATGCATTATGAAAGTCATGGTGACTTTGTTTGTTAAGGCTGTATGCTTAGGAGATTGAATTACACCTTTATGCGCAGACTTCGTTTCGCATAGTGAAGGTTAATAAGCGATCTTGTGGGCGTCGTCTTCCCGTAAAAATGCCGCAAGTAGCTCTATTGTGTGGTTACTAATGAAAATGCAAATCGATATATCTTGACGAACACTATTCCTATTCACGATTATCTAATTAGAATGTCTTGTATAAGTCATGATGCGTACGTTGTGAAAACATTAAAGCACTTGATTTGAGGTTGACGATATACAAACATATCTCCCGATCATTCTCTTCGATGTTTGGTTTTAGCTACATGGAATAGGGGTCGGTTCATTATACATTTGCATAGTCAGTAGACATGTTATTATGATGTACATTTGTTGAATTATCTGCTGATAAATATCATGATTGTAATTATTAATTCTGTACTATATGACTTTGTTGTTATTACTATTTATTTGCTACTATATTGACATATGATGTAGGGAATCATCAAGCTTTAATGAATTGTTCTAATTTTGTTTTAATGCTTTTATATATAAAAAGGCGGGATCTTCCGGGTTTCGTTAGAGTGCAATGTGAGAACGGGCCCATGGCGTGTTTGAAACAGAGCGTTAGAGTATTATGGAGATATTACTCTATTTTAATTTTTTCATGGAGTTACTATTTTTTCTTTTTAATGCTATTATTTAAATAATTTTATATATTTGCCTAAAAATATTTATGGGGTGATCTTCAAATATAAAAATCCTATAATAGTATCTTCTTCTAGGATAAATTATCGAGAATAGCCCCGGCGCCCTTTGTCTCATGAGGATAATGAGGAGGATCCAAATTTTTTTTTTGTTCGAAACATCACTTAGGTTTGTTATGATAGTTGTATTTATGTTGTTTTGGTATGTAAATCTTATGTATTTATGTTTTTAGTAAACTATATATATATGTAGAGTGTATTATTCAATTCTTTATATCTTGTGTTATGCATATTCTGTTAAGTTTATGCTATCTGCGAAAAGAAATTTTAAAACTCGTATTTATAAGATTAAATCTTTCACGACTTGGGTTTAATTTTAAAAGAGTTAGTCTGAAATGTAATTCTCTACGGAGGGTGTTACATAACCCAACCCAATAATGTATTCATTTTGGCTTTCTGGCCACCCTTTTGGAAATGACTCCAACCCACAACTGGCGGGTTTGGAAACAACCTACGCAAACCCAACCCACCCAAGTATGTTTTTTTTTTTTTTTGTAAAAGCCATGTAGCCATAGTGATTATGTTATTTTTCTCATGACATTTTTATACAATCAATTAATTTATGTTTCTTCATTATTTAATACCAAGAAAATATAAATAGAAACTTAAAGTATGTTTCAACGACCAAATGAATGTGATAATAATCTAACTGAATAGATGAAAAGTAAATTAGTTTATAAGATAATTGAGAATGGAGTAAATGATTATGTCAATCCATATTCTATATGTGATGACATTGATTTCAATTAGCTAATGTGATTTGTTATTTATTAACTTGCTTTAGTTTTATTTTAGATTTATGTTAGCTTAGCAAAACTTATTAAGTTTATTTATAACATTAAGTCATAATAAACATAGAATCAAAACTGTGGATTGCATATATATTTTTTATAAACCAATTAAAAGGAATAAATAACTCAAACAAAATAATATGTTTTTTTTATTAACATTTCATAACTAGATGAAGGATCTTAGAAGAGATTCTCTACTTATTAGGAAAATTTACATGATAATAAACCTATAATACATTTCAAAAAAGTTAAAGAACAGAAGCAGGGTGGAAGAAGTTTTCTTACAAGTATTTGAGTTATGAATAGCTTTATTTAGTTTATTCCAAACTTAGTAAGACATTAGAGCTTGTTAATTTGTTATTTAACAAAGCATATTTATTTATCGATTTATAATTTAGTTTATTTGAGATTGAGACCTATTATGTTTGAGTAAAGTCGATTGAGACTTATGGTGTTAATTTAGTATATTGAAACCTATTATGTTTGAGATTGAGACTTATGGTATTAATTTGTTATATTTTATATTTTAACTTTTTTTTCAAGATTTTTTTTAAAACAAATATTAGACTCACGAAGTTCGTCTTTCTGCACCTAACCCAACTAATGTGAAGTCGATTTAACAAAAAAATATCATCAACCTAACCCAATTCAACCTAACTCAACCCAACTCACTGTCCTAATGAGTGGGTCAGGCTCAAAAATATTACTAAACTCACACCTAACCCACCCAAATGTCTACCATTAGGTATTCCATCAACCCCATCCTAGTTTTTTCTTTAGGTAATTCTTGACAAGTAACAAAACATTTTATTGCTTGTTGGTTTTAATAATAAATGTTTAGAGTCTGTTATACATAATTAGCGGTTTAATCAAGGAATTGATTAAAAAAAAAAAACTATATCACTAATGTCTCCAGTACCTTGAAAAAGAACATTTCTCGGGCACCCAATTATATTTTCTAGATACCGTTGTCAAAATTGATTGGGCTTAACCCTGTCATAGCAATTGGGTTTATTTTGTGGGTGTAGTTGGACTTGTTTAACATCCTCGTTATAAAGCAAAAGTTTGCATGCATTGATGGCCATGGTCCATAGGTTGTTCTATTGGGCTAACAAATTATTAAATTCACACTGGATGTAGACCATATGGTGCACCGTAATGGGCCTCAGTCATCCGCACTTTTACTGCCCTTTCCTAGAAATTTACATTGAGCTACAAGGCAAGAGACTTCGTTTCGATTAGAACATTAGTTTTCGTCTTCAAAAAAGAAAATTAAAAAAATAATCGAAAATAGATATATCCAATTATTCCTATCTAATTATCTAATTAAGATGTTTTGATTCCTATAAACCACACGAGTTCAATTCTTGCAAATCTTATTTCAGGATTTTTTTTTTAATATTTATACAGCAGGTTAAGAAAAAAAAATTAAAATTTGGTGGACAAAAAATTTAATTTAATTTATTCATACAAGAGTTTTGATGGGCACGTACATTTTTTTTTTTTAGTTTAGATTACAAAAACATAAGCATTAATGAAGAATTAATTATATCAACAAAGTTTTATATATAAAATACTGTAATTACAATGTGAGAAATTAAGAAGTGTTTGAAACAGTTACAATTATAATATAAGAAGTATTGATAATTTTTTTTTTTTCATTTTCATATTTAAGTTTAATTAAATAATAAAGATATTTGGAAAAATAAAATAGTGACCAAATGAGAAAATTTCCTTTATAATATTATAGATAGATTCTAGGATAAATTACATATAGCCCTTCCTTTCTCAACTATTCAATATTTTTTTTTTTTGAGCATAACTTAACCCCTCAACTTTGGTTGAAGTTGAAAGCATTAATTTTTCAATTAAAAGTAGCTTTTTGTTTCTTAACCTACCAAGGGCAGAGCTACGTTGATCCATCCCTCCCCTCTCCCAAAATTGTGAAAAACTTTTCATTTTACTTGTATCTTTTTTTTTTTTTAAATCCTTAGCTTGACACCCTCAACAATGGTATTCATTTCTTTCTGGTCACCCTTTTGTAAATGATCTAGCTTTGCCACAGCAACCTACCCCGTTAAAGTTTTTTTTTTTTAAAAAAAATTTGTCGCCAAATCCCATTGTAGTTTGGTCAAAGTTGAAAAAGTAGTAATAAATTATGTTTTTTCATTATTTATATACAGCATAGTTTTTGCACAGGTATTATATGTCTACACCATTACAGAGTTTGATGATTAAAAAAATAGACTATATGAGGTATATTGAGAAAGTGTTAAATCATAGGAGGTAATATGTAAAATAAATAGTGTAGTAATAGTAATATATAGTAAAATTGACTTGAACTTCAATAAATGTCATTAATAAATAATTTTCTTTATTTATATCAAAATTCAAGTTACTATTTTTGTCTTATCATAATTTAATACATTTCATTAATAATCTTCCAAGTTGCTTAAATTCCCTCTTATGATTTCAAGATAACTACACTAAGCATTATCATAATCAAGATAAAACTACTATTTTTAAAACATAACATTTTTTAGCGAATATATAATTTATATGCTCATTAAAAATAGTTAAAAATTAGTAATATGGCTATCATGTTGGATATTGTAAATATAATTTGTAAAAAAAATTTTAATCAAATTTTAATACAATAATTTTTAAATAATATTTAGTACTTTAATTATTGGTGTATAACATGAATAAATCTAATATTATTTTTTTTAAATGTTTTAATAAAAATTTATTTTTATAAACTTTAAATAAATAATAATATATAAAAAAAAATACATGTATTACTAACCCGTACATGGCACTGGATGATAACTAGTTGCTATTAAAGTTAACAAAAAGGTTAATGTTTCAACGTCTACCAAAATTGAAGGCGATTAAATGATGGAAAAATTAAAAGAAAACTTGAGGGGGTTTGTTGGGAGATGCCGAAAGTGAAAGGAATTGTAATTTACTTTCTAATCCTATGTTTGAAATCTTTCTTAATTAATGATAAACTAATAAGTAGGGATGATGGAAAAAAAAAATATAATTATATTATTTTATTTAATTTATTTATTTCAATTATTTCTCCTCATTCTAGAGTAAACTCTTTGAGGGGAAGCGGGGAAAATGTTTTTAAATTTTAAAAAACTCTCAAACAAGATATTTCCTTTCCAGTGTAATCATTATCTCTGGTCCCCAATTTAAAAATTACTTTAGAGTAAAATCTTATTTTTGTTTTTTTAAAGATATAAGTTTAATCAATGGTCCCCAAAATAAATTTAGTCCTCAATAATACAAAGTGTCACTAATTTGGTCCCCTAATTATATAAAATGTCATCAAATCAATTCTTAAATTAGAGCTTCGTTACACTCATTTCTTTAATTTAACAAAGAAGGACTAATTTAATATCACTTTGCATAATTGAGGAACTAAATTAATAACAATTCTTTTTTTTAGAATTATAGTGATGACTCTTGTATTTTTAAGGTGCTAAAATATGGTTTACTCTTACTATTATTTGTTTCGCACAATGGAGAAGTTGAAGTGGCACGTCTAAAGCCTCGATATCAAAGTCTAGGTTATTGAAATATGACTCAGAAAGTTAACTTTTGTAAGTTAGCTTATTTTTGTATCTATCCCAATCTAACCCCTTTTATCTCCACCATCTTGGAAGAGCTTTCTGCAAGGAACAGTTCTACATCCATGCACATGTGAAGCGATGGTTGAAGCACATGATTAATCATCGTTATTTGTCCCCAAAACTAGCAATATAAAGACATCCCATTCAAACTATGTATATATGTTTGGCGCAACATCATGATGATGTATTAGAGATGAATGGCCCAAGAGATGATGCTAGCATGCAGTGCACCATAAGTGAAGAAATGGGCAGCAAAACATTATTCTCCATCAACCCCACACTCCCAAATTATGGTTTACGAAAACACTCTGTTGGACCCATGAGATGGTGGGTAACATCTTTCAATCACTATTTCTCTTTGCAAACCTGTTTAGGATTACTTGTATTAACATTTTGAACTTGGAAATTAGGTTCCTTAGACAAAATCATTGCTTAACATCAATGTTCCATGCTTGGAAACCTTTAATATATTTCTGTTCCCCCCCCCCCCCCCCTTTCAAGAATGTTTTGGCATTTGAATATTATACTATACACACACATGTATAGAGGATAGGGTATCGAATTAACCTTATTTTAGAAGAAGAGGGAGTGTATGTGTGAACGTCACTCCTCACAGACAATTGCTCATTATAACCGATTAATTAGTATTTTTTTTCAAAATTTAATTACTATGCATGTATAAATATTTTTAATTAAAATTTACAGAATTTTTATATATAAGTTATTTATAGTAAAAAAATAAAATTGATTTAAGTTTTCTGTATATAAGTCTACTTGTTTGTAAATATTAATAATTGAAATTATAAAAAAATTCTATATATAAAATATGGATCATACATATTACCTATTAATTAAGTAATAATAAGTAATTAATCTCATCCGTTCATTATTTTAATATTATATCTATTGTTGCATATCATGGAACATCGATGTTTCATAAATTTTTAGGAGCACCATAAATATATCTAGTAAACTAATATATAAAATTAGAAAAAGGATACTCATATTCTATGTTCATCATTTAAACCCAAGCATCTACCATTCTTTCTCATGATTCTATTCTCTTCTTTTCATATGGCCACTTTACTAATATTCCACCTTTTAAAAAGAAAAAATTCTAAAGTTAGGTGCCTTCAAGCTATCCCAGCATGGAATATAATTCGCTGGGAAAGGGGTGAGGGGACATGGAATAGAATCTGGTGTTACTTCTATGATCTATCCTTAAGATATGTTGTCCTCCATTTTAGGTTTCGTGATTAGCTTGTTAATAAGCTTAAAATATGTTGGAAAATGCTGAAATTTCTTGCCTATTATTATACCACTTTCAATTAGAAAGCTAAGGAGCTGATTATAGTCATAATCTTGACGGCCAAGTAAAGGATTGAAGAAAATTTTTATTGAAATCTATGTACCGTATTCAAAAATCTTATTCTCTTAACCTATATTATTATGCAGAAGAATGTGGAAGTTGATCTTTTGACTTTGAATTGAGCCCCACAAGCTGACCAGAGCAAGCAACTCCTTTTAAAAGGAGTAATGCTGCACAACCAGAAAAAAAAAAATAGTTAAAATTTGTCAAGATTCAAGATGGTTATTAAATAAGTAAAAGTGGTGAGAATTATCCAAGAGTTAATAACAATACCAACTCATTGTTAAAAAAAAAAATTCTAACATAAAAATTCTAACTTTCTAATATTTTTCATTTATAAGTGATGAAGTCAAGGAATTACAACCATGTCAACATTACAGACAGCTAATTTCTTTTTAAGATGTGAATGAAAATCCACAAGCAGCAATAAGGATTGGTTCAAAAATTATAGAAAAATGACATTGTCAGAAAGTCAAACTAACTTATTGGACACACAGGAAACTGATGGTTAATCAAATTATAAAATTGGTGAACTGTTCTTAAATTAATCACCTAACATTTTAAAAATTCTTTCAAAATTACATTCCACTTTCACATCATATAATGCGCCACTCCTTTTAAGAAGTTTCAAGGAATTAAACCCTAAAAAGCTCATTCTTAGTTATTTGTTGTTTTGTTTGAGATATTGGTCCATAACCATAAGAACGAAGTGAATTGGTCCCAGTCAGTGTTGCCTCCAAAGCAACACAAGTCAAACTGATAGAGTCATCAATAAGACAAAGTGGTCTCAAGGGTCAGGCCACTGCAGAAAAAGAATTCTGGAGAAACTCTTTTGTGCTTTTCCTTTTTCAGTCGTTTCTCCCTCAGTGTCAGTCCTTTCTCTGAGCGACCACTTTGATTCTTCTACGATATGAACCCAAACAAGCAAAAGGGATTAGAGAGTCCTTTTCTTATGAAGAACCCTTAATCCCAGGACAAAAGGCTTTGCCTTTGAATGGATTTAGGAAAGTAGATGAGTGTGCACAAAAGCTTACTCAAATATCACCTAACCATAATACAAAGTTGCCAACAAAAACTATTTAGCTATATAATCCATGTAATGCATGGCATGTAGAAATAATCATAAAAAAAAATTATAAGATAACTTATTACTTATTTTCTAAAATTGAAATAAAATCCTATGATACAATAACAACAACAACAAAATTTTTTCTCATTAAGTGAGGTCGACTATATAAATCTAATGACGCTATTGTGTTATATCATAAACAATGTATTTAGAAATGCTATTTAAATCTAAGTCATTTTTAATAGTTTTACCTTTTCTTGGTTTCCATCTATATCTAATTATTAGACTATCTTCTATCTGATCTATTCTTCTTATTGGGATTTCTAATCGACTTCTCCCCACAAGGTCAAATCACTTAAGGTGAGATTATACCATCTTTTCTACAATAGATGCAATTCATATTTTTTCTCTAATACATTTATTCATAATATTTATCTTATCTTATATATATGTCCACTCATATAATATAATATCTTCATCTCTACAACACTGAACTTATGCTATTGTTGACTTTATTTCTCCTTCCCGCATTGCATAATCATTATCTTATGATCTTTATCAAATAATATTCATGTTAAATAATTTTAGTAGAACAATAAGTAAGATTAGTAAACACAGCACAAATGGTCCAAGGGTCTCCCACAAAGCTAAAAGGCTTAGGTTCAAATCCTAATTCCCCATATCCCCAATAAAAAAAAAAAATCAACTTTGACTATCTACAGGGGAAAAAAAACAAAATACGTAAGATTAATAAACAGGTAATTCACATTACATTGATTATGAATTTTATTGTAATGTATTTGATATCATAGGTTCAATCCCTACATATCTTGTTCCTTTTCTCCCTTTCTCAGCATGCTATGTAACTAAGAAAAAGCAAGAGTATGATATATATATATGAGACATATCTAGTGAGAGGAATTTTTATTATGAGAGGGTGAGATGAGTAAATCTGATATATATAGGTATATACCATATATATATATTCTATATTCATATATATAAAATATTTTCTTACTTCTCATAATAAATATTCCTCTCATCCGTGAATTAAGTTACTAACACATATTAGTACATGTGAAAGTAATTTCGCAACAAAATAATTCAATTATGCATGAAAAAATGAAAGATAAAATCTATAAAGGTGACTCAAGCAATAAACAAGTTTTACTTAAACGATTAAAGGGTTTCTACAATGTTAGTGGTGTGCTAGCCTCAATATCCTCACCGTGGATTAGCTTTTTGATAACAAAAAAATCATTAACTTATTGAATGAAGCTCTCGCACACATGAATAAATCACACAACGCAAGGAAGAGTTTTTCCTCAATTTCTATTTCATTTCACGCATATTCTGAAACATGAAACAAACATAGTCTTTTATAGGAGAAAAGGCTAAAATATAATATTAGACAAAATTAGAAAACCCATTGAGGAAGGAAAATCTTAAAATGAGAAGGGAAGGATAAGGTTGGGCAGGTGGTATGGGTAAGTTGCAGCAAATGTTGATAATTCCTCTTGCAAATTGTTGAAAAGATGTGATGCAGGTCGATAGTGGCCTTTCTTGCAGCAAGTGGGCGGTGCATTAAGAATAGTTGCGTTTGATTTATCATCCAACATTTCCTTCCTTTATCCAAGCTCATAAATTTTGTTATTCCAAGCAATTTCTTCAACTTGTAAAACAACTTAATTTTTAATGGCATTGTAAAAATATCTAGAATTTGTTCTTCAATGTGACAGTAATCAATTAACACTTCCTTTTCAGCTACTATTTAATAATTCTTGAATCTTATGATAAAATCGAGTATTTATATGCTTGGATCGCTCTTGAAAAATTGCATTTTTACATAGCGCAATAACATACTTGTTGCTACAAAATATTTCTATGGGAGTACTTTGCTTTTGATATAACATTTTAAGAATTCTCCTTAGTCATATCGCCTATGTAGCGCAATTGGCTACTAAGGGTGTTCATTGGGTAAATTGGGTGGATTTTGGGGTATTTTTGGACCTGACATGTTCATTTAATCAGTGGATTGGGTTGCGTTAGGTTGGGTTGTGTTGGGTCGAGGAATTTTTTACCTTCAACTTGACCTAACTCGACCCACTGATCAAAAGTGGGGTTAGTTTAGGTCAAACTCGTAGGTTTGGCATGCATTAAAAAAAATTCTAATAAAATAAATGTCGATATGCCAAATAAAAAATTCGTTATACATAACACGTCTTAATTAAAAATAATATATGTCCCAAATAAACTAAAAAGTCACACAACTAGTTATATGCAAACAAAATAAGTCTAAACAAATTAAATAAACTTAATAAGTCTTACTAAGTTAACATAAGTCAGAAATAAATTAAAGCAAGTTAACATGTCCTAAAAACCATAAATAACGAACCACATTAACTAATTGAATTAAGTCACTATCATCGCATATAGTATATAGATTGACATAATCATTTATTTCATTTTTAATTTTCTCAAGATACTCTTTGTCATCTAGGCAATACATTGGATTTTCATCAATATAGTCAATTAGATGCTTCATGAATTTCCAATCTTTATTTTCTTGATTACATTCTCAATGTGACCACAATGCATATACGTAAACTTAATTGGAACTGCATAAAAGACACAAGCAAAAGTAACCTAAAATGGTAACTATGGCTAAATGGCTTTTATTAAAAAAAAAACTACTTAGGTGGGTTGGGTTTGTGTGGATCAATACTTTTCAAACTCGCTACCTGACCCATACCTTGTGGATTGAAGTGATTTCTAACCCAATCCAACCCACATTTTGTGAGCTGGATTAGGTCAAAATCCGCGGGTTTGTGAATTGACCCAACCCGCTGGATACCCCTATTAGCTGCAGCTATGTATTGAACTTCAATTGCAGAGAATGCAACAACTGGTTATTTTTTTCGAACACCAAGATGTTGCACCTAAGCTAAGATGGAATGGATATCTTGAAGTACTTTCTCCTTTTTCTATATCGTCAACTTAATCAGTATATATCTGTGTATCCAACAAGCTTTACATTATTAGCATCAACTTGAAAAATTTCATCATTTAGGGTACCTTTGATATATTGGATTCTTTTAGTTGCTTATAGATGATAGACATATGGCTCTTCTATGTACCTGCTAAGCAAACCAACTTCAAAGACCATATTTGGTTTTGTTGTAGTTAAATATCTCAAACTTCTAATTAAACTCTTGTAATAAGTTGGATCCACATCTCTACCTTTATCTTCTCTAACTAATTTTGGTTTTTCTTCAACATGAATCAAAACTAGCTTTTAGTTCTCCATCTAATTTTTTTTTTCAAAATATCATTACATATTTCTTTTGTGAAATAAAAATCCCATCATTTTGCTGAACAAATGATAATATTTAACAATATATATTTTTAATATTAAAATTAGGTTTTATTATATTTTAATACAAGTAATTTTAGTGATTTTATGACTTGTTAATTAATTTCTTTAAACAAATTAATTATTGAATTTTTATTTTATTTTGTAATGCTAGTCAAAGAAGAATATGTTCAAGGAATAACTAAATCAAAATAGCTGAAGCTAGGCTATATCTCCTATTGGGCCATTATGCTAATGGGCCCACACCAAATAAAAGAAAAAAAGGGTAAGAGAAGATAAAAAAGTAAAACAAATAAAAACAAGCGTGGGCCACGACTTGGCCCACGTTCATTTGAGAGGGAATTAGAAATAGAAAGCAGCAGCACAACGTGAGAAAGAGGGACACGTGGTACGAGACCAAGGAAATGATATAAATTAAGAATAAGAATATTTTAAAATGAGAATCTTTATAAAATGAACAAATAAACTCACGTCAAATATTGATAATTGATGTGAGTTTATTTATCAATAATTAATGTGAACTTACTTACTTATTTTATAAAAATTCTCCCTTTAGAGGATCATTGTCCATAAATTGAAGAGAAATAGAGGGGATAAAAGGTGGAGGCAGCAACGTATCAAGGAGGAAAAAATTACATAGTGCCACAACACATATTAGAGGGAGAACATAATGCCAGACCAGAGAGAGAATGCAGCGCAGCACAGACGAATAAGAAGCATAGCAATTGTTTAATTTGTTTTATGAATTTTTCTTCTCTTTGTGTTTGATACTTTTGTTATAAGTAGTTAATTTTATTTTCTAGGATTAATGTGAAAATGATCTAACCTTTTGTTTTAGATGATTTAACTTTGTTTGAGATAATTTTCTTTGTTCTATAATTGCACAATATTGATTATTATTGATCTTTAATTATTATTTAATTTAATTTTTATTGATTGTCTTGTAGTCAATTAATAAATTTAAATTGATATATATTTTAATAACATGGTTAATTCTTATAGTCTTTCGACCATTAATTCTTATAGTCTTAAGTGTGGGTTGTACAATAGTATTCATTACTTTTGAGATTTAAAGATTGAATAGTTTATGCTATGTTAAATGATTTATGTCATAATATGAATAAGTCATGTTATTTTAATAAATGAATTATGTCATTAATTAGATTTCATTAATATTTAATAGTGATCAAAGAATGCTTATAGTCGTAGACACTCCATACAACAAAATTAATTTTCATTCAAGTTAAATTTAATCTTTACATGATTAGTGATGAATTTGAGGTTTTAAAATTGTTCTTTAATTGCTCTTTATTTTAATTTTAATTTATTATTTATATTTTTTATTTAATTTTAATTTTAGTTTAGTATATAATTTATATTCTTCAGTTTAATTAAATAAAATAAAAATCTCTTTTCTTTTTCTTTTAAATTAATTTAGGTAGATATTAAATTTTAGTTAATCATATCACTCCCTGTAAATACGACACTCTTATATTTGTCAAATATTAATCTTGTGCACTTACAAGTAAAAAATAATTTTATTAATTAAAAATTTTCTATCAACAACTTTAGTACCTACAAAATAAGACATCAAACCTAAATTTATCATTTCAAAGTAACTTACCACAGCCTCCCTGCAACCATCCTTAAATTATTTAAACAAGGTATTGATCTGTTAACTTCTAAGACCAAGGCAGAACCCAAGGCTATTTGGGCCAATTTTCTATGTCACAAAGAATTGATTTATGGTTGGCCAGAAAATAACATCTGCTTTTCGGTCCTTCATCTTCCCAATCTCATGTTGAGGAAATTTGGACTAATCTAAACTACTCCTGCTCCTTTCGATGAATGACCTTTACACCTCAACTGTCAAAATATAATTGGTTCTCTTGGCAAAATTCCACAAAATAGTGCTACGGAACAGGAAGTCTCTCGGGCACCTTTGGGAATTGCACGAATTTCAAATTTGTTATCCATGCAGTTCATATTTCTTAAGTTGGTGGCTCGTTTTTGCTCCACAATCTAAATTTTGTTTTACTATGCAGGTCTCATTGCTAAAACACAAATTGACTGTGTTATATTTAATATTTTCCATTCTATATTTAATGTTTGCTTTGACCATTGTCAAATCTTTGTCTTATATTTAAAACACTTTTTTTACCATTCTGTATTTAATGTCTGCTTTTACCATAGTTCAAATTTTATTTGACAAATAGTAGGGACCATCATAGCAAGTCTTCAATACTTTAAACATGCAAATAATGATTTGTGTTTTTTACTCCTTCAGCGCTACCTTATTTGCCAGCAGGAAAGCTCACTTCTTCATTGGCTTCACTTTTCAACTTTAACGATCTTATTCTTTTATTGTTCTTACATAAGATCTTTTGCAGGTTGACCCAGCCGAAGTTCCACCACCAGTTGATCAAGCCACTTGGCTGCCACTCCAAACTTTTCATGGCATTCTTCAGCCAACTATCGAGCCTAATCTTTTTAGTGATACATTCTCTAAACTTGAAGACACCTTTCTAGATACTGAAGACGTCCATACTTTTTAACATCACCCAAGCTAATAAGGTGATGGACTCTTTTGTGGCTTTCTTATCGCAGGGTTTAGAGGCATATTAGCCAAGGACCAAACAATTTGTGAGCAACAACTTTGAGAAGTGACAAACATCTTTGACCAATTGTGAATTCTAGCTAACGATCAAATTGATTAAGCACATTTGGACTTTCATCTTAGCTTCACTGAAGCCCTATCCACTTTTGTTCCAATCATCATGACGTTCGACACGGCCACCACCACATTGAACCAACATCATTAACTATCCCTTACACACCGAGAGGTCCTGGATGACGTGACTATTAGGAAACAATGGAAAAAAATGATACAGGCTTTAGTTGTATCTGCCAAGGCTCAAGCAACTAAGTTGGAAACCAAGATTGTTGCTTCTTCTTAAAGGATTGAATTCCTACAAGTGCAATTGAAAGAGGAACATGAAAACTTGGCTAATTTGAAGAAGGAAAATGAAGCTTGCCAAGTTTGACTCGACGACTATTAGGTAGAATTTGATTTCTTAAAGCAACTTGCAGATAAGCTAAGGAAGCAAGTAGATGAACTAGTTGTTGTATGCGCTTGTTGGACCCCGAAGGCTCAAGCCATAGATGAATGCGAAAAAGCCCTCAAAGCTTACGATAAACTCCTTAGGAAGGAGAAGGAGTTGCAACGCATGTTAGACTAGAATCTTTAGCATACAATTCTTCCTAGACACCTGGCATTTTATATTCATGTTTGTACTTCTTGAGATATTTGCCATTTAAGATTCCAAGACTTCTTTCAGCCTTTCTTTCTTTTAGAGCATATGCGTTGCCATCATATTTTTGTTCAATCTCATAAGGTCCCTCCCAATGAGGACTCAATTTGCCAAATGTGCGCGACCTTTGCTCCATTGGCAAAATCACTCTCCATACAAATTCTCTTACTTGAAAAATTTTGGGCTTCACCTTTTTATTGTAAACCATTGACATTTTCTCGTCATAGTGAACCAAATGGTCTAGGGCAACCTTTCATCAATCATATCATTAATGTTGTTATACATCATTTGCCAATAATTCTCCATAAGAAGATTATTTTGATGCAAAACTCGCGCCAATTGGAGTCCTATTTCCACTGGGAGCATTGGGTCATAACCATATGCCAGCTTGTACGGTGTAGTCCCAATTGCTTCGTTTGGAGAAGTGTGACATGCCCATAAAACTTGATAGATCAAATTATGCCAATTTATAAGTGATCGACCAACATTCTTTTTAATTAAATTTAGAACTATCATATTTGTGGCTTCAATTTCCCCATTGGCTTGGGCATATTATGGGCTTGAGGTTAATAAGTTTATGCCTCTAGAAGAAGCATACTCCATAATTATATCTCTAGTAAAAGCAATTCCCTGATCTATCATAATAGACTTGGGTATACTGAATAGACAAATTATATGATTTTCCATAAACTCAATAATATCCTATTGAGCTACACTCCTTAAAGGAACTGCTTCAACTCACATAATAAAGTAGTCTACAGTGATCAGAACGTATTGATGCTCCCATAGAGGAAGCTGGATTAATCTGCCCAACAATATCCATAGCCTAACCTTTGAATGCCCAAGGCTTTCTAATAACATGCAAATTGCTCAATGGGATGTGTTGAACTGGACTAAGACGTTGAGATTCTTGACAATCTTTGGAATATTTGATGTAACCCTTTTGCATAGAAGGCCAACAACAACCTTGACATTGCAACGTCTAACTCATCCTATTTCCAACTTGATGAGCTCCACATATTCCATTATGAACTTCGGTCATTGCTTGATTTGCCTCGTCATCACATAGGAACTTAAGAAGCTCGTGATCAATACTCTTGTAATATAATTCCTCATCAATTTGAACATGATTGATTGCCCTCAGTCTTATCTACGTTCAACAGCCACATTAGGGTTAGACAAGTAAGATTTTAATTCTCGCATCCAATTGTTGTCTTGAACACCGTCCATTTCAACACTAAAGATTTCTCTCTTTTTGACCAGCAATATCTCATCCCTAATCTCCATCAAGCTACCTCGATCAACAGGAGAAAGCAAATAGCTAAAGGCCAACTGCGTCAACTACATAATTGGTTTCCCTAGGGATATATTGGATCTCGATCTCATCAAACTCATAAATTAGTCAAACAATGATTGCTACATATTGCATCAAACTTGCATTAACACACTTATATTCTATTGTGATATGTTTAATCATAAGCAATGAATCACCATAAATATCAACATTCTTACCCGCCATCTGGAGGATGATGTCTAGACCAGTTATAAATGCTTCTTATTCGATTTCATTGTTTGAACATTCCATCTTCAAACGAAAATTGAAATACATTGGCTTTCCAATATGATCAACGATGAAAATACCATTTCCTATGCCATATTGATTATTTGATTTGTCAAAGTATAACTTCCATTTTCTTACTCCTACATAATTTACTAAGGAAGTTGGAAAATGGTCTATGATGAAATCAACTAATACTTTCCCTTTCATTACTTTTCGAGGCATGTATCGTAAGGAGAATTTTGAAAGGGCAATAGCCCATTAACCTATTCTATTGTGAGTTACTAGCTTAGATAGCATATATGTAATGACATTGACATTAGAGTAAGCCAAAACAATAGTCGGTAACATATAACATTTAAGTTTTATACAAGTAGAATACAAGGCCAAACATTGTTTTTCAACTTCACTATAATTCTTTTTGGCCTCAACTAGCATCCGACTGTAATAAAAATAGATATTTCAATGTCATTATTATTGTCTTGGGCTAAAAACCAACCAATAGTATTGTTGCTTGCATAAAGATATAAATTCAATGGCTTTACAAGGTTAAGGAGTGTCATTACATGTGGATTTACCAGGTGTTGTTTAGTTTCTTGAAAGGCTCTTTGGTGTTCTTTGTTCCATACAAATTCTTCTTCTGTATTAAGCTTAAGTAACAATGAATAGATCTTTAATTACTAGCTAGATTTGAGATGAAACATCACAGAAAGTTAATTTTCCCCAACAATAATTGTAATTCTTTCTTGTAACTTGGTGGTGAACCCTCCATTATAGCTTTGGCTTTATTCTTGTCAACCTCAATTTCTTTCCTGTCCACCAAAAAGCCTAAGAAATTACATGTAGACACATAAAAATTACACTTTAGGGGGTTCATTTTCAAATTATGTTTCCTTATACGTTCAAAGGAATGCCTTAAATCTTGCAGGTGATCAATTTCAATATTAGATTTAATAATGACATCATCAATATATACTTCCATAAATTTGCCTATCATATCATGAAACATAGAGTTCATTGCCCTTTGTTAAGTCACTCTTGTGTTTTTTAACCCAAAAGACATGACTACCTACTCATAGGTTCCAAGTGCACTAGTGCATTGGAACGCTGCTTTTGGGAGATCTTCTTTGGCTATAAAATTTTTATTATAACCTCAGTGTCCATCTGTAAAACTCATTATTTGGTGGCAAGCTGAATCAATTAGTATATCAACAACAAACATAGGATATTTATCTTTAGTTGTTACTAAATTCAAATTCCTAAAATCAACATAGATCCTAATTTTATCATTTTTTTTACCACGGGTACTATATTAGAAACCCATTTAGCATACTTGGTAGTCCATATAAATTTCGCTTTAAGCAAGCACTTAATTTCTTCCTTAACCTTGAGAGCTGCCTCCAGAACAAAATGTCTATGAGGTTGCTTAAAAGGTCTAAACCCTAGTTTAATTAGCAACATGTGCTTGACTAACTCTGCTAAGCCATGGTATTTTGTGATAATCCCACATAAAGCAGTCTTTGTACTCCTTAAGTAACTAGACCATCTTTTCTTTTATTTGGGGCATAAGTAGTTTACTCAGAAAAGTTAGTCTTCTGTCTTCATCTATACCAAGATTCACTTCCTCAGTGGGATCTTGCATCTTTACTTTCTTTACATCACCCCGTAGAGGAGACTTGTTGAAGCTCAACGACTCAATTTTCCTTATAAACATAATCAGGGATCTTACAATTGATTTCCTTTACAACTTTGTCAGCCATATAAGCCGACAATCTCTGTAGTGCTAGTTCAATATGGATCATCCTAACATGTTGACCGTGATTTGACCTCTGGTACTATCCTAAAACCTCCTCTATCCATAAGGCATATTTCAATTGTATATGGGCTAAAGCTTTCGATGTTTGGAGTCACTAGTCTCATCAGTGGGCTATACTCCTTATAATCAATATTACACTACTGAGTAGAGCATGGACTATCGTCGGCAGGAATAATATCGACATTCCCTTCATTATTCCATAATACAAGCTTTTAATGTACTATTGATGGTACTACCCCTACTGCATGTATTCAGTCTCTGCTTAACAGCATGTTACAGGTCGATTTTGAGGTTACCACCATAAAAAGATTAGGTCTTTCCACTATCCCTACTTTGATAGTTAACATTACGACTCCTTCTGATGAGGCCCTTTGCCCATTAAAATCAGTAATAACAATGTTCATTGCCACTAGCGCAAAAGGCTTTTTACCCAATTTATTAAACATTGACTTTGGAATGAGATTAACTGTGGCTCCCCTATCAATCAGTACCTTGTTTATAGGTCTCCCATCGACATGTGCCATAATGTGTAAAGGCTTCAAATGATTCATGTCTTACTCTGAAGGCTTGCTGAAATTAGCCTCTTGGGAGAACACCGTTAACATCGACTATTCAAACACCCAAGGACCATCTGAATCGCTATCATAATCTTCCTGAAGTTTGCCCACAACCTCACAATCTTCCTCATGGTTGCCCGTAACCTCAAACTTCATCATCATGTGGAAGAACTAACACCACATTAACAACATTAGACTCCATAGTTTTCTCACTCTTCATTGATTATTCCTGGAATTCTGTTAATTCCTCAACTAGCAAATCATCCACTTCCATATCCATTTCACCGTCAGATATAGGGGTTTAGCCCCTTTTTTGGACTTTCACATGACTCCAACAGGTGACCAATCTTAGCAATGGCCTTCTCATTATCCCGATCTATCCCTTTTTCTTCAATTAGGAATAATCCTCATGCCATTTTCCCATCTGATTTGCTTATAGCCTTACAATTTTCTCTGTCTTTCTGGTCTTAATCAGTTACTATAATGTCTAATGACTTCTCAAAACAAGTTTCATCATAACTTCCTTTAGTAAGGCCCTTCTTTACCAGGATTGACTTCAATTCACCCAAGGTTTTCTTCTCTTTTTGCTTGGCTAGTAGCTTCTGCTCAGCCAACTTACGTGCTAGTGCCCTCTCCTTATGTTGTCGCATTTTTTAAGAACTATAGATATGTTAATAAGGAGCTTGGGGTTGCCTTAAGGAATTCCAATCATTTCTAAACCCCTTTATTCTTATTTCGGGGTTGATAGATAGTTTGAGGTGGTAAAGAACTAAACTGAGTGCGATGTTCCTTAGCATTCTTCTGCCATATCTTAGAAGATGTCACAGAATTAGGCACTCTCATCCCAGTATTGACCACTTTTAACTAATAGTGCGAAGGGTCCAAAGTCCATTGGTTTCTTCTATCCACCAGCTTGATTCTCCTTTTCTACTTTGTTCTTTGGGAAATACACAGTTCTAGGATTAACTACTCGCTGGTGGTTAATAGTTTTCACTAGTCGATGCAAAGGCCTTGCCCCAGTTATCACTTCCTTCTTATCAGCCTCCTCTTCTTTCTTGTAAAATAATCGACAAAATGGAAACATCTTGCCCTTGTATCCTTCATTATCCAACCTTTTGAGAAATTGCATTATCGTCTCATCAAGTATTGGATACATGTGGGCAACTTTTGATAAGCCCAACATCGACCAAAACTCTTGATCTTTCTTGACTAGATGATCTTAATCAATTTGAATCATATTACATGAGACTTCTAGCTTGACGAAGCCCCACAAAAACCTTAAATGGATCCATGTTAACTTTTATAGTTGGCTTATCTTTCTCCGTGAACTTTAGCCGACCCTCCTTAGGGCTACGCTGAATCAGATTCCTAAAACAAATACAATTATTAGTTGAATGTCGAAGATCATGATGAAATTTATAATATTTTCTATTCCTAATGTCAAGTGCAGGTGGAATAACATTGTCTCCTTTTAACTTTAACTAGTTATCTTTTTAATAACAAGTGGAAGATTTGATCAACTTTTATGATGTCAAATGAATATTTTTTCAGCACAAAACCTATTTTTTCTATAACCTTAGCAACTATATGTTGGCCCTTCTTGTAATTTTGCTACCATCACTCCTTCTTGGCTAAGGCCTCTTCGGCTCGCTGGACCATGTGTATTCTCTCCTACCTAGCCTATTTTTTCAATTTCTTTTTCTTCCTGTAAACACTCAATTTGTTGAACCTTATTGGTCAATTGGGCCATGTCAACAAACTATTGGTTTACTAGTTTGTTTCAAAAGGAAAGTCTAAGCCAGTAGCCATTATTTTCAGCAATTTCGACTCTGATATTGGAATGTAACATCAACTTCTCAATTCCATGAACTTTTCCAAATAGTCATCAATTGACTCGTCAAGCATCCTTCTCACATTGAGCAACTCTGTTAGTCTTATATACATTTTAGCCCTAAAGAATTGTTCATGGAACATTTGCTTTAATTTTGCCCAAGAATGGAATGAGCGAGGGGGTATCATCGAGTACCACATAAAAAGATTTTGTGTGAGTGAATTGGGAAAGACATTCATTTTGAGATACTCAATTGACGCTACATCACCATACTCTGTAGTGAACTGCGCCATATGTTTGATTGATGATTCCCTACCTTCGCTAGAGAACTTGGTAAACTTAGGGATCTTGTAACCCTTGGGCAACTCCAATTAGTTGATCCAATTAGGAAAAGTTGAAACAAGCTGTGGATGAAAAGTATGGCCAACGTTGAAACTAAACCTTGTTAAGGCTTGTTTGACGACCCTGTTTACATTATGATATAGGAAAATGCCTATCCGACCCGAACCAGGCTGAGCCCCTAATGGTTGTGACCCCCTTGGGGTTGAGGATTAGCTATTTGATCATTCCTGTCAAGGAAACCTATGTGGGCATATTGGAACTGATAATTTGGATTTAGGATATTTGTTACTAGAGTATAATTAACCTTTGGGATGTGAGACTATTCATTTTTTATTCCTCCTAACACATTAGTCAACCTCCCCACTTGCTAAGCCAAGGCATTATAAGCACTATTTGTCACCTTAATCAATTAGTTAAGCACGATGTTTACTTGTTGAGTTAACATGTGAAGTATATCATGGTTGCTTTCATTCATTTGCTGTGGCACAATGGCCAAAGATTCCAAAATGTGATTCTAGTTAGAGGTTTATTCTAGCATCCCTCTAGTCATGGTCGAGAATATTGACCCTGGAGGTTACCTCATGCTTGATTCTAGTTAGAGTTTTATTCTAGCATCCCTCTAGTGATGGCCGAGAATATTGACCCTAGAGGTTACCTCATGCTTGCCTCCAAGTTTCTTTGTGAGGTTAGATCATGCTTTCCTCCAGATTTCTTTGTGAATCGACATCAAAGTTTTGAATACTAGGCCCAACACTGTTCAGTCTAGGGGGTTATTCATTGCATTCAAGGTCGACAATTAAACTTGGGTCGAAAACCATGTTAAGCCTAAATGCAATAATTCCTCCTATGGTCATGATTGTGTTTGGAGGGGTATATCTGGTAGCAGTTGCTGGATAGGTGCTAGGGATTCCAGCAATAACTAGTATACTATATAGAGGTACAAAGCTAGGGTGAAAGTTATAATTTTGCAAATCAGTATTACTCATATACCACTAGTATTTGACCTATTACTAGGGATGGTGGTTATAACCGCTATGTTTAATGCTTGTGTCCTAACTTCTAGTATAGCTTGGGCTGCATTTATGGGGTCAATGCTTGCGTTGTTAGTATTTGACATTCTTAGTGTTCTAGTACCACTTCTCAGTCACGACATAAGATTAGACACTATAATTTTAATAGGACTCACTGGGCATGCCAATTTGTTTCCTTCAGATTTTGCTAACCTAGTCGACGATTTGATTCCAGAATCTTAATTTGGGGAAGAGATTCACTTCCTCTTATGGACCCTCTATTTTCACGCAGTTCCTATGGGTGCAAGGTCGACAATTAAACTTGGGTCGAAAATCATGTTAAGCCTAAATGCAATAATTCTTCCTATGGTCATGATTGTGTTTGGAGGGGTATATCTAGTAGCAGTTGCTGGATAGGTGCATGGGATTCCAGCAATAACTGGTATACTATATAGAGGTGCAAAGCTAGGGTGAAAGTTATAATTTTGCAAATCAGTATTACTCATATGCCACTAGTATTTGACCTATTACTAGGGATGGTGGTTGTAACCGCTATGTTTAATGCTTGTGTCCTAACTTCTAGTATAGCCTGGGCCGCATTTGTGGGGTCAATGCTTGCGTTGTTAGTATTTGACATTCTTGGTGTTCTAGTACCACTTCTCAGTCGCGGCATAAGATTAGACACTATAATTTTAATAGGACTCACTGGGCGTGCCAATTTGTTTCCTTCACATTTTGCTAACCTAGTCAATGATTTGATTCCAGAATCTTAATTCGGGGAAGAGATTCACTTCCTCTTATGGACCCTCTATTTTCACACAGTTCCTATGGGTGCAAGTGTCGAAGAACAAAAGGCAACATGCAAACCAATAGCATGCAATGAACAAATATTATATTGAATCTAAGACGAGAGTAAGAGTAAAACATATAGAATTACAAAGATGAAAATAGAGGGTCTACTACCCTTCACACATGCACACACTTAGGGGTGTAAATTGGTTCAGATAACTCGACTAATCCGATCAATCTAAACTAAACCAATTAAGTTGGTTCGATTTGGTTTGGGTATATTGATTAGTTCGGGTAAAATCTGAACAAATTAAAGCTTACTTGGTTCGGTTCTAGATTTGAAATTTCAAAATCCAACTGAACCGAACCAAATCAAACCATTTTCCCCCTAAACTCGTGAACCTGTTTCAATTTTTACCAAATCGGTTCTAAACCCTTTCAATTTTTCCCAAATCGAACCCTCACCCCTCTGCTACCCCTCGCCGCTTGCAACCTCACCCGGTCATTGCTCAGCTCGCCCTCGACACTGCTTGCCCTTGATGCGGCTTGCTCTCGATGCTGCTCGTGGTTACTTGCCGCTGCTCGGTAAGTCTTTAACTCTTTCTTCACCAAAAACTCCCCTCACTCTCTACTAGCCACTTTTTTCCTGTATTCTACGCCCCACTCTAACAGGAATTCCCGTGGATTTTATAAGAACTAGAGCTGTAAACATATTCATATATTCTCCGACTTGTGGTTATTTGTCTTTCAAAATCATTGTCTTTCCAACATTCTCTCAAATTATATATTAATTTTTTTTCATATGAACATGGATTCTTTCTTTAACCCTTCAAAAAGACACTGGCTTTGGATTTACTGGATAACATTACTTGTAATTTGTAGAAAACTTATGGTTATAGAAAAGCTATTGGTGTGTTATAGTAGAACTTTTGCATATATATAGAGTAACATAATTAAATAAATATATGAAGCCTTTGTTGCATAATCTTGTCTCTTTTTCTTTGTTCAGTTTTATTACTGTAGTTCTTTATATTTATAACGTGATATCAGAGCTGAATGATCTTAGAGAGATTTCTAAACATGATAATTAATTTCTAAATCCAACCAATTTATTTTAAACCATGTCCAATTTTCAATGATTCCAAACTTATGGGATTTACGAATTAGAGTTTGTTCATGTGTTTAGGTCCTACACCCAACCTTTGTTAAAAACTGATAATAATAATAATAATAATGATTATGCATACACTTACTTATTTAGAATTCAAACACTAGTAATAATATAAATAAATAAGAAGAATAGTTTCTAATAAAATTCTCAAATGGATCATCACTATCATCTTCTTGTTTTTATTTTGCTCTCTTTCTCATTAAGATGTGAGTCGTGGGCTTAGTTTTCATGGTCTAAAGAGACTCCATCTAGTGAGAGCTCTTTGAAACAAAGAAGAAACAAAGAAGAAAAACAAAGAACAAAAGAAAAGTGACTTGTAATTTGCAAAGTCATTCTCTATGCTCTTGATGTATCTTTCCTATTTGATACTTAGGAAATTTTCTTTTCTCACTATTTTAGCATTTTGAGTTTCATATAAACAAGAAATCTCAAAGACTAATGATTATGTGATTCAACTTGAAATTGAATGTTCATTTCCTGATAGAAGAACAAAGGTTAGTCTCTCTTCTAATATTATTTGGAATTTTGGCTACATTATATGCTCTTTTCTGTATTGCATGTATGATTGTTTAGCTAATTTTTGTGTTAAAAAAATAATGGCTTAGCCGATCACCCGAACTAAACCAATCCGTAAATGTTCGGTTCGGTTTGGTTCGAATTTGGCTATTAAAAAAAATAAGAAAACTGAACCAAATTGAACTAATTGATTTTGATTGGTTCAAATTTATTTTCTCCCAAGAACTAAACCAAACCATCCAATTACACCCCTACACACACTTACTCTTTCCTTGCTTGGTTAGTCATGTACGTGTCTTGGTTGATAGGTGTGTGTGTGTATAGCTTAGGATCAATGAGGATTTGTTATTTTTTGAATTTTAGTTATGATAGGTAGTAGCCATAGTTGATAGGTTATAATCTTATTTTAGTATTATATTTTAAAAATCATAATCTTGAAATTTATTGGCCAATGAGGTCCTAGGAAGGTGCATAGCTTATTTTGTATGAAATTTTATTGGTCCTTAAATAATCGTGGCCTTCTAGCTATTATTTGATTACAATTTTTTAAAAATTTCTAAAATTCACAATTTTATTCAAACTTAATTACGAGCTTGTCTAATAGTTTAAGTCTTCAATGAAAATTTTACTAATAATTAAATAAATTATATAATTTCTTAATTAATTATTTTAACTTAATTATCTCATTTAAATTAAATAAATTACTTATGCTTATTTGTTCTAATTTTAGGACACTTAATTTAATTTTACTATGATTGTTGCCTACATTGCCTATTCAACTTATAAAGTCCAAATAAAATCTCTAGTAATTTATTCTTAAGTAATCTTGTAAGCACACAACAATGGCAATAATAAAAACGGATAAAATGAACCAATAATTGAAAATAAAATCATTTTAATAATTTATAAATTTCTTAGCCTCAATTAATTATCACATAATATTATTTGACAGTTAAAGTAGAAAGGATGATGTTATAAGTCTCCCCCTTTTAAAAAAATTGTTCTCAAAATTTAGCTACTTGAGGTAAACAACTTTGGATAATCCTACTTCATATGATCTTCTATAGTTTCCAAGTAGCCTCCTCAAAAATTGCCCCTCCCCATACCACTTTAACCAAGAGAATTTTCTTCCCTCTTAGTTGTTTGATTTGAGTGTTTGCCATTTGTACAAGTCTCACTGCATCAGTTAAATCATCTTTTACTTATATTGCTTCATTTTCTATGATGTGTGAAGGGTCATGATTATATTTCCTGAGTTGGGATACATGAAAAATATTGTGAAGATTTGATAGATTGGATGGAAGGGATATTTAATAAGCAACTAGTCAATTCTTTTAAGGATTTGGAATAGACCAATAAATCTATGACTCAACTTTTTAAATTTAGGGCTCTAACAATTTCAATTATAGGAGTGACTCTAAAGAATACATGTACTCCTTCCTCAAACTCTAGGGGTTTTCTTCTTTTGTCTGCACAATATTTTTTTCTGCTTTGTCTAGTTAGCAGCCTATCCTTGATCAGTTTAATTTGTTTAGTGATTTTCTAAACAAGTTTAGGCCCTATAATAGTCTTTTCTACCACTTCAAACCTACACAAAGGTGATCTACATTTCCTACCATAAAGGGCCTTATATGGTTCCATTCCAGTACTAGAGTGATAACTATTATTATAAGCATACTGTGCTAAAGGTAAATATATCCTAACTTCCCTGTTGTCCTCATACACAAGCCCTAAGCAAATCTTCTAGAGTTGGAATCATTCTCTCAACTTGACCATCTATTTGGGGATGGTAAGCTGTATAGAAATGTAGCTGAGTTCCAAATGCTCTTTGTAGTGCTCCCTAGAACATAGATGTATACCTAGGGTCTTTATAAAAAATGATGTCAGAGGGTACTATATGTAACCTCACTATTTCATGTATGTGTAGTTGAGCTAATTTGTCTAGTGGGTAATTTACTATGATTGGAAAAAAGTGGGCAGACTTAGTATGTCTATCCACAATGACCCATATTGCATCATGTCCAGATGGAGTTCTAGGAAAACCTATGACAAAATCCATGGCAATACTATCCCATTTCCATTTTGGAATTTTTATGGATTGCTACAACTCTGATGGCTTTTGGTGTTCTATCTTAATCTTTTGACATGTTAGGCATTTTGTTACATATTGTGCTATGCCATTTTTCATTCCAGGATACCAAAACAATTTTCTAAGAACCTGATACATCTTGGTTGCACCAAGGTGAATAGTATATTCACTTTTATATGCCTCGGGAATTTTATTTTTCAGTTCTATGTTTGTAGGGACATAAGGTCTCCCTTGGTACAAGATAATTCTATCCTCTGCCACATTGAAATCTTTTTGTTTTCCTCGTGAAGTTTGTTCTTTTAAGGTATACATGGTTTTATCTGTTTCCTAGGCTTCTTCAATTTGTGACTTAAGATTGCAGGTATAACGTCCCTGGGACTGCCTGCAGGATTGACGAGTGTCTCCATAAACCAACACGGGTCTTTTTAGCGTGCTTTGTCCTCACTCACACGCATCCTAAGAAACTTCTCAGGAGGTCACCCATCCCACAATTGCTCCAGGTCAAGCATGCTTAACCATGGAGTTCTTATGTTCTAGGCTCCCGAAAAGAAGTTGCAACTTGTTGATATGACTACATCAAATCAATTCTTTTAAGCCATCCTCAACTATGCAGTCCCATACCTACACAGTCTCTAAATCCCTCTCATTCCGGTGCATATTCAGTTCATTCATGCAGACCGTTCGCCTAGAAGCCTGCCAGGAACCGCTCCTTGTCCGTGCTTCATTGCACCAACGATCACTCCCTGCCCTCGTCGGCCCCGGGATGCCACATGCCCACCAACTTCCGCTTGGTTCGTCCCCGAACCACGCCGTACTGGGAGAGGTCCTGTCTCTGATACCATTTGTAACGTCCCCGGGACTGCCTACAAGATTGACGAGTGTCTCCACAAACTAACACGGGTCTTTTCAGCGTGCTTTGTCCTCACTCACACGTATCCTAGGAAACTTCCCAGGAGGTCACCCATCCCACAATTGCTCCAGGTCAAGCACGCTTAACCATGAAGTTCTTATGTTCTAGGCTCCCGAAAAGAAGTTACAACTTGTTGATATGGCTACGTCAAATCAATTCCTTTAAGTCATCCTCAACTATGCAGTCCCATACCTACACAGTCTCTGAATCCCTCTCATTCCGGTGCGTATTCAATTCATTCATGCAGACCCTCCGCCTAGAAGCTTGCCAGGAGCCACTCCTTGTCCGTGCTTCATTGCACCGGCGATCACTCCCTGCCCTCGTCGGCCCCGGGACGCCACATGAGATAATGCATGGACCCATTATGCTCATGCATACAAAGTCAAAATCCTACTCTATGGAGCTAGATACAAACGGTCGAAGAGAAAGATCAGGCGACATGTCTGCAACTAGGCTGCCGAGGCCAAAATGCTATAATTCTCAATTTATCCACGTGCACATCATGACATTATACAGATAGTCTACACTAGATCGCGATATAGGACAGTGTCTCGGTCCGGATCATCAGTGTGTTTGCACCGGTCTGCCCCATGAACAGAGAGCTACCAACTGTCCATTGCGAGGTACCCGCACCCCGACGCCCCCAAGGTCAACGAGTGACTTACACTTGTCTATTCGCACCCGCACTAAGGTGTGTTCAACTCCTAGGCAACTAGGCCTTGACATAGTCCAATGGACATTCACAATGCATACAGACTCTATGCATAATCATGTATGATCATTATTGCATACTATTCCATAATATGTCACAATTTGCCAAAGTAAAAATTAACACAATCATTAGTCACTCACATGGACCCACTATAACATAATATTGTTATTAAATAAATTAATACATTTTTAAAGTGTATTATGAATTCTTGTTTAGGTTTAGCTTTTCTTACAAAGTTTGTCTCTAAAGGAATTCTCTTAATTAATTAAATTATCTTAATTAATTAAATTATTTTAATTAATTAAATTCTCTTAGGTAACTTATTCATATACACTTAGAAGGTTATTCTAAGATCTCAAAGTCTCACACTCTCGTGTTCTTACCCTAATTAAAATTATCCTAAGTCTTATAAAAATTCCATTCTTGGTTCTTTAAAATTTATGGATCTCAAAATATAATTCAATTTTCCAATTTACTAATTCTTGCATCCTATTACCATTAATTTAATCACTAGGCGTTAGGTGATAACTTTTAATTTTTTTGGATTCGACGGAGAAATGTCTAGTGCAAAATTGAGGCTACCTTTCGACGAAAAATAACATGACAGAATGATGGAAGATGTCAGCTATAATGTGGATTTGGTGACGGAAATGGCTGTGTTACAATTTTGACAAGAATGGCTAAAAAATCAATTTCTGTCGAACGAAGGTTCTGTCGAATGAAGATAAAAAATTATCGAATATACTAGAAGGTTAGTTCTGTCGAATGATGTATAGAGCTGTCGAATCCACTAGAAGATCAGCAGAAATTCCTAATTCGACGGATAGGTGTTGACGTTGGAGAAATCTTCCAAGTGTTGAACTGACAAAAGTACTATATGGTCAGAAATTCTACTCGACGAATATTAACATTGGGGAAGTTTCTCTACTAAATAGTCAGAAATTCTACTCGACGGATATTGACATTCTAACTCGACGGATATTGACATTGGGGAAGTTTCTCTACTAAATGGTCAGAAATTCTACTCGATGGATATTGACATTCTAACTTGACGGATATGGTATTGGGGAAGTTTCTCTATTAAATGGTCAGAAATTCTACTCGACGGATATGGTATTGGGGAAGTTTCTCTATTAAATGGTCAGAAATTCTACTCGACGGATATTAACATTCTAACTCGACGGATATTAACATTGGGGAAGTTTCTCTATTAAATGGTCAGAAATTCTACTCGACGGATATTAACATTCTAACTCGACAGATATTGACATTGGGGAAGTTTCTCTATTAAATGGTCAGAAATTCTACTAGACGGATTTGGAGAAGTTTCTCTACTAAGTGGTCAGAAATTCTAACTCAACGGATATTGACATTGTGCTAAATGGTCAGAAGATCAAATTTGACGGATATTGACATTGTACTAAATGGTCAGAAAATCAAATTCGACGGATATGGTCAGAAAATCAAATTCGGCGGATATGGTCAGAAGATCAAATTCGATGGATATTGACATTGTACTAAATGGTCAGTAGTTCAAATTGTTACAATTGTTCACAAAGAATCCCCAAATTTTGGGCCTAAAAATCGTGGCCCTCCGAGAACCAATTCGACGTCATTTCCTTCCATGTTATACATTCCAATCCATTCAGATACATCAATGACAACTGTCGAGATTACCAAATTTAAATCAATTTATAACCGATTTACCAAAACTACTTGTAGCATAAGGTAACACCGGGTCGAGCCCGTAGATCATTCTAATTATGAAGTCAGATTAAGAGGTTAATAAACAGGGGGGAAAAGTTTTGAAAAATTAAACAACAAAGAGCAATTAAAAAGAGTAAACAAGATTAGGAAAACAACCAATCCAAGAGAATTAACCAATCTTGATTTTAATCCATCCTTGATCTTTATAAACTGCGTCAACTATCAACCAAATCCTTGATCTTAGATCACATCAAGACGCCTCTCAATGATCCATGGATCTTCTACTAGAAATGCTTCTAGAATTTAATTAATTAAGGTTAGACAAATTAAGCATCCATCCAAAACCCAAATTAACTTAAAAACCAAGATCCAACCAAGCTAAATATTTCATCAAACACCTTTGATGCATTATTTAACCTCTGAATTCATCTCTTAGCACATGATAATTACGCAATTAACATATGCAAATCCCAATCAAATTAAGCATTAAATCAGAATTTAAACAAGAGAAGAAGAGAAAGAGAAACTTGATTAATAGATGAACGTATAACAATTAAAACAAGATCTCAAGATTAATCATCAAGCTTGTCAATCTCTTGGATTGATTAAAGAAGTTTAGCTCTCCATAGCCATCACCATTGGAGAACCTTCAAGAACCATACAAAAATGAAAATAACAAAGAGAGAGGAGGAGAGGAAGAGAATAGGAGAAGTCTCCACAAAATGAAAAACTAAAACTACAATGACCAACTACAAATCACACCCTGCGTAGAAGCTCTCCCCTATATCTTTACAAATCTGATTGCTCTCCTCTTAATCATTCACAAAGAGTCAAAAGTAGTTCATCCACTCTTGTTAATTATTCATCCATTATCAAAGCATGTCTCCCACCTTCCATTGAATTATTTTCTCATTATGAAAGTGTGTCTCCCACCTTCCAATGATTCCTCCACTTTTTCCACGTTGCTATCTTTTCAATTTCTGTCATAATCTCAAATTCAAATCAAGTCCATCAGATAGCCTTTGAAGTAAGCTTTCCAAGGAGTACTCATATGCTTAATTTGGGCTTGAAATGAGTGAGATATGCCCAAAATAGTGAAGGTGTGTCCAGAATTTGTAACAGTACCGCTGGTCCAACTTCAAGGCTGTATTTGACCATGTAAACATCCGAATCTTCCAATTTGACATTTCACAAAACTTGTAGATCTTTTTCTCATCTTTCCTAGCATATAAAGAACATCAAAATTAGAGATCTACAACTCAAGTTATGGTTAAAATACTGAACCACTGTCAATATGCATTAAAATTCAAAAATTTTGCTTTAAAGCCCAATTCAACCCAATGATCTAAATGAGTGCTAAGATCACTTAATTACAATCTGGACATCATTAATAAGGTAATTGTGTGGATAATTAATATGTTAAAAATCATAATTATCAAATACCCCCACACTTACTCTTTTGCACGTCCTCGGGCAAAACAGAAAAAAAAATAAAATAAAATAAAATAAAACTGACTCAAAAGTTAAACATTCTAAAAGACTCAATTTCTAATAATATTTAAGAATGAAGAGCAATTAATAATTCAAGTAATCAAAACATTCATGAGGTAACACATCTTCACATCTCAAATCAACAAGCAAGGATACTTCAATTGAAAAACATGAGTAAAGAATGATAGATCCTCACAGAATTCACTCTCAATCTCTCAAGTATTTAAAAGGTAGGTATTTCACTCAATTCAACCATGAAAATTGCACTACCATAAGCTTGCTTATCTTCTACTTCTCCACTACTCAAAACAAATGCATACACAAATCATGAGGACTTTATTCAAGGTTGTAGTGAGGTCAAGGTAACAGAAGAGGGTAAAATGGATATGAGAGGATAAATACCAAAGAGAATAAAAGCAAATGAGAGATTGAGTTCAAAAACAAGCATAAAAGTTCATCCCAACTCTAATGTATAACCCTTTACATATTCATTTCTCAATCCTTTTCTTTTTTTATATATATATATATATGAACATAACTATATACATACTTTTTTTTTCTTTTTTTGTTTTTTGTTTTTTTTTTTTAAGAACTCTTTCCTTTTTCAACAACCATTTTGTACACACACCCCCACACTTGTCAAAAACTCATCCATTAACCAAGCTAATGTTCTTTTATTTCCTAAGGTAAAGTAAGAACACGATTTTTCATTTAAGGCACATAATGAGCTAGAAACAAGGAATGGTCAAATAAGCTCAAAGGGGTTAAGTAAAGGAAAATATACAAGGTTGGCAAGAATCAGAAAATTTTCAAGTAGTCAAAAGAGTGCTTGATATCATATTGAAAATAAGGTTGGCTATTTGGTTAAACTAGCTAAGAAAGAGGGCCTCAATCATGTTCATGCATGCAAGTGAAATGTAGCCTCAAAAAGAATCAAAGCAAGTTCTAGAGTGATCATTAACATGAGTGAAAATCACACAAGAAAGAAGAGAATGGCATAAATGTTGAATCCATCCATTAGGCTCAAAATCTCACAAGGTATGCATCCATCAAACTCAATTCATCAATTCAATCATCCATAACCAAGCATATCAGTTCAAGAAGGGAGAAACGTTATTCAATCATGCAATGAACCCCTTTTTTTATTTTTTTGTTTTTTTTTTGTTTTTTTTAAACAACAAAACAAAACAAAAACAGAAAAAAAAATGCTAAAATCTCTCCCTCACACTTAATATAACATTGTCCTTAATGTAAAAAAGAGAGATAAAAAAGAGCAACACAACCTGATAAGAAGTGAATCAACGCCAAGCAGGAAAAGAAGCAAACTGTCAGTACCACATCAGACCCTAAAAAGAAATCAAATCATAAAACTTTAGTACTTCTACAATTTAATACTAATTAATTACTACCTAAAAACACTCCTTACTTTGCCACCAATTAAGATGCGTCTCAAGAGTAAATAATTTACTCTTTACTCTGCCATCCCTAACTACTAAATTGATGACAAATACAACAAACATATTAACAAACAATTTTTTTTTCTTTTTTTTTTTTTTACAACAACCATCCTTCCCCCCAACCAGATCACAACATTGTCCTCAATGTCAAAACATAGATAGGTAAAGGATAAAATATATTACATTCATTGCTTGCAATTCTTGAAAAGAAAAATCTCACACAAATTTAAACAGAAAAAAAAAAATACGATAAATAAAACTAAAGATAAAGGAAAGTTATAGATGAAGTGATAAATCACACTCTTGCTCCTTTGCGCCTCCCTCATCTTGTTGCCTCTCTTCTGGCTTTCTTTCTCGACGACCAATCTATCTGGGTCACATTCTTGGATCAGTTTATAAACAAAAACTTCTAATTTATCAATCAACTCATCAACAGTGGAAGCAAAAATAAGGAGTTGTCTTGCCAAAAGTGTGATGAATTTCTGTTCCACAGCATAGTCAAGAAAATATAACAAAAGATCAAAGAAATTATTAACATTCAGCAAACCTATGGGTTTATGGGGGATGTTCAGTTGAGCCCAAGAGACAATTTGAAAAATTTCTTCCAAAGTACAAAACCACCTGGTAAGGCTATGAATGCATCAGAATTTGCAAGCATTGTCTTCATTCATTCATCCATAGATGATACTTGAAGCTCCTCTCCAACTGTCTTGCCAGTGATGTTATTTTCAGCTAAAGGTTTAGGAATAACACCTAAAACCTGACTGCCTCCTATAAAAGCAAAAAGTGAAACAGCCCCCATTAACCCGCGACAACCTCCCCCATATACAAGATGAATATTCCTCGCAGCAAGTGATCGACCAAGAGAGCTAGCTGCGTTTACAAATTCTAATCCCTTCTCATAACTCGACCCACAAAAAACACAGACATTTTTGAGGTTACGAATAGAAGGCCCCATTCTATACTCTTCCTCTCTTTGAGTGTTTCGAGTTGAAGGTTAGTAGAGAAAATGGAGTGTTTAAATAAGAAAAAGAATGGGAAGGAAATAATTGCACCTATAAGGGTAGGTTGGTCATTTGTCGAAAAATGTTGAATTTTAGAAACATAAAATCTTTTTTTTTTGTGTTTTTTTTTGTTTTTTGTTTTTTTTTTCGAAAGATGACATAAGAAGAAGAAGAGGATGATACGTACAGATTGTTTGTAGATATGGCTCACATCTGCCTCTGGTTTAACGTCCAGTAACGGCTTAAACGCCTTCTATGAGTTGAGGATAAGCTTCCCATCCAATTTTCTTATAAATTGGCAAACAGGGTCTTTTTGAGTCAAATTCCCAAGACTATAACGCTCTTGTTCGTCTTTGAAGAGATTCCACAAACTAAGAAGTTCACGCTGCACAACTCCATAAGAATGCGTCTCAAGAGTCAATAAGATATTATCTAATGACTCCTTACTCAGTCCATTCTTAATGAAGAATATTTTATCTTCTCTGTTTACGGAAACCATCCCCAAAGAGTGACATCGTGTGTTGCAATTCCATCGTGCACACTTGTAACAAACTTTCATTCTTTTTGCTCTTCTCCTTTTTGAAAATGAACTTTTACCGAGACCAGGCATGTATGGGACAAATGAATCTGAAGATTCACCAGCTAAACGAACCTTTGCTTCGATTATCCAAAGTATATCTTCGGGATGCCCTTATACATTAGCAATCTCAGTCTTTCACACCTAGCTTCATAGACTTTTGTTAGAGCATTTAGAGGGAGAGAAGGAAAATGTTTTCTTAGATTTGAGAGAATGACATCCATTTTGAAAGGAGAAGAAGGGTTCAGTTATTTTGGGAAACTGAAAAATAAACCGACTTGAGAGTCACGGAGTACCGTATCCGCCACTTAACCGGCAACACAAAGAACTCAAGAACTTGGTTTTCCAAGAATGGTTGAGTCTTTGGCCATTAACTTTAAGCGCATTACCATTCCTAGGATCCTCAATATCTACGGCCCCACGTGTTTGACAACCAAAGAACCGCGCCAACTAGATCTCAATTTTCCAAGGAGTAGGTGCAGATGATAATCTCAAAGCGAACTTTTGTTGACCAATTTCCGCAGACTTTTGCAAAAGGTGTAACAGACCTTGCATAAAGTAGGCTAATAAAATCCATACTGCAAGATTTTCGCAGTTGTTGTCGTTGAAGAAGAAAAACGACCTCCACATGCGTCCGAGTGACAAAAGTCAATGAGACTACTTACCTCATTGTCGGGTACAAATCTCCAAAAGATTTGATCAGGACAATAATTGAACAAATATGGGTCATCACAAATTTTTTTTTTTTTTTTTACCTCAATCAAAAACTTTTTTTTTTGTTTTTATTTTTTTTTTGTGTTTTTTTTTTTATCCATTGAGGCGGCATCTTACTTATCAAGTGGGGTAGACGACTTCTTGCAATGGACCTCCTCCAAAATATCCTCTTGAGCTCCCTCATAAAAAGGTTTGAGGCGATGTCCATTGATTTGTGAAAGCTTTTATAGTAGTCTCACTTGTAATCCGACACAAGACCATAAGAAAAAATCTTAGTAACAACAAATGGACCAAGCCACCTAGATCCGAGCTTTCCGGGCATGAGTTTGAGGCGGGAGTTATAGAGAAACTCCCACCGGGTCCCATTGCTTGAAGTATAATGTCCGAGACCAAGTTAAGCTTGAAACATGATTGGAAACATGACTTGAAACAGGAGAGAGCTTCCAGGGGTCCCATTGGCCTTCCTTAATTCCTTTGGCTTCAGCACTAGAATGCAATATGTATACTTGATCAACTTGATTTTCCTTGTTTATGTTGGACCATGGCTCAAAAATAAAATCCACCACAGTAGTGACCGCCATCCGGTGCTCTTCTTCTCCCTTTTCTGAAAATTCTTCAATGGCTTTCAACTCAAGGGTAGGTGGTTGCTGCACTGAAGGTATCAAGCTAGTTGAAGAAATTAATTCTGCTGATTTAATTGCAGCATCACCTGTAATATGTGTACCATCTTCCAAAACAACATGATCATAACTCTTAGAATAAGGAAATTTTGAACATGTAGCAGTATCTCCCACAACAGTAAAAATTTCAGAACATATAGCACACAACTTATCACCATCACAAGAAGCACACAAATCACCACAAACAAAGTCATCAAAATCAGCAATCTCAGGAAACTCCTCACACAAGTCAGTATATGAATTATCAATTAAATCAATATGAAAAATAGAATGTTCTTCATGGAGCTCTTTATCCTTCTTAGCCTCATGTATCTTTTTGGTCTCAATGGCTCGCTGTGGAAAGGAAAGAGCCACCGCAGGCTGTTGCTGCTGCTCATGGGCAACAACTGATTTCTTCTGACCCTCAGATTCTTGGGTTGGTTCATCAGAAAATGTTTCTTCTACTGGTTGATGCTTGCTGGCTAGTTGAGGCTTAGATGATGCTTCTACAGATTTTTTAGACCTCAGCATAATGGCACTCACATTCCCATTTGGATTGGGAATTGTTTGGGAAGGGAGTTGGCTAGAACCTTGGGCATATTCTTGACTCAATGAGGAGGCCAATTGTCCAATCTGGGTTTCTAAATTGTGTGTGATTGCCTCTCTTGTCCTCTGTTGGAATTGAATATTGTTAGTGGCCATCTGCTTTACCAAATCTTCCAATGATGGCTCGTGTTTCATGCTACTTGGACTTGGTTGTTGCATAAATTTCTTTGGTATGGTGGTTTACTAAGAAAGACACCTGTTGTAGCAACAGATTGATATGGAAAAACAAAACTACCATCTTGAAGTGTATGACATGCATATGTGGGATGAGATGAACAAGAACAAATGGCACACACAGATTATGACTATTTGCACAGTGTAATTGTTGTCTCACTACTAACTGTCTCACCAAAGAAGTCAATTCCTCAAGTTTGTACTCCATTATGCAAAGTCATATCAATCTCAGAATCAATATCAAGTAATTGCCTAGCAAAAGATCTTGTCATGCATTATCCAAAGCACATAAAACACAAAAATAACAAACAAGCAGAATACACTAGACAACACTAAAAATCTACCAAAATAAATATAATTCACCTATCTAAACATTTTTAAAAATTATGGGACTTGTACATAAATATAAAAACTACACAAAAATGAAACTAAAAAATACAATAAAAAATATTAAAAAATTGAAAAACTGGTCTAAACGATGGATTTTGGAAAAAACAGGGGTGACCTCACAGTTACTATGAGTCTTGTTTATTAGGCCGTTTTCCTTCAACTGACCAAGTTTCAACACATTCTCGGGCACATTTTTTGTCGAAGTACGAAATTCTCGCAAAATGACCCGTAATCACCCGTTTTCTCCTAAAAATCACCAAAACACAACAACACAAAGGTTAGTAAGGGATTAGTAGTTAAATATACTCTTAATAAGATTGAACAAAATCGAATGATCCCCACAGCAATCAACGCGCCAAAAATTTGACAACTGTCTAGATTACCAAATTTAAATCAATTTATAACCGATTTACCAAAACTACTTGTAGCATAAGGTAACACCGGGTCGAGCCCGTAGATCATTCTAATTATGAAGTCAGATTAAGAGGTTAATAAACAGGGGGGAAAGTTTTGGAAAATTAAACAACAAAGAGCAATTAAAAAGAGTAAACAAGATTAGGAAAACAACCAATCCAAGAGAATTAACCAATCTTGATTTTAATCCATCCTTGATCTTTATAAATCCGTTCAACTATCAACCAAATCCTTGATCTTAGATCACATCAAGACACCTCTCAATGATCCATGGATCTTCTACTAGAAATGCTTCTAGAATTTAATTAATTAAGGTTAGACAAATTAAGCATCCATCCAAAACCCAAATTAACTTAAAAACCAAGATCCAACCAAGCTAAATATTTCATCAAACACCTTTGATGCATTATTTAACCTCTGAATTCATCTCTTAGCACATGATAATTACGCAATTAACATATGCAAATCCCAATCAAATTAAGCATTAAATCAGAATTTAAACAAGAGAAGAAGAGAAAGAGAAACTTGATTAATAGATGAACGTATAACAATTAAAACAAGATCTCAAGATTAATCATCAAGCTTGTCAATCTCTTGGATTGATTAAAGAAGTTTAGCTCTCCATAGCCATCACCATTGGAGAACCTTCAAGAACCATACAAAAATGAAAATAACAAAGAGAGAGGAGGAGAGGAAGAGAATAGGAGAAGTCTCCACAAAATGAAAAACTAAAACTACAATGACCAACTACAAATCACACCCTGCGTAGAAGCTCTCCCCTATATCTTTACAAATCTGATTGCTCTCCTCTTAATCATTCACAAAGAGTCAAAAGTAGTTCATCCACTCTTGTTAATTATTCATCCATTATCAAAGCATGTCTCCCACCTTCCATTGAATTATTTTCTCATTATGAAAGTGTGTCTCCCACCTTCCAATGATTCCTCCACTTTTTCCACGTTGCTATCTTTTCAATTTCTGTCATAATCTCAAATTCAAATCAAGTCCATCAGATAGCCTTTGAAGTAAGCTTTCCAAGGAGTACTCATATGCTTAATTTGGGCTTGAAATGAGTGAGATATGCCCAAAATAGTGAAGGTGTGTCCAGAATTTGTAACAGTACCGCTGGTCCAACTTCAAGGCTATATTTGACCATGTAAACATCCGAATCTTCCAATTTGACATTTCACAAAACTTGTAGATCTTTTTCTCATCTTTCCTAGCATATAAAGAACATTAAAATCAGAGATCTACAACTCAAGTTATGGTTAAAATACTGAACCACTGTCAATATGCATTAAAATTCAAAAATTTTACTTTAAAGCCCAATTCAACCCAATGATCTAAATGAGTGCTAAGATCACTTAATTACAATCTGGACATCATTAATAAGGTAATTGTGTGGATAATTAATATGTTAAAAATCATAATTATCAATCAATATACACAAAAACAATCTAATAGCACAAACACATTACAAACAACATGCAAACAAAGGATAACCCTCAATAAGGTTCCCTCACTATCAATCACAGACAACGTTTCTAAATGCTAATAGAGGTTGAGGAGGAGTGTCTTCCTCTTACCTTAGTGAAGAACAAGGAAAGCAAGCTCCTTTTTGCTTAGAAATTTCGTGCTTCACCACCGCAGAACCTTGGGTGTTCAAATCCATAAAAATCAAGATCAAAGAGTGGAAATGGCATCCATAGTCACCAATGTGGCCATGGAACACGAAAATGGGGAGAAAAGGAGAAGAAAGTTGAGAGCTTTACCTTAAAGCTCCAAGCTTTGATGTTGGGCTGCCAACCACGAAAATAGAGGAGAAAGGAGGAGTTTCACAAAGAGGAAAGCTTGAGGATAGTGAGGGAAAACAATGGTTTAAGTTTGGCTTGAGCAAGGGGAGCTTGAAATCAACAATGGTGGTTGTGGGTGTGTGGAAGAAGAGGAGAAGAAAGTGAGCTGCGTGAGGGAGAAAAGAGAGACTAGCGTGAATGAGAGAAAATGGGAGAAGTGAAAATGAAATATCCCTCTTAGCCAACCGTGCAGCACCAAAAGGGGAGGAGTGAGAAAAGTGGTTGGGAAGGAAGCTTCCTAGAAGCTTCCCTCAAAGCTTCCTAGAAGCTTCCCTCAAAGCTTCCTTGAGAAGCTTCGCGCGCTTCTCGATAAAGTGCATAGCAAGCTTGTCCCCTCAATTAAATACATATGAAAGATGATTAATTACACTATTAGAATTATTTTCCAATGAATAAAAGTTACAGTTGATGAAAATAGTATTTTATTATTCATCAGACGATTTTATGATACAGTGATTTTATTTATCAGATAAAATCTCAAAAAATGCAAACCTCGCAAACTGTGCCCGGCCTCGGGTTTAGTAAGATCCCCCATCGATACGTTGACAGTTCAAGGTTTACCAGTCTCAGGGAAAACATTTTGTTATCCCGGTTCCGCTCAGTGGGCACGTAAAACGAGAAATATATTAAAATATTCAACATTCTCATAAAATTTCATAAAAATTCTCAAAAATCATAAATATTATAAAATGATTATTTATAATGAAATAAATAATTTTCGGGATGTTACAGCAGGAAATTTAGAGTTCACTCATACAATGATTCTGAGGTAACATGGTTACTAATAAATTCAAGTTTTTAAAAATTTCCAGGAGTTTCAATTCTTATACCATCATATGGGACATGTGAAGGAATTTTCTACTGAGTGCATCAGCCATCACATTGCCTTTTCTAGGATGGTATTTTAATTCAAAATCATAGTATTTTAAAAATTCCATCCACCTTCTTTGCCTTGTATTCAATTCTTTCTGGTCAAATAAATATTTTAAACTTTTATGGCCACTAAACACTTCAAATTTAACCCATATAGGTAATGTCTCCATATCTTTAAAAGAAAAACCACAACAGACAATTCTAGGTTATGGGTGGGATAGTTTTCTTCATATGGTCTGAGTTGTTAATAAGTGTAAGCAATTACACCTCTATTTTGCATTAATACACATCCCAGTCCTTTCCTAGAGGCATCACTGTATAGCTCAAAATGTCTTAGAGGGTTAGGTATTACTAACATAGGTGTGGTTGTAAGTTTCTTTTCAATTCCTGAAAACTATTTTCACACTACTACATCTATTCAAAAGGACTTCCTTTTCTAGTGACTTTGGTTAAATGCAATACTAATTGGGAAAATCTTTTTATGAATATTCTGTAATACCTAACTAGTCCTAAAAAACTACTGATCTCAGTAATAGTTTTGGGTTTTTCTCAGTGAACCACACTACCTTAATCTTATTAGGGTCTACAAAGAATTCTCCCTAGGAAACCACATGTCCTAGAAACTTTACATCCTGCATCCATAATTCATATTTCTCTAACTTTGCAAATAATTATCTTTCCTTTAGGATTTGCAGAACTATCCTAAGGTGTTGTTCATGTACTTCTATTGTCCTTGAATAGATAAGGATATCATCAATAAAGACAACAATAAACTGATCTAGGTAAGGTCTAAAAATTCTATCCATGAACACTACTGGTGCATTGGTAATACCAAAGGGCATTATTAGATACTCATAGTGCCTATACTATTTGAAAAGCAGTTTCATGAATGTCTTCTGGTTTTACCCTGATCTAGTGGTAACCAAATCTCAAATCTATTATGGAGAAAATTGTTGCCCTTTTCAATTAGTTCAATAAGTTATTTATCCTAGGGAGTGAATACTTATTCTTAATTGTTACTTTTTTTAGTTGTCTATAATCTATGCACAATCTTAAACTCTCATCTTTCTTCTTAACTAGGAGCACTGGTGCTCCCCATGGTCACACTAGGTCTTATAAATTGTATAGCCAATAATTCCTATGTCTGCTTCTAAAGTTCACTCAGCTTTAGTGGAGATATACTATATAGTGCTATTGATATACGTCATGTTCTTGGCATTAAATCAATAGAAAACACTACTTCTCTTTCTGGTGGTCAACTAGTCACCTATGTTGGGAATGCTTCTGGAAATTCTCTTACTACAAGGATACTATTTATGTTCTATCAAGCCTCCGAGTTTAAGGAAAATAGGAGAACATACCCTTGAGTCCCTTCTAACAAGCAATTGATAACCTAAGTGGCATTTAGGTATATAGAATCATCAATACTTTGTGTTTGCACAAATTCAAGTATAAAAACAATGGATTTAGTATAACAATTTAAAATAACATGGTTTGCAGACATCCAACCCATTCCAAGGATAACATCAATACCAATCAAGGGTAAGCAAACAAGATTAACAATAGAAAGTTTATTTTCCACTTGAATAGAACAATCTAAACAGGCTTGTGGAGTTAAAACATTTCCCGTAGTGGGGGTTGAAATAAGCAAATCATATAGTAAATTAGACACAAGTAATCCCAATCTCTACAGATATTCATTAGAAATAAAGAAGTGTGTAGCTCTTGAGTCAAACAATGCAATTAAGATATTATTTTGAATAAAACATTTATCTTGTATTAGATTGGGAGATTGAGTTGCCTCCTCTCCACTCAAAGTGAATACTCATCCCTTAGTATGTGATCTAGGTTTAGGTTTCACCCCTCTTCCTTGTGTGCAGTTCTTAGATATATTCCTTACCATAGATGTACCATATATTCTGCCTATACAGACAAGGTTTGTTTCCATATGTCTCCCCACACTTCTGACACACTGGAAAGGGTGCTCACAAAAACTTGTTTACCTCTGTCTTAATTTGGTATACATTTGGAACCACTTCCTCTCTACCTCTCATTTTCTCTCTTTCTTTTAAATAATTTAGGTCTCCATCTCTCAACTTCTTCCTCAGATAAATGACCCTATACTATTCTACACTTATTCATTAGGGTAGCGAAATCTCTAAATTCAAAATGACCCACCACTCTTTTTATTTCAACTCTCAATCCTGACTCTGATTTCACAGACTTCCAGTTATCACCTAGATTATTCCTAAAATAAGAAGAGAACTCAGACAACTCATCAAATTTGGCCACATATTGGTCTATGGACATATTCCCTTACTTCAGTTGTAAAAACTCCTACTTTTTGCATTATTGATAATGTTAGGGAAATATTTATCCAGAAAAGATGCCTAGAATACTTCCTATGTAATCAAGGTCCCTATATTCTCTAACAGCCTTGGAGTATGGTGAATTCTTCAGGATCTCAAATTCTAAACAACCCAAGAGATGTGAGACACTTTACAAGTCACTAATGAGGGTACTAGTGAAGTGAAGAAGTTAAGAATCAACACTCTCACATATGAATATAAGCTTTTTAAAATGAATCAATGTGAAAGCATTCAAGAAATGCAAAAGAGATTCACTCATATTGTTCACCATCTTGCTTTATTGGGAAAGACATTTCTTAATGAAGATCTTATTAACAAAATGTTGAGATGTTTGAGTAGGCATTGGTAACCAAAGGTGACAGCTATTGCGGAATGAAGGAATCTCTCTAACATGACCTTTGTCACACTCTTTGGAAAGCTTCAAGATCATGAATTGGAGTTGAATAGACTCAATCAGCATGAAGAGCTTGACAAGAAGAAGAAATGAATTGCTCTTAAGGTCACCTCCTCTATACTTGATGATGATGATGATGATGGATATTGCTTAAAGAATCTTGAACTTAATGAGGAGGACCTTAGTCTTCTTTATGAAGAAGTTTGCGAAATTCCACAAGAAAAAAAAATCAAAGAAGACCTCATTTCCTTTCAAAGAAGACTTATCATAAAGGGGAGGGAACTTCATCCACTTTCACATGCTATAAATGTGGAAAACAGGGACACATAAACATGGAGTGTCCTATCTATCAAAAGAAAGTGAAAAGTTTGAGAAGATGCTTTCAAAGGACAAGAAAGGATGGAAAACCTATATAGTATGGGATGATAATGATATGGACTCAACAAATAACTCTGATAATGTCTCATGGCTAGAGGAGAAGAGGAAGATGAAGATGACATGGAGGTAGTATCCTCAAACCTTGACTATTTCCCTTCTTATAATGAATTGCAAGATACTTTTAAAGAATTGCATGATGAATCCATTAGGCTTGATAAACTTGTTTCCTCATCCAAGAAAACTATTTCCTCTATAGAAAACAAAATTTTCATCTTGAATAAAGAAATTGAGGAACTCAAGATTGAAAATAAAACTCTTAGATTTATCAATGCTAATTCTTCATGCATGACTTGCTCTTCTCATGAGATTGCATCTACATCCTCCTCTTGCCCTTCATGTAAAGCGTTTGAAAAAGAAATTGAGGGCTTAAAAAATACCCTTTTTAAGTTTACTTTTGGAAGAGACAATTTGAATATATTGCCTGTGAAATAAAGATATGTCTTTGAAAAGACCGATTTAGGGTATAATCCAAAAAAACAAATGCTCTATAAACATATCAAGTAGTCCTTTCATAAAATATTTTTATTGTGACAAGAAAGGACATACTGCATCCACATGCAATGCAAGAAAGAACACAAAAGTAGGCACTAGGATGGTTTGAGTTCCCAATGGCACCTTACCCAAAACTAACACACAAAGACTCAAGACAATTTGGATACCAAAGGTTAAAAATTAAGTGTGTATTGTAGGTGTACTTAAAAGCTAAGAGCTCACATTAGTATCTTGATAGTGGTTGTTCTAAGGTCTCTTTCCTAGTCCCCAAAAAATATGGACATGTAACCTATGAAGATAACAATAAAGGAAAGATTCTTGGTATTATTAAAGTTAGTAAAACCCCTTTCTCTTTTATTGATAATGTTTTGCTTGTTGAAAGACTCAAACATAACTTGCTTAGCATTAGTCAATTATGTGACAAAGGGAATAAAGTTATATTTGATTCAAATAGTTGCATAATTGAAGGAGTAGATGACAAGCAAGTTAAGTTTGTTACTCATATAGTGAATAACATATACATGATTAGTCTTGATGATATATCCTCAAATGTTTCAAAATGTCTTATGAGTAAAGAAGATGATTCATGACTTTGACATAGAAGAATTATACACATTCACATGGATCACTTGAATAAGGTGGTTTCTAATGAGCTAGTAATTTGACTACCTCAACTTAAATTTGAAAGAGATAAGTTATGTAATGCATTTCAAAAGGGAAAACAAGCAAATGTCTTTTTTAAAGCTAAAAATGTTATTTCTACCTCTAGACCTTCACAACTTTTGTACATGAATCATTTTGAACCCTCAAGAACTATGAACTTTGGTGGGAATTACTATGCACTTGTGATTGTGGATGATTACTCTAGGTATACATGAACATTATTTTTATCTCATAAAAATGTTGCTTTGCAAGTTTTTAGAAAACTTGCCAAAGTTATTCAAACTGAAAAAAGTTTTAACATTGCATCTATTAGAAGTGACAATGGTGGAGAGTTTGAAAATCAAGAGTTGGAAAATCAAGAGTTTGAAACCTTTTGAAATGAAAATAGAATTGAGTATAATTTTTCAGCCCCTAGAACTCCACAAAAAATGGAGTTGAAGAAAGAAAAAATAGATTTTTGGAAAAAATGGCTAGAACCATACTCAATGAATCTAACATTCCTAAGTATTTTTAGGTAGATGTGATAAGTACTACTTGTTATGTAAAGAATAGGGCCCTAATAAGCCAATTTTAAAGAAAACCACTTATGAATTATACAAAGGAAGGAAATCAAACATCTCTCACTTTCATGTCTTTGGATGCAAATGTTTTGTTTTAAATAATGAAAATAATAACTTAGGCAAATTTGATGCAAAATTGGATGAGGGTATATTTCTTTGCTATTCTAGTCATAGCTTTTAAAGTCTATAACAAAAGAACTATGACCATAGAAGAGTCCATACATGTTGCTTATGATGAGACTAATCCTAATGGATCGAGAAAATAATTTCTTGATGATGTTGCAGAAATTTTGCCTAAAATACACTTAGAAGACAAGGAGAAAGAAGCAAAGAAACAAGAAGAAAGTCAAGTTGATCATCCAAGGCAAAAGGAATCACAAGTCATAGACCTTCCCAAGGAATGGAAGACTTCAAGATATCAACCTCTTGACAAAGTAATTAGTGATGTATCAAAAGGGGTATCAACTCGAAACTCTCTTAGAGTTGCATGCAATGACATGGCCTTTATTTCTCAAATTGAACCTAAAGACCTAAATGAAACTATTATTGATAAACATTGGATCTTGGTCATGCAAGAAGAGAGTTAAATCAATTTGAAAAGAATCAAGTTTGGGAACTTGTTCCAATGCCCAATAATCATCCAATAATTAGCACTAAATGAGTTTTTAGGAACAAACTTGATGAAACAAGGATAATAATAAGAAAAAAAGTTAGACTTGTTGCTAAAGGTTATAATCAAGAAGAAGGAAATGATTATGAAGAAACTTATGCTCCCATTGTTAGATTAAAAGCTATTAGAATGCTACTTATTTTTGCTTACCAAATGGATGTAAAAAGTGTTTTCCTAAGTGATTTTATTTAAGAAGAAGTGTATGTGGAACAACCTCCTAGTTTTGAAATCTATGAGCTGCCCAACTATGTTTTCAAATTGAAAAAGGCCTTGTATAGCAAGCTCCTAGAGCTTGGTATAAAAAGTTGAGTAAATTCCTTTTAGAAAAAGGTTTTTCAAGAGGCAAGGTTGACACCACTTTTTATTAAAAATAAAATGCATGACATTCTCCTTGTGCAAATTTGTGTTAATGATATTATATTTGGTGCTACTAATGAATCCTTGTGTAGGGAGTTTGCTAGTCTTATGCAAAGTGAATTTGAAATGTCTATGATGGGTGAGCTTAACTTCTTCTATGGAATTCAAATCAAGCAAACAAAGGATGAAACATTCACAAGTCAAACCAAATATTATAAGGAGTTACTTAAGAAGTTTGGAATGGACAATGCTAAAGAAATGACTACCCCAATGAGCACCTCTTGCTATTTGGACAAGGATGAAGGAGGTAAACCCATAGAAATCACTAAATATAGAGATATGATTAGCTCACTTCTTTACCTTACCGTAAGTAGACCAGATATAATGTCTAGTTAATGCATGTGTGCTAGATATCAAACTTGTCCTAAAGAATCTCACTTAAGTGCTATAAAAAGAATTGTGAAATATCTTGTTGGCATAATACAGATAAGCTTGTAGTACCCTAAGGGTGCCTCACGTAGTTTGATTAGTTATTCTGATTCTGACTTTGTTGCAAGGTGGATAGGAAAAGTACTAGTGGGATATGTCATTTTCTTGGAAACTCTTTAGTTTCTTAGCATAGCAAGAAACAAAATAGTGGACATTGTCTATGACTGAAGTTGAGTATGTTGTAGTCGAAAGTTGTTGTACTCAAATCATTTGGATGAAACAACAACTTCTAGATTATGGACTCCATCTTGATCATATCCCTATAAAATGTGATAACACTAGTGCAATCAATTTAACCAATAACCCAATCTTGCACTCTAGGACTAAGCATATTGAAATAAGGCATCACTTTATAAAGGATCATGTACAAAAAGGAGATTGTGTGCTTGAATTTGTGGAAACATAAAAAAAAACTAGCTGATATCTTTACAAAACCTTTGGTAAGAGAAAGTTTCTTTTATATAAGAGGAGAACTAGGAATAATTGACCAATCATGCATTTGAGTGAATGTTTGTGCTTGATGCATTTTTTATAATTATTCATTTAAATCCATTACTGACTTGAGCGTCAGAGGTTTCCCTAAATTTTTTTTGTAGACACTTGATTCATGACTAAGTCTCCCAATTTCAAAATGATCAGTTGCACCTACTGTATATGAGTTTCTAAAGTTTTTGGAAGTCAATAATTGATTATTGGTTAAATATATTCGATTATCAGTGTCACAATAGCTCATATTTGTGTTTTCAACTAAGAATAATCGATTATCTTGAGTAGATAATCGATTATCATCAGAAGGCTCAGAAGTGTTTTTGATCAATAATAATCGATTATGGAAGAGCCATAATCGATTATCATCGTGGCAGAATGAACCGCTTCAGGTGCCAGATGAATCACTTCAGGTGCCACTATCTGATGAGGAACTTGGTCCAATCCAAGTACATGGACTTGGATTTCTTCTATAGAGAAGGTTTCCAATTCATCCACCTCCTTGAGCACCAATACGTTCTGTAACTTTGCTTTCACCACAAAAATTCTACCCTGATTTGATTAAGGTATTCTACTACAACCTTGGGATTATTGAAAAAGATTTAGTGACTAAGGTAAAGGGGCACAAGATTGTGGTAAATCCTCGTGATTGGTTGGATCTGTTTGGTTGCATTACACTAGGAAGAGGTTTTCTAAGAACAACTACAAGATTTGGGAAGGCTACAACTACACCACATCAATTTGGTCAATGATCAAATCGGGTTACGCAATCCTTAGAGGTTCCTTCACGGTTGGCAAGCCTATAGGTCAGGACCGTCTTTTGCACTATGCTTATGCACACATTTTTGCTCCTTAAGAGGGCAATTATGCTTACTTCGGTGAGGATGACATTTTCATCCTATGGACCATTAAACAGAGGTTACATATTAACTGGCCCTACTTTATCATGCATTACATGATAAAAGTACAAAGTAGGAATGACTTGGATCTCTCCTATGCTTTTCTCATTTTCAAAATTGTTCAGAAATATCCTATTATTGTGGAAATTGAGGAACCAACCAAGGTCACTAGCCACAACAAGTTTAGCTTGAGTACTCTAAACTATATGCACATGAAAAAGGAACATGGGATATGGACATATGGAGATGAAGAGTGTAACACCCCAATACTAATAATATAGTATATCTGAAATATACATGAGTAAACAGGATTAGGCACGTCACTTCTAACACATAAGCAACATACTACCTTAGCAACAACTATACCAAGTTATTATATAGAGCCTCGTGAGAAAAATGTAATGTGTACATGAATAAATATATATCTGAAAAGTCTATTTCTCTCTGATATAACAAGTTCAACCAACTAGTACATCAGTATTTAAGTATACACAGACTAAGCCTCGAAGGCATATTGTTCTCACGAGGATTGATTGATTATTAACTCTTATAGCGACTTTGATTATTTAAGTAATAAAAATCAATAGTGAAACTCAATCAAAATCAAAACGAAAATCAAAGCAATAAAGTAAGTAAATAAATCAAGAAAAGGTAAAAATTCAACAAATATTTAAAGGCCTAGGACTAGGAATTCACTACACTACCCCCTATGATAAATCGCAATCCTATATTTGCTAATGTTCAATTATGTTCTTGAAGGTGATTTGTCCTAAATTATTTGAAGTCCAATTTTTTGATACTAAAAATGTGCTAAAACTCTATCAATTTCATTCTCATGACAATTAATTCAAGTCCCAACCCGTTAAGTTTTATGACAATCGTTTTCTCTTAAAAGGATTTAAGCCTATGTCTAGGTCTCAATTCCTAAGTTCAATTCTTAGATTATCTAGCAATTAGGTTTCATATTTCGATCATTCACTTAAAGCCTAAGATCATATAAATATGGCGCACAACATACCACAAGCATTAAGTGTAACACCCACCGTAGGGTATCACATTTAAGACTAATCTTAATAGAACTTACCTAAGTTGTAAAAGAATTAATCTTGTAAAAATGTCAATTTTAAAATTTCATTTGCGGAATAGAATAAAAACAGTCAAATTAAATAAAACCATAAATATAACTTGTAACTAAAAATTTACATCCATATTATACATAATACTGAAACCTTGTTTACAAATAATTTACATAAATACAAATACATTCAAAAGTAAAATAAACGACAGACACTCCAAAACATACTGCTAAACTAAAACTTCTAAAAACCAAACTAAGGATTTGAGCCCTCAGAAGGATCCTCTTCCACATCATCATCAAAGAACCCAGGCGGATACATCACACGCCTAACGGGGGTTCTTGCGGAAGACACCATAGAGTCCTCTCGTGGAGTAAACACTGCGTCACCCCAGAGATCACGAATGGGCATCGTGAATTTTAGGCACACCGACGCATGTTGCGTCAAAACAGGGATCCCATTAAAGGTCCCGCTCAAGTTCAGAGTCAGATCTCCCGTATAAACAAAACGTTTGTTATCATAATCAAACCTCCAAGCGTCAGTCCCCCCATGGAACTGTACCCGGATAAAACCTAACACCTGCCGTCTTGCTGCCATCTCAATCAACAAACAAACGGCTAGTGATGGTAAATAGAATTACCAGCTTCTTCGTCTCCCCAGTCTTTATCAAACATATATAGCAAAACAGATATAATATAATAAAGAGGTAAGATCCCCTACATCAATACTAGTATGGTAGTATAGGAAACGACAACAAGCATACAAATATAATATTAACATATTTAAATCATATTATCACATTACAGATAATGAATCAAATAAGTATAATTAACACATTAATTTGCTGACCAACTATGCATATGCACACAGACCTATTCCTACTCCATGGAGCTAAACACAGTTTCAGAGTGAATGATCTAGTCTGTAACTCGGCTGTCGTGGTCAAAAGTGCTATCAATTTATCAATTTATCAATGTGCACATCAAGGCATTATACAAGACATTCTTCACCAGATCTCGATATAGGACAGTGTCTCGGTCCGGATCGTCGGTGCATTTGTATTGGTCTGCCTTATAGACAAAAGAGCTACCAATTATCCATTGCGAGATACCCACACCCCGACGCCCCCCAAGGTCCGCAAGTGACCTACACTTGTCTACTCACACCCGCACTGAGGTGTAATTCAATCTCCTAGGCATACAGCCTTACCCAAATAAGCTGACACATTTTTCTATGCATGATGTATGGTTCAAACACACATACAATTATTATTTCACAGTATTTCACATACCCTCGCCTTCTCTTGGCAGTATCATTATTCAATATGACTGGGCCCACCACAACTGCCCGACAGCAAACTACTATTTGCGTTCAATCGCGTAGCGATATTGTCGCATTTTCACAATTGTGAAACATTTTTCTTACGTTTTCAAATAGCATAAAGATTTTTCAATGTTTTCTAAATCGCATAAATGTTTTATCTCGTTTTCTCAATCGCGTAGCCAAAAATTACTATTTTTAAGTCGGGTAAAATTTTTCTGCATATTTTCAATTGCGTAAATTATTTCTATCATATTTTAAGCTCAAAATAAGATTTTTCTTATTTAATATCAAAATGTGATTTTATTTCCATTATTTTCATAATAATCCCTCTTTAAATAATATTTCTGATATATTCTTGTTAAAATCAGTATTTTCTACTATTTTGCAGAAAACTACATTTCTTTAATTTTACTTGAGACATTACAGTTCAAAATTTTCTAACACTCTTCAAAACTCATAGGGTGAGCTATACGTTAGTAAATTTCAAGTATCAACATTTATTTTACTTTATAACTTAATTATTTAATCATGCTAATTTTAATTCTAAAAGGTATATTACTTTGATTTTAGGTTCAAAACCTACCAAATTAATTTCTTATCATTTAAACACCTAAATCCACACATAGCAAAATAAATTTGAATCTAATTTATTAAAAATGGCATCTTGGCCAAAATTCATATATATGTTTCATAAATCATTATTTAATTCTTTCTATCATTAATTCCTTGCAAAATACTTGATTAAATTTCTTGTCATAAAATCATCTAATTCTTAATTAGAAAAATAATTTAGAACCCTAGGTTCCCTTTGTAGTGTTGAGGTCGTGTGCCTCATAGGTTCTTTGGAAGCTTCATACAACATTTCTTTCATGTGAATCACATCCTAAATTATACATAAATTAGCATGCTTTCAAAATCACATAGGCAAGCATATAGTCAAAGCTATAGGCATACAAACACATATGCAATCATATTTTCAAAGCTATAAACAAATCAATCACAAATAAAGAAGGCTCAAACAATATAGTGAATAAATCCTTATGGATTTTTCATCACAAACAATCTATTTCCTCACCACCAACACATAGTTGATGAGGTTAATTTTCCTCTTACCTCAAGGAAGACAACAAACTTCAAGTCTCTCCTCCTCTTGATTTTGTGTAGCCCAAAGAAAACCCTAATCAATCTTAAACAATTCTAAAAATCATAAACTGAGCTTAGGAACAAGAAACCATGGATCAATCATGGTCTAGAAAATTAAAAATCCTACTTAGGATCAAAGAATCAAGAAATTACCTTAGAAGTAAGAAACTAAAGCTTGATTTTTGAAGCACTTAGAGAAGGATTTAGATCAAACTCTCTAAAAGAAAAGTGTTTAGAATTGTGTTTGGGTTTGGAAAGTAAGATTGGATGAAATTTTTGAAGTGTGGAGGTAGGGTTTGGGTATGGTGGCCGTGGGCTTTAGGAAGAAGGGAAGAATGGTGTTCTTGTTGTTCTTGAGGTGAGAGAAAAGATGATGAAGGTTTAGCTTCACAAAATGAGAGAAAATGAAGTAGAATAGCCAATTTCTCAAGTGTGTAGCCGTGAGAATGAGTGAGTAGGAAAGAGTAAGGCTAACTATGATGATAGAAAATATCACAAAGTGTTCACATGCATTTCACATGACATAGGTCACTTAATGATCATCAAATGGTCATAATAGATCATTCAAGAACATGGTAGAAGGCCTTATGGCCGTGTGAGTCAAAGGGGTGTGTAACTGAGTTTGTTTTAGTTAGAACTCCTAGTTACACCTTAATTAGATAGTTAGTTCATTTAGCTAACTAAGTTAGGTTATCTAGTTACATACTAAGTAGTTAGTTACATGCTTAGGTCATTGTATAGGTCATGCATTGTCATTGCCTCTAGATGGTTCTAGATCAATTTTCTAACTAGAGCTTCTAAGTACATAGTAACTAAGTTAGTTCATTTTGTTAATAATTAAGCTATTAGGGTAACTTAGTTAGTTTATCTAGTTACTTAGTAACTAGTCCAACCATTTATATTTGTTAGCCATGGCAACCATTACCCAAGAGAGGGGTGAATTGGGTAATTACAAGTTTTAATGCAACTTTGACAAATTATGCATTTTGAATAACTTAATGAATAAATGCAGCAGAATAAGTCTAATAAATGTACAACTATTGAGGATTACTCAAATACAACTTGGGATATATGATGAACTAACTGAATAAGCTAGATATCAAGTTATAACAATCAAAACATCAAGATATGCAATAGATAAATATATTTCACCAAATACTGAATTTAAAGAGTGTAGGGAAGAGAGAATCAAACTCAAGAATTTATTCTGATTTAGCCACGAACCACTTGTGGCCTACATCCAGTCCCCAAGCTAAACTTGAGATTTTCTTCACTATCTCCTAGACTTCATGAGTGCTAGGAAAATCTTTGTACATACAAGAGCACTCCTCACACTTTGGGATACCTCACCCTTATGCTAGAGCCTCCAATTCTTCAAGCTTCACAGGTGCTTAATGACCTTTACAATTTTGAGTACTCAACACCTTGGGATACCTTACCCTTTGTGCTTGAGCCTCTACTTTCAAGGGATGCCTCACCAATTACAATTCTTGAGGGATACCTCACCCTCTTACAATGATTTCAAGATGAAGAGAAAGAATAGAAACTCTCACAAGAGTAGATATACAACTTGAAGAACAAAGTATGGATAATAAGAAAACTCTCTCAAGAGTGGATAATACAAGTTGAAACTCAATGGGTATAAAGGATTCATACTTTAAAGCTCAAAATATGATTTTTATGATTCAAGAATAAATTCTAGTGTTCAAAAGGTGTATAAGCTTCATACAACACTTATATATAGAGCCCACGTGATAAAATAGTCATTGGTAGTATTTTATAATGATTTTCTATGAAAACTGGCCGTTTATAGCCGTTAGAAACGTTCCTGGGCACTTGGTAATCCATTACAAGCTTCATGTAATCGATTACAAGCTTTTTGCGCACTTTGTAATTGATTACACACTTCCTGTAATCGATTACACGGCTTCTGTCAACATTGTAATCGATTACATGGCCTGTGTAATCAATTACAGCATTTTCTAGTTTTGAAAACTGACTTTAAAAGGTCATAACTTCTTCATTTCTTATCCGATTAAAGCGAATAACCACTCATTGGAAAGATCGTTGAGTCTATTTTCATATGAAAGAAGTTTTAGAACAAAACTCAAAGTATTTTGAAAGATATGATCAAAATAGTAACTAAAGATCAGATTTTCAAAACTCAAACTTTAATTGGTCATAACTTTTTTGTTTCCTATCCTTTTAAAGCAAATGACCACTCATTGGAAAGTTATTTGAGTTTATTTTCATATGAAACAAGTTTCAAAACAAAACTCAAAGTAGTTTGAAAGTTATAATCAAAAGAATAACTAAATGTCAGTTTTACAAAACATAAACTTAACTAATTTTCACAGATTTGAAATACCACCAAGGCTAGCTTTCCAAAAACATTTTGTTGGGCATTTAAACATTTTAGAAACACTTATAAAGATGTTTAAAACTTGTTTGAGCTTAGTGTGATTCCTTTTTACCTTTACACAAGATCTAAGTCCTATAAGCTATTCTTGAAGAACCTTGGGACTTAATCTTTGCACTTTCAATCCTTTGGCTTCTTGATGTAATCCAAGCTTCCGAAATTTTCTTCTCTTCATGTCTTGCACAAGCTTGGAACATCTTTATTATTTTCATCCTTCTTGAGTTGAGCATAGTTGTGATCTTTTTACTTTCTTGTTGCAATGCTCACTCTTGGTACTTGGACTATCCTACAAAGTATTACTCACTTAAAACAAGCATAGTTAGTCCAAATTCATAACTCAATATCTTCATATGCATGATTCATAAATGTATAACTATAGTTAGTCTAACATGCATATAAGACTTTCATAGACACATTCAAATAAGATATTTATCAATTACAAATAGATATGCCTATATAGGATGCAACAAAGAACACTTTACACATTTTCATCAAAATAGAATCAAATCCAATATTAATTCAATACAACTCATATAATGCATTATTAGATATATTATATGATGAATGTTACATATATCTCATTGTATGATTATTAAATGAAATATAATTAGATAAATTACATCATCATGCATGATACAATATATCTCATTAAGCACATCTATGTAACATGATCAATATTCTTTTGTGATGCATTTAACATCTATTAAGCACAACTATAAAGCATAAGCATCATTCTTTTTGTTTTGTATTTGTCATCATCAAAACCTAACATATTAAACCATTGCGGCAAACCTATTTTCACAATATTGACTATTTCCTATTGGTTAGAAAAAGTCCAACCACTAATGTTGACTAATTCCTATTGGTTCATTTTAAAACAAGTTACAGATATTATTCTCAGTCTATTTTCTGACAGATAAAATATACCGGGTCTATTACCTGATAGCAGAAGCTGCTGTTAATAAAACAACAGATATTTTTTCACAAAATATTTTTATTTCACAAATAAATTCTAAAAATTAAAAGATTTGTTTTCGTGTCTCTCATATTTGGGTTTAGTAAGATCCCCCGGCTCCAAATAAATCAAATAAGATTTTTCTCAGCCCGAAAATTATTATTTTTTCGACTAGGAGCAAATCTCACACAACAATCAAAAATAGTCTCAAAACAATCAAAATAATTTTATATCATACAGAAAACACAAAATAGTACAATTTAGGCATTACTGTCAAATAGGGTGTTACAACTGCATGTGTGTCCCGGGGCCAACGAAGGTGGGGAGTGATTGCTAGTGCAATGAAGTATGGACAATGAGCGGCTTCTGGCATGCTTCTAGGCGAAGGGTTGCATGAATGAACTAAATACGCACCAGAATGAGAGGGATTCAGAGACTGTATAAGTATGGGACTGTATAGTTGAGGATGGCTTAAAGGAATTGATTTGGCGTAACCATATCAACAACTTGCAACTTCTTTTCGGAAGCCTAGAACATAAGAACTTCATGGTTAAGCATGCTTGACTTGGAGCAATTGTAGGATGGGTGACCTCCTGGGAAGTTTCCTAGGATGCGTGTGAGTGAGGACAAAAGTACGCTGAAAAGATCCGTGTTAGTTTGTGGAGACACTCGTCAATCCTGCAGGCAGTCCTAGGGTGTCACATTAAGCATATCAAGAATGAATCAAGAACAATAATTTTCATTAACAAAGAATCAAATTAACAATTCAACATAAAAAAAGTAGAGAGTTGCATCCTAATCCTAGGAAAGGAATTTAGCCACTCATGGCTAATGTAGCACAAACAAGAAAAAAGTTAAAGAAACAACCATGATTCTATATCAAGAAAATAGGGAAAAGAAAATAAAAAGAGAAGATGGAGAAGATAAAGAATGAGAAGATGTCTTTAATAGTTGATCTTCAATTGTTATTGCACTTGTCTTCAAAACCCTAGTCTTTGCCTCTCAAAATCTATCGTCGCCAAAGTGTGTTTCAGGATTAGGGATTTGCTTCTATTTATAATGTTTGAGGTGAAAAATTACTTTTTTTTTTACGCACAGGACACCTCACATGGCCATGTCTAAGCTCAACACGGCCGTGTAAACTTGAATTGCGTAACTCACACCGTAAGTGAAACATGGTCATATCTCCTAAAAATAGTTACACAGAAGCATTTTTCAAGTTAAACACGGCAGTGTGAGCTTGACAGAAATGTTTCCCAAGTTAGACACGACCGTGTCTAACTCCTTAATCGCTCACAAGGCCCTGTCTAAGCCAAAATAGTCCTCTTTACTCTGAAATTGCAGTGTCTTCGCCTGCTTTCACTCCAAATGTGTTAAATCTCTCTAAATCTGTAAAAATGAAGACAATGATAAGGATCCATCTAAAATTCACTAATAAATATAAACAAATCACCACAATTTATCTAGTATAAGACTACAAAATATAGGCTTATCACATGTGTACAATGCAACTTATACATTCTATTTCATAACTATATAATACAAAACAATTGTCAAAAGAGTAAATAACTCTACTCTATGTTATCCACTTCACTTCTTCTCCTTTGGAGGGTTTCGCACTGGAATTATCATGGAAATAAAGCAAATGGGTGAGAATTCAAAAATCCTCAATAGATTTAATACATGCAATGTCATCATAATAACTCCATCTGCTTTGGAGAAATCAAATAAGCATCTTAAATACTATATAGAAAATGTGGCAAAAGCCAAAACTATTCCTTTCTCATCCCGAGGTAGAAAATTCAATTATTAATATGGTTTAATAACTCATAATTAACCATTCATATCAATTCATCATAATATCAATAGATCATAGAAATCACAAGTACATGAATCATATATGAGTTACAACTCACTATCACTCGAATATTTACATACTTCCTTTGAGTAAACATTCTTAATTCAAATCCATTATCTATATATAGCTAACAGCTTTTTGATGATATAGAAATGTTCACACAAGTGTAAGTCTTATAATAGTGCTCATTGAATGTCAACTTTTTATGCTTATTCTTAGGAACCCAGTTCCTTGTATCTCTGGGTAGGGAGGGAATGTTACCTCCTCACATTACCGATAACTCTGACCTTATTGATAAGGAAACTATTGGGAAGTCTCATACTAGGAACTTAGGATCACCTTCCCTATTGAGGTTCATCTCCTCAAATTCACTTTTGTGATAAGGAAATGAATGAGAAATCTCACACTGAGAATTTAGGATCACCTTCTTTACCATGGATCATCTCCTACAATTATTTGGCTAAATGATTGTGCACATCATAATAAGGCTACAATACTCAAGGAATAGCAAGCATGGATCACTTATACTCTAGGTCCATATCCAAAGTCAATTAACTTGAGCACATTTTATAACAAGTACAAGCTCAACTTCAACAATGTAAAGGAGCAAACCACAATAATCATTCATTAATGGCTCAACTTTATCAATTAAAGGAGCTATTCACTTTTCTAGTACACTTCATGAATATGACAAATGTATAATGCAAGTGAACTCAGTGCACAATAGCACTATTCTTTAATGAACTAGATGCATAGCATTGTCACTTCAAATATAAATTGAATGCACAATGGTATCATCCATCATAGATATGGTAGATGTGTGTTAACATCATAAGATACTCTTAAGAGTGGATTAATTCACATTATATAGCATAAATATATAATCTCATCAAGCAGAGGACTCTATTTCCTCAAAACAGGGAACTGGTGAATTTCTATCTTTGGGAGATTAATCGCCCAAAACCCATCGATTAATCGCCAATGACAGCAAAGAACACATTATTTTTTTGTCATTGACTGATTAGTCGATCACTTCTTGAGCAATTAATCACTCAGCCAAAATCGTGTCTGCCACTGACCGATTAAGCGGTCACTTCCTAGGCGACTAATCGTCCAGAGGCAGACTTCCCAGAATCATCCTCTAAGAGTTGGTAACTAATTTATGACTCCTATAATCAACTTTTAAATGGTTTTAACACCAAACCATGGTTCTCAAACATGTTAAAACTCACATATACATTATCAAATCATCATCATAAGGGTCTATGAACAATGAACAACTCATCAAACCCATATTCACAACCTCAAGAATATAGAGTTATATGGATGCACATAAGTTCAAAATTCATAAACATACGTATGTCAACACTTTGACATACCATTTCTAAATTCCAATCGAGTTTACTAACACAAGTTTTGGAAACAAGGAGAGGAAGAATAAACAAACATCAACCACATGTTCATGGAGTCTTAAAGTTATTCCTAAGCTCAAAACCATAAATATAAATATACAAATATCATCTAACTTCAACAATCAATTCTTCCATACCAAGTTCATCCATACAAACTCTTGGTAACAAAAGAGAAAAGAGAGAAATGAAGAAACATCACAACCTCTACCTTAACTCTCTTTTGATTGTGCTTCTTCCTTTTCTTTCTTCTCTTCCTTCTCTCATTCTTGTTGATTCGCCTTTTGCTTTTCTTGCTTTCCTTTCTCTTTTTCACCTGTTGTAGTCGTGTGAGAAGAGAGAATAAGAAAAAGAAAAGTCAAAGAAAGAAGATAGAGATAGGGAGGGCGATGAAGTAGCTGGAGAGATAAGGTTGGACTTTTTGATGACTAATTGGAAATGTTGTATCTCTTAAGGATACATTGATCTTCCATTAATAAGTTTTCTAACCTTTATAGGTGTTATAAGAAAATTCTAGGATTCGATTTCATTCCTAGACTCATCATTTACTAACTATTCATATACACCATTATCAGTTATTAAACTCTATTACTCTCCCTAAGTTAAGTTAGACCTAAGGAGTTAAGCTAATTGACTTATAGGTATCTGCGTTAACCTGTAATCTTTCTTAGGATAACCTTTATCCTTTATTTAACATTTTCACAAAAGCTCATCATTTTTTAACCTACTTATCTAATTAATTTGGCCTTTAAAAACTCATCATGTGTTATTAAAAATACTAAACTAATTCAGTTAATTATCCAAAATTTACCACAATTAGTTCCAACCATGTGTGACTTATAAATAAATCTTCGATATTCATTTCTATCATCTAAGTAGTTTATACTAAATCCTGAGTCATTATAAGCTATTTTTTTCACATTTAGTGTTATAGCATTATATCTAAACTTGTTACCAAGTGGCCTCAATACTCAAGAGGGGGGTGAATTGAGTATGTAAAATAAGTTCGCAAATCTTTCACAAATCGTTTGATAAATAATTTTCGTTGAAGCTATTTGATGATTAGAAATGATTGGATATATGAGATAAACACTTTTACTTATAAATGCAATAAACAAAGAGAATAATATTCAAGCAAATTAATGAAACAATGCTTAATGTAAAGATAAGGGTTTAGAGAAAATAAACACAATGTTTTATCCTGTTCGATCACCAATCCACTTGTGATCTACGTCCATTCCTCAAGCAACCGCTAGAGATTTTTCACCATTTCTTTAAGTTTCAATAGGTGCTTGATAATCTTTACAACCTTGAGCACTCAACACTTTGGGATATCTCACCCTTGGAGCTTGAGTCTCTTCAACTAAGGGATACCTCACCCTTTACACTTTTGGAGAGATGCCTCACCCTCTTTACAAAGCAATGTAGATTGATTGAATGAAGCTCTCATTAGAGTAGATGATTACAAATTGAAGCTCTAATATGCGCTCAAAGATTAACCCATGTTTTTCATAAAAACAGAGTAAGAATGGATTTGAGGATTGAATCACGTTTTGAAGTATTGGTAATCAGTTTTTGGTTCAAGGTCAACCTCTAATGAAGACCCAACATTGGTATTTATAAGTTTTGCAATAAATGGAGCCATTGGAGGGTTTTTGCCAAGCATTAAATGCATTTAATATAGCCGTTGGACGTTGTCAGGATGCATGTAATCGATTACACAACTAATGTAATTGATTACATTGTTGTTCCAACGTGTTCTTGGATTTTTGGGCTATGTGTAATCGATTACATTGTTGGTGTAATCGATTACATGACTTCTGACTTGCTTGTAATCGATTACAATATCCATGTAATCGATTACATGACTTCTAACTTGCTGTGTAATCGATAACAATATCCATGTAATCGATTACATGACTCTTTGAACATGTTCTTGCCTTTCTGGGCTTATTGTAATCGATTACATTACTTGTGTAATCGATTACATGACCTCTGACTTGCTTGTAATCGATTACATTGCTCATGTAATCGATTACAAACTTCATGTAATCGATTACATTGGCCTTTGAACACATTTTTCAAGTCCAATAAAGCTTGTAAGCCATTTCTAACACCTCAAGACATTTGATTAAACATAAATCCTTTTAAGAGTATTAGATTTAAGATTGAAACTCAAGTTTCTTGAAAAACATGTTTAACTTTGAAATTTCTCACTTATTTTGAAATGATATATTGAAAAATTATTTGAGAAATCTTGAGAGCATTTAACATTAATGTTCTAAGTCTTATAACTAAATAAACCTCTTGACTTCTTTCTTTGATCTTGATTTTTCCTTTTGCGCTTGATCTTCACTTTTGCACTTGATCTTCACTTTTACCTTTGTTATCATCAAAAACTATTTGACATGCTTTAGGAACATAAACATTCACATTCTCTCCCTTTTTGATGATGACAAACTGATCATAGGAAAAAGAAAGAGTTTTTGCATTTGTATATAATAGACATTTAGGCGTAATGCTCCCCCGGAGTTTACACATGATATTGAGTTAGATTTTTCATGTAAAAAGCTTAAGAACTCAAAAGCTTAATAACTCCCCCGTACACATGCAACCTTAATTAAATTTTATTTTAACCTTAGTTAGATTTCATTTCATTTTTCACTATTCTCTCCCCCGTTGGCATTATAAAAAAGACATAAGCATTTAAAAAAAATGGACAGCATGATAGCTATATTTCATGATTTCCCAAGTTTTTCCAGAATAAGAAATCCAAAGAGAATAATCAGTCCAATCAATTCCTCAAAAAAGCCAGACATTTAGAGAATAGAATCAAAGCTAAGTCAAGTTCATATATCATTAAAAAGAAGCATGTACAATGTAACTTATCTCAACCAGTATAGCCAATAACCAAAAACACCAGAAATGTATACCAATGTTATATAACTGAGCCAAAAAAAAGAAAAGAAATATAATGTAATCATCAGAAACATCAAGGCAATGGGCCATGATCACTATCAGTGGCCTCGCTGTCACTGTCTGGATCCGCAGCAATGTTTCCTAGATCAACATTATCATCGTCGGGCTCAAGATCGTCCTCAGAGTCTAGAAGCTCCTAATTATCAGCAGGGACGCCAGATGGACCAGCAAAAGACAGGGGAACAGGAGAGGCAAAGGATGTGGGAGGTGCAGCAGCAGCACTCGGAGGAATATGAGATCCACCCAGGAGGGATCGAATGGAGGCAAGCTCCTGATCAGAGTAGTCCATCCTCAGCTCAAGGTGGTCTATCTTCTACTCAATGCGATCCATGATTGTGTCTACAGTAGCGCTCAGGTTTCGCATCTCTTGGAGCAGGAGGTCAAGTGAAGCCGGAGCAGGAGCAGGGTGCTGAGCCTCTTCATCATTATCACTATCCGGATCATGATGGATATGACCAAAAGTGTCATGAGCAATGTAATGCCACCTATCATCCACTTTGTAGAGCTGGAGCTTCTTCAAGGTATGCAAGCCAATGGATTGTGGTCCTTTCGAGCTGGTGTCCTTAGACTCCTCAGTCAGGGAAATGCGATAATGCTCTAGGATGGTTGTTACCAACATAGCAAATGGGAGAACAGGGTTCTTCTTTTCTTTACATCTAACATATGCTCTATAATGTAGTAACCCCAATTTATTGGCCGCCCTGTGATCATTGCCCATAAGGACACTACATCATCCTTGAGAACCTAGGAGTAATTCCCTCCCCTAGGAATCAACCATCTGACCAAAAGGTAGTGGAGAACCCTGTTCTCCATAGTTAGGCCAGTGGCCATGATTCTCCTTTTGGGATCACTAGGGGGTAGTAACCAGTCCTAATCAATGAGAGAAGAGCAGTCTTATGCTCAAACTCATGACCCCAGATATTTGTATTCCCACAGAAGTTTGCTCCATCAGGGGTGAGCTTCGTCAGCCTATACCACTCAGCTATAGTTATCCTTATTTGTTGCTTTTTCACTTAAGATATTAAGCAATTGTCCTCAAATTTCAGATTTGCATAAAAGACTCTCACTAGGTTTAGGTAGATAGCCTTCTCTATACTCAGGAAACCCAATAATCCTAAATTCTCAATGGTTGTAAAACTCTCCAGAGGTTCACTCTCACAAAAGGTGATGGGAAGATACCTGGGAGAAATGATCTTGCGTAGTTGGAAGTTCTTCCGGAACAACTCAGCTCTCTTCACTGTAGAGAAGTGGTGCGTGAGGTCTAGGCCAGAGATGTTGCGTGAAGCTCCACCAGAGGACCCTCCAATGGCAGCCCCTGTTCTTAGGCGCTTTGAGCGATGAGAGGATTCAGCTATGTGAGGAGAAGGAGTAGAGTGGGATGAGTGGTAAGTGTTTGGGGATGAGTGAGGAGAGAGAGAGGGACGAGGTTAGGGCGCAGAGGAGTGGGGATGGGGTTCGTGAGAGGTGATGGGGAGATTTGGGTGAGGGATGTGAGGGGACTTAACAGATGGGCTGTGGGGAGAGGAGTTTTTCGAGTTAAATAGAGGTGAAATGAAGGATTTTGAGGGAGATTTGAGTGAGAAATGAGAGATTGGGAGGTTTGGGTTACGTGGGAGCAGAGGAGGAAGACGGAGGAGTTGAATAGTTTCTGAGAAATGAGCTCTACGCGCGTCAGAAACCTTTTAAAAAACCCTGTGCAATCGATTACATTGGGTTTGTAATCGATTACAAGCGTTCTGGTTCATATGTAATCGATTACATATTCAGCTTCAGCTGTAGACAATGCCACACTATTTTGTTTCTTGCTATGCCAAGAAACTAGTGAGCTTCCAAGTAAGTGGCATGTCCCACTAGTGCTCTTCCTATCCATTTTGCATCCAAAGAAAATCGAATCGAAATACCCATAAGGCTACATGAGGCACCTTTAGGGTACCATAAACCCATTTGTGACGTGCCTATTAGATATTTCATTATTCTTTTAACAGCACTTAGGTGTGATTCTTTAGGATTAGCTTGATATCTAGCACACATGCATACACTAAACATTATATCAGGCCTACTTGCAGTGAGATAAAGGAGTGAGCTAATCATACCTCTATATTTTGTAATTTCTACTAATTTACCTCATTCATCCTTGTCCAAATAGCAAGAGGTGCCCATAGGAGTAGCCATATGCTTGGCATTGTCCATTCCAAACTTCTTGAGCAGCTCCTTGCAATACTTGGATTGGCTTATGAAAGTTCCTTCTCTTGTTTGCTTGATTTGGAGACCAAGGAAGAAGTTGAGCTCACCCATCATGGACATTTCAAACTCACTTTGCATAATATTTGAAAATTCTTTACAAAGAGAGTTGTTAGTAGCTCCAAATATAATGTCATCAACATAAATTTGAACTAGAAGTATGTCATGCATTTTATGTTTTATGAAAAGGGTAGTGTCAACTTTGCCTCTAGAAAAACCTTTTTCTAAAAGGAATTTGCTCAACCTTTCATACCAAGCTCTAGGAGCTTGTTTCAAGTCATACAAGGCCTTTTTCAGTTTAAAAACATGGTTGGGCATTTCAAAATCCTTAAAACTAGGAGGTTGTTCTACATACACCTCTTCTTGTATAAAACGATTTAAAATGGCACTTTTAACATCCATTTGATAGAGTTTGAAATCCATGATGCAAGCATATGCAAGTAACATTCTAATAGCCTCTAATCTAGCTACAGGAGCATAAGTTTCTTCATAGTCCATGCCTTCTTCTTGATTATATCCCTTAGCTACAAGCCTAACTTTATTTCTTATTATTAAGCCTGTTTCATCAAGTTTGTTCCTAAAGACCCATTTGGTACTAATTATAGGATGATCATTGGGCCTTAGAACTAATTCCCAAACTTAATTTCTCTCAAATTGATTTAGTTCTTCTTGCATAGCCAAGATCTAATGCTCATCATTAATGGCCTCATTTATGTCTTTAGGTTTAACTTGAGAGACAAAGGCTAAGTGATTACATGCATCTCTAAGTGAGTTTCGAGTGATTACCCCTTTTGATACATCACTTATCACCTTGTCGAGAGGGTGATATCTTGAAGTCCTCCATTCCTTGGGTAAATCCAAGATTTCTGAATCTTTTTACCATGAGTGATCAGGGAGTCTCTCTTCTTGCTTCTTAAACTCTTTCTCTTGATTTTCTAAGTGCGTTTTTGCCAAGATTTCTGCAACATCATCAATAAGCTCCTTTTTCGACTTATTTGGGTTAGTTTCATCAAATGCAACATGTATGGACTCTTCTATGGTCATAGTTTGTTTATTATGGACTCTAAAGGCCTTACTATATATAGAATAGCCAATGAATATTCTCTCATCAGATTTTGCGTCAAACTTCCCCAAGTTATCCTTTCCATTATTCAAAACAAAGCATTTACATCCAAAGACATGAAAATGTGACACATTTGGCTTTCTTCCTTTGTACAATTCATATGGGGTCTTCTTTAAAATTGGCCTTATTAGGGCTCTATTCATAACATAACAAGCGGTGTTAACCGCATCCGCCCAAAAGTATTTAGGAAGGTTGGCCTCATTGAGCATAGTTCTTGTCATTTCCTTTAAAGATCGATTTTTCCTTTCTACAACGCCATTTTGTTGTGGTGTTCTAGGGGTAGAAAAATTATACTCAATGCCATGTTCATCACAAAAAGTTTTAAATTCATGATTTTCAAATTCACCACCATGATTACTTCTTATGAATGCAATACAAAAACCTTTTTCATTTTAGATAACTTTGGCAAGCTTTTTAAATAATTGAAAAGCATCATTCTTGTGGGCCAAGAATAATGTCCATGTAAACCTAGAAAAATCATCCACAATCACTACTGCATAGTAATTCCCACCAAAGCTCATAGTTCTAGAGGGCCCAAAGAGATCCATGTGCAAAAGCTGTAAAGGTCTAGAAGTTGAAACCATGTTTTTAGCATTAAAAGAGACCTTTACTTGTTTTTCCTTTTGACATGCATCACAAAGTTTGTCTTTTTTAAATTTGAGCTTTGGAAGACCAATTACTAGTTCTTTAGAAGCCAATTTGTTTAAATGATCCATATGAATGTGAGCAATTCTTCTATGCCATAATCATGAATCATTTTCTTTACTCATAAAGCATTTAGCATCATTTGAGGAAATATCATCAAGACTAATCATATATATATTATTGACTCTATGACTAACAAACTTAACTTGCTTATCATCATTTCCCTCAATTATGCAACAAGAAGAATCAAATATAACTCTATTGCCTTTATCACACAATTGACTAATGCTAAGCAAATTATGTTTAAGTCCTTCAACAAGCAAAACATTATCAATAGATGATGAAGGGATTTTACTAACTTTGCTAATTTCAAGAATCTTCCCTTTGTTGTTATCACCATATGTGACATGACTATGTTTCTTGTGAGTAAGGGAGGAGAACTTGGAGCCATCACCGGTCATGTGCTTGGAGCAACCACTATCAAGATACCAACTTGAGCTCTTAGTCTTTAAGCACACCTACAACACACATTCAAGTTTTAACCTTTGGTACCCAAATTGTCTTGGGTCCTTGTGTGTTAGAGTTAGGCATGGTGCCTTTAGGAACCCAAACTCTTTTTATTCCAACTTTAGTGTTTATGTTCTTTCTAACATTACAAGTGGATGCACTATGCCTTTTCTTACCACAGTGAAAACATTTAACAAAGGGACTACTTGAAGTATTTGAGAAAACAAAGAAATTCTTATAAGACTTTTGATGGTTGTTTGGATTAAATCCCAAACCAGCTTTTTGAAAAACACATTTTTGTTTCTCTAACAATACATTCAAGTTGTCTCTTCCAAAAGTGAATTTTGCAAGAGTGTTGTTCAAGTCTTCAATTTCTTTTTCAAATACTTTGCATGATGAACAAGATAATGATGTGGATGTGTTATCATGTAAAGAACAAGTCATGCATAGTGAATTAGCATCAATAAGTCCTAAGGTCTCATTTTCAATCTTAAGCTCATTTATCTCTTTACTTAAGATAGAAACTTTGTTTACCAATAAGGAAATTATTTTGTTAGAGGACAAAACCATTTTTGTGAGCCTTAAGGATTCATCATGCAATTCTTGAAAAGCATCTTGTAATTCATCATATGAAGGTAGAGATTCTGAGTTAGAAAAAGTTACCTCGGTGTCGCTCTCTCCACTTTCTTCTCCTTGAGCCATGAGACAAAGATGAGCTTCTTCATTCTCCGAGCTGTCGGAAGAGCTTAAGTCATTGTCCTCCCAAGTTATGTATGCTCTCCTTCCTTTCTTTGCTTTGGAAGGCATTTTCTCAAATTTCTCCGTCTTCTTGAGATACATAGGACACTCCATTTTCATGTACCCCGATTTTTCACATTCATAGCATTTTAGAGGAGTAGAGGATCATTCTCCTTTGTGATACACTTTCTTTTGAGGAAAGGGTGGTCTTCTTTGAAATCCCTTTTTCTTTAGGAATCTTCCAAACTTTCTCATAAGGAGACTATGATTCTTCTTACTTAGCTCAATACTTTCAGCATCCTCTTCACCATCTTCATCATCATCTTCAATTGTAGAGGAAGTGGCTTTGAGTGCGATTCCCTTCTTCTTTTTGTCATGCTCTTCATTTTGATTGAGCCTATTTAGTTCCAGCTCATGTTCTTGAAGCTTTTCGAATAAGGTGGTTAGAGACATTGTTGATAAATCTCTTGATTCCGCAATCGCCGTTACTTTGGGTTACCAATTCTTGCTTAGACATCTCAAGACTTTGTTAATAAGATCCTCATTAGAAAATGTCTTTCCCAATGAGATAAGATGATTAACAATATGAGTAAACCTCTTTACATATCTTGAATACTCTCACCTTGGTTTATTCTAAATAATTCATATTCATGAGTAAGAGTATTTATTCAAGATCGTTTTACCTCACCAGTTTCTTCATGAGTTACTTGTAGGGTTTCCCATATTTCTTTTGCGGTCTTGTAATTTGACACCCTAAAGAATTCATCATACCCCAAGGATGTGGTGATGATGTTCTTGGCTCTCAAATTGTATTGAACCTTCCTTTTATCATCATCGGTCCATTCATTTCTAGGTGTATTGATTTTCACCCCATCTTTAGTTTGTGTTGGAACAAAAGCATCATTTTCAACGGCGTCCCACACATCTAAATCAATAGCTTCAATGAAAATTTTCATCCTTTCTTTCCAATAGGCATAATCATCCCCATTGAAATAAGGATGTCTGTTTATAGAAGAACCTTCATTTGAAAAACCATTTAAAGCCATCACTTCTCTTAAAGCTGCTAAGTTCCTTATACAAGAGTCTAACTCTGATACCACTTATTACCAAGTGGCCTCAATACTCAAGAAGGGGGGTGAATTGAGTATGTAAAACAAGTTCACAAATCTTTCACAAATCGTTTGATAAATAATTTTCGTTGAAGCTATTTGATGATTAGAAATGATTGGATATATGAGATAAACACTTTTACTTATAAATACAATAAACAAAAAGAATAATATTCAAGCAAATCAATGAAACAATGCTTAATGTAAAGAGAAGGGTTTAGAGAAAATAAACACAATGATTTATCCTGGTTCGATCACCAATCCACTTGTGATCTACGTCCAGTTCTTAAGCAACTGCTAGAGATTTTTCACTATTTCTTCAAGCTTCAATAGGTGCTTGATAACCTTTACAACCTTGAGCACTCAACACTTTGGGATACCTCACCCTTGGAGCTTGAGTCTCTTCAACTAAGGGATACCTCACCCTTTACACTTTTGGAGGATGCATCACCCTCTTTACAAAACAATGTAGATTGATTGAATGAAGCTCTCACTAGAGTAGATGATTACAAATTGAAGCTCTAATATGCTCTCAAAGATTAACCCACGTTTTTCACAAAAACAGAGCAAGAATGGATTTGAGGATTGAATCACGTTTTGAAGTATTGGTAATCAGTTTTTGGTTCAAGGTCAACCTCTAATGAAGACCCAACATTGGTATTTATAAGTTTTGCAATAAATGGAGCCGTTGGAGGATTTTTGCCAAGCATTAAATGCATTTAATATAGCCATTAGACGTTGTCAGGATGCGTGTAATCGATTACACAACTAATGTAATCGATTACATTGTTGTTCCAACGTGTTCTTGGATTTTTGGGCTATGTGTAATCGATTACATTGTTGGTGTAATCGATTACATGGCTTCTGACTTGCTTGTAATCAATTACAATATCCATGTAATCGATTACATGACTTCTGACTTGCTGTGTAATCGATTACAATATCCATGTAATCGATTACATGACTCTTTGAACGTGTTCTTTCCTTTCTGGGCTTATTGTAATCGATTACATTACTTGTGTAATCGATTACATGGCCTCTGACTTGCTTGTAATCGATTACATTGCTCATGTAATCGATTACAAGGCCTCTGTTTGCTGTGTAATCGATTACAAACTTCATGTAATCGATTACATTGGCCTTTGAACACATTTTTCAAGTTCAATAAAGCTTGTAAGCCATTTCTAACACCTCAAGACATTTGATTAAACATAAATCCTTTTAAGAGTGTTAGGTTTAAGATTGAAACTCAAGTTTCTTGAAAAACATGTTTAACTTTGAAATTTTTCACTTATTTTGAAATGATATATTGAAAAACCATTTGAGAAATCTTGAGAGCATTTAACATTAATGTTCTAAGTCTTATAACTAAATAAACCTCTTGACTTCTTTCTTTGATCTTGATTTTTCCTTTTGCACTTGATCTTCACTTTTACCTTTGTTATCATCAAAAACTATTTGACATGCTTTAGGGACATAAGCATTCACAAAACTAACTCAAAAGGTCACTAAAATTAACAGGTAACTCTTACAAGTGTTACTGAACTTCTATAACCATGATTAAGATTAATAAGTAAGGGAGTATGTTACAAAGAGGGTGAAGCTGGGGATGAAGTTGAGGTTGCTCATGACGACTGGGTCTTGACTGCGGTTGCTGATCTGTGAGCCTGTATGGAGCATAATTTTGGGATAATCTATGACCGCCTGGATGCTATTGAGTGCCACCTTCCACCACCACCATCGGAGGACCGTGGGGCTTAGTCATTGGACATTTAGTCTACTATCTGACTTTGTTTTATTTGCTTTCATTTGAACTCTACTGGTTATGTTTGGTATATATCATGCAAATCTAACCATAGTTATACTTTTGAATATGCATAGTTTTTTGGTGGATATTAAATATATCATGTTGTTTAATCTATTGGCTTTAATTGCTATTGGCATCTTAAATGTATATCTTGTTTTCAACGTTTTTGCTTTGGCAATGGCAATAGTTTTGTGCTTTTTTCTCTCTCTTATACATTTTTTTTATCATGACAAAAAGGGGAGAAAGGCTTTTAGTTCTTGGTATTGAGAAAAGAAAGATAAAATTAAAACAAAAAAATGATGTTGGGATTCCAAAATTAAGAGGGAGTTGTGCATCTCTATTTTAATCACTTCTTACAACATAGAGGGGGAGTAAGACTCTTTAACACTCTCTATGAATTCTTATTTATTTAAACTAACTATTTTCTCAATGGTTGTTTGACATTATCAAAAAAGAGGGAGAATATAATTGGTAATTGACAATAATTTTGATGATCACAAACAAGAAGATATTTGCAAGATCAAACTTAAGATCCTTCAAGACTAGTTATAGGAATTAGATCTCATGTAAAGGTAAAAATGGTTTATACTAAGCGCTAAATTTGTTTTTCAATAACCCAAGATAGCACTTAATGAATCAACGAGTTTTCAAGTAGTTAAAAATGTTTTTAGAATTAAACAAAATGGCTTTTATGTGTTTGAAAGTGTTTTGGAACAATTGGATGCATTTGGCTTATATTGACTAAGTTTATAAATGCTGTTAGATGCCAAATAATCGATTATGAGCTTGCCATAATCAATTATTTGAGCTCAGCAGAATGCTCTGTTTTGGGTTTTAAGCTAAATAATTGATTATAGGGATAACCATAATTGATTAGCAAAAGTCATAATGCCATGGTTTTTTATCTTTCAAGTAATAATTGATCATTGCACAACAATAATCAATTATCGAGTTTAAAAAAAGGCTTTTCGAGCCTCATTTATTAGAAGGAAATAATCAATTATAGCTTACCAATAATCGATTATTGATGTTCTAGAAACTTACTGTTTTGTACTATCTCGCAAATAATCAATTATGAGCTTCCAATAAGTGATTATGGGCTTCCAATAATCGATTATCTGGGTTTTTAAAATCAATAATAACGGCTAGTAGCTTGCATTAAATGCTACCAACTCACTCCTAACGGCTCTTTAATGACTTGGGATTTAAATACAAAGCATTAGGGACTCAAGTGAAGTTGGATATCTCTCTAAAAAATCTTCTTGAGAATTTATTAAGAACTTTAATAGCCTTCATTCATACTTCTCTATTTTTGAGCTTAAAGTGTGATCATTTTGCTACCTCTTGGATTTCAATTTGTATTATCTACTCTTGTGAGAGTTTCTATTCCTTTCTTCATCTAAATTCTTTTGTAAAAGGGTGAGATATCTCTCAAGAGAGAAAATGGTGAGGTATCCTTTATAGTGAGACTCAAACAGAAAGGGTAAGGTATCCCAAAGGTATTGTGAGTGCTCTTGGATGTAAAGGCTGTAAGCACCTGTTGAAACTTAAAACTTAGTGGAAAAGTCTTAAGTATATCACTTGAGGATTAGAAGTAGGTCACAAAGAGTAGCTGAACTAGTATAAATCTTGGAGTTTGTTTCTCTTTATCCTATCTCTTTTATATTTTAGCTTTCTTTGCTATATGCTTTCTTGATTACTTTACTTCTTAGCTGGTTTCTTAGTGTAAAAAGTGTTCATCCTCATCTATCTACTTATCTATAATAATTAATAACTTTAACAAAAATTGATAAACATTTATTTTTGGAAAAGTTCACAAAAATCTTATACAAACTTAATTCATCCCTCCTCTTGAATTTGAAGCCACTTGGTAACAAGATAGTGTTCAAGTAGAAAGTTCTAGCAGTCATAATTATCATATCCAAAAGATGACACCCACACTACAACTATTTACATATACACATCAAAAAAATAATTGGGCATATCAGAAAGCCCTCAAGGTGTTTATCTCAAAATAAAACCCTCGCGAACTAGGTCATAGGCTATGGGATAGTAATAGCAATGTTGATAAAGACTCGCATATGGAATGTGGAGCTCCCAATCTCGGGTGAGTAAGTCCACCTGTGCTCCACCTCCACAAAGACAGTAAACAACGACATCTAAGTCAGCGGGTAAGTCACTTGTCTCTAGAAACACCATGGAATGGGGTGAGAGTTTGAAACTAAATTCTCAATACTAAATTTTAAATAAAATAAGTGAAAATCTTGTGATGCTTCTATTTGTATTAAGCCACAGAAAATCATTTTTATTTTTCACAGGTACAACACACGCACGCACGCAAGCGCGCGCGCGCACACACACACATGCAATGTAGATAACATTCATTCTTTTTTTCTAGTTACTTGTCCATGCCTTTCATCATTCTTTTTTTTTAACATATATGCATAACCTCTCATAATATTGTTTAAGAGCTCTCACATACATATGACTAGGGCATTCCCTACCTTCTTTCTTGTTTTCTTTCTTTCTTTGGGGAAACTAGTCCCAATGGTATCATTATGCATTCTACGAGATCACCTCCCTTACTGAGGGTTTTCTCTCTCGTTTCTTTTCTTGCATGACAAGTAAACTAGATCATGCACATTATACATTCACTTTATATATCATGGCTCATAATGACTCACATAATACTTCTTAAGAGTAAGAATATATAATTTTATCTTTCAACTCGAACAACTTGGTCGAATGCCTCAATCATAGACAAGGCAATCATTCATGAGTCAATGAACATATTTGTACATTTCATGGCACCTATAAAGCACAGACACGAAAACAGACACAACGACACACCAAATTCAAAAAATTATAGGACACGATATACGACATATATATATATATATATATATATATATATATATATATATAAGAATTAAAGAGCTTAGTTTATGTATATATATAATTACAAAATAAAGAAAAAGATTCATAATTCATTAATATCATTTCTATAAGCTTGAAGACTTACAACATCTTAATATATGTCATATGTGCCAATACTTGCTACCTGGTAAGCCCCTCCCAAAAAATATGGAGCATAATTTCTATTGACATTTTCTAAAAAATCTCCTAAATCAACTTATCCTAATAGAACAAATCATGTACAAGTACATGTGCATGTAAAAAAATTAACTAGAGGGAACAGTGGTGTGAGGTAAGTTTCGGTAACAATAAAGTGGATGACTTGGTACGAGCAAAGGTAAAAGGGGCAGATGAAAATAGTAGTGTGTAAAAAGATAAAACTTAAAAACCTAATAGTGGTGTATGAAAATATAAAACTTAAAATACTGATATGAGAAAATAGTGACTTGAGACGTCAATCATGTAATTGGACTTAGGTGAGTCACAGGCTTACTAATTGGACGTTAGTCATGGAAACTAATTTTTTTATTTAAAAAAATATTAATGAGTTGTGTTCAAGTCGTGTCTTAGACGTGTCCAAGTGTGTCTGAAACGTATCCAAACGTGTTTGAGATGTGTCCAAAAGTGTCTAAGCCGAAAAAAAATTATCTTTTTAATCGGACACGTGTTATACACGTGTCCCCATGTGTTAGACACAAACACATGTCTGACACGTAGACACGTCTCAAAAACTGCGTATCTGTGATTCATAGCATGATACCCATATCAAAGTTTCTAAAATTCATAACACCATGGCTCTTGGCACCTTTAATTTGCTTAATCCAATCTCATTCGTTGAGTTCAACAACTATATATATGTCCTTGTCCCTATTCATATAAACATATAAGCCATATGTAACTTACATTTATATATATATATAGATAATTGGTTAACTAGCACACTCAAAATCATGGAGTAGCTGAATGGCCTTGGTTCCCCTTGGAAGAGCATTTAACAACAACAAATTAAGATTTAAGTTACCACTTTGATCCATTAATTGAGTAAACATACGAATGTCCAATTTATTTAGTTTACTAGCATTATAGGTCCCATGATACATGTCTTGGGTTTATTAACAAACCCTTGAGGCATCCCCATCCTTGCTTTAATTTGTTATCAACGTAACAAGACTCTAAATTAACAACTATTAGTGATGGATTTCAAGCAAGAATTCAAAATCTTTAACTTATAAATTCTCAGCTGCTCACGGCCATGCAGAAGTCATCCAGCCAGATTGGGTCTCAATATTGCCAACCACTACTTATCAAGGAGACATTAGAATTACCAATTTGAAATGCAAAACAGGATAAACACATTCTCCACCTTCTAGGCCAATCTAATCCTTATTTATAGTTATTATTTGCATGAGTTTTAGTCACAATATGACAAATTACATTCCCTCTATTGACAATCAAAGTTCAGCCACAAAATGAAGCATTTATGCATTAGAAACTTCAACACAACAGGGCAACCATGACTCATATAAGTTCCATAAAATTTCAGCAACATTTCAAGCACAAAGAATGCCAATGAATCAAGCAACACTTAGCAACATATACCTATCTAATTCCCAATTACAATTCAGCAACTAGAGGTCGTGGTTATTTTCATAATGAATCAAAACTCTAACTTCACCTAATTATCATTAGATACCTCATATAGTCATAAAACTATTTGCTAATTACATAGTAACCCACAATTCTTGTTCATGATACTTCCTCGCCTCCCTCATCATGTCTGAAACCATATATACTTATTCCAAACCATAGCAAAATTCACTTAAAATAACAACCAAATCACCACAAGAAAACTATAGAATAAAAGAAGTAGGAAATGCCAAATAATCAAGGGCATAAGTTTAGATCCCCACTTGGAACTTGGAACCCGATTGCTTCTCCCCCAACATCATGCACATGCAATTCCATCTAGCAACATATCTATCATTAGTTCTTATAATCAAGGGTTGAAAGAAAAAACAAAGATAAGTATTTTGAAAGAAACTTTCCCCCTACCTCTCACCTATGAACTTAGTGAGGAGTGTGTGAAGATGATGAAATGAATAGAGGTGTGGTTGTGTTTGTCTTGAAGAGTTGAACAGCTTTCCCAACTAGAGCTAGGCCACCCAGTTACTCCATAGCCGCCATGCAAAAGTGCTTAGCTTCGATCCTCATCTCCTCCTCTTCCAAGCTTCCTTCTTCTTTCTAATCTCTTTCTTTCTTTTCCTCTATTTCACCGCCTTCCACACGCACACACAGTCACTCTTTCCTTGCTTGGTTAGTCACTGATGTGTCCTAGTTGATTGGTGTGCGTGTGTGAAGCTTAATTAGGATCAATGAGGATTGATTATTTTGCATTTTAGTTATGGTTGGTAGTAGGCATAGTTGTTAGGTTGTAATCTTATATTAATATTACACTTTAGAAATCATGATCATAAATTTTCTTGGCCAATGAGATCATAGATAGGTGCTTTGCCTATTTTGCATGAAATTTTATTTGTTCTTAAATAATCATTGCATTCTAGCTTTTTTTTATAACAATTTTTTTTAAAAAGTTTTCTAATACTCACAATTTTATTCTAACTTAATTATGAGCTTGTCTAATAAATTAAGTCTTAAGTTAAAATTTTACTAATAATTAAATAAATTCTATAATTTCCCAATTTAATTATTTTAACTTAATTATCTCATTTAAATTAAATAAATTACTTATATTTATTTCTTCTCATTTTAGGACACTTATAAGATTTAATTCTACTCTGATTGTTGCCTGCACTGCCTATTCAACTTGCACAGTCCGAATAAAACTTTTAATAATTTATTCTTAAGTAGTCTTGTAAGCACACAACAATGGCAATCACATAAAATAGATAAAACCAATCAATAATTGGAATTAAAATTATCTTAATAATTTATAAATTTCTTAATCTCAATTAATTATCACAAAATATTATTTGACAATTTAAGTAGAAAAGATGTTACATTTATTATTCAAGATCAAGATTACAGTAATGGAATGGTATATACATGCATGAAATAAAAATGGAATAGCTGACTCAGAATAGAACATCTTGGAAAGTGAAAAAGAGAGGCCCTTAAAAGCAAAGAGAGAAGTTTGGAAACCCAGAATCAATTGTAATTCCCATCTGCCCTCAGACCCAAAAGTAAGAAATAACAGTAATCACCAGGTACCATTTTGCCCTATAAAACTCACAGTAAAAAAGCCAAAGTTTCAGTCCTTGTATTGGAGACTGGAAACATATCCTCGTATATTACTATAGGACGAAACTTCGATGGTTTAAAGTGCAAATATTATTTTAGTCTGAAATATACAATTTAAAACTTTTGATAATAATTAAGAGTTGAGATGGTTGCACTTTAAAATTTTTAATAATAAAGAAATAGTAACAAAGAAAATTCTGATATCATGTTAAGGATTAACTTTCCTAAAAATATAAGCTATTGGTAAAAGCATATGAATAATTTTATATTTCAAACAATAAGTAACAAATAGAAAATAAAATAATTTTGATAATCTTATTTATTTTTAATTATATTATTTTTCACATCATATAAAGTTAGTTAATAAAGTATAAATTCATAATTGATGATATATAGAAGTTGATTAATGAATATATAAAAAGTTGGTTAATGAAAAAAAATAATTAATAACGTATATAAGTTGGTTAACGAGAATCGAGTTGGAAGAAGATTATATATTTGTACATACTCATTAATCAATAATTTATACTTTATTAACTAATTTCATGTGGTGTTAAAAGGGGTGTGAGTACTATTTAAGGTAAGATGAACATTATTCAAAATAAAATCATTATTTTTCTATAAAAATTACCCTTTTGCAAATATCATGTCTTGGTTGAAAATAACCGTTTTTAATTTTTCGTACCAACACAATTTCTTAATTTTCTTTTAAAAAAAATACTTAATTAGAAACACAATAGTGCATCTTGCACTTTAATAAAATATAGTAATTATTTATATATATTTGACAAGTATATATGTAACATAAAAATGGTTTTAACTAAAGAAAATAAATAAAAAGCATAAACACTTAATTAAGTTTAAAAGTTATGATTTATGCACTCCTTGGACACTATCTTTCTTAACTATAATAACACCAGTCCACGTCAAAAAAAAAAAACTATAATAACACCTGTCCGATGCATAGGTTTATGTATGAATAAGTTTTATTTTAAGAAAAGAATTTTAGTTCATGACTTTTGATAATTGGATAGACGTAAAAAGGAACTACCTTTGAAGTAATAAACACAATAATTAATATTAAATGTACTGTTGATTTTTTATGTCAAATATAGGTTTTATTTAAAAATAATTTTTAAATAAAAAATATCTTAATGAACAATAATTATATTTAACACATTATATTTAGACTCTTTTATTATAGAAGGCTACATAAATCTCTCATGAAAGTCATGGGAAAGATGCTGACATATCAGATTACCATATGGTATGTTAATGAGAGCTAACTTACTTGGTCAACTTTTTACTCATGACAAACATGTGAGGCTTGAGTTTAAATTTAAAGGTCTCTCGTTGATAAGCAATTGTATTTTTATTATAAATCTTATTGAGATCTGTAGTTTGTGCAAATTTTAGAATGAATAGAATTTTTTCCTTATTTTAAACTTTTTTTTACTTAAAAAACAGAGTACCATATGGTATGCTCTCATTTCAATATTTCCTTATTAATTTGAATTTGAATTTGAATTTGAATTTATAGATTTTTCTTTTTAATTTTGGGTATTTTCTCCCTCATTGACAACATGAATCGCACTTATGTTTTTCATTTTATTGATACTTTTATAACGTTTTTCCATATTAAGACTATTGATGTTTAGAGATTTGATCAATTTTTCTTTTAATTTTGGGGCTTTATCTATCTTAAGTATCTCAACTCTTTTTTTTTTTTGGGAACACAAAATGAGGGACTAGGAAGCAAACTCCAACAATGTCATTCAGGACAATTGTGCCACACCCTGCAGTGGTTGTTGCAGAATTTGAAGACCCATGGGCAATATCTAAATTAGAAAAATCAAATGATTGCATTTAAGTGGTATCCAACAATGCCTTTTTTTTATAACAGCGTTTGCTTGATTCAAGTGGTTTGATACTTATTCTTTTTAAGTAAAGTCTCGAGTTCAAGTCTTCTAAATGAAAAAAAAAATCATGTTAAGAGAGCTTTACACCTTTATAATTCTACCCAACTCGATTATAAATTAATTAAGACTTAATGCGACTTCCAAATATCGAGATGGTTACATGAAAAAATGAATGCATTTAAGTATTTCCATGTTAAGATATTAATTTCTAGATATTTGACCCATTAATTATTTCTCCTACATTTAATATATTAATTGAATTTTTGTATTTTCATATTCACAATTAAGAATAAGAATTACATCAATTATATCATGGAACATGTATGTTAACACATACATCAACTCTTTAAAAAATTCTCTCATTATATATTAAAATAATAATAGATATATACACTTATATACATATCACATCAACATTTATATAATTTTTATTATTTAATTACAGTTGATCTCATCTCATCTTTATACACATTACACTCTTATTTTGTCAAGTAGACAAATGTAAGAGATGTGGGAGATTTAATGATGTGTAGAAAGTATTTTCCTATATATTGTATATGTTGTATATATTATATAAATTCTCTATCATTTAATGCATATTGAGTGCATTTATCTTTTTTTTTTTTCATATTTAGAATAACAATTACATCAAGATTTCATTTATGTATTTCTATATTAATAATACTTATCTCTTGATATTTGACCTAGTTTTATTTTATTTTTGAATATTTCCCCATATTTAATGAATATTAATTAAATTTATACATTTTCATATTAAGAATTTTAATTACATCAAGTGGATTAAGTACATATCGTAACACCTTAAAGTGTCACAATAAACTCGTTTGGCATGTAAGATAATATAAAATTTAATAATATAATATCGATATTATAAGATTTGATATAAAATGTTAGGAGTATCAAGGTGTTTAAAGTTGTAATGAATTTTTTTACAAAAACTTATACATAAATACTAATCGACCTAATTTCAACTTTAAGACATGATTAAATTATTTATTATTTTAATATATAAAAAAATTTGATGTATAAACTTTATATAATATAATATTTATATTAAATAATTAATAATATTATAATATATTATATTAATTAGTCCTATCAAACTTAATTTAACATGTCAAATAGGTCCTAAGCCAGTAGCTAGTGGTGAGGGTTTTGAATAATTTTCATGAGATTATTAATTCAAATCTTATTGCTAGTATTGTATATAAAAAAAAAAAGTGCCTATAAGTACATCATTCCTTTCAAGTTTTTCCTTAATCGATCCTCTCTGTTTATGTATAGATTTTAAAATTTGGTATGGTTTCATCACTATTCTATTATGGCATATATAAAAGTACTCAAAGTCTCCAACCCACATGGGCAAAACTTCAATGAAACCCGACCCTGTGTGTGTATTTTAATCGGCTAGCGCCTGGGAGTTCAAGTTGTCACTTGTCAGTAACCAAACCCAAGTTTTAGTGTAGTATTTAGCACTGGACTCGAGAGAAAGAGAGAGAGAGAGAGAGAGAGAGAGAGAGAGAGTGAGAATGAGAATAGAAGGACGTTTTTCTGTGCTTCCAAACCAATGAAAATGGTGAAAGAGGTTTCTTAGAACACTCAGTTATGTGTTGGATGAATATGGTGGTAGATGTGTTTCCATGGACAAAATCAAAATCTAGGAATACACAGTTTTGTTTTGTTGATAGAAGAAGACAACACAAATGTGAACAAAGACACACAGATTTGGCAACAGGAACAAGGCAACGAAATTTCTCAAGCATGGATTTTAGCTGGTGTTTGAGCTTCCCAATCATTTCCCTCCTTGTACATTTTCTTCTTGTTGCTTCTTTGGTTTGTCCTGGTTTTTCTTCAGAAATGGGTAACCACCCAGTTGCCAATCAGACTTTTCGGCCAGAGGAAGAGGTGCACAAGTTGAAGACTATAAGAATTCGTCTTCAGCAGATCAACAAGCCTGCTGTTAAGACAATTCAGGTATGTGAAAACTGAAAATCATGAGCTTTATGACTTCACCTTGTTACTTCCTCTGTTTTGGACCATAATATGGTGTGCTTGTGCTGTGTTCATTTTTGCAGAGTCCTGATGGTGATATAATAGACTGTGTTGTGTATCATGAGCAGCCAGCTTTTGATCATCCTTTATTGAAAGGACAGAAACCATTGGTAATTTTATTTTATTGCATTAAGGAAATCTCACAATTGTTATCTTCTGCTAAGCTAGTCAATTTCAACTAAAAAAGTGAAATTTTTCATGCATATGTATGCAGGATCCTCCAGAAAGACCCAAAGGCCATAGTCAAATGGGTGTATTGACTGAGAATTTTCAATTGTGGAGCTTATCTGGGAAATCATGCCCCGAAGGAACAATTCCAATTAGAAGAACAACAGAGCAAGACATGTTAAGAGCTAGCTCTGTTAGCAGATTTGGAAGAAAAATTAGACTAGTCAGAAGGGACACAAGCGGCAATGGACATGAGGTACGTACTTCAAAGCTATCGCTGAAAGCAATAGAAACCCAGATTTTCTTCTCTTTCGCTTTTCTTCGTTTTTCAAACGAAGTAAAAAATAAACAAACAACTCAACAGAAACCGATAACAGAAATTGGTAAAGCAAGCATATGGTAGTCAAGTATTTCAATTTTCATTATATGCTTTTGAAGTATAATTAAATTAAAACATATCAGAGCATTACAAATAACTGCTTTTTTTTCATATTTGAACATGTAATTGTCTTCTTAATTATGAAACTGAACATAGAGATGAACTTCTCCTTATCCTCTCAAAAAGAAAAAAAAAAAGAAAAAAAAATAAACAAAAAATTGATTCTGATAAAAGCAATAAACATTGTGTATCTTTTCTTTTTTTTCTTTTCTTTTGTTCTTTTCTTTCTTTTGATCGTGAAACATCATCCTTTTTCTATTTATAGTGATCACAGAATTTCATGGTTCCTCAATTAAGTATTGTTTCACTTCATCCAAACTCCAAAGCAAGAGGGTCTTTTCATTCATGTTTGTGCTCCAACTATCTTTATCTTCTATAGAAACTTGAAACTTAATTTCTTCTATGAACCTTATGCCATCTTGAAAATGAACTAACAAATAGTTGTTGTTGCTGTCCACTGCACAGCATGCAGTTGGGTATGTGACTGGGGATCAGTACTATGGAGCAAAGGCTAGCATAAACGTGTGGGCACCCATTGTGGAAAATCAATATGAATTCAGCTTGTCTCAAATGTGGGTCATCTCAGGTTCATTTGGGGACGATCTCAACACCATTGAAGCTGGTTGGCAGGCATGTTACTGTCATTACTGCATCTTTATTAATTCTTCATTTACTTCGTACTATTTTTTTCTTTATCTTTCAAATATTTTGTTAAATGCATCCTATTTGGTTACGCATTCAAAAGGCAGTTAGCATGTTCAACGACCTACCTCTCATTTTCTTCCATGTATTTAATTTTGTATTTTTGCCAATCAAGCTAATTTTGAGTAATTTTTATGCAGGTCAGCCCGGAGCTCTATGGGGACAACTACCCTAGATTCTTTACTTATTGGACGGTAAGTAAATTTATTGAAGGAAAGGAGGTGGAAAAGTATACTATTTATTATTATATTTGCTTCAAGTGTAAGATACCTAGTAATAAAATTTTCATGGAAAAATAATTTGTTATTATTATTGACTGTTATTTGCAGACTGATGCATATCAAGCAACTGGGTGTTATAATTTACTTTGCTCAGGCTTTGTTCAAACTAACAGTAAAATTGCAATTGGGGCTGCAATCTCTCCTACTTCTTCATATAATGGTGGGCAATTTGATATTAGCTTACTCATTTGGAAGGTATTTTTCTACTCAAATTAAGATATTGACCTTAGAAATTATGGACAATTTGATAGATATCTCTCCATGTTCCTTTTGTTCTTTTCTTTTTCTGGCTTTACTTTACCTTTATTTTTACTATTTCTGTTAGATGGGTACAGGCAGTTTTTATTGTTGATGGGGAAAGTTAAGCTTTGTCACAAGTCATCTAAAACGGAATTAGGGTTCAATTCTTTCTTGGTTTACAGTAATCCTTTTGTGAGAGAATGAATACTTTACACAAGATCAGCTTATGGGTCCCATCTAAAGGACAAAATATTTGATTTCGATAGTAGAAGACTGATGCCTACCATTTGATTTGAATACTTTTCAAGTCCAGCAAAATTTGCAAATCTCATAGTCAAAGACTCATATGAGCCCAAAAAGAAAAAGAGGAAATCTAAACTAAAAAGGTTGGTCAATAGTGGGCCCTCCACTATTTTAGAAGTCTCGTAATGCCAGAATTTGCATATAGATTATAGAGGCAGTAGAGGCAAGGTTATTATTAAAAAAAAAAATCACACGATAATAATTTATTTTCAAAATGTGAAAAAAGAAATCGACAGCAAAAAAAGGAAAAACAAAATTATAGTGCACAAAATTTTATACAGTGCTCCGTCTTAGTTAATATACACACCACTTTACTCAGTTTACTACTTTGGAACATCACACGCATGCACTGGGTGAATTCGAATAATGTATTGTAACTCCCTTATGCTTTACTTTCAAGATTCTCTTCCTTTTTCCAACTAAAGAGCTTCTATTTCTGAGCTCCTTGCCCCTTTTTTTCTTCTTCTCATTTTACTATTATTTTAACAAAATCCCAATATTTTGCATATTTCACTCACCATACCTTTCTTGCTACTCTTTTTGACCCGTTTCACTATCACTTCTCGTGCAGGCTAACATGTTGCTCTTAATGATTATGTCTATGTTTGAGTAGCTTTCCTTTGCCACAAAACAAGAAGAGTGTCATTGAAGGATTTCTTTGCTTCTTTTTTTGTGCAGGATCCAAAGCATGGGAATTGGTGGCTTGAATTCGGATCCGGGATCCTAGTTGGGTACTGGCCATCCTTCCTGTTCACCCATTTAGGGGATCATGCAAGCATGGTTCAATTTGGTGGAGAAATAGTGAATTCAAAATCATCAGGGTCTCACACTTCCACCCAAATGGGTAGTGGACATTTTGCTGAAGAGGGATTTGCAAAAGCTTCATACTTTAGGAATTTGCAAGTTGTGGATTGGGATAACAACTTGATTCCCTTGTCAAATCTCAGGGTTCTAGCAGACCACCCGAATTGCTATGACATACAAGGAGGGGTTAATAATGTGTGGGGGAATTACATTTACTATGGTGGACCTGGCAGAAATGTAAAGTGTCCCTAAGGGAATGAATGATATATATATATAGAGAATTATAGACAAAGGTGAACCTTATTTCTTTTTCTTTTTAGCATTTTTGGGTTTGGGTGATATGGGTTTTCCTCTCAAGGTCATTCAGTGAGCTTGGGTCATTTTATATTTAAATTTAAGTTCTTATTTGTTGATTTCTTTTTTTTTTTTTTTACTAACAGGTTATCCATTGAGCATACCATTACCGCATGGACTCTGTAAATCTTGAAAAAGAAATAGCAAATATACTACCTTTCTCGGTATCCCTTTCCCTCCCAATCCCAACAATAATGGGTTATTTTCCTATTCCTTATTCCTCTCCTTTTTTTTTCCATTTTCTGCATATAGTTTAATTACTTCTTCTTCATTTTTTTTTTCCATTTTTTGCATATAGTTTAATTACTTTATATAAAAATTATACTTGCAAAGGAGTCCACACAATTTTATACCAATATCTGGCCCAAATTAAAACTCATTTAATTTGTTGGCTTTGATGAAAGCTATAATAGCAAGTAATTAAAAAATGATGGAAATCGCGGACAAAGAATGCCTTTAGTGGACCGCATCGCCGCGAAGAAAATATCATTGTTTTTAAAATTGGATTTGGTTATTACATCGATAAAAATATTAATTTATGGTTCATTAATTTGATCATGATTGGATCGTGACTAAATTAGTGATAATTGAATATTTATTTTTTAATATTATATAATATATTAAATAATAAATTAATATATTAATATTTTATATTATGTTATTTAGTATTTTAAAATTTTATATTATACAATAAATAAAATATTTAAACATATAATATATATATAAATTAAGATAAAATGATATTTCATACTTATAAGTCTCAAATAAAAGAGTGAATAGAACATTTAAATATACACATGTAAAAGTAAAGTGGGAGACAAATCTTTTTATATTTTTTTAACCTTATATGTGTATGTGTAATTTGATAATAAATTTTATTTAACTTAAAATTTATTTTTAAATGAGGTAAAAATTTATTAATAAAAAAAGAATTTATTTTTTAAAAAACTTTCGAACCTATTTACTATTAGTTTTATCGATATTTGATCAACTTGACCAATTCTTGATCAATTATTGAACTTGCTAATTTTATGATTTAATTGGTCAGACCTGTTCACTGATTTTCCGATCAAACCAGCTGTTCCAATCTGGCTTTTTGAATATTGGAAAAGAAAATGATTTCGATTTCCACGGTATCCGCACCCCCTCCTCCCTCCCTACCCTTGAAAAAAAAATGTTGGAATCACCTCTATATATATATATATAGAGAGAGAGAGAGAGAGAGAGAGAGAGAGAGAGAGAGAGAGAGAGAGAGAGAGAGAGAGAGAGAGAGAGAGAGAGAGAGAGAGAGAGAGAGCGAGATTTCTCAATCGTTCAAAAGTCAGCAATCATAATCCATTATTCTGACAATGTCTCTCTAGCATTTTTATTGCTCTTAGCTAGATAGAAACTTCTGTGGAAGGATGCTAATTAATATCTGTTTGCAAATATCTATTTTTAAGTCTTCGTGTCATAAGCACGACAGATGTAATCAAAGTGGAAAGTCAACGAGGAGGGATGTTGGATCCTCGTTGGACTTTTTTAATCAAACTTCTTAAGTAGTTGGCAGATCTTAGATCTTAGAAATATCTAACTATCCAGCAATTGCATTTTATTAGCATATGAATTTCATGGAGTAGTTTGTTTCGACTTATTGTGATAAGTGATTACATATATACTATGCGTAGCAATTCCTTATAATGATTGAACACCCACCACCCTAAGTTTTCAAATTTATATATGTACCTGCGAAAGATTTCTAAGTTCAAAGTTTTTATTGGAACAGCAGAAACAGGGTATGTGTTTCAGAGAAGAAACGTGTTGTAGAAAAATCTCAACTTTATTATCATAATTATTAAGGATTTTAATTTTAAAATTTATTAATTAATAACTTAAATTTTATTTTAATTATTAATTAAGGACCTTAACTTTAATAAAAATATTTTAATAATATTAATCAATTAGAAAATAAATTTTAGGATATATATGTCATATGTTTATTTATATTATAAATTATTTTCATTTATTGAATTGGATATTTTTTATTTTGTCAACATTTTTATTAATAACAATATAGTTTAATAAAATCAAAATCCTTAATTAATAACAACAAAAGTTCAATCCCTTAAGTAATTTATTATAAAAAGTGTAAGTCCTCAAATTAGACTTCTCTCTGTTATAGGGACTTGACTATTCTTAACATAGTAACTTGGAAGCTAAATTCAGATTAAAAAAAAGAAAGAGAAGAAAATGAAGCATACAAATTGATAACATTATTGCACAGATTGTGACAAAGCAAGGTCATAATTAGTAGAGCAATACTTTGGCCATTTTATTAAGTATGCGCCCATTCATATTTCCTAGTAGAATTAGAGTGCTCCCACGTGAATGTCCAACCTCATATATATTTATGTTTGTCCGCATTAATTACCGGCTATCTTTTCCTTAAAGCTTACGTTACTATAGTAGCAGCTATCATTCAAGTAATGTATCATACGATTCTTATCAATCGATGGAAAATAGCTTTATATATTGTATGCGTTCACACAACTGGGGTTTTAATAATGATATCGACTCCAATATGGCTTTACACACACGCAATCATGTTTCTGCACAAAATACAAACAAAACCAAACTAAGACTGTCCCGTTAATTCCTGTGTGTAATATATAATTAATTCTAGCAGTGCTTGACGACTGTCAGCTATTAACTATACGTAGTATATGTAAAATACAAATATAGTTTACATCATTAACTATGATACACTATACTATATGATAATGAATGAAACAATGAAACCACCGATTACTTATTGAATAAGCACGAACGACTAAAGAAAGAATTGACTTGGAAGGCAATTATAAGTCGGTGGCACTGGCCCAGATCATTAGAAGAAAGTCACTGACTTTAGTGACTTACGTATGTGGCACTGCGTACTCTAGATTTCGCATTCAGTGAGTGCTATATAAAAGACTTGGACCGCAAGCGAATGCCTAGATGGGTTTAACAGATCAAATTAAACTGGTGTTGTCTGAAAGAGGTACACATATATATAGTGTATTTGATGAAAAGATTATTTATTGTAAAAAGTGAGATGAGTGAATTTTGACATTAAATTTTATATGAATGGTCAAGATTAAAATATAAATACATATAATTTTTTAAAATTGTTACATAATTTTTAAGTAATTTTTAATTTTAATTATCTATATATAATTATATGATTAAAATTTACTCTTCTCACACTTTCACAATATAAACTTCTCTCACTAGATATACTCTTTATATATATATATATATATGACTTGGTGTCATTGCTGATGGAGTGTTGCTTGTATCTGACGATCGACTTAACTTCAAAAAAAAGTTAACTTCAAAAAAAAGTTTTCTTTCAATTGTTTTGTAGATTCAAATTCATCACCAGGATGGATCCAATTGTAGCTTCCCTTCTGCAGCCTCTTAATGGAGCATACAAGCCAGTACAGAAGGTTGGCGACAATGATGGACATATGGAAACACTGCTTATTGACTTGTGTGGACCTCCATTAAGACCGAACATATGGTTCGGCACCATCATCATATAGAATAGAGACACTAATATAGTATCCCTGTCCTGTGTCGAAAATTCTATTGTTGGGCGTATTGTTGAAACTGCCTACACGAGCTTAATACTCACAAATTAACAATGGGATTATGGGACCTAAATCTTAGAGAATAGTATGAAAAATCAAACTTTCTGGAGTCTAGATGGGATCTCTTTCATCACAACCACTAATAATGCACTTTAAGAGCTGTCGAGGATTCCCTCATAAACTGCCCCATTAGGGGACTCAAATTTGAGGATTTTCTCCTCAGAGGGACAAGTACGGGGGAAAATCCCCACAGGCAAATTTGGCGATGGGGATGAGCTTCATATCCTCCGCCCCGAGAAGTCTCTGTCTTTGCCAAATTACAAAAATAGTCTTAATGAAATGTAGATATGTATTAGTACCTTTGTCCCTTTTAGTCATTCTGACCTTAATTAATATCTATATTAATTTAATGAAATGTATATATGTATTAATAACTTTGTCCCTTTTAGTCATTCCCACCCTTTTAGTCATTCCAACCTTATTTAAAAAGCCCATTAGGCCCACCACTCCGGCCTTATCTCATTCTCACATCTCACATCAACCCTATGTCTTCTTCTTTGGAAAAGCCTTGTTGCGCTCGTGTGGTTGCCGTCCGTTTGCCTGCATCTCACATCGTTTCTATCCATTTGACTATAGATCATGTCAAGTCACAGAGTCCCTTCTTACAGCTCGTGTTGCGCCATAGAGCCACTTTTGCCTCCTAATCGATGATTAGCCAACGTCATTTGCCCGCCACAACACCACTCCAGATCAACAATCCTCTTCACCCCTCAAGTTCTCTTGATGAGAATGACGATTATTGTTATGAGAACTAGAAAATCTTCTTGATTGCTGGTTAAGGTGAATCATGAGCAAGCTGTAACCATCATTGGTTTTGTTCTGAGTACTGACCGAGACCTGGGTCGATAGGCTGAAAGGACTCACTAGAGACCTATTGGGAAGGCAACAGTGAGGGCAAGAGAACCTAGGCAAGTCAAGAAATTGGTAGGATCGTATGCAAAGTTGGTAAGTTCAAGGGTATGGATAAAAGATGGAACATGTCTGGCCTAGGCATCCAGGTCGGTTTAAATAGGGCTCTAGAGGACTGACCCTCCTGATACCTTTTGTTCAGGTCATTAAGGACTCTAGACGTTAAAATTATGTTATGCCTAGTTTTTATGGCATGAAGTTGTCGATGATTGTTGGTCTTTACGGCGCCAAGCGGTCGATAACCATTGGCGGGATGTATTAAGCACGTATCTATCGAGCCGTTACCTATTCGGGTATAGGTAGATCGAATCTTGCTAATAGGACTTCGGTCGGGTTGACCCGGATCTTTCTAGGCTTAGTAATTTGAAATGGACCTACCCAGTACAAATGTTGGTCTTGTATGGTCGTTCTATCAAGGTCTACTTTAACTATGACAGACCTATTATGTCTTAGGCCCAAACGGTCAACAGTTCCCCAGCTTGGTCATATGTAAATATAAGTCGAGCTTATGGATGGCTGGATGTCAATTGGGCCAAGATGGTCCATAGCCCTCATCTATAAAGATGACTGAGCTTATGGATAGCTGGATGTCAATTGGGCCAGGACAGTGCACAACTCCCCAGCTTGGTCATCTGTAAAGATAGGCCGAGCTTAAGGCAAGCTAGATGTTCGCCTTATATGATCCGCTTGGCCATCTATAAAGATGGGCCAAGCTTATTGGGGAGGACTGAGCATTCTTTAAGTTGATCCTACTTGGTTGGACGCTTCGTACTTTGTGCATCCGTTCTTGAATGGGAGGTTGTGCGAGTTGTGTCACATGTAGCGCATTCATTGGGATAGATGTCATCACTCACTTCACCATTAATGTGCTGCTGCCAGGTTGCATCTCAACCATTGATTATTAGTCTTTAAAATCTTGCCATCAGATGCATTTGACGGCTAAAAACAAGCCTTTTTATTTTCCCTAAACCTCAGCCATTGATCATTAACGGTTTCTTTTTAATTTAAACAACCTTCCACTTCTTTTAATTCATCTTCACTCTTTCTTCCTCTTCTCATTATTTCCTACTTCTTCTCCTTCCTGTGGGTTGCCTTTTCTCATCCTTCATTGACACCCTACTTCTAGAGCTTGGTAAAGCTAGTCTATCATTTTTTCTGTTAGCAACGTACTCCAAGTAAAATTTTCCTATCTCATTCTTATTTTTCTTTTGTTTTTGCCTTGCTTCTTATTATAAAGGGTGAACTTTCTTTCTCCTATGGTGGTTCTATGATGGCTTTAGAATACTCCCACTGCAGATGTCAAAATGTGATTATGGTGGTATATAAATTTTTTATTTTTTAGAGATTTGATAGATGGATTTTAGAATTGAAATATGTGTTTAGGAAGTTTAGGAAATAGGCTTGATATTTAAAGGTACGATTATGCATTTAGAATTTTCGACCGATCAATGACTGAGAATCGTTCGGGTTTTGTAGGAGCTTCTAGGGGTGTTGGAGATTGCTACAACTGGGATCATCTCGATGTGAGGAGGTATTTGTCGATTTTTGACATGGTCGAGAGTATTGTTATGTTGCGGAGGTGCATATCATTGGCTAGAGATGGAGATGAAACTCGATTTCTTTGTTTTTTTGTGTCGAGCCAAAGAGCGAGTATATATGTCACCTAGTACCGAGGATCAACTCGGGTGGGTATACATGTATGATACTTTTTTCTTTGAATGAAGTTGAGATTACCCTTCACCGACTATCAGTGCTCGGTCCTCTCCTGACTGAACTTTGCCCCGACCCAACTACACTCTAACAGTTGGGCTTTTGTGAGGGCTTTCAAAGTTCTGTTAAACTATCTTGGTAGAGACCTAACCGTAGGGGTCTTCTTCTCTTTTTTCCAATGTAAATGGGTTAGTAAAGGTGGTTAGGTTTCGATTAATGGTCATCCGCAGAAGAAGCTTTTTTCAGCTTTCGAATTTTCATACAAAAACTTTAAGGATAAGTATTTCTGAGTTAGTTCTCGGCAAGGAGATATGGCTTTTTATGTCAGCTGGTTTGGAGTAGAAAGATTTCCACTCTACTGGCGTAGCGAACCAGCTCAATTTTGAGTGTCGAATACTAAAGTTTTCCATTGACCGACTAAGATCTGATTGACTTTATGGAGGATTGTAACACCCTCCTTAGGGCGTCACACTTCATGTTGCTCATTTACCAAATTACCCTTTTGTTATGATTCGTGCTTGTAATATAAATACGAGTTATAAAATTTCTTGATGATAGTAAGATAAACTTAGCGAAAATTAAAACATTACAACATCATCACAATCTAATTTTACATTATATGTATAAGTCGTAGTATTGTCACACTTTAATATTTACAAACTGGACTCTAAAAATATTTACACATTAATTAAATTACATAATGCCCAAGTAACTCTAAACATGCAGAACCCTCAAACGGGTTCTCCTCAGACTCCTCAACAGGGAGGAATCCAACTTGACACAAAATATATAATACTAACCGTACCCGGAGTACGATAGTAAGCTCCCTATTACTGTTTATGTGAGAAATACATTTTCCAACAAGCTCGACACACTATGCCTCCGGTTCCCATAAACCTTACGAAAACTCAGCATCTCCATCTCTTTAGAACTCAACTTCCTTCTCGAAAATCTGATCTTTCTTGCATTCTCACTCAACGTCTTGTTCAATCTCTTTACAATTATAAATACAATACAGAAATAGACAGACAAAGAGGTGAGATCACCTACGCCAATACCAGTATGGTAGCAATGAAGATAAACACATACAAATTCTCATATCATACATCATACATAATTTCAATTATGCTACCAACATCATTTATCATCATAATTCATAATTATATCCATGTCTTTATCAATATTCACTTATTCAATAATTCAGTTATCAAAATCAATAATTATGATAATACCCTCAATATCTCTCGTATATGCATCTAGACTCATGTACCTAGACTCAATTTTCCTACTCCATGGAGCTAAAACTCGTGTCGAAAAGAGTGATCGAAAAGAATCACACACAACATGCCTCGGACCACGTGCTCATTCTCTTTGCTCATTTATCATTTGCTCATTTAGCATTTGCACATCTAGCATATGCATCACTTTATCGATCTCGATTATGGATAGTGTCTTGGTCCGGATCATCGGTGTGTTGCATCGGTCCAACCTACGATACGAAGCTTTATTCTCTCCATTGTAGGCAACCCGCACCCCGATGCCCCCAAGGTCAACGAGTGACCTACACTACGCACATCGCACCCACTCAAGAGATGTGTTCTTTCCTTCTTTCGACAATCAGTCTTATTCAGCCACTCGGACTTTTTCAATGCACATTCCAATGCACCTTTTTCAGTTCAATTCATTCTCTCATCTTCTCAATTCAATTTTCTTTATCTCATATTCGGGGTCCTCATATAGGCCCAACAATATTATTACTGTAATTTCATCGCGAAACCATATTTTTCGCATTTTCTCAAATCACGTATCAATTTTTATCATTTCTCAATCACGTAAAATACTCTTCACACGTTTTAAATCAAGAATACTAGTTTTCTCAGTTAACACCAAAACTCAACTTCATTTTTCATATTTGCATAATAATCCTCATCCAAATAATATTTTCACAATAGTCCTCATAAAAGTCACATTTACGAAATAGTTCTTTGAAAAATTCATATTTTACGAAATCATCCCTCATAAAATTCATATTTACAAAATAGTCCCTCAAAAATTCATATTTACAAAATAGTTTTCCATAAAATTCCTTTTTACGAAATAATCTTTCATAAAATTCATAATTTACAACATAATCCCTCATAAAATTCCTATTGACGAAATAGTCCTTCATAAAATCACATTTACGAAATAGTTTCTCATACAAATTATATTTATGAAATAGTCTCTCAAAAACCATATTTACTAAATAGTCCCTTATAAAATCATATTTACAATATAACCATTCAAAAATCAATAGTTACAACATGTCCCCATTAAACACAAAAATTAAAATCATAATCAGATTGTTTCTCCAAAATCATTTCATCTTCTTTGTATTCAACTCTTCCAAATTCAATTCCTTTTATTTCAAATTCTAAATTCTCATGTTAATCCATCATATTATTCACATCCTAATTTACACATACACTTAAATGCATTCAGTTTCATACATACCAATATTTATCAAAATAATAAACATATTATCACACTTGCAATCATAATTTTCAAAGCCATAAACATCACAATCACCAACATAAAATCACCAACAAGACAATCACAACTAAAGAAGTAATTAAACAATAAGTGAATAAACCCTTAGGGGTTTTCACCGGTTACAACCATCTCCACACCACCAAAACTTGGTTGGTGAGGTTAAATCTCCCTCTTACCTCTTGAAGAACCTCCAAAGCTCCTTGTATGTCTCCTTCAAGCAAACTCCCTCCACCAAGAGCTTCTTCAAGGCTTCAAACTTGAACTTTGAAGAACAAGATAGAAAATAGATGATTCAAGCTTTCTAAGCTTTCCTCCTTTCTTTGAGACTTTGTTCACCTCCTCTTTAGGAAGAAGGTTGAAGAAGCTTTAAACAAGATAGAATGGGTTTTGTGGCAAAACCTTATGAAGAAGAAAGGATTAGAGTAGGCTTTGAATCAAAACAAAATCCAAGAGATGAATGTTTTAAAGGATGGATGGTGTGAGTTCTAGGTGGTGACCGATTGGAAGAAAAGAAAATGAAAGAGAGAGGCGTGAGTTTTCCTTTGGAACTTTGAGAGAAAATGAATTTATGTTTGAGAAGTAGAAAAGTGAAGAGTGAGGACGTTCGGGAAAAGCTGCTGGCCGTGTGATTTTCTTGTGAAATTTGGAATGCTTTACATGAGTAATTATCCAAATTCGATTGCATAAGGACAATTTCTTTGCCTTGGGATAAGCTTAAATAAAATTAGAATTTACATGAAGTAAAATATCTACTTACGAATGCACGTGGTGATGTCATTCTTTTGACTTTCAAGGCTTTTAGATTGTTCAAGAAGCTTGTAGAACCTCCTCCAAGCCGCTACGTGGCCGACGTAGAACCCTCCAATATCTTTGCATGAACGTGAGTTTCAAAGGTAATTTTTGACGAAAATCAACTTTGACGAGAATGATGTAAAATGAGAGAACGTTATTTTCCAAGAATGGCTAAATATCAAGTTCTGTCGGATGGGAATTCTGTCGAACGAAGATCAAAATTGTCGAATGAACTTAAAAGGTCAACAGAATCCTAATTCGTCGGATGGGTGTTAACGTTGAACAAATCTTCCAATTGTCGAATCGACGAAATATTATATGATTAGAAGATCAAATTCGACGGATTTTGACATTAGAGAAGTTTTCTACTGAAATCAGGAATTCTTACTCGACGATCGTTAGCACCATAATTCGACGAACATTATCATTCAAATTCGACGGACATTGGTATTCCCACTCGACGAAAATTGACATTCTGACTCAACAGACATGAGCATCCTCACTCGACGAATATTGACATTTTCACTTAACTGATACTAGCATCTCACTCGACAAATTTTAACTTGGTACTTAATAATCAAAAGATCCAATTCGACGGATTTTAACATGGTACCAAATAGTAAGATTAAATTCGACGTATTTTAGCATTCTCCTAAATGATCAGAGAATCAAATTCGACAGATATTAACATTATCCTAAATGGTCTTCGATAAGTGTTTGTCCAACAATGCGCAACCTTCGACATAAAATAGTGTTCGACAACGAATAGTAGTACTATTTATCATCAGTTAAGTCGATTACATAGCAGTCATCTTCATTTTGATTTGGAGAATCGTCCGACAAGATTTGAGAGAAAAGGAGAACCAAGTTGTTTTCCTTAACTGATTCTCTGCTAACAGCAACGTCCAGCGTCTTGTCGAATCCGACGACGTCTTCCATGTTTTTGAATAAATAATCTTCTGATCGGAAAGATGGTCTTTGTCGGAAGAGGCGAGCCATAACAGCCAAAATCTTTGATTTCTTATTCAAGAATTGAGAATCAGTTTCATCCAATTTTTGAGGTGTTTTGGGTTACTGTCGAATTACCGAGTATATTGTCGAAAAATGGTCTCAAGGTGTCGGATTCAACTCACTATTTAACTTATGCTTGCACTCGGTAATTAAATCTGACTTCAAAATGTTAGGAAAATTTCTTCCAAAGTGTTTGGATCTTGTCCAAATTCATCGATGTCAAGACCTTCAAAAATCTTGGATTGTCGAATGAGTTACGTGAGATTGATCTTTGGATCCCTGTAAGGCTTGAGAAAGACCGAGTCTATCGAGGAGTATATTCATAAAACTGCATCGAGCTTTGTTTGTCGGAATAGGCTTGAAATGAAGTTAGTATCGACAAGAATCTATTCTCAAAAGAAATTGTCGAGTTCTATTTGTCGAAACAGGTTTTGAAATGAAAGCCATTTGGGAAAATATTGAGGAACTTCTGTCGGATTGGGATTTCCAGAATTTTTGGTCGAATTGGAAATCCCAATTTTGGTCGGTTGAGTATAATGGCAACTTAAACTATACCGAGTCAAAATAATTCATAGCAATAACACTATGCATCAAGCAACATACATTTATCGGTAAAATAGAATTATTTTACGATAAATTCTAAAAATTAATAAATTCTTTTACTGTGTTACTCGATTCGGGTTAAGTAAGATCCCCGTCTCTAAATAATCGACAAAAGAATTTTCCCGTGAAAAATTATTATTTTCTTGACCAGAGCAAATCACACAAAATAATCACAAATAGTATCGGAATAATCAAATTATTTTTTATAATGCACAGAAAACACAAAGTAGTGTAATTCTGTCAGCTCTTGCAACATAGTTTAAAATTTGGGGTGTTACAAGGATTCTCATCTATTAGATTGTAGCGCACTTGTCAAGTTTGGGGATGATCTGAACAAGGTGGAGAAACTTATGCATAAGTTATTTATTCTATCTGACTCTTGCTTATTTTTCTGATAAACTGACATTTAACTCATTTCATTGTCTTTTAGGACCAATGGCTCCTTCACTATTTGCTTGAGAATTGTAGAAGTTTATTTACTCAGCCGACCAAGAATCCAGAGACTGAGGTGGTCAAAGTGGACGTTATAAAGGCAAGGCCTTCTTTGGTTCACATTGCGGAATCTTCTAAGACGGCCTTTAGTTAGAAAAAGGACTAGGGGAGAAACTGGTGAGCAGACCGAGGTGGTCGGGGCATTAAGTTCTCATTCCTCAAAGTGCCGGGAAATAGGTCAGGGTGCATTTTTCTCCTCGTTCAGAACTTTGAATCGCATTTGAGGCTCTGAACACTTTTGACGACACTGCAGATGGTTCTTCATTGTGGAGTTCTCGGTTTCCTTATGAAGAATTTATGGTAGTCAAATCTCAGTTCCTTTCGATAAAGAAAGAAAAGAGAAGGTCGGGGGGATTGGACTGTGCCGATGGATGGAGGTACAATTTCTTCAGGCTGCCAACTTTACAAGGTTGGTCGAGTTTGAGCTTGACTCTATGAAGAAAAAGTTAATGTTTGTTGGTCGGTCTTATCATTCCGAATTAGAAAACATCAAGAAAGGTTATACTTTAGAGATGACTGATTTAAAAAAGCAAGTTGAATTGTTGAGAGAGCGGGCTGACATGGTGACCGAGCTCAAAGAAGAAAAGAAAAAAGTTGAAGACTCTCTATTTCAGATGTTGAATGCTAATCTCTCAAGAGAAGTCGAATTAAAGAAAGAAATAGAGAATTTAAGAGTTGAGTTAGACGGGTTGAAATCTGAAGCAGCTAAGTAGCGGGTTGCAAGATATGAAGTTGGTCTCCAACATGCAAAACTTCTGAATTCTGAAGGAGTGTTCGATGATCATTTGGGAGAGCTCAACGCTTTTAAGGAGATTGTGGATGGTCAGATAGTGGATCCGGCCGAGGAAGAGAAGGAAGCTGTTGGAGCTGTCGAAGATAAAGAAACAGCTTGAATATTTCTTGTACTTAAGCTTTAGCGAGTAGATTATTTCTTGTAATGACCAAGTGTATTTTGGTCTTTGAACTTTAAATTTCATTTTGGACTTCAAATCATATTTTCTTTTGTAATGACACGTGTACTTGGAATTTGTACTTCAGATTTTTGTAATGACAAAGTATATTTCAGTATGTGTACTTCAGATTTTTTGTACCTGTCTTGCTGTTTATTTTTTTCTTTTATCGATCATAGGATTTAACGTAGTTTTGAATTTTTCTGAGTTATTTCGATCTTGAATGGGCATCATAGATTGACCATGACATTGGCTTTTCTGAGCCAAGCCTTTCTTGAATGGGCATTATGGATTGACCATGACCTCGACATTTTTTGAGTTAGGCCTAGCTTGACTGGGCATCATGAATTGACCATGATCTCGATTTTTCTGAGCTGGGCCTTTCTTGACTGGACATCATGGATTGACCATGACCTCGGCTTTTCCGAGCTAGGTCGTTCACATTTGTACATTTGTTCGTTCTTATGACAACATTGAAAAAACTTCATTAATAGAATGGAACTAAGATGTGCCTCATTAAAACCTTCCAGGAAAAACCTAGTGGGAAAAAATCCTAGTAAGGAGAAAGAGTACATCATCCTAATTCCTGTACATCGATTGATCTAAATTTAAAGATACAATTGACAAAAAGAATAATGATTATGAGAACTTAACTAAAATACTTTCAGAGAGAAGTTGCATTCCATGTTCTAGGGAGAGCTATTCTGCTAAGATTTGCCATCTTGTAAGCTCCACCGCTGATGTCTTTTTAAAATACGATAGAATCCTTCCCAATTGGCGGCCAACTTTCCTTTACCAGGAGTTTTTATGGATTCCTCGATTTTGCATAAGACTAGGTCTCCTTCCTTGAATTTCATAACTCGAACCTTCAAGTTATATTTCCTGGCTTTCTGGCTTTGGTAGCTTGCTCTCGGATATGTACAATTTCCCTTTCTTCCTCCAACAAATCAAGATCGGTCTTTCTTCCTTCCTCGTTGACTTCTTCATTGAATGCTAATCTTCTGAAGCTTGGTTCTTTGACTTCAACAGGAACTATTGCATCAGCTCCAAAAGTTAATCGAAAGGAAGTTTCTTGAGTAGATGACTGTGCAGTGGTATAGTATACCTATAGGACACTGGGCAACTATTCTGTCTATAACCCTTTAACTCGGTCCAACCTCTTTTTTAATCCAGCTAGGATGACCTTGTTTGTAGCCTCAACCAACCTATTTGTTTGAGAATGTTCGACCGAGGTGAAGGCTTGCCTTATTCCATTCTTTTCACAAAATTCTCGGAACTTCTTATAAGTAAATTGAGTTCCATTATCCGATACAATCACAAATGGTAAACTAAATCAGTATATTATATTTTTCCAAATAAAATTTCTTACATTTCCTGATGTAATACTAGAGAGAGGTTCAGCCTTGATCCACTTTGTGAAATAGTCTATTGTGACTACAATATACCTTAATTGTTTGACTACTGCTGGGAATGGGCCTAGTAAATCGATCCCTTATCTACAAAATGGCTATGGAGTCTCCAAACCGTGTAGCTCTTTAGGTAGGGCTTTGTGTAAATTTGTGAACTTCTAACATCTTTCACATTTTTGGACATATTTTAGGCAATCAGCCTTCATGGTCAGCCAATAAAGTCCAGCCCTTAATACCTTCCCTGCTAGAGACCGTTCTCCTATGTGGCTACCACAAACTCCTTCATGAACCTCTTCCATGATCGATCGAGCTCGATCTTGGTCAATATATTTCAACAGCGAGAGTGAAAAACCTCTTTTAAAGAGTTCATCATTGACCAGGGTATAATAGTTGGCTGACTTCTTCAATTTCTTCGCTCTCTTGTCATCAATCGGTAGTTCACCCTCTCATAGGTATCTGATGATTGGGTTTTTCCAAGAATTCAGACTATCATTGATGGTGAAGGATTCATCTACTTCAATGCTCAGTTTCTCGATTACCTCTAGAATAACAGATCAGGTATTTTTGGGCCCCTTCGTGCTAGCTAATTTTGAAAGTAAATTAGCTCAGTAGTTTTGATCCCTTACGATGTGGAGGATCTCTAACTTTTCAAATTTGTTGATGGCATTCTGAACCCTCATCAGGTACTTGGTCAGCTGCGGATCCTTCATCTGATATTCCCCTTTGACTTATTGTGTTACTAGCTAAGAGTCTATTTTAGCAATTAGCCGAGTTGCTCCCATTTCTACTACTAAGGTAAGCCCAGCTATAAGAGCTTTATATTTAGCCTGGTTGTTGCTTGCTTTGAAATCGAATCACAAAGATTACTCGATGAAGACTTCATTCTGTCCCTCCAAGATTATCCCTGCCCCACTTCCCTTTATGCTGGAAGCTCCATCAACAAATAAAGTCAAAGTATTACAATTTGTATCATGTGGAAATGGTGGGGATAATTCAACCAGAAAATCAGATAACATTTGTGATTTTATTAGACCTCTGGGTTGATATTGTATGCCAAACTTAGACAATTCGATTGACCATGAAATCATTCACTTGAAAAGTTCAAGTTTTCTAAGCATTTTCTTGATAGGCTGGTCGGTTCTTTCAATGACCAGATGGCTCTAGAAATACTACTGAAGTCTCTGAGATGTTATCACCAAAGCGAGTGTCCTCTTTTTGATTTTCTGATATCTGATCTCTTGACCTTGCAAGACTCTACTGGCAAAGTAAATTGGTCTTTGATCCTTGCCATCTTCCTTCACCAAAATCGAGCTTATAGCTTGGTCAGAAATAGAAATGTAAAGGAACAGTTGACCACATGGTTCAGGCTTGGTCATAATTAGTGGAGTGGTTAGGAAGTGCTTAAGTTCTTTGAAAGCCTTTTCACAGTCTTCGGTCCACTGTAAGCTTTTTAGTTTTTTGAGGCACCGAAAGAAATTAAAGCTCTATCAGTAGCTTTTGAAAGGAATCTGGACAAAGTGGCAATTCTCCCTGTTAACCTCTAGACTTCTTTTATTGTGGTTAAGCTCCTCATCTCTATAATAACCTTACATTTGTCTAGGTTGGCTTCGATCCCTCTATTAGTAAGAAGAAAACCCAATAATTTCCTGACTTGAACCCTAAAAGCATACTTTTTAGGGTTCAACCTCATATTATGTTTTCTGAGTTGAGCAAAAATTTCTACTAAGTCTGGGCAGTGATTTCCATTGACTGGTGTTTTGGCTACCATATCATCCATATAGACCTCAATATTTCGACCGATCTGGGCTTTGAAAACCTTATTCATCAACCTCTGGTATGTTGCACAGCGTTCTTCAAACCGAAAGCCATTAACTTATAGCAGAAATTTCCAAACTCCATAATAAAAATGGTCTTCTCCTCATCATTTGGATACATTTGAATTTGATTATACGCGAAATATGCATCCATAAAATCGAAGAATTGGCAACCAGAAGCCCCATCGACCAATCTGTCTATGCTAGGTAATGGGTAGGAGTCTTTAGGACACATTTTATTAAGATTGGTGAAGTTGGTGCATATCCTTCATTTTGCCTAATGATTTCTACCATGACTACATTGGATAGCCAAGTCGTGTATTCCACTTTTCTAATGAATCCTGCTTCCAGAAGCTTCTTGGTTTCCTCAATCGTAGTTTTTTACCTTTCAGTACCCAACATCCTTTTCTTTTAGGGAACCAGTTTTACTTTAGGATCTAAAGACTGCTTATGTGAGATGAATTCAGGATCAATTCTTGGCATGTATAAGGCAGTCCAAGCAAATAAGTTTGAATTCTTTTTCAATAATTCCTTTAACTCTTGCTTGACACTAGTTAGTAAGTAAGCCCCAATATAAGTTACTTGGTCAGGTTTCGAACCCAAAGAAATGGGCTGCAATTCATCGGTTGGTTGAGGTTGGTCCCGTTCATCGCCTCTTGGATCGAGCTCAATCATGTTAACATCATAGAATGACCATTTGTTGGACCGTTCTACATGGTGGGCTGGGATTTTAGGCTTCAATTTCAGACTCTCATTATAGCATATTCTGGCCTCCTTTTGATCTGCGTGAACCACCCTAATCTTATCCTTTGAGACAAGAAACTTCATCATCAGGTGGGGAGTCGAAACTACTGCTTCGAGAGTGTTAAAGGATGGTTTTCCAAGGACAATATCTTGTGATAGACTGCTTATGCGAGATGAATTCAGGATCAATTCTTGGCATGTATGAGGCAGTCCAAGCAAATAAGTTTGAATTCCTTTTCAATAGTTCCTTTAACTCTTGCTTGACACTAGTTAGTAAGTAAGCCCCAATATGAGTTACTTGGCCAGGTTTCGAACCTAAAGAAATGGGCTGCAATTCATCGGTTGGTTGAGGTTGGTCCTGTTCGTCGCCTCTTGGATCGAGCTCAATCATGTTAACATCATGGAATGACCATTTGTTGGACCGATCTACATGGTGGGCTGGGATTTTAGGCTTCAGTTTCAGACTCTCATTATAGCATATTCTGGCCTCCTTTTGATCTGCGTGAACCACCCTAATCTTATCCTTTGAGACAAGAAACTTCATCATCAGGTGGGGAGTCGAAACTACTGCTTCGAGAGTGTTAAGGGATGGTTTTCCAAGGATTGCATTATAGGGAGTGTGACAGTCAATTACTAGATATTTGACCAAGATAGTTTTGAGTAAGGAACCTGTTTCGAAGGTTGTTCGGAGCTCAATGTACCCTTTTACGTTTACCTACTCCTCGGGAAAGCTTATCAAACTTCTGTTGAAAGGAGTTAAGATGTCTTCTAGAATTTGAAGTCTCCAGAGGGTGGACATGTATAGGATATCGGTCGAGCTCCACTGATTAACCAATACCCTTCTGATATGATAATTCTTGACTATTATGGAAATCATCATTGGATCGTCCAAAATTTCATCTAGACCAATGAAATCTTTATTCGAAAATGAAATTACTGGTCCTTCATCGTGCTGTTTAGCTTGAAGAGGAGGTGGATGACTTATCGACATAATCGCCCTGAGATGGCATTTTCTGGATGAACTCAAACTTCCACCACTTGCAAACCCTCCAGCTATTGAATCGATCATGCCCCTTATTACGTAGTCTTGAGCATCCGTGATCATTGCAACCACTTTCCCTTTTCCTTTTGGGCTCAGGTTCCTTCCTCTAGATTGGTTTCCCCCTTCAGCTTCTCTACTTTAGCTTCTTCTTTGATAAACGTAGTTTTCAAGATGTCCTTTTTGGATCAACTGCTCAATTTTATCCTTGAGGGTGATGCATTCTTCAGTCATATGATTGTATATCTTGTGATAGTCACACCATTTACTTTTATCAATGTTGGACAATATCCTCTGTTGCCCTGCATTTTTAGGTTGTTGAATGATGCCCGTGTTATAAACCTCCCAAAAGATCTATTCTCGTTGGGTGGTTAGCGGGGTGTATACATCATATTGAGGCTGGAGGTTACTTGAAGTAGTCGAGCTATTATGATCAAATCGGTTGGATCGCGTTTCTGCTCTCATTGGTCTTCCTATTTGGTTTACTTTTTTGCCTTTGTATGATCGGTCTTGGAAAGTCGGGTGAATAAAGATATGGGGATTAACCCTGGTTTCTCTACTTTTTGGCTTAGAGAATTCCTAGTACGTTTGTTTTCTCATAGCCGCTATTTCCTTTATATCGATGTATCCAATAGACCTAGTCCTCATATTGTATAGGTCTATGGGTGGTTTTCTAGCCAATGAATCTGCAAAGGGGTTTGGTTTCAGGATGGCTATGATGGCATACAAATATACAACAGGGTTGAGATCCCTTATTTGAACTACTTCCTCACCGAATCTTATCATGAACTCCTTCAGCGATTCATTTCGTCCTTGTTTTAGGTTGATTAGATTGGCTGAAGTCTTTTGATGAAATTTGTTAGTAGAAAATGGGTGAGGAATTTAGCCGAAAGTTTCACAAAATCATATATTGATTCAGCTTCAAGGGTTGAGAACCAAAGTAGTGCCAGCTTTTTCAAAGTGGTCGAAAAAGCTCTGCACTTAATCGGGTCTGTCTCACTACTCAAGAGCATCTTCGAGTTGAACATGGTCAGATGCTCTTGAGGATTAGTCTTCCTGTCATAGAGTTCCATGGCCAATAAACGAAAACCCTCCAGCAATGGAACTAACATTATGAATTTAGAAAATTGGTGGTCTACAGTGGGTGGAGGATAGTTAGTTTGTCGTCGAACAATTCTGCTCGAAGTATTTTGGACCTAATTTTCTGTGTAGCGATGGTTGCCTTCGGCCTCCTTCCCCAGTTCTATACGTTGCGGCTCCTTGTTGGCCATCGGATCGATTCTGGTGTGAATGTCACTAATGACCTGCATCAAGACTTCAATATTGTTGGGCTGAGCATTTTCCTAGTTTGTTTTGTTGTTGACATTTCTCTGGTTAGTGGCCAAGGCTGGTTGTGTGGGTGATTTGGTGATTTTCAAGTTGGTCGTGGTTTACAAGTTGGTTGTGGTTTGCAAGTTAGTTGTGGGGTATGACAGTCTTACCAGAGCCCCACGGTGGGCGTTAGATGTTCTGAATACTGGCTGAGACCTAGGTCAGAAGGCAAAAAGGACTCACTGGAGACCTATAAGGAAGGCAACAGTGAGGGCAAGAGAACTTATGTAGGTCAAGAAATTGGTAGGATCGTATGCAAAGTTAGTAAGTTGAAGTGTATGGATAAAATATGAAACATGTCTGGCCTAGGCAGCTAGGTCGATTTACATAGGGCACTAGAGGACTGACCCTCCAGCCCGTTCAGGCCATTAAGGACTCTGGACGTTAGGATTATGTTACACTTGGCTTTTATGGTCTAAAGCTATCAACGACCATTGGTCTTTATGGCGCTAAGTGATTGACGACCGTTGGTGGGTTGTATTATGCATGTGTCTATCGAGCTATTACCCATTCAAATATAGGTAGGTCAGATCTTGCTTATGGGACTTCGATTGGGTTAAGCTGGATCTTTCTAGGCTTAGCGATTTGAAATGGGCCTACCTTGTATAAATGTTGGCCTTGTATGATCAGTCTATCAAGGTCTACTTCAGCTATGATAAGCCTATTATGTCTTAGGTCTAGACGATCCACAATCCCTTAGCTTGGTCAACTGTAAAGATGAGCCGAACTTATGGATGACCAGGATATCAATTAGGCCAAGATGGTCCAAGTTTTGATTGGGATTGTTTTAGTACATTAACTTCAACAAATTTCTTTTGCTGTTATGAGAATGATATTTAGTTTTTTCTTTATATTTTTTTTAATTTTCAAGTTGCAGCCTTGAATGCATTAAGGAACTTCACTTAGAACAAAAATTCAAATAATGTTAGTGTTCTTTTTTATTTAATCCTTTAATAGTTGTAGCATACAAATGGTTGGAGTATCATACCCACTCTAATGTTCTACATATTTAGAAACTTTAACAAATTGTCATGATCCTAATTAGTTTATGGGATGCATTTAAACTTCTTGTTCTATAATTATTTTGTTTTGTTTTGTTTTTTTTATATTTCAGGGGAAGAGGGACAGGGAAAAGACTTTTCCTGTAGCGGGGATTAGGGACAAGCATAGGGAGGGAATAGATGGCAGGGATGAGGGGCTGGGAGGCACTCACCGCTCTTGCCAAGCACAGGTGCCATCGCTAAATAATAATTATATAATGAATAAAATAAATAATAAGCAAAAAAAAATTTAAAGATGCTAATCTTTCATTTCTTTTTCTTGGCTATAAAACTAAAAAAAGCATACTGACCATGGAACAAATTGAATTTATAAATTTGACATTAATTTAAGGCTTACTAAATTAGCACATGTGTAATTCATGTACAAGTTACTTGAGATACATATGCAAATAATATCAAAGAGAATATTGCACGGGATAATAATAGGGATGGCAAAAAAATCCTGAAGTCAGGGATCCTCATGGGGAATGCCTTATTCAGGGATTTTCTCCCCACGGGGATGGATACTTGGTGAAAATTGCCTCTATGGCTGATTTAGGGATGGGGGACAGAGATCATATCTCTTGCCTCGCAAGGTTCGTGTCCATGCTAAATCAAAAAATAGCCTTAATGATATGTAATTATGTATATATGTATTAGTATCTTTGTCCCTTTTAGTCATTTCATTCTTAATTAATATGTATATTAATTTGTAAATCTCATTAAGCCCACTGCTCACATCTTAAGTCATAACCTAACCTCAGCCTTATCTCATTCCCACATCTCATATATATACCCCAAGTCATCTTCTTTGAAAAAGCCTTATTGTGCTTGCATTGTAGCCGTCTGTTCGCCTGTAACTCACATCACTTCTATCAACTTTTTGACCAAATTACCCTTAGTGACAAAACTATTTACTAAATTATCATACTTTTCAAACTATTTATCAAAATGTCACACTTTTGGCCACGTTGAAATTTTTTATTATTTTACGTTCCACGTAGATAGCACCAAAGGAGATGACACTACCAATAAGAAAACGCCAACATGGTTGGCACAACACACGCAGTAATGCAAGCAAGTATGGCATTTTCCACGTGGTAACGTCACATGTGATGACGTTACTACGTGGGAAATGCCAGTTATGTTGGCGTTTTCCTATTTGATAACCTATTTAAGCAACTCTCCTCTCCTTCCTCTGACCACTTTTTTCATTTCTCAAAATTTCACCTTCTCTCTAGACTTTTTCTCTCTTTAAACTCTCTCCCAAACCCTCCTTTGGCTGTAGCTTGTGGGAAAAACATTTGGATCATCATATATATAAGTATTTTTATTCATAGTTAGATTATTTTTGTTGTTATTGTTATTACTGAATATTTTTATTGTTAGAATTATTGCTTATTTTTTTAGGGTTTTTATATTAATTGTGTATTGTATATTTTTTATGGGTCACTAGTTTTGTTAGTTAGGAGGTTTTTGAATTTTGTTCATTAAAAAAATTAGTAGTTTGAATATTATTAGGGCAATGACAATTTTTGTACTTGATATATGTGGTGAATATGTAATTTTTTTATTGTTTTCAATTGATTAAAATTGTGAGTTTATTGAAATTGAAATTAGTAGCATATAAAAAAAATTCTTATGAAAATTAATAGTGTGAAGTCATTATTATGGGTAGCAATTTTGTTTCAGTTGATACATGTCTTGATTGATTTCATACTTGTTGTATTATTATTATTCAGAAATTTAAGATGGAAATATACCTTATTGTTCTCATTTACTATAATGGGAGAATGTATGAAAGTGAAAAAGGTCTAATGTATGAAGGTCCTCGCCCTAAGTCTATCTTGATTCAACATGATACGACTTTTGAGCTTCTGAAAAGGAGAATTCATTTAAAATTAAAGCTCCAAGAAAATCAAGTTGTGTCCAGCGTTGTGTATAAATTTTCACAATGGAGCAATGTACTAAGATGGATAGGTCTTCCATTTGAAGATGATGAAGACGTTGCTTGCATGATAGATTGCTCTGATCAGCATCCGAACTTAACTTCCATGGAGTTGTATGTCGAGATAGAAACGAGTGAGCATAATGAGCATGTTAAAGCTCCTTCTGAAACAGAGTTACAAGCTGGTCCTTCTAATCTTGCTGAATCATCGTACCCTATCAACACTCAATTCTCTATGACACATGCTGCTCTCTTAGTACAATCTCAAGAAGTTAGTACATCTACAATGTTTGAAGGGAGATCATCTAAGTTGGACTTTGAAACTGATAACTCACTTATGACAAGTGCATTATCTGACACAAGTGATGATGAAAGAGAGATGTCTGAGGGTGGGGGTTTAGATACTGACTTAGAAGAAGATCAATCTGGCCCTGAAGTAAATATATTGCAACAAGTCCCTCTATTGTTAGTTGCTCCTGAATCTATATTTATGCCTTCATGCCCTCAGTTTTCTGAAATCAATTGGGATGTGTTGAGTACACTTGATAATCTACCTAAATTAGATTCTTATGGTATTTGGAGGCCAGAGCAAGAATTATATATTGGGTTGCAATTTCTTTCTAAAGATGCTGTCAAGTTGGCACTAAATCATTATTCCATTAGTAGACATCAAAACTACAAGGTTGAGGATTCTAATACACGAAGGTTAACTGTTAGGTGTCCCAGATATGCTGATAGTTGTAATTGGATGGTCAGGACCATTCAAAGCAAGAAATCAAACATGTGGCAAATTAACCATAGTGGCCACCAGCTCCGGCGATTACATTGGTGCCTGATTGTTAATTGTTTAGATCTACAGGTCGGCCCAAATCAACTCGACTTAGAAATGAGATGGATTGACGTGAACCAAAACTGGGACATAATTCTCGTCGTTGTCGTCGTGGTGGCTTGACTTCCTTGAGGAATGACCAAGAAGGGCCATTTACTTGATTAGGATATAAACATAATTATTATATTATAATAGATTACTATCAGTGTGTAATTGAAGATTTTCAGTGTGTAATTTGATAATCTACTTGATGTATGGATTTCAAGGATGACAATTTCTATTTGATTATTTATGTTTAACATTATTCTTACATGTGCTTTTAGCAGTGTCTTCTAATTGGTATTCGATGCACTCATGTTTAATATCTATATTCTTTTTAGGGATATGATTTTTGTCCAACCCAAATACATCCACCGTATGTCCACCGTATATTTGTGTGAGACAGATGTCAAATCAAGCTGTATGTGATTGTAGCATTTCTACGGGATACAGAATGAGTTTGTGAGTGGGTTAGATAAAAGTTGGAGTATAAAAGTTGGATGAATAACGGTGACTGTTCTTTTTATAGTATGTCTTATCATTTGAAGACTTACCCATTGTTCTTGTTGTTTGCCTAATTACAGCGTGAAACATGACATTTCACTTGCACCTAGGCCTAGAGGACCCTTCAGTATTGAAGTTGTAGAATTTTCATGTTTCACAACATATATGACAAGGAGACAAGAGGTGAGTATTTGCTTACATTGATTTAAATAAGTTACCATGTCTTGTTTTCTAATTTTTTGTACATATCATTTTGCACATTATATGGCAGGCCTATACAGATGAGATTATGGTGTCACTACCAGCTTTTTGTGTCGCAGATAGAGACAAAATACTGGCAGTGGTTCCTTTCATTTTTTTCCACATTTTTGAATGGTGCTAGCCAGATAGGGTGATGCGTCAGTTTGCTCTGGACCAACCAATACTAAGGAGACCGCACTAACCTAACGATTTACACTCAATAACATTGGTGGGAAAGCATGATGAGGATTGGCGAAACACGCACCTTGTACACATAGCCATCTAGGACATTCAAAGGGAAAAATGTGTTACTGGGAGGCCATTGGAAGCTCCCCTCACTGCGCATTCTGAGTACATGCGCTAGTACAAAAGAATTACCAGACGTTAAATTTCTCGTACTAGTACATCTATTGAGTTTGTGGTAAGCTATTTAGCAATATGTTATGCTCTTTGCTAAATGTATTTTGTATTGATGATGACATGTGTTATATCTGTGGAAATAAGTTTGCCCCAAATGGTTTTATATGTTAAGTTTTGATGATGACAAATACAAGACAAAAAGAATATCTTGCTTATACTCTTTGTTGCATTCTATATAGAGCATATCCATTAATATTTAATAAATATCTTATTTGGATGTGTCTATGAATGTCTTATATGCATGTTAAACTAACTAAAGCTATATATTTATGATTTATGCATATGAAGATATTAAATTATGTTTTTGGACTAACTATGCTTGTTTAAGTGAGTGATACATTGTAGGATAGTCCAAGTACCAATAGTGAGCTTGCAACAAGAAAGCAAAAGATCTCAATTAAACTCAACACAAAGGAGAATGTGAATGCCTATTTCATGAAGGTATTGATAAACATCGAAGTCATGTCAAAGACCAAGTCCAAAGGAAGATTAAATGGTATAGCTTATAGGATTTAGGGTCTTTATGTAAGAAGTCTTATGGATATCTCAAATATGTTTTTACAAATGGTTTTCCTATGATAAAATACCCAACAAATAAGTTTTGAAAAGTTATTTATGGTGGTAGTTTAAATTTATGAAAAATAGCAAAGTTTGAGTTTTGCAAAACTGACCTTTGGTCACTCTTTTAATCATAACTTTCAAAATACTTTGAATTTTGTTTAGAAACTTGTTTCATTTGAAAATAGACTCAAAGATTTTTCCAATGACTGGTCATTTGCTTTAAATGGATAAGAAATGAAGAAGTTATGATTATTTAAAGTCAGTTTTCAAAAGCTGAGTGGTTTATTCGAATAAATGGTGTGTTATTCGAATAACACACCACAGAAATCATACCAGAACGAATTTTTACTGGTTTATTCGAATAACCAAAGGGTTATTCGAATAACTTGACTCAGAAAATGTTGCAAAACGTGTTTTTAACATTTTATTCGAATAACTAAATGTTTATTCGAATAACCAAACTTTTATTCGAATAACATGACCCAAAATATGTTACTGAACGTGTTTTTAACGTTTTATTCGAATAACTAAACGTTTATTCGAATAACAAAATGTTTATTCGAATAAAAGGTTTCTGAAAACACTTCCTAATGTGTTAACAGTGATTTATTCGAATAGGACTTCGTTTATTCGAATAAACACGATCCAGTTCTACGCAACGGCTATTTTCAGAAGCTTTAAATGTGATATTAATTTATACCCAACGGCTCTTTTTCTTATACCACTATAAATACATGTTTTTGGGACATCTTTGACACACACCCATTTATCTGAAATGATTCCTTCTTGCTTTATTATGTGATACATATTTTACCAAATTTCCGTGCTTTTTTTAGCCAAAATTTGAGATATCCTTAGAGAGCTTCATAGAGTTTCAAATTGTATTATTTACTCTGAGTGAGAGTTTCTCTTCATCTATATTTCTATTCTTCTATATTGAGAGTGAGATATCCTTCAAGGTTTGTAAAGGGGGTGAAGTATCCCTCTAAGGTTTGTATAAGGGTGAGGTATCCTCATGGTGAGACTTTAGCACAAGGGTAGCGTTTCCCGTGTGTGAAAAGTGCTCTTTCATGTAACGTTTGCAAGCACCTATTGAAGCTTGTACATATAGTGAAAAATCTAGAATTGTGTTTCGGGGATCGGACGTAGACCACAAGTGGTTGGTGGTCGAACCAAGATAAATATCGTGCTCGCTTCTTCTTCTCTTTATCTCTTTATTTTATACAATTTATTTTATTGCATATTTACTTTTCGCTGTTCTTAAAGTTTCTTTTCTTCATCACGTTCCTTCTGTGCGTTTATTTAAATAGCTTAAATATTTATATTTATTTTAAGAGCATTTGTAAAAAAAAATTTATACCCAATTCACCCCCCCTCTTGGGTAATGGTTGCCATGACTAACAATATCTATCTCTTTGGATGACATTGTAGAGAACGTCCATGCTTCGGCTAAGAACCCTAATTCGAGATTTAGTATGGCTAGCCTTCTACATTCCATGGAGGAGATCTTATCTTCAGTGAAAGAGTATGATCGCATTACATTGGAGTAATTTCCTCCATCTCCTCCTACAGATGACATTCCAAGATCACTCGAGCAGTCCGAAGAATAGAGGATACTCCGTAGAAGAAGGACAGGGTTAAGGAGTACTCGGTCATGACTTCGACATTCATAGGCCTCTGATTCTTCATGTGTGCCTAGGACTCAGCCCCCAACCACTACTACTGCTACTTACCCACCATCTCAACCACCACCTCTATCTTATCCACCACCTGCAGGTTACCCACCATCTACAGGATACCCACCATCTACTTACACTTACCCACCATATCCTTTGACCTTTACCCTTTCATATCCACCATATATTGGTTACCCACCATATACTCACCCATCATATCCAGAACCTTCTTCTGATCCCCTTCACAGACCACCACATTCTGACCTTGGCCCTTCTCATTGATATAGTCATTACACTTAGATTAATTTATCTACCTTTTATTACATTTGCTTAATCTGGAATGACTGCATGTATATATACAAATGTTTCTGTAATGCATCTTATAGGTGCTCTATTGATTTAGAAATCAAAATATATATGGATATGTTTTATTATACAAGATGAAGTTCTTTTGAGAATGTCCAATTTTTAGGAGATATTCTATCCAATTTTTCATAGAATTGAAATGTTTGAACTATTAAGGTTAATTGATTTTTATAGGCTTTCTAGGCTGGTATTCTAGCCCATGAACCGGTCGTGACCCTGGTTTTGAGTGGTCACAAATTCATCATACGTTATTGTGACATACTTATATTATTTGTACTTTTTTTAACTTAATAGTAGGTTGCAAGTAAATTATAAAATAACTCTGTTTATTGTATTCTAACAAAGTAGTTGAATTCGGTAAAAAAAATAAAGAGAATAATTCTATTTGCATTTACATGTTTTAAAATAGTAGTGACGTACACTTGTAACGTCAACATGTTCAACGGTATTAGACCACGCACATTATCCCACGACAAGGTGTTTTGAATTTGTATGAGTCTGAAACAAACTTTTACCCAACAATAGACACTCATAACTTCAAGAAAAAACTAAAGAAATGTACATCAAGTTGGCCGTATGTGAAAATGTCAACACGGTTGGCGCAACACATGCGATAACGCCAACAAGGATGGCGTTTTTCACGTGGTAATGCCAGGCTTTACCGCATGTGTTGCACTAACTGTATTGACGTTTTTATATTGATAGCGTTAAAGAAAATGATACTATATACGTGGAAAGTAAAATAATAAAAAAATTTAACATGATCAAAAGTGTGACATTATGATATATAATTTGAAAAATATAGCAATTTGATAGATAGTTTTGTCACTAATGGCAACTTGGTCAAAAACCCCACTCCCATCTGTCCACTTGCAGATTGCGTCATGTCGTAGAGTCTTGACTTACAACTTGTGTTGCACCGCAATGTTGCTCTTGCCTCTTGATCGTTAATCCGCTAGCATCGTCTAGCCGTTGCAGTCCCCGCCACAGCGCCACTCCAGATCGATGATCCTCTTCGGTCCTCAAGTTCTCTTAACAAGAATGACAATTATTCTTATGAGAACTAGAAGGTCTTCTTGATTGCTAGTTAAAGTGAATCACGCTTGAGCCGTAACCATCATTAGTTTTGATTGTGATTGTTTTAGTACATTAACTTCAAAATATTTCTTTTGCAGTTATGAGAATGATATTTAGTGTTTTTTCTTATATTTTTCATTGTCAAGTTGTAGCCTCGAATGCATTAAGGAACTTCACTTAAAACAAAAATTCAAATATTGTTACTGTGCTTTTTGATTTAATCCTTCAATAGTTGTAGCTTACGAACGATTGATACATCATACCCACTCCTATGTTCTGCAAATTTAGACACTTTAATAAATTATCATAATCCCAATTGGTTTATGAGATGCATTTAAGCTTCTTGTTCTTGTTCTGTAATTGGTTTTTTTTTCTACATTTTGTAGTGCCCCCAAGGATTTGCTAGGACTTGGGGAACAAGAACAAGGATAAAAATTTTCCCATAATGGTGATCAGGGACAGGGATGGCAGAGGGAATAGATAGAGGGAATGGGGCAGCAGCCCCATGTGGGCTCCTGATAATAAAATTCATTAATTTTTAATTTATCCAATCTGTTTATATTAAAATCAATTCAATTCATTCAATTAAAATAAGATATCTTATTAGATTAGATTTAATAGATTAAATTTAATTATAAATGGTTAGTAATCTAACCAAAACATATATTGGATATCCAATAGATATTCAATTAAAAATAATCCAATAGATATCTAATATATTTTATATATATATATATATATATATATATATTAGAGAGAAAACATATTTTAGAGAGAGAATAATTTTTTTAAAGAAGAAATATTTTTTTTAAAATGAGTGGGTTATATATCCATCTATTCAATCCATTAAAATGGATTAATGGATAGATTGAATATCCATCCATTAAATTGGATCATGAATGAATTAGATAATATTAAACATTTTGTAATGGATCTTAACTAGATTAATGGTTTATTTTGAATTTATCTATTACGATCAATCCAAAATCAAACCAATTCATCCATTTACCACCCCGCCATCCTTAGATAATAATCTTATATAATAAATAAAATAAATAATAAGTAAAAAAAGTTTAAAATTGAAAAAAACATACTAACCATGAAAACAAACTAAATTTATAAATTTGACATTAATTTAAAGTTTACTAAAGTAGGACATGTGCAATTCACATGCAAGTCACGTGTACAAATAATATTAAAGAGAATATCGGACGAGACAATAATCATTTAATGAATAAAAAAATTAGAAATTTTGTGTCTTTAAATTTAAAGAGATTATAATTAATTAAAATTTTATATAATAATTAATTTTAGAATAATAAACTAACAATTAAAAAATATATATCAACAAAAGTAAATAGACAATGCATTTGATGTCAAAATGATAGTAATAACAAATTTAGATAGTAAAATTAGAATTGAAACATAAAATTTTAGTTTTAATCATAATTTTCTCGAGTTAAAATTAGTATAGAATCTTAAATTCTATATTTGAGGTTGTCAAAGAATTAAGATAAGAAATTATCATTCTAAATTCAATTATAATTTTATTATTTAAATGTATGATCTAAAATATTAAAAAATTATTTAAAAAATTAAAATTAATAAAAATATTCATACAATAATATTTTTATAATATAATAGTCATATTTTTTCATAAAGAAATTTTTCATGAATTTTTTAGAAAAAAATAAATAGTTATTATAATAATTTTATATAAATATAAAAATAATTTTTTATATAAATATAGAATCTCAATAAATATGATTATTCATAAATAAATGTGGAGAGAGAGAGAGAGAGAGAATTTAATTTTAAGTAATGGAATTAGTAATTCTTAAGGTATAGGTTAAAAATTGAGAAAGACTTAACTTAATTTTTTTTCAATTTCATGGAATTGGTTTATGAAATTATAATTCTAATTCTAAGTGACATTCTAAACATAAAAATTAGAATTAAGAGGTCCAATTCTAATTTCAAACTTTAATTTTATACTTAATTGCAAGAGTCAAACGAGTACTAATAGAACAAATTATCACCAATGAAAAAATAATTGATGTAGTCCAAGTGTCTAAAACTTGTATGCTAGGTAGAAAAAAATTTCCTTGCCTGGTTATCGTATAAGCCTAAACTAATCTTGTTTGACATACTGAGGTTACCCTTTCTAAGGTTATGTCTGGATTGGTGAGATTGAGTGAAATGAAATAGAATGAGATGAGATAGAGATAGGTTCCATTGTTTGATTATGTTAAAAAATAATGGAATAAGATAGAAGTGGGTGAGATGGATTCCTCTTATCCCACAAAAAATTATTAATTTTTTTGTCTCTCAATTTTAGGGATATGAGATGAAATTATCTTTTTTATTATAATTATAATTATGATTTTATTACATTAACCCATATCCTAAAATTGGTGTATTTACAATAAAAGTAATTTAGAAAAAATAAAATTATAATTCTTATTATTTTATCTATTTTTTAAATAATAAAATAATAATTTTACTTCATTTTATTTCATTTATTTTATCTCATTCTATTCTATTCTATTAATTATTAAATATTCAAACATAACCTAAGAGAGGACTAGCATGATTATCTCAAATGAAATTAATTTATGCCTAAATAATGTGAGAATACGCGAGCAAGGAAAAAAATAGCATGGTAGGAAGAATTTGAATATTGAAAAGACAACATTGCTACAAATTGAAATTTATTCCACAATTTTATTTTTTTATGCCAATTTTGAAGTTAATCTCCCATAATTGCATCGTACACATATTATGATTCAGAATATCATATGATAACATGTCCTTGCAGCGTCTAACAATCAGACTCTTCCTTAATATTCATTCTATTATAAATGAGGGTACGCTCTGTTAAGAGTGATATATTTTTTTTTATCTTACCTTCTTTTTTCTTGAGAGTAAGAGATTTTTTATGATATACTTTTTCTTCAATAAGAGATTTTTTATAATATTCTTTTTCTTCAATTATTACATATCATTTCTTCTATCTCAATTTTTCTTTTAAGTTTATTATCTCTATTTACTTCTATCTTCCTTATTTTTTTTCTCTTTATCAGTTATAAATCAAATCTTCTTAATAAATTCTCAAATTATTTCTTATATATTTACTTAATCAAATCTCAAATTTCTATGAATAAGAGCATGTTTGGGACGAATTATTTCCGTCCCAACATATGTTAGTTTGCCCAACTTAAGTTGTTGCTTGTAATAGCAATATGTTTGGATATTTTGTAGGAATAATCAATAGCTTTTATTTGTAGAAAAAAAGTTGTTAGAACTCAATAAAAAATTTGAACTATTTTCATAAAAATTGTTGGAATTATTTTTAACAGTGAGATATAAATATCATTTTGTCATCAATTAAATAATTTTTTAATCAATCAAATAATTTTATTAACCATTCTATACTTATTTTAATAATTTGATACATAAAAATAATTTTTTTATATCATCTAAATGAAACAAATTAACTTAAAATCACTTTTAACTAACATATCAAAACATAAAACTTTTTTTACTATAATCGATTATAATAAAAAAAATTTATACAATAATCGATTATTGAAATAATCTAATTTTTACAATTATCCCAACACACACACCAAATCTTAAATTCAAATACTTTCTAATTTCTTTTTTAAAAAAATATCTTTTAATATAAATATTATGCACCTTTTTTTAAAATTTTCAATATCATTCTTAATTTTAAATTTTAAAATTCTATTTAAATTAAAAAAAAAAATCACATAAGATGCACGAAGAATATACTAGTATTATATAGATTTTCTAGTGGAGTTCATTCATATTTTTAAATAAGAACTTTGTTTTGTATGATTTTGTTGATATATATTTTATAAAATATTGAAATATTAATCTAATCAATAATATTAATAACATTATTGATATGAGAATTATTGACAATCAATCATGATCATAATTAATTTTACATTCACTTTTTTAAACTGAAAAGCACAAGAATTTTGAGCTTAAAAAATTAATTTGGATCAAAGTATATAAGTAATATAATTATTTTAAATAATGATGATATAAACTAAAAAGTCATAAAATTTAAATTGATTATGCATTTGTATCGATTATTTACTACCGATATACTAAATAGCAAGTTTTTGTACATTGCACGAGTTGTTTTAAATTTTATATTTATAATAACAATTTTAAATTTAATAGATAAATATGTAATACATGTTTAAATTAATTAATTTATTTTATTTGAAAAAACTTAAAAGAAAAATATTTTGAAAATATTTTAAATTTAATTTTTTTATTACTATAAGCTTCTTATCTTATAAAGTAAAATATAAATACTCATAATTATAACTCAATCTTGTTTAATTAATTTGCGACAACATTATGATGAACTTCTACTTTATATACATAATTTAGTATAACATGTAAGATATGTAAATAGAGTAAAAAAGAAAAAAATAATTTTAATTTATTTTGACATGTTAAATTTCTTTTTTATCACATGAAAAACCTACTCTTTGTCTGTTTTTCTATTTTCTATTTTTATAATAATTTTCTTACTCAATCGTAATAAGTGTGTGTCTATATATATGTGTGTCTTAATTTTGACCTACAATAACTTCAGCGGTTGCTAAATTGCATTCGTTACATGTAATATATGCGGCTTTGTATCCGGCATCTTGAAAATGTTCACCTTTTCTTCAACTGCCCTGCAGCAGTGCTGCCCTCTTATCTTCTATATGCGAACTGCATTCCTACGTGTTCTGACGTAATTTTATTTTTTAATTCTATATTTCTATTATAAAAAAAGTGTGTAAAGACATCTTAAACTTTAAACTAATTGTAAATAATTATCTTTAACTTCAAATTTATCCCAATTCATCCCTAAACTTTTACTAATATTTCAATAAGTTCTTTGAAGTGTTAACTCTCTAACAACAATCTAATCCTAATCGAACATCTTCATTAAATTCCATCTCTTCATCAATTTCGTTTATAAAAAATTCATTTTATCTAATTATATGAATTTTTAATTGAACTATTACCCCATTTCAAAGTGAAGAAAGTTCATGAAAGACAATATTCAATTTCTCAACAGCAATAATAACCCAAATGTTAACATCAATAAAATGAATTTTTATAAAATAAATTAACAAAAATGAGATTCAATTAAGTTGGATGACCAGGATCAACTTGTCGTTAAAGAATTAACACTCCTTTAGTAAAATGACCTGTTGAAACATTAGTGAAATTTTAAGAGTTAATTGAGATAAATTTAAAATTGAAAGTGACTATTTACAATTGACTTAAAGTTTAAGGTAGCTTTCTACACTTTTCCCTTCTATTATTTAAAAGTTTCACTATTCCACCACCTTATATCCTTTTCAACAACAGAAAATATCTATAAATCCGTAATTTCTTCATTTGATGTTGTATTGCAATTGAAATTATCTAACATGTTGAAATGTCGCATTCATATATTTGATGTCTTTTATTACTAACTTCCTATATATTCATTTTCTCAAGGCATAAAGTCATAGTGTGATACATATGACCTGCGTAGGAGAAATATCCGACCCCAGCTATAGCTATAAGAATTTACATTTTAGAGTACACCTTACAACTAATACTTACAAGTTACAAGCATATATACATATATTCTTTCTAGACATCCAAAATATTATGTAGATATATTGTTTTATAATTTTAAAACCCAGTGACATAGTAGAAATATTGCGTTACTTAGTTTTCTTTCATCCTTCGTATTTTGTTTTCATTTCACCTAAAGAAATAATAATCATATCTTCAATAATCATATCAATGTTTTTAGAAGTAAAACTGATATGAACTCACCTTTCGCTGACTGAAAAGAATTATGCTTACATGTCAGATCCCGTTTGCGATGCATTTTCCTTTGACTAGCACGCAGACCAGAGGATTCAGACACATGACAAATTTATGCAACCACGAACCGCAGTATTTCATAATTCAATAATCAAATAAGAGGCTCTCAATGGTCTACAACATGCGCCACTTCCAAAAGGTTTAAATTGAAATACCAAATTTTATTACCAAAGCAAAATGTGTATGAAAACCTCAGCATCTCAATTTTACAGCAACCAAAACTTCAAGGATGAAAGAATCGTGAATCACTCCACAGAGATTGCCTCAAGCAACTTCTGGGTGTCTTCACTCACGTCCACATTCTCCATCTTCAATCGCCGTTGCATTGCAGAACTGGTCCTACCAGCAGCTGCGTAAGTTCTAATCAAGGATTCAAACACCTCCGCCCCTAGGGAATCCACAGATTTCTTCAAGATCTCTAGAAATTCTTCTGCACCATCAACATCCTTCTCTAGCTCAAAATGCCTCATCATAACACCAATGGTCTCTGATGACGGAACCCAATTCTCACCATTCCCTCTACCGATTGATATTGCTTTGGCTAGACAATCCACTGCCAACTTAAAGTCTCCTTTTTGCAAATGGTAACCCAGAAAGATATCCCAGGTTTTAGCATTAGGATTGGCCCCCCTCCTGCGAGCGCGTTCCTTGAGCTCCTCAGCCTTCTCTAGCATATCTAATTTTGCATACGCTCCTATTAAAGCATTTGCAACTCGAATATCATAAGTGGAGCAGCCACATTCCCACTCCCGGAAACATTTTTCTGCTCCTGGGAGATCTTTCAAGTTAATCAACACCTGAATCATATTCAGATAGCTTATGTTTGCAGTTTTAGGAAATGCCAGCCTAAGAGAACGCCAGACCCTATAAACCTCACATATGTTACCTGTTCGCCCATACAATGTAATTAGAAACTGATAAGCAGAAAGATCTTTGCAAGCATTTCTCTTCTCCAATTCCTTGAGCGCCACTTCTGCCTTCTCAAATAAGCCAGCATCAACAAAAATAGATGCTAAGTTGCTATATGTTGTCCAATCTCCAGTGACTCGACCATCCCTCCTCATCTCATCAATAACCCTTTCAACACCAGAAATATCATTAACAACAGCAAGAGCTCTCATCCAGACATTATATGTGTAAGAATCCAACATGATATTGCTAGCCTTCATTTCTTGTATGATGGATGGAATCTTTTCTGGTTGTCCTACTTTTGTATAAAGAGTCATAAGGCTGTTGTAAGGCATGGAACTTAAAGGAAGGCCGAGCTCTTTCATCTTCTCCATGAGACTTTCTGCTTTTTCAGTCATCAATTCCTTGCAGTAACAGTTGAGAAGGGCACCATAACATAGATGATTTTTTACTGATTCAGGGAGATTAACGAAATAATTTTCTGCAGCAGCAATACCTCGAGCTTTTGCAAGCAGATCAAGATGTATAGCATGGTCACTGACTGTCTTGTTCATGTTCCTCTTAGCCATGGTTTCTGATAGCTGTGACACAAGAAAAAGAGCATTTTTACATAAATAAAAAGGAAAACAATAATCTGCTAGCTATGATGTTTAGATTTAGAGCTTGCATAGTTTTGCTCTGGACTTGCACGCTTAATCAACAACACACTATGGAATTCAAATCAGAAATAACACAACTCATTACTCAAATTTTTATTTTTATTAGGATATTTTCATGTTCCTTAAAAATATGATGAAAAGTTTACGAGTCTTTTGTTTATGTCTATCGTGTGCTTGTGTGTGAGTAAGTTACCTGCCAATTCCTATCATTAGTTCACTACCACTCCTTTAAAAGACTGTTCCACGACCAACAGAACTGCCTTTGATGCATCCACATTCATAAATAATAACAACATCAATATCATAATTATTCAAAATCCAAAGCTAATAAACAACTACATTAATATCAGGAGATTCAGGACCATCCTTTTTACCCAATCTCACTTCCAACACACATCAATTAGTTAGAAAGTTGAAACTAACACTTGGAAATCGTATTCAAAATGTCACCTGCAGCCCATTACAGCATATAATAATAAATAATAATAATAATAATAATAATAATAATAATAATAATAATTCCTGCTGCATACCAGATTCAAACCCAGATATTCTTTTAAAAAAAAATTACAAGAAACAAAATTTAAAACAAGGAGTAGATCCATTTTGGTCACTGATCATTGACATGCTCTGTTTCAAAACATTAAAAATTCAACATAAGCTAGAAATTGTTTACTTTTAACGACCAAATAAAGTAAAATAAAAAGAAAAAGAAAAAAACCTTGACAGCAGGTTGGTATAGCTTGCGCTCGCGAAGCTTCTTGAGGGAGTCGCCAACCTCCCATTTGTAAACGCGCTTCCCGCTCTTGATGAACTGGTTCAGCTGCTTCCGAACGCTGAGCTCAGAGGAACCTTCCTTGAAGAGCTTGACGTAGAGCGCTTCATCCAAGTACTTCTTAGAGCGCTTCACCACGCTCTTGCTACGACCGTACTGTTGCATCACTGACATTGCGAAATTGCTGTTGCTGCTTCTGCTACGCGCTCGCAGAGATTGGAAATGTTCACATTCGAAGAAAGCAAAACCCAAAACCCTACTGCTCCCGAGAAGAACGTGAAGAAGAAAGGTGTGGAGAAAGGATTGGGATGAGGGAGAGTTAGCTCTCAAGGCCCAAAGCCCCAAAATGGGTTGTGTTATGGGCTCGACTTCGGATCTCGTCTCGGGCATGAAATGAAAAGTTGAAATTGATGCTAATCTATTCGGGAAAGTGTTGTCACAATCAAGCTGATTGGCCCAATTTAATTTGACTGTAATTTTGTTGACCCAAAAAAAAATTGAGTGTAATTTTGGAATGTTAAAGTTTTTTTTTTTGTTTAATTATGTGTTTTTTTTTAAGTGTTTTGTTTCTATATCCAAATAATGAAGGTGAAGGATGTATGGATTAAACTTAATAGAGGGACTAAAATATTGAGAATTTCAATTTTTAGGAATCAAATTGATAAAATTAATCTGTAAAAAATTAAATTAATAACGGGTATATTTTTTAGTGATTAAAATAGGATTTTATTCAATATTTTTCTAAGTGTGTATATAAGTTTTTTTTCTAATCATGACTCTGTAGCTTTTTTTTTTTGGGCCAACAAACGTTTATTGATTCATAAACAAAGGTAGTAGCCTGCTTTTATCAGATAAACTAATATAATAGAACCTGATCAATGAATAAGATAAAACTTAAGATTTATAATCAACAAAACATTGCAGAACTAAAAAATCACTAGAACAACGATGATTTTGTATCACACAACAAATAGACAATAGTACACAAGTGAGCTCGTTAGATCTTTGATCTTAGGACTGACAGTATTTAAGTGCCCAATTGCAGTAATACGAAGAAGGGGTGATTGATACAAACATCTAGACATCAAAGCAGAACAGCAACTATGCACACAATTCCAGTGGTCCAAATACGGGAGTCCCAAGCCCACTCTATGATACACATTAGTTCATCAAAAAAATTAGAACAACTATGCATCCCAAACTTATACTTCATTATGTCACCACTATCACTTCCACTCAAACAAAAAGGAAAAGAAAGGAAATAGAAGAAGAAAGAAAAGACTCCCATAAAAGAGGAGGGAGAACTCTCACAAAAGAAGAGGGAAAACTCCAACAAGAGAAGAAGAAGCTCCCAAAGGAGAGGGTATTTACAAGGAATGAGATCACCAAAAACCACCATGGAGGGGAAGATTTACCTCCATATGGCCGGTGACCACCCTTAAAAAAGGAGACGTTTTGCTGTGCGACACTCTTCTGAATTAGGCTTTCTTGCTAAATTATTACAAGGTGACTGGACTGTGTTGCTTTCTCATGCAATTCGAGAGGGAAATAAGTCAAGGACCATTTGGAAAATCTTGGTCATGCAAGCTCCTTTGTTTACACGGCGTTGGATGTTGCTCCTCAGTCTGTGTTCTTTTTTTATGTAGGAATTGTAGGGGTGACTACACCCCATATGGTTGTGTAATTTTTGGTTTTCTTTGGGCTATAAGCCTTGTTTAGTATCAAAAGGAAAAATAAATCTTTTTATTTTGATTGTGTGGCATAATAGATTCATGAAAATTTGTATAATTTTTTTGGTACAAAAAGATTTGTATAATTTTATGTATCTATTAATAAACATAGAGTCAAATGGTAATTTGATAATGTCCAAGTTAATGCACAATAATTTATGTGAAATTATGTATCTATTAATGGTCGGAGATTCGAACTGCATATCAATCATAAAATGTAACAATTTGAAATATGACAGGCGTAAGTATTGAATTGAAACAATTTAACAATGTGTTAAAACATTTTATTATAAAAGAAATATTTTAAAAAAAATTCTTATATTAATTTCTGGAAAAGAGTATAAAAGCCACCCTGAATTTATACCATTTTATAAATTATTACCATAAACTTAAAAATTTTCTTTATTAATTCCTAAATTTTAATTAATGACCCAATAAATCCTTTCATTAACTTTCTATTATATCACTAAGGGAGATGTCACATGACATCATCTTATTCATCTAAACTCATTAAATCTAGACCGTTAATTTTTTTATTCATTAAAATCTTATTTTTTTAATTATATTTTACTCTTAACAAATTAAATAAAAAAACTAAATTATTTTAAAACAAAAAACAAAATTCATTTTTATTGCTGAATTAATTAATTATTAATTTAGTTAATTATCATAATCTTATTTTAAAAGCTGAATTAATTAACACACAAACAGAAATCAAATCACCATTACCATGGCATCACCATCACCAACACCACTTCCACCCGAACCAACAAAACCAATGCTACAGAAACCACCCGGTTACAAAGACCCCAACACCCAACTGGTGATGGTGAAATCGTTGGCATCGCGGAAACCGGTCCTCTCGCCATCCCTCCGGTTGAAATCGAAGCATCGTGGGTGTTGCTGGACATGCTGTTGCACTTGCTACATCTTTGTCCTCGTCCTGATCTTCATCGTCGTCATCGCCGCTGGCCTCATCTACATCGTCTATGACCCTTCCTTGCTGAACTTCTACCTGGGGTCGTTCCGGGTTCCTAAGCTGAACGTCACCAAGAAGGACGATGGCGTCTACCTGGACGTGGAGAAGGTAGCGGGGATGGAAGTGAAGAACCGAAGCAGCAAGATGGCGTGGTGTTTCGAGGAGACGAGGGTAGAGGTTTCGGCGGAGAATAGGGACCTGAATCTGGAGTCCACCGAGGTTTTGGGTTCACAGTGAAGGAGAAGGAGAGGACGAAGTTGAAGGCTGAGATGAGGGTGCAGGACACGGCCTTGGATGAGAGGCAGAGGAAGAAGCTCGTGGGCAAAGAGTTGGTGTCCACTGTGAAGGTTCAAACCAAAACAAGTGTGTGACTTCATTATTTTGTTAATAAATATCATTTAATATTTTTTAATTAAACTATAAGACATTTAAAACATAAAAAACGAAATTTGTTTTTTGTTTAAAATACTTTAATTTTTTATTTAATTTGTTAAGATTAAAATATAATTAAAAAATAAGATTTTAACGAATAAAAAAATCAACTATCTAGATTTAATGAGTTTGGATAGGTAGGATGATGTCATTTGACATCTCCGTTAGTTATTTAACAGATGATTAATAAAAAGATTTATTAGGTCATTAGTTAAAGTTTAGGAATTAATTAAAAAGATTTTTAAGTTTATAGTGGTGATTTGCAAAATGTTGAAAGTTCAAGGTGGCTATATACTCTTTTTCATTAATTTCTTATTACAAACTTTTTTAGTTAGTAAAAAGAGTTAATTTTTTTTCCTTCAACAAAAAATAGGTAATGGATTTTACCTTGGATTAATATTTATATATATCTTTTTTCGTAAATAATATTTATATATATCTTTTGTAAAACAATAAGGAGAAAGAAATAGAGTAGCTACGCCCTCATAACTGCTTGGAAATGGCCTGGGCTGTAGCGTACAACTATAAGAAAATATTGGTGGCGTAGCTACATCGATCACATGCCCACCAATATTTTCTTATAGTCAGACCTAATCCTACCTCCTTACAAGTTTTAATATTTGGAGAATAGTTATTAAAGTCAACTCAGATCGTTCAGATGAACAAATTTTCTAACTGGTCTTAGTTGGGTGTTTGATCAGAAATGCAATTAAACTGGTGTCAACTCGATGAGCCGAACGTGTTTAGGTGATATTGCTAGGTTTATGTAATTAATTTTTTTTAAAAAAAAACTTACACATCCAGTCATAGACATGCTACTTTCCAGTGAAGATAAGGCATTATTAGTCTTGGTCCAAAAGGATGCGCTGCTTTCCTATGAAGATGAGGTCCACATAGAGTTGTAGGATGGTGATGGATTTTGCAAGCGGTTGGTCTTGAGGTGCCACTTGATGTCCAGGCTAACGACGAGCAAGGAGGCGATGGATGTTGAAGAGCTAAGTGTCAATGATAGAAGGAGTGTTGATGTTGAGGGAAATAAATGTTGTATTGTGGAGCAGGAAATATCATACTACAAAGAGTGATTTTGTAATATGAAGAAGGGGATATAGTGGCTATGAAAGCACAGGCTAAAGTAAAAGAAAACTAGAGTTTTTGACTTTTAGTAGTGTGGGGATTTGGTGAGTCCATCGGATAAGTGTGATCATGAGTCAGGTTGGGTTGTAGGGAAAATCATGTCTAAACTGTTAAATAGACTCGAGTTTGGCTCAATTTGATTCTGACAAATAAATAGGAAAAAAAAATTCAAGTTGAACCAAACCAAACTAATCAAATCTAAGTCAGTTTAGTTCAGGTCATTGGGTTATGAATTTTTTTTTTATCATTCATAAAAATTAAAAATCTAAAAAAGAAGTAAGAAACATGCACAACAATAGGGGTTAGGGGCTCTCAATGGGGTAGGTATGCTTTTTCACTGTTCATCTCCAAATTCCAATACACTATGCATACCACTCATTTTTTTCTAAAGTCATTTCATCTTTTTATGTTAAAGTCATTTGATCATCACTGTTCATTTTGTTCCTAATCACAGTGAAACATAACAAATGAGAGGTAGAGACATAGAGTCGTTGAGAATAGAGAAAGGAGGGGTTCAACTTCATGCAAACAGAATGAATAGAGATTGAAAAGAAAAAAACTTGGTTGAGTTATGAAGGTTGATATTAGAGTTGTTGGCTTGAGTATAGAAGACTAAAAGCAAAATTGCCATAGTTGTGAGACTATGAGGAATTGAGGGTGAACCACTGAACTAGAACCACCAGAAGCAATGCACAACACCATTTCATCAAAACTCGAGGCACTTATATTAGAAAGAACCATGCGTGAAGGACGAAGGCACTAGATTAGTAGAACCGTGAAAAGGGAGGGTGATCGGCAGAGACTGGGTAGCATAGGGTCACCGTTGATGCTAGCGTGGCAAAAGAATGAAGAAAGAAGGGTGACGGAAAGGACTGAATAAAGGTTGTGGCAATATGCAATTTGATTATGACTTAGAGACTTAGAGTTGAGGAATTTCTCTCAACTACAAAATGCACAACTTAGGCAATTTATAGGGTAGTCAAGTCGGGTTCATCAGTATGAGAATTTATAGACCTGATACCTGAATTGAATTATATTTGGATTCTTAACAAGTTTACTCGAACTAGCCCGACTGCCCGGCCTAACTTGGAATTTCGTCATCGGATTGAGTTGGGTTAACACTACTAAAAGTTACAAGGATAGGAACAAAATTTAGTGACAGAAATAAATCCATTACTATTAAGGACAGAAATTGTCATGAATTTTATATGCTTATGATGAGTGTATATTTCTTAGATGTAGCGATGGAATTAGAAACGGAATTAATTTGTCATTAAATTATTCGTGACAAATTCTGTGGCTAAATCACTTTTTTCTTGATAAAACAAATGTTTTAGTGCATGAAATATATAGTGACAAAACATATTTCGTCGCTACTATTTTTTCTATAAAAAATTAAAGTTTTATTATTAAGTATTATAGAGACGACGTAAATCCGTCAGTGACCCTAATTTTATTATTTAAAATCTAGTTTTATTAAATTACATAGGAGTGACGGGTTATATGTCATCGCTGCTTTGGCTCCATAAAGGAAATAAACATTCAAATCTAGTTATGGATTTAATCTATGATAAAGGTTAGACTATTAAAGAAAAAACTAAGAAAACATTGGACTTTTTTATCTATATTAGCAAAATTGCATTGAGAAATAATTAAATATACTATTAACTACTAAAGGTAGTATTACATTGAAAACATAATTAATTATATTGATACCTTCCTTGGCCTAGCTTATTTAGCAAACAAGTTAGGTTTAGACTTTTAAAAAGACTTATTTAACTAAGTAGGCTAAGGTTGTCACTATCCAAACTCAGGGGACATGACCAACACATAAGATGGACTAGCCAATCTAGCAAGTCTAGTAGAACCATCACACATAAAAGATTTGATATATAAATCCTATAGAAGTTTCGATAGAGTTTCCTCTAAAAGTTGGACATCCCCAAAAGTACCACATCCTGTTAATCTAACAAGTTCATATACATATTCAGATTTTTCAACAACTAGAGCATATACATGATGCTTAACAAAAACATATACATATGATCATTCCAATTGAGAATGCACAACAGAAGCTAGATCCTGCCTGTAGATAATGGAGCACCTTTAAAGATTTATACATTGATCTAAGTGTACCAAAATAACAAAAGACAAGTAGCAAAAGAAGTTAGCCACACTAGCAAGTGTTGGGCTCATCAAAATATACAACTCCTATCAAGCTGAGGAGCCTGAACCCTTCTCAATACTGGAATATGAAAAACATAGAAATAATGAAGTGAGTCACAAGACCCAAAAAGAGATAATACATCTATAACAGGAATGAGACAAGCTCATGCACAAGTTTTTCATTAATGATTATTATGGAGGAATAATGTTGAATTAAATTGTACAAATCCAAATAATCATAAACCATAACCATTCACTAGCCATAGGATCAAAAGTATCAAAATTTACTAAGTGTATCATAGTATCATACTGATATTAAAACAATATGTAAACTAAAACTAGATGATAGGTCTTTAATTCGTAATCACATACATGCTTGCTTATCCGAGAGTTTACCAATATCGCATGTGTACTAACACGTTGGGCTAACACCACTTTTGTTAGCTAGGGATCGAATACTAGCACTGTCAACCAAATACTTTGGGCTACCATCTGCCAACTAGGGTATCTATACATAATGTACTAAGGCTAACACCTATTGCCGCTAGCTGCAACATCTGATCAAAGTTTCCTCCTAAGAAAATAAACTTCTATACTCTCATAAATATGTGTTAATGTTAAACTTCCGTAATTCTAGAAATATATTTCATGTAACCAATACTTAGAAAGTCCAAACTTGGATCACTAGAAAAACTGAAAATATCATTATACTAATTTCAAAAGTTCATTTGTAAGACCCAATTCACTTTCATAAGCATTCTTCCACATTAACCAAATTTTTAAAATAAAGACTATTTTTTCAAAGGTGCTTGTCCAATGATTTACCAAAACTTTTCACTAAAGGAGACGAGGAGTTTTCCAAACCATTCATGAGTAATAACTTTGAGTTCAAACTTGTTGAAAATCAAATAGCTTTATGTAATAAAATGGAATACGAAATTATAAGGCTAGACCCATATCGATAAACAAGTAAGGAAAGTATAAAGGCATAAAATATATCATAGGGTATATTATTAACTCATAATACAAGCCCAAAAAAAAGTAGGTCTAATTTTACGGCATTGTAGAACCAACGATAGCTACGGGAGGAGCCCCTAACGAATCTAAGACCATAATCAAAGTATCAACACTTATAACCATAAAATAGTCAAATATTACATCTAGTCAAAGAAAATTTCAAATCAAACCCTAAGTCCTAACAATACTCCCTCAAATTTGAATAACCATTACAAAATCTAACTAAATCCATGAAATTAGAGAAGTTGTGACCCTTATGATTACCTTATAGAGCCAATATATGAAAGAGGAAGAAATGAGTGGCTTGGGTCTCACCCAAACAACAACTCCCAATGTTGAGAAACAATAGCAATAACACCTCAGTTCATATAGAACATAACTAGCAGCTCAAAGTAAAGGATGAATAGCTAGGAATGGGTGATCGATGGTGGGGACGTGAGGGAAGGAGAAGAAAGATGAAGGGAGAAAGGGGAGGTCCAAAAATGGAGTCTTGGAGGGGGGTTGTGTGGGTTTGGATGAAATATATTGAGTATTGGATGCTTCCTCAACACTCTTTATATGGAAAACTTACTTATCATACTACTTATTTATATTTCTTTATTTTAAGTTAATGTCATGAATTTTTAAACATAAATGTAAATAAAGAAATGCCCCAATTTGGATTTAATAAAAATAAGGAAAATTATAATTTTTTTTGTGACACTAAACTTTCATTAGTTCTCACTCTACCCCCTTAATTTTTTTTTTGGTGACACTAAACCCCTGATCTTTTAGTTCAAAGTGAAAGCGTGCCTTTACTTGTTAAGTCTAAGATTCGCTGACGCACATGACATGCACATGTTATGTCCTCTTCTCTAATGAACAGATTCTGCCATCAATAGCCACCTTTATTGTAGCCAATCTTGAACTAATTTCTCCAACTACCCCCACACACCAACACCAACACCCTCCAACACCCATAGGTGATGAGCTACAGCAAAGACCAGGCAAACAAAAGGAGGAAGACAAGCTAGACCCATCATCTATTGTGCCAGGTTACAATTTCTCCTCTTCACTCACTTTATTATTGGAATGTTTAGGGTTTATGTTGGTTACCAATTGCGATTCAAGGGTAAGGGTTTAAAATGTAAGCATTACAATGTTGGATTGGGGTGGATTATGAAAAACGTTGTAATCCTAATTAATCCTAACTTATTAAGGTGTATGCATAACCATAGCTGAGCTAATGTGTTAATTAAAATTTATAACTGATCCTAACTAATTAACTTTAAAATTTGGTAAGACACTAACTAACTCAACTAACTATACAAATAATAAGTTAACAATTAGAGTAGAATCAAGTAGGACCAAGAGGCTGAATATGGGTGAGTGTATTGGTGATATTTTCAGTGGTTTGGGAATGGTTTTGAGTTAAAGTTAAGGATGATGAGGTATATTACATTAATCTATAAGCATAATTGGTATGTCAAAAGGAGTCAAGTCCCTGTAAGCTTAATATTTTGTGAAAAAAGACTTAATATTTGACAAAGTCAAATCTTTGTATATACGTATATGATTCATCAATCAAATCAAATCTGAATTTAATTAGGAAGAGGATAATTGAGAAGTGGCCTAATACCTTTTGTTGTCTATATATGCCTATTCTCTTTTACAATTTACAGTTAGATTCTAAGGAGACAAATTAGTGGACATGATTTTACTATCTTGTCTTGAGAATTAAATGGAGGTGTGGTGTGTCCTGTGTACTAGTTTCTTTAGTAATCTATACACTTTCAATTTATAAGCAATGTTGCATTTTGTTGTGTAATGGTGATTTGATTTTTGTTTCCTTTACATAGATCGTAAAGACTCTATTCACTTTCACTTTTGCTACAATGCTGCATTTTTTAGGCTGATATCTCTCAGCTTGTTAATTAATTTCAAAATGTCTTTGCCAAACAAAATGTCCTCATCGGATAATATCCCATTGCAGAGGTCTATTTATATCCTCTCTGATCTTATAGATGTATGAACCCCTTAACCTAATCTAATTATATTCCTCCTCTATTTATGTCCTTTTGTTGCATTTTGGTAATATATAACTTGATTTATGATATTACAAGACAAGGGTGAATTGCCAAAGGAACTTGTTATTCAAAATGGCACCGATCTTGGACCAATTCTACATTTCCCATGACTATGAAGGCAATGCCAACCTGATTAGGTTTGATAGAGCTAGTGATCAAGGGTTCTTGACCACTGGATTGAGAGAACTATGACAGTTCTATGGCCTCCAAGGCAACTGTTGGTTGTAACAGTTTTATGTAGGAGAGGATAAATTTTATAAGAAGATATATAGAGGTCAAAACTAGATGATGAAATCAACTATCCACAACTGATTTCATCTAATACTAAGGATTCAGCTAAAATTGAAGATGCAGTAGAAATTGAGGAAGAAACTCCTTTCTTTAAAGTGATGCTCAACAAGTCAATGGCAAGATCAAAGCAATTGGTAACTGAGTGTATTACAATTGATCTAATTAACTTTCCTTAAATTAGTAGTACATGTTTGTTACCTTTTCCCAGCAGTGGATGGTGCATATTAAAAGCAAGTGGACTTTAAGGCTGAATGGCATAAGTACCCTTGTTGACCTCCATCAAACTAGTACTATACCTCAAGAAATAAAAATTATGAATGGATGGAGCTCATTCTGTGAGAGTTATGGGCTGAAGGAAGGTGATGAATTGAGATTCAAGTTAGTTGCCATAAAGGAAGGAACGCTTGATATGGTGATCATCTACAGTTACCAAAGGCAAGAGGATGCCATTAGTGCTAAAGAGGAATGAGAAGACCTAGAATATTGACTATGTAATTTTGATTAAAATGTATAGGGTTTTGTGGGGAAACTAATGTAATTTCATTATGTAATTGGATTTTGTTGGTGCTATCTTTTATGTTTGACAATTTAGAATTGGTTAGGTGCCTTTTGGACAAACAATGTGCCTTGTATTATGGCAACAAAATCTAAATGGATAGTACTTTGTATTTTCATTGCCCAGATGATGTTTTGAATTTATTTATAGCTTGACTGGTTAGATTTGTGTTGGATCTGCATTTTGTGTTTAGGTGCTACATGTGATTAGGGTATGTTAAAGTTGCATCACATTTGGATGCAACCCACATCACTGTATGTCAAAGTTGCACTCACGTTTTGCAACCTGCCAAGCCTATTAAATCATGTCAACTTTGCACTCACATATCTCACATTTTGCACTAAGATACATGATGAAGTTACTATAACAAAAATTACCATATAAATCACTGTTATTAACAAAATTAAGCTATAAAAATCAGAAATGGTTCATCAAGAAGACCAAATTACATTGACCAGTAATGATTTAAGTTCTATAGCACATTACATTGAATTATGTTGATTCATTGCTAAATACAAATGCATTTCCCAACATGTTATAAATATACCCAACCCAATCACAAAATTCATACTAAGATCTAATCCAATTATCTCCTACTTCACCATAATCCTTTGGTCAAAAAAGTCAATATTTCTAACTATTATATAGTAGCAATAGCAATAGTAGTGTTGCTGCTTTTCTGCTTCTTAGGCTTTGTTCATATGTAGGGTGCTATTTTTCTTCTTCAAATGAAATTGGAGATATCTAAATATCGATGCATACAAACCATTAGATGGAATAAGTTTAGTACGCAGATCAGAAAATCATGTTAAAAAATTATACACTACAAATTAAATACTTACCTGCATATGCCACTACCCACATAGGACCCTCTCCCCATTTCTATTTCTCCTTGTCTTTTAGGCTTGATTGAGTACTTTCATTCTCCTATGTGTCCTTCTAAGCAAAAGTATCATTATTAGGCCCTTCTAATCCTACAAGCATGGAGGCCTCAAACTACACCATTCATATGGTCACTATTACTATCATAACCACCTTCAAGCCCTAAATCATCTTCATGGTCACCAGATTCATGGTCTAACTTTGTTTGCCATCGACTATCATCTTCTTCTTTCACCATCCATCTACTAATGCCATGATTTCTTCCACCCCATCACTTTCATTATGCTTAATTTCACCTAGTGAAAAATATTGTAACCAAGGACCTATTCTAGCAACTACAAACATAGCCCAAATGCTTTGTCTATACCTAGCATACACATTAATCATTGCCATCACATGACTATTATCTTCTATCCTAACTAACCCATGATCCAAAATTAGTCCATAATTTGATAATATAGTTAAGATGTATCATTGTACCCAATTTCAATAACTATGCTTAGTAAGTATTGAAATGTTGTGTACACTGGGTCAATTAGAAGTATCATTTCAATATAACCACCCAAATAAACCCTCCTAGGAATCTCACTAAAAAAAATTTCATGATGCATCTCTATGGACTAAAAGCCAGACATCTTACGATAGCAAAAAAAAACACAATTCAATCATTAACATAAAAATAAAAAAAAAGTCAAATGAAGCATCAGTTTCATTAGCATAGTAAAAAGGAAAACATGGGGGAGCTATTGAAGGACCACATGCATAAAAGGGACAACAAGAACATAGGTAAATTGGAGAAGAAACTCATACCTACTAAAGAAGCAACTAATGGGGTAGGGGGGAGAGAGAATGGTTTCATTAGAGAGGAGGACAAAACATGTGCATGTCACGTGTGCCAATGGACATTAGACTCAACAGATAAATGCATGCTTTCTCTTTGAACTAAATGATAGGGGGTTTAGTGGCACAAAATTTTTTTAAAGGGGTTGAGTAAGAATTAATGAAAGTTCATGGGGTAAAGTTTAATTTTCCCATAAAAATATAAAATAAAATAAAATTCTTAGGAATCAAAAGTCAAAACATGGGCTTTAGTTCAAGATTTCCAAATCCGAGAATTTGAAAACTTTCCCTCTTCAAATTGAATAAGTTAAAGGGTTTCAAGAATTCATTAAAAATCATTTTGTAACTTACTAACATATAAGAATCAATTACTGTCAAATTTGGTTTTAAAAAAATGCATATTTTATATAATCCTTCATATAAGTGTTAGGTTCTAAACTTGGAAAATTTTTTGGACTTGTACTGTCTGGTAGTCACCAAATATGTCCAAATGGACTCAAACAATTTTTAGAAAGGTAAACTTAACTCAAATAACTTCGTGGATGGAATGAGGTGGCTCACAAGGTAAAGCATAATAGGCCATGCTCGCACAATGATATTCACATAATTTAAAAATTATATATTAATATAATATAGTTTTATACATAATATAACAATTTATTAAAGGTTATACCTATTTTAAAACTAGAAAGTTAGATTTTCTTGATCTATTTGTAGACTTTCATATAATGTAGGTCATTAAATAAGTTTTTAGGTTAGACAAAGCCTTTGTGTTTCCATAAAAAGTCTAGGATGAACCTTAAAAAAAAAGAGCTTTTTTTTTTTAGGGAACAAGCCAAGCTAAGGGCTACATTTCTCAAAACAGGCCTAGTGTAACACCCTAAATAATCACGATAAACTTGTAAATGGTTGCGAAGGTAACTTAATACTAGTTTGTCATGCCTGTAAATTTTTGTGACCGTCTGAGCACGTTTAGTCACTTTGTTATAACTCTATCTGAAATATAATTGTTTTTAGCCCCGAATTTAACTAAAACAGCTTAGTTAATGGAATTAAGTGTGGAGAACTTATTTCTATGCCACAAATGTATGGACGTAGATGTGCTTAAAGTTTGAGGTTAATCGGGGTTAGTTTAACATTTTTAAGCATACTGGTTGTGTGTTTTAATGTCAGATTGACTCCCAGCAAATATGAAAAATTATGGAAATGGTGAAACAAGATTTTTTTATGAATTTTAAGATTTATTTAAAACTTGTTGGAAGTTAAAAAATTGGATTTGGTGAAATCCAAGTATTTTTAACATATCAAGGTATAGCAGTGTAGTCACTTAAGTGACCAAGTGATCACATGACTAGGCTTGTTTCTACCTTGGCCTTTATAAGTCACCAAAGTGAGATATTTTCTCATTTCTCACATCTTTCTCACAACTGCAGCAAGGAAGCACCAAAGGAGAACCAACAAATGAGCTATAGGAGGTCCATCTTCAAGCAAAGAGGAGGAAGAGCTTAGTGGTGGAGAGGAGCTGCTCTCAGACTTCATTTCTGGCCATTGAGGTAAGGGAAACTTTGTTTGGACAACTTGTTTTCATTTTCTTCATTTGGGTCATGAGGGGCTTAATGAGGAAATGGAGGTTTGATGAGTGATTTTGTGATTCTTCAGTTGAATCTTGATGAGGATAGTTTGGTTGAGTAAGAAACTGATTTGTGGATGTGTTAGGATGAATTTTCATCACTTGGAAGCCTTAATTCCCATTTAGGCCAATTTTGGGGGTTTAGGTTAAGTTTGGATTTTGATTTACAAAGTAGTTTGATTGACTAAAATCAAAGTGGAATAAGAGTTTCTATGTGTAGATGAACCTTGTAGAAATTTGAAAATCACTTGGAATAGAGTTTTGAGTAATTAGAAGAGGGTTTGGTTCCAATGAAATAGTACCCGTATCTGAAGAATTCTGTGTTCTGTTATGCACGACGCGGCATGGCAATGGGAATGCCGCGGCGTGGTGGAACAGGGGATATGTACCGCGGCGTGGCACATGTTATGCCGTGGCGTGGGCATCTTTTCCTACCAGTACTTCAACCCGAGGGTTGGGTGCCGCGGCATGGCACATGGGGTGCCGCGGTGTGGGTGCCTGGAAACAGCTATGAGTTGTGTTTGATGTCATGGAGCCTTCCAATGGTATAGTTTCTTCTTTTATGTTTCTTAATGAGTATTGAGACTCTAGTAGGAGTATTTAATGAAGTGTGAACGTGTTGAATCAAATGGATTTGTAGTGCTAATTATGTGGGATAATTAGGCATGACTATATACATATGTTGTATATTATGATGAATTGAGGAAATGAGCTTCCTTAAGTATTAGAGTTACTTATGTATGCTCTTTTAAGGGTGTTAAAGTACTTTTAGAAGTATTTGATGAAGTGTTTGTGAAATGAATTTGAGATGCATGTAAATCAATTGTGATGCTAATTATTGTAAGTAATTAGTGATTGTGCCGCATGATGAGATTGTGAAACATATTGAGGTGAATAATATCTTCTTTATATTGATCGAACCATATTGAGGTGAGTAATATCCTCTCTATGTTGTTGAGTAAGGAGGTGAGTAATATCCTCTTTATATTGATTCAACAATAAGGTAAGTAATTCCTCGTTATGTTGAGGTAAGTAATTCCTCATCATGATATTTGAACAGTGAAGTGAGTAATATCATCTGTATGTGTTAATGAGTAGTGGAGTTGAGTTATATCCTTACTATGTCTGATAATTCATGACATACCATAACATATCCTAGAGTAGTTGAGGTGCGTAATATCCTCAATACGTCTGAGGGGTCATGACATTCTTTAATTTCATTCACTTTTAAGACTTGCATAGACAAAAACATTAGACATAATTAGGCATAGCATGACAATTGTATGGGTGATTGTCACCACGACATGAAATCATGACATTGCAATTGTATGGGTAATTGCGCACTTTTGTGATTGAAGTGTTAACTTTATGGTTGTGTAATCTGTATGATTGTATAAAGTGCTAGTATTGGAATACTTTTATTGAGAATTACGATTTCTCACCCCGATTATGTTTTCATGTAAATTCAGGTGCAAGTTCTTTGAAAAGGAAAAAGAATATGTATGAGGACTAGCATAGTATAGATACTGTTTTTGGACTGAGCTTTATATATTTTATATTTGCTTAGTTTGTTTTGAGTTATGTATAACAGTATGGCCTTTTATAGCTGTGAAGTATATATATAACTATAGAAAGAAAGAATGTTGGAATGTATGAATATTATTCCTTGAATAAATTATGTACAGAGAATGTTACAATATATAGGCTAAAGGCATTGATTGCTATCTTAAAAATAAGGGAGAAAAATCAGCCCTAATAAAAATAAGAATAAAATCATATCTGTACATATCTGATATAAATGCTGATATATTACAACGATATATTACAACACTCCCCCTCAAGCTGGTGAGTGAATATCTATCATTCTAAACTTGCAAGTAAGACCTTGAAATCGCTCTGTGGGAAGCCCCTTAATGAAAACATCTGTTAATTGGTGCTCTGAAGGGATGTACTCTGTAGTTATAAGGCCATCATCTAATTTTTCCTTGATAAAATGGCGATCAATCTCTATATGTTTTGTTCGATCATGTTGAACCGGGTGGTAAGCAATGCTGATTGTAGACTTATTATCACACAGTAACCTCATAGGAGCTTCATACTTTATTCTGAGATCATCGAGTATGATTCTCATCCATAACAGTTCAAAAATTCCTTATGCCATGGCTCGAAATTCAGCCTCTACACTTGACCTCGCAACAATATTCTATTTCTTACTTCTCCAAGTCACCAAGTTTTCTCCTAAAAACATACAATAACTTGAGGTAGACCGCCTGTCTACAATGGACCTGGCATAATCTGCATCTGTATAGGTTTTAATGGTCAATTTTTGTTCTCTCTGAAATAGAAGTCCTCTTCTCGGGCTTGTCTTCAAATACTAGAGAATTCTATTCACAGCTAGCATCTGTCTCTCACGAGGATCATGCATGAACTAGCTAACCACACTAACAGCATAGGCTATATCTGGTCTAGTGTGAGATAAATATATCAGTTTTCCCACAAGTCTTTGATATTATGCCTTATCCACCCTTAGGCTCTCCTTATCGTTTCCAATCTTATGATTTTGTTCAATAGGTGCCCCTATGGTTTTGCAACCTAGCTTACCTATTTCCTTAAGAAGATCTAGGACATATTTCCTTTGGGAAATAAAGATACCTTGTTTGGAATAGGCAACCTCTATCCCAAGGAAGTACTTCAACTTTCCCAAGTCCTTCATTTCAAACTGTGCAGCTAGTTTTTCTTTTAGGACCTGATTCTCAACCTCATCATCACCGGTAATGATTATGTCATCAACATAAACTAGAAGAAGTATAAGCTTGCCTTCTTTGGAATATTTTATAAAGAGGGTATGATCTCCCTGACTCTGCTTATAACCTAAGGACACCATAGCATTGGTGAACCTCCCAAACCAAGTATAAGAAGACTGCTTGAGTCCATATAAGGCCTTCCTTAACTTGCACACCATATTCCTTCCACCGGTTGGTTCATATCCTTGTGGGATGTCCATATATACTTCCTCTTCCAAATTCTCATGGAGAAAAGTATTTTTAACATCAAATTGGTGCAAGTCCCATCCAAAGTGTGCTGCCAAGGAAAGAATGATTCTGACTGTGTTCATCTTTGCTACAAGGGCAAAAGTTTCCTCATAATCAATCTCATATGTCTGAGTGTACCCTTTTGCAACCAGCCTTGCTTTTTACCTGTCTAGAGTACCATCAGACCGATATTTCACTGTGTAAATTCATCTGCACCTAACTATCCTTTTATCCTTTGGCTTCTCAATAATTTCCCAAGTCTCATTCTTGGTCAAAGCACTCATTTCTTCATGCATGACTTGAACTTAATTCTTATCCACTCATTTCTTCTTGTACTGAAGTGAGGACTCTAGTAAAATCAATTACTGAAATAAAACTCTGATGCTGTACTGATAGGTTTTTAGTGGACACAAACTGAGATATAGGGTATTTTGCATAAGTTCTTCTAGATTTTCTTAAGGCTATTGGCAAGTCATCCTGGTTAGGTTCGCAAATATTATGTAAAGGACTATTCAAAGGCTCAGAATCAAGAATACTTACCTCTGATTCGGGTGATTGAAGCTGCTGTTGGACTAGGTTTTTGATAATACACCTGCTTGTATCGATCTATAGGAACAAATAATGATTCTTTAGGTATCTCTGAAGTACCAGAAGATGATGCAACATCCTTCATTAGAGGAGGGACAGATGACTCAATAGATTCAGCCAGAAGAAGAACAAAAGATGACTCAAGAGACTCAACTTCTTGACCACTCTCCCCCCGAAGCGGAGGACGAAGGTGAAAAGACTCGGATTCATGAAAAGTGACATCCATGGAGACATAGACACGACGACTTTAAGGATGATAACATTTGTACCCCTTTTTGTCTGGTGCATACCCTATGAAGATACATTTAATAGCCCTAGGATCCAACTTACCACGATGTTGACTATGGACATGAACAAAGGCAACATAACTAAAGACACAACATAGAAGATTCCTCATGGTAGGAACGGAAGGGAAGAAAGAAGTCATGAGTTGCACAAGACTAAGACCATCCAAGACACGGGAGGGCAATCTATTCATCAAGTATGCATCAGTTAAGACAGCTTCCCCCCAATAAGACTTAGGGATAGACATTTGGAATAGAAGTGCTCTTGCAATTTCTAGGAGATGACGGTTCTTCCTTTCTGCAACCCCATTTTGTTGGGGGGTATCAACACAAGTTAACTCATATAACACACCATGTTCTTTATGGAATTTTATGAAATATTGATTCATATATTCCTTACCATTATCAGATCGTAACCTTTTTATAGATTTTTCAAACTGGGTTTGAACCATGCGATAGAAATTCAAGAATATTTGAAACACTTCAGATTTATCTTTCATAAGAAATATCCATGTGACCCTAGTGCAGTCATCAATAAAAGAAACAAACCATTTTGCACCAGATATATTAGAATTAGAGGAAGGTCCCCACACATCAGAATGAATAAAATCAAAAGGTTCAATACTTTTATTATTACTTGGAGAAAAAGTTGTGCGATGGTATTTCACAAACTGACAAACATCACAAAGAAAAGACTCAACAGACTCATTTTTAAACAATTGTGGAAATAACGACCTAAGAAGACTGAAAGGAGGATGACCAAGGCGTTTGTGGTGAAGCCATATCTGAGATGCAGCGGAATCTGAACTTGTCTCATGACTGGATATGGACACCGTCTGACTGGTACTACCATGAGTTCGACGTAGAACATATAACCGTTCCTGTTCCTTAGCAACCCCAATCGTCTTTCCCGTGGTAAGATCTTGAAGCACACAATGAGAAGGAAAGAAGGTCAATGTACAATTTAAATCTCTGGTAAATTTATGAATAGAAATAAGGTTATTTGACAAATGAGGGACATGAAGCACATTATGTAAAGAAGGAAAGTTTGAAGTGAAATAGTACCACATCCTGAAACAGGGACATAGGATCCATTAGCAACCGTGATGTGATGCTTACCAGATAATGTAGAGTAATTGGAAAATATGAGGGATGAGGGGTCATATAATCAGTAGCACCAGAGTCAATAATCCAGATATCCTCAAATACAGTACTAGAATCATTAAAGGATAATGAACTTAAATTCTGACCAGTCATGGTTAGAGAACAAGTTCCAGAAGGCTTACTCATAGAATCTAAGAGCGCGCGCAAACGATCCATCTCGGCTTTATTAAGCGCCGGAATTGCCTCCCCAGATGGCCATGCAGATACCTATTCACCCTCAATAACCAAGTCGGATACTATTTGATTAACTTGCCTTTGTTGACTGTCTTTAAAACCCCCAGAGCGTCCAAGAACCTTGCCTCTACCATGGAATTTAAAGCAAGTATCTTTAGTGTGACCAGACTTATTGCAATAAGGACACCAGTACTCGTCACGTTTGGTGGATGACTTCCAAGAGGATGATCTAGGCTTTTCAGATGAGAACCCACTAAGAGGACCTTTGCCAGTGGCCAAAGCAGAACCATCACTTGAATTACCATTATTCAACATGATAGCCCGACGACTCTCTTCCCCCCTAACTGTGTAGAACACCTCGGAGAGAGAAGGAAACTTGTCCTTACCTAAAATCTGAACCTGAATAGGATCATACTCAGAATTCAACCCAGAGAGAAACTTAAAGACCCGTCCATGCTCAATAAACTTGGTTAAAGTAGCAGAATCCTCAATGCATTTCATATTTAAATCCTGGTTTTGATCCAGCTCAATCCATAAACCATTTAGAGTACCATAATAATCAGTGACAGAAAGAGATCCTTGCTTGGTATTAAAAATTATGTTTTCTAATTCATAACACGCAGCAATATCTTGTTTCATAGAACAGGTTTGACTCAAAATATCACAAGTTTCATGTGCAGAAGTAAAAAACATACAATTCTTACTGATATCTGGTGTCATAGAGTTCCATAGCCAAGTTATAATCAAAGAATCTTCATCATCCCAAATTCCAAATTGTGGGTCATTTGCCTTCGGAGGATCCCTGACAATATGTGACAACTTCCGACGACCCTTGAGAGTGGTGCGAATAACCTGGGCCCATTGGAGATAGTTCTTACCATTGAGGTGATAAGAAGAGTGTAAAACTGGAAGATCATTTGGATTTAGTGCTGCAACAGCAACCGGAGGTGTTGGAACGACAACTGGAGGCGGCGTAGTGATGGTGGAGGACTAGGTGTCTACTGTAGACATTCTGGTTGGACTCGAAAACAGTCAGAAATGAATGGGGAGGAGCTGACGAGCAGAATGGAAGTGGTCGTGCGGTGAACAGCGGCGTGGAGAGCGGCGCGTGAGTGGGTGGTTTGGGGTGGGCTTTTCGGATGTGGCTGAAAAACCACCGACAACTAGTCCGGTGAGGGCGGTGAGACAAAAAACGGCGGCAGCGGGTGGCAGGTGGTGGTTTTAAAGCTCTGGCAGCAATAAGGCTGCAATAGGAGATAACAATAAGGTTGCTCAGCAGAAGGAAAAATAAAGGCAAGCCTTAGGAACGACCTAGGCTACTGATACCATATAAAAAGAAAGAATGTTGGAATGTATGAATATTATTTCTTGAATAAATTGTGTCCAGAGAAGGTTACAATATATAGGCTAAAGGCATTGATTGCTATCCTAAAAACAATGGAGAAAAATTAGCCCTAATAAAAACAAGAATAAAATCATATCTGTAGATATCTGATATAAATGTTGATAATTACAACGATATATTACAACAATAACTGTTGGTACGTGGCTCTCCATAATTGTTTATTTGATATAAATGTTATGGGTTTAGTTGATGTATGTTTTGAAGTAGCATAACTAGTATTTGTTATACTCATATATGTCAGATATATCAGAATAGAAATGTTAGGATGTTACACCTAGACCTATTCAGGCAAAATCTAGCCTAATATAACTTATTTTAACCCTTAATTATTAACTATCAATTTTTAAATAAATAACATTTTTGGTTAATAATAATTCAAATTCATTATTAATAAGATTATAAAATAAAAGAAAACCCACAAGGGGAGGACAAAGGTTTGAGCCCTAGAGACACCACTTATGAGAAGGGCCTAACCGTATCACTTCGTGCTCAAAGGAATTATTCTCACATCCAAAGGGTAGGAATACGCTAAGAAACCACAAAAAAGAGTAAATATTATAAAAGTTTTATATGTCATAAAAAGTCATTTAATATGTTAATATATATTAAAATAAATTTTATATTTTTACTCTATTTGCACAATTATATGCAACCAAATATTGTCAAAAGATTTTTTAAAAAATTGATGCAATACAATCAAATTAAAAAAGAAATTTAATTTTAAAAATAATATTAATATTGTTTTAAGTAAATATATCAATAAAATTATAATGTTTTATTCTTTCCTTGTCTTTTTCCCAATGTGCGTGCCCTAACCCCATAACTCATTCTCCCCCTTTCCTTTCTTCCATATTCTCTTTCCCTCCACCCACTAGTGCCTGTTGTGCACACCATTTTGAAGTCCTGCCAGTTACCCACCACAAAGTCACACTACACGAAGTTGACATTCTATGAGGTACTCTATCTTTGTGTTTCTCTTTCTTTGTATGTGTGCATGTTTGTAGGGATGGAAAATAAGTTAAGTCTGTGTGTGGGGGGAGAGGGGATGAAAATTGAGTTGTGGGTCTATGTTAATGGCTTTTTAAGCTTTTAAGTTGCAAGTAGTTAATATTATTTTATTGGCAAATTAATAAGGACATTGTGCATCACCATGAGTGCACAACATCATTGGCTAGTTCATAGGGACATTGCGTTGTCGATTACTGAAGTTATTATGGCTGCCTTGATGAGTTCCCAATTACTCATTTTTTTAATCAAAGGTACTTGTTTGAACCTATTTTTGAGATCCTAATACAAAGGGAATTTGGACCACTAAATTATGACCCATTTTTCATCATTTTCTAAAGTTTTGTTCTCTATTTTTTTTTCATAGAGGATTAGGTGGTCTATTATTTATCATATCATAGTAATTATTGTTTAATAGAATGAGTCTTTGTATCCCCATTTAAATGTTAGCTAAAACAGGTTATAAAAATTATATTTGATTATAATTTTCTTTTGGCTTCCAAACTGAGATAATCATTATGCTACATGTGGTTCTTCTAAAAAACCAACATATTCATATCCTCTTAAAATAGAAAATTTGAGGAGGGATTCTCAAAACACACCAGAGGCTTAATCCCCACTATAGCGCATAAGAAGAGATTGGTGAATAAGTTCCAACAAATTCGTGATTCATGCTAATTACATTTATCTTCACAAAATATTACTTCTTAAATATTTCTAGAACAAGTTGAATAAGGATCCATGGCACTGAGTGCTATTCACTCGGCTTCACATGCACAAAGGAAGTGGATCACCAACAAAATGCAAAACATGGTTAAGTATAAATGCTATATAAAAGCTATAATAAAACTTTAATATATGGTTAAGTCAGTTTACAAGCATAACTATTTATTAAAAATTGTATTTGTCAGGATGTGTACTAGAAACATTTTAGTGAGAGGGACTCACAGCGACCATCGGGGAGGAGAGCCTTCACTCTGACAATACCAAATACTTGGATATTGTCGGATGCATCAATAAGAAGAAACACATCTTCGGATTTGGGTCTAATGCTACTCATCATACATCATATTCCTGCACAATCGTCTAGTGTTGTTCATAATCGAAGATGGAAGTCATGAGGAGTTTGATAGCAAGTCTCACTACGTAGGTAATGGAACAAGACTTAATCAATACAACCCTACTGCGCTTGGACATGTATGCTAGTGGCTTGTATGCTACGGGCGGAGGTCAGAACGAGCCACTTGGTGATAAGGATGAGGATGATATGGTTGAGGATGAGGATGATCCTTTTCCTCCTAATGTTTGATACAATGTCTTCATCTTTGTTTTGATAAGGACAACTTGTATAACTCAATTTGTATTTTATTTGGTCTTTTGAAATACTTTTAGTTATGTAACTTGACATGCAACTATGATAACAACATTTTTGAATTTTTGAATTTTTTTGCTAGATTATGTATTAATGTATTGTTGTATTATATACATGTTTAAATTGTATAATGGGATTGTTAAAAAATTAAAAGAAATGGTTTAAAAGTTTTAGGTCATCAATAATAAAATTTATCTGCTGCTAGTAGGGAATATATTTTACTTTCATTTCAGCAACGAGAGATATTTTGTTGCTAAAACGATATCTAAATAATACTATTTAAATAATCATAATACTTTGATTACTAATGTGATTTAACCATTGCGATGGAATATTTTTTTTTTTCATTACTGACAAAACACTCATTGCTATTTAGCCATGGAACTCAATTTTCCATCGCTAGATAATTTACCACTAAGGATTCTGCGACGTTCACCATTCTGTGATAAATTTTGTTGCTAACTGTTACATTGACGAAATTTAATGGATTATAGACGGAACCACATCTTTTTTATTATATTATAATTGGGTTTGCAGGTTTAGCCAAACTTGAGGTCACTCTACCCTCAGGGGCAAGGCCCATCTTAGTTTGAAACTTTTTTTTTTTAAATTTAAGTGCAAACAACAAATTTTATTTTGCTTTCATTGAATAAAAACCCAAATGTAATATATATGTGTGTGTGTTTGTGCGCGCACACACACACATATAGGCAAATCAAGTGATAACATTATCTTATTATGAAAGGTGAGAGGAGACAATCTTGACTACTCAATCTCACATAGATGGTCAATTAGAAATTACTTAAAGGTCATGAAATTACTTAAAAAGTCACATGACTTTGTGTTCTAAACTTGATAGTACATGCATGATCCAATGGTCAAGATTAACTTTTCTCACTTGATAGATATAATATATATATATATATATATATATATATATATATATATATATATATATATATAGAGAGAGAGAGAGAGAGAGAGAGAGAGAGAGGGATTAGCTTACACCAAAGTATAATTTTTTTTCTTACACCCATTTTCAACCGTTAGTTCTACTTTCATCTAATGGTTGAGATTATTTCATTAAAGGTAACCATTAGATGAAAGTAGATCTAATGGTTGAAAATGAGTGTAAGAGAAAAAAGACTTACACTGGTGTAAATTGATCCTCCCTCATATATATATATATATATATAGTTTGACCAGTAACTTATTGGCTTAACCTATATGACCTATTAACCTAGTTCCTCAACTGAGTCAATAATTGAGTTGGATTTGATAATTATGGTTTGGAGGACCATGCTGCAAAGAGTAGATAAGTTGGTGCTATTTCATTTTCTTTCTTAGGCGTAGTCATATTGTACATATATGATTTAATAATTTTTTGTAAAAATATTTAATTAATTTGACTTTTAAAGTATACATAATTATAGATTTTATGAAATTTAAACAATTATAAGTATATATTTTTATTTTCTTGAGATCAAATTATACTTTAATTTATTATAAGTTGATGGAATGTAAAACATTAATATATGATTTATATAATTTTTTATGAAAACTTTATGTCTGAGACTATACTTTCAACCTAACAATAGATTTTGTGAATTACTACAAGAAAAAAATGTTTTGTAAAGTATTCATCTTATAATGAATGAAAAATACTCATCTTATAATAGTTGTTCATTTCTTTAAGAATAAGTTTGACTATACCATCCTAATCCTAAGGTTTTTTTATTAATTCAAAATTGTTTCCTACTTTGTCAATATATATCTGAAAATAATATAATATGTTTTTTAATCAAATGAACTTAATCAAATACTTGTAGAAATTCTTGATATGTATAATCAATATGATAATTACTTACAAAGTCAAACTTAAGATAGTTTGAATTTTTCTATCAAAGTTTCTTTTATTGGTTAAAATGTTGAAGAGAGAGTTCTTAACCTAGAAGCTTATTTTGCTTAATAAACAATATTTTATGAGAGAATAAAATTAGGAACACAGAAAATAGTTAGAGGAATTTTTTTGATATAATGATGGTAAAAAGGTTTAAACTTATTACTATATAGTTCATACAAATTACTCAAATATCTCATCATTGTTAAATCCTAAAGGTTTCAATAGATAGAGGATTTGAACAGTTTAGTAATAATTGGTTAAGATCATAAAATTTGTATTTCTATCATTTTTATTTTGGAAATTCTTTATTTTTATCTTATTTATTAGACAAAATAGTAATAATGATATATTGAATAAAATGGCACATGGGTTCTTAAAAATATACCTCACTCGCAATTTAATCACTAATTTTAATAAAGTATGCAAGTTAATCTTTAAATTATGCACAATCGTTTCAAGTAAATATTTTTACTATTACTTTTAAGAACATGAAATAATGAGTTTGAATAATTTATTGACTAAATCATGTAATTAAATAAAGGCTTAAATATGTTTTTGGTCATTATAAGTATACATTTTTTATTTATTTTAGTCCTTACTTTTTTAAAAGCTAAGAGTCAATCCTCAAAACAAAAAAAAATCTCCCTAGATGGTCATTATGTTAGATCTCCATCCACACTTCATTGTTATCTGCCTACATAGATTACTTTCTTCCTATGTGGATGTTAGGGCAGTCATGTAACATTTAAATATTTACTATCTAGATATACCGTCATATAAAAGAATAACAAATACTGGATATGCTACTTCTAAAATACAACAACAAAACCCATAACATTTATATAAATAATTATGGAAAGTCATGATAACAAAAGTTTTATACACACACACATACACACACACACATCATGGCCTCCAAGGGCACATTGTAATACACAAACTTTCAAAAACAATAAGATTTAGAATAATATACAAGCTTTGTCAACATCAAGCCTATAACTATACTAATCTTCATACATCTTCTTCTTCCCTTTCGAAGAACTCGCACCTGGATTTAAATAGCAACACAATCGGGGTGAGAAATCGCAATTCTCAATAGAAGTATTCCAAAACCAGCATATACACATTCACAGAAAGAAATACGCAACTGTCCATACAATTACAATTGCAATGCATGGCTATGTTATGATTAACAACTGCCCATACAATTATCATGCTATGCCAAATTATACCTTATGTTCTTGCCTATGCAATATCCTAAATATGTAATGTATAATGTATGAAACCATTTACAAAAACCCAGTTCTATGGTAATGCAATAACATGCATGAGTCTCGAACAAAACAAAGGAATCTCTCCCAAGTCTTGAACGAGCACTGGAAACCCAGTTCCAACAATCTTTATTCTGGGTAGTGAGGGAATTGAACCGTTCTTATCAACACGGTCTTCAACAATGATCACTATGATAGGAAGGATTTGTTACCTTCTCATTCAAAATCATATTTGATCACTTACAATGATCACTATGATGGGAATGGTTGATTACTTTCTCATTCAAAATCATATTTGATCATCAACAATGAGGACTCAACCTCATCAACATAGCTATGGAACAACAATTGTGCCAATTACTACAATAACTAGCATGTTAATTGATTTACATTCCTAACTACAAACATGAAATACAATAAAGTTAACTACCACAATAATTAACATACCAATTGATTTATATTCACCACATATACATTTCATTAGATACTCCTATTAGAGCCTCAATGCCCATTAAGAAGCATAAAAGAAACAACTACTCAAGTTAAGCACTTTGTTTTAACCAAAACAAAGACGCTCTCAAAAACTGGAACAAGCGCTCAGGCATTTCACCTAGGACGCTTAGGCGCTCAGGTGGTAGAGCGTCTCACCTGTTCTTCCCAGCAATGGGCGCTCAGATGCCCACTCAAAAACACTTAGGCGCTCAACGCATGCCCAGGCAGTCCCACATGGGCGCCTAGGTGCTCATCGCATAGCAACACACCTAAGATGGCTGGACATTGGGCGCTTAGACGCCCAACACCCTAGCTCCTAGGCACTAGTTTCCTGATGCAAAAACTTTAGAATTCTGCATATACGGGTATTGTTCCATTAGAACTTAACCATCTTCCAATCACTCAAAACTCCAATCCAAGTGATTTCCAACCTCACACAAGGTCCATTTACACATAGCAACTCTTATTTCACTTTAGTTTCACTCAAAATCATAAATCATGGAAAATTAACCACTTCAAAACCTAAAACCCAAAATCTCAACTCAAAAGGGATTCAAGGTGTGCAAGGGCTAGAAATCCATTTCCAGGCACCCAACAACTCAACAGCAAGCCATCCTTGAGTTCTCGAACAAGATTTAATCCAAAAACACTAAAACACACTCAAAACCTAACTCTGCAATCTCAAGCAAAATAAGGTTTCTCCTACCTCAATCTTTAGAAATCGAAATCACTTAGCCCTTCCTCTGCGAAGCTAAGTTCTCTTTCTTAGTTGGATGATGATCCTTCTCCTTTATCTCCTTGCTTTCCTTTCTCCTTGCCTTTTCCTACTTGTAGCCATGAAGTGAAGAGAGAAAATGAGACAAATATCTCATTTGGGGTTTAAATAAACCAAGCAATAGAAACAAGAGAGTTATGCCCTCATATGGTCACTTAAGTGATTACTATTCACCCGATCAGTTAAGAACAATTAAATTTATCCAAATCCAGTTTCCTAACTTCTAACAAGCTTAAAATAAATCCTAAGATTCATTAAAAATCTTGTTTCATCATTTTCACATTTTTCCATATCTGCTGGGGGTCAATCAAACACTAAAATACATAACTAGTATACTTAAAAAAGTCAAACTAACTCTGATTAACTTCAAACTTTAATCACATCTACTTTCACATATTTGTGACCTAGAAACAAATTCTCCACACTTATTTCCATTAACTAAGCATTTTAAGTCAAAATCGGGGCTAAAAATAGTTATATTTCACACATAGTGCTACAGCAAAATGACTAAACGTGCTCAGACAGTCACAACAATTAATAGGCATGATAACCAGGTATTAGGCTATCTCTGTAACCATATACAAGTCTATCATGTTTTCACGAGTGTTACATTTCTCTCCGCCTTTTTAAAATTTTGATCCCAAAATTTGGTTTACCTATGGCAAGAAGCCCCAAACAACTCACACACAATAACAGGTACAACAAAATCTCAAGAAAACAAAATTATTCAACAAGTACAACCATGTACTCACCTTTACCTGAACCTGGAGACTGTGCTGTCTCCTGGGCGTCCATACAGTAGACTCTTCCCGGTCTAACCTCTGACTTCGCCTCCATTCTTGGAGGAGAATTTCTTGCAAAATGGCTCAGCTGGCCACACTTGTAACATGTTAACTGATCAGCTACACAAGCTTTATCTTCATGGTGTCTATATAGCTGCTCACTACCAACCCTCTGATCTTGTCTTCCTTTGTCTTTTTGATCTTTATGCTGTGGAGTACTCCCCTCTGATCTTTTTTCTGTACTCTTTCACTTGTAAGAATCTTGTGATCGATGCTCGTGCTGTGGTCTAAAACTCAGGAGTTCAACAACGCTACATTTGTTAACCAAAGAAGGGTAATCCCTGATCTCAAAAAAGTTTTACCAAACTCCTCATACTCTCTCTCAAACTAGTTTCAAACTTCACACACTTCCAACTATCATTGGGATTGTATCAGAGTGAAGAAGAAAACTTGGACAACTCCTCAAACCTTGCCACATGCTGTCCAACTGTCATGTTCCCTTGCTGCAGCTATAAAAACTCCACCTCTTTCGCTTCTTGCACAGTTTGTGGAAAGTATTTCTCCAAAAAGACAACCTTGAATACCTCCCAAGAAACCTGTGTCCCAATAACCTCCATCATCCTCTTTGCACTGTTCCATAGTGCTCAGCTTCGCCTTTCAACATGCATGCCGCAAAAGACATTTTTTGCTCTTCTGAACATCTCATAGCTGTAAAAATCTTTTCTAGCTTTGTTATCCACTCCTCAATCCGTACCAGGTCATAATCTCCTCTGAACGAAGGTGGACTCACCTTTCAAAACTTTTGAAGGTCATGAAAGTCCTGGTTTCTATCCCCTTATACCTCACGCCCTAGTGGTGGTACCTGTGGTGGTGTAGGCTGTGTTTGATTGACCTCTGGCCTCTCAATCACCCTAGCAGTTGCAGCTGCAGCTGCTTGCTCCCTTATTGCTGTGACATTCGCATTCATCTGCTCACGCATCGCTTCGGCCATTGCCATCACGGCCTCGGCCATACTTGGACCGTCATTACCAGAGTTCCGATTCCTGCTCGCACACGGTCGCCCTCGCGCTGCCATGGTTTCCTATAAATACAAAATAATCCATATTGAGGTAGCTAATCCCAATACCATGTAACTGTGCAACAATAGCTAAAACAGACACATCAAAGGTAAGTCATGCAATTCCACTCAAAGAATCACATGTAAGAGATAAGAAATGCACAACCTACTCTATATTTGCCTAAGCATAGTTAGTCCATACCCTGGCTAAATAGGATGAACTGCTTTAATACTATAATGTAATATCCTAATATTTGTTATCCAGATATATCATCATATAAAAGAATAGTCAATACTGGACATGCTACTTTTAACATATAACAACAAAACCCATAACATTTATACAAATAATTATGGAGAGCCATGATAACAAAAGTTATATATATATATATATATATATATATATATATATATATATATATATATATATATATATATATATATATATATATATATATATATATATATATATATATATATATATATACATCATTGCCTCCGAGGGCACATTGTAATACACAAACTTTCCAAATAACAAGATCTAGCATAATATACAAGCTTTGTCAACATCAAGCCTATAACTATACTAATCTTTATACATCTTATTCTTCCCTTTCGAAGAACTCGCACCTGGATTTATATGGCAACACAATCGGGGTGAGAAATTATAATTCTCAGTAGAAGTATTCCAAAACCAACATATATACATTCACATAAAAAAATATGCAACTACCCATACAATTACAATGCATCACTATGTTATGATTAGCAACCGCCCATACAATTATCATGCTATGCCAAATTATACCTTATGTTCTTGCCTATGCAATATCCTAAATATGTAATGTATAATGTATGAAACCATTTACAAGAACCCAGTTCTATGGTAATGCAATAACATGCATGAGTCTTGAACAAAACAAAGGAATCTCTCCCAAGTCTTGAACGAGCACTGGAAACCCAGTTCCAACAATCTTTATTCTGGGTAGTGAGGGAATTGAACCGTCCTCATCAACACGGTCTTCAACAATGATCACTATGATAGGAAGGATTGGTTACCTTCTCATTCAAAATCATATTTGATCACTTACAATGATCACTATGATAGGAATGGTTGATTACTTTCTTATTCAAAATCATATTTGATCATCAACAATGAGGACTTAACCTCATCAACATAGCTATGGAACAACAATTATGTCAATTACTATAATAACTAGCATGTTAGTTGATTTACATTCCTAACTACGAACAAGAAATACAATGATGTTAAGTACTACAATAATTAGCATACCAATTAATTTACATTCACCATATATACACTTCATTAGATACTCTTATTAGAGCCTTAATGCCCATTAAGAAGCATAAAAGAAACAACTACTCATGTTAAGCACTTCGATTTAACCTAAACAAAGATGCTCTCAAAAACTGGAACAGGAGCTCAGACGCTTCACCTAGGGCGCTTAGGCGCTCAAGTGACAGAGCGTCTCCCCTATTCTTCCCAGTAATAGACGCTCAGAAGCCCACTAAAAAATGCTTAGGCGCTCAATGCACACTCAGGCGCTTCCATATGGGCATCTAGGCGCTCATCACACAATAACACACCTAAGGTGGCTGGACATTGGGCGCTTAAACGCCTAACACCCCAATGCCTAGGCGCATGTTGCCTGATGCAGAAACTACAGAATTTACAGATACAGGTACTGTTCCATTTGAATTAAACCCTCTTCCAATCATTCAAAACTCCATTCCAAGTGATTTCCAACCTCACACAATGTCCATTTATACATAGCAACTCTTATTCGACTTCAATTTCACTCAAAACCATAAATTATAAAAAAATCAACCATTTCAATAACTAAAACCCCAAATCTCAACTCAAAAGGGATTCAAGTTGTGCAAGGGCTGGAAATCCATTTCCAGGCACCCAACAACTCAATAACAAGCCATTCTCAAGTTCTCCAACAAGATTCAAGCCAAAAATACCAAAACACACTCAAAACCTAACTCTCACATCAAGTCAAAACTCATGATCAAGTTGAAGAGAATAAAAGGATGAGCAAAACAAGGTTTCCCTTACCTTAATCTTTAGAAATTGATATCACTTAGTCGTTCCTTTACAAAGTTAAGTTCTCTCCCTTGCTTGGATGATGATCCTTCTCTTTTAGATCCTTACTTTCCTTTCTCCTTACCTTTTCTTGCTTGTAACCATGAAGTGAAGAGAGAAAATGAGATAAATATCTCATTTGGGTCTTAAATAAGCCAAGCAATAGAAACAAGAGAGTCGTACCCTCATATGGTCACTTAAGTGACTTACTATTCATCCGATCAGTTAAGAACACTTAGATTTATCCAAATCCAGTTTCCTAACTTCCAACAAGCTTAAAATAAATCCTAAGATTCATTAAAAATCTTATTTTACCATTTTCATATTTTTCCATATCTACTGGGGGTCAATCTGGCACTAAAACACAACCAGTATGCTTAAAAATGTTAAACTAACTCCAATTAAATTCAAACTTTAATCACATCTACTTTCATACATTTGTGACCTAGAAACAAGTTCTTCACCTTATTTCCATTAACTAAGCAGTTTAAGTCAAAATTGAGGCTAAAAATAGCTATATTTTACATATAGTGCTACAGTAAAATGGCTAAACGTGCTCAGACGATCACAAAAATTAACAGGCATGATAACTAGGTATTAGGCTATCTCCATAACTATATACAAGTCTATCATGTTTTCACAGGTGTTACAAGTGAGGCCATTATCCACCATGTAATCCCCAAAATCCCCAAAATCCCCAAATTGAAATGAATTTGAAACCTTATTGGTCAACATCTTCATCATGAACCATCTCCCTTGTCCTTACCCTACCCTCATTCCCATTTTTTTTTAGGTTTGTCAACCTGGGATCATATTCACTATATATTGGTCATCATCAATTTTCAACTGTCAACTTGAATAGAAGAAGAATATATGAATGTGGTGAGAGAATTGTGATGATTATGTCTTGGATGAATGAAAATCTGAGAAAGAGGTTCTTTTGATGCCCTAATTTGAAGGCTATTTACTTTGATGATGCCTCTTTTTTTGTTATATTTTTTGGGCTTCAGTTCTTCCATAGCTAACTCCTCATTTTGTGTTTGTTAACTTTTTTTAAAATGCTAGATGTTGTGATTTTTTTTAGTGTGTGTTTGATGATGTCCAATATGTGGCTACTGAAAAATGGCTTAAAATAAGAGGAAACGAGTTTTGAAGCTTTCAAAAAAGATTATAATGTATAGAAGAATGAGTAGAATTTGGATGTGGTGTTATTTTGTTTCATGGGCATTGATAATTTGTTCTTGGTTGATTTTGTTTATGGTGTTGAAGTAACTTATGGTTTGTTTGATGTAATAGCCAAAGTGAATTAGATTGATGTAGTATGGGTTGAAATTGCTTCTGTTGTAAATTTTTGTCCCAAGTACATGTGATGTACTACATTATATGAATGAATGAAAGTCATGTTCATTTGTTATATGTTATAATCACTTATATGAATTTGATTTTGTTGTAATTGTCTGTTCCTAGTACTTGTTATATGATGTATAGAGTCTTTAGAATTAAGCATAAACAAACAAAATTAGCATGATTATGAGTATGGATTGATATGCTAACATGATGAAGCATGCACCAAAATAGACACAAGATTAAGAGTTACATGACAGGTTACAAATAATGTATATTTTTAGTATTTAATTAATATTATATTAGATCTTAATTATAATTAATTAATTCCTATTAAGTGAAATAATGAAAATTTCCTTTTCTATATGGTTTTGTGATTTTATTACATAATTTTTATGAATTAGCCATTAAATTGAAAATATTAGATTTATTCTCATTATAGCCTATCATAAATATTGTTATTTTGATTTTATGAATTATCTCGTAATTAGGATGATGGCTTTCTCAATTGCTTAGGGAAGCCAATTAATGAAAAATAGAAAATGCAATTAAATTGAATCCATGTAACTTTGTTGTCTGACCTCTGTGTAGTATTTTGATAATATCATGAGCTACATAAGTCTAAATAATGTGATTCTAGTGGCATTAGAAAACTACGACACTTGTCTACAACTTTCATTTTTACCACTTTTCTTAATTCTCACATTTGGACCATGAAAATAGAATAACAAGATCAACATACTGATGATGTTGCGCTGGAACAATTACATGGCTAGATGGACACTAATTTCACTTGGGCTTGGGTCAATGTTATTATTGCCTAGTTTTTAGGGTTTCACCTTAACAAATTGTGAGGCAAATGTTCCTTATTTAAGGCATATGATGCTAGACGACTAAAGTGTTCTAGAGGGGATAGAAAGAGCAACCATCTTGAGATTTCCATTGTAATATCTAAGAAGCAAGATGTCCCTACTATCAAAGATGGAAAGCTAAGTAAAGAGACTCAAGAAGATAGACTAATTCTAATATTCCTACTCTTTTCGTTTCTTGAATTTAGGTTTATGTTCTTAATGTTTGTATCTATATTGTGAACACTCGATTTTGTTTGGGTCATTAAAGAAATTCAAAAAATATAAAAATATAAAAATTTACAATTACAAAGTCCAAGTCCACTAATAAAAAAATATGGAGTTATGAAAATGAAATAAAAAAGGAAAAAGTTCTAATCCTCATAGAACAGACACAGGGCAAGCCTCAATCTCTTCATGACTTGCGTTCTGGGTCTAAGGAGACCTGGATCCTCCACCCAAATCCTCCAACCATGACCCATTCCAATTTCCCACCTCCACCTGAAACCTAGCACATACCTTCTTCCCTACTATGCTCCAATTTCATGCCCTACCCACGCTACCCTTTCCATCACGCTCCAATCTCGCGCCCAAGCAACACCCCAGATTAAAGTCATGCCCAAGACCCGAATCCTTTCCTTTTCTGATCATGCACAACCGTTCAATCATCAAGGAAGCATCATTCTTTCATTTTTTCCCTTTTTCGTGAGAGTAATTTCCCTTTTTTGTTTTGATTTCAATAAGGGAAATCACGTGAATATCTCATTGGAAGGACACGAACTCAACCCTATAAAACCCCAAGCGATGAGGCAATAAGGGAGATAGATTCATACTCAGAAATACACACTCACAGACACGCAGGGTAAGAGCCGAAGTTTTGGAGAGGCGAGAAAAGAGGTTCGAAGTAGTGATCGAGGCTGAGATTGGGAAAGTAGAGAAGCAAAGTTTGAGCAGAAGCAACACGAGGAGGAGTTAGAGAATCAGTTTAAGTCATCCTCGTTCTGTTTAAGCGAGAATCTGTGGGTAATCCCTCATATATATACTTTTTGCTTCAATATGATTAAAAGTGTAACTGAGTATTGTTTGTAGTGTTGATTTAATCTTTTGAACTTTGTCACATAAGGGCTATAACAATCTCAATGGTTTCAAGTGCTTTGTATACATGCACTCCACCTGTTTGATGAAAAACCTGAATAGAATTATGTTGTATTAATGCTAATCTTGAGATGGATTTTTGGAAATATCTTTGATTTGACTATTTTAAATGAATTTGATGATCTTGTTTGTCCTAGAATAAGAACAATTTTCTTGACAAAATGACTGGGTTTTTTTTTATTATTTAGCCATTCTTCGTTCTTGTGTGCTCCTCTTCGCTAAGTGAACTAAATTGTTTGAACATGATTACAATTTGTCTTGTCTTTTGTTTGTATAAGTTGTGCTATGTTCTTTAGAAGGTCATTGGTGGTTTGTAAGTTAAGTCTGGCTTCTATGATTTTGAAGTAAGTGATCTCATTGATCATATGCATGAGCTAATACATGTATGAACCTGCATTTGTTTTATGTAATGGATTTATTTGATGTTCTCCAAGTGGGTTCATCCATTTGGATTGCTATAGAATTTTACATTGGTTGTTAGTTTTAGTATTTTTCACAGCTATCAACCAATGTTCAAATAAAAAAGAAAATATGCAGTAGTGTTGTTTTCGAATGATTATATATTTGGAGATTTGAGTGCAATAATCTGTTTGTGCTTGTTTGATCTCTTGATTGCACTTTATTTTATCCTTGTCATCTTGTGTTGGCTCCATTTTCATAAGCTTGTTAAAACTTTTCATGAATCAAGTTTGTGTCTCTTATGGTAGATATAAGTTATAGGTTGCCTCCATGTAATATTCCAAAGTACATCATCTTTCTTGTTCACTTATGGGTAGTGTCTCTAGCGTAACGCTGAGACTCGCCCTTTAAATAAAGTCAATGTTTTCTTTAAATAAAATCTCAAATTTCTTTTAAAAATAATTTAAATTATAAAATGTCATTTAAGCAATTCGTTAGCTAATGGGTGATGTCGAGCTTTATCTATTCAAGCTTTATTTGGATTAACTAAGTCACGACGACTTGTTGATCCACATGTTCAAGTTAAATCAAGTAATTTTTTTTTCTTTTTTCCAAATAAAATAAATCATTATTTCAATAAAGTCTCAAAACTCTTTTTTTTCTTTTTTCAAAATATAATTTAAATTATAAAATTTCATTTAATCGTAACAAACTCAATAACCAATAGGTGACGTCTCTAGTGTGACTCCAAGCTTCATTTGTTCAAACCTTAATGGGGCTAACTAAGTCACAATGACTTGTTAATTCAAATTTTTAAAATAAAAAATAATCAATTTCTTTTAATTAAAATCAACCCAACACACAAGTACTTTTTAAAAAGAATTACGTGACTTTGAGTTCTCCATTGCATTAGAGGATACATAGGCGCGCAAGTCAAGCCAAAAATTAATTTTACTTAATTTAGTGGTTCTTATTTTATTTTATCTTATTTTACTTTACTTTTATTTTATTTTATTAAAAGGGGTACAAGGAATATTCAAAGATTTTAAAAGGTTGCGCAATTATCTTAGGGTAACCATTTTAGGGCAGATGTATTAGGGGTGTTGTGGGGTTAAGTCTTCACCTTTCCCTACGCATAATTAGATTCCAAAATTTGAATTTTTGAACGTAGACCATTTTTCTTAGGTTTTTCCAATTTTTCTTAATTAAAAAATAAAATTGGTGGTGACTTCTATTTTTTTTCTTTTTTAAGTTGCTATTCCGTCACGATCACGGTTGCGACATATATGATCCCAAACTATGCTCAGCTAGATCTATTTTGGTTAAAGGAGATGTCAAAGCACTTGACTTGATTATGTTTGTTTGATGTAAGTATTATTTCCCCTTATAAATTGAGATTGTTTGATTTCTTTTGTATTTAATGTTTATGATTAATGTTTTGATGTGTTTGGAACGACGACTATACAAGATATTTGCATGTTTCTAATGCTAGTTTAGGAATTCACTGACTGGTAGACCTTGGATTTTCCTAACCTCGGTGGCAAATCAAGGATAACGGGGATGTGCTTAATATTATTCTTGATGAGGAACACAACATAAGTTGAATATTCATTTTCTTATTAGACATTTCTTAGAATAACATAATATCTTTATCATTTTAATGCCTTCATAAATTGAGTATGGTAATGATCTGGGTGTTTATGATTAGAGATCATTTTCTTCTTTAAAGCCATTAAAATGAACATTATCAGCACTATCATTTGAATAATTCCCCATATCCTCTACACTACCATTGCCTTGCATAGTATCACCTTCCACATCATGCACATGTTGTTGTTTTTTTTCACACTTCACCAGGTCCACATTATCCAAATTATGTTGTTGTTTTTCACCATCCACATGTTTATGTTCTAGGTATATGTCTGTTTCCAAGTTTTCTCTTGCTAAGGCCACCCATGCCATGTCCTTAGCATCACTGTCATCATTGAATGATCTCAAACCAAGAAGTGCATACCACATCCTTGCATTCATTAGGTAACCAAGATCTTCTCCAAAAACAACAAAAACCTCAAAGTAACTACACAAATATGATATACCAAAACTAGAAAGGTTTCCATTTTCATATGCCAATTCTATTTCATGAAACAAATTTCCCACCATGATATACATTTAGGAAAATAAAAATCTTCAGTTTGGACGTAAGGCCTAACGATAAACTACTATATAGTCTACATATCAACCCCGACACCAGGCCCACCTACAACATGCCTATTATGCCCATCAACCACGACGAGTAACATTAATTAGATGCCAAAGTACACCTTGTGTCCATTGCATTTCCAGATACATAAACCAAAACAAGTTTAGCTTCCTAAATAGTATGTGATGAATGCTACTTTGGTGGGTTAGTTATTGAGTTTGATGATGTGCCAGTGGTATTTTTCTTATTCAATGTCATTCCATTTGTTGTGCAATAATATGGTCCTATGTAACGCAAGGATTGTCCCTCTACTCCAACACTGCTCTCCTCATTCCTCTTCCTAAAATAATATCTAGATTCTCTTTTCTTTTCACAAAATTTGCAAAAGTTTTAGTATGTTCATCAACCTTTTCTTGCAAAGAAGCATTTTCATAAATTAGTTTTTGTTACTTTACATTTGAAACATTTTCTAATTTCAAAAGTTCAACTTCTTTTCTCAATTTCTCAAGTTCAACCAAAGCATCATTTTAGTTTTAAGAGCAAAATAGGATTTGCATCGATAATTTTGTAGAATCATCTAGCAATTGTTCAGACTCTTCATTTAACTCATCATAAGAATAAGGAGTATCAAAATCGTTTACTTCATCACTTACTTAACACATTGTCATGAAGCACATGATTTGATCTTTGCTAGACTCTTCTATTGAAACTTCACTTATTTGAATAATATGTTCATGAGTGGCTTCTATTTTGTCTCATATTTGTTTGACTGTTTCACACATTGTGAGTTTTTCACAAATATTTGAGTTAGTGGCACAATATAGAATATTTACCACTTTAGCATTTTGCTCCAACATTTTTATATCTTGGTCATTCAACTCATTTGTGGATTTTTCCACTTCTTGACCATCTACCACCTTCTTTATAATATTTCATCCGTTCTTAATCAAAATCCAAAGTTTTAAGTCCATAGATTATATGAATATCCTCATATGATCCTTCCAGAAGGTGTAATTACTGAAATATGGTGGTTTATAGATGAATTGTACTTAAATGACAGTTGAGTTCAAAAATTTCCTACCATTGAACCTACAAGGATCGACTTCTCAAGTTGTTAGGCTTTTTAGAAAATCAAGCTCGAATACAAATTTAAAAAGCCAAGAGGGCGTGAATAGGTTCGTTGGGTTCAATAAAAAAAATAGAAGTAAAATGCTTATAAATAAATAGGATAGGGATGATAGAAATGCACAAACAATTTATTTTGATTCAGCCATAATATATGACCTACGTCTAGTCCCTAAGTAATCGCTTGAGATTTTCCTCACTTCCCATCAAATTTTTGGTTTCAAGGACTCCGATGAACTTTACTCTACCTTAGCCCAAAGTAGAGTGTACGATAGTTTCTTTCTCCCAAAAACACTACAAAAACCTCCCTCTAGAGTAATTGAGATCTAAAGGAAGCTCCTAAAATACTACCAACACTCTCTTTTTTTTTCCACTAAAACAAAATACTCTCTCTTTTTCAAATGATATTGTAATTAAGGTACAACAAATCACAACTTTCTAGAGTAGATAACCAAAGATAAAGCTCTGAAGAAGTGGGAAGAATAAAGGATAGCAAGTGTAATGCAATTTTTCTTTTTCTTTTTCTTTTTGCAAGAGTAATGGGGTTTTATTTGATCTTGAGTAAGAAGGGTGTTTTATCTTCTCCTAAGGGCTTTGCTTTTGTAGTGGATGAGTTCCTATGATTTTGGAGAGTGATTGGAGTGAAAAAACAACCTTATTAAGTCGTGTAAAGTGAGTCACATATAAATTGCGTAGTTGCTCTTTTTTATTCCTAGTAATTGCTCATTTACCCAGTTGTTGCTCCTTTAGTTGCTTTTCCCCCTATTTTTGTATTGTCAAATGTGATTCCCCCTAGCCTATATAGTTCACCTTAACCACGTCAGGGCAAACCAGAAAGGAAAGAGTTCATCACAACCAGACGTCTATTTACCTGGGACTATATTAAGCTAAATTCATTATTTAGTAAATAATCTTGTATTTCAAATTTATTCTTTCCTTAGAATTAGTTTACCTAATCTTGTGTAAATCTTTCATTCATTTTTATCATTTAATTATTAGTTTTTGAGCTTTTATGATGAGCTAGGCTAAAAGCCCCTAGATAAGGTGCAATAGTCAATCATTTGTTTCTGATTACATTCGTTCTTTCTGAGTGAGTTCTTCAAAGAACTCTAACTCATTATACTAATTCATATCAATCTCAAATAAGTAACATAACAGCAACCCAGATCATCATTTCCATATTCACATACAAACTACATAATATAACCATAAAGTCCATCCATAGGCATTAGTACATATGGCCCGCAATCCAAGTACATTTCAAGACCAATCCACAGCCAAATAAGTACTATATACATACCAAGTGCAGATAGAGGTCTAGCATCCTAACGTATTAATATAGGCCCAAAATAAAATACATCCAAAATAAGATCCTATAAACGCCTATCTCAAAAAAGAAATCACAAATAGGACATCACCCTGGGTCTTCACTCATTACCTTGGGTATGATCATCACATGGACTCTGATAATGCTAAACAAAGTGAAGGTGTTGGTATCCGGAGAATAGATCCACCCACGATCTATCAGCTCATACTATATGCTAATCAAAGGTATAACTAATCTGTCTATTGCTTAGAATTTGGAATATCATGGAAATGCCGAGGTGATAATTTTAAGAATTCTCAATAATACAAACAATCAACAAAATGTCATCATGATAGTTCTAGCTACCTCAGGGTATTGAAGAGTTAACAAATTTGTGGCCGAAACCAAAATAGTTTATAATCCCTAATGCAGAAGTTCATTTTAATTATATTCAGTCAAAAAATATATATAACAAAATACAATTAATACCATAAAAAGGAATGTAGATGTCAATGCAATGCTCAAAGAACAATTCTTTCATTATCATTATCTTAGGCTGTATCCCTTTATCTCTTGCAGAAAGTACATAATCCTCCATTTCATTTTAAGGAGAGAATTACTCATCCTTAACTTCTAGTAAATAGTCTATCAGTTAGAATGAGCTAGTTCACTCTCAGTAACGATACATCGCTACAGAGAGCCTATCCCTAACAAGATGATTTACTCATTCCTTGCTTTCTGTAACATCCTTAAATTCATTTTCCTGTTATCTATGTTTTTATATGTGCTTTTGTGTTTTTTGTGAATTATTTGATTTCTTTTGATTATTTTTCTTGAGCTTCTGTGTGTTTGAGGCGGTGTCGAAAAAATAAAAAAATTTTGGGGTTGGAAAAATTTTGGACTGTTTATGCGGGGCTGGGGGAGCTTACTAAACCCGAAACTGAGAACAAATTTCAAAATCTTTATTTTTTGAGATTTTATCTGACTAATAAAATATGAGTGCGTTCTATTATCCATTGGACAATAAATACTGATTTTACTAATAGTAGCCTTTGTCCATTGGGTAACAGCTTCCGGTAAATATATGGGTAAATGTTTAACCTTAAGCCAATAGGAAGCAAGTTTCTAAGACATGTTTGAAAGCAAGCTTCCTAAGCAAGCTTGGAGTGAAGCTTCCTAGAGAAGCCTTGCCCTTTTTGCCCTTGATGGCCTATGGCCAATAAGGCTTCTTGGAGAAGCTTGGTGACCAAAAAAATTAGTTTTTTCTCTCCTGAGCTTTTCTTGTCTTATTTTTGAGCAACCACCTATCAAACTCTCTCTTTTCTCTCCTCTTGTTCCTCACGACCAACACCCTTTCCCCACCCATCAATCTTGATAAATTTTAACCAACCTCATTTCTTGAATCTAACCCCTTTTTGAGACACTTTGTTGTTGTGGGTTTCTCCTAAATCATCCATCTTCAATCTTTTCTCAAGGCTTCATATTTGGAGGCTCTAGGTGAAGTCTCTCATCTTTATTTCTAAGTTTTCTTCTCAAGTTCTTGTCCATGATCTTGATTCGTGGTCATCTTATTCCCAAGCCTTAGATATTGATGCTTGTGTGTTGTTTTGTTTTAAGGATCTTCTTGGGAGGAGAAGCTTTTTCAAGGAGACATCAAGGAACTTTGATCATCATCCAAGGTAAGAGGGAGATTAACCTCAACAACCATCTTGGTGGTGAAGGACGAATTTTTTGTTTTGTGGGTGAATAATTCATGTGAGGATTTATTCACTTGTTTATGTGTATTTTATGATTTATGTTTGTTTGGCTATTTGTGATTATGTGATGTTATGGATGTATGAAATTGTTATTACATGAATTGATGATTAAAATGCCTTGTATGTTTTGATTCAAGGCAAGCTTTTTGGTTCCAAGGAATGCTTATGGCTCACGGCCATCAAGCTCAAAATGGGGTTTCTAAGACAAAATTGTTTTATTAATTGAAAACATAGATGATTAGGGGACTAGAATAGGATTTAAGGATTCACAAATTAAAAAGGAAAATAAACAAGGTTTTATTGTTTAAAAAGAAATTAATTTTGATAATGGAAATGAGTTTTGAGGGATATTTTGAAAATTAAAGTGTTTTGTTTAAGTGAGTCCTTAGTAAAAATGATGGAAAGTGCTTTAAAATGTTTATGCAATTGAGAAAATGTTTTTAACGTGTTTATGCGTTTGAAAACCTATATAAAGATGTTTTGCGGTTTTGAAGAGTGACAAAAAATATTGCACTCTTGTGAAAATTTTTCAGTGAAAATGTTTCATGTTTGAGAAAAATAGCAATTTGTTGTCGGGCTGACGTACTGGACCCGGAGATGTCAGTTGTTAACTTAAGCCTTATTGTGGCTCGTTTCAGTGGAATTTATGCTGTTAATGAATATTATTTTATCTATGTCATGTGATCATATATTGTGAAAGTCAGAATGACTTGTTGTTGAAGCTGTATGCCTAGGAGATGAATTACACTTTTGTGCGGGTGTGAATTGCATAAGGAAGGTCTGTGAATGACCTAGGAGGCGTCGAGGCGCGGGTATCCCACAAGTGGACAGTTGGTAGCTCCACTGGGCCGTGGTGACTGTGCAATGCACTGATGATCTCGACAAGACCCTATTCCTATTCCCGATCCGGTCGAGAGTGTCTTGTGTAAGCCATGTTGCATATATTGATTATATTTGAAAGCACCTGATTTGAGGCTAACGATATACAGACATGACTCCCCAATCATTCTCTCCGATGTTTGGTTTTAGCTCCATGGAGTGGATGTCAGTTCATTGTGCATTCACATAGTCATTGAACATTTTGTTGTGATACATTTATATTGTGGAATTACCTACTGTTATGCTATTGAATTACCAGCTGATATGTTATTGAATTAATTGCTAATAAATATCATAACTGTAAATATTAATTCCATACTTTGTGATTTTATTATTATTACTGTTTCTTGCTACCACGCTGGTATGTGATGTAAGGGATCTCACCTCTTTATATTGTTTTGTTCTGCCTGTTCTGTTTTATGCCTATGTCTTTGAAGACTGCGATAACGGCAAGGAGAGACCTTCTGGGTTACGTGAGAGTCCATTTCCTTGGAGGTACTGATGCCTGGCGTATCCATCTGGATACAAAGTGGGTAGAGTATCGTGGAGACGTTACTCTATCCCTGAGTAGTACTCGTCATGGGGCCATTGCTTTTTCTTTTCTGCTACAGTTTATCTAGAGTTTCATATACCTTTAAGGGATTTGTGGGACGACCTTCACTATTCTCCTAGGGAGGATTCCAAGATATCTTCTGCTCGGACTCCTGCCCGTCGAGACTTGTCCCGGCTGGCGGACTTGTCTTTTGAGGAATCTGAAGAGGATCCTGAGGATATATATACACACACATATATATATATATATATATATATATATATATATATATATATATATATATATATATATAGAGAGAGAGAGAGAGAGAGAGAGAATGGATCGACTTACACCAAGTGCAAGTCTTTTTTCTCTTACACTCATTTTTAACCGTGAGTTCCACTTTCATCTAATGGTTGAGATTATTTCATTAAAGATAACCATTAAATGAAAGTGAAACTAATGGTTGAAAATGAGCGTAAGAGAAAAAAGACTTACACTGATGTAAATTGATCCTCCCTCATATATATGGGTGTGTGTGTGTGTGGAATGTTTTGTTTAGTTCTTTATATCTTGAGTTTATTTATGTTCTGTTAAGTTTACGTTATCCGTGAAAAAGAAATTTTAAACCCGTATTTTATAACAAATCTTAACCATGGCTTGGGTAAAGTTTTAAAATAAGGAAAAAGTTTTAGTCCGAAATGTAATACCCAAGCGAGGGTGTTACACTTTCGGTAAGGCAACCCTTACCTAATATTTAGGAAAAGCTTATCTTTACATTTACATTTTCATGAGTATTATAATGCATAATTCAATCATAATGCATTTTAATTTTTTGCTTCTTAATCATATCATATCAATCTCAAATGCTCATCAAATATATATCCAATACCAAAGTCAATGCATTGCAATTTACATACTCAATCATAAACTTCAAGTTGTCATCATTCAACTCAATACATATAACCATTGACCTAATAAGGTAACTGGGTATACGAGTAACATATTGTTACCTAATTAACATTAAAAAATATGACACATGAGATTAGCATTTAACCATCATACATTGTGATAGGTATCCACTCATGACAAGGGTGTACTTTAAGAATGGTAGGAGGAAAAGTAGGGAATCTATCCCTTGTAATCACATAATTAGAGGGAAGAGAAAAGGTCATGGGGTATTCAATATGTTAGTAGGTTGTAGCATTTATATGGCAGCTAGTAGGAATTGAGAGAATCAAGAGGGGCAACAATTAGCTTTTAACTAAGGGGGTTAGGACAAATGAATTGGCACTTAGTAGAGAGAATAAATAGATAAGTGGAGAAGGGGAGAAGATATCTAGTCATCTAGTCATTTAATGAAAAATGAATGGTAGACAACTAATCCATACCAAGAATGACATAAATTCTAACAAGGGGTTAGTCAAATATGGTTAACAATAAAAGGTATATCTTTTACCTGAATAGAACAATCCAAACATGCATATGAATTTATTATTAGATTTCTTGTTATTATGAAAATAGAAAAATCATATGAGAGAATAGATAGAAGCAAGTCTAACTTCTTCACACATTCAATAGAAATAAAGGAGTACGAAGCTCTTGAATCATACAATACATTTAAGAAATTATTTTAATGAAACATTTACCTTGTACCAGATCGGGAGAGTGAGTTACCTCTTCTCCACTCAGACTAGACACTCTTCCCTTAGTTTATAAGCTAGGGATATGTTTTATTCCCTTGTTCTGGTTATAGTCTCTATAATTGTGTCTTGGTTTACCAAAGTTGTAGCATATATTTGTTCTAAGTAAACAAGGCTTGTTCCCATGATTTTTCTTGTATTTTTTGCATGTGGGTTCACTGTGCTCAGTTTGAGCCTGCTTTCCTCTATCCTGATTATACTTAGTCCTAAAGGGACTCATCTTTTGTCTATCGTCCTACCTCTTCCTCTTCAAAAAACTTTGTCCTCCACTTTTAGACTGACTTTCTACACCACACCCCTCTATTATCCTTCACTTGTTTACTAAGGTAGAAAGTCCCTGATTTCCATGGGACCCACAACCCTTAGTAAGTTGGGCCTCAATTATGCCTCAAACTTTACACATTTCCAATGCTCATCAAGATTATGCCTAAAGTATTAGGAAAACTTAGACAGTTTCTCAAACTTGGCCACATATTGGCTTACAGACATATTACCATATTCTAACTTCAAAAATTCCAATTCCTTAGCATTCTATAAATTTTTGGCAAAGTACTTCTCTAAGAAAATGGTTTTGAAAACCCCCCAAGTAATTTGGGTTCTTGCTGCTTCTAGCAGCCTTCTGGGATCATTTCACTAATATTTTGCCTCGCTAATCAAAATGTATAAGGTGAAGGTTACCCTCTGGTCATCATTGCAGTTCGTCACAATGAAGATTTTCTCCAACTCCTCCAGCCACCCCTCTATGACTGTAGGGTCATACTCACCCTTAAAGGATGGAGGCTTGGCCTTCTTGAACTCGGAAAGACCTTGAAAGTTAGGGTTTCCAGTAAGTACTTGATCCCCATATTCTGTGTTACCTCCATTGTTGTGTTGCCTATTTTGATAAGTTTGCATCTGTTTTAGCATGGGATTTGTGGTTTTGGTTTTGTTCTCTCAAGGCAGCAGCCAAATCCCTAAAAGTTCCTATAAGCTCTGCCATTTCATTGTTGGCATGAGTATGCCTAATGGATGTTATAGGCTCTTGTACACATAGAACAGACAATATTAAGTTGATCAGTACCAATAACATGTAACCAGTGTGGCAAAAAATTCTAACAGTCATACTTTGGGCAGTTATGCATATCTAATCTAACCAAAAATCTTATCATCAAGAAAAGAAACTACTAATGCATAACATACAAGGGAACTTTATCTATTTCTAGTATAATCAATTCATACCCTAGGCTTTTCAAGATAAACTACTTTGATACCATCAAATATGACACCCCCTAGCCTATGTAGTTCACCTTAACCACGTTAGGGCGAACCAAATAGGAAAGAGTTCATCACAACTAGACATTTGTCTACTTGGGACTATATTAAGCTAAATTCATTGTTTAGTAAATCATCTTGTATTTTAGGTTTATTCTTTCCTCAATATTAGTGAACTTAATCTCATGTAAACTTATTGTTGCGACCAAGATCGTGGCGGGAGCAGTGACAAAAAATAAATTTTAAGAAAAAAATGTGAAAATATAGTAGCCAACAAGGTTTATTTAATTTAATGAAAAACATCTAAAAACCCTTTTATAAGAAAATAGTCTTTGAAACCAGATTAAATTCGAGAATTGATTGTGTATAGGGACGGGTGGAAACTAAATTTCACAGCATCCCTGATATACTCTTCCTCACTACAATTACCCTATGTTAATTGTACAAATTCTTGATAACCTTTTAAAATATTTATTTGACCCTTTTTTTTCTTTTCATTTTTCTTTTTTCTTCTGTTTTTTCTTTCTTCTTTTTTTTAGCACTTATTATTAAAAGTAAGAAACTCATAAAATAGAAACAACACTTTAAAATTAACACCAAATCATGTCACTCAGCATATTAAACATACACATAAAACTAAACCAATTCTAAGCAACTTGAACAAGAAGAAAACAAAGATATTTTATTTTTTATTTCTTATTTCTCATTTTTAGTTACTTGTCTATTAATTCCTAACATCTTTTCTTCTTTTTTTATTTATCTTTTTTAACTTGTATTTTTTTTTATTTTTTTATTAAAAGTTTTTTTTTTACTACCCTTTTTTAATTTTTGACAACCTACAAAATCAAAAGCAAAGAAGTTCTAACTTTAGCCCAAAGGAAACAAAACCAACACTAATCTAGACTCATTTAGGCTAAAAAATGAGAGTAGTCCTATTCTTCAACAAACTAAACCCAACCAAATTTCTTTTTTATTCTTCTTTTTTCTTTTTGTAATCATTTTTAACTTCTTTTATTTTCTTCTGCATAGCTGCTTTATTTATTACATTTTTTGTTTTTCAAAACTATGCCCAAACGCAAAAATAGAACTTAATTAAACTTTTCTAACCCAAGGCCCAGCACAAAATCGAAGATGAATTGTACTTAAATGACAGTTGAGTTCCCATTGAACCTACAAGGATTAACTTCTCAAGTTCTTAGGCTTTTTAGAAAATTAAGCTCGAATACTAATTGAAAAAGCCAAGAGGGCGTGAATTGGCTCGTTGGGTTCAATAACAGAAAATTTAGAAGTAAAATGGTTGTAAATAAAGAGGATAGGGATGATAGAAATGCACAAACGATTTATTATGATTCACCCACAATGTGTGACCTACGTCTAGTCCCTAAGCAATTGCTTGAGATTTTCCTCACTTCCCGTTAAACTTTTGCTTTCAAGGACTCCGACGAACTTTGCTCTACCTTAGCCCAAAGTAGAGTGTACGATAGTTTCTTTCTCCCAAAAACACTACAAAACCTCCCTCTATCTCAACCTGAAATAGAGTAATTAAGATCAAAAGGAAGCTCTTAAAATACTACCCACACACTTTTTTTTTTCACTAAAACAAAAGACTCTCTCTTTTTCAAATGATCTTGTAATTAAGGTACAACAAATCATAACTTTCTAGAGTAGATAAGCAAAGATGAAGCTCTAAAGAGGTGGGAAGAATAAAGGATAGCAAGTGTAATGCAATTTTTCTTTTTCTTTTTGCAAGAATAATGGGGTTCTATTTGATCTTGAGTAAGAAGGGTGTTTTATCTTCTCCTAAGGGCTTTGCTTTTGTAGTGAATGAGTTCCTATGATTTTGCTAGCTGTTGGAGAGTGATTGGAGTGAAAAAAACAACCTCATTAAGTTGTGTAAAGTGAGTCACGTATAAATTGATTAATTGTTCTTTATATTCCTAGTAATTGCTCATTTACGCAGTTGTTGCTCCTTTAGTTGCTTGTTTTTTCTATTTTTGTATTGTCAAACATGATGTCCCCTAGCCTATATAGTTCACTGTTAGGGGTCAAACATGTTGCCCTTTTTGCTAACCGCAAGTGCACGGGTCGCACAAGTAATACAGATTCAGAGTAAAAGTTCATTCCCACGAGGATATTGTTATAAAGCTAAATACCAACCAATAGCTTAATCAGTTCTAGACAAGGACATGAAAATAGGAAAATAATAATCTAAACTAAACTAACCTACAAAAGCTATAAACCTAAAAGCGGTTAGGTTTCAGGAAATCCTCCTTCACCCCCTACATCTATCAACAACATGCAATTCCTCTCATAAACACAAATGCATTGATTAGGTTAGCTTGAGAATCTTCATTAGTCAACAGCCTATGTCTAGGTCAATCAACCCTGGTTTCTACTTGCCTAACTCACATAGTTTCCTTGAGAGCTAGTACAACTTCCACTCATGAACGATCTATTCTCAATCACACACTATACATGGTCAATAGGTATATTAAACCTTATTAACGAAACAGTTCATAGCCGAACATGTATTAACCACACCATATCCATATCAACAAATCCCTATGTCTAGTTTATTTGCCAATATTAAGATCATGCAATTGAGGCCAACCAAGAACAAGTATTAAACACAGATAATGATTGAACCATAATCAAACATCCACACAAACTCAGAGAAAAAAACATCATTAATATAAATAAAAGGATTCACAGTATTCCTAAACAAAGCTTAGCTATACAAAAGATAAGGAAGAGAAGAAAGAAAGGGAAAAGAGAGAAAGAAGCTCATTGATTTGTCTCTGAAGCTTGAATCCTCCTTCAATCCTTTGATCCTTGCCTCCAATCCACCATCCATGAAGATCTAGCCAAGCTATCTAACCTAAAACTAACCTAAACTAACTAAACTAACTAAACCTAAAAAGAAAGAACTGGCCAAATGGCCAGAACCCTTAAAAAATAGAGAAAAAATGAGAGAGATGGAGAGAGCCCCGAGAAAAATATGTAAAAATCTATTTATAGGCTCAGCTGGCCGCCGTGCGCCGCGGCCCCCACTTACGAGCGCCTCGGCCCTCGCTAGGTCGGTCTTATTGTGCCGCGGCCCCCACATATCCTGGGCCGTGGCCTCGAACTCTCGGGTCCAAGTATGACATCTCCATTTTGCCTATGCTCGCCGCGGCGCTCAACACCTTGCGCCGCGGCCCTTACCACTGAAATGGCTGATTTGGCTTCTCTTCCTCTTTAAGCTCATTTGCTCCATATTTAACCTTGTTTAGAGCCTCTCCTAACATAGAGAAAACACCAAATCAGTAACAAATATAAATCTACTCAATTCATACTCATTTAAGCTCAGTTTTGCACAATAACACATCGGAAAGACTTAGAATCAAAATATGACAAATATAAGCACAAAACCCTCCAAATATGCATTTAAACAAGGACATAGCATTCATTCTAGCACAGAAATAGAGCACAAATAACTGCATTCTAGCTAGTCATCATTCACCTTAACCACATCAGGGCAAACTAGAAAGGAAAGAGTTCATCACAACCAGACATCTGTTTACCTGGGACTATATTAAGCTAAATTCATTATTTAGTAAACCATCTTGTATTTCAAATTTATTCTTTCCTCAGAATTAGTTAACCTAATCTTGCGTAAATCTATCATTCATTTTTATCATTTAATTATTAGTTTTTTAGCTCTTATGATGAGCTAGGCTAAAAGCCCTTAGATAAGGCACAATAGTCAATCATTTGTTTCTGATTACATTCATTCTTTCTGAGTGAGTTCTTCAAGGTAGAACTCTAACTCATCATACTAATTCACATCAATCTCAAATAAGTAACATAAAAACAACCCAGGTTATCATTTCCATATTCACATATAAACTACGTAATATAACCATAAAGTCTATCCATAGGCATTAGTACCTATGGCCCACAGTCCATGTACATGTCAAGACCAGTCCATAGTCAGATAAGTACTATACACATACCGAGTGCAGATAGAGGTCTAGCATCCTAATGTATCAATACATGTCCAAAATATAATACATCCAAAATAAGATCCAATAAACACCTATCTCAAAAAAGAAATCACAAATAGGACATCACCCTGGGTCTCTACTCATTACCCTGGGTATGATCATCACATGGACTCTGATAATGCCAAACAAAGTGAAGGTATTGGTATCTGCAGAATAGATCCACCCACGATCTATCGGCTCATAATATTTGCTAATCAAAGACATAGCTAATCTATCTGTTGCTTAGAATTTGGAATATCATGGAAATGTCGAGGTGAGAATTTTAAGAATTCTCAATAATACTAGCAATCAACAAAATGTCATCTTGATAGTTCTAGTTGCCTCAGGGTATTGAAGAGTTAACAAATTTGTGGCCGAAACCAAAATAGTTTATAATCCCTGATGCAGAAGTTCATTTTAATTATAGTCAGTCAGAATACATATATAACAAAATACAATTAATACCATAAAAGGGAATGTAGATGTCAATGCAATGCTTAGAGAACAATTCTTTCATTATCATTATCTTAGGCTATATCCCTTTATCTCTTACAGAAAGTACATTATCCTCCATTTCATTTTAGGGGGAGAATTACTCATCCTTAACCTCTAGTAATAGTCTGTCTGTTAGAATGAGCTAGCTCACTCTCAGTAGCCATACATTGCTACAGAGAGCCTATCTCTAACAAGATGATTTACTCATTCCTTGCTTTCGGTAAAGCAACCCTTACCTAATATTTGGGAAAAGCTTATCTTTACATTTATATTTTTAAGAGCATTATAATGCATGATTCAATCACAACGCATTTTAATTCTTTGCTTCTTAAGCATATCATATCAATCTCAAATGCTCATCAATTATATATCCAATATCAAATTCCATTCATTGCAATTTACATACTTAATCATTAACTTCAAGTTGTCATCATTCAACTCAATACATATAACTAATGACCTAATAAGGTAACTGGGTATACGAGTAACATATTGTTACCTAATTAACATTAAAAACTCATAACACATGGGATTGGCATTTAACCATCATACATTGTGATAGGTATCCACCCATGACAAGGGTGTACTTTAAGAATGGTAGGAGGAAAAGTAAGGAATCTGTCCCTTGTAATCACATAATTAAAGGAAAGAGAAAAGGTCATGGGGTATTCAATATGTTAGTGGGTTGCAACATTTATGTGGCAGCTAGTGGGAGTTGAGAGAATAAAGAAGGGCAGTAATTAACATTTAACTAAGAGGGTTATGGCAAATGAATTGGCACTTAGTGGAGAGAATAAATAAAGAAGTAGAGGAGGGGATATGACATCTAGTCATCTAGTTATTTAATGAAAAATGAATGGTAGACAACTAATCCATATCAAGAATGACATCAATTCCAACAAGGGGTTGGGCAAGTATGGTTAATAACAAAAGGTAAATCCTCTACCTGAATAGAACAATCCAAATAGGCATATGAAGTTATTATTAGATTTCTTATTGTTGTGAAAACAGACAAATCATATGGGAGTATAGATCGAAGCAAGTCTAACTTCTTCACACATTTAATAGAAATAAAGGAGTGCGAAGCTCTTGAATCATACAATACATTTAAGAAATTATTTTAATGAAACATTTACTTTGTATCAGATCGGAAGAGTGAGTTACCTCTTCTCCACTTAGACTAAACAATCTTCCCTTAGTTTATGGGGTAGGGATATGTTTCATTCCCTTGTTCTGGTTATAGTCTCTATATTTATGTCCTGGCTTACCACAGTTGCAGCATATATTTGTTCCAAGCAAACAAGGCTTGTTCCCATGATTTTTCTCTTATTTTTTGCATGTGGGTCTGCTGCACTCTGTTTATGCATGCTTTCCTCTATCTTGATTATACTTAGGCCTAAAGAGACTCATCTTTTATCTATTGTCCTACCTCTTCCTCTTCAGAAAACAATGTCCTTCTCTTTCAGGCTAACTTTCTACACCATATCTCTCTATTATCCTACACTTGTTTACTAAGGTAGAAAGTCCCTGATTTCCGTGGCACCCATAACCCTTAGTAAGTTAGGCCTCAATCATGCCTCAAACTTTACACACTTCCAGTGCTCATCAAGATTATGCCTAAAGTATTAGGAGAACTTAGACAGTTCCACAAACTTGGCCACATATTGGCCTACAAATATATTACCATATTCTAACTTCAAAAATTCCAATTCTTTAGCATTCTGTAAATTTTTGGGAAAGTACTTCTCTAAGAAAATGGTTTTGAAAACTCCCCTAAGTAATTTGGGTTCTTGTTACTTCTAGCAGCCTTTTGGTATCATTTCACCAATACTTTGCCTCGCTAATCAAAATGTATGAGGTGAAAGTTACCCTCTGGCCATCATTACAGTTCGTCATAATGAAGATTTTATCCAACTCCTCTAGTCACCCCTATGTGACTACAGGGTCATACTCACCCTTGAAGGATGGAGGCTTGGCCTTCCTGAACTCAGAAAGACCTTGAAAGTTGGGGTTTCCAGCAAGTACTTGATCCCCAGATTCTGCGTTACCTCCCTTGTTTTGTTGCCTATTTTGATTTGTCTGCATCTATTCTAGCATGCAATTTGTGGTTTTGGTTTTGTTCTCTCATGGTAGCAGCCAAATCCCTAAAAGTTCCTATAAGCTCTGCCATTTCATTATTGGCATGAGTATGCCTAATAGATGTCATAGGCTCTTGTACACATAGACTAAACAATATTTAGTTGATCAGTATCAATAACATGTAAATAATGTGGCAAAAAAGTTCTAACAATCATACCTTAGGCAGTTATGCATATCTAATCTAATCATAAATCTTATCATCAAGAAAAAAAAACTACTAATCCATAACATACAAGGGAACTTTCTTTATTTCTAGTATAATCAATTCATACCCTAGGTTTTTCAAGATAAACTACTCTGATACCATCAAATATGACACCTTCTAGCCTATGTAGTTCACCTTAACCACGTTAGGGCGAACTAGATAAGAAAGAGTTCATCACAACTAGACGTCTATTTACTTGGGACTATATTAAGCTAAATTCATTGTTTAGTAAGTCATCTTGTATTTTAGATTTATTCTTTCCTCGACATTAGTGAACTTAATCTCATTTAAACCTATTGTTGTGACCAGGATTGCGGTGGCAGCGGTGGTAAAATATAAATTTTATGAAAAAAGAAATGTGAAAATAGAGTAGCCAACAAGGTTTATTTAATTTAAGGAAAAATATTGGAAAACCCTTTTACAAGAAAATAGTCTTTAAAATCAGATTGAATTTCAGAATTAATTGTATATAAGGACGGGTGGAAACTAAATCTCATAGCATCCTTTTCTTCTGTTTTTTCTTTTTTCTTTTTTTTTGCACTTATTATTAAAAGCAAGAAACTCATAAAATAGAAACAACACTGTAAAATTAACACCAAATCATGCCACTCAACATATTAAACATACACATAAAACTAAACTAATTCTAAGCAACTTGAACAAAAAGAAAACAAAGATATTTTCTTTTTTATTTTTTTTTTCATTTTTAGTTGCTTGTCTATTAATTCCTAAAACATCTTTTCTTCTTTTTTTATTTATCTTTTTTAACTTGTATATATATTTTTTAATTAAAAGTTTTTTTACTACCCTTTTTAATTTTTGACAACCTACAAAATCAAAAACAAAGAAGTTCTAACTTTAGCCCAAAGGAAACAAAACCAACGTTAATCTAGACTCATTTAGGCTAAAAAATGAGAGTAACCCTATTCTTCATCAAACTAAACCCAACAGATTTTCTTTTTTATTCTTCTTTATTTTAAAATCATTTTTAACTTCTTTTATTTTCTTCTGCCTAGCTACTTTATTTATTACATTTTTTGTTTTTCAAAACTATGCCAAGATGCAAAAACAGAACTTAACTAAACTCTACTAACCCAAGGCCCAGCACAAAATGAGCAAGGTATTAAAACTAACATGGATTACAAAAAAACCTTTCTTAGCCCAAACACAAAATAAACTATTCTAATTTCTAAACCGAAACAAATAATAAAATAAAAATAATAAAAACCACCAAAAATTACACTACAGTAAGGAAAAGCAACAGATGAACGAACCGAGAGGGCGAGGCCGTGTGGTGGCGTGGCTCGAAGGCCTTTGATGGCTGGGTGAATAAGGTGGCGGAATAGGGCTCTCCGACGGCAGCTCCGTTGGCAACTTCGACGTCTGGTCGGTGAGATAACTTGCTGGATGGGTGGTGGCTCTGTGGGTATGAGACGTCGATACGTGGTGGCAGAGTAGCAGGTGACAAGTTCAAGTGGTGACTCGCGGTGGTGTGGGGCAGCAGAGGACGGAGGAGATGAATGGTGAGGTGGCTCACGGGTTGACGGTGATGGGTGGTGCAGTTGGTGGTTGGACGGCGATGGGTCACTGCGGAGACTCGGTGGCTGGTGGCTATTGTGACGGGGTGCTGCGACGTAGACGGCGGAAGTTGATGACATGGTGAAGGGAGGTGAATGGTTCGTTGCTCGAGCTGCTAGGTTGAAAATAAAGGTTTGAGGGATGTTGTCTTGATGGTAAAAGTTGTGGTTGTGGAAGTCATTGCACCTTCTTTCATTGTGGAAGAGTGGTGACCAATTGAGATTTTTTCAGGCGGATTGGCAAGAATAAGAAAGCTGTGATAAGCTGTAAAAGGATATGACGACATTTTCCATGTTCTAGCATCAATAGAATTCAATGTTAGTGAGAAAGAGAACATTGGTAATGACCTGAATTGATGTTTTCCATGAACCTGATCACTTACATAATGATTTTTAAATTTGTGGATGATACATATTCCTTGTATTGAATTTGCAAAGGCCTTTGTTCAAACAAATATAATTAACCCTACAATCAAAGGAACATTAAACCTTCTCAATTCCTGCTTGAAATCCAATCCATGAAAAGGAATATAATTGAGCTTTCGTATTTTTTTATGTATAAATAAATGAAGTCAACTTTCAAATTCCTAACTTCCTTCTTGAATTGTAAGGTACTAGTGCATGTACCGTGCAACGCACGAAGAGATTAAGAAAAAGTTGTGTACGTGAAAGATCTATGTAAAATAAAATATTAAGTAACTTAATAGATACAAAAATAAAGATTGATAGTATTAAAAGACTAAAATATATGTTTATAAAAATCTAAGGGATGACTTCTATATATATGATTTGTATTGAAAATTTATCCTATATTTTATTAAAGTAATAAAATATAGGATAAAGTAATTAATTCATAAAAACACTTATATGTAAATTTATATTATAAATTCATGAGGTAATCCAATCCACTCCCCCTTTTCAAGGATATACCAAATTATCTCATGAACAAAAATTATACCACACAAATAATCTAGTGTAAATAAATGTTAAATATTCTTTGATCACTTAAGTCACGTAACTAAAGGAAAAATATAGCCTTGGAACTATAAATTCCTAGATTATTGAATTTTAATGATAAGAAATTAACTTATACCTTTTAAAAAAATATTTTACAATGTTTTCATTTTGACGTAATGCCATTCATCAAAATAAAGCATCCTTGCCTATTAAATTCAGCACAGAGGCTTTCCATAAATTTATGATCTTTTAGACATATGGTCTATTGAAATGTGTTTATTTTCAGATATCCAAAATAGGTTACAAGGCTTTATATCTATACACATTTGATCCTAATCTATTGGATAGCTAACAAACTGATAAGATAATAACCTGTCAGGATAAAAGGCACTAACAGATCGCCTACACAATTGAATTTGAATTTGCAACAACTCCAGCTAATCATAACAGACATATCTATATCTCTAATACTCCCCCTCAAGTTGGAATGTGGGGATTGTGAACACCCAACTTGAACATAAGATCTTGAAACATCTTTGTCCCCAAAGATTTAGTGAATATATTAGCTTCCAGCCTCCGAGTGGGGATGTAACTAGTGGAAATAACCCTTGCATGCAAGTGTTCCCTGATGAAATGACAATCAACTTCTATGTGCTTTGTGCGCTCGTGATATACTGAGTTTGCTGCAAGGTGAAGGGCTACTTGATTATCACAATGAAGGATAGTTGGTTCATCACAGCTCACCTGTAAACATTTCAGTAAACTGCGTAGCCATAAAACCTCACTTGTAGCATGTGCCATAGCACGATATTGTGCTTCACTAGAAGACTTGGAGATAGTAGTTTGCTTCTTTGTCTTCCAGGAAATAGGAGCTGACCCCAGCTTCATAAGGTAACCTGAAATGGACCTTCTTGTAAGGGGGCAAGAAGCCCAATCAGAGTCACAGAAAGCAACGAGCTGCAGGTCATTTTCTTTGGTCAGGATAATACCCTGTCCCAGTGACGATTTTAAATAATGAAAGATCTTCATGGCCGCCTCCCAATGTCCTTCTCTAGGCTCCTACATAAACTGGCTCAAGATATGGACTGCGTATGTGATTTCTAGACGTGTGATTGTGAGATAAATGAGCCTCCCTATGACTCTTCGGTATCGGGGAGGATCTGCATAGGGAGGGCTCGAGTTCAAGGCCAATCGATGATTCTGCTCAAGTGGGATGGATAAGGGTTTGCAAGCAAGCATCCCACACTCACTGAGAATGTCCAAAACATATTTCCGTTGGCATATGAACAAACCATCAGCTCCTTGAGCTAACTCCAGGCCAAGGAAATATTTTAGTGTCCCTAGATCCTTCATATGAAAACACTTGCTGAGATACCTTTTAAACTCGTTGCAGGCTACTGCATTGTTCCCAGCAATAACCAAATCATCAACATAAATGAGCACAACAAGGAAAACTGACCCGTGTGAGTAGGTAAAGAGGCTATGATCAGCATGGCATTCTTGAAACCCATAGTCTGATAGAGCCTGTGACAGCTTAGTGTACTAATTCTACGAGGCTTGTTTCAAGCTGTATAGGGACTTCCTCAATCTGTAAATTATCCCTTCTCTGCGAGCTTGATACCCTTGTGGAAGCTCCATGTAAACTTCTTCATTGAGCTCCCCATGCAAGAAAGCATTGCTAACGTCCATTTGATGCAATTCCCACCCTTTGGCTACTACAACCGAGAGTAGGTAGCGGACTGTGGTCATTTTGGTGATCGGGGCAAATGTTTCGTGGAAGTCCTCCCCTTCCTTTTGTGTATAACCCTTTGCCACGAGACGTGCTTTGTATTTCTCGATCCCACCATTGGCTTTATATTTAACTTTATACACCCATTTGCACCCAATTGCTTGTTTCCTTTTGGGCAGCGTTGCAAGCTCCCAAGTATGATTGTCTTCCAAAGCCTTGAGCTCTAGACTCATGGCTTCACACATTCTATTTTCTGGACTGCTTCTTGATATGTCTTAGGCTCTTCCTAGCTCATAATGGCTACAAGAAAAGCTTGGTGTTTTGGTGAGAATTTGTCATAACTTATGTATTTTGAGAGAGTGTGAACCGTACTTGAAGAGCATGTTGGATTCTGTGACTGGCACATGGGGTTCTTCATTGCTGCATGATAGAAATAATCTTGGAGGTAACGTGGGGGTTGCCGTGAGCGTGGTGCCAATTCTTGCACCTCATTTTGTTGTGCATTATTTTCAGCTTGTATCTCCCCCTTATTCCCATCTTCCTCACTTGAAGAATCAATGGTGACTTGTTCTGGATTCTCCTCAGCGACTTCATCATGCTTATCTTCATGGTTTTCTTCCTCCATGCCCGAGGGTACATCATGGAACGTGACTGAATGAGTTCCTGTGTCCACATTCTCTGCTTGCACTCCAAAAGTAAAAATATTCTCATAGAATGCAACATCCCTTGACACATAAAATTCTCTAGTTTTGAGGTTGTAAACCCTCCAACCTTTCTGACCTTGATGATAACCGATGACCATACACATTTTCGCCTGAGGATCAAATTTATCCTTCTATTTGGATGGATCTTTCACATAGCACAAGCACCCAATCACCCTCATATGATCATAAGATGCTGGCTTTCTGTGCAACATTTCATAAGGTGGCAACCCTCCATTGCCAGCTATGGGCATTCTGTTGATAATATGTGTGGCAGCAAGCACACACTCCCCCCAAAAAGATATAGGTAAGTTAGCTTGAAACCTTAGGGCCCTTACCATATTGAGGATGTGGCGATGCTTGCGTTCCACATGCCCATTTTGTTGAGGCGTTGCAACACAAGATGTTTTATGCAAGATGCCTTCCTTCTTGAGAAAACTTTGAAGTGATGAGTTTGTGAATTCAGTCCCATTATCACTGCAAAGTCTCCTTACCTTCTTGTTAAACTTTGTCTCCACTATCCTACAAAAATTAATCAAGTGCCCCATCATTTCTGTTTTATTCTTCATTAGATATATCCATGTGCCCCTCGTGTAATCATCAACTATAATGAGAAAATAGTGAGAGCCATTATGAGAGGCTGTGTGGTACCTCCCCCATAAGTCATAATGTATAAGCTCAAAAGGTACTTTAGCTTTATTATTACTTTCAGGAAAGGGAACTTTACATTGCTTGGCCTTGTGACAAGTATCACAGTAGCCAATTTTATTGGAATTGAAACTACATTTAAACAAATGCGAAAGGCTTTGTAAAACTTCGATAGAAGCGTGACCCATCTTAGTATGCCATAGAGCAACAACGTTCTTTTCAATGACGGCTAGGGAGCAATCTTGCGTGGTACCTCTGAGCATATAAACCCCATCGTGCAGATCACCAGATCCAATCATCCTCTTCGTGGTCTGGTCCTGTATCACACAATAATTTGGATGGTAAATGACTGTGCAGTCTAAATCATGTGTAAGTTTATGAATGGAGACTAAATTGCAACTGAAATTTAGCACAAATAAAACATTAATGAGTTTTATATCGCTGTTGAGATTAACAGTGCCCATCTTTTCCACTAATACGTTGTCCCCAGTGGGAACAATGATGTGAAATGGCTCCTTCAAATGGCGTACTTCCTCCAAAAGGCTGAATATGGAAGTCATATAGTGTGAAGCACCACTATCAAGAACCCATTTTTGTTTCTGATGTAAATAAATATTACCAGTTGTAGCCTCATGCACCAAGGCACCCTTCTTTAGGTGGGTTCCATACAGTGCATGCCCGGTAGCTGCTCCTTCTCCACTCTCCTTCTCCTGGCTCTCATCTCCTCGTGCATGATGTGCACTGGTGTGCCATTTTGTTTGTTTGCCCCGCGTTGGATCCTTCGTGTCTCCCAAGTTGCTGGGTAGCCAATTATCTCAAAGCATTTGGACTTGACGTGTCCTAACTTGCCACAATGATCGCATTTTGGCTTAGGCCCATCACAGCCTTTGTGCTTGCTTGAGTAAAAGGCTGAACTAGGTTCGGGTCTCACACTTCTTTCTTTATCTGTAGCAAAACGAGCCTCTTCCCGTAATACTTGGTTGAATGCATGTCGAAGCGAAGGCAACGGATCCATATTCAGGATCGTTGCTTTGATGTGCCCAAAGCGGTCGTTGTCCAGCCCTCCAAGGAATAGATAGAGGTGGTGATCTTCTTCTTTCTGCATAAGCTGCTTAGCCGCCCCACAGGTGCATTCCTATGCCGGCTGCAACTCGTTCAGCTCATCAAGGATGCTTTTGAACCTAGTGTAGTAGTCCGTTACACTAGCATCTCCTTTTTGCTGCATCAAACACAGCGTACGCCATAGTTGATGGAAACGAGGCGCGTTTGTCTGAGCAAAGCGCTCTTTCAGGTCCACCCAAATATCTCTCGCAGTTGCTGCATACGAGATACTTCCATGTAGGCTTGGATCAGTGGAGTTAATGACCCAGGCCATCACCATTAAGTCAGTGTTTTCCCAGTTCAGGAAATCAGCTGCATTTGAGTTTGGCTTCTTGATGCTTCCATCGACAAAGCCCAGTTTCGATTTTGCACGCAAGGTTGTCCTCATTGACCTTGCCCATGTGCGATAATTGTCCCCATGAAGCAACGTAGTCATAAGAGGTGTTCTCGGGTTATCCGAGGAACTCAGATAAAAAGGCGAAGACTACACGACAACAAATGAGTCTTTGTTGTTATCTGAGGCATTTTGTTTCTTCTCTGATTCACCTTGATCGAGCCACTCTGATGCTATATTGAAATATGTTTATTTTCAGATATCCAAAATAGGTTACAGGGCTCTATATCTATACACATATGATCCTAATCTATTGGATAGCTAACAAACTGATAAGATAACAACCTGTTAGGATAAAAGGCACTAACAGATCGCCTACATAATTGAATTTGAATTTGTAACAACTCCAGCTAATCATAACAGACATATCTATATCTCTAATATGGTCATTCAAAATAGGTAATAAAAACCAAATAATCATAAAAGAACTTAAAGATTAATTGATTTAATATTTCCTACTAAGTAGTCAGTGATATAGTAGAGAGTATCAATTTCTAATTATAAACCATACAGGCATAACTTTCTAAAGAGCTTGGCATAACCTCATTATAGCTTATAAACCAATCCTAATTACAAAACTTTTAGATTGTTAAAATACTCAAGAAAGCTTGCAGCCTGCAAGACTTTAAAAAGCTGAATGCTTCCCCATACCATTAGATACATGCATCATAACTTTGTTCCCATCCAGTACAGCAATTTGATAACATTTCTTGCAACATCTGTTCAAAAGAACCATATGCAGCATTAAACTAATAGAGAAAACCAATAATATAAACATGGCTTCAATTTCAGAAGAAAAAGATACAAAATCCAAAGTTCTAAAAATTTAAAACTCCTTAATCCAATTTTTTTTGGTTAAAAGGCCTTGCAACAAATAGGTTGTCTAAAAATGATAGTAAGTGAAACATAGTCAGATAGAAAAACTCATTAACACCTTTAGTAGGGACAAAGGACACTTTGAAAACTTTCATTAAAATAAGAATACTCTTAACTCTTCTAATTAAGTTTATTTAGAAAATCTAATTCACTCTTGAATGTCAATTGAAATCCAAATTTGAATCCAAGATTACATGATGAAAATTTAGTTCTTTACTTGCAGCATACATTAAAGTTGAGAGAATTTTATATGACAAAGTGTAACATCCTCTTCAACATGTTAGACTTGTAATTAATTACAAAGGTAGCTTAATACTTGCTTAACATGCCTGATTAATTTTGTGATAGTCTGAGTTAATTTAGGCACTTTACTAGAAGCCGAAATGTGAAAAGTAGCTTAAAATGACCTAGATATTATGTTAAATGGCTTACATAATGAAAATATATGAGGATAATTTATTTCTAAGTCAAAAATATGTATTTTGTGATGTGGTTAAAGTTTGAGAATAATCAGAGTCTGTTTGTTATTTTTAGGCATATTGGTTGTGTGTTTTAACGTCGGATTGACTAGTCACAAATATGGAAAATTATGATACTAATGAAATGACTTTTTTAATGAATCTTAGAATTTTTTTTAAAGTTGTTGAAACTTGAAAAACTTGATTTACCTAAAGTTTAGTGTTTTTACCAGATCAGAAAGTACTAGTGTTATAACTAAAGGCCTAAAATACTTCATGGTTACAGCCACTTGTTTGGACTTCTTCTATGTATTTTTGCTACTCATAATACTCACTCTTCACGGCTGGACAGAAATAGCTCCAAGTGAGGAAGCTTTGAGTGGTGAAAAAGAGAGCAAGAAGCATAAGAAGAAAGGGAAATCCAAGGCTAGAAGTTGAGGATCAATTCTGTAACTTCAAGGTAGCATCAAGGCAGCTTGAAGGTAGGGGTTTTTGAGCTTGAACTTCATCTTTTCTCATTTTTTCATGTTTAAGCTATTTGAGATCTAAATGCCAAAATGAATTCTTTTCGTGTTTTAAGTGATTTTCTTGCTTGGATAAGTTTTAAATGTGGTTTATGACTTGTTCATGTTAAGAGTTTGGATTAGAAACTGAAAATTCTCTATTTGGACCTAAAATGCTCTAAGTGTTGATTTTAGGGGTTTGGATGAGTGATTTAATGATTTGATCCATTTTGATGAAATCAATTGTGTTTTATGTTTCTCCCATGTTTGTGAACTTGTTTAGAGCTTAAAATCACCAAGAAACGAATTTGAAGAGATTAAATTTCGTATTTTGTTCCAATAGAACAGTACCTGGTTCTGCAGAATTTTGCAGAACCTGGTTTCTGCTGCTTGCGTCGTGGCGCAAGGTCTGGCATGCCGTGGCGCGCTTTTGATGCCAGTTCCAATATTAACCCGAGAGTAGGGCACCGCAGCATGGCTGTGTTTGTGTTGTGGCGTGAGCTCCAGGATTTTTCAACACTGTGGTTTTGATGTTTTGGAATTTTCTAAGTGATGGGATCACTCATATATGCTTTCCTAAGTGTGTTGAGGCACAAATGGCGGGAAAATTCTTGGAGAGAATGACCACTTTGCATATATAAGAATATGTGAAACCTTGGGCAAATCTTTGAGTCTAGAATGCCTTAGGGTTATATCTAAGACCTTGCACAACATGAGATTGTCTTAGAAATCACTTGTGAAGTGATGATGTGAGGTTCTAGGTATGAGAATGCTAGTGATATGGTTCTTGCTATTTTGTTGGATAAGTGAGGCCAAGATTCCTATGTGCTAATATTTAATTATAAGGCTCAGATATTTGGTTTTCAAACCTGGTATTTACTTGTTTCCTATGTATTATGACCTTAGATAGTGTGCATAACCATATGACATGAGAATGAGGTGTTGGATCTAAATTCTCCTTACATTTATGTTTGCATGGTCAGGGTTACCGGTATGGGGTGACAATAGTACTCTTACGCGGTGAGGGGAAAACATTTACCTATTACCAAGCGGGTTTATGCTTTTGGGCTTATCTTGCTTTGTATATACAAGAAAACAGTGTTTTTGGGGAAATAAGTAAGTAGCTTGTGTTTTCAAACTTTAAAACCTATATTGACATTGCATATCCATAATATTTGGACTTTGATTGAGCATAATCATACTTCATAACATAAAGCATTGCATGGTTAACAATTGTATGGGTAGTTGTCATGACTTGACCAATTGATTGTTTGGTTGCTTGTTCGATAGTATCTTAGGATTGTATGAGCTATCCTTTAATATTATTATTTATCGGATATTTTGTTACATCGAATGTATTTTTTTTTATGTTTAGTTGATTTATTTGTTATGAATGATTAATGGTTAGTCTTGGTATGCTTATACTGAGAAATTGTGATTTTTCACCCCGGTATGTTCCATTTAAATCCAAGTGACATGCCTAAAATGGGAAAGGACAACAAAAAGAAGAAGCAAAAGGCTTAGTTTAGCATCTTTATTTCTTTTTGAATCAGATTTATATGTGTATATTTTTTGTTGTTTGTAAAAGCTTATGTATAAAGTATGACTTGTTAGCCAGTGATGTTTGTATATATGACCTTTTTATCATTCGTGGCTCTCTATAATAATTATGCAAGTTGTTATGGGTTTTTATTTTTCACATTTTTAGAAGTGACTTGCTTAGTACGATTTATTTTGAAATATTCTGTTTATTTTACGATAATTCGTATTAGGGTGTTACACAAAGAATAAATTAAGAAAAAATAAAAAGGAAGAAGTAATAACTTTTAAATAAGCATCAACATGTTTAAAAGCTCTTTTATAGTCAAAAACAAAAATAGGTTCAAAAATATTTCAACAGAATTAAGTTTGAGCTTCCTAGCCCTTTGAATATGTTCTCGTAAAATAGGAGCTAAAATAAAATTGATAGCATTAGTTTATAATAGAACACAATAGATTATAATAATATATAATTAACCTTTTCACCATTATTGTTAAGAGATAAAGATGTAATAAACGCAATGTGTAACGGAGAACATGACACACAATTGCAAAGAAGCATGCATTTGATATAAATATATATAAGAAACTAATTCTAAAGACCTTTTTGAACAAAAAAGAAATCATGTAGGTTGAAAATAGAGAAACAAAGTGGTACCTAAGAAAATGGTTCTAATGTTGATAATTATGCAAATTAAGTAAAAAACATCATTTGCAATCTACCAAAATAATAATAATAATAATAATAATAATAATAATAATAATAATAATAATAATAATAATAATAATAATAATACCGATAGTCCAATTGTAGATATCATAGATTTTCATATCAATAATCATATGAAAAGCATAACCTTAAGAATTGTTCTTTAAGTATTCAAGTTTTTCTCACCTAGTGTGAGCGCTTTTCACTACCCCTTGAAGAATATCTCATCATTGCGAAAGGAAGATAGATCGCGGACAAAGTTTTTCACACATAAAGCTTTAGAAAGTAAACTGCAATGAAATTCTCTTCACATTCTTAGTAATAATCCAAGTCGTCATAGAAAAGTGAAACAAACAACATATTAAAGCTAGTAACAGAGTAAAATTATCTTGTTCCCCACTGATTCTACATTCTCTTTTGCTACTCTTAAAGTTTGTTTCCTTTCAAGTAATCTACCTTTCTCACTCTTCCTCTTCACATTCTTGAACCTCAAATGCATCAAATCATATGTGGGAAGCATCCAAAATTAATGGAGACAACAAAGTAGATAAAATGATTGAAAACTTCAAATAAATGAATTATATTTTAGATAATTGGATAATTAACTTGAAAATTTGTTTTTAAAGACATTGATCAAGTTAAATTACTCACACACAAAATAAGCCTACTTAGTGATCCATCAAATTGTCAATTTTTTGGGTACAAATTGATTAGGTAACCACATAAATTATTGGTAGACAGCTAACACAAAATAAGATAGGAAAAAAAGGAAAAAAAGTGGTAGATGCATATTTTGATGGTTTTAGCATTAACACTTACCTTTTAAACTTGTGGAAAAAATGTACATTTTAGAACATCCTATTAGCTCATTAAACACCATCACTTAAGAGTAAATAACAATGAAATATGAAGTGTAAAGATATTTAAAAAATAGAATATAATGGTAGGCATTTCAATGGTCTTTAGACTCTTTACCATGTAAACAAATGCTTTTGTAGAATCAATTATTTATCCTAGATTGGAGAATGCAACTACCATAATAATAACATGAAGTAAATAGGACAACATTGTAGAAGTAGGAAAAGAAACAAACCTCCTGAAGCACATTGATCTTTATCCATATTTACTAAACTTATGCAAGACCAATTGAATTTGAATCCCTAGAGGATCTTTAAAAAGAACCTGGTGATCTTTATCTTTGTTGAAGTCCTTATAGAACAATAGTGGAAGTTTAGCAAATTCCTGGTTAACAATAAAAAATACTATATAAACATCCATTACAAATAATGACAATGAACAAACAAATAAAGCATGATAAGAATAAATAATGAATAGAATCACACTAATACATAGGAAGAATCCAACAACAGATAAATCTTTTTTATTGGTTCGCTCCTGAACAACGTGCACCAGCAACCATTGAGAAGATACATTACTTTATCTATTAAATGAAATATAAATAAATAATTAAAATATAAATAAAATTTAAGGCAATCAAATGGCAAATCATAATGTTGTAAAAAACTAAAGTTATCTAAACATATGAAATACTTTATATCCATCTTAGTCCATTAGGAACTTTGATTAGAACATGAACAATACATAAAAAGAAGAAAAATTCACATAAACCAATGACAGAATAAATATGAAATTCACTCAAATAAGATTCACAGAGTAAATGAAGTCTGATTTTAAAGTAAAAATAAGAAAAACAAAAAACAAAAAAGGATGCTGCAAGGAGAAAGAAACACACTGAAGCACCTTTAGGAGAAGATTTAGCAGTGATAACTGAGTGAAATGCAGTAATAACCTAGAAATAGCATAACTTAAGATGCAACAAATCATAAAAACCTTGGAGCATTTGCTATAAAACATTATAGAATTTTTTTAAAAAAATTATAAGTGTGTAGGGCAGAGAGGTGTAAATCAGAATAAAGAGATATAAATGAAGAGAGATTAGCAAAAGAGAGTAAGAACTTACCGAAATAGCATCGCGTGCTAAAAAAGGGAAATGCATAATGACGGAGAGATCGACCCCAACTTGCTGCAAGACAACAATCTAGACTTGTATATTGAATCTCTTCTATTTCAATATGCCCATCACCATCTCTGTCGCGTTTCAGGATTAGCAGAGTAAAATGGGGGAGGAAAGAATTCAGCAAATTAGGAGCTTCTGGTTTTGGGTGATAGAAATAGAGAGAGTAAAAACGAAGAAGTAGAAATTTGTATAGGTAATTAACATTCATAAATAAAATAAAAATTCAAATTTAAAATTTGAAATAAATATGAAGAGATGAAAGATTAAGAAATATGTAGGTAATTAAAACAGTAGTTAATAAAAAGAATCTTTCAATTCTAAACCAATCTTTCAATATTCAAAATACTAATAAATAATTAGCATAACCAAAAGGAATCTAATAGACTTAAAACACAACCCAGAACAATTTCATAGCATAATGTGTGTCCAATTTCGCAACATTACAACTACTACCTAATACAAAATACCATACATAGGAACATAGATAACAAATGAGAAACCCAAATCCAAAAACATATCAACACTTGAAAAATCAATTTCAAAATAAAGGCTCTCCAAAAATGCAAATTCAAAAGGGACAACAAAAAGAAGATCCTAAAATCCAGAATTGAACATCATAACGAATGAAAAGACAACACGTCAATCCTTTCCAATCTTCACTTTCTTGAGTTTGGTGGAAGATATATCAGCATTTGAAACACTAACTGCTTCATCAGAGTCTAATTGGAGACATGCCAAGTTGAGACTCTAAATATAATTCATTATCTCAGAATTGATACATTAGATCCAGCTGCAACAAAAAATTTAATTAAAGCAATTAAAAACATATAAAAAATGAGCAACAACGGAATGAGAAGGGATATCAGAATGTAAACAATGCAAGAAAAATACATAATATTGCATAATGCTACCAATGACAAATGGCTAGAAGAACTTGATATTGCAGCCTTATAATACAACATGCTAGTATAGAAAATTATACATAATAACATGTTTAACATGACCAACATATGAAATCAATATTAAAGGTTTAATTACCTTTGAAATGCCAGAACTAACATCTGGAAGATCACTTGTAACACTAACATTACTAACATAAAATCCAGGAGTAATGATGGTCGAAAGAGATGAATAAAGCATTATAAATATAAATAATCAAATAAAAAATGATTTATTTAAAAAAAATAAAACAAAGGAAGCATTTGTTGTAAAGAGTTTGGAGAAAACCTCTTTTGAAGTGGTAACAAATTCAAAATCCAAAAATTGCTTACAACATAATATTCATAAAGTACAATTTTTTTTTCACACAAATGAAGGCTCACTATTTGACCAACAAATTAGGTTCACTATTTGACCGTATGTCTCATATATCAAAGCATAAAAAATCACTATAAAAACAAAACCCAAACCAAATCAATAAACATTATGTTTGTTTCTCATAATAAGAAATGTGTCAAAATTGAAGGAAAAAAAAAAAACTAACCTAGACAAAGAAGTTGAGGGCAAGTGTTGATGAGGCTTGTATGGCTAGCCCTGCTATAGAACTTACCAAAAAACATAATACCATTGGAAGGTAGCGAAATCCAAAGGTGTAGATTTTTGAAAGACGAAGAGCTACGAATTTGACAGAAAATAGAATAGGACACGAAGAAAATAGAAAAAGTAGCAAAATGTAATGCAATAGAAGAAACTGAGAAAAAAATGTCTAAGAGATGGGAAGAAGCAAAACCACTTCACCTGCAATATTATTATTCACCCAATAAGCTCCTAAGATAAGCTAAGCATCTCTAACCAATCGAGGAAGATAAAAAGAATAAAAAGGAACTAAGGAAGAGAGAAGAAAATATAAAATCCTCTGCATTACTTGTTTGTGTTCCTCATTTATGCCTTCACCATCATCCACTCTCCAAATCACCAAAAACCCATTACCATCATCATCCCCAATGGCCCTCACCCCACAAAAGAACACTGCCGGTTGTCGACAAACCTGACATTGCGGATGCCACCAAACCTGATGCTATGGATGCCATTACGACTACCGTTCGAGTTAAATCATGAAGGTCTAATCGATGATTTGAAGGAAATAAGAGATAAAAAAAGTGGAGGAAAGTGAATTGGAGATGGTGAAAGAAAGTGAGGAAGAGGGGGAGGAAATTGGAGGAAGCATTGGAAAAGGGGAGGAGGAAATGAGAGGAAGCGGTAGTGGAGTGTATGTGAAAAGCGTAATTCAAAGGATGAAGTTTCACATCTTAAAAGTTGAAATTCAATCTAAAAAAAATGAGATGAAGAGATTTTTTTTTCATAATTTAAATTTAATTTTAAAATACAAAAAACTCATTTAATAGCTAAGGTTGGTTTAAAGCTTACTTGAGAAGCTTCTCTTTAATGGTGTACAACTATCATCTAATATCTCTTGTAATAGAAATTATTTAATTGGTTATTTTTATTTTGAATTTTTAAATTATTTTATTTTGAATGGAGATAATGAAATTTTATATTAATAATGATAGCAGCTAGTGCAAAATAGAAGCATTAATTTTTTTTTGAATTATTAAAATTAAATTTTTAAAGGAGACAGTGGAAGACTAAAATATTAATTAGTTGAGGTAATTTATTACTTGTATATAAATGTTATTTAATTAGGTTGGAGTTTGAAATTTGAATTTGAATTCAAGTGATTAATTATGTGTGTTGGTAATAGTTGGCATCTTTAAGGAAGAGTGAGATTAACTTTAAATTTTATTAACATTGATTGGTATTAATTTTGGGGGGAGTTTTGAAATTGAAGTTGTTTTTATTAATAATAGATGTAATTTTTATTGTCATTAATATTTGTTTTCTAATGAGAGATGAATACAGGATTAAATGATAATTTTGTATAAAAGAGATAGTAGAAGGCTTAAAATGTGATTCGTTAAGACATGAAAATATTTAGACAAAACTGCCCTTAAAAATTTGGGCGGAAAAAATTTGCATGAGGGAATGACACATGCCTTTTTTATTTTGTTGGTTCTTGAAGATGATTTTGCTTTGTATATATTATAGATTATAGATAGATAGATTATAGATATAGATTTTTGTGGAGGTGTAGCTATTGGATATCTTTAACGTCTTAACCCTTCACTATTTTTTCAATTGTTAATATTGCATAGCACCTTATTCAAAACTTTGCATATAAATATATAAATATTTACAAAATGAGGATTTTGAAAAATACATATTAAAATAATTCAAATGTAATTTACTATTATGAAGATAAATTAATTTATTATGTATTTTAAAATAACAATTATATATATATATAGTTTTATAATATTTATATTTTTAATTGGTAAAATTTTATATGAAAGCATAATAAAATTAATTAAATGCAATATATGATTTGGAAAATAAATAAATAGATATTACTTTTTATAATAATTGTTTCTATATATATTTTAATATTTACAAAGTATATGATTGAAAACTTCTCATAGGTTGAAAACTTTACTTATTATTTGTATTCAATTTATGGATTTAATTTTGATACGTTCTCAAAAGTTTTATAAACTATCATTTAATTGCATATTGCTTCATTATTAGAAAAATTTTAACTCTTACAAAAATTAGTTCAAAAGTCATACTCTTATAATAATGTGATAATAAATGATTAGGTAATAATGTGTAAAAAACTTGACCATGATAGTACATAAAAATTAAATTCTAAAGTTATTTATCAATCATCCTTTAATATGAAAATAATAAAATTATTATTCAAAATTAATTAAATTTTATTTAACACTATTTATATTATTTTTACTTCCTAATATTATTTAGCAGCACATATGTTAGTATCACTATCTTCTTAATTAAGGCTGAAACTTTGTCATAATGAGAGGCCAAATCAAAAGCATTAGAGAGGAGTTACAACTTCTCTAAATGCAAAATACTTTCCTTAAATAAATAAGCTAATTATATTAAGGAATTTCTGAAATAATCAAATAAATAACAAGAGAAAAAAAGGAAATAATCAATTCATATAATTTGTAAAGATAATCAAATAATATTTTGAAAACTTGAAAATGAACCATATAATAAGAACATTCATATCATCAAATCAAAATATACACAATTATTAATTTTAAATAAAGCTTATTAAATATATACATTTTCTCAAAAACTAAATTTACATATTCATCATCAAAAATTAAAACCCAACAATAAAATAATAGTAGAGGTGAAAATAAGTCAAGTCAGGTTAGGTTAGGCCTTACCTTAAACGAGTTTGACTTGTTTCTAAAACACAATGATTGAGTCTGACCTATTTATTTGACATAAAACATTTTTTAAGATTTAGTTTGACATTTTTAAAAGTTTGACTCAACTTAAAAATTTATTTAAAAGTTTGTTTTGTAAAAAAACTTTTAAATAAGTCAACAAGCTTATTTTTAAATAAGCCAATGAAATAGATTAATGAGCCTTAACCTTTATATAGATTAACGGACTTAGACTTTAAAAAAAGTATATTATTTATTAAATTAATTATATTATATAAATATTAAAATTTCATAATATTTATAAAATAATAATATATATAATTAAATAAGTCAACTTATTAAACATAAAAAAACTTTTTAATAACTTAAAATTTAATTTGTTTAACTAAATAAGTTTTTTAAAAAGCCTTAATATGACATGTTTATTAAACGAATCAAACTAAGTCAAGTCTTAAATAGACGATGTCATAAATCACTTGTTCTACTTCCACCCTTATATATCAGTTTATTTATGATTTATTAATCCAATACTATCGAAGATGAAGACGCTGGTAGCCTGATTGGGTTCCTTAATATTCTTACCTAATCTAAATATTTTGTGTGTTTAGATGGGCAAAAATCTTTTCCCTAATATTGCCGTCTTTTTGGGAGATTCTCCTTCCTCTCAATATAGGAATTTCCATTAACGAAATTAATGAATAACCCAACCAACCAAGATTCAAAGTAAAGAACAGTTCAAACGTGATGTACCCATTCATCCCCCCACGCACTACCCATTTCCTCTTATTATATAAATGCATACATCACACACTGAAGCCATTCCCAGACAGAGAACTAAGAGTGAGGCTCCCATTAATTATTGTAAACGAAACAAGCGCATCCACGTAAAACAAGGTCTCAAGTATGTGCGGTTTAGACGAGGATTCTGCTCCTGCCAACAAAAATTGCTTGTCTTGTTCCAATGGCACAACAAGCACAAGGCCCCACAACACTCTTTCATCCAATTCAATTATCGATCTTGATGTGTAATTAGCACTTCTAATGTTTCTTTTCTTTTTTCCTTTTCATTTTGTCAAGTCTTTTTGCGTGTTTTATTAGGATATAAATTTGAGTTATTTGAGATCTCTTGGACTAAACTTGATCAAGGGATAGTCATATTTCTGATTGTGCAACAGGGGTGACCCAATTTTGTTTGCACCATACTGGAAGAAGATGAGTGGCAAGTGTAGGGTGGTGATTGAAGGATGGGACTTTATGAGCTATTCCAGTGATCCCAGCAATGTGTGCTCGTTCATGTTGCCAGAACTCAGAGACGCCATTAAGAGGCTCCACTGTTTGGTTGGTAATGTTGTGATCGACGATAAGCACATCGTGGTGGGAACGGGCTCTACGCAGCTCTTGCATGCTTCTTGGTTTGCTCTCTCTCCCTCGGATTCCTCTCACCCCATTAACGTGGTCAATGCTGCTCCTTATTATTCGGTGAGCTTTTGTTTACTATAACATTAAATCAAAGAATATTTCTAAATTCTCTTACGCAATCTTTCTACTAATTCTCTTAATTATTAAATAAAAAAATATTAAATATTTTTAATGTTTCTAAAACATTAAATACATTTTTTTTTTATTAAATATTTTTTTATTTAGTATTAAGAAGATTATTAGGATGAATTCAAAACTCTAACCTTATGAGTTTTGTTACATCTTCCTAAAAGTTCCTTCTAATAATCCTCTTAATATCAAATAAAGAAAGTATTTAATGAAAAAATAAACGTATTTAATAACTTAGAAACATAAAATGCATTCAATATTTTCTTCATTTAATAATTAAGAAGATTAGTAAGAAAATTGTGTAAGAGGATTTAAAATTATTCTAACCTTATAATAGAACAACCTTTCTTTTCCTAATTTTTTAAATGAAAATATTTAAAAATCTATTGAATATAATAATAGTCAATAAATGTTTAATAATTTACCATCAATACCCTAAGTTCAGTACACATGAAAAAAAATTGTTATCAAAGACCTCTCTATCAAATGGATGAGGATCATCTGTCTTCATTTTTTATTCCATTCCTTGTCTTTTCACTTAAATTCTGTCAAGTGTTCTAAACATAATTACATGTCCCTAGTCATTCTTTTTTATTTTTTACTTAACAAAATTTAAGTAAAAAAATAAAAAATGAGACATGAAATTGGGACAGGTGACCTTCATCCCTATCAAATACCTATGTTATTAATGAGTTGTCAAACATTTATATTGAGTTATTTAAACAATAAATGTTTGGATGCTTTTTAATTAATAAACATTTAACAATTAATTAAGGTATTAGTACTAAAAGAAGGGTGATGCTACAATAAATTCGAGCATTCAAACGCATCTCTTATTAATTTGTCAACAACTATAAAGTATATGAAAAAGCAAGACCTACTCAAGTTTAGAAAATGATTGAAGTAGACTGCTATTTGTGAAAATAAAAAAGAATTTTAACACATAGAATGAAATTAAATTCTATTTGTTCAGAAAAAAAAAACTAAAATTCTATTTATCACTCCCACACACACGCACAGGTGAATACCCTTTTTGTTTAGTACCTTAATATAGTCACTCTGACAATTTTAACACTTACCTTGACATAATGAAAATAAGTCTCCCCCCCCCCCCCCTTCTGGGGTACAACATCTAGTCTTTGAATTGAAGGATTAATTAACATGTTGCTTCTATGTTTACTCTTAGTCATTACTGGATCCAATTTGCAGGCATACCCAGATGCGGTTGGTGTTATGCGTTCAGGGCTGTACCGATGGGCCGGTGATGCTACTGTATTTGACAAAAATGAACCTTACATAGAGATAGTGACCTCACCAAACAACCCTGATGGGACCATCCGGGAACCTGTGATGAGGTCCGCAGCTGAAGGGAAGCTGGTTCATGATTTTGCCTATTACTGGCCGCACTACACTCCCATTACTCACCAGGCTGACCATGATGTTATGCTTTTCACATTCTCCAAATGCACTGGCCATGCTGGTTCCCGTATTGGGTGAGAAACCTCTTCCATTGCCATGAAATTATTATCATACAGTCTTATAAACATTAATGCTTTTATGCCTAAATTAATAATTGTTTGTGTTGTGAAGGTGGGCCATTGTGAAGGACATTGAAGTAGCTAAGAAGATGACTAACTTCATACATCTGAGCTCTATTGGCGTATCAAAAGAATCCCAAGCTCGAGCAGCTAAGATCCTGGGAGTGATATGTGATAGTTACCAAAATTTTGGGTCCATGGAATCTGAGCTCTTCTTTAAATATAGTAAACACCTCATGAGGGAAAGGTGGGAGAAATTGAGGGAAGTTATTGAACAAAGTAAGGTCTTCACTGTGGCCAAGTCCCCAAGGGCCTACTGTAAATTCACTAATGAGTCATCTGAAACATACCCTGGTACATTCTTTTTCACTGCTTAGAGCTTCCTTTTGTTTTTTTGTTTTTTTTTTCATTCTCATTCCTTTACTTTTTAATAGCTCATTGTATTTTTTGGTAACTTAATAGCTTATAGTATGAATCTAATGTATATGTCTTCTTTTTTTATTCGTACAGCTTTTGCGTGGTTTAAGTGCAAGGAGGGCATAGAAGATTGTGAGAGTTATCTGAAAACAATGGGAATACTTGGAAGAGGAGGGAAGCTATTTGGTGTTGATCCAAAATTTGCTAGGCTTAGCATGCTGAGCACGGACGATGTGTTTCATGAATTCTTAATTAGGTTGTCAAATGCTAAAAGGGAATAGTGATTATGTATTGAAATAATAGCTAGGGCTTCAAAATGGCAAAACTTGTCGGGCTAGCCATTTTTAGATTGGTTAGATTTTAAAATTATTGGCCCGTTTAAATTAACATATATTTAGCCTGCTTGTTTAGAACTTGAGTTAAACAGGCCAAACTTATTTATTTGCAAATTGATTCGTTAACCCAGTTATTTATTTAATTATTTTTAATTATAAATAATATGAATTTAATTTTATGGATATGATATACCTTGAATTTAGAGTTTGTTTTTGTTTTGAAGAGAACATTTGAATTTATATATTTTATTTTGACTTTGTGATTTTGATTTTATACGAAAAATGTTAATTTAGAAGTAAAAAAAATCTTAAAAAAATAAAAATTAAAAAGCAGACAACACATTTATGTCTACTAGACATCCCTTATATTTGTAAGGTTGGTAAAATATTAATCCGTTTTAATCAATACATTTTTGGCATGACTTGTTTAACTTGAGTTAATCGAGTTGAGACTGATCCATTTAACAGACAATAATGGTATATATGTGAGATAGTGATTACCTGTCTCTATTTTTTGTTTCATTTTCTGTTTTTCTACTTAAATTTTAACATATGTAAAATAAATTAAGTGGGAATGAGACATGTAATTAAATTTAGAATACAAATTAAAATTTAAGTAAAGCAATAGAGAAAGAGACAAAAAATAGAGACAGGTGATGCTCATCCATATATGTGATGGTAATTCGAATTCACATGAACGAAAGTTAAAAACTGATATATGTAGGGACATGGAAAAAAAAGATATATGTGATATTGGATGCGTAAAATTAGGGTAGAGATCTCAATTTAGATTTTTTTATGAAAATGAAAAGAACAGAAACATAATAAAAAGTATCTCAGAGATACTAGTCAAACTAAAGCTTGTATCCTTGTCAAAATAATTTTTCAGTGAAGGAAAATATTTTGATGAAATGCTAATTCCTCCTTTTTTTGTGCGATCTATTTAAAGTTTGATAGATAAAGTGTTATCCCTAGCAATTATAACTTCTGAAATAATGATATTAGAATTGTAATATACGAAAATAAATCATGTACTTTATATGCTGAAACACTTGCTATTGCTCAATGAAAACGTAAATAGCATAGCATATGCAAATCAAGGATTTGAATTTCTAAATTGCACAGATCGAATAAAGTACGTAAATTATCCCAAGGGTATACACATTTTTTTTTCAAAAACGAAAAAAGAATAAAAAATCACCAACACCTATAAGTTTTACCTCATTTTGAAATAGTCATCATAAATATTCAATTTCAGATGAAATGACTTTAAACTTCAAAAACTTAAAGAAAACCCTTCTATACTTAAACGAAAAATTACTCATGACATGACTTGTAGGTATTGATTGATACATATGATAATCTTTAATTTATATATTTTATCTTTTTGATTAAATTAAATTTTCAGTCCTTATCGTTTACACTCATTTATAATTTAATCTCTATAATTTTTTTTAAATCAATCCTCACACTTACAAATATTTTTAAATAGTTCATGTCATTAATTTTCATTTTAACATTGTTAATTTAGTCTCTACCATGCATCTTATGAAAAAGAAAGGAACATATAAAAGAGAACTTATTGGACAAAAGAGTGTTTACTTAAAAAAAATAAGTTCCTACTAGAATGAATAAATACTTTATTTGACATTTTACAAAGAAAAGAAGCATGTCAATGAGCCCCCATTGAATAAAAAAGACACTTACTTTGTTAATCAACTAACAATATTATAATGGTATTATAACATAAATTAATAGCCGGGACTATTTTGAAAACTTTTGAAAGTGTGATGATTGATTTGAAAAGAGAAAAACTATGGAGACTTAATTGAAAATAGATGAAAACTATAAGGATCAAAATTTTAATTTAACCTACCTTTTTCAAATAAATTTTAACTTTCTCCTTCTAATTTAACTTCTTGAATTATTCGGTATTTTGTATTGTATGGAAATAGAAAATAAAAAGAATATGAACAAATAGATTGTCATGTCATAGTGAAAAAAAAAACAAAGAACCTCTTGTCACAACGTCCCTCTCAATATAATACTATGTGAAACGGTGAATTCTTGCATATGAATGCAAGAATGAAAAGAGTTGTCACCAACCAATTTATCCATTAGAAATGAAAATGATCGATTAGATACTTAAAAGATGGTATGCGTTTTACAGTTTAGGTTCAGGGGTTGATTACAGGTAGAGAATGTATTAGCACTTTATGTCATCTATTCCAAGAACAGTTACTTATTTAATCTATACTGTTATTCTTTAAAATTAATTAAATTAGTCATTTATTATTTATTTTCAAAAATACTTTATTTTATTTTATTTTAACATATCTCACTTTGTTAAGTATATATAAGAGTGATAAATGACTTTGACAGGAATGAGTGGCTAAATAGCCATTGCTCTATGGAATAAATTTAAATCTTGTAACATATAATATGAAAGTGATGAATATCACTTACATATTTTATTAAAAATATTTCAAAAAAAGAAAGATGACCAATTTATTTGCTTCAAGAAAATATTTCTTCATTAGAGTGAATGGCCAAATAAAAACTCATTTCAAAAGACTTTGATTTAAGAAAATACCTTTTTGTGTGAAATGAGACTCTTAAGGTGGTTTTCAAAAAATAGGTTTTCATTGGAGCTTTAATCCACCACAATAAAAAGGTTAGGAATTTGTAAATTAGCTCACATTCATTTTTTATATTTTTTTATTAAAAAAATTCTTGAAAAATTAGATCAAGCCAGCTCACTTAGTGAGATCTAATAGAAATAAGCCTTAAGATTATTGGGAAGAATTTAAATGATCAACACCACGATCCTCTCCCAACTTTCCGTCATTGGTCGTGTTTCAAAATTTTATTTGATTTTTATTTGATGTTATGTTTAAAGTTGGATGTAAGAAAAAAATTTATTTATTTATTGAAAAATTAGATCAAGCCACCTCACTTGGTGAGACCCAATAGTATCACTTCCAGTAGTTTTATGAGCCAATGCTTGTGCATATTTTTACATTTTGACTTGATCAGTGAGAGAGCAATTACAGTAAGGTGACAAACCAAAGAGATAATCAAGAAGGGATGTGTGGCACACATGAATAAGAAATAGGGATTTTGAAAGGTAAAAGAATGAAGCTTTGAGCCTTTGTTTGCCTTTTCCTCCCACAACCAAAATGCTCTCTGATCCCAACTCTCTCTATATCTTTTTTTTTAATTGTGTTGTTTTCAAAAAGAAAAGTTTTATTTTTTAAAAGGAAAAAGTGTGTTATCTTTTTGAAAAGAAAAAAAGTGTGTTATTTCTTTGAAAAGAAAAAAAGGTGTTTCTTTTTTCTAAAGAAAAAAAAGTGTGTTCAAGTGTCTTTGGTACTTTTTTATTTATAGCCCAAGTGATGCCAAAATTAATTCAGCCACCAAATCTTTTCCAATTTCCCCTCATTTGTTGCATATAAATCAAAAAGTTATCTGAGGTGATTTGGAATTTAATTTAATGACGTTGAAAATCTTGACATATATCTTTATATTTCCTATTTGGGTTAAAAATTAAAACTCTTTAAATCAAGAACAAATCGATGATTTGAAGACGCTTTACTGCTAAAAATTTGGCACGTATCTGGTCTAAAAATTGCTAACCATTTTTGTTAACCCTTTTAGTTGTTAAAGTCTAAATTGAATATTTTTAAATTAATATTAAGATTTAATTAAGATTTTTATCTTCAAATTTCTTTCAATATCCCACCAAAAATTGTATCTAAATATTTTAATTATTGTTTTATTTTTAACGCAAATTAATATATTTTTCCTTTTTTCAGCATTGGTCTTAGACTCCATTGTTTATTGTTTTTTCTAACTAATTGAGCTTAAACTTGACTAACCCAAAAAAAAAAGTACAAAGTCCAAAAATCACCTGGACAAATTTGGATATCAATACCTCTCTTTCCCTTTTTCCCTCTGACCTCCATACACAGAACTACTTCATGATCCACCCTCACCCTCATCATCACCTATCCTCACCCTCACCCTCACGAGAAATTCTTGCATGCTCAGGGAGTATTATACTACTCCACTCAAAATGTAACACTTGGCATTGTATAATCATTCACGTTGTTAGATTGAAAATAAAATATTATTAAATTAGATCTAAACAGTTACAAAATTGTCAAGAGTGTTACTCTCAGAGTATCTAAGTTATTTTCCCACCTTCACTCACCTTTGTGTGACCCACCATCACCCTCATATGAACTCATCGCAACAAGCCCCAATGTGACCCACTACAATGACACTTCTACAACCACACATCTACGATCTTTTCAAGTGAGTAATTGTTGTCCATCATGATGCAATATAAGATAATAGACAATAACATAGCAATAGAATTTTAGGGGAGAAGTAGGATAGATTGCAGTAAAACAATAAAAGGAAATGTTCTAGGGTTTAGAAACCTCTCAAATCTGATATGATAGCTAAAATATGCTAAGTACAAGTCCCTAGGATTATTTATAGTAGGGTTATAAGCATATTACTTGTTCTATCCTGGTGTTCCTGGGCTGCTTGGACCAGAACCAACTTCTTACTGAGTAGTCCTTAAGCTTGGAGGTCTTGGAAATGGGGTTTGGGTACCTGCAAAAACACTCCAATGCTCAAGTTAGTGTGGTGTGCTAAGTTTTGCTAGAAGCAGGAAAAGATGCTTACCATCACCCTCAATGATACTATTTATAGTGGGAATCTCTTTGGTGGTTTGTAGCGTGCAGGGATGTTTGTGCCCTAAAGGGACCTTAAGTTATGGGCCCACTTTAGCACACCTGTTGGTATCCTATTGGTCCAGCTGGGATGATCTTCCTGCCAAAGGTCCCCGAGTCCCTCTTCTATTGTCAATGGGCTTGGCCTTTAGAGGCCCAAAACTCCAGGATGGTTCACTGGCCGCAAGCCAGTGCCTTGATATTATCGTGGTACCGGGCTCTGATATGGCTCCATCTTGGGCCTCCTACTTTGATTGTGATGGACTAAACATGCAATGTTGAGTACATTGCTCCTTAATGGAGCATGTTCCATAGTGAGAAGTTAACAAATGTTTCGAATGGATGCGACTTTTGGCTTGTCTGAAACGCTTCAACTACTAAGCTCACGTCTTTTCGCTTGCGCGCTAGCATCCTTTTGGCCACATGGCATTTACTAGTTGGTCTGCATGCGACTCTTGGTTTGGGCTTACACACCTTATCATTATTTGAATTTAAGGATTGTGGATGATTATGCCCCCATTAGTGGGAGACAATTACTGAACCTTTTCTCTATAAATATAGGATTGTAGGTCTTGGAGTCCTTTTACTAACTCTTGCTCATCTTCACTGCTCTTTCTATCTCGTTTCTTCCAACAAAAATCTTAGGCATTCACAGAGGCTTCTTGTGATGGTTCGCTGTTTTCCGTTAGCAGCCCTTTTGAGTATTACTCTTCCTCTCCCTTCCAAAGGTATCCTTCTTTTCATTTTCTTTTCCTTTTTGGTTTTATTTTTTATATTAGAATGTTGGGGAACAAAGGGGAAAATGGTTCTTTTTTAGAGGTATTAGAGCAGCCACCATCTCCATTGCACTGCGTGCGATGGAAAAGGATCCCTGGGGTTGCTTTCACTTTTGGGGTGCAGAGGTAGATGTCGACTACCAAGTCCCTAGAATGGTTGAGAAGGAGGCTTAGGGAAATCAATCATGGGTGTCGTTCGACCTCCGATGTAGAGAGGGCCTTGGATAGGCTTACGAGGCCAATATGTAGTGATTCTAATGAGTCTTCTGCCTCTGTAGATACTAAACAAGCTCCGAACTCTATTGTCATGGGTAGAGCTATTGCTCAAGTTACTAAATCTCAGGGGTAATCCTCTTTGTCCCTCGTTTTCTCTTGGTTCCATGAGGAACCTTATGAGATTGCCTCGCATTTCAGTTTGCACGAAGAGGCCGCGAACCTCCCCATACACGTATATGTATGAGACCTTCTTCACCAAGCTCACATGGAGGATTTCATTCCCTAAGTTTTATGTTGATGTGCTGAATTGAATTAGAGTTGCTACTTCTCAACTTCATCTCAACAGTTAGACCTACACCTAACCTTTCGAGATCTTCGTCACCACTTTGAGGAAAATCATTAAGTATCAATATGCTAGATACTTGTGACTAAATTGGTGAAATAGTATCTCTCTCCAAAAAGCATGTTTTTTTTTACCGCTACACAAAGAAAAAAAAAAGAGAAACTTGATTAAAAAGTAAAAGAGAAACTTGATTAACAAGTAAATATAAAATAATCAAAACAAGATCTCAAAATTAAACATTAAGATTGTCAATCCCTAGGATTGATTAAAAAGGGTTTAGACCTCCATGGGTGGAAGGGCAGAAAGTGCAGAAAAGAAAAGAAAACTAAGAGAGAAAGGAAAGAAAGAGAGATGAAGAGAGAAAGTGCAAGGAAGAGCGATTAAGAAAAAATTAGGATTTTAATTTCATGGTTGCCGCTTCTCCTTAAATAACTGCCATTAAAATTCAAAATCCAAGTTTTCTCTTAGCTTAGGTTAATCCTCTTCCTCTTAGCTTAAATAACCTAATTTGCATAATTCGAGATTAGGATGGGAGAGTTATGCCCAAAACATTCTTAATAGCGCTCTAGCCCCGTCATTTGACTTCAAAAGGAGAGAACACCATCAAAACTTGATAAATGGTTTCATAATAGTTGAGGATCTGTGTCTCAGCTTTCCAAATGCACTAGATTCAACTTCATATGACTCCTACAACCCAAATTATGGCCAAATCTTTGAATATCGTTTAGGTTCTAGTAACAACATCTATGTTATGACTTCATGACCTAATCTGATCCACTAGATATCTAATTTAGCATTCAAGCTCTGCATCAAAGTTGTAGAGCTTTCTTTCAGCTTTCCTACAAGGTAAAGTACATAATTTTTTAGATGTTTAGAACTCAAGTTATGCCTAAAATACATAAACAGTGTAAAATTCCCAATAATGCTGAAAAATATAATTAAGTCCAATTTGAACCCAAACTTATAAAATGTGGCCAAGACCAATCAATTAAGCACATAAGAGGTCAGAACAACAAAACAAACTCAAAAGTTAAAAACTTTAAAAGACTCATTTTCTAATGATGTTCAAGAATTCAAAAGTTGATGAGCAAGAAAAGCAACCGAAGCTTCAAGGAATCAAAACATTCATGAAGTAACATTTCTTTACATCTTAAACCAATAAGGAATGTAACTTTAATTGAAAAGCATAAATTAAGAATGATAGAACCTCACAATATACACTCTCAATCCCTCAAGTGTTTAGAAGGTAAATGTTTCACTCAATTCAACCCATGAAAATTTACATTATCATAAGCTTGCTTATCTTCTACTTCTTCACTACTCAAAACACATGCATACACAAATCAATAGACCTTTAGGCAAGGTTGTAATAGGGTCAAGGTAAGAAAATTGAATAATATAGAGATGATAAGTTAAATACTTAAGCGAATAAAAGAACATTGGGGTGGTATCAGAGCTGGACTCTTGTATAAAGAGCTTAGCAGCTTCAAGAGAACATGGCTTCTTTAAATAGTTTTTCAAAAGGATCTTCCATAAACTGACCACCTTTTTTCAATGGGGATGGTTATGCATATTGGAAGGAAAGAATGAAAATCTTCATCGAAGTTATTGATCTTGATGTGTGGGATGCTGTCGAAAACGGTACATTTACACCTACGCATGAGGTCAATGGTGTAAGGACCGAAACACCAAGGAATAAATGGTCTGAGGAGGATAAAAGAAAAGTTCAATATAATTTAAAAGCCAAAAATATTATTACCACTGCTTTGGGATATGATGAGTTTTTTAGAATTTCAAATTGCAAAACTACTAAAGAGATGTGAAACACTTTACAAGTTACCCATGAGGGTCCTAGTGAAGTGAAGAGGTCAAGAATTAATTCTCTAACTCGTGAATATGAATTATTCAGAATGAACTAAGGATAAAGCATTCAATAAATGCAAAAGAGGTTCATCCACATTGTAAATCATCTTACATCATTAGGTAAGAATTTTTCTAATGAAGATTTGATTAACAAAGTGTTGAGATGTCTTAGCAGGATTTGGCAACCCAAGGTAACAGCCATATCAGAATCAAGAGATTTGTCGACAATGACACTAGCTACCCTCTTTGGAAAACTTTATGAGCACGAACTGGAACTAAGCAGATTAAGTCAAAGTAAAGGAAGCAACAAAAAGAAAAAGGGGATAGCACTCAAAGCCATTTCCTCAACAATTAACAATGATGATGAAAAAGATGAAGAAGGCTCAGAAAACATCGAGGTAAATGAAGAGAATCTCAGTCTTTTAGTTAAAAAATTTGAAAATTTTCTTAGGAAGAAAGGAACACAAAGAAGACCTCATTTTCCTCCAAAGAAAACCCATCACAAAGGGGAAGGAACATCGTCAACTCCAATTTGCTATAAATGCGGCAAACCGGGTCATATGAAAATGGAGTGCCCAGTCTACCAAAAGAAGAAGGAGAAATTTGAAAAGAAACCTTTAAAGAAAGAAAAGAAAGAAAAGTCTATATTACATGGGATAAAAATGACATAGATTCAGCTGATAGTTCAAATAGCGAGGAAGCCCATCTATGTCTCATGGCCAAAGGAGAAGAAGAAGAAAGCGAAAATGAGGTGTGCTTGAAAGCCAGGAGCTCAAATTGGTATCTCGATAGCGGCTGTTCCAAGCACATGACTGGGGATGACTCAAAATTCACTTTGCTTATTCCCAAGAATCATGGATACGTTACATATGGTGATAACAACAAAAGAAAAATTCTTGGAATCGGCAAAGTCGGTAAGAATCCAAATTCCTCTATTGATAATGTGTTGCTTGTTGAAGGCTTGAAACATAACTTGCTTAGCATTAGCCAATTATGTGATAAAGGAAATAGAGTAATTTTTGATTCAAACTATTGTATAATTAAAGATAAAAATGATAAGCATGTTAAGTTCATTGGTCATAGAGTAAACAACATTTATATGATTAGTCTTGATGATATATCTTCAAATGACACAAATACCTTTTAAGTAAGAATGATGATTCATGGTTATGGCATAAGAGAATTGCACACATTCATATGGACCACTTAAAAAGTTAGTCTCTAAAAAGCTAGTAATTGGACTACCCAATCTCAATTTTAAAAAAGATAAATTATGTGATGCATGTCAAAAGAGAAAACAAGTAAAGGTCTCTTTTAAAGCTAAAAATGTTATTTCAACTTCTAGACCTTTACACCTTTTGCACATGGATCTTTTTGGACCCTCTAAAACTATGAGCTTTGGTGGGAATTACTATGCTTTGGTGATTGTGGATGATTTTTCTAGGTTCACATGGACTTTATTTCTTTATCATAAAAGTGATGCATTTCTAGCCTTTAAGAAACTTGCCAAGGTTATCGAAAATGAAAAAAGTTTTTCAATTACATCCATAAGAAGTGACCATGGTGGTGAGTTTGAAAATCATGTTTTTGAAAATTTTTGTGATGAACATGACATTGAGCATAATTTTCCTACTCCTAAAACTCCACAACAAAATAGAGTTGTAGAAAGGAAAAATCAATCTTTAGAAGAAATGACGAGAACTATGCTCAATGAAGCTTCTCTTCCTAAGTATTTCTGGGCTGATGTAGTTAATACTACGTGTTATGTAATGAATAGGGCCCTGATAAGGCTAATTTTAAAGAAAACCCCATATGAATTATACAACGGAAGAAAGCCAAATATCTCACACTTTCATGTTTTTAGTTACAAATGTTTTATTTTAAATAATGGCAAAGATAACTTAGGCAAGTTTGATGCTAAGTCTGATGAAGGTATATTTCTTAGTTATTCCAATCATAGTAAGGCTTTTTGTATTTATAATAAAAGAATTATAACTATTGAAGAGTCTGTTCATGTTGCATTTGATGAAACTGACCCAAATAGATCGAGAAATGATCTAGTTTTTGATGATGTTACAGAAATCTTGGCGGAAACACATTTGGACAGCAAAGAGAGAGAAGTCAAGGAGCAAGAAGAAACTCAAGAAGATAAGCAAAGACAAGAGGAATCACAAGTCTTGGACCTTCCCAAAGAATGGCGGACTTCAAAATATCATTCTCTTGATCAAATTATAGGTGGTGTGTCTAAAGGTTAAGTACTCGCAATTCCCTTAGAAATGTATGTAATCACTTAGCCTTTGTTTCTCAAATTGAACCTAAAGATATAATTGAAGCCTTTGATGATGAACATTGATTTTTAGCTATGCAAGAAGAATTAAATCAATTTGAAAGAAATCAAGTTTGGGAATTAGTTCCTAGGCCTATCAATCATCCTATAATTGGCACTAAATGGATTTTTAGAAACAAACTTGATGAAAATGGGTTAATAACAAGAAACAAAGCTAGATTGGTCACTAAAGGTTATAATCAAGAAGAATGAATAGATTATGAAGAAACCTATGCACCTGTAGTTAGATTAGAAGCTATTAGATTGTTATTTGCATATGCTTGCATCATGGATTTTAAATTATATCAAATAGATGTTGAAAGTACTTTTCTAAATAGTTTTATTTAAGATGAGGTATACATTGAACAACCTCCAGGTTTTGAAAATTATGAACTACCCAGCCATGTTTTTAAACTCAAAAAGGCATTGTATGGCTTAAAACAAGCTCCCAGAGCTTGGTATGAAAGGTTGAGTAAATTTCTTTTAGAAAATGGTTTTTTAAGAGGAAAAGTCGATACAACCATTTTCAATAAAAATAAAAAGCATGATATTCTTCTTGTACAAGTATACGTGGATGATATTATTTTTGGTGCTACTAATGAATCCCTTTGCAAAGAATTTGCTAAGACAATGCATAATGAATTTGAAATGTTAATGATGGGAGAGTTTAATTTCTTCCTCGGACTTTAATTCAAACAAACAAAGGAAGGGATCTTCATAAGTCAAACCAAATACTGCAAGGAACTACTCAAGAGGTTCGAAATGGACAACGCTAAACACATGGCCACTCTAATTGGAACTTCTTGCTATTTGGACAAAGATGAAGGAGGTAAATCAGTAGAAATAATGAAATACAGAGGTATGATTGGATCTCTCCTCTATCTTACTGCTAGTAGGCCAGATATTATGTTTAGTGTATGTATATGTGCTAGATATCAGGCAAACCCTAAAGAATCTCATCTAAGTGCTGTTAAACGAATAATGAAGTACCTAGTAGGCACTTCACAAATGGGCTTGTGGTACCCTAAGGGTGCCTCATGTAGCCTAATAGGCTACTCCGACTCTGATTTTACAGGATGCAAATTGGATAGGAAGAATACTAGTGAGACATGCCACTTATTTAGTAGTTCTTTAGTTTCTTGGCATAGCAAGAAACAAAATAGTGTGGCTTTATCTACTGCTGAGGCTGAATACGTTGCAGCCGGGAGTTATTGTGCTCAAATTCTATAGATGATGCAACAACTTCTAGACTATGGTCTTTAACTTGATCACATTCCGATAAAATGTGATAACACTAGTGTAATAAATCTCTCTAAGAATCCCATTCTGCATTCTACAACAAAGCATATAGAGAGAAGACATCACTTTATCAGAGATCATGTCCAAAAAGGGGATTGCATTCTTGAATTTATTGAAACATCTAAGCAACTTGCAGATATTTTCACTAAACCTTTAGCAAAAGAAGCAATCTTTTATATTAGAGGAGAATTGGGTATAATTGATCAATCCAATATATAAATGTTTGTAATTATTGCTTATTTATGGTTTTATCTCTCTCGAATTATTATTAACTTGAGCATTGAAGATATCCCAATTCTTATTTTTGTAGGTATTTTATAATTGGGTAAGTTTTTCTCTTTTAAATTTCAATTCTGGACGTGTGCTTTTTATTGTGTTTCTGATAGTTTTATTCGAATAAATCTAAGTTTATTCGAATGAAAGTAAATCAGCTGCTCAAAAAATGTGTTGCGTATCAGTGTTATTCGAATAACACTACATTTATTCGAATAAACTGACCCTTAGCAACTATAGTTTCTTCTTTTAATCTCAGCTTATTCGAATAAGTCTAAGCTTATTCGAATAAACTGACTTCTATGTCAGTTCTCCTTTTGCTGTAGCCTCATCTCTGTTTGAATAAAGTTCAGTTTATTCGATTAACTTGAGACTTGTTTTATCAGTCTTTTATGTTGCTCTCTGACTATTCGAATAAAATCTATTAAATGGCCATAACGCTTGGTTTTCCCTGATCCTCTATTCGGATAGATATTCATCTATTTGAATAAACTCTAGCAGGCACCCTTTGACCCTTGAGTTTCTACGAAGGGTTATTTGAATAACCCCCTTGGTTATTCGAATAAACTCGGGCCTCTTATTTAAAAAGCCACCCTCATGCTGAAAAATGTTTCACCTCTCTCTCTGTTTCCCTTTCTGCTCTTCTCCTTCCCTGCCCATGCCTCCATCATTTCTCTTGTCACCTCCACCATTTCCTTTTTCTCTCTTTTTTCTCTCCACCAACCCTCCAAACACCATGGCCTCTTCTTCTGGAAAGCATCCTCGCACGAAGACTGCCCCCTGCAATAACCCACTTGACTTGTGAAGGCTCTCCACCAATGAAGAACATCATGGCCGTTTCATTACCCACTTCTGGGAGTGCAATCTTGTCCAACCCAAATACCTTGACCTCTCATTCTTTTAGCAGAACAGGGGTTTTGACTTTCTAACCCTGTTGCAAAATTAGGGAGTTTTGTAGCTCTGTTCTCACCGGGCTATTCTCTACCCTGCTCTGCTCAAGATGTTTTACTGCAATCTGGTGATTGCTGGCCAGAACCTCCTCTCTAAAGTCTGCGATCAGAATATCATCATCACTTCGCAGGACTGGCAAATAATGTTTGGGTTGCAGTTCGCTAGCACACCCATTGAAGAAGATGACAACCCTCTCCTCCTTGAGTTCGACAGAAATTGGACAATTGAAGACTTACTGAAACCTGGTGTTGCCTTTCCAGACAAGGGCCTTAAGGGAGGAATGCTGAAAATCCAAGATAGGCTCTTGCATTATGCTTATGCACATATCCTGGCTCCACGTGGCGGGAATTATGCCTATATTGGTGAAGATGATATCTTCATGCTCTGGATCCTGAAGAGCGGTCATAAAATCAACTGGCTTGCGTTCATCATGAAGCATATGATGAAGGCCAAGGGCAAGGAAAAATCTGAATTGCCTTATGGTATTCTCATCACTACCTTGCTCAGCAAGTATCCTCAGGTATTAGAAACTGAGCGCGCTATCGCCTTGACTCATCACAATGTCTTCGGCTCCCACACCTTGCGCAAAATGAAGATGATCGAGACTGATGAAGGCTGGGTGTACCCAGATGAGGTTGATGATGAGTTTGACCCAGCGGACCCTGCTGCCCCTGCTGATGCCCCTGGTCTAGTCACTTTGGAGCAAATCATAGCTACCTTGCACGATAACCGTGCTTATATGGAACACACCTTCTCTATTCTTTTTGACAGAATAGAAGGTGTTGAACGTGAGGTTACTGCCTTACGAGCTGCATCACCTGCCCTTGCATCTGCTTCTTTACCTCCGCCACCAGATGCCTATTTCTAGGAGTTTTAGTTCTTAGGATCTTTGTTTTGCTTGTGTTTTATTTATTTCTGGCTCTTGTAATTGCATATCTTTTGATTAATGAATAAATAATGTTTTTGTGGCCTATTATCTTACTTGTTCTCAATATGATTTCAAGTTATTTATTTGATTCTTTTCGTGTTCTTATACTTAGATATTTGTTTATGAGACTTACCCCTCATTTTTGCTCATGACAAAAGGGGGAGAAAAATTTATCTTTGAGAAAAGACAGGTAATTGAGAAAAGACAGGTAAAATTAAAAAGAGATTGGATTCCAAATGAAAGGGGGAGCTGCGCACATCTCTGATATCTTTGAATATATTACCACTTATAATTAAAGAAAGGGAGTAAGCTTTTAACACATCTTTGTGAATTCTAATTATATGCACTAACGCTTTTCTCATTGATAGTTTGTCATCATCAAAAAGGGGGAGAATATGATTGAACCTATGTCTTTGAAGAATTGTTTTGATGATAACAAACATGAAGACAAAAGTGAAGATGAAGATCGAGTCCACGATCTTCTAAGGATAGCTTTAGGACTTAGAGTCTTTTTGTACGGAGCTCACATTAATATCTCACTGTTTTGAAAGATAAGATAACTTGGCTTTAAAAAAAAAGGAACTTAAGTGTTTTTGAAATGAATATGGAACTATCCTAAAAACTATTTTTAATTGTCTTATTCGAATAATGTTCCTTTTATTCGAATAAACCTATCCAGCAAATTCTAGTTTTTAAATTGTTATTCGAATATTATCTATATTATTCGAATAAAGCCTTTCAAATCTTGCTGCAAGCCTTTTGTTTTCAAACAGTTATTCGAATAGCACATTAGTTATTAGAATAAAAGGTTTTTCGAGAACTATTTTGGTAAATGAGTTATTCGAATAATTCTATAGTTATTCGAATAAACCAGCTTTTCTCAAAACATTATTTTTAACAGTGTTATTCGAATAACATATAGGTTATTCGAATAACCCATATCAGACTGCTTTTTACGAAGGTTTTATAAAATGTGTTATTCGAATAACACATTGTCTGTTCGAATAAACACGAACATATACAAACTCTGATATGGAAATAAACGGTCATATTTGTTTGAATTTACGAGTTTTAATTACACCCAACGACCATTTTCTTGATTTGCTCTATAAATAGAGGCTTTGGGTCATTTCTAAAATTGTCTAACCTTCTGAATAATTTTCTACTTACTCTAACTCGTGAACTATATTTTCTACGCTCCTTTTTCGATCAAAAATTGTGAGATATTCTGTGTGAACTCCTTTAACACTTCAATTTGTATTATTTGCTCTGAGTGAGAGTTTCTCTTCATCTATTTCTGCTCTTCTGTATCGAGGGTGAGATATCCCTCAAGGTTTGTATAAGGGTGAGGTATCCCTGCAGGTTAAGGTGATGATCACATATTTGATACATTATTAAGCCTTCATTTTTAGTCATTTACACTCTCCATGTACTTAATTGATTGATTTTGATTATGTTTTGTAAGTTTGGACTCAAATTGGACTTAATTGAATTTTTAGCATAATTTACGTCTTACGTTATTTCTGTATTTGGGCTATATCTTGGGATGTAGGTGGTCTTTAGAGGTGATTCTAGTGGCATTTAAAAGATAAGATAGAGTTCTATAACTTTCATGAAGACCTCAAAGGCCCAATCACACGAGTAGATAACTCAAATTGGGGTTGAAGCAAGAACCAGAGTGCTTTTCATGATAGCTTAACCTACGTATACTATTCATCACAATTTTAGGGCTAAATGTTGTCAAATGGGCTAAAATTTGGATTCTGAAGAGTTAAGACCCATATATACAACTTTCATGTTGAACACTTTTCCAGAATCGGACTCCTTGAAGGTGATATTGGGCTTGGAAGTCAGAACAGAGGAACTGTGACTGGGCCTGGGTAGTGTGCAGTAATTTGAACGTATCTGAAGTTATAGAAATGATATTGGACTCAAACTAAATCCATTTGAATGCTAAGATCCAGGTCTACAACTTTCATGAAGACCACTTGGTTCAAAAATGACGAATGCAATGACTTCAGAGCTGTATGATTTCAGAGATAAGGAATCTCCATAATTTTCCACTCACCAAAAGTCATTTGGCATTTTCCACTCATTTTCCACTCATCCACCCACTAATGACTCAGCCCCCTTGTCATTTTGTATCTCTAATCCTCTATAAAAGGAGGCCTTGGTAGATCATTGAGGGTATTAGGTGTTAGTTACCAAAATGATGTCATTTTGTTACTAGGTTTTCTTGTAGTAATTTTCCTTTGTTCTAAATTAAAGTCATGTTTTTCTTCTTCTTCTTCTTCTTCTTCTTCTTCTCTCTTTCTTTCTTCTTATCTATGAGTAACTAAGTTTCATTTTACTTAGGTGAAAGGGTGAAGCTCTTGGTAATAAAGTAAGGTTAGATTTATTCTTCTCTTGTGCTTAAATGATTTATATTTTCTAGTAACCATTATACGTATTATAATTTGTTTCTTATAATTTAGAAACCATCTTTGTAAAGAGGAGTTTTTGATTTATTGTAGACAAAATATTGGCACAATGAATGCTTTAACCCATTTATAAGTGGTGGTAATATTTTTAGGAAACATAATATAATTACGTATATTATTTTAAATGGACTTTTAATGTTGTATTTTCGATTGGAACCTCCATGTTGCGAGAATTCTAATTGAGTTATAAAAGAAATTAATCTTACCTTTACTTTATTTACCAAGAGTGGATCTTTTAACCCAAGTAAATAATTTTTACCATAGTAACAAAATATTTACTTCACCTTAATTAATCTTCAACAATTCCCTGTGGATCGACCTCAGACTCCTGAGAAATTTATTACTTGAGACAACCTGCACTTGGGTTCGCAAAGCAACAATTAATCCAGCATCAAATTTGTAGACTTGTTTAAAACTAAAAATTGTGCATCAAGTTTTTGGCGCCGTTGCTGGGGAACTTGATTTGAAAACTGAATTTCTGGTGTAAAAATTTTGTATATATACTAACATACTAACTAGTGGGGGAGCCTCTCCCTTTTTAATTTCTGTGGATACTAACTTGTGGGGGAAAATCTCCCTAATTTCTCTATAATCTTTAATCATTAATGAAATAATATTTCTTCTTCTCTCTCTCTCGCTGGAGCAAAAAATCGGCTTGTCGATTTTCTAGTTTTTATATTTTAAATTTACTTTCTGCACTTTATTTTCTCGTATTTTAATTTACGTATAAATGGGGTAATTCTCCATTTTATTTTCTTGTACATATTAACTTAGTGAGGGTAACTCTCCCTTTTATTTTTTTTTTTACTTTATTTTATGTATTTATTTTTTGTCATTTTTTTTGTTATTTATTTTCTCGTCATTTTTTTTGTTTACTAACTTACTAATTCTCTTACTAATTATCTAACTTTTTACTTTATCAGCTATCTAACTTTTTACTTTTTATGCTTATTAACTTATTTGGTGGTTGGTTTATACCACACCTTTGTTAATATTTAATGGATGATTTATACTGTTAGCTTGTACATTTTATTTTATACTATAAGTTACTTATTTATGCTTAATTGGTATCGTGATTTAAATTCTGGTCATTTGGTTAGAGTTAATCCAGGTACTTTACATATTGATTTGTTTGAATCACAATCACACATATTAAGCACAATGGCTGAAAACGAAAGTGTGCATGATGAACATGAAAATCAATCGTTGCGAACCATGCGTGAGTATTTGCATCCATCTCGAAATTCTAGTCCATCATGTTTTATCTTTCCACTCAATGCCATTAATTTTAGATTCAAGTCAGGTATGATTTCTTTACTTCCTCATTTCCATGGTTTAGAGTCTGAAAGCCCATATTTACATCTAAAAGAATTTGAGGAAGTATGTACTGTTTTTCATGATTAAACTTGCACTGAAGAGGTTGTTAAGCTTAAATTATTTCCTTTTTCTTTGAAAGATAAAGCAAAAACTTAGCTTAACACTTTGAAACCAAGATCAATTGGCACATGGCAAGAAATGCAAGGTGAGTTTTTGAAGAAATTTTTTCCAACACATAAAACCAATGCTTTGAAAAGACAAATCCAAAATTTTTCCCAAAATTCTAATGAAGCATATTTTCAAAGTTGGGAACGTTTTAAAGATTTGTTAAATTCTTGCCCACATCATGGTTTTGAAAAATGGCGCACTATAAGCTTCTTTTATGAAGGGTTAACACTTGAAACCAAACAATTTGTGGAAACAATGTGTAATGGTGAATTTCTTGATAAATAACCTGAAGAAGCTTTTGACTATTTAGACCATTTGGCTGAAAATTCTCAATCTTGGCATGGTACTAATCCTTCTGAAAATTTAATTAGATTTAACCTTGCAAATGCTAGTAAAGGAAAATATCATCTTATTCAAGAAGAAGATCTAAATGCAAGGTTTGCTAGTTTGGCTAGAAAGGTTGAAGCCATGGAATCTGGGAAAGTAAAAGAAATCAAATTTGTGTAAAGTGAAGAAATTTGTGGCATTTGTGATGAATTAGGACACTCAACAAATGAATGTCCAAAAATTCCTATTTTTAAAGAAGTTGTGCATGAGCAAGTAAATGCAATGAACAATTTTAAAAAGCATTCATTTCTTCTTTTTCAGATACATACAATCCGGGATGGAGAAATCACCCGAACTTCAATTGGAGGACCAACAACCAGCCATAATTCATGCAACCACCACCTCCTTAGGCACAACAAGATTCTCAAAATCCTCAAGGATATGTACCCTATGTCCCACCATATAAGAAAAACCTTGAAGGAACATTGCATGCATTCATGGAAAAATAAGAGGCCATCAATAACCAAAACACTCAAGCCATGATTGACATAAAAAACACTCTTGCTAAACTTTCTTCTGCACTTGCCATTCATGAGAAAGAAAAGTTTCCCTCTCAACCTCAACCAAATCCCAAGGGTCAGTTTAGCCTAAATGAGGGTAGTTCAGAAAGTCAAAAAATAGATCAAGTCAACTCAGTGATAACTCTTAGGAGTGGAAAGGTTGTTGAAAAATAAATTCCTGAACTTTTTGAGAAAGATGATGAGTCAATTCCCAAAGATGAGGAAGGAGTTGATAAGCCACCTAGCCAAAAGGAGATCAAACCCTCGTCTTCACCTCTATTTCCTCAAGCATTAAACAATTCAAGTAAAGTGAATCATAACAGTGACATTTTTGTAATCTTTAAACTAGTGAAGGTCAATATTCCTCTATTAGATGCTATCAAGCAGATTCCTTGTTATGCCAAATTTTTGAAAGACTTGTGCACTGTTAAAAGGAAACATAATGCGAAAAAGAATGCATTTTTGACTGAACAGGTAAGCTCCATTATTCAAAACAATAATGAGTTGAAATATAAAGACCCTGGTTGTCCTACAGTTTCATGCATTATTGGTGAACATAAAATTGAATGAGCTTTACTTGATCTTGGTGCTAGTGTTAATTTGCTTCCATATTCAACTTATCAGCAACTCAACCTTGGTGAGTTAAAACCAACTTCTGTAACTCTTCTACTTGCTGATAGATCAATTAAAATTCTAAAAGGAATAGTAGAAGATGTGTTGGTATAAGTTGATAAATTCATATATCTTGTGGATTTTATTGTCTTGGAAATTGAACCTATGGTTGATAGTTCTAAGTCAGTTCCTGTTATTTTGGGTCGCCTATTTTGAGCAACATCTAATTCTTTGATAAATTGCAAAAATGGAGTGGTGAAGCTAACTTTTGGAAATATGACACTGGAGCTTAATGTTTTTAACATGTGCAAGCAACCACATGAAGTTTATGATGAAAAGGAAGAGATTGAAGGGATTGAGGCCATTATAGATGATCATCTTCAAATCTGGAGTTCTTCCGACCCATTAGAAATCTGTTTAATTAATTCATTTGATTCAGCTACACAATTAGATGATGATGTTTCTGAAATATGCTCTTTGCTTAACTGTACACAGGAAATGTAATACAAAGGAAGGAAGCCAAGATTCGAAGAGCTAAAATCCATGAATGATGATACCCATGAAGAAGTACCCAAACTGAACTGAAACCATTACGATGGGTTGAAGTACACATTTTTGGGAGAAGAACAAAGCTCTCCAGTGATAATTTCCTCATCCCTGACCAAAGAACAAGAAGGTAAGTTGATAGAAGTACTTAAAAGGCATAAAAGTGCAATTGGATGGACATTAAAGGATATAAAAGGCATTAATCCATTAATTTGAACACATAAAATACATTTAGAGGATAATGCTAAAACATCTCAACAACCTCAAAGAAGATTAAATCTACACATGAAAGAGGTAGTTAAAGCTGAAGTTCTTAAATTACTTGATGTTAGAATTATCTATCCTATCTCTGATAGCCAATGGGTAAGCCCTACACAAGTTGTGCCTAAGAAATTAGGAATAACAGTGGTTGAAAATGAAAAAGGAGAATTAATACCTACCTGAGTCTCATCTAGTTGGCGTATATGTATTGATTTCAGAAAATTGAATGTAGTCACTAGGAAAAACCATTTCCCTTTGCCATTTCTTGATCAGATTCTAGAAAGAGTAGCAGAACATCCCTACTATTGTTTTCTTGATGGTTATTCAGGGTATAATCAAATACCAATTACGTTGGAGGATCAAGAAAAGATCATTTTTACTTGTCCCTTTGACACTTTTGCATATAAAAGAATGTCTTTTGGTCTTTGTAATGCTCCAGTAACTTTTCAAAGATGCATGCTAAGTATTTTCAGTGACATGATTGAGCATTATTTAGAGGTTTTCATGGATGATCTGACAGTTTTTGAAAATTCTTTTGAAATTTGTCTTGATAATTTGGAAAAAGTTCTTAAAAGATGCGAAGAAAAAGGATTTGTGTTAAATTAAAAAAAATGTCATTACATGGTTACCTCAGGAATAGTGTTAGTCATGTGATATCTTCTAAAGGAATTTGATAAGGCCAAAGTTGAATTAATTACTCATTTGCCTTTCCCAAAAATAGTCAGAGAAGTTCATTCCTTTTTAGGACATGCAGGATTTTACAGAAGATTTGTAAAGGACTTTAGTGCCATATCTAGACCTTTATGTAATCTTCTAACAAAAGATACATCATTTGATTGGACTCAAGATTGTCAAAAATCTTTTGAAAAATTAATCGGTCTTTTGACTTCTGCTCCTATCATGCAATCTCTTGACTGGTCTTTGCCTTTTGAGTTGATGTGTGATACTAGTGATTTTGCTGTTGGCGATGTTTTAGGCCAAAGAAAGGAAGGTAAGCCTCATGTAATTTATTACATAAGTCGAACTTTGAATAGTGCACAAATGAATTACACCACTACTAAAAAAGAACTACTTGCTGTAATTTTTGCATTGGATAAATTTTGAACTTATTTAATTAGTTCTTCCACTGTTGTTTTCACTGATCATGCTGCTGTTAGATATTTAATGTCTAAACAGGATGCTAAACCTAGGTTGATACGGTGGATCTTGTTACTTCAAGAATTCAACATCACAATAAAAGACAAGAAAGGAGCCAAAAATGTTGTTGCAGATCATTTGTCAAGGCTGACAACAGGCTCATCTTTTGATAGCACACCTATCAATGATTCTTTTCCTGATGAATTTTTATTTTCTGTCAATTCCATGCCTTAGTTTGCTAACATTGTCAATTTTCTTGTAACAGGTAAGATGCCGCCTCAGTGGACACACCAAGACAGAAAAAAGTTTTTGATTGAGGTCAAATTTTTCTTTTGGGATGACCCATATTTTTTCAAATATTATCCTGATAAAATCTTTCAGAGATGTGTACCCGACAATGAGGTAAGTAGTGTCATTAAATTTTGTCATTCAGAAGCATGTGGAGGTCATTTTTCTTCAAAGAAAATAGCTGCGAAAATCTTGCAGTGTGGATTTTATTGGCCCACTTTATTCAAGAACAGTTATACTTTTTACAAAAGTTGTGAAAGTTGTCAAAAATTGGGGTCCATTTCTAAAAAAAATATGATGCCTTTGAACCCTATCCTTGTCATTGAAATTTTTTATTGTTGGAGAATTGATTTCATGGGTCCATTTCCATCATCTTTTGGATTTGTGTACATTTTGGTTGCAGTTGATTATGTCTCAAAATGGATTGAGGTGATTCCATGTTGGCACAATGATCATAAAACTGTTCTAAAATTTTTAAAAGAAAATGTTTTGAGTCGATTTGAAATTCCTCGAGCTATCATCAGTGATGAGGGAACACATTTTTGTAATAAATCATTTGAATCCTTAATGAAGAAATATTGCATTACCCACAAAATTGCAACCCCTTATCATCCTCAGACAAGTGGACAAGTTGAATTGACAAATAGGGAGATTAAACAAATTTTGAAAAAAATGGTTAACCCAAATCGTAAAGATTGGTCTTTAAGACTAAACGATGCACTTTGGGCTTACCGTACTGCTTTTAAAACATCTTTAGGCATGTCTCCCTATCGGTTAGTTTATGGAAAACCTTGTCATTTGCCTGTAGAATTGGAGCATAAAGCATTTTGGGCCATTAAAGCTTTCAACTTAAGTCTTGATGATGCTTCCAAGTTACGCAAATTACAATTGAATGAACTTTAGGAATTAAGAAATGATGCATATGAAAACTCAAAGATTTATAAAACTAGAACAAAAGCTTTTCATGACAAATCAATTTTGAGAAAAACTTTTGAAATTAGTCAAAAAGTTCTGCTTTATAATTCTCGTCTTCACCTATTCCCTGGAAAATTGAGATCTAGGTGGATTGGTCCTTATATTGTCAAACATGTGTATTCTTATGGGGCCATAGACATTGAGAATCCTAGGAATGATATTGTATTTAAGGTCAATGGACAAAGACTCAAACCATTTTTGGAACATCAAGTTGTTGAGGTAGAATCCATTTCTCTTTTTAATCTTTGTTATGAGTAGAATATATTTTAATGTTGTTTCTTTCTTTTTGCAGTTCTTTGTGTTCCTGGTTAAATGGTGGATAACGATACTCCGTGACTCTCAAGTCGGTTTGTTTTTCAGTTTCCTATAATAACTGATTTATTCTCCTTTTAAGATGGATGTCATTCTCTCAAATCTAAGAAAACATTTTCCTTCTCTCCCTCTAAATGCTCTAACAAAAGTTTATGAAGCTAGGTGTGAAAGACTGAGATTATTAATGTATAAGGGCATCCCAGAAGATATACGCTGGATAATCGAAGCAAAGGTTCGTTTAGCTGGTGAATCTTCAGATTCATTTGTCCCATACATGCCTGGTCTAGGAAAAAGTTCATTTTCAAAAAGGAGAAGAGCAAAAAGAATGAAAGTTTGTTACAAGTGTGCACGATGGAATTGCAACACACGATGTCGCTCTTTGGGAATGGTTTCCGTAAACAGAGAAGATAAAATATTCTTCATCAAGAATGGACTGAGTAAGGAGTCACTAGATAATATCTTATTGACTCTTGAGACGCATTCTTGTGGAATTATGCAGCGTGAACTTCTTAGTTTGTGGAATCTCTTCAGAGACGAGCAAGAGCGTTATAGTCTTAGGAATATGACTCAAAAAGACTCTGTTTGCCAATTTATAAGAAAATTGGATGGGAAGCTTATCCTCGACTCATAGAAGGCGTTTAAGCCGTTTCTGGACGTAAAACCAGAGGAAGATGTGAGCCACAATCACAATAATATGTATATATTATCTTGTACATCTTAAAAAAAAAAGGACAAAAAAAAAAAAAAAAAAAAAAAAAAAAAAATGAAAAAAATGAAGAAAAAAATGAAAAAAAAATAAAAAAAAAAAAAAAAAATAAAAAAGGCGAAACTTCGATTGTACTTGTTCTTTAATTAGATTAGGAGCCCCTGCCAGTGGAGTGGCAGACCATCATTGACTCGGGTGGACCTTCGCACGCCGGTCGATAAATAAGGTTCGTGTGCCATGCTCTGTAGAGAGCTGCGCAAGCATTCCCAGGTTTTAACTAAAGGCTCTGCTTGCTGATGGACAGAAAGAAGCGTCATATGTTTGCATTCTCGCTTGACAATGCCTCTGAGCTGGATCCTGTGATTTAATGCCATGGGCTCTTCAGCGATCTCTCACTGGCTGTGGTCGTTGGTGGTAGCTGTCAAATTTACGCACTTTAATTAGTGGCGTCGTAGCTTAATCCAAAATATCCTACAAGCGGGAGGGAGAAGAATGCCCAGATTGGCTGAGCCGTCTTGGTATTATTGCACTCATGACGCGCAGTATAAAGATCTGCCATGAAACCTGTACATAAAGGTATGTAATCATTTGTTATTATTATTTTATCTTTGTATGATTTTGTTGAATTTTGGTTTTGGACAGACGATCCTTTGGATGAGATCCTTCGGGGGTTTCTAGACTTCTTTACCCTGATGGTTTTCTTGAAGTAAAACAAAAAACAAAAAAAATGAAAAAAAATTATTATTATTATTTTTAAAATTTTAAACTTTTCTGACACCAGTCAACCTACCTATATAGGAGCTATTATTACTTTTTCTATTCTTTTCACTATTTAAACACTCCATTTTCTTCACTTTCCTGTAACTCATAATCATTCAAAGAGAGTGTGAGTGTAAAAATGGAGGAAGCTTCTTCTTCTGTTCGTAGATTTGTCAGTATCTGTGTATTTTGTGGGACAAGTTATGGGAAGAGTTTAGAGTTTGTAAATGCAGCAAGCACTGTTAGTAGAACACTTACTGCGAGGAACATTCGTGTAGTATATGGGGGAGGTTGTCTTGGGTTAATGGGGGCTGTATCACTTTCTGCATTTATAAGAGGTGATCAAGTTTTAGGTGTCATTCCTGAACCTTTAACTCGAAGGAACATCGTTGGAAATACAATTAGACTGGAAATTCAAGTATCATTTATGCATAGACGAATGAAGGCAACGCTTGAAAATTCTGATGCATTCATTGCCTTACCTGGTGGTTTTGGTACTTTTGAAGAAATTTTTCAAATTGTCTCTTGGGCCCAACTAAACATCCACCATAAACCCGTAGGTTTGTTGAATGTTAATAATTTCTTTGATAATTTGTTATCTTTTGTTGACCATGCTGTGGAACAGAAATTTGTCACACCTTCTACAAGACGACTCCTTATCTCTGCTTCCATTGTTGATGAGTTGATTGATAAATTAGAAGCTTTTGTTTATGAACCTGATCCAGTAACAACTCAGATAGATTGGTCCGAAGGAAGCAATGAAAGAAGTGGTGAGGGAAGCAAAATGAAAAGAAAGCTAGCCAAGATACTCCAACTATTTAAATAATTACAAGCTTTAGTTTTATTTATCATACTTTGTTTCTGTTTAAATTTGTGTGAGATTTTTCTTTTCAGTAATTACAGCAACAGGTAATATATTCTGTCCTTTACCTATTTATATTTTGACATTGAGGACAATGTTGTGTTCTGAGTGGGGGGAAGGATGGTTGTAAAAAAAAAACCTAAAAAAAAAATTAAGAAGTGTGTTTGTATGTTTATTGTGTTTATATTAAAAAAAACTAAAAAAAATAGGAGTGTGTTTGTTAATATGTTTATTGTGTTTGTCATCAATTTATTAACAACAAAAGTAATTAGGGATGACAGAGTAAAGAGTACATTATTTACTCTTGAGACGCATCAAAAATTGGTGGCAAAGTAAGGAGTAATTTGGGTAGTAACTAGTTTGTGTGGAAGTAGCAATTCAAATTCAGGGAAATTTACATGATTGAATAAATTGTCTTCTTTCTTAAAATTCACATGCTTGGTTATGGATGTTGAATTGGTGGACTGAGAATGATAGAATTATGCTTGTGAGATTTTGAGCCGATTGATGAATGGATTGAATATTTGTACCATTCTTTTCTTTATTGTGTGAATTTCACTCATGGAATTGTTACTCTAAAACTTGCTTTGATTTTTTTTGAGACTACATTTTCATATGCATACATAAATATGATTGAGACATTTTTCTTGAAATAGCTACTTTAATCAAATAGTCAGTCTTGTTTAGCAGCATGTTGTCTCAATATGATATCAAGCACTTTTATGACTTCTTGGAAATTCTCTGATTCTTGCCAACATAAAGCATTAGAAATGACCTATTTCCCCTTGCTTAACCCCTTTGAGCTTATTTGACTATTCTTTGTTTCAAACTCATTATGTGCCTTAAATGAAAAATCATGTTCTTACTTGACCTTAGGGAATAAGAGAACATTAATTTTGTCATTCGATGAGTTCTTGAACAAGTGTGGGAGTGTGTGTGCAGAATGGTTAAAAAAAATGTATATATGATGTTCTTTTTGTAAAAAAAAAATCAATAAAAAAATCAAAATAAAAAAAATGTAAAAAGAAGAGGGTCAACAAGGTAATAAAGGAAAGGAAAAGAATATATAAAGGAATTTATATTAGGTGGAGTTAGGATGAACTTGCATGCTTGTTAATTGAACTCAGCTCTCATGCTCTTTTATTCTTTGGTATTTAACTTGTCATATCCATATTACCTCCTCCTTTACCTTGACCCCATTACAACCTTGAATAAAGTCCTCATGATTTGTCTGTGCATGTGTTCTGAGTAGTGGAGAAGTAGAAGATAAGCAAGTTTATGATAGTGCAATTTTCATGCGTTGAATTGAGTGAAATACCTACCTTTTAAACACTTGAGGGATTGAGAGTGAATCTTGTGAAAATTTATCATTATTGACTCATGCTTTTCAATTAAAATATCTTTGCTTGTTGATTTGAGAAGTGAAGATATGTTACCTCATGAATGTTTTGATTACTTGAATGATTGGTTACTCTTCATTTTTAAATATTATTAGAAATTGAGTCTTTTAGAGTGTTTAGCTTTTGAGTCTGTTTCGTTTTTTTTTTAGTTTTGGTCTTGTGTATTTTGCCCAGGAGTGCAAAAAGCTAAGTGTGGGAAAATTTGATGATCACATATTTGATACATTATTAAGTCTTCATTTTTAGTCATTTACACTCTCCATGTACTTAATTGATTGATTTTGATTATGTTTTGTAAGTTTGGACTCAAATTGGACTTAATTGAATTTTTCAGCATAATTTACGTCTTACGTTATTTCTGTATTTGGACTATATCTTGGGATGTAGGTGGTCTTTGGAGGTGATTCTAGTGGCATTTGAAAGATAAGATAGAGTTCTATAACTTTCATGAAGACCTCAAAGGCCCAATCACACGAGTAAATAACTCAAATTGGGGTTGAAGCAAGAACCAGAGTGCTTTTTCTGACAGTTTAACCTATGTGTACTGTTCATCACAGTTTTAGGGCTAAAGGTTGTCACATGGGCTAACATTTGGATGCTGAATAGTTAAGACCCATATCTACAACTTTCATCTTGAACACTTTTCCAGAATCAGACTCCGTGAAGGTGATATTGGGCTTGGAAGTCAGAACAGAGGAGCTGTGACTGGGCCTGGGTAGTGTGCAGTAATTTGAACGTATCTGGAGTTATAGAAATGATATTGGACTCAAACTAAAGCCATTTGAAAGCTAATATCCAGGCCTACAACTTTTATGAAGACCACTTGGTTCAAAAATGACGAATGCAATGACTTTAGAGCTGCATGATTTTGGAGACAAGGAATCTCCATAATTTTCCACTCACCAAAAGTCATTTGGCATTTTTCACTCATTTTCCACTCATCCACCCACTAATGAATTAGCCCCCTTATCATTTTATATCTCTAATCCTCCATAAAAGGAGGCCTTCGTAGATCATTGAGGGTATTAGGTGTTAGTTACCAAAATGATGCCATTTTGTTACTAGGTTTTCTTGTAGTAATTTTCCTTTGTTCTAAATTAAAGTCATGTTCTTCTTCTTCTTCTTCTCTTTTTCTTTCTTCTTATCTATGAGTAACTAAGTTTCATTTTACTTGGGTGAAAGGATGAAGCTCTTGGTAATAAAGTAAGGTTAGATTTATTCTTCTCTTGTGCTTAAATGATTTATATTTTCTAGTAACCATTATACGTATTATAATTTGTTTCTTATAATTTAGAAACCATCTTTGTAAAGAGGAGTTCTTGATTTGTTGTAGATAAAATATTGGCACAATGAATGCTTTAACCCATTTATAAGTGGTGGTAATATTTTTAAGAAACATAATATAATTACGTATATTATTTTAAATAGACTTTTAATGTTGTATTTTCCGATTAGAACCTCCATATGTTGTGAGGATTCTAATTGAGTTATAAAATAAATTAATCTTACCTTTACTTTATTTACCAAGAGTAGATCTTTTAACCCAAATAAATAATTTTTACTATAGTAACAAAATATTTACTTCACCTTAATTAATCTTCAACAATTCCCTGTGGATCGACCTCGGACTCCCGAGAAATTTATTACTTGAGACAACCTGCACTTGGATTCGCAAAGCAACAATTAATCCTGCATCAAGTTTGTAGACTTGTTTGAAACTAAAAATTGTGCATCATAAGGCTTTAGCATAAGGGTAGAGTTTCCATGTATGTGAAAAATGCTCTATTTGTAACGGTAGCAAGCACCTATTGAAGCTTGTATACATAGTGAAAAATCTCAAATTGTGTTTCGGGGACTGGACGTAGATCATAAGTGGTTGGTGGTCGAACCAAGATAAATATCGTGCCTGCTCTTCTTCTCTTTATCTCTTTATTTAATGCAAATTTAATTTTATTGCATATTCATTTATTTGCGTTTCTTAATTTTCTTCTTCTTCATATCATAATTTCTCTTTTTATTTAATAGCTTCTATATTTGTATTTATTTTAAAAGTGTTAGAGAAAAGTTTTTCTACTCAATTCACCACTCTCTTGAGTACTGGAAGCCACTTGGTAACATAGGGATGAGTTCAAATAACAAGCACGAAAGTTCTACCCATATTCATGTAATGCAAATTCTCTTTACATATTATTCCCCCTTTTTTACAACCATTTCCTTTTTCTTTTTTTTTTTTTTTTCTTTTTTTTTTCAATTTTTCTTCTATTTTTTTTTCAATTGGCCACTATTTTCTTTTTCACCAAACATATTGCATACTAATTAGCACACCCCCACACATGTTCAAGAACTCTTCCAACGACAATGACAATGCTCTCCTATTCCCTAAGGTTAGGTAAAAACATGACTTTTCATTTAAAGCATGTAATGAGCTAAAAATAAGGAATGGTCAAATAAGCTCAAGGGGGTTAATCAAAGGAAAATATGCAAGGTTGGCAATTTAGCTAAAGTAGCTAATTCAAGAAAAAATTCCTTAATCATGTTCATGTATGCATGTGAAAATGTAAACTAAAAAAGAATTAAATCAAGTTCTAAAGTAACAAATTCCATGAGTGAAAATCACACAAGAAAGAAGAGAATGACACCAATGCTCAATTCTTTCATTAAGAGGCTCAAAGTCTCACAAGGTATACTTCTATTAAACTTAATTTACTAATTCAATTTTCATTACCAAACTAGTTAATCTTAAGATGAAAGATAATTTATTCACTTATGTTATAAACCTTTAAATTCAATTGATGCATGCTGACAACTTTCACAATTCTCAAAATTCCATTGGAAAGCAATTAGAAACACATATTATTATTATTATTATTATTATTATTATTATTATTATTATTATTATTATTATTATTATTATTATTATATATATATATATATATATATAATACATAATTTAAAAACAAAACAAAATCAAAATTTGAAAATAAAAAAAAAAGTTATTTTGAAAAAAATAGAAAATAGAACAGAAAATAGAAGCAGTAAACAGAATATAAATTCCTCCCTCACACTTAAATTCTACACTGTCTTCAATGTAAAGCTTATAAAACATCAAATCATCAATATCCATTATATATCATCAACAAATTTAGGACAAGTAAAATAAAGGAAAGAAGGAAGAAACATCCTTATGAAGTGATGCATATGGTCGTTTGCAAGTGGACTTCCTCCATTGTGTCCTCTTGAGCTCCCTTATAAAAGTGCTTGAGACGGTGTCCATTGACTTTGAAAGCTTTGTTAGTTGCCTCACTTGTGATCTCTACTGCACCATAAGGAAAAACATTAGTGACTATAAAAGGACATAGCCACCTAAAACAGAACTTGTCGAGCATGAGCTTGAGGCAAGAATTGTAAAGGAGAACTTTTGGCCAATAGAGAACTCTTTTCTTGTCAACATCTTGCCATGAAGAATCTTGGTATTTTCTTTGTAAATCCGAGATTTCTCATAAGCTTCCAACCGAATCTCTTCAAGTTCTTCGAGTTAGAGTTTTCTTTGGAATCCGACTTAGTTTAGGTCAAGGTTGTACTTCTTTACTGCCCAATAGGCCTTGTGCTCAATCTCCACTAGAAGGTTGCATGCCTTGCCAAAATTTAATAACTGTCAAGACTATCAAATTAGATCAATTTGTAAGTCAAGTCACTAAATTACTTGTAGTGTAAGGCACAACTAGGTCAAGCCCTTGGATAACTATAATTAAGTAATCAAATTAAGAAGTTAACAATGGGGGAAGTTACAGAATTAATTAAACAAAAGCAATTAAAAACTATAAATAAAATTAAGTAAACAACTAATACAAGGAAATCAATTAATCTTGAATTTAATTCATCATTGATCACTACAAATCCATTCAATTACTGATTACATTCTTGGTTTTAGATTACATCAAGAAGTATTAAGATGATCCATGAATTCTCTATTAGATAAGCATCTAGAATTTAATTAATCAAGGTTAAATGAATTAAGTACTCATCTAATCCTAAATTAACCTAAAACCCAGAATTCAACCAAGCTAAACAATCCGACAAACAACTTTGATGCATTGTTTAGTCTTATAATCCTCATTAAACACGTGGTAATTATACAATTATCACATTAACATCCAAATCAAATTAAGAAATTCAATTCAGATTTAACAAAATCTAAAGATGTAAAAGAGAAACTTGATTAACAATTAAATGTAAAACAATCAAAACAAGATATCAGAATTAAACATCAAGATTGTCAATCCCTACGATTGATTAAAAAAGGTCTATCCCTCCATGGATGGAAGGAAAAGAAGTGCAAAAAATAAAGAAACTAAGAGAGAAGGGAGAGGAAGAGAGATGAAGAGAGAAAGTGCAAGCAAGAGCAGCTAAGGGAAAATTAGGATTTTAATTTTGTGGTTGCTTCTTCTCCTTAAATAACTGCCTCTAAAATTCCAAATCTAACTTTTTCCCTACCTTAAGGTTAATCCTCTTCCTCTTAGCTTTAATGGGACACCTAATTTGTATAATTTGGGCTTAGAATGAGAGAGTTATGCCCAAAACATTCTTAACAGCTCACTAGACCCATCATTTGATTTCAAAGGGCAAGAATACCATCAAAAGGTCACAATTTTGATAAATGATATTCATAAGAGTTGAAGATCCATGTCTCAGATTTCCAATGGCACTAGTTTTAGCTCCATATGATTCATACAACCAAAATTATGGCCCAATCGGTGCATATCATTCAGGTTCCAGCGATAACATTTCTGTTCTAATTTCATGGCCCAATCTGACCTTCTAGACATCCAATTCAGCCTTCGAGCTCTACATCAAAGTTGTAGAGCTTTCTCTCAGATTTAATATAAGATAAAATTAATAATTTTTAGATGTCTAACACTCAAGTGATGTCCAAAATATAGAAATAGTGTAAAATTCCCAATAATACTAAAAATACAATTAAGCCCAATTTGAATCCAAGCTTATAAAATGTGACTAAGCCCAATCAATTAAGAACATAAGAGGTCTCAAAGACTAAATATTAGAGTTAACTTATATATGTGTTTATTAACTTTATAAATCTTAATATTCTCATAAGGCTCATTACGTAATTCATCCAATTCATTCAACTAAAGCCTACGGTTAGTGTAACAGCCCAATATTTGCTATCCAAATATATCGTCATATAAATGAATAACCCAATATTGGTCATGCTACTACTAACATACATCAACATCTAACCCATATCATTCATACACAATGAGTAAATATGAAAATCCATGATAGCAAAAGTTATATATATACATCACAGCCTCAAAGGGCATACTGTTATATATAACTTAAAACAACTAAGCAAATATAAAACGTATATAAGCTCAGCTCAAAACAACATCTATACTATGCTAGTCCTTATACATCTTCTTCTTCCTTTTTGAAGAACTAGCACCTGGATTTATATGGCAACACAATTGGTGTGAGAAAAATATATCTCAGTAGAAGTATTCTAATACCAGTATATATACATATATATGTACAAACAGATAATATTTACAATTATTGAAATAACACTTCAATCACAGAAGCAACAACATCTCAATCTCAGAGACATGCAATCCCTCATACAATTGCAATGCATGAATAATGTTATGAAAGCAACCATCCATACAATCATCATGCTATGCTAAGTTATGTCTAGAGTTTATGCCTATGCAAAATCCTAAGTATGAAAATGAATAATGTATGATACCATATCCAGGAACCTACAATTCTACAGTAATGTCATAAATGCATGAAACTTGAACAAAGTAATGGAAATCACAACCATAACCTTGAACAAGCACTGGAAGTCCATCCAACAAACATCAATATCACAGAGGAAATCCATTCCCCCCCCGGGTAGTGAAGTCCATCAACTACACAGTTATCGATAATGAACAAGGAAATCCATCCTAAAAAATGCTACATTAGGAAGGATACAATCCACTTTACCTAATATAGAACACCACATCTACGGGGCTCTTACATTTTAAAAACAACACCCACATCTATAGGGCTCACACCTTTCAAAAAGAAATCACCCACATTTACAGGGCTTATACTTTTCAAAAAGGCAACTCATACAATCAAGTATATCATCATGACTAATTAAACTCTCATAATTAGCATTACAAATCACTATGATTCAAAGCATTCACATCTTCATTTAATACTCTTACTAGAGTCTCATTACTCATTTAGAAGCATAAAAGAAGAAAACTACGCCACTGGAAGGCTCCAGAGCATCAAACATAACTTATAGTTATTCTTTGGCACTCACGTCGTGACATGCCCTGTGTCATGCAGCAGCGCCCAAGCCTCGGGTTCAAGTACTGGCAAGAAACACTGCCCACGCCGCGGCACCCATGTGCCACGCCGCGGCGCGTACCCCTATTCTTCAACACATCGCGACATTCTAAGTGCCATGTCGCGACGCCCACTACAAAACTCAGAATTTGTAGAATTCTATAGATACAGGTACTATTCCATTTTAAATAGACCCTCTTCCAATCACTCAAAACTCGATTTCAAATGATTTCCAACCTCTAACAAGGTCCAATTACACATAGTAACTCTTAAACCACTTTAATTTCACTCAATTCAACACTTTGTGAATCAAAACCCCAACATTAACCTAAACCCCCAAAACTAACCTAAATGGGAATTAAGGCTTCTAAATGATGAAAACTTTATCTCAGCACATCAACAAATCAGTTTCTATGTCAACCAATCTATCCACATCAAGATTCAATTCAAGAATCATTAAATCACTCATTAAACCTCAAATTCTTCATTAAGTCACTCAAGAACCAAAATGAAAGAAATGAAACAAAACCATCCATACAAGATTCCCCTACCTCAATTTCCAGAAATGAAGTCGGTTAGTCGTTCCTCTGAAAAACTAAGCTCTCCCCCTTGCTTGGATGAAAATCCTTCTCCCTTAACACTTTGAGTTCCCTTCTCTTTTCCTTTTCCTTTGGCAGCTGAGAGATGAGAAGATGAGAATGAGAACTACTTCTCATTTTGGCCTTAAATAGGCCAGTAACAGAAACAAACGGTCATGCCCTCTTATTTTGGTCACTTAAGTGACCAAAATTCACTCAAACAGTTAAGAACACTTAGTTATCACCAAACTAAGTTTCTCAACTTTAAACAATCTTAAAATAAATCCTAAGATTCATTAAAAATCTTATTTCACCATTTTCATAATTTTTCATATCTGTTAGGGGTCAATCCGGCACTAAAACACACAACTAGTATGCCTAAAAATGTCAAACTAACTCCGATATATCTCAAACTTTAACCACATCTACTTCCACACATTTATGACCTAGAAACAAGTTCTCTACACTTACTTCTATTAACTGAGTAGTTTAAGCCACTTCCAGACTAAATAACAGTTATATTTCACACATAATATTACAACAAAGTGCCTAAACGTGCTCCGACTGTCACAAAACTTTACAGGCATGACAAACTAGTGTTAGGCTACCTCTGTAATCATATACAAGTCTATCATGACTATCTAGGGTGTTACAGTTAGAACCTGCTTGTTTCATATGAAAATTAAATGCTTTAATTGTCCAATAAGCATGATGTTCTAACTTTACTGGTAAATGACATGCTTTACCAAAGAGAAGACGATATATTAACATCCCTATAGGGGTCTTATATGCAGTACGATAAGTCCAAAGAGCATCATTCAACCTCAAAGACCAATTTTTCCTATCAGGTCTAATTGTTTTCTCAAGAATAGACTTAATCTCACGATTAGAAACTTCAGCTTGACCACTAATCTGAGGGTGATAAGGGGTAGCAACTTTATGTGTCACGAAATATTTCCTAAGAAGGGCTTCAAAAGAATGAAGATGAAAATGACTACCTCCATCATTAATAAGTGTTTTAGGTGTACCAAACTGATAAAAAATATGGTCTTTAACAAATCGAACCACTACCTTATGATCATTGGTCCTAGTAGCCATGGTCTTTACCCATTTAGAAACATAATACACTGTAACCAAGATATACACATACCCAACAGATGGTGGAAAAGGGCCTATAAAATTAACACCCCATATACATAAAAAAATTTGATAACCAAAATAGGTTGAATGGGCATCATATCATACTTAGACAATGCACCAGTACGCTGGCATCACTCATAAGAAAGATAGAATTGGTGAGCATCCTTAAACAAAGTAGGCCTATAGAATCCACTTTGAAGTACCTTAGCAGTAGTCCTATGAACTCCAAAGTGTCCACCACAGGCATATGAATGACATAAAGATAATATGCTATGAAATTCACATTCAGGAACACACCTATGAATTACTTAAAATGGGCAATGCTTGAACAAATATGGATCATCCTAATAGTAATGTTTTACTTGTGCAAAGAACCTATCCTTTTCTTGCTTTGACTAATATGAGGGGATTTTACTTGAAGCAAGGTAATTAACTATGTTTTCAAACCAAGAAAGTTGTGAATGTTTCAAAGAAAATAACTGCTTATCAAGGAAAGTATATTGCAAAGTAACTAAGTCATTAATATGATCAACAAGCATTTGAGATAAATGATCAGGTAAAAAATTCTCTAAACCTTTCTTATCCCTAATCTCAATGTTAAATTCCTATAACAGCAAAATCCATCTTATCAATATAGACTTTGTCTCTTTCTTAGACAACAAATATTTCAATACAACATGGTTTGAGAAAATAATAACCTTAGAACGCAAAAGGTATGAGCAGAACTTATCAAGAGAAAAAATAATTGTTAACAACTCTTTTTCATTGGTAGTGTAATTTCTTTGTGCATCAGAAACAGTTCTACTAGCATAATAAATCATATGAGGTATCTTACTCACCCTTTGCCCAAGAACTACCCAATAGTAAAGTTTGAAGCATCACACATAATTTCAAATGGTAAAGAAAAATAAGGAGGTTGTACTATAGATGCAAAAATAAGAAGAGATCAAAGCTTTTCAAAAGCTTTAATGCAAGATTCATCAAATTCAAAAGGAACATCTTTAGCAAAAAGGTTAGTAAGGGGCCTAGCAATCTTACTGAAATCCTTTATAAACCTCCTATAAAAACCTGCATGGTCAAAAAATGATCCCACCTATTTAACAAAAGTGGGGATAGGAAGATTAGAAATTAAATCAATTTTAGCTTTATCTACTTCAATACCTTTCTTCAAGACCTTGTGCCCCAAGACAATGGCCTCTTGAACCATCAAATGACTCATTTCCCAACTCAAAACAAGGTTTACCTCTTTATATCTTTTTAGAACAGCAGATAAATTATACAAATATGCATCAAATGATAACCCAAAGATAGAAAAATAATCCAAAAATACCTCTAAGAATCTATCAATCATATATTAGAAAATATAGCCATCATGCAACACTGAAATGTAGAAGGTGCATTACATAATCCAAAGGGCATCATTCAAAAAGCAAAAGTACTTGCAGGACATGTAAAAGTCATTTTCTCTTGTTTCTCCAGGTAAACAACTACTTGGTTATACGCAGAATAACCATCTAGAAAGCAATAAAAGTTCTGGCTTGCTAACTTTTCTAAAATTTGATAAATGAAGGGTAAAGGAAAATAGTAATTTCTAGTCATAGAATTAAGCTTCCTATAGCTAATGCAAACTCACCAACCTGTGGTCTTTCTAGTAAGCACTAGTTGTCCTTCACTATTCTTTACCATTGTAATGCCTGACTTCTTAGGAACTACTTCTACAGGACTAACCCATTGCTATCAGAAATGAGGTATATGATACCTGCATCTAAAAGTTTCACCATCTCTTTCATCATTACCTCTTTCATGTGAGGATTTAACCTACGTTGCATCTCTCTAGAAAGTTTAGCACTCTCCTCTAAGAAAATTCTATACATGCAAATGAAAGGATTAATACCCTTTAAATCAGTAGCCGGCCACCCTATGGCACTCTTATGATCAGAAAGAACCCTAATCACCTTTTTTTCTAGCTCCCTAGACAACTGGAATGAAATAATGACAAGTAGGGTCTCATTAGCTCCTAAAAACACATACTTAAGAGTGGTTAGGAGAGGTTTCAACTTAAGTTTGGGTGGAGAGACAATAGATGGTGGTGCAGGCGAATCAGTTAAAGGAGGTAAAGGCTCATACTTAGTTACCCAGGAAGATGACTCAATGGATGGGGTACTCTCAAGAATAGAAGTCAGCTCCTTTATAATACCTTCCAAGTCACATAACTCCAAATCATCATGTGAAACACTAACCTCTAAAGGATCCTTAGACAAAATGATAGGTAAAACTTCCTCAACTAATGCATCAATCATATCAATAAATAAACACTCAGATTCATCCTCAACAGGGGGTTGGGGAGAAGCTCTAAAAATATTAAGTCTAATTCTCATATTCATAACTGAGACATCCATTACCCTAGACCTACAACTAATGTTAGCATCAATAGTGGCTAAGAAAGGCCTCCCAAAAATGATAAGAATTTTCTTTTTGGATGAGTGAGAAGGGTTTCATATCAAGCAATATGAAATTAACAAGAAAGAATCCCTTATCAATTTTCACGAAGATATCATTAACTCTTCTTCTTGGGATTCTAACTAACCTATCAACAAATTGCAGGGAACAATTTGATGGCTGCAACTCACCCAAGCCTAACTCTTCATAAACAAAATATGGCATCAAATTAACACTAGAACCTAGATCCAAGAGTACTTTATCAATCCTATGATTACCAATATAACAAGAAATAGTAGGAACACTAGGATCTTTTGTAATACCCTAGATAGTCATGATAGACTTATTTATGGATACGGAGGTATCCTAACACTAGTTTGTCATGCCTGTAAAGTTTTATGACTATCAGAGCACATTTAGGCACTTTGCTGTAACACTATGTGTGAATTATAACTATTATTTGCTCTGAAAGTAGCTTAAACTGCTCGATTAATGGAAATAAGTGTGGGGAACTTGTTTTTAGGTCACAAATATATAGAAGTAGATGTGGTTAAATTTTGAAAATTAGCGGAGTTAGTTTTACATTTTTAGGCATACTAGTTGTGTGTTTTAGTGCCGGATTAACCCCTAGCAGATATAGAAAATTATAAAAATGGTGAAACAATATTTTTAATGAATCTTAAGATTTATTTTAAATCTGTTGGAAGTTAAAAAACTTGGTTTGGTGTTATTCGAGTGTTCTTAACTGTTTGGGCAAATAGTGGTCACATAAGTGACTAAATGTGAGGGGCACGACTCTAGTGTCTGTTTTGAGGCCTATTTAAGGTTAAAAGGAGAGGTTAAAAGGAGAGGTTACTCTCATTATCATAACTTTCTCTCATGGCTGCCACAGGAAAAGGAAAAGAGAAAGGAACTCAAGGTATTAAGGGAGGAGGATCTTCATCCAAGCAAGGGAAAAAACTTAGCTATTCAGAGGAATGACTAACCGACTTCATTTCTGAAAATTGAGGTAGGGAAACTTATATGGATGGTTGTATTTCATTTCTTTCATTTTGGTTCTTAAGGGACTTAATGAAGAAATTAAGGTTTGAGAGTGATTTTGTGATTCTTGAGTTGAATCTTGGTGTGGATAGATTGGTTGAGTTAGAAACTGATTTGTTGATGTGCTGAGATGAAGTTTTCATCAATTGGAAGCCTTAATTCCCATTTAGGTCAGTTTTGGGGGTGTAGGTTAATATTGGGGTTTTGATTCAAAAAGTATTGAATTGAGTGAAATTGAAGTGGTTTAAGAGTTACTATATGTAATTGGATCTTATTAGAGGTTAGAAATCACTTGAAATCGAGTTTTGAGTGATTGGAAGAGGGTCTAGTTCCAATGGAACAGTACCCGTATCTGCAGAATTCTACAGATTTTGAGTTCTGCAATGGGCGCCGCGGCACAAGGCATAGCATGCCGTAGCGTGAGTGTAAGATGCACACCCAAAATTTGGGACCCGAGAGATGGGTGCTACGATGTGGCACTTTGAGTGCCGCGATGTGTTAAAGAATAGGGGGTGCACATCGTGGTATGACACATAGGTGCCACGGCGTGAGCAACATTTTCTTGCTAGTACTTCAACCTGAGGCTTGGGCGTTGTGGCGTGGCACAGGGTATGCCATGGCGTGAGTGCCAGAGAATAACTATGAGTTGTGTTTGATGCTCTAGAGCCTTCCAGTGGTGCAGTTTTCTTCTTTTATGCTTCTTAATGAGTAATGAGACTCTTGTAAGAGTATTAAATGAAGATGTGAATGTTTTGAATCATAATAATTTGTAATGTTAATTATGAGAGTTTAATTAGTAATGATGATATACTTGATTGTATGTGTTACCTTATTGAAAAGTGTGAACTACGTAGATGTGGGTGATTGGTTTTTGATAGGTGTGAGCCTCGTAGATGTGGATATTCTATACTAGGTAAGGTGGATTGTACCCTTCCTAGTATAGTATTTTTTAGGATGAATTTTCTTGTTCATTATCGATAACTATGTAGTTGATCGACTTCACTACCCGGGTGGGGGGGAATGGATTTCCTCTGTGATAATGATATCTACTAGATAGACTTCCAGTGCTTGCTAAGGTTATGACTTCCATTACTTTATTCAAGTTTGATTCATTCATGACAATTGGAGGTTCCTGGATATGGTATCATACGTTATTCATTTTCATACTTAGGATTTTGCACAGGCATAGACACTAGACATAACTTGGCATAGTATGACAATTATATGAGCGGTTGCTTTCATAACATTATTCATGCATAACAATTGTATTAGTAATTGCGTGTCTCTGAGATGGAGATGTTGTTTCTTCTATGATTGAAGTGTTAATTCAATAATTATGAATATTATCTGATTGTACACACACACACACACACACACACACACACACACACACACACACACACATATATATATATATATATGCTGGTATTGGAATACTTCTACTGAGATATATTTTCTTATCCCGATTGTGTTGTCCTGTAAATCCTAGTGCAAGTTCTTTAAAAGGGAATAAGAAGATGTATGAGGACTAGTATAGTATAGATGCTGTTTTGATCTGAGCTTATATATGTTTTATATTTACTTAGTTATTTTGAGTTATGTATAACAGTATGTCCTTTGAGGCTATGATGTATATATATATAACTTTTACTATCATGGCTCTCCATATCTACTCATTATGTATGAATGATATGGGTTAGTTGTTGATGTATGTTAGAAGTAGCATGACTAGTATTGAGTTATTCTTTTATATAACGATATATCTAAATAACAAATATTGGGTTGTTACATTTTGGTTTCAGAGAGTTCATCCTGTTTAGCCGGGATATGGACTGACTATGCTTGTGCATGTGTAGTAATGGTTATGCATTTCTTATCTCTTATATGTGACTGTTTGAGTGGAATTTCATGTTTTGCTTTTGACATGTCTGCTTTAGCTATTATTATACGGTTACATGATATTGAGCCTAACTAACTCAATATGGATTGTTTTGTGTTTACAGAAGACTATGGCAGCACGAGGGTGACCGACAACACGAGGACGACCGCGTGGGAGCCAGAATAGAGACTTTGGGACTGAAAGTATAGAGATAACTGCAGCTATGATGGCAATGGCCAATGCCATGAGGCAACAGACTGAGCAAGTAGTGGTGACTGCAAGAGTGTTAGAGAGGTTGGTACCTCAGCGGCAAGTACCACCACAAGTACCACCACCAGTACAAGAGGTTCCAGTCTAAAGAAATCAAAGTTTTTTTGACATTTTAGAGTTCAGAAAGATGAATCCTCTGGTGTATAGAGGCGACTATGATCTGATTAAAGCAGAAGAATGGTTGATCGAGCTAGAGAAGATCTATGAGGTCATGGTTTGCTCCGATAAGTAAAAAGTTTTTTTTGCTTCCTTCATGTTGAGATGGGAAGCGAAGCAATGGTGGCGAAGTACTAGGAGATTGCTAGAGACAACAGGGACTTTGATCACATGGGGAGTGTTCAAAGAGAACTTTTTAGAGAAATACTTTCAATAGAGTTTACAAGATGATAAAGAAAGAGAATTTCTAAGTCTTCATCAAGAGGACATGACGGTTGCACAATATGAGGCAAAATTTATGAGTTGTCTAAGTTTTCTTCTCAGTTTAGGCATAATCCAAATGAGAACTAGAGGTGTGTTAGGTTTGAGTCCGGGCTGAGGGGGAATGTAAGAAAGGCTGTGAAACCTTTGGAAATCAGGGATTTTTCATCCTTGGTGAACAAGTGCAGGATTGTGGAGTTGGATAATCTCCTGCTACAGGCCGAGTGGAATTTGCAGAGCCTTCAGAAAAAGAAGAAAGTGGATAGTGGATATGGGAAAAGTGCTCTTAAATTTAGCTACCCAAAAGAGAAAGACGAGCAAGTTCAAAAAGATAATCATGCTTAGAGGTGTGCTAAGTATGACAGGTACCATAGAAACAAAGTATGTATAGTGGACCAGATAACCTGTTACAAATGTGGTGAGAAGGGACACTACGCCAAGAGTTATTCTCAAAGGCAAGAGAACAAGATAGATAATAGACCAGTTGCACGACAAAGAGTCTTCAATCTAGAAGCTATAAAGTCTTTACCCTCCTATAATTCAGGAAAAAGGTGAGTACATGGTTGTACTTGATGTGTAATTTTGTTTTCTTAAGGTTTGGTTGTACCTGTTGTTGTGTGTGAGTTATTTGGGGCTTCTTACATAAGGTAAATCAAATTTTGGGGACAAAATTTTAAAAAAGTGGGGAGAAATGTAATACCCTAGATAGTCATGATAGACTTTTTTATGGACACGAAGGTAGCCTAATACTAGTTTGTCATGCCTGTAAAGTTTTGTGACTATCAGAGCACATTTAGGCACTTTGCTGTAACACTATGTGTGAATTATAGCTATTATTTGCTCCGGAAGTAGCTTAAATTGCTCAGTTAATGGAAATAAGCATGGCGAACTTGTTTCTAGGTTACAAATGTGTAGAAGTAGATGTGGTTAAAGTTTGAGAATTATCGGAGTTAGTTTGACATTTTTAGGCATACTAGTTATGTGTTTTAGTGTCGAATTGACCCCCAAGCAGATATGGAAAATTATGAAAATGGTGAAACAATATTTTTAATGAATCTTACAATTTATTTTAAATCTATTAGAAGTTGGAAAACTTGGTTTAGTGTTATTCAAGTGTTCTTAACTGTTCAGGTGAATAGTAGTCACATAAGTGACAAAATGTGAGGGGCACAACTCTAGTGTCTGTTTTGAGGCCTATTTAAGGTTAAAAGGAGAGGTTACTCTCATTCTCACAATTCTCTCTCACGGCTGCCACAGGAAAAGGAAAAGAGAAAGGAACTCAAGGTGTTAAGGGAGGAGGATCTTCAACCAAGCAAGGGAGAGAGCTTAGCTATTCAGAGGAATGACTAACTAACTTTATTTCTGGAAATTGAGGTAAGGGAAACTTGTATGGGTGGTTGTATTTCATTTCTTTCAATTTGGTTCTTGAGGGACTTAATAAAGAAATTGAGGTTTGAGAGTGACTTTTGTGATTCTTGAGTTGAATCTTGGTGTGGATAGATTGGTTGAGTTAGAAATTGATTTGTTGATGTACTGAGATGAAGTTTTCATCAATTGGAAGCCTTAATTCCCATTTAGGTCATTTTTGGGGGTTTAGGTTAATGTTGGGGTTTTGATTCACAAAGTGTTGAATTGAGTGAAACTGAAGTGGTTTAAGAGTTGTTGTGTGTAGTTGGACCTTGTTAGAGGTTGGAAATCACTTGAAATCGAGTTTTGAGTGATTGGAAGAGGGTCTAGTTCTAATGGAACAGTACTAATATCTATAGAATTCTACAAATTCTGAGTTCTACAGTGGGTGCCGCAGTGCAAGGCATAGCACGCTGCAGCGTGAGTGTGAGATGCACACCCAAAATTCGGGACCCGAGAGATGGGCGCTATGATGTGGCACTTTGAGTGCCACAATATGTTGAAGAACAGGGGGTGCGCGTCATGGCGTGGCACATGGGTGCCGCGGCATGGGCAGCATTTTCCTGCTAGTTCTTGAACCTGAGGCTTAGGTGCTGCGGCATGGCACAGGGTATGTGGTGGCGTGAGTGCCAGAGAATAACTATAAGTTATGTTTGATGCTCTGGAGCCTTCCAGTGGTGCAATTTTCTTCTTTTATGCTTCTTAATGAGTAATAAGACTCTAATAAGAGTATTAAATGAAGATGTGAATGTTTTGAATATAATGATTTGTAATACTAATTATGAGAGTTTAATTTATAATGATGATATATTTGATTATATGTGTTGCCTTATTGAAAAGTGTGAGCCCCCTAGATGTGGGTGATTGCTTTTTGATAGATGTGAGCCCCATAGATGTGGGTGTTCTATATTAGGTAAGGTGGATTGTACCCTTCCTAGTATAGTGTTTTTGAGGATGGATTTCCTTGTTCATTATCGATAACTATGTAATTGATGGACTTCACTACCCAGGGGGGAATGGATTTCCTCTGTGATAATGTTGTTTGCTAGATGGACTTCCAGTACTTGTTCAAGGTTATGGTTGTGACTTCCATTACTTTGCTCAAGTTTGATGCATTCATGACATTACCATGGAATTAGAGGTTCCTGGATATAGTATCATAAATTATTCATTTTCATACTTAGGATTTTGTATAGGCATAAACACTAGACATAACTTGGCATAGCATAGCAATTGTATGGGAGGGTGCTTTCATAACATTATTCATGCATGACAATTGCATGGGCGATTGCGTGTCTCTGAGATGGAGATGCTGTTGCTTCTGTGATTGAAGTGTTAATTCGATAATTGTAAATATTATCTAGTTGTACACACACACACACACACACATATATATATATATATATCCTGGTATTAGAATACTTCTACTGAAATATATTTTCTCACCCCGATTGTGTTACCATGTAAATCTAGGTGCGAGTTCTTCAAAAGGGAAGAAAAAGATGTCTGAGGACTAGCATAATATAGATGCTGTTTTGAGTTGAGCTTATATATGTTTTATATTCTGTAGATTTTGAGTTCTACAGTGGGTGCCGTGGCGCAAGGCGTATCATGCCACAACGTGAGTGTGAGATGCACACCCAGAATTTGGGACTCGAGAGATGGGCACTGCAATGTGGCACTTTGAGTGCCGCGATGTGTTGAAGAATAGAGGCGCATCGCGGGGTGGCACATGGGTGCCGCGACGTGGGCAACATTTTCCTGCCAGTACTTGAGCCCGAGGCTTGGGCGCTATGGCGTGGCAGATGGTATATCGTGGCGTGAGTCCCAGAGAATAACTATGTGTTGTGTTTGATACTCTAGAGCCTTCCAATGGCGCATTTTTCTTCTTTTATACTTCTTAATAAGTAATGAGACTCTAGTAAGAGTATTAAATGAAGATGTGAATGTTTTGAATCATAATGATTTGTAATGCTAATTATGAGAGTTTAATTAGTAATGATGATATACTTGATTGTATGTGTTACCTTGTTGAAAATTGTGAGCCCCGTAGATGTGAGTGATTGCTTTTTGATAGGTGTGAGTCCCGTAAATGTGGGTGTTCTATATTAGGTAAGGTGGATTGTACCATTCCTAATATAGTGTTAAAAAGGATGGATTTCCTTATTCATTATCGATAACTATGTAGTTGATGGACTTCACTACCCGGGGGGGGTGGGGAATGGATTTCCTCTATGATAATAATATTTGCTGGATGGACTTCCAGTGCTTGCTCAAGGTTATGGTCATGACTTCCATTACCTTGTTCAAGTTTCATGCATTCATGACATTACCATGGAATTGGAGGTTCCTGGATATAGTATCATACATTATTCATTTTCATACTTAGGATTTTGTATAGGCATAAACACTAGACATAACTTGGCATAGTATGACAATTGTATTGGCGGTTACTTTCATAACATTATTCATGCATGGCAATTGTATGGGCGATTGCGTGTCTCTAAGATAGGGATATTGTCGCTTCTGTGATTGAAGTGTTAATTCGATAATTGTAAATATTATTTGATTGTACATATATATATATATATATATATACATGTTGGTATTAGAATACTTCTACTGAGATATGTTTTCTCACCCTGATTGTGTTGTCATATAAATCCAGGTGCAAGTTCTTCCAAATGGAAGAAGAAGATATATGAGGACTAGCATAGTATAGATGCTGTTTTGAGCTGAGCTTATATATGTTTTATATTTGCTTAATTATTTTGAGTTATGTATAACAGTATGCCCTTTGAGACTGTGATGTATATATATAACTTTTACTATTGTGACTCTCTATATTTACTCATTGTATATGAATGATATGGGTTAGTTATTGATGTATGTTAGAAGTAGTATGACCAGTATTGAGTTATTCTTTTATATGACGATATATATGAATAACATATTTTGGGTTGTTACATCTTTCAACTTAGGTAAGTGAACCTTTGGTGCGTGCAAAAGATACACTAAGAGTAAGTGCACTCTATCGCCAAGTAATATAGGACTTCTGAGTCCAAGTTATCGATCCCACAAGGAATAAGTGATAATTACTAAAATTGTAAAACTCTTATGTTATTTAGACAGTCAAAATTGTATACAAGATCCAAATTAAAAATAGAAAACTAATGAAAACAATAAAGAGCAATTAAATAAAGAAAAGATAAACAAAGATAGAGAAGCATTAGGGCGCAAGGTTCACTTGAGTCTCATTATTTAGATCTTCTTTCAGTTATGATACAGGTAATTCTTTTACCAATATTATCTTATTTGCTATTGAATCCCAATGGTTATGAATGAAACAATATTCTATTCTTAATTTAATCCACCTATTTGGTCATTTAGTTGAATTAATCAAGAATGCATTAAGTCCTAATTTCAAGATATGAACTAACAACCCGTCAATTCTGTTGGTAGGAGAAATTGATATTTGGTCATTCACCAATACAATCTCAAGCTTATCATATAGATCCACTCATTCAGTGCGGATGGTCAACGATCAAACAATGAATTAACAGATGTCACAAGTGATCAAGTTATGACAAGAATATAAACAATATGATAAACCCACAAAGAAATTACCATAATCAATTTAGAAATCAAATCCAAATAATTAAGAACACAAGATCCCCCATAGCCCTAGCTATGAGTTTAGTCACTCATATTCAATACAAACAAACTCACAATAAGATACAGATCCAAAGAAAGTAAACCAAAGAAATAAGAAAAACTAAAGAGAAAGAAAGATCAAAACCCCTTTTCAGAAATCCAGATCTTCAAGCCTTCAAGAAATCCTCCATCTGAAGCCTTCCTTCCTTCATACCTGCCTCTCCAAACCTCTCCTTAAAGAGACTAAAATATAAAATTTACAAGAGAAAATTAAAAAAAAAAAACACTAACCAAAGAGCTTCTGCAGCTCGTATGCCCTTTTCTTTCAATTCCAAGACCCCCTTATTATAATAATTCTCCATGAAGTTCAATAATTATCTGTCAACCAATAAAAATGCTCCTGCATTGTTATTGCCTTCCAACCAAATATTTGTTTTTCTTTTCACGGTGCACATGGCCAGCTTGTGCACTTTGGCTTTTCACCAACTCTTAATTGCTCTCTTCCAAAGTTGATTTGACAATGGAACCACTACTTTGACTTTCATCTTCAATTTTTGTCATTTGGTTTTCTTTCTTCACGTGATTCTCCACCAAGTTCCAATCTATTTTTTTTCTTTTTTTTTCACTTCTTTGTTTTCTTTGCATGGCCCCACTTGCTTCTTTCTTTAATTTTTGTCTTTACAATTTTTCTCTTTGTAATTTTTCTCCTCTACGTGAATAGCCCCTCAATTTCCTCTTCCAATTTTTCGTCAAGTCCACCACACTTGCTTCCTTAAATTTAATCATTTGTGGGACCCACTTTCATCTTTTATTTTATTTTTCTTAATTATACACAACTTGAAATTGATCATAAAAATTAAATTAATGACTTCTTTTAATAAATAAATCAATATTATCACAAAGTCACTAAAATCAAATATAATAACACACAAATATCAAAAAGAGGTGAAAAAAATAAGAAATTGAACTGTAAAAATATAACATATTACATGTTCATCAACTCCCTCACACTTGAGTTTTTGCTTGTCCTCAAGCAAAGAATAGGTATCAACAATAAGATCAATCTTAACATCCAGAAACATGCATCAAGGGGAGTTCCAAAGTTCACGTTCAGCAATCAAATTCAATCAATTAAGATCATTCAGCAATTTAAAATAATAAGATGTTTTAGCCTAGCTTGCAACTATTTTCTTTACCAAACATATGAGATCACTTAACTTTCCATCTCTCAAGTGTTTAAGGACAAAAAGATCACTCAAATTTCTCATGAAAAATGTTAAACCATTGGCTTGCCTATCAATCTCATCTTCACTTTCAAGTTCACATACATAGCAACAATCAAGAGGACTTCATCTGGTTATAACGGGTCCAAGGGTAATAATGTAGGGTAGGTAAAAAAAAAGGTATATAAGGGTAAAGAATGTTCGTGGATAATTTAATATGAAGCAGAATTAGGCTGAAAAGATAAATAGAGCATAATGCACAAAGATTTAATCAATCCTTAATTTCAACCTAATATTTTCATTATTCTTCATCAAAAAATATTTTTTATTTTTTTTTCATTTTTTTAATTAGATACCCTTGAAGATAAAACACAACTTTCAAGACTTTTTGATCAACATATCAGATGCTCCAAAGAATTCAACCTGATTATTCAATTGGAAATTCAAAGAAATCAAATTCAGGTTCAAATGGGACAACTAAAGGTTTATTTTATCAATACAACTCTAAAAGTCAAGAAAGAGTAAAACGTAATTGCCTCAATCATATTCAAGCATGTATATGAATCATTAAAGTTTCAACAAGATATCAAAGCAAGTTCTAGCACACATCAATCAAAAGAAAATTCACTCCAGAAGGAAAATAGGATTTTATTTATGAAAAAATCAAGCATTAAAGCTCAAAACTCACTTTCTGATTAAGTTGATAAAGAAAACAGAAACAAGCAGGCATGACTCAAAGATGCTAAATTTCACTTTTCTCAATTGAACAAGAATGCTTCACACAAAATAATCTCATAATTAACATATTCCCCTTTCAAACATATCTCTATCAGCTCAGAATAAATCAAGCGATTAACACACAATTCTAGCTTAACTACCAGCAATACTCAAGTGTTCATCAGTTGTGTAATTTTTTTTAACAGAGTACATTACCAAGTACATTACCACTCCCCCACACTTAATATTAACATTGTCCTCAATGTGAAAGAGAGTTAAATAAAGGGTAAAGAAAAGAGCAATACAACCTAATGAGGAATGAAACATGGCAGGCAGAAAAATGGTATAACAGTCAGCGCTGCAACAAAATCTAAAAAATCATAAAACACATTAGTAGAAACATGGCCTAGGGTCTTCTAAAGTTAGATTTCTAAGACTGTAACCCTTATCTTCACTTCTAAAAAGATTCCACAAATAAGAAGTTCATGATGCACAAGTTCATAAGAATGCATCTCAAGAGTCAATAAGATATCATTACTGACTCTTTACTCAGCCATTTAAAATGAATTAATTTTTTCTTCTTTTCGGTTTGCATAAACCATCTTCAAATTGCAACTGTAAAACAAAAATAACAAAAATAACTAAAATAAGAGAGAATAAGGAAGAAACACAGGTTGCCTCCTGTAAAGCGCTTGTTTAACGTCACGAGCCTGATGGTGAATTAGTACTAAGACTAAGTGAAGCAGATAGAGTGGTTCTTAGTTGCCACTCCTTTTTCATAGTGCTTTGCTCTTTGCTCATTTATCTTAAAAGATTGTTGTCCTTCTTTCCTTACTTCAAGCACACCATATGGTAACACTCCAATGACCTCATATGATCCATACCATTTTGACCGCAGTTTACCTTGAAAGAGACGTAGTCGTATGTTATAAACAAGAATTTGATCCCCAATCTTAAACTTATGCTGTTGCATATACATGTCATGCTATTTTTTTGTTTTCTCCTTATAGAGCTTGGCATTCTCAAATGCCTCAAGATGAAATTCATCCAGCTCATTGAGCTAGTCACGTCGTTGTGCACCTGTAGCATTCATATCAAAATTCAAAAATTTAAGTGCCCAATATGCTCTATGTTCTAGTTCCACAGGTAAGTGACAGGCTTTACCAAACACAAGTTTATAAGGAGACATGTCAATGGGTGTTTTGAAAACAGTTCTGTAGGCCCATAATGCATCATCTAACTTCAAAGACCAATCTTTACGAGATGCATTAACAGTTCTCTCCAAAATCTTTTTTAATTCGCGGTTTGAAACCTCCACTTGGCCATTTGTTTGTGGATGATAAGGAGTGGCGACCTTATGTGTGACACCATATTTTTTTAATAGATTGTCAAACTATTTATTGCAAAAATGAGTGCCACCATCACTTATGATTGCTCGAGGTGTACCAAATCTAGTAAAAATGTTTCGTTTCAAAAATCTTACTACTACCCGAGCATCATTAGTAGGCAATGCCACTGCTTCAACCTATTTAGAAACATAATCCATAGCAATAAGTATGTATTGATTAGAAAAAGATTTTGGGAAGGGACCCATGAAATCAATGCCCCAGACATAAAAAATCTCACAAATCAAGATATTATTCAATGGCATATCATGTCTCCTAAAGATGTTACCACTTCGTTGGCATTTATCACAAGTTCTAACAAATTCAAATGCATCCTTAAACAAAGTTGGCCAATAAAACCCATATTGTAAAACTTTTTGTGTAGTTCTGGTTGGACTAAAGTGGCCACCAGTTTCCCTAGTATGACAATGTTCAAGAATGGAATGACTTTCACTACCATGAATGCATCTCCTAATAACATTATTAGCGCAAATCCTAAACAAGTATGGGTCCTCCCACAAATAATGCTTAACATCAGATAAGAATTTTTTCTTTTGTTGATAATTGAGATCCGGTGGGAGGATATTACTTGCAAGGAAGTTAACAAAATCAGCATACCATGGTAAAGTGGAGACTGCAAAGAGGCGCTCATTAGGAAATGATTCATTTATAGCTCGCTCAACAGAGTGCTCTAACACCTCCTCATCTAATCGAGATAGGTGATCAGCTACAAGATTCTCTGTTTCCTTTTTATCACGTATTTCAATATCAAATTCTTGTAGCAAAAGAAACCACTAAATCAGTCTCGACCTAGCATCCTATTTGGTAAGCAAATACTTAATAGCATAATGGTCAGTATAACAAATAACCTTAGAAAGAATAAGGCAAGGGCAAAATTTATCAAAAGTAAATACTACTGCTAGCAATTCTTTTTCAGTGGTAGTATAATTTCTTCGTGCCTCATTCAGAGCGTGGCTAGCATAGTAAATGGTTTGGAAAACTTTACCTTTCCTTTGGCCTAAGACAGCCTCAACTGCTATATCACTTGCATCACACATTAGTTCAAAAGGTAAGGACCAATCAAGGGTAACAATGATGGGTGCACTAATTAATTTTTCTTTTAAAACAAGAAATGCTTTAACAAGAATCAAAAAAATCAAATAGTGCATCCTTCATTAGGAGGTTAGTCATAGGTTTGAGAATTTTTGAAAAATCCTTGATAAACCTCTGATAGAAACCTGTATGCCCCAAAAAGCTTCGAATGGCCCTAACAGATTTAGGTGGGGGCAATTTTGTAATTACTTCTACCTTTGCCAGATCAACTTCTAAACCTTTGGGCGAAATCTTATGTCCCAAAACAATGCACTCTTGTACCATGAATTGACACTTTTCTAAGTTCAAGACAAGGTTAGTGTTCCTGCATCTTTCTAATTGAGATTATGCAAACAATCATCAAAAGAATGGCCAAACACAGAGAAATCATCCATGAAAATTTCAATATAATCCTCTATCAAGTCAGAAAAAATGGCCATCATACAGCGCTGAAAAGTAGCCGGTGCATTACATAATCCAAAAGGCATCCTTCTATATGCAAATGTACTATATGGGCATGTGAAAGTGGTTTTCTCTTGATCCTCAAGTGCCACTGGTATTTGCATATAGCCAGAATATCTGTCCAAGCAGCAGAAAAATGCATAACCTGAAAGTTTCTCTAACATTTGATTAATGAAGGGTAAGGGAAAGTGATCTTTCTGGGTGACATCATTTAATTTTCTATAATCAATGCATATACGCCACCTAGTCACATTTCTCACAGTTATGAGTTCTTTCTTTTCATTTTCCATGACTGTTGTACCCCCTACCCCCTTTTTTAGGCACTACTTATACTAGACTTACCAAAGGACTATCAGAAATAGGGTAAATGATACCTGCATCGAGCAACTTTATTACCTCCTTTTTTTACAACCTCTTTCATGTTTGGGTTAAGCCGCCTTTGTGGTTGCACAAGCGGCTTGTTTTATGTTTCCATGTGGATTCTGTGGGTGCAAATGGTAGGGCTGATGCCTATAATGTCATGAATGATCCACCCAAATGCTTTCTTGTTCTCTCTTAACATTCTCATGAGTTTCTCCTCCATTGGACCTGAAAGCAAAGCAGAGATAATCACAGGTAAATTTGATGGAGGATCCAGAAAAACATACTTTAAATTGGAAGGTAGGGGCTTGAGCTCAAGTTCAGGAGGCTCCTCAATTGAAGGCTTTGGAGTAAGCATGTTTTTCTTATCCAAATCCTCATAATACTCCCAATTTCTTTTATTGTCCACAGACATGCCAACTTCCAATCGCGTTACCATTTTTGTAACCTCTTCATCATCCTTAAGGTTAGGATTGACCATGGTCAAGATCTTTTCTAGAACGTCATCAGTAACTGAATCCTGCAAACATGAACTCACAATACTATCCACAATATCAATAGAATTAATGCAATTACATGAATCATAGGAACTAGGTTGCTTAATAGAATTAAAGACACTAAAAACAACTTCCTCATCATTTAATCGCAAGGTTAGCTTCCCTTGATGGACATCAATCATAGTCTTCCCAGTAGCAAGGAATGGTCACCCAAGTATGATTGGGACCTCAGAATCCTCCTCCATGTCTAACACAATAAAATCAGCTAGAAAAATGAACTTGTCCACCTTCACCAGGACATCCTCCAATACACCACGAGGATAAGTAATGGATCTATCAGCCAACTGCAAAGAAATGTTGGTAGGCTTTGGTTCCTGCATTCCCAGTTTCTTAAACACAGAGAAAGACATCAAATTAATGCTAGCACCCAAATCACATAATGTTTTCTCAAAAAAAGAATTACCAATAGAGCCAAGAATAGTAAAACTCCCTGGATCTTTTAATTTTGGTGGTAATTTCTTTAAGAGAATGGCAGAGCATTCCTCATTCAGTCTGACTGTCTCATATTCCTCAAGCTTACATTTGTTTAAAAGTATCTCCTTCAAGAACTTTGCATATTTTGGCATTTGAGAGATAGCTTCCACAAAAGGAATGTTAATCTGTAATTTCTTGAGTATCTCCAAGAATTTTGCAAATTGCTTGTCCTGCTTGGTATTCTAGAGCCTCTGAGGAAATGGAATGGATGACTTTTATGGCTCACTCACCTGAACCACAGGAGGTGCTTCACTGATCTTTTTCTTTTCTATATTATCTGGCTCATCAAGAGTATCTTCATGTTCTTGCATGTGTTCTTCTTTGTTCTTGGAAAGATCTCCAAGCTCCTTACCACTTCTCAGAGTGATTGCTTTTACCTATTCCTTTGGGTTAGGTTCAGTAGCAATAGACAAAGATCCTAGTGCCTTTTCTGACATCAGAGTGGTTAACTGATTGATTTGAATCTCCATGGTCTTCATTCTAGCTTCTGAATTTTGCATGTACTTCATTACAAGATTTTCAAAATTTTGTTTCTCCACAAGTGCTTGGAAACCAGGAGGTGGTTGTGGGGCTCTTTGCTGATTATGCTGATAGCCTTGTTGATTTACCCATTTGAAATTATGGTGGTCCCTCTAACCAGGATTGTACGTATTTGAATATGGATTGCACTGTTGCCTATTGGAATTTCCAACAAAATTTGCTGCTTCAGGTTCTGGCGTAAAGGGACTACCAACTTGACAGTTTGAACTTGTATAACCTTGTTCTCCACATGCATTGCAAATAATTGGTGGGGCTGCACTACTTGTTACCATCAAGGTTTCCACCTTTTTTGTCAAAGCTTCCAATTGATTCAGAATGGTAGTAGAAGCATCCATAAGATGTACTCCTACTAGTTTCTTAAGAATTTGGCGCTCATTTTGCCATTGATAATTGTTCAGCGCCATTTCTTCAATCAATGTTTGGCTTTCAGTAGGTGTTTTCCTCCATATTGTACCTCTCGCGACAGTATCAATGAGGGAACGATTTGTAGAAGATCAATCGTTATAAAAAGTTTGGACTTGCTGCCACACGGAAATCCATTGTGTGGACATCTCCTCAACAACTCTTGAAAGCATTCCTAAGCTTCATAAAGAGTGTCCATTTCAAACTGCACAGAAGAAGATATATCATTTCTTAACTTAGAAGATTTTGAGAGAGGAAAATACTTGGCCAGAAACTATTGTGTCAACTGATCCCATGTAGTCATGGAACCTCTAGGTAATGACGTTAACCATTGACTCGCCTTGTCTCTAAGAGAGAAAGGAAAAAGTTGCAATCTGATTGCATCATCTATCACTCCATTGTACTTGATAGTGTCACACAACTGCAAGAATCTAGCTAAATACTGATTTGGATCATCTGAAGGTAATCCACTAAACTATACAGAATTCTGAATCATGGAGATCAATGCTGGTTTGATCTCAAAATTGTTAGCTGCCACAGCTGGTCTTATAATACTTCCTCTATACCCTTCAGCAGTGGGCATAGAATATTCGAGCATAGTTCGCTCTGCTGGAATGGCTTCACATTCTTGTCTCTCCATCTTCCTTATTTTAACTTCTTTAGCCACAACTTCAATATAAGAATGTTTCCTTAACCTGCAAGCTGTTTTCTCAATTTCTAGATCAAACGTTAAATCAGGAAACTGAGAACGAGTAAGCATAAACAAGAGATATAAACAGAGGATGAAGTGACAAATAAAATGAAATAAAAAAACAAAATAAAAATAAAAATAAAGAGAGAAAAATTAAAAGGAAACTAATCCTATGTATTTTGCCCCCACAATTTTTTTTATTTATTATCATTATCATTTTACTAAGTATCTAAATAAACTAAAAAAGAAACAAGAACTCAACACTCCTTCAACACCTTTGCCCCTTTTTTTTATATTTTACGTTTTCTGCTTTTTATTTTTTTTATTTTTCCTATAGGCTTCTTATGCTGCTGAACAGCCCAAAAAAAAATCTAACTAAAACTTATTAAAACATAAGTTGAAAATCTAAAATACAGAGAAACACCCCTTATTGCAATACGAAAGAGAATGAGAGGTTGGGTGGAGGGCTTAGTGTGGTGCGATGCGGTTGGGACAGTGGGGCTCGGTTCTTGGCCAGCAGCGTGGCACGGTGCTCGACGGCTTGAGGGATCTGGTGTTTGAAGCTCAGAGCAGACCAAAAAAGCAAATGATAACGGTTTCGGGTTGGAGCGCTGTGTAGGCCGGTGGTCTGGTTGGCTTGGGTGGGTCATGGAGTGGTGGCGATTTATAGTGTTGAGGGGACGGTGGGTCAGATCTGGTCATGACAGAAGGGTAAGGATAGGAGTGGTGCAGCTTAGCTGCTATGGTGATCACGATTGGGTGAGGGGTGTTTCACGGTTCATACTTGGGTGGCTAGATCTGGTTGTTTGGGTGGTCCACGGTTGGGTGAATGAATGAGGAGCTTGACGATGGATTTGTTTTTTGTTTTTAGGTACGATTGGGTGATAGTGGGTTATTGGATTCTTGATTTCTGTTTGGGCTTGAAAGGTTGGTGGTGCGATTTGGGAGTGTTGGTGATTAAAGGTTGAAGATAAAAATGGGGGCTGCTATGTTGATGGTGTTTTCTGGTGGGTGTATATGTGGTTGGGCCGTGGATGTTAATGGTGAAGTGGAGTGGAAATAGTGAGGAATGAGTGGGGTGGTGAATGGATCACAAGTTAGAGATGGTATGGATGAGTTTTTTTTTATGGTGGTTTGCTTACTGCTCTACTTTCACCATGGTGCACTGATGGTGAAGAATCAAAGTGAAGGTGAAAGTGGAGATAAGGAAAGATGATGATGGCTTCTGCTTTTTTTTTTCTTTTTACAAAGAAGAAAAAGGCAACTATATACGTTGGAAGAGGAAGGAAGATTATTTGGTGAAAATGGTGAAGTGCAGTGGTAGTGTGCCTGTGCTTGTGTGCATTAGAACACAATGTGATCTTTAAGTGATAAATCAACCAAAATCATATGAAGATGACAGGTTTGAGGGTGAAGATGAAGAATGGAAATGGTGGCTGTGGGTTTGTGGGTGGTGGAAGTGAATTTTTTGAGAAGGGTGGTGGACGGGTGGTGGTTAAAGTTATAAAATAAAACAAAAATAAAATAAAGAATAAAATAAAAAGGTGTCTAAATTAACTAAAGTTTTTCACTTCTAATATTACCATACTTGATTCCCCGGCAATGGCGCCAAAAACTTGGTGCGTGCAAAAAATATACTAAGAACAAGTGCACTCTATCGCCAAGTAATATAGGACTTCTGAGTCCAAGTTATCGATCCACGAGGAATAAGTGATAATTACTAAAATTGTAAAACTCTTATGTTATTTAGACGGTCGAAATTGTATACAAGATCCAAATTAAAAACAAAAAACTAATGAAAACAATAAAGAGCAATTAAATAAAGAAAAGATAAACAAAGATAGAGAAGCACTAGGGCACAAGGTTCACTTGAGTCTCATTATTCGGATCTTCTTTCAATTATGATACAGGTAATTATTTTGCCAATATTATCTTATTTGCTATTAAATCCCAATGGTCATGAATGAAATAATATTCTATTCTTAATTTAATCCATCTATTTGGTCATTTAGTTGAATTAATCAAGAATGTATTAAGTCCCAATTTCAAGGTATGAACTAACAACCCGTTAATTCTATTGGTAGGAGAAATTGATGTTTGGTCATTCACCAGTATAATCTCAAGCTTATCATATAGCTCCACTCATTGAGTGCGGATAGTCACTGGTCAAACAATGAATTAACAAATGTCACAAGTGATCAAGTTATGACAAGAATATAAACAATATGATAAACCCACAAAGAAATTACCATAATCAATTTAGAAATCAGATCCAAATAATTAATAACACAAGATCCTCCATAGCCCTAACTATGAGTTTAGTCACTCATATTCAATACAAACAAACTCATAATAAGATACAGATCCATAGAAAGTAAACCAAAGAAATGAGAAAAACTAAAGAGAAAGATAGATCAAAACCCCTTTTCAGAAATCCAGATCTCCTTCAAGAAATCCTCCATCTGAAGCCTTCCTCCCTTCATATCTGCCTCTCCAAACCTCTCCTTAAAGAGACTAAAATATAAAATTTACAAGAGAAAATTAAAAAAAAAAACACTAACCTAAGAGCTTCTGCAGCTCGTATGCCCTTTTCTTTCAATTCCAAGACCCCTTCTTATAATAATTCTCCATCAAGTTCAATAATTATCTGTCAACTAGTAAAAATGCTCCTGCATTATCATTGCCTTCCAACCAAATATTTGTTTTTCTTCTCACGGTGCACATGGCCAGCTTGTGCACTTTTGCTTTGCACCAACTCTTAATTGCTTTCTTCCAAAGTTGATTTGACAATGGAACCACTACTTTGACTTTCATCTTCAATTTTTGTCATTTGGTTTTCTTTCTTCACGTGATTCTCCACCAAGTTCCAATCTATTTCTTTTTTTTTTCACTTCTTTGTTTTCTTTGCATGGCCCCACTTGCTTCTATCTTTAATTTTTGTCTTTGCAATTTTTCTCCTCCACGTGAACAACCCCTCAATTTCCTCTTCCAATTTTTCATCAAGTCCACCACACTTACTTCCTTCAATTTAATCATTTATGGGACCCACTTTTATCTTTTATTTTATTTTTCTTAATTATACACAACCTGAAATTGATCATAAAATTTAAATTAATGACTTATTTTAATAAATAAATCAATATTATCACAAAGTCACTAAAATCAAATATAATAACACACAAATATCAAAAAGAGGTGAAAAAAATAAAAAATTGAACTGTAAAAATATGACATATTACATGTTCATCAACCTCTTAGACATTTGTGCTTTAGATTTTCTTTTAAATGTGCATATGTCCTTAAGAAACTTAGCATAAGCAGGAATTTGTTGAATATCATCCAAAAGGGGAAGATTGATCTTTACTTGCTTAAAGGTCTCAAGAATATCCTCATTCTTCTTATCTTCCTTAAAATGTGAAAGTGCTTCTAAGGCTTGAGGGTAAAGAACCTTTGGCTCATATGGGATTGAAGTCGAAGAATTACTCACATTAGAGGAAGAGGATTTAGTTTCTTCTATATTTTCTTTATGATCATCCCCATCCCCATCACCATGCATTCTCCCTTCATTCACCCCATTTTTCACCTTTTTCCTATTCCTAAGAATCATTATAGTCTTGGCTTGGTCATGGCCTTTAGGATTTTCTATGGGGTAGCTTGGAAGCTTACCCTATTCTATATTTTCTATAACAATGGCTAACTGTCCAATTTGAGTCTCTAACTTTGCTATGGATTGAGTGTGAGAATCCAAAAGTTGCATCCTAGATTCTATAAATTGTGTCCTAGTGTTTAGGCTGTTCAAAGAAGACAACACCTTACCTAGTTTATCATCTACATTCGAACTACTACTAGCTGCTTGAGGTGGATTGGACGCATACCTTTGTGGTTGAAAGCCAAGGAGTGGTGTCATACCAATTTGACCAGTTTTATTAAGTCATTGCCCTTGTTGTGATTTAACACCTTGTTGCTTCCAAGAGAAGTTAGGATGATTCCTCCAACCAGGATTGTAACTATTAGAATTTGGGTTATTCTGTGGAAGAAATCCTTAGGCTGCATTAGCTTGCTCAAGTAAAAATTCAAAAAACTGTGAGGTGGTAGGACAATCATATGAAGTATAAGAAAGGTTAGAACAAATGGTAAACACATTATGCACATTAGAAGAATTAGAATGTTTTTTACTCAAAGATAACAATTGATGCATCTTCATCGATAATGCATCCACCTGGTCCATTTTCTTAGATGGAGATTCCACCTTAATTGCTAGATCAGATGTGTGTGAAATCTCATAAATTCCTTATTTATTCCCTAATTGCGTTGATATATTTGGTTGTGAGTACAAGGCATGCAATTGTGAATTCTCACTTAAGTGCTCAAATAACTCTCATGCCTCAGCTGGGGTTTTATGCAAGAAAATACCCCACATGACACATCAACCATTTATTGATTGCGTTCATTTGATCCAAAATAAAAGCTTTGCACTTGTTGCCATTTAGGAACTTCATAGTGTGGACAATGGCGCAAAAGATCCTTAAATCTTTCCCAACTCTCATGAAATTATTCATTATCAACTTGAGAAAAAGTGATGATGATAGTCTCATTGCAGTAAGTTTACCTATTGATAAATATTTCTTTAAAAATTCTCCTGATAATCTATCCTAAGTGGCAATGTTATCACATGTAGAAAACCAATCTTTAGCCTTATTCTTTAAAGAAAAGGGAAAAAGATGGAGATGAATTGCATCTTTAGTAACATTTAGGATTTTGAAGGTGGAACATACCTCTAAGAATGCATCTAGGTGCTTATAAAGATTTTCAGACTCAAGCCCATAAAATGTTGCTAACATTTGAATTATGCTAGGCTTAATTTCAAATGGTTAGCCCCAATCTCAAGCAAACGGGCACAAGCTAGAGAATTATATGCATTTGGAGTAAAATACTCCCTAAGTGCTCAATTATTATTTGCCATATTTAAATTAGTATCAGTGGATGTAGTTTGGTTTTGTGCTCTTAGTAGTCTAAATGTATATTCTATCTCAGGATTATACTTTTTTAAATCTAATGGCAATGAGCGTTTCCCCAACATAAACCAAACAAAATATCAAACTAAAAAAAAGATTAAGAGTTGGAACAAAAGCACCTGAAGAGTCAAAAACTTGAGTAGAATTGGCCTTCTCCAACCTTGTCATCAAAAGCTAAAAAAAAAGTGAAAACACTAATAATAAAGATAAAAACACTAAGTCCAAACAAGTAAAATAAAATAAAATAAAACTAAAAATTAAATAAATAAAAAATCCTAGAATAAAAATTAAAATAAGAAAAAATTAAATTAAAGCAATCACAAAATTAACTCCTCAACAACGACGCCAAAAACTTGGTAGATAATTTTCAAGTAATAAAATTACTCTTTACTTGTAAATGCATAAGATCTATATAATATATGACAAATATAAGGGCATCGTACCCATAGGGAGAGATAGGATTAACTACAATCTAATATCTACCTAAATTAATTTAAAGAAAAATGATTTTTATTTTATTAAATTAATGTAAGAATTTAAATTATGTTTGAAACTAAAAATAAAATTAAATAATAAATCTAAATGAAATAACTCAAATTAAAATGCAAGAGCAATTAAAAAATAATTCTATGACCTCTAATCCACCACTAACCATGCAAAGATGAATTTAACTTGAATGAGAATTAATCTTGTTCTATAGAGTGTCCATGACTACAATCTTTGATCACTACTGAAGATTATTAAAATCTAATTAATGACATAATTCATCTAAAATAACATGACTTATTCAAATTATGACATAAACCATTTAACATAACATAAATTATTCAATCCTTAGATCTTAAAAGCAATAAATACTATTGCACAACCCACACCTAAGACTACAAGAATTAAACATGAGATTAAAATATATCAATTTAAATTTACTAATTGACTACAAAACAATCAATAAAAATTAAATTGAATAACAATTAAAGACCAATAATCATCAACATTGTACAATTATAAAATAAAGAAAAATATCCCAAATAAAGTTAAATCATCTAAAACAAAAATCAGGATTTCATCTTAATCATAGAAAATAAAATTAGTTACTCATGTCAAACGTATCAAACACAAAGAGAGAAGAAAAATCCATAAAATCTGCTCCGTGCTGCATTGCGTTGTGCGTTCTTCTTATTCTCTTTTATCGCCTCTTGTGCTGCGTACACTGTGTCCAATTTTTTTCTCCTTGCTCCTCGTTCGATGCTCCAACCTCTTTCTTTCTTTTGTTCGTGCAGCACTCCAATCCCCCTCCACCTGCTGTGCGTTGTCTAATCTTCAATTTTTAGCTTTTTTTTCTTCTTTCACCTCCTCAACAAGTAGATTTTTTTTACTTGAGCACATTGTTTCACTCACAAACAAGTTTGCACCCTTGACTTTACAATAATGGGTTTATAATTCATGCAAGACCCAATTTTGTTTTTATTCTTTTATTTCATCTTCTCTTGCTTCTTTGGCTTTAGTGATTGTGGGTTCCACATTGCAACATGATTCTTCCACATCATTAGAAGCTGTTAGTTTCTTTAAATCTTGCAATTATAATGATAATTAAGCAAAATTAATTTATCTCAATAATCAAATAATAATATTATAAAACCACTAAAATTATTTATATTGAGTTATAATAATGCCTATTTTTAAAAAATATGTAAAATTAGGCTATTATCAATCACCATCAGAAATCACATGTATCGAAAGTGCTTTGAGTTGTATGATGAATCATACAAGGACTTCAAAAAAGGATTCTTCAAATTCTAAAGTCGTGAGGGTCAAATTCTGTTCTTTATTGATAAAGATGACGGGCCACACTTCCCTTTGAGTTGGAATAAGCACTTTAAATTCAATATAGTGCTCCTTACAAAGTGGGAACTACTGAGAGTGGTCGAGCAGGAAGCTTTCAACTTCTTTGTTGATGTGACCAAGAAGTTTGAAAACTGTCAATGCTCGAAGATAATAAATTGGAGTCCCCCGGAGGTCCAAGGTTACTTTAGTAAGTATGAGATAGGTGTCATCACTCGTCCTTAATGACTAATTTCATTTCTTTGATTATATCTATATTTGTAACCCTATTTTCATTCTTTTTACAGACAGCATGGCGAACTCTGGAGATGTCAGAGAATTGATGAAGGCCTAGAGGAAGAATATAGCCAAGATAGGGAGTTCTGCCACCTTGAGGGCCAAATCATCTGCTGCCATTCTAAGGCAACGAGAGCTGATTTCAGGGTTCAAAAATCAATTAACAGTCTTGCCACTAGCTCTAGGGGTGTTTCAAGTTTTGGTCCCCTCATGCCCAAGGACAAAAAATGAAAGGGGGGTTGACAAGGCGGAGGAGAATTGTCCCAAGAAGGAGACAGTAGTTTGATCTGCTCCCTCCAGGCACTACTAGAAAAATCATATTCAGAGACTAAATTTAGAGACGAGAAAATAGATGGATTTAATGATTTAGAGAGGGAAAATAAATTTTACAACGTAGAGATGAAATATAAAGACATAATTGATCTGTCTCAAACTTTTTCATCTCAAATTTTATCTCTATTCAGTTAATTTAAAGTCAAACATGTTTAGAGACATAATGTAGAGACTAAATTTACTCGTCTTAGATTTTTTTTGTCTCTAATTACATCTCTATTTAGTCAATTTAGCGTTTTAAAAAGCCAAATATATTTAGAGACAAATTTTAGAGACATAATTTACTCATCTTAGAATTTTTCGTCTCTAATTGCATTTCTATTTGGTCAATTTAACATTTTAAAAAAGTCAAATATATTTAGAGATGTAATTTAGAGATAAAATTTACTCGTCTCTGAATTTTTCGTCTCTAATTGTGTCTCTATTTGCTCAAATGAACATTTTAAAAAGTTAAATATATTTAGAGATGGATTTGTTCTGTCTCTAAATAATTTACATAATTTAATTAATAAAATTATTTTTTTCTAAAAGATAGAGACAAATTGTTTCCATCTCTAATTTTTTTTAAATAAAACGTTAATAAGTTACTTTTATATTCTTATTTCCCAAAATTGTCTTCTTATTTCCCTAACCCTAGCGCCACTGGTCCACTAGTCACCACCACCAGTCTACTGACCCATCAACTGTAACACCCGTGAAATCATGATAGACTTGTATATGGTTACGGAGGTAGCCTAACACTAGTTTGTTATTCCTGTGAAGTTTTGTGATCATCGGAGTATGTTTAGTCACTTTGCTGTAACTTTATGTGTGAAATATAGTTGTTTTCAGATCCAGTTTTGACTTAAACTGCTTAGTTTGTGAAAACAAGTGTGGAGAACTTATTTTTAGGTCATAAATATGTGGAAGTAGTTTTGGATAAAGTTTGAGATTTATCAGAGTTAGTTTAACATTTTTAAGTATACTAGTTGTGTGTTTTAGTGCCAGATTAACCCCCAGCAGATATGAAAAAATGTGAATATGGTTTGGTGATAACTAAGCATTCTTAACTATTCGGGTGAATTTTGGTCACTTAAGTGACCAAAATAGGAGGGCACGCCCCTTGTTTCTGATTCTTGGCCTATTTAAGGCTAAAATGAGAAGTTGTTCTCATTTCTCATGTCATCTCACGGCTGCCACAAGTAAAGCAAAGGAGAAGGAAAATCAAAGTACTAAGGGAGAAAGATCAACAACTAAGCAAGGGAGAGAGCTTAGCTTTGCAGAGGAACGATTAACCGACTTCATTTCTAGGAATTGAGGTAGGGGGAACCTTGGTTTCACACTTTCTTTCCATATTCTTCATTAGGTTATTTAGATTGCTTGATGTGAATAATGGACTTATAGTGTGATATTGGTGTTTTTGGCTTGAATCTTGTTGGAGAACTTGAGGATGACTTGTTTATAAGTTATTGGGTGTAAGGAAATGGATTTCCAACCCTTGTATGCCTTAAATCCCACTTAAGTTGAGTTTTGGGGTTTTAGGTTTTGTATTGGATGATTTTCCATGATCTTTGATTTTTTAGTGAAATTGAGGTGGATTAAGAGTTGTTATGAGTAGTTGGACATTGTTAGAGGTTGGAAACTACTTGAAATCAACTTTTGAGTTGTTGGAAGAGGGTCTAGTTCTAATGGAACAATACCCATATTTGTAAAATTCTATAAATTCTGAGTTCTGCAGTGGACGTAGTGGTGTAAGGCATAACACGCCTCACTGTGAGTGTGATGCACGTCCAGAATTTAGGACCAGAGAGATGGGCGTCGTGATGTGGTACTTGGAGTGTCGCGACGTGTTAAAGAACAAGGGTGTGCGTCGCGGTGTGGCACAAGGATGTTGCGACGTGTGCAGTATTTCCTACCAGTACTTAAACCCGTGGCTTGGGCACCGCAACGTGGCATAGGGCATGTTGCGGCATGGCACAGGGCATGCCGCGGCGTGAATGCCAGAAAGCAACTAGATGTTGTGTTGGATGCCTTGGAGTCTTCCAATGGTGTAGTTTCTTCGGTTATGCTTCTTTATGAGTATTGAGACTCTAATAGGAGCATTTGATGAAGTGATTTTGTGGTGAATGTAAATCAATTGGTATGTTAATTATTGTGGTATTTAACATCATTGTATTTCATGTTAGTAGTTAGGAATGTAAATCAATTGACATGCTAGTTATTGTAGTAATTGGCATTCTTGTTATTCCTTAACTATGTTGATAAGGGTGAGTCCTCATTATAAATGGTCTAATGTGATTTTGAATGAGTAAGTAATCAATCCTTCTAATCACAAAGATCATTATTGTGATTAAATATGATTTTGAATGAGTAGGTAATCAGTCCTTCCTATCATAATGATCATTGTTGAAGACCGTGTAGTTGATGAGACTTCACTACCAGAGAGGGTGATCACACATGATTATAAGTGAAGAAGTAACATACCCTCCTAATCATAGTGATGAGTTGAAGATGGTCTTTCCCTCACACCCCGTGGATTAACTGGAACTAGGTTTCCAGTGCTTGTTCAAAGCTTATAGAACTGGGTTCATTTGTTTTGTCAAGGCTCAAACATCTCATGACATACCATGGAGTTGGGTTCTTGGAAATGGTAACATACATTATGCATTTCATATTTAGGATGTTACATAGGCATGAACATTAGACATAAATTGGCATAGCATGGCGAGTGTATGGGCGGTTGCTATCATAACATATTCATACATTGTAGTTGTATAGGCAATTGCATGTCTCTGAGATAGAGATGTTGTTTGCTTCTATGGCTGAAGTGTTTCTTTGATAATTGAGTATATTATCTGTTTGTATATGTTTATATATACTGGTACTAGAATACTTCTATTGAGATATGTTTTCTCACCCCGATTGTGTTGCCATGTAAATCCAAGTGCTAGCTCCTCAAAAGGGAAGGAGAAGATGGATGAAGATTAGTATAGTTATATGCTTTTTGATGATCATGCTTGTATAATATTCTAGTTTTTGTTGTTGTAAAAGTTTATATATTACAATGTGCCTTGGAGGCAGTGATGTATATGTATAACTTTTATTTTTGTGACTCTCCATATTTACTTATTATGTATGAATGATATGGGTTAGTGGTTGGATGTTAGAAGTGGCATGGTCAATATTAATTATTCTTTTATATGACGATATATCTGGATAGTAAATATTGGGATGTTACATCCACTCCGGCGACGCTCCTCTTGTGGTGAGACAAGGCGAATAATCACCGTAAGTCCACTGACCCATCAACTCTGGTTGTATTGCGTTGTTGGTATAAACCTTAACCCAATTTTGTTCAGTACTAAAGGTGGTTTATGCCTTCATGGTTTCACTTCCTCACCTCAGTGTTGTTTGTTTAGTGTCTGTTCTCATGTTCTGTATGCTACATGTTCTTCACACTTTACTTTTTCTTTTATTCTCTACGAGGCCTTCACTTGATTTTGTTCTTTAATATGTTGGTGTGTTGTTCGGCCTTCATTTGATTTTATCAGCATTCTGTTTATTTTTTTTATTAAAAAGATAAAATATAAAAATATAAAAAAAATAAAAAATTATAATTTTGTGCTATAAAGTTAAGATCCGATTAGAATCTATTGTACTTGATGCATATTCTTTCATTCATGTTGTTTTATTTAATTCATGAAACCTAGACCAATTTCCTCAACTCACAACCTATAACCAAGAACCCATAACTTAACGGACCCATGGCCTAATTGTAAATTTCAAATAAATAATAATAAGTAAATATATATATATATATATATATAAAAAAAAAACAAAAAAAGAAGAGAAAAAATTAAAGGAAAGAAAAAAAAAAGAGAAGAAATGAAAAAAGAGAAAAAACAAAAGAAGCATAAAAAAGAAAAAGAGACAGAACCACCTTTCTCTTATCTTTTACCCCCATCTCGTGCTATTCTTGCCCTAACTTAGTTTCTCTTCTTTGTGTTGCTACTGCTGTCATTGATTAAGGTTGTGGGTTTGGGTTCCATTACAAGGCTGTGCTCCTATCAAAGGTAAAGGTATACAAATTCGTTTTCACATTTAATCGTTTTGGGGGTGTAGGTTCATGTTCTATAAAAAATAACACAGAGAGCGATGGTTCTAGTTGTGGGCTAAAACCCACCTGACAGCCCCACTAGACCTTATTCGTGACCTTATTTTTTATTTACCCACTTAATGATTGGACCATTTGGCCCTAACCCACAAGGCCCCCTAGTTATGTGGGTTAGGGTAGGATTTGCCTATGGGTCAGCCATCCCTTATAATCACAAACACAGAAATGGGAAACATTTACTTCAATTTTGAACTCCAACCCAATTTTAAACCCTAAATCCCAATTTCAATAGTAGATTCGATCACACAAAACACTTTCTATCATTCTTCACTATATTTTTTTAGCTTCCATTGCATATTCGATCATTCTCCACCACCTTAAATCATTCTCCACCGCATTCTTCAAGCTCTGGAAATACTAAAGTGTGCCACAATGCTCGAGCTTTCATTGCCATCTTCCCCTTGTTTGTATCTTCGTATTGTTCGCAATCTTCATAGCTCCTACTCGAACTTGGGTTGTGTCACAATCTTCACATTGTTTGCCATCTTCATATTCAGGTAAATTTTCCCTCATTTTCTTTCCATAAATGTATATTTTCTCACCAGTAAAACAAGGCAAGTTCCTTTCACACAAAGTTATGCCTCTAATTACGTTGTTTAGTTCTTGAAATATTTTATCGTATTCATTTCCAACACAAGCATATGCATAAATTGTGCTGAATATAAAGACAAGAGCTTGTTCTAATTCAAGAGCTTATTATTAATAGTAGGATTATAATTCAATAAGCTTACACTGATACATATTTTATTGTGTCCTTCCCTTATTGAATTTTAGAAGGATCATTATTCTAAATCCCTCCACAGGCCCCAAACTAAACTCAAAAGATGGTTAAGGACACCATCATAGGAAGTATATGGGCTTGAAAAAATAAGGCTTTGTTCTCTTGACTGATTTTTCACTTAGTTAGAATTGAACTAATCAAGTTCTTTCTTTTCATGTTTTAAAATCAGTGAATGTGGTGCTTTTTCTTTTGTGGATTTTATATTCCTTTATGGTTAGCAGTTATTGTATTATGATGAAGTACTCTTTTGATTTGTTCTTTGTCAATTTGGAATTTTGTATTGTTGTTAATCTATTCTTCATGTTTCTTCAGTGTTTTCTTTTGCTGGGGTTTGGTTCTATATATGAACCAGTTTGTGGGGTATTTTGTTTTTTGTTTTTTTTTTGCTTTCTTTTTCTCTACTTTAACTATCATAAAGTATCTTCATAAGCATAGTATGCATAGCAAACCTGCTCAAGTGAATTAATGATGTAGTTATACTTTTTATATTTTTCAAGTTTAAGGTATCTAGTTCAGAACTTTGTATCTCGTGAGGACATACAAAGTTCAAGTTAATAAAAAATTGCAGGAGTTAAATTATATTTTTTAGAAAAAGAGGACATACAAAGTTCTCTCAATATCTACAACAAATCAAACTTGTTTTAGAAAAAATTGACTACAAAGATGAGTAAACAAGACAAAGTTAAGATAAATCTATTGTTTCCTTTTCTTTCATTTGAAGTTAATTTGCTTCATATCTAAACTTTACTATGTCACATGTTTTTCAAACTCTCCTTGATTAGATGATGATTTGCTTCATTTCTCAGTTTTACCATGACTTTGTATCTCATGTTAGGTTGCTTCAAATATAAAAAAACTGAAACTTCATGTTTGAAAGATCCATTTCAATATTTTAGTTTGATAAACTTTTAGACAATTTGCTAAACAAATATGGTTGCTAAAGAGATTTCAAATATGCTGTTTGATAAAAGTATGCAAGATCATATTTTTTTAGTAAGCACTAGCCTCTTCCTAATTGAACAAATTGGAAAATTATTTTACAACTCAAAGGGGTCTCAGTAGCTTAACCATTATGATTGAATCAACTACTAAAATGTATTATATTATATATTATATATACCTCTCAAAGTTTTAACCAAAATATATTTCAAACGAATATATTAGTTGTACAAAATTAATTTGAAACTCAAAGGGCTCTCTGTTTTGAACTATGTTTTTATCATGACATTTACAATTCTCCTTTTGGTTTAATTATGAAGCATTGATTAGTCTAAAAAAATGGCATGTATTATAATTCTTCTTCGTGTGGATCAGTCAATTCAATTAAAGCATCTAAGCCAGTCAATTCAATGTTCTTGGTTTATCTTTGGTTGCTTCTTGACTGTAGAATTATGTGTATGTACCTGAACTTAGTCGTGTGTTATTTTTGTGCTGAACATTGATAAAATTCCATTGGTGAAGTGTCCAATGCTAGTAATTCATGTAAGTACTCCACATTTATTATTGTAACATCCTCTTCAATATGTTAGACTTATAAGTAGTTACAGAGGTAGCTTAATACTTACTTAACATGCCTGTTTAATTTTGTGACAATCTGAGTTAAGGTAGGCACTTTGCTGCAAGTCAAAAAGTGAAAAGTAGCTTAAAATGAGTCAGATATTAGCTTAAATGACTTAGCTAATGGAAATAAATGTGGATAATTTATTTCTAAGTCACAAATATGTATTCTGTGATGTGGTTAAAGTTTGAGAATAATCAGAGTCCATTTGAGATTTTTAGGCATACTGGTTGTGTTTTAATGCCAAATTGACTACTCACAGATATGAAAAATTATGATACTGGTGAAGTGACTTTTCTAATAAATCTTAGTATTTATTTTAAAGTTGTTGGAACTTGAAAAACTTCATTTAGCTAAATTGGAGTGTTTTTAGCAGATCTAAAGTATCAGTGTTACAACTAAAGCCTTATAACTAGCCACAGTTACAACCTTCATGCTGGACTTCTTTAAGGGACTTTGTTGCTCATATTTCTCACTTTTTTCTCTTCTCTTCATGGATGGACAAAAACAGTAGCAAGGGAGGAAGTTTTGAGTGGTGAAAAGAGAAGCAAGAAGCCAAAGAAGAAGGGGAAATCCAAGGCTAGAGGTTAAGACTCAAATCTGCAATATCAAGGCAGCTTGAGGTAGGGGTTTTTTAGCTTGAACTTCATTTTTTTCCATTTTTCCATGTTTAAGCTATTTGAGGTTTAATATGTAAAAATGAGTTCTTGTGATGTTTTAATTGAATTTCTTACTTGGATAAGTTTTAAATGTGTTTTATAACTTGTTCATGCTAAGAGTTTGGATTAAAAATTAAAAATTCTCCATTTGGACCTAAAATGCTCTAAGTGTTGATTTTAGGGGTTTGGATAAGTGATTTGATGTAATGATCCATTTTTTATGAAATTTTATGTTTCCCTCATGTTTGTAAACTTGTTTGAGACTTAAAATCACCAAGGAACGAATTTGAAGTAATCAAATTTTGTAATTTGACCAATGGAACAATGCTCTTTACTGCAAAATTCTGTAGTTTTTGTTGCTGGGCGCTCGGCGCTCAAGCACTCTGCCAATGCGGGCTCAAACATCTATTGCCCAGAAGAACACGCTATGGTGCTCACACGCTTAAGCGTATTGTCCTTATGTTCTCAAGCGCTGAGATAAGGCAGAAACAGGATTTTGGCATTGTGATGCTAAAATAATTTACTACTTGTTGAGATCATTTGTGCAAGCCTTTTAGAGTGTAAAGAGACACTTTTGGGGATATTTTTTGGAGAGAATTATCAACTTACATATATGAAAAGTTTGGGAAATTCTTTGACATTCAAGTATGACATAATGCTTAGGTTAATGTTTAGAATTCAGGTCAACATGAGGTTGATTTCTAAATCACTTGTGAATGACTATGGGATGTTCTAGATACTATTTAGCTAGAAATATGAATCTTACTACATTTGTTGGATAAGTGAGACTAGGATTCCTATATGTAGTGTTTAAAATGTGGCTCAGATATTAGTTTTCAAACTTGGTATTTACTTTTTCCTATGTATTGTGATCTTAGATGGTGTGCACAACCATATGACTAGAGAATGAGGTGTTGGATCTAGATTCTCCTTGCATTTATGCTTGCATGGTCAGGGTCATCGGTATGAGGGTGGCAATAGTACTCTTACATGGTGAGGGAAAAAAAAAGTGTCTACTTATTACCAAGCAGATTTATGCTTAGACTTATGCTACTCTGTATATACAAGAAACAAATGTTTCTGGGAAATAAGTAAGTAGCTTGTGTTTTCAAACTTTAAAACTTGCATTTGCATTGCATATTCATAATATTATAATCTTGTTTAAGCATAATCATACCTTATATTATAAAACATTGCATGTTTGACAATTGTATGGGCATTTGTCATTGCTTGACGATTGATTATTTGATTGCTCGTTTGATAGTATCTTATGATTGTATAGGCGATTCTTTGATATTGTTGTTTATCAGATATTCCATTGCATAGAGTGTAATTTTTGTGTTCAGTTGATTTATTTGTTGTAAATGATTAACTGCTAGTCTTAGTATGCAAATACTGAGAAATTGTGATTTCTCACACCTGTGTGATCCATGTAAATCCATGTGAAGTCTCTAAAAAGGGAAAGGGAAACAAAAAGAAGAAATAGAATGCTTAGTTTAGCAGCTTTATTTCTTTTTGAATCAAATTGTATATTTGTACTTTTTTGGTTATTTGTAAAAGCTTATGTATACAATATGACTTGTTAGCCAATGATGTATGTATATATGACTTTTTTTTATCATTTGTGGCTCTCTATGATGACTGTACAAGTTATTATAGGTTTTTATTTTATACATTTTTAGAAGTGGCATGTCTAATGCGATTTATTTTGAAATATTCTATTTATTTTTACGATAATTCGTATTAGGGTGTTACAATTATGTTGAGTTTTCTACTCACTACTGTTATCATATAAATGCTATCGTATTCTCATGGTTGTTGTAATGGTTGTAGTCCTTAAGTCATAGTGCTTAGTGCTTAGTGCTAACTTTGTGTTCAAAGTGACAAATAGCCTTCTTTGTAATTCAAATAAGCATCTTTATTTTTTTCTACTGACACTTATGATGAAAATCATGATTTGGATAGCTGATAAATGAACACCATTTTTCATAGCATGAGCTAGTTAATTAACAGAAGAAATAGGAGTTTGTTCAAAGAAGCAGACTTTATTGGCATCAAGGTTGAAGAGACATCCGCCTATGTTACTGATATAAGCTTGTTAAATTATTTCATCATTATTGCTAATTGATATTTTTATAACCTCTTGCCTCCTTTATATTCTATCATAGGTGGGTTATGGCCTCTCACCATGTGGAAGATCATGTTCAAAGGCAATATATGGTCAATACATTAACTATAAGTGGATAAGTTCTATGCATCTTTAGCTTAGAACATGCTAAGGTATCAACAATTTATCTCACATTTTGCTTTGAGTTGTATTACTTGTGATTAAAGTTATAGAGAAGTCTACTTGCAAAATGTAATAGCAATTAATGGTGTGCATAAGATATTGTACCTACTTCTTATGCTTTCAACTATTTTGATATCTTTTATAATTAGTGTGTGTTTGGGATAGTTGTGAAAATTTGATTATTTCAATAATCGATTATTGTATAAAAGTTTTTTTGTTATAATTGATTATAATTGAATCAGTTTTATATTTGGATATGTTAGCTGAAAAGTGATTTTAGGCTAATCTATTTTGTTTGGATGGTATAAAAAAGAATCGTTTATATGCATTAAATTACTAATATAGGTATAGAATTATTAAAAAAGTTATTTGATTGAGAACAAAATGGTATTTATATATCAAATTGTAAGGAATAATCTATAAGCTAGAATCATAAGCTTCAATCTTCAGCATTATGAAAAAAAGCTTTTATAATGCATTGAATTTCGTATAAAAGTTAAAGTTAATTTTGTCAAACATGTTATAATACTATTGAAACAATTTTTTTCTTCAAAAAAAGTTGTTTCAATTGTGAAAAAAGTTGAGCCAAACATGAACTTACTTGGATAATTATAATGATTGATGATTTATTATGATTTTTGGTAAATTTTGGTTTAGATAATTATATGCATATGAAATAGATTTTTTTATTTTATAAAATGAAGGCATCTAGTGGTGTTGTATGGATTATGAATAAAATTAAGAACGAAATCAGTTGTCAAGTTCCACAAAAAATATAAAAACCTTACAACTAGTTGTAGTTAGTAAGGGTCGATCTACAGAGAACTAATTCAATTAACACTATAAACCAATTCCTAAATTAAACTCCAAAGAACAATAAATAGAAAAAAAGGATTTTGCTTGAGAAAGCTAAGTATAGAAATTAAGTCTAAAGCAACAGTAAGAAACACGATTTGAATTACCAATTTAAAGATATTGGTTAACATATGAAATTTACCACTAGATTTATATGATAATGCTAACCTACATATCATTTATCCCAATATGACCAATTATGTCTATATGTGATTGTGAGATTATTCTTTGTTTTCCTTAGGTTTTAGTTAATTTAGCAACTGCTCAAATTAAGCCCTAATCACTAGTTATCTATAAAACAACTATTCTTATATCTACTTAATGATTGCATTAAGATTTAGAAAACTAATCATACTAAGATCCAATCACACACTGGGATAGAATTACTTAGATCATATATCTTACTAATCCTACCACCACAACCGCACATAGCAATCCTAGTTTTACCACTTTTAAAATTGGCAAAGAGTATAAAGACCTTTATACTAAATTAAGATAAGAAACATATGAATAAAAACACAAATGTATTGCAATAAAGAACTATGTAGGATTCACAAGATCAAAACTAAGGTTTCATCTTCCCTTAACCAAATAAGAAACTTAGCCACGCATGGTGAATTCAAAATCAGAAGAGAAACGAAAGAAAGACATCGTCAAGAATACAAGGATGAAAGAAAACTAGAGATCAAACTAGTTTCCAATGGTCAATGTTGATTGATCTTTGATGGCTTAAACCCAAATTTCCAATCTTTGATCGAATCTCCCTCTTTCCTCTTCTTCAAATCCTCTTTAGTTGCTTGGCAGATTCTATCCCAGACAACGTCTTTTGGAACCCTAAACAATCCTATTTATAGCTTTAGACCCATAGCTCATCATTCAAATTCAAAATTGATTTTCTGGGCCATAGACTTGAGCTGCGTCTGATGACATGACCCCCCTCCCCCATGTCTGAGTCTATTAACATAATTTTCGTGGGATTGAGCAGGAAGAGAGGTACACAATCCCCCTCGGTGTCTAAGGACACGGGTCGTGTCTTCGGTTGTGCTCAGTACTGGGTCCAATTGAGGTGCCAGAGAAGGACACGACCCCCCTGTGTTTGAGGACACAGGCCGTGTCACTTGGTTTCTTCATGTTCAGCCCTGATTCTTCACATATGATCTCTTCTCCTTGCTTCTAGAGGTGATGTTGATCTCCTTGAGTCTTTAACTTTCTCCTTAAGTGGATAACAAGCTTGGTTTGATACTAATGGACTCTATCACTCAAAGATCTCCTGAAAAGCACAATTCCATTATGAACTTTTATAATCGCACTTAAGCATAGTTTCACAATAAGGATTTGATTAAGCTTCATATCTAAAAACTTAACTAAATGTTAGCAATTAAGCACATATGGAATCTAATTAGATCAAACATAAGACACTTAAGATGTAGAAATAATCGATAAATCATCTAGTTATGGCAAATCCCAATTAGATGCCTAATTTTTTTTAATATTTTTTAAAATATTAGAGACAGATTTAGAGAAAAAAAATTTATCTCTAATTTAGAGATGAAAATAGAGATGGAATGTTTCCGTCTCTAATTAAAGAAGTAAGATGAATCTTGGTAACTAAATAGCGATGGAATTTTAAAATTTAGAGATGAAAAAAATCCATCTCTAAATTAGAGACAAAATTAAATTTTTTATCTCTAACAATTAGAGATGCCACTTTACTGACAAATTAATTTTTGTCTCTAATTCCATCTCTAAATATTTAGAGACAAAATTTTAACATTTTAGAGACAGAATTTGTCTGCCTCTAAATAGGAGTTTTCTAGTAGTGGGGGTCTTTTCAAGCTATGCTCTGGGCATTCATGAATCTTTCACACACACTGCCTAAGGGATTGTCAATTTGAATACTACTGCTTGTGCTTTTGATTGTATTTAGGATAGCTCATTCGACATCCAAGGGCATTCTGATGTTTTCTTTGCTCGTGATGTTGAGATGAACAAGTTGAAGGTGTGCTCGTGCTACAAACTTTACCTTCACCTCAAAAAACCACCCCAATATCAATCAATATCCATTACTCGCTATTTGGAGAAGACCTTAGATGCCAATAAGATGTTTGTCCTGGAGACAGACAATAAACTCTTAAGTGAGAAAGTGTCCAAGCTCTAAGCGAGTTGGGAGGATGCTTAGAACCGGGTTGTTGAGGCAGGTAATAGGGTTCATACTCTCGTTGGGCAGAAGATAGCAGCCCAAGAATGTTATGACAAGCTGAAGGAGAAAGCTAACAGGCTCGAGGTGAAAAATAACTAGCTGGAAGGGTTCATGAAATATTTGTCTTTAGCCAAGACAAATTTAGAGGCTCGCGTGAAAGAGTTGGATGTAGAGGCTAGGGACTGGAAGCAAGAGAAGGAGTCATTGGAAGCGTAGAAGCTCAAGTATTTAAACAGTTGGACTAACTCCACCAGGAAAACAATTGGACTAACCCCTGGGCGGACCACCTCAACATCGTGGATAACTGGAAAACAGTCCCCATGGGGTTGGGGGATGAAGGTGGGCAAGGTGTGCCTAGTCTTGACGATGTTGAGGGGGTTCGAGACAAACTTAATGAAGAGGGAGCGGAGGCGGAGGCAGAAAATAACCCTCATAGGACTTAAATTTTTTCCTTTTCTTTTGCTATTCTTAGCCCTTGTGTGGGCTTTTGTTTTGTAAAGACACATTCTTGACAAAACTTGGGACCTTTATGATATTTTGTCTTTTTGGTTCTATACTGCTTTCTCCCTATTTTATTTTCTCTTCTCCCTTCTAAAGTCTAAAGCCTTTGAGGGGTTTCAACTTGAGTTCCCATGCTTGGGATTTTTGAAGTATTTGAGGGTCCGCGGTTCACAATGATTGGGGTCCAAGGTTGCATGCTTACAGGTAATTAGAGAATTTAATGAATTCAGTATTTGTGGCCTCGTATGAGTAGGGATCCATGGTCTAATACTTGTAAGTAAACTTTTTAAAGAACTTAACCAAGTTAGGATTCGTGGTCCCATAGGGGTTGGGATCCGTGATCCTTGTTGTGAATTTTTCACAAGCGCATGGATCGTTCAAGTAGTAAAATAAAGATTGTTCCCTCAAAGATTGATTGATTACTAACTCTTATAACGATTTTGATTATTTAAGCAATTAAGAACAATAGTGAAGGCTCAATTAAAATCAAGACAAAAATCAAAGCCATAAAGTAAGTAAATAAATCTAGGAAAGTTATGATTTAACTAAGATTTGAAGCCTAGGACTAGGAATTCACTACACTACCCCTTATGATAAATTGTAATTCCATCTTTGCTAATGGTCAATTATGTTCTTGAAGGTGATTTGTTCTAAATTGTTTAAAACCTAATTTCTTGGCACTAAAAATGTGTTAAAACTCCATCAATCTCATTCTCATGGCAATTAGTCCAAGTTCTAACCTATTAGGTTTTATGAAAATCGTTTGCTCCTTAAAGGATTTAAGCCTATATCTAGGTCTCAATTCCTAAGTTCAATTCTTAGATTATCTAGCAATTAGGTTTCATCTTTCGATCCTTCACATAAAGCCTAAGATTATGTAAATATGGCCGATAACATACCATAAGCATTAAGCATACTAAGAAAGAATCAAGAACAATAATTTTCTATTAACAAAGAATCAAATTACAATTTAACATAGAAAAAAAAAGAGTTGGATTTTAATCCTAGAAAAAGGAATTTAGATGCTCATGGCTAATGTAGCATAAACAAGAACAAAAGTTAGAGAGACAACCATGATTCTATCTCAAGAAAATAGGAAAGAAAAAAAAGAAAAAGAAAAGCTAGAGAAGATGAAGAAGGAGAAGATGTCTTCAGCGGTTGAACTTCAATTACTTTGCACTTGTCTTCAAAACCCTAGCCTCCAATCTTTGGTTGTCTGCCATTTCAAAAGTGTCCTTTCAAGTTTAGGGATTTGCTTCTATTTATCATGGTTGGGGGTGAAAAACTACCATTTTTAAGTATAGGAGACCTCACACAGCCGTGTCTAAGCTCGACAGGGCCATGCGAGCTTAAAAAATAGCATAACTTCAACGTAGAAGGGAAACACGACTGTGTCTCTAAAAAAAATTAGACAGAAGCATTTTTCAAGTTAGACACGACCCTATCTAACTCCTCAATCGCTCATAGGGCATTGTCTAAGTCAAAATTATTTTCTTTTGCTCTGAAAATAAGGTATCTTCGTTTGTTTTCACTCTAAATATGATAAATCTCATTCAATCTACAAAAATGAAGACAATAATAAGGATCCATTCAAAATTCATTAATAAATATAAGTAAATCACCATAATTTATTCGGTATAATAGTATAAAATATAGGCTTATCAATCCTATACTTGTAAGTGAACTTTTTGGGAACTTAGCCAAGTTAGGATCCGTGGTGCCATAGAAGTTGGGATCCATGGTCCCATACTTGTAAGTGAACGCTTAGGGGACTTAGCCAAGTTGGGATCCATGGTCCCATACTTGCAAGTGAACATTTAAGGAATCTAGGCAAGTTGTGATCTATGGTCTTGTAAGAGTTAGGGTTTGATGAATTTTTAAAAATTCATATTTTTACGGTTTAAATTATGGGTTTTCATCCTTTTTTAATCTCTTTGATTGAGTTTTGTTCTCAAGTTTTATTATGTTTTTAGTATTTTAAACTGTGTTCTTATTACGTGTTTTATTTGTTGTTGATAGGTAATTGCACATAAAGAAAATTGAACATTTGAACAAGCAAGAAAAAAAGAAGAAAATTCTATTCAGAAGCCTAGTGCTTGAGCTCTGGGTGCTTAACGCTTGAGCGCGTGCAGAAGAATTCCAAACTAATGTCCCAGCGCTTGAGCATTGGGAGTGGAGCGTCCGAGCACACAAAGCGTATACAACCACGATTGTTTGATTTAGCCAGTGCTCAGGCGCTGGAAAGCCAATGCTCAAGCATTGGACGCGTAAATAGAAAAGTTACGCCAAATTGAATATATACTTTGATAGAATGCAGCAACCTTCAATAGGCACAGCCCTAGAGTGGTGTGGGCGCAATTAGACTTGAAGATTATGAATTCTCTTTAACCTTTTCACCTATCTACAATGAAGTTTTTCATTTTCTTTTCTTTATGTTCTTCTTTCTCCATGTGTAACTAAGCCTTTTTCGTTAGGGTGATGATGGATCTTGAAATTTGGATTATGTAAATTCTTTTATGGGTTTAATCGATGTTTTTATTTCATGATTTACATGTTTGTCTCTTCTCTTATTGCTTTTCTAAACCTGATCAATTTAAGAATGATTTTTGGGTTGATGTATGATTTGAAAAAATTTGCATGAACCTAGAACTTATGATAAACATCATAATTTTCACAATTGCTAGGAATAGACATTGTGAGTTTTGTGATCTTTCTTTTAATTCCCTCGTTTATGATAATGTCTTCTCTATTTGGGCTTAGACTAAGGGATTAGTTAATTCTAACCAAGGAATTAGATATTGATTAATTTTGAGAATTGACCATGAATCATTGAAATAGAACTTGATTAAACCAATATTTGAAAAATATATCAAAAGAGTTCAAGTGAAGTCTGAACTCTAACACTTTAATTCCATCATTATTTTTTTCACCCTTGATCTGATTTTTGATATTTTTAATTTTTTTTAATTATTTTTTTTTTTTTTATTTTTAATAACTCTCACTTTTCCGTAGCTTAGATAGTATTTATTTAACGAAATTAGTAATTGGTAATATAATCCTCGTGGGATAATACTCTTATTCACTTTTTATTACTTTTACGATTTGGTGCACTTGCTGATTTGACAACAAGTTTTTGGTGCTGTTGCCCGGAATTATCAATTTTCAATATTAAGTAGTAGTTACAAAAGCATCAATTTAAGCATTTATTTTATTTTTTTTTTTGTTTTTCTTTAATTTTCTTTTAATTTGTTTATGTTTTTTCACTCTTGTTAGCTTTTGTTTTTATTAATCGTTTATTTTTATTTTTTTATTTTTAACTTTCTTTTCTTTACTTCACTCTAATTTACTTGTTTGTTTGTTTGTTTATGCAAAGTACTGTAAATCCAGAAAAATTATTTTTTGATCCAGAAATCAAAAGAACAACAAGAGCAAACATAAAAGCTGCAAAAGAAAGAAATAGAATAGAAGAAGAAAAGATGGCATAAAATACAACTGAACGAAGAAGACACACTTTAGCTGACTATACAACTCATTCTTTTGAAAATGTCTCAACCAGTATTGTGCGACCTGTTATCCAAGCAAATAATTTTGAGATTAAACCAGCTTTGCTATAGCTAGTACAACAGAATTAGTTTGGGGGAGGTCTGGAAGAAGATCCTAACTTGCACATTGCTAATTTCTTGCAGTTCTGTGACACTATCAAATATAATGGGGCTAGTGATGATGCCATACGATTAAGACTTTTTCCATTTTCTCTGAGAGATAAATCCAAGAGCTGGTTACAAGCCTAGCCTCAAGGAAGCATCACTACGTGGGATCAGTTGGTGAGAAAATTCCTTATATGATATTTTCCTCCCTCTATGTTCGACAAGATTGCATGTTTCATTCAAAATCAGGTGGAATCTTTACATGAAGCTTGGGAGAGATTTAAAGATTTGTTGAGAAAATGTCCACACCATGCTTTCGAAGTTTGGCAGTAGGTGTAGCTATTTTATAATAGTTTAGATCTTACCACCAGAGCTATGGTGGGTGCACCTGCAGGTGGGTCTTTAAACACTAAGACTCCTGAAAAGGCTCAGGAATTATTTGAGATTATGGCTACCAACAATACCAGTTTCCTAGTAAAAGATCTACTGTTAAATAGGGAGTTATGGAGGTTAGCACAATTAATGCTTTACTTGAGTAGAATAAGATGATTCTGCAACACATCGCCAACCTTACCAAGCAAGTTGATAGTATGCAGGAAAATTTAGTCAATAACCAAGCCTTAACTTGCGATTTCTGTGGAGGTAACCATGTTAATGGTTAATGTGAGGCAAGAAACTCAGGTGTTATTGCTCCAGAGCAGGTCAACTGTATGGGAAACCCTTAGAGACTAGAGACCATAAGGTAATCCTTATTCTAATACATATAATCCAGATTGGAGGAATCATCTTAATTTCTCTTGGAAGAATCAAGTGATACCACTAAATGCTCAACCTGAGCAGAATACACTTGAAAATTTTATGCAGTAGACTTTTTCTTTTATGCAACAAACCTCCACTTTCATGCAAGAATCAAAGGGTAATTAAAAGAATCAAGAGGCTGCTATTAGAAGTTTGGAAAATCAAGTAGGGAAAATTTCAAGTCAACTTGCAGATAGATCTCTAGGTAGCTTGCCCAGCAACACTATGGTCAGCCCAAAAGAGCACTGTAAGGTAATCACTTTAAGAAGTAGTAAGACCTTGGAAGAACATGTGAAAGGTGCACCCAACTCTTCAGAAATTGAGAAAAAGAAAGAGGATGTTCCTATTAAAGAAGTAGTAATTCAAGATGACAATAATGATGAAAAAGCCAAAGAGGTACAATCGAGGGTGCAAAGAAGGAAGAAGGATCTTGAGCAGAAGAAAACAAATAACCATTCACTATACGCTAGGCTTCCATTTCCTCAAAGGTTGAAGAAGGAGAACTAAGATAGATAATTCTCAAAGTTCTTAGATGTCTTCAAGAAGTTACAAATAAATATCCCTCTTACTGAAGTACTTGAGCAGATGCCCTCTTATGCTAAATTTATGAAGGACTTGTTATCCAAGAAGAGTAAGCTAAAAGTGGATGAAACAGTGATGCTGATTGAAGAGTGTAATGCCATAATTTAGAGGAATCTGCCTCCTAAATTAAAATATCCAGGTAGTTTCACTATTTCTTGCACTATTAGACAACTTACTATTAGGAAAGCCCTGTGTGATCTTGGGGCAAGTATAAATCTCATGCCTGTAATTGACATTAACTAAAGCAATGATTTTAATGATAACAAACAAGAAAGGAATGGAAGTACAAAGATCAAGTCCTAAGGTTCTTCAAGTATAGCTTATAGGACTTAGATCTTATGTTAAAGATAACAGGAATCACACTAGCTCATGTTTTGTTTCCATTCAACTTTGATCTATTTGCAAAATCATGTTCTATGTTGATCAAGTTTGAGCAAAATGTTTTTAGAAAGGATGAAAAGAAAACCATGCTTCATACTTGTGAAAATACTTTTCAAGTATGTGGAAAATATTTTTAGAAAGGTTAAAAATGATTTAGAAAAGTTTGGTTATGAAATTGTTTAGAAATCTTATTTTCTTGGTGAACCAATAATAGATTAGGTGTTTTGTATAACAGATTATCTAAGAACAATAACTGATTATGTGATTTCAAATAACAGATTATTTGAAATCCATAACAGGTTATTCACCTTGGTAGAAACATTCCAATTGATGTTTTAAAGTGAATAATCTGTTATGGAAAGTCCATAATAGGTTATTTGTATGTTGGGAACGTTCCCTCTTAATTTTTAAATGTTCCTAACCGATTAGGGGTGCTAAATAATCTGTTATTTTTGTGCTACAGTGTTTCCTGATGAAACAAATAATCTGTTAGGCAAAACTAATAATCTGTTATGAGAAACCAAATAACCTGTTATTGAAAACCAATAATTTGTTATCTGAGATAGCAGAAAACATTTCCCAATGGCTCTTTTGGAGCATTTAATGTCCCAAATAACCACCAATGGCTCTAAATTGATTTGGGCTATAAATGAAAATGTTTAGGTATCAAAGAAATGTTGGAGAACAATCTAAAAAACATACTTGAGCATTAAATTCATGTTTCATCATCATTTTCTCAAAACCCCTGTTCTTGAGCTAAGTTTGTGATTCTTTGATTTTATAAGCTTCAAGATGTATTATCTACTCTTTGAGAGAGTTTCTATTTATGTACATCTTTGTATAATCTATAAAGAGCATAAGGTATCCCTTAGTTGGAAAGAGGGTGAGGTATCCCTCTAGAGAAGAGGGTGAAGTATCCCTTAGTTGGAAAGAGGGTGAGGTATCCCTCTAGAGAAAAGGGTGAGGTATCCCTTGAGGTTGAGGCATCCCTCAAAAGTTATAAAGGATGAGGTATCCATGTTTGAGGCTTAAGCACAAGGGTGAGGTATCCCAAGGTATGTTGAGTTCTCTTAATTGTAAAGGTTGTCAAGCACCTGTTGAAGCTTTAAAATATAGTGAAAAATCTTGAGTGATTACTTGAGGACTGGATGTATGCCACAAGTGGTTGGTAGTTGAACCAGGATAAATATTGTGTTTGCTTCTCTCAACTCTATCTCCTTTACATTTATGCCTTAACTATATTTGCTTGAGTTAAATTTGATATCTAGCTTATTTACTTAATTTATCCTATAGCCCAAGTGGTATTTGAGTAATCCTTAAGAGTTGTGCCTTTCTTATGCATGTTCCGCTACATTTATTAATTAAGTGATTCAAAATACTTAATTTCTCAAAGTTATTTTAAAAATTTGTAATCACTCAATTCACCCCCCTATTGGGTGATGGTTACCATAGCTAACAAGTGGTATCAAAGTTTCGTGCTCTGTTAAAAGCTTAACTATTTGGAGTTAAAGATCCTTATTTGTTTGGCAACCATTGAAAGCTTTTCTAGATGGAACGTTTTGAAATTAATAAACCACCATTCTTTAATGATGTGAATTTTGTTTATTAGAAAGCTAGAATGGAATTTTATATGTAATCTATTGATCTTGATTTAGGATATTATGCTTGATGGATTTACTTGCAAATCAAAACAAACTTAGAATGCCTATGACAATAAATGTTTTTCATTGAACATTAGCGCTATACAAATTTTGAGAAGTAGTTTAAATGATGATGCTTATGCTGAAATTAAGAGTTACTCTAATGCTAAAGATATATGGGATGCTCTTGATTCTATCTATCTTGCTAATAATGATTTTTTTGCATAAAGTTGTATATAGAAAACAAGAAGAGCAAAAGCCTCTAGAGGAAGATAATATTGAAAATGTCCTCAAGAACATGTTCAAAGTAAGAGAAGGAGCCCAATACCTCTTGATGATGATGATGCTCAATTTGAAGATGTGGCAAAGCAAAACCAAATGATATATACTCTTGAAGCTTTGATGCACAACAATAGGGAAGATGGTGATTCCCTTAAAGAGCCAAGTATGCTAGAAATTGAGACTACTTCATATATGGCTAAGAAGGACTTTGAGGTAACTAATGCTAAACTAGATTATAGTCATTTCTATTATGAGTTACAATATGCATATGATGAATTATATGATAGTTTGTTGAATTTAGAAAATAAAAATTTATCTTGTTTGGAAAACATTTCCTCCATTGAAAATGAAATTGAGATTTTGAAAAATGAATATATTTTTCTTGATGAGGAAATGCCTTTGAAATGTGAAACCTCAACTTCTTGTGAAAAGTGCATTGATTTAGAAAATCAAGTTGAGGAATTATATTTCGAATTTGCCAAAACTAATTATTCTAATTGCTTACAATCCATGCTTATTAATGTGAATAAAATTGATGTTATTCCACATAAAAATCCAAGCAAGGCTTATAGCAAAAATAGTATAAAATGTAATAACAACCAAAGGCTCAAGTTTTTCAAAAATGATCTTCAAAGGACCAAGTCATCATTGAATTCACTTGTTTGCAATTTTTGTGGTCATCTAGGATATATTTCTCATTTATGCAATTATAGAAGAAATTCTTATATGAGAAATAATATAGTATGGGTTCCTAAAGATCTAAAATGCCCTAATACTAACATTCAAGGACCCAAGATGAAGTAAGTACCAAAATGCCTCCTAGTGTTTCAATTATGCAGAAAATTTCTCAAAAGGATGGACTAATTAGTCAAATGAAAGAGGAATCATCAAGGAGAATGTTTTCAAGGCCCAATGGTAGAAGTTTTGGTCAAAGAAGGAAGATAGCTTCAACCAAAGCTTCTCAAGTACAAAATGTGAAACTTGCAAAGTTCAAAACACCAAAAGAGAAGCAATGGGTAAGGAAAAGAGTTTCCTTGATCACCAAGGCCAAGGTATCAAAAGTCTTTATCTCTTATGAACATTGACTTAAAAAAATAATGAATATGAGGTATATTCCTTGTAGGCCTTAGGTAAAGGATAGAATCATGTGCACTTGGTAAAATCTAAATATTTTGTTTAGCACGTAATTATGTTCATTCTTATTGTACCATAGCTCATTAGTTTGTTATATATCTTGGTACATAAGGTTCTACAATACCTAAGTATGCTTTCTATGCTTTAAATTGTCTATATATCATGAAAGTAAGCATGGTATTGACTATGTGCTTATGGTAATTGATTTCTTATGCCTTTGAAAAGACTAAATCAGTTTTGAACTTCATTTACGGTACTTAAAGTGGATGTCATGGAAGCAAAGTCAAGTTGATTATCAAATATGACATGTGGTTGCATTTTTAAAGGTTGGATCTCTAAAGATTTTCTGGTTTTGGAAATGAAATAATCTGTTAGAAGAAAGAAATAATCTGTTACTTAAACTTGGAATAAGTTTGGCACATTGGAACTTATTTCTGTGAAGACATGATAACCAATTAGGACCATTTCCTAATTTGTTATTGAAGCAAACAGAGGCTTAATCTATTGTGGGTCACAAAAATAATCTGTTAAGAGACTTGCCTAACCTATTATTCAAGCAAACAGTGGCAATACTTTGATGTGGAGCACAAAAATAACCAATTAGGCACAAGTCCTAATCGGTTATTGTGGCTGACCGAGAGCCACTCATCTATTTTTTCCCCCCTAACTGGTTAGCCTCACCTCCTAACTAATTATTCCAGCTCATAGAGGCATCCCACTTTTGTTCCAAAACAAAAATAACTGATTAGTCTCACCTTCTAACCGATTATTCACCCAACCCGTGGCCACCCATCTTAATTCTTCACACAATAACTAGTTACCTAAAGGACTTAATCGATTATTGTACTCTATAAAACACCAAAACCATGACTTTCCCCTCACCATTCACGAACCACACCTCCATGGTCATCTTCTTCCTCAAGCACCCACTCACACCCACTCACTCAAACTGATTATTGGGGCTTAGGCATGGAGTACTCTTTTTTGTTATAGCCTCTTTATTGTGTTTAAAGCTTATCTAACCATTGTTAGTTATCTTTTGGTTATGATGTTCATTATCTTAGAATCATGCATGCTTAACTATGTTTAGTATGACTTGGATATGTGTTATATGGCAATGGTTTTGTGTTTAAGATTATATTATTGGTAAATTATTATTGAATATTTGCTGTGTGGCCATCTCTCTCTGTCAAAATTTATATTGCATATCTTTTTTATCATGACAAAAAGGGGAGAAGTTTATGAGTCATTGAGAAAAGGTAAAAAAAAGGTGCAAATTCAATGATCATGGGATTCCAAAATTAAGAGGGAGCTGTGCATCTCTAATCTAATCACCTCTTGAAAAATAGAGGGGGAGTAAGTCTCTAACACCTTTTGTGAATTTCAATTTATTTGAACTAATTCTTTTCTTAATGGTTGTTTGTCATCATCAAAAAGGGGGAGAATGTAATTAGCATTGACTAAAGCAATGGTTTTGATGATAACAAACAAGAAAAGAATGGAAGTACAAAGATCAAGTCTCAAGGTTCTTCAAGTATACAAAGATCAAGTCTCAAGATTCTTCAAGTATAGCTTATAGGACTTAGATCTTATGTTAAGGATAATAGGAATCACACTAGCTCATGTTTTGTTTCTATTCAACTTTGATCTATTTGCAAAATCATGTTTTATGTTGATCAAGTTTGAGCAAAATGTTTTTAGAAAGGATGAAAAGAAAACTATGTTTCATACTTGTGAAAATACTCTTCAAGTATGTGGAAAATGTTTTTAGAAAGGTTGAAAATGATTTGAGAAAGTTTGGTTATGAAATCCTTTAGAAATCTTGTTTTCTTGGTGAACCAATAATAGATTAGGTGTTTTGTATAACAGATTATCTGAGAATAATAACTGATTATGTGATTTCAAATAATAGATTATTTGAAATCCATAACAGATTATTCACCTTGGCAGAAATATTCCAATAGATGTTTTAAAGTGAATAATTTGTTATGGAAAGTCTATAACAGGTCATTTGCATATTGGGAATGTTCCCTATTAGTTTTTAAATGATCCTAACCAATTAAGGGTGCCAAATAATCTGTTATTTTTGTGCGATAGTGTTTCCTGATGAAACAAATAATATGTTAGGCAAAACCAATAATCTGTTATGAGAAATCAAATAATCTGTTATTGGAAACCAAGAATCTATTATTTGGGATAGCAGAAAACATTTCCCAATGGCTCTTTTGGGGCATTTAATGTCCCCAACAACCACCAATGACTCTAAATTGATTTGGGCTATAAATGAAAGTGTTTGGGCATCAAAGAAATGTTGGAGAACAATCTGAAAAACTTACTTAAGCATTAAATTCATGTTTCATCATCATTTTCTCAAAACCCCTGTTCTTGAGCTAAGTTTGTGATTCTTTGATTCCATAAGCTTCAAGTTGTATTATCTACTCTTTGAGAGAATTTCTATTTATCTACCTCTTTGTATAGAGGGTGAGGTATCCTTCTAGAGAAAAAGGGTGAGGTATCCCTTAGTTGGAAAGAGAGTGAGGTATTCTTCTAGAGAAAAGGGTGAGGTATCCCTTAGTTGGAAAGAGGGTGAGGTATCCCTCTAGAAAAAATTGTAAGGTATCCTTTGAGGGTAAGGCAACCCTTAAAAGTTGTAAAGAATGAGGTATCCCTGTTTGAGGCTCAAGCACAAGGGTGAGGTATCACAAGGTGTGTTAAATGCTCTCAATTGTAAAGGTTGTCAAGCACTTGTTGAAGCTTGAAGATATAGTAAAAAATCTCGAGTGATTGCTTGAGGGCTGGACGTAGGCCACAAGTGGTTGGTGGCTAATCCAGGATAAATATTGTGTTTACTTCTCTCAACTCTATCTCCTTTACATTTATGCCTTAATTATATTTGCTTAAGTTAAATTTGATATCTAGCTTATTTGCTTGATTTTTCCTGTAGCCCAAGTGGTATTTGAGTAATCCTTAATAGTTGTGCCTTTGTTATGTATGTTCCGCTATATTTATTAATTGAGTGATTTAAAATACTTAATTTCTCAAAGTTATTTTGAAAATTTGTAATCACCTAATTCACCCCCTTCTTGGGTGATGGTTGCTATGGCTAACAATGCCCATATCTATATTGCACAAGCTAAGAATTGAAAAGGTGAAGTCAACAATGATCTCCCTTCAACTAGCAGATCAATCTATCAAGCATATTTTGGTATAGTCGAAGATGTGTTAGTTAAGTTGGATAAATTCATATTTCCAGCTGATTTCTTTATTCTAGATATAGAAGAAGATGTAAATATACCTCTTATTTTAGGTAGACCTTTCTTGGCAACCGGAAGAGAATTGATTGATATACAGTAAGGAGAGCTTATATTTATAGTGTAGGATGAGAATGTTATTTTTAGTGTTTTCGAGGCAATGAAACATTTTATGAAGGAGGAACAATGCCTTAAGGTAGACATCATTGATTCTTTGGTTGATAAGACATTAGAACAGAGCTTTCTAGCATCTCCACTTGAATCAGTGTTGGTTAATTCTAAAACCTCAATGAACGATGATGAAGAGACAACACCAGAGACACTTGAGTGCATAGCCAATTTGGAATCTTTGCTCGTTTTCCCTAATATAAACTTACAGAAAGAAGAGCTGAAGAAAGATGATGATGTTAAAGAGGGGCCACCAAAGTTAGAATTGAAGTTGCTTCCCTCTAATCTCAAATATGTTTTTCTTGGTGAGAACAACATTTTTCCAATAATAATGAATGTTGAGCTCAATTCTGAGGAAGAATAGAAGCTTTTGAGGGTTCTGAGAGAATATAAGTTAGCTATAGGATGGACCATTGATGATCTCAAGGGTATTAGTTCTACAACTTGCATGCATAAGATCTTAATGGAAGATGATTACAAGCCGGTGATCCAACCACAAAGAAGATTGAATCCTTCCATGAAGGAAGTGATGAGAAAAGAAGTAATGAAGCTCTATGGTGCAGCTATCATTTATCCAATCTCTGACAGTTCGTGGGTAAGTCTAGTACAAGTTGTTTTAAAGAAAGGAGGAATGTTAGTGGTAATTAATGAAAAAAATGAACTTATTCCCATAAGGACAGTCATCGGTTGGAGAATGTGCATAGATTATAGGAGACTTAATGATGCAACAAGGAAGGATCACTTTCCCCTTCCGTTCATTTATCAGATGGTAGAGAGGCTAGCGGGTCACACCTATTATTGCTTTTTAGATAGTTACTCTAGCTACAATCAGATCTTGGTGGCTCCTGAAGATCAAGAGAAGACTACTTTCACTTATTCATGTGGAGTTTTTGCATACCACAGAATGCCTTTCAAATTATGCAATGCTCCCACAACTTTTCAAAGGTGTATGCTTTCTATTTTTTCTGATATGATTGAAAAGTTTATTGAAATTTTTATGGATGATTTTTCTATATTTGGATCTTCTTTTGATACTTGTCTCTCTAACCTTTCTTTGGTTTTGAAAAGATGTCAGGAAACCAACTTGGTGTTAAATTGGGGAAAATGTCATTTTATGGTGTAGGAAGGAATTATTTTAGGACATTGCATTTCTTTTAGGGGCATTGAGGTTGATCGAGCAAAAGTTGAGGTTATTGAGAAATTACCTCCTCCTACCAATGTCAAGGGAGTAAGGAGTTTTCTTGGGCATGCTGGATTTTACTGGAGATTCATTAAGGACTTCTCCAAGATCACAAAGCCATTATGCGAATTGTTTGTCAAAGATGCATCGTTTGTTTTTAAGGATGATTGTTTAAATGCATTCAATGTTTTGAAAAGCAAACTTATTTCTACTCCTGATTGGAATTTACCATTTGAATTAATGTGTGATGCAAATGATTATATTGTAGGTGTTGTTTTAGGTCAAAGAAAAGATAAATTTTTGTATGTCATTTATTATGCAAGTAGAGTTTTGAATGATGCACAACTTAATTATACCACCACAGAAAAGGAATTACTTGCTATAGTTTTTGCATTTGATAAATTTCATTCGTATTTAGTTGGATTAAAGGTCATTATTTATACTGATCATTCAACTCTTAAATATATGTTGAGTAAACAAGATGCAAAGCCTAGACTCATTAGATGGAGTTTGCTTTTCCAATAATTTGACTTGGAGATTCGAGACAAGAAAGGAATGAAAAATTTAGTAGCTGATCACTTGTGAGGAACAAGTGCTAATTATAAGGAAGAGTTCCCAAATGAGCAGTTGTTTACTTTACAAGTGCTTCCTTGGTATGTAGATTTTGCGAACTACAAAGCCACTGGATTCATACCATTTGAATTAACATGGCAACAACAAAAGAAGTTTTTACATGGTGCCAGATATTATGTATGGGATGAACCATTTCTTTTCAAGATATGTGCTAATGGTATGTTGAGAAGATATATTTCAAATGAAGAAGTGTTAAGCATTCTTGGGCATTGTCACAGTTCTAATTATGGAGATCACTTTGGAGGTAATAGAATAGTTACTAAGGTATTACAATCTAGTTTCTATTAGCCTACTCTTTTCAAAGATGCTCATAAATTTGTTGAAAGTGCCAACAAGTTAGTAACATTTCTAGAAAACATGAAATCTCCCTCAATAATATTTTAGGAGTGGAATTATTTGATGTCTGGGGAATTGATTTCATGGGTCCCTTCCCTTCTTCGTTCTCTAATCAATTCATTTTAGTAGCTATTGACTATGTCTCCAAATGGGCGAAGGCCATTCCCACACAGACAAATGATGCTAAGGTGGTTATCAAGTTTATTAGAAAGAATATTTTCACTAGATTTGGCATCCCTAGGGCAATAATCAGTGATGGTAGGAAACATTTCTGTAATAGGTAATTTGAGGCTATTCTAACCAAATTTGGTGTTAGACATAAGATAGCCACTCCATATCATCCTCAATCAAGTGGTTAAGTAGAGGTTTCTAATAGGGAATTAAAAAGCATTTTGGAAAAGACTGTTAGTACCTCTAGGAAATATTGGTCACTCAAGTTAGATGAAGCATTATAGGTATACAGGACTGCATTTAAGACTGCCATTGGTATGTCTTCATATAGGCTAGTCTTTGGTAAATCTTGTCATCTCCCTGTGGAACTTAAACATAAAGCTTTTTAGGCAATTAAATTTTTAAATTTTGATATGAAAGCTGTAGGTGAGAAAAGATTACTACAGATGAATGAAATGGATGAGTTCAGAAATGAGGCTTTTGAGAATGCTTGTTTGTACAAAGAGAAAATAAAGATGTAGCATGATAAAAAGATCACCTCAAGGAATTTTGAACCAGGTTAGCAAGTTCTTTTGTTTAATTTGAGACTGAAATTGTTTCCAGGTAAACTGAAATCCAGGTGGTCAGGTCCATTCCAAGTTAAAGAAGTTTCTCCTTTTGGAGCAATTAAGATTGTAGAATCCCATTCGAGAAGAAGCTTCAAAGTCAATGGGCATAGGTTGAAGCATTACTGGGGAGGAGAGTTTGATAGACAGAAGTCCTCTCAGGCCCTTGGTCAGCCTAATTGAGAAAAGGCAACGTCGAACTAATGACGTTAAACAAGTACTTTTTGGGAGGCAACCTAAATTTTATTTCTTTTTCTTTTATTTTGAAAGTTTTTATTTGTTTATTTTTCTTCAGTTAGTTATTTATTTTTGCTATTATTTTGTTATTTTTTATTTTATTAACTAACATTTTTCTATTTTTGTTTTGTAGTTAGCTAATGTTGAGTCGACTTAAGTTCCTCCCTAGGTTCAGAGCCTTTGTAAGGGGATGTATATAACTTTCGACTACCAAAAAGAGTTTTTCTTTTCTTTTCTTTAATATTTTCTTTTCACATTTTTTTTTTTTTATTTTATTTTGTTATCATTACTTTATTGTGTTTTGAGTCATTAACTGTGCATACCGGTGTGTTGAATTGAATATCTAATGATTGCATAAATTGTGGATTAATCTATTTTCTTGGGATATCACATGAGAATTTATGAGTTGCATTTATCTCTATTGTTTCAATTTTGTATGGATGTTCGATTATGCATGTATGTCAGGCTTAGAGAAAGTTTATAGGATTTCTTTTGTGTGAATGATTTGCATCTAGAAGTTGTTAGATTCTCTCTTAAGGTGAAATCCTTGGAAGTGCATGATTAAGGAAATGATAAGGGCCTTCTTTGGACCATTTGAGCCTTTCAAGCCAACCCATGTTATGAATTTTTTGCAAGAGCATGGATCGTACAAGTAGTAAAATAAAGATCGTTTCCACGAGGATCAGTTAATTACTAACTCTTACGGCTACTTTGATTATTTAAGCAAATAAAAATCAATATTAAAAGTTCAATTAAATTAAGACAAAAAGCAAAGCAATAAAATAAACAATTGAAACTAGAAAATATGAGATTTAACAACTATTTAAAGTTCTAGGATTTGGAATCCACTACACTACCTCATACGATAAATTGTAATCCTATCTTTGTTAATATTCAATTATGTTTTTGAAGGCGATTTGTCCTAAATTATTTAAAGCCCAATTTCTTGGTACTAAAAACGTGCTAAGACTTCACTAACCTCATTCTCATGGCAATTAATCCAAGTTCCAACTCATTAAGATTCATGACAATTGTTTACCCCTCGAAGGATTTAAGCCTATATCTAGGTCTCAATTCCTAAGTTCAATCCTTGGATTATCAAATAATTAGATTTCATCTTTTGATCATTCACCTAAAGCCTAAAATCATGTAAATATAGCACGCAACATATCACAAGCATTAAGTATACCAAGAATGAATCAAGAACAATAATTTCATTAACAAAGAATCAAATTAACAATTCATAATAGGAAAATAGAAAGTTTCATCCTAATCCTAGAAAAGGGATTTAGCCGCTAATGGCCATCATAACACAAACAAGAACAGAGATTAAAGAAACAACCATGATTGATGAACAAAAAGAAAAGATGGGAAGATGGAGATGGAGAAAAGAACTTCAATGGTTGATCTTCAAAGAGTCTTGCTCTTGCCTTCAAAGCCTTTGCCTATGAATCCTTGCGCTTCTCCACTCAAAACCTACCATTATACAAGTCTCTAGCTAAAAGTCTCCTTTGGTTTGGTGTTTATGCCCAATTTATAATGATTTGGGGGTAAAATGTCCTTTTTTTTTGCGTCAGAGGGACTCATATGGCCGTGTCTCCTTTCGACATGGCCGTGTCTAGTGAAATCACGTATCAGGGTTTTTAAGTGAGACACAGCCATGTGTCATTAAGACACGATCGTGTCTCTTACTTAGAAGATCCATCAACATAACACAAGGTTGTGACTTCTACCAGATCAGTGTAACTTCAACGTTGGGGGAGACACGGCAGTGTAACCAAGAGACACGGTCGTGTCTGCTAGTCAGAAGTCTTCTTCAAGTTAGACAGGGTCGTGTCTAACTCCTAAATCGCTTCTGAGTTGACACAAGGCCCTGTCTAAGCCATAATTGCCTTCTTTCGGTCTGAAAATGATATATCTTCGCTTGCTTTCACTTCAAATGAGTTAAATCTCTCTTATTCTGCACAAACAAAGATAATTGATAAGAATCCATCCAAAATTCATCAAAAATCATAATCAAATCATCACAATTCATCCATTTAAGGGTTATAAAATACAGGCTTATCAACTTATAAACACAGTATATCCTTAGGTCTGTTTTGCATCCTTGTTATTGTTTGGTCTCTATTTCTTTTCTTTGCCCACATTTACCTTTCCCATACCCATAAAAAAAATTTCCTCTTACATACCCTCTATTGAGTGCATATCTTGTATTATTTTTTTATTCAAGTCTTATTCAATCTTTGTGCATGAAATATTTCAAGAGCTAAAAAGAAATTCAAAAAAAGAAAGTCCACCCAATATGTTGCAAAGAAATAAGTTTGGGGGTCAAGGTTGTTAAAAAAATATGAATAAAGTGTTACTTCTTATGCTCCGTTTTACACTTGTTCAATATTTTTGTGGCTTGAATTTTGAAATTTGCATAATTTTGTATCTCAACTTTTGTTTTCTTTATCTTACCTATTCTTTCTTAATCCTCATCTTTGACCTTACATTACAAACTTTGTAAAGGCCTTTTTGATCCTTAGTTATGTGCTGTATACATCAGTGGAGAGAGAGATGAAGAATAACCCTATGTATTTGGGTCTGATGTGCATTTGTAGTTTTATAAACTTATCCAGGCTTGTACTTTATGAGTATATTTGGTCTTTCATTCATGTTTTTGAGAAGTCATTTATGTATGAAAGTTGCATGTGAGAGACGATGTGATAAATGGATTATGCATGTGTGATACTTTGAAATTAGATTGTGAAGCAGCTTCTGAGGATATGCATGATTTTTCATTACCCGGTGTTGTTAATTTTAAGTTCGTATATTGTTGGTTTTTAAATTTTTTTATTATTCTTTTTGTGTGTTTTGATCTTTTTCTTTCTTTTGCTTGAGGACAAGCAAAAGCTTAAGTTTAAGGGAGTGATGAACCTTTAAAAATTCATATTTTTACGGTTCAAATTCTGAATTTTCATCCTCTTTTAATCTCTTTGATTGAGTTTTGTTATCAAATTTTATTATGTTTTTAGTATTTTAAACTATATTCTTATTACGTGTTTTATTTGTTGTTGATAGGTAATTGCACATGAAGAAGACTGGACATTTGAACAAGTAAGAAAAAGATAAGAAAATTCCATTCAGTAGCTTAGCGCTTGAGCATTGGGTGCTCAATGGTTGAGCGCACAACTCCAAACTAATGTCCCAGTGCTTGAGCACTAGGAGTGGAGTGCCCGAGCTCGCAAAGCCTATACAGCCACGATAGTTTGATTTAGACAATGCTCAGGCACTGGATGGATAAATAGCAGCATTAACTTTTCTATAAATAGAAAAGTTACGCTAAATTGAACATATACTTGGACATACCGCAGTAGCCGTCAAGAGGCACAACCCTAGAGTGGTGTGGGTGTAATTAGGCTTGAAGATTATGAATTCTCTTCAACCTTCTCACCTATCTACAATGGAGTTTGTCATTTTCTTTTCTTTTCTTTATGTTCTTCTTTCTCCATGTATAACTAAATCTTTTTCGTTAGGGTGATGATGGATCTTGATATTTGAATGATATAAATTCTTTTATAGGTTTAATCGATGTTTTTATTTCATAATTTACATGTTTATCTCTTTTATTAATGTTTTTCTAAACCTGTTCAATTTGGGAATGATTTTTAGGTTGATGTATGATTTGAGAAAATTTGCATGAACCTAGAACTTGTGATAAACATCATAATTTTCACAATCACTAGGAATAGACGTTGTGAGTTGTGTGGTCTTTCTTTTAATTCCTTCATTTATGATAATGTCTTCTCTATTTAGGCTTAGACTAAGAGATTAGTTAATTCTAAATACTGTGAAGAGCATTAATATACTAAGGAATTGGATATTGATTAATTTTGAGAATTGACCATGAATCATTGAAATAAAACTTGATTAAACCAATATTTGAAAATTATATCAAAAGAATTCAAGTGAAGTCTAAACCCTAACACTTTAATTCCATTGTTATTTTTTTCACCCTTGATCTGATTTTTGATATTTCTAATTATTTTTTTGATTATTATTTTCTTTTATTTTTTTTAATAACTCTCACTTTTTGGTAGCTTAGATAGTGTTTATTTAACGAAATTAGTAATTGATAATATAATCCTCGTGGGGACGATACTCTTATTTACTCTTTATTACTTTAGCGATTCATTGCACTTTTCGATTTCATAACAGGGTCCATGGTCCCATACTTGTAAGTGAACATTCAACACCCTTTCTATAGTCTCTATCATGGTAACTTGAAGAAAAGTTAGGACAAGCATTTTAGGGATCCAATGTCCCTTCAATAGCCTTTATCCTGCAAGTTTGTGGCAGTCTGTGCCTGCTTGGGAGCGACTGCCTTCAATTTATTAGGAATTAAAGCTATTTTAATGACTAAAGCAGTTTTCTGCACTGTTTCCCAACTGCCCACTGTATCTGTGGCCAATCACAAGGGAGAAGCATTTAACCGTAGATTTGAATGTGTTATTAATTTACTTTTTTGGGAGCCAATCAGAGTGCATCATTCCGTTTATAAATAAAGAATGTTTGTAGTAGGGTTATCACTCGTTCCCTTCTTTTTTTCTCCAGCTATGTTGGAAGCTTGGTCTTTTTTAGAGAGTGGTATTTCTTTACTTCTTGTGCACGTGTTGAGGGCCATGTCCCTTTAAAAAAAATCTTCTGTTTCTTTCCAAAATCATTAAAGGTGATCCCTTTCTTTTCTACATATTCTTTTGGTGGAGGCTTTTTTCTTAAGGCATAGTTCAGTGAGGACTAAGTAACTACTCCACGTTGCTTGGTTAGCACACTTCTGGCCAGTAGAAGCCTCTCTTTCTAGGCATATGTAGCAAGATAATGAGATCCTACAACTCTTGGGAAGACCAATGGCTTCTGCTATAGTTCCTATAATGTGTAGAGTGGTTTCACTATTCTCCTTCCTCTGCCCACCTATGGCTTCATATGCCTTGGGTGTGAAGAGGTGTGAAGCCTTCTCCTCATGTTGGTCAACAAGGAATAAACATGTGTGGCATCTTAAGGAACTTTTGAAATGGTCGTGGTCAGTGCTTGATCATCACCAATACGCTCTAGGCTACCTTATTGGCTTCTTTTGCTATATATTCTTTTTTTTATTATTGTCATCCTTTTGAATAGAACCGATATCTGTGATCATTTTCACTTTCTTGGGGATCTAATGTCCCTTTAACAAACTAAATAAGTCTAGGATCCATATTCCCAAACATGCACACTTTCTAGTTGCTTTAGGGATCCAATGTCCCTTTAGCAAACTGATTATGTAATGCTTTAAAGATTCGTTGACATTTAGCAATGTGTGGTTGCTTTAGGGGTCTATTATCCTTTTAGCAAAGTTAGGTTACTTTAGGGATCCATTATTCCTTTAGCAATATTTGGTTGCTTTAGGGATCCAATGTCCTTTTAGTAATGATTAGTTGCTTTAGGAATCCAATGTCCCTTTAGAAATGATTTGGTTGCTTTGGGGATCCAATGCCCCTTTAGCAACACCTTGGTTGCTTTAGGGATTTGTTGTCCCTATAGCAATGATTTTACTGCTTTAGTCATCCTTCGTCCAAAATAAAATCTTTTATCGTAGAATCAGGGAGTTTGAGGTAAAAGAAGCTTTGAAGAGGATGGATAATGGAAAAGCGGTCGGATCGGATAATATACCTATTGAGGTATGGAAGTGTCTAGGAGAGAAAGGTATAAGTTGGATCATAAAACTGTTTAACGAGATAATGAAGTCTAAGAAAATGCCAAACGAATGGAGGAGAAGCACTTTAATCCCTATTTATAAGAATAAGGGAGATATACAAAACTGTGCAAATTACAGAGGAATTAAGCTTATGAGTCATACCATGAAGTTATAGGAAAGAGTAATTGAACGGAGATTAAGACAAGAGACTCATATTTCAGAGAATCAATTTGGTTTTATGCCTGGGAGGTCAACCATGGAAGCAATCTATCTTCTACGAAGATTAATGGAGAGGTATCAGAGGAAGCAAAAAGATCTACACATGGTTTTCATTGATCTGGAAAAAGCTTACGATAAGGTACCGAGAGAGGTCCTGTGGAAGGCTTTGGAGAAGAAAGGAGTTCGTATCGCCTATATTCGAGCAATCCAAGATATGTATGATGGGGCTAAAACTAGTGTGAGAACACAGGGTGGGGCCACAGAAAATTTCCCTATAACTATAGGATTGCACCAAGGGTCAGCTTTGAGTCCATATCTTTTTACCTTAGTCTTGGATGTGCTTACTGCGCATATCCAAGAGCTGGTACCATAATGCATGCTTTTTGTAGATGATATAGTCTTAGTTAGAGAGTCGAAAGAGGAAACAAATAGGAAATTAGAGCTATGGAGACGAACTCTAGAAGAACATGACCTTCGTCTAAGTAGGAGTAAGACGAAGTATATGGAATGTAAGTTCAGTAAGAGGTGTGTTAATGCTAGCTTAGCGGTGAAAGTTAGAGATCATACAATACCACAAGTCATATAATTTAGGTACCTTGGATCAATCATACAAATTGATGGAAAGATAGAGGAAGATGTAAACCATAGGATTCAAGCTGGATGGATGAAATGGAGGAGTGTTTCAGGAGTTATTTGTGATAAAAAAGTGCCTCTCAAGCTTAAGGGTAAATTTTACTGCACAGCTAAGGCCTGCGATGTTGTATGGTACTGAATGTTGGGCGGTAAAAAGCCAACAAGAGCATAAGATCAGTGTTGCGGAGATGAGGATGTTGCGTTGGATGTGTGGTTATACAAGACAAGATAGGATTATGAATGAATGCATTAGAGAGAAAGTAAGGGTAGCACCTATTATGGAAAAGATGGGAGAATCTCGCCTTGGGTGGTTTGGACATGTAAGGAGAAAACCCTTAGAAGTCCCTGTAAGAAGAGTAGATCAGGTAGATAATAGCCTAATAGCTAGAATTAGAGGAAGACCAAGAAAGACTATAGGTGAAACGATTAAAAAAGATTTAGATCTGAATAACATATCTGAAGACTTGGTTTATGATAGGGTACAATGGTGTCATTTGATCCATGTAGCCGACCCCACCTAGTGGGAAAAGGCTTAGTTGTTGTTGTTGTTGTAGTCATCCTTCATCCAATTGGCAATGATTTTGCTGCTTTAGGGATTCATTATCCCTTTAACAATGATTACACTAGGGTATTGGGAATGAATATAGAGTATTTGCTGAATTTTCTCTTTTCATTCATCAAGATTATTCTTTTATAGCTCTAAAGTGGTGGTAATAAAACTGAAAACTTGGATTAATTGTAGTACTTTTTCAAGTTGACGGCATTTCATGCCCTAGGTAGCTCTTTTCCTAACAAGTCAGTGATTTTGTAGGCTCCTTTATCAAGGACCTCCATTATCCAATAAAGGCCTTCCCAATTTGATAGAAGCTTCCTATCCTTTACATTCCGTCCTCCAATCTCTGCCATTGTGAGGGCGAGGTCTCCTTCTCTGAATTATCGTCCGAGGATTTTCTTATTATACATTAAAGAAATTTAGAGTTTAAAGGCAACTTCCTTTATGTGGGTCATACTTTGATTTTTTTTTCACTCAAATTGAGTTCTTCTCTTAATAACTGTCATTGGTCCTTTGGGAGAAATGTTTTCTTCTCCAACTCGATTCTCTGATCTCGATGGAAATCATTGCCTAGCAGCAATATATGAGCTTAAACGGAGTTTCCCCTACAGCTGAGTGAGGGGTTGTCTGATATGCCCACAAGACTTGCCCAAGCTGTTCCATCCAATCGCCCTTAGCATCCTCTAGTTTTCTCTTAAGTCTTTGAAGGATCACTCTATTGGTGGCTTTAGCTTGGCCATTAGCTTGGGGGTGCTCCACTGTGGTGAAATGTTTTTGTATCTTCAGGTTAGAGCACATCTCCCTGAACTTCTTGTCTGCAAACTAGTCTCATTATTTGTGACAATGGACTCAAGGATTCAAAACCTAAAAATGATAATTTTCAAGAACTGTTTTATTCTTTCTACAATAATGGTAGCAAAGGGGTTCTATTTCTATCCATTTAGTGAAATAATCCACGATAACTATTGGATACTTCAACTACCCAGGGGCCTATGGGAATGGTCCCATCAAATCTAGACCTTATTTGCAGAATGGCCATGGGACTGAATGGTAGATAGTTCTTCTGCTTGGTGTGCTCTGGATGTTTGTATACTTCTGGCACTTCAGTTTTACATATAGGACAAGGCATCCTCCATGATAGTGGGCCGGAAATACTTAGCTTGTAGGCTTTACTTGCTAAGGCTCTTCCTCTTAAGTGTCAGTCACAATACCCTTCATGGATTTCAGCCAAGACATATTCGACATCCTCAAGGGTGAGACACTTTAGCAATAGGAAGGAGAAGTCCCTGTGATGGAACTTGTCATCAAAAATCAAATACTAAGTTGCCTTTCTGATTACCTTTTTGGCTTTTGTTTAGTTAGGGGAGTTTGTTATCTTTGAGATTGGTGATGATGGGCTTTATCCAACTATTGTCATCTGTGATGGTCATTATTTGCTCTTCCTTCGAGATGCTTGGGTTGGGTAGCGTCTCTTAAGTCATGGACCTATTATTACTAGGGTTTTTTGTACTGGCCAACTTGGACAAAATATCTGCCTTGGAATTCTGATTTCTAGGAATATGGTCTATCTTCACCTCCAAGAATGCCTCAATGAGTTTCATTACTTTTGACAAATATTTTTGCAACTGTAGATCCTTAGCTTGGAAATCTCCCAAGATCTGAGATATGACTAATTGAGAGTCACTACATAGCCAGACTTTCGATGTTCCGAGATTCTTGGCCATAAGGAGCCCCACTATCATAGCCTTGTATTCAGCCTGATTATTCGAGATTAGGAACTTGAACCTTAAAGACTGCTCAAGGGTGACTCCGTTATCCTTTTCCAATATTATCCCCCCTCTGCTACCCTTGGGGTTTGATGCTCCATTGACATAGATTGTCCACTCACCTCCATGGACATGTAACAAGGGATGGGTGAATTTTACAACGAAGTCGGAGAGTGTTAAAGCTTTTACTACTTGTCTTAACTCGTAGCTTATACCAAACTCCAACAGTTCCACTAACCATGTTATCATTTGTCTCAGGCTTGTGGAGCACTTGTTGTATGGGTTGGTCTGTCCTTACCACCACATGATGACACTGGAAATATTATCTTAACCTTCTTACTGAAACGAGCAAGGAAAAAGCCAATATTTCTATTTTTTGGTAATGTACCTCGAAGCCTTACAGAACTTTGCTAACAAATTAGATTGGTTTCTAGCCTTCAAGAATTTCCTAAGCTAAAATTGAACTCACAACTTCTACTGACATTGAAAGGTCTAAAAACAAAACTTCTCCTTTTGTTGGTCTAGTTAAAATAAGGGGTGTTGCGAGAGTGCTTTTCAAGTTTTGGAAAGATTCTTCACACTCTGGTGTTCACTCGAAGTCTTTGCCCTTTTTTAGAAGTTTGAAGAAGAGGAAAGCTTTCTGAGCAGACTTGGAAATGAACCTGGTTAAGGTTGCTATCCGTCTTACTAGCTGTTAAATTTCATTCAGAGTATCGGGGCTTCTCTTGTTGATAATAGCCTAGAACTTGTCAGGGTTAGCTTCAATCCCTCTGTTCGTTAGCAAGGACCCTAAGAACTTTCTAGGTTGGACCTCGAAGGCACACTTCGTGGGGTTCAGCCTCATATTACGCTTTCTCAGTTATGAGAAAACTTCTTTAAGGTTATTTACATGGTTTCCTGTGTCTGAAGTTTTAACAATCATGTCATCAAAGTATACTTTCATGATCTTGCCCACCTATTCAAAGACCTTATTCATCATGCGTTGGTAAGTTGTTCTAATGTTTTTAAGGCCAAAAAGCACCACTTTGTAGCAATAGCTTGCGCTTTTGTGATTAAAGTTATTTTCTCCTTGTCCTTCGGATCCGTCAGAATCTAATTATAACCTGAATATGCATCCATGAAGGAGAGGAATTAGTAACCTGAGGATCCATCCACCAAGAACAAGATATCTGCCAAACTTTATTGGTCAATGGAGACCCTTTTAACCCTCGCATTTACCATTTTCACCGTAATCACCATGGGGTCATCTCCTTCTGGAATGATCCCTTCTTTATCCTTGTCCATGAAACTGATAACCGAAGTCCGGGATTCACTTTCGCGCGTTGACCTCGTTTTCCCACCTCCGACAAAGCCACTAGCAATAGTGTTAATGGTTCTCGTGACATCATTGTCATAACTGGTTTCTCTCTAGGGTGATGCTATCCTCTGTCCTCTAATGTTTACTATTAGTGGGGAACGTTCAGTAGGTGATGGAGAATGGCGTCATGGGCTTGGACTCCTTCTCTTTTCTTCCTTTCTCTAGTACTGGGGGATCCGTTCACCCTGGATCGTTGAACATAATATTATAGATGCTCATGCTAAATTAAGGTTTCTTTGGCATCACAAAGATCCAAACAATCCTTCGTGATGTGTCTATACCCGTGATGGTAGTTACAGTGCTAACTCTTATCTACTCATTCTCTCGGCCTCAGCTACTTAGGTTTCGGGAGATCATTAAGATCCATGGCATACACTTCTTACAAAATTGTGCTCCTGAGGATTCGAAGGGTAGTATAACCATCAAACTTGCCCGTGGTGGACCCCTAGGGCTCTTTTTTGGGCCATTGATCTCAACCTCTTTTTCCTTCTTCCGTGGTCTATCCCATTCTTTGTAGGCATCATTCATATCTTTTAGAGTTTCCTCTATATTGATGTACTTTGCGGAGTGCTATTTTCGCTCCTCTAGCATCTCTAGGCTCTTTTTAGCAATGACTTCACAACTCTCTATGCTTTAAACTGCCCATGATTGCATCATTGGGATGTCGTGGTTGAAGTCACGGACCTCCAAACAGGCCCTGTTAAATCTATACATATAATCATAGAGAGTCTCATCTTTCCCTCACCCTTATACTAAACAGACTTTAAGTGGTTTTGGGATGAGTCTTACTCATTACAAATTAAGTAAGGAAACTATGTGTCAATTCATCAAAGTTGTTAGTTGATTATGCTGGTAAGGCAGTAAATCATTTCTGGGTAGCTTTCTTGAGGGTACATAGGAAGGCACGATATTGTATGGGGTCGATGCCTCCCATGAGCAGTATAGAGGCTATAAAAGCATCTACGTGCTCTTGAGGGTTTGTAGACCCAACATATGCTTCAATGGCAGGAGGCTTAAAGCTTTTTAGTAGTTGTACCCCAATAATGAACTCCAAGAATAGGTAACTAAAATTATAATGGGTCCTATACTAGTGCACGAGGCCAGAGGCGGCGAAAGGCTCATGCTTTCTTTGCTGTTCACAGAGAGAGCAGGGCTATTCCATAACATGTGGTTGTACAACTACCCAAGCTTCGTGTTCCACATCGTCCTCAGCATCTTTTTTAGTTACGCATTCCCGGCTTCCATTCAGGGCTTGTAAAACTTCTCTTAGCTAGTCTTGCTAATGGTTAAGCATGACATATAACTGTTGGTTGGTAGGACGGGGTTAGGTGCTCGTTGCTCTTGTAGGACTGGAGGAGGAGCTTGCTGAGTTGGGGTAGAGCTTGGTGTTGTTGAGTAGGTTGCTCCACCTTTTGGACGATAGAACAAAGGTGTTGAGATGTGGCTGACCTTCTAGGTGTAACAGAGGTTTCAGCTCCACCCCTCTACTCCTGGTTCGTCGTTGTTCGCTTCTTGGTAATGACCATAATAAAAATGTGGGAGTAATACATTACCAATTCCTCACAAATGGTGCCATTGTTCTGTCTTGGTGCTGCCAAGCTACTTAGACTAGAACCAACTTCTTGTTGAGTAGTCCTCAAGCTTGGAGGTCTTGGAAATGGGGGTTAGGTACCTACAAAGACACTCCAATGCTCAAGTTAATATAGTGTGCTAGGTTTTACTAGAAGCAGGAAAAGATGCTTACTGTCACCTTTAATGATACTATTTATAGTGGGAATATCTTTAGCGGTTGGTAGCATGCAGGGAAGTTTGTGCCCTAAAAGGACCCTAAGTTCTGGGCCCACTTTAGCACACTTGTTGGCGTCCCATTGCTCCAACTAGGATAACCCTACTACATAAGGTCTCAGGTCCCTCTTCTGTTGTCAATGGGCTTGGCTTTTAGAGGCCCAAAACTTCAGGATGAATCATTACTAAACCTAACCCAATCTTTTAAGGCCTGAAGAATATTAAACCTAAACCTCATTAAAAAGTCACATGCTAGTCATGTGACCACATATTACGTAGAAAAACACTTTAAATTCAAAATAAAACAAATTGAAATCAATAACTTAAAAATAAAACATTAAATAAACAACCATTGCATCATTCGCCCCCTCTTGAAAAGAGACCAACATTTGAAGCAAAAACCTTAGAAACTCAACATATATTTTAGAATCAATCTTATGCAATTCATCTTCTTGCACCCAAGTATTTTCAATGACAAGCTTACCCAATATTTAAGTAAAAAATATCGATACTGGGATCCATGCCTTGACTTCACCTCTTTCACATCAAGTGCCTCCTGAATAACATCTTTTTATATTATGGGTAAACTACTATCCTGCTTTGCAACAGGAGTTACTTCCTCGTCATATCCCTCAAAAAGATACAAGTCTACTACATTAAAATGGTCTGATTTGTAGCTTAGGAGACAACTTTATTAGGTAAGCATTAGAGTTGATTTTCTTTAGCACCACATAACCTAGATTTCCTGGGTTTTAGCTTATGAAAAGAACCCTTAAGAACACGTTCCCACCTTATATGTACTAGTACCATATCACCCTCTTCAAACTCCTTAGCTCGTTGGTGCTGGTTAGCAGTAGCTGCATAAGCCTTATTGTTGGCCTTTAAATCTTTACTGACCTCTTTATGAACTTGCTGAATATGCTTAGCGAATACCACTCCATCATCACTCACTCTAGCTTCTGGTGGCAACGACACTAAATCAAGCACATATTACGACTTTAGACCATATACAACTTCAAATGGAGTCTTTTTTTATGGTCTAATTGAATAGATTATTCTGAGCAAATTATGCCTGTGGTATAACAAAATCCCAAGACTTCATATGATTCCCAATAAGACACCTTAACAAATTTCCCAAACTCTAATTTACTACTTCTGTATAACCATCAATTTATGGATGGGAAGTGATAGACACAATTTTTATACATTAGTTAACCCTCATATTTAGTCTCGTAGACCTTTTATGTGCTTAATTGATTAGTCTTAGCCACATTTTATAAGTTTGGGCTCAAATTAAACTTAATTGTATTTTTTAGCATTATTGAGAATTTTACATTATTTCTATATTTTGGACATAACTTGAGTTCTAAACATCTAAAAATTATGAATTTTACCTTGTAAGAAAGCTTAGCGAAATCTCTACAACTTTGATGAAAAGCTCGAAGGCTGAATTGGATTTCTAGTGGATCAGATTGGGCCTGAAAGTCAGAACAAAGATGTTATCACTGGAACCTGGATGATATGCAAAGATTGGGCTATATGGAATTGATACTAGTGCCATTAGAAAGCTAAGACATAGATCGTCAACTCTTAAGAGACCATTTATCAAAATTATAATGTTTTGATGGTGTTTTCACCCTTTGAAGTTGGCTGCCAGGTCTAAAGAGCTGTTAAGAATATTCTAGGCATAATTCTCTCATCCTAAGCTCAAATTAGGAAAAGTAGGTGTCTAATTAAAACTAAGATAAAGAGGATTAACCCTAAGCTAAGGGCAAACTAAGATTTTTAATTTTAGAGATAGTTATTTCAGCAGCAGCAGCAACCACGAAGCAATCCTAATTTTCTCTTAGCCACTCTTGCTTGCACTTTCTCTCTTCATTTCTCTTCCTCTCCCTTCTCTCTAGGTTTCTTTCTTTTCTTTTTTTCTTTTCTCCCATCCATGGAGGGCTAGAACCTTATATCAATCCTAGGGATTAATAATCTTGATGTTTAATTTTGAGATCTTATTTAATTGTTCTACATTTAATTGTTAATCAAGTTTCTCTTCTACCTCTTTTGATTTTAATTGAATCTAGATTGAATTGCTTAATTTGTTTTGATTTTGATGTGATAATTTCATAATTACCACGTGTTTAATGAGAATTACAGAGACTAAACAATGCATCAAAGGTGTTTGATGGATTGTTTAGCTTGGTTAAGTTCCGGGTTTTAGGTTAATTTAGGATTAGATGAGTACTTAATTCATTTAACCTTGATTAATTAAATCCTAGATGCTTATCTAGTAGAGAATTCATGGATCATCTTAAGGCTTCTTGATGTAATCTAAGACTAAGAATCTAATTAGCAATTCAATGGATTCCTAGTGATCAATGATGGATTAAATTTAAGATTAGTTTATTTCCTTGGATTGGTTGTTTACTTAACTCTGTTACAATTTTTAATTACTTTTCATTTAATCAATTTTGTAACCTTTCCCCCTATTAATCTCTTAATTTGACTATTAAATTAGAGTGATCTAAAGGCTCGACCTGGTTGTGCCTTATACTACAATTAATTATGTGAATTGACTTACAAATTAATATAATTCAATAGTCTCGACAGCAATCAAATTTTGGAGTCATTGCTGGGGATCATTCTGAGTTTAACCAATCGTATTAGGAGTATAATTAACTAATAACCTTTCACTAACCCATATTTCCCTTGTTTCAGGTAGTTTTCAGCACAATTGTGGTCCTTAAGTGCAAGAATAAGTGTACGACCCAAATCATATCTGATTGAGCTATATTTTAGTAGGTGAGTAAAGTACATTATTGAATGTCTTTTTATACTATTTGATCTTATCAAGACCTTGCTTAACCCCTAACACTTTTGTCTGATCTATTTTTTATCATTTTCAGTAGAATTAGGCTATTTTCTAGATTTTTATACGGACAAACCATCTCAAAATGGCCTGAAAATCGGTTAATTGAAAAAAAAAAGTGTGTTCTACAAGGCTTATTACTTTGTTGTGAGAACCACCCTATCTCGGCCAAATCCCATCGTTTAGACCACTTTTCCATTTTGTAAGATTTTTTATTTTATTTTTTAGTACCATTTTTTAGTAGTTTTCACCCTGTGATGGTCCCATAATTTTTAAAATTGTGTATATAGGGTAACTAGTGTTATTTTGGTAGAATTTTAGTGTTGTCCAGTCCATTTTGTATCTCTTATGTTTTTGCACTTTTGCATATTGTATGACCAGGTCTTCTAGTAATCATTTGCTTGACATTGACCCTGATATGGAGAGGACCTTGCATACACTTAATAGAGCTCATAGGCATAGTGAAATGATAGTTTCTAAAATTAAAAGTGACATTGAAATTGAAACTGAACCTAAGAATATAAGTAATACTGCAACTATGGCTGATAATACTGAAACTGAATATAAAAATACAAATAACACTACAAACATAGCTGATAATATGCATAATAGGACTCTTGAGGAACTAGCAGCACTTGATGTAAATTACCAACCTTTGTGCATTCAATATCCTAATTTAAATGTTGATTTTGAATTAAAATATGGATTGATACACTTGCTGCTAAAGTTCCATGGACTTATAGGTGAGGACCCCTACAAGCACTTGAAGGAGTTCCATGTGGTGTGCTCTACCATGAAACCATAAGGTATTCCTGAAGAACACATCAAGCTCAGAGCATTTCCATTTCCAATGCTGATGTAGCCAATGACTGGCTCTACTACATTCCACCTGGCTCCGTGATAGGTTAGAATGATATGAAGAGACTATTCCTACAGAAGTTCTTCCCTACTTCAAAAGCTGCTACCATTAGGAAATATATATGTGGCATAAGGATATTATCGGGAGAAACTCTGCATGAGTATTGGAAGAGATTCAAGAAATTGTGTTTAAGTTGTCCTCATCACCAAATTAGTGACTAGTTGCTAATCTAATATTTTTATGAGGGACTTTTGCCCATGGATAGAAGCATGGTAGATGCTGCCTCTAGAGGAACTTTAGTGGATGAAACTCCTGCTGCAGCAAGAGATTTAATAACAAACATGGTAGTAAATGCATAATAATTTGGCACATGAGTCATACTTCAACCAAAGGAGTCAATGAAGTAAGGGTTTATGATGCTGATCAACAGAGAATTGAGAACAGATTAAGGGAGTTGACCTCCTTATTTAGGCAACTAGCATTAGGATAAAGGAAAATTCAGTCCCTAGCAAAACTTTGTGGAATCAGTTCCTTGCCAGATCACCTAACAGACCAATGTCTTGAACTCCAAGAAAGTAGTGAAGTAGTTTATGGCATCTTTCTTGGAAGACCATACTAGCAGCAGCCAAAGTATAAACTTTATTCTAACACATATAACCCTGGATGAGAGATCGTCTCAATCTATGGTATGGCAACATTTCTGGAAAATTTCAATAGCAGACCAAATATAATGCAGCAAGCCTAACTAACCAACAGTTTCAACAACCAGTGAAACAGCCTATGCAGCAAAGTAGCAATTCAGAACCTAGCTTGGCAAACTTTGTGAAGCAGTTAGCAACCAATAACCTTCTGTTTCAATAGAGAACCGAGACCACCATTCAGAACTTGGAGACTCAAATTAGTTAACTTGCAACTTCTATAAATGAGTTGAAGACTCAAGGTTCCAATCAATTGCTTTTCCAAACAATTAAAAATCCAAGAGGCAATGTGAGTGGTATAACCTTGAGAGGTGACAAAGAAGTTAGTGGTCTAACCCAACTCTAACCAGAGATTGTGCATTAGGATTATGCAAAAAAATAAAATCTAGCAAATCAGAATTTTGTAAAATATTGAATACAACATAATATAGAATATACAGAGAATTCGAAGAAAATCAAAAGTTAATAAAAAAATCTACAGAAAAATCTACTCTCAGCATTCCTCTTCCTTTTCCTAACAAAATGACTCAATCAAAGAAGATAGATGAAACTGAATTGAACAGGGAGATTATGGAAACCTTTCAAAAGGTAGAAGTCAATATACCTCTCCTAGAAGCAATAAAGCATATTCTGAAGTATGCAAATTTTTTGAAAGAATTTTGCACTCACAAGAGGAGGTTGAAAGGAAATGAGAAAGTGAGTATAGGAAGAAATGTTTCTGCCTTGATGCAACCAAATATGCCTCCTAAATGCAAGGATCCTGGAACATTCACCATTCCTTGCACAATAGGAACAAGAAGTTTACCCATGCAATATTGGATTTGGGTACCTCAATTAATATGATGCCAAAATCAATTTATGAATCTCTACAAATTAGAGAGTTGAAATCAACCGGAGTTATCATTCAGCTAGCAAATAGGAGCACAACTCATCCTGCAGGAGTACTTAAGGATGTTTTGGTAAGGGTAAATAATTTAATATTCTAAGCAAATTTTTATGTTCTAAACATGGCAGATGAATTTGAATCTAGTCAACCCTCACTGATTTTAGGTAGATTTTTCTTGAAAGTTGCAAAAACTAAGATTGATGTGCATGTTAGTACCTTTTTCATGGAATTTGGGGATAACATAGTTCAATTTATTATCTTTGATGCCATGAAATATCCCTTAAAAGTGCATTATGTTTTTCAATTAGATGTCACTGATTTGCTTGTTGATGATATGAATATTGATATGGTAGTTGAGTTTCCTAGAATTATGAGATTTCTAATTAGTGTTGATTTTTCTAGATGTTCTATTTTTGTTTGTGATGAGACTAGTATATGTGCTGCATGTTCTAAGATTTCTGCATATATAGGATATGGCACTGCATGTTCTGAATGTTTAGATATTACAGGATATGATGATGCTATTTTGGTATAATGTACATATATTGCAAGTGACGTTGTAGTTAAATCAGCAAAATTGGTTTCTTCGACCAGATTGATACCTTCATTGCAGCAACCACCTACCCTTGAGTTAATGTCTTTACTTAAACATTTGAAGTATGTGTTCATGGAAGCAGAAGATAAGCTACTAGTGATAATAGCAAATAATTTGTATCCTGAATAGGAAGAGAAATTGTTGCAGATCTTGAGACAGCGCAAGAAAGCCATTGGATGGATGCTTGTAGACATTCTTGGGATTAGCCCCTCCACATGCATGCATCGGATTTTATTGGAGGAGGAAGCCAAACCAGTGAGGTAACCCTAAAGAAGATTTAACCCTCTAAGAAAGAAGTGAGCACACTATTGTCAGCTAGCATCATTTACCCTATTTCAAATAGCAAGTGGGTGAGTCATGTGCAAGTAGTTCCCAAAAAGACTGGGATGACTGTTCCTCACTAGAGTACAAAATAGCTGGAGTGACTGTATTGATTATAGGAAGCTCAACCAAGTCACTAAGAAGGATCACTTTCCTTTGTCCTTCATTGATCAGATATTGGAGAGGTTGGCTGGTAAGTCACACTATTGCTTCCTAGATGGATTTTCAAGCTACTTTCAGATTCACATAGCCTCGGAAGACCAAAAGAAGACAACCTTCACCTGCCCACTTAGCACGTTTGCTTACAGGAGGATGCCTTTCGGGCTTTGTAATACCCTAGGTTCATTTCAACGACGTATGGTGAGCATTTTCTCTAACTTGTTAGAACACTGCATGGAAGTTTTTATGGATGACTTCACAGTTTATGGATCTTCTTTTGATGCATGTTTAGATAGCCTTACTAAGGTGCTTGATAGGTGCATTGAGAGATATCTTGTACTTAATTTTAAGAAATGTCATCTCATAGTAAAACAAGGTATAGTCTTAGGGCATGTAGTTTCTAGCAAATGCATTGAAGTATATATAACAAAGATTAATGTTATTACCTATTTACCCTACCCTACTTGTGTGAGGGAAGTGCTTTTCTTTCTTGGTTATGCAGGGTTCTACAAGTATTTCATCATGGACTTTAGCAAAATTGTTCTTCCATTGTCCAAGCTTCTTCAAAAAGAAGTAAAGTTCAAATTTGATGAGCATTACAAGAAGGCATTTGATTAGTTGAAGAAGAACCTGACTTTTTATCTCATTATTCAGCCGCCAAATTAGGAGCTTCCTTTTGAGCTAATGTGTGACACCTCCAACTTTGCAGTTAGCGTCATCCTTTCTTAACAATTTGGCAAGCAACCTCATCTGATATCTTATGCCTCTCGAACTTTGGATTTTGTCCAAGCCAACTACACCACCACTGAAATGGAGCTTTTAGCCATTGTTTTCACTTTAGATAAATTTCATTCCTATCTGTTAGGCACTAAAGTGATTGTTTTCTGATTATACAGCATTGAAGTTTCTCCTGAAGAAATCTGAGGCAAAGCCTAGACTCATTCGGTGGATGTTGCTCTTACAAGAACTTGACATTAAGATCAAAGATAAGAGTGGAGCAGAGAATTTAGTGGTAGATCATTTGAGCCGAATCCTACAAGCAATGGACACTATTCCTATTCGAGAAACCTTCCCAGATGAGTAGCTTTTCAGCTGCAAGGTAAAGACCCTTGGTATACTAATTTAGTGAATTATTTAGTTACATCTGAGTTACCTACTTATTTTAAGAAGCATCATATTGATAAGCTTAAGAGTGAGGCTAAATATTACGTATGGGATAATCCTTATTTATGGAGAATGTGTAATGACCAAGTGATTAGACGTTGTGTGCCTGATTATGAGTTTCAGTCTATTTTACATTTTTGTCATACCCTTACATGTGGTAGTCACTTTGGACCATAATGCACTGCTAAGAACATTTTAGACTCTGGATTTACTGGCCCACCTTGTTTCATAATGCTTATAGTTATTGTAAGAAATGTGAATAATGCCAATAGACAGGTAACATTTCTCATAGGAATGAGATGCCTCAACAACCATTATTATTTTGTGAGATATTTAATTTGTAGGACACTATTTCATGGGTCCTTTTTCCAATTCCTTTAGTTTTGTTTACATTTTGGTAGTTGTTGATTATATACCTAAGTGGGTGGAGGCAAAGGCCACTCGAACTAATGATTCTTTTGTTGTTTTAGACTTTGTCAAGTCTCACATTTTCTGCACGTTTGGAGTTCTGAGAGCTATAATCAGTGACCAAGTCTCCTATTTCTGTAATAAAAACATGGAAACATTGTTGAAGAAATATAGTGTGATGTATAAGGTTTCAAATCCTTACCATCCACAAACCAATGGGCAAGCTAAAGTTTTGAACAAGAAGTTGAAACAAATATTAGAAAAAACAGCCCAACCGAATAGAAAGATTAAAGCAAAAAGCTTGAGGGTGCATTATGGGTGTATAAGACTACCTTCAAGACACCTTTAGACATGTCTCCCTATAGGATAGTCTTTGGCAAGGCATGCGACCTTCCAATGGAGATTGAGCACAAGGCCTATTAGGCGGTAAAGAAGTGTAACTTTGACCTAAACCAAGTCGGATCCCAAAGAAAACTCCAACTCTAAGAACTTGAAGAGCTTTGGTTAGAAGCTTATGAAGACTCCTGGATTTACAAAACGAAGACCAAAGCCTTCCATGATAAGATGATTACAAGAAAAGAATTTGTGATTAGTCAAAAAGTTCTCCTTTATAATTCTCGCCTCTAGCTCATGCTCGGCAAGCTTCGTTCTAGGTGGCTATGGCATTTTATAATCACTAAGGTTTTTCCTTATAGTGCAGTGGAAATCACAAGTAAGGCAACTAACAAATCTTTTAAAGTCAATGGACATTGCCTCAAGTAATTCTATGAGGAAGCTCAAGAGGACATAGTGGAGGACGTTCACTTGCAAGCGGCCATTTACATCACTTGATAAAGATGTTCTTCCTTCTATCCTTTTTTTTTACTTGTCCTAAATTTGTTGATGATATTAATGGGATATTGATGATTTGATATTTTGGAAGCTTTACATTGAGAACAATGTAGAATTTAAGTGTAGGGAAGGAATTTACATTTTGTTTACTATTTCTGTTTTAAATTCTATTTTTCTATTTTGTTATATTATTGTTTCTATTTCTATTTTTGTTTTAATTTTTTTATTTTTTGTTTTTGTTTTCCATTTTAATTTTATTGTTATTATTTCTATTTTTGTTTTATTTTGTTGTTGTTTTCTATTTTGTTTCAAAATACTATTTCTATTTTCAAATTCTGATTCTGTTTTATTTTTAAAATCTATTTTTTTGTTTTGAAAAAAATATAAATATATATAAGAAAGTGTGTTTTTAATTGTTTTTCAATGAAATTTTGAGATTTGTGAATGTTATGAGTATGCATTAATTGAAGTTAAAGGTTTATAACATAAGTGAATAAATTGTCTTTCATCTTAAGATTAACTAGTTTGGTAATGAAAATTAAATTAGTAGATTGAGTTTAATAGAAGCATACCTTGTGAGACTTCGAGCCTTTTAATGAATAAATTGAGCATTTATGTCATTCTCTTCTTTCTTATGTGACTTTCACTCATGGAATTTGTTACTCTAGAGCTTGCTAGCTACATTTTCACATGTATACATGAATATGATTGAGACATTTTTCTTGAATTAGCTATTTTATCCAAATAGCTAACCTTGCATATTTTTCCTTGATTAACCCCCTTAAACTTATTTGACCATTCCTTATTTTTTAGTTCATTATATGTCTAAATGAAAAATCATATTTTTACCTAACCTTAGGGAATAGGAGAGCATATACATTGTCATTGGAAGAGTTCTTGAATAAGTGTAGGTGTGTGCTAATTAGTGTGCAAAATGTTTAGTGAAAAAAGAAACAGTGGCCAATTGAAAAAAAATGAAAAATTAAAAAAAAAGAATATGTAAAGAGAATTTGCACTGTATGAATTTAAGTTAAACTTTTATGCTTATTATTTGAACTCATCCCCAATGTTCTTTTATTCCCTTTGGTATTTAACTTGGCATCTCTTTATTATTCTCCTTTCTTACCTTGACCCCATTATAACCTTCCATCAAGTCCTCTTAATTTGTTTATGCATGTGTTTTGAGTAGTGGAGAAGTAGAAGATAAACAAGCTTATGGTAGCGCAAATTTTCATTGGTTGAATTAAGTGAAATACTTACTTTCTAAACACTTGAGGGACTGAGAGTGTATCTTTTGAGGTTCTATCATTCTTGATTTATGCTTTTCAATTAAAGTTACTTTCCTTGTTACTCTCAATTGAAGCTTTGATTGTTCTTCTTGCTTATGGACTTTTGTATTCTTGAACATCATTGAAAAGTGAGTTTTTTAGAAATTTTAAATTTTGAATTTGTGTTGTTGTTCCTTGTTCCCTAGTATTGAATTTCTAGTTTTGTCCGAGAGTGCAAAAGCTAAGTGTGGAGGAATTTGATGAACATAATTTTTATACATTAGTTAACCCTCATATTTAGTCTCTTAGACCTCTTATGTGCTTAATTGGTTGGTCTTGGCTACATTTTATAATTTTGGGTTCAAATTGGGCTTAATTATATTTTTTAGCATTATTGGAAATTTTATATTACTTCTATATTTTGGGCATAACTTGAGTTCTAGACATTTAAAATTTATGAATTTTAATTTGTAGGAAATCTGAGAGCATGCTTTACAACTTTGATGAAGAGCTCAAAGGCTGAATCAGATATATAGTGGGTTAAACTGGGCCTAGAAGTCATAATAGAGATGATGTCACTGGAACTTAGACAATATGCAAAGATTAGGCCATGATTTGGGTTGTAGGAGTCATATGGAGCTAATATCGGTTCCATTGGAAAGCTGAGACACAGATCTTCAACTCTTATAAAGACCACTTATCAAAACTATAATGTTTTGATGGTGTTTTATCCCTTTGAAATAAACTAATGGGTTTAGAGAGCTGCTAAGAACATTTTGGGTATAATTCTCCCATCCTAAGCCCAAATTAAGCAACTTAGGTGTCCAATTAAAAGTTAAGAAGAAGAGGATTAACCTTAAGCTAAGGGCAAACTTAGATTTTTAATTTTAGAGATAGTTATTTAAGCAACAGCAACAACTTCGAACCAACCTTAATTTTCTCTTAGCCGCTCTTACTTGCACTTTCTCTCTTTATCTCACCCTTTCCCTTCTCTCTAGGTTTCTTTCTTTTCTATTTTTTTCTCTCCCATCCATGGAGGGATAGAACCTTTTATCAATCTTAGGATTGATAATCTTGATATTTAATTATGAGATATTGTTTAATTGTTCTACATTTAATTATCAATCAAGTTTCTCTTCTTCCTCTTTTGATCTTGATTGAATCTGGATTGAATTGCTTAATTTGATTTGGATGTTAATGCAATAATTTCATAATTACCACGTGTTTAATGAGGGTTACAAAGACTAAGTAATGCATCAAAGGTATTTGATGGATTGTTTAGCTTGGTTAAATTCTAGGTTTTAGGTTAATTTAGGATTAGATGAGTGCTTAATTCATTTAACCTTAATTAATTAAATTATAGACGCTTATCTAGTAGAAAATTCATGGATCATCTTAAGGCTTCTTGATGTGATCTAAGACCAAGAATCTTATTAGCAATTGAATGGATTCCTACTGATCAATGATAGATTAAATTCAAGATTAGTTGAATTCATTAAATTGGTTATTTATTTAATTCTGTTACAATTTTTAATTACTTTTTATTTAATTAATTCTGCAACCTTTTCCCCCTGTTAATCTCTTAATCTAACTGTTAAATTAGAGTGATCCAAGGGTTCGACCCAGTTTTGCCTTATATTACAAGTAATTAAGTGGATCGGCTTACAAATTGATATAATTTGATAGTCTCGACAGCTATCAGAAAATGCTAGAATGCTTCAATTGAGTCCCAAGTCTCCTCTATAATGATCTCCAGAAGTGGCTTATGAATCTTACATCCCTGTTGGAGATAATAAAAGTAGGAACACCATGTGATCTTAGCATTTTACGAAAGAACAACTCAGCAGTATAAGAAGCATCAACAGTTTTAGAGCATGAAATGAAGTATGCCATCTTTGAAAATTGATCTACCACAACAAATATGGAGTTGTCACTTTTGAGGTCTATGGAAGACCTAAGACAAGATCCATGCTCAAACGGATCCATGACACTTTTGGTTTAGGAAATAGTATATATAACCTTGTATTTTGTGAGCTTCCCTTGCCAAATTGGCAAGTTGAACACATCTTCACTAATTTGTCCTCATCCTTAAACATCTTGGGCCAATAATTAAGGTGGAAACAACACAAGAAGGGGGTTGAATCATGCTTTCAACTTTCTCTACTTTTTCTGCAAACTCAAAAGCTTATCAAGTTTCTTAACTTGGATGTATAAATAGTTAGAATCAAAAGCATAGATAGTTGAGATAGATTTCCAAAAGTGATCAAAACTAATCTTAAAAGAACCATAGAAACTCCTCTTTTTAACTTTGAAAAATAAGTTTATAAATTAGAAGATACATAACCAGTAAACAATAGATATAAGAAATTTAAAGAGAATAGTTTAAGAAGCAGCACATAGGAATTTTTATTGGTATGACCAACCACTCGCTTGTAAGCTCCAAAACCCTTTCGTGTTAATGTTTCTTATAATGGTTTTGATGCTAAAAAACTATTTTGAAAATATTGATTTATTGCTCTAATATTCTTAAGTGGATTAATGCACTTCTGTGGTGGTTCCTTTGAATTTGTTATGTGCAGACTTGAAAATTATGCATAAGAAAGATCACGGGATGGCTGGAACAACTTAAGAAAAATCATTGAAGACTTGAGAAAGTTCCTAGACAACATGAGAAAGATCCAAAAGAACCTAAGAAAGTTGGTTCATGAGAAAGTCTTGAGAACATTCATATCAAGATGTATGAAGACCGAAGAAATCTTCTAGAATATATTTGGAGAATGAAAGATGTTAGAAGAGCATGATTTCTCACTTACAATGTCAAGCACATATCAAAAAAATTAGAAAAAATCTACTTGAGAAGATTGAATACTTTAGAAAGTCAGTTAAAAATGTTCAAGCTAAGAACAGTCATGAAGAACCTTTCTCAAACTAGTTAAGGACAAACCTAGAAAGCAAAGCTAATGAAAATGATTGAGATGAAGTATATATTATCAAGCTGCAAAAGGTGAAAGATAAAACTCAAAATGATCAATAGGAGATGAGAAGCATCATGATAAAAGATCAAAATAGGTGCTTACAAGCTGAGAAAGGTTGAATGCAAGATGAAAAAACTTGAAGTCTTTTTGAACAAGATTACAAGCCTAAAAGAGATAAGATGTGTAAAGTCTACTTTGAAGAAATCAAGTCCAAAAGGATGAGTTGAAAGATTCCATCCAAGTATAGTGAAAGTTGAGCCTAGTTGAAGTTGAGAAAGGTCAACTTGAGAAAGTTCGAGTTGAGAAAGTTCAGTGCCAGTATCCTTCTCAACTATCAGTAAAGCAAAAACACATGCAAAAAAGTGTTGTAACTGCTAGTGAGGGCTAGTTTCCATGTGGAATCACTTGTAACTTGTTTCTAATGGCTAGAAACATATTTCTAACTATAAATTTGACCTACCCATGAAGATTAATAAGAGCTTTGCATGTAGATTATATTAAAAAGTCATATTTGAGTTCATACTATGTTTTATGCTCTCTTTGAGAGAAGACTTATGTTTTAGATCTTAGAAGTTAAGAGCTACTTAGCTTAAAAGAGATAAACACTCTTTGAGTGATTAGAGAGCCTATCCATACACAAACAACCATTCAATCTTTGTATCGTTGATCCAATAATGATAATAGGTGTGAGTTAGTAGGTTGTACTAGAAATTTGTGCAAGTTTGTTGTTGAATTAGCTTGGAGAGGCGAGGTCACCCAAAGAATTGCCTTCTAGCTTGGAGAGGTTGTGTCATTTAAAGAGTACTCATGCTCTAACTTGGAGAGGCAGTGTCATTCAAAGATTACTCAGATTTTTAGCCTAAAGAGGCTATCCTAAAGAATACTTGTACTCTTATCCTGGAGAGGCTGTGTTATTGAAATAATACTTATATATGGTTGAAATTCTCCATAAGGAGTTAGGGACTAGACGTAGCCCACGTGATTTAGGGTGAACTATTATAAATTGCTTATGTTAAGCTCTCTCTTCCCTCATCTCATTTACTTTACTTGTTCTAATATATTTGTACATCTATCCTGTGAGTTTATGCAAGTTATGATATAATGTTTTTTAAAGTTTTATCACATTTTATCTTTTATTCTTGTGTGATCATTTCAAATATGTTAAGTTGAGATTTGTTAGTCAAAATTTAAAGTTTCTTTCTTAGACTTACTTAACTAACAAAAGTCTTGAAACTCGACCTTCCATTAGTTAAATCATTGTAAAATTCATCTATGAGATGTTGTTCTAAGTTTAAAAGTTTAAAAACTATCTTGGAAAGTGTTTTTGAATTAAATCTCTGATTTATATAGCTTTGCATATAATTTGATCAAGTTAAGAAAGTTGAACCTTCTCAACTATAACTTGTGTTATTTGTGGACTTTCTCAACCCCAAGTTATTAGACTTGAGAAAGGTATTTGTCGTTATAGAATTTATCAAAGGATTAAAGAGCACAATTTCACCCCCTTCTTGTGCTTTTATTGAATTCATTGCCTACGTCTAGTCCCCAGCAAACTACCAGGATTTTTATATCACAAATATTCTTTCTTCCACCGTAACTTCTCAAAGCTAGATTAAAATTAGTCTTTGATCAACCCTAGCCTCTTCAAGCTAGACTATCACAATGATCACTAACAGGTCAAGGTTACAAAGATTTGGATAAGTGTTTAGGATTTCTCACAACACTCAAAGTGAATCTAAGCAATTGAGTACAAAGGTTTACTACTTGACACTAAAGAGAAATATTCAGAAGCTACACTGAGTGTAAAAATTGAGTTCAGAAGAGTAGAATAGAGATTTAGAAGGCAATCAAAAGTTTGGCAATATAATAGTGCTTCTTCTTCATTTCATTTCTAGACCCTTGGTATTTATAGATTTTGAAAAGTAATAGTTGTCCAGGTTCAAATGGTCTTCTACTAAGAGGACAATTACCATTTTCTTGTCTTGTAGCGACAGGTAGCTTTTCTCAGAGTTTTATCCTTTTCCAACAATAAATAGAAGTTTCCAGCTTCAGATGTCCTCTAGAGTTGATCTTTCTGATCTTTGGTTTCTTCTTCTCTTTTGAAGTTTCAAAGATTCTCATGTTCCTTCTCTTCTAGGTTTAGAACTTGTATGCTTCAAATTTAAGAACTTCTCCTCTAAGATTGAAACTTGTATACTTCTTTACAGAGTGTTGCATTTGCCTTCTTATTCAAGCACGATGATTCCTTTCAATCTTCTGACTAAGACTTTGAAAATTTTGTTGAGTCTAGATACTTCTAATATATGACAAGAATACTTATGTTCTTTTAGAAGGCTTTGACCTTTGACATAGAGTTTGTCTTTTGAGATTGAAGTACCGTGAATCATCTTTTTTCGTTCATCTCAACTTGATAACACTTATATACAAATATTCATTAGAGAATTCAAAGAAAATATAAGTTTATTAATCATCAAAACTTTGAAAGGTCTAAAGACTTCACAAGTGCTTAAGATTTTAGAAGGGTTTTGGAGCTTACAAATAATAGCGATCTACCACCATCTCTGTAGTTTTATCTCTACCAAAATGTCCTCCTAAATCATTCCCATGGAGTTCTTTGAAGATTTGCTCTTATAAAGACCCCTCTAGAATGCATAGTTTGTTGCCTTTAAATAAATATCCATCGTGTAACCAAAGAGGTAATTTTTTTTAGCCAAATGACCCCAACAATTCTCCCAATATATGACAAAAATATGGATTAGTTTGGTATCAATTTTATAGTCCTTCAAAGCCTATAGCTTAAGTGCTCATGACAGTCAAGAGTAAAAATGTCTACTTAATGCATCAGACACCACATTAGTTTCCGCACTCTTGTATTTCAATGTAAAGTTGAACCCATCAAGAAAGGAACTCCACTTAGCATGACGATCACTAAGCTTATTCTTGAAGCTCAAATAGCACAATGCTTGGTTATCAAAATAAACAACAAACTTCCAATAAGCTAGATAATGCTCTCAGTGTTGAATAGCCCGCTCTAATGCATAAAACTCTAGGCCATAAGTCAAACATGATGAACCTTCAAAAATTCATATTTTTACTGTTCAAATTATGGGTTTTTATCCTCCTTTAATCTTTTTTATTGAGTTTTGTTTTCGGGTTTTATTATATTTTTAGTATTTTAAATTGTGTTCTTGTTACGTGTTTTATGTGTTTTTGATAGGTAGTTGCACATGGAGAAGACTGGACACTTGAACGAGTAAGAAAAAGAAGAAATTTTATTCGGACATCCAGCGCTCAAGCGTTGGAAAGCCAACGATCAGCATTGGAAAGTAAAAAATAATGCAATCTTTATGGGTGCCTAGGCGTGCGTTGCATATCAGAAAATTTAGAAAAGACGTCTAGTGCCTAAGCACTACAAAGCCTGCACCTGAACATTGGACATGTAAACAGCAACGTTAATTTATCTATAAATAGAAAAGTTACGCAATTGAGCAGCAGTCTTGGACAGAATGCAACAGTCATCGCAGAGGCACAAACCCTAGTTGGTGTAGGCGCATCTAGGCTTGAAGATTAGGGATTGTCTTCAAACTATCCATCAACCTTTTATGGAGTTTGTCGAATTCTTTTCTTTGTGTTCTTCTTTTTCCATGTATAACTAAATCTTTTTTGTTAGGGTGATGATGAATCTTATTCTTTGATGATGTAAACTCATTATTGTGTTTAATCTATGTTTCTATTTTATGATTTATGTGTTTATCTCTTTCTTAATGCTTTCCTAAACTTGATCAATTTGAGAATAATTTTTGGGTTATGTATGATTTGGGAGAATTGTGCACGAACCTAGAACTTGTGATAAACACCATAATTTCTGCAATTGCTAGGAATAGACATTGTGGGTTATGTAGTCTTGCTTTTAATTCCCTTGTTTATGATAATGCTTCTCTATTTGGGATTAGACTAAGGGATTAGTTAATTCTAAATAGTGTGAAGAGGATTAATATACTAAGGGATTAGATATTTATTAATTTTAGGAATTGACCATAAATCATGGAATAAAACTTGATGAAACTAATATTTAAAATTGCATCAAAAGAATTCAAGTAAAGTTTGACCATTGTCTTGCACCTTTACCCAATTGATTAAATTTTACTCTTGTTATTTTTGCTTATTTTTCTTGTTATTGTTTTCTTTTATTTTTATTTTCACCAAATTCAATAGTTTAAATAGTGTCAATTTGGCAAATTTAGTAATTGTCAACATAATTCCCATGAGAATGATACTTAATTCACTCTTTATTACTATTACGATTTGGTGCACTTGCCAATATCACAAGTTTTTGGCACCATTACTGAGGATTATTGTTTATCAATATTAAATAGTAGTTAAAAAGATACTAATTTAAGCATTTATTTTTCTTTGTTTATTTTTATTTTTAATTGTTATTTTTAATTTTAATTTTTTTATATTTATAGATAATTATTTTTCTTGTTTAATTTTATTTTTATTTATTTAATTTTCTTTTTAATTTATTTCTTTTTATTCACTATTGTTTTCTTTGTTTATTTTTATTAGTCGTTTATTTTTATTTTTATTTTTATTTTTAATTACTTTTTTTCTTCACTCTAGTTTACTTGTTTGTTTGTTTATGCGAGGTATTGTGAATTCAGATGATTCATTGATTTTTTTATTCAGAAATTGAAAGAATGGAAAGAGCAAACAAGAAAACAGCCAGAGAAAGAAAAAGAATTGAAGAAGGAAATATGGCAAAAAATACTACTAAATAATGAAGACGCACTTTGGCTGACTATGCAACTTCAGCTTCTGAAAGTGTCTCAACCAGTATTGTGCAACCTGCTATTCAAGCAAATAATTTTGAGATTAAAGTAGCTCTTCTACAACTGGTGCAACAGGATCAGTTTGGGGGGAAACAAATCTGAAGACCCCAATTTGCACATTAATAATTTCTTGCAGCTCTGTGACACTATCAAATATAATGGAGCAAGTGATGATGTCATACAGTTAAGGCTTTTCCCATTCTCTTTAAGGGACAAGGCTAAGAGCTGGCTACAAGCTCATCTATAAGGAAGTATCACCACTTGGGATGATCTAGTTAGCAAGTTCCTCACTCGGTATTTTCCTCCGTCGATATTTATGAAGATAAGGAGTGAGATTGCGTGCTTTACTCAAAATCAAGGAGAATCTCTCTATGAAGCGTGGGAAAGATTTAACGAGCTTCTGAGAAAATGTCCTCATCATGCTTTTGAAGTTTAGCAGCAGGTGCAGATCTTTTATTATGGTTTGAATCATTCCACAAGACTTATGGTTAATGCATCTATAGGTGGGTCTCTTAATACTAAAACTCCTTAAGAGACTCAAGAAGTATTTAAGAACATGGCCACTAATGAGTTCCAGATGCCTAATGGAAGAGCAGTAATTAAATAGAAAGTTATGGACCTTAGCACGCTTGATGCTTTACTTGTGCAAAATAAAAAATAGTTCGCAGCAAATCGCCAACCTCACTAAGAAAATTAGTAGTATACAGGTAAGCTCTGTAAACCATCAAGTTTTAAATTACGATTTATATGGAGGCAACCATGTCAATGGTCAATGTGAGGCAGGAAACTCAATTGTTATTGCTCTAGAGCAGGTCAACTATATGGGAAATCCTTTGAGACCACAAGGTAATCCTTATTCTAATATATATAATCCAAGTTGGAGGAGTCATCTCAATTTCTCTTAGAAGAATCAAGTGATACCACTAAATGCTCAACTCGAGTAGAAGTCTCATCTTGATATTGCACTTGAAAAACTGTCTCAATTGACATCACTGTCCCAACTAACATCCTTTTTTGTGCAACAAACTTCTTCTTTTATGTAACGAACTTCTACTTTTATGCAAGAAACAAGGACAAATTTTCAGAATCAAGGAGCAGTTATTTGAAGTCTAAAGAATCAAATGGGTCAGATAGCAGAACAGCTCTTAAAGAGACCTCCAAGCACCTTATCAAGTGATACCGTAGTTAATTCAATGAAGCAATGTATAAAAATGTCTTTAAGGAGTGGAAAAGTTATTAGTCCTCAATCAAAAGAAGATGAATGTAAGGAAGTAGCTCCTCCTCCAAGTCATGATCAAGAGAAAGATGCACCAGAAAAAGAAGAGATCTCTTCTGAAAACAAATCGAAATGAGGAAGAAGAAAAAGAAGGATCTGGACTGGGAAAAACCTCAAGAGATACCTCCCTATGTTAAGATTCTGTTTCCTCATAGACTAAAGAAGGAGTATCAAGAGAAGCAAGAGAGGTAGTTCTCAAAGTTCCTTGATATTTTCAAGCAATTACAAATAAACATCTCTTTTGCTGAAGCACTCAAGCACATTCTTTCTTATGCTAAATTCATGAGGGATTTGTTATCCAAGAAGAGGAAGTTGAAGGAGGATAAGACAGTCAAGCTTACTGAGGAATGTAGTGCCATAATTCAGCGAAAGTCACCACCAAAGTTAAAGGATCCAGGAAGTTTTAGCATTCCATGCACCATCGGCAAACTGACCATTGAGAAGGCTCTATGTGACTTAGGAGCTAGCATCAATCTAATGTCGTTGTCAATTATTCGTAAGCTTAGGATTGAAAAAGTGAAGCCAACTATCATGTCTTTTCAATTAGTTAATCGGTCAATCAAACGTCTATATGGTATAGTTAAAGATATGCTAGTAAAGGTGGACATATTCTTTTTTCAGCAAATTTTATCATTTTAAATATGGACGGGGATATTGACATTCCACTTATTCCTTGAAGACCGTTCTTAGCTACTTCAGGAGCACTGATTGATGTACTAAGATGTGAGCTCATTCTGAGGGTAGATGGAGATCAGGCGACCATCAATGTTTTTGATAAATCTGCACAAACATTAGATCTCTATGCCCCCATCAAATGCTAACCCTTAATAGGATTTGGTTAGTAAGAGCCCTTCATCATCAATTAATGCTGATTTTCTCACTTCCAAGATGATTGATGAAGAGGAGAAATGTCCTCCTATCTCCAAGATTGCTGGAATAGAAAAAAGTCTTTCTGTTTCCCTTGATTCATTACAGATTAGTCCATTATCTAATGATTCATTGAAAGTTAATACCTTATCTGTTGATCAATTAAAACCACTATGGCCTAGTGGAACCTTTTATGCTAAGATGAATTCAAGACAACTCAACTCAAGTCTAGTTCAAAACACCTTTGGAGGTACTTCTAAGGCCATTGACCGAGGATGGAGGCATAATTCTAAAAAAGGAAAGGTGTCATCTTACTTCTGTTGCTTGAAGCCACTGTGAGTAATTAAAAAGGCAACATCAAACTAATGACGTTAAACAAATGCTTCTTGGGAGGCAACCCAAGTGTTCTTTCTTTTTCTTTACTTTTTTCTCTTTTGGTTTCGGTTAGTATTTGTTTTTGCTATTATTTTGTTATTTCTTATTTTATTAACTAACATTTTTCTATTTTTGTTTTGAAATTAATTTTGAGTCAGCTTAGGTGCCTCCTCAAGTTCAAAGCCTTTGTAGGAGAATGTATATAGTTGTCGGTCATCAAAAATATTTTTCTTCTCTTTCTTTTAGCAATTTATTTCTGCATTTATTTATTTGTTCTTTTTTTGTCATCATCACCCTATTATGTTTTGAGTCATAATTTTGAAACTGTGTATACCGGTGTGTTGAATTGAATATCTTATAATTGCATAAATTGTGGATTGATCTATTTTCTTGGGATATCGCATGAGAATCCATGGTTGCATTTATCTCTATTGTTTTGATTGTGTATGGATGCACTTCACATCTTTATGTTTGATAGACCTTGGAATATGAATGCATGTCAGGCTAAGAGAAAGTTTATAGGATTGCATGTGTGTAGATGACTTGTATCTAGAAGTTGTTAGATTCTTTCAGGAGTCGAAATCCTAGACAATGCATCATCAAGAAAATGATAAGGGTCTTCTTTGGACCGTTTGAGTCTTTCAAGCCAACCTGTAAACCCAGTATATCCCTAGGTCCCTTTTGCAGCCTTGTGTATGTTTGGCCTCTATTTCTTTTCTTTTACCTACATTTTCCATTCCCATACCCATAAAAAAAATAAAAATTATCCTTCTTAAACACCCTTTGTTAAGTGCATATCTTGTATTATTTTATTATTCAAGCTTTAATTATTTTTGTGCATGAAGTATTCAACGAGCTATAAAAAAAGAAGTCCACCCGATGTGTTGCAAAGAAATAAGTTTGGGGGTGAAGCTCATAAAAAATATAAATATAAAAAAGAGAAGAATAAAGTGTTGAATAAAAAAATTGATTCTTATACTCCGTTTTGCACTTGTTCTTCATTCTGTGGCTTGAATTTTGAAATGTGCATAATCATGTATTTCAACTTTTTTTTTATTTGTCCTACCACTTCTTTCTTAACCCTTACCCTTGGCCTTACAGTATAAGTTTTGTAAAGTCCCTTTTGATTATTGGTTACATGCTATTTACATTAGTGTAGAGAGAGATGAAAAACAACCCTATGGATGCGGGTCTGATGTGCATTTACATTTTTATAAACCTATCCGGACTTGTAGTTTATGAGTAGATTTGGTCATACATTCATGTTTATGGGAAGTCATTTATGCATGAAAGTTGCACGTGAGAGACGATGTAACAATTGGATTATACATGTGTGACACTTTGAAATTAGATTGTGAAGCATTTTCTGATGATATGCATTATATTAATTACCCGGTAGTGCCATGTTTAAGTTTGCAAGTTTTGAGTCTTTAGTTGTTTATTTTTTTTTTGTTTTTGTTTGTAATTATTTTTGCTTGGGGACAAGCAAAAGCTTAAGTTTGGGGAGTGATGAAGCTTCAAAAATTCATATTTTTACGGTTCAAATTATAGGTTTTCATCCTCTTTTAATCTTTTTGAATGAGTTTTGTTTTCGAGTTTTATTATTTTTTTAGGATTTTAAATTGTGTTCTTATTACATGTTTTATGTATTTTTGATAGGTAATTGCACATGGAGAAATTTGGACACTTGAACGAGTAAGAAAAATAAGAAATTTTATTTAGACATCCAGCGCTGGAAAGCTAGTGTTTGGCAGAAACAATGCGATCTTTTTGGGTGCCCAACACTCAAGCGCTGAGAAGGCAGTGCCCAGGCGCACGTTGCGTATCGAAAAATTCAGAAAAGATGTCCAGCGCTTGAGAACTGGAAAGCCAGAGCCTGAGCGCTGGACACATAAACAGTAACATTAGTTTATCTATAAATGAAAAAGTTAAGCAATTGAGCAGTAGTCCTGGATAGAACGCAGCAGCCATCACAGAGGCACAAACCCTAGTTAGTGTGGGTGCATCTAGGCCTAAAATTTTGGGATTTCTTCAACCTATCCATCAACCTTTTATGGAGTTTGTCGAATTCTTTTCTTTGTGTTCTTCTTTCTCCATGTATAATAAACTTTTTTCATTAGGGTGATGATGGATCTTGTTCTTTGATTATGTAAACTCATTATTGTGTTTAATCTATGTTTCTATTTCATGATTTATGTGTTTATCTCTTTTCTTAATACTTTCCTAAACCTGATCAATTTGAGAATGATTTTTGGGTTATATATGATTTGGAAAAATTGTGCACGAACCTAGAACTTGTGATAAACACCATAATTTCTGCAATCACTGGGAATAGACGTTGTGGGTTGTGTGATCTTGCTTTTAATTCCCTTGTTTATGATAATGTTTTCTCTATTTGGGATTAAACTAAGTTAATTAATTCTAAATAGTGTGAAGAGGATTAATATACCAATGGATTGAATATTGATTAATTTTGGGAATTGACCATAAATCATGGAATAAAACTTGATTAAACTAATATTTGAAATTGCATCAAAAGAGTTCAAGTGAAGTCTGACTCCTGACACTTTCATATCATTGTCTTGCACTTTTACCCAATTGATTAAATTTTACTCTTGTTATTTTTGCTTATTTTTCTTGTTATTTTTTTCTTTTATTTTTCTTTTTAGCAAATCTCTTTTTCAATAACTTAAATAGTATCAATTTGGTGAATTTAGTAATTGTCAACATAATCCTCGTGAGAACGATACTTAACTCACTCTTTATTACTTTTGCAATTTGGTGCACTTGCTAATATCACTGCAGAACACCTGCACTTAGAATCAAACAACTTTTCACTAAAAAACTCCACTAGTTTGCCTTATTGACTAAGAATTGTCCTAATGCCTAAATGAGATGCATCACACTTTACAATAAACAACTTCTCAAAATTTGATAGCACAATTACTGGTTCTTTTGTCATAAGAGTTTTAATCTGTACATACTTCTTTTGTATTCTAATCTATTCCTTCAAACACATTCAATTTGTTTCATCTTTCGGCAGTTTTGGTGCTCTTAATTGCCAATGGCATTGCAATGAGTGGAACTAGAAAAACCTCCAACTTGAATTGGCTTAGTTCTATTGTTATTGTTTTGGTGATTGCGTTCATCATTATGGTTGGAATTGATCATGCAAAAGCATCAAATTGGTGTCTTTTTTCAGTGTTGTGGCAAAACCATGGCTGAAGAGACCAAGAACCCTTCTAGGGACATACCTATTGGTTTGCCTAAATTGCCTTCACATGATGTGCACATGTTGGGCTTTTGACTAGTTTTTAACATCACATGCTAGTCACATGATGATTTCCGTCAAAAAATTGACTGATGTAACAATTTTGGGGTGAAGTGTACATGATTGAAAGTTTAGGGATACTCATACACACTTTGAAAGTAACAAGAGCAAAGTTAAAGGGGGTTTTTAAAACTTTAAATATTTTTGGGAGTGCATCTTAGTTTGCATCTCTAAGGTTGAGCTTCTTACCTTATATTTTAGTTTTTATTCTTATTATTATTATACATCAATTTATTTTGGGTTATTTCAAGAGACATTCTCTTGGGAATTTCTTATTTGCTTTTCATAGTTCAAAATTTAAGTGATCAATATATTCTGCAATCATGCAAATTCAAGTTTATTAATATAAAGACATTATAAATTTTAGATTCTACCCATTTATATCCAAGAACAGACATTTCTTTCCTCTTATGATTCAACTGGTATCAAAGGAGGACGAAGCTCCACTTCATCCCAAACAAGCCATTCAAGAATTCATACTACAAGGCTTAGATCCAGATGCTGCTCATGTAGACAGGAATTGAACTCCACAAATAGTATGGAACCTCCTAACCCCTAAGAAAAAATAAGGCTAAAACTCTATTTTCATCCCTAAAGTTTGATCAAAGTTTCAATTTTGCCCCAAAAGTTACTAAATTGTGTCAATGTCATCCTTTTCACTTACGACGTCCATTTACTAACAGTAATTGCTAACACGGATCCTGCATGTCCATCTCTTTTTTCATGTGGATCTTATATGTTGTCCTATTTTCATCCCTAATGTTTAACCAAAGTTTCAATTTAGTCCCATATATATTTACACACACACACACACATATATATATATATACATGTTCCAATCCACTTGGCTCGTCAACAATATTCTCTATCTATTTTCATTGCTTGGCTGATTATGATTGCTGGAGTTAGAAATAATGGAGAGACACAATAGGGGAATGGGATAGCGGTGCTATCTTATAGGATTGATGGTTTAGACAATGGCAAAAGGGATGGTGATGTTGGCTCATCGGAGGTCCGATGATCTACAACTATTGGGGTAAAATGATGGTTCATGGATGGAGGTGTCTCTATGAAATGGGATCTCAATTGGGGGTTTTGGTGGTGGCTATGGGTACTAGGGTTTGAGTTTTTTGCGGGTCAAGCACGTAGGTTGTCGGTGGTGATGTTGCAAGGGGTATGGTGGCTTTGTTTTGCTTGAACCAATTGGTGCAGAGATTGAGGAATGGTGTGTTTGATGACTGGTTCAATGTAGTTAGTCTTAGAGAGTACGAAATGGAGGTCGACGATGGAAGTTTCTGGCTTTAGACAGTTCATGAATTTGTTGATAGTGGTTGGATTTCTATTTATGGTTGAGATTATGGGGAGGTTTTTATGTTGGTTCTTGAGTTTGGGTGAAGGTGGTGTTCTTAGTTGAGTGAGGGGATTGAAACATGATGAGTATTTTGATTTTTGGAGAATGACTTTGAGGTGCTGGTCTAGGGGGTTTCTCTTTTGAGGTTTGTGTTAGGTGATTCATGCGATAGCTTAGGAATTTTGGGATGGTAAGTATGATTTTTTTTTTTATTTGGGTTTTTTGTATGATTGCTATATTTATGGAATCCCAAAACCTTCAACCTGGGTTTTCTTGAGTGTGGGAGGTAACCAACATTGCATTTTCACCAAAATAGCATTGTGCTTAAGCTCCTACAATTGAATATCCAAGTTCCTCAATGTAGGAAAGAAGGTGGAGTGCATATGATTTTAAATAAGCTAAATTTTCATTTTTGTCTATAAAGTTTGTTTAAAGTTTCAATTTAGTTCTAAATGGACACGTAGAATCCACGCCATTGATTGCTGTTAGTAAAATGGGCATTGTTAGTTGAAAAAAATGACATTGAAACAATTTAACATTTAGGATGAAATTAAAACAAAATACATTTTAGACAAAATTGAAACTTAGGTCAAACTTTAAGGACAAATAAGGTTTTAGCAAAAAAATAATTATACTTTTCTGCAATTGGTATGTCAATCTTTTTTAATTAGTTTAAAATACATTATGTTTTACGGTACAAAAATGGGCTGTGGCACAATTTCACACATCATTTTTATACCAGTAATCAACGTACAAATAATTGATGAATGTGTATTATGTGATGACCGGAAATATTAATCGTTTAGCAATATTAATAATCGATTCATATCCGCATCACCACGTAATGCACATTATTCACCAATTATTTACACATTGATCATTAGTGTAAAAATGGTGCGCACAAAATGGTGTGCAACTATCATTTTCTTCTATAATTGGTCTCAAGAAGTCATTAACTTGGTAATACAAAAGCCAAGAATTCTCTTTAAAATGTCAATCCAATTCAATCAAATTACAATTTGAAGACAGTGGGAAAAGATGTACAGATTGAGAATATCACGGGGCCAAAAACATAAAAATACATTTATCCCAATGAAAACAGATTTGACCAAAGTGACTTACAAGAGTTCTGGCTTACACTTACCAATTCATGATTTTCAGTTGACACGAACTTTCTAGACAATGAGCAACTTATAATCTGTTGCCAGAACAGCCGTCATGAACAGAAAGATGGTAAGCCAAATAAATTCTAATTAATTTGGCTTAAGATTCCCTCCCCTATCCACCAGTTTGAAGTCATCGATCATTGTATGATACAATTATTTGGTGGATTTAAACACCATACGAGGATTCAAGATCTCAAATAAGCCTCAGTTCATACTCTCCAGCCATTGTTATGTATCTCACCCACGGAAGAGCCTGATACCCACTTTTCTCAATAATCTTCAAATATCTTACCTACAAACCAAAATATTTACATCTTGATTACCATCTTGATCAAATCAATCAAAGCTTCAGTAAACTGAACAACAACATCACGATATATGGTAAGCGTAACAATGATTTCAACATTATATTGTGGATGCCGATGTTTCATTCAGATGACCTAGTCTCGTGCATTTCATATGGTTTAAACAGACTACTTAACAAAACCATTAATCATGGAAAAGGTATAAAATTATGTACATTACTTTCTGATCCTTTTATGATGTCATGTTCTTTCTTCCCATTATTAATTCTTCTCTAATTTAATATTACTATCTATAAACACTCCTTGTGAACTGAATATCAGCTCAACTGTGAAAAAAATTTGAACAATAACAGATTCGTTCACTACTTCACCCCTCAAATCTATTGAAATAATCTGATACCCCCACCTCTGTCTAAGATGTGTATTAGGAAGGGATTTAGGAGAAGCAGGGGTAATAAGGGAATAGAATAATCAGTTTCTATCATAACCCAAATGATTGTTGAGACAAAAGTTCTAACAGTACACACCAAAAGGCAAATAGAGAGAGGGAAAGGGTGAAAGATATACAATACTGGAAATATTCTTATTTTAATCAGACAGAGATACAGAGAGGCATAGGGAAAAAAACATTATTTCTAATGCTGAAAAAATGCCGTAACAATATGTTAGGTATCCCACTATTACTAAAGTTTATATTTAAGGGAAATAGAAAGGTAGTAGGGGAACAAAAACCCAAGGAAAGGAGTACAATGTGAGTAATGGGCGGAATAGGGATTTGGGCTGTAACAATCTTGCCACGTGGCAAGGGGTGTGGAAACCAAGGGGGAAATGGTTAAGAGCAATCACAAAAGGGAGGGGAAAATCCTGGAGGAAGGCATCCAGTCACTGAGTAAGGATTTGGGACCTTTAGGCAGGGAGGAAGAAGACCCCTCCAAGAGTCTACAACGTCTCTAGTTTTTCTGTTTTCCGTTTGAGCGTGAGAGTTGTGTCCGTGAATTCTTGTTAAGAAATATAAGTATGTGTTAATTGTGTAAGGATATTTTAGTCTTTTATTATCCCCTGTACACAGTATATATATCAATCACTGCCTAACGCAATTGTGTTAGGGCCTACCAATTATTTCTTTGTCTTTTCTTATAACATGGTATCTAGAGCTTAACTTTTGCTATCCCTTTTTGTTCTTTTTCTCAAAAACCCTATTTTCCTTTTCTCTTCTTTTCCTTTTCTCTCTCCTCTTCCACCTTTACTTGCCACCTCTTCCATCTCTGATTTCACTTTCCCCTTCTCCGGTGATGCCTGGTGTGAGCTCCATCGGCAACCGACAACCAAATGACCTGGGTTGATCTAAGAGTGGGTGGGTCGCGTGGGTTTGCATGGTGGCTGTCGCATTCTAGCCTGGGTGCACGAGGACAGACCCGTGCTGACATGCGGTGACTGGATGGCGGCTTCAATGGTGGTTTCAGAAGTGGTCTGTGGTCGCCGGCCGTTTTCCGGCAAGGTATGATGCCAGTGAGCATTTTTTTTCTGGCAATCTGGTGGTTTTCTGATGGGATTTGTGGTGCTCTCCCTCTTCTGGTCCTATTCTGTGGTGCTTTTTGGTGTTTTGCAGCAGGTTGTGGGGTTCTGATAAGGTCTTAGGACAATTTCATGTCTGCCCAGTGGTTCTGACCTAATTTGGTGTGTTTTCTTCTTTGTGACTGGTTTGTGGTGGCTTTCCTTCAATATTTGGGTCTGTAATTTGTGATGGCTTGAGTTTGGTGGATAATAAGGTGGACAATATTGGTCAGAATATCGACAACACACATGGCCTGTAAAGGTTGATGCTGTCCCCGAACGAAAGATTGAAATCATCACTACTAAAATTACTAATCGCATCTTGAATGGTCAGGAAAGTTATCTTCATTGAAGACGAACCATTGAATGTTACTTTAATAGTGTTGACATGTTGAATCATCTCTCTAATGCACCACCCAGTGAACAACATGCCAAGGCTCAACAACAATGGCTTCTTGAAGATTACAAATTGTATAATTAGATTGAGAAAATGATGTATGAATCAGTTTTGGTTGCTACGAATCATTTGGACACTGTTTGGGATTTGATGAAGTACATTGAATTCATGTATGGTAGCAACACAATCTGAGCAATGTCTATAACCTGATGCAAAATGTTTATTGCACAGCTCAAAAAGGTTGGTCTCTTTTTTACTATTATAAGGAAGTTAAACGGGCCTTTGAAGAGAAGCATGTGATGTTTCCTATTACCAGTGATGTGCCAAAAATGCAAGAACAGGAAGAATCCCAAGTAGTTCAATGTTTCACGGCGAGTTTAGATCCCAGCATGAGCCTATGAGGTGATTCGTACTCAACTTCTAGCCACCGAACTTCCCAGCTCCTTGAGTGACATGTACGTTCAACTTCTTCGGGTCAACAAGGATACCATTGTTGATGACTCTCGCAGTTCTGAGTCCTCTGCTTTGGTTAGTAATGCCTCTGGTGCTCGAGGAGGCCACAAGGGGGTTGGGTATTAGGGGAGGACGGAGTGGTCATGGTAATAGTGATCCGAGACGTGGTAATAATGGTCCACCTACTTGTTTTGGTTGTGGTGAAGTAGGTCAAATTCAAAGGTTTTGCCCCAAGGTTAGTGCACATTCTCATTGATTGTCGCTCCGCGTACTGCTAATGTGGCTACCCAAGATGGATTATTACCTACCCCCTCAAGCATTGTTCCATCTCCTATGGCCCGCTCTATCCCCACTGAGCCATAGGTGACCCTATCTGTGCATGAGTATGCTCATCTCGCTCATCTACTTCAATCAAAGTCTTTTGCTACTATTACATTAGTCCAGACAGGTAACCTAACCCTACAACTCGTCTTTCTACCACTTCTCACCACCAGATCATTGATTCAAGAGCAACAGACCATATGATTGGTGATATAGGTATTCTTTCCTCCTTTACTGCTTCCACTTCGTTACCCGTTGTCACATTAGATGATGGCTCTACAACTCCTGTGAGTGGTAGTGGAATTCTTACCCCACCGAGTCCATAACTCTATCCAAAGTCTTACATTTACCTAGGTTTTCGTTTAATTTGGTATCTGTTAGTAAAATTAGTCATTCTCTTAACTGTGCTATTCACTTTTATCCCTTTTTCTCTGTCTTTCAAGATCTTTGGATGAAGCAGATTATTGGTAGAGATCGTAAGTCCAATGGACTATAAATCTTATATACCTCACAGTTTATGCCACGCTTTGTTGCTTGTACTGGTGCTCGTGATCCTTTCATCCTTTAGCTTCACTCTCATTTTAGTCATCCTTCTCTAACAAGGTTGAAGATGTTGTGTCCGATCTTACAGTCTGTGTCCCACTTAGAGTGTGGGTCATGTCTGTTGTAATATATCAGCATTAATATCAGATATTTACAGATATGATTTTATTCTTATTTTTATTAGGGCTGATTTTTCTCTCTTATTTTTAGGATAGCAATCAATAACTTTAGCCTATATATTGTAACATTTTCTGTACACAATAATTCAAGGAATAATATTCATACATTCTATATGATATCAACAGCCTAGGCCGTTCCTAGGGCTTGCCTTTGTTTTTTCCTTTCGCTAAACAGCCTTATTGCTATCTCCTATTGCAGCCTTATTGCTGCCTGAGTCTTCAAACCACCACCCGCCACCTGCCGCCGCCCTTTTTTGCCTCACCGCCCCGGCCGGACTGCTTGTCGGCGTTTTTCCGACCACCTCCGAAAAGCCCACCCCAAATCGACCAGCCACACGCCACCGCACTGTACACGCGTGAGAGCCACGCGCCGCCCTCCACGCCACCGTTCACCGCGCGACCACCTCCGTTTTGCTCGTCGGCTCCTCCCCGTTCCTTTCTAACTGTTTTTGGGTCCAACCGGAATGTCTACAATAGACACCCAGTCCTCCACCATCACTACGCCGCCTCCAGTTGTCATTCCAACGCCTCAGATTGCCGTTGCAGCACTGAATCCCCATGATCTTCCAGTTTTACACTCTTCTTATCACCTCAATGGTAAGAATTATCTCCAATGGGCCCAGGTTATTCGCACCACTCTCAAGGGTCGTCGGAAGTTGTCACACATTGTCGGGGATCCTCAGAAAGCCGATGACTCACAATTTGGAATTTGGGATGAAGATTCTTTGATTATGACTTGGCTATGGAACTGTATGACACCAGATATCAGTAAGAATTGTATGTTTTTTATTTCTGCACGTGAAATTTGGGATAGTTTGAGTCACCTATTCTATGAAACAAGATATTGCTACGTGTTATGAATTAGAAAACACAATTTTTAATACCAAGCAAGGATCTCTTTCTGTCACTGATTATTATGGTACTCTGAATGGTTTATGGATTGAGCTGGATCAAAATCAGGATTTAAAGATGAAATGCAGTGAGGATTCTGCAACTTTAACCAAGTTTATTAAGTGTGGATGGGTCTTTAAGTTTCTCTCTGGGTTGAATCCTGAGTATGATCCTATTCGGGTTTAGATTTTAGGTAAGGACAAGCTTCCTTCTCTCTCCGAGGTGTTCTACACAGTTAGGGGGGAAGAGAAAGTCGTCGGGCTGTCATGTTGAATAATGATAATTCAAGTGATGGTTCTGCTTTGGCCACCGGCAAAGGTCCTATTGGTGGGTTATCATCTGAAAGGCTTGGATCATCCTCTTGGAAGTCGTCCGCCAAACGTGACGAGCGCTGGTGTCCTTTTTGCAAGAAGTCTGGTCACACTAAAGACACTTGTTTTAAACTCCATGGCAGAGACAAGGTTCTTGGACGCTCTGGGGGTTTTAAAGGCAGTCAACAAAGGCAAGTTAATCAAACAATGTCCGACTTGGTTATTGAGGGTGAAGAGGTATCTGCACCACCATATGGGGAGGCAATTCCGGCGCTTAGTAAAGCCGAGTTGGGTCGTTTACGCACTCTCTTGGATTCTATGAGTAAGCCTTCTGACACTTGTTCTCTAACCATGACTGGTAAGACTTTAAGTTCTTTTTCCTTTAATGTTTCTAGTACTGTATCTGAGGATCTTTGGATTATTGACTCTGGTGCTACTGATCATATGGCCCCTCATCCCTCATATTTTTCCACTTACTCTAAATTATTTGGTAAGCATCACATCACGATTGCTAGTGGATCCCATGTCCCTGTTTCAGGATGTGGTACTATTTCACTTCAACCTTCCTTCCTTTACATAATGTGCTTCATGTCTCTCATTTGTCAAATAACCTTATTTCTATTCATAAGCTTACCACAGATTTAAACTGTACAGTGACCTTCTTTCCTTCTCATTGTGTGTTTCAGGATCTTACCTCGAGGAGGACGATTGGGGTTGCTAAAGAACAGGGAGGGTTATATGTTCTACATCGGACTCATGGTAGTACTAGTCAGACGATGTCCACATCCAATCATGTGACAAGTTCAGATTCCGCTGCATCTCAGATGTGGCTTCACCACAAACGCCTTGGTCATCCTCCTTTCAGTCTTCTTAGGTCATTATTTCCACAATTGTTTAAAAATGAGTCTGTTGAGTCTTTTCTTTGTGATGTTTGTCAGTTTGCGAAACACCATCGCACAACTTTTTTTCCAAGTAATAATAAAAGTATTGAACCTTTTGATCTTATTCATTCTGATGTGTGGAGACCTTCCTCTAATTCTAATATATCTGGTGCAAAATGCTTTGTTTCATTTATTGATGACTGCACTAGGGTCACATGGATATTTCTTATGAAGGATAAATCTGAAGTGTTTCAAATATTCTTGAATTTCTATCGCATGGTTCAAACCTAGTTTGGAAAATCTATAAAACGGTTAAGATCTGATAATGGCAAGGAATATGTGAATCAACATTTCACAAAATTCAATAAAGAACATGGTGTGTTACATGAGTTAACTTGTGTTGATACCCCCCAACAAAATGGGGTTGCAGAAAGGAAGAACCGTCATCTCCTAGAAATTGCAAGAGCTCTTCTATTCCAAATGTCTGTCCCTGAGTCTTATTGGGGGGAAGTTGTCTTAACTGCCGCATACTTGATAAACAGATTGCCCTCCCGTGTCTTGGATGGTCTTAGTCCTGTGCAACTCATGACATCCTTCTTCCCTTCCATTCCTACCATGAAGAATCTCCTCTGCCGTGTCTTTGGTTGTGTTGCCTTTGTTCATATCCATAGTCAATATCGTGGTAAGTTGGATCCTAGGGCTGTCAAATGTATCTTCATAAGGTATGCACCAAACAAAAAGTGGTACAAATGTTATCATCCTCAAAGTCGTCGTGTCTACGTCTCCATGGATGTCACTTTTCATGAATCCGAGTCTTTTCACCTTCGTCCTCAGATTCAGGGGGAGAGTGGTCAAGAAGCTGAGTCTCTTGAGTCATCTTTTGTTCCTCTTCTGGATGAATCTATTGAGTCATCTGTCCTTCCTCTGATGAAGGATGTGGCATCATCTTCTGGTACTTCAGAGACACCTAAAGAATCAGTATCTGTTCCTATAGATCGATACAAGCAGGTGTATTATCGGAAAAAACCCAACCTGGTCTAACAGCAGCTTCAGTCGCTCGAACCAGAGATAAGCATTCCTGATTCTGAGCCTTTGAATAATTCTTTACATGATATTTGTGAACCTAACCCTGATGACTTGTCAATAGCCTTAAGAAAAGCCAGAAGAACTAGTGCAAAATACCCTATATCTCAGTTTGTGTCCACTAAAAACCTATCAGTACAGCATCGGAGTTTTATTTCAACAATTGATTCTACCAGAGTCCCCACTTCAGTACAAGAAGCATTAATGGATAAGAATTGGGTTCAAGCTATGCATGAAGAAATGAGTGCTTTACACAAGAATGAGACCTGGGAAATTGTTGAGAAGCCGAAGGACAAAAGGATAGTTGGGTGCAGATAGATTTACACAGTGAAATATCGGTCTGATGATACTCTAAACTGGTATAAAGTAAGACTAGTTGCAAAAAGGTACACTCAGACATATGGGATTAATTATGAGGAAACATTTGCCCCAGTAGCAAAGATGAACATAGTCAAGATCATTCTCTCCTTGGCAGCACACTTTGGATGGGACTTGCACCAATTTGATGTTAAAAATGCTTTTCTCCATGGGAATTTGGAAGAGGAAGTATATATGGACATCCCACTAGGATATGGACCTACCGGTGGAGGGAATATGGTGTGCAAGTTAAGGAAGGTCTTATATGGACTTAAGTAATCTCCTCGTGCTTGGTTTGGGAGGTTCACCAATGCTATGGTGTCCTTAGGTTATAGGCAAAGCCAGGGAGATCATACCCTCTTTATAAAACATTCCAAAGAAGGCAAGCTTACACTTCTTCTGGTTTATGTTGATGACATGATCATTGCCAGTGATGATAAGGTTGAGAAATAGGTCCTAAAACAAAAACTAGCTGCACAGTTTGAAATGAAGGACTTGGGGAAGCTGAAGTACTTCCTTGGGATAGAGGTTGCCTATTCCAAACAAGGCATCTTTATTTCCCAAAAGAAATATGTCCTGGATCTTCTTAAGGAAACAGGTAAGCTAGGTTGCAAAACCACAGGGGCACCTATTGAACAAAATCACAGGATTGGAAACAATGAGAGCCCAAGGGTGGATAAGGCACAATATCAGAGACTTGTGGGAAAACTGATATATTTGTCTCACACCAGACCAGACATAGCCTATGCTGTCAATGTGGTTAGTCAGTTCATGCATGATCCTCGTGAGAGACATATGCTAACTGTGAATAGAATTCTCCAGTATTTGAAGACAAGCCCGGGAAGAGGACTTCTATTTCGGAAAGAACAAACATTGACCATTGAAACCTATACAAATGCAGATTATGTCGGGTCAGTTGTCGACAGGCGGTCTACCTCAGGTTACTGCATGTTTTTAGGAGGAAACTTGGTGACTTGGAGAAGTAAGAAACAAAATGTGGTTGCAAGGTCAAGTGCAGAGGCTGAATTTCGAGCTATGGCACAAGGAATTTGTGAACTGTTATGGAAGAGAATCATACTCGATGATCTCAGAATAAAGTATGAAGCTCCTATAAGGTTATGTGTGATAACAAGTCAGCAATCGGCATTGCTCAGAACCCGGTTCAACATGATCGGACAAAGCAAATAGAGATTGACTGCCATTTTATCAAGGAAAAATTAGATGATAGCCTTATAACTACAGAGTACGTCCCTTCAGAGCATCAATTAGCAGATGTTTTCACCAAGGGGCTTCCCACAGAGCGATTTCAAAGTCTTACTTGCAAGCTGGGAATGATAGATATTCACTCACCAGCTTAAGGGGGAGTATTGTAATATATCAGCATTAATATCAGATATGTACAGATATGATTTTATTCTTGTTTTTATTAGGACTGATTTTTCTCCCTTATTTTTAGGATAGCAATCAATAGCATTAGCCTATATATTGTAACCTTCTCTGTACACAATAATTCAAGGAATAATATTCATACATTCTATAATGTCAATTTGTCAAACATCATAGGTTTCCATATTTACCTAGGATCAATAACTGGGTTGCATCCCCTTTAGAGTTAGTTCACTCTGATGTTGGGGTCCTCATGTTATTTATTCAAAACTAGGTTTTAAATATTGTTACTTTAGTTGAAGATTTTTCTCGAGTAACTTGGCTTTATTTTATGAAGCATCGTTCTGAATTATTCTCTATTTTTTATGCATTTTGTGCTAAGGTTAAAACACAACTTAGGTGCCCTATTCATATATTGCGCAATGACAATGCTAAATGTTAGATAATATTAAGGTTATTACTTATGAGGTTATTACTCTTATGTTAGTGGACTTGGGCTAATACTCGTAGTGTTAGTATTTGACCTAAGTATTAGAATAAATAAGAGTACTATGTTATGGAATTGTATCACTTTTACATCATCCTAATAATATTCTCAATTTAGTCATTCTTGTTAGCTGTCTTTCTCTCTTTTCCTTTCCTTAACCCTAAACTCATAATTTTTTAACATGGTATCAAAACGGTACCATCCACCTTTCCTATGTGTCTAGCTTCCGCTGAAATAAGTTTCATAGAACTCAGTGTATATCCCCCTTTCAGTTTTCTTTATGCTATTCCTTTAAACCTTGTTTTCCCTTAATCCTTATTTTATTTTGGGTAATATAGGAAGCAATTTCTATTGCTGCTGTTTGGTTTTCTAGGCGACCCAAGGGCAATCGCCGATGGTTCGAGGCCAGATAGTGCCAGTGAGACAACTGGAGAGGCCGGTGGTAGGAGTGGCGGCTGGTGGCGAGCTGGGTCTGTCGTATTGGGTCCGTGTTTTGGCGGTATTGGTTTGTGCTTCAGTTTGTGCACACCTGTTCCAAGACCTGTTTATGGCTGGGCATGTACTTTTCCGGTACAAACAAGGCCGGCCAGCAACCAGAAGTGGTCATCGGTGATCGGAGCTCTGGCAACATCTCTGGTGTGGTGGTTAGGTGTGGTTTCAGCGCTGTTTGGGTGATTTCAGCACTGTTTGGGGTCGTTTCCTTTGAGCCCGGTGCTGTCTTTGCACTCTGAGTTGGATTGAAGCTAGAAAGGTGTTATTCGGGGTTTTCCAGTAGTGAGTTGGTGGTTTCTCACCTCTTTGATTACTATGGTGCTCAGTTGGTGGTGACTAAGGATAGTGAGGTTCCCTCTCTGGTGAGACTTCCAGCGATGTTTTCAGGTCTAACTTTTGGGTTGAAATTTGATGATGATGATGATTAATTGGGTGTTTGTTCATGATTGGGAGCTCTACTTTTCGGCATAGGTCAGGTTGTCGGTGATTTAAGTTCCAATGAGATATTCGACGAGGTGTGTTTCAGGCATTACGGTGTGGTTTTGGATGGTTTCATTTTCTCTTTCTTCAACTGATTTGACGGCCCCTCTGGCAAGATCTCTGACTTGCAAGTTTCAGGTCTATTTTGGTCTGTTTGGTGCATTTTCAGCCACATATTGGCATAATTTGGTGTGTTTTAGTGTGAATTGGTCAGTTTTGGATGCGATTTGGTGCTCTTTTGTGACTTTGGTTATATTTTCCCACTTTCTTTGACTAGTTTGACGGTCCCTTCGGCTAGGGGAAGATTTTGCCTTATGATGTTGTGGCTTATCTTGTGATTCGTGAGTTTGGACTCCGGTTTGTTGCTATGATGGAGGCTTGGTGGCTGGGTTATTATGTTGATTTGATATCTCTAAAGGAGGTAGGCTAAAGTTGATGTTCTACCTAGTTTCTCTTTTCTCTGTTGTTCTTGTGATTTTCTTGGTGCACCTTGAGCTTGGAGGAGATGGCTGCCCGATTGGAGACAAAGAGCCACCAACGAGGTGGAGCCACCCTAGAGATGAAGGAAAGGGCTACCCATTAGGTGGAGTCACCAAGAGGAAAGGGCTATCGGCGAGGTGGAGTGGACTTAGATTCTCACTAGCGATGGTGTTGCAAGTTTGGGAGCAAGAGTTTTCCAATCTCTCTTCTTCTTCCTTCTTGGATGCTTGGATGGTTCAGCATCTTCTCTTCTTCCTTATGTCGTGTTTGAATGGTTTAACATCATTGCGTCGAGTTTCTCTTCTCACTTTCAGATAGAGATAGGTTCTGATATTTTGTTTTATGTTTGTTGTTTTGCTACTTGCAACAAGCTTAAGTTTAGTAAGCTTAAGCTTGAGGGGGAGTATTAGATAATATTGGGGTTATTACTTATTAGGTTATTAGTCTTATGTTAGTAGGCTTGGGCCAATACTAATAGTGTTAGTATCTGACCTAAGTATTAGTATAAATAAGTGTACTAGGTTATGGAATTGTATCACTTTTACAAATAATATTCTCAATTTAATCATTCTTGTTAGCCGTCCTTCTCTCTTTTCCTTTTCTTAACCTTAAACCCTTAATTCTTCAACACTAAAGAATATTTCTCTACTTTTTTTTCTACTTTTCTTTCACAACAGGGTATTATCAATTAGTCCTCTTGCATAGTTATTCCTCAACAAAATGGAGCAGCTAAATGCAAGAATCATCATTTACTTCAAACAACTTAGGCCTTGTTATTTGACATGTGTGTTTCTAAAGTGTTTTGGTCTGAGGCTATGGCAACTGCCTGCTACTTGTCATCAAAAGGAATATCGATGTTTTTCTCCTATTTTGGGTAAGTTACTAATCTCTGTTGATGTTACTTTCTTTGAATTTACTTTTGATTTTCCTTTGGGTTCTCGTATTCCCGTTGCATCTGAGTATGAGTATGACTTTCTTGTTTATATTGAGTCTCCTGCTACATCTTCTATTGCACCATTTGCTATTCCTCATGCCTTCCTATCACACGGGTCTTTACACGCCGTGTACAACAACAGGTCGTGGCACCCACAATTTCACAAAACTCGCCACTTCCACCTGCTGTTTCGTCTCCAGATCCACCTCCGTCTCCACCACCACTTGATCCTAGTCTTGATTTGCCCATAGCCCTCCACAAAGGTAAGCACATGTACCGATCTTGTCTCTACCTTTATTTCTTTTTTTTTTATAAATGACTCTACCTTTATTTTTTATAATGCCTTGTCATCTTCTTCTCAGTCTTTTATTGCCTCTCTGGACTATTGCAATTCCTAGGTCTGTGTCTGAAGCTCTGGCTCATCCTGACTAACATGCTACTATGGAAGATGGAATGCATGCTCTAGAAATGAAGCATACGTGGGATCTTGTCTCTTTGCCTAATGGCAAACGGGCTACTGGTTCAAAATGGGTCTTTGCTATTAAAATGAATCTTAATGGTTCCGTTGCTCGCTTGAAAGCTTAGTTATTGAGTACTCTAAGACTTTCTCTCCAGTGGCTAAACTCAATGATGTAGAATCAAAGGACAAAAGCACTATGTGCTAAAAGACTCAGTCTCAATAAACAGAAATATATTCCAAATTAAATTTAATAATAAAAAACGTCTTCTAAAGTGCTAATAGGAATGGTATTTATAACCCTCTTACAAAACAAACCAAATACAAATCAAATACAACTAACTGATGATAAGATTTGAAATTTGGATAAAATCCCATTAAAATTGAAATCCTAATTATAATTGAAATTTTAAAATAGATAAAATCTCTTAATTAACAAAATAAAATCCCAAATTAAAATAATAAAAAATCTACAACGGATAATGTATCACTCCCCCCACTTCCCAACCAAGAGCACTCTCCTCCGGAGAGGTAGAAATCTAGTACTCCTCCAAAAGAGTAGGGTCTCAAAGGCAGAGATCATCTTATGAAATCCAAGTAGCATCACTGGTAGGTCAGCTCTTCCACTTCACAAGATAGCAGCAAAATGGAGCAAAACAAGAACCAACAAACTCGTCATCCAAGATATGGTCAACAACATCACCATCAATCACAACGTCAATCTCATCATACTGCTATGGAATAGAAGGAACTGGAGGAACCCACCTGAAATAGTTTCATCTTTGCCAAAATGGCTAGCTAACCCACTTGCATTATTCGTTGTGGATTTTCTATTAATATAATTTGGGATTTTATTTTGTTAATTAAGGGATTTTATCTTTTTTAAAATTTCAGTTATAATTAGGATTTCAGTTTTAATGAGATTCTTTTCATATCCTAAACCTTATCATCAGCTAGTTGTATTTGATTTGTTTTGTAAGAGGACTATAAATACCCGTCCTATCAACATTTTAGAAGAAGTTTTTTATTATTGAATTCAATTTGAAATATATTTGTTTCTTAAGACCGAGTCTCTTGGCATCGAGTTCCTTTGTCCTTTGGTTCTACATTAATTTGGCATCCAAGCCCCGTTGATCCCCACACTTTGAGCTTTTGAAAGCATCAATTTTTCGTAGTCAAAGTTGTTATGCTGTCTTTCATTTACCAAATCTTTGCAAAACTTGCCTGAAACCGCCAGAAAGCTGTCGAAATTTGTATTTCCTTTGCCAGTAAACACAACCATACAAACGTCATCTCATTTGGACCTCGATTAGAGACACCACCACCACCATCAGAGCCGAAAGCCCCAGATTTACAAGACTGCAAAATTTCACCACAAACAGAGGTCGCACGAGCCCCCAAAAGCCACTGCACGTGGACCTCGCGCCCACGTGCCACCACCTATCCCTCGCATCCGACACACACCACGCGCGTAGGACCTATGCCACCTGTGTTGACTCTGACACTGACGTGAAATTGGCGCTGATGCGATGTTGCTTGCGGCATTGACTTTGACTTGACTAGAGGTTGACTTTGACTTTGACTTTGACTAGGGTTGATTTTGACCGAGTTGGCTTTGACCTCTTCTAGGTTTTTGGGCATTCTGGCTTTATTTTTGCACTTGTTTTTTCAGCTTGGAGTCTCTAACAAAGGGTTTTGGCCATTTCACTGTCTTTTTGCTTCATCAAGGTGCATTTTCTCCAACTTGAAACTTGCCTAATTTTCATATTAGCTTAGGTTTACCAGTAAATGTGTTCTTAGGACCCAAATTGTTTCTTTTGCACTTGTTATTCCCTTCCTCCATTTTGCCATCAAACAAAAAAATTGCTTTCCATTAGTGCTTCCTTTTTACCATAATTGTTGTCATTATCATTAGCTCTTTTACATTAGCATTTTGATTTTTGCTTGTGCATTTAGGGTAGTTTATAATAATCATATATCTGCATATCGCCTAGTTGGCATTACCACACTCCTTGTTTACCACCTGTTTGAAATTTTCATTATTGGTTTACCTTGCATGCCTTGAACCCGAACCATAAAATATCAATTTGTTGTCTTTACTGTTGATTTTCATTCCTTTGCTACCACAACTATGGATAATCTCAACAGGGATTTTAAATGACCGTATCTCAATAGGGTAAATGACTGTCTTACCATCTTAGAGGCTAATCAAACAACCCTTAGAGATGATGTTGCTTCCCTTAGGACAGATATTGCGAATTTTTAGGGTATTCAAACAAATATGAATGAAAGGCTTGAGCAAATGCTTCAACATCTTACTTTATTGGATACCAATAGGGAATAGAGAAATAATTGAAGAGTCTATAATCGTCAGGACAGGAACGATAATGAAGAATTTAATGTCCTTAAAATGGTTAAGATAGAGGCCCCATTCTTTAATGGCGATTAGATCCTAATGCTTTTCTTCATCGGGTTCGCAACATTGATGACTACTTTGCCATATATAACCTTCTTGAACATCATATATAACCTTCTTGAACATCCGAGCTCTAGTTGCTAAGATGAAACTCACCGAGTCTGCTAGGTTATCTTAGACAACTGTTGAGAGAGAACATAATCAGAGGGGTCTTGAGCCTATTATTAGTTGGGCAGTTACGAAACAGAAACTGCATGAGAAGTAATTCCCTACTTATCATAAGTGTCACTTAATGGACCAGTGGATGAATCTTAAGCAATTGCCTAGCCTTGTCTCTATGTACATTGCTAAGTTTGAACTATTGATGCTTAAGTGCGATGTCCAAGAAGATAGTTTGGTTACTCTTTTTCGTTTCCGCAATGGGCTTAGGGAAGAAATCAAAAGAGAAGTCTAACTTCATAACTCTTCCACTCTTGAAGAAGCTTACAACAAAGCTAGTGAGGTTGAGAAGTTTCCTAGAAACCATGTCCCTAGGCATTTTGTTAATCAACCTTCTTCTAGTCCACCCTTTAATCGTTCGATTCCTCAGTCTTCTACCTTTAGGAGTCCTTCCACCTCTAATCCTAGTACTGGGTCTAATTTAGCTTCCTTCCAAAACTCTACTGATAAGGGCAAATAATAAGTCTTTAATAATGTTTCTTCTATAGAATGTCATTATTGCCATGCTAAGGGTCACAAAGCCTCTCAGTGCCCTCGTAGAACTCTTCCCTTTGGAACTGACCATGTTGCTTCCATCGAATCAGAGAATTTGCAGATGAAGTTGTCGAGCCTATGGAATGTTCTTCTGACATTGATGAGGACGCAAAAAATATTTGGGATGATCCATCTAATTCTCTCAACATCATGAGGAGGTGCATTATATATATGGAGAGGTAGAAATCTCGTACTCCTCCAAAAGAGCAGGGTCTAGGAGGCGGAGATCATCCTCGGAAATCTAAGTAACATCATTGGTAGGTCGGTTCTTCCACTTCACAAGATAGTGGCGAAAATGAGCAGAACAAGAACCAACAAACTCGTCATCCAAGATATGGTCAACAACACCATCATCCATCACAGCATCAATCTCATCATACTACGATCAAATAGAAGGAACTAGAGGAACCTGAGATATACGACCTTTATGAAGCAAAAAGAATGAAATGGCCAAAACCCTCTGTTAAAGACTTCACACTACAAAAACAAGTGCAAAAATGACCTAGAAAAAGAAGTCAAAGTCAACCTTGGCCAAAGTCAAAGTCAAAGTCAACATCTAATCAAGTCAAAGTCAATGTGATCAAGTCAAAGTTAACGCAATAGTCGCGTCCCATCGCATTGCATCAGTGTCAGTGTGATGTCAGCACCGGTGGTAGAGGTCCTGCACGCATAGGGCGCGTGAAGGATATGTAGGAGACGTGGTGGTTCGTGGAAGCGCGTGGGCGCATAAGGACCATGCGCAGCAACACGTGGGGGCGCGTGCAGCCTCTGTTGGCGGTAAAATTTTGCAGTCTTGTAGATCTAAGGCTTTTGGTTCTGATGGTGGTGGTGATGTCTCAAAATGAAGTCCAGATGATAGTGTTTTGATGACGTTTGTACAGTTGTGTTTACGGGCGAAGGAAACATAGATTATGGTAGCTTTCTAGCAGTTTCAGGCGAGTTTTGCAAAAATTTGGTTAATGGTAAGCAGCGAAACAACTTTGGCTACAAAAAATCGATGCTTTCAACAGCAGAAAGCGTGGGGATCAACGAGGCTTAGATACCAAATTGACGTAGAACCAAAGGATAAAGACACTCGGTGCCTAGAGATCCGGTTTCAAGAAACAGAAATATATTCCAAATTGAATTCAATAATCAAAAACGTCTTCTAAAGTACAGATAGGAGGGGTATTTATAGCCCTTTTAAAAAAACAAACCAAATACAAATCAAATACAACTAGTTGATGATAAGATTTAGGATTTGGATAGAATCCCATTAAAACTAAAATCCTAATTATAATTAAAATCCTAAAATAGATAAAATCCCTTAATAAATAGAATAAAATCCCAAATTAAAATAATAGAAAATTCACAACGGATAATGCATCACTCACCGTTATTCACCTTTTTATTTCTCTTACTCATCATTGGCCCCTTCATCAATTAGATGTGAAGAATGCCTTCCTTCATGGTGGACCTACAGGAGGAGCTATTCTTGGAGCAACCACCTGGGTTTGTTGCTCAGGGGAAGTTAGGCAGGGTTTGCAAACTATGCAAATCTTTGTAGGGGTTGAAACAGTCACTCAGAGCATGATTTGGGAGGTTTAGTACAGCCGTGACTGAATTTGATTTGCAGAGGAGTGAATATGACCATTCAGTGTTTCACAAATAGACTAGTTCCACGTGCATTCTTCTGGTGGTGTATGTTGATGATATTGTGATAACCGACAATGGTAGTTTGGGTAATGACACACTTAAAACCTTTCATCACAATCAATTTTAGACGAAAGAATTGGGGGAGCTGAAATACTTTCTTAGTATTGAAGTGTCGAGAAGTAGAAAGGGCATTTTCCTTTCCTAGAGGAAGTATGTGCTAGATTTGATGATAAATACCAAACTTATAGAAAGTAAGCCTTCTGATACACCTATGATACCGAATATGAACTATCTTACTATGATACGACCAGATATTGCCTTCTCAATGAGTTTGGTTAGTCAATTCATGTCAGCACCCAAAACTATACATTGGGATGTAGTTGTTCACATTTTGAAGTATCCTAAAGGAGCACCCAGTCGTGAGGTTGTCTATCAAGATCGAGGTACTTGCAAAGTGAAGGGATTCTCTAATGCAAATTAGGCAAGATTACTAGTTGCCAGGAGGTTCACAATTGGATATTGTGTCTTTGTTGGGGCTAATCTCGTATCATAGAAGAGTAGGAAGTAGAGTGTTGTTTCTAGCTCTAGCGCTAAATCTGAGTATAGGGCAATAGCTCAAGGAGATATGATGTGACAATCAAGCTATCGTACACATTGCTAATAATCATGTGTTCCACAAAAGAACTGAAAACATAGAAGCAGATTGCCATTTTATTTGGGAAAAACTTCAACATGGGTTGATTTTGTTAAGACATGTCAAGACCGGAGACCAGTTAGCTGTTATTTTCACTAAAGCATTGGTAGAGACTAGAATAACTAGTATATGTAACAAGCTGGGCATGATTAATATCTATGCACCAGCTTGAGGGGTAGTATTAAGAATATCAACATGTGTTAATTTTGAAAGGATATTTTAGTCTTTTAATATCCTGTGTTCACAATATAATATAAATCACTGCATAAGAAAATTGTGTTATGGCCTACCAATTATTTCTTTCCCTCTTCTCATAACAAATCTAATACTAATCTGTAATTTTTGGGTTTGATTCCCAGCTTTCTCTAATCAAATACCTGGGCTCCTATCACAATATTCAGAATATAAGAAAAAAATTTGTACACGTAGATTACCTGTATCCCAGAAACAGTAAAATATGGTATCTCAAATGTTACACGTATAGGAGCTTTTCTCTCGGGAGATGCTTCCTCATCTGTTATGCTGGGAAGACGAAACTCTGCCCTTAACATGTACTCCTGCAGGAATCAAACAAGAGAACCAAATCCATTAAATCACAATCAAATTGAGTTATTACAACGCCATTTCCAAGCGAACTAATACCTTGCCTCCAGGAAAGGATCTTATTTTCCAGATTAATGCATCTTTTTCAGGTGCATATGATGCAGATCCCATTGAAGTCCGAACATTTTGATTGGTTGCATCGACAGGCACAGGTAACTCAATCTCAACGTTTGCGGCAGTGCTGTAAAATTAATTTCTATGAGTAGTTGGGGAAGTATAGGGTGGTCTAAAATCTAGATCAAACAAACTCACAAAATAAATTAAAGTTAAGAAATTCTCCCATCTTCCATCAAGAAAAAAAGGGGAAAATAGGAACAGATATAAGAAAAGAAACAATATCAGTACCTACGCTCCTTAAATTGACTCCTAGCTTTTACCATAATCTCAATCCGGCTTTTTGAATGCCTTTCAACTTGTGCTTCCACCCAAAGTAAAGGCTTAACCTGAAAACAAAGATGGTAGAATCAACAGAAACTTCGAAATTGTTTGTATGTATGTATTTTTGTTTTTTTGTTTTGATAGAATGTATATATGTATGTCAACCCTCAAAACAGAAATTTATTTCATATCTAGAGAAGAAGATGAACCTGTGTACTGAGCCTATATGTCATCAAATCAAATGATCCATCAGGCGGTATAAAGGAAATTGTTCGATCATTTTCAAAGCGGGCCAAACGCACACACCTTCATCAAGTGCCAGCACTTAACATGAGAACTAGAATCAATAATAGAGAGAGACATTCTTGTAGAAAGTATATTAAAATTTCCACCCTAAATGATCGGATAGTTTATATAGGCAAGAAAATCAAGCATACATACTGATGAAATTTGATGTCTTCTAAATCAATCGCTTTTCCCTTGGTCGCTCTACCTTGTGCCTCTAATAATACTCTATCATTTAAGCCAAGTTTACACTCCGGCATACCACTGCAATAGACAAGCCAAAAATGGAATATTTGAGTTTTCAGATAAATATCCAAGCACAAGAAGTTGATTAGATTAATAGATACTTCACACCCAAATGTATAGTTTTCCAAACCACTCAACTGTAAAAGTAGGGTGCAATATGAGTCAAGTGGTTGAATCTATCAGCAATATATCTATTGGTGTAATGTTTAGCACCAGCTCCTAGAGAAAGCCTTAAAAGTACTGAACGAATAAAGCAATCTGAGCATGTGTAATCAGTAACAACGAATATAACATGCTCCAAATTGCTAATTTCATTTGCATTTCGCAAATTTTAGCTAGACATAATACAACAGTTTTCAGAAATACTGGATATATAATCACACACAACTAGACACAACAATAAAAACACAAAACCACAAACCCAAGATCAGCAGGTATAGCACATAAACCAACAAATTAGATGGAGCAATCAATTTGAAGAAACTATCTGTAATGTTACTTGAAAGTTGAAACTGAAGTCAGTTCTACAGAAATGGACTAAGTCATATTGAAATCTATGAAAAATTGAATATAACAGTAACAAAATTGCTGGAATGGAGATTACAACTAAAAGAAATCATTCCTAGAGTTGAAATGAACTTACAGAGCTGAGGTATCCATTGAATAGGGAGAGAAGAAGAGTACGAGAGAAAGGGAGAAGAGAATCAGAAACAGTGAGAAGGAAGAACCAAAGAAGAACATCCAGATTCATCACACCCTCACCCCGGATCTTGCCTCCCTTAAATCACCTCCTCCCCTCATTCATATTCATGTGCCAATTTTTTTTTCTTCCTGATTCTGTTACTCCTATATATGGCATGGGTGCTGTCAGCGTGGGTTGTTTCAGAGCCAATTGCCATGTGTCCAGGTTCTCCTCAAAGCTCCTTGGTCCTTTAGTTATATAACACTAGCATCATTTGTTTGCAATTGGAATTGGAAATCGGAACTACAAATTACTACCTCTGTTACAGTCCATCCTTAATTAAACTAGAGAAAAGAAATCTTTCCACTGTTCTATACTATTGAAGCAAAGAGAAAAATTCATTGATGCACTCCTGATGTAGAACAGGGAAAAGAACCAGGACATACACTCTAAAGACTCAAAATCCTCAATATTTAACAATCAATAATAAGCTAAAATCCCTAGAACAGACAGTATGTCTTATATAGGCAATTCCAAGGACCCTAAATCTACTATGACAAGCAACCCAAACTTAAGACTTGGGTAATCCTAATCTAGAATAGAAAACAATGCCAAACAACTAAACCTAAATTCCCAAATTATTGATACTATATCCCTAACTCCCCAACTACAAACCCTAATTCCCAATTTACTATTACATCATAATGTCATAAATTAATATAATAATTATAAATATCATCCCCTCAAGTTGCATAATTCTCCCTGTGTTGGAGAAAACTCATCCTTGGGTTTTAAAAGATGGCGAAGTAGTAGATAAATGCAATAGACAACAACAACAACAACAGCAAGGAGGGTAATAGATGATGGTGGAAGGACCAAAAGCAGTAATAATATGGGACTTTCAGGCTCTCTAGGAATCACAAAGTAAATACGAAAGTATAAAGTAACAACCAAACACTCCATATCAACAATATTAGTGTTGTTGATTTTGTCAATTGAAGCATCAACAACTTCAATATTGGCAAAATTGCATTATCTCCACAGAAACAAAATATTAGGGAAGAGAAATACGAGTCCAACACATTCTAGACAGAAAATTGAATATTACAAGTTTGTACGGACTTACAAGCAACTTCCACTGTAAAACCTAGGAAACTCTTTGCACAAATAATACATCCCATCAAATTTCTTTTTGGAAGCTCAAAGCTCCCTCTAATGTTAAGGATTTTGTTAGGACAATGTACTTAATAGGATTAACACTAAGAATCTGTTCATAGGCATAAGACCTTATCTCCGGATGTTATGTTATGTGTTACAGGAGTTCAGAACCTGCCAATGATCTTTTTTCGCATTGTGAGGTTGCTAGGAAATTGTGGGATGTTTGATGAGCATTAATTCGGTCCTCACACTTTTGAGATTTTTTTCACAGCCTGTTATCATATAAGGTTTTAAATTGCGGTTGCGGTCAAGGTTGCGGTCACATTGTGATTTTTGCAATTGCGGGCACTGCGAGTGTTGCGAAGCGAATTGCAGTCGCTGCGGCGTGAATCTTTTACAACTTGGCACAACTTGCCGTCAAGCTAATTCCTAAAATTTGTTAACTAACAAATTAATTGAAAGTAAATTTTAATTTAATTCTTAGAATTTTCTAAATTTCTCTAAAAATTTACAACATAAATTTTTTCTCTTACCCTCAATTTCCTATTTTAAATCTCTAATTTTCTTTTTACAATTCCAAATTTCTCTCTCTCTACCCAATTCTTTTCGCATTTCCTATATTTTTCCCTTTCCCTCACATTTTTTCTAATTTTCCCTAAATTTCCCGTTTCCCACCCTCATATTCTCACCGCCCTCCTCTATTTCTCACTCCCTCACTCCTCTAAATCTCCCATTCTCCCCTTTCCTTTCTCGTTCCCTCTGTTTCTCACTCCCTCACTCCTCAGCTGCTCTTTGTTTCGAGCTCACCCGCGGCCTTCCTTCCCCTTTCCCGTTCCCACTTCCCTCACTCCTCTCCTCTGTTTCGAACTCACGTCAGCCACGGCAAGGGCACGGCACAGCAGCAGCTCCACCACAGCAACACCCACCGGCAGAAGCACCACCTACAGAGGCGGCCACGCCTCCACCACGGATCTGAACCGGAGATCGCGAAATAGAGGAGAACCGGAGATGCGGCGGTAGGAGCTCCTTCAACAGAGCACAAGATGGGTCTCTGAGTCTCTCAAGAGGTTAGCCTCCCGTAAGGGTTGATTTGGTGTGTGTTTTCCTCTTTTTATACTGAGAAACATTGAAAGGAACAGTGTTGGAAGTGAAAAAATCTGAATGGAGGAGCATTGCGGCTGAAACGCCGTTACGCCTCGTCTGTTGCGGCCGCAAAACCGTTCCGTTGCGGCCGCAACACATTTCCGTTGCAGCCATCGCGCGTGATTCTCAAACTCAACCGTGTCGCAGGCTGAATCGGAAACGGCGGCCACCACGACTGTTTTGTCGCGGCCGCTGCAGCCATCTCGAAACGAGATTTGAAACCTTGGTTTTGGATGGAGAAAGTAGGATAAGGTGTTGCAGAGATTGTGATCTTTTTGTAGGCATGTAGTGCATTGGGTTAGAGAGAAATGCTAGAAATTTCAATCAGCGGTTTCTATCAGTGAATCTCTTTCTAAAAGGATAGTTTCCCCTGCTTATATGTGGGTTTATGCACATGGTTTTCTAAGGGAGTTTCTTTGTCAGATATGCAGAGAGATTGGAGAGCTCTTTTGAGCTGCTATGTTTTATTCTGTTTATTCTTGTTTCTTTTTCTGTTAAGGGAATTCCTGATCCTCCAATTTCTATTCTTCTTCAATCTTCACTGTTAATAAATTCTTCTCTATCCCCCCTTCCCCTTTCAAGGAAAAACCAAAAAACCTAGCTAAACCATATTGCTACCCTAGTTAGCTAGAAGCCCATCTCAATAACTTGAAATTCAATAGTTCTCGACAAAAGTAGAAAACAAACCTCAAATATGTTCTCATCTTCAGTGCCCCAACAACATCAGACCTAATTATTTGTCCATTGCTATTGACAAGTATGTTAACACTCTCCACCACATCCAAGAAAACCTGAACAAAAGAAAGAAAAGAAGAATATTAACTGGTGGCTTAGACCATCATATTACAAGTAAAAACGATACATCTTTTTCGCATTTCCAATGGCCACCTCATTTTTCTTGTAGTTTATCCCTTCACTGCGCCAGGACACAGCATTTGTTACAGCCATGGGAGGTCTCTGTGTAACTTCCATTCTATATGCATCTGTCTTGATAAATTCACTAAGAATCTTTGCCTCAGTGTATTGGGGGTAGCCAAAGTCCATGATCTCATCAAGTAGTTCGTACTGCCAAGGACAGAAGAAATCAGTATGGTTGCTTATCTGCTTTTGAACAAATGATAGACCCAAAATGAATTAATGCAACTGATAAAGAACTGAATTCAGAGGCACACTGGCATTTTACCACAACAACAAAGTTATCCCTGAGAGATTCCTCTTCCAATTCTTCAAAATAATGCTTAAACACCTGCCACAAATACACAGATCACCCTGATCGATCATTATCGCATAAACTGCGCAAAAAGTTATACACATTCTCTCAATTCAAAAGATTTAAATCATAATTATTAATTACCGATAATGCTTACATCAACTATACGGTGTAGGAAGAATAGGAGGCTTGCGGCATTGCAGTTTTGTCTGGTTGCTGTCATGAGATAAACATTGCTATGCTGTATAAACATGTAGGTCACACCATTATCATATACAACTGGATCTTGAGACTGCGGATCATCACCCTGTGTCACAATTTCAAAACAAATCAGGGAACAAACAGAAAGCTAGAGAACTCGCAAACAAAACTCAAAATTCTCCATTCCAATTCAACCCCTAGTAACTCAAAATCCAGCCAAGCTTTAACGCACATATTAATAATTGCATAAGAAACAGCAGAAATTGAAAATTTTTAAATATATATATATATATATTCAAATTGTTGAAAACAGCATCAGAAACCAAGTACAGATAATTGAGGCGTTACTTATAGTAAGTGGAATTTGAGCAATGGAAACAGAAACAAATGAGCATAAGTGATAAGAGAAAACGTGAACCTCTTTCTCAATGAGCTTGGTGAAGAAGCGTTCAGCCTCAACGGCGGAGACATCGCCGCGGTAGTCGCGCCAAATGAGAACGCGGCCTTTGATGTCCAGTAGGAACAGAGCAGAGGCTGCCCCTGCCATTGGAGCGAGGTTCGGAGCCTAGATCGGATCGGACCAGAATCAGATTCAGAACCGGATCAGGATCAGATCAGCGTTGCGAAGAAAAGAAGATGGAGAACGCTAGGGCTCAGCGAGGCATGTTTGAAGCTGAACCATCTAGGTGATTCTATTCTGTTTCTGCGTCTGCGTCTGTTTTTGCCGTTCCGGTTTGGAGCTTCGATTTTTATTTTTTTTTTGGGTAATTGGAGCTTCGTGTTTTGTCTATACCTTCTCCTATTGACCTACGGTTATGTAGAGCTGGCAAAACGGGTTCAATCCGTCGGGTTAACCCATCAATCCGTCTACTTGGGAGTTTCATAAAATAAGCTGCTGTATAACCCGGTTAAGCGTTTGTAATAGAATAATAAAAGCGTGTTACTTTCTTTTTTTTAAATGATAACTAATACTATAAATAAAAAAATTTTTGATGTAATATAATTTATGTTTGAATACTTAATTAGACTATTTTAAAAATTATATTTTAGATATGTGATTTATAATTTTTTATCATTATTATTTATTATTTTTTATAGTATTTATTAATTTTTTGTATAATTTTTTTTTTTTTTAATTAAAAGGGATTGACCACCAACTCATCTATTTTTTCTCATTTTATTTTTATACGAATAACCCACCTTAAAGCGTGGGTGGGTTAATTTCTTCCTTTTTAAAATGATTTAGTGATGAAACATGCTATATTTTGCATGATTGGGAGTTTCATAAAATAAGGAAAAGTGGTTTGTAATAGAATAATAAAAGGTGGAGTCTCTTGATTTAGTGATGAAACATGGTATCAATATTCAAGAAATATAAGAAATAATCAGGAATTTGTTAGATCAATTATGCATTTAATTTATCAAAAATTTATAAGATATAATTCAATTGAAGTTAGAGATGAAGTGGATAGATTTCTTCATGAAAAAGTAAAAGCACACCTAAATAAAATGTAAATATGTAATATGTGTGAAATAAATAGTTTTATATGTAAATATCAAAAATATTATCAGCTAAATACTAATACAAAGCATATATATATGGATGTTTTTATAGATAAATTATCATACTTATTTAATACAAAAATAAAAATTACTTGACAAACCTAACCTATGGAAACAGCTAATACATTAGGAGGAATTATACAAATATTTTATCACGAATTAAGAGAACAATGCATACAAAGAGAGGCAATTAGACAATTAAATAAAGGAAGATTTGCAATATGTTGTGATATACCAGAAATAGAAAAACTAAGAAATTACGGATGTAATCAAAGTATAAAGAAAAGAAAATATTATAAAAAGAAAACCTAGATTAAGAAAAACTTATCCTAAAAGGAAAGCCTATAAAAATACTAAGAAAAAATATTTAGAAAGAAAAGACAAACACTAAGAAAATATTGTCCAAAAGGAAAAAAGAAATGTGTCTATTGGATATGTAATGAAGAAGAACACCATGCAAATGAATGTCCTCAAAGAAAATAAAAAGATTTTAAAGAAAAAACAAAATTAATAAAAAAGGTATATAAAATATACAACTTAGAGTCATTAGAAGAAAAACTAAGTAATTCTGAAAATAGTATATATGAATATTTAGAAAATGAATTATCTTCAGAAGAAACAGAATCCGAATAGACCTATATTAAAATCAAAATTAAAAAAAGTAATAAAGAAACTGAAGCCTATATTGACACTGGAGCAAGTATTCGTTTAGCAACAAAAATATTATTTAAAAAATGAGAAAAATTAGAAAAATCCTTAAAGATTCAAATCGCGGATGAATCAATACATCCTCTGTACTTTATAGCTAAAAGACTTACTCTAGTAATCCAACAAAAATTATTTATTGTCCCTACTATATATCAATAAGAAACTGGCCTAGACATTATTTTAGAAAATAATTTTCTACGATTATATTCTCCGTTTTGCTAATATTTAGAACATATTTCACTCAAAACACCATATATTAGAAAAACACAATTACGTGAAATAATTGAAATCCCAATTATTCACTTTTCTAAATGTATCTACTCAAAAAAGCAATCAGAGCTTAGTTAGCTGAAACGTGGTGTGATAGTTGAGGCAGTATGCTGAAAAATTCACCATGTATTAATTAATTTAAAAAAAAAGAAAAATTCTAGCCTATATTGAGGAACTTTTAGAAAAAAACATGTAGTGAAAATCCTCTTGATCCAAAAATTAACAATAAAAATATGGAATTAATTGAACTAAAATTAAAAGATCCAACAAAAGAAATAAAATGTAAACCTATGATTTACACGAAACAAGATAGAGATGAATTTGTAAAGGATATTAAAGAAATGGAGGATAAAGGATTAATAAGACCATCAAAAAGTAAACATTCATCCCCAGCATTTTATGTTGAAAATCATAATGAAATAAAACACGGTAAAAGACAAATGGTAATTAACTATAAACAAATGAATGATGCTATGCAAGGAGATGCATATTATCTCCCACGAAAAGATTTAATTATTGAATAGATACAAAATATGAACTGGTTTAGTACATTTGACTGTAAGTCAGGCAAATACGACTCACAGAAGAATCTAAAACATTAACAACATTCAGTTGTCCACAAGGATAATATGAATGGAATGTACTTCCTGTGGATATAAGTTTGCCCAAATGGTTTTATATGTTAAGTTTTGATGATGACAAATACAAGACAAAAAGAATACTCTGCTTATGATCTTTGTTGCATCCTATATAGAGCATATCCATTAGTAATTGATAAATATCTTATCTGGATGTATCTATGAGAGTTTTATATGCATGTTAAATTAACTAGAGTTATACATTTATGATTCATGCATATGAAGATATTGAATTATGATTCTGGACTAACTATGTTTGTTTAAGTGAGCAATTTTTTGTAGGATAGTCCAAGTACCAAGAATGAGCTTGCAAACAAGAAAGCAAAGATATATATTAAGCTCAACACAAGGAGAATGTGAATGCCTATCTCATGAAGGTATGGATAACATCAAAGTCATGTCAAAGACCAAGTCCAAAGGAAGATTAAATGGTATAGCTTTTAGGACTTAGGGTCTTTATGTAAGAAGCCTTATGGATATCTCAAATATATTTTTCAAATATATTTTTACAAATGATTTTCCTATGTTAAAATGTCTGACAAATAAGTTTTGAAAAGCTAGTTTTGGTAATAGTTCAAATCTATGAAAAATAGCAAAGTTTGAGTTTTGCAAAACTGACCTTTGGTTACTCTTTTGATTATATCTTTCAAAATACTTTGAGTTTTGTTTTGAAACTTCTTTTATTTGAAAATAGACTCAAAGATCTTTCCAATAACTGGTCATTTGCTTTAAACGGATAAGAAATGAAGAAGTTATGATCATTTGAATTCAGTTTTCAAAATCTGTGAGGAGTATTCGAATACAACTTGTGGTATTCGAATACCACAAAGACAAAAACGTTCTGAATGAGTTTTTTTAAAGGGACATTCGAATACATGATATGGTATTCGAATACCACAACATAAAAAATGTTCCAGATGAGTTTTTTTTAAGGGGCATTCGAATACATGATATGGTATTCGAATATCACATGCCTGAAAACGCTCCAGACTATATTTTAAATAGAGGCATTCGAATACCTCTTTTGGTATTCGAATAACAAACGTCTGAACAATGTGTTTTTAAATAGAGGTATTCGAATACCTCATGTTGGTATTCGAATAACCCATGTTAATTTGCTTTTCACGATGGTTTTTAAACAGTGGTATTCGAATATTGATTTAGGGTATTCGAATAACCCACGAGAATTCTGTTTCGTTTTTGAATTCATACGAAAACGTTAATGCATTTATTATCTCATTAATTTGTTCCAACGACTATTTTCTATCTGGCTCTATAAATAGAGACCGTGGGTCTCATTTGCAAGTACCCAGCTATTTGTTTAATTTGCGCTTACTCTGAAAAATGTGATTTATTTTTACACCCATTTTATGTGCTCTTTTTGCTAAAACTTTGAGATATCCTTGAGAGCCTCTTAGCACTTCAATTTGTATAATTTACTCTGAGTGAGAGTTTCTCTTCATCTATATTTCTGTTCTTTTACATTGAGGGTGAGGTATCCTTCAAGATTTGTAAAGGGGGTGAGGTATCCCTCTAAGGTTTGTGTAAGGGTGAGGTATCCCTGCAGGTTGAGACTTTAGCACAAGGGTAGAGTTTCCCTATGTGTGAAAAGTGCTCTCTTGTGTAAAGGTTGCAAGCACCTATTGAAGCTTGTATATATAGTGAAAAATCTCGAAAGAGATCGGACGTAGACCACAAGTGGATGGTGGTCGAACCGGGATAAATATCGTGCTTGCTCTTCTTCTCTTTATCTCTTTATTTTGTGCAATCTTTATTTTACGTAATTTTTTATTATTGCACATTTATTTATACAATTTATATTATTGTACATTTATTTATTTACAGCTTCTTAAAGCTTTCTTTCTTCATCTCGCAATTCTTTCTCGTTTATTTAATAGCTTAAATATTTGTATTTATTTTAAGAACATTTGCGAAAAAGTTTTTTAATACCCAATTCACCCCCCTCTTGGGTAATGGTTACCATGACTAACACTTCCAATGGGAATGAAGCGATCACTAGGTATTTTCCAACGACGAATGGATTCGATTCTTAAGAATTTTAAAGATTTTTGTCTCATTTATATTGATGATATATTAGTTTTTATCAATAAAGACTTAAATGATCATTTTAATAAGGTAGAATTAGTACTAAATAAATGTATTGAACATGGAGTATTATTAAGTAAGAAAAAAACTGTTTTAGCACAAAATAGAATTAATTATTTAGGACTAGAAATTGAAAAATGAAAAATTATAATGCAAAAACATGTATTAGAAAAATTTCAAAGCTTTTCAATTATATTAAAAGATAAAAAAGATTTACAACGATTTCTTGGATTACTAACATATATTTCCAATGAATGTTTCATAAAGAATTTGGCTGCAGAAAGAAAAATACTTCAGCAAAAACTAAAGAATGACGCTCTCTGGTCTTGGACCAAAGATGATGAAGCAATTATTATCAAATTAAAGTACTTATGCCAGGATTTACCTGAGCTATATCATCCGTCGGATGATGATTTAATTATTATTGAAGCAGACACATCTAATGAACATTGCAGTGGTGTCATGAATGCAAAACCCCCCGATCAAAAGAAAGAATTACTATGTCGATACATGTCTGGAACATTCTTAGACAATGAAATTAATTATCCTACACACGAAAAAGAAACATTGGCACTAATTCGTATGTTGGAAAAACATCAGATTTATGTGCTTGATAAAGAATTTATTGTCCGAACGGACTCCACTTACGTTGTAGATTTTAAAAACATCAATCACAAAGGAACTTACAAGCAAGGAAGATTAATTCGATGGCAGATGAAGCTTGTCGAATACAATTATTCAATTTCACACATTAAAGGAGAAAAGAACGTTCTTGCAGATATCTTATCCAGAGAATGGAGCGAAGTACATTAGAAATGATCAAGCAACAACTGGAACTTAAGGAGGCACTAAAAGCTCAAAAGCTAAAGGAATTAGAACTTATTGAAGCAGACATTAAAGTTTTAACTTTGCAACTTAAAGCAGAAGGATTTCTTGTAGAAACACTTCAACAAGAAGAGAAAAAGATCAATAAGTGGTATGTTGTTTTCAACCGACCATTTCTAGGAATCTATGACGAATGGTTCAAAGCAGCACCACATTGCCAGAAGATCTCAAGAGTTCTACACAAGTCATACCCAACTAAAGAAGAAACAGAAATGGCATTAAAAGAATACTCAGAAAAAGGAAAAGAAAAAGAAATTTATCTTGGACCAAGAACTTTCTCGGAGGCAACAAAAAATTCTCCAGTAAAACAGTCATCACTTAAAATTCTGGGAAAATTTCCTTCTTCCTTAGATAATTTCCAAATTACTTCTAGAAAGGAACATGAATTACAGGTACAATTCTCAGAGAAAAATTTCTAGGAAAATTTCAAAAGATTGGTTAACTGGAGCGACAAAGAAAAAGTCAACTATTTCTATATGGTTGACCGAAAGCTCTTCGGTGTCAAAGCAATTATTATTCCAGGAGCACCACCAATACTAGCATTCAATATGTTTCAATTTGGTTTTATTGATTGCCTTTACTTAAGTTTGAATTTAGAAGAAATTAATCTATTTCCTCATAATTTCAAGGATGCAGTTCAGATGTTCAAAAGGAATATAGTCAAGGAACGAAGTATATTCCTAAAGTTCTACTCAGCTTATCCAGATTTAATTACAAAGCAGCAAGCAAAACACTTAGTCTATGTCGGAGTAAGCAACAATAATTTTTCACTCAGAGACGAACCACATGGAGTTGTCCTTGAAGAAGATCAAATCATTGTCATGTTGACAAACCAGCTTGCAAGCATATATTCGCAATGTCAGAGCATCGAAAAGGAATCATTCATAAAGACCCTATACAAGCCCCGACAACTTTACTACTCAGCAAAACGAGTGATAAAGCAATAAAGAAGAAAGATATGAATTTTTTGACAAGCTTTGAATTTCCTTTTTACGCATTCCAAGGCCCAATGATGGAATACAGGCCAGCTATTCTCAACGGCTTGTGCGTAATGATTAAAGAAAGTGGGAACCATGCATGTGAAAGATGTACAAAAAGTAAAGGAGTAGCCGACATAATTAAAGAAGATGTTTCTTCAGATGAAGCAATAATCGAAGAGCGATGTAAGCCTTTATGTCACTATGTAAATTATTTAAGCATCTGATGTAAGCACTTATATTTGTAAGGACACTTTTGTAAATTAGTTCTAAGCAAACTAGCCTATAAATAAGACCTCTTATGCTGAGGCAAGGCAGAGTTTTTCTAATAGAAAATTCTCAAATATGAGATTGTTTTCCTTAGGAAAACTTTGTGCTAGTCTCTCATGAGATCTAGTCGGGCACTTGAGAGTGTGTCCATACCCTTGTACTTATGCTCACTTATCAATAAAATTTCTTATCTCTACTCAATCTTCCAATCTCTTAACCTTTTTACTTCATTACTCAATAAATGCGATCAACACAATCACGGAAGCAGTAGTGGGCTTGAAGAATTCAAGAAGAAGTAGTGAAAGCAGTAGCTGTAAAAATAATTTTTAATCCTAGCACAGGTATATTTATCAAACTTATTCCAAATAATTATTGCCAATACCATATACTAGGAAGAGTAAATGGAATTATTATGCCTATATTAATTGATACTAGATCATGTCTTAGTTATGTAAGTAAAGACTTGACAAGTAAAATAATAGATACAATACCAAGAAAAATAATACAGTTTAATCAAGAAGAAAAAATATTTAAAGAAAAAACTAGTATCGAACTCTATTTTAATCCAGAAGAAAAAATTCAAACCGAATTATATGTAGAAGAACAATCTAATGTTAAATTACTTCTAAGAATGGATTTTCTTGAAGCAATAAGACCATACGAAATTAGATCTAAAGAATTAGTCATATCCTTAAAAGATAAAAGAATAAATATTCCAAGAATTAATTTAAGTGTTTATACTATAAAAAGCTACTTAAACAAAATAATATAAATGGAAGTAGAACAAGTAGAGGATATAGAACACTTACGGATCAACTTTGAAGAAGAATGAAATTATGAAGGAATTATTTTAATAAATAAATCTCTTTTTAGAAAAATACAAAAAGAAGAACTAGACTTAACAAAAGACGCAAATATGAAAGGAAAATGAAAACTTAAAGAAATATTAAAAAGATTTAATCAAAGAAAAAATATTATTTATTATGAAAAATTAAATAATGAAACACATATGGATATAGTGATACTCAAGAAAATATGTATTTACAATTATTAAATAAGAAAAAACTCATGAAATTAAGAGGAAAGATAAAGAAAGAAGAAAATAAAAGAAAAATTGGGTACATTCATATTGGAGCAAGTATAAGTATTAATTAAATCTTTTCAAAAAGAAATTAATTCATCAATAGAACTAGTCTTAAAAGATAACAGAATTAATGACCTAAAAAATAAAATATTAAGAATAATGGAAGAAAATTTAGCTTATGAAAAAATAAAATTTGAAGTACGATCAAATATTAGAATACCATTAAATACTCAAAGATTAGAACAAACTTTAACCTTAGAACATAATTTTTTAAGAAAAAATCTAATGAAACCAGAAATAAAATATTCTCAGTAAATTATTGTGTTAGTTATGCATTAACAAATTCACATCATAGTATTTCACTCAAAGAAAATGATAAAATAGATATTCCATACTTATTTATTGATATTGGAAAGATTTATTATCCTAAGAAAAATGAAATAACGAAATTAGGAATTTTTAAAAATAAACCAAAATTATTAAAATTTAAAAAGAACAATTTCTAAAACCAATTAGGTTTAACGAACCAGAAAATACTAATGAAGAAAATGAAATTAATAAATTAACAAGACAAGTAAATGATTTATCAAAATATTTAAAACAAAGGATATGAAATTAATAAAATTTAAGATAAAAAGAAGAAAAATTAATAATAACAAATATAAAATGAAGATAATAAGGATAAAAATTTATAATAAAAAGGTAAGAATGAAGATAATAAGGATAAAAATTTACAATAAAAGGTAAGAATAAATTGGTATCAATTTGGTATCGAGTCAAGTACTAAAATTATGAAAAATATAAGAAAACAACGAGAAGTAGAAACACGAATTCAATTAACAATAAGTACCCTCAAAGAATTAGGAGAAAGGTTAATATATTACATAGAAACTAAAAAAACTAAATTCAACTCAAAAAGAAAAAGAAATAAAAAGAATAAGTTATTATTTAGAAAATATGGATAATAGATTACATAAACAAAAAGAGGAGTTAAGACAACTAAAATAAATAATTAAAGAATCAAACATATTAAAAAAATGGCCACTTGATGGATACACATTTTGTGTTCCAATCGGAAGCCACCATAATAAAATGAAATGTTAAGAAATAAAATAAAATAAAATATATTATTTTATTGTTTAATTATTTAATATTTAATAAGTTTAAATATTTATATCATTTATAGAAGCGGGGGTTTTTGTTCTCAAATTAATTTTTTTCTAATACGAAAATATGATAAAAGGCTTTGCATGGATTACAAAGTTATCTCTGGAGAGAACTTGACTACCCAACATAAGGTTTTGGTTATGGATGTACGAGTTAAGATAAGAGTAAGGAGAAATTATCGAGAGAGAGTCCCAAGGGTCAAATGGTGGCAACTAAAGGGAAGAAAACAAATGCTATTTCAGAGAAGGATTATGGAGGAAGATATTTGGGACGTACAAGGGAGTGCTAATGATACGTGGGACGAGATGGCCAAAGGGAATTTGAAGGTAGGAAAAGAGACACTCGGTGAATCAAGAGGCTTTGGATCCAAGAATAAAGAATCTTGGTGGTGGGCCACAAGTGTACAAATAAGGTTAAGGGTAAAAGAGAATATTATAAACCTTGGCACGTATGTAAAAACGATGAAAATTAGGAAAAATATAAGGCAGCAAAAAAAGATATTAAGAATGTGGTGAGCGAGACAAAAGCTAAAGCATTCGATGAGTTATATCAATCTTTGGGCACCAAAGACGAAGAAAGGAATATTTATAAACTTGCTAAAAGTAGGAAAAGGAAGACAAGAAACTTGGATTAAGTGAAATGCATTAAGGATGAAGAGGGTAAAGTCTTGATTACGGAACAAGACATCAAGAATTGATGGAAGGGTTATTTTCACAAGTTATTTAATCAGGGACATGAGACTTTAGGGGACTCAGACATTCTAAACATTAGAGAGGAGGACCAAAATAAAACATTTTATCATAGAATTCAGGAGTTTAAGGTAAAAGAAGCATTGAAGAGACTAGATAATAGAAAAATAGTTGAACCAGATAATATACCTAATGAGGTATGGAAGTGCCTATAAGAGAAAGGTATAAGCTGGCTCACAAAGATGTTTAACGAAATAATGAGGTCTAAGAAAATGTCAAATGAATGGAGGAGAAGCACTCTAATCTTTATTTATAAGAACAAGAGAGATATACAAAACTATGCAAATTACAGAGAGATTAAGCTCATAAGTCATACCATGAAGTTATAGGAAAGAGCAGTTGAACAGAGATTAAGACAAGAGACTCACATTTTAGAAAATCAATTTGGTTTTATGCCTGGGAGGTCAACCATGGAAGCAATCTATCTTCTACGAAGATTGATGGAGAGGTATCAAAGTGATAAACACAATTTTCATACATTATTTAACCTTATATTTAGTCTCTTAGACCTCTTATATGCTTAATTGATTAGTTTTGGTCACATTTTATAAGTTCAGGCTCAAACTAGGCTTAATTGATTTTTTCAGCATTATTACAATTTTATATTGTTTTTGTATTTTGGTCATATCTTGAGTTCTAGATATCTAATAATTATAAATTTTACCTTGTAGAAAATTTGAGAGAAAGCTCTACAACTTTGATGAAGAGCTCAAATTCTAAATCGAATATCTAGTGGATCGAATTGGGCTTGGAAGTCAAAACTTGGATTCTATTGTGTAACCTAAGTAGTGTGCACTAATTGGTCCATAACTTGGGCTGTAGGTGTGATATGAACCTGAAATCGGTGGTATTCAAAAGTTAAGACATATAGCTTAAATTCTTATCAAGACCACGAATTGAAACTACAACGTTTTGATGGCATTTCACCCCTATGAAATCGGATGACGGGATCAGAGACCTGTTAAGAGTGATTTGGGCAAAACTCTCTCATCTTAAGCCCAAATCAAGTGATTTCGGTGGCCAAGAAAAGCTAAGAGGTTGAAAATTAACTTTAACCTAGGAGCAAATTAGGATTCTTAATTTTTAAGTTAATTATTTTGTTATAAAGAGGCTAAAACCCAAGCTATTTTTACTTGATTCTTCTACCTAGAGTTTTCTCATTTCTTTTGTAAACTATGTGTGGCAACCATGGAGAACTAATTATCTGAGATCAATCTAATGATCTTGAGGAAATTCTGGTTTGGCTTTGAGATTTTGTTCCTAATTTCAATTTTGAATTGAATTAATTATCTTCTTCTTCTCTTGATTTGGATTTTGAATTACATGATTAGAGATTTCTGTTGTGTGATGTGATTTGATTGAATCCTTAATCCTAATTAAGATTTGTGATTAAATTATGATTGATTAATTATGATTTAATCACATGAATTGAATAAAGTTAGGTTGGCAGATTTGTTAATCTAGGATAATTGAATTTTGGTTGTTAAACTAACATAGGTTGCATGATTCTAGCGATTGCAGATTTATGAATTGTTTATTAGTTAAATTCTAAGTGATTATCTAGTGTTAAATTATATATGTTTGATGTAGAGATTTCAGCCAATCATAGATTAACTAATTAATTCAATCAAGATGCATGTTTTGTGATCGATGACAAGCCAACTAGATTTCTGACAGATTCTTGGATTGGTTGCTTTGCAATTTGATTTTCTTTCTTATATTTAATTATTACGTTTATATTCTGCATACACAATCCCTCCCATGTGATCTTGATTTGGTTTGATTGGTATATTGATCCTCAATAGACGACTCGATTCGCTGCCTTATACTACAAGTTATCGGTAGAACTGAAATGTTATTATTTGGTTGAGCTCGACACTCGAATCACGGAGGAAGCAAAAAGACCTACACATGGTTTTCATTTATCTGGAAAAATCCTATGATAGGGTACCGAGAGAGATCTTGTGGAAAGCTTTGGAGAAGAAAAGAGTTCGTATTGCTTATATTCTAACAATCCAAGGTATATATGATGGGGCTAAAACTAATGTGAGAACATAAGGTGGGATCACAGAAGATTTTCCTATAACTATAAGACTGCACCAAGGGTTAACTTTGAGTCCATATCTTTTTACCTTGGTCTTGGATGTGCTTACTACGCATATCTAAGAGTCGATGCCACAATACATGCTTTTTGCAAATGATATAGGAAGCTAGAACTATGGAGACGAACTTTGGAAGAACATGGATTCCGTCTAAGCAGGAGTAAGACGGAGTATATGGAATGTAAGTTCTATATGAAACGTGCTAATGCTAGCTTAACGGTGAAAATTGGAGACCATACTATACCACAAGTTACACGGTTTAGGATTCAAGCTGGATGGATAAAATAGAGGAGTGCTTCAAGAGTTATTTGTGATAGAAAAGTATCTCTCAATCTTAAAGGTAAATTTTATCGCACAACTAAAAGGCCTGCGATGTTGTATGGTACTGAATGTTGGGGGTAAAAAGCCAGCAAGAGCATAGATCAGTGTCATAGAGATGAGAGTGTTGCGATGGATGTATGACCATACAAGACAAGATAGGATTAAGAATGAATGCATTAGAGAAAAAGTAGGGGTAGCACCTATTATGAAAAAGATGGGAGAATCTTGCCTTAGGTGATTTGGATATGTAAGGAGAAGATCCTTAGAAGCCCCTATAAGGAGAGTAGATCAGGTAGAGGATAACCCAATAATTAGATGTAGAGGGAGACCAAGAAAGACTATAGGTGAAATGATTAAAAGAGATTTAGATTTGAATGACATATCTGAAGACTTGGTTTATAATAGAGCACAATGACGTCATTTGATCCATGTATATCCGACCCCACCTAGTGAGAAAAAGGCTTAGTTGTTGTTGTTGTTGTTGTTGTTGCTTTAACAGCAGGTACCTAATTAGAAAATTTTGAAACTATAAGGACCCAATCAATAACCAACTCTTCCAAAAAGTTAAGCTGTTAGGTGAAGGTTCATAAATTATTTTATATCCAACATGCCCAATTACAAAATCTTAAAATATATGGACCTAATTGAAAAATTCCAAATAGTATAGGGACTTATAAATTAATTTAACCTTTTAACTACTATACAGGCTCCTGTTAAGTTAGGGGGAGCCTGAAATGCCAAGGAAGATCCCTTTCAATGGACTACGTGAAGAACCCCACTTGTGAACTTGACAAACTACATTTTGACTCAAAACGTTAAAGCATTAATTAGGTCCAAGGGTCATACCACTTATATGCCCCTCTGTCCATTTACACCCGATCACATTTGAATTTCCAACAACTTTAACATCCCTTAAGGTGCATTCTTAACAGTAGTGTGAATTCAAAGTAGAGGAAAAAGCACAAAGAAAATAATAAAACATGAATTTGAAACTTTTACTGTGAAAAAGCAGATGTCTAAAACACATAATAGTCACAAATAGCACTTTAGTCATATTTTTCATGATCCAGTTTCTCAAAAGCACAATAGCACTTCAATCAATCTGACCCCATAAAGAGGATCAAAAGAAGGAATAGAAAAAGAAGAATGAAAATTAGAAATGTATAAAAAATAACATGCCTTTTTGTGGATTTATTACTAGTTCACTTCTTATGCTCTCCTATTTTTGCTCTCCCCAAATATGAAGTCAAAAGGTGCTTCAAAAAATGGAGAAAATGAGAAAGAAAAGACAGTCAAACAAAAAAAGAAAAAAAAAGAGGAATGAAGAAACTTGATAGTTTTCACCTAAGGGTTGGTAAGAAAGTTAGCAAAAAAAAAAAAGATCAAAAAGTAAGATACACTTCCATACTCAGTGTAATATGCAAGAAGATATAACACTATACTTTTATCCTTACACATAAAAGTTTTAAGCAAAAGACAAGTGATGCTAGTCAAATTTCATGTTCAACTTGTTTGGAGTATGACTTCTGCATCTTTGATCTAATTTTTGCCTCAATTTTATGTTGTTTCGAAGGGGAAACAGTTAAATGATAATCATTTCGTTTAGATAAAATTAAACAAGTGGTTACAATTTGCTCCCCAAATTTCTATTTCCATGAAAGATGTTCATTGAAGAAGAGATATGTCAAAGTTTACCTGTCATAAAGGTCAACACCAACATAACCTACTAGATCTTCACCATTGGAATCAGATCAAAAGATAATTAACCATCTTATAAATAGGCAACAAGTTTGCTAGGATAATCCAAGACCTAAAGAAGCTCAAAACTATTAGCAAAATAATGGCAAATTCATAGAACAGATGCAGTACTAGTAAAGGTAATTTCGTATATCCACTATGATGCTCTTATATTTAACATAATCATAAAAAGAATGATAAATAATCATACACAGTACTATGAAAAGAAAAATGATAGAACAAAATTACCTGAGGGGAGTTCAAATCATGTTTTTTACAGATAAAACTCAAAGCACGACCAAGATAAGCTCCAACTAATGTTTCTCCAAGTCCCTTTACCATCTATGTGAAAAGAGTATCACACTCAATGTCTTTACTTTTTCCCATTATTTCTTCAAATGGTGAATGTTTCTTGAAATGTGTGAAAGCATAGGCACAAAAACATGACATGGTTAATTATACCTCAACATAAATTTTTGATGAGTCTCCAGAAGACGAATTAGTTGTGTGGATGACAAAAGCATAGTCAGCATTTATCACCTCCTAAACAAGGACAACCATGGAAAGATAATCATGGTCGAGATTCACTTTTCTTGTGTTGAAGTATGCCCTTTCATTCCACTTGGAGGCCCACACCTTTTTATGAATCAAACAAATCAATGACAATGATTTATGAGCACTAAAATAAGATTATACATGAGTACAACAAAGATTTTTTACTAAAATCTGAAGTAAGGTAAATAAACCACACATCTAAAATAGCTATTTTGCAAGACATTTGTTCTGATCGCACATTGCTAGCATGTCTTAGTGCAACAATTGAGAAAAACTTAAGAAAATCAACAAGAAATAAGGAAAATCAATGGAGAGTAGATTGTGCATAAAACTATATAGCAAAAGAAAATCATTGTTACAAACTTAAATTAATTTAAACTTCTAGGGTTTTTAACCCATTCTATGCTTCAGATTAAGAATTGCTATGAGAAAGCCAATCAGTAAATTCATAATTTTTATTTTAAAAAAATATCCATGAAAACTTATGTAAAATGGTGGTTCAGGCATCCAAAGAACATGTGGCAACACATATATTATTTGTACAAAGAGTATTTGATGTGAAGAAAATGAAAGAAAAGAGTATGTAAAGATTGGCCTCCTATAATGCCTCATGGAAAATTTTTAAATTTACGTTGACAATATGGAAAATGTAAGGGCAGTGGAGTGTGACCCAAATATACAAGAAAATAAAAATCTTCTCATTTATGGAGGAAGATATAACCTTTAATGAAACAGGTAGCAAACCTAGTCCATGTAATGTACTTTATATGGAGAGAAGTCTAACCATTTTTATAGCTTTCCATGCTTGCTCCCAGTGTTGTTCACCTTCATCACCCAGCCAAGGCATTCTAGAACTCTCATCTTAGTTTTCATTTCCTCTACCTGAAAATAATTAATCTATTAGCTTCATCTGTAAGATTCTACATCATTTTACATTGTTCAAAAATTTTATCAAAATAGTAGAAAAAACTTTAGACTACATATCAACTTTTGGTATTCCACTAGAAGGAGAAAAAAGTTGGACAAAAATACTGAGTCAGGCAAGAAACAAAACTAAAGGCCAACTTCTTCTTTAAACAACTTAAAAATAAAAGAGAAATTTGAAAAGACATATTTGAAGGGGAAGGGAATGGTATTTGGGGTGTCCAAACCAGCAATACAAAAAACCATGAATATCTAAATTATATACAACAACAACCAAGCATTATCTCACTAGGTGGGTTTGCTACATAAATCAAATGATGTCAGTAGGCTCAATTAAAAATTGAATTTTCAATAAATCCATTTAGAGTAAGGCCTTTTTAAATTTCATATGCAGCTATAAGAAAAAAAAGAAGGAAATATGTCTGTCATATCATGTCAATGTTAATACTACTGCTAAAAAGAACATACCAACTGAGATAGTGCATTCAACTGTAAAACTGTTACACGAATATCCTTAAGGGCACTTAAATCTCCCTCAGTTAACTTCTTTTTCATAATATTGACCTTCTCAGCCACTGCTTGTTAGTTAATATACAGTCCAAAATTTCATTAAACTATAGGAAAGACTTGCATAATTATATATTTTAAAAAGTAAATAAAAAATAGATAAAGTAATAGATGTCGCACACACATTTACACAATCTTAGAGACTGAATCCTGTTGGACTTTATTGTATAGATTTGTTTCCTTATTTTCGTTATTAGGACTTATTTGATTATTGTATTTGTTAAGAGTCCCACATCGTTTGCCTCAATATTTTGGGTTTGGTTTATATATTTGTTGGGTCACTTCACTTAATGCCAATTAGTTTTAGGTTGGAATCTCACTTGCTATCAGAGTCAAGATCTCATCTCCATCGCCTACTTCGCTAGGCTTCTCCCGCCTACTTCGCTAGGCTTCTCCCGCCTACTTCGTTAAGCTCACCTGTTTTGTCCACGCATCTATGGTAGGGTTGTTAAGAGTCTCATGTCGCCTGTCTCAATATTTCAGGTGTGGTTTATATATCTGTTAGGCCACTCCACTTAATGCCAATTAGTTTTAGGTTGGAATCTCACAGTATTAAGATAGATTTATTTTTTGTAATTTAGTTCTATTTTTGGCAAGTAATTATTATCATAAGCCTATATAATATAACTCATACCTGTACAATTGTGATTAAGTAATAACAATATAGTTATAAATATTCTTTCAAGTTGGTATCAGAGCTTTCGATCTGAGAGCCTTTGTTATTTCCACTGCAATTAGCATTTGTTGCTGATCAAATCAGCCTTCACTGCTGCCTTTAATTAGCCTTCATCACTGCCGCAGTCCTCGCCCCTCACCCAGAACCCACGATTCCAACTGTCGTCGCACTGCCGTCTTCACCTAGATCAGTGCCGCGCGTGACCCTTGTACCGTGCACCGCCGTAGAAACAGAGTCGGATTGTCCACCGTAGACCACGCACTACCGATGAAACAGAGTTCAACCACGCACCGCCGCCTCACACCGTCCATCGTGCACCACCGCCTCGCACTGCACAACCCTTTTCTATGTACGTTCCCTCGAGTATGTCAAACGATGAGACTGCCAAAGCCATCTCGCAGATCAGCATGGCATCGCCCCCACCTCTAAATCCCAATGATCTCCCAGTCTTGCATCCCACCTATCGCCTTAATGGAAAAAATCACTTATAGTGGGCCCAAGTCATTTGTACTACATTTAAGGGTTGTTAGAAGTTAAACCACATTGAAGAGACTGCCCTTGAGAAGTATGACCCTCACTTTGAGATGTGGGATGATAAGGACTCTCTTATTATGACGTGGCTCTGGAACAACATGACTCCCAAGATTAGAAGAAACTATATATTCCTTCCCTCCTCTCATAAAATTTGGGACAATCTTTACCAGACCTTCTCTATGAAATAGGATATCGCTACTTGCTATGAGTTGAAGACAAAAATCTTTGCTACTAAACAGGGGGCACTCTCAGTTACTGATTATTATGGAACCCGTAATGACCTATGGATTAAGTTGGATCAATACAAGAATCTCAAAATGGAGTGCAGCAAGGATGCTTCCACGTTGGCTAGTTTTTTGGAAAAGGATCGGATCTTTGAGTTCCTTTCTGGCCTGAATTCTGAGTACGACCCTATTCAGGTTCAGATTCTGGGCAAGGAGACACTGTCATCACTGTTTGAGGTATTCTACACTATTCGGGGAGAGGAAAGTCGTAGGGCTGTTATGCTTAATGATAAGCCCACTGATGGATTAGCCTTGGCTATAGGTAAGACAACTAAATCAGACTCTTCTTCTTTCTTCTCTAGGCCAAACTGAGAGGTGTCGCGACCGTGATAATCGCGATGAAATAGCAACTTAAACTAAAATATATTTAGTTAGGAGTCGCCACCAATTTTATTTTTATTTAGGAAAAATTAAAAAACCCAAGAAAAATAGTCTTTGAAACCAGATTGGATTCGGAAGTCGATTATGTGTAGTGAATGGTGGAAACTTAATCCCACAGTACCCCTAACACACCCGTCCTAAGACGGTACCTTAAGTTAATTATGTAAATTTTTTAATAATCCTTAAAAATATTTATTTTCTACTTTTGTAAAAAATGAAATAAACAAATAAATTATGAAAATTTAATTTTTGACTTGACAAAATAGAAATTCTGCTCCTACATATCCCCGGGTGCGATGAGGAACTCAAAACCACGTAGTTCTCTAGAAAATATTGTGGGTTGGTGGATTTTATATAAAAAAAACTTTGAAAATTTGAATTAACAAGCCGTCGCGACTCAGTTATTCAAATTAAGAATTGAATAGGTGAAGCTCGTGTCACGCTAGAGACGTCACCCACTGATTATCAAATTTGTTACAAAACTTTTATTTAAAATTATCAATTAGCGATTTAACTTTAAAAAAATTGAAAACGAGTTATAAATTAATATAATAAATAATAATAATAATAATAATAATAATAATAATAATAATAATAATAATAATAATAATAATAATAATAATAGTAATAATACTAACAATAATGTAAATCATCAAGTTGTCGCAACTAAGATGATTACAAAAATTATAAGGATTAATGAGCTGTCGCAACTCAGGTAACCCATTTTTATTTTTTTTAAAGAAAATCTTTTAATTATTTCTTTTATTATTTTCATTTTTTTTTAAAGTTTGGCCCATTGAATTATGCCAAATTCCCTTAAAAAAAGAAGAAGAAGGGGAAGCAACTTACGAAATAGAGGGAAAGAAGGAGGGGGTTATTTGGTTCTTCTTCTCTTGAACTTTTAGAGACCAACCTAGGGACTAAGGAGCAACTGTCGGCCGGCGGTGAGGAGGGGTAGAGGCGCAATGGGTTCGTGACGGCGACGAGGCTATGCATGGGTAGAGCTCGACAGTGATGGATTCGGGGCTCTGCTGCGGCCTTGCAGCATTGAGCAAAGAAAGGGAGACGGCGCGCGAGGTGGTCTGACTCGGCTCCGGCACGGCTCAGATTCGACTGCTGCGGTGCACGTTGGGACGAGATCTGACTGAGACGGCAAGAGTGAGCAAGTCACGGATCGTCCAATGATACAGTGCGGCAACAGGGCTTGGCCGGTTCCAGGGTGCGGTGGACGATAACTGGGATGCGAACAGAGATACGATTGCCCGACATGCTGACGAAGAGACGACGGAACACGAGTCACGGTTGGTTGCTGAGTCAACTCGGTTAAACGGTTATTGGAATGCTTTTTTGTCTTGGTTGGGTGTTAGTGTGTTTGCTGTTGGCTTGGGTTTGAGATTTGCAGGGAAAATAGTTATAGTAGCTTCATAGTGTTGTTAGGTGGAGATGGTTGGGAGGCTGTTTTGGTTATGGGGTAGAAGATAAAGTGGTGATATGGGTGAAAGTATGTAGAATATGTGATATTGAAGATGAAGAGGGGGTTGCTATTACTGAAGGAAGAGAATGGTGATGATGAAGGTATGGTAAAGAGGATGGTTATAACGCTGGTAGAAATTTAAACGTGATGAAATGGTAAAAGTTGAAGAGGATGATTATGAAAAGCTTTGGCAGAGGTAAGGGAAATGTTACGTGAGTGAAAAAAGGTTAGCAGAAGAGTGTATCAAAGCTGAGGAATAAATTAGATTCTGAGTTTAGGTTCTGAGTATCCGTTCTGATTGTGGGTTAGGTATTTTATAGGAAAGGATTAGGTTGAAGAGTTTGAGTTAAAATGTGATTAGGAGTTTGTTTAAGATAAGTGATGGGGTATATTTAGTATAAGTGATGCAGTCTATTGAGGATGAGTTATGGTTGGTTTAGGATAGTTAGGATAAGTGTTTGAGAATTAGGATGATTGGTGGAGTTTGTTTAGGATAAATGCTTAAAGGTTAGGATAAGTGCTTAGAATTAGGATGACCGATGGAGTTTGTTTAAGATAAGTGTTGACGAGATGGGTTAATGGGTTGGTTTAGGGTTATGGGTTAATGGGTTGAAAGATGAGTTTTTTATTTTTTTATTTTTTTTTATTTTTTTTTATTTTTACAAAATGTCTCGGACAAATTGGGTGTTCACAATTGCCCCTCTTTACTTGTTTCTTACTAAATAAAAAGAATAATTGTAGTTTTCTATTTTATCATGGTAAGGAACAAGTAAAGACATGAACTCAAATTTTGTTCAGGAGCGAAAAGAAACAAAACAATGCAAAGAGCGATGCGCTCAATGACAGAAAAGTAAAAGACAAGAACCGATGCGCTCGAAAGTAAAGACAGGAGCCGATGCGCTCAAGAGTAAAAGATCGGAGCCGATGCGCTCAAAAGTAAAAGACAGGAGCCAATGCGCTCGAAAGTAAAAGACAGGAGCCGATGCGCTCAAGAGTAAGAGATAGGAGCCGATGCGCTCAAAAGTAAAAGATAGGAGCCGATGCGCTCGAAAGTAAAAGACAGGAGCCGAGGCATTCAAAAGTAAAAGATAGGAGCCGATGCGCTCAAAAAGTAAAAGACAGGAATTAAAAGACAGAGAGCCGATGCGCTCAAAAGTAAAGGACAAGAATTAAAAGACAGGAAGCCGATGCGCTCAAAAAGTAAAAGACAGGAATTAAAAGACAGGGAGCTGATGCATTCAAAAAGTAAAAGACAGGAATTAAAAGACAGGAGCCGATGCTCTCGAAAGTAAAAAATAGGAATTAAAAGACAGGAGCCGATATGCTTAAAAGTAAAAGACGGGAGCCGATACGCTCGAAAGTAAAAGACAGGAATTAAAAGACAGGTAGCTGATGCACTTAAAAGTAAAAGACAGGAGCCGATGTGCTCGAAAGTAAAAGACAGGAATTAAAAGACAGGAAATCGATGAGCTCAAAAGTAAATAGTAGGAGTTTAAAAGACAGGGAGCTGATGCACTCAAAAGTTTAAAATACAAATGCAAGGAGCCGATGCGCTCAAAAACTTAAAATATAAGTATAGAGCTAATGCACTCAAAACTTGAAATGCAAATGCATGGAGCTGATGCACTCAAAACTTGAAATGCAAAGGGCCATTCATGACAGTTAGACAATGTCTTAAAATCTCTTTCTTCTCTATCTTTTTCCCTATTTTTTCTTTTATCTCTCTTCTCTCTTTCTTTCTTTTTTCCATTTTTTTTCTTTCTTTTAATCATTCGAACCAGCGACGACTTTGGAAAGCTTTGACCAATCAAACCCTTGTTCACCTGCTTTTCTTCATCAGACCCTTTGGCTATCTCAGAATCCTCTTAACCCTTTTTCTTCTTCATTTTCTTCATTTTTTTCAACTCCTCCTATCCTTCTTGGCAACAAATCACTTCGACTAAATGTCACATTGCAAACTATACTTTGAGCTACTAAGATCTTTCAATCTAACTCAATCATTGAAGGATTGCTGTAGAAATGTTAGAATCAAACTGTTGACCTTAAATTTATGTTATTTGAGACATAACTTAATTAGTTAAACATGCATTCATGAATGGATAGAAATTCATTGAATGAAAAAACTTCTTTTTATTACTTTGGGTAATATGATTGTACATGAATATTTGGTAAGACACATGCTTGAAAGATGAAAGCATAGAAACAAAAGAAAATTGCAAGGAAAAGAAAATTTGCCCCAGTTTTGGTTCCTTGTTCCTCATTCAATTGATTCCCTGCAATCTTTTAATAACCCAACTGCTGTCTCTGTTGCTACTTTCTTCAACACATCTTTTCTTTAATCTTTCAGACATTTTTACCCTAGTATGCAGAATAAAAATTGCCCCAGTTTGGAGTTTCAGACCTCCTTCCTTTGAGATTTTGCCTATTTATTTGCCCAAACTTTTGCTTAGGTCGCCATTTCGAGTTTTTGACCTAACAGACTTTTTTTTTTACTTTAACTTTTGCTTAGGCCACCCTTTTGGGTTTTCAACCTAACGAGCGTTCCCTTTTTTTTTTAGGCATAGAATTTCTTGACAACATCAATATTTATCGGCCTTGGCAATTCTTCTCCATCCATATTCTGCAAAATTAAAGCCCCTCCTGAAAATGCTTGCTTGACTATGTAAGGACCCTCATAACTCGGAGCCCATTTTCCTCTAGCATCCTCTTGATTAGGGAGAATCTTCTTCAATACTAAATCTCCTGAATAGAATTCCCTAGGACAGACTTTTTTTATTAAAGGCTCTGGCCATTCTGCTTTGATACAACTGTCCATGACATATAGCTGCCAGTCTCTTTTCTTCTATCATATTTAACTGCTCATGCCAAGTCTTCACCCATTCATATTCTTCCAACTCTGCTTCCATCAATACTATTAGAAAATGAATTTCAATTTCTATGGGAGAGATAGCTTCCATCCCATACACCAAAGAGAAAGGTGTTGCTCCAGTGCTTGATCGTATATTGGTACGATATGCGTGCAAAGCGTAAGGTAACATTTCATGCCAGTCCTTGCAGTTCACAACCATTTTAGCCATGATTTTCTTGACATTCCTATTTGCAGCTTCAACAGCACCATTCATTTGAGGCCTATAGGAAGCTGAATTATGATGCTTGATTTTGAAATTTTCACAGAACTTCTTAATCTCGGCACCATTGAAATTAGCAGCATTATCTGTGATTATCCTCACTGGGATTCCATATCTGCAGACAATATCCTTCTTGAGGAATTTTAAAAATACCTTTTGAGTAATATTGGCATACGAGCAAGCTTCTACCCATTTAATGAAATAGTCAATTGCCACCAAAATGAAGCGATGACTGTTGTAAGCTTTGGGGTTAATTGGCCCAATGACATCTATTCCCCACATCGAGAAAGGCCATGGAGATACCATATTGTGCAAAGGGAATGGAGGTGCATTGACTCGATCTACATATATCTGGCATTTGTGGCACTTTCGAACATATTCTATGCAGTCTATTTGGTAGACCAATAATAACCGCTCCTTAGAGTTTTTTGCGCCATCATATGACCATTAGCATGAGTCCCACAAATTCCTTCGTGGACTTCAGTCATGATTAAATGAGCTTCACGAGCATCCACACATCTAAGCAAGGTGTCGTCATGGCTTCACTTGTATAAAACTTCCTTGTTCAAGAAAAAGGCCATTGCCAACCGGCGGATAGTCTTCTTATTCACTTCACTTGCCCCAGATGGGTATTCTCTATGTTGGATATACTGCTTGATATCATGATACCAGGGTTTACCATCTGGCTCGCCCTCCACATTGGCACAATATGCAGGCTCACTATGTACTTTTACTTGGATTGGTTGGATATTATTGTGGATACCCAACTTAGTCATTACAGCCAAAGTGGCCAAAGTATCTGCAAACTGATTCATGTCTCGCGCCATATGGGAGAAGGTCACCTCTTCAAACTTCTCGGTCAACTTGGTCAAATACTTTTGATAGGGCACTAACTTTGGGTCTTTAGTTTGTCATTCACCATTCACTTGATAAATGATAAGTGCCGAATCTCCGAATACTTTTGATTGCTTGATTCCCAAGTCAATTGCTACTTGTAAACCACTAGCATAGGCCTCGTATTCCGTAACATTATTAGTGCATTCAAAATCTAGCTTGATGGCGACTGGGTATTGTTTTCCAACTGGCGAAACAATAATAGCTCCTATGCCACTGCCATACATATTGACTGCTCCATCAAAATACATCTTCCACGCAGACTCCTCTTTTCTTCCTCTCCTTCTGCCATCAATAATTCTCCATCAGGGAACTCAGATATCATTAGTTGTCCACCCTTAAGAGGATTTTCAGCTAAATGATCCGCAATTACACTTCCTTTAATGGATTTTTGAGTTATGTACTTGATATCGAACTCTGATAATATCACTTGCCACTTTGAAACCCTTAATGAGACATGAGGGCTTTCAAATATTTACTTCAAAGGGTCCATTCGGGAGATCAACCAAGTGGTGTAATAGAGCATGTACTGCTTTAGCTGTTTGGAGGTCCATATTAAAGCACAACAAGTCTTCTCAATGGCCATGTAATGAGCTTCACAGTCATTAAACTTCTTACTCAGATAATAAATCATCTGCTCCTTTTTTCCTGATTCATCGTACTGCCCCAGCATTGCCTCCATTAAGGTTGACAGTACGGTTAGGTATAATATCGAGAGACGACCTTGTAGGGGTACCAAAGATAGAAGGGTTCATCAAATAAGCCTTTATCTTATCAAAAGCTTCTTGATATTCTTCATCCCATTTGCCCAGCTGATGCTTCTTCAATAACTTGAATATAGGCTCACAGGTGCTGGTCAGGTTAGTAATGAATCTAGCGATGTAATTAAGTCTCCCAAGAAAACTTCTCACTTCACGCTCTGTCTTAGGAGGAGGCATCTCTTGTATTGCCTTTACCTTATCCGGATCCACCTTTATCCCTTCTCTGCTAATGATGAATCCGAGTAATTTTCCAGTAGATGCTCCGAAGGTGCATTTATTAAGATTTAGCCTTAACTTATACTTCCTGAGTCTTTTAAATAATCTTTGTAAGACTGTTACATGACTTTCCTTTTCTTTGGATTTGGCTATCATATCATCTACATAAACCTCAATTTCTTTATACATCATATCATGAAATAATGCAACCATAGCACGTTGATAGGTAGCCCCAGCATTCTTCAATCCAAAGGACATTACGATGTAACAAAAGGTTCCCCAAGGTGTAATAAAAGTCATCTTTTCTTTGTCATTAACATCCATAGGGATCTAATTATACCCAGAATACTCGTCCATAAACGAGAACCTGTGATTTCCTGTTGTATTGTCAACAAGAACATCAATATGGGGGAGCGGGAAATCATCTTTTGGACTGGCCTTATTTAGATCTCTATAATCCACGCACATCCTGACCTTCCCATCCTTCTTTGGTACTGGCACAATATTTGCTACCCATTGTGTGTCTTGACACCTCTATAAATCCAGCTTCTAATTGCTTAGTCACTTTTTCTTTGATCTTTAGTGACATATCAGGATGTATTCTTCTCAACTTTTGCCTTTTTGCTTCTACATCTGGATATAATGGAATTTTATGTGACGCTATTTCAGGGTCTAATCCAGGTATATCTCTGTAGGACCATGCGAACACATCAAGGAACTCCCTCAATAGCGCCACCATTTCTATACGCTCAGGATTATCTACTATTTTCAACTCCTTCTTGTCTTCTTCTGTTCCCATGTTAATTACTTCTATTACCTCATTGCCCATATCAAACTTCCTCTCTGAGTATTCCAACATTTTTTCAAATTCTTCAACAATCTCTTCCTCTTCACCAGATTCAGGATCCTCTTCATCAAACGTTGCAGGGGAATCAATTGACAAGTTTTCAAGGTCCCTTTCATGAGACGAACTTTCTATAAGACTCACATCCCTGCAAAGTAATTTGTGGGGAGTTGGAAAGATAAAATAGAGTAGAAATGATGAAGCAAGAGCAAGAAGTCCTTTTTTTTTTAAAGAGAAACACAGGAAAAGAAAACTAAAAAATATAAAAAGAAGATAAGCAAAGAGAGTGACATAGAGGAATGCTGAATAAACATGCAACTTTATTTAGTTAATTGTCTCAAATAACATAAATATAAGATAAAAACATAGCTAGACAAAAATATCTGCTTGTTACAGCATAACTAGATAATTACTTGGAAGCAATAACATCAATCATTGATTCAGATTACCAATTCTTCAACGGCTCCTCTTCAGTGAAAGGCCGGATTGCTTTGTACTCTTCAGGGCCTTCTTCATGCAATGCATTGATAGTAAGACGGTATTGGGGACAAATGACTTCTTTAGGCATGATTACCTTGGTTGGTGCCGGGAATGTTTCCCTCAGGTGAGGAATATGCTTCATTTCACCTTTATCGCTCTTTTTTCCTAAAGTCATATTCTCTATTCTCTCTTCTAGAGCAGCTTCGTACCCCAATCCAAACTTGTCTAGTTTTTCTGGAAATGAAATCGGTGTCCGAGTTCCTTGCAATTTTGAGCCCAGGCTTTTTCCTTTCTGGTACCCATTATTAGTCATAATTTAGGCCACCACCTGATTCATAGCTTGCATCGAGGGTTTATCCCCACCGAGTTCAGTTTCAACTACCTCAAAGCTGTGCCACAAATTCTCCTCATCTTTCTCTGCACTTTCCACATACGGCACCGAAACTGGTTTTGACAACATGATTTCTTCTTCCCCGTGTATAGTAATGACTGACCCATTATTGATGTATTTAACACTATTGTGTAGGGTAGAAGGAACAGCACTAGCAACATGGATCCATGGTCTCCCCAGGAGCATAGTGTAACTAGGCTCAATGTTCATAACTTGGAACAATACCTGAAAATTACTTGGACCGATCTCTAATGGCAATGTCACCTCTCCTAAAATGCCTCTCCTATTTCCATCAAAGGCTCGCACCACCATTTCTCAAGGTGACAGTTCATCCTCACTTATTGACAATGAGGTTAGAATCGACTTCGGTAGAATGTTTAACGCAGACCCCCCATCAATCAAAACATTTGCAACTATACACCCTTTGCATTTAAGGGTTATGTGTAAGGCTCGTGGGTTTTTCTTAGACCGAGAGGTGATCTCTTCATCCATAAATGTGATCATGTTGATGTGCTTTACCGGGTCCACCATGCTGACAACATTCTCAGGGGTAACATCGGGTTTGACATAAGCCTCATTCAGTACTCTTAGCAACGCTTTTAGATGTAACTCAGATGTCAAAACGAGCGATAGAAGGGATATCCTTGTTGGAGTCTTCTTCAACTGTTCCATCACATTATATTCACTTTGTTTCACGATATTCAAAAATTCTTCTTCCTCTTCTTTCCCTCTCTCCTCTTCTCTTGCACTTTCCTCCTTACCCCATTCTTTAACATTCTTATTCTTCTCTACTTCTACTGGGCCATAACATCGCCCACTCCTTGTAACTATATTAGTCACATACCCTTCATCCTGGAGTATTTCAGCAACTCGAGGCTTTAAAGTCTCTTTCCCGACCCCCTTCGTTTCCACCTTAGCTTCATAATTCCATGGCACTGAATAAGTATCATCATAAGCAAACGGCATTGGCTTTTTGACTGTCATAATTACTTTCCCTTGCGCCGGGGCTTGGTTGAGAGGTGGCACTTTCAGCACAAAGCGTTCTACTACACCGACCTCTTCAGAGGAAGCTACCCCTTGTCTGACTTGTATTATTCGCAAAGTGAGTAATCCCTAGAATCAAACCTTAAAGTCCCAATAGTTCTCAATATCGTGTCCTGTTTCCCCACAATGGTAAATACACATTGATTCTTCACCATACCTCTCCTCTTCTTTTACTGATGAAGCTGGTACCATGATAACATAACCTGCTTTCTTCAACCCCTCAAATATTTGAGTCATCAGCGTGCGCAGGTTCATGGCATTCCTTATTGGAGGTCCTTCCATCTCTAAAGCATTTATCACATTCCTTTCACCATGATTAGGAATTGAATTGTTGACAATACTAGGTCCAGTATCCTCTTGAATATCTAATTTTCCACAAGTAATAAGCTTTATTACCTCCATCTTGAAAGACTCATAGTTTTCGATTGAGTGCCTTGGGATATCCATATAGTACTTGCAAGTTAAATTCGAGTTGTACCATACTGGAAATGGTGGTTGTAGGGGACGTACAGGGTTCCCTGAGATGAGGTGAGCATCAAACAGTCTTTGGAATAAATCTGCGTTTGAGATGGACAGTTTTGGGAAAGGGAGTAGGTTTTGGGTACGGAAACGGCCTTGACTTGGAAGTTTGGTCGAGATTGTAGGTAGTTTTGGAAATTTTACGGAGGCCGAGGTGGGTACTGAGTATAGATTGGGCGAGTTGGTGCATAAGGTTGAGGTACCGGGATATTATTGATTTGGAATGGCTGGGTTTGAGGTGTATTCGTGGGAGGGGCGGTTAGGCCAGGTAGATAGGACGGTACAGGTGTCTGATAAGAAGGGTAAGTGTTTGGGTTATATTGGGGTGCTCGATATGGAGGGTAGGATGGCGAATATCGGGGTTATAAAGGCTGTAGATTTTGCACGTAACTCACTTCTGACTCCTTTTTCTTAAGGGGAAATCCCTTCTTGAAACTACTTTCAATTCTTTCTCCAACAGCAATTAAATCAGCAAAGTCTCTATAAGCGGTGCCCGCCATTGTCCCAATATAAGGAGCTCCTAAAGTCCCCAAGAAGTATGAGCACATTTCTGTCAAAGTTAAAGGCGGTTGCACTTGAGCTGCGAGAGCTTTCCACCTCTGGGCATATTGTTTGAATGTTTCCTCATTTTTCTTCTGTAATATTCCCAACTGCTCCCGGGTTGGGGCTGTATCCAGATTAAACTGATACTGACCTATAAACAAATTCACCTAGTCATCCCAAGAGGAGATTTTCGAGAGGTCCTGTTGGATACACCACTCCAAAGCAGGCCCAATCAAACTTTCATGAAAGAAATTAACGAGGAACTTCCAATCCCTTGACCAAATGGACATTTTGATAATGTAAGTTTTTAGGTGGAAAAAGGGATTGGTGCTCCCATCATACTTGACAAATTCTGGGACTTTGAAATCCTTGGGGATGACGATGTTAGCAGTAGGGTACAATTCTTCTATCCCAAGGGGACCGTAAGTGCTAGGACCCTTGATCGCCTTAATTTACTCTTCCATCTTTTCCATCCACTCTTCTTTTATCTTGTCATTTTGAATAATTGCGTGTCCAGTATTTGTAGAAAATCCAATTGTCATTATATGTGGCGGTTCCCACGTGAACTCAATATTACCATGGACCTCATTGCGAGTACCTTCCAATGAATGATATCCTTCTCCAATAGGAATCACTACTGATGCAGTGTTTGAGGTTCCTCCCACATAAGGTATCTCAGTAATGACTCCAGCGTTCATCCTCATGGAAGTGGTATTCAGTGGGTGCGAGTGTGCCCCAGTTACTCCTGCACCTTCAACTGCCCCCATCAAGGTGAGGGTCTCCCTCATGGCTGACAATATGTCCTCAATTCTTCTTTGAGATTCTGTCACCTCATTCACCATTCCTTTCACTTCATTTACTTCTAAACTTAGGTTCCTACCTTCGTTCTTAGCTGCCATTACTGCAAGTAACCTTGTTCGAGCCCTTGTGTTGTGAACGCAGGTTTGATTGGTGTCTTCTTTCCTTGGTCGCGCAATGGTTTAAATTTCCTGTGAACAATCAAAGTACAATTTATTAAAACAACCATGATTATTATTGATTTTTTAAAGGACCGTTGTTAATTTGTGTCGGGCGGATTTGAGTGAATATCTTTGATCTTTACTTGTCATGACTGTTTCTTAGAACGTTTCGTTCAAAAGTTTGTCATGACCATTACTTAGAATGTCTCATTCAAAAGTAGTGGATCTTCAGTACAACATAGGATGAGAAGAACAAAAAGGCATACTTTATTCAATTGAAAAAGAATCATTAACATCATTTAAGAGGAGTACATCATTTCCACTCTACTTGAAATATATCATCGTCTAGTCTAATTCCTCCTTCTCAAACGATTGCACATTGATCATCCGCTTCATTTGTCCAATAAGATTCTTGCAATACTCAATGAAGTTATTAATCTCTGCTAGAGTCTTAAGAGGATCGACCATCTTATCTGCCACCTTTAGATAATATGGAATGTCTGCAATTGCCGTGTTGGCTAGGCCTGCTAGTTTCGAGAATTGGTCTCTCCAAAAATGGACTTCTTTTTTCCATCCATTAATGTCCTCGTCTTGTTGTCTTGCATGATCTATCATTTTCTACAAGTCCTCCTGTCCCTGTCGCAATGCTGCTTCATACCTTGCAATCTCCTTGACAGTGCACAACCTCTCAATTCTGATCATGTCTTCATATCTTGCTGACACTGTCTTCACTTGTTGCCTCATACTATCTGCTTGCTGAAGAGCATTATTCTGTGCTACTTTGGCAATTACGAGCAACTCCTTGAGTTGTTGATTTTCTGCCAGAGCCTTATCTCTTTCCTGCCCTCGGAGCCTTAGTTCCTTATTTGCAGCTTCCAAACATCTTTTGATTTTCGGCATACTATCTTGCTCCATCCTTTGCCTTTTGTTTTCTTTTTCGAGAGCATCATTATTCTCAGCATTTTCATGCTTTAAAACTGCATATGCCTAGTGAACCTTTTCCAACTCCACTTTTAATTTCTTTTTTTCTTTATTGGCTTCTGCTAATGTTTCTCTTATTTCTTCATCTTCTATCAAAGTCGGAGGCAGAGATTTGCTGACTGTAGATGTTACTGGGATTTTGAAGGGTAACTTGACTTATTGAGCCTTGTTCTTGACCCACTGCCTGTAACTTTCTTTAACCCCGCAGCTTTTGACTCCCAGCTCTTTACTCTTTCTGATAACTTTCTTCCAAGCGTCTCGCACTCTCCTAAGTGTCTTAGTACACTCCATTTGCATATCACAGACAAAAGGAGTGGTTTCCAATTTTGACGGTGGCCCCATCATGGGATAGCCTAGTTATCGCAATTCCAGGACAAGGTTGTAGTTAATGCATCCCCGAGTACCCATGAGAAGAATATTAGGAAAGCCTTCACACTGATAGACCACTGTTTGCCCTTCTTTATGTTGTGGGTACCATACAATTTTCTTTTCCTCAAGTTTGGCTAATTCTTCGGCCCATTCGTGGCCGTTCCTAGTTTTCAACTGGAGCATCTTGAGACTTGTAATGGGACATGGATCCTTGTAGCCCCTCTTGAACATGTGACTTGTGAGCCATACGAATAACATCAGTAGACAACATAAGATCCGCTTACCCTTCTTTTCATGGCAGAAATTCAGAGTATAATAAACATCAGCAAGAAGGGCTGGGACAGGATTAGCGGCATTATTCCTTCGAGCGAGAAACACATCTATTGCTGTAAAATCTATCAAGTCTCCATTACTTGGGAATAGGATGCTGCCATAAATAGTGAGGGCTAACACATCCATAAAGGTATTCCAGTCTTCAACCTTGGCTAGGTGGCGCATGTGCTCTTCTAAGTATTTCCTTGGGAATCCCTTTGTTCCTTTCCTATTTTGCTTTGCTTTTTGCAGATCCTTTACATGAACATTCAAGATGTCTGCTATGGTTGGCATGGATGCATGGTGGCCGATATAGAGGTATGGCTTTTCCTTTTCCAATAGTAAGCCCAAGATCTGCTTAAACTCTTCTAAGCTGGGGGCCAACTGAAAATCTTGAAACGTGAAACAACGCAATGGTGGGTCGTAGAATTGGGCTAGCACGGTAATAGCTTCTACCTGTACATCCACCTTTAACAGATTCAGAATCTTCCCATATCTTGCAGTGAAGGTCAGGCGTTGTGTCTTCTTCAACATTCGGCCTAAACTCAACAGGCTTTCTATGTCAACTTCATTGGCCTTTAGTCGCAAAGTCTTTTTCAAAATGGCCTCTTTCTGATCTCATCCCATGACACATTCCATTATTAATCAAAGACACTCACTGTTAATCCTTAAGCACTTAGTTTCAATAGTCCCCTAGTAAACCTGGATTTAACACATAAGAATTATCAATGCATGGTTTTTTGGAAAAAGAATGATGACTTGTGACGCAATAATGAGTGAGCGAGTTGTTGGTCCTTTAATAATGACTCACTTCCTCTTTTTGGGAAATTTTTTTTAAGAGGGACACAAGTATGGTTTGTCACATTAAAGGACTAAACAACTCACAGGATATGGATAAATCTAAAGGTAATGAAAGGTGTGCTCCCTTTGTGTCCTAATGGGGTTACCTTAAACTTGGGAATTCTATCCTAAGGGTCTAAGAGTCTTTCTGGTTCGTGAGAACTTCCATGGGGTGATTCTTCTATTTTAGAGGTCTCTAGAGCCAAGTCCTATTTCAGAATGTTGACCACCAAATAGTGGGTAAACCACTAGGTGTGGGACATTTATGAAAAAGGCACACTCTAGATGAGGTTTTCGCGATAACCAAATAGGATGTACATCCAAAATGGCTACCACTACGCAACCTCTACTTAACTTAGGCTTCACTCAGACCTGGGCATAGGACCCCACTCGAATGTGTGTATTACACGTGTAGGTGTAGTGAGTATAGGGAGTGTACAAACCTTTACAACCCTAAAGACTACCCATATCTTGCAAAACAGAGCAAACACAAAATAAACTCCAAAAGTTTTCTACCCTAAGGTTTAAATAATAAAAACATTTAACAAAAAAAAATCATCAAATAATAATAAAAAAAAGAAAAAAGGGTAAAACAAACACATAAAGATTACCAAAAATTTTGCATAACTAACTTTTATAGGCTTGACTCTCAAGTATCCCCAGTGGAGTCGCCATCTGTCACGACCGTGATAATCGTGGTGAAATAGCAACTTAAACTAAAATATATTTAATTAGGAGTCGCCACCAATTTTATTTTTATTTAGAAAAAATTGAAAAACCCAAGAAAAATAGACTTTGAAACTATATTGGATTTGGAAGTCGGTTATGTGTAGTGAAGGGTGGAAACTTAATCTCACAGCACCCCTAACACACCCGTCCTAAGATGGTACCTTAAGTTAATTATGCAAATTTTTAATAATCCTTAAAAATATTTATTTTCCACTTTTGTAAAAAATGAAATAAACAAATAAATTGTGAAAATTTAATTTTTGGCTTGACAGAATAGAAATTCTACTCCTACGTATCCTCGGGTGCGATGAGGAACTCAAAGTCAAGTAGTTCTCTAGAAAATATTGTGGGTTGGTGGATTTTATAAAAAAAATTTGAAATTTGAATTAACAAGTCATCGTGACTCAGTTATTCAAATTAAGGATTGAATAGGTGAAGCTCGCGTCAAGTTAGAGACGTCACCCACTGATTATCAAATTTGTTACAAAACTTTTATTTAAATTTATCAATTAGCGATTTAACTTAAAAAAAATTGAAAATGAGTTATTAATAAATAATAATAATAATGATAATAATAATAATAATAATAATAATAATAATAATAATAATAATAATAATAATAATAATAATAATAATAATAATACTAACAATAATGTAAATCATCAAGCTGTCGCAACTCAGATGATTACAAAAATTATAAGGATTAACGAGCTGTCGCAACTCAGGTAACCCATTTTTATTTTTTTTAAAGAAAATTTTTTAATTATTTCTTTTATTATTTTCATTTTTTTTAAAGTTTTACCCATTAAATTAAGCCCAATTCCTTTAAAAAAAAAGAAGAAGAAGGGGAAGCAGCTTACGAAACAGAGGGAAAGAAGGAGGGGGTTATTTGGTTCTTCTTCTCTTGAACTTTCAAAGACCAACCTAGGGACTAAGGAGCAACTATCGGCCGGTGGTGAGGAAGGGCAGAGACGCAGCGGGTTCGTGACGGCGACAAGGCTATGCACGGGTAGAGCTCGACAGTGATGGATTCGGCGCTCTGCCGCGGCCTTGCAGCGTTGAGCAAAGATAGGGAGACGGCGCGCGAGGTGGTCTGACTCGGCTCCGGTGCGGCTCGGATTTGACTACTGCGGTGCACGTCGAGACGAGATCTGACTGAGACGGCAAGAGTGAGCAAGTCACAGATCGTCCAATGATACACTGCGGCAACAGGGCTTGGCCGGTTCCAGGGTGCGGTGGACGGCGACTGGGATGCAAACAGAGAAACGACAGCCCAACGTGCTGACGAAGAGACGACGGAACACGAGTTACAGTTGGTTGCTGAGTCAACTCGGTTAAACGGTTATTGGAATGCTTTTTTGTCTTGGTTGGGTGTTGGTGTGTTTACTGTTGGCTTGGGTTTGAGATTTGCAGGGAAAATGGTTATAGTAGCTTGATGGTGTTGTTAGGTGGAGATGGTTGGGAGGCTGTTTTGGTTATGGGGTAAAAGATGAAGTGGTGATATGGGTGAAAGTACGTAGAATATGTGATATTGGAGATGAAGAGGGGGTTGCTGTTACTGAAGGATGATATTGGTGATGATGAAGGTATGGTAAAGAGCATGGTTATAACGCTGGTAGAAATTTAAATGTGATGGAGTGGTAAAAGTTGAAGAGGATGATTATGAAAAACTTTGGCAGAGGTAAGGAAAATGTTACATGAGTGAAAAAAGGTTGGCAGAAGAGTGTATCAAAGCTGAGGAATAAATCGGATTCTGAGTTTAGGTTCTGAGTATCCGTTCTGATTGTGGGTTAGGTGTTTTATAGGAGGAGATTAGGTTGAAGAGTTTGAGTTAAAATATGATTAGGAGTTTGTTTAGGATAAGTGATGGGGTGTGTTTAGGATAAGTGATGCGATCTATTGAGGATGAGTTATGGTTGATTTAGGATAGTTAGGATAAGTGTTTGAGAATTAGGATGATTGGTGGAGTTTGTTTAGGATAAATGCTTAAGGGTTAGGATAAGTGTTTAGGAATTAAGATGACTGATGGAGTTTGTTTAGGATAAGTGCTAACAGATAGGTTAATGAGTTAGTTTAGGGGTTATGGGTTAATGGATTGAAAGATGAGTCTTTTTATTTTTTTATTATTTTTTATTATTTTTACAAAATGTCCCGGACAAAATTGGGTATTCACAAGAGGGTCACTGGTGTACCTATTGTAATACCCTCGAAAACATGATAGACTTGTATATGTTTATGGAGGTAGCTTAATACCTATTTATCATGCTTGTTAAGTTTTGTGACTATTTAAATATGTTTAGTCACATTGCTATAATACTATATGTGAAATATAGTTGTTATTTACTCTAAAAGTGACTTAAACTACTTAGTTAGTGAAAATAAATGTGGAGAGTTTGTTTCTAGGTCACAAATGTGTGAACTGTACTACAGTTAAAGTTTGAGATTAATTAGAGTTGATTTGACATTTTTAAGCATACTGATTGTGTGTTTTAATGCCAATTGGAGTAGCAGCTGATATGAAAAAATAGAGAAAAGGTGAAACAGGATTTTTGATGAATCTTAGGATTTGTTTTAAACTTGTTGGAAGCTAGAAATCTGGATTTGGTGAAATCTAAGTATTCTTAGAATATCGGGGTTTTGGTACCTATCCAAGAGAAGTCAAATTTGACTTCCCTTGTTAAATATCCCACAGTTGGGAGAACTGAAAAATAGAAAAGAGAAAAGAAAAGAAAGAAAGGGAAATCGAGGGAGAAGAGAAGAGGAAGAAAGGGAAAAAGGAAGGGAGAGGTTGGATCTTCCATGGCCCATCCTTGGCTTCATCTTCATCTTCAATACCTTGAGGTAGGGGGAAACTTTTTTCTTAACTCATTTTCCTACTCTCTCCATCTTGTTCTTGAGTTATAGCTTGATGTGTGATTTAGGTTTTGAGATGTTTTTGGTTGTTTTGGCTTGAATCATGTTGGACAACTTGAGGATGACTTGTTTATGAATTGTTGGGTGCATGGAAATGGATTTCCAACCCTTGTAAATCTTTAATTCCATTTGTGTTGAGATTTAGGGTTTTAGGTTTTGAATTGGATAATTATCCAAGATCTTTGGTTTTGAGTAAAATCAAAGTGGAATAAGAGTTTCTATGTGTAGTTGAATCTTGTGGAAGGTTGAAAATCACTTGGATGTGAAGTTTGAGTTATTAGAGGAGGTAAAAGAACCAATGGAATAGTTTCACGGTTCTGCAGAAGCTGCTGCAGTGTGTCGGTACTGAGACACGACCTATGTCCGAAAACACGGGGCGGGGGGGAGGGTGTGTCCCTCTATTCCAGTTGAAATTCTTAAAACAGTGCTCACATAGCAAGACACGGGGGAGGGGCGTGTAATCAGACATGGCCTGTATCTGAGGTCAGAATCTTCAAAAATGTTATTTTTTATGTTTTCAAGTTCTTGGCTAAATGAGATCATTAGTATATGTTTCCTAAAGTGTGTTGAGGCACTAATGAAAGTATTTCAAGGAGGAAATGACTACCTAGATCATGTGAGAAAAGTGTGAGTCCTTAGGCAACCAATGGTTTGGAAATGCTATAGGCTAACACTTAGATCTTTAATCTATGTGGGATTGTTTTTAGTATTATTTGTGATGTTGTGATGTGATGGGAATGACATATAGCGTGAGTATGTGAGTATTCTTAATTTGAAGTGTGAATGTGTTGAATCAAATGGATTCATAGTGCTAATTATGTAGGATAATTAGGCATGATTATATACACAAATTATGTATTGTGATGAAATGAATTTGAAATGCATATAAATCAATTGTGGGGTTAATTATGTGAAGTAATTAGTAATTGTATTACATGAGATGTTTGTGAAACATATTTGAGGTGGATAAAATCCTCTCTATGTTTGTTGAGTAGTGGAGGTGAGTAATATCTTCACTACCTTTGTGAACTTTAAATGTGATGGGAACGGAACATAGAGTGAGTATATGAGTGTTCTTAAAAGAATACGTGGAAACCTTGTGGAGAAGGATTTTCTTACAGCTGGAAGCATGGGATACAATCTCGTGTAGGAGAATACTCGGTGTGGTGCTGTGTGTGCTTTATAAACCACTTGGCATGTTTTCTCACACACTTGCTATTTCTATGTATCTGTGAATGATATATGAGATGGTGAACACCTTTTAGTAAGAGGTGGAATAGATCATTCATTGCTAAGTGGTATATCAAATGGTGAATGCCCTTTTGTTAAGAGGTGGAGTATACCATTCATTATCAAGTAGTGTTATTTGGTTGGAACCATACTACTCAGGGAAAGTACAAGGAACGAAGTTCCTAGAAATAGTCGAGTTTCATGACATTGCACTAACAATATTTTAATCTCATTGCATAATCATTGTCTTAGGACATGTTAGGTATAAACATTTAACATAATCATCATTGCATTTGCATGGCAATTATATGGGCAATTACCTTAATCAATGATATGTACGATTGTATAGGCGGTTGTATAATATCATTGGAAGTTGTTAAGTTGAGACAGTGGTCGTAGCAACTGGTGTGATAATGGTTGTAGCCATAGTTGTGTGTATCTCTGAGATGGAGATGCTATGTTTTTGTGAGCATGGTGATTGCTTGAAAGGTGTTTGTAATAAATGAGTTTTTATATAAACTTATAAAATGAGAATCTATTTCGAGAAGAGAAAGGACATGGTTTTGGATTTTGCCACCTTTCTACCTTGAAGTGTATGAGACTTGAGTTTAGAAATGTGTTTTTCCTCAAAATGGCTAGAATGATTGTGATGACATGTTTTATGGGTTAAACTACTGAGAATGTGTGATTCTCATCCCTTGTGTGTGTTTCCATGATGATTCCAAGGAGGAAGTCTTATGGAAAGTGAAGACAAGCAAGAGCTTGGAGTGTTTAGCTTAGTGTAGCTGAGTAGTTTCTTTTGAAATGATGCACGTATTGTATTTATGAGAAATACAGATGTTGTGTAATATATATTCATTCATTCAAGGCTCATATTTTCTATATAATACTGATATGTTATATTGGAAATTGTATAGGTGCAGTAAGTAACATCTTGAATCTAATTATTGTAGTATACTTTGGTTATATTATGGTTATTAAATTCTGGATGTTACACCTATTGTAAGAAATCTGGTCACACCAAGGAGAACTGTTTCAGACTCCATCGGAAGGATCAGGATCTTAGCCACATAGGAGGGTTCAAGGGTATCACTACAAAAAAAAATGCTAAATGGTGGCGGTTTTATTATATAGGTTATCAAACGCCACAAATTAATACAAATTGCTGGAGTTTTTTTCCTATCAGTGGAGGTTATTAACCCCTACAAATAAAAAAATGCTAATTTTTTTTTTTGGTTTTACCTTTCTTTTGATTTCGTTTCCCCCCTCTGATTTCACTCTCACACCATCTCTCTCTTGTGCTCTCCCTCTCACTCTCTCACAGTTTTCTCCATTTGAACCCTTCACTATTTATGCCTCCTCTTACTCTCTCATTCTCGCTTTCACTCTCATCCCTGTAGCCACCACTGCTTTGTCGTCCCTTACATTATGATTCACCAAACAAAGCACGACACTAGCGGCCACACAACCACCAGTTGTCGAACTAGACCATTAGCCACTCAAACTAGAGCCACCACCATCCTCTCTCCTCTGTTCTATGCCAACACCTAACCAGCTGCTCTGTCAACCTCTCATGCCATATCAGAACTAACCAAATCTGATTCGTGCAACCCGCGACTTGTGACCCGAACATGAACCGACCTTCGTCGCGCCAACCCAGAACCAACCAGCTCTGAGTGACCTAGCACTCGTGCCATTACGTCGAATGTGCAAAGCTGTGACTAACCACCCACCCACACTGCAACCATTATTCAACCACCACCTCGTGCCGAAGGTCACCACCATTGCCCAGCCCTTTTTGACAGTTTTGGGGGTCGCTGAAAAACCTCTCGATCTAGCCTCAGCGTAGCGCCGTGAAACCCGCACCACCATCGCGCCTCCACACGGATCCGGCTAACACGAGCCCCTACCTTTGCTCCATGTCACTTGTGCATGAGCCCCAGATCTCACATCTCTCTCTATTATTTGAAGCTAAATCAATTGAAGCATTTCATCGAATAATGCAAGTCTAACCTTTCCCTCTCATTCTTTCGCGACTACCTCGAAAGGTAATATAACTAAATAAATTGAATACGATCATCAAATCCTTCTTCTTCATTCATATTTTTTTTTGTTTGAAATTTAGAATTGAAATCACAGTTTCCATTAACTTACCAACCCTGTGTTATGTGTGTTTGATTATTCGTTTCAGTCTCGGTGCCAAGCTTCCCCAATCTACTTACTCCAAATCGGTACTCTAATGCTCTCTAATATATATAAATCCTTGTTTCTATACTTGTCAATTTCTTATATATATATATATGAATATGTAATATGTGTGAGTGTTGTGTACGAAAAGAGACATGTGGAGAGCGATGAGGACATAGAGGATGTTGGGGACGAACAAGTGAAGGTGGACAGAGCAGAGGAAGATGAGATAATTGAATCTGATGATGAGGTCGAGGGTGAAACCGTTGAGCCCGATCATGATCCTCCACAGAAGGCATTCTTGTTTTTCTTGTAGATATTATCTTGTTCTTGTTGATGTATGATTGCATTTGGGCTTTCCATTAAAATGAATGCATGTGATGTTTCATATGGGAGACCCCTCTGTGGAGGTCACTGAAGAGAATCGTGAGGCTTCACAGTTAGCCAAAGTTAAAGTTATGGAAGCCATTTCTGAAGGTAATATTTGTTGTAAAGTGAATAATGTATATGCATATATGTGAATTTTTTGTGTTATTTGACATCTTGAAATTAATGCTAAACACATAGATTGAATTTGATGCTTTACTTCCTATTCTATAAGCATGTTGACCTCTTACCATCAATAATCTGGTTATAACCTTTCTCAAAGTGTTTACTATTTAGGCAATTCTATCTAGATAAATGCTACATAGTTGTTGCTGGTGATCCTCACATACAATTATTTGATGTTAACTTAAATAACCCTCAACCAGTATGTCTTTATTTTCAACTTATCCACTTACTTTAAAAAAAATCAAATCTTTCCTGGTTTCAATTCCAAATCATTGTGGTCCTGATTGTGTGGTAGGTTATGAGCTATGATTCACATATAAATAATGTAATGGAAGTTTGGTTCCATTGTGATGGTAATTGGATGTATTCTGGTTTAGAGGATGGCACAGTCAAGATTTGGGATTTGAGGTGAAGTAGATATCTCAATGCTTAATAATTTTCTAGTATGACTTATGCCCTTAATTTTTGGCCAGTATTTGTCTTTGCTTATTTGATGACAAATGTAGGGCGCCAGGTTTTCAAAGGGAATATGAAAGTCATGCAGCAGTAAACACTATTGTGCTACACCCAAATTAGGTTATGTTTCATCATTTTTCTGTGGCTATGCAATTTTTCTTTGGCTTATGATTATATTAATCATTAAAATGACTTTTAGCTTTCCATTTTTTATTTTATTTAACTGCTTGGCACTTTTATGGGGTTCATTTAAGTAATGGTTTATTGATTGATGTTTAGATCTCAATTCTGACCAACCTGGCTCAATATCAAGTGCTTGTTTATGTTTCATTGCTGATAAGAATCCAAAGGATAAATGAGCAACAACTAAGGTATACTCTAGGAGGAAACATTTGGGCCTTGAAAATGAGAAAAGACAAACAGGGCCTTAATTGTAACTAACCTGTTGAGCTGGCAAGGAGTAGTGGAATGATGATTCTGTTAAGGATTCTATTGAGTGGAAGGGGTACATCTTGTGGGGGGTAGCAGACGAGGTAGGCAAGATTTGGCATGGAATTTGGGAGGGCTTGGACACTCTTTACCTGTTTAGAACTTTTCTTTCTTCTTGTAATCTATTTTTTTTGCATTCTAAGAATACAAACTAGAGAGATATCATACTGATAGTCATTCTACAATAGTCATTCTGACCATCACTCTATTATTGATTTTGTTATAGTAGTGAATGCAATAGTCTTTCAATTTTCATTTGTACCCTTCAAAAAAGAGCAATAGTTCTAGTTGAAGGGTGCTATATGGGACCATTTTATTCTTTTCGAAAGATGGATTATTGATTCACTGACTCGTTTGCTTCTAATAGAATATCTTCCTTTGAAAAAAGGTTGGTATGCATCATTATGATTATTAGTTTATTTATAAGATAAAACTCTTGAATTTTGAAATTCTTATTGGTACTACTATTTATTTTCTCCACTATAGTTGTAGATGTTAGAAGTGATACATTCATAATGAAATGAAGTTAGTCGTAGTTACCTGATTTGCTTCAATAATACCTAATTAATATTCTATGGCAGTTAACTAATATGCTAAAGTAACTTTTACCTGGAAAAGGTCCCCAATGTTAATGATGAGCGATGTCGTACTCACCTCAAAATAGACTAGGATTTAAATGGAATATAGCATAGTGCATAACCTAGGTCATCTCCCAAGGATCAATTCAGATTTCTAAAGCATATTAGAAGTTATCAATAGGTAGGGGGTTTTGTTCATCAAGTAACAGAGTATAAATTCAACAGTAATTAGAAGTAAATTCAAAACTGGAAACACCAATTCAAGGTCTTCAATTCAAGTGGCAGAGTTAATCATAGTTCAAAGAGAGTAGAATTCTTTATGCGATTACCTCTGTTAATTCAAATTCAATTAGATAATCACCTAGAATTTGATCAACTAAAACAGAATCACAATCGCAATTCTTGATTAAGATTGAATTAAACACAATTTCGAATCAACATAGATTACCAATCGATGATCTATTCTCCATTAAATTCAGATTAATCAATCCAAATCTATCTTCAATTTCGAAAACATAATCATAAATCAATTGAAGAAGGAGAAGAGGGAAGAACACAATCAGAAATCACAAATAAACAAAAGAACTCAAAACTCTAACCACAACATTGAATTTCTTGGATTGATTGGATCTTTAGCCTTCCATGGCCATCACCATTGAAAAGATACAGATCAGAGAAAAGAGAAAAGAGAAAAACGAAAATAGAGAAAACGAAAAGAGAAGAAAAAGGGTTTCTTGATTCAAATCGTAAAACTCAAAAATAAGGATTAAGGAAGAGGTACTTTTCATATTCTGCCTTAACCTATTTGTAACTAAAAATTATTCTGTAATTCCTAATCAACCCCTAGCCCAAACTATAGCCCTCTGAATAAGCTTTTCAGAGACATATAATTTGCCTTATTTGAGTTTAAATTGAGAGAGTTAAGCCCAAATCAGTGAGGGAAGTCCAATCTTTATGACAACAACAGTGTCCTAACTTTGAGGCTCAATTTCTCCCTGAATCCAGCTGAATTAGAAAAACTGCATTAGACACAAAATTGTGTATCTTCGTCTCAGCTTTTAGAAGACACCACGATCATCCAAATGTGACATTTGTAGCCTAAGATATGGCCTGTACAAGACAGAAAGGTCAAAATGAGTTAAATTCTAAAAATTAATAAAGCTTTTACAACTAAGTTCAATGAGGCCCAATCATCTAAAACTCACCCACAAACATAATATTGGATACAATTATCATCAATTAGGCTAAATATAAAGCAATAATGAATGCCTCAAAATTGATTGATCAGTTAACAATTAGAGCACCTGGATTTGGTTTTTACAGCGACCCATTTGGAATCTTTCATGAGTTGCACTCCACCCACTTGATCCAATTGTATCATAAATATTGTGTCATAATATTGTATCATAAATATATTTTGCTATAGCTGTTGAACCAAACAAGTGCTTGCTGCTTATTATTGTCTCTTTCTGCATGTTCTGCTTCTTCTTCTTCATCTAAAATGACTTAAGTTTGATAGTCATCTTACCAAAGTGGTGGGGTGAAAAGGAATTTGGGTTTGGTTTTGGATTTTCACGGGTGCTTTTATGTTTTTTTTTTCAATTTAGTGGTGGTTAAAAACCGCCACAAATTAATCACTATTATGGGGGTCGCTGAAAAATCGCTGCAATATATTGTGACAAACGTAAATGCAACATTTTTTAAAATCGTCGCAATTTAATTAGCAGCGGTTAAAAATCACCGCAAATTGAAAAAAAAAACCACCGCAAAATAGCTCATTTTTTGTAGTGTATGTAGCACAGTCAGACAAATATGAGCACTTCGAATTCTATGCCTCTGGGTGAAGACTCAAATATGGGTAATGAAGTTCCAGCCCTTAGTAAAAATGAGTTAGAGCGCTTACGGACTCTCATTGACTCTCTCAATAAGCCTTCTGGCTCTTGTTCTCTAACCATGACTGGTAAGAATTTTTATTTTCAATCCTTTAATACTTCTACTACTAAGAATTTACGGATTATGAACTCTGGTGCAACTGACCATATGACTTTTTATTCTCCACGTATGTTATCTTATCAACCATCTTCTAGTATGTATCATATAACCATAGTTGATGGCTCTCGTACCTCAGTTGCGGGTTCTGGTACTATTAAACTCTAACCCTTCCTACACTTAAAACAATGTGCTCCATGTTCCCAAACTTTCTAATAGTCTTATTTCCGTTCGTAAGCTTACTAAAGACAATAATTGTGTCATAACTTTCTTTCATTCTCATTGTATTTTTCAAGATATTATCACAGGGAGGACGACTGAAGTTGCTAAGGAACAGGGAGGGCTGTACTATCTCCTTAATATGCCAGCTAATGATGGTCCTAATAAGAAGTTGCTACTTTCCTGTCATTAGTCCAATTTTGAGTCTCTTGCTTCTCAAATTTGGCTACAACACAAATGTCTGGGACATCCTCCATTTTCTTTGCTTAAGTCTATGTTTCTGTCATTATTTTTTAAAGAATCTATTGAGACTTTTCATTGTAATGTTAGTGAGTTTACCAAACACCATCATGTAACCTTTTCACCTATTTCTAATAAATGTGTTGAGCCTTTTGCACTTATCTACTCTAATGTTTGGGGTCCTGCTTCTATTTCTAACATTTCTGGCACTAAATGACTTGTATCTTTCATTGATGATTGTACTAAAGTAACTTGGCTTTTTTCTAATGAAAGACAAATCAAATGTGTTTCAACTGTTTGTTCGGTTTTACCGCATGGTTCAAACCCAATTTGGAAAATCCATTAAATGTTTGCGTTCTGATAATGGAAAGGAGTATGTCAACCAAAATTTCTCTAAATATATTAAAGAGCATGATATTGTACATGAACTCACATGTGTTGATACTCCTCAACAAAATGGTGTTGCAGAAAGGCAATATTGTCACTTACTTGAAATCACTAGAGCTTTACTATTCCAAATGTTTGTTCCTAGCTCCTACTGAACTGCTGCATATTTAATCAATCGACTACCATCTCATGTTCTAGGTAATGTATATCCAATCCAACTCATGACTTCTCATTTTCCTTCAGTTCCTATTATGCAAAGTCTACATTCTCGTGTCTTTGGTTGTGTGGCTTTTGTCCATGTCCATCACCAATATTGCAGCAAACTTGATCCATGTGTTGTCAAATGTGTTTTTTTGGGTTATGCTCCTAACAAAAAGGGGTACAAATGTTATCACCCTTCAAGTCGTCGCTTTTTCGTCTCTATGGATGTCACTTTTCATGAACATGAGTCCTTCTTTACTTGACCTCAACTTTAGGGGGAGAACACTAAGGAAGCTGAAGCTAAAGTTGAGTTCTTCTCTTTTGGGTCCTTCCTTCCTTTATTGTTTGACTCTACACAGGAATTGACATATTCTTTTGGTACCCCACTTGAACTAGCTAAGGTCAATGCCAACACTAGCACACCAAAATTGGTGTATCAGAGGATAACGAAACCTAACTGACCCAATAGCAACTTCAGGCGTCCAAACCAATGGTAAGTACTAAAGATACAAGTTCTCCTGTCTTTGAACTTCCTGTTTTTGAACTTGACCCAAATAATACTGTTTCTAAATCTGATAACATGTTTGTGAATAATTGTGAACCTGACCCAGATGACTTATCCATTGCATTGAGGAAAGGAAAAATGTATTGTCCCAAGTACCATATTTCTCAATTTGTCTCTTCTAAACATCTTTCAAAATCAAATTCATACTAATTAACAACAAGTAGATTTATTTTAAATTAAATTAATAATTTGTATAGATTTACAATTGTTTAAATATTGTGAATTTTGCATAATAAAAATAAACTAATAATTTGTGTTGAAACATGAATTACAAACAAATACATGTGCATTTTAGGTAAAAAGGCTTTTTTTAAGAAAGAAAAGGAAAAAGTTAAAAAATCTATACGTGTCTCGAATATTCGATGGGACTCAACTTACATGCAACACATATCTAAATTGTGTATCGTAACCCCAAAAAAAACCACAGGATTAAATGAATCCATGTTATTTTTTAAAGTGTAGATAACTTTTAGTCGTATTACCTTTTCTTGATCTTCTTCATCCCACATCACAAGTATTGAGCTATTTTTTTAAAAAAGTTTTTGTCCATGATGGAATTGGGAACAAGAAATGATGGTAAAAAAATCAGGTTACTCTCCTTAGCAATTGTGGAAGTGATGGTAGCTTACTTTCACACAGTTTTTAGCAGATATGTTCCAAGCCCATGCTGTTTTGCATTGCATTTATACGTAATTAATGTAGAATACTACTAATAATTGGGTAGATAATATGAAAATCAATACATTTTAAATAGCACAATTATTGTTTATGATTTCTTGTTAGATGTGCATATTTTATTGAGCTTGTGGCTGCCTAAAACATATGATGAAGCATAGAAATTTCACAGACATCAACAAAGAAAAGTAGCATTAAAACTATTAGTTAGATGATAAATTCTTAGGCGGTGAATTCTCCAAAGAAAGATAATAAGTTCTTAGTTGGATAAATTCTTCGAAGCAAGAAATTTTTTTTGTTTTGTATTATTATTTAATCTACGTATCTTAATTATGTGAACTATCTTGATCTCCTATTTTAACATTTTGAATATCATAACTTAGATGACATACATTTTATGCCACCTCAACTATAATTTTAAATTTATGATATATATATATATATATATATATATATATATATATATATATATATATATATATATATATATATATATATATATATATATATATATGTAACATCCTCTTCAATATATTAGATTTGTAAATAGTTACAGAGGTAACTTAATACTTGTTTAACATATCAGTTTAATTTTGTGATAATTTAAGTTAGTTTAGGCACTTTGTTGCACTCTTAAAGGTGAAAAGTGACTTAAAATGACCCAGATATTAGTACAAATGACTTAGCTAATGGAAATAGATATGAATAATTTATTTCTAAGTCACAAATGTGTATTCTGTGATATGGTTAAAGTTTGAGAATAATCAGAGTCAGTTTGATATTTTTAAGCATATTGGTTATGTGTTTTAATGTCAGAATGACTAGTCACAGATATGAAAAATTATGATACTGGTTAAACGACTTTTTTAATGAATCTTAGTATTTATTTTAAAGTTGTTGGAACTTGAAAAACTTAATTTAGCTAAATCTGCGTGTTTTTAATAGATCAGAAAGTATCAGTATTATAACTTAAGGGCTTTAACTCTCCACGGTTACAACCTTTAAATTGGACTTCTTTGGTGACTTTGTTTCCCTTATTTCTCGCTTTTCTCTCTTCTCTTCACGGCTGCACCAAAAACAGTAGAAAAAGTATAGGTTTCAAGTGGTGAAAAGGTAAACAAGAGGCACAAAAAGATGGGGAAATCCAAGGTTAAGGATCGAGGTTTAATCTGCAGCAGCTTAACAGCTTGAGGTAGGGGTTCTTGAGCTCAAAGCCTCACTTTTTTCTCATTTTTCATGTTTAGCTTGTTTGAGGTTTAATAAGTCAAAATGAGATCCTGAGATGTTTTGAGTAATTTTCTTGCTTGGATAAGTCTTATGTGTGTGTTTATGACTTGTTCATGTAAAGAGTTTGTATTAGAAATTGAAAACTCTCCATTTGGACCTAAAGTGCTTAAAGTGTTGATTTTTGGGATTTGGATCCATTTTTTATGAAACCAATTGGTGTTTCATGTTTCCTATAGGTTAGTGAACTTGTTAGGAACTTAAAATCACCTAGAAACTAATTTGAAGTGATCAAATTTCGTCAATTGCACTAATGGAACAGTGCACAACCTACAAAATTATGCAGAACTTGTTGTTGGGTGCTCGATGCTCAAGCGCTTGTGTGTTGCACACTCAAGCGCCCGTCGCCCAGAAGAAGACGCCGATAGTACTAGTGCGCTCAAGCGTCCGTGTGTTACGCACGTTGACTATACAGAATGCGTTTGGAAACCAATCGCACACTCAAGCGCTCGGGCTTTAAGCGCTCAAGCTCTGAGACAGGACAGGGGCTGTTTTCTTAGCATTGAGATGCTAATTTAATTCCCTACTTATTGGGATCATTTGTGCAAATCTTTTAGGGTGTAATGAGATACTTTTGGGGATATTTCTTAGAGAGAATTATCAACTTGCATATGTGAAAAGTTTGGGAATTTTAAATGTACAAAGTGTGGGAAATGCTTTAGGACAAAGTTGGATGACTCTAGACACCCAAAGTGTGGTGGTGTGTTAATGGACAGTGTGTTGGGACACCTTAGGCTTCCTTAATGTGATGGTATGCCTATCTATATGTAAAGATTACTCCTTTAGAGTTAAAGTTGAGTTTGAGACGCATAGTTACAACATGTTTCCTTGATTGTCTAGGTTAAGTTTCGTGAATGGTTAGAGATATTAGATTGGTTCCTTTATGTGTTAGAGTTGAGTCAAGAGTGTATTTTTTCTAGATATACCCTTTTCACTAGGTTAGGGTAAACCTTGTGACGGGAGTTGGTAAATCCTTAGACATCCAAGTGTTATGGAATGTTATAAAGTAGTATCTAGAACCTTGAGCAACTGGAGGTTGCCTTGAAATCACTTATGGAGTGACGGTGTGAGGTGCTAGATATGAGGACACTAGTGACATGAATTTTACTACTTATGTGTTAAGTTGGAGTAAAACCTTGAGTCACTAGTTTTTGCTTTTACTTGGTTGTAAACCTTGTGATAAGTGTGCATGTTTTAATAACGAACCTATAATTTTAGTTTTCAAACTTGTTATTTGCTATTTCCTATGTATTGTGACCTTAGATGGTGTGCACAACCATATAACCTGAGAATGCGGTGTTGGATCTAAATTCTTCTTGCATTTATGCTTCCATGGTCAGGGTTATTAGTATGAGGGTGGTAATAGTACTCTTACGATAGTGAGGGGAAAGTGTTTGCCTATTACCAAGTGGGTTTATGCTTTTAGGCCTAACCTGCTTAGTATATACAAAGGAATGGAGGTTCCTAGGAAATAAGTAAGTGACATGTGTTTTATAAACCAAAACCTGCATTAGCATTACACAATCATTATATTAGAACTTTGTTTGAGCATAATCATACATCATAACATAAGGCATTGCATTGTTGACAATTGTATGGGCAGTTATCTTGCTTAGTTGCTTGATCGATTGATCGTTTGGTTGCTTGTTCGATAGTATCTTAGGATTGTGTGGATGATTCTTCGATGTTATTGATTTTCGGATATTCTATTACATAGAGTGTAATTATATGTTTAATTGATTTATTTGTTGTAAATGATTAACTGCTAGTCTGGGTATACGAATATTGAGAAATTGTGATTTCTCACCCCGTGTGTTGCCATGTAAATCCAGGTTCAAGTAAAAAGAAGCAGAAGAAGCAGAAGATCTAGTGTAGATTATTTTGTTTTTAGTTTCTGCTATTTTGAGGTCGTTCAAAGTTATGTATTACAATATGCCTTTCTGAGGCTATGATGTATTTATATGACTTTTATTGTTCAGGCTCTCCATATTTATTTATGTGAATGAATGATATTAGGTTAGTTTATTGTTTGAAGTTAGAAGTAGCATAACTAGTACTGTGCATATATATATATATATATATCAGCAATGCAAAATAGTAGGCGCTTAGAATATATATGTTAAAAATTTTATGAAATTATGCTACCATCACTTTCACATTTGCTAAAGAGAGTAGCTGATTTTTCTACCATTATTTCTTGTTGCCAATTCTATCAAGGATAAAAGCCTCTTTTTTTTCCAAAATAAAAATAGGTCAATACATGTGATGTGGAACGGAGTAGAAGATCAGGAAAAGGTAATATGACTAGAAAATTATCTAGACTTTTTACACAAGAACATGGATTCATTGAATTCAGTAATTTCTTACACAACTTAAATATGTGTATTGGACAAGTATTGCGGTGAGTTGGGTCCCATCAAATATTCAAGACACGCATACGTTATGTAACTTTTTCATTTTCTTTAAAAAAAACTTTTACCTAAAATGCATATGTATTTGTTTGTAATTCATGTTTCTACACAAATTATTGATTTATTTTTATTATGCAAAATTTTGCAAGATTTTAAAAATTGTAAATCTACCTGATATTAATTAGTATGAATTTGATTTTGAAAGAGAAAAAATTTAAATTAATCATACACGGTGAATAATGTTATCAATAGGGAATATTTATTCAAAATAGGAAAAATTATTATTTTTTGAATCTAAAATTACTCCACCCTAATAAATTGCTCATAATCATTGCAAAAATAAGGAATATTAATTTTTTTAATATGCAATTGCTAATAAAATAGGAAAGATTGTTTTAGACCTATTTAATAAAATTTTAAACTTACTTAATAAAATTGTAAAAAATTCAATTGTATTTGACTATAAGCATGACTTGCTCTTTCATGAAATTATAACCCACATTCTTCTTGTTGTAAATAAAATAAAGAGAAAAAATATAGAGAGATCATGATAATGGAAATATAGGCTCAAAGTCTAGATTTTTAGGAACTAGTAATTCTCTCTTTTTTCTTGTTATTTCTTCATGGGAAAACATATCCTTATATAGAATTCCAAAAATAAATATGGAGAATGGTGTTACACTTTTTAATATAATACACCATTATGTGCAATGATTACAAGTAATTAGGCACACCGAAGGTTATAACCACAAACCCTTACCAAAAGCATTCTTAATATCAAATTAAGATAGTCATCCACCACATGCAAAATATGCATGTTTTGCAACACTTCTCCTTAGATGACTATATACTATGAATATGTTTCGTTAAAACCTTACTAAGAAAAATTCAGTAGGATAAAAACTTAGCAAAGGAAAAACAGTATAATATTCATAAGTAACTTACTCCCCCTTAAGAACATAACTTGTTTGTGGTGATTTTTCATCAAAGTATGAATTACCTCACTGGTGACTCAAGATCTAATATCTGAGAGTGAATCGACTCCTCAAGGGACTCCTAAGTATCTGCTGCTTTGTAAGATTTTGACATAAAAGTGTTAATTAACTGTTGATCAGTCAAAACATTGAAAGAAAAGAAAATTTGACATTTGAAATGTTAAAAGAAAATAAAGGTGAGTGCAAATAAATGAAAATATAGTGTGTGAGAATAAACTTACTAGAATCTATTTGATAGGAAATTGAGTGGCAATGTAAAGTAAATATTGAAAGTAAACTTGCTGGAAGTAAACTTACAATAATGTAAATGGAAAAAGCAAAATAAATGTCAAAAGTAAACTTATTAGAAGTAAACTAACAAGAAAGTAAATGGTAGAATGTAGACGGTAGAAATGTAAATGCCAGAAATATCAATGTCAATGCAAAAGTGAATTGTTGACATAAACATGCTGGAAGTGCTATGTGTATGTGAATGAAGATCAAACAAGGAAAACAAATGCAATAAATGCATGAACATCAAAGAACGTGAAAAAAAAAGAAATGCAAAAAGTAAACGATTTGAAAGTATAAATTTGTATTAAGTGGGAAAAAACATGAAAAGAGTTCGTTGAAAGAGAAAACACATGGAAATTAACCATAAAGGCAAGTAAGCTTCATAATTAAGTAAGAACTTGAAGACAAAATAAGCAAGAACATGGAAGAACAAGTAAGAACTTGAAAGAAAAGAAACTACTTTAACTAGAATGTAATTGATACAAAATATTACATAAATGCTGAAACATAGAGATACATGTGAACTGAAAGGGGCAGCCATACTTGACTATAATTAGTCAAAATTCATGAGTGTCACACTGGGGACTTAGGAGCTATCAGATGTTTGCAAGTAGACAGACTAGCTAGGATAACTTCATTCTAACTCTTATTTATAGGAAAGTTAGCCTCTAGCTTTGGCACCTAAAATTCTAACCCTACAACCCTATGCTCCTATGACTTGGCAGGCATACAAATTTCCACATGTGCTTATTTATTTACATAGCTATTTCCACTATGCACTAAGTGGAAACAACTCTAGATCATGGGTGGTTTCTCTTTTCTCTTTGCATCTACCCACATTCCTCTATCAACCTCGTTCATTGTGCACTCCTAGCTTCAACTTAGTAACTACCCACTTTCAATAATGGGGCATGCCACGTACTTGGTACCATCTTGCTAACCGCTTCTTGTCGAACCTAGGTTTCGATGTTGACAGTCCTTCACTTATATGGCTTTGACAACTGCTTGTGTGACTTTGCTTTTGAAACTCTATGATTTAGCTAAGTGTGCCTCTTTTGTCGAATTTACTTGTCTGATTGAGTGTGCATGATTCTCCAAGTGCTTGATTCTTGTTGAAACCTTCTACTTGCTGACGAGATCTATCTTGATCCTCATGACCTTGACTAAGTCAACTATCAAAATGCCTTTGATGTCAGTTGACTACCCTGTTGAACACCCCTTTCGACAAGTTCATGTAACTTAGTCTTTTTTGTAGCATATTACTTCTTATTTAGTTCTTATGTCGAAATAGTTTAATTTTTTACTCCTAACAAATGCTCCTCAAAATTTACCTTTTGACATGATGAGGAAAAAGGATAAATTTTCCTTTGTCAGAATCCATTTTGATAACTTGCCTTGGACGGTTTTGGAATGCCTTTTAAGAATGCAGAAAGGCTTTTGCCTTTATGGTGATCGAATTAATGTGACAGTTGGATTCTTCAATATCTCTTGGGAAGCTATTATAATAATTGTAGTTGTCAATTAATTACGTCTTTTGAGGAAAAGGTCATTGGGATTTTATCTATGCACTACCAAAATTTATTAGGAATTTTCTAAATTTAAAAAATTTTGAAAGTGAAAGGTCCAAGCTTTCATCGCAAGTCTTTAGGCCTATAAAAACACGGGTGAATTTCATTTTCACTTTCACCTTCTTTTTTCTTTATTGGTAAAAGCTCCAAAGGCTTCTCCATTCGTTTTCTCCCTCCTCGTGTTTTCTTCATGGCTTCCTTCATTGACACAAACCCAAGCCCTTCAGCAAATATTCCAATGGCGTTAAACGTAGAAGTCCCAATACAAAAAGATAGGATTTTTCTTATTCTTAACCCTTCAAACAATCAATCTAAAACTTTGAAATCAAGGGTTCTTATCCCTCACTCCATTAGTAAGGATATATATTGTTAACTCAGCTCTTTGTTATCGAAGTCTTAAGCTTTGCAACCAGACAACAAAAGGCAACAAAACTTATATGACCAAGCCATGAAAGTCTGCATTCTTTCATGAATTCTTTCCTTCTTGTAACAACCAATCTAGCTTAGGCTCTCTTGATTTCATTCCCATTGGTTACTTCGATCCTAGAGCTAGGCCTTTTAGAGCTTTTCAGACCAAACCCACCAAAGATTATATTGCCTAACTTGACCAGATTTAATCTTTCCAAGAAACCATTTGCAAGGAGCACGACTTCTTTGATCTGACTCAATTAAGTTGTCACTATATCAAGCTGAATTCTAGTATGATGGGTTGCTTTGTTCTTCTAGAACAAAACCACTAATAATTTTCATTTTCCTTGTGGAATAATGGGGTTGACGCTGTTTGATTTGACCGTTATTACCAGCCTAAAGCCTCATGGAGAATCTGTATATTGTAACAAATATCCTATCCACTTCATTGACATTGATGCCCCTAGCTATTCTTATGGCCCTTATATTTCTCACCACTATAAGACTATCGAAGAAAGTTTCTCTGACGAGGAGCACATTGCTATTCGCTTCTTAAGCTTTGTGGCCATGTTTTTTTTTGTAAAGTCTTTGGAAATGTTGAAGGCGTTTATGCTTTTGGCCATTATGCTTCATGAAGGTCGATGTTTGGCCTTAAGCCAATTGATCATCACTCACCTTTACCAATCAATTAATGAGACTATCGACACCATGTATACTAGCACCAAGATGGCCACTGTGGGCAGCCTTTATTGGCTATTGCAGATATGATTTAATGTTATTTTGTTCGACTATCTTGTCAACGAATCACCGGCCAACATTTCTTATAGATTTTGTGGTTATAAGCTTTCCTATTACCATCACCCTAACAAGAACACCACCTATGTCGATGATGTGAAGAAGTAGTTCAAAATTTTTCACTCCATGACAATGCATGTCTCCGACATCTGCTTTAATCCATTCACTGTAAGAGTTGAAGGTCTTGCTCGCCTCATTGGAAACATATTTTCTGATAATGTTCTTGGAGGAAATCAATGATATATGGGCCAATTACCTTTGTCAATGAATCTTCTACACCAAATTTCTAGGTTTTAATGATCTCAGTGTGGTTTATCATTTGCAAAATTTAGTGGCTCGTCAACTCGGTTTGACTCAATTCATTCCTACCCCTATGTTGAAACAAGGTTTATACAAGTGGGCAATATCTTTCTTGCCTTCGACAGAGACCGTTGCTAAATTGGACAGAAGCAACAAAAACACTAAGCAAGCTTTTCAGCCTATAGACTATACCACTAATAGTTTTCCTATCCTTGACTTTATTGAATGGTGGGAAAATTATTATCGACCTGTGCTGCCTAATCTCAACACTGTTTTTGGTCAAATGACTAAAATGACTCCTTATGCAGCATAAAAAGGAACACCTGTAAAGTCAAAAGGTATATTGATGGATCTTTTGAAAAATGACTCAACTTATTCACCTTTGAAAAATATTATAACATTAAGTGGGATCCTCAACTTGCTTCTAAAATAATCAAGGAAGTAGAATCATTGATGAATAAAGATTCAAAGACCATCAAGATCGATGTCATTAGAAATTCTTTGATGCCCTGACGTCCAATCCTATTGTTGAACCGAATAAGTTCTTTAATCCTTTTTGTCGAATGCTAGTTCCTATATCAATAGCTCCCTTTGGGGTTGCTAACATAATTGATCCTTTTGACAATTGTAAAAATCAAGTTACCTTTACTAGCAGTTACATGCATTCATATGGGCATTGATCGAAAAATTGTGAACTAAGGTGGCTCGCCAACCCTTCTTAGGTAAAGCCTTGATTTTAAGATTGTATTTTTTCTTAGAAATTGATATGATTTTCTTTGTGTTTTAACATGTAAATGTTCATCGGCTATTTTTGAACCTGTTAACGTCAAAGACAACAATGACAACTTTGTGGAACCTATGCCTGAAAAGAACAAGTCTAATAAAACCAAGGCTTCGGCTAATCGCAATCGAGTGAAAGCCATTTTGACACATGTCCAAGCTTCTAAGGTCAAATCAACTAGGCCTAAGTCAACCAAATAGTCTCTTGTTGTGAAGGTAAACTTGGTTAAGTTACTTTTCTTTGTCAAACTTCATTGGTCTTTGGCTAACTTTTATCTTTGCATGTCTAATAGAACAAACAACTAACGCCTACTACTTTAAATGTCAAATCACTTAGATCATCTGACTTGATCGAGGTGAAGAAAGAAAAAACTCAAAAGGCTACGATTGTGTCGGCCGAGTGTACCTTCCAAAATTCCTTCAAGCGAAACTCCAAGCACACCACTTCCTACCCCTCAAGTCATTGAGATGTGGGAACCAAGTCCTATTGTTGAAACCTCTCCTATGGTGGTCGACAATCTTGATAAGGCTAGTGATAATGTTCAAGATGCATTTGACGATCCCTTGGCCTTCCTTGACAATTTGCTCCAAGCTAGTTATTGGAGCACACTAGAACCAGTGTCGATTATTATTATTAAGCTTGCTTCAGGCTTTATCAATCTAAAAGAAACTTTGTTGGCTTTGGAACAACTATTGGAAAAGTTACTTGACTACGAGAAAAGCTGTAGTCTACTCTGGTTAACTGTGACCAAGTAAAGGGTCAACATTCTGAGCCTTTTGGCAACTTCATTTAGGACCATAAAACTTCTATCGATGATCTGGCAAAGAAATACCTTTTATTGATACATACTATGGCTGCCTATACTGAGCGTCTACGAAAAAGGAGCCATTTATCAACTTAAGTGGCTGACGCTAAGCAAAGACAGGTCATCATTGACAAGAAGACAACTGAAGTTGAAGCGCATCTCATTGACGTAGAGAAAATATTATAAGCTCTCCTTGCTAAGCAAGAAAACCTCCAGAAGGCTCTTAAGCTTTGTATTAATGAGAAGAAAAAACTTAAGGAGGAAGCTTAGCAATGGGTGGCAGAAAGATCTGCCATGTTGGCAGAACTAAGAGATTCTGAGGCTGCCTATAATGCGACTGTGTCAAAGCAATGCCTTCTCTAGTCAGAATGGGAGGACTTTAAGAGAAAAATTTCCATCAAGAAGTCTTTACTTTGACATTTTTTTGGAAATTTCTTTTTATGTACTTAGATATTCGGCCAATTAGGCTATTTCTTTTAAATGTATTTTGCTGATGTTGGCCACCATGGCCAATTTTTTGGGATGTACTTGACCGAGTTTCGTGCCGTTTTGATTAAAATGACAAGTTTTAATGCACTTTTACTTCGTACATTACTGATTTATACTCTTTTAAGTATTTTCCATTAACTGCTTGTAGTTTTAGTAATATCTATTAAGTTGTAAGCATTTCCACCAAATACTAAGTAATTTTGCATGGGCCATCCCAGTTTGGAGACCATTTGCCCTCGATGATCATAATATTTAGCAACCCTTTCTTTTTACTGAATCAAGTGTTCCAATGCTAATAATCGTTTGTCATTTAACTAGTTCAACTGGCTAATCATAGCATTCTAGTAATCTTCTGGTGGCAAATTATTTTACTTTAATTAACAAACTGATTGAATATTAACTTTAACAGACAGCATAGCATCATGCCCATAAACTAATTTGTAAGGCATAGTCCCTATTGAATCCTTTGATGAATTCCTATAAGTATATAAAAGTTGTTCAAGTGTGTTATGCCAATTCCTAGGCTATCGGCCAATATGCTTCTTAATCAAATTGATAATAACTTTATTGATAGCTTCCACTTAGTAATTTGCCTAGGCATAATATGATGTTGATATCAATAACTTTATCTACGTTGACTCAACATATTCGACAACTTTTTTTGCCGACAAACATGGTTTGTTGGTCCATTGTTAGAAAAGAAAGAAAATTGTTTTCTATATATATTATAGCTAGAAACATCGTGGTTTATAAAGTTGTTTTAATACTATTTGCTTGCCTATAGAGGTTTTTCTTAATTCTTACCCCTTTTCTTCGGGCATGATGTTTCTAGATAGACATGTTTGAGGATGCAGACTATGTAGATTATACTGGAGGTTCATTACACTTGGGTTTATGTACCTGAGTTCGAGTGTTTTGTTTGAGTTCCCATTGTTGTGTCTATGCATGTGAATGACTAGCAGTCATGAGTAGTTGTAAGCCCCAATTATGAACTAGACTAGTAATTTTTTTTTTTTGGATATGCACCACTATGTAGGGTTAATCTTATATTTTGATAGCCCCATCCTTTTTGTATATATTGCAGTAGGTGCTTGCAATATATTTGCTAAAACCGTGTGAAAGTATGCTACCATTATTTTCACATTTGTTAAAGAGAGTAGTCTAATTTTTCTACCACTATTTCTTATTTCCAATTCCATCATGGACAAAACATTTTTACCTAAAACGCATTATTTGTTGTAATTCATGTTTCTACACAAATTATTAATTTACTTCTATTATGCCAAATTTGCAAGATTTTAATAATTGTAAATCTGCACAAATTATTGATTTAATTTTAAATAAATTTACTTGTTATTAATTAGCATGAATTTGATTTTGAAAGAGATAAAATTTAAACCAATCATACACAGTCAACAATGTTATCAAAATAATAATAATAGGGAATATTTATGCAAAATTTGGGAATATTTTTTTTTAATTTTTTTTAAATTACTCAACCCTTGATAAATAGCTCATAATCAACACAAAAACAAGGAATATAAATTATTTTAATCTGCGATTGATAATAAAATTGGAAAGATTATTTCAAACCTTTATTGGGTTTCATCGCAAGACAAGTATATATGGTAGCCCTTTATGTAATTCAGCAACCAGAATTTCTTCTGATTCAGTCTCATTGTCACTATCTTATTCTACCATGTGCACACTCTCTTTTCCCATCCTTTTAATTAAGCTTTCTCTTGTTAGAGTTGCTCAATTTGACGTACTCTAGTAGCCAGTCAATAAAATTGCTGATCACTAGTTTTTTTTTGCAAATGACAAATTCTGGTCCTTCAACGACTATTCTAACCACTTCATGATCAAGAATTGGGGTAAAACATTTACCCCTCATCTATCTAAAATGGCTGAAATAATCATCTATGTTTTTGTTAGGCCTCCTCTTGATATTAAATAGTTCAATTAATCCTACTTTCATTTTAGGCCTAAAGTATTGCTCGTGGAACAATCTTTCATGTTGTTCCCACGAGTGTACAGAATGGGGAGGCAATGTTAAGTACTACGTAAAAGCGTTATGTGTTAAAGAATTAGGAGCAACTTCAGCTGCTATATCACCACACTCTGTCATGAATCTAGTTATGTGTTGGACAGGGGACTTGCTTTTTTCTTCCGAGAACTTAAAAAATTTAGGGATCTTACATCTTCTAGGGAGTTCAAGCTGGTTTATCTACTCTAGAAAAGTAGACACAAATTTAGGATGAAATATTGGCATAACATTAAAACCAAACATAGCAAGGGCCTATTTAATGGCCTTGTTCACTTGTGGTTTAGGGGGATTGACCTACAAGGGTTGTCTTTGACCAACGCCATAAATCGGCTAATACCAGTAACTGAGATTATTATAGACACAATCACCTACTCCTACAACAAGTTGTGTCAGAGTTTGAGTTTGATTATGATATACAAGAACTTGATACCCTGCATTTTGTGTATTGTGATGAGGATGCAACATTCGTCTAGTCCTAGTTAGCATGGATATGTTTCTATACTATAGAGAAGGTGGTCGAGTAAGCTGTTGTACAACGCCTGTGGTCTTTGGAGTCATTTAGCTAGTGGATGCTGGATTATTTTCCAGATATGGCTCTCCTCTTAGAAGGCTACTGAGCCTCCCTACTTGTTGCATGCATTACTAGTCAACCCAATCAAAGGAGTGAGGACTGTATTCATTTACTGAGTTACCATGTGAACCATCTCATGGTTACTATAATCCATTTACTGTCGAATAGCGGCCAATACTTCTACTATGTTATTTTTAGGCCTTTGAGGCATAGCCATTGTCATATTAGGGAAGATTAGAGCAATAAGGGCTCCTTGTGATCTTGTCATGCTATGCACAGGTACCGCACTAGGAACCACGAAACCCAAGTATGGGGGTATGTTCGTTGAAGTGTTAGGGTCTTTCATAACAAAAGGATATTGTCTTAGGAGAACAATCCCTAAAGGAATTGAGGGATTCACTAATGCATATATCGGCACAATGATTCATACATAAAGCAGTGGTTAGTGACATCCCATATATCAGCATAAAACCAGAAGGATACTAATGGTTACCAACATATGATCCCTGATCTTCTGGTGTAGGAGCCACTGCTACTGCGAAGGCAGTTGAAGTAGGCACGTTACTTCTAGCCTCTGCATTTGTAGTGACTTTTTTAGTTCATGAATTTTCAACTGATATTGCTTTATGAATAACCTTTCCACTACACAAGTGCATATATAGACACACGATCAGAAACAAAATAGACATGAATTCCACTAGGCATGCCAATTTGTTTTTTGGGAAACTACTCACAGTTTACTATGGTCTACGCAATCAAATCGTGGCCTAAACTTTGAATATTGACCTTTTTACGTTCGAGAGGAAAAAGGGATCTAACTTTTGTCATTACTTTATTCGATTATCGAAATTGCTTCCTTGTGTATTTGCAAGATTAAGAGTAGATATTCAAACTAAATAGTGTGTTATTGTGTTGAGTATAAATTGAATATCAAAGAAAAGTGTTGGGCGTGTGTTGGTATAAAAATAACACTTTTTGATTTAGAAGACTTCGATGATCAGTCGAAGACTCACTTCAAAACCTTACATGATTCTAATAGAATAAAAAAATAATAAGATTATCATGATAACATTTTCGATTTGGAAGTTACCAAATGGTAGTTTCGATTTGATATTGAAAAATGGCAGTTTGAGTTGAAATTAAAAGTTTTGAAACTAAAGTATTAATTTCGATTTGCTATTAGAGATGATACTTTCAACTTCATATTATGAGTGGTGACTTCGAGTGGGTCTCGAGTATTGAGACTTTCGACTTTAGTGATTATTAGAGTCAAAGTTGTAGTAAAGACTTGAAGTTATCGAAATGATAGTTTGATTTGAAATCAGGAAAGGTTATTTTGATTTCATATCAGGTGCTATAATTTTGATTCATTATTGAAAATAAAGATTTGAAGAAGCAGCTACACTTAGCAAATTTTTTAAAAAAGAACGAAGGATCTCGACCAAAAGCCAGCAAATGATTGAAGATTCAAGTTTGAATTCAAAAGAAAGTATTTGAATTTGAAATAGAAGTTAGTAGCGGTTGCAAATACTAGATCAAGACAAGACAATGATTGCTGACAAAGATTGAGCAGTTACTTGTAGTACAAGGATCGCTGACAAGGATTTGGTGGTTACTTGACAAAGATTACCAATCATTTAGCAGTTATCTTTGTTTTAGACACATGTCAAGATCTTGTAAAAAAGGTAGTTACTTAGAAAGTTTATAAATACCAAGAGGATAGAAACACTTAGGGGTTAGAAATTCAATACTCACAAACACTTGTAACTTACGCTCTCACGTCCTTGACATTTCAAGCAAACAGTGCAAGCTTAGTCTAATATGTTTCCATCCACTTTCATTCATGTACACTTTATAAATTCAATGCAATTTTAGTTTACAATTCATTTATATTCTGTCATTTACTTTTCTGCAAACTCTTTTCTACTCTTGATCAAGTGATTTTTCTAAAGATCATTTGAGTTCTTTTAAATTGCTTTCTTTTACTTGTTTTCATTACTTTTTCTCAAACTTATTTTCCTACACTTTACAAATTTGCACATTTAATTTTCATTGTCTTTTACTTTGCTTTACATTATTTCTTGATCTTTAATTTCAGTATTTTACATTACTTGTCACATTTGCTTCAATTGCACTTTTATTGTTGTTATTTACGTTTTATGTCATTTAACTTGCCTTATTTTTACTGATTTCTTTATTTTTCAAAACAAAGTTCTTTTTTATTTTTACCTATTTTCATTAAGTTGCATATTACGCATAAACACTTCGATTTTAGATTTACGCAAGTTTGTGTTTCATTCGAAATCATCATTTACATTCTTAAAAGATCAGTCTTAGAACAAGAGAATCTGAAGAGGAAGCGATTCCCTTCCCAATTGAGATCGAAAATCAACTTTGTCCATAGACAAAGGTTTACCATAACCTAATTAGCACTAGTCGAAATATTTTGGTAAACAGTGTGTCATTCAATAACAAGTACTTAAAAAAGATAATTGAATTGAACTTGAAAACACTTATAGTGGTATTCCAAGTACAAGACTATAGACGAACAAGTTATGAGCTACTTTTACTCCTAAAAGTAAAGAAAAAATTTCCTATCTAAAAAAGGAAAAATAAAAAGAATGGTCATTGGTAACTCATCTTCCTATTGCGGGTGAGGAATATATAGTGTTTAGGACTTTTTGGAATGTTTCCTGATCTCCCTATTTAGACCAAATGTAGTAACCACTCTCAGCATCTAACGATTCCGCACACTACTAAAAAAGAGCCTTTTAGAAACCAATTTTTCAGTCGCCAGATTCCAAAATTTGGTTGCTATATTTTTTAGCGATCAATTTAGAGAATGATTTGGATCGGTCACTAAACACTTCGCCTCTAATATTTAGGGACTGATTTGTGTTGGTCGCTAACATTTGTGATCGAATCAGCGATCATATAATTAAAAAAAATCAGTTGCTAATTTTAGTTAATTTTTTATAAAAAAAATTAATCAAAGGAATTTAGAGATTGAAATAGTGACTGATTTTAGAGACTAAAAAATCAGTCTCTAAGAACTGCAAATATTAAAAAGTAATCAATTACTAATGTGGTCACTAATATTTTATATTCATGTTATTCGGTCACTAAACTCTAAATCTATTTAAAATAATTTTTATAATCAGTCGCGAATTTAGTCTCTAATTCATTGTTTTTATTCGGTTTCTAAATTGGTCACTAATTTTTAAATTTATTTTTTAAAAAATATTAACAAATGTTCATATTTTATAACATAATCAAACAAAAATATTGAAACTACAATTAACAAGCACATTTAGACATGTCTCCATTTCAAGAATCTTCCATTCTTTTATGTTTAATTGTAGATAATCAAAATTTAGTTAAACCCAAGCATCAGTTTTCTAAAATTAATCTAAAAATTAGACATTAATTAGGCTATAGATTAAGCTTACATCTTCCCACAAAAGTTTGGAACCTAGACCTCAAGCATGTGTATGTAATCCAAATATGGAACATATCTTGTTGCAGAAGATGGTACAAAGATTACCCATACATATCAAAATAATTTTTAAAAAAAATTATAAACTCATTTAAAAATGAACAAAACAATGAAAATTATTAATAAAAAAAAAAGGTAATGGTCATACTAGACAATGTGGGTGGTTAATAAAATGAATAAAACTGAATACAACTGAAAGCCAATTACATTAGAGCACATCTTCCTCTCAATGAATAAAATTATAAGCCAATTACATTGGAGTACATTTCTATTAATAAAGGAGAAGAAGGCGCAGTTCACCAACATCATTTCATTCTTTCATTTATAGTTCAAGAAAAAGCAAGAAGAAACCAACCTATCAATCATGAGCAGGTGAACACTAACTCCATGAACTTCCTTCTCCTTTTTTAAGCGATAATGTAATGTCTTTTGCATAACAAAAGTAATGAGATACATAAATAGGACGAAAAAATGAATACTTATACTCCACCACATGAGGTACTCACATAATACTGAATAACAAGTCAGCATTAAGACAAAGTAGAAAAGATGGTTGTGTGGACAGCTCTGTCATTCGCAGTGCCAAGCCCAGGCTCACCCATCGCTAGAAAAGATGCAATAGAAAACATTAATATCATAATGATTAAAAGTTTAAAACAATAAGGCTAGTGTGTAAGCCCCTATACTTGATTTATGCTAACTTCTCTCATCTTATCACTTGTCATTAATTTCAACTTTCTCATATTCTCTCTTTTATCTTATTTCATTTATCACTTCTCTAAATTTTCTTATCCCTTATCTCAATTTCTTCAAATTTCTCTTATCTCTTTTGAGACTATCTTGCTTATCCATAAAATCTCTTTTTTCTTCTTCTTTTTTTTTCTTCTTAACTTTAATTATCTAGAGTTTTCCTTGAATTTTTTTCCTTCCATTATTCATCCATTATTGGACCATTAAAAAAAATTCTTTTTCCTTTTTTGTCTTTTTCATTCAATTTTTGGATATGAACTCGGTCAAAATATGGTATTCACAAACAGTTTCTTGTCAATTGGCACTAACTTGAGATTATTGTTCTTGTATAAGTTTTCTATTAATGAAATTGTTTATACACGCAAGGGATCAAACACATAGAGCTTAACTTAACAAGCAAAACTGTAATGCATTTTGTGTAACTTTTTAAAATTTTACCTCACAGAAATCAGCAGGAACTGAAAAACAAAGAAACATTAACACACCGTGTCAAACTTGAGACCAAATTGGAAGAAAAGCTCAAATTTAAACTTACTGTAACATTCTAATGCCATTACTATATGAGATCTCATGCTACTCTCAAAGAAAAAAAATATAAAAATAACCAAAAATAAAAAAGGAAATCAATTAGATATTTTCAATTTTGGAATCGGAGTGGCCACAGAACAACTTCTTATGTTCAAATATAAAAAAAAAAAAAATTGTCTAATCAATTTACAGAGCAACTTGATTAAATACTTGGTGAAGTTCCTGCACCAAACCCTCTTTGTGCTGTGCACATAAGAAAGGAGAGCATGTCTGCTCAAATAATACGGAGATAAAGCTGTCAGGGCTGCTCATAGGCCTGTTTGTGCCAGGTTTAACCTAACTCGATCCCGACTTGATATTTTAATTGGACTTAATTTGTAAACTCAAACTCAATCCGATCATGGCCCAATTAGTATTCGGACCAGTTTTGGGTCAACTCGATATCTAGATAAAATGTAAAAATTTAAATATTATGTATAACTAAGTTATAAATTTTTTAAAATATGAAACAATAACTTTATAGTGCATATTTTAAAACAAATTATATGAATGTAAAAAGTATTAATTTAAGTTAAGAAGTTTTATACTTTGTTATTAATTTTCATAAAATTATAAATGTCAATGTATTAAGTAATATCCAATCGACTTAGGTCAATATGAAGTGTGACTCGAACTTGACTCAAAAAATACATCGAGTCAAATTTTAAAAACTCAACTTAACCAAATTAACTTCGGATCAGATCGAGTTATTGGGTCGAACATGAGCACCCCTAGCTTGCAGCTACTTACATCTGTCAAGTCTTTCATTCTTTTCGTAGGATAAAAAACAAATCTTGTTAAATCTACCATGGCAGTCTCATACTTTGTGATAAAAGGGGTGCGAAAGCAACTTCTTTTTGAATGTAGCTAACCGTGAAAGCTCAGTAATTAGCAAAAATTGCAAGCTTAGACATCTCTTCAAAATCAAAAGTAAAATTTTAGTAATTTACATAACTGCAAAAGTTCTTACAAACCTCCTAACGTTACAATGTGTTGATAAGGAACTTATAATTTAACATGATACAATTATAAAGTAAAAGGTATCATTACATAAAGTTGGTAACATACTAGCATTTCAATTCATAGAACACATCTCTCTGACTGGCCTTATACACAAACAAGAGAAAAGGTTGGCTTTATATGCATGTAAAATACAATATAACTAAGAGACCAATGTATGTTTATTTTCATTTATGTCAATATATTACTAAACTTCAAATTTTTATTTGTAGCATAGAAATATCCCATTCTCATATCAAGAAGGCACCGTGTTGAAAAAAAAAATTGAAAATCCAGCATAATTTGACAACACATATCATACATGAGTGGGTTTCTTGGTAGCTCAATTAATTAATTAGGTCGCACAAGACAGGTAAAAACTTCTTATGGTTAGATCTCATATTATTATGTAACTATATCCCTTTGAACCTAATTTCTTCTCTTTTATTTTAGTTTTGATAGTCCACATTGATACCCATACTTTTCACAGTATATATATATATATATATGGACTTCTCACCCTTAGTTCCTTTTGGTTGTTCACTGTATAACCCAGCTGCAGTCTAGTACTTCATAAAGTTCTTCTTTACTCGCCTCATAAGATCCAAGATATAGTCTCCCATACTGTTAATTTGTTATATTTATAAAAGCTGTCCCAAATGTATTGAACATCCTTAAACACATCATCCGAATTCATATACCTTTCATTCTTTTCAAGATTGCTGCATATAATTCAAAAATCCATTGGTGTGTCTATGATATTGAAATAGTTCTGGTTCCATACAGCATTATGACATTAGACACATGGAATCATAATTAAAATAAATCTCTATTTTTTTGTTCAAGTTTTATAATGAATCACATTAAACTCCATGGCTGAACAAATATCATAGATCCTTGTAGAATAACCTCTATGCCTGTGTGACCAAGACCAAGAAAGAGAAAGACAGCTAGCAATGTTAACCAATAATATTCACCTAGTGTTTATAGAAAGCAAGTCAGGTAAAATCCAGTAATTTACATAATTGCTTTTGCTTTTCACTTTTTTTTTCCTTCGTGGTGGGTGAAGAGAAATAGTATTAAACAAAATCTCTGAAGTAAGCATGGTGAAAATGACTGAGTAAAAAAGAATTGCAAAAGGAGAAAAAATTAGGGTTAGGGGCAGAAGTTAAGGAAGGCAAATATCTAATGCCTTAAGGGAACCAAACATAAAATAAGGGTCATCTAGATTAAAAACAATCCATGAAAACGCTGCTTGAACATATTTGTACTTATAGGAATTCCCAAAGCTTCAAGATTAACAAGAACATTGAAGGGTTCAGTAGCATCCATTTTCATTACGTTCCTTATAATCTATGCATAAGAAACCCCCAAAAGGACAAAATTACAAGCAACAAATGCATTAGAGTGTGTTTGATTTGTAGTTGGAGCATCTTAAAAGTATGTTTGGAACATTCAAAGATGTACCAACATGTTTGGCAAAATTGTCTGTTGATAAAATTCAGTTAGCTTCAATGAAAAATTGTCTCAAACCTCACTTAGAATGAAAGCTCTAAATTCTTACTTTTTGTGGAGTAAAATTTCATTGTAGATATTTTCCCTTTTAATCTTACTTCAAAAGTGATTTCAAACTTTTATCCAAACAACATTCATTTTGTCAAACTCACTTTTGAGATAAAAAATTTCAAACATTAATCTCGTTACTTCAAATTCACTTTCAATCAAACTTAAATTTACAAAATCAAGTTAACTCAAACTTAAGTTCACAAACTCTAATCCAAACACACACTTAATACTTGAGAATATAATACTTGGACAATTGGATGATAAGAAACTAAAACAACAAAGAAAACCAATTTGAAAAGTTCTAACAGGAATTCAAATATCATGCCACTAGCTCAAGTTGTTGTCGTATCCTAGGCCACAACAGTTGCAGTGCTAACAGTGGGTGCAAAGGCCACAACAGCTACAGTGCCGACGGTGGGTGAAACAGCCAGTGGCTGGAGACGCCGCCGTCAGTGCGTGGATGCGGAGTAGATGACAAAGGGATAGTGGCTGCTCGCAGCCTCGACATTGGTGGTTGTGATGGGCACCAGCAGCAATAGGGTCGATGGTGGCTAGAGACTGAGATATCGGCTTGGGGAGGTGAAAAGAGGGTCTAGAGGCGGCAAGGGGAGAAGGGAACCCTCGGGTTCAGTTCAGATCAAAATGAGAAGAAAACGTTGAAGATCGTGGGTATATTCAAATGGATAAAACTTAAGTAAAATTTTTTAAGTACTTGTGATACTATTCTCCAATAAAAATATAACATATGTCTTATTTTTCAGCCACCTCGTCATTTTTTTTAAAGTTTTCATTGATGAACTGTAAAAAAAGTACATATGTTATATTTTTATTAGAAAAAAGTATTACAAATACCTAAAGAACTTTATCTAAGTTTTGCCATATTCAAATTAGCGACCAATTTTTTGGTCCCTAAACTGTAATTAGCAACCGCATATGTACTCGCTACAAATATAAATATTTTCTATATTTTATTTTTTAAAACAAAAACTAGCTACCGAATATTCAAGAACTAATTAACTTTTTTTATTTTTTATTTTTTTATTTACAAAATAGAGATTGATACAATTGGTCACTAATATTTTTTATATTTTAAAAAAATTAGTCTTTAATTTATTATTTATTATTTATTATTTTTCTATTTTTGGCAACTATTTAATCAATTGCAAATGAAATAAAATAAATAAATTATAAATTTAGCAACCGATAAATTGGTTTCTATATTTTTAAAAATAACAAAAATTACAATTAATGACTAAAAAATTAGTCTCTAAATGGAAAAAAATAATGATATTTTTTTATTTTTTTCTTAAATTATTGGTCTATAAATCGATCTTTAATATATTTAGCGACCAATATATTTTTTGTTGGAAAATTTTTCTCTCTTTCATATTAGTCATTAAATCAGTCACTAAAAGGTGATTTTCTAGTAAGAAATTTGTTGCCTTTCAAGATTGCATCATGTGATCCTAGTAGTTACTCCTTCTCAATCAGCACACTACTTTAGATAATGTGTATGAGTGACACTTCATGCATCTGAATTGATGTAATGGAGATAGCTCCTCCGTCATGGGCAGTTAATGTCATGCAACTGAAGATCTTCTAGAAGGTTACATGCATGTCACATGCTTCATTAAACCAAGTCTTGCTATGAACTTCGTCAACAACATTAGTATTATCGTTACGCAACATTACAAATCAAGTTCCAAGGACTTAATTATTTTTGGAGTTATCTATAACAACATCAATATTACTGCTAGACAATCTTTAACTCCAAACTCCAATAACTTCTAGTTGACCTTACTGAAATGGTGTCAACCACATGATAACATTAATATTATCATCTCTTTTCCTCTTGATAGCATTAGTACTATCAAAGATCATAAAATAGCATCAGTACTATTTCCATAAATAGCTTCAGCATTACTAGAAATTACTTTTTCACTTGGTAGATCATGACAACACTTAAGCAATTTATCTTCAATACTTAGACAACATCAGTATTGCCCTTTACTCGACAGCCTCAACACTGTCGACTAGTAGACTAAGTGTTCACTTAGCACCTTTTTAGTAGCTTCAATACTGCCACGTGTCACATACTGATATATACAAGTTTATAGCATGTGTGTCATAATAAAAATTTAATTATGCTTTCAACAATGACCGAGGTAAGCCTCAATGTCCTCTCCCCACATTCACATAATCTATGATTTTGGTTTGTCCTTGACCTCACCGATGACCAAGAAGCAGTTGACATGGTTTCTAGTTGAGTATTCTCACCAACAAAAGAGTTAGGGTTAGAGTTCAAATTTGGGGATTTCATACTCATTAAGAAGATGACCAAGTCAACATATTTAATGTATAGGTGAGATGCTTATAATGGCTACATCAGACTCCGTGTCAATGTTGAACACTCATTTCTAATGTACACTAACAAAAGGATCACTTGGGAAATAAATAGATTTTTGGAGGACTAGAACTATAAACTTTTGAAAAGAAGGGACTAAAATTAAAAATTGTAATATTTAAATGGATCAAAAACATATTTAAGCATATTTTAATTTAAATAATAACTTTAATAATTATAAGAACCCAGTTATATTATCTAATACCTATAATTGATTTTTAGTATAGTAATGTTTTTAATAATTACTTTTAGATTTTATATATGTTTAGCTAATTTTATAATTGTTATTGAACTTAATAAAATTACATATTTTTTATATTAAAAGAATATAGCAATGAGTATGTTTAGATGGAGATGTTTTAATTGGAATAAAAGAAAAGGGATAGCTTATTTTTCATTTTGAATAAATATTCTCTATATTTGAGAATTTTAAAATAAAAAAAAAAAAAAGATATTATCATGTAACATTTCAATTATCCTTATTCATTTTATAAACATTTTATAACTCTCACAATTTAGATACACAAAAAAAAAGTTTATATTAGCCTTCCTTTTTCTCCCCCAAAGCCTACCATCAAAACATATTATGTAAAATTATTAAATAATTACTCAAAAATAATTTAATTTAATTTTATATCATTTGCATAAATTTTACTTTTTAACATTATCCCATGCATCACACGACATGTACGCTAGTTAGTTATATAATAACTAATTAAGTCAAATTCATCGAGTGGCACGAAATGTAGTTATATATTTCCATTTTATTCAAGACAAGGTAATGCTGTTAGCGTAACATTTGCCTAAATAGTAAATACAACAGCGTACAACGATTGGTTTACTAGTGACTTCAAGTGGCAATTACAAATTTACAAACAGAGTTTTCATCTTCCATCAAACAACCCACTGAAGACCTGGCTGTTTCCACCTAGTGATGCTTCTCACTCTATTGAAGACATCACAATCTGTGACAATGCCCCAACAATATCCCTCATTTCAGGCCTTTCCACTGGATCTTCATGCAAGCACCACTTAGCTATTTCTGCCATCTGCCAGATTGATATGAGAGTGAAGCATATATTGATACATATATACATTATACATAATAATGTTGGCATAAGAAAGGCACCAATATATGCATGGATATAAACGTGGCCTAGATGAATAGGCATTCAATATCCACACAGTAAATTTGGTATAATCGTTAGACAAATGATAAGGCAGCCATATTGTTTGAATCCGTCTAAAGCAGCTCAACCTTGCCCTTCTCGTATGATTTTGCTCTTTTTCTAACATTTATGTCATTTTGCTTGTTTTACACTTTTTGAAAAAATATTTCTGAATATTATTACTTAATTACAATTGTACAAGTATGATCTACATCATATAAGTTTGTGACAATTATGATTTACCTAAAATAGAGTTAAATTACAAGAAATAAATTTGTCCTAATACAATAATCAAATATATCCTAATAACAGAAATCATGAAATAAATCTATACAATAAAGTCTAACACTCTCCCTCAAACTGGTGAATAAATATCTATTACTCTCAACTTGCTAGTAAAATCCTAAAAACGCTTTGTGGATAGTCCTTTAGTTAATATATCTGCCAACTGATATCTTAAAGGAATGTATGTTGTGGTGATGAATTCACTATCCAATTTCTCCTTGATAAAGTGTTAGTCTATCTTAATGTATTTTGTCTTGTCATGTTGAACCGGATTATGCACAATGCTAATGGCTGATTTGTTGTCACAAAACAGTTTCATAGTCGCTTCACGCTTTAGTTTCGGGTCATCTAATATGATCTTCATCCATAACAACTCATAAACTCATTGTACCATAACTCGAAATTTAGCTTCTGCACTTGACCGAGCCACTACATTATGTTTCTTACTTCTCCATGTTACTAGATTTTCACCCAGAAGCATACAATAACCTGATGTTGACCTCTTATCAGTAACTGAACCTGCATAGTCAGCATCTGTGTACACTTTCATTAATAGGTTTCTCCCTTTTCTAAATAGTAATCCTCTTCCAAACGTGATTTTAAGATACTGTAGAATTTGATCCACAGCCTGCCTGTGTCTCTCCCGCAGATCATGCATGAATTGGCTAACAATACTAATAGCATACACTAGATCTTGTCTGGTATGTGCCAGTTGTATCAGTTTCCTTACTAATCTCTGGTATTGAGCTCTATCCACCTTAGGGCTATCTTAATCGCTTCCCATTTTGTGATTCTGTTCAATGGGTACACTAGTAGCCTTACGCCCAAGCTTTCCAGTCTCTTTGGGAAGATCTAGGACACATTTCTTTTGAGAAATAAAGATACCTTACTTGGAGTAGGCAACTTCAATTCCAAGGAAATACTTTAGCTTTCTAAGATCTTTCATTTCAAACTCAACTGCTAATTTCTTCTTTAGGAGTTGTTTCTCAACTAGATCATCTCCTGATATAATGATGTCATCAACATACACAAGCAGGACTATGAGTTTACCTTCTTGTCAATGTTTAAAAAAGAGAGTATGATTACCTTGACTTTGTCTGTATCCTAGGGACACTATTATTTTTGTGAATATTCCAAACCAAGCATGAGGAGACTGCTTCAACCCATATAAAGTCTTCTGTAACCTGCACACCTTGTTCCTTCCACAAGTGGAGTCGTATCTAGGAAGAATTTTCATATAAACTTCCTCCTCTAAGTTGCCATGAAGAAAGACATTTTTAACATCAAATTGGTGCAATTCCCACTCAAAGTGGGCAACAAGGGAGAGTAAGATGTTAAACTCAAAAAAATGAAGGCAAGATTGTGTCTTCTCCTCTTGGAGAATTCTTATATAAATATTGTTTGATACACGCTGATATTTAGCCCCTGTAAATTAGCTAAACTACCATATATATCTATCCTATGGCTGGGCTATCCTAATTAAGGAGAGAATAACAAAATTACAGTTGTACAATCGCTAAACTGCCATATATATCTATCCTATAGCTGGGCTATCTTAATTAAGGAGATAATAACAAAATTACAGTTGTACTACATAAACTTTGCTGGTTTTAAATAACTAGAGAATTAGCCAATCAATTCCATTGACACCCCCCTCAAATTGATGCTAGTAAGTCTACAAGCATCAATTTGCTAACTAGGACATTGTGGCGCTGATGTGTCAAGGATTTGGTGAAGATGTCAGCATTTTGAACAGATGTCGAGATATGAGGTAAAATGATAACTCTGCGATCATAGGTTTCCCAGATAGAGTGACAATCGACATCTATGTGCTTTGTTCGTTCAAGGTAAATCAGATTTGCTGCAATTTGTATAGCACTTGTGTTGTCAGCATGTAGTGGAATTGTTTATGCTTGAGAGAAACCAAGCTCTGTAAGAAGACCATGCAACCAAATTATCTCAGAGCATGTAGCAGACCTGGCGCGATACTCTGCTTCAGTGTCGAGTATTGTTTCTTGCATTTCTATAAGATTGGAGCATCACCTAGAAACATACACCAGCTAGTAGTAGATTTCCTTGTGTCTGGACATCCATCCCAATCAACATCACTGTATACTTGGAGCTGGAGTGATGAACCAGTACGGAAGAATAAGTCACGTTTGGAGATGCCGAGGAGGTATCAAATGATGTGATGCACTACTAAAAGGTGAAAATGCTGAGGTGATTGCATGAACTTGCTAACTGTGTGGACATAAAAAGAAATGCCCGATCGAGTGATGGTTAGGTAGATAATACTACCAACCAGCTTATGATATAGAATGGGGCCTTCAAGAATGTCACCTTCATCCTGTCTATATTTCACATTAATTTCCATGGGGGTGTCAATAGAGGTTGCATTGGTGAGGTTGGCTAGCTGGACCAGATCTTGAATATACTAGTGTTGATTTAAAAATATGGCTTTAGGTTGATAATGTACTTCTAACCCTAAGAAATAAGTGAGCTGGCCAAGATCTTTTATGTGAAAAGCTAAATGTATTAATTGCTTAATTTAAGAGATAATCTCTAAATCAGAACCAGTCACCACAATGTCGTCCACATAAACAAAGAGTACCATGATGCCTTTAGAAGTCCTTTGTAGAAAAAGAGATGGATCATACTAGCTCTGTGTGAAGGAAAAACTAAGTAGTGTGGATCGAAACTTCTCAAACCATACTCTTGGTGCCTGTTTCAATCTATATAAAGAGCATTTTAGTTTGCAAACTGCATTAGGTGATGGTGTGGGCATACCAATGGGAAGTTTGATGTAAACTTCCTCCTTTAAGGTCACTGTGGAGGAATGCGTTTTTAACATCCATTTGATGTAATGGCCAAGATTGGGAGGCAGCAGTGGCAAGAATAGAGCACATAGAAGTCATCTTGGCGACAGGTGCAAAAGTCTCATCATAGTCAAGTCCATACTCTTACTTATTTCCAAGAACATTGTGACAGTCTATGGAGCCATCTGAATGAAGCTTTATATAAAACACAAACTTGCTGCTAAAGAGGTTTAACAGATGGGGGACATGGGACAACATCCCATGTCTGATTTTCTTCTAGTGCTAGAAGTTCTGTTTCAATAACTTTCTACTAACATTCATGCTCCATTGCCTGTTTATAAGAAGAAGGGATAAGAAAGTTGTTATCAAGGATAAGGGAGATGTGAAACCACACTTTTCTAGTGGTTTACAAATGCAAGAACTGCATTGTAGAGGGGCTAGTTCTGGAGCATGTACTGGATCAGCATCCAGGGAGTGATCTTGAAAGGGCCCAAAAGGTTCTGATGGCTGATTTGGAGTGGCATTATAACATCTTTGGTATATCAAGAGAGGTTTTTGATGATGGTGGTCCTATAGGAGAGTTAGAAAACAATGGCAAAACAGAAATTAAGGAAAAGAGAGGATCATGGTGAGTTGCAAAAAAAATATTTATTTTCTTGAAAGATGACATTTTTAGAGACCCAAATCTGACATAGATTAGGATCATAACATAGAAAACCTTTCTGGTGAGCAGAGTATCTAAGAAAGGCACATTCAACAGATTGAGCGGTGAGCTTAGTGCGTTCTTGTGGAGGAAGATGGACGTAACACGCACAACCAAAGGTGCGAAGATTAGAATAAGTGGGTGGGTGACCAAATAATCGAGTGAAATGAGAGTCACTATTCAATGATGGAGAGGGCAAGCAGTTAATAAGATGGACAACATTGGGGAGAGCTTCACACCAGAATCGAGATGGTACAGAAGATTCCAACAAAAGAGTGTGGACAACATTAAGTAGATGACGATTTTTTCTTTTAGGTACCCCATTTTGTTGGGGAGTTGAAAGGCAAGACCTTTAAGATACAATACCATTAATTTGTAAGAATTCTTAAAATAAATGAAACGTGTACTCTCCTCCATTGTCAGAGCAAAGAATTTTAATTTTTGAAGAAAATTGGGACTGAACATATGCGTGAAAGAATTTGAAAGCAGAGAATGCTTCATCTTTGGAGCGCAAAAATAATCCATGTGAAACGACTATAGTCGTCAATGAAAGTGACAAACTACTTGTAATTAGCATGAGATATAATAGGTGTCATCCCCCATAAATCACTATGGATCATATCAAAAGGTTGTTTTGCATTTAATTGATGAGTTGGAAAAGGTAAAATTTTACTTTTGCTAAGTTTACAAGAAATGCAATCAAAGTGAACAGCACTCAGAGATGGGGACTCTTTATTTCCAAGGAAACCAAATTTCATCAAGTCATGAAGTACAATTGAATTTGGATGTCCAAGATGCTTATGCCACGTTTGGTAATCAATATTAGCATAATTACAAGAAACAAAAGGCATTGAAAGACATGGAGACAAAGAGAAATGGAGTGGAAAAAGGTGTCCAACTTTAGGCCCCTTCGCAATCATCTTTCCTATGTGTTGATCATGCACAAGCCAACCAGATTTTTCGAATTCTACCCAACAATCATTGTCAACTAACTGACCAACAGAAATAAGATTACTAGTGAGACGGGGAGAGACAAAGACATCAGTTAGAGATGAAGAAATATCACCAATGGCTGTGATAGGTAAATGGTTTCCATTAGTAGTATGAATCTTGAGATTTCCAAAATATTTGGTGACATTTGTAAGGAATTGAGCATTGTTTGTCATATGGTGGCAAGCCCCAGAATCAAAGTACCAAGTAGAAGAAGTAGAAAAGGATTTACTTGAGAGTCCTAAAGCAGAGAATGCTGAAATGATCATTTATTGAACCATTTCAGGAGTCAAAGTTTGAACAAGGGCATGAGCATTTTGTTCCACAAATGTTGTATTCGCAGAACTACTAGGAATAGAAGAACCAACCGAGGCAGTAAAGGCTGTGGCAGATCGCTTAGGTGGTCATGTTGGACATTCTTTGATAATATGTCTATCCTTTTTATAGTAACTGCAGAATTTTTTGTGACAGGTTAAAGCGAAGTGTCCAAAGCCTTTGCAACAAAAACAATGAACAACGTTCATGTCCCGTCCTCTTGGCTTGCCTTGTGTTACGTACGCCACTGGAACAAAGGGAAAATTTTTGTTGTTCCATGGTTGTTTAAGTGAGAAGGCATTGTTCTTCACGAAACAAATCATTAAGGTATGCATCCAGTGAGGGTACAGGATTTCGGTTCATGAGATTGGACCGGATACCTTCAAAGTCAGATCTCGTTTAGTAGTTTCATGAACTGATTGTATCGAATTAAAACTTCAAGAGTCAAGTTTTCATAGACTATGTCAGTGTATTCGGTCCAAAGATTCATGAAATGAGAGTAAAATTCAAAGATGGAGAAACTATCTTGCTGAAAAATGGCGATTTCATGTTCAAGCTGGAATCTTTGAGCAGTGTTATTATGACTGTAGATTTTCTTCAAGTTGGCCCACATATCAGCTGCAGTCTTGAAGGGTTGAATATTGAGGACGATGTTGGGATCAACAGAGCCTGTGATCCATGCCATGACTTAAGCATCTTTTACCTCCCACTTGGTATGTTCATCCTTGTGTGTGTCTTTGTTAAGAGCAGGGTTGCTGCCATCAACATGACCCCAAAGGTCCTTATCTTTGAAAAATATCTAGAATTGGAATCCCCAGGATGAGTAGTTCTTGCCATTAAGACAAACCAATAAGACATCATATTTTTCTACAGACATGAGGCTAAGAAAAGATTGTTCATGAAGAACCAATTCTGGACTAGGAATGATCCAAAAAATGACCAAGAAGAACATAGTCTGAACTAGGACAAAGCTAAGAAAAAAAAAGACAAGAGACGTGGAATTTTTGGCTAGGCTAGGCTAGGATCGTAAGCCAGTCTGGTACAATATTAAACTCAGAAAAGTGAGGGCAAAACTGTGTCTTCTCCTCCTGGAGAATTCTCACATAAATATTGTTTAATACATGTTAATATTCAGCCCCTGTAAATTAGCTAAACTGTCGCATACATCTATCCTATAGCTAGGCTATCCTAATTAAGGAGAGAATGATAATATTACTGTTGTACAATCACAGACTTTGAAGGTTTTAAATGACCAGAAAATATGCCAATCAATTCTATTGAGAGTTCATGAGTTGGATTGGACTTACATTTCCTAGGACACGAGATGATAATCGATTAATTAAATATGCAGTAGTTAAAACAACTTCGCCTTAATATGAACTAGGAATAGACATTTGGAATAATAAAGCTATAGTGATTTCAAGTAAATGATAACTTTTTCTTTCTGTGACACTATTTTGCTGAGGAGTATCAATAATGTGAGTTCATACACAATATCATGCTCTTTAATAAATGTAGATAAATATTGGTTGACATACTTCTTACTATTATCAGAACGCAAACGTTTAATGGACTTTCCAAATTAGGTCTGAATCATGTGGTAAAATTGAACAAACAACTAAAACAAATTTAATTTGTCTTTCATTAGAAAAAGTCAAGTTACTCAAGTACAATCATCAATGAAAGAAACAAACCATTTAGTGTCAGAAATGTTAGAAATAGATGCAAGACCCCAAACATTAGAGTGGATAAGTGCAAAAAGCTCAACACTTTTATTAGAAATAGGTGAAAAGGTTACATGATGGTGTTTGGCAAACTCACAAACATCATAATGAAAAGACTCAATAATTTCCTTTAAAAATAAAGACGAAAACATAGACTTAAACAAAGAAAAAGGTGGATGTCCCAAACGCTTGCGTTGTAGTCAATTTTGAGAAGCAAGAGACTTAGAATTGGACTGATGATAGGAAAGTAGCAACTTTTGATCAGGACCACCATTAGCTAGCATATTAAGGAGATAGTACAACCCTTCATGTTCCTTATTAACTCTAATCATCCTCCTCGTGACAAGATCCTAAAAGACACAATAGAATGAAAAAATGTTATGGCATAATTATTATCTTTAGTAAGCTTATGAATGAAAATAAAATGATTAGAAAGCTTGGGAACATGGAGCACATTGTGTAAGTGTAGAGAGGGTTGGAGTTTAATAGTACTAGAACCTGCAACTGAGGTGTGAGAGTCATTAGCTATGATTATATGATGCTTACTAGAAGAGGATTGATAAGATAACAGAGGTGATGAATAAAATGTCATATGGTCCGTTACACCAGAGTTTATAATCCATAAATTCTTAGTACCAGAAGCATAAAGATTAAAAACAAAAATTCTTACCAGTCATGATCAGAGAACAAGATCCAGAAGGCTTACTGAGAGAGTCAATGAGATTCCACAAACACTCCAACTCATTTTTACTAAGAGCTGGAACATCATCACCCACATTTGAGTCTTCACCCAGAGGAATAGAATCTGAAGTGATCATATTTGTCTGAGTTTGCTGCATACTCTTGAACCCTCATATGCGGTTAAGAACTTGGTCCTTCCCATGGAGTTTGAAGCAGTTCTCCTTGGTGTAACCAGATTTCTTACAATAGGTACACTAGCGACCCTCTTGGTTGGGCTTGGAGAAAGAAGAAGAGCCTGATTTAGTTGTCCTACCCGTAGTCAAGGCTAATCCACTAGTGGACTTATCATCAAGCATGACAACCCTATGACTTTCCTCTCCCCGAACAGTGTAGAATACCTCAGATAGTGATGGCAATGTCTCCTTGCCCAGAATTTGAACTCAAATAGGGTCTTATTCAAAATTCAGGCTAGAGAGGAAGTCAAAAAGATCTGATCCCTTTCCACAAAACTAGCCAACGTGGAAGCATCCTTACTGCACTCCATTTTAAGATTATGGTATTAATCCAACTCAATCCACAGGCCATTAAGGGTTCCATAATAATCAGTAACAGAGAGTGTCCCATGTTTGGTAGCAAAGATTTTAATCTTCAACTCATAGCAAGTGGCGATATCCTATTTCATAGAGAAGATCTGGCGAAGATTGTCCCAAATTTCACGAGAGGAAGGAAGGAACATATAGTTTCTACTAATCTCAGAAGTCATGGAGTTCCAAAGCCACGTCATAATAAAAGAATTCTCATCATCTCATGTCTCGAAATGAGGGTCATCTGTAATAGGAGCAGTCCCTTCAATGTGATTTAACTTCCGATGGCCCCTTAAGCATCGCCTATTGCAAGTAATTTTTTTCCATTAAGGCGATAGGTGGGGTGTAGGACTGGAAGATTGGTGAGTTCTGGTACAGTGCGGTAGCAACAAGCTTGAAGAACATGGCGATATAGTTCTGATTGAAGGCAGCAATGAAGGTTGCTAGAATCCTAGTGATGAAGGCTAGCTCTAAACCCAACAATGAAGGCTAGTCCGATCAACAATAAAGGCTGATTGCAGTGAGAACAACAGAGGCTCCCAGATCGGGAGCTCTAATACCAACTTAAAAGAATATTTCTGAATGTTATTACTTAATCACAATTGTACAAGTATGATCTACATTATATAGACTTGTGACAATTATGACTTGCCTAAAATAAAATAAAATTACAGGAAATAAATATGTCATAATACAATAATCAAATATGCCCTAATAATGAAAATCAAGAAATAAATATATACAATAAAAAAATAAATCTATTTAATAAAGTCCAATAACTGGTTTATGAATAACTTGCTAGAGAGTCTTTGCCTTTTAGTGCTTGATCCTTTTCCCTTGTCTATGAAGTTTCAATTCAAGCAAATATTAATGCGATTCCTATATACCTACAGTCCAAATATCTTAATTTAAGGCATAAAACTTTTCATTGTTGTTTGGCTTCTTGAATGCATATGTAATGGATCCTCAAAGACAAATATGAAAAATTATAAAGTTGTCCTCCTCAGTGATATTCCCATTTACCATACACCAAATATTTCAATGTCTGAACTAATCTTTTTTTACCATATATATAGACTCTGTATAAAGAAATTAATTAAAGGGGAGCATAGATACATGAGACAGATGTATCTAGATTGAATCTAACCTTGTAGACATCTTCCATCGGATAGCTAGCTTCAAGATTGTTATCTATGGCATCTTCTAAAGCCGTCTCTAGGTCATCATCTTGGAATATTTTATTAACCTGAATGTGATGAAAAGAAAGCTCATCTTTATTTGTTATAAAATAATATAACAAATGTATATAAGAGTAATCAGTCAACTGAGAGTAAAGTTTCTGTGAATGAGAGTGAACTCCATATTCAACAAAGAACTTTGGATGTCATTTGAATACTGTCAAATACTTTCAAACTTGAATCCAATTGCCTGACCACCGCCCCCTCATATTTTTATATTTTCTCAACACTTACAACTGTAATAAGTGACTTCATTTTGGTGGCTTCTTGGCTGTCTCGAAATAGTGCACGTTTCCCTGTTACCAGCTCTGACAAAACCACTCCAAACGCAAACACATCGGTTTTTGGGGTCACCTGAAGCTCCTTCACAGATCTTAAAGGACAAAAAGAAGGAATGTCAGAAGAAAAATTAAATGGGAAGTAACTTTTCTTTACTTGAGTTTAAGTAGATTATTGATAGCAAGAAAATTGTTTATCCATTGAATGCACCAAGAGTCTAGTTATGATTGAAAAGCATAAAACCTACTCTGGTGGAAGGTAGCCTGGTGTTCCAACAAGCCTTGTTGCTACAAAATTTTCATCGTTGGTTCGGTCTACCAGCTTTGCAAGTCCAAAATCTCCTACCTTTGTATCAAATGTCAAGTTAATGATGAGAACTAATTGATGCAATGTTACTTTCAAAGCTTAATTTTACAAATAAATGAAATAACTCCATCTTAGCAAGTTAATCCTGATTTGCTTAGCTATATTTTTGTTAGAAGAAACAATAGTATATTTAAAAGAACAAGCATAATGACTGAAGAGCATCTTGTTTTGTTAAATTGTACATGCATGTTATCTTACGACAACTAAATTGAACAGATGATTCAGGTTAACGTCCCTAAGATAAAAGTTTCTGTAAATTAAAGACAGGCATTTTTAATCAGAACTGAGTAAAGGAACTCAAGTGGTAAGTACCTTAGCTCTGAGCTTCTCATCAAGAAGAATATTGCTAGTCTTTATATCACGGTGCACGTATCGTGCTTTTGTATAATCATGTATGTATTCAAGACCTTTTGCAGCATCCAGTGCAATCTGAACCCTAGCACACCAAGAAAGAGGCTGGTAGCCTGTTCCAGTACCATTTTTTTTAGATTTCTTGATATATATCTAAAAATATTTGACTTTTCCTTGAAGTAACAGGAATATAGTACACCTTCACTAGTAGTTTACTGATAATTTTGGAATTGAACCTTCAGACAATGGTCTTATGAACATTAATTTGATGTTAGTTCTATATAATATCCTTCCTTATTTTTATGGTAGCTTTCATTTGTTATCTTATTACAAGTAAAGATCATCATTATATGATGTTGCAGTTACTATAATAAAGGAAGATCACAAAATCATCCCTATTATCTGCGTTTTATGGAGGTCTGGCCTTGTGGCCTTTGTGGTGTTACTGATCATTCACCTTATCAATTGTTCTGGATCTATGGCTTTTTCTAACAAGTCTCTTACTTTTGTCAGGCAAAGAGATCTTGGACCCAATATACCTTTCAGTAATGGATCATGAAGATGATCACTGAGAGATCCATTTGGAACATACTCATACACCAAATAGAGGTGATCTTCTCCGCTGGCATATCCCAGCAGCTCCACCTGCAACAGTGATTATATCTGTAATATATTCAAACATAAGATCTTTAAGACTTCGTCAAAGAACACTTCATCAAAGGTATTACTTACAATGTTGATATGATGTATCTTACACAAGACCTTGAGTTCTGCATAGAACTCTCTAGATTTATTAGACCTCATCTTCTTCACAGCTACCTCCTGTAGTTAAATATTCTCCAAAGTTTTTAGTAGGCACATGAGAAGGATATGCTTCCATTGTTGAGGACCATTAAAGAATCTAGGTGGGATTTGCATACCTTCTGTTCTAACATTCCAAAATACACACTCCCATATCCACCACTTCCAATTTTTTGAGTTTCATCAAAGTTATTTGTAGCCACTTCAATCTCCTCAAGATTATATATTACTGGTCTTTCTGATTCAAGTGGCATTGCTACATCTGCACTAATATTTACCATGAATAAATTGTCTTCCTCTTTCAGTCTCCTTATAGAGACTTAAATATTGATGTTTGAATCATAAGTTGCGTTTGTTTCCAAAATTGCATTTTAAATTACCTTCCATATATTCTTTATGAAGGTTACGGTTCTTTAAGGAAATAGTTCTATTGGCAATTGATCTTTTGGAGACAGCGATTGAATCTTCATTGCTTAATCGATTGGCTCTATTTCTCCTGAGAATGAGAACGATCACTATAATAATTGAAAGTAATGTCACGCCCGCTAAGATGCCAATGATTATTGTCCACTTATGTTTCTTTTCTGCCAACATGGGAAAAACCAAAGAAAGAGAAATTGACATTAAGAGTGACTGTTAACACAAATGCATCTGTTTAATTTGTTTGCATGCAAACTATCTCGCCAAACTTCACCTGGTCAATCAACATCATTTGGTGAACATACCAAGTTCATTACCCTCTTAAACCATTTCTAGGATTGAATTTGAACCATAAGAAACATTATCAGATGAAGTGAAAATAGATCATTGAAATAGTTGACATTTATATTCAGCAATCATTTTGAAGGTTCACCGAAGAGGGAGGACGGGGGCGGGGAGGGGGCGCACAAAAAGGCAGAATTATGGTAGCTTTGGAGAGCTGATAGCATTAAAATAAAAGAATAGATCTAAAAGGGTGTTTCCCTAATGTAATGATTAATCATATAAAACCTCTGAACAATTGTTGAGGACTTGAGGTTGTTAACCTAAATATATAGAAATTCTATTGCTGGACTTAATTTTCAAATTGAAGAATATTACTGCTGTTGATCAAAATTTTAAACTTGCTGAATCAATGTAAGCTCAATGCAGTTTTTGAATTATGAATCATCATGAAGTAATTTCTAATTTCTAACAAACAGAACCATATAGCTAAATGATAATTTCTGACACTAAATTTAAACACAATTTACAGAAGAAATTTAATCAGTATATATCATGATGCATAATGAAATCATGGAGGCAGAAAATTCACCTTCTCTGTCTGTGTCAGAATATGGAAGAAGTCCTTTCAATTCCTTGGGAACAAATAGCACCCAACCAACATCTATGAATCCGGGGTTCTGAGCCAGAATTTTGTTCATGCTCAACATGCCAGCCAGTGTAGCACTTAGCAGATTAGCAATCCTTGTTGGTGTATCATTCTGCTGGACTGTATAGGTGACAACTATTTGAGAGTCACTTTCTGAACACCCACATGGTATATGTATTGCTAAATCCTCATCTGGAATCAATATACCGTTAATTGGCCAGGCTTGCCCACTGTAAATCAGGTTTGAAATATTCACAAAAGAGTCATGTGGCCTCACTCTGAAGGTTGTATCATAAAAATATCCGCTAAGGTCATTGGTGTTTATGCAAGAACAAGGTACTGTTATGAGGTAATCTTGTTTGTTGCCATACATTATTGGTTTGATTTGGGAAGAACTAACCGAGTAATAAGAGGCAATTTCTTCAATCTTAAGATTTTGGCTTATGTGATAGAGTGAGGCATTACATGTCCTGATCTTTGAAGAGCAATTAAAAGGAATCAGATAACTTGTTTTGATTGAAACTTCAATGGCAAAAACACTAACAAATGAAGTTGCCAGCAGAGGGAAAAGAAGGGAAAGAAGCTGAGTAAGAGAAGCCATAGTTGTGATCATGAAACTTCCCTGGTGAGTGGTGAAGGAAAGAGAGAAGGAGGAATGCAATGAACAAAGTTTCAAATTGCACCTCTTGCCCTTGTCATCACTAGATTCTTGCTTCTTTCAGAGAGAAGAGAAGCTCGATGTTTACAATTCCTTGCTGGCTATAATACCTGTCTGTAAATTACAAGGATGGGAGAATCTTTTGTGGAATCACTGACGGCAATACTAGCCAAATCATCGCCAGTTGAAACTAACAGCTATAGGTGATATTCCTTCAAATATATGACACTAACACTGGCATACCAGCAATTTTCTCCCTATTCAACTTGTTTAGTGCCACTTGAATCTTGATGTTGTGCTAAAACACGTGGCATAAGGTAAGTTGATATAATCAATCATTCTTCGAGCTTTATTTTGTTTATAACGTGAACAACTATAGACTATAAAGGATGAAAAACACATTTCATCTGGATTTGACCAAGCATATTTGTATGAAGAATTAAGTTCAATGTTATGAGAGAAATTCATGGCAAGAGTCATTTCATTTTCTTTTCATCTATCAGCATGCTTCTTCATCCTTATAGCTTGATGGTAATACACAATAAGGGCTCGCATTTTGTAAGTTTGAAGCTCAAGTGTCAAAATTTCTCACCCTAATCCCGATATAATTTGAAATATTAAAAAAAATGAAACTTCTCATAATAAATTGATAGAATATGTGTGTGTGTCCAGAACTCCGTTAATACTGACCCTATTTTATGAGGACATAATAGGATTTTAACCAAATAATAATAATAATAATAATAATAATTTGAGGTGTTTACAATCTAGACTACATTGTTTCGACTATTTTTTTTAATCATGACCTTCAGGATTGCTTCAACTGTATAAGGTGGGAGCTGGTTGGCAGGTCCCGTACTCTTTGTTTTCCCCGTCTGCTTCGAGTGATGTATCTTCTTTCACCTGAGAAGTCACGAGTGTTGCAAATAGTTTAGTAATCAGCCATTGCATCTAAGAAGAAACAAGTCAAACAACGTAAATATTTTAGTATTCTTAAAGAAACTTCTGTTGACCTCTTCTCATTTTATAAGTTTGAGCTAGTTCAAGGTGGCTTCACGTTTTACTGCTAGAGCAAAATTTGCATTGCCAATCCAATTTAATGCTAGGCTGCTAGCTGGTTGACATTATTTTTCTTGGCTGCTCTTTTTTGTTGGGTTCATTTGCGCATCTAATTTGTCCTATTATTATTGAAAGTTCAAAATGACATTTTTAGGCCTCAGCTATATTACAACGAGAAAAATCACCTTAAGTGAAAGAGCTCAAGTAAATTTGATGTTAGTCATCAAGGTAATGAGATTGAGTTTTGAAAATCCAGATAAATACCTCTTTTATATCATTGTTTTCAATTTTTAAAGTTTTCATGTCTTTTTCTTTTCCTTCGTTCTCCGCTTTATTTTTCATCACTTCAAGTTCTCAACTCTCTCCCAAAGCATGTGAATATATTTAGTAAATTTGTGATCACTGAACCTTATTTCAAAAATATTTATAATGATAACGGATCTTTGAGAACAAAACTTTGTTGAGCATTTCTTTTTAAAAAAAAAAAACCTTGGCTCAAAATACAGTTCGCAGTTACTCATTTACCCCAGGCCTCCTTTTTAAGGCCGATCATAGTTCAAATATTTAGAATAACTAATTTCCTAGTTCAATTCCTTCCTTTATAACATGATATCAAGAAGGGAAAAAAAAGATTTGAACAGCTGCTTGACTTTCTGACGTGGTTGAACCACAACAGCCAGATGAAAATCATGGGGATATGAACAGGCAGTTGAACACCAGAGGCTAACAAAATTAGAAAAAGGACACATCACTCATCACTCATCACTTGAAGTGACGTCTATCTCTCATTTGCTTATATGAGAAAATTAAAATAGAAGTGTATAGTAAATAAGATAAAATTAGATATAATCAAACAATGTGCATATATAAAATATTATGAAAAAAAATATATGTGACTAAAATTACTCATAAAATTAACACCAATCTCAGAAGGGTTTTAGAGACAGTTGCCCAAATGCAAAACAAATTGTGGCTAAGGACCTTGCCGAGACTGTTAAGACAAATCCAGGCGCAATTGGTGCACTCATTCGTATTTAATTCCATGATTGCTTCGTTGGTGTAAGCTTTTCCAAATAATTAAACATCCTTCTCTTTCTTTTCTCTCAATTAATCATTAGCAAAATTTGTAAATGCATATAATCAGGTAACCCATTTCCTTTTGTCCACAAATAAATACTTTCACTCATCCATTTAGAGTGTCATTTAGATGAGAACAACTTGGAAATTAAGTTGTGATGAGTTTCTAAATGAATTTAGCCGTAATAGTAAACAAGGATGCGATGCCTCGATTTTGCTATACTCCACACAATCTGGTGACAGTGGAGTAAAGCTCAATGTCAAGATTTTTGAACTAGATTGGATTAAGATTTTCTGACTTCGTTTTTTAAAACTAAAATTTCTTAAACAGAAACCATATGATATGACTTTAATAGCTAAACACTGATCTATCATACATTGCCTGTCTTCTGGCATTGCTACTTGCCGAACGGTAAAAGAAGCTAATACGAAATTTATCCTTGAATCAATAAGTAACATAGTTGCGCTGTGCATTGCCATCAAGAGAGAAAGGAGGGGGAGATAGAAAGCCACTATGTTCGGGCAAAATGCGGTGAAGGTCACCATGCTTCAGTAACCAAGAAGAGATGCTAAGCTGCTCGGTGTCATTTTCACTGCCCTGCACAACTACAGGGACATATCACCCCCCATTTCGCTAATAACTTTCTCCACCTTAACCAACATATCTAATAACATGAAAATGGTACATAAGTATTTTGGACACAAAATTTAGCAGACCATACAATATTAACAAAAGAATGGATGCAGCACAAACAAGTTCAAGTTGAAACCTCCAATAATACATAAGCATAAAGAGCATAACTAAAAACTACCACTGATGAGTTACATAAAACTATGGGTGGATAAAAATATTCATATTCAAGCCAAAGAATAAAAACTTTTCAGAGTTTTCCACTCATGTTCTACCCTAGGACTGGAGAGAAAAAAGACAAGAACTAAATAAACAAAATGGCACATCAGATTTAACAAATGTAGGAGAGATAAGCAATAAGAAAGAGGAATCGATACCTTGGAAGGAAGAATCTTCCATGTACCTCTGCATCAAAGGAAAAGAAATATCATGGAACAATAAATCATCAGTAGAGAAGATGCACTTCCCAAATATTCTCATCTTAGAGAAAGCTTATGTTATAATATAATGAGCACCATATGAATGTAATTATGGTGATCAAAAGTATCAGCCAGTAATATTAATGTCTTAGCAAAAATCCAAGATATGTACCACAATTTGGGACTTGAGATCAACTTCCTTGGAAACAGTTGGTTGATCTGCAAGACATGATTTTATTCAAATGAAATAGGTTATGGTTTGAAATCAAAACAAATATTATGTTGAAACAAAGAAGTTCACCCACCATGGTTGATCTCAGAGCAATCCATCAGTAGTGTGGCAAAACTGGGTGGCAAGGCTGGGAGGATGGCTTCAAAGTTGAGATCAGGAGTTGTTTCCTTTTCTTGGGTGCCCAAAAGTCGCTCTCCTTTGGTATTTATACTTGGTGGCATTTGTGGAATGTATGTGTCAACCGGAGTCATAAAGCTCAGTTCCTCGCAAGCTCTACAAATACAGCAAGGCTCAGTATACATTTTTCCAATCTCCATCACAACGATTAAGTCAACTGATTCTCCAATATAGTTAATGAGAAACATATAACTCCTCTGGACAAAAGTGGGGAAAAAAGGAAAGAAATAAGGATATGAATGAAAATGGAAACAGAGGAAAGAAAGATTATGTATTAAGCATATAGAATGACAATTAACAATCTATGAAGGCATAGTTACTCAGAGCAAGATCTTACCATTCCCCCCAATATAACCTAACCAATCACACAAAATTCCTTTATACCTGTGGGAATGCTTGTTTGATGACATGAACTCTGACTGCGATGAAATTTCAGATCCAAAGTCAGTATTTAAAGGCTCTGGGCCCTTCTCATCTTTCAGGATATCCTGGGAAGGAGCATGATCATCAAGAATTGACAAGGGAAGAATATGGTTGCAGAAGTCCAGCCACAGGTTACATGTAATTTTGTAAACGATGATTATATTATGATAAGCAATAATGGTTTCACCTTCAAAGCATTGATAAATGAATGTGTTTCATAGATTGATGGAAACCGCATAGCAAACTTTTGAATCTGTCAAAAACGAAAAGTAGCAATTTAAAGCTTGCATTAACTCTATTTCATAGTCTAATGGCCAAGTAAAACTCTACTAGTCCGTCTGAAAAAGGTAGTTATGTGTGCGACCAGATTTGCAACTCAATAAATTAACAATCCTGTCATATCCTAGCAACCCACCTAAATTCAAACTCAAAAATCATAAGCAAACTGGCATGAGAACCAACTATCACATTTATGCAAAGTAACAATCAGAAGGGCAAGAACCAACAGTGTATTTCTAGTTTGTTACAGATGTTACAGTAGAATACTATGGGGAATCACCAACAAGAATAAACAGGGGAATGACGCTTATCTTTACATATGACCCCATAAAATGTGTTCTATCAGAAAAACCATGCAAGGTGAACAAAAATGATTTTAATTTAACTTACTTCTCAAGTCACATGAAAATCACTTTGAATATCAAGTTATCATCTGCATATCGTACACAACATTAAAATATAAAGCATGTAGAACAATCTTGCCTCGCCCAAGGAATCTCTGTAGCTCACTAGTACAGTTCTAATACCCCTGGCAGGAAATCCAGAGAAACATGACACCTGCGGCCACGAAAAATGCAGCTTGGAAACGTAGTGCTCTTCCTGTCACATATTAGAAAACACAGTTCAGAATTTAACACGCTCTTGTCCAACAAATTGATTTAAATTCAAAGAAAATTGTTCAAAAAGGAATAAAATTGTTTAAAAAGTATAAAAATTAAGTAATTTAAGTATCTATCTATGTTACATGGAAACACATACGCACAAACAACAATGTGTCTGTTACAATAATTACAATACATGCATAATTAAGTAATATTAGCATTTTATCTATCTATCTATGTATCAATCTGTGAACACAAATGCATAATTATAATACAAACATGTTACATGCAAACTCGCACTAAGACAAATGTGAACGTGCAAACACTCTTCTCCTTGCGTAGGTTAAATAAGAATCCCTCTTTGGTCAAGCACATCCGAAGTGAACTTGAAATTTTAAACAAATATATAGCAAGAAAAGCTCAATCGCAAGAAAAACAAGTCAAACAAGCTAACGAATTCTAGTGAGTTGCAAATCAACTCAGTCGTACCATAAACGCACTACTGAAATTGGCAAAAAACAAAAAGAGAGGATGAGGACTGACGAGGAGTTTGGCGTTGAAGGAGACGGTGAGGATGACGTCGGAGTTGGAGAGGTCGGTGAAGAGGCGGAGAAAAGCGACGGAAGAGGAGGAGATCCAGTTGCCGCGGGGAGGGCGGTTGCGGAGACGAGGAGGGAGAGGAAGGAGATCAGAGGAGGAGGAGGAGGCGGAGGTGGTGGCGTAGGGGATGAAGCGGGCGAAGCAGATCTCCCACTGGTCTCTGATGGTGGTGGTTGAGTTCTCGATGGCGTTGCTCGGTATCACGGCCAGAGAGCCCGCCATTTTGGCTTTCCTTTTTGCTCTCTTTCGTTCTCCAACTAGTTTAAAGTGAACCAACAGTAACCACTGGCCTCCTTTTATATGGACTTGAAGACGCCCGGGTCTGTTAACGTGAACCGGATGACCCGATTCGTATAGTAGAACACTAGCTGGATGTAGGAGTGAGAGACGGGTTTGATTTGACTTAAATTTGGTCTGGCACAAACCCGTCTCAGCCGTGGCTTAATAATATTTAACTCAAAATCAGACCATTCCTTATGTGAATTTAATGTATAAATTTAAATATTATGTATAAGTAAGTTATAAAATTAGAGAAGTAAAAACAAAAGTTAAGATATATTTTATAATACATATTTTAAAAAAGATAATATTAATGTAAATATATTATTATATTATGTAAAAATTATTAATTTAAGTTAAAAAATTATATTATTTATTAGTATTTCTACTCATGTGTTGAATAATTTATATATATTTCTTTTTTATGATAATAAAAATAATAATTAAATTGCTCACTAATTTTGGTAATAAATTATAGATTTCGTTGTATTTAGTATGTATATATTAAATATATCATATAACCATTATGAATACAATAATGAAAATATTAGAATTTTATAATGTAAAATGCACTTAACAACTCAAAAATGTAAATTTGACGAAATAACAAAATAACACTAAGATAATAAAGTGAAAAAAAAATACAGTGAAGTAATATCATCCAAAATCATAAAAAATAAAAATACCATTAATCATTACATTAAATTTGGAGGTTTTTTTGGGTCTTTTGTAAATTTATTGTGCCTCCTATTTCACTTTGTTCGGATTCATGAATTGTAAGAAAAGGACCTATGGAGTAACCATTGATTAAACCAGTGGTGAAATTAAAATTGATCAGAACATGATGGAGTGAATGGCTGGCTCTATTATCTTACATGGTCAACACCACGATGTAGAGAAACCTATCACAACTATACCTATCAAAACGAGTCGAATGAGTCGGACTAGATCAGTTTATGTGAGTTTTGCGTTGGCATTTTATTAGTTCAACCTGTCCTATGTAATGTTATCAAGTCGGGTCGAGTTAATTCGGATTATATATTTTTAATTTTGTATTCACTTTTATTAGTTTAGTCCACCCATTTTGTCTGACTATTTGGGTCGACCCATCGAGTTTGACCTATTTTGATGGCTCTAATCACAATCTTGCATTGATCAAATGAACAAAGAAGCAAAAGATTCAGTTCTCCAAAAAAAATAATTTCATATCCTGGAATGTAGAGAAAGAAAAGAATGTGCAAAGAATAAAAGAATTAAATGAGCACAAACATCAAAATTGGAAGTATTTACCAAAGCAAGTTTTAAGGCAAAAAAAATGTATTTATCAAAACAAATATCGAAACAAACACCTTCAACAACTCTCGCACCACAGTTCTCTACTATAGCCACCATCAAAAAATTCTGTAACCCATAAATGACTATAACCTAAAAGTATATCTATAAGAAAATAACCTCAAATAAAGGATAGTTTTCATATTCTTGTATACTACATATAAAACAAACGATCCCAAAATTCCCTTGAATCCAAATTATATACTATATATATTTAATTGATTTAGACGAAAGAAAAAATCCAACAATATGCATTCACAAATTTGGTTGGACTCTAAAGAGAATTGAAATAGAGTACTACCAAATCAAATTCTGATGGCAACAAAGAAACCCAAAATTTAAAAAGTCAGAAAAGAAAAATAACACCAATGAAATTAAATCAGACTATGATAAAAGCACATGATTTCCTCATAGTATAACTTCTCAAATTGAGTATTACTTGTAAATATATTTAAAAAAATAGATAATCATATAAACATATCTGACTCTTCAATGGTTAGGCTTGGAATGCATCAAAGTAATAATTAAGATAGTTTTTTTAAAAAATTTAAAAATTGTTAAGTGGATAATAAATATAGTAATTAAAAATTTCTTTTGATAAACAAAGTAATTAAGATATATACATAGAAATTTGAAAATAATAAAAATATACTTGGGAACATAAATTAGATAAATTAAAAAAAAACAAAATCCAAAAGAGATTATGACTTTACTAAATTAAATTGGGAATTAAATAATTGAAAGTTACAATGTAATTTAATTAAAACCTACTAAATATAAATTATCTAAATTACCCTCAAAATAAGGGGGAAAGTAAACCCTAGGAAACTCTAGGGCAATACCAAAATATTCTTCTTTTTATATATAAAAGATAAATAATTATAAAAAAAGTATAAATTTTAAAATAATGTGTAATATCAGGCCGAATTAGGACGACTTGAAGTATGACTTGAAAAACACATCAGGTCTAATTTATAAAACCTGAACTCATCCCAATTAACTTTGAGCCTAGATGAGTTAGTAGAACGGGCAGGGTCTTGAACACCTCTAGCTGATAAGGAGTATTGTGGGCAATGTTTTAAAAATTGGACCAAACCAGCCAATTGAACCGTGAACCGGCCATATCTCCAATTTAAGCATTATTTGGTTCAACTACAATTCAACAAAAAATTTAATCAGTTGAACGAACTGAAACCATGACTAGGAAGTCTCACCGATTCAATCTTTAATTCGATTTTTAAAACATTGATTGTGGGTTCTCCTTCAAGTAGAGCCCACACACTTAAGGTAACATTTAAAAAAAATGACTGCATGTGTTTCTTTTATGTGGGGGGAGTATGTAACAACAAGTAAGAGAAGGCTCTTAAAAATATTTCGACAAAATATACATAACCCTCTCCAATGCTTCAACTATAAGAGTTGTGCAAAAAAAACTCTACGTGCTTTTTAACTCACCAAATGTATCATCAATCAAGAGACTTATTCTCCAATTTCATTTTTCCCATTTTTGCCATTGAGAAAATCTAATTCTCATTTATTTGAACCCAATCAATCCCCTAAAAATTGTGCTGCAGGAGGTCATGATTTTGTGTAGGGAGTTGGATAAAACGCTAAGTAGTTAGAGATTCAGTGGGTTGAGTTAGGTTTGCCTACTGTCGTGACTGTGATCGCGGTGAAATATAGCAACTCATAGGATTTTAAAATATGAAAATGGAATCGCCACCAATTTTATTTAAATTAGAAAAAATTAAAAATCATTATTAGAAAATGGTCTTTGAAAACCAGATTGGATTCGGGAGTCGATTATGCTTAGGGAAGGGTGGAAACTTAATCCTATGGCACCCCTAACGCACCCGTCCTAAGACGGTACCTTAAGTCAATTATGCAAATTCTTGATAATCTCAAAATATATTTGTTTCACCCTTTTTATAAGAAATACTAAAAAAATAATTAATTTGTGAAATTTTAATTTTTGGCTTGACGGAATTAGAGTTCTGCTCCTACGTATCCTCAGGTGTAATGAGGAACTCAAAGTCACGTAGTTCTAAAAAAAAATAAGAGTGGGTTGATTGATTTTATTTTAAAAAAAATTCTTAATTATAAAAAAAATTAAATTGACAAGTCGTCATGATTCAGTTAATCAAATTAAGGTTTGAATAGGTGAAACTCGGCGTCATGCTAGAGACGTCACCCACTGAATCATCAAGTTGTCACAACTCAAATAATTATAAAATTATAAGATCAACAAGCTGTCGCAACTCAGTTAATCATATTTTTTATTAAAAGAAAAAAATTAATTTAAAACTCATTTGATTTAAAATATGTTTTTAAAAAATTTTGATTCATCAAGTTATCACAACTTAGATGAATATAAAATTACAAGATTAACAAGCTGTCACAACTCAGTTAATCTCATTTTTTTCTTTTTAAAAGAGGTTCAATTATTTTATTTTCTTTTTATCATTTTTTTAAATTTATCCCTTTTTAACTTTCATCCCAATAAATTTATTTCCTTGAACCCACATCTATCAACAAATAAAATCAACTCACTAATTAAAACACTCTTCTAATACTTACCCTTTTTCAATTTTCTATTTTTTTAGATTTTTAGTGGGCTCCTAAATGGCCTAAACCCAAAAAAAAAGGTTAAAATTAAAATAAACAAACGATCAAGCTATCAGAATGGACTTTATCTCTGCAAGAAAGAAAATGAAGTAGAGAAAGGAAAAAAAAAAGTGTGGGGTGGCTACCGACTGGACGGCGGCGCAGACTAAGCGGATCGATGGCTGGTCCTTGCGGTTGGATGGCTCAGGTCGCTGGTGAGGCGGGGGTGGCTGCCGGTTCTTGGGTTGGGAAGCGCGATACGGGTCGCGGTGGTCGACGAATGGGACAGCACGACGCAGGCGACGGGATCTGGTGCAGGCCGGTGCGAGGACGGCACAATCCGAGTCCGGGTTGGTTTTCTGGTTCAGTGGGGCGGCTGTTCTGGGTTCGACGACAGATGGAGCTTCGAATCTGGGCTCGTGCAGGTTCGTGGATGAAGGGGACGACAGCTACGCGGAGGTCGTGGGTCTGGTCATGGCTTCTCTAGTGGTTTATGGTTCGGTGGGGTGGAGATGTGCCGTGGTGGTTGCAAGGTGTTGGTCATGGATGGTTGGTTGAAGGTGGTAATAGGAGGTTGAAGGTGGTGAGGTGGTGGTTGGAGTGGTTCTTTGTTAGATGGTGGAAGAAGATAATGAAGATGAAGTGGATGATGATGGTGTTGGTACGTGAAGTGGGGGGACGGTGATAAAGAATGGCTCACGATTTGGGGAAGGGAACTAGGAGGATGAAGATGACATGGTGGGAAATGGTGGTTTGTGATGGAAGTGGTTCTTTAGTCGTTTGTGGAGATGAAGGTGGTGGATTTGGAAAATTGAAGGTGATGGTTCTTTGGTGAAGAAGATAGGTGAAAGTTCTTTGGGTTTTGAGGTTGCTCCCCTCTGAAAAATGATTCTTAGAAAAATTTTCCCCCTGTTACTTCTCTGTTATGTGATATTTATCAGGAAAATGTTTGTGTGCAGTGATGAAAGAAGAAACCAAATATGTGCTGTGTAGAATGTGTGGGGAGCAATAGCATTGCTCTTGTTGTGGCAGTGTGTGCAGTTTCGTGTAGCACTGTGGTAACGTGAGTGGAGTGAGTGCAGAGAGATCCTTGAGTGTGTGTGGAGTCGGTGTTGGCCGTGAATGGGGTAGAGGCCATGAGTTGTTTAGTGGTTATGGAAGTTGGGTCATTGTGGAGATAGGTGAAGGATGATGGTCATAAGCTTTTGGTTGCGGTGGGCTGCTTGGTGAAAGTGGAGCTCGTGGGAAAATGATGAATGTGGAAGAGGAATGGTTGATGGGAGGTCCCAATTGGTATGAAGGTCATACCCTCCCTTTGAAACCTCCAGGATGTGTGGTTTAGTAGTGAACGTGAGAGTGAAAATATGAGTGGGTGAGTGGAAATGTCAGTGAGTGGGTGAGAGTGTCAGGGGATTGTGTGTTGCAGTGAGTAACGTGAGGCAGTGGTGAAAGAAAATGGAAAAAGTGAGTAGGTGAAATTGTGTGTGTGCAGGTGAAAGTGTCGGAAGTGTGTGAGTGTGAGCTGGGCAGTGCATAGCAAAAAATTTTATTATTATTCTTTTTATATTTTTTATTTTTTATCAAAAATAAAACAGCAAATTATGAAAATAAACAGTTAAAACATGATTAGATGATTTGGTCAAGAATGTGGATAATTATTTTTTTAAATTTTTTTATATTTTTAATCTTTTTCAAGGTCCGGACAAAATTGAATGTTTACAGTTACCCCTCTTTACTTGTTTCTTACTAGATAAAAAGAATAACAATAGTTTTTCATTTTATCATTGTAAAAGACGAGTAAAGACATGAACTCGAATTTTGTCCGGCAATGCATAAGATGCAAAACAAATGCGAGAACAAAAAAATGCGAAGAGCTGAAGCGCTCAAAAGGAATGACAGAAATTTAGAATGCATGGAGCCAATGCGCTCAAGAGTAAATGACAGCAAATTCAAATCCATGGAGATGATGCATGGAGCCAATTCATTCAACAGAATTCAAAATGCATGGAGCCGATGTGCTCAGAAAAATTGACAGAAATTAAAATTCATGGAGCAGATGTGCTCAAAAGAATTGATATAAATTAAAATGCATGGAATGCATGGACCCGATACGCTCAAAAGAATTGACAGAAATTAAAATGCATGAAGCCGATCCGCTCAAAAGAATTAACAAAAATTCAAAATGCATGGAATGCATGAAGCCGATGTGCTCAGAAGAATTGACATAAATTAAAATGCATGGAGCAGATGTGCTCAAAAGAATTGACAGAAATTAAAATGCATGGAATGCATGGAGCTGATGCGCTCAATAGAAATTAAAATGCAGGGAGCCGATGCGCTCAACATGAATTAAAATACATGGAGCTAATGCGCTCAACAGGAATTAAAATATAAGGAGCCGATGCGCTCAATAGAAATTAAAATGCATGGAGCCGATGCGCTCAAAGAAATTGACAGAAATTAAAATGCATGGAATGTATGGAGTCGATGCGCTCAACAAAAATTAAAATGTAGGGAGCCGATGCGCTCAACAGAAATTAAAATGCAAGGAGTCGATGAGCTCAACAGAAACTTAAAAATGACAATGGGCAATTGAGTCCCAAAATTTAAATGACAATGGGTAATTGAGTCCCGAAATTTAAATGACAATAGGCAACTAAGTCCTGAAATTTAAAAGACAACGGGCTACTGTGCTCCCAAAATTTAAAAGATAGTGAGTTATTGTGCTCCGAAAAATAGAAATTTAAAAAGACAATAGGCATCTTGATCCAAAAGGATTTTTCTTCTTTTTCTCATTTTTCTCTTTTCTTTTTTCTTCTTTTTCTTTGTTTTTCTCTCTTTTTCCTTTTTTCTTTTTTTTTCTTTTTTTTCTTTGTTTTTCTTTCTCTTTTCTTTTCTTCTTTTTCTTTGTTTTTCCCTCTTTTTTTTTTTCTTTTTTTTTCTTTTGTTCTTTCTCTTTTTTTTTTTTAAAGTCCTTTGAACCAACAACGACTTTTGAAAGCTTTGACTAATCAAAACCCTTGTTCACATGTTTTTGCTCGTTGGACTTGATAACATTGATCCTTCTTACTCATCCTTTCTTTTCTTTTTCTTCTTCTTTCTCTTTCCTTATTTTTCACTCTCAACTCTCCTTATGAGAAATGAGATAATCATCTCTTGTCATGAACCCTTGTTTGACTGAGTCCTTAAGAGAAAATTTTACCCTAGTATTTCACTTTGTCCCTCATCTAGTTGATTCCTTACAACTGCTTGATAACTCAATTACTGTCTGTGTTGCTACTTTCTTCAACACATCTTCTCCTCAGTCCTTCAAAAATTTTACCCTAGTATGGCCAACTGAATGCAAACAAAATTGCCCCTGTGTAGCTGATCAAACACAATTCATAATTGCCCCAATTTGGTGCACCCTTAAAGGAGTTTCAGGTCAATTTTCTCTGAGATTTGCCTATTTATTTGCCCTAACATTTGCTTAGACTGTCATTTCAGGTTTTCAACCTAATGAGCTTTTTTATTTTTTTTATTTGCTCTAACTTTTACTTAGGCCGCCCTTTCGGGTTTTCAGCCTAACGAGTTTTTTTTTTTGGCTCAGGTACTTCATCTTCCTTCAATTGGGATTTCCAAGTTCTTTTCGATTAGATGTTCAAATTATAGTATTGTACTCATGTTCACCTTACCTGAAGCATTACGTAACAGATAGACATGAATTCAAAAGTGCAACAGAAAAGGAATTTACTAACTCAGTGACTTTTTGACTGAGTTTGGAAGTATGACTACACAAAGGATATTTACAAAGGATAAAGACACAAGAAGTAGAATAGCAAGAAAGCCAAAGGGTTTTTGCCCCAGTATGGACGTGATTGATCCTTACTCGACAACAGGTATCTAGAAAATCTACCTTCATGTAGTATCAAATGAATTTGACTCAGGGTATATCATTTGTGAACAAAATTACCTTAATGTAAGTCACGAAGTTGCCTTACTGTAGGGCCAAATCAAACTGAAAAATTGCCCTGGTTTGGAGTCAAATTGAACAGGACAGAGGCTTGCCCCAATGTAGAGCCAGATTGAACAAAAAAAAAAATTGCCCCAGTATAGGCCAAATCGAGCTAAAAAAATTTTTTTTTACCCTAATGTAAGACTGAATTGAACCAAGGAAAAGAATGCCCCAGTGTAGGGTCAGCTCGAACAGGGTAGAAACTTGCCCTATTGTAAGTTACTTTTTTTTAAAGAGTAATGAAATAAATACTTGGATGAGCGTAAACTTTGTCTCAAAATTAAAGTTAATGAAAACGACAACAACCCTTCATTGATCAAGATGGACTTTTTGAGGCTTGTAACGTGACCAAGGCTAGGGGTTATGAAATGAAAGATATAAGGTTCAAATAAGTGTTTAAGGGTTGAATGAGACTAAGGATCCTTGTTCAAAGTTAAACTTTGTCAATTGCCTTTACGCTTTCAAACACACTTTTCTCTTATTGTTCCTCATTTCTTCCCTTTTCTTTTCACTTCAATTATTCACATTTGTTGTAACATTTTTCATTTCATTTTCTTTCTTTTCTCCTTCCTTTTTTTTCTTTTTTCTCTTTTTTTTTTAGTTTCTTCATAATTTTTTTCTTTTTTCTTTTTCCATTATGCTTCAAAATAGCCACCATGACAATCAACCTTTGCTTTATGTTATCTAGTAAGGGTGATCCTTATCCAAGATTTATTAAAGAAAACTTTCAAGCTCAAAAAGGGACATCGAGAGATAATGAAAAAATGAATTCTTATGAAGGATAGAGAAAGATGACCAATTTTTATTTTAAATCTTGATTGCTCATTTTAAAAAAAAATTAATTTAGAGACAAAAGGATAATGTACACTAAGTAATTACTTCTTTGCTCCCTTTTATTTTTCTTTTTTATTCATTCTTCTTCTATTTTTTTTTAATGACACCTGCATACGTGGACTTTATTGACATCTACCAAATTGAGAATTACCAAGAATTGGAGTCCAATGGGGCCCAAATACAAAGAAGACACTTCGAACAAATGAAAGAGAAATAAATGTCAAGAAAGACAATACAATGGAAATGAAAGGAAACAATGTACCCATGCAAATTTATTACATTAATACTTCAAGAAAGTTAACATGAGTTCAATATCACTAATTATTTTATGACAATCACTTCAAGAGTTGTTGACAATACTGGGTCCAACTACTTCTTCAATGTCAAGCTTCCCATAAGCAATTAGCTTCTTTACTACAATCTTGAAGGATTCACAATCTTCAATTGAGTGCCCTGGGATGTCCATATGATATTTGCAAGTTAAACTCGGGTTATACCATATTGGGAATGGTGGTTCCAAGGGACGTACAGGATTCCCAGAAATGAGGTGAACATTAAACAACCTTTGGAATAAATCTGTGTTTGAAATGGATAGTTTTGGGAAAAGGGGTAGGTTTTGGAGACGAAAATGGCTTTGATTTTTGAAGTCAGGTCGAGGCTGTAGGTGGCTTGAGTGATTTTGCAGAAGTGAAGGTGGATATCGTGTATAGGATGGGCGAGTTAGTTCATATGGTTGTGGTATGGGAACATTGTTGATTTGGAATTGTGGAGTTGGGGTGTTATTTGTGGTTGGCACAATTTGGGGGGATGGGTAACAAGGAGGTGTAGGTGTAGGTGTTTGGTATGGAAAGTGAATGTTAGGGTTATATGGTGGTTGATGACTTAGGTATTATGGTGGATATCGAGGTCCAAAGGTCTGTTGGTGTTGGACATGATTCACTTCAGATTCTTTCTTTTTCAGCTGGAATCCTTTCTTAGGAGCAGTATCCTCTGAAGCACTATTCAAGGTCCTTCCCACAACAGACATCTCAGCAGTGATCCCAGGGTCTGTCCCCATGGAAAGGATATTTGGCAAGCACGGATGTGCTCCAATCACTCCTGTGCTTCCAGCTACCCTAATCAAGGTGAGGGTCTCACTCATGGCTAACAACATTTCCTCCATTCTTCTCCGAGACTCTGCCATTTCATTCATCCTCTCTTTCATCTCATCTATTTCTATACTCAGGTTTCTTCCTTCATTTTCAGCTGCCATCGTTGCAAGCTTTGTTCGAGCCCTTGTGTTATGAACTTAGGTTTGATTAGTGTTTTCTTTCCTAGGCCGCACAATGGTTCCTTTTGATTTATCGAAACAAAATAACATTAGACAAATAATGAAATGAAATGAATGATATGCATAAGATGAAATGAATGAATTTTGGGATGAAAACATTTTTTCTTCTTTCTTTTTTTTCACAAAAAATGCTAGTAATGCTATGAAAATGCAAGATGATGTGTCTTTTTTTTTTTTTTGAATGGTAGGAATGTCATGAAAATTCAACATGAATTTTTTTTTTCTTTTTGAATGCTATGAATGCCATGAAAATACGACGTGATGTATAATTTTTTTTTTTTGCAAAAATGAATGACATGATGAATAGATATATAAAGAAGAATTTCTTTTTTTTTCGCTAGGAATGAAAGTGTAAAATGATGTTTTTTTTTAAAGCAAAAATGAATGGCATGAGGAAGAGACAAAGAAAAAGTACGCTTCATTTGTGTCCTAATGAGATGGCCTTAAACTTGGGAATTTCCATCCAAAGGATTTATGAGTCCTTCTAATTCGTGAAAACTTTCATTGGATGACTCTTCTATTCTAAAAGCCTCTAGAGCTAAGTCTCATTTCGGAATGTTTACCACGAACAGTGGGTAAACCACTAGGTGTGGGACATTCGTGAAAAAGGCACACTCTAGATGAAGTTTTCGCAATAACCAAACAAGATGTACATCAAAATGGCTACCACTACGCAACTTTTACCTAACTTAGGCTTCACTCAGACCCGGGTATAGGGCCCCACTCGTATGTGTGTGCTAAACGTGTAGGTGCAGTGGGTGTTGAGAGCGTACAAACCTTTACAATCCTAAAGACTACCCATATCCTGCAAAACAAAACAAATACAAAACAAACTCCAAAAGTTTTCTACCCTAAGGTTTAAATAATAAAACAATTAAAATTAAAAGTAAAAAATATCAAATAATAAAAAAAGGAAAAAAAAAAAAAAAAAAAGTAAGACAAACACATAAGGATCACAATATTTGTATAATGAACTTGTATAGGCTTGACTCTCAAGTATCCCCAGTGGAGTCGCCATCTGTCGTGACCATGATCGCAGCGAAATATAACAACTCATAGGATTTTAAAATATGAAAATGGAGTCGCCACCAATTTTATTTAAATTAGAAAAAATTAGAAAACTATTATTAGAAAATGGTCTTTGAAAATCAGATTGGATTCGGGAGTCGGTTATGCTTAGGGAAGGGTGGAAACTTAATCCCACTACATTCCTAACGCACCCGTCCTAAGACGGTACCTTAAGTCAATTGTGCAAATTCTTGATAATCTCAAAATATATTTGTTTCACCCCTTTTATAAAAAATACTAAAAAATAATTAATTTGTGAAATTTTAATTTTTGGCTTGACGAAATTGGAGTTCCGCTCCTACGTATCCTCGGGTGCAATGAAGAATTTAAAATTACGTAGTTCTAAAAAAAATAAGAGTGAGTTAATTGATTTTTTTTAAAATTTCTTAATTATAAAAAAAATTAAATTGACAAGTCGTCATGACTCAATTAATCAAATTAAGGTTTGAATAGCTGAAACTCGGCGTCACGCTAGAGACGTCACCCACTGAATCATCAAGTTGTCACAACTCAGATGATTATAAAATTATAAGATAAACAAGTTGTCGCAACTCAGTTAATCATATTTTTTATTAAAATAAAAAAATAATTTAAAATTTATTTGATTTAAAATATGTTTTTAAAAAAAATTTTGATTCATCAAGCTGTCACAACTCAGATGAATATATAAAATTATAAGATTAACAAGCTGTCACAACTCAATTAATCTTATTTTATTCTTTTTAAAAGGGGTTCAATTATTTTATTTTCTTTTTATCATTTTTTTAAATTTATCCCTTTTTAACTTTCATCCCAATAAATTTATTTCCTTGAACCCACTTCTATCAACAAATAAAATCAGCTCACTAATTAAAACACTCTTCTAATACTTACCCTTTTTTCATTTTCTATTTTTTTAGTTTTTTAGTGGGCTCCTAAATGGCCCAAACCCAAAAAAAAAGTTAAAATTAAAATAAACAAAAGATCAAGCTATCAGAATGGACTTCGTCTCTGTAAGAAAGAAAATGAAGCAGAGAAAGGAAAAACAAGTGTGGGGTGGCTACCGACTGGATGGCGGCGCAGACTAAGCGGATCAACGATCGGTCCCTGCGGTTGGACGGCTCGGGTCGCTGGTGAGGCAGGGGTGGCTGCCAGTTCTTCGGTTGGGAAGCACGATACGGGTCGCGGTGGTCGACGAACGAGACAGCACGACGCAGGCGACGGATCTGGTGCAAGCCGGTGCGAGGACGACACGATCCGAGTCCGGGTTGGTTTTCTACTTCAGTGGGGTGGCTGTTCTGGGTTCGATGGTGGATGGAGCTCCAAATCTGGGCTCGTGCAGGTTCGTGGACAAAGGGGACGACAGCTACGCGGAGGTCATGGGTCTGGTCATGGCTTCTCTGGTGGTTTCTGGTTCAGTGGGGTGGAGATGTGCCGTGGTGGTTGCAAGGTGTTGGTCGTGGATGGTTGGTTGAATGTGGTAATGGGAGGTTGAAGGTGGTGAGGTGGTGGTTAGAGTGGTTCTTTGTTAGATGGTGGAAGAAGCTAATGAAGATGAAGTGGATGATGATGGTGTTGGTACGTGAAGTGGGGGACGGTGATAAAGAATGGCTCACGGTTTGGGGAAGGGAACTAGGAGGATGAAGATGACATGGTGGGAGATGGTGGTTTGTGATGGAAGTGGTTCTTTAGTCGTTTGTGGAGATGAAGGTGGTGGGTTTGGAAAGTTGAAGGTGATGGTTCTTTGGTGAAGAAGATAGGTGAAAGTTGCTGGGTTGTTAAGGTTGCTCCCCTTTGAAAAATGATTCTTAGAAAAATTTTCCCCCTGTTACTTCTCTGTCATATGATATTTATCAGGAAAATGTCTATGTGTAGTGATGGAAGAAGAAACCAAATATGTGCTGTGTAGAATGTGTGGGGAGCAATAGCATTGCTCTTATTGTGGCAGTGTGTGCAGTGTCGTGTAGCACTGTGGTAACATGAGTGGAGTGAGTGCAGAGAGATCCTTGAGTATGTGTGGAGCCGGTGTTGGCCGTGAATGGGGTAGAGGCCGTGAGTAGTTTGGTGGTTATCGAAGTTGGGTCACCATGGAGAGAGGTGAAGGATGATGGTCATAAGCTTTTGGTCGCAGTGGGCTGCTTGGTGAAGGTGGAGCTCGTGAAAAAATGATGAATGTGGAAGAGGAATGGTTGATAGGAGGTCCCCATTGGTATGAAGGTCGCACCCCCCTTTAAAACCTCCAGGATGTGTGGTTTAGTAATGAACGTGAGAGTGAAAATGTGAGTGGATGAGTGGAAATGTTAGTGAGTGGATGAGAGAGTCAGGGGATTGTGTGTTGCAGTGAGTAACGTGAGGCAGTGGTGAAAGAAAATGGAGAAAGTGAGTGGGTGAAATTATGTGTGCAGGTGAAAGTGTCGGGAGTGTATGAGTGTGAATTAGGCAGAGCATAGCAAAAAATTTGATTATTATTCTTTTTTTATTTTTTTTATCAAAAATAAAACAGCAAATTGTGAAAATAAATAGTTAAAACATGATTAGATGATTTGGTCAAGAATGTGGATAATTATTTTTTATTTTTTTATTTTTTTAAATTTTTTTATTTTAAATTTTTTTCAAGGTCCGAACAAAATTGTGTGTTCACACCTACTTTTGGAATGGATTGAAAAATGACCAACTCAGCTCGACCCACTCATATTTTTGGGTTAAACAGGTTTATTCACCAGGAAAAAAAAAATAAAAAGGATAAGGGAAAATGTATATAAATTCCCTAAACTTTATCCCGTTTTGAAATCACCACCTTAAACTTTTAAATACGGGTTAGAACTTAAACTTTCTAAAATTTGTAAATAGACACTTTTGTTCACTAATTAAGCTAAAATTGGTCATCAAGTAACTTGCATGTATTGATTAATAAATATGTGAATATCTAATTTATCTATATTATTTTAAAATATATGTTAATTTTTTTATTCTATTTATTTATTTTCTATTTAAATAAATAGAAAATATCAAATAATTTAAAAAGAAATTAAATTAGAAGGAGGACTTTTTTAATTTTTTAATAAGTTATTATGAATAAATTAGATATTATCATGTGTATTAATCAATTACCTACCAATCATATGATGAATGGATTTTGTTTAACTTATGTATAGAAGGGTCTATTTACAAGTTTTAGAAAGTTTAAGGATTTTTAATCTAAAATTGAAAGTTCATGGTTGTTATTTCAAAGTGAGGTATAGTTTAAGGGGTATACAAATTTTTTCCAAAGGAAAAATATTAAACCATATAATAATAATCAAACCTAGGTTACAAAAATGACCAAAACCAAGTAGCAGTCATCAAACTTAAGTCACATCATAAATCATAAGTCATAATCACTAACTTTCATAAGTAAGAATTCATAAATCCTAAATTTAAGAAGACAAAATAACAAGAAGTTAAAGCTTTAAACAATCCACTCCACACACGGTCCAATATAGCATGAACTCACTTAATCCACGGGTTAAGTGAGTTGGGTCAAAATGACCCGCTTCTCTATGAGCTAAATTTTAAGCAACCAACCCGTCATTTTGATGGGTTGAGACAGGTTGGCCTATGGGTTAGAACCCATTTTGACAACTCTAGTTGGGATGCTGCCTACATCATTGTAAGCACTCATCCTTTCTCATGTTTCTTCTATTGTTCTGCATGCATGGGGAATATTCCGTGAATGGCACTATATGTAAGCTCCAAAGCCCTTTTAGTGCTTATTAATAATTTATTTTGACGATAACAACTATGTTGAAAATATGGTTTGAACCTTATCACATTTTGATTCTTTTAAACTTAATAAGTGTGGAGTGTTTTCTATGTTATTAAGTATTTCAAGACTAAAACTAAGTGTACAGAAGCTTTCTGGTCATCTGAAATGACTTGAGAAGATTGAATCTTGACTTGAGAAAGTTCAAGTGAGACATGAAAAGCTTTTTGAAGAACATGAGAAAGTTTAATATGAGATGGTCCTGAGAAGATGCAAAGATTGAGCAATGCAGAACTCCCACAAGTGATTACTTCATTGGAAGAAGTTCAAATCATCTCTACTATCAATAATAATGAAGATTTATCTTATAGATGGTAAAGCTTAAAGCTGAGAAGGTTGAAGTCTTCAGACATGAGAAGGTTGGGTGAGAAAGTACATGAGAAGCTTCAAGCTTAGAAGACTCAGTGAGAAGGTTGACCTAGAGAAGGTTTCTAAAGAACCTTCTTGTAACATCCTCCATAACCTGTTAATCTTAAATATAGTTAAATTGCATGAGTTACTAGTTTAATTCTACTAACCTTATGAGTTAGTTTAAGTATATTGCTAAAATATTGAATGTGAAAAATAACTTATAATATTTTAGAATTGAGCATAAACTGCTTAGATGAAGAAAATATATATGAAAAATTTATTTCTTGGTCACAAATATATAGAATATGATGGTTAATTTTGGAGAATTAACTAAGTTAGTTAGACATTTTTAATAACACAGGATGAGTGTTTAAAGGCCAAATTAAACAGGTAGGTAGCTTGAAAAATTATGAGAATTTATGGAAACACTAAGTAAATGATGGGAAATTTTCTAGTAATGAATACAGGTTAAAGCAGATACTTGAAAGCCTATTAGCTTTATTCCTAAGGTTTAACTTAACTTAAAGAAGAATAACAGAGCTTAAATGATAGAAAATGGTGTATGGAATGATGAATCTAGGAATGAGATGAGTCCTAGAATTTTTTATAACACCTATGTTGGATAGAAAACTTGTTAATGGAAGATTAACGTATCCCTAAGTGATATAACATTTCCAGTTAACACTACAATTTTCCAACCTTATCTCTCCACTTGCCTCCACTACCTCATCTCTTGTTTCATTGACTTTTTCCACTCTTCTCACCCACTCATTCACATGGCAACAGAAAAATGAAAGAAAGGAAGAAAGAAAAGGAAAGAAAGAAGGGAAGGAAGCAGGGGAAGAAAGAAAGAAAGGCGAGGAAAAAGAGAAGAAAGGGAAGAAGGAAAAAAGCTTGGCTTTATCTTTATAGATTTTAGGTAATGAGATTTTGTGATTTCTTTACTTCACTCTTTTGTCTTTGTTTACCCAAAATTCTATTTGAAGGATTTGGTTTGCGAATTTTGATTGGTGAAGTTAGAAATGTGAATATGGTATGTTTATGGAGCTGAGTTTATGAGCAACTTTGAAACTTTGTTAACATGGATTGAAATATGGGTTTGATGGTTTGTTGTTGTTGTTATTAAACCCTTTTGGATTTGTTTTGAGAATACTTGTGATGAGGAGTATTGCTCTCTGTTTTAAAACATTTGGTTTTGGGAGTTTTTGCATGAAAAACTATGTTTTCTGGTTTTCTACAGCTGGTAATCAATTACTAGAGTCGGTAATTGATTACCAAGTTTCTAAGAAGTGAGATTTTTTCATATGGTAATCGATTACTACAAGAGGGTAATCGATTACCAATGTTTTGGAAACTAGATTTGCGTGTGCTAATCGATTACCATAGGTTGGTAATCAATTATCAGGCCTCTGACTTGTAAATTTTCAGCTGATAATCGATTACCAAGAGTGGGTAATCGATTTCCAAGCTTTTGTTTTGAGATTTAGGTCATGGTATTTGGTTACGATAAGTTGGTAATTGATTACTAGTGCCCTGATTTAGAAAATTAGAGTTTTCTGCTTTATGAAACCAAATGTAACACATATTTATGCTATGCATAGGATATAAACGATCTAATTGAAGTATTTTATGATGTTAATATTCATCTAGCATATCTATGAAGGATAATGGTATTGTACACTCAAAATACATGAGAAATGATAGTTCTATGTATTTGATTCATATGTGAGGTGATGTTCGGTGTATTAAAAACATATTTTGCTCTTTCATTTACAAAGGTTAAGCTATAATGATATACTATAAACATGAATTGCTCCTTTATGTAGTAAAGTTGAGCTGTAATTACATGTTTGCTAGGTTTTGCTCATTCATCTGGTTGAAGTGGAGCTCATGATGAGTTGTTGTTGTGTGTGTGTGTGTTTTCTAAACATGACACTACATGACCCATAATTGCTATTCCTATGAATTGTAACCTTATATGATGTGCATAATCATTTAGCTAGAAAATTGTAAGAAATGATCCTAGATATGATAGGGGATTCTAAATTCTCAGAGCGGAGGCTCTTAAGGCTAGGATTACCGATATTGTGAGGAGGTCATTTTCCCTCTCTACCAGGTAGTGTAAGGAGGTCAATTACCCTTCCTACCTAAAAAAATACAAAGAACTGGGTTCTTGGGAATATGCAAGTTTCATGACATTGCATAAATATTATCATAACACTTTTCACCAATATTACCTTAGGACATCTCTTAGGTATAAGCATATGACCTAACACAAGCATTTGCATTTGAATAACAATTGTATGAGTAATTATTTTATCTTTGGAAGGTTGTTAACTATGTGCATAGATGATGGGGTTGTTTGGTGAATATTTACATAAAGAGAGTATGTGAATGTTCTAGTGGTATTGAGTAGTGACTCAATTACTTGTTGCAATTATAATCTATTATTTTTAAGTGAATTCATTGTAAATGATTAATTATGTGATAATTGAACCATAGTTATGAATAAATTGAATTTTCTGCCTCAGGAAGAGAAATGAACAATTTTTGACTTTTGCCACATTTGTACATGTTATTAAGTAACTTGTTTTCTGTGAAACAGCTGGAGTTATCATGATGTCATGTTATGTGATTATATTACTGAGAATTGTGAATTCTCACCCCTTTGTTTATTTCCATGATAAATCTAGGTCAATATTCTCCCAAGGGGAAGAAAAAGAAGTGGATAAACTAGCATAGTTTTATTTGCTTTTTGTCTAATGTTTATATTTTGTAGTATTTGCATTGGGATGTATTAGTTCTTTTGTATTGTACTTATGCCTTTTGAGTAGATATACTTTTCCTTAAGTAGATATATTTTTCTTTCCCTTAAGGCTCTTTATAATAGCATATAGGGTTATTATGAATCTAGATTATTATTTTTAGGTTAGAAGTAACGTGCCTAATTCTATTTATAACATATATTTCAGATATATTATGAAATTGGTATTAGGACATTACACTTCTCACCTTAAAGCAGAAAATTGATGTGTCCAGGAAAAGGACAAAATAATGGTCACTTGCCACTAGTAAGGACAACCATTGTTTGCAGTGCCCAATAGTCACATTTTGAAGCCTATAAAAGAGATCAAACCTGAAGATCAACTAGAGAACTTTGTTGAAATTTTTTTTGATAAGCTGACAAAAGTTGAACCTTCTCATCCTGTACCTACCTGAACATAATCTGTGTAAATCCATCAGTAGGTGTTGTTACTTATCTATATAAGTGTTTGTATCCATTTCTAGAGTGATTTCATGAGCTAGATAAGTTAAACAAGCACTTCTCTCTACCTTTGATTCTACCTTGTAACAAGTGAGCTTGTGGGGTTGTCTAAGCCACTTGAATTTGAGTTTCTTGGCTTGGAGAAGCTGTTGAAGAATACTTAGAGTTGGCCTGAAGAGGTTGTTGAAAAATACTTGGAGTCAGCCTAAAGAGGCAATTATCAAGAATACTTGTAAATAAGCCTGGAGAGGCTTGTTTGATTAAAGAATACTCACATAGTAGAAATCATAGTGTTCTACTAGGTACTGGACGTAGCCCCAAGTGGTTTAGGGGTGAACCTCTATAAATCTATATGTAAAGCTTCTCTCCCTCATCTCTTAAAGTTTCAGTTTATCTAGTATTTGTTAAAGATCTTTTAAAATCAGAAACTATTTTGAGAAGGTATTAGAAACAATTTTGAGAAGGTATGTTGAAACAAGTTTTTAAAAAGGAACTTAATCAGCAACTTCAAACCATTTTCATAAGTACTATTAAAGCAATCTCACTTGTCAAACACTCTTTCCAAATCTTTATCATCTTATAGAACAAGGTTTTAATCATGAGAAGGTTGTTTCAACTCGACCAACCAATTCTCTCACCAACTTTCTCACCTCACTTTGATATCTGTTGGCTTAACCTTCTCATTGTTATTCAACTATTAAGTATAGCCTACTTGAGAAAGTAGTGAGAGAGTAGAAATTTTCAGGAAAAAATAAACACAATTTGACCCCCCCTTTTTGTGTTACTGCTAACTTCACTATGCATGTGGGTCCTATGCAAGAATCTGATGGGAAAGTTAAGGTTGGGTAGTAGGGAAGCAATGAGAGTCTATCGTGCTTTGGATGTGGGTGTATAATAGTTTTAAATATATGTGGTCCAGTGTGTTGTGTAGTTCTTCATGTGAAGGTGTGGTCCAGAGTATGTGTAAAATTGTTTTAATTTTTGTTCTTTTCATTATTTGTAGGCTGTTTCAAAAGGCCTAGGTGAAAGTCAACATTGACTTTCATGTTGGACGAAACATTCAGAATACCCTAAGGATGCATTATGAAGGAGGGGAGCTCTATGGTTTTGAGCATTTAACATAAACTTCATATCAATACCCCATTTTGTATAGTTTGAGAGGAGTAAGGGGTATGAGAGTGAGTTATAGTTCTGGTACAAGTTTGAGGATAAGGGAATGCATGAGATTAGATTGTTTGCAAGTGATGTAGTAGTAATGAGAGTAATTGAGAGATTTTTGAGGAATAAGGTTAAGGTCTTGGAATTATATGTTGAGCATGTGGTTGATAAATATATGGACATTATTTCACCTCCAGTTAAGAAGATACACTTACTTGGAGGATATGAAACGCCTACTAAACCTACTGATAAAGTGGTGGAATAGGAAGCATTTGCTGAAAATGAAGCACTCACTGATATTGAGGGAGAAGCACATGCAGGTGCTGAGAAAGAAGCACCTACAAATTTGGAGGATAAAGTGAACCTAGATGTGGGTGTGATTTTGCAAATAGCAGCCATGACAATCCATACTTATTTAGTGAAAATAAATTCCTATAACTAGTGTAGAAGCTAAGTGAACACTAGGATGGGCACTCAACCTATTGCATGTAGGCAAAGAAATTGATTAGGCTAGTTCGGCGTTGCCTTAAATAGGCCAGACTTATTTTTTAAACATAAAGCTTAACCTCCACTTTTTACTTAATATAAGCATTTTTTTAGACTTTGATCTAGACTTTTTAAAAATTTGACATAATATGAAAGTCTATTTAAAGACATATTTTGTATTAAGATATTTAAATATGACAATGGACCTACCTTAAAACATGCCAACAGGACTAGGCCTTGGCTTTCAAGATATATAGAAAGTTAAGAATTTTTAAAAAAATATTATATTATTTATAGAATTTATAAGTTTTATATATATATATATATATATATAGAGAGAGAGAGAGAGAGAGAGACTACTCTCTATGTTCACGAGTTAAAGATTTTTTTTCTTTAAAAAAGCGTGAGTTATAAGTGTAAAACCTTAAGTTGTTAAGTGCTCGTTTTGTTAATTTTTACATAGAATCGTAATTTAAATATTTATAATAATTTTTTTACTATTTATCATTTTGTTTATGTTATTTGCATGAATATTTATCTATATTAATAAAACTAGATTTTACTATCATAGTCTCATCTATCAACATCTCTATATGTTCACGAGTTAAAAGTTTATTTCTTAAAAAAATGTGAATTATAAGTGTAAAACCCTAAGTCGTTAAGTGTTGGTATTGTTAATTTTTACATAGAATCGTAATTTAAATATTTATAATAATTATTTTAATATTTGTCATTTTGTTTATGTTATTTGCATGAATATTTATCCATATTAGTAAAACTAGATTTTACTATTATAGTCTCATCTATCAACATCTTTTGAATAATAAAAAATATGGCCTTACCAAAATAAGAATAATAATAACAATAATAAACATAGATAAAACATCTTTATACTTTTAATAAGGATGAAAAAAAATTTAAATACCTTGAAAGAAAAAATAGATTAATTGCAATTGGTAATAATATATATATATATATATATATATATATATATATATATATATATATATATATATATATATATATATATATATATAAAGATTTTATTCAAGGATATGAAAATTGTGAGAGGTGAGATTAAAACCTCTTGACTACTAGATCTTTTATGAATGGTCAAGATTAGAACATAAATGCATGTGACTTTTTTAAGTATATATATATAAAAGATCTTATTCAGGTGATATGAATGTTTATTGTGAGAGGTGAGATGAGTGAATCTTGACTATTGGATCTTTTATGAAGGGTCAAGATTAGAACATAAATGCATGTGACTTTTTTAAGTGGTCACATGACCTTCAAGTAACTTTTAATCTTGACCATCTATGTATGATTATATGGTCAAGATTTACTCCTCTCACCTTTTTACAATAAAAACTTCTCTCATTAGATATGTCCCCTATATATGTGTGTGTGTGTGTTTTTTTTTTTTAAGTCAAATAGAAGTTTCTATACATATATTTCAATGATTTAGTTTTCCATTCTTACTGTTATTTAAAAAAAATTATGTAAAAATAAGATTTTATAATAAAAGTAAAATTATTTAAGATATATAAAAATAAAAATTTAGTTTTCCATTCTTACTTGTTATTTAAAAAAAAATGTAAAAATAAGATTTTATAATAAAAAGCAAAATTATTTAAGATACATAAAAATAAAAATGTAAAGTTTATCATTAATATTTCATTATTAAAGTGTTACATATATAATAAAAAATATTTCTTAAAAAATTCATGCAGACATAAATTGATATTTCAATAAAGGTACTGCCATTGTTGCCACATGGAAATCCCTAATCCCAATTCACTAAAATCATTCCCGCCAATTTTTTCTTCTTTCCTGCATTCCAGTTGTGTGCAAGTTTCTCTCTCAGCACCAACCCAATATCAATTGCTTTTCCTTTAGCTCTAGCTGCTGAGCGCGCATGGTAAAATGACATTATCGACACTTTGTAAACTTGCAGTACTTCGGCTTTAGTTGGTGGGTTGATGCATCTGACACAACATTGTTTTCTTTTATTGCTTGATAGATTATTTTATTTTTCTTCTTTCTAAGAGTCGGCTTCCTTTCCTCACCATCGCAATGAACAGAGTAGCTTGGTGCGACTCGACCAGCCATATCCACTTCCAGCCTTCTCTTGGGTTAGGCTTTAGGGACCCAAACCTACCTGGTCGTCTCCTTGACAAATAAGAGATGCTTTGGCCCAATGCCGTAAAAAACATAAACCTTCCCATTCAAAGCAAAACCAGGTGCTAGATTCTTTAGTTTTGGGCCTAATTAAGCATCAAACTTATTCCTAGGCCCAGCACACTTTTGTCCCTCAACTTCAATCAATCCATAATGCTCTGAAACAGCAGTCACATAATGTGGATGTTAAAAACCATAATTGCTGCTTAGAGAAATCAGGCATCCACTAGATTTTAGGAGAATAATGATGGTGTTTTGGACCATAATTCGTAATCCTGTCCAATGGGTCAACCCGGCATGTATCGAGCCGGAGTCCGTCATTAACACACCAGCGGGAATCCATGGTACACTGCTAAAATCTCAACACAACTAAAAATTAGCGTTGTCAATGAGAATCACTCAACCATGGTGAACACGAAACAGAACTCTAGGAAAGGAGATATTGTGGCAACCACTGCTGGCCAAAGACGAGGACCAACGGCGTACCATCCTTCTCACCTTGTCCTACCACCAGCTGCTGAAATCTCCCCCGCGAGGAACCAGAAACCCAACACTAGGCACCTGCACGATGGGCATGAAATCTCGCTTTCTGATGAAAGCCCTCACCCATCATGCAGCACCTTTGTGAGGGATCGGCTTGGTCACCACGTGAATGAAGCCGATGATAATGGGCCCAAAATCCTAGTGCACCAGTGCCTGGGACCCAAGAATGAAGAAGTTGACGATCGTGTGTCTCGTCCAGAGGGCACGATTCAATTCGATATGTCCAAAAATTACCTCTTGGACTTGGTGCAACAACAAACTGTGGTGCTAGAAGAACAACACCGCAGACTAAAGAATCTTGAACGATCTGTGCAGGAAGGCTAACCCAGGCCATTGCATGACGACGGAAGGTGAAACGTGGCCAACGACCAAAGGAGAATGTTGCACGCTGATGTTGAAATGTCTAATGTTATTTATAACAACCCGAACCTCGACGATTAGGAGCAGCCGGTCTCTACTCAACTCAGAGAGTTTAGAGTTCCAAGAAACTTCAAGTTTTCTGCCAATATGAAGCTCTATGACAGGAACACGGACCCTCAAGAACACATAGACATCTATGTCCAATCTATGCGCTTCCATAGGGGATCCTCTCAACTGCTATACCACGCTTTCCCCCTTTCCTTGAAGAAAGTGGCCTTCAGATGGTTCGTGACCTTACCACGGGGATTCGTCTTCAACTGGCAAGACCTCAGACAACGTTTCTTGCTCCACTACACTACCAATAAGGAACAACCCAAATCTATTGAATCTCTCTCCAAGATTTGTCAAGGGCATGACGAATCCCTTCGCAAATACCTTAAGAGGTTCAATATGACTTGTATCAATATGAAAAACCTCGATGAAAGGATTACTCTCCACTATGCCAGAAGCAGCCTTCAGACTAACTTGCAGTTTTTTTAGTCTTTGGCAAAGAAAAAGCCAAAGAACATAGAAGAATTCTGCCAGCGGTCCAAAAAATACACAAACCTGGAGGAGGTTACTAAGGCTAAGAGGAGTATGGAGAGGTGTGAGCCCTCTCACCTGAAAGGAAATCATAACTCTTCATAGCCCCGGAACTCCTCTAAGGACGATCCACCCTGGGCCAAGTACTTTAGCTACACTCATCTGAACCCTCCACGCCAACAATTCTAAGGGAAGTATTTCAGACTGAGTTTCAGGATATTAAAAGGTCAGCTCCTCTGAAGAAACATGTGTAGAAAGATTGTAACTAGCATTGTTCATGGCACAAAAGTTACGACAATGACACTGAAGATTGTTTCCAACTCTGTGATGCTATTAAGTCCCTAATTAGGGTAGGACGGCTGGATCAATACATTAGCCATATCCAAAATAATGGACACCATAGAGGATGGAGGATAAGAAGACGGAGCCCTCGACGGAGCCCGTCTCCGCGCCAAAGAAGAAGAACCCTGAGTCCTAAGAGAAGATCTCAGACTCCTCCTTGTCATGATACTGGCAACCGACAAAATTAAAATTAGAACGTTCCATCGAACGACAACAATGATTGCCATGCCCAAGTCCACCATACCATCAATACTATTTGTTAGTCATAGCAACCATCACCTAAGAAGGGGGTGAATTGGGTAATTACAAATTTTTTAAAACACCTTTGAAAAATTATACATTTTGATATTTTCAATCAACACATGCAGCGGAATAAGTTTAACAAATGTACAACTATTAGAGATTTATCAAATACCCTTTGGGCTATAAGATAAATCAAACAAATAAGCTAGATATCAAATTCAACTCAAGCATATATAATTAAGGCACAAATGTAAAGGAGATAGAGTTGAGAGAAGCAAACATAATATTTATCCTGATTCAGCCACTAATTACTTGTGGCCTACGTCCAGTCCTCAAGTAAACTACTCGAGATTTTTCACTAAACCTTCAAGTTTGAACAGGTGCTTGAAAACCTTAATAACATAGAGTAATTAACACACCTATGGGATGCTTCACCCTTTGTGCTTGAGCCTCAAAACAAGGATACCTTACCCTTTACAACTTTTGAGGGATATCTCACCCTCTTTACAATCAAGGGATACCTCACCCTTTTCTATAGAGAGATGCCTCACCCTTTTTATAGGAAATCAAAGTGTTTAAGAAAGATAAACTCTCAAAATAGTGGATATTAGAAATTGAAACTCAATGAGTATATGGATATTCACACTTTAGCTCATAAATAGAGATTTTATGGAAATGGCAATTAAAGCTTGTATTGATGCTCAATAATGATTTTCATATTGATCTCTAACATTTCTTTGATGCTCAAATACTTTCATTTATAGCCTAAAGCTTTTTAGAGCTGTTAGTGGTTGTTGGGGGCATTAAATGCTCCAATAGAGCCATTGGGAAATGTTTTCTGCTATCCCAGATAACAGATTATTAATATTCAGTAACTGGTTATTTAGTCAAGCATAACCAGTTAGTAGCAAAACACTAATCGGTTATGATATGTTAAAATTGAAAAATTACGTTTCTATTTTACTCAACAACCGATTACACAATTGGCCTAATCAGTTATTGGCCTTTTTAAAGACATAAGTGGTGCCTCTGTTCTATTTCAATAACCGATTATATAAGTTGCCTAATTAGTTAGGCCTTTTAGAAACAAAGAGGCAATGGCTCTAACTTATCAAATAATCAATTAGGGGAATGACCTAATTAATTAGGAGTTTTAGAAATTAGCTCAATAACTAATTAGGAAAATGACTTAATCAGTTAGGAACTTTAGAAATTAGCTCAATAACTAATTAGGGAAATGACGTAATCGGTTAGGAGCTTTAAAAATATAAAAAACGCTCCTGACTAGGTGAATAACTAGTTATGAAAAATCCATAATTGGTTATTACACTATGATTTTGAAAACTGACTTTAAATGATCATAACTTCTTTGTTTCTTATCAGTTTAAAGCAAATGACTACTCATTGGAAAGATCTTTGAGTCTATTTTCAAATGAAATAAGTTTCAAAATAAAACTTAAAGTATTTTGAAAGTTATGATCAAAAGAGTAACCAAATGTCAATTTTACAAAACACAAACTGTGGAAATAACTTTGCCCTAAATGATTTAATATGTTAAGTTTTGATGATGACAAATACAAGACAAAAAAACACTTTGCATATGTTCTTTGTTGCATCCTATATAGAGCATATCCATTAGTAATTGATAAATATCTTATTTGGATGTGTCTATGAAAGTCTTATATACATGTTAAACTAACTAGAGTTATATATTTATGAATCATACATATGAAGATATTGAATTATGATTCTGGACTAACTATACTTGTTTAAGTGAGTAATACTTTGTAGGATAGTCCAAGTACTAAGAGTGAGTATTACAACAAGAAAGCAAAAGATCTTAATTAAGCTTAACTCAAGGAGAATGTGAATGCCTATTTCATGAAGGTATTGATAACATCAAAGTCATGTCAAAGACCAAGTCCAAAAGAAGATTAAATGGTATAGCTCATAGGACTTAGGGTCTTTATGTAAGAAGCCTTATGAATATCTCAAATATATTTTTACACATGATTTTCACATGCTAAAATGTCCAACAAACAAGTTTTGAAAAGCTAGTTATAGTAATAGTTCAAAACTATGAAAAATAGCCAAGTTTGAGTTTTGGAAAACTGACCTTTCATTACTTTTTTGATCATATCTTTCAAAATACTTTGATTTTTATTTTGAAATATTTCATTTGAAAATAGACTCAAAGATCTTTCCAATGAGTGGTCATTTGCTTTAAACGGATAAGAAATGAAGAAGTTATGACCATTTAAAGTTAGCTTTCGAAACCAGAGTGGTTTATTTGAATAAAGGATGTGTTATTTGAATAACACACCCCAGAAAATGTTCCTGAATGAATTTTTAAAGATTTATTCGAATAACCAAAGGGTTATTCGAATAACACAGCCCAAAAAACGTCCCAGAACGTGTTTCTGAAAATTTATTCGAATAACCAAAGGGTTATTCGAATAAACATGGTCAGAATCTCGCAACGGCTATTTTCTATGCTTTTAATGTTGAAATAAATGATACCCAATGACTCTTTTTCTTAGAATACTATAAATACATGTTTTTGGGTCATCTTTTAAAAACACCCAATTATTTGAAATAACTCTTTCTTGCTTTATTTAGTGATACATATTTTACCAAATTTCTGTGCTCTTTTTCGCCAAAATTTGAGATATCCTTAGAGAGCTTCATAGAACTTCAAATTGTATCATATACTATAGTGAGAGTTTCTCTTCTTCTATATTTTGTTTTATTGTAAAGAGAGTGAGGTATTCCTCAAAGAAATTGTAAGGGTGAGGTATCCCTGACCGTCGATGCTCAAGCACAAAGGGTGAGATATCCTAAGGTGTGGTGAGTGCTCTATTGTGTAAAGGTTTTAAGCACCTGTTCAAGCTTAAAGTGATAGTGAAAAATCTCGAGTGATTTACTTGAGTACTGGACGAAGGCCACAAGTGGTTGGTGGCTGAACCAGGATAAATTCTGTGTTTGCTCTTCTAAACTCAAACTCCTTTATATTTATGTTTTAATTTCATATGTTTGCTTGAATACTTTCTATGTGGGTTGTTCATTTATAAGTGCATTTTTCTATCTTCTCTGTTCGTTCTTTTTAATCGATAAATAGCTTTAAAGAAAATTACTTTTCAAGTATTTTAATTATATATGTTTGAGTTAAATTTGATATTTAATTTATTTTCTTAATTTATCCTATAACCCAAGTTATTTTTTAAGTAATCTACAGTAGTTAGACTTATTCCACTGCATGTGTTGGTTGAAAATACTAAAATGCATAATTTATTAATGTTGTTTTAAAATTTTGTAATCACTCAATTCACCCCTCTCTTGGATGATGGTTGCCATGACTAACAAGTGGTATCAAAGCTTTGTGCTTTGGTGAAAGCTTAACCGTTTAGAGTTAAAGATCCTTATTTGTTGGCAACCTTGAAAGTTTTTCAAAATGGAAGGTTTTGAAATTGATAAACTACTATTCTTTGATGGTGTATATTTTATTTATTGGAAAGCTATAATAGAGTTTTATATGCAATCTATTGATTTGGATTTGTGGGATGTTGTGCTAAATGGATTTATTTGCAAACCAAAATAAACTTGGAATGCCTATGACAAGAAATGTTTTTCTTTGAATATTAGAGCTATGCAAATTTTGAGAAGTAGTTTGAATGATGATACTTATGGTAAAATTAAAAGTTGTTCTAGTGCCAAAGAAATTTTGGACACTCTTGATACTATTTATCTTGCTAACAATGATTTTGTGTATAAAGTTATATATAGAAAGCAAGAAGAGCAAAAGCTATTGAAGGAAGCTTATCATGAAAAATATCCTCAAAGAGATGCTCAAACTATTGAAGAGAGCCAAATGCCTCTTGGTGACGATAGTGCTCAATTTGAAGAAGAGACAAAGCACAACAAAATTGATGAGGAAGAAGGTGATTCCCTTAAGGAGCCAAGTGTGCTAGAAATTGAGACTACTTCCTATATGGCTAAAAAAGACTTTGAGGTAAATAATGCTAAACTAGATTATAGTCCTTCCTATGATGAGCTACAATGTGTATATGATGAATTATATGATGACTTATTGTTTTTAGAAAAGAAAAACTTATCTTGTTTGGAAAACATTTCCTCTATTGAAAATAAAATTAAGACTTTGAAAAATGAATATGTTTTTCTGAATGAGGAAATGTCTTTGAAATGTGAAACCTCAACTTCTTGTGAAAAGTGCATTGATTTAGAAAATCAAGTTAAGGACTTATATTCCGAATTTGCTAAAGCAAATTGTTGTAATTTCTTAAATTCTATACTTGTCAATGAGAATAAAACTGATATTATTTCACATAAAAATTCAAGCAAGGCTTATGGCAAAAATATATGTTATTACTTATCTATATAAGTGTTTGTATCCATTTCTAGAGTGAGAATGTAATAACAACAAAACGCTTAAGTTTTTCAAAAATGATATTCAAAGGATCAAGCCATCATTAAATTCAATTATTTACAATTTTTGTGGTTATCTAGGACATATTTCTTATTTATGTAATTATAGAAGAAATACTTATATGAGAAATTGTATGGTATAGGTTCCTAAAAATCCTAAAGGCCCTAATACTAACATTCAAGGACCCAAAATGAAGTAGGTACCAAAATGTCCTTCTAGTATTTCAATTTTGTAGAAAATTTCTCAAAAGGATAGACAAATTGGTTAAAGGAAAGAGGAGTCATCAAGGAGAATGCTTCCAAAACCCAATGGTAGACATCTTGGTCATGAAGGCAAAGATTCTTCAACTGAAACTTCTCACATGCATAATGTGAAACTTGCAAAGTTCACAACACCAAAAGAGAAGTAATGAGTAAGGAAAAGAGTTTTCTTGATTACCAATGCCAAGGTATCAAAAGTTTTTACCTCTCATGTACATCCACTTGTAAAGTCAATTAATTTGAGGTATATTCCTTGTAGGCCTTAAGTGATTGATTGAATCATATGTACTTGGTAAAAATTGAATATTAAATACAGCACATGATTATATTCCTGTTACACCTTTTGCTCACTGTCTTGTATATTTCTTGTTAATAAGATATTCTATGACTATGTATACTTTCTAAGCTTTAAATTGTCTATATATCATGAAAATAAGTATGTTATTGGCTATGTGCTTAATGGTAATTAGTTATTTAATTTATTGTGCTCAGTTTATATTTTATGGAAAATTTGATCTTTATGAGAGCATAATGGATTAATAGCCAAAAACTAACACACAAGGACCCAAGAAAATTTGGGTACCAAAAGTAAAAAAAAATTTTGAAATGTGTTATAGGTATGCTTGAAAGCCAAGAGCTGACTTTGACATCTTGAAAGTGGCTGCTCTAAGTACAGAGACCAGAAATAATTTCAAGCTCTTTTCCTTGTTTCCAAGAAGCTTGGACTTGCAATTTTTTTTTTTATAAGTGGAAACATGTTTTATGCTTTTCTAGCTCTATGTCTTAAAAATATTTCTACATGCTAGATAAAGTACGCTCCTTGTTTGAAATGACATGTCTAATTATAATATCCTTGAGCTTGAGTTCTTGATCAATCATACATATAATTAAATATTTGAATTTATTGCTTAAACATGGTTATTATCTCTCTTGAATCATCACCGACTTGAGCCTTGGAGATATCCCAAATCTTGTCTTGTAGGTACTTTATAATTAAGTAAGATATTCTCCCTTAAATTTCAATTCTGAACATATGCTTTACTATGATTCTAATAGTTTTATTCAAATAAAATTAGGTTTATTCGAGTAAAGCTCAATCAGCTGCTCAAAAAGGTGTTGCATATCAGTATTATTCGAATAACACTACATTTATTCAAATAAACTGACCCTTAATAACTACGCTTTTATTTTTGGTCTCTCATTATTCGAATAAACCGACTTCCAAGTCATTTAATTTTTAATTTTTTTGTGTGGTCTCTGTCTATTTGAATAAAGTTTAGTTTATTCGAATAACCTGAGATTTGTTCTATCAGTCTTGATCGGTTGCTCTCTGTCTATTCGAATAACCCATAGGCTATTTGAATAAAATCTGTTAAAGGCCACAATGCTTGGCTTTCCCTGCTCATCTATTCGAATAAAACCCATTTTATTCAAATAAACACAAATTATTTGAAAGGTTCTGCTGCATTTGTTATTGTATATGTTGCATAGCATTAATAATCAATATATGCTAAATTCTTTATTTTTTTGTCTGAAAATATGCACTTAATGATATGTAGGTCAAATGCAAATGCTTAACCAAATGTAATTGGCTATTCTTTTGATGTTTATATGTACTTAGCTAAATTGATTAATGAAATGAAATATCTTTTGCCCTTGTGATCTCATTTGTTGTTTTATTATTTTAAACGCTTATTTGCTTATGAGTTTGGCATAATGACTAATCTCTATGGATCGAAAATTCATGGATACCAAAGAAAATACTTTGAATTATATTGTAGGGTGATAACTACCTCAAACTTGCATTTAAATGGAATAAATTCATTCAACTTGAGGATAGTAAAGTTTAAAAGGACTCAACTTTTAAAAGGTGTGCAAAGAATTTCTATTCCCTCATGAAAGCTTGAAGCTTGGAAGTTAGCGGAAGTGAGAGTCATCTACAAAAACTCAAAGAGTACACTTTTTGTGATATCAATCTATTATCCTTATTTATGTTTTAAATTTGATATCATATGATATTTGGAGAAGTAGAGAGTTGTGTTATACCTTTACACGCCTTACATGATAATTATTTTCCTAAAAATGTCTAAATAAGTTTTGATGATGATCATATGTTTCTTGATAAACTTGAATTATGCCTTAAAATGCTTAAACTTTTTTTTTGGATTCAAGTGCATATGTGCTTCATGCATTCTTGTTAGAGCTAACATTGCATGGTTGATAATGTGATACATGCTTTAAATTATTTATCAACCTGAATTATACTTATAAATGGGCTTACATGATATTTGATGCTAACCTATGTTTTAGAGGACTTTTAAAGTTAGTTTTGCAAGTCTCTCTATGTATTTCAAATATAGCCATCATATTTTTTTACATACAAGCATATGTGGATAAATGAGAAAAGTTGAATGGAATTCAAATGAAGAGGAAGATAAAAAAAGATTTTCTTCTAGTGCAATGGAATGGAGAATTCAAAGGAAGAAAGCTCAAAGTTAAAGGACCAATAAAGAAGGATCATCACTCTTTATCTATCTCAATAAGTATCTCTATCCCTAAGCTATTGTGGTATTTTATATGATATGGATTGTATGATACTTGTTGATAAATTAATCTTAAATGACTAGATGCTTTCCAAGGAATATATGACTTTTTATATAAAACATCTCTACCTTTCTAAAATGCTTTTAAAAATATAATGTGCTCTTATAAAATTCTTTTTGAAAGAGGAAGAAGTTTTAAAATTTTGGATTAAGAATAAATATCTTTGTCCTTACTTTATTTTATGATAATGTGCTTACATGATCTTAATATATCCTAACTCTTAAATTATTATTTAATTACATAAAGTGTTTTAATATTGTCATATGCTAAATATTGATATACAAAAATATGACAAGCATTACATGAATAATCTTCTATATCTTAAAAGTATGTTTGTTTCATCTCTCTATTCTTGAATCATATGTAGAATCTATAAGGGGGAGAAACTATTATTTTTTTTTCCTTTTTAAGCCTTTTTGTTGATGTCAAATATGGGGGAGTGAAAATTGAAAAAAAAAATATGTTCTTGTACTTATTGTTTGATATGCTTACATGAATATCCATTTTTGTATATTGCTCAACATATTTTTCTTTGGTGATTTGTCATCATCAAAAAGGAGGAGATTGTGAAAATAACTTTGCCCCAAATGGTTTAATATGTTAAGTTTTGATGATGACAAATACAAGACAAAAAGAACACTTTGCATATGTTCTTTGTTGCATCTTATATAGAGCATATCCATTAGTAATTGATAAATATCTTATTTGGATGTGTCTATGAAAGTCTTATATGCATGTTAAATTAATTAGAGTTATACATTTATGAATCATGCATATAAAGATATTGAATTATGATTCTGGACTAACTATGCTTGTTTAAGTGAGCAATACTTTGTAGGATAGTTCAAGTACCAAGAGTGAGCATTGCAACAAGAAAACAAAAGATCTCAATTAAGCTCAACTCAAGGAAAATGTAAATGTCTATTTCATGAAGGTATTGATAGCATTAAAGTCATGTCAAAGACCAAGTCCAAAGGAAGATTAAATGGTATAACTCATAGGACTTAGAGTCTTTATATAAGAACCTTTATGGATATCTCAAATATGTTTTTACAAATGGTTTTCACATGCTAAATTGTCCAACAAACAAGTTTTGAAAAGCTAGTTATGGTAATAGTTTAAAACTATGAAAAATAGCCAAGTTTGAGTTTTGAAAAATTGACATTTGGTTACTCTTTTGATCATATCTTTCAAAATACTTTGAGTTTTGTTTTGAAACTTATTTCATTTGAAAATAGACTCAAATATCTTTCCAATGAATGGCATTTTCTTTAAACGGATAAGAAATGAAGAAGTTATGACCATTTAAAGTCAGTTTTCGAAACCAGAGTAGTTTATTCGAATAAGGGATGTGTTATTCGAACAACACACCCCAGAAAATGTTCCTGAATGAGTTTTTAAAGCTTTATTCGAATAACCAAAGGGTTATTCGAATAACAAAGCCCAGAAAATGTTCCAAAACGTGTTTCTGAAGATTTATTCGAATAACCAAAGGGTTATTCGAATAAACATGGTCAGAATCTCGCAATGGCTATTTTCTATGCTTTTAATGTTGAAATAAATGATACCTAACGACTCTTTTTCTTAAAACACTATAAATACATATTTTTGGGTCATCTTTTAAAAACACCCAATTATCTGAAATAATTCTTTTTTACTTTATTTTGTGATACATATTTTACCAAATTTCTGTGCTCTTTTTCGCCAAAATTGAGATATCCTTAGAGAACTTCATAGAGCTTCAAATTGTATCATCTACTCTAGTAAGAGTTTCTCTTCTTCTATATTTTGTTTTATTGTAAAGAGGGTGAGACATCCCTCAAAGAAATTATAAGGGAGAGGTATCCCTAACCGTCGAGGCTCAAGCACAAAGGGTGAGGTATTCTAAGGTGTGGTAAGTGCTCTATTGCGTAAAGGTTTTAAGCACATGTTCAAGCTTGAAGTGATAGTAAAAAATCTCGGGTGATTTACTTGAGGACTGGACGTAGGTCACACATAGTTGGTGGCTGAACCAGGATAAATTCTGTGTTTGCTCTTCTAAACTCAAACTCCTTTATATTTATGTTTTAATTTCATATATTTGCTTGAATACTTTCTATGTGGGTTGTTCATTTATAAGTGCATTTTTCTATCTTCTCTATTCGTTCTTTTTAATCGATAAATAGCTTTAAAGAAAATTACTTTTCAAGTATTTTAATTATATATGTTTGAGTTAAATTTGATATTTACTTTATTTGCTTAATTTATCCTATAACCCAAGTTATTTTTTAAGTAATCTACAATAGTTAGACTTATTCCGCTGCATGTGTTGGTTGAAAATACTAAAATGCATAATTTATCAATATTGTTTTAAAATTTTGTAATCACTCAATTCACCCCTCTCTTGGGTGATGGTTGTTATGACTAACATAAACTTAGCTATTTTTCATAAATTTGAACAACTACCAAGACTAACTTTTAAAAACATGTTTTTAGGCATTTTAGCATATGAAAACCACTTGTAAAGATTAGAAAACATATTTGAGCTTAGTGTGATTCCTATTTACCTTTACATAAGATCTAAGTCCTATAAGCTATTCTTGAAGATCTTGGACTTGATCTTCCCATCATCAATTCTAGTCCTTAGGCTTCTTGATGTAATCCAAGCTTCCAAAAATTTCTTCTCTTCAAATCTTGCAAATGCTTGAAACATCTTTATCATTTTCATTCTTCTTGAGTTAAGCATAAATGTGATTTTTTACTTTCTTGTTGCAATGCTCACTCTTGGTACTTAGACTATCCTACACAGTATTGCTCACTTAAACAAATATAGTTAGTCCAAATTCATAACTCAATATCTTCATAGGCATGATTCATAAATGTATAACTCTAGTTAGTCTAACATGCATATAAGACTTTTATAGACACATCCAAATAAGATATTTATTAATTACTAATGGATATCTTTATATAGGATGCAACAAAGAACACTTTGCATATCTTCATTTAAATAGAGTCAAATCTAATATTAAATTATTATAACTCATATAAAGTATTATTAGATATATTATATGATGAATGTTATATATATCTCATTGCATGATTATTAAGTAAAATATAACTAGATAAAGTACATAATCATGCATTATACAATATATCTCATTAAGCACATATATGTAACATGATCAATATTCTTTTGTAATGCATTTGTCATCTATTAAGCACATCTATCAAGCATACACATCATTCTTTTTGTCTTGTATTTGTCATCATTAAAACTTAACATATTAAACCATTAGGAAAAACTTATTTCCACACTATTACAGGTGGTTTTGCGGGCGATGGGTCATCTAATGGTGTCTGAAAGAAAGCGTTAATGATGACGTGTTGAGCATCTCCCACTCTGCACCCAAACCACGGGTTAGAGATCGGAAGGCACCACCTATCTCTTTTTCAGACAAAAACTACGACGAGATTATCCCCAATCATGATGATTCGTTGGTGGTTTCTAGGATAATCTCTAATGTCGAGGTTTGGCACATTTTAGTAGATCAGGGGAGCTCAGATGACATCATGTTCATAGAGCTATACTAAAAGCTAGAAGTTTTACGCTCAGAATTGATTCCCTATAAAGGGGAGCTTACCAATTTCACTGGCAAAAAGATCACTTCGGCAGGGTATTTTGAGACTTACTTGACCCTGGGGAGTACTAAACTCTTCAAGACTATTAAGGTCAAATTTCTAGTCATGGATTGCCCCTCAGCGTATAACATCATCTTGGGCCGTCTAGCTCTAAATACACTTAGCGTCGTGGTATCTACTACCCACTTAGCCTTCAAATTCCTTAGCAAGAATAATGAGGTTCTCACAGTCAAGGGGGATCAGATCATGGTGCGTAAATGCTACAATGAGAGCCTTAAGATCAATCAGATGCCCAAGAAAGCAAAAACCAGCACCTCTACCCTAGTTCTGGACCAAGCCAATATCCTTTTAACCGAGCTAGATATTCGTGAAGAAATCTTGGGTACCAGACCCCAGCCGGAGGGTGAACTACAACCTCTCCAACTTGGTAGCAATCCAGATTAAGTCACCAAGATTGGAGCAAATTTGGAGGAAAGCGAGAGGCACCAACTGATTGAGCTCTTGAAGAAAAACAAAGACATCTTTGCTTGGACGTCCTCCGACATGCCTGGGCTTGACCCCACCTTCATCCACCATCACCTATTTATAAGGAATGATGCGAGGCCAGTCTCCAAGAAGAAGAGGACAGTTGGGCCAGAAAGCAGTTGGTTATTGAAGAACAGGTGAATGAGCTACTCAGTGCTGGCTTCATTAAGGAAATAGCCTACACAACTTGGCTATCCAACGTAGTCCTGGTGAAGAAATCTAATGGGAAGTGGAGGATGTGCGTGGACTACATGAACTTGAACAAAGCCTGCCTTAAAGATCCATACTCATTCCCTAATGTGGACAAACTAATTGACAGCTCCTCCGGATTTCATTTACTATCTTTTATGGATGCATACTCCGGATATAATCAAATCCCGATGTATTCCAGAGATGAAGACAATATCGCTTTCACCACTAATAGGGTGAGCTATTGCTATAGGGTTATGCCATTTGGATTGAAAAATTCAAGAGCCACCTATCAGAGAATGATGAATGAGGTCTTTAAGAGTCAAGTGGGGAAAACACTGGAGGTGTACATTGATGACATGATGGTGAAGACCCCCCATGCCGGATCACACATTACAGACCTCGAAGAAGTATTTGCGTAACTCCGGAAGCATAACATGAGGCCTAATCTAGAAAAATGTGCCTTTAGGGTCCAAGTAGGTAAATGTCAGGGCTTCATGCTGACTCATTGTGGGATTGAGGAGAATCTAGACAAATGTCAAATGGTGCTCAACATACGCAGCCCATAGAGTGTAAAGGAAGTGGAGTAGCTGACAGGCCAAATTGTGGCCCTCACACATTTCCTTGCTGAAACTGCTCATAAATCTCTTCCCTTCTACAGACTGCTCAAAAAGGGTAAAAATTTTAAGTAAACTTAGGAGTATGAGGATGCCTTTACACATCATTGAAGAATTTTCTATCCTCTTCCCCTATATAGATAAGATCGGATCCAGGTGAGACACTGTACTTGTATCTTTCAGTTCACAAAGAGGCTGTAAGTTCAATATTTATCTGGGAGACGGTGGAGGGGAAAAAGCAGGTATACTTTGTGAGTAAGGTATTGCAAAGCTTAGAGCTCCGCTATCAAAAAATTGAAAAGGCTGCCTTCGCACTTATCACCACAGTCAGAAGACTCAAACAGTACTTTTAGTGTCATCCCATGGTGGTGAGGACGGACTAACCTATCTTCCAGATACTGCACAAGCCAGACCTAGCATGAAGAATGATCACCTGGTCTATTAAGCTTTTTGAGTTCATAATAGTATATGAGCCTTGGATAGCAATAAAGGCTCAAACACTCTCAAACTTCTTGGCAGAACTCACATCAGACCTCGGCGACTCCGAGGAAATTTCTTGGACTATATTCGCTGATGGTTCCTCAAACCCCAAAAGAAGTGGTGCCAGGGTGATTTTGGAAAATTCTCAATGGGTAACAGTTGAGAATTCCCTGAAGTTCAAGTTTCCCACCTCAAACAACCAGGTAGAGTGTGAAGCATGCATTGCTGGACTGGTAATGGCCAAGGACATGGGAATGGCCAAGGTCACACTTTGAAGCGATTCCCAACTTGTTCCTAGATCCGAGGTGATTATTAGGCCAAGAAGCCCCTCCTTCAGAGATATTTGGCCAAAGTCCAAGAGCTCCTTAGGAACTTTCAGGCTGCCAAGATTGAGCACATACCCAGGGAGCAGAACTCCAGGGCAGACCGCCTGCCTAAACTAGCCAATACAAAAAGCCCGGGCAACAATCGCGTCGTGATCCAAGAGACCCTTACTCAACTTTTCATCTTGAACACAACCATTTCCAGGTGGAAGGAATGAACTGTACTTGTCTCACCCCAATAATGGAGTACTGGTAATTCGAGACCCGACCTAACAATCCAAAGGAGGCTTGCAAGTTTGTCAGAATCGCGGTCTAGTACCTTGACCATTCTATAGATGGGGTATGTATATCCTGAGTCTGTTCCTTTAAGTACTTGGACAACTGAAGTACTTGGTGGTGGCTGTGGATTATTTTACTAAATGGATCAAAGCAGAGCCCTTAGTCACAATCACCTCTATCAAGATCCAAAAGTTTACTTGGTATCACATCATCACTAGGTTTGGGGATCCGGAGTTTATTGTGATGGACAACAGAACACAGTTCAAAGATAAGGGTTTCGAAAAGCTACTTGCTGAGCTAAAAATAAAGCATCATTGCAATTCTATTAAGAATCGCAAGACAAATGGACAAGTTAAAGCTGCCAATCGGGTTATTGTTCGAGGGATTAAAAGAAGGTTGGACGAAGCCAAGGGAACCTGAGCCAATCAACTTGACCATGTGCTCTAGGCCTACCAGACTACGCCTTACTCTACAACAAGTGAAACCCTTTTAAACTCACTTATGGGTGCAAGGCTATGCTCCCGGTAGAGATAAGGGAACCCAACTTGCATCACCAATAATTCTTACCTAACAACAACCCTTGACTGATTAGGGAAGATTTGGATCTTCTAGAAGAAAGAAGGCATGTTGCTCACATTTGCAATGCAGAACGGCGACTTGATATAATCTGAAAGTTGTCCCAAGGAAATTTGAACCAAGTGATCTAGTACTTCTGAGAGTGGACATTGGTGGTAGGAATTTCTCCCAAAGGAAATTAGCCCCAAATTGGGAAGGACCCTACCGAATTGCGATCAGTATAAGCAAGGGAGCTTACATCCTAGAGACATTAACAAGGAAGCCAATTAAAAATTATTGGAATGTGGACAAACTCAAAAAGTACTATAATTAAGTTCCTCTTAAGCCCTAGTCTCCTATTTTACTTTGTTTGATTTACCCTAGTTTTTGTGGGTATACATTATATAGACTTCGGTCTTTCATTCAATCAATAAAATGAGGAAGTTTTCATACATTTGCTTGCACTCTCTAGTCTCAAAAGACCCTCAAGCCGGACTCCTATTTGAGAATGTCTATAGAGTCCACTCCTTATGGGATTTGGGGCTTCTAAGGTTTAAAACAAGTCGAACTCCGCCTTGAGAATGTCGATAGAACCTGTTCCTTAAGAGATCCGAGGTTTCTTTCAATTTCAACGACCCTCAAGTCGGGAAACTCCTTGAGAGTGTCCAAACCCGTTCCTTTTGGGATCTGGGGTCTCTTAGCTTCTAGGTTAAGAGGAATAACCCACAAAATTCGTTTGTGTGTTTTTGTTGCTAGTTTTGGGCCTATACCCAAATCCTCAACACTTGACTATGACCATTTTGCGGTTGTGAAATTAATTAGCAACACGAGTATGACATTCGTAATCTACCATTAGGTACCTTCCATGGATGTCTTATATTAAATTGGTTCTAAACTTTAAAATTCCTAAGTGTTAGGTGAATTTCTTAACTAGACCGTTAACACTAATAACCCTGATTATGGATCACCTTTTATTTTGCCTAAGTTCTTAATAGAATTTCAAGTGCTCAAAAGTTCTGGGCATTAGACCCCAGACCAAGGTTTTATGTGAATAAAACTCTCCTAAGTCCCTAAATGGTTACCAAATGCACATTGATGATGGGCGTTGGACCTAATATGGACCATATGGAAAGGAAATAAGCATACAACACATGCAACATAGAGATAATATAAGCAATTATATCAAAACTAAGAAACCAAGAAAATTCTCTTTACAAAAATTAAATGCCCCACGTAGGAGGCAAAAGAAAGCAGTAGAGGAAAAGGAAAACAAGCTAGGCCTTAACATCACCATCCTCCGAGATTGGATGGACCACACCTGCTACACTTCCATCCCCTTCGACTGAATTTACATTGCTGTTAGTAGTGGAAAGGACCTCGGTAGCAGCTTGTTTGGCCTGCGTAACTTCCTTTGCTAATACTAGGTGGCCGTCGACAATCAATTTTTGGGAGTCCAATTCATCCAAGGCCAAGGCGACCTCGAGATTAAGGAATTGGACTAGAGTGATTGCGTTCTGGAATTGCTTGCCGCTTATGTCCATACAAATCTTCATCAGCTGCTTGGTATCCTCTTACATTCATGCCACTCTAATTCGAAGACCTTTATTCTTAGTATGAAGGTCGGTGTTGGCCTGCAAAACCTCTTCAGAAGTGGCTCTCTCCTTCTTGAGACTAGCCTTGGAGTCCGCTAGCTTCTTTTTTAACTCTTCAAATTTCACTTTGGCATCCTCCAAGGCCTTCTCGGCATCCTTCAAGGCTGTCCGGGCCTCCTCCTTAGCCTTGAGGTCCAAGTCAAGCTTCCGGGCCCCTTCCCTCTCGATTGCCCTCATCTTCTCAGTTATATCTTCTTCAAGTTGGTCCAAGCACCTTTTAAGGAAATGAGCTTCAACGGCAAGGCGGAGTCCACTAACCTGAAACATTGTTAGGATCTTCAACATAATTTTCTTGGAGTTGCGAGCAATGACGTCGTCATCCAAAAGCTGAAAGTCCACAAATGGTTCAGGCGATGTATCATTCTTGTACAAAGAGATCAGACCCTAGACCTCAACCAGTTCCATGACTGGTCTCTTCCCACGGTCCTCCATCCTGTTGTCTTCTTCCCATTTTCCTTTTCCTCCTTTGCAAAGGTTGAGTAGAAAACTCCTCCTGTTGGGTCGGAACTACCTTGGTCATCAGGACTTGGATTGTGGGGGTCGAAATCATATGTGCCAGAGTAGTAGATGGCCCGACATCTTCTACTCTCACCTTCATGGCTTGGAGGGTGATAAGAGTTGATCCGAATGTCATACTTTCTGCAAAATAGACGCAGCACAAGTCAAACAACAGAAAAAAAAAGTATTATGAACAAAGGGTTAAAGACGGACTACAGCCTAAACTTCACCTAGAATGACACCAAGAGTTTCATCATCAATGGCGTCTAAGACATCTTTACAAGAGATAAGGCCATCATCCTGAGCCCATGAATTCAAGAAATTAACATACTCAGTGTCATACCGATTAAGATTGGGTTTATCGTTTCAATCATTTCAATGGGGGTGCCCTACACCTGTGTAGTCCAATACAAGTCAAACTTCGGGTCCCCATCGGCCTTCAGGAAGAGTAGATGGGTCCTTGGTGCCCTCATCAGCTTAAAGAACTTTGTCTTGTAGTTCTTGAAGGTGTCTTGAAAGATTTCGAAGACTTTCTAATCAGGCCTTGACCAAAGTGTGAGCCAATTCTTTTGCATTGCCCCCTCCCCTTGGGGGAACCACCATGTGAAGAGGTAGAAAAATGCCTTCTTCGAATACCCTAGTCTGACTACCCGACAAAATCTTTCGAAGACAAGAATGTTTCCCTAACTGTTGGAGTGAAGTTAGGACAGAGCTATATTGAAAGTGTGGAGGATTGCGATTTGAAATGGGGTGAATAGGACATGAGTCCCAATCGAATGAAGAGATCTTTATACATAAACATGTAGTGTCCGCCCTCCTCCCGGGCCGAACACAGTCTTTCATCTATGCCGCCCTCTGTCAGCTCCGAGTAGCTCATAAGATGTTCTACTTTCTCCCTTGTCTGGAATTCGTACATGTTGTTCCAGACGTCATCTCCAACCTAAAGGTACACCCTCCTTCCTCAGACAAGTTCCATGGACCTCTTTACGGCTGATCTATATTGTGCAACTTTTCTCTTTGCTATGGATTCCTAGAAACACCCACAAAGTGCGGTAAGGTGTCAGAATCAAGAAGTTCTAGCAACCTATAGATTCAGACATAAAGGAGGACTTACAACAGATAGAAGTCCTATTAAAAGACTTTCTACATCTATCTCCATCCTCTATATCTAATCGTCTACACCATTTACAGCCACCAGCCTCTACACCCTCAAAGACTTATAATCTTGAGATTGGTAACCGGCTGTTCACGGCGCGATGGAGAAGGTGCTCTAGTGAGCGATGACATTGAATAGGACTTTAATCACTAGTATCCTTATTCATTGGCCATTAAAAGAGGGGGAATAGTCCACAAAGGAAGAAGGCACAAACCCTCTATGACTCTAAAAATAGCAAAAACAAGGGGTAGATAGGCATGTACCTTGAAAAAATGAACAAAATGGATGATTGAAAAGTGCTTAACGGCCAAGAATCGCTAAAAATTATTGGAAACCGCACAAAAGAAACTGTCACTTCGTCGTTCACGATTGCCAAAAATCACCTCAGGTAACCTGTAATTGGAAAAGAACAGTAAAAATACGGAGGAGGCATCATTAGCCCTTATTTATATAGACAAGACGGTTGGGGGGCAAATTGTCCTAACACCTTGAATTTCAAAAAGTTATTATAGCACTCAGAACCATATAAAACACTAACCACGACTATCCATTTAGAGCGCGCCACGTGAACTTCACAGTTGTCATAGTAGTTAAAGCGACAGCTGCTCAGAAAGCCATACGTCATGCAAGCCTTGTTGTTTTGAGCATAATTTTTTTCTATAGACCCCAACTATACCCTAGAATGTCCACCTATGGTCACCAGCTGCATGGACCTTGGTCAGACTATAGCATGTCCATGAATGTCAAAATGACTTAGCTGTTAATGCCTTCTAGTTAAAAGCTTTTGACCCTTTGAGGGCAGAATGGACTATGACTTCATGTAAAGCACAGATCTCGTCACCTGGAGGCATTAAGACTCACCTTGATACTTAGCTATATTGGCTAAGCACCAAACTAGGGCAACATGACCAGATTACGCATATTATTACAATGATGAGCGTTGAACTCATCCTGGTGAAAAAAGCAGACAATGGAAATGAAAAAATAGAACATTTAAATAGGCAAAAAAAGAAACTTTTTATTCATATTCCATACATCATCAACTCTAACAAAAGAGCCTATGAACTACCCTAATACAAGAATGCCCACTAAAGAAAGCTAAAAAGGAATCCAAATAAGATAGTGATGATGATGATGACCACTGACCACAATCGCCTCCACGGTTCTTCTAGAAACCAGCACCTATCTTTCCCTTGTTGGCTAACATTAGTGAAATGTTTTACTCTAAAATATTGTTCCACCCCAATGTGAGCAAGATTCACAATCCTGCATATGTAGCTACACATTGAGGTGAAACCAAGGCACTAAGCTAGCACCTTTGGTTGTAGTTAGGAGGACAGAGGAGGGAGAGCAAAAAACCTTCATGCATCGCAGGAATTACAATAAAAGTAGCGAATCCCCCCGGCAAGCGCAGGAAGGTTACACACCCCTGCGTACGCCTAGAAAAAAAGGCTTCTGCTACCTAGATATATGTTGACTAACCCGCATATGGCAGTTACTGGTCCTCACAGAACCATTACACCTGGTAAGAAAGGCCTCCATCAGAGGATTATGTTAGGGAAAAGGAAACATATTTAAGAATTTTGGAAAAAATAGGAAGAAGATCTTAGAAAGAAACATAACTCTCCACAAATGACAATCCCACTGCAAATATCCCTTATTTATAGAGGGAATAAAGCATTCTGATTAGCTCCCGAGAAGGCTAACTGGTTGCACGTTTGAGGCCATATTTAATGCCCTTTTCTCGTGATTGGACATACGAGTAGCGGACAGTTGGGAAACAGCTCGAAACTACTATCCTCTTTAAAAGGGCTTTTAATTCTGAATAAAGTCAAAGCAACGGTTCCCAAGCAAGCTTAGACTGCCATAAACTACAATATAAAAGCTACAAGAAAGGACAACGAAGACCCCGTGAACTACACATGGGGGCAACATATGACATATCTTGGATGGCGGAATAACGACGTAAGTAGAGCGATCTGACTTAGATCCCAACCTTACATGTTAACCCAAGAGGCATACTATGATGTATCACGGACCTCGGTCCTTTGGAAAAAAACATTGCGAGATTCAACGTTAACACTAACTTGGATCCATTTACCCACCGCATGTCATGTGCTCCTATCAAACTTAGATATCTTGACACTTACTTGTCTCATCTAAGCACCAAGCTGAGAGTAACTATTCTTGACCACGATCCGGGATCCTGTCCCATAGGTCAACCCGGAACGCATCAAGCCAAAGTCCGTCACTGACACCCTAACAAGAATTCATGGTACACTACTGAAATCCCAGCACAACAGATGTTAGATCACGACATTAGGTAGTAGCAATATTACCGCGAGATTTATGTAGTGAATAAATCCTATGAGCATCTATAATTGCCAATCATGATCTTGCATAATAATAACCCCTCATAATCGCCTTTGACTGCTCATAACTACAGTATCAATATTTCAATTTTATAGGGATCCTTTGCAACTATTAAAGGAATGTATCTCCCTATCCAACCTCTATAAATACTAGGCTTAATCACCTTTAACAGGTATCTATTTCTCTTAAGCTTAAATCCTAGTTGATCAAGATTTACTCCTTTCACATTCTCACAATAAAAACTTCTCTCACAAGATATGTCCCCTAGTGAGAGGAGTTTTTATTGTGAGATGGTGAGATGAGTAAATCTTGACCATATAACCATACATGGATGATTGAGATTAAAAGTTACTTAATGGTCATGTGACCACTTAAAAAAGTCATATACATTTATGTTATAATCTTGATCATTTATATAAGATCCAATAGTTAAGATTCACTCCTTTCATCTCTTAGAGCATGTTTGGGAAAGATTAATTCTTTCCCAAACAGCTGTTTTTGGAGGATTAAGCTATTTTATGAAATAATTATTATGTTTGGGTAAAAAGATTATTTTTTAAAAAACTTTTACACGAAATTCAATGCAAAAAAAGCTTTTTACAGCTAATAATCATAAGCTGAAGATTGAAACTTATGATTTTAGCTTATAGATTATTTCTTACACTTTGATATGTAAATACTATTTTGTCCTCAATCAAATAATTTTTTAATCATTCTATATCTATTTTAGTAATTTAATGCATAAAAGTGATTCTTTTTATATCATTCAAACGAATCATATTAGCTTAAAATCACTTTACAAATTGATGATTCAAACATAAAAATAAATCGATTATAATCGATTATAACAATAATTGATTATAAGCATAATCTATAATTTTCAAATTTTCCCAAACAAACCCTTATAATAAATACTCATTTCACCAGATATACTCCCTAGATATAAATATATAAAAGATAATTTTTATATGATTGTATAATTTGTACTTAATGAATATACGTATAGAGTAATTTAACATTATTTTTTATTGTTATTATAAAATATGATTTTGCATTGAAATAAAATTTTAAATAAAAATCATGATTATTTAAAAATGAATAAAAATACATAAATATTTATTTAAAACAATATTTTTACAAGTATAAAGACAATAAAAAATGTAATAAAAAATACATAAAGTATTAAAATGTAAAAAAAAAAAGTCATGAATTTCATGGCGGCATGCATAATGTTTCTTAGGGATAATTAATGAACTACTGTTTTCATAAGAGATAGAAAGGGTTGCATTTAGAATGATTGCGACTGAACGGTTTCTAGGAAAGAAAATAGAATATAGAAAAAAGATATATTAATGAGTACATTAAAAAAAATTACTATAGTTATTTTCCAGTACAAAATTTACGTAAATTACAATATTTTTTTAATTATAAAAGAAAGAGAAATTAATAAGTATTGGCCATTGAGAGAAATTGAAAATTTGGAGGGAAATTAAGTTAAGGATATGATGTGGCATAATATTTTTTTTACTAAAACATCACTTGTATATTATATTATATAATAAATGAGTATAATAATAAAAATTTAAAATTAGAATATTTATAAAAATTTAAAATTAGAATATTTTTTAATTATAAAAGAAAGATGAATGAATAAGCATAGATAATTGAGTGAGGTTGAAATTTTGGTGAAAAATTAAGTTAAGAATATGGTATACACATAATATTTTTACTAAAATATTACTTATATTTTGTATCATAAAAGATGAGTGCATTAAAAAAAATAGAATTTTTTTAATTATAAAAGAAAGAAGAAAAGGACAATAATAGCACCATAATAACATTAGAAACACTTGGACCATTCAAAAGAGGAGAATATTACTGATCCAGTCATTTATCCAACATACAAAAAGAGGGTATAAATCATAAAAGATTTAAATATTATGCATTGCAAGAAAAATAAGATTTCTCTTTAGATAGAATCACTTACAGGTAATGACATATGACATACAACAGTCATTGAAGTAGCCAAGGATTTCAACCCTGTAGTGCATGCATTAACCTCAGACAATGTTGAAAATTTATTACCTTGCAATCTTTGCATCACATTCATATAAAGCCATTTAAACCACTCAAATAACTGCTTCAATTATATGAATCGTTAAAAAAAGAATACTTTAGAATATTCTCTTAGCTTTTGGCAATCAGATAAAGCAAAAGCTTACTGCTTTTGTTCTGTTCCCAATAGGAGCAGTATAGCATGCCAATGAAAGACAAACGGAGGAGGATATTGAAAAATCAGTTAGTGTGTGTTTGGATTATAATTGATAAACTTAAGTTTAGAAAAGTTGAAAATAAATTTGTTTGAAAACTTTTATCTCAAAAGTGAATTTGACAAAATAAATATTGTTTAGATGAAAGATTAAAATTACTTTTAAAGTAAGATTGAAAGGAAAAATACTCTTCAACGGACTTTTGCCCAATAGAAAAGCAAGAAATTTTTACTTTCACTCTAACGTACTTTTAAAAGCATTTTTCATTAAATTCAACTGAAAAGAAAAACCACCAAACATGATTTCACACTCTTCAAGGACTCTCAATGTGTGTTTGGATTAGCCAACTGCAATCCAAATATACACTTACTAATTATTTAACAAAGGCAAAAGCACACTAGTAAAGAAAAACAAAAAATCTAAATAATCAAATGGCAACAATTGAAGCCATGCATTCATTCAGAAGGAAGATGAATTAACCAACACCAATTGCAAGTAGTTAATAAATTAGATTAAACAAAAAGTTGTGTAAAAATGATAAAACTAAAATACAAGGATAGATGAATGATAATTGATCATTGAGGGAAGCAAAAAATTTGGAAGGAAATTGATGTGTTGTTGCACTATCATTTAATATTGTAGTGATCATTGAATGAGTTTGATTTCTATAAAAACTAGGCCTTTTAGCCTGCGTTTCCTGCAGGTGCTTGGGTAATCATATTTATAATTTTATTTCAAATATGATATTTTAATTTTCTAAAAATCACAAGTTAAATCTATGCAAACTCAAATTATTGATAAATATAAATATTTTACAAATGCATAGTAGATTCATTCAAGTAAGCTCAGTAACACTATATTAATTCATGTACTTTATAACAATTAATTATATGTTAGCGAGGTTATTTGTTTTTAGGAGGCCACTTCAAGAATTTAGCTTGTGTGCTTCATAACAAAGAGATGAAGTGCAAGTGATGGAATAAGGTATTCTTAAGGTGGTATTGGAGAAAGAGAACAGGGTCATCATTATCTACTATTTTAATTATGTTTTTGTTATAGTTAAGGGGTTACCCATTTAATGGTACAGAGTAAAAGAAAACTCTTACTTATGGAGTATGTAAGAGTTTCTCGTTGCATTGCATCCATCAACTTAGGGATGCTCAAGACCTAACCCAACCGAAGCTAATAGGCATAGTCTGGTTCTAATATCTAGACTTAGTGTATTGTCAGGTCAAGTTCAGACCACATTTTGGATTGGCCCAATCTAATATGATTTTACATAATATTTTTAGACATTTTTTTTAGAAATTAAGGATAAACTATAAGACTTCTTGTCTTGAATTAATGCCTTATGCATAAATATCAAGTTAAGATTGAGCTAGGTTAAACCTGACTCATAAGCACCCCTACATCAATTGCTTTATTGCATCATCCATCATCTTATTTATGTCTTTTACTTGAGATTGTTGTTTTTGATTAGTAGGTATTTGACATGATATATATAAAAGTATCATGAATAGTTTATGCATTATATCATAATATTCATAAAAGCATTTTTCATTGTTATGAATATTTTACGTTTTTAAGATTTTTTAAAAAGTTATCATACATAATTTTGTTGTTAGCTTTATTGGTTGAAAATGTTTTCACTAAGCTTCTTGAAAAAGTTGGTTATTTATTTGGAGGATGCTGCATCAACACTTATATATGATTTAACATTAAATAGTTCGAAAGAGTGGACTTTTTTTTGGAAGAAGCTATATCATCACTATGATGATTTGACATTAGATGACTTGCAAGAGCATGATATACATTAAATAATTGGAAGAGTGAACTTTTTTTTGGAGGAGGCCACATCATCACTTAATTGATTTGGCATTAGATGGCTTGTAAAAGCCTACTTTAATATGTAGTAAAGTAATAGACAAATTTCTCAATCTATTTTTTTTATTTATCTTTCTTTATAGAAAATTTGATTTGTCTCAAATTACCTATCATTTGAGAATATTAAGGAAATTTAATTTTTTTTTCAACTTTACTCTTATCTCTTGTTATCTCCATTAAACTCAATAACTACATATATTAATTAACTTTCATAATTTCCTAAAATCTCTCTTATCACCTCTCTTTCTCTCTCTTGAGTACTTATCATCTTTCTTTCTCTTAAATAAGTGATAAACAATCATTCAAACTACAATTATTTCAAGTTATGTCACCTTCCATCTACTTTTGTTTCCCAAAATCTGTTGATGACTGTAGTGTAACATCCCGAAAATTGCTTATTTCATTATAAATAATCATTTTATAATATTTGTGATTTTTGGTGATTTTTGTGAAATTTTCTGGAAACGTTGAATATTTTAATATATTCCTCGTTTTGCGTATGCACTGAGTGGAGCCGGATAACGAAATGTTCTCCCGAGGCCGGTAAACCTTGGACTGTCAATGTGTCAACGGGGATCTTACTAAACCCGAGGCCGTGGCACGGTTATGAGGTTTGCATTTTTTCAAGGTTTTATCTGCTAGATAAAATCGTGGTATCATAAAATTATCGGATGAATAATAAAATATTATTTTCATCACTTGTAATTTTATTCACTGAGAAAATAATTCTACAATGTAATTGATCATCTATCAGATGTATTTAATTTGGAGACTAGCTTACTATACACTTTATCGAGGAGCGCGCGAAGCTTCTCAAGGAAGCTTCTTCCAACTATTATTTTATCATTTCTCTCCCCCTATTTTGTGCTGCACATTTGAATTAAGGGATCCAATTCATTTTTCATCCACACATTTTCCTCCTCCTGTACGTAGCAGATCACTATTCACTCATCTTTCTCTCTTTCCATTTCTCCTTACAGCAACACCATCCACCCACATTCACATTTTTATCTTTCAAAACCGTCACACTCCTAGCACTATTTTGTGTTTGGAGAAACACCATATCTGAAGGAATCATCTTCAAAGTTCTGCATTTTCTTCATCTTCATTTTCCTCCACGGTTGAAGCTTAAAGGTTGGAACTTTAAGGTAAAGTCCTTAGCTTTTTCCTCATCTCTCCTCATTTTCGTAGCCCACTGTCATTTTGATGACCATGGGTATCCATTTCAACACTTGATTCTGATTTTGGTGAGCTTGAATGTTTAAGGATCTCCTGGAAACTGAAAACGTGATTTCTGACCAAAAAGGAGCAGCCTTTCTTTGTGCTTCTCCAAGGTAAGAGGAAGACACTCCTCCTCAACCTCTTCTAGCATTAAGGATCTCCTTTGCTTGCTTGGTTTTTATGATTCTCGTGTCAGGTCTTGTATTTAGTTGTTTACTGCTTGTTTGCATGATTTGTTAAGTTTGATAATATATTCGACAGAGTGGAATGTATGATGTTTTGGTTTGACAATTTTGCATGTTAATATGTTCACATGTTCGACTGAAAATTGGAAAGCATGGTACTTGGATGATTCTGCATGTCAATATATATATATATTCGACGAATGCATGAGAGTGGAAGGAAATGACGTCGGATTCATCCTTGGGATGGCCATGGTTTTGAGGCCCAGAATCTGGGACTCGGGTGAACTAGGATAATAAATGGAATTCAAATTAATTAGGTATCCAATCCTTGTAAGCGTGAATTCAACTATTCGACACCGAACCTTGTCCAACTTTTGACAACCAACTTCTAAACCTTTAATGCTTCCGTCGAATAGACACATGGGGCCCTTTTCAATGTCAAAAATTGTCGAGCTAGTGACCCTTAACACCTCCGTCGGTTTGACATGCGAGAAAACTTATTTATGACTCAAAATCCGTCGGATTAGAACTTGTGACCCTTTGGCACAACCTTTGGTCGAACATGAATGAAACTTCTCCAATAACACAATTGTGGACCTTAAATTTATGACTCTTAGCATTTCCGTCGGATCAGTATGAGTGAGAATCTTCCCTATTATTTAAAATCCGTCGAGTAAGGACTCATGGCCAAACCTGTCGAATGTGATAACCTAATCACTTAGTAAAATGTTAAAATCCGTCGAGTAAGGACTCATGGCCAAACCTGTCGAATGTGATAACCTAATCACTTAGTAAAATGTTAAAATCCGTCGAGTAAGGACTCATGGCCAAACCTGTCGAATGTGATAACCTAATCACTTAGTAAAATGTTAAAATCCGTCGAGTAAGGACTCATGGCCAAACCTGTCGAATTTGATATCCTAATTACTTAGTAAAATGTTAAAATCCGTCGAGTTTAGACTTCTGACCATTTTCGTCGAATGTCAAAACCCGTCGAGTTTAGATCTTTGACCACTAAACACAATGTCAAAATCCGTCGAGTATGAACCCCGATCATGCCCGTCGAGATTGATCTCCCGACCATAACCCGTCGTATAGAGTCCCTGGACACTTACAAGAAAATGCCCCAAAGTCAATAATCGTCGAGTTTGAGAGACAATGCCTGTCGAGTAGATGAATTTCTCTGACACTGTCGAAATTAGAGATTTCGACCAGTGTTTCGTCGGTTCGACGCTTGGGAGATTTTCTCCAATGTCGACACCCATACCCGTCGAATTGAGGCTTTTGCTGACCTTCTGGAGGATTCGACAGTCCTGATCTTTGTTCGACAGAACCCCATCCGACAGAAATTGATTTCTTGCCAATCCTATTATAAAATGTTTTCCCCATTCCTCCTGTTACATTATTCTTCGTCGAATTCAAGAGTACACTTATCACCCAACACCTAGTAATTGAAATCTATGACTCAGTTTGTGATTCCGACCGTGTACTTTCCTGGACCCAAAACCTTGGGACTAATAGAGGCATATTGATTATAAATAAATGGGATGACTAGAAATTACTTAGGGATGCATAAACAGGGAAGAACATGAGAATGTGAGATTTTGAGATCTTAGAATAACCTTCTAAGGGCATATGAATAAATTACCTAAGAGGATTCAAGTCAACTAAGAGAATTCCTTTAGAGACAAACTCTGTAAGTAAAGCTAAACCTAAGTAAGAATTCATAATACGCTTTAAAATGTATTAATTTATTTAACAATATCATGTTATTGTGGATCCATGTGGGTGACCATTGATTGGGTTAATTCTTACTTGGGTAAATTGTGACGTATGATGGAATAGTATGTAATGATGATCATACATAATTATGCATAGAGTCTGTATGCATTGTGGATAAATCATACGACATGCATTTGAGGCATGATTGACCGAGTTGTCATGAGAAGCATGATAGAGTCATGCATTGCACAAAAGAACGAGAATGTCCGCTGGACTTTGTTAAGGCCGAGTTGCCTAGGAGTTGAATCACACCTTAGTGCGGGTGCGAATAGACACGTGGGGTCCTGTAGATGACCTTGAGGGCGTCGGGGCGCGGGCGTCTCGCAGAGGGCAGTGGTAGCTCCTCTGGACCGTGGAGACAGACCGATACACACGCACCGACGATCCTAACTGGCCACAGTCCTATATCGAGATCTTGTGAGAATGCCGCTGTATAAAGCCTTGTTGCGCAAAATGACTGATTATTTTCTAAAAAGCACTTGTTTTTATGGCTGACGAGATACTGGCATGTCTCACTGATCATTCTCTCCGACTGTTTTGTGTCTAGCTCCATGGAGTAGGATTTTGATTATTGAGGGCACATGTGCATGGTGAGTCCATGAATTATCTGGCATACATAGTTATTATAATTGGAACTGTTGTATTCTCGATATATCCATATATACATATGATTGCTGAAACTGTTTGGTTGATTATAACTGCTACTAAATGTTTATTACCATTATTGCTATCATAAATGCTATGTGGGCGCCTTGCGCCGTTTGGTTTCTTGATGCTATGACTGGTAATGATGGTAGGATGTCTTACCTCTTTCTTGTACTTTTCTTGCTCTATGTTAATTTTTGGTTAGAGACTATAAGTGGGAACGTTGGATTCCTTTGGATTTTATTGGTTTGACCTACTGCATTCGGTGATGCCGTCGCGAAGGGAGCTCTTTTTGGGGTTTGTTCGAATTGTGTTCGCTTTGATACCAAGACCTATAGAGTCGACTGGACCGACAAGCGTATGTGACATGCTCGGGATCTGACTTTGACAATGAAGAGGACTGCGATTGAAGACCTTATCTTGTATTTCTCACTACACCGGTGAACCCGGAATTGCCTCACGCATTCGGGATACGATGGAGTGCCCAACTCCTTAGTCGTAGATATATTGTGGGTAGTTTATATTTCATTTTGCATTACCTATATAAAGTGTATTTTTGAGTACATGTATGCTTCAAGGCAATTATCCAGACTTAAATGTTGTATATTGAGTACATATTATAATTCATAATTTAACTGGTTGTATATGTAACTACTCATTCGTGGCTCTTATTTTCCTCGTATAAGAAATGTTTTAATATTTATGGTAAATTTGTTATTTGACAATGTTAGCACGCCGACATTTAGTGACCGTGACATAATGACGATTGTGCATTGGCCATTAAATCGAGGGGTGTTACATTTTATGGTATCGAGCGCGGTTCATCCCGTTGAGCCGGGTATGGACCGACTATGCTTAGACATATTAGAAGTTGTTGTGTACTTCCTTGTCTCTTGATTGAGATGTTGGGAAAGGAAGGCATGGCTTGCCGTAGGTTGAGTATTGGTAGCTACTGTTGCACAATTACGTGACATTGAGTACTGGCCCACTCAATGTGTAATGTTCTGTGACTACAGGAAACTATGGTTTCACCTTGGCATATTAAGGTAATATGAGTTCTTTAGAAAGAAGCTCAGCTAAGATGACTGAACTTGCTCAGGACTTGTTTGCATTTATACCCTTGTAGTGTTACCTCTAGAATTGTTTGAGCCTATGGGTTAGAAAAAGGGTAGTTGAATGAGACTTGCATGGTTAGTGGACTGAGGTGTCCAAGAGGTTTTCGAAAACCGATTCTCTTTGGAAAGGAGTATCTGGCATAAGCTTGGTTCGAGAAGCTGCATAGGAGTCAAAGACTTACTGGAGATCGCGCCGCGAAAGGCAGAATGAAGGAGCTCGAATTATAGTCTTTTGGGTTGTCTTGATTGGGTTATGTGACTTTTGTGCTTGGTTTCCAAAAAGAGATAATATTGTTTGGAATGAATGCTTTTGATTTTCCCTTATTACTTGACTTGTTTGTTCTTGAAGGAAGACAATGACTCGAGGTAAATATAAGCGCGTGAACGCAGGGAGTGACAATGATGACACAACTGAGGCAACCGAAGAAATACAAAGAATGGTTAATGTAACTACACGCCAAGATCAGAGAGCTGCACAACAGCAGGAAATGGAAGTTGAGGTTCGAAATTTGAAGGAAGAAAGTCGATTTTGGGGTAACTCTGGATTACCGAAGTTCCAAAGGAGGAACTGTGGGAAGGCCAAACAGTTTAAGTAGAAACCATATATACTACGACCAAGGGAACAACAGCGACAACCAATGCCTGAAGGAGGTACGAGTGGTAGTAAGTCCAATCCAACTGTGGTACCATTGTCAATGTGTAAGAAGTGCGGAAAGGACCACTTCATGAGGGACTGTAAGATCGAAGGAAGAATTTGTTTCAAGTGCGGAAAGCAAGGACATGTGTGGAGGGATTGTGCTTTACATGAGACAAAACCTCCATATGCGATCAAAAGGGCAATCTGCTTCAAATGTGGAAAGGACCATTTAACCAAGAACTGTACTTCGCAAAGGACGAAGCCTTTTGTTGGTGTTGCACGCACTTCACAATCTCACGAAGAAACGAGAGTTAATTTCTCAAGTGGAGTGGAAACGTCCAAGACTGACGGCTTAAGCGAGGAAGCTTGTACTACGGTGGATGACCCTGTGATTATACTGTATAATTTCGGGGGTAACCCGTTTCTTTATGACGTATGAATGTATGAATTCAATAGGGATATTCATACCCTCGTTATCTTTTGACTAAGTTATTCCTATTTTGGCTACTAAGAACTTGTTGATGGTAGCCAAGTTGTTTAAATAATCCAATGACTTGTTAAAGACTGAATCTTTTGGTGATCTGATTTGTTTACTTCTCTTACAAATTAGATGTAATGTTAACAAAAGGGATTGGTTATCTTTCAACCATATCCTGTTGAAATATTCCAATGAAATTCCAAGAGTTCGTTTATGGCATTGAGTTATCTGTGTATTTACTTCCTTTCGACTCGAATGATACTGTTCTCGTTTGTAAGACTACTCTCATTACAATAGGTCTGTTTAGAACTATCCTATTGTTGTTAGAAATTGAAACCCTTTTTACCAAATTCAATCACCTACTTTCTTCATGAATAGGCTTAATCTCAAGAAGGGGATTGATTATTTTCTAAACGGGTCTCGTTATTCAATTTCAATGGAAACTAAGTGTTTCTTGAGACAGAAATTTCCTAGATGTGAATCAATGAAACTCACTCCTACGTTTTATTAGACTGTATCATACTCTTCGTTAGGCGGGTCCAGTGGTAAATCAAGTTACTTCCCTATTTTCTTTCTAGCCTTCATAACGTTTCTAGTATACTTCGATTGAGTAAATGTGTTCCCGAATCTGAACCATAACAATGTGCTAAGCGTAGCACGATAAAGTGAGAACTTACCCTATGAGACATTTGTTCGAATCAAGGAAAGACGATTTGGCAAATCAATTGAAGGACGCCGTTATTTTCTCCAATATCATTTTGGGTTCTCAACTATCATTAAGATCATTTGAGAGAAGGGTATATTTCCAAGGTAACTTTCTCTGATACGTAGTGAACACCACGGGTATTTCGTAATGTCGTTCTGAGTAATGAACACTCCGGTAGTAACCATCGACTACACAATCAAGACCTCTCTTCCCTATTTAGACAGAATTGTCATGTTGTTCTTCAAATTCAGAAGAAGAACGAGGGGTTACGCTAGGAGCTGTTCTAGTGTGAATTTCGGTTTGAGGCAGTTTGACTTTTGAGTCAAGTGATCTTTAAAAGAAGGAACTATTGAAGATCCGTCGCGAGTTGGAGCAATTCTTCAATGGGATAGACCAAAGATTGTATTGCAGATTTGTAACTTTAAAGGATCAGCTGAATAGTACGGGGGACTCACTGCAGAATTCTTCAGAATGGTTTTGTATGGACTGATGTATACGAAAGAAATTTTCAAAGATTGAAGAGACACTCGATTTCTTTGCCAAAGATAATTCTGCCCAACCTCAATGAACTTTTGAGATACCTAGTGATGCTTCGCATTGAAAGTTTAGAACGTGCGCTTGATCAGAATAGAAGGAATGGTAATGTACGCTTAGAGACAATCAAGAATACATGAGAATGATTACCTTACACCAACTCAGAATTAGCTTTGTAGTTGCATTGAAGGTCTAGAGGCATTTTCTACAAGGAGAAATTCTCAATGCCTATAGTAATCTTAAGAGCCAAAGGTATTTTGGTTTATTAGAATGAGTTGAATATAAGGCAGAAACGATGATTAAAAGTTCCAAAAGATTTTGATTTTGTTTTGGTATAATATCAGAAGAGGCGAATGTCGTAGAGGACGCCTTAGGAAGAAAATACGTTTAGTTGTCTACAACAGTGAGCAAGAAGAGTAAGTTCGATAGAGACACTCAGCGGTGTACAATTGTTTTGGGAGTTGGCTGTTGAATGGCTGAAGACTCAAGGAGTGTAAATTCTTTTGTTGATCGGCCTATGACGTCAACGCATTTTTGCTCGTTAATATAAGATGCTCAGGGGAAGGAAGCAACCTTATTGCCTGTGATTTGGATTGATGCAACTGAAGATACAACACGAGAACTAAGAGACGAAATGAAGGAAACACAGTTGCGTTTGTTCTAAGATATGATGAATTTCGAGGACGAAATTCCTTTTTAGAAGGGGAGTATTGTAACATCCCGAAAATTGCTTATTTCATTATAAATAATCATTTTATAATATTTGTGATTTTTGGTGATTTTTGTGAAATTTTCTCTGAAACGTTGAATATTTTAATATATTCTCGTTTTGCGTATGCTGATGATGAAGAGCCGGGATAACGAAATGTTCTCCCGAGGTTTAGTAAACCTTGGACCGTCAACGTGTCAACGGGGATCTTACTAAACCCGAGGCCAGGCACGGTTGCAGGTTTACATTTTTTCAAGGTTTTATCTCGCTAGATAAAATCGTGGTATCATAAAATTATCTGGATGAATAATAAAATATTATTTTCATCACTTGTAATTTTATTCACCGAGAAAATAATTCTACAACAGTAATTGATCATCTATCGATGTATTTAATTTGGAGACTAGCTTACTATACACTTTATCGAGGAGCGCGCGAAGCTTCTCAAGGAAGCTTCTTCCAACTATTATTTTATTATTTCTCTCTCCCCTATTTTGTGTCTTTGCACATTTGAATTAAGGGATCCAATTCATTTTTCATCCACACATTTTCCTCCTCCCGTACGTAGTGCATCACTATTCACTCATCTTTCTCTCTTTCCATTTCTCCTTACAACAACACCATCCACCCACATTCACATTTTTATCTTTCAAAACCGTCACACTCCTAGCACTATTTTGTGTTTGGAGAAACACCATATCTCGAAGGAATCATCTTCAAAGTTCTGCATTTTCTTCATCTTCATTTTCCTCCACGGTTGAAGCTTAAAGGTTGGAACTTTAAGGTAAAGTCCTTAGCTTTTTCCTCATCTCTCCTCATTTTCGTAGCCCACCGTCATTTTGATGACCATGGGTATCCATTTCAACACTTGATTCGATTTTGGTGAGCTTGAATGTTTAAGGATCTCCTGAAACCGAAAACGTGATTTTCGACCAAAAAGGAGCAGCCTTTCTTTGTGCTTCTCCAAGGTAAGAGGAAGACACTCCTCCTCAACCTCTTCTAGCATTAAGGATCTCCTTTGCTTGCTTGGTTTTTATGATTCTGTGTATGTTTGTGCTGTATTTAGTTGTTTACGCTGTTTGCATGATTTGTTAAGTTTGATAATATATTCGACAGAGTGGAATGTATGATGTTTTGGTTTGACAATTTTGCATGTTAATATGTTCACATGTTCGACTGAAAATTGGAAAGCATGGTACTTGGATGATTTTGCATGTCAATATATATATATATTCGACGAATGCATGAGAGTGGAAGGAAATGACGTCGGATTCATCCCTGGGATGGCCATGGTTTTGAGGCCCAGAATCTGGGACTCTGGGTGAACTAGGATAATAAATGGAATTCAAATTAATTAGGTATCCAATCCTTGTAAGCCGTGAATTCAACTATTCGACACTGAACCTTGTCCAACTTTTGACAACCAACTTCTAAACCTTTAATGCTTCCGTCGAATAGACACATGGGGCCCTTTTCAATGTCAAAAATTGTCGAGCTAGTGACCCCTTAACACCTCCGTCGGTTTGACATGCGAGAAAACTTATTTATGACTCAAAATCCGTCGGATTAGAACTTGTGACCCTTTGGCACAACCTTTGGTCGAACATGAATGAAACTTCTCCAATAACACAATTCGTGGACTTCAAATTTATGACTCTTAGCATTTCCGTCGGATCAGTATGAGTGAGAATCTTCCCTATTATTTAAAATCCGTCGAGTAAGGACTCATGACCAAACCTGTCGAATGTGATAACCTAATCACTTAGTAAAATGTTAAAATCCGTCGAGTAAGGACTCATGACCAAACCTGTCGAATGTGATAACCTAATCACTTAGTAAAATGTTAAAATCCGTCGAGTAAGGACTCATGGCCAAACCTGTCGAATGTGATAACCTAATCACTTAGTAAAATGTTAAAATCCGTCGAGTAAGGACTCATGGCCAAACCTGTCGAATTTGATATCCTAATTACTTAGTAAAATGTTAAAATCCGTCGAGTTTAGACTTCTGACCATTTTCGTCGAATGTCAAAACCCGTCGAGTTTAGATCTTTGACCACTAAACACAATGTCAAAATCCGTCGAGTATGAACCCCGATCATGCCCGTCGAGATTGATCTCCCGACCATAACCCGTCGTATAGAGTCCCTGGACACTTACAAGAAAATGCCCCAAAGTCAATAATCGTCGAGTTTGAGAGACAATGCCTGTCGAGTAGATGAATTTCTCCAGACCCGTCGAAATTAGAGATTTCGACCAGTGTTTCGTCGGTTCGACGCTTGGGAGATTTTCTCCAATGTCGACACCCATACCCGTCGAATTGAGGCTTTTGCTGACCTTCTGGAGGATTCGACAGTCCTGATCTTTGTTCGACAGAACCCCATCCGACAGAAATTGATTTCTTGCCAATCCTATTATAAAATGTTTTCCCCATTCCTCCTGTTACATTATTCTTCGTCGAATTCAAGAGTACACTTATCACCCAACACCTAGTAATTGAAATCTATGACTCAGTTTGTGATTCCGACCGTGTACTTTCCTGGACCCAAAACCTTGGGACTAATAGAGGCATATTGATTATAAATAAATGGGATGACTAGAAATTACTTAGGGATGCATAAACAGGGAAGAACGTGAGAATGTGAGATTTTGAGATCTTAGAATAACCTTCTAAGGGCATATGAATAAATTACCTAAGAGGATTCAAGTCAACTAAGAGAATTCCTTTAGAGACAAACTCTGTAAGTAAAGCTAAACCTAAGTAAGAATTCATAATACGCTTTAAAATGTATTAATTTATTTAACAATATCATGTTATTGTGGATCCATGTGGGTGACCATTGATTGGGTTAATTCTTACTTGGGTAAATTGTGACGTATGATGGAATAGTATGTAATGATGATCATACATGATTATGCATAGAGTCTGTATGCATTGTGGATAAATCATACGACATGCATTTGAGGCATGATTGACCGAGTTGTCATGAGAAGCATGATAGAGTCATGCATTGCACAAAAGAACGAGAATGTCCGCTGGACTTTGTTAAGGCCGAGTTGCCTAGGAGTTGAATCACACCTTAGTGCGGGTGCGAATAGACACGTGGGGTCCTGTAGATGACCTTGAGGGCGTCGGGCGCGGGCGTCTCGCAGAGGGGAGTGGTAGCTCCTCTGGACCGTGGAGACAGACCGATACACACGCACCGACGATCCTAACTGGCCACAGTCCTATATCGAGATCTTGTGAGAATGCCGCTGTATAAAGCCTTGTTGCGCAAAATGACTGATTATTTTCTAAAAAGCACTTGTTTTTATGGCTGACGAGATACTGGCATGTCTCCCTGATCATTCTCTCCGACTGTTTTGTGTCTAGCTCCATGGAGTAGGATTTTGATTATTGAGGGCACATGTGCATGGTGAGTCCATGAATTATCTGGCATACATAGTTATTATAATTGGAACTGTTGTATTCCTGATATATCCATATATACATATGATTGCCTGAAACTGTCTGGTTGATTATAATCACTACTAAATGTTTATTACCATTATTGCTATCATAAATGCTATGTGGGCGCCTTGCGCCGTTTGGTTTCTTGATGCTATGACTGGTAATGATGGTAGGATGTCTTACCTCTTTCTTGTACTTTTCTTGCTCTATGTTAATTTTTGGTTAGAGACTATAAGTGGGAACGAAGTTGGATTCCTTTGAATTTTATTGGTTTGACCTACTGCATTCGGTGATGCCGTCGCGAAGGGGGCTCTTTTTGGGGTTTGCTCGAATTGTGTTCGCTTTGATACCAAGACCTGTAGAGTCGACTGGACCGACAAGCGTATGTGACATGCTCGGGATCTGACTTTGTCAATGAAGAGGACTGCGATTGAAGACCTTATCTTGTATTTCTCACTACACCGGTGAACCCGGAATTGCCTCACGCATTCGGGATACGATGGAGTGCCCAACTCCTTAGTCGTAGATATATTGTGGGTAGTTTATATTTCATTTTGCATTACCTATATAAAGTGTATTTTTGAGTACATGTATGCTTCAAGGCAATTATCCAGACTTAAATGTTGTATATTGAGTACATATTATAATTCATAATTTAACTGGTTGTATATGTAACTACTCATTCGTGGCTCTTATTTTCCTCGTATAAGAAATGTTTTAATATTTATGGTAAATTTGTTATTTGACAATGTTAGCACGCCGACATTTAGTGACCGTGACATAATGACGATTGTGCATTGGCCATTAAATCGAGGGGTGTTACATGTAGCACTACACATCCTTTGCATTAGATGTAACATACCTGTGAAAAGAAAGAATGGAGAGAGTTGAATACTTAGTAGATGATGAAGACTCCATGGATTTGGATTCCAAAGCTTTGTCAAATGAACTTTGAAATAAGAAAGTTGCACTAGATTTTGACATGAATGTTGAATATTGTAAGTTTGATTTGAATAAGTTTCCGCATGAATAAGAAGAAGCTTTTGATGAAGATGAAATTAAGAAAATAGTTAGGACAATTTTAAAAGTTCATCTTCCTCACTTTTGTTAAGGTAATCATATATCTTATTTTAACTTGATGACTAGTAGAAACCAATTTGCAAAGATTCCCCATTGGCCAATATGTGATTATGCAACAAGACTTGGAATACCATGATATGTGAATATTGCTTACCATGGTTTTGGACAAGATATCGTTAAAATATTTAAGGATATGTAGCTTTTGAATGTGAAACCAAATTATGCAACATTTTTTTTAGATCTTGTATTATTTTATCGAATGATGATGCTAATGTCGGAATGTGGGGTGAGGCTTCAAAGATGAGAAGAAAAATGAAGAACTATAAATAAATCTTAAATGATAAAATATTACTAGTTAAATGACTACATCCCTTTAAAAAAGGTCAACACATTCTAGTGACCGTGGGCATAAATTAGAAACAAGATTTAACCTAGTAATTGAGAACTTTTTGTACCATTGAAGAATTACATTTCATTTGAGTAAGAGGCGGGCCTTCTCTTTCTAACATTTCGTTCTTAACATGTGGGATTTTATACATATGTGAACCTTTTGCTTGCATAATTTTTATCATGCATAATTGTAATATAAAAAATATATATATATGATTGGACTTCACCATTGGAAAAGATTCAAATGACTTCACAATAGCATTAACAAGCTGATCAATAGTTTTAGATAAGATTCTTAAAACCAGACCATTCATTAAACTAGTGAAGGAATTGATTCACAGTTTATTGATTCAACCATAGTTAGAATCGAAACACAGACACACACATACTATCTGTTGTTATGGATAGAAAGTTTGGATTCACTTTATTTATCACTTTAGAAACTTTATCCTTATCTATTGGTATCTCTAGTAAATAGAGTAAGAAGAGCATTGATGAAGTGATGAGGTAATATAGTTGAATCAAGTTATATGTATTTAATAGATATCTTTATCTTTGTGCCAAAACCTTAAGCGACAGATATTATATTAATATGTGTGTAGGGCTCTTTTTGATGAGCTTCCAAAATAATATCTTAATCATAATGAAAAATGTTTTTGGTACACTCATAATACGACACCTGGATGGACACTATATCTAAGTGTGAGTGTGGTTGGGTGCTATCTATGCCAAGTTAGAGTGCAGATGTAAGTGGAATCTTATATGGATGTTGTGTTTTAAATAACATAACTCCTTCAAAATATTGTGGCAAATTGTACTTAAGTCTTTATAGCTAAGGGTGGGCATGAAAATCGTAAGAACTGAAATGAACTTTTAACTGCACTGAATCACACTTAAAAAAACTAAATTGTTTGAACCAATTTGAAAACAATTTAGTTTATTCTCCTCAAAGTGGAGCGGTTACTTGGTTGTGAAATATAGTTCGGTTTATACCAGCTCACCAAACCAAACTGATATTTCATCAAATATTATCTACACAACTAAGCCTAGCCAATTTTGATGTCCATGTTCAAACTTCAACTCATGTAGAAGAACAGTAAACAACGTCATAGGGATTTCATGGACCAGAAACTAGCAAATGTGCTAGGTGACAATACGGACAGCGCTCCACGGTGGCTCATTATTCTCGACTTGCACGCTCCTGCTTCAACCACTGACGAGGTATCAAAAGCAAAAATCACCGATGAGGCTCCAGTGGCAAATGGCAACATAAGCAATCAAAGTAACTCGTTGCAGTGGAGACGGTGCTCTGCGATGCCTCACTATTCTTAGTATGGGTGCTCCTGCTCTAGTTGCTGACAAGGCATCAGAAGTGGAAGTTAGCGATGATGCTCCAGTGGCAAACGAAAATGATGGCCAAAAATCCAACTGGAAACCCGTCAACCAAGTTTGCCATTGATGACCAGAGATGTGTAGGCACCGACGATAAATGGCGACAAACCATCTGACGGATTGAAGTTCGTAGTAATAGAGGAAGATGAGTTGAATTTGCTTTTCACTTGAAAATTTCAGACTTCTCACACCTTTCTCAAGTTTAACAAACTTGGAGGTGAAAAGGTTGCTTTAAAGTACAAGGGCTAAGTGAGAGAGTTTGTGAGAGAATTAACTGGTTGAGTGAAACTGAACTCTCTCACATTTTTAGACTGCAACACAGAATTCTTTTCTGATTAAAAACTTAATGCAATAAAACTTAAACTTTGAAAAACCTTTATTAATAGCAAGAATCAATTCCAAAAGCTCAGATTCACACTTTATAAAGAGATATTCTTGTTAAGTTCACTTTAACTTAAAAAACACTTTTGTACTTATAGAGGAGAACTCCGATTTACTTAAGATCAATATAAGAATAGATTGAAATGAGTAAGAGTGAAGGAAGAGAAGCAAGACACTAGTATTTATACTGGTTCATCCCTACCACTTGCGGCTACGTCCAATACCTAGCAAATACTAAGATTTTCACTATATAAAAGTATTCTTTTTTATCAAGCCTCTCCAAGTTCTTACAAATAGCTTAACTAAGCTTTCAAGTGGCTTGCACAACACACAAGTTCACCACCAATACTCAACAATCAAAAATAGGATTTAAGTGTTTAATATAAGTGGGTAGATTTTGAAATCATACAAGGAGTGTATAAACACAGTTTTGCAGAACCTACAACACACCTACTAAGGATTTCAAAACTTTAAGAATAGAATGGGTAGAGGTGAGAGAGTTGTTCTTCATGTATGAGCTTTAGTCTTTCTTAGATCGTTCTCCAATGGTTCAACATTCTTTGTTTCAAGCTTGGAGCCTTTTATAGCTTGTGAAAAGTAACTGTCAAAGGCTCCCAGTGGTTATCTGTCCTTCTTATGACAAGTAGCCATTATTTTGTTGTTTATGCTAATTTAGCGCACTTTACTTAAGTTCTTTCTCAAGAACTCTCTCAAGCTTCATACCAGCTAACTTTCTAAGCAACTCTCTTGAGCTTGAAGTTTTTCAACACCTCTTGATCTTTGATTCCATCATCATCTTCATGTTTCATCTTGATAACTTGGATGATGAAAACTTCCTTTTAACTCTGATTTACTCTTCATTTGGTTTTTGTGGAGAATCTTCACATTCTTGAACTTTCTCACAATCTTCTTAAGATGAACTCTCTCAAGTTCTTCAAGAACTTTCTCAAGATGCACCTTGAACTCTCTCAAGTCAGAAATTGATTTTCTTAGCCCTCTTTAATCATCTAGAAAGCTTTCTTTTAATTGATTTAGTCTTGAAAAAGTTATTACTAACAAGAAAACTCCATGAATATCATGTTAGCACAATTAAGATGCTTAAGAGCAAATGTTCATAATTTTCAATGTAGTTGTTATCATCAAAACACAACTTGCAAACTTAGCCACCTTAGGTTTTTGGAGCTTACATTCTCCTCCTTTTAGATGATGACAAATTGATCTTCTTTACTTGCCCCAGGTTCATTAGCAAGCACATTCAGGTATGAGCCAAGAGAGATTGGTCCTCTCAAAGAGTCTAAATGCTCAAGAGTAGGCCCTGACCAGGAGGTGCCTTTGGGCTTGACTCCCTTTCAGTTCTTAGAGCAGTTGCATCATAAATTGGTGAGAATTTTCATTCATATCTTATAATTAATATTAAGATATATAAAATATTTGTTAGAGATTTGAAAGATATATGCAAGATATGAGAGGGATTAATTTTTAATAGGAGACTTGGAAAGTCTTTATTTTGATATGGAAAAAGATAATGATAGAGTGTGGGAATAGTTAATTATCATGAAAATTTTTGTGGGTTATATATACTTGTGTCGTTATATTAGGAAATTGATAGAGTTATGAGAATGAGTGAGAATAAATTGTGAGTAATGTTGCAGTAAATGGTTTGTAACTTTGTCATCAAAAGTTGCAATGGCAAAGGGTTTATAACTTTGTCTATAAAAGTTGTAATAGCAATGGGAGATGGTTTGCAGCTTTTCTATTCAAAACTTGTATTGTAATGTTATTCACAGTAGATTTAATCTCTTAAACATCATAATAGCAAACTGAAGCAAAACACAGACGTGAGAATTAAACATCAAGATAGCAAACTACATGCTCTAGATCGAAGGTCATCACTAGGACTTTTCCAACAAAACATAACCAAAAAAAGAAAGTAACAGTAAGAACAGAAAATTAAGAACACCAAAGGACCACAAATGCTTCATTCCACCCAAAAAAACAGCCTTCATATAATAGACATATAGAGTACCCTTCATATAGAGCAGCATCTCATCTTCAATCCTTTTTTATCTTCTCATCTCAGCTTGGTGGTTAACATCTCACTATCTGCCACAGAAATATATTCATTAGAAGGTCTTTTCGCATGAGTCAGATTGGGAAGACAACTTTTAGCTTGAGAACCGAGGCATATATTTCCATAACAAAATGGTTCCATCAAGTCCTACAAATGAAGTTAAACAAAGATGTTATATACAGAAGTTGATTGTTCAAATTTAATAATAAACATTATAAACACAGCAATGATTGAGAAATAGATGTTGAAAGAGCTTGCTTACAGAAGTTTATATTACAAACTATACACAACAAAGATGTTATATACAGAAGTTGAATTCATAAGCTACAGGGCTTGCTTACACAATGACAGTGACTGAGAAATGTGATTTGCTCAGCTTTGGTGTTTTGGATTTTGAGGTTTTAAAGTGAAAGGACCCCTTGTTTCCTAAATACAAATTTCTAGTTATGAAATGATAAGGTTGAAAGAGATTTTAGACTAATGCCTTTCACTTCCAGCTCTATCTTGTTTTAAAAACATGATAAATAGTTAGAGAAACATATAAAATAGATGCCTTGATAGGTCAGTCACTTGGAAAACAAAGTCAAAAGTGAACCAAAGCGGGTAAGCTATCATAAGAAATGAAAAGCATGTACCTATGTCCTGAATTCTAAATGGATAGATAAAACAAAATCTAAATGGATAAATCAGTCCATGACTATCATTTCAAATAGCGTCAATTCACAAGTCTTGAGCAATTGCAATTGTATCAAAGACACTAAACATAGGACATTGTATCAAAGACACTAAACATAGGACATGGGCACATGAGCTAACCCTTTGTAAAATACCATAGCAAAGAAGTTAGTTTCCACTTTTGCAGACCAAAACTTTACACCCTGCAGCTACATGTTTGCATTCTTTTCTTTTTAAAAAACGAAGTCTAAAATGAACCAAGGCGGGTAAGTCATCGTAAGACATGAAAAGCACGTGCCCATGTCCTGAATTTAAATACACATTTTGAATATGAAGAAATAAACACAATAAATTTTAAAGTCATGTTTTTTTTTTATTATCCACAGAATGCACATTTTTATGTCTTCCAAAATGTCAAATTTAAATATAACCAATATAAGTACCCTGTTATGGTCAATATAAAAACAACCAATTTGAGAAACTACACAGACACATGGATGAAAAATAGAGGACTAAATTAGTTCATAGTACCTGAATGCTTCAATCACGCTTTCCAAAGTAAACTACCATATTTATCTGTAAGAACCTGCAAAACCACAAAGCAGTGAATACATGAATTAAACAATAACACAATGGGGAAAACCGAAAAGTAGATCTTGAAATCGGAAATTTGAAAAATTAAAACATATTATTTTATACATTTAAGCAAGCAAGCAAACATTTAACAAAGATGAAAGTATTACATTAAAAGTGCTTTAATAAGAGATAGGAATTTAATAACATAATTTCTTAACCTGTATTCTAAACATACAGGTCTAGGACACAAGCCAAAGCACCCAAACCGACTTGGAGTTTATTGAATCAATTATAAGACTCTCCAATTTGCCAAACCCAAATGCATAATTTTTCTTCTACGTATGTAAACCAGCTTATAGCCAAAAAAGGAAGCTGGAAGGTGCTTCTATGTGGTTGAAAAATAACCATAGGTCGATGGTAGAAGCCTCCTTAAGCATCTTCCATATTCTCATTACATCCGACCGCTGACTTAGGTGAGCTTTCAAGCAGGAATGAGATAAATTAAGCAAAGTTTGGTGTCACGCTAATTGTGACCTGAACGATTGTAGTTCCTCCAACGAATCATAACATGCCACGTATTAAACTGGAATTTTTTGTCAACCAATTAAAAAACAAGACACATCCAAGTGCATGGAAACCATATGGTTCTATTCCAACTGCCATAGCACCCTATTATTCTCTCCATTTAATTTAAAAATTGCTAGTTTCTATCAAATCTAATCAGCTTTCAGCTTTTTATTCATTTCATCATCGCCATTTCTTCTCCTTCGCGGAGTATCCAAGAAACCAAACACACTCGGAGAGAAAGAAACCACTAGCCAGTAACCACGGACACTGGAGCATCAATTATCGCCATGAAAGTTCTGCTAAATCCAGAACCTTCTCTCTCCCCAGCGCACTCGATTTTCCCCGACAAACCTCAAAACTCCACTCGCTTTCAGGTTCAGCCATTTCCCAAACTCCGCGCCAAAGGTCGCCACCGTTGGATCGGGCGAAGGCTATCTTCGACGGCGAAAGCCACGTTGGATTCGGCCACCGTCGACCAATTCGGGATTCCGGAGTTCGACATTCGGAATCCGGCGTTGTCTTCCTCGTATCGCAGCCCGGCATTGCGGAAGCCAAACCAGACGGTGTTGGAAGCCCAAGCTAGGGTTTGCACTGGCCCCACGCAGACTCGACCACTCGACGAAGAACAAGCCTTTAAGGTGTTCGATACAATTCTCAGATCAGGTTCTTCTTTCTTTCATAGAATTTAAAGTCTTACATGCTGGTTTTGTAATCATAGGCTTTAATTGATTACTAATAGAAGTTAAATGTTTAAGAATCAAAAGCTTAAATCATTTTTACTAATGCTCAAACTCTAAAACTGCCTTTCACGATTGTCTTTAATCTTTAGTTAGGGGAGAACTCAAAGATGAAGAAGTTTCTAGAGCGCAACTTGGGGCGTTTTTTGCAGCGATGACAATCCGTGCGAATGCGTTTCCAGAAGCAACGCAATGGAGCGAAGGGGAAACGCGTGCAATGAAGACGTTCTGGCCACTTCTGGTTAGGGCGCTTCCGCCTGATGTAATATTCGTGGCAGATCCAGAAGGATCGATGATGGGGGTGGGAAGTTCGATTGGACCACGATATGTTGGCAATGACACTAGTGAAATGAGATTGGTTGGTGTTCTTAGGGAAGTGTTGGCTGGAGGCCATCTTGGATTTGAGGAAGTCCAAGGTGTGTTAAAGGAAGTTCTTCCCTTTGAAGAGGGAGGCGAAAAGCCACATGGAGTAAGTGAGGCATTGCTTTCCGCGTTTTTAATTGGTCAACGCATGAACAGGGAAAGTGACCGTGAACTAAAAGCATATTGCCTTGCATTTGATGATGAAATTGGTATAAAATTTAATCTGATTTGTTGATTTGATTCTGGTTCATGTTCTGTTACTTTCTAATTCTTCAGGGTTAGATTCCCTATTGTTAATGTTTTCGTAAGTTGATTCTCAGGCCCTCCTCCCGTTGCTGATGTCAGATCATTGACTCATTATGGTGAACCTTATGATGGTAACACACGCTTCTTCAGGAGTACATTATTTGTTGCTGCAGTTAGATCTTGCTATGGAGAATCTTGCTTACTCCATGGTGTAGACTGGATGGCACCTAAGGTGTGTCAATTTTTTATCAGTATTGGGTTTTTAGGTTGTTTTAGCAGCAAACTAAGATGCTTAATGATCATATTATTTTTGAAATTCTATCTTCAGAACTAAGAGTATATTACTGAAGTTAATTTTGTCCTTTGATATTGTATTGCATTCTTGGCACTATCTGCTTTCATATTTCGTATAGAGAATCATCTTTTATTTCTGGAGTAAACTGTTGTCGTTTGTTTTTCAGGGGGGTGTAACTGAAGAGCAGATGTTGAAGTTTATGGGGGCAAATATAAGCTTATCCCCTTTCAAGGCCAAGAAACTTCTCGAGGTCTTTTTGTTTCCTGCAAATATTTTGTAGCGCCACCTTAATGTTTTTCTCACTCTCTTCTTTTTGCCACTGTATATGATATGTTCATGCATTCTTCTTTCCAGGATGATGAAGTTAGTTTTGCTTATGTAAGTCAGCGTGAAGCTCGCCCATCTCTGTATGAGAATCTCACCAAATAATATTAGTCTAAGCCTTATTAACTTTATAACATAGAGGGGCTTTTATTGTCAAATGTTTTGATGTTTTTATTTTGAAATTTTCAAAATTTTGAAAGTTAATTTGATTTTGTAAAGAAGTCCTCTCCTGGTTATTCATCTACTTGTAGACATCTGGAATATTCTACTAAATTATAGGTTAAATTACACATTTAGTACCTATAGTTCCACTCTTTAAATTCGATATAGTCCCTATAATTAAAAATCATTTAAAAAAGTTCCTATAGTTTTGGAACAATGTAAAGCGGTCACTATTAGCTAAGTTTGCTTCCTATTTGGAGTGGAACTATAAGGACCAAATAGGGACCATATTACTTTATTTGAAAATTATAGGGACTATTTTGCATTGTTTGAAAACTATCCCGACTAAATGAGTAATTTAACCTAAATTAAATTGCTGCTTTGGGAAATGTTTTATTATGGTATTGATATCTATATGTATAAGTTATATCAGTAATATTGGAATGGAGTAGGTTAAACATGTTATTTTTTCTGCAGCTACTCTTTAATTAGGATAAGGGAGCACATAAAGAAACGCCCTCCCCTTGCAACAACTGAAAAGGTTCAGCAATATGTAAAGGTGGGATTCAGACTTAGTTTATCTATTGTTAATTGTCATTGATCTCAGTTTATTACAAGTTTTTATTTAATTTTTTAAAACCATCATTTCATCATCATAAGATACAAAAGGCTTGATGTTTAAAGTCTCAACAAATTTTAATTTCATCAGACAATAGTCTATTTGTTAATTTTAGATGTATCATAATTCATTATTTGTTAAAAAAATGCACAAATGATTTTACTATCATTCTATATTTCCTCAATAACGTAGACCATTTAGTTGCACATTCTATATGCCAGATTCAAAAGGTAAGAGAGTTTTATGTGCATATAAGTTGCTAAATAATTCAGTAAAATAATTTTGTGATAATTTTAGGGCAATTTAAGGTTTTTTAGAAGAATAATTTTGTGTAGAAGTAATACTTCAGTGAGTAATGAAGATGGAAGATTTCAGCCTAAGGAATGTTGACAATTTATACCATTTAAAAACTTAACTGTTATTTGATGTTGAAAATTATCAAAAGGGAGTTCTCGGTAAACACTAAAAAGTAAAAACTTTTGGTTGCTCAAAGGAAATAAAAGTACCAGGGCAACAGTTTCCTCCTTTGATACCTTGAGCTTACAATTTTTTCTTCTACATCACACATTGTACACTTATATTAAGATTAAATATTGGTTTCTTCACTTTTAGCTCATTTTTATTGAAAGTGTAAGGGTAATGGAACCAAGACTTACAACAATTTCGAAAATAAAAAGGAGGAAATAAAATTTTGATTAAATTATATAAAATTCTGTATTTTGACTGTAAACTTTAACAGAAGTGAATAGAAGAGACCACAAGTAGGTGAAAAGGTATTTTTGTTATCATGATTTCCTTCCTTTTTTTCTCTTTTTCTTTTTTGACATAAGTCACCATCCGTTTATATAGTTAAAACTGTATATTTTTGAACAGGCCAGTGGTAAGGAAGCTATTGTTGCTGGATTTTATCATGAAGGTTACGAGGAGCCATTGTTAATGCTCATGAAAAGAAGGGGTGTGCATTCTGGTTTGGTAGTGAAGGTTGGGATTTCACTTTCTATACAGCACAATCTGTGAACTTTTCTGATTATCTTTCTTTGTTTTTTTTTTGGCATAAACTGTTGGTTGTATTATAAATCGTTTTTCTTCTCTTATTAAAATTGGTTAAATCAACCTAATATAATATTAATATTGAAAGAGGCTTGACACATTAGCAAAATAGGCTTCAGGTAACCTTGATATGCTCATATTGTAGGGAGAGGAAGGTGCCCTCTCAATGACTACAAGATTGCGATCAGTTAGCACAACTAGGGGACTTCCTGTGAACTACTGTTCAGGGTTCCGTTCACTTGGTGTTTCATCCACATCTGAACTTGGTGGTATATATTTAGTCTCCTTCTTTTCTTCTATTATTTACGTGCTTAAATTATAATTTGTTATTGTTAGACTCACTATCACTAAGGTCTATTCGAGAAAGAAGAAAATAGGAGGGAGTGGAGCTGCACATGTGGGAAACAAGGATATGATGGAAATTGAAGGAACTATGCAGGCCATGATTCTGAACCATAATGGAATGCTAAGCTAGCTGAAGTTAGTGGGAAAGGAAGGGAATTCTGTTGAGAGGAGTGAGAATATAGAGGGGGAGGTGGGGAAGAGTGGGGCAGGCATGTTTTGAGTGAAAGTTTGGGAAGGAGGAACAGACCCCTCGAAGAGTTTGGGCTAATCTCTACCTTTTTTCTATTTTCTGCTATTTCTTCCCTTTGAGTGTAATCCCTATCTGAGCTGGTATCACACTGATATCAAGTTCAGATTAGTATCCAGTTTACCTTTTAATACAAACCAGTATATTTCTGATCCAGTTTTCTATCAGTCAGAATGTCCGGGTCTATAATTTTTCTTGTTTTTTACTTTTGTTTTTCTTTCCAATGCACATTGCAACACTGTCACTATGCCAATTTCTGTATAGCAAACTGATAATTTTGCCCTACATCATATCTTAGACTGAAACACAAAATATTGTTATTTCATATTGCAGGAGTGACCCGTCAAGGTTTTAGTTTTGAGGTCAATGCCAAGGACTATGGTTTCCAACCTACAGACACACCAAGAACTGATAGATCAGTAAAGTTCTCTAGATTTTGTGTTTTTATCCCTTTTTGTCCTGTTCTATCCAATATCTGGAACTTATTAGAAATATGCTTGCAATTCACTTTCTCTAATATTATGTTCAAAATTTTTCTGTTGTAAGGATTGCTTGTTCTTTATACAGAGCATTACTGCCTAGCCGGGTTCACCATATATGGGACAGTTCTAGGAACTATATAGGATTAATTTATAACAAAGCAACTTTTGGTCGTTAGTTGAAGCAGATTATGTGGCTAAAGGAGGATCTTGAAGGATAATGATTGAAGATAGAGAGGGAGAGAGCGAGAGAGAGAAGGGGGGGGGGGGGGAGAGAAGATTGAATCAATTAGATGAATCCTGATAGTCGCCCACTAAAAGCTTAAAATCCATATTCATGCCTATCCTCTTATGCATGTAAACCTGAAGAGATCTTGATTCCTATAGGAAGAGAAGCTCCCATTAGGATAAAAAACCTTAGAAAAGCCTTACTAAAATAAATTCCCAAATAATTGTTCGGATAACTACTTTAAATCTCTAACATCTATTCCTAAGTGTGATATACTAACTCTAATATTCTAATTACATCCTCTATAAAAGAAAAAACCTTTGTTCCTCCAATCCAATGTATATGCAATTTCTCTGAGAAATCAGAAGCCACTTGCTGATACCTGTTTTCTAGCATGTGATTTTCCAAGACTTCTTTTTAGTTTCCTGGTCATGCTATGCGGTAGATTAATAGATACCTTTCTTCTGGTCTCTAGATCTGTTGACTGCCTTTCATTATCAACTTACCGTTCATCATAGGCAACATTTGCTTTTACTTTCTGCTCAAGCATGTCCCTTTTCCACTGCATAAATTGCGTGTAACCATGTAAAGGAGTGTTAATAGATGTAAGGAATAGACTGAAATCGAACTGAGGAAAATTGTGATAAAAATATGTAGTGGTTCCAATATCTGATCCATTAAACTAGGGAAAACTCAAGTAAAAATATGTTATGGTTCCAATTTCTGAGCCATTATGGTGGTTCTGCTCAAGTCATTTTAATATTAATTATCTCTTCATGGGCTCTCATGAGGTCTTTTGTTGTGAGATCTACTTACTTTCAAACACAATGTTTGAATAGTATAATTTGTGTTACATAAACAATCTTTGCTCCTTGCATGTGTGTGTGCTGTTTTTCCCATGAACGAATGGAGGACCCCAAGTTGTTTTGAATTGTATACTTTGGTCTCATCTTTTTTTAATTCTTTGACTCAGTTTATTCTTTTGATGAGGCATTGGAATGTTAATGTGTTGTTAAACCATTATGTAATGTAATATCATCACACGTAGGAAGCCTCTCATATGTAGCCAGTTTTGGTATGGTGAGAGCTGAAGTTTTTTGACTGGCTTTTTTTTGAAACTTCAGGTCTCAAAGAATATTGAATTGGGTTTAGGAGCTCTCTGTGGAGAAAGGGGACCAGCATATGATCGAATTGTCTTAAATGCTGGAATGGTGGATCACTTGCTTGGAGTTGATGGTGCAGAAGACATATCTGTGGCCCTGGATAGAGCCAGAGAGGCCATTGATAGTGGTAATGCTCTGAAACGGCTCCTAAACTATATCAAGATCTCCCATAAAGTGGATTGAATTAGACCCAAGTAGTTGAGCATTGCAAATAACCTTTCATGTACAATGTGCTGGACAAGTGAGAGATGAAAGGGTGGGTTTCCCCTTCTCAATCCCAAACAAGGAAACTAAAATAAATAAATAAATAAAAGAATTGAAGAGAGATTGAAGGACTGATTATTTTTACCCATCAGTTTTGAGGTTTTGGTTACCTTTGTACATCATTCTCCAACATACTTGGAAACCATAAATAGCTGTGTTTGTAAGTACAATGACATACCAATAGTCAATTTTAGAAATTTTTGTGCACTGTTTTAGACGGTTATTTTAGCTAGATAGTGGAAGTGGAACATTTGTAATTAACTCCAAATTGTTAATAGAGAATTTGAAGCATTAATCATGAAAGTGTTATGGATCATATTTATTGTGTTAGATCATGGTGTGCAGTTGACCTTTTAAAAATATAGCATTTGATTTTGACAGTATCTTATCGTTTCGATTTAATGGAGTGTGTTAAATATTTTAGAAAAAAGATCATTATATAATTTTTTTAGAGGTGTATGTACTATTGATAAATGAGATAAAGTGATAAGAAAAAATAAATATGATGAATGGTATTAAGATGAGTATAAAAAAAATATATACTATTAATGGTAAGAATATTATGGATATTTTATTCAAAGGGAGCACAGTAAATTACTGAGTTTGCTTTTTCACTTGGCAAATAGTTATATGACATCAGATGCTGGTTTCCCATTTTAGACGAACCGAATTTGATGGATGGACAATATGGTTCTAGGAAAAGTTTAAAATGCTCTTAAAATATTTTTGAGCATAAATGTTTCATTTATTTTTATTATTAATTTGTAAAAATTTTACATTTATAGTTGAGATGTATTACTTATAATCTGATTAATAAGTTACACTTACAAATTGAGAGAGTAGACAACAATAATTATACAATTTTTTATTAGGTGAGATCGGTTATATAGATCAAACGACGTTATTATACCTTATCATAAATTAAGTCTTTAAAAATATAATTTAAATTTAAATCTTTAAATTGAGAAAGTGGACCTTTGCAAAAAAAAAAAAAGAGAGAGAGAAAATAAATTTTTTTTACCCGATATAATAAGTAGAATCAATAGAACATTGATGTTCAAAAATTTTTAGGAGTATTATGAATGTCTTCATGGTTCTAACATTACTGAATCCTTTAATCAATAAATTTTAATGTTAAGATCCTCAAATAATTTCGGAGTAAAGTTTAGGTCTCTCAGCTATATTCTTTTCCAGCTTTAAAACAAGGCTTGATCGATGTTTGAAATATACATTCAATTGATTGATTTATCAAAAGAAAAAGGAAAATAACTTAAATTTTAAAAGGGTTCCATCATTTTCTTTTCAACAAACCCTTATCATCCTGGGTGGATGAAAAATTCTTCCATATGTAAGATACACACACTTAAATCTCACCCCATAACGAGACCCACCCACGTGAGTGCATTTATCTATGCAAGAATTCCTCCAGGGTGATAACCTCAGCAAAACTTCACAAGAAAATTGGGGAGGGGAGGGGAGTGGAGAGGAGAGGGGACTCAGGATAAACCAATTTTTCCGTCTTTCACTCCTTTGCAAGTATTCTATTATGAGGGTGAGATGTGGGTTTGTTGAAAAATAGCATTACGTTCCTGTTAGATTTGGAGACTGGCTGCTATGGAGCCTGCAAGGCTGAGAACCTCAAATGATGGCTTATTCATCATCACTGTCAAGGGGCATGAATCTGTGATCCAGAAGTAAAAGTGCACTCTCTGGATGCCTTGTATAGATTAGAAAAAGTTAGAAATGGAAAACGAAAGGTTAGAAAGAAAAGTGAAGTCCACAAGCCATTTAATCAACATTACATTCATAAGCATCAAGAAATGAAAGCACTGGAAGCCTCGTTAACACATTGAAGTTTGTATTCTTCATTCCTTTTAACTGAGTACGGTACGGTACTTAAAAGTTAAAATTTATCAGCCATTATTGAAACCAAAGTTAGATTCGTGAGGAAAGATTCAATTACACAATCTTATATAATAGAAAGTGAAAATCTGCTCCAAAATTCCAATATGTTCAACTTCCTCCAAACAAAATACAAACCAATGGCATGCCACCTAAATGGCAGTTGAAGGTGCTGACAAGAGTTAGAGTATATGATACATGGATACGGATACAGATATCTAATACGATACGAATATGGTATAAAAATATAATATTTTTAAAAAAATTAAAATATGAGTATGGTAAGATACGATATTATATATAAAGGTATATACACATATAATTTCATAAAATATTAAAAATATATAAAACCATTATACAATAAAACATGTCACTTAAAATAACTCATTATTTATAATCTAAACAAAATCAAAAATAAAATAATCTCATCAAATACCAAATTCAAATAAAAATTAAATTATTTATTATATGTGGATAATAACTCTTTCTCAAACTCATTCTTAAGAGTTAGACTTATCTAAAGATTGAGATATCTATCGCAACTAAAATAAAAATTATTAAAAATTAAAAATTAAATCAAAAAATTAAATTAACTTGAAGATTAACAAATATATTACTAAATGTTAAAAACTTTTTTTATATAAAAACAATCATTTATCATTTTTTATAAGAAAAGAAACTTAGATAACAATTTACTCAGATTAATCTAACTACAAAAACACAAACAATAATATTCAACAAAAAAGAACATAAACAATAAATTTTATATTTTTTAATTGATAAATCTTTGAATCACTTAAAAGGTAGGATAAATTAGATAAAGAAATCAAAAGATTTCCATATCAGACAAAAGTCACTATTATCCAATGGTTAAAACAATACTTCTTGACTCAGTTTTCTTTCACCTGCTTCAAACTCCAACACCATGCACCAGATCAGATGCAACGGATAGTAGCAATTGACACGGCAAGGCAGAAAGCCGTAGAAGGAAGATGTATTGTTTCAGATGGAGTTGAAAATTTATTAAAAAAAAAAGATGGTACATTCTATCTCGTTCAGAACGTGTACCAACACCCGAAATGTACCGGACACCGGTACGGCGGCCTGAGAGCCGTACCGGTGCTTCATAGGTTAGGCCTAGGCAGTAACTAGAGAGTTGAGCACAAGAAGAAAATCACGGTGAAAAAGATGGTCAATGATCTAAATAAAAACTATTGGATATCCCTTCTAGCTTACTGGTTTGGCATCTTGAAAAAAAGTAACATTTGATCACAGCATGTTAGAAGAGAAAGTCATTATCGCCTCAGTCAAAGGAAATCTCCAGAAAATTACAAGGAATTAAATTAATTATATCAAATTAATGAAGAAAAAAGTTCAACATGCATTCTCAAAGGCATCTGTTAGAAGTCAGCATGGGTTGATAAATTAGTATTAAATTAATATTTCAAATGAATGTAGTTTCCTTTATAAAATAGGAAATATCGATTATAAGGTAAATAAAGAGCAAAGTAAAGCAAGACCTACCTCCATTATCATGGTCAAGCCTGCCCATGATTTATTTGGAAAAATGCCATGAGTCACGTACGCACTGATCTATGCTGCTCCATGAGCTGCCAAGACTTCATGAAAGATGAAAAATTTGTGAATAACTAAATTCATATCATGTAAGTTTCCTTCAAATGACCCCCTCCCCCAAACAAGAAAAAAATCTTGCCTATGAGAAAGAATATAGGGTAACAAGCAAACCATCCCCGTCTCCCAAGGCAAATTTACTCCATTGCTTTTGTTTTTGCTGATAAATATAAATACGAACGACCCTTTGTTAGTGCTAAAAAGGTATACTTTGTTATGCTGCTAATTTGATGATTTTGCTTCTATTATTAACATCAGCTAATAATATATATTTCTTTACACACACAGGTTTTGATGGACTTGGGGCCACCTATAAGCAAGGAACTCCAGCTTGTTTTTTTTTTTCAGAGTATCAAAAGGGTATTGGGGTGAATATGGATAACAGGGAGGATATTTTGAAATGACTAGCATTCCTCCAGAGGTTTGTCTTTCCATTACTTGTGTTACTGAATTTGCACGTGCTTATTGAGTCTCAAGCTGGGATTTCTTGCAAATTTTGGAATATGTAAAAATTTGGGCAAAGATTTATTGCTCCTAATGCCTGTCAAGTTCTTCAAATCACTGAGTGACTCGAATTAAAACATGGAGTGGTGGAAAAGTTGTTGAAAATAAACAAGGAATACACAACACATCAATATTAAGATGTCATTGACTGTAATGCTCCCAGTTTTGCATTATTATTTGTATATTGTTGGTGCCACATGTAATGTAATAAACTGAATTATTTTGCTGTGGTAAAATATTCTTTTGCACTTACTTCCCTCTTGTCTGGATGTAGGACCTTCTGATTTACTTGTAAAGTGTTCAAGCGCAATGTCAGACCTTCAATCTATGTTGTTACTACACTGCTGATGCTTTTCTTTGATTCTCACTTTCTTCTGCAGACAGTTGATGAGATCTATAAGGTTGCATCAATAAACTCAATCCAAATGTTCCAGCACAAATATTTGTGAGTTGGAGCTGAATGTTTTCTGTTATGATATTTTAATTTGGATTCATTATTTGTTCAAAGTATAATTTCAGTGCGTACTTCCCTCCTCTCCTTCCTCCTATGTTCTTCTTCCCTTCTCCCATTTTCTACCTTGCTCTACAGATGGGGATTATGGTCAATCCACCTAAATATGGGGGGATATTTCTTATGACCAATATGTTAGGGAAAGGTAATCATGCTATGACTAATTTGATAAATGTCAAGATATTTTTCCATTTAACTTCGTTTTCTATGTAGATCATTTTTGAACATGAGGCATCTAGCATTTCTCTCATCCCTTGCCAATTGTCCATAGGCATAAGAAAAGGTGGCCCCTTTAAGCAGTGAATTGACAATTGAACTATAATATGCAGCGAAAAAAAATACTTGAATCACTGAGAAGAAGAGCAAGGATAATATTAATGGATTCAACAGTTGCAGAAATGTTGTTTGTAATTCCAAAAGAATGTGATGTGTTCTTGTGTTTCTACAATGTCTGAATGTCTTGTGCTTGGTAACTCGATGGTGATTGGTTAAGTTTTGTTCAGGTGCCATGTATTCATTCTCTCAAATAAGTCTGCCACCAAGAGCAATAAAGGCTGCTAAACAAGATGGAAAGGTTCCAGACGTTTTCTTTTGTCTCAAGCTTTTGGAAGCCACAGACATATCAATTATCAACTGCTCTTGGTTCAGGATTTGGACATAACGAAGGTTAAATAGTAATACCTATATGATCTCTACTAAGGCTATAGGGCTTTGGGCCTTGCAAGGCCAAGCCCAATTACTTATAGGATAAGACCACTCATATCTTATAAAGGGATTGTTCCTCGCAAGGGAACCAATTATTGGCCAGCATACTAAACAAAGAAGGTGTTAGAAGTTTTCTACAGACACTTATTGTTATCAATCTGTCCCAACACTCTATTTGGTCTTTCTTGTGTATCGTGTGTGTGTATATATATATATACCTCTAAACTTAATAAATTTATTATTTTTGTGATTATTTTAATTAATTTGATCTTATTATTTGGTAATTTTATTTAATAAATTAATATATTATGGTAAAAAGCATCAACCAATGAGTCAAATTGAATAACAATAAGGGACAATGTGTAGCCCACGAATACCAAGAGAAGATGAAATTTTAAGAGGCAATACACTAGGATGGTTTGATGCTTTACTTGAGCCCAAAGATCATTAGATGGAGGGTGCAGCCAAAGTGCTCCACGGTAAACAAGTCAAAGGGGAATTTGTTATGGAAGAATTAAACTAAGGCAGCCAAGTGCGTTCACATGGGATTTCTTTCTATTTGGAACAGTTGAGGCATTTTGACATCTTGGAAGTCAGGCCGCGCCTTTGATACTTGTGAGCCCACAAGTTCGCAACCAAACAAAAGTGAAGTAAATAAAGGAAAAGGGCCAATGATATTGAAGTAGTTTGGCCCATTATAACTAATAGTGAAACGTGAGCATCACTGCACGTAAGTTATAAATAAGAAAGACATAAGCTGCCTAGGGAGGGATCCAGCGCCGTATACACCGCCGAGACAGAGAGCACGGAAGAATTGGCACAGAGGTAAGAGAAGAAGAGAACACGTACCAACTGAATTTTTATTTTATTTTCTTCTCCTTCCTATAATGAGCATGATAAATTTTTTTATGTTATTAGCTAATTTTATTATAAACTAAATTTTTTTAGGGGATTTTGATGTAACTTGAATCTATGAATATTTATATTTATTGAGTTAGCTTTTTTTATCTATGCAAGAGTTTATTATTATTCTTAATTTCTTTTGATATGTATCTTAGAATCACATCGGAAGAAAAACTCATTGGTTTGACATAGATAATAAACTCTATAAATATATAATCGAAATGTGAGTAAAGATTTGTCTTGTGGAGATTGCATTGCTTAATCATGGATCTTAATGCATTGATTGATGCTTATTATTGCTATTGAAAAATAAGTAATATGTATTTTTTAATATGTTTAGTATAACTTAGAAGAGAATATTAAATAATTTAAGATTACCATTCCTTACATGAGATGATTAAAATTGGATTATCAATTAATCAAGTTAAAAAAACTAGTTCAAGTGAAATCAAAATATCATAGTTTAATTGATATTGTTTCGTCTCTTATTAGTTTTTTTGCTTTGTTTGAATTCAATTAATTAGTTTTAGGTTTCTTTAGTTTCAATTTAACTAAAATTTCTTTCGATAGTTTAAATAATAATAGAGTTATTATAATTTTAGTAATTAGTAAACGCTCTCTGAGGGAAAGATATTTGATTCACTACTTTATTACTTAATCAATTTCGTACACTTGTGAATTTCCCTATCATCCCCTAAGACACACTCATTGATATAAATACAATAATCCTAGGGTAAGGATATTTTCTCACTTTCTACTAACTTGCACCTTAGCTTACTTGAGTGTTGGAGTGTCTTGCAGGTACCCAACCCCTTTCCTACAACACTTGAAGGAAGCTACTACTACAATGAGGATGATTTTGTCCAAGGAACTTGTCATCACCTATTGCAACTAGATAGAGCATTGGTGCCATTTGTGAGAAATTTGTAAACTGTTATTCCCACCTTCTTCTTGGCTAACACACATAGAAAAATGACCACTCACCATGAACAACTGTGTCATGGGGTGGAGGCCTTCATGACAACGAACCAAGCTTGCGATAGGCCATCCCTATTTCCTGCATACGATCTATGATCGAGAGGGTAGAGCATGTCGTTTAGGAGCTTCCACTAGTCCTCTTTCCAGCTCCTCAACTCCCAGGGATAGGAACCTCAGTATGTTGATACCTTATAAACCAGGAGGTCTTTGAGATGTTTGCACAACAATAACAACAAATTGTTGATCTCCTTTGCGAAGTGAATCGTGAACACGTGGCTAAAAATAATGTAGAAGCTTGTGGGGATCCCGGAGCACGAGTTGAGAAAAAAAACCCAAGCTAATACAATAAGGATGATTTTAGAATTACATCCAAAAGTCTTGGGACAACAAATCCTTGCGGTATTAGAGAAAAGGTTAAAGAAAGAGTAGCTACAGCCTGCGACAATGGACACCCTCCCTTTGGTGATCACTCACCACCTAGAGAGCTTGTCTGACGTTAGAGAAAGGACTCCCCTCAAAGGGAAGACAAATGTGACAATGAAGTCTTGAAAACTATTAACACTATTTTAAGTGGTTTTGCTAGTGGTGTGCATACGAGGTCTACCAGAAGGAGACATTTGAGGGTAGTGTTTGGTGTGGCATCGTGACCTATTAGCAAAAGAGTAATAGAGGTTGCTAAACAAGATGGAAAGGTTCCAGACGTTTTCTTTTGTCTTAAGCTTTTAGAAGACACAGGTATATCAATTATCAACTATTCTTCATTCAGGATTTGGACATAACAAAGGCTAAATAGTAATACCTATATGATCTGTACTAGGGCTTTTGGCCTTGCAAGGCCAAGCCCAATTACTTATGGGATAAGATCACTCATATCCTACAAAAGGAATGTTCCCCATAAGGGAACCAATTATTGGCCAGCACACTAAACACGGAAAATGCTAGAAAGTTTTCTATAGACACTTATTGTGATTAATCTGCCCCAACACTCTATTTGGCCCCTGTTGTGTATCATATATATATATATACAAATCTCTGAACTTAATAAATTTACTAATTAATTTTGTGATTATTTTAATTAATTTGATCTTATTATTTGACAATTTTATTTTATAAATCAATATGTTGTAGTAAAAAGCATCAGCCAAGAGTCAAATTGAATAACAATAAAGGACAATGTGTGCCCCACGAATACTAAGAGAAGATGAAATTTTAAGAGGCAATACACTAAGATGGTTTGATGCTTTACTTGAGCCCAAAGATCATTAGATAGAGGGTGCAACCAAAATGCTCCATGGTAAACAAGTCAAATATAAATTTTCTTCTTAGCTAACACACATAGAAAAATAGCCATTAACCATGAACAACTCTAAGATGGGGCGAAGTCCTCCATGATAGCGAGCCAAGCTCGCGATATGCCATCCCCCATTCCCCGTGTACAATCTATGATCGAGAGGGTAGAGCACGTCATTCAAGAGCTTCCACTAGTCCTCTTTCCAACTCCTCAACTCCTAGGAACAGGAACCTCAATATGTCGGGACCCTACAAACCAAGAGGTCTTTGAGATGTTTGCACAACAACAACAAAAAATTGTTGATCTCCTTTGCATGGTGAATTGTGAACACATGGCTGAAAACAATGTAGAAGCTTGCGTAGATCCTAGAACACGGGTTAAAAAAAACCCAAGCTGACCTGAAATTGTAAAGAAGGCAAGAATCTTCAGCGACTTCAGGCCCTTCGCAATTATGCAAGGCCTATTACCATTTCAGTCATCCATTTTCTGACTACATTATGGGAGTTGTGCTGCCAAAGGGTTTTAAGCCCCCTCCTATCGAGGCATATGATGTGTCTATGGACTCTTAGGAGCACTTGGACGTATTTATGTCATTCATGCAGCTCATAAGGGGCATCGACCTTATAATGTGCCACGCCTTCCCTTATACCCTTAAGAAGGCTGCCGTCAAGTAGTTTTTTTTCCTTTCCCCTAGATCTATAAATGATTTTGACGAGTTGGCCATGAGCTTTATAACTCATTTTACCACGAGTAAAGCTCAGCCCAATATCTCGACTAGTTTCCTTAAGTTCAGATAAGGCAAGGAGGTATCACTTAAGGATTACATGACCAGGTTAAATAAAAACTCGCTTGAGATATCATGGGTGGATTCTGTCCTAGGGAGCTCACCAAATCATTAACCGAGAAGCCACCTTAGGACATAAATGAGCTAAAAATTTGTTATGAAAAGTACATTAACATGGAGGAGGTCTTAAGGGCAAATAGTAAGGCCTACAAAGAAGTTGAGGCATCCTTGAAGAAGGAGAAGAAGCCAAAGTAGAAGGGTCCTAAGAACGACTTAAGTGGAGCACCACAAGGAAAATTTGATGAGTACTCCCCCTCCCCAAGCCAAGGACCCTACGACCACGAGGACGGGTGGACAAGTCCAAGTGTTGCAACTATTACCACGCTTATGGACACAGTACGATAGATTGCGTTGACCTTTGAGATGCCACAAAGACTCTAATACAACAAGGATGACTTCAGAATTATATCCAAAAGCCCTGAGACGTTGAATCCTTGTGGTATCAGAGGAAAGGTTAAAGAAAGAGTAGCTACAACCTGCGACAACAGACGCCCTCCCTTGGTGATCACTCACCACTTAGAGAGCGTGTATGATGTTAGAGAGATGACACCACCCAGATGGAAGATAGATGTGATAATGAAGTCATGAGAACTATTAACACTGTTTCATGTGGTTTTACTAGCGGTGGGCATACGAGGTCTTCCAGAAGGAGGCATTTGAGGGTAGTGTTTGGTGTGGCATCGCGACCTATCAACAAAAGAGTAAGCAGGGCTCGGAGCACATCGGCGATCATCCTCATGGAGGAAGATGCTAAAGGAGTAATCCTAGTCCAGAATGATCCTATGGTCATTTCAGGAATTATGGCTAATGCGAGGGTGAAAAGGATATTTGTGGACTAAGGGAGTTTGACTGACATTTTGTTCATAGACTCTTTCAAAATCCTCGGGCTCCTCTTATTTAACTTTAAACCCTTTGACTTTAACCTAATAGGGTTTGTAGGAGGCAAGGTGTGACCTGAAGGATACATAGAATTGTACCTTACCCTGGCAGAGACCTCTGTGGAGAAGATGGAGAACCTTGTAGAGAAAAGGGTGAAAGTCAAATTCTTGGTGGTCAATTGCCCATATGCTTACAATGTCAGTGTCCACAAATCACCTCGCAATGAAATTATTTAGGGATGACGGTGAGGTGGTTATGGTGAGAATGGATCAACCAGTAGCACAGAGCTACTATAGTTCCTACTTGGATCTGCTAGAGTTAGCGTCCTATTTCGGGCAAATGGCTTCACCACCTTAGGGGAAAGATTCACAATTGTGATGATGGCAGAGCTTGATGTCTAGAGTGATGTCAAGGAGAAAAGGACACAGCGTGATGGCCAGCTAATTGAAGTCCAACTCAGACTAAGGCCTAACCAGGTCATTAAGATTATAGTGGGCCTCTTTGAGCTGAAGCAAAGGAGATTAATAGAGTTCTGCAGTAGAACAAAAATCTTTTTGCTTGGACAATGACTGATATGCCCAGCCTTGATCCTAACTTCATCTGCTATTAATTATTAGTCTTCCCTAATGCCAAATCAGTGTTGTAGAGGAAAAGAAAGGTGATGTCCTTTGGATTGAAAAATGTAGGAGCCACCTACCAAAGGATGATAGGCAAAGTCTTTGAGGAAAAGATTGGGAATGTAATGGAGGTGTATATTAATGATAAGACAGTCAAGACCCTAACCATAGAATACCATGTGTCCAACCTCGGAGAAGTTTTTACGCAGCTAAGGATGTACAACATGAGGTTGAATATAGAAAAATGTATGTTTGGGGTCCAAGTTATGAAATTCCTAGGGTTCATGCTAATTCATAGAGGGATTGAAGCTAATGCAGACAAATGTTATGTCATCAACAACATGTAGAGCCCTAACACCATAAAAGAAATCTAATAGCTCATGGGCTGGATAGTAGCACTTACTAGGTTTTGTGTCCAAGTCAACATAAAAGGACTTACCTTTCTTCATGCTTCTAAAGAAGAGAAGCAACTTTACGTGGACTTCGAAATGCGAGGAGGCCTTTCAAAATTTGAAACTTACACTTATCACACGCCTTATTTTGACTAAACCTGAGGACGAAAAAATTTTTAACCTTTACCTTTCAATTAGTGAAGAGATGGTTGATGATCACATATTTGATATATTAATAAGCTTTCATTCTTAGTCATTTACACTCTCTATGTACTTAATTAATTGAGTTTTATTATGTTTTGTAAGTTTGGACTCAAATTGGACTTAATTGAATTTTTTAGCATGATTCATATCTTACATTGTTTCTGTATTTGGGCTATATCTTGGGCTATAGGTAGTCTTTGGAGGTGATTCTAGTGGCATTTGAAAGATATGAGAGAGCTATATAACTTTCATGAATACCTCAAAGGCCTAATCACACGAGTAGATAACTCAAATTGGGATTGAATCAAGAACTAGAGTGCTGTTCTTGACAGCTTGACCTATGTGTACTGTTCATACCATTGTTTGGGCTAAAAGTTGTCAAATGAGCTGAAATTTGGATTTTAAATAGCTAAGACTACAACTTTCATGTTGAACACTTTTCCAGAATCGGACTCCTTGAAGGTGATATTAGGCTTGGAAGTCAGAACAGAGGAGTTGTGACTGGGCCTAGGTAGTGCAGTAATTTGAACATATCTGGAGTTATAGAAATGATATTGGACTCAAACTAAAGCCATTTGAAAGCTAAGATCTAGGCCTACAGCTTTCATGAAGACCACTTGGTTCAAAAATGACGAATGCAATTACGTCAGAGCTGCATGATTTCAGAGACAAGGAATCTCCATAATTTCCCACTCACCTAAAGTCATTTGGCATTTTCCACTCATTTTCCACTCATCCACCCACTAATGACTAACCCCCCTTGTCATTTTGTATCTCTAATCCTCTATAAAAGGGGACCTTGGTAGATCATTAAGGGTATTAGGTGTTAGTTACCAAAATGATGCCATTTTGTTACTAGGTTTTCTTGTAGTAATTTTCCTTTGTTCTAAATTAAAGTCATGTTCTTCTTCTTCTTCTTCTCTCTTTCTTTCTTATTATCTATGAGTAACTAAGTTTCATTTTACTTGGGTGAAAGGGTGAAGCTCTTGGTAATAAAATAAGGTTAGATTTATTCTTCTCTTGTGCTTAAATGATTTATATTTTCTAATAACTATTATACGTATTATAATTTGTTTCTTATAATTTAGAAACCATCTTTGTAAAGAGGAGTTCTTGATTTGTTGTAGACAAAATATTGACACAATGAATGCTTTAACCTATTTATAAGTGGTGGTAATATTTTTAGGAAACATAATATAATTACGTATATTATTTTAATTGGACTTTTAATGTTGTATTTTCCTATTGGAACCTCCATGTTGCGAGGATTCTAATTGAGTTATAAAAGGAATTAATCTTACCTTTATTTTATTTACCAAGAGTGAATCTTTTCACCTAAGTAAATAATTTTAATCATAGTAACAAAATATTCACTTTACCTTAATTAATATTCAACAATTCCCTGTCGATCGACCTCGGACTCCCGATAAATTTTATTACTTGAGACAACCTGCACTTGGGTTTGCAAATGCGACAATTGAAAATTGTGCATCAAGTTTTTGGCACCGTTGCCGGGGACTTGATTTGAAGACTGAATTTCTGGTGTAAAAATTTTGTATATATACTAACATACTAACTAGTGGGGGAACCTCTCCCTAATTTCTCTATAATCTTTAATCATTAATGAAATAATCTTTCTTCTTCTTTCCTCTCTCGCTGGAGCAAAAAATCAGCTTGCCGATTCTCCAGTTTTCATATTTTAAATTTACTTTTTACACTTTATTTTCTGCATTTTAATTTCTGTACATGGGGGGGTAATTCTCCATTTTATTTTTTTTGTACATTTTAACTTAGTGGGGGTAACTCTCCTTTACTTTTTTTTTTGTACTTTATTTTTTGTATTTATTTTCTCATGTTTTTTTTGTTATTTATTTTTTGTCATTTTTTTTGTTTACTAACTTACTAACTCTCTTACTAACTATCTAACTTTTTACTTTATCACTATCTAACTTTTTACTTTTTCTCGCTTCTAACATTTTAATTTATCTGTATACTAACCTTTTAATTTTTATGCTTTTTAACTTATTTGGTGGTTGGTTTATACCACACCTTTGTTAATATTTATTTACTAAGTGTTAATATATATTTGGTGGTTGGTTTATACCACACCTTTGTTAATATTTAATGGACGATTTATACTGCTAGCTTGTACATTTTATTTTATACTGTAAGTTACTTGTTTATACTTAATTGGTATCGTGATTTAAATTCTGGTCATTTGGTTAGAGTTAATCCAGGTACTTTACATATTGATTTGTTTGAATCACAATCACACACATTAAGCACAATGGTTGAAAACAAAAGTGTACATGATGAACATGAAAATCAACTGTTGCGAACCATGTGTGAGTATTTGCAACCATCTCAAAATTCTAGTCCATCATGTTTTATCTTTCCACTCAATGCTAATAATTTTAGATTCAAGTCAGGTATGATCTCTTTACTTCCTAATTTCCATGGTTTAGAATCTGAAAGCCCATATTTACATCTAAAAGAATTTGAAGAAGTATGTATTGCATTTCATGATCAAACTTGCACTGAAGAGGTTGTTAAGCTTAAATTGTTTCTTTTTTCTTTGAAAGATAAAGCAAAAACTTGGCTTAACACTTTGAAACCAAGATCAATTGGCACATGGCAAGAAATGCAATGTGAGTTTTTGAAGAAATTTTTTCCAACACATAAAGCCAATGCTTTGAAAAGACAAATCCAAATTTTTTTCCAAAATTCAAATGAAGCATATTTTTAAAGTTGAGAACATTTTAAAGATTTGTTGAATTCTTGCCCATATCATGGTTTTGAAAAATGGCGCACTATAAGCTTCTTTTATGAAGGGTTTACACCTGAAACTAAGCAATTTGTGGAAACAATGTGCAATGGTGAATTTCTTAATAAAGAACCTGATGAAACTTTAGATTATTTAGACCATTTGGCTGAAAATTCTCAATCTTGGCATGGTACTAATCCTTCTAAAAATTCAATTAGATCAAACTTACAAATGCTAGTAAAGGAAAATATCATCTTAGTCAAGAAGAAGATCTGAATGCTAGGTTTGCTAGTTTGGCTAGAAAGGTTGAAGCCATGGAATCCAGAAAGTAAAAGAAATCAAATCAGGCAAAATGAATAAATTGGTGGCATTTGTGATGAATTAGGACACTCAACAAATGAATGTCCAAAAATTTCTGTTTTTAAAGAAGTTGTGCATGAGCAAGTAAATGCAATGAATAATTTTAAAAATCTATTCACTTCTTCTTTTTCAGATACATACAATCCGGGATGGAGAAATCACCCGAACTTTAGTTGGAGGAATAGTAACCAGCCACAATTCATGCAACCACCACCTCCTCAGGCACAATAAGATTCTCAAAATCCTCAAGGATATGCACCCTATGTCCCACCATATAGGAAAAACCTTAAAGGAACATTACATGCATTCATGGAAAAATAAGAGGCCATCAATAACCACAACAATCAAGCCATGATTGACATAAAAGACACTCTTGCTAAACTTTCTTCTGCACTTGCCATTCATAAGAAAGGAAAGTTTCCCTCTCAACCTCAACCAAATCCCAAGGGTCAGTTTAGCTTAAATGAGGGTAGTTCAGAAAGTCAAAAAATAGATCAAGTCAACTCAGTGATAACTCTTAGGAGTGGAAAGGTTGTTGAAAAATAAATTCCTGAACTTTTTGAGAAAGATGTTGAGTCAATTTCCAAAGATGAGGAAGAAGTTGATAAGCCACCTAGTCAAAAGGAGATCAAACCCTCGTCTTTACCCTCATTTCCTCAAGCATTAAACAATTCAAGTAAAGTGAATCATAATAGTGATATTTTTGAAATCTTTAAACAAGTGAAGGTCAATATTCCTCTGTTAGATGCTATCAAGCAGATTTTCTTGTTATGCCAAATTTTTGAAAAACTTGTGCACTGTTAAAAGCAAACATAATGTGAAAAAGAATGTATTTTTGACTGAACAGGTAAGCTCCATTATTCAAAACAATAATGAGTTTAAATATAAAGACCCTAATTGTCCTACAGTTTCATGCATTATTAGTGAACATAAAATTGAACGAGCTTTACTTGATCTTGGTGCTAGTGTTAATTTGCTTCCATATTCAGTTTATCAGCAACTCAACCTTGGTGAGTTAAAACCAACTTCTATAACTCTTCTACTTGCTGATAGATCAATTAAAATTCCAAAAGAAATAGTAGAAGATGTGTTGGTACAAGTTGATAAATTCATATATCCTGTGGATTTTATTGTCTTGGAAACTGAACCTATGGTTGATAGTTCTAAGTCAGTTCCTATTATTTTGGGTCGCCCATTTTTAGCAACATCTAATGCTTTGATAAATTGCAGAAATGGAGTGGTGAAGCTAACTTTTGGAAATATGACACTGGAGCTTAATGTTTTCAACATGTGCAAGCAACCACAAGAAGTTTATGATGAAAAGGAAGAGATTGAAGGGATTGAGGCCATTATAGATGATCATCTTCAAATCAGGAGTTCTTCTAACCCATTAGAAATCTGTTTAATTAATTCATTTGATTCAGCTACATAATTAGATGATGATGTTTCTGAAATATGCTCTTTGCTTGACTGTACACAGGAAATGGAATACAAAGGAAGAAAGTCAAGATTCAAAGAGCTAAAATTCATGAATGATGATGCCCATGAAGAAGTACCCACACTGGAACTAAAGCCATTACCTGATTGGTTGAAGTACACATTTTTGGGAGAAGAACAAAGCTCTCCAGTGGTAATTTCCTCATCCCTGACCAAAGAACAAGAAGGTAAGTTGATAGAAGTACTTAAAAGGTATAAAAATGTAATTGGATGGACATTAAAGGATATAAAAGGTATTAATCCATTAATTTGTACACATAGAATACATTTAGAGGATAATGCTAAAACATCTCAACAACCTCAAAGAAGATTAAATCCATACATGAAAGAGGTAGATAGAGCTAAAGTTCTTAAATTACTTGATATTAGAATTATCTATCCTATCTCTGATAGCCAGTGGGTAAGCTCTACACAAGTTGTGCCTAAGAAATCTGGAATAACAGTGGTTGAAAATGAAAAAGGAGAATTAATACCTACCCGAGTCTCATCTAGTTGGCGTATATGTATTGATTTCGAGAAAATTGAATGCAACCACTAGGAAAACCATTTTCCATTGCCTTTTCTTGATCGTATTCTAGAAAGAGTAGCGGGACATCCCTACTATTGTTTTCTTGATGGTTATTCAAGGTATAATCAAATACCAATTGCATTATAGGATCAAGAAAAGACTACTTTTATGTGCCCCTTTAGCACTTTTGCATATAGAAGAATGCATTTTGGTCTTTATAATGCTCCGAAAACTTTCCAAAGATGCATGCTAAGTATTTTTAGTGATATGATTGAGCATTATTTAGAGGTTTTCATGGATGATCTGACAGTTTTTGGAAATTCTTTTGAAAATTATCTTGATAATTTGGAAAAAGTTCTTAAAAGATGCGAAGAAAAAGGATTTGTGTTAAATTGGGAAAAATGTCATTACATGGTTACCTCAGGAATAGTGTTAGGTCATGTGATATCTTCTAAAGGAATTGAAGTTGATAAGGCCAAAGTTGAATTAATTGCTCATTTGCCTTTCCCAAAAACAGTCAGAGAAGTTCGTTTCTTTTTAGGACATGCAGGATTTTACAGAAGATTTGTAAAGGACTTTAGTGCCATATCTAGACCTTTATGTAATCTTCTAACAAAAGATACACCATTTGATTGGACTTAAGATTATCAAAAATCTTTTGAAAAATTAATCGGTCTTTTGACTTCTGCTCCTATCATGCAATCTCCTGACTGGTCTTTGCCTTTTGAATTGATGTGTGATGCTAGTGATTTTGTTGTTGACGCTGTTTTAGGCCAAAGAAAGGAAGGTAAGCCTCATGTAATTTATTACGCAAGTCAAACTTTGAATAGTGTACAAATGAATTACACCACTACTGAAAAAGAACTACTTGCTGTAATTTTTGCATTGGACAAATTTTGAGCTTATTTAATTGGTTCGTCCACTGTTGTTTTCACTGATCATGTTGCTGTTAGATATTTAATGTCTAAACAGGATGCCAAACCTAGGTTGATACGGTGGATCTTGTTGCTTCAAGAATTTAACATCATAATAAAAGACAAGAAAGGAGCCAAAAATATTGTTGCAGATCATTTGTCAAGGCTGACAACATGCTCATCTTTTGATAGCACACCTATCAATGATTCTTTTCCTGATAAATTTTTATTTTCTGTCAATTCCATGTCTTGGTTTGCTAACATTATCAATTTTCTTATAACAGGTAAGATGCTACCTCAGTGGACACACCAAGACAGAAAAAAGTTTTTGATTGAGGTGAAAATTTTCTTTTGGGATGACCCATATTTGTTCAAATATTGTCCCAATCAAATCTTTCAGAGATGTGTACCTGACAATGAGGTAAGTAATGTCATTAAATTTTATCATTCAGAAGCATGTGGAAGCCATTTTTCTTCAAAGAAAACAGCTTCAAAAATCTTGCAGTGTGGATTTTATTGGCCCACTTTATTCAAGGATAGTTATACTTTTTGCAAAAGTTGTGAAAGTTGTCAAAAATTAGGGTCCATTTCTAAAAGAAATATGATGCCTTTGAACCCTATCCTTGTCATTGAAATTTTTGATTGTTGGGGAATTGATTTCATGGGTCCATTTCCATCATCTTTTAGATTTGTGTACATTTTGGTTACAGTTGATTATGTCTCAAAATGGATTGAGGCAATTCCATGTCGGCACAATGATCATAAAACTGTTCTAAAATTTTTAAAAGAAAATGTTTTGAGTCGATTTGGAATTCCTCGAGCTATCATCAGTGATGGGGGAACACATTTTTGTAATAAACCATTTGAATCCTTAATGAAAAAATATTGCATTACCCACAAAATTGCAACCCCTTATCATCCTCAGCCAAGTGGACAAGTTGAATTAGCAAATAGGGAGATTAAACAAATTTTAGAAAAAATGGTTAACCCAAATCGTAAAGATTGGTCTTTAAGACTAAACGATGCACTTTGGGCTTACCGTACTGCTTTTAAAACATCTTTGGGCATGTCTCCCTATCGGTTAGTTTATGGAAAACCTTATCATTTGCCTGTCGAATTGGAGCATAAAACATTTTGGGCCATTAAAGCTTTCAACTTAAGTCTTGATGATGCTTCCAAGTTACGCAAATTGCAATTGAATGAACTTGAGGAATTAAGAAATGATGCATATGAAAACTCAAAGATTTATAAAGTTAGAACAAAAGCTTTTCATGACAAATCAATTTTGAGAAAAAATTTTGAAATTGGTCAAAAAGTTCTGCTTTATAATTCTCGTCTTCATTTATTCCCTGAAAAATTGAGATCTAGGTGGATTGGTCCTTATATTGTCAAACATGTGTATTCTTATAGGGCCATAGACATTGAGAATCCTAGGAATGGTATTGTATTTAAGGTCAATGGACAAAGACTCAAACCATTTCTGGAACATCAAGTTGTTGAGGTAGAATCCATTTCTCTTTCCAATCCTTATTATGAGTAGAATTTATTTTAATGTTGTTTCTTTCTTTTTGCCGTTCTTTGTGTTTCCGGTTAAATGGCGGATAATGGTACTCCGTGACTCTCAAGTTGGTTTGTTTTTCAGTTTCCCATAATAACTGATTTCTTCTCCTTTTAAAATGGATGTCATTCTCTCAAATCTAAGAAAACATTTTCCTTCTCTCCCTCTAAATGCTCTAACAAAAGTCTATGAAGTTAGGTGTGAAAGACTGAGATTGTTAATGTATAAGGGCATCCCAGAAGATATACGCTGAATAATCGAAGCAAAGGTTCATTTAGTTAGTGAATCTTCGATTCATTTGTCCCATACATACCGGTCTCGATAAAAGTTCATTTTCAAAAAGGAGAAGAGCAAAAAGAATGAAAGTTTGTTATAAGTGTGCACGATGGAATTGCAACACGCGATGTCACTCTTTGGGGATGGTTTCTGTAAATAGAGAAGATAAAATATTCTTCTTCAAGAATGGATTGAGTAAGGAGTCATTAGATAATATCTTATTAACTCTTGAGACGCATTCTTGTGGAGTTGTGCAGCGTGAACTTCTTAGTTTGTGGAATCTCTTCAAAGATGAACAAGAGCGTTATAGTCTTGGGAATCTGACTCAAAAAGATCCTATTTGCCAATTTATAAGAAAATTAGATGGGAAGCTTATCCTCGACTCATAGAAGGCATTTAAGCCGTTTCTGGACGTGAAACTAGAGGAAGATGTGAGCCATAATCACAACATGTATATACTATCTTGTATATCTTCAAAAAGAAAAAAAAAAAAAAAAAGAAAAAAGAAAAAAAATAAAAAAATGAAATAAATTAAATAAAATAAAAAAAAGGGCGAAACTTCGATTATACTTGGTCTTTAATTAGATTAGGAGCCCCTACCGTGGAGTGGGAGACCCGTCATTGACTCGGGTGGACCTTCGCACGCCGCCGGTCAGTAAATAAGGTTCGTGTGCCATGCTTTGTAGAGAGCCGCGCAAGCATTCCTGTGTTTTAACTAAAGGCTCGCTGGCCGATGGACGAAAGAAGCGTCCCGTGTTTGCATTCTCGCGTGACAATGTCTCTGAGCTGGATCCTGTGATTTAATGCCATGGGCACTTCAGCGACCTCTCACTGGCTGTGGTCGTTGGTGGTAGCTGTCAGATTTATGCACTTTAATTACTGGCGTCGTAGCTCAATCCAAAATATCCCACAAGCGAGAGGGAGAAGAATGCCCAGATTAGCTGAGCCGTCTTGGTATTACTGCACTCATGATATGCAGTATAAAGATCTGCCATGAAACCTGTACATAAAGGTATGTAATCATTTGTTATTATTATTTTATCTTTGTATGATTTTATTGAATTTTGATTTTGGACAGACAATCCTTTGGATGGGATCCTTCGGGGGTTTCTAGACTTCTTTACCCTGATGGTTTTCTTGAAGTAAAAAAAAAAAACAAAACAAAAAAATTATTATTATTATTATTTTTAAAATTTTAAACTTTTCTGACACCAGTCAACCTACCTGTATAGGAGCTATTATTACTTTTTCTATTCTCTTCCCTATTTAAACACTTTATTTTCTTCACTTTCCTGTAACTCATAATCATTCAAAGAGAGTGTGAGTGTAGAAATGGAGGGAGCTTCTTCTTCTGTTCGTAGATTTGCCAGTATCTGTGTATTTTGTGGGACAAGTTATGGGAATGATTTAGAGTTTGTAAACGCAGCAAGCACTGTTGGTAGAACACTTGCTGCGAGGAACATTCGTGTAGTATATGGGGGAGGTTGCCTTGGGTTAATGGGGGCTGTATCACTTTCTGCATTTGTAAGAGGTGGTCAAGTTTTAGGTGTCATTCTTGAACCTTTAACTCGAAGGAACATCGTTGGAAAGACAATTGGACTGGAAATTCAAGTATCATCTATGCATGGACGAATGAAAGTAATGCTTGAAAATTCTGATGCATTCATTGCCTTACCTGGTGGTTTTGGTACTTTGGAAGAAATTATTCAAATTGTCTCTTGGGCCCAACTGAACATCCATCATAAACCCGTAGGTTTGTTGAATGTTAATAATTTCTTTGATAATTTGTTATCTTTTGTTGACCATGCTGTGGAACAGAAATTTGTCACACCTTCTGCAAGACAACTCCTTATCTCTGCCTCCACTGTTGATGAGTTGATTGATAAATTAGAAGCTTTTGTTTATGAACCTGATTTAGTAACAGCTCAGATAGATTGGTTCGAAGGAAGCGATGAAGGAAGTGGTGAGGGAAGCAAAATGAAAAGAAAGCCAGCCAAGACACTCCAACTATTTAAACAATTACAAGCTTTAGTTTTATTTATCATACTTTGTTTTTGTTTAAATTTGTGTGAGGTTTTTCTTTTCAGTAATTGTAGCAGCAGGTAATATATTCTATCCTTTACCTATCTATGTTTTGACATTGAGGACAATGTTATGATCTGGTTGAGGGGAAGGATGATTGTAAAAAAAAAACCCCAAAAAAAAAATTAGGAAGTGTATTTGTTAATATGTTTATTATGTTTATATTAGAAAAAAAAAAAACTAAAAATAAAAAAAAAAAATAAAAAAAATAAAAAAAAAAGGAGTGTGTTTGTTAATATGTTTGTTGTTTTTGTCATCAATTTATTAACAACAAAAGTAATTAGGGATGGCAGAGTAAAGAGTAAATTATTTACTCTTGAGACGCATCAAAAATTGGTGGCAGAGTAAGGAGTAATTGGGGTAGTAACTAGTTTATATGGAAGTAGCAATTCAAATTCAGGAAAATTTGCATGATTGAGTAAATTGTCTTTTTTCTTAAAATTCACATGCTTGGTTATGGATTTGAATTGGTGGACTGAGAATGATAGAATTATGCCTTGTGAGATTTTGAGCCTATTGATGAATGGATTAAACATTTGTATCATTCTTTTCTTTCTTGTGTGAATTTCACTCATGGAATTGTTGCTCTAGAACTTGCTTTGATTCTTTTTGAGACTACATTTTCATATGCATACATGAATATGATTGAGACATTTTTCTTGAAATAGCTACTTTAATCAAATAGTCAGCCTTGTTTAGCAGTATGTTGTCTCAATATGATATCAAGCACTCTTATGACTTCTTGGAAATTCTCTGATTCCTGCCAACATAAAGCATTATAAATGACCTATTTCCCTTTGCTTAACCCTTTTGAGCTTATTTGACTATTCTTTGTTTCGAACTCATTATGTGCCTTAAATGAAAAACCATGTTCTTACTTGACCTTCGGGAATAAGAGAACATTAGTTTGTCATTCGATGAGTTTTTGAACAAGTGTGAGGGTATGTGTGCAGAATATTTAAAAAAAATGTGTATATATGATGTTCTTATTGTAAAAAAAAAATTAATAAAAAATCAATAAAAAAATGTAAAAAGAAGAGGGTCAACAAGGTAATAAAGGAAAGGAAAAGAATAGGTAAAGGGAATTTGTATTAAGTGGAGTTGGGATGAACTTTCATGCTTGTTAATTGAACTCAGCTCTCATACTCTTTTATTATCTGATATTTAACTTGTCATATCCATATTACCTCCTCCTTTACCTTGACCCCATTATAACCTTGAATAAAGTCCTCATGATTTGTGTGTGTATGTGTTCTGAGTAGTGGAGAAGTAGAAATAAGCAAGCTTATGGTAGTGCAATTTTCATGGGTTGAATTGAGTGAAATACCTACCTTTTAAACACTTGAGGGATTGAGAGTGAATCTTGTGAAAATCTATCATTCTTGACTCATGCTTTTCAATTGAAATATCATTGCTTGTTGATTTGAGATGTGAAGATATATTACTACATGAATGTTTTGATTACTTGAATGATTGATTGCTCTAAATTTTTAAATATTATTAGAAATTGAGTCTTTTAGAGTGTTTAGCTTTTGAGTCTGTTTTTTTTTTTTTTGTAAGTGATCTTATGTGTTTTGCTCAGGAGTACAAAAAGCTAAGTGTGGGAGAATTTGATGATCACATATTTGATACATTAATAAGCTTTCATTCTTAGTCATTTACACTCTCTATGTACTTAATTGATTGAGTTTTATTATATTTTGTAAGTTTGGACTCAAATTGGACTTAATTGAATTTTTCAGCATGATTCATATCTTATACTGTTTCTGTATTTGGGCCATATCTTGGGCTGTAGGAGGTCTTTGGAGGTGATTCTAGTGGCATTTGAAAGATAAGAGAGAGCTCTATAACTTTTATGAAGACCTCAAAGGCCTAATCACACGAGTAGATAACTCAAATTGGGATTGAATCAAGAACTAGAGTGCTGTTCTTGACAACTTAACCTATGTATACTGTTCATGCCATTGTTCAGGTTAAAAGTTGTCAAATGAGCTGAAATTTGGATTTTGAATACCTAAGACCCATATCTACAACTTTCATGTTGAACACTTTTCCAGAATCGGACTCCTTAAAAGTGATATTGGGCTTAGAAGTCAGAACAGAGGAGTTGTGACTGGGCCTGAGTAGTGTACAGTAATTTGAACGTATCTAGAGTTATAGAAATGATATTGGACTCAAACTAAAGCCATTTGAAAGCTAAGATCTAGGCCTACATCTTTTATGAGGACCACTTGGTTCAAAAATGACGAATGCAATGACTTCAAAGCTACATGATTTCAGAGATAAGGAATCTCGATAGTTTCCCACTCACCTAAAGTCATTTGACATTTTCCACTCATTTTCCACTCATCCACCCACTAATGACTCAGCTCCCTTGTCATTTTGTATCTCTAATCCTTTATAAAAGGGGGCCTTGGCAGATCATTGAGGGTGTTAGGTGTTAGTTACCAAAATGATGCCATTTTATTACTAGGTTTTCTTGTAGTAATTTTCCTTTATTCTAAATTAAAGTCATGTTCTTCTTCTTCTCCTTCTCTCTTTCTTTCTTCTTATCTATGAGTAACTAAGTTTCATTTTACTTGGGTGAAAGGGTGAAGCTCTTGGTAATAAAATAAGATTAGATTTATTCTTCTCTTGTGCTTAAATGATTTATATTTTCTAGTAATTATTATACGTATTATAATTTGTTTCTTATAATTTAGAAACTATCTTTGTAAAGAGGAGTTCTTAATTTGTTGTAGACAAAATATTGGTACAATGAATGCTTTAACCCATTTATAAGTGGTAGTAATATTTTTAGGAAACATAATATAATTACGTATATTATTTTAATTGGACTTTTAATGTTGTATTTTTTGATTGGAACCTCCATGTTGTGAGGATTCGAATTGAGTTATAAAAAGAATTAATCTTACCTTTATTTTATTTACCAAGAGTGAATCTTTTCACCCAAGTAAATAATTTTAATCGTAGTAACAAAAATATTCACTTCACCTTAATTAATCTTCAACAATTCCCTGTGGATCGACCTCGGACTCCCGAGAAATTTTATTACTTGAGACAACCTGCACTTGGGTTTGCAAATGCGATAATTAAAAATTGTGCATCAATGGTTTGTACGGTCCTAATTAGAGAAATAAAAGAAGGCTTAAAACTCGATTACTTTGTTAGTAAGATGTTACAAGGACCCGAACTCTATTATTAGAGGATAGAAAAGTTAGTTTTCCCTCTTCTTGTTTCAAACTAAGAGGTTGAGGCAGTATTTTCAATGTCATCCCGTAATAATAAAGACAGACCAACCAATAAGACAAGTGTTACATAGACTCGAGCTTGCAGGGAGAATGATAACGTGGTTCATGAAACTATTCGAATTTGGAATTGGGTGTGAACCCCGCCAAGCCATAACGGCATAAGCCCTGTCTAATTTTTTGGTGGAATTCACTCATTGTCGTGTGACGTCCATACCCTATATAGTCCACCTTACACTCTACTAGGAAAATCAGATAGGATAAAGTTTACCACATGTTTCTTACTTATTTTAACCATCTTTTACTTCAACTTTATTTGATCCTTTATCTAGTTCTTCAGATTACCTTAACCTTTAGATTCATTTTTATATTAAACTTTAAGTGTTACTAAGTGGCTTCCAGTACTCAAGAGAGGGGGTGAATTGAGTATAAAACTTTTTTGCAAAACCTCTTTTAATTAAAATGAATATCAAAAGCTTAATAAATAAATGCACAGAAGGAATGAGAAGAAGAAAAGAAACAATAAAGAACAGCAAAAAGTAAATGCGCAGTAAAATAAATTGCATAATATAAAGAGATTAGGGAAAAGAGAAGCAGGCACAGTATTTATCCTGATTCGACCACTAACCCACTTGTGGTCTACGTCTAGTCCTCGAAAGCCGAGATTTCACTAAGTATACAAGCTTCAATAGGTGCTTGCTACCGTTACAAAATAGAGCACTTTTCACACACAGGGGACACTCTACCCTTGTGCTAAAGTCTCACCGCTAGGATACCTCACCCTTATATAAACCTTGAGGATACCTCACCTCGATACAAAATATTAGAAAATAGATGAAGAGAAACTCTCACTCGAGTAAGTAATACAAATTGAAGCACTATAGAGCTCTCTAACAATATCTCGAGAATTTTATCAAAAGAGCACGAGAGAAAAAAAGAGAAATTATGCAAGCAAAGATTTTTAGCACGCCTTAAAATAAATTCAAGGATTGGTGGTTTCAAATGAGAGAGAAGGTCTCTATTTATAGAGCCTTTGATCAGAAAAAAACACTGAGGAAATGAATGCATAATAAATGCAAAATACGTTTGAGTATCAAATTCAAAATTTAAAACCAGAAACTCGTGGCTATTCAAATACCTTATTATTGTATTCGAATACCTCTAAGGTTATTCGAATGCCTCTATTTAAAAACATGATAAACACCTTTAGAAAACAGATTAGGTGATTTCTGATTTTCACAAACTCTTTGATCAAATTAAAACCTTAATTTAGTTTATAAGAAAACATGTTTTTAGATCTTTTGACTTAAACCCTGAGATATCCTATGAGAGCTCTGTACAAGAGAGATCCTAAGTCCTAAAGCTAAACTTGAAGAACTTGAACTTGATCTCTTCATTATCTTCATATTTGTTATCATCAAAACTTATCATCAATGTTGCATGGTAATCACATTCTCCCCTTTTTGATGATGACAAACTATCATTGAGAAAAGCATTAGTTCATATAAATTGAAATTCAAAAAGATAGAGACTTACTCTCGAGGTAACAAAACAAGCATATTCTCCCCCTTTCTTTTGGAATCCAAGAGCCAGTATTAAATCTGTCTTTTCTCAAATAAGATTGATTATTTTTCTCCCCCTTTTGACATGATCAAAAATGAGGCAGTCATTCAATAAAGCATATTGATATGTATGAGATAAACAATAAAACAGTTTGTATGTGACAGCAGATGAAAGTAAAATACTCATTCTATTAAATATAAGTGGCCAATGGCATGTACAAATGTAATTAAAAGGCAATCAATACAATAAACAGCCAAGAGCAAAACACAAGCAACATATCCTACTACTAAGCAAGCCCTAGAAATAGGCATCAAGTGGTGGTGGAGGAGAGGCAGGGTCATTGCCAGACAGCAGAGCTCGAAGGGCAGCCTGTGCACGCTCAACACCAGCGATCCTGTCAAACAGAATAGTGAAGGTGTTCTCCATATAGGTTCTGTTATCCAACAGGGTAGCCAGGATTTGCTCATTCGTGACAGGAGCAGGAATATCAACAGCAGCAGCAGGAGTAGCAGGGTCGTTGTCTTCATCATCAACTTCCTCTGGGAGCACCCAGCCTTCATCGGTCCTGATTATCTTCATTTTGTTAAGGGTAAAGAACCCAAAAACGTGATGATGGGTTAGCGGTGTCGCTCGCTCGGTTTCCAGAATTTGTGGATACTTGCCTAAGAAGGCAGTGATGATTACGTCGTAGGGAAGTTCACACCGCTCTTTACCTCTTGCCTTCATCATGTGCTTCATAATGAAGACGGGCCAGTTAATCTGATGGCCTTGCTTTAGAATCCATAGCATAAACACGTCATCTTCACTCATGTAGGCGTAGTTCCCACCTCTAGGAGCGAGGATGTGGGCATAAGCATAGTGGAGGAGCCTGTCCTGGCTCTTCATCATGCCTCCTTTGACTCCTTTTTGAGTCGAAGGTAAAGCCAACCCAGGGCGAAGAACATCTTCAATTGCTCTGTTCTTGTCGAAGAGTTGGAGAAGTGAATCTTTGTCAGCAAAGTGGCCAGTGGACAGTAAGCGAAACATCTGAACCCAATCACCGGGTGTGATCACGATGTTTTGATCGCAGACACTGGAGTGTAGCTCCTGACCTTCAATCTTCATATTGCAGTAGAACATTTTAACAAGGTCGGGATACAAAGCAGTAGAGAAAGAGCAGAAGCGAAGTACGCATTGGTGGTTTAGCCGGTTTAGAAAGTCAAAACCACCTTCTCTTTCGAAGAACCCCAAGTCAAGGTACTTGGGATGCACCAAGTTGCGCTCTCGAAAGTGTGTAACTAAGCGCCCGAGTTGTTGCTCGTTGGAGCAAAGCCTTCGAAGGTCCAGTGGGTTATTGCATGGAGCTATTTTTGTACGAGGACGCTTAGAGCGAGATGAAGATGAGGCCATTGAAAGAAAACAAAGAAGGAAAAGGAGAAAGAAGGGGTGGAGACGGTGAGAAAGGGAGGTTTGAGGAAGAGGGATAACGAAGAGGTTTTGAAAAACTGAGAGAAAACAAAAAGGGCGTATTCGGATACACAGGTAGGGAGGGGGGTATTTTAAAGAATAACCAGAGGTATTTAAATATCAGGAGGAGGTATTCGAATACAGCATTTGGAAGAACTCAAGGGGCGCAGCCTTTAGGCAGAGGGTATTTGAATACCACATAAGGTATTCGAATAGATTACCAGAATGGGCTTGGCTGCCAAACGAAGGTATTCAAATGCTTTTAATGGTATTCGAATGCTCATGAAGTATTCGAATACTCCAGAGACAAACTGATGGTATTCGAATATTCCAGAGACAGAGGAGAAGGCCAAGGGAGTAAGTATTCGAATACGACATAATGGTATTCGAATACTCCAAAGAGAAACAGAAACAAGAAGCATCTGGGTATTCGAATAACCCTGATGGCATTCGAATGCTCCAGAGATCTGTGAGAGGGACGAGACGAAAAAGGCCTCTGGGTATTCGAATAATCCTTAAAGGTATTCGAATGCCTTAAACAAAAAGAATGTAGGTTTTCTCATATAACAGTAAGGGTATTCGAATACCATATGAAGGTATTCGAATAACTAAACAAGAAAAGCACTTATAAATGTCCAGAAAATGCAATTTTGAAAGACAAACACATACCTGTTGATGAAGTACCTGCAAAAAAAAAAATTGAGATAACTCCGACGCTCAAGTCAGTAATAGTTTAAGAAGGATTAAACATAAATTTAAGCAAATAACAAGCATTTAAATGTTGGACTGATCAATTATGCCTAATTCTCCTATTATATAATAGAATGCTTCTTTTGCTAGGGGTTTAGTGAAGATATCTGCAAGTTGCTTAGATGTTTCAACAAATTCAAGCATGCAATCCCCTTTTTGTACATGATCTCTGATAAAGTGATGTCTTATCTCTATATACTTTGTTCTAGAATGCAGTATGAGATTTTTAGAGATATTTATTGCACTAGTGTTATCATATCTTATCGGGATGTGATCAAGCTGAAGACCGTAGTCTAAGAGTTGTTGCTTCATCCAAAGGATTTGAGCACAGCAACTCCCGGCTGCAACATATTCAGCCTCAGCGGTAGACAAAGCCACACTATTTTGTTTCTTACTATGCCAAGAAACTAAAGAACTACCAAGCAAGTGGCATGTCCCACTAGTACTCTTTCTGTCTGATTTGCACCCAGCAAAATCAGAGTCAGAATAGCCTATTAGGCTACGAGAGGCACCCTTAGGGTACCATAAGCCCATTTGTGAAGTGTCTACTAGGTATTTCATTATCCGTTTAACAGCACTTAAGTGAGATTCCTTAGGGTTTTCCTGATATCTAGCACACATGCATACACTAAACATAATATCTGGCCTACTAGCAGTTAGATAAAGGAAAGATCCGATCATACCTCTATATTTCGTTATTTCTACTGATTTACCTCCTTCATCTTTGTCCAAGTAGCAAGACGTGCCCATCGGAGTGGCCATGTGTTTAGCGTTTTCCATTTCGAATCTCTTGAGCAATTCCTTGCAATATTTTGTTTGACTTATGAAAGTCCCTTCGTTCGTTTGTTTGATTTGAAGTCCGAGGAAGAAATTCAATTCTCCCATCATTGATATTTCAAATTCATTCTGCATTGACTTAACAAAATCTTTGCAAAGGGATTCATTAGTAGCACCGAAGATAATATTATCCACATATACTTGCACAAGAAGAATGTCATGCTTTTTATTTTTAATAAAAAGAGTAGTATCGACTTTTTCTCTTGAAAAACCATTTTCCAAAAGAAACTTACTCAACCTTTCATACCAAGCTCTAGGAGCTTGCTTTAAACCATATAAAGCTTTTTTAAGTTTAAAAACATGGTTGGGTAGTTCATGATTTTCAAAACCCAGAGGTTATTCAACGTATACCTCCTTTTGAATAAAACCATTTAGAAAAGCACTCTTGACATGCATTTGATATAATTTTAAATCCATGATGCAAGCATAAGCAAGTAACATCCTAATAGCTTCTAGTCTAGCTACAGGTGCATAGGTTTCTTCATAATCTATACCTTCTCCTTGATTATATCCTTTAGCAACCAATCAAGCTTTGTTTCTAGTTATTAACCCATTTTCATCAAGTTTGTTTCTAAAAACCCACTTAGTGCTAATTATGGGGTAATTATTAGGTCTAGCAACTAATTCCCAAACTTGATTTCTTTCAAAGTGATTTAATTCCTCATGCATTGCTAAGATCCAATGTTCATCATCAAAAGCTTCAATTAAATCCTTAGGTTCAATTTGAGAAACAAAAGCTAAATGATTACAAGTGTTTCTAAGAGAATTACGAGTACTTACACCTTTAGATACATCACCGATAATTTGATCAAGAGAATGATATTTTAAAGTTCGCCATTCCTTGGGAAGTTCCAAAGCTTGCGAATCTTCTTGTCTTTGTTTATCCTCTTGCTCCTTGATTTCTTTTTCTTTATTATCCAAATGTGTTTCCGCCAAAACTTCTGCAACATCATCAACAACAAGATCCTTTCTCTATCCATTTGGGTCAGTTTCATCAAATGCGACATGTATAGATTCTTCAATAGTCATAGTTCTTTTATTATATATGCGAAAAGCTTTACTACGATTTGAATAGCCAAGAAATATACCTTCATCAAACTTAGCATCAAACTTGCCTAAATTATCTTTTCCATTATTTAAAACAAAACATTTGCAACCAAAAACATGAAAGTGTGAGACATTTGGCTTTCTTCCCTTATACAATTCATATGAGGTTTTCTTTAAAATAGGCCTTATAAGGGCCTGGTTCATTACATAACAAGTTGTACTTACAGCATCCGTCCAAAAGTATTTAGGAAGAGCAGCCTCATTAAGCATAATTCTCGCCATTTCTTCTAAAGAACGATTTTTTCTTTCTACAACTCCGTTTTGTTGCGGAGTTCTAGGGGCAGAGAAGTTATGGTTAATGCCATGTTCATCACAGTAAGTTTCAAAAACATTGTTTTCAAATTCGCCACCATGATCACTTCTTATAGAAGAGATTTAAAAACCTTTTTCATTTTGAATAACTTTGGCAAGTCTTTTAAAAGCTAGAAATGCATCATTTTTATTTGCAAGAAATAAAGTCCATGTAAACCTAGAAAAATCATCCATAATCACTAAAGCATAGTAATTCCCACCAAAGCTCATAGTTCTAGAAGGTCCAAACAGATCCATGTGCAAAAGTTGTAAAGGTCTAGTAGTTGAAATTATATTTTTTACTTTAAAAGAGACCTTTATTTGTTTACCCTTTTGACATACATCACATAACTTATCTTTTATAAAGTTAAGCTTGGGTAATCCAATTACTAGCTCTTTGGAGACCAACTTCTTTAAGTGATCCATGTGAATGTGTGCAATTCTCCTATGCCATAGCCATGAATCATCATTCTTACTTAAAAGGCATTTCGCATCATTTGAAGATATATCAAGACTAATCATATAGATATTGTTTACTCTATGACCAATGAATTTAACATGCTTGTCATTTTTATCTTCAATTATGCAACAATTTGAATCAAATATAACTTTATTTCCTTTATCACATAATTGGCTAATACTAAGTAAGTTATGTTTCAAACCCTCAACAAGCAGCACATTTTCAATACAGGAGTTAGGGTTCTTACTGACTTTGCCGATTCCAAGAATTTTACCCTTGTTGTTATCGCCATAAGTGACGTGTCCATGATTCTTGGGAATAAGCATGGTGAATTTTGAGTCGTCCCTGGTCATGTGCTTGGAGCAACCGCTATCAAGATACCAATTTGAACTCCTGGCTTTCAAGCACACCTACAACACAAGTTTAGTTTTTAACTTTTGGTACCTAAACTTTCTTGGGTCCTTGTGTGTTAGTTTTGGGTATAGTACCCTTGGGAACCCAAACTATTTTTGTTTCAACTTTTGTATTTATATTTTTTCTTGCATTCCATGTTGAAGCACTATGTCCTTTTCTTCCACAATAAAAGCATTTAATAAAAGGACTACTTGAAATACTAGAATGCACAAAGAAATTTTTATAGAGTTTTTGTTGATTTTTAGGGTTATAACCTATCCCGGCTTTTTGAAAAACCACTATTTGTCTTCCTAATAAAATATTTAAGTTATCCCTTCCAAAGGTGAATTTAGAAAGAGTGTTCTTTAGGTTTTCGTTTTCTTTTTCAAGTATATGACATGAAGAACAAGATGAAGAAGTAGACGCATGTGAGGAATGATTTGTGCATGCATCAATGATTCCTAAAGTTTCGTTTTCAATTTTCAATTCTTCTATTTCTTTGTTTAAAACAAGAATTTGATTTTCTAAAGAAGAAATTGTTTTCTTAGATGAAGAAATAATTTTTGTGAGTTTTAAAGATTCTTCATGTAGTTCCTCAAAAGCATCTTATAATTCATTGTAAGAGGGCAATAAAGTAGTATTAGAACTTACCTCGTTTTTGCTTTCTTCTTCATCTCCTTTTGCCATGAGACACAGTTGAGCTTCTTCGCTATCCGAGTCATTGTCGATTGAGTCCATGTCGTTTTCATCCCACGCTATGTAGGCTTTTCTTCCTTTTCTTTCCTTGAAGGGCTTCTTTTCAAATTTTTCCTTCTTCTTTTGATAAACTGGGCACTCCATTTTCATGTGACCAGGTTTGCCACATTCATAGCAAGTTAGAGTCGATGAAGCTCCTTCACCTTTGAAGTGTGTCTTTTTAGGAGGGAAGGGAGGTCTTCTTTGCGTTCCCTTTTTCCTGAGAAATTTACCAAACTTTTTAACTAGTAAACTTAGATTTTCTTCACTTACCTCGATGTTCTCTGAACTTTCTTCATTTTCTTCATCATCATTGTCGAATGTTGATGAAGTGGCTTTGAGCGCTATTCCCTTTTTCTTTTTATCGTTCTCTTCGCTTTGGCTTAGTCTGCTTAGTTCCAATTTGTGCTCATGAAGTTTTCCAAAGAGGGTAGCTAAAGTCATTGTGGACAAATCTCTTGATTCTGATATTGCTGTCACTTTGGGTTGCCAAATCCTGCTAAGACATCTCAAAACTTTGTTAATCAAATCTTCGTTAAAAAAACTTTTGCCTAAAGATGCAAGATGATTAACTATGTGGGTGAACCTCTTTTGCATTTCCTGAATGCTTTCTCCTTGGTTCATTCTGAATAATTCATATTCACAAGTTAGAAAATTTATTCTCGACCTCTTAACTTCACTAGTACCCTCATGGGTAACTTACAAAGTATCCCACATTTCTTTAGCAGTTTTACAATTTGAAATTTTAAAAAACTCATCATATCCCAAAGCAGTAGTAATAATATTTTTGGCTTTTAAATTAAATTGAACTTTTCTTTTGTCTTCATCAGACCATTTATTTTGTGGTGTTTCGGTCCTTACACTATCGACCTCATGTGTGGGTATAAAAGTGTCGTTTTCGACAGCATCCCATGTATCTAGATCAATAGCTTCGATGAAGATTTTCATTCTTTCCTTCCAATATGCATAACCATCCCAATTGAAAAAGGGTGGTCGATTTATGGAAGATCCTTCTGAAAAACCATTTGAGGAAGCCATGTTCTCTTGAAGCTGCTAAGCTCTTTATACAAGAGTTTAACTCTGATACCACTTGTTACCAAGTGGCTTCCAGTACTCAAAGGGGGGATGAATTGAGTATAAAACTTTTTCGCAAAACCTCTTTTAATTAAAACGAATATCAAAAGCTTAATAAATAAATGCACAGAAGGAATGAGAAGAAGAAAAGAAACAATAAAGAATAGCAAAAAGTAAATGCGCAGTAAAATAAATTGCATAAAATAAAGAGATTAGGGAAAAGAGAAGCGGAACACTATTTATCCTGGTTCGACCACTAACCCACTTGTGGTCTACGTCCATCCTCGAAAGCCGAGATTTTTCACTAAGTATACAAGCTTCAATAGGTGCTTGCTATGTTACAAAATAGAGCACTTTTCACACACAGGGACACTCTACCCTTGTGCTAAAGTCTCACCTGCAGGATACCTCACCTTTATACAAACCTTGAGAGATACCTCACCCTCGATACAAAATATCGAGAAAATAGATGAAGAGAAACTCTCACTCGTGAGTAAGTAATACAAATTGAAGCACTATAGAGCTCTCTAACAATATCTCGAATTTTATCAAAAGAGCACGAGAGAAAAAAAGAGAAATTATGCAAGCGGTATTTTTAGCACGCCTAGAAAATAAATTCAAGGATTGGTGGTTTCGTAGTGAGAGAAGGTCTCTATTTATAGAGCCTTTGATCGAAAAAAAAAGCGCCGAGGAAATGAATGCATAATAAATGCAAAATACGTTTGCGTATCAAATTCAAAATTTAAAACCAGAAACTCCTGGGTATTCAAATACCTTATTGTGGTATTCGAATGCCTCTGATATCAGAATATATAAAAACAATTTAAGCTCAGGTTATTCGAATACCTTATTGTGGTATTCGAATACCACTTATATCAGTATATAAAAAACAGTTCTGACCCACGTTATTCGAATGCCATATCAAGGTATTCGAATGCCACTGCTTGAAAAATGATTCAGAAGGCATTTTAGAGACAGGTTATTCGAATACTATTATGAGGTATTCGAATACCTCTGAATAAAACACGTTTTTTAAAGGCTTTTAAGAGATTGTATTCGAATACCTCTAAGGTTATTTGAATGCCTCTATTTGAAAACATGATAAACACATTTAGAAAACAGATTAGGTGATTTCTGATTTTCACAAACTCTTTGATCAAATTAAAACCTTAATTTAGTTTATAAGAAAACATGTTTTTAGATCTTTTGACTTAAACCCTGAGATATCCTATGAGAGCTCTGTACAAGAGAGATCCTAAGTCCTAAAGCTAAACTTGAAGAACTTAAACTTGATCTCTTCATTATCTTCATATTTGTTATCATCAAAACTTATCATCAATGTTGCATGGTAATCACATTAAGTTCTTTAGCTCTCAAGGTGAGCTAGGTCGAAAGCCCTCGATAAGCATGCAATGGAAATCAGTTCTAAAGAGATCATAATGAGTTCTCACCATTTCTGAATATGACATCAGTATACATATACACATGCGTAAAACAAAGATACCAGCCCTCAAGGCTTTCTATTATACATTATTTATTAGAGCTATACATACGTTATTGAAAGTTTAAACATTGGCCTTAGTGCCTATGATGCAGTCATCTAGTAAAGTCAACAGTCAGACCAATAAATGACACGCAAAGCCAAAAATGATTGACATCACTATCCATAGACATCAACATAAGCTCTACTATAGACAAACAAAATGGGATCTACAGATGTCTATCAGTCAGTCCTACTAGCTACCATCTGGCTCTACATCATCAAACATCTAGTTCTATCACTAGGTGCACTCGGAGTATATATGATGTGTACATGGATCAGACCTGGAAAAGAGTAGGTGTTAGTCTTAAGAGAGTACACCTACTCTCCCTCCACGAACTCAAAGTATACACTAAACAATGACATTCTTAGTCTTTGGAAATCTTATGGAAAACAATAGGGGTGGGAATTGTAAGAATTCTCAGTAAACTACATGAATAATGTCATCATAATAAATTCAGTTGCCTCAAAATGAAAACAATTAACAAATATAAGTTGAAAATCTTATAGTTTATTTATCACGAGGCAGAGGTTCCTTTTAAACCACATTTCTTCATATGATCATAAAATTCAGGGAAAACTTAAAAAAATCCCTTGTACTATACATGATGTGCACTTTGGTCATGTTACTTTAAAAATGTGTAAAATAAACCTGTTACTTTGAAAATTATGCACGGTGCTACAAAATGATAATAGACGTTAGTTTTTGGATAGAAATACGTAAGTGCAACGTACGTGCACGTCTCAAGCTTTGAGTGCCAAACATTATCTTTTTCTTCCTTTCGTCCAATTTATGTTGAGGATAATTTGGAGATGAAAGGTTGAAAAATTGGGGGTTCCAATTTCTGCTATCCAATCTCAGGATTTAGGGCTTGAAAAATCCCAGTTCTTAGATCAAATAATAATGATTTGATTTGGTTGCAAAAGTTAGGGTTCGAATGGATTTCACACTGATGTATTTTCAAACTAGTATTTTTTGAACTGATAAGAACACATAGAACAGAGGTGTCAATTTTTCAATGATGCTGGATCTGCCCTGTTTTGGGTTGCTTGAATATTCTGGGTTAAAATCATATACAAACTAAGGATGAAAGGGCTGGAACGCTGTGGAGCTCGGTCATCCACCATTAAATGAAAAATATGCCTTTCTTAAGTCACTGCAAATTGCCATGAAAGTGACAGGTTTTTTTCCTCGAATCATTGTGGGCTTCCTCTATTCTTGTTGCTGGTTCATTTTCACGTGAAATCTGACAAGATGGATGGTTGTTTCAGCGATTGCAATAAAAAATTCACAATGTGTTTCCTCCATAGTTGCATTGCAGCGTCGCGAGGAAGAAGAAAGAGCTCATCTCCTTGCTTATGCGCTGCAGATTGCGATGGAGGTTTCGATTAGATCTGCACGTGTTTTCTGGTAAGGATGATGATGTTGCTCAATGTTGCTTAAGCAATTCAGTTATGGAATTCTAGAATTTAGAATTGGGTGAGAGGAAGAAGAAGACAATGTTTGACACTCAAAGCTTGAGACGTACATGTGCATTGCACGTGCGCATTTTCATCCAAAAACTAACGTCTATTACTATTTTGTAGCACTGTGTACAATTTGCAAAGTAACGAGTCCATTTTGCATATTTTTAAAGTAACATAATCAAAGTGCACATCGCGTACAGTACAATGGAGTTTTTTTGAAGTTTCCCTTAAAATTCACAATATATAGGTAATGAAATAGTGTCTATGCATCATGAATACAATGTTTATGAGTCTGCTAGTTCAAATAACTTTTCTGTTATTTCTTTTCTTTCTCTTTCAGATGAGGCCTCCTTTGTCCTCTTAAGGCGAATGACTCACCTCCATAAGATAATCTATTTGTCAAACATAAGCTAGCTCACTTTTAATAGTCGGACGTGCTACACAGAACCTATCCCTAGTAAGGTGAATTCCTTTCCTTGCTCTCTATGGTAAGGCACCTTACTCTTATGGTAAGGTAAACCTTACTCTCTTATTGGGAATGCATACTTTCATGAGCAGTTGTATAATGCACAACATTTCACTTTTCATAATCATAACACCTACTAAGAGCATCATATGGCCTTATCAACAGTTCTCAATTCATCATAACAATGCAACAACTAGTACATGTTATATATAAACATTTAAAACAGATATAGTTACCAACATACAATCTCATGCACGTACTCAAAGACTTGTTGAGTTAACTTGGCAACCAAGTAACCTATCATTACTAACCCTTAACTCATAAATTTTGCATTATCTCTATCATATAACCCTTGCGAGGTCATAACCTCAGGGTTCATCTTCACACTCATTTCTCATCAGTCTTTGGTTCATTATGCATTCTGATAACACTATATTTTATACATTTTATAATCCTCTCACTAGGCTTATTAAGGTTCAATTAGGCTTAATTAAGTTAGTTTTGACACATTTTATGATTTTGAGCTGAATTAGACAATTAAATAAATTATTGCATAAATTAGCCTTAATTATCTCTTTGGAAGTGTTTAGTAAATTGGCTATAACTTGAGTTACAAATATCTGATTGATGTGATTTTGATTTTGTAGGGAAGTTAAGACAATTCCCTACAACTTTCATGTTGAACACTTTTCCAGAATCGGACTCCTTGGTGGTGATATTGGGTTTTGAAGTCAAAATAGAGGAGCTGAAACCAGGCCTAAACAATCTGTAGTAATTGAACCATTTCTTGAGTTCTAGGCATGATTTTGGACTCAAACTAAAGTCATTTTAAAGTAAATATTCAGGCCTACAACTTTCATGAAGACCACTTCTCTCAAAAATGAAAAAATGACTCTGTGTATTTACTCAATTATTATTTTTTTTAAAAAAGGAAATAGAAAATAGAAAAACGTCATCCATGACGTTTAAGAATTAATTATTAAATTATGGCTCTTGTAGCTACAGTGAAGCAAATTGCCTATAAAAGGCAATCAATTGCACAATTCAGAAGCACAATTCGGAGGAGGAAACTCTGGGCATATTTCCAGAGGAGGAGAGGAGGAATTCCTCCTCTCCTCGTCTCCCTCCAATTTCTTTTCTCTCTCTTTTTCTCTTTTTCTCTTTTTCTTTCTTCTAAATTATGTGTAATTAAGTTCTATTTTACTTGTGTTAAAGTGTGAAGCTCTTGGTAATAAAATAAGGTTAGATTTATTCCTCTCTTGTGCTTTCATGATTTATCTTTTTGATAATTATTATACGTATTATATTTTGTTTCTGATAATTTAGAAACTACCCTTGTAAAGAGGAGTTCTTGATTTATTGTAGACAAAATATTGGCACAGTGAATGCTTTAACCCATTTACAAGTGGTGGTAATAATTAAAGAAAATATAATATAATTACGTATATTATTTTATTTCGTATTGTATTTTGTTTCCAATCAATTTAGAAACTATCCTTGTAGAGTGGAGTTCTTGATTTGTTGTAGACAAGAGATTGGCACAATGAATGCTTTAACCCATTTACAAGTAGTGGTGTTAGAAACTCTCCTTATAAAGTGGAGATCTTGATTTATTGTAGACAAAATATTGGCACAGTGAATGCTTGATCCCATTTATGAGTGGTGATATTAATAGATGATTAAAGGAAACATAATATAATTACGTATATTATTTTAATGGACTTTTAACGTTGTATTTTTCGATTGGAACCTCCATGTTGCGAGGATTCTAATTGAGTTATAAAAGGAATTAATCTTACTTTTACTTTATTTGCCAAGAGTGGATCTTTTTACCCAAGTAAATAATTTTTATCATAATAACAAAATATTTACTTCACCTTAATCTTCAACAATTTCATGTGGATCGACCTCGGACTCACCAAGAAATTTATTACTTGAGACAACCTGTACTTGGGTTTGTAATGCAACAATTAAAAAGTGTGCATCAAGTTTTTAACGCCGTTGTCGGGGATTTGATTTGAAGAATAAATTTTGTGAATAGTGTGTGCATCAAATTTTTGTACATAGTAAAAAGTGAATAATGTGTGAATAATGTGTGAATAGTAATGAATAGTATTATGAATAGTAATATGAATAGTATTGTAAATAGTAATATGAATAGTATGTGAATAGTAATATGAATAGTAATGTGAATAGTGTGTTAATAGAAAAAAAAATAAAAAAATAACAAAAATAAAAAAAATAAAAAAATGAAAAAAACGAAAATAATAAAAAAATGAAAATAAAAAAATGAAAAATATAAAAAATGAAAAAATAAAAAAAAAAAAAAAAAATTAACAGTGAGGTTAGTTCTCCATTTTATTTTCTTGTACAGTGGGGTTAATTCTTCCTTTTATTTTCTTTATATATATTAACAGTGGGGGAACCTCTTCCTTTTATTTTCTTTGTACATATTAACTCAGTGGGGGTAATTCTCCCTTTTAATTTTTGTAAATATTAATAGTGGAGGAAACTCTCCCTTTTGTTTTATACACTAATAGTGAGGGAATCTCTCCCTTTTAATTTTTGTATATACTAACTTAGTGGGAAGAACCTCTCCCTTTTATTTTCTTTGTACATATTAACTCAGTGGGGGTAATTCTCCTTTTTAATTTTTGTAAATATTAACAGTGGGGGAAACTCTCCTTTTGTTTTATGCACTAACAGTGGGGAAATATCTCCCTTTTAATTTTTGTATATACTAACTTAGTGGGGGGAATCTCTCCCTTTTATTTTCTGTACATACTAACTTAGTGGGGATAACTCTCCCTTAACTCTCTATAATTTGCAATCATTAATGAAATAATCTTTCTTCTTCTTTTCTCTCTCGCTGGAGCAAAAAATCGACTTGCCGATTCTCTAGTTTTCATATTTTAATTTAATTTTTGCACTTTATTTTCTCGTATTTTATTTTCTCGCACTTTATTTTTTTTTGTTATTTATTTTCTCAATCATTTATTTTTTGTCATTTATTTTTTTTATTTTTTTATTTTTATTTTTGTCATTTATTTTTGTTTACTAACTCACTAACTTATAAACTTTCTTACTAACTATCTAACTTTTTACTTTATCTGCTTTTAATATTTTAATTTATCTCATATTAACTTTTTATTTTTATTTATTTTTGCTTATTAACTTATTTGGTAGTTGGTTCATACCACACATTTGTTTATATTTTTTTTTCTTTATTTGGTGGTTGGTTCATACCACACCTTTGCTTATATATATATTTTTTCTTTATTTGGTGGTTGGTTTCTACCACACCATTTTTAAGTTTTCTTTGGTGGTTGGTTTATTTCACACCTTTATTAATATTTAATGGCAGGTTTATACCGCCTACTTGTAAATATATATATATATATATTGGAATAAAGTCTTGGGAATCTGACTCAAAAAGACTCTGTTTGTCAATTTATAAGAAAATTGAATGGGAAGCCTATCCTCGACTCATAGAAGGCGTTTAAGCCGTTATTGGACGTAAAATCAGAGGAAGATGTGAGCCACAATCACAACTACATGTATATATTTTCTTGTATATATTCTTCTTATGACAAACGATCTAGTAGCGACTCGGATAGATTGATCGAAAGAAATGTTGCGGGAAACAAGAAAAAACAAGCCAGTTCAGACATTCCAATTATTTAAATAATTACAAGCTTTGGTTTTGTTCATCATATTTTGTTTCTGTTTATATTTGTGTGAGGTTGCTCTTTTCAGTAATTGCGGTAATAGGTATTATCTTCTATCTTTTTCCTTTCTATTTTTTAACATTGAGGACAATGTTGTGATCTAGTTGGGGGGAAGGATAGTTGTGTAAAAAAATGTATAAAAAAAGTAAGTGTGTTTATGTTTGTCATGTGTAGAATTGTGTAAAAAAAAAAACCCAAAAAAAAATTTGAAAGTGTGTTTATGTTTGTTGTGTTTTTATGTTTGTCATTAACTACTAAACCAGTTAAGGATAGCAGAGTAAGGAGTAAATTTTACTCTTGAGACGCATCTTAGTTGAGGTAGACAACTAGTTTGTGTGGAAGTAGCAATTCAAATTCAGAAAAATTTGTATGATTGAGTAAATTGTCTTCTTTCTTAAAATTCACATGCTTGGTTATGGATGTTGAATTGGTGGACTGAGAATGATAGAATTATGCCTTGTGAGATTTTGAGCCTATTGATGAATGGATTGAACATTTGTACCATTCTCTTCTTTCTTGTGTGAATTTCACTCATGGAATTATTACTCTAGAACTTGCTTTGATTCTTTTTGAGACTATATTTTCATATGCATACATAAAAATGATTGAGGTATTTTCTTGAATTAACTACTTTGACCAAATAGCCAACCTTGCATATTTTCCTTTACTTAACCCCTTTGAGCTTATTTGACCATTCTTTATTTCAAACTCATTATATGCCTTAAATGAAAAACCATGTTCTTACTTGACCTTAGGGAATAAGAGAACATTAGCTTTGTCATTCGATGAGTTCTTGAACAAGTGTGGGGGTGTGTGTGCAGAATAGTTAAAAAAATGTATATATGATGTTCTTCTTCTAAAAAAAATAAAAAAAAATCAAAAAAAAAAAATAAAATAAAAAAGAAGAAGAGGGTCAACAAGGTAATAAAGGAAAGGAAAAGAATATGTAAAGGGAATTTGTATTAGGTAGAGTTGGGATGAACTTTCATGCTGTTTAATTGAACTCAGCTCTCATGTTCTTTTATTCTCTGGTGTTTAACTTGTTATATCCATATTACCTCCTCCTTTACCTTGACCCCATTACAACCTTGAATAAAGTCCTCATGATTTGTGTGTGCATGTGTTTTGAGTAGTGGAGAAATAGAAGACAAGCAAGCTTATGGTAGTGCAATTTTCATGGGTTGAATTGAGTGAAATACCTACCTTTTAAATACTTGAGGGATTGAGAGTGAATCTTGTGAAGCTCTATCATTCTTGATTCATTCTTTTCAACTGAAGTTTACTTGCTTGTTGGTTTGAGATGCGAAGAAATGTTACCTCATAACTGTTTTGATCCCTTGATTGTCTAGTTGCTCTTCTTAAGTCATCAAATCCTTTAGAGTTTTTAGCTTTTCAGTTTGTGTCGTTTTTCTTTGTTCCCTAGTTTTTGTCTTTTGTGTTTTGCCCAGGAGTGCAAAAGTTAAGTGTGGGGGACATTCATTAACTTTACCAATCATATCATCAATCTTTAATGGTATTAAAATATCTCTTCCTAGGGTTATGATCAACCTTAGTAATCGGGTGCAACTAAGGTTACCCTGACTCAAAGGCAGTCCAAAACCAGAGGCCACTAAACTTAGTGGTGGCCTCCACTACTTGAATTCCACCTTGTGTGTGCAAGTGGATACCGTGGATGAAAGGCGGTGGAATAAAGTGAGGGAGTGTGTTGTATCATGAGTTACTAGCCATAGGAGGTAACTTAGGTAACTTAGGAGTTAAGCTATCACCGTAGGGTTTGTTTAGGGGCAATTCAAGTAGTTATGTATCCTAGATTGAGTCTTAGGTAGAGTTTAACTATCCTAGGGTTAATTATTAAGGACTTGTATACTTCCTAAGTTGCATTAGAGTCCTTTTAAAAGTCCTATGCAAATCTTATAACCCTCGTGCACTAAACTTAACTACTAAAATTGCACTGACAAGCTCTAAGCTCTTCCAATTACAAGTTTCTAGGATTACTTTATATTAAAACCTCATAATTATATATTAATTATTGAAGTTAATTATTTACTTAATTAATTATTTGATTTACTAATTAATCTTTAATTAGCTTAAATCTATTTTTTATTTAATTCTCTATTATGCATAAAAGCTAATTTATATAATAATAATTACCAATAATCTTATTTATAATTATTTTAGCTAATTATTTATTTATTTTTAATTATATTACATTTTGATTAATTATTCTAATTAATCCTATGAGATAGCTTACTCATTAAGTTATTTGCCTACATGCACATATAACAAATACATGCACGTATAATCACAACAACAGCTGTTGAGCAACTTCTATAAGCAGACTGGAAGAGAGGATGTTATACGGCTAGAAGGGAGGATGTTACACTCTCTATCGCTAAGGAGGAATCCACAATCAACCACTGCTTAAGAGGTGGAATCAATGATAGCTATCGAAACTATCAAATTATATCAAATTATAAGTCGATTCACTAAATTACTTGTAATATAAAGTACAACTGGGTCGAACCCTTGGATTACTCTAATTAAGCAATCTGATTAAGAAGTTAACAAAGGGAGGGAAAGATTGCAGAATTAATTAAACGAAATCAATTTTAAAAAAATTATAAATAGAATTAAGTAAACAATCAATCCAAAGAAATTAACTAATCTTGAATTTAGTTCATCATTGATAATTATAATTCTATTCAATTGCTAATCAGATTCTTGGTCTTAAATTACATCAAGAAGTCTTAAGATGATCCATGAATTCTCTACTAGATAAGCATCTAGAATTTAATTAATTGAGGTTAAATGAATTAAGCATCTATCTAATCCTAAATTAACCTAAAACCCAAAATTCAACGAAGCTAAATAATCTTTCAAACACCTTTGATATATTGTTTAGTATCTGTAATCCTCATTGACACGTGGTAATTATGTAATTATCACATCAACATCCAAATAAAATTAAGTAATTCAATCTAGATTTAACAAAATCAAAAGAGGTAAAAAAGGAACCTGATTAACAATTAAATGTAAAACAAACAAAACATGATCTCAGAATCAAATATCAAGATTGTCAATCCTTAGGATTGATTAAAAATGGTCTATCTCTCCATGGATGAGAGGGAAGAGAAACAAAAAAGAAAGAAACCTAGAGAGAAGAGAGAGGAAGAGAGATGAATAGAGAAATTGCAAGTAAGAGCGGCTAAGAGAAAATTAAGATTTTTGTTCGGAGTTGCTGCTACTGCTTAAATAATTGTCTTTAAAATAAAAAATCTAAGTTTTTCCTTAACTTAGGATTAATCCTCTTTCTCTTAGTTTTAATCGGATACTTAATTTGCCTAATTTGGACTTAGAATAAGAGAATTATGCTCAGAATATTTTTAACAACCCTCTAGACCCGTTAGCTGACTTCAAAGGGTGAGAACACCATCAAAACGTCACAATTTTGATAAGTGATCTCATAAGAGTTGAAGATTTGTGTCTCAGCTTTCCAATGACACTAGTTTTGGTTCTATATGACTTCTACAATCCAAATTATGACCCAATTTTTACATATTATTCAAGTTCCAGTGACAACATCTATGTTTTGACTTCCAGATTCATCTGACCAACTAGATATTAGATTCAACATTTAGCTCTTCATCAAAGTTGTAAAGCTTTCTCTTAATTTCTCTATAAGATAAAATTCATAATTTTTAAATATTTAAAATTCAAGTTATACTTGAAATATAAAAATAATATAAAATTCCTACAATACTAAAAATATAATTAAACTCAAATTAAACTCAAATTTATAAAATATAATTAAAATTAATTAATTAAACATATAAAAAATCTAAAAAACTAAATAAAAAATTATGTTTATTAGCTAGATACCTATGATCTCGATTCCCAACACAAACTTCTATATTATGCGACTAACCTGCTCGTCGGTAACAGCTGTAAACGTATCATTTGAGGCTTTGCACTCCTGCGCATATGTTACGGAATTACTTGACTTAGAGTCAACTTCGAAGATCTAAGTTTCTTGGAGCATGTAACATTTTCTCCGTGGGTGGGTCAGCTTAGACCAACATATTCCACGAATGGACCAAAATCATCTGGAGTTCTAAGAAAACTGCAGAAGGTGCAGTTATTAAGAGTGATGTTATTTGCATTTTTTTTTACATCTTTCTTATTTTAGAATAAAAAATAGAGAATGTGCGTTAGGATATATATATATATTTATTTTATTTTATTTAAAAAAAATGATAAAAAATAACATAATAAAATTAATGTACAAATATCATTATTATTATTAATATAAAGGTTTCACATTTTTTAAATTTTATTTGAAATTTTTATTTTGTCAAATTGTCAAACATTTTTTAAGGCCAAGATGTTGTGCAGTTGGAATCCTATTCCTCCACGAATGCGACTGCTTAGATATTGTGGTCTGATCAAATCTCGTGGGGACGGCATTGTTATTATGGCATAATCCATATAAATATAAGATTTACTTTATGTGAGAGTGGAACATTAATATGAATGTATCTAATTAGGGATTGAATCAATTTCACATTTCATGATGGCATTGGAATGAGGAAGATCCGGTTTTCTCACTCATTACCAAAATTGTATAATTTAGACCAAAAGTTAATTTAGTAAGAATGTTGAGTCAACATGTTAGTAGTTTGATTATAGATTAAGTGATTAAATAAAAAAGTTTAGATATTTTTTAAAAATATTATATAAAAAAATTATTTTATATAACAAATATTATATTAAAAAATAGTAAATACCTATTATTTGGATAATAATATAAATTAAACATTTGAGTAGATTATTGAACAAGAGCATGTGATCTAGTTGTAAAATATACTTTATGATGAGGTCTATTAGGTATTATATTCAAATCTTACAAATTGTATTTTTGAAAATTCAATTAAAAGAAAAAAAATTAGGTCACTTAGTCCAACTTGTCTAGGAGGGTCACTCGAGTTTAACTGAGATTGATTGGTTCATTGCGAAAATACATTATGAACAAGAACTTTATTGGTTTAGAGAGTGGGTCGTGGGTTTTCAAGTTCAACAAGTCAGAATCAGATCACTTAAGTCAACTCGTCTGGACAGATCACCCATGTTTGATTAGATTTGATATATCATTGTGTCTCATATATCTAAGACACACTGCTACATGCTATTGACTAAATAACTAATAGAGTAAAACCTTTTTTCAATTCTTGAAAAACGTATCTTTTATTAATTTAGTTCTTTAGAGATAAATGTTATTAATTTAGTCCCTAAAACTTTTAATTCCTAGTTTATTTATCTCTCTCCATTCATTTGAGTTTAAAAATGTTAACTTTAAAAGCTGATGTATAAGTTAAAAGATAACATGGCATGTCTAACTTAGCCAATTAGGTCAAAATGATGTTGTTAGGCCAAACTACATCTAAAAAAGGTATATTGATACTATAAAAAGGAATATTATGTGCGCACGTACACAAGTCTTGAGTGACTCATTTTGGCCTAATTTACCGAGTTAGTTGTGCCATGTCTTCTTTAAACATTACAAATTAACTTTTAAAGTTAACATTATTAAACTCAAATGGAAGGAGATATGAAGAAATTAGGGATTTTAAGTTTTAGAAATTAAATTGATAAATTTTTTCTCTAAAGGATTAAATTTATAGAAGATATATCTTTCAAATACCAAAGCAAGGTTTTACTCTTAATTATATTTTCATCATTTCATTGCAGTTATGCTTGTGACCAATGTTTTAAAAAATCAAATCGGAGATTGAGCCAACTAACCTCTAAGTCATAGTTTGATAGGTTTAATCAATTAAATTAATAATTGAAATGTGATTGAACTGTAATTGAACTAAATAATGTTTAAATTAGAGACATAATTGATTCATGATCTAACCAATTCAACTGATCAATTTGGCTCAATTTTTTAAACATTAGTCATGACAGTTGACAATTCCCTTATAAATGTTTGGAGAGTCAAGCTTTATTCTTTTTTTTTTCAAGAGTCAAGCCTGTTTTAATTAATTATGTAAATTATTAATAACTTTTACCTATATATATATTATACTCCTTTTTGTTTTATTTTTTTATAACTTATTGTAAAAGAGATTCGTTTTTATGTGCTTTGTTCTTTTATTTCACATATTTTGTCTATATATTTGTCGTTCTTTGTTCATTTTAATACTGCCTGTATATAGTTAGTTACTTTAATAATTAATGATTGCTACTCCAACTTAAGGGTAGAGACAACTACACCGTTATTTATCTCACTCACATTTTGCGCTCTATACCCAAGTAATAAACTTCAAATTTTAGCAACTCTGATCCAAATAGAGTATTTATTTATTAACACTGAATTTATATTGATACATTTGAATTACCATAAGATACTATGGTTTTCTAATAATTCATGCAAATAGACAACAACAAAGTCGATACTAATTAAATGCTTACAACTCCAAATTTATTTTGAAATCTCATTTTCAGGAGTTTACAATTGTAAATAACTCTTGATTCATGAGCTGTCGCAATAAAATTTCCCGTAAAGGAGTGTTTAATGGTGTCTGCTGAGTTAGAAAAGCTTGAGCCACACATTTCATTGTTGGCCGAGAGCGGGGACTGGAGTTTAAGCATGCAAATGCCACTATGGCAATATGAACAATATCTAGTAAAACTGGTAAATGTGGTGGTGGAAGCCGTTGGTCTAATATTTGATATAACATGATGTCATCAAGAGCAGATGCTGATTGAAGTGACGATAGGATTTCTTTCGGGTGCCTTCCCACTAAAGTTTCAAGTGCCACTACCCCGAAGCTATAAACATCACACTTTTCAGTCACAACCATAGTATAAGGAATCTCTGCATTGAATCAGATGAACACGAGGAGGTCAATGGATGGGAAAAAAGAAGAAGCAAAATTGGTTGAAATTCCAATGGATTAAATAAAATGTACAATCAGTTTAGCCTCGGGATCACAGATGACTCCACCTGTCTGGCTGTCTCAGTATATGTGTTGGAACATGACGCACATCTCTAGATAATTCTATAATTAATTCTAATTTTTTCACATTAATTTTTTATATTATTTTTTATATCACATCATTTATCATTAAGATAAATATTCACATATTAATATTTTTTTTACTTAATTATAATTATTAACATATGATATAAAAAATAGTGTAAAAAAATGATGTAAAATAAACATTTTTCTTCTATAATATTGGTTACAAAAGACAACAAATAGGCTGAAAGTTAAAGCAACTGTTAAACATTCTAGCTGAAGACATCTAACATGCAATAGTGGCAGATGATGATGTTAAAGTTGGAAGTTAGTAGAAGCAATAAAATGTAAAAAAAAAATCTAGAATTATTTAGAGGTGTTAAAAAGGAGGTGAACAAAGGCAATAAATAGTCTCGTAAGTGTTTGTATTGAGGATGTGGTGGAGGGTGAGAGTAAAAAACTAAAATGACTCAAACTATATTCCACCCTTCTAGCCCACTGAACCATGTCAACTACTTCAACTATCAATAAACTTTCAATAAACCTTCATTCTCCTCTTAAAATTCTACAATTGGTATCAAAGCTACGTTCGGTCATATACTGGATATATTTCAAAGTTCATTTATCAGCTGCACCAACTAAAGCCAAATCAACTAAACTAAGCCAGTCACCATAAAACACAAAAATAAAAAAAGCCACAAAGGCTTGCAAGATCTCAAGGTTAACAAAATAGTCTAAGATCAAAATCAAGGTCGTATAGACCAACAATTACAGCAAGGTCTCAAAGGCCAACAAAAAAGCCGAAATCAACAACTACAAAACAAGAAAGAGTCCCAGTCAGAAGTCTTTAGCAAGGTCAGCAAGGAGACTCGCTACTATTAAGGGTGACAAAACTATTATCAAGGTACAAGCACTACTTTCAAGCTCAGCAACAATACTAACTAGGCTGTAATGTAGGAAGAGATAATTTTGCTAGAAAGTCATCAAAATGTGCATCAGAGGAGAAGTGTTGGAACGTGATGCACATTTTTAGATAATTTTGTAATATTGGTTACAAAAATCAACAAAAAGGCTGAATGTTAAAGCAACTTCTAGACATTCTAGCTGAAGACATCTAGCATGTAATAGTGGCAGATGATGATCTTAGAGTTGGAAACTAGTAAAAACAATAAAATGTAGAAAAATCTTGAATTGTTCAAAGGTATCAAAAGGACGGTAAACAAAGGCTATAAATAGGCTTGTAAGTGTTTTATTGAGGGTGTGGTGGAGGGTGAGTTAAAAACTAAAAATGACTCGAACTATATTCCATCCTTCCAACCCACCGAACCATGTCAACTACTTTAACTATCAATAAACTTTCATTTTCCTCCTAAAATCCAAGAATATGTACTAGGTAAGCTTTGCATCGAATCAAATACACGCGAGGATGTAAAGGGAATAAGGAAAAAGATCAAAATGATTAAAATTGAAAGCCGCGAACAATTTACCTGGGGCAATATATCCGCAAGTTCCAGCAACTTTAGTTCTATTGGATGAGTCAAGACTGAGGAGTCGAGCTGTGCCAAAGTCAGAAACACTAGGCTCCCACTCTGAGTTTAGTAATATATTGCTTGTTGTTATGTCTCTATGCACAATTGGTAGGGTGTGGTCATGATGTAGATAGGACAGAGCATATGCAATGCCTTTAACAATGTTAACCCTCTTTCTCCAATCCAATTTCACAGCTTCAACATCGTCATACAAGACAGAAAACAGGCTTCCTTTCTCCATGTATTGATAGATCAAAAACATGCATCTTTTGTGCAAACAGAACCCGTAAAGCTTCACAATGTTACGATGCTTTATTTCTGATAATACTCTCACTTCATTTCGAAAACTCCTGTCAAAATCTGGCTCATCAGCTTCAAAACAATGAAGTTTTTTCAACGCAACAACCTTGCCACTAGGTAGTTGTGCTTTGTAAACGCTCCCATATGCACCTGTTCCAATGCAGTATTTCATGTCAAAATCTTCTGTAACCTTAATGATGTCTTCATATGCCATGTTTCCATCATAATTCCATATACAGAACAAATCTCCATTCGTAGTTGCAGTTGGCTTAGTTGCACCACGACACAACTTCAGATAAAGTACTAGTAGCAAGAAGGCCATGCTTAGAACAATGAGGACCGGAAGAATTATCACTATATGGTGCCTTAATTTGTTGCTTGTCTTGTTTCCAACTGAACAAGGTTGAACCGAAATGTTGCCACATATATCCTTGTTGCCGATTAGAGTAGAAGGAGGCAAACCATCTGGAATGGGACCCTTCAAATTATTGTATGAAAAGTCTAAATAAACAAATTTTCTTGTATTTGTGTATAAAGCAGTGAGGGAGTGGGGAATTGTTCCAGAGAGATTATTGTAGCTGATATCCAAACTGAATAAGTCAGGCAAATATCCAAGATGAGGTGGTATTGTACCACTAATGAGGTTATGACTGAGGTCGATAGTGGTCAGCTTTGCAAGGTTTTCAATTGACAATGGTATGGTCCCTTTGAAGGAGTTGTGATTGAGAAACAACTCTCTTAAGTTGGTTAATTGATCCAAACAGGAAGGGAGGGAACCAACAAGCTGGTTGAAGCTCAGGTCAAAAAGTTTTAGATGTTTCAGATTTGATATTTTTGAAGGGATGTAACCGCTTAGCAGATTTTGAGAAATGTCAAGCATCTGTAAGTTGGTGAGATATGTAAGTGAAAGAGGCAACTCCCCACTGATTTGGTTACTAAAAAGACCTAAGTAAATGAGATTGGGTAATAGACCAAGAGTTGGTGGTATTGGCCCCGTGATGTTGTTCACACATAGATTTAATGCAACAAAATTTTTTAGGTTTCCCAACTCATGGGGAATTGAGCCTGTAATGCTGTTGAAAGAAATGTTCAGGCTCTCTAATTTGCTCAAGTTTCCTAGAGAAGGAGGTATCTTACCTTCAAGGTAATTTCGGGACAAGTCTAGGGAAACGAGTGTGGATAGTTTTCCAATTTCTGGTGGTATGGTCCCCATAAGTCCCATACGAGTCAGACCAAGATTGGCTAAATTTGTGAACGCAGAGAGTTTGACGTCTGCAAATTGAATGCGAGCCCCTATGTCAGTTACTCCAGCTAGTTGAATAGTTGTGATGCTTCCGGCATTGTTACAAGTTATACCATGCCACTTGCAACGAGTCGAGATGTTGTACTCGTAATCATCCCACAACCCACTACTGAGTATGGCATTTGCTTCCAGCTCTAACTCCCATGGTGCAGACGCAGCCCCTAACTCCAATTCAGTCCCCATAATCACAGCAAAAATAAGAAGAACAGCAGCCCATATTTCTAGCACATACAAAGTACAAATGAAAGACCGCATCCTTTGTGGACGCATGATTTTTGCAGATTAATGCTTTTTTGCAGATACATCATAATGAAGAAACCGATCCATTGTATAGTGTTATTAAGTATTAACCTATTCATGAGTCAAGCTTCACTACAATATGGTCAACTGAATTTTCTTCTATGGAAGCTGCATCGATCCATTTTAACTTTTGGAACGGTGCGGAGAAATTATTGGCTGTCGGTGGGTTGGTCTCGGACACCATAGAACTTTATTCAATGCTTGATAATCAAAGTGGGAGTATAATGTGGCTATATTCAACGTTTTTTTTGTCAAAATGTTAGATATTGATAGTAGTTTCATTTTTATATTTTTTTATATAAAATAGGTATTATTATATTTTAATATATTTAATTTTATTAATCTTGTAATATTATTATTTGTTTTTTTAAAATAAATTAATTATTAAATTATGTGTTAATTATATATATTTAAAAATAAAAATAGTGCAATCAAATAACTGGACTTCGATCAAATAGTGATAATGCAAAGAAAATAAAGGATACGGGCCGACGTGCTTAAGTTGGTGCAGCAAGTTGTGGATCGTGCATTTACCTAAATATTTGAAGAACGCACATCAGGGAAGAATTTTGATATTCAAAAGAGCAAATGAAAGATAGGCACGGGGAAGGCTGAAGCCAAATAAGTAGTGGGCCGACGGTATAAAAGTGATGGTGGACTAGTTACGAGTGCCATTGGAAGAATTTATCTAAAAGGCTACACACGTGGAAGACATGTACCAAAAGATTAAATTTTGAATGATAAAACACAAAGCCCAAAGCACAACAATGATACCAACAATTTTGAATATCACCCCTGACTTTTAACTATAAGAGTATATATCTAACCCGATTCAAGTATTAAGTTGTATTTTTAATTTAGAGGATAAAATAGATAATGTATTATCTTATGTGACAAATTTAGACTCTAGGATAAAATTCATAGAATCTATGATGTTAGCTTTAGACTCTCACACTTAATCTATAACAAAATTAAATACTCAAATTAGACAATTAGTCATTGTTATAAGGAATAGAGAAGGCGGTAAGCTTTCAAGTCATCCCTTAGAGAACTCGAGAGGTCAAACCCATGAGTAAGTTAAAATTCTAATGATTCTAAGGAATATGAAAAAGATTGACAATGGGGTGAATAAGAGGAAAGTGCATGATGTATACTGGGGAAGTAAAGAACTATGAAGAATATATACATTCAAATCCTTCCCATTTTCCTAAAGCTTCTAATTTTATATCTTCGATTTCATATGAGCCAAAGGTTCCTTACCCTAAAGCTTTAGATGCACCATTACCTTTTCGGAAAGATAAAAAGAGGGAGGATATTCTTGAGACCTTTAAGCAAGGATATATCAATTTTTTCCCTTTCGGATGCTATTCAATAGATTCCTACTTATGCCAAGTTCCTTAAGGACATGCGCACATTTAAAAGAAAATATAAAACACATATGTCTAAGAAGGCTCGCTTAAGTGAACATGTAAGCTCAATTTTGTATTTTAATACACCACCTAAGTTGAAAGATCTTGGCGTTCTTAGTATTTCTTGTTATGTTAGTGATCAAAGGATTGATAAAATGTTAGTCATGGCAACCAATACCCAATAGGGGGGTGAATTGGGTATTAAAAACTTTTCACAAATGCTCTTGAAATAAACACAAATATTTAAGCTATTAAATGAAAGAGAAAGAATTGCGAGATGAAGAATAAAAGCTTTAAGAACAGTAAATAAATAAATGTGCAATGATATAAAATTGCATAAAATAAAGAGATTGAGAAGAGAAAAGCAGGCACGATATTTATCCTGGTTCGACCACTAACCCACTTGTGGTCTACGTCCAGTCCTCGAAAACAATCCAAAATTTTTCACTATATATACAAGCTTCAATAGGTGCTTGCAACCGTTACATAAAAGAGCACTTTTCACACACAGGGAAACTTTACCCTTGTGCTAAAGTCTCACTGCAGGATACCTCACCCTTATACAAACCTTGAAGGGATACCTCACCCTTATACAAATCTTGAAGGATACCTCACCCTCAATATAGGAGAATAGAAATATAGATAAAGAGAAACTCTCACAAACAGTAAATTATACAAATTGAAGTGCTAAGAGGATCTCAAATGATATCTCAAAGTTTCAGCAAAAAGAGCACAAAAAATAGGCGTAAATTATAAATCACATTTTTCAGAACAAGCGTAAATTAAACAAATAGTTGGGCTACTTGCAAATGAGACCCACGGTCTCAATTTATAGAGCCAGATAAAATAGCCGTTGTAAGAATTAATTCCGTGATTAATATAAAAATATGTCCGTTAGTTTCTATATTCAGATCTGTGTTTACCGTGTTTATTCGAATAAGCCTTCTGCTATTCGAATAACACGTTCTATTTAAAAACGTTTCTGAAACTGGTTATTCGAATAACCTTCGTGTTATTCGAATAACGATGCCACAAAAGCTTTCTTTAGAAATTTGGTTATTCGAATAATGATAGTTTTATTCGAATAACATTCGTTAAAACAGACTTCTGGGAAAAGGTTCTATTCAAATAACTAATGAGTTATTCAAATAGCTAATATAAAACAAGCTATTTCAGAAAGCTTTTATTCGAATAACAGGAGTGTTATTCGAATAACACTTTAAAACAATTCTGTAATGACTAAAAACAAAGCTTTATTCGAATAACCAATTAGTTATTCGAATAACTCAATTTATAGAACATTTATAAAAGCTTGAAAAACATCCCAGAAAGTTTATCAAAAACACCAAAACATTTTTAAGTTATTTTCAAGATCAAAACAGTTTTGGTATAAGTTTAAGAAAACATTTTTTGTTTTATCTTAATGCACTAGGAGATATCCAAAGAGAACCTCGAACAGTGAGACTCTAAGTCCTAAAGCTATCCTTAAAAGATCTTGGACTTGGTCTTCCCATCATCTTCATTTTGTCTTCATATTTGTTATCATTAAAACAAATCTTCAAAGACATATGATTAATCACCTTCTCCTTGTGTTGAGCTTAATTGAGATCTTTTGCTTTCTTGTTGCAATGCTCACTCCTGGTGTTTAGACTATCCTGTAAAGTATTGCTCACTTAAACAAGCATAATTAGTCCAAAAACATAATTCAATATCTTCATATGTATGATTCATAAATATATAGCTTTAGTTAGTTTAACATGTATATAACACTTTCATAGACATATCCAAATAAGTCATTTAACAATTATTAATAGGTATGCTCTATGTAGGATGCAACAGAACAAATTGCACAAAGGTCAAATCCAATATTAATTCATTTATAACTCTTATACAGCATTATTGGATATACTATATGATGAATGTTACATATATCATATTGCATGATTATTAAGTAAAATATAACTAGATAAGGTACATATCATGCATGATACAATATATCACATTAAGCACATTTATCAAGCATAAGCATCATTCTATTTGTCTTGTATTTGTCATCATCAAAACTTAACATATAAAACCATTTGGGGCAAACTTATTTCCACATAAAAGCATTCTTCGATGTAGATTCTAGTATATATCTGATGCCATATTCTATTTATGAAGAGCTAGGTTTGGGTGAGTTGTAGCCATCAAATTGTTCTTTACAATTAGCTAATAGGTTAGTTCGGACCCTTAGAGGGAGAGTTGATGATGTCTTAGTGAAAATTGATAAGGGATTCTTTTCTGTTAATTTCATAGTATTTGATATGGAACCTTCTCGCTCATTAATAAAAGGAAATTTCTATCATTTTGGGGAGGCCTTTTTTAGCCACTGTTGATGCTAACATTAGTTGTAGATCTACGGTAATGGATGCCTCAGTTATAAACAAGAGAATTAAGCTTAATATCTTCAAGCCTACTGGCTAACCTGCTATGGAAGATGAATTTGAATGCGCCTTTGTATATGTGGTTGATGAGAGAGTTAAAAAGACTGTGCTGCCTATTTTGTCTAATGAACCTTCAGAGAGAATACCTTTACATTATGAGTTGGAGGCTTTTGACACGAGAAGTGATGTAGTTGGAGTTAATGCAATTTTTATTTGTTCTTCATCTCTTGAAGCTACCCCGTGGGCAGTGAGGTAGGAGAACTTACCTCCTTAAGTTGATTTAGATTTAATAGCTCTAGTTGTAGGTAGATTTTTCTTTTACTCTAAAGATAATTTTATTTTATTATTTGAATTAGCTTAAGAGCCTCCCAGAGTTTAGAGCCTTTGTATGAGTATGTAAATAGTCTATGCTAACAAAAGAAAAAATAAAAATACAAAGAAAAAAAAGTTTGCTTGTTTGTTTATTTTCTTTTATTTTTGTTTCTTTTTGTTATTTCTTTTTATTGCTAACAATTGTCAGGGTGTAATTATCCTCTTTTATTCCCTTGTAATTGTTAAGCATTTCAGGTTTATGAGTCTTCTCCACTACTCTTTATTCTTTTTGTCCCAATAATTGTTTTGATGCATAATGTTTTGATTATTTCATAATTAAGTTTGGATTTAATTTTAAACATTGAGGACAATGTTTGGTTTTGATTGGGGGTGGACGTTACTTGGGTATTCAGTCATGTCATCATTATGCCACTTTTGTGTGAATTCTTTTATCATCTTACTCAAAATGTTTCAAATATTTACATAGCTACTTATGCATATCTCATTGTTAAAAAAATTGAAATAGTTAGAGAACTTGAAGATGAACATGCTGATAGTATTTTTACCTAATGAGTTTTGAGCTATTCATTTTTATTATGAGAGTATTTTCTTGACCTTCCAATATTTATTGTTAGTACTCACAATTTTTTTTATTTTTTATTTTTTCACTGGATCGTTTCATTAGTCCATGTTTCTTATTTTGATTGATTAATGTATTTCCTTAAGGGATGATATGAGGCCATGATTTTTATTTTGATCATTGAAATAATATATTTTGTTTTTTCACATATTACTGCTAGTTACTCCTTTTCAGTTTGTTTAGTAAATCTTTATTTCTTAACCCTTTTTCAAAGTGTTTCAGGAAAGAAGCATTGTGATTGCAATATGGGGTGATATAAGGAATGTTAATAAAAAAATGAAGTGAAAATGAAAAAAATTGGAATAGCCAGAAAAAATAGAAAATCGTGAAGTTTGAAAAACTTAAGAAAAAGTGTGAAGAAAAAAATGCTAGTATTGAGGGTTAGCTAAATAAAATGATGAAAAGAAGGGGAAAGAGATGTTGAAAGTGTAGATGTGAGCTTTGAAATATTCTCGGAACACTTTTGATTATTATTATTACCCTTTAGGCTTTATATTTTCTCTTCACGCGCATTACAAGCTTAATAAAGTCCTATTTGATTTTAAGGGATGGCGTGGTTCTTTCAATATACATGGCTAATCTAAAAGTGTGATGATAAATATTTTCTTGGCATCCTTCTATAATTGGCTGTTGACCTATGAAGACTGTGTTTTGACGATAACAAACATAAAGATATTGCAAGATCAAGTCCAAGACTTTCAAGAATAGATTTAAGACTTAGAACATTGTGTAAAGGTATAAAGTTATTTAATACTCTAAATTTTTTTTTTCAAAGAAACCAAATAGCACATATATTTTCAAGGCTTCAAGATAGTTTTTGGTTTCAAAAGAAACAACCACTAAGTGCCTAAAAGCTCATAAGATCATTTGGAATCAATTGGCAATGTTTAAAGCCTATATGAAATGATTTTCAAATGATTTATTCGAATAACGATTTCCTTATTCGAATAACCAAAGTCAGATAAGCCAAAAATTCTATCTGGTTAAGCTTTATTCAAATAAAGGTTCAAAATAAGCTTAGGCGCATGGTTTATTCGAATAACCAAGTTGTTATTCGAATAACACGTTTTCCAGAAACCAGATCTTAAATGGTTTATTCGAATAACATGTATGTTATTCGAATAACACATTTTTTAGAAAATAGGTTTTTAAAAGAGTTATTTGAATAACATAAGTGTTATTCGAATAACACGTTCTAGAGGAAAAATTGCCTTCATGCTATGTGAAGCTTTATTCGAATAACAAAGTTGTTATTTGAATAAATGCTTATACAAAAAATATAATTAATAGTTAGTTTGAAGCAATTAATGCTCCAACCAACCACCCAATGACTCTAATCTTTAATGAGCTATAAATACAAGTTGTTGGGCATTTATAGAGGTTAGAAAATAAATATGAAAACCTTGGTTGAGCAATAATACGAGCTTTCACAATCATTTCATTAAATACTCTGTTTTGAGTTTCAAAGTGTGAATCCATATACTCGTTGAGTTTCAATTTGTATTATTTACTCTTGAGAGAGTTCCAATTCATCTACACTTTGTTTAATCTGTAAAAGAGGGTGAGATATCCCTCAAAGTTGTAAGGGTGAGGTATCCCTTGAAGTTGAGGCTCAAGTACAAAGGGTTAGGTATCCCAAGGTGAGTTGAGTGCTCTAGTTTGTAAAGGTTGCAAGCACCTATTGAAACTTGAAGATATAGTGAAAAATCTCAAGTGATTACTTAAGGATTAGACGTAGGCCACAAGTGGATTGGTCGTTGAACTAGGATAAACCTTGTGTTTGATCTTATAAACTCAACTTCTTTACGTTTGTGTATTTATTTTATATGCTTGCTTGATTACTCTATGTTTTGGTTTATTCAATTTGTGAGTGAAAGTATTCAATCTTCTCTATCCATTCATCTCTATCAATCAATAGCTTCAACGAAAATTGATAATCAAGTGTTTTACGAAAGATTTATGAAAATATTTTATAAACTCAATTCACCCCTCCTCTTGAGTATTAAGGCCATTTGGTAACAAATGGTATCAAAGTTAGACTCTTGTATAAAGAGCTTAGCAACTTCAAGAGAAGTGATTTCTTCAAATAGTTTTTCTTCCGAAAGTTATTCTATCAATAGACCTCCCTTTCCAATGAGGATGGTTATGCCTATTGGAAAGAAAGAATGAAATTTTTTATTGAAGCTATTGATTTTGATGTGTGATAGAAAATGGTTTTGACAAATGGTGTATGAAAATACACTTGGTTGAGCAATAAAACAAGCTTTCACCCAAATAACCATTTCATTAAATACTACTAACTACATTTTAACCCATATCATTCATACATAAAGAGTTTCAAAGTGTGAATCCATATACTCGTTATAGTTTCAATTTGTGCCAAAACAACTAGGCAAAAATAAAACATTTACATATGCTTATCTACTTCTTCCCTTTAGAGAGTTTCAATTCATCTACACTTTGTTTAATATTCTAATACCAAAGAAAAGAGGATGAGATATCCACAATCAAAGTTGTAATCATGGAAGCAGGTATCCAACAACACGCAATCGTGTGTGCATGAAAATGTCATGATAACTCTAGTTGCTTAATTATGAAATGGTTGCAAGCACCTATTAAAACTTGAAGATATAGTGAAAAATCTTGAGTGATTACTTAAGAACAAGATTAGAATTCCTATCCAGTAGGCCATCAAGTGATTGGTCGTTGAACAAGGAAGTCCATAAACCTTGTGTTTGATCTTGTAAACTCAACTTCTTAAAAACCTCAATAGGTTTCACGTTTGTATATTTATTTTATATGCTTGCTTGATTACTCTATGTTTTGGTTTATTCAATATGTGAGTGAAACCTCCCGTAATTAGTATTCAATCTTCTCTATCTATTCATCTCTATCAATCAATAGCTTCAAAACGAAAATTGATAATCAAGTGTTTTTCATTAATTCACCAAAATCCATCCTAAATAAAATTCTGATATTTTATGAAAATATTTTATAAACTCAATTCACCCAAGCTGTCTTACTATCTCTTTGAGTATTGAGGCCATTTGGTAACAAATGGTATCAAAGTTAGACTCTTGTATAAAGAGCTTGGCAACTTCAAGAGAAGTGATTTCTTCAAATAGTTTTTCTTCCGAAAGTTATTCTATCAATAGACCTCCCTTTCCAATGAGGATGGTTATGCCTATTGGAAAGAAAGAATGAAATTTTTCCTCCTCTTCCTTCTTCTCCTTCTCTCTTTTCTTTCTTTTCTCTTCTTCTTTCTCATTGAAGCTATTGATTTTGATGTGTATTTCAAGAGATACTCTTGATTGAAAATGGCCCTTTCTCCAAATTCTATACAACACATATGGTTCATTAAAAATTGTTTCACCAAAAACGATATTTCCATATCGTAAACTAACTCCAAAAATTCTCAAACTTTAACATAGCTACACCAAGAAATGAATAAACTCTCCACACTTATTTCCACTAACTAAGCAGTTTAAGCCACTTCCAGATGAAGACAAGAAAAAGTCCAATACAATTTGAGAGTCAAGAACATCATTACCACTTCTTTGGGGTATGATGAATTCTTTAGGGTGTCAAATTATAAGACTGCCCAAGAGATGTGTGATACTTCACAAGTGACCCATGAGAGTACAAGTGAAGTAAAAAGATCAAGAATAAATACTCTCACTCATAAGTATGAGTTGTTTAGAATGAACCAAGGAGAAAGCATTCAAGAAATGCAAAAGAGATTAGAAACCCAAAGTAACGGCTATTGTGGAATCAAAGAATTTATCAACAATGACACTAGCCACTATATTTGGGAAGCTCCAAGAACATGAATTTGAGCTGAATAGACTCAATCAAAATGGGAAGCATGACAAGAAGAAAAAGAGAATTACACTCAAACCCACTTCTTCTACAATTGAAGATGATGATGAAGATGATAGAGATGACATAGAAAACCTTGAGTTGAATGAGGAGAATCTTAGTCTCCTTGTAAGAAAGTTTGGAAGATTCTTTAAGAAGAAGATATTTCAAAGAAGGCCACCATTCCCTATAAAGAATACCTACCACAAAGGAGAATGAACCTCATCTACTTCAATATACTATGAATGTGGAAAACTGGGGCACATGAAGATGAATTGTCTCATTTATCAAAAGAAGATGGAGAAATTTGAAAAAAAAAATCTCTAAAGAAAATAAAGGAAAGAGAGCTTACATTGCATAGAATGACAATGACATGGACTCCACTGATAGCTCAGACAATGAAGAAGCTCATCTATGCCTCATGGCTAAAGGGGAAGAAGATGAAGAAAGTGACATGGAAGTAACTTCTTCTAACCTTGACTCTCTACCTTCCTATAGTGAATTGCAAGTTGCATTTGAAGAGTTGCATGTTGAATCCATGAGGTTCACAAAATTATTTTTATCTTCAAAGAAAACAATCTCCTCTTTGAAATTTTTTTTTTCTATTTTAAACAAGAAGATTGAAGAACTCAAAATTGAAAATGAGACTCTAGGATTAATTGATGTTAACTCATCATGCATGACTTGTTCTTCACATGATAATGCATCCACATCTTCATCTTGCTCATCATGTAAAACATTTGAAAAGAAAATTGAGAATTTGAAAAATACTCTTTTCAAAATTTACCTTTGGAAGAGACAACTTGAAAGTATTGCTAGGGAAACAAAGATGAGTTTTTCAAAATGCCAGTTTACGGTATAATCCCAGTAACTAATAAAAGTCTTATAAGAATTTCTTTATTTCCTCAAGTACATCAAGTAGCCCTTTCGTCAAATGCTTTGATTGTGGGAAGAAAGGGTATAGTGCCTCAACATATAATGTTAGGAAGAATATCAACATCAAGGTTGAGACTAAAATGATTTGGTTCCCTAAGGGCACATTGTCCAAAGCTAACACACAAGGACCCAAGAAAATTAGAATACCAAAGGTTAAATCTAAATGTGCATTGTAGGTGTACTTGAATGCTAAGAACTCAAGTTAGTATCTTGATAGTGGATGCTCCAAGTATATGACCGATGATGGATCCAAGTTTTCCTTCTTAGTCTCCAAAAAGAATGGACATGTAACATATGGTGACAATAACAAAGGGAAGATCCTTGGAGTTGGCAAAGTTAGTAAAATCCCTTTCTCAAAGTTAGTAAAATCCCTTTCTCCTCTATAGATAATGTTTTGCTTATTGAATAGTTTAAATATAATTTACTTAACATTAGTCAATTATGTGATAGAGGAAATAGAGTTATATTTGATTTTAATTGTTACATAATTGAAGGAAAATTTAATAAGCAAGTTAAGTTTGTTGGTCATAGGGTAAATAACATATATATGATTAGCCTTGATGATATATCTTCAAATGATGCAAAATGCTTTATGAGTAAGGAAGATAATTCATGGGTATGGTATAAAAGAATTGCTCACATTCATATGGATCACTTAAATAAGTTAGTCTCAAAAGAATTAGTAATTGGACTTCCAAAACTCAAATTTGAAAAAAATAAACTTTGTGATGCATGTCAAAAGGGAAAATAAGTGAAGTTTTTTTTAAAAGCTAAAAATGTTGTTTCAACTATTAGACCTTTACAACTTTTGCATATGGATCTTTTCGGTCCCTCTAGAGCTATAAGCTTTGGTCGGAATTACTTTGCATTAGTGATTGCTGATGATTTTTCTAAGTTTACATGGACATTATTTTTATCTCACAAAAATGATGTTTTTCCATCTTTTAAGAGACTTACCAAAGTTATCCAAAATGAAAAAGGTTTTTGCATTGCATCCATAAGAAGTAATCATGGTGGTGAGTTTGAAAACCATGAATTTGAAACCTTTTATGATGAATATGACATTGAACATAATTTTTCTGCTCCTAGAACTCCACAACAAAATAGAGTTGCAGAAAGGAAAAATCGATCTTTAGAAGAAATAGAAAGAACTATGCCCAATGAGGCTAACTTTCCTAAGTACTTTTGGGCGGATGCAGTAAATACTGTTTGTTATACTATGAATAGGGCCCTAATTAATAAGGTCAATTTTAAAGAAAATCCCCTATGAGTTGTACAAAGGAAGGAAGCTAAATGTTTCACTTTTTCGTGTCTTTAGATGTAAATGTTTTGTTTTGAATAATGGAAAGGATAACTTAGAGAAGTTTTATGCCAAATCGAATGAAGGTATATTCCTTGGCTATTCAATGCATAGTAAGGCTTTTAGAATTTACAATAAAAGAACTATGACCATAGAAGTGTCCATTCATATTACTTTTGATGAAACTAACCTAAATGGACCGAGAAAGGATTTGGTTGATGATGTTGTAGAAATCTTGACAAAAACACACTTGGAGAATCAAGAAAAAGAGGACAAGAAGCAAGAAAAAAGCCTATTTGATCCCCCAAGGCAAGAGGATTCATAAATCATAGACCTTCCCAAGGAATGAAGGACATTAAGATATCATCCTCTTGACAAGGTGATAGGTGATGTATCAAAATGGGTAATCACTTGTAACTATCTTAGAGATACATGTAATCATATGACTTTTGTCTCTCAAGTTGAACCTAAAGACATAAATAAGGCCATTAATGATGAACAATAGATCTTGGTCATGCAAGATTAACTAAACCAATTTGAAAGAAATTAAGTTTGTGAGTTAGTTCAAAGGCCCAATGATCATCCTATAATTGGCATCAAATGGGTCTTTAGGAATAAACTTGATGAAATAGGCTTAATAATAAGAAATAAAGATAGGCTTGTTGCTAAATGATATAATCAATAAGAAGGCATAGATTATGAGGAAACATACGCTTCGTAGCTAGATTAGAGGCCATAAGAATACTACTTGTATATGCATGCATCATAGATTACAAATTTTATCAAATGGATGTCAAAAGTGTTTTCTTAAATAGTTGTATACAAGAAGAGGTGTATGTGGAACAACCTCCTAGTTTTGAAAACTTTGAATTGTCCAACCATGTTTTTAAATTGAAAAAGACCTTGTATGACTTGAAATAAGCTACTAGAGCTTGGTATGAAAAGTTGAGTAAGTTCTTTTTGGAAAAAGGCTTCTCTAGAGAAAAGATTGACACTATTCTCTTCATCAAGTGTAAAAAGTGTGACATACTTCTTATTCAAATATATGTTAATAATATAATATTTAGTGCTACTAATGAGTCGCTATGCATGGAGTTTGCTAATATTATGCAAAATGAGTTTGAGATGTTTATGATGAGTGAGCTCAACTTCTTTCTTAGATTCCAAATCAAGCAAACAAAGGATGGGACTTTCATAAGTCAATCAAAATATTGTAAAGAGCTACTCAAAAAGTTTGGAATGGACAAGACCAAGCATATGATTACACCTATGGACACTTCTTGTTATTTGGACAAGAATGAGGGATGTAAATTTATAGAAATTTCAAAATATAGAGGTATGATTGGTTCACTCCTTTATCTTACAGTAAGTAGGCCAGAAATTATGTTTAGTGTGTGCATGTGTGCTAGATTTCAAACAAATCCTAAAGAATCGCACCTATGTGTTTGGTGTGAGGCGGATAGTGATTAAAATTTAGATAAAAATCAGTTGTCAGGCTCACCAGAAAATAAAAACCTTACAACTAGTTGTAGTTAGTAAGGGTCGATCCACAGAGAACCAATTTAATGAACACTATTAAGCAATTCCCAATTTAGACTCTGATTGACAATAAACAGTAAATAAGGGGATTTTGGAGTTTTGATGAACAATGAACAGCTTCAAAGACAGTAATAATAAATAAACTGAAATCAACAATATAAGAAAATAGGTTAAGAGATTGAATCCACCACTAGATTTATATGATAGTGTAAACCCACATATCCTTTCATTCTAACATGCTCAATTATGTTTTTATGCAATTGTGAGAGTAAATCTCTGTTTTCTTTACGTGTTGGCCAATTCAGCAACTGCTCAAATTAACTCCTAATCACTGATTAGTCATAAAGCAACCGCTCTTACAACTATCCAATAATTGCATTAAGTTTTAGAAAACCAATTACACTAAGATCTAATTACACACTAGGATTAAATTACTTAGAACATATATTTCTCTAGATCTATTACCACAACTGCGCATAATAAACCCAGATCTACTACTTTTATAACTGGCAAATAGCACAAAGATAATTATACCCACATGAACATCATAACTTTTGCTAAATCTACTACTGCAACCGCGTATAATAAACCCAGATCTATCACTTTTAAAGTGGGAACAAGTACAAAAACCTTCATACCAACAATAGATTCAGAAATATATGAATAAAAACATAACTGTGTTGAAATAATCAAATATGCAAGATTCACAGCATCAAAACTAGTGGTTTCATCACTCTCTTAACCAAGGGAGGTTTAGTTACACATAGCTAGAACAAAATAATAAGAAAAATTGAGAAAGAACAACATGAGAAACAAAGTGCAGAAGAAAAACTAAAGAGCAAACGAGTTTTTGAGGATTGAGGATGATGGATCTTCGATTGCTCGAACCCGAGACTCCAATATTTGATCCAAGACTCCCTTCTCCTTCTCTAAGGAGTTGCAGCTGCTCTCCTAGGTCAGAACTCCCCTCAAAATGTGCTAAAGGTGTGAATATATAGGCCCCCAACACAAACTTCTTGTAGAAGTTTCAATAATTGAGTTTCTGACACAAATACACGGTTGTGCATGCATACACGGCCTAGGCCATGTATGACATTGCCTGGAGGATAAAAATTTACTATTTTAATTGCAAAAGTCAAAGGAGTACACGGCCTAGGCCGTGTACTCTCACACGACCGTGCATTTTTTACGCAGCCTAGGCCCTGTAATCTGACGCAGGCCCTTAATTTGACTCAGGCCCTGTAATCTAACTTCCAAGCCCAATATGACCCATTAGACCTCTGAATCTGAAAAAGTATTCAATATGAAATTTGTAGATTTAGATTTTAACTATCAACCATCAAAATGTCAGTCCATTTGACAACTTGTAGCTCAAGCTATGTCATAAACAGTACGCATAGGTCAAGCTGTCAGGATCACCACCCTAGTTCTTGCTTCAACTCCAATTTGAGTTATCCAAACGTATGATTGGGCCTTTGAGATCTTCATGAAAGTAGTAGAGAATTGTCTTAGCTTTCCTACAAGACCAAAATCACATCAATTAGACATTTGAAACTCAAATTATAGCTAGTTTACTGAACACTATCAAAGAGATAAATTAAGGCTAATTCATGCAATAATTCCTTCAATGATCCAATTAGGTTCAATATCATAAAATGTGTCAAAACTAACTTAATTAAACCTAATTGAACCTTAAGAAACCCAGTGACTAAAAATCATAATTCAATTATGAGTGGTAATGAATACATTTAAGCAAAGTTTCACAGTAATGTTTCAATTAGGGTTTGATATCAAAAACTAAGCTAAATGATGACAATTAAGCACAAATGAAGTTCAATGAATCAATTACAAGGTGATTAAAATATAAGAATAATCAATAGATCAATTACCCACACACTTAGCCTTTTATACTCCTGGGCAAAAATATACAGTTCAATATAGTTTCACAATAAGCAAGCAAATGCAGAATAATGAGCAAAGACCTTTATGCATTCAATTTTCAAAGAATTTAAACAATCAAGAATTCCCTTTCTTTGCAATCCAAGTTGACAAGCAAAATCAATCAAAATTCAGGGTTCAATCAACATGATAAATCCTCACTAAAATGCTCTCTCATTTAAGTGTTTCAGGCTTGTGTTTTCACTGAACCAACTTATGAGAATATGCTTTACCATAGGCTTGTCAAGCCTCTACTTCTCCACTACTCAGACCACATGCAAACAGAGATCAAAAGGACTTTATTTAGGTTGTAATGGGATCAAGGTTAAGGTAGGATACATCAAAGATAGACAAAGCTAGACCATAGGAACTAGAAGAGCAAAATGAAAAGATATTCAATCATTACACAGAATTTCCCAATAATCTTCAAATTCAAATTCCTATTATGTACATTATCTTTTTTTTGACTTCTCTTTTTCTTTTTTTTCTTTTTTTTAATATATATATATACACCTTGCATTCAATTCAACCTGACATTTTGCTAATATGAGACATTTTATACACAGACATAACTAGGCAAAAACATCATGAATCACACCCCCACACTTATTCAAAAGCAACTTTCCAATACAATCCTTAAGCTCTTCTACTCCCTAAGGTAGGGTAGTAAAATAGTTTTTCACTTTTAGGTTTAAATTAAACTTAGATAGAAGGAAATTGGGTCAATTAGGCTCAAAGGGGTTAATCAATGGATAAAATGCAAGGATGACTATTTGGCCAGTAGTTATTTAAAAGAAAATGCCTTTATCATTTCAAATGCATGCAGTGGTCATTAGCAGCTTAAAAGAGAACCAAGACAAGTTCTGAAAAGCACAATAATCATGAGTAAAATCACACAATCAAAGATCCAAAATGGCCTAAAGTTAGCCATTTACAACAAGGCCTAAAAACTCATTAGGTTCCGATTCATCATTTTTAATTAAACCCTTTAATTTTTAGAATTTCACTCGACAAAATTGATAACCAGAAAGTTCATTCAATCATGCTCAAAATTTCTATTCAAATTTTTTTTTTCAATTTTTTTTTCCGGGTCAATTGCTCACTAATCACATCACTTGAAAGTTTATCGGAAACTTTAAAAGCCCAATGGAGAAGTATCACAAGAAGAACAACACCATCAAGATCAAATACACTCACCTCAAGAAAGTCAATAGTTCAATCAGTCATTCAAAACCCCAGGAGAACAATTCAGAACATCAAAAGCATCAACAATAGAACATCAAAGTATCCACACCCCCACACTTAAACTAGTCATTGTCCTCAATGCTACACACATCCAGAAAAAGAAAAAGAAAAACAAAATTGTAACACAATCATACAAAATTGGAATGAAACACATCAATTTTGAAATAAATAACTAAGTGCAGGTGAAACTAAATACCAAATGTATACAATATAGGAGAATAAAAATACGACAGAAACCAAGGGGCAACATCAATGGGGAAATGGGGAAGAGCTACTGAAGACGCCGGAGGATCTCAGCCATGGTACTGTCAATGGAGGCCAAACGAGCATCCATAGTCTGAAGTTGTGCAATGTGGTTCATCTCTAGTCGATGAATACGTGTAATGACGTCATCAAGTGAAGTGACTCGTGGCCTAGAGCTAGATGGACTAGCAGCAAAACTAGATGTAGACTCCGGAGGCGCTGAATTATCATCAGGCTATGGTGGAACTCCCCTCGGAATATCCTGGTTACCAGCTCCTACTAAAAATAGCTTTCCATTCTGTTTCTCATATAATCCCATATGAATCAGAGTAGAGCTATCAATGGTAGAAGAGCCCGATATAGGATCCTCAATAAGAACATCAGAATCCAACCCAAAGTACTGAGCAATAAGGGTAACAAATCCCCCCACTAAAATACGGCTAGTTAAAGCAATCCCTAAATGTTTAAATAAGTTACACAACCAGTATGATCCATTAACAGGCTCCCCATTAATTATGCAATGCAAAATGAACAATTCAGCTTGACTAATAGTGCCTTGACTCTCGCCCTTAGCACAAATTGTATTTGCCAACCATTTTTGAATATATCTATGTGCTGGGGACCTAAGTCTGGAAGCTTTGGACTTGTAAGGATCATAATCATCAGAATCAGCGACCGTTAATGCAGTCCAAACTCTATCAGGCATAAAATCACGAGGGAGCTGGTTATGGCCTATAGGGAAGCTAAAAATGGCACTAAATTAGTGAATATTTAACTGGTGGAGAATGTCAAATAACTCAAAAGTAATATCACCTGGCCATCTATCTTGGTCACTAAGAGAATACAATTTTCTGTCAAAACTCATAATGAATTCCCTAGTCAAAGTGTCATAAGTCAGTGCACGCATTCTAGCAAAGATGCCCCAACCTATTCCATCCAACAATTCAAAAATTTCATCATACAATCCTATTTGACGCCAAGTATCGTCATCTAGAAATTTAGTTGGAACAACATCCTTAGTTAAGACTGGATGGATATTTACCTCAGGAGGGGGAGATGGTGTGCGTGGAGGAGGTGAAGGTTGAATAGAAGAACGGTTGAACCCTTGGCCACTACTGGCAATTTGCTTCACGCGCTTCCTTGGAGGCATTTTTGAGAAATTTAACAAATGGGTATTGTTCACAGAGATGGGGAGGTCATTGTGGTGGTGGAGACAAGGAGGGAAAGTTGGGGTTTTGGGAAAAATGTGAAGAAATGGAGGTTATTTACTGAAAATGGAGTTAGAAATGAAGAAATGAAGGATTGGGTAGTGATTTTAAGCTTGAAAATAGAAGAAAGATGAAGGTGGTGGTTATGGAGGATGTGTGGCCGTGTGGGTACATGGGTGGAGAGAGATAGATGGTGGGTTGGTGAAAATTATAGGTAAAATGAAGAGAAATGTAAGAAAAATGAGAGATTAGAGTGATTTTTGGGTGAAAAGTGTTTGGAAATGGAGGATTGGAGTGGTAGTAATGGAGGTTTTGGAAGGGAAAGAGCGGTGGAGAGGGGTGGCTACGTGTTGGTGAGAGAGAAATGGAAGAAGAAGGGAAGAAGGAGCCACAAAATGGGTTCTGGTGAGAATACACAGCCGTGTATTCATACACGGCCTAGGCTGTTATGATTCTGTCTCCATAATGGTTTCTGCTGTGCATGCTCACACGACCGTGTGAGTGTACACGGCCTAGGCCGTGTACCTCATTATTTTGTAAAATATTTTTTTTTATAAATAACTACATGGCTTCCCCTACTCCATAAACTCAAGAAAATGCTTCCCAGATTGACTTATTTTACTTTGAAATGGATTGGAAATTCTTTTGCAATGATGTTTCTTGAAAAATACTTAAGAAATTAGTTCAAAAGCATAGGTCAGGGTCTTTTAAAGTCAGATTCCCAAGACTAAAAACTCATCATGGTTGAGGGAATTCCAAAAACCTACGAAGTTCATAAGGTACAAATTCATATGAACACGTCTCAAGAGATTAACTCTTTACTCAGTCCATTCATCATGAAATTTAAAATTTAACTTCTCAGTTCAAGTTAATCATCCTCAAAGAACAAGGTTCAGCATTTAGAAGTACAAAACAACAGCATTACAAATGAAGTAATTCCTACAGTTTCGCTTGGTTTCCACTGTACTTAATTCACACAATTATCAAATAAACAATCCATGCATTCCAACACATTTAATCAAACCAAAACACAAGGTTTTCCAAAGATTCGCATACTTACAATCAATAAACAAATAAAAACATAAAATAAAAGGATTAAAGAAAGCAAATATGATTTTCTTGATAATGGGTTACCTCCCAATAAGCGCTTAGTTTATTGTCCTCAGCCCAATATGATGATACTTTCAATGCTCCTCATATTGTGGAGGGATAAGGGTCATCACTTCCATCTTTGCATTATTAGGAAGTTCATGATATGGTTTGAGACGGTGACCATTGACCTTAAATGCTTTGCCAGAAATTTCACTCCTGATCTCAATTACACCAAAAAGAAAGACATTAGTTACCACAAACGGCCTAATCCACTTAGAACGCAGTTTACCTGGAAACAATTTAAGTCTAGATTGGTATAGTAGAACTTTTTGTCCTTTGTGAAATTTCTTTCTAGAAATCAATTGGTCGTGGAATGCCTTAGCTTTAGTCTTATAAATCAGGGCATTCTCAAAGGCCTCGTTTCTTAGTTCTTCCAGTTCTTGTAACTGGAACTTCCTTTGCTTTCCAGCACCTTCTAATTCCATATTAACTTGTTTAATGGCCCAGTAAGAGCGATGTTGCAGCTAAATGGGCAAATGATAGGGCTTTCCATACATCAACCGAAATGGTGACATGCCAATGGGAGTCTTATAGGCAGTCCTATAAGCCCATAAAGCATCTTTAAGTCGAGTGCTCCAATCCTTTCTTGAGGGATTCACTGTCTTTTCAAGGATTGACTTAATCTCCTAGTTGGACACTTTAGTTTGCCCATTCGTCTGTGGATGGTAACGAGTGAAAATTCTGTGCAGTACTCCATATTTCTTTAATAGAGCATCAAAGGTTCTGTTGCAGAAATGGGTCCCTTGGTCACTGATGATAGCCCTTGGGATCCCGAACTTAGAGAAAATATGTGATTTAACAAAATCTGTAACAGTTTTAGAATCATCAGATCAGGTGGCTTTTGCTTCCACCCATTTAGACACATAATCAACAGATAAGAGAATGTATGAGAAACCAAATGAAGGGGGAAATGGTCTCATGAAATTAATACCCCACACATCAAAAACTTCCACAAAAATTATCAGAGTTTGAGGCATCTGGTTTCAAGGACCAATGTTACTTGTTCTCTGACAGCGGTCACAAGACTTACAGAAATTGTAGGCATCTTTAAAGATTATGGGCCAATAGAAACTACTGTCAAGCACTTTGTTGGCTGTCCTTTTAATGTCGAAATGTCCTCCACAAGCATAGGTGTGACAAAAGGAAAGAATGGAGTGTGTCTCAGAATCAGGAATGCACCTCCTAATGACCTGATTTGCACAATGCTTCCAGAGGTACGAGTCATCCCAGATGTACTACTTACAGTCACTCCTTAATTTATCTCTTTGGGCCTTGTTCCAGCCTTCCGGAAAGTCCTTAGTAACCAGGTAGTTAATAATGTCAGCATATCAAGGGATTATAGCCTTGACAGCCATTAAATACTTATCTGGAAAAGTCTCCATGATAGGCATTTCTTCCTCTTCAGTTACCAACCTACTCAAATGATCGGCTACCAAGTTTTCGCTCCGTTTCTTGTCTTTAATCTCCAAGTCAAATTCCTGGAGCAATAAAATCTATCAGAGTAATCTAGGCTTCACTTCTTTCATTGTCAGAAGATACTTCAAAGCTGCATGATCTGAGAACACAATCACTTTAGAACCAATTAAATATGATTTAAATTTTTCCAAAGCAAAAACAATAGCTAGAAGTTCTTTTTCAGTTGTTGGATAGTTGAGTTGAGCATCATTTAGAGTCCTTGATGCATAGTATATGGCATAAGAAATCTTATCAACTCGCTGTCCTAAGACAACCCCTACCGCAAAGTCACTGACATCACACATCAGCTCAAACGGTAGTTCCCAGTTAGGTGGCCTAATGATAGGCGCAACAATCAACAATTTCTTGAGCTTATTAAAAGCTCCCATACAATTCTCATCAAAGTTGAATTGCACATCTTTTTGGAGTAGCTTGCAAAGGGGTAATGAGATTTTAGAAAAGTTTTTGATGAATCACTGGTAAAAACCTGCATGGCCAATAAAAGAACGAACCCGTACACTAGTGAGTGGGGGCAAAGAATGCATGAGTTCTACCTTAGCCTTATCTACCTTAATTCCCCTAGCAGAAATTACATGGTCTAACACTATATCATCTTCTACCATGAAATGACATTTTTCCCAATTCAGTACCATGTTAGTGTTAATGCATCTTTTAAGCACCAATGTTAAATGTTCCAAACAATTCCCAAAGACACTAAAGTCATCCATAAAAACTTCAATAATATTTTCAATGTAATCAGAGAATATACTCATCATGCATCTTTGGAAAGTTCCCTGTGCATTATAGAGTCCAAAAGGCATTCGCCTGTAAGCAAATGTACCGAAATGGTCAAGTGAACGTGGTTTTATCCTGGTCTTCTGGAGCAATAGCAAATTGATTGTAACCTGAAAAGCCATCCAGAAAATAATAATGAGAATGACCAGCTAATCTTTCTAACATTTGATCAATGAAAGGCAAAGGAAAGTGGTCTTTTCTAATGGCGGTATTCAACTTGCTATAATCAATGCAAACACGCTACATTGTCTGTAACCTAGTGAGAATAAGCTCATTTTCAGCATTTCTTACCATAGTAATACTAGATTTCTTTGGTACTACCTGGACCGGGCTTACCCACTTGCTGTTAGAAATGAGGTAGATCACCCCCACACTTAGGAGTTTCAGTATCTCCTTTTTCACAACTTCCATCATAGGAGGATTCAACCTCCTTTGGGAGTTTCTCACAGGTTTAGTATCCTCCTCCATTAACATCTTGCGAATACAAATGGAGGGACTAATACCCTTGATATCAGCTATTGACCAACCAATGGCTGTTTTACGTTCCTGCAAAATAGCTACCAGTTTCTCTTCTTACTCTTGGGTAAGTGACTTTGCAATTATTACTGGAAGGGTGTCCTTCTCTCCCAAGAAGATGTATTTAAGATGATCAGGCAGTGCTTTCAGTTCCAATTCAGGTGCCTACATAACAGAAGGTTGAGGTATATTAGTAGTAACAGGTAAATCAACAAAAGTTACCTCATGCTCTTCTGGAGTGGAAGAGAGCTCTTATAAGGCAGTAACAATTTCATCAATGTCTTCACTCCATGGCTCTTCTTCATTCTTCTTCTTTTCTTCCTGTATATCTAAGCTATGAGTTAGAATTGTATCAAGAGCATCAGAATGGTCAGTATCAAAAACTGCAGAAATTAAAGAATCAAAAGGATCAAAAGAATCAATTAAACAAGTAGAGTGCATATCGTTGGGGCATCTCATAGCTTCAAAAATATTGAATCTAATTAATTCCCTATCAAATTCCATTGTTAGAGTTCCAGAGTGCACATCAATTTTTGTCCGCGCAGTCTTCAAAAATGGTCTCCCTAACAAGATAGGAGCAGATTTGGGAGAATCATCCTCTTTCATTTCCAAAACATAGAAGTCTATCGGAAATGATAATTTATTCACCTGCACCAAAACATCTTCAACCACACCTTTTAGGTATGCATTAGATCTATCAGCCAATTGAATAATAACACCAGTACATTCTAAAGGACCCAAGTATAAAGATGCATAAATAGAGTATGACATGACATTTATAGATGCACCTAAATCAAGCATTGCCCTTTCAAACCTTGTGTTACTTATAGTGCATGGAATGGTGAATGTGCTAGGGTCCTTACATTTGGTTGGGAGTTTCTTTTTAATTACAGCTGAAACATTTTCTCTCACTTGGACCTTTTTATTTCCTTTTAACTTCCTCTTGTTAGTGCATAATTCTTTCAGAAATTTTGCATATCTAGGTACCTGCTTAATGGCATCTAACAAAGGGATATTAACTTCTACCTTCCTAAAAGTCTCAAGTATTTCTTTTTCTACTTCTTCTTTCTTAGTCTTTGCCAACCTGCTGGGAAAATGAGCTTTAGTGACATATTTAGGAAGGGTTTCAGAATTACTTACCTTAGGGGCTTTGGAATTTTGCCCCTTATCATTTGCTTCTTTGGGTGGTTCATCTTTCTCTTGAGTGATTGGTGGAAGAGATGTAGGCTCATCCATCGTCTTTTCCCTTCTCAATGTGACAGCACTAGCATTTTCCCTTGGATTCACTTCTGGTTGTGAGGGTAGTTTCCCTGAAGATTGACTTTGAAACTTGTTGAACTCTGTGGATAATTGCCCTATCTGGTTCTGCAAGTTATTGATTGCAGTCATTGTTTCTTGCTTGAAACTTTGTATGGTGGCATTTGTTTCTTGTTGGAACTGTAAATTATTAGTGGCCATTTGTTTCACTAGCTCCTCTAGTGAAGGCTCAGGTTGCTTAGGAGCTTGAACTTGCTATTGTCTCTGAGGGAAAGGTACTTGCCTTTGCTGAAATCCTGGAGGTCCATAAGCTGGAGGTTGATTCTGAAGTTGCTTTGCATAGCTAAAATTTGAATGATCCCTCCAACCTAGATTATATGTGTTTGAATAGGGGTTGAAATTTTTTAAAAGTCCAGGGTATCTCCCTACTGCTCTTACCTCCTCATTTGTGTCCTCTTGGAGAGTGGGACACATATCAGTGGAATGTCCAGATGAACAACAGATCCCACAAACATGAACTGGTGCTTTGCCTGTATCTATTAACCGCTGAACCATAACAATTAATTGAGTCATTTGCTGTTGTAGACTAGTTGTCTCTACTTCTTTCACTGCTCTCACCCTAGTGCCATTTCTAGAGTAGAACTGTTGAGTATTGGCAGCCATTCTTGAGATCAAGTTTCTAGCTTCTTGAGGAGTTTTATCAACCAATGCTCCTCCGCTAGCAGCATCAATCATGTTGCGATTCATCACTTGTAAACCTTCATAGAAATACTAAATTAAGAGTTGCTCACTTATTTGATGATGAGGGTAGCTGAAATATAGCTTCTTAAACCTCTCCCAGTAGTCATGGAATGATTCCCCATGCCTTTGTTGAATACCATAAATTTTTTTTTTCTGATTATTGCAGCTTTTGAGGCTGGGAAGTATCTATCTAGGAAAGCTCGAGCCATGTCCTGCCATGATTGGATGGATCCGGGTGGCAAATAGTAAAGCCACTCCTTAGCAGAATCTTTCAGTGAGAATGGAAAAGCTCTCAACATGACTTGCTCTACATGAATTCCTGCAGGCTTCATGCTAGAACATACCACATGAATTTCCTTCAAGTGCTTATTAGGGTCCTCTCCAAGTAATCCATTGAAAGATGGCAAGAGATGGATTAAGCCGGATTTCAATTCAAATGCCTCTTCATTTTCAAGAATGTCTATGCATAGAGGCTGTTGATCTAGATCTGGAGCACCCAATGCCCTTAAAGTGTTATCTGCCATTGTCACCTCTTCAGGTATTTCAGAAGGCTCAAATGTCTCTGAACTTGATAGATCAATGTAACGGACAGCTTCAATGTCAGCAGGAGTGAGTTGGAAATTAGCTAGATGGAAGAAAAATTGAGGATGTGAGTTGAGTTGATCAATATAGTTCCTCAAATTCTGCAATCCCTCGTCTATCCCTTCAATGGACATCAACACCTACAAAACACTCAGAAAACAAGAATCAAAAACTAAAAATAAAATAAAAATAAATATAATAACAGAGTAAAAATAGGAAATAAATTAACAGTGTAATTGAAAAATTGGCTCCCCGGCAACAGCGCCAAAATTCTTGGTGTGAGGCGGATAGTGATTAAAATTTAGATAAAAATTAGTTATCAGGCTCACCAGAAAATAAAAATCTTACAACTAGTTGTAGTTAGTAACGGTCGATCCACAGGGAACCAATTCAATGAACATTATTAAACAATTCCCAATTTAGACTCTGATTGACAATAAACAGTAAATAGGGGGTTTTGGAGTTTTGATGAACAATGAACAGCTTCAAAGACAATAACAATAAATAAACTGAAATCAATAATATAAGAAAATTAGTTAAGAGATTGAATCCACCACTAGATTTATATGATAGTGTAAACCCATATATCCTTTCATTCCAATATACTTAATTATGTTTTTACGCAATTATGAAAGTAAATCTCTGTTTTCCTTACGTGTTGGCCAATTCAGCAACCACTCAAATTAACTCCTAATCACTGATTAGTCATAAAGCGACCGCTCTTACAACTATCCAATAATTGCATTAAGTTTTAGAAAACCAATTACACTAAGATCTAATCACACACTGGTATTAAATTACTTAGAACATATATTTCTCTAAATCTATTACCGCAACCGCGCATAATAAACCCAGATCTACCATTTTTATAACTGGCAAATAGCACAAAGATAATTATACCCACATGAACATCATAACTTCTGCTAGATCTACTACCGCAACCACGTATAATAAACCCAGATCTACCACTTTTAAAGTGGAAACAAGTACAAAAACCTTTATACCAATAATAGATTCAGAAATATATGAATAAAAATATAACTGTGTTGAAATAATCAAATATGCAAGATTCACAGCATCAAAACTAGTGGTTTCATCACCCTCTTAACCAAGGGAGTTTAGTTATACATAGCTAGAACAAAATAACAAGAAAAACTGAGAAAGAACAGCATGAGAAACAAAGTGCAGAAGAAAAACTAAAGAGCAAACGAGTTTCTGAGGATTGAGGATGATGGATCTCTGATTGCTCGAACCCGAGACTCCAATCTTTGATCCAAGACTCCTCTCTCCTTCTCCAAGGAGTTGCAGCTGCTCTCCTAGGTCAGAACTCCCTTCAAAACGTGCTAAGGGTGTGAATATATAGCCCCCTAACACAAACTTCTTGTAGAAGTTTCAATAATTGAGTTTCTGACACAAATACACGGCCGTGCATGCATACATGGCCTAGGCCATGTATGACACTGCCTGGAGGATCAAAATTTACTGTTTTAATTGCAAAAGTTAGAAGAGTATACGGCCTAGGCCGTGTACTCTCACACGACCGTGTATTCTTTACGTAACCTAGGCCCTGTAATCTGACGCAGGCCCTGTAATTTGACTCAGGCCCTGTAATCTTACTTTCAAGCCCAATATGACTCATTAGACTTCTGAATCTGAAAAAGTGTTCAGCATGAAAGTTGTAGATTTGGATCTTAACTATCAACCATCAAAATGTCAGCCCATTTGACAACTTGTAGCTCGAGCTATGTCATAAACAGTACGCATAAGTCAAGCTATCAAGATCAGCACCCTAGTTCTTGCTTCAACTCCAATTTGAGTTATCCAAATGTGTGATTGGGCCTTTGAGATCTTCATGAAAGTAGTAGAGAATTATCTTAGCTTTCCTATAAGACCAAAATCTTATCAATCAGATATTTGAAACTCAAATTATAGCTAGTTTACTGAACACTGTCAAAGAGATAAATTAAGGCTAATTCATGCAATAATTCCTTCAATGATCCAATTAGGTTCAATATCATAAAATGTGTCAAAACTAACTTAATTAAACCTAATTGAACTTTAAGAAACCCAGTGACTGAAAAGCATAATTCAATTATGAGTGTTAATGAACACATTTAAGCAAAGTTTCACAGTAATGTTCCAATTAGGGTTTGATATAAAAAACTAAGCTAAATGATGACAATTAAGCACAAATGAAGTTCAATGAATCAATTACATGGCGATTAATATATAGGAATAATCAACAGATCAGTGTTGTAAAAAGAATTATGAAATATCTAATAGGCACTTCACAAATGGGTTTGTGGTACCCTAAGGGTGCCTCATGTAGCCTCATTGGTTATTCTAATTCTGATTTTGCTGGATGCAAAATGGATAGGAAGCCACTTGCTTGAAAGCTCACTAGTTTCATGGTTTAACAAGAAACAAAATACTATGGTATTGTCTACAGATGAAGCTAAATATGTTGCAGCTGAGAGTTATTGTGCTCAAATCCATTGGATGAAACAATAACTTCTAGACTATGGTCTTGAGCTTGATCGCATTCCTATAAGATGTGATAACACTAGTGCAATCAATTTATTTAAAAATCTCATTTTGCACTCAAGAAAAAATCATATAGAAATAAGGCACCACTTCATTAGAGACCATGTTCAAAAAGGTGATTGCATGCTTGAATTTGTGGAAACAACTAAACAACTTACAGATATTTTTACAAAGCATTTAGCAAAAGAAGCATTCTTTTACATAAGAAGAGAATTGGGCATAATTAATCAATCATGCATATGAATGAATGCTTGTATTTATTGCTTTAACATTGATTTATTCTTCTTGAATTATTACTAACTTGAGCATCAAAGGTATCCCAAAATTTGTTTTGTAGGTACTCCATAATTGAGTAAGAAATCTCCTCTTAATCTGCTGTTCTAAATGAGGTTACTGGAGTTTTTATTTTAGTCTTATTCGAATAAGATTTTTTTTATTCAAATAGCATATCTCAGTAGGCACCAAAATATGATGTTTTACAGGTTTTATTCGAATAAGGAATACCTTACTCGAATGACGCTTGACAGAGGCGTTCCAAAAATTTTGATCTTTTATGTGTTATTCAAATAACCATTTGATTATTCGAATAAAGCTTAGTAGAAAACCAAGTTTGGGTGAGCTATTATTCAAATAATATATATGTTATTCAAATAACTCTTGGCAGAGAGTCAAGAGCTTTGAGCTACGACACTGTTATTCGAATAACAATACTGTTATTTGAATAACGCTTGGCAGTGAGTCAAGACATTTGATCTACCACATTGTTATTCCAATAAAACATGACCTATAAATAGGTTTTTGTGCATTCACCCCTCATTTCTAAGTTTTTCTCTTAGTTTTTTCCTCTTCCTCTGTTTTCCTCTCTTTGTGTCTCCACGACCCAACGGCCAGCCTTCACCCAAAATCTCCATTTTTGAACCTCCATTTTCTCTCTACGTCTCTCTCTCTCTCTCTCTCAAAACCTTCTAAGAGTCACCCATGGCTTCCTCCTCCAAACACCCACACACCAAAACTGCTCCCTGCAAAAATCCTTTGGATCTTCGAAGACTCTCTTCAATTGATGATGATTTAAAATGTTTCAGGAAAAATTTTCAGAACAGAGATATTGTGCAAACAAAGCACATTGATCTAGAGTTCTTCGAAAAGGAAGGTGATTTTGAGTTCCTGGACATCATGAACAATCAAGTACTGCTCCTGCTACTGGTGGTGGTGGTCCAGTTACCTTGGAGAAAATAATGGCAACCCTGCTTGACAACCATGCTTATATAGAGAACACCTATTTTGTTATGCTTGATAGAATAGAAGCTGTTGAGCATAAGCTGGCATTCTTGCGAGTTTTGCAACTTGATCAAGCGCCCGACTATAACATCCTCCCTAATCTAATAAGTCTAATAAGAGTGATAGAAGCTCAGTAATGCTGGTGAGAATTATCTGTTAATTTGGATAATTTACTGAATTAATTTGGGCGTAATTCTATAACACTGAATATAAGAGAATAATTAAAATATCTACTGAATTAGTCGATATGATGAAAATAAATATAAAAATTTTATTTCCTAACTAAGGACAATATAAGTGTGCAGAAAAATTTGGAGAAGCAACAGAGTAAGTTTGGTATTTTTAAAGATCCTGCTGAGAAATAGTCGGGACAGCGAAGAAACTCAGAAAATTATGAAATTTCATGGAGATGATAAATAAAATATGAAGAATATTTTGGTATAAATATTAACCGAGATAAGTATCAGTAAGAAAATTTACTTAATTTCTGAGTTTAATTCAATTCAGGACAAAGTAATGAAGCTTAACTAATAAAATAGCAGTATATGAAAATTTATGAAAAAATTGATCTGAGGACTAAGATGAGTCTTAAAATTTTCTTTAATACTTATGGATACTTGAAAATATAACTTTGGAAGATTAAAGTGAATTTAATAGATACAAAAGTTTCAAGTAAAAAAAGTTCTCATACTTTCTCCTATTCTCCACCGACATTTCTTCTTTATCTTTGTTTTGTTGACTTTTCTTCTTCATTTTTCTACCTTCATTTCCACACGGTAACAGAAGCATGAACAATGGAGAAAAGCAATGAAAACAAAGAAAAGAAAAGGAGAGAAAAAGGAATGAAAAAGTGAAGAAAAATTGAAAGAAATTCATAGAACCAAGGCTTGAGAAGCTAAGATGAGAGGTAAGGGTTCTTTGTTAATTTATTGCTCTTCCTTTCTCATTGTGTTTGAGTCTCAAGTCTAGTCCATAGAGCTATATAAGCCTATGGCCAGATTTGAACTAGAATTGGTTCTTAACTTGATGTTGTGCTTCTATTTCTACCTTGCTTGAATTCTAGTCTTTCTTTGAGATTTTTGAGCAAAAGTTAATGAGTTTGATTAGTGTTTTTGAAAATTATGACTCATGGTCAAGGCTAGAATAATAGAAGCTCTTTGTTGACTTTAAATGGTGTTGGTGTTATGTTTTAATATTTATGATCAAATTAATAACATTATGTTTCAATTGTTAGTTTCATACTTGAAACTTTGTCAAGCCACTTTTCTTGACTTTACATGCTAGCATTCTCGACCATGGCTTGTATAGAGCTATATTATGTTATTTTCTTTTGATTTTAAATTTGTTTGGTTTTGTTAGTAGAAGTCGTGGGTGTGAGGGTGTATTTCAAATTTTCACACCTAGGAATTGACTTAGTTGTGTTTATGATGTGCATCTCATGGCCAACCTACTCCCTTGCTTCCAATTTGAGTGTCATTTTCTATTGCATGTTGTGTTGAAATGATGTGTCGAATTTAAAGAGAAATTTGTTGAACATTGAGCTGGTTATATCATGGCAATTGCTGCAAAAAATTATTGACTAGAATTTTATTAATTGTTAACCAGAATTCTATTCATTTATGAGCAAGAAATGGTGACTTATATGGTTGAATTTGCTAAGGCAGCTGCTGGTCCTATTTTTGGCTTGTATATAGAAGATTTAAATGTATGAAAACATGTCTTGTATGGTGTTGGAAGGTCACGACAGTGTTGGTTTGTTTGTGACCAGAATTTTGTTCATTCTTTTCTTGAAATTGTGATTAAAATGGTGTTAAAAACCTATGATAGAATGCTGCCCAAGGATGACCAGAAAATTTGCGTTTCTTGAGCATGATCTATAACTTGGTTGATGTAAAAAGGTCTTGGCAAAATGTTGCCCTTTGAGACCAAAATTTAATATCTTTGAGCTAGGAGTTATGGCTTAAAATGTGATTGAATATGTAAAGTTGAAGGCTGCCATAATACAATCAATATATGTTGTTTGCATTGAAACTTATTTGAAGCTTATTTGATTAGATGTTGGATTTAAAATGAGCAAAAAGCTCACGGCTAAGTGGACCCTATCAAGGACAATATTTGATTGTCAACAAATTATTGTTGTATGGAAGCCTATTGGATGGTGTGGTTTATATGAGTAACCCTTATATTTTATATGGCCAAGAAGTTGAATTAGGACCACACTAGGTTAGAGTGACTCATGTTCTTCCTAGTGGAAAGTAGATGAGGAGGGACATTCCCTCTCTACTAGAGGTGATCCTAGATTAATGATAGTGTGAGGGTGGACATTCCCTCCCTATCTTAGTAGTTGAGGATAGATAATTTCTTCTATACTCATAACTTTGTGTTGAGGAGGGACATTCCCTCACTAGAGGTGGCTAGGTTACTCATTTATTAGAGTAGTTCTATGTGACTGGCGAATGGTCATAAATAGGTTGAAGTACACCAACCTGAAAGCAGGCTACTACCAATAGATCGGTATTGTGAGGACGAATAATTCCCTCTATACCATTTGATTCGAGATGACATGTGTCCTTATGATTTGAGATATGAATCTTAAAAGATGATATATCATTGAGATTTGATAAATGATTTACGATTTGATGACTCGAGATTTTTCTTGATATTTCTTGAGAATGGAAAATATATGAGATTTGATGATATGATTTTCGATATACTGATTTGAGTCTTAATGACTTTGGATTTGATGGATTTTTAAACATTAGATTTTGATGATATTACTAATGATTTATTAAGACATGAGACTTGAAGATATTTTGATGCTTTGGAAATACGGGTGTGGACCGTATGATTTATAACTCAATGATTTGAGATTTTAATGACATGATTTATGATGTGATTTTGATGATTAATAAGGATTTTTATAATTAAATAAACCTCTGTTTTGGGAAGAGGAAGGACCCGATTTGACTTTATTCATCTTCCTATAGATTATGTAAAAATAATTTGAAATGATTTTTCCCTGAAATAGCTGGAATTATTATAGAAATCAAAGGTGTAGGGGTGAGAATCTTAAAATTCTTAGTAGTTATAAAAATTGCATCCTCACAATAATTTCAGTTGTTTCTGGGAAAAATCATTTGAAATAATTTCTATATAATTCGTAGGAAGGTGGCTAAAGCCAAAATGGGTCCTTCCTCTTCCCAAAACAGAGGTTCATTTAATTATGAAAATTCTTATTAATCATCAAAACCACATCATAAATCATGTAATTAAAATCTCACATCATTTAGTCATAAATCATATGGTCTACACCTGTATTTCTAAAGCATCAAAATATCATCAAGTCTCATGTCTTAGAAATCATCAGTCATATCATCAAAATCTAATGTTTAAAAATTAATCAAATCAAAAGTCATTAAGACTCAAATCAGTATATCGGAAATCATATCATCAAATCTCATATATTTTTCATTCTCAAGAAATATAAAAAAAAATATCGAGTCATCAAATCGTAAATCATTTATCAAAACTCAATGATATCTTATCTTTCAAGATTCATATCTCAAATCATAAGGACACGTGTCATCTCAAATCAAATAGTATGGAGGGAATTATCCATCCTCACAATACTGATCTATTGGTAGTAGTCTGCTTTCAGGTTGGTGCACTTCAACCTATTTATGACCATTCACCAGTCACACAAAACTACTCTGCTAAATGAGTAACTTGACCACCTCTAGTAAAGGAATGTCCCTCCTGAACATAGAGTTATGAGTAGAGAGGAAATTGTCCATCCTCAACTACTAAGATAAGGAGGGAATGTCCACTCCCACACTATCATTAATCAAGGATCACCTCTAGTAGAGAGGGAATGTCCCTCCTCATCTACATTCCACTAGGAAGGACATGAGTTATTCTAACCTAGTGTGGTCCTAGTTCAACTTCTTGGCCATATAAAATATAAGGGTTACTCATATAAACCACAACATCCAATAGCCTTCCATACAACAATAATTTGTTGATAATCATATATTGTCCTTGATAAAGCCTACTTAGCCGTGAGCTTCTTGCTCATTTTAAATCCAACATTCAATCAAATAAGCTTCAAATAAGTTTCAATGCAAACAACATACATTCAAATACTGATTGTATTATGGCAGCCTTCAACTTTACATATTCAATCACATTTTAAGCCATAACTCCTAGCTCAAAGATATTAAAATTTTGGTCTCAAAGGGCAACATTTTGCCAAGACCTTTTTACATCAACTAAGTTATAAAATCATGCCCAAGAAACACAAATTTTTTGGTCATCCTTGGGCAACATTCTGCCATAGGTTTTTAACACCATTTTAATCATAATTTCAAGAAAATAATGAACAAAATTTTGGTCACAAACAAACCAACACTATTGTGACCTTCCAACACCATACAAGACATGTTTTCATATATTTAATTCTTCCATATACAAGCCAAAACAGGGCAGCAGCTGCCTTAGCAAATTCAACCTCATAAGTCACTATTTTTTGCTCATAAATGAGTAGAATTCTGGTTAACAATTAATAAAATTATGGTCAATAATTTTTGGAAGCAATTGTCGTGATATAACCAGCTCAATGCTCAACAAATATCTTTTTAAATTCAACGTATCAATTCAACACAACATGCAATAGAAAATGACACTCGAATTGGAAGCAAGGGAGTAGGTTGGCCATGAGATGCACATCATAAACACAACTAAGTCAATTCCAAGGTGTGAACATTTGAAATACACCTAGGAGGGACCTACAATGACAAGCAATATGAAGCAAGATGGAGCTTATGGAGGAAGAGATATTTTAGTTAATTTGATCAGATTTTGTATAATAGGTCAATATAAGTATATTATGTTTAGCAATGTATTCTTAGTATATTAATTCATTTCATACTATATGTATTATAGGCTTCCGCTAAAGGCTCATATTTTGTATATTATTAAATTATTTGTTTGAAAAATTGTGGGTATTCATAAGTAATGTACGAAATTCTAATTACTGATGCGTAAACCGGATACGTCATTAGTGTTAGTAATTTGGGATGTTACACCAACTTTCCTCCTCCACCACCGGATGCATACTTTTAGGATTCATAGTTCATAGGATCCTTGTTTTTGTTTCTTTGCTTGTATTGGCTGTTTTTTATGGAAATGTAAACAATGTAATTGGCCAAATTGTTTCTATAAATGAAATGCATTTCTTATTTTGCTAAATTACATCTTATTTTTGTATAGGCTTGTATTTATATGATATATTTACTGTCTTTAATAAACATAACATGTTGAACATAATTGAATATCCATTGCTTATGCTTTGACTTTCTCTTGCTCCATCTTTTTTATCATGACAAAAGGGGGAGAAGAAGCTAAAGATCTCACATTTTTAGAATATTTTTGATAAAAGACAGGAAAATATAAACCTGATCTTGGGATTCCAAAAGTAAGGGGAGCTGCGCATAACTCTAGATTAAATTCACCTCTTACGAAATCGAGGGGGAGTAAGTCTCTCTAATGACCTTGTGAATTCTAATTTGTGAAACTAACTCTTTTCTCAATGGTTGTTTGTCATCATAAAAAAGGGAGAGAATGTAATTGGCTATTGACCTATGAAGATTATGTTTTGATGATAACAAACTTAAAGATGTTACAAGATCAAGTCCAATACTTTCAAGAATAGATTTATCATTGTGTAAAGGTATAAAGTGGTTCACACTAATGCTCTAAAAATTATTTTTCAAAGAAATCAAATAACATATATGTTTTCAAGGCTTTAAAATGATTTTTGGTTTAAAAAGAAACAACCACTAAGTGCCCAAAAGCTTATAAGATCATTTGGAATCAATTGGCAATATTTAAAAGTTATATGAAATGATTTTCAAATGATTTATTTGAATAAGGGTTTCCTTATTCGAATAACCAAAGTCAAAGAAGCCAAAAATTTCATCTGGTTAAGCTTTATTCGAATAAAGCCCTGCTTTATTCAAATAAAGGTTCAAAATAATCTTGGGCGTACATGGTTTATTCGAATAACCAATGTGTTATTCGAATAACATGTTTTCCAAAAATTATATCTTAAATGGTTTATTCGAATAACAGGTCTGTTATTAGAATAAATCCTTTTTAAGAAAATAGGTTTTTGAAGGGTTATTCAAATAACATAAGTGTTATTCGAATAACACGTTCCAGTGGCAAAATTGTCTTCCTGCTATTTGAAACTTTATTCGAATAACAAATTTGTTATTCGAATGAATGCTTATATCAGAAATAGAATTAATGGCTAGTTTGAAGCAATTAATGCTCCAACCAACCACCCAACGGCTCTAATCTTTAATGGACTATAAATACAAGTTGTTTGGCATTTATGGAGGTTAGAAAATAAATCTGAAAACCTTGGTTGAACATTAATACAAGCTTTCGCAACGATTTTCATTAAATACTCTATTTTGAGTTTCAAAGTATGAATCCATATACTCATTGAGTTTCAATTTGTATTATCCACTCTTGAGAGAGTTCTAATTCATCTACACTTTGTTTAATATGCAAAAGAGGGTGAGGTATCCCTTGAAGTTGAGGATCAAGCACAAAGGGTAAGGTATCCCAAGATGTGTTGAGTACTCTAGTTTATAAATGTTGCAACCACCTGTTGAAATTTGAAAATATAGTGAAAAATCTCGAGTGATTATTTGAGGATTGGACGTAGGCCACAAGTGGATTAGTGGCTAAACCAGGATAAACCTTGTGTTTGATATTCTAAACTCAACTCCTTTACATTTGTGTATTTATTTTATATGCTTGCTTGATTACTCTTTGTTTTGGTTTATTCAATCTGTGAGTGAAAGTATTCAATCTTCTCTATCCATTCATCTCTATCAATCAATAGCTTCAACGAAAATTGATAATCAAGTATTTTTTGAAAGATTTGCGAAAATATTTTATAAACTCAATTCACCCCCCATCTTGAGTATTGATACCACTTGGTAACACGTTTTATGAAGTGATTTTATTTTGTTTCCATAGTGTTGTTTCATTTATTTTATATGTAAGATATTTGTTTTGACTTGTGCCAACTACTCTTTTGACATATACTTGCTAATTGCTATGAGTGACACCTTATTTTTGAGTGATATTTTTGTCGAGGGTAACACTTGTGAGGATTGCATGTGGTTGAAATAATTTTTCTAATGGGGAATCTAGTTATGATATATAGAGATGATGGTTATATTGTAACAGCCTAATATTTGCTATCCAAATATATTGTCATATAAGTGAATAACCCAATATTGACCCGCTACTACTAACATTTATCAACATTAAACCCATATTATTCATACATAATGAGTAAATATGGAGAGCCACGATAGCATAAGTTATATATATACATCACTGCCTCAAGGCATACTGTTATATATAACTTGAAACCACTAAGCAAATATAAAACATATATAAGCTGAGCTCAAAACAGCATCTATACTATGTTAGCCTTCGTAAATCTTCTTCTTCCCTTTTGAAAAGCTCGCACCTGGATTTACATGACAATACAATCGGGGTAAGAAAACATATCTCAGTAGAAGTATTCCAATACTAGTATATATAAGTCAACATATATATATATATATACACACACACACATACAAATAAACAGATAATATTCATAATTATCCCGTTGATACTTCAATCATAGAAACAATAACTCCTCATTTCAATAACACGCAATCACCCATATAATTGCAATGCATGAAAATGTCATGATAGCAACCGCTCATACAATTGCCATGTTATGCTTAATTATGACTAATGATTATGTCTATGCATATTCCTAAGTATGAAAGTGCATAATGCATGATACCACATTCAAGACTCCAATCCTATGGCAATGTCATGAATGCATGAAACTTGAACAAAGTAATGGAAGTCCATAGTTTCATCCATAACCTTGAACAAGCACTGGAAGTCTCATCCAGCATACATCATTATCACAGAGGAAATCTCATCCCCCTCGGGTAGTGAAGTCTCATCAACTACACGGTTATCGATAATGAACAAGGAATTTTATCCTTTCATTCTTCACTATATTAGGAAGGGTACACTGCACCTTACTTGATATAGAACACCCACTTCAACGGGGCCAAACAAAGTAAAGAGGATATTACTCACCTCCATACTTCACAACATAGAGAGGATATTAGTCACCAATCTATGATTCTCAACAATACAAAGAGGATATTATAAACCCCAAAGTATTTCACATACAATAGAATTGGATATTTCTTGCCAATCTATTGTACAAACACATAGAAAGAATATTACTCACCAATCTATGCTTCTCAAACATCTCATGCAAAATAATTACTAATTATTTTCCATAACTAGTTTTCACAATTGATTTATATACATTCTAGCTTCAATTCACAACACTTCATTAAATACTTATAAGAGTACTTTAACACTCTTAAAAGAGCATACATGAGTGATCGTAACACTTAGGAGAAACTCATTTCCTCAATTCATCATAATACACCATATATATATATATTCATGTCTAATTATCTCACATAATTAGCATCACAAATCAATATGATTTATCACGTTCTCACTTTATTAAATACTCCTAATAGTGTCTCAACACTCATTAAGAAGTATAAAAGAAGAAAATTACGCCACTGGAATGATCCAGAGCATTAAACACAACACATAGTTATTTTTTGGCACCAACGTTGTGGTGTCCCTTGTTCCACGTTGCAGCGCCCAAGCCTCGGGTTCAAGTACTGGCAGGAAAAACTGCCAACGTTGCGGCGTAAACATTCAACATTGCGACGCTCGTCCCTTATTCTTCCCAACATTGCGGCATTACAAGTATAACGTTGTGACATTCATCCTGTTTTTCCCAACGTTGCGGCGTTCAAAGTCCAACGTTGCAACATTCATCCTGTTCTTACCAACGTTGCGGCGTTAAAAGTCCAACGTTGCGGCATCAACAATAAAACTCAAATTCTGCATAATTTTGTAGCTTCGGGTTACTGTTCCATTCGAACTAAACCTACTTCCAATCACTAAAAATCCATTTTCAAGTGATTTCCAACCTCTAATAAGGTCCAACTACACATAATAACTCACAAACAACATCAATTTCATTTAGATCAACATTTATGATTCAAAATCTCCAACTTGACCAAAACTCCCAATAATGACCTAGGATTGGAATTAATGCTCCAAAAGATGAAAAATTCATCTAAACACATCCACAATTCAGTTTTTAACTTAACCATACTAACCACATCAAGATTCAACTTATAAATCATCAAATCACCTCTCAAATCAACATTTTCTCTTCAAACTTCTCTTGAAACAAAAGAAAAGAATGAAACAAGCAAACAAATATATTTCCCCCTACCTCAAAATCTTGAAGATGAAAATGAAGCAAGGTCTTCACTTGGATCCTTTCCTTTGATGGTTGATCCTCCTCTTCCTTCTCTTTCCTTTCTTTCCTTCCTTTTCTCTTTCTTCTTTCTCCTCTTTCTTTCTCCTTCTTCCTTCACATTTTCTGTTCTATTTCTGCCCCTGTAATATCCCCACCGTGGGATATTTAACAAGAAGGGAAGTCTATTTAGACTTCTCTTAGTTGGGTACCAAAATCCCAATCTGCTAAGAATACTCAGATTCCACAGAATCCAGTTTCGTAACTACCAATAGATTCAAAATAAATTATGAGATTCATTAAAAATTCTGTTTCATCAAACACTGATATTTTCATATCAGCTATGGGTCAATCCGGCACTAAAACACACAACCAATATGTTTAAAAATGTCGAACTAACTCCGAAAATTCTCAAACTTTAACTGTAACACAGTTCTCACCTTTGTGACTTGAAAACAAACTTTTCACATTTATTTCTACTAACTAAGCAGTTTAAGCCACTTCTAGAGCAAATAACAGCTATATTTTTTACATAGTATTACAACAAAGTGCCTAAATGTGCTCAGAAAATCACAAAACTTCACAAATATGTTAAGTAAGTATTAGGATACTCCTGTAACTATATACAAGTCTAACATAATTTTCTAGGGTATTACATATATGTTGTAGTAACTATTATTCAAACACTTTGAATTTGATGATGGTTGAATTTTTTCTAGCAATTGTGGTGCTTTGATGCATGATTAAAATATCTGAGTTGAGATAAATTTTGATTGAATTGGTTGGATATGTGATTTACTTTGACCTTTGTTTGAAGTAGCTTTATTACTAAGAACTAACAAAAAGCTAATTGAGAGTTGTGATAATAACATAATTTTTATATATTATTTTTATAAATAACATATTATAATATCTCAATATATTTAATTTTATTAATTTTATAACATTATCATTTGTTTCTTTAAAATAAATTAATTATTAAATTATATATTAATTATAAATATTTAAAAGTAAAAGTAGTGTAAAACATGTATCAAATAGTGATAATGCTAAGAAAATAAAGGATATGAGCCCATGTGCTTAACTCGGTACAACAAATTGTTGAACGTGCATTTACGTAAATATTTGAAGAACGCACATCACGGAAGAATTTTGATACTCAAAAGAGCAAATGAAAGACAGGTACTGCAAAACCAAATAAGTATTGGGCCCACGGTATAAAAGTGATGGTGGACTAGTTATGAGGGCCATTGGAAGAATTTATCTCAAAGGTTCACGTGGAAGACGTGTACCAAAAGATTAAATTTTGAATGATAAAACACAAAGCCCAAGCTACCACAATGATATTCCACGATGCAACAGATTGTAGAAGAAAAATGAGACTATAAGCGAAGTGAATAATTAGTAAGCTGGCCCAGGAGCAAATAAGAGAAGATTTGCTACGATTTCTGACCTATGAGCAAAGAGTGAAACAGTACACCCCAACATGTCACATGAGGCAGTGGAAATTTAGAAAGAAAAACCAAACTTAAAAATTCGTAGGGGAGCGCAGTGTGAAGCGGGGAATCAGACTTGAGAGCGGCACGAGGAGCGAATTAAGGGAAGAGACATAGCACCGCACAAAGCAGAAAAAGAAAGAGAATAACATGTAGTAATTATTTCATTTTTTATAATTTTTTTAATTTAATACTCCTGTTATAAGTAGTTCATTTTATTTTTTAAGATTAATGTAAAATTTTAATCTTTATTGTAGATGATTTAATTTTTGTTTAAGATATTTTTTGTTGTTCTATAATTATAGAATAAATTATTATTTTTCTTTAATTTTTATTTAATTTAATTTTTATTAATTATCTTGTAGTTAATTAATAAATTTAAATTGATATATTTTGATCACATAATTTATTTTTATAATCTTAGGTGTGAGTTGTATAATAATATTGATTACTTTTGAGATCTAAGAATTGAATAGTTCAAGTTGTGTTAAATGATTTATGTCATAATTTAAATAGATCATATCATTTTAGATGAATTACGTCAATAACTAGATTCTAATAATCTTTAGTAGTAATCAAAGTCTATAGCCGTAGATACTCCATAGAACAAGATTAATTCTCATTCAAGTTAAATTTATCTTTGCGTAGTTAGTGGTTGATTCGAGATGCTGAAATTGTTCTTTGATTGATCTTATATTTTAATTTGAGTTTTTAGTTTTTAGTTTAGATTAATTCTAATAATTTGATTGATCTTTTTCTTTAAATTAATTTACATAGATATTAGATTTTATTAATTAATTCTATTACTCCTTGTGGGTATGACACCCTTATATTTACCGAATATTACATAGGTCTTCTACACTTGCAAGTAAAGGTTATTACATGAAAATTCTCTACTAAGTTTTTGGTGTCGTTACTGACGAGTTAATTTTGTGATTGCTTTAATTTAATTTTTGCCTATTTTAATTTTTAGTCTAGGATTTTTTTTCTATTTATTTAATTTTCATTTTTATTTATTTTATTTTATTTTATTTTTTTGGTCTTAGTGTTATTATTTTTACTTTTATTGTTTTTAGTTTTTGTTGAAAAGGTTGGAGAATGCCAATTCTACTCAAACTTGTGACTCTCCAAGTGTTTTTGTTTCAACTCTTAATCTCTTTTTAGTTTGATATATATATATATTTGGTTTATGATGAGGAGACACTCTTGGTCATTAGATTTAAAAGAATACGATCCTGAGATAGACCGTACACTTAAAGTATAAAACCAAACTGCACTCACTAATACTAATTTAAATTTGACAAATAATAATTGAGCACCTAGGGAGTATTTTACTCCAAATGCATATGACTCTTCTGCTTGTGTCATTTTTCCTGATATTGGGGCTAACCACTTTGAAATTAAGCATAGTGTAATTCAAATGTTACCAACATTTTATGAGCTTGAGTTTGAAAATCCCGATAAGCACTTAGATGCGTTCTTAGAGGTATGCTCCACCTTTAATATCCCCTAATGTTATTGATGATACAATTCGTCTTTGTCTTTTTCACTTTTCTTAAAAGGATAAGGCTGAAGATTATTATTTTTACATGTGATAACATTGTAACTTGGGATAGATTATGAGGAGAATTTTTAAAGAAGTATTTCTCAATAGGTAAACTTAATACAATGGGACGTGTCATCACTAGTTTTTCTCAAGTTAATAATGAACAATTTCATGAGAGTTTGACAAATTTAATGATCTTTTACACTATTATCCACACAATGAAGTTCCTAAATGGTAACAAGTTCAAAACTTTCATTTTGGATTGAATGAATGCAACCAAGAGATGGTTGACGCGTTGTGTGAGGGTACTTTCTTGAACATAACCCCAAATAAGGCATGTGAGTTATTTGAGCACTTAGGTAAGAATTCACAATTGCATTGCATGTCTCGTCCTTACAGCTAGATATATTAAGGCAATTAAGGAATAAATGGGGAATTTATGAGAGTTCACACTAACAATTAAGGTGGAATCTCTATCTAACAAAATGGACCAGGTGGATGCATTATCTAGGAAGATGGATCAATTGTTATCTTTAAGTCAAAAACATGTTAATTCTTCTAATGTGCATAATGAGTGTACCGTTTGTTCTAACCCTTCCCATACTTCATATGATTGTCCTGTTGCCTCATAATTTTTTGAATTGTCCTTCTCATACTTTCACTGTGAATTTATGCATTATTTCTCAAAAATGCATAAATTTCAGCACACATAGTACACATCACAACATTATCACAACTAGTACATGAATGACAATGAACAGAATCATGAAAATATGGAAAATCAGGAAATTCAACACAGAACTCATCATAAGTATCCTTAACTAATTCAGTAAGCAAATCTATGTGAAAATCAAAATGTTCTTCCATGGGATGCTTCATTGCATAAAAAATGTTAAAAATGCACTAAAATATCTCCAAACTCCATGGAAAGAGTTCCAGTATACACATCTATTTTAGTCCTTGCAGTCTTGAGGAATGACCTCCTTAAAGTGATTGGAGCCTTGTTAGATGATGACTCTCCCTCCATACCCAGAATATAAAAATCCGCAGGAAAGATTAGCTCATCAACTCTCACCAAAACACCTTCTATCAAGCCTACTTGGTATGCATTGCTTTGATTTGTTAATTGAATCACAACACCTGTTGTTCGCAAAGGTCTAAGTCTAAGAGAATTAAAAACAGACATACGCATCACATTTATTGAAGCTCCTAGATCTAACATGACAATCTCAAATTTGCAATTGCCTATAATGTATAGAATTATAAATGTTCATGGATCCTTGCATTTTTTAGGGATTGGTTGAATAAGGGTTGAAACATTCTACCCCATACTGATTTTTTCAATACCCTGCAGTTTCTTCTTGTGTGTGCATAACTCCCTCAGAAACTTAGCATATTTCAGAATCTGCTTGATTGTATCCAGTAGTGGAATATTCACTTCCACTTTCTTGAAAATCTCAAGAAGATCTTTATCTTTCTCTGCCTCATATACTTTTTTGGACTAAAGGGCCTTCTATGGAAATGGAATAAGTAATGCATGAACATATTTCTGTTGCTGTTTCATATCAACTTCTGATTTCTATACATCATGTACTGGATCAGATTTTTGTTATGCACTAGTCTCATGTTCTGTAGATTCTGATTCTTCTACAACATCAGATTTCTCTGTTGATTTCTACTTCTGCTGCTTGCTTGTTGGTTAAGGGTCAGTTGGCATTCGCACAAGCTTTCTAGTTTCCAACATAATGGCACTAACATTTCCTTTTGAGTGGAATTGTTTAAGAATGAAGTTGGTCAGAGCTTTGTGCTTTCAATTGAATCAATGAAGAATCCAATTGTATAATATAAGTTTCCAAGTTCTGAATGGTGGCTTCTGTTCTTTGCTGAAACTGGATGTTATTGGTTGCTATTTGCTTCACCATGTTCTCCAACGTAGGCTTAGATTGAGTAGTTACTGGACCTTGTTGCTGCATAGGTGGCTGTTGTATCTGCTATCTAGCAGGTTGCTGAAATTGTTGCCTACTTGGTCCAAAATTCTACTGAAAACTGTTGTTACCTAGCTGGTTGCTGGAATTGCTGCTGGTACTATTGTCTTGTTGTTGTATCCCTATATTTGAGATTCGAATGATTCCTCCAGCCAGGGTTATAAGTACTCGAATAAGGGTCATATCTAGGTTGTTATTGCTGTTGATACTGAGGTTTACCAGGAAAAATACCTGCTGCAGTACCAGAATAAGCTTGGGGTGTAGAATAATCTTCTTGAAGTGTAGAACACCCATCTATAAGATGAGATGGACACGAACAAATACCACACAACCTTGCAGGCCCTTGCATAGGTATTTGCTGCTGTCCTATTGCCAATTGCATTACCAAGGAAGTTAACTCGTTAAGTTTGTGTTCCATCCTTTGTTGGTTAGCATGAGACACATGAACATCATTCATTCCTTTAGCAGAAGTAATCATCCTAGTACCAAATTGTTGGGAGTTGGCAACCATGTTAGCAATTAAATCTCTAGCAGAAGTTGGAGTTTTATCAACTACGACACCTCCACTAGCAGCATCAATCATGCTTATATCCAAAGGCAACAGTCTCTCATAGAAATACTGAATCAGTAGTTGGTCACTTGTATGATAGTGTGGACATCTTGAATACAATTTTTTGAATCTCTCCTAATACTTAAGCAAAGTTTTTCTTGATATCTGCCTTATGCCACTGATATCTTTCCTAACAGCAGCAGCTCTGGAAGTAGGGAAGAACTTCTCTAGGAATAGTCTCTTCATATCATTCCAACCCATCACAGAGCTAGGTGGAAGGTAGTAGAGCCAGTCCTTGGTTGCATCAGTAAGGGAGAATGGAAATGTTCTAAGCTTGATGTGTTCTTCAGGAATGCCTTGTGTTTTCATGGTGGAGCACACCACATGGAACTCCTCCAAATTCTTGTGGGAGTCTTCACCTGCAAGTCCAAGAAACTTTGGCAACAAGTGTATCAATTCATATTTCAATTCAAAATCAACATTTAAATTAGGATATTGAATGCACAAAGGCTCGTAATTAACATCAGGTGCTTCAAGTTCTTTGAGAGTCCTATTATGCATATAGTCAGCTATGTTTGCAGTGTTATATATATTCTCAGGTTCAGTTTCAATATTATCAGCCATAGTTACAGTGTTATTTATATTCTCAAGTTCAGTTTCAATTTCAATGTTACTTTTAATTTTAGAAACTATCCTTTCACTAAGCTTACGAGCTCTATTAAGTGTATACAAGATCCTCTCAATATCAGGGTTAATGTTAAGCAAATGATTACTAGCAGACCTAATCATACAACACGTAAAAGTGCAAAAACAAATGATATGTAAAATAGACTACACAACACTAAAACTCTATCAAAATAACACTAGTTACCCTATCTACGCAATTTTAAAAATTATGAGACCACCATAGGGTGAAAACTACTAAAAAATGTTACCAAAAAATGTAATAAAAAATCTTCAACAAAATAGAAAAAGTGGTCTAAACGATGGAATTTGGCCGAAATAGGGTGGTATTCATAGCAAAGTAGTGAGCCTTGTAGAACACACCATTTTCCTTCATATTTGACCAATTTTCATGTCATTCTGAGATGGTTTGTTAGTACAAAAATCTAAAAATAGCCTAATTTTACTAAAAACGACCAAAACAAAGCAGACAAAGGTGTTAGGGATTAGGCAAGGTCTTGATATCACCAAATAGTATCAAAAGACATCCAATAATGTCTTCTACTTGCCTACCAAAATGCAGCTCAATTAGAGATGGTTTGGGTTATACACTTGTTCTTGCACTTGGAGACCACAATTGTGCTGAAAACTACCAAAAACAAGGGAAAACAAGGGTTAGTAGCTAATCTTACTCCTAATCAAATTGATTAAACTCAAAATGATCCCCGACAACTGTGCCAAAATTTGATAGCTACCGAGACTATCAAATTATAAATCGATTCATCAAATTACTTATAGTATAAGGCACAACCGGGTCGAGTCATTGGATCACTCTAATTAAGCAATCAAATTAAGAAGTTAACAAAGGGGGAAAGATTGCAGAATTAATTAAACAAAAGAAAATTTTAAAAAAATGTAAACAGAATTAAGTAAACAACTAATCCAAGAAAATCAACTTATCTTAAATTTAATTTATCATTGATTATTAGGAGTCCATTCAATTGCTAGTCAGATTCTTAGTCTTAGATCACATCGAGAAGCCTTAAATGATCCATGAATTCTCTACTAGATAAGCATCTAAAATTTAATTAATTAAGGTTAAATGAATTAAGCACTCATCTAATCTTAAATTAACCTAAAACTTAGAATTCAACCAAGTTAAACAATCCTTCAAACACCTTTGATGCATTGTTTAGCCTCTGTAATCCTCATTAAACACGTGGTAATTAAGCAATTATTACATCAATATCCAAATCAAATTAAGCAATTCAATCCAGATTTAACAAAATCAAAAGAGGTAAAAGAGAAACTTGATTAGTTAAAAATTAAATGTAAAACAATCAAAACTAGATCTAAGAATTAAACATCAAGATTATCAATCCCTAGAATTAATTAAAAAGGGTCTATCCCTCCATGGATGAGAGGGAAGAGAAACAAAAAAGAAAGAAACCTAAAGAGAAGAGAGATGAAGAAAGAAGGTGCAAGCAAGAGCGGCTAAGAGGAAATTAGGATTTTTGTTCGGAGTTGCTACTGTTGCTTAAATAGTTGTCTCTAAAATAAAAAATTAAACTTTTCCCTTTACTTAGGGATAATCCTCTTCCTTTTAACCTTAAATGGACACCTAATTTGCCTAATTTGGGCTTAGAATGAGAGAATTATGCCCAGAATATTTTTAACAGCTCTCTAGACTTGTCAACTGACTACAAAAGGCGAGAACACCATTAAAATGTTATAGTTTTGATGAGTGGTCTGCATAAGAGTGTAAGATTTGTATCTCAGCTTTCTAATGACATCAATCTTAGCTCCATATGACTCCTACAGCTAGGGCTGCACAACCCGACCCAATGACTCGTGGACCCGACCAACCGACCCAACCTAATATAAAATATCCGGGTTGGTTCGGGTCATCGGGTCTATTTGGGTAGAACCCGATCAACCTGTCTATTTATTGGTTTGGGTAATGGGCTCAAGAAACCAATTTGATGACCTGACCCGACGAGCCGATGACCCGAAAGTCAAGGAAAAAAATCCTCCATCCACTTTTACCCATACAATCATCCTCAAACTTCAGCAGTACATTTATCCTCAAACCTCAACCAGGGTCTTTCAGCTCACCAGAGAACTGGGCCACAAGTCTGATGGAGACATCATTGAGTGGCTCCTGCAACAGGCGGAGCTTGCCATCATCGTCGCCATCAGCACGATCTCGGCTAACTTTTCCACCCTTAACGCATCCCTCTGGAGCTCTACCTCCACACTTTCGACTCCGCCGTCAAAGTCTGCACTTCACACATTTGCAGCTTTAGCACTCCCTCACTACCACCAACAAACCCAAAAACAAACCCCACCCAACCATCACTGAACCATCACGGCCGTACGACCACCATCTAGCAACCCAGAAGCCAAAACCACCTTGACAGGTGCCAGTGCTACCAATCAATATGCTGGCGAAGAAACCTGAAGTCGTAGCACTAGCCATCGTAAATCTCAGCACCGTGACCCAAATCCCATGCACCACTGCCTTGTTCCGCGCACAACCGTGACCCAAAACCCATAAGGCACAAGCCTAGAAATGCTGCGACCCAGAAATGTCGCGACCTAGAAACGTTGCGAACCCACAAGCCCAGAAGCACCGTCCTCCACCCACAAGCCCAGAACCTGCTGTCCTCCACAACGAGCCCAAGACCAACCCGTCACGCCTCTGCCCAGATGGCCATATATGTGTCATGCCTTTGCCTAGATCTACGTCACACCTCTACCCAGATCTGCATCGCCCCTCAGCCCAAAACCATCATAGCCAATCACAGATCGACACTTGTAGCCAATCATCACTTGTCCAGCAACTGGCGTCGCAAGGAAAGGGAAGGGGGAAGGATGGAAATGAGGCACAAGACATAAGGATGTAAAGTCAAAAGAAAGAAGGATTTGAATGGCAGCCGAGCCTCTGTGTGTTTGTGTTAGGTAAGGGTCAAAAGAACAACCTGATGACCCAACCCGTTTATAGGTCGGGTTGGTTTGGTTCGGGTTTATCTGAAAAAATTTCAAGAAAATTGACCCAATCCAACCCGAGCTTGATTGATTGGTTTGAATTTTATTTTTCTTGAAACCCGACCCAACCCAACTCGTGTGCAGCCCTACCTACAGCCCAAATTATGATACAATTTTTGCATATTGTCCAGGTTCTAGCGACAACATCTCTGTTCTGACTTTTAGTCCCAATCTGACCCACTAGACATCTGATGCAGCCTTCGAACTCTTCATCAAAGTTATAAAGCTTTCTCTCAACTTCCATATAAGGTAAAATTCATAATTTTTAAATTTCTAAAATTCAAGTTATACCTGAAAATACAGAAATATAAAATTCTCAATAATACTAAAAAATATAATTAAGTCTAACTTGAACTCATACTTATAAAATATGATCAAAATTAATCAATTAAACATATAAAATAATCTAAAAATTAAATATAAAAATTAATTAATATATAAAAATTATGTTTATCAATCAAGTACATACCTATGTTCTAGGTTCCGAACATAAACTTCTATATTATGCGACTAACTTGCTCGTCGGTCATTAACCCCGCTTGACCATAACTGCTGTAAACGTATCATTTGAGGCTTTGCGCTCCTACGCATGTGTCACGACATTACTTGACTTAGAGTCAACTTCGAAGAATTGCATCTAAGTTTCTTGGAGCATGTAACTTTTTCTCTGTGGGTGGGTCAGCTTAGACCAATATGTTCCACGAATGGACGAAGATCATCTGGAGTTCTAAGAAAACTGCAGAAGATCATGCAATTATTAAGAGTGACGTTATTTGCATTTTTTTTACATCTTTCTTATTTTAGAAAAAAAATAGAGTATGTGTTAGGATATATATTTTTCTTATTTTATTTTATTTCTAAAAAAGTTATAAAAAATAATATAATGAAATTAATGTACAAATATCATTATTATTATTATTATTAATATAAAGGTTTCACATTTTTTTAATTTTATTTTAAATTTTTATTTTGTCAGATTGTCAAACATTTTTTAAGGCCAAGATGTTGTGCAGTTTTAAAATGTTTAAAAGTAACTGTAGGAATCCTATTCCTCCGCGAATGTGACTGCTTAGATATTGTGGTGTGATCAAATCTCGTGGGGACGACATTGTTATTATGGCATAATCCATATAAATATAAGATTTACTTTACGTGAGAGTGGAACATTAATATAAATCAACTATTATTTTTTTTACATCATTTTTTTCTCACATCACTTTTTACACTACTTCTCATATCATTAATCATATCACTTTTTTATTATTATTATTTTTTACTTAATCACAATTATTAAAAAATAATGTGAAAAATAGTATATCAAGAAAAATTATATAGGAACATCATTTTTCAATATAAATGTATCTAATTTGGGACGGTGGGAGTGGAGCACTCCATATGAATCAATTCCACATTTCATTATGGCATTGGAATGAGGAAGATCCGATTTTGTCACTCATTACCAAAGTTGTATAATCCGAATCGGAAGTTGATCTAGCAAGAATATTGGGTCAGCAGGTTAGCGGTTCAACCACGAGTTAAGTGGTCAAACTGAAAAACCTAGACATTTTTTGTTAAAATATTATATGAAAAACTATTTTATACAACAAATATTATATTAAAAAAATAATAAAAACGTATTGTTTGGATAGTAATATAAATTAAAAAATTGAGTAGATTATTGAACATTAGCATGTGGTCTAGTTGTAGAATACATTTCATGATAAGATTCATTAGGTACTGTATTTAAATCTTACAAGTTGAATTTTTGTAATTTCAATTAAAAGAAAGAAAACTAGGTCACTTAGTCCAACTTGTCTGAGAGGGTCACTCGAATTTGATTGGGATTGATCGGTTCATTGCAAAAGTATGTTATGAATAAGAACCTGATTGGCCTAGAGAGTGGGTCGTGGGTTTTCAAGTCCGACAAGTCAGAATCAAGTTGTCCAGGCCAACTCGTCTGGGCAGGTCACCCGGATTTAACTGGGTTTGACTAGTTCGTTGTGAAAATTCGTAATGAACACCAATTAGACCAACCCAAAAACAGGGTTGCAAGTTTCCCAGTTTGATTGGCTGGGCCAGTTCGAGTTATATAACTATGGGACACACTACTACATGCTATTGACTAAATAATTAATAGAGTAAATTAAAACCTTATTTTAATTCTTGAAAGACATATCTTTTATTAATTTAGTTCTTTAGAGATAAATGTTATTAATTTAGTCCCTAAAACTTTTAATCTCTAGTTTGTTTACCTAGTTTGTTTATCTCTCCATTCATTTGAGTTTAACAATGTTAACTTTAAAAGTTGATGAATAACGTTAAAAGATAACATTATGACATGTCTAACTTAGCCAATTAAGTCAAAATGATGTTGTTTGGCCAAAATATATCTAGAAAAGGTATATTGATACTATAAAATAGAATCTTATATATGTGCGCACATACACAAGTCCTGAGTGACTCTTTTTGACATAATGACATCATTTTGGCCTAATTTACTGAGTTAGACGTGTCATGTCTTCTTTAAACATTACAAATTAAATTTTAAAGTTAACATTATTAAACTCAAACGGAAGGAGAGATGAAAAAATTAGGGATTTTAAGTTTTAGGGACTAAATTGATAAATTTATCTCTAAAGAATTAAATTTATAGAAGATATATCTTTCAAGTACCAAAGTAAGGTTTTACTCTTAATTATATTTTCATCATTCCATTGCAATTATGCTCATGACCTATGCTTTTAAAAAACCAAATCGGAGATTGAACTAGTGAAACTTCTTAATCATAGTTTGATAAGTTTAACCGGTAAAATTAGTGGTTGAAATGTGATTGAACCATAGTTGAACTGAATAATGTTTAAACTAAAGACATAGTTGGTTCACGATCTGACCAACTCAATTGGCCAATTTGGCTTAATTTTTAAAACATTGGTCATGACAGTTGGCGACTTCCTTATAAATGTTTGGAGAGTCAAGCTTTGTTTTTTTTCCCAAGAGTCAAGCCTGTTTTAATTAATTATGTAAATTATTAATAACTTTTACCTATTTGTTCTACTCCTTTTGTTTTTTTTTATAAATTATTATAAAAAAGAATCGTTTTTATGTGCTTTGTACTTTTATTTCACATATTTGTTGTTCTTTGTTTATTTTAGTATTGCGTATATATAGTTAGTTACTTTAATAATTAATGATTGCTACTCCAACTTAAGGGTAGAGACAACTATACCAATGCTTATCTCACTCACATTTTACGCTGTATACCCAAGTAATAAACTTCAAATTTTAGCAACTCTGATGAGTATTTAAATATTAACTCTGAATTTATATTGATATATTTGAATTACCATAAGATACTATGGTTTTCTAACAATTCATGCAAATAGAAAACAACAAAGTCGATACTAATTAAATGCTTACAACTCCAAATTTATTTTGAAATCTCATTTTCAGGAGTTTACAATTGTAAATAACTCTTGATTCATGAGCTGTCGCAATAAAATTTCACGTAAAGGAATGTTTAATGGTGTCCGCTGAGTTAGAAAACCTTGAGCCACACATTTCATTGTTGGCCGAGAGCGTGGACTGGAGTTTAAGCATGCAAATGCCACTATGGCAATATGAACAATATCTAGTAAAACTGGTAAATGTGGTGATGGAAGCCGTTGGTCCAATATTTGATATAACATGATGTCATCAAGAGCAGATGATGATTGAAGTGACGATAGGATTTCTTTTGGGTGCCTTCCCACAAAAGTTTCAATTGCCACTACACCGAAGCTATAAACATCACACTTTTCAGTCACAACCATAGTATAAGGAATCTCTGCATTGAATCAGATGAACATAAGGAGGTCAATGGATTGAAAAAAAAAAAGAAAAATTGGTCGAAATTCCAATGGATTAAATAAAATCTACGATCAGTTTAGCCTCGGGATCACAGATGACTCCACCTGTCTGGCTGTCTCAGTATATGCGTTGGAACATGATGCACATTTCTAGATAATTCTATAATATTGGTTACAAAAGACAACAAAATGGCTGAAAGTTAAAGTAACTTCTAAACATTCTAGCTGGAGACATCTAGCATGTAATAGTGGCAGATGATGATCTTAGAGTTGGAAGCTAGTAGAAGCAATAAAATGTAAAAAAAATCTAGAATTCTTTAGAGGTGTTAAAATGAGGTGCACAAAGACAATAAATAGTCTTGTAAGTGTTTGTATTGAGGATCTGATGGAGGGTGAGAGTAAAAAACTAAAATGACTCAAACTATATTCCACCCTTCCCACCCACCGAACCATGTCAACTACTTCAACTATCAATAAACTTTCAATAAACCTTCATTCTCTTCTTAAAATTCTACAATTGGTATCAAAGCTACGTTGGGTCATATACTGGATATATTTCAAAGTTCATTTATCCACTGCATCAACTAAAGCCAAATCAACTAAACTAAGCCAGTCACCATAAAACCCAAAAATAAAAAAAAGCCACAAAGGCTTGCAAGATCTCAAGGTTAACAAAATAGTCTGAGATCAAAATCAAGGTCGCATAGACCAACAATTACAGCAAGGTCTCAAAGGCCAACAAAAAAGCGGAGATCAACAACTACAAGACAAGAAAGAGTCCCTGTCAGAAGTCTTTAGCAAGGTCAGCAAGGAGACTCGCTACTATTAAGGGTGGCAAAACTATAATCAAGGTACAAGCACTACTTTGAAGCTATGCAACAATACCAACTAGGCTGTAATGTTGAAAGAGATAATTTTGCAAGAAAGTCATCAAAATGTGCATCAAAGGAGAAGTGTTGGAATGTGATGCACATTTTTAGATAATTTTGTAATATTGGTTACAAAAATCAACAAAAAGGCTGAAAGTTAAAGCAACTTCTAGACATTCTAGCTGGAGACACCTGTAATAGTGGCAGATGATATAAATAGTGGCAGATGATGATCTTAGAGTTGGAAACTAGTAAAAGCAATAAAATGTAGAAAAATCTTGAATTCTTCAAAGGTATTAGAAGGACGGTAAACAAAGGCTATAAATAGCCTTGTAAGTGTTTTATTGAGGGTGTGGTGGAGGGTGAGTTAAAAACTAAAAATGACTCAAACTATATTCCATCCTTCCAACCCACCGAACCATGTCAACTACTTTAACTATCAATAAACTTTCATTTTCCTCCTAAAATCCAAGAATATGTACTAGGTAAGCTTTGCATCGAATCAAATACACGCGAGGATGTAAAGGGAATAAGGAAAAAGATCAAAATGATTAAAATTGAAAGCCGCGAAGAATTTACCTGGGGCAATATATCCGCAAGTTCCAGCAATTTTAGTTCTATTGGATGAGTCAAGACTGAGGAGTCGAGCTGTGCCAAAGTCAGAAACACTAGGCTCCCACTCTGAGTTTAGTAATATATTGCTTGTTGTTATGTCTCTATGCACAATTGGTGGGGTGTGGTCATGGTGTAGATAGGACAGAGCATGTGCAATGCCTTTAACAATGTTAATTCTCTTTCTCCAATCCAATTTCACAGCTTCAACATCGTCATACAAGACAGAAAGGAGGCTTCCTTTCTCCATGTACTGATAGATCAAAAACATGCATCTTTTGTGCAAACAGAACCCATAAAGCTTCACAATGTTACGATGCTTTATTTCTGATAATACTCTCACTTCATTTCGAAAACTCCTGTCAAAATCTGGCTCATCAGCTTCAAAACAATGAAGTTTTTTCAACGCAACAACCTTGCCACTAGGTAGTTGTGCTTTGTAAACGCTCCCATATGCACCTGTTCCAATGCAGTATTTCATGTCAAAATCTTCTGTAACCTTAATGATGTCTTCATATGCCATGTTTCCATCATAATTCCATATACAGAACAAATCTCCATTCGTAGTTGCAGTTGGCTTAGTTGCACCACGACACAACTTCAGATAAAGTACTAGTAGCAAGAAGGCCATGCTTAGAACAATGAGGACCGGAAGAATTATCACTATATGGTGCCTTAATTTGTTGCTTGTCTTGTTTCCAACTGAACAAGGTTGAACCGAAATGTTGCCACATATATCCTTGTTGCCGATTAGAGTAGAAGGAGGCAAACCATCTGGAATGGGACCCTTCAAATTATTGTATGAAAAGTCTAAATAAACAAATTTTCTTGTATTTGTGTATAAAGCAGTGAGGGAGTGGGGAATTGTTCCAGAGAGATTATTGTAGCTGATATCCAAACTGAATAAGTCAGGCAAATATCCAAGATGAGGTGGTATTGTACCACTAATGAGGTTATGACTGAGGTCGATAGTGGTCAGCTTTGCAAGGTTTTCAATTGACAATGGTATGGTCCCTTTGAAGGAGTTGTGATTGAGAAACAACTCTCTTAAGTTGGTTAATTGATCCAAACAGGAAGGGAGGGAACCAACAAGCTGGTTGAAGCTCAGGTCAAAAAGTTTTAGATGTTTCAGATTTGATATTTTTGAAGGGATGTAACCGCTTAGCAGATTTTGGGAAATGTCAAGCATCTGTAAGTTGGTGAGATATGTAAGTGAAAGAGGCAACTCCCCACTGATTTGGTTACTAAAAAGACCTAAGTAAATGAGATTGGGTAATAGACCAAGAGTTGGTGGTATTGGCCCCGTGATGTTGTTCACACATAGATTTAATGCAACAAGATTTTTTAGGTTTCCCAACTCATGGGGAATTGAGCCTGTAATGCTGTTGAAAGAAATGTTCAGGCTCTCTAATTTGCTCAAGTTTCCTAGAGAAGGAGGTATCTTACCTTCAAGGTAATTTCGGGACAAGTCTAGGGAAACGAGTGTGGATAGTTTTCCAATTTCTGGTGGTATGGTCCCCATAAGTCCAATACGAGTCAGACCAAGATTGGCTAAATTTGTGAACGCAGAGAGTTTGACGTCTGCAAATTGAATGCGAGCCCCTGTGTCAGTTACTCCAGCTAGTTGAATACTTGTGATGCTTCCGGCATTGTTACAAGTTATACCATGCCACTTGCAACGAGTCGAGATGTTGTACTCGTAATCATCCCACAACCCACTACTGAGTATGGCATTTGCTTCCAGCTCTAACTCCCATGGTGCAGACGGAGCCCCTAACACCAATTCAGTCCCCATAATCACAGCAAAAATAAGAAGAAAAGCAGCCCATATTTCTAGCACATAGAAAGTACAAATAAAGGACTGCATCCTTTGTGGACGCATGATTTTTGCAGATTAATGCTTTTTGCACATACATCATAGTGAAGAAACCGATCCATTATATAGTGTTATTAACCTATTCATGAGTCATGCTTCACTACAGTAGGGTCAACTGAATTTTCTTCTATGGAAGCTGCATCGATCCATATTAACTTTTGGAACGGTGCGGAGAAATTATTGGCCGCGGTTGGGTAGGTCTCGGACACCATAGAATTTTATTCAATGTTTGATGATCGAAGTGGGAGTATAATGTGGCTATATTCAACGTTTTTGTTGTGAAAATGTTAGGTATGATTGAGATTTCAAATATTTTTATTTAATAGAAATATTAAGAGTGATAAAATTTATCTTGATGATCTTTGATCATAGTTTTAATAAGATTAATATGATGAAGTAAAAGTAATCTAAATTTTACAAACTTGATTTATAAAAATTCATTAGAAAGTAAATAAAGGTTTTTGATAAAAGTTATTGGATTTTGAAGTTAAAAGTTTACAAGAGTTGAAGGCAAAAGAAATGCTACATACTTCAACAATTGCGAGATTGGTTAATTTCTTACTTTTACATATGAATACATAGTTATAGGCATAAGAACTTTACTATTACAACTAAAATTCACCAAAGGTTAACAAAAGTCTTCATGTAATAAATGTTATTTTTGACTTGCTTTTAACTTCAACATGAATTTGTCTTTCGTAGCTTCTTGACCAGGAGAACATGACATTTATTAGTTTGTTGACAATGTGCCAATATCTTCAATACTCCTCCTTGACACTTTGGGAACAAGCACCAATTTTCCTTTGAAGTGGTTCAAATTTGTCCTAAGGAAAAGCTTTGGTTAACAAATCTGCTAGTTGATCTTCAAATGAACAATGGTTCAAATATTGGATGGATTTTTGGCTTGTTCTTGTTTTTCTTCTGTCCTAGTCCAATTTTTTAGTTTTTTTATAAGCAATTTAATAAACAATTTTTTTTTTTTTTTAGTTTAATATGCAAGATTGGATGGATTTTTGTCTTGGCTATATACTCATCCAATGGAACATTCTTTGATCGGAATTTTATTTAACTGTGAACACTAAATGAAAATGGAAACCTTTATGGAATGTGTTTTTCTTGTTTACAGATTGGAAAATTAGACAAATTAGATTTTGACTGGGAGGGAGAGGTGTGATAGATGCCATGTAGGAGCTAATAAGGCTACTGACATGAAAAAAAAAAAAGCCATGTCATCTTCTATTAGCCAGTTCAATAAACAAAGTAACGATGTTATAATAGAGTCTAATAGTAGGGACTAATTTGTTAACGTTTCAAAGTGTAACTACCAATTTAAAATTTTGTTTAGTGTTGGGACTAAATTAAAAATGAGTATAAGCTATAAGGAATAAAATTTTATTTTAACCTTTTACGTTTTTATACCGAATAAAATTGAAACTACAAGATAATAAAGGAATTGATAATTGTATTAAAATTCTCTAATAAAAGAATGTATGGAAGATTTTCCAAATGGAAGAATGTACGTATGAAGGTTTTGCAGCTTCTGTATTCGATGTCACCTTAAATTTATAAAGTATCACCTATATAATTTAAGAGGTTGATTTATTTTAAATTGAAGCTTCAAAGAAATCAAATAATTTAGCGATCAGTCAATTAATGCTATTTTACAAATATTAAAGTTTGTTCATGAGATACATCATACATAATGACAACCAATTTAATTATTATCTATCCATTATCTCTTACACCGAACGGACTATGAGTCAACTTAACTATGATTTGGAGCTTATGGTCTACATCGCAATTACTTTGGACTGCTTTATGTAACCTTCCAAAAGTTAAACTAATCGAAAATATAGTTGTCTCAAAAGGATCGTTATCCTGAGCGCACTAGGGTTTTCTGACGGCTAGGATTCTCATGGAAGCATCGTCTCATTGATGTGGGTGTGTGTTCTCGTCACCTGGTGTAGAAGTGTTTGATAATGTTAATTTTAATTATATTTTCATATTTTTTAAAATATAATTTATGTTATTTTTTTATTGGCTTGAAATATTATTTAAAGAATTTAATTATTAATTAATTTTGATAATTGCAAGTTTGTATTGCTAGAATTTTGGTCATGTATTTTGATAAGATATGAATTGATTCTATTTATGTTTATCCTTAACAAGTGTATCCTTAAAGATTTAAGAAATCTAAATTAAGGATATGGAAGACTTGGAGAACAACGAAGATTACTTGGAGACTAAGGATGGGTAGTTATAAATAGAACTAATGACCTAAGTATGTCACATAGCAGAGAAGGAGCCACAAGAAAGAGATAGATCGAGTAACAATGTAACGCTACACATAGAGAGAGAGATAAAGTGTTCAAAGGGGCTTTCATTCGGTTTCTTCTTTATGGATTCTCTTAATCTAAATATTCTTTTTAGCTTTTAAATCATTATATGGTATTATTTTGTTAGGGCTAAGATGTAGTCTAGTTACAAAAATACAATTTTCTTGATTCTTGTTATTTCATATTTTATTTTCCATGGTTAACTATTTATTATTACTCTTAATGCTTTTGGATGCATCATCATTCAATTGTTTTGATGTTCATATAATGAATCTGATAGGTAATTTATGATATTTTCTTCTTATAATAAACACCATGAATTGACCAAAAACTAGAGATAAGTAAACGCGATTTGTGTGACCTTGTTGGAAAACCATTGAACTTAATAAACCTTTATTTCTCTAATTGCACTAAGAGGTTAGTCATGTTAGTGGGTAAAGGTAGTTTGACATAACTTGAAAAAGAGTGTTGAACAAAATAGGGATTAATTTTGGTCTTTAATCAGGAAAATAAATTGGATTAGCAAGGACTAGAAGTTGTATTGGGTTAAAACTAGGTGAAATCAAATGCTCTAGTGTGTTCTCTTTTGAATAACCCAATTTTAGTTTCATCATTATTTTATTTTATTTATTATTTTGTTTTAAATTTAAATTTAATTTTTACTTTGGCCAATTAGTTTGACAAATTTTTGGTTCTTCAAATAGTGTTGAAATTAGTAATTTCAATACTTGATAAATTATTTTCCTCGTGGGATCGACATTCTATCACTTTATTACTTGAACGATTTAGTGCACTCGCTAAATTTTGCATCAAGTTTTTGGTGCTGTTGTCGAGGAAAGTTTTGTCTTATCAATATTGATACCATCTAGTTTAGATACTAATTCGAAAGTGTTTTTATTCGTTTGTTTTTCTAGTTTTTCTTTATTCTTTTTATTAACATAATTTTTTAGTTATTTTGTTTCAGTTTGTGTCTTTCTTGTAGTGTATGCGGTGATCAAGAAGTCTTGTATTAACTCCTATTGATTGAAAAATTGAGAAGACATTAAGGCTCATTAGAAAGGGAAAGAAGGAAGAAGAGGCTAAGCAGATTTCAGTCATGGCTAATAATAGAAATCATGCAAATAAAGCATTGAAAGATTATGCTTTACCAACTTTTGAGGGATGTGCTTCGAGTATTAGACAACCACTAATTTAGGAAAATAATTTTGAGATCAAGCCGACAATCATTCAAATGATTTTCCAATTAGTGCAATTTGGTAGAGATCCATCTAAAGACCCTAATATACATATATCTAATTTCTTAGAAATGTGCGACACATTCAAGCATAATGAAGTCTCTGATAATGCTGTATATTTGAGGCTTTTCCCATTCTCATTAAAATACAAGGCAAAGATATAACTCTAGTCATTACCACATGGATCTATCACTACATGGGAAGAACTTGTTCAAAAATTTCTTGCGAAATATTTCCCCCAGCTAAATCTATAAGGATGATGAATGATATCACTTCTTTTAAGCAAGGTGATAATGAGTCATTATATGCAGTTTGGGAGAAAAATAAGGAATTGTTGAGAAACTGTACAGATCATGAATTTCCAGCTTGAATGCACATATTGACATTTTATAATGGTTTGTGTAATATCTCAGAGAATCATGTTAGGCTTGTATAAGGTTACATAGGTAGTCTGATACTTGTTTACCATGCCAGTTAAATTTTGTGATAAACTGACTTAGTTTAGGCACATTGTTGTGACATAGAATGTGGTAAAAGACCTAAAATGACTCAGAAAATAGCATAAATTGCTATTTAGAAGAATACATGTGTGAATAACTTGTTTTTAGGTCACAAATAAGTCAAGTAAGGTGTGGTTAAAATTTCAAGGCAATCAGAGTTGATTTAGTATTTTTAGGCATACTGGTTGTGCTTTTAATGGTAGATTAACACCCAGCAGATATGAAAAAATAGAGAAAAAGTGCAACAAAATTTTTAATGAATCTTAGGATTTATTTTGAGTCTGTTGGAGGTTTAGAACCTGTATTCGGAGGCATCTAAGTGTTTGTAGCAGATCGGGTTTTTCAGTAACACTTTAGTGGTTATCTTATAAGAACCAAAGTTAGAGTTTGCTTCTTATATTGTATTCACTCTTCATGGCAGAGAAAAGGAAAGAGAAGAGAAGAAGAGAGAAAGAAGAGGCCACAACCATAGGAGAGAAAGAGGAAGAGGAGAAGCTCAAGGACAAAGGCCAAGCTCGAAGATCTTCATCCAAGATCAGAGGTAAGGGTATTTTCTAGCTTTGATTATCCATCTTTTCTATGTTTTGGTTTTAGGCCTTTAGACGAAGAAGTTGGGTTTTAAAGAAGGAAAATTAGTTTCCTTAGTAGATTCTTATTTTCATTGATTGGAATTGATTGTTTCAACTTGATGGAAACAAGATAGATGGATTTATCCATAGTTTGAGCTAGTTGGTTCTTGAATTGGAACCTAGGGTCTTGATGAACCAAGAGAGTGATTTTGATCCATAATCCAAATTAAGAGGTTTAAGTTGGTGATTGATGATTCTTAAGTGTTTAAGAACTAATTTAGGACCTAAGATTACTTAGAAATTGGATTGGAATAGCCGAAATCCAAGAAAAGAACCAATAGAATAGTATCACGATTCTGTAGAAGTTCTGTAATTGTGAAACATGACCCGTGTCCGAAGACACGAGGTGGGGGATGTAGTGTTCTTCTCTGCCAGTTGAATTTGTGAAATAGTATTCACAGAGCAAGACACCGGGGGGGGGGGGGAGGGCGTGTTTTCAAACATGGCCCGTGTTTGAAGACACGGGGGGCTTCTGTAATTAGACATGGCCCGTGTTTGAGGCCAGTATATTGAAAAATGTCATTTTTGATGTTTTGAAGCTATGGACTAGATGAGATCATTAGTATATATTTCCTAAAGTGTGTTAAGGTACAAATAGGGATATTTTCAAGAGGAAAATTATTACCTAGCATAAGTATAAATCTTTAAGCATTCAAGAGCTATAGTTTGCCTTAGGTAAGTATTTAGCACCTTAGGCCACTTTTGTGATAAAGTATGTCATTTAAGAGTAATGAGTGATGAGTTAGTGTAGATTAAAGTTTAGTTTATGAGTGACAAAATGTTGCTTAGATATCACTTGAGAGGGGATAAGAAAGTAAGAAACAAGTGCCTAGTTGGAAAGAGTTTAGGACCAAAGTGCAAGTTGACAAGAGTTGAGTGTCATAGACCCTGGCTAGTATGGGTGAATGCCATAGTGCATGAATACTCTTCAAGAGAGAAATAGAGTTAGTAATGCAAAGTTTGAAAGTGTACTAAGTCTAGTTGACATTTGGATAAGTGCCGTAGTGCATAAACTACTCCTACAGAGAAGAGGTAGTTTTAGTAGTACAAGATGGACTTACTATAGAGTTATGTGGTAGTTATGTTAGAGTTAGCACATAACTCCACATTGTCACACACTTCACTTCACATATACTTACTATCCCTAGAGATTAGTGAGTGGAGGCATCCATTCAAGTTTGGTGGTGATATCCACCTAGTTTACGGTAGACTACTTGGTAAGCTACTTAGTAGTAAAAGGAGAATACTTGTTATAGTAACAGACTTTGCCCCTACTTGTTAGGCTATAAGAGGTCCCACGTTATTATGGCAGAGTATCTCCTTGAGCAGGGGGAATAGTTAAGTGTCACAACATTACACCTACACTGTATACACTTTTCATCGAGCATACATCATCTCACCATTCCATTATTTATTATTTGATTAGTTTAGTTCTTGAGTATGGTTTGTGTATGTTTTGTTATTACAATTTGCCTTCAGTGACATCTGTATGGGTGGTTGTCTGGTCGATGATTTTCAAATGATTGTATGGGCAGTTATTTGTTATCATCGTAGTTTCAGATATCATATTAGAAGTATAGAATTTCTTAGGAATGTTACATTGAAAAAGAAAGTTTTGTAATGGTTCTTATGCAATGAGTTTCAGTATGTTTATCAGTTTAAGTTTGGTTTATTCATTTTGAATGTTTAAACTGCTAGTTTTGGTATACTTATATTGAGAAATGTAGTTTCTCATCCCGTTTGTTGCCATGTAAATCTAGGTGGAAGTTCATTCAAGGGCAAGAAAAAAAAGTATGCAGACTAGGATATGCTTTGTATTTATTTACTTTGCTTTTAGTTTGTATAAAGTTTATGTACACAATGAGCCCTTTTGTGGCAATATGTACGTATATAACTTTTAGTTTTCACAAGACTCTCCATTATTATTTGCTTAAATGATATGGATTAGCATGATGTTTAAGTTAGAAATAGCATAACTAATGCTGTTTATCCTAGAGTATGCTTGATATACTAGGATATCAGTATTAAGGTGTTACGCTATGGTATCAAAGAAGTTCATCCTATTTAGTCGGGGTATGGACTGACTAAGTTTAAACATGTTTAGTGTTTTTCTGCTAGTGCTATACATTTCTTGTCTCATATATTAGATGTGATGCTAGAATTGCATGTTATGCTTTAAGTTGGTTGTTATTAGCTTCTGTTGCACAATTACATTATATTGAGACTGCATCTCAATATGTATTGTTTCTGTGTGTGCAGGAAGTTATAGCACCAAAGAAGCAAACCAAAGAAGCAGAGAATGCAGCTCCAGAGGCTCCTAGCATAGCAGAAGCGATTATGGCTATGGCCAATGTTATGACAAGGGTGCTAGAGAGATTGGAAGCAAATCTACCTCAACAACCTTCACCACCTAGGCACCCAATGCAAGATGTACAACAAGTTGGAGGGAACTAGAACTTCTAAGATTTGGCAGCTTTTAGGCAAATAAACCTCCACCTTTTGATGGTGAGTATGATCCCGTGAAGGCAAAGGAATGAGTAAATGAGATAGAAAATATTTTTGAGGTTATGATCTACGTAGATGAGCAGAAAGTTTCTTTTGCATCCTTTATGCTGAAGGGAGAAGCAGAACATTAGTGGATAGGAAACACTAGAGTGATGGCAGTAGCTGGAGCCCGGATAACCTGGGAGGCGTTTAGGACAGTTTTCTTGGAGAAGTATTTTCTAGACTTTGCATGATGCAAAAGAGGTAGAATTTATGGAGTTAAAACAAGGAAGCATATCAGTGGGCCAGTATGTGGCCAAGTTCGAGGAACTATCAAAGTTTTCATATCACTTCAGAAATGACATGAATGAAAACTGGAGGTATGTGAAATTTGAGTCGGGTATAAGGATTGATATCAGAGATGCTGTGGAACCCTTTGAGATTAGAGAATTTGTAACACCCCAAATTTTAGACTATGTTATAGAACTGACAAAATTATACTATTTTGTGTTTTCTGTGCAATATAAAAATAATTTGATTATTCTGATACTGGTTTTGATTATTTTGTGTGATTTGCTCCGGGTCAGGAGAATAATAATTTTCGGGCCGGGGAAATTCTTATCTAATTTATTTAGAGACGGGGGATCTTACTTAACTCGAATCTGAGTAACACAGAAAAGAATCTCCTAATTTTTAGAATTTTTCTGTAAAATAATTCTATTTTACTGATAAATATATGTTGCTTTATGCATAAATGTTATTGCTATGAATTATTTGACCTAGTATAGTTTAATTTGCCATTATAATCAACCGACCAAAAAATGAATATAAGTCACCCAAATTCGACATTTTTTTCCAAAACCTCGTTATATTCTAAAAGAAAGCATTTGGCCAGTTTAGAAAGCATTTGGCCAGGAATCCCAATCCGACTAGAACCGACCAAAATTCTGGGAATCCCCAATCCGACCAAAAAAATTCTGGAATCCCAACCTGATCGAAGTTCCTCAAGATTTTCCCTAACGGTTTTCATTTCAAGTCTATTTTCAACAAGCCTATTTCGACAAACAAAACTATAATTTTATGAATACATTCTTGTCAATACTGATCTGGCCTCTCTCAAGTATTATAGGGATCTAAAAGACCAATCTCATGTAACTCATTCGACAATCCAAGATTTTTGAAGGTCTTGATACCGACAGAATTTGAACACGATCCAAACACTTGAAGAAAATTTCCTAACATTTTGATCCCGTCGGATTTAATTACTGAATGTAAGCATAAGTTAAGTAGTGAGCTGAATTCGACACCTTCAGAGCATTTCTCGACAACATCAACTGGTAGTTCGACAGAACCCAAAATACCTCAAAATCGAATGGAGCTGATTCTCAGTTTTTGAATCAGAAATCAAAGATTTTGGCTGTTATTGCTGTTTCTTCTGACCAAGATTATCTATTTCGACCAAGGTTTATCTTTTCCGACAAAGACTATCTATTCAAAACATGGAAGATGTCCTCAGATTCGACAAAACGATGGACGTTGCTTTAGTTAGAGAATCGACCAATAAAAGTGAATCTGGTTCTCCTTTTCTCTCAATCTTGTCAGACGATTCTGCAAATTAAAAACGAAGATGACTGATATGTAATCGACCTAACTGATGATAAATAGTACTACTATTCGTTGTCGAACACAACTCTATGTCAAAAGTTGCTTATTGTTGGACAAACATTATCCGTCGAATTAGACCTTCTGAAACAATGCCATATCCGTCGAATTTGAACTTCTGTTCAAATTTGTAGAAATTGTTCTTCTGACTATTTGGTACCATGTTAAAATTCATCGAGTGAAAATGTTAATTTCTGTCGAGTGAGGATACTAATGTCCGTTGAATTAGAATGATAATGTTCGTCGAGTTATGATGCTAATGACAGTCGAATAAGAATTTCTGACTATTTAGTAGAGAAACTTCTCTAATGTCAAAATCCGTCGAAATAGAATTTTGACCATGTAGTACTTTCGTCGATTCGACAATTGGAAGATTTCTCCAACGTCGACACCCGTATGTCGAATTAGGATTTCTGTTAACCTTTTTGTATATTCGACAGTTTTGACCTTTGTTCGACTGAATTTTCATCCGACAGAACTTAGCTTTTAGCCATTCTGGGAAAATAATGTTCTCCCATTTTACATCATTTTGCCATGTTAATTTTCATTGAATAATTGCCCTTGAAACTCACCGTCATGCAGCAGCTTGGAGGAGGTTCTCCATGATTCTTGAACAATCCAAAAGCCTTGAAAGTCAAGTGAATGACGTAAGTCATGTGGAATAGCAGGTGCACTCAGAATATGATATTTTACTTCAAGTAAATCCTAAATTTTTTCCTGTGCTTATCCCACGGCAGCCGCCTCATAATTTCACTCTCATAAATTACATTTTCTCCCACATCAAAAAGTATCCATCTTTTTCTCTCAAATTCCACGAACCTGAGCATCATTTTTCTTCCTTTTCTCTCCATTGGTTCGGCCAAGCACCCTACGAACACCATCACTCATCTATAATTTTCATTCTCATCATTTTCTAAAGCTAAACACCATTTGAAACACTTTTCATTTAGAAAGTTTTCCTAAAATCCCACTCTAAGTGCTTCAAAATCTCATTTCTATCTTACTTCCTTGGAGGTAAACTTTGATTTCTATAGTTTAAATTCATGTTTAATGATTTTCTGAACCATGTTTGTTCCATGGTTTATTATTATTGAGCTTTGTTTGTGATTTTACTAATTGTTTTAGAATTGTTAGGAATTGTTGTGGCTTGTACGAAAACAAGAAGAAGGAGAGGAGTTTGAAAAGCTTGTCTTCAAGAGGTAAGAGGGAGATTTTACCTCATCAACCATGTTTTGGTGGTGTGGGGATGGTTTTGGTACGGTGAAAAAATCCATAAGGGTTCTTCACCGATTGTTTGATGCTATTTGATTGTGTTTGTATTGTGTATGATTGTGTTTTTGTGCTTGCATGTGTAATATTATGTCTATTGCTTTGATATATGTTTGTATGTATGAAATTGTGTGCATGAAAATGTATGAGTAAAGTAAGATGTGAATAATGTGATGAACCAATTTTATGAGAGCTCCAAAGAACTTGAGGCTTACGGCCATACCAGGCTAGAAAGGACCAAAGTCCTGAAAATGAGAGATTCAATTGAAAATGAAGGATTTAAATGAAAAAGAAATGAATTTGAACAAGATTGAAGGTTGTGGGAAAAGAATCGGATATAATTAAACTGATGAATTAAAATGAGAACTGAGAGATTTAAATTAATTTGGGACAAATTTGAGTATAGCAAAATAAAATAATTTTTGGGAAAATGAATTATTATAAATATGATTTTTAGAGGGGCAATATTGTAATGTGTTTTTAAAAGGGGCCATATTGTAATTATAATTTTTAAAGGGGTAATATTGTAATTGTGATTTTTAGAGGGGCAAAATAGTAATTTTCATTTTTAATAGGGCCATATTATAAATAACAATTTTTGAGGGCCTAAAATGTAAATATTATGTTTTGGAGGGACTATTTTGGAAATATGAATTTTATGAGGGACTATTTTGGAAATATGAATTTTATGAGAGACTATTTTGAAAATATGAATTTTATGAGGGACTATTTTAGAAATATGAATTTTATGAAGGACTATTTCGTAAAAATGAATTTAGGAAGGACTATTTCGTAAATGTGAATTTTATGAAGGACTGTTGTGAAAATATTATTTAAATGAGGATTATAAAGCAAATATTATGTTTTGAGGGGTTATTATGCATATATGAAAAATGAAGTTGAATTTTGGTGTTAAATGAGGAAAATAGTATTTTTGATTTAAAACGTGTGAAAAATATTTTACACGATTGAGAAACGATGAAAAATTGATACGTGATTGAGAAAGTGTGAAAAATATGATTTCGCGATGAAATTACAGTAATGACACTGTTGGGCCAATATGAGGACCCCGAACTTGAGATAAAGAAAATTTAATTGAGAATATGATAGAATGAATGGAACTGAGAATGGTGCATTTGTATATGCATTGAAAAGGTCCGATGGACTGGATAAGGCTATTTGCCTAGGAAGGAGAGAATACACCTCTTGAGTGGGTGTAATATGCGTAGTGTAGGTCTTTCGTTGACCTTGGGGGCATCGGGGTGCGGGTTGCCTACAATGGACAGTTAACAGAGCTTCTGTACCGTAGGTTAGACCGATGCAACACACCGATAATCCGGACCAAGACACTATCCTTAATCAAGATCTGATAAAGACTATCGAGTATGTGCTAGATGTGCAAAACTGAGCACGTGGTCTGAGGCACCTTTGTACCGACATGATCTTTACGATCACTCTTTCCGATCTGAGTTGTAGCTCCATGGAGTAAGAAATTGAGTCTAGGTGCATATACAGAGATACTGAGAGTATTATCGTAATTATTGTTTATGATAATTGAATTATTGAACAATTGAATGTTGATAAGGACATGATCGTAATTATGGCTTATTGTATGAATTATGAGGATAAATGATATTGTTGGCATAAGTGTAATTCTGTATGATGTGTTGATATGAGATATGATATATGTTAGATAAATGATAATGGTGACATAATTGTAATTATGTATGATGTGCTGATATGAGATATTATATGTGTTTATCTTCATTGCTATCATACTGGTATTGGCGTAGGTGATCTCACCTCTTTCTATGTCTATTCTATATTGTATTTATAATTTTAAAGACGTTGAGCGAGGACTTGAGCAAGAAGCTGAGGAAGAGTAGATTCCGGTAGAGGATGCTGAGTTTTGAAGTGATGGAGGAGTCTCGTCTCCTTATGTATATGAGATTGAGTAGACTACATCTTGGACATTAGTGTGAATATTAATACTTAGAGTTCCCATTGTCAATTAGACAGTATTGGGAAGTATACTATCGTACTCCGAATGCGACTAGTATAGTGTTGTCTGCGCGGACACCTGTCTGTAGGACTTCGCGTCAAGTCGGACTTCTATTTTCTGAGGAGTCTGAGGAGGACCCGTCTTAGGGTTCTGTTGTGTAGTAATACTTGGGCAGTATGTTAGTTTAAATTAAAGTTTAAATATTTTGAGAGTCTAGTTGTAAATTCTAAAATATGACAATACTATGATTTGTGTATATACGATGTAAATAATTTGTGACAATGTTGTTATGTTTTTATTTTCCGCTAAGTTTATCTTACTATCATCAAGAAATTTTATAACTCGTATTTATATTACAAGCACGATTTTCCAATGAAGGGGTAATTTGATAATTGAGTAACATGAAGTGTGACGCCCTAAGGAGGGTGTTACATTAGTTGGTATCAAAGTCCAAGTTAGAGTCTTTTGGGTTTGTGGGTAGGTTTGTCTTGTTTGTGCTGTGTGAATCTCTGATGTTGAACACAGAGATATGTTTTGGTTTCCGAAAGGAGACGATGTTGTGTGAAATAGTTATGTTAAGTTCGTCGTGTTTTGATTTTATTTATCTTTGAAGAAAGATAATGGAACACAGTGAACATGAGCATGTGGACGCGAGACGTGATGAAGATCGTATAGCTGCAGCTAGAAGTGTGGTGCAAAAGAGGATTGAAATAGCAGTACAACAGAGACAGATGATCACTCAGCAGCAGGAACTGATAATCGAACTTCATAGCTTATAGGATTGGAGCAGCCATCGGATGTGAGAAGTTATAACTTAGAACCTTCGAAAATCCAAGATGGAAGGAAGCGTAAGGTCAATCATTTTCAACAAGAGCCGTATGTGCGACCACTGGGGAAGCAACAACGAACAAAGAGGGGGAGTACTAGTGGCAATGATTTTGGTCAGACTATGGCATCATCACTGAAATGTTTCAAGTGTGGGAAAAATCATCTCACCAAAGATTGTCAGCATAAAGGTTTTATTTGTTATGGATGTGGGAAGCCTGGACATTTCTCCAAAGATTGTGATCAACTGAAGATGGAACTTTCCATTAGTGATACATGTATTTCAAAATCTCAAGAAGAAGAAAGAGCCGGTGCAGAGAGTGTAGTGAGAACGTTCAAATATAAAAACTTGAGAAGCGAGGAAATTGTGCCATAGAGGGTAATCTTAAAACTGTATTGTATAATGCGTAAGGTAACTCAGTCTTTTGTGATATGTGACTGTGTAAATCTTTTGGGGTTATCTGTGTTTTGTTCTTTTCATAATACTACTTCAACTTCTAAACTTGTTATTACTACTCGAGTTTGTTTGAAACTATCTTATTATTATCGGAGTTTGAAACTTTTCTGTTGATCTGGTTTGTCTATTTCTTTCTCAAATAGACTGAGTAGATCAAGTTGACTTATCCATGTCTTCGTTATAGTGTGATCGGAGTATTTCTACTCTTCTTGTTAAACTTGTTGTTTATACTCAAGTTTTCTAACTCTACCCTATATCTATTGGATATCAAATCTTTTCTGTTGATTTGATTTGTTTATCTAAAATTACATCTATTTGAGAACCTGACTTTATAAATGGATTGGTTATTTTCCAACTATATCCTATTAGATTGTTACAATGTAACTTTAGTGTTTCCTTGATTTGAGATTTTTGGATTTGAATCCAGAAAGTTCATTTCTAAAATTTTTGGACTATATTCATCTCGAAATCTATTAGACCATTTCAAATTCTTGTTGGACTAATCTAGTAACCTATTGAATAGTCTTATTATTTTTTCTTATAACTTTCAAAGTGTCTTTCATATATCAATTAAGGAGGAGTTATGCGTAAAAGTAGTCAAGTGTAAATTCTGTTAGAAGTTCAACTCGTGAATTTAAATTGAGAGTTGAGATCAAATAGAAAGGTGGTGGCGTATACTTCGAGACAGTGGAACGTGCATGAGAAGAATTATTCAATTTATGTTTTAGGATCTGTGATAGTCATTTTGCAAGGAGAATTTGAAAACATTTTCTTTCCTATAAAGTCTATAATAATTACAAGGGCTTGAAGTACCTGTACAATCAAGAGGGGCTTGGATATAAGGAGAAGACGATAGCTAGAATTTTCAAAGGATTTGTTGAGAGCTTGTGTTCTAGAACAAGCTGGTTGTTGGGATGAATTTCTACCATTGATAGAATTCACATACAACAATAGTTCTCGTTCAAGTATAGGGATGGTACCCTATGAGGCATTATATGGAAGAAGATGTAGAACATCATTGTGTTAGCATCATGATGTTGAAAGTACTGAGGTAGGACCAGAAATTGTGCAGCAGACTACTGAGAAAGTAAAGACGATCTAAGACAAGATGAGGACAACTCGACGCAAAGAAAAAAGAGTTATGCTGATAAAAGACGAAGACCGCTTGAAATTGAAGAAGGTGACCATGTATTTCTACATGTGACGTTTATAACTAAAGTTGGACGAGTGATTAAGTCAAGGAAAACCCGCTCTGAAGTTTATCAGACCGTATCGGACACTCCGTTGGAGATCGTACAAATGAAGGAAAATTTAACCTACGAGACGTTTCCAGTCAAGATTGAAGATCGAAGGACAAAACAACTTCGAGGTAAATAAATCGCATTGGTTAAGTGGTTTGGAACGATATACGTGGTGAAGCAATATGGGAATTAGAAGATAAGATAAGAGAGCAGTATCTATTTTTATTTAAGTGTGTCAAGTTTCGAGGACGAAACTTCTTTTTAGAGGGGGAGTATTGTAACACCCCAAATTTTAGACTATGTTATAGAACTGACAGAATTACACTATTTTGTGTTTTCTGTGCAATATAAAAATAATTTGATTATTCCGATACTGTTTTTGATTGTTTTGTGTGATTTGCTCCGGGTCAGGAGAATAATAATTTTCGGGCCGAGGAAATTCTTATCTGATTTATTTAGAGACGGGGGATCTTACTTAACCCGAATCTGAGTAACACAGAAAAGAATCTCTTAATTTTTAAATTTTTTTTGTAAAATAATTCTATTTTACTGATAAATATCTGTTGCTTTATGCATAGCTGTTATTGCTATGAATTATTTGACCTAGTATAGTTTAATTTGCCATTATAATCAACCGACCAAAAACTGAATATAAGTCACCCAAATTCGACATATTTTTCCAAAACCTCATTATATTCTAAAAGAAAGCATTTGGCTAGTTTAGAAAGCATTTGGCCAGGAATCCCAATCCGACCAGAACCGACCAAAATTCTGGGAATCCCCAATCCGACCAAAAAAATTCTGGAATCCCAACCTGATCGAAGTTCCTCAAGATTTTCCCTAACGGTTTTCATTTCAAGTCTATTTTCGACAAGCCTATTTCGACAAACAAAACTATAATTTTATGAATACATTCTTGTCGATACTGATCCGGTCTCTCTCAAGTATTAAAGGGATCTAAAAGACCAATCTCATATAACTCATTCGACAATCCAAGATTTTTGAAGGTCTTGATACCGACAGAATTTGGACAAGATCCAAACACTTGAAGAAATTTTCCTAACATTTTGATCCCGTCGGATTTAATTACTGAATGTAAGCATAAGTTAAGTAGTGAGCTGAATTCGACACCTTCAAAGCATTTCTCGACAACATCAACCGGTAGTTCGACAGAACCCAAAATACCTCAAAATCGAATGAAGCTGATTCTCAGTTTTTGAATCAGAAATCAAAGATTTTGGCTGTTATTGCTGTTTCTTCCGACCAAGATTATCTATTTCGACCAAGGTTTATCTTTTCCGACAAAGACTATCTATTCAAAACATGGAAGACGTCCTCAGATTCGACAAAACGATGGACGTTGCTGTTAGCAGAGAATCAGTCAATAAAAGTGAATCTGGTTCTTCTTTTCTCTCAATCTTGTCGGACGATTCTGCAAATTAAAAACGAAGATGACTGATATGTAATCGACCTAACTGATGATAAATAATACTACTATTCGTTGTCGAACACGACTCTATGTCAAAAGTTGCTCATTGTTGGACAAACATTATCCGTCGAATTAGACCTTCTGAAACAATGCTATATCCATCGAATTTGAACTTCTGTTCAAATTTGTAGAATTTGATCTTCTAACTATTTGGTACCATGTTAAAATTCGTCGAGTGAAAATGTTAATTTCTGTCGAGTGAGGATACCAATGTCCGTTGAATTAGAATGATAATGTTCGTCGAGTTATGATGCTAATGACAGTCGAATAAGAATTTCTGACCATTTAGTAGAGAAACTTCTCTAATGTCAAAATCCGTCGAAATAGAATTTTGACCATATAGTACTTTCGTCGATTCGACAATTGGAAGATTTCTCCAACGTCGACACCCGTATGTCGAATTAGGATTTCTGTTAACCTTTTTGTATATTCGACAGTTTTGACCTTTGTTCGACTGAATTTTCATCCGACAGAACTTAGCTTTTAGCCATTCTCGGGAAAAATAATGTTCTCCCATTTTACATCATTTTGCCATGTTAATTTTCATTGAATAATTGCCCTTGAAACTCACCGTCATGCAGCAGCTTGGAGGAGGTTCTACATGATTCTTGAACAATCCAAAAGCCTTGAAAGTCAAGTGAATGACGTAAGCCATGTGGAATAGCAGGTGTACTCAGAATAGGATATTTTACTTCAAGTAAATCCTAAATTTTTTCCTGTGCTTATCCCACGGCAGCCGCCTCATAATTTCACTCTCATAAATTACATTTTCTCTCACATAAAAAAGTATCCATCTTTTTCTTTCAAATTCCACGAACCTGAGCATCATTTTTCTTCCTTTTCTCTCCATTGGTTCAGCCAAGCACCCTACGAACACCATCACTCATTTATAATTTTCATTCTCATCATTTTCTAAAGCTAAACACCATTTGAAACACTTTTCATTTAGAAAGTTTTCCCAAAATCTCACTCTAAGTACTTCAAAATCCCATTTCTATCTTACTTTCTTGGAGGTAAACTTTGATTTCTATGGTTTAAATTCATGTTTATGATTTTCTGAACCATGTTTGTTCCATGGTTTATTATTATTGAGCTTTGTTTGTGATTTTACTAATTGTTTTAGAATTGTTAGGAATTGTTGTGGCTTGTACAAAAACAAGAAGAAGGAGAGGAGTTTGAAAAGCTTGTCTTCAAGAGGTAAGAGGGAGATTTTACCTCACCAACCATGTTTTGGTGGTGTGGGGATGGTTTTGGTACGGTGGAAAAATCCATAAGGGTTCTTCACCGATTGTTTGATGCTATTTGATTGTGTTTGTATTGTGTATGATTGTGTTTTTGTGCTTACATGTGTGATATTATGTCTATTGCTTTGATATATGTTTGTATGTATGAAATTGTGTGCATGAAAATGTATGAGTAAAGTAAGATGTGAATAATGTGATGAACCGATTTTATGAGAGCTCCAAAGAGCTTGAGGCTTACGGCCATACTAGGCTAGAAAGGACCAAAGTCCTGAAAATGAGAGATTCAATTGAAAATGAAGGATTTAAATGAAAAAGAAATGAATTTGAACAAGATTGAAGTTTGTGGGAAAAGAATCGGATATAATTAAACTGATGAATTAAAATGAGAACTGAGAGATTTAAATAAATTTGGGACAAATTTGAGTATAGCAAAGTAAAATAATTTTTGGAAAAATGAATTATTATAAATATGATTTTTAGAGGGGCAATATTGTAATTTGCATTTTTAAAAGGGGACATACTGTAATTATAACTTTTAAAGGGGCAATATTATAATTATGATTTTTAGAGGGGCAAAATAGTAATTTTCATTTTTAATAGCGCCATATTGTAATTGAGGGCCTAAAATGTAAATATTATATTTTGGAGGGACTATTTTGGAAATATGAATTTTATGAGGGACTATTTTGGAAATATGAATTTTATGAGGGACTATTTCGTAAATATGAATTTTACGAGGGACTATTTCGTAAATGTGAATTTTATGAAGGACTGTTGTGAAAATATTATTTAAATGAGGATTATAAAGTAAATATTATGTTTTAAGGGGTTATTATGCATATATGAAAAATGAAGTTGAATTTTGGTGTTAAATGAGGAAAATAGTATTTTTGATTTAAAAAGTGTGAAAAATATTTTACATGATTGAGAAACGATGAAAAATTGATACGTGATTGAGAAAGTGCGAAAAATATGGTTTCGCAATGAAATTACAGTAATGACACTGTTGGGCCAATATGAGGACCCCGAACTTGAGATAAAGAAAATTTAATTAAGAATATGATAGAATGAATGGAACTGAGAATGGTGCATTTGTATATGCATTGAAAAGGTCCGATGGACTGGATAAGGTTATTTGCCTAGGAAGGAGAGAATACACCTCTTGAGTGGGTGCGATATGCGTAGTGTAGGTCTTTCGTTGACCTTGGGGGCATCGGGGTGCGGGTTGCCTACAATGGACAGTTAACAGAGCTTCTGTACCATAGGTTAGACCGATGCAACACACCGATGATCCGGACCGAGACACTATCCTTAATCAAGATCTGATAAAGACTATCGAGTATGTGCTAGATGTGCAAAACTGAGCACGTGGTCTGAGGCACCTTTGTACCGACATGATCTTTACGATCACTCTTTCCGATCTGAGTTGTAGCTCCATGGAGTAGGAAATTGAGTCTAGGTGCATATGCAGAGATACTGAGAGTATTATCGTAATTATTGTTTATGATAATTGAATTATTGAACAATTGAATGTTGATAAGGACATAATCATAATTATGGCTTATTGTATGAATTATGAGGATAAATGATATTGTTGGCATAAGTGTAATTCTGTATGATGTGTTGATATGAGATATGATATATGTTAGATAAATGATAATGGTGACATAATTGTAATTATGTATGATGTGCTGATATGAGATATTATATGTGTTTATCTTCATTGCTATTATACTGGTATTGGCGTAGGTGATCTCACCTCTTTTTATGTCTATTCTATATTGTATTTATAATTTTAAAGCCGTTGAGCGAGGACTTGAGCAAGAAGCTGAGGAAGAGTAGATTCCGGTAGAGGACGCTGAGTTTTGAAGTGATGGAGGAGTCTCGTCTCCTTGTGTATATGAGATTGAGTAGACTACATCTTGGACATTAGTGTGAATATTAATACTTAGAGTTCCCATTGTCAATTAGACAGTATTGGGAAGTATACTATCGTACTCCGAATGCGACTAGTATAGTGTTGTCTGCGCGGACACCTGTCTGTAGGACTTCGCGTCAAGTCAGACTTCTATTTTCTGAGGAGTCTGAGGAGGACCTGTCTGAGGGTTCTGCTGTGTAGTAATACTTGGGCAGTATGTTAGCTTAAATTAAAGTTTAAATATTTTGAGAGTCTAGTTGTAAATACTAAAATATGACAATGCTATGATTTGTGTATATACGATGTAAATAATTTGTGACAATGTTGTTATGTTTTTATTTTCCGCTAAGTTTATCTTACTATCATCAAGAAATTTTATAACTCGTATTTATATTACAAGCACGATTTTCCAATAAAGGGGTAATTTGGTAATTGAGTAACATGAAGTGTGACGCCCTAAGGAGGGTGTTACAGAATTTGCTTCTTTGGTTAACAAGTGTAGAATAATAGAGAGGTGCGCTAGGAAGCCACCAACAGTGGATTAAGAATCTCAAGGATCGCAAAAAAGGAAATAGAGTGAGCAGAAGTTCACAAAGGGTGAGAAGGGCAAACTAGATCAAGAGGATTCCAAAAAGGGTCAGTGCCCCAAGTGTGGAAGACAGCATGGTGATAGACCTTGCTTGGTAGGGCAATCCATATGCTATAAGTGTGGACAGCAAGGGTATTTTGCCAAAGAATGTCCACAGAAGGAAAGAGCCCGGCCAGATAGTAGACCCATAGCTCAGGAAAGGGTTTACATCTTGCAGGGCAAGAGTACAGAGCAACCTACAGCTCCAGAGAAAGGTTAGCGTTTGATTTTGTTTCTTTAAAGTTTGGTTGAGTTTGTTTTAAGTGTGAGTTGCTTGTGACTTCTTGCATGAGGTATACCAAATTTTAAGGACAAAATTTTTAAAAAGGAGGGAAGAAATGTAATATCCTGGAGAATCATGTTAGGCTTGTATAAAGTGACATAGGTAGTTTGATACTTGTTTAATATGCCAGTTAAGTTTCGTGATAAACTGAGTTAGTTTAGACACTTTACTACGACACAGAATGTGGTAAATTGCCTAAAATGACTGAAAAAATAGCATAAATTGCTATTTGGAGGGAAACATGTGTGGATAACTTGTTTCTAGGTCACAAATGAGTTAAGTAAGGTGTGGTTAAAATTTCAAGGCAATCGAAGTTGATTTGGTATTTTTAGGCATACTGGTTGTGCTTTTAATGCCGGATTGACTCCCAGCAGATATGAAAAAATAGAGAAAAAGTGCAACAAATTTTTTAATGAATCTTAGGATTTATTTTGAGTCTATTGGAGGTTTGGAACTTACATTCGGAGGAATCTAAGTATTCATAGCAAATCGAGTTTTTCAGTACCACTTTAATGGTTATCTTTCAAGAAGTAAAGTTAGAGTTTGCTTCTTATATTGTTTTCACTCTTCACGGTAGAGAAAAGAAAAGAGAAGAGAAGAAGAGAGAAAAAAGAGGCCACATTCGTAGGAGAGAAAGAGGAAAAAGAGAATTTCAAGGACAAAAGCCAAGCTCGAAGATCTTCATCCAAGATCAGAGGTAAGGGTGTTTTCTAATTTTGATTATCCATCTTTTCTATGTTTTAGTTTTAGGCCTTTAGATGAAGAAGTTGGGTTTTAAAGAGGGAAAACTTGTTTCCTTAGTAGATTCTTATTTTCATTGATTGCAATTGATTGTTTCAACTTGATGGAAACAAGATAGATGGATTTATCCATAGTTTGAGTTAGTTGGTTCTTGAATTGGAACCTAGGGTTTTGATGAACCAAGAGAGTGATTTTGATCCATAATCTAAATTAAGAGGTTTAAGTTGGTGATTGATGATTCCTAAGTGTTTAAGAACTGATTAGGGACCTAAGATTACCTAGAAATTGGATTAGAATGGCCAAAATCCAGGAAAAGAACTAATGGAATAGTACCACGGTTCTGTAGAAGTTCTCTGGTTGTGAAACACTGCCTGTGTCCAAAGACACGGGGAGGGGGGAGGGGATGGGAGGTAGTGTTGTTCTCTGCCAGTTGAATTTTTGAAATAGTATTCACAGAGCAAGACACCGAGGGGGAGGGCGTGTTTTCAAACATGGCCTGTGTCTGAAGACACGGGGGGCCTCTGTAATCAAACATGGCCCGTGTCTGAGGCTAGCATCTTGAAAAATATCATTTTTGATGTTTTGAAATTATGGATTAGATGAGATCATGAGTGTATGTTTCCTAAAGTATGTTAAGGTACAAATGTGGATATTTTCAAGAGGGAAATTATTATCTAGCATGTATGAGGAAGTATAAATCTTTAAACATTCAAGAGTTATAGTTTGCCTTAGGTAAGTATTTAGCACCTTATGCCATTTTTGTGGTAAAGTATGTCACTTAAGCGTAATGAGTGATGAGTTAGTGTAGATTAAAGTTCAGTTTATGAGTGACAAAGTGTTGCTTAGATATCACTTGAGAGGTGATGAGAAAGTAAGAAACTAGTGCCTAGTTGGCAAGAGTTTAGGGCCAAAGTGTCAAGTTGGCAAGTGTTGAGTAATATAGACCATAACTGGCAAGGGTGAATGCCGTAGTACATGAAAACTCTTAAAGAGAGAAATAAAGTTAGTAATGCAAAGTTAGAAAGTATACTAAGTCTAGTTAGCATTTGGATAAGTGCCGTAGTACATGAATTGCTCCTATAGAGAACAAGTAGTTTTAGTAGTGCAAGATGGACTTCGTATAGAGTTATGTAGTAGTTATGTTAGAGTTAGGACATTACTTGGCATTGTTATACACTTCACTTCACATATACTTGCTATCCCTAGAGATCAGTGAGTAGAGGCATCCACTCAAGTTTGGTGGCGATATCCACCTAGTTTTCGGTAGATTACTTGGTTAGCTACTTAGTAGTAGAAGGACAATACTTTTTATAGTAGCAGACTTTGCCCTTACTTGTTAGGCTATAGGAGGTCCTATGTTATTATGGCAGAGTATCTCCTTGAGCAGGGGGAATAGTTAAGTATCATAACACTACACCTACACTGCATACACTTTTCATTGAGCATACATCATCTCACTATTCCATCATTTATTATTTGATTAGTTTGGTTCTTGTATATGGTTTATGTATGTTTTTTTTATTACTTTGTGTCTTCGGTGACAGCTGTATGGGCAATTGTCTGGTCGATGATTTCCAAATGATTGTATGGGCAGTTATTTGTTGTCATCGTGGTTTTGGATATCAGATCAGAAGTATAGAATTTCCTAGGAACGTTACATTGAAAGAGAAAGTTTTGTAATGGTTCTTATGCAATGAGTTTCAGTATGTTTATCAGTTTAAGTTTGGTTTATTCATTTCAAATGTTTAAACTGTTGGTTTTGTTATACTTATACTGAGAAATGTAGTTTCTTACCCCGTTAGTTGCCATGTAAATCTAGGTGGAAGTTCATCCAAGGGCAAGAAAAAAAGGTATGCAGACTAGGATAGTTTTTTATGCTTAGTAGTTTAAAGCTTTGTATTTATTTACTTTACTTTTAGTTTGTATAAAGTTTATGTACACAATGAGCCCTTTTATGATAATATGTATGTATATAACTTTTAGTTTCCGCAAGGTTCTCCATTATTATTTGCTTAACTGATATGGATTAGTATGATGTTTAAGTTAGAAGTAGCATAACTAACGTTGTTTATCCTAGAGTATGCTTGATATACTAGGATATCGATATTAGGGTATTACGTTATGGTATCAAAGCAGTTCATCCTATTGAGTCGGGGTATGGACTGACTAAGCTTAGATACGTTTAGTGTTTTTCTGCTAGTGCTATGTATTTCTTGTCTCATATATTAGATGTGATGCTAGAATTGTATGTTATGCTTTAAGTTGGTTATTATTAGCTTCTATTACACGGTTACATGGTATTGAGACTACATCTCAATGTGTATTGTTTCTATGTGTGCAGGAAGTTATGGCACCAAAGAAGCGAACCAAAGAAGCAGAGAATACAGCTCCAGAGGCTCTTAATATGGCAGAAACGGTTATGGCTATGGCCAATGTTATGACAAGGGTTCTAGAGAGATTAGAAGCAAATCTACCTCAGCAACCTCCACCACCTGGGGACCCAGTGCAAGATGTACAATAAGTTGGAAAGAACTAGAACTTCTAAGATTTAGCAGCTTTTAGGTAGATGAAAACTCCACCTTTTGATGGTGAGTATGATCCCGTGAGGGTAGAGGGATGGCTAAATGAGATGGAAAAGAATTATGAGGTTATGGTCTATGCAGATAAGTAGAAAGTTTCTTTTACATCCTTTATGCTGAAGGGAGAAGCAGAACATTGGTGGAAAGGAACCACCAGTATCATGGTAGTAGCTGGAGCCCAGATAACCTAGGAGGTGTTTAGGACAGCTTTTCTGGAGAAGTATTTTTCATAGACTTTGCGTGATGCAAAAGAGGTGGAATATATAGAGTTAAAACAAGGAAGCATGTCAGTAGGCCAGTATGTGGCCAAGTTCGAGGAACTATCAAAGTTTTCATATCACTTTAGAAATGACCCGAATAAGAACTAGAGGTGTGTGAAATTCGAGTCGGGTCTGAGGACTGATATCAGAGATGCTGTGGAGCCTTTTGAGATTAGAGAATTTTCTTCTTCGGTCAACAAGTGCAGAATAATAGAGAGACATGCTAGGAAGCCACCAATAGTGGATTAAGAATCCCAAGAATCCCAGAAAAGGAAATTCACAAAGGGTGAGAAGGGCAAACCAGATCAAGAGGATTCCAAAATAGGTCACTGGCCCAAGTATGGAAGACAGCATGGTGATAGACCTTACTTGGCAGGGCAATCCATATGCTACAAGTGTGGACAGCAAGGGTATTTTGCCAAAGAATGTCCACTGAAGGAAAGAGCCCAGCCAGATAGTAGACCCATAGCTCAAGAAAGGGTTTACATCTTGCAGGACAAGAGTACAGAGCAACCTACAGCTCCAAAGAAAGGTTAGCGTTTGATTTTGTTTCTTTAAAGTTTGGTTGAGTTTGTTTTAAGTGTGAGTTGCTTGTGACTTCTTGCACGAGGTATACTAAATTTTGAGGACAAAATTTTTAAAAAAGAGGGAAGAAATGTAATATCCTGGGGAATCATGTTAGGCTTGTATAAAGTGACATAGGTAGTTTGATACTTGTTTAGCATGCCAGTTAAATTTCGTGATAAACTGAGTTAGTTTAGACACTTTACTACGACACAGAATGTGGTAAATTGCCTAAAATGACTGAAAAAATAGCATAAATTGCTATTTGGAGGGAAACATGTGTGGATAACTTGTTTCTAGGTCACAAATGAGTTAAGTAAGGTGTAGTTAAAATTTCAAGGCAATCAAAGTTGATTTGGTATTTTTAGGTATACTGGTTGTGCTTTTAATGCCGGACTGACTCCCAGCAGATATGAAAATATAGAGAAAAAGTGTAACAAAATTTTTAATGAATCTTAGGACTTATTTTGAGTCTATTGGAGGTTTGGAACCTGCATTCGGAGGAATCTAAGTATTCATAGCAAATCGGATTTTCTAGTACCACTTTAGTGGTTATCTTATAAGAAGCAAAGTTAGAGTTTGCTTTTTATATTGTTTTCACTCTTCACGGTAGAGAAAAGAAAAGAGAAAAGAAGAAGAGAGAAAGAAGAGAACACAGTCATAGGAGAGAAAGAGGAAAAAGAGAATTTCAAGGACAAAAGCCAAGCTCGAAGATCTTCATCCAAGATCAGAGGTAGAGGTGTTTTCTAGCTTTGATTATCCATCTTTTCTATGTTTTGGTTTTAGGCCTTTAGATGAAGAAGTTAGGTTTTAAAGAGGGAAAACTAGTTTTCTTAGTAGATTCTTATTTTCATTGATTGCAATTGATTATTTCAACTTCATGGAAACAAGATAGATGGATTTATCCATAGTTTGAGTTAGTTGGTTCTTGAATTGGAACCTAGGGTTTTGATGAACCAAGAGAGTGATTTTGATCCATAATCCAAATTAAGAGGTTTAAGTTAGTGATTGATGATTCCTAAGTGTTTAAGAACTGAATAGGGACCTAAGATTACCTAGAAATTGGATTGGAATGGACAAAATTCAAGAAAAGAACTAATGGAATGGTACCACGATTCTGTAGAAGTTCTCTAGATGTGAAACACAGCCCATGTCCGAAGACACAGGGGGGAAGAGAGGTAGTGTTCTTCTCTACCAATTGAATTTGTGAAATAGTGTTTACAGAGCAAGACACGGGGGGGGGGGGGGCTTGTAATCAGACATGACCCTTGTTTGAGGTCAGAATCTTCAAAAATATCATTTTCAATGTTTTGAAGCTATGGACTAGATGGGATCATTAGTATATGTTTCCTAAAGTGTGTTAAGGTACAAATAAGGATATTTTAAAGAGGAAAATTATTACCTAGCACGTATGAGGAAGTATAAATCTTTAAGCATTCAAGAGTTATAGTTTGCCTTAGATAAGTATTTAGCACCTTTGGCCATTTTTGTGGTAAAGTATGTCACTTAAGAGTAATGAGTGATGAGTTAGTGTAGATTAAAGTTCAGTTTATGAGTGACAAAGTATTGCTTAGATATCACTTGAGAGGGGATGAGAAAGTAAGAAACAAGTGCCTAGTTGGCAAGAGTTGAGTGCCATAGACCTTAGTTGGTATGGGTGAATGCCATAGTGCATGAATACTCTTCAAGAGAGAAATAGAGTTAGTAATGCAAAGTTTGAAAGTGTATTAAGTCTAGTTAACATTTGGATAAGTGCCGTAGTGCATGAACTACTCCTACAGAGAAGAGGTAGCTTTAGTAGTACAAGATGGACTTACTATAAAGTTATGTGATAGTTATGTTAGAGTTAGGACATAACTCCACATTGTCATACACTTCATTTCACATATACTTGCTATCCCTAGAGATTAGTGAGTGGAGGCATCCATTCAAGTTTGGTGGCGATATCCACCTAGTTTACGGTAGACTACTTGGTAAGCTACTTAGTAGTAGAAGGAGAATACTTATTATAGTAACAAACTTTGCCCCTACTTGTTAGGCTATAAGAGGTCCCACATTATTATGGCGGAATATCTCATTAAGCAGGGGGAATAGTTAAGTATCACAATACTACACCTATACTACATACATTTTTCATCGAGCATACATCATCTCACCATTTCATTATTTATTATTTGATTAGTTTGGTTCTTGTGTATGGTTTGTGTCTGTTTTGTTATTGCATTGTGCCTTCGGTGATAACTGTATGGGCGGTTGTCTGGTTGATGATTTCCAAATAATTGTATGGGTAATTATTTGTTATCAGATCAGAAGTATAGAATTGCCTAGGAACGTTACATTGAGAGAGAAAGTTTTGTAATGGTTCTTATGCAATGAGTTTCAATATGTTTATCAGTTTAGGTTGGGTTTATTCATTTCGAATGTTTAAACTGCTAGTTTTGGTATACTTATACTGAGAAATGTAGTTTCTCAACCCGTGTGTTACCATGTAAATCTAGGTGGAAGTTCATCCAAGGGCAAGAAGAAAAAGTATGAAGACTAGGATAATTTTTATGCTTAGTAGTTTAAAGCTTTGTATTTATTTACTTTGCTTTTAGTTTGTATAAAGTTTATGTACACAATGAGCCCTTTTGTGACAATATGTATGTATATAACTTTTAGTTTCCGCAAGGCTCTCCATTATTATTTGCTTAAATGATATGGATTAGTAAGATGTTTAAGTTAGAAGTAGCATAACTAATGCTATTTATCATAGAGTATGCTTGATATACTAGGATATCAATATTATGGTGTTACATTTTGCTTCCGACTACTCAAACTATGGTCAATATAGCAGCAGGAGGAGCACTAAACTATAAGACATCAAAATAGGCTTATGAGTTAATTGAGGTGATGGCTAGTAATAACTATGAAAGGCTTAATGAACAAACAATGCTCAAGAAATTAGGGATTCTTGAAGTTGGTACACTCACTGTATTATCAGCTCAAGTTGCATCACTTCAAAAGTAGTTAGGAAACATGAATGTTAATGCTATCTGCTCTCCTAAGTCAACTTATGATTTTTGTAGAGGAAGTCTTATTAGTGTGGATTGTTAAGTGGGAAATCCTTTTGCTTTTTCAGCTAATGAACAAGTCAATTATATGGTAACTTCTCAGTGGTCTCAAACAACTCGTATTCTAATACTTGTAATCTGTGTTGGAGAAGCCATTCAAATTTCTCTTGGAAGGATCAAGGAGCACAACAGTCAGCTAGTACATACCAATAGCTAGAGCAAAAGATGAATTTGGAAGATATTCTTGGCAAATTCATGCAAGAGACAATGACCAACTTTAGAAATGAAGAAGTTTCCATTCAGAATTTGAAGACTCAGTTGGGGCAATTGTCTAAGCAACTATCCGAGAGGTCTCAAGGTTCTTTACCGAGTAATACAGAGACAAATCCTATAGAGCATGTTACGATAATAACTTTGATAAGTAGTAAAGTTTTGGAGTAACCCTAGGAGAAAAAATTCAAGAGGAAACCACTACACTGCTTAAGGATGAATTGCCAAAAGAAAAGAAAAGTGGGCATAGGGCACAAAAGGATCTAGAATCTCTGATAATTCTTTCTCCATATGATCCACCTATTCCATTCCCTTAAAGACTAAAAAAGCAAAATCAGGATGAACAATTTTCTAAATTCCTTGTTGTTTTTAAGATATTGCATATTAACATCCCATTTGTAAATGCATTGGAGCAAATGCCGAGTTATGCAAAGTTTATGAAAAATTTTGTCCAACAAAAGGAAATTGAGAGGCAATGAGAATGTGATGCTCATAGAGGAATGTAGTGCGATTTTGCAAAAGAAGTTACTTCCGAAACTAAAGGATCTAGGGAGTTTCACTATACCTTGCACCACTGGGGATTTACATTTTGAAAAAGATTTATGTAATTTGGGTGCTAGTATTAATTTGATGTCTTTTTCTATTTTTAAGAAACTTGGCATTGGAGAAGTAAAACCCATTATGATTTCTCTTCAGTTGGCGAATAGGTCAATTAAGTATTCACGAGGCATTATTAAGGATGTACTGGTGAAGGTGGACAAGTTTATTCTCCCAGCTGATTTTATTGTACTTGATATAGAGGAGGGTCGAGACATACCATTGATACTTGGAAGGTCTTTCTTGGCTACTGCTGGGGCTCTAATTGATGTGCCACAACGGAAAGTTATCCTAAGGGTAAATGACGAGCAAGTGACCTTCAATGTCTTCAAGCCATTGAAGCGTCCAAATAATCATGAGTCTTGTGCATAAATAGATCTCATAGAAGGGAAAAGAAGTGAAGTTTTTGTCCAAGAGCATCCTAAGCCTCAACTTGAAGAAAGCAACACCAATTCAAGGACTATCAAGGCTAAGCAAAAACCCATTTGGATGTATCCTACCATTAGAGTCTTCTCCCTCATACTTTAATATAGATCATCTATGGTTTGATTATCTTAAGGTCCCATGGCCTAGTGAGATCACACATAAGAATAAAGGAATTTTCAAGATTAATAGGCAACCCTTGAAACCTTACTTGGATAGTGACTATGAGAAGGACAATATGTCTTTGCAATTGAAAAATGGTTAACCAAGGAGGCAGTCGAGCTAATGACTATAACTTAAAGCGCTTCTTAAGAGGCTACCCAAGCATTTATTTTTTTAATTCTCTTTCATTTTGTTTTATTTAGTTTTCCTATTTTTCTTTTTTCCCTTTCTTTCACTTTTACACTTTTATGGTGCAAGTTCACATAAGTTTGGGGTTTGATGCAAGCACTCCAAGGCTCTTCATTCTCCACTAGGTTGTGTTGTTCTTTTCATTTCAATTTAATTAATTTTGATTTTATTTGCTTTATTCTTAATTTATTTTTACTTTTTTTAGTTTTGTATTTTTTTCATTTTTATTTAATTTTTTTATTTATGTTATTTGAGTCAACTTAAGTGTCTTCTTGAGTTCAAAACTTTTATAGAGAGATATGAATAGTATCGGCCAACAAAAAAATTTAAAAGTCTTAAAATTAAAATCCCTTTGAGATTATGCAATTTGCAATGAAAGATGATTAAAAAGGCCAATAGGGGTGCGATTTGTCAATAGTTTAGAGAAGTGTGAGTGGTAGAAAATTCATAATTGTCATTTATGTTCACATGATTTTTTTTTTTTGCATGCGATCATTAAGTTTGTTTCATTGGATTTATGAGTTCTTGATTTGCCATATGTATATGATGTGATTTTCTATTTGTCTCCATAGTCTTTAGACAACTCTTCTGTTCTTTTCAAAGTGAAGTTCTTGGAAGCACCAGGTTAAGGAGATTTAGGCAAGTAAATAGAAGAAAAATCAATCCACCTAAATAGATAAAAGAAAATAAGTTTAGAGGTGATGAAAGTTTTAAAAAGCAAAGAGTATGGATGAGGCGTAGAGAAGAATTCTTGATGTGTGGATTGGGCGCACTTTCATGAATTCAAGTCCTATAGCAGGAGTTCTTGATGTGTGGTTAGGTGCACGATCACGAGTTTGAGTGCTTGCCGAGTCTATATCTCCATTGCGACAATTGAAAGAAAGAATAAATAAATATGTGCTTAATGGAATCCTATTGATCCTTGATGAAGTGTGGACTTGAATTAGTAGAGAATTAAGTCACGGTTTTACCTATTTGAATTTAGGGAGGTGTTTAAGATTTACTAAGTATGCATGTGTTCTTTGAAAGAGCAAGTGAATATGTGGGAGTTGTTTTTGAATGCAAGTTATAATATGTACTTGAGGTGAACACTGATACATGATTGAACGATTGACCATTTCAAGTTTTGAAGAGCTTTTGGCATGTCAAACTTCTTGAAGCTTTTTTTAATAGGCTTAGTCGTAATTGTAGGTATCTCAAAGACAATTTCTCTAGTTAGCGCTAAATTTTATTTTCTTCTCTTTTGCTTAAGAACTAGCAAATCTTAAGTTTGGGGTATCTGATAATCCTAATTTTAATTATATTTTCGTATTACTTTTAATAGGATTTATGGTATTTTTCCTTTTCATTGGGCTTGATATATTATTTAAAGAATTAATTATTAATTAACTTTGATAATTGCAGGTTTGTATTGATGGGATTTTGGCTCATGTATTTTGATAAGATATGAATTGATTTTATTTATGTTTATCCTTAGCAAGTGTATCCTTGGAGATTTAGGAAATCTAAATTGAGGATATGAAGACTTGGAGAGCAAGGAAGATTACTTGGAGACCACAGAGGGGTAGCTATAAATAAAACAACCTTGATTTTTGAACACCACTTTTTATTAAATCATTTTTAACACTACTTTCATTTACTTTGTAAAATTCATAAAGTCTAGTAGTAAGTAACTTAATATAATATAGTAATTACGTTTAGGTTAGATAGTAACTATTCAAACCTTCATAATGAGCTTCCATGAAAAATTACTATTTCATTTACTTTGTAATAGCCTTAAAGCTTAGTAGTAAGTAGCTTAATATAAGATGATAATTACTTTTAATTTAGGTAGTAACTCATTCGGAACCCTAAATGAACTTTCTCTCAAAATATAAAATCTTTCACTTACTTTCTAAATACCTTAACGTCTACTAGTAATTAATTTAATACCTGATGGTAATTATTTTTAAGTTAGGTAATAACTGATTCAGACCGATCAAATGAACATCCAAAAATCATTTTTTTATTAACTTTGTGAAAACCTTAAATCTTAGTATTAAGTATCTTAATATAAGATGGTAATTAATTTCAGGTCAGATGGTAACTCATTCAAAACCCTCAAATGAATTTTCTCCCAAAAAATGAACTCTTTAACTTATTTTCTAAATACGTTAACATTAAGTAGTAATTAACTTAATATCAAATAGAAATTATTGTTAGATCGAATAGTAATATCAAATGATGTACAAAGTAGTGCAAAAAAAAGTGGTGTGTGCACATAGTGGAGAAAGGGCCGCAATAGAGGAAAGAAATAGATCGAACAACAGTGCATCGCTGTAGACAGAGAGAGAGAGAGAGAATTTGTTCAAAGAGGTTTTAATTCAATTTCTTCTTCATGGATTCTCTTAATCAAAATCTTCATTTTAGCTTTTGCATCATGAACTAATTTTATTTTGCTAGGCCTGAGATGTAGCCTAGTTACAAAAATATAATTTTCTTGATTCTTGTTATTTCATATTTTATTTTCCATGGTTGAATGTTTATTATTGCTCTTAATGATTTTGGATACTTGATTATCATTCAATTGTTTGGATATTCATAATGAAACCGAGAGGTAATTTATGATATTTGCTTCTTATAATAAACACCATGAATTAAGCAAAAGCTAAAGATAGGTAAATGCAATTTGTGTGACCTTCTTGGAAACCCATAGAACTTTTTTTTTTAAAAATGGAATGCAAAAGCATCACAATAAAACTTAATAAGTCTTTGTTTCTCTAATTACACTAAGAGATTAGACAAGTTAATGGGTAAATGTAGTTTGACATAACTTGAGAAAGAGTATTATACAAAATAGGGATTTTGGTCTTCAATCAAGAAAATTAAATTGGAATAACAAGGATGATAGCTTTTGAGATTATCAAATTATATCAATTTGAAAGCTGATTCACCAAATTACTTGTAGTATAAGGCATAACTAGATCGAGCCCTGGGATCACTCTAATTAAGCAATAAGATTAAGAAGTTAATAAAGGGGAGGGGAGAAATTGTAGAATTAATTAAACAAAAGCAGTTAAAAGCTGTAAACATAATTAAGTAAATAACCAATCTAAGAAAATCAACTAATCTTGAATTTAATCCATCCTTGATCACTAAGAATCCATTCAATTGCTAACCAAGTTCTTGGTCATAGATCACATCAAGAAGCCTTAAGATGATCCATGAATTCTCTACTAGATAAGCATCTAGAATTTAATTAATTAAGGTTAAATGAATTAAGCACCCATCTAATCCTAAATTAATCTAAAACCTAGAATTTAACCAAGCTAAACAATTCTACAAACAACTTTGATGTATTGTTTAGTCTTTGTAATCCTTATTAAACACATGGTAATTATACAATTATCACATCAACATCCAAATCAAATTAAGCAATTCAATTTAGATTTAACAAATCAAAAGAGGTAGAAGAGAAACTTGATTAACAAGTAAAAAAAAACTTGATTAGCAATTAAATGTAAAATAATCAAAACAAAATCTTAGAATTAAAAATCAAGATTGTCAATCCCTAGGATTGATTAAAAAGAGTCTAGGCCTCCAATGATGGATGAAAAAAACATAAAAGAAAGAAACTTAGAGAGAAAAGAGAGGAAGAGAGATGAAAAGAGGAAGTGCAAGCAAGAGCGACGAGGAGAAAATTAGGGTTGAGTTTCGTGGTTAATGCTACTACTTAAATAACTATCTTTAAAATTAAAAATCCAAATTTTTACTTAGCTTAGGGTTAATCTTCTTCCTCTGAGCTTTAATTGGACACCTAATTTGCATAATTTGGGTTTAGGATGAGAGAGTTATGCCTAAAACATTCTTAGCAGTTCTGTAAACCTGTCAGCTGACTTCAAAGGGTTAAAACAGCATCAAAACATCATATTTTTGATAAGTGGTCTCATAATAATTGAATATTTTTGTCTCAAATTTCAAATGGCACTTATTTAAGCTCCATGTGATACCTATAACCCAAATTATGGTCTAATCTTTGGACATCATCCAAGTTCTACCAACAACATCTCTATTCTGATTTCGTGGCTCAATCTGACCCACTAAACATCAATTTAGCCTTCGAACTCCACATTAATGCTGTAGATCTTTCTCTCAGCTTTTCCTACAAAGTAAAATGCATAATTTTTGGATGTCTAGAACTCAAGTTATGCCCAAAATACAGAAATAGTGTAAAATTCTTAATAATGCTGAAAAATATAATTAAGCCCAGTTTGAACCTAAACTTATAAAATGCGGTCAAAACCAATTAATTAAGCATATAAGAGGTCTAAGACACTAAATATGAGGTTTAAATAATAAATAAAAATTGTGTTTATCAAATTTTCCTGCACTTAGCTTTTACACTCCCTAGAAAAACTAGAAATTCAACATTGGGGAATAAGGAATAACAATACAAACTAAAAAGTTAAAAACTCTAAAAGACTCACTTTTCAATGATGTTTAATAATGCAAATGTTTATGAGCAAGAAGAGCAACCAAAGCTTTAAGGAATTAAAACATTCATAAAGTAACATTTCTTTACATCTCAAATTAATAAGTAAGGTAACTTCAATTGAAAAACATAAATCAAGAATGATAGAACCTCACAAGATACACTCTCAATCTTTTAAGTTTTTTGAAGGAATGTGTTTCACTCAATTCAACCCATGAAAATTTGCATTACCATAAGCTTGCTTATCTTCCACTTCTCCACTACTCAATACACATACACACACATACAAATCCAGAGGACTTTATGTAAGATTGTAACGAGGTCAAGGTAAGGGAGGTGAATAATATGAAGATGACAAGTTAAATACCAAAGAGAATAAAAGAACATTGAGGATGAGCTCAAATAACAAGAGTGAAAGTTTATCCCAAGTTCATGTAATGCAAATTCTCTTTATATATTCTTTTTCCTTTTTTTTTAATTTTTTTCTTCTGTTTGTTTTTTCAATTGGCCACTCTTTCCTTTTTTCACCAAACATTTTGCACACTAATTAGCACACCCCCACACTTGTTCAAGAACTCTTCCAATGACAATGCCAATGCTCTCCTATTCCCTAAGGTTAGGTAAAAACATGATTTTCCACTTAAGACATGTAATGAGCTAAAAATAAGGAATGGTCAAATAAGTTCAAGGGGGTCAATCAAGAGAAAATATACAAGGTTGGCTATTTGGCTAAAGTAGCTAATTCAAGAAAAATGTCTCAATCATGTTCATGTATACATATGAAAATGCAGCCTAAAAAAGAATCAAAATAAGTTCTAAAGTAACAAATTCCATGATTGAAAATCACACAAAAAGAAGAGAATGACACAAATGTTAAACTTATTCATTAAAAGGCTCAAAGTCTCACAAGGTATGCTTCTATTAAACTCAATCTACTAATTCAATTCTCATTACCAAACTAGTTAATCTTAAGATGAAAGATAATTTATTCATTTATGTTATAAATCATTAACTTCAATTGATGCATGCTCACAACTTTCACAAATCTCAAAATTTTATTGGAAAGCAATTAAAAACACAATTTCTTATATATATATATATATCAAAACATAAAAGAAAAACAAAATTGAAAAACAAAATAGAAACAATAAAATTAAAACAAAACATAAAATAGAATGTAAATTCCTCCCTCACACTTAAATTTTACATTGTCCTCAATGTAAAGCTTATAAAACATCAAATCATCAATATCCATTAAAAATCATCAAAAAATTTAAGACAAGTAAAATAAAGGAGAGAAGGAAGAAACATCCTTATCAAGTGATGTATATGGCCTCTTATAAGTAGACCTCCTCCATTATATTCTCTTGAGCTCCCTCTTAGATTGCTTGAGGCGATGTTCATTAACTTTGAAAGTTTTATTAGTTGCCTCACTTGTAATCTCCACTACACCATAAGAAAAAACTTTAGTGACTATAAAAGGACCTAGCCACCTAGAACGGAGCTTACCAGGCATAAGCTTGAGGTGAGAATTGTAAAGGAGAACCTTTTGACAAATCACAAATTCTTTTCTTGTAATCATCTTATCATGAAAGGCATTGGTCTTCTCTTTGTAGATACGGGAGTTCTCATAAGCTTCCAACCGAATCTCTTCAACTTCTTGGAGTTGGAGTTTTCTTTGGGATTTAGCTTGGTTTAGGTCAAGGTTACATTTCTTTACCACCTAATAGGCCTTATGCTCAATCTCTACCAGAAGGTGACATGCCTTGCCAAATACTATCCTATAGGAAGACATGCCTAAAGGAGTCTTGAAGGTAGTCATATATGCCTACAATGTGTCCTCAAGCCTCTTGCTCCAATCTTTTCTATTTGGTTGGACTATTTTTTTTGTAAAATTTGTTTCAACTCCTTATTTGAAATTTTAGTTTGCCTATTGATTTGTGGATGGTAGGGAGTCAAAACCTTATGCATCACACCATATTTCTTCAATAATGCCTCCATGTTTTTATTACATAAATGAGAGCCTTGGTCATTAATTATGGCTTTCGAAACTCTAAACTTGCAGAAAACATGAGACCTGATAAAGTCTAAAGCAACATGAGAATCATCAGTTCGAGTGGCCTTTGCCTTTGTCCACTTAGATACATAATCGATAGCTAACTGAATGTAAACAAAAACAAAGGAATTAGGGAAGGGACCCATAAAATCAATGCTCAACACATCAAATATCTCACAAAACAATAATGGTTGTTGAGGCATCTAATTTCTACGAGAAATGTTATCTATTTGTTGGCATTGTTCACAATTCTTACAATAACTATAAGCATCATGAAACAAGGTGGGCCAATACAATCTAGAGTCTAAATTCTTCCTAGCAGTGCATTTTAGTCCAAAGTAACCACCACATGCAAGGGTATGACAAAAATGCAAAATAGACTGAAAATAATCAGGCACACAACAACTAATCACTTTCTCATTACACTGTCTCCACATATAAGGATCATCTCGTACATAATATTTAGACCCAGTCTTAAGCTTGTCAATATGATGCTTTTTAAAATAAGCAGGTAACTTAGATGTAACTAAATAATTCACTAAATCAGTATACCAAGGGTCCTTACGTCCCAGCTAAAAAAAATGCTCATCTAGGAACGTAATGATGTGAATTAAAAGTTACAAACCCAAGCGCAGGTTGTTTCACGTAATAAAATCTCGTGAGTCCGAGGCCAATCCACAGAGAATTGATGAAGAAAAATTCTTTGATGTAAGGTAAATATTTTGTCATAACAATAAAAGTGATAAAACTTAGTCACAAATAAAAAAGATTTACTTGGGTTAGGAGATCCACTCTTAGTAAATAAATTAAGGACAAGATTAATTCTTTTTATAACTTAATTGGAATTCATGCATAATGGAGGTTCCAATCGAAAAATACAACATTCAAAGTTCATTTAAGATTATATATATAATTATATTATGATTCTTTTAATTATTTATTAATATCACCACTTATAAATGGGTTCAAACATTCATTGTGTCAACCTCTTGTCTACAATGAATCAAGATCTTCACTTTACAAGGAGGGTTTCTAAATTGGTTGGAAACAAAATATAACACATATAATGACCACTTGAAAATATATCATTTAAGCACAAGAAAGAAATGAATCTAACCTTATTTCATTACCAAGAGCTTCACCATTTCAACTAAGTAAAATGAAAATTAGTTACTCATAGACAAGAAAAAAGAAAGAGAGAAGAAGAAGAAGAAAAAGAACATAACTTCAATTTAGAACAAAAGAAAATTATAACAAGATAAACAAACAACACAATAGCATGATCATGATATCTAACACTAAGATTCCTAAATGATCAGCCAATGATGACTTTTAAAGAGGATTAGGGATACAAAATGACAAGGAGGTTGATTAATGAGTGAGTGGATGAGTGGGTGAATGAGTAGAAAATGCCAAATGACTTTTGATGAGTGAAAAATTATTGAGATTCTTTGTCTCTGAAATCATTTAGTGCTAAACTCATTGTATTCATCATTTTCTCACCAAGTGACCTTCATGAAAATTGTAGGCCTAGATCTTAGCTTTCAAATGCTGTTAGTTTGAGCCCAAAAACATTCCTACAGCTCAAGATCCAATCATTGCACACTGCTCAAGCCCAGCTATAGTTCCTCTATTCTGAATTGCAAGCTCAATATGACCCCTAAGCAATTCGATCTGGGTCTTGTGTTCTTCATGAAAGTTGTAAATATCGTTCTTAACTTGTAGATGCCAAAATTTCATCCCAATTCAGTTCTTACAACCCGAGTTATGCTCTGATTACTGTACACTATTCAGGTTCCAATCACACAACCCGTATTCTGACTTCCAAGCCCAATTAGTTCCACTAGATGTTTGATTTTGATCTAGAGCTCTCATGAAAGTTGTAGAGATCTCTCTTATCTTTCCTTCAAGGTAAAATACATAATCATTAGATATTTAGAACTCAAGATATGGTCAAAATATAGAAACAGTGTAAGACATAAATCATGATGAAAAAATCAATTAAGTCCAATTTGAGTTCAAACTTACAAAACATAACCAAGCTCAATCAATTAAATACATGAAGAGTGTAAATGACTAAAAATGAGGTTTTATTAATGTATAAAATATGTGATTATCAGGCAAGTTATACATTAATAAACCCTCATTTTTAGTCACTTGGAAGCTTAAATTGAGTTGTAAACTACCTAAAATAAGGAAAATAAGGGTTAGTGAAAGGTTAGTAGCTAATTATTCCTAATATGATTGACTAAACTAAGAATGATCCCCGACAATAATGCCAAATTTTGATAGTTACTAAGACTATGAAATTATATCGATTTGTAAGTCGATTCACCAAATTACTTATAATATAAAGCACAATAAGTTAAGCCATTGGATCACTCTAATTAAGCAATCAGATTAAGAAGTTAACAAAGGTGGGGGAAATTATAGAATGAATTAAATAAAATTAATTAAAAAACTATAAACAAAATGAAGTAAATAACCAATCCAAGGAAATCAACAAATCTTAAATTGAATTCATCCTTGATCACTAAGAATCCATTAAATTACTAATCAAGTTCTTGGTCTTAGATCACATTAAGAAGCCATTAGATGATCCATGAATTCTTTACTAGATAAGCATCCAGAATTTAATTAATCAAGGTTAAATGAATTAAGCACCTATCTAATCTTAAATTAATCTAAAACCAGAATTCAATCAAGCTAAATAATCTTACAAACAACTTTGATGTACTGTGTAGTCTCTATAATCCTCATTAAACATGTGGTAATTATGCAATTATCACATCAAACATCTAAATCAAATTAAGGAATTCAATTTTGATTTAACAAAATCAAAAGAGGTAGAAGAGAAATTTGATTAAAAAGTAAAAGAGAAACTTGATTAGCAATTAAATGTATAACAATTAAAACAAGATCTCAAAATTAAATATCAAGATTGTCAATCCCTAGTATTGATAAAAAAAAAGGGTCTAGCCCTCTATGGATGGAATGGAAAAATAGAAAAGAAAGAAACTTAGAGAAAAGGGAGAGGAAAAAAGATGAAGAAAGGAAGTGCAAGTAAGAGCGGCTAGGAAAAAATTGGGGTTGAGTTTCGTGGTTGGTACTGCTACTTAAATAACTACCTCTAAAATTAAAAATTCAAGTTTTCCCTCAGCTTAGGGTAAATCCTCTTCCTCTTAGCTTTAATTGGGTACCTAATTTGTATGATTTGGCTTTAGGATGAGAGAATTATACCCAAAACATTCTTAACAGCTCTCTAAACCCTTTAGCCAACTTCAAAGGGTGAAAATACCATCAACATGTCATAGTTATGATAAATGGTCTTCGTAAGAATTGAAGATCTATGTCTCGGGTTTCAAATGGCATTGGTTTTAGCTCCATATGACACCTACAACCTAAATTATGGACCAATTTGTGCACATTGTCCAGATTCTAATGACAACATCTCTATTATGACTTTGTGGCCCAATTGGACCTACTAGAAATCTAATTCAGCCTTTGAGTTCTCATAAAAACTGTAGAGCTTTCTCTCAGCTTTATTACAAGGTAAAATTCATAAGTTTTAGATGTCTAGAACTCAAGTTATGCTCAAAATACATAAATAATGTAAAATTCCTAATAATATTGAAAAATACAATTAAGCCAAATTTGAACCCAAACTTATAAAATGTGGCAAAAAATAATCAATTAAGCATATCAGAGGTCTAAAAAATAAAATATGATGGTTAACTAATACATAAAAATTGTGTTTATCAAAGGACTAGAAGTTGTATTGGGTTAACTAGGTGAAATCGAATGCGCTAGTGTGTTCTCTTTTGAATAAACAAATTTTAGTTTCATAATAATTATTTTTTACTTATTTATTTACTTTGTTATTTTATTTTTTATTTGAAATTTAAATTTTGGCAATTAATTTGAAAAAAATTTGGTTCTTCAAATAGTGTTGAAATTTGTAATTTCAATACTTGATAAATTATTTTCCTCGTGGGATTGATACTCAATTTACCACTTTATTATTTGAACGATTTAGTACACTTGCTAAATTTTGCATTAATGTTTAGTGCTATTTGTGTTGGCTAGTGCTTGGCAGTTGGGGTAGAAGGATCTCATCTAGATGGCAAAAAAGTTAGCTTTGAAGTGCAAAAACCTATCTCTTCCTAGTGTAAAGGCAGCACCAATAACTTGTAACCCGGAAACAGAAAGTTCCTTGATGCGTTGTAGATAATATCTTCTATTAGGGAGTTTAATGTTTATCAAACCTTTCAATCTTGTGACAATGTGTAGAATGATGCAAAAGGAGTAAAGGCTAATCAAGGGTATGAAATATTACCATATTGGAGAGAATATGGCCTATGCGAATTATACAGTAACAAAAACTATCATAGGTTTCTATAAGAGAGACCATGGTCCTTTAATAAGCATCTATTAGTGATGAAGGAGTATGACCGGACTAGTTGACCATTTGAGATCTAGTTTGATCATGATTTTATGGATTAGGGTGGTTGATCTGCTAATCATGATGATGAACAGGAGCATGGGGAAGACAATAGGAGATGTGGTGGGAACTTGTGTGGATGTGGACTTTAATAATTAGGGACGTGTTTAGGGCCAAAATTTACATATAAAGGGTTGATATATGATAACTCCATAAAATGTAGTTATTGGTGCCCTATCTCTATGCTAGAATGAACACTTAGTCCTTGTTGAAAATGCATATTTGGAAGGTTTTGTGCTTATATTTGTCATATTCTGATTCTAATGCCTTTCGATATGTTATTGAGCAAATTGAGCCTTAATTGTTATTGATTAAGTAGATTTGTATATGTTACTGATTTAGTGTTTTCTCTATGATAGGAAGGGCTCCAAACAAGGTCAAATGTGGAGTATGTGAGCTTAAAGTGGAAGAGGAAGCCAAAATTAGCCTTTCAGCAGTCAACTCCGTGGCTCAAGGTTGTGCACGCCGCGGCGTGGAGGCGCATCATCAAAAATTCCATACTTAAACCTGAGGCGCGAGGGCCACGGCGCTCACTAATAGGGGTCGGGGCGTAGGCCAACTTACTTAATGCGGGCCTAGGCACTCACTAGTGGGGGCCAGGGCGCTCGGCGGCAAACTGAGCCTATAAATAGGATTTTTCACGTTTTTCTCTAAGTTTTGGCTACCTTAGCCATTTCCTTTTTAGTTTTCTTAGTTTTCTCTCTTTTAGTTTAGGTTTTAGTTAGTTTTAGGTTAGAAAGCTTTGGCTAGATCTCCATTGATGGTGGATTGGAGGCTAGGAACAAGGATGGAGGAGGATTCAAGCTTCAAAGACAAATCAATGAGTTCTTTTCTTTTTTTTCCCTTTCTTTCTTCTTTTCCTTATCTTCCTTGGATATGATTTTACTTGTATTTTCATGTTCATTGTATAGCTGAGCTGTATTTAGGGATATTTTGGATCCTTTTCTATATATATTAATGACTTGTTCTTCTCTGAGTTTGTGTGGATGTTTGGTTATTGTTCTTCCATTATCTATGCTTAGTGCTTGTTGTTGGTTGGCCATCAATTGCATGATCCTAATATTGCAAATGAACTAGACATAGGGATTTATTGATATGGATATGGTATGGTTGATGTATGTTTAACTTTTCAGTTGATTAGTTAATAGGATAGAAATATACCTATTGGCCATGCATAGTGTGTGATGAGAATAGATTATTCATGAGTGAATTTTGTGCTAGCTCTCAAGGAAACTTAGTGAGTTAGGCAATTGAAACTAGGGTTGATTGACCTAGACATAGGCTTTTAACTAAATCAGATTCTCAAGCTAACCTAATCAATGTATTCATGTTAATGAAGAGGATTACATGTTGTTTATAGATGTGGGAGGTGAATAAGGATTCCCTGAAATGTAACTGTTTATCTTTATTACTTTCTGTCTTTACTTTCTTTATTTTTATCCATTTTTATGTCCTTGAATAGAAGTAATTAAACTATTAGTTGGTATTTAGCTTTGGAAACATATTTATCCTCGTGGGAATGAACTTTTACTCTGTATCTGTATTACTTGAGCGATCCGTGCACTTGTGATTAGCAAATGGGCAACACGTTTTGACCCTATCAAGTTTTTGACGTCGTTATCGGGGATAAGGCTTTCTATATTGCTAATATTAACAATGAGTTTGGTTAGTTCTAATTCAAGTTGTATATAATCTATGTTGCTTTTATGTCTTATTTTAGTTTCAATAAAGTAGCTGGATGATTTCAATCATACGAGGCCCTTGAGGGAATTCGCGACTCTTGGAAAGGATAACCCCTGGATTCAGTTCTTGAGGACTATTCATCTGCAGCAATTCAATTTTGGTGACAAAGTCCTGCTGGGACTATAACTCAGGCCCTTTGTGGGAGGGAACCCTATGTTTATGTTGATTTTGTGTTTTATTATGTTTATCTTGTACATTTTGTAATTTAGCTTTTTGAACAAGTTTTGCTGCAGCTAGAGACCTATATGAGCTAATTCTAGCAGCAAAACTGTGTTTGTTGCTAAATTTAGCAGCTCAGGTTATCACATCGCGGCGTAGGTTATTGCACGCCGTGGCGTAAGTGCTTATTTTCTGCAGAATTCTGCAGCTTTTTGTGCACGTCGCGGCTCAGGCATGGGAGCGCCGCGGTGTAGCACCCTTGTTTTTACTTTTTCTATTATTTTCTCTATTTTTCTGTATTTAGTAATGCTCAGTATTAGTTAAGCTGCTATTTTGAGAGTCTTAGGTACCCTATAGACCATATTCATTAAAGGATACATTTCATTTTGGTTTGGGAGAGTATCTTCACATATTTTATTCCTTTAATCTTAATGTTAACATATATTGGTATTTTAAGTATGCAGTGGTGTTAGTCATCATATTTTTATATTATATATTATTTTGACTATCACTAATGCGCTTTTGACAAGATTTTCAATTTTCACTGTTTGCAAATGATGTTATGCATGCTTGAATTAAGAAAGTTGAATCTATTTGAATGCATGACATGTTGCAAGAATGTTGGTGTTGTTTTGATTATTCATGATTTGAAAGGTTGCTATTTGCCCCATTTTCAGTGAAACCTTATATGATCTTGAAGCATGTGAAATAATTTAGTTACTTTTGATGTATGATTTACATCTCACTTAGATGCAAGTGTAACTTTGAAAATGATAAGAGTGCATGTCTTGAGAATGTTTATGGATGTACATGTAGAGTTTTGATTATCCTAGAAATTGTTTTTGAACTCTCTAGAGGTGAAATCCTAAGTTATGCATAATTGAAGAAATGATTAGGGCATTCTTTTGGACCGATTGAGCCTTAAAAAGCTTACCTTGATATGATGATATCCCTAGGTCCCATTTTGAAGCCTTATATTGTTTGATCTTATTTGTTTTTCATAACCATTGTGTTCGTTAACCTGTTAACTATTCTAATGCATGTGAAAGCATTACATTTTCTTCCTACCATCATTATTTGTTGAGTATATGGTATGCTATTTCTTGAGATGAGTTTGATAATTAGGGGTGTTAATGAATATTCAATTTAAAATGAGCTTGAAGGAACCAGATGTAAAGAAAAGAAAAAGCAATACTTTGCAAATTAAAGAAAATCAAAAGAGAAAGAAAAGAAAAAAAATGAAAAAGAAAAGCAAAGCAAAAGAAAAGTAAAGTCGAAAGCATCAAAATGGTTCTGGCAAGTTTTCTGATCTCATTGTTAACTACCCTATTAATATCAGTTAGTGGCTCATGACTTGAAATATCATGTTTATGTTTCTCAATGTTTGTGTATCCTTTCTTATTTATTTCTTTCGCCCATACCATTGGCCTAACATTATAAGCTGATAAAGTCTCTTTTGATCCTCAATCTTGTGTGATTTACATTAGTAGAGAGAGAGTTAATTTACAATCTTGTGGATTCTGTGAATCATATGCATGTATGTTTATAAACTTATCTGGATATGTATGACTTAATTAGGAGAAGTTTATCTTGCATGTTTGTGAAAAATATGAATTGTATGAAGAGTTTTTTGGATTATTAGCATGTTAAGGATTATGTTTGTGTGGAGCTGTTTATGGGGCATTTGCACTTTTTGAGGATTGTTTTAATCATTATAAACTAGTATTTGGTTTGAAAAGAAAGAAAAGAAGATTGAAATGATATTTGCTGAATGAATGTTGGATTTGAATTGTTAAGTTAATTTACTTAGTCCTATTTTGTTTTGCTCGAAGACTAGCAAAATGTAGGTTTGGGGGTGTGATAACTCCATAAAATATAGTTATCGGTGCCCTATCTCTGTGCTAGAATGAATACTTAGTCCTTGTTAATAATACATATTTGGATAGTTTTGTGCTTATATTTGTCATATTCTGATTCTAATGCCTTTCGATATGTTATTGAGCAAATTGAGCCTTAATTGTTATTGATTAAGTAGATTTGTATATGTTACTAATTTAGTGTTTTCTCTATGATAGGAAGGGCTCCAAACAAGGTCAAATGTGGAGCATGTGAGCTTAACGTGGAAGAGGAAGCCAAAATTAGCCTTTCAGCAGTCAACACCGTGGCTCAAGGTTGTGCACACCGCGGCGTGGAGGCGAATCATCAAAAATTCCATATTTGAACCCGAGGCGCGAGGGCTGCAGCCTCACTAATAGGGGCCGGGGCACAGGCCAACTGACTCAATGCGGGCCTAGGTACTCACTAGTTGGGGGCCAGGGCGCTCGGTGGCAAACTGAGCCTATAAATACGATTTTTCATGTTTTTCTCTAAGTTTTGGCTGCCTTAGCCATTTCCTTTTTAGTTTTCTTAGTTTTCTCTCTTTTAGTTTAGGTTTTAGTTAGTTTTAGGCTAGAAAGCTTTGGCTAGATCTCCATTGATGGTGGATTGGAGCTAGGAACAAGGATGGAGGAGGATTCAAGCTTCAAAGACAAATCAATGAGCTTCTTTTCTCTTTTTCCCTTTCTCTCTTCTCTTCCTTATCTTCCTTGGATATGATTTTACTTGTATTTTTATGTTCATTGTATAGCTGAGCTGTATTTAGGGATATTTTGGATCCTTTTCTATATATATTAATGACTTGTTCTTCTCTGAGTTTGTGTAGATGTTTGGTTATTGTTCCTCCATTATCTATACTTAATTCTTGCTGTTAGTTAGCCATCAATTGCATGATCCTAATATTGCAAATGAATTAGACATAGGGATTTGTTGATATGGATATGGTATGATTGATGTATGTTTAACTTTTCAGTTAATTCATTAATAGGACAGAAATATACCTATTGGCCATGCATAGTGTGTGATTGAGAATAGATCGTTCATGAGTGGATTTTGTGCTAGCTCTTAAGGAAATTTAGTGAGTTGGGCAATTGAAACCAGGGTTGATTGACCTAGACATAGGCTTTTAGCTAAATCAGATTCTCAAGCTAACCTAATCAGTGCATTCATGTTAATGAAGAGGATTGTATGTTGTTTATAGATGTAGGAGGTAAAGAATGATTCCCTGAAATCTAACTGTTTATCTTTATTGCTTTTTGTCTTTACTTTCTTTATTTTTATCCATTTTTATGCCCTTGAATAGAAGTAATTAAGCTATTGGTTAGTATTTAGCTTTGGAAACATATTTATCCTTATAGGAATAAACTTTTACTCTGTATCTGTATTACTTGAGCGATCCGTGCACTTGCGGTTAGCAAATGGACAACACGTTTTGACCCTATCAATATGGAAAAAAAACCCCTCAGACGTGGCGTTATGCTCCAATCCAGCTCGAAAACACCCAGGGCAAGTTTCTACCCTATTCAAGCTAGCCCTACACTGAGGCATTCTTTTCCCTGGTTCAATTTAACCTACACTAGGACAAATCTTTTGGTCACTAAGGTGAGTTCCTGCCCTATTCAATTTAGTCCTAGACTGGGGCAAATTTCTATTTAGTTCAATTTGGCCTTACACTAGAACAAGTTTCTACCCTGCTCGATTTGACTTTAAACTAGGGCAATTTTTTTCTTTTCCTTGGTTCAATTTACTCTACACTGGGGAAAATCTTTTGGTCACTAGGGCGAGTTCTTACCCTACTCAATTCAGTCCTAGACTGAGACAAATTTCTCTTTTGTTCAATTTGGACTTATATTAGGGCGAGTTATTGCCTTATTCAATTCAGTACTAGATTGGGGCAAATTTCTTTTTAGTTTAATTTGTCTTGATGTAGATGCTCAGCAGAAGAAGATCATTAGTCATAATGTCTAGTGGGCAACTAAAGATCATTTTCATGAGGATCAAACCAATCCATATTGGAGCAACACCACTTTAAATCCCATACAATCGTTTGTGTCTTTTTCCATATATATCATTTTATGTAGTCAAACTTCCAAGACCAAACTGGAAGTTGTTCACTTAGTAAATTTCTTTTTTATTATACTTTTGAATCTATGTTTTTTTTATTACGTAATGCTTTAAGAAAGGTGAACATGAGTACGACATTATGATTTGACCATCTAATGACAATCCCCTGATGAACAATTCAAATTGAAAAGAACTTAGAAGTTCCAATTAAAGGAAAAAAATGATATCTCAAGGGATAATATAGAAATAAGAGGTACCTAATCAAAAAAGAAAAGAGCATGTTAGACTGAAAACCTGAAAGGGCGGTTTAAGCAAAAGTTAGGGCAAATAAATTAGAATGGCTTAAACTGAGGCAATTTTTTGGTAACTTTGTTTGCATTCAATTGGCTATACTAAGGCAAAATTTCTGAAGGATTAAGGAGAAGATATGTTGAAGGAAGTAGCAATAAAGACAACAGTTATCAAGCAGTGGTAGAGAGTCAATTGGATGAGGGACAAAGTTAAATATTGGGGCAAAATTCTGTCATAAGAACTTAGTAGCTCCAAGCAAGGGTTCACAACAAGAGATGATCATCTTACTTCCCAAAAGGAGAGTTAAGAGCGAAAAATAGGAAAATAAGATGAAAAAAAGATGGGTAAAAAAAAGAGAAGAAGAAATAAAGAGAAAAAAAAAGTCAAGAGGATTCCAAGTCAATCGGAGGGTCTGATGAAGAAAAACATATGAGCAATGGTTTGATTGGTCAAAGCTTTCCAGAGTCGTCTTTGGTTCAAAGGACTTCTAATAATTAAAAAAAAAAAGGAAAATAAAAGAGAGAGAGAGAAAAAAAAAAGATAGAAAGAGAGAAAAAAAAGAGAAAGAAAGAGAGAGAAGAAGAGAAAGACAAAAAAAAAAAAAAGAATTTTCCATGTTTACTTACCACAAGTGCTTTCATGCCATAAATTTTTTTTGAGTGCATCAGCTCCATCCATGTTTACATTCTTTTAAGCATATCAACTTTATGCATTTTAAATTCTTTTAAGAGCATTGACTTCATGCATTTGGAGCGCAGCAGTTTCATGCATTATTGAGCGCATCAGCTCCATGCATCATTAAGCGCATCAGCTCCATGCATCATTGAGCGCATCAGCTCCATGCATCATTGAGCGCATCGGCTCTATGCATTTTTGAGCGCATCGACTCCATGCATCATTTTTTAGCACATCGACTCCATGCATCATTTTGAGTGCATCGGCTCCATGCTTCTTTAATTTTTTGTCACTTATTTTGAGCGCATTGACTCCTTGCATTCTAAAATCTTTTAAACACATCAGTTCCATGCATTTTAAATTCTTTTGAGAGCATCATCTCTATGCTTCTTTAAAATTTTTGTCATTTATTTTGAGCGCATTGGCTCCCTGCACTTTTAAATTCTTTTGAGCGCATCAGCTCCATGTATTCTTAAATCTTTTGAGTGCATCAGTTCCATGCATTTTAAATTCTTTTAAAAGTATCGACTCCATTCCTCTTTAAAAATTTTGTCACTTAGTTTGAGCGCATTGGCTCCCTGCACTTTTAAATTCTTTGAGCGCATCAATTCTATGCATTTTAAATTCTTTTGAGCGCATCAGCTCCTGTCATTTACTGTTGAGCACATCGGCTCCCTATTATTTAAATTTTTGTCATTTACTTTTGAGCGCATCGACTTCTGTTATTTAAATTTCTATCATTTACTTTTGAGTGCATCGCTCTTTGCATTTTTGTTCTCGTATTGTTTTGTTTTTGTTGCTCCCGAACAAAATTCGAGTTCATATCTTTACTCGTTCCTTACAATGATAAAATGGAAAACTATGGTTATTCTTTTTATCTAGTAAGAAACAAGTAAAAAGGGGCAACTGTGAAAACCCAATTTTGTTCGGGACATTTTGTTTAAAAAAAAGAAAAAAAAAGAAAAAGGGAAATAAGAGGAATAGGACCAATATCCAACCATGACCCATTATCCAACCAATGACTTATTTAACCACCCATGACTTATTAGCCCACAACCTGACTCATTAACCCATTATCTGTCTCGTAACTCATATACCGTTGAACTCATCCTAAAACAAACTCATCTCAAACAAACTTATCATCATCACCCTCCAAACTCTAATTTTTTTCTATAAATACTATCAACCTAGGCCCCCCATACACACTTGAGCCTAAAAAATCAGTCTAGCCCCCCAAGCAAACTTCTGCAACACCTTAGCCATATTCTTTTTTTTACTTATGCAGCCACCATCCTCATCTTCCTTACTTCATAGCCACCTATCAAAAATCACCCTATGCCACACACAAACCATCATCCCTGCAAACATCTTCAACCTCCAATCCCACCGTAGCTACCCAAAATATCCTCACAGTCCACCAACCTTCATCTTCATCAACCAAAGCACCACAAATAGCCATCACCTCTGCTAAAAATTTGCTTCACGTTAACCTACCACCTTCATTCTTAACCAATTAAACCACTCTATCATAAATAACAAACCCCACTGTCAGCCACTATCTTTACCTTCACCCATCCATCCCATAGTGACCCAGCCACTACAACACTCCAACCTCATCAAAGAAAACCATTCACCTCCATAACCACCCAACCCCCACCTTCCTCACCATTCCAACCATTTCACATGCAGCCCCTCCACCACCAACACCACGTCCAAGCTCCTCACCATAGCTTCCACCCATCATGTAACCCAGTGACCCGTGAAACCAAACAGCCTATCCATTCGCACCTCTTACCTGTAAGCCAGTCTCCATTGTCTTCAACCCCTGTTTCGTGCCCTTCACCGAACCACTGTGACCCACCAACCAAAGGATCACCATACAACACCGTGAATAGCCCCGCCGTCCTAATAGACTTGCAAAATGTGCTACTCGTACCCCTCTCCATTCACACCTCCTTCTTCATGACCAGAACACCTCTACCAAACACAGCTGTCGAACCAGAACCACTGTTAACTGTAGACCTGAAACGCCCGATCTGCGAATGCCGCCGCCAGCAGTGCCACTCGCAGTCACAAATCTGTTGCATCCTAGCCAGTCCCCCATCCAAGCCACCATCGTCCAAGCCACCTTCACCCATAAATAGTTCCCCCTTTTCGTAAGCTTTGCTTTGGCTCTATTTGATTTCTAAATTCTGCTAGTTTTTTTTTTTTTTTTGTGATTGGGTCAATTTTGAAAGGTTGGGCTAAAAGGTTTTGGGCTAAAAAAGAAAGCTTAGCTTTTTTTAGGAAGGTAAAGAAAAATTAAAAAAAATATAAAATGATAAAAATATAAAATATAAAAAATAAAATAAAATATAAAATAATTGAATCTTTTGAGAAAAATAAATCAGGATTATCTAATTTGTGACAACTTGTTAATCTTGTAACTTTTTGTAATCATCTGAGTTGTGATAACTTGATGATTCCAATATTATTATTATTATTATTATTATTATTATTATTAGCGTGACACCGAGTTTTACCCATTCAAATCTTAACAAGATTAACTAAGTCGTGACGATTTGTTAATTCAAATTTTTCAAAAGTCAAAAATTAAATCATTTTTTAAAATAAACTAACTTACAATATTTTTTACAGAATTACGTGACTTTGGGTTCTTCATTGTAAATGGGGATATGTAGAAGCGGGACTACTATTCTATCAAGCAAAATATTAAATTTTCATAATTTATTTGTCTGTGTCATTTAATTTTTTTATATAAAAAACTGTAAAACGAATATTTTTAAGAGTTATCAAGGATTTCTACTATTAACTTAAAGTATCGTCTCAAGACGAATGTGTTAAGAGAGTTGTAGGATTAAGTTTCCACCATTCTATATACATAACCAGCTCCCGAATCCAATCTGGTTTCAAAGAATGTTTTTCTTTGGTTTTCCAAGTTTTCTTATTAAAAAGTAAAATTGGTGGTGACTCCTAATTTTTTTTAAATTTAAGTTGTTATTCTACCGTGATCACGGTCGCGATAGCATCTTCGTTGATTAAGGGAGTTCAGTGGATATTATGTTTATGAACCTGTATCAAAAACTAGAAGTTTCACGCTCGGAACTGACTCCCTATGACAGCGAGCTTATCGGGTTCACTGGAGAAAAAATCACTCCGATAGGATATTTTGAGACTCACTTGACCTTGGGGAGCACTAAGCTCTTCAAGACTGTCAAGGTTAGGTTTCTAGTTGTGGACTACCCTCAGCGTGTAATATCATCTTGGTTCATCTTACTCTGAATGCCCTTAGCGCCATGGTATCTACTACCCACTTGGCCATGAAATTCCTCAGAAAGAATAGTGAAGTCATCACGGTCAAGGGGAATTAGATCATAGCATGTAAAATGTTACAACAAGAGCCTTAAGATCGGCCGGACAAACAAGAAAGTAAAAGCTGGTACATCTAACCCAGTTCTAGACCAAGTTAACATTCCCATGACCAAGCTAGACGTATGAGAAGAAATTTGAGGTACCAGACCTGTTGCTCAATTGGCAAGTATACCAAATCACAAAAGTAATATAATGATGTAACAGAGTATCGTCCCATAGAAATTATGTTGTCAAGTACTAAATTCGTCAAATTAACACTATTTAGGCTTTCAAAAATTGAGATTAAAAAATGTTTAAAAGAAAACAAGTAATTGAAGGAAAAACAAAATAATGTAAAAACATATAAATTAAAAATAGTAAGAGAGCACGATAACAAATTAAGGTGCAAACAAGTAATGGTAAAGAAGCTAGGGATCCGACTTCATTTAATTCAACAATCTATCATAGATAATAGAGTAGTTTTAGGACCTTCATTCTAATTAATTTTCAATCATTCAATTGATAGGGAGAATCCCTTAATTAATTAAAACTCAATTCCTTGGTGGATTAATTCTCTTTAATTATCAAATGCTAGTCAATTCCTTGATCTAAACCCCAACTGTTAAAGGCATGACCTTTTTGCTCAATGGATTCTTATGAAAAATATCACAATTCTCCAACACAACCTATAATCTTTATTTCTAGATAATTATAAACCATGACACTTATTATTTATGGTCTAAGTCATATGCAAACCTTTCAATTCTACACACATCTCACTAGATCAATTTATGAAGGACATCTAATTCATAAAAGCATTAAGAACCATAATAAGTACTCAAATTGAATAGAAAAGAAATTAATTAAAAATTCAATCTTAATATATACTAATTGAATCAAGTTACATCTTCACCCTAGCAAGAGAAAAAGTTTAGCAACTTATGGCAAAAGAAGCAAAAAATAAATAAATTGGTAGAAGAACCATCATGAAAAAAATCCTAGAAGAAAAAGACCTTAGAAGACTTCAATGGTGAACTCCTCTAAGTCTTCAAAGTCAAGCTTTTACCTCCACTATTGCTACCTTTAGGTTTCCAAAACTCTGAAATTTTAGTGTATTTTTTTGAACAAAAAGAGAGCTCCTTTGCTAAACTCATTTTTCCCCTTTTATAGAAAAGCTGACTACTTTTTGTATCTAATTTACACGATTTTTCTCACCCTCAAGATGGCCAAATCTGCCATCGATCTCAATAGAGAAGTTTTAGGATTTTTCTATTAGCTTTTCAATGCTATAAATAATGCCTTGATCTAATCTCTATAGCCCAAGATATAATCTAATTACTAAAACATGGTCAGGAGAGTGTGAGAATTCGAATTTGCATCAAACTCTATCTCTTTGAAAATTCTTATACAATCTTCAATATTAATGGTAACTTAATTAAGGAAAGTTGTCAACATGAGATTTATAGATCTCTTTCTTAGCTTTCAAACGCCATTAGAATCAAGTAAATCATATATTTATAGAAAAATTATCCCTAATTTACTGAGACATGTTTGATAGCGATACTTTCCTTAATTAATCTTTGACTAAATCTCTTGCTTCTTATTTTCTTTTTGTTGAATCCATATAAATTAGGAGACAAAAATCACATTCAAATTAAGAAACTCCTTGAGATCCTTGCATTAAATACAGAGATAGTTAGTTACTAAGTAGAGATTGTTTGCATTCTAATTAAGAATCTAACTTGATTCTTAAAATTTATGAATGCTAGTTGACTTGGTCAAACTTTGTCATCCAATTTTCACATAGTTTGTCACCTTCTTAGTGTATGAATTAGGCTTCGATGTATTCATGAAAGTTGTAAGGAATTTTCTCATCTTTCGATAGACACTAAGATTAGCTTAATCTGAGCTCTGTAGCAAAAGTTATGTTTAAAATACTACAACAATGTCCTAATGCTCTTCATCAAGATTTTAATAACCATGCTTAAAATACCACAAAAGCCCTTAAATTCCTAAAAAAATACAATAAAAATACATTTAATTCAGTGGGCCCATAATTTACTCAATATAATAAATAAATAGCATAATTATTATCTCAAAGTATTCAAATCCATTTCAAATCTATGTTTAAACAAACATAAAATATGAGAGTTTTATACACACATCAAATAACCCCAAACTTGAACAATTGCTTGTCCTTAAGTAATGAATAAATAGTAAAAATCACAAGAAGGGTATTGCTTTTGTAAATATGTTAAGCGCTGCAATTCAAACTTCTCAAAGAAACCTCAAGAATCAAAATCCATTAATAACTCATTCAAATGCCAAGAAGTTAAAATACTAAATCAAGCATACAGATTTAACAATGAGCAAACAACTTAACTTAAGCAAGCTTTCACAAACAAAATCATGAATCCATATGCACTCGGATGAGATTATGCACACAAAGCAGTCTCTAAAACTTCAATGACATAACTGAATTGAAGAATGAATGTATGTCCCACATCTCATAGGCAAAACCACTACTCCTTTTTTCACTAATGTAGTGCACACTTTCAAAGGATCAAAAAGTCTTTATTAAGGTTATAATTGGGTCAAGAAGTGAAAGGTAAAACAAAAAAAAGACAAAAGGAAAAACAAAATATAAGAGTCATGATGAAGAAGTTTAAAACACATTGAAAATCAAGATATATTATGCAAAGGAAAAACTTCACTTCAATTTACTTGCACACTTGCCTATTCTTCTTTTTTGTTCTTTTTTTTTTAATTATTGACCTCCACCCCCAAACTTATTTTTTTACAACACATTGGGTGGACCTTCTTTCTTTCTTTTTTTTCTCAAACATTCTAGACTTTGTCTTTTCTTTACTTATTCTCCCTCTATCTTCAACATCCATCACATTTGGATCCTCAAAAAGTCTCTCGCTTCCATATTCAATCCTCTCTCACAAAAGGGTAGGTAAGTGTTTAAATATTAAGGGTAAAGGTGGAATGTGGGTTAATGAAAGAAAATAGGCTAATAAAAGGCTCAAATAGGGTTCCAAGGGATAATAATGATGAGTGGGTGGTCTAAGGCCATGAGGTTTAAGAAAGAATCCTAGATCATCTCTTTTTTAGTGCACACTAGGATTTCACCTTAAAAGGATGCAGCGAAATTATTCTAAGACCGATGAGGCAATTAGATACTCACTTTATCACACATACTCCTTCTCTAGGAGTACATAAATTCAATCAAAAGTTTAATGAACTGATACAAAAGAAAAATTAAATGCCCAAATCTAAATACGCATGACAATCATGAACAAATCTCTAACCAGCATAATCCTAAGCTAACATGAATCAAGCTCTTTTGGCCTAAGATCAATCTTCAAAGCAATGTTTTTGTTTTCAAGATAGGTTAGCTCATGCATATGCTTGAGTGAACATGGATTTAGGGTGATGATGACAAAATAAAATTAAAAAAAAATAAATAAATTTGGAAATAAAATGCTGAAGGAAGAAAAAAAAATCTTTTTGGTAGCCGACAGCCATATACATCCCCCTACAAAGGCTCCGAACTCAGGGAGGCACTTAAGCCGACTCAACATTAACTTCAAAACAAAAATAGAAAGATATTAGTCAATAAAATAAGGAATAACAAAATAATAGCAAAAACAAATAACTAACCAAAACCGAAAAGGGTCTACCCCCAAACTTAAAATGCGGCAATATCCTCAGTGACACACAAAGTGGAATAGGAAAACATAAGAAAAACATGAGGTGAAGGTTTGTGGGCTAAAGAACACAATTTGAGTGTTTTGAAAAAAGAACTTCGTATTATCCTTAACAATTATACTTACTCAAATATTTAAATTACCAATTTAAAGCTTACTCCTCATGCAAACTCCGTTACGTAACTTTGGGACCTATATCCCTTACACAAAACTCACCATCTCCACCTTAAAGAAGCAAAATGAAGACACGTTACTACACAATAGGGCTGTTAGTGAACCAAAAGAAGTTGCTAACTAAAACTACCAAAATCAACAAATTTAAAGATAAAAGAGTAAAGAAAAAGAAAGAAACCTTGGGTTGCCTCTCAATAAGCACTTGTTTATAGTCATTAACTCAACTTTGCCCTTTGTTCAAGTTGATCAAGGTGGCTTAAAGTAAGAGAAAAATGATAACTCCTTCCCTTTTTCAAAGTAGCGCGTCAATCTTTGGTCAATGACCTTAGAGATGCCTTCAAAGGCATTTTGAACTCCAAATGGAATTAGTTGTCCTAAATGTGCCTTGACATGAGAGATTCCACTATTTCATGGTAGTTTCAATTAATCAAAAGATAAGGGACCAATTTTTAAAATGCATCATGGACAATGGGAGGACTCGTCTTTGTTTCAACAATCTTGAAAATGGGAGGGTCAACATCAATTAATGGTAAAGAACCCTTACTAGTCAAATCCTTATGAGACTTATCTTCAATGCAATTAATAGAGGCATAAAGATTTGATGTTAGTAAAGACTTAGCAAAGACATTGATAGTCACTTGATCACCATCCATTCTTAAGATGAGTTCACCCCTACGTACATCAATTAAAGCTTCCGAAGTTACCAAAAATGGTCTTCCAAGAATAAAAGGGATGTTAGTGTCTTCTTCCATATCTAACACTATAAAGTTAACTGGAAAAATAAATTTATCTATTTTCACTAGCATATCCTCCACAATACTATATGTGTATCTAATAGCCTGAATTGCAAGTTGAAGAAATATCATAGTTGAGTTGAGTTCCCTAATGCCAAGCTTCCTTAAGGTTGACAGCGACATCAAGTTTATACTAGCACTAAGATCACATAAGGCCTTTTCAATAGTCAATTTTCCAATAATACAAGGAATATTGAAGCTACTGGGATCCTTCAATTTTGGGGGCAACTTATTTCGGATGATGACACTACACCTTTTATTCAACACTACTGTTTCATTTTCTTTTAACTTCCTCTTCTTTGATAGGATATCTTTCATAAACTTAGCATAGGAAAGCATTTGCTCCAAGGCTTCTGTAAAAAGGATATTGATTTGTAATTTCTTGACGACATCAAAAAACCTTGCATAGTTATTTTCCTGCTCTTACTTCTTCAACCTTTAAGGATATGGGACCTTGACATAGGGAGATTGCTCTTTCTTCTTTAGGTGCACTTAACTTACTATTCAAAGATGACTTATCTTTCCTTTGGTCTTATCTTGGAGGATTAGCTACTTCTTTGGCATTGTCTTCTTTCAATTGAGGACGAACAACTTTGCCACTCCTCAAGGAAATTACAATGCACTGCTTATTCGGAGTAACCATGGTGTCACTAGGTAGGCTACCCGGAGGTCTCTTTGTAAGCTATCTTGATATTTGACTCATTTGGGTTTCCATACTTCGAATGGATGCCTCTTGATTTTTAAAGTTGACTATCATTTCTTGCATGAAATTAGTAGTCTGTTGGACAAAAGAAGATGCTTGTTAAGAGAGCTTTTCAAGAGCACTCTTTAAAGGAGATTTCTTCTCTTGTTGAGCATTTTGTTACACCCCTTGATTATTCCAAGAAAAGTTTGGATGATTCCTCTACCTCGAATTATAAGTGTTTGAATATGAATTTCCTTGGGGTCTTGGAGGATTGCCCATGTAATTAACTTGCTGTTGAGAGGTAAAACTTGAATTGCTCGCCTTACATTCATCATTGACATGATTTCCTCTACAGAAATTGCAAGTTAAAGCTTAATGATTGACTGAGCTTACTTGCATGTTACCAATTTACTTAGTAATATTGGCTATTTTTTAATAAAGAGTCTTGTTTTGTGCTAGTATGGCATCAAAGGTACCAAGCTTCATGATTCCCTGCTTAATCATTGATCTTCCACTAGGCATTTGATATTCTTTTGTAGCCATAGTTCCAGACAATTTTTGAACTTTTTTAGGAGTTTTGGTGTTGAGAGACCCACCTGCAGACGCATCCACCATAGTTCTAGTAGAACAATTCAAGCTATTTTTGAAAATTTGGACTTGTTGCCATATTTCAAATACATGATGAGAGCATCTTCTTAGCAATTCATTATATTTATCCCAAGCTTCATATAAGGATTCTCCTTGATTTTGAGTGAAACATGCGATCTCGCTTCTCATCTTTTCAAACATTGATGGAGAAAAGTACTGAGTAAGAAACTTGCTAACCAAATTGTCCCAAGTAGTAATGTTTCCCTGAGGTCGAGCTTGTAACTAGCCCTTACCTTTATCCCTTAGAGAGAATGGGAAAAGCCTTAGTCGTATAGCATCATCATTCACTCCATTGAACTTGATGGTATCACAAAGTTGTAGGAAATTATTAATGTGCATATTTGGATCCTCTGACTAATTTTCCCCAAACTGATCTTGTTGAACCAGCTGTAGAAGATCTAGTTTGATTTCAAAGTTGTTGGCTTGGATGGGAGGTCGCACTATATTGGTTGCACACCTTTCAGCAGTAGGAGTTATATAATCTCCTAAAGTGCGTCTTCGTTCTTCATTTGGTGCTACCATGATTTCTCTTTCAATTCTTCTTCTCTCTCTTGTTCTTTTTTTGTTTGCCCTTGCAGTTTTCTCAATTTTTAGATCAAAGAGTAATACTTTCGAATTTACAGTACCTCACATAAACAAAACAAAAAAGAGTGAATTAAAGAGAAACAATCTAAAAAAAAATTAAAAAAGGAAAATTAAATGCCTAAACTAGTGTCTTTCTAACTACTCTTTAATATTAACAAACAAATAATCTCCGACAACGGCGTCAAAAACTTATTGCCAATTGGTAAGTATACCAAATCGTAAAAGTAATATAATGATGAAAAATAGTATCGTCAGACAGAGATTAGGTTGTCAAGTACTTTCGCCAAATTAACATTATTTAGGCTATCAAAAATTGAGATTAAAAAGAGTTCAAAAGAAAACAAGTAATTGAAGGAAAAATAAAAACAAGATAAAAACATATAAATTAAAAATAGTAAGAGAGCACGATAACAAATTAAGGTGTAAACAGCCAATGGTAAAGATGCTAGGGATCTGACTTTACTTAATTCAACAATCTATCATAGACAATAGAGTAGCTTTGGGACCTTCATTCTAATTAATTTCTAGTCATTCAATTAATGGGAAGAATCCTTTAATTAATTAAAACTCAATTCCTTGGTGGATTAATTCTCTTTAATTATCAAATGCTAGTCAATTCCTTGATCTAAACCCCAACTCTTAAAGGCATGACCTTTTTGCTCTATGGATTCTCATGGAAAATACCACAATTCTCCCACACAACCTATAACCTCTATTCCTAAATGATTATAAATCATGAAACTTATTATTTATGGTCTAAGTCATATGCAAACCTTTTGATTCTACAAATATCTCACTAGATCAATTTATGAAGGATGTCTAATTCATAAAAGCATTAAGAACCATAATAAGCACTCAAATTAGAAAAGAAATTAATTAAAAATTTAATGTTAATACATGTCAATTGAATCAAGTTACATATTCACCATAGCAAGAGAAAGAGTTTATCAACTCATGGCAAAAAAGCAAAAAACAAATAAATGCGTAGAAGAACCACCATGAAGAAAATCCTAGAAGAAAAATATCTTGGAAGTCTTCAATGGTTAACTCTTCTAAACCTCCAAAGTGAAGTCTTTGCCTCCACTACAACTGCCTTTGAGCCTCCAAAACTCTAAAATTTTCATGTATTTTTTTGAACCAAAAGTGAGCTCCTTTGTTAAACTCGTTTTCCAGCTTTTATAGAAAAGCTGACAATTTTTTGTATCTAATTCATATGATTTTTATCACTATCAAGATAACTGAATCTGCCTTCGATCTTAATAGACAAATTTTAGAATTTTCTTTTAGCTTTTCAATGCCTTAAATGGTGCCTCGATATGATCTTTATAACCTAAGATATGGTCTAATTATTGAAACATGGTTAGAAGAGTGTGAGAATCTGAATTTGCAACAAACTCTATCTCTTTGAAAATCATTATCCAATCTTAATATTAATGGTAGATTAATTAAGGAAAGTTGTCAACATGAGATTTGTAGATCTCTTCATTAGCTTTTAAACACCACCAGAATCAAGTAAATCATATACTCATAAAGAAAGTTATCCTTACTGAGACATGTTTGATAGCGATATGTTCCTTAATTAATCTTTGACCAGATCTCTTGTTTCTTATTTTCTTTTTGTTGAATTCATATAAATTAGTAAATAAATATCCCACTCAAATTAAAAAACTCCTTGAGATCCTTGCATTAAACACAGAGATATTTGGTCACCAAGTAGAGATTAGTTACACTCCAATTAAGAATCTAACTTGATCCTTAAAATTTATGAATGCTAGTTGACTTTGTCAAACTTTGTCATCTACTTTGCACACAGTTTTCACCTTCTTAATACATGAACTGGGCTTCGATGTCTTCATAAAAGTTGTAGGAAATTTTATCATCTTTCCTTAAACACAAAGATTAGCTTAATATGAGCTTTGTAGCAAAAGTTATATTCAAAATACTGCAACAATGTCCTTATGCGCTTCATCAAGATTTTAATAATTATACCTAAAATACCATAAAAGGCCTTAAATTCCTACAAAATATAATAAAAATATATTTAATTCAATGGGCTCAAAATTCACTCAATATCATAAATAAATAGCATAATTATTATCTCAAAGTATTCAAATTCATGTTTAAACAAATGTAAAATATGTGGGTTTTATACACATATCAAGACCCCAGCTGGACTATGAATTACAATCATTCTAACTTGGTGTTAAGTCTAACCAAGTCACCAAGATTAGGTCTAACTTGGAAGAAGATGAGAGGTGCCATATGATTAAGCTCCTATATAAAACAAAGGCCTCTTCGCTTGGACGTTCTCCGATATGCCTGAGCTTGACCCCACCTTCATCTGTCATCGCCTATCTATTAGGGAGGATGCGAGCCCGGCCTCCTAGAAGAAAAGAAAAGCTTGCCCAGAAAGACAACAGGTTATTAAAGAATAAGTTAAGGAGTTACTCAATGCTGGTTTCATCGGGGAAATATCTTGCACCGTATGGCTCTCTAACGTGGTCCTGGTGAATAAATCTAATGGGAAATGGAGGATGTGTGTGGAATATACAGACTTGAACAAATCCAACCCTAAAGATTCACACCCCTTCTTAACGTTGATAAACTAGTTGACAGCTTCTCCAGCTTTCGTTTGCTGTCTTTCATGGATGCATACCCCATGTACAATCAAATATTGATGTACCCTAGAGATGAGGATAAAACCATTTTCATCACTGAGAGGGCGAGCTACTACTACAGGATTATGCCCTTTGGTTTGTAAAATGCAGGAGCCACTTATTAGAGAATGATGAATAGGCTTTTTGAAGGCCAAGTGGGGAAGATGCTAGAAGTAGACATTGATGACATGAAAGTGAAGACCCCACATGTTGGATCACACCTTGAGGACCTCGAAGAGGTATTTGCATAACTCAGGAAGCATAACATGAGACTTAATCTGGAGAAGTACGTCTTCGAGGTCCAAGCAGGTAAATTTTTAGGGTTCATGCTGACTCACCATGGAATTAAGGTAAATCTAGATAAATATTAGGTGGTGCTCAACATGCGTAGCCCACAAAACATTAAAGAAGTGCAACAACTAACAACTAAATTATAGCCCTCACACATTTCCTTACTAAAGCTGCTCACAAATCTCTTCCCCTCTTCAAACTACAAAGATGGGGAAAGTTATTAAGTGGACTCAGAAGTATGAGGCTGCCTTTACATCCTTGAAGAACCTTTTGTATTCTCCTCCCATACTGACAAGACCAGAATCCAATGAGACATTATACATGTACCCTCAGTTCATGAAGAGGTCGTGAGTTCAGTGTTGATCCGAGAAATGGTAAAAGGACAAGAGTTGGCCTATTTTGTGAGCAAGTATCACAAGGCCCCGAGCTCCATTATCAGAAAATAAATAAGGTTGCCTTCACACTCATCATTACTTCCAGAAGACTCAGATAATACTTTTAGTGTCATCCCATAGTGGTAAGGACAGACCAACCTATTCGTCAGATACTGCACAAGCCAGATTTAGCAGGAAGAATGATTGCTTGATCCATCAAACTTTCTGAGTTTGGGATTGTATATGAGCCCTGATTAGCGTTTAAGGCACAAACACTTTTAGACTTCCTAGCACAACTCACTTCAGACCCTGGTGATCTTGAGGGAATTTCATGGACCGTATTCGTTAATGGATTCTCGAACTCTAAGGAAAGTGGTGTCGGGGTTGTTTTGGAAAATTCTGAAAGAGTAACCATAGAGAACTCCTTGAAGTTTGAGTTTCCCACTTTAAGCAATCAAGCGGAGTACAAAGCATGCATCACTAGACTAGTAATGGACAAAGACTTAGGGAGCGACAAATATCATACTTTGTAGTGACTCCCAGCTTGTGACCTCCCAGATCCAAGGTGAGTACCAAGCTAAGGAGCCCCTCTTTCAGAAGTACTTAGCCAAAGTTCAAGAGCTTCTCAAACATTTCTAGGCTGCTAAGATAGAGCACATTCTTAGGGAGCAGAACTCGAAGGTAGATCTCTTGTCCAAACTGGCCAGCACTAAGAGGTTGGGCAATAATTGCTCCATGATCCAAGAGATCTTCTCTCAACCTTCCATCACAGACATAACCATTTTCTAGGTGGAAGGAGAAGAGGATACCTGGATCACCCCAATCATGGAGTATCTACAGTCTGGAGCCAGGCTTGACGATCCAAAGGAAGCCTCTAAATTGATCAGAATCGTAGTCAGGTACACTATCTACAATGAGTAGTTATACCGACGTGGGTTCTCCTCAGTTCACCTTAAATGCCTTATGCCAAAAAAAGTAAAATATGTACTGCTTGAGGTCCATGAAAAGAGTTGTGGACACCACTTATGGGGCAAAGCCTTAGCTTTGAAAGCACTCAGGGTCAAATAGTATTAGCCAACAATGGAAGCTAACTCCCTTGCACATGTTTGGGTTTGTGATAAATGCCAACAACACTCAAATCATTATCAAGCTCCACCTAAAGAATTATCCACGACATCCATACATTGGCTATTTTACAGATGGGGTATGAATATCCTGGATCCGTTCCCTCAAGCACCTAGACAACTAAAATACCTAGTGGTGGTCATGGATTATTTCACCAAATGGATCGAAGCGAAGCCCTTAGTCACGATAACTTCTGCCAGGATCCAAAAGTTCACTTAGCATGATATCATCACAAGGTTTGGGGGTTCAGTGTCCATTGTGACAGACAATGGAATCCAGTTCAAAGATAAGGGCTTAGAAGAGCTGCTTGATGGGCTAAAAATCAAGCATCATTGCAGTTCAGTTGAGAATCCCAAGACGAATGGACAAGTGAAGTCGCCAACTGGTTATTATTCGAGGAATTAAAAGGAGGTTGGGTAAAGCTAAAGGAAATTACGCCGAGCAACTTGACAATGTCCTCTGAGCCTACTGGACTAAGCCATACTCCACGACATGGGAAACCCGCTTTAAACTCACTTATGGGTGTGAGGCTATGATCCCAATGGAGATAGGAGAACCCAGCTGGCGTCACCAATAGTTCTTGCCTAACAAGAACCTTAGATTGATCAGGGAAGACTTGGACCTTCTAGAAGAAAGAAGGCGCGTCGATCATATACGTGACGCTGCCATTAAACAGAAGATGGTGGCTTTATATAACCTGAAGGTTATTCAAAGAAAATTTAAGCCAAGTGATCTAGTACTTCAGAGAGCGGACATCGGTGGTAGGAATGCCTCTCTAGGGAAGTTGGCCCAAAATTGGGAAGGCTCCTACTGAATCGTGATCAGTATTGGCACCCTGGAGACTCTAATAGGCAAGCCGATTAAAAACTATTAGAATGTGGACAAACTGAGAAAATACTATAGTTAAGTATCGTTAAGGCTTAGTCTTTTAGCGTTCTTATATGTTTGATTTACCCCAATCCTGGTGAGCATATACGTTGTACAAACTTTAGTCCTTCATTCAATAAAAAGAAGCTATTTTTTCTATTTGCACTCTCTAAAGTCTCAAAAGACTCTCAACCCGAACTCCATCTTGAGAATGTCTATAGAGCCCATTCCTTATAGGATTCAAAATTTCTTTTAACGATTCAAAGACCCTCAAGCTGAAAAACACCTTGAGAATGTCTAGAGCTCGTTCCTTATAGGATCTGAGACCTCTTACATAACCCACAAAACCAATTTGTGTATTTTGGTCTCCAGTTATGGGCCTATACCCAAATCCTCAACACTTGGCCATAACCATTTTATAGTTGTGAAATTAATTGGCAACACGGGTTACGACATTCGTGGTCTGCCATTAGGTACCTACCGCGAATGTCTTATGTTAAATTGGTTCTGAAATTGAAAATTCCTATTGGGCAATTTTCTGAACTAGACCATAAACACTAAAGACCCCAGTTATAGATCACCATAAAATTTACCCCAGTCCTAAGTGAAATTTCGAGTGCTCAACTGTTTTGGGCGTTGGACCCCGAACGAAGGTTCTACTTGATTAAATTCTCCTATGTCCTTAAACGGTTACAAAGTGCACATTTATAATGGGTGTTGGACCTAGTTCAGACTATAGAAAAGAAACATGCATACAACGCTAAGTTATAAGGACAAAGGAAATGTATTTAATGTACCTCAGCAACTAGGGCAATTGTCTTTACAGAAATAAAATGACCCATATCGAGGGCAAAAGGAATGCAGTTGCCTTTACACTCACTGTTATGAGCACATATGTTTTCTATGGATCCTAGGTTAGTATTAGAATGTCCACCTCTGACCGTTTGATGCGTAGGCGGTTACCGAACCCAGGTATGCCCATGAATGTCAAGTGACTTAACCATAATCAAAGCCTTTAAGTCAGCTCCTAATCTATTGGAGGCATAGCGAACTCCGGCTTCATAAAAAGCACAAATCCCATAACCTAGGGGCATTAGGACGTACCTTAACACTTAGCTATGTTAGCTAAGCACCAAGCAGGGGGGCAACATGACAAGGTAAAACAAATTTTTACATGATGAGCATTGGCTAATACCTCTAGAACAGTCAGAAAAGGAGGAGGACAGAGTGCAAGGCATCTTTATGCCTCATAGAAGATGAGGCAGAAACCATGGACCTTCCCAGCAAGAGTGAGAAGGCTGCCCATTCACGTACACCGAGAAAAAAAGGCTTATGCCAGCCAGAGGCATGTTGACCCAGCCACGTAGGGTAGTTACTTGACCCTCGCCAAGCCATTGCACCGAGAAAGAAAGGCCTCCACCGAAAAAATCGGTAGCAATAAAGAGAATACCTTTAAGGATTATGGGAGGAACAAAAAGATGGTTTCAAATGGGGACATACACTACTAGAAATTTGGGTTTTAGAGATCGATTTATTTCTGTCTCTATAGAGACTGATTTAGAAATTAATTTAAAAAAATCAAATTATTTTTAAAAAAATTAAATTTTCTACTAAAATAAAATCAGTCTCCAAATTTTTTAGAGACCTAATTAAAGACCAAAAATTATGTTATAAAAGAAATTTAAAAAAAATGTCTTATTGTTAGAGACCAATATTTTAGTCTCTAAATAAAAAATTTACAAAATAAATAAATAAATCAAATGAGAGACCTCAAATTCAAATCACTTAAAAATAAAAAAATAAAAAATATAAAAGGGTTAGAGACCGATTTTTCGGTCTCTAAATAAAAAAATTATAAAAATAATAATAATTAGAGACCGAAAATTCAATCTCTAAAGAACATTTCCCCCCAAAAAAATCCCAAACATTTCCCATACACTTTGATTCTCTCTCTGTCAATCCTTTCATTCCCTCTCCTTGCCCCATTCCATCGTCAAGGCTCCATGGTGTGGTCCACTGTCTTTGGCTCCATGGGCCACGAACTAGAAAAGGTGTTGGATCCACGTCAGAAATAGCCGGATCTGCTCTAGCACCGAACAGCTGTTGATTTGCGAACAGCCACTCGAACCAGACCGCCGATGTCGCGAACCAGATCAGGGAAGTCGCGAATAGCCGTTGCATCTGACTCCCACGCCGGATCTGTTCCAACCGCATCCGTCCGACACAACCGTCCATCCGCACCTCTGATCGCCACTCAAACCAGACTGGTGATGCCAAACCACCGCCGACTGGCCAATTCCTCCACTCCCTCGCGTTGCCTCCTCGTGTGCGAAGCTAGAGGTTGAGCCTCACTTTTAGTTTTTTCTTATTTTATTTCTCACTATGTGATTTTGTTTTTTGAAGCATGCTTGTGTTTTTCTGAAGCTTGTGTTTTTCCATAGCCAATTTTGTGATTTTTTTTAATCATGAAAAGAAAAAATAAAGAAAATAAAAATAAGGGGATTTGGCTTATTTTTAGCACCAGCCCACTTATACGTGATTCACACATTTTTAGGTCCTGTACTATCCCAAAAAATTATTTTTTTGAATTTGAGTTGGCCTAATTGAATGATATGCTAAGTGATAATTGCTTATTTCTAACTGATGGGTTTCTGTTGTGTATCTGTTATTTTTTTAATCTTATTTGAGGCATTCTGCACATTATTTTAATTTTAATCTTATATGTTATTTGTTTTAATATTTATATCGTTGTTTTCCTTCTTAAATTAGCATTCTTTCCATCAGAATGATACAAAATTATGGGAGTGGAGTCAATTGGTTTTTCAGTTTATTGTGCATTGCTTTGTGGTCATGAGTTTAGGGTCTAAACAAAGTAACTAGTCTGTAAAATTAATCTTACGTTCATGTACTAGTTTATAGGATTGTAAGTTAAAATGATCTTGCAATTAATTCATGTTAAATCTTATTAGTAGATAATGTACTAGTTTAAAAAAATCAATAAGTAATTTTTTCTCTTGTTAATTCCTTTATTTTAATTTAACTCATAAATCTCACCCATTTGTTGTATCTTAAATTTATATAATTTTTGTTTAAAAGTGATGAATTAATGTCTAATTTTTAGATTAATTTTAAAAATTTATTGCTTGTGGTTAGACTAAATTTCACTTGTAGTTTTAATATTTCATTTTGATTATGTTACAGAATATGGACATTCGTTAATATCAGGCTTAGATGTATAATAGACTTTTGCCGGGTAGGAAGGGACTTGCTGATATGTTTGTAGATGGGGTAGAACAATTTGTTTCCTTTGCATGCCAACAAGCACATTTATCAAATAGAAATATTAGATGTCCTTGTTCTAAGTGCAAAGACCTGAAGTACTTGACTCCTGAGGATATTAAAGTTCATCTTTATCAAAAGGGGTTTAAACATGATTATTGGTATTGGACAAGTCATGGAGAAATTGATTTGACTTTGATTGAAGCTTGTAATAGTCATCCAAGCACCTCTACCGCTACACAAATAGGTAATAATGACCATTTAAATAAATTTAAGGCCATGGTTTATGATGCCATTGGTCCAGAGTTTGGGTTCTATTACAATAAACCCTTAGAGGAGCCCAAATAAAGATGCTAAAATATTTTATGATATGCTTGATAATCACATATTTTATACATTAATAAGCCCTCATTTTTAGTGATTTACACTTTTCATGTACTTAATTGTTTAAGCTTGGTCATGTTTTATAAGTTTGGGCTCAAATTGGGCTTAATTGATAATTCCCAGCATTATTGTGGTTTTACACTATTTCTATATTTTGGCCATATCTTGAGTTCTAGATATCTGATACTTATGCATTTTATCTTGTAGGAAATTTGAGAGGAAGCTCTACAACTTTGATGAAGAGCTCAAAGTCTCAATCGGATGTCTAGTGGACTTAATTGGGCCTGGAAGTTCAGACTCGGGTTTGAGGAGCATATGGCATTAAAGTGAGCATATCTTGGTCAATTCAAGTCCAATTCAGACGAGACATGGCCATTGCATTCTTATAAGGCCCATCTATGTTTGGGAAGTGTAATGAGGCACTAGAGGCCAATTTAGGAGATAGTTTATAGTTTTAGAAAGAGGAATCCAAGAATCAGTTTTCATTACACACATTTTTCTCACCTCTCTCTAGAACTCTCTCCTCTCTTCCCTTTCTCTCTAGATTTTTGTTTTATGAGTTTTCCTTTTCTTGTGGAGGACTAAACACCTTGTAATCAATTCAGGATTCTTAAAGAAATTTTGATTTGGATTCTTGAGATCTTGTTTTGATTTTGTTATTTTTGATTTGTATTTGGATTCTTCTTCTTCCCCTTCTTTTCTTAATCTTGATCTGATTGGATCTTGATTTAGGATTGAGATTTGTGATTGAATTTAGGTTGATTAATCAAGTTTAGTCATAGAATTAGAAGATAAGTGCTAATTTTTGCTTAGGTTAATTGAATTCAGATATAAAATTAACATAGATATAACATGAATTATGCGATTGCAAATTTGTATGTCAATTGTTAATTGAATTCTAGATGATTGTCTAGTATGAATTCTGGATTTAATGTTGAGATTTTAGTTAATTCCAAGTTAATCATTCAAATGCAATTCAAACGTTTGTTTAGTGATCTATGATAGAATCCACCAAATTTCGAATAGATTTCTGAATTGATTATGCTTTTAATTGATTGTTCTTTCCTTAATTCTACTATTTCGTATTTTGTTTCTCAATTCTTCCCCCCAATCTTGGCTTAAGCTGATTAATTTGCAACTAAGATCCTTGATGGATGATCTGGTGTTAACTCCTGTGCTACAAGCCATAGCTACAACTCAGTTTTAATTTTGATTGATTTCGGTGCTCATAAAAAATTTGGAGCTATTGCTGGGGATCCTTTAGTTACAATTTGATCATATTAAGTTACGTTACTAACAATTAACTCCTATTCTGATCATGTAGTTGTAGTTGTCATTGCATTTGCATCAATTATGCATCTTGTTTATGTATTCTGTTACTTTCATGTAGTTGCATTAGTTACATACTGTTATATACTATTATATTGCATTATTTAGCTGCATAATTCTACTGTTAATTGCTGTATTATGCATTCTACTGCATAATTCATTCTGCTACATAATTCTTTCTGCTAGGTTACTGTTCTATTACATTTTGCTGCATTGCATTTTGTTGCATTGCATGATTGCCTTATAATCATATTGCATTGTATTGTACAACACAACTGATCATTCTGCTGCAACTAACATAATTGCTCAATTGCTTGCTACTTGTAATTCTGTTGCATAATTATTGTTCCATTGGTTCTTGTTGTTGTTCACCATCCTTTTGCTGCCTTTGTTGACAATTGCATTGCAAGATCTCCTTGTAAGTATCATTGAATCATTTTGGATGAGTTCCTAACTTTCTAAATTTTTTTCCTCAGCTAGCACTTTTCACCTTCACTTGGTTTTCATTTTTTTGGTGAGCCAAAAAGGTGCTAGTAGAAATTATAAGCCAAAATGGAGTTTTGAGCTGAAACTTGGTCTCCAAGGTAAAGCACCATTCAAAAAATTGGCCAAAATCCATCATCTGGTAAGGTTTTTAAGCAAAATTAGTTGAAAAAATGACATTTTGGTAATTTTTGTGCTGACAAGCATGCTCCGATTGAGCTGAAAATTGATGGATTGAAGGAAAATGGCCTTTTACACAAAGCTCATAGTTTTCTGTGAGGTCCACCCTGATTTGCCTGAATTCCTTCATTTAGACCACTTTTCTATTTTTTTGAAATCTTTTTTCTACATGCAATTTTCTAAAAAAATGTAATTTTCATCCTGTGGTGGTCCTACGTTTTTTAAAAATCATTTGATGTGTTTTCTATTTTTTATAGCTATTTTTGTAGTGTAGATTTGCATTACTTTATGTTTTTGTATTCTGCCACCCCTTTAGCCTTAATTGGTGCATTACTAGGTCTAATTCTAGTAACTTGCTTGATTTTGATCATGAGATTGATAAGACTTTGCATGCATTGATAAGAGCTCGTAAGCTTAGTCAAAGAATTGATTCTGCATTTAATTCTAACATTGAATCTGTCATTGAACCTGAGAGTTTAAGTGATTTTGCAACCATGGCTGATAACATACATAATAGGACTCTTAAAGAGCTTGCTACCCCTAATGTCACTTATCAACCATTATGCATTCACTATCTTGAAATTGATTTTGATTTTGAATTAAAGTCTGGACTAATCTATTTACTTCCTAAGCTTCATGGACTTGTAGGTAAGGATCCCCACAAGCATTTGAAAGAGTTCCATGTTGTGTGTTCAACTATGAGACCTCAAGGCATCCATGAAGAACACATCAAGCTAAGGGCATTTCCCTTCTCCCTTACTGATGCAGCCAAGGATTGGCTTTACTATCTTTCCCCTAGTTCTATGGCTTCCTAGAATGACATGAAGAGGTTGTTCTTGGAGAGATTCTTTCCTGCTTCTAGAGCTGTTGCAATCCAGAAAGACATATGTGACATTAGGCAGATTTTTGGTGAGACCTTGCATGAGTATTGGGAGAGATTCAAAAAGTTGTGTTCAAGCTATCCACACCATTAAATTAGTGATCAATTTTGTTGATCCAATACTTTTATGAAGGACTGATGCCAACAGATGTGGAAATAAGTTTGCCCCAAATGGTTTTATATGTTAAGTTTGATGATGACAAATACAAGACAAAAGGAATATCTTGCTTATACTCTTTGTTGCATTCTATATAGAGCATATCCATTAATATTTAATAAATATCTTATTTGGATGTGTCTATGAATGTCTTATATGCATGTTAAACTAACTAAAGCTATATATTTATGATTCATGCATATGAAGATATTGAATTATATTTTTGGACTAACTATGCTTGTTTAAGTGAGCAATATTTTACAGGATAGTCCAAATACCAAGGGTGACCTTGCAACAAGAAAGCAATAGATATCTATTAAGCTCAACACAAGGAGAATGCGACTAAGCATATGTCTTTGAAGAATATTGTTTTTAATGATAACAAATATGAAGACAAAATGAAGATGATGGGAAGACCAAGTCCAAGATCTTTTAAGGATAGCTTTAGGACTTAGAGTCTCTCTCGTGCTCGAGGATCTCTTTGGATATCTCCTAGTGCATTAAGATAAAACAAAAATGCTTTCTTAAACTTATACCAAAACTGTTTTGATCTTGAAAATAACTTAAAAATGTTTTGGTGTTTTTAATAAACTTTCGGGATGGTTTTTAAGCTTTTATAATCTGTTTTATAATTGAGTTATTCGAATAACTCATTTAGTTATTCGAATAATAGCTTTTAATCTTGCTTTGAAAACTTCGTTTTCTAAAAGGTTATTCAATAAACCATTGTCTATTCGAATAAAAGGACTTCCGAAGGTTTCTCTCAATGAGTTATTCGAATAACTCAAGAGTTATTCGAATAATCCTATATTTTCAGAACTCTGTTTGTTAAAGAGTTATTCGAATAAACTTAAGGTTATTCGAATAACCCATGTCAATTTGCTTTTTACGATGGTTTTGTGAACAGTGTTATTCGAATAAAGGTTTATGTTATTCGAATAACCACGGGCTTTTACGAATACTGATTTGGAAACAAATGGCCATATTCTTTCGTATTAATTGCTACAACGGCTATTTCTATATCTGACTCTATAAATTGAAACCGTGGGTCTCATCTGAAAAGAAGCCCAGCTATCTATTTAATTTGCGCTTGCTCTGAAAAATGTGATTTATATTTTACGCCTATTTTCTGTGTCCTTTTTACTGAAACTTTGAGATATCCTTTGAGAACCTCTTAACACTTCAATTTGTATAATTTGCTCTGAGTGAGAGTTTCTATCCATCTATATTTCTTTTCTTCTATATTGAGGGTAAGGTATCCTTCAAGGTTTGTAAAGGGGGTGAGGTATCCATCTAAGGTTTGTATAAGGGTGAGGTATCCCTCTAAGGTTTGTATAAGGGTGAGGTATCCCTGCAGGCTGAGACTTTAGCACAAGCGTAGAGTTTTCCTATGTGTGAAAAGTGCTCTCTTATGTAAAGGTTGCAAGCACCTATTGGAAGCTTGTATACATAGTGAAAAATCTCGAACTGTGTTTCGGGGATTGGACGTAGACCACAAGTGGTTGGTGGTCGAACCAGGATAAATATCGTGCCTGCTCTTCTTCTCTTTATCTCTTTATTTTACGTAATTTTATATTATTACACATTTATTTATTTGCTATTCTTAACGTTTTTATTCTTCATCTCGCAATTTCTTTTCTTTTATTTAATAGCTTAAATATTTGTGTTTATTTTAAGAGCATTTGTGAAAAGTTCTTAATACCCAATTCACCCCCCTCTTGGTAATGGTTGCCATGACTAACAACAGATAAAAGCATGATTGATGCTACCAGTAGAGGAGTTTTCATGGATAAGACTCCTATTGCTACTAGAGACTAAGGATTAATTAGGTAGATAACTATGTTGTGTGGAAGTAGCAATTCAAATTCAGGGAACAGAACATGATTGAGTAAATTGTCTTCTCTCTTAAAAATCACATGCTAGGTTATGAATGTTGAATTGGTGGACTGAGAATGATAGAAATATGCCTTGTGAGATTTTGAGCCTATTGATGAATGGATTGAACATTTGCACCATTCTTTTATTTCTTGTGTGATTTTCACTCATGGAATTGTTACTCTAGAACTTGCTTTGATTCTATTTGAGGCTATATTTTCACATGCATACATAAACATGATTGAGACATTTTTCTTGAAATAACTACTTTAACCAAATAGCCAACCTTGTATATTTTCCCTTACTTAACCCCTTTGAGCTTATTCGATCATTCTTTGTTTTTAGCTCATTAAATGCCTTTAAAAAAAACACGTTCTTACCTAACCTTAGGGAATAAGAAAGCATTGACATTGGATGAGTTCTTGAACAAGTGTGGGGGTGTTTGCACAAAATGGTTGATGAAAAAGGAAAGAGTAGTCATCTTGAAAAAAACAAAAAGTAAAAAACAAAAGATAAAACAGAGTGTAAAGAAAAGGGAAGCGAAAAGAATATGTAAAGGGAATTTGTATTATGTTGGGATGAACTTTTTGTGTTTGTTATTTTAACTCAACCCTAATGTTCTGTTATTCTCTTTGGCATTTAACTTATCATATCCATATTATCCCCATCCTTTACCTTGACCCCATTATAACCTTGAATAAAGTTCTCTTGATTTTTGTGTGCATGTGTTTTGAATAGTAGAGAAGTAGAAAATAAGCAAGCTTATGGTAGTGCAATTTTCATGGGTTGAATTGAGTGAAATACCTACCTTTTAAATACTTGAGAGATTTAGAGTGAATCTTTGGTTGCTCTTCATTCTTAAATATTATTAAAAATTGTGTCTTATAGAATTTCTAGCTTTTGAGTTTGTGTTGTTTTTCCTTGTTCCCTAGTTTTGGTCTTATGTGGTTTGCCTAGGAGTACAAAAAGCTAAGTGTGGAGGAATTTGATAATCACATATTTTATACATTAATAAACCCTCATTTTTAGTCATTTACACTCTCCATGTACTTAATTGATTGAGCTTGGTTATGTTTTGTAAGTTTAGACTCAAATTGGGCTTAATTGATTTTTTTTCAGCATTATTGAGATCTTACATTGTTTCTGTATTTCAGACATATCTTGAGTTTTATATATCTAAAAATGATGTATCTTACTTTTTAGGAAAGATAAGATAGAGCTCTAAAACTTTAATGAAGAGCTCCAGGTAATTGGGGTTGGAAGTCAGAACATGGGTTTTGTGATTGGAACCTGAACAATGTGCAATAATCAGAGCATAACTCAAGTTGCAGGGACTTCCTTGGGCTGAAACTTTGGAATTTGAAATTTAAGACCCAAATCTACAACTTTTATGAAGAACACAAGAGGAAATTCGAATGGCTTGGAGGTCATATTAGGCTTGTAAGTCAGAACAGATGAGTTGTAGTTAGGCCTAAATAATGTACAGTAATTAGGGCATATATGGGGCTGTAGGAACTGAATGAGGCTGAAACTTTGGCATCTGAAAGTTAAGATCCAAATCTACAACTTTTATAAAGACCATTTTTTCATTTTCTAATGGCATCCATTAGTTCAGTACTGAATTATTTTGGAGACAAGAATCTCAATAATTTTTCACTCATCAAATCACTATTTGGCATTTTCCACTCATCTACCCACTCATCCACTCACTCATTAATCAGCCCCCTTATCACTTTGTATCCCTCGTCCTCTATAAAAGGCACCATTGGCTAATCATTTAGGGATCTAGGTTCATAGATCAAGATCATGCTATTGTGTTATTTGTTTATCTTGTTGTAGTTTTCTATTGTTCTAAACTGAAGTTATGTTTTTCTTCTTCTTCTTCTTCTCTCTCTCTATTTTTTTTGTCTATGAGTAACTAATTTTCATTTTACTTAGGTGAAAGGGTGAAGCTTTTGGTAATAAATTAATGTTAGATTAATCTCTTTCTTATGCTTAAATGGTATATTATCAAGTGGTCATTATATGTATTATATTTCATTTCCAATAATTTTAGAAATCCTCCTTGTAAAGTGGAGATCTTGATTTGTTGTAGATAAGATATTGGCATAATGAATGCTTAAGCCCATCTATAAATGGTGGTGTTAATGAATAATTAAAGGAATCATAATATATTTATGTATATAATTTTAAATGAACTTTGAATGTTGTATTTTTCGATTGGAACCTCTATTATGCATGGATTCTAATTGAGTTATAAAAAGAATTAATCTTGTCCTTAATTTACTTACTAAGAGTGGATCTCCTAACCCAAGTAAATTTTTTTTATTTGTGACTAAGTTTTATCACCTTTATTATTGTGACAAAATATTTTCCTTACGCCAAAGAATTTTTTCTTCATTAATTCTTTGTGGATCGACCTTGGACTCCCAAGAATTTATTACTTGAAACAACCTGCACTTGGATTCGCAACTTTTAATTCGCATCACTCATAACTGCAATATTAATGTTATAATCTTATAGAGATTTCCTGCTATAATTAATGGAGACAAAACCCTAATTACACTCTATAAATATTAGACTTATTCATCTTCGACATGTAACTTATTACTTACTGTATAAACTCTTATTGTGCACAGTCTAACTTGAGCATTGGAGTCCCTTTAAGACTCGCTACTACTCAAGGAGAAAACTACCGCATACGTGACTATCTTAGATACACCTCAAGATCCACTACTGAACACCTTTCATGATGTTCACGTTGTAATCATGGAAATAGTATGTTGCATCATGCGTTAACTAGATCAACATAGACGCTCAACACAAGAGCTAAAAGGAATCAAATATATTAAGTTGGAACTTATTCACTACAAAAAAAAAGTAATTTGTGACAATTTTAATACGACAGTTCTTAAAAACTATCGTAATATATAGTATAATAACAACATAATTTTAATGTATAAAATGGCTGTTGGATACATAAAATGGCAGTTGTAAACTGCCATTTTTTTAATTTTAATTTTAATAAAAATATTAAGCAATAATTTATCCCCTTTTTTTTGTTATTTTTACTACCCTAAAATTTCATCTTCTTCATTTTCCCAATTTTTCTCCCGCGAAACCTTCCCCTTTTTTTCCCCTAACATTTTTACCTTTGGCTTATCCTACCCAGCACCCACCCATAACCACCTCCTTATCCCACCTAGCTCTCTAACCCCCATAACTGATGGCAGCTCTGTTGTTACTCACTCACCCCTTTCACTGACTTCACTCACTCACTCGCGACCCAAGGGTGGCAGAAGGTTTGTTACTCACTCATTCATTTTTCTCTATAATTTTTCCTCTGTTATTCACTCATTCAAGACCGTTAAAGCTTTGTTCTTCTTGTTCTTTCCTTTGTACATTTTTCCTTAATTACTCACTCATTATTTTTTTCTTCTCAATTTATAGCACTATTCAAACCCACTTCCTTGTTCTGATGTAACCCACTTCCCTGTTCTTTTGTTGATTTGAGGAAATGTTTGAATCAATTATGTGGTGAGGGTTAGTGGCATGTGTAAGGTGATGTTCTTCCAACGGAGGTGTGGTTCTAGGCTTGGGTTTAAGGGGAGAAGTGGAGAACTATGTATATAACTATGTAGTGGAGGATGGCATTAGCATGTCATTGTTATTATTAGTTAAGAGTTATCATCATCTTTGGATTATTAGTTGATTTTCATTCAAACTTCAAAACAGGTTTCTGCTTTGCATGAATGTGCTTGAAAAATTGTAAGTAATACTAGGTTAGGCAAGTTTGGGGATCTTATGATTCAGAACACGGTCGTCCATGGCTATTAATGATAACTAACAAGTTAAGAACAACTTAGGCTTTATTCAAATCAAGAACATGTTAATGAGTTGAGACTCTGTTAAGCCATACTATGTGATTAATTTATGGCAAAAACTTTATTTTAATAGGAATTAATGAATGTATTTGTGTTTGGTATCAGAATAATTTTGTGTTTGACTTGTATCTTTGCAGAGTCTTTTCTTTCCATTTAGAGAAAGAGAAAGTAAGGGTGGTCTTATTTAGATGTTAGGTTGTCCCTTCTAACACTCCACGGGATGACTGAACAGTGTAATATTAGTGTATGGTGTAACAGCCCAATATTTACTACCCAAATATATCGTCATATAAGTTAATAACCCAATATTGACCCTGCTACTACCAAAATACATCCATGTCTAACCCATATCATTCATACATAATGAGTAAATATGGAGAGTCATGATAGCAAAAGTTATATATATACATCACTGCCTCAAGACATACTGTTATACATAACTTGAAACCACTAAGCAAATATAAAACAATTACATATACTCACTTCAAAATAGCATTTATACTATGCAAATCCTCATATATCTTCATTTTCCCTTTCGAAGGACTCGCACTTGGATTTACATGGCAACACAATTGGGGTAAGAAAACATATCTCGGTAGAACTATTCCAATACCAGTATATATACATCAACATATATATATACAAACAGATAATATTCATAATTATCTCGTTGACGCTTCAATCATAGAAGTTACAACATCTCATCTCAAAAACAAACAATTGCCCATATAATTACAATGTATGAAAATGTCATAATAGTAATCGCCCATACAATTGCCATGCTATGCTTAATTATGACTAATGATTATGTCTATGCAGATTCCTAAGTATGAAAATGAATAATGCATGATACCACATCCAGGACCTTCACTCCCATGGTAATGTCATGAATGCATGAAACTTGAACAAAGTAATGGAAATCCATAGTTTCATCCATAACCTTGAACAAGCACTGGAAGTCTTATCCAGCATACATCATTACCACAGAGGAAGTTTCATCCCCCCCGGGTAGTGAAGTCTCATCAACTACATGATTATCGATAATGAACAAGGAATTTTATCCTTTCATACTTCACTATATTAGGAAGGGTACTAAGCGCCTTACCTGATAATAGAACACTCACTTTCAAGGGGCCAAACAAAGTAAAGAGGATATTACTCACCACCTTACTTCACAACATAGAGAGGATATTACTCACCAATCTATGATTCACAACAATACAAAGAGGATATTATAAACCTTAAGATATTTCACACACAATAGAGTTGGATATTTCTCACCAATCTATTGTACAAACACATAGAAAGGATATTACTCACTAATCTATGCTTCACAAACATCTCATGTAAAACAATTACTAATTACTTCTCATAACTAGTTTCACAATTGATTTATATGCATTCCAAGTTCATTTCACAACACCTCATCAAATACTTATAAAAGTACTTCAATACTCTTAAAAGAGCAAACATGAATAATTCCCACACTTAGGGAAACTCATTTCCTCAAATCCAACTTGATACACTATAAGTGTATATAAACATGTCTAATTATCCCACATAATTAGCATCACAAATCTATATGATTCAAAACATCTACTCTTATTAAATACTCCTAATAGAGTCTTATCACTCCTTAAGAGTCATAAAAGAAGAAAACTACACCACTGGAATGATCCAGAGTATCAAACACAACTCATAATTGTCCCTTGGCACTAACGTTGCGGCGTCCCCTGTTCCACATTGCGGCGCCCAAGCCACGGGTTCAAATACTGGCAGGAAAAACTGCCAACGTTGCGGCGTAAACATTCAACATTGCGATGCACGTCCCTTGTTCTTTCCAATGTTGCAGCATTCAACATGTTTTACCCAACATTGCATCATTCAAAGTCCAGCATTGCAGCATTCAACAGCAGAACTCATTCTGCATATACGAGTTTTATTCCATTTGGAACTAAACCCTCTTCCAATCACTAAAAATCTGTTTTAAAGTGATTTCCAACCTTTAATGAGGTCCAACTACACATATTAACTCTCAAACAACATCAATTTCACTTAAATCAACATTTATGAATCAAAATCTCAAACTTGACTAAAACCCCAAAAATGACCTAGAATGGGAATTAAGGCTCCAAATGATGAAAAATTCATCCTAACACATCAACAATTCAGTTTCTAACTCAACCATACTAACCACATCAAGATTCAACTTATAAATCATCAAATCACCACTCAAACCATCATTTCCTCTTCAAACTTCTCTTAAAACAAAAGAAAAGAATGAAACAAGCAAGCAAATAGATTTTCCCCTACCTCAAGATCAAGAAGATGGAGATGAAGCCAAGGATAAGCCATGGAAGATGCAAGCTCTCCTTTCCTCTTTCCCTTTTCCTTTTCTTCTCTTCCTCTTCGGTTTCTCTCTTCTTTCCTTTACGTTTTCTGTCTCTCTATTTCTACCTCCCAAAATAGTCCCACCTGTGGGATATTTATCAAGAAGGGAAGTCTATTTAGACTTCTCTTAGTTGGGTACCAAAACCCCAATATGCTAAGAACACTCAAATTCAACAGAATCCAGTTTCGTAACTACCAATAGATTCAAAATAAAATCCTGAGATTCATTAAAAATTTTGTTTCACCAAAATTGATATTTTCATATCAGCTAGGGGTCAATTTGGCACTAAAACACACAACCAGTATGCTTAAAAATGCAAAACTAACTCCAAAAATTCTCAAACTTTAACTGTAGTACAATTCCCCCATTTATGACATGGAAACAAACTCTCCACATTTATTTCTACTAACTAAGTAGTTTAAGCCACTTTTGGAGCAAATAAAAGCTATATTTTTCATATAGTGTTACAGCAAAGTGCCTAAACGTGCTCAAAAAGTCACAAAACTACACAGACATGATAGGTAAGTATTAGGCTACCTCTATAACCATATAAAAGCCGAACAAGACTTTCTAGGATATTACATTCTCCTCACCTTTTTAGAATTTTATCCCCAAAATTCATTCGCCGTCAACACTTAGTCTCTCATAACTAAGGTTTTCAAGATCTCCAACAGACATCACACTGGTCCCTCACTAGAACAATCCTCATTCTCCCAGTTCCCCTTGGTGGAATCATAGCTTCCTGTCCACACAGAATATTACATATTGATCTGCAGTCTCAACATCATGTAACCGTGTAACAGTAGCTACCAACATCCAACCTAAAGCAAATCATGCAATCCTTTTTCCAACATCTCAAACAAGAGACAAAGAAATGCATAACACACAGAGAAACTTCTACATGCTTAAGCATAGTCAGTCCATACCCCGGCTCAATAGGATGAACTACTCTGATACCAAAATGTAACAACTCAATATTTGCTACCCAAATATATCGTCATATAAGTGAATAACCCAATATTGACCCTGCTACTACCAAAATACATCCACGTCTAACCCATATCATTCATACATAATGAGTAAATATGGAGAGCCACGATAACAAAAGTTATATATATACATCACCGCCTCAAGGTATAATATTATACATAACTTGAAACCACGAAGCAAATATAAAACAATTACATAAGCTCACTTCAAAATAGCATCTATACTATGCTAATCCTCATACATCTTCTTCTTCCTTTTGAAGGACTCGCACTGGATTTACATGGCAACACAATCGGGTGAGAAAACACATCTCAAGAGAAGTATTCCAATACTAGTATATATACCTCAACATATATATATATATATATATATATAAAAGCAGATAATATTCATAATTATCTCAATGACGCTTCAATCATAGAAGTTACAACATCTCATCTCAAAAACAAGCAATCGCCTATACAATTATAATGCATGAAAATGTCATGATAGCAATCGCCCATACAATTACCATGCTATGCTTAATTATGACTAATGATTATGTCTATGCAGATTCCTAAGTATGAAAATGAATAATGCATGATACCACATCCAGGACCTTCACTCCCATGGTAATGTCATGAATGCATGAAACTTGAACAAAGTAATGGAAGTCCATAGTTTCATCTATAACCTTGAACAAGCACTAGAAGTCTCATCCAGCATACATCATTATCATAGAAGAATTCTCATCCTTCCCGGGTAGTGAAGTCTCATTAACTACACAGTTATCGATAATGAACAAGGAATTTTGTCCTTTCATACTTCACTATATTAGGAATGGTACTAAGCACCTTACCTGATATAGAATACTCACTTTTATGGGGCCAAACAAAGTAAAGAGGATATTACTCACCTCCTTACTGCACAACATAGAGAGGATATTACTCACCACTCTATTATTCTTAACAATACAAAGAGGATATTATAAACCTAAAAGTATTTCACATACAATAGAGTTGGGTATTTCTCACCAATCTATTGTACAAACACATAGAAAGGATATTACTCACCAATCTATGCTTCACAAACATCTTATATAAAACAATTGCTAATTACTTCTCATAACTAGTTTCACAATTGATTTATATGCATTCCAAGTTCATTTCACAACACCTCATCAAATACTTATAAAAGTACTTCAATACTCTTAAAAGAGCAAACATAAATAATTCCCACACTTAGGGAAACTCATTTCCTCAAATCCAACTTGATACACTATAAGTGTATATAAATATGTCTAAATATCCCACATAATTAGCATCACGAATCTATATGATTCAAAACATCCACTCTTCATTAAATACTCCTACTAGAGTCTTATCACTCCTTAAGAGACATAAAAGAAGAAAACTACGCCACTGGAATGATCCAGAGTATCAAACACAACTCATAGTTGTTCTCTGGCACTAACGTTGTGGCATTCCCTGTTCCACGTTGCGACGCCTAAGCCTCGAGTTCAAATACTGGCAGGAAAAACTACCCACATTGTGGCATAAACATTTAACATTGTGGAGCACGTCCCTTATTCTTCCCAATGTTCCGACATTCAAAGTCCAATGTTGCGGCGTTCAACATGTTCTTCCCAACGTTACAAAGATTCAAAGTCCAACGTTATAGCATTCAAAGTCCAATGTTGCGGCGTTCAATATGTTCTTCCCAACGTTGCGACATTTAAAGTCCAATGTTGCAGCGTTCAATAGCAGAACTTATTCTGCATATACGAGTTTTGTTCTATTTGGATCTAAACCCAAAATCCATTTTCAAGTGATTTCCAACCTCTGATAAAGTCCAACTATACATATTAACTCTCAAACAACTTCAATTTCACTTAAATCAACATTTACGAATCAAAATCTCAGACTTCACCAAAACCCCCAAAATGACCTAGAATGGGAATTAAGGCTCCAAATGATGAAAAATTCATCCTAACACATTAACAATTCAGTTTCTAACTCAACCATACTAACCACATCAAGATTCAACTTATAAATCATCAAATCACCTCTCAAACCATCATTTCCTCTTCAAACTTCTCTTAAAACAAAAGAAAAGAATGAAACAAGCAAGCAAACAAATTTCCCCCTACCTCAAGATCAAGAAGATAGAGATGAAGCCAAGGATAGGCCATGGAAGATCCAAGCTCTCCTTTCCTCTTTCCCTTTTCCTCTTCTTCTTCCTCTTCAATTTCTCTTTTCTTCCTTTTCTCTTCTCTCCTTTACATTTTCTATCTCTCTGTTTCTGCCTCCCAAAATAGTCCCACCCGTGGGATATTTCTCAAGAAGAGAAGTCTATTTAGACTTCTCTTAGTTGGGTACCAAAACCCCAATCTGCTAAGAACACTCAAATTCAAGAATCCGGTCCAAGTAGAACTACCAATGATTCAAAATAAATCTTGAGATTCATTAAAAATTCTGTTTCACCAAAAATTGATATTTTCATATCAGCTAGGGGTCAATTCGGCACTAAAACACACAACTAGTATGCTTAAAAATGCCAAACTAACTCTGAAAATTCTCAAACATTAACTGTAGCACAGTTTCCCCATTTATGACTTGGAATCAAACTCTCCACATTTATTTCCACTAACTAACAATTGCCATGCTATGCTTAATTATGACTAATGATTATGTCTATGCAGATTCCTAAGTATGAAAATGAATAATGCATGATACCACATCCAGGACCTTCACTCCCATGGTAATGTCATGAATGCATGAAACTTGAACAAAGTAATGGAAATCCATAGTTTCATCCATAACCTTGAACAAGCACTGGAAGTCTTATCCAAAGATACATCATTACCACAGAGGAAGTTTCATCCCCCCGGGTAGTGAAGTCTCATCAACTACATGATTATCGATAATGAACAAGGAATTTTATCCTTTCATACTTCACTATATTAGGAAGGGTACTAAGCGCCTTACCTGATAATAGAACACTCACTTTCAAGGGGCCAAACAAAGTAAAGAGGATATTACTCACCACCTTACTTCACAACATAGAGAGGATATTACTCACCAATCTATGATTCATAACAATACAAAGAGGATATTATAAACCTTAAGATATTTCACACACAATAGAGTTGGATATTTCTCACCAATCTATTGTACAAACACATAGAAAGGATATTACTCACTAATCTATGCTTCACAAACATCTCATGTAAAACAATTACTAATTACTTCTCATAACTAGTTTCACAATTGATTTATATGCATTCCAAGTTCATTTCACAACACCTCATCAAATACTTATAAAAGTACTTCAATACTCTTAAAAGAGCAAACATGAATAATTCCCACACTTAGGGAAACTCATTTCCTCAAATCCAACTTGATACACTATAAGTGTATATAAACATGTCTAATTATCCCACATAATTAGCATCACAAATCTATATGATTCAAAACATCTACTCTTATTAAATACTCCTAATAGAGTCTTATCACTCCTTAAGAGTCATAAAAGAAGAAAACTACACCACTGGAATGATCCAGAGTATCAAACACAACTCATAATTGTCCCTTGGCACTAACGTTGCAAGGCGTCCCTCGTTCCACATTGCGGCGCCTGCCACGGTTCAAATATCTTGGCGGGTAGAAAACTCGCCAACGTTGCGGCGTAAACATTCAACATTGCGATGCACGTCCCTTGTTCTTTCCAATGTTGCAGCATTCAACATGTTTTACCCAACATTGCATCATTCAAAGTCCAGCATTGCAGCATTCAACAGCAGAACTCATTCTGCATATACGAGTTTTATTCCATTTGGAACTAAACCCTCTTCCAATCACTAAAAATCTGTTTTAAAGTGATTTCCAACCTTTAATGAGGTCCAACTACACATATTAACTCTCAAACAACATCAATTTCACTTAAATCAACATTTATGAATCAAAATCTCAAACTTGACTAAAACCCCAAAAATGACCTAGAATGGGAATTAAGGCTCCAAATGATGAAAAATTCATCCTAACACATCAACAATTCAGGTTTCTAACTCAACCATACTAACCACATCAAGATTCAACTTATAAATCATCAAATCACCACTCAAACCATCATTTCCTCTTCAAACTTCTCTTAAAACAAAAGAAAAGAATGAAACAAGCAAGCAAATAGATTTTCCCCTACCTCAAGATCAAGAAGATGGAGATGAAGCCAAGGATAAGCCATGGAAGATGCAAGCTCTCCTTTCCTCTTTCCCTTTTCCTTTTCTTCTCTTCCTCTTCGGTTTCTCTCTTCTTTCCTTTACGTTTTCTGTCTCTCTATTTCTACCTCCCAAAATAGTCCCACCTGTGGGATATTTATCAAGAAGGGAAGTCTATTTAGACTTCTCTTAGTTGGGTACCAAAACCCCAATATGCTAAGAACACTCAAATTCAACAGAATCCAGTTTCGTAACTACCAATAGATTCAAAATAAAATCCTGAGATTCATTAAAAATTTTGTTTCACCAAAATTGATATTTTCATATCAGCTAGGGGTCAATTTGGCACTAAAACACACAACCAGTATGCTTAAAAATGCAAAACTAACTCCAAAAATTCTCAAACTTTAACTGTAGTACAATTCCCCATTTATGACATGGAAACAAACTCTCCACATTTATTTCTACTAACTAAGTAGTTTAAGCCACTTTTGGAGCAAATAAAAGCTATATTTTTCATATAGTGTTACAGCAAAGTGCCTAAACGTGCTCAAAAAGTCACAAAACTACACAGACATGATAGGTAAGTATTAGGCTACCTCTATAACCATATAAAAGCCGAACAAGACTTTCTAGGATATTACATTCTCCTCACCTTTTTAGAATTTTATCCCCAAAATTCATTCGCCGTCAACACTTAGTCTCTCATAACTAAGGTTTTCAAGATCTCCAACAGACATCACACTGGTCCCTCACTAGAACAATCCTCATTCTCCCAGTTCCCCTTGGTGGAATCATAGCTTCCTGTCCACACAGAATATTACATATTGATCTGCAGTCTCAACATCATGTAACCGTGTAACAGTAGCTACCAACATCCAACCTAAAGCAAATCATGCAATCCTTTTTCCAACATCTCAAACAAGAGACAAAGAAATGCATAACACACAGAGAAACTTCTACATGCTTAAGCATAGTCAGTCCATACCCCGGCTCAATAGGATGAACTACTCTGATACCAAAATGTAACAACTCAATATTTGCTACCCAAATATATCGTCATATAAGTGAATAACCCAATATTGACCCTGCTACTACCAAAATACATCCACGTCTAACCCATATCATTCATACATAATGAGTAAATATGGAGAGCCACGATAACAAAAGTTATATATATACATCACCGCCTCAAGGTATAATATTATACATAACTTGAAACCACGAAGCAAATATAAAACAATTACATAAGCTCACTTCAAAATAGCATCTATACTATGCTAATCCTCATACATCTTCTTCTTCCCTTTTGAAGGACTCGCACCTGGATTTACATGGCAACACAATCGGGGTGAGAAAACACATCTCAGTAGAAGTATTCCAATACTAGTATATATACCTCAACATATATATATATATATATATATATATAAACAGATAATATTCATAATTATCTCAATGACGCTTCAATCATAGAAGTTACAACATCTCATCTCAAAAACAAGCAATCGCCTATACAATTATAATGCATGAAAATGTCATGATAGCAATCGCCCATACAATTACCATGCTATGCTTAATTATGACTAATGATTATGTCTATGCAGATTCCTAAGTATGAAAATGAATAATGCATGATACCACATCCAGGACCTTCACTCCCATGGTAATGTCATGAATGCATGAAACTTGAACAAAGTAATGGAAGTCCATAGTTTCATCTATAACCTTGAACAAGCACTAGAAGTCTCATCCAGCATACATCATTATCATAGAAGAATTCTCATCCTTCCCGGGTAGTGAAGTCTCATTAACTACACAGTTATCGATAATGAACAAGGAATTTTGTCCTTTCATACTTCACTATATTAGGAATGGTACTAAGCACCTTACCTGATATAGAATACTCACTTTTATGGGGCCAAACAAAGTAAAGAGGATATTACTCACCTCCTTACTGCACAACATAGAGAGGATATTACTCACCACTCTATTATTCTTAACAATACAAAGAGGATATTATAAACCTAAAAGTATTTCACATACAATAGAGTTGGGTATTTCTCACCAATCTATTGTACAAACACATAGAAAGGATATTACTCACCAATCTATGCTTCACAAACATCTTATATAAAACAATTGCTAATTACTTCTCATAACTAGTTTCACAATTGATTTATATGCATTCCAAGTTCATTTCACAACACCTCATCAAATACTTATAAAAGTACTTCAATACTCTTAAAAGAGCAAACATAAATAATTCCCACACTTAGGGAAACTCATTTCCTCAAATCCAACTTGATACACTATAAGTGTATATAAATATGTCTAAATATCCCACATAATTAGCATCACGAATCTATATGATTCAAAACATCCACTCTTCATTAAATACTCCTACTAGAGTCTTATCACTCCTTAAGAGACATAAAAGAAGAAAACTACGCCACTGGAATGATCCAGAGTATCAAACACAACTCATAGTTGTTCTCTGGCACTAACGTTGTGGCATTCCCTGTTCCACGTTGCGACGCCTAAGCCTCGAGTTCAAATACTGGCAGGAAAAACTACCCACATTGTGGCATAAACATTTAACATTGTGGAGCACGTCCCTTATTCTTCCCAATGTTCCGACATTCAAAGTCCAATGTTGCGGCGTTCAACATGTTCTTCCCAACGTTACAAAGATTCAAAGTCCAACGTTATAGCATTCAAAGTCCAATGTTGCGGCGTTCAATATGTTCTTCCCAACGTTGCGACATTTAAAGTCCAATGTTGCAGCGTTCAATAGCAGAACTTATTCTGCATATACGAGTTTTGTTCTATTTGGATCTAAACCCAAAATCCATTTTCAAGTGATTTCCAACCTCTGATAAAGTCCAACTATACATATTAACTCTCAAACAACTTCAATTTCACTTAAATCAACATTTACGAATCAAAATCTCAGACTTCACCAAAACCCCCAAAAATGACCTAGAATGGGAATTAAGGCTCCAAATGATGAAAAATTCATCCTAACACATTAACAATTCAGTTTCTAACTCAACCATACTAACCACATCAAGATTCAACTTATAAATCATCAAATCACCTCTCAAACCATCATTTCCTCTTCAAACTTCTCTTAAAACAAAAGAAAAGAATGAAACAAGCAAGCAAACAAATTTCCCCCTACCTCAAGATCAAGAAGATAGAGATGAAGCCAAGGATAGGCCATGGAAGATCCAAGCTCTCCTTTCCTCTTTCCTTTTCCTTCTTCTTCTCTTCCTCTTCAATTTCTCTTTTCTTCCTTTTCTCTTCTCTCCTTTACATTTTCTATCTCTCTGTTTCTGCCTCCCAAAATAGTCCCACCCGTGGGATATTTCTCAAGAAGAGAAGTCTATTTAGACTTCTCTTAGTTGGGTACCAAAACCCCAATCTGCTAAGAACACTCAAATTCAACAGAATCCAGTTTCGTAACTACCAACAGATTCAAAATAAATCTTGAGATTCATTAAAAATTCTGTTTCACCAAAAATTGATATTTTCATATCAGCTAGGGGTCAATTCGGCACTAAAACACACAACTAGTATGCTTAAAAATGCCAAACTAACTCTGAAAATTCTCAAACATTAACTGTAGCACAGTTTCCCCATTTATGACTTGGAATCAAACTCTCCACATTTATTTCCACTAACTAACAATTGCCATGCTATGCTTAATTATGACTAATGATTATGTCTATGCAGATTCCTAAGTATGAAAATGAATAATGCATGATACCACATCCAGGACCTTCACTCCCATGGTAATGTCATGAATGCATGAAACTTGAACAAAGTAATGGAAATCCATAGTTTCATCCATAACCTTGAACAAGCACTGGAAGTCTTATCCAGCATACATCATTACCACAGAGGAAGTTTCATCCCCCCCGGGTAGTGAAGTCTCATCAACTACATGATTATCGATAATGAACAAGGAATTTTATCCTTTCATACTTCACTATATTAGGAAGGGTACTAAGCGCCTTACCTGATAATAGAACACTCACTTTCAAGGGGCCAAACAAAGTAAAGAGGATATTACTCACCACCTTACTTCACAACATAGAGAGGATATTACTCACCAATCTATGATTCATAACAATACAAAGAGGATATTATAAACCTTAAGATATTTCACACACAATAGAGTTGGATATTTCTCACCAATCTATTGTACAAACACATAGAAAGGATATTACTCACTAATCTATGCTTCACAAACATCTCATGTAAAACAATTACTAATTACTTCTCATAACTAGTTTCACAATTGATTTATATGCATTCCAAGTTCATTTCACAACACCTCATCAAATACTTATAAAAGTACTTCAATACTCTTAAAAGAGCAAACATGAATAATTCCCACACTTAGGGAAACTCATTTCCTCAAATCCAACTTGATACACTATAAGTGTATATAAACATGTCTAATTATCCCACATAATTAGCATCACAAATCTATATGATTCAAAACATCTACTCTTATTAAATACTCCTAATAGAGTCTTATCACTCCTTAAGAGTCATAAAAGAAGAAAACTACACCACTGGAATGATCCAGAGTATCAAACACAACTCATAATTGTCCCTTGGCACTAACGTTGCGGCGTCCCTGTTCCACATTGCGGCGCCCAAGCCACGGTTCAAATATCAAGCAGAAAAAGCGCCAACGTTGCGGCGTAAACATTCAACATTGCGATGCACGTCCCTTGTTCTTTCCAATGTTGCGGCATTCAACATGTTTTACCCAACATTGCATCATTCAAAGTCCAGCATTGCAGCATTCAACAGCAGAACTCATTCTGCATATACGAGTTTTATTCCATTTGGAACTAAACCCTCTTCCAATCACTAAAAATCTGTTTTAAAGTGATTTCCAACCTTTAATGAGGTCCAACTACACATATTAACTCTCAAACAACATCAATTTCACTTAAATCAACATTTATGAATCAAAATCTCAAACTTGACTAAAACCCCAAAAATGACCTAGAATGGGAATTAAGGCTCCAAATGATGAAAAATTCATCCTAACACATCAACAATTCAGGTTTCTAACTCAACCATACTAACCACATCAAGATTCAACTTATAAATCATCAAATCACCACTCAAACCATCATTTCCTCTTCAAACTTCTCTTAAAACAAAAGAAAAGAATGAAACAAGCAAGCAAATAGATTTTCCCCTACCTCAAGATCAAGAAGATGGAGATGAAGCCAAGGATAAGCCATGGAAGATGCAAGCTCTCCTTTCCTCTTTCCCTTTTCCTTTTCTTCTCTTCCTCTTCGGTTTCTCTCTTCTTTCCTTTACGTTTTCTGTCTCTCTATTTCTACCTCCCAAAATAGTCCCACCTGTGGGATATTTATCAAGAAGGGAAGTCTATTTAGACTTCTCTTAGTTGGGTACCAAAACCCCAATATGCTAAGAACACTCAAATTCAACGAGAATCCAAGCCAGAACTACCAATAGATTCAAAATAAAATCCCGAGATTCATTAAAAATTTTGTTTCACCAAAATTGATATTTTCATATCAGCTAGGGGTCAATTTGGCACTAAAACACACAACCAGTATGCTTAAAAATGCAAAACTAACTCCAAAAATTCTCAAACTTTAACTGTAGTACAATTCCCCATTTATGACATGGAAACAAACTCTCCACATTTATTTCTACTAACTAAGTAGTTTAAGCCACTTTTGGAGCAAATAAAAGCTATATTTTTCATATAGTGTTACAGCAAAGTGCCTAAACGTGCTCAAAAAGTCACAAAACTACACAGACATGATAGGTAAGTATTAGGCTACCTCTATAACCATATAAAAGCCGAACAAGACTTTCTAGGATATTACATTCTCCTCACCTTTTTAGAATTTTATCCCCAAAATTCATTCGCCGTCAACACTTAGTCTCTCATAACTAAGGTTTTCAAGATCTCCAACAGACATCACACTGGTCCCTCACTAGAACAATCCTCATTCTCCCAGTTCCCCTTGGTGGAATCATAGCTTCCTGTCCACACAGAATATTACATATTGATCTGCAGTCTCAACATCATGTAACCGTGTAACAGTAGCTACCAACATCCAACCTAAAGCAAATCATGCAATCCTTTTTCCAACATCTCAAACAAGAGACAAAGAAATGCATAACACACAGAGAAACTTCTACATGCTTAAGCATAGTCAGTCCATACCCCGGCTCAATAGGATGAACTACTCGATACCAAAATGTAACAACTCAATATTTGCTACCCAAATATATCATCATATAAGTGAATAACCCAATATTGACCTTGCTACTACCAAAATACATCAACGTCTAACCCATATCATTCATACATAATGAGTAAATATGGAGAGCCACGATAACAAAAGTTATATATATACATCACCGCCTCAAGGTATAATATTATACATAACTTGAAACCACGAAGCAAATATAAAACAATTACATAAGCTCACTTCAAAATAGCATCTATACTATGCTAATCCTCATACATCTTCTTCTTCCCTTTTGAAGGACTCGCACCTGGATTTACATGGCAACACAATCGGGGTGAGAAAACACATCTCAGTAGAAGTATTCCAATACTAGTATATATACCTCAACATATATATATATATATATATATATATAAACAGATAATATTCATAATTATCTCAATGACGCTTCAATCATAGAAGTTACAACATCTCATCTCAAAAACAAGCAATCGCCCATACAATTATAATGCATGAAAATGTCATGATAGCAATCGCCCATACAATTACCATGCTATGCTTAATTATGACTAATGATTATGTCTATGCAGATTCCTAAGTATGAAAATGAATAATGCATGATACCACATCCAGGACCTTCACTCCCATGGTAATGTCATGAATGCATGAAACTTGAACAAAGTAATGGAAGTCCATAGTTTCATCTATAACCTTGAACAAGCACTAGAAGTCTCATCCAGCATACATCATTATCATAGAAGAATTCTCATCCTTCCCGGGTAGTGAAGTCTCATTAACTACACAGTTATCGATAATGAACAAGGAATTTTGTCCTTTCATACTTCACTATATTAGGAATGGTACTAAGCACCTTACCTGATATAGAATACTCACTTTTATGGGGCCAAACAAAGTAAAGAGGATATTACTCACCTCCTTACTGCACAACATAGAGAGGATATTACTCACCACTCTATTATTCTTAACAATACAAAGAGGATATTATAAACCTAAAAGTATTTCACATACAATAGAGTTGGGTATTTCTCACCAATCTATTGTACAAACACATAGAAAGGATATTACTCACCAATCTATGCTTCACAAACATCTTATATAAAACAATTGCTAATTACTTCTCATAACTAGTTTCACAATTGATTTATATGCATTCCAAGTTCATTTCACAACACCTCATCAAATACTTATAAAAGTACTTCAATACTCTTAAAAGAGCAAACATAAATAATTCCCACACTTAGGGAAACTCATTTCCTCAAATCCAACTTGATACACTATAAGTGTATATAAATATGTCTAAATATCCCACATAATTAGCATCACGAATCTATATGATTCAAAACATCCACTCTTCATTAAATACTCCTACTAGAGTCTTATCACTCCTTAAGAGACATAAAAGAAGAAAACTACGCCACTGGAATGATCCAGAGTATCAAACACAACTCATAGTTGTTCTCTGGCACTAACGTTGTGGCATTCCCTGTTCCACGTTGCGACGCCTAAGCCTCGAGTTCAAATACTGGCAGGAAAAACTACCCACATTGTGGCATAAACATTTAACATTGTGGAGCACGTCCCTTATTCTTCCCAATGTTCCGACATTCAAAGTCCAATGTTGCGGCGTTCAACATGTTCTTCCCAACGTTACAGCATTCAAAGTCCAACGTTATAGCATTCAAAGTCCAATGTTGCGGCGTTCAATATGTTCTTCCCAACGTTGCGACATTTAAAGTCCAATGTTGCAGCGTTCAATAGCAGAACTTATTCTGCATATACGAGTTTTGTTCTATTTGGATCTAAACCCAAAATCCATTTTCAAGTGATTTCCAACCTCTGATAAAGTCCAACTATACATATTAACTCTCAAACAACTTCAATTTCACTTAAATCAACATTTACGAATCAAAATCTCAGACTTCACCAAAACCCCCAAAAATGACCTAGAATGGGAATTAAGGCTCCAAATGATGAAAAATTCATCCTAACACATTAACAATTCAGTTTCTAACTCAACCATACTAACCACATCAAGATTCAACTTATAAATCATCAAATCACCTCTCAAACCATCATTTCCTCTTCAAACTTCTCTTAAAACAAAAGAAAAGAATGAAACAAGCAAGCAAACAAATTTCCCCCTACCTCAAGATCAAGAAGATAGAGATGAAGCCAAGGATAGGCCATGGAAGATCCAAGCTCTCCTTTCCTCTTTCCTTTTCCTCTTCTTCTCTTCCTCTTCAATTTCTCTTTTCTTCCTTTTCTCTTCTCTCCTTTACATTTTCTATCTCTCTGTTTCTGCCTCCCAAAATAGTCCCACCCGTGGGATATTTCTCAAGAAGAGAAGTCTATTTAGACTTCTCTTAGTTGGGTACCAAAACCCCAATCTGCTAAGAACACTCAAATTCAACAGAATCCAGTTTCGTAACTACCAACAGATTCAAAATAAATCTTGAGATTCATTAAAAATTCTGTTTCACCAAAAATTGATATTTTCATATCGGCTAGGGTCAATTCGCACTAAAACACACAACTAGTATGCTTAAAAATGCCAAACTAACTCTGAAAATTCTCAAACATTAACTGTAGCACAGTTTCCCCATTTATGACTTGGAATCAAACTCTCCACATTTATTTCCACTAACTAACAATTGCCATGCTATGCTTAATTATGACTAATGATTATGTCTATGCATTCCTAAGTATGAAAATGAATAATGCATGATACCACATCCAGGACCTTCACTCCCATGGTAATGTCATGAATGCATGAAACTTGAACAAAGTAATGGAAATCCATAGTTTCATCCATAACCTTGAACAAGCACTGGAAGTCTTATCCAAAGATACATCATTACCACAGAGGAAGTTTCATCCCCCCTGGTAGTGAAGTCTCATCAACTACATGATTATCGATAATGAACAAGGAATTTTATCCTTTCATACTTCACTATATTAGGAAGGGTACTAAGCGCCTTACCTGATAATAGAACACTCACTTTCAAGGGGCCAAACAAAGTAAAGAGGATATTACTCACCACCTTACTTCACAACATAGAGAGGATATTACTCACCAATCTATGATTCATAACAATACAAAGAGGATATTATAAACCTTAAGATATTTCACACACAATAGAGTTGGATATTTCTCACCAATCTATTGTACAAACACATAGAAAGGATATTACTCACTAATCTATGCTTCACAAACATCTCATGTAAAACAATTACTAATTACTTCTCATAACTAGTTTCACAATTGATTTATATGCATTCCAAGTTCATTTCACAACACCTCATCAAATACTTATAAAAGTACTTCAATACTCTTAAAAGAGCAAACATGAATAATTCCCACACTTAGGAAACTCATTTCCTCAAATCCAACTTGATACACTATAAGTGTATATAAACATGTCTAATTATCCCACATAATTAGCATCACAAATCTATATGATTCAAAACATCTACTCTTATTAAATACTCCTAATAGAGTCTTATCACTCCTTAAGAGTCATAAAAGAAGAAAACTACACCACTGGAATGATCCAGAGTATCAAACACAACTCATAATTGTCCCTTGGCACTAACGTTGCGGCGTCCCCTGTTCCACATTGCGGCGCCCAAGCCACGGGTTCAAATACTGGCAGGAAAAACTGCCAACGTTGCGGCGTAAACATTCAACATTGCGATGCACGTCCCTTGTTCTTTCCAATGTTGCAGCATTCAACATGTTTTACCCAACATTGCATCATTCAAAGTCCAGCATTGCAGCATTCAACAGCAGAACTCATTCTGCATATACGAGTTTTATTCCATTTGGAACTAAACCCTCTTCCAATCACTAAAAATCTGTTTTAAAGTGATTTCCAACCTTTAATGAGGTCCAACTACACATATTAACTCTCAAACAACATCAATTTCACTTAAATCAACATTTATGAATCAAAATCTCAAACTTGACTAAAACCCCAAAAATGACCTAGAATGGGAATTAAGGCTCCAAATGATGAAAAATTCATCCTAACACATCAACAATTCAGTTTCTAACTCAACCATACTAACCACATCAAGATTCAACTTATAAATCATCAAATCACCACTCAAACCATCATTTCCTCTTCAAACTTCTCTTAAAACAAAAGAAAAGAATGAAACAAGCAAGCAAATAGATTTTCCCCTACCTCAAGATCAAGAAGATGGAGATGAAGCCAAGGATAAGCCATGGAAGATGCAAGCTCTCCTTTCCTCTTTCCCTTTTCCTTTTCTTCTCTTCCTCTTCGGTTTCTCTCTTCTTTCCTTTACGTTTTCTGTCTCTCTATTTCTACCTCCCAAAATAGTCCCACCTGTGGGATATTTATCAAGAAGGGAAGTCTATTTAGACTTCTCTTAGTTGGGTACCAAAACCCCAATATGCTAAGAACACTCAAATTCAACAGAATCCAGTTTCGTAACTACCAATAGATTCAAAATAAAATCCTGAGATTCATTAAAAATTTTGTTTCACCAAAATTGATATTTTCATATCAGCTAGGGGTCAATTTGGCACTAAAACACACAACCAGTATGCTTAAAAATGCAAAACTAACTCCAAAAATTCTCAAACTTTAACTGTAGTACAATTCCCCATTTATGACATGGAAACAAACTCTCCACATTTATTTCTACTAACTAAGTAGTTTAAGCCACTTTTGGAGCAAATAAAAGCTATATTTTTCATATAGTGTTACAGCAAAGTGCCTAAACGTGCTCAAAAAGTCACAAAACTACACAGACATGATAGGTAAGTATTAGGCTACCTCTATAACCATATAAAAGCCGAACAAGACTTTCTAGGATATTACATTCTCCTCACCTTTTTAGAATTTTATCCCCAAAATTCATTCGCCGTCAACACTTAGTCTCTCATAACTAAGGTTTTCAAGATCTCCAACAGACATCACACTGGTCCCTCACTAGAACAATCCTCATTCTCCCAGTTCCCCTTGGTGGAATCATAGCTTCCTGTCCACACAGAATATTACATATTGATCTGCAGTCTCAACATCATGTAACCGTGTAACAGTAGCTACCAACATCCAACCTAAAGCAAATCATGCAATCCTTTTTCCAACATCTCAAACAAGAGACAAAGAAATGCATAACACACAGAGAAACTTCTACATGCTTAAGCATAGTCAGTCCATACCCCGGCTCAATAGGATGAACTACTCTGATACCAAAATGTAACAACTCAATATTTGCTACCCAAATATATCGTCATATAAGTGAATAACCCAATATTGACCCTGCTACTACCAAAATACATCCACGTCTAACCCATATCATTCATACATAATGAGTAAATATGGAGAGCCACGATAACAAAAGTTATATATATACATCACCGCCTCAAGGTATAATATTATACATAACTTGAAACCACGAAGCAAATATAAAACAATTACATAAGCTCACTTCAAAATAGCATCTATACTATGCTAATCCTCATACATCTTCTTCTTCCCTTTTGAAGGACTCGCACCTGGATTTACATGGCAACACAATCGGGGTGAGAAAACACATCTCAGTAGAAGTATTCCAATACTAGTATATATACCTCAACATATATATATATATATATATATAAACAGATAATATTCATAATTATCTCAATGACGCTTCAATCATAGAAGTTACAACATCTCATCTCAAAAACAAGCAATCGCCTATACAATTATAATGCATGAAAATGTCATGATAGCAATCGCCCATACAATTACCATGCTATGCTTAATTATGACTAATGATTATGTCTATGCAGATTCCTAAGTATGAAAATGAATAATGCATGATACCACATCCAGGACCTTCACTCCCATGGTAATGTCATGAATGCATGAAACTTGAACAAAGTAATGGAAGTCCATAGTTTCATCTATAACCTTGAACAAGCACTAGAAGTCTCATCCAGCATACATCATTATCATAGAAGAATTCTCATCCTTCCCGGGTAGTGAAGTCTCATTAACTACACGGTTATCGATAATGAACAAGGAATTTTGTCCTTTCATACTTCACTATATTAGGAATGGTACTAAGCACCTTACCTGATATAGAATACTCACTTTTATGGGGCCAAACAAAGTAAAGAGGATATTACTCACCTCCTTACTGCACAACATAGAGAGGATATTACTCACCACTCTATTATTCTTAACAATACAAAGAGGATATTATAAACCTAAAAGTATTTCACATACAATAGAGTTGGGTATTTCTCACCAATCTATTGTACAAACACATAGAAAGGATATTACTCACCAATCTATGCTTCACAAACATCTTATATAAAACAATTGCTAATTACTTCTCATAACTAGTTTCACAATTGATTTATATGCATTCCAAGTTCATTTCACAACACCTCATCAAATACTTATAAAAGTACTTCAATACTCTTAAAAGAGCAAACATAAATAATTCCCACACTTAGGGAAACTCATTTCCTCAAATCCAACTTGATACACTATAAGTGTATATAAATATGTCTAAATATCCCACATAATTAGCATCACGAATCTATATGATTCAAAACATCCACTCTTCATTAAATACTCCTACTAGAGTCTTATCACTCCTTAAGAGACATAAAAGAAGAAAACTACGCCACTGGAATGATCCAGAGTATCAAACACAACTCATAGTTGTTCTCTGGCACTAACGTTGTGGCATTCCCTGTTCCACGTTGCGACGCCTAAGCCTCGAGTTCAAATACTGGCAGGAAAAACTACCCACATTGTGGCATAAACATTTAACATTGTGGAGCACGTCCCTTATTCTTCCCAATGTTCCGACATTCAAAGTCCAATGTTGCGGCGTTCAACATGTTCTTCCCAACGTTACAGCATTCAAAGTCCAACGTTATAGCATTCAAAGTCCAATGTTGCGGCGTTCAATATGTTCTTCCCAACGTTATTTAAAGTCCAATGTTGCAGCGTTCAATAGCAGAACTTATTCTGCATATACGAGTTTTGTTCTATTTGGATCTAAACCCAAAATCCATTTTCAAGTGATTTCCAACCTCTGATAAAGTCCAACTATACATATTAACTCTCAAACAACTTCAATTTCACTTAAATCAACATTTACGAATCAAAATCTCAGACTTCACCAAAACCCCCAAAAATGACCTAGAATGGGAATTAAGGCTCCAAATGATGAAAAATTCATCCTAACACATTAACAATTCAGTTTCTAACTCAACCATACTAACCACATCAAGATTCAACTTATAAATCATCAAATCACCTCTCAAACCATCATTTCCTCTTCAAACTTCTCTTAAAACAAAAGAAAAGAATGAAACAAGCAAGCAAACAAATTTCCCCCTACCTCAAGATCAAGAAGATAGAGATGAAGCCAAGGATAGGCCATGGAAGATCCAAGCTCTCCTTTCCTCTTTCCCTTTTCCTCTTCTTCTCTTCCTCTTCAATTTCTCTTTTCTTCCTTTTCTCTTCTCTCCTTTACATTTTCTATCTCTCTGTTTCTGCCTCCCAAAATAGTCCCACCCGTGGGATATTTCTCAAGAAGAGAAGTCTATTTAGACTTCTCTTAGTTGGGTACCAAAACCCCAATCTGCTAAGAACACTCAAATTCAACAGAATCCAGTTTCGTAACTACCAACAGATTCAAAATAAATCTTGAGATTCATTAAAAATTCTGTTTCACCAAAAATTGATATTTTCATATCAGCTAGGGGTCAATTCGGCACTAAAACACACAACTAGTATGCTTAAAAATGCCAAACTAACTCTGAAAATTCTCAAACATTAACTGTAGCACAGTTTCCCCATTTATGACTTGGAATCAAACTCTCCACATTTATTTCCACTAACTAACAATTGCCATGCTATGCTTAATTATGACTAATGATTATGTCTATGCAGATTCCTAAGTATGAAAATGAATAATGCATGATACCACATCCAGGACCTTCACTCCCATGGTAATGTCATGAATGCATGAAACTTGAACAAAGTAATGGAAATCCATAGTTTCATCCATAACCTTGAACAAGCACTTTGGAAGTCTTATCCAGCATACATCATTACCACAGAGGAAGTTTCATCCCCCCGGGTAGTGAAGTCTCATCAACTACATGATTATCGATAATGAACAAGGAATTTTATCCTTTCATACTTCACTATATTAGGAAGGGTACTAAGCGCCTTACCTGATAATAGAACACTCACTTTCAAGGGGCCAAACAAAGTAAAGAGGATATTACTCACCACCTTACTTCACAACATAGAGAGGATATTACTCACCAATCTATGATTCACAACAATACAAAGAGGATATTATAAACCTTAAGATATTTCACACACAATAGAGTTGGATATTTCTCACCAATCTATTGTACAAACACATAGAAAGGATATTACTCACTAATCTATGCTTCACAAACATCTCATGTAAAACAATTACTAATTACTTCTCATAACTAGTTTCACAATTGATTTATATGCATTCCAAGTTCATTTCACAACACCTCATCAAATACTTATAAAAGTACTTCAATACTCTTAAAAGAGCAAACATGAATAATTCCCACACTTAGGGAAACTCATTTCCTCAAATCCAACTTGATACACTATAAGTGTATATAAACATGTCTAATTATCCCACATAATTAGCATCACAAATCTATATGATTCAAAACATCTACTCTTATTAAATACTCCTAATAGAGTCTTATCACTCCTTAAGAGTCATAAAAGAAGAAAACTACACCACTGGAATGATCCAGAGTATCAAACACAACTCATAATTGTCCCTTGGCACTAACGTTGCGGCGTCCCCTGTTCCACATTGCGGCGCCCAAGCCACGGGTTCAAATACTGGCAGGAAAAACTGCCAACGTTGCGGCGTAAACATTCAACATTGCGATGCACGTCCCTTGTTCTTTCCAATGTTGCAGCATTCAACATGTTTTACCCAACATTGCATCATTCAAAGTCCAGCATTGCAGCATTCAACAGCAGAACTCATTCTGCATATACGAGTTTTATTCCATTTGGAACTAAACCCTCTTCCAATCACTAAAAATCTGTTTTAAAGTGATTTCCAACCTTTAATGAGGTCCAACTACACATATTAACTCTCAAACAACATCAATTTCACTTAAATCAACATTTATGAATCAAAATCTCAAACTTGACTAAAACCCCAAAAATGACCTAGAATGGGAATTAAGGCTCCAAATGATGAAAAATTCATCCTAACACATCAACAATTCAGGTTTCTAACTCAACCATACTAACCACATCAAGATTCAACTTATAAATCATCAAATCACCACTCAAACCATCATTTCCTCTTCAAACTTCTCTTAAAACAAAAGAAAAGAATGAAACAAGCAAGCAAATAGATTTTCCCCTACCTCAAGATCAAGAAGATGGAGATGAAGCCAAGGATAAGCCATGGAAGATGCAAGCTCTCCTTTCCTCTTTCCCTTTTCCTTTTCTTCTCTTCCTCTTCGGTTTCTCTCTTCTTTCCTTTACGTTTTCTGTCTCTCTATTTCTACCTCCCAAAATAGTCCCACCTGTGGGATATTTATCAAGAAGGGAAGTCTATTTAGACTTCTCTTAGTTGGGTACCAAAACCCCAATATGCTAAGAACACTCAAATTCAACAGAATCCAGTTTCGTAACTACCAATAGATTCAAAATAAAATCCTGAGATTCATTAAAAATTTTGTTTCACCAAAATTGATATTTTCATATCAGCTAGGGGTCAATTTGGCACTAAAACACACAACCAGTATGCTTAAAAATGCAAAACTAACTCCAAAAATTCTCAAACTTTAACTGTAGTACAATTCCCCCATTTATGACATGGAAACAAACTCTCCACATTTATTTCTACTAACTAAGTAGTTTAAGCCACTTTTGGAGCAAATAAAAGCTATATTTTTCATATAGTGTTACAGCAAAGTGCCTAAACGTGCTCAAAAAGTCACAAAACTACACAGACATGATAGGTAAGTATTAGGCTACCTCTATAACCATATAAAAGCCGAACAAGACTTTCTAGGATATTACATTCTCCTCACCTTTTTAGAATTTTATCCCCAAAATTCATTCGCCGTCAACACTTAGTCTCTCATAACTAAGGTTTTCAAGATCTCCAACAGACATCACACTGGTCCCTCACTAGAACAATCCTCATTCTCCCAGTTCCCCTTGGTGGAATCATAGCTTCCTGTCCACACAGAATATTACATATTGATCTGCAGTCTCAACATCATGTAACCGTGTAACAGTAGCTACCAACATCCAACCTAAAGCAAATCATGCAATCCTTTTTCCAACATCTCAAACAAGAGACAAAGAAATGCATAACACACAGAGAAACTTCTACATGCTTAAGCATAGTCAGTCCATACCCCGGCTCAATAGGATGAACTACTCTGATACCAAAATGTAACAACTCAATATTTGCTACCCAAATATATCGTCATATAAGTGAATAACCCAATATTGACCCTGCTACTACCAAAATACATCCACGTCTAACCCATATCATTCATACATAATGAGTAAATATGGAGAGCCACGATAACAAAAGTTATATATATACATCACCGCCTCAAGGTATAATATTATACATAACTTGAAACCACGAAGCAAATATAAAACAATTACATAAGCTCACTTCAAAATAGCATCTATACTATGCTAATCCTCATACATCTTCTTCTTCCCTTTTGAAGGACTCGCACCTGGATTTACATGGCAACACAATCGGGTGAGAAAACACATCTCATAGAAGTATTCCAATACTAGTATATATACCTCAACATATATATATATATATATATATATATAAACAGATAATATTCATAATTATCTCAATGACGCTTCAATCATAGAAGTTACAACATCTCATCTCAAAAACAAGCAATCGCTTATACAATTATAATGCATGAAAATGTCATGATAGCAATCATCCATACAATTACCATGCTATGCTTAATTATGACTAATGATTATGTCTATGCAGATTCCTAAGTATGAAAATGAATAATGCATGATACCACATCCAGGACCTTCACTCCCATGGTAATGTCATGAATGCATGAAACTTGAACAAAGTAATGGAAGTCCATAGTTTCATCTATAACCTTGAACAAGCACTAGAAGTCTCATCCAGCATACATCATTATCATAGAAGAATTCTCATCCTTCCCGGGTAGTGAAGTCTCATTAACTACACAGTTATCGATAATGAACAAGGAATTTTGTCCTTTCATACTTCACTATATTAGGAATGGTACTAAGCACCTTACCTGATATAGAATACTCACTTTTATGGGGCCAAACAAAGTAAAGAGGATATTACTCACCTCCTTACTTCACTACATAGAGAGGATATTACTCACCACTCTATTATTCTTAACAATACAAAGAGGATATTATAAACCTAAAAGTATTTCACATACAATAGAGTTGGGTATTTCTCACCAATCTATTGTACAAACACATAGAAAGGATATTACTCACCAATCTATGCTTCACAAACATCTTATATAAAACAATTGCTAATTACTTCTCATAACTAGTTTCACAATTGATTTATATGCATTCCAAGTTCATTTCACAACACCTCATCAAATACTTATAAAAGTACTTCAATACTCTTAAAAGAGCAAACATAAATAATTCCCACACTTAGGGAAACTCATTTCCTCAAATCCAACTTGATACACTATAAGTGTATATAAATATGTCTAAATATCCCACATAATTAGCATCACGAATCTATATGATTCAAAACATCCACTCTTCATTAAATACTCCTACTAGAGTCTTATCACTCCTTAAGAGACATAAAAGAAGAAAACTACGCCACTGGAATGATCCAGAGTATCAAACACAACTCATAGTTGTTCTCTGGCACTAACGTTGTGGCATTCCCTGTTCCACGTTGCGACGCCTAAGCCTCGAGTTCAAATACTGGCAGGAAAAACTACCCACATTGTGGCATAAACATTTAACATTGTGGAGCACGTCCCTTATTCTTCCCAATGTTCCGACATTCAAAGTCCAATGTTGCGGCGTTCAACATGTTCTTCCCAACGTTACAAAGATTCAAAGTCCAACGTTATAGCATTCAAAGTCCAATGTTGCGGCGTTCAATATGTTCTTCCCAACGTTGCGACATTTAAAGTCCAATGTTGCAGCGTTCAATAGCAGAACTTATTCTGCATATACGAGTTTTGTTCTATTTGGATCTAAACCCAAAATCCATTTTCAAGTGATTTCCAACCTCTGATAAAGTCCAACTATACATATTAACTCTCAAACAACTTCAATTTCACTTAAATCAACATTTACGAATCAAAATCTCGAGACTTCACCAAAACCCCAAAAATGACCTAGAATGGGAATTAAGGCTCCAAATGATGAAAAATTCATCCTAACACATTAACAATTCAGTTTCTAACTCAACCATACTAACCACATCAAGATTCAACTTATAAATCATCAAATCACCTCTCAAACCATCATTTCCTCTTCAAACTTCTCTTAAAACAAAAGAAAAGAATGAAACAAGCAAGCAAACAAATTTCCCCCTACCTCAAGATCAAGAAGATAGAGATGAAGCCAAGGATAGGCCATGGAAGATCCAAGCTCTCCTTTCCTCTTTCCCTTTTCCTCTTCTTCTCTTCCTCTTCAATTTCTCTTTTCTTCCTTTTCTCTTCTCTCCTTTACATTTTCTATCTCTCTGTTTCTGCCTCCCAAAATAGTCCCACCCGTGGGATATTTCTCAAGAAGAGAAGTCTATTTAGACTTCTCTTAGTTGGGTACCAAAACCCCAATCTGCTAAGAACACTCAAATTCAACAGAATCCAGTTTCGTAACTACCAACAGATTCAAAATAAATCTTGAGATTCATTAAAAATTCTGTTTCACCAAAAATTGATATTTTCATATCAGCTAGGGGTCAATTCGGCACTAAAACACACAACCAGTATGCTTAAAAATGCCAAACTAACTCTGAAAATTCTCAAACATTAACTGTAGCATAGTTTCCCCATTTATGACTTGGAATCAAACTCTCCACATTTATTTCCACTAACTAAGCAGTTTAAGCCACTTCTGGAGCAAATAAAAGCTATATTTCTCACATAGTGTTACAGCAAAGTGTCTAAATGTGCTCAGAAAGTCACAAAACTACACAAACATGTTAGGTAAGTATTAAGCTACCTCTGTAACCATATACAAGCCTAACATGACTTTCTAGGATATTACATATGGTACTTGGGACCCCTTCCTTGGTACAAGCTAGCAAGCAAGCTTCTTAAGTTATGCCAAGAAAACATTTTTTTTAACTAGCTAGATTACAACATGCCTTGAGATTGATCCATCACTCAAGTTGTGAATGCTTATGTCTCTAAGGCATGTCAAAAGGTTTTTGATGATAACAAAAGCAAAAGAGAAGATCAAGCGCAAAAGGAAAAATCAAGATCAAAAAAAGAAGACAGAAGGTTTATTTAGACTTAGGATATTAATGTTAAATGCTCTCAAGATTTCTCAAATGGTTTTTCAATATGTGATTTCAAAATAAATGGAAAATTTCAAAGTTAAACATGGCTTTCAATAAAACTTGAGTTTCAACTTTAAATCTAACACTCTTAAAAGGATTTATGTTTAATCAAGTATCTTGAGGTGTTGGAAATGACTTACAAGCGTTATTGGACTTGAAAAATGTGTTCAAAGGCCAATGTAATCGATTACATAATGTTTGTAATCGATTACACATCAAACGAAGGCATGTAATCGATTACATTGTAAATGTAATCGATTACAAAGCAAAATCGAGGCCATGTAATCGATTACACAAGATATGTAATCGATTACACAAAGCCCAGAAAGGTAAAGAACACGTTCGACGAGTTATGTAATCGATTACATTGATGTTGTAATCGATTACAAACAAAGCCAGAAGCCATGTAATCGATTACACTAATAATGTAATCAATTACACAAAACCCAGAAACTCAAAGAACACGTTCGACGAGCCATGTAATCGATTACATGGATATTGTAATCGATTACACAGTAAGTCAGAAGTCATGTAATCGATTACATGGGCATTGTAATCGATTACAAGAAAAGTCAGAAGCCATGTAATTGATTACACCAATAATGTAATCGATTACATAGAGCCCAGAAAGTTCAGAAAACGTTGGAACAACAATGTAATCGATTACTGATCCAGTGTAATCGATTACACAAACTCTACAAATGATCAACGGCTATATTAAATGCATTAAATGCATGCCCAACTACCTCCAACGGCTCCATTTATTGAGAAACTTATAAATACCAAAGTTGGGTCTTTATTTGAGGTTGACCTTGAACCAAAAACTGATCATCAATACTTCAAAACATGAATCAATCCTTAAATTCATTCCTTGCTCTGTTTTCTGATTAAAAACATGAAAAATCTTTGAGAGCATATTAGAGCTTCAATTTGTAAACACTTGCTCTAGAGAGAGTTTCTTCTATTTCAATCTTATACATTCTGATTAGTGAGGGTGAGGTATCCCTCAAGTATTGTAAGGGTGAGGTATCCCTTGGAAAATAGAGGCTCAAGCTTTTGGGTGAGGTATCCTATATTGTTGAGTGCTCAAGGTTGTAGTGGTTTTTCAAGCACCCATTGAAGCTTGAAGATATAGTGGAAAATCTCAAGGTGTTGCTTGGGGACTGGACGTAGATCACAAGTGGAGTGGTGATCGAACCAGGATAAACGACTGTGTTTGTTTTCTCTAAACCCTCCTCTGTTTATTTCTGTACACTGTTTCATTGGTTTGCTTGGATATTATCTTCTTGGCTGTTACGGTTATAAGTAAAAGTCTTTATCTAATCTATCTAATTATTTCTAGCCATTCAATAGCTTCAACGAAAATTGATTGTCAAACGATTTTGCGAAAGATTTGTGAACTTATTTTTAACTACTCAATTCACCCCCCCTCTTGAGTATTGAGGCCACTTGGTAACAAGTGGTATCAGAGCTAGACTCTTGTATAAAGAGCTTAGCACTTCAAGAGAAGTGATGGCTTCAAATGGTTTTTCAAATGAAGGTTCTTCTATAAATAGACCTCCTTATTTCAATGGGGATGGTTATGCCTATTGGAAAGAAAGGATGAAAATTTTTATTGAAGCTATTGACTTAGATGTGTGGGGCGCAGCTTGAAAATGGTGCTTTTGTCCCTACACAAACTAAGGATGGTGTGACAATTAATACACCTAGAAGTGATTGGACCGATGATGATAAAAGAAGGTTCAATATAATTTGAGAGCCAAGAACATCATCACCACATCTTTGGGGTATGATGAATTCTTTAGGATGTCAAATTGTAAGACCGCAAAAGAAATGTGGGATACCCTACAAGTAACTCATGAAGGTACTAGTGAGGTAAAAAGATCTCGAATAAACACTCTTACTCATGAATATGAATTGTTTAGAATGAATCAAGGTGAGAGTATTCAAGATATGCAAAAGAGATTTACTCATATTGTTAATCATCTCATCTCATTGGGAAAGACATTTCCTAATGAGGATCTTATTAACAAAGTCTTGAGATGTCTAAGCAGGAATTGGCAACCCAAGGTAACGGCGATTGCGGAATCAAGAGATTTATCAACCATGTCTCTAGCCACCCTATTCGGAAAACTTCAAGAGCATGAGCTGGAACTAAATAGGCTCAATCAAAATGAAGAACATGACAAAAAGAAGAAGGGAATTGCACTCAAGGCTACCTCTTCCATACTTGAAGATGATGATGAAGATGGTGAAGAGGATGGTGAAAATATTGAGCTAAGTGAGGAGAATCTTAGTCTCCTTGTGAGAAAATTCGGAAGATTCTTGAAGAAAAAGGGATTTCAAAGAAGACCACCGTTTCCTCAAAAGAAAGCATATCACAAAGGAGAAGGATCCTCCACTCCTCCAAAATGCTATGAATGCGGAAAATCGGGGCACATGAAAATGGAGTGTCCTATATATCTCAAGAAGACGGAGAAGTTTGAGAAAAGACCCTCCAAGGAAAAGAAAGGAAGAAGAGCATATATAGCTTGGGAGGACAATGACTTAAGCTCTTCCGACGATTCAAAAAATGAAAAAATCCATCTTTGCCTCATGGCTCAAGGAGAAGAAAGTGGAGAAAGCGACACCGAGGTAACCTCTTCTAACCTAGAACCTCCACCTTCTTATGATGAATTGCAAGATGCCTTTCAAGAATTGCATGATGAATCTTTGAGGCTCACAAAAATGATTTTGTCTTCCAATAAAACAATCTCCCTATTGACAAAGAAAGTTTCTACTTTAACCAAGGAAATAAATGAACTTAAAATTGAAAATGAGACTTTAGGACTCATAGATGCTAATTCATCATGCATGATTTGTTCCTCACATGATAATGCATCCATATCATTACCTTGTTTATCATGCAAAGCCTTTGAAAAAGAAATTGAAGACTTGAACAACACTCTTGCGAAATTCACTTTTGGAAGAGACAACTTGAATGTGTTGTTAGGGAGACAAAAATGTGTTTTCCAAAAAGTCAGTTTGGGATTTAATCCAAACAACCATCAAAAGTCTTATAAGAACTTTTTTGTTTCCTCAAAAACTTCAAGTAGTCCCTTTGTTAAATGTTTTCATTGTGGTAGGAAAGGGCATAGTGCATCCACTTGCAATGTTAGAAAGAACATAAACACCAAGGTTGGAATCAAAAGGGTTTGGGTCCCTAAAGGCACCATACCTAATTCTAACACACAAGGACCCAAAACAATTTGGGTACCAAAAGTTAAATCTTGAATGTGTGTTGTAGGTGTGCTTGAAGACCAAGAGCTCAAGTTGGTATCTTGATAGTGGTTGCTCCAAGCACATGACCGGTGATGGCTCCAAGTTCTCCTCCCTTACACACAAGAAACATGGTCATGTCACATATAGTGACAACAACAAAGGGAAGATTCTTGGAATTGGCAAAGTTGGTAAGATCCCTTCATCATCTATTGATAATGTTTTACTTGTTGAAGGACTTAAACATAATTTGCTTAGTATTAGTCAATTGTGTGATAAAGGCAATAGAGTTATATTTGATTCCTCTTGTTGTATAATTGAGGGAAAGGATGATAAGCAAGTTAAGTTTGTTGGTCATAGGGTCAATAACATATATATGATTAGTCTTGATGATATTTCCTCAAATGATGCTAAATGCTTTATGAGTAGAGAAAATGATTCATGGTTATGGCATAGAAGAATTGCTCACATTCACATGGATCACTTAAACAAATTGGTCTCTAAAGAACTAGTAATTGGTCTTCCAAAGCTCAAATTTGAAAAAGACAAACTTTGTGATGCATGTCAAAAGGGAAAACAAGTAAAGGTCTCTTTCAAAGCTAAAAACATAGTTTCAACTTCTAGACCTTTACAACTTTTGCACATGGATCTTTTTGGACCCTTTAGAACTATGAGCTTTGGTGGGAATTACTATGCATTAGTGATTGTGGATGATTTTTCTAGATTTACATGGACATTATTCTTGGCCCACAAAAATGATGCTTTTCAATCATTTAGAAAACTTGCCAAAGTTATCCAAAACGAAAAAGGTTTTTGTATTGCATCCATAAGAAGTGATCATGGTGGTGAATTTGAAAATCATGAATTTGAAACTTTTTGTGATGAACATGGCATTGAGCATAATTTTTCTGCCCCTAGAACACCACAATAAAATGGTGTTGTAGAAAGGAAAAATCGATCTTTAGAAGAAATGGCAAGAACTATGCTCAATGAGGCCAATCTTCCTAAGTACTTTTGGGCGGATGCGGTTAACACCGCTTGTTATGTTATGAATAGAGCCCTAATAAGGCCAATTTTAAAGAAAACCCCATATGAATTGTACAAAGGAAGGAAACCTAAAGTGTCACATTTTCATGTCTTTGGATGTAAATGCTTTGTGTTGAATAATGGAAAAGATAACTTGGGAAAGTTTGATGCAAAATCTGATGAGGGAATATTCATTGGTTATTCTATTCATAGCAAGGCCTTTAGAGTCTATAATAAACGAACTATGACCATAGAAGAGTCCATACATGTTGCATTTGATGAAACTAACCCAAATGAGTCGAGAAAGGAGCTTGTTGATAATGTTGCAGAAATCTTGGAAAAGACGCACTTGGAAAATCAAGAGAAAAAGCCCAAGAAGGAAGAAAAGAGACCCCTTGATCATACATGGCAAGAAGATTTAGAAATCTTAGATCTACCCAAGGAATGGAGGACTTCAAGATATCATCCTCTCGACAAGGTGATAGGTGATGTATCAAAAGGGGTAATCACTCGAAACTCACTTAGAGATGCATGTAATCATCTAGCCTTTGTCTCTCAAGTTAAACCTAAAGACATAAATGAGGCCATTAATGATGAGCATTGGATCTTGGCCATGCAAGAAGAACTAAACCAATTTGAGAGAAATCAAGTGTGGGAATTAGTTCCAAGGCCCAATGATCATCCAATAATTGGCACCAAATGGGTCTTTAGGAACAAACTCGATGAAACGGGCCTAATAATAAGAAATAAAGCTAGGCTTGTAGCTAAAGGATATAATCAAGAAGAAGGCATAGACTATGAAGAAACTTATGCTCCCGTAGCTAGGTTAGAGGCCATTAGAATGCTACTTGCATATGCTTGCATCATGGATTTCAAACTCTATCAAATGGATGTCAAAAGTGCCTTTTTAAATGGTTTTATACAAGAAGAGGTGTATGTAGAACAACCTCCTGGTTTTGAGGACTTTGAAATGCCCAACCATGTTTTTAAATTGAAAAAGGCCTTGTATGGCTTGAAACAAGCTCCTAGAGCTTGGTATGAAAGGTTGAGCAAATTTCTTTTAGAAAAAGGCTTTTCTAGAGGTAAAGTTGACACCACTCTTTTCATAAAACACAAAAAATGCATGACATTCTCCTAGTTCAAATCTATGTTGATGACATTATATTTCGAGCTACTAACAACTCTCTTTGTAAAGAATTTTCAAATATTATGCAAAGTGAGTTTGAGATGTCCATGATGGGTGAGCTCAACTTCTTCCTTGGTCTACAAATCAAGCAAACAAGAGAAGGAACATTTATAAGCCAATCCAAGTATTGCAAGGAGCTGCTCAAGAAGTTTGGAATGGACAATGCCAAGCATATGGCTACTCCTATGGGCACCTCTTGCTATTTGGACAAGGATGAAGGAGGTAAATCGGTAGAAATTACAAAATATAGAGGTATGATTGGCTCACTCCTTTATCTCACTGCAAGTAGGCCTGATATAATGTTTAGTGTATGCATGTGTGCTAGATATCAAGCTAATCCTAAGGAATCACACCTAAGTGCTGTTAAGAGAATAATGAAATATCTAATAGGCACATCACAAATGGGTTTATGGTACCCTAAGGGTGCCTCATGTAGTCTTATTGGGTACTCCGATTCGATTTTGCTGGATGCAAAATGGATCGAAAAAGAGCACTAGTGGGACATGCCACTTGCTTGAAGCTCACTAGTTTCTTGGCACAAGAAGAAACAAAATAGTGTCGCATTGTCCACAAATTGTTTAATATGTTGCGGTGGGAGTTCTTGTGTGCTCAAGTCTTTGGATGAAACAAACTCTTGGACTATGGTCTTGAGCTTGATCACATTCCCATAAAATGTGATAATACTAGTGCAATTAACTTGTCAAAAAATCCCATTTTGCATTCTAGAACTAAGCATATTGAAATAAGACATCATTTCATTAGAGATCATATTCAAAGGGGTGATTGCATACTTGAATTTGTTGAAACAACTAAGCAATTAGCTGATATTTTCACCAAACCCCTAGCAAAAGAAGCATTTTTCTACATTAGAAATGAACTGGATATATTGGACCATTCATGCATAAATTAGATATTTGCTTTGCATAATCCTAAAACAAATGCCTAAGCTTGCGTTTTTCTAAGATAATTATGCCACATTGCTGCACAATCTCTGAATTTTCATTATATATTTGAATCCCATACTAACTTGAGCGTCGGAGGTTTCCCCTAAGTTGTTTTGCAGGTGTTCCCTCGTGACCAAGACTCCCAAGCAATTAATATCCTCAACAAAAATGGTGAAACTCTTAGTAAAAATGGTAATTTCAATCAATTATATGAATTGAATCATAACATGATTTGATTATATGTTTAAATGATGATTTGAATTGATTTAAGTTGCTTTAAAACTGATTTGGATGGATTAAAATTGATTATATGCTGTTTGGAACGCAAAATCTGAGTTAAAGAGTGCTGGTAATCGATTACAATGCCTTTGTAATTGATTACACAGGTTCTGTCACGCATGTAATCGATTACACACATTTTGTAATCGATTACAACCAACTCGAACTCAGGTAATCGATTGCATCAATTATGTAATCGATTACAAGGTTCCAGAAAGCATGTAATCGATTACACAAAAATGTAATCGATTACATACCCACTTGAGAATGCATGTAATCGATTACACACTCAATGTAATCGATTACACACCGCTTTTAAAAGGTTTCGACGACGCACAGAAAGCTCATTTCTTCTTGGAACCTGTTCATCTTTTTCGTTCTCTCCTTCTCGCTCCCACGCACCTCAAATCTCAAAATCTCTCTTTTCTCACTCAAATCTCCATCAAAACCCGTCATTTCACCTCTCTCAATCTCGGAAAACCCCTCTCCACATAGCCCATCATTCAAAATCCCCTCACATCCCTCATCCAAATCTCCCCATCTTCTCTCACGAACCCCATCTCCATTTCTCTCGCCCTAATCTCATCCCTCTCTCATCCCCAATCATTAATCACTCATCCTTTGCTTCTCCTTCTCATCAATGGCTGAATCCTCTCATCGCTCGAAGCGCCCAAGAACAGGGACTAGCCGTTGGAGGGTCCTCTAGTGGCTCTTCACGTAATATATCTGGCCTGGACCTCACGAGGCACTTCTCCACTGTGAAGAAAGCTGAGTTGTTCGGAAGAACTTCCAGCTTCGCAAAATCATCTCTCCCAGGTATCTTCCCATCACCTTCTGCGAGAGTGAACCTTTAGAGAGCTTTAGGACAATAGAAAACTTAGGCTTCTTTGGGATTCCCGAGCATAGAGAAGGCCATCTACCCTAACCTTGTGCGAGTCTTTTATGCGAACCCGAAGGTTGAGGATAATTGCATAATCTCCTCGAAGTGAAAAAGCAACAAATCGGGTTAACAATGGCAGAGTGGTATAGGCTTACAAAGCTCACTCGATGGAGCACGCTTACGTGGAAATGCCAAAGTCCGGGGGCATGAGTTTGAGCATAAGGTCTGCTTCTTCTCTCTTTGATTAGGACTGCTACCACCTCCCCGGTGATCCTAAACGAAGAATAATGGCCACTTGGTCTCACTATGGAAAACAGGGTTCTCCACTACCTCTTGGTTCGTGGATTGATTCCCGCAGGAGGAATTACTCCCAAGTCCTCAAGGATGATGTAGTGGCATTATGGGCAATGACCACAGGGCACCCAATAAACTGGGGATACTACATTCTAGAGCATATGCTGGACGTCAAGAAAAAGAAGAACTCTGTTCTCCCCTTCGCCATGTTGGTCACCACAATCCTTGAGTACTGTCGTATTTCGCTGGCTGAAGAGTCCAAGGACACCAGCTTGAAGGGACCCCAATCAATTGGGTTGCATACTCTGAAGAAGCTTCAGCTCTATAAGATGGATGATAGGTGGCATTACATTACTCATGGCACGTTTGGTCATATCCATCACGATCCAAATAGTGATGATGAGGAGGCTGAGTACCCTGCCTCTGCTCTTGCTCCAGCTTCTCTTGATCTTCTGCTCCAAGAAATGCACAACCTGAGCGCCAACGTAAACACACGCATGGATCATATAGAGCAAAAGATTGACCATCTTGAGCTGAGGATGGACTACTCGGACCGGAGCTTAGCTCCATTCGATCCCTCCTAAGTGGACCTCCTATTCCTGAGTGTCCTGCTGCTGCTGCGACCTCCCACATCCTCTGCCCCTCCGGTTCCCCTATCCTTCGCTGGTCCATCTGGAGTTCCTGCTGATGATGAGGAGCTTCTGGACTCTGACGACGATCTTATGCCCAGCGATGATAACATTGATCTAGGAGACTCTGCTGCGGATCCAGAGGGTGAAGTTTTTTGTGACAGCGAGGACACTGATAGTGATCATGGCCTATTGCCTTGATATTTTTTTCTTGTATTGATGACCACCTTGTACTTATTTTGTTTTGACTCTGAGTATATAAAATTGGTATACCTTTATGGTTATATTTTGATTATTGCCTACTGGTTGTGATACGTTTCTTTGTACATGCTGATTATTCATACATGAACTTGTTTTCACGTTGAATGTTTGGCTTTTGGAATATTGATTAGACTGATTAATCTTTGTGGATTTTCTATTATGGCAAAAATTTGAGAATCATGAAATATAGCTGTCATGCTGTCTATTTTTTCTTAAATGCTTATGTCTTTTTGATAATGCCAACGGGGGAGAAAATGAGGAAAAATGAAAATGAAATGAAATGTAATTATGAAGTGTAATTAATGGTTGCATGAGAAATTAAAGGTTGCATGAGTACGGGAGAGTTATTGACCTTTTAAGTTATTAAGCTTTTCATATGCAAAATCTAACCCAACATCATGCATAAACTCTGAGGGCAGCATTGTACCTAAATGACTATTATATACAAATGCAAAAACTCTTTCTTTTTCCTATGATCAGTTTGTCATCATCAAAAAGGGGGAGAATGTGAATGCTTATGTCTCTAAGGCATGTCAAAAGGTTTTTGATGATAACAAAAGCAAAAGAGAAGATCAAGCGCAAAAGAAAAAATCAAGATCAAAGAAAGAAGACAGAAGGTTTATTTAGACTTAGGATATTAATGTTAAATGCTCTCAAGATTTCTCAAATGGTTTTTCAATATGTGATTTCAAAATAAATGGGAAATTTTAAAGTTAAACATGGCTTTCAATAAAACTTGAGTTTCAACTTTAAATCTAACACTCTTAAAAGGATTTATGTTTAATCAAGTATCTTGAGGTGTTGGAAATGACTTACAAGCGTTATTGGACTTGAAAAATGTGTTCAAAGGCCAATGTAATCGATTACATAATGTTTGTAATCGATTACACATCAAACAGAAGGCATGTAATCGATTACATTGTAAATGTAATCGATTACAAGCAAGTCAAAGGCCATGTAATCGATTACACAAAGCCCAGAAAGGCAAAGAACACGTTCGACGAGTCATGTAATCGATTACATTGATGTTGTAATCGATTACAAACAAAGTCAGAAGCCATGTAATCGATTACACCAATAATGTAATCGATTACACAAAACCCAGAAACTCAAAAACACGTTCGACGAGTCATGTAATCGATTACATGGATATTGTAATCGATTACACAAACGAAGTCGAAGTCATGTAATCGATTACATGGGCATTGTAATCGATTACAAGCAAAGTCGAAGCCATGTAATCGATTACACCAATAATGTAATCGATTACACACGAGCCCGAAAAGTTCAAAAACGTTGGAACAACAATGTAATCGATTACTGATCCGTAATCGATTACACAAACTCGACAGCGTCCAACGGCTATATTAAATGCATTAAATGCATGCCCAACTACCTCCAACGGCTCCATTTATTGAGAAACTTATAAATACCAAAGTTGGGTCTTTATTTGAGGTTGATCTTGAACCAAAAACTGATCATCAATACTTCAAAACGTGAATCAATCCTTAAATTCATTCCTTGCTCTGTTTTCTGATTATAAACGTGAAAAATCTTTGAGAGCATATTAGAGCTTCAATTTGTAAACACTTGCTCTAGAGAGAGTTTCTTCTATTTTAATCTTATACATTCTGATTAGTGAGGGTGAGGTATCCCTCAAGTATTGTAAGGGTGAGGTATCCCTTGGAAAATAGAGGCTCAAGCTTTTGGGTGAGGTATCCTATATTGTTGAGTGCTCAAGGTTGTAGTGGTTTTTCAAGCACCCATTGAAACTTGAAGATATAGTGGAAAATCTCAAGGTGTTGCTTGGGGACTGGACATAGATCACAAGTGGAGTGGTGATCGAACCAGGATAAATGACTGTGTTTGTTTTCTCTAAACCCTCCTCTGTTTATTTCTGTACACTGTTTCATTGGTTTGCTTGGATATTATCTTCTTGGTACATTACGGTTATAAGTAAAAGTATTTATCTCATCTATCTAATTATTTCTAACCATTCAATAGCTTCAACGAAAATTGATTGTCAAACGATTTGTGAAAGATTTGTGAACTTATTTTTAACTACTCAATTCACCCCCCTCTTGAGTATTGAGGCCACTTGGTAACACAAGTCAGCTTATCAATGAAATTCTAGGCTAACCATGGATCGAGTTGTGTTCAGCCCATAATTTCTAATGAAGTAATAAAGAGAACATGGTCAAACACTTTGGTCTGCAGGTTATGGATTTCATAAGTCTTGCCTACGTGTTTTGATTAAATTTTAAATGAACTTGATTATCTTTTTAGTAACTACATGAACTTGATTTTACAAACTTATTTTTGATTATTTATTTATGCTATTGATATGCCATTATTACTTTAATTGATTCCTCACTTACTTGATAATGTGGCCAAAAAATAAATCTCATAGGTGGAATTAAGTTGACTTAAAACCTATTATTTTCACTTTCTGTTAGTGGCTCTTAGATCCTTTTTTATAGAAATATTTTGATCTTGCAGTTGTGAGTGGTTAGTAATATCCATTCTGTCTTCATGAATTCCTGTGATATTAAAAAAATATTAAGTAAAATCTAATACTTGGTAAATTTGTTAATCGCTTAGCCAGTGGGAACTTGATTTCTAATTTCTTGGAAAGTTAGCATATACGTTTTTTGTTTTCTTTTCCTTCCATTAGAAATCTCAGCATTCAACTCACTGGGCTATCTTTTTGCTTAACTGCTAGGTGTGATATTATGTACTCAGTGCCAAGGTATTGGGGTTAACTATGTAGATCATTTCGATGGACAATTTAAAGTTGTAGTCCTGGTTCTATGGATGTGGAACAAGCATAGAGCTAGGAATTTGCTAAATGGTATTCATTAATTTGTTTAGTATATATACCCACATTGAGGTAGCAATCTTATTGAAAATGTGAGAAAATGTCAAAGTGAAAAACTAATGTTTACTGAAAGAACACCAGAGAGGTGACCGTTCTTGAGGGGGCAGAGTTCCTCTTGCTGAGGGATAATGCTCAAAGTTATGCTATTTTTCTTCTAATATAATGGCTTATGATGTCTACTATCTGCATTGTCTTGTTATACAATCATTTTTTATTTTTTTATTTTTTAAATATCTATGCTTGAAGCAGATTAAGAGAATTGCTTAAAGTGTTCATTATTTATATTGTATATAAAAGATAGGTTTTTTTGTAGTAGAAGGTTGGAATGACCCAGTTTCTTTTACAGAAGATGAATTTTATTGTATTATTGTTTTAATTTTTATCTTTATTTACAATTAGCCTAACACAATACTAGTAGTTCATAGTAAAGTGAAAAGATCACGATATGGGATGAAATTGTCTAACCACTATGTATAGTTTCTGGTATTTGTTCTGTATTCAAATCTTTTATTTTTATTTGTTATCAATTGCATGTTTAGAATATTAGACATGTGTCCATTTGGGCAGAATTCCATAAAACTACCCAACGTGATTGTCTTCAAGTAGAGTTTCAGTCTCAAAAGTGCTTTTCTGATGGATTCTATAATTATGTCTGATTATGAGAAATGGGTTCTCAAAAGTTTTCAATCCATATGATATTTAGCATCGGTTCTAAATATCATTAGTGTTCAGGATTTGATGGGTTGTAAAAAAGTAATTTTAGTTTTATTTGTAGTCTTACAGCACATCATAGTATTATCACACTTTACGATGCACTACAATTTAGCAGATAATTATATGTGAAGTTATAATTATAAATGACTCAATTTTTCTTTTTAGGAACCTGAATGTTTATCATTGGGCTTTTCGAAAGATATAGCCATGTGATTGTAGAAACACTTATATCCTATTGCCTTTAAAACTCATGACTTAATTACATATATATGTATATATAATATCAATTTTTTATATGTATATGTTTATATGTTTAATATACTATTTAATGTTGTCGTTGGTTTATCATATAGAAATAAGAGCAATTTTTTATCAGTTTAAGTGTGTGTCTGAATTTTTCATTCCTTTACGTAATATATGTATATGTTTCATTGGCTGCATGTTTATAGGCCTTACCCACTTACTGTAAGTACCATTTTCTAAATATCTACTACTCTCTCCATAAGGACTCTAAATATAATAAAGGCAGAGTAAGTCATTGTAAGATTACTATATTGCTTTCCCTTTTAATCATCTATTGTAGTCTTACTTATCTTTATCTTTTAAATATCTACTTTACCATTTTTATGTCAATTGTATATAAAGTTATGATGAATATAACACTACCTATATCTGTCCCTTGGTAATAACGCACGACATAAACATTGGCATAGGTAAAGCTATCTTGGTCCTTAGTCTGAATTTTTGCAACTGAAAGATTTTCCTGCCTTTGGAAGGTGTGCACTCACATTTAATTATATATCAATTTTTTCTCTCCGTGCTTACATGCAAATTGTTTAACATGTTAATATTAATGTCACCAAAGTTGGGTTATTTTTTATCAAATATTGTAGTTTATAGGATCTCATCAGTGAGCATATATTATTCACAGTGAATTATTTAACTAATGATCTGCAAGGATCATTAAAAGTGCAAATCATAAAGACATGTCAACTATCTCTCCCGTGCTGCACTTTCATTAAAAGTGCTCCTAGTTTTTAGATTTTTGTGACGAGTTTACTGTTTGAAAAGAACTATCCAAGTACGTACAATTTACATATGTGCAACCATACTATTTTGTTCTGTTTGCTATAGTTCTGATACACTACTTATATGTTATACTGTTATCTTTTCTCATATATCACCATTTAAATTTACACCATTGTATTAATTTTAAGATGTAATTTTATATTTTCCTTTCTAGTTATGCTCATGCATAAGTCTTGGATTAGTAAACCACGGAACACAATTGAATATGCAGTTGGGTTAAGCAAATTTTTGGATTTTGCATTTCAACATTAGTCTATTGATGGGTGTAAAATTAAGTGTCCATGTTCAAAGTGTGGTTTTAAGAAGTGGCAACCAAGAGAAGTAGTTCAAGAACACCTAACTTACGGCCTTTTCTAGAAAATTACAAAGTTTGGTATTGGCATGGTGAAGAATCAAATGTAACTGAGTCCGAGGTTTTTGAAGGCACACATGTTATAGAGGACATTTTTCAGCCCCAAAATCAAATGGAAACCATGATCAATGATGCATTTGGGTTCGTTAGGCACAATCTTAATGAACCTGGTGTGTCTTCTGAGCCTGTTAATAGAGAAGAGACATTAAATGAAGGGCATAATAAGGTGCATAATGAAGGTGATGTAGAGTTTTACAAGTTGCTCAAAGATGGTAATCAAGAATTGTTTAAAGGGTGTACGAAGTATTTTAATTGTCTTTTCTGGTAAAATTGTATCATATTAAATGTTTGTGCAGAATGAGTGACAAAGCGATGATTATGATTCTGGAATTGTTAAAAGATGCATTTGAAGATGCTAAGATTCTTGTTTTATTCTATGAGGCCAAGAAAATCATCAACAAACTTAGTCTTAATTATACCAAGATACCTACTTGCCCGAATGATTGTATGTTATATTGGGGGGACGATGAACACTTAGAAGAATGCAAAAGATGTAAGGAATCTAAGTGGAAGGATAATAATAGGAAGAATAAGCAACCTGCAAAGATTTTGCATTATTTTCTAATAAAGCCAAGGTTACAAAGATTGTTTATGTGTTCTAAGACTGCTAAGTCTATGACCTGGCATGTTTCGGAGGGTAACTAAGATGGATTGATGAGGCATCCAAGAGATTTGAAGGCCTGGAAAAGATTCGACTTTATTCATTCTGAATTTGCCGTTGATCATTGAAATGTACGGCTTGGCTTAACTAGTGATGGTTTCAACCCTTTTAGAACCATGGGTACAAACCATAGCATTTGGCCAGTAGTTCTTATCCTATACAATCGCCCTCCTTTGGAGTGCATGAAACAAACTTCATTCATCCTCTCAATAATCATTCCTGAAAAACAAATGCCAGGGAATAACATAGATGTGTACTTACAACCTTTTATCAAAGATTTGAGGGATTTGTGGTATAATGGAGTGCAAACATTAGATTCTTCAAAGAATGAAATGTTTAGAATGCGAGTAGTTCTGATGTGGACAATTAATGACTTCCTTGGGCTTGGTACCTTATATGGGTGGAACACACACACACTGGCCTTGCTTGCCCCATGTATAAATTTGACACAGATTCTTGAAGACTGAAGCATAGTAGAAAATGGTGTTCTATGGGTCATCATCATTTTCTAGAAAAGGGACATAAATTTAAATTGAATCGAGCTCATTTTAATAGGACAATTGAGAAAAGGGATCCACCAATGACATTATTCGGATCAGATATCTTGAAACAACTTGAGGGCATTAATCTTACCTTTGGAAAACTTCTAGATTTAAATGACAAAGGTAAAAGAACTCGAGGGAAAACCATTATTGAAGATGGATCAGGACAATGGAGGAAGAAAAGTATATTTTTTATCTTCCTTATTGGGAGACTAACTCGTTGTGTCACAATCTAGATGTTATGCACATTGAAAAAAATGTATGTGATAATGTGGTATTCACTTTGCTCAATGAGACTGGTAAATCAAAAGACAGTCTTAAAGCTCAGAAGGATCTTAGAGAAATAGGTATAAGGAAGGATCTTTGGCCATATGAGAATGGAGGATATCGCCCATCTTTGTTTATAATGTCAAATACGAAGAAAGATGCATTTTTGCGGACTTTAAAGAATGTCATAGTGCTAGATGGGTACTCAAGAAACATTTCGAGGTGCATTGACTTGAAACAACGAAAGCTCTTTGGAATGAAAAGTCATGATTGTCACATTCTTATGGAACAATTATTACCACTTGCCATACATAATGTTTTGCCAGACAAATTGGTTGCGGTGTTAATAAAGTTGTGTTCATTATTCCAACAATTATGTGTCAAAAGCTTAAGTTTATTAGATCTTGATAAGATCCAATCCCGAATCATTATCACCCTTTGTCACTTAGAAATGTTATTCCCTCTATCATTCTTTACAGTCATAATTCATTTAACTTGTCATCTAGTTGGTGAGGCCAAACTTGGAGGCCCAGTATATTATCGATAGATGTATCCAATTGAAAGGTAAATATCTAATTTCTTTGTTGTAGGTTATTCTTAAGGTAAATATCTCATATCCTTTAATTAATTCTCAATGTTACAACCTCTTAGGTATTTAGGACACTTAAAGTCCTTCATACGAAACAAGGCACAACCAGAAGATTCCATTACTGAAGGATACATAGTTAAAGAGGTTTTTACCTTTTGTTTTCTCTATATAGAAGGGATTGAGACATGAATTAATAGGCCTGCACGAGTTAATGATTATCTTGGTGATAGAGACCTTTCACATTTGCTTAGCATTTTTCCACCAATGGGTAGAGCAGTAGGAGCTTCCTCAACTTTTGAGTTATCAACTATGGAGAAAAGATAAGCACATCGATATGTGTTACTAAATTATGCACAAGTCATGCCATATATTGAGTGAGTACTTAGGCAAACTCTACATAACATTTATGACCAAGATGAAAGCACTTATTTAAGATGTAGTATTAATATTAATTGTTTATATAGTGAATTTAAGGATCAAGTCCAGAGACGGTCTAAGGGGCGAAGGCCTACAGCTACAGAGTTAGAGAAGATAGTTAATAAAGACTTCATTGATTGGTTTCCTTGTAAGGTGGGTTCAAAATGTAATGAAATTGTGTTTGTTATATATATTTTTTGTTAATATAAGTTTATAAATTTGAAACTACAACTAAGACTTTTAATGCTATTGTTTTAGCTTATGAACCTGAACATTGCGAATGATGTGTTAAATGATATAATGATTCTAGCAAAAGGTCCAACACGACATACTAGAAGGTTTTCTGCATTTAATATTAATAGGTTCAAATTTTGGACAATAGCTCGGGAACATGGGTTGAAAACCCAAAACAGTGGAGTTTTTCTGACTTCTTCCACACCTTGTGTTGCTAGTGATGTTGACGGGAACTTAAGGCAAGTTGATCTATCATATTATGGCAAATTAGAAGACATCATTGAACTTAACTACTATGGTCGATTTTGGGAGACACTATTTAAATGTAAATGGGCTGACACCACTAGGGATAGAGGGTTTACAAAGGACGCATGGGGTTTTACTTCTGTTCATTTTTTACAATTGATTCATATGGGTGACCGTGAAGAGCATGATCCATACATTGAAGCTTCACAAGCTCAAATGGTGTATTATATAGATGATGAGGTGAATAAAGGTTGGAGTGTTCTTGTGCATTTGAAGCTAAGAGATTTGTACTATATGGGAGAAGAAGGAGATAATGAAGCTTGCGAAAATGAGCCATGCCCAGAGCAAGACTTAGATCAATTCTTTAGAGATGTTAATAATCTACCATTGTTAAGGGAGGATGCAAATGATGAATTATTAAGTGAGTGGAATGATAATGATGAGGTTGGGGGAGATGAACATATGTCAAAATAGTCAATAGAGTGAATATATTTATGGTATGACTTTGTGGTGTGCTAAGTCTATCATCTATTTATGTATGTGTTAGTTTTTAATAAAATACTCCTATGTTTAACTTTATCATACACTAATATAAATTGATTATATTTGATTGTTTCATTTATATATGCAGATATGCCAAAACCAAAGTGAATTAAGAATCTTCTTAAACAAGTAGCTGGGGGCTCCTCAGCTACTGATCTAGTTCACACTCCACAACAGCCGCCACAGGGTTGTACCTCAGCACCATTTGCTTCTACTACTTTGCAGCCATTGACTAACATTCCACTATAGCTGCCACAGGCCTGTCCTTTAGCACCAGTTACTTCTACTACCTCACAGTCATGTAACTAAGCCCCATCACAATCTACACAGTTTGATGCCCCATCTTTATCACGTAAACGTAAATTCGGACGTGAATCCAATCATTATTAGTTTGTGGATGTTATAGGTATATATAGATGTAAAATGATGGAGTATTTTGTTTATTTTTATCTTTTCTTAATTAACGTATTTAACTTGATCTTTATTTGTTACAGATGAAGAACAATAAGTAACTAAGAAAATGAGGTTGAAGGTCCATGATGTCCATAACTTATTTGATGGAGTGCGTGTAATGGTGGATTTTGATGAGTTTTTTTGTCCTATTGGAGAGGTAGCTAGCCTACTTGTAGGAGTTTATGGACAATTGGCAACCGATTCTCTTCTTTTTCCTATTAACATTGAAAAGTGGTCAAATATGCTTGACACTTTCTACGACTGCCAGTGGGATCATTTCTTTATGGTAGAATCATTTAAATTTTTTATTTGTTCTATTTTTCTAGTTTGTACGTATAAAAGTATAATAATCTAACATTCTTTTTGTTTGAAGCATCAATTTGATTTCAAAGTCAATGATAATAATATTACCAGGAGATATATTGAACAATCCATTGGAAAAAAGTGGAAGGAGTATCATCAGAAGTTGTGGAATGCATTTTATGGCTCAACAATGAGTAGAAATGATATTGTCAATAATGTCCTCAAAGGCATTAACATAGAGCAATGGGCTTCTTATGTTGACTATTGCTTAAGGCCTGAGACGATGGTACTCACTTCATATTTATTGAATTGTTGATTATAAATAGTTTTATATTACACCAAAGAAATTTATCTATTTTCATATGTAGGCACTTTGTAAGAGAAATCAAGAGAATCAGAAGAAACAAACTATTCCCTACACTTGTGGTGCTAAAACTCTAGCTAGAAGAAGGGATGATTTGGTAGTTTAAGTTCTTATCCTTGATGGATTCATTATTTATATAAAGTACATCTTTAATTGATTATCATTACTTAGGTTTTTTTCTAGTTCTAACACATCTTCTCCTAACTTACGACAAAAGGTGGTGACTATGGAATCACAATTACAAGCATTGTGTGCCTACATTGCTACGAAGGAAGGAGGAAGCCTCCCTGAAGAGTTAGCTGGCTTATTTCATAATCCTACACCACAGGTATCTCATCTAACATTCAAATGTATATTATGTTGGTCATGTTGACTTAATCTTGATTCCTACTTGTCATTTCTTTATGTTGGTTGCTTTGTACTTGTGATTTCTTCATCTCCTTTTTTCTTCATCTCCCTATTTCTTATTTGAGTCTTGTGTTGGTTGCTTCCTACTTGTGATTTCATATTTCTTTATGTTAGTAATGATTGAAATGCATGCTTAATTTAATTTTTAGTTTGCTTTCTATTTTTTAACTAGAGTCACTAAATTTACTCCAAGCTAAGTAGATGAATTATGATGTGTGTTATGGTTAAGTGTCTTGTAAATAAAGTTGGTGTCTTGAAAATCCTAATAATGCTATTATAATAGAAATGTTTTGTCAACAAAAAAGATACTGAAAAATAGTATAATAAAGTTGGTATGATGCTGGAATGAGGATTATAAGCTCAAAATGAACATATAAGTAAAGGGAGAGAGTGTTGTAGTTGTTTTGAATGAATGCCACAATAAGTTCAATTTGTAATGCTCAGGTAGATTAAATATCATCTAGCAAAAAGATAAGCCATGTGGACGTGGTCACTTTCTTACAAACCAAAATGCAAAACCATCACAGCATTTCCCATGGAACATGTGTACCTAGTTTTCACATGGAAATTGCAATTTGGAACTTACAGGTGATTTATATGTAACTTGGGGGATTAGTGGAGGTTTTAGTAGAGGTAGTAGGTTTATGTGGTAATAGTGATTTTTAGATGTGTATTGTAAGATCATTTTGACCAGAGACAAATTATTGTAAAATTAAAGAGGGTCCCGATGAAGATGCTGAAAAACCACCAGTTGAAGAAGGAAGGTTTATGCCCTTTCTCTTTGGGATCAAACTCATCAAACTGGTCAGCACCAATGGTTGAAATATTGGGCTTGGTTCCACTAGTTCCCACAGCTAGAGTGTAGAGTGCACCATAAAAAACACCAAGCTGTAGTGTGGACACTTTTTTGTAGTTTGTCACATCAATTTGAATGTAGCAAGGTGGCTTTAAGCTAGGAAGGGAAACTGATAGTGTAAGCTAGGGGTGTAAGTGGGTGGTTTGGTTTGGTTTTTGAGAGAAAATAAATCCGAACTAATCAAAATCAATTAGTTTGGTTTGGTTCGATTTTCGTATTTTTTTATAGTCAAATCCGAACTAAACCGAACTGAACATTTATGGATTGGTTTAGTTTGGGTGATCGGGTTGGCCATTTTTTTAATACAAAAATTAGCTAAATAATTAGCTTTTCATAACAAAAAAAATACATAATAAACCTATGAAAAATTTTCTAGAAATAGAATTAAACTTATTGATTTGAATACTAATAATTATTTCATGTTTCAGAATGTGTATTAAAAGGTTCATAAAAAGGGAACAAAGAAACATATTGATATTTGTATTAAGAAATTATATTTGAATAAGTTAAAAAATTCTTCAAGAGAGATTTAACTTGGCAAGTTATATACTACTACTATTCAATTAAGAAAAAGTTGTGAGGCTACTAACTTGGAAGTATATATGTAACCAATGAACCCCTAAGGACATGAGTGAAGCTAATGGAGACTTAATTAGTTGAACTTTGAATCAACAATCTAGTGAATCCAAAGTCTCCAACCTTTGCAGTCATATTTTCATCCAAGAGAATGTTGTTGGGCTTCAAATCACAATGCACAATAAGAACTTTACTATCATTGTGTAGGTAATTCAATGCACAAGCAGCATTAATATCTATATTCAGTCTCTCCATAAGGTTCAACTCATTTTCATTTGCATGTTTTCTTTTCCTCTTAATCCAATTTTCCAAGCTCCAATTACTTAAGTACTCATAAACTAGAGCTAGAACTTCACTGTTTTTAAAGTCAATACTAGAGCATTTAAAGTCAATTCATCATTTCCAAGCTTCCAAGTTTAGATGAGGTTGTTGCCATTACTTTCACTTTTCTGTTCTTTATTTATAGTAAAAAGTAAATTGTCAGATATAGTATCAGTGTTACCACTGTGGCTATGATGATGTAATGTCTAACATGCCTTTTCCATGGCCATAAGGCTCATATGCAAAATACAAATAGTATTTTATTGCTTTCTAAATGGATAGTAGAGAGATTTTGGAAAACTCCACCATTAGGAATGGTTCCTTCTAAATAATTATAAGAGATGTTCAAAAGCTAAAGGACATGTAGATTTTGAAGTTCAATAGGAATAAATCCAGAGAGTTAGTTGAAGGAAAGATCCAAAGTTTCCAAGTCTCTCACCTCTCCAAGAGTTTTTGGAATAGCACCTGATAGCATATTCTGACCCGGAGCTGATCTTGGTGAGCGAAAATCGAACATTTTAGCAGAGGAGTTTTCTAGCCTTCTGTGCTGAACGAAAATAGCGTTTTAGGGGTTGCAAACTGAGAAAGTATTACAACAAGTCAAAAAAATAAGTAGTAGCCAAAAAATGTTATGTGGAAATAAGTTTGCCCCAAATGGTTTTATATGTTAAGTTTTGATGATGACAAATACAAGACAAATAGAATGATGCTTATAATTGATAGATGTGCTTAATGTGATATATTGTATCATGCATGATATGTACCTTATCTAGTTATATTTCACTTAATAATCATACAATAAGATATATGTAACATTCATCATATAATATATCCAATAATGCTTTATATGAGTTATAAATGAATTAATATTGGATTTGACCTTACTTAAATGAAAATGTGCAATGTGTTCTATTGCATCCTACATAGAGCATATCTATTAATAATTGTTAAATGTCTTATTTGGATATGTCTATGAAAGTTTTATATGCATGTTAAACTAACTAGAGTTATACATTTATGAATCATGCATATGAAGACATTAAATTATGATTTTGGACTAACTATGCTTGTTTAAGTGAGCAATACCATGTAGGATAGTCCAAGTACCAAAGGTGAGCATTGCAACAAGAAAGCAAAAGATATCTATTAAGCTCAACACAAGGAGAATGTGATTAAACATTTGTCTTGATGATAACACACATGATGGGAAGACCAAGTCCAAGATCTTATACGAATAGCTTTAGCACTTAGAGTGTCTCTATTCGAGGATCTCTTTGGATATCTCATAGTGCGTCAAGATAAAACAAAAATGGTTCCTTAAACTTATACCAAACTATTTTGATCTTGAAAATAACTTAAAAATGTTTTGGTGTTTTTGATAAACTTTCTAGGATATTTTTTAAACATTTATAACTATTTTTAAACAGAGGTATTCGAATAACCTTGAAGGTATTCGAATAACATCCTTCTAAACAGCTTTTTAAATGTGTTTAAAATAGAGGTATTCGAATACACTCTTGTGGTATTCGAATAACCTGCTTCTAAACTATTTTTTATTAGAAATGAAAATAGTGGTATTCGAATACCCCATGATGGTATTTGAATAACCTGCTTCTGAACTGTTTTTTCTTTTATGAAATAAAAATAGTGGTATTTGAATACCCCATGATGGTATTCGAATAACCCATATCAGTTTGCTTTTCACGATGGTTTTATGAACAGTGTTATTCGAATAATAGTTTATGCTATTCGAATAAACACGGTAAACACAGTTCTGGATATAGAAACTAACAGACATATTCTCATAATAATCACGGAATTAATTGCTACAATGGTTAATTTTCTATCTGGCTCTATAAATAGAGACCATGGGTCTTGTCTGTTGATAGCTCAGTTATCTGTTTAATTTACGCTTGCTTTGAAAAATGTGATTTACAATTTACGCCTATTTTCTGTGCTCTTTTTGCTGAAACTTTGAGATATCCTTTGAAAGCCTCTTAGCACTTCAATTTGTATAATTTGCTCTGAGTGAGAGTTTCTCTTCATCTATATTTCTGTTCTTCTATATTGAGGGTGAGGTATCCTTCAAGGTTTGTATAAGGGTGAGGTATCCCTTCAAGGTTTGTATAAGGGTGAGGTATCCCTGCAGGCTGAGGCTTTAGCACAAGGGTAGAGTTTTCCTGTGTGTGAAAAGTGCTCTTTTATGTAACGGTTGCAAGCACTTATTGAAGCTTGTATACATAGTGAAAAATCTCGGATTGTTTTCGAGGACTGGACATAGACCACAAGTGAGTTAGTGGTCGAATCAGGATAAATATCGTGCCTGCTTTTCTCTTCTCAATCTCTTTATTTTACATAATTTTATATTATTGTACATTTATTTATTTGCTATTCTTAAAGCTTTTACTCTTCATCTCACAAGTCTTTCTCTTTTATTTAATAGCTTAAATATTTGTGATTTATTTCAAGAGCATTTGTGAAAAGTTTTTATACGCAATTCACTCCTCTCTTGGGTAATGGTTGCCATGACTAACAAGTGGTATCAAAGCTTTGTGCTCTGGTGAAAGCTTAATCGCTTAGAGTTAAAGATCCTTGCTTGTTGGCAACCTTGAAAGTTTTTCAAAATGGAAGGTTTTGAAATTGATAAACCACCATTCTTTGATGGTGTGCTTTTTGTTTATTGGAAAGCTAGAATAGAGTTTTATATTCAATCTATTGATTTAGATTTGTGGGATGTTGTGTTACATGGATTTATTTGCAAACCAAAACAAACTTGGAATACCTATAACAAGAAATGTTTTTCTTTGAATATTAGAGCTATGCAAATTTTGATAAGTAGTTTGAATGATGATACTTATGGTAAAATTATAAGTTGTTCTAGTGCCAAAGAAATTTTGGACACTCTTGATGCTATTTATCTTGCTAACAATGATTTTGTGCATAAAGTTGTATATAGAGAGCAAGAAGAGTAAAAGTCATTGAAGGAAACTTATCATGAAACACATCCTTAAAGAGATGCTCAAACTATTGAAGGGAGCCAAATGTCTTTTAGTGACGATGGTGCTCAATTTGAAGAAGAGGCAAAGTAAAACAAAATTAATGATGAAGAAGGTGATTCCCTTAAAGAGTCAAGTGTGCTAGAAATTGAGACTACTTCTTATATGTCTAAAAAAGACTTTGAGGTAAATAATTCTAAACTAGATCATAGTCCTTCCTACAATGAGTTACAATGTGCATATAATGAATTGTATGATGGTTTGTTAAATTTAGAAAAGAAAAACTTATCTTGTTTGGAAAACATTTCCTCTATTAAAAATGAAATTGAGACTTTAAAAAATGAATATACTTTTCTTAATGAGGAAATGCCTTTGAAATATGAAACCTCATCTTCTTGTGAAAAATGCATTAATTTAGAAAATCAAGTTGAGGACTTATCTTTCAAATTTTCCAAAGCTAATGATTCTAATTGCTTACATTCTATGCTTATTAATGAAAATAAAATTAATGTTATTCCATATGAAAATTCAAGTAAAGCTTGTAACAAAAATAACATAGAATGTAATAACAAGAAAAGGCTTAAGTTTTTCAAAGATAATCTTCAAAAGACCAAGCCATCATTAAATTCAATTGTTTGTAATTTTTGTGGTCATCTAAGACATATTTCTCATTTATGTAATTATAGAAGAAATCCTTATATGAAAAATTGTATGGTATGGGTTCCTAAAAATCCTAAAGGCCCTAATACTAATATTCAAGGACCCAAAATGAAGTGGGTACCAAAGTGTCCTCCTAATGTTTCAAGTATGCAGAATATTTCTCAAAATGATAGACAAATTGGTTAAAGTAAAGAAGAATCATCAAGGAGAATGCTTCCAAAGCCTAATGGTAGAAACTTTGGTCAAAAAAGGAAGATGACTTCAACCAAAGCTTCTCAAGTACAAAATGTAGAACTTGCAAAGTTCAAGACTTCAAAAGAGAAGCAATGGATAAGAAAAAGTATTTCCTTGATTACCAAGACCAAGGTATCAAAAGCTTTTACCTCTTATGTACACTCACATGCAAAGTCAATAAATTTGAGGTATATTCCTTGTAGGCCTTAAGTGATTAATAGAATCATGTGTACTTAATAAAATTTGAATATTATGTTTAACACATGATTATGTTCATTCTTATTGTATCATAATTCATTAATTTGTTATACATCTTGGTACGTAAGGGTCTATAATGCCTATGTATGCTTTATATGCTTTAAAATTGTCTATATATCATGAAAGCAAGCATGTTATCGGCTATATGCTTATTGATAATTGGTTATTTAACTTGTTGTGTTCAGTTTACATATTATGAAAAAATTGATCTTTATGAGAGCATAATAGATTAATATTCAAAAACTAACACACAAGGACCCAAGAAAATTTGGGTACCAAAAGTCAAAAATTGAAGTGTGTTGTATGTGTACTTGAAGGCCAAGAACTCATTTTGGCATCTTGAAAGTGGTTGCTCCAAGTACAAAGACTAAAAATAATTTCAAGCTCTTTTCCTTGTTTCCAAGAAGCTTGGACTTGTAAACTTTGGATAAGTGGAAACTTGTATTATGTTTTTCTAGCTTTATGTCTTAAAAATATTTCTACATGTTAATATGCTAGATAAAATATGCTCCCTGCTTAAAATGACATCCTTGAGCTTGAGTGCTTGATCAATGATACATATAATTAAATATTTGAATTTATTACTTAAATATGGTTTTTATCTCTCCTGAATCTATCACTGACTTGAGCTTTGGAGATATCCCAAAATTGTTTTTGTAGGTACTCCATCAAAAGGTAAGCTTTCGTCTCTCAAAATGCAAATCCTGGACATAATATATATGCTTTCTTGTTTAAGTTATTCGAATACCTCCCTATGGTATTCGAATACCATTGTTTTTATACGTGTAAATCTGTGTTTTTTCTAATAGGGCTAATTGAATAGACCTATGGCTATTCGAATACTATACATCAGTCCAGTATTCCTATAAGCTGGTGTATTCGAATAACTAAGTAGTTATTCAAATAACCTGAGGCTTATTAATATCAGTGTTTCTCACATGCCTCTGGAGTATTCGAATACTTTGGAAGATATTCGAATACTTACTCTTGTCTTGCCTATTTTTTTTTGTGTGGGTATTCGAATACATGAATCAGCATTCGAATACCATAAGCTGGCAGCCAAGCCAAACTGGCCCATCTATTCGAATAACTGGTAAGTTATTCGAATACCTTTTATCAGAAGGATGCATCCTTTGGTCTTTCCCAATCGAGCGAGTGACTTCGCTAACCCTTTGTCACGTGTTTGGGTCCTTTACCCTCAACAAAATGAAGATGATCAAGACCGATGAGGCTGGGTGTTCCCAGTTGAAGTTGAGGATGATAAGGACGACCCTCAAGGCGATCCTGTTGCCCCTGCTGCTCCTGCTACTGATATTCCTGCCCCTGCTTTATTTGAAAGGTTCTGCTGCATTTGTTGCTGTATATGTTGCATAGCATTAATAATCAATATATGCTAAATTCTTTATTTGTTTTGTCTGAAAATATGCACTTAATGATATGTATGAAAAATGCAAATGCTTAACCAAATGTAATTGGCTATTCTTTTGATGATTATATGTACTTAGTTAAATTAATCAATGAAATGAAATATCTTTTGCCCTTGTGAACTCATTTATTATTTTATTATTTTGAATACTTATTTGCTTATGAGTTTGGCATAATGACTAACCTCTATGGATCCAAAATTGATGGATACCAAAGAAAGTACTTTGAATTATTTTGTAGGGTGTCAACTACCTCAAGCAAGCATTTAAATGGAATAAGTTCATTCAACTTGAGGATAGTAAAGTTTAAAAGGATTCAATTTTTAAAAAGAGGTGCAAAGAATTTCTATTCCCTCATGAAAACTTGAAGCTTGGAAGTTGGTGGAAGTTGGAGTCACCTACAAAAACTCAAAGAGTATACTTTTGGTGATATCAATCCTTGTTTATGCTTTAAATTTGATATCATATGATATATGGAGAAGTAGAGAATTGTGTTATACATTTACATGCCTTACATGAAAATTATTTGCCTAAAAATGCCTAAATAAGTTTTGATGATGATCATATGCTTCTTGATAAACTTAAATCATGCATTAAAATGCTAAACTTTTTTTTTTAGATTCAAGTGCATATGTGCTTCATGCATTCTTGTTAGAGCTAATATTGCATAATTGATAATGTGATACATGCTTTAAATTATTATAAATGGGCTTACATGATATTTGATGCTAACTTATGTTTGAGAGAACTTTTAAAGTTAGCTTTGCAAGTTTCTCTATGTATTTCAAATATAGCCATCAGATTTTGTATATACAAACATATATGGATAAATGAGAAAAGCTGAATGGAATTCAAATGAAGAGGAAGATAAAGAAGACTTTCTTCTAGTGCAATGGAATGGAGAATTCAAAGGAAGAAAGCTCAAAGTTAAAGGACCAATAAAGAAGGATCATCACTCTTTATCTATCTCAGTAAGTATCTCTATCCCTAAGCTATTGCGATACTTTATATGATATGGATTGTATGATACTTGTTGATAAATTGATCTTAAAATGATTAGATGCTTTCCTTACCTGAGAAATATGCTTAGCTTTGACAAAGTGCCTAATTAGATATTAACTTGCTAATTTGTCATTGCATTTAGGATGGATGATATTAGTTCTATACATGCTTTGATCCCTATAGCATATTTCATCAAGGAGATGTACTTATATTCTTTTAACTTGGATTAATCTGTCTCAATGAATATGTGTTTTTTTTAAACATCTCTACCCCTCTAAAATGCTTTTGAAAATATAATGTGCTCTTGTAAAATTCTTTTTTAAAGGGGAAGAAGTTTTAAAATAGTTTTTGATTAAGGAATTAAGAAGATGTATCTTTGCCTTGCTTTTCTTTAAGGTAATGTGCTTACATGGTCTTGGCATACATATTTCCTTTATCTATTATTTTGATAATATGCATATTTTGAGGGGGAGCCTGGTTCTTAAGCTGTTTATATCTTTTGGCTTACATCCTTGTTCGATTAATAAAGTGTTTTATTGTCATCATATGCTAAATGTTGATATACAAAAATATGACAAGTATTGCATGAATAATCCTCTATATCTTGCAAGCATATTTGTTTTATCTCTCTATTCTTGAATCATATGTAGAATCTATAAGAGGGAGAAAATATTATTTTTTTTCCTTTCTAAGCCTTTTTGTTGATGTCAAATAGGGGGAGTGAAAATTGGAAAGAAAAACATGTTCTTGCTCTTATTGTTTGATATACTTACATAAATATCCATTATTGTATATTGTTCAACATATTTTTCTTTAGTGATTTGTCATCATCAAAAAGGGGGAGATTGTGGAAATAAGTTTGCCCCAAATAGTTTTATATGTTAAGTTTTGATGATGACAAATACAAGACAAATAGAATGATGCTTATAATTGATAGATGTGCTTAATGTGATATATTGTATCATGCATGATATGTACCTTATCTAGTTATATTTCACTTAATAATCATGCAATAAGATATATGTAACATTCATCATATAATATATCCAATAATGCTTTATATGAGTTATAAATGAATTAATATTGGATTTAACCTTGCTTAAATGAAAATGTGCAATGTGTTCTATTGCATCCTACATAGAGCATATCTATTAATAATTGTTAAATGTCTTATTTGGATATGTCTATGAAAGTTTTATATGCATGTTAAACTAACTAGAGTTATATATTTATGAATCATGCATATGAAAACATTGAATTATGATTTTGGACTAACTATGCTTGTTTAAGTGAGCAATACCTTGTAGGATAGTCCAAGTACCAAAGGTGAGCATTGCAACAAGAAAGCAAAAGATATCTATTAAGCTCAACACAAGGAGAATGTGATTAAACATTTGTCTTGATGATAACACACATGATGGGAAAACCAAGTCCAAGATCTTATATGAATAGCTTTAGGACTTAGAGTCTTTCTGTTCGAGGATCTCTTTGGATATCTCATAGTGCGTCAAGATAAAACAAAAATGGTTCCTTAAACTTATACCAAAACTGTTTTGATTTTGAAAATAACTTAAAAATATTTTGGTGTTTTTGATAAACTTTCTGGGATATTTTTTAAACATTTATAACTATTTTTAAACAGAGGTATTCGAATAACCTTGAAGGTATTCGAATAACATCCTTCTAAACAGCTTTTTAAATGTGTTTAAAATAGAGGTATTCGAATACACTCTTGTGGTATTCGAATAACCTGCTTCTGAACTATTTTTTATAAGAAATGAAAACAGTGGTATTCGAATACCCCATGATGGTATTCGAATAACCTACTTCTGAACTATTTTTTCTTTTATGAAATAAAAATAGTGGTATTCGAATACCCCATGATGGTATTCGAATAACCCATATCAGTTTGCTTTTCACGATGGTTTTATGAACAGTGTTATTCGAATAATGGTTTATGCTATTCGAATAAACACGGTAAACAAAGTTCCGGATATAGAAACTAACGGATATATTCTCATAATAATCACGGAATTAATTGCTATAATGGCTAATTTTCTATCTGGCTCTATAAATAGAGACCATGGGTCTCATCTGTTGATAGCCCAGGTATCTATTTAATTTACGCTTGCTTTGCAAAATGTGATTTATAATTTACGCCTATTTTTTGTGCTCTTTTTGCTGAAACTTTGAGATATCCTTTGAAAGCCTCTTAGCACTTCAATTTGTATAATTTGCTCTGAGTAAGATTTTCTCTTCATCTATATTTCTGTTCTTCTATATTGAGGGTGAGGTATCCTTCAAGGTTTGTATAAGGGTGAGGTGTCCTTTCAAGGTTTGTATAAGGGTGAGGTATCCTTGCAGGCTGAGGCTTTAGCACAAGGGTAGAGTTTTCCTATGTATGAAAAGTTCTCTTTTATGTAACGGTTGCAAGCACCTATTGAAGCTTGTATACATAGTGAAAAATCTCAGATTGTTTTCGAGGACTGGACATACACCACAAGTGGGCTAGTGGTCGAACCAGGATAAATATCGTGTCTGCTTTTCTCTTTTCAATCTCTTTATTTTACGTAATTTTATATTATTGTATATTTATTTATTTGCTGTTCTTAAAGCTTTTACTCTTCATCTCGCAAGTCTTTCTCTTTTATTTAATAGCTTAAATATTTGTGTTTATTTCAAGAGCATTTGTGAAAAGTTTTTTTTATACCCAATTCACCCCCGTCTTGGGTAATGGTTGCCATGACTAACATGTTGTAGAATAATTTTTTTTTAAAAATAAAATATACAAACATATGGTTTGGTTTGGTTCGGTTTGGTTCGGTTTTAAAATTGTAAATCTAAGAACTAAACCAAATAAGCTTTAATTAGTTTGGATTTTACCCGAACCAATCAATATACCCAAACCTAACCGAACCAATTTAATTGGTTCGGTTTGGATTGATCGAGTTGGTCAGGTTATCCGAACTAATTTACACCCCTAGTGTAAGCAGAGACATTCCCTGCTAATGCCAATACACATGAATCATTCAACTGACACTAACAAAGCGTTAAGAAGACAATTCATCGCAAACATTAAACAAGATGCCATAACCATCAATACGATGGTTATAATTTTTTCATGCTATGATGTGTGTTATGGTTAAGTGTCTTGAAAATAAAGGACAAATGTAATACTGCATATAAATTTTGAGCATCAAATCTAGTTAATATTCTTCTCTGCACTATCAAATAGAGATGCTTAGACCTGTAATGTGAATGACCGATGTTTTGAAGTTCTAATCACTGCTCTATTGTATTACCACTACTGTGATTTGGGTTTTAAATTTGAACCATCAAAGTGACTTGAGATTAAGTATATGGGTCCTATTTTGTTTAATTATGAGTTTTTTCTGCATGCTTATGGTTAGATATTTTGGTTTGTATTTTGATTGGGTAATTCTGGATTTGTGAAATTATTGTTATGTTTGGAGAATCTCAAGCATAATTTTGTTCTTCTTGTAGGTACCAAATGAAGGTAGTGGGGTTCTATCACCTAATGACCGAAGAAGATCATGCAATGGAAGTAACACTCATTAATGAGTGAATATTTTGAGTCCTCATTAATTAATTTACTAATTGTTGTGAAATGAATTATTATTTAGGATGTTATTTCTCAAAACTTTTAAGACTTATATGTAATTTAGAGTTATTTGACTTGCGTACTCATGTTACTATTTAGGATGTTATTTCTCAAAACTTTGATAATTTATAATTTGCAGTTATTGAGCTAATGTACTCATGTTAAATTTGATATTTAGTTAATTAACTTAATGAGTATTTCTTTTTACATTTCATTAAGCAAAATTATTATATTTATATTTATGGGTTTTAACAAACAAGAATTGTCATAATAAACATGAAAAATAGCTTGCATTGTGTCAGTCATGGTGGGTTTATATATATCATCACCATTTGGCGCATTAGGGCAGTTAAGAACCACCACAATCATCAAAGTAAATTATAATTTTTTTTTTGAATTACGATAGCTCAAAACTACTGTATTCGTTATAAATTACGATGGGTACCATTGTTTGGTGCAAAATTAACCTATATTTTTAGGTGGACTATGGTAGTTATAAATTGTTGTAATTATTAGTAAATTACGCCAGTCATACAACTGTCATAATAATCTATAAATTACAGTAATCCAAAAACTATTGTAATTATCTGTAAATTATAGCAGTTTAAAATTATCGTAATTTACTGTAAATTATGACAGTTCAAACTGTCATTTTATACACAATTAAATAGTAATTTTTAAGTAAATTACGGCAGTCATAAACTGTCATTTTATGCACCCTGACACCCCTATTTTATACACGATAAAATTGTGGCAGTTGTTGTGGTGGTTAATGAAAAATTATTGTATCATACCAAACGGCAAAGTTAATTACGACCATTTTGAAAACCGCCCTGACGTAAAAAATGGCAATCAAAATTACTATAATATGCAAAAAAAAATTGCCGTAATTTAGCAATTTTTTTGTAATGATTGATGTAGCCATCTAATCAAATTACTATTTTAACATCCATACGAATTAAATTCATAAAAGCTTACAATTTTTAATAACTTTTTTTGGGGAATATTACTATTTTTATTTAAAAACACTTTGATAACATAGAGATTAAGGGTTAACTGAAAGGAGTTAAGTTTAACAATAGATAAGTATATGATGTGTGACAAGTAAAGACATAATTATAAATTTGAATCTTATCTATATTAATTATTTATTATTAGATAATAAAAAATTATTTTTATGAATCTCTTAGTATTTTTAACAGAACTGACGAGATATAAATTAGTCGAAGTGTATGGAAACTGACTGTTGACCAAATTAAGAGAAATAAACATAGGGTAAGGGATTGATGAATTTTTCTTTTTCCAATCATCTGGCCATGCTTTTAGAAACCAAAATGAAAGGAAAAACTCATAAAGCTTCATTCATGGGTTGCCATTCTCTTAAAAAGCTGGTGCATTTTTTTATTGCTTTAAGAAATTGAATTGAATTGAAATAAACAATAATTTCACAAGTACAATCATCTTAAAAGTGAATTCCTATATATGGACCAATTTATGATTTCACTGCACTAATAATGATTCCCCTTTTTCTTTTTCTTTTTCTTTTTCTTTTTTTTTTGCCATCTCAAATAATGATTCCTAAAAAGATGGTGTCTGCATGCATGTAGAATATTAGAGATACAGGTTGAAGTTGCCAGAATATTCGCAGCTAAGAAAGTATAGTCTCTAATTATTTTGTCCAAAAAATGATCATCATACACTTTTTTTAGGGATGTATGAATTGTTGACACCATTTTTAAGGGTGTCAAATTTAATAAAAAAAGTGATAAAAAAAAGTAAGTATGATGAATGATATTGAGAGGAGTATGAAAAGATGTGTATGCACTGTTAATAGTAAGGATATCAAAACTATATTTTGTCCTTATAAAACCATGGATGTTATCTGTATATCTTAAAAAGGAAAAAAACTAGAAAATTGATGTGCATAGACATGAGAAAACATAAATTGGCGGCATCTTGTGTCAACGCCTGCCTAAAACATTGCATTATTTTATTCAAAGTGTCTTGTTATATATCACAAATTTTTTTTGTAAAATTCCTCACGAATTGGATGTGGCAAACAAATACAGCCACTCCATCTATTTAAAACCATCTGAATACTTTGTAACCATTTCAAGAAAAAAATGTTGTGTGATCCATCATTTCCCTTGTTGAAATTTGCCTGCATATGTATGTCCTAGAGACTAGTGTGTGTTTTTTTTTCTTTTAAGTATGACCACGAGGTATCTTCACAGGTCTGATTTATTTGAACTGCTCATGAGATTAATCTACATTTGATCGTAGAAATACGAAGATTATGTGATCTCCTCACACGAGTTATTTTAGGAAGCTTGCTGAGATGGAAGACAGGTTGGAGGGTGAATGGGCAAGTGCAGGTGATCATGGACATGTCAACAAGGCTGATAATGCAAAATTAAGTAGAAAAGTAGGCCACATGGCCAACGATCCGCAAATTCAAGAGTGGAGGAGAAGTTCTTGGCTGAGAGTAATTAACTCAAGGCTTTAGGATTTCATGCACTAAGCTAGTGCTTATAAGATTAGAGTGAGGGAATGAGGAGTGTTTGAAATGTGAATTGTGTTGCTATCTCTCCCCCTTACTTTTCCCTTCCCTTCCCCTGCCATGGATTTTCTTCTTCTTTTGGTTACTACTATACTATATACCTCTGCAATATGTAATTAGTGCCTTATTGATTACAATCATTCCCCTATATTAAACCCACACTAATAAATAATACTAGTGTAGAGAGTGTCATTCAGAATTCCTCATTGTTCCATTTACTTTTCATATTTGTTCCTTACATTTTGGTGCTTTCATTCTTCCACCATGGCTTAAAATACAAGACAAAAAGAGCTGCAAGATGATAAGAAGAAGCTGCTAAAATTGATGGAGAAATGGGATTCTGAGTACTCCAAACAACGTGTAGAGTACTTATATCATTTTGACAAAATTGAAGCAACTCTGGAAGCAAGGCACCGCAACAAAGTAGCTGGTGGATCGAGCTCAAGTTCAGATGAGGTGGGTTTTCAACCATTTCAGGTAAGGAATGTTAAGCTCGATTTTTCGTGATTAGATGGAACTGATGTGTTGCAATGGATCTTCAAATGGCAACACTTTTTTATTATAATACTTCATATGAGAAAAGATTGACCGTAGTTACGATTCATTTGGACAAGGAAGTAGTTCCTTGGCTCCAAATGATGAGCAAGAATAATCCATTTCAGTCTTGGATTGGTTTTACAAGAGCTTTAGAGCTTGAATTCAGTCTTTTCCCATTTGAGTGCCCTCGTTCCACTTTATTTAAATTGACTCAAACTGGGACTGTAAATGATTACTATATAGAGTTCACCTCATTGGTCAATATAGTGTATAGTCTAAGCTATGATGCCCCCTATTAGATTATTTTCTTAGTAGCTTAAAAGCTGATATTAGGAAGGATGTGCTAGCTTAAACCCCAACCACATTATTGAGAGTTGTCTCCTTAGCTCGATTATTTGAAGAGAAGTATACACCTAAACCAAGGCCTGCCTACCTATCCAGTACCAATAGACCACAAAATTATTCCTCAAACACAAACCAATTCACCAAAAATAACTCCCTTCCTCCTTTATTACTATCACCACCCCATAAACCATTCAACCAGCCACCCAAGTATCCAAATATAAAAAAAAATTATCACCTGCTGAAATGCAACTAAGAAGGGAGAAAGGATTATCCTATACTTGTGGTGAAAAAATTTCATTTAACCATAGGTGTCCTAATAAGAACCTTATGATCCTACAAACTGATGAAGACTAGAATTTTGAACTTGACATTAAACCTAAACCACCTAATCAAACCACTATTGTCCTAGACCATCATTTATCTTACAATGCACTTAAGGGTGCTAATGGTGTGGGAACCATGAAATTTCAGGGCCAAATCAATGGAGTTACTTTGCATATTTTATTAGACAGTGGCAGTTCTAACAACTTCCTACAACCTAGGTTGGCGCACTTTTTGAAACTACCTATTGAGCCTACCTTTCAATTCAAAGTATTAATTAGAAATAGAAATTCAATGGTAGCTGAAGGATTAGTTTGAGACCTGAAAGTTGGAATTCAGGGTCACACACTACAATTGCCTGTTTATCTCTTGCCAATAGCTGGAGCAAAATTGTTCTTATGAGCCTCATGGTTAGTTAATCTTGGACCACATGTAGCTGACTACTCAGCATTGACTATTAAATTCTATTTAAATGGTCAATTCATCACTCTTCATGGGGATAAGCCCAAGCTACCTGTATAGGCAACTTTTCATCACATTAAGAGAATGCAAATAACTAGTGCAATCTCAAAAATGTTTACTCTTCAGTTACAACTACCTCACACTCTAGCAGATCAGTTGTTAGATTTTCCAATGGATATAGAACTAGAACTAGCACTGCTACTACACACTTATAGGAAGGTTTTTGACAAACCCTCAGGCTTACCACCAAAAAGAGCACAACATCACTCCATTCCTCTACTTGAGGGCAGCAATCCTATTAAGGTTAAGCCTTATAGGTATCCCCATAATCAAAAGGAACAAATTGAGAAAATAGTTTATGAGATGTTAAAGGAAGGTATTATCCAGCCCAGTACAAGTCTTTTTTCTTCTCCAATATTATTGGTTAAGAAAAAAAGATAGCACATGGAGATTTTATATTGATTATAAGGCATTGAATGCCATCACAGTCAAGGACAGTTTCCCTATACCTATTGTGGATCAATTATTAGATGAGTTGTTTGGGGCACAATATTTTTCTAAACTAGATTTAAGATCTGGCTATCATCAAATATTGGTCAAACCTGAAGATAGACATAAAAATGCCTTTAGAGCCCATCAAGGTCACTATGAGTGGTTGGTCATGCCATTCAGGTTAACTAATGCTCCAGTAACCTACCAAAGTTTGATGAATCATATTTTTCAAGGGCTGTTAAGAAAATCAGTTGTAGTTTTCTTGGATGACATTATGGTATATAATACATCTTGGCCAAAACATTTACACCATTTGGAGATTGTTTTAGCTATTTTACAGCAGCACTCATTGTATGCAAAATTGTCAAAATGCACTTTTGGGTTAAAACAGGTTAATTACTTAGGAGATATAGTGTCAGGGTTTGGTGTGGCAATGGATAAAAGCAAGGTACAAGCTGTTTTAGACTAGCCACTGCCTACTACTCTTAAGTCTCTAAGAGAATTCCTTGGTTTAGCTGGCTACTACAAAAGTTTTTATCAAGAGGTATGCCTGTATAGCAGCCCTTCTCACCAATTTGCTCAAGAAGGATAGTTTTTGTTGGAATGACACAGTAACACAAGCCTTTAATCAATTAAAAAATGTAATTACTGAAGCTCCTGCACTGGCCTTACCCAATTTCTCCCAACCCTTTATACTTGAAACTGACACTTCAAGGACAAGTATTAGGGCAGTTTTAAGCTAATCCAATCATCGTATTGCATATTTTTCTAAGAAACCATCTCCTAGAATGCAAAAACAGTCAGCCTATTCTAGAGAATTATATGCTATTACAGAATCATTGACCAAATTTAGACATTATCTCTTGGCACACCCATTTATTATCCAGACAGATCAAAAGATTTTGAAAAGTCTCACTTACAAACACTTGAGCAGCAGGCTTGGTTGCCTAAATTCTTAGGGTATGATTTCAAGATTGAGTATAAGCTAAGTAGAGAGAATATACCAACAGATGCCTTGTCTAGATCATTCTGCATGGCTTGGTCAGAACCACAATGGAATTTGATTCAAGAATTGAAAATAACCATAACTGAAGATTCACAGCTTGGTGAACTGAGAAAATTGTGTGAAGTAAATAAAACCACCAAACCTTAATTATGCAGTGCACGACAAGTTATTATACTTGAAAGGTAGGTTGGTTGTGCCTAACAAACCAACACTGATCCAACTGATTTCAACTGAGTATCATGCTTCTCTTATAGAAGGATATGCTAGAATAACTAGAACCATGGCTAGAATTACAAGGCAATTTTATTGGAAAGGAATGAAAGTTGATATCAAACAATTTGTGCAACTGTGTCAGCAAGCCAAAACTGAAACCTCTATGCCAGCTGGTCTTCTACAACCCTTGCCTATACCCAATCAGATTTGGGAGGACCTAGCTATGGATTTTATCACAAGTCTACCCTTTTCATTTGGTTATACTGTTATCCTAGTAGTGGTGGATAAATTGTCAAAGTATGCCCATTTTTCTGCATTAAAATCATACTACTCTAGCAAACAAGTAGCTGCAATTTTTATGAGCAACATTGTTAAGCTTCATGGGATGCCAAAAATAATTATATTTGATAGGGATAAGGTTTTCACAAGTTCTTTATGGTAACACTTATTTAAACTGCATGGAACTACCTTGGCTATGAGTTCTGCACACCATCCATAGAGTGATGGTCAGTCAGAATCCTTAAATTGAGGCTTGGAGATGTACTTAAGATGTTTTGCTTTTCATAACCCAAAGTCTTGGTTTAAGGTACTATCTTGGGCTGAATTCTAGTATTACACATTTTTTTATTCCAACTTGGGCATAACACCCTTCCAAGCTGTGTATGGAAGAGAGCCACCAACCTTAACTAAGTACAAATCAGACCCTAAGGACCCTGCTTCCTCATAATAGTTATTGCTGATAACCACATATTTGATACATTAATAAACACTCATTTTTAGTCATTTACACTTTCCATGTACTTAATTGATTGAGATTGGTTATGTTTTGTAAGTTTGAACTCAAATTGGACTTAATTGATATTTTCAGCATGATTTATGTCTTATACTATTTTTGTATTTTAGCTATATCTTGAGTTCTAGATATGTAATAATTATGTATCTTACCTTGTAGGAAATATAAGAGAGATCTATACAACTTTCACGGAGAGCTCTAGGTGAAAATCGGACATCTAATGGAACTAATTGGGCTTGGAAGTCAGAATATAGGTTTTGTGATTAGAATCTGAACAGTGTACAGTAATCAGAGCATAACTCAGGCTGTAAGATTTGGATTGGGCTAAGATTTTGATATCTGTAAGTTAAGACCCATATCTATAATTTTCATGAGAGCACAAGACCCATATCGGATTGCTTAGGGGTCATATTGGGCTTGCAAGTCAGAACAGAGGAACAGTAGCAGGGCTTGAGCAGTGTACAGTAATTTGACCATATCTTGAGTTTTAAGAATGCTTTTGGGCTCAAACTAACGGCATTTGAAAGCTAAGATCCAGGCCTACAACTTTTATGAAGACCATTTGATGAGAAAATGACGAATGTAATAACTTCAGAACTAAATGATTTTGGAGACAAAGAATCTCTATAATTTTTCACTCATCAAAAGTCATTTGGCATTTTTCACTCATTCACTCACTTATCCACTCACTCATTAATTAGTCCCATTGTCATTTTGTATCCCTAATCCTCTATAAAAGGCACCACTAGCTACTCATTTAGGAGTCTTGGTCTTAAAGACCAAGATCATGCTATTGTGTTGTTTGTTTATCTTGTTGTAGTTTTCCTTGTGTTCTTAATTGAAATCATGTTCTTCTTCTTCTTCTTCTTCTCTCTTTCTTTCTTCTTGTCTATGAGTAACTAAGTTTTATTTTACTTAGGTGAAATGGTGAAGCTCTTCGTAATGAAATAAGGTTAGATTCATTTCTTTCTTGTGCTTAAATGATCTATTTTCAAGTGATCATTATGCATGTTGTATTTTGTTTCCAATCAATTTAGAAACCCTCCTTGTAAAATGGAGATCTTGATTTGTTGTAGACAAGATTTTGGAACAATGAATGCTTGATCCCATTTGTGAGTGGTGGTGTTAATAAATGATTAAAGGAATCATAATATAATTACATATATAAATTTTAATGAACTTTGAATGTTTTATTTTCCGATTAGAACCTCCATTATGTATAGATTTTAATTGAGTTATAAAAAAATTAATCTTGTCCTTAATTTATTTACCAAGAGTGGATCTCCTAATTCAAGTAAGTTTTTTTTTATTTGTGACTAAGTTTTATCATTTTTATTGTTATGACAAAATATTTACTTTACATCAAATAATTTTTCTTCATCAATTCCCTGTGGATCGACCTCGGACTCCCGAGAATTTATTACTTGAAACAACCTGCACTTGGGTTTGCAACATCCACATCAAGTTTTTGGCGCTGTTACCGGGGACTTGATTCGAAGAATAAATTTATGGTATAAATATTTTGTATATATATATTTATATTTTTTCTGTGAATCTTGTATATATATATTTTTTCTACTCTTTCAATTTTTTTCTTTGTACATACTAACGTACTAATTTTTTAAGAGAAACTCTCCCTTCTCCCTTTCTCCTTTTGTAATATTTAATTATGTCTTTCTTCTTATCTTCTCTCTCGCCGGAGCAAAAATTGGCTTGCCGCTTCTCGATTTTTACTTTATGTTTTAATAATATCTTAATTTTGACTCTTCTCTTCTTCCTCCTTCACCTAGCTCTGGTGGGGCTCTTTCTCTTCATTTTTCATATTTTAAATTTACTTTCTGCAATTTACTTTCTATAATTTACTTTATTTACTTTTTGTACTTTTTTTCTCGTATTTTATTTTCTCGTACTTTATTTTCTATATTTTACTTTTTGTATTTTATTTCTAACTTACTAACTTTCTCACTTTCTAACATTTTAATTTATTGGCTTACTAACTTTTTAATTTATATGCTTACTAACTTATTTGGTGGTTAGTTTATACCACACCCTTGTTAATATTTATTTACTACGTGTTAATATATATTTGGTGGTTAGTTTATACTACACCTTTGTTAATAAATATTCAATGACTGGTTTATACCGCCTATTTGTTAATACTCAATGGCTGGTTTATACCGCCTACTTGTTAATATTTAATGGCCGGTTTATACTGTCTACTTGTTAATTTTTTTTTATGGAAGTTTGAACTCTGTATATATTTTTATTTTATTCTTCCTATTTCTTCTTCTCTTTTGTCATGTGTAAATAAATTTGTGTGTTTCTAGGGTGAAGATGTAACTTGATTCAATCGACATGTATTAAGATTAAAATTTTAATTAATTTATTTTTTATTCAATTTGAGTGTTTATTATAATTCTTAATACTTTTATGAATTGGCCATTCATAAATTGATCTAGTGAGGTGTATGTAGAATCGGAAGATTTGCATATAACTTAGACCATAAATAATAAGTGTCATGATTTATAATCATATAGGAATAAAAGTTATAGGTTGTGTGAAAGAATTATAGTATTTTTCATGTGAATCCATAGAGTAAAGGTCATGCCTTTAAGAGTTGAGGTTTAGACCAAGGAATTGAGTTTTAATTAATTACTGGATTCTCTCCATCAATTGAATAATTAGAAATTAATTAAAATGAAGGTCCCAAAGCTACTCAATTGTCTATGATAGATTATTGAATCAAGCGAAGTCAGATCCCTAGTGTTTTAATTTCATGTGTTTATATCCTTAATGTGTTTTGCATTCATGTGCTTTGTTCTCTTTTTTCCCTCTTAATTTCATGTGTTTTAGTGTGCTTTTTCCCTCTTAATCTTCAACTTTATTACTTTGACTATTCGGTGCACTTGTCGATTTTCACAATAAGTTTTTGTAAACCCAAGTTGATACGGTGGATTTTGTTGCTTCAAGATAAGAAAGAAGTCAAAAATGTTGTTGTAGATCATTTGTCCATACTTACAACAGGCTCACCTTTTGATATCACACCTATCAATGATTATTTTCCAGATGAATTTTTATTTCTATTAATTTCATGCCTTAGTTTGCTAATATTGTCAATTTTCTTGTAACAAGCGATGTCATTCTTTGGGGATGGTTTACCTAAATAGAGAAGATAAAATATTCTTCATTAAGAATGGACTGAGTAAGGAACCATTAGATGATATCTTATTAACTCTTGAGATGCATTCTTGTGAGTTGTGCATCGTGAACTTATTAATTTGTGGAATCTCTTCAGGGACGAGCAAAAGCATTACAGTCTTGGGAATCTGACTCAAAAAGACCATGTTTGCCAATTTATAAGAAAATTGGATGGGAAGCTTATCCTCGACTCAGAAAGTGTTTAAGCCATTACTAGACGTGAAACTAGAGAAAGATGTGAGCTACAATCGCAATAACTTGTATATATTATCTTGTACTTTTTCTTAAAAAAATAAAAAAAGAAAGAAAAAATAAAAATAAAAAAGGGCAAAACTTCAGTTGTATTTGGTCTTTAATTAGATTAGGAGCCCCTTCCAGCAGTAGTCCCGTCATTGACTCAGGCGGACCTTTGCACGTCAATCCGTAAATAAGGTTCATGTGCCATGTTCTGTAGAGAGCCGCATAAGTATTCCCAGGTTTTAACCATAGGCTCTGCTTGCTAATGGACAGATAGAAGCGTCCCGTGTTTGTATTTTGGCGTGACAATGCCTCTGAGCTCAATTCTTGGTATTGATTTATTGGGTTCCTGAGCGTAGCTCCACTGGCTGTGGTCACTGGTCGTCGTATTCAGATTTTATCTCTTCAACTAGAGGGACGATGCATAGGTTGGGATATCCCACAAGCGGGAGGAGTGCCTTAAGTCTGAAATTCCTTAAGGGAATTCGGTGTCTCTTTCAAGGGGTGGTAAGATTGCGAAGGCTACTGCACTCATGACGCGCAGTATAAATATACGCCATGAAAACTGTACATAAAGGTATATTATCATTTGTTATTATTATTTTGTTGTATTTTGGTTTTGGACAGACGATCCTTTAAGCGGGGTCCTTCAGGGGTTTCTAGACTTCTTTACCCTGATGGTTTTCTTGAAGTCTTAAAAAATAAAAAAAATAAAAAAAAGTTTTTTAAATTCAAACTTTTCTAACAACAGCCAACCTGCCCATACAGGAGCTATTATTACTTTTTCTATTCTCTTTCCTATTTAAACACTCAATTTTCTTCACTTTCCTATATCTCATAATCATTCAAAGAGAGTGTAAGTGTAGAAATGGAGGGAGCTTCTTCTTCAGTTCGTAGATTTACCAGTATCTGTGTATTTTATGGGACAAGTTATGAGAAGGGTTTAGAGTTTGTAAACGCAGTAAGCACTGTTGGTAGAACACTTGCTGCGAGGAACATTCGTGTAGTATATAGGGGAGGTAGCATTGGGTTAATGGGAGTTGTATCACTTTCTACACATATAAGAGGTGGTCAAGTTTTAAGTGTCATTCCTGAACCTTTAACTCGAAAGAACATCATTGGAAAGACAATTGGGCTAGAACTTCAAGTATCATCTATGCATGGACGAATAAATGCAATGCTTAAAAACTCTAATACATTCATAGCCTTACTAGGTGGTTTTGATACTTTCGAAGAAGTTTTTTAAATTGTCTCTTGGGCCCAACTGAACATCCACCATCAACCCATAGATTTGTTGAATGTTAATAATTTCTTTGATCCTTTGTTATTTTTTCTTGACTATGCTGTAGAACAGAAATTTATCACACCTTCAGCAAGACGACTCCTTATTTCTGCTTCCACTATTGATGAGTTGATTGATAAATTAGAAGCTTTTGTTTATGAACCTGATCCAGCAACAGCTCAGATAGATTGGTCAGAAGGAAGCGGTGAGGAAAGCAATATGAAAAGCAAGCCAGATCAGACACTCCAACTATTTAAATAATTACAAGCTTTGGTATTATTTATTGTACTTTATTTTTGTTTAAATTTGTGTTAGGTTTCTCTTTTCAGCAATTGCAATAACAGGTACTATCTTCTATCCTTTACCTATCTATGTTTTGACATTGAGGACAATGTTGGGATCTAGTTGGGGGGAAGGATAGTTGTGTAAAAAAAATCTAAAAAATCTTAAAAAAACCAAAAAATTAGGAAGTGTGTTTATTAATATGTTTGTCAGTAACTTACTAATTGCAAAACTAATTAAGGATGACAGATTAATGAGTAAATTATGCCCTTGAGGTAAATTTGCTCTTGAGATGCATCAAAATTTGTGGCAAAGTAAAGAGTAATTGGGTAGACAACTAGTTTGTGTGGAAGTAGCAATTCAAATTCAGGGAAATTTGCATAATTGAGTAAATTGTCTTCTTTTTTAAAAATCACATGCTTGGTTATGGATGTTGAATTAGTGGACTGAGAATGATAAAATTATGCCTTGTGAGATTTTGAGCCTATTGATGAATGGATTAAACATTTGTATCATTCTCTTCTTTCTTGTGTGAATTTCACTCATGGAATTATTACTCTACAACTTGCTTTGATTCTTTTTGAGACTACATTTTCATATGCATATATAAATATGATTGAAGCATTTTTCTTGAAATAGATATTTTAACTAAATAGCCAACCTTGTATATTTTTCCATTGTGTAACCCCTTTGAGCTTATTTGACCATTCTTTATTTCGAACTCATTATGTGCTTTAAAAAAAAACTATGTTCTTACCCAGGCTTAGGGAATAAGAGAACATTAGCTTTGTCATTGGATGAGTTCTTGAACAAGTGTGGGGGTGTGTATGCAGAATGGTTGGTTAAAAAAATGTTTAATTAAGAAAATGTATATATTATGCTCATCTTCAAAATAAAAATAAAAAAAATAAAAAATATGTAAATAAGGGCCAACAATGCAATAAAGGAAAGCAAAATAATATGTAAAGGGAATTTGTATTAAGTGGAGTTGGGATGAATTTTCATGCTTGTTAATTGAACTCAGCTCTCATGCTCTTTTATTCTGTTTGGTATTTAACTTGTCATATCCATATTACCTTCTCCTTTACCTTGACCCAATTACAACCTTGAATAAAGTCCTCATGATTTGTGTGTGCATGTGTTCTGAGTAGTGAAGAAGTAGAAGATAAGTAAGCTTATGGTAGTGTAATTTTCATGGGTTGAATTGAGTAAAATACCTACCTTTTAAACACTTGAGGGATTGAGAGTGAATCTTGTGAAGATCTATCATTCTTGACTCATGCTTTTCAATTGAAGTTTCGTTATTTGTTGGTTTGAGATGTGAAGAAACGTTACCTCATAAATGTTTTGATCCCTTAAATGTTTGGTTGTTCTTAAATATTATTAGAAATTGAGTCTTTTAGAATTTTTAGCTTTTGAGTTTGTGTTATTTTTCCTTGTTCCCTAGTTTTGGTCTTGTGTATTTTGTCCAAGAGTGCAAAAAGTTAAGTGTGAGAGAATTTGATAATCACATATTTGATAAATTAATAAGCCCTCATTTTTAGTCATTTACACTCTCTATGTACTTAATTGATTGAGCTTGGTTATATTTTGAAAGTTTGAACTCAAATTTGACTTAATTGATATTTTTAGCATGATTTAAGTCTTACACTATTTTGTATTTTGGCTATATCTTGAGTTCTAAATGTGTAATAATTATGTATCTTACCTTGTAGGGAAGATAAGAGAGAGCTCTACAACTTTCATGAGAGCTCTAGGTGAAAATCGGACATCTAGTGGAACTAATTAGGCTTGGAAATCAGAATATGAGTTTTGTGATTAGAATCTGAACAGTGTACAATAATTAGAGCATAAATCGGACTGCAAGATTTGGATTGGGCTGAAATTTTGGTATTTGCAAGTTAAGACCATATCTACAACTTTCACGAAGAATATAAGACCCAGATCGGATTGCTTAGGGGTCATATTGGGCTTGTAAGTCAGAACAGAGGAACTGTAGCTGAGCCTAAGTAGTGTGCAGTAATTTGACTATATCTTGAGTTTTAAGAATGATTTTGGGCTCAAACTAACGGCATTTGAAAGTTAAGATCCAAGCCTACATTTTTCATGAAGACCACTTGGTGAGAAAATGACGAATACAATGACTTCAGAACTGAATGATTTCGGAGACAAAGAATCTCCATAATTTTTCACTCATCAAAAGTTATTTGGTATTTTTCACTCATTCACCCACTCATCCACTCACTCATTAATCAGCCCCCTTGTCATTTTGTATCCCTAATCCTCTATAAAAGGCACCATTGGCTACTCATTTAGGAGTCTTGGTCTTAGAGGCTAAGATCATGCTATTGTGTTACTTGTATATCTTGTTGTAGTTTTCCTTGTGTTCTAAATTGACGTCATGTTCTTCTTCTTCTTCTTCTTCTTCTTCTTCTTCTTCTTCTTCTTCTTCTTCTTCTTCTTCTTCTTCTTCTTCTTCTTCTTCTCTCTTTCTTTCTTCTTGTCTATGAGTAACTAAGTTTCATTTTATTTGGGTGAAAGGGTGAAGCTCTTGGTAATGAAATAAGGTTAGATTCATTTCTTTCTTGTGCTTAAATGATATATTTTTAAGTAGTCATTGTACGTATTGTATTTTGTTTTTAATCAATTTAGAAACTCTCCTTGTAAAGTGGAGATCTTGATTTGTTGTAGACAAAATTTTGGCACAATGAATTCTTGATCTCATTTATGAGTGGTGGTGTTAATAAATGATTAAAGAAATCATGATATAATCATGTATATAATTTTTAATGAACTTTGAATGTTTTATTTTCCGATTGGAACCTCTGTTATGTGTGGATTCTAATTGAGTTATAAAAAAAATTAATCTTATCCTTAATTTATTTACCAAGAGTGGATCTCCTAACCCAAGTAAATTTTTTTTATTTGTGATTAAGTTTTATCACTTTTATTGTTGTGACAAAATATTTACTTTACGTCAAAGAATTTTTCTTCATCAATTCCCTGTGGATCGACCTCGGACTCCCGAAAATTTATTATTTGAAACAACCTGCACTTAGATTTGTAACTTTTAATCCGCATCAATTGCAACAAAGAGACTCTTTACTAACTCAACTAAGAGCCAATCTACTGAAAGCTCAACTATAACATCCTCCTTAGGGCATCACATTTCCGACTCCCGACTCATAATCTGAAAAGAAGTTCGCACAAAGTTTGAGTTATAAAAGATGAGTTTCAAAATTTCTTCTTTACTGAAAAGTAAATTTTACTAAAAATATTAGGTGATATTGAAAATCATATTTTAACTATTCATTATGCAATATTGACACCAATTAATATCACAAATTAAAGAGAAATATAAAATTAATAGACTTTTTTTTAGTAGCAAACCCCATGACGGGTCCTACTTAATAGTACGGTACAACACTAACGAGAAACTTTAACATACTTATTCCTCTTTCTGTCTATCTTGATGCATCAGACATCTGTTCCTTTGTCAACACTGCACATCTTCGAGTTCTGAATGTCCACTCCTTATTGTTGTCACCAATCTCAGAGTATCCATCGCCCGTTATGTCTAAGACAACTCGATCCTTCTATTATTTGATTTTAACAATACAGATAAAGCAAAACAATATAACAAAGAGGTGAGATCACATACACCAATACCAACATGGCAGCACAGAGATAACACAAACAGCAATATCACACAGATAGATCATACCGCAATTATGATCATGTCATCAACATTAATCAACTATCATCATCCAATCATTTATCAATTCAATTATCATCCAAGTATTCAAAACAATTGTCATAACTAATAACCAATATTCCTCAATTAATATATCATACAGATATAAATGCTCAGATTTATGCATATGCACAAAGACTCATTTTATCAAAAACAACTCCATGGAGGTTTTCACAATTTCGAGAAGAATGCTCTGATTAATTGTCAGCCTCAGCCCAAAGACAATCTCCCAGTCGTTGAAAAGAATCGTGTTCTTGTCGGGTATCGTCAATGCGTTGCAACGGACTACATCGCCAAGTGGCACAGGGTACTCGCCAACCGTCCACTGGTCGACCGCATGACGCCTACTGACGCCCCCAAGATCCATCATAGACCTCACTATCAATTCTCATTCCCTCTTCAACCACAAGGGCCATAATAGCTATTGGCTATATTTTATACAATGCACGAATATATCAGTGCAAGTCCAACCCCAAAGGGCCAAATCTTTTCAATTTCATTTGTTCAATGCTTCAACGCATATTTTATACAATGCACGAATATATCAGTGCAAGTCCAACCCCAAAGGGCCAAATCTTTTCAATTTCATTTGTTCAATGTAATCATATGCTTCAATGCATATTTTTTTCAATGCACGTATAATGCACCAAATCCAATCACAGACATATCTTTCTAATGCATGTATAATGCACCAAATGTCAATCACAGGCAAAACATGTCATTTTCTCACATAGCATCCATATACTGGTTCTACAGTATTTATACTGTATTTTCAACAGGAAAATCATATTATCACATTTTCATAGTTATAAAATTCTTTCCTCGTGTTTTCACAAAATTGCGCAATATTTTCATTTCATTTTCACAATTTCAAAACGTTTCTGTTACGTTTTCACAATATTGTAACTCTTCTGTTGCACCTTTAAATCACGTATTAAATTTTTTAACATTTTTCTCAATCGCATAAAAATATACGTTTCTCAAATCGCGTAATGATTTTTCATCATTTTCAAAATCCCATAACTTAAAAATCATTCTTTTAAGTTGCGTAAATCATTTTCCATCATTCTTAAAATATTTAAAACACTTTTCAAATCACATAATGATTTTTCCTCATTTTTACAATCACGTAAAAATATTCTCTCATTATTTAATCATGTAGTGATTTTTCAACAGTAGTTCAAATTATGTAAAATATTTAAACATAATTCAAATCACTTAAAAATGTTTCAACACATCTCCAATCACGTAGTAATATTTTATCATATTTCAAATTGCATAAAAAATATTTTATCTGTATTTCCAAACACTTGAAAATATTTTACTATATTTCAAATCACGTTTTTAAAAATTATATTTTTAAGATACGTAAATAATTGTTTTTCACCACAATTTCATTACGAAAATATTTCCATTTTCTTCAAAAATTTCCATTTCAACTTTCCTCAAAATAATATGACTTTATACTTTATTTAATACATTTTCTTTACTCAAGAAAATCTTTTTCACATTTCTTTACTCAAGAAATCTTTTTTCAAAATATAATTCACAAAATCACTTTTCCATTGATATAAATCAACGTTTCAAAACTTAACATTTTCTAACGTACTTCAAAACTCAAAAATAAGTTATACGTTAGTAGATTTTCATAATACCATTATATTTTTCATTTTTCCCAAATCATTTCAGAACACAACCTTCTTCAAAATAAATTGAAGTTTGAAAATATTCTTGTTTACAAAAACTTAATTTCTCAAGTGATTAAAAGGCTCTGATTCCCTTTTCAAATTCTTGTATTAAATCAAGTTACGTTTCCACTTTGAAAATCACTTTGTTCATAAAAATCAAGGCATTACAAGCCTTCAAAAACGTGGACATGACTATTGAAACCATCAAATATTTTTCCTTCTAAATTAATATGGTTTTACACAAACAAAATCATTAAAATTTTATTTTCAAAACCGAAGGACTTATGGTTATAAAACCAAACCCATTTGTTCAAATTCATTTTTATTTTCTTTGCAAATCCTTTTTCACTTTCTTTGCAAATCCTTTTTCACTTTCTTTGCTAATTCTTAAAATCATCATTGCTATTTTTATTTAAATCTCATGTCTTATAAAATACTTAGAAACTTTTTACACAAAATAAATCAATAAAAAATTCCTCAAAAACCATGTTCTTGTACTCTTTGAAAAATAAATTCTTTGTTTATTTTCCTTGTTTTTCTAAACATTCATTTTCATCATTCATGAAAATATAAATTTGTGAACACCTATTTTGAGGTGTCTTGATCGAAATTCTCATTATTCTAGGGATCAAAATTTAATTTCCTTGTTCTTGAAAAATTTTCACATTGACCCAAATCAAGGGCATCAAAATCGTAACTCTTCCTTGGCTATTGGGACCAAGATTAGTTTTCTTTCCATCCACACATCATGGCATACATATATATATTTCATCATAAATTTCACAAACATGCCATATACTCATCATGCATATTATAAGTATACTATCAAAGCCATAAAATCATGCAAAGCATATTAAGCATAGATAAAAATAATCAAAGCATAAGAAAATAAATTAAAGCTCATAAACATAAAATTAATTATTACATGACCATGGATTGGAATCCTCACATGGATTCACCATATATCAAATATAAGACCATCTCTCACCACCATACTTGGTTGGTGAGATGGATCTCCCTCTTACCTCTTGAAGATCCTCAAAAACTCCTTATTTTGCTTCTTTTTCCAAGTCCTTCACCACCAAGGACTTCTCAAATACAAAACAAAAATATATAAGAATTAGTATACTAAGCTTGATTAAGAGGAACCATGGATCAAACATGGTTTAGATCATGAAAAAGAAGAGAAGAAATGAAGTCTTCTTATACTTCACCTCAAAAACCCAATAACTTTGATCTTGAAGGAAGTCCATGAAGATGAATGATTTAGAGAAAGTCTCCAACATGAAAGTTGCTTAGAATATCATGTAGATTCAAGATCTATGGTTGGATGAAATTAAAAGTGATGGAAGGTGTTTTTGGGTGAGGAGGCCAAACCTATGGAGAGAAAAAGGAAGGAAGGAATGGTTACTTGGTTCTTGGAATTTTAAGAGAATAAGATGGAGGCTTTTTGGGTGAGAGAAAAAAGTGAAAATGCATGCACAAAGTGAGTGGGCTGCCGTGTGAGTGTTGGAGAGTTTGAAGAGTTTTACTTGAAATAATATCCCATTTTGGGTTCACACTTGAAACACATGGTCTTCCACTTTTTCATCTTTTTCTTTGGCCTAAAAAGGCTACTCCAATTTGTCTCCTCCTTTCCAAGCATCTCCAACCGTCCTCCTCTTCATAATGCATGCAAAGTTGTCATCTTTTCATGCCATTATTTGAAGCATTTATAGCCATTGATTAATTCAATGGTTAGGATTTAGGTAGACTTTTAATTTTTAGGAGACTTAATCTAGGCCATTAGATCTTTTTCCTTTAAATTCTAGCCATTAGATGTGTCTCCAAAATAAAGGGTCAAGATTACTCCTTCAAACTTTAAATCCAAGGGTTATAATTAGTCATAGCCTTTTTAGAAGACCAAATCTCCACCTTTGATTAATTCTTCATCCAATGGTCATAAATGGTCTTCGTCACTTTTTAAGACTAAATCTCCACCATTTATCAATTCCAAATCCAATGGTTGTAAATGGTCACTTTATATAATCAAATTTACACCGTTGATTAAATCTACGGTTGATATTGAAGCTTGCCTAACTAAGTTTATTCTCACACCATTGATTAAATCAATGGTGATTATCCAATGCTTCTTTATTAAATTTATTTCTTAACCGTTAATTAAATCAAGATCAAGTCTTCACCGTTAAATAAATCAATGGTGGATATCCAAACCACCAATGTTGACTTAAGCAATATAATTTCTATTTTTATCTACTAAAAATCTCACGAAAGAATATATTTACTGTATTTTTATCGCCCGATAATTAAATACAGTGCCAAACACAATACAAGAAAATTTCTAAAACTATTTTCGGATTCAGGTTTAGTAAGATCCTCTGTCTCCGTCTAAACAGTACAAATTTTTCTATGCGTAGAAAAATTTTCACTTTGTGGGACCCACTTGGGCCCACGTAAGGTCACCTGGCCCACCCACCTGGGCCCACATACAGTCAAAAAAATTCATAATCATCCACAAAAATCACAAATATTAGAAAACGTATGAAAATCAAGTCGATTGTTAAAAATAATTAACAATCAAGAGAAATAAATACGACGAAAGATTTTTCTACCAAAATTATTATTTTCCTGACACGGAGTAAATCACTCAAAATGATCAAATACGCTGACGGAATAAACAAAATAATTTTACAGTATCCAGAAATTACTAAACAGTAAAATTCTGTTAACTGTCAAAATTACTATTTACAAGATAGGAAATTTTGGGGTGTTACATTACTCCCCCTCTAAAAAGAAATTTCGTCCTCGAAATTTAAGAAGCATGATTTCACACTCTCAGAATAAATATGAACATTACTCTTTTATCTTATTTTTCAATTCTCATGAAGCTTCCTCTCTTGCATCTTGCTATACTATTCTAACCAACAAAATCTCTTTGCTGATGTTCAACTTCTCCTGATCAAAAGATATCTCAGACTCCTATAATTACTGAAGATGTTGAATGTTACTCCAGAAAGAAAGAATTTCGATATCTCTAATACAACATAACGACAATCAATCTTCATTCATGCCTATAATAGTTTTTTCTCAGATAACTTCTAACTAATGTAATGTATTACTTAAAATTTCCTTATCCTCGTATCACTACATATTCTAGATTTTTGCTTTTAATAGGAAATGTCTCACTAACCGAGTTTTCCTTTCCACAGCACTATTCCAAATACTATGACATAGAGTTATATAAGAATATCGTTTCTTGTTCGCTCAATTGCAGGAGATGAAAGAAAACATCATGGAAGATAACAAAACGAATCGAACCTGTTATCGAACATATTCGGCAAAGAATTGGATGTAACCCGATTTTCAAAAATGAATTTTCTCTGGATTACTCACACTCTGTTGAAATAATCTCATTGGATATGGTTGGAAAATAGCTAATCCATTTCCAAAGATCACGTCTGTTTATGAAACAGATCAAACTAACACAAAAATTTTGAACAACAGATCAAACTAACACAAAGTTTTGATCTATAACAACAATTTGAATAACTCGATTAGCTAAGAATAGAAACAGAAGTAAACAAATCAGAGGATAACGAATAACTCTAACATATAATTGATTTACTCAATCATATGTCATAAAGAATAGGTTATTCACAGAAATATTCAGTATGGTTTATAGGATTAGCTCCAATGACGCAATCTCCATTGTTTAAATCTTCTGCTCAAAACACTCCCGTTCCATTCAGAGTAACAACTTCCTTTACTATCTAAAATTTTACTAATAGAAAACTCTGTTTTCAAAGAGCATAATCTCTGGGAAAATGTGTCCAACTTTTTCACAATTTGTTTCCTTGACGTACATTCCTTCATTTAAGTACTTTCTTTCACATCCTTTACTATTTTTGGTTTCCTCAATGGTTATAAATACATCTTACGTCAAAATTAATTACTTTCTCAATATTCTAAAAAGAAATTTCAGGTTCCAAAATTACGAAATCTTATATTCCAAGACTGATTGTCTTCCATCAGATTCTAAACTTCAACTTCTAGTTTCCACTGAACAGTGGTCCTTTGTTCATGCAGTCGTCTTTCCACATTGCTCCTGTTGCTCCCGTAGCTGCAACTGCATTACTAGTAACATGTTCCACTTCCACGCAAGTATAGCTCGTGTGGATCGAAATACAATGGATCTAATATCCATTATAAACAACATTATTTCCTTTCGAAAAACAAACACAGAGAACACAACACAAGCAAAATAGACTTAACCACAAACCCCAAAAGACTCAAACCATGCTCTGATACCAACTAATGTAACACCCTCCTTAGGGCATCACATTTCCGACTCCCGACTCATAATCTGAAAAGAAGTTCGCACAAAGTTTGAGTTATAAAAGATGAGTTTTAAAATTTCTTCTTTAATGAAAAGTAAATTTTACTGAAAATATTAGGTGATATTCAAAATCATATTTTAACTATTCATTATGCAATATTGACACCAATTAATATCACAAATTAAAGAGAAATATAAAATTAACAGACTTTTTTTTTTCAATAGCAAACCCCATGATGGGTCCTACTTAATAGCATGGTACAACACTAACGAGAAACTTTAACATACTTATTCCTTTTTCTGTCTATCTTGATGCATCAGACATCTGTTCATTTGTCAACACTGCACACCTTCGAGTCCTGAATGTCCACTCCTTATTGTTGTTACCAATCTCAGAGTATCCATCGCCCGTTATGTCTAAGACAACTCGATCCTTCTATTATTTGATTTTAACAATACAGACAAAGTAAAACAATATAACAAAGAGTTGAGATCACTTACACTAATACCAACATGACAGCACAGAGATAACACAAACAACAATATCATACAGATAGATCATACCGCAATTATGATCATGCCATCAACATTAATCAACTATCATCATCCAATCATTTATCAATTCAATTATCATCCAAGTATTTAAAACAATTGTCATAACCAATAACCAATATTCCTCAATTAATATATCACACAGATATAAATGCTCAGATTTATGCATATGCACAAAGACTCATTTTATCAAAAACAACTCCATGGAGGTTTTCACAATTTCGAGAAGAATGCTCCGATTAATTGTCAGCCTTAACCCAAAGACAATCTCTCAGTCATTGAAAAGAATCGTGTTCTTGTCGGGTATCGTCAATGCGTTGCAACGGACTACATCACCAAGTGGCACAGGGTACTCGCCAACTGTCCACTGGTCGACCGCCGCGCCTCGACGCCCCCAAGATCCATCATAGACCTCACTATCAATTCTCATTCCCTCTTCAACCACAAGGGCCATAATAGCTATTAGCTATATTTTATACAATGCACGAATATATCAGTGCAAGTCCAACCTCAAAGGGCCAAATCTTTTCAATTTCATTTGTTCAAAGCTTCAACGCATATTTTATACAATGCACGAATATATCAATACAAGTCCAACCCCAATGGGCCAAATCTTTTCAATTTCATTTGTTCAATGTAATCATATGCTTCAATGCATATTTTTTTCAATGCACGTATAATGCACCAAATCCAATCACAGACATATCTTTCCAATGCATGTATAATGCACCAAATGCCAATCACAGGCAAAACATGTCATTTTCTCACACAGCATCCATATACTAGTTCTACAGTATTTATCCTATATTTTCAACAGGAAAATCATATTATCACATTTTCATAGTTATAAAATTCTTTCGTCATGTTTTCACAAAATTGCGCAACATTTTCATTTTATTTTTACAATTCCAAAATGTTTCTGTTACGTTTTCACAATACTGTAACTCTTCTATTGCACCTTTAAATCACGTTTAAATTTTTTAACATTTTTCTCAATCGCATAAAAATATACGTTTCTCAAATCGCGTAATGATTTTTCATCATTTTCAAAATCCCATAACTTAAAAATCATTCTTTTAAGTTGCGTAAATCATTTTCCATCATTCTTAAAATATTTAAAACACTTTCCAAATCACATAATGATTTTTCCTCATTTTTACAATCACGTAAAAATATTCTCTCATTATTTAATCACGTAGTATTTTTCAACAGTAGTTCAAATTACGTAAAATATTTAAACGTAATTCAAATCACTTAAAAATGTTTCAACGCATCTCCAATCACGTAGTAATATTTTATAATATTTCAAATCGCATAAAAATATTTTACTGCATTTCCAAACACTTGAAAATATTTTACTATATTTCAAATCACGTACTTTAAAAATTACATTTTTAAGATACGTAAATAATTGTTTTTCACCACAATTCCATTACAGAAAATATTTCTCATTTCTTCAAAAATTTCATTTCAACTTTCCTCAAAATAATATGATTTTATACTTTATTTAATACATTTTCTTTACTCAAGAAAATCTTTTTCACATTTCTTTACTCAAGAAATCCTTTTCCAAAATATAATTCACAAAATCACTTTTCCATTGATATAAATCAACGTTTCAAAACTTAACATTTTCTAACGTACTTCAAAACTCAAAAATAAGTTATACGTTAGTAGATTTTCATAATACCACTATATTCTTTATTTTTCCCAAATCATTTCCCAACACAACCTTCTTCAAAATAAATTGAAGTTCGAAAACATTCTTGTTTACAAAAACTTAATTTCTCAAGTGATTAAAATGCTCTGATTCCCTTTTCAAATTCTTGTATTAAATCAAGTTACGTTTCCACTTTGAAAATCACTTTGTTCATAAAAATCAAGGCATTACAAGCCTTCAAAAACGTGGACATGACTATTGAAACCATCAAATATTTTTCCTTCTAAGTTGATATGGTTTTACACAAACAAAACTATTAAAATTTTATTTTCAAAACCGAAGGACTTATAGTTATAAAACCAAACCCATTTGTTCAAATTCATTTTTATTTTCTTTGCAAATCCTTTTTCACTTTCTTTACAAATCCTTTTTCACTTTCTTTGCTAATTCTTAAAATCATCATTGCTATTTTCATTTAAATCTCATGTTTTGTAAAACACTTAGAAACTTTTTACACAAAATAAATCAATAAAAAATTCTTCAAAAATCATGTTCTTGTACTCTTTGAAAAATAAATTCTTTGTTTATTTTCCTTGTTTTTCTAAACATTCATTTTCATCATTCATGAAAATATAAATTTGTGAACACCTATTTTGAGGTGTCTTGATCGAAATTCTCATTATTCTAGGGATCAAAATTTAATTTCCTTGTTCTTGAAAAATTTTCACATTGACCCAAATCAAGGGCATCAAAATCGTAACTCTTCCTTGGCCATTGGGACCAAGATTAGTTTTCTTTCTATCCACACATCATGGCATACATATATATATTTCATCATAAATATCACAAACATGCCATATACTCATCATGCATATTATAAGTATACTATCAAAGCCATAAAATCATGCAAAGCATATTAAGCATAGACAAAAATAATCAAAGCATAAGAAAATAAATTAAAGCTCATAAACATAAAATTAATTATTACATGACCATGGATTGGAATCCTCACATGGATTCACCATCCATCAAATATAAGACCATCTCTCACCACCATACTTGGTTGGTGAGATGGATCTCCCTCTTACCTCTTGAAGATCCTCAAAAACTCCTTATTTTGCTTCTTTTTCCAAGTCCTTCACCACCAAGGGCTTCTCAAATACAAAACAAAAATATATGAAAATTAGTATACTAAGCTTGATTAAGAGGAACCATGGATCAAACATGGTTTAGATCATGAAAAAGAAGAGAAGAAATGAAGTCTTCTTATACTTCACCTCAAAAACTCAATAACTTTGATCTTGAAAGAAGTCCATGAAGATGAATGATTTAGAGAAAGTCTCCAACATGAAAGTTGCTTAGAATATCATGTAGATTCAAGATCCATGGTTGGATGAAATTAAAAGTGATGGAAGGTGTTTTTGGGTGAGGAGGCCGAACCTATGGAGAGAGAAAGGAAGGAAGGAATGGTTGCTTGGTTCTTAGAATTTTGAGAGAATAAGATGGAGGCTTTTTGCGTGAGAGAAAAAAAGTGAAAATGCATGCACAAAGTGAGTGGGCTGCCGTGTGAGTGTTGGAGAGTTTGAAGAGTTTTACTTGAAATAATATCCCATTTTGGGTTCACACTTGAAACATATGGTCTTCCACTTTGTCATCTTTTTTTTTGGCTTAAAAAGGCTACTCCAATTTGTCTCCTCCTTTCCAAGCATCTCCAACCATCCCCCCTCTTCATAATGCATGCAAAGTTATCATCTTTTCATGCCATTATTTGAAGCATTTTTAGCCATTGATTAATTCAATGGTTAGGATTTAGGTAGACTTTTGATTTTTAGGAGACTTAATCTAGGCCATTAGATCTTTTTCCTTTAACTAGCCATTAGATGTGTCTCCAAAATAAAGGGTCAAGATTGCTCCTTCAAACTTTAAATCCAATGGTTATAATTAGTCATAGCCTTTTTAAAAGACCAAATCTCCACCTTTGATTAACTCTTCATCCAATGGTCATAAATGGTCTTTGTCACTTTTTAAGACTAAATCTCCACCGTTGATCAATTCCAAATCCAATGGTTGTAAATGGTCACTTTATATAATCAAATTTACACCGTTGATTAAATCTACGGTTGATATTGAAGCTTGCCTAACTAAGTTTATTCTCACACCATTGATTAAATCAATGGTGATTATCCAATGCTTCTTTATTAAATTTATTTCTTAACCGTTAATTAAATTAAGATCAAGTCTTCACCGTTAAATAAATCAATGGTGGATATCCAAACCACCAATGTTGACTTAAGCAATATAATTTCTATTTTTATCTACTAAAAATCCCACGAAAGAATATATTTACTGTATTTTTATCGCCCAATAATTAAATACAGTGCCAAACACAATACAAGAAAATTTCTAAAACTGTTTTCGGATTCAGGTTTAGTAAGATCCCCTGTCTCCGTCTAAACAGTACAAATTTTTCTATGCGTAGAAAAATTTTCACTTTGCGGGACCCACCTGGGCCCACGTAAGGTCACTTGGGCCCACCTAGGACCACCTGGGCCTACATACAGTCAAAAAAATTCATAATCATCCACAAAAATCACAAATATTAGAAAACGTATAAAAATCAAGTCAGATTGTTAAAAATAATTAACAGTCAAGAGAAATAAATACAGAAAAAAATTTTCCAGGCCCGAAAATTATTATTTTCCTGACACGGAGTAAATCACTCAAAATGATCAAATACGCTGATGGAATAAACAAAATAATTTTACAGTATCCAGAAATTACTAAACAGTAAAATTCTGTTAACTGTCAAAATTACTATTTACAAGATAGGAAATTTTGGAGTGTTACATCAATAACAAATGAAGTTGTAGGCTGACAAGAAAATAAAAGATGTACAATTGAAAGCGGGTGATTTGGTATTGATCAAACTACATCCACATAGACAACACTCAGTTGCTTTAAGGAGAAAAATCAGAAGCTTATCTTGAGATATTTTGGCCTTTTCCTCGTCATTGAAAAACTTGGTCTAGTGGCCTATAAGTTGCTCCTACCCTCTACTGCAAAAATTCACCCAGTATTCCACATCTCTTTATTAAAGTTGTATAAAGGAGATCATTCACATTAGTTTATTCGATTACCCTTGATTATTGAGGGAAAAGGTCCAATTTTACAGCCAATTAAAGTGCTACAATCTAGAACTATACTACGGGGTACTCAGTAGATTCCACAATTGCTGATTCAATGGGAGGGCTTAACCATTGTTGAAGCTACTTGGGAAGATGCAAAAGCCTTGCAGGAAAATTTCCCAAACTTAAACCTTGAGGATAAGGTTTGTCTTCAAGGGGGAGTAATGTTAGGAAGCCTGCTAAGAGGGAAGATAGGTTTGAGGATGAATGAGCAAGTGTAGGTGATCATGGACACGTCAACAAAACTGATGATTCAAAATTAGGTATCATGGACACGTCAACAAAACTGATGATTCAAAATTAGGTAGAAAAGTAGGCCACATAGCCAATGGTCCACAAATTCAGGAGTGGAGGAGAAGTTTTAGGCTGAGAGTAACTAACTCAAGGTTTCAAGATTTTGTGCACTGAGCTAGTGCTTATAGGATCAAAGTGAGAGAATGAGGACTGTGTGAAATGTAAATTGTGTTGTTATCTCCCCCTTGCTCTTCCCTTCCCTTCCGCTGGATTTTCTTCTTCTTCTAGTTACTACTATACTATGTACCTTTTCATTTTACAATTATTGCCTTACTGATTGCCATCGTTCCCCTATATTAAACCCACACTGATAAATAATACTAAAAGTATTATTCAAAATTCCTCACTATTTCATTTACTTTTCATATTTGTTCCTTACAAGTTGCTTCCTGGGACTAGTGTCCTTTAAACATAAGTTCCTTATTAATTAAAAAAAATTAACACATCATTAAGGGAAATTAAAAAAAAACCAAATACAATGCATTTAATTTTTTCGGGGGATTCAATTATATACCCAATTTGTTTTTTTACATTTTTTCTATAATATATCGTTAAAAAAATATGTATTGAGTTATTACCTAATTAACGTGATAAAACCTGCATACATTTATTAATGTGACCATATTAGAATAATACTAAGTTCAACTTACAATTTTTTATTAAACTTACAGAGCACTAGATTAGTTACAAGAGAGATTGTGTTGTATGGATTCGCCTACCATGCACCTACCTCTTTGTGGGAGTGAGTCATACACCCTCTAAAAGAGGGTGTATGGTACACCACCTAATTCAAGTCATTGATTTATTCATAAAATAAATCAATGACATGGATCAATTACAAGCAGGTTTTCTTTTTTTTCAGGTTTTTTTAGTTTTATATTTTTTTTACGTACTACTACTATTACTGTCGCTGGTTGGTAGGCCATTGTACACTGTTTGTCGGTCACCTTCAATTTTTTTTAAGTTGTATAACTGTATAAATATTATCAGTTAAAATTTATAAGATTTTTCAACAAATATAGTCATAGTTTTAGGAAAACTGGAAAATTCTATTTTTTTAAGTTGTATAACTGTATAAATATTATCAGTTAAAATTTATAAGATTTTTTAACAAACACAATTATAATTGTAGGAAAAAAATTTCAATGTGCACAGATATTTATAAAAAAATATAAAGACTGATATAATTTTAACTGTTATTATTTATACAGTTATTTAAATTGTAAAAAGTGAACAGTAGTGCTGGTGAACAGTGCGACGATCAGTGAACAATGTCGGCGCGGTGAACAGTGCCGAGGTTGTTGCTGGTGAACAGTGCCCGTGGTGGTAGGCGATGAACAAGGTTTAAAACGTTGAACAAGACCGCTGCAGCTCGGTGAACAAGACTAATGAACAAGACTGAAGAAAAAACATGAAAAAATTTGTAAAAAAAATTAACTTGTAAAAAAAAAAAACACCTACAATAGCAAGTAAAATCTAGGGTGTATGGTACACCCAAACTCAACAAGGTACACCATAGCACCTGCCCTCTTTGTGGTGCATCAATGAACCATTAGTTTTAAGTTGTTGACATATTAATAAAAAAAAACAACGATCAGGATGAAAAATTGATAACCCATTCCATCCTCTACCAAACCAGAATCCATCGCACCTCAAGCCAAAACCGCTGCCGCTGAACCACCGCATGGTCACCACCACCTAAATCCGTGAACCACTGCCTTCCATCTCGCCTTTCGCCCTGCGACCCGCCAGTCACAAACCCAGATTGTGAGGCCAAGCAACTTGTCGTCCTACACTATGTGACCCTCGAACTTAGTCACCAAAGCCTCGCCACATGAACCTCTACTGTCGCTAGTGATTTGCACGCCGTCACCGCCTCCCTCTACCACCATCGAAACCAAGCCTTAAGTGGGTGTTTGGCGTTTTTGGGGCACGTGGGAGGAAGGGTTGAGAAAATTTGCAGGGAGTTGTTGTTGGGTTCAGTAAAAAAAGGTGAGAAGGGTGAAGGTTGTGGTGGTGGCGGTGGTTCCGACAATGGCGGGGTGGTTCATGTTGGGTGGCGCTGCCATGGATTGGTTAGGAAAAGCTTCGACGAAGGAATCTGAGGCTTGACCACTTGTGTAATGCTGTGATGGTGAATTTGGGGCTCGTTGATGGAGCCGAGACATTAGGAGACGGTGTAGGAACAAGAACAGGAACAGGGATAGGGAGGTGGCCCAAAAAATGGGTGGTGATAGGGTGGTGTCGTGGTGGTGCGAGGATAGTGATGTCGACCTCACGACAAGGCATTGGTGGTCATGGTGGTGTGGTGGGCGTGCAACAGCAAAGGTTTGGTGGTCATGGTGGTGTGGCTGGGTGGTATGGGGCAACGATTGAAGCGTGGTGTTTTAGGGTCGATTTGGGTGGTGGTTTGTGGTTAAGTTGAGATCACAGTTGGCAGGCTCTGAGCGACAGTAGAGGACGACTCGATGGTGAAAGCAACAGTTGCTGGTGATGAATAACATTAAAAGAAAGAAAAACATAAAACCAACTTACCTATAATAATAGGTCATTAGAGTAGTGCATCTATGCATCTAGATAATTTTAGGTGCATCATAGCAACCTCTTATATTCTATATATTATCAAGGACATAAAATTTTATGTCTTCTTTATTATTTTGTTTCCACTCATATCTAATTAATATAATATTATCAAATAAGTAAAATAGTTATATCTTTTCTTAATTATGTCCTCTCTTAATTAATAAATTTTAATTTAATTAACAATACTTATTGAAAGACAAAATTAGAGAAAAAAGATAAGCAAAAGCAAAATTGAATTCTCCTATCGAAACCTCCGCCTCGAGCTCACATCAATGTCCTTAAATTTAGAGATTGAAAAGCTTAGATCAAATTCAGATTTGATGAGGATAAGGGAAAAGAGATGCAGAAACTTCAATCATTAATAGTGATTAGGAAAAAACAAAACTCACAAAACAATATTTTGATTGATGATGATTTGATTCCCTTTAAACCGCATCTTCAAAAAGGGTGGCTTGTGACCAAAAGAGAAAGGTGCTTTGTATTGCATACGACTTCAGCATGGAGGGAATAACTTGGGATGTTGTTGATCCCAATACCTAAAAAATTGGCGCCAAAATCCAACCCAATTTCTCTCTCTCTCCAAAAGCTTGGCGCCATCCAATCTCTCAGTTTCTCTCTATACCTAAATGTACATTATTTTATTTGGAATTTTTACAATATTCATTTTTTTAAAAAGTTTGGTACGTGAGTTATTAAATATTTAATTTGATTATTGATTATTTTTAAATATTTATTATAAATTTAACATCTAATAAATGTTTAACAACTCATCATAAATATTAAATTCATTAAGATATTATAAAATTTTCCTATTTTAAAAAGTAACTTTGAGCCAAAGTTTAGAATAATAGATTATTTATTTTAAAGTCAGTTATAATAATATTTATACATCATATATTAAAAAATTATTGATACGAAGAATCAAACTCAAATTTTACAAGTAAGGTGTTTCAATCATTATTAACTAATTATTAAACCAATTCCGTTATATGATGAATTTTAAGTTATTCCAAATAATTTTCTTACCCTCAAGTAAAAAGTTATTCTATTCTTATTTAAAAAGCAATTCAATCTTAATTTTTTTTTTTTGACAGGAGTAATTTATTTTTATTCTTTTAAGACAATGACATATTTTTATATTTTTTAGATATCAGCGTAATCTCTAATCCATCTAAGTATTTACTTATGCCACGAAGTGTTTTTATAAAATTCAAACTATTGTACTGCAAATGACATCCATAAACATAATTGAATAATTTATTTTTATTTTTTAAATGATGAGATATGTTTACCTCTTTCGAATATAAGATTAATTTTTATTTCAACATAACACATAAGTATATGCTTATGCTAGAGATTATTAATTTTGTAAAATTCAAATTCTTTTTAGTAATTATAAAATATTTTTACATATTCAATTCATTTAATGAATTGAATACTAAAATCATTTCCATTTAACTGTTTAAAATTCAAATTCTTGCACTGCAAATGACATCCGTACATTTAATTGAGTAATTTATTATTCAAATATTTTTATTATATGTCCTGCCCGATGCTCAGTAGTTTTCACGGGCACCCTCATCTACCATTCTCTCTGTCACTTCAATTGGTGTTATTTATTTTGCTTAATTTAATTGTCTCTGCTTATGTCACGAGTTTCCTCGGGTTCTCTCTCCTTCCCTTCAATTGGTTTCTAAGTTCTAGCACACAACATTCAACGTCACACATTCACACTCTCTTCCTCATTTAATACCGTATCTTACTGTTCTGAGTTTTCTCTATCTCTCATTCTCTCAACTCTTCTCTTTTTCCTCTCCTTTGTCCCCTCACCTACAACAACCTTCATACAAACTCTTCCATTGAACCAACCACAACCAAAGCCTCCTCCTCTCTTTTTTTCCCTCTCTTCCTTAGTGCAACTTTTCTCTCATTTTTCTCTCTTTATTTTCCACTTTCTTCCCCCACCCTTTTCATTAGTCAACACTTTCCCACTGGTTTCATCTGATTCCATACCAGTTCCCAGCCAAAAGAAAAGGGAACAAAAGAAGTGGGGAAAAAAAAGAGTTAAAGAACCATCTTTATTTATTCCCTTATTCCCTTGCTATATATATACATACATATATATTAACCCTGAAACAGTATTTTGCTGTGTGGTTCAATATGGGGTTCTCTGAGAAGGCGCAAGTAGAGGGAAGCTTTGAGTCAGATAATAGAAAATGGGTCATCGCTGGAATTGCTTTACGAGCACCATTGAAGCCAATATATACCATCCCTGTGGAGAAGGAACAACAAGAAGACGTTGAGGCAGAGGAGTCTTCCACAACGCCAAAAGGTGTGGAATCGAGGATCCCAACCACGTTGACGTGCCCACCTGCTCCTAGGAAGCGAAAACCTTCTTTGAAGTGCAATTATCGTGGTGCCGTTAGAGAGTTCTTCACGCCACCGGACTTAGAAACTGTGTTTATACGCCATGTTGAAAGGGCTAATTGATCGTAGAGGTCACGAGAAGATGTGGAAAAGCAAAGAAAAGTAGCTACTGTCACCCTTTTAGGAGCTAGCTTGCTAGTATTTGGTTCTCTTGTGTACCTTAAGTTTAAGTGTTTTCTGAGTAATTAGAACTTAAGTAGTTCAGAGATTACGACTATTTTGTATAGAGCAATCTAAACATAAATAAAATGACATCTTTTCTTGCATACTTGATTTTTTTTAATATTTTTTTATCATGAATCTCTTGATGAGACATCATCTGCTTATAGTTTGTCGTTAGTAAAATTTGCGTGTTTATGCTTCTTTTGATATGTTTAAAAAAGAATTATTTCCTCATTTGCAATTTGTTAACTAGTGTTACTCCACGGATTCATGGAGACGTACTGAGCTAAAATCCTCGTTTCTATGTTTGCGTATGAGTCACTGTTCATGAACACGCGTTGGAATGGGAAATTTCAAGTCAAAATCTAAGGTAAGCAGCCAATAGTTTAGTTGCCAAATACAAAGTAGGAGTACAATCCTTTTCAAAGAGGTAGGCAGATGCTGCACGATTACTTCTCATTGTTGATTGTTGATTGACTGAGATCAAAGCCCCACATAAGTCCTTAGCCATGTAGCCCCACTGGCCTTTATACTTAGCTATTATCTCCATTATTTACTATTTAGAGTTTAGGGTCACACATAGTTATTAAATACAATGCCCCACAATTGCATATATAAATACTTTTTTCACAACATTCAATGCAGATTAGTAAGTAATGTCTAAAATTCATCTTATAAAGAATTGTTTGCGTAAGTTTTAGTTAAAGCTTAATTAGTTCAATATTAATATAGTATAATTTAAATTCTATAATGTATTGATGTAAAAGTTGATAATTTGATATAGAAGTGATAGGTATCTCTCTCCAAATGAACCCCACCCACTCCGGGCTTGTATTGATAGTGGGAAGTTTCTCTATAATGCTTTTGTGATATTAGCTCATGGATTCATATGGTAAAGCGACAAGCCACATGTGGAGGGGAAGATTAGAATCCTATGCAAGTTGAATGGCCCTCATTTTTACACTTCTAAAGCTAAGTTTTGATGGCCAATAATTGGCAGACTGAACACTATCATAATAATATGAAGTCATTGTTATCCTATCTGTCTCGTTCTTATACTATTGTTAAATATGGAATGTTTATCATGAACATAGAGAACCTCACTAGTTTACTAAGTGGGAAATGCGCTAGAGAAAGTTCACCCAATATTGTGAATTAAACAATTGTTTCCCGGGATCGGAGCTGTGATTGGGGGAATAGCATTTTAACACGTCTAAAGAAGACTGAAGATTTTGCTTGGCCTGTGGGGTCATTTGTTGTTTATATTACCCATACTAATCCTTGTTTGAGTCTCTGCTGGAGACCACATGGAGAGCAAAGTTTATTGGCACTTATCCACGCATGATGTGCATTAAATTTAGCAATTTATTTACTTTTATATATTAACTATTCATTTTGAACACACTAGAAAATTTGGATTCGTTGGTGGTTCTAGAACCATGAACCACAGCTTCCCATTATAAAATAATATTGGTCTATCAAAACTAAAGTAATATCTTCTTCTTCTTTTTTCTTTGATTAGCTATCTTCATAGAAACTGTTATGACACTAATTCGTTAGACATTATTACGATTAAGAAGTTCTCTTAATAATTATTTTTTTTAGAGATTAAGTTTTGGTTATCTTTTAAATTATAATTCGCTTACCATTGCATATAATTCTTGATAGTAACTTAAATATTTGAATATGTGGGAGAGATTGTTTAAAATTTATTATCACATTATTATAAAATAAATTTTCATATCTATATTTTGAAGCTTCATGTAACCAAAAAAAAATTGTTGACCGAGTTAAACAACAAACAGTAATTAAATAAACCCTAAACTTAAATGTAAAAGCAATAAATAGAAATGACAAAATTATCCGTACTCATAGAGATCTGTATGAATTATCCGCGATGGGGCAATGGATAGGTACCCATTTAATAAATGGAGATGAGGATTATAATACCTGCCCCGCGAGTACCTGTAAACCCGTAAAGTATATATTTTCATTTAATATATATCATATATTATGATTTTTTTCTTTTTTACTTTAAGATAATATGAAAATATATATTTTTATTATTTTTTAAAATAGATTTTTTATTAAATGAGTTTATAATGATAAAACTTGTTGAAAAAATATATATCATTTATATAATAGTTATTTATATAGACTAATTATTATAAAATATAATTGAATTCAATTTATTATTTATAATATTTTTTTAATTTTGTAAGAATATTAAATTATTGAACAAAGTCGTGGTATGTGGTATTAAAATTTATTTTAATTATATTTTTTATAATTTATAAAATTTTATTTTTAAATTATTAACTATCCAGCAATATTCGCGGATACTCCTATCTACTTATGAGAATCACAAATGAGTACCCATGACAGATATGAGTGCAAAGGTGAGGGAAGTTCTATCCGCTCCCGCCTCACCCCTGTCCCATTGCCATCCCTAGCAGTAAACAGAATGGAAGGAGGGGCTGGTAGATTTGTTCTGAGCATAATACAAATAACGTGTCATTGTTTGTAGCATACTCTCATGCATGGGCCTTGCGACTTAGGCTACAAACAATGGAAGGAGCAATTCATAACATATATTTTTGGCACAGGATAGTTTGACAATATATTCCTGCACGGCTGGACTCAAAAAGGAAGAATTAGAAAGTTAAAAGTAAAAAAGGAAAATGTATAATATAAAAACTACATAGAGATAGTGTACATTCATTAGCTGGAGCCACATATATGACTTCCTTTAAATTTATCATTAATAAATAGAATTTTTATATCGTGCTGATTAATGTGTGTGTACATTATAAAGATATTTTAACAAAGAAATATAGGATGAAAAAAAAGAAAAAAAAGAAAAAGATAGTGACAAGAGAAATCATAGAAATCAGTTATCTAGAGTTTTTTTTATTAATTTTAATTATTTAATATTGTGTATGGTGAATTAAAAACTTTAGAGTAAGTGGAGGCTTTCTTCATTCCAAAGTCAAGACAAAATTATCAACCTTAGGAAGGATTTATAATGAAATTGTAGATCCCTATCAACGGGGATCCTTGAACTCAAACCTAAGTCATGCAATTGTTATAGGTGAGCTAACTCGTGTGTGTACATACACACACACATATGGAGTGGAGGTGTACTTGACATTGGGCAAAAGAAATAGAGAGTGATTATGCTCCCAGTATAGTGGTAGAGTGTAGGGATTTACCTATAAAGGTACTCTAATACTCAAGTTACATGTGGTGCTAGGAGGCTAGTGTGGTACGTAGAAGATCCCTTACTTGAAGGCTTGATCTCATTTATATAGTGATTAGATACTTGGTCAAGAAGTAATCTGGGTGATGATCTCAATTATGTAGGGGTTGAGGGGGATTTTATCCCTTGATACCATATTTGGAGAGATATGATCTTTGTTTATTGCCTTCTATAAGATATGGTTGTTACTTAGTAGGGTAGAGGTAATAAATCACCAAATCTGGGATTCTAGGCTATAGTGAGCTTGGGTTAAAATCCAAGTACAGAACATTGCCTCTAGCTCATTGCTTGTCTAAGGTAGCCGAGTACCGAGCTCCTTCTTTGCTGGGTCATTTGTTGCTTTGAGGTTTCCTCTTTTTGGAGGTTTTGGGGACTTGTGGCAAGGATGGCTTGCCCCCTCTCTGAGCTTGTAAACATTTTTTAGAGATGGAGAACACCTCATTTATCAAGCTCGGGAGCTTAGCAAGGTCCGTGGTGAAGTATGGGACCTTTGTGGTCTGTGATGGGATGATTCCTTTCTGAGACATCTAGTTGGCTTGTCTGAGATGCTTCATTTGGGCCCACACCTTGTTGTGGTCATGTTTTAACAAAGGCTTCAACTTTGTACGTTAAATGTGCCATTGTCGTTTTGGGTTCTACACTTATCCATCATTTCGAATTAATGGTGGTTTTATGCTTTTGCCCCACTGTTGGTGGCGGTTATGGGCGGCATGAGGTTGCTTATATAAATCTTAGCAGGGAGTCACTTTCCATTTTTTTGCTTTTGCATTCTTTAGAAACTCTGTAGTGTTTTAGAGCCATTGCTTTCTCTCTCTAGCTTTTCAAAGCCATCACTTTCTCTCTTTAGCTTTTCAAAGCCATCGCTTTCTCTTCTTATGAGAAGTATGGTTTTCGCTTGTGGAGATTTCCTTCGATTTGTGTTTACTCACTAGCGCTCTTTCTATATTTTTGTTTCTTCAAGTACCCTTCACTTTTTTCTTTTTGTTTCTTGCCTTTCAAGTGGGTGGTCATGGTTAGGATTAGGGACATTGGTACTGATGGAGAGGGTGATGGAGAAGGTAGTTCCTTGGAGATTTTGGCAGAACTACCTCATCCACCATGTCACGTGCAAAGGCGGGCTTATTCTAGTTGGTAGTACCAATGGAATATAGATGCCAAAGAGATTTGTCAAGCTTTAGGCAAAGGCAAAGAGTTTAATAACAAGTTTAGACCCTTAAATAGTGATTTTGACAGCAATTCAACCTCTATATATTCTAAGCAGAGATTAGTGGTGTCCAAGATGGGAAAGCCGAAGGTGGTATTGGCACTTGATGAAGATTTCCCCCACCTTACATGCAGAGTTATACAAGTAGGTTGATTATGAGCAACTTGGAATCTTGTCTCACTTTGAGCAGGCTGAAGATGAGTCATGTAAAAACGTAGAAAAAAGGGAGGCTATGGTAGGTGATAAGTTTTTTTTTAGGATAGTTTGGTAATTTCTTCCTTTAACTTAAAAAAATAAAGGAAAGAATTATAATTTTTGGTTTTAAAACACGATGAAACATTAGAGATGAAGATATTCGTCTCTTCTTCAACCAACGCAAGTGGCTCCATTTGGTGCCCTACCCAATCATCCCCCTTCCATTCATTTTGTCACCAATTCCTTGCAACCATATTCATTAAGAACTTTCAGTGAGTTTCTACTCTTATTTTTGTTTCTTTTGTGCCAAATGCCATAATCTCTCAATCTTTGGTATCTAAAAAATAGTGGGTGAGTGTATTTTGGAGCTTTGAGTAGAAATCTAAGGGTTTAAGAGTTTGGGTTCTTTTAAGTTGTAATAAGGAAGCTAATACTTCACTTTTCTTATGACTTTCTTGAAAACACTAAAATCTATAATTAGGGATTTTATCTAATCACCTTATCCATTGATAGTTTATCCTTAAATAAATTTTCTAAAGCCTTGTCACTTGAAAATCTTAATTGTTGTGTAGTTATTTTATTGATCCACGAGACTAGTGTTTTAAATTTATAATATCTAGTGGGTAGCTTTATATTTTGAGGGAATGACAATAAATAAAGAGTTGAGGATAATTTCTAAAAGGTAGTTAGAGGCCATGGGGTTGAGTCTTAATGTAGGTCTTTATTTGATCTATCTTGACTAGTCAAAATATTTGTCTATGGTCAAATTTGCTAGATACACATCACTAGCTTCTCCTGGAGTCATTTGGAGTGGTTAAGTTGGTTCTCTATAGAAATAAGTGGATAATTTACATAGTGACAACGGTAGTTACCGCTACTTGACGTGGAGGATGGTGGTTATGGTTGAGGTGAGATGGTTTCAAGGGTGATCATGGTTGGGTTTGGTTCTGGTAGCGTGGTGGAGGCTTCGTTGCAAGTAGTGGAGCAGGAGGCTGAGTTGGGTTGGCTTGTACAGTGACTGGGTTTGATGGGCTAAAAATGGTGAGGAAGGTTTGAGGTTGTGGTGGTTCAGGCTTGGACGACGATAGTTGGGGTTGTTGGCCATGTATCGGGTGCGGGAGTTTTGGGTTGCTTGCATGTTATTGTGGTTTGGAGTCAACGGAACAATTTTTTTTTTTGTTTGCTTTCTTTTTTTGTGTTGATTTATGAAGTGTTTTTGGTTGATGATTATGGTTTGGGCTTAGTGTGGGCAATGAGTTTTGTTATTTAAAGGATGGTTTATGGTTTATAAAGATATGCAATGTTTGATTCTGATGTGAAGGGTGTCATTTTTTTTATATTTTTTTAAGAATCAGCTTATATAAGGATAGAAAAACAAAGTCTATTCTTATCCACCTATTTTCATCTAGAAAGCATCATGAAATAATCAAGGCAACATTTGCAGAGGTATTAGTTTTGGCAACAAGGAATAATAGCAATTCAATAAGCATTCAACAACGTTGTAGTGGTAGCACCCATATCTCATAACAACCTTAGAAACATGGCAGAAAAAAAAGTTGAGCATGGAGGGAGCTTACCTTTGTGATACAAACACAAACTCAGAAGCAAAGTGCTTCCTCTTTTCTCTGAATTTTCTCTCAATCTCTGTTTCTCAATCAAAAAAATTCTCCTCCTCTTCAATCTCTCAATTACTCACTAGCTCCTTTTATTCGTTTTCATATTGTTCAACTTTTATGGACACACAGAGAACGGGTACACTGATCTTGGATTTAGAAAGTGAGAGTAAAACTATTATGACATGCATCCTCGATGTTGATGTATGTCCTAGAAGCCAATTTATTTTGACTATACTTGCTTACATTGTATTATACTATTTATTTAATACATGAGGCATTTCATTTATTGTGTTATTTATAATAAACATAATAAAGTCCTAAGAATAGTAAGTTTAATGTTATAGGACATCAAGTGAATAACTTGATCGTGAGATCTTATTGGATAGAATCAGAACACTATTCTTAAATATCCCTAGTCAAGCATTATTGTTAATTAGGATAACAATAATGCATTGAGACTAGCATGTGCGTAGATTAATGACCACATCTCACGGGTCATGGATATGAGATATAAAGTCTTCACATGGTTACATGTTAGTGTAATGATGTATTGGATTGACCCACCATGAGAACGCTGTATGGATCATTATGTGAATGTCATAAGCAATTCTCAAAGTGACAATGGTGTATGTGGTTATTTGACCTGAAATCACTATGATTCCTACATGAGGAGTTGTATGTTTTAATGTCATCAAACATTATATGTAACAATATGATTATAAAGTTAGTTATTGGACATACCACGAATCATGCAGAGGGATGTGAGTGACCTAGATGGGATTTGTTTCTCCTACATAGCAATAGTGATATCTTTGGGCCCCCTGATTGAGTGAGACTACGAAATGCATGACCATGCTCAAATGAGTCAATATGATATATTGAACTCATTTGTTATTACTAAGTTTACTCGAGTATCAGGAAACGAAAGATTGAACTATACTAGGGTGACACATTGCATGCCTTGTGTTCAATCTAAATATCTGGATAAAAGGACTAAACTACATGAAAATATTGATCACAGAAAGGTTATGTTAAATCACTGATATTCTCATTACTTGGGTAGCAGTGATGTGTTGCTAGATACTACTTACTGCTTGTAATATTAAAATAGGATTTTAATATTATTGCTAACGTCATGAAAACCTACATAGTCACACACATAGAACAAACTGAATTAGAGTAATGAAAATCCAAGTTGGATTACGATTTTATTATGGGCTAGACTCATAACAGATGAGTCCAAGGTAGCCTAACTAGCCTTGCTGCTACTCTCACTTGTATAAGACAGTCACTGTTATAAATAGCACTGCTAAGGGGCTGTCAAGGTGTGTATTACGAACCCTATTGCACCATAACAGAAACAATGAGTGAGAGAATAACAGGTTTCTTTTTTCTTCACAGCTAGCACTATGCTAGAGACGTGGGACTCCAAGATTGCGGACGTTAGATATTTGTGAGTCTATTCGTGTGGATAATGTAGAGGCACCATTGTTGCTGTCGTGCTTGTGATTTGCATTGATCATTTTTTTTCTTCTAGCTTCAAGAGGTAAACTCAAAAACACGAATCATGGCCCCTCTTTCGCATGGATCCTTGGTGGGAATTCATTTCCGCTGTGCTTTTGTTCCCGTAATTCCTAACACTTGAGCCCCTTATTTTTCTCTACTGCTAAGTGACATTTATTTCATATGATATTACTTAATCTTCTTCTTTCTTTCCACGTACCAGCAACATTAAATACATGCCATGCCTTTTATTTAGGGATTGTTAGGTTTTGGGTCATTAAATCCTAGTCAAAGAGTGAGCGTATCTTGAGTGTCCATTAGGCCAAAATAAAATGTTCTTTCCTCTTTTTTTTTCTTTTTTTGTTTATGTTCTCTTTTGTTCTTTTTTATTTCACAGACCAATTAATTACCCTAATTATTTTTTTATTATTATTATTATTATTATTATTATTATTATTATTATTATTATTATTATTATTACTCGGGCAAAATTAGGTGTTCACAATTGCCTTTCTTTACTTTTTTCTTATTAGATAATAAGAATAATCGTAGTTTTTCATACTATTATTGTAATGAATGAGTAAAGACATGAACTCAAATTTTGTTCAGAAATGCATAAAATAATGTAGTAGATAAATACAAGTATGATTGGAAGTTAAATCATGAGCTGAAGCGCTCAAAAATAGATGATAGAAAATTAAAATGCATGAAGCCGATTTGCTCAAAATAAACAACAAGAAAATAAAATGCATGAAGTTAATGTGCTTGAAGGGAAATGACCGAAAATTAAAATGATAGGGAGCCAATGCGCTCAAACTAAATGATAGAAAATTAAAATGTCTGGAGTCGATGTACTCAAAAGTAAATGACAAGAAATGAAAATGATTGGAGTTGATGTGCTAAAACTAAATGACATGAAATTAATGCAAACAACTGATGCACTCAAAAGTAAATGACAAGAGTCGATGCACTTAAAAGTAAATGACATGAAATGAAAATGACTAGAGTCGATGCGCTCAAAAGTAAATGACATGAGTCGATGGACTCAAAAATAAATGATATGAAATGAAAATGACTGGAGACGATGTACTTAAAAGTAAATGATAGAAAATGAAACTGACTGGAGCCAATATGCTCAAACTAAATGATGTGAAATTAAATGCAGAGAGCTGATGCGCTCAAAAGTTAATGACAAGAGTCGATGCACTAAACAATAAATGATAGGAAATTAAAATGATTGGAGTGAATGTGCTCAAAAGTAAATGACAAGAAATAAAAGTGATTGAAGCCGATGCGTTCAAAAGTAAATAATAAGAAATGAAAATGACTGAAGCCGATGCGCTCAAAAGTAAATGACAAGAGCTGATGCGCTCGAAAATAAATGACAAGAAATGAAAATGACTAGAGCCGACACGCTCAAAAGTAAATGACAAGAAATTAAAATGCAGGGATCCGATAGGCTCAAAATTAAATGGTAGGATGATATGGAGACATTAAATTTAGAAGGCAAAACGAACCTATGAGCCTAAGGCTAAATGCAAAGGGCCTCTAAGCTTGAAACTAGAAATGTAATGGACTTATAAGCCTGAAAACTAAATGAAAAGGGCCTCTGAGCCTAAACTAAATGCAATGGGTCTCTAAGCCAAAAACTGAATATGATGGGAAATGTCTTTCTTCTTTTTTTTCTTTTTTTTTTCTTTTAAGGAAAAAGAAGAACCAAACCCTTTTTAGCAAAACTTTGACTGATCAAACCCTTGTTCATGTGTTTTTTCATTAAACCTTTTGGGCTTAGAGTCCTTTTTACTTACTCACTTTCCTCAATTCTACTTCAGCCATCCTTACTTGGACAAATGGAAATCTCACGCATCAAGTATTGATCACAAATCAAATGAAAGTCCTTATTGCAACTTCGATTTGGAACCGCTAAGTTCCTTTGTGATTCATTCCAATGATCGAAAAATTACTGCAAGGACTGTCACGTTATACTGTTGAACTTAAACTTATCTAGCTTGAGACATAACTTACTACATTCATGACAAGGAAAGAAATTCATTAAATGAACAAGCTTCTTTGTTAATCTAGGAATTTGATTGTACATGAAATTTTGGTAAGCCAAAAATAGCAATAATCGGACAAAAAATAAAGAAAGCATGTTGCGTGGATTTCATAAAAATTTTGCCCCAATGTTGGTTCCTTGTCCCTCATTCAATTGATTCCATGTGACTACTTAAAAAACGCAACCATTTTCTCTATTGTCACTTGTTCCAACATATCTCTGTAACACCCCTCGATTTAATAACCATGGCACAATCGTCATTATACCACGGTTACTAAATTTTGGCATGCTACAACTTTCAAATAATATTTATCCAAATTAAATCATCGTGCACATACAGAAAATATGAGCCACGAATGAAATAATACATAAGCCGTCATTGGCACATATAATTCAACTAGCCAAAATCAAAATACAGTTCATAGGACTAGAAAATTAATTTAAAGCATACATAGCGCGGTGCATTTCACATGCCGCTCAAATTGAAATACATCAAGTTGGACTTCAAAATGTAGTTATACTCAAATTACACTTTAATATAAGTAATGCAAAAGGAAACATAAACTACCCATAAAGACATCCACGTCTAAGGAGTTGGGCACTCCATCGGATCCACCTCGGGATCCTCCCTTGGGTCACCTGAAGACACAAAGACAGGATAGAGTGCAGTTCTGTGAGCAGGTGCCCTAGCAACTGATGCCATCGAATCCTCGTCGTCTCTAGGGGTGTGAAGCGGATCACCCCATAGCTCTCGAATGGGCAGGGCAAACTCCAGATGTACTGAAGTAGTAAGTGTCAGGACAGGGTCTCCATCACGAGTCCTCCTTACAGTCAAGATTAGATCTCCAACGTACTGTATACGCTATCCAGCCCAGTCGACTCGCCACGCACTAGCGCCACCAGTGAACACAATTCTAACGAACCCAATAGAACTCCTTCTTGACGACATCACTGAATATAAGAGATTGAACTAAGTAAAATCCAAAAAGAAACAATCGCCTCCCCTCAACAATCTTTGACCAAGAATTACATAGGACAAGAATAATATATACAAGAGGCGAGATATCCAACTTCATTACCAATTATGGCAATAAGAAACAGAAACGGCGTAGGACGCCCACGTAGCATTACAAGAAATATAAACAGTATCAAGAAGCATATATTAAACAACTTAACAATTTCAGGCAGTTATAACATCAATAAGATAGCAGTTCCAATCATCATATAAATTAAATGCCAAGTAATATATTGTCTCACTATGCACATGTACATGATATCAAAATCCTACTCCATAGAGCTAGACACAAACATCGGAGAGAATGATTAGGGAGACATGCTAGTATCTCGTCAGCCTAAAATCAAGTGTTTTCCAAAAAATAATAGTTTTGCGCAACAGGGCTTTATACAGCGGTATTCCCACAAGATTGCGATATAGGACAGCGTCTCAGTCAGGATCGTCGATGCGTTTGCATCGGATGTCTCACGGCCCAGAGGGGCTACCAACTGTCCCCTGTGAGAAGCCCGCGCCCCGACGTCCCTAAGGTCAACAGCAGGACCTACACTAGTCTATTCGCACCTGCACTAAAATGTGATTCAACTCCTAGGCAACATAGCCTTGACAAATAGTCCATCGGACTTCCACAATGCATGATGACTCAATGCATATATCATGTATATTTAACAACAATATACTTTCCATAACATGCCACAATTTTGGCTAAGGTAAGCATCAACATATTCTTGATTCACTCATGGACCCACAATAAATATTATTAAGTCCTTAAATAATGCATTACGCCTTTAGGGTACATTATGGAATTATGCCTAAATTTCTACATTCTTCTTAATAAGTTTCTCTTAGAATGATTTAAATTGAATTATTTATCATTCTTACTTGCACCTATGGTATTGTTTTAATTAAAATTTATTCTAAGTTTTTAGATAAAACTCTATTCTTGGCTCTTTCTATTTTATGAGTCCCTAATTAATTCCTAATTATCTAATTAATTAAGTTTTACTTCAATTTAATATTTCTTATGAGATTCTTCTCTAGTGATATCTCTCTTACTTATTAAGCTCCTTACTTTAGATTTAGCCATATTTACTTAGAGAATTATTTCTAAGATTTTTCCTAAGTCTCACACACCCTTATTTACTTCTTAGGTCCTAAGATTTCTTTTAGGTTATCAAATTGATTTCTTTCCATTACATTATTAACTATTTAATCACTTAATTAATTAAATTTATAGTTGCATAAAGTTACATGAATTAAGCCAAAATTAACCCTAGAGGCCGTGAGCCTCTCTAAGATTTGGATTCCCAAATTTTCATTCAATTAATTACATGTTATCCTTTTAATTAATCATATCTTCAACTTGTTACAATTTTCACCAAGAACACCCAATTTTTGGGTTCATGGCCGTGAGCCTCTTAGAAAAGGGCAAAGGTCATTTTGCTTCCATTCAAGCTTCTAATCCATCCAAGCACATCAATATACATATTCAATCAACTAAACAACTCAAACAAATTAAAAACAACACATAGTCATAAAAGTCATACAACAAAGAGAGTGACCCTAAATGGGGTTTCTCACAACCAACACAAAATCAAGTTCCCTACTACTAAGAGAGGTTGAAGAGGATTATTTCCCTCTTACCTAGAGAAGAAAACAAGCAATGGGACTCCCTTGGAGCTCCAAGTGAAATTCGGATTTCACCCTTCAAGGAAACCCTAAGAACATCAAACTCACAAGAATCACAATCAAAACTTGAAAGAGGTATCCATGATCACCATAGTGACCATGGATCACGAAAATGGGATAGAAAGATGATAAAGTTATGAACTTTCACCTCAAAGTCTCCAACTTTAAAGCTTGATGGAGAAAAATGAAAATAGTGAAAATGGATGAACCAAGTGATGCATTCCAAAGAGAAAAGGTTAATCGTGATGAGAAGGTTTAATAAATGTGATTATTTGGAACAAACAAAAGAAAAATGGAGGATGATGGTGGTGTGTGGCCGGCGATTTTGGAGAGAAAAGGGGAAGAGAAAAGTTGATTCCTTTATTGGTGATTTTAACAAGAAGAGAAAAGCTTCAATGGAGGGATGGATTCAAGCAAAGTGGTTGCTTGAAATAAATCAATAATGGTGGAAGAAGGAGATGGCGCAGCCATGGAGTGTAGAGAGAAGGAGGAGAAAATGAGAGAAAGCTGAAAGTAGAGAGAGAAAGTGATAGTAAAGATAGAAGATGCTTTTAGGGTTTTTGAATTTAGATAGTATGATTAATTAAGTGAAGCACATTCTTGGCTCCAAAAAAGGAGCATGCAGCCGTGTAAGGGAGGGAGAGGAGAGAGAAGAGTGTGTAGCTTCCTTGAGAAGCTTGTAGCTTTTTCAAAAAGAGGATTTGATTAGACATAAAGTAGATTACCTTTGGATAAGATAAGGTGATTTAAAATAATAGGATAATAAAGTGATTAGGATTTTAGCTATAGGTTATTACCCAATGGATAATTATTGCAGTACACAAGCCAGTATTAATTATCCATCGGATAATAGAGCGTACTGCAAAATTTTATTTAACAGTGCGTACAGAGATTTTATTTATCAGATAAAATCTCAAAAAATATAAATCTCGTAAACTGTGTCCGGCCTCGGGTTTAGTAAGATTCCCCGTCGACAGGTCCACAGCTCAAAGTTTACTAGCCTAAGGGAAAACATTTCATTTTTCCGGCTCCGCTCAGCGCGCATGCAAAACAAGGAATATACTAAAATATTTGACGTTTCCAGAAAAATTCAGAAAAATTATCAAAAATCACAAATATTAGAAAATGACCATTTATCATGAAATAAACAATTTTCGAGACGTTACACTGACTCTGCTTAGTGTGCACGTAAAATGAGAAATATATTAAAATATTCAACATTTTTAGAAAAATCTGGAAAAATTTTCAAAAATCTCAAATATTATAAAATGACTATTTATGATGAAATAAATAATTTTTGGGATGTTACAACTCTCCCCTTCTAAAAGGAAATTTCATCCTCGAAATTCTCATACCTTAGAATCTAGCTCCCACATTGTGTCCCCAATTACATCATTCCAAATCGCTTTTACTGACGTAGTATCCTTTCCCCTCGAATTATTTGCATCCCTTCCTGAGTCATCTTATCTTTATAAATTGCTTGCTGTACAAGCTCGGGTCCAATCGCAATCCTTTACTGTCTTGGTGTCAATATAAAAGTGTCTTACATACTGTCCACGTAATGCCTTATATTTAACTCCTTCTAATCAATCAGACATTTCTGACTCTTTACGATTACTGTAGATGTTAAACTTTGCTCCATGTAGAAATGCCTCCATATCTTCAACACAAGCACACAACGGCTAGCTCTAAGTTTGTGGAGGGTAGTCCTCCTCATGTACTCCCGATCGCCTTAGAGCATACGCTACCATCTTCCCATTCTGCACAAGTACCCATCCCAAACCTGGATGTGAAATACCACAAATTTGTTGGAATGGCGAAGTAGTCAGTCATCTCTTTAACTCTTGAAAACTTTCTTCACATGCCTTGGTCCATAGAAAAACATGATTCTTTCTCGTAGGCTGAGTGAGAGGTTCTGCTATCTTGGAAAATCATGCGGTGGATCTCCGATACTAGCCAGCTAATCCCACACAATGACGAATCTCCAATACAGTCTTTGATTTTTCCCATTGAAGAACTGCTCCAACTTTTGACGGATCTCCAACAATTCCTTCTTTTAAAGATCACATGACTCAAAAGTTAAACAGCCTCAAACCAAAATTAGCACCTGGACAGCTTTTTGCGTAACTTCTCATTCTTCTTCAAAATTTGAAGAACAACATGACAATTATGTCTCAATAGGGAAGAAAGATCCTGTTCATGTAGTCAATGAGTACTACTGAAGCGTTCATGACATAGAACGACATTACAAAATATTCATAGCATTCACAACGCGTCAGAGAAAGTTACTTTGGAAGTATCTCCTACTTTCAGGTGATCTTGATGATAGTTGCGAACTCAAGCTGATCTTGGAGAAAACAGCGACTTCTTTCGGTTGATCTATCAAATCAATTAACCTCGACTTTAACAAGAAATGTCTCACAGGGCAAATTCTTATGTAATCGCACTACATTCAGCACTATGACTTGGGTCAAATTCGGGAACACATTTTCTCAATCGAAGTATACTAGAAACATTATAATGGTCAGAAAGAAAAAGTAGGGAAGTCAATTGGTTTACCACTGGACCCATCCAGCGAAGAACATAATATGGTCCAATAAAACCTAGGAATGAGTTTTCGTGGATTCAAATCTAGGAAATTTCTATCTCAAGAGACATTGTGTTTCTGTTAGAGCAGAATGATGAGACATGGTTAGAAAACAACCAATCCCCTTTCTGAGATCAAGCCTATTCATGAAGAAAGCAAATAACTGAATTGGCCAAAAGGGTTTCAATTTCTAATAACAATAGGATAGTTTTAAACAAACTTGTGTAATGAGAGCAGGCTTGTAAACCAGAATAGTAATATTCGGGTCGAAAGGAAGTAAATACACAGACAACCCAAACCCAAAAAAAAAAACAAACTCTTAAATTTTCATTGGAATATTTCAACAGGATATGGTTGGAAGATAACCAACCTTTTTGTTTTGATATCATATCAGATTTACGAAGAAGGTAAACAAATCCAATCAACAGAAAAGACTCAGTCTTTAACAGACATAGGTTAATTTAAACAACTAAGCTACCAACAACAGGTTCCTAGCAGCAAAAGTGGAAATTTCTTAGTCAAAAGATGACGGAGGCATAGATGACCCTAACTGATCTATACTGTTACATGTCATAAAGAAACGGGCTGCCCCCAGAATTATACAGTAAAATCACAGGGTCATCTACTGCAGCACAGTCCCCCTCATGTCAGTCTTCAGCCTAGGATGCTTTTACCCTACTTGGGGAGTCGGCTCTTCCTCCTTCGTGAGGTTTTGAAGCGCATACATCTCCAATGGAAGGTTTCGTCCTTTGTAAAGTATAGTTCTTAGCCACATGTCCTGGCTTTCCATACTTAAAACAAATTATTCCTTCGATCGTACAGTCCTTTGTTAAGTGGTCCTTTCCACACTTGAAGCAGATCACCTTCTTGATCTTACATTCCCTTGTTGAGTGGTCCTTTCCATACTTCTTACATTTTGGTAAGGATACCACGGTCGGATTGGATTTACTGCACTTGCACCTTCTTCATGTGTTTGTTGTTGCTGTTGCTTCCTCAGTCGTCGTGAATATGATTTTTGTCGGAATCGGTTGGCCTTGCGCTTTTTCCCTTTTTGGACCCTCGATGGCCCAGCATTACAAGGTCTCGCATCCGAAGATTGATCCACATTTAACATATTCTGAATCTTCGCTATCAACTTCTGCTGTCGAGCGGCTCTCTGCATTACTTCTGCTGCCGCAGTCGGATCATCATCTTCACTCCCTGTATTCACACGCTTACACTTACCCCGAGCCATTACCTCTCTCCAAGCACAAATAAATCAAAACATAAGAGAAGTCAAAAGCAATCAATTCAAACAATATTGTCTCTTTTCGAAAACCAAACGCAAAGAGTCACACATCATAATAAAACAAACCCAAAAGACTCTAACTTGAGCTCCTTCATCCTGCCTTCTATGGTGCGATTTCTTGTGAGTCCTTAACTCCCGAGCAGCTCCTCGAACCTTACTTATGCCAGATATTATTTTCCCAAGAAAATTGATTTCCCAAAACCTCTTTGACGCCTCAGTCCGCAGACCTTGTAAGTCTTATTTAACTACCCATTTTCTAACCATTTGGCTCAAACAATACTAGAGTTAACACAATAAGGGTGTAAATGCAAATAAATCCTAAATAAATTCAGTCATACCAGCTGAGCTTCTTATTAAAAGAACTCATATTCCCTTGATACACCTAGGTGAAGTCATAGTTTCCCGTCCATATAGAACATTACACATTGAGTGGGCCAGTACTCAATATCATGTGTCTATGCAACAGTAGCTACCAACATTCCGCCTATGGTAAGCCATACCTTCCTTTCCCAAACATCTCTATCAAGAGACAATGGAGTGCACAACATACAAAGAAACTTCTAACATGCCTAGGTATAGTCAGTCCATACCCCGGCTTAACAGGATGAACTAAGCTCTGATACCACCTAATGTAACACCCCTCGATTTAAAAACCATGACACAATCGTCATTATACCACGGTTACTAAATTTTGGTGTGCTACAACTTTCAAATAATATTTATCCAAATTAAACCATCATGCATATACAGAAAATATGAGCCATAGAAGAAAAAATACATAAGCCTTCATTGGCACATATAATTCAACCAGTCAAAATCAAAATACAGTTCATAGGACTAGATAATTAATTTAAAGCATACATAGCACGACGCATTTCACATGCCGCTCAAATTGAAATACATTAAGTTGGACTTCAAAATGCAGTTATACTCAAATTACACTTTAATATAAGTAATGCAAAAGGAAATATAAACTACCCATAAAGACATCCACGTCTAAGGAGTTGGGCACTCCATCGGATCCACCTCAGGATCCTCCCCCGGGTCACCTGAAGACATAAAGACAGGATAGAGTGCAGTCCCGCGAGCAGGTGCCCTAGCAACTGATGCCATTGAATCCTTATCGTCTCTAGGGGTGTGAAGCGGATCACCCCATAGCTCCCGAATAGGCAGGGCAAACTCCAGATGTACCGAAATAGTAAATGTCAGGACAGGGTCTCCATCACAAGTCCTCCTTACAGTCAAGATCAGATCTCCAATGTACCGTATACGCTCTCCAGCCCAGTCGACTCACCACGCACTGGCGCCACCAGTGAACACAATTCTAATGAACCCACTAGAACCCTTTCTTAACGACATCACAGAATATAAGAGATTGAACTAAGTAAAATCTGGAAGGAAATAATTGCGTCCCCTCAATAGTCTTTGACCAAGAATTACATAGGACAAGAATAATACATACAAGAGGTGAGATATCTAACTTCATTACCAACTATGGTAGTAAGAAACATAAACGGCGTAGGACGCCACGTAGCATTACAAGAAATATAAATAGTATCAAGAAGCATATATTAAACAACTTAACAATTTCAGGCAATTATAACATCAATAAGATAGCAGTTCCAATTATCATATAAATTAAATGCCAAGTAATATATTGTCTCACTATGCACATGTACATGATATCAAAATCCTACTCCATGGAGCTAGACACAAACATCGGAGAGAATGATCAGGGAGACATGCCAGTATCTCTTCAACCTAAAATTAAGTGCTTTCCAGAAAATAATAGTTTTGCGCAACAGGGCTTTATACAACGGCATCCCAAAAGATCACGATATAGGACAGCGTCTCGATCAGGATCATCGGTGCGCTTGCATCGGTTTGTCTCACGGCCCAGAGGGGCTACCAACTGTCTCCTGTGAGACGCCACCACCCCAACGCCCCCAAGGTCAACAAAGGACCTACATTAGTCTATTCGCACCTGTACTAAGGTGTGATTCAACTCCTAGGCAACATAGCCTTGACAAATAGTCCATCGGACTTCCACAATGTATGATGACTCAATTCATATATCATGTATATTCTTGATTCACTCATGGACCCATAATAAATATTATTAAGTCCTTAAATAATGCATTACGCTTTTAGGGTACATTATGGAATTATGCCTAAATTTCTACATTCTTCTTAATAAGTTTCTCTAGAATGATTTAAATTGAATTATTTATCATTCTTACTTGCACCCATGGTATTGTTTTAATTAAAATTTATTCTAAGTTTTTAGATAAAACTCCATTCTTGGTTCTTTCCATTTTATGAGTCCCTAATTAATTCCTAATAATCCAATTAATTAAGTTTTACTTCAATTTAATATTTCTTATGAGATTCTTCTCTAGTGAGATCTCTCTTGCTTATTAAGCTCCTTACTTTAGATTTAGCCAAATTTACTTAGAAAATTATTTTTAAGATTTTTCCTAAGTCTCACACACCCTCATTTACTTCTTAGGTCTAAAGATTCCTTTTAGGTTATCAAATTGATTTCCTTCCATTACATTATTAACTATTTAATCACTTAATTAATTAAATTTATAGTTGCATAAAGTTACATGAATTAAGCCAAAATTAACCCTAGAGGCCATGAGCCTCTCTAAGATTTGGATTCCCAAATTTTCATTCAATTAATTACATGTTATCCTTTTAATTAATCATATCTTCAACTTGTTACAATTTTCACCAAAAAACCCAATTTTTGGGTTCATGGCTGTGAGCCTCTAAGAAAAGGGCAAGGGTCATTTTGCTTTCATTCAAGCTTCCAATCCATTCAAGCACATCAATATACATGTTCAATCAACTAAACAAGTCAAACTAATTAAAAACAACACATAGTCATAAAAGTCATACAACAAAGAGAGTGACCCTAAATGGGGTTTCTCATAACCAACACAAAATCAAGTTCCCTACTACTAAGAGAGGTTGAAGAGGATTATCTCCCTCTTACCTAGAGAAGAAAACAAGCAATGGGACTCCCTTGGAGCTCCAAGTGAAATTCGGATTCCACCCTTCAAGGAAACCCTAAGAATATCAAACTCACAAGAATCACAATCAAAGCTTGAAAAAGGCATCCATGATCACCATAGTGACCATGGATCACGAAAATGGGGTGGAAAGATGATAAAGTTATGAACTTTCACCTCAAAGTCTCCAACTTCAAAGCTTGATGGAGAAAAATGAAAATGGTGAAAATGGATGAACCAAGTGATGCTTTCCAAAGAGAAAAGTTTAATAGTGATGAGAAGGTTTAATAAATGTAATTATTTGGAACAAACAAAAGAAAAATGGAGGATGATGGTGGTGTGTGGCCGGCGGTTTTGGAGAGAAAAGGGGAAGAGAAAAGTTGATTCCTTTGTTGGTGATTTTAACAAGAAGAGAAAAGCTTCAATGGAGGGATGGATTCAAGCAAAGTGATTACTTGAAATAAATCAATAATGGTGGAAGAATGAGATGGTGCAGCCGTGGAGTGTAGAGAGAAGAAGGGGAAAATGAGAGAAAAATGAAGGTAGAGAGAGAAAGTGATAGTAAGGATAGAAGATGCTTTTAGGGTTTTTGAATTTAGATAGTATGATTAATTAAGTGAAGCACATTCTTGGCTCCAAAGAGGGAGCATGCAGCCGTGTGAGGGAGGGAGAGGAGAGAGAAGAGTGTGTAGCTTCCTTGAGAAGCTTGCAGCTTTTTCAAAAAGAGGATTTGATTAAACATAAAGTCACCTTTGGATAAGATAAGGTGATTTAAAATAATAGGATAATAAAGTGATTAGGATTTTAGCTATAGGTTATTACTAAATGGATAATTATTGCAGTACACAAACCAGTATTAATTATCCATCGGATAATAGAGCGTACTGCAAAATTTTATTTAACAGTGCGTACAGAGATTTTATTTATCAGATAAAACCTCGAAAAACATAAATTTCGTAAATTGTGCCCAGCTTCGGGTTTAGTAAGATCCCCCATCGACATGTCCATAGTTCAAAGTTTACTAGCCTCAAAGAAAACATTTCGTTTTCTCTGCTCCACTCAGTGCACACGTAAAACGAAAAAAATATTAAAATATTTGACGTTTCCAAAAAAATCTAAAAAAATTATCAAAAATCACAAATATTAAAAAATAACCATTTATCATGAAATAAATAATTTCTGAGATGTTACACTGTCTCTACTCAGTGTACACGTAAAACGAGAAATATATTAAAATATTCAATATTTTCAGAAAAATCTAAAAAAAATTTCAAAAATCTCAAATATTATAAAATGACTATTTATGATGAAATAAATAATTTTCGGGATGTTACAATCTCTCTTTTGATTCTTAAGAAATTTTGCCTAGTATGACTAGTTGAATGCAGACAAAAATTGCCTTAGTGTAGGTATTTCCAAGAGTATTAGGCCAACTATCCTAGAGATTTTGCCTATTTATTTTCTTTAACTTTTACTTAGACCATTCTTTGTAGTTTTTAGCCTTATGGGATTTTTCATTTTTTATTTGCCTTAACTTTTGCTTAGGCCCCCATTTCAAGTTTTTAGCCTAACGGGCTTTTTCATTTTTCATCTGCCCTAACTTTTGCTTAGGTTACCCTTTTGGTTTTTCAACCTAACCAGCCTTTTTTTTCTCTATATTTTTTTTAGGCATAAAATATCTTGACAGCATCAGTATTTACTAGGACTCCTCCTAAAAATACTTGTTTAATAATATAAAGGCCTTCATAACTCAAAGCCTATTTTCCTATGACATCTTTTTGATTGGAAAGAATTTTCTTTAAAACTAAATCTCCTGAACAAAATTGTCTAGGACAAACCTTGTTGTTAAAGGCCCTAGTCATTTTGCTTTGGTACAATTGCCCATGACAAATAGCTTCTAGCCTTTTGTCCTTTATCAAATTCAATTATTCATATTGAGTCTTCACCTATACTAACTCCTCTAGCTTTGCTTCCATTAAAACTCTCAATGAAGGAATCTCAACTTCTATGGGAGAGACAACCTCCATTACATATACTAAAGAGAAAGGTATTGCCCCAATGCTCGATCATATATTAATACTAGTGCCAATCTTTATAATTCACAATCATCTTAGCAATAATTTCTTTGATATTCTTATTTGCTGCTTCGATTGCACAATTCATCTGAGGTTTATAAGGAGTTGAATTATGATACTTGATTTTGATTTTCTTCACAAAACTTTTGAATCTCAACACCATTGAGATTGAGAGCATTTTCAGTGATTATTCTTTATGTGATTCAATATCGACAGATGATATCCCTTTTGAGGAACTTAGGGAAACACTTTTTAAGAAATGTTGGCATATAAGGAAGCCTCTACCCATTTGGTGAAATAGTCTATCACCACCAAGATCAAGTAATGACCATTGGAAGACTTGGGATAAATTGGACTAACGACATCTATTTCCTACATCGAGAAAGGCCATGGGGACACCAAATGGTGCAATGGGAATGGAGGTGCATTGATTTGATTTGCATATTTCTAGCATTTTTTTGGCACTTTCACACATACTCCATACAGTCAATTTTCATAGTTTACCAGTAATAGTCATTCCTCATTATCTTTCGTGCCATCATATGACTATTAGCATGAGTTCCACAGATCTATTCATGGATTTCAATTATTATTAGGTGAGTTTCATGAGCATCCACACATTTAAGGAGAGTACCCTCATGAATCCTTTTATATACAACGTCCTCATTCAAGAAGAAGGCCATTACCAACCTTTGAATAGTCTTTTTGTTCACCTCACTTGCCTGGTTGGGTATTCTTTGTGCTATATGTATTTCTTAATGTCAGAATACCATAGTTTACCATCTCGCTCACTTTTGACATTGGCACAATATTCTAGCTCATCTTGTATCTTCACTTGGATAGGTTGGACATTAGTATGAATATCCAACTTGGTCATTGTAGCTAACATGACCAAAACATCTGCAAATTGATTCTTATATCAAGTCAAATAAGAGAAAGTCACTTCTTCATACTTCTCAATAAGCTAAATTAGGTACTTTTAGTAAGGGACTAACTTCGAATCTTTAGTTTGTCATTCACCATTCACTTGGTAGATAATGATTGTCGAATCTCCAAATACCTTTAACTGCTTAATGCCCAAGTCGATCGAAACATGTAAACCACTTGCACAAGCTTTATATTGTACAATGTTGTTAGTACATTCAAAATCTAGCTTGATTACGACTAGGTATTACTTCCCAGTTGGTGAAATAACTACAACTCCTATACCATTGCCATACATATTGCCTATTCCATCAAAATGCATTTTTTGTATATCATCATCATTATCTTCTTTTTCTTCTTCTATTGCTTTCTTCAAAATACATCCCTCGAGAGGATTTTCAGTTAAATGATCAGCGATTACACTTCTTTTGATGGATTTTTTAGTCACATATTTGATGTTGAATTCTAATAATATTACTTGTCATTTTGATACCCTTAATAATACATGAGGACTTTCAAATATGTACTTCAATGGATTTATTCAGGAGATCAACTAGGTAGTGCAATACAACATGTACTATCTTAGCTTTTTTGACGTCCACATCAAAGCACAAGAAGTATTCTCAATAACCATGTACGAGCTTCAGAATCATTAAATTTCTTGCTTAAGTAATAAATTGCTTGCTCCTTCTTTCTAGATTCATCATGTTGCCATAGCATTGCTTTCAAAAAGGTTAGTAGTATAGTATGATATAGTATCAAAGGAAGATCCAACATTGATGGTACTAAAATAGGATAATTTATTAAATGAACCTTTATCTTATCAAATATTTTTGACATTCTTCATCCAATTCACCTAGCTAATGCTTCTTTGGTAACTTAAAGATTGGCTTACAGGTGCTAGTCAAATTAGCTATGAACTTTACGATGTAATTAAGTCATCTGAGAAAACTTCTAACTTTCTTTTCTATTTTAGGAGTAGGCATCTCCTATATCGATTTGGTTTTATCAGGATCAACTTCGATTCCTTCCTTGCTAATATTAAAATCAAGTAGCTTCCCATTTGATGCTCCGAAGACACACTTTGTCGAGTTCAACCTTAACTTGTACTTCTTGATCATTTTGAACAATTTTTCCAACATCGCCATATGACTTCCCCTTCTTTGGACTTTGCAACCATATCATCCACATATACTATAGTCTCCTTGTGCATCATGTTGTGAAATAAAGTAACCATAGCACGCTAATAGTTGGCTCCAACATTCTATAATCCAAATAGTATCACTGTGAAGTAAAGTGGTCCTTCAGGAGTGATAAAAATGGTCTTTTCTTTGTCATTAACATCCATAAGAATTTGATTATGCCTAGAGAATCCATCCATGAATGAGAATCCGTGATTCTTGGTAGTGTTATCAATAAACACATCAATATGAGGGAGTGGAAAATCATCCTTCAGACTAGCCTTATTTAAATCCCTGTAGTCTATACACATTCTAACTTTTCCATCCTTTTTAGACATATGCACTGTAACACCCTAATACAAATATCCCAATATATTTGTCATATATAAATATATATAGTATTAGTTATGCTGCTAACTTATCTAACATTCTAGTCCCATATCATATATACAAACAAATATGGGGAGTCACAATAAATGAAAGTTATATATATTTGCATCAAAAGGCTCCTGAGCAAAGTGTAATATATACAACAAAATATAATTGGAAGTAACAAACTTTACAAGAGTTGTAAAGAAAAACATAAAACCAAACTATCTATTCTTGAAACTTTTTCTTCTTTTTCTTTTTCTTATTCTTTATTCCCTCGGAAGGGTCTTGTCTTGCTTAACCATGAAACATAAATAGGGTGAGAACATAAAAATTCTCAGTAATAAAAAATATATCACATGGCACTAATATAAAGATACATAAAGGTAAATGTATGAACTATAAACTCTTAAACTTGCTATCGATATTTAACAAGTCTCAACACAACTGTAAAATATCAATTTCACTTAGCAAAGTGCTTATCTCACTCATTTGCTTAGCATAAGACTTAACTCATCCTATTGCTTTGGATATTAAGCTTGTCTCACTTAACTTCCCTTGGTAAAGAGCTTAACTCACTCTTATTACCATTTACATAAGTGTTTTTATCACTCCTCATGTTAACTGATAAAGAGCTTAACTCACTACTTTGTCTTAAATAGAGTGCTTATCTAACTCCTCTACCATTACTAGGTAAAGTATTTTTCTCACTTCTTTATCATGACAAGGTGCTTTTCTCTCTCCCTTGTCTCACAACTCCACATTTAGCAAAGTGCTTTTCTCACTCCTTTGCAAGGTCAAGGGGCTTGTCTCCCTCCCTTAGTTAGGAATGGTTGTATACTATGGTTTAACTTTAATAAATAAAGGAACCAACTCTTGTTAAACACTCCATTTGTACCCAACTTAATGGATTAACATAGCATTTCTCTAAAACTCATATATACTTATTATGTTAACTCAAACTAATTAAAGTAAATGAGTAACTCTCTATATACATGCTTATTTTCACCCGTAAAAGGTGTAACTAGAGCTTCTAGAGCTCATTTCCTTCTTAACTCAGCTTGATTGGTTCACTATTCACTAATACTTAGCTTTACTAGGGTCACTTCTAACCCTAAGAGTGTTAAAGTCTATTCTAACTAGGCCTATATCCAGTTATTCCATAATGATAATTGATTGAAGCCCTTATTATGCTATTTTGAGTGGGTTCTTAACCAGTTATGGACTACTCATAACTTGTTTTAAGGCATTGCATAGTCGGTTAGCTTCTTTTGGCTAACCAGTTATTATGTTTTATGCTTCTCTGTCTTGAACGAATAACTGATTAGCCAACATAGGATAACTAGTTATTTTCGTGTAGTGAGATAGCATGCTTTCTGCCATAACCTTCATCATATTCTCTTTTATGGCTTCCTTTCTCTTCCATTCTATACTTTAAAAACTCATCATATAATGAACTCAACATGAAATTTAAGCGAAAGAAACAATTGGAATCAATCACAAATAATCAAGTTAAATAGCAACATATAATTCTAGCTTCAAACTCAACTCTGTAATACCCATATTAGCAACCTCATACTCAAGGAGTTAAAAGGGTATTTCTCAAGTCAAAAATGACTCTCTTGCATCCACTAGGTTGAAGCTAACTCATTACAACCATTCGGAACAAGTACTAATCAAAGAAGATAGATTTTGGTTCTCAAAACCTATTTTCTCTAATCATATAACTAGCTTCATACAAGGTGAAACAAGAAAGATAAGTTGAGTAAGAAACTCCCCTACCTCAAGGTATTTGAATGGTAGGCTTCAAACTCTGGCTTTTTTTTTTGTTCCCATCCTTTTCCTCTTTTTTTTCTCCTTCTTTTCCTTTTCCTTCTCTTTGTTTCCTCTATTTTCTGTCACTCTAGCTATGTGGTTGTGAGGGAAATTGAGAGGAAATGACCTAAAACGTCAAAGAAAACTATCTGGAACATAAGTCATCAAATAACTCTAATATTCCACTGGAAACTTTATATATGTTAAGAATACCTAGATTTTACTAAATCAAGTTTGTTAACTTCCAACAACTTTAGAATAAATCGTAGGACTCATCTAAATTATTGTTTCACCATTTTCTTAAGTTTTCATATCTACTACTAGTCAATCTGGTATTAAAACAATCTTTTTGTGTGCTTAAAAATACCAAATTAACTCTGTTTTCTCTCAAATTTTAACTACATCATCTTCAACTTATTTGTGACCTAGAAATAAATTCTTTTTATTTATTTCCCTTAACTAGATAATTTATACCACTTTCTGAGTCATTTTAAGCTATTTTTCACATTCCATGTTGTAGCAAAGTGCCTAAATTAAATCAGTTTGTCACAAAATTAAGTAGACGTGTCAAACAAGTATTATGATACCTCTATGATCATACAAGTCTAACATACTAAAAAGAGGATGTTACAGGCACAATATTAGCTACCTAATATGGGTGTCTCGACACATCCACAAATCTTGCTTCCAACTACTTAGCCACCTCTTCTTTGATTTTTAATGACATGTCAAAACGCATCTTTCTCAACTTTTATTTCTTTGGTTCAACATCCGGATATAATCGAATTTTATGCGATGCTATCTCAGGATCAAACTCAGACATATCTCGGTAAGACCATGCAAAGACAACCATGTATTCTTTGAATAGTGCAATTATTTCCACAGCCGCAAAATTTTCCACAATTTTCAACTCTTTATTCTCTTCCTCTATCCCCATGTTGATCATCTCTGCTACCTAATCATTCAAGTCAAATCATTTTTCTAAATATTCCAATAGCTTGGTGAACTTTTCAACCACTTTTGCTTCCTCATTAGATCCAGGTTCTTCATCAAACACTGCAGGAGAATAAATTGATAAGTTTTCAAGGTCCTTTTCGTGAGGTAAAACTTTTACAAAACCCAAGTTCCTAAAAAAGTAATTTGTTGTGGAGTTGGAAGGGTAAAAATGAGCAAAAATAATAAAGTAGGAAATAATACAAATGGATTAATACAAAGAAAGTATATAGAAACAAAAAAAGAATTAGGAATACAAAAGGACAAGTTAAAGTGTAACAAGTGGAAATGTTGAATATTCATGCAAATTCATTTAGGTAATGTTTCAAGTATCATAAACATAAGTTCAAGCATCTACTTAGTATAGTACAATTGGACAATTACTTTGAAGCAGTCACATCAATCACTGGTTCAGATTACCAGTTCCTCAGCGGCTCTTCATCATTAGAGGGATGGATTGCATTATGCACTTTTGAATCCTCATCACCTAATGCATGAATGGTGAAATAGCATTAAGGATGGATGGCTTCTTCCGATATGATCACCTTTGCTAGCATTAAGAATATCCCCCTCTCAAATGGGGAATATGCTTCTTCTTATCCTTGTCGCTCCTCTTGCCAAGAGACATACTCTCAATTTTCTCCTCCAGTGATGCGTTATACCCCAATCCAAACCTATCTAGCGTTTTTGGGAACTATATGGGCATTCAAGTACCCTGTAATTGTGACCCCAAGCCTTTACCTTCCTGGAACCCATTCATAGCCATAATTCGAGCCACCACTTGGTTCATACTTTGTGTCAAAAATTCATTTCTGCAAGGCCCACTCTCCACAACCTCAAAGTTATGCCACAAATTCCCCTCCTCTGGCTCTGTATTTTACACATACATCACTTAAACTAATTTTGACAACATGATTTCTTCCTCTTCATGTATGGTAATGACCGATCGATTCGCTAAGTACTTAACCCTATGATACAGAGTGGAAGGTACAAACCAGTTGCATAGATCTGTGGTCTCCCCACAAGCATAGTATAAGCCGACTTGATATCCATAACTTGAAGCAATACTTGAAAATTACTTAGACCAATCTTCAGCGGCAGTATCACCTCCCCCAAAATGCCACTATTATTTTCGTCAAAAGCTCACAACTATTTCACGAGGCGACAAGTTTTCTACACTCATAGACAAATTAGTTAAGGTTGACTTTGGTAAGCATTCAGTGCAGCCATCAATTAAGACCTTAGCAACTATATAGTCTCTACATTTAAGGGTTATGTGCAAGTCCCATGGGTTCTTCTCAGATTGAGACATAACATCTTCCTCGATTAATGTAATTATATTGACACGCATTACTAGATCCACCATGTTTACCATCCTTTTAGGAGTAACATCAAGCTTGACATAAGCCTCATTTAACACCCTTAACAATGCCTTCCGATGTGACTTTGATGTTAAAATGAGTGACAAGATAGATATCCTAGTCTGAGTCTTTCTCAACTATTTTACCACATCATACTCACTCTGCTTCATGATCCTCAGAAATTCTTTTTCTTCTTCTCTTACTTTTTCCTCAATACCTGAGGTTTTCTTCTCATTTTTGTCTTAGCTATTCTTTCTCATTTCTCCCTCTCCTAGGCTATAACATCACCTGCTCCTTGTGATTTCTCCTACTTCTAGTATATTAGTGACCACCTTTCCACTTGGTGTGAACTAGCAATTTGGGTTTTTGATGTCTCTCCAATAGCTCCCTGAGTCTCAATATTAGTCTCATAATTCCAAGGAACAACATGTGTATTACTATAAGCAAGGGGTGTCAGCTTCTTAATTGTCAACACCAACTTTTTTGGTGTTAGTGGTTTGCTAAGAGATGGTACTCGAAGCACAAAGCACTCAACTACACTCACCTCTTTAGTAAAAGTTGCCCCCTCATCTTGCCTATATTACTCCCAAGGTGAGCTTTAAAGTCCTAACAATTCTTGATGTCATGTCCTACACTGCCATAGTGGTATGCACAGCTCGACTCCTCATTATATTTCTCTTCCTCTTTCATCAATTTTGCTAGTGCTATGAGGTCATAACTTGCCTTATTCAGTCTCTCAAACACTTAAGGCATTGAGGTATGTAAGTCTATGACCTTTCTTAAGGGTGATGCTTCCATCTCCAAAGCATTTACCTAGTTTCCTCCTTCATGGTTAGGGATCAGATTATTGACAATGCTGGGCCTAGCCACCTCTTGAATATCTAACTTACTATAAGCAATCATCTTTCTAATTATCATCTTGAAAGCTTAACAATCCTCCATCAAATGCCCTGGAACGTCCATGAGATATTTACAAGTCAAATTTGGATTATACCAAGCTAGAAATGGTGATTCCAAGAGACGTACAAGATTTCTTGAGATTAAATGAGCATTAAAAAACTGTTGGAACAAATTAGCATTTGAGATGGACAATCTAGGAAAGAGTGGTAGGTTTTGAAGATGGAAATGCCCCTAGTTTTGGAAGTTTGGACGAAGTTATAAGTAGTTTGGGTGATTTGGCATAGGTACGGGTGGATAATGAGTGTATGTCAGGTGAATAAGAGTATATGGCCATGGTGTGGGGATATTATTGGTTTAGAACGGTGGAGTTGGGGTGATATTCATGGTTGAAATGATCTAGCGAGGTGGATAAGAGGGTGTAAGTGTCTAGAATAGGAATTTCAAGTTTGGGTCATGAGGTGGTGCTTGGTATCTTGGGTATGATGGTGCATTTCACAGTATAAAGTTATGTTGATGCTTTATGTATCTCAACTCAGCCTCTTTCTTTTTTGATTAGAACCCCTTCTTAGGAGGACCATTTTCTACATTACCCGCTAGTAGATTCCTAGCCTTTTCCAAGATCTCAATCCTTTCTCCTACAGTTATCATATCAGAAAGTTAAAAAAATATTTATAAGCAGCACCAGCCATTGCTCCAATGAAAGAAGCTCCCAGGGTTCCTAAGAAGTATGAACACATCTTAAGAAATGTCAAAAGGGGTTAAACTTATGCCACCAAGGCTCTTCATCTTTGTGCAAATTGCTTAAAGGATTTATCGGTCCCCTTCTGCATGGCACTTAGTAGTTCACGTGCCAAAGCTATATCTATATTGAACTTGTACTGATCCATAAAAAAATATCCTAAATCCATCCAGTGAGAAATCTTTGAATGGTCTCCTTGAAGATATCACTCCAATGCAGGACCTGTGAGACTTTTATGGAATAAGCTGATGAGAAACTTATCTTCTCTAGACCATACAACCATCTTGGTGTCGTAACTGATCAAGTGAAAATGTGGGTTGCCACTCCCATCATATTTGGAAAATTCTAGAATCTTAAAGTCCTTTGGAATCACAACATTGGTGGTAGGGCATAAGTCTTCAATTCTAAGAGGACCATAAGCACTATGACTCTTGATAGCTCTACTTTATTCTTTCATTTTCTCCATCCACTCTTCTTTTATCTTGTCATTTTCTACCACAACATTGCTATTGCCTAAATTAAGCCTTGAAGGTTTCCCCAGAATGGATACATGAGGTTGTTCCCAGGGAGGCCTAGCTTGACTAAGAATTTCATTATGAGCATTCTCTAAGGTATGATATCCTTCTCCTGTATGGATTACTAATGGTGCTGTCTGGTATGGCTGCTCATGTGGGGTTAGTTATCCCTTGAGTGATGCTTGAGACCATGTTCGAGAACACTAGTACTGACACTATAGAGGAGATTAGTAGTGCATTCACATATGTTCCAGTCCTATTTAAGCCTCTATTTGCACTAAGCAAGCTAAGGGACTATCTTATATCACTTAGTATTGCTTCTAACCTTGCTTGGCTCTGATTCATTTCACTCATCGTCCCTTTCATCTCATCAACCTCACTACTCATGTTCCTTCCTGCCACATAATCTTCGGTAGCCATCCTAGTTCGAGATCTAGTATTGTGAGCTCGAGTTTGAGCGGTGTCTTGTTTCCTAGGATGCATAATGTTTCTAGAATCCCTTTTTAGCTTTTCAAAATCTTTTTCCTTTGTGCTTGAAAATACCAAAAAGAAAATCAAGAGTAAGATTGTCATAACTTAAAATGGTTGACTTTGTCTTGAAGAAAGTTAATGCCCCTATTTGATAGAAACAAAGCCCACGCTTCCTTTAGAGGCCTTGATGCCCATAAAAGGGGAAAGTAGTGGATGACACATCCAGGGGAGAATTTCCTCCACAATAGATGTTATCTTAGGCATAATAACAATGTTGGAGCTTGTTTCAAGTCAAAGAGACATGACTAACATTTCGTACAGAAGGCAAATTCCCTATAAGGTGATAAATGTAGTTGATAATGAATCTAGGGGAGGATTCACTCCATGATAGATGTTGTCTTGAAAAATTCATGGTCATATTAAAATAAACTTTGTTAAAAGCACTAGTACATCATTATATCATCAAAATAAACTTTGTATAATTAGCATTAACACCAAGATTTTGACACTAGGCTGACAATCTAATCTTCCTTTTTCTTGTGGCCTCTAGCAACGTCTCTTGACATCTTCATGCGAGTCTCTGAAATCTTCTCCTTGCCTTTCCTTCTTCCTGAAGCTTCAGCAATGTCAAGACACTTATTTTTTAGACATTTAATTTCCTTTTCTATTCTTTCGTATGGACTTTGAGTAATGATAGCTTCTAACTCTGCAACTTGCTTTTGTTGTTCTACAAATTCCATTTGTGCCTTCATAATTTTCAATTATTCAGCCATTTGAGATATCGATCGAAATCCGAGGGACTTGATAATGGAGAGGTGTGCTATTGAAGGTAATCCTTTAACAGTATTATATGATTCGGGAGCAACAAGATGTTAACTTTCATTGCGTGTGATTGGCGGAGCGTTTGGGATTAAGCTTGTGACTACATTGCCGTATGATTTGAGTGTTAGGATGAGCCTATCTACTTGGAATTGTCTCAAGAATTCTATTAAGTGCTTTTCTTGCTTTTCTTTATGTTTCACACTCAGGATTGTGGATTAAGAATGGCCTGTCCAATTCTTCTCTTCCTGCTATATGAACATCTCCTCGTGTAGCTCTAACTTCTCTTGTCAGTATCTTTGTATGCTCATTATCCTTATACCGAAAAATAACATCCACCAAGTTGCTTCTATCATGGCACTATTTGTGTCCACTGGAGTTGTCTAAGGGCAATGGCTAATATGTATGATAAGCATCCTTGTGGACTCATCAATGGTACATTAGGGAAGTTCCCATAGCTGTAAATGATGTCTTGCCCTTGCATTTACTCATACCATGGATATACCCACTTGAACGGCTTCCTATCTAGTTTGTCAAACTCAAACTTCCATTTATGTTCTTCATGTTGCCTTACAAGAATCCGATAAAAGCTCCTTAGTGGGTCTGAAGAATGGTTAATGTTGTTTCCTACATATGTATAAGTAATGATCCATACATACAACAAATTTACACTACACCTAAGTATCCCTTTTTGATTCCAATGACAAAAGTCCAAGTCAGTAACGTCTCAGCCAATATAACGGATTCCTATCCTTTTCTACCATGAAGGAAACATCCGTTGCAACTTGATCCACCTTATAAAGAGTAGACGGGAATAACACCAACCCATAAATTATAAGTTTTAACACCTCTGTAAAAGTCTTCCACTCTTATCGATGCTCTAATTTTCTCAAGTAAGCTTCAAGAAATGCCTTAGTCAACCCTCGTGAATTTGGGTGCCCTATCAACTTGACTTAACTTTCTAATATCTTCAATAACTCTACCACCCTTGCATTAGTTAGATATTGTCCCAAGTGGAAATAGACTATGGCATCCTTTTGCACTAGTAACCCCAACAAGTAGGTATATTCTTCAACAGTGGGTGTGATATCCAAGTTAGGCAGTTCAAAACACCTTAAGGATAAGTTCCAATATTGGGCCAAGGCATCCACTATAGAGACATCAACTAGTATGAATAAAAAGTCTATGATGGCTCCATATTTCCTAGTGAATTCCTTTAGATATTCATATGACAATGATTGGCTCAATTGTTTCAAATTTTGCAATGGATTTGTAACATCATAATAGTAATAGCGAAATGGAGTCATTTTGATCTTTGCATTCATCGCATTGTTAGTATTTTTCTAAGCCAATTTAAAATAGTCCTTGGCCCTTTGTAGTTTGAAAATGGTTGTCCAACGATTTAAACTTAATTAGCAATGGTCTTGCTAAGCCAATCAAATATTAACTTTAGAAGCTTTATTGACCTTCCCTTGTAACTTTTACTTAATTAAGCATACTCTTCGGCCCACATGACAAAATATGTGCACCAAGTGTAACATTCACTCAACCTCACCTAAAGCCACTCACGGCATATTATTAATTAATTATAATTCTAAATACTAATTAGATATCCTAATATTAATTAAAAGGTTATAATATATGCTAATATATATTAAATTAACTAGAATTATATGATTGTTATGTTAATTAAAATTAGTTAGGATATTTAACCTAACTAATTTAAGAATTAGTTAGCAATTTGTAATTAGGACTTTCGGAATTTGGAAATAATTAAGTCACTAAATGGATGAGGGGCTAACCTCATTGGGGCTGCAAATGATTTCACTTTTAATTTCTTTCAGTAATGGTCAAAATCAAAGCATCTACTTTCTCTCCAGAAAAGAAATGATGATTTTAAAAAAAAAGCAATACTTTCCTTTTCTTTTATACCGCAAATTTTTATAAAAGAAGGACTAATGGGGCCATAGTATAAATATTGATTTTTGAGGGGTCATAATCTAAATATTTTTTTAGAGGGTCAAACTTAAATATTTTATAAAAGAGGGATGATTTCAAAAATATAAATTTCTAAGCAGGGACTTTTTCGTAAAGTTTTTATAAGGGACTTTTCTATAAATATTAAATTTTGAGCTATTTTGTAAATATGGTTTTATGAGGGGTTGTTTCAAAATATGAGTTTTTAAGGGACTAAAGTGCATTATTGAAAATGAAGCTTTTGATATTAAAATGAGAAAAATTGTATTTGTTTTACCTTGGAAAATTGCGAAAATGTACTTGCAATGCTCAAAATAGTATTGACCTTCCCTAACAAAATCTTGCCTGTAAAGTAAATGAAAATTTTATGCACAAACAAGAAACAAAATGTTGCAACCTAATTGGTGCCCCTCATGGGACTTTATTCTATATTTCTACATAAAGAGCCTAACTACAAAACATGAACATGCATGGGCCATGGAGTTTATATGTGTGGACCCCGATTATATGAAAGGAAATACGAAATGGTGCATGTATATGATTGTAGTGTACTGTGAATGAGTTAAATTGCGGGTTGCCTACAATGGGCGGGTTAGCTCCTTACGTACGAAGTGAATTAAATGAGAAGCTGAGACATTTAAATGAATCTAGGAAAAATTTGAGTAATGGTAAAATAAAATGATTTTATGAGTAGTAAAGAAAAAGAAAACCCAAAGGGCGTGAAGTAAAGTATTAATGCACAACTTGTTACTAAGTGACCTCAATACGCAAGAGGGGGGTGAATTGAGTTTATAAAATATTTTCGCAAATCTTTCACAAAATACTTGATTATCAATTTTTGTTAAAACTATTGATTGATATAGATGAATGGATAGAGAAGATTGAATACTTTCACTCACAAATGAACAAACCAAAATAGAGAGTATTCAAGCAAACATATAAAATAAACACAAATGTAAATGAGTTGAGTTTAGAAGATCAAACACAAGGTTTATCCTAGTTCAGTCACCAATCCACTTATGGCCTACGTCCAGTTCTCAAGTAATCATCTGAGATTTTTCACTATATCTTCAAGCTTCAACAAGTGCTTGCAACTTTTACAAACTAGAGCACTCACCACACCTTGTGATACCTCACCCTCTTTACAAAGAATCAATGTGTATAAAAGATGAAACTCTCACAAGAGTATTTAATACAAGTTGAAGCCTTAGCTCTTCAAGAATATCTAAAATATTTGCAAAAACATAGCACAAATGGATTGAAAGATTGATACATGGATTAGTGTAATAGAAATGTATTTCAAGTTATTGGTTAGCCATTAAAGATGACCCAGTGACTTGTGTTTATAGTGTTCAACTCATTAAAGACGTTGGGGGTGATTAATGGCAACATTAAATGCCAAGAAAAGAGTAGTTGCCAACTGTAAGACTCGTTGAAATTGATTACATAAACTATGTAATCAATTACATGGCTCTAAGAACATGTTCTTGGTTTTCTGGATAGGATGTAATCGATTACAATCCTCATGTAATATGTTACAGAGCCTCTGCTAGAGTTGTAATCGTTTACAACACTTGTGTAATCGATTACAATCACCTTTAAACTCATTTTTTAGCCCAATTAAGCTTGATAACCATTTCCAACTTAGAAAACACTTGGATTTGTTAAGATATAAACTTGAGTTACATTGTCTAAGATTAAAAACAACATTTCTTTAAAAACATGAAACTTCAACTTTGAGTTGATTTAAAAAGACATTTCAAAAATCATTTTGAGATATGTTGAGATATATTGAGAGCATCTTACATTAAGATTCTAAGACTTATAAACTATACCAAATATACCTCTTTTGGACTTAGTCTTCGTCTTGACTTTGTTATCATAAAAAACTTCATATACTTCATGACATAACCATTCACACAACCATCCTTGCAACTTACCACTCACCAAAGTGCATAGACATTTAGACTACTCAAGCCAAGGATGGGGCCAACCATCCATACTCTAAAGTAAACTAAATGTTATGCATGAGAGAAAACATACTGGGATACTTGACATGGATTACAACTTATAGGCAATAATGGACAATGTGTGAGAAAGCATGTTAAATGAATGATATGGGGGATGCATGATCATGCTTAGCAATGGATATACAAAAGAGTAAAACATATGAAAGATATATACATATGATGAAATGGATGACATAGTGAGATGCATGCCATAGTAATAGATGCATGAAGATAAAAGAAGCAGAAAAGGGAAAGAGAGGAAGAAGTATGCTCTCATTTGTCCTACATACGATGAAGCCTAACAGTTAGATATTTCTAGTCAAAACCCTAAACCTGGTGGCCACTATTTTCATTCTATTAGTGCATTGTTCTTGGGATAGGTCTAGACCCCTAATAGAGGTGGTCCCCAGATTACCCTTATCCAAGGGATAAGGATCCGATTCCATGAGTTTGCTACAGGGATGGATAAATCACAATATGGCAGTCCATGACATGGGTAACAATCTGAGCGGGAGAATCAGTGATTGTCAGGGAAGCAAAAGCCTCACAATAACATCACTGAAGTTCCTTTTGGTCTTACAATAATCCAAGGCTCAGGTATAGAGCCCAAAAGTGTGTGAAGTAGGTAATGATGCAGTGTGTGCTGAGAGCATACAAACCTGTATAAACCTAAGAAAATAAAACTACCCACAACCTTCAAAGCAACAACAAGACAAAGTATATATATAACATCCAACCAGCAATCATCTATACTAAGGTTTCAAAAGCTAGACAAAATATAATTGACAAAGTAATTAAATATGAAGAATAATAAAAGATATAAAGAGCACAAACTAACAACAAATGAAATCAAACCTATTTACAAAGAGATATACCAAAACAAAGCAAAAACACAAAGAGGGGTAAACAAAAAAATAAAAGTTATTAATAATTTACACAACCAACTATGACAAGCTTGACTTTAAAAAATCTCTAGTGGAGTTGCCATCTGTCGTGACTATGATCGCAACGGGAACGACAAAAAATAAAATTTAAAAGAAAGACAATGGATGGAGTTGCCACTAATTTCACTTAAATTAGGGAAGATTAGAAAACTATTGAAAATAAATTGATCTTCGAAACCAAGTTGAGTTCGGTAGTCGATTGTGCATATGAAAATATAGAAATTAAATCCCACAGTACCCCTAATACTTCTATCCTTAGATGATTACCTAAGTTAATTTTGTAAATCAACAATAACCTTAAAAATGCTTTGCTTTACCCCTTTTAATAAACAAAGAAAACTAATTTACAGAATTTACATTTTTGGCTTGACTTTCGGCCTACGTATTCCTTGAGTGCAATGAGAAGCTTAAAGCCAATGTAGTTCTCTAGAAAATAATTGTGATTTAGTTGATTTCAATTTTGAAAAGATCTTTTGAAGAGAGATTTTATTTGAAAACATATCCATTCTTACATAGGGTTCAAGATAGCAAAGTTATACAATAAACCCTTATAATTCATATGATACTTGAGGATGATAGACTATACAATCAAAGTCGTAGATCATTGCATGGATTAAGAAGAATTTCTTTTTGAGCAATCTCATTGATAATGTAGAAAAACATTTTTTTAACTTTATTTGCACATTTAGCAATTCATACGACACTTGAGGATGATAAACCATCATTTACCGCATTTTTTTAGAGAACGTGGAGGATGGTGGTTCGGGTTGAGGTGCGATGACTTCAAAGGTAGTCATGGTTGGGTATGGTTTTGGCAGTGTGGTGGAGGCTCAATTACAGGCAACGGAGCAGGAGGTGATGCTGGGTTAGCTTGTATAGTGATTGGGTTTGACAGGCTTCCAAACGTGACGAAAATCTGAGGTCGTGGTGGTTTAGGCTTGGACGATAATGGTTGGGGTTGTTGGCTATGTACTAGGTGCTTGAGTTTTTGCTTGCTTGCTTGTTATTGTGGTTTAGAGTCTACAAAAAAGATTTTATTTTATTTTTGCTTTCTTTTATTTTTGTGTTGATTTGTGAAGTGTTTCTAGTTTATGATTGTGGTTTGGGTTGAGTATGGGGAATGAATTTTGTTGTTTAAAGAATGGTTTATGATTTATAGAGATGTCTAGGGTTTGATTTTGATATGAGAGGTTCATTGTTTTTTAAATTTTATTTTAAGAATCAACTTATATGAGGAAAGAAAAAAAAAGTATGTTCTTATCCACCTATTTTAATGTAGAAAGCATCATGAAATAATCAAGATAGTATTTGCAAAGGTATTAGTCATGGAAACAAGGAACAGTAGGAATTCAACAAACATTCAACAACATTGTGGTAGTAGCACTCATAACTCACAACAACCTTAGAAACATGGTAGAAAAAAAGTAGAGAATAGCTTACCTTTGTGGCACAAACACACTAAGAGCTAAGAGCTTCTTCCTTTCTCTGAATTTTCTCTCAATCTTATTTTCTCAATCAAAAAAATATTCTCCCTCTCTTCAATCTCTTAATTACTTACGAGCTCCCCTTTTTTGTTTTCAGATTGTTCATCTTTTATGGACAAACAGAGGACGGGCATACTATTCTTAGATTTAGAAAGTAAAAGCAAAATTATTATGACCTGCACCCTTAAGCTCGTCATTTTTCTCTACTACTAAGTGATTTTCCATTCATTTGATATTGCTTAATCTTTTTCTTTCTTTTCACATACCAGCTCCATTAAATGCATGACATGTTTTTTTTTTGGGCTAGGGGGGTTATTAGATTTTGGGTCTTTAAATCTTGCGTAAAAGAGTGAGTGTATCTTGAGTGTCCATTAGACCAAAATAAAAATTCTTTCATTTTTTTTCCTTCTTTTTTTTTCATAGACTAATTAATTACCCTATTATTATTATTATTATTATTATTATTATTATTATTATTATTATTATTATTATTATTATTATTATTATTATTATTATTATTATCATTATCATTATTATTATAAAAATTACTCAAGTAAAAGTTAGTGATCACAACTTTGCTCATGTTAGCTTCTAGACAAATATTAGAAAGGACAAAATAACAGCTAGTAACAGTTAGTTTGTATCCAATATGCGTAAGAAACTACAAAATTATAACTAGCCTATAAATGGTTCCAAAATCTAAATGTGAAGGTTGGAATAGTTGAGATTGATCTAACAATGCCAATTACGAACTGCACCCTACTTAACTCTACTTCTTGCTACCTACTAGTGCTACCTTTGCAAATATCTTGTTGTAGGTGTTTCTATTGGTTTGTGAACTATGTATATCCACTCTTTGAGTGATTTTCAAGACCAACCAACATTTCATTTTTATTCCAAACACTTGAACCTTGAGTGGTGAGTGTTGGTGAGCTAAAGGATTGTTTTAGCCACTATGAGACTTAGTGTCTGTAGCTGGAAGTGGTTGGGTTTCAAAGAATACTTAAGTGTTTAGTTGGGAGCAGCTTGGTTCAAAGACTACTCGTTCATTTAGCTGGGAGTGACTACGTTCAAAGCCTACTTGTGTATTTTAGCCGGGAGCAGCTTAGCTTCAAATAATACTCAGATCTAGTGAAAAATCTTGGCCTAGTATTGGGGATTGGATGTAGCCCATGTGGTTTAGGATGAACTAGTATAAATCTTTGGTGTTGAGCTCTCTCTTTCCTTATCTTGTTTATATTACTTGCTCTGATGTATTTGCACATCTTCTTAACAAGTTTAAGATTAAGTTTAACCTCTGGTCTTGAGCTTTCATATCTCTTTTATTTGAGGTCTATTAATATTTTGGTTCTGATTTGTTGGTTTCTATAAGTTATAAACTAAGCTTTTACTAATAACAACTCAACCAACTAAGGATTTTGAAACTTATGCTTCCATAAGTTTAAATATGTTTAAAAGCCGCATTTTATGTGTTAAAATAAGTTTTTAAATTCAATTTGAACTATTTTAAAAAGAAAAATTGAAGATCTAGTCAAAATTGTCTTGTGAAACTAAGCTTTGAAGGTTTTAGGTAACAACCACTACTAAAAATTTCTTAATCAATGACGGAAATATTCCGTCACTGACTCATTAAATTTCGTCGCTATAATGATTAGTCACGGAATCTGTCATGGAAACATTTCCGTCGCGTAATCCTTAGTGGCTAATTTCTTAGCGATGGAAAAATAATTCCGTCTCTAATTAGCGACGAATATTTCTGTGACTAATTGATAAAATTCCGTTGCTAACATCCGTAACCAAAGTTACTTAATTATTATAACATTATTATTTTAGCTACTGTTTTAGAGACGAAAAAAATTTCATTGCAAAAAAACCTAAAATATGTTTCTTAGCGACGGAAAAATTTTCATCGCTGATGACCTAAATTTTTTAAATTATTTTTTTTAATTTTTAAACAGTCCAATTATATAATTTGAACCTGTATACAACACAACATTACAATAATCCAATCTAAAATACAACAACAAATTTTTAAAATTTAAAAATATTATCATATCATACCACAAAACATTTCAAAAGATCAAAATAAAAATATAATTAAAAATATCAAGATAAAAATAAATTATGTTATACATGTTCCTTATCAAAACAAACAAGAAGTCAGTATATCAAACATCAGGAGGAAAAATATCATAGTCATCCTCATTCATGTTATCATTATCCCCATCACCAACTCCATCACCAAGTGGATCATCCTCGTGACCGCTGCCTGTAGCTTGTAAGCCACTAGTATATGCGTTCAAGAACTGTAGGATTGTGTTGATTAAGTTTCCCTATTCCACCACTTGCGTACTGAGACTTGCAACCAGACTCCTCATCGTTTCCATCTCCAACTGTGAACAACCTTCAGCAAATGCAGAGGAAGATGATGCATGAGAAGCAGTATCAAATCCCAAGCCAAAGATGCGTTTCTTGCTACTAATGCTTCCAACAACATCTAAGTAGATGTTGTTGTCAGAGTTGATATCAATAGTCTCCTCCCCCGGTGGCCACTGTGAGTCCCTCTCACTGATACATTTCTAGTACTCATCCTGACAAATGCAATTATTAATAAATATTTATGCTTGCAAATTGACTTAATCATATATTAAAATTTAATTGCAGCATTTATACTTACAGCAATATTTTTTGCTTTGGTGGATATCCACTTCCCCTTGCGTGTGTGAAGCCGTGTGAATAGCTCCCAATGTCGTGGATCTCTCTTCAATTGTTGTTTCTGAAAATATGTAAGGAAAATTAATATTATTTGAAGACAAACCTAATTAGCCTGAATCACAAATTTAATAGAAGTTACTCACCAATTTCTTCCTATGCGCTATTGTAGGAATTGAGCCTCCAATATGTTTTGACAATTCCTCCTCAGATTTTCTATTCTGAGTGTTCTTACTCTTCTTCTCCAACCATTTTGGATCTTGCCGCCATTGTCTCTCCAACTCTTCCCGTACATGAGTTGGAATCCATTTGCCTTTATCCTGATTGTGACGAACCTTGCACAATACATTCTTAAGCTTAATGCCTAAACCCTAAACCCTTATCAGGACCTATCATTTTATCCATCCACTTGCGATGTTTAGGAATTTTCATTTTAGAAGTATTAAAAATCCTATCAAACAAAATCAAGTAACCAAGATATATTCTTGTACCCATTAGATTTATCTTCAAATTTGAGCAATATCACATTAAAAAAACAAAAATTGATATTTAATTCAATAATTCTGTAATTATTATCTCTTTTTTGAATCTGCATAATACTACATGTTCTAACATAGCCAATATGAATATGCAAAAACGTTTGAGACTATATCAAGTTAGAAAATCCATGGAATTTACTTCCTTAACCACAAGTATTTATTCAACAAATATCAGAACATGCAAACCAGAAAACAAATACCTTCCTTCAAGAAGAGTTTCTTTATATATTACCAAGTACGAAATCTAAAAGCCCAACAAACCAGAATTGATAATTGTGTTAAATAATTGATCTGTTGATTATTCCTATATTTTAATCACCTTGTAATTGATTCATTGAACTCCATTTGTGCTTAATTGTCATCATTTAGCTTAGTTTCTAATATCAAACCCTAATTGGAATATTACTATGAAACTTTGCTTAAATGTATTCTCAGATGCTAATACTTAAACTTTTCAGGAAACCTTTGAATGGCGGAGTTCATTTAGCCTAAATTAGGCTTGACATCCACTTGAAGAAGGGGCTATGGATTCATGAAGATCAATTTCTCCCTTTGAAGCAATGAAAAAATAGTTTCTGAGAAGAATCCAGACCAAAAAATGAAGAACTCAAAATACAGGGTCTGCGTCAAAATACAGGGCCTAGGCTGCGTAAAAAATACACAGCCGTGTGAGAGTACACGACCTAGGTCATGTACTCCTCTGACTTTTGCAATTGAAATAGTAAAATTTTGCTCCTCCAACACAGAGCCATACACGGCCGTGTATTGCTCCAGACAGTAATCAAACATAAACTTCTGCGAGAAGTTTATGTTGGGGGCCTATATATTCACACCCTTAGCACATTTTGAAAGGAGTTCTGACCTAGGAGAGTAGCTGCAACTCCTTGGAGAATGAGAGGGGAGGCTTGGATCAAAGCTGAGTTAAAAAAGCAGCAAAAAAAATCTTTTATGGGCTACACAGAACTTCATTAAGGAACATTGAAGGTACAAATATTTCGCAGCCAAAAAGTGGGGAGCAGGCAATACATTCAAAGTAGAATCAATACATGGGCCAAATAAACCATATTATGGATAATGATGTTACAGGCAGAGCCCAACATATATTTTGTTGGGAGAGACAAAGAGCACAAGAAATCAAGAGAAAGAGGGCTGAGATGAAAAAGGGAGCGATAGAAGCATCATAAAAAAAACCATCAAACATCCTCATTTCATCATGGCAAACAAGAAGGCAAGAACCAATGCAGGTAGCAGAAAACACACTAACACCGTAATGATGACCTTTGAGCTTATGAGAGAAAAGAACTTTCATAAACAGAGACAAAGAGAGAATGGGCAAGAAATAGAGCAAGAATCGAAGGAATTACCTTGCAATGATCTTGCAACAAGATGAAAGGGATTCGGTGGCCTCTTGCTCGATTACTGAAGATTGGGGTTCTGCAGAGGGTTGCTCGTAAGATTTAGATGTTTAGGGCAGATGAGAATGAGAGGGAAAGAATAAAAAAAAGGAGGGAATGGTATAAAAGTAATAATTTAATTATAAAATTATAAAATATGTAAAGAAAAGCATAATAACAAGGCATGTATTAATGGTAAGTGGAGTCTGTAAGACATTACAAGGTATTAGGTTCGAATCTCATCTTTGGGTTTTCAATAAAAATACTACCTTTTTTAACATATAAAAAACGTAGCGACGGAAAAATATATATTTCATGCAACAAAAACAACTATTGCAATAATAAAATTTTCAGTTATTTTCATATAAAAAGCTTAGCGACGGAAAAATTTCCGTCGCTATATATTTTATAGAATAAAACAAAAAAAATTTAGATAAAAAATGAGTTAGCTATGGATTTTGTCACAGATAATTTAGAGACGAAATTTTTTCGTCACTAAATTCCATCTCAGAATCTAACTACCTATTTCCGTGGCAGTTTCCGTCTCTATCAGTCACGGAATTTTTTTCGTCGCTAAATTCCATCACAATTTTCATCTTTTTTAGTAGTGAACTTGTCAAACTCAATTTTTTATAGTTCATTTAGGAGTTTTAAATAAGTTTCAAATGCTCCAAAGAATATTTCTGGAACTTTTCATTGAAAGATTTTCACCGATTTTTCTCGTTTATTACATCTAATGAAGTTGAGTAAAGTGCTTAGGAACTTTACTCAACCTATTTATGTATTCATTGTAACCCTACTCAACTCCAAGTTAGTGACTCAAGAAGGACTTGAGTAAGGTCATTGTGTTTTGCAGGAAAATCCAAAATTTGGAGAGCACAATTCAACCCCCTTTCTTGTGCATTTTCCAACTTCAATTATGACATTGATCATTCCTTTAAGGTGAGGATTCCTGAGGTGATCTCCTTCTTCGATGTCATCATGGGGCCCTCTGTTGTGATGATGGTGATCTGTTAGGGGCTGAAGCTCCTCTTTCAATAATTTTGTCCCATAAATCATTCCGGGTTAGGACACTAGGATTTCTAGATGTATTTATATAGCCTCCCTTGTTGGATCAAGGTTTTACTGGCATCCCAAAGTTTGATGCAATCTTTCATGATATGACTATGGCCTTCATGGTATTCATATCTTTTGGATTTGTCAAGGTAGCTCCAAGGTCGCAGCAGCCTAGGATTAAGGAGCCTAGACAGTTTCGTGTAGTACTCATCCTAGTGGATTTTGCTCATTGAAACACTGAAAGGAGTGTACTATACAAACTTTCACCATGGTGGCCTCTTAGGGGAGTTATAAGATGGTTTTATGCCTGAGGCCTTTTCTTTCGCCCTCATCATTTTTGTTTGTGTCCTTTTTGGCCTTCAAGACTTCTTCAATATTGAAATATTTCTTGTAGCGAGCCCTAAGGTCGTCTAGATCAGCTGGGGCCCTCTTAGCTAAAGAGCTAGTGGAGGGCCTAGGCCTTAACCCAAGAATGATTGTGTGCATAGCCACAGCTTTATCAAGGTCCTTTATCTGTAGGGCCTCTTTATTGAATATGCCCATATAGTCTTGTAGGGACTCATCCTAGCCGACCGAGGCCTATTGTTGAGCTTTGCTGGTAGTGAAGTGGATAAGGAATTTCGACAAGAGCTTCAAGAATTCATTCATCAAAAGCAATGGTAAGGAAGAGAACCATTTGAGAACAACCTTTTTGAGGGTTGCCGAGAAGGTGTGACCTATTATAGCATTCATTCCACAAACGAGCAGCATGGATGAACAGTAGGAGTCCAGGTGTTCTTGGGGATCAGTGAGTCCGCTGTAGGGTTTGCTATTGCTAGGTATCTTGAATCCCTTGGGGAGCTCCACATTCATAATGAAGTTGGAGAACAAGTGGTTAAAAGTGTGGGGAGCGCACTGCCTTTAGGATGGCCTAGGGACCTCATATTGTTTCAAGACTCTATGAAGGGTTCCCTTCTAGCTGGGGTATTTCATTATTTTTACTGACATGTTTTGGGGTGACCAACTTCTTGAGTTTGTTGATTTGCTAGCTTTGGGCATGGATGAGGGCGACAAAGGCCTGATAGTCTAGTGTGGGTGATACCTACTCGACTACGATGGCATGCTGCACAACTAAAAGAAGGTTACGCGTGGGGTCCGACATTGTAACTTGTGGCCTTTCTACGATGGACCATAGCATAAGAACATGAGGGGCCAGAGGTTTTGGTTCTCCTGTGTGGGTCGCGATATGGCTTTCCAAGACACAAGCTTTTGAGCCATCACAGTTCTTGTCCTGGTTGGTTTGGGCTCTCTTGCAAGTTTGAGCTACGATTTTCAACTCTGATGGCAGGAATCATATATTTATATTTTTTCACAGACAGTGGCAATGTTCTGTTCAATAATTAGGTGTGGAGGAGTAGTAGACCTTAGGAAGAAGGAATAGAGGGTGCTTTTGCCTTGGCATAGCGACACAGTGTTGCAAAAGCCACTTCAACATTCAAATTAGAGGTGATACTAGCCTTGTTTATATGGTGAGGGAGTACTTGATCAATAAATAATGCTAGAGGTGATGATCTGGCCTTATTATTTAGGTGTTGAGGGGAATTTTATCCCTTAATACCATATTTGGAGAGATATGATATTCTTTTAGCAGTGGCTTTTATAAGTTATTAGTGTTACTTGGTGGGGTTGACGTAATCAATCGCCAAATTCGAGAACTAATTTAAATGAAAAATCGAAAAGAGAAAAAAATGATAGAAAGTGAGAGTAATTAAAATAAGAAAGATTAGAGGAACAATATATGGGATGATAATTGATTATGTCAATGATTTTTATTTTAATTATTTGATTACAATTGTAACTGATTTAATAATAATAACTCTAATAATAAGAAATATTTCAGAAGTTCAATGATTAAAAATTTAAGATTTACCAGTCTATTTTGTCAATTAACCAATGAATCTCTATTAAGAAAATACCATATCTTCATTTTTTTAATCTTTTTTAATTATTTTTGAATTAAATGATGTCTAATTTTTTAATAAATAAAATAACATTGAAATGATAAATCATAAAGCCAGGTTTCCATTTTTATCAATCAATTTTTTTATTTATTTATGAAGTAAAATGCCTACTATGCCTAAATGTCGAAATACCGTAGCAAAAGTGCTTAGGGTTGTTTTTAATACACGAGAGAGCTTCTAAGCAAATTTTTACTGTTGATATTTTAATTATGAATTAGAATAAATTAGGCCTTTTTTTAATTTGAATTAATAAAACCTCGAATTTATTATACTGATAATGTAATAGGCTGTCTATGATTGTTTAGTTTGAGTAGTTTGTAAACCTCTATGTTCTCGTTGAAAATAAAATAAAATAAAAGTTCTATGGTTGTTTCTTATTGATTGCTGTTAAGAGCACATATGCTTATGCTTTTGCCGATGTCCTAGGTTCTTGTTACATTCCCTAATGGAAGAATAAGGAAACGCCATCCTATTTGAAGTATGGCGAGCTCAAGTTATTAAGAATATGAAGATATTTACATTTTAATTTTATCTATAGAAAATAGAATCAAATGCATTTGTGGGATTTTAACTTAAAATCAATTAGTATGAAGTGGAGTGACCTAATAGGCAAGCCTAGCAGAATATGCGACAAAGATGAGATCTTGACTTTGATAACATATGAGATTCTAATTTAAACCCAATTGGTACCAAGTGGAGTGACCCAACATGTATATAAATTGCAAGATTGAGGCAGGCGATGTGAGACTCTAATATATATAAATAATTCATAGATAATTCATAATATACATAACCTTCTTCAGACTTTTCTCGTGTCCATATTTCTCCATTTCTAACATGGTATTAGAGTCATGGTATCCACCATGAGGAGAGTTTCTCCTTTTTCGCTATGTAAAGTTTGTTGAACTTGTTAAATCATTATTAATCACAATCAAATCTAGATTTAGTTTTGCTGTTCTCCTCATCTTTGTCCACTCAAATCCAATCCTTTCGCTCACCGTCACTATTTTTTCGTCGTTCCGTTCCAGATTCCGTTTTAAACTTTGTCATAGATTCCAGACTTTGTTCTGATGTCAGATTACGTTTCAGACTCCATCCTAGATTTCAGACTTCATCCTAGATTCCAGACATCATTTTGATAGCAGACTCCATTTCAAATTCTGTTCCCATTGTATTTTTTCCTAGATGCAAATGGTTCCATCTCAAATGTAGTTTGAGCCTGTGAGCTTCTCCAAGATCTTGACATTGTCTTTTTAGATTTTTTTTAGTTTATTTTATTTTCGTGTGTCTAATTATAAGAAATTAAAGTTTAGTAGCTTTAGTTTGAGGTGAGTGTTAGAATATCTAAAACATATTTCAAGATTAAATTAGGTTTGATTTTGTGTTATCTTTAGAATTTAGTTCGCACATAATTAAATGTACTATTTTGATTATATTTGATTATATTTTTTTATTTATATAAATTATCTCTTCTATAAATAAAAATCCTCTTATACATGTACACTAATTAATTCAAATATTCAAAAATAATTCAAAATATTAATAAACCTTCTTTAGGCTTTTCTCTTCTCTATATTTCTCAATTTCTAACAGCATCTAGTTCTAGCCTCAGCTCTTAGGGTATATTAGACACATTCTTGAGTTGCAAAAATTAATATAGCACTTATCTAAATTAATCACTTTGAAGCTCGAGCTCTCAATAATAAAACCCATGAGAAAATACTAATATTTTGAAGTATGACGAGCTTAAGACATAGGATTTTAATTCTATATTTCCATTTACGAAATCTTCTGTAGCACAATACAGGTGCGCAGAAGATAGTAATATTAGACTCTAGACAGTTATGTGCTGCAGCAGGAGGATGTTTTGATTTTTAAGGCTGCCTGTGTTTTTCTGCTGTCACGTGAATGATCCTTCAAATTATACCCCCACTTTCAGACTCACCCGAATCCCGACATATATAAACTAAATATTTTATATTAGTCAGAAGATGCAATATTTGCTTTGTCTTTGCAGTCGTGGGCAGAGAACATGTGATAGAGTAATCATTTGTGTTCCTAGTTGTGCCGACCTAATGATCATGCATTTATGCAGTTGCTGAGTGAAAAATCTTCCCAAAACTATGGTTCAAAACCTGCCGAGCGTAAATTGAGGTTACAAGCACAATCAGATCAAGATTCTAGCTACTCAACTGAGTGATGTGGTTGCTAAAGAGGCTAATTAAAGAACTATATATTAGAAATTTTATACTCCCAAAAACAAAATTAATAGATCTATTTTTAGTTTTAATTCATGACATGTATATAAATTAATTAATAATTAAAATTTAAGATATAAAATTACCTTAATATATAAAAAGAAATCACATATTTAAAGTGACACTATAAGAGAAAGATATTCAAGAATCATTGTCGTCATAAAGAAGAAAAATTATTTCTATTTTTTATATGCACAAAAACTTTTGTAGTCTCAATGGGGCAACCACAATATATATAGGATGAGAATAGGGATCTCTTCTTGTGTTTACAATATGGGTTAACCTACTCATTATAGAAAATACATAAACAAGGTCCACAAACCCAAAACAACATTATCCACATGAGTTTAAGTGCTTATAAGAGTCCAATAAAAAAATTTATCACAAATAGGTTAAACCAATAGGTGCTCCACAATATTTGACATTCAATTAATATGAGTTTTAGAAAATTCATGATTATGCTAGTCCACACATATTAAAAATAATCTAACAATCTCTCGCTTCCCCACCTAATGGAAAAAGACTTAGTTGTTATTGTTATTGTTGTTGTTGTTGTTGTAACAATCTCCTACTTGAACAGCATAGACACTTAATTTAAAAAAAAAACAATTATCCAGATTAACATGGCCACAAGAATATCAACTATGAGCAAGCACTTCCAACAATCCAAAATAGATTTACAAATACCTCAACAATGTAAAAAATCCTACTTGATAGAAGCGTTGATATCATACATGCAAGATACTTATAACCCGGTGACCTAACAAAATGTGGAATGTGGGTCAAAGGGAAAGTATAAGAAAATTACATGTCAAAAGTGTGATCAATGTGCAATTCCCTACAAAATGACCCAGGTATCTACCAAGGATGCTTGTGGAGATTCAACAAAATAACTCAAAGAAAATATCTTAATACAACAAAATGAGACCGAGTACTAAAGTGTCCAACAATACGTCATATCATCATAAAAAGCATGCACAATAACAACATATGGCAACAATAGTTTCAACGAGTCTCAAGATAATATAATAATTATAATTATAATGTACACTCTCCACTAATCTAACATATCAAAACAAAACAACAATAACAACTCCATTAAAGTTCAAAAGTTCTAAAATACTCTAATGATAACATCATTATTAGTGAGACTATCAGCTTTGTGGTAGAGTACTCAATGTGAGTCTAAAACTCACCATCTCTCTTCAACAACACAAATACCAAAATAGAAAGAAACATAGTATTGTAAAGTTATCCAAAATGTGGTTATAACAATAGAAATAATATTAAGGCAAATGTATACAAAATTTATCAATTACAGAGTCTCACAAAATTACGTCATTATCTACTACAAACTCTGCATTCTCAATTGTGGAGATTACAAGTGTCCATATGACACTTTACAACAAGTGAACTCTTCTTTGTCATCGCAAATACAAAATCACAAAAGAATTTTCACAAATAAGGTAATCTATACTCACAAAACTATAATGAGCACTTAAAAGACTTGACAACATATGAGTGAAATCAAAATCTCTAATGTCTTACACATATATGGGACCACTTGCAAGTTTTCAATAACTAACTCAAAAAGCCCAAGTGTCACAATAGCAAAAAATAAAAACATAAAAATAAACACATGCACACTTGCGCACAAAATTAGATTACCAGCAATGGAAGCACATGAGACCTATACTTAACCACTATTGAGGACATAATCAAAAGACAGTCTCCAACTCCCACTATAGTAAATATTAATGTTCAACAAGAACACAAACACATTTAACAAATTTATAACAATATGTGCCTTGTGAAACAATCCGTTAATATAGTATGATTTAAAAGGTCTTTATGCCTTAGACACAAAACGACATCACCAAGATTTTTGATATGTTAGAAACAATTTAGTATAAAATATTGTCTTTCATTTAACAAATATACAACTAGCACAAGACACATTAATAACAAATTTGCTCTCACTTACTTATGGTAACATCCATTGATGTAAACAATACTAAAATTAATATTAAAAAATAATACCTAATAACCCGTATCAAGTCAACTTAACTTGCACTTAAACATTTAATTGTCTCTAATATTAGGCTTCATACATAGCGGGCTATAAAATTTACAACAAATATTTCAAAAGGAACAACAGTTACAAAATTGCTTTCTTCTTATAAGAAATGAAGTTAATTTACAAAATCTAACATATAAATACATAAGAATTAAATATACACAACAGTACAAAAGAAACAAAATTTCCCAAAGTAAATGTCATAGGTACAATAGGTTTAACTCAAAATATATTCATCATAATTTTTTTTTGTGTACCATCAACAAAAGAAATCCTTTTATAAAGTTGAATTGACTAACACAACAATGTGGGCTCAAAAAAAAATTCTCACAAAATGATTAAACCACAATGAGAAGAAGGCTTCCTTCACAACAATACTTAAATTACTTTAATCCCATAATTTTTTTCTTGAGAAAATTAGCAAAACTAAAATTCCTTTGAGGATTTTAAAATTTGAATAATATAAAAAGAAATCTTTAAAGGTATCATTTCAAAATATTCAGCCAAAATAATTATCATTAAATCAAAAAAATAAGTTCAACAGACTAGTGGTTTAATACAGCACAAATAATAGTACAAAACAGAAAAACTATTTTTAGACCTTTGTAACCTATTATGCTTTCAACATGTCTTATTAATAAGTCCAACATGTCTTGTGACGGAAATAAATGTCCGGGACCGGATAGGTTTAATTTCAACTTTATCAAGGCAAATTAGGAGATCTTAAAGTCCGAACTTCTAGAATTCGTTCTGGAATTTCAGAAAAATGCTTGTCTTCCTAAGGCCATCACATCATCTTTTTTGGCGCTTATTCCAAAAGGAAAACACCCTCATACTCTGAAGGATTACAGACCCATTTCTTTAATTGGGTGCTTATACAAGATTATAGCAAAGTTACTGGCTGCCAGGCTAAAAACTGTTTTGGGTAATGTTATTTCACCTTGTCAATTTGCTTTTCTGCCTAAAAGACAGATCTTGGATGGCGTTCTCATTGCTAATGAGATTGTTGATTTGGTTAAGAGAAGGAAAGAACAATGTCTGCTCCTTAAAGTCGACTTTGAGAAAGCATACGACTCGGTGGATTGGGATTTTCTAGAATATATATTGTCCAAGGTAGGATTCTCTTCTACCTGGAGAAGGTGGATGAAAGCATGTGTTAGATCTAGCACGATGTCGATGCTTGTGAATGGTAGCCCTTCTAAGGAGTTTCATACGTCTCGTGGTTTGCGTCAAGGTGATCCCCTTGCCCATTTTCTGTTTTTAATTGCGGCTGAGGGCTTAGCCGGTTTGGTTAATAGAGCGGTGGATTTGGGTTTGCTTACAACATATGTGGCTTTTCCGGGGGTGTCTTATCCAATCTTGCAGTATGCGGATGATACGATCTTTATGTGCAAACCTTCTTGGGATAATTTGTGGTGTATAAAATCCATCTTGAGGGGTTTTGAGTTATGTTCTGGTCTACGTGTGAATTTCTCCAAAAGTTGTCTGTTTGGTTTTAATGTTAATGATAGGTTCATGCTGGCGGCAACCAATTTTCTATCTTGTGTGTCTGGTTCTTTACCTTTCAAATTTCTTGGTATTCTGGTGGGGGCAAATCCTAGGAGATGCTCTATGTGGGACCCAGTGATGGATTTGATGCGTAAGAGGCTAGTTTCCTGGAAACATAGACATCTCTCTATTGGCGGTAGAGTCACTTTGATTAACTCTGTTTTGACAGCCTTGCCTATATATTTCTTCTCTATGTACAAGGCTCCTAAGAAGGTGATAAAAGTCCTTAATAGTATTCAAAGGAATTTTCTTTGGGGTGGATTTAATGAGTCACAAAAAGTGAGCTGGGTGAGCTGGAATAACATATGTAAACCTAAGGAGATAGGCGGTTTGGGTATAAAAAATTTAGAGGTTTTTAATATTAGTCTTCTCTCAAAGTGGAAGTGGAGGTGCCTTAATGATTCTGGTGCTGTATGGTTCAGGTTATTATCTTATAGATATTACCCCTTGTCTAAAACTTTGCTTGAAGGGGTTCAAATTCAAAGAAATTCTTCAATTTGGTGGAAAGACTTAGTGTCTCTACATCCAGCTTGGTTTAATGAGGCGATTTGCATTAAGCTTGGCAAAGGTGATATTGCAAGTTTTTGGGATGATAAATGGTTAGGGTCAAGTTCCCTCAAAACCACATACCCGATGTTGTTTGAAATTACTGCAAATAGAAATGTTTCTGTTGCTGAAGCTGGCTCCTGGATTAATGGAATTTGGATATGGAATTGGGTGTGGTGCAGGAGCTTGCTTGTTTGGGAGGAGGCTTTTCTGGTTGAAGTAAAATCTTTATTACAAGGACACACTCCTATGGAAACTGAAAATGATGTTTGGAATTGGAAGCTTGATACTTCAGGAATTTTTTCAGTTAAGTTAGCTTATAGAGACATCATTTCTCGGGATAATGGTTTTAGTTTGAATCAGAATTTATCTTTTGCTCTTAAGGCTCTTTGGAGGTCCTCAATTCCTTCTAAAGTGGCTGTCTTTGTTTGGAGGCTTTTGTTGGAAAGATTGCCAACCAGGGACGCTTTACTTAAGAGAGGTATTATCGAGGCTAATCATAATACTTGCTGCATTTTTTGCTTTGCTTGTGATGAATCGGTTAGCCATATTTTCTTCTCTTGCCCTTTTGCTTATAATATTTGGAGATCCATTTTTGCTTGGCTTGGTTTTTCTGGTGTTTGGCATCAAGATGGGATCGAAAACTTTGTGCAACAATGTATACCTTGTAAGGGTAAGCGGGGAAAGAAAGTGAAATATATTATCTGGTGTGCAGTGGTTTGGTGTTTATGGATGTTGCGTAATAGAATTATTTTTTGGGATGGCATGGCCGAATTTTCTGCTATCATTTTTAATATAAAAATGGTCTCTTGGGGCTGGTTTATGGCAAAGGAAGGTAGGAATTTGTATTGGAATTTTTCAGATTGGTGTACAAATCCTTTGGGGTGTCTTGAATTTTGATGTAATGCTTCTTATACTTGTGTAATGGGTTGGAGTACCCTTTATACTCCTCTTTGAATATATTTTTGCTTATAAAAAAAAAAAGACTAAAGCATATCAATATAACTTGACAACTATAGGAAGTTCATTATATTACAACATACTTTAGGAGACTCAACAATGTCCTCAACAGGTTCCAACAGGTAACAACAAAGCTATGATAAAATACAAAGATTAGAGAAACCATTCATTAAAATATTTATTATACTTAAGTAACCATAATTATATTAGTTTTCTCTTGTTCAATTAACTGGGCAATCAATTAAACTAGAGTCATTATATCATTGCAATCCCGCTTAAGGATCCCAGATTATAATATACAAGTACCTCCCACTTGATAGAGTAAAATAGTTAAATTAATATTTTCATAATTTATGCACAAGCAATATTTTTCAAGATTTACAAAATAAATATTTAAACTATTTTCTTTATCACACAAATGATTATGTCAAATAATGTCATATCGAATGATATGTAGTTCATTACTTACACAACCCAACATTAATTGCAATCCATTCGACATTATTGAAAAAATATTTTTTTTATTTTGACAAAATTACATGTCCAAATAACAAAATTGGATTGCTACATAATGCCCAATTATCTTATTCGTCAAGTTTCACAAACCAATACACACGTTCAAGATTGCTTACATCAATTCGATAATACACTTGACAATGAGTAACATTATATATATATATATGTGTGTGTGTGTGTGTGTGTGTGTGTGTGTGTGTGTGTGTGTCACAACAATTTGAGTTGCTACGTCATTATAATCTCATCTAAGGGTCTCAAATTACAATAAACAAGCAAACTCCCATAGACCATTGAAAACTCTAAGCGAACAATCATTTAATGCATTCAACAAAAGATCATAAATCATATTAATAAAGATAAATTGATATGGTAAGTGTATTATTAACATAAATTTCAATGAAAAAATAACATTATTAATAATACAACACTTTACCGTAATTGGTTCAGCGAAGACGAGCTCACAACTATAAAAAATATCTAAAACAATTATAAATACTCTAGATGAAACTCTTAGAGGTCAGATCTCACAAGATTTACAAAACACAATAATGATCTTACAATAGGTAAGCATGTAACTATAAGAAACTACAATAATCAATGACAAAATTGCTTATAGAGTTCCAAAATTTCCATGCCACATCAATCAGATAATTTTCACACTCTCATACATAATTGCATATTCTAAAATAGGCATAAAGAGGGAGAAGAAAACCTTAAGAAAAAATTTCTCTACTTATGCAATTATACAATATGTTAACAACCATATAAGTTTTATAGCTAACCTCGGATAGTATGTTGCTCATCCTAGTGTGTAGAACCAACAAAATTGGATGCTAACTTAGTGGGATTCAAATCACTAAAACTTTATACAACTCTCACAAATGGCTCACAAAATAAACATTAGAGGGCAACAACAAAATCTTATTGAAATAAGATTTACTTCTCAATTTTATGAGATATATAAAACTTAACCACAATAATGACTTAATATAAACTTGTCATTGCCTTAAATGTTTCTCAATAATGAAAATTATTTTAAATAATATTCTCATAATGGACATATTGAAAAAAAATTATATAAATTTACAATGATACAATATACAATAAAATTAATCGCATACAACTATACTTTAATTATTGATAATATATATCAAAGGGCTTTAATATTGTCAAAACACAAACATCCAATACCAAAACAATTAAATGCAACACATGTTACAATACCATGCTCTTTATAACGAAAAATTTATTTTAAAAATAACTCTTATAATCAAATTGCACAATTTATAGAGCTCAACAAGCTCAATTAATAAAATTGGCTTTGAAAATTATTAAAAATTTTATACCTACAAGAATAGAATTTTAATGGATCTACCTTTAACCTTAATTCATGGCATATATATAAACTAATCAATAATTAAGATTTAAGATATAGAATTACCTTATATAAAAAAGAATTCACATCTTTGAGGAGATATCATGAGAGAAAGATAGTCAATAATTATTGTCGTCATAAAGGAGAAAAATTGCTCTCATTTCTTATATACGCAAAAGTCCTTGTGGCTTCACAGGGACAACCAGGCCCCAATAAATATTTCACAACATTTGATATTCAATTAATTTAAATTTTAAAAAATTAATGACTATACAAATCCACACATATTAAAAATAATCTAACACTAGAAGCATAACTAGAAGATCAATTTGTGCAACAAAAAGAAGATATAACACGTATGAGAGCTGATATATGGAAGCTCAGAAGACTGAGATGCAAGCTGATCATAAGCCGAGATTGAAGCTCAAAATGCCAAGATAAAGCCTGACAGTGACAGTCCAGCCAACATGAAAGCTTTGTTGATCCTGCAAAATGGCCAGGTTATAAATTAATGTAATTGATTTTGAAATTATTTATAATAAGTTTGAAGGAATATGATTATTTGCACATTTTTATATTATAAAATTTTTCTGCTTGTTTGCTTTATCTGTGTTTTCGCTCTACTCTAGTTTTTTTAATTGTGTCGTTGTAAACTGGATTGGTAGTGCTTGTATAAATCCAATCTCTTGTGCCTTGAGAGTGCTTCACCCTAATTTTATAGCAACAACCATTGGCAAAGGCTCACAGAATCAATACAGAGATCATCTAAAACATTATGTATTAAAATTATCGAGAAGCAAAATGTGGCAAGTAGTAACTAAGACAATACTTGTATGCTTATTGAGGCTGTCTTAATTGTGGACATGATATATCTTCTTGTTAGAATTTAAGCATGAGGTGACTCTTTGGATCGTTAAGCCGTAAGCCTGATATTTGGAAATTTTTGCGTCATAATAATAAAAATTAAGAAGGTTGCGCAATTTTATTTACTCAATTATTTTATATTTTATTTGGGCATGCTTTGGTTTGATTGATATGAAGACAAGTTTCAAGGATCGTGTCGTTTGGTGCTTGGAACCAGAATCTATTAATAAGATTTTTCAAAAACGATTTTGTTTCTAAAATAAATTTGTAAGAGTCTATCCACTATTTATTTAATAAAATGTATTAAAATTTTAACTTATTAAATGATTTAAAAATAAATACAATTTTATTTATTCACTTTAAAAATAAACTCTAATTTTTTTTTTTTTTTGTAGAATCAACAGGTACCAATTTACAAATATTTATCAATTATAAGGATGTTGAGTTTTACAAGTATATAAAACCTCATTTCACCAATTTCCATGTAAAGTAATCGTGCTACCTATGAAAAAATGATGCAAAAGTAGCTAGAGAACAGAACCTATTATTGTGGAAGTCAACATGTATAGCTTTAACATGTATAGCTTTTTTGAAGTGTTATATTTTGGTCTGCCTTATAAAGCAAATTATGACACCTTGTGTAAAATTCTCCTTGTAGCATGCTTATATAGTTGTTATAATAATTTTTAGATCATTGTTTGAACTGTGTGCTAGCTTACATGCATATCTGTGTTTATGTGTGCATATCAATAGTTTACTCAGTGCGTAAGTTAGGCTTAAAATTTAATCAGAATAATTATTAAAATTAATAAATAATTAAGAATAGTAATTATTAATTTAAATTTATGTTATAAAATAAATAATAATAAATTTTTAGATTTTTTGGTGAATTAAATAAATAAATTTAATAATTATTAAAACAAAAATAGTGTGTAAAGTGGATTAAGCAATTTATAATTATGAAAAATAATTTAATTAGTTAGATAATTAATTTAAGTAAAAATTGTAAATTTTAGAATTACCTATGAACTAATAAAAATGCATATGAGTAATTTTAATTAAGTAAAAGAGCATACATTATCTTATAAAAATCTTAGAATAATCATTGCCTTTTAACCAATTTGCTTTCATGCAAGGAAAGAGAGTGTACCTAGCTTAAACCTTTGTGGATGGTGCTATATCATCATTTTCATTGGCTTAGAGCTTGATTTGATTTAAGCCTATAGAATTTCATGTATGTAAGTTACTTACACATTAAGTTAACAATTCATTGGTAAGAATCAGGACCTAATGAGTGTCAAATAGCTTACACTAGGTTCTAAATTAGTCCTAGGATTTTCTAAAACACTAATGGAAGCTAGACACATGAGAATTGAAGATCAAAACATGCTTAGGAGCTTGAAGCTCACTTAAACTGCCATTTGCTTACACAACTTAAGAGCTAAGTTGTTAGCTCTTCCCTCTCGTACATAGTGCCAAACACACACACAACACTCTCAATTCTCCCCCCACACTCTCTCTATGTCTCTCTCTCTCTCTCTTTTTATCAAATAAAGGAAGAACATAACAATGGCTTCCAATCTTCAAGCCATTGCATGAGCCCTAATAAGTCTTCAACTCACCTTGGTCTAGTTGAAGAAAGTGACCATCTCCACCCCTATTTCCAATCGGTACTCTCAAGTCCATCATCAAACCAATTTCAACTCCTCCTCCTCTTCTTCACCACAACCAAAAGGAGCCCAAGTAGGGATCATTGAACTCTAAACCTCTTCCTTCTCCTTTTTTCATTGATTGGATGATTGTTACATGTCTAAATTTTAGTTAGTTGATGAATATGGTAGTGGATACTTGGGGCTGTTTTTAGGGTTTATGATGGGATGAGGAGTTTTTGCACCATGACTCCTTTTCTCTTCCTTTTGTTGATTGATGATTATATGATGTGTTCTTAGTGGAACTTTGACAAAATCTGAAAAATGGTTAGGGATTATTTCGAGTTCATAAGGGTTTGATGGAAGAATGCTCATTTTTAATTGCTTCATACTTTTCTAATGGCTATTGGCATAAATTGATGATAGAAAATGAGTTGAAATGGAATTTTGAGCCTTGGAAAGGAATTATTTCTTGTTGATCGAATTTGATGATGAGCCAAAATTGCTAGCTTATCTTGTTATTCAATTATTTCCTTGATGATAAATTGATGTTAGTTGTGTTGATGTTGTTTAGTTGTTGTTGGGTGGGACCTATACCCTTATATCTAAGGAAATATTTGTTCTCCAATTTAATTAATGATGCTAAATTGATGAGTTAGTAATTTTATGAAGATTAAAAGTAATGGTTCGATAATTAAAGGATGGACTTGTGTTGTAGTTGAATTTGGCTTCATCATGAGAGGTTATGAAGGTCAAGGATTAACTTTGCCTCATTTTGAACAAATATAATTTTAGTTTCCTTTTATGTGTTAATAATGTGTTTAACATGAGAATTGGAGTTTTGCTTTTCTTTTCTTTTCTTTTGACGAGACATGAGGATTGGAGCTTGATTTATTAATTTGAGATTAAATAGGTGATATTGGTAATGGATGAAGCTTAGATTAAATTTTGATGATGGTATGGTTTGTGTTTGGGATTTGGCCGAATGCCAAACCTAGAGCTATGCTATGAATATATATATATATATATATATATATATATATATATATATATATATATATATATATATATATATATATGTTAATATGTTAATGTGTTGCTCTAATTTCTTTATGATATGCTTGCATAAATGGAATGTGTTATTGGCATGCTTATGATGTATTTGAGATGGACTGAAAATATTATGCTCCTTTAAATGTTAAAGTTGAGCTTGGAAATGAATTGATATGTTATGTCCATCCTTAAGTACTCTAAAGATTAAAATATAACAAAAATGCTCCTTATATGGGAGTTGATCCTTATGTTACTATTCTTTTATGAAGAGTAAATTATAATCGAGGCCAGCTTTGTAGGGATAGGGCTGTATCACAAAGTAACTGTCACGTATAGGATGAGTTGATGCCTGATAAGCATATTATCACCAAGTGTAGGTTGAGGATAAGTAATTCTCTCCCTACTTATGATATGAAATAGGGAATTAGCTTATGAAGGATAAATAAATTAAAACAGTACTATAAGGAATATGCATGACTTGTAAAAGTATCTTGATAATAACATATTTGATACATTAATAAACACTCATTTTTAGTCATTTACACTCTCTATATACTTAATTGATTGATCTTGGTTATGTTTTGTAAGTTTGGACTCAAATTGGACTTAATTGATTTTTTTAGCATGATTTACGTTTTATACTATTTCTGTATTTTGGCCATATCTTGAGTTATAGATGTCTACTACTTATGTATTTTATCTTGTTCGAAAGATAAGAGAGAGCTATACAACTTTCATGAAGAGCTTAAGATCAAAGTCGGACATCTAGTGGAACTAATTGGGCTTGGAAGTCAGAATACGGGTTTTATGATTGGAATCTAAATAGTATGCAATAATCAGAGCATAACTAGGGCTGTAAGATTTGGATTGGGCTGAAATTTTGATATTTGCAATTAAGACCCATATCAACAATTTTCATGAAGAACACAAGACTTAAATCGGACTCCTTGGAGGTCATATTGAGCTTGGAAGTCAAAACAGAGAAGCTGTAATCGGGCCTGAACATTGTGCAATAATTGGCCCATATCTCGGGATGTAGGTGGCCTTTTGAGGAGATTTTGGTGGCATTTGAAAGCTAAGATCCAAGCCTACAACTTGGGGAAAAATGACAAATACAATGACTTTAGAGCTGAATGATTTCGGAGATAAAGAATCTCCATAATTTTTCACTCATCAAAAGTCATTTGGCATTTTTCACTCATTTTCGACTCATTCACTCACTCATGACTCAACCCCCTTGTCATTTTGTATCCCTAATCCTCTATAAAAGGGAGCCTTGGCAGATCATTGAAGGTGTTAGGTGTTAGGTAGTAAAATGATGCTATTTTGTTTCTTATTTTTCTTGTAGTAGTTTTCTTGTGTTCTAAATTGAAGTCATGTTCTTCTTTTTCTTCTTCTTCTTCTTCTTCTTCTTCTCTCTTTCTTTCTTCTTGTCTATGAGTAACTAAGTTTAATTTTACTTAGGTGAAAGGGTAAAGCTCTTAGTAATGAAATAAGGTTAGATTCATTTCTTTCTTGTGCTTAAATGTTATATTTTCAAGTAGTTATTATACGTGTTGTATTTTGTTTCCAATTAATTTAGAAACCCTCCTTGTAAAGTGGAGATCTTGATTCATTGTAGACAAGAGGTTGGTGCAATGAATGCTTGAGCCCATTTATAAGTGGTGGTGTTAATAAATAATTAAAGGAATCATAATATAATTACGTATATAATTTTTAATGAACTTTGATTATTATATTTTTCGATTGGAACCTCTATTATATGTGGATTCTAATTGAGTTATAAAAAGAATTAATATTGTCCTTATTTTATTTGCACAGAGTAGATCTCCTAACCCAAGTAAATCTTTTTTATTTGTGACTAAGTTTTATTACTTTTATTGTTGTGACAAAAATATTTTCCTTAAGTCAAATAAATTTTTCTTCATCAATTCCCTGTGGATCGACCTCGGACTCCCGAGAATTTATTACTTGAAACAACCTACACTTGGATTTGTAACTTTTAATCTGCATCAAGTTTTTGGCGCTGTTGCTGGGGACTTGATTTGAAGAATAAATTTATGGTGTAAATATTTTGTATATATATATTTATATTTTTTTCTGTGGATCTTGTATATATATATATATATATATATATATATATATATATATATATATATATATATATATATATATATATATTTACTCTTTTAATTTTTTTCTTTGTATTTACTAACGTACTAACTTAGTGGGGAAACTCTCCCTAATCTCTCTGTAATCTTTAATCATTAATGAAATAATCTTTCTTCTTCTCTTCTCTCTCATTTGGAGCAAAAAATTGACTCTGCCGATTCTCTGGTTTTCATATTTTAAATTTACTTTTTGTACTTTATTTTTTGCACTTTAATTTCTGTACTTTACTTTCTGTATTTTATTTTTAACTTTCTAACTTATTAACGTACTAACCTTTTAATTTTCTTGCTTACTAACTTACTAACTATCTAACTTTTTACTTTATCAGCTATCTAACTTTTTACTTTATCTGCTTCTAACTTTTTAATTTACTTGCTTCTAACATTTTAATTTATCTCAGTATACTAACTTTTAAATTTTTTTGCTTATTAACTTATTTGGTGGTTAGTTTATACCATACCTTTATTAATATTTATTTACTAAGTGTTAATATATATTTGGTGGCTGATTTATACCATACCCTTGTTAATATATATTTGGTGCCTATTTTATACCACATCTTTGTTAATATTTAATGGACGGTTTATATTGCCAGCTTGTACATTTTATTTTATATTTTAAGTTACTTATTTATGCTTAATTGGTATCGTGATTCAAATTCTGATCGTTTGGTTAAAGTTAATCTTTGTACTTTACATATTGAATTGTTTGAATCACAATCACACACATCAAACACAATGGCTGAAAATGAAAGTGTGCATGATGAACATGAAAATCAACCGTTGCGAACCATGCGTGAGTATTTGCAACCATATCAAAATTCTAGTCCATCATGTTTTATCTTTCCACTCAATGCTAACAATTTTAGATTCAAGCCAGGTATGATTTCTTTACTTTTTAATTTTCATGGTTTAGAATCTAAAAGCCCATATTTACATCTAAAAGAATTTGAGGAAGTATGTACCACTTTTCATGATCAAACTTGCACTGAAGAGGTTGTTAAGCTTAAATTGTTTCCTTTTTCTTTGAAAGATAAAGCAAAAACTTAACTTAACGCTTTGAAACCAAGATCAATTGGTACATGGCAAGAAATGCAAGGTGAGTTTTTAAAGAATTTTTTTCCAACACATAAAATCAATGCTTTGAAAAGACAAATCCAAATTTTTTCCCAAAACTCAAATGAAGCATATTTTCAAAGTTGGGATCGTTTTAATGATTTGTTGAATTCTTGCCCACATCATGGTTTTGAAAAATGACGCACTATAAACTTCTTTTATGAAGGGTTAACACACGAAACTAAACAATTTGTGGAAACAATGTGCAATGGTGAGTTTCTTGATAAAGAACCTGAAAAAACTTTAGACTATTTAGATCATTTGACTGAAAATTCTCAATCTTGACATAATACTAATCTTTTTGAAAATTCAATTAGATATAACCTTGCAAATGCTAGTAAAGGAAAATATCATCTTAGTTAAGAAGAAGATCTAAATGCTAGGTTTGCTAGTTTGGCTAGAAAGGTTGAAGCCATGGAATCAAGGAAAGTAAAAGAAATCAAATCTGTGCAAAATGAAGAAATTTGTAGCATTTGTGATGAATTGGGACACTCAACAAATGAATGTTCAAAAATTTTTGTTTTTAAAGAAGTTGTACATGAGCAAGTAAATGCAATGAACAATTTTAAAAAGCCATTCATTTCTTCTTTTTCAGATACATATAATTCGGGATGGAGAAATCATCCAAACTGCAGTTGGAGGACCAATAATCAGGCACAATTCATGCAACCACCACCTCCTTAGGCACAGCAGGATTCATAAAATTCTCAAGGATATGCACCTTATGTCCCACCATATAGGAAAAACCTTGAGGGCACATTACATGGATTCATGGAAAAGCAAGAAGCCATTAATAACCAAAACACTCAAGCCATGATTGACATAAAAGACACTCTTGCTAAACTTTCTTCTGCACTTGCCATTCACGAGAAAGGAAAAATTTCCTCTCAACTTCAACCAAATCCCAAGAGTCAGTATAGCCTAAATGAAGGTAGTTCAGAAAGCCAACAAATAGATTAAGTCAAGTCAGTGATAGCTCTTAGGAGTGAAAAGGTTGTTGAAAAACAAATTCTTGAACCTTGTGAGAAAAATGATGAGTCAAGTCCTAAAGATGAAGAAGGAGTTGATAAGCCACCTAGCCAAAAGGAGACCAAACCCTCGCTTTCACCCCCATATCCTCAAGCATTAAACAATTCAAGTAAAGTGAACTATAACAGTGACATTTTTGAAATCCTTAAACAAGTGAAGGTCAATATTCCTCTATTAGATGCTATCAAACAGATTCCTTGTTATGTCAAATTTTTAAAAAACTTGTGCACTGTTAAAAGAAAACATAATATGAAAAAGAATGCCTTTTTGACTGAACAGGTAAGTTCCATTATTCAGAACAATAATGCATTGAAATATAAAGACCCTGGTTGTCCTACAGTTTCATGCATTATTGGTGAATATAAAATTGAACGAGCTTTACTTGATCTTGGTGCTAGTGTTAATTTGCTTCCATATTTAGTTTATCAGCAACTCAACCTGGGTGAGTTAAAACTAACTTCTGTGACTCTTCTACTTGCTAATAGATCAATTAAAATTCTAAAAGGAATAGTGGAAGATGTGTTAGTACAAGTTGATAAATTCATATATCCTGTGGATTTTATTGTCTTGGAAACTGAACCTATGGAAAATAGTAGCAAGTTAATTCCTGTTATTTTAGGTCGGCCATTTTTAGCAACATCTAATACTTTAATAAATTACAGAAATAGAGTGGTGAAGTTAACATTTGGAAATATGACACTAGAACTTAATATTTTCAACATGTGCAAGCAACTACAAGAAGTTTATGATGGAAAGGAAGAAATTGACGGGATTGAGGCCATTATAGATGATCATCTTCAAATCAGAAGTTCTTCTGATCCATTAGAAATTTGTTTAATTAATTCATTTGATTCAGCTACATAATTAGATGATGATGTTTCTGAAATATGCTCTTTGCTTGACTGTACACAGGTAATGGAATACAAAGGATGGAAGCCGAGATTCGAAGAGTTAAAAACCATGAATGATGATACCCATAAAGAAGTACCCACACTGGAACTAAAGTCATTACCTGTTGGGTTGAAGTACACATTTTTGGGAGAAGAACAAAGCTTTCTAGTGGTAATTTCCTTATCCCTGACTAAAGAACAAGAAGGTATGTTGATAGAAGTACTTAAAATGCATAAAAGTGTAATTGGATGGACATTAAAGGATATAAAAGGCATTAATCCATTAATTTGTACATATAGAATACATTTAGAGGATAATGCTGAAACGTCTCAACAACCTCAAAGAAGATTAAATCTACACATGAAAGGGGCAGTTAGAGCTGAAGTTCTTAAATTACTTAATGTTGGAATTATCTATCCTATCTCTGATAGCCAATGGGTAAGCCCTACACAAGTTGTGCCTAAGAAATCTGGAATAGCAGTGGTTGAAAATGAAAAAGGTGAATTAATACCTACTCGAGTCTCATCCAGTTGGCGTATGTGTATTGATTTTAGAAAATTGAATGCAGCCACTAGGAAAGATCATTTTCCTTTGCCATTTCTTGATCAAATTTTGGAAAGAGTAGTAGGACATCCCTACTTTTATTTTCTTGATGGTTATTCAGGGTATAATCAAATACCAATTATATTGGAGGATCAAGAAAAGACCACTTTTACTTGCCCATTTGGCACTTTTGCATATAGAAGAATGCCTTTTGGTTTTTGTAATGCTCTGACAACTTTTCAAAGATGAATGCTAAGCATTTTCAGTGACATGATTGAGCATTATTTAGAGGTTTTCATGGATGACCTAACAGTTTTTAGAAATTCTTTTGAAAATTGTCTTGATAATTTGGAAAAAGTTCTTAAAAAATGCGAAGAAAAATGATTTGTATTAAATTGAAAAAAATTTCATTACATGGTTACCTCAGGAATAGTATTAGGTCATGTGATGTCTTCTAAAGAAATTGAAGTTGATAAGGTCAAAGTTGAATTAATTGCTCATTTGCCTTCCCCAAAAACAGTCAGAGAAGTTCATTCCTTTTTAGGACATGAAAGATTTTCCAGAAGATTCATAAAGGACTTTAGTGTCATATCTAGACCATTATGTAATCTTCTAACAAAAGATGCACCATTTGATTGGACCCAAGATTGTCAAAAATCTTTTCAAAAATTAATTGATCTTTTGACATCTGTTCCTATCATGCAATCCCCTGACTGATCTTTTTCTTTTGAGTTGATGTGTGATGCTAGTGATTTTGCTATTGGCGCTATTTTAGGCCAAAGAAAGGAAGGTAAGTCTCATGTAATTTATTATGCAATTCGAACTTTGAATAGTGCACAAATGAATTACACCACTATTGAAAAAAAACTACTTGCTATAATTTTTGTATTGGACAAATTTTAAACTTATTTAATTAGTTCTTCCACTGTTGTTTTCACCGATCGTACTGTTATTAGATATTTAATATCTAAGTAGGATGCCAAACCTAGGTTGATACGGTGGATCTTGTTGCTTCAAGAATTCAACATCACAATAAAAGACAAGAAAAGAGCCAAAAATGTTGTTGTAGATCATTTGTCCGGACTTACAGCAGGCTCATCTTTTGATAGCGCACCTATCAATGATTCTTTTCTCGATGAATTTTTATTTTCTGTCAATTCCATGTCTTGGTTTGCTAACATTATCAATTTTCTTGTAACAGATAAGATGCTGCCTCAATGGACGCACCAAGACAGAAAAAAATTTTTGATTGAGGTGAAAATTTTCTATTGGGATGACCCATATTTGTTCAAATATTGTCTTGACTAAATTTTTTGGAGATGTGTACCCGACAATGAGGTAAGTGGTATCATTAAATTTTGTCATTCAGAAGCATATGGAGGTCATTTTTCTTCAAAGAAAACAGCTGCAAAAATCTTGTAGTGTGAATTTTATTGGCCCACATTATTTAAGGACAGCTATATTATTTGCAAAAGTTGTGAAAGTTATCAGAAATTGGGTTCCATTTCTAAAAGAAACATGATGCCTTTGAACCCTATCATTATCATTGAAATTTTTGATTATTGGGGAATTAATTTCATGGGTCCATTTCTATCATCATTTGGATTTGTGTATATTTTGGTTGTAGTTGATTATGTCTCAAAATGGATTGAGGCGATTCCATGTCGACACAAAGATCACAAAACTATTCTTAAATTTTTAAATGAAAATGTTTTAAGTCGATTCGGAATCCCTCGAGCTATCATCAGTGATAGGGGAAAACATTTTTGTAATAAACCATTTGAATCTTTAATGAAGAAATATGACATCATACACAAAATTGCTACCCCTTATCACTCTCAGATAAGTGGACAAGTAGAATTAGCAAATAGGGAGATTAAACAAATTTTGAAAAAAATGGTTAACCCAAATCTTAAAGATTGATCTTTAAGATTAAATGATGCACTTTGGGCTTACCGTACAACTTTCAAAACATTTTTAGGCATGTCACCCTATCGGTTAGTCTATGGAAAACCTTGTCACTTGCCTGTAGAATTGGAGCATAAAGCATTTTGGGCAATTAAAGCTTTTAACTCAAATCTTGATGATGCTTTCAAGTTACGCAAATTGTAATTGAATGAACTTGAGGAATTGAGAAATGATGCATATGAAAACTCAAAGATTTATAAAGCTAGAACAAAAGCTTTTCATGACAAATCAATTTTGAGAAAATCTTTTGAAATTGGTCAAAAAGTTTTGCTTTATAACTCTCGTCTTCACCTATTCCCTGAAAAATTGAGATCTAGGTGGACTGGTCCTTTTATTTGTTGGGAATTGCAGATACATCACGCAACGAAAAAATAGGATTCCCACTAAGGATCCATGCGAAAAGCCATAATCTGAGTTTTAAAATATTTACCTCTTAAAGCATGATTAAAAGGAAGTGACGTGAATCACCAACATCGTAATAGCAATGATGTCTCTGCGGTATCCACACGAACAAAATCACGAATGTCCAACGTCCGTAAAGAGGAGCCTCATGTCTCTCACACAGTGCTAGCTGCGAAGAGAAGAGAAGAAACTTGTCGCTTTCTCACTCACTTTTCTGTAGATGCGGCTAGGGTTATGTAATATGTCTGTCTTAGCAGCCCCTTAGCAGTACTATTTATAATAGTGGTCTGCTTTAAGTGAGTGTGAGTAGCAACAAGGTAAGCTGTGCAACCCTAGACTCATCTGTTATGAGTCTGACCCACATTTGAATCCGAGTCCAAGTTAGATTTATTACTCCAATTTTAGTCTGCTCTAAGTGTGTGACCCTGCAGGTTCTCATTACGTTGGAAGTAATATTAAAATCTCATTTTATTATTAGAAGCAGTGAGTGGTATCTAATAACACATCACTGCTACCTAAGTAACGAGAATGTTAGTGATTTGACATAACTTTTCTGTGACTAATGTTTCCGTGTCGTTTAGTCCCTTTGTCAAGATATCTAGATTAAACATAAGGCATAGAATGCATCACCCTTGTATAGTCCAATCCTTCGTTTCCTGATATTCGAGTAGATTTTGTAACAACAAATGAAATCAATATCTCATATTGACTCATTTGAGCATGACCATGTATTTCGCAGTCTCACTCAATTAGGGGGCCCGAAGATATCACTCATATTATGTAGGAGTGACAAATCCCATCTGGGACACTCACATCCCCTTGCATGATTCGCGTTATGTCCAATAACTAACTTTATAATTACCTTATTATAGATAACGTTTGATGGCATTAAAACACACAACTCCTCATGTAGGAATCGTTGTGACTTTAGGTTAAAGGACCACAGACACCATTGTCACTATAAGAATCACTTATGACACTTGATGTGTGTGAAATAACATCATGTTTTGTTCTTGTTTTGCATGCATTCTTGAGCATTTTAGGCATTTTAGTTTCCCTTTTTAGTTTGTTTTTCCTTAGTTCGGATAACTGCGTTGTTTTTGGTGTTATTGTGTAGGATTGGTGTTGAATTGGCCTTGGATTGAATGGAATGCTTGCATGTTTGAAGTTGGAGCTTAATGGATAGCAATAAAGGTGCAAAAAAGGCCATTCCAGAGGGCACCACGGCCTGCCCGTGGTCTATACCACGGCCATGGTTCGAGGGAATCAAGAAAATGCAGAAAACTAAAACAGACTCAACCACGGCCGTGGTTGAGAGCCAGCAGTGAAACCTCCATCTCAGAACCAACCACGGCCGTGGTTCGGGGCGCGCAACAGTTTTTAGTTTTTGGTTTTTATTTCTTTTGGGGGCTTTTGGCCCATGAAAACCCTAGGCTATTAATAGATGTTCTGAATGCAATTAGGGTATTCTATCTTGGATTGAAACCTAGTTCAAAAGGAGGCACGAAGGAGGCTTGATTTCTTGATCCTTCTTCTTCTTCTTCGATTGTTACGGGTTTGGGATGTTTTTAAGTTTGAATTCTATTTTCTTCTTTTTGATGTCTGAGTAGTTACATTTATTTCTAGGATTGGGCAATGCCCTTTGATACATTGATAATGATGAATTGACGTTGTTTCCCTTTTTATTAATCTCGATTGTTCATTGATTCAATTCTTATTACTTTTATTCATGTGAATTTGGTGGCCACTTATTTGCATCTCATAGGCATTTAGGGACGTACTGAGAGGTGAACCTAAGTGTTGGAACTATAAGAATTGAACTTAAGGTCTAAATCACGAAAGTAGTTTTAGCCTTTCGAGGATTTAATGAATTACCACAAAGCGTAATGGGTTCGATTTAAATTCAATTACCACGAAAGTAGGAATTGGTTTAATTGGGCACAGATCTTGTATCTTGAAAGAGAACATTAACTAATTTTGGGTAATTCACCTTCAATTGAATTTGAGTTTTAATAAAAGGGTTGTCTATTAGGATTTGTCTTGTATCATTGTGGTATCCCAATCTTGGAAGCTTTCTTAAACCTGAAAACCCCCTTCTTGATAACTTGCTATTTTTATTCTAAATTCTATCTTCTTGATTTTTATTTAATTATTTTGTTACTATATTATTCTTATTAAACAATCACACTCTCTTTTGTTTAATTTAATTGAGTTAATTAATTAATTGGTATTCATAGACTCAGTCCCTGTGGGTTCGATTTTTTATTACTTGACGACGAAACCGTACACTTGTGGATTTCACGCATCAACACTCACGTAATGATCCATGTAGCGTTCTCATGGCGGGTCAGTCCAGTACATCATTACTCTAATATGTTCCCATATGAAGACTTGATATCTCATATCCATGACCCGTGAGATGTGGTCATCAGTCTATGCACATACTAGTCTTAATGCATTATTGTTGTCCTAATTAATAATATTACTTGATTAGGGACATTTAAGAATAGTGTTATAACCAAAAGGATCTCACGATCAAGTCATCCTCTTGATGTCCTATGGCATCAAAGTTACTATTCTAAGGACTTTATTATGTTTAGTAAAAAAGAACACAATAAATGACCTCGTATATTAAAATAACATAATAGAATGTATGTAAATACAGAAAATGTATCAGCCTGTAGGGCATACACCAACATTATTGTCAAACATATGTATCCTCATGGGGTCATAGATATTGAGAACCCTAGGAATGGTAATGTATTTAAGGTCAATGGACAAAGACTCAAACCATTTCTGGAACATCAAGTTATTGAGGTAAAATCCATATCCTTTTCTAATCCTTGTTACGAGTAGAGTTTATTTTAATTTTGTTTCTTTCTTTTTGTAGTTCTTTGTATTCCCGGTTAAGTGGCGGATAACGGTACTCCGTGACTCTCAAGTCGATTTGTTTTTCAGTTTCCCATAATAACTGATTCCTTCTCCTTCAAAATGGATGTCATTCTCTCAAATCTAAGAAAGCATTTCCCTTCTGTTCCTAAAAATGCTCTAACCAAAATCTACGAAGCTAGGTGTGAAAGACTGAGATTATTACTGTACAAGGGCATCCCAGAAGATATACGCTTGATAATTGAAGCAAAGATTCATTTAGCTGGTGAATCTTCAGATTCATTTGTCCCATACATACCGGGTCTTGGTAAAAGTACATATTCAAAAAAGAGAAGAGCAAAAAGAATGAAAGTTTGTTACAAATGTGCACGATGGAATTATAATATGCGATATCGTTCTTTGGGAATGGTTTCTGCAAACAGAGAAGATAAAATTTTCTTCATTAAGAATGGACTGAGTAAGAAGTCATTAAATAATATCTTATTGACTCTTGAGATGCATTCTTGTGGATATGTGTAGCGTGAACTTCTTAATTTGTAGAATCTTTTTAGGGACGAGTAAGAGCGTTATAGTCTTGGGAATCTGACTCAAAAAGACCCTATTTGCCAATTTATAAGAAAATTGGATGGAAAACATATCCTCAACTCATAGAAGGCATTTAAGTCGTTACTGGACGTAAAACCAGAGGAAGATGTGAGCCACAATCACACTATATATATTATCTTGTACATTTCTTAAAAAAAAAAAAAAAAAGAAAAGAATAAAAAGAATAAAAAAAAAAAAGAAGGCAAAATTTTGGTTGTACTTGGTCTTTAATTAGATTAGGAGCTCCTGCCAGTTGCAGACCCATCATTGACTTGGGTGGACCTCACACGCCGGTTCGTAAATAAGGTTTGTGTGCTGTGCTCTGTAGAGAGCCGCACTCCACAACCCAATGTTCACTATCTAGACACTATGGAGTTGATGGACAGATAGAAGCATCCCACTTTGGTTATTAGTGAGAAGTAACCCGCGGCTACCAAAGCATATGAGGCATTTGAGCTTGATCCTATCTTTTATTAGAAGGGGCTCTCAGCGCCCTGGGATGGGGCATTCTAGATCTTGGACATTGCGGGTTTCAGATTTTAGCATCTTTATTGATGTTACGAACCCAAGTGTGAGCTCTCCAAGTTCTAGACCCAGGATGGAAACCCACGATGGTTTTTTTATTCTCTTTTCTTTAAATAAGCGGGAGGGAGAAGAATTTCAAGATTAGCTGAGTCGTGTTGGTATTACTGCACTCATGACGCGCAGTATAAAGATCTGCCATGAAACCTGTACACAAATGTATGTCATCATTTGTTATTATTATTTTATCTTTATATGATTTTGTTGTATTTTAGTTTTGGACAGACGATCCTTTTGGTGGGATCCTTTAGGGGTTTCTAGACTTCTTTATCCTGATGGTTTTCTTGAAGTCTAAAAAAAAATAAAAAATAAAAGAAATTAAAAAAATTAAAAAAAGTTTCTTAAATTCAAACTTTTCTGACAATAGCCAACCTACCCATATAGGAGCTATTATTACTTTTTCTATTCTCTTCCTTATTTAAACATTCCATTTTCTTCATTTTCCTGTAACTCATAATCATTCAAAGAGAGTGTGAGTGTAGAAATAGAGGGAGCTTCTTCTTCAGTTCATAGATTTATCAATATCTGTGTATTTTGTGGGACAAGTTATGAGAATGGTTTAGAGTTTGTAAACGCAGCAAGCACTGTTAGTAGAACACTTGCTGTGAGAAACATTCATGCAGTATATGGGGGAGGTAGCATTGGGTTAATGGGGGTTGTATCACTTTCTGCACATATAAGAGGTGGTCAAGTTTTAGGTATCATTCCTGAATCTTTAACTCAAATGAACATCATTGGACAGACAATTGGACTGGAAATTCAAGTATCATCTATGCATGGACGAATGAGGACAATGCTTGAAAACTCTGATGCATTCATTGCTTTATCGGGTGGTTTTGGTACTTTGGAAGAAGTTTTTCAAATTATCTCTTGGGCCCAACTGAACATTCACCATAAACCCATAGGTTTGTTGAATGTTAATAATTTCTTTGATAATTTGTTATCTTTTGTTGACTATGCTGTGGAACAGAGTTTTATCACACCTTCGGCAAGACGACTCTTTATATCTGCTTCTATTGTTGATGAATTAATTGATAAATTACAAGCTTTTGTTTATAAACCTGAACTAGTAATAGCTCAGATAGACTGGTCAGAAGGCAACAACAAGGGAGGCAGTAGCAAGGGAGGTAACAAGGAACAAGAGTGTGATCTGGCACTTCATCTATAACTTTCCTTTATCTTTAGTTTTATTTATCGTACTTTGTTTCTATTTTAATTTGTGTAAGGTTTCTCTTTTCAGTAATTGCAACAACAGGTACTATCTTCTATCCTTTACCTATCTATGTTTTGACATTGAGGACAATGTTATGATCTGGTTGGGGGGAAGGATAGTTGTGTAAAAAAAATGAAAAAAAAAATACAAAAAAAAATTAGGAAGTGTGTTTGTTAATATGTTTGTTGTGTTTACATGTTTGTCAGTAATTTATTAACAACAAAAGTAATTAGGGATGGCAGAGTAAGAAGTAAATTCTTTACTCTTGAGATGCATCAAAATTGGTGGCAGAGTAAGGAGTAATTGGGTAGACAACTAGTTTGTGTGGAATTAGCAATTCAAATTCAGGAAAATTTGCATAATTGAGTAAATTGTCTTCTTTTTTAAAATTCACATGCTTGATTATGGATGTTGAATTGGTGGACTGAGAATGATAGAATTATGCCTTGTGAGATTTTGAGCCTATTGATGAATGGATTGAACATTTGTACCATTCTCTTTTTTCTTGTGTGAATTTCACTCATGGAATTGTTACTCTAAAACTTACTTTGATTCTTTTTGAGACTATATTTTCATATGCATACATAAATATGGTTGAGACATTTTTCTTGAAATAGCTACTTTAATCAAATAGCCAGCTTTGCTTAGTAGCATATTGTCTCAATATAATATCAAATATTTTTATGACTTCTTGAAAATTCTTTGATTTCTAATATGATATTAAGCACTCTTATGACTTCTTGTAAATTCTCTGATTCCTGCTAACGTAAAGTATTGGAAATGGCCTATTTCCCCTTGCTTAACCCCTTTGAGCTTATTTGACCATTCTTTGTTTCGAACTCATTATGTGCCTTAAATGAAAAATAATATTTTTACCTGGCCTTAGGGAATAAGAGAACATTAGCTTTATCATTGAATGAGTTCTTGAACAAGTGTGGGTGTGTGTGTATAGAATGGTTGAAAAAAATTGTTTAAATGTATATATTATGTTCATCTTTAAAAATAAAAATAAAAAAAATTATGTAAAGAAGGGTCAACAAGGCAATAAAGGAAATAAAAAAATATGTAAAGGGAATTTGTATTAGGTGGAATTGGGATGAACTTTCATGCTTGTTAATTGAACTCAACTCTCATGCTCTTTTATTCTCTTTGGTATTTAACTTGTCATATCCATATTACCTTCTCCTTTACATTGACCCCATTACAACCTTGAATAAAGTCCTCATGATTTGTGTGTGCATGTGTTCTGAGTAGTGGAGAAGTAGAAGATAAGCAAGCTTATGGTAGTGCAATTTTTATAGGTTGAATTGAGTGAAATACCTACCTTTTAAACACTTGAGGGATTGAGAGTAAATCTTGTGAAGATCTATCATTCTTGACTCATGCTTTTCAATTGAAGTTTCTTTGTTTGTTAGTTTGAGATGTGAAGAAACGTTACCTCATAAATATTTTGATTACTTGAATGATTGATTGCTCTTCATTCGTAAATATTATTAGAAATTGAGTCTTTTAGAGTGTTTAGCTTTTGAGTCTGTGTCATTTTTTCCCCTAGTTTTAGTCTTGTGTGTTTTGCCTAAGAGTGTAAAAAGCTAAGTATAGGAAAATTTGATAATCACATATTTGATACATTAATAAACCTTTACTTTTAGTCATTTACACTTTCTATGTACTTAATTGATTGAGCTTGGTTATGTTTTGTAAGTTTGAACTTAAATTGGACTTAATTGATTTTTTAGCATGATTTACGTCTTACACTATTTCTGTATTTTAGCCATATCTTGAGTTGTAAATGTCTACTAATTATGTATTTCACCTTGTTGAAAAGATAAGAGAGCTCTACAACTTTCATGAGATCTTAAGATCAAAGTCGGACATCTAGTGGAACTAATTGAGCTTGAAAATCAGAATACGAGTTTCATGATTGGAACCTGAATAGTATGCAGTCATCAGAGCATAAATCGGGCTATAAGATTTGGATTGAGCTAAAATTTTGGTATCTGCAAGTTAAGACCCATATCAACTACTTTCATGAAGAACACAAGACTCAAATCGGACTCCTTGGAGGTCATATTGGGCTTGGAAGTCAGAATAGAGGAGCTGTAATCAGGCCTGAATATTGTGTAGTAATTGTGCTATATCTCGGGTTATAGATGGCCTTTTGAGGAGATTTTGATGGCATTTGAAATCTAAGATCCAGGTCTACAACTTTCATGATGACTGCTTGGTGAAAAAATGACGAATGCAATGACTTCAGAGCTGAATGATTTCGGAGATAAAGAATCTCCATAATTTTCCACTCATCAAAAGTCATTTGACATTTTTCACTCATTTCCCACTCATCCACTCACTCATGACTCAGCCCCCTTGTCATTTTGTATCCCTAATCCTCTATAAAAGGGAGCCTTGGTAGATCATTGAAGGTGTTAGGTGTTAGGTAGTAAAATGATGCTATTTTGTTTCTTATTTTTCTTGTAGTAGTTTTCTTGTGTTCTAAATTGAAGTCATGTTCTTCTTCTTCTTCTTTTTCTCTCTTTCTTTCTTTTTGTCCATGAGTAACTAAGTTTAATTTTACTTGGGTGAAAGGGTGAAGCTCTTGGTAATGAAATAAGGTTAGATTCATTTCTTTCTTGTACTTAAATGATATATTTTCAAGTGGTTATTATACGTGTTGTATTTTATTTCCAATTAATTTAGAAACCCTCCTTGTAAAGTGGAGATCTTGATTCATTATAGACAAGAGGTTGGTACAATGAATTCTTGAGCCCATTTATAAGTAGTGGTGTTAATAAATAATTAAAGGAATAATAATATAATTACATATATAATTTTTAGTTAACTTTGATTGTTGTACTTTCCGATTGGAACCTCCATTATGTGTGGATTTTAATTGAGCTATAAAAAGAATTAATCTTGTCCTTATTTTATGTACCAAGAGTAGATCTCCTAACCCAAGTAAATTTTTTTTATTTGTTATCAAGTTTTATTACTTTTATTGTTGTGGCAAAAATATTTTTCTTACGTCAAATAAATTTTTCTTCATCAATTCTCTGTGGATCGACCTCGAATTCCCGAGAATTTATTATTTGAAAAACCTACACTTGGGTTTGTAACTTTTAATCCGCATCACATCTATCAATGTTTTGTAATTAATTGCTATACTCTGCTAATATTCTTCCTATTTTTGCTAGTGCCTTGAGATATTAGTTTATGTTCTGCTTGATTTCTATGAAGCTTTTGATATCTCTGTTATGCTTTTGCTTGATGTTGTAAACATTTTGACAAGTTACTATGAATCTGTATGATGATATAATTACTAAGATGAACCTTTGCCTAGGGAATAAAAATCTATTTTTGGCTTCTACCACTTTTCTAAGGAATCCTGAAAGTTTTTTGTGGATTTCTATAAATTCCCGAAGCAACTGAAACTATCATGATGACATATGTTTGTTAGAAATATTAGGAATTCTTAGAATTCTCACCCTATTTATTATTTTCATGATATTACAGCACTTGATACTTCAACTGATTGAGGATGCCACTTCTAACATTCTACAGGCAACTCACTAATGGGTGGTAGGTGTATAAGCTTGACACCGATACTTATATAGTATACATAAATGTTAGGATCTATATATGCTACTCACTTGGGGTTATCATCCTTTTCCCGCCGCTTTTATTGTGCTCTGACTGATAGCTAGTTCTTTTTGTGATAGGCATATAACAAAAAAAAAATTTGTGATGTTCTTCTTTTTTATCATTGCCTTGTATTATATTTGTGTACTGGTTTGTATAAGGCTAGGATATGCCTATAAGGACTTATATAGTTATGACTCTAACAGATGTAGTATGGACTATAGTATGGACTATATACGAGTACTGATGCCTTTTTGACTTTATTTTGTTTTCAGTTGGATGTATGTATAGGCCTGAGGCCCAATGGACTAATAGATAGTTGTAGGTACTGACGCCTACATAAGAAATTATTATATGTTATATTTTAATCCTTTTTATGTCTCTTTATGATTGTATGAGAAAGTTATGAGATATTACTCGACTAGTTATAAATCAAAAAATTAGTAGAGTTCTACCAAGAGGAACTCACATGTTTTAAATAAATCATTAAGTAAATGGCAAGGTAAACATAAGTTGTGGTAAGCTTGATGATAACGCTTTTGGCCTTACTCATCAAAATGAGCTAAATATTCCCTCAATAGGCTTGAGAAATAAATAAAGCTGGAATTAATAAAAGATGGTGAAAGGATAGGCTAGCTTAAAACAAGTTAAGGAGCGAGTTTAGAGTTACATTTAACATGCTTAAGCCTAGTTGCTTTAAGATAAGCCTGGGTATGGTAAAGTGGTTAGTCTTAGAGGCGTTACACTAGATAGTATTAAAGCAGTTAATCTTAATTAAGCCTAGGGTATGGGCTGACTATGCTTTTGGAATAAATAAATGTTCCCGTTGTATGTTATGAATTGTAGTTTCTTGTCTTTGATGATGAGATGCATAGTTAGATAGATACGTATAACTGCCTTAGTTGTGAATGTTAGAAATTTATGTCACACTGTTTACATGATATTGAGACTGATCAACTTAATATGTATTGTTCTGTGTGTATAAGAGCCTATGGTATTCACTTGGTGAGATCTTACTAACTGGGATACTTCCAACAAAGATATGGTAGAGTTTATAGGAACTTTTAGGGAGATGGTTGCTATTGTGAGGGAGTAGACTACCATTACTAATAGGATGTTGGAAATTTGGAGGCTAATCCACCTCGATAGCCACAATAAGGAGTTAATGTAGGACCAATAGGCAATTAGAATTTCTATGATCTTTCTGAGTTTAGAAAAGCTAACCCTTCAACTTTTAAGGGATAATATGACCCAGTTAAAGATGAGGGATGGATTAAGGGAATGGAGAAAATATTTTTAGTATTGGCATGGACTTATTGATTCGAGAGCCGAGCTCAACCAAATAACAAAATTCAAGTTCTACCAAAAACTTGTAGCATAAGGCAGCGAACCGAATCGTTTCTTGAGGACCAAGGTACCAATCAAACCAAATCAAGGTCAAACAGGGGGGATTGTGTATACAAAATGTAAACGTAATAATTAAATGTAAAAAAAATTAAATTATAAAGCAACCAATCTAAGAAACCTAGTTGGTTTGTCATCGATCACTAAACATGCATCTAGATTGAATTAATTGGTTAATATATGATTGACTAAAATCTCTGCATCAAACACATAGAATTCAACACTAGATAATCACCTAGAATTTAACTAACAAACGAATCATAAACTTGTGATCGCTAGATTCATGCAACCTATGTTAGTTTAACAACCAAAATTCAATTAACTTAGATTAAAAAATTTGCCAACCTAATTGTCTTCAATTGATGTGTCTAAACCATAATTAATTAATCACAATTTAATCACAAATCTCAATTAGGATTAAGGATCCAATCGGATCACATCACACAACAGAAATCTCTAATCATGCAATTCGAATCCAAATCAAGAGAAGAAGAAGATAATTAATTCAATTCAAAATCGAAATTAGGTATAGAATCTTAAAGCCAAACTAGAATTTCCTCAAGATCCTTAGATTGATCTTAAATGTTTAGCTCTCCATGGCTGCAGCACACAATTTTAAAAAGAAAGGAGAAAATTCTAAGTAGAAGAATCAAGTAGTACGGATTAGGGTTACTATCTATCTTTGGTTCCCTATTTATACAAAAATATCTGACTTAAAAATTAAGAATCCTAATTTGTCCCTAAGCTAAAGTTAATCCTCTGCCTCTTAGCTTTCCTTGGCCACCGAAATAACTTAATTTGGGTTTAAGATGAGAGAGTTATGCCCAAATCACTCTCAATGGGTCTCTAGACTCGTCAGCCGACTTCACAAGAGTAGAACACCATCAAAATGTTGTAATTTCAATTAGAGGTCTTCATAAGAGTTTGATCCTTGTGTGTAAGCTTTCCAATGGTACTGTGTTTAGCTCCAAAAAATGCCTACATCCCAAGTCATGGACCAATTAGTGCACACTGCTCGAATTCTAGCGACAACACCCTTATTCTGACTTCCAAACCCAATTCGGTCTACTAGATATTCGATTCAACTCTGGGGCTCTTCACAAAAGTTATATAACTATCTCTTATCTTTCCCCACACAAGGTAAGATACATAATTTTTAGATATTTAGAACTCAAGATATGGACAAAATACAAAAATAATATAAAATCCTAATAATACTGGAAAGATCAATTAAGCTCAATTTGAGCCCAAACTTACAAAACATGGCCAAGTTCAATCAATTAAGTACTTGGAGAGTGTAATGGACTAAAAATGGGGGTTTATTAATGTATGACATCTGTGATTATCAAATTTTTCCATAATTAGCTTTTGCACGTTCCGAGCAAACTAAAGATTCAAACTAAGGGACAAGGAACACAAAAACTCAAAAACTAAAACTCAAAGAGATTCACTTTCCAATGACCTTCAAGAATGTAAAAGTTTACAAGTAAGGATAGCAACCAAGAAGTTTAAGGGATCAAAACATTCGTGAAGTGACATTTCTTTATATCTCAAATCAATAAGCAAGGTAATTTCAATTGAAAAACATAAACCAAGAATGATTGATTCTCACAAAATATACTCGTACTCCCTCAAGTGTTTAGTGTTAGAAATGTCTAGAAGGTAAGTGTTTCACTCAATTCAACTCATGAAAATTTATACTACCATAAACTTGCTTATCTTCTACTTCTCCACTATTCTATACACATGCATACACAAATCAAGAGGGCTTTATTCAAGGTTGTAATGGCATTTATGGTCAAAGACGAACTCCACATCCTTTTGCAGCATATTAGATAGTGGAATGGCAATCTTGCTAAAATCCTGGATGAAGCGCCTATAAAAACTTGCATGTGCTAAAAAATAACACACCTCCCGCACCCATGTGGGATAAGATAAACAAGTAATGACATATATTTTAGCATGATCTACTTTAATGCCTTTACTGGAGACTATATGACCTAAAACTATACCTTATGCTACCATGAAATGACATTGTTCAAAATTTAAAACAAAGTTAGTTTCAATGCATCTATGCAGTACCTTAGCCAAACTATCCAAATAAAAATCAAAAGAAGAGCCATAAATAGTAAAATCACCCATTAATAGCTCTATGCACTTTTCTAAAAAGTCTAAAAAGATGCTCATCATACATTGCTAGAAGGTGCTAGGGGCATTACAGAGGCCAAAGGGAATCCATCTATAAGCGAAGGTGCCGAAGGGACAGGTAAATATGGTATTCTCTTGGTCTTCAGGTGCATTATGGATCTAGAAATATCTAGTGAAACCGTCCAAGAAGCAATAGTGTGACTTGCTAGCCAATCGTTCCAGTATCTGGTCAATGAATGGAAATGGGTAATGGTCCTTCTAAGTAGCCTGATTGAGCCTTCTGTAATCAATGCAGACTCTCCAATTATTCTGTACTCTAGTAGGAATCAACTCATTCTTCTGATTGGCCACAATTATCACTCCATATTTCTTAGGGAAAACCTGCACTGGGCTCACCCATTGACTATTAGATATGGGATAGATAATGTCATCCTGTAGTAGCTTGGTCACCTCTTTCTTCACCACATCCAAAATTAGAGGATTCAGTTTCCTCTGGGGCTGCCTCACTAGTTTAACTCCATCATCAAGAAAAATTTTGTGCATGCATATGGAAGGGCTAATGCCAGGAATATCTACTAGCGTCCATCCAATGACGCTCTAATTCTCTCTCCAAACCTATAGCAATCTCGCCTCCTGTTCAGTAGGGAGGTTTCTGGGTACAATCACTAGAAACTGCTCATTATCTTCCAAGTATGCATACTTCAGTGCTCGGGTAACAGTTTCAGCTCCAATTTCGTTAGTTGCACTATAGAAGGTAATAATCTTATGGGTTGCTGCTGCTCTGCTTCTGCTGCTTGAACTTCTGCATATATATCACATATTGTACAATCTACTAACATAGGAATAGATTCTCATATTCCAAAAATGTAAAAATTTTAGAACACATAGAATACAACTTATCACCATCACAACTAGCACATAAATCACCGCACATAGAGTCGCCAAAATCAACAATCTTAAGAAACTCCTAACACAAGTTAGCATACAAATTATTGACCAAATCATCAATTAAATTAATATGAAAGACAAAATGTTCTTCCATAGGATGTTTCACAAAATCAAGAATATTAAACCTCACAATGGAATCTCCAAACTCCATGCATAGAACTCATGCATGAAAATCAATCTTTATTTGTGCTGTTTTGAGGAAAGGTCCCCTATAATAAGGGGAATCTTCTTAGATGATGACCCTCCCTCCATCTCTAACATGCAGAAGTCAGCTGGGAATATCAGTTCGTTCACCCGAACCAGCACATCCTCCACCAAATCAGCTTGGTAAGCATTACTCTGATTAGCTAGTTAGATCACCACACCTATAGCCTACAAAGGACCAAGTTCAAGGGAATTAAAAACAGACATACACATTACATTAATGAAAGCACCTAAGTCTAGCATGACATTCTCAAATCTATAATTTCCTATTATGTAAGGAATTGTAAAAGTCCTTTAATCCTTGTAATTTTATGGCATAGGCTAGATGAAGGCTGAAACATTCTGCCCCATGCTGATTCTCTTGTTGCCCTTCAGCCTCCTTTTATGTGTACACAATTCCTTCAAGAACTTGGCATACTTCGGTATTTGCTTGATTGCATCTAGTAGTGAGATGTTTACTTCCACTTTTCTAAAAGTTTCAAGTAACTATTTATCTTTCTCAACCTCTTCTATTTTTATGGATTATGTTACTCTTTGTGGAAAAGGAAGAGCTATGGTAGGTTAAGGCTTTTGTTTGGCTCCAGTAGCTGCTTTCTCATCATCATTACCAGATTTATTGGTTAGTGCACTAGAATCAAGTGTGGCTACTGCTGATGGCTTGTGCAGTTGTTTGTTCATTGCTGGTTGGAAATCCACCTCCACTATTTTTCTAGAACTCAGCATAATGGAACTTACATTCCCCTTTTGATTGGGAATTGTTTAGAAAAGGAGTTGGTTAGATCCTTGATTCTACAATTGACTCAGAGTAGAAGCTAACTGTCTAATTTGAGTTTCTAAGTTTTGAATTGAAGCTTCTGTCCTCTATTGAAATTGTATGTTGTTGGTGGCCATCTGCTTTATTAGATCTTCTAAAGTAGGCTCAAATTTTGTGGTTACAAGACCTTGTGGTTGTTGCTGGAAGGGTAGTTTGCTTAGTCTAGCTTGTTATTGAAATTGCTGCTATCTCATTGACTATTGGAAGGGCTGCTTATACTACTGTTATGGTGCTGCATTCCCATATCTCAAGTTAGGATGATCTCTTCATCCTGGATTGTATGTGTTGGAGAATGGATCATATCTTTATTGTTGTTGCTGGAATTGTGGTTTACCAAGAAAGCCACCTGCTGTAACAACAGATTGGTCTTGGAATGCAGAATTGTCATCTTGAAGTGTAGGGCATGCATCTGTGGGGTGTGAAAGACAAGAACAAATACTACACACTCAAGCAAGTCCTTGCACAGATGGTTTGTGTTTCTCTATTTCCAATTGTCTCATCAAAGAGGTCAACTCATCAAGTCTATGTTCTAGTCTTTGTTGATCAGCATTAGAAAGCTAGACTTCATTGACTCCTCTAGTTGGAGTTATCATTTTGGTACCAAATTGGTGTGAGTTGGCAGCCATGTTTGCAATCAAGTCTCTGGCAGCAGTTGGGATTTTGTCAACTAATGCACCTTCACTCGCAGCATCCACCATGCTTCTATCCATTAGAAACAAGCCTTCATAAAAGTACTAGATCAACAGTTGATCACTAATCTGGTGGTGTGGGTAGTTTGCGCATAATGTCTTGAATCTCTCCCAGAATTCAAGGTCTTACAACTCATCTGTCTGATCCCACATATATCATTTCTGATTGTAGTAGCTCTTGAGGCAGGGAAAATCTTCTCCAAAAATAGTCTCTTCATGTCATTCCAACAAGTGATAGCTCTTGGTTACAAGTAGTATAACCAGTCCTTGGCTACACCATCTAATGAAAAGGGAAAGGCTCTCAGCTTGATGTGTTCCTTTGCAATTCCTTGTGGTTTCATGGTGAAATAGACCACATGGAACTCTTTTAAGTGCTTGTGAGGGTCCTCTCCTGCAAAGCCATAAAACTTAGTTAGCAAGTGAATTAAACCATATTTAAGTTCAAAATTAGCATCCAAATCAGGATATTGAATGCACAATGATTGATAATTCACATCAGGTGCAACTAGTTCCTTTAAAGTCCTATTTTGCATATTATTAGCCATAAGTGTAGTGTTATCTATATGCTCACCTTCAGTTTCAAATTCAATGTCAGTCTCAACCTCAAATGTTATTCTTTCACTAATTCTACAAATCCTATTTAATACATGCAAGGTTCTTTCAATTTCAGGATCAATGTCAAGTATATGACTATTAGAAGACCTAGTCATGTGTCATACAACATTTTAGGGACTCAAAACCGACTCAAAACACAAAAACACAAAATAATGGTAAAAATCACACAAAAACTCAATAAAAACTATATCTATAGATTTTTAAAAATTATAGGACTACCATAGGGTGAAAACTAGTAAAAAATACTACCAAACATTAAAATAAAAAATCTTAAAAAATTAAAAAAGTAGTCTAAACGGTGAAATTTAGGCAAACCATGGGTGACCTCGCAGCAAACCTATGAGCCTTGTTTATTAGGTCATTTTCCTTTAGTTGACCAAGTTTCAACTCATTTTGAGCATGTTTGTCTATACAAAATTTAGAAAAATGACTAGAAATCACTCGTTTTCGCCAGAAAACCACCAAAACATAGCAACAAAGGCGTTAGTGAAGGTCTTGATATGATTAATTAGCACCTAATGATCCCTGGCAATGACACCAAATTTGATTCGAGTGTCGAGCTCAACCAAATAACAAAATTCCAGTTCTACTGATAACTTGTAGCATAAGGCAGCGAACCGAGTCGTTTCTTGAAGATCAATGTACCAATCAAACCAAATCAAGGTCAAACAGGGGAGGATTATGTATGCAGAATGTAAATGTAATTATTAAATGTAAGAAAAATCAAATTGCAAAGCAACCAATCTAAGAAACCGTAAAAAACCTAGTTGGCTTGTCATCGATCACTAAACATGCATCTAGATTAAATTAATGAGTTAATCTATGATTGACCGAAATCTCTACATCAAACACATAGAATTCAATACTAGATAATCACCTAGAATTTAACTAACAAACGATTCATGAATCTGCAATCGCTAGATTCATGCAACCTATTATCGTTTAACAACCAGAATTCAATTAACCTGGATTAACAAATCTGTTAACCTAACCATATTCAATTGATGTGACTAACCCATAATTAATTAATCACAATTTAATCACAAATCTTAATTAGAATTAAGGATCCAATCGGATCACATCACACAACAGAAATCTCTAATCATGCAATTTGAATCCAATTCAAGAGAAGAAGAAGATAATTAATTCAATTCAAAATCAAAATTAGGTACATAATCTCAAAACCAAACCAGAATTTCCTTAAGATCCTTAGATTGATCTCAAATGTTTAGTTCTTTGTGGCTGCAACACACGATTTGTAAAAGAAGGGAGAAAATTCTAGGTAGAAGAATCAAGTAGTACGGATTAGGGTTACTATCTATCACGAGTTCCTTATTTATATAAAAATAACTGACTTAAAAATTAATAGTCCTAATTTACCCCTAGTTAAAGTTAATTATCTACCTCTTAGCTTTCCTTGGCCATCGAAATTACTTGATTTGGGCTTAAGATGAGAGAGTTATACCCAAATCACTCTAAATGGGTCTTTGGACTCGTCAGACGTCTTCACAAGGGCAAAACACTATCAAAACGTTGTAGTTTCAATTGGTGGTCTTCATAAGAGTTTGATCCTTGTGTGCAAGCTTTCCAATGGCACTACTTTCAGCTCCAAAAGACCCCTACAACCCAAGTCATGGACTAATTAGTGCACACTGCTCGGGTTCTAGTGTCAACACTCTTGTTCTAACTTCCAAGCCCAATTTGGTCTACTAGATATCTGATTCAGCTCTGGGGCTCTACATGAAAGTTGTATAACTTTCTCTTATCTTTCCTGTAAGGCTAGACACATAATTTTTAGATATCTAGAACTCAAGATATGATCGAAATACAAAAATAGTATAAAATCCTAATAATGATAGAAAGAACAATTTAGCCCAACATGAGCTCAAACTTATAAAACATGATCAAGATCGATCAATTAAGTATATGGAGAGTGTAAAGGACTAAAATTGAGGATTTATTAATGTATGAAATATGTGATTAACACTTAAGCACAGATGATTGCTTTTTCCTCTTATATGCTTGTAGGAGAGGCAGATTATTGGTGGACATATGCTAGCAAACTACTGCATGCGACAGACACCTAGATTATATAGCAAGTGTTTAAGAAGGCATTAATGGATATGTACATTCCATGAAATTTATAGAATGCAAAGGAAATAGAATTCTTAAGGCTTGAACAAGGAAATATGTCAGTGAGTCAATATGTAGCTAAATTTGAAGGGCTATCTAAGCTTTCCACATACTTTAGGCATAACCCAAATGAAAACTAGAAATTTGTAAAGTTTGAGGCAAGCCTAAGGGAAGATATTTTGAGGGCTGTTGGACACTTAGATATTAGAGATGTCCCTACTCTGGTTAACAAGTACAAGATTATAGAGGGGTATGATTCAAAAACTCCACCTGATCTGAGGTCACATAATTTTTAGAAAAGAAAAAGAATGGATGGTAAGTTTAAAGGAAGTGCTTCTCGACCTGAGTATCCACAGGATAAAGGAAAACATGATTAGGCAGGAAAGTAGGGTCCAAAGTGCGCCAGATATGGCAGGTATGATGGAACTAAGCCTTGTTGGCTCAAGTAGAATGCGTGCTACAATTACAGTAAGTCAGGACATTATGCAAAGGACTGCACACAGGGATAGGGAGTGAAACTCAATCCCAGGCTACAAACCAAAGGAAGAGTGTTTAGTCTAAGTGAAGAAGAGGTAATTCAATCTCTTGGTATGATACATAGTAAATTCATAATTAAAAATAATTTCTTAACTATATTATATTATTCAGGAGCATCTCACTCCTTTGTTTCCTATGATTGTGTGAAGATGTTAGATTTGCCTGTGTTTGAACTTCCTTATGACTTATCTGTTTCTACACCAATAGGAAAGTCAGTAATAACCTCATATGCTTGTCTGAATTGTCCTTTATAGATATAGGGTAGATTTATTGTTGTAAATCTCATTTATTGCCTCTTGTTGGTATTGATGTTATCCATGGTATAGACTGTTTATCTATAAATCATGTTGCTTTAAATTATTGAAATAAAACTTTGGTATTCATGTCTGATTCATCTTTTGTGCCAGTTTTATCTGAGTCTTTGTATTTATTAGAATTAAACTCATGTTTCATATGTTAACCCTAAACATGTTTAACATGTTTCATAGCTGACTCATAGTGGTAATTACTAGATATTGTAATCACCACTTCATAGGAATACTAGATATTGTAGTCACTACTTTATAGGAATTAGTGTTTGTATTTACTTTATTCATGCATCATTCATGCACCAAATCTATATATATAAAGGGCAAGGTCGTCATGAACACCTAGTCAAACAATCTAAGGACATTTCCCGACAAGGACCAAGCTAAGTGGAAACAAATTGATGCTTCTCTTTGTAGTGTGTTATGGTTCTCCATTGATGCCAAGCTTCAACCTCAATACCACACTTTTCAGACATGCTATGATGTTTGGGCCAAGGTTAACAAATTGTACTCTAATGATGTGAATTGTCTTTACTACATTGTTTGTAACATGATCACCATTAAGGAACAAGACATGGACATACAGACCTATCTGGGTAAGCTTGATAATTTGATTATTGAATTTGATGCATTTACGTCCTTCACTAATAATGAAAACAAATATACCGAACAACGTGGAAAGTCCTTCATGGTCCTTGACCTAGTTGGTTTGCCACTAGAGCTTGACTCAGTCTGCAATCAGATACTCTCAAGCCCTATCATTCTTTCATATGGTACAGTCTTAGAATAACTATTGCGTCTCTCCAATTCTACAACTTTTGGTCTATCACCTACACTTACTGACGGGGAAGTCATGGTGGTAATTGTCCTTATCCTCATTGCACCTTTTTGCAACAAATTTGGTCACATTGAGGAATAGTGCAGAACCAAGGCTAACCAACAGTGCACATTTTACAAAAAAAAATTGGTTACCTTGAGGAACAGTGCAGAACCAAAGGCCAACCGATAATCTAAAACTGTGAATGTTGCTCAAGTTGTCCCATCTGACTCATCTAATAATGTTTTTCTCTCTACCGCTAAGTATAATGAGTATATGTGGCTCAAGGTAGTGTTGGGAATCGCAAATACATCACGTAGCTGAAAACAAAATTCCCACCAAGGATCCATGTGAAAAACCCATAATCTGAGTTTTTAAAAATTATTTGCCTCTTGAAGCGTGATCAAAAAGAAGTTATGTGAATCACCAACACCGTAACAGCAATGATGTCTCTACGGTATCCACACGAATAGACTCACGAATGTCCAACGTCCACAAATAGGAGTCCCACGTCTCTCACACAGTACTAGCTGCGAAGAGAAGAGAAGAACCTGTCACTCTCTCACTCATTGTTTCTGACAAGTGTGGCTGGGGTTTGTAATTCATCCTTAGCAGCCCCCTTAGCAGTACTATTTATAATAGTGACTGCCTTAAGTGAGTATGAGCAGCAATAGGGTAAGTTGTATAACTCTAGATTCATCTGTTATGAGTCTGGCTCACATTTGAATCCGAGTCCAACTTGGATCTATTACTCCAATTTTAGTCTGCTCTAAGTGTGTGACCCTACAGGTTCTCATTACGTTTGAAGTAATATTAAAATCTCATTTTAATATTACAAGTAGTGAGCGGTATCTAGCAACACATCACTGTTACCCAAGTAATAAGAATGTCAGTGATTTGACATAACTTTTTCGTGACCAATGTTTTTGTGTCGTTTAGTCCCTTTGTCACAATATCTAGATTGAACACAAGGCATGGAATGCATCACCCTTGTATAGTCCAATCCTTCGTTTCTTGATGCTCGAGTAGACTTTGTAACAACAAATGAAATCAATATCTCATATTGACTCATTTGAGCATGACCATGTATTTCGCAGTCTCACTCAATTAGGGGGCCCGAAGATATCACTCATATTATGTAGGAGTGACAAATCCCATCTAGGACACTCACATCCCTCTGCATGATTCGCGATATGTCCAATAACTAACTTTATAATCACCTTGTTACAGATGACATTTGATGGCATTAAAACACACAACTCCTCATGTAGGAATCGTAGTGATTTCAGGTTAAAGGACCATATACACCATTATCACTATGAGAATCGCTTATGACACTCACATAATGATCCATGTAGCGTTCTCATGGTGGGTCAGTCTAGTACATCATTACTCTAATATATACCCATGTGAAGACTTGATATCTCATATCCATGACTCGTGAGATGTGGTCATCAGTCTACGCACATACTACACTCAATGCATTATTGTTGTCCTAATTAACAATAATACTTGACTAGGGACATTTAAGAATAATGTTCTAATTTTATCCAATAGGATCTCACGATCAAGTCAACCACTTGATGTCCTATGGCATCAAACTTACTATTCTAAGGACTTTATTATGTTTATTAAAAAAGAACACAATAAATGAAATGCCTCATATATTAAAATTAGCATAATAGAATGTATATAAATACAGACAAAATGTATCATCCTGTAGGGCATACACCAACAGGCAGCCATGCAGTCCACTACATCTGTCACATAAGCTAGTAATCATGTAGCCTTTCTTTCGCAGTCGTCATATCTAGGACATTGGATTCTTGATTTAGGTGATTCTAATCGTATGTCTGGTAACAAATCTCTTTTCTCCCACCTTACCTATACAGATACACTGCCTAGTGTCACTTTAACCAATAGTTCACAAACCAAAGTCCAAGGCATTAGTCAAGCTAATACATTTCCTACACTGCCTTTAAATTCTATTCTTTTTGTGCTCGATTATCCTTTTAATTTGATTTCCATTTGCAAACTCACTCGTACCTTCCTTACTTTGTTATCTTTGCTAATGATTCAGTTCTTGTATAGGATCAGGGTACCAGATAGACGATTGGAGTAGGACATGAGTCTCGAGGCTTGTATCACCTTACTTTACCTATATCTCCTACTGCATGTTCTATCATTAAGTCACCAGAAATCGTTCATCAACGCTTAGGACATCATAGCCTACAAAATTTACATGTCATGGTCCCTGGCCTTTCTAAAGTGTTAACCCTAGAGTGTGAGTCTTGTTAGTCAAGAAAACATGTACGTAATTCTTTTCTTGAAAGAGTCAATAAACGAGCTATGTCTTCTTTTGCTTTAGTCCATTCAGATATTTGGGGTCCAAGTCATATCACTTCTACTTTGGGTTACCAATACTTTGATACCTTTATTAATAATTTTTCTCATTGTACTTGGTTATTTCTAATGAAAAATCATTTTGAACATTTTTTTCTATATTTAAATGTTTTTGTTTAGAAATTCAGACTTAATTTGGTAACCCTATTAAAATTTTGCAAAGTGATAATGCACGTGAATGTTTTTCTACTTCTTTTCAATCTTATTCACAAGGAATTGTACACCAATCATCATGTGCTCATACCCCACAATAGAATGGTGTCACTGAAAGGAAAAATCAACACTTAGTCAAAATAGCTTATACCTTACTCTTACACTTCCATGTTCCACTTCGTTTTTAGGGTGACGCAATCTTTACCTCATGCTACCTAATCAACCATATGCCTTCTTCCATTCTCCAAAATCAGGTGCCACATTTCCTCTTATTTCCTGAATAGGATCTCTATTCTCTTCCTCTTCGAGTCTTCGGGGTGCACTTGTTTTGTATATAACCTCACTCTAGGAAAAGATAAATTGGTCAAAAAATCCCTGAAGTGTCTTTTTGTAGGCTACTCTCAGTTATAGAAAGGCTATCGATGCTACTCTCTTGACCTCAAAAGATATATTGTCTCTACTAATGTCAGCTTCTTTGAAACATGTCCTTTCTTCTCATCTACTTCCAATGAGCATCCTAACATGGATATTCAGCTCCCAAATGGTTCTTATCCCCTTTAAGTTGATCCCACACCTGTCGCTCTTCTATTTCTCATATATCAATGGAGACCACACCCATAACCAATTGATGCCTCTTCATACCCATGTGTTCAGGCAATCATTCCTACTGATGCCTTACCAATAGAACCAGCCTCTGATGCCTCACCAACAAAACCAGACTCTAGGCCACCTCATGAGTAATCTTTTATTCTATCAGACTCTCATACTCTATCTCTTGCACTAGAACTGCCCATCACATTACGCAAAGGTATTAGGTTTACTCATAAACCGAACCCCTTTATGCCTGTCATTTAAGTTATCATCGTTTATCTCCTTCGTATTATGCCTTTGTGTACTCTTTGTCTTCTGTTTCTATCCCTAAAACTACAAGTGAAGCCTTATCTCACCCTGGCTGGCGACAGACTATGGTTAACAAAATGGCTGCTTTACACTTTAGTGATACTTAGGAACTTGTCCGTTTACCTCCTAGCAAAATGACTGTTAGTTGTCAATAGGTCTATATTGTCAAGATTGGTCCTTATAGGAAAGTTGACCACCTGAAGGCCCACTTAGTGGTAAAAGGATACACACAGATATTTGGCCTTGATTATGGAGATACTTTCTCTCCTATGGACAAGATTGCTTTTGTTTGGCTCTTTCTTGCCATGACTGCCATTCACCATTGGCCCCTTCACTAGCTAGCCATCAAGAATGTCTTCTTACATGGTGAATTACATGAAGAGGTCTATATATAATAGCCTTTGAGTTTTATTGCTCAAGGATCACCTGACTTAGTATGTCGATTGCGCAAATCCCTCTATGGTTTGAACCATCTCCTTGTGCTTAGTTTAGGAGATTCAGTTTTGTTATCCAATAATTCGACATGACTAGATGTGAGGCTGATCACACTGTATTCTTTCGGCACTCTTCACATGGCCTTTACATTTATTTTGTTGTTTATGTTGATGACATTGTCATCACAGGCAATGATAGGCTGGTATTTGTAATCTTAAGCAACATCTATTCAACCACTTTCAAACAAAAAATTTGGGCCCTCTCAAATAATTTTTGGGGATCGAGGTTGCTCAATTTAATACAGGCATTGCCATCACACTAAGAAAGTATGTTTTAGACATACTTGAGGAAACTAGTATGTTGGACTGTCGCCTGAGTGATACTTCAATGGACCCTAATGTCAAACTACTATCAAGTTAGGGGAGCCACTAACAGACCTTGGAAGATATAGATGTCTAGTTAGTAAACTTGACTATCTTATAGTAACTAGACTAGACATTACTTTTGTTATAAGTGTGGTAAGCCAGTTTCTGAATGCTCTTTGTGAATGTCATTGGGATGTCATGTTTCGCATTCTTAGATACATCAAGAGTGCACCAGGAAAATAGTTACTTTATGAAAACAAAGACAATGCTCAAGTTGTTGGATATTCAAATGCTAATTAGGTGGGCTCCCCGTCTGATAGAAGATCAACTTTAGGGTATTGTGTCTTTGTTGGAGGTAACTTAATCTTGTGGAAGAGTAAGAAGCAAAACATACTTGTTAGATCCAAAGTAAAGGCTAAGTATCGCACTATGGCAGCAACAACTTATGAACTTACATGGTTAAAATAATTGCTTCAACAGCTAAAATTAGGAGATGTCAAGGAAATGAAACTAATTTGTGATAACCCAGCTGCTCTACACATTGCTTCTAACCTAATTTTTCATGAAAGGACCAAATATATAGAAATTGACTGTCATTTTATCAGAGAAAATGCTCTTTTAAGTGAGATCACGACTAGTTTTGCTAACTCCAATGAACAGTTAGCTAATATATTTACTAAGTCCCTCAGAAGGCCTCAGGTAGATTTTACTTGTAACAGGCTTGGAACATAAGATATATGTGATTTACATTGAATCAAGAAACGGTTTTGATGATAACAAAACAAATAAAGGAAGGAAAATGCACAAGACAATCCCAAAAAGCATCAAGTCTAGAATATAGGCTTTAGAACTTGTGTAAAGGTAGTTGAAGGATTCACACTAAGCTCATAAAATATTTTCTTACTCAAATTAAATACGTTTTACAAAATAAGGATTTGCATCTGTTAAGATGGCTTTTAAGCTTAGGCAAAATGTTTTTGAAAACCTCTTCAAAATTTATCTTGGGAAAATCCTTTCACAGAAACCAATTTGTTAAGGTCCTAACCGATTAGGATATAGCCCTAATCGGTTATTTGCTTTCACAGAAGCAAATTTGTTAAGGTCCTAACCGATTAGGATATGGCCCTAACCAGTTATTTGCTTTTACAGAAGTAAATTTGTTAAGGTCCTAACCGATTAGGATATGGGCCTAACCGATTATTTGCTTTAACAGAAGCAAATTTGCTAAAATCCTAACCGATTAGGATATGGCCCTAATCGGTCATTCTATTTCATAGAGGCCAAAATCTAAAGGCCCTAACCGATTAGCAATCTCTTGTAATCGGTTAGGAGATGTATTTGGAGTCAAGACTCCTAACCGATTAGGACAAAGTCCTAATTAGTTATCTAGGCAACCAGAACTTACGTCCAACGGCTATATTAAAGAGCATTAAATGCTCTCATCTGCCCTAACGACTATCATTTTGCCCTTAGCTATAAATCTAAAGTGTTGGGAATTTATGAATGGTTAGAAAATCTAAGAGAAACAATCTGAAAACCATTTTCCTAAGCATTGAACATTAGCTTTTGACTTCCTTTTGATCATACTCTGTTTTGAGCTAAGTACGTGTGAATCTTCAATACCCATAAGCTTCAATTTGTATCATCTACTCTAAAGAGAGAGTTTCATTTCCTTTATATCTTGTTCAGTCTGTAAAAGAGGGTGAGGCATCCCTTAAGGATTTGTAAGGGTGAGGAATCCCTTGTTTGAAGAGGCTCAAGCTACAAAGGGTGAGGTATCCCAAGGTGGTGTTGAGTGCTCCAATTTGTAAAGGTTACAAGCACCTGATTCAAGCTTGGAATTTAGTAAAAAAATTTGAGTGATTAGTTGAGGACTGTACGTAAGCCACAAATGGATTAGTGGCTGAACCAAGATAAAGCTTGGTGTTTATTCTTCTAAACTCAATTCTTTAATTTTGTGCACTGTTTTATTTAGTTTGCTTGAATACTATCTTGCTTGGTTGTTGTATTTGTAAGTGAAAGTGTTCATCTCATCTATCCAATCATCTCTATTAATTAAATAGCTTCAACAAAAATAAGAATTCAAGTATTTTGTGAAAGATTTGTGAACTTATTTTATATACTCAATTCACCCCCTTTTGAGTATTGAGGCCACTTAGTAACAATATAATGCTCTAACTTGAGGGGGAGTGTTAGAATTAAGCCCATGTTTTTTCATAGCTAACTCATAGAAATGATTACTAGATATTATAGTCACCACTTCATAGGATTACTAGATATTGTAGTCATAACTTCATAGGAATTAGTATTTTCATTTACTTCATTCATGTATCATTCATGTACTAAATTTGTATATATAATCTAATTTATTTGTGTGTGGAGTGACACATAATTGCTTAAATTATCTCTAATTCTATAGTATCTAAATATCACCCAAATTAACAAATGCTTAATAGAGGGAGCTCAAGGTTATGTTCTCCTATTTTCCTTAAACTCTGAAGTTAAGCAGAACCTAGATAGTATTGATGTGGTGAGGGAATATCCAGAAGTATTCCTAGAGGAGATAACTAGTTTACTACTTGAAAGAGAAACAAAGTTTTCTATAGATTTAGTGTCAGGGAGTAGACTTATATTTGGCATTAACCCTAAAAGCACGATAATCGAGGTTTGCAATGAAGATCGATACAAATATTTGATCAGGCATAGTGAGTTTATATTCGGTGATATGCTTAGCGGGAACAACTACATCGTTGCCTACCATAGCAATACCGGAAAGGGCTCAGATTATTGGAACCCACCGAAGAACTCTGCTGTCCAACTAGCAGCAGCGATCACTGCCTCTGCTAGGATCTATATGTACCCTTATATCTCAAGAGAGGACTGCTACTACACGGACACTGACTCTGTTGTGCTTGGTCAGCCACTACCTGAAGATGTGATTTCTTCTTCTGTCTTAGGTAAGTTTAAGCTAGAGGACAGAGTCATGAAAGGATACTTTTTAGCACCGAAATCCTATTTCTACATCGCAATAGATAGCACCAATGTACTAAAGTACAAGGGACCAGCGAAAAACCAGGTCAATCCAGAATGGTTTGAGTCACAGTACGCGGACCTATCTCGTACAAAACGGGTACAGGTGGAAGCCAACTTCCGGATTGATTGGCACACTCTTAACATCATCAAGAAAGACACATTTGTCAGGCTTGGGATTACGCTGGGGATCAAGAGGAACCCAGTATATCACAGAGAAGTCTGGGTGGATACTGATCCAATTGATATCAAAGACTTGTCTAGACTAGATCACATTGGAAAACAAATAATCAAATCACTAAGGAATGATCTAATACAACTACAGACTGAAAATAACATTCTCAATGAGAAATTATCTCAGAAGGAAAGAGAGATAGAAGACAGATACAAAGAGATGAAGTTTGATGCTAAGAAGAATACAGATAAAAGGATGCACACTCAATACACTACAGAGATAGAGACAAGTCTTACTGAAGACAGAACGCTATTAGATAAAAAAGAAGAAGAACCACGCTAAATAGATAGGGGAAACTAACCCTACATTAGACGAGAAAACTAAGACAGACGAGAAGATACCTATCGAGTCTCCCAAGGAGAGGATCGAGTGAGAAAGAATCCACTCTCGTAATGACAAAAAGGACCAAAGAGGAGAACATAGGCTGTCCTTACTTTAACCAACGAGTCTGCCATGCCCCCATTCATTCAGCTGAAGGGAATGGAAGAAAGAAGGGATCGCATTCTATTATTGATTAGCGAGAGGCTCCTTTACCACTTGACCGAAGAGGGCGCGAAGTGAACTCGCATACATAGGCTGAGAGCAGAGCAAGTCCAATCGATCAGCGCAGGAGAATAGCTCAGTGAAAAGGGGAGTCCGGCTTCAGAGAGATGCTTCAAACATTCAATTCAACTCCCTCCATGAGTGGAATCGGTCATTGAAAGAGCCTTTTCTAAACTCAATGAAATCAGAATCAATCTGGAATTGTCTAGCTTAGCTATAAAGTGCAATCAATCCAAGAGCAATCCCTGCGCCTTAGTTTAGTAATGATTGACTTCATTTCACTAATCAACCTACTCACTCGAAAGTAGCCTTGTCAACTGACTATGAAACCCTCCATTCACAAGCTGTTCTCCAAGACTTCTGCCTTTCCTACTCCCATCCAGTAGAGCAATTGCATGTAAAGTCCAGCATAAAGGATTGGGCGTCCAAGCTTGACTAAGAAGGGGAAAGCCTTAGACCTTAGTCGGATTGAAGCACGACAACCTTAAGCTTCCTTTCTTCCTTCAGTGAGGGCCCTCGGGTATTCCTAATTGCGGAGATGACCTATATGATGTGGAGGGGATATGATTGGAAGCTTTTCCAAGAGACAAGGAGACATACGGAATACCAGACAATGAGATGTACCGATCAGATGTGGGATTTAGCTCCTCCATTAGGTTCTTCTTCAAGGGAGTGTAGTCATAGAAGAGTTATTGGATAAATAATTCATTAGACCCAATATATCACCTTGGAGAGCATCAGTGCTCCTAGTGAAAAAGAAGGATGACAATATAAGGTTGTGTATTGACTATAGACAGTTGAATAAAGTAACATTTAAGGACAAGTATCCTTTACCCATGATAGATGACTTGATAGACTAATTAAGAAGAGCCAATATTTTTTCTAAAATAGATTTGATATCAAGTTACTATCAAATTAGAGTTAGGGAAGAAGATACCCCTAAGAATGCTTTCAGAACTCGATATGGGCATTATGAATACCTAGTGATGTCTTTTGGCTTAACCAACGCACCTGCAATATTCATGGATTACATGAACAGAATCTTTAGATCTTACCTTGATAAATTTGTGGTTGTCTTTATAGATGACATACTCATCTATTCAAAGAAAGCAAAAGAACATAAGCAACACCTTAGGATAGTTTTGGAGATCCTAAGAGAGAAGTAATTGTTTGCCAAGCTGGAAAAATGTAAGTTCTGGATGGGAGAAGTACAATTCTTAGGTTATGTAGTATCCCAAGGATGAGTGTCATTTGATCCCAACAAGATAGAAGTAGTAGAAAATTGGGAAAGACCTACTACTATAACTAGATTAGGAGTTTCCTAGGACTGGCAGGATATTATAGGAGATTCACAAAGGGATTTTCTCAGTTAGCTTTACCTTTGGTTATATTAACTAGGAAGGATAATCCTTTTGAGTGGACATATGAATGTGAAATTAGTTTCCAATAATTAAAACATAAACTAACTACCACAACTGTGTTAGTAATCCCAAATCCTCAGGAAAATTTTAAGGTGTGCTACAATGCCTCAAAGAAAGGATTAGGATGTATACTAATGCAGAATAGAGGAGTAGTTACCTATGCTTCTAGGCAATTGAGACCATATTAGGAGAATTATCCTACTTATGATTTAGAATTGGAAACAATAGTATTTGCCCTAAAAATTTGGAGATATTACCTGTATGGAGTCAAATTTAAGGTGTTTAGTGACCATAAGAGTTTGAAATATTTGTTTGACCAGAAGGAATTCAATATACAAAAGAGAAGATGGATGGAGTTTTTGAAAGATTATGACTTCGAATTAAAGTATCATCCAGGTAGAGCCAATGTAGTGGCTAATGCACTTAGTAGAAAATTTCTACATGTGTCTCGAATGATGATTCAGGAAATGTAACTTCTAGAGAGTTTTAGAAATTTAAGTCTGTCAGTGACTATGTCACCACATAGTCTTTATATGGGTGAATTGAAAATAGTTAGTGATCTCGAGACTCAAATAAGAGAAGTCCTGAGATCAAGCCTTGTGAAACTTGAGTCAACAAATTCAACAAGGAAAACAAAAAGGATTTAGCAAGGCAGAGGATGGTATGATCCTGTTTAGAGGAAGACTGTGCATTCTAGAGAATGTTGAGTTAAGAAATAGAATCCCAGAAGAAGCCCACAGAAGTAGTTAATATGTTCATCTATGTGCAACTAAGACATATCAGGATCTTAAGAAAATGTTTTGGTTGTCTAAGATGAAGGCTTCTATTATTCAGTAGGTGTTTAAATGTTTAGTTCGTGGTGTACTACGGATTGTGATTAAAAACAGTTGTCAAGTTCCACCAAAAATATAAAAATCTTATAACCAATTGTAGTTAGTAAAGGTTGATCCACAAAGAACTAATTTAATTGACACTATAACTCGATTCCCAAATTAAACTCTAAAGAACAAATAACAGTAAAAAGGGGGTTTTGTTTATTAAAACTAAGAACAGAAATTGAATCTAAAGCAATAGCAGTAAACACGATTTGATTTACCAATTTAAAGACATTGGTTAAGAGATGGAATCCACCACTAGATTTATATGATAATACTAACCTACATATCCTTTATATCAACATGGTCAATTATGTTCTTATGTGATTGTGAGATTAACTTTCTATTTTCCTTAAGTTTTAGTTAATTTAGCAACCGCTCAAATTAATCTCTCATCACTAGTTAGCTATAAAGCAACTGCTCTTATATCCACCTAACGACAGCATTAAGATTTAGAAAACCAATTACACTAAGGTTCAATCACACACCAAGATTGAATTACTTAGATCATATGTCTCACTAGTCCTACTACTACAACCACACACAACAATCCTAGTTTTACCACTTTCAAAAATAGCAAAGAGTATAAAAACCTTTATACCGAATTAAGAACAGAAACATATAAATAAAAATATAATTGTATTGAATATAAAGAAATATGAAGGATTCACAAAATCAAAACTAGGGTTTCATCTTCCCTTAACAAAATAAGAATTTAGCCACATATGGTGAATTCAAATTCAAAAGAAAAAGTAAAGAAAGTCGTCATCAAGAACATAAGTGCAAAAAAAAAATTGAATATCAAACTAATTTCCAATGATCACGATTAATTGATCTCTGATAATTCTAACCCAAATCTTCAATCTTCGATCTAACCTTTCTCTCCCAGTTCTTCGGCAGCTTACAGTCCAGAGATCTTCCTTTTGGAACCCTAAGCATTCCTATTTATAACCCTTCAAACCTAGCTTCTCGTCCATACTTCAAATTAGTTTCCTGATATGCAGACACGAGCCGTGTCATATTGTCTGAGTTTGCCAGTTGAAATGCCACATAATTTGGAGTCAGAGAAGGATACGACCCACCCCGTGTCTCAAGACATGGGTTGTGTCTTCTGGTAACTTCAGAACTGATCCCAATTTATGATGCCAGAGAAGGACACGATCCCCCTGGTGCCTGGTGACACAGGCCGTGTCACTTGGTTCCTTCATGTTCACCCTGATTCTTCATATATAATCTTATCTCTTTGGTTTTAAGGGTGATATTGATCTCCTTTACACCTTAGTTCTCTCCTCAAGTGAATATTGAGCTTGGTTTGAATCCAATGGACTAAGACACTCAAAAATCTCTAAAAAACACAATGCAATTATGAATGTTTATAAACATACTTAAGCACAATTTCACAATAAGACTTCGATTAGGCTTCATATCTAGAAACTCAGCAAAAAGTTAACAATTAAGCATATACGAAGTCCAATTAGATCAACGACAAGGTATTCAAGATATAGAAATAATCGACAGATCAAATACCCCCACACTTAGCCTTTTGTACTCTTGGGCAAAAATATATAATCAAGCACATGTGTCTCAATAGGCAATGAAAGTATAGAATAATGAGTAAAGACCTACATCTCTTTGTCTTTCCAAGGAATCTAAACAATCAGGAATTTTCTCCTTCAATAATCCAAATTAGCAGGTGAAGTCAATCAAATATCAGGGTTAAATCAACATGATAAGTCCTCACTGGTATACTCTTCCACTCACGTGTCTTGGGCTTATGTTTACTCTCAACCTACTCATGAAAACATGTCTTACCATAAGCTTGGCAAGCCTCTACTTCTCTACCACATAAGCCACACGTACACAAAGGTCAAAAAGTCTTTATTTAAGTTGTAATGAGGTCAGAGTCAAGGTAGGATACATCAAGGATAAACAAAGTTAAACTATAAGCATTAGAAGAGCAAATAGGAATATATTCAATCATTATAATAAAAGTCATCCAAGCACTCTTCAACCTCAATTTTCTTTTTGCATCTTTTCCTTTTTCTTGCCTTTTCTCCATACAACAGTCAAATTTTTTTCTTTTCTTCTTCATTTCTTTCTTTCTCACTTTTGAGCTCTTTTTTTTTTTGTTCATCACATCCAAGCATCTTTTTTTTTTGCTAATATTCATTTTTTATATGCATACATAGCTAGGCAAACATATTGTTAAATCCGCCACACTTATTCAAGACCAATTCCCAACACAAGTACTAAGCTCTTCTACTCCCTAAGGTAGGGTAGCGTAATGGTTTTTCGTTTTTAGGCTTGTATTGAGCTGTAAATGAAGAAAAAGTCAATTAGGCTCAAAGGGGATAAACAATAGATAAAATACAAGGACGACTGTTTAGTCAGTAGTTATTTGAAAGAAATGCTTTTTTCATTTCAAATGTGCACAATGATCATTTGCAGCTTAAAAGAGAGTCAAGACAAGTTCTGAAAAACACATAATCATGAATGGAATCACACAACAAAGAACCAAAATGGCCTAAAATTAGCCATTCAAATCAAGGCCCAAAATCTCACTTAGGTTTCAACTTATCATTTTTGAATTAACCTTTCAATTTTTCAAAACCATACTCAGCAAATTTGAATTAAAGAAAATCCACTCCTTCATGCTTAAAAACTTATCAAATTAGATAAAAAAAAAGTTTTAATCATTTACTCACCATTCAAATCACTTTAAAAAATCATTGGAACAATATTCACTAGATATGCAATTAAGAACATGACCCCCCCACACTTAAACCATACATTGTCCCTAATATCAACGCATACACATAAATAAATCAGAGAAAATCAGTAGTGCATATCAAAAATAGTAAGAAATCAGATCCATAACTATTAATCAAAATCTGCAGTCCAAACAAGGATCCGATACAATGCCAAAATATCTATATAAAATCAAATCAAAATCCCAAAAGAACAAAGGTTCAAAATACAAGGGAAATACATCAAGATGGGGGAGGGGGAAAAGGCAATCTCTGAAGCAAAGCATCTAATTTGCTGTTGATGTTATCCATCCTCCGAGTAGTGAGTCCTCTAATGCTTAGAATTGGTCATCTAATCACTGGAATAGAGTGGCATGATCCAACTCCAAATGATCAAGACGGTCCAAGACATCATCATAAGAAGCAGCTCGAGAAGATGATGGACTTTCCTCCGCTACAAACTAAGAAGCATACTTTGGGGGTGTAGGAACTGCCTCATGCTCCTGGGGCTCAGGTAGCAAAGCTCTTCTGGGTAAGACCTCACCATCAACTCCAACTAAAAGTAAGGCACCATTCTGGTTCACACATAAGCCCATGGGTACTAGAATGGTCCCATCAACAGCACTAGGACCCCTTACAGGGTCCTCCTCTAGCAACAAATCCAGATCAAGTCCGCAATGCTCTGCAATAACAGTGATGTAACCTCCCAGCAAAATTCATCCAGGTCTAGTGGACCCGACATGCTTGGAATGGTTACACAGCCAGTAACCACCATTTACAGGTTCCCCAGTGACCATATAATGAAGGAAAAATAATTCAAGCCTATTAAGGATTCTTTAGCTTTCCCTCTAGCACAAATGGTATTGGCTAACCACTTTTGGAGGTAGTGGTGGGTAGGGGATCAGAGTTTGGAGGCCTTAGAGGATTTAGGCTCATAACGACCAGACCCGGCTATAGTCAAAGCAAACTAAACATTTTTCAGATTAAAATCACAGGGCAAACAATTGTGCCCCACAGGAAAGCCAAATATAGCACTAAACTGGTGAATGTCTAAGGTGTGGGGAGTGCCTAGAAGCTTAAAGGTGATCTCACCAGGCCACTCAGCTTGGTCACTCAAAGGGAATAGCTTACAATCAAAAGTAGAAATAAATTCGTGAGTTAAATCAACATAGGTAGGCCTACGCAAATTTACAAACTCGACTTAGCCTATTCTACCTAATAAGGCAAAGACCTCATCATACAAACCAAGAGCCTTCAAGGTGTCCCCATCCAAAAACCTAGTGGCAACTACGTCTTTCCTATCAATAGGATGAACAGGTACTTGTGGTGGAGGTACAGCATGTGGTGGAGGGGGAGGTGGGACCTTCTTCCTAGGCGTGTGCTTTACGCGCTTCTTTGGAGGCATTGAAGGTGAAAGCCAAAGAAATGGAGATTAGAGCAAGGAGAAGATGAAATATGAATATTTGGAGGTTTTTGGGTGTGGATTTGGAAGAAAAGAGAAAATGAGTGAAGGGGATGGTGGTGGTTGAGGTTTGGGGAGTACGCAATTGTGGAAAAGGATGGAGGATAGTGGAGTGGGTTACGGTGAGATGGTGATGAAGAATGGTGATGGTGATGGGTGACTGCGCAAGTATAGTGGTAGGGAGCTGATGGATGAGGATGAGAGAATGGAGATGGTGGTGGAGCTACGCAAGTGATGGGGAAAAGAAATTTGGGGGAAGGAGCTGGTGGATGAGGATGAGAGAATGGTGATGGTGGTGGAGTTGTGCAAATGATAGGAGAATTTGGGGCTGAGATTGGGAAATAAAACCCTAAGGGAGGGTTTTAATGGACTATCACGTAAACACAGGCTGTGTATTTTGACACAGTCCCCTCCGTGTAAGACTCTGAGAGAAAAAGAGACCTCTGCGCACGTAAACACGGGCCGTGTCTATGACACGGCCCCCATCGTGTTTGACTCTGGGAGAACTGGTGGCTTCTGTGCACGAAAACACAGGCCGTGTCTCATGACACACCCCCTCTATGTTTGCTTCTGTGACCAACTAGGGTCTTCTGTCATGAGAACATGGGTCGTGTTATATGATACACACCCCTTCCGTGTACTTTTCTGTGAGCAATTGGGGCTTCTGCTAGCTGGGAACATAGGGTGTGTCTTGAAACACACCCCTTATGTCTTCCTCTAACTTTGCAACTCAGAAAACAACACGAATACCCCACGGAATTATCAATTTCCAAGGTTTATCATCCACCTAAAACTCTTATAAGGACTCCACACACTCATCAAATAATCAAACAATCAAATAATGCATTCAAACACAAATCCAGCTTTCCAAAACACAAGGATTTCCAAAGATTCATGGACAATTATTCAAGAAATTCATCTAGAAAATAATAAAGAAACATAAAATAAAATGGGATAAAGAAAGCAAAACTAATTTTTTTTATGATGGGTTGCCTCACATTTAGCGTTTGGTTTATTATCCTCAGCTCGACATTGTGACACTCCTTAATGTTCTTCATAATGTGGACGGAGAATAATCATCTCTTCCACTTCTGCACTATCCGAAAGCTCATGGTAAGGCTTGAGACGGTGTCCATTGACCTTGAATGTTTTGTTAGACGCCTCATTCATGATTTCCACTGCTCTAGAGGGAAAAAAATTGTCACCACAAATGGTCCAATCTATTTAGAACGTCGTTTACCTGGAAACACATTGAGTATGGATTGGTAAAGTAGCACTCTTTGTCCTTCTGAAGTAGAGGAGAGCTCATGCAATGTTGTTACTATATCATGAATGTCCTCACTCCATGGCTCTCCTTCATCATCTCTCTTTTCTTCCTGTACATCTAAGCTGTGAGTCAATACTATATTAAGAGCATTAAAATGATTAGACTCAAAAGCTACAGAAATTAAGGAATCAAAAGCATCAAAAGAATTAATCAAACAGGCAGAGTGCACATCACTCGGGTATCGCATAGCCTCAAAAATATTGAATCTGATCAAATTCCCCATCAAATTCCATGGTCAATGTCCGTGAGAGCACATCATTTTTTGTCTGTGCAATCTTTAAGAATGGTCTCCCCAACAAAATAGGAGCGGAGTTGGGGGATTTATCCTCCTCCATGTCCAGTACATAGAAGTCTGTCGGAAATACTAATTCATTCACTTGCACCAACACATCCTCAACAACACCCTTTAGGTATGCATTAGATCTATCAGCCAATTGAATAGTAACACCAGTTTGCTCTAAAGGACCTAGACATAAAGATGCATAAATAGAATAAGGCATGAAATTTATGGATGCACCTAAATCTAGCATTGCCCTTTTAAACGTTGTGTTACCTATAGTGCATGGTATGGTGAATGTGCCAGGATCCTTACACTTTATTGAGAGCTTCTTTTTAATTACCACTGAAACATTCGCTCCCACTTGGACCTTTTCATTACTTTTTAACTTTCTTTTGTTAGTTCACAATTCCTTTAAAAACTTGGTATACTTAGGTACTTGCTTAATGGTATCTAACAAAGAAATGTTAACTTCCACTTTCCTAAAGGTCTCTAAGATCTCTTCCTTTATTTCATCATTCATTTTCTTAACCAACCTACTAGGAAATGGCGCCTTAGTGATATACTTAGGAAGGGGTTCAAAAGTACTTACCTTAGGGGTTTTAGAGTTTTGGTCCTCCTCATTTACCTCCTTAGGCTGTTGATCTTTCTCTTTAGTGACTTGTGGAGAGGATGTAGATTCATCTAACACCTTCCCACTTTGCATAGTGATAGCACTAGCATTTTCCCTCAGATTCATTATGAGCGAAGTCTCCCAAAAAGTTGGCTCTGAACCTTGTTGAGGTTTGCGGCTAACTGCCCTACTTGGTTCTGTATGTTACTGATAGCGGCCCTTGTTTCTTGTTGGAAGCTTTGTATAATGGCCTTTTGCTCCTGCTAAAATTGAATGCTACTAGTGGTCAATTGCCTCATTAACTCCTCCAGTGAAGGCCTAGGAGCTTCAGCTTGTTGTTGTCTCTGAGGGAAAGAAGCTTGCCTCTGTTAAAATCCTGGAGGTCCATAGGCTGGAGGTTGATTCTAGGGCTGATTTCCATAGCTCAAATTAGGATGATCCATCCATCCCGGATTATATGTATTCGAGTAGCAGTTGTAGTTTGTGGAAGGTCTAAAATATCCCCCTATTGCCTTTACCTCCTCGCTTATGTCCTCTTGTAGAGTAGGATACATATCAGTGGGATGTCAAGGAGAACAACAGATCCCATAAAATTTTACCAGTACTTTCCCATTATCCAATAACCGCTGAACTATGGTCGTCAATTGCGCCACTTGTTGCTGCAAACTGGCTGATTCTACCTCTTTAACTGCTCTCACTCCAGTGTTATTCCTAGTAAAGAATTGTTGAGTGTTTGCAACCATCCTTGATATCAAATTTCTAGCTTCTTGAGGAGTCTTATCAACCAAAGCTCCTCCACTAGCAGCATCAATCATGTTAGGTCCATCACTAACAATCCCTCATAGAAATACTGAATCAGAAGTTACTCACTGATTTGATGTTAAGGGCAGCTAGCACACAGTCTCTTAAACCTCTCCCAGTAGTCATGAAGTGATTCCCCATGCCTTTGTTGGATGCCGTAAATTTCTTTTTTGATGGTTGCAGCCTTTAAGACAGGGAAATATCTATCTAGGAAAGCTCAAGCCATATCCTGCCATGAATTGATGGATCCATGTGGCAAATAGTATAACCACTCCTTTGCAGAATCTTTAAGTGAGAATGAAAAAGCTCTCAGCTTGACTTGTTCTATTGGAATTCCCATTGGCTTCATGCTAGAACAAACCACATGGATTTACTTCAGATGCTTGTTGGGATCCTCCTTGGCTAATTCATTAAAAGATGACAAAAGATGGATTAGGCTGGACTTCAATTCAAATGCCTCTTCATTTTCTGGAATTTCTATGCACAGAGGCTGTTGGTCCAAGTTTGGAGCACCCAATGCCCTTAGAGTATTTTTTGCCATCACCACTTCTTCAGATGTTTCTTCAAATATTTCAAAACTTGATAGATCTATATGGCAGACATCTTCAATGTCAGCAGGTGTGAATTGAAAATTAGATGGATGGAAAGGAAACTGAGGATGTAAGTTGATTTGATCAATGTAATGCCTTAAATCCCTCACTCTCGCTTCCAATTCTTCAACGGACATAGACACCTGTAAAATCGTCAGAAAGAACTGATTAAAGTAAAAAAAATTAAAATAAAAACAGAGTGAAAAATAGGAACAAATTAATAGCGCAATTGGAAAATTAGTTCCCCGGTAACGACACCAAAATTTGGTGTGCTACGGATTGTGATTAAAAACAGTTGTCAAGTTCCACTAAAAATATAAAAACTTTACAACCAATTGTAGTTAGTAAGGGTCGATTCACAAAGAACTAATTCAATTAACACTATAACTCGATTCCCAAATTAAACTCTAAAGAACAAATAACAGTAAAAGGAGGGGTTTGTTTATTAAAACTAAGAATAGAAATTGAATCTAAAGCAACAGCAGTAAACACGATTTGATATACCAATTTAAAGACATTGGTTAAGAGGTGGAATCCACCACTAGATTTATATGATAATGCTAACCTACATATCCTTTATATCAACATGGTCAATTATGTTCTTATGTGAATGTGAGATTAACTCTCTATTTTCTTTAGGTTTTGATTAATTTAGCAACTGCTTAAATTAATCTTTAATCACTAGTTAGCTATAAAGCAACCGCTCTTATATCCATCTAACGACAGCATTAAGATTTAGAAAATCAATCACACTAAGGTCCAATCACACACCAGGACTGAATTACTTAGATCATATATCTCACTAGTCCTACCATCGCAACCACGCATAGCAATCTTAGTTTTACCACTTTCGAAAATAGCAAAGAGTATAAAAACCTTTATACCGAATTAAGAACAGAAACATATGAATAAAAATATAATTGTATTGAATATAAAGGAATATGAAGGATTTACATAATCAAAACTAGGGTTTTATCTTCCCTTAACCAAATAAGAATTTAGTCACACATGGTGAATTCAAATTCAAAAGAAAAACTAAAGAAAGCCATCATCAAGAACACAAGTGCAGAAGAAAAATTGAATATCAAATTGAATTCCAATGATCACGATTGGTTGATCTCCAATAATTCAAACTCGAATCTTCAATCTTTGATCCAACCTTTCTCTCCCAGTTCTTCAGCAGCTTGCAGTCCAGAGATCTGCCTTTTGGAACGCTAAGTATTCCTATTTATAACCCTTCAAACCTAGCTCCTCATCCAAACTTAAAATTAGTCTTGTGTCTGAGTCTGCCAGTTGAAATGCCACATAATTTAGAGTCAGAGAAGGATACGGCCCACCCCGTGTCTCAAGACTCGGTCCGTGTCTTCGGGTAACTTCAGAACTGATCCCAATTTATGATGCCAGAGAAGGACACGGCCCCCCTAGTGTCTGGTGACACGGGCCGTGTCACTTAGTTCCTTCATGTTCACCCTGATTCTTCATATATAATCTTCTCTCTTTGCTTCTAAAGGGTGATATTGATCTCCTTAACTCTTTAGCTCTCTCCTCAAGTGAATACTGAGCTTGGTTTGAATCCAATGGACTGAGACACTCAAAGATCTCTGAAAAAACATAACGCAATTATGAGTGCTTATAAACATACTTAAGCACAGTTTCACAGTAAGACTTTGATTAGGCTTCATATCTAGAAACTCAACTAAAAGTTAACAATTAAGCATATACGAAGTCAATTAGATCAAAGACAAGGTATTGAAGATATAGAAATAATCGACAGATCAGTTTGCTAGAAAGTTAAGATTGGACACCTAAAACCTTCAAGATTGTTACAACCTCTAGAAATCCTAGAATTGAAATGATAGTGTCTCAATGGACTTTGAAATGGGATTGCCAATAACCCAATCAAGGTATGATTTTATATGGTTCATTGTGGATAGACTGACTAAGTCTGCCTACTTTTTTCCAATGAGAGCTAACTACCCATTGGATAAGCTGGCTTAGTTGTATATTCAAAAGATAGTTAGATTGCATAGAGTACCCTCATAGGTGTTCCTCTAGATTTTGGGGAGCCTTGTAGACAACTTTTTGGACTAGGTTGTGTTTTAGTACAACATATCACCCACGAATAGATGGACAAACTGAGAGAACCATTCAGACCCTAGAGGATATGCTTAGGGCATGTGTTTTAGAACAGTGGGGTAGTTGGGATAGGTATCTGCCATTGGTAGAATTTGCTTACAGCAACAATTACCACACTAGCATAGGAATGACACCTTATGATGCATTTTATGACAGAAAATGTAGGTTGCCTTTGTGTTGGTATGAAGTAGGTGAGAAAACCATTCTAGGCCCAGAATTGGTATAACAAACCATAGAGCAGATAAAAATTATCAGATATAGGTTAACAACTACTCAAAGTAGGCAGAAGAATTATGCTGACTAGAGAAGGAGACCTCTAGAATTTGAAGAATGAGAACATGTGTTTCTGAGAATCACTCTTATCACTTGGATTAGCAAAATCTAAAATCTAGAAAACTGAGTCCTTAATTCCTAGGTCCTTTCCAAGTTTTGAAAAGAATTAGACTTGTTACTTATCAGATAGCCCTTCTATCCAATTTGTCAAATATTCATAACATTTTCCATGTTTCACAGCTTAGAAAATATAATCCAGATCCTTCACAAATTCTAGAAATGAATCAGTGCAGTTAAGTGATGATTTAACTTATAAAATAAAACTTGTACAGATCATGGATAAAGGAGTTAAAGAACTCAAAGGAAGATAGATTCCTTTGGTAAAAGTGGTATGGAAAAGGATAAACTCTGAGGATGCCATTTGGGAGCTGAAGTCTAGCATGAGAGGATTATCTAGAGCTTTTTACACTAGGTAACTAAATTTTGAGGACAAAGTTTTTAAAAGGAGGGAAGACTTGTAACATCCTCCCCTCCAGTGTGCTTATATAGTTGTTATAGTAGTCTTTAGACCATTGTTTGACTTGTCTGTTAGTTTACATACATGTCTGTGTTTATACGTGTATGACGATAATTGCTCAACACATAAGTTAGGCTTAAAAGTTAGCCAGAATAATTTCAAAAATTAGTAAATAATTAAGAATAGTGATTATTAATTTAAATTTATGTTATAAAATAAATAAAATGAATTTTTAGAATTTTTGGTGAATAAATAAATTAATTTAGTAATTATTAAAATAAAAATAGCTTGTAAAGTGGATTAAATAATTTATAATTATAAAAAAATATTTAATTAGTTAAATAATTAATTTAAGTAAAGATGGTAAATTTTATACTTACTTGTGAGTTAATAAAAATGCATATGAGTAAGTTTAATTAATTATAAGAGTGTATATTAGCTTATGAAAAATTTAGAATGATCATTACCTTTTAACAAATTAGCTTTCATGCAAGGAAAGTGAGTCCACCTAGCTTAAACCTTAGTGGATGGTGCTATATCATCATTTTCATTGGTTTAGAGCTTGATTTGATTTAAGCCAATAGAATTTCATGCATTTAGGTTACTTGCACATCAAGCTAACAACTCATTGGTAAGAAATAAGACCTAATGAGTATCAAATAGCTTACACTGGGTTCTAATTAATCCTAGATTTTCTAAAATACTAATGGAAGGTAGAAACAAGAGAATTGAAGATCAAAACATCACTAGGATCTTGAACCTCACTTAAATTGCCACTTGCTTACACAACTTAAGAGCTAAGTTGTTAGCTCTTCCTCCCCTCTGTTACACAACCCAAACACTCACAACACTCTTAATCCCCCCCCCCCCTCTCTCTCTCTCTCTCTCTCTCTCCCCCAAGCAATGGAAGAACACAACAATGGCTTTTGATATTCAAGTCATTGTATGAGCCCTAATAAGCCTTCAACTCACCTTGGTCTAGTTGAAGAAAGAGACTATCTCCACCTCCTCTTCCAATCGGTACCCTCAAGTCCATCATCAAATCAACTTCAACTCCTCCACCTCCTCTTCATTGCGACCAAAGGAAGCCCAAGTAGGGGCCATTGAACTCTAAACCTCTTCCTTCTCCTTTTTTCATTGATTGGATGATTGTTACATGTCTAAATTTTAGTTAGTTGATGAATATGGTGGTGGATACTTGAGGTTGCTTTTCGGGTTTATGATGGAGTGAGGGATTTTTGCACCATAACTCCTTCTTCTACCTTCCTTTTGTTGAATGATGATTATATGATGTGTTCTTGGTGGAACTTTGACAAAATTCATGGAAAATGGTTGGGGTTTAATTTGGGGTTCATAAGGGTTTGATGGAAGAATGCTTGATTTTAATTGCTTCCTACTTTTCTAATGCATATTGGCATAAATTGATGATGGAAAATGAGTTGAAATGGAATTTTGAGCCTTAGAAGGGAATTATGTCATGTTGACCAAATTTCATGATGAGCCAAAATTGCTAGCATATCTTGTTATTCAATTATTACCATGATGATAAATTGATGTTAGTTGTGTTGATGTTGTTTGGTTGTTCTTGGTCGAGACCTATACCCTTTTATCTAAGGAAATATTTGTTCTCCAATTTAAGTAATGTTGCAAAATTGATGAGCTAGTAATTTTATGAGTATTAAAAGTAATGGTTTGATAATTAAAGGATGGATTTGTCTTGTAGTTGAATTCAGCTTCATGGGAGGTTATGAAGGTCAAGGATTAACTTTGCCTCATTTTGAGCAAATAAAATGTTAATTTCCTTTTATGTGTTAATTATGTGTTTAACATGAAAACTGGAGCTTGGTTGATTAATTTGAGACTAAATAAGTGCTATTGATAATGGATGAAGCTTAGATTAAATTTTGATGGTATGCTTTGTGTTTGGGATTTGGCCAAATGCTAAGCCTCGAGCTATGCTATGAATATATATATGTTATATGTTGCTCTAATTTTCTTATGATATGCTTTCATAGATGGAATGTGTTATTGGCATGCTTATGATGTATTTGAGATGCATTGGAAAAATTATGCTACTTTAAATGTTAAAGTTGAACCTAGAAATGAATTGATATGTTATGTGCATCCTTAAGTTCTCTAAAGATTAAAAGATATTAGAAATGATTCTCGTACGGGGGGTGATTCTTACGTTACTATTCCCTTATGAAAAGCAAATTATAGGCGAGGCCAACTTTGGTTGGGATAGTGCTGCGTGACAAAGTGACTGTCACATATAGGATGAGCTCATGCCTAATAAGCAAATTATCACTAAGTGTAGGTTTAGAATGTGTAATTTGCTCCCTACTTATGATATAAAATAGGGAATTAACTTATGAAAGAGAGATAAATTAAATGAGTATTGTGAGGCATCTGCATGACTTGTGAAAGCATATGCCATTGTTTCGTAATTAAGTATTATACTATGCTAATATTCTGCCTATGTCTGCCAGTGTTCTGAGACATCTGTTTATGTTCTGCTTGCTTTCTGTGAAGCTTTTGATATTTCTATTATGTTTATGCTTGATGTTGTAAACTTTTTGTGAAGTTACTATGAATCTCTATGATTATATAATTGCTAACCTCTGCCTCAGGAATAAGAATATGTTTTTGGCTTCTGCCACTTTTTCTAAGAGTTCTTGAAAGTTTTCTGTGGATTTCTATAAATTCTCAAAGTAGTTGAAACTATCATGATGACACATGTTTGTTAGAAATACTGGGAATTCTTAAAATTCTCATATGAAGATGGTGTTTTTGACCTTCTACTAGCAACCTGTTGATGGGTGGTAGGTGTATAACCCTAACACTGACGACTTATATAGTCTACAAGAATGTTAGGTTGTATATGTGCTACTCACCCAAGGTTATCATCCTCTTCCCTCTTCTCTTATTGTGATCTGACTGATAGTTGGTTCTTTTTATGATATGCATAGGACATTTTATTTTTCATTTTGTGATGTTCTTCTTTTTTATCATTGCCTTGTATTATTTGTGTACTAGTTTGTACAAGGCTATGATATGCTTATTAGGACTTATATAGTTATGACTCATACTATGGACTGTAATATTGACTATATAAGGGTACTATACCCTTTTGACTTTACTTTGTTTTCAGTTAGATGTATGTATGGGCCTAAGGCCCAATGGGTTGATAGATAGCTGCAAGTACTTACACTTACATAAGATATTATTATATGTAATATTTTAATCCTTTTTATGCCTCTTTATGATTGTATGACAAAGTTATGAGTTGTTACCCGACTAATTGTAAGTCAGAAATTTGGTTGGGTTCTACCAAGAGGAACTCACATGTTTTAAATGAATCAATAAGTAAATGGCAAGGTAAACATAAGTTGTGATAAGCTTGATGATAAGGCTTACGGCCTTGCTCATCAAAATAAGCTAAATTTTCCCACAATAGGTTTGGGAAACAAATAAAGCTAGAATAAAAGATGGTGAAAGGATAGGCTAGCATAAAACAAGTTAAGGAGCGGGTTTAGAATTACATGTGACGTGCCTAAGCCTAGTTGTTTCAAGATAAGCCTAGATAGAGTGAAGTGGTTAGTCTTAGGGGCATTGCACATTAGCCATATGTACTTAATGTGCAGTAAAATTTGTAACAAATATAATTGCATAATTACCGTATAACTGCTGCTATGGTATATCTGTGCATTTCTCGTAGAAAAGAATATTTTGAAGCATTTGCAACGAAAGTTTTGTTACAATGCACATTCTTGGCTGTAATGTTCAACTTTGAGACTTCTTCAGATTTTAGAATGCCAGAAACTAAAAATATGAACATGAAACATCTCTCTCGAAGCTCCCTACACGACTAGAACCTTCAATTTTAGAAAATTATGACGGTTAACTAACATTCCTCTATTAGAACTAAAAAAGCTGCAGAGGTAATCAAATTAAATGGAATACAAAGTATTTGACATAACAATTATATTTGCAACAAAATAAACCTTACAGTACAGTTCTGTTCGCTAATTCGTTTATCCTTGAGCCATCATAATCGAACCAACTCGTGAATGGGTAGGTATCTCATGGATTTTTCAGATAATGGACTATCATTTGAAGGGCCGGAAGGATACTAATATTACACGAATATCAATTTAGATTCTACAAGCATCATAGTACATGCAAATTACACAACAGGCTATTCTTAAATATCCAGGTTGAACACAAGGAACTTCTTCACTCTTTGATTATTTAACAAGCAGTATTATTTAATTAGATTGAACCATCCATAGATTTGATAAACATGACCACATAAAGAGGCTAATTGTGCCTGAACGTCTCTGCTTTTGGTCCTTTCAGAGCTTGGCAATCAGACCATTCTGAATAGGCTTGGCAGGCATCCCATTCTCCTTATCATCCAAATCACTTGGGCTTGGGGGAACATCTACCGCTGGCGAGCAATGGAAAAACCCATGTGGCTGCATCATGAATTGTATATGTACACAAAATTAGTATCATTTCTGTTTACAAGTAAACACCTTTATTTCATAGGTAATACTGAATACTCCTCCCAAACACCTGTGCCTAATTTTCTAATGTAGCATGGTTTACCAAATTTGAAGACAAACTTCAATTCAGATGTTGTATGAGCACATAAATTTGTATACTTGAGTGCAAAGTGTTTCAATATGAATCTCAATTGAAATTTGCACAGAAAGAAAGGGAAAGACATAAGCTAATGGTGAATGGAATACCATAAGCATAAAACCAATCCGATCCACGGGCATAACAGGCCAGTCTTCCAATCGAGGAATGTGTGTCACTCCAAATATGTACCTGGAACATTTCCATGAAATAAGATGACATGTGCAAAGAATAAATAACCACAACTAAAGGACTAAGACAACAATCATCAGTCATTAATATCAGAAGCCAACGACCTCAGCTACTTATGATAAGCTCCACTGCATATTCAAGTATGAAATGGAAAAGTGCACCGGAGGAGCAGCATGATTAAAGCAAGTGTATACTAAGAATATGTGCACAATATATTATCATTATATCATCTCTCTGAGAGAATCGACTGAACTAACCAAAGAACTATATCAGCTTCCTCCAGTGGTCGATTTTGCTTAACCCAAGTAGCCAAACCCTCTCCAACACGTGGATTTTGATTAGGGAACTCTCCTCCAGGATACATTTCATCGTGTGCATAAGGAGTAACCCAAAGATTGTGCTTCAAGAAAGGTGCTCTTCTCAGAAACTTGGCCTCTGAACCAGCAAAAGGTAAACAATTTGAACCAGGTACTAGCTTGTAACCAGTTAGATGCCCAGTTCGGTTCACAGTCCTTGTGTTCCTAACCTAAAACAGAAACTGTACTTAAGCAACTCTGGGCGGAAGCTATTAAAAGAGTGTTTTCAAACAAGTGAATAATCTTAACGATAAAAACTATAGCAGATACAGTGAATATGCCTGTAGGAAATATGCACTGGAAAATTTGAAAACAGAGAAAGTAGAAGAAAGAGATGATGAAGTAGCTAAACATAAATTAAATACATTCTTGTGTCAATACAGATTCATGATTTTCAAAAAATAAGAACAAAAATTAAGGCTCCAGGATCAACAACCAGAATAGATATAGATCTACAAGGAAAATTCGGTCCACTTAATTGCCTACAGTTTCTCAACAATATAGTATGGGGCCCACAATGCTAGTAGCTTGCAATCTTAAATCAATGACTACCAGAATCATGCAATCTCACAATGAAAACCTTCAATCATCAATTTTTTTCGATTTATGTTGATAAATATAACATATATCCATTGCATAAACACTAAGCAACATCCTTCATAACTTACAGAAAGGAAGAAGGATAAAAACAGCAGCCAAATTTGAAATTTTCAGATTATCCCTGCTACCACAATATCTGCAGTGGACAGTGACAGAGGGCAGAAATATTCACCCAGGGAAAAATTTAACTTCTGTTTTTGTTTCTTTTCTTCTTTTTTCTTTTTTTTTTTTAGATTAAAAAGTGGAAAGAACTTACAATCCAATGACGAGCAGATAAAGGGTCACAATCACGCATTGCTTCCAATTCTGATTTAAGCAGCTTTTCCTCAGCATAAAATGCATTGTTGTGAACATTATTCTTTCCTGGCTCTTCAACTTTGACATCCACCTCAACAACCTGGGCAGAGAGAGGGAGGATATCTGTTTATACTTTGTCATTGTTTATGAACACAACGGCAATGAATTTTCTAGCTTGATGGTTGATGAGAAAGACGTTTATATCATAAAGGAACGATAGAATGAACTACTAGGTCATAAAACCAGAAGTTCAAGATGGGAAATCAACAGGTAAAAAGAAACCTAATAAAGCTATGGGTGGCAATGTCAAAGATCAGTATTTAAAACACATTATGGGAAGAGAAACTACTATGTACTCTTAATATATGATACTCTTTAAAAGAGAATTCATTTTTGACTGCTTATCTTACTGCTATAGAATGCAAGACACCTAATTGTAGACTTCATGCAATAATAATAATAATAATAATATAATAGCTCTATCATTGTGTATTATTATTATTAGGATTTAATTTTGATGCATTGACAATGTAAAAGTTTTTTACACTATCATTCAATCATACACTGCCACCTCATTAAAAATATTTGACTTTCACAATAACTATCTCAAAAGTCATGCATGCGTTAATGTATGATTGGTTGATGGTGTAAAATATTTTACACGTACAATGCATCAAGATCAAACTCTTATTATTATTATTATTATTATTTAAATTTAAGATTTGGGCCAGATGGGGGAGAAGAAAAATTTTCCTCCAGCATTGAAGACCCTGCACTCTAAAAAATAAAATTGCATTCTGACCTGATTAAATGCTTCACCAGGCTTGCAATCTACTGCCATGTCCATACGAGCAACAAAAAAGTGTTGGTGGACAGGCGCATACAATCCAGGTGCAATAGTTGTGCCATATTTTCGAGTTTCACCTGGTTGCAATGCTCCTAAGCTGAGAATTCCTGTGAGCTTGACCTCAGCTTCTATTTTTCCATCCTGTAAGAAGGAAAGCACAAATAGAGTTACAGAGACAACCAACTAGCATACTTGAAGTTTAAACATTTAAATCCACCGAAAAGCCATAATTAAATGCCTGAAGAGAGGTAGGAAAAACAATTTGGAATAACAGATGAGTAAAAGCATAAATTTCATAACCATGCAGTTAAGTTGAAATAATGAAAATGGAATATGTCTCCACAGTATAATATGATGATGCAAGCAATAATACAAATCTGCCTTTCATTCTGATTTAGTTGCTAGAATACATAGCACGACCATCCTCTTGAATCCTCCCACTACTCTCTATACAAACTTACTACCTGAGATATTTCCTTGTACGTATTTAAAGGAAAGGAAAGGAAGTATATATCACTAGGCCTCAAAACCATTAATGGTTCTACCAATATCATTAGACAGACTCACAGATAAATACATGGATAATTAACTTGCCTGATAAAAGTGCCAGAAAAACCCATACTCATAGTTAGCCACAGTGCATACAAAAGACACTGTCAGTCTTCTAGACCGTCGAACTTCAGCCAGACCTGTTCTCCAATCTTGATGCTTCCATAAAATTCCATGATCTTCTTCATGCAAGCAAACACAATTCTCAATTGTTTCAACACCTCCATAAAAGTTTGTGAAGTGTGCATCAAAGTACTTGATATAGCCTAAACAATCACAACCCTGCGATAATGATATCATGCAAAACAAGTTCAATTTCATCTACATTGAAAAAGGAGAACAAATTAAGATAAGAATGATTGGAACCTAAGCGAATGTCTTGACCTTCTTGAGAGAATGAGCATTTTTACCCAGGCCATCTTCCCCAGCATCAAAAGCATTTTTCCTATAGTGAGGATCATTTGGATCCCCATAAGGGACCACCATCTCAACAAAACTTAATCTGTGAGCCACTGGCCTCCGCCCTCGACTTCCATCAATATAGGCTACTGAATAAATAACCAAACCCTCCCTAGGAGTGAATCCAATACGAAAGTTCCACTGCAAAATGGGCAATTTGTTTTAGAAGTTCTCAGTATGGCTCATATGAATTAGTTTTGGAAAAAGTACATAGACAAACAACCACCTTCTGCCATTGAATGAAGTGCCCATTGACACGAAAACTTGGACCTTCAGGCTGAATAATCTGTAAGAGTTTCACATCACTTCGGTCAACTCCTCCCCGGGTTTCAGCAGAAGTATAATTTCTTAGTGGATCAGCAGGTGGAAGGGGGATAAGTCTACGGTCTTCAAACTCAAGAACAACCATATTTTGCATATCAACAAGTACATGGATTCCTTCAACTGGACGAGCATAGCCATTTTCCATAGGGCAGTCACTCTCAGTCCTACAAAAGATTAGTGGTTTAGCAAGTCTGCGGCTAGGAGCATCAGCTTCACTGTGATATCCAGCACACCTGTAAGTTTCGGCACCACAAGTATTAGAGAGAATAAGACATAGCTGAAATAAATTCTCATAAAATGACAACCTAATCATCTTGAAGCAGCAACTAACCAGGGATCCACCATCACAAGATCCATATCCTCAATTCCTCTCCTCTTCATTGCTTCTCGAAATGGAGGAAAGTCCTTTACAACAGCTTCACATTCAGCATACTCCACAGCATCCTGTAGGTGTAGAGTGAATAACACAAACAATGTTGGTTTGAAATTAATGGAAATAAGGACTAGGAGGTCAATATAGTAGTTGCAGTAATTATCACAATTGGGAATAGTTCTCAACACATTTATTTGGCCGCATTCATGTGCAAAAGAAAGCATTTTGGATAGGTAATGCTGAATGATGACGAATATGAATAGGGCTTCAATTTGGGAATTAAGATTTTGATTGATAATTAGGGTTTTTAATTTGGAGTTTTTTTAATCTTGTGAGTTAGGATTTTATCCTTTGTTTGGAAAGGGATATTCCTATCCCATTTTTTTCCCTGTTTTGCTATTACTTTATTTTTAGAAATTAGTTTGTGCAGAGGTCTATAAACACCCCTCTTTTTTTTGTAAATTGAGAAAGTGTTTGCTTGATAGACTTAATAATTTTCATGATTGTTCGTGTGTTTGGTTACTTGGTGGGCCTACAATGTCACCATGATTAAGTTAATAGCATGGCAAATAAAGGTCAATGATATAATTTATTTTCCCTTGCATACATTAAATTCTAAGTGAATCTATAAAGAAAGTCTCCATGCATGTTCTTTTTAGATTTGCCAATTTTATTTGTCACTGAAAGCTAACCTCACTTCACTTTTAATGGAAATTGTTAGGTATCCACCCATGACAAGGGTGTACTTTAAGAATGGTAGGAGGGAAAGCAGGGAATCTGTCCCTTGCAATCACACAATTAGAGGGAAGAGCATGAGTCAGCAAGGGAAGGAAGGGGATTCTAATTGCTACCACCTGTCCATGTGGCAAGTTGTGGATGGTTAGGTTGTTAGTGGGAGTGTAGAGAGTAATGAGGGGTAGCAAGGAGCATGTATAGCTAGTGGGAGTGGAAAGTAAAGAGGGGGCAGCAAAGAGCATTTACAGCTAGTGGGAGTTGAAAGAATAAAGAGGGTAAACAATTAGCATTTAACTAAGGGGGTTATGGCAAATGAATAAGCACTTAGTGAAGAGAATAAAAAGGGAACTGGAGGAGGGGAGAAGGCATCAGTCATTTGAGTAAAGAATTTGGGCCTTTGGGCACGGTAGAAGCAGACCCTCAAAATCCTGCAATATCTACCTTTTCTTTCTTTTTTTATTCTCTTTTTTCAGTCTATCTTTGAGATATTACAGAGGCTGACTTCTGCTGTAAGGAGTTAATCTCCATTTTTTCTTAAAGAAATCAAGGTTCCTATCAATTGGCATCAGAGCTCCCGATCTTGAAGAATCTGCAATGTCTCTATCTTTTCCATCTTTTGTTTAATTTCTATTTAGTTTACTGCCGTCTTTGAGGGCCTACAGAGGTTTTCCTCTGCTGTAAGGAGTTCATCTCCATATTTTCTGAGAGAAATTCAAGTTCCAATCAATTGGTATCAGAGCTCTCGATCTTGGGAGCCCTACGCAGTCTATAAAGAATGGAGGACAGTGTGAATCGGATGGAGAAATTGTTGGATAGATTGGAGATGCAAGATTTTGGTCATCGAAGGAGAGTGGAGATTCCATTATTTTAAGGAGAAGAAGCCTATTGGTGGTTGATCACTATTACCCAGTATTCCGATGCCACCAGTATATGCGAGACGAAAAAGCTACCTAAGGCTGTGAAGGGTCTGAGAGGTTGTGCTCTTGACTGGTGGCTCTGGTGGAAATTATGCAACCCTCAGGTGACTTGGGTAACCTTCATGAAGGCAGTGCTTAAGCGATTCCAGCCAGAGAATGATCCGAATTTACCGATCTTTGTGGAGGATGAGGAGCCAAAATTGGAACGATTGGTGTCCGAGGATGCGAGCAAAGAATTGTCTCTCGTCTAGGTAGAGCAGACAAAAGCTTATGAACCAAAACCAGAGACTGAAATAAAATTGATCCAGAGTTGGAGAAGCTGGAGTCAGAAGCTATTGAAGTAATTTCGGAATCGGAAGGTCTATACCCATTGGGGGAAGAAGCGTGAGATCCCCCTCTAACTATGGTTGTTCTATCATCGATGGTTGTCACAGGGAAAGAAATAGGTCTGCTCAATGATTGGGTGGAGAAGATCAAGACAAAAGATGAAGGTTGCAATGAGAGGGTTCCACTGTCAGAAACGGTGGGGGTGTTTGGTGCCTAGTTAAAGATGGCTTTTGAGCCTCTGCATTGCAATCTCGTAGCGGAAAAGAAGATGCGTAAGTCATTGGTGATAGATGGGGATGAGAATATGGGGTGGACATTAGAGAAAAGGGGTAGTGGTTTGGGCAATGCTGCGAGGGTGGAGTTGCTGAAATTTAGGGTATTGTAGAAGCCAAGGGAATTAGGGAAGGCCAATGGGACCCCGCTGGAAGCTCTCGTGCTTCAAGCATAACTTGGTCATTATGCTTCAAGCAACGGGATCTCGGTGGGGGTTTGTTTGCAGCCGTTACAGGACCCTTACTAAACCTTTACCTTGAGGACAAGGTGAATCTTTTTTTTTTGGGGGGGGAGTATTGATAGATATCCACCCATGACAAGGGTGAACTTTAAGAATGGTAGGAGAGAAAGCAGGGAATTTGTCCCTTGCAATCACACAGTTAGAGGGGAGAGCATGAGTCAACAAGGGAAGGAAGGGGGTTCTAATTGCTACCACCTGTCCATGTGGCAAGTTGTGGATGGTCAGGTTGTTAGTGGGAGTGTAAAGAGTAATGAGGGGCAGCAAGGAGCATTTATATCTAGTGGGAGTGAAGAGTAAAGAAGGGGCAGCAATGAGCATTTACAACTAGTGGGAGTTGAGAGAATAAAGAGGGTAAGCAATTAGCATTTAACTAAAGGAGTTATGGCAAATGAAAGGGCACTTAGTGGAGAGACTAAATAGGAAAGTAGAGGAGGAGAGAAGGCATCCAGTCATTTGAGTAAAGAACTGGGCTTTTGGGCAAGGAGGAAGCAGACACTCGAAGTTCTGCAATGTCTACCTTTTCTTTCTTTTTTTTTTATTCTCTTTTTTCAGTCTAACTCTGCCTATGCTGAACTTTGTTGCAAATCCCTACATAGCCGATCCCAAGCCCGGATAAAAGAGGAGGATTATGTTAGGCAGTCGACAGCCAACGTAAAACTTTGTCGAATCTTTATGATATGGATCAACGAAGTGATTATGTAAATACTAGGTCGTTGCCCCTAAGCAACGCGCTGTATAGCTTGAGTACAGTGTCAAATGAGCAAAAGCCGCTGCATCGCCGCCTGGGTGTAGTGAAAAATAAGCAAGGGTTCCCACATTTTCGTGAACGGGTATGGGTAAAGAAGCTAGTTCACAAGAGTAGGATGCGTTTGGGAACTTAGAATATAGGCACATTTACAGGTAAATCAATGGAACTAGTTGATACCATGATTAGGAGGAGGATTAATTTTATGTGCCTACAAGAAACTAAGTGGGTTAGAGAAAAGGCAAAGGAACTCGACACTTCGAGTTTTAAGCTTTAGTATACCGGTAAAGTAGAATCTAGAAATGGGATAGGCATAATAGTAGATAAGAATTGGAAGAATAATGTTGTGAATGTGAGAAGGCTCGGAGATAGGATCATAGCTTTGAAGTTTGTTGTGGAGCAGGAGACTTTTAATGTTATCAGTGCGTATGCACCCCAAGTAGGGTTAGACGAGCACTACAAGATAAAATTTTGGAAAGATTTAGAAAGTTTAGTTCAGGGAATATCATTAGAAGAGAAGATTTTTCTAGGAGGGGACCTAAATGGTCATGTGGGGAGCGAATCTAGGGGGTATGAGGGTTTGCATGAAGGTTATGATCTAGGAGTAGTTAATGCAGAGGACAAAGCGATTCTAGATTTTTCGGTAGCATTTGATTTTACAATAGCTAACACTTGTTTTAGGAAGCGGAAAGAATATCTTATCACATATAGAAGCGGGGGTTCTTGCTCTCAAATTGATTTATTTCTAATAAGGAAATCTAATAGAAAATTTTGCATGGATTGCAAAATGATCCCTGGAGAGAGCTTGACTACCCAATACAGGGTTTTGGTTATAGATAGAGAGCTAAGGATCAAATGGTGGCAACTAAAGGAAGGAAAACAAATGCTCTTTTAGAGGAGGATTATGGAGAAAGAGTTTTGAGAGGTACAAGGGAGTGCTAATGATATGTGAAACGAGATGGCTAAAGGGTTTAGAAAGGTAGCAAAAGAGATACTCGGTGAATCAAGAGGCTTTGGACCTAAGGATAAGGAATCTTTGTGGTTGGAAACAAGTGTACAAGATAATGTTAAGGTTAAAAGGGAATGTTTTAAAGCGTGGCACATGTGTAAAAATGATGAAAATTGAAAAAAATATAAAGCAGCTAAAAAAGATACAAAGAAGACAGTGAGCAAGGCGAAAGTTAAAGCGTTCAACAGGTTATATCAATCGTTGGGCACCAAAGACGGAGAAAGGAATATCTACTGGCTTGCTAAAAGTAGGGAAAGGAAGACTAGAGACTTGGATCAAGTGAAATGCATTAAAGATGAAGAGGGTAAAGTCTTGGTTACGGAATAAGACATCAAGGATCGATGGAAGGGTTATTTTCACAAGTTATTTAATGAGGAACATGGGACATTAGGGGACTCGGACATTCTAAACACTAGAGAGGAGGACCAAAATAAAACTTTTTATCATAGAATTTGGGAGTTTGAGGTAAAAGAAACATTGAAGAGGATGGATAATGGAAAAACGATCGGACCGGATAATATACCTATTGAGATATGGAAGTGCCTAGGAGAGACAGGTATAAGCTGGCTTACTAAGCTGTTTAACGAGATAATAAGGTCTAAGAAAATGCCAAATGAATGGAGGAGAAGCACTTTAATACCTATTTATAAGAACAAGGGAGATATACAAAACTGTGCAAATTACAGAGAGATTAAGCTCATGAGTCATACCATGAAGTTATGAGAAAGAGTAATTGAATGGAAATTAAGACAAGAGACTCATATTTCAGAGAATCAATTTGGTTTTATGCCTGGGAGGTCAACCATGGAAGCAATCTATCTTCTACGAAGATTAATGGAGAGGTATCGGAGGAATCAAAAAGACCTGCACATGGTTTTCATTGATTTGGAAAAAGCTTACGATAGGGTACCGAGAGAGGTCTTGTGGAAGGCTTTGGAGAAAAAAGAAATTCGTATCGCCCATATTCGAGCAATCCAAGATATGTATGATGGGGCTAAAACTAGTGTGAGAATACAAGATGAGGTCACAGAAGATTTCCCTATAACTATAGGACTGCACCAAGGGTCAACTTTGAGTCCATATCTTTTTACCTTGGTCTTGGATGTGCTTACTGCGCATATCCAAAAGCCGGTGCCACAATGCATGCTTTTTGTAAATGATATAGTCTTAGTTGGAGAGTCGAGAGAGGAAACAAATGAGAAGCTAGAGTTATGGAGACGAGCTTTGGAAGAACATAACTTTCGTCTAAGCAGGAGTAAAACGAAATAAATGAAATGTAAGTTCAGTAAGAGGCATGTTAATGCTAGTTTAGCAATGAAAATTGGAGATCATACCATACCACAAGTCACACAATTTAGGTATCTTGGATCTATCATACAAAATGATGGAGAGATAGAGAGAGATGTAAACCATAGGATTCAAGCTGGATAGATGAAATGGAGGAGTGCTTCAGGAGTTATTTGTGATAGAAAAATGTCTCTCAAGCTTAAGGGTAAATTTTACCGCACAGCTATAAGGCTCGCAATGTTGTATGGTACTGAATGTTAGGCAGTAAAAAGCCAACATGAGCATAAGATCAGTGTTGCGGAGATGAAGATGTTGCGCTGGATGTGTGGCCATACAAGACAAGATAGGATTAGGAATGAATGCATTAGAGAGAAAGTAGGGATAACACTTGTTGTGGAAAAGATGGGAGAATCTCGCCTTAGGTGGTTTGGACATGTAAGAAGAAAACCCTTAGAAGCCCCTGTAAGAAGAGTAGATCAGGTGGAGAATAGTTCAATAACTAGAAGTAGAGGAAAACTAAGAAAGACTATAGGTGAAACGATTAAAAAAGATTTAGATTTGAATAACATTTCTGAAGACTTGGTTTATGATAGGACACAATGGCGTCGTTTGATCCATGTAACCGACCCCACCTAGTGAGAAAAGGCTTGGTTGTTATTGTTGTTGTTCTCTTTTTTCAGTCTCTCTTTGAGATATTACAGAGGCTTACTTCTGCTATAAGGATTTAATAAAGAAATCAAGGTTCCTATAAAAAATATAGTCATAATATTAAATACAAAACCTGATTGTGCCAACAACTTCTTAGGGTTGACAAAGAACAATCAGTATAGGCGGTGATTCCGATTCTCTAATCCCTCCATGCAAGTATTGCCAAAGCCATTTAAATTTTGCAAGGTAAACAAACTCACACCACAAAGTAATGTAAAACTAAAATAGATTAGGATTGACAAAGAACAATCAGTACAGAAGGTGATTCCAATTCTGATACGAACCTTAGGAAAACCACATCACAAAAGCTAGCCATTGTGATTGGAGAGCCCAAGGCCATATAAACCCTACACCGGAATCCCATACTTCCGATGCGGGACTCAAGTCCGATACCTTGCAATTGGATCCTAACAAATTCTATAATCCCTCCATGCAAGAATTGCCAAAGCCATTTAAATTCTGCAAGGTAAACAAACTCACACCACAAAGTAATGTAAAACTAGAATAGATTGTGCCAATGGCTTCTTAAGATAAATAATGAACCATTAGTGTTCCGTGTGACTTCCATCCTTTAAGTTCTTCATGTAAGTTTTAGAAAAGCCATTTAAATTCTGAAAGGCAAACAAGTTACAAACTTACACATAAAAAAATTGGAAAAGAAAAAGGTAAAATAATTTAGTTATCAATTAGCATGGGGATAAGGAAGATTCTACAGATCCTAATAAGTAGCACCATTTCAAGGAAGAATAAAAAATAAATAGTATGTACGTACCATTGGAGGCTGAACATCTGGAACAACTTTAGAAGAAATTACTTTGCCCCTATGGTGTCCACCTCGAGTTGCTGCATGAACTTGTGTAAGTTCAACAATCCATATGCTTGTCTCATTTGACCTTTTATTGTAAACAACAAGTCTTGCTTTCCTTGGAGGAAGTTTAGTTGGAATCACAGGTCCGCCTTTTGTCCTGGGGAGCAGTGATGGCTGGAAAGGAGGGAAGAAATATGCATCTGCTAATGCAACAACTTGCTTATCTGGTTCTACCAAGACTACTTCAACAAAGCGCATGCTATCCCTCACCTAACAAGATAATCAAAGAACTTCATCAACATGCAAACACAATCATATAGAGAGGTTATGGCCTGATAGGCAACACCTAACATGGTTTTACCATTACTTGGAAGTAAACTCAAGCAAAATTCTACACCAAAAAGACAATTATGTAATCTACCTCAGGTGTTGCGCCAGCTGCCCGAACAGTTGCTACAGCTACTGATATTTCAGCAGCAGATAGTGGGTCCAAAGGGTGGCTGGTTTGAGCTCTCACCATGACTGTGATGCCTATGCCAAAGGAAACAATTTTTACTTTTGATAAAAGAAGAAATTTCATCAGAAAGGATTAAGGATAAGTTAAACTATGGGGAGGATAAGAAATCCTCCTAAACAGAAAAGACTAAGAACAACAAAAAAAGCCAAGAAAAACAGGGCATAAAACTCAGTATGCAGCAAGGCTTCCCAATCTCTCTGCAAATCTGAGATAGCAACACCCTTGAAGCAGCCAAGAGCAGAACACCTCGGAGAAGCTAAAAGTCATTCAAATCCTGATCAAAATTAGGGGATTAAAGAAACACCCTTAAAGATATGAGTGTTCCTCTCCAGCCAGACACATTAAAGGACCGCATAAACTGAACATTGCCATATAAGGTCTATCCCATTGATCTTCAAATTGAGAATGAATATTAATCGGTTGATTATTAGAATACAAATCCCCAACATGTGAAAATCTTTCTTTATGCAATTAAAAGGAAAAATGGAAGTTCATTCAATTAAGCTCTATTGGAAGACAAGTTGAAACTTCTAATTATCCCACCACCAAGTATATGGTGAAGTTAAACAAGAACAAGACATGGAATTGATACCAAAAAAACAAAAACAAAAACAAAAACAAAAGGAAAAAGATTAAGACCCAGGATAAGGGAACATGCAGTGTGCATTTACCATGTACGCAAGTAAGAAAAGGAGTGTGCCACTCTGTTATGCAGGTGAGAGAATAGGGGGAAAATGATAGTGAAATTGAAATAAAATTTGGTGTCAGATAATTAGAATAGAGGAAGACAAGAGAATCAAATATATGGACTCAATAACATGCAGTGTGTTTATCAAGTAGTCAAACAGGTATGCAAGTAAGAAAAGAAGTGTGTAACTATGTATTGTAGCTGATAGTCAAATTTAAAACAATTTGGAGTCAGAAAATTAGCATGAAGGCTACTTTGATGTGACTAGGTTGTTTATTCTACTCCAACAATTCAAAATTCAATTGTTGTTTATTCTACTCCAACAATTCAAAGTTCAATTCTTTCCCTTCCTTCGTATCATTATATTATCAACCCAGAAGATGATTAAGGTGAAGAAACGCAACTCCAAAGTCACTACTTGAAAATTGAAATGGAAAAAAAAACCTTTGGCAGAAGCGGTCTTCGGAGGAGGATCAGGGCGGGAATCGACGGCGGAAATGAAGGTGGCGACGGAGGATCGTTGTTGGGGAGCTGCAGAAGAAGAAGTTGGGGGGTTGTTATTTTCGGCGGCGCAACAAGGCGTCGCTTTTTCCTGAGCTGTGGCCATTGTAAAGGGTTAGCGAGCTCACCGTAGTAGATTCCACTGTAATATTCAACTGACATACAGCAATGCCAGTTGTTTCCACTCTCCGCCACCGCCGCCGCCACCGCAAAAAGCTGCAATCACGGCCAAGATGGACAAGAGGTTTTTTAAAAAATAAAAAAGAAAGAAAAGCTTTCTTGAGAGAGAGAGAACGAGAAGTAGAATGAGAGAGGCTAGGGGTACTAGTGGTGGTACTTGGTAGATATAGATATAGATACAGAGCCCTTTTGAAGAGGGTAGTGAGTTATTCCTTCTCCCACGAAAGACGAAAGCGAAAAAAAGTGGACAAGTGGGGTTTGGTAAATTTCTCCATTTTTATTAATAGTTACTGCTTTGAACATCGTCGTTTATCATCCATACCAAACGCAAAAGTGGGAATGGGACAGAGAACAACGACAGGTAGGTGGAGGTGGAGGAGAGACGTCACGTCACCAAACCCGACAAGGTTGCCAAATCAGCATATCAGCCACCATTGAAGAAGACACGACAAACAAACCTAGACTGAAACGCAACACGTAACTGAAAGGTGGAATCCAGACACCAGTCCAACCGATTATTTGTAATTTTAAGTTTTATGAAGCAAGCGTATTTTCTGATATACTACGTAACTCTCATATTTTTGCGATTAAATAGGAATTTTATAAATAATTTAAAAAAATTAAATTTGTAGAGATATTTTATAGTCTTACAAAGAAAAAAAAGTTTTACCAACCTGAGATTGACTTAGTAATTGATAAATATGTAATGTGTAGATAAAAGTATAGTCATATACTTAAATCTCAATTATATTAATTTTTTAGAATTAAATCACAAAAAATATTTATTTTTATGAATTCTTTAGTTTTAACATGGATAATTTGTCTTTAATCAAATTAAAAAATTAATTAATTAAATTATACGCAAATTAACTTGATAGCATATGACAATAATATTGAAAAAAAAAGTTTTGCCAACAAGTTCTTTAAAGAAATCAAAATGGAAAGTTTGCAAAGAAAAATATAGCTTTTTCATTTTTAATGGATTTGATACTTTACTTTTCATTAAAAAAAAAACCCTTCTTATTTTGTATTCCCTAACAAGTTGCTTTTGAAACAAATTGCATTTGAAAATATAAAATGAAAATTTTTAAAAGTAAAATACTCTAACCTCTCATTTATTTGTCTGATTTTTTACATAGTCTCTTTTATATTTAAAAGCTACACAACTTTCTTAATACTTACATAAATATCCTTTGTATTTTTTAAAAATGTTACATTAAATTTAATTAAGCATAATAAACTTAACATTAACTAACAGAATTATTTGCTTGAAATGACATTTTTACCCCTTAATTTTTCCCATCAATGATATTTCTATCCTTAACTTTATCATTATTATGAGTAATACTAGTGAAATTAAGGATAAAAATATCATTTTAAAGTCATTAATGATTAACTAATGATTATATTAGTCAATTTTAAACTTATTCTGCTTAATTATATTTATGTGTAGTGTTTTACCAAAATATAGAAAATATATGTGTAAATATTAAAAGAGTTTTACGTAACTTTCAAAAATAGAGAGGATATATAATAAATCAAATAAATAAAGGAGAGGTTGGTATATTTTACTCAAATTTTATATATAGATTGTGTAATTGAACTTATACGAAGCACTTTGTTATAGGATTGGCTTTGTTTGGATTTGGGGTAAATGATGGATGAAATGGAATATAATGGTGTATATTTTTATTATTTAGGTTTTAAAAATAATGATGAAATTAAATTATATTAAATAAAACATTTTATCATATTTCCATTCTATCTCATTTTCCTTCCTCCAAATTAAAGCTATAAGATAGAATAAGATATTTACTTTATTAATTATTTTCATTCTATTTTATTAAAATATTAATCTGAATAATAGAATGAAACTTTTCTCCTTTTCATTCCATTCTACTTAACATTTAATATCCAAACAAAACAATGTTAAACACTCATGGGTTCAAGTCTTTTAACCTTTAATTTCGTTGATTTTTTAAAGATGCATGATTATTATCTTAAAAAATGAAATTTACGATGTGAAATAGAAACTACCCGAACACCACTAGCATCACCCTTTGTTATTCATAGCCTACTATCAATTTCTTCACTTTGTGATGGCGTAATGTGGACGGCAAGTTGACGTCTTTGATTGATTGTCATTGTTAGTGGCCAAGGAACAAGGTGTTTCAGCTGTTTCGGCTAATAAGAAAAAAACAAAAGGAGAAAATAAATATAGTGATTGTTGGTATCTGAATTTGTTGGACTGTCACGTATATATCAATCATTTCCAACTTGTTATTTATAACACTTATTTTATTTTTTACCAAAGTTTTAGGGATGATATCAACACTATAAGAATTTTATAAATTAGTTACTAAATTTAGTTTTTATAACTAATTCGTAACTAATTAGCTATAGATTAACTACGGATTAAAATTTCATAGCTAAATACGATATAACTATGAAATTTAGTTACGAAACAATTTTGATAGCTAATCCCTAGTAAATTAGTTACGGATTACCTACGAAATAAAAATTCCTAACTAAATTTCAAATGCAAAAGAGGAAATTTTTATCAAGCAAATTGCTACAATTTAGCTAGAAAAATTTATTTGGTAGCTAATTTGTAGCAAATTAGCTACATATTAGCTACCAAAATATTTTGTAGCAAATTAACTACGAATTAGCTACCAAATATTCCATAGCTAAATTTCAATTGTATAAAAAAATAATAATTTGACTACTCAGCTCTCTTAAATCTTATACGCGCAAATATTTTTCCAAATCTTAAATCCCTACTCCGTGCGCACCCCTCCCTCCCCCTCCCACCCTCTCACTATCTCATACTTCTCCCATTTCCAGAAATAACCAAAAATCTCAATTTCATATTCCCTCTCATTCTCTCTCTCTCTCTCTCGCCCCATCCCAAAACGAAACCAACCACCTCGCCGACCACCCACTCACAAACCGTCACCCCCTACACACAAATCGGATCCTGTGCACCACCATTTTCCACCACAAGCCCGGAACTAACCACCACCAGATGCGAACCATCGCCACGCAGACCCACGACTCCGTCTAGCCACCGCGACTCGCAGATTCATGAGCCTCGCACCAGATCCCGCACTACCGAGACCAGGACTGCGCGAATCTATGCTTTCTCATTGTTTTGAGCCTCCATCGTGCCCCCTCGCTGCTTACGGTGTCCGCTCTACAACCTCGCACTACCGTCCTCAACCGCGCGAGACCCACGCACCACGCGAGCCTGTCGCCTTCCATCGCAGCCACCCCGACTGAAGCCCAGATCTGCATCATCATCGTGAGCCACCCTCACTCTTTTTTTCCTCTTCCTTTAAAATTGTAGGATGTGCTCTAGGATGAGTTTCATTAGGATGGGGATTAAAATATTGCTGATGATTTGTGGAGTTTATGTAAATGAACTACCTAGTTAGTGATCACTGACTATGACTACTAGGATGGTTTATGGGATGCATCTTGATGAGGAAAGTTTGTTTTTCTGCTTAAAATACATGACATTGGAAATTCAAACTCTCATTGGATCCATATGAAGTTTGGTACATTTCAAGTCACTCAATTATACTCTGTTTGTGGTCTAATTAGCTCTTTTTTTTTTGTTATTTGTTAATGATAAAAGAGTAATTACTCCTTCAACCGGTAGCACGATTGTGGATATTTGGTCAGCTAATCATAAACAGATTGGTCAGTGAAGGTATTTATCTAGTAAAATTGGGAATATGGTGGTTCTGTATAGTCTTGTTTCTGGTGGATTTGTGATGATTTCATTATTGGTGATACTGGTATGTTTTTGTTTTTTTATTTTTATTTTGGTCTATCATCTTACAGACTAGAAACAAGTAGGCATGGAACTATTGTTGCTCTCATTATGTACATTAGGAACTGGCAACAAACTAAGCCCTTGGGCTTTCATTTTGTGCTTAGGAATGAAAAAGGGTGGAATGGAAGATTACTAAAAAAATGAGTAGTTATCTAGAGACTTTGGACGTACATTTTGACTTATATCTTCATGTTCCTATTTTGTTTGGTTCTACTTCGACATAACAAAGTAAAAAAGGATGGCCTGGAGTCAAGTCAAGTGTAAGAAGAGTCTTGCTTTATCTGACTTTTTAATGAAGTTGAGTATGAAGGATATTATAGGAAGTATTCCACCTTTCAATCTGCTTTCGTATGCTTCAGTTTTCTCTGTTGAAATTTGAGTGAGTTATATTTGCTGATAAGCTGATAGTGTGTTCTTTGTAATCCTTTAATTTTCTAATCTAATGATTCTCCTTCCAATCCGCATATATATTAATTGTGTGTAGATAATTTGGAAAGAAATAAGTTTTTATGAGCTCGTTGTGGAACTCTTTTAAAGTTTGTAGGGGAGGTGATATCTTATATCTTCTGGTCCACCTCCTAAATTTTTTTTCCTATTTTCTTTTATTTTTTATGTGCTTTTGGGTTAAGCTTTTTACTTTCTGGTCCAAGATAATGTGATGCTTTGTTTTTATATTTGACATTATGATAGCTTCCTATCCATATTGTATCAGGGTAAACTAAGAATTTGCTAATTCTATATGTCAATATAACTTGAGTTACTGGACACCTTTTTCCTTAATAAGATGTTTTACTTAATAGTTTGAATGCATATTTGGCATTATCATTCTTTAATAGCAAAAATTTATATGTACTATGGAAGGCTATGCACATAATGTCTCAAACCTATGAAAGCATGTCCACATAAGTGGAGGAACTTTCAGACGTTGGGTCCTTGTTCTATGGTCTCCATGATTATCATAGCTTGTTCACAGGTCTGTATTTGTCAATTATACATAATCTTCCTCTCCCACCATGTAAGGTACTATTTATTCTTTGCTTTACTGTAAAAGTTAGTAGAAAATGCTTACTTATTGGTTGAGTTTTATTTGGCAGAACAAGAATAGAAATAACCTAGAAATTAATATAGGAAATGCTTACTTTAGCTCAATTATTCAAATTCTATTGATTTTCCTATTTATTTTCATTTGTGTCAAATCTACTTACTAATTTGCATATGCCTCTTCATCCAGTTATTATCTAAGAATTTTTGTAAAATATTAGTGCAAATACTTGGTTGGATTATTAGCAGGGAAGACATAAGAAAATATGAACTTATTTGTATGAAGGTAATAGCTGCAACAACAACCAAGCTTTTTCCCACTAGGTGGGGTCGGCTACATAGATCAAACGATGCCATTGTGTCCTATCATAAACCAAGTCTTTAGATATGCTATTCAGATCTAAATCTTTTTTAATCGTTTCACCTATAATCTTTCTTGGTCTTCCTCTACTTCTAGCTATTGGGCTATTATCTACCTGATCTACTCTTCTTACAGGGGCTTCTAAGGGTCTTCTCCTTACATGTCTAAACTACCTAAGGCGAGATTCTCCCATCTTTTCCACAATAGGTGCTACCTTTACTTTCTCTCTAATGCATCCATTCCTAATCCTATCTTGTTTTGTATGGCCACACATCCAACGCAACATCCTCATCTCCGCAACACTAATCTTATGCTCTTGTTGGCTTTTTACCACCTAACATTTAGTACCATACAACATCGCGGGCCTTATAGCTGTATGGTAAAATTTACCCTTAAGCTTGAGAGACACTTTTCTATCACAAAAATCTTATGAAGGCAATAGCTGCAAATAGCAAGAAATCGTGAGTGGCTATGATGCTATTGAAGTTACATTAGTATGTTCTATTTCAAAAGAACCTTGTTCATCATGAGATTTTGCTTAGGTTCTTAGAATACAAAATGCATATATTTGATTTCTTCTCGTTGCAAAATTTCTGTATATAATTGAATATCTTCATTTGTCTCTCTTCTCAGGTGAAAGCCACAGCAGAAAATGTTGATGAAGGTGTCTGAGAACTTCTTGATGCCAACTTGGTAAGGTATTCCTTATTATTTGATTTGTTGTCCTTATTTTAAATAATTATCCTTATTTCAAATAAGATCTTAACTTAAAATCATGATCATAATTATCCTTATTATTTTCTGGTTATCAATTTTTTTTCCATTTTATTTGATTTGTTTTTGTTCTCTCAAACATATCCTTTATTCTCTTTATGTGCATACAACACTCACAATATTTTTTAACATAGTCATAGATGCTTTCATTGTAATATGATTTTTAAGTTTGACACTCAAAATATAAAAATGGCTTGTCAAGGTAATTTTCATTTCCTTGTTTTTTTCTAGTGCCTTCTCTACACGAGTATTAGTCCCTGTATCCATCTTTTGTGCATGAGAGACCCCTTTGTTTCTTTACATTTCTATCATCTCAATTTCTTTATAAAATTCTATTACAACTTTGCTTCACATAATAGCACTATAATTATACAATAATATAACTCACTTATACTATAATAATACTATAAATATAATAAAGATTTTAGAATTTTATATTCTAATATATGTTGATTACAAGAAGCAGAGTTGAACCATCCAGTCCCTTTCAGAGATTTGTATGAAAGTGTGCATAAGAGAAAAAATGGAGAATATGTCACTCACCGCTCAAAAAACTTCAATTTAGGTGTTTTTAAAATTAAAACTAATCACATTTGTTAAGTTGTTGATTATTTTGATTAAGTTTTCTACATTTTTCATTGCAGGACTCTTATGATATGCATATTCATGGATCTAGCTTTGCTTCATCCTCACAGGTTGCTGGTTCCTCCAACACTGCTTCGACACAAGAAGCCATAAAGGAAGCTGTTAATGAAGCGATGACTTCCTTTGTCCAAACGCAGTTGGTGTCTATTGTCCAGACGCAGTTGCCGTTTGTGTTGGAGCCTATCTTAAGGATTGTTAGCTCCCAAGCAGGAAGGGCTGTGTTGCAGGCACCATCACAAGGCGACGTAGTTGGGGAGGATCATGCAGTTGATGATGATGGGGCTAACTTGGATTGATTAGTTGTGTTTATTAATGATGGAATTAACTTGTATTGAACTATTTGTATTAATTAACTTGGATTAGTTATGCTTTCTTTGTAGAACATGTTTTGAATTTATTAATACAATTATGATATTTTGTTGTTTTACACAATTATTTGTTGGATTTTTCTGTTTGGGTGAAAATATTTATACAGGTATAATTTTAAAATACACTAATTATCATTATAAAATTAATTTGGATTAGCTTTAGAATAGTTAGAGAATAGCTACGGAATTGTTAGAGATTTTAGCTAGGGAATAGCTACGGAATTGCTACAAATTTTAGTTAAGAAATTGCTACAGAATTGCTACGAATTTAGAAACAAAATAGCTATGAATTTGCTACAAACTTGCTATGGAAATTAGCTACGAATTTCACTACAGAATATTTCGTAGCTAATTAGCTATGAAAATGAAGAAAATTCTAAACAAAAACTAGCTACGGATTAGCTACAGATTACCTACGAAAATTTAAAAAGTAGCTACGGATTAGCTACGAAATTTTTTGGTAGCTAATTAGCTATCAAAAATTGACTACGGATTAGCTAAGGATTAGCTACGGATTTTTTCATAGCTAATCGGTTAAATTCTTGTAGATGTAGTGCAACTAAATAGTCTTCAATTAAAATAATTTTTTAACAAAATCAATCTTTATTGAAACATTTTATAGATAAAATGTATAACATCTTCCCTAAACTAATAGTTTTTATTATTGTTATAGAAGTTCAATAATACTTGTGTGAGTTACATGATAATTCTGGTGATTTTTTGAATTAGTTTAAACATAATGTTGTAGCACAAAAAGTGAAAAATAGTTCATATTAACCTAGAACTTAGCATAAATGGCTTAGATGATGGAAATAAATATGAAATTTTTATTTTTAGATCACAGATAATTAGAATGAGTTGTGATAAATTTTGGATAATTAACTAAGCTAGTTTGACATTTTTAATAATATAGGATAAGTGTTTAAAGGTCAAATTAAATAAGAAAGTAACTCAAAAAATTATGAGATTTTGTGGAGATGTCAAGTAGAGGATAAAGAATATTTTAGAAATGAATACAGGTTAAGGCAGATACTTGTAAGCCTATTAGCTTAATTCCTTCAGTTTAACTCAATTTAAGGAAAAGTAATAGAGCTTAAGTGACAATTAATGGTGTATAGAAAGTTATTGAATAATGAGTATAAGGACTAAATGAAGTCCTAAAATTTTCTATAATACTTATGAAAGTTAGAAAATTCGATTATAGAAGATCAAAGTATTCATAAGAGATACAACACTTCCATTAAGTTATGAAAGTCAGATGATCGTATCCTATTTTTCCTTCCATCGTCTTTGACTTTCCTTTCTATTCATTTCTATTTTTTACCTCCATTCATATGTAACTACTGCAGCAGAAAGATAAGGGAGAAAGAAAAGCAAGAAAAAAGAAAGGAAAGAAAGGAAACGAATAAGGAAGAAAACAAGGAAGAACAAGAAGAAAAGGAATAAAACTCCAATCACAAAGGAATGTAGGTAGGGGTTATGTACAACTTTTCCTAACTTTAACTCCTTCTTGTTTTCTCAAACATGTGGGGAATGGAATAGATGAGTATTTCTTAGGAACTCTATGATGAGTAAGTTATGCATAAGCATATATGTAGATTGATGAGATTTAAGTATGGATTTATATGCACACAACCATTTGAGTTTGAGATTGATGTTATATATTGATTACTATGATATGGATTCTTATTGGTTTTCCACTTGGATTTTAGTATGAATATGTGTGTATGTTGAGTTTTGATGATATGTTAATGGAAGAATGAAAGTTACTGATGTTTAGTGATGTTTCTGGTGCAAGTTCATGGGTACTAATCGATTGGACCAAGAAGGCTAATCGATTAGGCACTTCTAGAATGCAATTTTGTGTGTGCTAATCAATTAGATTGGGGGTGTTAATCAATTAGGCTTTTCTAGAATTACTAAGTTTTAAGTTCTAATCGATTAGACTGAAAGTGCTAATCGATTAGACACTTCCAAAGTGTCATGATTTTAGGTGCTAATTGATTAGCAGAGTGAGCTAATCGATTAGCAGAACATAAAATAGAATTCCATATGGTATCATATGAATCAATTTGAGTGAGAACTTTAATTAAGGTAACTTATTATAAATGTGCACTTATTGACTTAGAGAAATGATGATTTTGTGCACAGAGTTTCTTTGAGAATGGTGATTTTGTGCATTTAGTTACTTGTGGAGTAACCATCTTGTGCACTTAGTATATGATGAATTGATGATATTGTGCACTTAGTTCACTTGTGCATGTAATTAGTATAATTGAAATGTACACTTGCTATGATTATAAGGTGTACTAGAAATGTATTACTCCATTGAAATATTAAAGTTGAGCTAGTATGAAATGATGAATTGAGATTGCTCCTTTAAATTATTGAAGTTGAGCTAGTATTTGAATTTAAATGATAAGTGCTCATGGAATAAAAGATATTGGACATTTTTCCTTGAAAAGGGGAGGGAAATTATCCTTAGTTGTTATTCCCTTATGATGGGTAACCCTCTAATTGAATAATCAATTTATGGCATAGTGAATTTTGGAAATGATTATGTATGGGGGGTGGAGATCTGAAATTCTAGTTATGAATCATGGAAATGATCCTTGATGTGGATTATAAGTTATAAACTCAAGTGCAAGTTGTTTCAAGTAACAAATTATCAGGAATCCGAAGTCGATCTATAAGGAATTGATGAAGAAAAATTCTTTGAGGTAAGGAAAAGATTTTGTCACAATAATAAAGATAATAAAACTTGGTCACAAATAAAAAGGATTTACTTGGGTTAGAAGATCCACTCTTGGTAAGTAAATTAAGGATAAGATTAATTCTTTTTATAACTCAATTAGAATCCACACATAATGGAGGTTCCAATCAAAAAATACAACATTCAACGTTTATTTAAGATTATATATATATAATTATATTATGGTTCCTTTAATTATCCATTATCACTACCACTTATAAACGGGCTTAAGCATTCATTGTGCCAATATCTTGTTTACAACAAATCAAGACCTCCACTTTACAAGAAGAGTTTCTAAAATTATTGGAAACAAAATACAATACATATAATGATCATTTGATAATATATCATTTAAGTACAAAAAAGAGATTAATCTAACCTTATTTCATTACCAAGAACTTCACTCTTTCACCCAAGTAAAATGAAAATTAGTTACTCATAGACAAGAGGAAAGAAAGAGAGAAGAAGAAAAAGATGATGAACATAACTTCTATTTAGAATAAAAGAAAACTACCATAAAAGAAACAATTAATACACAAGCATGATATTGATATTTAAGCTAACCCCTCCAAATGATCAGTCATTACTTCCTTTTATAGAGCTTGAGGAGTACAAAATGACAAGGGGCTAATTAATGAGTGAGTGGATGAGTGGGTGAATGAGTGGAAAATGTCAAATAGTAGTTTGAAGAGTGGAAAATTATTGAGATTCTTTATCTCTGAAATTATTCAGTGATGAACTTATGGCATGCGTCAGATTCTGACCAAGTGGTTTTCATAAGAGTTGTAGGATTTTGTCTTATATTTCCAATGCCACCAGTTTCAGTCCAAAATCATTTTTATAGCTCGAGATATGGCTTAATCACTGCACACTATTAGGCCCAGCTATAGCTCCTCTATTTTGACTTCCAAGCCCAATATGACCTCCAAGCCATCCGAATGGACTCTTGTATTCTTCATAAAAGTTGTAGATATGGGTCTTAGCTTTCAAATAGAACTAGCTTAGGGTTAACTGAACTCCTATAAGATATGGTCAAATAAGTGCATAGAGGTCAAACTGCCAGGATCAACACTTTAAATTTTGCTTCAACTCCAATTTAAATTATCTAAACATATGATTGGGATCTTGAGATCTTCATGAAAGTTGTAGAGAATTGTCTTAGATTTCCAACAAGACTAGAAGCATATCAATTAGATAATTGTAACTCAAATTATAGTTAGTTTACTAAAAAATGCAATCACTTAAATTAAGGACAATTCAAGTAATAATTTCTTCAATGATCCAATTAAGCTCAATTTCATAAAATGTGACAAAACCAACTTAATTAAGCCAAATTGAATCTTAAAAAGCCAAGTGAGAGGATTATAAAATGAATAAATTATATTACTATCAAATTCTCCCACACTTGACTTTTGCACTCCCAGGTAAAACATATGAGACCAAAACTAGTGAATAAGGAAAAACAACATAAACTCAAAAACTAAAAAAAAAATCTAAAAGACTCAATAATATTAAATAATGAAGAGTAACTAAAGATTCAAGGGATCAAAACATTTATGAGGTAACATTTTTTCACATATCAAACCAACAAATAAGGAAATTTAATTAAAAAGCATGAGTGAAGAATGATAGATCTTTATAGGATTCACTCTCAATCCCTCAAGTGTTAAAAAATATAGGTATTTTACTCAATTTAACCCATGAAAAATTGCACTACCATAAACTTGCTTATCTTCTACTTCTCCACTACTCAGAACACATGCACACACAAATTATGAGGACTTTATTCAAGGTTGTAATGGGGTCAAGGTAAAGAAGGAGATAATATGGATATGACAAGTTAAATACCAAATAGAATAAAAAAGCGTGAGAGCTCAATTCAATTAACAAACATGAAATTTCATCCCAACTCCACCTAAAACAAATTCCCTTTACATATTCTTTTCCCTTCCTTTATTGCCTTGTTGGCCCTTCTTTACATATTTGTTTTTTTATTTTTTTTTACAAGATGAACATAATATATACATTTTTTTAATTAAATATTTTTTTTCACCAACTATTCTATACACACACCCCCACACTTGTTCAAGAACTCATCCAATGATAAAGCTAATATTCTCTTATTTTCTAAGGCCGGGTAAGAACATGATTTTTAATTTAAGGCACATAATGAGCTCGAAATAAAGAATGGTCAAATAAGCTCAAAGGGGTTAAGCAAGGGGAAATAAGCCATTTCCAATGCCTTATGTTGGCAGGAATCAAAGAATTTTCAATAAGTCATAAGAGTGCTTGATATCATGTTGAGACAATATGCTGCTGAGCAAGGCTCCTATTTGTGCGCCAATCATTCTTAGCTATTTGGTTAAAGTAGCTATTACAAGAAAGATGCCTCAATCATGTTTATGTATGCATATGAAAATGTAGTCTCAAAAAGAATCAAAACAAGTTCTAGAGTAATAATTCCATGAGTGAAAATCACACAAGAAAGAAGAGAATGGTACAAATGTTCAATCAATTCATCAATAGGATCAAAATCTCACAAGACATATTTCTATCATTCTCAGTCCACCAATTCAACATCCATAACTAAGCATGTGATTTTTAAGAAAGAAGACAATTTACTCAATCATGCTATGTTCTCTGAATTTGAATTGCTACTTCCACACAACATACTTATTAATTATCTACCTAATTACTCTTTACTCTGCCACTAATTTTGATGCATCTCAAGAGTAAATTTATCTCAAGGATATAATTTACTCTTTACTCTGTCATCCTTAATTACTTTTGTTATTAAAAAATTACTGACAAGCATATTAATAAACACACTTCTTTTTTTAATTTATTTTTTTATTGATTTTTTATTTTTTTCACACAACCATCCTTTCCCCAACTAGAATACAACATTGTCCTTAATGTCAAAACATAGATAGGAAAAGGATAGAAGATATTACCTGTTGAGTGGTTACTGAGAAGAGAAACTTTCACAAATTTAAACAGAAACAAAGTATGATGCATAAAACCAAAGGTAAAGGAAAGTTATAGATGAAGAGTCAGATCACATTCATGTTCCTTGCTACCTCCCTTGCTGCTTCCTTCTGACCAATCTATCTGAGTTATTACTGGTTCAGGTTCATAAACAAAAGTTTATAATTTATCAATTAATTCATCAACAGTTGAAGCAAATATAAGGAGTCGTCTTACCGAAGATGTGATAAAGTTCTGCTCCATAACATGGTCAATAAAAGATAACAAATTATTAAAGAAATTATTAACATTCAACAAACCTATGAGTTTATGATGGATGTTCAGTTGAGCCCAAGAGATATTTTGAAAAACTTCTTCTAAAGTACTAAAACCACCTGGTAAGACAATGAATGCATAAGAATTTTCAAGCATTGTCCTCATTCGTCCATACATAGATGATACTTGAAGTTCCAGCCCAATTGTCTTTCCAATGATGTTCCTTCGAGTTAAAGGTTCAAGAATGACACCTAAAACTTGACCACCTCTTAGATGTGCAGAAAGTGATACAGCCCTCATTAACCCAATGCTACCTCCCCCATATACTACACAAATGTTCCTCGCAGCAAGTGTTCTACCAACAGTGCTTGCTGCGTTTACAAACTCTAAATCCTTCCCATAACTTGTCCCACAAAATACACAGATATTGGTAAGTCTATGAACAAAAGAATAAGCTCCCTCCATATCTACACTCACATTCCCTTTGAATGATTATGAGTTAGAGGAAAGTGAAAAAAATAAAGTGTTTAAATAGGAAAGAGAATAGAAAAAGTAATGATAGCACCTATATGGGTAGGTCAGCTGTTATAAAAAAAGTTTGAAATTAAGAAACTTTTTTTATTTTTTTAGTTATTTTTTATTTTATTTTTTTTAACTTCAAGAAAACCATTAGGGTAAAGAAGTCTAGAAACCCTGAAGGACCCCGCTTAAAGGATAGTCTTTCTAAAACCAAAATACAACAAAATCATACAAGATAAAATTATAATAACAAATGGTGGCATATCTTTGAATTACGTGTCACCATTGCAATAAATACTCACTCCTATTTATTTGAAGAAAAGAAAAAGAGAATAAAGAAACCATCGTGGGTTTCCATCCTGGGTCTGGAACCTGGAGAGCTCACACTTGGGTTCGTAACATCAACAAAGATACTAAAATTTGAAACCCACAAGGTCAAGATCCAGAACGCCCCACCCCATGGCGCTAAGAGCCCCTTCTAATAAAAGAGAGGATCAAGCTCAAATGCCTCATACGCTTTGGCAGCCGCAGGTTACTTCTCACTAATAATCAGAGTGGGACGCTTCTACCTATCTATCAACTCTACAGTGCTTAGATGGTGAACATTGGGTTGTGGAGTGTGGCTCTTTACAGAGCATGGTACACGAATCTTTTTTAAGGACCGGCGTGCGAAGGTCCAACCGAGTTAATGACGAGTCTGCCACTGGTAGGGGCTCCACACTTAATTAAGAGCATGGTACTCTTTCGATCGCCCTTTTTTTAGGAGATGTACAAGATACTATATACATGTTATTGTGATTGTCGCTCACATCTTCCTTTGGTTTTACATTCAGTAACGACTTAAATGCCTTCTATGAGTCGAGGATAAGCTTCCCATCTAATTTTCTTATAAATTGGCAAACAAGGTCTTTTTGAGTCAAATTCCCTAGACTGTAACGCTCTTGCTCGTCCCTAAAAATTCCACAAATTAATAAGTTCACGGTGCACAACTCCACAAGAATGCGTCTCAAGAGTCAATAAGATATCATCTAATGACTTCTTGCTTAGTCCATTCTTAATGAAGAATATTTTATCTTCTTTGTTTGTGGAAACCATCCCTAAAGAACGATATCGCTTGTTACAATTCCATCGTGCACACTTGTGACAAACTTGCATTCTTTTCGCTCTTCTCCTTTTAGAATATGAACTTTTATCGAGACCTGGCATGTATGGGACAAATGAATTTGAAGATTCACCATCTAAACGAACCTTTGCTTCGATTATCCAGTGTATATCTTATGGGATGCCCTTGTACATTAATAGTCCCAGTCTTTCACACCTAACTTTGTAAATTTTTATTAGAGCATTTTGAGGAAGAGAAGGAAAATGTTTTCTTAAATTCGAGAGAATGAAATCCATTTCAAAGGAGAAGGAATCAGTTATTATGGGAAAATAAAAAATAAACTGACTTGAGAGTCACGGAGTACCATTATCCACAAATTAACTGGGGACACAAAGAACTGCAAAAAGAAAGTAACAAAATTAAAATAAATTTTACTCATAACATGGATTAGAAAAGGGAGATGAATTCTACCTCAATAACTTGGTTTTCTAGAAATGGTTTGAGTCTTTATCCATTGACTTTTAAAACATTACCATTCCTAAGATTCTCAATGTCTATGGCCCCATAAGGATACACATGTTTGACAATAAAAGGGCCAGTCCACCTAGATCTCAATTTTTCATGGGAATAGGTGAAGATGAGAATTATAAAGTAGAACTTTTCGACCAATTTCAAAAGATTTTCTCAAAATTGATTTGTTATGAAAAACTTTTGTTCTATCTTTATAAATTTTTGAATTTTCATATGCCTTATTTCTCAATTCCTCAAGTTCATTTAATTACAATTTGCGTATTTTGTAAGCATCATCAAGATTTAAATTGAAAGTTTTAATAGCCCAAAATGCTTTATACTCCAGTTCTACAGGTAAATGACAAGGTTTTCCATAGACTAACTGATAGGGTGACATTCCTAAAGATGTTTTGAAAGCAGTACGGTAAGCACAAAGTGCATCATTTAGTCTTAAAGATCAATCTTTACAATTTGGGTTAACCATTTTTTTCAAAATTTGTTTAATTTTCCTATTTGCTAATTCTACTTATCCACCTGTCTGAGGGTGATAAGGGGTGGCAATTTTGTGGGTAATACCATATTTCTTCATTAAAGATTCAAATGGTTTATTACAAAAATGTGTTCCCCCATCATGATAGCTCGAGGGATTCCAAATCGACTCAAGACATTTTCTTTTAAAAATTTAAGAACAGATTTATGGTCATTATGTTGACATGGAATCGCCTCAATCCATTTTGAGACATAATCAACTGCAAGCAAATTATACACAAATCCAAATGATGATGGAAATGGACCCATAAAATCAATTCCCCAATAATCAAAAATTTCAATAACAAGGATAGGATTCAGAGGCATCATATTTCTTTTAGAAATAGACCCCACTTTTTGACTATTTTCGCAACTTTTGCAAAAATTATAGCTATCCTTAAATAAAATGGGCCAATAAAATCAACACTACAATATTTTCACAATTATTTTCTTTGAAGAAAAGTGACCTCTATATGTTTCTGAGTGACCAAATTTAATGACACTACCTACCTCACTATCAGGCACACATCTCTGAAAGATTTGATCAGGACAATATTTGAACAAATACGGGTCATCCTAATAAAAGTTTTTCACCTCAGTCAAAAATTTTCGTCTGTCTTGGTGCGTCCATTGAGGCGGCATATTACTTGTTACAAGAAAATTGACCATGTTAGGAAACCAAGGCATAGAATTGACAGAAAATAACAATTCATCAAGAAAAGAATCATTGATAGGTGTGTTATCAAAAGATAAGCCTGTTGTAAGTCTGGACAAATGATCTGCAATAACATTTTTGGCTCTTTTCTTATCTTTTATTGTGATGTTGAATTCTTGAAGCAACAAGATCCATCGTATCAACCTAGGTTTGACATCCTACTTAGACATTAAATATCTAATGGTAGCATGATCGGTGAAAAAAATAATAAAAGAACTAATTAAATAAGCTCAAAATTTATCCAATGCAAAAATTACAACAAGTAGTTCTTTTTTAGTAATAGTGTAATTCATTTGTGCACTATTTAAAGTTCTACTTGAGTAACAAATCACATGAGGCTTACTTTCCTTTCTTTGGCCTAAAACAGCACCAACAGCAAAATCATTAGCATCATACATTAACTCAAAAAGTGAAAACCAATCAGGGGATTGCATGATAGAAGCAGATGTCAGAAGACCAATTAAATTTTCAAAAAAAAATTGGCATTCTTGAGTCCAATCAAATGGTGCATCTTTTGTCAGAAGATTACATAATGGTCTAGATATGACACTAAAGTCCTTAATGAATCTTCTATAAAATTCTACATGTCCTAAAAAGGAACAAACTTCTCTGACTGTTTTTGGGGAAGGCAAATGAGCAATTAATTCAACTTTGGCCTTATCAACTTCAATACCTTTAGAAGATATCACATGACCTAACATTATTCTTGATATAACCATGTAATGACATTTTTTCCAATTTAACACAAATCTTTTTTCTTCGCATCTTTTAAGAACTTTTTCCAAATTATCAAAGCAATTTTCAAAAGAATTTCTAAAACCTGTCAGGTCATCCATGAAAACATCTAATGCTCAATCATGTCACTGAAAATACTTAGCATGCATCTTTGAAAAGTTGTCAGAGCATTACAAAGACCGAAAAAGCATTCTTCTATATGTAAAAGTGCCAAAGGGGCACGTAAAAATGATCTTTTCTTGATCCTCTAATACAATTGGTATTTGATTATACCTTGAATAACCATCAAGAAAATAATAGTAGAGATGTCCTGCTATTCTTTCCAGAATTTGATCAAGAAATGGCAAAGGAAAATGATCTTCCCTAGTGGCTGCATTCAGTTTTCTAAAGTTAATACACATACGCCAATTGGATGAGATTCGGGTAGGTATTAATTCACCTTTTTCATTTTCAAGCATTGTTATTCTAGATTTCTTAGGCACGACTTGTGTAGGGCTTACCCACTGGCTATCAGAAATAGGGTAGGTAATTCCAACATCAAGTAATTTAATAACTTCAGCTTTAACTACCTCTATCATGTGTGGATTTAATCTTCTTTGAGGTTATTGAGATATTTTAACATTATCCTCTAAATATATTCTATGTGTACAACTTAATGGACTAATGCCTTTTATATCCTTTAATGTCCATCCAATTGCACTTTTATGCCTTTTAAGTACTTCTAACAACATACCTTCTTGTTCTCCAGTAAGAGTTGAGGAAATTACTACTGGGAAGCTTTGTTCTTCTCCCAAAAATGTGTACTTTAACCCAACAGGTAATGACTTTAGTTTCAGTGTGGGTACTTCTTCATAGGTATTATCATTCATGGATTTTAGATCTTCGAATTTTGGCTTCCATCCTTTGTATTCTATTACCTATGTACAATCAAGCAAAGAACATATTTCAGAAATATCATCATCTAATTGCATACATGAATCAAATGAATTAATTAAACAAACTTCTAATGGGTCATAAGAACTCCCATTTTGAAGATGATCATCTATAATGGCCTCAATCCCATCAGCTTCCTCCTTTTCATCATAGACTTCTTGTGGTTGCTTGCGTATGTTGAAAACATTAAGCTCTAGTATCATGTTTCCAAATGTTAGCTTCATCAATCTATTTTTACAATTTATCAAAGTATTAGATGTCGCTAAAAATAGATGACTTAAGATAATAGGAATTGACTTATAACTATTAATTAAAGGTTCAATTTCCAAGATAATAAAATTCACAGGGAATATGAATTTATCAACTTGTACTAACACATTTTTCACTATTCCTTTTAGAATTTTAATTAATCTATCAGCAAGTAGAAAAGTTACAGAAGTTAGTTTTAACTCACCCAGGTTGAGTTGCTGATAAACTGAATATGGAAGCAAATTAACACTAACACCAAGATCAAGTAAAGCTTGTTCAATTTTATGTTCTCCAATAATGCATGAAACCGTAGGAAACCAGGGTCTTTATGTTTCAAAACATTATTGCTTTGAATAATGGAGCTTACCTGTTCAGCCAAAAATGCATTCTTTTTCACATTTAATTTCTTTTTAACAGTGCATAAGTCTTTCAAAAATGTGGCATAGCAAGGAATCTGTTTGATACCATCTAACAACGGAATATTGACATTCACTTGCTTAAAAATTTCAAAAATTTCATTGTGGAGGTTTAATTTCTTTGGTTTGTTTAATGTTTGAGGAAATGGGGGTGGAGGCGAGAGCTTAGCCTCATTTTAGATAGATGGCTTATAAACCTCTTCCTTATCTTGGGGAATTGACTTATCATCTTTCTCACAAGGCTCAGGAACTTATTTTTTAACAACTTTTTCACTCCTAAGAGTTATCACTGACTTGACTTGATTTATTTGTTAGTTTTCTGAACAACCCTCATTTAGACTGTACTGACCCTTGGGATTCGATTGAGGTTGAGAAAGAAATTTTTCTTTCTCGTGAATGGTGAGAGTAGAAGTAATTTTGGCAAGAGTATCTTTTATGTCATTCATAATTTGAGTGTTTTGGTTATTAATGACCTCTTGCTTTTCTATGAATACATGCAGTATTCCTTCAAGATTTTTCCTATAAGGTGGGACATAAGGTGCATATCCTTGAGAGTTCTGAGAGTCCTGCTGTGCCTGAGGAGGTGGTGGTTGCATAAATTGCGCCTGATTATTAGTCCTCCAACTGAAGTTAGGGTGATTTCTCCATCCCAGGTTGTATGAATTTGAAAAGGAAGAAGTGAATGGCTTTTAAAATTATTCATTACATTTACTTGCTCATGTACAACTTCTTTAAAAACAAGAATTTTTGGATATTCATTTGTTGAGTGTCCTAATTTATCACAAATGTCACAAATTTCTTCATTTAGCACATATTTGATTTCTTTCAATTTTCCTAATTCTATAGCTTCAACCTTTCTAGCCAAACTAGCAAACCTAGCATTTAGATCTTCTTCTTGACTAAGATGATATTTTTCTTTACTAGCATTTGCAATGTTATATCTAATTGAATTTTCAGAAGGATTAGTACCATGCCAAGATTGAGAATTTTCAATGAAATGATTTAAATAATCAAAAGCATCTTCAAGTTCTTTATCAAGAAACTCACCATTGCACATTGTTTCTACAAATTATTTGGTTTCAGGTGTTAATCCTTCATAAAAGAAGCTTATAGTGCGCCATTTTTCAAAACCATGATGTGGGTAAGAATTTAACAAATCTTTAAAACGTTCCCAACTTTGAAAATATGCTTCATTTGAATTTTGGAAAAAAATTTGGATTTGTCTTTTCAAAGCATTGGTTTTATATGTTGGAAAATTTTTCTTTGAAAACTCACCTTGCATTTCTTACCATGTGCCAATTGATATTGGTTTCAAAGCGTTAAGCCAAGTTTTTGCTTTATCTTTCAAAGAAAAAGGAAACAATTTAAGCTTAACAATCTCTTCAGTGCAAGTTTGGTCATTAAAAGCGATACATACTTCCTCAAATTCTTTCAGATGTAAATATAGGCTTTCAGATTCTAAACCATGGAAATTAAGAAGTAAAGAAATCATACCTGGCTTAAATCTAAAATTATTAGCATTAAGTGGAAAGACAAAACATGATGGACTAGAATTTTGAGGTAGTTGCAAATATTCACGCATGGTTCGCAATGGTTGAATTTCATGTTCATCATGTACACTTTCATTTTCAGCCATTGTGTCAATTGTGTATGAGTGTGATTCAAACAAATCAATATATAAAGTATCAGGATTAATTTTAATCAAACGATCAGAATTTAAATCATGATACCAATTAAGTATAAATAAGTGACTTAAAATAAAATAAAAAATATACAAGCTAGCGAAATAAATCGACCATTAAATATTAACAAGGATGTAGTATAAATCAACTCACCAAATAAATATTAATAAGTAAAAAGTTAGTAAGCTAATAAAGTAAAAAGTTAGATAGTTAATAATTAAGTTAGTAAGTTGGTAAGTTAGAAAGTTAGATTTAAAGTGCAAAAATAAATTACAAAAAATAAAATACGAAAAATAAAGTGCAAAAATAAATTACAAAAAATAAAATACAAAAAATAAAGTACAAAAAGTAAATTTAAAACATGAAAATCGAGAGAATCGGTAAGTCGATTTTTTGCTCCGGCGAGAGAAAAGAGAAGAAGAAAGATTATTTCATTAATGATTGTAGATTATAGAGGGAGAAAGGAGAGTTTCTCTCACTAAGTTAGTAAGCAAGAAAATTAAAAGTTAGTAAGTTAGAAGAGTAGAGAAAGAATATACCAGACAATGAAGTTTACTTAAGAAAGAAAACCTCAATAAATTAAAACTTCAAATCAAGTCTCCGGCAACAGCGCCAAAAACTTGATGCAAATTATAAGTTGCAAACCCAAGTGCAAATTATTTCAAGTAATAAATTTTCGGGAGTCCGAGGTTGATCCACAGAAAATTAATGAAGAAAAATTCTTTGAGGTAAAGAAAAAATTTTGTTACAATAATAAAGGTAATAAAACTTAGTCACAAATAAAAAGGATTTACTTGGGTTAGGAAATCCACTCTTGGTAAGTAAATTAAGGACAAGATTAATTCTTTTTATTTAATTAGAATCCACGTATAATGAAAGTTCCAATCGAAAATATAACATTCAATGTTCATTTAAGATTATATATGTAATTATATTATTGTTCCTTTAATTATCTATTATCACCGTCACTTATAAATGGACTCAAGCATTCATTGTGCTAATATCTTGTCTACAACAAATCAAGACCTCCACTTTACAAGAAGGGTTTCTAAAATTATTGGAAGTAAAATACAATACATATAATGACCATTTGATAATATATCATTTAAGTACAAGAAAGAGATTAATCTAACATTATTTCATTATTAAGAACTTTACCCTTTCACCTAAGTAAAATAAAAATTAGTTACTCATAAACAAGAGAAAAGAAAGAGAGAAGAGAAAGAAGATGAACATAACTTCTATTTAGAACAAAAGAAAACTACCACAAAGGAAATAATTAATACACAAGCATGATATTGATCTCTAAGCTAACCCCCCTAAATGATCAACTATTGCTTCCTTTTATAGAGCTTGAGGAGTACAAAATGACAAGGGGCTGATTAATGAGTGAGTGGATGAGTGGGTGAATGAGTGGAAAATACCAAATAGTAGTTTGATGAGTGAAAAATTATTGAGATTCTTTATCTCCAAAATTATTCAGTACTGAACTCATGGCATGCATTAGATTCTCACCAAGTGGTCCCTATAAGAGTTGTAGGATTTTGTCTTAGCTTTCCATTGCCACCATTTTAGCCAAAAAGCATTCTTACAGCTCGAGATATGGCCTAATCACTACACACTGCTCAGGCCCAGCTACTGCTTCTCTATTCTGACTTCTAAGCCCAATATGACCTGCAAGACATCTGAATAGACTCTTATGTTCTTCATTAAAGTTGTAGATATGGGTCTTAACTTTTAAATGGCATTAGTTTGGGGTTAATTGAACTCCTATATCTCAAGATATGATCAAATAAGTGCATAGAGGTCAAGCTGCCAGGATCAGCACTCTAGATTTTACTTCAACTCTAATTTAAATTATCCAAACACGTGATTGGGATCTTGAGGTCTTCAGGAAAGTTGTATAAAATTGTCTTAGATTTCCAACAAGACTAGAAGCATATCAATCAGATAATTACAACTCAAATTATAGCTAGTTTACTGAAAAATATAATCACCCAAATTAAGGACAATTCAAGCAATAATTTCTTTAACGATCCAATTAAGCTCAGTTTCATAAAATGTGACAAAACTAACTTAATTAAGCCAAATTGAACCTTAAGAAACCAAGTGAGAGAATTATAAAATAAATAAATTATATTGCTATCAATCCTTTATGAGGAAGGTGATCATAAATTCATAGAATTTCCTCATGAGTTTCCTCATTAGCCATTACTTTCCCTTACTAGTATGATCTGGGTTACTTGGGATAGTGCTGTGTAACGAGATACTATTATAAATAGGTTGAAGTGCACTAACCTGAAAGCAGACTATCACTAAGTATATTAGTAGTGTGAGACCCAAATTCACTCCCTACCTTCAGAATATAAAATCTAGGGTTATATGAGGTGGCCCTACCTTCTAAGGTACATTGATATAGGTCATAGGAATATGCTTAGAAAGATAATAATTAAATAAGTACTAGCAAGAGAATTATATATGAATAAATCATCATGAGAATATTATTGATCATAATGTTGATATGAGAATATGAAACTATTATAGTGATTTTGAGTTGTATCTCATATCTGAAATGTTTATCATGAATGTAACCTATAATCTATTGATGATAAATGTTTATGAATTATTTAGTAATGATAATAATTGAATTTCTATCTCAAGAATATAAAGGACTTATTTTGACTTTTGCCACCTTTTTATGTTATATTTTAAACATTGATTTGATTCCCCAAAGCAGCTGAAATTATTGTGATGTCATTATATATGTTAGAATTATTGATAATTGTAGAATTATCACCTCATATATTTGTATTTGCATAATAATTCTAGGGCAAGATTCTTCTGCGAAGTAAGATAAAGGATATGGATGTGGAGTGGATAGTTTACTCGTTTTGAATAATAATTTTGTCTTTATTTTGTACAAAGAATTGTACTTAGTTTACATGTATTTGTGTCCTTAAAGGCCTAGTTTGTATATTTGGTACAATGATATATATGTTTGTATAAACGAGTACTATCAGTTATATGTATATTATTTTTCCCTCACAAGGCTCATAAATTTATATATATCATAAATATTTTATAAAGAATGTTATTAATTTAGTTGTGACGTGCCTAATCCAAATTACTATTGTATAATCCGGATATGCTTCTAGTATTAGTATTGGGACGTTACAAAATGACAATCCACTTTTATATGTTATGTTTAGGATTATTAGCAATATGTATGGCAATTTGGTTGTCACACCATATCTCCATAAGATAAGAGATCTCAACACCAATTTCCTTCATTGAATGAGATATCCACATATATTCACATGTAACTTGAGCCTTTGCCCTATACTCTCATTCAACACTAGAATAAGAAACTCCGCTTCTTACTTTTCCATAAAATGATATTATCACCAACAAAGATACAATACCCTAGTTGTTAGGGGCAATGGGTCATTATTGCTAAGAGAGGCGTTGGCCCCCTCTAAATTATTTTAAACTAATTCTTTTCATGTAGTGTTATTTTTTTTTCTAAAGATGCCCCTAAAATAGTTGTTTTCAAACTATCTAGCTCTGCCATTGCTAATTGTAGATCTCGAGTCAACTAGTGATCTTGCCCTATCTGTATCTGAGAATTCCTCCACTATACAAGGTATCTTAATCTTGATAGACAACACGACCTAGTGTTTCTTTAAGATACTTTAGAATGTGAACAACAACATCCCAATTTGTAGTTTTGGGTAATGACACAAATTGACTAACTACACTTATTGAGAAGGCAATATTTGGTCATGTCATAATGAAATTGTTCAGTTTTCACATAGCTCTCTTTTTATCTCTTTGGGTCTTCTAACAAATTTGCATCCTAATTATTCAACTTCACATTAGCTATCATAGGAATATAAGAAGGCTTACTTTCTATAAGTCTAATGTCTATTAGTAAATCTAGCACATACTTCTTTTGGGAAAGGAAAATGCCCTTTTTACTGCTATACAACTCGATCCCAAAAAAGTATTTTTGCTAGCCTAAATCTTTCATCTGAAATTGACTATGATTAAGAATGTCGATACCTAGACTATTACTATCAATTATCACACTATCATCAATATATACCAGTAAAAGATGCATCCATAACTTGTTTATCGGTACAACACCAAATGGTCATATACAATTCTCTGCAAGCCAAATTTAGTCACTGTTCTGAACCAGATTTTGGGTTAGCAGTTCAAGAGCAACCCGACTCACCAGAATAATAACCAAATATTACTACACGCTATCTTGATGAATACATCTGCATATTTATTAGGCATAAACCTTTCAAAGTATCTTTAATAGATATGAAAGCTAAGTACACCTTACATAAATAGGAAAATTAGTTAAAAGGGATCATAAAACCTAACGAATTCTAATCCTTGTGAACACCCAAATTTGTCAGGAGCATTTTGTTAAAAACAAAAAAGACAAAAAAATATTAAAAAAAGAAAAAAAAAAAAAAAAAAAATAGAAAATAGAAAAAGGAAAAAGAAAATGACCAAACTTTCATCCATGTCTCATAACCTAACCCATTGACCTATTATCCAACCCATGACCCAAATCCATCACTTCCACCCAAGTCATTTCCTTCTCATCTAAACTCTAGCAACCATCACCCTCTAAAATCTAATTTTCTTCTATAAATACCCATCACATACATACTTTTTCTACACACTCACACTTCTACCTATAGCTAACACCTTAGCCATATTATTTTTTTCACTTACGCAACCTTCATCTTCAACTTCTACCAAATACCATCTCACCCATCTTCAACCTCCACTTCACCACCATCCTTCATCAACCCTCACTACCTTTATCTTCAACCTTTAACCACACCCCACATAATAGCCTTCCCATTCACCTTCATCACCTCACCTTACCTTCATCATCACTTCATCACCATCTTCAACAACCACTCACCGGACACACCCACCCCATTACCATCCATAATCACATTCATTCATCACCACTCCACCACCAAGCACACTGTCTTCACCATCCATCACTCATTGCCACCTTGCCACTCTCCAAATCTTCACCATAAACACACATAAACATCAACCTATATCCAACACCATCCACTTAATCACGAACCCAACCATCCTTCACCAAACTTGCAAACCACGTCACCCAGTAGCCACCACTCAATCACCGTGGCCCACCACCTTAACCACAGCCCCATCACACAACCCCTAAGCTTCGAACCAGCTTCTTCAACACAACAACAACCCAACTACCGTGCATCACTCATCCACGACTCAACGCAGCAGCACCACGTCTTCCACCTCAACCATCTGTGCCACCTCCCTCTGCCAAGAGCCAATAACCCATCCAAGCCACTCCACGTGCTCCACCACGTCGTCTCTGCCAACCAACAACACCCAGATAAACCACCACGACACAAATCTGTTCCACGCGTACCACTGCATAACAACCGCACCTAGTCACCGCAAGCCACCACGACACTGATTCTAAGAGCCACCCATAGTCGCAACCTACAACTAGCAGCCACCGTGAAGACCCTTTGCTACCCAACTAAACCCAATGTCCACACCATTGTGAACCACGTGCAGCCACCGTAGCACAACAACACCACCATGTCACGATCTTACCACCAACCTCTGCGCGCGCCGCCCACAGTAGTCGCGAACCGCCTCTGGGCCATCCAGGCAGCTATCGTTCCTTAGCCATGAGTCATTCTCTGCACGGTAGCTCAATCCCTGTTTGTGCTCTGTTCTCCATATTTTGTGTTTGTGTTTTTCATTTTTTTCTATTTTCAAACCTTTTTTCTTTTTTTTATATTTTTTAAAAATAAAATAAATCACTATTTAATAAAGACTCAAATTTGTTTTTTTAAAAAAATTAAATTAAAAAAATTTATTTAATCGTAACAAACTCGATAATCAATGGGATAACGTCTCTAGCATGACACTGAGCTTCACCTATTTGAACCTTAACATGATTAACTGAGTTGCAAAGACTTGTTAATTCAAATTTTCAAAATCAAAAATTAATTTTTTTTATTAAAATCAACCAACTCACAATTATTTTCTAAAGAACTACATGACTTTGAATTCCCCACTACACTAGAGGATACGTAGGAGCGAAACCCCTATTTCGTCAAGCCAAAAATTAATTTTTCATAATTTATTTGTCTATTTTGTTTATCTTTTAACAAAAGGGGTAAAACAAAAATTTTCAAAAGTTATCAAGAATTTACACAATTAACTTAAAGTATCTTCTCTGGACGGGTGTATTAGGGGTACTGTGAGATTAAGTTTTCATCATTCCCTATACATAACTAACTCCTGAATCCAATTTGGTTTCAAAGACCGTTTTTCTTAGGTTTTCCAATTTTTCCTAATAAAAAAATAAAATTAGTGGCGACTCCTATTTTTTTATTTAAGTTGCTATTTCATCATGATTACGGTCACGACAGATGGCGACTCCATTTGGGACACTTGTGAGTCAAGCCCAAATAAGTTAGGTTGTGCAAAATTTTTGTGATCTTTGTATATTTGTTTTTCTTTTTTTCTTTTTTTTTGTTTTCTATTTCTTACCTTTAATTGTTTGTTAATTATTTTTTATAGTGTTAATTATTTTATTATCAAACCTTAGGATAGAGAATTTCTTTTGGAATTTTGTTTTGCATTTGTTTTTGTTTTGCAGGATGCGGGTAGTTCTTAAGATTATGAAAGTTTGTACGCTCCATACATTTGCTGCACCTACACTATTATTACAAACATCTGAGTGGGGCCATATACTCGAGTCTGAGTGAAGCCTAAGTTAGGTAGGGGTTGCGTAATGGTAGCCATTTCGGATGTATATCATGTTTAGTTATTGCGAGAACCTCATCTAGAGTGTGCTTTTTTTACGAATGTCCAACACTTAGTGGTTTACCCACTGTTTGTGGTATGACTTAGCTCTAGAGGCCTTTAGAATAGTAAAATCATCCAATGAAAGTTCTCACGAATCAGAAAGATTCATAGAATCTTAAGATATAAATCCTCAAATTTAAGATAATCCCATTAGGACACAAAAGGAGCGTACTTCCTCTTTATCTATCTATTCCTCATATCATTCGTTCTTGTAATTTTTTTTTAAAAATAGCTTTTTTTAAAATAAAAAAAAGATACATCATTTTGAATTTTTCATGACATTTCTAGCATTTAAAAAAAAAGATACATCATCTTACATTTTCATGGCATTCTTAGCATTAAAAAAAAAAAGATACATCATTTTGAATTTTTTTCATGGCATTCCTAGAAAAAAAAAAAGATACATCATCTTACATTTTCATAGCATTCCTAGCATTCAAACAAAATATATATATATCATTTTACATTTTTCATGGCATTCCTAGCAAAAAAAAAAGAAGAGATACATCATCTTTCATTTTCATAACATTCCTAGCATTCAAACAAAATAAAAATAAAAAAATACATCACTTTGCATTTTTCATGGCATTCGTAGCATTCTAAAAAAAAGATACATCATCTTACATTTTCATAGCATTCCTAACATTTTTTTTTAAAAAAAAAAGAGAAAGAAGAGAAAATGTTTTCATCACAAAGTTCATTCATTCCATCCTATGCATCTCATTCATTTCATCTCATTTTTTGTCTTCTGTTTTGATAAATCAAACAGAAGGAACCATTGCGCGATCTAGGGAAGAAGAGACCAATCAAACCCGAATTCATAATACCATATTTCGAACTAGAATGGTTGCTAGTAATCTTGAGGTAGGGAGATATTTGAGCAAGAAAGTTAATGAAATAACAGGGCAGATGAATAAGATGTCTGAGACCCAAGCAAAGTTAGAAGTAATACTACAAGATGTGAGGGAGTCTCTCAGCCTAATTAGTGGAAATAAGGGTGCAAATGAGGTTGATGCAAATGTAATTATGTCATCGATCCGCTCCATGATAACAACCCCAACATTCTCGACTGTAACCTCAAGCATCATTGTGGGGATTCATGAGCAACCATATCAAACAACATTGATAGTCATGCCTATTGGAGAAGGGTATCGCGCCTCAAAAGGTGCTCATAATAAAATTCTTGGTTATGCTGACCTACCTGGTAACAGCTTCATGTGTCCATTTTGGAGCAGGCAATAATGCCTCACTTTGGGAATAATCATACCATGACTAAGAAAGATAATATGAAGGAAGAACGGATGGAAAGGATGGAAGAACAAATCAAAGTAATCAAGGGTCCTAGCACTTATGGTCCTCTTGGGATAGAATAGTTGTGTCTTGCTACTAACATTATTATCCCAAAGGATTTTAAGGTTCCAGAATTTGACAAATATGATGAAAGCACCAACCTTTTTTTTTCACCTAAAAACATACATTACCAAAATATCAATTTGGTCAAAGGATTGGAAGTTCCTTGTTAGCCTCTTTCACAAAAGCTTGACTAGGCCCGCTTTGGAATGGTGTATCCAACAAGGCCTTTCCAAAATCTTTTCTTTGGATGACTGGGCAAACTTGTTTATTGGACAGTATTTGTTCAACCTAGATATAGCCCCAACTCGGGAATAGTTGGGAACACTGCAAAAGAAAAATGAAGAAACCTTCAAGCAGTATGCCCAAAGGTGGAGAACTTTTACAACATAAGTTCAGCCACCATTGATGTTGACAGAAATGTGTTCATATTTTCTAGGGACTTTGGGAGCTCCCTATATTGAGACAATGGCGGGAGCTGCCTATCTAAACTTTGCTGAATTAATAGCTGACGAAAAGAGAATTGAAATTATGGTAAAAGCAGCTAAATTGCCAACTGGCAATAATGAAAGTAGTTTTGAGAAGGAGTTTCCCCTTAAGAAAAATGAGTTGGAAGTGAGCTACGTACAAAACTAACAACCTTCACAACCGCACTTTCCACTGTCTTACCCAGCCTACCGAGCCCCTCCATATAACCCAAACCCTTACCCTTCTTATCAAGATCCTCCACCCACTCGTTCAGCTTACCAAACCTCATACCAAGTCAACAATGTTCCTTCACCACGTCCATATATCCCATATCAATCACCCTCTAGTAACTCAAAACCTCTAAACAATTGGAGATCTGAGGCGTTAATTGAAGTGATTGCCAAAAGATAATTAGTGATATTGAACTTATGTTAACTTTCTTAAAGTATTAATGTAATGAATTTGCATGGATACCTTATTTCCTTTCATTTTCATAATGTTGTCTTTTTTTACATCTATTCTCTTTCATTTATTCATAGTGTCTTCCTTATATTTGGACCCTATTGGACTCCAATTCTTAACAATTCTCAATTTGGTAGATGTTAATAAAGTCTGCGTGTGCAAGTGCCTTTTGCAAAAACAAAAAAAAAATGAACCAAAAGAAAAAAAAAAGCAAAGAAGTAATCACTTGGTGTGCACTATCTTTTTGTCTCGAAATTAAAATTTTGAAAATAAGCAATCATGTCATGATTTGAAAATGAAGATTAGTCATTTTTCTCTGTCCGTTACAAATTTCATCATCTTTATTATCCTTTGTTACCCTTTTTGAGCTTAAAAAAATTTTCTTCAAAGAACCTTGGATAATGATCACCTCTACACTAGGGGTTAGCATAAAGTAAAAAAGGGCGATTTCTAAAAAAAAAAGAGGAAGAAGAAGAAAATGGAAAAAAATAAAAGGAAAGAAAAAGAAGAATAAGATAGCAAAGGCAAATGATGAGGTAAAAAAAAGAAAAAGAAAAGAATCAGTGCTCTTAATAATGTCAAAGGCAATTGACAAAACTTGTTAAAGATCTTTGGTCTTATTCAACCCTTAAATACTTATTTGAGCCTTATATCCTTTCTTTTATAACCTTTAACCTTAGCCATATTACAAGCCTTAAAAAGTACATTCTAATCAATGAAGGGTTGTTGTCATTTTTGTTAACTTTAATTTTGAGATAAAAGGTTCATGTTTTTTTGAGTTTTCAATTCCTTGCTCCTAAAAAAAAAAGAATAAAAAAGAAAAGAGGAGGATGAGGTACTTATCAATCTTACACCAGGGCAAATCTTTTGGTCACTAAGGCGAGTTTCTGCCTTATTCAATTCAGTCCTAGATTGGGGCACATTTTTCTTTGGTTCAATTTGAGTTGATGAAGATGCTCAGCAAAAGAAAATCATTAGTCATAATGTCTAGTAGGCATCTAAAGATTGTTTTCATGAGGATCAAACCAATCCATATCAGGGCAACACTTCTTTGAATCTCATGCCATCATTTGTGTCTTCTTCCATATATACGTTTTTGTGTAGTCAAACTTCCAAGACCAATTTGGAAGTTGTTCACTTTGTAAATTTATTTTCTGTTGTACTTTTGAATCCATGTCTGTCTGTTATATAATGTTTCAAGTAAGGTGAACATGAGTACAACACTATGATTTAACCATCTAATGGCAAACCCCTAATGAACAATTCAGACCGAAAAGAACTTAGAAGTTCTAATTAAAGGAAAAAATAATATCCCCAAGGATAATCCAGAAATAAAAGGTACCCGAGCAAAAAAAAGAAAAGAGCTCATTAGACTTAAAACCCGAAAGGTGGCCTAAGCAAAAGTTAGGGAAAATAAATAGGCAAAATATCAAAGAAAGATGGTCTAAAACTCCTTGAAGGGTTCACCAAACTAGAGTAATTTTATTTACGTTTGATTGGCTACACAGGGGTAACTTTGTTTGCATTCAATTGGCCATACTAGGGCAAAATTTCTAAAGGACTAAGAAGAAGATATGTTGAATGAAGTAACAACAGAGACAATGGTTGAGTTATCAAGTAATTGCAGGAAATCAATTGGATAAGGGACAAAGTTAAATACTAAGGCAAAAATTTTCTCACAAGAACTTAGTAGCTCTAAGCAAGGGTTCGTAACAAAGGATGATCATCTCACTTCTCAAAAGGAGAGTTAAGAGCGAAAAATAGGAAAATAAGATGAAAAAAAGAAAAAGAAGAAGAAGAAGAAGAGAGAAAGGATGGGTAAGTAGGATCGAGGCTATCAGGTCCAACAAGCAAAAACATGTGAACAAGGTTTGATTAGTCAAAGCTTTCTAGAGTTGTCGTTGATTCAAATGACTAAATTAAAAAAAAAAGGAGAGAAAAAAGAGAAAATAAAAAAGGAGGAAAAAGAGAGAGAAAAAAATAGAAAAAAAGAAAATAAAAAAAGAAAAAAAAAGAAAAAAAAAAAAAAAAAAAAAGAGAGAAAATAAAAAAAAAAAAGAAAAAAAAAAAAAAAAAAAAAAAAAAAAGAAAATGAGAGAGAAAAAAAAGATTTTCTATGTCTACTTAGCACAAATGCTTTTATGTCATTTACTTTTGAGCACATCGACTCCTATCATTTAAATTTCTGTCATTTACTTTTAAGCGCATCAACTCCTGTCCTTTACTTTTGAGCTCATCGGCTCTATGCATTTTAAATTCCTATTATTTACTTTTGAGCGCGTCGACTCTTGTCATTTACTTTTGAGCGCATCGGCTCCATGCATTTTAAATTTCTGTCATTTACTTTTGAACGCATCGGCTCCTTGTATTTTAAATTCCTGTCATTTCTTTTGACCGCATCGGCTCTTTGTATTTTATTGTTCTCACATTGTTTTGCATTTATTATCTTATGCATTCCTAAACAAAATTCGAGTTCATGTCTTTACTCGTTCCTTACAATGATAAAAAGAAAAACTGAGGTTATTCTTTTTATCAAGTAATAAACAAGTAAAGAGGGATAACTGTGAACACCTAATTTTGTCTAGGACATTTTGTAAAAAACAAAAAGAAAAAGAAAAAAAGAAAAAAGGAAAAAAAAAGGAAAAAAGAAAAAAAGGAAATGACCCAACTTTCTTTCATGTCTCATAACCTGACCCATTGGCCCATTATCCAACTTATGACCTAAGTCTATCACTTCCACCTAAGTCATCTCCCCTCTCATCTAAACCTTAGCCACCATCACTCTTTAAAACTTAATTTTCTTCTATAAATACCCATCATGTACACACTTTTTCTACACACTCACACTTCTACCTACAACTAACACCTTAACCATATTTTTTTTTTCACTTACGCAACCTTCATCTTCAACCTCTACCAAATACCATCTCACTCATCTTCAACTCCACTTCACCACCATCCTTCATCAACCCTCACCACCTTCATCTTCAACCTTTAACCACACCCCACCATGACAGCCCCTTATTCACCTTTATCATCACTTCATCACCATCTTCAACAACCACTCACCAAAGACACAACCACCCCATTACCATCCATAACCATGTTCATTCATCATCATTCCACTACCAAGCACACCATGTTCACCATCCATCACCCATAGCCACCTTGCCACCTTCCAAACCCGCACCATAAACACACACAAACAACAATCTATATCCTAACACCATCCACTCAGTCACGACCCAACCATCCTTCACCGAACTTACAAACCACGTCATCCATAGCCACCACTCAATCACCGTGACCCACCACCCAACCACAGCCACATCATGCAGGCCTTGAGCTTCGAACTAACCTCTTCAACACAGCAGCAACCCAACTACAGTGCATCACTCATCCATATCTCAACACAGTAGCATCACGTCTTCCATCGCAACCAGCCACACCACCTCCCTATTCCAAGAGCCAACAACCTATCCAAGCCACTCCACGCACTCCACCGCGTCGTCTTTGCCAACCAACAATGCCCATATCAACCACCACCAAGTAGATCTGTTCCATGTGCACCACTGCATAACAACCGCACCCAGCCACCATGATCCACCGTGACGCAGCCTCCAAGAGGCACCAGTAGCCGCAACTTGCAACCAGCAGCCACCGTGAAGACCCTCTGCCACGCGACCAAACCCAGCGTCCACACCACCGTGAACCACGTGCAGCCACCATAGCACAGCAGCACCACCGCGTCACGATCTGACCACCAACCTCTGCCCATGTCGCCCACTATAGCTGTAAACCGCCTCTGATCCACCCAGGCAGCCACTGTTCCTTATCTACGAGTCGTTCTCTGCATAGTAGCTCAGTCCCTGTTTGTGCTCTGTTCTCCATTTTTTGTGTTTTTCAATTTTTTCTATTTTCAAACCTTTTATCTTTTTTTTTCTTTTTCTTCAAAATAAAATAAATCACCATTTAATAGAGGCTAAATTTTTTTTTAAAAAATAATTTAAATTTAAAAAAATTCATTTAATCACAATAAACTCAATATTCACTGTGTGTCGTCTCTAGTGTGACGTCAAGTTTCACTTATTTGAATTTTAACATGATTAACTGAATCACGATGACTTGTTAATTTAAATTTTCAAAATCAAGAATTAATTTTTTTATTAAAATCAACCAACCCACAATTATTTTCTAAAGAACTACGTGACTTTGAGTTCCCGACTACACTAGGGGATACGTAGGAGCGAAAACCCTATTCCGTCAAGCCAAAAATTAATTTTTCATAATTTATTTATCTATTTTGTTTATCTTTTAACAAAAAGGGTAAAACAAAATTTTTCAAAAGTTATCAAGAATTTGCACAATTAACTTAAGCACCTGTCTCAGGACGGGTGTGTTAGGGGTGCTGTGGATTAAGTTTCCACCATTCCTTATACATAACCGACTCCCGAATCTAATCTGGTTTCAAAGACCGTTTTTCTTAAGTTTTCCAATTTTGCCTAATAAAAAATAAACTTAGTGGCGACTCCTATTTTTTACTATTATTTAAGTTACTATTTCACTGCGATTATGGTCTCAACAATCCTAAATAACTGCATTTAATACAAATTGAACTCATTCTAAAATGCTTTTATAAATGTCATGTCAGTCTCAAAGGTATGCATCTCATATGATATATAGATTGTCATCCTTGTGCACAGTCTAACTTGAGTATCGGAGTGCCTTTTGCAGGTACCCACCCACCACTGGAGTAGTCATGCTATGGAGGAGTCCATCTTCAACCACCTTTTTAGGTAACATTTTGAATCCACATCAGAACATTGGCGCCATCTATGAGAACGAGGAACTTCTATTCCAACCACCACCATCATCATCATCATGGAGAAGACAAGCTCTAACCAAAAATTCCCAATCTGGTTGTGTTATGTTGGCTACTCACTCTGAACCATGATTGGCCTCCTTCACATTAATCCAAATGAGACCGGGAATCTACACGGCTGGATAAGGCAACCATGGAGCACATCACAGCAACACCTATAGAAGGATATGCTCTGCCTATCTTCTCCATGAACACAGATCTTCTCTTTAATGGGTTGCGCTTGGGTACGCCGTGGGAGTAGAGGCCATCATGGTCCTCCTCCTCACGATCCCAGGCCTTGTCGCAGATCTAAGAAGAGGACTCCAGCAAATTGCGAGGATGAATTCGTTCTGGTCAGCAGTTGTAGGTTTTGCATCGTTATATAGGGCTAAGCCCTACAATCTTAACGTGGTGCCTTCCATAGAATTACATACAAATGTCCCCAATAGGGCTCTAAACCCTACTCAAGATAAAGACCACGGTCTTGCCATGTTTCCAGGTCATATTGGCAAGGATGATAGCACCCAAAATAGTAACTCTCCTTCCTTCACGAGGCAACTGTGCTTGGTCACTGGGACCAAATTCTCATTTTCTTTGCGGTAACCCGAGGCACAGTAACTTAGTTGTTAAGGGATCCATTGTCATGGAAGCCCCTCACTGGGTTCCACTTGTAGTGGTTGGAATAACCACCAACCTCACTGGAAAAGCTATGAAGAAGACCCGGGACCAAGAAAACAATAGATCCTAGCTAGATCAAGGAGGTAACCATTATCTTCATGACAACCTTATAGTCAGTGTTGCAGCCCATTGATATGACCCAAAAAAAGAAACCAGTGGTTGTCCATGGTGAATGGCGACCCAAAAGAAATAGATTCTCCGTTATGGCAGATGACCGCCCTTCATAACTTAGCTACACAGTGACCTACCATTGTTTGATCTACAATGAGAACAAAAAGATTCAAGCCTCCATTAATGGCAGAATATCGACCTCCATAAATGACCAGTCATCCTCACGTGGAACTCAATTTAGATCCTTTTTTCAACTTAGAAAAGCAAGCAACACAGCAAACTGTGATGTGCCTTTCTCATTTATTCTCGGGAAACTTGAGATACCCAAGAAAGAGAAGCTGCGTTTCGAGTTTCCTTTCCTAGATGATATCATCGCCAAACCATTCTGGTGTGCTTTCGTTCATCAGTTCAGGAGGCAGAGACACTTCCTACATAGAAGAATTACAGAGTGCAATCCAAGGAGCAATCACGCATTCTAAACTCTTTTATTCAAAATCAGAACAAAATAATGTCGCAATGAGCACATGGTTCTTGTTAGACATCACTGGTACCGAGTTCTTTCAGCGACATGGGTGTTACCTGGTTGACACAATGAGCACATGGTTCTTATTAGACATCGCTTCCCACAGTCAGAACCTAACCTAGAAAGACATTTTCCCAACAATAGGACTTGTACACAAGGAGGCAGATATGAATGCCTTGGATGAAGTCTTCCAGACCTCACATTCCATGTTCGTAATTGCCCTACTTGGAACCTTCCCAGCACCACCTTCATGCTGCCCACGGAGCAGTTCCTGATGCAGGTGAGGTCCACATACCATGCACTCAACACAGATGAGTCCATTACGGTAGTACACTTTATTTTTGCATAAAAAGGCATTAATTACACACCTTTTTGGATTAAAGAATGTGAATTTGCAAATATTCTATGCCCGAGGTGTTATGGTCCACACCATCAAAAGCCATGGATATATAGGGCACCAGGGGCCAATTATCTTTGAAGCTATTTTCTTGAGAAATAATATAACATGTCTCGAATTAGCTTTTTTGGATGCTAGCATCAATTTCGATTTAGTGGCATTCAAAAGTGTCCTTCCTTATTTCCATATTAAGCAGCGAAGATTTATACTTGTTGACTCAAGACATTTACGCCCATTAATGAAAGATCATCACTACTATTAATTTTATGCTGGCAAAAGTCAAGGCTCTCATCCATCACGACATCATTTAAGCTAGTACTTCGGCCGTGACTTTTGAGTCCACGAGTACTTTGACCTGACACAACTCACAAGGTTACCATACCTTGGCGAGGTTCGAGGAGTACAAGATCCAAAGAGGATCAAGTATACATGAGTCCAGACAGGGAAATCCACTTGACCATTGTCCAAGGTTAAGGAGCGCATTCAAGGGTTTTCACCCGTACCCTAATGAGCCTGACCTTAACTCATAAACCAATCAGGTTTACAGAGGTTAAGTGTATTCTAACTTTATGCTTAAAGTCTCAAAGTACCCTTAAGCTGGACTCTGCCTTGAGAATGTTTATTGAGCTCGTTCCTTATGGGATTTGGAATCTTTTAAAGACTCAAAGAACCCTCAAGCCGGACTCCACCTTGAGAATGTCTATTGAGCTTGTTCTTTATAGGATCTAGAATCTTTTAAAGACTCAAAGGACCCTTAAGCTGGACTTTGCCTTAAGAATGTCTATTGAGCCCATTCTTTATGGGATCTGGAATCTTTCAAGTCAGACTCCACCTTGAGAATGTCTACTGAGCCTGTTCCTTATGAGATTTGAAATTTCTCAAGTCTAGAAGGACCCTCAAGTTGGACTCCACCTTGAGGATGTCTATTGAGCCCATTCCTTATGGGATCTGGATTTCAATAACTTAAAAGACCCTCAAGTTGAAAAACTCCTTCAGAATGTCTTAAGCATATTCCCTGTGGGATCTGAGGTCTCTTAAGCGTCTAGGTTAAGAGGAATAAGCCGCAAAACCCGCTTAAGCATTTTGGTTGTGTGTTATGGGTCCATACCCAATCCTCAACACTTGGCCATGACCATTATGTGGTTATGAAATTAATTGGAAACACGGATTACGACATTTGTGCCTTGCCATTAGGTACCTATTGTGAATGTTTTATGTTAAACAGGTTCTTAAGTCAAAAATTGCTTAGATGATTTTTTGCGCTAGACCGTAAACATTAAAGACTCCAGTTATGGATCACCTTAAATTTTGCCTAAGTCCTGAATGGAATTTTGAGTGCACAAAATTTGGGCATTAGACCCAATACGAACAATGGAAAATGAAGTAAATTCGGTAATAATTCTAGTTCATTCTATGGACCTCAGTTGTATATTGGAATGTCCACCTCAAATCAGTTGACACGTAGACCTTGTCTTGACTACGACATGACTAAGAGTGTCATGATCAAATGCCTCCATATTAGAGCTCATAACCCAATGGAGTAGCATGGGTTACGACTTTGAGTAAAGCACAGATTCTGTCTCACAAGGGCATTAAGATTGGCCAAGTGCTAAGCTGGAGGCAACTGTTCTAGACCATGATCTGAGATCATGTCCCATGAGTCAACCTAACACACATCTAGTCAGAGTCCGTTGTTGACACCCCAACAGAAATTCACTTATAACGTGCACTTAAGACCCCCTGAACTATACATGGGGTAACATATGACATACCTCAGAATGTGGAATGACAATGTAAGCAAAGTGATCCAACTTGGATCCTGGCCTTACACGTCAACCCTAGAGACATACTATGATATATCACGGACCTCAGACCTTTGAAAAACATCATGAGATTCAGTGTTAACTCTAACTTGGATCCCTTTGTTCACTGCATGCTGTGTGCTCTTGCTAAATATGGGTACCTTGACATTTAGCTATCTCATTTAAGCGTCAAGTTAGAGGCAACTGTTCTGGATCATATTTTGGGTTAGCAGTTCAAGAGTAACCTGGCCCACTAGAATAATACCCAGATATTACTACGCGCTATTTTAATGAGTACATATGCTTATTTATTAGGCATAAATCTCTCAAAGTATCCTTGATGGATATGAAAGCTAATTACATCCCACATAAATAAGAAAATTAGTTAAAAGGGATCGTAATCCCTAACGGATTTTAATCTTAAATAACTATATTTAATATAGATTGTACTCATTCTAAAACGCTCTTATAAATGTCATGTCAGGTCTCAACGGTATCCATCTCATCTTATATACAGACTGTCTTCCTTGTGCACGATCTAACTTGAGCGTCAGAGTGCCTTTTGTAAGTACCCATCCCTCGCACAACTGCTGAAGCAACCGTACTACGGAGGATTCCACCTTTAACCACCTTTTCAGGTAACGCTCTGAATCCACATCAGAACAGTCACTATAGTACTAAACCACCTAAACCAAGCTCTAGGTGACTATTTTGATAAGTTACAATTCATGCATAAATCTAGTGCTTAATTCATCTTAGAAAAGAACATAATTATGATTAATTAGTGCCTTTTATGTTATGTTGTGATAAATCCTTTTCTAGATGACTTGTGTTTACATTAGATAATTTCAAGTTTGAAGTTAAAGATTTGATTTTCATTATATGTGATATTATTTTATCCTATCTTCATTATGTGATGTATGTGATATATCTCTTAATTAATTTGCCTTTCCTAATTACTTTAAGATTGCAATTAGTTATTTGCTTGATTTTAATGAGATTAGATATTCTCTCATTAATTTGATTTTGATTTGTAAGGAAGTGAATCAAAGGAAAATGGGAAACACAAATCAAATCTAATCTAGGAAAGTTTATTGTCAGACCTTTGTGCAGTAATTTGGTGATATCTTGAGCTATAGAAGTAAAAAAAAAAGAGTGATTTCGAAGGTGTTGAAAAGCTAGCTACAACTTTCATGTTAAATGCGTTTTCAAAGCCACATGTTTTAGCCTTGAATAGAATGTCACACAACTTGCTGGCCAAAACCACACAACCAAAACCACACAACCATATGTTTGAGTGCATAAAAGAAATCATTGACAGACGAGCACACGACCTAGCCATGTGAATTCGCACCACTATGTGTTCGTTCTTGACAAAAATAAATGCAAAAATATCATGGACTTGGACTTGGTTCTTACTAGAGCACTTATTACGATTTCACTATTCCTATCTCAAGAGGCCGCTACTCTTCTCTTTAAACAACATTATGAACTAAGAAAAAAAGAGTTTGTCTTTGAGAATTATAAGGCTACACATATAAGAGGGTTGGCCATAAGGACTGAAGGCATTGAAGATCAAGGATCAAGAGAAGGAGAGTTAAGAGGATCAACCATTCATATTTGTTCTATCTTCCTATCTCTTGAATTTCTGTTTATAAGCTTTATATTATTTCTATTCATGGTTCCCATAGTCATGTTAGGCTAGATCTACTTTAGTTAAAGGGGATTTCAAAGCCATAGACATGATTATGTTTGATACAATATTATTTCCCTTTTGTGTTTGTGTTCTTTTGCTTATAGTGTTTATGATTCATGTTTTGATTTATTTAGGGCACGCAAGTAGATAGATCTTGCACATTTCTATTGCTAGTTTAGGAGGCTTGATCTAAAATTGCACTTAACCTTTAGTAACAAATCATGAATAATCTAGAGGGCCATGTCTTGTTATAACTGATGTGGATCATAACATAAGTTAAATGTTCATTCTCCCTAGTGATTATTGCTTAGAATAGCCTAATATCTTTCTCATCTTAATGCTGCTATAAATTAAATCAAGTACATTGCTGGTTTGTTTAGTTGTTTAAGATTAGGTAGAGACTAGCCATTTTTCCTAACGACGAACTAAAGAAAGATTAGGGTAATAGATCTAGCCACTCACTATCTAAGGTCATTAGTTTTAGTTAGGAATTAGGTAATAATATTGAAATCGAGCATTCATAAGTGATATGTTTTATCCCGACTAAAAGGCTACTAGTAGAGAGATTGATCTTTAACCTGTCCTTATCTTTTCTATCTTTAATCACAATTAATTTTCTTTTGCAATTTTAGTTTTGCTATTATTCTTGTTATTTATGTCTAACTATTAAAAGCAAAAACCTTTTTTACTTGACTTGATAATTTCTAAAAATTAGACCCAACTCTCTACAGTAATGACTCTACCTCACCACTAAAATAAAACTACACTACAATCGTACTATACTATAATTGATTAAATTAGTGGACTTCTCGGCACAACTGCTAGGATAATAATTGCTTATAACAAAAAATTATGGATTGTTCTAAGGACCCATCAAAATTTCTGACGTTATATCGCCAAGGATTAGTTATCTAGTTTTATTAATTTTATTATGTTGCTCTTAATTTTCCTTTTGCTATTTTTATTTTTTTTATTTCCTTTTTAGGTGTATGACAGAGGAAGAATACAAATTGAGAGTTTATAGACTTAGATAATACATTCAAAACAACAAACAAAATATGTACTTTGCCTTTCATCCTCCATCATATTCAGTTCATTCACCTCCGCCTGAACTTAATATTGCAAGGAACATATCTCTTTCATCAAGTGATTCACCCGAAGAAGAAGAGATAACTCAAAACAATAGAACTCTGAGAGAATTTGCAGCACCTAACTTGGTTCAATAACTGCTATGCAATTGAATATCCTAATATGGACATTGCTTTAAATCAAGTTTAGCATGATTCATCTGTTATCGAAATTCCATGCTTTGGCAAAAGTAGACCATTACAAACATTTAAAGGAGTTCCACGTTGTTTGCTCGAGTATGGAACCGACTAGCATATTAGAGAAGCAAGTCAAGTTGAGAGCTTTCCCATTTTCTTTAGAGGATACCTTAAAAGAGTGGCTCTATTGTCTACATCTAGATCTATCACCACATGGAATGAAATGAAGAGGTTTTTCCTAGAATTTTTTTTTTGGCATTTCCATTGATATATAATGGCATTGAGCATGATTGCACTAGACATAAAAGGCTAGTGAAATTATGAGCTCGATATTGTTGGAATTTGCTATGAAATCTTCTCCCATTACTCTCTAAAACTTATTAGATGAATGCAAGCAGACGCATGCTTCTTTTGTTACCTGTAAGGCCAGTGGTCTTGACACTACACTCTCAACTCCTTGGAAACTCAATAATATTGAGCTCATAGTTTCAATAGCCTTTTTATGTCCATCGAAGTTGTGCATAATGCAAGTATATTATTGATGTTACCATTCTTTTTGCAAATTCCATGTAGCTGATTTCTCCCTCCACCTTTCTCCCTTGCTTCACCCCATGGGCCTTCTGTCTATTAAAAAAGTTATTTCATTAGAAAGTGGAAATTTATTGGTTTGAAACTCACTGCTTTTTTTTCTTTCTCTTGTTGTATCTCTATCCCTAATCCTTTGCCACCCTAATTATCAACAATTGTCTTCACTACAGCATTCTATGATTATTATCGACTTGCAAGCCTTCATTACTACATTCATCATCATCACTGTCGTGAACACAAAATATACTTATTAGAGTTGAATCTAAAATTGTTTTTAGCCATTTGATGTTCTTTCTTACTCTCACCATCTTTATCCACAGAAGTAAGAATGATGATGATAATTAATGGGACTTCATCAGTATTTGTTTTTGGGTTGAGGTTGTGAACCTGAAAGCCTTGTTGCAATCAATTTAAATAGCGGTAATAAGTGGAGAAGAAGATTGAGTGGTTAAAAATAGTTTGGGATTTGACTTTGATAATTATTTTTTGTCTTTCACTAGTTGTGAAGATGATGAGTGGTCCAATAATGAATATTTTCAAGTGGTAGATGTGATAGAAAGCTTGAGTAGTCAACACGGTTCCACCACTTATGATGAGTAGGAGAAATGAAGAAGATATGGTAAGAGGAAGGAGAAAAGCACTGCATTTTAAAACAAAAATTTTGCACATCTTTATGAAGTAAATTTTCTAAAAAATAGGAGGCCCATAGTGCACAATTATGGGAGAAAGATAGAAACTAAAAACAAAATTTGCATAAAGAATGGTGGCAGCTATGATAATGATGTAGTGCAGGAGTTCCATGGAGAGAAAATGTCTACTAAAATTGAGCTTAACATTCTTGTAGTTCAAGTAGTTGAAAGGACAATCTCAAGATCATTGGCCTTAGAAATGGCACTTGAACAATATGTTTGCTTGCATTCTTCTAACGAGTTTTAGATAGAGGAAATTTGCATCTTAGGAAAACTTAGACGAATTTAAGATTGGAGTATGGACGGTGATGGTAATGGTGAGTGAGGAAGATTGTTTTTCTTCTCGCTTGTAATACAATGGAGGAATATTATCCACATTAAATGAATTAGTAAAGGAACTAAAAATGTCAATACAAAAAAAAAAAGTCAATTTGCTTTTAAGCTTTTCAATCAATTGAGCTTGGGTTAAAAGGCTTTTTTGTTGGACTCTCCTAAACTAGGATCCCTATTCTCTGCAACAATTCAAGAAGTAGATTTTTTTTATATGCAATGTTCCATGTGAAATAGACCCATAATCATAATTGTCATAAGCTATTAAAATAACAACTTTTCTTAGCATACTAACACTTCCCCTTACTCCAGATGGTCGCCTATTCCTTACAAAGGTCTTCCTATATGCTTTATCCAATCCATAAAGCTCTATGCAATTTAGCAACAAAAACCTTTCTAAATTGGAAGGTATGTAGGATGACCTCTACAAGCATTGAGCTAATGATTCAGTATAAGAAAAAGTGTTATACTATTTTTATTATGTATAATAAATAACACTTATAAAGTGTTGTCCAAATTTATGGTGCAACATAAAATGCTTAGGGCCAAGATTTGAACATAGGCACTTTTTCACATCCCCTATGTGTTTAACGACTGGGCTACATATGATTGTTATATCTAATGGATCAATCATTAAATTTATTTAATTCCTTGAGTAATGAAAAAAAATTTAAAGTTGCTAACACAGGGTGTAAACACCCTTACATGAATACGAAGAACTCAACTACTAAGACATATATGGTGTTTCTGTTGTAATTTGTAATTATATTTTATATTGTATTTCTTATTTAGATTCAAACATTTAAATTGATTTCATTTGTGAAAGTAAACATAGTGAAATATATATTTAATTATATTTATGTGTGTAAAATTAATTTATTGTGTTTCTTTAATGTATTGACTTATCACTTATAAATCGATTTCACTTTTTATTTTTTTTTTTTTTATTTTTAGTTTTTGTTAACAAGGTTGAGAATGTCAATTTTATTTGAACTTGTGACTCTAGGTGCTTTTGTTCCAACTCTTACTCTTATTAGTTTGATATTCTATCTGGGTTATGTTTGGTAGGCGTTCTATGTCATTAGATTTAAAAGAGTACGACTCAGAGATAGAATGTACACATAGAGCACAGAACGAATTTGCACTCATTGATACTGTAACATCCTGAATTTAATAACCATAATATAACCAAAGTATACTACAATGATTAGATTCAGGCCTGCTACTTACTACCACTAAGCATTTTCAAATATAACAAAGCCATATATATATAGAAAATATGAGCCACAAATGGATATATTTAATACACAACATCTGTAATTCTCATAAATATTATACGTACATCATTTCAAAAGAAACTACTCAGCTACACTAAGTTAAGCACTCTAAGCTCTTACTTGTCTTCACTTTCCATAAGACTTCCTCCCTGGAATCATCATGGAAACACACAAGGGGTGAGAATCACACATTCTTAGTAATTTAATCCATAAAACATGTCATCATAATCATTCTAGCCATTTTGGAGAAAAATACATTTCTAACTCAGGTTTCATGCCCATCAAGCTAGAAAGGTGGCAAAAAGCAAAACCATGTCCTTTCTCTTCCCAAAATAGATTCTCATTTTACAAGTTTGTATAAAAACTCATTTGTCACAAACAGTTTTCAAGCAATCAACATACTCACAAAACACAGCATCTCCATCGCAGAGATACAAACAGAACAATCTCCATCTCAAAGATACACACAACTGTGGCTACAACCACTATCACACCAGTGGCTACGACCACTGTCTCATCTTAACAACTATCAATGATATTATATAACTGCCTATACAATCATACATATCATTGATTATGGTAACTGCCTATACAATTACCATTCAAATGCAATGCTTGTTATGTTGTATTTTATGCCTAACATGTCCTAAGGCAATGGTTATACAATGAAGTAAAATAGTGTTAGTGCAATGTCATGAAACTCGATTATTCCTAGGAACTTTGTTCCTTGTATTTCTCCTGAATAGTATGGTTCCAACCATTTAACAATACTTGGCAATGAATGGACTACTCCACCTTTTAAAAATGGGTGTTCACCATCTTATATACCATTCACAGATACGTGGGAATACAAGTGTGTGAGAAAAATCATGCAAAGTGGTTTTATAAAGCACACACAGCACCACACCGAGTATTCTCCTACACGAGATTGTACCCAATGCTTCCAGCTGTAAGAAAATCCTTCTCCACAAGGTTTCCATATAATTTTTTAAGAACACTCACATACTCACTCTATGTGTCGTTCCCATCACATTTCAACTTGAAAAAAGTAGTGAGGAAATTACTTACCTCCACTACTCAACAAACATAGAGAAGATATTACCCTCCGCAAATATATTCCACAACATCTCATGTAATACAATTACTAATTACTTCCCATAACTAGTTTCACAATTGATTTACATGCATTTCAAGTTCATTCCATAAACACTTCATTCTATACTCCTATTAGAGTCCCAACACTCATAGGGAAGCATAAGAGAAGAAACTACACCATTCACAGGCTTTATGGCATCAAACACAACTCCTAGTTGCTTTCAGGCATCCACGCCATGGCACACCATGTGCCATGCCGCAACACCCAACCCTCGGGTGGAAGTACTGGCAGGAAAAGTTGCCCATGCTACGACACACCTTGTGCCACACCGTGGTATAAATAGTAGAACACAGAATTCTGCAGATACGAGTACTGTTCTATTAGAATGTACCCCTCCTCCGATCACTCAAAACCCATATCCAAGTGATTTCTAATCTTCCACAAGGTCCATCTGCACATAACAACTCTTATTCCACTTTGATTTCACTCAAAATCATAAATCATGGAAAATCAACCACTTCAAAACCTAAAACCCCAAACCTCAACTCAAAAGGAATTCAAGGTGTACAAGTGCTGAAAATTCATTTCCATGCACCTAACAACTCATAAACAAGTTATTCTCAAGTTTTCCAATAAAATTCAAGCCAAAACAATCAAAACAAACTCAAAACCTACCATATCAAGTCACAACTCAAGAACAAGATGAAGAGAATAGGAAAATGAGTCCAGAACACGGTTTCCCCTACCTCAAGGTCTTGAAGATGACCAAGGATTGATCCAACCTCTCCAATCCTTGCTTGCCTATTAGTTTCTGCTCTTTCTCCTTCTTCTTTCTCCTCCACAATTCCCTTCTCTTTTCTGTTTTCTACTTCTCTCACCCTCAGTCGTGCGATATTTAACAAGGGAAGTCAAATTTTGCTTCTCTTGAATAGGTACCAAAATCCCAATCAGCTAAGAACACCTAGATTTCCTAAATCCATAATTCTAGCTTCCAACAAGTTTAAGATAAATCTTAAGACTCATTAAAAATCTTGTTGTACCAAAACCACCATTTTCCATATCAGCTACTAGTCTAACTAGCATTAAAACACACAACCAATGTAATACCCTTAGTAACATGTTAGACTTGTTTATGTGTTCAAAAGGTAGCATATAACTTGCTTAACATGCCAATGAAGTTTTGTGACAAACTGAATTTGTTTAGGTACTTAGTTGCAACACAAAAGTTGAAAAGTAGCTTAAAATGACTCAGTTATTGGCTTTAAAGGTTAAGTTAAGGGAAACAGTTATGGATAACTTGTTTCTAGGTCATAAATAAGTGAAACAAGGTGTAGTTAAAGTTTTAAGAGAATTTGAGTTAGTTTTGTATTTTTAGGCATACTGGTTGTGCATTTAATACCAAATTAACTATTAGCATATATGAAAAATCATGAAAATGATGGAACAACAATTTAGATGAATCTTATGATTTATTCAAAAGTTGTTGGAAGCTGAAAAACTTGAATTAGCATAATTCGGGTGTTCTTAGCAGATAAGAAAGTTCTAGCAAAATATCCTAAGGGATATGATGGTCATTCTCTCATTTCTCTCTCTCAGTTAAAGGCATTAGGAGTTGTAAACAAAGAAAGAAAAAAAATAGAGAAGAAAGAAAACGAAGGAAGAGAAGAGAGAAATAAGAAGAAAGGAAGAAAAAGAAGGAGAATGGTGAGAGGAAAAGCAATAGCAAGAGGATTAAGCTTCAAGATCTTCATCTTCTTCATAAGGTAAGGGGTTTCTATTCATCATTCTCCTCTTTGATTCTCATTGAATAAGGTTTGGATTTTTGAGTAGAAATAGGGGTTTGGAGAGTCAAATCCAAGTTCTTGGCTGGGTTCTTGATTCCAAGGATTATGTTAAGTTAGTTTAAACTTAGTAAGTGTAAGATAGCCATTTACGGCTTAACATCAACCATTAGAGTTCATAGAGAAAGAATTTGACAATGGTTGGAGTTAGATGATTTTGGACCTAAATTTATACCTAAGAGAATCCATAGGTTGTATAAGAGTTACAACATGTTTAGGGGCCTGGATTAGTGCTAGAAATCACAAGGAAACCAATATTTGATGATTGGAAGTTAAGATGAGATTGTTAGAATAGTTAGAACAATCCACAAAAATTCTGCAGAATTGCTGTCACGCAAAGAGCACCCAGATGCTCTACATAGAGTGCCTAGACACTCGGGTGCCAGAGAATTTTTACGTGCAATAGAGCGCTTAAATGCTCACTCCAGAGTACTTAGGCGCACGATGCAAAAAATAGCACAGAGCTATGCTCTGCCTAGTGAGCGACCAGATGCTTAAGGAGAGGGCGTTTAGGTGCCCATCACATAATTCAACAAAGAGTTATTTTTATTGTTTCAAGTTCCTAGCTAGATGGAATCATTATATGTATGTTTCCTAAGGTGTTTGAGGACACAAATAGGGATATTTCAAGAGAAGAACTATCACCTAGAATGAATGAGAAAACTTAGGCTTTGAGCATCCAAAAGAGGTGGTTTGCGCTAGGTAAGGACATATTGAACTAGTTCCTAATGAACCAGTCTTCTCAGCATCCAAAAGCATGCTAGGATACATGTGATGTGAGGATGAGCTTCACCTCTATCCACCACAAGATAATATACTGAACCAGTTCCTAATGAACTTCTTTGTTTTCAAAATAAACCCCCGCATGTATTTCAAAACAAAACATTGAACGAGCATATCTTCAGGATCTTAGGCATAATCATATTGCATATCATTTGCATTGTATTTACGGACAGTTGTATGGGCATTGTCTGTTGCTGTTAGTATTTACAATTGTATGGGCAGTTATTTATATCCAACGGTATGTAGGCTATCAGTTTTAGATCACAATACTTAGTAGTGTGCAGTTATGAGACTTAGTCGAGGAATCCCCTATGTTTGTAGTTATAGTAATTGTTATATTTGTTATACAATGTTATAGCTGGCTAGTATTAAAATTGCTTTTATTGGGAATTGTAATTCTCACCCTAGTTGTTCATCTATATAAATCCAGGTACAGAGGTACAGACCCTATTAAGGGAATGAAGATAAAGCATGAAGACTAGTTTACTTTTTATATGCTTTAGTAGACAAAGCTGATGTATAAGTTTATATTTACTTTGTATGTTTTAAATAGTATGTATTACAATATGTTCCTTTGTGGCAAGTGTTATATATATATGTATGAGTTTAAATTTTCCTCAATCTCTTAAGGCTTTCTTTAATTTCTCAGTTATGATTATGGATATATATTAGTTAGTTATGTAAAAGTGACGTTTCTAGTACTGAATATCCTTGTGTATCTATAACATACCTAGATATATATATTAGGATGTTACATTATGGTATCAGAGCAGTTCATCCTGTTGAGCTAAGGTATGGACTGACTGTGCTTAGGCATGAGTAGCAGTTTAGTAGAATGTTATGCATTCTTTTATCTCTTTTTGAGATATGTAAATGGAATTGCATGACTAGCCTTAGGTATGGATGCTATTGGCTACTGTCGCACAGTTACAAGTTGAGCCTGGCTAACTCAATATGTATTATACTGCATGTATAGGAAACTATGGCAACTACTAAGCGAACCTATGAGACTAAGAAACTAGTAAAGGAGGAGATAACCAGAGCTCTTAGAGAAATGACTGCTGTATTAAGAGAGTAGAATGCCATTAGTAGAAGTCTATCAAAAGCGATAGAATAGGACTCGCATAGTTAGTTACGAGAATGAGAAGGAACTTTGAGGGATCGGTATTTCTTGGACTTTAAGAAAGTTACTCCTTTGTTTTTAAGGGAGAGTTGGTTCAGTCAGAGCAAGAGATGGCTTCATGTGATAGAAGAGATCTTTAAGGTAATGGCGTGCGCTGATAGATAAAAGGTGACTTTGCTTCGTAAGGATTAGTAGGAAGAGTCGAAAGCTGTTGAGATGAAGCAGAGAGGTTACTAGAAAAGGTTGGTACTAGAATCACCTGGGAGGTGTTTAGAGCTACTTTCCTAGACAAGTATTATTCCCTTGAGTTATGGAAGGTAAGAGAAATTTGGAAATTTCTAAGGTTTGAACAAGGGGATATTACTAAGGATCAGTATGCGGAGCAATTCAAGGAATGTCAGGAGTTCTTTTCTTATTTTATGACTAACCCAGATGAAGATTGGAAGTGAGTAAAATTTGAAGTAGAACTTGGATAAGACATTAGAAGAGTTGCAAAGTAAAAATGAGGATAAGGACTTCTTCACTCTAGTCAGTGAGTGCAAAGGTGAAATAACAGATAATCTCAGAGCCACAATGGAACAAGAGTTAGACAATTCCTTAAAGAGGAAAAGATCAGATGTTGAGATCAGTGAGCGTACCTCTTAGTCTCAATTTTTATCAGGCAAAGGAACACAAGTTCGAGTGGTAGCTTGAGGGATGATGAGTATAAGTAGGGTGCTTTTAAAAAGAGCAACCTTAAAGGAAAAAGGTAAATCAGACTCTAAGGTACCAAGATGTATAAGCAAAATATAAGCTAGAGTGCGCAACAAAGGCGACGAAATCTTCCAACTTGGTATGAGGTAAGAGCACATGTAAAGAGAAATCTTTTAAGATATGTATAAGGAGAGTATGGATTTACTATGTAAATCATGTTAGTTTCCTTTGTGAAACTATATTGCTTAACTTGTCGGTATGGTTTAGTTGTTTTAGAGATAAATGATGTTATGTTCTTATTTAGTTTAAATGTGAGACTATGTTCATGTTAGGCAGTCAAATGAAGGAACTATCGAGACTATGTCTTTTTCTAGAAAGGATGATTTAGTGGGTCAGTTAAGAGAAGCTTTGGATTTTCTCATGAAATTATCTAAACCTGGTTGTCAGAAAAGTAAAGTCGAGAAAAGTAGATCTCAAAGAGTTTTTTAGGATTACGAAAGGACTTGAAGAGTATGTTAAAAGTAGTTTTGGAAACTTTTAGAAAGAGGAAGTAGTTAAGTGCCAAGTAAGTCAAAAGTCAGTTTTAAGTTACGAGTAATACAGTTTAAGGGTCATGTAATTTCTCAATAGAGGAAACTGGTAGAGTTTAAGAATAGGTACAATGGAAGAATAACCATTGTAACTGAAGGCAGAGAGTCTATCAGTGGACTTTCTTAGTCAGTGCTACCTAGATTAGGCCAGCTAAAAAAGATAGTACTCAACAGTGGACTTTGGAGAGCAAGTATGGTTTCCAAGAGTTGAAGAGAAGGTAGATGGATTACTATGTTAGTGTTGGTAATTCCAGATTCCAGTGAGAACTTTGAGATAGTTAGTTATACTTTGAAGAAGTGATTAGGATATGTTCAGATGCACAAGAGGCAAGTAGAAGCCTACACATCAAGGCAGTTAAACATGCATAAGAGGGACTACCCTAGGTATGATTTGGAATTAGCCAGAGTGGTGTTTGCCTTACAATTTTGGAGACATTACTCATAAGGACTCTAGTTCGAGGTGCGCAGCAATCATGATAGCTTAAGAATGATTGTTTATCAAAGGAAGCTGAACATGAGGAAGAATAGATAGATGGAGTTTTTCAAGGCCTATAACCTTGAGTTAGAATATCATCCGAGTAAGGCCAGTGTAATGGTCGATGTACTAAGTAGGAAATTCCTACAAGTGTCCTAGATGATAGTCCAAGAGAGAGTAAAATTCTTGAGAGTTTCGAGGATTTGAGTCTTGCAGTGACTATGATGCTAGATAGTCTCTCAGTGAACAAGGTGGATGTAGTAAGAGGTCTAAAGACTCAAATTTCTTTGGGAGAATAAAACTCTAAGGGACAAAAGTGAGCAGATCTTTATAGGAACCTAAAAGGATTTTTGAAATAGCGAATGATGGAATAACGAGGTTTAGAGATAAACTTTATTTTTCAATTAAGTCAAAAATCAAGGAAAGGATTCTAGAAGGAGTTCACAAGAGAAAGTGTGCCATCTATCTAGAGGCTATTTAGGTTTTTCAAGAGTCATAGAAGATGTTTTGGTAGCCTAGTATGTTAAAGAACAAAGCAAGATATATTGAACTACAAGTAAAGGTGGAGAGATTAAGTAATCTGCCCACTTTCACTAAGTGAAGTTAGCTATTTTCTAGATAAGGTAGTTCAACTACTTTTGAAGAAGATAGTTGGAGTGCTTGAAGTTGCAGTGAATATAGTGTCTGAAAGAGATCCTAGATTCACATATGGTTTTGGAAAGCCTTACAAGAAGGAGTTCAAAGCTAAGTTATGTTTTAGTATAACTTACCATCTACAAACAGAGGGGTCAAGAACTTAGAGATAAGTAAATTTCCTCTAACAAAGATGCAGTTTGGAGATGTTAGTGCTGAAAAAAGGATTATATGGTGGTAAGTATTCCATGTTAAGAGAGTTACCCAAAGTTTCTAGTGCTGAAAAAAGGATTATATGGTGGTAAGAATTCCATGCTAAGAGAGTTACCCAGAGTTGTTTGCATAAAGTGAACAATTTTGGAGATAAAATTTTTAAAAGGATGAGAGAAATGTCATACCCTTAGTAACATGTTAGACTTGTTTATGTGTTCAAAAGGTAGTATATAACTTGCTTAACATGTCAGTGAAGTTTTGTGACAAACTGAGTTCGTTTAGGCACTTAGTTACAACAAAAAAATTGAAAAGTAGCTTAAAATGGCTCAGTTATTAGCTTTAAAGGTTAAGTTGAGAGAAATAGGTATGGATAACTTGTTTCTAGGTCACAAATAAGTGAAACAATGTGTAATTAAAGTTTCAAGAGAATCCGAGTTACTTTGGTATTTTTAAGCATATTAGTTGTGCATTTAATACAGAATTGACTATTAATAGATATGAAAAATTATGAAAATAATAGAACAACAATTTAGATGAATCTTATGATTTATTCTAAAGTTGTTGGAAGCTAAAAAAATTGAAGTAGCATAATTCAGGTATTCTTAGCAGATAAGAAAGTTCTAGAAAAGTATCTTAAGGGATATGATGGTCATTCTCTCATTTCTCACTCGGTTAAAGGCATCAGAAGCTGTAAAGAAAGAAAGAAAAAAATAGAGAAGAAAGAAAACAAAAGAAGAGAAGAGAGAAAGGGGAAGAAAGGAAGAAAAGGAAGGAGAAGGGTGAGAGCAAGAGCAAGAGGATTGAGCTTTAAGATCTTCATCATCTTCATAAAGTAAGGGGTTTCTATTCATCATTCTCCTCTTTGATTATCATTTAATGAGGTTTGAATTTTTGAGTAGAAATAAGGGTTTGGAGAGCTAAATTCAAGTTCTTGGCTTGGTTTTTGATTCCAAGGATTAAGTTAAGTTAGTTTAAGCTTAGTATATGTAAGATAACCATTTATGGCTTAAGATCAACCATTAGAGTTCATAGAGAAAGAATTTGACAATGGTTGGAGTTATATGATTTTGGACCTAAATCTATGCCTAAGAGAATCCATAGGTTGTATAAGAGTTACAACAGGTTTAAGGGCCTAGATTGGTGCTAGAAATCATAAGGAAACCAATATTTGATGATTAAAAGTTAAGATGAGATTTTGAGAACAGTTAGAACAATCTACAGAAATTTTACAGAATTGTTGTCATGCGAAGAGCGCCCAGATGCTCTACACAGAGCGCCTAGACACTCGGGTGCCAGAGAATTTTTATATGCAACAGAGTGTAGAGCACTTAGACGCTCAGTCCAAAGCACTTAGGTGCACACGAAAATAGCACAGAGCTATGCTCTGCCTAGTGAGCGCCCAGACGCTTAAGGAGAGGGCGTTTAGGTGCCCATCACAGAATTCAAAAAAGAGTTGTTTTTAATGTTTCAAGTTCCTAGCTAGATGGAATCATTATATGTTTCCTAAGGTGTTTGAGGATACAAATAGGGATACTTCAAGAGAGGACGTATCACCTAGAATGAATGAGAAAGCTTAGGCTTTGAGCATCCAAAAGAGGTGGTTTGCTCTAGGTAAGAACATAGCACCTTAGGCAGCCTAGTGTTGCATTAGATATCATTCAAGATATGATGAGATGGTGCATTAGAGATGAGTGTACTAGGATGGATTGTAAGATTCACTCTAGTAAGAATAAGGAAGGTATGAGTCTTAGGATATTCAAGAGTAATGGATTACTTTGGGAAGGTACCTAGAACCTTAAGCAACAAATAGTTACAATTAATAACCACTCTTGAGTTAGATTCACTTGAGTGGAGATAAAGTTGTATATTTAGTTCTGAAGAAGGGATGTTATGTACTAAGTCTCTAGTTAAACTGGACCTTGTGCATTGTAGAATACACAATAGGATAAATGTTGACTAGTAAGCTTCTCACATTCATTAAGTATACAAAGTTCCAAAGAAAAGTCCATTTATTTCCTTTAGCAAGGATGAATGAGGCATTAGCTAAGATAGACTATTTCACTAGGATGAGTTGAGTCTATAGGAAATTTAAGGTGGTATTTATGTAAGAGGTAAATATAACACTATGCTTTTTACACACTAGTTAGTTAATCTAGCTTGTATGTGAAAGCTATGAGAACCTTAGTGCAACCAAGAATAATGGTTTACCATAGGTGAGTATCTAACACCTTAGCAATATAGTATTGCATATGGATCACTTAAGAGTTATGAGTGATGAGGTGGTGTTTAGATATAAGTATGTATGTCGATGGAAATGGTCAAGTAGTATTGATCTTAGTGAGTATCCTTTAATACTCATTCATGGAGGTCAAAGGAGATAGATGGGTGTCTGATAGACTCTTTTGAGGAGGGACATAACCCTGATATCTCGATAGTGCCAAGGCCAAGGGAGATAAGTGGGGAGTCCATAAGGTTCTTTCAAACAAGGATTTAGCCCGAACTTCTAAAGGTGCTAGGATACGTGTGATATAAGGATGAGCTTTCCCTCTATTCACCATGGGATAATATACTGAACCAGTTCCTAATGAACTTCTTTGTTTTCAAAATAAACCCCCGTATATATTTCAAAACAAAACATTGCACAAGGATATCTTCAGGATCTTAGGCATAATCATATTGCATATCATTCGCATTGTATTTATGGACAATTGTATGAGCATTGTCTGTTGTTGTTAGTATTTATAATTGTATGGGCAGTTGTTTATATCCAACGGTATATAAGCTATCAATTTTCGATCACACTACTTAGTAGTGTGCAGTTATGAGAATTAGTCGAGGAAACTCTTATGTTTGTAGTTATAGTAATTGTTATATTTGTTATACAATGTTATAGCTAGCTGGTATTAGAGTTGCTTTTGTTGAGAATTGTAATTCTCACCTCAGTTGTTCTTCAATGTAAAACTAGATGCAGAGGTACAAACCCTGTTAAGGGAATAAAGATGAAGCATAAAGACTAATTTAGTTTTTATATGCTTTAGTAGACAAAGCTAATGTATAAGTTTATATTTGCTTTGTATGTTTTAAGTAGTATGTATTACAATATGCTCCTTTGTGGCAAACGTTGTGTATATATATGTATGAGTTTTAGTTTTTCGCAATCTCTCAAGGCTTTCTATAATTACTCAGTTGTAATTATGGATATATGTTAGTTAGTTATAGAAGTGACGTTTCTAGTACGAAATATCCTTGTGTCTCTATGATATACCTAAATATTTGTATTATGATGTTACAACTAGTATGCCTAAAAATGTCAAACCAACTCCGATTTTCCTCAAACTTTAACTGTAGCATATTTCACACATTTGTGACTTGGCAATAAACTCTTCACATTTATTTCTACTAATTAAGCAATTTAAGTCACTTCTGGAGTAAATAACAACTATATTTCACATATAGTGTTATAACAATGTGATTAAACGTGCTCAGAAAGCCACAAAACTTAACAGGCATGATAAACAAGTATTAGGCTACCTCCGTAACCATATACAAGTCTATCAAGTTTTCAAGGGTGTTAAATATACTAATTTAAATATGGCAAATAATAATTGAGCACTTGAGTATTTTACTCCAAATGCATATGATTCTCCTACTTGTGGCCGTTTGCCTGAGATTGAGACTAACCACTTTGAAATTAAGCCTAGTGTAATTCAAATGTTACCAATATTTTATGGGCTTGAGTTTGAAAATCCTTATAAGCACTTAGATGCGTTCTTAGAGGTATTTTCCACTTTCAAAATCCCTAATGTTACTGATGATGCAATTTGTCTCCGTCTTTTCCCTTTTTCTTTAAAAGATAAAGCTAAAGATTGGTTTTCTACATATGATAATATGAGATAGATCAAGTGGAGTCAATTAGGAAATAAAGGAGAAATTTATGAGATTTCATGCACATTTGATATGGAAATTAAGGTGGAGTCTCTATTTAAGAAAATAGATCAGGTGAATGCATATCTAAGAAGATAGATCAATTGTTATCTTTAAGTAAAAAACATGTTAATTCTTCTAATATGCATAATGTGTATACCATTTTTTCTAACCCTTTCATACCTCATATGATTGTCCTACTGCCTCTCAATATTTTGAATTTTCACTAGAGCAGGCTAATGTAACTCAAGGATTTCCTCCACAAAACAACCATTATTCTAACACTTTTAACCTTGGTCGGAGGAATCATCCTAACTTCTCTTGGAAACCATAAGTTGTTAAAGCATAACAAGGGTAGTGACCTAATCAAGCGGGTCAAATTAGTATGAAATCATCCCCTGGCTATCAACCATAAGGATATGCATCTAATCCATCTCAAGCATCAAGCAGTAGTTCCAACTTGGAAGACAAAATAGATAAGGTATTATCTTGTATGATAAACTTGGACTCTAGGATGCAATTCATGGAATCTAAGATGCCACTTTTAGACTTTCACACTCAATCTATAGCAAAATTAGAGACTCAAGTTGGATAACTAGCCATTGCTATAGGAAATAGAGATGGGGTAAGCTTCCAAGCCATCCCATAGAGAACCTGAGAGGTGAAACCCATGATCAAGTTAAGACTATAATGATTCTTAGGAATAGGAAAAAAGTGGAAAATAGGGTGAATGAGGAGAGAGTGCACGGTGATGAGGATGAGGATAATCATAAAGAAAATATAGAAGAAACCAAATCCCCTTCCTCTAATGTGACTAATTCTTTGACTTTGATTCCATTTGAGCCTAAGGTTCCTTACCCTCAAGCCTTAGAAACACCTTCATATTCTAAGAAAGATAAGCATAGGAAGGATATTCTTGAGACCTTCAAGCAAGTAAAGATCAATCTTCTTCTTTTGGATGTTATACAATATATTCCTGTTTATGCCAAGTTTCTTAAGGACATGTGCACATTTAAAAGAAAATCTAAAGCACATATGTCTAAGAATGTTCACTTAAGTGAACAAGTAAACTCAACTTTACATTTTAACACACCACCTAAGTTGAAAGATCTTGGTGTTCCTACTATTTCTTGTTATATTGATGATCATAGGATTGATAAAGCACTCTTGGATCTAGGCTCTAGTGTTAATTTGATGTCATTTTTTTTATGAAGAGTTAGGCTTGGGTGAGTTTTAGCCTTCAAATTGTTCTCTGTGGTTAGTTGATAGGTCAGTTAGAATCCCTAGAAGAAGAGATGATGATCTTTTAGTGAAAATTGATAAAAGATTCTTTCCTACTGATTCATAGTGCTTTATATGAAATATTCTCACTCATCAGAAAAGGAAATTTCTATTATTTGGGGGGAAGCCTTTCTTAGCCACTACTGATGCTAACATTAGTTGTAGGTCTTGAGTAATGAATGTTTCAGTTATGAACATGAGAATTAAACTTAATATCTTCAGGCCTACTGGCCAACCTGCTATGGAAGATGAATCTGAGTGTGCCTTTATGGATATGATTAATGGGAAAGTTAAAGAGATTATGCCTCCTATTTTGGGTAAGAATCCTTTAGAGAGTATACCTTCACATAATGAGTTGGAGGCTTTTGACTCGATAAGTTATGTAGTTGGAGTTAATGAAATCTTTGGTTGCTCTCCATCTCTTGAAGCTACTCTGTGGGTAGTAAGATATGAGCATTTACCTCTTTGAGTTGATTTAGATTTAATAGCTCTAGTTGTAGGTAGAATTTTCTTTTTGCTCTTTAGATAGTTTTATTTTATTATTTGAGTCGGCTTAAGTGCCTCCCAGAGTTTAGAGCCTTTGTATGGGGATATAAATAGTGTCAACCAAAAAAATAAATAATTAATTAAAAAAGTTTTAGATTATTTTGGTTTTTATTTCTTTATTTATCTCATTTTATTTGTTTTTGTTAGTTTTCATATGCTACTCATTTATTTTGGAAAGAATATTATGATTTTTCAAATTTTGTTGTAGAGCTAACTTTTGTGCTTCTCTTTGACTAACATTGTATTACTTTTCATCAGGTTCTCTTGTTCTTTTCTTTAACCCCTTTATTTATTTGTCTTTCACATCAAGGACAATGTGTGACTTAAGTGTGGGGGTGCGGAAAATTTTTTTTTTTTGAGAAAATATTGACTAATTTTTTAAAGATTTGATGGTCTAATTGTGCAAGATTATTCTATTTGTATATAAATTAAAGTTCTTGCAACCTATATGCATTTAAGGGCAACTTTTGGTCTTAATAGGCTGGTAGTTAAAGCTTATGCACCCATATTCCAACACACCTTGAACTATAGGCATGAGATAGATTCTCATGTATTTTGGCTACTTGAGTTGTGTATAGATGAAAGTCTTTTTTTTTGTCAATTACTTGGTAGATTGATAGTAATATATTTTATTCATTTAATAATCCTCTCACTGGGCTTCTTAAGGTTCAATTAAGCTTAATTAAGTTAGTTTTGTCATATTTTATGATATTGGGCCTAATTGGATCATTGAAGGAATTATTGCATGAATTGGCCTTAATTTGTCTATTTGGCAATGTTCAGTAAATTGACTATAATTTGAGTTACAAATATTTGATTGATGTGATTCTGGTCATGTAGGAAAATTAAGACAATTCTCTACAAGTTTCATGAAGACCTCAAGAGAGGAATAACATGTTTGGATACTTTAAATTGAAGTGAAATCAAGAGTCAGAATTCTGATCCTGATAGCTTGATCTCTACGCACTCATCAACCTATTTTTCTTGAGCTATAGGAGTTCAATTGACACCAAAGCCCAAATGAAAGCTAAGACCTAAATTTACAACTTTCATGAAGAACACGAGCATATTCGGATGTCTAGTAGGTCATATTGGGCTGAAGTCAGAACAGAGGTGTTGTTGCTGGAATCCAAACACTGTGAAAAGATTGGGGCATATCTTGGGCTGTATGGGTCGGATTGTGATGAAACTAATGGCATTGGAAATATGAGACAAAACCCTTTAACTTTCATGAAGACCATTTATGCAATAGGTGATGTTATGATAGAGTTATAGTCATGTGAAGACAGCTAAATTGGTTGAGTGGGGAGACAACCATGGCAATAATTTTCCACTTATTCATCCACTCATTAACAACTCTGTTGTCATGTTCCACTCATCCACCCATTTATTAAACAACTCTCTTCTCATTTTGTACCCTTCATGCTCTATAAAGGGCACCATGGGCTGCTCATTAGAATCATCTTGGTTTAGAGATCAAGATCTTGTTCTTGTATTATTTGTTGTAGTTTTCTTTTGTTTTAAATAGAAGTTACGTTCATTTTCTTCTTTTTCTCTTTTTCTTTCTTTTTGTTTATGAGTAACTAATTCTCATTTTGCTTGGGTGAAAGGGTGAAGTTCTTGGTAATGAAATAAGGTTAAATTAATTTTTTTCTTGTGCGTGAATGTTATTTTATCAAGTGGACATTATATGTATTATATTTTGTTTCCAATCAATTTAGAAACCCTCATTGTAAGTAGAGATCTTGATTTGTTGTAGGTAAGAGATTGACACAATGAATGCTTGAACCCATTTACAAGTGTTGGCATTATTAACCTTCCTTGTAAAGTGAAGATCTTGATTTGTTGTAGACAAGAGATTGGCACAATGAATGCTTGAACTCATTTACAAATGTTGGCGTTAATAGATAATTAAAAGAACCATAATATAATTACATACATAATCTTAATGAAATTTGAATACTATATTTTTCGATTGGAACCTTCGTTATGTGTGGATTCTAATTGAGTTATAAAAAGAATTAATTTTGTCCTTAATTTACTTATCAAGAGTGGATCTACTAGCCCAAGCAAATCTTTTTCAATTGTGAACAAGTTTTATTACCTTTATTGTTGTGACAAATCTTTTCCTTACCTCAAAGAATTATTTTTCATCAATTCCCTGTGGATTGATCTCGGACTCCCGAGAATTTATTACTTGAGATAACCTGTACTTGGGTTTTCAACAATATCAATTCTGCATTAAGTTTTTGGTGTCGTTGCCTTGACTTGATTTGAAGAATAAGTTTATTAAGGTTTTCTTTCTTTAAGTAAACTTCACCATCTGGTATATTCTTTCCCTATTATTTTAATTTTCTAGTTGTATCATATTGAATGGCAGGTTTACCGCCTACTTGTTAATAATTTTATTACTATGACAAGTTTATTACTTACTTGTTAATATATATATTTTTATTATGGAAGGTTGAGCTCTATATATATTTTTATTTTTTTCCTATTTTAGGTCACTTATTTATGCTTAATTGGTATCGTGATTCAAATTTTAGTTGTTTGGTTAAAACTAATCCTAGTATTTTATATATTGATCTGTTTAAATCACAATCACACATTAGACACAATGGCTAAAAATGAAAGTGTACATGATGAATATGAAAATCAACCGTTATGAACTATACATGAATATTTGCAACCATCTCGAAATTCTAATCCATCATGTTTTATCTTTTCATTCAATGCTAACAAATTTAGATTTAAGTCAGATATGATGTAACGCCCCCTTCTATAAGAGGAAGAGAGGGCGTCACACCAAACATACGAAAAGCTCAAAAGAAAAACTATTAGAACCCAGTTTATACTTTATCTATAAGCGTTAACCTATTCATTAAAAAAAAGTATTCTCATATAGCAATTCTCTTTTATATGCATACGTTTTTTTTTCTTCCTGTTGTAAGCGAAAAAACACAAACTTAGTGGAATTCAACATAAAAATAAAGCCATACATTTATACAAAAGATGCATACCATATATAAATATATGCTTAGTTACATAACATAAGTCATTAATTACATCAAGCTCACAAAAGAAGCAAAAGCTTTACATGCCCAAAAATTATGTACCATCAGCCAACATGGCTACAAAAAAATCTATCGAGCCCCCGACAACTACTAAGAAGGAACCTTAGCTGGATCCTCCTCAGACTCCTCCATAGGATCCTCCTCAGAAGAGGAAATCCTCACAAAAGCAACAGATTCACTAGCAGGAGCTCGTGCAGAAGATAGAAATGAATCCTCATATGGATTGTACTCACGATCACCCCACACCTCGCGTATCAGCATGTAGAACTCCAGCGATACAGCCACAACCAAAGAGAAAACAGGGGGATCATAACGTCCCCAAGTCAAAGATACTGTCACATCTCCTACATAGACACAATGCTCGGTGTTCAAATCAACGTGCCAGCAGTCCACACCCCCATGGATCCTTAACCTGGCATACCCTAGGAGGCCTCACCGGGATGCCATGGCCAAACAAAACACTAGTTCGTCCCAAAGTTAGGAAACTCAGGCCCTTCTTCACCTCGGTCTTTCGAGACACATAGATAAATTTAGAATAACAGAATACAGAAAAGAGGTGAGATATTCAATTTCATTACCAATTATGGCAGTAAGAAACAAAAATGGCGCAAGATACCTTACAGCATCACAGACATAATAAACAGCATCAAAGCACAGATAGTAATCAATTTAGTACAGATAGTCATAATCATTATTAAAAGAAACATTCTCATAATCATATATATTTATGTCAAATAAATATGTTAACAGACTATGCATGTGCACAAGGTACTAATTTCCTACTCCATGGAGCTAGACATAACATCAGAGAGAATGATCACGGAGACATGTCTGTAACTCGACTGTCGCGACCAAAAGTACTATAATTTATCAACGTGCACATCAAGGCATTGTACAAGACATTCTATACTAGATCATGATATAGGACAGTGTCTCAGTCCGAATCGTCGGTATGTTTGCATCGGTCTGCCTCATGGACAGAAGAGCTACCAACTATCCATTGCGAGGTATCTGCATCCCGACGCCCCCAAGTTCAACAAGTGACCTACACTTGTTTACTCACACCCACACATAGGTGTGATTCATCTCCTAGGCACACAACCTTTCAAACATAGTCCAACGGACTTTCTCAATGCATGATGATTTGATGCATATGTATATATACACATATATCAATTCTTAATAACAGTATGACTTGTCCATGATCACATGCCACATCAGGCCCAATCATTTATCAACAATCATTGGTCCCATTCATAGACCCATAACAAATCAATATCCAAATCTCAAGGAAGAATGTATACTTTTTAGAGTTGATATAAAAGTCATGCCTCAATTATATTATATCTTTCCATTAACCTCTCTAAGGAAATTCTCTAGTGCTTTTCATTCAACCTTTATTACTCTTAATTAGATAAGTCATTTCCTTTGTTTTTGATCAAACTCACTTAGATTGATCATTCTAAGTTCCTTACAACCTCACCCGCACTCATGTTCTTTCTTTATCCAAGGACCACTCTAAACTATAGGTTAAAGGCTTGTTCTTTATTCTTTCCATATTATGAAGTCCTAATTAAATGTTTAATCATTCAATTAACTAAGTCTCATCTTAGTACAAAACTCTCATATCGAGTGCCCAAAGAGACTGTGAGCCTCCAAGGAAGTAGAAACCCAACCATTTTTTCATCACCCATCTTACATGGCTATGTCACATTACACGGCCTGGGTCATGTACTCCTCTGGAATGCAGCAAAGATCCCGTCTGGTCCACTCATTGACATAGCTTGTCTCACACGGTCAAGTACCCTTACACGGCCTAGGCCGTGTAACGCACTGGAAGGGCAGAAAAGCCCCCCAAACATATTCAAGCATTCCAAATCCACCAAGTAATACAACAACATATATAAGAATCATAGCACACAATCAATCACAACACTACCAAAATCACATAACCAAATGGGTAACCCACACACGGGTTCCTCATAATTACCACAAAGATGTGTTCCTCACCACCAAGATAGGTTGAAGAGGATGATCTCCCTCTTATCTTAAGAGACAACAAAGAAAGCAAGCTTCTTAATGCTTCATTGCAAGATTTCGTCCACCCCCACCAAGAAAATCCTAAAATGGTCAACTCAAGAAATCAACAACCAAAACTTGAAAAGAGGAGTCCTTAATCACAATGGTGACCAAGGGTCATGAAAATGGGAAGAAAAAAAAAGAAAGTCAAGAACTTTACCTCAAAGCTTCAAGCTTTAAGGCTTGATAGAAAGTGATGAAGATGGAGGAATCGAGAGGTGTTCACCAAAGAGAAGAGCTTCAAGATGATGAGGGGAGTCAAGATCCTAGATTGGCTTGAGCAAACAAGCTTGGATGGTCACAAATGGTGATGTAGCCGTGTGGAAGAAGAAGAAAAGAGAAGAGAGAGCGTGGGGGAGAGAAGAGAGAAAGGTAGAGAGAGAAAAAAAGATGGAAAATGTTTGAAATGAAAAGATGATAGGAAAAGGTGAAAAGATGATGACTTTGGTTATCTTTTCCCTCCCAACCATGGAGCCAAAATGAGGAGAGAGAATGTGAAGCTTCCTTGAGAAGCTTGGTAGGAAGCTTTCTTAAGAAGCTTTGCACACTTTTTGATAAAGTGAAGGGTGATGTCATGGTGATGATGTCATTAAAGTGCTCTTCTAGAAAAAATGACTAAGACTCTACTAGAAGTATTATCTAGTGGACAAAAATTACAATTAGCAGAAATAATATTTTATTGTTTTATAGATAATAAAATATACTGCTATTTTATTTATCAGATAAAATTTTAAAAAACAAAACTTTGTAAACTATGCCCGACCTCGGGTTTAGTAAGATCCTCCGTCGATGTTTCTACAGTCCAAAGTTTTTCGACCTCGAAAAAAATATTTTATTTTCCTGAACCTGCTTAGTGTGCACGTAAATTGAAAAAAATATTAAAATAATTAAATAATTCAAATAATTTCAAAAAAATTCACAAAATTCATAAATATTATAAAATAAATTTATAGCATAAAATAAACAAATTTTTGGGGTGTTACATATAATTTCATTACTTTCTAATTTCTCTAATTTAGAATCTGAAAGCCCATATTTACATCTAAATGGATTTGTGGAAGTATGTATTACTTTCATTGATCAAAATTGCAGAAGAGATCGTTAAACTTAAATTATTTCTTTTTTCTTTGAAAGATAAAATAAAAACTTAGCTTAACACTTTGAAACCATGATCAATTGGCATATAACAAGAAATGCAAAGTGAGTTTTTAAAGAAATTTTTTTAACACATAAAACCAATGCTTTGAAAAGAAAAATCCAAAATTTTTCTCAAAATTCAAATGCAGCATATTTTCAAACTTGGGAACATTTTAAAGAATTTTAATTCTTGCCCACATCATGGTTTTGAAAAATGGTACACTATAAGCTTTTTTTATGAAAGGTTAACACCTGATACTAAACAATTTGTGAAAATAATGTGCAATGGCGAGTTTCTTGATAAAGAACCTAAAGAAGCTTTAGAATATTTGGAACATTTGACTGAGAATTCTCAATCTTGACATGGTACTAATCCTTCTGAAAATTCAATTAGAACTAACCTTACAAGTGCTAGTAAAGGAAAATATCATCTCAGTCAATAAGAAGATCTAAATGCTAGGTTCGCCAGTTTGGTTAGAAAGATTAAAATCATGGAATCAGAGAAAGTAAAATAAATCAAATTTGTGCAAAATGAAGAAATTTATAGCATTTGTGATGAATTAGGACACTCAACAAATGAATGTCCAAAAATTCCTGTTTTTAAAGAAGTTGTGCATAAGCAAGTAAATACAATGAACTATTTTAAAAAGTCATTCACCTATTCTTTTTCAGATTCATACAATCTGAGATGGAAAAATCACCCGAACTTCAGTTGGATGACTAATAATTAGGCATAATTTATGCAACCACCACCTCCTCAGGCGCAATTGGATTCTTGACATTCTCAAGGATATGCACCTTATGTCCTACTATATAGGAAAAACCTTGAAGGGACATTACATGCATTCATGGAAAAGTAAGAAGCCATTAATAACCAAAACACTCAAATCATGATTGACATAAAAGACATTCTTGCTAAATTTGCTTCTACACTCACCATTCACGAGAAAAGAAAATTTCCTTCTCAACCTCAACGAAATCCAAAGGGTCAGTACAGTCTAAATAAGGGTAGTTCAAAAAGTCAACAAATAGATCAAGTCAAGTCAGTAATAACTCTTTGGAATGGAAAGGTTGTTAAAAAATAAATTCTTGAACCTTGTGAGAGAGATGATGAATCAATCCCCCAAGATAATGAAGAAATTGATAAGCCACCTAGCCAAAAGGAGACCAAACTCTCATTTTCATCCCCATTTCCCCAAGCATTAAACAATTCAAGAAAATTGAACCACAAGACTGAAATTTTTAAAATTTTTAAACAAGTGAAGGTCAATATTCCTCTATTAGATGCTATCAAATAGGTTCCTTTTTTTGTCAAATTTTTAAAGGACTTATGCACTATTAAAATTGGAACTTATAAGAACAAGGGAGATGTAATTATGTCAAATGAATGGACTTATCCTCTATTAAACAAAATAAGGACTTATGTCAAACGAATGGAGGAGAAGCATTTTAATCCTTATTTATAAGAATAAGGGAGATGTACAAAACTGTGTAAATTACAGAGGGATTAAGCTCATGAGTCATACCATGAAGTTATGGGAAAGAGTAATTAAATGGAGATTAAGATAAGAGACTCATATTTTAGAGAATCAATTTAGTTTTATGCCTGGGAGGTCAACCATGGAAGCAATCTATCTTCTACAAAGATTAATGGAGAGGTATCAGAGGAAGCAAAAAGACCTACACTTGGTTTTCATTGATCTGGAAAAAGTCTATGATAAGGTACCGAGAGAGGTCTTGTGGAACGTTTCAGAGAAGAAAGGAGTTTGTATCGCCTATATTCAAGCAATCTAAGATATATATGATGAGGCTAAAACTAGTGTGAGAACACAAGGTGAGATCACAGAAGATTTTCCTATAACTATAGGACTGCACCAAGGGTTAACTTTGAGTCCATATCTTTTTACCTTAGTCTTGGATGTGCTTACTACGTATATTCAAGAGCCGGTGCCACAATGCATGCTTTTCACATATGATATAGTCTTAGTTGGAGAGTCGAGAGAGGAAGCAAATTGGAAGCTAGAGCTATGGAGACCAGCTTTGGAAGAGCATGGCTTTCATCTAAGCAAGAGTAAGACGGAGTATATGGAATGTAAGTTCAGTAAGAGACATGTTAATGCTAGCTTAGCGGTGAAAATTGGAGATCATACCATACCACAAGTCACACAATTTAGGTACCTTAGATCTATCATACAAAATGATGGAGAGATAGAGGGAGATGTAAACCATAGGATTCAAGCTGGATGGATGAAATGGAGGAGTGCTTCAGGAGTTATTTGTGATAGAAAAGTACCTCTCAAGCTTAAGGATAAATTTTACCACACAACTATAAGGCCCGCGATATTGTATGGTATTGAATGTTGGTTGGTAAAAAGCCAACAACAGCATAAGATCAGTGTCACAGAGATGAGGATGTTGTGTTGGATGTGTGACCATACAAGACAAGATAGGATTAGGAATGAATGCATTAGAGAGAAAGTAGGGGTAGCACCTATTATGGAAAAGATGGGAGAATCTCGCCTTAGGTGGTTTGGACATGTAAGGAGAAGACCCTTAGAAGCTCTTGTAAGAACAATAGATCAGGTAGATAATAGCTCAATAACTAGAAGTAGAGGAAGACCAAAAAAGATTATAGGTGAAACGATTAAAAAATATTTAAATTTAAATGACATCTCTGAAGACTTGGTTTATGATAGGACACAATGGCATCGTTTAAACTATGTAGTCAACCCCACCTAATGGGAAAAGGCTTGGTTGTTGTTGTTGTTATGCACTGTTAAAAGGAAATTAAATGTGAAAAACAAAGCCTTTTTGGTTGAACAGGTAAGCTCTATTCTTCAGAATAACAATGCCTTGAAATATAAAGACCCTGGTTGTCCTATAATTTCATGAATTATTGGAAAACATAAAATTGAACAAGCTTCACTTGATCTTGGTGGTAGTGTTAATTTACTTCCATATTCAGTTTATCAACAACTCAACCTAGGTGAGTTAAAACCAACTTCTATAACTCTTCTACTTGCCCATAAATCAGTTAAAATTCCAAAAAGAATAGTGAAAGATATGTTGATACAAGTTGATAAATTTATATATCCTGTGGATTTTATTATCTTGAAAACTGAACCTATGGTTAATAATGATAAGCCAATTCCTATTATTTTAGGTCGCCTATTTTTAGCAACATCTAATGCTTTGATAAATTTCAGAAATAAGTGATGAAGTTAATGTTCAGAAATATAACACAAGAGCTTAATGTTTTCAATATGTGCAAGCAACCACAGGAAGTCCATAATGAAAGGGAGGAAGTTGAAGGGATTGAGGCCATTATAGATGATCATTTTCAAACCAGTAGTTCTTCTGACCCATTAAAAATTTGTTTAATTAATTCATTTGACTCGGGTATGCAATTAGATGATAATATTTTTGAAATATGCCCTTTACTTGATTGTACACAGGTATTAGAATACAAATAATGGAAGCCGAGATTCGAAGAGCTAAAACCCATGAATGATAATACCCATGAAAAAGTACTCACACTGGAACTAAAGTCATTACCTGCTAGGTTGAGGTAGATATTTCTAGGAGAATAGCAAAGTTGTCTAGTGGTAATTTCCTCGACCCTTACTAAAGAACAAGAATGTATGTTAATAGAAGTACTTAAAAGGCATAAAAGTGCAATTGGATAGACATAAAAGATATTAATCTATTAATTTGTACACATAAAATACATTTAGGGCTTGTTTGGGAAAGCTGAAAATTATCGATTATGCTGATAATCGATTATTGTTATAATCAATTATAATCGATTATTGTTATAATCGATTATAATTGATTCATTTTTATGTTTGGATGCATTAGTAAAAGTGATTTTAATCTAATCTGATTCGTTTGGATAATATAAAATAAATCACTTTTATGTATTAAATTACTAAAATAGGTATAAAATGATTAAAAAAATTATTTGATTAAGGACAAAATAGTATTTACATATCAAAGTGTAAGAAATAATCTATAAGTTAAAATTATAAGCTTCAATCTTTAGCTTATGATTATTAGAAAAAAACTTTTATTTTACATTGAATTTCGTGTAAAAACTTTTTTAAAAAATAATCTTTTTACCCAAACATAATAATTATTTCACAAAATAGATTAATCCTCCAAAAACAGCTATTTGAGAAAGATTTAATCTTTCCCAAACATGCTCTTAGAGGATAATGCTAAAACATTACAACAACCTCAAAGAAGATTGAATCCACACATGGAAGAGGTAGTTAGAGTTGAAGTTCTCAAATTACTTGATGTTGGAATTATCGACCCTATCTCTGATAGCCAGTGGGTAAGCTTTACACAAGTTGTACCCTACAATAACAGTTGTTGAAAATGAAAAAGATGAATTAATACTTACGCGAGTCTCATCCAGTTAGTATATGTGTATTGATTTTAGAAAATTAAATGTTGTCACTAGGAAAGATCATTTTCCTTTGCCATTTCTTGATCAAATTCTGGAAAGGGTAGCAAAACATCCCTACTACTATTTTCTTAATAGTTATTCGGCTATTATCAAATACCCATTGCATTAGAGAATCAAGAAAAGACTACTTTTACATGTCTCTTTGGTACTTTTGCATACAAAAGAATGCATTTTGGTCTTTGTAATGCGTGCTAATTATTTTTAGTGACATGATTGAGCATTATTTAGAGGTTTTCATGAATGACTTGACAGTTTATAGAAATTAGTTTGAAATTTGTCTTGACAATTTGAAAAAAGTTTTTAAAAGATGTGAAGAAAAAGGACTTGTGTTAAACTAGAAAAAATATCATTACATGATTACCTAGAAAATAGTGTTAGGTCATATAATATCTTCTAAAGCAATTGAAATTGATAAGACCAAAGTTGAATTAATTGCCCATTTTCCTTCACCAAAAATAGTCAGGGAAGTTCATCTATTTTTAGGACATGCAGGATTTTACAGAAAATTCATTAAGGACTTTAATGCCATATCCAGACTATTATATAATCTTCTAATAAAAGATGCACCATTTGATTGGACTCAAGAATGTCAAAAATCTTTTGAAAAATTAATTGGTCTTCTGACATTTGCCCCTATCATGTAACCCTCTGACTGGTCTTTGCCTTTTGAGTTGATGTCTGATGGTAATGATTTTGATTTTGGCATTGTTTTAGGCCAAAGAAAGAAATGTATCATGTAATTTATTACGCAAGTTAAACTTTGAATAGTGCACAAATGAATTACACCACTACTGAGAAAGAATTATTCGAACATGTGTGCCTGACAATAAAGTAAGTAATGTCATTAAATTTTGTCACTCAGAAACATGTGGAGATCATTTTTCTTCAAAGAAAATAGTTATGAAAAATCTTGCAGTGTGGATTTTATTGGTCCACTTTATTTAAGGACAACCATACATTTTGCAAAAGTTGTGAAAATTATTAAAAATTGGATTCTATTTTTAAACAAAACATGATGCCTCTGAACCTTATCCTTGTTATTAAAATTTTTTATTATTGGGGAATTATTTTTATGGGTCAATTTCTACCATTATTTGGATTTGTGTATATTTTGGTTGAGTTGATTATGTCTTAAAATGGATTAAGGTAATTCCATGTCGACACAACGATCATAAAACTATTCTTAAATTTTTATAATAAAATGTCTTGAGTCGATTTAGAATTCCTCGAGCTATCATCATTGATAGGGGAACACATTCTTGCAATAAACCATTTGAATCTTTAATGAAAAAATATGGCATTACACACAAAATTACCACCGCTTATCACCCTCAAATAAGTGGACAAGTAGAATTAGCAAATAGGGAGATTAAATAAATTTTTAAAAAAATGGTTAACCTAAATCGTAAAAATTGGTCTGTATGATTAAATGATGCACTTTGGGCTTACCATACTACTTTCAAAACGTCTTCAGGCATGTCACCCTATCGGTTAGTCTATGGAAAACCTTGTCACTTGCTTGTAGAACTGGAACATAAAGCATTTTGGATCATTAAAACTTTCAACCTAAACCTTGATGATGCTTGCAAGATACGCAATTTGCAATTAAATGAACTTAAGGAATTAAGAAATGATGCATATGAAAACTCAAAGATTTATAAAGTTAAAACAAAAGTTTTTCATGATAAATCAATTTTGAGGAAATCTTTTGAAATTAGTCAAAATATTCTGCTTTATAATTCTCGTCTTCACATATTCCCTGAAAAATTAAGATCTAGGTGGAGTGGCCCTTTTGTTGTCAAACATGTGTATTCACATAAGGCCATAGACATTAAAAATCCTAGGAATGGTAATGTATTTAAGGTCAATTGATAAAGACTTAAACCATTTCTGGAAACCCTAGTTATTAAGGTATTATCCATCTCCTTTTCTAATCTATGTTACAAGAAGAATTTATTTTAATTTTGTTGCTTTCTTTTTGCAGTTCTTTGTGACCCCGGTTAAGTAATGGATAACGGTACTCCATAACTCTCAAGTCGGTTTATTTTCAGTTTCTCATAATAACTAATTTTTTCTCCTTTAAAATGGATGTCATTCTCTCAATTTTAAAAAAACATTTTCCTTCTCTTTGATGTGTGGATAAAATACACACATCTTGTGTTTGATTTAAGGTGAATTTAGGTGTACTTTGATAGATTTATATTGGAATTTATATTATATTTAATCTAATTATCCTTGGTATCTTATGATTGGTATTTCTCTATGTTTTTAGGTCTAAAATAAGTGTTTTGACATGGCTCTATGAAGCTTTGGATGGATTCATTGCAATGGAGTTGAGCTCGAAATTTATATGGCTAAGATTCGTGGAGTTTTTGACCTTTGTGAGATAAAATGAGCATAACTTAATCTAGAAAGTCAAAACGAGGTGATTCCAATGGCATTGGAAAGTTAAGAAAAAGAGCTAAAACTTTCATGCAGATCACTTCTCCAAAAAGTGACATTTTGAGCAATTGAGGAGTTACACATGGTCATATATAACTTGAAAAATGCTTCTGTCAAGCTCACACGACCCTGTGTAACTTGAGGAATGCTTCTGACTAAGTCACATAGTCGTGTGTCTTAGTCACATGGCCATGTGACCCCCTACATTGAAGTTATGCAATTCAAGCTCACGCGGTCGTGTTGTCCACTCACATGGCCGTGTAAGGTATTTTAGAATGTAAAAGAGGCAATTTTCACCACAATTGTTATAAATAGAAGCAAACCCTCAAACCTAAAACTTACAGAGGCTCCAAGAGACTTGGAAAGGCACAATGATTGAAGGTTAGGGCTTGGAAGGTAAGTGCAAGAGTCATTGAAGATCAACCATTGAAGTCTTTCCCCCCATCTTCATCTTCTCCATCTTCTCTTTTTGTTTTAGAATCATGATTGTTTCTTTAACCTTTGTTCTTGTTTGTGCTACAATTGCCATGAGCGTCTAAACCCATTTTTCTAGGATTGGGATGAAACTCTCTATTTCTCTATGTTGAATTGTTAATTTGAATCTTTGTTAATGAGAATTATTGTTCTTGATTCATTCTTAGTGTGCTTAATGCTTATGGTATGTTGTATACAATATTTGTATGATCTTAGGCTTTAAGTGAAGGATCGAAAGATGAAATCTAATTGCTTGATAATCTAAGAATTGAACTTAGGAATTGAGACCTAGATATAGGCTTAAATCCTTCAATGAACCAAAGATTGTCATGAATCTTAATGGGTTGGAACTTGGATTAATTGCCATGAGAATGGGATTAATGGAGTTTTAGCACTTTTTTAGTGCCAAGAAATTGGGCTTTAAATAATTTAGGACAAATCACCTTCAAGAACATAATTGAACATTAGCAAAGATAGGATTACAGTTTATCATAAGGGGTAGTATAGTGAATTCCTAGTCTTAGGCCTTTAAACCTTAATTGAATCTTAACTTTTCTTGACTAAATTGCTTTTTTAATTTAGCTTTCACTATTGATTTTGTTAGCTTAAATAATAAAAAAGAGTTAGTAATCAATCGATCCTCGTGGGAACGATCTTTATTTACTACTAGTACGATCCATGTGCTTGCGAAAAATCAACAACACTCTTCCTCAAAATGCTCTAACAAAAATCTACAAAGCTAGGTGTGAAAGATTGAGAATGTTAATGCATAAGGGCATTCGGAAGATATACGTTGGATAATTGAAGCAAAGGTCTGTTTAGCAGATGAATCTTCAAATTTATTTGCCTCATACATACCAAGTCTCGATAAAAGTTTGTATTCTAAAAGGAGAAGAGCAAAAAGAATACAAGTTTGTCATAAATGTATGCGATGGAATTGTAACAAATGATGTCATTCTTTGGGGATGGTTTTCGCAAATCGAGAATATAAAATATACTTTATTAAGAATGGACTGAGTAAGGAGTCATTAAATGACATCTTATTGACTCTTGAGACACATTCTTGTGGAGTTGTGCATCGTGAAATTTTTAATTTGTGGAATCTCTTCAGGGACGAGCATAAGCGTTACAGTCTTAGGAATTAGACTCAAGAAGACCCTGTTTGCTAATTTATAAGAAAATTGGATGGGAAGCTTATCCTCGAGTCATAGAAGGCGTTTAAGCCATTACTGGACATAAAACTAGAGGAAGATGTAAGCCACAATCACAACAACATATATGTTATTATCTTATTCAGCTAAAAAAAAGAGAAAAAAAAAAGGGTGATCGAAAGAGTACCATACTCTTAATTGAGTGTGGAGCCCCTAACCTTAGGGTTAGACCCATCATTGACTTAGGTTGGACCTTCGCACGCCGGTTTTTAAATAAGGTTCGTGTGTCATGCTCTGTAGAGAGCTATTCTAAGTGACCTAAAGTTTACCTTTTAGGCAAGCTGAGATGATGGACAGATAAAAGCGCCCCGTGTTAGCATACTCGCGTGACTATGCAACTGAGCTGGATCATGTGATTTCAGGCCATGGACTTTCTAGCGACCTCTCCCTGGCTGTGGTAGTTAGTGGTGGCTGTCAAATTTATGCAATTTAATTAGTTGCGTCATAATTCAATCCAAAATATTCCACAAGCGGGAGGAAAAAGAATTCCAAGATTGGTTGAGCCGTCTTAGTATTACTACACTGGTGACATGCAATATAAAGATATCCCACCAATTCCCTATACTGATGACATACAAGTTAAAGATATACCATCTTTGTTGAATAAACGGGCGTGAAAGCCTAACCTCCAGTTTTGGACTGGTTCCAACTCTCATTTTCTTTCAAAAAATAAAAAATAAAAAAATAATTAAAAAAAGAAAAAGATTAGTGTTTCTTAATTTCAAACTTTTTTGACAACAACCAACCTACCCATATAGGTGCTATCATTACGTTTTCCATTCTTTTCCCTATTTAAACACTTCATTTTCTTCATTTTCATCTAACTTATAATCATTCAAAGGGAGGGTGTGTTGGGAATTTTTGCGGATACAACACGCAGCGGAAAATAGGGATTCCCACCGAGGATCCATGCGAAAAAGCCATAATCCGAGTTTTTAAAGGATTTACCTCTTGAAGCGTGAATCACTAACACCGTAATAGAAACGATGTCTCTGCGGTATCCACACGAACAGACTCACGAACGTCCAACGTCCGCAAAGAGGAGCCTCACGTCTCTCACACGCGTGCTAGCTGTGAAGAGAAGAGAAGAAACCCGTCGCTCTCTCACTCACTATTCTCGTAGGTGCGGCTAGGGTTCGAATTATGTCTATTAGCAGCCTCTTAGCAAGTATATTTATAATAGTGACCGCCTTAAGTGAGTGTGAGCAAAGATAAGTCAGTGCAACCCTAGACCCATCTTATGAGTCCGGCCCATATTTGAATCGAGTCCAACTTGGATCCATTGCTCCAATTTTAGTCTGCTTCTATGTGTGTGACCCTGCAGGTTCTTATTACATTGAATATTAAAATCGCATTTTAATATTACAAGCATTGAGCGGTATCTAGCAACACATCGCTGCTACCCAAGTAATAAGAATGTCAGTGATTTGACATAACCTTTTCGTGACCAATGTTTCCGTGTCGTTTAGTCCTTTTGTCAAGATATCTAGATTGAACACAAGGCATGGAATGCGTCACCCTTGTATAGTCCAATCATTCGTTTCCTGATACTCGAGTAGACTTTGTAACAACAAATGAGATCAATATCTCATATTGACTCATTTGAGCATGACCATGCATTTCGCAGTCTCACTCAATCAGGGGGCCTGAAGATATCGCTCCTGTTATGTAGGAGTGACAAATTCCATCTAGGTCACTCATATCCCTCTGCATGATTTACGGTATGTCCAATAACCAACTTTATAATCACCTTGTTACAGATGACGTTTGATGGCATTAAAACACACAACTTCTCATGTAGGAATCGTAGTGATTTCAGGTCAAAGGACCACAAACACTATTGTCACTATGAGAATCGATTATGACACTCACGTAACGATCCATGTAGCGTTCTCATGGTGGGTCAGTCCAGTACATCATTACTCTAATATGTACCTATGTGAAGACTTGATATCTCATATCCATGACCCGTGAGATGTGGTCATCAGTCTCTGCACATACTAGTCTCAATGTATTATTGTTGTCCTAATTAACAATAACACTTGGCTAGGGACATTTAAGAATAGTGTTGTAACCAAAAGGATCTCACGATCAAGTCATCCACTTGATGTCCTATGGCATCAAACTTACTATTCTAAGGACTTTATTATGTTTATCAAAAAGAACACAATAAATGAAATGCCTCATATATAAAATAGCATAATAGAATGTATGTAAATACAGAAAATGTATTAGCCTCTAGGGCATACACCAACAGGGTGAGTGTAGAAATGGAGGGAGCTTCTGTTCGTCGATTTATAAATATCTATGTATTTTATGGAGGGAGGGTGAATGTAGAAATGGAGGGAGCTTCTGTTCGTTGATTTATAAATATCTATGTATTTTATGGGTCAAGTTTTAGGAAGGGTACATAGTTTGTAGAAGCAGCAGGCATTCGTGGTCGAGCGCTTGCTGCAAGAAAAATTCATGTAGTATATAGGAGAGGTAGTATTGGGTTAATGGAGGTTGTATCAATCACTGCACATCTAGGAGCCAGTCAAGTTTTAGGTATCATTCGTAAAGCTTTAACTCAAAAGAACATAATTAGAAAGACAATTAGGGAGGAATTACAAGTATCAACTATGCATGGACGAATAAGGAAAATGCTTGAAAATTATGATTCATTCATTGCCTTACCAAGTGGCTATGGTACTTTGACCGAAGTTTTTCAAGTTGTCTATTGGGCCCAACTGAACATCCACCATAAACCCATAGGTTTTTTGAATGTTAATAATTTCTTTGATGGTTTGTTATCTTTTCTTGACTATGTTGTGGAATGGAACTTTATCACACCTTCGGCAAGACGACTCCTTGTCTCCGCTTCCACTGTCGATGAGTTAATTGATAAATTACAAGCTTTTATTTTTGAACCTGATCTAGTAATACCTCAGATAGATTGGTCAGAGGGAAGCAACAAGGAACGTGGATTTGATATGATATTTCATCTATAGCTTACCTTTACCTTTGGTTTTATTTATCGTACTTTGTTTCTGTTTAAATTTGTGTCAGGTTTCTTTTTTCCATAATAGCTATAATAGGTAATATCTTCTATCCTTTACTCATCTATATTTTAACATTGAGAACAATATTGTGATCTAGTTGGGGGGAAGGATAGTTGACATAAAATGAAAAAAAAAATTAGGGTAGTATGTTTATTAGTATAGTTATCAGTAACTTGCTAACAGCAAAACCAATTAAGAATGACAGAGTAAGGAGTAAATTATGCCCTTGAGGTAAATTTACTCTTGAGACACATCTAAATTGGGGAAGTAACTATTTTGTGTTGATTTGTAGAAGTAACGAAGTTTTCTCGTTTGATTTCCTTTCAAAGATTCAAGTGAATGCATTCTCACATCCTTTGAAGCAATTGAAATTCAGGGATCATAACATGATTAAATAAATTGTCTTCTTTCTTAAATTTCACATGCTTAGTTATGGATGTTGAATTGGTGGATTAAGAATGATAGATGTATGCCTTGTGAGATTTTTGAGTCTATTGATGAATAGATTAAACATTTGTACCATTCTCTTCTTTCTTGTGTGATTTTCACTCATAGAATTGTTATTCTAGAACTTGCTTTGACTCTATTTGATACTACATTTTTACATGCATACATAAATATGTTTGAAGTATTTTTCTTGAAATAGCTACTTTAACTAAATAGCCAACCTTGCATATTTTCTCTTGCTTAACCCCTTTGAGCTTATTTGATCATTCCTTATTTTTAGCTCATTACATGCCTTAAAAAAAACATATTCTTACCCAACCTTAGAGAATAAGAGAGCATTGATGTTGGATGAGTTCTTGAACAAGTGTGGGGGTGTGTGTGCAAAATGGTTGAAGAAAAAGGAAAGAGTAGCCGTCTTTTTAAAAAAAACAAAAACAAAAAAAAAGTGTAAAGAAAGGTCAATAAGGTAAAAAAAGGGAAGTAAAAAGAATATGTAAAGGAAATTTGCATTAGGTAGAGTTGGGATGAATTTTCATGCTTTTTTTTTAATTCAACCCTAATACTCTTTTATTCTCTTTAGTATTTAACTTGTCATATCCATATTACTCCCCTCTGTTACCTTGATCCCATTACAACCTTGAATAAAGTCCTCTTGATTTTGTGTGTGCATGTATTTTGAGTAGTGGAGAAGTAGAAGATAAGCAAGCTTATGGTAGTGCAATTTTTTATAGGTTGAATTGAGTGAAATACCTACCTTTTAAACACTTGAGGGATTGAGAGTGAATATTATAAGGATCTATCATTCTTGACTCTACTTTTTAATTGAAGTTTCCTTGCGTGTTTGTTTGAGATGTGAAGAAATATTACCTCATAAATGTTTTGATCCCTTGAATCTTTGGTTACTCTTCTTGCTTATAAATTTTTGCATTCTTAAATATAATTATAAATTGACTTTTTTAGAGATTTTAGCTTTTGAGTTTGAGTTATTTTTCCTTGTGCCCAAGCTTTCGGTCTTATGTGTTTTGCCCAGGAGTGTAAAAAATAAGAGTGGAAAAATTTGATAGTAATATATTATATTAATTTAATAATAATCTCACTAGGCTTCTTAAGGTTCAATTAGAATTAATTAAGTTAGTTTTGTCACATTTTATGATATTAGGCCTAATTGGATCATTGAAGAAATTATTGCATGAATTGGCCTTGAATTGTCTATTTGGCAGCGTTTAGTAAATTGGCTATAATCTGAGTTGTAAATATTTGACTGATGTGATTCTATTCTTATAGGAACTAAGATAATTCTCTACAAGTTTCATGAAGACCTCAAGAGAGGAATCATACGTTTAGATAATTTAAATTGAAGTGAAAGCAAGAGTCAGAATTCTGATCTTGACAGCTTGACCTTTGCCCACTCATCAGCTTATTTCTTGAGCTATAGGACTTCAATTGACACCAAACTAATCCCAAATGAAAGTTAAGACCCAAATCTACAACTTTCATGAGAACACAAGAGCATATTCGGATGTCTAGTAGGTCATATTGGGCCTGGAAGTCAGAACAAAGGTACTGTTAATGGAATGCAAACACTATACAAAGATTAGGCCATATCTTGGGCTGTAGGGGTCAGATTGTGATAAAATTGGTGGCATTGGAAATATGAGACAAAACCCTTCAACTTTCATGAAGACCACTTATGCAATAGGTCACGTTATGATAGATTTATAGTCATGTGAAGACAACTAAATTGGTTGAGCGGGGAGAGAAGCATGACAATAATTTTTCACTCATCCACCCACTCATTAATAACTCTATTGTCATGTTCCACTCATCCACCCATTCATTAAATAACTCCCTTGTCATTTTGTACCCTTCATGCTCTATAAAAGGTACCATGGGTTGCTCATTAGAATCATCTTGGTTTAGAGATCAAGATCTTGTTCTTGTATTATTTGTTATAGTTCTCTTTTGTTCTAAATAGAAGTTATGTTCATCTTTTTCTTCTTCTCTCTTTCTTTCTTCTTGTTTATGAGTAACTAATTCTCATTTTGCTTGGGTGAAAGGATGAAGCTCTTGGTAATGAAATAATGTTAGATTAATTTCTTTCTTGTACTTGAATGTTATATTATCAAGTAGACATTATATGTGTTGTATTTTATTTCCAATCAATTTAGAAACCTTCCTTGTAAAGTAGAGATCTTGATTTGTTGTAAACAAAAGATTGGCATAATGAATGCTTGAACTCATTTACAAGTGTTGGCGTTCTTAACCCTCCATGTAAAGTGGAGATCTTGATTTGTTGTAGACAAGAGATTGACACAATGAATGCTTGAACCCATTTACAAGTGTTGGCATTAGTAGATAATTAAATGAACCATAATATAATTATATATATAATCTTAAATGAACTTTGAATGCTGTATTTTCTGATTAGAACCTCCGTTATGTGTGGATTCTAATTGAGTTATAAAAAGAATTACTTTTATCCTTAATTTACTTACCAAGAGTAGATCTCCTAGCCTAAGGAAATTCTTTCAATTGTGAACAAGTTTTATCATCTTTATTGTTCTGACAAATCTTTTCCTTACCTCAAAGAATTTTTCTTCATCAATTCTCTGTGGGTCGGCCTCAGACTCCCAAGAATTTATTACTTAAGACAACCTGCACTTGAATTTGCAACAATATCAATTCCGCATCATGGATTACCTTAAAAAAAAAAATTGCTTGCTTCTTGCAAGTGAAAAAAAAAATTTTAAATGAAATGTGTTGTATACTTCTATGGCTCTAAGTACCAATGTGCTGGTTATTTTTAATTTCTATATATTATGCCTACACCTGGATATGTACTTGTGGTGCTTCTATACCATTGGTTGGCTTGAGTTAGTAGATCTGAAGGGTGCCTTATCACATAATGCCTTGGGCCAACTAGAACAGGAGTCATTGATTGAATACTAGTTATATGAGTCACTTATGGGACAAAGCATTAAGAGTCATGAGTTTTTTCTTTTTAAAGGAAAAAAATTGAAAGTGCTATATTGTGAAGGAGGTTGGTTATAACTTGGTGACATGAATTTGAGTTAATTGATGAATAAGATTGATTCTTAGGGTTACTTTTGTTGTCATTCGAAGTGTGATGAAGTCATATGCCTATGTTTTTGTTAATGTGAAGATAATGATTAAATTGCTTAAGTTTTGATTCTTAGCCTATGAGATTGAAGTTGCCTAAAAATGTGTAATGGTGTTGATATTAAATTATGAGTTAAAATAATTCAGAATAAATTTATCCACGATATTCATTCTTTTCTCTTTAATGCATTAATACTTGAGTATAATTTTCTTTGCTCGAGGGCTAGTAAAGTTCTAGTGTGAGAGTGTTGATAATAACATAATAATACGTATTTTTTATATTAAAACTAGGGTTTATTGCATCCTAATACAAGTAATTTGAGTAATTTTATGATATAATTGATATTTTTATTTAAAATGAATAAATTATTAAATAAGTAAGACAATTGTGATTTTACACTAATGTTTGTTTATTTTCTAGATGAAGAAACACACATCAAGGAAAGATTCAGCCAATTGCAAAAGCACCAAGGTTATAAAGAATTGCTACATGATGGTTTGATATTTATAGGATAATTTTTCTGCACCATTTGGTTCAATCACAATGCTAGATTCAAGGAAGAATTTTGATGTTCAAAATAACAAATGTAAGTTGGGTGGCAATTGCTTGGTAAGACACACGGTCAAACAAGCCGTCCAATATTAAAGCCACATGATTTTATGGGCTTCAGCTAAATATATTAGAGGGGCCTACAAAGATGGTGCAACTTTGTGGCCTAATTGTTGTGTCAGAGGACTCTGCATAATATTATAAAAGATGGGCAGCACAGGGAGATTTTCACATAAACTCTGGATATTTAGATAGGTGCATCAGATCAATTAAAATTTTATATTTTTATAGCACAAAAATTTATAAAAATATTAAATTTTGATTAACCTCGATGCACAGCACATAGAAAAAGGGCGGAGGAGACAAAACGTAGAGCAACGCCGCATTGAGAGAGGAGGCGAGATTGAAAAGTGAGAAAAGCGCAAAGAGGAAGAAAAACGAGAACGCTCAACAACAACGCAGTGCAGCACTACTTTATTCTTTTATAAATTTTTCTTCTCTTTTTATGTTTGGTACTTTTATTATTTGTAAATAATTTTATTTTTTAGGATTAAAATAAATTTTAATATTTGTTTTAGATGATTTAATTTTATTTAAGATATTTTTTATCTTATAATTATATAATATTATTGATTATTGATCTTTAATTATTATTTAATCTAATTTTTATTAATTATCTTATAATATTATAAAAACACTTTACCAATCGAAGAGAATTTTCTCTCCTAATTTCTTTGAAATTATGGTTCATTTGCCTATCTAGCTAGCACATAAAGTGAGATTGGGTGGCGCAATTCAATTTTGTTAGATGTATGCACCTAAGAGATACATGGGTAGATTAAAGTCTTATGTTTACAACAAAAGTCGTCTAGAAGGCTCTATTGTTGGTGAGGTAACTTGGCTAAAGAGTGTCTTACATTTTGTTCTAAATATTTATTTGGTGGTGGGGACACAAGGCTAACTAGAAGACACGAAATAATGATACGTCATATGATGTTGAAGCTCCTAATTTTTTCTCAAACACGGGTTGTCCAATAGGAGGGAAGATAAAGGGTGCAATATTTTGTCTGGTTTTAAAGTTGAAGAACATATAATATATATTGATCAACTGGGATGGAGTTGAAAAATACATTAAGTTTTAACTCCCTTTTTTGACCGAGTTATTTTTTTATCTTTGTTTTGAAAGAAATTAAAAAATAAAAATAATTGAAAATTTGAAAATTTGAGAAAATTGGAAAATTGAAAATATATGAGAGAAAATTGAAAAAAAGGGTCCACTCCTCAAATTAAGTGTCTAATCTCAATTTAATTTTCTTAAACCATTATTTTATTGGCCTAAAATAAAGGTGTCCAAATTCATGGAACCATGCTTTTTAATGTTTTTTTTTTAAATTAAAGAAGGGTGGCAATTAGTGAGATATAATTGATAAATTTGAAGACACCATTGAGAACAAAAAGAGTTAATTTGTTTATATGGCCATGAAGGTTTTGACCCCTATATAAACAAAATGAGCACACTTGGAAAAGAGGAGGATAGAAATGTAGAAAAATCGGGACACAAAAGGGGCAGGATGAGACACAGACACGGGCAATTGCATTACTCACATACACATAAAGGGAGAAAACAAACTAGGAGAAGGGGCAGCTAAGGCTAGCAATAGAGATGTGTTTCAGACACATAATTTTTGCACAATGAGGTATGAGTCTTGCCACTAGTTTTTGTTTGTTGATTTAGTGTTATATTTGTTTTGAAAAAGGTTTAGATTAGTCCTTGAATTGGTTGATGAAAGTGAAATCTTTCATAGTATGGCGGTAGCAACTATGGTGGAAGAAGGTGGGTACATGTAAAAGATACTCTAACGTTTAAGTTAGACCGTGCGCAATGTGAATAATGTTTAAAATTAGATCTATACATTTGATACTTTACATGATATTAATATGAATGTCTTATGTGATAAAAATTATAGTTTAATCTAAATTAAATACTATTATTTAAGATTGAAATATATAAGATTGTTAATTCTTATAACTAATTCTCTATTTACGTGAGATATAATTAACGTTTATATTTATGAAAGATTCTGTGAACGATTTACTCTTCATAAATAGATAAATTAACTTATCTAATACTACTATAAATAATTAAGATCTTATTCTGTTAGATTAAATTACTCTTGAATCACTAATTCAAAACTCAATACAGAACAAATTGCGTTCTAATGTGATTTTTGAGTAATATGAATGTGATTGCTTGCTTGGTTTATATGTGTATAGGTTGCTTGCTCGGTTTCCTTTGAGTCGGACATTGGTTTCTTTTCCACAACAAACCCACTGCGCACTGTCACAACACAACTCCATCTTCACCCCCACTTTCATTCCACCGAAACAGATACAAAAATCCCAACGAAAAAAAAATAGAACAACACTAGATACAATCTCATCACCAAATACCACTTTGCCCCAACTTGTATACCATGTTCCTTATCTGCCATTACTGGCAGCAGAGACCCATAACCAAAAACAACACCAAATTGTTAGAACCCGAATCGCACATCAACAGAACCCCCATGCTCTCACTCACATGAAACAAAATTCAGAGATTCTTCCTGCAAAGCCACTGTAAACGAATTGAAACACAACAGCAAACACAGCAACCCATCACAATTGAAACACCATGAGTCCTCCATACACAGAATTCCCTAAAAACTCCCAAAACTAACAAACAGAATAGACACTTTCTACATATCACACCCCACCGCAAAAAAAAAAATATCAACCCAAAAGTACCATCATCCCTCCCTCAATCTCAGACCACACCACCACCAAAACTTCACCTACAAATTAAATGATACTCAATACAACATCCAAACCTTCATAGCCATAGCCTCAGCAGATTCCCGCACCACATCAACACTGCAACACCGTGCACTCACCATGGAAACCGCGACCCACCACCCAGCGTCATCAACATCATAGCCTACAACCAGCTACCCACAGCCGCAAAATAAAACCCCAACCAGAAACGTCAATTTCTCAACCCATCGAAGCCTAACACCACTGGAAACCACCGTCCAAGCCCCCACGTCATTGTAGTGTCCTCCACCGCATCCACCATTCCATGCTCCGCCAACGTCGGTCTCCGTCCAAGCCACGCTCTACCATGCTGCCATCAGTAGCACTACATCACAGCCAGCAGTAGAGGTCGACCGTCCTCCACGGCCCTGAAGTCATCGCGCCATGTTCCTCTCCTCTGCCCCCATCCTGCTCCTGTGGGTGTTAACAGAGAAAAGGTTTTGAGTTTATGATTCTTTTGGATTTACTTTTTTGTTTAATATGGATTGTCTTTTTATAGTTGGTTTATTTGGTATAAGTTGAGATTTTTTTTAATTAAACTTCCACTTTAGTCTTTAAAAGATTAGACGCTTATCAGATCAGTTTTAGAAAGATGAAAATTTATATTTTAATCCTTGAAAGATCAGTCTAGTTATGCATTAGTTTAATCTCTAAACTTTGTCACATTAGTCCTCAATTAGGAATTAAATTAATGTATAGATTGATTTTTAAGGATTAAAATAGAGATTTTTATTTTTCAAAGAACAAAACTTGACTCCAATTCTTTTTATTTAAACTTTCTCACTAACCCTTTAATCACTCTTCTGTGTGCATTAATTCAATTAAGTGAAATTGAAAATAACAAATAAAAGGTTATCAAAAGAATACAACAACAATAATAACCAAGTCTTTTCTTACTAGGTGGGGTCAGTTACATGGATCAAACGACCTTTTGTGCTCTATCATAAATTAAGTTTTTAAAAATGCTATTCAAATATAAATCTTTTTTAATCGTTTCACCTATAATCTTTCTTAGTTTTCCTCTACTTCTAACTATCGGGCTATTCTCTACCTGATCTACTCTTCTTACAGGGACTTCTAAGGGTTTTCTCCTTACATATCCAAACCACCTAAGGTGAGATTCTCCCATCTTTTCCACAATAGGTACTACCCTTACTTTCTCTCTAATGTATTCATTCCTAATCCTATCTTGTCTTGTATGGCCACACATCTAGCGCAACATCCTCATCTCTACGACATTGATCTTATGCTCTTGTTGGCTTTTTACCGGTCAACATTTAGTACCATACAACATCGCGGGTCTTATAGTAATGCTGTAAAATTTACCCTTAAGCTTGAGAGGCATTTTTCTATTACAAATAACTCGTGAAGCACTCCTCCATTTCATCCATCCAGTTTGAATCCTTTGGTTTACATCTTCTTCTATCTTTTCGTCATTTTGTATGATAGATCCAAGATACCTAAACTGTGTGACTTGTGGTATGGTATGATCTTCAATTTTCACTGCTAAGATAGCATTAACACGCCTCTTACTGAACTTACATTCCATATACTCTATCTTACTCCTGCTTAATGCTCGTCTCCATAGCTCTATCTTCCCATTTGTTTCCTCTCTCGACTATTCAACTAAAACTATATCATCTGTAAAAAGTATGCATTGTGGCACCGACTCTTGGATATACACAATAAGTACATCCAAGACCAAGGTAAAAAATTAAAAAAAAAATTGAGCCAAGCTTTATTCTTTTTCAAATATTGATCCGACTTACACTTGATCTTTGAAGTACAGGTTTAATCCTTTCTTTTTTTAGTGTGTTGGATTTTGTTGCAACTAAGCTTCATGCTAATATATTGATGGGCTAATTTTTTTTTATTTTAGTGGAAAGAAGTAGGCTAGGTTGAGTTGTTTCTGTTGCTAGGTATTTTTTTTTCTTTTAAAATAGAAAAAAAACCAAAAAGAAAAAAAAGTATAAAAATGCCAAAAAAAATGATTAAATAAAAAAGACTTTGACGTTCTGGGTTGGTTGGTTTATATTTTATTTTATTGCTTTGTTACTTTTTTTTCATTTGCCTAATTTGTTCTTTGCTTGGTTGGAATTTATCCGCCGTTAAACAATTTTTTTTTAAAGTTTTAAGTTATTTTTAATTAGAATTAAACAATTTACATTTATTTTTTTAATAAACTATGTGACTTTAAATTTTTCATTGTACTGTGATATACATAAGAGAGTAAGTCAAATTAACATTAAATTTTAATAATTAATTATTTTATTTCTTAAAAAATATTTTTTATGTGTAAATATTTTGATTTTATTTTATTTTATTTGTTATCTTATTTTCTATTTTACTTGTGAATATTTTGTCTCTGGTTTCTTTAATTTATTTCAAACTTAGTAAGTTTTATAATATAGTCTTTCAATGTTTTCTAATGTTTCTTAAATCATAAATAGTTTAATTCTCTTTTATTTTGTTTTCTATTTGTAAATGATATAATTTATTATTTGTTTGCTATCATTTATTTTATGGGGTAGACTAAATAATTTTTGGGTTATTATTAATTTGCATGACTAATTTTAGGTAACCATCTTAAGACAGATGTATCAAGAGTGTTGTGTGATTTAGTTTCCACAATTCTTGAGCTCAACTTGGTTTCAAAGATCATTTTATTTTTAAAGGCTTTTCAATTTTTTCTAATTTGAATAAAATTGATGGTGACTCCATTTTTAAAGAATTTTCCACCTTCCCGTTGTAGTTTTGGTTGTGATAGATGGCAAGTCCACCGTGGATGATTAGAGAGTCAAACCGATTTAGTTAGTTAGTTGTGTAAATTATTACTAACTAATTTCTTGTTTGTTTTACCCCTTTCTTTAATTTGTTAATTGTTTGATTGTTGTACCTTTTTGTTTGTAAATAGTTATTTTCTCTTTTCTTTATCTCTTACCTTTTATTTGTACATAATTGTTTTGTTTATTCTTTTTCTCATTTTAATTTGTGTTTGGTTATGTTCAAACCTTAGGGTAGACGACTATTAGCTTTACTGTGTATATGCTTTGCTTTTATTTTGCAAGATATGAATACTTTTTACGTTTTTATGCTCCTGTATACACACTTCATTGTTATAACATCCTCTAAAACATGTTAAACTTGTAAATAATTACAGAAGTAGCTTAATACTTATTTTAAATGTCTGTTTAATTTTGTGACAATCTAAGTTAGTTTAGGTACTTTGTTGTACCCCGGAAGGTGAGAAGTAGCTTAAAATGACCCAGATATTAGCATAAATGGCTTAGTTAATGGAAATATATGTGTATTATTTCTAAGTAACAAATGTGTATTCTGTGATGTGGTTAAAGTTTGATAATAGTCAGAGTCAGTTTGATATTTTTAGGCATACTGACTGTGTGTTTTAATGTCAGAATGACTAGTCACAAATATGAAAAATTATGTTGCTGGTGAAATAACTTTTTAATGAACCTTAGTATTTATTTTAAAATTGTGAGAACTTGAAAAACTTAATTTAGCTAAATCTGAATATTTTTAGTAGATCAAGAAGTACTAGTGTTATAACTTAAGGCTTATAACTTAAGGCTTATAACCAGCCACGACTTTAAGTTAGACATTTTATTTGGTTCTTTGTCTCTTATTTCTCACTTTTTTCTCTTCTCTTAACGACTGGACATAGACAGCAGCAGAGAAGGAAGCACAAATTGGAGGAAAGGAAGGCAAGAAGGACAAGAAGAAGGGGAAATCCAAGGTTAAGGATTGAGGTTTATTCTGCAGTAGCTTAATAGCTTGAGGTAGAGGTTTTTGAACTCAAAGTCTCACTTCTTTCTCATTTTTAATGTTTAGGCTTAATGAGGTTTGATATGTCAAAATGAGATTTAGTAGTGTTTTGAGTGATTTTCTTGTTTGGATAAGTCTTATGTGTTGTTTATGACTTGTTCATGCTAAGAATTTGAATTAGAAATTGAAAACTCTCCATTTGAACCTTTAAAGTTCAAACTGAGGATTTTAGGGATTTGGATGAGTGACTTGATGTAATGATCCATTTTTTATGAAATCAATTAGTGTTTTATGTTTCCTTCATGTTAGTGAACTTGTTAGGAACTTAAAATCACATAGAAACCAATTTGATGTGATCAAATTTCTTATTGTGCACCAATGGAATAGTGCACAAATCTGTAAAATTCTGCAGATTTGCCTCTGGTTGTTCAACGCTCAAGCGTTTTGTCTATGCGCGCTAAAGCGCCTGTCACCCAAAAGAACACACTGATAGTGCTAGCGCGCTCAAGCGGCCGTGCTTTACACGCTCAAGAGCGCAACGCCTGATATGTCAAAATAAGATTTAGTAGTGTTTTGAGTGATTTTCTTGTTTGGATAAGTCTTATGTGTTGTTTATAACTTATTCATGCTAAGAGTTTGAATTAGAAATTGAAAACTCTCCATTTGGACCTTTAAAGTTCAAAGTGAGGATTTTAGGGATTTGGATGAGTGATTTGATGTAATGATTTATTTTTTATGAAATCAATTAGTGTTTTATGTTTCCTTCATATTAGTGAACTTGTTAGGAACTTAAAATCACATAGAAACCAATTTGATGTGATCAAATTTCTTATTGTGCACCAATGGAATAGTGCACAAATCTGCAGATTTGCCTCTAGTTGTTCAACGCTCAAGCGTTCTGTCTATGAGCGCTCAAGCGCCTGTCACCCAAAAGAACACACCGATGGTGCTATACGCAAAACACGCTCAAGAGCGCAACGACTATACAAAACACGCCTGGAAACCAGTCACGTGCTCAAGCATTGAGACAAGGTAGGGGTTGTGTTTTAGCATTGTGATGCTAATTTAATTTCCTACTTGATAGAATCAGTTGTGCAAGTCTTTTAGGGTGAAATGAGATACTTTTGGGGATATTTCTTGGAGAGCTTGCATATGTGGAAAGTTTGTACAAGTCTTTTAGGGTGAAATGAGATCATTTGTACTAGAATTATCAACTTGCATATGTGAAAAGTTTAGGAATTTTAGATGTCCGAAGTGTGAGAAATGCTTTAGGACAGAGTTGGAGGACTCTAGACACCCAAATTTTGGTGGTGTGTCAAGGACTAGTGTGTAGTGACACCTTAGGGTTCCTTAGTATGATGGCATGCCTACCTATATGCAAAGATTATTTCTTTAAAGTTAAAGTTGAGTTTGGGGTGCATAGTTAAAGCATGTTTCCTTGATTGTCCAAGTTAAGTTTCGTGAATGGTTAAAGACATTAGATTGGTTCCTTTATGTGTTAAAGTTGAGCCAAGAGTGTATGTTTTCTAGCTATACCATTTTCATGAGGTTAGGGTAAACCTTGTGATGGGAATTGGTAAATCCTTACGCATCCAAATGTTATGAAATGCTATAAAATAGTATCTAGAACCTTGAGCAATTTAAGGTTGCCTTGAAATCACTTATGGAGTGATGGTGTGAGGTCCTAGATGTAAGGACACTAGTGACATGAGTTTTACTACTTATGGCTTAAGTTGAAGTAAAGCCTTGAGTCACTAGTCTTCGCTTTTCAATTGGTTGTTGTAAACCTCATGATAAGTACATATGTTTTGATAGCAAATCTGTATATTTAGTTTTCAAACTTGTTATTTGCTATTTCCTATGTGTTGTAACATTAGATGGTGTGCACATCCATATGACCTGAGAATGTGGCGTTGGATCTAAATTCTCCTTACATTTATGCTTGCATGGTCAGGGTTACCAGTATGGGGGTGGCATTAGTACTCTTATGATGGTGAGGGGAAAGTGTCTGCCCATTACCAATTGGGTTTATGCTATTAGGCCTATCCCGCTCAGTATATACAATGGAACAGAGGTTCCTAAGAAATAAGTAAGTGGTATGTGTTTTAAAAACCAAAACCTACATTAGCATTGTACAATCATTATATTAGGATTTTGTTTGAGCATAATCTTACATCATAACATGAAGCATTGCATTATTGACAATTGTATGGGCAATTATCTCGCTTAGTTTCTTGATCGGTTTCTTGTTTGGTTGCTTATTCAATAGTATCTTAAGATTGTATGGGCGATTCTTTGATGTTATTGATTTTCAGACATTCTATTACATAGAGTGTTTTTATGTGTTTAGTTGATTTATTTATTGTAAATGATTAACTGCTGGTCTTGATATGTGAATATTGAGAAATTTTGATTTCTCACCCTGTGTGTTGCCATGTAAATCCAGGTACAAGCAAAGAGAAGCAGAATAAGCAGAAGACCTAGTGTAGATTATTTTGTTTCTTGTATTAAATATGTGACGTATTTATTTCTTATTGCTTTGAGGTTGTTCAAAGTTATGTATTACAGTATGCCTTTGTGATTTATGATGTATTTATATGACTTTATCTTGTTCAGGTTCTCCATATTTATTTATGTGAATGAATGATATGAGTTTAGTTTGTTGTTTTAGGTTAGAAGTAGCATAACTTATATTGTGCACCTTTTATATTGTAGATATATTAGGTTCTCAGTATTAGGGTGTTACATTATGGTATCAAAGCAATTCATCTTGTTGAGCCTGGGGTATGGACTGACTATGCTTAGGCATGTTTAGGAATTCCTCTTTGCATTATGCATTTCTTTGTCTCTTGTGTAAGATGTTTGATTGAATTGCATGACCTGCCTATGGTATGACTGTTTTTAGCTACTGTTACACGGTTACATGATATTGAGATTAGCTACCTCAATATATGTTGTTCTGTGTGTACAAGAAACTATGGCGTCTCCAAGGAGAATCCGTGGGGACATGAGCTCTTCTGGTGAGGGCCTTACTTTGGCGAAAGCATTGATGGTGATGGCAACGACTATGAGGGAGCAGGTTGCTATTGTTAATAGGATTCTTGAGAGGATAGAAGTTGATTCATCTCAACATTTTTACTTAGTTCTTTATCTCTTATTTCTCACTTTTTTCTCTTCTTTTCACAACTGGACAGAGACAACAGTAGAGAAGGAATCACAAAGTGAAGGAAAAGTAGGCAAGAAGCACAATAAGAAGGGGAAATCCAAGGTTAAGGATTGAGGTTCAATCTGTAGCAACTTAATAGCTTGAGGTAGGGATTCTTAAGCTCAAAGTCTCACTTCTTTCTCATTTTTCATGTTTAGGCTTGATGAGGTTTGATATGTCCAAATGAGATGTGGTGGTATTTTGAGTGATTTTCTTGTTTGGATAAGTCTTATGTGTTGTTTATGACTTGTTCATGCTAAGAGTTTGGATTAGAAATTGAAAACTCTCCATTTGGACCTTTAAACCTCAAAGTGAGGATTTTAGGGGTTTGAATGAGTGATTTGATATAATGATCTATTTTTTTATGAAATCAATTAGTGTTTTATGTTTTCTTTATGTTAGTGAATTTGTTAGGAACTTAAAATCACCTAGAAACCAATTTGATGTGATCAAATTTCATATTGTGCACCAATACAACAGTGCACAAATCTGTAAAATTTTGTAGATTTGCCTTTGGTCGTTCAGCGCTCAAGTGCTTCGTCCATGCGCACTTAAGCGCCTGCCGCCCAGAAGAACCTGTTGTTAGTGCTAGTGCACTCAAGTGCCTGCGTTTTACATGCTCAAGCATGCAACGACTATACAAAATGTGCCTGAAAACCAGCCGCGCGCTCAAATGTTCCAGAGCTTAATGCTCAAGCGTTAAGACAGGGCAGAGGTTGTGTTTTAGCATTGTGATGCTAATTTAATTCCTTACTTGATGGAGTCATGTGTGCAAGTCTTTTAGGGTGTAATGAGACACTTTTGGGGATATTTCTTGGAGAAAATTATCAACTTGCATATGTGAAAAGTTTAAGAATTTTAAATGTCTGAAGTGTGGGAAATGCTTTAGGACAGAGTTGGAGGACTCTAGACACCCAAAGTGTGGTGGTGTGTCAAAGGCTGGTGTGTAAGGACACCTTAGGCTTCCTTAGTATGATGTTATGCCTACCTATATGCAAAGATTACTTCTTTAGAGTTAAAGTTGAGTTTGGGATGAATAATTAAAGTATGTTTCCTTGATTGTCCAAGTTAAGCTTCGTGAATGGTTAGAGACATTAGACTGGTTCCTTTATGTGTTAGAGTTGATCCAAGAGTGTATATTTTCTAGCTATACCCTTTTCACTAGGTTAAGGTAAACCTTGTGATGGGAGTTGGTAAATCCTTGGGCACTCAAATGTTATGGAATGCTATAAAATAGTATCTAGAACCTTGAGCAATTTGAGGATGCCTTGAAATCACTTATGGAGTGATGCTATGAGGTGCTAGATATGAGGACACTAGTGACATGAGTTTTACTACTTATGAGTTAAGTTGAAGTAAAGCCTTGAGTCACTAGTCTTCACTTTTCACTTGATTGTTGTAAACCTCGTGATAAGTATGTATGTTTTGATAGCAAATTTGCATACTTAGTTTTCAAACTTGTTATTTGTTATGTCCTATCTGTTGTAACCTTAGATGGTGTGCACAATCATATGACTTGAGAATACGGTGTTGGATCTAAATTCTCATTGTATTTATGCTTGCATGGTCAGGCTTATTGGTATGGGGGTGGCAATAGTACTGTTATGATGGTGAGGTGAAAGTGTCTGCCTATTACCAAGTGGGTTTATGCTTTTAGGCCTAACCTGCTCAGTATCTATAAGGGAATGGAGGTTCCTGGGAAATAAGTAAGTGACATGTGTTTTAAAAACCAAAACATGCATTATCATTGCACAATCATTATATTAGGACTTTGTTTGAGCATAATCATACATCATAACATGAATCATTGCATTGTTGACAATTGTATGGGCAGTTTTCTCACTTATTTGCTTGATCGATTGATTGTTTAGTTACTTGTTTGATAGTATCTTCAGATTGTATGTGCGATTCTTTGATGTTATTGATTTTTAGACATACTATTGCATAGTGTTTTTATGTGTTCAGTTGATTTATTTGTTGTAAATGATTAACTGCTAGTCTTGGTATGTGAATACTTAGAAATTGTGATTTCTCATCCCGTATGTTACCATGTAAATCCAGGTACAAGCAAAGAGAAACAGAAGAAGCATAATACCTAATGTAGATTATTTTGTTTCTTGTATTAAATATGTTATGTATTTATTTCTTGCTACTTTTAGGTTGTTCTGAGTTATGTATTACAGTATGCCTTTATGAGGGTATGATGCATTTATATGACTTTTTCTTGTTCAGGTTCTTCATATTTATTTATGTGAATGAATGATATGGGTTTAGTTTGTTGTTTTTGGTTACAAGTAGCATAACTAGTACTGTGCACCTTTTATACTGTAGATATATCAAGTTCTCAATATTAGGGTGTTATAATTGTCACTTACCTCACACACGTTATGGCCTTTATACCCGATTCTCTGAGTAATGCCATAGGAATTAGAATGGGCTTTAGTGATGTTATTATCGGGCTCTATGCTTCCTTGACTTGTGCTTATTCTCCCACTTAGATTGTATCTACTATCATAGAGGTGACCATATTGTGGGGGTTTATCCTTCCTTGTGGTCAATGCATAGAACTAGATCCTTATCTTCTTGATAAGGGCAATCTAGGAACCATATCATTTAGATAGTCTAGATTCATCCAAGAATACCTTACATAATAGTGGAGCCTAGTTGCTATCCCAAAATAGGTCCATGAACTTATATATCTACCCTTAGATTCTAACCTTCTTGGACACAATGGGGACATATCTTTCTTCCAAAAAAAAAAACTAATTTCTTGCATCTCATGCATTAATAAAATTTTTAGGTTGCAAAATTATTTAGTCCTCTAATATGATGAACAACATTCAACATTTTGAGCTTGGTTTTAAAAAGGAAGTAAAGTCATTATTTGTGGACCAACAATTTATCAACCCAATGTGCATTCATGAAAAATCATCTTTTTAATTTGCATTTAGCATACCAATATTTTCCAACCCTTAAAATTTTTTTTTTAAAAAATCATTGCATCTTAGCATCAATTGAACCCAAGAAGGTAATCCAAAAAAAAAAAATCTAGTGCATCATAGCATGAATTTTTTGCATCTTGGCATAATAAATAAAAAATAAAAATAGGAGTACTTGTTTATTGTAGTTTAGCATATAAAGAAGAGAGACCAATTTTTCATCCCATCTTAGTGTCACACTACTAGAAAAATCTTATTTAGAGACGGACAAATTCTGTCTCTAAAATGTTAAAATTTCATCTCTAAATATTTAAAGATGGAATTAGAGACAAAAATTGATTTGTCGGTAAAAGTGGTGTCTCTAATTGTTAAAGACGAAACATTTAATTCTATTTCTAATTAGGGACAAATTTGTTCTGTCTCTAAATAAAAACATTCGTCTCTAAATAAAGATGGAATTTGTCATTTTTTTTCTAAAAAAATAATAATAATTAAAATAGAGACGACATTGTTCCGTCTCTAATATTAAAATGTTCGTCCCTAAAAACATAAAATTTGGTTGCCAAAAAATTTTCCAAAAAAAAAAAGAGATGAACATATTTTGTCTCTAATTCCGTCTCTAAAAATTAAAGACGAAAAGTGATCATCTCTAATTTTTCAAAGTTACCTTTTTAATATGCTTTTAATTTTATAACTAATCCTGATGCAATTAACTATCACTATAAGTCATATAACATTAGAAATCACAATTTCAGAACATCATCACAAATTTTTGTACCAAACTTCAAAGTAATAATTAATTGTCATTATAAATATTTAAATAGTAACTAGAAATATTTAAATTGTCAATGAAAATATAAAAATAAAACTAATCACAGATTTAGGTCATCATAATTCGTAACATCGTCACCTATATCCTCATCATCATGGACATCTTCTTCTCTAGGTGTAGGATGGGAAGGTTCAAGTTGTGAAACTACATGTGATGGCATTCCAAATTGACTACCCAAAAGAAGACTCCTAAACCTCTCCTTTGATTGTTCCATCTTCTGCTTCATCATGTCTTGTTCAAGATTCTTTTGATGAAGCTCATCCGTTAAAGCTTGAATTTTAGCCAGCACTGTAGTAATCTCTGTTGGTGATACTCTATCAATGGAAGTCAAGGACAGAGTGTAAGAAGATCCATCAACATCAGTTGCTTATGAAGCCAATCCGTAGATGTGCCCTTTTTTGTTGGGGCCTCCAACAACATCCAAGTAGATTCTGTTAGCAGAATCTTGACTGCTTCTACCTTCACCATTCTGGGATTTCCACTCAACCATCCACCTTTCATATTCTTCCTAAAAAAGGAGTTATAAGACATTTGTACTTGAAAATTCATATAACTTAAATGCTAGCTTATGCTTACTGCAATCTTTACTACTTCCAAAGTGTTATACTCTTCTAAATTCTGCTTGGCTCTATGAAGTCGCTTGTAGATGTCAAAAAAGCTTGGCTCCCTGGACATCTAATTCACCTAAAAAGACAAAAAACAAGTATTAGAAGCCTAGGAAATCTATATATTTTCCTAAAATAGAATAGCTTTAAACAAACAATGAGATACAAAATCCCAATAGATATCCTCAAAACTTGTAATTCACCCGGCCCACTATTTAAATAAAATCTAAAATAGTTAGACCAAAATCAAACAACTTACTTCGAAGATAGATTCTCTTTAAACCATAAAGAGAATGGAGGCTAAGTTATATTGTCACCAAGTTTTACTATAAGGTAGACCTTACATAGAGATATCAAAACTAAAATACTACCAAACAAAATAAAATCAAAATGGCTTATGTGCAGCAGGCAATCGATAGAATGAGCATGCACAATTCTTTCATCTAAAAGCATAAAAAAATGAAAAGAAAAAAGAAAAATTTGGCATATTTAAATAAGAATAAACAGAACTTGAAATAACTCAACAAAAACAGACCATACCACTAAAAATTAGATTATATAGAGCATTCAAAGAGATAAATCAAGATTGTCACTTCACAAACTACACTCCCAAAATCCATTTAGGCTCATGCCTTTGCTGTCAAAGATTTTTACCAAACTTTGGCAATACACTAGAAATCACAGTAATAGAGTTGGAGCTTCAAATTTTAGCTCAACATAACTAGAAGATTTAACTTTTGAATGAGAAAAGAATCATTGAAAGATATTAGGTGTAGCTTTAGATCTGAATCAAAAAGAGACATCACCCTAAGAGGATGTTATGTAGCGAATGGCTTCACTTTGTGTGTGAATTGGTGTCTAATGACAAAAAGGAAAATTTTGAAACTTCCACAAATGCAAGCCCTATACGTCAACTTCACAATGCAACAAGTTATGTGCAAATTGAAGTTGAAAGGCCCAAGTTATGGATGAAAGAGTAAATGATGGCCAAAACTAAGAACATGCAGGACAAAGTTGACTTTAAACAAAAACTAGTTTCGATTGGTAAAAAGTTTAAATCTGGGATTTTGATACTAAAAAGATTTATATCTTAGGTTTCTAACTAAATAAACGGCACCCAAATCCGATTTTTCTAGCTCAAGTTATAAATAAAAACACAAGGGCTACCAAAGATCATGACAGCATGCCAAAATGAGCTCCACAATGTGACTTGTTGCATATAACCTAGCTAAATAACTCAAACAAAAACCCAAACTCAATATAGCAAACATGCAGACCATACCACTAAAAATCAGATCATATAGAGCATTCAAAGAGATAAATCAAGATTTTCACTTCATAAACTACACGCCCAAAATCTATTTAGGCTCACTGCCTTTGCTGTCCAAGATTTTCATCAAACTTTGGTAAAACACTAGAATTCACAGGAATAGACTTGGAGCTTCAAATAAAAAGCTTGGCACATGATTACTAAACAACACTTGATCTAATTTTACCTCCTCCCCCTATTTCATTTGGCTGAGATAGACAACAAGTTATTCAACTGGTTACTTATATTTAATTTTAAATTAGCATATATTGTTCCATTCACAACTCAAAAACTTTAATATTGTATAGTAATTAATCATTTGAGCAATTAACCACTAGCTTCTACGATTATAAGGTAAAAGAGAACCATTTGCCATCGAAAGAACAATTTCACAAGCATAAAAAAAAAACAATTGTAAAGTTGTAACAAGCAAAAGAAAAAGCATAAAACAAAAAAATAAAAAGAAGGAAATTTAAGTAGCTCAACATTATCATACATTATAGTAAAATTCACCAAGAGAAGCTATGAATAGACAATAGAACCATATATAAAAAGTAATGAAAAACATGTTAATCATAGACAGAAGGCATAAAAACCCTACAATTGAGTTACATAGGCATAGGAGCGATTCAATAAACCCACCACAAAACCCCCTATGATATAGGACATCAACATGGACAAGCATATGACAGAATTTTTAGGATGAACAAAAGAGCCATAGCTTAGGTTGAGTAATACGAATAAAGCATAAAACAATGCAATAAGACTAAAATAGGAATAACCTCAGTACCTTGGAAGTGAGATAGTTTTTGGTTCTTTCATTGCCTGGAAAGCTATCTGAGACCAAAAATTTTCCTTCTCCAAGAATTCTCACCCCTTCCTCAGCACAATATGACACCAAATCCCCTGATATGACAACCTACATAAAAAGTACACCATTTACATTTCACACAGTAGTTGATAAAAAAGTATAGTGAAAGTGAAGACCCCAATGGCCAAATCTAAAAAGCATACACAATAAGAAGAGCGAGAGAAGAATTTCTAAAATATCATACTTGATCAAGAGTTGAGAATGAGAACAACCTGAGATAAGAGTGAGATTGACAGTTGAGAGGGAGTGAGAGAAGCACGAGATTAAGAAGGATGCCATTTCTGATTTGGGAATTAGGGTAACTTACAGATCGAGCGAGAGAGAGAAGAAGAGTGAGTTCAGAAAGAGCATGAAGAGCAAGTTCAAAAAGATTGTGTTTCTGATTTGGGAATTATGGTAACTTATTAACGATATAGGTAGAAAACATTAGAGATAGAATTAATCATTCTCTATCTTTTATAAAAAAATAATTTTATTAATTAAATTACATAAATTATTTAGAGATTCAATTTCTAAATATATTTGACTTTTTAAAACGCTTGTTTGATCGAATAGAGACGTAAATAGAGACAAGAAATTCAAAGACAGATAAATTTTGTCTCTAAATTTTGTCTCTAAACATATTTGACTTCTTAAAACGCTAAATTGATCAAATAGAGATGAAATTAGAGATGAAAAAAATATGAGACGAGTATATTTCATCTCTAAATTCCGTCTCTAAACATATTTGACTTTAAATTGACCAAATAGAAACGAAATTAGAAACAAAAAAGTATGAGACAAAAAAGATCCTTGTTCATATTGATTTTATAGTAAAATGTCAAACCAATAATTATGTAGCATTTGCACTTACATTAACATTTTATAAGAAAAATTATGTTGTTGTTGAGTATACTTACTCGAAAATGATTCTTCTAGATACTAATCTAGCTGGTATTTCCCCACTAAATGTGTTATTCTGTATGAACCTGTCATAAATTCACAAACGATGTATGATTAATATACATATGAGGATAGCAATTATGTTCAATTGAGGAAAATCAAGGCTAACGAGGAAAATACTTCAAGTTGTTTTGTATTCACAAGTCTGTTTGCAAGGATGTAATTTTTACAGTAAAGCTTTAATATTGGTCCATGGAGTTAATTTTGTCTTTCATCTGTTTAATTCATGAGTCAACAATGTTAGATAGAATTTTGAGATTAGTGTTGTAAATAAAATAATTTAGATTAAATCATTTGCTGAGGTGCCTTGCAGGGATATCTGTTGTTGTCATTGGTTTTATTTATTGATTTTATCAATCATGTGTTAGCAAATGATGGGTTTTTCTTTACTTTTAGGATAAAATTTTAGAGAACCTACCTCAAGATCAAGAATGTGCTGCTTCTTCAAGTATTCCTTCAATGATTTTAGCTCACCCAAATGATGTAATTGAAAAAGTCTTTGGAGTTGAACACTCTGGTCGTGTGCGTGGCTTAGGACATGGTGTTTGCCCTACTAATATTTTTTATATGGCCACATAGCGCAATATAGGAGCATCAAGCAATAATGCATCTCAACAACATATTGAAGACTTAGAGAAACAAGTAGAGACCTTACAAGATAAGTTAAGTGGATATGATGAGACCAAAGCACAATTGAGTAACATATTAAATTTCATACAGGATAGATTTGGTTCTGACTTACCTTTTAACAATGTTTCAAGTTCTTAAGTTTATGTAATTGAATGTAGTGATGATAGTATAGTCTACTTTTTGAGTAGGATTTGAAGTTAAGTGAAGTTGTGAACATGAAGTGCATGGTTAAAAATAGTGATGATGCTAGTTAGGATCTACATTTTGAGTATGATTGGTTAGTGAAGTTGTGAACATGAAATGTATAGTTTAGTTTTGACAAATATTCAAAACTTTGTCCAATCTTCTTTATTAACTAGTGATTTAAATGCTTTACTTGATTGAGACTATGTATTATGTGATTGAACACGTTTTCTTTTGTGATATGATTGGGAAGAATCAAGTATCTTAAAAAAAAACAATGGCAAAACAGGTTATGAAGATAAAACTCTCATCACATTAGCCACAGTTTAATCGTAGCTAATCATTAACTTAGCCACGGTTTAACCGTAGCTATTCATTAACTTAGCCACTATTTAACCATAGCAAAAAGTATTTTATAGAATATATTTTGATTAAAATTAGCCATGGTAATTACTTAATTAACCATGATTGTAAACCGTAGGTAACAAAATATTGTCACAATCATAAAAAGCGTGGATAATGTCCTAAAAATCGTGGTTAATGTATTTGCCACGCCTTATTTAGCCATGGTTTTTAGGGTATTAGCCACGATTAAAACCGTGGCTAAACACTAGTTTTTTTGTAGTGTATCTGCTCTTGTGAGAGTTTCAATTTGTCTTTCATCTTATAAATCTTTGTAAGAGGGTGATGTATTCCTCAAGAGAAAAAATGTTGAGGTATTCCTTGTAAGTAGGACATAAACACCAAGGGTGAGGTATCCCAAGAGTATTGTGGATGCTCTTTGTTGTAAAGGTTGCAAGCATCTATTGAAACTTAGAAGATTAGTGAAATTTTTTGGATATATCACTTGAGGATTAGACGCAGGTCATTAGGAGTGGCTGAACCAATATAAATCTTAGAATTTGCTTCTCTCTACTCTATCTCTTTTATATTTGTGTACTTTATTGCTCAATGTTCTCTTTAATACTTTGATTCTTGGTTGTTTTTGAATGAAAAGTGTTCATCCTCATCTATCTACTCAATTTTAATAATTAATACCTTCAAAAATTGAAAAGCAAGTGTTTTTTTCTTCAAAGTTTACAAAAAAAATTTACAAACTCTATTCATCTACTCTTTTAAGTTTGAAGTCACTTGATAACATTTTTTACCCCCTAACACGCTGATGACAGAATCTATGTTTTTGTGGCAAAATATGTGAAAGATAGCAAATTAAACCTTATGTGAACAATACATAACTTTAGAGGAAAGATTATTTGCATCCTTCTAGTTCATGTGCCAACAACTATGATTCCCTTGAGTAATGACCGTCCTCAAACTTTAATGATTATATAGAACTAAGGCATACTATTGAATATTTTCTGTATTTATAAGTATGATAGTTAATATTTAAGAATATATCTAGTGTCACTAATTACGTCTTCTCAGAGTAATTTTCTTCACAAGATAATTTTACATTTGATAATAATTAATAGAATTTTATAATTTTAAATTATTAAAAATTATCAAATTACTATATTAAAAATTATTACACTTAATTTATATTAAATATTATTATGTCTTATTATTTTTTGGATAGTAATTTAAGTCTCCAAAAAAAATTTTAAATGAAAATTCTCAAATATAGATAAAAAAAATTTCAAAAATTAATTTCAAGTTGATATGTTATCACTTTTATTTAATATTTATCCTTTTCAATACTTTCACATTCTTGAAAAGTTTTAATGCTTAATTATTATTTTGGGTAAGTTAACTTCAAAAAATCATCATCACTTATCAATCAATTAGTCAATATATATAATATATAAAAAGAGAACTAAGATTGTAAAATTTTGCAAGTGTCATTTTTAATTTGTGTCATTAACATCTCATTACAAATTTGAATTTGAATTTTATTATTATTATCTTTTTAAAGGAAAGTGTAAATTATTTAAGAATTCCTTCCTTATTATTGCCAAGTGTCATCTCTAGAGTGTATGATTGTTATTGAACACTTTTTATTGAAGCTAATTTTTTCGTCTTATCTTATTATTATGAAATTTGAAAATATGATTGAAGTTAAATCATGTCTTTGTTAAAGGATGACTTGTATAAAGTCAAAAGTCAGGAAGATATTATTTGTTAGTTAAAAAGTGTTTTTAAGAAGTGTTTGGAAGGAAATAATTGATGAATGGAGACCACTCGTTCAATCCAAGAAGTCCTTATAAATAAGTCTAAATTCCTTCATTTTAATATAGTAAAAAGCATATGTTAAGAAGTAGAGTTAAAAGCTTCTTGTAGTAAGAGAAAATAGGGAGCGCAGTGTGAGAAAATTTCATGAGTGTGTTGTGATTTTATGTATTGGAAATTTTGGGTAAATTCTCTTTTTTTTTTTAAACAAAGAAGATGTAATCATGAAAGCAGAATCCCAACAAAGTTGGCACTAAAAACAATCATGTAGCATATCAACAATTTATTAATAATAGGAAAAAGAATACAAAAAACAAAATGGGGGGGGCATAGACCAAACCCATGAAAATAGTTAAGAAAACCTATAACTAGGTAAACCATATCTATTATGGTAAAAATCATCACTAATGAAATGCGGATTTGAATTCCACCAAGTAAAACTATGAGTACCTAAACCATGAGAGACTAGTTTATCAACACAATTATATCCTCCCCGAAATATGTGAGTACAATAAAAATTCAAATCCTTTCTCAGAATCTTTCAATTTCCCATCTGTTTCTTAATTTCCAAGGAATACTAGAGAGTCCTTTAAATGCCTGAACTACTAGCATAGAATCACATTCCAACCTGAAATTCCTCCATCCTCTTTTATAGGCTATTTCTATTGCAAACATAGCACCAATGAGCTTAGCATGATATGCAACAGAAATACCAACATTCGCTGAAAAACAACCAAGAGTAGAAGCTCTATAGTCCCTGAAGATGGCACCACAGGCTGCTAAACCTGGAGAACCCATTGCAGCACCATCCGTGTTGCATTTGATCCAATTGCAAGAGGGAGGAGACCAATTAACTTCAATAATTATTGGAGACCTTCTCGAATGCCTAGTAATCGAAAAGAATTTCAAGATGGTAAATTCCATCATGTCTGAAGACATGCTTCCTTTACTGAGATTACCAGAAAGAGAGGTGTTTGCTATTATCAAGTTCTTTGCTGCCCTTAAATCAATGCTTGTGTTGTCAAATTTAGCTTTGTTTCTAGAATACCAGATCACCGAAATGATGTTTATAATGGCTGCCGCAACTACTTCTCTGATCTGCGGGCTCCAGTTTCTGTCACATAAAGATAGGATATCAATCATGTTTAAACTAACGGCTTTAATTTGTAGAATCGAGAAAAGCCAGTTCCAAAGGCTCCTAGCAAAACAGCAATCAAAGAACAAATGGGAAGTGCATTCATCACTTGCATAGCATAAAAGACAAGAGGAAACAATTATGCAACCTCTCTTTTTTAGTTGATCATCTGTAGGCATTTTGTCTTTGATAATTCTCCAAACAACAAATGATTTTGATGGAGGAATGCTGCTGCTCCAGATATTCTTGTGCCAACGAAATTGTTGACCAGGAGGACTGACAAAAGAAAAAGCCTCCTTGAGAGACAAACAACCCGAGTCATTATTCCATCTTCTGTGATCTATTGCATTTCCTAAAGGAATATGAATCCATTCAAGCTCCTTCAATAATGCAGGACATTTCTGCAGTAGAACCTTAGGGAAATGTAGGAACCCATTCACTAAAAACTCCTGCAGATTAGATTTTAATTTAACCCGAACTCTAGCAAGAAAATCTAAATAATCAGCAATTGATTTTTTAAGCCAAGGATCATGCTAGAAGTTAATTCTCTCCCCATTACCAATTTGCCAAGATGAATTATCCAGAACAATTTGAATTTCTGATTTCAAGCTATTCCATAAAGAGGATGTAAGGTGATAGGTCCTAGGAACATTGTTTTTGAAAGCTCTAGCTCTAAGAAGGCATGACCATTGACTTTGAGAAGAAACTAATTCCCAAGCCAATTTAAGCATTGAAGCTTTATTTATAGCCTGGATAGATCTTAGACCTAGCCTTCCTTCAGAAACAGGCTTGCAAACATCCTTCCATGCAACCGTTACAAGCTTTTTATGCTCAATGCTACCCGACCATATGAAGTTCCTTAGCTAGCTGTCCACTTCTTTTATACATTGCATTGGCCATTTATAAATCTGAAAACTATATAAAAGCATACTTTGTGCCACTGTTTTTACCAGCATCACTCTCCCCATAATAGATAATAGAGAGGCTTTCCAAGCAAAGCATCCTATCCATGATAGGCTGAAGATAGGATTTTTTAGGCTTACCTTTGAAAAGGGGAACCCCTAGATAATTAAAAGGAAGTGATCCTGCAGAGAAACCTAGGAAAATAGCTATATCAAAGAGATGGAACCAGAATAAAATTTGGATTTTGCACAATTTATCAATTGACACTATGCATCACCATATTCGGAGAACAACTTCATCAAAATTTCATGTTTCACTGAGTTCCTAAGACTATCATCGAATAGAATATGGGAGGGAGTTGCATAATTCCTTGGACCTGCCATCAATTGTAGTTCTCCAGAAATTGCCAATTTAGTAAGCCCCCTACTAAGAACCTCCTTAGCTAAACAAAACAAAAGGGGAGACAAAGGATCACCTTGCCTAACCCCTCTATAACAAGAGAAAAAGCCTCTTTCCCCATTAAAGAAATGGATAATTTGTTTTTTCTTGGAGAATCACTTTGATCCAATTACAAAAAACTATCATTAAAACCATAACAATGCAAAGTACTTGTAAAAGAAAATTCCGGTCTAAGGTGTCAAAAGCCTTTCTAATATCAATCTTCATTGCTATATTCCTCCAAACACTTTCTTATCCAACATATTTACACTTGGTTAAGTCGTACAAAGACAATCTCCAATTTGCCTACCTTTAATGAAACCTCTTTGATTTTCAAATGAGTCCTGGAGCCAAAGTAGCCAATCTATCTGCTAGCACTTTAGTGATGATTTTAAATTTGTAGTTAGCCGAGCTATAGTCTGAATTTGTCAATTCTATCGCTCCTTCCTCCTTAGGAATAAGAACTATCGATTTACATTGTAGTTTGAATAACCATCCCATCTTGAAAAAAGAATCACCATTATAGACATCATTTTCAATCAAGTTCAATTTTGGTAGAAAAATCCACCAAAACCATCTCTGGTCTAGGGGCTCCATCGCATTCATTGAAAACACAAAGATTTTTGACTTCATCAATTGTTGGCAAATCATCGAGAACTGATTATCTTTTTCTCGACAAAGAGGTTTGGAATCGTTTGATCAATTAAGCCATTATCAATACAAGCATTGTTTGAAGCAAAGAGACTTTCATAAAAACTAATGACATCTCATATTTGTCTAATTGATCATTTTTCTTTAACAAAGAAATTTGCTTTGTGACATGTCTTATTTTGGCAATTCTGGGCCAAGTTCCTATCTCCTTTAATAAACCAGTTGGCTCTAGACTTTTCTAGCCGAACTCTTCTTGACAAAGAAGGGCATGCTATAATTTCAAGACGTGCCTTTCTCCTAATCACGGAGGCTCTCGGGTAGAACTATCCGGTTAGATCAAGAATTTCGTTCAATTCGGTTTAAGAACACCAACACCGAACATTTACATCACCAAAAACGTTTTTATTCCACATTTTAAGCTTTGATTTGACATTTTTCAATTTTTCAGACAAAATAAACATTGGACAACCAATTACAGGAATATCCCAAGCTTCTTTGATCAACTTTGCACAGTCAGGGTGGCTAGACCACATTTTCATGAATTTAAAAGAAGAAACCCGTTTATTCATGCCATCTTCCAAACAGAGAAGTATAGGAAAATGATCAGACTTGCTTCTGACCAAGGTACAACAATTAATACTAGACCAAAAATCCATGCTATCACTATTGACAACTGCTCTATCAAGCCTTTTCTCAGTTAATGCTTGATCCTCTTCTACCATTTGCCCAAGTAAATTGAGATCCTCTTGTTAAAACATGGATAAGATGATTGAGTCAAACCAAATTCTAAAATCCTCACAAGCAATTCTAGCAGGTAATCCACTCCTCTATTTCATGCGCACCAAGCACTTCACCAATGAAGCACCAAGGACCAACATGAACGGATTGCAAGAACTTAAATTTCGCCAGAGAGATTTCTCCTTATTGCATAATTAGTACTTGGCATATATAACGCAAAGAAAATAAACATCTTGACCATTAACCCTCGAGAGAAAAAGCCACAAACTGACTGGAAACAACTATTAAGCATGGATCCAAAAGAGTATTACATACGCACCAGAGATTAGGCATGAGATTATTCTTTTCATTAACAGCAAACATTTTTAAGTTTAAATTATTCCAAAATCTAGCAGGAAATCTATCAGCTTGTAACCAAGGTTCAGCAATGAAAAGTAAAGTAGGATGACTCACATTGCATAACCTTTTTAACACTAATCTTGTTTCCTTATTGGCTAGCCCTCTAGCATTCCAAAAGAGAACTTTCATTGAGAGGGATGTTGAAGAGTAGCCCTTGAACGGGTAACATGGACCACTTGCTGAGCTTTTAATTTCCTTTGTTTCTTTTTCTGAGACTTGGTCAGAACTTGAGTAAAATTTGCATCTGCATCAGAAATTTCTTCTTCCTCTTCGCTATCCTTACCATCAGTCCAAAATCTGGAAACAATTTTAACATCCTTCTGAGCTTGACCATGCAAACTATCAACTGAAAAAACTCTAGCCTGAGAGTTAACTTCAGTTCTAACATCCCCTGGCCTTTCATTCCTGTCATGATTAATTAAAGAATCCTGAACCGAATTTGACACATGATCAGGAATTTGTGAAGAAATGGGATCAGCCCTTGGAGAATTAGTTCCAGGCCTAACAACATCAGAAGCATCATTTCTATCCTGTGAATTTACCAAAGTCACATGATCGTGAATTTGAAGTAAGTGATCATCTCTAGGTGAATCAGGATGTAGAGATTCATCATATTCAGACCTATCCTCAGTATTTTTGTTCACTGATTCTCTTGCCGAACCATTGTCCTCCTCCATCTGATTTTTGGATTGAGCAAGCTGTCCTTTAAAAGATGGAACATGAGAACCATTAGTAACTGGATCATGCTGCCTATTTTCAGTCTTGTCATTCAATACCGGCCTGTCCCTCACCATGTTTTGTTTTGGCACAAACTTTTGAGCAACCTTTCTTTCTTTGGTTGACTTCAAATTACCATTTTTTTTATTGCAGTTGTTAGAGGCATGACCAATCATCTGACAGAAATCACAAAAGGATAGAATTTTTTCATACTCAATTCCAACAAAGAAAGCAAAGTCATTCCTTTCTACCATTAAATCATTCGGTAAGATACCAATCAGATTTATTTCCACTAAAATACGAGCAAAATGCCCTAAGGTTCTTGATCTTGTTGCTTCATCCAGAGCTATTGGAGTCCCAATTCCATTAGCAATTTCGAAGAGAAATTTTGGTCTCCATGTTATCAATCATAAATCCTAACCCAGCATTGTACGTGAGTTTGCCTCTGTTTGTTTGGATTAAAATCTGCACTCCATCTTGATAACCTAAGAATTCCAGAACCTAAATTCCAAGATCCTAATGACCATATTCTCCTCAAGTCATTCTGTGATTCAAAAAAGAATTCGAAAAAACCTCTCCCAAGAGGAGTCAAACGCCAATTAGAAACAGGTTTCCAAAGAACAACCAGTTTAGCTCTTAATTCATCAGCCTTTAGAGGTTGATTCCCTTTAGCAGTAATTAACCTACCATATAAACAATTTTTGGAGCCTTCTAAGCTAATCTTATACTCATCCTCTGAAATTTTAATAGAAATCGAATCCCCCTTAACACAGGGTTGAGGAAGTTGACTTAAAAAGATATCCAACGAAGATTGATTCACAATTTGTGCAAAAGTTTTGCAATGCTCAGCCGATTTTGTAGCAATCTCAATTTCTTGAGGAACAAGATTCTCATTAAGAACCTAATGGGGGGAAGAGAGAACACGATTAGGAGAGACAGATTGCAGGAGGGGTTTAGAAGGAGTATTTGAGGGAGGAAAGAGATCAGGGAACATAAACCCCCATGGACAATCCGAAAGAAAAGCCATTAAGGAGTTGTCGCCAGCTTTTTTTCTTAATTTATGGTTTATCTTCGGGGTAAATTCTCTAGTTCTCTATAATACTACAAATGTAATATGAGAGAATTTCACTAAAAACAATTGTAATTATTATTTGATATGTTGTGTAGTTTTCTTTGATCCTAATTTGCTAGTGTGTGTACTTTCTGTGTACCCCACATTAATAGTACTATTTATGCACTTTGTATTTTTTTTATCAATTTATTTTTCACGAATCTAAGCATGCTTCTACTTACATCTATAAAGTGTTTAAGACTTCAAATGGGATTTTTCTCTAAACTATCACTAGTGACAAAACTATTTACTAAACTGTCACTTTTTTTAAACTATTTACTAAAATGTCAGTCTTTCAAAACTATATACTAAACTGCCACTCTTTTATCTTACGTGACTTTTTTTTATTATTTTTGGGCCACGTAGAATGTGCCACATGGGATGGCGAATCAATGCATGTTGCGCCAAACGGCGCATTAATGCATGTTGCGCCAATAAGCTTGGCGCAACATGCATTGATGCGTCATCCCATGTGGCGCATCCTGAGTGGTCATTACACTAGATACGCCAACAAGGTTGGCGTAAGTGAGTCAAATACGCCACCTAGGATGGCGTAACTCAGTTATATATTACCACCCCCTTTCCCTCCGTACCATTCCTTCCATTTGCTAAATTCTTGGGGTTTTTTTCCAAACTGCCACTGTTGGCAAAACTATTTATCAAAATGCATTGATGCGCCATCCTATGTGACGCATCATCAATAAATACATCTGGATGTTTGACGTAAGTGAGATAAATAAGCCAATGTTGTTCGCGTGACTAGCTAAATACGCCAACATGTTTGGCGTAACATAGACATGACCATGTCTACACCTAACACGGCTGTGTCTCCTAAAAAAATTTGACAGAAGCATTTTGGATGTTAGACACGGCCGTGTCTCCTAAAAAAATGTGACAGAAGCATTTTCCAAGTTAGACACAGCCGTGTCTAACTTGGAAAATCCTCACAGGGTCCTGCCTAAGCCAAAATGATCTTTTTTTGCTCCGAAAACGTGATGTGTTGGCATGTTTTCACTCGAAATGTTTTAAATCTCATTCAATTTACAAAAATGAAGATAATGATAAGGATCTATATAAAATTCACTAATAAACATAAGCAAATTATCATAATTTATCTGGTTTAAGACTATAAAATATAGGATTATAAACCGTAATATAGATTCATTATAACACCAAACCCATACCCATTTGCTTGTCACAACAAGAGTCTTTGTAAAGTGGAAAAAGTTTTTTCTTTTTTTTCTTTTTTGTGTGTTCCTACATTCACTATAACACCAAACCCATACCCAGTTATCCTAGATGTTTTTACATTTATTTGGTTAACGCAGAAGGGCATAAACCTATTTGACATAATTTAACCAAAGTTCAGTCATTTAGATTTTATAAAAATTTTGACAGAGTTTTTCCTAAATATTAGACCTCCCCAAAAGCACATGAACCTATTTATTTAATTCTACCATAGTACCAAGATCATTAATAAAAACTAAGTAGCAAACATGTTTAATCATATATAACAAAATAGTAATTTAACAAAAACCACTAAATATAACATTCTCATATACACTAATGACATATAAAATGAAAATCAACGAGATGGGCCCGCATCAGAATGTGGTGGCCTGTGAGAAGGATTGGAAAGACCTTTCTGTGATGGGTGTGGTGGGTAAATTGGTGGCGGATAAGGATATAGTGGGTAACCTTATGGTGGGTAAGGATATGATAGGTAACCCGGTGGCGGATAAGGATAAGGTGGGTAAGGGTATGGTGGGTAATATGTAGGTGGTGGCTAAGTGGCTGGGTATGTAGCAATGGTAGGAGGCTGAGTCGTGTGCTAGCTTATAGAACCGGAGTCCTTGGGATGTCGAAGTTGTGTCCGAGTGCTCGCTAACCCTGTCCTTCTTCTAACTTCTAACTTGTAGAACCGGAGTTCTCGGGATGTTAGACAGGACCTTGTGAGGGTTTTCCAAGTTAGACACGGCCGTGTCTAACTCGCAAAATGCTTCTGTCACAATTTTTTTAGGAGACACGGCCATGTCTAACATCCAAAACGCTTTTGTCAAATTTTTTTTAGGAGACATGGCCGTGTTAGGTGTAAACACGGCCGTGTCTATGTTACGCCAAACATGTTGGCGTATTTAGCAAATTACACCAACAACGTTGGCTTATTTATCTCACTTACGTCAAATATCCAGACGTATTTATTGATGATGCGCCACATGGGATGGCGCATCAATGCAGTTTGATAAATAGTTTTGCCAACAGCGGCAGTTTGGAATAAACCCTGAGAATTTAGCAAATGGAAGGAATAGCACGGAGGGAAGGGGGTGATAATATATAGCTGAGTTACGTCATCCTAGGTGGCGTATTTGACTCACTTACGCCAACCTTGTTGGCGTATCTAGTGTAATGGCCACTAACCAATGGGATGGTAATCAATGCATATTGCGCAAATACATATTGATGCGCCATCCCATGTGGCGCATCCTACGTGGCCCAAAAATAATAAAAAATGTCACGTAGGATAAAAAGGGTGTCAGTTACTCTTTTCTTTCTAAAAAAATGGCTAGAAAGTTTAGCGGCTTGAACGCCTTCTAATTTTGATATCTATTTCAATGTTATCAATCATATTTCTCATCTATTTGGTGATGCTTTTCAAATATTAGTCTAGCAACAAAATTCGGGCTCTCTAGCATGGTTCTTTAAAATTTTTGTTACAATAAATATATCCATCAATTCAATTTAAATTTGAAGAAGGTTGATAATGTTGTCATTTAAATTACTTTATCTTTCGTTACAAATATGAATTACAATTCATCTTGTGTTGTCATTACTTATTATATCACATTTCACATCAATTTTATTAGTTTCTCTATGTTGTGTAGTCCAAGACATGTACAATTGCACAAGTTAGCAAGTTTGCTCAACTTGCTTATCCTATAAGCTATTTTTTTGGATGTGGTATTGACCGTTTTATAATATAAGATGTTTGAGATCATTTTTGATATATCAGTGCATCCATTTAATGTAATTATAAAGTTAAAAATTTATACGATATATATATATATATATGAAAATTATGAGATATCTTTTTTATAGAACAAAAGTGATTTTATTTTGGTGTAAAACCATATCTATTATATACAAAGTCGAAGTCAAGGAGGCTGGCAGCAACAGCAACTCTTAAAACTCATACTCTTTCAATAATCTTTGAAGTTTTAAAAAGTATTCTAGAAATTTTCTATATAAACTTAATGTTTGACGTACTTAAAAATTTAAAATTAACGATTGAATCCCAACATGAAATTTCTGCTATACTTAGGATCATGTATGAAAATAGTATAAACGTATTTTCTTGTAATAATAAATCATTATCATATATTATTTTTAAATACTATAATTTTTTTATCATTCTATGCATTGCACGGGTGCTATTTTACTCTATTTTCAATAATAATTTTAAAGTGTAGATAAATAGAATCTTAAAAATGAATTTCAACTATATATTAAATGTTATCACTTTTTAATTAATTACTATTCTTATTATTCTCACCCTACGATTTTAATGACATTATTCACCTTTTATAATAATAATAATAATAATAATTATTATTATTATTATTATTATTATTATAGGTAATTTCAACTCTATACATTAAATGATGACAATGACAATAATAACAAAAATAATAATAACTAAAAATAATAATAATTTATGATAATTATGGTAATGTTGACTCTATACAATAAATGATAATAGTAATTGTCTCTCAAGGCAATTTTACTATACTATATATATGAAGTATATTTGGTGAGAGAAGTGTTTATTGTAAGAGGTGAGGGAAGTAAATCATGACCATTAGATCTTACATGAATGATCAAAATTAGAACATAAATACATATAATTTTTTATTTTTAATCTTGATCATTTATGTATAATTGTATAGTTAAAATTTATTCCTCTCACTAGATATGTCTTATATATATATATATATTTGTAATTTAAGGTTTTTACTAACATTTACACACCCTATGGATTTAATGATATTATTCTTAGCATCTAAAATTAATAATAATAATAATAATAATAATAATAATAATAATAATAATAATAATAATAATAATAATAATAAATTATACAAATATGGTATCATTAACACCATACATTTAATGATAATAGTCATTTTACTAATATATAATAATATATATAAAATGGCTAAATTACAAATTAGTTAATATATAAAACGATTGGTTAATATGATGGTAAAATAAGTTATTTCAAAATTTGGCACACAAATTGCCAATCAATGCCAAGTATTTGTCCATCATTCTTCCTTTTGAGGGTTTTCCTTCATCTTATAAATAGTATAGATCACTTTCACAGATCATAACAAAGTAAACCTTGCACTTTTCTTTGTATAAACCAGGCTGCGTTACAATGGAAGCAACTTCATTAAAGATGATGATGAAGATGGTGGTGTTGCTTCTTGCTATTGTCATTATTTTGATGAGAAGTGCACAAGGAACAAGAGGTGCACAGGGGACATGGAAATGGCATCCTTGCTGCCCAGACATTCTAGAATGTTGCGTTAATAACATTGGTGACACTACAAAGCCTTAAAACTTTGTAGCTCTTCCTACAGCCTTTTAATAATCAATCCGGGTTTGAAGGAAGGCCCATTCTGTATGTAATAATAGGATTTACCAAAAATAAATGAAAAATTGTACTTCCTTTTTTTTTTTTTCTTTTATTGTTAGCATTTTCACTGTACATTTTTTTCTTTTGAAAATTTTTATCAACATTGCTCAAGTGATAAGAATGAGTGAAACTAGGTAGGTTCGGTACATAGTTGTAGAATTGAATTAGTCCAGCCAGGCAAATAAAAATGCAGAAAAATAAACAAAAACCAAAAGTCGTTGAGGGATTCGAAGTATTAGAGCCGATATGGAAAAATCAAGTCAGACATGATCTATGTAAATAAAAAATTTAGCCTTGAACATAGACAACAAAAACAGAAAACAAAAAATAAAGTAGGTGCAATTTTTTTGTTCAACAAGGACAAAACTTATTGTATAATATATTTTTTTCTTTATATTCTTATAACAAAATTAAAGTTTAGTTAATTTATTAGATAAATAAAAATGCAACCCGCAGGTCAAAACCTAATATTCTTTATAATTTAAAGTTAATCCCGTGACTCTTCTTTATCGACATTCTTAATTTTACTTAAGAATTTAAATCCAATTTCAATATGAATTTCATTATATTGAAAACATCCAAGGAAAATATTTTCACATGATGGACATCACTTACCTAAACCTCTTGTAACAATCTTGCCAAAATCAACTATGTTTATGCTACTGTTTTTGAAGGTGGCACTAGCACGAGAAGGGAATTGAATCGTGCTTCCAACTTTCTCGACTTTTTTATACATTCAGAAGCTTCACTAGTTTCTCAACTTGGATGTTCAAAATGTTTTATAACAAAAGCTTAACTAGTTAAGTTAGATTGCCAAAGGTGTTTTAAACAATATCAATGTTGACTTAAAGACTTCTCTTTCAACTTCAAATGAACTAATATTAGCTTAGAAAAAGTATAAACAAAGATGAGCAGTTATTAGAAATGAAAAGAAAATAGTTCAAAAACAATACATAGAAATTTATACTAGTTCAATTAGCTACTTGCCTCTGTCCAATCCTTAGTAAACCACCAGGAGTTTTATATACCATGAGTGTTTTATCTTTCACCCTAGCTTCTTCAAACTAGATTCTCTCAATGATCACTACTGGATAAGGATGCAAGATATGAATAAGTGTTTGACTTACTCACAACACTCAAAGAGTGGTTCTAAGCAATTGAGTACTGAGAAATACAAGTTTTACGCTCAAGAAAATATTCGAAAAAGAATCAGAGTGTGAGATGAAGGTCAAAAGCTTGTTATGAGAGTTTAGAATACAATAAGAAGTTTAGCAATATAACAGTGCATCTCTATCTCTCTCACTTTTGGACCTTAGGTATTCATTGATTTTGAAAACTAACCTTTGGTCCTTGCAAGAAATACCTTTTGATTCCAAAGGACAATTATTGTTTCTTGTCCTATAGTTTCTTGTCCTATAGTGTATATATGTATAGCACGCTACTTAAAGATTCTTTTATTCTTTTGTAATATTTTGTTGAGATTAACCCCCATTGAATACAGTTCATATGTGCTCCAAAATCAACTAAAGCGATTAATGGAAAGTGTTCACTTTTTATTAATAAGTTTATTTTGCAATGCCATTTATGTACTATCATTTGACTTAATAAATTTATATAGGATTACGATTCATTAGAAGGTTAAGGTTCTTTTGAAGAGGACTCTTGATTACTTACTATTTGTTGACCTTGTAAAGTCAAAAGTCCTATTTTCAATTCTAAATCTTTAAATGTTGAATTTCAGCTTTTATATAAAGATTTAGAATTGAAAATAGGACTTTTGACTTTACAAGTTCAACAAATACTAAATAATCAAGTGTTCTCTTCAAAAGAACCTTCTAATGAATCACAATCCTATATAAATTTATTAAGCCAAATCATAGTACATAAATGGCATTGCAAAATAAACTTATTAATAAAAGGTGAACACTTTCCATTAATTGTTTGAGTAGATTTTGGAGTAGATATGAACTGTATTAAAGGAGGGTTAATCCCAATAAAATATTACGAAAGGACAAAAGAATCTTTAAGTAGCGCTATATATATATATATATATACACTATAGGACAAGAAAACAGTAACTGTCCTTTGGAATCAAAAGATATTTCTTCCTAGGACCAAAGGCTAGTTTTCAAAATCTATGAATACCTAAGGTTCAAAAGTGAGAAAGATAGAGATGCACTTTTATATTGCTAAACTTCTTATTGTATTCTAAACTCTCATAACAAGCTTTTGACCTTCATCTCACACTCTGATTCTTTTTTAAATAATTTCTTGAGCATAAAACTTGTATTTCTCTATACTCAATTGCTTAGAACCACTCTTTGAGTGTTGTGAGTAAGGTCAAACACTTATTCATATCTTGTATCCTTATCCAATAGTGATCACTAAGAGAATCTAGTTTGAAGAAGCTAGGGTGAAAGATAAAACACTCATGGTATATAAAACTCCTGGTGGTTTCCTAAGGATTGGACAGAGGCAAGTAGTTGATTGAACTAGTATAAATTTCTATGTATTATTTTTGAACTATTTTCTTTTCATTTCTAATAACTGCTCATCTCTATTTATACTTTTTCTAAGCTAATATCAGTTCATTTGAAGTTGAAAGAGAAGTCTTTAAGTCAACATTGATATTGTTTAAAATACCTTTGGCAATCTAATTTAACTAACTAAGCTTTTGTTATAAACCATTTTGAGCATCCAAGTTAAGAAACTAGAGAAGCTTCTGAATTTATAAAAAATCCGAGAAAGTTGGAAGTGTGAATGACAATGGTCTTAGTTTTGATGATTAACAAACAAGAAGGATTACTTACGCGAAGATCAAGTTCCTAGTTTCGACAAGATTAGCTTATAGGTCTTAGGTCTTATGTGTAAAGGTAAATAGGAAATACACAAAACTCAAACTAGTTTTAAACTCCTTAAAAGTGTTTCTACTTTGACAAAATGCCCAAACAAATGTTTTTGAATAACTAGTCTTGGTGGTTGCCTTCTTTGGTTAAAAATTTGTTAACTATACGTTTTGCAAAACTGACCTTTACTCACTCATTTGTTGTTTACTTTGAAACCTTTTTGAGTCTTTATCTGAAACTTATTTCTTTTTAAAGTAGACTCAATGATATTTCCAATGAGTGGTCATTTGTTTTAAACGAATAAGTAACAAAGGAGTTATGGTCTTTCAAAGGTCTATTGATCAAAATTCAAGGTACCATAACCGGTTAGAACATTTCGACAACCGGGTATTCATCAAGTCAGAGACCTTAGCCTCTGTTTTTTAAAAGACCATAACCAGTTATAAAAATCTCATAACCGGTTATTTGAAGAGTCAGAAGCGTACGCTTCTGTTTATAAAATACCATAACCAGTTATGCATTTTCCAAAACTGGTTATTGGTGTGTTTTAAAAAGCTCCTGATTAAGCCATAAACGGTTATGGAATAGTAATAACCAATTATCTGGAAACCAGAAACAGACTTCCAACGGCTATAATTAGCATTTAATGACTTCCAATCACCACTAATGACTCTTAAATACTTTGAACTATACATAAAAGTGTTTGTGCATTGATTAAAAGTTGGAAAACATTATGAAAATTACTCTTGAGCATTAAATACGATTTTCATCATCTTTCAATCAATACTGTGTTTTTGAGCTTCAAAGTGTAAATCCTTGATACCCATTATTCTTCAATTTGTATTATCCACTCTAGAGAGAGTTTCCTATCTTCTATACCTTGTATAAACTGTAAAGGAGAGGGTGAGACATCCCTCAAATCTGTAAGGGTGAGGTATCCCTTAAAAGTAGAGGCTTAAGCACAAAAGGTGAGGTATCCCAAGGTGTTGAGTGCTCAAGTTTGTGAAGGTTGTCAAGCACCTGTTTGAAACTTGAAGTTATAGTGGAAATATCGGGTGTTTACTTGAGGACTGAACGTAAGCCACAAGTGGATTAGTGGCTAAACCATGATAAAGCTCTGAGTTTGTTTTCTCTAAACTTTGCTCTTTACTTTGAACACTGTTTTATTACATTATTTGAATTCTATCTCTCTTGGTTGATTCATTTAAGAGTGAAAGGTCTCTATCTTATCTATCCATTCATCTCTAACAAACAATAGCTTCAACGAAAATTAATAATCAATGTTTTTGTGAAAGAATTACGAAAATATTTTTAAAACGCAATTCACCCCCTCTTGAGTATTGAGGCCACTTGGTAACAAGTGGTATCAGAGCTAGACTCTTGTGTAAAGAGCTTAGCAGCTTCAAGAGAAGTGATGGCTTCAAATGGTTTTTCTAACGAAGGTTCTTCTATAAATAGATCTCCTTATTTCAATGGTGATGGTTATGCCTATTGGAAAGAAATGATAAAAAAATTTATTGAAGTTATTGATATTGATGTGTGAGATGCCGTTGAAAATGGTGCCTTTGTTCCCCCACGTATAGTTGATGGTGTAAGAACTAATACACCTAGAAGTGAATGGACCGATGAAAACAAAAAAAATGTTTAATACAATTTGAGAGCCAAGAACATCATTACCACATCCTTGGGGTATGATGAATTTTTTAGGGTGTCAAATTGTAAGACCGCCCAAGAAATGTGGAATACCCTACAAGTCACCCATGAGGGCACAAGTGAAGTAAAAAGATCAAGAATAAACATTTTCACTCATGAATATGAATTATTTAGAATGAACTAAGGAGAAAGCATTCAAGAAATGTAAAAGATATATACACACATTATAAATTATCTTGCTTCATTGGGAAAGATTTTTCCTAATGAGGATCTTATTAACAAAGTCTTGAGATGCTTGAGTAGGAATTGGGAACCTAATGTGACAACCATTACGGAATCAAGGAATCTATCAACAAGGACATTAGCCACCTTATTTGGGAAGCTCCAAGAGGATGAATTGAAGCTAAATAGGCTCAATCAAAATGAGAAGCATGACAAGAAGAAGAAAGGGATTGCTCTCAAAGCTACCTCCTCTACAATTGAAGATGATGAAGATGGTATAGAAAATCTAGAGCTAAGTGAGGAGAATCTTAGTCTCATTATGAGGAAGTTTGGAAGATTCCTAAATAAGAAGGGACTCCAAAGAAGACCACATTTCCCTCCAAAGAAGACATATCACAAAGAGGAAGGAACCTCTTCTACTCCTATATGTTATGAATGTGAAAAATCGGGACACATGAAGATAGAATGTCCCGTGTGCCTTAAGAAGGCGGAGAAGTTTGAGAAGAGACCTTCCAAAGAAAAGAAAGAAAGAAGAGCATACATTGTATGGGAAGATAATGACATGGACACCTCCAATAGCTCGGAGAATGAAGAAGCTTATCTATTGATGAGACTGTGTTTATAGCCCTTAAATGGATGAATTATGATGATTTGATTATGATTTTTGATGAATTTTAGATGGATTCTTATCAATTGTATTCGTTTGTGTAGAATAAGAGAGATTTAACTCATTTGAAGTGAAAACAAGTGGAGATATCTCATTTTCAGACCAAAAGAAGGCAATTCTAGCTTAGATAGGCCCTGTGTCAACTTAAAAGCGATTTAGGAGTTAGACATGGCCCTGTCTAACTTGAAGATAGCTTCTGACTAGGAGACACGGCCATGTCTCTTGGGCACACGGCCATGTGAGCCCCTCTGACGTGACAAAAGGGAATTTTATCCCCAAATCATTATAAATAAGGCAAAAACACTAAGCAAAAGAAGATTTTTGGATAAAGACTTGTATGACGGCAGATTTTGAGAGGAGAAGTGCAAGGATTCAAAGGCGATGGCTTGGAAGGCAAGAGCAAGAGTAATTGAAGATCAACCATTGAAGTCTTTTCCCTTATCTTCATCTTCTTCATCTTCTCTTTTTGTTTTGGAATCATGGTTGTTTCTTTAACCTCTGTTCTTGTTTGTGCTATAATTGCCATGAGCAACTAAACCCCTTTTCTAGGATTAGGATGAAACTCTCTATTTCTGTTTTATGAGTTATTAATTTGATTCTTTGTTAATGAAATTATTGTTCTTGATTCATTCTTGATAAGCTTAATGCTTGTGATATGTTGCGTGTCATATTTACATGATTTTAGCCTTTAGGTGAATGATCAAAAGATGAAATCTAATTGCTTGATAATCCAAGAATTGAACTTAGGAATTGAGACCTAGACATAGGCTTAAATTCTTCGAGGGGTAAACGATTGTCATGAATCTTAATGGGTTGGAACTTGGACTAATTGCCATGAGAATGGGGTTAGTAAAGTTTTAGCACGTTTTTAGTGCCAAGAAATTAGACTTTAAATAATTTAGGACAAATCGCCTTCAAGAACATAATTGAACATTAACAAAGATAGGATTACAATTTATTATAAGGGGTAGTGTAGTGGATTTTGAATCCTAGAGCTTTAAATCCTTGTTAAATATCATCTTTTCTAGTTTCAATTGTTTATTTTGTTGCTTTAATTTTCATGTTAATTTTAATTGAACATTCTCTATTGATTTTTATTCGCTTAAATAATCAAAGTAGCCGTAAGAGTTAGTAATTAACTGATCCTCATGGGAATGATCTTTATTTTACTACTTGTACGATCCGTGCACTTGTGAAAAATCAACAACAAGTTTTTGGTGCCGTTGCCGGAGATCGAGTTGATATTAACACGAGCAGTAGTTTGGTTGATTTAAGCACCTTTTATTTTATTTTATTTTATTTTCACTTTCTTTTATTTTTCTTTGAATTTGTAGGTGCTATTTCCTTTTTATGCGAAGAACAAGGAGTCAAGGAGATCTTATTATCTTTATTGATCCTGAGATCGAAATGACACTTTGTCACATTAGAAGAGAAACAAAAGCATAGAGAATTGAGGAAGACAACATGGCAAACAATAATGACTAAGCCGCCAATGCAGAGCTAAGTCTGAGGGATTATGGAGCTCCCAACACTAATGCTCGTCAGTCTTCCATAGTTAGGCCACGGGTAGAGGTCAACAATTTTGAATTAAATACATCACTAATTCATATGGTCCAACAAATGCAATTCAGTGAGTTACCAACTGAAGACCCGAATCAACATTTGGAAGATTTATTGAAACTATGTGACACAATCAAGATCAATGGGGTTTCAACAGATGCTATAAGGATCAGACTTTTTCCTTTTTCTCTTAGGGGGAAAGCAAAGAAATGGATTCACTCAAAAGCCTCAAATTCACTTACCACTTAGGTTTTGATGGAGCAAGCCTTCTTGGATAAATACTACCCAATTGGGAAGATAATTAAGCTTCATCAAGACATCACTACTTTCTCTCAAAAAGATGATGAGTATCTGATTCATCAATATCCACATCATGGCTTACAGAATTTTGTGGTCATCCAAACATTCTATGCTGGGTTGACTTTCTCTACAAAGACAACTCTTGATGCCACAGCTGGCGGTGCTTTGATGGCTAAGACTCCAACCGAGGCAAGGGCCTTAATTAATGAAGTGGCTTCGAATATTTATTTATGGCCAAGTGATAGATCCTCTTCGAAGAAGCAAGCCGAAACGATAGAGTTTGATACCATTACCATGTTGAATGCCAAATTTGATGCTATGACCAAGTCACTTGAGAAGCTGAATGTCAACGCCATCACTACTCCTAAAATAATTTGTGAAATATGTGGAGGAAGGTATCTTGCTTCAAAATGCAATGCAGTAGACCCGTCCTTGGAGCAAGTGAATTATATGCAAAATGGTAATTTCAAGGCTCAAGGGAATTCATTTTCCAATTCATATAACCCCGGCTAGAGAAACCACCCAAATCTATCCTATGACAATCAATAACATAATTGAGGCCCACCTGGATTCCAACAGGTTCAACAATCTTCTCAAGGTAGGAAATCCAATTTAGAAGCTCTCATGGAGAACTTCATTGTCACTTAAAATGAGCATAATAATGCCATTCAAACTCAAGTGCAACAACATGGAGAGTCCATCAAGCAAATTCATACTCGCATTGATCAAATGACCACTCATTCCAAGATGCTTGAAACTCAAATAGCCCAACAAGCAAGCTTATTCAACATAGTACAGGGGCGAATCCCAAGTTAACCAGAGACAAACCCAAGGGAGCAAGCAAATGTAATTTTCTTGAGAAGTGGCAATCAAGTTAAAAGCCCCACAAGGGAAGAAAAGCATAAAGATGAGAAATCCTAAGAAAAGAAAGAGAAGCAAGAGAAGAGCGAGGCCAAGAAAGAAGAAGAAGAAAGCACTAAAAGGTATGTTCCTCCACCAGCATATGTTCCACCTTTACCCTTCCCACAAAAATCTCAAGGGGCAAAGCTTGATGAGCAATTTGGAAAGTTTTTGGAGGTTCCTAAAAAGCCGTATATAAACATTCCTTTTATGGAAGTGCTCTCTCAAATGCCCACATATGCTAAATTCTTGAAAGATATCCTCTCTAATAAGAGAAAGCTTGAGGATTATGAAACTGTTACTTTAACTGAGGAATACAGTGCACTCATTCAGAACAAGCTTCCTCCTAAGCTTAAGGATCCGAGTAGCTTCTCTATTCCGTGCTCGATTGGGACCATGCAAATTAACAAGGCTTTATGTGACCTTGGGGCAAGTGTAAGTTTGATGCCCCTTTCCCTTTGCAAGAAACTTAATATTGGGGAGCTCAAATCGACCACCATCTCTCTTCAACTGGCCGATAGGTCAATCAAACATTCTATTGGCATATTAGAGAATGTTCCCTTGAAGGTTGGTAAGTTTTACATGCCGATGGATTTTGTTGTACTTGACATGGATGCTGATGATAAAATACCGATCATACTTGGGCGTCCATTCCTCGCCATTGGAAGGGTAATCATTAATGTTCACGAAGGGAAATTGACTCTGCGATTGAATGATAAAGAAGTAGTTTTTAATGTTTTTAATTCTGAAAATAATTCTAATTCCTTAAATTCATGTAATCGCATAGATGCTACTAATGTTGTGGATAATGTTGTGCTTTCAGGTGTGCAGGAATCAGTGACTGATGTTGTGCTAGAAAAGACCTTGCCCAAGGATGCCACAAAATTTGAGAAGTCCAAGCCCTGCAAGAAAGGACCTAAGAAGCGGAATGACAAGTGTGTCAAGAAGTGCGAATTTAAATTTGGGGATAAAGTTCTTGTCAATAACTCGCTTCTATGTTTATGTCATAGTAAGTCATGGTCAAAATGGTTAAGACCATATGAGATTGTTCGAGTCTTATCCTACGATGTGCTTGAGGTGAAGAAAGAAGGCCATGAGTCATTCATGATAAATGGTCAGAGAGTGAAACACTTTGAAGGAGTAGGGACTGAGCACTACTCCATTGGCATCACCTAAGCACAGAAACCATACCAGAGTCAAGCTAATGACTATAACTTAGCACTTCTTGAGAGCTAACCCAAAATTTTTTTCTTTTCTTTTTCTTTACTTTTTTTTATTTTGTTTTTAGCTTATTATTATTTATTTTATTAATTAACATTCTTCTATTTTTTTTTTTGTAGTTAGTATTATTGAGTCGACTTAAGTGTCTCCCTGAGTTCAGAGCCTTTGTAGGGGGGATGTATATAGCTCTTGACAGCCCAAAAAGATTTTTCTTTCCTTTCTTTAGTTTCTTTATTTTCACATTTAGTTCTTACACTTTGTTCTTCAGTTTTTGCTTTGTTTTTCTTGTGCTGTTTTAGACCCTATTTCGCCGTTCATGATGACCAACTGTTCGAGTTCATGGCTATGCACCTCTTTCTCTCACCCCTCTCCCACCACCTTCGTGATCTTGCGTTTCCATTTTCAGGGAAGTTTCGTTGTCCTTTGTTTTATTACTTTTCTTGTCTAAACATTGAGGACAATGTTTCTTTCAAGTGTGGGGGGGAATTGTTGAGCACTTGTCTATTGCATTAAATCTAGCGGGAATTATGTTAATTTCTTGGTTATTTCTGAGCTGATAGAAATTTGTTTGAGAAGGGAATCCACTACTATTTTTGAACTATTTTTGTGCAAGGCAATCTTTTTCAATTGAATGTGAATATTTTAGCATTTTATTTAGGAAATTAGCTATGTCTACTTGCATTTATTCTCTTTACTAATTTAAGCCAGAAGTGAGTTTTAAGCCTTTATTGATTGGATTTATCATAAACTGAATCCTATTTTCCTTCTGGAGTGTGTTTTCTCTTGATTTATGTATGCTAGAACTTGATTTGATATCCTATTGAGATTTTATTGATTCACATACATACTTGAAATGATTGAGGCACTTAGACTTAATTCTTTCATGACTTCCAGAGTTGTATTGATAAATAATCTCTTAATTGCCTTGTTTGAGCCTGAAATTAATTTTTTCTTGGATACCTTATTGATTAATTAGGTTGAATTTCTTCTGAGCAACTAATGTGGTAATTGAGAAATCATAAAAAGATTGTTTTCATCCTCAAGGGTTAAAAAAAAAGAAAGAAAAAGAGAAAAAGAATGAAATGATGAAAAGAAAAAAAAAGGTTTGCTGGTGAAGAATTGTGAGAATAATTTGGTTGAAAGTGAGAATTACCTTGTGCATTATGCTCTATTAATCATCTTTTCAACCTGATTATGCTTGGTATAGCTTTATCCTCAAACATTCTTTACCTTAATTCATCTTCTTCCTGCCACTAAATGTACCTTTAGCCTCACTACAACTAATAGAAGTCCTTTTTGATTCTTGTTATGTATGTGAACTTGAAAGTGGAGATGAGATTGATAGTCAAGCTTATGGTCATGCATTTGTTAAGAGAAATTTGAGTGATCTCTTTGCCCTTAAACACTTGAGAGATGGAAAGATAAGTAACCTCAATTGTTTGGTAGAAAGAAGAAGTGCAAGTTAGACTCAAGAGCTTATTGTATTGGGCAGCTAAGTTTCTTGTACAATTGTTCTAATTGATTGATTCTTTGAGCATTCATTATAAGCCCTTTGGCTTTTGTTTGTTGATGTTTTATAATCTTAATTTTGAATGAATGAATGTTCAAGTGATGATTTGATTGTGATTTTTGATGAATTTTGGATGGATTCTTATCAATTATCTTCATTTGTGCAGAATAAGAGAGATTTAACTCATTTGAAGTGAAAGCAAGCGAAGATATCTCATTTTCAGACCGAAAGAAGGCAATTTTGGCTTAGACAGGCCCTGTGTCAACTCAGAAGCGATTTAAGAGTTAGACAAGGCCCTGTCTAACTTGAAAATAGCTTCTGACCAGGAGACACGGCCGTGTCTCTTGGTCACACGACCGTGTGAGCCCCTCTGATGTGAAAAAAGGAAATTTTATCCCCAAATCATTATAAATAGGGCAAAAACACCAAACAAAAGAAGACTTTTAGCTAGAGACTTGTATGACGGTAGGTTTTGTGAGGAGAAGCGCAAGGATTCAAAGGCGAAGGCTTGGAAAGCAAGAGCAAGAGTCATTGAAGATCAACCATTGAAGTCTTTTCCCCATCTTCATCTTCTCCATCTTCTCTTTTTTTTTTGGAATCATGATTGTTTCTTTAACCTCTGTTCTTGTTTGTGCTATAATTGTCATGAGCGGCTAGACCCCTTTTCTAGGATTAGAATGAAACTCTCTATTTCTCTTTTATGAATTGTTAATTTAATTCTTTGTTAATGAAATTATTGTTCTTGATTCATTCTTAGTATGATTAATGCTTGTGATATGTTGCGCGCCATATTTATATGATTTTGGGCTTTAGGTGAAGGATCAAAATATGAAATCTAATTACTTAATAATCTAAGAATTGAACTTAGGAATTGAGACCTAGACATAGGCTTAAATCCTTCGAGGGGTAAACGATTGTCATGAATCTTAATGGGTTGGAACTTGGATTAATTTCCATGAGAATGGGGTTAGTGAAGTTTTAGCACGTTTTTAGTGCTAAGAAATTGGGCTTTAAATAATTTAGGACAAATCGCCTTCAAGAACATAATTGAATATTAACCAAGATAGGCTTACAATTTATTGTAGGGGGTAGTGTAGTGGATTATGAATCCTAGAGCTTTAAATCATTGTTAAATCTCATCTTTTCTAATTTCAATTGTTTATTTTATTACTTTGCTTTTCATATTAATTTTAATTGAACATTCTCAATTGATTTTTATTCGCTTAAATAATCAAAGTAGTCGTAAGAGTTAGTAATTAATCGATCCTTATGGGAACAATTTTTATTTTACTACTTGTACGATCCGTGTACTTGCGAAAAATTCACAATATCTATATCTCATGGCTAAAAGAGAATAAGAGGAAGAAAGTGACACCGAGGTAACTTCTTCTAACCTAGACCCCTTACCTTCCTATAGTGAATGTAAGATTCTTTTCAAGGATTGCATGATGAATCCTTAAGGCTCAGAAAAATGATTTTATCTTCAAATAAAATAATTTCCTTATTGGTAAACAAAGTCTTTATGTTGAACAAGGAAATTAATGAGCTTAAAATTAAAAATAAGACATTAGGACTTATTGATGCTAACTCATTATGCATGACTTGCTCTTCACTTGATAATGCATCCATTCAATTACCTTGCTCATCATGTAAATAATTTGAAAAGGAGGTTGAGGATTTGAAAAATACTCTTGCAAAATTTACCTTTAGAAGAATCAATTTAAATGTGTTATTAGGGAAGCAAAAATGTGTTTATCAAAAAATCGATTTGGGATATAATCCAAATAATCATCAAAAGTCTTATAAGAATTTCTTTACTTCCTCAAATACATCAAGTAGCCTCTTTATCAAATGTTTTCATTGTGGTAAGAAATGGCATAGTGCATCAACATATATTGTAAGAAAGAACATCAACACTAAGGTTGGAACTAAGAGGGTTTGGGCTCCTAAGGGCACCTTGCCCAATGCTAACACACAAGGACCCAAGAGAATTTGGGTACCAAAGGTTAAAACTTGAATATGTGTTATAGGTGTATTTGAAGACCAAAAGTTCAAGTTGGTATCTTGATAGTGGTTGCTTCAAGCACATGACAGGTGATGGATCCAAGTTCTCCTTCCTTGCACCAAAGAAGCATGAACATGTCACATATGAGGACAACAACAAAGGAATGATCCTTGGAGTTGGAAAAGTTGATAAGAATCCCTCTACTTCAATTGAAAATGTCTTGTATGTAGAAGGACTCAAACATAACTTGCTTAACATAAGTCAATTGTGTGATAAAGGAAATAGAATTATTTTTGACTCAAATTGTTGCATAATTGAAGGCAAAAATGATAAGCAAGTTAAATTTGTTAGTCATAAAGTTGATAACATATATATGATTAATCTTGATGATATTACCTCTCAAAATGCAAAATATCTTATGAGTAAAGAGAATGATTCTTGGCTATGACATAGGAGAATTGCTCACATTCATATGGATCACCTAAACAAACTTGTTTCTAAAAATTTAGTAATTGATTTACTAAAGCTCAATTTTTGAGAAAAATAGACTTTGTGATACATGTCAAAAGGGTAAACAAGTAAAGGTCTCTTTCAAAGCCAAAAATGTTATTTCTACTACTAGAACCTTACAACTTTTGCATATGGATCATTTTGGACCATCAAGAACTATGAGCTTTGGGAGTAATTACTATGCTTTGGTGATTGTGGATGATTACTCTAGATATACATGGACTCTATTCCTTATTCATAAGAATGATGTCTTTCATGCATTTAGAAAACTTGCAAAGTTTATTCAAAATAAAAAAATTGTAGCATTGCATCTATAAGAAGTGATCATGGTGAAAATTTTGAAAAAAAAGATTTTGAAATGTTTTGCAATGAAAATGACATTGGGCATAATTTTTTTGCTCCTAGAACTCCATAACAAAATGAAGTGGTTGAAAGGAAAAATAGATCATTAGAGGAGTTAGCAAGAACTATACTCAATGAAACAAACCTTCTTAAGTATTTTTGGGTGGATGCGGTAAGTACCGCTTGTTATGTTATGAATAGGGCTTTGATAAGGCCAATTTTAAAGAAAATCTCCTATGAACTATACAAAGGAAAGAAACTAAACATCTCTCACTTTCATGTCTTTGGTTGCAAATGCTTTGTTTTAAATAATGAAAAAGATAACCTAGGTAAGTTTGATGCTAAATCCGATGAAGGAATATTTCTTGGTTATTCTCTTAGTGGTAAATCCTTTAGAATTTATAATAAAAGAACAATGACCATTAAGGAATCAATTCATGTTACATTTGATGAAACTAACCCAAATGGTTCGAGAAAGGATGTGGTTGATGATGTTACAGAAAGTTTACCAAAGACTCACTTGGAGAATCAAGAAAAGGAAGCCAAAAAGTAAGAAGAAAGCTCATTTGATCCCCCAAAAGCAAGAGGATTCACAAATCATTGACCTTCCCAAGGAATGGAAGACATCAAGATATCATCCTCTTGATAAAGTGATTGGTGATGTATCAAAAATGGTAATCACTCGAAACTCTCTTAGAGATGCATGTAACCATATAACTTTTGTCTCTTAAGTTGAACCTAAAAACATAAATGAGGCCATTAATGATGAACATTGGATCTTGGCCATGCAATAAGAACTAAACCAATTTGAGAGAAATCAAGTTTGGGAATTAGTTTCAAAGCCCAATGATCATCCTATAATTAGCACCAAATGAGTCTTTAGGAACAAACTTAATGAAACAGGCTTAATAACAAGAAATAAAGTTAGGTTAGTTGCAAAAGGCTATAATCAAGAAGAATGAATAGATTATGAAGAAACATATGCTCCTGTAGCTAGATTAGAGGCCATAAGAATGCTACTTGTATATGTATGCATCATGGATTTCAAACTTTTTCAAATGGATGTTAAAAGTGCTTTCTTAAATGGTTTTATACAAAAAGATGTGTATGTTAAACAATCTCCTGGTTTTGAAAACTTTGAACTATCCAATTATGTCTTTAAATTAAAAAAGGCCTTATATGGCTTAAAACAAGCCCTTAGAGCTTTGTATGAAAGGTTGAGCAAGTTCCTTTTAGAAAAAGAATTTTCTAGAGGAAAGGTTGACACTACTCTTTTCATCAAGCATAAACAGGCATAAAAAGCATGACATTCTTCTTGTTCAAATATATGTTAATGATATAATATTCGCTGTTACTAACAACTTTCTTTGTAAGGAATTTGCCAATATTATGCAAAATGAATTTAAAATGTCAATGATGGGTGAGCTCAACTTCTTTCTTGATTTCCAAATCAAGCAAACAAGATATAGAACTTTCATAAGTCAACCCAAGTATTGTAAGGAGCTGCTCAAGAAGTTTGGAATGGACAATACCAAGCATATGACTACACCAATGAGCACCTCTTGTTATTTGGACAAGGATGAAGGAGGTAAATCTGTAGAAATCACAAAATATAGAGGTATGATTGGCTCATTCCTTTATCTTACAGTAAGTAGGCCTGATATTATGTTTAGTATATGCATGTGTGCTAGATTTCAAGCAAATCCTAAAGAATCACACCTAAGTGCTGTAAAAAGAATTATGAAATATCTAATAAGCACTTCACAAATGGGCTTGTGGTACCCTAAAGGTGCCTCATGTAGTCTAATTGGTTATTCCGATTCAGATTTTGTTGGATGTAAAATGGATAGGAAGAGCACATGTGGGACAAGCCACTTGCTTGGAAGCTCACTAGTTTCTTGGCATAGTAAGAAACAAAAAAGTGTGGCATTGTCTACAGTTGAAGCTGAATATGTTGCAGCTGGGAGTTATTGTACTCAAATCCTTTAGATGAAGCAACAACTTCTAGACTATAGTATTGAACTTGATCACATCCCTATAAGGTGTGACAACACTAGTGCAATTAATTTGTCTAAAAATTTCATTTTACACTCAAGAACAAAACACATAGAGCTAAGGCATCATTTCATAAGGGATCATATTCAAAAAGAGGATTGCATGCTTGAATTTGTTGAAACCACTAAACAACTACCTGACATCTTCAATAAACCATTAAACAAAGAAGCATTCTTTTATATAAGAAGTGAACTTGGCATATTAGACTAATCATGCATCTAAACTCATGCTGCATAATTCTTCTGCATAATGAACAATCTTACTGCTTAATGTGTTATAATTGAGTTCATTGCATAATTATCTTGCATTTTATCTTGAATCCAATACTAATTTGAGCATCAGAGTGTCTTCCAAATTTCTTTTGCAAGTGCTTGATCTATGCCTAAGTCCCCCAAGTCTCAAATCTCAAGCTCATATTGCAGAAATATGACTTCTGGTATTTGTTTTGGCTGAATTTGGATGTTTAAGAGAGGATGGAATGAGGCCAAGCTAATTTGATTTCAAAAAGGCATGAGTTAGTTCTTTAAAGGTTGAAAACAAGAAAAAATTTTGGGTTTGGTGATGAAATAGCCAGCTATAAGGAGCAAACAAGCAATGATTTATTGTTTGGAAGAGTTTTGATTCATTTTAAGGTTATTTGGTGCTCTCTGGATCACTTAAATAACTGGTTATGAAATGAGCATAACTGGTTATTCACTCCTCACAAATGCCACGTTCTTTTAAGCGACAAAAATAACTGATTACATAACCGGTTATTCTCACATGACAGAGGCCATGTAACACCCCAAATTTCGTATCTCTTAAACAGTAATTTTGACAGTTAACAGAATTTTACTGTTTAGTGATCTCTGTGTGCTGTAAAATTATTTTGATTATTTCGTCAGCATATTTGATCGTTTTGAGTGATTTACTCCGTGTCAGGAAAATAATAATTTTCGGACCGGGAAAAATCTTTCTGTATTTATTTCTCTTGACTATTAATTATTTTTAACAATCTGACTTGATTTTCATACGTTTTCTAATATTTGTGATTTTTGTGGAGGATTATGAATTTTTTTTCTGTATGTGGGCCCAAGTGGTCCTAGGTGAGCCCAGGTGACCTTACGTGGGCCCAGGTGGGTCCCGCAAAGTGAAAATTTTTTCTACGAATAGAAAAATTTGTACTGTTTAGACGGAGATAGGGGATCTTACTAAACCTGAATTCGAAAACAGTTTTAGAAATTTTTTTATATTATGTTTGGTATTGTATTTAATTATCGGGCGATAAAAATATAGTAAATATATTCTTTCGTGAGGTTTTTAATAGATAAAAATAGAAATTATATTGCTTAAGTCAACATTGGTAGTTTGGATATCCACCATTGATTTAATTAACGGTGGAGACTTGATCTTGATTTAATCAACGGTTGAGAAATAAATCTAATAAAGAAACATTGGATGTTAACTATTGATCTAATCAATGGTAGAGATTTAATCTAGACAAGCTTAATAAGAAAGGCTTCAATATCAACCGTAGATTTAATCAACAGTGTAAAATTGGTCTTGTAAAGTAACAAAGACCATTTATAACCATTGGATTTAGATTAAATCAAGGGTGGAGATTTAGTCTTAAAAAGTGAAAAAGACCATTTATGACCATTGGATGAAGAATTAATCAAGGGTGGAGATTTGGTCTTAAAAAGTAGCAAAGACTAATTATGACCCTTGGATTAAAAGTAAGAAGGAGTAATCTTGACCCTTCATTTTTGGAGACACATCTAATGGTTAGAATTTAAAGGAAAAACATCTAATGGCCTAGATTAAGTCTTCTAAATCAAAAGTTTACCTAAATCCTAACCAATGAATTAATCAATGGCTAGAAATACTCTAGATGGTGACTAATAATGATGACAACTTCATGAATGCATTAGGAAGAGGGGGGACGGTTTTGGAGAATGCATAAGAAGGAGGAGACAATTTTGAGTAGCCTTTTTAGGCCGAAGAAAAAGATGAAGTCAACAATAGTAGCTTTAATTTGATTAGTCACTAATTAATCCTAATTTAGTTAATCTAATGCCTAATTAACAAGCTAAGTAAACTAAATTAAATGTTAAATTGTTATAATTTAATTCTTAATTAGATATCCTAATTTTAATTAGAGGTTATAATATATGTAATTATATGTCTAATTAATTAGTTATGTAATTGAATAATTAATTAAGATTGGTTAGGAAATTAAACCTAATTAGTTAGCTATTTAATTAGCATACAATTAACCTTTAATTGAAAACAATTAAGTCCCTAATTCCATGAAGAGTCACACGGTTATGCAGCTTGGAGAGCTTCTCCAAGGTTCTTGAATAATCTTGCATGAACATTAGGTGGTCAAAAGGTGACCAAGCCATGTGCTTCAAGTGTGAACACAATTATAATCTTTTATTTCAAGTATATCTCCTATTATTTCCTACACAATTCACCTCACGGCTGCACCACTCAATATTACTCTCAATATTTGCTTTTCTCTCACCTAAAGACTTAGCCATTTTCTCTCTAAATTTCAAGAGCACCAAAGCATATTTTTCTTCTATTTTCACACCATATGGTTCTGCCCTAGCACCCTTGAGCACCCTCACTCACCTATAATTTTCACTCTCACCATTTTCTAAAGCTAAACAATATTCTAAACACTTTTCATTTAGAAAGTTTTCCCAAAATCCCACTCTAAGTGCTTCAAAATCCCACTTTTACCTTACTTTCCTAGAGGTAAACTTTGATTTTTATGGTTTAAATTCATGTTTATGATTTTCTAAGCCATGATTGTTCCATGGTTTGTTTAATTTAATCCAACCATAGATCTTGAATCTACATGATATTCTAAGCAACTTTCATATTAGAGACTTTATCTAAATCATTCATCTTCATGGACTTTCTTCAAGATCAAAGTTATTGGGTTTTTGAGGTGAAGTGTAAGGAAACTTCATTTCTTTTCTCTTTTTCATGTTTTAAACCATGTTTGATCCATGGTTCCTCTTAATCAAGGTTAGTATACTAATTTCTATATATTTTTGTTTTGTATTTGAGAAGCCTTTGGTGGTGAAGGACTTGGAAAAAGAAGCAAATCAAGAAGTTTTTGAGGATCTTCAAGAGGTAAGAGGGAGATCCATCTCACCAACCAAGCATGGTGGTGAGAGATGGTCTTATATTTGATGGATGGTGAATCCATGTGAGGATTCATATCCATGGTCATGTAATAATTTATATGTGTTTATGAGCTTTGATTAATTGCCTATGCTTAATATGCTTTGTATGAGTTTATGATTTTGATGGTATGCTTTTACTATGCATGATGATAATATGGCACGCCTTTGATATATATATATGATATGTATGTATGTGTATGCCATGATTTGATGATGGAAAGAAAATTAATTTTTGGTCCCAATGGCCAATGAAAGACTACGGTTTTGATGCCCTTGATTAGGGTTCATATTAAAATTTTTCAAGAACAAGGGAATTAATTTTTGGTCCCTAGAAACATGGTGAATATCGGTTAAGACACCTTAAGATAGGTGTTCATAAATGAATATTTTCATGAATGATGAAAATGGATGTTTAGAAAAACAAGGAAAATAAACAAAGAGTTTATTTTTCAAAGAGTACAAGAACATGGCTTTTGAGGAATTTTTATTGAATTATTTTGTGTAAAAAGTTTCTAAGTGTTTTACATAACATGAGATTTAAATGAAAATAGCAATGATGATTTTAAGGATTTGCAAAGAAAGTGAAAAAAAAAAAGATTTGCAAAGAAAATAAAAATGAATTTGAACAAATGGGTTTGGTTTTATAACCATAAGTCTTGCGGTTTTGAAAACAAAATTTTTAATGGTTTTGTTTGTGTAAAACCATATCAATTTAGAAGGAAAAATATTTGATGGTTTCAATAGTCATGTCCACGTTTTCGAAGGCTTGTAATGCATTGATTTTGATGAAACAAAATGATTCTCCAAGTGGAAATATAATTAATTTAATACAAGAAAATTGAAAAGGGAATCAGAGTATTTTAGCACTTGAGAAATGAATTTTTATGTAAATGGAAAAGAGAGGTTGCAAGTGAGCCTCAATTTGTTTTAAAAAGAATTTATTAAAATCCCGTTGGATTTTGGAAAACATTAGTAATTTTTAAAGTTAGAAACATTGATTTAGTTCAATGGAATTGTGAATTTGTGAAATATACTATGAAAAAGAATTTTCTTGAATAAGAAGATATATTAAATGAAGTAGAAAATTATATTATTTTGAGGAAGGTTGATTTGGAAATGATTTGAGAAAAATGGAGAATATAATGGTATTTTAAAAATTTACTAACGTATAACTTATTTTTGAGTTTTGAAGTATGTTAGAAAATGCTAAGTTTTGAAACGTTAATTTATATCAATGGAAAAGTGATTTTGTGAATTATATTTTGGAAAAGGATTTCTTGAATTAAGATTGATTTATCTAAGTCCAAAATAATGTTTGGAATGTTGAGGAATATTTTACATAATTGTAAAATGTTGAAAAATATTTTACGTATCTTAAAAATGATTTGAAATACAGTAAAATATTTTTACGTAATTTGAAAAATGTTAAAATATTTCTACGCGATTTGGAAAGCGTTTAAATATTTTACACTATTGAAAATATTATTGAAAAATCACTATGTGATTAAATAATGATAGAATATTTTTACGTAATTGTGAAAATGACAGAAAATCTTATGTGATTTGGAAAGTGTTTTAAATATTTTGAGAATGATGGAAAATGTTTTATGCGACTTAAAAGAATGATTTTAAGTTACGCGATTTTGAAAATGATGGAAAATCATTATGTAATATGAGAAACGTATATTTTTATGCGATTGAGAATAATGTTAAAAAATTTTAAATACGTGATTTAAAGGTGCAACAGAAGAGTTGCAGTATTGTGAAAATGTAACAGAAACATTTTGGAATTGTGAAAATGAAATGGAAATGTTACGCAATTTTGTGAAAACACGACGAAAGAGTTTTATAACTATGAAAATGTGATAATATGATTTTTCCTATTGAAAATACAATATAAATACTGTAGAATTAGTATATGGATCTGTGTGAGAAAATGACATGTTTTGCATGTGATTGGCATTTGGTGCATTATACATGCATTGGAAAGATATGTCTGTAATTGGATTTGGTGCATTATACGTGCATTGGAAAAATATGCGTTGAAGTATATGATTACATTGAACAAATGAAATTGAAAAGATTTGGCCCTTTGGGGTTGGACTTGCACTGATATATTCGTGCATTGTATAAAATATAGCTAATAGCTATTATGACCCTTGTGGTTGAAGAGGGAATGAGAATTGATAGTGAGGTCTATGATGGATCTTGGGGGCGTCGAGGCACGGCGGTCGACCAGTGGACAGTTGGCGAGTACCCTGTGCCACTTGGCGAGTACCCTGTGCCACTTGGCGATGCAGTCCGTTGCAACGCATTGACGATACCCGACAAGAACACGATTCTTTTCAACGACTGGGAGATTGTCTTTGGGCTAAGGCTGACAATGGACCAGAGCATTCTTCTCAAAATTTTGAAAACCTCCATGGAGTTGTTTTTGATAAATTGAGTCTTTGTGCATATGCATAGATCTGAGCATTTATATATGTATGATATATTAATTGAGGAATATTGGTTATGACAATTGTTTTGAGTACTTAGATGATGATTGAACTGATAAATGATTAGATGATGATAGTTGATTAATGCTGATAGCATGATTATGGTATGATCTATCTGTATGATATTCTTGCCAGTGTTATCTCTCTTGTGCCATGTTAGTATTGGTGTAGGTGATCTCACCTCTTTGTTATATTGTTTTGCTTTGTCTGTATTGTTAAAATTATACGAGAAGGAATGAGTTGTCTTAGACATAACGAGTGGTAGATACTCGAGATTGATGGAAACATTGAAAAGTGGTCGTCTCAAGTTCGAAGATGTCTAGGGTAGACAAGGAGTAAAGTTCGATGCATCAAGTTGATACAAGAGAAGGAACGAGTATATTAAGATTTAATGTTAGTGTTGTACCGTGCTATTAAGTAGGACCCGTCATGGGGTTTGCTACTGTTAAAAAAAAGTCAGTTAGTTTTATATTTCTCTTTAAATTGTGATATTAATTGGTGTCAATATTGCATAATGAATAGTTGAAATATGATTTTTCAATATTACCTAATATTTTCAGTAAATTTACGTTTCAGTAAAGAAGAAATTTTGAAACCCATCTTTTATAACTCAAACTTTGTGTGAACTTCTTGATGCACACTTTTTAGTTGTTGCATTTACAAACCCAAGTGCAGGTTGTCTCAAGTAATAAATTTCTCGGTGAATCCGAGGTCGATCCACAGGGAATTGATGATGATTAATTATGGTGAGGTAAATATTTTGTTGCTACAGTAAAAATTATTTACTTAGGTAAAATGATCCACTCTTGGTAAATAAAGTAAAAACAAGATTAATTCCTTTTATAACTCAATTAGAATCCTCACAACATGGAGGTTCCAATTGGAAAATACAACGTTAAAAGTCCATTAAAATGATATACGTAATTATATTATGATTCATTTAATCATTTATTAACACAACCACCACCACTTGTAAATGGGTTAAAGCATTCACTGTGTCAATATTTTGTCTACAATAAATCAAGAACTCCTATTTACAAGGATGGAGTATTCCCGTCTGTCACCCGGGATTTTAAATTATCAGAATCAAAATATAATACGTATAAAGAATACTAGAAAGATAAATCATTAAAGCACAAGAGAGGAATAAATCTAACCTTATTTTATTACCAAGAGCTTCACATTTTGATCCAAGTAGACTGGAACTTATTTACACATAGACTAAAAGAAAGAAAAAGAGAAAAAGAGAGAGAAAAGAAATTGGAGGGAGGAGGAAATTCCTCAGAATTTCCCCTCCCCCGAGCGCTCGTCTCCGAATTCTGCTCTCTGCTCCAATTCCAAATTCTCCTTTTTCAATTGTTCAATTGCGTTGCCTTTTATAGGCAATTTCAGGTTACTGTGCAATGCACAGTAACTGGAATTATTTAAACAAAAACGTCATGCATGACATCTCTCTTTTCTTTTATTATTATTATTTTTAAAATAATAATTGAGTAAATACACAGCCGTGTGTCCAGTCATTTCTACATTTTTGAGAGAAGTGGTCTTCATGAAAGTTGTAGGCCTGAATATTTGCTTTAAAGTGGCTTTGGTTTCAGTCCATAATCATGCCTAGAACTCAAGATATGGTCCAATTACTGCACAGTATTTTAGACCCGATTTCAGCTCCTCTATTCTGACTTCAAAGCTCAATATCAACTCTAAGGCGTCCGATTTTGGAAAAGTGTTCAACATGAAAGTTGTAGGGAATTGTCTTAGCTTTCCTACAAGACCAAAATCACATTAATCAGATATTTGCAACTCAAATTGTAGCCAGTTTACTAAACATTGCCAAAGAGATAATTACAGTTAATTTATGCAATAATTTATTTAATTGTCCAATTTGGCTCAAAATCATAAAATGTGTCAAAACCAACTTAATTAAGCCTAATTGAACCTTAAAAAGCCTAGTGAGAGGATTATAAAATGTATAAAATACAGTGTTATCACTTCTTTTTAGATTATGAGTCAGGAGTCAGAAATGTGATGCCCTAAGGAGGGTGTTACATTAGTTGGTATCAGATCATGGTTTGAGTCTTTTGGGATTTGTGGTTAGGTCTATTTTGCTTGTGTTGTGTTCTCTGTGTTTGTTTTCCGAAAGGAAATAATGTTGTTTATAATGGATATTTGATCCATTGTATTTCGATCTGCACGCCTCGGGATAGTTATACTTGTGTGGAAGTGAAACATATTACTAGTAATGCAGTTGCAGCTATGGGAGCAACGGGAGCAATGTGGAAAGACGACTGCACGAACAAAGGACCGCTGTTCAGTGGAAACTGGAAGTTGAAGTTTAGGATCTGATGAAAGAGAATCAATCTTGGAATATAAGATTTCGTAATTTTGGAACTTGGTATTTTTTTAGGATATTGAGAAAGTAATTGATTTTGACGGAAGATGTATTTAAAACTATTGAGGAAACCAAAAACAGTAAAGGATGTGAAAAAAAGTACTTAAATGAAGGAATGTACGTCAAGAAAACAAATTGTGGAAAAGTTGGACACATTTTCCCAGAGATTATGCTATTTGAAAATAGAGTTTTCTATTAGTAAAAGTTTTAGATAGTAAGGGAAGTTGTTACTCTGAATGAAACAGGAGTGTTCTGAGCGAAAGATTTAATCAATGGAGATTGCGTCATTGGAGCTAATCCTATAAACTATACTGAATATTTCTGTGAATAACCTATTCTTTATGACATATAATTGAGTAGATCAATTATATGTTAGAGTTATTTGTTATCCTCTGATTTGTTTACTTTTGTTTCTATTCTTAGCTAATCGAGCTATTCAAGTTATTCAAATTGTTGTTATAGATCAAATCTTTGTATTAGTTTGATCTGTTGTTTAAAATTTTTGTGTTAGTTTGATCTGTTTCATAAACAGATGTAGTCTTTGAAAATGGATTGGTTATTTTTCAACCATATCCAATGAGATTATTTCAATAGACTGTGAGTAATCTAGAGAAAATTCATTCTTGAAAATCGGGTTACATCCAATTCTTTGTTGGATATGTTCGATAACAGGTTCGATTCATTTTGTTATCTTCTATGATGTTTTCTTTCATCTCCTGCAATTGAAGGAATATCTTGCAAGAAAGGATATTTCTATATTTGTATCCATGTTAACATATCTGAGTGACGTAGCAGAAGCGTGGTGAATTCTTCAAAAGATTAGAACAATTCTCTATGGGAAAATTAAGATGGTAATGAAAAATCGTAGAAAAAAATTTACGGAAGTATATGGTATCGTGCTGTGGAAAGGAGAATTTGGTTAGTGAGACATTTCCTGTTAAAAGCAAAAGCTGGAATATGTAGTGATATGAGAATAAGGAAATTTTAAGTAATACATTACATTAGTTGGAAGTTATCTGAGAAAAACTATTCTAGGCATGAATGAAGGTTGTAGCCACTGTATTGGTATAAGAGATATGGAGATATTTTCTTTCTGGAGTAACATTCAATATCTTCAGTAATTATAGAAGTCTGAGATATTTGTTTGATTAGAAGAAGTTGAACATCAGCAAAAAGATTTTGTTGGTTAGAATAGTATAGCAAGATGTAAGAGAGGAAGCTTAATGAGAATTGGAAAATAAGATAAAAAAAAGTAATGTTCATATTTATTCTGAGGGTGTGAAATCATGTTTCTCAAATTTCGAGGACGAAATTTCTTTTTAGAGGGGGAGTATTGTAACACCCCAAATTTCCTATCTCTTAAACAGTAATTTTGACAGTTAACAGAATTTTACTGTTTAGTGATCTCTGTGTGCTGTAAAATTATTTTGATTATTCCGTCAGCATATTTGATCGTTTTGAGTGATTTACTCCGTGTCAGGAAAATAATAATTTTTGGACCGGGAAAAATCTTTCTGTATTTATTTCTCTTGGCTGTTAATTATTTTTAACAATCTGACTTGATTTTCATACATTTTCTAATATTTGTGATTTTTGTGGATGATTATGAATTTTTTTTCTGTATGTGGGCCCAGGTGGTCCTAGGTGAGCCCAGGTGGGTCCCGCAAAATGAAAAAAATTTCTACGGATAGAAAAGTTTGTACTGTTTAAACGGAGACAGGGCATCTTACTAAACCTGAATCCGAAAACAGTTTTAGAAATTTTCTTGTATTGTGTTTGATATTGTATTTAATTATTGGGCGATAAAAATACAGTAAATATATTCTTTCATGAGGTTTTTAATAGATAAAAATAGAAATTATATTGCTCAAGTCAACATTGCTGGTTTGGATATCCACCATTGATTTAATTAACGGTGGAGACTTGATCTTGATTTAATCAACGGTTGAGAAATAAATCTAATAAAGAAACATTGGATGTTAACAATTGATCTAATCAATGATAGAGATTTAATTTAGACAAGCTTAATAAGAAAGACTTCAGTATCAACCGTAGATTTAATCAACGTTGTAAAATTGGTCTTGTAAAGTAACAAAGACCATTTATAACCATTGGATTTAGATTAAATCAAGGGTAGAGATTTAGTCTTAAAAAGTGAAAAAGACCATTTATGACCATTGGATGAAGAATTAATCAAGGGTGGAGATTTGGTCTTAAAAGTAGCAAAGACTAATTATGACCCTTGGATTAAAAGTAAGAAGGAGTAATCTTGACCCTTCATTTTTGGAGACACATCTAATGGTTAGAATTTAAAGGAAAAAGATCTAATGGCCTAGATTAAGTCTTCTAAATCAAAAGTTTACCTAAATCCTAACCATTGAATTAATCAATGGCTAGAAATGCTCTAGATGGTGACTAATAATGATGACAACTTCATGAATGCATTAGGAAGAGGGGGGACGGTTTTGGAGAATGCATAGGAAGGAGGAGACAATTTTGAGTAGCCTTTTTAGGCCAAAGAAAAAGATGAAGTCAACAATAGTAGCTTTAATTTGATTAGTCACTAATTAATCTTAATTTAGTTAATCTAATGGCCTAATTAACAAGCTAAGTAAACTAAATTAAATGTTAAATTGTTATAATTTAATTCTTAATTAGATATCCTAATTTTAATTAGAGGTTATAATATATGTAATTATATGTCTAATTAATTAGTTATGTAATTGAATAATTAATTAAGATTGGTTAGGAAATTAAACCTAATTAGTTAGCTATTTAATTAGCATACAATTAACCTTTAATTGAAAACAATTAAGTCCCTAATTCCATGAAGAGTCACACGGTTATGCAGCTTGGAGAGCTTCTCCAAGGTTCTTGAATAATCTTGCATGAACATTAGGTGGTCAAAAGGTGACCAAGCCATGTGCTTCAAGTGTGAACACAATTATAATCTTTTATTTCAAGTATATCTCCTATTATTTCCTACACAATTCACCTCACGGCTGCACCACTCAATATTACTCTCAATATTTGCTTTTCTCTCACCTAAAGACTTAGCCATTTTCTCTCTAAATTTCAAGAACACCAAAGCATATTTTTCTTCCATTTTCACACCATATGGTTCTGCCCTAGCACCCTTGAGCACCCTCACTCACCTATAATTTTCACTCTCACCATTTTCTAAAGCTAAACAATATTCTAAACACTTTTCATTTAGAAAGTTTTCCCAAAATCCCACTCTAAGTGCTTCAAAATCCCACTTTTACCTTACTTTCCTAGAGGTAAACTTTGATTTTTATGGTTTAAATCCATGTTTATGATTTTCTAAGCCATGATTGTTCCATGGTTTGTTTAATTTAATCCAACCATAGATCTTGAATCTACATGATATTCTAAGCAACTTTCATATTAGAGACTTTCTCTAAATCATTCATCTTCATGGACTTTCTTCAAGATCAAAGTTATTGGGTTTTTGAGGTGAAGTGTAAGGAAACTTCATTTCTTTTCTCTTTTTCATGTTTTAAACCATGTTTGATCCATGGTTCCTCTTAATCAAGCTTAGTATACTAATTTCTATGTATTTTGTTTTGTATTTGAGAAGCCTTTGGTGGTGAAAGACTTGGAAAAAGAAGAAAATCAAGAAGTTTTTGAGGATCTTTAAGAGATAAGAGGGAGATCCATATCACCAACCAAGTATGGTGGTGAGAGATGGTCTTATATTTGATGGATGGTGAATCCATGTGAGGATTCATATCCATGGTCATGTAATAATTTATATGTATTTATGAGCTTTGATTAATTACCTATGCTTAATATGCTTTGTATGAGTTTATGATTTTGATGGTATGCTTTTACTATGCATGATGATAATATGGCATACCTTTGATATATATATATGATGTGTATGTATGTGTATGCCATGATTTGATGATGGAAAGAAAATTAATTTTTGGTCCCAATGGCCAAGGAAAGACTACGGTTTTGATACCCTTGCTTAGGGTTCATATTAAAATTTTTGAAGAACAAGGGAATTAATTTTTGGTCCCTAGAAACATGGTGAATATCGGTTAAGACACCTCAAGATAGGTGTTCATAAATGAATATTTTCATGAATGATGAAAATGGATGTTTAGAAAAACAAGGAAAATAAACAAAGAGTTTATTTTTCAAAGAGTACAAGAACATGGTTTTTGAGGAATTTTTATTGAATTATTTTGTGTAAAAAGTTTCTAAGTGTTTTACATAACATGAGATTTAAATGAAAATAGCAATGATGATTTTAAGGATTTGCAAAAAAAGTGAAAAAAAAAAGATTTGCAAAGAAAATAAAAATGAATTTGAACAAATGGGTTTGGTTTTATGACCATAAGTCTTGCGATTTTGAAAACAAAATTTTTAATGGTTTTGTTTGTGTAAAACCATATCAATTTAGAAGGAAAAATATTTGATGGTTTCAATAGTCAGGTTCACGTTTTCAAAGGCTTGTAATGTATTGATTTTGATGAAACAAAGTGATTCTCGAAGTGAAAATATAATTAATTTAATACAAGAAAATTGAAAAGGGAATCAGAGTATTTTAGCACTTGAGAAATGAATTTTTATGTAAATGAAAAAGAGATGTTGCAAGTGAGCCTCAATTTGTTTTAAAAAGAATTTATTAAAATCCCGTTGGATTTTGGAAAACATTAGTAATTTTTAAAGTTAGAAACATTGATTTAATTCAATGGAATTGTGAATTTGTGAAATATACTATGAAAAAGGATTTTCTTGAATAAGAAGATATATTAAATGAAGTAGAAAGTTATATTATTTTGAGGAAGGTTGATTTGAAAATGATTTGAGAAAAATGGAGAATATAATGGTATTTTGAAAATTTACTAACGTTATAACTTATTTTTGAGTTTTGAAGTACGTTAGAAAATGCTAAGTTTTGAAACGTTAATTTATATCAATGGAAAAGTGATTTTGTGAATTATATTTTGGAAAAGAATTTTTGAATTAAGATTGATTTATTTAAGTCCAAAATAATGTTTGGAATATTGAGGAATATTTTACGTAATTGTAAAATGTTAAAAAATATTTTATGTATCTTAAAAATGATTTCAAATACAGTAAAATATTTCTACGCAATTTGAACAATGTTAAAATATTTCTACGATTTGGAAAGCGTTTAAATATTTTACACTATTGAAAATATTATTGAAAAATCACTACGTGATTAAATAATGATAGAATATTTTTACGTAATTGTGAAAATGACAGAAAATCTTATGTGATTTGGAAAGTGTTTTAAATATTTTGAGAATGATGAAAAATGTTTTATGCGACTTAAAAGAATGATTTTTAAGTTACGCGATTTTGAAAATGATGGAAAATCATTATGTAATATGAGAAACGTATATTTTTATGCGATTGAAAAAAATGTTAAAAAATTTTAAATACGTGATTTAAAGGTGCAACAGAAGAGTTGCAGTATTGTGAAAACGTAACAAAAACATTTTGGAATTGTGAAAATGAAATGGAAATGTTGCGCAATTTTGTGAAAACACGACGAAAGAGTTTTATAACTATGAAAATGTGATAATATGATTTTTTCTGTTGAAAATATAGTATAAATACTGTAGAACCAGTCTATGGATGCTGTGTGAGAAAATGAAATGTTTTGCCTGTGATTGGCATTTGGTGCATTATACATGCATTGGAAAGATATGTCTGTAATTGGATTTGGTGCATTATACGTGCATTGGAAAAATATGCGTTGAAGCATATGATTACATTGAACAAATGAAATTGAAAAGATTTGGCCCTTTGGGGTTGGACTTATCTTGATATATTAGTGCATTGTATAAAATATAGCTAATAGCTATTATGGCCCTTGTGGTTGAAGAGGAAATGAGAATTGATAGTGAGATCTATGATGGATCTTGGAGGCGTCAGTAGGCGGTCGACCAGATGGGCGGTTGGCGAGTACCCTGTGCCACTTGGCAATGCAGTCCGTTGCAACGCATTGACGATACCTGACAAGAACACGATTCTTTTCAATGATTGGGGGATTGTCTTTGGGCTAAGGCTGACAATTGACCAGAGCATTCTTCTCGAAATTGTGAAAACCTCCATGGAGTTGTTTTTGATAAATTGAGTCTTTGTGCATATGCATAGATCTGAGCATTTATATCTGTATGATATATTAATTGAGGAATATTGGTTATGATAATTGTTTTGAGTACTTAGATGATGATTGAACTGATAAATGATTAGATAATGATAGTTGATTAATGCTGATAGCATGATTATGGTATGATCTATCTGTATGATATTACTGTTTGTGTTATCTCTGTGCTGCCATGTTGGTATTGGTGTAGGTGATCTCACCTCTTTGTTATATTGTTTTGCTTTGTCTGTATTGTTAAAATTATACAGTAGAAGGAATGAGTTGTCTTAGACACAACGAGTGGTAGATACTCAGAGATTGATGGAAACATTGAAAAGTGGCTGTCTCAAGTTCAAAGATGTGCCGGATAGACAAAGAGTAAAGTTCTGATGCATCAAGTTGATACAAGAGAAGGAACGAGTATGTTAAGATTTAATGTTAGTGTTGTACCGTGCTATTAAGTAGGACCCGTCATGGGGTTTGCTACTGTTAAAAAAAAAGAGTCAGTTAATTTTATATTTCTCTTTAAATTGTGATATTAATTGGTGTCAATATTGCATAATGAATAGTTGAAATATGATTTTTCAATATTACCTAATATTTTCAGTAAATTTATGTTTCAGTAAAGAAGAAATTTTGAAACCCATCTTTTATAACTCAAACTTTGTGTGAACTTCTTTTTAGATTATGAGTCAGGAGTCGGAAATGTGATGCCCTAAGGAGGGTGTTACAGGCCACCCATTTTCAAACCCACGAAAATAACCGGTTAGAAGAAATTGATAATCAGTTATTGACCCCCATTCTAAATACCAATCAGGAGCCCTTCCTCCCATTCACGAGCCCCTTCAACCATTGCCACCCTCTTCATCTTCTTCCTCTCAACCTTCCTCTCACACCCACTCCCTATATCATCTCACCCACCTCAAAACTCACCAAAATCCATTATCCAAACACCATTTCCTCTCATTACCCACTATTTCCACTGTTTGAAACTCACCATTTTTCAAAATTTTCACTCCCCTCACTTTTCTCTTTCCTCTAAACCGTGCCCTAACAACATCTTTCACCATGGCCAGTAGCTCCTCTTACCCAAGCATTGACTGTAACACCCTCCTTAGGGTATCACATTTTAGATCAATTCCTTATAAATTCTTACCCAAGTTATAAAATATTTAATATTATCGTAATACAGGTTTCAAAATTTCTTTTTCTTTCGTGGATAACATAAACTTATCAAAGTGAAGTAACACAAGATCTAAGAGCTGAACAACATACATCCCTTGTACATATCATAGATTAGTAATAACTTAAATACATAAACTTATATATTCTAAATAAAATATAATTACTATATAAAAACTGAACCTAGCCCAAGTCCAAACACTAGAAGAGTAAGGTCCTGCACCCGATCTTCCTCCAGATCCTCCTCGGGATCCCTAACAGACAAATTCTCAAAACAAACAACACGTTCAACATCGGTATCATAGTTCCAGGCATCAGTGTCTCCGTGGAACTACGCTTGCACGTAGATAGAGAAATTCCTCCTTGCAGCCATTGCAAACTGATCAAACAAAGTCAATCCAACTCAAACCTAGGCGATCCAACCTTGTCCTTCTTACGGTCTTTATATCAAACATAAACATAAAAAACATAACAGACAAACAATATAACAAAGAGGTGAGATCCCCTACATCGCATACCAATATGGCAGCAAAGAAACGATAAACACGCCAACACAGTTCAACATACAATCCATAAAATAATATAAAATCAGCAGATATATTCATGATATTTAATAAATAAATAATCTAATCAACTTGCAACACGATATCAGACATAATGATAATACCACAATAATATTATATTACAATAATACTATATCATAACAGTATAAATATTGACTATGCATATGACCAATATGTATACTGACCATGCACTTGCCCAACGAGTATACTGACCATTCTTATGCACAATGCACCCATTTCCTACTCCATGGAGCTAGACTCAAATTCAGAGATGAACGTCCTAAAAGATCTGTCCCCCCTCAAAAGACAGTCTATGTCAGACTTTGAAAAGTAATAGTATATTGTCCAATGAATAATAACATTACACAATGGATAATAAAAACTCAGATATTTATCCTTAGATATTTTACTAGGTGAATCATCACAGAGAAGTCTCTAGAACATACGACTCACTATGGCGAGTCACAGGGTGAGTCAGTATTCTACAACCTTCTAGAATGTGGTGAGTCATCGCTTCTACAAGCTTCTAGAACACGCTGAGTCATGGTGCTGATGTGTCACGCAAGGTGTCCAACTTCTATTGGTCCTCCACGATGAGTCACAACTGCCAAGTTTGACTAGCTCCTCATTGGTGCATACAAGGTGAGTCACAACTACTAAAATCTTCTAGAACATTCTAGAATACACGAGTCACCAGCTTAGTCACCAAGCAACCTCTCCATTGGTCCACCTTTAAGCAAGTCACCTTCGTTGACTTTTCAAACAACTTGCTAAGCAAGCAAGGTCTCCTATTGGTGCAACACAAAACTTATCATGATTACTCATGATGAGCTCCAAGATATTTTGGTTTATGGATAACCATTCACTAGATATTTCCAGAAGCTACTATACAATAGACAATAACACTACCCAATGAATAATAGAATGAAACAAAAACTCAGATAAAGAAAATTTTCGTCAACTGTTCCTGGTTTCGGGTTTAGTAAGATCTCCCGGTCCCGCCTTGACAGTCTGAAACTTTCTGATCCAGAAAAAAATTTTATTTTTTCGAGCCCGTCTCAAACACACATACAGCTCAAAATAATATTAAAATAATCAAAAACTCAGAAAAATTCATAAAATTTCACAAAAAATCATAAAAATTATAAAACTCACATATACTCAGAAAAAAATGAATTTTGAGCATACAATGCAAAATAATATTAAAAAAATCAAAATACTTAAAATTTCTCAGAAATTCACAAAAATTCACAAATATTGTAAAACGTATTTATATAAAGAAAAACGAAAAATCGGGGTGTTACATTCAAGCTCCAAAAATCCCAATGTACCCAAGCAAACACATACTTCTCCCATCAACCCAATGATACCTTCAAGCTTGGACCAATGACGCTTCTTCTCTTATGGGGTTCAGATGAACAAATATCACCTAAAGTTTCAAGGGAGAAATCTCATTCAGCCAAAGTACATGGACTGGGATTTCTTTGTTCAATAAGGTCTCACATCCTTCATAGAGCTCCTAGAATTTCAGGGGTTGAAGAAATTCATCACCAGCAAACGTGACTTCTATCTGGAACCCACTAAGGCATACTACTACAATCTAAATATTAGTGGTGCAAATCTGGTGTATGAACTCAAAATGCATAGACTCATTCTGGAACCTAGTAAATGGACTTCTTTATTTGGTCTCAATTACTCAGGGGAAAAGTTTATAGAGGACAGTCACAAAACATGGGAAATGTTTAATAGAAGAGCAGTTATTGAGAGCATGCCTCAGCCTGGGTTTGCAGTGCCAGACACAACCTTCACCGTAGGTAATCTGACTCCTCAAGATCGTCTTCTACATTTTGTTTCGATTCACATACTAGTATCAAGGGCAAGTAACTTCGCCTTGGTTGAGGAGGAAGACGTCTTCCTACTCTGGGCTCTTAAACAACGTCTGCACATTAACTGACCCTTTTACATCATGAATTACATGATGAAGGCCAAAGGGAAGCTAATGACGGATCTTCCCTATGTCATAATTGTTGCTAAAATTCTGGATTAGTACAAGTTATCCTTACAAGATGATGGTGTCATTAACATTATGAGTCACCACAAATTTTGAAGAGCATCTTTCAAATGGATGCAAATCAAAAAGGTAAATGATGAATGAGTCTATGGAAGAGGATGTGAAGCAGCAGCAGTAGTAGCTGGAGGTGCTGATGTGCATATGGAGGATGCCCTTGTCAATAATGAAGATCGCATCCTAGATGCTATTGCAAATATGCAAGCAAGTTTAAAGGCTCAAATTACGGACTTAAAGGTCTATCAAGAGCATACAAATAGGATCATATGTGACCGCCTCAACTCCTTGGATGCTCACTTGGACAGAATTGACCATCACTTTCAACAATCGAAGGATCATGGGGCTTGAGCATGGATTTAGTTTTATCTTGATAATGTCTTTGTTTATATAACTCTATTTTGCTCTAACAATTATCAGTTTATAATGTGAACAATTTCTCTATAATGCTTCTAATATGCTTATGATATAGCAATGCATGCTCTGATTTTAATGATACTACTGGTCAATATTAGAATATTTACTTTTTCTATGCACTTGATATTGATCTCTTTTGTCAAACAATATTGTATATCTTTTTTTAACCATGACAAAAGGGGAAAAAGTCTTTGGCTCATAAGGCCTTGAGAAAAGGTAAATAAAAGGTATAAATCCAATGATTCTGGGATTCCAAATATTAAGGGGGAGCTGTGCAAACTCTGAACTAATCACCTTTTGAAAAATAGAGGGGGAGTAAGTCTCAAATACCTTTTGTGAATTCCAATTTGTCATTATCAAAAAGGGGGAGAATGTGAATGACAATGGTCTTGGTTTTGAAGATTAACAAACAAGAAGGATTATTTACGCGAAGATCAAGTTCCTAGTTTTGACAAGATTAGCTCATAGGTCTTAGGTCTTACGTGTAAAGATAAATAGGAAACACACGAAGCTCAAACTAGTTTTAAACTCCTTAAAAGTGTTTCTTGTTTTACAAAATGCCCAAACAAATGTTTTTGAATAACTAGTCTTGGTGGTAACCTTCTTTGGTTGAAAATTTGTTAACTATATGTTTTGTAAAACTGACCTTTACTCACTCATTTATTCTTTAATTTGAAACCTTTTTGAGTCTTGATCTAAAATTTATTTCTTTTTAAAGTAGACTCAATGATCTTTCCAATGAGTGGTCATTTGTTTTAAACAGATAAGTAACAAAGGAGTTATGGTCTTTCAAAGGTCTATTGATCAAAATTCAAGGTGCTATAATCGGTTAGGACATTTCCATAACCAGTTATTCATCAAGTCAGAGGCCTTAACCTCTATTTTTTAAATGACCACAAGCGGTTATGAAAATATCGTAATCGGTTATTTGGAAAGTCATAAGCGTAGGCTTCTGTTTATAAAAGACCATAACCGGTTATGCATTTTCCATAACTGGTTATTAGTGTGTTTTAAAAAGCACTTGATTAAGCCATAATCAGTTATAGAATAGTAATAACTGGTTATCTAAAAACCAGAAACATATTTTCAATAGCTATAATTAGCATTTAATATTTCTCAACCACCACCAACGACTCTTAAATACTTTGGGCTATAAATAAAAGTGTTTGTGCATTGATAAAAGTTGGAAAACATTTTGGAAATTACTCTTGAACATTAAATACGAGTTTCATCATCTTTCAACCAATACTCTATTTTTGAACTTCAAAGTGTAAATCCTTGATACCCATTATTCTTCAATTTGTATTATCTACTGTAGAGAGAGTTTTCTATATTCTATACTTTGTATAAACTGTAAAGGAGAGGGTGAGGCATCCCTCAAATCTATAAGGGTGAGGTATCCCTTGAAAATAGAGGCTCAAGCACAAAAGGTGAAATATCCTAAGGTGTTGAGTGCTTAAGTTTGTAAAGGTTATCAAGCACCTGTTTGAAGCTTGAAGTTACAATGGAAATCTCGAGTGTTTACTTGAGGACTGAACGTAAAGTACAAGTGGATTGGTAGTTGAACCAAGATAAAGCTTTGAGTTTGTTTTCTCTAAACTCTACTCTTTATTTTTAGCATTGTTTTATTACATTATTTGAATTCTATCTCTCTTGGTTGATTCATTTAAGAGTGAAAAGTCTCTATCTTATCTATCCATTCATCTCTAATAAACAATAACTTCAACAAAAATTGATAATCAAAGTTTTTGTGAAAGAATTATGAAAATACTTTTAAAATTCAATTCACCCCTCTCTTGAGTATTGAGACTACTTGGTAACATGAAGCATGATTCAACTCACTTCTCGTGCTAGTGCCACCTTAAAAAACAATAGCATAAACATAGCTGATTTTGACAAGATTGTTACAAGAGGTTCAGATAAGTGATGTCCATCATGTGAAAATATTTTCCTTGGATGTTTTCAATATAATGAAATTCATATCCAAATTGGATTTAAATTCTTAAGTAAAATTAAGAATGCCGATAAAGAAGAGTTGCTGGATTAACTTTAAATTATAAATAATATTAGGTTTTGACCTGCGGGTTGCATTTTTATTTATGTAATAAATTAACTAAACTTTAATTTTTTTATTAGAATATAAAGAAAAAAAATATTATACAATAAGGTTTGTCCGTGTTGAACAAAAAAATTGCACCTACTTTATTTTTTGTTTTCTGTATTTGTTGTCTATGTTCAAGGCTAAATTTTTTATTTACATAGATCATGTCTAACTTGGTTTGCCATATCGGCTCTAATACTTCGAATCCCTCAACGCCTTTTGTTTTTTGTTTATTTTTCTGCTTTTTTATTTACCTGGCTGGACTAATTCAATTCTACAACTATGTGAGAAACAAAAACGGAACCTACCTAGTTGCACTCATTCTTATCACTTGAGCAATGTTGATAAAAATTTTCAAAAGAAAAAAATGTACAGTGAAAATGCTAACAATAAAAGAAAAAAAAGGAAGTACAATTTCTCTTTTATTTTTGGTAAATCCAATTATTCCATACAGAATGGGCCTTCCTTCAAACCCGGATTGACTATTAAAAGGCTATAGGAAGAGCTACAAAGTTTTAGGGCTTTGTAGTGTCACCAAAGTTATTAACGCAACATTCTAGAATGTCTGGGCAGCATCTTGGATTCCATGGAAGAAATATCCCCTTTGCACCTCTTGTTCCTTGTGCACTTCTCATCAAAGTAATGACAATAGCACAAGCAACACCACCATCTTCATCATCATCTTTAATGAAGTTGCTTCCATTGTAACGCAGCCTAGTTTATACAAAGAAAAAGTGCAAGGTTTACTTTGTTATGATTTGTGAAAGTGATCTATACTATTTATAAGATGAAGGAAAACCCTAAAAAAGAAGAATGATGGACAAATACTTAGTGTAATATCCCAAAACTGCTTGCAGGATCGATGAGTGTTCCCACAAACCAACACGAGTCTTTTTAGCATGCTTTGTCCTTACTCACACGCATCGTAGGAAACTTTCCAGGAGGTCACCCATCCCACAAGTGCTCCAAGTCAAGCACGTTTAACTATGGAGTACTTATGTTCTTGGCTCCCGAAAAGAAGATGCATCTTGTTGATATGGGTGGTACTAATCAATTCCTTTAAGTCATCCTCAACTATGTAGTCCCATACCTGCACAGTCTCTGAATCCTTCTCATTCCGGTGTATATTCAGTTCATTCATGTGTCTCTTCGCCTAGAAGCCTGTCAGGAGCCGCTCCTTGTCCGTGCTTTATCTTTTGCACCGGTGACCACTCCCCGCCCTCGTCAGTCCCGAGTGTGACATGCCCACCAGCTTCTGCATGGTTCATCCCCAAACCACACTGTACTGGAAGAGGTTCCGCTCTGATATCATAATGTAACATCCCAAATTTAATAACCATAATGTATCCAACGTATACTATAGTGATTAGATTCAGAACTGCTACTTACTACTACTTTGCAATTTCCAACATAACATATCAGCATTATATAGAAGATATGAGCCACGAATGAACAATTATAGGTATACCTCATTGCCTCAAAGGCATATTGTAATATATAAACTTTTACAGCAAGATCTAGCATAATATACAAGCCTTATCAATAAAAGCCTATAACTATACTAATCTTCACACATCTTCTTCTTTCCTTTCGAAGGACTCATACCTGGATTTATATGGCAACACAATCGGGGTGAGAAAACATATCTCAGTAGAAGTATTCCAATACCAGCATATATACATATATGTACAATCATATAATATTCACAATTGTCGAGTTGACACTTCAATCACAGAAGCAATAACATCTCATCTCAACAACAAGTAATCGCCCATACAATTGCCATGCATGAAAATGTTATGATAGCAACCGCCCATACAATTGCCATGTTATGCTTAATTATATTTATTGTGAATGCCTATGTAAGTCCTAAGAATGAATGTAGTTTCAAAATGTTATGAGCCCTCAGATGTATTGAGGATATTCTCCACCTCAATTACTCTAGGATATGTTATGATATGTCATGGTTTATTAGGCATAGTAAGGATATTCTCCACCAACACTATCCATCAAAACAAGCAGAGGATATTTCTTGTAACATCCCAAAATTTTCTATCTCTTAAACAGTAATTTTAACAGTTAACAGAATTTTACTATTTAGTAATTTCTGGATACTGTAAAACTATTTTGATTATTCCGTCAGCGTATTTGATCATTTTGAGTGATTTACTCCGTGTCAGGAAAATAAAAAATTTTGGGCCGGGAAAAACTTTACGTAATTTAATTTTTACCATTAGGTTTTAATTATTTTACGTGATCTGATTTGATATTTGTGTGTTTTCTAATATTTGTGATTTTGTGGATGATTATGAATTTTTTTACTGTATGTGGGCCCTGGTGGTCCTATGTGGGTCCAGGTGGCTATACGTGGGCTCAAGTGGGTCCCACAAAGTAAAAATTTTTCTACGGATAGAAAAATTTGTACTATTTAGACGGAGACAGGGGATCTTATTAAACCTGAATCTGGAAACAATTTTTATAATTTTCTTTTACTATGTTTTGTACTGTATTTATTTATCAGGTGATAAAAATACAGTAAAAATATTATTTGTAGGGTTATAGCAGATAAAAATAATAAAAATTATACTGCGTAGTCAACAAAGAGGGCTTGACTTGATTTGTACCCTTGGATGAGAATACTTAGTTTGAATATTAACCATTGATTTAATCAACGGTTAAGAAACAAACTTAATAAAGAAGCATTGGATAATCACCATTGATTTAATCAATGGTGTGAGAATAAACTTGGTTAGGAAGGCTTCAATATCAACCGTAGATTTAATCAACGGTGTAAAATTGGTTATATAAAGTGGTTATGACCATTTACAACCATTGGATTTAGAATTGATCAAGGGTGGAGATTTAGTCTTAAAAAGTGACAAAGACCATTTATGACCATTGGATGGAGAATTAATCAAGGGTGGAGATTTGGTCTTCTAAAAAGGCTATGACTAATTATAACCCTTGGATTTAAAGTTTGAAGGAGTAATCTTGACCCTTAATTTTGGAGACACGTCTAATGGCTAGGATTTAAAGGAGAAAGATCCAATGGCCTAGATTTAGTCTTCTAAAAATCAAAAGTCTACCTAAATCCTAACCATTGAATTAATCAATAGTTAGGAATGCTTCAAATAATGGCTTAAAAAGATGACAATATTATTGCATGCATAATGCAAGGAGGGGACAGTTTTTGTAGTATTTTGGAGCTAAAGGTCATTTGATGACTGATGAACCTGCAAAAATTCATATTTTTACAGTTCAAAATCTTGGGTTTTCATTCTCTTTTAATCTTTTTAATTTAGTTTTGTTCTTAAATTTGATTATATTTTTATTATTTTAATTTTGTTTTTATTATGTTTTTTTATGTATTTTTGATAGGTAAATAAACATGGAAAGAGATTGGATGCTTAAAGAAGAAATAAATCAAAGAAACAAGTTTTCAGGATAAATCATCAGATTTTGTGCAAAAATAATAAATTCTTGAAAATAAATATTTGAAGAATTCATATCTTATTCTTAAATGCTAATTAGAGCTTTAATTGGATGTAAAATCTCAAACAATGATTAGATTGAAGATTAGATATGGATTCTCAAAGAGATTTGATTTGGAGCAAAATTCGGATTCCCGCACTATCCTGACCATCCCTCATTAATTGAGTCATATCTTGGGCTACAGAGATCAGATTGATGCATCATTTGCGACATTGGAAAGCTAACAGAAAATCCTACAACTTCTCTGTTGAGATCAATGGCAAATTAGGTCATCTAGAAGGTGAGAAAAATCATGCAAGTCAGATATGAAAATCTGTCAGCTTTTCTATAAAAGGGAAAAAATGAATTTAGCAAAGCAGCTCACTCTTGAGCTCACTTTTGACACACTCTTAGACACTTGGAGAGAAGGCAGTAGACGTCAAGAGGCACAAATTCTAATGTGGTTTGGGCACAATTAGGATTGAAGATTAGGGATTTTCTTCAACCTTTCCACCTTTCTACAATGGAGTTTGTCATATTCTTCCCTTTATGTTCTTTTTTCATGTGTAACTAATTTTTCATTGTTAGGGGGATGATGGATCTTGTTCTTGAATGATATAACTTTTTTTATGGGTTTAATTTATGTTTCTATTTTATGATTTATGTGTTTATCTCTATTCTTAATGTTTTTCTAAATCTGGCCAATTTGGGAATGATCTTTTGGGTTTATGTATGATTTGAAAAAATTTGCATAAACTTAGAACTTGTGATAAACACCATAACTTCTGCAATCGCTAGGAATAGACGTTGTGGGTTATGTGGTCTTTCTTTTAATTCCCTCGTTCTTGATAATGCCTTTCTAATTGGGGTTAAACTAAGGGATTAGTTAATTTCAATCAGCGTAAGAGGATTAATATACCAAGGGATTGGGTATTAATTAATTTTAGGAATTGACCATAAATCATTGAAATATAACATAATTAAACCAATATTTGAGTGTGCATCTAAAGAGTTCAAGTGAAATCTGAACCCTAACGCTTTAACATTATTATTTTTCACCCCTTTGATTTATTGTTTGCTGATTTTTATTTTCTTTTTAATTTAATTTTTATCAACTCTCTTTTTGTTAGCTTAAATAGTGTTATTTTCAGTTAATTTAGTAATTAATAACTTAATCCTCGTGGGACGATACTCTACTCACTTTTTATTACTTTTGTCGATTCGGTGCACTTGCCAATATCCGCATCAATGACCATTATTACTTGTCATAGTCAATATTACATCATTCTTGACCATTATTACTTTGTTTGCTTCCTTAGGAGAATGCTTGGAGGGGGGCACGGTTTTGGTGGCTTAATAGCTTAGCCAAGTTTCAAGACATCAATTATATGTTGTCTTGGTCATTATTGATTCATTTTCAAGAAGGAAACTTAGCAAATTTTCTCTTCATTTCTCTTCTCCTCTATGTTTCGGCCATGACCATCAAGAACACCTTCCATCACTTTTTAATTCCATCCAATCATAGATCTTGAATCTACATGATATTTTAAATAACTTTCATGTTGAAGACTTCCTCTAAATCATTCATCTTCATGGACTTTCTTCAAGATCAAAGTTATTGGATTTTTGAGGTAAAGTGTAAGGAAACTTCATTTCTTCTCTCTTTTTCATGTTCTAAACCATGTTTGATCCATGGTTCCTCTTAATCAAGCTTAGTATACTAATTTCTATGTATTTTGTTTTGTATTTGAGAAGCCTTTGGTGGTGAAGGACTTAGAAAAAGAAGCAAATCAAGAAGCTTTTGAGGATCTTCAAGAGGTAAGAGGGAGATCCATCTCACCAACCAAGCATGGTGGTGAGAGATGGTTTTATATTTGATGGATGGTGAATCCATGTGAGGATTCATATCCATGGTCATGTAATAATTTGTGTTTGTTATGTGCTTTGATTATTTTTGTCTATGCTTGATATGCTTTGCATAATTTACTTGTGTATGCATGCTTAGTATGATTTTTATTTGCTTATATGGTATGCTTATGATATGCATGATGAAGATATATTGAATATATTATGATGAAAGTATGATAAAACAAGAAATTTTGACTCCAAAGGCCATAGAGAAAGTCACGGTTTTGAGCTTCCAAAACTAGGATTTCTGTTGAAATTTTTCAAGAATAATGGAGTTAATTTTTGGTCCTTAAACTTAAGCAAATTTTTGGCCAAGACACCAACCAATTTGGTGTTCACAAAATTATATTTTCATGAATGATAAAATTAAATGATTTGAGAAGTAAAGAAAATAAACAAAAGGGTTTGTTTTGCAAAAAGAATGCACACGATTTTGAGTTATGTTTTCATGAATTTATTTTTTTGTAGAAACAAGAATGGAATTTATTTAAGCTAGAAAGAATAAATATTTCATGGTTTCAATGGCCATCTATAAGGTTTTGATAATTTAGAAAAATGTTTTGATGTTATAAAATACAAGAATTTTCAGATAAGGATTTTGGAAAGGGAATTAAAGTGTTATCAATTAAGTGAAGTGGAATTTTCATAAATAAAAGAAAAAGAAGATTGAAAGTGTTGAACTTCAAATTATTTTAAAGATAATCAATTTTTAGAAGTGATTTAGAAATATAAAAGAAAACGTTTGTAACTTAAATTTACTAACGTAGAATTTATTTATTGGGTTTTAGAAAATGTTAAAAAATTTAAAGTTAGAAACAGTAATTAAATCAACTAAATGTGATTTTGTAAGACTAGATCAATAAAAAGTGATTTTGAGAAAATATATTAAAGAAAAGATTTTTGACTAAGAATAAGAAGGGAATAAAGTAAGAAATTATATTATTATAAGAAAAGTCTGAAGTAATATTTCTAAAGTTAAGAAATATTTTCGAAGGCTTGTAATGCATTGATTTTGATGAAACAAAATGATTTTTCAAGTGAAAATATAATTTATATAATACAAGTAATTTGAAAAGGGAATCAGAGTATTTTATCACTTGAGAAATGAATTTTTAGGTAAATGGAAAAGAGAGGTTGCAAGTGAGCCTCAATTTGTTTTAAAAAGAAAATATATTAAATGAAGTAGAAAGTTATATTATTTTGAGAAAGGTTGATTTGGAAATGATTTGGAAAAAATGGAGAATATAATGGTATTTTAAAAATTTACTAACGTATAACTTATTTTTGAGTTTTGAAGTCGTTAGAAAATGTTAAGTTTTGAAATGTTGATTTATATCAATGGAAAAGTGATTTTGTAAATTATATTTTGGAAAATGATTTCTTGAGTAAAGAAATGTGGAAAAGATTTTCTTGAGTAAAGAAAATGTGTTAAATAAAGTATAAAGTCATATTATTTTGAGAAAAGTGGAAATGAAATTTTTGAAGAATGAGAAATATTTTACGTAATAGAATTGTGGTGAAAAAAATTATTTACGTATCTTAAAAATGTAATTTTTAAAATGTACGTGGTTTGAAATACTGATAAAATATTTCTAAGTGTTGAAAATACAATTATAAATCTTTTAGTAGAACCCGATATATGAATCTTTGTGTGAGAAAATGACATGTTTTACCTGTGATTGACATTTGGTGCATTATACATGCATTGAAAAGATATGTCTGTGATTGGATTTGGTGTATTATACGTGCATTGGAAAAATATGCATTGAAGCATATGATTACATTGAACAAATGAAATTGAAAAGATTTGGCCCTTTGGGGTTGGACTTGCACTGATATATTTGTGCATTGTATAAAATATAACTAATAGCTATTATGGCCCTTGTGGTTGAAGAGAATGAGAATTGATAGTGAGGTCTATGATGGATCTTGGGGCGTCAGTAGGCGGTCGACTAGTGGGCGATTAAGCGAGTACCACTGCCACTTAGCGTCTGATCGTTACAACGCATTGATGATACCCGACAAGAACACGATTCTTTTCAACGACTGAGAGATTGTCTTTGGGCTAAGGTTGACAATTAACCAGAGCATTCTTCTCGAAATTGTGAAAAACTTCATGGAGTTATTTTTGATAAACTGAGTCTTTGTACATATGCATAAATTTAAGCATTTATATCTGTATGATATATTAATTAAGGAATGTTGGCTATGATAATTGTTTTGAGTACTTGGATGATGATTGAACTGATAAATGATTAGATGATGATAGTTGATTAATGCTTTGATTATGGTATGATCTATCTGTATGATATTACTGTTTGTGTTATCTCTGTGCTGCCATGTTGGTATTGGTGTAAGTGATCTCACCTCTTTGTTATATTATTTTGCTTTGTCTGTATTGTTAAAATTATACAGTAGAAGGAATGAGTTGTCTTAGACATAACGAGTAGTAGATACTCAAAGATTGATGGAAACATTGAAAAATGGCTGTCTCAAGTTCGAAGATATGCCGGGTAGACAAGGAGTAAAGTTCTGATGCATCAAGTTGATACAAGAGAAGGAACGAGTATGTTGAGATTTAATGTTAGTGTTGTACTGTGCTATTAAGTAGGACCCGTCATGGGGTTTGCTACTGTTAAAAAAAATAAGTCTGTTAATTTTATATTTCTCTTTAAATTATGATATTAATTGGTATTAATATTGCATAATGAATAATTAGAATATGATTTTCAATATTATCTAACATTTTCAGTAAATTTACGTTTCAGTAAAGAAGAAATTTTGAAACCCATCTTTTATAACTCAAACTTTGTGCGAACTTCTTTTCAGATTATGAGTCGGGAGTCGGAAATGTGATGCCCTAAGGAGGGTGTTACATTAGTTGGTATCAGAGCACGGTTTGAGTCTTTTGGGGTTTGTGGTTAGGTCTATTTTGCTTGTGTTGTGTTCTCTGTGTTTATTTTCTGAAAGGAAATAATATTGTTTATAATAGATATTAGATCCATTGTATTTCGATCCGCACGCCTCAGTTATACTTGTGTGGAAGTGGAACATGTTACTAGTAATGCAGTTGCAGCTACGGGAGCAACGGGAGCAATGTGGAAAGACGACTGCATGAACAAAGGACCGTTGTTCAGTGGAAACTGGAAGTTGAAGTTTGGGATCTGATGGAAGAGAATCAGTCTTGGAATATAAGATTTCATAATTTTGAAGCCCATCTTTTATAACTCAAACTTTGTGCGAACTTCTTTTCAGATTATGAGTCGGGAGTCAGAAATGTGATGCCCTAAGGAGGGTGTTACATTAGTAAAAAAGTGATGGAAGGTGTTCTTAATGGTCATGGCCGAAACATAGAGGAGAAGAGAAATAAAAAGAAAATTTGCTAAGTTTCCTTCTTGAAAATGAATCAATAATGACCAAGACAACATATAATTGATGTCTTGAAACTTGGCTAAGCTATTAAGCCACCAAAATCGTGCCCCCCTCCAAGCATTCTCCTAAGGAAGCAAACAAAGTAATAATGGTCAAGAATGATGTAATATTAACCATGACAAGTAATAATGGTCATCAAATCACCTTTAGCTCCAAAATACTACAAAAACCGTCCCCTCCTTGCATTATGCATGCAATAATATTGTCATCTTTTTCAAGCCATTATTTGAAGCATTCCTAACCATTGATTAATTCAATGGTTAGGATTTAGGTAGACTTTTGATTTTTAGAAGACTAAATTTAGGCCATTGGATCTTTCTCCTTTAAATCCTAGCCATTAGATGTGTCTCCAAAATTAAGGGTCAATATTACTCCTTCAAACTTTAAATCCAAGGGTTATAATTAGTCATAGCCTTTTTAGAAGACTAAATCTCCACCCTTGATTAATTCTCCATCCAATGGTCATAAATGATCTTTGTCACTTTTTAAGACTACATCTCCACCCTTGATCAATTCTAAATCCAATGGTTGTAAATGGTCATAGCCACTTTATATAACCAATTTTACACCATTAATTAAATCTACGGTTGATATTGAAGCCTTCCTAACCAAGTTTATTCTCACACCATTGATTAAATCAATGGTGATTATCCAATTTCTTTATTAAGTTTGTTTCTTAACCGTTGATTAAATCAATGGTTAATATTCAAACTAAGTATTCTCATCCAAGGGTACAAATCAAGTCAAGCCCTCTTTGTTGACTATGCAGTATAATTTTTATTATTTTTATCTGCTATAACCCTACAAATAATATTTTTACTATATTTTTATCACCTGATAAATAAATACAGTACAAAACACAGTAAAAAAAATTATAAAAACTGTTTCCACATTCAGGTTTAGTAAGATCCCCTGTCTCTATCTAAACAATACACATTTTTCTATCCGTAGAAAAATTTTTACTTTGCGGGACCCACCTAGGCCCACGTATGGCCACTTGAGCCCACATAAGACCACCTGGGCCCACATATAGTAAAAAAATTCATAATCATCCACAAAATCACAAATATTAGAAAACAAACAAATATCAAATCAGATCACGTAAAATAATTAAAACCTAACGATAAAAATTAAATTACGTAAAGTTTTTCCCGGCCCAAAAATTTTTATTTTCCTGACACGGAGTAAATCACTCAAAACGATTAAATACGCTAACAGAATAATCAAAATAGTTTTACAGTATCCAAAAATTACTAAATAATAAAATTCTGTTAACTGTCAAAATTACTGTTTAAGAGATAGAAAATTTTGGGGTGTTACATTTCTCGCCTCCACTGATCAGCAAAGCAAAGAGGATATTTCTCGCCTCCTTACTCAACCATGTAATAAGTATATTCCCCACCTTATGACACATAACATAAAGAGGATATTACTCACCAATCTATGCTTTTGAATAATACAAAGAGGATATTATAAACCTCAAGGTATTTCACATACAATAGAAAGGATATTCATCACCAATCTATTATACAAACACATAGAAAGGATATTTCTCGCCAATCTATGTATCTCAAATTATCTCATGCAAAACAATCACCAATTACCTTCCATAATTAGTTCACAGTTGATTTACATGCATGAGCACAAAAGTCAAACACAATGATGTCAAACACTATAATAGTTAGCATACCAATTGATTTATATTCATCTTATCTCAAGCATGAACAACAATGATACTAAGTATCACAATATTTGACACCCTCAATTGATTTACATTCACCACACAAACACTTTATTAAATACTTATAAAAGTACTTTAACACTCTTAAAAGAGCAAGTATGAGTGATTCCCAACACTTGGGGAAGCTCATTTCCTCAAATCATCACAATACACAATATGTGTATATAAAGATATCTAATTATCTCACATAATTAGTACTATGAATCTATATGATTCAAAACATCCACTCTTCATTAAATACTCCTACTAGAGTTTTATCACTCATTAAGAAGCATAAAAGAAGAAAACTACGCCACTTGAAAGATCCAGAACAACAAACACAACTCATAGTTGTTCTTTGGCACTAACGTTGCGGCTTACTCTATTCCACGTTGTGGCGCCCAAGCCTCGGGTTCAAGTACTGGCACGAAAAACTGCCAACGTCGCAGCATTCACATGTAACATCACGGCATGCATCCCCTGTTCTTCCCAACGTCCCAGCATTCCAAGTCCAACATTGTGGCATCAACAGCAAAACTCATAATCTACATAATTCTACAGATACGAGTACTGTTCTATTAGAACTAGACCCTCTTCCAATCACTCAAAATCCATTTTCAAGTGATTTCTAACCTCTAACAAGATCCAACTACACATAACAACTCTTAAACAATTTCAATTTCACTTAATTCAACACTTATGAATCAAATTCCCAACCATGACCTAAACCCCCAAAAATGGCCTGAAGTGGGAACTAAGGCTCCAAATGATGAAAAGTTCAACCAATCAATCGACCTCAAGATTTAACTCATAAATCACCAAATCACCTCTCAAACCATCATTTCCTCTTCAAGCTTCTCTTGAACCAAAAGAAAAGAATAAAAAAACAAGCAAGTTACCCTTACCTCAAGGTCTTGAAGATGGCCAAGGGTGGATCCAAGCTTTCCAATCCTTGCTTGCCTCTTGATTTCTCCTCTTACTCTGTCTTATTTCTCCTTCTTCTTTCATTTCTCTTCTCTGTTTCTTAAATATCCCAGCCGTGGGATATTTTACAAGGGAAGTCAAATGGAACTTTTCTTGGATAGGTATCAAAACCCCGATCTACTAAGAACACCTAGATTTCACCAAATCCAGATTTCTAGCTTCCAACAAGTTTAAAATAAATTCTAAGATTCATTAAAAATCTTGTTACACCATTTCTACATTTTTCCATATCTGCTAGGGTCAACCCGACACTAAAAACACACAACCAGTATGCTTAAAAATATCAAACTAAGTCCGATAATTCTCAAACTTTAACTGTAGCATAGTTCCCACATTTGTGACTTGGAAACAAACTCTCCACATTTATTTTCATTAACTAAGTAGTTTAAGTCACTTCTGGAGTAAATAATAGCTATATTTCTCACATAGTGTTACAATAAAGTACCTAAACGTACTTAGAAAGTCACAAAATAACATAGACATGTTAAGTAAGCATTAGGCTACCTCTGTAACCATATACAAGTCTAACATATTTTTTTAGGGTGTTACACTTGGCATTGATTGGCAATTTGTGTGCCAAATTTTGAAATCAATTATTTTACCATCATATTAACCAATCGTTTTATATATTAACTAATTTGTAATTTAGCCATTTTATATATATTATTATATATTAGTAAAATTGACTATTATCATTAAATGTATAGTGTTAATGATACCATATTTGTATAAATTATTATTATTATTATTATTATTATTATTATTATTAGATGCTAAGAATAATATCATTAAATTCATAGGGTGTGTACATGTTAGTAAAAACCTTAAATTGCAAATATATATATATATATATATATATATATAAATATCTAGTGAGATGAGCTTTTATTGTGAGAGGGTAAGAGGAATAAATCTTGACCATATTGACCACATAAATGGTCAAGATTAAAAATAAAAAGTTACATGTATTTATATTTTAATTTTGACCATTCATGTAAGATTTAATGGTCATAATTCAACTTCTCTCACCTCTTACAATAAATACTTCTCGCACTAAATAATATATATATATTATATATATATATATATATATATATATATATATATATTATAGTAAAATTTCCTTGAGAGACAATTACTATTATCATTTATTGTATAGAGTCAAAATTACCATAATTATCATAAAATATTATTATTTTTATTTTTATTATTGGTTATTATTATTTTTGTTATTGTTGTCATTGTTATCATTTAATGTACTGAAATTACCACAACAATTATTATTATTATTATTATTATTATTATTATTATTATTATTATTAAAAATTATTATTATTATTATTATAAAAGTGAATAATGTCATTAAAATCTTAGGGTGAGAATATTAGTAAGAATAGTAATTAAAAAGTGATAACATTTAATATATAGTTGAAATTCCTTTTCAACATTCTATTTATCTACACTTTAGAATTATTATTGAAAATAGAGTAAAATAGCACCCGTGCAATGCCCAGAATGATAAAAAAAAAAATATAGTATTTAAAAATAATATATGATAGTTATTTATTATTATAAAAAAATACATTTATACTATTTTCATACATGATCCTAAGTAAATCAGAAATTTTATGTTGGGATTCAATTGTTAATTTTAAATTTTTAAGTACGTCAAATATTAAATTTATATAGAAAATTTCTAGAATACTTTTTAAAACTTCAAAGATTATCGAAAGAGTATGAGTTTTAAGAGTTGCTGTTGCTCCCAGCCTCCTTGACTTCGACTTTGTATATAATAGATATGGTTTTACACCAAAATAAAATCACTTTTGTTCTATAAAAAATATATCTCAAAATTTTCATATATATATATATATATATATATATATATCGTATAAATTTTTAACTTTATAATTACATTAAATGGATGCACTGATATATCAAAAAAGATCTCAAACATCTTTTATTATAAAACGGTCAATACCACATCCATAAAAATAGCTTATAGGATAAGCAAGTTCAGCAAAATTGCTAACTTGTGCAATTGTACATGTCTTGCACTACACAACATAGAGAAAGTAATAAAATTGATGTGAAATGTGATATAATAAGTAATGACAACACAAGATGAATTGTAATTCATATTTGTAACGAAAGATAAAGTAATTTAAATGACAACATTAACAATCTTCTTCAAATTTAAATTGAATTGATGGATATATTTATTGTAACAAAAATTTTAAAGAACCATGCTAGAGAGCCCGAATTTTGTTGCTAGACTAATATTTGAAAAGCATCACCAAATAGATGAGAAATATGATTGATAACATTAAAATAAATATCAAAATTAGGAGGTGTTCAAGCCGCTAAACTTTCTAGCCATTTTTTTTAGAAAGAAAAGGTTGTTTAATAACAACCATCCATGCAACATGGCCATTGGTTCTTAAAATCTCAAATACATCAAGGCTATTAGGATATCAAATACATATACACTTCAAATGTCTTAAACACTTTATGAATATGAGCAAAAGCGTGCTTAGATTCGTGAAGAATAAATTGATAAAAAAAATACAAAGCGCATAAATAGTACGATTAATGTGTGGTACACAGGAAGTACACACACTAACAAAATAGGCTCAAAGAAAATTACACAACATATCAAATAATAACTACAATTGTTTTCAGTGAGATTCTCTCCTATTATAATTGTAGTATTACAGAAAACTAGAAAATTTACCTACAATTTCCAATGTATAAAATCACAACACACTCATGGAATTTTCTCACACTGCACTCTCTATTTTCTCTTACTACCAGAAACTTTTAACTCTACTTCTTAACATATGCTTGTTACTATATTAAAATGAAGGAATTTGAACTTATTTAGAAGTACTTCTTGGATTGAACGAGTGGTCTCCATTCATCAATTATTTCCTTCTAAACACTTCCTAAAAACACTTTTTAACCAACAAATAATATCTTCCTAACTTTTTGTTAGCCATGGCAACCATCACCCAAGAGGAGGGATGAATTGGGTGATTACAAATTTTTTAAAACACCTTTGAGAAATTAAATATTTTGAATCACTCAATTAATAAATACAGCGGAACATGCATAACAAAGGCACAACTATTAAGGATTACTCTAATGCAACTTGGGTTATGAGATAAATCAAGAAAATAAGCTAGATATCAAGTTCAACTCAAGTATAGGTAATTAAAACACAAATGTAAAGAGATAGAGTTAAGAAAAACAAACACAATGATTTATCCTGATTCAGCCACCAACCACTTGTGGGCTACATCCAGTTCTCAAGTAAACCACTTGAGATTTTCCACTATCTTCAAACTTCAACAGGTGCTTGACAACCTTTACAATTGAGAGCACTTAACACACCTTGGGATACCTCACCCTTGTGCTTGGGCCTCAAACAGGGGTACCTCACCCTTTGTAACCTTTGAGGGATACCTCACCCTCTTTACAATCTTTGAGAGATACCTTACTCTTTACAATTTTTGAGAGATACCTCACTCTCTAAGGGATAACTCACCATTTATTCTAGAGGGATACCTCACCCTCTATCCAACTAAGGGATACCTCACCTTTTTCTCTAGAGGGATAGCTCACCCTCTTTTTTATAGATTATACAAAGTGTAGAAGATAGAAACTCTCTCAAAGAGTAGATAATACAAATTAAAGCTTATAGGTATCTAGGATTCACACACTTAGCTCAAAACAGGGGTTTGTGAGAAATGATAAATAAAACTCATTTTCAATGCTCAAGATTCATTTTTAGATTGTTCTCTAACTTTTCTTTGATGCCCAAACATTTTCATTTATAGCCCAAAGCAAATAAGAGCCATTGGTGGTGATTAAAAATGATTTCTTATGAAAACTAGCCGTTTATAGCTGTTGGAGTGTGTTTTCTGGTTGCCCAGATAACCGGTTAGCAGATTGTCCTAATCGGTTAGGAGCTTTAAGTTTTGGCCACTAACATTTAGAATAACCGGTTAGGTGTTTTTCCTAATCAGTTAGGACCTTAAATATTTAGTTTCTGTGAAATGGAATAACTGGTTAGGAAATATGTCTAATCGGTTAGGAGCTTGAAAAATGCTCCTAATTTTAACACTAACCGATTAGGTGAATTGCCTAATCGGTTAGGAGCTTTTAAAACATGAAAAATGCTCTTATTTATCATATTAACTGGTTAGGTGAAATGCATAATCAGTTAGGACCTTTTAGAACATAAAAAATGCTCCTAACATGGTGAATAATCGGTTAGGAAAAATCCCTAATCGGTTATTGCACTCTAGTTTTGAAAACTGACTTTAAATTGTCATAACTTCATCGTTTCTTATCCGTTTAAAGCAAATGACCACTTATTGGAAAGATATTTGAATTTATTTTCATATGAAATAAGTTTCAGAACAAAACTCAAAGTTTTTTGAAAGATATGATTAAAAGAGTAACCAAATGTCAGTTTTACAAAACATAAACTTGACTATTTTTCAAATGTTTGAACTACCACCAAGACTAACTTTCCAAAAACACTTTGTTAGATATTTAAACATTTAAGAAACACTTTTAAAGATGTTAAAATATATTTGAGTTTAGTGTGATTCCTATTTACCTTAACATAAGATTTAAGTCCTATAAGGTAAACTTGAAGAGTCTTGAGACTTGAGACTTGATCTTTGCACTTCCATTCCTTTCTTGTTTGTTATCATCAAAATCATTGCTTTAGTCAATGTCAATTACACTTTTGACTTAATACAAGCCAACCTTTAACAAACACTACAAGAAATCAGGAAATCAGCGAGGGAAATTCCCCTCTCTAATCCCTCGCTAATACACTTAGCGAGGGATTAGAGAGGGATTAGCGAGGGATAAGTTAGTCGCTTTTTTTTCATCGCTAATTAGTGAGGGAAAGAATTTCCTCTCTATTCTATCGCAAGAAAATTGAATTCCCTTGCTAATTGCTCTCTAATCCCTCGCTAATATTCCTCCATTATTCCCTCACAAAATAGCGAGGGAAATTCCCTCGTTATTACATCGCTGCATGATATACTAATTTTGTATCATTTCCCTCACTATTCCCTCGCAATTCCGTCGCTAACATTTTCCTCGCTATTCCATCAGTAATCCCTCTCTAACATTCCCTCGCTAATCCCTCTCTAACTGTCTGTGTTATTCCCTCGCTATTACGTCTCTATTTCCTCACTAAATATTCCCTCGCTATTACCTCGCTAATCCCTCGCTAATTACCATTGTGGTATTCTATCGCTAATCCCTCGGTAATCAGGTTTTTTTTAATAACCTATATATATATTATTACTTTCCCAAAACCTGCATATCAGACCACAGCAGCAAATAGAAATCCAACAGCAAACAGAAATCCAATAATAACAAATAATCCAATAATTGTAAACTGCTACAACAAAAAACTTGTACAAATAATCCAATAATATATTTGAAAGTTAATATACAAATAATCAATCCAATATAGTTGAAAGTTATTATACAAATATAGACAATAAGAAAAAATGGCAATCAATCTATGTTGGCTTCGTCTTCATCTTCGTCTTCCTCTCGACCCTCCCTAACACTTTGCGATGGTGGTTGTGGAGCAACATTTGCTGATCCGATCATAGATAGGAACGATTGGAAGGGCGCCAACATAAGGACAAGTTGACTCTGGACAAACGAAGCCATTGCTACTGCCACTGCTGTATTTACAGCTTCAGATATGTCTTGTGTCAATGGTGTAGAGCGAGAAAGACCTGCAACTGAGGAGGATGAAGCTTGCATGGTGTTATTACCAATGTGCAAGCTGTTACCTATGCCATGCACACGTCCCTTCTTGTTGGGACCCACTGCATCCAACCAAACCTCCAGGTCAATTATAGAGTAAGAGAAAGAGTTTTCTTCATATTTTTCTATCATTGCGATATCATATGACTCCTAAAAATAACAAAACAAGAAAAATATTAAAAAAATAACCTAAAATATATATGACTTTTAAATTTTAAAGACACCTACAATAAAATTCCTCGAGCGCTCAGAAACATAGCTTCTGTCTTTCTTCTTATGAACTTTTGCATAGAGATTTCTGTAAGAAGTCAGATGCTTTAACTCTGCCTCCTGTAATCCCATATGAAAGAATATTATATAATAAACACAGATCAAAAGTAAGGCAATCTCTCTAAAAATACTATGTCATACTCAAGATAGGCAAATAACTCAAGTAATAATTAGATAACCATCAAAACTTTAAATGAGGAAATTATATTACCATCATGCTCTTGTGTTGACTAAAACTTATCGACCCGCCTGTATGCTTCAAGGCATCAAGCATGGCTTCCCTGTTCCTTCGGGCAGCTGCAGATCTCATCATCCATTTGTCAGTCAGTCAAATGTCGACCAAGCCATCCCACACCTCCGTCCTCATTCCTTTGGGCCCATAGCCCTTAACATCAGCTAAGTTGTTTGAATTTGTCTTCTCAAAGGCCTTATCTCGTGCTTTGTTCAAATGATATGGATAACAGTCCAAGATAGTTCATTCCCAGACAGTTCTCGCTATGTCACGATCAACATCAGATGTGAACCGATGCTTAGCCTACACAAATGATATATATGTATATTTATTTTTTAATAAATGTATAATATATAATTCTATAAGCACAATTACTTACCATGAAGTCGTTAAATAGTATTTCCTTTATCTTATCTGGATAACCTCGCCATGTAATAGCCAAAACAGGCATCCTTGTCATGACATTGTACATAATATCACATGTCACTCTCGATGGAAGAAACCTCCTCCTGTAAGTACAAGAAGATAATGTTGGTAATCTAAAAGTAAATACATGTAATAAAAAATGATAATCACTATTACTTACGGTTCAGGGACAGTCGCCACATATATAAGTTCTCTGCTATTTGTTTCTACATTAGATTCTCCACATGAAGGCACCACATTCGGGTCGCTAGTGGGTGGGTCAGTAGAGGGTGGCATAGAAAAGGATGGGTTAGTAAGGGGTGGGACAGAGGCAGATGCGCCTCCAATGGTCAATAGAGTAGACAATGGTAGGCCTGCACTGGTCGATGGGCCAGTAGCTGAAGTTGCACCTAACATAATTATACATAAATAAAAAATTACATATATATTACATTTATATAAACCACGAATTAACAATAATTTCTTCCATTTATCCTACAGGTTTACCTGGAGAGGGCTAAGAATGTTGTAATGGTGGAGAATCATGGCCAGATGAAACATTACGGTCTCTCTCACGACTGCGTCCAGCACCTCTACCTCGAATGGTCATGATGAATATCTACATAAGGAAGCATAATGAAACATGACGAGATAAGAAACTATATGTCAATAAAAACCTCAAAATATAATAATGATATTTCAGTGTAAATACCATTAACGAATGAGATTGAACAAGTCTCAATTTTAACTACTTGAGTCTGAAGCAAAAGATTCCTCATCTTCATTTGAGAATTCATTAATTTCATTATTTTCGTTGTCATAAATGAACTCATCATCAACCAGAATGTCCATTGGATAATGTATATCACATATGTTTACTTCTTCCATTTGGGCATGTGCATCAAACAAGGAAACTGCTTCATCATCTATGACAGGATTGTGTGTTCCAAGGGATCCATCATCTTGGTAATAATCAGTGGCAGTTAGGTCCTTCAATTCATCACCTTCGTCATTCAATGTCTTAGCCACGAAGAGTTTTGCTCTGACCTTGCAAGCTACCCACCATTCACCATTAGTTCTATTCCCTCTTTGTGGGTATCTTGTATAGTACACTTGTTATGCTTGTTCGGCTAAGACGAATGGCTCATTTGAGTGAAGTCTTGATTTATACTTGATGTCAACTAACCCATATCTCTCATCAACATTGACTCTATTTATCGGGTCAAACCAATGACATTGTAAAAGAAATATTCTGTTCTGATTTCCTACATATGATAATTCTAATATATTTTCAACGATGCCATAATAGTCGAAGTCATTCTCACCATATATACTACCTCTGACACATACGCCACTATTCATGATAGCTTTATTTTGTCTGTACACCTTAGTATGAAATCTATACCCATTAACTATTAAGCCACAGTAAGAAGTCACGGACTTAGATGGACCATAACTTATCTCTCATATCATTTGATCCTCGACTTGGCCTATATTAACCTGTATCATTACATAAACGGTAGATAGTTGTAATATCTAGCATAATGAACATTGAATTTAATATGATAGATCACTATTATAGATAAAAGGACTCACTAGATGTTTTAGCCACCTACTGAAGTCCTTATCTCGAGCTTCCAATATTTGATTATCAGTGATATTGGGATCTGTTTCCTTTAACGAATCCTCGAATTGTCTAATCAATATAATAATTAATATTTAGCATAAATTTAGCACATTAATAACAAATTCATTAGATATAGAGTAAACTTACTGGAGATAAGGTTCTACCTCCATAATTTACAAGCACATATGTCTCAGCAATCTGAAGTTCCACATCTGTTAAGAATATATTTCGACCTCTCCCGATAGGATGACATGGATGTTTAAAAATAGACAACTGGTCATTAATTGTATCTTCCCCACCGTTGTCATTCTGAGGAACTTGAGTGCGTCTAGTCTGTATTTAGGGATCAAAATACATAGAAGCAAAATTGGAAATTTCTTCTAAAATATATGCTTCACAAATAGATCCTTCAACTTTCGCCTTATTTCAGACTTTTCTTTTCAAGTACAGCATACACCTCTCAAAGGGGTACATCCACCTGTAATGCACTGGTCCTCCAACCTTAGCTTCATAAGGGAGGTGCATGACTAGATGTTCCATCACATCAAAGAATGTTGGAGGGAAAATCTTCTCTAACTTGTAAATTATTTCAATGATAGAAAGCTTTGCATTTTCAAGGTGGAAGCAAAATTTGCACAAACTTCTTCTAAAATATTAGCTTCACAAATAGATCCCCATATAGGTTTTGGCAAGATATCATGAAATGCCAGAGGAATTAACCTTTGCATAAAAACATAACAATCGTGACTTTTAATTCCATATATCTTCCCTCCGTCTACATTGATGCAATGTGTGATATTCAATGCATACCCATCAGGAAATTTCAACTATTTTATCCACTCACACACCATCTTTCTTTGATTGGCATCCAAGACATACATCGCCTTTGGTTTTTTATATTTGTCATTCTCAACTATTAGCTCCAAGGTAGGATATTTGCATATTATCTTCAAATCTTCTCTTGCATTTGCATTGTCTTTTGTCTTGCCCTTTATGTCCATGACAAAGTTGAGATGTTATCAAACACGTCTTCTCGACATCATGACATCTAAATTATGAATGTTGTGGAGGGTAAAATCTTCTTCACCCAATTGTGGTGTATACCAAATCATCTTATTTTTGTTTCAATGATAGAAAATGATTTCCTTAAGTTGAGTCATTTTCTCCCACTCAAGGTGGATTAGATTTTTCCACATTTCTTTTAAAAGAGTTTCGATCATGGTGAAATGGATGATCAAAAGGCAAAAATTCTTCAAACCAACAACTTTCCTACCATGCTTCAACACAAATGACTTTCTATGATTCATACAAAGCGGACAAGAAAGTTTTCTATGAGGTTTTCCATAGGTGGTCAATTGTCCACAACATATCATGAAATGCTTCTTCCAGAGCATCATAAGTTTGCACTCCATCATCCCATAATATCTAAATCAATAAGAAAATCATCTAAAGTTTTACTTGACTTTGTCATTCCATATAGGAATATGTATTCCCTCTTATCTACTTGGATTGATGCAAAAATAGCCAACATGAATATTGTGGCTGAATCGCTGAATGGATTAAAAGCTCATCAAGCCTAACATTTCGAAATTTTCCAAGCCTCAAGATCACCGGATGCCGATTATTGATTCATCTTGACGTACTCCATCCACATGCCAAGTCATATACTGTGCAGTATTTTTGGACATAAATAGATGTTGGAGTCTTGGCATAATAGGAAAATATCGCAACACTGAGTGCGGCACATCCTTCTCATTCGATGAACGTCCGCCCTTCGGTTTGAATCGTGGGTGTCCACATACTAAGCAAACTGGGTAGAGTCTCTTGTCACTGTATTCTTTGTAATACAACATGCATTGATTAAGACACACATCTATCTTCTCATATCATAATCCCAACTCACGAACCATTCTCTTCAATTTGTAGAAGTTTTCGGGTAACCTTTCAAGCTCTGGAAGCATGCTTTTAATTATGACAATCATTCTATCATAACAACTCTCACTCATGTTAAACTCTGACTTCAAGTTCAAAAGTTGAGTTACAGCTGACAATTTCATGTGCTTATGGCAACCATCCCATAAAGGTTCGTCAGTGTCTCTTAGCAAGTCATAAAACTTCATAGATGACGGATTTGAATCCTCTTCTAAATCTTGAGTTTCTGGATTTAATCTATCACCTACGGCATCCATAATCATATCCACGTATGGATTCCTAGGATCTACTTCATTATCATGGACAATGGATGTTAAGCCGCTATCCCCCTTTCTGTCCTCACCATGAATGGTCCAATTTACATAACCATCCATAAATACGTACTTATACAGATGTTGCTCTACCCCAAACACCTCCCTCCAAGCACGATTCTTACATCTAGCACATGGACAAAGGATGCGATTTAATGCATCAGTAATTATTGGGTCTCCTTGAGCAACCCTAATGAAATCATTAACTTCATCCTTGAATTCTTCACTTACATAGTCAGTAAGGTCATTTCTTCATAACATCCAACTTCGATCGGGTCTCATGACTGCTGAAATTGATTTAGCACATTAACACAATCTTTATATCTTCATCTCCTTTTTAACATGGTATGGCCCTATCCCATTCAATAAGAAACATTTTCAACACTTGGTTACTAGTTATTCCTTAAATCTCATATTTTATACTTGATGAAATTTCAGTAGCATTTCCCATTGGTATCCAAGTGCATGACTTGAACGCAGTGAGATATACCGCGTTTAAGTATACACCCAGAGAACAAAAGGAAATGTAACAGACTGAAATTTCAACAAATATAATATATGAGATTTAAAGAATAACTATTAACCAAGTGAAGAAAAAATTTCTTACCAAACTGTCCTACTTGGACAATTCAAGATTCAATACAATGAGCAGTACCTTCAAAAGGTATGCATGCTCATTAATATTGAATCGCAAATAGGAAACTAAGGTTTTACTCAAATTTTTACTCGAATAAGAAAATAAAACTTTAAGCATAAGTTAAAGCTCAATTAAAAGTTAAATCAAACTAAGATTCTTAACACATAGTTCGTTAGAAATTCATAACTTTCATTTTCAGCATCCAAGGTTTGATGTCATATTTAGAGAGACCTAAATGTACTGGGATATGAGAGAAAGTGGTTGAACATATAGGAAAGACATTTCTTAGACTTGTTATGTGTCTTTCTTATTCTTTTGAATAAACTCAACATTAAATGTCATCTCAAATTACAATCAATTTAATTTGGATCTAAGAAATTTGATTAAGTTACATATATTACCTACCTTCTTGATCACCAAAATAAATTTTGACAGTAGTCTAACTTTGTTCTTTTTTAGAATTTGTTATGTGAAAATCGAAGAAACCATGTGTGAAATTCTCTTGATCCAATTGCAGGTCATAGTCCAATGGGTTGGTTAGGTCGCCTTCTTTTCCTCAATCCAACTCAAAGCTTGAAATTTCCCCCACCTCAATCATTTTTCTGTTGTCAGTATGATTTCCTCAATTTTATGTGTTTGTGTCCTCGTTGATTTTGTATTATTTACGGTGATTGTCTCCCTTCTTTACAGGCATTTTTCCATCTTTTAATTATATTGTTGTTCCTAAATAAGCAACTATTCGTGATGTTCCTTGTGGTGAATGTAACCAGCTTACTATTAGCAACCTCAATCAACATGCCCAACTTTCAACTGGTTGCCATATTGAGGTTTCTAGAGATGTAGGTAATCCTAAGGACTCACCAGGCAGGGAAAGAAAGCCAATGTCAATGGCAGAAAGGCAAAGGCAAAAAGTAGTATCTTTTGCACAGCAGCAGCTTCTTATTAACTTGCGACCTTGGATTCAAATGAGCATGAGTTCATGAGACAGGCAACAGAGGCCTCATTTGCTGTGTTAGATAAGTTAGAAGTTGATTATAAACAATTCTCTGAGCATGTCTTGGACTTCATCAATTTTGCTTCATCAGTGGCAGAAATGGATAAGTCCATGGAAAATTTCCTCTCTCTAGAGAAATGCAGTAAGCGCTTTGAAGAAGAGAAAGTGAGATTTGCTCACATCCACGACGAGTGTTTCAAGACTAAAGCTTTGCTTAAAGTATCTAATCAACATAGACAATCACTTCGGGAAGATATCTCTCATCTCCAGGCTTTACTCCATGACAGTCACCTTCAATTGAAGTCTTGTGAGTTTTAGACCTTGAATGTAAAGACTCATCTTGGTGATATTAAAAGAAATATGTTGGAGGCTGACACAACCTTAAAGGTTACAAATGAGGAAGGTTATAGAAGCTTAATGAGAGAGACAAGCAAAGCAGATGGCAGCCAAAATAGCACTAGAAGCTTAATGAAGAGAGACAAGGGTAAATGAAATTGTAGTCACACTGGTTATCTTAGATGAATTTTTCCAAAACAACACATAGATTACTCCTCATGGCCTCCTCTTTTTTTATAAACAAAATAAGCTATATTTGCCAGGGGGAAAAAACACACTCCCAGAAACTTGTGTAAATTTTACTATGTCTTATATAAATTTGAAGTAAAGCACCTTCTTTATTCTAGTTTAGTAGGTAAATGATATTGTAGTCACTACTCAATTAGTTTATGAACTTCAAAGTCCAATTCTCTCGAGATAAATGTTATCTCATTCTGATTGAACATTTTTCCAAAAAAAGGAAAAAGAAAATCATCCAATTACATATTACTCAACAAAAGTAATACATGGTAAAACATTCTCTTCTTCATTTATATATATGATTGAGAAGAATAAGCTCCATAATTATCCAAGTTATAAAGTACTGCCGAGTTAAACTTGATGGGAAAAAGATTCACATAGATCCCTATCCTAATATGAACAGAAACTTAGTTTAATAAATTAATTGATGAATCACTTTAATTTTATCATTTCACATAGACTATTCTAGTGCTTATATAAATTTGAAGTAAAGCAACCTTCCAACAACCAACCAACACTATTTATTGGTGACAAAACTTGTATGTTTAGTAGGTCAAAGTTGATATTTGTTTAGAAAAAATAGGTGAACTACAAGAGGGACGTGATAAGATAAGAAGATCTAATTAGTTTTAGTACTTGTTAAACAACATGAACTTTCACTTACACATCATTTCCATAAAAAGTCAACAATTTTAGGCTTTATACCATAAATCCAACACAGAGATAAATCGCAATGGTAAATCAAAACGACACATGAAAACAAATTTTAAGAATAAGGAATTGAAGGAACCATTCACACAACAACCAAACCAAGATTCTTAGATTGAACATCTTGTCAAATGCGAAGGTTCTATCGAACATATTCTCGCAACTTTATCTTCACTCAATGGCCTACAAAAACATACACGAAACTAATTAGGGGTTTTTCCATGCTAAAAGGGAAAAGGTTCAGAGGGAAAACTTTGGTCATCCAATTATGAACAAACAATCTTTTTTATGATATCTCATCCGAGTTAGTGATAAATAACTAGATATGAACATCAAAAAGCTAAAAATTATGAACTGATCTTTTTAGTGATTAAATACATAACTAGATATGAACATCAAAACTAGATATCGACACCGAGAGTAGATAGATGAGGCTTAAGGGATCAAATCATAGTCAATGACAGAAAAGCTTGAGTAGGAAATAATCAATATTATATCTTAAATTTCATGTCTCTCCCTATTATCAACTATCAGTGTCACTTCTAACACTTCCATTTTTAATATGTCCTCAAAGAAGAATTAAACTCAGATAGAGCTTTTTCCTAACGCAAATTAGAGCTTATTAATTGCAGAATCAAGAATAACTTATGTTCCTCTATGCTTGACGAACTCCTTAGTTTTACAAACATTTGTTTACAATTCCATTAACAAGTAGAAAGGAAGAAGATGCAGCTGGAACTGGAATAGATCAGATAATAGCAAACCAAATACTAATCTGAACCAGTAACATAAGATATGCTGCATTTAAGATCCCAATAGATCTTTTGACTGCAATAAAAGAAGCAATATCTTAATAAAATCAATCTATATGTAGCCTAAAAGCACATTTATCATACATGTAAAAACCAAACATCAAAATGTTTCAACAAAAAGCACTAGAATATGAATTAAATAAGTTATGATGAGCATATTGGTGTTTGAGTCCGATCAGATAGTCCGGCAAAGAATGATAGGGTTTGGAAAGAGAGTGAACCCGATGATGAGGCTGAGCAAAGAACAGAGGCTACGACCTCGTGTTGGCGCGGGTTTCACGGCTTTGGGCAGAGGCAGAGGCTAAGCAGAGAACAGAGGCTGCAGCTTTGAGTGGGAGAGAATGAGAGTGAGAGCATGAGAGAGAGAGGGTGAGGATGAGAGTGAGGGTGAGGGTGAGGGTGAGAGTGAGACTGAGAGTGAGAGGGAGAGGGAGCCGGAGAGCACGAGAGAGAGAGCGTGAGAGTGAGAGGGAGAGCGGCTGTGAGGGATTTAGAATTCTGCAATTAGGTTAAAATTGGGTTCTGCGAGGGTTTTGTGACGGAAATTTCCCTCGCTACAATTTTATCATCTAGTGAGGGAAAAAATCTCTCGCAATTCCCTCGCTAAATTGAAAAAGTTTTAATTATGCTCTAAGCGAGGGAAATTATTCCTCACAATTCCCTCGCTAATTTTAGCATGGTAAATTATCTCTCGCAATTCCTTCGGTAATATTAGAGAGGGAAAACTTATCTCCCAATTTCCTCACTAATTTTAGAGAGGGAAAAATTCCCTCGCAATTCCTTTGCTATTCCCTCGCTATTTTTCCCCAAAATTTATTTTTGAAATTTAGCGAGGCCCCAGACTTCCCTCGTTGATCCCTTGCAATTCCTTCGCTAATTAGAGAGGGAATTGCGTGGGAAATTTTCCCTCGCTAAATTGCAAAATTCTTGTAGTGAAAGGCATGATTTAACTTCAATCATATTTTCAAATTTCCTTATAATAAGATAAGACAAAATATTTAGCTGTAATAAAAAGTGTTCAGTAACAATCATGCAATCCAGAGAAGACACTTGACAATAATAAGAAGATAATCGTTAAATAATTTATATTTTTCTTTAGTAAGATAATAACAATAAAATTTAAATTTAAATTTGTAATTAGATATTGATGGCACAATCCAAAAATGACACTTGTCATAATTTAACAAACCCGATTATCATATGATTTCCAAATTTCTTCTTAATAAGATATGACAAAAAATTTAGCTTCAAGTGTTCAGTAACAATCATACACTCTAGAGATGACATTTGGCAATAATAAGGAAGGAATTCTTAAATAATTTACACTTTCCTTTAAAAAGATAATAATAATAAAATTTAAATTCAAATTTGTAATGAGATGTTAATGACACAAACTAAAAATGACACTTGCAAATTTTTACAATCTTAGTTCTCTTTTTATATATTATATATATTGACTAATTGATTGATAAGTGATGATGATTTTTTGAAGTTAACTTACCCAAAATAATAATTAAGCACTAAAACTTTTCAAGAATGTGAAAGTATTGAAAATGATAAATATTAAATAAAAGTGATAACATATCAACTTGAAATCAATTTTTAAAATTTTTGTATTTATATTTGAGAATTTTCTTTTAAAAAATATTTTGGAGACTTAAATTATTATCCAAAAAATAATAAGACATAATAATATTTAATATAAATTAAGTTTAATCATTTGTTATATAGTAATTTGATCATTTTTTAATAATTTTAAATTATTAAATTCTATTAATTATTATCAAATGTAAAATTATCTTGTGAAGAAAATTACTCGTAGAAGACGTAATTAGTGACACTAGATATATTCTTAAATATTAACTATCATACTTATAAATACATAAAATATTCAATAGTATGCATTAGTTTTATATAATCATTAAAGTTTGAGGACGGTCATTACTCAAGGGAATCATAGTTGCTGGCACATGAACTAGAAGGATGCAAATAATTTTTCCTCTAAAGTTATGTATTGCTCACATAAGGTTTAATTTGCTATCTTTCACATATTTTGCCACAACAACATAGATTGTGTCATCACCTATTAGGGGGTAAAAAATGTTACCAAGTGGCTTCAAATTTAAAAGTGGGGAAGAATTGTGTTTGTAAATTTTTTTTGCAAACTTTAAAGAAAAAAACACTTGCTTTTCAATTTTTGAAGGTATTAGTTATTAAAATTGAGTAGATAGATGAGGATGAACATTTTTCTTACAAAAACAACCAAGAATCAAAGTATTAAAGAGAGCATTGAACAATAAAGTGCACAAATATAAAAGAGATAGAGTATAGAGAAGTAAATTCCAAGATTTATATTGGCTCAGCCACTTTTTGTGACCTACGTCTAGTCCTGAAGTGATATACCCAAAAAATTTCACTAATCTTCTAAGGTTCAATAGGTACTTACAACCTTTACAACAAAGAGCATCCAAAATACCATTGGGATACCTCATCCTTAGTATTTAAGCCCCACTTACAAGGGATACCTCAACCTTTTCTTTCTTGAGGGATTCCTTATCCTCTTACAAAGATTTATAAGATGAAAGACAGATTGAAACTCTCATAAGAGCAGATACACTACAAAAAAAATTGGTGTTTAGCCACAGTTATACCAACTGTGGCTAAATAAAGCGTGGCAAATACATTAACCATGGTTTTTAGGACATTAGCCATACTTTTTATGACTGTGGAAATATTTTGTTACCTATGGTTTACAACTGTGGTTAATTAAGTAATCACCGTGACTAATTTTAATTAAAATATATTCTATAAAATACTTTTTGCTACGGTTAAACCGTGGCTAATGTGACAAGAGTTTTATATTCATAAACATGATTTGCAACGGTTAAACCGTGGCTAATTTTTTTTTAAGATACTTGATTCTTCCCAATCGTATCACAAAAGAAGACCTATTCAATCACGTAATACTAAGTCTCAATCAAGTAAAACATTCAAATCACTAGTTAATAAAGAAGATTGGACAAAAGGTTTTGAATATTTGTCAAAACTAAACTATACCTTTCATGTTCACAACTTCACGAACCAATCCTACTCAAAATGTAGACCCTAACTAGCATCATCACTATTTTAAATCATACACTTCGTGTTCACAACTTCACTTAACTACAAATCCTACTCAAAAAGTAGACTCTATTATTATTACTACATTTAATTACATAAACTTAAGAACTTGAAACATTATTAAAAGGTAAGTCAGAACCAAATCTATCTTGCAAGAAATTTAAGATGTTACTCAATTGTGCTTTGGTCTCATCATATCCACTTAACTTATCTTGCAAGGTCTCCACTTGCTTCTCTAAGTCTTCAACACGTTGTTGAGATGCATTGTTTCTTGATGCTCTTATATTGCGTTGTGTGGGCATATAAAAAATATTAATAGGGCAAACATCATGTCCTAGGCCACGCACACGACCATAGTGTTCAACTCCAAAGACTTTTCCAATTGCATCATTTGGGTGAGCTAAAATCATTGAAGGAACACCTGAAAAAGCAACACATTCTTGATCTTAAGGTAGGTTCTCCAAAATTTTATCCTAAAAGTAAAGAAAAACTCATCATGTGTTATCATTTATTAACACATGATTGATAAAATCAATAAATAAAACCAATGACAATAGCAAATATCCCTGCAAGGCACCTCAGCAAATGATTTAATCTAAATTATTTTATTTACAACATGAATCTCAAAATTCTATCTAACACTGTTGACTCATGAGTTAAACATATGAAAGACAAAATTAACACTATGGACCAATATTAAAGCTTTACTGTAAAAATTACATCCTTGCAGACAGACTTGTGAATACAAAACAAGTTGAAGTATTTTCCTAGTTAGCCTTGATTTTCCTCAATTGAACATAATTGCTATCCTCATATGTATATTAATTATACATCATCTGTGAATTTATGACAGGTTCATAGAATAACTCATTTAGTGGGGAAATACCAGCCAGATTAGTATCTGGAAGAATCATTTTTGAGTAAGTATACTAAGCAACGGCACAATTTTTCTTATAAAATGTTAATGTAAGTGCAGATAATAAACACTTATTGATTTGACATTTGACTATAAAATCAGTATGAACAAGGATCTTTTCAACTAGTCTGGTTACTTGTACTCAAATTGAAGTAACGGCCATAGTTTTTTTTTTTTTTTTTTGCTTCCAGCTATAATGGTAATCCTGGACTACATAGAGGGAACTAGAAGCATTTTAAGTTGGTACTGGGAATTTCAATTGGAATACTTGCAATTCAAATCTAATACTGTTAAATTCTAACTTGACTAAAATAAAACTTTTCTAAACAAGAAGCCTTCTTGGTCCATTAGTAATATAGTATTTTACTAAAAGAAAAAATTTCAATTTCTATAGGTCTTGAATACTTACACACAGGATGCAATCCTAGTATCATTTACAGAGATGTAAAGACAAGTAATATTCTCCTAGACATTAACATGAGAGCGCAAATGTCAGATTTTAGACTATCTAGACATCAAGGGTAATCAACTCCTTAGGCACCATTATAGTAGATGAAACAATATTCCTCATTTTAATTTAACCAAGTACATAATAAGTCAATTTAACATCAAATCTAGCAAGAAGGTAGGCTTTCCAATATCAAAAGCAAACTTACAGCTATTATATTTGTTTCTTCATTCGCATAGCTTCTATCATTTTTTCAAAAATTTGAAATGACAACCTCACCTCGACACACAGGCCTTCCCAATTTTTTCTCCTACATTAGCATAATTAAGTCAATGAAATAATAGTAACATGTACTAAATATCATAGGTTCAATTAAGGTAAGTGCATGGTCACAATCTTTGAAAAATAATCCATTTATCTAAAACTTTATCCTACTTGTAGTAACATACCATTTCACAAGCTTTCCTAGCATTACTTTTACTCCTACCAGCATGAGAGACTTTAAGCTTCTTCCGATTCTTTGCATTTTGTGAGCATATCTTCTGTATTTGTTAATAGTTGTCAATGTATATAAAATTTAATTGCATAGATAAACTTAGTGATTAATTACAAAAAAAAAAATTACCTTAATCTTATCTTCATTATAATGATGCACAAAAGTTGACCACTCACCACTATCCACTCCAGGAGGGGGATTTGCAAGTAACTCTTCTTTAGGTTTATACAAGTAGAATTATTTACACCTTAACTTTTGTTTGTTAGCCTTCCATCTATCACCCAACTTTTCCATAACCCATTTTCATGCAACAAGATAATCAAAGAAGAAATTGCCCTTGAAAAAAAATGAAATGAGATTAGTTCTAAACAAGTAATGGATGCAATAAGAAAATGAGCAGCTAGAAGTCATGTGATTGTTACCTCTATCATTTTTCATAGTTGGTGTCTTTTGTCTTTGGGCATCCAATGCCAATCAACAATGTGTATAGGACAAAGATCTGGGTTTTGAGCAAGCAACCCTAAAAATCTAACTAACAAATTTGAACCATTGTCATTTCCTTGGCCATGACTGTTGAGCTCCATAATCACCTTTGAATTTTTTTTCCAAATGCCAAACTTGATTTGTAACCATTTTTCGGATTGTGATCTCATTAGTAGTAGTATCTATCAATGTATACATAAAGCACAATTAAAAACCTTAACTCTACTTAAAGAAAAATAAATATGATAATGATAATATATATTATTAACTAATCAAACTTATTACTTTCACCTATTATCTTCACAAGTAAAGGGCTTTCCTTCTATTGTGGTTGGGTTTAAGTGGTGGTAGAGAAAGAAGTTGATCCATCATGCAGCATTGAACTACCATCATTAGATCTAGAGATTGAGTCATCAAGACCAGCTTCAACAGGTTGTAAATCATCTTGGCTATTATGGTTTGGCTGTTGGATATCTAAGTCAATTACATGATTTTCATCTTCTCGTAGTTCTGCCAAAAATTCTTGATTTGAACTATTTTTTTGACCCATTTTAAATAAGAAATATGAATATAAACATTGAACAAGTATAGAAATATTGACAAAAAAAATAAAAAAAAATGTAAATGAACATTTATACCATGCATGCTAAAGAAAACCAACAAAATTTATAAACATTGAGCAAGTATAAAAATATTGACCAACAAAAAAAAAGTAAATGAACATTTATACCATGCATGCTAAAGAAAACCAACGAAATTTATGAGTAATATACATATGTTCAAACTTAACAACAAGCATTCAAAATTCAAAACTAATCAGACATCATTTCATCATCATCTCTGCTAAGATTATGATGATCTTCAAATAAATACTGATTTGGTTCTTGTTCATTGACATCATCCCTCACTAATAGTATTTGATCAATGTTTTCTAAGTGTTGATCAGGAAATGGTATGTCCTGAATAGACTCCTCTGAATTCACCATGTTCAAATCTTCCATATCATATAAGTCTCTTGGTGTCATGTGACAAATAGAACTCCATCCTTCTTTAGCTGGATCATCCACATAAAATACCATTCGAGCTTCACTTGCAAGGACAAAAGGTTCATCTGTTTCTTGCGCACCTGTATATATCAGGAGGGAAAAATGTACATTTGTGATTTCAAATTCATCTATCTTGATTCCCCTATTTGGTATAGTATCGACCCAATCACATTTGAATAACACAATCCTTAATTGACCGTAGTATTCTAACTCTAATATATCAACCTATCTCCCATAATACATTACTTCACCCAAAGTTGGATTTCCATCCTTATGACTTGAATAACTCATAGTACTTGTAGAGTCAGCAACACCACTATTTTGTGTGTTTCATTCATTGCTCTCTCCCTTTTGTACGAAACTTAAACCTATGTATGTTGTAGACATCAAATCTTCTTGCAATAAAATTTGGCCCTTGGGCAAGTATTTCAATTTCAGGTGAGACATCCAAGTCATCTTTTTCTGTAACCTAATAAATTTTAAAATCAATTAGGATATACTGCTCAACAAATTAGAAAAATGAACTCAAGATTATACTCTTACATGATCTCTAAGCCACTCATGAAATTTTTTGTGCACATATTATTCCACCTCCTTGGATAGTATTCTTCTATGTCAATTCATTCTCTTAACTTCAGTTTTGAACTTCCTAATCAGTCAAACATTATCTATTAAATGTGTATTTAAGTAATTTACAATAAGGAAAGTTTTAGGAACAAGATTGTCTACTTATTCAACAAACTTGTCAAGTATTTTACAATTGAATAATACATAGCGATGTGCTTGTATCTTTTTTAATGGTTGTAAAGTAACCGTCTTCACTGCACCAATAGGCTTACCCAATGCTGGAAATTCAGATGATTAAATAGAAGAATCATTAGTAAAATTGATTCAATTGTCATCATCATTATGTCTAGGCCGATTAAACCTTGTTTCAATGTCTTACATGTATCTAAAGCAGAATGTTAGACACTATTCCAAGATAAATCTTTCTGATACACAACCTTCAGTGCTGCCTTATTACGAACATGTGATTTCAAATGGCCAAGAGTCCTATAATAACACATCATCATATGAATTCCACAATGAAACACATAAATAATGTTACGCCATAAGTAGAAAATAAACAAAATCTTATTTGACTGTACCTTTCAATTGGGTACATCCATTTGAAATGCACTAGACCAGCAAACATCGCTTCCTCAACAAGATGGATAACCAAATGAACCATAACAGTGAAAAAGGATGGAGGAAATATTATTTCCAGGTGACAAAGTGTTAATGCAATTCGATCGCGCACCTTTTCCAAATTGTTAACATTTAAAACTTTGCTTGACAATTCTCTAAAGTAGTTAGACAACTCAATCAACACTGAAGTCACTTCACGAGGAAGAGCTTTTCTAAAAGCTATTGGAAAAAGGTGCTCCATAAGAATGTGTGAATTATGACTTTTTAACCCAAAGATTTTATGCTTCTTACAATCAACACATCTTGAAATATTTGATGAGTAGCTATCAGGAACTACAATGCTTTTAAGAACCTTGAAAAATATGTTTTTCTTCTAATTGTTCATTGTAAAACATGCGGGAGAAAATTTAGAAGAATTAGGATAAGGGTGAAGTTCTTTCCTTAGTCCCATGGCTTCTAAATCTTTATGATCTTGAACGTTATCTTTTATCTTGCTCTTATTCATATTTCTCAAATTATCAAGCATTTTTATACATTATTCATTTAAGGCAAATCAGTTGTATGTTAATTAATTTATAATAATTTAATTAATTGATACTTATGAGTAATGTACTTGTAGGATATAGCATTTATCTCCAGTGGAAATAAAAAAATTGCAAACACGTAGGATCAATTAATCAGACCCAATAAATAGACCTACCCACTAGCAGATACAGATTCTCATTTGAATCAATAGGGCGATTCTCTCACATTATCATCAACAACAAAAAAATGCAACTTCTCATTATGAAAATAAAGCAATTTTGGTTCCAAAATGCCTGATAATAATTTTGTTTAGAAAAAAGAATACAAATACCTCTCTTGTCCAGTACTATATCTGTTGTGCAAAACACTCGACAATGTAAAGTGATTAATACCCACATCCATTAGTACTTGTTTAAACTACCTCAGAGGTTCCTCATCCCCACCCATTTGGGTATACACGTATATCACCCCACTGTAAGAAACAACATTCCTCTCAGGCATTTAATCAAATACTTTCTGAGTATAACTTATTTATCCACATTTTGACAAATTTTGGTTGCACAAAACCCCTAATACTATCCAACAAACACCCACTGGTTTAAGAAAAGAGAATATCAATTTACCACCAAATTTCTTTTCAAAAAACCCCATCAAAATTTGGGTTCACAAAAATCCTCAACAAAATAAAACAATGAACCTCAAAAAAATTTGGGAACTAAACAAAGAAGGAATGTGAGCTTCAAAGAAGGAAAACCTTAGCGAAGGCAAAGCCAGCGAAGAAGCGTTGAGGGGAAACCAAAAGCTAGGTGCAGTCAGAGCGGCAACGAAGCAATGGTGATGAGATCTGAGTGCAAGCGGTAGATCTACTAGGTCGCGGGTTGCAGGGCTAAGCTCGGTGGTCATGGGTGACCAATGATGGTCGTGGGGTCTAGTTTGTGGTGGATTTACTGGGTCGTAGGTTGTAGAGCTACTCGGTGGTGCGGTGGTTATGGTGGTCGAAATGGAGGAGCTTGACGACTGGACGGTGACGAGCTCGATGACGAAATGCGGCTGGACGATAGGAAAAGAGTGGGAAGAGAGAGATATGGGAAAAAAGTGGGAAATGGAAAAAAAAAGGGAGATAATTAATGCATGGTGCGCGCATTGATGGGCTTAATTTAGCCACGGTTGCTGAAATTGAGGCAAAAAAATCTTGGCTATACACCAATTTTTTTGTAGTGATATTACAACTTGAAGTCTAATGGATATCAAGGATTAACACTCTAAATAGCTCAATAACAAAGGGTTATTTGAGAAATGATCAAATTACAAATTTAATGCTCAAACCAAGTTAGCTCAGCTGTTTCATTAGAGTATTAATGACTCTAAGTGAAAATATTTATAGCCCATGATGAAATATAGTCGTTTAAAGGTGGTTGGGATTGCATTTAATGCAAGAATAGTCATTACAAACATGTTCTGATACACCATTAACCGATTAACACTAAGCAGTAATCGATTAAAGCTTGAAAAAAATGTTACTGGAAGCTATGTTAATAGATTAAAAGGAAGGGTTAATTGATTAAACTTGAAAGGGAATGATGAGACTTTTCGTGCAAGTATACACGTCGCTCAAGTAATAAAGTGAAGAGCAAGAATCGATCCCACGAGAACTAGAACTAATTTCCAACTAAGTACTAGTATAGAAAGCTTTACTAATATCCAAACAACGATAAATTGATGTGTAAGGAATAATAACTTAGAATAATCTAACTTAAAACAAGAAAATAAGCACGTAATAAAAGTAACCAATTAGCAAATTCCCACAATGGTGAAAACCTAGGATTGCAACCCTTCTTGATATTTCACTTGGTTTAAATTATACCCATTAGCCCACTCAATGTTACTTGAAGAATTAATCTAGAACTCTAGTGTAAACATATCCCTCTCCCGATGGCGATATATCCTTTCCCTCTTAATCAACACATAATATCCCTATTAGAGTCAATTAACAAAGAAGCATTATATCGAACAAGTTCTATGCAAGATTACACATGGTCCTAAGCATATCCCTATGTCTTAGAACAAAATCCCCCAAATTCAATCCTAGAGTTGGAAGTTCAAGTGTCACCCATTCTAGTTCTGGGTTCAATTTCCCTTTCCCAAGTTCAAATCAAATCCAAATATCTATCAATTGGTGGCCAATCAATCAATAGCATAAAGCATAAGAATGGATAAAAACTTATCATAACATTGAAATGGATAAACAAGCATTAAATAAACCAAGTTACATATCAATAGGAGTTACAATCCTAGAAACAAATTTAGCTCATGTTCAACATTTGGGGACAATCAATCAAACCAAATATTGCATCCATCAAAATCAAAACATAGAGAATGAGAAAACCACAAAAGGAACCCAAGAGAAATGATGAAGAAGATAAAGAACAAGTTAGCTCCAATGGTGGAATGCAAGTAAATCTTCAAGTATATCATTGTTTCCTAAACTCCAAATCAAGTTTTCCTAGGTTTCTCCAGGTGTTCTGCGGCTGCCAAGGCTCTGAGAATGTCCAGAGAGTGTTCAAGAATGAATCCCCCCACGAAATGGATGCCCTAGCTTATTAAAAACCCTCTTTTAGGAGCCAAAATGACATAGCAGGATTTTAACAGGATGCCGCGGCCTCCTGGAACTATGCCACGGCCTCCTATGACATGTGCCTCCAAACTGAGAAACTATGCCTTAGCATCCTGGAAGGATGCCTCGGCCTCCAGCGAAGATGCTTGCCAAACTAACATACTATGCTGAGGCATAGTTTAGGATGCCGAGGCATAGTTTGGACTTTCATTCAAACATTGTTTTCTTCATCAAAATGCAACCAATACTTGATTTCTTAGGTTCCTTATGTTGTTCCCTCAATTCAATTATCCTTCTTGAGCTTTCACACTCTTCATTTTCTCCAATTCTTCATGAACCATGGAATTCAACCACCTATCAAGCATGAAAATCAAGTGAGTACTCATTCCAAAAACATTTCATTAAAACTTGTTAATATTGATCAAAATAGTGCTCAGTAGGTTCCAACTCCACTATAACTCCTACAATTAACTTCAAGCTCAATATATCAAGAAAATACGAGAAAACTAGCACAAATTAACGTAAAATGGTGATCATTTGACTCTACTTTTGTAGAGTTATCAGGGAGCTACTAAACAACCCTTTAATCGATTAAGGCAAGTTATTAATCAATTAACACATGCTCTAGAATTCAAAATACAAATCACGGACAACTTCAACTGATTAGCATATGATGTTAATTGATTAATATATAGTGTTAATCGATTAAAGCATGAAGAAAAATAGATTTTGATGCCTTTAATAGATTGAAGCTCCATATTAATTGATTAAAAACAAAGAAGTTAAAACTTAAAAACACTTGGAGCCATTTTTAAACATATTAGGAGATACCAACCACTAAATTAAGAAAGATAAGGGCTATGTAAAAATATTTTTAAGATATTGGAGACTTTGAGCTTGAGTGTGTTAATCCTAATACCTTCACATGAGATCTAAGTCATATTAGACTAAGCTTTGAAGAACTTAGACTTGATCTTTGTGTTTGTCAACAATTCCAAAATTGTTTGTTGTCATCAAAAGTCATTGGGCTATGTTGATGTGCACTCTCACTTACATTCTCCCCTTTTTTTATGATGACAAACAATTCATTGAATGAGTTAGTTCATAATTAGAATTCATTAAGGATTAGAAAACTTACTCCCCCTCAAACATTTAGAGGAACTTGGTAAGATAAATCAGAGATAACGCAGCTCCCCCTTAATTTTGGAGTGGAAGCTTTTCCAGTTTTGGTATTTCACACTATTTTCTCAACATCCATTCAATATCATGATTTTCTCCCATTTTGTTATGATCAAAAGAGATATTCTAAGGGCAAAGATACAAACATAGCATAAAAGACATGAATAAATATAAAGCATGTTAAGCATTAGTCCAATAAAAAGAAAAACACCATAGACTAAGTCAAGATAAATAACTAACAACATTAGTCCAAAAGATAAACAACTAACATAGAAACATAATTAAGTCAAGATAAGTCAACGATAAGCAATTCCAAGACTAAGCCCCCATCTTCTTCAAGTCCTGCAGTCGGTGGGAGACGATCCTCAATAACCTAAAGCTGATTGTTTATATTGATCATGCTAGTGTGCATCTCCATAACCTGAGTTTTTGTGTTTCTCATATTGATGTGCATCTCTCCAAGTTGAGTAGAGAGGCTTCCTTATCGAGTTTGTAAACCTTTGATATTAGTGAGAATTTAGGCTAACATTCCTTGCATATCCTCATTAGGTAGAGGCACATTCATTAGTTATTCTTTGTCCAAATGCACTTCAACGGTTGGTACACCTCTTGTGTAGAGTCATACAACATTTTGATTTTTAATAAACATCTTGTGCACATTTTCTTGGTCAAAGCGATTAGTGTTGGAAAGCACCACTTCCCCTTCATAAGCAAGAGGCACATCAAGTCGCTCTGCAAAGTATGAGATGAAAATGGCAATATGGAAAAGAAGTTAGTTGTCTATTTTTTACATCCAACAAATGATGCATGATCAAGAAAGCCAATTGATGTGAATCCTATGCTTTATAACTCACAATAAAAAGATGTCTTGTTCTAAGATATAGGCATAATTTTCGGGTCTAGGAAGCAGAATATGAACTAGCACAAAGTATAATAATATGGCTCCCACATTCAACTTGCCAACTAACAAAGAACCACTTTGTGGAACAACTTGACCTTTCCAAAGCAATTCTCTAACAGCATCTCGTCTTTCAAAATTTTCGCAATCTTTAATATCATCATCAAGATTGATTTTCTCACCCTCATACTTGAGTCCAATTAGATTAAACCAGTCAGCAGGTCAAATGACCACTCTTTACCTTGCAATTCCAGAAACTAAGCCCTCATTTACTATCCTCAAATTGCAATATATTACTTTCACATAATGGATTATAAATGAGAGAGGTAAAAGCTCTTACCCCTTGGTGATTTGATAAAGACATAAACTCAAAACCTTCAGCATCAAAGAATAGGTAATGCAAGTACTTTGGTTCTACCAAAAATCTTCCTTGAAACTTGCCGAAGAACTATGCTATTTGCTTCTCAGAACTAAAGAATCTCCTATAATCCAAGCAATCTGAGAGGTGAGGTGTGGCATTAGAGGGTGGAGGATTGGGTCTTATATCTCTAGGAGTAGTTTTGGTTCTCAACCTCTTGGGTTGTCTTGAAGATCTTGCCATGGTAATGATGGAGGTGAGAAAAAGTTAAGTTTTAGAGAGAGAAAATGAGTTTGTGTGGAAGATGGTGATTTTGGTAAAATGGGAACAAACTAATTAGTGGAAAGTGGCTAGAAATGAAGAGAAAAATGGTTTGAATGGTGAGATTTAGGAAGATTTGGAGTAGGTGTTGGTGTTTGAGGGTGTGGGTGTGAGTGTGGTAGGTTGGAGAAGAAAATGAAGAAGAAGGAGATAATGAAAAGGAAGGTGGCATCGAAATGGGCAAGAAGAGAACACTAGGAGCATTTTATAAGATATTTTAATCGATTAGAGATGTGGCCTAATCGATTAAAACGTGAAAGTTTCACGAGGCAAGCTACTGACTTTGTCCTTTAATCGATTAAATCTCACTTTTAATCAATTAAAGTGAGAAAAGAAAGCTTTTGGCTTACTGGACATGACTCTAATCAATTATAGCCCATTATAATCGATTATGTTGCATCTTGCTAAACTTATGGCATTCTGACTTGATATTTAATCAATTAGGTTCCAACTTTAATCAATTAAAGCTTATAAAATTCCAATCTACAACTACTGGCTTCCAAAAATAATCAATTGCAAATCCCTTTTAATCGATTAAGCCTTGTAAAAAATAAAAACTCAGCAACTGACTTACCAATTAATCGATTAAAAATTGCCTTTAATTGATTAGACCACTTAAAAAAAACACAAGTTCTGCATATTTTACTGTATAAAGGCTTGAAAAACATATTGGGGGACTTAGTCAAGGATTAAGCACCTACAAAACAAATTTGAGGAAAACTCCAACGCTTAAGTCGTAATAGATTAAATGAAAATAAATAATAAATGACAAGACAAAAATGCATCAAACACAAGCATTCATATAAATGCATGATTGATTAGTTATTCCAAGCTCTCCTCTTATATAAATGAAACTTTCTTTAGTCAAAGGTTTTGTAAATATATTAGTTAATTGTTTTGATGTTTCAACAAACTTAAGCATACAATTTCCTTTTTGCACATGATCTCTTATAAAGTGGTGCCTTATTTCTATATATTTAGTCCTTGAGTGCAAGATGAGATATTTTGTTATATTGATAGCACTAGTGTTATCACATCTTATAGGGATGTGATCAAGATGGAGTCCATAGTCCAAAATTTATTGCTTCATCCAAAGAATTTGAGTACAACAACTTTCGGTTGTAATATACTCAGCTTCAGCCTTAGACAATATCACACTATTTTGTTTCTTGCTATGTCAAGAAACTAAAGAGTTTCCAAGCAAGTGGCATGTCTCACTAGTACTATTTCTATCCATTTTGCATCTCACAAAATTAGAATCAAAATAACTAACTAAACCATATGAGGTACCTTTGGGATACCACAAACACATTTGTGTTCTGCCTACAAGATATTTCATGATTCTTTTTATAGCACTTAGGTGTGATTCCTGAGGGTTAGCTTGATAACTTGCACACATGCATACACTAAACATTTTATTATGCCTACTTGCGATAAGATAAAGGAGTGAATCAATTATACCTCTATATTCAGTAATTTCTATGGGTTTACCTCCTTCATCTTTGTCGAAATAGCAAGAGGTGTTCATTGGGGTTACCATTTCCTTTGCATTTTCCATTCTAAATCTCTTGAGCAACTCTTTGCAATATTTGGTTTGACTTATGAAAGTCTCATCCTTTGCTTGATTTGAAGTACAAAGAAGAAGTTAAGTTCACCCATCATTGACATCTCAAATTCACTTTGCATTAAACTAGCAAACTCCTTACATAAAGATTCATTAGTAGCACCAAATATAATATCATCAAGATAGATTTTCTTAAGGAAAATATCATACTTTTGGTTTTTTTATGAAGAGTTTCAACCTTGCCTCTAGAAAAATATTTTTCTAAAAGGAACTTGGTCAACGTTTCATTCTAAGATCTAGAAGCTTGTTTTAACCAATACAAGGTTGTTTTCAATTTAAAAACATAGTTGGACAGCTCAAAATTTTCAAAACCAGGAGGTTGTTCCACATACATTTCTTCTTGAATAAAACCATATAAAAAGGTACTCTTTACATCCATTTGGTAAATCTTGAAATCCAGATAGATGCAAATACAAGTAGCATTTTAATAGCTTCTAATCTAGCAACGGGAGCATAAGTTTCTTCATAATCAATTCCTTCTTTTTGATTATAACCTTTAGCAACAAGTCTAGCTTTACTTTTTATTATTACTATTGTTTCATCAAGTTTGTTCCTAAAAACTCATTTAATGTCAATTATTGGATGATCATTGGGTCTTGGAACAAGTTTCCATACTTGATTCATTTCACATTAGTTTAATTCTTCTTGCATATCCAAGATCCAATGTTCATCAACAATAGCCTCATCTAGGTCTTTAGGTTCAATTTGAGAAACAAATGCCATGTGATTACATGCATCTCTAAGAGAGTTTTGAATTGTTACCCCTTTTGATACATCACTAATTACTTTGTCAAGATGATGATAGCTTGATGTCCTCCATTCCTTGGGAAGATCCATGACTTGTGATTCCTCTTATTTTGGGGGTTCAACTTGACTTTCTTCTTGCTTCTTTGCTTCTTTCTCCTTGTCATCCAGGTGAGTTTTAGCCAAAATTTATGCAACATCATCAACAAATTCCTTTCATAGTCTAATGGGATTAGTCTCATCAAAAGCAACATATATAGACTCTTTTATGGTCATGGTTCTTTTGTTATAAACTCTAAAAGCTTTACAATGACTAGAATAGCCAAGAAATATACCTTGCATCAAATTTTTCTAAGTTATCATTTCCATTATTTAAAACAAAATATTTGCATCCAAAGACATGAAGGTGAGAGATATTTGGTTTCCTTCCTTTGTATAATTTATAGGAGGTTTTCTTTAAAATCGACCTTATTCGGGCCCTATTCAATACATAACAAGCGGTACTTACCACATTCGCCCAAAAATACTTAGGAATGTTAGATTCAATGAGCATAGTTCTTCACATTTCTTCCAAATATTTATTTTTCTTCTCTACAACTCTATTTTGTTGAGGAGTTTTAGAGGCTAAAAAATTATACTCGGTGTTATTTTCATTACAAAATGTTTCAAATTATTGATTTTCAAATTCTCCACCATGATCACTTCTAATAGATGCAATGTTAGAACTCTTTTTATTTTGAATAACTTTGGCAACTTTTTTAAAAGGTTGAAAATCATCATTATTATGTGATAAAAATAATGTCCATGTGAACCTAGAATAATAATCCATAATCATAAGTGCATAGTAATTCCCACTAAAGCTCATAGTTCTTGAGGGTCCAAAAAGATCTATGTGCAAAGGTTGTAAAGGTCTAGAGGTAGAAACAACATTTTTAACTTTAAAAAAGACTTTTACTTTTGACATGCATCACATAACTTAGATTTTTCAAATTTCAGCTTAGGTAGTCCGATTACTAACTCTTTAGAGACTAACTTATTTAAGTGATCCATGTGAATGCAAGCAATTCTTCTATACCAAAGCCATGAATCATCTTCTTTTCTCACAAGACATTTTGTAACATTTGAGGATATATAATCAAGACTAATCATATATATGTTATTCACTCTATGACTAACAAACTTAACTTGCTTGTCATCTATTCCTTCAATTAGGCAACAATTTGAATTAAATATGACTTTATTCTGTTAGCCATGGCAACCATCATCCAAGAGGGAGGGTGAATTAAGTAATTACAAATTTTTAAAAACACCATTAAGAAATTAAGTATTTTGAAGCACTCAATTAATAAATGTAGCCGAACATGCACAAATTATGTTAAAGAGATTATGCCTCCTATTTTGGCTAAGAATCCTTTAGAGAGTATACATTCACATAGTGAGTTGGAGGCTTTTGACTCGAGAAGTGATGTAGTTAGAGTTAATGAAATCTTTAGTTGTTCTCCATTTCTTGAAGTTACCCTGTGGGTAGTGAGGTATGAGCATTTACCTCCTTGAGTTGATTTGGATTAAATAGCTCTAATTGTAGGTAGAATTTTCTTTTAACTCTTTAGATAGTTTTATTTTATTGTTTGAATTGGTTTAAGTAGCTCCTAGAGTTCGGAGCCTTTATATGAAGATATAAATAGTGTTGGCCAATAAATAAATAAATAATTAAAAAAAGTTTTAGATTGTTTTGGTTTTTACTTCTTTATTTGTCTCATTTTATTTGTTTTTGTTATTTTTATTGTTAGTTTTCATATGCTACTCATTTGTTTTGAAAAGGATATTGTGATTTTTCAAATTTTGTTGCGGAGCTGATTCATGTGCTTCTCTTTGCCTGACATTGTATCACTTATCCTCAAGTTGTGTTATTCTTTTCTTTAACCCCTTTATTTATTTGTCTTTCACATCAAGGACAATGTGTAATTTAAGTGTGGGGGTGCGAAAAAAAATGAGAAAATATTGAATGATTTTTTTTTAGAGATTTGGTGGTCTAATTGTGCATGATTATCTTGTTTGTATATAAATTAAAGTTTGTGCAGCCTATATGCATTTAAGGTTAACTTTTAGTCTTAATAGGTTAGTAGTCAAAGCTTATGCAGCCATATTCCAATTCACCTTGAACTATAGGCATAAGATAGATTCTTAAGTATTTTGGCTATTTGAGTTGTGCATAGATGAAAGTCTTTTTTTTTTTTTGTCAATTACTTGATGGATTGCCTTAAAAAAATTTTGTCTCCTTCTTGCATGTGAAAAACAAAATTAAAATTTGAATGTGTTGAATACTTCTAAGGCTCTAAGTACCAATGTTTAGGTTATTTTTAATTTCTATATATTATGCCTACACTTGGATTTGTACTTATGGTGCTTCTATACCATTGGATGGCTTGGGTTAGTAGATCTGAGGGGTACCGTATCACCTAATGCCTTGGGCTAACTGGGTTGGTGGCATGAATTTGAGTTAATTGATAAATAAGATTGATTCTTAGTGTTGTCATTAGAAGAGTGATGAAGTCCTATGCCTATGTTTTTGTTGATGTGAAGATAATGCTTAACTTGCTTAAGTTTTGATTCTTAACCTATGAGACTGAAGTTGCCTAAAAATGTGTAATAGTATTGATCTTAAATTCTGAGTTAAAATGATTTAGGATAAATTTATGCATGAGATTCATTCTTTTCTCTTTAATGAATTAGTACTTAGATATAATTTTCTTTGCTCAAGGACTAGCAAAGTTTTGGTGTGGCAATGTTGATAATAGCCTAACAATATATATTTTTTATATTAAAACTAGGCTTTATTACATGCTAATACAAGTAATTTGAGTAATTTTATGATATTATTGATAGTTCATTTAAAATGATTAGATTATTAAATAAGTAAGACAATTGTGGTTTTACGCTAATGTTTGTTTGTTTTCTAGCTTAAGAAACACACATCAAGGAAAGATTCAGCCAATTGCAAAGCACCAAGATTATAAAGAATAGCTACATGATGGTTTGGTATGTAGAAATAAGTTTGTCTCGATGGTTTAATATGTTAAGTTTTGATGATGATAAATACAAAATAAAAAGAATAATGTTTATGCTACATAGATATGTTTAATAGATTATATTGGATCATGCATGATCATGTATTCCACCTTGTTATATTTCATATATGAATCATGCATATTTTTTATAGCATCTTTTATAGGATATATCCAATAATATGTTATATGAGTGATATTAAATTAATATTGATTTGACTCTATTTAAATAAAAATGTGCAAAATGTTCTTTTATTGCAATCTATATAGCGCATATCTATTAGTAATTGATAAATGTCTTATTTGGATGTGTTTATGAAAGTCTTATATAAACATGTTAGACTAACTAGAGTTATACATTTATAAATCATTCATATAAAGATATTGAATTATGAATTTGAACTAACTATGTTTGTTTAAGTAAGCAATACTTTGTAGGATAATCCAAGTACCAAGAAAGTAAAAAATCACAATTATGCTGAATTCAAGAAAAATGAGAATGATAAGATGTTCCAAATATTTGCAAGATTTGAAGAGAAGAAATTTTTGGAAGTTTGGATTATATCAAGAAACCTAAGGATTAGAATTGATATATTTTTCTTTTAGGCTTTCTCTTATGTAAAGATAGAAGTTTTACAAGAAAATAGCTCAAATATATTTTTAAATCTTTACAAATGGTTCTCACATGCTAAAAAGTCTAACAAACATGTTTTGAAAAGTTAGTCATTGTGGTAGTTAAAAATTATGAAAAATAGTCAAGTTTGAATTTTGAAAAGCTAACATTTGGTTACTCTTTTGATCATGACTTTCAAAATACTTTGATTTTTGTTCTAGAACTTATTTCATATGAAAATAGACTCAAATATATTTCCAATGAGTGGTCATTTTCTTAAAACAAATGAGAAATAAAGAAGTTATTACTATTTAAAGTCAGATTTCAAAACTATAGTGACTTATTCGAATAAAGGATTTGTTATTGAAATAAAACACGCCTAGAAACGTTCCCAACGGCTATAAACAGCTAGTTTTCATAAGAAATCAATTTTAAACACTACCAAAGACTATTTTATCACTTGGGCTCTATATATAAGTGTAAGTTGAAACTTTTACAACTCTAGAACACTTGATTTGATCATTGAATAATCAAAATCATATTTTGAGCTCTTTATTAAAAAATCATTCTATTAATTTTTTCTTCAAGTTGTATATCTACTCTTGTGAGAGTTTCTAATTTTTATCTTAAAATCATTGTAAGAGGGTGAGGTATCCCTCAACATAGAAAAGGGTGAGGCATCCCTTGTTGTGAGGCTCAAACACAAAGGTTGAGGTATCCCAAAGGTGTTATGAGTACTCTTGAATGTAAAAGTTTTTCAAGCACCTGTGAAACTTGAAAATTTGGAGGCTCTAGCACAAGGGTGAGGTATCTCAAAATGTGAGGAGTGTTCTTACTTATATAAAGGTTTTCTTAGCACCTGTAAAGTTTAGGAGATAGTGAAGAAAATCTCAAGTTAAGCTTGGGGGCTGGATGTAGGTCACAAGTGGTTAATGACTGAACTAGGATAAATTTTTGAGTTTGATTCTCTCTTCCCTACACTCTTTAATTTTAATATTTGGTGCAACATATTTATTTATTGTATATATTGTCATCTTGATGTTTTATTTTTAAGAACTTGATATTTAACTTATTTGCTTGATTTATCCTATAATTCAAGTTGTATTTAAGTAATTTATAATAGTTGTATCTTTATTAGACTTATTTCACTATATGTGTTGATTGAGTATATCAAAATGTATAATTTTTTAAAATTATTTTAAAAATTTGTAATTACTCAATTCATTTTTTCTTAAATGTTGGTTGTCATGACTAATATGATATTTATAGGATAATTTTTCTACACCGTTTGGTTCAATCACAATGCAAGATTCAAGGAAGAATTTTGATAGTCAAAATAACAAATGAAAGTTAGGTGCTAATTGCTTGGTAAGACACATTGTCAAACAAGCCGTCCAATATTGAAGACACATGGTTTTATGGGCTTGAGCTAAATATATTAGAGAGGCCCACGAAGCTGGTGCAACTTTGTGGCCTAATTGTTGTGTCAGAGGAGGCTGCATAATATTATAAAAGATGGGCAGCACAGAGAGAAAGAGAGGAGGAGACAACGTAGAGCAGCGCCGCATTGCAAGAGGAGGTGAGATTGAAAAGTGAGAAAAGCACAGAGAGGAAGAAAAAGGAGAACGTTCAACGACAAAGCAGTACAACACTATTTTTTTTTATTTATGAATTTTTCTCCTCTTTTTGTGTTTGATATTTTTATTATGTGTAACTAATTTTATTGTTTAAGATTAAGATAAAATTCTAATATTTATTTTAAATTATTTAACTTTGTTTATGATTTTTTTGTTCTATAATTATATAATATTAATAATTATTGATCTTTAATTAATATTTAGTTTAATTTTTATTAATTTTCTTGTAGTATTATAAAAGAATAAAACTTATATGCATTTCTTCATATTTATTAATGTGTTCATTTAATATTCTCTTCTCTTATTCTCTTTTTTAAAAAATTAAATACATATTATAACTTAATTGATAAAATAAATATAATAAATATAAAAAAATAGACTTAAATTTTGTCCTTATAAAATTACTTCATCGGAGAGAATTTTCCCTTCTATTTCCTTTGAAATTATGGTTCATTTACCTATTCATCTAACTCATGAGGTGAGATTCAATTTTGGTGGATGTATGCACCTGAGAGATACATGGGTAGATTAAAATCTTATGTTCACAACAAAAATCGTCTAGAAGGTTCTATTGTTGAGGATACTTGGCTAAAGAGTGTCTTACATTTTTTTCTAGATATTTTCTTGACGGTATGGATACAAGTAGAGGTGAAAATAGGTCAAGTTGTCATCGGATCTATATCCGACCCTTGAATCTAACTTATCCTTTTAGGTCAAAGTTTTTTTAAAAATCTTTTTAACTAAAAAGGTCATGTCTCTGGTCATTCAATAGACCTTTTAATTTATAATTATCGGCTTAATTTAATTATATATAATATAATATATATTATTATAATAATTATAATTATAATTATAATTATTATAATGATTATAAATTATAATTATTAATTTATTATAATATATTAATATATTTTTTAATTAAATTTTAATAAAAGTCATAACTAAAACTTAAGTTTGTAAATTAGAATAGAAATAACATATTTATTAATATATTTAATGTAAGATATTTGTTAAAATTAAAATAATAAGTTAATACTCACCCCCTACTTTTATATATGTTCACTACTTTCTTGCTCTGATCTTTGGTTGATGTGAGACTTAAAAGACTAGAGTAAAAAAGTGAATAACTTGATATATCTCCAAGTTTCACATCGACCAAAGACTGAAGTAAGAAAGTAATGAGCATCTATAAAATTAGAAGGTGAGTGTTAGATTATAACAAAGGCTTATTGGCTTTGAGTAGGCCCGTTGGCTTATTTCAAGGCTTAGGTCCTGTTAGCCTATGTAAAGACATATGACTTATTTAAAGGCAGGTCTGTTAGCCAATGTAAGGTATGTTGACCTATTTAAATGTAGGTTTGTTAGCTTATGTAAATGCATGTTGGCCTATTTAAAGGTCAACCTATTAGCTTATTTAAATGTCTCATTGCAAAGTAGACCTTTAAATAGGCTTGAAGGTCAGGACAGCCTTTTAAAAAGATCAGACCAGGCCTTAAAAATCGATTTATTACAGGCTCACAAACCAAACTCAAGCTTTATAATTGAAATATAGGTCAGACTTGTTTAAGGCAAAGCCTAACTTAGCCTAACCTGTTTCCACCCCTAGACACAAGATTAACTCAAACAACACGAAATGATGATACATCATATGATGCTGAAGCTCCTAATTTTTTTTCAAACATGGGTGGTGCAATATTTTCTTTGGTTTTAAAGTTGAAGAACATATCATATATATTGATCAACTGTGATGGAGTTCAAAGATACATTAAGTTTGAAAACCCTATTTTGATTGAGTTATTTTTTATTTTTGTTTTGAAAGAAATTAAAAAATAAAGAATAATTGAAATTTTGAAAATTTGAGAAAATTTGAAAATTGAAAATATATGAGAGAAAATTGAAAAAAAAATCAATTCTCAAATTAAGTGTCTAAGCTTAATTTAATTTTCTTAAACCATTTTTTTATTAGCCTAAAATAAAGGTGTCCAAATTCATGGAACCATGCTTTTTAATGTGTTTTTTTTTTCAAAAAAAATTAATGAAGGGTGGCAATTAGTGAGATATAATTGATAAATTTGAAGACATCGTTGAGAATAAAAAGAGTTAATTTGTTTATATGTCCATGAAGGTTTTGACCCCTATATAAACAAAATGAACACACTTGGAAAAGAAGAGGATAGAAATGTAGAAAAATTGAGACACAAAAGGGGCTGGACGAGACACAGACAAGAGGGCAACTGCATTACTCACATACACATAGAGGGAGAAAAGAAACTAGGAGAACTATGAAGGAGGGGTAGCTAAGGCTAGCAAAAGATGTGTGTTTGAGACACATAATTTTTGAGCATTTGAGGCAGATAGGAAGCAGCGAGTGCGAGAGTTAATCTAGACTTTTTGTTTGCACAATGAGGAGGTATGAGTCCTACCTCTTGTTTTTGTTTGTTGATTTAGGTTATATCTTAGATTAATAGTTGAATTGGTTGATGAAAATGAAATCTTCCGTAGTATGATGGTAGCGATGGTGGTGGGAGAGTAGGTATCTGCAAAAGGTACTCTGACATTTAAGTTAGTTCATGTACAAAGTGACAAGTGTTTGAAATTAAATGCATACCTTTGAGACCTTACAGGGTATTAATAGGAGCGTCTTGGAGTGATAAGAATCATAATTTAATATAAATTGAATGCTATTATTTAGAGTCAGAATCCATAAAATTGCTATCTTTTATAACTAATTCTTTATTTACATGAGATGTAATTGTTGAATTTTTTAATTCAAATGTATATGTTATGTGGATTAACATTAATCAATAATTAAAATATTATTTAAATCATTAATATATATTAATTATGGAATTATGATTTATAATATAGCACTTGGTCAATTTGTGAATATTGTAATTGAGCTTTTAGTATGAGTGACCCGTGATGGGTTCGGCTATTCATTCCGTAGCCAGTTGAGAGATCCATTCTCTCATTTGGTAAGAATATAAACTGACTTCCTCATTAAACAATTTACAACATGTACAGAAAACTTACCAGGTAGAGGGCAATTTTTCTCTCACATGCGTTTTCATTATTGACCCCTTCATTAAACAACAATGGATTGCGGAATCATGTCAAGTACACATTCTTGATCTATTTCTTGAATATAATGTGTTTAACATGCTATAATCTTGTATCTATAATTGATCTAGGTTTATAGAATTGATATAAAATCCTTCAATTGGTATCAAAGCCTAGTTAGATACAGATTATGACTATTATATTTTCTTTTTCCATAATTAAATCAGAAATTCGTATACCCTAATTTATGAACCCTAATTTCGATTGGGTCTTTTTTTTTTACCGAATTGATGAAATTAGTTTAGGAGTTTTTCTTCTCAGTGAATGTTGATTCATATACCAAAATATGAATGTCGACTGAGTTTTCCACTCCTGTCCAATTTTTGATACAGTTCCACCACCAATTGATCTCCATTGAATGCTTTAATTTATCAACGTGTTTTTTATTTAGTTAAATTTCTCTGTGTTTAAATTAAAAAGTTTGAGGCAGCTGATTTCAATAATAATAGTGCAATGGTAGAGAGACCAAAATGATTATATAATAATTATATCTTGATACTGTAAGCATACAGTTTTGGTCATGTTTAATGTTCATATATTCCATGGATCTGGACTCTGAAAAAAAAATTTGTTTGTAGAAATAGTGCGACGTCAAGATACAAACGAGTCATTGTTATTTAATATTTTAACATTTTGGAATTTTATCAAAAATTTTTAGACATCTGTAAATATTTTATATTAATTTATCTGAGAATAATTTGTAATTTTAAATATTGTACTCTCAGATTTTGGACATGAAATTTTTTGTGACTGTTCTTTACTCTCCTAATGGCTCTTTGGTATATGATACTCTCCCTGTTAATGTGTTGTAATCGTGGAATTATTTTTGGGTATATATGTGAATTGAATTTTTTATATATACATAATATGAGTTTATCATATTCTATTAAGCATAATTATTGATAATTTGTATAACTGTGAGCTCACCTATCGTGGGTACAATTGTACAAATTTTGTGACTTGAATGATTAAATTTTTTTAATCATAATTTTTTATTGCATTAATAGTAATTACACCCTATCGGTGTGTTGTTATTAATGTAATTTGTTATTGTACAATGTGCTGTTAGATTTATGCTATGTCAATTATCTTTTGAGTATCCTATCGGTATTAGAAATTTTGGTGATATAAGATTTGTGCATTTTATTATTATATTTCTTATTTATTATGATTCAAAACCCTTAGGCGGGACCATGATAAGTAAGAAATTTTTCTAAAAGGGCTTGTTTGGCTGTGCATATGGAACCATTTAATTCTCTTGTTGCATGATAAGATTGTGCATATTAAATGTTTCCTTTTGTTGTTTTCATGCCAACCTCTTTGCCCATGCAATTGACTTCTGTCAAGAATTTGAATAGGACTAACTTTTGTGTTTGGATGCATACCTTTGAAGACTTGTTTTGATGATAACAAACACGAAGTATAAATGAAGATGATAAATAGACCAAGTCCAAGTTTATATTTGATTAGCATTAGGACTTAGGATCTATTGTACCTGAGCTTACATTGATATCTTTTTATTTTTGAAAGATGCTTCTCGATAAAACTTGGTTTTGAACTTAGTGTCTTTGAAAACATCCTTTTCAAACCCTTTTTGAATGAGTTATTCGAATGAGCTTAGCCTATTCGAATAAACATCCCCACGTGGTTTGTTTTCTAAAGGTGTTATTCGAATAACTACCCATTATTCGAATAACTATGATTTTCCGAGGAATTCTGTTTTTAAGTAGCTATTCGAATAAACTATCCTTTATTCAAATAATTGAGGTTTTTCGAATATGTGTTTTAAGTGAGTAATTCGAATAACTCATATGTTATTCGAATAAATCTTTTTTAATAAATCGAAGTCTCTCAAGATTGATTTTTAAACTATGTTATTCGAATAAATAAGCTATTATTCAAATAACCCCTTATTTTTAGAACTCTGGTTTTAATGAGTTATTCGAATAACATATTGGTTATTCGAATAACCCATTTCAAATGAGTTTTTAAATTGGTTTCAGAATGTTGTTATTCGAATAACCTGTTTTGTTATTCGAATAAACACGTTTGAATACGCAATCGATATGAAAACTTTCATACGCTTTGAATTCCTTTAATTTGTTTTAAATGCTATTAATTATACCTAAAGGTTACAAAGGCAAGTGTTTTCCCTATAAATAGCAAGCTTGGGTCACGAATTTCTTTGCCCATAACTCTGAATTATTTTCTGAAAGCTATAATCTATGAAAACTATTTTTCTACGCTCTTTTTGCTTAAAAACTTTGAGATATTTACATGAGAGCTCCATTAGCACTTCAATTTGTATTACTTACTCTAGCTGTGTTTCTCTTCATCTATATTCGATATTCTCAGATCGAGGGTGAGGTATCCTCAAGGCCAGACTTTAGCACAAGGGTAGAGTGTCCCGTGTGTGAAAAGTGCTCTATTTTTGTAACGGTAGCAAGCACCTATTGAAGCTTGTATACTTAGTGAAAAATCTCGCAGGATCGGACGTAGACCACAAGTGGGTTAGTGGTCGAACCAGGATAAATACTATGCCTGCTTCTCTGTTCCCTAATCTCTTTATTTTATGCAATTTAATTTACTGCACATTTATTTTTCGTTGCTCTTTATTGTCTCTTATTTTCTTCTCGTTCCTTCCTGTGCATTTATTTATTAAGCTTTTAATATTTGTCTTATTTAAAAAGAGGTTTTAAAAAGTTTTATACTCAATTCACCCCCTCTTGAGTCTTGGAAGCCACTTGGTAACAAGTGGTATTAAAGCTAGACTTGTATAAAGAGCTTAGCAACTTCAAGAGAACATGGCTTCTTCAAATGGTTTTTCGTGGGCTAGGATCCTCCATAAACCGACCACCCTTTTTCAATGGGGATGGTTACGCATATTGGAAGGAAAATGAAAATCTTCATCGAAGCTATTGATCTAGATGTTTGGGATGTCTTAGTCAAAACGGCGCTTTTATACCCACAGAGGTCGATGGCGTAAGGACCGAAACACCACGAAATAAATGGTCTCGATGAAGACAAAAGAAAAGTTCAATTTAATTTAAAAGCCAAAAATATTATCACTTGATTGCTTTGGGATATGATGAGTTTTTAGAATTTCAAATTGTAAAATAAAGAAATGTGGACACTTTGCAAGTTACCCATGAGGGTACTAGTGAAGTTAAGAGGTCGAGAATCAATTCTCTAACTCGTGAATATGAACTATTCAGAATGAACCAAGGAGAAAGCATTCAGGAAATACAAAAGAGGTTCACTCACATAGTTAATCATCTTGCATCTTTAGGCAAAAGTTTTTCTAACGAAGATTTGATTAACAAAGTTTTGAGATGTTTTAGCAGGATTTGGCAACCCAAAGTGACGGCAATATCAGAATCAAGGGATTTGTCCACAATGACTTTAGCTACCCTCTTTGGAAAACTTCATGAGCACAAATTAGAACTAAGCAGATTAAGCCAAAGCGAAGAGAACGATAAAAAGAAAAAGGGAATAGCGCTCAAAGCCACTTCATCAACATTCGACAATGATGATGAAGAAAATGAAGAAAGTTCAGAGAACATCGAGGTAAGTGAAGAAAATCTAAGTTTGCTAGTTAAAAGGTTTGGTAAATTTCTCAGGAAAAAGGGAACGCAAAGAAGACCTCCCTTCCCTCCTAAAAAGACACACTTCAAAGGCAAAGGAGCTTCATCGACTCCAACCTCGCTATGAATGTGGCAAACCCGTCACATGAAAATGGAGTGCCCAAATTTATCAAAAGAAGAATGAGAAATTTGAAAAGAAGCCCTTCAAGGAAAGAAAAGGAAGAAAAGCCCACATAGCATGGGATGAAAACGACATGGACTCAACTGACAAATCGTATAGCGAAGAAGCTCAACTGTGTCTCATGGCAAAAGGAGATGAAGAAGAAGAAGAAAGCGAAAACGAGGTAAGTTCTAATACTACTTTATTACCTTCTTACGATGAGTTACAAGACGCTTTTGAAGAATTACATGAAGAATCGTTAAAATTGACAAAAATTATTTCTTCTTCTAAGAAAACAATTTCTTCTTTAGAAAATCAAATTCTTATTTTAAATAAGGAAATAGAAGAATTGAAAATTGAAAATGAAACTCTGGGAATCATTGATGCATGCACAAATCATCCTCCACATGCTTCTACTTCTTCATCTTGTTCTTCATGTCATACACTTGAAAAAGAAATTGAAGACTTAAAGAACACTCTTTCTAAATTCACCTTTGGAAGGGATAACTTAAATATTTTATTAGGAAGACAAAGAGTGGTTTTTCAAAAAGCCGGGATAGGTTATAACCCAAAAAATCAACAAAAACTCTATAAAAATTTCTTTGTGCATTCTAGTGTTTCAAGTAGTCCTTTTATTAAATGTTTTTATTGTGGAAGAAAATGACATAGTGCTTCAACATGTAATGCAAGGAAAAACATAAATACAAAAGTTGGAACAAAAATGGTTTGGGTTCCCAAGGGTACTATACCCAAAACTGACACAAAAGGACCCAAGAAAGTTTAGGTACCAAAAGTTAAAAACTAAACTTGTGTTGTAGTGTGCTTGAAAGCTAGGAGTTCAAATTGATATCTTGATAGTAGCTGTTCCAAGCACATGACCGGGGACGACTCAAAATTCACCATGCTTATTCCAAAGAATCATGGACACGTCACTTATAGTGATAACAATAAAGGAAAAATCCTTGGAATCGGTAAAGTCGGTAAGAACCCTAACTCCCCTATTGAAAATATGCTGCTTGTTGAAGGTTTGAAACATAACTTGCTTAGTATTAGCCAATTATGTGATAAAGGAAATAAAGTTATATTTGATTCAAACTGTTACATAATTGAAGATAAAAATGACAAGCATGTTAAATTCATTGGTCATAGAGTAAACAACATCTATATGATTAGTCTTGATGATATATCTTCAAATGATGCGAAATGCCTTTTAAGTAAGAATGATGATTCATGGCTATGGCATAGGAGAATTGTACACATTCATATGGACCACTTAAAGAAGTTGGTCTCTAAAGAGCTAGTAATTAGACTACCCAAGCTTAATTTTATAAAAGATAAGTTATGTGATGCATGTCAAAAGGGTAAACAAATAAAGGTCTCTTTTAAAGCAAAAAATATAGTTTCAACTACTAGACCTTTATAACTTTTGCACATGGATCTGTTTGGACCTTCTAGAACTATGAGCTTTGGTGGAAATTACTATGCTTTAGTGATTGTGGATGATTTTTCTAGGTTTACATGGACTTTATTTCTTGCAAATAAAAATGATGCATCTCTAGCTTTTAAAAGACTTGCCAAAGTTATTTAAAATGAAAAAGGTTTTCAAATCTCTTCTATAAGAAGTGATCACGGTAGCGAATTTGAAAACATTATTTTTGAAAATTACTGGGATGAACATGGCATTAATCATAATTTCTCTACCCCTAGAACTCCGCAACAAAACGGAGTTGTAGAAAGGAAAAACCATTCTTTAGAAGAAATGGCGAGAACTATGCTTAATGAGGCTGCTCTTCCTAAATACTTTTGGGCGGATGCTGTAAGTACAAATTGTTATGTAATGAACAGGGCCCTTATAAGGCCTATTTTAAAGAAAACCTCATATGAGTTGTATAAGGGAAGAAAGCCAAATGTCTCACACTTTCATGTTTTTGGTTGCAAATGTTTTGTTTTAAACAATGGAAAAGATAATTTAGGCAAGTTTGATGATAAGTCTGATGAATGTATATTTCTTGGCTATTCAAATCATAGTAAAGCTTTTCGTATATATAATAAGAGAACTATGACTATCGAAGAATCTATACATGTTGCATTTGATGAAACTGACCCAAATGGATCGAGAAAGGATCTTGTTGTTGATGATGTTGCAGAAATCTTGGCGGAAACACATTTGGACAGTAAAGAAAAGGAAATCAAGGAGAAAAAGGATGAACAAAGACAAGAAGATTCGCAAGCTTTGGAACTTCCCAAAGAATGGTGAACTTCAAAATATCACTCTCTTGATCAGATCATCGGTGATGTATCTAAAGGTGTAAGTACCCGTAACTCCCTTAGAAATACTTGTAATCACTTAGCTTTTGTTTCTCAAATTGAACCTAAGGATTTAATTGAAGCTTTTGATGATGAACATTGGATCTTAGCTATGCATGAGGAATTAAATCAATTTGAAAGAAATCAAGTTTGGGAATTAGTTACTAGACCTAATAATCACCCTATAATTGGAACTAAATGGGTTTTTAGAAACAAACTTGATGAAAATGGGTTAATAACTAGAAACAAAGCTAGATTGGTTGCTAAAGGATATAATCAAGAAGAAGGAATAAATTATGAAGAAACCTATGCACCTGTAGCTAGATTAGAAGCTATAAGAATATTACTTGCTTATGCTTGCATCATGGATTTCAAATTATATCAAATGGATGTCAAGAGTGCTTTTCTAAATGGTTATATTCAAGAGGAGGTATACGTTGAATAACCTTCGGGTTTTGAAAATCATGAACTACCCAACCATGTTTTTAAACTTAAAAAGGCTTTATATGGTTTAAAGCAAGCTCCTAGAGCTTGGTATGAAAGGTTGAGTAAGTTCCTTTTAGAAAATGGTTTTTCAAGAGGAAAAGTCGACACTATCCTTTTTATTAAAAATAAAAAGCATGACATTCTTCTTGTGTAAGTATATGTGGATGATATTATATTTGGTGCTACTAATGAATCCCTTTGCAAAGAATTTGCTAAGTCAATGCAGAATGAATTTGAAATGTCAATGATGGGAGAATTGAATTTCTTCCTCGGACTTCAAATCAAACAAACGAACGAAGGGACTTTCATAAGTCAAACAAAATACTACAAGGAATTGCTCAAGAGATTCGAAATGGAAAACGCTAAACACATGGCCACTCCGATGGGCACGTCTTGCTACTTGGACAAAGATGAAGGAGGTAAATCAGTAGAAATAACGAAATATAGAGGTATGATTGGATCTCTCCTTTATCTTACTGCTAGTAGGCCAGATATTATGTTTAGTGTATGCATGTGTGCTAGATATCGTGCAAACCCTAAGGAATCTCACTTAAGTGTCATTAAACGAATAATGAAATACCTAGTAGGCACTTCACAAATGGGCTTGTGGTACCCTAAGGGTGCCTCTTATAGCCTAATAGGCTATTCGACTCGATTTTGCGGGTGCAAATTAGGCGTAGAAAAAAAAGTACTAGTGGGACATGCCACTTGCTTGGTAGTTCTTTAGTTTCTTGGCATAGTAAGAAACAAAATAGTGTGGCTTTGTCTACCGCTGAGGCTGAATACGTTGCAGCCGGGAGTTACTGTGCTCAGATCCTTTGGATAAAATAATAACTCTTAGACTACGGTCTTCAGCTTGATCACATCCCGATAAGATGTGATAACATTAGTGCAATAAATATCTCTAAGAATTCCGTTACTGCATTCTAGAACAAAGCATATAGAGATAAGACATCACTTTATCAGAGATCATGTACAAAAAGGGGATTACATTCTTGAGTTTGTTGAAACATCTAAGCAACTTGTAGATATCTTTACTAAACCCTTAGCAAAAGAGGCTTTCTTTTATATTCGAGGAGAATTAGGCATAATTGATCAATCAAATATTTAATTTGCTTGTTTATTGCTAAATATTATCATGAATATATGCTTTCAATTTCATAAACGCATGTCTTTTCTATGCTTCTGTGTTAGTTTTATTCGAATAAGCAAAGCTTTATTCAAATAAGCTCCTTTACTGCTTGTTAAAATGTGTGTTGAACATCAGCCTTATTCGAATAGAACTCATTTTATTCGAATAAACTAATTCCCTTGTTAATTCCTGTGTGTTTTTCTTCTCTGTTTATTCGAATAACACCCTCCCTATTCGAATAACCAGAAGCCTTCGTTCATCAGTGTTTCTTGCTGCCCTCTGCTTATTCGAATAAGTCCTTCTTTATTTGAATAACCAGAATCCCTCTTTTATCAAGCTCTGGTCTTGGTCTCTGTCTATTCGAATAGACCCCAGGTTATTCGAATAACCTGAACCTGTTTCTATTAGTGTTAACTGATTGGCCTCAGTCTATTCGAATAACTTACATAGTTATTCGAATAAACCCTGTCAGCTGGCCAAAATGCTTGGCTTTCCCAGACGTTCTATTCGAATAGATCTCTTTCTATTCGAATAAACCCTAGCCGTTTTACCTATTCAGGTCCCTGCGCGCCTGTCTGTTCAGCTTTCCAGCATGGTTTATTCAAATAAACCCACTCTTATTCGAATAAACACGGGTGTCCTTTAAATAAACCCTGCGCGCCCAAAGGTCTCCACCCTCTTCTCTCTTCTCTCGTTCTTCAAGCTTCCTTGCTTCTGCTTCTTAGACCTTTTTCACCCTCCATCTTCTCTGCTCCTTAGCTCCTGCCATCTGCTTAACCCTGTGTTTTCACTCTCTCACACCTATCCTCCATGGCCTCCTCCTCCAGCAAGCGTCCTCGCACGAAGAATGCTCCAGGCACCAACCCTCTTGATCTGAGAAGGCTTTCCTCCAACGAAGAGCATCGTGCATGCTTCATCTCGCACTTCTGGGAGCGCAACTTGGTTCAACCCAAGTACCTGGACCTTTCCTTCTTCCAGCAGCATCGCGGCTTCGACTTCCTGACTTTACTGCAAAACCAGGGAGTTCTTCAGCTTTGCTCTCACCGGGCCACCATCTATCTAGCTTTGGTGAAGATGTTCTTCTGCAATCTGGCTTTCGATGGTCAGAATCTCCTTTCCGAGGTATGTGATCAAAACATTGTGATCACACCGCTGGACTGGCTGACTTTGTTCGGGCTGCAATTCTCTGGTGCCCTTGTTGAAGATGACGACACTCCATTTCTCGAAGAGTTCAACAAGCTTCAGGCGATTGAAGACCTGTTAAAGCCCGGTCTAGCTCTGCCTGACAAGGGTCTCAAGGGTGGAAGCTGAAGAGCCAAGACAGGCTTCTGCATTACGCCTATGCTCACATCCTGGCTCCTCGTAGTGGAAACTATGCCTATCTCAGTGAGGAAGATGTCTTCATGCTGTGGTTCCTGAAGAATGGCCATTAGATCAACTGACCTGTGTTCATCATGAGGCACATGATGAGGGCCAAGGGCAAGAAGAAATCTGACTTGCCTTATGGCATTCTTGTCACTACCTTGCTGAGCAAGTATCCTCAGGTCTTGGAGATTGAGCGAGCCTTTGCTCTGACTCACCACAACGTCTTTGGAGCTCACACCGTACGGAAGATGAAGATGATCCAAACCGATGAAGGCTGGGTATACCCAGATGAGGTTGCTGAGGACGAGCTCGACCTTGCTGATGCCCCTGCTGCTCTTGCTGATGTACCTGCTGCTGCGCCTACTCCTGTCACTTTGGAACAGATCATGGCCACCTTGCAAGACAACCGAGCTTACATGAAACATACCTTCTCTATTCTGTTTGATAGAATAGAAGGTGTTGAACATGAGGTTGCGGCCCTTCGATCTGCTTCTCCTGCTCCTGCACCAGCTTCTTCACCACCACCTCCGGATGCTTACTTCTAGGAACTTTAGTTCTTAGGCTATCTGTTTTGGCTTCATGTTATTTATTTTCTGGCTTGTGTAATTGACTTTCTTTTGTTATTAATGCATAAATAAAATTTTCGGTTGATCTATTGCTATGAGTACATTTCCTTTTATGCATTCTTATATATGTTTATGAGACTTACCCCTCCTTTTTGCTCATGACAAAAGGGGGAGAAATATTTGATCATTTGACTTTAATTGAGAAAAGACAGGTAAATTTAAAATGAGATTGGATTCAAATTGAAAGGGGAGTCAGCAAGCATATCGATATACATTACCTCTTATAATTAAAGAGGGGGAGTAAGCTTTATACCTTTTTGTGAATTCCAATTATATGCACTAACACTTTTCTCATTACTAGTCTCATTGATAGTTTGTCATCATCAAAAATGGGGAGAATGTGTTTGGATGCATACCTTTGAAGACTTGTTTTGATGAAAATAAACGCGAAGTATAAATGAAGATGATAAATAGACCAAGTCCAAGTTTATATTTGATTAGCATTAGGACTTAGGATCTATTGTACGAAGCTCACATTGATATCTCTTTGTTTTTGAAAGAGAAGATAAAACTTGGTTTTGAACTTAGTGTCTTTGAAAACATCTTTTTCAAACCCTTTTTGAACTGAGTTATTCGAATAGAGCTTAGCCTATTCGAATAAACATCCCCTCGTGGTTTATTTTCTAAAAGATGTTATTCGAATAACTACCCTGTTATTCGAATAACTATGGTTTTCCGTAACACTTTGTTTTTTAGTAGCTATTCGAATAAACTATCCTTTATTCGAATAATTGAGGTTTTTCAGAACCGTGTTTTAAGTGAGTTATTCGAATAACTCATACGTTATTCAAATAAATCTTTTGTCTCGAATCTTTTAAACTATGTTATTCGAATAAATAAGCTATTATTCGAATAACCCCTTGTTTTTAGAACTCGTTTTAATGATTATTCGAATAACATATTGGTTATTCGAATAACCCATTTCAAATGAGTTTTTAAATTGGTTTCAGGAACAGTGTTATTCGAATAACCTGTTTAGTTATTCGAATAAACACGTTTGAATACGCAGTCTGATATAGAAACTTTCATACGCTTTGAATTCGGTTAATTTGTTTTAAATGCTATTAATTATACCTAAACGGCTGTCTCCGTGTTTTTCCTTATAAATAGCAAGCTTGGGTCACGAATTTCTTTGCCCATAACTCTGAATTATTTTCTAAAAGCTTTAATCTGTGAAAACTATTTTTCTACACTCTTTTTGCTTAAAAACTTTGAGATATTTCTGTGAGAGCTCCATTGGCACTTCAATTTGTATTACTTACTCTGAGTGTGAGTTTCTCTTCATCTATATTCTGATATTCTATATCGAGGGTGAGGTATCCCTCAAGGTTTGTATAAGGGTGAGGTATCCCTGCAGGCTGAGACTTTAGCACAAGGGTAGAGTGTCCCTGTGTGTGAAAAATGCTCTATTTTTGTAACGGTAGCAAGCACCTATTGAAGCTTGTATAATTTGTGAAAAATCTCAGCTTTCGAGGACTGGACGTAGACCACAAGTGGGTTAGTCGTCGAACCAGAATAAATACTGTGCCTACTTCTCTGTTCCCTAATCTCTTTATTTTATGCAATTTAATTTACTACACATTTATTTTTCGTTGCTCTTTATTGTCTCTTCTCTTCTTCTCGTTCCTTCTGTGCATTTATTTATTAAGCTTTTAATATTTGTCTTATTTAAAAAGAGGTTTTGTGAAAAAGTTTTATACTCAATTCACCCCTCCTCTTGAGTACTGGAAGCCACTTGGTAACAACTTTGAGGATTGGAAAGAATATCTAGATCTCTATTCAGCTATCACTAATATGTACTTGGCTTTGAGAGAAGAAGAGCCTGCTGTTCTTACTACTGAGTCCACTGTTGCTGAAAATGCTTCTCGTAAAAAATGGGAGCACTCAAACAGAGTGTGTCTTATGGTGATGAAATACACTATGGAGAAGTCAATTAGATAGAGCATTCCAGATAGCAAGAAGGCTGCAGAATTTCTGAAATCTGTTGGTGAGGAATTCACGACTTTTGATAAAGTTCAGAAGGAAGAATATCTTTCTTTGATTGAGAAGACTAAATATGATGGTGTTAGTGGAATTCGTGAGCACATCATGAAGTTAGTGCACTATTTTAATAAACCGAAGTCTCTCAAGGTTGATCTCGGTCAGAGTTATCTAATCTGGCAGGTTCTGGAGTCACTCCCTTCTCAATTTGATGTTCTGAAGACCTCTTATAACACTCAGAAAAATGAGTGAACAGTTGATAAAATGATTGTTATTGTCTCTCAAGAAGAGGATTCTATAAGGAAAGGAAAATCACACAGTGTTCAGTTTGTTGCTTCTACTTTTGGTACTAAAAATGAGAAGAAAAAAAAGGTTACAAAGGCAAGATTCAACATGATAAGAAGAAAGGAGGGAAAATATCTCTACACCTAGAGCCTAAGAAGAATTTCTTCAAGGGAAACTACAAGTATTGCAAGAAGTATGGGTGAATGATTATTACATTCTCAAGAAGAAACTTGAGAAGCAAGGTACACTCCTAGCTCTAGCTTGTTTTGAATCAAATGTGATTGATATTGCTCCCAATACTTGGTGGTTTGACTCAGGTGCAACTATTCACATTGTGAATTCTTTACAGGAGTTCACAAGCCTAAGGAAGCCAAGTAATGCTGAATCCAAGATCATTGTGGGAGATGGAGCTAGAGTCTCAGTGGAAGAAATAGGAGTAGCTACCTTGTATTTACCTTCTGGACATACTTTATTGTTGAAAGATGCTATTTATGTACCTTCTATGAGAAGGAATTTAATTTCAGTTTCAGCTTTGGATAAATGTGGCTACACTTTTAAATTTGGTAATAGAAAAGTTACTGTTTGTTTTAATTTTATTACCGTTGGTTCAGGAGTTTTGTGTGATGGGCTATATATGCTGAATTTGAATGATATGTTTGTTAACTCTGTTGTTAGAAGTAAGCGTAGTAGGACTGATGAAAGTTCTTCTATGCTATGGCATAGACGTTTGGGGCATATCTCTAGGCCCCAAATTAAAAGACTAGTTAGGGAAGGTATTCATCATAACCTTGACTTCTCTGATTCGACACTTGCATTGATTATGTTAAAGGTAAGTTTACTACCAAAACTAGAAATAAAGGAGAGAACATGTGTGATGATGTGCTACAGTTGATTCACACAGACATATGTGGACCTATTACACCCACTGTCGTGGGTGGATATAGGTATTTTATTACCTTCATAGATGACTTCTCCAGATTCGGATGGATAGATCTTCTCCAAGAAAAATATGGTTCTTTGGATGCCTTCAGATCCTTCAAGGCTGCTATTGAATTGAAGACAGGCAAGAAGATCAAATGTGTGAGGTCTGATAGAGGAGGTGAGTATTAGGGCAGATATGATGAAATTGGAAGAAATCCAAGATCGTTCACTAAATTTCTCGATGAATGTGGAATTGAAGCTTAATATACTATGTCTGGTGCTCCTGAGCAGAATAGAGTTGTAGAGAGACGTAACCGCACGCTTATGGATATGGTGAGATGCATGTTGAGCCATTCGTCATTGCTAGTTTTTCTTTGGGGAGATGCTTTGAAGATTGCTGTGTACATTCTTAATCAAGTACCCAGCAAGGCTGTGCCGAAAACTCCCTATGAGCTGATGACTGGAAGGAAGTCGAGTTTGAAACACTTTCATGTATGGGGTTGTAAAGCAGAAGTTAGACCTTATAATCCTCAGCAGAAGAAGCTTGATCTTAAGACTGTTAGCGGCTTCTTCATTGGTTATTGTGTGGGCTCCAAAGGTTGTAGATTCTATTGTCCTTCTCACTCCATGTGAGTCATCGAGTCTGACCGAGCGATATTCTTTGAGGACGATTTGGATAGTGGGAGCCATACACCAAGACCAGTTACTCTTAAAGAAGATCAAACCGTAGTTCCTGTACTTACTGTTTCACTTCCTACAGATATCATGGTTCCAGTCAATCATAATGATGATCAGGCTCTTCGAGAAGAAGATGATGTAGTGGCACCACTAGCTGATGAACAGGAACCAGATGACATCACCGAAGTAGTCCCATTAAGACGATCTTAGATAGTACATAGGCCTTCTATACCAGATGACTATGTAGTGTATCTTCAGGAGCACGAGTTTGATCTCCATGATGATGACGATCCTATCACTTTTAAGGAGGCAATCTCTAGCTCTCATGCTTTCGACTAGCTAAATGCTATGCATGATGAATTGTCTTCTATATCTCATAATACTATTTGGGATCTCGTGGAGTTACCAGTTGGTTGCAAACCTATTGGGTGCAAATGGGTTTTCAAAACTAAGCGTCGTCCAGATGGTATAGTTGAGAGGTACAAAACTAGACTAGTAGCAAAAGGCTATAGTCAAAGAGAAGGCATTGATTATAAGGAGACTTTCTCGCCGGTCTCTACAAAAGATGCGTTTCGAGTTGTTATGGCTTTGGTAGCTCACTTTGATTTAGAACTTCACCAGATGGACGTGAAGACGAATTTTCTGAATGGAGATCTAGCAGAGGATGTCTATATGGTTCAGCCTGATGGTTTTGTTGAAACAGGTAAGGAGCATTTGGTTTGCAGACTTAAAAAGTCCTTTTATGGACTGAAACAGGCATCCAGGCAATGGTATTTGAAATTTGATCAGGTTGTCACTTCTTTTGGCTTCAAAGAAAATGCCTCAGATCAGTGCATTTATTTGAAGACTAGTAGGAACAATGTTATAATTCTTGTTCTATATGTCGACGATATTCTTCTTGCTAGCAGCTGTGTTAAACTTTTGACTGAAACAAAACTGATAGTAGCCACTTTGATATGAAGGACCTTGGTGATGCTTCAGTTATTTTAGGCATCCAGATTTACCGTGATAGATCACGTGGCATTCTTGGATTGTCTCAGAGAATATATATTGAAAAGATCCTCAAACGGTTTAACATGCATTCTTGCTCCCCATGTGCTACACCTGTTCAAAAAGGTGATAAACTCTCTAAATCCCAATGTCCTCAAAATGATATAGAGATAGTTGAAATAAAAAAGGTCCTATATGCTTCCACTATTCGCAGTTTAATGTATGCTCAAGTTTGTACTCGTCCTGATATTGCTTTTGCTGTTAATGCTTTAGAGAGATACTTGAGCAACCCAAGTTTGGGTAATTGGAAAGCCTTGAAAAAGTTCATGAGATATTTGTAGGGAACCAAGGATTATTTGTTGACCTATAAGAAGTCTGATCAACTTCAAGTCATTGGTTATTCTGATTCTAATTTCGTAGGTTGTCCAAACAATCGTAAGTCTACTTCCGACTCTATTTTTATGATGGTAGGAGGAGCTATCTCTTGGAAAAGTGTTGTAACACCCTTGTGGGGATGTCACATTTATGAATGCAATAAAATAAAATAAAATAAAACTCTTACCCAAGTTGTAAAACATTTGATACTTAAATAATATTTGTGGTAAATTTTTTTTCTTTTATAATTATGGCATTAAATAAAATAACACGAAACACGAAATATAACAAACATAACCACACTGTAATATACATATGAGTTTTTCTTTAGTACACACGTAATTTACAACTACAAGTATTTAACAAAGCAATAAAAGATAACATAAAACTAAGACATAGTATTGCCCAAGTGCATCTCGATAGATATCTAACCCTCTGATGGATCATCCTCTAGAAAGACCATCGAAAAGTTGACATCTTGGAGATCTCACAAAGACTACGAACACGAGTCCGGTTGACTCAAAATTAGCTCACTAGGCGCATGGAATACTCCCCGCGAATGCCTAAGAGTCAAGGCAACTCCGACTTGTAAATATAACATAGTAGTGAATATGACATCTCCATCATACTCTCTACATAGGGACACAATAAACGTCCCACATACACAACGTCTCCTCTATCCATTCGCATACGCCAGCTTGACCTCCGTGAAACGCAAGTCTCACAAACCCGAAAAATCCCGCAATGCCATGATCTCAAGATCGTCTTGATGACCAGCAATCTATCGGCTCCTCTTCCTCGTATAGCTCGCCTTTTGATCGCTTTCCGGATATTGTATCTCAAGAGGCTTCCTCTTCTTCCTCAAACTCTTTACTTTCATATAATAATATTGAGAAAACATATATGAGAGGTGAGACAATCTACATCACTATCCGCATGGCAATAAAAGAAAACGACAATACAAAACAATTATCACAACAAAGTCATACCAATATATCATGCATAATATATATCAAGCAATACATATTAAAATAACACATACCATTATATCATGCATAATATATTAAAGCAATAAATTATACATTTTATCACAAGTTATGGTAAGCAAGTAAAATGCATGTAATGCATGAACACACACCGACTCGTTCCTACTCCATGGAGCTAAACACGGATATATGAGAGAATGATCCGAATAGAAACTAATAATACTTTATGGCTTTGACGCAACCAAACTATTGCACCGTCAAACATCGTGTCTATAGTCCACAAATCATCGTGTAGTAGTACACACCAATACACCGTGCACTACAGCATAGTACGTAATAGTCTCCTCAAGATCCCGACTAAGAATAGTGCTTGTCAAGATCATTAGTGTGTTGCCTGCAAAACTAAGGCCCAGGAGGAGCAACCCATTCCCCAAATTCTCCGCACACTAACGCCTCCAAGTTCATAAATGAACCACATTACGCTTATCACACCAAAACACGGTGTAATTCGCCTCATCAATCAATCACCAATTTTTAACCAAATTGGTACAACACTATAAGTATGATGTAAAATTACAAAAATACCCTTATTATCCAAATTTTATCATAATTACAAAAATACCCTTAGTCACAAAATACCAAAGTATAGTATGTCCTACTTGACAGTACTACACCACAACATGTCCGGGTCCACTACTTTGGCCCGACAGCAAAACTTGCTGTTCGATTTAGTCACGTAGGAATTTTATCGCATTTTCACAATCTCATCGTTTTCACAAACGTTTTTAAATCACATAAAGATATTTTGACATTTTGAACATCGCGTAATGTTTTTAAATCATTTTCTCAATCGCGTAAGATTTTTAATTCATTTTCTTAACCGAATAACTTAAAATTATTATTTTAAATATGTGTAAAATTATATCTAGTACATTTAAAATACGTAGAGTATTTTACTTGTGTTATAAATATAGTATGGAATCATTTCATTTTATTCGCCTGATTTTAGTAAATTTCAGCAGTATTTTGCTTGTAAAATCAGTATAAGGTATTTTTGATGTTTTCCACTAAATACAGTTCATTTTATTTTTACCCAATAATTACGCTTTGAAACTTGTTAACGCGCTTCAAAATTCATAAAATGAGCTTTACGTCAGTATTTTTCAAGCGTCTGATTTAGTTCTTACTTAAACTAAATTCTACTAATTTAGAATTCTAGGACTGAATTTATTCCTTTTGTTTTCTCAATGATTCATTGGAATCAATTTATTTTGTAAATCCATTACCTAACCTATCTTAGAAAATAAAATGGCATGTTGGCCAAAATCAAAAATAAAATGGTATTCAATTATACACTAAATGGCAAGTTGGCCATAATTGATCAAAATCATTCTTAAATCCATTATTTTACTTAGATTCTTTAAATCAGTGATTTAGAAAATTACTGAGAACATTTTGGTTCTCTGTTTGATGTAAGGCCGTGAGCCTCATTCTGTGTTCTTTGGAACACTCATGCAAATCGTTACATGTTATTCATATTCTACTTTAATAATTATACAATTATAATCACATACATATATAAACACATACAATATACATACAATTTATTTTAAAGCCACAGGCATGCATAGTAAAAATAAATCACAAATAGGAAAGCATTTAAACAATCACACAAATAATAAAAGCGATAAACAACCACACAAATGAATCCTTATGGATTCTACACACACATACAAATCCATTTTCCAATCACCACTTAGGGTTGATGAGATTAAATCTCCCTCTTACCTCTTGAAGACAATTAATCGGTTAGTTTTCTCCTTTCTTTGAAATTTCGTGCAATCACCCAAACAAATCCCTAAAATTCTTAAACAATTAGTAAAAACACATACAAGGTTCAATATTGAAAAACCATGGAACAATCATGATTAGAAAAATTAGAAACCCAAATTTGAACCATAGAATCAAGACTTACCCTTGAGAAAGTAAGCAAAAGGTTTGATTTTGGACTAGATAGAGTAGGTTTTTGGCTAAACTTTGTGAATGAAAAGTGTTTAGAATAGGATTTGGGTTTAGGAAATATGAAGAGATAAAATTATAGAGGTTTGGTGGTGTGGGTAGGGTACTTGGCCGAATAGAGAGGGAAAGAAATAGAAGAAAAAGTGTGCATGAGTTCTTGGTATTTTTGGAGAGAAATGGATAGCTTAATTGTGATAAGTGTAAAAATAAAAGTGAAGAGTGAAAATAAGGGGCTGCTGCCATGTGAGTGTTTTGGGTGAGGTTGAGTGTTCAATTTTGCATGGTAAATATCTAAATGAGTTCACATGGTGGTGCACATGGCTTATGTCATGTTGGAGGGTTCAAGAACCAAGTAGAACTTAGCCATCCAAGCCTCCCAAGCTGCTGTCCAAACCGTGTGGCTCCTTAGTGTTTTAGGGATTTAATTGCTTTCAAATTACTCCTAATTATATGCTAATTAATTAGGTAATTTGTTAGGTTAAATATCTTAACCAATCTTAATTAACATTCTAATCATATAACTAATTAGTTTAATATATATTAGCATATATTATAACCTTTAATCAATATTAGGATATCTAATTAGTATTTAGATTATAATTAATTAATAACTAAGCTAGTTCACTTAATTTGCTAATTAGGTAATTAGATTAATCAAATTAAGCTTAATTAGCTACTAACCAAATTCAAGCCTACTATTTTTGACTTAATTCTAACCATTGATTTCATCTTTAATTCCTAGCCCTAGATATAATCTAAGGTAGATATTGATTAGTCATAAATCTAGAATTCTAATCTCACCATTGATTTGATCAACGGTTGAAATCAAAAGCTTCCTAACTAAGTTTTCATCCAACGGTCCAAATTAAAGTCTACGCTCCTTTCGTTGACCTATTCTTATTGGTTTAAAAAGTCAAGCCACTTTCATTGACTCGCTCTCATTGGCTAGAATTTGTCCAGTCAACATAGTTGATAGTTTTCCTAAAAAAGGTCCCATACTTTTAAAGATCCGTGGTCAAATTGAAGCAAATTTCTATTATTTTTGAGACAAGAGATGTTCAATATAAAATAATATTATAATAATATAAAATTATTTTATTGCACTTGCAGCTTAAATCTTAAAAATTACGAGATTAATATATATATCAATCATAATTGGGTTTAGTAAGATCCCCCTCTAATTAATTAAAATAAGATTTTTTCGACTAGAAAATTATTATTTCCTTGAGTTATAGCAAATCACATACAACTTCAAGTACATTCACTAATAGTCAAATTTAATTTATTGCTCACAGAATTCCAAAAAATCAAGTACATTTTGGGACTATATAGTAATTATCCCAAAAGTTGGGGTGTTATCAAGTGTCAAACAGACTCTTACAGCTACTTCTACCATGGAAGTAGAGTATGTCGCTTGCTATGAGGCTACTTGTCAAGGCATGTGGCTAAAAAACTTAATCTTTGGCTTTCACATTGTTGAAAGCATATCTAGGCCACTTATGATATATTATGACAATACTGTTGTTGTGCATTTCTCTCAAAACAATAGAAGTTCTTCTCGCTCAAAGTATTTTCATATTAAATATTTGTTTGTTAGAGAGAAAATTCTGGAGTTTCAGACTCGAATTGAGCATCTTGCTACAGAGAACATGTTAGCAGATCCACTAACTAAAGGCTTAACTGTTGGAGCTTTTCAGAATCAAGTAGCTCATATGAGTTTAGTTAAGTCTTTTGATGTTTTGGGTTAGTGGGAGTTTGAAATTTTATATTTACTTATTATCATTCTTATGAGATGTGTATGAGATGACGTTACTTTTATTATCATATCTCTTATAGTATTTTCAAATGCTTGAACCATTCTTAGATTGCATATTTCTCTTAATTAATTATGTTTTTTCATATTCATTATTCTTTATGTGAAATATGAGCATTTAACATGTATGATCTACTTCCTTATCAGATACTATTTTTGCAGCGTTAAAGCTTATATTTCTTAGACTATTGGTTGACACGTACTTTGACCATAGTTAGTATTCTAGTCTTAATGATTCTTATATTTTAATGATTGACTAATGCTATCCAAGTGGAAGAATTGTTGAATTTTTTAATTCAAATATATATGTTATGTGGATTAGCATTAATCAATAATTAAAATATTATTTAAATCATTAATATATATTAATTATGAAATTATGATTTATAATATAGTACTTGGTTAATTTGTGAATATTGTAATTGAGCTTTTAGTGTGAGTGATCCATGATGGGTTAAACTATTCATTTCGTAGCCTGTTGAGAGACCCCTTTTCTCATTTGGTAAGAATATAAACTGATTTCCCCATTAGACAGTTTACAACATGTACAGAAAACTTACCAAATAGAGGGCAGTTTTTCTCTCACAGACATTTTCATTCTTGATCCCTTCACTAAATAATAATGAATTACAGAATCATGTCAGGTACACATTCTTGATTTATTTCTTGAATATAATGTGTTTAATATGTTATAATCTTGTATCTATAATTGATTTAGGTTCATAAAATTAATATAAAATCCTTTAATAATTGGTATCTATATTATGAAAAATTTTGTATAAAATTTATTTTTCATAAATAGACAAATTAACTTTATCTAATACCGCTATATATATCTAAGATTTTATTCTAGTAAACCAAATTGCTCATAAACCGGTAATTCTAAACTCGATGTAGAACAAATTGCGTTCTAATATGATTTTTGAGTAATATGAATGTGATTGCACTGTTTATATGTGTATTGGTTGCTTGCTTTGTTTCCTTTGAGTTAGACATAGGTTTCTTTTCCACAACAAACCCATTGCGCATTGTCACAACACAACTCCATCTTCACCTCCACTTTCATTCCGCCGAAACAGATACAAAAAACCCAACAACGAAAAAAATATAGAACAACACCATATACAATCTCATCACCAAGTACCACTTTGCCTCAACTTGCACACCATGTTCCTTGTCTGCCATCACCGGCAGCAGAGACCAACAACACCTCCAACACCAACTCCCTCACAAACACCAGTCACAACAAAACTTCATAAACCAATCTCACAAAAACCAACCATAACTCCAATTACCCATAACCAAAAACAACACCAAACTGTTAGAACCCGAATCGCACATCAACAGAACCCATATGCTCTCACTCACATGAAACAAAATTCAGAGATTCTTCCTGCAAAGCCACTGTAAACAAATTCAAACACAACATCAAACACAGCAACCCATCGCAATTGAAACACCATGAGTCCTCCATCAACAAAATTCCCTAAAAACTCCCAAAACTAACAAACAGAATAGGCACTTTCTACACATCACATCTCACTGCAAAACGAATGTCAACCCAGAAGGACCATCATCCCTCACTCAATCTCAGACCACACCACCACCAAAACTTCGCCTACAAATTAAATGATACGCAATACAGCAGCCAATCCTTCATAGCCATAGCCTCAGCTGATTCCCGCACCACATCAACACCGCAACACCCACCATGGAAACCACGACCCACCACCCAGTGTCATCAACATCATAGCCTACAACCCGCTACCCACAGCCGCAAAATAAAACCCCAACCAGAAACGTCAATTTCTCAACCCATCGAAGCCCAACACCACTGGAGACCACCGTCCAAGCCCCCACGTCGTTGTAGTGTCCTCCACCGCATCCATCATTCCCTGCTCCGCCAACGTCTCTGTCCAAGCCACGCTCTACCGTGCTGCCATCAGCAGCACCGCACCACAACTAGCAGTAGAGGTCGACCATCCTCCACGCCCCTGAAGTCGTCGCGCATTTTCCTCTCCTCTGTCCCCATCCTGCTCCTTTGGGTGTTAGCAGAGAAAATGTTTTGGGTTTATGATTCTTTTGGATCGGCTTTTTTTTTTTAACATGGATTGACTTTTTTTAGTTGGTTTGTTTGGTCTAGGTTGAGATTTTTTTTTAATTAAACTGTTACTTTGATCTTTGAAAGATTGGTCCTTGAAAGATTATCAAAGTAGTCTTTGAAAGATAAAAATTTATATTTTGGTCCTTGAAAAATCAGTCTAACTGTACATCAGTTTGGTCTCTAAACTGTGTCACATTAATATTTAATTAAGAACTAAATTGATGTACGGATTAATTTTCAAGAATCAAAATAGAGACTTTTATATTTCAGAGATTAATCTGACGTGCACCTTATATTTGAGGTACCAAAGTGAGGTTTAGTCCTTCCTTTTTTTTTAGTGTGTTGTATTTTATTGCAATTAAGCTTCATGGTAATATATTGATGGGCTAATTTTTTTATTTAGTGGAAAGAAGCAGGTTAGGTTGAGCTGTTGCTATTGCTAGGTAATTTTTTTCTTTTAAAATATAAAAAAAAAACAAAAGACGAAAAAGTATAAAAATGCCAAAAAAATGATTAAATAAAAAAGACTTTACTTCCTGGTTGGTTTATATTTTATTTTATTGCTTTGTTACTTTTTTTAATTTGTCTAATTTGTTCTTTGCTTGGTTGGAATTTATCCGCCTCTAAATTTTTTTTTAAAAAAAGTTTTAAGTTATTTTTAATTAAAATCAACCAATTCATATTTATGTTTTAAATAAATGACGCGATTTTGAATTTTTTATTGTACTATGATATACATAAGAGTATAAGTCAAGTCAATATTAAATTTTAATAATTAATTATTTTATTTTTTAAAAATAATTTTTGATTTGTAAATATTTTGATATTTATTTTAGTTTATTTGTTATCTTATTTTCTTTTGTTCTCTAATCCTATTTGAGAATGATCTCTTTTCAAAAAATGATTTCTCTCCCATTTCTTGTACGCATGTGGAGGCCTTTCTTTCTCAGTGTAACAACTTGGTGAAGACTAAGTCACTGACCTACGTGGCTGGGTCAACATGCCTCTGGGAGGTAGAAGCCTCTCTCTCCCGACATATGCAGGAGTGTCCATCCTTCTTACTTTTGCTAGGAGGGTTCACCATTTCTATTTTAGTTTCTGTGAGGCATGAAGGTGCTCCGTACTCCGTCCTCCTCCTTTCCCGACTATTCTGGAGGCACTTGGCCAAGTGCCTTAGTTTCACTCCTAAGTGCAATTGGAAATACAGCAGGACTGTAAGGGTGGAAAAATCTCTCGGAGCAACTTGGAGTGATTGTGAAGCCTGCTGCTATTGGGGTGGAACAATCTTTTGGAGTGAAGCATTCTCATGTTGGCTAGCAAGGAAGAGGTGGGTGCTAGTTTCTGGAAGAACCTTGGAGGTGGCCGTGGTCGGTGGTCATCATCATCATCACTGTCTCATCTGGCTATTTTTCTAGCTCTCTCCAGTGGGCATTCTTGACTTAGAGTAGTTTATGTACTCTTTTTGTTAGAGCTGACGATATTTGGAATGTGAAATGTGAATAATAATAAAACTTACTTTTTGAATCTTTTATCTCCTATTTTTCATTTTCGTTCTCTGTTTTTTTCTTTTTTCTCTAGGATGAGTCCAACATTCATCATATAATAGTATACTATGTTACCCCTAGCTTGATGCTTAACTAGTATAGCGATGTGGCAAGATAAAGTCTCAATGCCCCCAGGTGACAGTATCCGTGCTTTACTTAAAGCTGTGAATTGTGCTAACCTATAGGGTTAAGAGCTCTAATCTGGAGGCATTTGCTATCAAGTCATTTGACATTCGTGAAAGTGTCGTAGTTCGGATAGGGTCCACTCGTCAGTTGACCATAAGTGGTCATTTCGGGCTGTAGCTGGGGTCCATAGAAAAAATTCATGCTCAAAACAGTTAGCTTGCGTGACATTTAGTTTTTTGAACAACCGTCGCTTCAATTGTTGTGACAGCTGTGAGGTCCACGTGGCGTATTTTGACCGGATAGACGTGGTTAGGGTTCTATGTGCCATGATGAGCGTATTTTGAAATCCGCAGTGTTAGGACAGAATTGCCCCCCAGTCGTCTGTCCTCTATAAATAGGGGTTGGAGATGCCTCTCCCACACTTTTACTATTCCCATTCAATCTCTGGTGGCCTAAAGCGATTTTCGACGACCTCTAAAGGCTGGAAAGCACAATTTTGAGCATTTGGCAGTAGTTTTCAAAGGTTCCTCTTCTTTTAATAATCAATTTTCCTTTATTTCCTCAAGGTATGTCCCCTTCTACATTCTATTTTTTACTATTTTCAATGTCAACTAGAGGTAGAAGGCTTCCATCTTCTATATTTTGGGCATTCTCCTTTCTTCTTCATCCAAAATAAGTTGAAACACTAGTGACTCTGGGCCCAACTCTGCATTGTTGCTATCTAGAGCACATTCTCTGTCGTGCCTTGAGTGGCAGAGGCGCCTTTACTGGCTCATGGACCTTTTAGGGTACAGAGGCCGATACTTATAGTAGGTGTAACTGACTGGGCACAGAGGGCGATACCTTTCCTTCCCAATGTCAATATAAGATAATTCTTCTAGTAGCGTGTTATCGGCCTTTGTGAATGTTTCCAAGAATTCAATGGTTAGGCGACGAGTAGTTGGGCCTCGGAGATCGACTGAGGAAAACCCCACAGTAATTGTCCGCGGGAGGTGGGTGTACTCATGGGTTGGAGATGACGCCTATGACCAATTGTCTGTCTTCCGGACTCGGGAGAAGCTCGAAGAACTCACGAACTATTTGAAGCTGACAGAGGGGGGTGCAAGGGATTACGAGTTCCAGGTCGTATCCCCAATAGAAGGTGAGAAAGTATGTTCATCCCAAGAGGCGGGTGCTCATTACATGTTCCTATACGAGGATCTCTTTACCCAACTAGGACTATGGATCCTGTTCAGTGAGTTTCAAATTGCGGTGCTCTACACCCTCAATGTGGCTCCTTCTTAGCTTCACCCCAATAGTTGGGAAAATATTCTTACCTTCGAAAGATTCTACTGAGTAGTTAGACTACGATACTCGGAGAAGACGTTCTTCTATCTCTTTATATGGTGGTGTCCCCAAGGGGAGGAAGCCATGCAAAAGAACTGGCTCACGCTCCGGTCAAGGTCTGGTCGAAAGGTCTTCGGGTTGTTCCAAGATAGCTTCAAGAATTTCAAGACGAAGTTTTTTAAGTTGACGGCGGCACTAAGGACTCGCCCGTTCTTCCTGGATGTTGAAGGGGAGCCAATATTCGACCTGTACTAGACCAAAAGGGCATGGAGCACTCCCCTTGCAATGAATGAACATGAGATTCCCGATCTTGATCGAGACCACACCAAGTGTGTTGATTTCTTAAAACTATAGGCTCAGGAGATCGGCCCCATTTCTTGTAGGGATGTCTTGGATGCCACTGGCGATGAAAATCTCAAGGCTATTCTAGGTGGCGTAGCCTACAATCCATATTTATTCTTTGTATGTAGCAATTTCCTTTAAATATTTTTCCTGCTATTTTGACTTTTGATATTCATTTTGCAGAAAGCATGGCATCCAGAAAATGCTCTTGCTGTCCTCCTGGCCCTAAAAGTAAGGAATGAAGAAGCTAGTCTTTCCAACATTCCAATGGACGTTGCTTCGGCCCCTCTTATCCAAGATTTGATGATCGAGGTGGGCCCAGTCCAACTGGAGGAGTCCCCTGCTTAGCCTTTTTAGAGGAAGAAAAAAAAATTGTTGAAGGCAGTAGGGCGAAGGATCGAGGGAAGAGGATGGTCATTGAGGTGGATAACAAGGGCCCGATTACCTTGTATGGGAACAACTCAGAGCCTGGGTCGTTCATCGACTTTCAACTTTTGGATGACAAAGTTGTGGATAATGTCACTTAGAACAGTTTGCTGAAGCTCTTGTCGATGATCTAGATCTACAGTCTTCGCCTTGCTATTGAGGCCTGTTGTGTTAAGAGATTTCTTGGAGAGTATGATAAGCAAATGACAGAGAAGTTGAGGGCGGCTGGGAAGGAGGGAAACCGACAACTTAACTTGGCCCTTAAGGCTAAGGATGAAGCCGAGTAAGCCAAGAACGATGCTGAAGCAAAGGTCAAGGAGCTAGAGGGGAAGCTAGCGGACTCGAAGGATGGTCTGAAAAGGGCGAAGGCCTACTCCAAGGAGACTAGGAAGGAATTTGCCGACCTTCATGTTGAGAACAAAAGCCTCCAAGCCAAAAATCAACACCTTCAAACCCAAGAGGCATGGCTGCAGGAGGGTACTCAGTAGCTGATTACTATCTACAGGAGCAATTCCAAAATGCAGTCGACTAAGTCTAGCTTTTCAACCCTAGGGTGGCTCTGGCATTGGACGTGTTGGACTTCGGGACGGTGATCTGAAATGTCCGTCTTGTTCTTTTGGATCTTGTTCTGCAGGATAACCAAGGTGCCGCTGAGGTCCCAATCGCCGCTATCCAGGATCTGACCCCTGCGGAGGGCAGCGTTGATGTAGCCTAACTTGTCTCTTCCTTGCTTTTGCCCCTTGCGTGGGGCATTTATTTTTTGTAAAGACAATTTCCTTGGTCCTCAGGCTTCTTTAAATGCATTTTCTTTGCTTCTATAACATCGTGTGCCTTTTATTTCCATGGTCCGTACAGGATCCAATACCCATTATTAATGTGCACTTGATAACCGTTTTAAGGACTTAGGAGAATTTCAATTAAATTAAAACCATGGTATGGGGTCCAATGCACAAAACATATGAGCACTTGGAATTCCGCTTAGGACTTAGGCAAAATTTTAAGGTGATTCATAGCTGGGGTCTTTAATGTTTATGGTCTAGTTCAAAAAATTGCCTAATACAATTTTTAACTTCAGAACTAGTTTAACACAAGACATTCACGGTAGGTACCTAATGGCGAAGAACAGATGTCATAATCTGTGTTGTCAATTAATTTCACAACCACAAAATGGTCATGGCCAAGTATTGAGGATTTGGGTATGGGCCCATAATTCACGACCAAAACACATAAGTGGGTTTTGTGGGTTATTCCTTGATAACTCCACAAAATATAGTTATTTGTGCCCTATATCTATGCTATATAGGTTGCTTAGTCCTTGTCTGTATGCATGAATGGAAGATTTTAGCATCATATTTATTTGATTTCATTTTGATGGCTTCTATTGTGATCTTGAGCAAATACTTTCAAAACTTTGATAAATTGAGTACATTTGCATGAGTTAATAAAGTGGTACTTTCTCTGTTATAGGTAGGTCTCAAATAAAGCATGAAAATGAAGAACTTGAAGTAGTTTTGGACCAGGAAGCCTAAGAGGAAGCCAAAATTGAAGATCTGCACTCAACGCTGTGACATGGGCATGATAATGCCGTGGCGTTGAGACTCCCCTGCTTCAGTACATGAAACTCGAGGCTAGAGCGCCGTGGCGTTGAGAGTGGATGCCTCAGGCGCCTGTGACCTTATTGCATGCGCGCCGCGGCGTGATGTGTTGGACGTTGTGGCGTTACCCTATTTTATTCAGCCTATAAATACGTTTGTATCCATTTTCTACGAGAGTTTTATCATCATTTTTGGAGAGCAGCTGCTGTTTTAGGGTTTTAGACCTAGAGGAAGCAAATGAGGCTAAGGTTGGAAGTCATCCTTCACATGGAAGGTGAATCAATCTTAGAAGATGAAATCTAATTAGCTTCCTCCCTTTCCTCCCTTCTTTCTTTCTTTATTGATTCATGAACATGATTTATATGCCTATATTTTCGTGTTTCATGGTTAGCTAGGCTGTGTATAAGGTTTTCTTTAGATACTCCTATGAATATTGATGATTTTGTAATCTTTTGAGTATATATTGATGTTTAGTTATTTTCAATCATATGGATCTTAATGCTTTTGATTGTTTGATAAGCTTTTGATTGATTTGATGAAATCTAATGAATCTAGACATAGGAATTTGAGTTTTAGATCATACGTATGATTGATGCATGTTTGATGAATTCAATTAGCTTGGATAAGTTGATTCACTAACTAGATATAAATATACATTTTAGCCATGCATAGCAGGTATTTGAGAATAGATCGTTCATGAGTAGAGTTTGCACTAGTACTCAAGGAAACTTAGTGAATTAGGTAAATGAAACCATGGTTAATTGAATTAGACATAGGCTATTAACTAAATCAGATTCTCAAGCTAAGTTAACAATTCATTGATATCGCTTGTAAGGATTGCATGTCATTAGTATGAAATAGGAGGTGAAAAAGAATTCATTATTCTCTATTTATCTTAGATTTATTACTTTTCAGTCTTTATATTTCTCTAATTACTCTTTTTATAAGTTTGACATTCTTGGATAGCATTAATTAGGCTATTGGTTAATATTTAGCTTTTATAAGAAGAATGTATTCCTTGTGGGAATGATATTTGACTCTTAGCTATATTATAAGTGTGATCCGTGCACTTGCAGTAAGCAAAAGAGCGAACAAGTTTTTGGCGCCGTTGTCGGGGAATACGTCTTATTTTTGTTTAGCTGATATTAACAATGAGTTTAGTTAATCCTAGTTCAACTTTTGTTTTGTACATATTAATTTAAGTTTTCAGATTATTTTGTGATATAAGTACTATAATGGCAGAAGAACACGTTACACACGAGATGGAGGATGATAGTCACACTAGACCATTGAGGGAGTTTGCAACCTCTCAAATGGAGAACTTGTAGTCTAGTATTAGACGGCCTACCATCCGTGCCAACAATTTTGAAATCAAACTGGCCATCATTCAAATGATACAAACTTCTGTGCAATTTGGCAGTTTGCCCAACGAGGATCCCAATGTGCATCTCTCAAATTTTCTGGAGATATGTGATACGTTCAACCACAATGGTGTCTCTGAAGATGCTATTGGCTTAAGGCTCTTTCCCTTCTCTCTCAGAGATAGAGCCAAGAGTTGGTTGCAATCTCTACCTACGGGATCCATCATCACTTAGACCGATCTCTGTGGTAAATTCTTAAATAATTATTTTCCACCGGTGAATGATATCACATCATTCACCCAATTTGAATCTAAGTCCTTGTATGAAGCATGTGAGAGGTACAAGGATTTGTTTCGTAGGTTCCCTCATCACGACATTCCACTGTGGCACCAAGTTTACTTATTTCACAAGGGATTGCTACCCCACTATCGCCCTATAGTAGATGCAGCTGCTGGAGGCTCTTTATTGAGCAAATCATTTGATAATGCATTCCAACTGCTTAAGGAATTAGCAACCAACAGCTACCAATGGCCTTCTAAAAGAAACATTCTAAAGAAGGTAGCTGGAGTGCAAGATATTGATCCAATGGCAGCATTATCAGCTCAGGTGGAAACATTGTCAAGTTAGCTGGATCGTTTTGGGAACAACCATCAACAAAGCCTATTTGTGCTATGTAGCAAGTGTGAAGAAACTCATTCAAGCGATAGTTGCCCTTCTAGTTCAGAAAGTGCATAATACGTTAGTAACTATCACCCGCAATAGAATAATCCATACTCGAACCAGTACAACCTAGGATGGAGGAACCATCCCAATTTCCCCTGGAGGAATAATCATGTAGCTTCCTCATCTACTCCAGTGAATGACAGACCCTATAATCCTTCTGGATTCTTCTCCCATTCAAGACAACAGAGCTAAGATCGGAAACCCTCTTTGGAAGACATGTTTTCACAGCTTATGGTCAAGACGGATTCTCACATGACGAAGACTAATGCTCAGTTCACAAAACATAAAGTGATGTTTCAGAGTCAATCTGCTTCTTTGCAAGCATTGGAAACCCAAGTAGGGCAGTTAGCTAATGCCATCAATAATAGGCCTTCAGGCACCCTCCCTAGTGACACTGTTAATAATCTGAATGGGGCCTCAAATGAGCACTACCTTGCCATTTCATTAAGGAGTGGCAAGAATATTGAAAGGAATCCAAGAACAAAGCTGCTTGAAGAGGAAACAAAAGTTGTCTAAGAAAAAGAGGCAGTGAGCAAAGATGTCGGGCAAACTTAAGATATTGCCAAGAGGAATGGTGAGGAAAAGAATAAGGAGTTCAAGCCTTATGTCCACCCTTTACTTTTCCCCAATAGGCAAGTAAGCAAAAAGCTTGAGTACCAATTCCAGAAATTCTTGAAAGTGTTTAAGAAGCTACACATCAACATCCCTTTCGTAGAAGCTTTAGAACAAATATCGAGTTATGTTAAATTCATGAAGGAAATTCTATCAAAGAAGAGAAAGCTTGGTGATTTTGAAACTTTTGCCCTAGCGGAGGAATGCAGTGTAATTCTGCTTAACAAACTTCCTCTTAAGCTTAAAGATCTCGGAAGCTTCACCATACCTTGCACAATTGGTGAGAAGTTCACTGGACATGCATTGTGTGACTTAGGAGCCAGCATCAATCTCATGCCCTACTCCATTTACCAAAGATTAGGTTTGGGAGAAGTTTCACCTACTTCAGTTACATTACAGTTGACGGACCGAACCCTTACTCATCCAAAGGGGGTTATTGAAGATGTATTGGTTAAAGTGGATAAGTTTATCTTCCCTACGGGTTTTGTCATACTTGACATGAAGGAGGATAGCAAAGTCCCGTTGATTTTTGGTCGGTCATTCCTAGCAATAGGCAGAGCTTTGATTAATGTGGAGAAATGTGAACTCACCATGAGGGCTCATGATCAAGAGGTTATTTTCAATATTTTCAATGCACTAAAAGGCCCTTAAAATCAAGAAGATTGCTTTTTGATGTGTGTAGTGGATAGGATGACATATAGGGAAACTGAAGAAAGTGAAGCCTATGCTCCTGGAGAAGGTCAAGTCATTTCTAATGGTGAAATGGACCAGCTCAAAGTTGCTATGGTGGTAAATTTATTTAATGCACCTATTGAGCAAGCTCCAAACTTGGAGCTAAAAGTCTTGTCGTTCCAAATGTATCAAGCCAATTTTGTAAATCAGGAGGAAGATCTTCTTCCCTTATAGAAATGCATTTGAAACAGTAGGCAAGTCCTGCCGGGACTGTAAATTAGGCTATTTTTATGAGGGAACCCAAAATTTTCATTTTATGTCTTAAATATGTAAATATCTTGATTTTTATGTTTTTGTATATTTTTGCATTGCACTATGTAATTTAACCTTGTAGGCAAGTTTTGCAGGTGTTGGAGGCCTTATTTGAGCAAAAGTCACGACTGAGGTGAATTTGCTGTAGAATTCTGCAGCCAAACTCCTCACAGCTTGGTGTGAGGTTTTTAATGTCGTGACGTTACCTTGATTTGGGCCAAATTCTAGTGAGTACAGCACTGCGACTTTACAGACCCTAATGTCGCAGCGTTATGTGTGTCTGTTTTAATAAAAAAAATGTAAAAAGTAAAAATAGTAAATAGTAATTATTTAAATATTTAAATTACGAGGAAATTAATATGCGCCGCGACATGGTGTGTGTAACGCCGCGACGCGCAGAGGCTGTTGGGGTTTTATGTGGAGACGTTTGGTTCTCCAAAACAACACAACATTCTCTCTCTCTCGTTTCATCTGCTCTCTCTCTCCTTTTCCTATTGCTTTGTGGTTTTCTCTATTTTTCATCTTCTTTTCAGTTTACATTTGCTTCCATTGTGGTATATTCCTATTTATGTTTAGTTTTATGTAAATTATTAGCCTAATTTCTTTGTTTGGGTCATTTGTTATGGGTCTCTATTTTTTTTTTTATTTTTATTCGATAAATAGTTGTTGTTAGTTAGTTAGTTTTAGGTTTTCGTTAGTTTCTGTATTAATTTATGCCTGAAATGCCTGAAAATGGGATAATCTGGCTTTTGTGTGTAATCTGGGGTAAAAATTATTTTACGCACCGCAACATTAATGGACAATGTTGCGACGTTAAGATGAACACTTTGAATGTCGCGATGTTAGGTTGAATGTTGCGGCATTACTATGAACAATTTGAATGTCGTGGCGTTGAAATTGAATGTCGCGACGCTGAATTCCAGATTTTCCAGAATTACTTATTTTTCAATATTCTTAATACTTTCAATGATCAAATCTGACTTTTAGCAATTCTTTTACAGGATATCATGGCTCCAAAAAGAGGAAGGTTTATGCAGTGTAGTTCATCCAGTCGGCAGCACAGGGAGCCTTCTCCCCCTCCTCCTATTTTGATAAGAGGAGGTTTATCTCAGCGGATGCAGCTGAGCAATACATGACTCTCATTACCAGACCGCTCATTCTTGAGCGCGGCTTTGCTTTTCTCATTTCATACACGAGGAGTTAGAGGGGCTTATAAACCACCTCAACTGGGGTGCGTTTGCCCAGCATCTAGAGTCATCTGCCGTACTCCCTGTAGTTCATGAATTTTACCTGAATGCAACTTTTTTGGGTGAAGGGGCAACCACGGTTAGAGTTAGAGGACGTGTGGTCTCATTTTCTCCTACTACTATTCGCGCTACTCTGGGACTTCCTCAACCATCGGAGATCTGTGAATTTGCTAAGTTTTGTCGTTGAGAGCCGGTGGAGGGTATTGATGTGGATGTCGTCACCACTCAGATATGCTTGGATGAGTCTCAGCTTATGGTGTGGACTATGAGTGTCCAAACTAACCAGCCTAGGTACTTTTTACGCATTTATTTGACTCCAGAGGCCCGAGTATGGTACCATTTTATTAGCACACAGATTCTACCATCTGCTAACCTCTCTGAGGTTACCCAAGACCGAGCCATAATGATTTATGCTATTCTGGAGCGTTGGTCTATTGATGTAGCTGAGCTTATTTTTCATCAGATTCAGAGGTCAGCTCGAGAGTATAGGAGCCTTTTCTTCCCCTCTCTCATTCATACTTTATGTCAATGACATCAGGTCTGCTGGGGACCTCATGAGGAGCTACCAGATGTTCGGCAGCCGCTGAACGATACTTTTATTGAGAGAGTGGGAGCAACTCCAGCTCCAACAGTTCGTCAAAGGCAGGTTCGTGGAGAGCCTCGAGCAGCAACAGCACCTGAGGCAATAGTCCCTGAGCGCCTGGTAGCACCTACAGAGTATGCAGATTGGAGAGCCCGAGTAGATGCCAGGCTAGACCATATTGAGGCCCAAGGCACGCAGATTCAAGCTATGTTGTCTTATACTATACATGCACAGAGATGGATAGTGGCCAGCCTCTACCTTCCGATGGCTGATTATCCAATTCCTGCCTTTCCACCCACAGCTGTTGCTGCTCCCTCCCAGGCTGGACCTTCTAGAGCGCCTGCTGTAGAGCTCCCGGATAGTGATGATGAGGAGGAAAAGGATGGTGATGGTTCTGATGCTGAGGGCCCAAACAGTAATGATCCACTTATCTAGCCATTGCAATCAAGCTTTTCATTTTCTTTCATCGTATTTCTTTTTTGATATATATATATATATATATATATATATATATATATATCTTTTTGTACAAAGTGAGGACACTATTTCCCTCGGTTTTGGGGGGGTGTCTATAACTTGATATTTTGATTTATATGCGATATTATGATATATTTATACTTTTATGTTTATATGCATATGTTTTAGTATTATGCATGTTTGTTAGTTTTAAACTTTTTGTAGTATATGTATGTGTAGATGATAATCATAAGAGCAGTTATCTTGAAAAATTTGATGAAAATTCCATTCAAGATACAATTGTTGTTCTCTTTCACATTGTATTTTGTAATGTTTAAAAACTAGTGTGAATGATTATCCAATGATAGATATGGATGCAATGTGACCTTCATTTTTTTGTGAATCCATGCAATCTTTGGCGCATGTTGAAGCATTCTAGTTTCTTTTTGTGTATGATGTGTTTCCCAATTGCATGCTTTTTGAATTTTGGAAAGAATAAGAATGTTTGTCTAGAGAAAGTTTATGGACGATGTATGTGAAAAATTCAATTATCTTAGAAATTATTTGTCAACTCTCTTGAGGTGAAATCCTAAATTGTGTATGATTGAGGAAATGATTAGGGTATTATTTGGACCGATTGAGCCTTATCAAGCTTACCTGATATGATTATATCCATAGATCCCTTTTTGAAGCTTTATACTGTTTGGCCTTATTTGTTTTTCACCACTATTGTGTTTGTTAACCTGTTAACCGTTCTAATACATGTGAAAGCATTGCATTTTCTTCCTACCCTTATTGTTTGTTAAGTTCATAATATGTTATTTCTTGAAATGAGACTGTTGATTAGGGCTATTAATGATTCAATACAAAATAAGCTTGAAGGAACCAGATGCAGTTAAAGAAAAATTATTGCTTTGCAAAAGAAGAAATGAAAAAGAAAAAAATAATGAAATATGAATGAAAATCAAAAGAAAAGAGAAGCAAAAGCAAAGCATAAGTAAAGTAAAGTTTGAAAAGCATAAAAAATAGTTCTGGCAAGTTTTCTATATTCACTGTATAATACCCTGCTAATGTCATTATTGGCTCATGAATTGGAATATCATGTTTATGTTTCTCAATGTTTGTGTTTAATTCTATCCTTTTATTCTGTTACCCATTACCCTTGGCCTAACATTATAAGCTAATAAAGACCATTTTGATCCTCAATCTTGCGTGATTTACATTAATGGAGAGAGTGTTGTATTACAATTTTTTGAATTCTGTGAATTATATTCATGTGTATGTTCATAACTTCATCTAGGTGAATATGAATTGAATGGAAGAGGTTTTCCTTGCATGATTTTGGGAAGAATATCTTGTATGAAATAAAGCTATGAATGTTAGTATGATGAGGATTGTGTGTGTGTGAAATTGATTGTGAGGTAAATGTATTCTTTGAGGTTTATGCAATCATCATACACTAGCCTGAGTTAGGTGAAAGTGGAATGTTAAAAATGGCTGAAAGTAGGTTGTTAAGTTGATCTTTGTGAATGTACTTTGTTTTGCTCGAGGACTAGTAAAAATCTAGGTTTTGGGTTGTGATAACTCCACAAAGTGTAGTTATTTGTGCCCTATATCTATGCTATATAGGTCGCTTAGTCCTTGTCTGTATGCATGAATGGAAGATTTCAGCATCATATTTATCTGATTTCATTTTGATGACTTCCATTGTGATCTTGAGCAAATACTTTTAAAACTTTAATAAATTGAGTACATTTGCATGAGTTAATAAAGTGGTACTTTCTCTGTTATAAGTATGTCTCAAATAAAGCATGAAAATGAAGAACTTGGAGTAGTTTTGGACCAGGAAGCCTAAGAGGAAGCCAAAATTGAAGATTTGCATTCAACACCGCGACGTGGGCATGATAATGCCGCAGCGTTGAGATTCCCCAGCTTCAATACATAAAACCCGAGGCTAGAGCACTGCGGCGTTGAGAGTGGATGCCTCAGGCGCCTGTAACCTAATTACACGTGCGCCGCGATGTGATGTGTTGGACGCCGTGGCGTTACCCTATTTTATTCAGCCTATAAATACGTTTGTATCCATTTTCTACGAGAGTTTTATCATCATTTTTGGAGAGCAGCTACTGGTTTAGGGTTTTAGACCTAGAGGAAGCAAAGGAGGCTAAGGTTGGAAGCCATCCTTCACATGGAGGGTGAATCAAGCTTAGAAGATGAAATCTAATGAGCTTCCTCCCTTTCCTCTCTTCTTTCTTTCTTTATTGATTCATGAACATGATTTATATGCCTATATTTTCGTGTTTCATGGCTAGCTAGGCTGTGTATAAGGTTTTCTTTAGATACTCCTATGAATATTGATGATTTTGTAATCTTTTGAGTATACATTGATGTTTAGTTATTTTCAATCATATGGATCTTAATGCTTTTGATTGTTTGATAAGCTTTTGATTGATTTGATGAAATTTGATGAACCTAGACATAGGAATTTGGATTTTAGATCATACGTATGATTGAAGCATGTTTGATAAATTCAATTGGCTTGGATAAGTTAAATCGCTAACTGGATAGAAATATATATTTTAGCCATGCATAGCGGGTGTTTGAGAATAAATCGTTCATGAATGGAGTTTGCACTAGTTCTCAAGAAAACTTAGTGATTTAGGTAAATGAAACCATGGTTAATTGACCTAGACATAGGCTATTAACTAAATCATATTCTCAAGCTAAGTTAACAATTCATTAATGTCGCTTGTAAGGATTGCATGTCATTAGTATGAAATAGGAGGTGAAAAAGAATTCCTTATTCTCTATTTATTTATTTATCTTAGATTTATTATTTTTCAGTCTTTATATTTCTCTAAATACTCTTTTTATAAATTTTATGTTCTTGGATAACATTAATTAGGCTATTGGTTAATACTTGGCTTTTATAAGAAGTATGTATTCCTCGTGAGAATGATATCTGACTCTTAGTTATATTATAATTGCGATCCGTACACTTGCGGTAAGCAAAAAAGCGAACAAGTTTTTCCTCTTAACCTGAAATCTAAGAAACCTCAGATCTCAAAAGGAATGGGCTCAAGACAATCTCAAGGCATTTCCTAACTTGAGGGTCTTTAAATAAAAAATTCTAGATCCCATAAGGAACGGGCTAAGTAGACATTCTCAAGACGGAGTCGGGCTTGAGGGTTCTTTGAGACTTGAGTACCAAAAGATGTATGAGAATAACTTCACTTTATTGATTGAATGAAGGATTGAAGTCCGTACAAAGTATATACTCACCAAAATTAGGGCAGATCAAAGAAAGTAAACTAAGAGACTAAGCCTTAAAGGACACTTAGCTATAGTACTTTCTAAGTTTGTCCGCATTCCAATAGTTTTTGATTGGCTTACCTGTTAATGTCTCTAAAGTGTAAGCTCTTTTACCAGTATTGATCACAATGTGATAGGGGCCTTCCCAATTGGGGGCTAACTTCACTTGGGAGGCATTCTTACTTCCAATATCTGCTCTCCGGAGTACTAAGTCTCTTGGTCAAAATTTTCTTGGGACAACCTTTAAGTTATAACAAGTAGCTATCTTCTGTTTGATAGCAACGTCACGAATATGAGCAATGCGCCTTCTTTCCTCCTGGAAATCTAAGTATTCTTTGATCAGTCTAGGGTTGCTGTCAGACGAAAACTATTGGTGACGTTAGCTTGGCTCCCCAATCTCCACTGGGATCATAGCCTCACACCCATAGGTAAGTTTAAAAGGGGTTTCATCTATTGTAGAGTAGGGCGTAGTCTGGTAGGCCCAGAGGACATGGTATAGCTGTTTGGCTTAGTTTTCCTTAACTTCATCTAACATTCTTTTAATTCCATAGACAATAACCTAGTTGGCATCTTCAGCTTGTTCATTTGTCTTGGGGTTCTCAATGAAACTGCAATGATGCTTTATTTTTAGCTCGGCAAGTAGCTCTTTGAAACCTTTATCTTTGAACTACGTCCCGTTGTCTGTCACAATGGACACTGGAACCCCAAACTAGTGATGATATAGCACCAAGTGAACTTTTGGATCCTAGCAGAGGTGATCGTGACAAGGGCTAAAATAATCCATTGCCACCACTAAGTATTTCAGTTGTCTAAGTGCTTGAGGGAATGGACCTAAGATATCCGTACCCCATCTGTAGAATGGTTAGGGTATAAACATCGTGGATAGTTCCTCTAGGGGAGCCTGATAATGGTCCGAATGACGCTAACATTTATCACAAACTTGGATATACGTAAAGGAGTCAGCTTCCATTGTAGGCCAATAGTATACGACCCTGAGTGCCTTCAAAGCTAAGGCTTTGCCTCCTAAGTGGTGTCCACAGCTCTCCTCATGGACCTCAGTCAATACTCCACTTCTTTTGGCATGAGCTATTTAAGGAGAAATAAGGAGAATCCACATCGGTATAATTGCCTATCATAGATGATGTACTTGACTATAGTTCTGATAAACTTGGAGGCTTCCTTTGGATCATCAGGCTTGATTTCAGACTATAGATGCTCCATAATTTAGGTGATCTAAGTATGTTCTTCTCATTCCATATGGAAAATAGTTGAATTCATGATGGAGGGTTGAGATAGGGTTTCTTGGATCATAGAACGGTTATTGCCTGGGCTCTTAGTGCTGGCCAGTTTGGACAAGAGGTCTGTCCTGAAGTTCTGCTCCCTGGGTATATGCTCTATCTTGGCATCCTGGAAGTTCTTGAGGAGCTCTTAGACCTTGGCCAAATATCTCTGAAGGAGGGGTTCCTTAGCTTGATAATCACCCTAGATTTGGGAGGTCACAAGTTGGGAGTCACTGCAAAGTGTGATCTTAGCCACTCCCATGTCCTTGGCCATTACCAGTTTGACAATACATGCTTCATACTTTGCCTGATTGTTTGATGTTGGAAACTTGAACTTCAGGGAGTTTTCCACTATCACTCCTTCAAAATTTTTCAAAATCACCCCAGCACCACTTCCCCTAGGGATTGAGGATTGACCAGCCCCGAACTCAATCAAAATTGTGACCAAGTTATACCTATGGCTTGTAGCATAGGAAACAACACTGAATCATCTCTCAAGGATTTTAAATGCAATTTGATCAAATCAAGCCAAAATTAGGGAGGGATTTGAGAACTCAGAATATGTAAATAACAGAATTAAAGTGAGAAATTCAATTAAAAGAGCAATTAATTCAGAAACCTATCTGAAATTAGGTTGATTCCATCATAGATCATTCAACGAACATTTGAAGTTCATTTAAATGGTTAATTTGGATTTAATTAAAATCTCTACATCAAATCTAGAATTCATACTAGATAATCATCTAGAATTCAATTAACAATTGACACACAAATTTACAATCGCACAATTCATGTTAGATATATGTTAATTTGATCTCCGAATTCAATTAACCTAGGCACAAATCAGTAACCTAACCTCTATAAGTCCATGATTAATTTAGATCAATCAATCCTAAATCCCATTATAATTCTCAATCTTAAATTAAGACCCAATAAGATTAAACATAAATAGAATCATCATTCATGCATTCAAGAAGAAGAAGAAGAAGAAAAAGAAAAAGAAAAAGAAAAAGAAGAAATCCAAATGCAATTCGAACACAAAAATAGAACCAAGATCTGAAGAATCTAAACCATAATTACTTTAAGAATCTCTAAATTGATTACAGAAGTTTATCTCTCCATATTTATCACCGTGAAGGAGCTTGAGGACGAAGGAAGAAGAAGAGAGAAAGATCTAGATTTAAAGAGAGAATGAAAAGTGTAGAATAAGAAGATGATCTTGGTTTTCTACCTCTATCCCCTATAACCACCCTTAATTTGGCCTCACATGATTAGAAACCTATTAATTACAAATTTGGGTCCATTAGGAATCATTGGGACCAAGTCCCATGTCAATTTGAGGCCTACAACTCAAGTTATGCCCATTTAAGTGACATAAACTCGTCAACAACTCATCTTTGACTTCCAGCTTCAATTATATACCAAAAATGATGTAATTTAGCTTAAAAGTCTCATAAAAGTTGTAGATTTAGATCTTAGCTTTTATTTGGGCTTTCGTTGACGTCCATTGCACCTCTATAACTCAAGATATGGGCTAATGAGTGCGTAGAGGTCAAGCTGTCAGGATCAGCATTCTAGCTCTTACTTTAACTTCAATTTAAATTATCCAAACGTATGATTGAGCTCCTGAGATCTCATGAAACTTGTAGATATTTGTCTTAGATTTTCTACAAGAACAGAACCACACCAATCAGATACTCGAAACTCAGGCTATAGCTAAAATACTGAACACTGTCCAATAGACAAATCAACACTAATTCATGTAATAATTCCCACAATGATCTAATTAGGCCCAATATTATAAAATGTGACAAAACCAATTTAATTAAGCTAAATTAAACCTTAAGACACTTAGTAAGAGGATCATTAAATGAATAAAATATATTGCTATCAAGGATCCATCAACGAATATGGTCCATGAAATTCTTTTGGGGTAGCTGGGGTCCGAAGTGAGTTATGCCAGGAAATTAGAGAGTGCCTAAGCCTTTATAGCTAAATGGGACTCATTGCAAACCCAAACTCAAAAAGTTCGATGGACTATGCAATCATTCTTTATGCTAAATTTGGCTTGTGCAATACCTGACAAATAGGTTAGTCCGTCCTCACCACCACGGGATGACACTAAAAGTACTATCTGAGTCTTCTAGCCGTGGTGATAAGTGCAAAGGCAACTTTTTTAATCTTCTGGTAATGGAGCTCTGGGCCTTGCAAAACCTTACTCACGAAGTAGACCAGTTTCTGTCCCTCCACCGTCTCTCGAATTAGCACTAAGCTTATAGTCTCTTTGTGAACTGAAAGGTACAAGTACAATGTCTCACCGAGTTCCAGTCCTGTCAGTATGAGGGGGGGACATAAGATTCTTCACACCTTTAAGGATATTGGGAAGAATAGGAAGATAGTTTCAGATGGGGGCAAAGCTCTCCATATGCATACAAGAAATATAAGAGAAATCATTTCTTTAAAGAGGAAAAGGCATTTTGACACTCCTGATTCCACTCAAAATCCTTCCCTTTCTTGAGCAGTTTGAATAAGGGAAGGGATTCGTGAGTGGTTTTAGCAAAGAAGCGTGTGAGGGCCGCAATCCAGCTAATCAGTTACTGCACTTCTTTGATACTCTGAGGGCTATGCATGTTAAGCATCGCTTAGCATTTATCTATATTAGCCTCAATTCCACGGTGAGGCAGCATTAAGCCTAAGAACTTGCCTGCTTGGACCTCGAAGGCATACTTTTTTTAATTAAGTCTCATGTTATGCTTTTGGAGTTATGCAAATACCTCTTCGAGGTCCGCAATGTGTGATCCACCTTGTGGGGTCTTCACTATCATGTCATCAATGTAAATCTCCAGCATCTTCCCTACTTGGTCTTCAAAGACCTTGTTCTTCATTCTCTGGTAAGTGGCTCCTGTATTTTTCAGACCAAATAGCATAACCCTATAGCAGTAGCTCGCCTTGTCAGTGATGAAGGCGGTCTTGTCTTTGTCCCCAGGGTACATTAGAATTTGATTGTATCTGGAGTATGCGTCTATGAAAGACAACAAACGAAATCTTGAGAAGTTGTTAACCAATTTATCCAAATTGGGAAATGAGTATGGATCTTTAGGACAAGCCTTATTTAGATATGTATAATCCACATACATTTTCCACTTCTCGCTTGACTTCTTCACCAGGACCACGTTAGATAGCCATGTGGTGTAAGATATTTCCCTGATGAAATCGACATTGAGCAACTTTTTAACCTATTTTTTAATAAATTGTTATCTTTCCATGCTGACTTTCCTTTTATTCTGGGAGATCAGCCTCGTATCTTCCTTAATAGATAGGCAATGGCAATGAAGGCAAGGTCAAGCCTAGGCATGTGATGTCTAGGCAAAGAGATCTTTGTTTCTATGTAAGAGCTTAATCAACTGACGTCTTTCTTCTTCTTCCAAGTTTGCTCCAATCTTGGTGACTTGATTTGACTTGACACTAAGTTAGAGCGGCTGTAGTTCACCCTCCAAATAAGGTTTGGTACCCTAGATTTATTCTCAAACATCTAGCTCAGTCATAAAGATGTTGATTTGATCCATATCCCGACTAGATGAACTAACTTTTGCTTTATTGGGAACCCTGCAGATCTTAAGGCTTTCATTCTAGCATTTCTTTGCCACAATTTAGTCGTCTTTAACTGTGACAACCTCGTCATTCTTGCTAAGGAACTTCATGGCCAGGTGGGTAGTAGACACCACAGCACCAAGGGCATTCAAGGTAGGCCAACCTAAGATGATGTTATATGTCGAGGGGTAGTCCACAACTAGAAACCTGACCTTGATAGTCCTGAAGAGTTCAGTGGTCCCTAGGGTCAGGTGGGTCTCAAAGTATCCTACCAAAATGATCTTTTCACCAATGAACCCAGTGATCTCACCATCATAGGGAGTTAGCTTTGAGCATGGAACTTCTAGATTTTGATACAGGTCCATGAACATAATTTCTATTAAACTCCCTTGGTCAACAAAGATGTGTCGGACTTTAGCATTAGAGATTATCCTTGAGATAACCAACGGGTCGTCATGATCTGAGATGATCCATTTGCAATCTTCATCTGTAAAGGTAATGGGGGTGTTTTTCGATCTTCAGCCTGTGACTTGGGTACGGAGTGGGAAACGCTCAACACTGCCATCGTTAGAGCTTTTTTTCGGGCACCATTAGATGAACCACTACCTACAAACCCTCTAGCAATAGTGTTGATAGTTTTGTTAGGCTGGGCATGGCGATCTCATCAGATGGAGTGTCCTAGTTTTGATCCTACCAATTATCTATATCATGGCGAGGTGGACTTAGAGATCTTCTCTTAGGACTCTGAGTCCTTCTTCTTTGGCGTGGAGACGAGCTCCACAAAGGGCTGCGCCTCCTTTCTCTCCATCTTCTGAGGCGTCCATCATTTTGGACATGGTTGATGTATTGATCCAGCTGTCCTACCCTAATCAAGGACTCAATAGTGTCATAGAGCTAGAAACAATCTTCAATTCTATGGTCGTAGCTTTTGTGCCATGAACAATGTTTGGTATAATCCTTCTGTGCCTGTTTCTTCAAAGAGGGTGTTCTCCTTACATCCCAGAACTCGGTTTGTAACACTTCCCTTTCACGCGGGGTGTTTAGAGGAGTGTAGCTGGGGTATTTTCCTTGAGGTAGATCATCCTTAGAGGAGTTTTGGGGCCGCGAGGAGTTATGATTGGCTTTTTGATGAGAGGACTCACCCTTCTCGAAACCCTTCTCGAAACCCTTCTTGGCCTTAGTAACCTCCTTAAGGGTTATGTACTTCAAGGATCGTTATCGAAGTTTTTCCATGTTCTCTAGCATTTTCTCTGCCAAAGACACAAAAAACTAGGAATCAATCCGGAGGCCACTTCTGGCATAATGGAGAGCAATTCTATAATCAAAGTTCTCCATGTTGACACAAGCCTTATTAAACCTCTTAAGGTACTCACGAAAGGGCTCGTCACACCCTTGGCGAATCTTTGAAAGAGACTTAATAGATCTAGATTGTTCCTTGCTGGTGGTGTACTAGAGTAAGAAACATTGTCTAAGTTATAGCCAATTGGCGATGGGTCCTCGTAGCAAGGTCACGAACCATCTGAGGGTTCCTTTCTTTAGGGAGAGAGGGAAGGCACGACATAATCATTATGAGGATCTCCCATGGAAGCGCATAGATTGGACATAGATGTCTATGTGCTCTTGAGAATCCATAGTTCCGTCGTAGAGTTCCACGTTGGCTGGGAATTTGAAACTCCTTGGAACCCTATATTCTATAAGCTAAGCAGAGAAGGGCTACTCCCGATCGTTGAGGTCCAGGTTGTTATCAACAACATTGGATGTTCCGACGTCGAGGAGCAGCATTCCCCTTGGTCATTAATTGTGTTTTGCCTTTCGTCATCATGTTGCATTCTGGGCTACCCTTCCTGCATAGTCTGTCCTAGATGTTCTAGCCAGTAGTATTGTTATTCCAACATTACTATTTGTTGTTTTACTAAATCCTAGAATTGGTTTTTGGACATGTTGGACTGAACTGTGCCTTGTGGATGGGAAACATAGTCACCAACTTTATCATTTATAAGTCCCAAACACTGGTGTACTGGGATTCTAGACCCATGAATGTCAAAATTGACTCCTCGTACATGGACTCCAAGTTTTCCTTCGCAGGGACCTAGCGCAATGGGTGTGGGCTTTCAACAGAAAGCGAGATTTCATGCCCATCACGCAGAGGTTCATCGTTGGGTGCCTGGTTTCTTGAGGCGGAGGTTTCAACAACTGGTGGTGGAATAGGGTGGAAAGGACATTGCACTGCTGGTCCTCACCTTTGGCCTGCAGAGGCTTGCGCAGCCTCCCCTCTCCTTGAGTTCTATCTCGTGCTTACCATGGTTGCGTGGGAATAGAAGTTTATAGCTCCCCACAAACGGCGCCAATGTTCAGTAGTGGATACTGACGTGTACTTATGGTAGGCACGTTCTGGTGTTTTCCTCCTTGTGTAGTAGTAGCAGAGTGTGTTGAAATGGCGGGGTTGGTACCTTCCAAGGCACTCCATCGCTCAAGTCAAGTTGTTCACAATTAGGGTTTATGCTAGAGAATGATAAGTTACCAGCAAAAGGTGAATAAGCTTGGTATTTATAGAGGTTGGATTGGGAGATATGCTCTCATAATAGTTGCAGATGATCCCTATAATACCGAAATGTAGATACTGCAATTATGAGTAGCTAAGGCAGTTGTGGGCATTATTATTACACAAGACCATGATTAGCAATAATAGATATTCTCAAGATTTATCCACTGTGCAAATCTCGTGGTAATATCATTGTTACCCAATGTTGTGGTTCGATATCCATTGTGCAGGGATCTCACATGTGTGCCATAAGTAAATCCCCACTGGGGGTGTCAATGACAGACTTTGACATACTGCGTGTTGAGTTGACCCATAGGACATAATCTCGGATCATGGTCCATAACACTTCTAATCTTCAGCTCTCACTCTGATTCTTTTTTGAATATTTTCTTGGGCATAAAACTTGTATTTCTCTATACTCAATTGCTTAGAACCACTGTTTGAGTGTTGTGAGTAAGCTCAAACACTTATTCATATCTTGTATCCTTATCTAGTAGTGATCATTGAGAGAATTTAGTTTGAAGAAGCTAAGGTGAAAGATAGAGCACTCGTGGTATATAAAACTCCTAGTAGTTTCTTGGGGACTGGACGTAAGTAAGTAGTTGACCAAACTATTATAAATTTCTATGTGTTATTTTTGAACTATTTCCTTTTCATTTTTGATAACTGCTCATCTCTGTTTATACTTCTTATAAGCTAATATCAGTTCATTTGAAGTTGAAAGAGAAGTCTTTAAGTCAACATTGATATTGTTTGAAATAACCTTTGGCAATCTAACTCAACTAACTAAGCTTTTGTTATAAACCATTTTGAGAACCCAAGTTGAGAAACTAGAAAAGCTTCTAAATTTATAGAAAGGTCGAGAAAGTTAGAAGCACGATTCAACCCCTTCTTGTGCTAGTGCCACCTTCAAAAACATTAGCAGAAACATAGCTGATTTTGGCAAGATTGTTACAAGAGGTTCGGATAAGTGATGTCCATCATGTGAAAATATTTTCCTTGGATGTTTTCAATATAATGAAATTCATATTGAAATTGGATTTAAATTCTTAAGTAAAATTAAGAATGTCGATAAAGAAGAGTTACCAGATTAGCTTTAAATTATGAAGAATATTAGGTTTTGACCTGCGGATTACATTTTTATTTATCTAATATAATTAACTAAGCTTTAATTTTGTTATTAGAATATAAAGAAAAAAATATTATACAATAAGTTTTGTTCTAGTTGAACAAAAATTTGCACCTACTTATTTTTTGTTTTCTGTTTTTGTTGTCTATGTTAAAGGCTAAATTTTTTATTTACAAAGATCATGTCTAACTTGGTTTGCCATATCGACTCTAATACTTCGAATCCCTCAACGCCTTTTGTTTTTTTTTTTTACTCTCTGCTTTTTTATTTACCTTGCTGGACTAATTCAGTTCTACAACTATGTGGGAAACAAAAACGGAACCTACTAGTTTCACTCATTGTTATCGCATGAGCAATATTGATAAAAATCTTCAAAAGAAAAACAATGTATAGTGAAAATGCTAACAATAATAGAAAAAAAAGGAAGTACAATTTCTCATTTATTTTTGGTAAATCCAATTATTACATACTGAATGGGCCTTCCTTCAAACCCAGACTGATTATTAAAAAACTATAGGAAGAGCTACAAAGTTTTAGGGCTTTGTAGTGTCACCAAGGTTGTTTATGCAGCAGTCTGGAAACTCTGGGCAGCATAATGGAGGATGAAATGCAGCTCTTGTTCCTTGTGCAGTTCTCACCAAAGTAATGACAATAGCAACAAGCAACATCACCATCATCATCATCATTTTTAATGAAGTTGGTTCCATTGTACGCAGCCTGGTTTACAAAGAAAAAGTGCAAGGTTTACTTTGTTATGATTTATGAAAGTGATCTATACTATTTATAAGATGAAGGAAAACCCTCAAAAGGAAGAATGATGAACAAATACTTGGCATTGATTGGCAATTTGTGTGCCAAAGTTTGATCACTTATTTTACCATCATATTAACCAATCGTTTTATATATTAACTAATTTGTAATTTAGCCATTATATATATATATATATATATATATATAATATATATATATATATATTATATTATATTAGTAAAATTGACTTGGGAAGAAATTACTATTATCATTAAATGTATATAGTGTTAATGACACCATATTTATATAATTTATTATTATTATTATTATTATTATTATTATTATTATTATTATTATTAATTTTAGATGCTAAGAATAATATCATTAAATTCATAGGGTGTTTAAATGTTAGTAAAATCCTTAAACTACATATATATATATATATATATATATATATATATATATATATATATATATATATATATATATATATATAAAAATAGTAAAACTGCCTTGAGAGACAATTACTATTATCATTTATTGTATAGAGTCAAAATTACCATAATTATCATAAATTATTATTATTATTATTATTATTATTATTATTATTATTATTATTTCTTCGGTTATTATTATTTTTGTTATTATTGTCGTTGCTATCATTTAATGTACAGGGTTGAAATTACCATAATAATAATAATAATAATAATAATAATAAGTGAATAATGTCATTAAATTCTTAGCGTGAGAATATTAGTAAGAATAGTAATTAATTAAAAAGTGATAACATTTAATAAAGTTGAAATTCATTTTCAACATTCTATTTATCTACACTTTAGAATTATTTTTTAAAATAGAGTAAAATAACACCCCTGCAAAGCACAAGATGACAAAAAAATTATAGTATTTAAAAGTAATATATGATAATTATTTATTATTACAAGAAAATATATTTATACTATTTTCATAAGTGTTTAGCGGTGGATACTGGCTTGTATTAGGCACGTTATAGTGTTTTTCTCCAAGAGCGTGTTGAAACCGGAGGGATTGGTACCTACAAAGACACTCCAATGCTTAAGTCAGACGGTGCACAATTAGAGTTTATGCTAGAGAATGATAAGTTACCTATGATAATCACAGATTTCATATATTAATAAACTACTATTTTTAGTCCTTTACACTCTTCATATACTTAATTGATTGAGCTTGACTATGTTTTGTAAGTTTGGACTCAAATTGGGCTTAATTGATTTTTTTAGCATTATTAAGATTTTACACTATTTTTGTATTTTTGTTATATCTTGAGTTTTAGATATCTAAAAATTATGTATCTTACCTTGTAGGAAATATAAGAAAGATCTCTACAATTTTCATGAAAAACCCCAGAGTTGAATCAGATATCTAGTGAACCGAATTGGGCTTGGAAGTCAAAACAAGGGTGTTGTCGCTTGAACCCTAGCATCATGCACTAATTGGTTCATAACTTGGGCTGTCGTAGTCTTTTGGAGCTGAAACTGGTGCCATTGGAAAGCTTACACATAAGGCTCAAACTCTTATGAAGATAACTAATTGAAACTACAATGTTTTGATGGTGTTCTACCCCTATGGAGGTGGCTGACGAGTCCAGAGACTCATTGAGAGTGATTTGGGCATAACTCTCTCATCTTAAACCCAAATCAAGTGATTTCGGTGGTCAATGAAAGCTAAGAGGCATAGGATTAACTTTAAATTAAGGGCAAATAATGATTCTTAATTTTTAAGTAAGATATTTTTGTATAAATAGAGGACCCGAGATAGATAGTAACCCAAATCTGTACTACTTGATTCTTCTACGTAGAATTTTCTCCTTTCTTTCGCAAACCGTGTGCTGTAGCCATGGAGAGCTAAACATTCAAGATTAATCCAAGGATCTTAAGGAAATTCTGGTTTGCCTTTGAGATTTTGTACCTAATTTTGATTTTGAATTGAATTAATTATTTTATTCTTCTCTTGATTTGAATTTCAAATTGCATGATTAGATATTTATGTTATGTGATGTGATCCGATTGGATCCTTAATCCTAATTGAAATTTGTGATTAAATTGTGATTAATTAACTGTGGTTTAGTCATATGAATTGAAGACAATTAGGTTGGCAGATTTGTTAATCTGGGTTAATTGAATTCTAGTTGTTAAACTAACATAAGTTGCATGAATCTAGCGATCGCAGGTTTATGAATCGTTTGTTAGTTAAATTTTAGGTGATTATCTAATGTTGAATTTTATGTTTTTGATGTAGATATTTCGGTCAATCATAAATTAACTAATTAATCCAATCTAGATGCATGTTTATGATCGATGCCAAGCCAACTAAGTTTTTTACGGTTTCTTAGATTGATTGCTTTACAATTTAATTTCTCTTACATTTAATTATTACATTTACATTCTGCATACACAATCTCCCCCCTGTTTGACCTTTTATATGGTTTGATTGGTACTTTGATCCTCAAGAAATGACTCGATTTGTTGCTGTGTGCTACAAGTTATCGGTAGAACTTGAATTTTGTTATTTGGTTGAGCTTGGCACTCGAATCAAATTTGGAGCCGTTGTTAGGAATCATTAGGTGCTAATTAATCATATCAAGACTTTCACTAACCCCCTAACCCCTTTTCTTTTGTGTTTTGGTGGTTTTTAAGTGAAAACAAGTAATTTCAAGTCATTTTTCTGAATTTTGTATAGATAAATATGCTCAAAATGAGTTAAAACTTAGTCAGTTGAAGAAAAATGACCTAATAAACAAGGCACACAATTGTGAGGTCAACACTGGTTTTCCTAAATTCCAACATTTAGACCACTTTTTTCAATTTTTTAAGATTTTTTGTTTTACTATTTGGTAGTATTTTTGACTAGTTTTCATGCTGTGGTGGTCCCATAATTTTTAAAATTATGTAGATATAGTTTATGTTGAGTTTTTGTGTGATTTTTACCATTGCTTTATGTTTTTGTGTTTTGAGTCCCTATAGTACTATCTGATGCATGATTAGGTCTTCTGATAGTCATATACTTGACATTGATCCTGAAATTGAAAGAATCTTGCGTGTATTGAATAGGACTCGTAGGATTAGTGAAAGAATAACATTTGAGGTTAAGACTGACATTAAATTTGAAACTGAAGGTGAGCATATAGATAACGTTACACCTATGGCTGATAACATGCAAAATAGGACCTTAAAGGAACTAGTTGCACCTGATGTGAACTATTAATCATTGTGCATTCAATATCTTAATTTGGATGCTAATTTTGAACTTAAAGTTAGTTTAATTCACTTGCTGCCTAAGTTTCATGGCCTTGCAGGAGAAGACCCTCACAAGCAAAAGAGTTCCATATAGTATGTTCCACCATGAAACCACAACGAATTACAGGGGAACACATCAAGCTGAGAGCCTTTCCCTTTTCATTAGATGATGTAGCCAAGGACTGGTTATACTACTTACAACCAAGAGCTATCATTTATTGCAATGACATGAAGATATTGTTTCTGGAGAAGTTTTTCCCTACCTCAAGAGTTACTGCAATAAGAAAGGATATATGTGGGATCAAACAGATGAGTGGTGAGGCTTTGTATGAATATTGGAGAGATTCAAGAAATTATGCGCAAGCTGCCCATACCACCAGATTACTGATCAGCTATTGATCCAGTACTTTTATGAAGGCTTGCTGCCAATGGATAGAAGCATGGTGGATGCTGCGAGTGGAGGTGCCTTATTTGACAAAACCTCAACTACTGTCAGAGACTTGATTACAAACATGGCTGCTAACTCACAACAATTTGGTACCAAAATGATAACTCCAACCAGAGGAGTCAATGAAGTCCATCTTTCTAATGATGATCAATAAGGACTACAATATAGACTTGATGAGCTTACCTCTTTGATGAGACAATTGGCAGTAGCGAGGCACCAACCATCTGTGCAAGGACCAGCTCGAGTGTGCAGTATCTATTCTTGTCCTTCATACCCCACAAATGCATACCCTACACTTCAAGATGACAGTTCTGTATTCCAAGACTAATCTGTTACTGCAATATGTGTCTTTCCTGGTAGACCACAATTCCAGTAGCAGCAACAAAGATATGATCTATTCTCCAACATATACAATACTGGCTGGAGAGATAATCCTAACTTGAGATATGAGAATGCAGCACCACAACAGCAGTACAAGCAGCCTTTCCAATAGCCAATAAGACAGCAACAATTTCAACAATAGGCTGGACCAAGTAGACCACCCTTTAGCAATAACCACAAGGTCCTGTAGCCATAAAATTTGAGCCTACTTTGGAGGATCTAATGAAGCTGATGACCACCAACAACATACAGTTTCATTAGAGGACAAAAGTTTCAATTCAAAACTTGGAAACTCAAATTGGACAATTAACTTTTATTCTAAGTCAATTGTAGAATCAAGGATCTGGCTAACCCCCTTCCCAAATAATTCCTGGTATGCGTAAAATACACTTAAAGCAAGTTTACTCTATCGTAAAGTAATATAGGACTTGAGTCCCAATTGTCGATCCTACGAGGAATAAGAGGTAATTTTTAGATTCGCTAAACTCTTGGTTATTTAGACAACCATAAGTGTAAGAAGAAACTCAAAGTAAAATAAAATAAATAAATAAAGAACAAAGATGAAAGCTTAAACAACGCAGAGAATAATCAATTAGAGAGAAACTATGGCGCAAAGTTCACTTGAATCCAATTAATTAGATTTTCACTCATTTATGATGTAAGGTAATTCTCTTACCAATATTCTCTTATTTTCTATTGAATCCTAATGGTCATGAATAAACAATATTCTATTCCTAAATTATTCACAGATTTGGTCATTTAGTTGAATTAACTAGGAATGCATTAGGTCCCAATTCAAGAGATGAACTAATATAATCATCAATTCGATTAGTAGAATAAATTGATATTTAGTCATTCACTAATCTAATCCTAGGTTTATTATATAGGTCCACTCATTGGATGCGGATGGTCACCGGTCAAACAATGAATTAAAACATGCCAAAAGTGATCAAGTTTTGACAAGGATTCAAGCAATATAATAGACTCAAAAGAAATTACATTAATCAAAGTTGAATTCAAAACTAATTAATTAGGAAAATAAGATCTCCCATAGCCCTAGCTATGGGATTAGTTACTCATGTTCAATAACAAACCCATATCAGAATACAAATTCATAGAAAGAAAAACTTAAAGAAATGGGAAAAACTTGGGGGGAAAGAAATCAAAACCCCTTTTACGATGATTGTGATCTTCAAGCCTTCAAGAATTATGTCCTCTCTTCGTGGTCGTTTTCTCTTCTAAATTATCTTTCCAAAGTCTATCGTCACAAAGGTTCCTTTTAGGTTTAGGGATTCACTTTTATTTATAATAATGAGGGGAAAAACTGCCACTTTTATGCACAGGACTCCTCACACAACTGTATCTAAGATCGACATGACCGTGTGAGCTAAAATTGCATAACTCACATTGTAAGGGAGACACGATCGTGTGACCCAGAGACACGATTGTGTCTCATAGTCAGAAGCTTTCCTTAAGTTAGACAGGGCCATGTGAGCATGACAGAGACCTTTTCCAAGTTAAACAGGGTCATGTCTAACTCCTCAATTGCTTCTAAGTTGACACAAGGCTCTGTCTAAGCTAAAATGATCATCTTTTACTCTGAAAATGCGGTGTCTTCACCTGCTTTTACTCCAAATGTAATAAATCTCTTTAAACTGTAAAAATGAAGATAATGATAAGGATTCGTCTAAAATTCACTAATAAATAAAAGCAAATCACCATAAATTTATTCAGTTTAAGATTATAAAATATAGGCTTATCAACCCCCCACACTTGAGCTTTGCTTGTCCTCAAGCAAAGAATAGGAATCAAAAACAAAATTAAACTTAACATCCAGAAACATGAATCAAGGGAAATTCTACAATTTAAAAATTCAATCAAGTTCAGCAATCAAATCCAATCAAGCAAGATCATTGTTGAACATTTAAAAATTCATATTTCTATGGTTCAAAAGTCTTCGATTTTTATTCTCTTCTAATCTTTTTTATTGAGTTTGTTCTTAAGTTTATTTTGTTTTTAGTTTTTCTAAATTATGTTTTAATTGTGTGTTTTATTTATTTTAATAGGTAATTATGCATGAAAGAAGACTAGATGATTGCACGAGACAGAAAAGCTAAAATTTATATTTTGATGGTCCAGCACCCAGGCGCTCGAAAGCCAGCGCCTAAGGCAGAGGAGGAATTTTCATTCTGGTTATTCAGTGCCTAGGCGCTGAATACCCAGCACCTGAGCGCACGTTGCATATCAGGAATTTCAAGAAAAGATGTCAACACTTAGGCGTTGAAGACCTAGCGCCTGAGCACTAGCCACGTAACTTGTCACGTTATTTTCATTATAAATGCATAAGTTACGCCAAATTCAACACACACTTGGATAGAATGCAGTAGCCGTCAAGAGGCACAAATCCTAATGTGGTGTGGACGTAAATAGGCTTGAAGATTAAAAATTTTCTTCAACATTTCCACCATTTTACAATGGAGTTTGTTATATTGTTCCCTTTGTGCTCTTCTTTTTCCATGTGTAACTAACTTCCCTTCGTTAGGATGATAATGGATCTTGAACTTTGATGACGTAAATTCTTTTATGGATTTAATTTATATTTCTATTTCATAATTTATGTGTTTATCTCTATTCTTAATGCTTTTCTAAACCTGATCAATTTGGGAATGATCTTTTGGGTTGATGTATGAGTTGGGAAAATTTGCATGAACCTAAAACATGTGATAAATACCATAATTTCTATAATCACTAGGAATAGACATTGTGGATTATGTAGTCATTCTTTTAATTCCCTCGTTCTTGATAATGCCTTTCTATTTGGGATTAGACTAAGGGATTAGTTAATTCCAAACAGTGTAAGAGGATTAATATACCAAGGGATTATGTATTAATAAATTTTGGGAATTTACCATAAATCATTGAAATATAACATAGTTAAACTAATATTTGAATGTACATTTAAAGAGTTCAAGTGAAGTCTAAACCTTAACGCTTTAACACCATTATTTTTCACCCCTTTGATTTATTATTTTGCTTACTTATATTTCTTTTTAATTGAATTTGTGACAATCCTCTTTTTGATAGCTTGAATAGTGTTGATTTAACAAACTTAGTAATTGATAACATAATCCTCGTGGGAATGATACTTTACTCACTTTTTATTAATGTTTTCGATTTAGTGCACTTGCCAATATCCGTAACAAGTTTTTGGCGTCATTGTCGGGGATTATTGTTATTAATGTTAAATAGTAGTTGAAAAGATACTAATTTAGGCACTTATTTTTTCTTATTTAATTTTATTTTTCTTTATTTAATTTTCTTTTAAATTTGTTTCTTTTTATTCATTCTTATTTTTTTATTATTTTCTTTATTTTTTTAGCAGTCGTTTATTTTTATTTTTAATTTCTTTTCTTTACTTCACTCTGGTTTGCTTGTTTTTGTGTTTATGCAAGGTTCTGTGGAGTTAGAAGAATTACTCTTTGATCCAAAGATAAGAAAAATAGAAAGAGCAATCAAAAAAGCAATCAGAGAAGGAAAAAGAATTGAAGAAGAAAAGATGGCTGAGAACACTAATGCACAGAGAAGATGCATTTTAGCTGATTATGCTACTCCTTCTTCTGAAAATGTCTCAACCAGAATTGTGCGTCCTGCTATTCAAGACAATAATTTTGAGATTAAACCAGCACTTCTACAACTGGTGCAACATAATCAGTTTGGGAGAGGTCAGGCAGAAGATCCAAACTAGCACATTACTAATTTTTTGCAGCTCTGTGACACTATTAAGTATAATATCGTAACTGATGATGCCATTAGATTACAGCTGCTCCCATTTTCTCTAATAGACAAAGCGAAGAGCTGGCTACAAGCCCAGCCATAAGGGAGCATCTCTACTTGGGAGGACCTGGTTAGCAAATTCTTGACTTGATACTTTCCTCCATTAATGTTTATGAAGATAAAGAGTGAAATAATTTGTTTCACTCAAAATCAATGGGAGTAGTTATATGAATCTTGGGAAAAATTCAAGGAGCTATTAAGGAAATGTCCTCATCATGCATTTAAGGTTTGGCAGCAGGTACATATTTTCTATAATGGTTTAAATCATCCTATTAGGGCTATGGTGGATGCATCTGCAGGCGGATATCTAAATATTAAGACTCTTGAAGAAGCTTCAGAATTATTTGAGACTATGGCTACCAATGAGTACCAGATGCCTAGTGGGAGAGAAATAGTTAAATAGGAAGTTATGGAGCTTAGCACTCTCGATGCCTTACTTGCTCAGAACAAAAGTATTTCACAATAGTTAACTAACCTCACCAAGCAAGTTGAAAGTATGCAGGTAAGTGCAGTTAATCATCAAGCTCTAATTTGTGATTTCTGTAGAGGTAACCATGCTAATGGTGGATGTGAAGCAAGCAACTCTGGTTTCATTTCTCAAGAGCAGGTAAATTATATAGGTAATCCTTCCAGACCCTAAGGTATTCTATTTTCAAATACATATAATCCAGGGTGGAGGAATCATCCTAATTTTTCTTGGAATAATCAAATGGTACCATTGAATCCTCAACCAGAGAATAAGTCTCCTCTTGAGATTGCACTTGAGAAACTCTCTATACAGATATCTGCTTTTATGCAACAGACTTCTACTTTTTTGGAGGAAACAAAAGTAAATTTTCAGAATCAATGAGCTGTTATTAGAAATTTAGAGAATCAAATAGGGCAAATAGTGAAATAGCTTCAAGAGAAACCTCTAAGAACCTTACCAAGCAATACCGTGGTCAATCCAAAGGAGCATTATCTTGCAATTACATTGAGAAGTGGTAAGACTTTGGAAGGACAAGTTAAAGAAGCACTTGATTCATCAGGAATTGAAAAAATTGATGTTCTTATTGCGGATGTCTCAACTCAAGAGTGCTATAATGAAGAAGCTAAGGAGGAGCAACCAAAGTGGTGGAGGAAGAAGAAGGAACGTGAGCAGAATATGGTAATTGACCCTTCTTTGTATGTTAGACTTCTGTTTCCTCAAAGGTTAAAAAAGGATAACCAAGAGAGACAATTCTCAAAGTTCTTGATGTCTTCAAAAAGCTATAGATTAACATTCCTTTTGCTAAAACACTTGAATAGATGCCCTCTTATGCAAAGTTCATGAAGGATTTGCTCTTAAAAAAGAGGAAACTCATGAAAGATGAGATTGTGGCACTTACTGAAGCGTACAGTGCTATAATTCAGAGAAAATTTCTACCTAAATTGAAAGACCCAGGTTGTTTCACCATTCCTTGCACTTTTGGTAAGCTGACTATTAAGAAAGCTCTATGCGACTTAGGGTCTAGCATCAATTTAATGCCACTTTCAATTCTCCGCAAGCTCGGGATTGATAAAGTGAAGTCAACTACAATGTCTCTTTAATTAGCTGATCAATCAATCAAACATCCATATGGTATAGTTGAAGATTTGTTAGTAAAGGTGGACAAACTTATTGTCCCAACAGATTTTGTAATTCTAGATAATGATGAGGATGTTGATATTCCTCTGATTCTTGGAAGACCGTTCTTAGCTACTTCAGGAGCATTAATTGATGTACCAAGAGGTGAGCTTATTCTGAGGGTGGATGGAGATCAGGTAACCATCAACGTTTTTAATAAATCTACATTGACATAAGATCTCTATGCCTCTGTCAAATGCATTCAAGATAAGCCTCTACAGGATTTGGCTAGTAAAAGCCCTTCATCATCAATCAATGCTGATCTTTCCATTTCTAAGATTATTGATGAAAAGGAGAAAGGTCATCCTCTCTAAAAAATTGTTGGAATTGAAAAAGATCCTTCAGCTTCCACTGATTTATTGTAGATTGATTCCAAGGCCAGTGAATGAGTATGGAGGCAAAGATCTGACAAAAGAAAGACGTCATCCCATTTCTCCTACTTCAAGCCACCTTGATGAGTTAACAAGGCAACGTCGAGCTGATGATGTTAAACAAGCGCGTTTTGGGAGGCAATCCAAATATTCTCTCTTTTTCTTTACTCTTTTATTTTTTTTGTTATTATCTTGTTATTTCTTATTTTATTGATTATCATTTTTCTATTTTTGTTTTGAAGGTAATTTTGAGTCGGCTTAAGTGCCTCCCTGAATTCGGAGGCCTTTGTAAGGGGATGTATATAGCTATCGGCCACCAAAAAGATTTTTCTTCTTTTTTCTTTAGCTTTTTATTTTTACATTTATTTATTTATTCTTTTTTATTTTATTTTGTTATCATCACCCTTATTGTGTTTTGAGTCATTCTGTGCATGCCGGTGTGTTGAATTGAATATCCAATGATTGTTTGAATTGTGGATTGATATGCTTTCTTGGGATATCACGTGAAAATTCATGAGTTATGTTTATCTCTATTGTTTTAATTGTGTATGAATGTATTTCCCATCTTTATGTTTGATAGACCTTGGATTATAAATACATGTCAGGCTTAGAGAAAGTTTATTGGAATGCACTTGTGTGAATGATTTGCATCTAGAAGTTGTTTGATTCTCTCTTGAGGTGAAATTCTAGGCAATGCATGATCAAGAAAATGATTAGGGCCTTCTTTGGGCCGTTTGAACTTTTTAAGCCAACCTGTGAACACAGTATATCCTTAGGTCCCTTTTGCAGTCTTGTTTTTTTTTTGGCCTTTATTTCTTTTCTATACCCACATTTTCCTTTTCCCATACCCACATCAAGAAAAAAAATAAACAAAATTCCTCTCTAACATAACCTTTGTTGAGTGCATATTTTGTATTATTTTATTACTCAAGCCTTCGTTATTTTTGCGCATGAAGTATTTCAAGAGCTATAAGAAAGAAAAACAAATAAAAAATACAAAAAGAGAAAGTTCACCTAAAGTATTGCAAAGGAATAAGTTTGGGGGTGGAGGTTGTTGAAAAAAAATTTCATGAAAAAAAATGATGTGTTGTTTCTTATGCTCCGTTTTGCACTTGTTCTATATTTTGTGAGTTCAATTTTGAAATATGCAGGATTTTGTATCTCAACTTTTGTTTTCAATTTTCTACCCCTTCTTTCTTAATCTTCACCCTTGGCCTTATATTACAAGCTTTAAAAGACCCTTTTGATTCTTGGTTATGTGCTGTTTACATTAGTGAAGAGAGAGATGAAGAACAACCCTGTGGATGTGGGTTTGATGTGCACTTGTAGTTTTATAAATCTATTTGGGTTTGTTCTTTATAAGGAGATTGGATCTTTCATTCATGTTTTTGGGAAGTCATTGTTACCAAGTGGCCTCAATACTCAAGAGGGGGGTGAATTGAGTATGTAAAACAAGTTCGCAAATCTTTCACAAATCGTTTGATAAATAATTTTCGTTGAAGTTATTTGATGATTAGAGATGATTGGATATATGAGATAAACACTTTTACTTATAACTGCAATAATCAAAGAGAACAATATTCAAGCAATTCAATAAAATAGTGCTCAATGTAAAGAGAAGGGTTTAGAGAAAATAAACACAATGATTTATCCTGGTTCGATCACCAATCCACTTGTCATCTACGTCCAGTCCTCAAGCAACCGCTAGAGATTTTTTACTATTTCTTCAAGCTTCAATAGGTGCTTGACAACCTTTACAACCTTGAGTACTCAACACTTTGGGATACCTCACCCTTATGCTTAAGCCTCTATTTCCATGGGATACCTCACCTTTACAATTTTTGAGGGATACCTCACCTTCTCTAAGCAGATTGTATAAGATTTAGATGGAAGAAACTCTCTCTAGAGTAGGTAATACAAATTGAAGAGCTATGGTATTTGGGATTCACGCAAGTTCAAGCTTAAAACTGAGGATTTTGTGAAATGATGAGACAAACTTGTTCTAATGCTCAGTAGTGATTTTTCAGATTAATAGTTTCTATTTTTCTGACCCTCTATTAAAGCCCAACATCCAAATTTATAGTTAAGGGCCATTTAGTGTCATTGGAGGTAGATGTGAGCAATTAATGCTCATTAATATAGCCGTTACGAGCTTCTCTTTATTTTTCCAGAATGCAGACTAACCGGTTAGCAATGTGTCCTAATCGGTTAGGACAACACAAAGAAAATTTCTAGGAAAGCTGCTAACCGATTAGAGCTCCAGACTAATCGGTTAGGGCACAATCAAAATGGTTTCTGAGATAGAGAATAACCGGTTAGGTCTCCCACCTAATCGGTTAGGACAAAATAAGAATGGTTTCTGAGTTAGAGAATAACCGGTTAGGTCTCTCACCTAATCGGTTAGGACAAAAACATTTTGGCTTCTGAGAGTGAAAATAACCAGTTAGGTTTCTCACCTAATCGGTTAAGACAGTTTCAAGAATAAAGAAAAAAGTTCTGTTTTGTTAAATAACCGATTAGCCACTTTGCCTAATCGGTTAGGCATTTGAGAAAATAATGGGCAAAGCCTATGTTTGAACAAACTAACCGATTAGAAGCTGGTCCTAATCGGTTAGGGGCTTTAGAATTTTGGCTCCTAACAGGACATATAGCAATTTTATGTTTATTAAAAAACTGGTAAGTTCTAAAAAATGCTTATTTCAATTTTGGCTCATACAAGGAGATTTTCTTTGAAAAAGGATATAAGATTTTAGAGAGGTGTTGCAAAAACCTTTTGATCCTAACTTAAAAAACCATTTTGCAAATTCATTTTAAGGAAGCCACTTGAGCTTGAGGTGAATCCTTAATATATCTTTACACAAGATCTATGACCTACATGCTAATCTTGAGTTCCTTGTGACTTAATCATTGTGTTTCCATTGCTTTCTTGTTTGTCGACATCAAAACCATTTGTATCTAGTCAATGTCAATCACATTCTCTCCCATTTTGATGATGACAAACAATTATTGAGAAAAATATTAGTTCAAATGATAATTGGAATTCATAATAGGATTTGGAGACTTACTCCCCCTCTTTTGTTCGAGAAATGCTTGAATCAGAGATGCACAACTCCCTCTTTATTGTGGGATTCCAGGACCATTAACAAACAACACATTATCATAACACATACAGTTATTTTTCCTACTTTTCTCAATACCTATCCTTCTCCCGCTTTTGTCATAATAAAAAAAAAAAGATCCAGTAAACCAGGTAGACACAGATAAGGTATACGAGACCAAGCATTCAAAACATAATTAAATATGTTCAAGATTCAAATCATGGGTCAAAGATAACTTTTAAGACTAAACATAATTTCCAGAACCTCATAATCAGTCATGCCAAATAAATCTATGAAGATATCCAAAATATTATAACCAAGCATAGTCAAAATAGAACTCAAAAGTAATTAGTTCAGAAATACAACTATGACAGAAACAGATAGTCCATGCCTAAGTCCCAGGGTCTTCGGGTGCTGGGAAGCGACGCTTGAGTTTATCCAAGCGGTCCTCCATAGCACTTAACCGATCAAAGATTACTGAGTTGTTATCTTTTGGTCGGTTCACAGATCCGTGATGGCTGCAAGAATACGGGCTTCACTTGTGGTTTTGGAGACACTACTCATTTATGGTGCCTCTTCCATAGGGACATCAGTCGAATCAGGGGGAATTTCTTCTGGTGGTGCTCCTACCACACGTGCAGGATCATAAGTCCATTCGCTATTGACGTTCTTCATGTGCATTCTATTAAGAGAGGCTAGTCCAAACTTATGGGAACCTGCAGTATTTACAATGCCATCGTCTAATAGGGGAACCTTATGGTGGTCAAGGATGCGAGCAATCAAAAGGGCATATAGAAGATCCATAACTGCCTTATTTTTAGCTTTCATCATATTATGTATAATGTAAAAAGGCCAGTTGATCTTTGTGCGTTCCTAGAGAAGCCACATCAGGAAGATGTCTTCCTCTTCAACCAGGGCATAGTTACTTGCCCTTTATGCTAGGATATGAGTGACAATGAAATGAAGAATATGATCATGTAGCTTCAAAAGGTCGGTAGTAAAAGTTCCCTTTGGCATTTGAACACCAGGCTGAAGCATGCCCACGATGGCTTGATCTCTCTTATAATTTTTCCATGAGCTATGTTTTTCTAATTTGAGCTTTTCTCCGGAGTGAGGAAGACCAAACAAAGGAACCCACTCACTGGGATTCACAACAATCTCGTGCCTTTTGATTTCAGAAATCAAATTTCTGCCCTTAATAGATAAATTGCACAAGAAGACTTTAGTAGGTTCAAGATAGAAATACCCTGGATTGGTGGTGATGAGAGTTCTCAACCCATGGAATTTAAGAAGCTCTGTAAGAGAAGTGAATCCTTCTTGGACGAAAAACTCCCAGTCCATCCATTTAGGTGAAATGATGCGTCTTGCATAAAATTCCAACTGATATTTCTTCATTTAAGCAGGGTCAGTGAAATATCTTCTGAGATTCAAAGCTACTAAAAAATATGGGTCAGTGTCAGTAGGAGGTGTTTCCTTTGGGACATTGGGATTTTTGGTGTGTAACCTTTTGGGGAAGGAAGAGCTGCTAGCCATGGGGGGAATGGAGGCTTAGGGCACGGTGGAAGAGAGAGAGAGTATGAGGGAGATGGAAATTTTGGAAGAAAAATGAAGTTTTAATCTGAGAAAGATGATGGAAAGTGAAGGATTGTGAGAGAAATGGAATTTAAAGGCTGAATTTGTCGTGGTTTATGGTAAGTGATAAATGTGAGGGAGTGGGTGTGAGAGGGCTTGAGAGGATGAAGATGATAATAGGGGTGAGGGTGCGTGAATGGAGAGAGCTACGCTGTTGGGGGATGTTTAAGTGAGGTGTCCTAACCGGTTAGGCAAGGTGGGTAACCGGTTAGGTGCCTTGTGCTAATCGATTATGCAATCCAATTGGGATGTCACGGTTTGTGCTAACTGGTTAGGAAAAATTAACTAACCGGTTATTTTACTTGATAGAGAGCATGAAATAGCTTCCAAACATAAGGTAACCGGTTAGAGGCCATGCCTAACCGATTATTTTGTCCTAACAGAGAGCCCCTCAAGGTTCCAAACACTTCCAGAGGCCAAACGAAATGACAGTTTCTTCTTTTACTTGATCATTTCACTGATAGAACTAGAACAATTTCATAGGAATAATCCTTGAGCATTCGACTTCAAGTCTTCTTGAAGTTCATTTTTGGCTTGACTTCATTTTCATTTAAAAAAAAATCATCCCAATTACAGATCAAGTAAGAGGAACTTTAGAGATCATTTTTCACAGTAGGAACTTGAGTTTTAAGATTGGGGGACTTAAGCATGAACTGATCTCCTGCAAAACAAAAATAAAGGGACACTCCAACGCTCAAGTTAGTATTGGATTTAAAAGAGATTAACTTATGAAATTACACAGCGAAACAATGATATTATGCAGTAGAGGAGCAAAATAGGTATCATAGAAGATAAATTATGCAGTAAGTAATCAACTTATACATGATTGATCCAATATTCCGAGTTCATTTCTTATATAGAAGAATGCTTCTTTTGCTAAGGGCTTAGTGAAAATGTCAGCTAGTTGCTTAGTGGTTTCACAAATTCAAGCATGCAATCACCCTTTTGAACATGATCTCTTATGAAATGATGTCTTATTTCAATGTGTTTAGTCCTAGAGTACAAAATGCGATTTTTGGACAAATTAATTGCACTAGTATTATCATATCTTATGGGAATATGATCAAGTTCAAGACCATAATCCAAGAGTTGTTGCTTTATCCAAAGGATTTGAGCACAACAACTCTCAGCTGCAACATATTCAGCTTCAGCTGTAGACAATGTCACACTATTTTGTTTCTTGCTATGCCAAGAAACTAGTGAGCTTCCAAGCAAGTGGCATGTTCCACTAGTGCTCTTCCTATCCATTTTGCATCCAGCAAAATCAGAATTGGAATACCCGATAAGGCTACATAAGGCACCCTTAGGGTACCACAAACCCATTTGTGATGTGCCTATTAGATATTTCATTATTCTTTTAACAGCACTTAGGTGTGATTCTTTAGGATTAGCTTGATATCTAGCACACATGCATACACTAAACATTATATCAGGCCTACTTGCAGTGAAATAAAGGAGTGAGTCAATCATACCTCTATATTTTGTAATTTCTACTGATTTACCTCCTTCATCCTTGTCCAAATAGTAAGAGGTGCCCATAGGAGTAGTCATATGCTTGGCATTGTCCATTCCAAACTTCTTGAGCATCCTTGCAATGGTTTATGAAAGTTCCTTCTCTTGTTTGCTTGATTTGGAGACCAAGGAAGAAGTTGAGCTCACCCATCATGGACATCTCAAACTCACTTTGTATAATATTTAAAAATTCTTTACAAAGAGAGTTGTTAGTAACCCCAAATATAATATCATCAACATAGATTTAAACTAGAAGTATGTCATGCATTTTATGTTTTATGAAAAGAGTAGTATCAACTTTGTCTCTAGAAAAACCTTTTTCCAAAAAGGAATTTGCTCAACCTTTCATACTAAGCTCTAGGAGCTTGTTTCAAGCCATACAAGGCCTTTTTCAGTTTAAAAACATGGTTGGGCAATTCAAAATCTTCAAAACCAAGAGGTTGTTCCATATACACCTCTTCTTGTATAAAACCATTTAAAAAGACACTTTTGACATCCATTTGATAAAGTTTGAAATCCATGATGCAAGCATATGCAAGTAACATTCTAATGACCTCTAAACTAGCTACGGGAGCATAAGTTTCTTCATAATCTATGCATTTTTCTTGATTATAACCCTTAGTTACAAGCCTAGCTTTGTTTCTTATTATTAGGCCCGTTTCATCAAGTTTGTTCTTAAAGACCCATTTGGTGTCAATTATGGGATGATCATTGGGCCTTGGAACTAATTCCCAAACTTGATTTCTCTCAAATTGATTTAGTTCTTCTTGCATGGCCAAGATCCAATGTTCATCATTAATGGCCTCATTTATGTCTTTAGGTTTAACTTGAGAGACAAAGGCTAAATGATTACATGCATCTCTAAGTGAGTTTCGAGTGATTACCCCTTTTGATACATCACCTATCACCTTGTCGAGAGGGTGATATCTTGATGTCCTTCATTCCTTGAGTAGGTCCATGATTTCTGAATCCTTTTGCCATAAGTGATCAAGGAGTCTCTTTTCTTGCTTCTTGGACTCTTTCTCTTGATTTTCCAAGTGTGTTTTTGCCAAGATTTCTGCAACATCATCAACAAGCTCCTTTCTCGACTCATTTGGACTAGTTTCATCAAATGCAACATGTATAGACTCTTCTATGGTCATAGTTAGTTTATTATAGACTCTAAAGGCCTTACTATATATAGAATAGCCAATGAATATCCCCTCATCAGATTTTGCATCAAACTTTCCCAAGTTATCCTTTCCATTATTCAAAACAAAACATTTACATCCAAAGACATGAAAATGTGACACATTTGGCTTCCTTCCTTTGTACAATTCATATGAGATTTTCTTTAAAATTGGCCTTATTAGGGCTCTATTCATAACATAACAAGCGATGTTAACCGCATCCGCCCAAAGGTACTTAGGAAGGTTGGCCTCATTGAGCGTAGTTCTTGCCATTTCCTCTAAAGATCGATTTTTCCTTTCTACAACACCATTTTGTTGTGGTGTTCGAGGGGCAAAAAAATTATGCTCAATGCAATGTTCATCACAAAAGGTTTCAAATTCATGATTTTCAAATTCACCACCATGGTCACTTCTTATGGATGCAATACAAAAACCTTTTTCATTTTGGATAACTTTGGCAAGCTTTTTAAATTATTAAAAAGCATCATTTTTGTGGGTCAAGAATAGTGTCCATGTAAATCTAGAAAAATCATCCACAATCACCAATGCATAGTAATTCTCATCAAAGCTCATAGTTCGAGAGGGGCCAAAAAGATCCATGTGCAAAAGTTATAAAGGTCTAGAAGTTGAAACCATGTTTTTAGCTTTAAAAGAGACCTTTACTTGTTTTCCCTTTTGACATGCATCACAAAGTTTGTTTTTTTCAAATTTGAGCTTTGGAAGACCAATTACTAGTTCTTTAGAAACTAATTTATTTAAGTGATCCATGTGAATGTGAGCAATTCTTCTATGCCATAACCATGAATCATTTTCTTTACTCATAAAGCATTTAGCATCATTTGAAGAAATATCATCAAGACTAATCATATATATATTATTGACCCTATGACCAACAAACTTAACTTGCTTATCATCCTTTCCCTCAATTATGCAACAAGAAGAATCAAATATAACTCTATTGCCTTTATCACATAATTGACTAATGCTAAGCAAATTATGTTTAAGTCCTTCAACAAGCAAAATATTATCAATAGATGATGAATGGATCTTACCAACTTTGCCAATTCTAAGAATTTTTCCTTTGTTGTTATCACCATATGTGACATGACCATGTTTCTTGTGGGTAAGGGAGGAGAACTTGGAGCCATCACCGATCATGTGCTTGGAGCAACCACTATCAAGATACCAACTTGAGCTCTTGGTCTTCAAGCACACCTACAACACACATTCAAATCTTAACCTTTGGTACCCAAATTATTTTGGGTCCTTGTGTGTTAGAGTTAGGCAAGGTGCCTTTAGGAACCCAAACCCTTTTGATTCCAACCTTGGTGTTTATGTTCTTTCTAACATTGCAAGTGGATGCACTATGCCCTTTCTTACCACGGTGAAAACATTTGAGAAAGGGACTACTTGAAATTTTTGAGGAAACAAAGAAATTCTTATAAGACTTTTGACGGTTATTTGGATTAAATCCCAAACCGACTTTTTGAAAAACATATTTTTGTTTCCCTAACAACACATTCAAGTTGTCTCTTCCAAAAGTGAATTTTGCAAGAGTGTTGTTCAAATCTTCAAAAAAATTTTCAAAAGCTTTGCATGATAAACAAGGTAATGATATGGATGTATTATCATGTGAGGAACAAGTCATGCATAATGAATTAGCATTAATGAGTCCTAAGGTCTCATTTTCAATTTTAAGCTCATTTATCTCCTTAGTTAAAATAGAAACCTTATTTGCCAATAAGGAGATTATTTTATTGGAAGACAAAACCATTTTTGTGAGCCTCAAAGATTCATCATGCAATTCTTGAAAGGCATCTTACAATTCATCATAAGAAGGTGGAGATTCTAGGTTAGAAGAGGTTACCTCGGTGTCGCTCTCTCCACTTTCTTCTCCTTGAGCCATGAGACAAAGATGGACTTCTTCATTCTCCGAATCGTCAGAAGAGCTTAAGTCATTGTCCTCCCAAACTATATATGTTCTTCTTCCTTTCTTTTCCTTGGAAGGCTTCTCAAACTTCTCCATCTTCTTGAGATACATAGGACACTCCATTTTCATGTGCCCCAATTTTTTGCATTCGTAGCATTTTAGAGGAGTAGAGGATCCTTCTCCTTTGTGATACACTTTCTTTTGAGGAAATGATGGTCTTCTTTGAAATCCCTTTTTCTTTAGGAATCTTCTAAACTTTCTTACAAGGAGACTAAGATTCTCCTCACTTAGCTCAACATTTTCAGCATCCTCTTCACCATCTTCATCATCATCTTCAATTATAGAAGAGGTGGCTTTGAGTGCAATTCCCTTCTTCTTTTTATCATGCTCTTCATTTTGATTGAGCCTATTTAGTTCCAGCTCATGTTCTTGTAGCTTCTCGAATAAAGTGGCTAGAGACATAGTTGATAAATCTCTTGATTTCGCAATAGCCGTTACTTTGGGTTGCCAATTCCTGCTTAAGCATCTCAAGACTTTGTTAATAAGATATTCATTAGGAAATGTCTTTTCCAATGAGATAAGATGATTAACAATATGAGTAAGTCTCTTTTGCATATCTTGAATACTCTCACCTTGGTTCATTCTAAACAAGTCGTATTCATGAGTAAGAGTGTTTATTTAAGATCGCTTTACCTCACTAGTACCTTCATGAGTTACTTGGAGGGTATCCCACATTTCTTTTGCGGTCTTGCAATTTGACACCCTAAAGAATTCATCATATCCCAAGGATGTGGTGATGATGTTCTTGGCTCTCAAATTGTATTGGACCTTCTTTTTATCATCATCGGTCCATTCACTTTTAGGTGTATTAATTTTTACACCATCTTTAGTTTGTGTGGGAACAAAAGCATCATTTTTAATGGCGTCCCACATATCTAAGTCAATAGCTTCAATGAAAATTTTCATTCTTTCTTTCCAATAGGCATAACCATCCTCATTGAAATAAGGAGGTCTGTTTATAGAAGAACCTTCATTTGAAAAACCATTTGAAGCCATCACTTCTCTTGAAGCTGTTAAGCTCTTTATACAAGAGTCTAACTCTGATACCACTTGTTACCAAGTGGCCTCAATACTCAAGAGGGGGTGAATTGAGTATGTAAAACAAGTTTGCAAATCTTTCACAAATCGTTTGATAAATAATTTTCGTTGAAGCTATTTGATGATTAGAGATGATTGGATATATGAGATAAACACTTTTACTTATAAATGCAATAATCAAATAGAACAATATTCAAGCAATTCAATAAAACAGTGCTCAATGTAAAGAGAAAGGTTTAGAGAAAATAAACACAATGATTTATCCTGATTCGATCACCAATTCACTTGTGATCTACGTCCAGTCCTCAAGCAACCGCTAGAGATTTTCTACTATTTCTTCAAGCTTCAATAGGTGCTTGACAACCTTTACAACCTTGAGCACTCAACACTTTAGTATAGCTCACCCTTACAATTTTTGAGGGATACCTCACCATCTCTAAGCAGATTATATAAGATTTAGATAGAAGAAACTCTTTCTAGAGTAGGTAATACAAATTGAAGAGCTATGGTATTTGGGATTCACGCAAGTTCAAGCTTAAAACTGAGGATTTTGTGAAATGATAAGAAAAAATTGTTCTAATGCTCAGTAGTGATTTTTCAGATTGATAGTTTCTATTTTTCTGACCCTCCATTAAAGCCCAACATCCAAATTTATAGTTAAGGGCCATTTAGTGCCGTTGGAGGTAGATATGAGCAATTAATGCTCATTAATATAGTCGTTATGAGCTTTTCGTTATTTTTCCAGAATGCAGACTAACCGGTTAGCAATGTGTCTTAATCGGTTATGACAACACAAAGAAGGTTTCTGGGAAAACTGCTAATCGATTAGAGCTCCAGGCTAATCAGTTAGGGCACAATCAAAATGGCTTCTGAGATAGAGAATAACCTGTTAGGTCTCCCACCTAATCGGTTAGGACAAAATAAGAATGGTTTCTGAGTTAGAGAATAACCAGTTAGGTATCTCACCTAATCGGTTAGGACAAAAACATTTTGGCTTTTGAGAGTGAAAATAACCGGTTAGGTTTCTCACCTAATCGGTTAGGACAGTTTCAAGAATAAAGAAAAAGGTTCTGTTTTGTTAAATAACCGATTAGCCACTTTGCCTAATCAGTTAGGCATTTGAGAAAATAATGGGCAAAGCCTCTGTTTGAACAAACTAACCGATTAGGAGCTGGTCCTAATCGATTAGGGGCCTTAGAATTTTGGCTCCTAACAGGACAGATAGCAGTTTTGTGTTTATTAAAAAACTGGTAAGTTCTTAAAAAAGGCTTATTTCAATTTTGGCTTATACAAGGAGATTTTCTTTGAAAAAGGATATAAGATTTTAGAGAGGTATTGCAAAAACCTTTTGATCCTAACTTAAAAAACTATTTTGCAAATTCATTTTAAGGAAACCATTTGAGCTTGAGGTGAATCCTTAATATACCTTTACATAAGATCTATGACCTACATGTTAATCTTGAGTTCCTTGTGACTTGATCGTTGTGTTTCCATTGCTTTCTTGTTTGTCGACATCAAAACCATTTGCATTTAGTCAATGTCAATCACAGTCATTTTTGCATGAGGGTTGTATATGAGAGACGGTGTGATAATTGGATTGTACATGTGTGACACTTTGAAATTCGATTGTGAAGTAATTTCTGAGGATATAAATGATTTTGATAACTGGTATTGCCATGTTTAAGTCTGTGTGTTTTGAGTTCTTATTTGTTTAGTCTTTTTGTTTTGTTTTGTTTTTTTTTTCTTTTGCTTGAGGACAAACAAAAATCTTAAGTTTGGGGGAGTGTTGAACCTTTAAAAATTCATATTTTTACGGTTCAAAAGTATTGGATTTTCATTCTCTTCTAATCTTTTTTATTGAGTTTATTCTTAAGTTTATTTTTTTAGTTTTTCTAAATTATGTTTTAATTGTGTGTTTTGTTTATTTTTATAGGTAATTATGCATGGAAGAAGACTGAACGACTGTATAAGACAGAAAACCTAAAATTTGCATTCTGATGGTCCAGCGCCCAGGCGCTAGCATGGCAGAGGAGGAATTTTCATTCTGGTTGTTCAACGCCTAGGCGCTAAAGATCCAGTGCTTGAGTGCTGGCCGTATAACTTATCACGTTATTTTCATTATAAATACATAAGTTACACCAAATTCAACACACACTTGGACAGAATGCAGCAGCCATCAAGAGGCACAAACCCTAATGTGGTCCGGGTGCAATTAGGCTTGAAGATTAAAAATTTTCTTCAACCTTTCCACCTTTCTACAATGGAGTTTGTCATATTCTTCCCCTTGTGTTTTTCTTTTTCCATGTGTAACTAACTTCCCTTTGTTAGGGTGAAGATGGATCTTGAACTTTGATTAAGTAAATTCTTTTATGGTTTAATTTATATTTCTATTTCATGATTTACGTGTTTTTCTCTATTCTTAATGCTTTTCTAAATCCGATCAATTTGGGAATGATCTTTGGATTAATGTATGATTTGGAAAAATTTACATGAACTTAGAATATGTGATAAACACTATAATTTCTGTAATCGCTAGGAATAGACGTTGTGGGTTATGTGGTCTTTCTTTTAATTCCCTCGTTCTTGATAATGTCTTTCTATTTGGGATTAGACTGAGGGATTAGTTAATTTCAAATAATGTAAGAGGATTAATATACCAAGGGATTGTGTATTAATAAATTTTGAGAATTGACCATAAATAATTGAAATAGAACATAGTTAAACCAATATTTGAATGTACATTTAAAGAGTTCAAGTGAAGTCTGAACCCTAATGCTTTAACACCATTGTTTTTCACCCCTTTGATTTATTGTTTTGCTTACTTATATTTCTTTTTAATTGAATTTGCAGCAACTCTCTTTTTGATAGCTTGAATTGTGTCGATTTGGAGAACTTAGTAATTAATAACATAATTCCCGTAAGAACGATACTTTACTCACTCTTTATTATTTTTATCGATTTGGTGCACTTGCCAATATCCATAACAATCATTTAACACTTAAAACAATAAGAGGTTTGGGTCTAGCTTGCATCTTTTCTCCTTACCAACCAATTAAGGTCACTCATCTTTTCATCGCTCAAGTGTTTAAGGACAAATAAATCACTCTAGTTTCTCTTGAAAATGCATTACCATTAGCTTGGTTATTAATCTCATCTTCACTTCCAAGTTCATATGCAGCACAAGAATCAAAATGACTTCCTTTGGTTGTAACGGAGCCAAGGGTATAATAGAAGGTAGGAAAAAGTTAAATAGAAGTAAAGAATATTCATGGATAAATTAATACAAAATAGAATTAGGTTGAAAAGATAATAAATAGAACATAAGCACAAGGATATAACAAATTCTCACTTTCAACCCAGTATTCTTATTATTTTTCACTAATAATCCTTTTCTTTCTTCTTCCTTTGCCATTTTTTTCTTTTTTTTTCTTTCTTTTTTTCAAACGCTTGAAGACAAAAACAACCCATAATAACTTTTCAATTAAAAGATCAGTTGCTCCAAAGAATCCAACCTGATTATTCAATTAGGTATCCAAAGAAATCAATTTCAGGCTCAAATGAGACAACTAAGGGATTATTTTCTCAATGCAACTCTGGAAGTCAATAAAGAATTAAGCCTAATTGCCTTAATCATATTCAAGTCAGTATGTGAATCATTTAAGTCTCAATAAGATATCAAAGCAAGTTCTAGCACACATAAATAAAAAGAAAACTCACTCTAGAAAGAAAAATAGGATTTTGTTTATGAAAAATTTAATCATTAAAGCTCAAAACTCACTTTCTGACTAATGTTAATAAAGAGAACAAATTACAAGCAAACATGACTAATTTTTCAACTAAGATGCTAAATGTTTCTTTACTTAATTGAAAAAGATTGTTTCGCACAAAATCAACTCATGAGTAGTAGATTCCCCTCTTAAACATATCTCTATCATCTTAATATTAATTCAAGCAATTAACACATAATTCCTGCTTGATTACTAGCAATACTCAAGTGTTCATTGATTGTCCAAAAATTTTAAAAAGTACCCCCCACACTTAAGATAAACATTGTCCTCAATGAAGAAAAATAAAATAGAAATAACAGAACAGAGTATAATGAAACTTTCCTGAAAATTAAGCACAAGATCACGAAGGAGGTGGGAGAGGTGAAAGCGCGTAGCCATAAGCTCAAAAATCTCATCTAATTGAGCGGTGACATGTTGTCGAAAATTGCACAAGAAAAACAAAAAGGGTCAAGACAAATTTTTTTCTTTTTCTTTTTATTTATATATGTGGAAAAAAAATAAAACATAAAATGAAAAACCAAATGCAAAAATTAAAAATGCTATGAAAAGGAATAGAAACACAGGTTGCCTCCTATGAAACACTAAGTTATAATCATTAGCTTGACTATGGGCCGGTGCCATGCTTAGGTGAGGTGGATGGAGTGGTACTCAGTCTCCACTCCTTTTTCATAGTGCTTCGCTCTCTGGCCATTTATCTTGAATGTTTGTTGGCCTTCTTTCTTTACCTCAAGCACACTGAATAGTAAGAATCGAACAATCTCATATGGCTCATACCATTTTGACCACAACTTACCATGAAGAAGACGGAGACGTGAGTTATAAACAAGAATTTTACCCCTAGTCTTAAACTCACACTGCTTGATACACTTGTTGTGCCACTTCTTTTGTCTATTCTTGTAGAGCTTGACATTCTCAAAGTCAGTGGCAGTCTTGGGCAAGGTCTTCTCTAGCATATCATTAGTCACAGATTCCTGTGAATATGAAAACATAGTACTTTCCACAACATCAGTAGCAACTATGCAATTACATGAATCGAAAGAACTAGGATTTTTGATAGAATTAAAAACATTAAAAATCACTTCCTCATTATTTAATTGCAAGGTTAACATCCCTTGATGGACATCAATCATGGTCATCAGCAAGTTTAGAACAATATGATCAAGAAATTTAATTTTAAGAAGTGGAATTTTACCCATAGATAGAGTACCTGCAAAACAAATTTTGAGATACCTCCGATGCTCAAGTAAGTAATGATTCAAAGAGAATAAATCAATTAATAAGCAATAAGCACAAGCATTCATTTATATGTAAGATTGATCAATTATGCCCAATTCTCTTCTAATGTAGAAGAATGTTTCCTTTGCCAAAGGTTTAGTGAATATATCTGCAAGTTGTTTATTTTTTTCCACAAAATCAAGCATGCAATCTCCTTTTTGAACATAGTCTCTAATGAAGTGATGCCTTATTTCTATGTGCTTTATTCTAGAGTGCATAATAGGATTTTTAGATAAATTGATTGCACTAAGGTTATCACACCTTATAAGAATGTGATCAAGCTGGAGTCCATAGTCCAGAAGTTGTTGCTTCATCCAAATGATTTGTGCATAACAACTTCCAGCTGTAACATACTCAGCTTCAGTTATAGACAATGTCACACTATTTTGCTTCTTGCTATGCTAAGAAACTAGAGAACTTCTAAGCAAGTGGCACGTCTCACTAGTACTTTTCCTATCCATTTTGTATCTCACAAAATTAAAATCGGAATAACCAATGAAACTACATAAGGCATCTTTGGAGTACCACAATCTCATTTGTGAAATGTGTAACATCCTCTTTTTAGCATGTTAGACTAGTTATGGTTACAAAGGTAGCATAACACTTGTTTGACATGTCTGTTTATTTTTGTGGCAACTGAGTTAGTTTAGGCACTTTGTTGTAACCCAAAAGAAGCAAAGTAGTTTAAAATAACTTAAATAGTAGCATAAATTGCTAAGTTGAGGGAAATAAATCTGAAGAATTTGTTTCTAAGTCACAAATAGGTGGAAGATGATGTAGTTAAAATTTGAAAATAATCAGAGTTAGTTTGGTATTTTTTGCATATTGGTTGTGTGTTTTAATGTGAAATTGACTACTAGTAGATATGGCAAAATAGGTTAATAGTGAAACAATAATTTAAATGAATCCTAGGATTTATTCTAAAGTTGTTGGAAGTTAGGAAACTTGATTTAGTATAATTTAAGTGTTCTTAGCAGATATAAAATTTTAATTTTTGGTTCAAGTGGCCTTAGTCTTATCTGTTGCTTAACTTTCCATCCTTATTTCTCCTTTCTCACATGGATCTTTGGAGCAAAAACAAAAATAGAAAATGCAAGAGGAGAAATAAGAGGGGAAAGAGGAGGAAAAAGCAAGGGAAGCTAGAGGATCAAGAGGAAAGCTTGAGGATCATCTTGTCTACAAGAGGTAGGGGTTCTAAACCTTAAATCTCATCTTTTCCTTCATCCACTTCGTGGTTGGTGTTAGGTCTTTTGGTTGGAAAAAAATGGGTTTGAGAAGCAATATCTATTTTCTTTGCTCAGTCCTTGATTTCATTGGGTGGATTTAGTCATTTTCAGCTTAGTGAATGCAAGATGATCATCTTTATCTTTTCACAAAACTAAGTAGTTCCTTGAGTTGGAACTTAGGAAAATGGGTATGTGAGGTTATGAATTTGGTTATTGATCCATATCTAAGTGAACCAATAAGTTGTATTAGTGTTACAACATTATAAGAGAGTATGAGTGATGTTAGAAATCAAGAAATCAATTTTGGATGATTGGAAGTTGAATCTATTCCAATGGAACAGTAACAAATTCTACAGAATCTGTGATATCCGATCAGCACTTAAGCGTTGAGAGTTGGGCGCCTAGGCGCCCACAGGCAGAGAGCAGCTTGTATGCAGCAGAGCATTAGGCGCCTAGGCGCCTAGTACTAGGTGCTTAGACGCCGGCGGCAGAGCAAAACAGGGTATGTTTTTGCCTAGCCAACGCCCAAGCACCGGGTAGTGAGCGCCCAGGCGCTGGAGAATGGACGCCCACGCATCCAAAGCAGCTTTCATCAGGATGCTTATTTTGATGAATTGAGTTTTCCTACTTGCTAGGATCCCTTTTATATGCCTTGTAGAGTGTGCTGAGACATTGGTAGGGTTGTTTCCTAAAGAAAAAGACCATCTTGTATATATGGGAAAGTAATAGACCTTAGTGCAACCAATAGTATTGGATTGCCCTAGGTAGGTATCTAGTTTCTTAGGCAACACAAAGCTGCATTTGATGTCACATATAAGGTGATGAGGATAGAGTATACTAGATACAAATAAATTGAGTTCAGTAGGCAATAGTCATTTGCCATAGTGCATGAGTTGCTCCTAAGAGAGAGAGTGGAGTTAGTAATGCATGAATGGACTTAGTATGAAAATATTATAGAAGTTCAAGTCTTTAAGCATTCCATAAGTTAGGAATTGCCTAAAGTAGATATCTAGGACCTTGAGCACACTAGTGTGGCATAGGTTACCACTTATGGTGTGAAAATATAGCAAGCTAGATACAAGAAATATTAGTATGATTACTTAACTAGAAACATGGAATATGCTCCTTTATGAGTTAGGAGTGAGCTGGGAGTATATGTTTGCTAGAGTTTAGTTCTTCACTTAGCTAGAGAGAATCTTGTGATGAGTTAATGTGGTGGTTTTGTATGAGTTTAACATAACGCCGCATAGTTTCCTACACTTGCTAATTCCCAAATAGAGTAATCCTTTATGATGTATAATCATTTGACCAAAGAAGATAAATGGGAAAGTCCAAAGGTCTCTTTGAGTGAGGACTTAGCCCTAGCTTCTCGTTAGTGCCAAGATTACTAGTTTTTATGTAGTGGAAATAGTCCTCTCACAAGTGTGAGTAGGAACCAGTCCACTTACTATAGGTAGTTTGAAGAGTTAGTCTTCTTGACTACAAGTTTAGAGAGAATGTGGAATACGCAAGTAACACACACACAATTCTACACTTATATAATTACCTTACATTTCATAATCATCATTATCGAGCATTTCATATGTGTGATCATACTACATGCATACTCATTTTCAATTCTTTGGCAATTGTATGGGCAGTTGCCTAGTATTGATGATATTTTATAATTCTGTGGTTGGTTGTTCGATATAATTGATAGTTATATATCTGAGTTTAAGGCTATGGATTAGCTTAGTGAATGTTTACATAGAGTGGAGAAATGTAAATATTCTAGTGGTATCGAGCATTTCATAATTACATTACATTTTATAATCATCATTATCGAGCATTTCATATGCGCAATCATATTACATACATATTCATTTCCAATTCTTTGGAAATTGTATGGGCAATTGCCTAGTATTGATGATATTTTACAATTGTATGGGCGGTTGTTCGATATCGTTGATAGTTATATATATTAGTTTAAGGCTATGGATTGGCTTAGTGAATGTTTACATAGATTAAGGAAATATAAATATTCTAATGGTATCAAGTAATGACTCAATTGCCTGTTGTGAATCCTAAATCTTAAGTTAGTATGCTTATTCATAGAAGAAGGTTATATGTGCAGTACTTATAACAAGTTTATGAATGAACTAGTTATGATATGTTACAATTGTGTAGATAGTTGTTCTTATCATATCAGTAAGGGACTTATGTTTATAGATTATGCATTGTGTTAGTGAACCTTTACATAATAGTAATATGTGAATGTTCTAGTGATATTGAATAAAGATTTAATATCTTGTTACAACTATAATATATTGTTATTAAGTTTGAGTATTATAATGTTAGGTAATTTTGAGATAGTTTAGATATGTATGTAGTTTACATTATTTAATGCCATAAAATATATGAATATTATTGAGAATTTTCATGTTCTCACCCCTTTCTGTGTTTCTATGGTAAAAGCATGTCAAGATCCTTCAGAGGGTAAGAAAATAAAGAAACAGAAGAACTAGTACAATATAGTTTTATTTGTTTCTCTTATAGACAAAGCTTGTTTAATTATTTATTTTTGCTTTGAGGATGTAAAAGTTGTAAATATAACACTTTGTACCTTGGGGCTTTTGTTGTATATGTGTATGACTGTTAGTTATAGCTCTCCATAATAATTGTATAACTATTATGGGTTAGTTGATGTTCAAGTTAAAAGTAGCATAACTATTACTGTTTGTCCAGATATTTATTAGTTATACTAGGGTAACGGTACTAGGATGTTACAAAGTGCTAACAATGTATTTCATTATTCTTTTTACTACACTTAAGTGTGATTCTTTAGGATTAGATTAGTATCTAACACACATGCACATACTAAACATAACATTTGGTCTACTTGCAGTAAGATAAAGGAGAGATCTAATCATACCTTTATACTTAGTGATTTCTACGGGTTTACTTCCTTCATCCTTGTCCAAATAGTAGGAGGTTCCTATGGGTGTAGCCATATGCTTGGTATTGTCCATTCTAAACTTTTGAAGCAGCTCCTTGCAATATTTGGATTGACTTATGAAATTTCCATCCCTTGTTTTCTTGATTTGGAGCCCAAGGAAGAAGTTGAGCTCACCCATCATAGACATCTCAAACTTATTTTGCATAATGTTAGCAAACTCCTTACAAACAGACTCATTAGTAGCACCAAAAATTATGTCATCAATATATATTTGCACAAGGAGCATATCATGCTCTTTATGTTTGATAAAAAGTTTAGTATCAACATTTCCTCTATAAAAGCCTTTTTTCAAAAGAAACTTATTTAACCTTTCATACTAAGCTCTTGGAGCTTGTTTTAAGCCATACAAGGTCTTTTTCAATTTGAAAACATGGTTGGGAAGTTCATGATTTTCAAAACTAGGAGGTTGATCCACATACACTTCTTCTTGTATAAAATCATTTAAAAAAAATATTTTTAACATCTATTTGATAAAGTTTAAAATTCATGATGCATGCAAATTCAAGTAACATTTTAATGGTCTCTAATCTAACTACGGGTACATATGTTTCTTCTTAGTTTATTCTTCCTTCTTAATTATAGTCTTTTGCAACTAACCTAGCTTTATTTCTTATTATTAGGCCAGTTTCATCAAGTTTATTTCTAAAGACCCCTTTGGTGCCAATTATAGAATAATCATTGGGTCTTGGAACTAATTCCCAAACTTGATTTTTTTCAAATTAATTTAATTCCTCTTGCATGGTCAAGATCCAATGTTCATCATCAAATGTTGTGTGGGTCGTTGTGGAAATAAGTTTGCCCCAAATGGTTTTATATGTTAAGTTTTGATGATGACAAATACAAGACAAAAAGAATATCTTGCTTATACTCTTTGTTGCATTCTATATAGAGCATATCCATTAATATTTAATAAATATCTTATTTGGATGTGTCTATGAATGTCTTATATGCATGTTAAACTAACTAAAGCTATATATTTATGATTCATGCATATGAAGATATTAAATTATGTTTTTGGACTAACTATGCTTGTTTAAGTGAGTGATACTTTGTAGGATAGTCCAAGTACTAAGAGTGAGCTTACAACAAGAAAGCAAAAGATCTCAATTAAGCTCAACACAAAGGAGGATGTGAATGCCTATTTCATGAAGGTATTGATAAACATCAAAGTCATGTCAAAGACCAAGTCCAAAGGAAGATTAAATGGTATAGCTTATAGAACTTAGTGTCTTTATGTACGAAGCCTTATGGATATCTCAAATATGTTTTTACAAATGGTTTTCCTATGATAAAATACCTAACAAATAAGTTTTGAAAAGTTATTTATGGTGGTAGTTCAAATTTATGAAAAATAGCAAAGTTTGAGTTTTGTAAAACTGACCTTTGGTCACTCTTTTAATCATATCTTTCAAAATACTTTGAGTTTTGTTTTGAAACTTCTTTCATTTGAAAATAGACTCAAAGATCTTTCCAATGACTGGTCATTTGCTTTAAACGGATAAGAAATGAAGAAGTTATGACCGTTTAAAGTCAGTTTTCAAAATCTGAGTGGTTTATTCGAATAAACCAAATGTTATTCGAATAACACACCACAAAAATCATACCAGAACGATTTTTTAGTGGTTTATTCAAATAACCAAAAGGCTATTCGAATAACATGACCCATAAAACGTTCCAGAACTTGTTTTTGAAGGTTTATTCGAATAGTAAACCTATTATTCGAATAAAGACATTTAGGAACGTATTGTTTGAAGGTTTTATTCGAATAGGACTTCGTTTTATTCGAATAAACTCGATCCTGTTCTACGCAACGGCTATTTTCAGAAGCTTTAAATGTGATATTAATTTATACCCAACGGCTCTTTTTCTTATACCACTATAAATACATGTTTTTTGGACATCTTTGAAATACACCCATTTATCTGAAACAACTATTTCTTGCTTTATTTTGTGAAACATATTTTACCAAATTTCTGTGCTCTTTTCGCCAAAAATTTGAGATATCCTTAGAGAGCTTCATAGAGCTTCAAATTGTATTATTTACTCTGAGTGAGAGTTTCTCATCATCTATATTTTCTATTCTTTTGTATTGAGGGTGAGGTATCCTTCAAAGTTTGTAAAGGGGGTGAGGTATCCCTTTAAGGTTTGTATAAGGGTGAGGTATCCCTGCGGGCTGAGACTTTAGCACAAGGGTAGAGTTTCCCTGTGTGTGAAAAGTGCTCTCTTATGTAAAGGTTGCAAGCACCTATTGGAAGCTTGTATACATAGTGAAAAATCTCGAACTGTGTTTCGGGGACTGGACGTAGACCACAAGTGGTTGGTGGTTGAACCAGGATAAATATCGTGCCTGCTCTTCTTCTCTTTATCTCTTTATTTTATGTAATTTTATTTTATGCACATTTACTTTCCGCTGTTCTTAAAGTTTCTTTTCTTCATCACGTTCCTTCTGTGCTTTTATTTAAATAGCTTAAATATTTGTATTTATTTTAAGAGCATTTGTGAAAAAGTTTTTATACCCAATTCACCCCCTCTTGGGTAATGGTTGCCATGACTAACAAGTGGTATCAGAGCTTCGTGCTTCAGTGAAAGCTTAACCGCTAGAGTTAAAGATCCTTGCTTGTTGGCAACCTTGAAAGTTTTTCAAAATGGAAGGTTTTGAAATTGATAAACCACCATTCTTTGATGGTGTAAATTTTGTTTATTGGAAAATTAAAATAGAATTTTATATACAATCTATTGATTTGGATTTGTGGGATGTTGTGCTAAATAGATTTATTTGTAAACCCAAACAAACTTGGAATGCCTATGACAAGAAATGTTTTTCTTTAAACATTAGAGCTATGCAAATTTTAAGAAATTGTTTGAATGATGATACTTATGCTAAAATTAAAAATTGCTCTAGTGCTAAAGATATATGGGATGCTCTTGATGCTATCTATCTTGCTAACAATGATTTTGTGCATAAAGTTGTATATAGAAAGCAAGAAGAGCAAAAGTCATTGAAGGAAGCCTGTCATGAAATGCATGCTCAAAGAGATGCTCAAACTACTGAAGCAAGTCAAATGTCTCTTGGTAACGATGGTGCTCAATTTGAAGAAGAGGCTAAGCAAAATAAAATTGATGATGAAGAAGGTGATTCTCTTCAAGAGCCAAGTGTGCTAGAAATTGTGACTACTTCTTATATGGCTAAAAAGGACTTTGAGGTAAATAATTCTAAATTATATTATAGTCCTTTCTATGATGAGTTGCAAAGAGCATATAATGAAATGCATGATGGTTTACTAAATTTAGAAAAGAAAAACTTATCGTATTTGAAAAATATTTCCTCTATTGAAAATGAAATTAAGACTTTAAAAAATGAATATATTTTTCTTAATGAGGAAATGCCTTTGAAATATGAAACCTCATCTTCTGGTGAAAAATGCATTAATTTAGAAAATCAAGTTGAGGACTTATATTCTAAATTTGCCAAAGCAAATAGTTGTAATTGCTTAAATTCTATACTTATTAATGAGAATAAAATTAGTGTTATTCCATGTGAAAATTCAAGCAAGGCTTATGGCAAAATTAATTTAGAATATAATAACAATAAAAAGCTTAAGTTTTTCAAAAGTGATATTCAAATGATCAAGCCATCATTAAATTCAATTATTTGTAATTTTTGTGGTCATCTAGGACATATTTCTCATTTATGCAATTATAGAAGAAATCCTTATATGAGAAATTGTATGATATGGGTTCCTAAAAATCCTAAAGGCCCTAATACTAATATTCAAGGACCCAAAATGAAGTGGGTACCAAAATGTCCTCCTAGTGTTTCAATTATGCAGAAAATTTCTCAAAAGGATGGACTTATTGGTCAAAGGAAAGAGGAATCATCACGAAGAACGCTTCCAAAGCCCAATGAAAGAAATTTTAGTCAAAGAAGGAAGATGACTTCAACCAAAGCTTCTCAAGTTCAAAATGTAGAGCTTGCAGAGTTCAAAATACCAAAAGAGAAGCAATGGGTAAGGAAAAGAGTTCCCTTGTTTACCAAGGCCAAGGTATCAACAGTTTTTACCTCTCATGAGCGAGTTCATTTACATGCAAAGTCAATAAATTTGAGGTATATTCCTTGTAGGCCTTAGATAGAGGATAGAATCATGTGTATTTGATAAAATTTGAATATTATATTTAACACATGATTATGTTCATTCTTATTATATTAAAATTCATTAATTTGTTATATCTTGGTACATAAAGTTCTATAATGCTTATGTATGCTTTATATGCTTTAAAACTGTCTATGTATCATGAAAGCATGCATGTTATCGGTTATATGCTTAATAGAAAATGATTATTTAATTTATTGTGCTCAATTTACATATTATGGAAAAATTGATTTTTATGAGAGCATAATAGATTAATAGCCAAAAACTAACACACAAGGACTCAAGAAAATTTGGGTACCAAAAGTCAAAAATTAAAGTGTGTTGTAGGTGTGCTTGAAGGCCAAGAGCTGACTTTGACATCTTGAAAGTGGTTGCTGCAAGTACAAAAACCAGAAATAATTTCAAGCTCTCTTCCTTGTCTCCGTGAAGTTTGGACTTATAATTTTCGGATAAGTGAAACCTTTTATTATGCTTTTCTTTTTAAAAAAAATTATTTCTACATGTTAATATGCTAAATAAAGTATAATTCTGGTTTGAAATGACATGTCTAAATGATAATATCCTTGAGCTTGAATTTTTTGATCAATCATACATATAATTAATTTGAATACTATATTTTTTTTGTATCTCTCTGGAATCTTTAAATCATATGAATATATGCTTTGTCTTGAATTCTTGAACGTATGCTTCTTTGTGTTTCTGATAGATTTATTCGAATAAATCTAGGTTTATTCGAATAAAGATAAATCATCGGATCAAAATTATGTTGCATGTTAGTATTATTTGAATAACGTTATATTTATTCGAATAAACTGACCCTTAGCAACTACAACTTTTCTCATTTTGGTCTTTGCCTATTCGAATAAAGCTAAGCTTATTCGAATAAACCGAGGCTTGTTTCATCGATCTTATTTGATTGATCTCTGTCTATTCGAATAAAATCAAGTCTATTCGAATAACCGAGACTTGGCTTATCAGTCTTGAGTGATTGCCTTCTGTCTATTCGAATAACCCCTAGGTTATTCGAATAAAACTCCGTTAAATGGCCAAAATGTTTAGCAAGCAGATCCTCTATTCGAATAAAACCTAAATCTTCTTCTTTTATTCGAATAAACATGGCTCGTTTTTAAACAAAATGTTCTACTATGTTTCGTTAATATATGCTGAATTCCTTTTAAAAATACAAATGCTTAATCAAAAGTAATTCACTATTCTTTTTGATGAACATATGTAATTGCTTAATTGATCATGAAATATCTTTTGCCCTTGTGAACTTATTTATTACTTTAAATGCTTATTTGTTTATAAGTTTGGCATAATAACTAACCTCTATGGATCCAAAATTGATGGATACCAAAGAAAATTCTTTGAATTGTGTTGTAGGGTGATAACTACCTCAAGCAAGCATTTAAATGGAATTTATTCAACTTGAGGATAGTAAAGCTTAAAAGGACTCAACTTTTAAAAGATGTGCAAAAAATTTCTATTCCCTCACAAAAGCTTGAAGCTTAGAAGTTGGTGAAAGTGGGAAGTCATCTACAAAAACTCAAAGAATACACTTTTGGTGATATCAAACTATTATTGAATATCATGTGATACTTGGATAAGTAGAAATTTGTTTTTATGTCTTACCATGTTTTAAGTTGTGCTTTTCTAGCATTATGTCTTGAAAGTATCTCTACATATGCTAACATGCTAGATATGCATACATTTTTGCTTGGAATGACATGCTATGGTAATATCTTTGTTATTAAGCTTGTGATCAATTCTCTTTGTTTAAATATGAAAATTCACATTCTCAGAAGTCATTCTAATCCCTTCTCTTTGATGCCTAATTGTCTTATATGCTTACTTGGAGATTAGAAAGTAAAATGTTACATGTCTTCTTATTTGATATGTTAAATTTTGAAAACAAGAAGTAAATAATTTCAAAAGTTACAGCTCCATGGCTTTTCAATTCTTTTATTATAATAAGGGACTTTTTGTTCTTAGCATGTGTGAGTACTAAAATTCATTACTTGATATTACATGCCTAACATGATCACTGTTTGCCCCAAAATGCTTATATAAGTTTTGATGTTAATCATGTATTTCTTAATAAACTTGAATCATGCCTTAAAATGCTTAAACATTTTTTTTCTAGATTCAAGTGCATATGTGCTTCATGCATTCTTGTTAGAACTAATATTACATGGTTGAAAATGTGATACATGCTTTAAATTATATATCAACCTAATTTATGCTTGTAAATGAGATTAAATGATATTTGATGCTAACCTATGTTTTAGAGGACTTTTAAAGTTAGCTTTGCAAGTCTCTCTATGTGTTTCAAATATAGCCATCAGATTTTTACATACAAGCATAAACGAGAAAAGTCGAATGGAATTCAACTAAAGAGGAAGATAAAGAAGACTTTCTTCTAGTGCAATGAAATGTAGAATTCAAAGGAAGAAAGCTCAAAGTTAAAGGACCAATAAAGAAGGAGCATCACTCTTTATATGATTCAATAAGTATCTCTATCCCTTAGCTTTTATGGTATTCTATATGTTATGAATTGTATGATACTTATTGATAAATTAATCTTAAATAACTAGATGCTTCCAAGGAATATATGGCTTTTTATATAAAATATCTCTACCTTTCTAAAATGCTTTTGAAAATATAATGTGCTCTTGTAAAATTCTTTTTGAAAGGGGGAGAAGTTTTTAAAATGGCTTTTTTGATTGAAGGATTAAGAAGATGTATATTTGCCTTGCTTTTCTTTAAGGTGATATGCTTACATGGTCTTCGCATACATATTTCTTTTATCTACTATTTTTGATAAATATGCATATTTTGAGGGGGAGCCTAGCTCTGAAGTTATTTATATCTCTTGCCTTATATCTTTATTTGATTACATAAAGTGTTTTATTACTATCATATGCTAAATGTTGGCATACAAAAATATGACAAGCATTGCATGAATAAACTTCTATATCTTGAAAGCATGTTTATTTCATCTCTCTTTGAATCATGAGTTTTATCTATAAGGGGAGAGCAAATTTTTATCTTTCCTTCCTAAGCCTTTTTGTTGATGTCAAATAGGGGGAGAGAAAATTAGAAAGAAAAATATGTTCTTGTGCTCAATTGCTTGATATGCTTACATAAATATCAATTCTTGTATATTGCTCAATATATTTTTCTTTGGTGATTTGTCATCATCAAAAAGGGGGAGATTGTGGAAATAAGTTTGCCCCAAATGGTTTTATATGTTAAGTTTTGATGATGACAAATACAAGACAAAAAGAATATCTTGCTTATACTCTTTGTTGCATTTTATATAGAGCATATCCATTAATATTTAATAAATATCTTATTTGGATGTGTCTATGAATGTCTTATATGCATGTTAAACTAACTAAAGCTATATATTTATGATTCATGCATATGAAGATATTAAATTATGTTTTTGGACTAACTATGCTTGTTTAAGTGAGTGATACTTTGTAGGATAGTCCAAGTACCAAGAGTGAGCTTACAACAAGAAAGCAAAAGATCTCAATTAAGCTCAACACAAAGGAGGATGTGAATACCTATTTCATGAAGGTATTGATAAACATCAAAGTCATGTCAAAGACCAAGTCCAAAGGAAGATTAAATGGTATAACTTATAGAACTTAGTGTCTTTATGTACGAAGCCTTATGGATATCTCAAATATGTTTTTACAAATGGTTTTCCTATGATAAAATACCCAACAAATAAGTTTTGAAAAGTTATTTATGGTGGTAGTTCAAATTTATGAAAAATAGCAAAGTTTGAGTTTTGCAAAACTGACCTTTGGTCACTCTTTTAATCATATCTTTCAAAATACTTTGAGTTTTGTTTTGAAACTTCTTTCATTTGAAAATAGACTCAAAGATCTTTCCAATGACTGGTCATTTGCTTTGAACGGATAAGAAATGAAGAAGTTATGATCGTTTAAAGTCAGTTTTCAAAATCTGAGTGGTTTATTCGAATAAACCAAATGTTATTCGAATAACACACCACAAAAATCATACCAGAACGAGTTTTTAGTGGTTTATTCGAATAACCAAAAGGCTATTCGAATAACATGACACATAAAACGTTCTAGAACTTGTTTTTGAAGGTTTATTTGAATAGTAAACCTATTATTCGAATAAAGACATTTATGAACGTATTGTTTGAAGGTTTTATTCGAATAGGACTTCATTTTATTCGAATAAACTCGATCTTGTTCTACGCAACGGCTATTTTCAGAAGCTTTAAATGTGATATTAATTTATACCCAACAGCTTTTTTTCTTATACCACTATAAATACATGTTTTTGGGACATCTTTGAAATACACCCATTTATCTGAAACAACTATTTCTTGCTTTATTTTGTGAAACATATTTTACCAAATTTCTGTGCTCTTTTCGCCAAAAATTTGAGATATCCTTAGAGAGCTTCATAGAGCTTCAAATTGTATTATTTACTCTGAGTGAGAGTTTCTCATCATCTATATTTTCTATTCTTCTGTATTGAGGGTGAGGTATCCTTCAAAGTTTGTAAAGGGGTGAGGTATCCTCTAAGGTTTGTATAAGGGTGAGGTATCCTCATGGGCCGAGACTTTAGCACAAGGGTAGAGTTTCCCCGTGTGTGAAAAGTGCTCTCTTATGTAAAGGTTGCAAGCACCTATTGGAAGCTTGTATACATAGTAAAAAATCTCGAACTGTGTTTCGGGGACTGGACGTAGACCACAAGTGGTTGGTGGTCGAACCAGGATAAATATCGTACCTACTCTTCTTCTCTTTATCTCTTTATTTTATGTAATTTTATTTTATGCACATTTACTTTCCGCTGTTCTTAAAGTTTCTTTTCTTCATCACGTTCCTTCTGTGCTTTTATTTAAATAGCTTAAATATTTGTATTTATTTTAAGAGCATTTATGAAAAAGTTTTTATACCCAATTCACCTCCCCCCGCTTGGGTAATGGTTGCCATGACTAACAGTCGTCGCAAAATTCCTTTGTCTTCTTTTTTGCTACGGATTTGAATCCGTCGCAATTGCGGTGGATTTTGTGGCAGATTAAAATCTGTCTTAATTTGTGGTGGATTTGCGGCAAATTCATTTGCGACAAATTCATTTGCGGCAGAATTTTACGACGGATTGTCCCCTGCAAATAGGGCTCTGGTAACATTTTTACAATGAAATTTTTTTTGTGTTGATTAAAAAAGGTTTGCGGAGGAATTATCTGCTGTAAAATTAATAAAATATAATAAAAAAATTTAGGAGAAAAATAAAAAAATTTAAAAAATAGGTTAAAAATAAATTTGCTCCACAATAGCGGTGGATTTTGCGGCAGATTAAAATCTGTCTTAATTTGTGGTGGATTTTGCGGCAAATTCATTTGTGACAGAATTTTGCGACGGATTGTCCCCTGCAAATAGGGCTTTGGGAACCTTTTTACAGTGAATTTTTTTTTGTGTTGATTAAAAAATTTTTAAACGGAAATTATCTGGTGCAAAATTAATAAAATATAATAAAAAAATTTAGGAGAAAAATAAAATAAAATTTTAAAAAAATTAGGTTAAAAATAAATTTGCAGCAAAAAAAATCCATCGCAAAATTGATAAACATAATAAAAAAGTAAAAAAATATAAAAAAATTGTTGATAAACGTAATTAAAAATTTGTAAAAAATTAAAATTTTTTTTTTTTGCAAAAAAAATTTACCGCAAAAAATTGCTACAATTTAAAAATATATTTTTTGCTGCAAAATTGATAACGTAATACAAAATTTGAATAAAAATTTTAAAAAAAAATTTGCGGCAGAAAAATCCTTTGCAAAAAACTGCCACAATTTAAAAATGAATTTGTGGTGAAAAAATTCACTGCAAAAAATTCGCCACATACCAGATCTAAAACCTCTCCCCTCTCTCCCTTTCTCGTTTTTCTCTTTCTTCTCTCACGTCCCTCATTCTGGTCACTCTCTTTTCTCTCTTGTTGGTGGCTGAAGAAGGAAAAAACAAAGGGAGAAGGAAGGAAATCAAGGAAATAGAAGAGAATCAAGCCAAGATCAAGAGGAAGAGGATAGAAAAGGCAAGAAGAAAGTGATACCAAGTTAAGGTAGGGGTTTTTCTCATCTTTCCTATCCATTTTCGTTTTCTTTCAAACTAGATTTTTGATGAAATGATGAGATTTTAATTGAGAATGAAAGATTCATGTGTTTGTGTTTGATTCATGACATGATAACTTAATTTTTCCCTCTTGATTTTGGATGAGTTTTGAGATTCAAAAAGGGGATATTAAACTCACTTTTGATTTGTGATTTTGGATGAGGAATCTAATGTTTTGATCCATTTTTGATGAAATAAATTAGTGTTTTAAGTTTCTTTTAGGTTTATGAACTTGTTTGGTACCTGGAATCACTTAGAGATTGGATTGGAGTAGCCATAATCTTGGATCTTGGCCCTAGGAACAGTGTCACGACTCTTCAAAGTGAGATAAATAGTTTCTGGCCCAGAAACATGGCCCATGTCTAAAGACGGGTGTTTAAAGACACGGCCCGTGTCTGAGACCAAAATTTTTAAAAATGACATTTTTGATCTGAAACTGATGGATACATAGTTCTTTAACCCAGGTTACCTAAATACAAACTTTAAACCTTGAATCGAATGATTAGAATTCATTAGATTGTGAAAAGATTATGCATCCAAACAAATTTGAGAAATGACTTCATGATGATATTGAATCATATGTGATTGAATCATACGAGTACTATCAATCAAGTGCTGAAAAAGTGTAGTTCTTGAATGGGATAGGGTCATACCATATTAAGAGAGATGAAGATTTTGGACATAATAGTTGTTTGGATTGAAATATTTATACAAGTATAATTTTAAAAGTGAGATAAATTATACACCATAGTTGTGCATTTTGTATTTTTGTATTTTGATTTAAGTGTGAAAATATCATTACAGAAAATGGTAGTTCCAAAAAATCGTAGATGGATGTATAATAGGACTCATTCAGGTCGTAGAGGACTTACACAAGAATTTGTATGTGGAGTTGAAGAGTTTGTGAATTATGCATGTCAATCTTCCCATTACTTAAGTGAAGGAACAATTAGGTGTCCCTGTTTGATGTGTTATAGTGGAAAATTGTTGAAACCTGAGATTGTGAAAGTTCACTTGTATAAAAAAGGATTCAAACCTAGGTATTGGTATTGGACAGATCATGGAGAGGAAGAGCCTGATCCAATTAGTGTAGATATAAACTTTGATGTGAACACTGCTAATAGTCCTATATTAGAGGAGGAAGACGTGGTTGATAGATATCAAAATATGGTTTGTGATGCGGCTGGAACAGACTTTGGGGATTTTAGGAGTCATTTTTAACAGAGTGTTGAGGAGCCTCCACATCCAGAGGCCGGAGAGTTTTATGATATATTAAATGCTTTAAGTCAGCCATTATGGCCTGGATGCGAAACTCATTCTGAGTTATCCTTGGCAGTTCGAATGTTAAGCCTCAAATTTGATTATAATGTAACACATGCATGCTTTGATTCATTTATAGAGATATTAAGAGAGGTTGCTCCACCAGGATCACGAATTCCTCTGAATTACTGTAGAACAAAGAAATTGGTTGCTAAACTCAAGCTTGTTTCAAGAAAAATAGATTGTTGTGTAAATGACTATATGTTATACTATGATAATGCCAGACAATGTAGGTTTTGTGGTGCTGAAAGATACGAACTTCGTAAAACTAGTAATGGAAATAACAATGAAGTTCTGGTGAAAAGAATGCATTATTTACATCTTATTCCTAGGCTCAAGAGGTTGTATTCCTCTATGAGCTCATCTGCACACATGAGATGGCATGTTGAAAATAATAGGAAGGAGGGGAGATGTTTCATCCATCCGATGGTGAAGCATGGAAGCATTTTAATAAGACATATCCTGAATTTGCAATTGATCCTAGAAATGTTAGGCTTGGTTTATGTGCCGATGGTTTCACTCCTTACAATCAATCTGCTTCTCCTTATTCTTGTTGGCCTGTGATAGTCACTCCATATAATTTGCCTCCAGAAATGTGTATGACTGCCCCATACATGTTCCTAACATGCATTATTCCCGGTCCTAACAATCCCAAGAGCAAGATTGATGTTTATTTACAACCATTAATCGATGAACTGAAAATTTTATGGGTGGGTGTTTTAACTTGTGACATGTCAGGAAAACAAAATTTTATGATGTGGACAATAAATAACTTTCTTGCATATGGAATGTCGTCTGGATGGATGACTGCTGATAAATTAGCATGTCCATTTTGCATGGATCAAACAAAGGCATTCACTTTGAAGCATGGGGGAAAAAATTTGTGATTTGACTGTCATCGTCAATTCTTGCAAGTTGATCACATGTTTAGAATAAATAAAAATACATTTAAGAATAAAACTGTAGTCAATGATTTGCCTCCACCAAAATTATTTGGACATGAATTAAGTGAGATTGTTAGTGCCTTTAGTAAAATAACTGAAATGCAGTCGTGCAAACACCATGGGTATGGTGTTTATCATAATTGGACTAAGCATAGCATATTTTGGGAGTTACCATACTGGAAGGATAATTTAATTAGGCACAATTTAGATTCATGCATATTGAAAAAAATGTCTTTGATAACATATTCAACACTGTTATGGATATTAAGGGCAAAACAAAGGATAATGTGAAGGCAAGAATGGACTTAAAAGAATATTGTCAACGACAAGAATTGGAGCTTATTGATTTGCCAAATGGTAAGATCATGAAACCAAAGGCTAATTATACTTTTACAAAAGAGCAAAAGAAAATTGTGTGTGAATGGGTGCAGCATTTAAAAATGCCAGATGGTTATGCTTCGAACTTGGTCAGATGTGTGAACATGAATCAATTACGATTGTTTGGGATGAAAAGTCATGATTGTCACGTGTTTATGGAGAGTTTGCTTCCAATTTCTTTTTCTTTATTTCCAGATCAAATTTGGAAGCCATTGACTAAATTGAGTCAATTTTTTAGAGACATGTGCTCAACAACTTTGACGAAAAAAGACATGCTCCAAATGGAGCAGAACATTCTGGTGATTTTGTGTAAATTGGAAAGGATATTTCCATCGAGTTTCTTTGATTCCGTGGAACATTTACCAATCCATTTATCTTATGAAGCAAGAGTAGGGGCCAGTTCAGTATAGATGGATGTATCCATTCGAGAGGTACTTAAACAAGATAAAGAAAACAGTCAAGAACAAACCTCGGGTTGAAGGTTCTATTTGTGAAACTTATTTGATTTAAGAGATATCTCATTTCTGTTCATTTTACTTTAGCCTCATGTTAAGTCAATGAGAACTAGAGTTGGACGAAATGATGATACAGATGAAAATATGTCAATGGAATCGACTTTGTCAATTTTTAATCAACCTGGCTGAGGTTATGGAACATCAAAAATATAGTGGCTAAATGATGCTGAGATGAAATCTACAACATTGCACATCTTGCTAAATTGTGAAGAAGTTGAACTATACCTTAAGTAAGTAGTACTATTAATTTAATTTAAATTTCAAATGTATTGCTCACTAACAATCAAATCATAAACTTTCAATTTTTCATTATTTTTTTTACAATAATGTTCCTGAGGAACATTCAAATGAAAGAATAAATGCAGATTTTATAGAGTGGTTCAGAAGTTATGTAAGTATTTAAACATTACTAAGGATTGGTTTTCCTAATCATTATATACGATTTAGATCATTAACATTAACTATATTTTCTTCTAGGTTCACAATCCACAAAATATGGTAAATAATTCTTACTTGCATGATTTGGCATGGGGGCCTAGTAGATATGTAACATCTTGGCAAATGTATTTTGTCAATGAACATAAATTTCACACAAATGGTTAGTCAGATGGGAAGAAAATAATCAATAGTGGCATGTGTGTTAAAGACCCAACTAATGGTGAGAATGAAAATGATTATTATGGAATACTAAAAGATGTGGTTGAGTTAGAATATCCTGGGAAACCAAAAAAAAAGTTGTTCTTTTTAAATGTGAATGGTTTGATCCTATGATTAATAGAGGTACAAGAGTTCATAAAGATTATAAGATTGTCGAGGTTCGACACACTAGACGATACAAGAGGTTTGATCCTTTTATCCTTGCTTCCTCTGCGAGACAAGTGTATTACATTCCTTTTCCTAGAAAGAAAAAAGATAAGGTCCGATGGTGGGTGGTAATAAAGACCAAGGCAAGAGGTCGAGTTGAAATTGAAAATGCCCAAGAAATTGCATTCCAAGATGATACTATGACTCTTGTGGATCCAATTGTTGATGTGGATCTCATTGACCACTTGCAAGACACTAATGAGGTTTTTGATGTAGTTCAAGATGTTGGTTTCTAATAGACATGATGAAAATGATGAAGAAGAACAAAGTTTTAATGACGACGATGATGAAACATCTTCCAATAATGAATATGAAACAAATAGTGATGAGGACAATGTTTCCTCATAAATGTGAGTATAAAATTATATTAATATGTTGTTGTTACTAGTTATACATTATTGTGTTGTGTTTGGAATTATATTTACATTATATTTTTATTATTTGTGTAGATGTTATCGTCACGAGGAGATAAGGGGAAAGGGAAGGAGAAGCAACAACCTCGACGTCTTAGAATCAATATAGGGAGGCCACCTAGGGGGCAAACATTAGGATCATCTCCACCCCTAGTTACAATATCACCTACTACAGGTTTGCTTCAGCAACCATCTTCTGAGTACGTTATGATACCCACACCTGGATCCTAGCGTCCGTCACATACTTTCCATTCACTACATGGTACATCATATGATTCTGGGTCACCTACTATTGGCCCATCACTGAGTACCCGTGAGTTGTCGGTTACTCGTGAGTCGCCGGGTACCCGCGAGTCACCAGCTATCCGTGATTCTAATGTTCCCATTTCTACAACAAATCAAAGCAACAAGATGTTTGTTGAGCCTGATGGCGATTTTGGGTATGTGTATCATAGGTTTCTGCCACCTAAACCTGTTGCTGATGTCATAACAAAGATTATATGATCCAGGTATAATCAACCTTGGACATCTTGGGGAGAAATACCCAAGGATACTAGAGAAATGTGGTTTCGAGAGTTTCAAGTATGTATCATTTTTTATTTGTTTAATTATGTTTGTTTGTCTTGTAATCGTGCAATTTTTTTAACTTTAATGTTATTTACAACATATTTTTGAAGGGTTATGTTTAGTGGATGCCTCAGCATCATAACCATACTAGGAAGGTATATAATAGTCGTAGTTCGAAGAGACTATCAGGTTTGCTAGGACAGGCACGCAACTTAAATGAAAGACCTTTTTAGATTGGAGAAGGTATATGGGAAAACTTATACAGGCATTAGGCTAGTAGCATGTATAAGGAGAAATGTCAATAAGTAAAGATGAATTGTGCTTCTGACACTGGTAGATGCTTGCACACTGGTGGTTGCATTTCTACCGACACCCATGCACAGAAATTGGTAACTATCATCGTCAGTTGTTTAGTAATATATTTTATTATTTTGTTATTAACTTATTTTCTCATTATTACAGGCTAAGGCTTGGGGTAGAGAGCCCACAGTTGATGAGACCTTTCGTCACGTACATTTGAGGAGAGAATACCGTACTAGTTTCTACAAAAGCTAAGGATTTATATGCTAGTATTTCTTTTGAAATTATAAAATTTAATATTAACTCATCTTATAACAACAGCCATAAGAGGTTTTTTATTTCTATCTTTAGGATGAATTCAAAGCAAAGGAATCTGAACAATCTTCTCAATGTTCAAATGAAGAAGGGGCATCTGGTACACAAATGACCAGTCGAGAGCTTTGGATTAAAACTATTGGTGGGATAAAGAAGGGTCGTGTTTATGGCTTTAGTTCTCAAGCATCTATCTATGACCATAGAGAGTCATCCTCCTCAAGGCCTAGATCGAGTCAAGTTCCTGAGCACGTTGCTAATCAAGTTAAGTAATAGCTGCAACATTTTTTATTAATTAATTTTTGTATTTTGATGGATGTAGTCAACTATTTCATTTTTTATATTTTTGGTTAATTAATTTATTTGTAGAATGAATTGATAAATTTATATTTACATATATTAATCAGGTTAAGGAGTAGTTGCAGCAGGAGATGCTAGATCGGGTTCAGCAGATTCAACAACAAATGGAGCAGCAGAGCCAACAACGTGAGGCATGGTGGAAAATGCGATTTGAACGATACCAACATCAACGGCAACAAATGATTAGTAATATGTTGAAATCATATTTACAAGCTGCTGGTACTCAGCCAAGCCAGCAACAGCCACTAATAGAAGAAAACAATGAGGATACTGAAGATGATCATGAAGATGACAATGATAATGATTATATGGATTGAAATTGATGTTTGAGTGCTGTATGGATTCTGATAGTTCTTTTAAACTTTGTATTTGAAGAAACTTTGTTTAAATAATATAATTATTATGTTTATTTTATGGATTGGTTAAATGCATTAACAAGTTAAAATTGATGTTTGAATGTTGTTTTAAACGCATTGACAAGTTGAAATTGATGTCTGAGTGCTGTATGTATTAACAGTAATATAATTGTGGATTTTGAACATTTATTTTAAATATTTTTAAAAATCCAAAAACTTTGCAGCGAAAAAATCCACCACAAAATCCGTCGCAAATCCGAGTAGAAAGACAAACAAATCCGCTGCAAAATTCACTCCAAATTTGGGGTGAAAAAATTTGTCACAAATTAGTGGCAGACAAATCTGCCACAAATTAAGACCATTCCGGCATGTTGCCGGAGCAATTTGCGACAGAAATTAAAATCCACCGCAAACAAAATTGTAACGATCATTTTTGCAACGGTCATGAATTCGCCGCAAATCTGCCATAAATTATAGATTTTAGGTGATTTGCAGTGGATTTTTCCTTCGCAAATCACAATTTTTCTTGTAGTGGAGAGATTCGTTCCTTCTTTGGCACAGGTTGATGAGGGATGTAGAATTTTCTGATGGGCTCTGTTGATGGAAAAGTGATTGAGGAAGCAATTCGACAAATCAACAAAACTGTTGATAGATCAGAATAGAGTGCCGATAACCACTATAGGGCGAATTGTTTCAAAGTGCTCAGAAATGCTCGACATCTGATTTCATCAAAATCTACAGAAATGAGCATGGCAGAGTTGAAGGCTTCTAGGTGTTCCTAAGGATCCATAGATCAGTTATAGAGCTCAATAGTAGCTAGGAGTCTGAAATTGGCGGGTAAAGGGATAGTCATGATATTATAAGTGAATGGATGTCCAGGATGGGCTGGTGGCAGAAGTGATGAGGGGTTAAGAGGTTATAGGGTGGTGGTGGGTAGATTGATGATGCTAAGGTTTAGTATAGATAGAATTTTCATCATTAAAGTAAGGCTCATTGTGGTTTTTGCACGAACTCTCTTACTCATTGTGGTAATAGTATTTTGGTTGTGGTTGGTCAAAGCATTGATCTGCAACTACATGGTTTCCATGGTATGTAGAAGGGTGTGGAGGATGTTGGCATTAGGATCAGGTGGAGGTGGTGGTGAAGGTGGAGGATCATGGTGGTCGCTAGTAGCATTTTGGTTGACAGCATCGCTGTCGGCACCTAGCTCCTAGTGCGCGCCATGGAGTGTTTGTGCTCAAGGAAAGCGTGGATTTGCAAGAACGATGGTTTATTGGAAAAAAAACAAAGGATAGGTTAAGGAAATGGTAGTAATTGGGAAACAAGCAATGAAATAGTGGTAGGGAGAGTTTTACCTATTTCCTACAAATGATGCAGGATGTTCACGTCAGCCCAGACCTAGTGTGGTCAGCTACCTCCCAAGAGAAATAAGGTCCTATTGTTGAGGCTGTTAGAGGGCTGCAATGGGTCCCCTTGAATTCCTCAAATGATTGGGTCAGTTGAGGTAGAAGGTGGGCATAAGTGTATTAAGGCTAATGATGAACTCACTGTGTGATTTAGAAAACTCACATATCAGGTGTTGCAACTTGGCATGTTTGTTAAAGAGCACGTTTTTCAACACAACTAAGAGGGTTCTGGACCTTGGGTTAGCCCGGTTCTGGGTTAGCTCCATGGGTTGCCGTCAAGTACTTGAGCATGGTCATACCTAGGGTATTGAGCATGGTCAGAATGTCTCCAAGTCTAGTAAAATAAGTTAAGCTCAATGATGGGTTGATGGATTCGATGAAGCTTGGATTGGGTCGTAGTTTCATTAGTCCGGAGCTCATCTGAGCTTGAAGGCCTACAATGGGACTTACCAGTCCCGTTACGGTTCACAAGCCCCTAAGCTTGGAGCTTGAATAAGCCTATGAGCTTGAAGGTCGTTGAGGAGATCTATCAATCCCGGTACGATATAGTAACTGAGTTTGATACATATGTCCGCATGTTCTAAAAACAACCATTATATTCTTACATCAAACAGTACATACATCCATTTTTACACCTCATCTAATACCATTTATTATACATACCTTTTTCTATCACTTTCTCTCACTCAATCACATCCCTTAAAAATGGTGTAAATAGTAATATACCTCTAAAAAGGAGTGTAAGACTATCTTTATCCTTCTAAAAAACATCAATAGTTTATTAAAAAATAATATTAGCACGACAAAATCTTTTAAAGGATTATGTGTGCAAGTGTGCATGTGTTTAGATTCACGGCTTCCTACCCTTTAAAGGGCTAAAATATTGGATTATGTGTGGAAGTGTGCGAGTGTATGAGTGTGCATTCATTGGGCTTGTGATTGGTTTTAAAGTTCCCTTCTATCTTGTTATTGATAGATAAATGATATTTACAAATTATTTTTTTTGCATTATATTTATAATTTTACTTGTTTGGAAAGTAAAAGATAAAGAGAAAAGATGTTGAAATGTGTATTAATTTTTCTTATTTTGTTATCTAAAATAATAATATGAAAATGATATAAAAAATGATGTACAAATATCATTACTCTTATTGCTCAGTCTACTTTTCTTTTTGGAAACCATATTGATGATAGACATACTCCTTACTCATGCATTGCATGGTTCTTTTTGGCCATATTTGTAATTAACATACTTATTCTATTGCATGTAACTGAATGGTCATCTTTTTAGCGCGAATGATGTATTCGGCATCACAAATTAGTTGACAATCTTGGACTTGACACGGAATATGACTTTTAGGAGAAAATAAACATGGACTCAGAAATTGATCAAGTTTGATGCGATAGCTATAGACACTTTTTCAATAACACAAAAATTCATATTAATTAATATTTCAGAGCAAACATAACAAAGAAAGAAAGAACGGAATAAATAATTTATAGGTACAATTTTTTCATTATTCAGGTTCATACATATGAAATGATTTTTTATATTTTGCAAACCAAATAACTGCTTGGAGAGAATCCATGATCACCATATCAGACTGCTATAGCAGCTGTTGCAAGTGTCAAGTGACAGATAACAAAATGGCAATAGCAAGTCCAATAGTTGCCCATATCTTTCTCCCTTGCTGATGGTATGATTGTGCACCATTCTGTGAAACAAAAAAACATAAGATCAGGTGAAAAACAATGTGATGCTGATAAAAAGTATAGGTTTATTTAACTATATATTTCATCTTCTATAGAGTTCTCTCTGAAGTTTACGTATATAATTGTAATTTGATATTTAACTGATCAAATACATTACCGCATTTGGACTTGGTGCTGGTGACGGTGTCTCTTCTGAATCCGCTGTAGTAGTAGCATCATCAGTTAGTGGTGCTGGGGGACTCTTCCGAATAATTGTTGGTGCTGGAGCTAGAGATAGTGCGTGATGTCTCTTGTGCTTGTGCTTGTGTCTTCTTCTCTTGTGCTTGTGGGGAGGCGGCTCTGGCGTCTCATCTTCAGGTGCTGGTGCTGGTGTGTCTATTGCAGGTGCTGGTGCAGGTGTTGGTGGGTTACTTGCTGGCGAAGGAACAGGTGACGGTATTGGTGCTTTCTTTTTGTGTGCAGGTGCTGGTGCTGGTGTTTCTTTGGCTGGTGCTGGGGCTGTTGGTGCTTTGGCTGGTATTGGTGATACCTTTGGTGGTGGCAATGATGGTGGTGAAGCAGTTGGTGGTGGTGGTAATGGTGGTGGCGAAACAACTGGTGGTACTGGTAACGGTGGTGGTAAAACAGGTGCTTGTTTTGGCGGTTGTGGTGGTGGAATTTTAGGGGATGGGGCTTTTGGGCTTAATGCTGGTGTAACCTTAGGAACCGGTAATTTCACAGGAGCAAGTTTTGGAGGTGTAACTTTCGGAACTGGTGATTTCACAGGAACAGAAGTAGGAGGTATAACCTTGGGAGCTGGTAATTTCACAGGAGCAGATGTTGGAGGTATAACCTTGGGAGCTGGTAATTTTACAGGAGCAGATGTTGGAGTTATAACCTTGGGAACTGGTGATTTCAAAGGAGCAGATTTTGGTGTTGCTGCTGCTGTTACAGGCGGCTGGCTAGTGCTTGGTGGTTTGCTAGAAGTGGGAGAGGTTGCTACTGGTGGTTTCTTTGAGGTAAGAGGGGTTGCTGCCACAATGGGTGGTTGTGTGGAAGCTGATGGTGTGCCAGAAGTGGGGGAAGCTGCAGTTGGCAATTTGGAGGGTGCAGCTGTGGGTGTGGTTGGTGGTTTGCTAGACGTGGGAGAGGTTGCTGCTGGTGGTTTCCTTGAGGTAGCAGGGGTTGTCGCCACAATGGGTGGTTGTTTTGCTACTGATGGTGTGCCAGAAGTGGGGGAAGCTGCATTTGGCAATTTGGAGGGTGCAGCTGTGGTTGTGGTTGGTGGTTTGTTAGAAGTGGGAGAGGTTGCTGCTGGTGGTTTCCTTGAGGTAGCAGGGGTTGTCGCCACAATGGGTGGTTGTTTTGCTACTGATGGTGTGCCAGAAGTGGGGGAAGCTGCAGTTGGCAATTTGGAGGGTGCAGCTGTGGTTGTGGTTGGTGGTTTGTTTGAAGTGGGAGAGGTTGCTGCTGGTGGTTTCCTTGAGGTAGCAGGGGTTGTCGCCACAATGGGTGGTTGTTTTGCTACTGATGGTGTGCCAGAAGAGGGGGAAGTTGTGGTTGGCAATTTGGAGGGTGCAGCTGCGGTTGTGGTTGGCAATGTGGTGGGTGCAGCTGCGGTTGTGGTAGGCAAATTTGAGGGTGCAGCTGGGGTTGTGGTAGGCAATTTTGAGGGTGCATTTGGGGTTGAAGTTGGCAAATGTGATGGGGCACCTGCTGGTGCTTGGGCATTGATTGAGGCCAGCGCGTAGCAGAGGCTTGCTAAAGCCAATGCCCAGAACATTACAGCCATCGTAGGACTTGATTTGGTAGGGAGGGTTAGCTTCGTATTTATGGGCTATGTTATATGGATTATGATAAGCTTAGAAGGTTGAGACGTAGTGCATAGACGTAGATGATATGGTGCAAGGGGAGATGTAGCCTTCGTGTGATTGCAACATCACCACTAATGATCCAACAAGGAATGTTAACAATGTAAAAATTGAAAAACACTTGCGTACAATTACCTTCCCTTGCATCAAGGTATATACCTCTTAACTCGGAACTCCTTCTCTTTGGACTTAACTTATGCTCATGGTTGCATGTTAATGAGAACACAATTTTACCTATTACATCTACGTATGACCTATATGTTAGTACGAGGTCATCATGTTCTGTTAATATCTGATGATCCAACATACCATTGCGATTGAGATGTTTTATCTTCCCTGCAAGTTACCTCGAAAGTACCCCCAACCTTTCCCCTGTAAAAAATGAAGACAAACAAAATCAACTAGATTGTACTAAATCATCACATTCTTGTAACATATCCACTGTAAGTGTCAGCTGCCTATAAGAGTTGAACAAGGCATTCATTAAGGAGAGGGGGGCAATCAAAAAAAGAAAGAAAAAGAAAAACTGAGAGACTGAAAAAAACAAGATGTAGAAACAGTGAGAGCCCAGAAAATACAGAGAAGAGTGAGGAGAGAGCTGAGAGACCTCTCTGTAGAAGAACCCATTGTGCCTCTGCCTCACGAAATTCACCAACTCCATCTTCCCCAACACAACCCCCCAAACAGAACCTGACCCCAGTATCTGCGAACCAGAGCAAAATCAAACCCCATAGCTTCAAAATCTTCAACCCCGACCCAAAGCTCTTCCACACAGAGAACCCGCAACATGCCATTCACGGCCAACTCCCCAGGGCCCCAACACAACCACCGAAACCCGTGTGACCACAACACGAACACCCAGGATCCACACCGAAACCAATCACGTTCAATGATCCACCACCATTCAGCGTCACTTGTTAAATGATTAGTTTAGCCGATTAAACTTGAATCAACTCCCAGGACTTTGGGCTATCCATCCCTAATTCGATTTTTAAAATATTTATTAGACATAATAATAAGTAAATTATTCTTTTAAAAAAGATACATGCCTAAGTTATTCTCATTAGAGCCAAGCAGACTGTAATTAAGAAAAGTCTATCATCGCTGTTATTTATTTATTGTCATTTTTTTAATTAACCTTTTTTTATTTTTTTAAATGTCTTTTATTAAATGAGTTTTGCTAATTAAGAATATTTTTAAAGATTAAAATTAAAAAATATTAAATAAAAGTCAAACTTTTAAAATTTTCATTTTTTAAAATATTAAATACTTTATTTTTATTTAATACATTTTATTTTTTAATTTTTAATAAATATGTTAAAACACTTATTAAACAAACTCCTATTTGAAAAGATAGTTAAATTTAATATATTCATTAATTAATAAAAGATAGTTTAAAATTAGAGAGAGACTATTGATTACATCTAAAGAATAACACAATAATTATAACACAGTTTTAGAATATCAATTTTACAAAGAGACATATTAAAAGAATAACTAAAGAAATAAAAAAACTAAAAAAAGTATTAAATGATTAATAAAAGATAGATAAAAATTGAGTGAGGCTATTAGCACTCTAAAATGTATATTTACATTTTTTACTAACTAATCAAAATTTTAATTTTTTTTAAAAAAATTATGAGTAGCAGACAATTGAAAATTCTAATAGTAAAAAATAACAAAAATATTAATTAAAGAAGAATGACAAAAAAGGAGTAACAATGACTATAAATACTTCCCTATAATTAGTTGACCTTATTCGTTTGACAGACTTATAAATATTAAGCAATTATCATTATCCAATAATATGGGCATATTCGTTGAACTCTTTTTTTATGCCCCCTTCTTGTGATGGACGGATCTCTCCCTTCCGCTTTCTCCTAAAACAATAATCTCTTAGGGTGTGTACGCCATGAGAATTAGGAGTGGAGGGGCCCAACCTTACTATATAAACAATGAAGACGTTTAATATCTTCTTGACATTTTTTTAAATATGCATGTTTCACATATTAAGGTCATTGATTTTGAGGAGATCGACTTAGATCTATGACTGAGAATAAAGAAGAGTAACTAATACACCAGGTTATTAAAGGAAATGTGTAAATTACAAAATTGGTCCTTTAAAAATCTCAAAATTATGTGTAATTAATTATTTGCAGAAAATTCCTCCTATTATTTACTTTTTGATCCCTTATATTATTTTTCCTTTTAATTTTAACTCTCCAACCAAACATTCTTTCTCATTTCTACACTTTCTCCATAACATGGCAGTGTCCACTTCCTTTCTTCATTTTAGACCACCCATGCGCCACCACCCTCCATCGATGTCCCTTCCTCTTCGGCACCCAAAACCAAACCACTAAGACTTAAAACTAGCATCAAGACACAAATACATCCAAACACCAAAACCATCAACCACCAGACCCAAAATCACCGTCGCTACGAACCGCCATCCTCCACCCAATGCAACCCTCACCACACTACCGCCACAAAGCCTGGAACCACCACCTCCATCGGCGAAAACTCGACCCAAGTCTTCTTTTGGCTTTTCAAAAACACACAAAAACTCAGAAAGGAAGCCAAATGCAATGTCGATGCTGTGTGGGTGGTAGCTCGAGTCTAGTCGCAGTGGTGCGATTGCAGCTTGTGTGGATTGACGAGATTTGGTGACACAGGGGCTGAGACGGACGATGGAGGTGTGGCTAGTTTTGGAGTGTCTGGTCCTGGTGGTGGTTGACGATGCAGAGAAGGGCAAGGGGCGACGACAAGGACAAGGGACAACGTAGAGAAAGGCGACGGTGGTGCGGGTTTTGCAGGTTTTCCCATGATTTTCCATTTCAAGTTCCTTGGATTTTCTCTTTCACCTTTGGTCAAATTTGATTTTTTTCATTTTTTTTATTTTTTATCTTTTATTTTTGTGTATCAATAAGAGATAGAGAGAAGCATCCTACTCTCCATGTCACTTTGCTTCAATTATACAGAGAAAGTCCAAAAATTCTTACTGTCAATAAACTTAAATGGTCAATTAACAATTACTTGCATTTGTGTGAATATGAAGACCAAGTTCCATTATTTTTTTGACATGTAATTCTTTATTTTTTAAATTTTTTAAAATGTAGGATCATGAGAATAAAAAGGAAATTTCTACATATAGTTACACATAATTTTAAAATTTTTGAAGGACTAATTTTATAATTTATACCTTTCCATTAGTAACATGTTATACTAGTTATTCTTTTTTATTCTTAGTCACACATCAAAGTCTCCTCAAAATTAATGACCCTAATGACCCCAATGTGTGGAGCATACTTTGTCAAAAAAATTTCATGAGCATATTACACGTCTCCAAAAACAATTAATAACGTCGTTGCCATGGAGACGTTTAATAAACACCCAACCCTGATAGGTACCAAACACTTTTACCGCCAACAACAGGTGCCACTGGTTTCTTTTTCTTTTTTTTTTGGTTATGCTTTTTTTTCGGGTGGAATAAAGGGGTCACAAAGCAACTACTCTACAGCAAGCCTATGAAACCAGATACATCAGCCAGAAACAGAATAGACCAGAACAAAGGAACCTGGTGAAACACACGACACCCTGCTCCACATTATGGCCAAACTTTGCAAGACTATCTGCTCACCCATTGGGTTCCCTATAAACATGTCGCCAACGGCAATCAACGAACTTGCTCCTACAGTCATGGATAGCACGAACAATAGAACTGCAAGGATGAGTTATGTCACGGCCATTATCCAACAACTGTAAAGCACACTTCGAGTCCACCTCGACGAGAAAACGCGGGAGGTTTAGACTCTTGGCTAGCACCAGACCTCAATAAAGGCCCCATAACTCAACAAGGGTAATAGAACAAACCCCCAGATTACATGCAAAAGCAGCAACAAAACAACCATTCTCCCCCTGATAATACCGCCACAAGAGGCCGTTGTACTGCCATGCATCAAAGAACCATCAATATTCAATTTAACCCCATCCATGAGGAGGGCCCTTCCAGCGAATTGGCATAAGAGAACTAGAATTATCCGGCATAATTGACTTGTGAAGTTGAAAAGCATCCCAACGCGCCTGAGATAGCCATGCTTGAAGAACTCATGCTTCATCCAGGAATCACTATAGCATTATAGAACTCAGCCTCATTACCGAGAACCACCATAGCACTCACGCAGGAAACACCATTGAACACGCGCCACCTTGATCCCCTGTCATGACCTCAAGCCACAGCCACCAACAACCAGAGGACCCATCGTCCTTGCCATGGTCAAACACTACTGTGCCGAGCCAGAAACCTGCATCCTTCACCGTAGCCGTACCACCCCTCTATGACCAGTCATCGTACCTCGCACCATAACCCATGGCTGAACTGGAACCTCCATGCCGTCGTGAGCCAGCACCACACCATTCCTCGCCACCATCGTCAAACCCCAACTACCCCCACGCCATTCTTCACCACCACCGTCAAACACTAGCCCCCAAGGCTACTGAAATTAATCCTCACCCATGAACCACACGATCCCAGCTAAAACCAGAACCACCTCCTTTCCCGTCCCACCGTCACGAGCTTGCCGGAGATGGCTGGTCCTTCGGTATCATCGGAAATGAGGCAAGTGAGAAGAGTGCGATTCTGAACTAGAATCTGACTGGTTCTCAAGGTTTCAAGTCATTCGTTGATGTGTTTTTGGGCCAAATCTACGGTTTGTCGTGCTTGGTGTATGCATCCACACACTATGTTAAACGTCTCCCGTTGGCAATGGCATTCATCATGCAAGTTAAATTATCGAGTTACACCAGGTGACGTTTTCAATACTCCAACCTTAGTATGCATACTCCAACTGAATTTTACCATAGATTTTGTAAAAGGATAGATCAACGGATTAGATGAATTACCTGTTACTTAAAATACAGGTTACTATATAGGGTTTTGGTAAATCAAAGTTAGACCCCTCAAAATATGGGAAATCATGTAACTCCCACCTCTCTCCTCCTTCTTCACCATGCCCGTCACTGGCAGCTTCGGCTGCACCCACCTTGCTTGCCCAGCCAACTGTCCGGGTACAGGATAGCAACTGCCATGCCGCTACCGTGTTGCTCTGGCAAGAGCTTTGTCGCCAACATGAGCTGCTGCCGCCATGAGCTCTCGTCACCACCACTCCGTCACCGCTCCGACACAACACGAATTGTTATTCGTTTCTTTACTTAAGGAGATTTCTCTTAAGATGAAAGATTAATAGAAGAGACATTTTTAATTTTTATTTATTTCTTTTTTTTTAATAATTCTTCTTAATAACATATAATATATCATAATTCTTTATTACTTATAAAATAACTCTCATAACTGTCATAACTCATCATAACTATTATATCAAAGGTCTCATAACCACCAAAATTCTATTAACTTTAAATTATTATTATTTTTAATCAACACTCCACCTTAATTTGAAGTCTTCTTCTTCATTCTAATCCTTATTCTCAATATTTGAAATTCTTCAAACTTGAGAGGCTTAGTAAAAATATCAGCAATTTGATCTGGTATCTTCACATATTTTGGCTCAATCACCTTATTGTCAACATATGCTCTAATAAAATAGAACCTTGTGTTTATGTGTTTGCTTCAATCATGGTACACAAAATTTTTAGCAAGAGACAGTGCGAACTTGTTATCAATTCAAATCTTTGTTGTTTCCTCTTGTAGAAAATAAATTTCTTTCAATAATCTTCTAAGCCATATAGCATGACAAGTGTAAGAAGTTGTCGTCACATACTCGGACTCACAAGTTAAAAGTGTGACAATGAATTATTTTTTAGAACTCCATGAAATAGCACAATCTCCCATAAAGAATACAAAAACAGTAATGCTCTTTCTGTTATCAACATCTCCTGCAAAATCACTAACACAATATCCCATAAGCTTGAAATCATTAGAAAATGAATAAAATAGCCCAAAATCAATTATATATTTTAGGTAACGAAGAATTCTCTGAGCAACTTTCATGTGGGTAGAAGTAGATGATTTCATATAGTGACTCACTACTCCAACCGCAAAAAGAACGTCGAGTGTTGTGAATTCGGCAAGTGCACCGAATCGCAAAAGTAATAAAAAGTGAGTAAGAGTATCGTCCTATGATGATTAAGTTATTAATTACTAAATTCGCTGAAAGTGACACTATCTAAGCTAATGAAAAAGAGAGTTATTGCAAATATAATTAAAAAGAAATATAAGTAAGCAAAACAATAAATCAAAGGGGTTAAAAACAATGGTATTAAAGCATTAGGGTTCAGACTTCACTTGAACTCTTTAAATGCACATTCAAATATTAGTTTAATTATATTCTATTTCAATGATTTATGATCAATTTTCAAAATTAATTAATAATGAATCCCTTGGTATATTAATCCTCTTAAACTGTTTGGAATTAACTAATTCCTTAGTCTAATCCCAAATAGAAAGACATTATCAAGAACGAGGAAATTAAAAGAAAAACCACATAACCTACAACATCTATTCCTAGCGATTGCAAAAATTATGGTGTTTATCACATGTTCTACGATCATGCAAATTTTCTTACATCATACATTAACCCAAAAATAATTCCTAAATTGATCAAGTTTAGAAAAACATTAAGAATAGAGACAAACACGTAAATCATGAAATAAAAACATAAACTAAACACATAAAAGAGGTTACATCATTAAAGTTCAAGATTCATCATCCACCTAATAAAGGGAAAATTAGTTACACATGAAAAAAGAAGAACACAAAGGGAAGAATATGACAACTTCCATTGTTGAAAAGTGAAAAGGTTGAAGAAAATTCTTAATCTTGAAGTCTAATTACACCCACACCACATTAAGATTTGTGCCTCTTGAATGATGTTGCGTTCTGGCCAAGTGTGTCCAAGTGTCTATTAAATTTGGCAAAACTTCTCTTTAAATAAAGAATTCATGCTAATGTGTACATGTTTAGCACTCAAACGCTGACTGTCTAGCGCTCAGGCGCTAGCTCATCAATTCAGACGCGCGCTCAAGCAATGAGGTCCTACACTCAAGCGTTGGACGCTGGATGAAATTCTTTCCTTTTTCTTGCTTGTTCAAGCGTTCAATCTTTTCCATGTGCAATTACCTAACAAAAACACATAAAAACACGAAATAAGAACATAATTAAAATAATAAAAACATAATAAAATTTAAGAACAAAATTAAATCAAAAAGATTAAAAGAGGATAAAAACTCAAGATTTTGAACTGTAAAAATATGAATTTTTGCAAGTTCATCACTCCCCCAAACTTAATCTTTTACTTGTCCTCAAGCAAAAAGAAAAAAAACAAAAACAAAACAAACAAAAAGACTAAACAAATAAAAACTCAAAACACACAGACTCAAACATGACAATATCGGGTAGTGAATATCATACATATCCACATAAATTGTTTCACAATATGATTTCAAAGTGTTACACATGAACAATTCATTTATCACATCGTCTCTCACATGAAACTCTTATGCAAAAATGACTTCCCAAAAATATGAATGAAAGACTAAATCTCCTCATAAAGTACAAGCTCAAATAGGTTCATAAAATTACAAATGCACATCAAATTCACATCCATAAGGTTGTTCTTCATCTCTCTCCACTAATGTAAACAACACATAACTAAGGATCAAAAGGGACTTTACAAAGCTTGTAATGTAAGGCCAAGGGTAAAAGTTAAGAAAGAATGGATAGGATAATGAAAACAAAAGTTGAGATACATAATCATGCATATTTCAAAATTCAAGCCGCAGAATGTAAAACAAGTACAAAATGGAGCAAAAGAATCAACACACCATTCTCCTTTTTTTTTTCTTTTCTTTAACAACCTCCACCCCAAACTTATTTCTCTGCAATACTTTGGGTGGACTTTTTCTTTTTTGAATTTTTCTAACTTTTTTTTATCTCCATAAATATTCCATGCATAAAAATAATGAAGGCTTGAATAATAAAATAATACAAGATATACAGGCAAAAAAAGGTTATGTAAGAGAGAATTTTTTTCATGTGGGTATGGGAAAGATAAATGCGGGTAAAGAAAAGAAATAAAGGTCAAACAATAGCAAGGCTACAAATGGGACCTAAGGATATATTGTGTTCATATATTAGCTTGAAAGGTTCAAACGGTCCAAAAAAATCCCTTATCATTTCCTTAATCATGCACTGCCTAGGATTTCACCCCAAGAGAGAATAAAACAAGTCATCCACACACATATATTCTCATAAACTTTCTCTAAGTTTGACATGCAGTTAAATTTCAAAGTCTATCAAATATAAAGATGGGAAGAACATCAATACACAATTGAAATAATAGGGATAAATGTAACTCATGGATTCTCATGTGCTATCTCAAGAAATTAGATTAATCCATAATTTATGCAATTATTGGATATTTAATTTAACACACCAGCAAGCAAAGTTTCAACACAGTAACTCAAAACACAAAATGGGTGATGATGACAAAATAAAATAAAAAAGAACAAATAAATAAATAAATAAAATATGAAAGAAATAAAAAGAAAATCTCTTTTTGGCGGCCAAATGACTATATATATCCCCCTACAAAGGCTCCGAACTCATGGAGGCACCTAAGCCAACTCAACATTAGCTAACTACAAAACAAAAATACAAAAATGTTAGTTAACAAGAAATAAAAAAATAAAAACAAAAACAAATAACTAACTAAAGAACAATAAACAAATAACAAAATAAAGAGTGAAGGAAAAGAAAGAAAAATTGGATTGCCTCCCAAAAAGTGCTTGTTTAACATCATTAGCACGACGTTGCCTTCTTTTTATTATTATTATTATGGTGGCTTGAAACAAGAGAAATAGGATGACACCTTTCTTCTTGCATATTTTTGCCTCCATACTAGGTCACTGCTCTTGGAATCTTCTCCAAAAATATTCCGAACTGGAGTTGTACTTATTTGTCCAGAAGACACCTTAGCATTTGTAACTCCACTAGGCCATGGGATTTTCAATTTATCAATAGGTACGATACCAGGTTTCAGCTTGTCAGAAGATTTCAGACCATCTTGCAATAAATCCTGAGAACTGGGAGGACCTTTTTCCATTTCAACCATCTTGGACAATAATCAACATTAATCGATGGTGTAGAATTCTTACCAGCCGACTCCTTTTGAGCTTTACTTTGAATGCAATTAATAGGGGCATGAAGATCTGATGTTGAGACATACTTATCAAAAACATTTATAGTCACTTGATCTTCTTCCACCCTCAAAATAAGCTCTCCTCTAGACACATCAATCAATGCTCCTGACGTTGCTAGGAATGGTCTTCTAAGAATTCATGGGATATCAACATCATCGTCCATATCTAAGACCACAAAGTTAACTAGGAAAATAAATTTGTCCACCTTCACTAGCAAATCTTCCACAATACCGTATGGACGTCTGATTGATCGATCTGCTAATTGAAGGAAGACCATAGTAGGCTTAACTTTCTCAATTCCCAGCTTGCAAAGGATGGACAATGGCATCAAATTAATGCTAGCACCTAAGTCACATAAAGCCTTATCAACATCCAACTTTCCAATGGTGCAAGGGATGCTAAAACTTCCTGTATCCCTTAACTTCAACGGTAGCTTCCGTTGAATTATGGTGTTGCACGCTTCAGTAAGTGCTACAGTCTCATCTTCTTCTAATTTCCTCTTCTTAGATAATAAGTCCTTTATGTCCTTTATGAATCTGGCATAGGAAGGCATCTATTCAAGTGCTTCAACAAATGGAATATTTATCTGTAACTTCTTGAAAACATCCAGAAACTTTGAAAATTGTCTTTCCTGCTTCTCCTGGTTGTCTTTCTTCAAACGCTGAGGGAATGGAAGTCTGGCATACAATGAAGGGTCAAATGGGTTATTCAACACTAAATTTTTTTTCTTTCTTCGCACTCTTGGCTGTTCCTCTTTGGCTTTATCCTTCTCAATCTCTTCTTCTAGAGCTTCTTTTTCTTAATCAGGCATTGGGAGATCAATTCCTTCCTTGGCAATATCTTCTTTCAGTTGAGGGCTAACAACTCTTCCACTTCTTAAAGAAATTACCAGACATTACTCTTTTGAATTGACCGTTGTATCACTTGGTAAGGTGCCTGGAGGTCTCTCAGATAGCTATTTTGCTATTTGACTAACTTGATTCTCTAAACTCTGAATAGCCGCCCCTTAATTCTAAAAATTAGCCCTTGTTTCCTCCATAAAAGTGGAGGTCTGTTGCATAAAAGAAGAAGTTCGCTACATGAAAGTGGATGTTTGTTGCAAAAGCTTTTCAAGTGCAATATTAAGAGGAGACTTCTGCTCGAGTTGAGCATTCAGTGGAATTGCTTAATTCTTCCAAGAGAAATTGGGGTAATTCTTCCAACCTAGATTATATGTATTAGAATAAGGATTACCTTAGGGTCTTGAAGAATTTCTCATATAATTGACATGTTCTAGAGAAATGAAACCAGAGTTGTTCGCCTCACATCCACCATTAGTATGATTGCCTCCATAGAAATCATAAATTAGCACTTGGTGGTTCACTGAATTCAACTGCATATTCCCAACTTGCTTGGTGAGGTTGGCTAATTGTTGCGTAATACTTTTATTTTAAGTAAGTAAGGCATCAAAAGTATTAAGCTCCATAACTCCCTGTTTGACTACTGCTCTTCCACTAAGCATCTAATATTCATTGGTAGTCATAGTCTCAAACAATTCTTGAGCTTCTTCAGGAGTCTTAGTATTCAGAGATCCGCCTGCAGATACATCCATCATAAGTCTTGTGGCATAATCCAAACCATTGTAAAAGATCTACACCTGTTGTCAAACTTCGAAATCATGATGAGGACATCTTCTAAGCAACTCCTTAAATTTTTCTCATGATTCATAGAGAGATTCTCCTTGATTTTAAGTAAATCAAGTAATCTCACTCCTTATCTTCACAAACATTGACGGAGGAAAATACCGAGTGAGGAACTTACTAACTAGATCATCTCAAGTGGATATGCCTCCCTGAGGCTGGGTTTGTAGCTAACTCTTGGCTTTATCTTTCAAAGAAAATGGAAAAAAGTCTTAATTTGATGCAATCATCACTAGCTCCATTATATTTGATAGTATCACAGAGTTACAAAAAGTTAGTAATGTGCAAATTTGGATCTTCTGCTTAACCTCCTCCAAACTGATTCTGTTGCATCAACTGTAGAAAAGCTTGTTTAATCTCAAAATTGTTTGCTTGGATAGCAGGCCGCACAATACTGGTTGAGACATTTTCAGAAGATGGAGTAGCATAATCAGCTAAAGTGCGTCTTCTCTGTGCATTAGCGTTCTTAGCCATCTTTTCTTCTTCAATTCTTTTTCCTTCTCTGATTGCTCTTTCTGTTCTTGTTATCTCTGAATCAAAGAGTAATTCTTCTGACTCCACAGAACCTTACATAAACAAATAAACAAGCAAACCAGAGTGAAGTAAAGAAAATAAATTAAAAATAAAAAATAAATGACTAATAAAAAATAAACAAAGAAAAACAAAAGTGAATAAAAAGAAACAAATTTAAAAGAAAATTAAATAAAGAAAACTAAAATTAAATAAAAAAAATAAGTACTTAAATTAGTGTCTTTTCAAATGACTATTTAATATTAATAACAATAATCCCTGGCATCGGCGCTAAAAACTTGTTGTGAAATCAGCAACTGCACTGAATCGCAAAACTAATAAAAAGTGAGTAAGAGTATCATCCCACGAGGATTAAGTTATTAATTACTAAATTCGCTGAAAGTGACACTATCTAAGCTAATGAAAAAGAGAGTTGCTGCAAATATAATTAGAAAGAAATATAAGTAAGCAAAACAATAAATTAAAGGGGTGAAAAACAATAATATTAAAGTGTTAGGGTTCAAACTTCATTTGAACTCTTTAAATGCACATTCAAATATTGATTTAATTATGTTATATTTCAATGATTTATAGTCAATTCTCAAAATTAACTAATATCCAATCTCTTGGTATATTAATCCTCTTACACTATTTGGAATTAACTAATGTCTTAGTCTAACCTCAAATAGAAAGACATTATCAAGAACGAGAGAATTAAAAGAAAGACCACATAACCCACAACGTTTATTCCTAGTGATTGCAGAAATTATGATGTTTATCACGTGTTTTAGGTTCATGCAGATTTTCCCAAATCATACATTAACCCAAAAATCATTCTCAAATTGATCAGGTTTAGAAAAGCATTAAGAATAGAGACAAACACGTAAATCATGAAATAAAAACATAAATTAAACTCATAAAAGAGGTTACATCATCAAAGTTCAAGATCCATCATCCCCCTAACAAAGGGGTAGTTACACATGGAAAAAGAAGAATACAAAGAGAAGAATATGACAAACTCCATTGTAGAAAGGTAGAAAAGTTGAAGAAAATTTCTAATCTTCAAGCCTAATTGCGCCCACACCACATTAGGGTTTGTATCTCTTGACAGCTGCTGCATTTTGTCCAATTGTGTCTAAGTGTCTATTCAATTTGGCAAAACTTCTCTTGAAATAAAGAATTCACGCTGCTGCATATGCGTTCAGCGCTCAAGCACTGACTGTCTAGCACTCAAGCGATAGCTCATTAATTCAGAATTATTCTGCGCGTGTTACGCGCTCAAGCGGTGAGGTTTAGCGCTCAAGCGCTGAGGTCCAGTGCTCAAGCGCTGGACGCTGGATGAAATTCTTTCCTTTTTCTTGTTTGTTCAAGCGTCCAATCTTCTTCATGTGAAATTACCTAACAAAAACACATGAAAACTTGTAATAAGAACACAATTAAAATAATAAAAATATAATAAAATTTAAGAACAAAACTAAATCAAAAAGATTAAAAGATGATGAAAACTCAAGATTTTGAACCGTAAAAATATGAATTTTTGTAGGTTCATCATCGAGTCTTGTCAAAGTCAAGTATCTCAAGTTTTTCACAAAGATTTTGAAAATGATGGGATTTTCTTTCACTTCATCATCAAACTTTGACAATTTAACTCCATATTCTATGGGCGTGTTTACAGAGTTGCAATCAAACATGTTGAACTTTTTCAAAATCTCCTTAGCATAGGGTTCTTGAGAAATAAAAATCTCATCTTCCATTTGCTTCACCTCTAGGCCTAAAAAGTATGACATGAACCCAATATCGATCATCTCAAATTCATATGCCAAAGCCTTCTTGAATCCTTAGGATTAATTTCGGTGAAAATAAGATCATCAATATAAAGACAAACACGCAAAATATCTCTATTTTCATATGCATTAGCATAAAGAGCATATTCATGAACATATCGAACAAAACCATTATCTTGAAAATACTTGTCGATACGGCTATTCCATGCTCTTGGTGCTTGCTTCAACCCATATAATGTCTTCTTCAATATCAAGACTTTATCTTCATAGCCAAGTCAATTAGTTGCTCAGCATATACCTCCTCTTCTAGATAGCCACTAAGGAAAGCGAACTTTACATCAAGTTGATAAATCATCCACCTCATTTGAGCCGCCAAAGCAATGATCAAACAAATTGTCTCCATGCGGACAATGGGTGCAAACACTTCTTCATAGTCAACTCCATGTTTTTCCTTGGGAAGATATGATAACTCTCAAGTGTTATTCTTTTCAGTGGCTTCAATTTCCTTTTGCATGGCTTGTCTTCACCTTTTGTCTTTGAAAGCTTCGTCAAAGTCCAAAGGTTCACTATCAACAAGAAGGCAAAATAAATCAAAAGGCTTAATTACATCATTTAATTTTTCAATACTTCTCATTTTTCTCGGCCTTTCACTAGAACTTTCTTCAAAAGATAAGGATGCTTCATGAATGAGAGGTGGTGGTGGAGTCTCTTCTTGGATAGGCATCATGGTCTCTTTCTCTTCATCTTCAAAGTATGGAAAAAAATCATAACTTCCTTCTTCTTGTGCTTCCCATCTCTAAGTTTCTTTTTTGTCAAACTTCACATCTCGACTCATAATTATCTTACCATTGCTTGGGTTATATAATTTGTAGCCTTTGGAATTTGGATCGTAGCCAATAAAAACATGCTTCACACTTCGATCATCTAGCTTGGATCTCCCTTGGACGGGTACATGAATAGGGGTGGAAATAAGTCAAACTGTCCGTCAGGGCCTATAGCCTAGCTTGCTTGAGGCATGACCTGACCTAGCCTGTTTACTAAAAAAACTAGGTCAAGGCTTTTTTAAAAACATGTTTAATTAAAATGGTCAGGTCTCAGGCCATCTAATAGGCCTTTTAAGCTTGGCAAGTCGGCTTGACCTATTTAATTATATATAATATACTATATATATATATATATATATATATAATATTATAATAATTATATATTATAATTATAATTGTTAATTTATTATAATATATTAATATATATTTTTAATTAAATTTTAATAAAAATTAGTAACTAAAACTTAAGTAAGTAAGTTAGAATAGAAATAACATATTTATTAATTTATTTTATGTAATATATTTATTAAAATGAAAATAATAAGATAACGCTCACCCCCTACTTTTATAGATACTCACTATTTTCTTACTTAGATCTTTGGTCGATGTGAGACTTGAAAGACTAGAGTAAGAAAGTGAGCAACTTGGTATATCTTCAAGTCTCACATCGACTAAAGACTAGAGTAAGAAAGTGGTGAACATTTATAAAATTAGAAGGTGGGTGTTAAATTATAACAAAGACCTATTGGCTTTGAGTAGACCCATTGGCTTATTTCAAGACTTAGGTCTATTAACTTATGTAAAGACATATTGACTTATTTAAAGGTAGGTCTGTTAGCCTATGTAAGGCATGTTTACCTATTTAAAGGTAGGTCTGTTAGCCTATATAAAAGTCTATTGATTTATTTAAATGTAGGTCTATTAGCATATTTAAAGGCCTAATTGCAAAGTAGGCATTTAAATAGGCTTTCAAGTCAGGTCAGACTTTTAAAAAGGTTAGATCAGGCCTTAAAAATCGGCCTATTACAGGCTCACAAGCCAGGTTTTGACCTTATAATTAGGAAACAGGTTAGGCTTGTTTAAGGCAAAGTCTGACCTATTTCTACCCCTATACATGAACATAAAAAACACTTCCATAAACCCACAAATGATTGACACTAGGTTTGGTCACACTCCATGCTTCTTATGGTAGTTAATCCTTCACATTCTTTGTTGGACAGTGGTTGAGCAAATAAACTGCACAAGAAACAGCTTCGACCTAAATTAAAATGGTACATTTGCCTTGAATTTGGACTTTTAAGGTGTCTCTAAATGAAACATTGTCCTTCACCTCCTTATCAAGCTCCACAAATTTTTCTTTGTAGCCACACATATGATTGCTTGCACCATTGTCAAGATACCATGAGCTCTTATCATCCTTTTCATTATCTTTGAGTGTAACAATAAGGTTGGCTCTTCAACCTCTTCTTTGTCAATAAGGTTGGCTTTTTCTTCAACACCATTAATACCATAACGATATTCCGATGCATAATGCCCAAATTTATGACAATTGAAACACTCAATATTGGGCTTGTCATACCTCTTCTCATTTGTTCTAAGATAGTTGTCTATTCTTCTAGTCACTCCTCTTCCATGGCCCCTAGTTGAATAATGACTTGTCTCTTGATTGTTGGAATTGTTACGATTGCCTTTTCCTCTTCCACCTTGGCTACGACCATGCCATCTTCTTCGTCCACATCTAGGTCCTTTTTGACTCTTGTCTTCTCTATCATCTTGCAATGAAACCTTGGCTTTGAGGGCTTGCTCCATAAGCTTAATTTGCCTTTTTAACAATTTTTCTTCTTCAACTATTATAGCCCCAAGCAACTCATCAATGATCATGAGTCACATAATCAAACTTTGGAGGCAAAAAGCGAAGGATCTTATCTTTCACATGATCATCTTCAATGTTTTCATCATACCTTTTCATTTGATTAACATTGGCCAACACCTTTGAGCTATAATCCGAAAAAGCTTCAAATTTCGTCATGCGCAAAGCTTCGAACTCACGTCGTAAAATTTGAAGTCGCACATTCTTCACCTAATCTGCACCTTGGAGAGACTTTTGTAAAATTCCCCAAGCTTTTTTCGCGGTGGACACATTGCTCATCTTCTCAAACATCAAATCATCCAAACCTTGATGGATGAGGGACAAGGCTTGTTAATCCTTTTTCTTTGACTTTTTCAATGCTTCCTTCTCATTTTGAGACAAAGTGACCTTATTTTGTGGCTTAGTATAGCAACTCTCAACAATCTCTCAAGCATCTTGTGATCCAAGCAATGCCTTAATGCGAAGAGACCAAGCTTCGTAGTTATTTTTTGTAAGACGAGGGAATTGAAATGGAACTATTTCATTGTTTGTCATCACTCAAATCTCACCAACTTTGATACCACTTTATTAGTGTGGAAAAATAATAGAAGAGACACTTTTATTTTTTTATTTCTTTTTTTTAATAATTCTCCCTAATGAAATATAATACACCATAATTCTTCATTACTCATAGAATAACTCTCATAACTTTCATAACTCACAATAGCTACCACATCAAAGGTTTCATAACCACCAAAATTCCATTAACTTCAAATTATTATTATTATTTTTAATCAACAATTTCATCTGGGTCATCTTCAATTGGTCTTGATCTACAAGTTTTAGATCATTGCACATCTCAAACTAGATTCACGACTTTTCCTCACGCACCATCTCCAGCGACCATCGTCTAGCCAATGTCAAGCCACAACACATCACCAATGTTCTTGGTGATTTGTGATTTCTTACTGCACCTTGTGGATGTCAAATAGTTGGGAAATAAGGAAAATTTGGAGTTTGGATCTAGAAATACAAAGACTTTTTATGGTGCTTCCTCCTCTATTTTTCCACCATGTCTAGGTTGATTTTTTTTGTTTTCATCTAGGTATTGTGTTTTTGTTTCCATTCAACATTTCTTATTGATTTTTCTTTCTTTTTTTAGATTTTCTAGGGCATCATGGGTTTTTCTGTGAAATTCGTGGTTAACTTTGCAAGTTCCCAATGGTTGAAGACGTGTTTCCAATCTTTCAATGGCATAATCATTCAAAATGATAATCACGGGACCAGAATCCTCTCTGATGAACCTTTAAAAATTTATATTTTTACGGTTCAAATTATGGGTTTTCATCCTCTTTTAATCTTTTTGATTGAGCTTTTATTTTCAAGTTTTGTTATATTTATAATATTTTAAATTATGTTCTTATTACGTGTTTTATTTTTTTTATAAATAATTACATATAGAAAAAAAATTAGACATTTGAAGAAGCAAGAAAAAGAGAAGAAAAAGCATTCAGAAGTCCAGCACTTGAGCATTGGGTGCCCAACATTTGAGCGCGCGTCGCGAGCAGAAGAATTTCTCTTTAGTGGCCCAGCACCTGAGTGCTGGAAAGTTAGTGCTTAAACGCTGAATGCGTAATAGAGCACGTTAATTTCATTATAAATACAAAAGTTACGCCAAATTGAACACACACTTGGACACACTACAGCAGTTATCAAGAGATACAAACCCTAAAGTGGTGTGGGCGCAATTAGGCTTGAAGAATAGGAATTCTCTTCAACCTTTTCACATTTTTACAATAGAGTTTGTTGTATTCTTCCCTTTATGTTCTTCTTTTTTCATGTGTAACTAATTCCCCTTGTTAAGGGGATGATGGATCTTGAGCTTTGATGATGTAACTTCTTTTATGGATCTAATTTATGTTTCTATTTCATGATTTACGTATTTATTTTTATTCTTAATATTTTTCTAAACCTGATTAATTTAGGAATGATTTTTTGGGTTGATGTATGATTTGAGAAAATTTGCATGAACCTAGAACACGTGATAAACACCATAATTTCTACAATTGCTAAGAATAGACGTTGTGGGTTGTGTGGTCTTTCTCTTAATTCCTTCATTTTTTTATAAAGCTTTCTCTATTTGGGGTTAGATTAAAGGATTAGTTAATTTTAAATAGCGTGAAGAGGATTAATATACTAAGAGATTAAGTATTAATTAAATTTAGAAATTGACCATAAATCATTGAAATATAACATAAATAAACTAATATTTAAATGTGCATTTAAAGAGTTCAAGTGAAGTTGTAACCCTAACACTTTAATACCATTGTTTTCCACCTCTTTGTTTTATTGATTTGTTTGCTTACTTTATTTCTTTTAATAATTTTTGCTTTGAATTTTATTTTTAATTTTATTTGCAACAATTCTCTTTTTCGTTAGCTTAGATAGTGTCAATTTCAGCGAATTTAATAATTAGTAACTTAATTCTTGTGGGATGATACTCTTACTCACTTTTTATTACTTTTGCGATTCGGTACACTTGTCGAGTTTACAACAAGTTTTTGGCATCATTGCCGAGGATTATAATTTATTAATATTAAATAATAGTTTGAAAAGATAATAATTTAAGCATTAATTTTCTCGTTTATTTTATTTTATTTTATTTTATTTTTGTTTCCTTTAATTCACTCTTCTTTGCTTTGTTTATGTAAGGTGTTGTGAGTTTTGAAGAATTAATTTTTGATCCAAACATTGACAAAGCAGAAAGAGCACTCAGGAAAACAGCTAAGGAAAGAAAAATGATTAAAGAAGAAATAGCTGAAAACACTTCAAATACTCAAAGACGTACTCTGGAAGACTATGCAACTCCATCCACTGAGAGAATTGCAACGAGTATAGTGCAGCCCAACATTCAGGCAAACAACTTTGAGTTTAAACTAGTTTTGCTATAGCTGGTGCAGCACGATCAGTTTAGAGGCAATAAGGATGAAGACCCCAACTTGCACATCTCCAATTTCTTGTAACTATATGATATTATTAAATACAATGACGTAACTGATAATGCCATTAGATTATGACTGTTCCCATTTTTCCTAAGAGACAAAGTAAAGAGCTTGCTACAAGCTCAGCCACAAGGGAGCATCACCACTTGGGAGGACCTGGTTAGCAAGTTCTTGACTCGATACTTCCCTCCATCGATGTTTGTGAAGATGAGGAGTGAAATAACTTGTTTTACTCATAATCAAGATGAGTCATTATATGAATCTTAGAAGAGATTCAAGGAGCTATTAAGAAAATATCCTCACCAGGCATTCGAGGTTTGGCAGTAGGTTCAGATATTCTATAATAGTTTGAATCATCCTATCAAGGCTATGGTGGATACATTTGCAGGTGGATCGATGAACAGCAAAACTCTCGAAGAGGCTTAGGCATTATTCGAGACCATGGTTACCAATGAATATAAGATGCCTAGTGCAAGGTTTACAGTTAAACCGAGTGTGATAGAGCTTAGCACATTTGATGTGTTACTCGCACAAAATAAATATCTTTCATAACAAGTCGCTAGCCTGACTAAGCAGCCTGGTAATATACAGGTGAATTATGTGAACCGCCAAGTTTTAACTTGTGATTTATGTGGAGGCAATCATGTCAATGGTGAGTGTGTTGCAAGCAACATGAGTGTCCTTTCTCAAGAGTAGGTTAATTACATGGGTAATCTTGCAAGGTCTCAAGGTAAGCCTTATTCAAATACATATAATCCAGGGTGGAGGAATCATCCAAATTTCTCATAGAACAATCAGAATATGCTGAGACCACCACCACCTCCACAACATCAACCGTCGTCATCCTCTGCACAGCCTCAACAAGATAGAATATCAAATCTTGAAAGTATTGTTGAGAAACTAGCTCTTAACACTAGCACTTTTATGGAAGAAACGAGTTCTAATTTCAGGAATCAAGAGACAACCATCTGAAGTCTAGAAAATCAAGTGGGACATATATCTAGACAGCTCATAGAGAGACCTCAAGGTAGCTTACTTGGAGACACTAGTAAATCCAAAGGAGCACTATAATGCAATCACATTGAGAAGTGGCAAAACTTTGGAAGCACCAGTGAAAGAAATGTCTAATTCCTCAGGAAAAGAGAAAAAGTAAAATGATGTTCTTATTGAGGATGTTTCGATTGAAGATGCACTTGAAGCAGATGTCTCTACTGAAATTAAAGTGAAGGGAGAAAGAAGAAAGAATAAGGATTTAGTTTTAAATAAACCTCTTGACCCTTCACTATATGCTAGGCTTCCATGCCCTCAGAGATTGAAGAAAGACACTCAAGAGAAGTAAGAAAGACAATTCTCAAAGTTCTTGGATGTTTTAAAGAAGTTATAGATAAATATTCCTTTTGCTGAGGTGGTTGAGCAGAAGCCCTCTTATACTAAGTTCATGAAGGATTTGTTCTTGAAAAATAGGAAACTCAACGAAAATGAGACTATAGCACTTACTGAAGAGTGCAACGCTATTATTCAGAGGAAGCTGCCACCCAAATTGAATGGTCTAGGAAGTTTCAACATTCCTTGCACTATTAGGAAGCTAAATATTAGAAAAACTTTATGTGATCTTAGGGCAAGTACCAACCTGATGCCGAAATATATGATTACAAGCTGGGAATTAAGAAAGTGAAGTCAACAATGATCTCATTTCAACTAGCAGATCGATCTATCAAGTATCCTTATGGTATAGTCGAAGATGAGTTAGTTAAGGTATATAAATTTATTTTTTCAGTTGATTTTGTGGTGTTGGATATGGATGAGGATGCCGATATCCCTCTCATTTTGGGAAGACCATTTTTGGCAACATCGGAGCTTTGATTGATGTCCCTATGGTGAACTTATTTTGAGGGTGGATGGAGATCAAGTGACCATTAGTGTTTTTAATAAGTCCTCTCCAATGTCAAATCTCTATGCCCCTGTCAATATCATTCTAGCTAAGAAGCAGGAAGCATTGGCTATTAAAGATCCTCCACCATTAATTAATGTCAATTTACCTACTTCTCGGAATGTTGAAACAGAGAAAAGGCCTACCATGATCAATACTTTTTTATAAACTAATTTTTCATCCTCTGATCGATTGGAGCTACCATGGTACAATGGAATCTATCATGCCAAGGCACACTTGGGACAATTAATTCCATCTAGAGTTCAAAATATTTTTGGAGGAGATCCCAAGGCCAGTGACCAAGAAAGGAAGTATTGGTCTGAGAAAAGAAAAGCGTCATCTTACTTCTCTTGCTTCGAGTCACTGTAAACAAAGGCAAATGTTAAACAAGCGCTTTTTGAGAGGCAACCTAAATTTTCTTTCTTTTTCTTTTATTTTGAAATTTGTTATTTGTTTATTTTTCTTCAGTTAATTATTTATTTTTACTATTATTTTGTTATTTCTTATTTTATTAACTAATATTTTTCTATTTTTGTTTTGCGGCTAATGTAGAGTCGGCTTAGGTGCCTCCCCTAGTTCGTAGCCTTTGCATAGGGATGTATATAATTGCCGGCCACCAAAAGGAGGGTTTCTTTTCCTTTCTTTCATTTTTTTTTATTTTCACATTGGTTTTTATTGATTTTTTTGTCATCATCACTTTATTGTGTTTTGAGTCATTTTGTTGAAAATGTGCATGCTAATGTGTTGAATTGAATATCAAATGATTACATAAATTGTGGATTGATATATTTTCTTAGGATAGCACATGAGAATCTATGAGTTGCATTTATCTCTATTATTTCAATTGTGTATGGATGTTATTCCCATTTTTATGTTTGATAGACCTTAGAATTTAATTGCATGTCAAGCTTAGAAAAACTTTATAGGATTGCCTTTGTGTGGATGATTTACATCTAAAAGTTATTAGATTCTCTCTTGAGGCGAAATCCTAGGTTGTGCATGATTAAAGAAATGATAAGAGCCTTCTTTGGACCGTTTGAGTCTTTCAAGCTAATCTATAAACACAGTAAGTCCCTAGGTCCCCTTTGCAGCCTTGTGTGTGTTTGGCCTCTATTTCTTTTCTTTACCCACATTTACCTTTCTCATACCTATAAAAAATAAAAAATAAATTTCCCTCTCTTACACACCCTTTGTTGAGTGCATATCTTGTATTATTTTATTATTCAAGCCTTAGTTATTTTCTGCGCATGAAGTATTTATGGAGTTGAAAAAAGTTTCAAAATAAAAGAAAATAAAAAATTTCAAAAAGAGAAAGTTCACCCAAAGTATTGCAAAGAAATAAGTTTAGGGGTGGAGGTTGTTAAAAAAAAGAAAAAAAAGAAGAAGAATGATGTGTTGTCTCTTATGCTCTATTTTGCACTTGTTCTACATTCTATGGCTTGAATTTTAAAATTTACATGATTTTGTATCTCAACTTTCATTTTTATTATCCTACCTTTTCTTTCTTAACCCGTACCATTGGTCTTACATTACAAGCTTTGAAAAGTCCCTTTTGATCCTTGATTATGTATTGTTTACATTAGTGGAGAGAGAGATGGAGAACAATTCCTATGGATGTAGGTCTGATGTGCATTTGCAGTTTTGTAAACTTATCCATTCTTATACTTTATGAGTAGATTTAGTCTTTCATTCATGTTTTTGGGAATACATTTACGTATGAAAGTTGCATATGAGAGACAATGTGATAAATAGATTGTACATGTATGACACTTTGAAATTAGATTGTGAAGCAATTTCTGAGGATATGAATGCTTTTCAATACTCGGTATTGTCATATTTGAGTCCGTGTGTTTTGAGTTTTTAGTTGTTTAGTATTTTTGTTTTTTTTTTGTTTTTCTTTTTCTTTTGTTTCAGGACAAGCAAAATCTTAAGTTTGGTGGAGTGATGAACCTTTAAAAATTCATATTTTTACGATTCAAATTATGGGTTTTCATCCTCTTTTTAATCTTTTTTATTGAGCTTTATTTTCAAGTTTTGTTATATTTATAATATTTTAAATTATGTTCTTATTACGTGTTTTATGTGTTTTTATAGATAATTGTATATGAAAAGACAAGACAATTGAAGAAGCAAGAAAAAGAGAAGAAAAAACATTCAGAAGCCCAGTGCTTAAGCATTGGGTGCCCAAAGCCTGAGCGCGCGTTGTAACATCTCAAATACTAGAACTAATAACGTATCCAGTTTATGTATCAGTAATTAGGATTTGGTACATTACTTACGAATATCACAACTTTGCAAATAAATAATTTATATAGATATCAAAATATGAGCCTTACGCAAACACACACATATATATATATATATGTTATGAAACAAATTGTTATACAAAATGTTACATCATCGTAATTAATATACAAAAGGTGCTTCATGGCAACAAACTTCCTAAAACTAAGAACCGAAAAGATATCGAACTATTCTTCACAAGTTCGAAATTCCATCATGCTCCATTGTTTGTTCACTATCTGAAATTGTCATGGAAAATTTCATATACAGGTGAGAATTAAGAAATTCTCGGTAGCACCATTAATAAGCAAAAATGTGTCATCATAACAATTCCAACTGTTTCGAGGAAAAATCATCTTTTAAGAAAAAATAATCTTTCTAATGTAGGAAGGTGACAAAAGTCAAATCTAGTCATTCCTCTTCTCGAAACAGAGTTCCCCTTTCATTATTATGAAAATCATTTAAATCCAAATCTTGCGAATCATAATTGCTTCAATAAGAATCCATGATAAAAGTCAATGGCATCACTTACTATTAGATCAATACACTCATACATTAATCATGCTAGCATTACTAATTTATTTACTTGGCAGTAGTCTGCTTTTAGGTTGGTGCACATCAACCTCTTTATGGTCGTATATCGCCATACAGAGCTACTCCAGGTAACTAGGCCCAATCTTTCCTGACTAGCTTAGAGGTAGTACATCTCCTCAAAATCAAAGTTAGGGTTAGACTTTAATCCATCATGATAAGGAGAAAGTACGTTATCTCATAATATCAATTATCGGGAATAGAATGAAAGGTACGTTACTCAGACTATCCGAGATTTAGGATTACCCCAAGTAGTGAGAGAAACACTTATCATCAACCACTTAATGACTAGGAAAGCTTAAGTAAAGAGGAAGGTTCTTCCTTAACCTCAATTACTCGAGTATAGAGAACATCATATATATTCTCTTACCTTTAACCAAGTCTTACCCTAGTACAAGTATATCCAAAAACCAACTCGGCCTAGTTCCACAAAGTGGATACCTATGACAATCAACTCATTTTATCCATCAAATCATCACTTATGCAATATAATGCAAATCTAATTAATCTTGTCATGGGTATTCAATCATCATGAAATCATTTCTCAAATTTGTTTGGATGCAAACCTTTTCACAATTTAGTGAATTCTAATCATTTAATTCAATGTTTAAGGTTTGTATTTAGGTTACCTAGGTTAAAGAACTCTATTTCCATCATTTTCAGACCAAAATCCTCAAATTAGGGGCCTAATGATCGATTACATAGCATTGGTAATCGATTACAAGCTTTGCAGAAGCCATGTAATCGATTACATGTAATCCATTACATCAGGATGTAATCCATTACATCTTGCCCAAAAGCCTTGTAATAGATTACATGGGCCATGTAATCGATTACAAGCTGCGAAATTGTAGAAAATAGAGCCTTTAAGCCATCCCAACCCAAACCAAACCGTACATCAAATCATCACAAATATACATCCAAATAATTCACAAAGCATCAAATTTCAACATGGGTACAAACCCCATTTTTTCAAATCTTAAAAACTCATCAAGAATAGATCAAGAACCAAGTTCTTAAATCATAATCAATGCAAAATCATCTTTTCCATTTCAAAATCATCATTCAAAATCTCTAAGTTTTCAAGACATTGGAAGACAAAGGAAAAAAATAGAAAAACAATGAAAAACCCCCTACCTTAGCTTGGTATCATATTCTTCTTGCCTTTTCTATCCTCTTCCTCTTAATCTTGGCTTGATCCTCCTCTATTCCACTTGATTTCCTTTCTTCCCCCTCTGTTTCTTTCTTCTTCTTGCCAAAAACGAGAGAGAAAAGAGAGAGAGCAGAAAGAGAAAAGAGAGAAAGAGCAGAAAGAGAGACGTGAAAGAAGAAAGAAAAATAGGAGAAAAGGATAAATAACGGATGGTTAAGAAGAAAAAATTAACAATAAAACTATTATACAATTAGAGATATTTTATCTGTCTAATTTGGCCTTTAACATCCTCTTCATATCATAAAAAAACTACTTAACTAATTTATTTGAGCTTCCAAAATTTTCTATAGCTCATTTTACTTAGTCAAAGTTTAAAAATAAATTTCTCATATCTATTTTATCTTTTCTGCTATTTCAACTATCATGACCTTAATTAATTCTTGTATTAAGCATAATGTTATACGCGTCGCGCGTAAAAGAATTTCTCTTTACTGACCCAGCGCCTGAGTGCTGGAAAGTCAGTGCTTGAGCACTGAATGCGTAACAGAGCACGTTAATTTCATTATAAATACAAAAGTTGCATCAAATTGAACACACACTTGGACACACTGCAGTAGTCGTCAACAGACACAAACCCTAAAGTGGTGTGGGTGCAATTATGCTTGAAGATTAGGAATTCTCTTCAACCTTTCCACTTTTCTACAATGGAGTTTGTTGTATTCTGCCCTTTATGTTCTTGTTTTTCGAAGTGTAACTAATTTCCCCTTGTTAAGGGGATAATGGATCTTGAACTTTGATGATGTAACTTCTTTTATGAGTTTAATTTATGTTTCCATTTCATGATTTACGTGCTTATTTCTATTCTTAATATTTTTTTCTAAACCTGATCAATTTAGGAATGATCTTTTGGGTTAATGTATGATTTGAGAAAATTTGCATGAATCTAGAACACATAATAAACACCATAATTTCTACAATCGCTAGGAATAGACTTTGTGGGTTGTGTGGTCTGTCTCTTAATTCTCTCATTTTTTATAAAGTCTTCTCTATTTTGGGTTAGACTAAGGGATTAGTTAATTCACTACTAGAATTTTGAGTTTTAGAGACCGAAAAATCGTTCTCTAAATCATAAAAATCGGTCGCTAAAATAGTTAGAGACCGATTTAAATTGGTCTCTAAATCACTCGTCGTTAAATAGTAGCGACTGATATTGGTCAGTCACTAAATTTAGAGACCGATTTAGTGACCAATTTTTTTAAATAATCGGTCGCTAATTTCGGTCGAATATTAGTCAATTATTTTTCAAAAAAGTACATTAGAGATTGATATAAAGGCTATTATTTAGACACCGATTTTTCAATCTCTAAATCGGTCTCTAAACACCGATCCTCTTCCAAACAACAACCACCACAATACCAAACTAACCACCTTCAATCTTCACCCTCATCCCTATCCCTCACCACCATTAACCCACTGCAAACCACCATCATCCCCGCAACAACCTCCATCCACCATTCAACAACAAGATTGTAAACCTCCACCGAAATACAACCTTCACCAAATCAAAAGCCCTGCAACACATCCCAAAACAGAAACCCAAAATTATAGCAAAACTACATTCCATCCCAAAACAGAACCACCAAACCTGTGGCCACCACGCTCCACGCCGTGCCGTGAATCGCGCCTCCACACCACAGTCGTGACGCGAACCATGACAAGCCCTAACCATTAGATCCAGCCACCATAGCCGTAGCTTCGCCCCTCAACGCAGTAGATCTGCTACCCACTGCCGCGCAACCACGCCTACAAGTCACCACCTAGTTTTTCGTTGCAGCAACTGCGCAATCACCATCTACCCAAACAGCAGCGTCGTGCCGCAAACCCGCCCAGAAACGCTGCAACTCTCCTGTCTGAACTAGTCCCCCAACCCAGATTACACCACCGCGCGAGCTTCCACCACGCCGGTCAACCTGCAACCCGCGAACCCGTGCCACCAAGACCAGATCCGTGAACCACCACATGCCCGGAACCATGCGCCTGCATCTCGCCTCTTCCACGTCGTGCCACGAACCAGCACCACTACGACCCAGACCGCACGAACCCACACCTCCGTTGGAGCCACTGCAAGCACCGTGAGATCTCCCCCTGCCTCGTGAGCTCCGTCCCAAACACTTTTTTCCTTTCTTTCTCTATTTTGTTTTCTCACTTTTAGAGACTAAAAGTCTCACTCAAAACAGTGGGTTTCACAATTTACGCTCTGATAACGTTGCATTCTCACCTTTTCCTTTTTTATTTTTATTTTATTTTTTTAGCATTGAATTTTCGGTAGCTACATATTTATTTTTTTGTAAATTTTTTTATTTAAAGATCGAAATTTCGATCTCTAACACCTTTGCCTTTTTTTTTATTTTTTTAGTAACTGAAATTCAGTCTCTAATTATTTATTTTTTGTAATTTTTTTATTTAGAGACCAAAATATCGGTCTCTAACAACTTTCTCTTTTTTTTTTTATTTTTATATTTTTAGAGACCTGAATTTGCGATCGCTACCTTTTTATTTATTTTTTTGTAAATTTTTTTATTTAGAGACCGAAATGCCGGTCTCTAAAAATAAGACACATTATTATTTTTTTAATTTCTTTTATAACATAATTTCAATCTCTAATTCGATCTCTAAAAAATTTAGAGACCAACTTAGAGACCGCTTTTATTTCAGTAACAAATTAGATTTTTTTTTCTTAATCGGTCTCTAAATCGGTCTTTAAAACTCAAATTTTCTAGTAGTAATTCTAAATAGTGTAAAGAAGATTAATATACTAAGAGATTAGATATTAATTAAATTTTAAAATTGACCATAAATCATTGAAATAGAACATAAATAAACTAATATTTGAATGTGCATTTAAAGAGTTTAAGTAAAATCAAAATCCTAATACTTTAATATCATGTTTTCCACCTCTTTGTTTTATTAATTTGTTTACTTACTTTATTTTTTTTAATAATCTTTACTTTAAAATTTCTTTTTAATTATATTTACAATAATTCTCTTTTTTATTAATTTAAATAGTATCAATTTCAATAAATTTAATAATTAATAAATTAATCATCATAAAATAATATTTTTATTTATTTTTTATTACTTTTACAATTCAATATACTTGTCAAGTTCACAACACTCTCCAATCCAACTTCCCATACAATTTTAGATTTAAAAGCAAATACACACAGCTAGCTTTATCCTATGCCACAATGGATGAAAACAAGTAAAAATCCTACCTTGTCCTCCATTATCGCTTTTTGTGCCTAGTCTCATATGTCAATTTTTCAGTTCCTTCACAACGCTTTTGCCCAACAAAAATCTCAAAGACTAAAAGGCAAAAACAAAAAATACATGGTTTAAATAATAAATAATAGCATTTTTTTTTAAAAAAAATGCAACCGGTGGCCACCTGTTATTAGAGATATTTTGTAGGAGTGTTCAAAGTTCAATTTAAATCGATTTTAAGTCAAAATATTAATCAATTTAAATAATATTATTTATATTAACTTAGATTTAGATTGAATTTAATTAATTACATTTTAAAATTCAATCTAAATCGGTTTAGATTGAATTAGCTTAATCAGTTGTTGACCAAAATTTTTTAAACTTAAAATATTGTGAGTTAAAAGTAATTTGTTTATTAAAAAGAAAAACAACAAATAAAGGAAAAAATAGAAATAACTCATTTTACATACTTAAAATAATATTTAATCACATAAAATGAGATAAGTATATAAAAAATTAAAGTTATTATAAGTAAAAATATAAACTCAATAATAATAAAAATATTATATAATATTAATCTGTTTATATTGATTTTAAAAATCAAAATCGAAAACAAATCTAATTCAATTGATCTTCAAAAAATTAAACAAAAAAGAACCATATTTATTTGATTTTGATTGAATTTTAATTTTTTTATTCAATTTTCGGTTTAATTTTTAATTTGAATTGAATTTGGACATCCTTAATATTTTTGTTAGAGTATCCATGCTCCAATCCTTAATTGGAGTATGTTAAAAGCCTAACACACTTATTTTTAGCCTTGAAAGTTAATAAATAACCAATTCCCAATCCATTATGAGTAGATCAGTTATCGTTGTTCTCTTGGTTAAAATTTAGTAAAATAAAAATATTCTCCATTTATATCAAAAGAAAAAATATTCTCCACAACATACATGCTAGTATAAAAATATGACACATTTTCACATAAAAATATTATATATATATATATATATATATATATATCGATATAATAATAATTCAAAATAACAAACTCTACCAAATACAATTTATGTGTGTTTCTTACACAAGACATACACATCACTTGCAATAGCCATTGTAAGATATAATTTAAGTCCATTTAAGCGTATTATTTTTTATTTACCCATTCACGCGTATTATAAGATCATATTATAGCCATTTCACAAGTATAATGACAATGCAACTTCTATAACATTTTTTTCCCTCTCACTTCATGTAACTTTAATGTTATTATTCAATCATGATCATCTCCTATTCTTAAAAAATAAGAGAGGTCCTATTGTGAAGTAAAAGATAAAAGTTACACATATTACATGCAATATATTGTAAAAAAGAATTACACATTATATATAATATTAAATTTTAAATATGTATTTTTGATTTGTAGAATCCTCTCTTTTTTTTAATAAAAAGGATTCCTACCTGTTATTATATTCCTTTTATTACACAACAATTTTCCTTCAATTGTTTCCTGTAAATATTTATTTTTGATAAAAAATACTCCAACACTTAATAATAATAATTATTATTAATGTAACCCTAAAAAAATTATTATTAATGTAATAATATGTGTTTCAGAAATAACCTGGCAGTACGGTTACAATTCTCACAATGACAGCTTTCATATGAAAACAGTAGTTTTGGACAGGAATATAAAATGAACGATCAAATCCTTTTACAATATATCTAAAAGTTGGCCAGCTATGACAGAGAAAATCAACAGTTCAAAATTTGAGAACGAAACGTAAGCCGTTAGTGGACTTTCTCTCAGTGAATATTATTAGGGATTTGTTTTTGGTCGTTGTACAAACATAGAAATTATATTCTTATTATTTGATTAATTTTTATATATTTAATTTTTTAAATTTATTTATAAATTTATTATATATTTTATAAAAATATTATAATTACATAAAATTAATTTAATAATTTTTTTATATTAATATATAATATAAATATGATATACGTTATACGCAAAATATTTTCCTAAAAAAAAACATGTGAGAGGAAATTCATAAAGCAATAAAACTGTGACAATAAAGTCCATTAACAAAGTGGCGATAATTAAGCAGGAGATGCAAACAAGAAGTCTCAGTCAGCTTTTCATGTGGACAACGACTAATTATATTATATTTAGCAGCAACTTGTAGAAATTTTGAGATTCTATGTTACCACCACGTGACATGTGCTTAGGTTTGTTGCTAGGGTAGCTACCATTTGCCAACGGCAATAAATGAGAATTCATTCAGCTGGTTAAATTCTATGTTAGCACCACGTGACAAGTGCTTAGGTTTGTTTCTACGGTAGCTACCATTTGCCAGTGGCAATAAATGAGAATTCATTCAGCTGGTTAAGGTGAGAAATGAATTTTTTTTACGTGAAAAAAGAGATAAATATAAAAAAATTACATAGAGAAAAAAATAGATATAAAAATTTTAAATGATAAAATCTTTTTAAATTTTATAAGATCATGCGTTAAGATGTTTGTATTTATAATTATTCTTATATAATTTTGTCCTATAAAATTACAAAAATGATGTTTTTACATCGTTTTTTATTTAATATTATTTTTTATATTCTTTTTATTTATATTATTAAATAAGAGAAAATAATAAAAAAGATAAATATAATAAATAATATTAAAAAATATAAAAAATATATGTATTATTTAAAATAAAAATATCATTATTAATAAAATTAATATTTTTTTGATTAGTTTAATCTGATTCGATTCCTTAAATTTCTAATAAGGAAAAAAATGATTGCTACCACTTTTGAGAAATTAGTATTTCGATGTTGGAGCAATCACTTGCTAAACTAAGCTACCATAGGGGTGACTTTCCTTAATCAGAGGTGGAAATAGTTCATTAAGAGTTTATAATTTAACTTATTTTTAATATATGTAAATTTAATTTATTTAACAAATAAGTTAAATTTAAAATTTTTAAAATGTTTATTTAAATATATAAGTCAAAACTTTAATTTTTAAAAAAAATTATTTAGATTATCAAGCCGACTTATTTGTTTAATAACTACACATGTAATTAAAAATTTATAATACTTACATAATTTATTAATTATATATTAATATAATATATTTATTTTTATATATAATATAATAATTTTGTTAAATATTATATATACTTATTTAAAAATTAAAAAAATTAAATTTTTTGATATATATAAAAAATTTTATGTAATATGAATATTTAAACAAATTTTTAAATCATGTTAAATTTTTATGTTTTTATAAATAAGTTTGGCTGAATCTAAAATAAAATAAAATAAAAACACGTATAACAAATAACAGATAAAATTTAAGCTGATATTTGCGCATTTCCACCCCTACTTGTAGCAAAGGAATTTAAATTCGAGTTAAAGCACCTGTGGCGAAAAGCCACGCCATGCAATGTCCAAGTGGTGTCCTTTATGTTAGGTAGGAATGTCAATGGGGCGTAGGCAAGAGGGAGTTGTGCTTAGGAGTGTAAATTGATTCGGATAATCGACTAACCTGATTAATCCAAATTGAACCAATTAAATTAGTTCGATTTAGTTTGAGTATATTGATTGGTTCGGATAAAATTCAAACAATTAAAACTTAATTGATTCAGTTCTCGAATTTGAAATTTCAAAACCAAACTAACCCGAACCAAATCAAACCATATATTTATATATTTTATTTTTTAAAAAAAATTATGCTACAACATTTTTTGGCTACTACTTATTTTTTTTATTTTTTGTAATACTTTCTCAGTTTCCAACTCCTAAAATGTCGTTTTTGTTCAACACAGAAGGTTAGAAAACTCTTCTGCCAAAATGTTTGGTTCTGCTCACCAGTACTGCAGTTCTGGCCAGGCATATGTTATCAGGTGCTATTCTAAAAACTCTTGAAGATGTGAGAGACTTGAAAACTTTGGATTTTTCCTTCAACCAACTCTTTAGATTCATTCCTATTGAACTTCAAAATCTATATGTCATTCAACTTTTGAACCTCTCTTATAATGATTTAGAAGGAACCATTCCTAATGATGAAGTTTTCCAAAATCTTTCTGCTGTCCATTTAGAAGGCAATAAAAAACTTTGTTTGTATTTTGCATATGAGCTTCATGGCCATGGAAGAAGCCCTAGAAGGCATGTCAGACATTATGTCATCATAGCCACAGTGGTAACACTGATACTATGTCTGACAATTTGCTTGTTATTATACATAAAGAACAGAAAAGTGAAAGTAACAGCAACAACATCATCTAAACTTGGAAGCTTGAAAACGATGAATTGACTTTAAATGCTCTAGTATTGACTTTAAAAAATGAATTTCTGACTCTAGTTTATGAGTACTTAAGTAATGGGAACTTGGAAGATTGGGTTAAGGGGAAGAGAAAGCATGCAAATGAAAATGAGTTGAACCTTATGGAGAGACTGAATATAGATATTAATGCTGCTTGTGCATTGAATTATCTGCACAATGATAGTGAAGTTCCTATTGTGCATTGTGATTTGAAGCCTAATAACATTCTATTGGATGAAAATATGACTACAAAGGTTGGAGACTTTGAATTCGCTAGGTTGCTGATTCAAAGTTCAACTAATCAAGCCTTCATTAGCTCCACTCATGTCATTAGGGGTTCAATTAGTTACATATATACCTTCAGGTTAGTAGCCTCACAACTTTATCTTAATTGAATAGTAGTAGTATACAACTTGTCAAGTTAAATCTCTCTTGAAGAATTTTTTAACTTGTTCAAATATAATTTCTTAATACAAATATCAATATATTTTTTTATTCCTTCTTTACGAACCTTTTAATACACATTCTAAAACATGAAATAATTATTAGTGTTTAAATTAATAAGTTTGATTTTATTTCTAAAAAATTTTTCATTAATTTATTTTGTATTTTTTTTATTATGAAAAACTAATTATTTAGTTAATTTTTGTATTAAAAAAATGGCCAACCCGATCACCCGAATCAAACCAATCCATAGATGTTCGGTTCGGTTTGGTTCGGATTTGGCTAACAAAAAATACAAAAATCGAACCAAACTAAACCAATTGATTTTGATTGTTTCGGATTTATTTTCCCTCAAAAACCAAACCAAACCACCCACTTACACTCCTAATTGTGCTTTCTCTCCTTTCGTCCTACTCTCATTGCTTATGATCCAAACAGAGATATGCATGTATAAGTATCTAATAATTTAAAATAAGATTTTAAAAATCATAAAAATAAACATAATCGAAATAAATTTTAATATTACATATCGTAATTTTATTTACAATTTTGCTCAACACTTTGAAATATTACATACAAATTAGGAATACTTGTAAAATTAAAAGAATATCACAAATAACATATTTAGTTTAGTTATATTTTGTAATAATTAATTTATATAAATAATTATTATATAAACACTATATTTTTCTAATAATTTTTACTATTGGGCTCATTCACTTTACAAAATAATAAGAAAATATAAATTTTTACCTCATCTTAAAGTGAAATATAAAAAATCATAATATGTATCAAATATTAAATAAAATATATATTTCACATATACCTGTGTAATGGACATTATGATTTTCATCATGGGTACTCATCTCTCATCCTGTCATGGATAACACGGTAGATTTCTATGCACCCAGATTTTTTTGACATTCCTAATGTTAGGACCGATTTTCATGTTACCACTTTTTTTAGTTTCAACATAAAAAATTTTAGTTAGTAATAGCTTTAAGAAAAAATGATTTAGTTTTAAAAGATTTTATTTTTAGCAAGGAAAATTATTTTTCCACTCTTTTTTTCTCATAACTTATCTTACACCTTTATTAATTTGGAAAAAAAAAGAAAGAGAAAAATGTATATTAAAAAATGTGTTTATTTTATTTTATTAATTTAAAAAATGATGTAAAAATAATATAATAGAAAGTGTACAATTAACAAGATTCTTTTAACAATTCGTAATTTAGATTTGGTTAAGATTAAGAAAACAGTTTTTAATTTGTTAAAACATAAATTAACAAAATTTTAAAAGTAAATAAAAAATTAATACAAGAAATATATTAAAATTATTTAAAAAACAATTGCTATATATATATATATATATATATATCGATTAATTAATTACTAAGTTCTACACAAGGATGAATCCTTATTCACTTTAAGACAAAAGCTCCACTGAGTTTTAAATAATTCCAGTTTTATATATAAAAATTTTAAAAATTTACCTTTAATGTCTTTATGTGTTATTTTCAATAATTAGTTAATCAATACATCCCCGCTCTAAAGGGAAGATCAAATTTCGAATGATTAATAAAAAGCAACTATAGAAAAAAAGAAAAAGTATAATAATGATATTCATATATATTTTTTATATTATTTTTGTTAATAATAAAAAATATATATATATTTCAAATACATACTTTTTTAAATAAAAAATATAATATATTGTGTAAAGAAAATAATGTGTAATATTTCTTTTTCAAAAAGGTAAAGAAGGTGTGTGGATCTGGGGAAGTACGTAAAAGTTTCAGAAAATAATGTGTAATATTTTTTTCAAAAAGGTAAAGAAAGTGTGTGGATCCGTGGAAGTACGTAAAAGGCTCAGAAATTTTTTCTTATTTGTTATCAGCTAACGGGACACAGACAGACATGATGGCGTGACATTTTTTCGTCCCACATCACATTACCTCAGAATTTATCCGTAGAAATAGTTACTTGGATTCTTTTTTCCTTCTCCAAACTAGAAAAACAAAAAGTGAAAATAAAAACTCTCCGACAAAGTTAAACTTAGTTTGATCACATTTGAATCATTCAAGGGTCAAGCGGTCGAATTTTTAGAATAATTCTTATATTCTTATATTAAATAATATATATATATATATATATATATTTATATTTTATTTAATATTATTTATTATATTTATTCTTTTATTATTTTTTATTTAATCATATTTTTAAAAAATATATAAATAATATTTATACTTCTTTTAAAGAATATAAAATAATCATTTTTCTTTTCAGAACTCTAATTCGCAGACAGAAGCCACTTCTACAAGTGCAATGTTTCTGTCAGTGCCGTAAGTTTTAAGTTCAGTTTGATGGTAAAATGAGTTGTTAAAAATTTATTGACCGGCGATTTTAAATTTTTTTTAAAATTTTATTAAATACTTAACATGGAATCTGAATATCATATTAAGAAAAAGAGAAAGATAACAGTGTAATGCCCCTTTTCTTTAATTATGTATCTTATAAATATTCTTATGAGATTAATTCTTTAAATGTTTTTGCGTGTAATTTTTTTTTAATATTTACTTTCTTTTAGATTTAAAATTTAATCCTTCTGAACTCTTAACTTTTGGTGATCTAGAGTTATACTCCATTTAATATAACAATTTAGAAATAAAAAAATTGTCTTATGATCGGGATTTACATGTGTGACACAAACCTCGTCACATGTGTGTTGTAAAGTTGCAAGTAAATGGAAAATGATGTATCAAAAACTTTTTCATATATGTAAAATAAAAAATAATAATAAAGCAGGAACCATTGCAAAATAAGGTCCACGAGGACCACGAGTTCACCTCACCCTATTTAATTTCTGGTACACGAGAGAAGCACTAACAATTGAAAATACATACTAAAACTCACATAATAAAATCTTAAAAAAAGACCTTAATGGGGTCTCGTGCATAAGATATGCTCTCATTTGCACAGCCTAAACATTCACGCTTGAAACTCACACAGCCTTAACGAGGACCACGAGTTCACTTCACCCTATTTAATTTCTGGTTGTTTCGGACCTAATTCCCTTTCAACTAGACAGTTAGAACAAAACTGGAAGGATAAAATGGGAATAAAGGAAAATAACTATCATGAGCTAATTAGGGCAGAGATGATGATGTTTTGGTTAGAGTATTCATGCTCCAATCCCTAGTTGGAGTATGTTAAAAGCCTAACAAACTTATTTTTAGCCTTGAAAGTTAATAAATAAGCAATTCCCAATCCACTATAAGTGGATCACTTATAGTTGTTCTCTTGGTTAAAATTTAGTAAAATAAAAATATTCTCCATTTATATCAAAAGAAAAAATATTCTACATACATGCTAGTATAAAAATATGACACATTTTCACATACAAATATTATATATTATATATGTCAATATAATAATAATTCAAAATAACAAACTCTACCAAATACAATTTATGAATACTTTTAAATTCTCGAATGAATATAATTTTTCTTTAATTTCGATTAAATTTGATAAAGTTACACTCGAAATCTTGTAATCTAAAGTTATTTGAGCAAGCTCTTTACCTTCATAATTTTCTTCTCTAAGAATATGTTGCATTATAATTTCATTGAATTCACATAGCAACCTTGTTGCAAAAGCAAAGTATCTGAACAAATTCTGATTAATGCACTTATATTCTCGAGTCAATTGATTAATGACTAATTGGGAGTCACCTAAAACTTTAATATTTCTAACCTTGAGTGAAATTAACGTTTGTAAGCCAGCAATCAAATCTTCATATTTAGCTTCATTATTCGAACATTTACGCTTTAATTCGAATAAGAACTTAGTTGGGATTTCAATTAGTGAAACAATTAAAACTCCAAGACCAACACCCCTACTGTGTTTCAATCTATTGAAATATAACTTCTATAGTTTTAAGCCCACGTAGTTAACATTATTTTCTTTGATGTCAACATAAGGATAGTCAGTCAAAAAAACTACCAACACTTGGCCTATGAAGCACAGACACGCCATTTTTTAGGTGTGTCCACGTGTCAGACACGTGTCCATGTTGAACACATGAAGACACCCGTACAACACACGTGTCCTGCGTGTCTGATTAAAAATATTATTTTTTTAATTTGGACACATATTGGACATGCTTGGATACGTCGTAGACACACTTGGACACGTTTAAGACAAAACTTGAACACGACCCATTAATACTTTTTTAAAAAAAATATTAATTTTTATGACTAATGTTCAATTAGTAAGCTCGTAATCCACTCAAATCCAATCACTTAACCAACGTCCCAAGCTACTATTTTCATATACCAGTATTTTAAATTTTATCTTTTCATACACTACTATTGGACTTTTAAGTTTTATTTTTTCACATAGCACTATTTTCATCTGCTTCTTCTACCTCTGCTCGTACCAAGTCGTCCACTTCATTGTCATCGAAATTTGCCTCACACTAATGTTTCCTCTAGTTAATTTTTATTTTAATGCACATGTACTTGTACATAATTAGTTTTATTAAGAGAAGTTGATTTAAGAGATTTTTTAGAAAATGTCAATAGAAATTATGCTCCATATTTTTTAGGAAGGACTTACTAGGTAGCAAATATTGGCACATATGACATATATTAAGATATTATAAATTTTCAAGCTTATAGAAATGATATTAATGAATTATGGATATTTTTTCTTAAATTTTACAATTATATATATATATATATATATATATATATATAAACCAAGTTCTTTAATTTACTTTAATATTAATTTATATATATATATATATATATATATATATATATATATATATATGTCATGTCCGTATCTTACAATTTTTTGAATTTAGTGTGTCCTTTGTCTATGTCCATGTCTGTGCTTTATAGCACTTGGCCTTTCATAGCCTTCAGTGGCACATACTTTAAAGAAAACTCAGTTAAAGCAAGAGTCTATTTCCTTACTCTACCATGCAAGATAGGCTTGGATAACATGTACTTTATTATATCTGTCTTCGAAATGATAAGTACATCATGTGACTTTACATAATACTTTAACTTAATATAGGATAAATACAAAGCTAAACATAGCTTCTCGACTACACTGTATCTAGTTTCAGCATCTATCAAAACCCTACTAAGATGATAAATGGCTCTTTTGATTCCATTCTTATCTTCTTGGGCTAACATGCACCCAATGGTTTCATCTGATGCTTAAATGTATAACTTCAAAGGACGTCCAGGCAGTGGAGGCGTCATCACTGGTAGATTGGCCAAACAATGCTTAATTTGGTCAAAGGCCTCTTGGTGCTTTTTTTCCCATTGAAACTCCTCTTTAACTTTGAGCTTTAAGAGTGAGGAGAAAACTTTGGTCTTTCTAGACAGATTCGAAATGAACCTTCTCAGGAAGGTAATCTTTCCTAGCAAAGACTGGAGCTGCTTCTTATTCGAATGAGGTGATGCTTCAAGTATAGCCTTAGCCTTGTTTAGATCAACCTCTACTCCTTTTTTTTGAACTAGGAATCCAAGAAAATTTCTTACAGAAACACTAAAAGCACATTTAATATGATTCATTTTTAGTCCGTATTTTCTCATTCTTTCAAATGATTATCTCATATTCGAGAGATGCTCCTGTTTTGTTCTCGATTTGACCACCACATCATCAATGTACATTTTAATGAATTTACCAATGATATCATGAAAAATGGTGTTCATGACTCTTTGATACGTGACTCCTGCATTCTTCAATCTGAATAACATGACACCTAATTCATAAGTGCAAATTGCACTAGGACATCGAAAAACCATCTTCGACGCATCGTCTTCTACAATGTAAATTTGATTATATAGAGAATAGCCATCCATAAAACTTAGGATTTCATGGCCTGATGTTGAATCAATTAACATATCAATAATTACCATAGAATATTCATCTTTAGGAGTAGAAGAATTTAAATCTTGAAAATCAATGCATACTCTTAACTTACCATTCTTTTTCATTACAGGAACCACATTACAAATCCAGTTAACATACCTGGCAGTTCGAATGACCTTAACCTTTAGTAACCTTTTGATTTCCTCGTTGATTTTTAAGACCACTTCAGGAGCAAACCTTTTTGGAGCTTGCTTGATTAGTCTTTGTCCTTCTCAAATTGGTAGTCTATGTTCCACCAAATCTTGACTGAGTCTAGACATTTCTTCATACTCCCAAGAAAAATAATCTTTATATTCTTCGAGCAAATGGACTAACTCATACTTGAAACTTGCATTTATTAATCTACTTATAAATGTTGGTTTATACATTACATCATTACCTAAATTAACCTCTTCTAGAGGATCTTGTACCTCTATCCTTTTAGCATTAGAGGATAGAGGCGCTTGTTTGAAGCCCATGGAAGAGTTGTCATAAATATAGTCCAAGTTGGTGTCTTCTATGACACAAATTTTTTAGCCATGTAGGTTGAAATTCAAGTCATTTGACTCGAAATTGCAATGTATGTGCAATTCTCAGCCATATAGGCTGCTACTCGAGCCATGTGGCTCTTAAGTTCCATCGTTATTATAACTTAAGGCCGAATATACTCGGCCTGAAATGTTAAATAGAAACCTATAGGCCCTAGAACTATTACAATTTTGAAGCTGAAATGAATCAGCTTTTGGAATTATAGAGAAACCTGTTAAGGTGAGGGCCACCATCTCGACCCCCTTCTTGTCCAGAGCTGATGAATCCCAGATGCAGAAAGGTCTGACTTCGGGCACATAGATCTACAGATTTGTATGATTTTGGTTGACATGACACAATGTGTCATCAACTTCTACCATCTCTAGCTCCCCCAACTGGTTCCAAAGGAACATCTTCTGGTGCAAAGTTGAAGGTATTGTCCCTACAACATGAATCCATTCTCTACCTAACAAGAGATTATAACTGGCCTTGGAGGGGACAACTATGAACAAAGTTGACCTTATGACTGAGGCCACTTTGATGTCGAGAGCAATAACCCCTTCTAATTTAAGGATCTGCCATTGAAGTCAGTCACCACCATATTATGTGGTAGCAAGTCAGCCTCTGATTTGTCAAATTTCTTTAGCAAATTCTAGGGCATCAAATTGATGGCTGCTCCTCCATCAACCACCACTTTTCCCACCAACTTACCATTTACCATAAATGGCTTTTCATCTCAAAGGTAGGAGTGTTAGACACTGTAGAGTTTTCCATTAGCTCTACTATGTCTTTTTTGACCAAATACCAGCCGAAATCATCCGAGTCGTCCTCAAAATCTTCCTCCTAGTCCACTTCTTCATTACCTGAAATGGAAAAATTGTACAGAAGGAGGGACACCACATTTACATAAAAAATGGTGTCCAAATCATCTTTAAAACCAAGATTCGAAAGAATCCGTTATAATGTCCTCGTCTATAGACTTAGAGGTTTTGTCTTATCTATCTTCAAAGGTGGTCCTTGAACCACCTAGGCATAGGATCTCTGCTGCAACTGCAGCATTATTGTAGTTATTGCTATCTGATCCTTTGGGCTTTGTGCCACTAGGACTTGGACATATAATGTCTTAAACCTTGGTTCGAGTTCGATCCTCCACCTCGAACCTAATTATTAGGCTTCCTACCAATGAGACTAATGATCCCAAATTCAAATCTTGACCAATTTGGCCTGTTATGAACCTTGTGGGCTTGTGGATTATTTCTTATCCATTGGTTGGGGGCCACATTTGAAGGAGGCATCCTCATTTTGCCCTTCCTAGTCATCTCAAGATCTTGCACCACCACAGAGTTGTGGTTTGTTGGTTGATTGTTTATGTTGATCAATATCCCTATAGGGGTCTTCATTTTCTATTTCTATTACATGGCAGCTTAGTATGGTTTAGCTGGTAGTCTATCGAAGATCACACTGCATCGCGGGCAGAGAGACACCTTTCTCTCATCCTCCTTCTTTTTAAGAAGGAATTCGACCAAAGTCCCCCCTGTTTTTGGAAAAACTTCTTCTTCATTGACCTCGAATGCCTCGACGCTTCAGTCTGAGGTGAGGATAGGAGTAGGTTCCCATACTTCTACTATTTTGACTTCAGTGAAACCAATTGGCTCAATGTAGCTAGCGTTCACCTTAAATGGATCATTATCAATCTTTATTTTCTTATTTTCAAACTTTAATCTTCCCTCCTGGATGGTTTTTTGTATTAAATCCCTAAAACGGGTACAATTATTAATCAAATGATCATATCTATTATGATACTTATAATATTTTTGACCCTTTATTTCTTCAACTGAAGGGATTTTATGTCCACTAGGAAGCTTGATTTGCTTATCATTTAATAAGACATCGAAGATTAAATCTTCCTTCAATATATCAAAAGCATAAGTTGGCCTATTAGAGGATTTCATGTTATCCTTAGTTCAATTAGGCAATAAAGAAGAGCAAGTATAGGGAGGACCAAACTTTAATTCTACTATGTTAACCTTGTTTTCCTCATCATCTTCAATCTCATCGACTTAGACATAGGCTACTTTGTTATCTTTCGATTGAACATAGTACTTATTTTGTACATCAGGAGTTTCAACGTAAGCAATTTTTCCCTTTCTAAGATTTTTCCTAAATCTCTCCTTTTCAAGTTTCAATTGCTCTATTTATCTTACTTTATCTACATGCTAAGACATATCTAGGAGTTGCTGGTTTATTAGTTTCTTTCGAATAGAATAGTCTAAACTATCGACAGCCATCTGGACTACCTCAGATTCAGGGATGAATGTGAAACATCTATCCTTCATTTGCCTAAACCTGGATAAGTAATCATCGATAGACTCTTCGTTACCTCTCCTGATATTAAATAAATCCACGAGACTTACCTTAGTCTCTCCTGTAAAGAACTGGTCATGCACTACAAGAAATCAGGAAATTAGAGAGGGAAATTTCCCTCGCTAATCCCTCGCTAAAAAAATTAGCGAGGGATTAGCGAGGGATAATTTAGTCACTTTTTTTTCATCGCTAATTAGCGAGGGAAAGCTTTCCGTCGCTAATCTGTCTCAAGAAAATTAATTTCCCTCGCTAATCCCTCTCTAATCCCTCGCTAATATGCCTCAGTATTCCCTCGCTATTTTGCGAGGGAAATTCCGTCGCTATTCCGTCTCTGAAAATTTCATCGCTATTGCCTCACTATTCCCTCGCTAATACCTCGCTAATCCGTCTCTAACTTGATATACCAATTTTGTCAATTTTCGTCGCTATTCCCTCGTTATAAATTCCCTCGCTATTCGGTCGCTATTCCTTCGCTATATTTCCCTCGTTATGGCGTCGCTAATCCCTCGGTAAAATATACCTCGCTATTTCCTCGCTAATCCCTCGCTAATTAATATGTCATATTCTGTCACTAATCCCTTGCTAATCCATCGGTAAATAGGTAAGTTTTTTTTTATAACCTATATATATTATTACTTCCCCAAAACCTGCATATCAAACCACAGCAAACAGAAATCCAACAACAAACAATCTAATAATTATAAACTGCTTCAACAAAAAACTAATACAAATAATCCAATAATATAGTTTAAAGTTATTATACAAATAATCAATCAATATAGTTGAAAGTTATACAAAGTAGACAATAAGAATAAAAAATGGCAATCAGTCTAAGTCATCTGCGTCTTCTTCTTCCTCTTCCTCTTCCTCTCGACCCTCCCTACCTAGACCTTGTGATGGTGGTTGTGGAGCAACATTTGTTGATCCGAACGTAAATAGGAATGATTGGAAAGGCGCCAACATAGGGACAAGTTGACTCTGGACAAATGAAGTCATCGCTGCTGCCACTGCTGTATTTACAGCTTCAGATATGTTATGTGTCAACGGTGTAGAGTGGGAAGGACCCGCAACCGAGGAGGATGAAGCTTGCATGGTATTATTACCAATATGTAAGCTGTTACCTATGCCATGCACACGTCCCTTCTTGTTGGGACCCGCCGCATCCATCCAGACCTCTGGGTCAACCATAGGGTGAGAGGAAGAGTTTTCTCCATATTTTTTTGTCATTGCAGTGTCATATGACTCCTAAAAATAAAAAAAAACAAGAAAAATATCAACAAAAAAATAAATAACCTAAAATATATATGACTTTTGAATAGGAATAAAACACTTACAATAAAATTCCTCGAGCGCTCAGAAACATAGCTTCCGTCTTTCTTCTTATGAACTTTTGCATACAGATCTCTGTAAGAAACCGGATGCTTTAACTCTGTCTCCTGTAATCCCATATGAAAGAATATTATATAATAAACACATATCAAAAGTAAGGCACTCCCTCTAAAATATTATGTCATACTCAAGATAGGCAAATAACTCAAGTAATTACAACATATTAATACACAGATGCTTATCATTAAACTTTTAAAATGATGAAGTTATATTACCATCTTGCTCTTGTGTTGACCAAAGCTTATCGACCCGCCTGTATGCTTCAAGGCATCAGGCATGGCTGCCCTGTTCCTTCGGGCAGCTGCAGACCTTGTCATCCATTTATCTATCAGCCAAATGTCGACCAAGCCATCCCACACTTCCGTCCTCGTTCCTCTGGGCCCATGGCCCTTAACATCGGCCGAGTTGTTTGAATTTGCCCTCTCAAATGCCTTATCTCGTGCTTTGTTCAAATGGTCTGGATAACGGTCCAAGATAGTCCGTTCCCAGTACGCTTCTCGCCATCTTTGCGATCAGCATCAGATGTGAACCGATGCTTAGCCTACACAAATGATATGTATGTATATTTATTTTTTAATAAACGTATAATATATAATTCTATAGACACAATTACTTACCATGAAGTCGTTAAATAGAATTTCCTTCATCTCAGCTGGATAACCTCGCCAAGTACTAGCCGGAATAGGCATTCGTGTCATGACATTGTACATAATGCCACGTGTCACCTTCGACGGGAGAAACCTCCTCCTATAAGTATAAGAAGATAATGTTAGTAATTTAAGAGTAAATACATGTAATAAAAGGTGATATATCACTATTACTTACTTGTTCAGGGACAGACGCCACATATATAAGTTCCCTGTTATCTGTTTCTACATTGGATTCTCCACATGAAGGCACCACATTCGGGTCGCTAGTGGGTGGGTCAGCAGGGGGTGGCATAGAAATCGCTGGGTCAGTAAGAGGTGGGACAGAAGCTGATGCGCCTCCAATGGTCAATGGACTAGACGCTGGTAGGCCTGCACTGGTCGATGGGCCAGTACCTGAAATTGCACCTAACATAAATATACATAAACAAAAAAATACATATATATTACATTTATATAAACCACAAGTTAACAATAATTAAAGTGATTATCCTACAGGTATACCTGGAGAGGGCTGAGAATGCTGTAGTGGTGGAGAATCATGGGCAGATGAAACATTACGGCCTCTCCCACGACCGCGTCCAGCACCTCTACCTCGAATGGTCATGATGAATATCTGCATAATGAAACATAATGAAACATGACGAGTTAAGAAACTATATGTCAATAAAAACCTCAAAATATAATAATGATATTTCAGTGTAAATACCATTAACAAAATTTATTGAACAAGCTTCAATTTTAACTACTTGAGTCTGAAGCAAAAGATTCCTCATCTTCATCTGAGAATTCATTAATTTCATTATTTTCGTTGTCATCAATGAACTCATCATCAACCACATCGTCCATTAGATAATGTATATCACGTATGTTCACTTCTTCCATTTGGGCATGTGCATCAAACAAGGAGACTGCTTCATCATCTATGATAGGATTGTGTGTTCCAAGGGATCCATCATCTTGGTAATAATCAGTGGCAGTTAGGTCATTCAATTCATCACCTTCGTCATTCAATGTCTCAGCCACGAAGAGTTTTGCTCTGACCTTGCAAGCTGCCCACCATTCACCATTAGCTCTGTTCCTGCTTTGTGGGTATCTTGTATAGTACACTTGTTGTGCTTGTTCGGCTAAGACGAATGGCTCATTTGAGTGAAGTTTTGATTTATGCTTAATGTCAACCAATCCATATCTCTCATCAACATTGACTCCATTTATCGGGTCAAACCAATGACATTGTAAAAGAAATACTCTATTCTGATTTCCTACATATGACAATTCCAATATATCTTCAATGATGTCATAATAGTCGAAGTCATTCTCACCATATATACTACCTCTAACACATACGCTACTATTCATGATAGCTTTATTTTGTCCGTACACCTTAGTATGAAATCTGTACCCATTAACTATTAAACCATAGTAAGAAGTCACGGACTTGGATGGACAATAACTTATCTCTCGTATCATTTGATCCTCGACTTGGCCTATATTAACCTGCATCATTACATAGACGGTAGATAGTTGTAACATCTAGCATAATGAACATTGAATTTAATATGATAGATCACTATTATGGATAAAAAGGCTCACTAGATGTTTTAGCCACCTACTGAAGTCCTTATCTCGAGCTTCCAATATTTGATCATCAGTGATATTGGGATTGGTTTCCCTTAACCAATCCTCAAATTGTCTAATCAATACAATAATTAATATTTAGCATAAATTTAGCACATTAATAACAAATTCATTAGATAGATAGTAAACTTACTGGAGATAAGGTTATACTTCTCCACAATTTACAAGCACATATGTCTCAGTAATCTGAAGTTCCACATCTGTCAAGAATCTATTTCGACCTCTCCCGATAAGACGACATGGATGTTTAAAAACAGACAATCGTTCATTAATTGTTTCTTCCCCACCATCATCATTTCGAGGAACTTGAGTGCGCCTGGTTTGTAGGTGGGGATCAAAATACATGGAAGCAAAATTGGAAATTTCTTCTAAAATACACGCTTCATAAATAGATCCTTCAACTTTCGCCTTATTTCGGACCTTTCTTTTCAAGTATAGCATACACCTCTCAAAGGGGTACATCCACCTGTAATGCACTAGTCCTCCAACCTTAGCTTCATAAGGGAGATGCACGACTAGATGTTCCATCACGTCAAAGAATGCTGAAGGAAAAATCTTCTCTAACTTGCAAATTGTTTCAATGATAGAAAGCTCTGCATTCTCTATGGTGGAAGCACGAATTTCAGTTGCACAAACTTCTTTAAAGAACAAGCTTAGTTTTGTTAACGGTCCCCATATAGGTTTTGGCAAGATATCACGAAATGCCAGGGGAATTAACCTTTGCATAAAAACATGACAATCGTGACTTTTCATTTCATATATCTTCCCGCCGTCTACATTGATGCAACGTGCGATATTCGACGCATATCCATCAGGAAATTTCAACTGTTTTATCCACTCACACACCATCCTTCTTTGATTGGCATCCAAGACATACGTCGCATTTGGTTTTTTACACTTGCCATTCTCAACTATTAGCTCCAACGTAGGACGTTTGCATATTATCTTCAAATCTTCTCTTGCATTTGCATTATCTTTTGTCTTGCCCTTTATGTCCATGACAGTGTTGAAGATATTATCAAACACGTTCTTCTCGACATGCATAACATCTAAATTATGTCGTATTAGATTAGTGGACTAATAAGGCAATTCCCAGAATATGCTCTTCTTCACCCAATTGTGGTGTATACCAAAGCCATCTTGTTTTTGTTTACCTGAATTCAAGCCGAATATGATTTCCTTAAGTTGAGTCACTCTATTCAAGACATCTGTCCCACTCAGCCGTTGCGGTGGATTAGATTTTTCCACTGTTGATCTCTTAAAAGAGTTTCGATCACGGTGAAATGGATGATCAAAAGGCAAAAATTGACGATGACAATCAAACCAACAACATTTCCTACCGTGCTTCAACACAAATGACTTACTGTAATTCGTACAAAGTGGACAAGAAAGTTTTCCATGAGTGCTCCACCCAGACAGCATTCCATAGGCTGGAAAATCACTTATTGTCCACAACAAAACTACTTTCATATCAAAATTTTGCTTCTTCCAAGCATCATAAGTTTGCACCCCATCATCCCACAATATCTTCAGATCGTCAATTAGGGGCCTAAGATAAACATCTAAACTTTTACCAGGTGACTTTGGTCCAGGAATCACAAGAGTGAGGAATATGTATTCCCTTCTCATACACATACTTGGAGGTAGATTGTACGGTGTGACAAAAACAGGCCAACATGAATATGGTGTGGCTGAACTGCTGAATGGATTAAAACCGTCTGTACACAGGCCAAGCCTAACATTTTGAGCGTCTAGGGCAAATGTAGGATGGGTAGCATCAAATCGTTTCCAAGCCTCAGCATCAGCTGGATGCCTGATCACTGATTCATCTTGACGCACTCCATCCGCATGCCAAGTCATATACTATGCAGTGTTTTTGGACATAAACAGACGTCGGAGTCTTGGCATAATGGGAAAATATCGCAACACTGAGTGCGGCACATCCTTCTCATTCGATGAACGTCCCGCCTTCGGTTTGAATCGTGGGTGTCCACATACTAAGCAAACTGAGTAGAGTCTCTTGTCACTGTATTCTTTGTAATACAACATGCACTGATTAAGATAGGCATCTATCTTCTCATATCCTAATCCCAACTCACGAACCATTCTCTTCGATTTGTAGAAGTTTTCGGGTAACCTTTCAAGCTTTGGAAGCATGCTCTTAATGATGACAATCATTCTATCATAACAACTCTCACTCATATCAAACTCTGACTTCAAGTTCAAAAGTTGAGTTACAGCTGACAATTTCGTGTGCTTATGGCAACCATCCCATAAAGGTTCGTCAGCGTCTCTTAGTAAGTCATAAAACTTTGCAGCTAACGGATTTGGATCCTCTTCTAAATCTTGAGTCTCTGGATTTAATCTATCACTTGCGGCATCCATAACCATATCCATGTATGGATTCATAGGCTCCACTTCATCATCATGGACAATGGATGTTGAGCCGCTATCCCCCCATATGTCCTCACCATGAATGGTCCAATTTACATAACCATCCACAAATCCATACTTATACAGATGTTGTTCTACGCTAAATACCTCCCTCCAAGCACGATTCTTACATCTAGCACATGGACAAAGGATGCGATTTAATGCATCAGTAACTGTCGGGTCTCCTTGAGCAACCTTAATGAAATCATCAACTCCATCCTTGAATTCTTCACTTACATAGCTGGTAGGATCATTTCTTCGTAACATCCAACTTCGATCGGGTCTCATGATTGCTGAAATTGGTTTAGCACATTAATACGAATCCTTATATCAATTGGTCTTTCTTAACATGGTATGGCCCTATCCCATTCGCTAAGAAACTTTTTTCAGCACTTGGTTAATAGTTATTCCTTAAATCTCATATTTTATACTTGATGAAATTTTGGCAGCATTTCCCATTGGTCTCCAAGTGCATGACTATAACGCAGTGAGATCTACCACGTTTAAGTATACACCCAGAGAACAAAAGGAAACGTAGCAGACCGAAATTTTAACAAGTATAAGATATGAGATTTAAATAATAACTATTAACTAAGTGAAGAAAAAATTTCTTACTAAATTGTCCCACTTGGACAATTTAAGATTCAATATAATGAGCAGTACGAACAATAAGTATGTGTGCTCATTCATATTGAATCTCAAACAGGAAACTAAGGTTTTGCTCAAATCTTCACTCGAATAAGAAAATAAAACTTTAAGCATATGTTAAAGCACAATCAAAAGTTAAATCAAACCAATATTCTTAACACATAATTCGTTAGAAATTCATAACTTTTATTTTCAACATCTAAGATTTGATGTTATATTTAGATAGTCCTAAATGTACCTCATAGGAGAGAAAAACATAAATAAAATCTAAGTTTTCACTGGCCACAATGATTGCTGCTATGCGACCTGACATAGACAACATTGATGAAAATGTTAGGAACACTACTGCTAGAGCTTTCAGTGTTGTTGCCTCTACTCTTGGTATACCTGCAATCTTACCCTTCTTGAAGGTCATTTATAAGAGTAAGAAATCATGGCAAGCTCGGCACACTGGGATTAAGATTGTGCAACAGATTGAGAAGGTGAAGCAGTGTGTAAGGAATTGGAAGCCCTATATGCAAGTTGCTATACTGACGAAGTCATGATCATTCTGATTCGTGAATTTCAGTCGCCTGATGAAGAAATAAACCAAGTTGATCTGAATGTGGTGAAGCAGTGTGTAACACCCTCAGTATCATGTTAGGCTTGTAAGCGGGTTATAAAGGTATTCTAATACTTGCTTAACATGTCAGTTCAGTTTTGTGACAAACTGAATTAGTTTAGGCACTTAGTTGCAACACAGAAGTTGAAAAGTAGCGTAAAATGACTTAGGAAATAGCTTTAAAGGCTAAGTTGAGAGAAACAAGTATAGAGAAATTGATTTTAGGTCACAAATGAGTTAAGTAAGATACAGTTAAAATTTGAGAAGAATCGGAGTCAGTTTGGTATTTTTAAGTATACTGGTTGTGTATTTTAATACCGATTGACTAGTAACAGATATGAAAAATAAGAATAAAAGTGAACCAGCAATTTAAATGAATCCTAGTATTTGTTTTATAGTTGTTGGGAAGTTAAAAAACTTGAATTAGTATAATTCAAGTGTTCTTAGCATATAAAAGTTCTAACACTAGAACTTAAGTTCCGATTTTCCCCTTAACCCATGACCCCCAGCAGAAAACAAAAGAAAAGAATAGAATAGAACAGAAACAGAGAAACGAAGGGGAGAAAGAGAGAAAGGAGAAGAAAGGAAGGGAAGAGGAAAAGAAGAAGAGCAAGGCTCAAAGGTTGGTCATCACCTAAAGGTAGGAGATTTCTATTCTTTTTCTCTCTTTGTTCTTTTGAATGGGGGTTAGAGATTTGGAATGGAAAACTGGATTTGGAGATCAAAATCCTAGCTCTTAGCTTGATTCTTGCTTCCAATAATTAAGTTAGGATAATTTTAGTCTAATAAGTATTAAATAGTCATTTATAGCTCAAACCAACCATTTTGGTTCATGATAGAGAATCTTGGAAATGGATTGGAGAAAAATAAGAATTAGGTTGTGATTAATTGACTTTGATCATAATCTAAGTTTAATGAGTTAGATACTAGTTAGTTGATGGATTGAAGCCCTTACAATTCATAATTTCCTTTTTAATGGTTAGTTGAAAAAAAGTAGGGTTTTAGTTGGAAGTTTGAGTTTAAATCCATCATTGATGAGTTGAATTAGTGAATGGATGATCCTAACATGATTAGAGACCATTATTAGGGTTGGAAAACAGTTAGAATCCATGATTTGAGGATTAGAACTAGGTTAGAAACCAAGATTATGCAATACCCGAATTCGTAGAATCAAGACAGCACCCAAACAGCCGGTGGTGTTTGTCGCATAACTTGAGCTACAGGCATCAGAATGACATGATTTTTATGTCATTTTAAAGATAAGACATAGGGCTACATGTGATAAAAATTTCAGAATTTTACACCAAGCCAAACAGTATCAGTTTTGGTTTGAATCCAAGGCAGATTCTGCAGAAAATGCATTCTGGCCGCCAGTAAACCAGATTGCATAACTTCCTGCTCCGGTGTCCGTTTCAAGTGAAACTATAGGCATTTTAAAGCTAACATGTAAGGCTTCTTGCCTACAAAATTTCATAATTTTCCTGAGTGTATTTTGTTCCCAGTTTCAGTTTAAAGTCAGGGCAGAAATGGGTAAACCAGTGAATTCCCTATTTTTGCTTTAGTAAATATCGCATAACTTTAGATACGCTTATCCAAATGAGGTGAGGCTTATGGCATTGGAAAGATATAAGAGAGATCTATCTTCCTATAAAATTTCAGAATTTTCTGAGTTAAGATGCATATTTGGCGCAATCTTCAAAATCAGCCTTTTTAGGCAAATTTTAGAGGTATTTTGGGATGGTTTGAATCCTAGAAATACTAATAACTCCTTTAATAGTTAAAGTTGAGTTAGATAGGTAAGTTTTGTGGTAAATACTTTACTCTCTCAATAAGTTGAGCTGAAATGGGATAGTAGTAAGAGTGAATTGATTCCCTCAAGCAAGTGAGGTTAAGCCTAGTGAGTTGGTTCTCTCAAGTAAGTGAGGTTGAGCCTAGTGAGTTGATTCTCTCTAGTAAGTGAGGTTGAGCCCATTGAGTTGGTTCCCTCAAGCAACTGAGGCCGAACCTAGAGTTGGTTACCTATAGGTTGAACCTAGAGTTAGGCATCTTTAGAAAATAGATTATTAGGAACTTTAACTGATTAGTGAAGAGCTCTAATCGGTTAGAGATATAATTATGCTTAGAGGTGGAAAACCTTTGGGGAGGTTTGGGAATGTGGTTTTCAGTTATTTTATGCAACATTATGCAGAAAACCAGCAAAGACTCCCTTAAACCAGAAAATTGAGTTATCCTGACAGCCTGTGGTGTTTGTCGCATAACTTGAGTTACAGGCATCGGAATGACATGATTTTTGTGTCATGTTAAAGCTAAGACATAGGGCTACGTGTGGTAAAAATTTCAGAATTTTAAACCAAGCCAAACAGTACCAGTTTCGGTTTGAATCCAAGGCAGATTCTGCAGAAAATGCATTCTGGCAGCCAATAAACCAGATTGCATAACTTCCTGCTCCGGTGTCCGTTTCACATGAAACTAGAGGCATTTTAAAGGTAACATGTAAGGTTTCTTGCCTGCTAAATTTCATAATTTTCCTAGGTGTATTTTGTTCCCAGTTTCAGTTTAAAGTCAGGGCAGAAATGAGTAAACTAGTGAATTCCCTATTTTTGCTTCTGTAAAATGTCGCATAAATTTAGATATGCTTATCCAAATGAGGTGAGGTTTGTGGCATTGGAAAGATATAAGAGAGATCTATCTTCCCATAAAATTTTAGAATTTTCTGAGTTAAGATACATATTTGGCGCAATCTTGAAAATTAGTCTTTTTAGGCAAGTTTTGGAAGTATTTTGGGATGGTTTGAATCCTAGAAATATTAGTAACTCCTTTAATAATTAAAGTTAAGTTAGATAGACAAATTTTGTGGTAAATAATTTACTCTCTCAATAAGTTTTGTGAGACATTGTCATTATGTCATGCAAGTGACATATAATCCTAAAGACACAAACACCTTCACAGTGCATCTCTTGATTGCAACATAAAGGTATACATGTGTTTTTATAATTAACGTATGAAGCAATGCAATGAATAAAGATGAAACTAACCTTGACTCAAGAAGACTCCAGATGAATCAAGACTCAGGAGCAAATGTTGCACTTACAACAAAAATGCCTTTACCAAGCTTAGATAGCAGAAAGAACAAGCTGCACCCATAGCATACAATCAAATAACATTTTACATATCCACCTCTTTCAAAGCAGGTTCAAAGTTATGATCTAAATAAGAGCATTTTAGTAAGGAACTCAAATCTAAACATAAATAAGAGAACAAAAATCATAGCATTAAGCCCCTTTGCCTGCACAGTAACTCTGTCTGAGTGGCTCAAGGAACTACGAACATATTAAGGTTATCTATGAGATTAACTAGGTGTACTAGATGCACATCTTGATTAATTCATGTATAAGAGTTTACTAAAAATAATGCTTATTCATCTTGAAAATAATGTTTCACTTGCAGCAAAATCAAATAAAGCAAACCAGAAACCAAGACCAAAAAAAGATAAATATCAAACCCTTATGCCCGCCAAAGTTAATAGGCATATGATTTTTGCCCCTAGTAGCTTCTGCTTTTCTTCATATCATAGTTAGATCATATATCAGAAATATAAATATATATGTAGGCAAATTAACATAAGTAAACAAACAATAATTATTGTTACAATGTAGAGCAAAAGCACTGGTATGCATTTAGTATTCTTTTGAAGAGACTAGGATATGTAAAGCTCCACATAAAATCCCTTCAAACATTTTTGTGGTGGTGATCCAGGATGCATCAAGAGATGTTAGTTCAAAGGCAATCCAAAAGGCCCTGAAAAAGTTACCTCTTACGGTTGGAGATCAGCTTATAATTGTTGCTATTCTTGATTGGTTTAACAGTCCCAGTACGTTTTCTTTTTTTGGAAGAAAGCTTTGTAAGGATTCATTTACTTTTTCTTTGTCCACCTTTAATTTGATAAAAGGAGAGGAACACAGAAGAATATGAAATGAGATGCATAACATAAAGAAAAGTTATAATTTGAATAAGTTGTTTCACGCACAAAAGAAGAAAGAGGGGAAAACTTAGAGAAAGAGAGAGAAGAGTGAGCAAAAATGGAAGAAAGCTTCCAATGAGCTCTCTGTAAACATAGTCAAAAGTGAGAGGAGTGTTTTTGTAAATGGAAAAATGATTATGACAGCAAATGAGTTTTCCCCTAATTAAACCGTGACTCATACCGATGGTTCTAATTGGTTCTATGAAGACATTTACACATTTTATACTTAGAACATCAAAAGAGTGAACCACGTGCAAAGAAGTGATGAAGGTAATTTAGGAACTGATTATTAGAATTTAGAATCTATCATTAGGCAAAGTGCACTTAAGCAGGATTTGCATGCCAACATGGAAGAAGCATACCTAGAGTTGGATGATTCAGAAGGTAGTTTACATAACTTGACATTTTACATATTTGAGAATCTTACTCAGGGCATTATGTTTTCTGCAAATGACAGTTAGAACTTGGAAGTGTGACAATCAAACTATAATAAACATTTTACCCAAACTCTTTCTTAATGTACCTTATCTAGAAAATTATAAGCTGAAGCAAAATCATCTTTTTCTTGAGAACTATATATATATATATATATATATATATATATATATATATATATATATATAATTCTTTCTCTCCATTTTCTTTTCTCTCTTTCAGATTTTTTTAGGCCAGATAGTATAATCTACCTCTGAACTTGTACAAATAGCAAACAACATCATATAACAACATTAAATCAACAAATGAAGCATAAAGAACCAAAACCAGAGGCACTCAACTTAAATCTACTTGTTTAACCAACTAAACGAAACTGAAATGGTCAAATAAACAACGAAATTCACAAAGAAATTGAGTCGAAATCACAAACACCAGCAAAGTAGCAGCAACTACAAAACGTCTTCAACACCAACTGAAAATGCAGATACACAACCTCTGATTCCTATACACAAATAAATAACCAGAACTTAACAAGCTCAAATTCCGAAAGAAGCATGCAAAAACCAAAATGATGCTTGATAGTTACATGTTTTTAGAAGTAAGGGAGCGAGGAATGAAGCACGCGAGCATTCCACTTTCCCGGATCGGTGGCTCACGGATCTGTGGTGGCGACGCGTGTTGCGGATCTGCGCGCACCGGGAGGCGTGGTGAGGTCTTTGGGTGGAGGACGGTGGTTCTAGGAGAATGAGAGACGAGAATAAGAATGGAGGGAGAACAGTGGTTCAACGATTGGGGGATTGGGGTTTCAGACAAACCTCGGTGGTGAGAGTGGAGAGAATACGAATATGTGATTGGGGTTCAAATTGTAGATGGACAAATATTTGGAGGGAACGCCAATTTTAGCGAGGGAAATTATTATCCTCGCAATTCCCTCGCTAATTTTTAACTATGTTGTTAGCGAGGGAATATAACCCTCGCAATTCCCTCGCTAATATAAGGGAGGGAAATTATCCCTCTCAATTTCCTCGTTAATTTTAATTATACTTTTAGCGAGAGAATATACACCTCGCAATTCCCTCGCTAATTTCAGCGAAGAAATATATATCTCGCAATTTCCCCGCTATTTACTCGCTATTTTTTTCTCAATTTTATTTTTTTAATTTAGCGAGGGATAAAATTTTCCTCGCTAATCCCTCTCTAATCAGCGAGGGATTAGCGAGGAAAATTTTCCCTCGCAAAATTCCCTCGCTAAATCACGAATTTCTTGTAGTGATGGAAGTTTCTTTCCAAATGGTTCTAAGAGTGGATCGAATTTGGTGGAAGAGTTGTGAACCAAGTAAAGGCATTATTGGTTAAAGAGCTAGGAAAATATTTCGTTTTTAAATATTCATTCGAGGCTGCATCCTCTGCTTTGATGGTATATCGAGCAATATGCTCTACTGTGGACTCTCTACCTTTCCCAGCAAACTTGCTCGAGATCTTAGTTGTTTTACATCCTCTGGGAAATTCTTCCTGTTTGATGAACTCAGGGAAGGCTGATACCAAATAGGGCCGATTTGCTTATTCCACATTAAAGTCATACCTGTTGAGCACCTGTTCAACAGCTTGGTTGATGTTTTACCGTCCCCCACGAGTACTTAGCCTAATCCTTTCTAGGAGGTTATCAGTATCTTGATTTCAATTGACTATTCGAACTCCTACATTTGGGCCAAGTGCATTTTTTCTTGGCTGGTTATCCTCAATTGGGTTATTAACATTGGGATTATTTATCAATTGAGCATTTTCTTGATAAACAGGTTGATTGTTTCCCTTTTGATTGCCTATAGATTTCTTTGGGTTGCCAAAGACGTGTGCAATCCTACCCATTTGCCTAGCCAATGTGGTGTAGGTGTTATTGGTTGACTCTATGAGTGGGGTTATCACAATGGTCATCTACTGAGTTAGCATGTGGACCATCTCGTGGTTGTTTTCATTAATTTATTGCCTGATATTATTCAGGGCTGTATTCGTATTCTCTGAAGGAATCGAAGACAAATCCCTAGGCAAATTAGGGAATATTGGTATTCCCACATTTGGCAATTATCAATTCAATTTGCACTGGTTCCTACAACTTGGCCACTACCATTTACCACTTGGTTTTTCAGTGAAACATTTGGTATTAGACTTGTGTATGTGGCTTGGGCAGTGCCTATACTTTGTGTGATGTTTTGGGGAGTAAACTCAAGAGGCAACCCATATAAGGGTGCAATTTTATTTATCCCAAGAATTTTGTTTTCTAAGTTAGAAATAAGGACCCTTGTGATTTCACTAATTATAGGCTCTAAAGGTTGTGGCAAATTTGCAGGGACTATAGTGTCTCTACTGCCATTGGCTCCATTGTTCCCTAATTGAGGGTTTTGAGCACTTATTGATGTGTTATCAGACATTCTTGACAATATATTATCACTTCTCAAACACATAAACAAATAGAATTCTTTAAAATACCAGTCTTTTAACTAGTCCTACTGGGCGTGCTAATTTGTTTATGGTAAACTTTTGTCTAAGGACAAATTTGATACTTGATCTCAATTCGGGGAAGGAAATCGCTTCCTCTTGTGATTCTCTAGTTCCTAGACTGATCTTTTAAGAACGTTAAAGGTTAATTTCGAATGAAATATAGAATTGTGTAAATCGAAATCAAAGTATTTATGCATTAGAAATAACTTAGTAAAAATAAAAGAGACTTTGCTTTGAAAAACAAGAAAATTAGTAAAATAAGGCAAGTTAAATGACACGAAGTGTAAATAATAGAAGTAAAGTGCAATTAAGTAAATTTGACAAATAATGTAAAGTGCTGAAATTAAAGAGCATGAAATAAAATAAAGCAATGTAAAGAATATTAAAAACTAAACTTGCAAGTATGTAAAGAGCAAGAAAGTACATTTTTAGAAAAGTAATGAAAGTAATTAAAAAGGAATCAAATGATCTAAAAAAAAACTCAATCGGGAGTAGAAAAGAATTTTGCAATAAAGTAAATGAACTGAATTTAAAGTTGCATTGAATTTATAAAGGGTACATGAATGAAAGTGGATAGAAACATACTAGACTAAACTTGTTTTATTTGCTCGAGATGTCAAGGACGTGAGAGCGTGAGTTACAAGTGTTTGTGAGTATAGAATTTCCAACCTCTAAGTGTTTTCATCCTCTTGGTATTTATAGGCATTCTAAGTAACAATCATTTTTATAGGATCTTAATATGTGTCTAAAATAAAGATAACTGCCTATTGATTATTAGTGATCCTTATCAAACAACTGTCAGATCTTTGTCATCAATCCTCATGCTACAAGTAACTGCTCAATCTCCATCAGCAATCCTTGTATTGTCTTGACCTTGTACTTGCAACCGCTACTAACTTCTACTTTAAATTCAAATTCTTTCTTTTCAATTCAAACTTGAATCTTCAAATATTTGCTAGCTTTTGGTTGAGATCCTTTGTTTCTTTCTTCAGAAATTTACTAAGTGTAGCTACTCTTTGAATCTCCATTTCAATTCTAACTCAAAATTATAACTCCTAATATGAAATTGAAATGACATTTCCTAATTTCAAATCAAAACTATCATTTCGATAACTTCAAGTCTTTATTATAACTTCGACTCTTATAAATTGAAGTCAAAGGTCTCAATATTCGAGACCTACGGGAAGTCACCACTTATGGTATGAAATTGAAAATATCATTTTTGATAGCAAATTGAAACTAATACTTTAGTTTCAAATCTTATAATTTCGACTCGAACTACCAGTTTTCGATACCAAATCGAAACTACCATTTTAGAAATTTCCAAATTGAAAATGTTATCTCGATAACCTTATTACCTTTGATTCTAGTACAATCGTGTAAGGTTTCGAAGTAGGCCTTCGACTGATCATCGAAATCTCTAGAATCGAAAAGTGTTATTTTTATACCAATACCATGGCAACCGTTAGATGGGCATTGTGTATCCCATGATGTCTAGGACACTATAACGGAAAAGACGCTCATGTCAGCTTAGCTTGCCCTATCCTTAATTAACTAACACCTAAATAGCACGTAGATTCCCTTGAGATAGTTAACTTTAATCTTTTGCCATTCCCCAAAATAGGCAAAATCCTGTCACCCTTAGATCCTTAAAATTTCAGAACCTCAAACCCTCATATCCTAATATAGCGGCTGTAACATCTCGAAAATTATTTACTTCATTACAAATAATTATTTTATAATATTTATAATTTTTAGGAATTTTTATGGAATTTTCTGGAAAATGTTAAATATTTTAATATATTCTTCGTTTTGTGTGCTCATTGAGCGGAGCCGGGAAAATAAAATTTTCTCTCGAGGCTAGTAAACTTTGGACTATGAAAACGTCGACGGGGGATCTTACTAAACTCGAGGCTAGACACAGTTTGCGAAGTTTGCGTTTTACGAGATTTTATCTGATAAATAAAATCATTGTATCATAAACTCATCTGATGAATAATAAAATATTATTTTCATCAGCTGTAACTTTATTCACTGAGAAAATAATTCTAACAGTGAAATTAATCATCTGTCAGATGTATTTAATCAAAGAGACAAGCTTATTGTGCACTTTATCGAGAAGCGCGCGAAGCTTCTCAAGGAAACTTTGAGGGAAGTTTCTAGGAAGCTTCCTCTTCAACCACTATTCACTCTCTCTCCTCCCTCACATTGTGCAGCACGGTTTGGGGGTAATATCACATTTATTCCCCCCCCATTTTCTCTCATTCACGCTGGTCACTCTCCCTCACGTCTACTCTCATTTTTCTTCTCCTCTTCTTCCACCACACACTCCATTGTTGAACTTTCAAGCTTTTCGTACTCAAGCTAACATAAACCATTATTTCACCTCACCATCTTCAAGTCTTCTTCTTGGTGGAGTTCTTCATTATTCCTCCATTTTTCGTATCTCCACAGCCAGCATCAAAGCTTGGAGCTTTAAGGTAAAGCTCTCAACTTTCTTCACTTTTCTCCCCATTTTCGTATTCTATGGTCACATTGGTAACTATGGATGCCATTTTCACCCTTTGATCTTTATTCTTATGGATTTGAACACCAAGATTTCTGTGGTGGTGAGGCACGAAACCTCCCAGCAAAAAGGAGCTTGCTTTTCCTTGTTTTTCACTAAGGTAAGAGGAAGATTATTCTCTTCAACCTGTTTTGGTAGTGAGAAACTTTCTATTTGTGATTGATTGTGAGAAAACCAGTTGAAGTTTACCTCTGTTTACATGTGGTTTATAATGAGTTTGTGCTTTTAGATTGCTTGTTTGTGTATGCTTATTTATCTGAATGGATTGAAATGTAAAACACGAAGAAAATAACATCGGATTGGTTCTCGGATGGCCACGGTTTTGAGCCCAGAAATTGTGGAGTCTTGTGAATAATTATAACAATCTGAATTCTAATCATTTAGTGCAATGTCAATTTTCGTCGAGTTGGGATGTCCATATCCGTTGAGTAAGAATTCTGACCATTTAGTGGAGATACTTCTCCAATGTCAATTTCCGTCAAGTTGGGATGTCCATATCCGTCGAGTAAGAATTCTAACCATTTAGTGGAGATACTTCTCCAATGTCAATTTCCATCGAGTAGGATGCTAATATCCGTCGAGTGAGAATTCTGACCATTTAGTAGACACTTCTTCAACGTCAATTTCTGCCGAGTAGGATGCTAATATCCGTCGAGTGAGAATTCTGACCATTTAGTAGAGACAATTCTTTAATGTCAATTTCCGTCGAGTAGGATGCTAATATCCGTCGAGTGAGAATTCTGACCATTTAGAAAATACTTCTCCAATGCCAATTTTCGTCGAGTAGGATGCCAATATCCGTCGAGTAAGAATTCTGACCATTTAGTAGAGACTTCTGCAATGTCAATTTTCGTCGAGTAGGATGCCAGTATTCGTCGAGTAAGAATTCTGACCATTTAGTAGAGACACTTCTCCAATGTCAATTTTCGTCGAGTAGAATGTTAACATCCGTCGAATGGGATGCTAATATCCGTCGAGTAAGAATTCTGACCATTTAGTGGAGACACTTCTCCAATGTCAATTCCCGTCGAGTTAGAATGCTAGAACCCGTCAAGTAAGAATTTCTGACCATGTAATAGAGATACTTCTCCAAATCCGTCGAGTAGAGTTCCTGACTACTTAGTAGAGAATTTCTCCATACCCGTCGAATTTGATCTTCTGCCAATATTCGTTGAATCCAGAATTAAAATTTAGCACCTAACACCTAGTGATAAAATTAATGGGAATAGGATGCAAGGATTAGTAAATTTGAAGACTTAACTGAAAACCTTGAGATGCATAAATTTTAAAGAACCAAGAAGGACGGTCTGCCTTATAGTTAAAGCAATATCTAGAATAAAGGAAGAATAAGAGTGTGAGAAGGGCTGTGAGGAACTTAGACTAGATATTCTCAGAGAGTTGAACGCGAGAACATAATGGACCTAAAGCATAACTTACATAATGACTTTGAATAGCATGTGTTCATTTATGAGATTTTAGTATTGATTCGTTATGGTGTGTGAATTTGAATAAGTTATGCTATTATTGTGAATACATACACACACACACACACACATATATATATATATATATATATATATATATATATATATATATATATATATATATGTTTGTATGTATATATACATATGTATGCATTGAATCCATGTGCATTGAAACATGCATTGTCATTGTGACATTGGGCCGACGAACTGGACCCTGGAAACATATGATAGACTACTGAGTTTGATATGATTTGAGTTCATTGGATATGCAATTGAGCATTATACAGTTATGGCGTGTTATGCCTAGGAGTGGACAAGGACTTGCAGGATAGTGGAGAATTTTTAGACCTAGGGGATATCAGGGCGCGGTGTTTCACCTGTGATCCAGTTATCACCTTATATATATATATATACCCCTGGCCGTGAAACACTGTTGCAATGCACTGGCTGCCCGACAAAGTACTATTACTTTCCATGGCCCGGTGTAGACTATCTATTGAGGGGGGACAGATCTTCTGGGGCGTTCATCTCTGAAAACTTTGAGTTTAGCTCCATGGAGTAGGAAATGAGTACGTTGTACATGAGAATAGTCAGCATATGCATTGTGCATATGCATGATTAGTCCACATATTATCATGGCATGGCTAACATACATATTGTGGAAATATAAATACTGTTATATATATCTATAGTGAACACTTGTTGTTATAGTGCTGTTGATAATTGTATTGTCGTGATATATGTTTTTCTGAAGATATCTATGCAATTGATAACTTGGACATATTTGTAATATCCGTATGTGTGGAATGACTTCGTCATTCGTGTTATGTCTCTTTGCTGCCATCATAGGTAATGAAAGTAGAATGTCTTACCTCTTTTCTGTATTTGTTGTTATTCTGTATGATTTTTGGTTAAAGTCTGAAAAGGGGGCGAGGTCGAATCTACTAGAGATATTGGTTTTGATTTTCTGCGTTCAGTAAGGACACCTTGAAGAGACCCTATTGGTTTCGTCGTATTTGAGTTCACCGAAGGTGCTAGGGCTTAGCGAGTCGACTGGACCGACAAGGGTTACATGATTTGTTGGGAATCTGACCTTGACCGTGAAGAGGACTGTGATGGAAGACCTTGTCTCGTATTTCTCACTACACCGATGTGCCCGGGGTTGTCTTACGTATTCAGGATCCGAGGGAGTGCCCAACTCCTTAGTCGTGGATATGTTATGGGTAGTTTATATTTTATTTTGCATTACCTATATAAAGTGTATTTTGAGTATATGTATGTTTTAAGGTGATTATTCAGTCTAAAATCTTGTAAATTGAGTACATCTTATAATTCATATTTTAATTGGTTGTATATGTAGCTATTCATTCGTGGCTCCTATTTTCCTTATATTGCGAAATGATTAATATTTTTGTAAAGTTTGTTATTTGACAATGTTAGCACGTCGAAATTTAGTGACCGTGACATAATGACGATTGTGCATTGGCTATTAAATCGAGGGGTGTTACAGCGGCCATGTCACAATCCCAACAATAAATGCCTTTTGTCCCATGCTAACTAGATCTCTTTATATATTTTTGTATGGATCTGCACGAACAACATAGTTAGAAATTAATGAGCCTTGAGAGTGTATCCTAAGCGTCCTAAGTTTCATAAGACCTCCCCATCTCATCCTTTTACGGGAAGCCATGCATGTCCACTAACACCAACACTTGTAAATGGGTTCAAGCATTCATTGTGTCAGTCTCTTATCTACAACAAATCAAGATCTCCACTTTACAAGGAGAGTTTCTAACACCAACACTTGTAAATGGGTTTAAGCATTCATTGTGTCAATCTCTTGTCTACAACAAATCAAGAACTCCACTTTACAAGGAGAGTTTCTAAATTGATTAGAAACAAAATTCAAAAAATATAATGACCACTTGATAATATATCATTTAAGTACAAGAAAGAGATTAATCTAACCTTATTTCATTACCAAGAGCTTCACCCTTTCATCTAAGCAAAATGAAACTTAGTTACTCATAGACAAGAAGAAAGGAAGAGAGAAGAAGAAGAAGAAGAACATAACTTCAATTTTGACTAAAAGGAAATTACAACAAGATAAACAAACAACACAATAGCATGATCTTGACCTCTAGGACCAAGACTTCCAAATAATATGCCAATGGTGCCTTTTATAGAGGATTAGGGATACAAAATGACAAGGGGGCTGAGTCATGGGTGAGTTGATGAGTGAAAAATGAGTAAAAAATGTCAAATGACTTTTGATGAGTGAAAAATTATAGAGATTCTTTGTCTCCAAAATTATTTAGCTTTGAAGTCATTTCATTCATCATTTTTGAGAAATGTGATCTTTATAAAAGCTGTAGGTCTGGATCTTAGCTTTCAAATGCCATTAGTTTAGGTCAAAAATCATTTCTATAACTCAAGATATGGTCTGATTACTGCATACTGCTTTGACCCAGCGACAGCTCCTCTGTTCTGAATTTCAAGCCCAATATGACCCATTAGACCTCAAATTATAGAAAAGTGTTCAACATAAAAGTTGTATATTTGGGTCTTAGCTATCAACCATCAAAATGGTAGCCCATTTGACATCCTATAGCACGCGATATGTCATGAATAGGACTCATAGGTCAAGTTATCAGGATCAGCACCCTAATTCTTACTTCAACTCCAATTTGAGTTATCCAAACGTGTGATTTGGCCTTTGAGGTCTTCATGAAAGTTGTATAGAATTGTTTCAACTTTCTTACAAGACTAGAATCACATCAACCAGATATTTGAAACTCAAGTTATAGCAAGTTTACTAAACACTGTCAAAAAGATAAATTAAGACTAATTTATGCAATAATTTTTTTAATAATCCAATAAGGTCCAATATCATAAAATGTGTCAAAACTAACTTAATTAAACCTAATTGAACCTTAAGAAACCCAATGTGAGAATTATAAAATGTATAAAATATATTGTTATCACTTAGTAACACACAACTTGGCAGTATGTCCTGATGCAAATCTAGTAAAGCAACTTCCGTGTAAGTTTAGCCCAAAAGTTGAAATACAAATAAAAAAGGAAGAGGAGAAACTGCTTAAGGCACAATTCATAAGCCCCATATAACACCCTAGCTGGCTTACCAACATTGTTCTAGTAAAGAAGAAGAATAGCTAAATTAGGTGTTATGTTGACTTTAGAGATCTCAATAAAGTGTGCCCAAAAAATAATTTCCCTTTACCCAACATAGACATCTTTATAGATGGCATGACAACACATGAAAAGTACTTATTCATGAACAAGTTCAGTGGCTATAACCAAATCAGAATGCGCCTAGTGACGAAGACAAGACAGCTTTCAGAACACCCTTTGGGAATTTTTATTACGTTGTGATGCCCTTCAGATTGAAGAACACCAAAGCAACATATTAGCAAGCAATGACAGCCATTTTTCACAACATGATGCATGACTTCATCGAAGACTATGTGGATGATTTGGTAGTCAAATCTATAGAAAAAGGAGAACATGTGGGCCACCTGAAAATGGTATTTCAAACATGCAAAAAGTATCAACTCAAGATAAACCCCATAAAGTGCACTTTTGGAGTAACTTCAGGGGAACTGTTGGGCTTCAAAGTTCACAGAGAATGCATCTCAACGGATGAAGCAAAGATAAAGGTTATACAAGAAATATTGTCACCCTCTAGCACACAAAAGTACAAAAACTTGCTAGGAAGCTAGGGTGCATCCAGAAATTCATCCTACCACTAAGTGAATTGTTAAGCCCACTAAGGAGTTTAGTAAAGGAAAAGAAAGCTTTTGAATGGGAAAAGGAGCATCAAGAAGCCTTTAAGAAGATCAAGGCAATACTGACTTCCACTAAAGTCATGTCACCTCCAACAAAAGAGTTACCTATGAAGCTTTACCTTGCATCCACAAACCAATCAGTGGACTAATTGCTCAGGAAGTAGAAGGAGTCGATGGTCCCATTTCATATCTAAGTAGAATCTTGAAGGATACTAAAACAAGGTACTCCAAACCAAATAGACACTGCCTTGCCTTGGTATATGTCGCCCAGAAGTTTAGACACTTCTTCTAGGTGCACAGTATCCATGTAATAACTAAGTTAGAAAGGCTCAAGTACATGTTGCAAAGTCCAACGTTGATAGGGATCATAAGCAAGTGAGCACTAATGCTGAGTGAATATGACATCACTATAGTGATGCACATTGCCCTCAAAAGCTAAGCACTAGCAACTTTCTTGGCCATCTACCCCACCACCATTGAGGACCATGTTGAAGTGGAGATTCTCAGAGAAGTACTAGAAGTCAATTGTTGCGAAGAACTAGAAACATGGATGTTGATGGTAGACGAATTGCCTTCAACACCATACAGAGAGGCAGGAGTTGTTCTCACCAACAGGTGAGGGGAAGTATTGCCCTTTACTTACATGTTGGACTTCCCTTGCACTAACAATAAAGCAGAATATGAAGCCCTCATCCTGGGATTATTGATGATAAAAGAAGTTAAAGCGAGAATATTGATGGTCAAGGGAGATTCAAACTTGGTGGTCAAGAAGCTTAAGGGAGAATATGGGGTGAAAGAAGCTTCACGGGCAGCATACAAAGAAAGGGCGGTGAACTTCTTAAGAGAATTTAAAAATGTGGAGTTTTCCCATATGGTTAGAGTAGAAAACAAGCAAGCAAATGCCTTGGCAATGATATGAGGAAAAACAAATGTTGAACACGAGGAACAAATTGTGGAGCATGGAGTGATCAAAGAGCCAAACTAACACAAGGGACATGCATTCATGATACCAAACAAGGCAGATTGGAGAGCACCAGTAATGGACCGATTAAGGGAAAAAATGATGATAGGAGTGGTAAAAGATTTCTGCATAATGGGATTCAGGAAAAGTGGTGAAGGATTGATGATGAAATGTGTATTAGAAAAAGAAGGAATAGGAAAAATGAAAAGCCTACATAACGTTGTTTATGGACAGAATAGGCCAAGCCTTTATAGAAGGGTGCAATGCATTGGCATATTTTGGCCATCAATGAAGATGTGTTGTGATACTGTTCAAGAAGTGTATCTTTGTTGTCAGGAGGAAAGGTAGCTGAAAGAAGTAAACATAGTAAACATGGATTGGAGACGCCGTACTCAAGACTAAGGTAGGGTATTGCCACTAGACAAAATAAAAGCTAGCAAGATTTAGAGAAGGGAAACGAGATACTTTTGCAAGGATGGAGAAATATTCAAGCAAAGTTTCACTGGGGGAAGTACTCAGATGTTTGGGAAAAAAAGAAGTAAGCAAAGTCCTAGAAGAAGTGCACCAGGCGTTTGCGAGAGGCACCAAGGAGGAAGGACTTTGTGGGTTGAGCTCATCAGGATAGGATACTCATAGCCCAACATGAATTAGGACACTGTAGAGTTCATAAGAAAATGCTAGCAATGCTATAAGCACGCCAATGAGGTACATACTCCTTCTGTGAGAATGCAAAGCCTTAGCTTGCCTTATCCCTTCCACACTTGGGCAATGGACTTTATAGGGCCAATTACCCTACCTTCCAAGGGAAAAGATGGATTTTAGCAGCAACAGAACACTTTACAATGTGGGTTGAGGCGGTCACCTTGAAAGAAGCCAAAGCGGAGTTAGTGGTAGTGTTTATAAAAGAAAACATCATTTGTCGCTTTGAATTGCCTAAAAGGATAGTCTCTAACAATGGGATAAACTTCATCAATAAGAAGGTAGGAGAACTCTCAGAGCATTACAAGATTAAGCATGACAAGTCTACTCTATACTACCCACAATCCAATGGGCAGGCGAGTTAACCAACAAATATTTGGTCAAGATTTTGGCTAGAATGGTAGATTATGCCCCATAGGATTAGAGCAAATATCTGCGTCTAGCGCTCTTAGCATACAGGACAACCAGGCACGAAATGACAAGGTCTACCCAATTCTCGCTTGTATAAGGAGCTGAGGCAGTTTGACTCATTGAGGAAGTTGTACCATCAACAAGGACGCTTTTGGAAAAACAAGAAGAAGAAGGGTAAGTAATGGAAGCAAAGTTTCTAGAAGGAAAAAAGGAGAAAACCAGTAAAGAATCGATAGAGTCATAGATGCCTTATGCTACTGTATAACAAAATGGTGAAGTCGAGAACGTTTATTGAAGAAGAATTGGTCCTCAAAGCCATAGATGTTATTATGAGAAATCAACATACCTCTAAGTGGGCGCCAAAATGGGAAGGACCATATATAATACAAGAGGCGCACCCCAATGACTACTGCACCTTAGTGGATCCAAAAACTCAAAGGAATGTAAGCTCTTTAAATTTCAAGTATGTAAAAAAGTACTATGCTTTTGGTAATTAATGAATGAGGTATTCTTGTGGAAATCATTTGTGTTGTTAATAAATAAACAAAGAAAGGCAAAATCGTGTTTCGGTATTGAAAAACTTAAAAGAATAAGATTTTCCAAGCACATGTCTAACTTTCAGAAAAAAAGTAAAAGCATGTTTCAGAATTGGGAAAAGTTAAAACAAGAAGTTTTTCCAAGCACACACCAACTTTCAGGAAAAAGGTGAAAGCGTGTTTTAGTATTATAAAACTTAAAACAAAAATTTTTCCAAGCCCACGTCTAACTTTTAGAAAAAAGGAGAAATCGTGTTTTGGTATTGGAAAACTTAAAATAAGAAGATTTTTCAAGCACATGCCTAGCTTTAAAAAAAAAAAGGTGAAAACGTGTTTCGGTATTGGGAAAATTTAAAACAAGAAGTTTTTCCAAGCACACGCCAACTTTCAGGAAAAAGGTGAAAACGTGTTTTAGTATTCAAAAACTTAAAACAAAAAGTTTTTCCAAGCACACGCCTGGCTTTCAAAAAAAGGCAAAAGCGTGTTTTAGTATTAGGAAAACTTAAAACAATAAGTTTTGCCAAGCACACGCCTAGCAAATGAATAAGCGAAAACATGTTTTGGTATTGGGAAAACTTAAAACAAGAAGTCTTCCCAAGCACACGACTAGCAAGTGGAAGAGCAAAAGCATGTTTCGGTATTAGGAGAACTTAAAACAAGAAGTCTTCCGAAGCACATGCCTAGCAAATGGAAAATCTAAAGCATGTCTTGGTATTGGGAAAACTTAAAACACAAAAGTGAAAGCATGTTATGGTATTAGGAAAACATAAAACAAGAAGTTTTTCCAAGCACATGCTTAGCAAAAGGAAAAGCAAAAATGTGTTTCAGTATTAGGAAAACTTAAAACAAAAAGTCTTCCCAAGCACACGCCTAGCAAACTAAAAAGCAAAAGTGCATTTCGTTATTGGAAAAACTTAAAACAAGAAGCTTTTCCCAAGCACGCACCTAGCAAACTAAAAAGGCAAAAACATGTTTCAATATTGGGAGAACTTAAAGTGAGAAATATCCGAAGCACACGCTAGAAGGAAAGAAGTAAAAATGTGAAAACAAGGCACAAAAAGGAAAACAAAAGCATATCCTAGGCTTGGGGAAGTCAAGAAACAAGTCTTAGCAAACAAAAAGAGAAATACAAAGAAAAGGCATGAAAAGAAACATGTTTCATTAAATAGAAAAGTTAACTGGTTACTGGTGACAAATGTTCAAAAGATAAAAAGACTAAAGGCATCAATACAACTTCAAATAAATATCAAAGTGCAAGCCATTACAAAAACAACAAACTCAAAAAGGAAAATGGGGCATCCATGGCAGCTCTCGCATCCTCAGCCTCCTTCTTCTGGGCTTGAAGGCGCACCAACTTTGCTTCTCCTTCAATAAGCTGAGTCTTTAATTTGCCAAGGCGAGTGTTAAGCACAGTAATATCTTGCCTCTAGGAGTTGTTGTGTTGAAGGCAAATAGCCTTTGAGTCAACAAGCTTCTAAAAGTCATCATTGGACATCATAATAGGAACTGGTGATCCAAACAGCGGTGAAGGTCTTCAAATCATTCTCTATGGAAGCCAAAACATTAAAGGGCCTTAAGCTATTTAGTAACATTGTCTTTGAGTAGACCTTGCAGTTCAGTAAGGCTGCAAGAATGGAGTAGTTTCAGAAAAGTGATAAAGTGTTCATAATCCACGTGCCTAAAAGGATGTGGGTATGCAGTTTTAGAAAGAAGAAAACCAGCATGCTTCTTGGTGAAGCTCAAAAGCTGTGAAGCATCATCAGCAGTATGATGCATGAAATCCGCAAGTGTATGATTTTGTCGTCAAGTAAGAAAAAGATCAAATCCACAGGGACTGTGTCTATGAATAGCAATTAATTAATTAATTCAATTAAGTTAAACAAAAGAGAATATGATTGTTGATTGATAAGAACGTAGTAACAAAACAATTAAATAAAAATCAAGAAAACAGAATTTAGAACAAAAACAGCAAGTTATTAAGAAGGGGGTTTTCAAATTTAAGAAAGCTTCCAAGATTGGGGTACCACAATGATACAAGATAAATCCTAATTGACAACCCTTTTATTAAATCTGAAATTCAATTGAAGGTGAATTACCCAAAATTAGTTAATGTTCTCTTTCAAGATACAAGATCCGTGCCCAATTAAACCAATTCCTACTTTCGTGGTAATTGAATTTAAATTGAACTCATTACGCTTTGTGGTAATTCATTGATTCCTCGAAAGACTAAAACTACTCTCATGATTTAGACCTTAAGTTCAATTCTAATGGTTCCAACACTTAGGTTCACCTCTCAGTACGTCCCTAAATGCCTATGAGATGCAAATAAGTGGCCAACAAATTCACATGAATAAAAGTAATAAGAATTGAATCAATGAACAATCAAGATTAATAAAAGGGGAAACAACGTCAATTAATCATTATCAATGTATCAAAGGGCATTGCCCAATCCTAGAAACAAATGTAACTACTCAGACATAGAGAAGAAGGAAACAGAAATCAAACTTAAAAAAAAATCTCAAACCCGTAACAATGGAAGAAGAAGAAGAAAGATGAAGAAACCAAGCCTCCTTTGTGCCTCCTTTAGAACTAGGTTTTAATCCAAGCTCTCTCCCCTAATTGCAATCAGAATATCTATTTATAGCATAAGGCTTCTATGGGCTAAAAGCCCCCAAAAGAAATAAAAATAGAAAAACTAAAAATCTGCTGCGTGCCCCGAACCACGGCCGTGGTGGCCACCACGGCCAGGCCGTGGTTGATTCTGAGTTGGAGGTTTTGCTGCTGTCTTCAAACCACGGCCGTGGTGTAGACCATGGCCAGGCCGTGGTTGAGTCTGCTTCAAATTTCTTGAATTTTCTGGTTCCCACGAACCATGGCCGTGGTGGAGAACACGGGCAGGCCGTGGTGCCCTCTGGAATGGCCTTTTTTGCACCTTTATTGCTATCCATTAAGCTCCAACTTCAAACATGTAAGCATTCCATTCAATCTAAGGCTAATTAAACATTAATCCTGCACAAGAACATAAAAAATACGGCAGTTATCCGAACTAAGGGAAAAACAAACCAAAAGAGAAACTAAAATGCCTAAAATGCTCAAGAATGCATGCAAAATAAGAACAAAACATGATGTTATTTTACACACATCAAATCCCCCCAAGCTTAAGACTTTGATTGTCCTCAAGCAAAAATTAAAGCCAAACCAAGAAGTGGGATCAAAAGAAAATAATGAATGAGGAACCCGAGAAAACAATATCCAAGCAATAGGCTAAGGCAAACAAAGAATCTGAGAGGTAATCAAAATCAAGTCCAATTAGAGGCTAAGTTCTCAGAAATCATGCATCCTCACTGATTGAATCAAGTTCACTCTACTAACCACACTCAAATTGTTTAAGGATGAAAACCATACGCTCAAAATCCATCAAAGAAAATGCACTTCCATATGCTTGATAAGAAACCAAATTTCCACTAAAAATCAGCATGCATGCAAGAATCAAAAGGTCTTTCAAGGGTTGTAATGGGGCTATGGGAATGATGTTAGGTAGGGTAGAGAAAGGAAAATATACACAAAGGGCTCATCAAGATTTTCAATAAATACAAGAAATCCAATAGAACATAAATGGAGCAAAGACAATCTTTCAATCTAAAATATAACTCCACATTTCAAAGAATTTTCTTCCTTTCTTTTCCTTCTTCTCTTTCTCCTCTTTTTCAAGCTTTCATCTTATGATTTTCTTTTATTTTCTTTTTCTTTTTTTCTCTTTTTTTTAAGGAAGAGGAAGAGGAAGCTCAAATACATATAATTTCCAATACAACTTTCAAACAACTTTCAAGCCCAATTCGCTCCATTTAATATTCTAAATGATAACCAACAATGTTTTAGCATAGGTATCAAGAAAATAAGTATGCAGTAGGCTCAAAATGGGCAACTAGAGGATGAAAGTGTAACAATTTCAGAAGGCCAGAAAAATACCTAAAATGCCTTAATCACATTCAAGCATGCAACCAAAAATTTTGCCTAAAAAAGGTTTCAAATCAAGTTCTAGAGCACATGATCAATGAAGAATATCACTCAACACAAAGAATGGGAACAAAAATCATATAGTGCATATATCCCATATAGGCTCAAAACTCACATTTAGAGGTTCAAAAATTCAATGAGAAGCACAAATTCAGAGAACATTATGCTAATTATCGACTATCAAAAGATCACCTCTACTATCAATTAAAACAATGCCTATTGCCAACTACATGAATCAACAAATTGGGTTCCAAATCAATACTATCTCAAAATCCTCAAAAGAGAGGGGCACAAGTTCAACCAAAAACCCAAGAGATATGATGGTGTGAAAATGCAACATGAAAATACAATGCAAAACAAGACATGAGAATGCATGAAACTAATGAGAATGAAAATAAGAAAATGAAAATGAAAATACCCCGAAGCTTAGAACTTACATTATCCCCAATGTAAAAATCTAAAACAAGAGAAGGGATAAAAGAAAAGAACTCACTGTGGTGGTGGAAAAACTTCTGGTGTTCAATCCATGGCCATAGAATTTTTCATGGGCTGAGTGTGGAACCTTCTGATCTCTCTCTTCTTCTAAATATGACTTCAAGAAGGGGTCAAATCTAAACAAAATCCAAAAGACAAACATCAAAACAACAATCTATCACACAAAATTAAAATAAAAAGAAGAAATTAAAAGGAAAAATAAAAACAAAGAAACTTGGGTTGCCTCCCAAGAAGCGCTTGTTTAAAGTCTTTAGCTTGACTTTGGTCTGGTTTTTGTGCTCAGGTGATGTCAATGGAGTAGTGCTCAGTCCCCACTCCTTCAAAGTGTTTCATTCTCTGGCTATTTATCATGAAAGGCTTATGACATTCTTTCTGCACCTCAAGCACACCGTAGGATAGAACTCGAACAATCTCATATGGTCCTGACCATTTCGATCATAACTTACTAGGACAGAAACGTAGAAGCGAGTTATTAACAAGAACTCTATCCCCGATTTTAAATTCACGCTTCTCGTCACACTTGTCACTATGCTTCTTAGGTCCTTCCTTGCAGGGCATAGCATCAGTCACTAATTCCTGTATACCTGAAAGCACAACACTATCCACAACTTTAGTAGTATCAATGCGATTACATGAATTTAAGGAATTAGAATTTTTTTCAGAATTAAAAACATCAAAAACTACTTCCTCATCATTCAATCGCAAAGTCAATTTTCCTTCATGGACATCAATGATCGCCCGTCCAGTGGCAAGGAATGGGCGCCCAAGTATGATCGGTATTGTAGCATCAGCTTCCATATCAAGCACAACAAAATTCACAGGCATATAAAATTTACCAACTTTAATAGGAACATCCTCCAAGATGCCTATGGGGTACTTGACAGACTGATCCGCCAATTGAAGTGAGATAGTTGTGGGTTTCAGCTCACCCACCTCTAACTTCTTACACACAGAAAGGGGCATAAGACTAACACTAGCCCCCAAGTCACACAGAGCTTTGTCAAAATTAGTGTTACCAATCAAACAGGGAATAGAGAAGCTACCTGGATCTTTTAACTTAGGAGGTAATTTATTTTGAATTAAGGCACTACACTCCTCAGTTAAAGCTACGGTCTCATACTCCTCTAGCTTTCTCTTATTAGACAAAATGTCCTTAAGAAACTTAGCATAGGTGGGCATTTGTTTTAACGCCTTAGTGAAGGGTACATTAATATATAATTTCTTAAGAACCTCTAGGAACTTCCCAAACTGCTTATCTAGCTTGGCCTTGGCCAATCTTTGAGGAAAGGGCACTGGGGGTTAGTATGGCTCAGGGGGTACATACTTAGACACTTTCTCATTGGTCTCTTTTTCTTCTAAGGGTTGTGTCCAAGTTGTTTCTTTTTCTTTATCCCTCCCATCTTTGTCATTTTCCCCCTTTGCTTTGGAATCTTCTAGTTGTTTTCCACTTCTTAAACTCACAGCCTTACAATGTTCATTAAGATTTAATTCAGGCTGTCCTGGAAATTTTCCGTGTGGTCTATATGAAGAGCTAGCTTGTTGGGCTATTTGAGTTTCTAACTTCTTGTTATGAATAGCTAAATTATCAACCTTAGATGTCAAATCCTTAATAGCCTCACTAACAACTTGACCATGATGCCTAAACTCTTCATTTTGCTTGGTTTGACTCTACAAAATTTTCGAGGAGAGTTTCGAGTTTAGACTTTTGTACCTGGGAGAATCCAGAAGAGGGCTGAGTACTACCTTGGCCAGCTTGATATTGATTGTTCCGATAGGAGAAGTTGGGATGAGACTTCCAACCGGGATTGTAAGTCTGTGAATATGGATCATTGCGCACCTTCGGTGGAATGTCATAGAAATTGTGGCATGATTCCATTTGTTCCACCGAAGTGCCTTGTGAGGAACCATTTTCAGCTTGGCATTCCGCACTCATATGTCCCTGTACTCCACAAATCTCACAAAAGATGTTAGTAACACTTATGGCATTAGCACTAACTTTTTCAAGCTTATCAAAACGTTTATTTAATGAATCAAACTTAGCCATAATTAAACCAACACCATCTACCTCAAACTTACCTTCCGAGAGCTTTCTCGGGTTGTTACCTCTTTCACTGGCCCGTTGGTGATGGTTTGCAGCGACGTTCTTAATAATATCATAGGCTTCTGTAAGTCTTCTGTTCATCAAAGCTCCACCAGCTGCGGAGTCAAGAGATACCTTCGAAGAATATTCCAAACCATTGTAAAAGGTGTGGACAATCAACCACTTCTCTAGTCCATGATGCGGGCAAGCTTCCAACAGCCCCTTGTATCTATCCCAAGCTTCTGATAATGATTCTCCGTTTCTTTGAACAAAGCTTGTTATTTTGAGTTCTAAGATGTGCAGTCTTGGAAGGAGGAAAAAACTTATTCAAGCAATTGATTCCATGTGGTTAATGTATCGGTGGGTACCGATTTCAACCAAGCTCTAGCCTTGTCCCGTAATGATAATGGAAACAATCGAAGGCAAATGGCATCAACTGAGGCACCTTCAATTTTGAGAGTCTCACATAATTCTAAGAACATCTCCACATGATCATTTGGGTCCTCTAAGGGTAATCCTCCAAACTGGTTCTGCCTTATCATAGAAAGTAAGGCAGGAGGTATGGTGAAGTGCCTGGCTTCAATGTCTGGCTGAGCAATTCCAGATCGCAAACCCCGAGCATTAGGGGATGCATACTCCTTTAAAGGTTTAGTATCTTCAGCTGCTGCCATGACAAATGTTGGTTCAGATATTTCCCTTACTCTTTGCCTTTGTTGTCTTCTCCTTCTACGTAATGTTCTTTCAATTTTTTGGATCTGCTTCAACAAGAGTCCCAGAACGTCTAGTACTTTACATAAACCAGAGAAATTACCTGCAGAGAGTCAAAGAGAAAACAAGAACGTAATAATATGGTAAAAATAAAAAGATTTAAAATAATTAAATTAAAAATTAAACTGATATTCAAGAAAAACACAGTCCCCGGTAACGGCGCCAAAAACTTGATGCGTGAAATCCGCAAGTGTACGGTTTCGTCGTCAAGTAATAAAAAGATCGAATCCACAGGGACTGTGTCTATGAATAGCAATTAATTAATTAATTCAATTAAGTTAAACAAAAGGGAATATGATTGTTGATTGATAAGAACGTAGTAACAAAACAATTAAATAAAAATCAAGAAAACAGAATTTAGAACAAAAATAGCAAGTTATCAAGAAGGGGGTTTTCAGATTTAAGAAAGCTTCCAAGATTGGGGTACTACAATGATACAAGATAAATTCTAATTGACAACCCTTTTATTAAATCTGAAATTCAATTGAAGGTGAATTACCCAAAATTAGTTAATGTTCTCTTTCAAGATACAAGATCCGTGCCCAATTAAACCAATTCCTATTTTCATGGTAATTGAATTTAAATTGAACCCATTACGCTTTGTGGTAATTCATTGATTTCTCGAAAGGCTAAAACTACTCTCGTGATTTAGACCTTAAGTTCAATTCTAATGGTTCCAACACTTAGGTTCACCTCTCAGTACGTCCCTAAATGCCTATGAGATGCAAATAAATGGCCAACAAATTCACATGAATAAAAGTAATAAGAATTGAATTAATGAACAATCAAGATTAATAAAAGGGGAAACAACGTCAATTAATCATTATCAATGTATCAAAGGGCATTGTCCAATCCTAGAAACAAATGTAACTACTAAGACATAGAGAAGAAGGAAACAGAAATCAAACTTAAAAAAAATCCCAAACCCGTAACAATGGAAGAAGAAGAAGAAGGATGAAGAAACCAAGCCTCCTTTGTGCCTCCTTTAGAACTAGGTTTTAATCCAAGCTCTCCCCCCTAATTGCAATCAGAATATCTATTTATAGCCTAGGGCTTCTATGGGCTAAAAGCCCCCAAAAGAAATAAAAACAGAAAAACTAAAAATCTGCAAGACGCCCAAACCACGGCCAGTAGGCCACCACGGCCAGGCCGTGGTTGATTCTGAGTTGGAGGTTTTGCTGCTGTCTTCAAACCTCGGCCGTGGTGTAGACCACGGCCAGGCCGTGGTTGAGTCTGCTTCAAATTTCTTGAATTTTCTGGTTCCCACGAACCATGGCCATGGTGGAGACCACGGGCAGGCCGTGGTGCCCTCTGGAATGGCCTTTTTTGCACCTTTATTGTTATCCATTAAGTTCCAAGTTCAAACATGCAAGCATTTCATTCAATCTAAGGCTAATTCAACATTAATCCTGCACAAGAACACCAAAAACACGGCAGTTATCCGAACTAAGGGAAAAACAAACCAAAAGGGAAACTAAAATGCCTAAAATGCTCAAGAATGCATGCAAAATAAGAACAAAACATGATGTTGTTTTACACACATCACAGTAAGGAAAGCAAATTTTGACAGGAAGGATTTGGCTGGGGTAGAATCTGAAAGAAGAAAATGAAGAATAGATAAGAATAGAGAAAATACTGAAAAGGGAAGAAATAAAAAAAAAAAGAAGCAAACTTGGTATAGTAGAATTAGCAAGAGCAATAGTGAGATTTGAAGTAGCAATATCATGAACTTCCTTCTCAAGATTAAAACCATCAGGGATTTCCAAAGCAACTTCAGGTGAAAGGTCTATTTCAAAGGATTTTGCGGCTTCATCTCTAAACCACCCATAGTAGCAAACAAAGGAAGCACAATAAGAAACAGAGAGGTGAAAAATAGTAGGAAGGAAAAAGAAATAAAATATATACCTTCAAAGTTAAGAAGGTCCCTGATAGATGTAGAATCCTCACAATCAGGCTTGACGTCCTCATGATGGTGAGTAGGATCGCTTAAGGAAGAATCATGTTGAGAAAGCAAACCTTCAGGCAAAGGTTGCAGGGGCACTTAGACAGATTCAGGGTTGGGTTGAACAGAATGAGGCTGAATAGGATCAGGTTGAAGAATGCTCTAAACCAAATTTGCACCCTGGCCAGTGGACTTAGGCGACGCAAGATCTTCAGAAGGCTCTTCAATAGCTTCCACGAAAGGCTCTTCATCCTTATCAGAAATATCAACTGGTGAGGAAGGGGGAGTTGGCTTTTTAATAGGAGTAGTCTTACTATGCCGAGTGGAGCGGTGAGTAGGCACAATTGACTTTTTGGGAGACGTGCGAGGTTTCTTAGGAGCAGACTTCTTTGGAGCAGGGCATTTCCTCCCAGGCTTTTTGGCAATAGGATCCTAAGCATCAGCAACAAATATTAGTTCAAATTAATTCATTAAAATACAAATTTAAAATCTTAAATATAAGTCCAAAATAATTGATAGTCCTCCTATATATGTCCAAATCCAAGACAATAAATTAAATTTAGGTTAAGGTATAATATAAAAGTTCTTAAATAAGTATAAGTAACTTAAGAATTTATTAGTAAAATATTATATATATATATATAATTTTTGGTTTGGTGTAAATCAAATCAGTTTTCATATTTGAAACCAAAATCCAATCCAATTCAATTAATTTTTTTTATTTTTGATTTTTTTGATTTTTTTGATTTTCAGTTTGTTCAATTTTTTATTTTTTGATTTGATTTTATTGGTTTTTATTATATTTTTTTAGTTTTGAACATCCCTATCTGCCTTTGGGTGGTTTGATAGTGGTTTTTCTAATGAAAGTGTACTGTAAAAAAATGATGGTTTTATTTCACTTTTGTAGAAAGAGAAAGAGGGGAGAGGAAAGGAAGAATAAGGGGCGAGGGGTGGATGACGTGACACATGGTGGGGACATGAAAAATAGTGACAAATGGTTTAATGCCACATGAAGTATATAAGACACGTGGCAAGTATGAGTTAGAGGTCTGTCAATCACACCATCACTTAACAGAGGTCTCATAATGGCATGGACTAAAATAGTACAATTTTAAAAAAATTGGACTAAAACCAAAATTGAAATTAAAGAGGGATTAAAACCAAAATATCGTATATTTATATTACCAAAAATATATTTAAACTATATTTATAGCCACACTCTTCAACATAAGCGATGGCATAACATTAATGCTATTTTTATACTATTTAAAAAACACAATTTTTATATATCAGTTAACCCTTATATTTAATCTCTTAAACCTCTTATATCCTTAATTGATTAGTTTTGATCACATTTTATAAGTTTGAGTTTAAATTAGACTTAATTATATTTTTTAGCATTATTGAGAATTTTACACTATTTTTGTATTTGGGCATAATTTGAGTTCTAGACATCTAAAAATTATGAATTTTACTTTGTAGAAAATTTGAGATAAAGATTTACAACTTTGATGAGAGCTCAAAGGTTGAATTCAATGTCTAGTATGTCAGATTAGGCCATGAAATTATAACAGAAATGTTGTCGCTGGAACCTGAATGATGTGCAAAGATTGGACCATAATTTGGGTTGTAGGTGAGATATGGACCTGAAACTAGTGACATTTGAAATCTAAGACATATATATTCACTTCTTATGAAGACAACTTATTAAAACTGTGATCTTTTGATGGTGTTTTCATGCTTTGAAGTCAACTGATGGGTTTAGAGAGCTGTTAAGAATGTTTTGGGTATAACTCTCTCATCATAAGCTCAAATTATGCGAATTAGGTATCCAATTAAAGTTAAGATGAAGAGGATTAATCCTAAGTTGAGGGAAAACTTATATTTTTAATTTTAGATATATTTATTTAAGCAGAAGCTACAACTACAAAACTCAACCCTAATTTTCTCCTAACCGCTCTTGCTTACACTCTTTCTCTTTATCTTTCTTCTTCTTATTTCTCTCTAGTTTTCATTCTTTTTTATTTTTACTGTCCATCCATGGTGGGCTAGACCCTTTTACATCAATCCTAGGGATTGACAATCTTGATGTTTAATTCTGAGATCTTGTTTTGATTGTTTTACATTTAATTGCTAATCAATTTTCTCTTTTACTTGTTGATCAAGTTTCTCTTTTACTTGCTAATCAAGTTTCTCTTTTACTTGTTAATCAAGTTTCTCTTTGATTTTGTTAAATTTGAATTAAATTGCTTAATTTGATTTGGATATTGATGTGATAATTGCATAATTACCACGTGTTTAATGAAGATTACAGAGACTAAACAATGCATCAAAGGCTTCTTGGATATTGGTTGTTAAACTTGGTTCAATTTTGGGTTTTATATTAATTTAGGATTAGATGGATGTTTAATTTGTTTAACTTTGATTAATTAAATTCTAGATGCTTATCTAGTAGAGAATTCATACATCATCTTAAGGCTTCTTGATGTGATCTAAGACCAAGAATCTGATTAGCAATTGAATGGATTTCTAATGATCAATGATGGATTAAATTCAAGATTAATTGATTTTCTTAAATTGGTTGTTTACTTAATTCTGTTTATAATTTTTAATTATTTTCTGTTAATTAATTTTGTAACCTTTTTTCACTCCTGTTAACCTCTTAGTTTGATTACTTGATTAGAGTGATTCACAGGGTTCGACCTGGTTGTGACTTATACTACAAATATTTTGGTGAATTGGTTTAGAAATTGATATAATTTGATAATCTCGACAACTATCACTATTCTTATATTACTTTCTTTTTAAATAATAGAAAAAATACATGTTTTAACACATTTTTTAAAATTTTATTCTTCCAATAAAAAAGGTGTATTGGTATATCAATATTGGTGTGCAAATAACAACACGCTATCATAATGAATTATGAATATGTTTTGGACTAGGACCAATACCATTCCCTTGGAGGCATCCCAGTCAACGTGAGCTCCCCGGTATTGCTTACACCATGAAACAAGACCTAAGTCAACGTCACATCACTTACGGAAGTTACACAATTAAGAGATAATCACTCTCAACAAATCTCAATGAAATAGGAGTGGTTACGTATCCCTTAATTAGTTATAACTACCCATTAATGAGAATTCAAATTGAAAATTCATTCATATCCTACTTAACCCTTAAGCAATACTCTACTATAAATATCAAACTTGATTACTCAAGTATCTTTTTGAACCCTATTATATTCTCCTAGTACATTGCCTGACTTGAGCGTCAGAATACCTTAATGAGAATTCAAATTGAAATTTCCTTCATATCTTGATTACCCTTTAAGCAACATTTTACTCTAAATATCAAGCTTGATCACTCATGTATCTCTCTAAATTCTATTATACTCTCATAATGTATCGCTTGACTTAAGCATTACAGTGCAAGTACATTACTCCTCTACTCCACTATTGTGTTTGCTGCACTACAGAAAATATACCTCCTATTCACCAAAAAACCTCACAAGTAAACCTTTCTGACGTGTATAGAGTAGAATGCATCATCATCATGTTTACCTACGTTAACAGTAAACAAAATTCTTGCTATTAATGGTTTATTTATGTATTTTTAATAATAGAAATCTAATAAAGGGTAGACAACTTGACAAGATCGGGGGATTGGACGCCCCAATAAATATCGCCACAAAATGGAGGACATCAATAATTCAACACGACCTCGCAATAAGCATGTTGAACTGGGCCATGGGGGTCAAGATAATGGCCAATGAAAAAAAAAACATAAAAAACACATTGTCATTCTCTCTTTATTTTCTTATGTTTTTTAAGTTCAGGTTAAATTTGTAAAAAGCTCATATTAAATCTTAAAAATTAATTTATATTAATAATTTAAACTCATACCTTATATTTAAAAAATAAGTCAAATTTATTTAAAGTAAGGCCTAATTAGACTTACTCATTTCCATCCCTATATAGAGCCTAACTCCAAGCAGACTAACCTGACACAATATTTGGGAAAGAAATTTGTCAAATATTGTTAAGAAAAATCAACTAAGATGTAAAATTAAAGGTGGTTTCAGTCATAAAATTATCATGTGAAGTAACATTAAGCGTAAGATTACATGTTCAATTTTTACTGGAGTTGGGTTAAACAAAATTGTTTCTCATGAGCTAGTTGAGATACCAGGCATCATCATGACTCAGATGAAAAAAGAAATTAAATATTATAATAAAGGTATTGTCAAATAATTATTTGTCATAATAAAGTAATAAGATATTTTTAGCAATGCAAAAGAATACAAAAATAATATCAGAAGAGATGTCTTTATTCCAGGGTACGGCCAGCATTTTTGAATTTTATTACTTTGAATTATGTAGGACCAGATGGCAAAAGTCAAATGGAAACTACAAAAACAATAATTTCTCAAATCAAAGAAAATAATTGAACTCATTTAGCCTTAGTCATTAATTGAAATCTAGTGCTTGTCTTTAATGGTGACAGAAACGTTTGGGCCATCGGTGGATCAAGTCTGTACACCATTTATTTATTAATTAAAAAAATGAGGAATGGAATGAATGACCTAAACCATGTTAAAGAAGTGATGAACAACTTTTGTAAATTATAAAATTGAGTCCCTAAAAAAACGAAAATTGTTTGCAACTCTATTGCTGAAAGGTCCTTAGGTTTTGTGTTGTAACTTGTACCCAATCTGCTGAATTCGTCTTTTCACTGAGATTGCTGAAGCAAGACACAAATACTAGTCTATAGTCGCCCTAATCTGGTTGAAGTTGTATTAGCCACTGGACAAAAAGCTAAAGTGGAAACAAGTAACTTACTCCAAAATTCACTTATAAGAAATTCGCATATTAGCAATCAAAGGTTAGTTACAAAACTAGCATATGTAACTGTCCGATGCACAGAATAATATTAAAAGGTATAGTTAATTTAAACAATGTAAAATAAAATAAATCAACTATGAATAATTATTTTGATAATTTCACATTAAAAGATGACTAATAACTTATTTAAGACAAGCAATAAATAATTTATTATGTTCTTTATATGAAAAAATAGTTGATTAAGTTAAATTGTAATTATAAAATTAGATTTACATATATATATATATAAAATCTAAAAATAATTTAAAATATTAACATAACAAAATTTAATTACTGATACTAGTAGTATCAAACAATTGCATTATCTTACACAGGTCTAGAATTGCATAATAATTACTTAAGAAAAAAATTGTATTGTGCAACAAAATATGGTTCTTTTTTTCTTTTTTTTGTAAACTGAGTGAATACAGAAACAATCCTAAGGTGTCATTTGGTGCATAGAATTAAGCTTGAAATTAAGTTTTGGAATTAGAATTTATCCTCTTAATTCAAATTATCTTGTTTGGTATATACGTTAGAATTAGAATACTAATTGTGAGTCTAATTTTATGAAATTGAAAATTAACTATTTTATATTATTTTTAATTCCTAACCTGGATCATAAGAATTACAATTTTAAGCACAAAATTTAAAATAATATGTTATAATTATTATTCATTATTTTTGTCACATACTCTGACAAGCATTAGTTTTGATGTTGGCCAAATCGCCGACAACATTCTCTGACTATCGTCCATGGCAACGTCTTTAGACTATCATCACTCACAATGTCCACCGACCACCGGAATAATATATATATATATATATATATATATATATATATATATATATATATATATATATATATGTATGATATTTCTTATTTGGTTTTTATATTTAATTTAATATGTAATAATTTCTAATAAAAGTCATTTTATAAAAAAAACATGAAACAAAAGAACAACATTTATTTGATAATAACATATAATGAATTTCTTTTAATTTAATATGTGACATTATTATAAAAGAATTTGAAAAAATTGCCAATAAATGCTCTATATTATTAATTAGAAAGTTTTCTTCACAAAGTTAACATATAAAAATGATGACAATATGTAGTTAAAATTTTTATTTATAGGAGGATTTGGAGGTAAATTTAAAGCAATTGTGCTGACTTCACATGTATATGATCTGAAAAAAAAATATTGATAAGAAGAAATTCTAACCATAAGTATTTAATTTTAATGCAATAAAATTCTTTCTGTAAAATTAATTGTAACATATGTAACTCATAAATTAGGAACAATTAAATAGTTCCTATTTTTTAATATCTTTTTTTTTACATGTAATCATTTACACTATTCATTACATTTAACGGGAATCATATATTTCTAGAACAAATTGTATTTTCTCATATTCAATTCTTTTTAATTTAATAAATGTGCTATTTTATTCCCTCACTAATGATAACATGTTTTTCAAATTTAAAATAATCAATGCACACTATTTTTTTTATTTATAATTATATTAATTTTATAATGGTGCCTTTCAATTTGAATTATTTGATAACATTTTCAAATAAACAATGCGTTATGGTTATTTAAAATAATTGATATGTGAGTTTTGAATTGTTGAAAAATCTCATATGATTGCAATCAAATTTAATTTATTGGTGTCAATTATAATTATCAATTAATTAGTTTTGATTGGGTCATTTATAATTATTGATTATGGAATTAATAATAACTAATCAATTTATTATTTTAATTATTATTTTTAAATATGTGTTGTCCACTTGTACAGAGATGTCAACATTGTGCTGTCATTTTTCCTTTTTTTTCATAAAAATACATGACATTAAAATATGTAGACTATTTGAAATATGGCTAAAAGTAGAACTTTGCTTGCCACCTAGAATTGACACATGGTAGAAAGGCTATGTATCTTTCTTTTATATATTATATTGATATTGAATAATTGATTGATTTTTTCCTTACTAATCTCTCACTAATATTGGCCATTAGCGATATAAAATTTTTCAGTCATTATTTGTTAATCTGTCGCTAATGGACTTTAGTGTCAAAAAAAAATTTAGTCGCTAATTAATGACCTAAAATCAGTGACAAAAAAATTCCTTACTAGCCCTTGTTAGCAAGGAATTTTCTTATCGCTAATTAAGGAATTTTTTATAGTGTTTTTTTAAAAAGTTTTTTATTGATGCTGATGGTGTGTCGTTGGGTCCCAAATCCCTATTTTTCAACCCTAGACTCGACCTTGTTCCTTTACTCTGTCAAGAAAGATCGTTCCTCCATAGCCAAGACGCATAACCATAACGTTACCCAACCATTGACGCACCACAACCTACAAACCGTTCCTTGCATTTGCCAACATGCACCTTGCCACCAAACCCACAAACCCAACCATTGTTTCTGGTCAACTCACGTTGGCGTTGCTCCATTGAAGCATCATCAAGAGCGTTGTTGCTCTCCATAGATGTGTCATTGTCATTTTCCTCTATTTGCTTTGGTGTGGGAAGCAAGATCTGGAGAAGAGAATAAACAGTTGTTCAGTAGTGGATACTGACATATACCTGAATAGGTGGTTGAAGGTGGACTCCTCTGTGGCACAACAACAGCAGCAGTGAAGGGGTGGGTACCTACAAAAGAAACTCTGATACTCAAGTTAGACTGTGCACAAGAAAGGCAGTCTGTATATCAAATTAGATGCATACCTTTGAGATCTTGCATGACATTTATAAGAGCATTTTAGAATGGAATACAATTTATATTGAATGCAGTTATTTAATATTAGAATCTGTTAGGGATTGTTATCTTTTTTTAACTAATTTTCCTATTTATGTGAGATGTAATTAGTGTTTATATCCATCTAGGATTCTCTGAGAGATTTATGCCTAATAAATAGGCGGATATACTTATCAAAATAGCACATAATAATATCTAGGATACTATTCTAGTGGGTCAGGTTGCTCCTAATCCGTGAACTCATAACCTTGTTAGTCATGGCAACCATCACCCAATAGGGGGTGAATAAGGTGATTAAAAGTTTTTAAAACAACTTTGAGAAATTATACATTTTAATGTTTTCAATCAACACATGTAGCGAAATAAGTTTAACAAAGGTACAACTATTAAAGATTTCTCAAATACCACTTAGACTATAGGATAAATCAAGCAAATAAGCTAGATATCAAATTCAAATCAAGTATATATAATTAAGGCACAAATGTAAAAGAGATAGAGTTGAGAGAAGTAAACACAATTTTTATCTTGGTTCAACCACCAATTACTTGTGGCCTACATCTAGTCCTCAAGTAAACCAATCGAGATTTTTCACTAAACCTTTAAGTTTGAATAGGTACTTGAAAACTTTTACAATACAAAGCACTCAACACACCTCTGAGAAGTCTCACCCTTTGTACTTGAGCCTCAAAACATGGATACCTCACCTTTTTACAACTTTTGAGGGATACCTTACCCTCTTTACAATCAAGCAATACATTACCCTTTTCTCTAGAGGGATACCTCACCCTCTTTACAGGAAATCAAAGTGTTTAAGAAAGATAAACTCTTAAAAGAATAAATATTACAAATTAAAGCTCAATGGGTATATGGATATTCACACTTTAGCTCATAAACAGAGATTTTATGGACATGACAGTTAAAACTTGTATTAATGCTCAACATTGATTTTCAGATTGATCTCTAACCTTTCAATGATGCCCAAACACTTGTATTTATAACCCAATGCATTTTAGAGCCATTAATGGTGTTGGGAAGCATTAAATGCCAATTATAGCTGTTGAAAATCTGTTTCTAGTTTCCAAATAATCAGTTATGACTATTGCATAATCGGTTATAGCCTAACCAGAGTCTTTTTAAAACACGTGAATTACCAGTTATGGAAAAAGCATAATCGATTATGGTCTTTTATAAACAGAAGCCTACGCATCTAATTTTTGCAAATAACTAGTTATGCAAATGTCATAATCGGTTATGGTCTTTGAAAAATAGAAGCTTGTGCTTTTGACTTAGTGAATAACCGGTTATGGATATTTCATAATTAGTTATTCCACTCCTGTTTTTGACCAAAAGACATTTGAAAGACCATAACTTCTTTGATACTTATCCGTTTAAAACAAATGACTACTTACTGGAAAGATCATTGAGTCTACTTTCATATGAAATAATTTTCAGATCAAGATTCAAAATATTTTGAAAGATTTGATCAAATGAGTGACCAAAGGTCAGTTTTGTAAAACACAAACTTGGCTATTTTTCAAAGGTTTTGAATTACCACAAAGACTAACTTTTCAAAACATGTTTGTTGGGCATTTTAGCTTGTAAGAAACACTTTTAAAGATGTTAAAACTTATTTAACCTTAGTGTGATTCTCATTTACCTTTACATAAGATCGAAGTCCTATAAGTTATTCTTGAAGATCTTGGACTTGATATTGTCATCATCAATTCTAGTCCTTAGGCTCCTTGATGTAATCCAAGCTTTCAAAAATATCTTTTCTTTAAATCTTGCAAATGCTTAGAACATCTTATCATTTTCATTCTTCTTTAGTTAAGCATAGTTGTGATCTTTTACTTTCTTATTGCAATATTCACTCTTGGTACTTGGACTATCCTACAAAGTATTACTCAGTTTAACATAGTTAGTCCAAATTCATAATTCAATGTCTTTATATGCATGATTTATAAATGTATAACTCTAATTAGTATAACATACATATAATACTTTCATAGACTCATCCAAATAAGATATTTATCAATTACTAATGGATATACTCTATGTAGGATGCAACAACAAACACTTTGCACATTTTCATTTAAATAGAGTCAAATCTAATATTAATTTATTATAACTCATATAAAACATTATTAGATATATTATATAAAGAATGTTACACATATCTCATTGCATGATTATTAAATGAAATATAACTAGATAAAGTACATAATCATGCATGATTCAATATAATCTATTAAGCACATCTATGTAACATGATCAATATTCTTTTTGTCTTGTATTTGTCATCATCAAGACTTAACATATTAAACCATTGGGACAAAGACAATTCTACAAACCCGATCTAGAACAATTTCTCTCAGCTTGGTGCTTAGATGGGACAGCTAAGTGTCAAGGTACCTATGTTTAGTAGGAGCACACGACACGCGGTGGACAAAGGGATCCGAGTCAATATTAACGCTGGATCTCACGATGTTTTTTCCAAAAGGCCGAGGTCTGTAATACATCATAAAATGCCCCTAGGGTTAACGAGTAAGGTTGGGATCCAAGTTAGATTGCACTGCTTACGTCGTCATTCCGTTATCCGAGGTATGTCATATGTTGCCCCTATGTGTAGTTCAAGGGGTCTCAACTATGTGCCATGAGTGAATTTCTATTGGGGTGTCAATGACGGACTCCGGCTGAATGTGTGCCAGATTGACCCATAGGACAAGATCCCGGATCGTGGTCCAAAACAGTAGCATAGCCAAGTATCAAGGTAAGTCTCGATACCTCGGATCATGGGATCTATGCTTTACACGCAGCTGGAGTCCGTAATGCCCCCAAGGGATCTAGAGTTTTAATTTCGAGGTGTAAACATGACAAAGTTACTTGACACTCATGGACGCATCGTGGTCCAGCCATGGTCCACGCATCAAGTGATTTAAGGTAGACATTCCAATGTGCAACTGGGGTCCGTATAATGAACTAGAATTATTACCATGTTTACTTCATTTCCATGGTCCGTACTAGGTCTGACACCCATCATTAATGTGCATTTGGTAGCCATTTAGGGACTTAGGAGATTTACAATATGTAAAACATTGGTCTGGGGTCCAACGCCTAAATTCTGAGCACTTGGAATTCCTTTGAGGACTTAGGCAAAATAAGAAGACAATCCACAATCGGGGTCTTTAATGTTAACGGGCTAGTTCATAAAAATGCCTAACACTTGGGAATTTTCAAGTTCAGAACCTATTTAACATAAGACATTCACGATAGGTACCTAATGTCAAACCATAAGTGTCGTAACCTGTGTTGCCAATTAATTTCACAACCATAAAATGGTTATGGCCAAGTGTTGAGGATTCAGGTACGGGCCCACAACTCACAACAAAAACTGTAATAATTTGTTTCATGGGTTATTCCTCTTAACTTAGAAGCTAAGAAATCCCATGTCCCATAAAGAGCAGGCTCTATAGGCATTCTCATGGCGGAGTCTGGCTTGAGGGTCTTGAAACTTCAAAAAGAAATCTTGAATCCCTTAAGGAACGTGTTTTATAGACATTCTCAAGGTATGGTCTTGCTTGAGGGTCTTGAAATTTAGAAACAAATCCTGAATCCCATAAGGAATGGGTTCTGTAGACATTCTCAAGGCAAAGTCTGACTTGAGGGTCATAAAATTTAAAAAGAAATATCATATCCCATAAGGAACGAGCTTTGTTCTGGGGTGTACCTGAAGGGGGCAAATTCCAATTTCCCTTCTTCTATCGACTAGTATGCCAACCCATAAAACAAAATGATAAATTCAGGTGCTTGGAGTGCTACTTGAACTTAAGAAAAATTAGGAGTTACAAAACCAAATAATGATGAATTTTCTCTGAACTCTAGAGACTTCCCAACTTGTGGTTCTGATAAAGACAAGTATATCCTGAATTTTGAGTTGCAAGACCATAGATCTAAATCTCATGCTCGCCCTGGCTCATCTTCAGCACTCAAGAAAGAGTTAAATGAGACCTCTATTGTTGATGATACAGATAGCGAGGATGGCGTGAGGCTTGGCATAGAGAAATGTCAAGGAAATACCAAACAAAAGGCTAAAGCTCTTTCAAAATTGGATAAGTAAAACAAACATTCTCAAACAGTGGCAGGGTCAACTCAGAAAGAGTATGCTACAAGTTCTACCATCCAAAATAAGCAAGAGGTTACAACCTTTTGAATCAGCAATTGTAACAGGTAAACCTGGAGTTGTCAATTCAATAGTAAATTCTAATGCCAATATTGTTTGTCAGATTAATGATACTGGTTTAATTAAAGTGGAAAAATTACCCATCTTGTGCAATGAGCCACCTTTAGAGATGTATAAAAATTCTACCAAAGAACCTGATTTATCACGAAATGGCTCCACCCCGCCGTTATACCTAATAACACATAGACAGTCCACTATCTCTGCTCAAGGACACCTCTATTGTAGAACCACTTGGGAGTTATGGACGCCAAGTTTTTCTTAGGTGGCTGTGGGTTGAACTCCCACATATAACAAATTTCCTGCTCAATGGGAAATTGACCCTTCCCTAGGCATCACTGTCCCATCAAAATGCACTCCATGGCCAGATGCTCCTCCTAAAGCTTAGGTCTGGATGATGCACCAAGTTGGTAATTGAGCCACTTGCGGTGGAGTCTGAGTTCCTCCTTGGGGAACACGATCTGCTCCCTCGATACCCTGAAATACACGACATACCTGCCATTCACGAAATCTTTGGTAATGTTCCCCTCTCACCAGTCGTCGTTGTGGAACTGTTTACCTCGTCACCTCTGGTTGGGCGGATATAGGTGACTTGGGCATGAGCAGGGTCTGGCTAGGTTGATAAGTGGGTGTTGTTGGGCTAGGAGTATGGGAGGTGGTCGCCATGGCAGTTGTGCATCCACGTAAAGTGGTCCATGACATGGCTGAGGTGAGACATGGTTTGACAGAGATGTGGTGGAGCTATCTCATTAGCACGACTACTGCTCCTCGAAGGCGGCTCTATGCACAGGTGGTGGCAGCGCGTAATGGGGCAACGTGATGGTAGGTGGCTGTGTAGATGAGTGAATACTAATGTGGCAGCGGTGTCGTCGGTGAACATGCGCATCAAGCACTGGTGAGAGTGGAACCTATTAGCCATGGAAACCATCACCCAAGAGGGAGATGAATTTGGTGATTACAAATTTTAATGCAACTTTGAGAAATTAATCATTTTGAATCTCTCAATTAATAAATGCAGCGAAACATGCATAGCAAAGGCACAACTATTAAGGATTACTCAAATACAACTTGGGTTAAAGGATAAATTAAGCAAATAAACTAGATATCAAGATCAACTCAAGCATATACAATTAAAGCACAAATATAAAGAGATAGAGTTGAGAAAAGCAAACACTAAGATTTATCCTGATTCAGCTACCAACCACTTATGGCCTACGTCCAGTCCCCAAGCTTAACTTGAGATTTTCTTCAATGTCTCCTAGACTTCACGGGTGCTAGGAAAACCTTTGTACATACAAGAACACTCCTCACACCTTGGGATACCTCACCCTTGTGCTAGAGCCTCTAATTCTTCAAGCTTTATGGGTGCTTGATGACCTTTACAAACTTGAGCACTCAACACACCTTCGGATACCTCACCCTTTGTGTTTAAGGCTCTACTTTCAAGGGATGCCTCACCTTTTACAATTCCTGAGGGATACCTTACCCTCTTTACAGATTAAACAAGATATGGAAGAATTGAAACTCTTTCTCTAGAGTGGATAATACAAATTGAAGCACTATGAGTATCAAGGAATCGCACACTTAGCTCAAAACAGAGATTTAGAGAATAAGATAATGAAAAATGAATTTAATGCTCAAGAGTCATTTTTAAATTGTTCTCCAACATTTCTTTGATGTCCAAACACTTGTATTTATAGCCCAATGAGTTTTAGAGCCGTTAGGGGTTTTTGGAAATGATTTATTATGAGAAACTTGTCATTTTATGACCGTTAAGAACATTTCAAACTTGTGATAATCGATTACATGGATATTGTAATCAATTAAAATGCTCTTAGAACTCGTTCTGGGCTTTCTGGGTACTTAGTAATCGATTACACACTTCTGGTAATCGATTACATGGCTTCTGCCAAAGTGGTAATTGATTACATGACTTGTGTAACCGATTACAACATTTCTGGTTTGAAAACTAACTTTAAAATGTCATAACTTCTTCATTTCTTATCCCATTAAGGTGAATGACCACTCATTAAAAGATATTTGAGTCTATTTTCATATGAAAGAAGTTTCAGAATAAAACTCAAAGTATTTTGAAAGATATGATGATATTAGTAACTAAATGTCAGTTTTACAAAACTCAAACTTGACTGTTTTTGAAAACTAACTTTAAATGGTCATAACTTCGTCATTTCTTATCCGTTCAAAACAAATGACCACTCATCGGAAAGATATTTGAGTCTATTTTCATATGCAATAAGTTTCACAACAAAAATCAAAGTAGTTTGAAAGTTATGATCAAAAGAGTAACTAAATATCAGTTTTACAAAACACAAACTTGACTAATTTTCACAGATTTGAAATACCACCAAGGCTAGCTTTCCAAAAACATTTTGTTGGGCATTTAAACATTTTAGAAACACTTGTAAAGATGTTTAAAACTTATTTGAGCTTAGTGTGATTCTCATTTACCTTTACACAAGATCTAAGTCCTTTAAGCTATTCTTAAAGATGTTGGACTGGATCTTTTGCTACCATAATTCTTGATGTAATCCAAGCTTCCAAAGAAAATCTTCTCTTCAAAACTTGAAAATGCTTGGAACATCTTTTTATTCTCAAACTTTTTGAATTGAGCATAGTTGCGATCTTTTTACTTTCTTATTGCAATGCTCGCTCTTGGTACTTGGACTATCCTACAAAGTATTACTCACTTAAAACAATTATAGTTAGTCCAAATTCATAACTCAATATCTTCATATGCATGATTCATAAATGTATAACTATAGTTAGTCTAACATGCATATAAGACTTTTATAGACACATCCAAAAAAGATATTTATCAATCATTAATGAATATCCCTATATAGGATGTAACAAAGAATACGTTTCACATTTTCAGTTAAATAGAGCCAAATCCAATATTAATTCATTATAACTCATATAAAGTATTATTGGATATATTATATGATGAATGTTACATATATCTCATTACATGATTATTATGTGAAATATAACTAGATAAAGTACATAATCATACATGTTACAATATATCTCATTAAGCACATCTATGTAACATGATCAATATTCTTTTGTGATACATTTGTCATTTATAAAGCACATTTATCAAGCATAAACATAATTCTTTTTGTCTTGTATTTATCATCATCTAAACTTAACATATTAAACCATTGGGGTAAACTTATTTCTACAATCTCCCCCTTTTTGATGATGACAAATCACCAAAGAAAAAAATATATTTAGTAATATAGAAGAATAGATATTCATGTAAGTATATCAAACAATAAGCACAAGGAACATATTTTTCTTTCTAATTCTCTCTCCCCCTATTTGACATCAACAAAAAGGCTTAGGAAGAAAAGGTGATATTTTTCTCTCCCCCTATAGATAAAACTCATGTTATAAAAAAGAGTAGGATCATCAAACTTCAAAATTTTCTTCAACTTATTCAAAACATAATTGTCTCCCTTTATTTGATTCTACAAGCATGCTTTCAAGATATAAATGATTATTCATGCAAAGCTTGTCATATTTTGGTACATCAATATTTAACACATGATAGCAATGAGCTTAAGAAATTATATCTAGCATATAATATCTTGCATACCACATGATACATAAGTACCACTTAATATCACTTGTTAGGAGTTACAAAATATTCGTGTAAGATCATGGATTTGAGGTTTTCAAATGAAAGATCATACAACTTGTCACATATCAAGTTTCTCAATGAAAAAAATCAAAAGATATAAAGTTTAAGAATGTTTACCTTCTTTCATTGATAGAAGGAAAAATAATAAGAGATGATCTTTGTTAATATGTTGATAGTATTAATAATAAAACATTTCATGTCAAATAAGGATGTAAGCCAAGAGATATAAGCAATAATTTAAGAACTAGGCTCTCCCTCAAAATATGCATATTATCAAAATATCAAACATAATAGTTTAACATTGTTATGCATATGCTCTTAGTCAACAAGGATATGGAAGAATGATATATAAGATAAGCTCCTCCTTATTGAAGCACAAGATAGATAAAGGGAAATATGCATGCCAAGATCATGTAAGCACATTACCATAAAGAGAAGCAAGTCAAAGATATATATTCTTAATCCATCAATCACAAACTATCTTAAAACTTCTCCCCCTTTCAAATTTTATTTTTATAATAACACATTACATTTCCAAAAGCATTTTAGAATGGTAGAAGGGTTTTATATTGAAACCACATATTCCTTGAGAGTGAACAAATCTAAGTCAAATGAACATTTGAAAGTACATCTTCTCTCTTTCTCATTAAACAAGAGCCTTGGAAAGATAAAACACTTTTGTAGGACAAGACTTATCTTTTGAAGTATTAAGATGGTCTCCATAGAACATTTCAAAAGATTTATTTGGAAACTTTCTTAAATACTCTCTCAATATTTAATAAAATATTTCAAAGCAATAAAGAGAGTACTACATTTATAGTACAAATCGAATGATTTCTAATTTTTCAAGACAATTAGGAGATGATAATGCTTTCAAGGTCTTAAGACAAGTTCAAAGGATTCTCAAGGATATAGAACTTTAAAAGCTTCTTTCAAATATGATAGGAGATTTTGCCTTTAAAATTTTTTTTTAATCAAATAAGAAATCCTTTTCAAAAAGAGCATGATTCTCATAAGTGTTATACTACTAAGAAATCATAAATCAAGATAATCATAAATATTAAACATTCATCATGATGAAATATGCTATAAGTATAGAACTAATGTCATCCACCTTATATGCAATAACAAAACTAGTAATTTAATGTCCAATTAGGTATTTTGTTAATGCTAAGCATACTTCTCATGTAAGAAAAGTATCTAATCTTTTAAGATTAATTTATCAACAAGCATCATATAATTCATAGCATATAGAATACCACAATAGTTTAGGGATAGAGATACTTATTGGGTTAGATAGAAAGTTATGCTCCTTTGAAATGTTCTTCATTTATAAGTCATTTGAGTTTGTACTTTCTTCCATTGAGTATTTCATTTCATTGCACTTGAAGAAAGTCTCCTCATGTTCCTCTTCCTTCAACATTTCTCATTTATCCGTATATGCTTGACATTTCAATATTTGATGACTATATTTCAAAAGTTCTCTAAAACATGGGTTAGCATCAAATATAATTTAAACTTATTTATAAGCATAATTTAGGTTAATATACAATGTAAAACATGTACTACATTATCAACCATGCAATGTTAGCTCTTACAAGAATAAAGGAAGAACATATGCACTTGAATCCAAAAGCATAGTTTAAGCATTTTCAAAGCAAGATTCAAGTTTGGCAAGAAATACATGATCATCATCAAAACATATATAAGCGTTTTGGGGCAAACAATGATCATGTAAGATATGTAAAAACAACTCTCTACTTCTTCAAATATCACATGATATTCAATTTAAAGCATAGATGAGGATAAGAGATTGATGTCACCAAAAGTGTACTCTTTGAGTTTTTGTAGGTGATTCCAACTTATATGCATCAAGGCTCCTTGAGAATGTTGTGGTTTTACATGCCATCCTTTTATGTTTTCATTATTCTTGGAGAACTTGGACCATTTCAAATTTTGCCAACCTCAAGTGGCATAGTTGTATTTCACTTCAATGCATGCTTGAGTTATTAATCACCCTACAACACAATTCAAAGAACTTTCTTTGGCATCCACTAATTTTGGATCCATAGAAGTTAGTCATTATACCAAACTCATGTGCAAATAAGCATTAAAAACAATAAATGAGTTCACAAGGGCAAAAGATATTTTATTTCATGATACAAATCATATGCTAAATATAATATTCAAATTTTACCAAGTACACATGATTCTATCCTTTACATAAGGACTATATGGAATATACCTCATATTCATTGTCTTTTTAAGTGAATGTGCATAAGAGGTTAAAACATTTGATACATTGGCCTTGGTAATCAAGGAAACTCTTTTCCTTATCCATTACTTCTCTTTTGGTATTTTAAATTTTGCAAGTTCCATATTTTGTACTTGAGAAGCTTTGGTTGAAGTCATCTTCTTTCTTTGACCAAAACTTCTACTAATGAGCTTTGAAAGCATTTCCCTTGATGATTCTTTTTTCACTTGACCAATTTGTCTATCCTTTTGAGAAATTTTCTGCATAATTGAAACACTAGGAGGACATTTTGGTACCCACTTCATCTTAGGTCCTTGAATGTTAGTACTAGGCCATTTAAGATCTTTAGAAACTCATACCATATTATTTCTCATATAAGAATTTCTTCTATAATTGCACAAATGAGAAATATGTCCTAGATGACCACAAAAATTGTAAACAATTGAATTCAATGATGACATGGTCCTTTGAAGATCATTTTTTAAAAACTTAAGCCTTTTGTTATTTTTATATTCTAAACTATTTTTGCCATAAGCCTTACTTGAACTTTCATGTGTAATAACATTAATTTTATTCTCATTAACAAACATAGAATGTAAGCAATTAAAATCATTAGCTTTGACAAATTTAGAAGATAAGTCCTCAATTTGATTTTCTAAATCAATGCATTTTTCACAAGAGGTTGAGGTTTCACATTTCAAAGGTATTTTCTCATCAAGAAAAACATATTCATTTTTTAATATTTCAATTTTATTTTCAATGGAGGAAATATTTTTCAAATAAGATGAGTTTTTCTTTTCTAAATTCAATAAACCATCATATAAGTCATCATATGCATATTTTAGCTCATCATAGGAAGGACTATAATCTAGTTTAGCATTATTTACCCCAAAGTCCTTTTTAAGGAAATCACCATCTTCCTCATTGTTGTCCATCCAAGATTCAAGAGCATATTCTTGAGGACATTTTCCATGACAAGCTTCCTTCAATGACTTCTGCTCTTCTTACTCGCTATAGACAACTTTTAGCACAAGATCATCATTAGAAAGATAGATAGAATCAAGAGTATCCCATATATCTTTAACACTAGAACAACTCTTAATTTTAGCATAAGCATCATCATTTAAACCACTTCTCAAAATTTGCATAGCTTTAATGTTAAAAGAAAAGCATTTCTTGTCATAAGCATTCCAACTTGGTTTTGGTTTGTATGTAAATCCATCAAGTACAATATCCCATAAACCAAGATCAATAGATTGCATATGAATTTTCATTCTAGATTTCCAATAAACGAAATTCACACCATTAAAGAATGGTGGTTTATCAATTTCAAAACCATTCATTTTGAAAAGCTTTCAATGGTTGTCAAACAAATAAGGATCTTTAACTCTAAGCGGTTAAGCTTTCAACAGGGCACGAAGTTTACTTGTTAGCCATGGCAACCATCACCCAAGAGGGGGGTGAATTGAGTGATTACAAATTTTAATGCAACTTTAAGAAATTAATCATTTTGAATCACTCAATTAATAAATGCAGCGAAACATGCATAGCAAAGACACAACTATTAAGGATTACTCAAATACAACTTGGGTTAAAGAATAAATCAAGAAAATAAACTAAATATCAAGATCAACTCAAGCATATATAGTTAAAACACAAATATAAAGAGATAGAGTTGAGAAGACCAAACAATAAGATTTATCCTAGTTCATCCACCAACCACTTGTGGCCTACGTCTAGTCCCCAAGTTTAACTTGAGATTTTCTTCACTATCTCCTAAACTTCACGGGTGCTAGGAAAACCTTTGTACATGCAAGAGCACTCCTCACACCTTGGGATACCTCACCCTTGTGCTAGAGCCTCCAATTCTTCAAGCTTTATGGGTGCTTGATAACATTTACAAACTTGAGTACTCAACACACATTCAGATACCTCACCCTTTATGTTTGAGCCTCTACTTTCAAGGGATGCCTCACTTTTTATAATTCTTGAGGGATACCTCACTCTCTTTACAGATTAAACAAGATATGGAAGAATTGAAACTCTCTCTCTAGAGTGGATAATACAAATTGAAGCACTATGGGTATCAAGGAATCACACACTTAGCTCAAAATAGAGATTTGGAGAATAAGATGATGAAAAATGAATTTAATGCTCAAGAATCATTTGTAGATTGTTCTCCAACATTTCTTTGATGTCCAAACACTTGTATTTATAGCCCAATGAGTTTTAGAGCCGTTGGAGGGGGGTTTTTGGAAATGATTTTTTATGAGAAACTAGCCGTTTTATGACCGTTAGGAACGTTTCAGACTTATGGTAATCGATTACATGAATGTTGTAATCAATTACAATGCTCTTAGAACTTGTTCTGGGCTTTCTGGGCACTTGGTAATCGATTACACACTTCTGGTAATCGATTACATGCTTCTGCCAAAGTGGTAATCGATTACATGACTTGTGTAATCGATTACAGCATTTCTAGTTTTGAAAACTGACTTTAAAAGGTCATAACTTCTCAATTTCTTATCCGATTAAGGTGAATGAATTCATTGGAAAGATATTTGAGTCTATTTTCATATAAAAGAAGTTTTAGAACAAAATTCAAAGTACTTTGAAAGATATGATCAAATTAGTAACTAAAGGTCAGTTTTGCAAAACTCAAACTTGACTGTTTTTGAAAACTAACTTTAAATAGTCATAATTTCTTCATTTCTTATCCGTTTAAAACAAATGACCACTCATCGAAAGATCTTTGAGTCTATTTTCATATGCAATAAGTTTCACAACAAAACTCAAAGTAGTTTAAAAGTTATGATTAAAAGAGAAACTAAATATTAGTTTTACAAAACACAAACTTGATTAATTTTCACAAATTTGAAATATCACTAAGGCTAGCTTTCCAAAAATATTTTGTTGGGCATTTAAGCATTTTAGAAACACTTGTAAAGATATTTAAAACTTGTTTGAGCTTAGTGTGATTCTCATTTACCTTTACATAAGATCTAAGTCCTATAAGCTATTCTTGAAGATGTTGGACTTGATCTTTTGCGACCATAATTCTTGATGTAATCGAAGCTTCCAAAGAAAATATTCCCTTCAAAACTTACAAATGCTTGGAACATCTTTTCATTCTCATCCTTTTTGAGTTGAGCATAGTTGTGATCTTTTTACTTTCTTATTGCAATGCTCGCTCTTGGTACTTGGACTATTTTACAAAGTATTACTCGCTTAAAACAAGCATAGTTAGTCCAAATTCATAACTCAATATCTTCATATGCATGATTTATAAATGTATAATTCTAGTTAGTCTAAAATGCATATAAGACTTTTATAGACACATTCAAAAAAGATATTTATCAATCATTAATGGATATCTCTATATAGGATGTAACAAAGAATACTTTTCACATTTTCAGTTAAATAGAGTCAAATCCAATATTAATTCATTGTAACTCATATAAAACATTATTGAATATATTATATGACGAATATTACATATATCTCATTGCATGATTATTATGTGAAATATAACTAGATAAAGTACATAATCATACATGCTATAATATATCTCATGAAGCACATCTATGTAACATGATCAATATTATTTTGTGATGCATTTGTCATCTATAAAGCATATTTATCAAGCATAAGCATAATTCTTTTTGTCTTGTATTTGTCATCATCAAAACTTAACATATTAAACCATTGGGGCAAACTTATTTCCACAAAACCATGTAACCACCATTCTAGACCAGGAGCCATGATCTTGACCACTGTATTAGAGTCTCGAGAGTTTGAGGCCTTGCAAAGGGTTTGAACCAGGCTTTCATTGTTAGAATCAGCGTCTTCCAGGCTTCCTTGAGATTTGTGGACTGGCAGAGTTTTACAGTTTCTCACAGACAGCGCCAATATTCAGTAGTAGATACTTACATGTACCTAAATAGGTGGTTGAAGGTGGACTCCTCCATGGCACAATAACAGCAGCAGTGATGCAAGGGGGTGGGTACCTACTAAAGACACTTTGACGCTTAAGTCAAATTGTGCACAAGGAAGGCAGTCTATATATCAGATTAGATGCATACATTTGAGACCTTGTGTGACATTTCTAAAAGCGTTTTAGAATGAAATGTAATCTGTATTGAATGTAATTATTTAAGATTACCATCCGTTAGGAATTGTCATCTCTTTTAACTAATTTTTCTATTTATGTGAGATGTAATTAGTGTTTATATTCATCTAGGATTCTCTGAGAGATTTATGACTAATAAATAGGTAGATGTACTTATCAAAATAGCGCGTAATAATATTTAAGTACTATTCTGGTGAACTAGGTTGCTCTTGATCCGTAAACCCATAACCTGATCCAGCACAACAGCTTTGCAGTGGGAAGCAAGATCTAAGAAAACGAATTGGAGGAACCAATTTAGCGCTTCTCAAGTGTGGTTGCTTTCATGTGGGGAATAAAGGAAGAAGAGGATCTCTCATTCTCTTGGCTTAAAAACCAAAATGACAATGTTTTGGTCATTTTTTTAGTTAAAATATTTAAATTATTTATTTTGTAAATAAAAACATTTTAATAATTAAATAAAAAATTTATTTTGTAAGAAAAAAATTAATTATTTAATTTATTTTGTAAAAATTTAACAAAAATAAATTTTGTAAAAAAATTTAATTTAATTATTTAATTACTTGAAATAACTTGAGGATTAACTTGTAATTTTAAAAAGACTTGAAATATCGAAGGACTATAATGCAATATATTATAGTTAAAATATAAAAAACACTAAAAAAAGATAACCTGTTATTGCATATTGCACTATATGGATCATGGATAGTACAAACTTTTTAATGACTATTGTAGAATCCTCCTTAAAAGCTAATGTAAGGTTGAGTGAATTAAAGTATCATGTTTTCTTATGTTAAAGGTCAATTTGGTATGGGATAAAAACGAGGTGAAAATTTTATAAATTAGTTTTAGTAGTGAAATTATATTAGATAAACTAACCGTAAAGGGCAAGCATATGAATAGAGAAGAAGGAAATGTGGCTTGGGAAAAAAATGAAATTTCAACATCAACATGTTTTAAAAACTTAAGTCGGTGCTGATGGTTGCATGCAGGCCGGGTTAAATTTGATTGAACTACAGGTTTGAATTTTAAAAGGAATAGATTGATAGAGGTAGGTGTTGGAACGGACATTCATGGTTGTGGATCACTATTCTGTCTTGCTAAGTATAAGTAGACGACTTATAGCTTTTGGCCAAATAGTAAGTTCTTTCCATCCAACATGTGGCATAAGAGCTAAAGTTACAAGCTTAATTCTCAAAAAGAAAATGTTGATCGCACATTATATTTTTACTCACATTTCTCACGTTAATTTCTGTAGCAGAACTAAAATTTAAATACAAAAAGGAAGTAAATTCAATTATAATTAAATATTAAAAATGATGTAATTATAAAATAATATGTGCAGTGTGTCAATAGCATATTAAGTGTGTATAATACTCCTTTAATGTGCTGACGTAATGAAACATGAGAGCATGAATTTTCATAAGGAAATCCCACCATCTTAACATACGGGCTTTTTAATTTCTTACTGAAAATGTCTAGTAGCCTCCAAATTAATGGTGTTAAATGGGTCAGCTTGACCCAATCAAGTCTGTGAACGAGTCAGGCAGAAAATATGCAAGTTAAAATGAGCTAGTGTTTTATTAATCCAACCCATTTAGGGGAAATCTGTTAGCCTAAACGTGTTGCCTTTTTTATTTCTCAAAATTTTACTTTAAAAATTATACAAAATAAGCTTAATACAAATATTTAAATTTAAATTCAAATTTATAATTCTAATTTTTAATTTCTAAATTAAAGTCATAGAAAATAAATCTAAGCTTCTAAGTTCTAAAACAAATTTATATTATTAGTTTCAAGCTTCCAAACTCCAAAAACAACCAAGATTCCAAAACCTATCTATTCCAGACCGCACTATGAGAGAACCCAATAAGGAGCAACTTGGCTTATCCAGGATGGATCCTAGCCCTAGCACGTGCAACCTAGAGCAATAACGACTCTCAACAGATTTGGAGATATTCTCTTTAACAAACCCTGTATTTTATAGGGACCACCATTAATGGTAGTTATTATCCATTAATACACATTTCAAATATGACTCTCCCTATTATTTTGCTTCCAGTTAAACATGACATTCCTATAAATACTAGACTAAGTCACCAAGGTACGGATCAAAATCTCTAGACATTACCCATCTTGTGTCAAGTCTAACTTGAGTGTCAGAGTGCCTTTTGCAAGTACACGATCCTCTGCACCACCATCGCTACTACTGTGCCACGAAGAAAACCACCACTCTCAACCACTCATAGGCGTTTTTAGGTGAATATCTAAAACTCATTCAGAACATAGGCATCATTTGTGAGAAAAGATAAACTTCTAATCCCACCACATTCACCATGGTTATCACCAAACAAAACTACGCTTCAATCACGCAGAACCAACGAACCACTAGCCATCGCCATGGCTCTGTTGCTGTTGCTTATGACCCACTAGCTGATCACTCGAAACCCAGGTCTCTCTCTCCGATGAGAATCCTCCTCCCCCGCCACAGCTCGTTCCGGCTAAGCAAAGACTGGGATCGCGTAAAGGCCCCTTAAGAGACGCAACACTATAGGTCTCGGCACTACAACACCTTGACGCACGAGAAAATAATGAAGATGACTAGTCCTGACAAGAGAATCAATCCCTAATAGATTATCACATCACGAATTGATTTCCTTGGTCTGCCTTCAAGATGAATGAATATGGGAACTTGAAAGATCCATTCATGAAGAAAGAGAGGATGAGAACTGGGTTCCACGCAGGAATCACAATGTTAGAAGGAGACTGGCATGTGATGAGGACGGTGACCCAAAAAATTGAAGGGTAAAAGAACCCAAACGTAGGCCCAGAACCAAGAAAGAGAAATTCCAATGAGCTAGATCCCAGAGTAAGGTGGGGAACTGTAGTCCAACAGAATCAGCCTTTATAAGATGATTTGATGGCCTACGAGATCCCCAAGAGGTTCAAATACCCAACCAACATTGAAGTTTATGATGGGACCTCGGACCCCTAAGAGGATTTAGATGCTTATGTTTCAACTATACTATTCGCTGGGGGAGATAATCCCCTCATATGACGTGCTTTCCCTTTCTCTTTGAAGAAAGTCGCCTTGAGGTGGTTCACAACCCTAACTCCAAAATCCGTGATCAATTGGTAAGGCCTATCCTCGCGATTTCTACTGCATTTAAGGTGTAGTCGAAATCTATTTCATGCCCCTCTCACACCAAACAAGGAAAGGACGAATCCTTGTGATATTACATAACCAAATTCAATAAGGAGTGTTTAAACATCAAGGATTGGGATGAGAGGTTGGCCATCCAATACATCAGGGACGACCTCTATTCAGGCCATTTCTTTACATCTCTAGCAAAGAAGGAACCTCGGGCTATGGACGAGTTCATGGCAAGGGCAGATAAGTATATCAACGCGAAAAATGTCATCTGCACAAGAAAGAATGTGGACAAAGGCAAAGAGACAAAGCCAAAGCCAGCCCGACCCCCTCATAACCACGTAACACAAAGTCGCCACCAAAAGGGAGGTATTCGGATTATACCCCCTTAACACACCCTGGTCCCAAATCTACCAGGAGGTAATGAACAAGGAATTTCATAACATTCCCAAACCTCCACTACTGAGAAAACATGCCCAGAAAGACAAGTCTAAGTAATGTGCCTTTCATAAGGGATACAGGCATACAATAGAAAACTGCATCTGCCTCCAAGATACAATTGAATCCTTGATCTGAGATGGCCATTTGGGGCGTTATGTACACCAATCTCGGAATGAAAACCAACTGGGGCCCAGAAATTACATAAAAAGGAGTTACATCCCTCGTAGAAGTCCTTCCTTGTACTAGAGAAGACCGTCCCCAGCTAGGAATGAAAATAAAAGGGAAGGCTCATTCTGGGGTAATGGGAAAAACCAAGATAGAGGACAACCTCATGATCCTCCCCTTCAAAATGACAACCACCGCCACATAGAAGCAACCTGGACCATCAACACCATATCAGGTGGCTTTGTGGGCAGCGGTGAGTCTAGCAATGCAAGAAAGAAAGCTCTTTGAGCAGTACTGAGCGTGGCTTTCCATGCAATCTCCAAACTGTGGAATGGAATGCGGAAAGCCCCACCTAATTCCTTCTCTGAAGAGGACTGTAGAAGTGTGATCTTGGACCATGATGATCCTATGGTGATATCTAGAGTAATCACCAATGTCGAAGTCCTTCATATCTTTGTGGACTAGGGGAGCTCGGTAGACATAATGTTCTTGGACTTGTTCCATAAGTTGGGACTCTCTAACAGTGACCTTATAATATACATTAGAGAATTGATTGGTTTCATGGGGGATAAAATCACCTTGGTAGGATATGTAGAGATATACTTAACCTTAGGCAAAGACCCTCTTTTCAAAACACTCAAAGTTAAGTTCCTTGTGATGGATTGCCCCTCTACCTATAATATGATCTTGGGTTGTCCTTCATTGAACGCCTTTGAGGCCGTGATATCTACTCCTCACTTTGCCATGAAATTCCTTGATAAGGATAATAGAATAGTCACAGTCAAGGGAGATTAGGCCACGACTTAAAGATGCTACAATGAGAGCCTCAAAGTAGAAAAGGTCCCCAAGAAAATTGAACAACGTGGAAAATCCAGCTCAGCCATTATAGACTCTATCAATGTCTTCTTGACCGAGTTGGATGTTCGCGAAGAAATCTGAGATACTCGTCATTAACCGGAACGGGAGCTCAAATCCCTCTAGCAGAAAGAAACCCTTCTTGAAATTTTTAAAAGATTTCTGGTATGGTTTAAAAACTTTGTGACTAGGTCGGGCTCGCAGGGTTATCTATCCCTTTTGGTAGTTGTTCTCGGAGGGCGTAAACCAGGTGAATAAGAAGAAGAAAAAGGCTTCAACCTAAGACGGACAACCAAAACCCTCACATATGAGTTCGTATGTCCTCATAAATCTGTAAGAATTTGGATGGAGTTGTGTCAGTGCCACTCGCAGATGGTTTAGTACCCTAATATGGAAGGTAGAAAACAGTAGATGGAAACCTATATGGGTGAGCATTGCTTCATAATGATACATAAAGTGTGAACCCTCTGTCCGGGTTGAACACACTCTTTCTTGACTCCCTAGAGCTTGAATTACAAATTTGTTGTCCCATAGCCTGTCCTTTGTGAGCTGAAGATAATCGTGCTCTTGGGTTACTTGCTCCGAGGTCTCTATGGAGGTTGGGGTCCCGATTACCTCCCAATCAACCTACTAATAGAGGCTAACACCCCGGGGAAAGACAAGTTCACAATGACTCGCATTGGGCACGTTTCGCCTTCCTAAATCCTATGTCATGGAAACACCCACAGAGGTCATACTCTAGTCAGAATCAAAAGAATATGAATATGATAGTTGTTCTAATTCTGATACGCATAAAATACACTAAGAGCAAGTGCACTCTATCGCCAAGTAATATAGGACTTTAGTCCCAGTTATCGATCCCACGAGAAATAAATGGTAATTACTAGATTCACAAAATTCTTTGTTATCCAGACAATCGAGAGTGTATGAAAAAGTTCAAGATAAAATCAAAATAAACAAATAAGAAAAAAATAATGAACGATAAAATAAGAATAGATAATCAATGAGAGAGAGACTAGGGCGTAAGGTTCACTTCAATCTAATTATTCAAATTTTCTTTCATTTATGATGTAAGGTAATTCTTTTGGCAATATTCTCTTACTTGCTATTGAATCCAATAGTCATAGATGAAATAATATTCTATTCCTAAATTAAATCGCCTATTTGGTCATTTAGTTGAATTAATTAGGAATGTATTAAGCTTCAATTCAAGAGATGAACTAACATACTTGTTAATTCCATTGGTAGAAAAAATTGATATTTGGTCGTTCACCAATCTAATCCTAGGTTTACCATATAGATCCACTCATTGAATGCGGATGGTCACTGGTCAAACAATGAATTAACACATGCTAAAAGTGATCAAGTTATGACAAGAATGCAAGCAATATGATAAACCCTAAAAGAAATTACCTTAATCAAATTAGAAATCAAATACAAATAATAAGGAAACCAAGATCCCCCATAGCCCTAGCTATGAGTTTAGCTGCTCATGTTCAATACAAACAAACTCATATCACAATACAAGCCCATAGAAAGAAAACCCAAAGAAAAGGGGAAACTAGAGGAAAAGAGAAACCAAAAGCCCTTTTACGGTGATTATGATCTTCAAGCTTTCAAGAATCAAATTCTCTCTTCAAAGTTGTCCTCCAAGGTCTGCTACTGCGAAACTACTCTCTCAGGATTAGGAATTTCTTGTGTTATATGCTCAATGTTTTCACTTTGTGTCTATATGTTGAATTTGACATAACTTCTCCTTTTAAAAGAAAATAATATGGTCTATTACGCAACCAGCGCCTAGGCGCTGGCTTCTAGGCGCTTGGGTTCTTAGCCACTTAAACTAGGATGCGCACTGTTACTTCTTACGTGCTCAGGTGCTAGAACACTGAAGTGCTGCTAGATATACTTTAGGCACTCAGGCGCTCCAACACCAGTGCTCAAGCACTGGTCACCTGATGAAATTTCCTCTTTTCCTTGCTTCTTTGCACATCCAGTCTTCTCCCCATACAATTACTTGACAAAAACACATAAAACACATAATAAAAACACAATTAAACAATACTAAAGATATAAAAAAACTTACAAACAAAGTTCAATAAAAAATAAAAAGAGCATGAAAAACCAAGGAATTGAACCATAAAAATATGACATGTTGACGGTTCATCAACTCCCCCACACTTGAGCTTTGCTTGTCCTCAAGCAAAGAATAGGAATCAACAACAAGATCAAACTCAACATCAAGAATCATGAATTAAGGAAAATTCCATAATTTAAAAATTTAAGTTCAGCAATCAAATCCAATCAAGCAAGATCATTTAGCACTTAAATAATTAGAGGCCTAAGTCTAACTTATAACTTTTCTCTTTACCAACCAATTGAGATCACTCATCTTTCCATCGCTCAAGTGTTTAAGGACAAAGAGATCACTCAAATTTCTCTTGAAAAATGCAATATCATAGGCTTGGTTATCAATCTCATTTCCACTTCCAAGTTCATATACAACACAAGAATAAAAAAGACTTTCTTTGGTTGTAACGAGGCCAAGGGTATAATGAAAGGTAAGAAAAAGATAAATAAGAGTAAAGAATGTTCATGGATAAATCAATACAAAGCAAAATCAGGCTGAAAAAATGATGAATAGAGCATACTGCACAAGAATATAACATATTCTCACTTTCAACCCAATATTCTCATTATTCTTCACCAATAATCTTTTTTTCTTTTTTCTTTTTTTCTATTTCTCTTTTTTAACCCTTGAAGACAAAAGCAACCTTTAATGACATTTCAATTAACACATAAGATGCCCCAAAGAATTCAACATGATTTTTTAATTGGGTATTCAAAGAAATCAATTTCAAGCTTAAATGGGGCAACTAAAAGATTATTTTATCAATGCAAATTTGAAAGTTAAGAAAGAATTAAGCCTAATTGCCTTAATCATGTTCAAGTATGTATGTAAATCATTAAAGTCTTAACAAGATATCAAAGCAAGTTCTAACGCACATCAATCAAGAGAAAACTCACTCCAGAAGAAAAATAAGATTTTGTTTATGAAAAATTCAATCATCAAGGCTCAAAACTCACTTTCTGGTTAGAGTTAATAAAGAGAGCAAAAATAAGCAGACATGGCTAATTTCCAACTAATATGCTAAATTTCATTTTACTTCATTGAATAAGATTGCTTCACACAAAATCAGCTCATGATAAATGGAATCCCCTTTAAAACATATCTCTATCAGCTTAAAAAAATCAAGAAATTGACACATAATTCTAACTTAATTATCAGCAATACTCAAGTGTTCATCAATTTTTTTTTACAAAAATTTTAAAAGTACCCCCCACACTTAAGATAAACATTGTCCTCAATGTGGAAAAAAAAAGAAATAAATGGGTAAAGAAAAGAACAACACAACTTGATGAACAGAAGCACAAGAAGAAGCAGACAAAGAATAAGCACAAGAGTCAGCCCTGCAGCAGAATCTGAAAAATCCCAAAACACATGAGTAGCATTTGAAAAAAAACGAAAATAACAAAACAAGAAATATCAAAAACAACTAAAATAAGATAAATAAAGAAAAAACACAGGTTGCCTCTTGTGAAGCGCTTGTTTAACGTCATTAGCTTGATATTACTTTTTTCAAATAAATCAAGGCAGTTTCTTAAAGCACCAAAAATATGATGACCTCTTCTCTTTTTCAAAGCAATGCCTCACGATCTGGCCATCTATCAAGAATGTCTGTAGGCTATCTTTCTTCACCTCTAGCACACCGTACGATAACACACGAACAACCTCATATGGTCCACACCCTTTTGACCAAAACTTACCAGGAAGAAGACGAAGACATGAGTTATCAACAAGAATTTTATCCCCAATCTTAAACTCACGTTGCTTGATACACATGTCATACCACATCTTTGGTCTCTTCTTGCAGAGCTTCACATTCTCCAAGTCAGTGACAGCCTTAGGCAAGGTCTTCTTTAGCATAGCAACAGTCACAGATTCCTATATATTTGAAGACACAGCACTACCCACAACATTAGTAGCATCTATACGATTACATGAATCAAAGGAACTAGGATTTTTAACAGAATTAAAAACATTAAACACTACTTCCTCATCATTTAATCGCAAGGTCAACTTCCCTTCATAGACATCAATCAGTGCTTTTCCAGTGGCAAGGAATGGAATTCCAAGTATGATTGGGATCTCATTGTCCTCCTCTATATCCAACACAATGAAATCAATTGGAAAAATAAATTTATTCACTTTTACCAAAACATCTTCCAATACACCATGAGAGTGATTGATCTATTGGCCAACTGTAATGAAATATTAGTGGGCTTGGATTCCTGCATACCTAATTTCTTAAACACAAAAAAAGCATCAAATTTATACTGGTTCCTAAATCGCATAATGCTTTGTCAAAATAAGAATTACCAATAGAGCAAGGAATAGTAAAACTCTCTGGATCTTTCAATTTTGGTGGTAGCTTCTTCAAGAGAATAGCGAAACACTCCTCATTAAGACATATCGTCTCAAATTCCTTAAGCTTACATTTGTTTGAAAGTATCTCCTTTAAGAACTTTGTATATTTTAGTATTTGGGAGATAGCTTCTACAAACGGAATGTTAATTTGTAATTTCTTGATCATCTCCAAGAATTTCGCAAACTGCTTGTCTTGTGGAGTGTTCTTGAGTCTCTGAGGGAATGGAATGGATGACTTCTGTGGCTCACGTACTTGTACCATGGAGGGTGCTTGACTTCCCTTCTTCTTTTCTTCAATGACTAACTTATCAATAGTATCTTCATTTTCTTGAATTTGCTCCTCTTTGTTCTTGGAAAGATCCTCATGCTCCTTACTACTTCTCAAGGTAACTGCCTTCACATGTTCCTTCGGATTAGGCTTGGTAGTACTAGGCAAAGACCTTGGTGCCCTTTCTGACATCAAAGTGGCCAACTGACTGATCTGAGTCTCCATACTCTTCATTCTGACTTTTGAATTCTGCATGTACTTCATCACAAGATCTTCAAAATTTTGCTTCTCTGCAAATGCTTGGAAACCTAGAGGTGGTTACGGAGCTCTCTGTTGATTCTGCTGATAGCCCTGTTGATTTCTCCATTTGAAATTAGGGTCATCCCTCCAACCAGGATTGTACGTATTTGAATATGAATTATACTATTGCCGGTTGGAATTACCAACAAAATTTACTCCTTCAAGCTCGGGGGCAAATGGATTACCAACTTGATAGTTTGCACTTGTATGACCATGTTCGCCACATGTTTCACAAATGATTGGTGGGGCTGCACTATTTGTTACCATCAAAATCTCCATCTTCTTTGTCAAAGCTTCCAATTGACTCAGAATGGCTGTAGAAGAATCAATAACATGCACACCTACTTATTTCTAGGAACCTGACGCTCATTTTGCCATTGATAACTGTTCGGTGCCATTTCTTCAATTAATGCTTGGTTCTTAATAAGTGTTTTCCTCCAAATTGTACCTCCCGTAGCAGCATCAATGAGTGAACAGTTTGCAGGTGACAACCATTGTAAAAAGTCTATACCTACTTCCATACAGAAAATCCATTATGTGAATATCTCCTCAACAACTCTTGAAAGTGCTCCCAAGCTTCATAAAGAATGTCTATGTCAAACTGCACAAAAGAAGATATGTCATTCCTTAACTTAGTAGATTTAGAAGGAGGAAAATACTTAGTCAGAAATTATTGTGTCAACTGATCCCATGTAGTGATGGAACCCCTTGGTAGTGACGTTAATCATTTACTCGCTCTGTCCCTAAGGGAGAAAGGAAAGAGTCGCAATTGGATTGCATCATCTGTCACCCTATTGTACTTTATAGTATCACACAACTACAAGAACCTAGCTAAATGTTGATTTGGATCATCCAAAGGCAATCCACCAAACTGAACAGAATTCTGAATTATGCAGATCAATGCTGGTTTAATCTCAAAATTATTAGCTGTCACAATTAGTTTTATAATACTCCATCCATACCCTTCAGCAGTAGGCATGGAGTACTTAAGCATGGTCTGTTTTGCTGGGGTAGCTTTTTCTTCACGGTTTGCCTCAACTATTGATTGTCTCTCCATCTTGTTTATATCTTCTGTCACAGCTGTAATAAAAGATTGCTTCCTTAACCTGCAAGCTATTTTTTCAATTTTTGAATCAAATGTCAAATCATGAAACTGAGATCGAGTAAGCATAAACAAAAATAAAAAAAATGAAGTGACAAATTAACTACAAATAAAAATAAAATAAAATAAAAATAAAATAAGGAATAAAATAAAAAAAGGGCGTCTAAATTAAGTAGAGCTTTTCGCTTCTAATATTGCCAAGCTTATTCCCCAGCAACGGCGCCAAAAACTTGATATTCATAAAATACACTAAGAGCAAGTGCACCATATCACCAAGTAATATAGGACTTGAGTATCAATTATCAATCCCACGAGGAATAAATGGTAATTACTAGATTCGTAAAACCCTTCGTTATCCAGACAATCGAAAGTGTACGAAGAAATTTAAAACAAATAAAGAAAAAACAATGAATAATCAAACAAGAATAGATAATCAATGAGAGAGAGAGACAAGGGCGCAAGGTTCACTTGAATCTAATTATTCAGATTTTATTTCATTTAAGTTGTAAGGTAATTCTTTTGGCAATATTCTCTTACTTACTATTGAATCCCAATGGTCATAGATGAAACAATATTCTATTTCTAAATTAAATCACCTATTTGGTCATTTAGTTGAATTAATTAGGAATGCATTAAGTTTCAATTTAAGAGATGAACTAACATACCTGTCAATTCCATTAGTAGGAAAAATTGATGTTTGGTCATTCACTAATCTAATCCTAGGCTTACCATATAGATCCACTCATTGAATGCGGATGGTCATCGGTCAAATAATGAATTAACACATGTCAAAAGTGATCAAGTCATGACAAGAATGCAAGCATTATGATAGACCCTAAAAGAAATTACATTAATCAAATTAAAAATCAAACCTAAATAATTAAGAAAACAAGATCCCCTATAGCCCTAGCTATGAGTTTAGCTACTCATTTTCAATACAAACAAACTCATATCACAATACAAACCCATGGAAAAAGAACCCAAACAAATGGGGAAACTAGTGGGAAAGAGAAATCAAAACCCCTTTTATAATGATTATGATCGTTAAGCCTTCAAGAATTAAATCTTCCATTCGAAGCCGTCTTCCAAGGTCTGCTGCCGTGAAACTACTATGTCAGGATTAGGAATTTCCTATGTTGTGTGCTCAATGTCTGCAATCTGTGTCTGTGTGTTGCATTTGGCATAACCTCTTATTTTTAAAGAAAATCACGTGGTCTGTTACGCAACCAGCACCAAAGCGCTAGCTTCTGGGCGCTTGGGCGCTCAGCCACTTAAACCAGGACGAGCGTTGGGACACTAAAGTTACGCTACTAGATACGCTTTGGGCGCTCAGGCGCTCCAACACCAGCGCTCAAGCGCTGGTCACTTGCTGAAATTTCCTCTTTTCCTTGCTTCTTTGCACGTCTAGTCTTCTTCCCATACAATTACCTGACAAAAACACATAAAACACATAATAAAAACATAAGTAAACAATACTAAAGATATAACAAAACTTACGAACAAAGTTCAATAAAAAAAACATGAAAAACAAGGGAATGGAACTATAAAAATATGACATGTTGACGGTTCATCAAATTCCTCAATGATTTTGGAAAGCGGACGAGACGATCCAAGCCGTACTGTCCTTCTGACATCCTCCGCTTTTTGAATCATTTCCTGGATGTATATCTCGGACAACAACCTCTACCTCCTAACAGGGTTGTCTCACTGTTGGGAGTCCCTCTATCGGCCACCCTACGATAGAGATGGTTGCACTGATAGGATCTCTAGGGAACTCCCCTCCTCTTTGTCACTGTCAACTTCCCTTAACCTCACTGTGGCAATAGTTAAAATTGGCAAAAAAAAAAGAAGAAAAATAGGGCAACATTGGATAATACATGGTTATCAAAGGAAGAAAAAGGGTTTGGAAGTGGTAGAAAACCGCTGCAAACCGCTACAAAATTCGTTGAAAATTGCCGCAGGTCACAGGAGAGTCAGGGAGAAAAGGAAAAAGAAGAAAAAGTGGGAAGGAACCACCCCCACTGCTATTTATAGGGACATGGTATCATCCCAACTGCCACCACTAAGAAGGGTATTTTAGTCCATTCACCTTTATTCAAAATAATGGCAATGATGGCAATGTGAAGACCTAATAGTGGCTACCATCCAGTAGTTGTCGTGTGTCTCTAAGAAACTGACACAACAGATGAAAAGACTTCAGATAGAGATGAAAAGTCACCTATAGTTCAAAGCAAAGTCTTATTGGATCCTAACCTAAGCAAGGCATGGGGGCATCACAGTTTGAATCACAGACTACAGGCGATAAGGTTCCAAACTTATTCCACACCTCATAGTGGACCGCGGCCAAACACCCCAATATAGGGGGCAATTGCACAACAAACATGACATGTCATATCACGGACTCAGGCTACCCAATTACGGCATTGCGAGATCTAGCATTCATGTCATAAAACGGATTCCTTTACTCGAAATATGCTATTGCTACTATTGGCCTTAGATATCTTGACACTCGTCGCATCTGAGCACTAAGTTAGGGACAACTGTTTTAGACCGCACTCCAAGATAGTCCAACAAGGAGCAACTTGACTTATCTAAGACGGATATCGGCCCTCAACATGCGCAATCTAAAGCAATAACAACTCTCAACATATTGGGAGGTAATCTCTCTAACAAACCCTCCATTTATAAGGATCACCATTAATGGTAGTTATTATTCATTAATACCCATTTCAAACATGATTCTCCCTATTATTTTGCTACCTCTTAAGCAAAACACTCTTATAAATACTGGACTAAGCTACCAAGGTATGGATTTGAACCTCTAGACACTACCCACCTTGTGCCTAGTTTAACTTAAACGTCAAAGTGCATTTTGAAAGTACATCACCATTGTTGCCACTATACCATGGATGAAACCACCACTCTCAGCCACTCACAGGTGTTTTCAGGTGAGCCTCTGAAATCCGTTCAAAATACTACAAAAAAAATATATAATCTTTCAAATTGAATTCAACATAACAAATATAAGCTTCCAAACTCCAAATTGGTAATGGGAAAAAGGAATAGTCAAATGAGTTGGGTAATAAATTGGGTTGACTTGGCCTACCTAGGTTATTTAGCAGCATTAAAAAAAAGATGTTAAAAAAACAGACCATGGGTCATAGGTTAAATGGGTTGGTCCAAAAATAGATTAATTTAAACGGACACATTTTTTAGGCACAACTCACCTAATTTTAACGAATAAAATGAGTTAGGGTGGGAATTAAAGTCCACACATTTGAGACTTCAGAATTTTACAATTGAACGAATTGTAATTCATAATATTATTTGAAAGTTTCAATTATTTTATTTAAATAACAAATAAGTTGCTTTTATTTAAAAAAATTAGTAATTTTTTATTAGCAAAATATTTTTTAAAAATGAGTTTATTTTTAAAATGAGTAAGTAAGATAATATCCACTCATGATTTAATAAAGTGTATCATGATCGCAACCTATTAAATGATTTAAGAGTAAATATATTCTTAATTTCTCACTTTAAATACAAACTCACTTTAAATGAGCCTTATCACTTTTATTAAATATAGTATCTCTCTTTATTAAATGAGACTTCATTATTCACTTTTTTCATTAAATAGTTAAATTTAAATTAAAGATTGATATATTCAAAATAAGAAGTTTTATATGGAAAATAATTTTTTTAAATTTTTAATACATTAAATACTCTACTTTTCATAAAAAATTTATTATTTTAATTTTTTAACAAGTGTCCTTAAGACATTTTTTAACAAAATCCTTTATTAATGCCTTTAAATTAAAGTTGTTTTAGTTAAAAAGAATCTAAGTAATTCAAAAGCAAAAGATAGAAATTCTTAATGAACATACTTCTTCTAAAAATAAATGGGAGAAGTTAACTATCCTTGTATAATTAAATCTGTTTTGAAGGCCCGATCTTTTTTCTTTTTCTTTTGTTATTACTTTTTAAATTTTTTAATAAGTCTCATTTATTAAGAAATTTAAAATAAAAATTTTTACATAAAAAGTATACAATTATAATATTTTTATCATAAATAATATATATATTTATTTTTATACTTTATCTAATATTATTTATCATACTTATTCTTTTTATTATTTTTTTCTCTTAATCATATGCCTTTAAAAAATGTATATAATATTTACATCTCTAAAAAGATGTATGATCATCTTTTTCAAAAGATAACTTCTTCCGTTCTTAATGTAGTGAATACTTTATACTTTATTTATACTTTATTAACTTTCTATTTCAAAACCCTTATTTCTTTTTATATATTTTTTAATATACGATCCTTTCTTTATATGTGTTGGAGAATTTTCTAATTCATTGTAGTCCATATTCATGGAGGACAATACCAATTACAGTCACCCACTACTCACACCGCTACACCACCAAAACGACCGCCACACCCACTCACCAGACACCGCAGTATTCACCACCGATTCTGATGACATCCCTCCGATCACTGGCGCCGGAGACTTTACCAGAGAGTTCCTCGTCGAGTCCAAGAAGCTCTGGTACCTCGCCGGCCCTGCCATGTTCACCTCCATCTGCCAGTACTCCCTCGGTGCCGTCACTCAGGTCTTCTCCGGCCAAGTCGGCACCCTCGAACTCGCCGCCGTCTCCATCGAAAACTCCGTCATCGCTGGCTTCTGCTTAGGCGTCACGGTAAGCTCACCACACACTTAGAAATGAAATCTTTTTAGTTTAATATTGGTTACTCCAACACTATCCTCTACTTATTTTTTATCCTTTTTTTTTAATACTTAAATTTTAATAAATGTTCTAAATTTAATTAGATGATCCTATTCTTTTATTTTTAATTTTTATTTGATAAAATTTAAGTAAGAACACAAAGAATGGAACAGGAAAGAGGATAGTGATCATCATCCATTAATGACATTTTTAGAATGTTGAAATTCATTAATTTGGTTGATTTTTGATTGGTTTCGCAACGCAGCTTGGGATGGGAAGCGCGTTGGAAACGCTATGTGGGCAAGCTTATGGAGCAGGACAACTTGAGATGCTAGGGATATACATGCAGAGATCATGGGTGATTCTCAACACCACTGCTCTTTTTCTCACTCTTCTCTACGTCTTCGCGAAGCCGATTCTGAAGCTGATAGGGCAAACGGCGGCGATATCGGACGCGGCGGGGGTGTTCGCCGTGTGGATGATTCCGCAGTTGTTCGCGTACGCGATGAACTTCCCCATCCAGAAGTTCTTGCAGGCGCAGAGCAAGATCATGGTGATGGCGTGGATAGCCGCGGCGGCGCTGCTACTGCACACGTTGTTCAGCTGGTTGCTGATGCTGGAGCTGGGTTGGGGACTGGTGGGTGCTGCGGTGGTGCTGAACTCATCGTGGTGGTTCGTAGTGGTGGCTCAGGTTGTGTATATCTTGAGTGGGACGTGTGGTGAAGCTTGGACTGGATTCTCCTTCAAAGCCTTTCAGAACCTATGGGGATTTGTTCGTCTCTCACTTGCCTCTGCTGTTATGCTCTGGTCTGTCATAATTTTGTTTACCACGCTCACTTCTTACTACTGATCACTTTACTTTCTTTTTCACTGGGATTCTGTTAGTCTACATAACATAGTATATTAATTCTTAGGTGCTTCATGATTAAAAGATTTCTCGTAGTTTACACTATAAGAAGCATAATATAGAACTTGAACTGAGAATAATGTTTGTATTTATTATAGAAAAACTATGTTCTTACATCATTTTTTCATAATCACTAATTTTCACACTATTTTTGAATAATACTAATTTTTATATTTTTTTTGAATGGTTATGAGAGATAAAGTAATAAAAAAAATAATATGATTAATTGTATAAGATAATAATGTAAAAAGTGATATAAAAAAATATAATAAAAAAATTATAATTGTTTATTATATCACTAAAGTTGGTAAGTTCAATTAAACTATATTTTAATACGTTTCATAATAATCTTTAAATATATTTAACAAAATAAATTTTAAATATATATTATTAAATTAATAATTTCACTTTTTTTTTATCTAAACAAAGAAATTATTTTTATACATATAAAACTCAATCTCTAATGCATACAAAAAGGAAAATGCTCATCATACATTTTTTTTTTTAGAGTGTATGTACTATTAACATTATTTTTAAGAATGTCTAGTAAAAAAAAAAAAAAATAATATAAAAAATAAATATAATAAATAATATTAAAAAATATAAAAAAAAATATATATACTTTTAATAGTAAGAATATCATATAAACACACACAACATATATATATATATATAGAGAAAGAGTAACATTTATTTAAAAAAGCATTTTATAGTACATTAGTCATTTAAAAAATATATAACTTAATTAAAAATTTGCTTTGCCCTTTCACGTGTACAATCTTTGTGTTTATAATTTTTTTTAACCAAAAGAGTTTATTTTTGCTTCAAAATGTTGTGCAGCCTGGAAGTGTGGTATTTTATGGCTCTGATTCTCTTCGCTGGATATCTCAAGAACGCAGAAGTTTCAGTCGATGCCTTGTCTATCTGGTGAGTGGTAACTGATATATCTTGGTGAATGGTGAGACCCCGCTAACCATTCACAACATTTTACACCACCGGTTTCATTATATACCCATTATTTAAATAGCAAATAATCATGCTTTTCAATATTTTATCAATTAATAATAACATATAATTTAAATTTATTGACCGTTAAAAGTTTTATATCATCAGTGAAATTAAAAATGTTTATTTTAAGTGAAAAATGTTAGTTATAATATCAATATAACAATAGATAATTAAATGACAATGTTAAAATATTTTACAATAATAATTAAATTAAAATTAAACTTCTAATAATACCTAGTAAAAATTCATATTACGTTGAATGAATACATCCAATGCAACTGTCATTTTAATGACTTTACAGTTGGAATCACCATAAATGACACTAAAAAAGTTAGTAAAACAAATTAATTCTGTTTGAATGTTTCTTAAATACATATATTATTTTCTCCGTTGTTTTTTATTTGTATTTTAAATTTTTTTATAAGAATTAAAGATATTATTAAATAATTTTAAATTAAGTGAAATATAAATTATTATGATTAAATTATTTTTTTATTTTTAAATAAAATTATTAAAATTAATTAATATGTATAATTATTAAATTTGATAGAGACAATAAAAAATAAGATAAAATTAAAAAAATTAATATACCTTTAAAATTATCAAATGATAAATAAATTAAAATAAAATAATTTTTAAAAAAGATACAAATAAAAAGAAACAGAAAGAGTATATAAAATAGGGAACGATAGCTACATTTTTTTGTTGTTGGTACAACTGTTAGCAACATCTCTTAAAAGTAAAGTTTCACGTACATAGTTAACTTTTTAACTTTTCACTCTCTTTTTCAATGCAATATATTAAACTAGCCCGATACTATTCTCCGGGGAAGTGTTAAATTATTCGCTCATTATTTTTTCCACTTAAAAATATTAACTCCTCATTATTTTTTAAATAATAAGTATTATTAGGTTTAAGAGTCTAAATTTTTTTATAAAAAATAAAGTATTTAATATATTTTAAAAAATTATTTTTTATGTAATATTTTTTATTTAAATATTTTTTTATCATGTATCTTTAAGACATTTATTATCAAAATTATTATTTTTGTTTTCTGAAAATCTATCCATTATTAGTTTATAGTTTATACGTATATATCTTTTTAAGGAAGAAAAATTATATGTATCAGATTAAAAAATTATGATATTTTTATCATTAATAATATATATTTTTTATATTTTTTAATATTATTTACCATACATTTTTATATTTTTTTCATTTAATCAATATTTTAAAAAAATGTAAAATAATCTTTATGCTAAAAGAAATTATACATAACATTCTTTCGGCGTCACTGATCTGGATGCTGTAGACCCCACCCTGACTGCGCAGCACCTGTCCAATTTATTTTTATTGGTACAACACCTGTCCAAATTTTCAATCAAGAGAAAAGACGAACTAGGGTTTCGTGTCTTGGTGGCAGAGTATATATATACGAATTTTTGTTAATAAGTGTTATAAAAGTATTTATTAATAAAATTAAAATAAAAAATTTGGATAAAAATGAAATATTTAATACATTAAAAATTTTACTATTTTATCTTATATTCATTAAAAATAATTTATTTTAATTTACTTAATAAATATTCTAACAAAACTCCATATATAGTATAGGTTTTGAATTATTTAATTTGTATCGAGATATGTGTTTTGATTGAAAAAACCAAAAGAGAAAAACTTGACAAAAGAGAAAAAGAAAAGAAAACTTTAACACTGCTGTTGCTCGTCCCTATTATAAATCAACAATTTATCAATCACACAAGTCAACCCAAAAGCGTTTCAAGATCTGGATCCAATCGGAAAGTTCCAAACTTTTTCGATCGAGAAATTATTGTGTGCATTTGATATACATTAATACACGTATTAATATAATCAATAATTGATAATTAATATAACATAAATATTTATGTATCACAAAAATTTTGTAATTATTTAATGTTAATCAATCTAATATACATAATTTTGTGTAAGTGTAGAAAAAAGGTTTCACTTTAGCCAGTGGTATTCTCTATTTTGGTTGCCTTAGCCTAGTCCCACTTCAGAATGAGATTAAGGAAGGATTAGGTTAGAGTTAGGGTAAAGGCCCACTAGTAATGGGTTTTTTTAATTTTAAATTAATATAAATATTAATTAAAAGTGAAATGATTAAAAAGAATAAAAATGATTAATATATATACATATAATTAAGGATATTTATTTCTATGAATTGATAGGGATGTAGACTCGTGAGACAGGAGATATGATTTTCGTTTCTGAATTAACTTTGGGAGGATTTTCACCCAATCCCCATTCTTGTGGAGAAAAATCTCCAAAGTCGGGTATCCAAATGTAGTTCCGCTGGAGATCTTCAAATGTATTTTTTTGCTATCCCTACTGCAAATAGCAGATTAGTAATTACCCTCATTAAAGAATACCTCTCATCATGGGAAACCGACATCTTACATATTTTTTTTCATATATATAAAAACATCTTACATACTTTTAGTACCCGTAAATCAATCATTTTAGTATAAGAAAATGATAGTTTAATATCATTTTGTTTTGCATTATTTTTTTATACCAAGATTTTTACATGAATTTATTTTTATGCAACAGGCACATATAATTTTTTATGTAGAGTGGTATTAAAATAATATAAATAAAAAAGGAAAGAATTAATTAACATTGGTGTAAGATTTTACAATTTTAGTGATAAGAATTTCATTTAATTAGAAGCAAACAAGTCCAGCAGATTACAAATTTGGCTACGTGCATCTTCTATCTAAACAGTGTACTGTATATTCTTACACTGTCTAAGGATCGCAAAAATCCTCATTGTTAGGGAATTTATGCGGGAATCATCTCGAATGAGATTTAGTGTATGTTTGGATTGCAGTTGATCAATTCAAAAGTACATTGGGAGTCTCTGAAGGGTGTGAAATCATGTTTGGTGGTTTTTTTTTTTTTCAGTTGACTTCAACGAAAAATATTTTTAAAAATATGTTAGAGTGAAAGTAAGAATTTTTTATTTTTTCATTAGGTAAAAGTTTGTTCGAGAGTATTTTCTCTTTCAATCTTACTTTAAAAATAATTTTAATTTTTTATTGAAATAACATTTATTTTGTTAAACTCACTTTTGAGATAAAAGTTCTCAAACGTAAATCACGTTACTATAAATTTACTTTCAACTAAACTTAAGTTTGTAAACACACTTTCAATCAAGTTTAAGTTTATCAACTGTAATCCAAACACACACTTAGAATGCAAATTTTTTCTTTCCATGTGAATGAAGATGGAGAGAAATTTTTCTGTAGTATATTCTGGGATGGAAATGGGAAACATACTTCTCGTCTCTTATTCTTATTAAATTATTAAAATATTTTTTATAATATATATATATATAAATAAATATATTTATTTTAATAATTTTATTTTTTATTAAATTTTATATTTATTTAAAATTAAAAATATTAAAATAATTTATTTTATTTTTCTTATCTTTTCAATTTTTTTTTTGATATTAGGAGAAATTCCTGCCAGTATCTACGAGGATTTAAAAAATGGAGATAAGAAAAAAAAATTCCGTGATGGAGAACGAGAGATCATGAGCGGGGAGATAATTAGAGTGCATGGATGGAGAGGGGGAAGGTACTCCCGTCTGAGCCCGCGCGGGTGCCATGTCTAACAATATCCAAAATATTGCAAAAATCACCACACAATATCTTAAGGGAGAAAACTGACGTCATAACTTTCCCCCAAACAAATAACAAATCTTGTTTTGTGCTTTGACTCTGCCCAACGTGCAACCAAATTCAGCTTACTTTTTTTCTTTTTTACCTCATTTTCTGATAATAATCATATTGAATTTGCAGCATGAACATATTGGGGTGGACCGTCATGGTATCCTTTGGAATGAATGCAGCCGTAAGGTTTGTTTTTGTTACTCGCACCTTCATTTGAAAATGTTTCAGAGTGGGATTGATTTAACTTAATTTGAGCACAATTTATGCAGTGTGAGAGTGTCAAATGAATTGGGGGCATGTCACCCAAGAACGGCAAAATTTTCACTAGTGGTTGCTGTGATTACTTCGTTTCTAATCGGTCTCTTGCTCTCACTAATTCTGATCGTCTTCCGTGAGCAGTACCCTTCCTTGTTTTCCAATGACTCAGAAGTGAAAGAACTAGTTATGGACCTCACACCCATGTTGGCCTTGTGCATTGTCATCAACAACGTGCAGCCTGTTCTTTCAGGGGTTGCCATTGGGGCAGGATGGCAGACTGCTGTTGCTTATGTAAATGTTGCTTGTTACTACCTATTCGGTGTTCCTCTGGGCCTTATATTGGGGTACAAGCTTGACTTTGGTGTTAAGGTCAGCCATTCTCTTCTGCGTACATTAGAAATTAACATACACTAGAAAACAGGCAACATTGGCACTTGACAAAATTCATATATTGAGCTCTAATCTTTAGAAGCGTTTGCATTGTGGCCTATTCAGAGTTATTGTGAAAAAAATCAAATAGAGGAACCAAGAAAATTTCATTCTTGGATCTATATACAGTGATAATTGATGGATTAATAATTTTTTATGATCGATGGATGATTTTCAGGGGATCTGGTCTGGAATGCTGTCAGGGACCGTCGTACAAACTTGTGTTCTATTCTTCATGGTCTATAAAACAGACTGGAATAAAGAGGTAAGATTTTTTGTAGTGTATATGTATTGCTTGCAAAAGCAAGCCAATTTGGTGATATGATTAAGGGTGTTTGTTATAAATCCAGTAAAGATGTTTATAACAGCCTAATTTTGTGTGTAAATGGCAGGCCTCCCTTGCGGAAGATAGGATAAAGAAGTGGGGTGGGCATAATGATTCAAAAATGAACGATATTGGGAAGAATGATCAAGAAAAATGAAATTGCTGCAAGAAACCTATTTATTTTCAACTGAATAAGAGATTGTGGAGTCTTTTATTCCGAAAGGTTCATTTTTTCTCAGTTTAATCAGTCACTGTTTTTTGTTTTTCGTTCAAGCCCCGATATTAATGTTTACAGCATCTATTTACCTGACAGGAAACTAAGGATAATTTTGGTGTACATGATAGAATAGTATAAGATAAGATGATAGGATAGTATAAAGTATAATAGTATAATTAATAGGATAAGATACAATTCTATCTTTTGTTTGATAACAAAAGGATAAATTAATTGATTGTATAATATTTTTTCTTGAAGACCAAAATATCATTTAACATAAAAGTTAAAATAATTAAAAAATAATAATAAAAAATTCTTATGTAACTCTGAATCAAACACAAACAACAACGGTATGGTGGTGGTGGTGATGAGAGTGGTGGTAGTGGTAGTGGCGGTTGGTGGCGACGCGGTAGTGATGGTGGTGATGGTGGTGGTGGTGGTGGCGGTGGCGCGTGGTAGTGGTGGTGGTGGTGGTGGTGGCGGGGCGGTGGTGGCGGGCGGTGGCTGGCGGCGGGCGGCGGCGGTGGCGAGTGGCGGTGATTGGTGGAAGCGGTGGCGGTAGTGGGGCATGGTGGTGAGGGCGGGCGCGGCGATGGTGATAGTGGTGGGGGTTGTGGTGATGGTGGTGGTGGTGGATTAAGGAAGAGGAGTAATAAAAATAAAGTTGATGATAAGATTGAATAGAAATCCTATCACGTAATATATCAAATATAAGAAGATGGGATAGAGTTATCGACTTAGAATAGGATAAAATGACTTACCTAATTTCATTATATTATCAGTTGAATGCACCAAACATTGAATAAGACTTGATAGTATTAGCTTATACTATCATGTATTCTTTATATGATGCACCAAATGTAGCCTAAAGTAGTTCAACCTGATCGAGCACTGGAAAAGAAATAGTATATTAAATAAGTTAATAAAAAAATATTCCATCAATATTCTTGATTTATATAGAAAAATTGTCTATCATCGTGTGTTAGTTCCATTGGAAGGAAAATGAGTCCCTTAAGAATGTAGTCATATCTTTAATATTAAGATTTATGTGTATAAAAATAAAAATAATACTATTGAGAGAAATTCTTACTTAAGTGACTAACTGTATCATAAGAGATTAATTTTTTATTTATTAAATGAGAGATAATTTAAAAAATAAAAATAAAATAGTAAAATTGTCTTGTGAGACATTTAATAACATCATTAAATATATGTTTACTTTTTAAAAGTAATGAAATAGTGAAATTTAAAAGTAAAATAAAGTGTGTCAATAAAAAACATTAATCATGTAACAGTTATAAATCTTCTTAAATTATCTTCAAAAGTAAGAATCTATTTTAAATATAAATATTAAATATTAAATAGCCACTATGTTCTTTTTTAATGAAAAGAATAGAAAAAAAATTATAGTTTTAATGTTGCTAAGAAAAAAAAAACTTAATTAAGTAATAGTGATAACAAAAATAATCAAATTGCATTGTGAAAATTAAATTTTTTAATTAAAATAATAAATATTACTTTTTTTAAAATGAAATAATGAAATTAAAAAGACAACAATATTAGGTGTAAATGTTGGTAGGAAAAAATAATCTAGTAGACATGATAAGAAACAGTAAAGTTCTTATTAAAAAATGACAACAATATTGGAGTATAATATTGGTAAAAAAAATCAAATCATGATAATAGTATATAATAAAATTATCTTGACAAATAAAAAATTATTTTTAATAAAAATAATAAATATTAAATAATCCGTGCGTTAGATTACTAGTAATAAAGAAAGGAATGTGAATAGGGAAAAGAAAATATTATGATATAATTATTTTTGTCTGTGTATTAATAAATTTTTTATAAAAATGATAAAATCAGATACATAAATTAATAATTTGACTATTGAATTGGTATTTGTATTACTAATTATATAATGAACATAACTTATATCAATTTTTTGTATTTTTTTATTTAGTTCTCAAATTAAATAATGACATATTAATTTTTTTAACTCAGTAATACACACTTAACATTATTAAATAGTAGTTAGTTAAAAAAAAATCACATTCATTATATCTTTAATTTTATTTGATTTGAGAACTAAATAGAAATAATATAAGAACTTAAATTAAATTTTATCTTTATATAATTACATTTTGACCTGTATTTCTTTTTTTTTTATACAGGAAAAAATTGAATTGAATACCTTTTTTGACGGCCTTTTTTTTTCCTATTAGTTAAATGAACTTTTTTTGACTATTAATTTGAATGATTAAATAAATATACTTAACAAGACTTTTCAAAAAATGTTTTAAATTATTTAAAAATGATAATATTTTATATTATTAAAAATTTTGAAATTCACAAGATTTTAAATTGGTTTTAATTGAATAATTAGTCAAAACGAAAAGTTAAAAGTATGATTTTTTTTCATCCGCACTTGAAAAGTTGGCGTTAAAATTAAAATTTAATATATTTAAGGTGAGAAATTAAAAATGTTAGTAAAACAACTAGTATTTTGAGCACTTCCCGTGATCACTGTTATATATATTTATTTTAAATTTTAATGTCACGTTGGATGCGTGAAATAGTAATTTTATTCCATGTTTTACTTTATAGAATAAGTATTTCGATATTTGTTATTAATATATTTTCATTGGGTGTACTAATGTTTGTTATTGTAAGCGAAATAAGCGTGACATTGGTTATTCTATATTCCATGGAATAAGATTTTATTTTATTTTATAGAATGATAATTGCTGTTTTGGATCGAGAATTGGCTCCTACGTACTTTGGGAGCAACTCGGTAAATGTAAGCATCCCAGTTGTCCACACTACGAAGCACGACTTGAGTTAGCGTCACTTTACCAATAACAATTATATAATCAGGACACAATTACTCTTAACAAATCTCATATAAATAATGTTTAACAACTAAGTAACATTCCTTTATAAATACAAGACTAAATCACTCAGGTATGAATTTGAACCTGAACGCTCTCTCCTAGTGCATAGCATAATTTGAGCGTCGAAATATCTTTTGTAAGTATACCACCTCTCTACTCTGCCGCTTTGGCCACTACACCAAAGAGGAAAATAACACTATCAACTCACCAAAAATCCCTTTAAGTAAACTCATCTGACCCATTCAAAACATTGGCACTGTTTGTGAAAACGATAAACTCTTATTCCTACCACCATTACCATGATAAACACGAGACACTAGCCTGCTAGCACAGAACCCACCTGCCACTAGCCAACACTATGCCTCTGTTGGACACTGTTGTGTGTTTGACACTATTCGAAAACAACCAGCGATGGCTAATCTTGGATCTAGGCGGGATGAGGAGGAGGCATCTCTCTCCAACGAGAGCCCTTCTCTTCCCTCGTCACAGATTCTAGCTATACAAAAGTTAGGTTCTTGAGCAGCACCCTCAAGAGTGACCAGAAAGCGAATCCCGACATTGTAGCACTTAGGGGTACGTGAGGAGGATCTCACCTCATAGTAACAAGAGTCCATGCCTCGTGAACTATCTCGATATGGAATGGCAGACTTTATCCGTTGTCAAGATGAGAGATTATAGGAACAAAATAAATCTCTAGCAGAGTTGGAGAGATCCATCCATGTAGAATGAAAGGACGAGACCCGACCTCTGAGAAGGGAACATGATCAACGCAAGGATTTAATGCGTTCCGGTAATTGAGAAGCTGAAAGTTCAAGGGCAACAAAACCCAATAGGCAGGGGAACCTCGCTCAGCAAGGACAACCTTTCTCGGATGAACTAATGGCATTTGAGATCCCTAGGAGGTTCAAGTATCCAACGAACATTGAGACATGCAGCGGTACGAAGGACCCCCAAGAGTACCTAGACATTTATGTTTCATCCAGATGTTTGCTGGAGGGAATGATCTTCTCTTGTGCTATGCCTTTCCACTTTCTCTTCGAAAAGGGCGCCCAAAGAAGGTTCACTACCCTCCCTCCGAGATCCGTTGTAGACTGAGATGACTTGTTCTAAAGATTTTTGCTGAATTTCACCACCAAAAAGTGTAACTGAAATTTATTTCATGTCTAGCCCACTTTAAGCAAGGGAAAGAGGAGTCCTTTCGGGATTATATTTCCAGATTTAACATTAAGTCCCTAAACATCAAGGATTGGGACTAGAGATTGGCCCTGCACTACATTTGGAAGGGGCTCTGCCAAGGCCCACTTTTTCACTCCCTCACGAAGAAGGAGGCCCTCACAATGGATGAATTCAAAGAAAGGGAACAAAAATACATCAATGAAGAGGACACTATCAAAGCCATGAAGAACATGGAAAAAAGTGAGGATACACGACCGAAGCTGCCCAGACCCCCTCACAACCACGAAGCTCAAAGCTACCACCAAAAGGGGAGATATCTAGATTACACACCACTCAATGCTCCTCAAGCTCAGATCTTTCAAGAGGTAATGAACATCGAGTTCCTAGATGTTCCCAAACCTCCCCCACTTAAGAGCATGCACAGAAAGAAAAGTTCAAGCATTATAAATCCCACAATGGCTACGGAAACAACATAGAGGATTGTGTCTTCCTCCAAGATGCGATTGAATCTCTTATCCGAGATAGTCGTTTGGGATGTTATGTTTTCCAATCTTGGAACGAGAATCAGGACAGATCCTGGAATTATTGGGAAAAGAGTTACATTCCAAGAAAGAGTCCTTCCCCTATTAGAGAAAGAGGTCTCCGTCAAGAAATGAGCGTCAAAAGGAAGACTCACCATGGGACAACAAAAAAATCCAGGAGCATAGAACCTCTTAGAATCCCTCTCCCTAGAATGATGACCACCGTCATGCCGAAGTCACCTGAACCATAAACACAATATCAAGTGGATTCGTGGGCGGCAGAGAGTCAAACAATGCCAAAGAGAAAGCCCTTCATGCAGTCTTGAGCATGGCCTCCCATCCAATCTTTAAGACGGGATTTGGAACGCAGAACACCTTTCTATTTTCCTTCTTTGACATGGACTACTGAAATCTTGTACAAGAGCACAATGACCCACTCGTGATTTTTCTTGTCATTACCAATGCTAAGGTCCATTGTATTTTTTTAGATCAGGGAAGCTCGACGGACATCATGTTCATGGACCTCTATAAGAAGTTGGACCTCTTAGATAAGGACCTTATCCAATACACTAGAGAGCTAATTGGCTTCACTTGTGACAAATTCACTCTAGCGGGATATGTTGAAACCTATCTAACCTTAGGAAAGAAGCCCCTCTTCAAAACAATCAAGGTTAAACTCTTAGTGGTTGATTGCTCATCAACCTACAACATAATCTTAGGCCACCCGTCTCACAACGCCATTGGTGTAGTTATTTCAACCATCCACTTGGCCATGAAATTCTAAACAAGGATTATAAGATCTCCATGGTCAAGGGGAATCAGGTGACGATGCAAAGATGCTGTAATGGAAGCCTCAAGGTAGCAAAGCCCCCCAAGAAAGCAGAACAACAAGCATCTAGTTCAACCACTACGAACCTCCCTAATGTCCTCTTGACTGAACAAGATGTGACGGAAGAAATCTAGGATACACGCCTTCAACCTGAATGAGAGCTCGCACCCCTTTAATTTGGCCCCAAACCGGACCAAGTCACAAAGATTGGAGGACAATTGAACCCGAATGAAAGATTCCGGCAAATTGTGTTCCTTAAAGAAAACAATGACCGTTTTGCCTGGACCTCTACTGACATGCAGGGGCTGGATCCAAAATTCATCTCTCACCGGCTATCCATCAAGCCTGATGCCAAACTTGTCTCCCAAAGAAAAAAGAAAAGTCAGACCATAGAGACATGAGATAATCGAAAAATAAGTGAAGGAGGTCCTAGATGCTAACTTTATTAGAGAGGTTTCCTATACCACTTGGCTGTCCAACATGGTCCTAGTTAAAAAAGTGAATGAGAAGTGATACATGTGCATAGATTATATAGATTTAAATAAGGCATGTCTAAAAGACCCCTACCCACTTCCCAACATTAACAAGCTAGTGGATAACTCATCCGACTTCCATCTTCTGTCATTCATGGATGCTTATTCTAGCTACAACCAGATTCCTATGCATCTTAATGATGAAGATAAAATTGCATTCATCATAGAAAGGGCTACCTATTACTATCGGGTTATGCTCTTTGACTTGAAGAATGCAATTGCCACCTAGCAAAGGATGATGAACAAAGTCTTTGATAAACAAATTGGTAGGATGCTAGAATTCTACATTGATGACAAGATTGTAAAGACAACAAAGGCTAGAGACCATGTCTAGGATCTCGGTGAAGTCTTTGCGCAACTTTGAAAGCATAACATGAAACTAAAACCAAAAAAATGTGCATTTGGAGTACAGGCTAGTAAATTCTTAGGTTTTTTGTTGACAAACCACGACATTGAGGCCAACCTTGAAAAATGTCAAGTGGTTCTAAATGTAACCTCCCTAACCTATTAGCCTTAATTATTGTTATAGAAGTTCAATAACACTTGTATGAGTTACCTGTTAATTTTGGTTATTTTTTGAGCTACTTTAAGTATAATGTTAGAATACCGAATGTGAAAAATAGCTTATATTAGCTCAGAGCTTAGCATATACTACTTAGATGATAGAAGTAAAAATGGAAACTTTATTTCTAGGTCACAAATACTTAAAATAAGTTGTGGTAAATTTTTGAGAATTAATTAAATTAGCTTGGTATTTTTAATAACACTGGAAGAGTAATATAGCTTAGTAGTTGTTAATAGTATATAAGGATGATCATTAAATGATGAGTATGGCAACTGGAATAAGTCCTAGAATTTTTCCTAACACTTATGGAACATAGAAAACTCATTAATGGAAGATCAAAGTATCCGTAAGAGATACAAAACTTTCATTTAGCCTTGAAAGTCAAACCACCTTATCCCTCCAACTTTCTTTCCAGCGTCTTTTACTTTGTTACATGCTTATCTCTCATTTTCTCTCCATTCACACAGTTACAGCATAAAGAAAAGAGAAAAAAGAATAAAGACAGAGATAAAAAGTAAAGAATAACATAGCAGAAAGAAAGAAAAAAAAGAAAAGGAAGAAGGAAGTAGGAAGAAACAAAGGAAGAACAAGAAGAAAACTAGAACACTACTAACAAAGAAGTATAGGCAGAGGTGTTGTGAATATCTACCATGCTCGATCTTTTCTTTCTTCTTAAAATTCTGTATGATGGAGTTGGTTGAGAATTCTTTATGATTTTCCGTAATTAATTGGTTGTTTTAAGATGTTTTGGTTGTATGTATATGATTGATGAGCTTGAAGTTATATAGATATATACAAATACAACTTTAATAGTTTGAGATTGATTCTTATTGGTCATTCACTTGGATATTAGTTTGAATATGTGTGTATGTTAAGTTTTGATGATATGTTGATTGAATGAATTGAAAGAAATGGAGTTCTTGTTGAAACAGAGCTATTTTTTGGTTTGAATTGCATCAGATAATCGATTAGAGTAAAGTGCTAATCAATTATCCATGCCCAAAAACTTTGTATTCACAGGTGATAATAGATTAGAGCCAAGGTGCTAATCAATTATCAACTTCCAAAATATTAGGGATTTAAGTGATAATGGATTAGACCAAGAGAGCTAATCAATTAGGCACTTCTAGAATACTATATTTTGAGTGATAATCAATTATGCTCTTCTAGAATGACATGTTTATGAACAATAATCCATTATCCAAGAGTGCTAATCAATTACGGACTTACTAAATGTCACTATTGGATAGTGATAATCGATTAGAGCAATGTGCTAATCAATTATCCAGTTATGAATTAAGGACATTTGTAGTTACTAATCGATTACGAAACTTTGATAATCGATTATTAGACCTCTATTTTGAGTAAATAGAATTTCATATTGTACAATATGAAGAAATTTGATTAAGCTCACGAAATGAAGTGACTTATACTATGAATGTGCTCTTTGTATACTTGAGAAGTGATATAATTGTACACTTAGTTTATATGTATGATGATGATATAGTGCATTTGGTTTATTTGAGAGTAATGTTATTGTGCACTTGGTTTATTTGTACACATGCTTTGATTATGAGGTGTACTAGGAATGTTTTGCTCCATTATAAAAGTAAAGTTACGCTAGTGTTGGATATCAAATGATGATTTGCTCTTTTAGTTTGAGCTAGAATTGAATGATATGAATATGCTCAAACTAAAAGACATTGGAAAGATCCTTGAATAGAGGTGATCCATGCTTGCTACTCCCTAGTATTGTAACCTTAGTAAGATGTGCACAATCTTTTAGGCAATGAATTTTCAGAAGATGAACCTCGATAAGGAAGGTAATCCTAAATTCTTAGTATGATATTTCTCATTAATTTCCTTATCATAGATGTGAATTTGAGAAGATGAACTTCGATGAGGAAAGTGATCCTAAATTCATAGTATGAGACTTCTCATTCATTTCTTCATCAGATGTGGTTAGGGTTAACAGTAGTGTGAGGAGGTAATATTCCCTTCCTACTAAGTGATATAAGGAATCAGGTTCCCGGGAATATGCTTTGAAAGACGATGATACAAGAGCACTAGTAAAAGATTTACATATGATTGAAAACTATCATATCATTGTGAGAATGTCATTGATATAGATCATGTAATTGATATTGAATGTTTGCATTATGAGATAATGTGAATGCTTTAGTGATAGTGAGTTATGACTCACATTTGATATATTGTTGATATAATCTATGATCTATTGGTGATGTGTTGGATTTGGATATAATGATTGGAAGAGAAAGGGAACCCTTTTGGCTTTAGCCACATTTCTATATGTGATTTATGAATATGATTTAATTTTCTCGAAGCAGCTGGAGTTATTATGATGATATGTTATATGTATATTTACTAAGGATTTTAGAATTCACACCCCATGTATCTTTTATTTCTATGATAATTCCAGAGCAGGACCATCCCAAAGACTATAAGTGCGGATATTGATGTAGCATAGGATTATTTACTAGTTTTGACCATTGCTATGTTATTATAGATATGCAGTGGTTTGTAAATATTTTCTATGTACTTATGCCTAAAAAGGCTTAGTTGTATTATTTACACACTAATGTACTACTTTATATGGAACAAACTTTCCATTTATGTGTGTATATTGTTTTTCCTTCACAAGGCTCATATTTATATAGTTTGTTACGTATCAAAGAATGATGTTAGTTTAGTTATGATGTTCTTAAACCTGATTACTTTTGTATAAATTCGGATATACTAGTAGTAATAGTTTTGGGGCGTTACTCTAAACATGCAGAGTCTGGAATCCATTAAAGAAGTACGATAAGTAATGGGACGGATAATGACTTTAACTCATTTCCTTGCGAAATCTGCCCACAAATCTCTCCCTCTATTTAAACTACTTAAAAAGGGAAAAGATTTTGAGTGAACTCTGGAGTGCGAGGCCGCCTTCACAGAACTTAAGAACAATTTGGCTTCAACCCCAATTTTAATGAAATTGGAGCATGGCGATACTTTGTATGCTTACCTCTCCGTAAATGAAGAAGCAATCAGTTCTATGCTGATTAAAGAGACCCCAAAAAAGGGAGCAACCAGTTTACTATGTTAGCAAGGTCTTACAAGGGCTCAAGATATGGCATCAGAAGATTGAGAAGTTATTTTTGGCACTCTTGACAATGGCAAGATGGCTCCGGCAATATTTCCAATATCACATTGTTGCTTTTAGGATGGATTAACCCATCCGTCAAGTGCTACACAAACCTGACCTAATAGGAAGAATGATAGTCTGGTCTGTGGAGCTTTCTGAATTTGGGATCACCTATGAAACAAGCCATAAAAGCTCAGGCATTTTCTGATTTCATACTGGAGCTGACACAGGATCTCGGCCATTTCGGAGAAAATTCGTAGACCATCTTTGTCGATGGGCCCTTGAATCCCAAAGGGAGTGGTGTTGGGGTCATCCTTGAGAGCAGACTGGGTCTAACCATTGAACACTCTTTAACTTCCCAATCTCAAACAACCAAGTGGAGTACAAAGCTTGCTTTGCCGGGATTGCATTGGTGAAGGATTTGGGAGCCATTGAGATAACCTTGTGTAGTGACTCACAATTGGTAACATTCGAGATCCAGGGTGAATATCAAGCAGAGGAACCACTACTTTAGAGGTATTTGGCCAAAGTAAAAGGTTTATTGATGATAAATTTGATATTATTGCAAACCTAAATGCATGTTGTCTCAAGTAATAAATTCTCGGGAGTCTGAGATCGATTCACAGGGAATTGATGAAGAAAAAATTCTTTCAGGTAAGGAAAAGATTTGTCACAATAATAAAGGTGATGAAAATTATTCACAAATGAAAAAAGATTTGCTTAGACTAGGAGATCCACTTTTGATAAGTAAATTAAGAATAAGATTAATTCTTTTTATAACTTAATTAGAATCCACACATAATGGAGGTTCTAATAAAAAATACAGCATTCAAAGTTCATTTAAGATTATATATGTAATTATATTATAGTTCCTTTAATTATTTACTAATGGCAACACTTGTAAATGAGTTCAAGTATTCATTGTGTTAATATCTTGTTTACAACAAATCAAGATATCCACTTTACAAGGAGGGTTTCTAAATTGATTGGAACAAAATATAACACATATAATGACCACTTGATAATATTGCATTCAAACACAAGAAATGGATTAATTTAACCTTATTTCATTACCAAAAGCTTCACCCTTTCACCTAAGCAAAATGAAAATTAGTTACTCATAAACAAAAAGAAAGAAAGAGAAGAAGAAGAAGAAGATGATGAAATTAACTTCATTTAGAACAAAAGAAAATTACAACAAGAGAAACAAATAATATAAGAACAAGATCTTGATCTCTAAACCAAGATGATTCTATGAGCAACCCATAGTGCCTTTTATAGAGCATGAAGGGTACAAAATGACAATGAAGTTGTTTAATTAGTGGGTGGAAGAGTGGAACATGACATAAAAGTTGTTAATGAGTGGGTGGATGAGTGAAAAATTATTGTCATGCTTGTCTCCCCACTTAACCAATTCAACTATCTTTACATGACTATAACTCTATCATAACGTCACCTATTATGTAAGTCATCTTCATGATAGTTGAAGAGTTTTGTCTCAGGTTTCCAATGCCACCAGTTTCATCACAATCTGACCCATACAGCCCAAGATATGGCCCAATCTTTGCACAGTATTTGGGTTCCAGCAACAACACCTCTGTTTTAACTTCTAGGCCCAATATGACCTACTTGACATCCGACTATTCTCTTGTATTCTTCATGAAAGTTGTATATTTAGGTTTTATATTTCATTTGGGCTTATTTTGGTGTTAATTGAATTTCTATAACTAAAGAAATGGGTTGATGAGTGCACAAAGATCAAGCTGTCAGGATCAGAATTTTGACTCTTACTTTCACTTCAATTTAAATTATCCAAACGAGTGATTGCTCTCTTGAGGTCTTTATAAAACTTGTAGAGAATTGTCTTAACTTTCTTACAAGACTAGAATCACATCAATCAAATATTTACAACTCAGATAATAGTCAATTTACTGAACACTGTCAAATAGACAAATTAAGGTCAATTCATGCAATAATTCCTACAATGATCCAATTAGGCCCATTATCATAAAATATGACAAAACTAACTTAATTAAGTCTAATTGAACCTTAAGAAGCCCAGTGAGAGAATTATAAAATGAATAAAATATACTGCTATCAAATTCTCCTACACTTAACTTTTGCACTCCCAAGCAAAACGCATAGGACCGAAGCTTGAGAACAAGGAAAAACAACATAAACTCAAAAGCTAAAAACTCTAAAAGACTCAATTTTCAATGATATTCAAGAATGTAAAAGTTTATAAGTAAGAAGAGCAACCAAAGATTCAAGGGATCAAAACATTTATGAGATAACATTTCTTCACATCTCAAACCAACACGTAAGGAAAATTCAATTAAAAAGCAAAGTAAAAAATGATAGATCCTCACAAGATTCACTCTCAATCCCCTCAAGTTTTTAAAAGGTAGGTATTTCACTCAATTCAACCCATGAAAAATTGCATCACCATAAGCTTGCTTATCTTCTACTTCTCCACTACTCAAAACACACGTACACACAAATTAAGAGGACTTTATTCAAGGTTGTAATGGGATTAAGGTAAAGGAGGGGGGTGATATGAATATGACAAGTTAAATACTAAAGAGAATAAAAGAGCATTATGGTTGAGTTCAAAAAACAAGTATGAAAGTTCATCCAAACTCTACCTAATGCAAATTCCCTTTTACATATTCTTTTCGCTTCTTTTTTTACCTTGTTGACATTTCTTTACACCTTGTTTTTTTTTTTAAGAAGATGACTACTCTTTCTTTTTTCTTTAACCGTTTTACACACACACCCTCAAATTTGTTCAAGAACTCAAACAATGTCGATGCTCTCTTATTTCCTAAGGTTAGGTAAGAACATATTTTTTTAAGGCATATAATGAGCTAAAAACAAGGAATGGTCAAATAAGTTCAAAGGAGATAAACAAGGAAAAATATGCAAGGTTGACTATTTGGTTAAAGTAGCTATTTCAAGAAAAATACCTCAATCATGTTTATGTATGCATGTGAAAATGTAGCCTCAAATAGAGTCAAAGCAAGTTCTAGAGTAACAATTCCATGAGTGAAAATCATACAAAAAAGAAGAGAATTGTACAAATGTTTAATCCATTCATCAATCAGCTCAAAATCTCACAAGGCATACATCTATCATTCTTAATCCACCAATTCAACATCCATAACCAAGCATGTGAAATTTAAGAAAGAAGACAATTTATTCAATCATGCTATGATCCCTGAATTTTAATTACTTCAAAGGATGTGAGAGTGCATTCACTTGAATCTTTCAAAGGAAATCAAACGATAAAACTTCGTTACTTCCACAAATCAACACAAAATAATTATCTACTTAATTACTCCTTACTCTGCCACCAATTTAGATGCGTCTCAAAAGTAAATTTACCTCAAGGGCATAATTTACTCCTTACTCTGTCATCCTTAATTATTTTTCTTGTTAGTAAGTTACTGACAACTATACTAATAAATATACTTCCCTTTTTTTTTGGTTAACTATCCTTCCTCCCAACCAGATCATAACATTGTCCTTAATGTTAAAATACAGATAAGTAAATGATAGAATATATTACCTATTGTGGCAATTACTGAAAAGAAAAACTTAGCACAAATTTAAACAGAAACAAAGTATGATAACAAAAACCAATGGTAAAGGGAAGTTATAAATGGTGTGTCAGATCAAACTCGTGTTCTTTGCTGCTTCCTTCTGACTAATCTATCTGAGTTATTACTGGATTAGGTTAAAAAATAAAAGCTTGTAATTTATCAATTAACTCATCGATAGTGGAAGCAGAGACAAGGAGTCGTCTTGCTGAAGGTGTGATAAAGTTCTGTTCCACAGCATGATCAAGAAAATATAACAAACCATCAAAGAAACTATTAACATTCAATAAACCTATGGGTTTATGGTGGATGTTCAGTTGGCCCCAAGAGACAATTTGAAAAACTTCTTCTAAAGTACCATAGCCACCTGGTAAGGCAATGAGCGCATCAGAGTTGTCAAGCATTTTAGCCATTCATTCATGCATAGTTGATACTCATAGTTCCTCCCCAATTGTCTTGCCAATGATGTTCTTTTTAGTTAAAGCTTTAGGAATGATACCTAAAACTTGACTACATTCTAGATGTGCAGTGATTGATACAACACCCATTAACCCAAAGTTACCTCCCTCATATACCATATAATTTTTTCTCGCAGCTAGCACTTTTCCAAGAGTACCTGCTATCCTTATAAAATCTCTATCCTTCCTAAATCTTGATCCACAAAAGACACAAATATTTGTAAGTTGACGAACAGAAGCTCCATCTATTTCTACACTCCTTCCTTTGAATGATTATGAGTTAAATGAAAATGAAGAAAATAGAGTGTTTAAATAGGGAAAAGAATAGAAAATGTAATGATAGCACTTATATAGGTAGGTTGGCTGTTGTCAAAAAAGTTTGAAATTAAGAAACATAAATTTTTTTCTTTTTCTTTTTTTGAAAGAAAACGAGAGCTGGAACCAGTCTAAAATTGAAGGCTAGGCTTTCACGCCCGTTTATTCAACAAAGATGACATATCTTTATACTGCGTGTCATCAGTGTAGTAGATGGCATATCTTTGAGTTGCATGTCACCAGTGCAACATAAGAACTCCACAAGAATTGGGAACACCCTGCCAAAACAGGCCAAGATATGGCCCAATCTTTGAACAGTGTTCGGGTTCCAGTAACAGCATATTTAGACATCTAACTATGCTCTTGTGTTCTTCATGAAAGTTGTAGATTTGGATCTTAGCTTTCATTTGGGCTTAGTTTGGTGCCAATTGAACTCCTATAACTCAAGAAATAGGCTGACGAGTGCACAGAGGTCAAGTTGTCAAGATCAGAATTTTGACTCTTGCTTTCACTTCAATTTAAATTATCCAAACGTGTGATTCATCTCTTGAGGTCTTCATAAAACTTATAGAAAATTGTCTTGGCTTTCCTATATGACCAGAATCATATCAATCAAATATCTACAACTCAGATTATGACTAATTTATTGAAAGCTGTGAAATAGACAAATTAAGGTTTATTCATGTAATAATTCCTTTAATGATCCAATTAGGCCCAATATCATAAAATACGACAAAACTAACTTAATTAATCCTAATTGAACCTTAAGAAACTCAGTAAGAGGATTATTAAATGAATAAAATATATTGCTATCATTTATTGAATAGCTTTGCTAGAGTCAAAGTACAACACATTCCTAGAGAGCAAAATTTATGTGTTGATATTCTCTCTAAACTTGCAAGTACAAAGAATCTTAGAAATAACTGGTCTATCATCTAGGAAACATTCCTTGCCCCTAGTATTATGGACTTTGAAGTCCTCTTACTTAATGATGAAGTATAAAATTAGATTACCCCAATTACCCCCTACCTGCATGATGGGATCCAACCTAAAGATCCTAAGGAGGCATAAAAATTAATATAGATAGCAGCTTGGTATACGCTCTATGACAACCAACTGTACCACCGTGGGTTCTTGTCCCCCTCCTCAAATGCCTTGGTCCCAAGGAAGCTGAATACGCTTTGGCTGAGATCCATAAAGGGAGTTGTGGACATCACCTTAGAGGAAAGTCCTTAGCTCGAGGGTATTTCTAACCTAGTATAGAGGCAGATTCCATAGAGCACGTCTAAAAATGTGACAAATGTCAACAGTTCTCGGACTTTTACTTCGCCCCACCAAAAGAGCTTATGACCATCTCAGTCCCTTGGCCCTTATACCAATAGGGAATGGACATCCTATGATCATTCCCACAAGCTGCTAGACAACTTAAGTACTTGATGGTAACTGTAAACTATTTCACCAAATGGATTAAGGCTGAACCACTAGCCACGATCACCTTGGCCCTAATACAAAATTTTATATATAAGAATATTATCAGTTATTTTGGAATCCTAGAGTCCCTTGTTACAGACAACGGAACCCAATTCAATGATAAGAACTTCGAAGACCTTTTCTCCAGGCTCTGCATTAAACACCACATCTCCACGGTAGAGCACCCTCAGATTAGTGGATAAGTTGAAGCTGCGAATCGAGTCCTTATAAGAGGGCTTAAGAAGAAGCTTAACGAAGCAAAAAGGAAGTGGGTCGAACAACTTGAGCATGTACTTTAGGAATTTAAAACCATACCCCATTCAACAATGCGAGAAACCCCTTTTCAAGTTAACGTATGGATGTAAAGCAATGATCTCGATTGAAATTGGGAAACCCAGTTGGCGAATGGAGCACTTCTTAGAAAGTTCCAACCCATAGCTTATACACCAGAACCTGGACTTGTTAGAAGAATAGTGTCGTGTCACCTATATTTGAGATGCTGCTATAAAACAAAGAATAACAGTCAGGTACAACGTCAAAGTGATTCACAGAGGTTTGTGTCTGGTGACCTCATTCTATGAAGAGCATATATCAATGGAAGAAACGTTGCTTAAGGAAATTTTGCCCTAAATTGAGAAGGGCCAATATCGGATTACTAGTAAGATGGCAATCGGGGCTTACACTCTTGAAACTCTCACTGGAAAGCCCATCAAAAACTATTGGAACGCGACTAAACTCAATAAATATTACAATTAGAGTTGTGTTAGTCCTTCCAGATTTTGCTTATATGGAAAAAAAAACTTATAAATGAGAGTCGAATCACAGTTTTATCTAATAAAGATTTAGTTATACAGTTATTACTTTGCTTGGTTTACAAATTTTGTGCAACCTACAAGGCCAAATACCACCTTGACGAGGTTTGAGAGATACACATCCCTATAGGTTCAACTATCTTGATAATATACACCATGTAGCATATAGGACAACCTTTGCCATCATGAAGATGTTTGAGGGATATGCACCCACTACGAGGTCTTCCATCTCGACTGAATTCTAAAAGGTCAAAACAGTTTTACACTAAGACCATTTTCCACTTTTCAACATTGACCCTAGATTTTAACCTACATTTCAAACGAGAATCTTAGAAATCAACAGTTAGGTGCTTTGAAACTACAGAAATTTAGTTGTAAACAATGCAAATAATAAAAAAAACTTGCTAAGTTAAAAAATGGCTAACACAAATGGACGATATCCAACATCGCAATCACCGGCATCCGCTAAAATAAAAAACTAAGGGCGTTGGACCCAACGCCAATCGTGAAAGGCAAAAGTAGAAAATGAAGCAACAACGAAGAAAAACAACAAGTAATTTAAAGAACCTGCTATTCAGGATTTGTTATACCAAAATGCCTAACATCAAGACTTGTTCACAAAATAGTAAAAAAAACCCATGCAGGGGGCATTAAGACAAAGAAAATATATTAAGTCATAATGGAGTCGGGTCAACGGCAGCATGCTCTTCATTAACTTCGGTGATGTCTGGTGTAAGGTTGGCTAGAGTGGAAGTGCCATGTTTTAAAGACTGCGGGGCGTCCACTATGAACTCATCCTTCATGCAACGGTGAGATCAGACACTTTCAATAGCCCGACAGGAATCAGGGTCTAAAACTGCTCCAATGCATTGACAAAGGATACATCTACAAACCTCACCTATTTCAATTCAATCTCTTCGATCTTAGCATCAAGTGCCTCGTTCACTGGCTCTAACTCCCTCTCCTTAGTGCGAAGATCGATCACTATCATCTCGGAGTCTGCTAACTTTTTCTTTGAATCAACAATCTTCTGCTTCATAGTCTGGTTCTCTTTAAGGGTGACCCCAAGTTTCTTGCCGACCTCCTACGCCTACGTCTGTAACTCATCGAAATCCTTCTCTAAGGCTTCTTTCTCTCACCTCAACTTCGCCAAGTTGGCCTCCAGCTCAGCCTCCTTATTGATTTTGGGTAGAGACTTCCCCAAGAAATGTAAGAGAGCCATATTCCATAAACTCCAAATCTCGTTGAGATGGATCTGATGGGAGATATTAGCTTCAGCCATCTTCTCCATATTGGTGTCCATTAGCAGCAACTTCTCAGCGAACTTAAAAGCTGGGAAATCATTGCCATATATAGAAGAGGCTGTGAAGTGGAAGGGGGCATTGGGGGATAACTCCTCACCTTGAAGGCCGTCAAGTCCAAAATAAGGCCTGTGGCAGATGGCCTTCGGGGTTGATCACCTCGACCTCCCGCCCTCCACTTATAGGACTGGAGTTAGGCATCTTGGTCCGTGCCCTCAGTGTTTTGGTCTTAGATCTCTAGAACCTGTTTGTTGGGGGGAGTAAGGGCTACATCTTTTTCCCTTTACCACTTTGCAGGTAGCTCTCACTGTGATCTTCTTATGGAGATTGTCAAGATTATCAGCTAGGGCCATGTTTTCTGCACAAGAAAAAGAAGAAATCTTAATTTCATAATGTAATAAAAAAAACATAATCAAGTGGAAAAACATAAATATGCAAGTTCAACTTATTACACCTAGAAGAGCACAGAGTTCACTTTCTGGCATCTTAATCAAATCACGAGAGTGGATGACGTTTGATTTGGTGACCCATCCAATAAGGAAGGCAACCACATTCACTTCATCCTCTGTTAGGTCCTTATCACAAACCTCGTACTTCTTCGGGTAGAAATTAAAGTGTCGTGATATCCAGTAATAATACATCTTCGGCTCCCTCTCCGTAGTCTAGAAACACGACTGCATTCTGGGTACTGCCTCTAGTCGAAACTGCTCGTCCTTGAAATTCTTATTAGACTCAACTAAAGTTTCCAAGATTCTTCAGCCACTTCGAGCACGAAGAGTGACCCAAGCCTTCTTTGGTCCTCCTCCATCAGGTCGAACCATTTAAAAGAAGTTAAAGAAAGAAGGGATGGTGAATGGTAGGCCCAAATGCTGGTGCAGTTGTTGGTACACCTAGACGTAGGCCTATACGTTTAGGTGTAGTTGTGTTAGCGCTAATCAGAGATGGTTCAGAACACCCATGTCGAAGTGTGAAAACGAAAAATGGATCTTAAGCTTCACAAACATCGTTTCATATAAATACATGTATTTTTTGTCACCCGAGGTCCATGCTATACAAACTCGTTCCTCTTGGCTAATGAGATGCAACTCGAACTCCTCGTCCTATACGCCGCCTTCTGTCAACTGGATATACGTCTACAAATCAGCTACCTCTGCCATTGTAGTGTATCAAGAGATGATATTTTTTACTTTGGGGCTCACCCATCTGTATATATCTGGGTTTGGAGTCGCGTTCGACGTGTGCGCTAGATTCATACCTGTGGATGTGGCTTTGCTTTCTTCCCCATATGTCGGACACTGGAAAAATTACCTACAGAAGTCGAGCTTTTGCCAAAACTAGAAAGAATAAATTTTTTATGTTTCAGTTCTTTCCTGATCTTAGAAAGCAAACACAAGGGTCTAAACTTAGCCACTTCCCTCATTGCCTCTACTTTTCAGATATCACCTCGGATCTCAGAGCTTGAAAGCGGTCTTTGTACCCTATCAGTGTCCTTGTGGGAAACCCTCCGCCATGCCCAAACGATAGCTTCCACTCATCATCTGTCACATATCCCCCAAAGGTTACAAATAGTCGGTGAAATGACTCTGGTCACAAACAAAGCATTACAAACAAGCTAAGTGTCATTAACCCCTCAAACACAATAACGGATCATGACCAAAGATGATCCCAAGTGAAGGATTCTCGAATGACTTCCTGGATCCCTTCCACCCAAAATAGAACTAACTTGGATCTCAGTTAGACGAACCAATTTGACTCAAGACATTTCTGGACTTTGGTGCTAGTTGAGTACCATTTCCACTGAGATTTTACAAACACCATAATAGATGTTAGGGCAAATGACTGGGAAGCACACCAGACATCGAAGTATAATTGATAATCCATCCTCGAGGGGCCTAGTATTAGCACCTCTTGGTCAACACTATCACTTGGGGTCAACTAACGCTCCCATTGACCTTTGTCTGAAATACCTTGACACTCAACTTACAGTGAAGTACCAAGATGGGGGCAACTGTTCTGGATTTGGATCTAACTCCTACATCCTTGGGGAGCAACCTTATCAACGTGAGCATCCACGGAACACGGCTCGAGTCAGTGCCACTTCACCAAGAACAGTTATGTAATCAGGAGACAATCATTCCCAACAAATCCCATGCAAATAGGAGTGATTGCAAATCTCTTTAATAACCATAACTACCCATAAATAGCTATTCAAATTGAAATTTTCGTCCTATTTTGCTTAACAACTCAATAACACTCCCCTATAAATACTAGACTAAATCACTCAGGTATGAATTTGAACCTTAAATACTCTCTCCTAGTGTATAGCCTAACTTAAATAATTCAATGCATTTTATCTCATATATTTTGGAAAAGTGCATACTTTAAGGTGATGATTATTGTCTATGTTATTTTAGGTCTTTTACATCATATTTGGTGTATTTATTGTAGATTTGATAGAGGATACCAAGAAAACAGATTTCTTATACAATTCAGTTACAAATTCATGCCATTTTTTTACCTTATTGAATGAAAACAGGCATAACTTGAGCTACAAATATCGTATCAATGTTATTCTTGTGGCATTAGAAAGATAAGAAAAAATCTACAACTTTCATGTTTAGTTTCAAATTCGTGCCATTTTTTACCTTATTAAATGAAAACAAGCATAACTTGAGCTACAAATATCGTATGAAGGTTATTCTTGTGGCATTAGAAAGATAAGAAAAAATCTACACAGTCATGCTTCTATGTTTAGTCCGAAAGCTAATTCTGTCGTTTAGAGGTTGAAAATTAGCATCTAATCACACGGTTATGCTTCTCTCCCCCAAACCATCAAAATCTTAACATGGCATGTGTAACACCTTAGAAAACATGATAGACTTGTATATGGTTATGGAGGTAGCTTAATACTTGTTTATCATATCTGTTAAGTTTTGTGACTGTTTGAGCATGTTTAGTTACATTGTTTTAACATTATGTGTGAAATATAGTTGTTACTTACTCCGGAAGTAGCTTAAACTGTTTAGTTAGTGAAAATAAATGTGGAGAGTTTATTTCCAGGTCATAAATGTGTGAACTATGCTACTGTTAAAGTTTGAGGTTAATCAGAGTTATTTTGTCATTTTTAAGCATACTGGTTATGTGTTTTAATTCTGGTTTGACTAGCAACTAATATAAAAAAAATAGAGAAATTGTGAAATAAGATTTTTAATGAATCTTATGATTTATTTTAAACTTATTGGAAGCTAGAAATTTGGATTTGGTGAAATCTAGGTGTTCTTAGCAGATCAGGATTTTGGTACCTATCCAAGAGAAGCCAAATTTGATTTCCCTTGTTAAATATCTCATGGCTGAGAATGAGAGAAACGGAAAACAAAGAAAGAAAAGAAAATAGAAAAGAGAAGAGAAAATAGGGAAATTATGAAGAGGAAAGAAGAATGAGGAGAAAAAGGAAGGGAGAGCTTGGATCTTCCATGGCTTATCCTTGGCTTCATCTTCATCTTCTTGACCTTGAGGTAGGGGAAACCTTCTTCTTAACTCATTTTCCTACTCTTACCATCTTATTCTTGAGTTATGACTTGATATGGTGATTTTAGGTTTTAAGTTATTTTTGGTTATTTTGACTTGAATTTTGTTGTAAAACTTGAGGATGACTTGTATATGAGTTGTTGGGTGTATGAAAATAGATTTCCAGCCCTTGTATGCCTTAAATTCCATTTGAGTTGAGATTTGAGGTTTTAGGTTTTGAATTGGATAATTATCTATGATCTTTGTTTTTGAGTGAAATCAAAGTGGAATAAGAGTTGCTATGTAGTTGAACCTTGTGGAAGGTTGGAAATCACTTGGATGTGAAGTTTGAGTGATTGGAGGAGGGGTAAGAACTAATGGAACAGTTCCACGATTCTACAAAATTTACTGTAGTATGTCTGGTTAAGAGACACGACCCGTGTCTGAAGACACGGGAGGGGGGCCATGTCCCTCTTTGCCTATTTTAATTCGTGAAACAGTGCTCACAGAGCAAAACACAGGGGGCGTGTCATCAAACATGACCCATGTCTGAGGTCAGAATCTTCAAAAATATCATTTTTGATGTTTTCAAGTTCTTGGCTAGATGGGATCATTAGTATATATTTCCTAAAGTGTGTTGATGCACTAATGAGAGTATTTCAAGGAAGAAACCATTACCTAGTTTATATGAGAAAAGTGTGTGTCTTTAGGCAACCAATGGGTTAGAAATATCATAGGGTAACACTTAGGTTTTTTATCCATATGGGATTATTTTAGTATTTTTTGTGATGTTGTATGTGATGGGAATGACACATAGTGTGAGTATGTGGGTATTCCTAGGTTAATAGTTGGAAAACCTTGTGTAGGAGGATATCCAATGTTACATTTAAATGTGATAGGAACGGCACATAGAGTGAGTATGTGAGTGTTCTCAAAAGAATGTGTGGAAACCTTGTGGAGAAGGATTTTCTTACAACTGGAAGCATTAAGTACAATCTCGTGAAGGAGAATACTCGATGTGGTGCTGTGTTTGCTTTATAAAACCACTTTGCATGATTTTCTCACACACTTGCTATTTCCACGTATCTGCGAATGGTATATGAGATGGTGAACACCCATTGTTGAGAGGTGGAGTAGTCCATTCATTGCCAGGTGGTATATGAGATGGTGAACACCTATTGTTAAGAGGTGGAGTAGTCTATTCATTGCCAAGTAGTGTTAAATGGTTGAAACTATACTACTCAGATGACATACAAGGAACAGAGTTCCTAGAAATAGTCAAATTTCATGACATTGCACTAACACTATTTTAATCTCATTGCATAATCATTATATTAGGACATGTTAGGCACAAACATATAACATAACAAGCATTGCATTTGCATGGTAATTGTACGGGCAGTTACCTTAATCAATGGTATGTACGATTGTATGGGCGGTTGTATAATATCGTTGATAATTGTTAAGATGAGACAGTGGTCGTAACCACGGGTGTGATAGTAGTCGTAGCCATTGGTGTGATAGTGGTTGTAGCCACTGTAGAACTGTCTTTGATCTAATGATTTGATGTGTTAAGTTTTGATGATGACAAATGCATTACAAAATGATATTGATCATGCTATACATATGTACTTAATAGATTATATTGGATCATGCATGATCATGTACTCCATCTTATTATATTTCACATAAAAATCATGCATATTCTTTATAGAATCTTTTATAGAATATATCTAATAATATGTTATATGAGTTGTATTAAATTAATATTAAATTTGACTCTATTTGAATGAAAATATGTAAAGTGTTCTTTGTTGCATCCTATATAGAACATATCTATTAGTAATTGATAAATGTCTTATTTGGATGTGCATATGAAATTCTTATATGCATGTTATACTAACTAGAGTTATACATTATTGAATCATGCATATAAAGATATTGAATTATGAATTTGGACTAACTATGTTTGTTTTAAGTAAGTAATACTTGATAGGATAGTCCAAGTATCAAGAGTGAGCATTATAACAAAAAAGTAAAAGATCACAATTATGCTCAACTCAAGAAGAATGAGAATGATAAGATGTTCCAAGTATTTGCAAGATTTGAAAAGAAGAAATTTGTGGAAGCTTAGATTACATCAAGAAGTCTAAGAACTAGAATTGGTATATTTTCTTTTTAGGCTTTCTCCTATGTAAAGATAGAGGGTTTACAAGAAAAGAGCTCAAATATGTTTTAAATATTTACAAATGGTTCTTACATGCTAAAATGTCCAAGAAACATGTTTTGAAAAGCTCGTCATTGTAGGAGTTCAAAACTATGAAAAATAGTTAAGTTTGAGTTTTGAAAAGCTAACCTTTAGTTACTCTTTTGATCATAACTTTCAAAATACTTTGAGTTTTGTTGTGAAACTTATTTCATTTGAAAATATACTCAAAAATATTTTCAATGAGTGGTCATTTGCTTTAAACGGATAAGAAATGAAGAAGTTACCATTTAAAGTCAGTTTTCGAAACCAGAGTCCATGTAATCGATTGCACCAGCCTTGTAATCGATCACAACTCTGGTAGAGACTTTGTAATCGATTACATGAGGCTTGTAATTGATTACATCCTGCCCAGAAATGCTCCCAACGGCTATAAACAACTATTTTCCATAAAAAAATTATTTCTAAATACTACCAACGTCTATTTTATCACTTGAGCTCTATATATAAGTGATATGTGAAGTTTTTACAACCCTTAAACACTTAATTTGATCCTTGAATCACCAAAATCATATTTTGAGCTTTTTATTGTAAAATTATTCTATTTCTTTGTTGTTTAAGTTATATATCTACTCTTGTGAGAATTTCTATTCTTTCTCTTAATCTTGAAATCATTGTAAAAGGGTAAGGTATCCCTCAAGAGAGAAAAGAGTGAGGTATCCCTTGTAGTGAGACTCAAACACAAAGGGTGAGGTATCCCAAAAGTGTTGTGAGTGCTCTTGAATGTAAATGTTTCTCAAGCACTTGTGAAGCTTGAAGAGTTGGAGGCTCTAGCACAAGGGTGAGGTATCCCAAAGTGTGAAGAGTGTTGTTATTTGTACAAAGGTTTTCCTAGCACTCATGAAGTCTAGGAGATAGTGAAGAAAATCTCAAGTTAAGCTTAGAGACTAGATATAGGCCACAAGTGGTTAGTGGCTGAACTAGGATAAATTCTTGAGTTTGATTCTCTCTCCCCTATACTCTTTAATTTCAATATTTGGTACAACATATTTATTTATTGCATATCGTGTCATCTTGATGTTTTGATTTTAAGAACTTGATATCTAGCTAATTTGTTTGTTTTATCCTATAACCTAAGTTATTTTTGAGTAATCCATAATAGTTGTATCTTTATTAGACTTATTTCACTGCATGTGTTGATTGAGTATATCAAAATGCATAATTTCTCAAAGTTGCTTTGAAAATTTATAATCACCTTATTCACCCCCTATTAGGTAATGGTTGCCATGGCTAAATTCACCACGATTGTGTGTATCTCGAGATAGAGATATTGTTTGCTTCTATGTTTGAAGTGTTATATTCGATAGTTGTGAATATTATCTATATATATATGTGTATATATATATATATATATATATATATATATATATATATATATATATATATACCTTGATTTTGAAATACTTTTATTGAGATATGTGATTTCTCACCCCGATTATGTTGCCATGTAAATCCAGTGCGAGTTCTTCAAAAGGAAAGAAGAAGATGTATGAAGATTAGTATAGTTATAGGCTTTTTGTTGATAAAGGTTGTATATTATGTTAGATCTTGTTGTTTAAAAGTTTATGTATTACAATGTGTCCTTGTAGGCAATGATGTATATATATAACTTTTGTTATCGTGGCTCTCCATATTTACTCATTGTGCATAAATGATATGGGTTAGTTTGTTGATGTATGTTAGAAGTAGCATGACCAATATTGATTACTCTTTTATATGAGATATATTTGAGTAGCAAATATTGGATTGTTACAGCATGGTTAGGTTATGCTATCATGACGCCCAGCACACGACCATGCCAAATTATGAAGGATAAATCTCGTTTTGGCCTGTTTTGCATAATTGAAGCATTTCTACACACTTACATAGGCAAAAATGTTGACAAAATCTAAAGACCTAACCCTGGCATTACTATATTTTATAAATACAACATTAATAGGCTACACAAAAGGGTGATTGTTGAGAGGAAGGAAGGAGGGAATAGGAGCTATCATAAATCCATATTGAAGATCCAAAGAAGAAGAGTTCCAATAAAGAAGATGTTTGGAGCCAAGATTCAAGAGGAAGATCAAGGAGATTCAAGACATCAACATAAGTTGTTTTATCTTTCTGTCTCTTTATTTCTCTTTTATTATGTTCATATTGATTGTATCCATGGCTTCCATAGCCATGTTAAATTAGTTCTTTCTATTTTTGAAGACATAAACATGACTTTTATTATTTGATGTATATGCTATTCTTTTAGTTTTTAATTGAGCTTGTTTGTGTTCTTCTATTAAAATTGTTCATGATTCATATCTTGAATTATTTAGGAGGTCTACTAGATAGATCTTAATAAGTTTCTAATGCTAGTTTAGGAAGTTGCAGAAACATCTATAACAGTTCATCTAGTTTTCTTAACCCCAAGTACCAATTTGTAATTAATGATTAGGTTGTGTCTTCATTAATTATGAGGGGAAATAAAACATAGGTTAAATAATCCCCAATGGAATGCAATTGTTACTTAGATCAACCTATCTTTTTAAACTTAATGCATATATTTGGATGGTCTATCTAGATATGAAGGAGTGCGATTTCTGGATTCCAAGTAGTAAGGATAAATAGGAAGATATTTATGATAGGAAGGCCATGTACCTCCTAAATGACTAACCAAGGAAAGATTGGCGTAGTCACAAGTGTCTAGGGCTATTTACTATTGGTAGGTTCAATTATGATTCAAAGAATAATATTGAAACCAAATTCTCTTGAGTAGTATGTTTTATCTTGTCAAAGTCTAGTAGTGGGATTAATCCCTTAACAGTCTTTATCCATTGCATCTCATCCCTATCTATTAATCAATTGCTATTTTATTTTTTGTTTTTTGTTTTCTTTGCTTTTAGCTTTGTTATTTATTTAATACCACATTCATAAAAACTCCCCAAAATAATCTTAGCTTGATAGTTTATTTAGTTAACATCAATCTTCTGCGGGAATAGCCCTTACTCAACACTAGACTAAACTAATATTCTATATTACACTTTGGTAAGGTTTAAATATTAATCGGTTCCTATGAAACGACATACTCTTAGTTCTTGGCTTGTTACCAGGGCAAAGTATTTAGGTTCGATTAGTAGCAGCAAGAAAACCTGAATTGAGGGTCCTAAGTCCAAATGGTTGCAAACCTAGGCCTAGATGGTCATTTGCTTATCTTATAAACTGTATTAGGAGGTTTTGTGGCTTTCATTAGAAGTGTTACAATAGCCTATTTCACAACCTTTGAAACCCTATATCTATAGTTGTATAACTCGGATCAGAGGTAAAACTGGAAACCCAAACAAAAGAGTTTTTTAAAAAAATATACTATATGAAAAATGTACCTCATAAAAAAAATACTAGCGATGATATATAGTGTTCAAAAATCATATTAGTTGGGTAATAATATAAATTAAAAAACTTAGAACATTAGTTAACAAGAACATATGTTCTAATAGTAGAATGTACTTCATTATAATGGTCATCTAGGTTAGACCGTCTGAGTGGGTCAAAGGGTCACATGAGTTTGATTGGCTTGCTGCCAAAAATCTTCTTGAGCAAAGACCGGGTAGGCACAAAGGCCGGTTCACAGGTTTTCTAGCCGGAATAGTCTAGTTCGTACAACTATTACGGCTTTTGCAATTTTCGCAACTGCAGTGATCAGAAGAAGGAAAAACATCATATCACAATTGGATGAGGAATTCTTCTGTACTGCTAAAGGATGAATCTTCCAAAAGCATATACACCCTTAGGCTATGTTTGGTTGGGGTGTAACAGGAGGTATTTTTTTATTTTTTATTTTATTTTTAGTAATGCCAAGGACTCACTTTAATGGACTTGGTGGAGGGGTCTCGTAGAGAGACCCCTAGATGGCCTCCTAATGGGACTTGGGAGAGGAGTGGGGGTATAGGAAAAGGAAAATAGGACCGAGTAGGCACAAAGGCCAGTTCACAAGTTTTCTAGCCAGACTAGTCTAGTTCGCATAACTATGCCTATAGCTATTAGGCCTTTTGCAATTTTGGCAACTACAATGATCAGAACAAGGAAAAACATCATATCACAATTGGATGAGGAATTCTTTTGTACCGCTAAAGGAAGAATCTTCTAAGAGCATATACACCCTTAGGCTATGTTTGGTTGGGGAGTAACAGGAGGTAATTTTTTATTTTTTATTTTATTTTTAGTAATGCCAAGGACTCACTTTAATGGACTTGGTGGAGGGGTCTCCTAGAGAGAACCCTAGATGGCCTCCTAATGGGACTTGGGAGAGGAGTGGGAGTATAGGAAAAGGAAAATTAGAATGAAGAGCAATTGTAAAAATCGAACTTCGCTACTATTTCTATATGTCCATAGCTCCAACCAATTGAGCTACTAACACGGGACAACAGGAGGTAAATTTTTACAGGAGTAAAATTTTATTAATTTTTGTTCGTTCGGTAGTTAAGTAAAAAATAAAAGTAGACTTTCAAGGATGAGAATTTCTCCCCATTTTGGGGGTAATTGTTATCCCCAACAAAGGGTAGGGTAATACCGGGGGCGAAAAAAAGCTCAACCTATGAAGCACCGGTACAGCTCTCAGGCCGCCGTATCGGTGTCCGGTACGTACCGAAAACAGAAATGCGAATGGATCGCCAAAATACGTACGGACAGTTCTTTTTTTTTTTTGTTCGGACACGTTCCGAAACGCTCCGAAACCCCTCAAAACGATAAAAAACGGGTAAATATCCGGTGAATCAAATCAATCCAAAAAATTTGAGATTTTCTTTAGATTAAACTTATCAAATAGATTCAGCCTATTTAACTCACCTTAGACCTATAATTTGAGTCGAAAAATACCCATTCACCCATGGTTTTCTAGATCTGCAGCCTCTTTCTCCGATCTGCAACTGCAACTTTTCCGGTGACTCTCCGACCTCTATCTCCAACCTCTGTTGTGCGTGTGTCCATAACTGATTGTGGAGTAACTCACTGCAGCACTGAAGCTTATTTCGTCTCTCTCTAATCGAAGCTCTCTCGATCTCTCTAGTCAAACTCAGACTCTCACTCTGTTTTCAGAGTTTTGGTGTTTCCTCTCTCTGAGACTCAAACTCTCACTCTATTCCAGTTTGCTTTCATCAGGTAAAAATTGGCTTTCTGCTTTCACTTTCTTTTCACGTGAAGCTTGGACTTTTAAGCTAAAATATCATTTGCTTTACTTTTATTAATAATTTAATGGTAAAGTTTTTACTTTTCAAATGGTATGTCACGTTTGAAATATTTGTCTTGATTGTTGACTTTTTGATACTATTCTCGATTTGTATTATCATATATATTAATATCACGTTTTCAAAATTATGATTCTTGACTTTTATCTTTTGTTTATCATTATTCTATATAACTTTTTCGTTTTTACTTTTCACTTCAACAACTAAAAACTTCCAAGTTTACTCACATATTAGAACTAGTAATTTAATTGTAATTGAAATTTTTTAACTTTTTAATTGGTTCAATGTTTTGAAATTATTAATTTTTATCTAAAAACTTCCAAGTTTACTCACATATTAGAACTAGTAATTTAATTGTAATTGAAAATTTTTTAACTTTTTAATTTGTTCAATGTTTTGAAATTATTAATTTTTATCTAAAAACTTCCAAGTTTACTCACATATTAAAACTAGTAATTTAATTGTAATTGAAATTTTTTAACTTTTTAATTGGTTCAATGTTTTGAAATTATTAATTTTTATCTAAAAACTTCCAAGTTTACTCACATATTAGAACTAGTAATTTAATTGTAATTGAAAATTTTTTAACTTTTTAATTGGTTCAATGTTTTGAAATTATTAATTTTTAAAATTTTTATCTAAAAACTTTCAAGTTTACTCACATATTAGAACTAGTAATTTAATTGTAATTGAAAATTTTTTAACTTTTTAATTGGTTCAATGTTTTGAAATTATTAATTTTTAAAATTTTTATCTTAACTCTTTTTTAGTGATAATTTTTAATATTTAAAAATTTTATGATTGATAAATTTTAATATGTGACTTAATTTTATGACATTGATTAATTTTATGAATTATAATTTTTGGGTTTAATTTTTAGTTTCTAACAAATTTTTATTTTTATTTTTTTAGATCAATCTCTAAGAATGTCTGAGCCTAATAGTAGTTCTGACAACATAATTAGTAAATTTGTTGTTGATGACAAGCAAAAAACAGCTACTCCTCTTTGGGCTTATGTCATAAGAGATGAAGTTCCTGCTCTTGGCAGTGGTGGAAATAGAGGATGGGTGTGTAACTTTTGCCAGAACCATTATTATGGTTCATATACTAGAGTCAAGGCTCACTTGCTTAGACTTACTGGTGTTGGAATTGATAGATGTCCAAAGATGAATGATGAATACTTAGCTGAAATTCAAAAAGTTGTTGAGTGTGCTGAAGAATCAAGAAAATCAAGAAATGTTCCCCTTCCTCCTACATCTATTATTGACTCATTTCAACAATCATCACAATCTGTGTTAGGAAATAAAAGAAGGGCAGGTAACCCTTTAGATAGAGCTTTCAATGTTGGAGCTAGAGAGCAACTTAAGTCTGAAATTGCTAGGATGTTTTATTCTGCCAGTTTGCCCTTCAATCTTGCGCGTAATCCTTATTACATTAGTTCATATCGCTTTTTTAATTCTCGTTTGTTGGTTTTATTCCTCCTGGTTACAATTCTCTAAGAACTACATTGTTACAAAGGGAAAGGGCAAATGTTGAGAAACTACTTGAACCAATCAAAGGGACTTGGAGTGAAAAGGGAATAAGTATAGTAATTGATGGATGGACTGATGCGCAAAGGAGGCCACTGATTAATTTTATGGCCGCTTCGGATGGAGGTCCTATATTTTTAAAGGCCATTGATGGTTCTAAGGAGATAAAAGATAGGAATTACATAGCAGGCCTAATGAAATCCACTGTTGAAGAGGTTGGACCCAAAAAAGTTATCCAAATTATCACTGATAATGCCCCTATGTGTAAGGCAGCTGGACTTCTTATTGAAAATGACTATCCTCATATTTTTTGGACTCCTTGAGTGGTGCACACACTCAATCTTGCTTTGAAAAATATATGTGCGGCTAGAAACACAGAGAAGAATGAGGTTGTTTATGAGGAATGCCATTGGATCACTTTAGTTAGTGATCATGCTATGTTTATTAGAAATTTTATCATGAACCATTCTATGAGGCTTACCATATTTAATGAGTTTGTGACTTTAAAACTACTTTCCATTGCCGAAACAAGGTTTGCTTCCATAATAGTCATGTTGAAAAGACTAAGGCTCATCAAACATGGTCTCCAAAATATGGTTATTAGTGAGAAGTGGAACACCTATAGGGAGGATGATGATGAAAAGGCAACACATGTGAAAGCAATGATTCTTGATGATTCGTGGTGGGACAAGGTGGATTATATTCTTTCTTTCACAAGACCTATTTGTGATATGCTTCGATTGTGTGATACTGATAAGCCTAAGCTTCACTTAATTTATGATATGTGGCACTCAATGATTGAGCAAGTGAAGACTATAATATTCTACCATGAAAGGGTCGAAGAAGGAAGTACATCATCCTTCTATAGTGTTGTTTATCAAATTCTTATTGATCGGTGGACAAAAAGTTGCACACGCTTGCATTGCTTAGCACATTCACTAAATCCTAGGTAAATTCGAATGATTCATTTTTAATTTTATTTTTTTAAAATTAAGTTGTTGCATTTATAGTATTAGTATTAGTTAAATTTTATTTTTTATTAAATAGGTATTATAGTCAACAATGGCTTCAACAAGGACCAAATAGAGTTCCTCCACATAGAGATCATGAGATTTCTATTAGAGACGTATGGTCAAGAAGATATTTTACTGATCCCGATGAAAGAAGAGAGGTAATAAGAGAGTTTTCTAAATTCTCTAGAGAGTTAGACGCAATTTGGCCTTCAAGATTCTTTAAAATAGAGCTCTTTTGGAGCCAAAAGAATGGTGGATAACTTATGGTTCTGGAGCCTCATTACTCCAAGGCATTGCTTTGAAGCTTTTTGGACAACCGAGCTCATCATCATGTTGTGAACGGAATTGGAGCACCTACTCTTTCATTCACTCCATGAAGAGAAACAAGATTAATCCTAAAAGGGCTGAAGATTTAGTATATGTACATACAAATCTTCGTCTTTTGTCTAGGAAGAGCGAAAAGTATAATAGTAGAGAGAGTAAAATGTGAGATATTGCTGGAGATGAATGGGTGTCGTTTGATGGTGCTGAAAGCCTTGAGGTTGCATCATTATCACTTGATGAACCAGAGTTAAAAAAGTAGTTATTATCCGTGGATAATGAATAGTTTAATTTTCAACAATGACTTTAGTATTTAATAAAACTATTTATTTTGTACTTTTGATTTTTTTTTTTATGATTTATCTATTGATCGTAATACTTTAAGTTATTTAAAATGACATATTTTATGATTTTTTTATATATATGTTATGTCAGATTCGTCGCACCTATCCTATTTTTTAAGAAATTGCGCTACCACCCGTCTGGGATACTGCATACTCGTACCGTATCCGTGCATCATAGAGCTCAACAGATATTTGACGAAGCTCGAGAATGAAATAGCAATGGTGGCCATTCTCCACTATTTCTTCACAGGCAAAACCTGCTACTTTGAGTATATCAGAGCATCTTCCCGTCGAGAATAAGATCGATGCATACCTTTGGCAAGAAACAGAACATCACATATGACAGTAGCAGTGGTGGTTATCCTTACGTAATGGTCATAATTTTCAAGCTCAAGCTTCAAATGCAACCAAGTAACAATTTGATAGCTGCAAAATTAGACAAACCAGATCCAAAATATTGGCAAGAAATTTAGATGGATGTGGGTTCAACAAGAGATTTGCAAAGTGCGCAAAAGTTGTGATTGAATTCTCAACTTCATAGCTCTACCTGTGAGCAATAGCTCAAGCCCAGGCTAGACCGAAACAAATGGTGAAAAACCCACTATGAGCGACGGTGATTAATAAGGGTAGAGCCAGAGGTTGCTTGAGCAGTTGAGGGAGCTGCGTTGATATTTATTGTTGTTGGTGAGTTGTTCACTATTGTTGCACGAGTTGCACACATGTTCGAGAAAAGTTCCAAGACAATGTAGAAAAAATTTAATATTTATTTGGTTCCTTGAATTCTATTTTTAAATGTTTTGTACCAAACAAATTTAATTGAAGGGAGTAAAATATTTATCCCTTGAAACTTTATCTCAAAAATCATTACTGAAATAATATTTTCACCCTTCAATTTTAAGGGAATATTAAACCTAGGGTTTAAGAGGATGACAATAGAAAGAATAACAAAAAATAGAATAATCAAATTTTGAAAACATATATTTAAAAATTATTTAATAAAAAAGAATGAAATGACAAAAGAGAGATATCCACATTGAGGGATGGAGAGAATGACATGAAATTTCTTATCCTCCCTGATTAAATTAATTAAACATTCAAATAATAAAATAATATTTTATTTCATTTCATTCTTTGTCTTTTCATTTTATCCATAAAACTCACATTTCATTTCATTTATTTCAGTTCAATAAGAAATTAATTGAACTGCTTCCTTCTCTCTTTTTATAAAATTCACAAACATAACCTTATATTTATAGAAGTGTTTGAATGGTACCCACATAGTAACTAGTATCCAATGGTTTGAATTCTCCTATTCTTCCAAGAAGCATATAAAAATTTTCTCAATTGGATAGCTTTGCTCTTAAAGGACTATTTTGGGCATTTGACCGTAATATGAAGTCCACTCAAGTTCAAGGTTTCAATTAACGTCTAGGTTAAAAATAGGTTAACTTGTAGCACTTTTTTAGATCATAACAAAAAATCATAAAGGAGATTCACGTAGATTGGCACCAAATCTCTTTGGGCACCAAAAATTAAAAGAAATGTGCAATACAGGAAAAGTATCTCGCTCTTTATTAAATAGAGCAGACGAGGCCATAGGTTTTATAAATCTGGGGAGATTAGTGTAACTTGGCAACGTTGCTTGATAGTTGTTATTGCCTAATTTGTATTCCTGCGTGCTGCCGCTGCGCCTCATATTGGGGTTGCAGAAGCCAAATGGGAGAAGGTCCGCACAATTGCCTCAATGATATATTACTATGTACGGCCGCTACAATGTCTAATCATAAAACATAAGACACTGGTATTGTTCATTATCATAAGATGAAACCTGCTTCACATATAAGAAATCCTACCAGGGCCAGCGGCTCGGGAAAACTCCAGAATCTAATCCAACCACAGGAAATATATATTAAGACTTTGTTTGGTACCCATGATAGTATAGTATAAAATAAGATGATAAGATAGTATAAGATATGATAATATAATTAATATGATAAGACATAATCCTATCTTTTGTTTGATAACAAAAGGATAAATTAACTGATTGTATAATATTTTTTTTAAGACAAAATATCCTTTAAAAGTATAAAAATTAGAATAATTAAAAATAATAATAAAAAACCATTATGGTGGTGGTGGTGGTGGTGGTGGTCCAATGGTAGTGGTGACGGTGGTGGTGGTGGTGGAAGTGACAAGTGGAGGGGTGGCGGCGGTGGTGATGGTGGTGGCGCAGTAAGAGGTGGTGATAGTGGTGGTGGTGGTGGTGAAATGGTGGTGGCGGTGGTGGCGGCGGTGGTGGTGGCGGCGGCGGCGGTGGTGGTGGTGGCGGACAACATAGTGGCGGCATTAAGTATGGTACGGTATAGCGTGGTGATGGTGGTGATGGTGGTGGTGGTGGTGGTAACAAAAACAAGTATATGGCGATGGGGTGGTGGTGGTGATGGTGGTGGCGGCGATGGTGGGCTATGGCGGGTGCTTGATGGTGGCGGTGGCGGTGGTGGTGGTGGTGATGGCGGCCAGGTGGTGGTGATGGTGGTGGTGGTGGTGGCGGTGGCAAAAGGGAGTTAAATAAAAATGAAATTGATGATAAGATTTGAATAGATATCTTCACAAACTGCTATGATTTATCAAATTAAAATGACTGACCGATTTCATTATACTATCAGTTGAAAGTGCACCAAACATCAATAGACACACAAAATTAGATACTATCATGTATTTTATACGACACAAACGTACCTAATTTTCCTAGACCATGACCTAACAACATAGTGTAATTCTGCATCAAGACAGATATCTAAAAGATATAATTAATGCTTAGAAAAGAAAGGACCATGACAAGCATGGTTAACCTGCCTGCAGCATACTGTCAAGCAGCAATTATCCAAAAGCTGTCATGAAGCAATGATTCAAGTATTTTAGTTTCCAATGAAAAATTCAGAAGATGGACACAATTTCAGAAGCAGCGAGGCAGTAATAGTAATTAGACTCCAGAAAATGGACACCATCAAAGATTACTCATTCCGTGAGATTGTAGACCATAGTGCCATTAAGTATATACGGTATAGGTTTATAAAAACACAAAAAAACAAAAACAAGTATATAGGGCATAGTAATGTAGTCGGGGGGAATTTAGGGTACGAAACCCAGGGTGAGTTGTCTGCAAAATTTAAGTTAAATAAAATGGGACCCGGTAGTCTTCCAAGTGCTATGTGATAAATTAATGGTGTTCTTTATAGGGTTGAAAGTGCATAGTAGACACAAAAAATGACAATGTATTTTAACACAATACAAGCACAAATAAGCTGAGAGAGAGGAGAGAAAAAAACAAAAAAAAAGGATCATTAGCACACATTTGCCATCACAGCAACCCCCAAAACATAATGGAGCATTGAAATTATTAATGAAATAATCAGAAAGTTGTCCAAGTTAGCCATAATTCCTTAAATGTAAAGCCACACAAAGTCTGATTCCTCATTAAAGTTAGACGTAAGTTCTACTTGGTTGGAGTGGAAAATGTGAAGGTGACAAAGGGCAATGAATTCAACATTTATTCTCTCCCAATACAGTGCTAATTTCCACCTTCTCAATTTCTACCTGCCTACTTTCACCCCAAACAAGAATAGCTTTTAAAGTTTACTATCGTTTGCCTTAATAGAAAAAGACAATGGTACAGAATCTGCACCCATACAAATTACTTCCAATTAATTTCTGAGATAACGTTGTGACCCATAGGTGAAAGAACAAATCTTAGGTAAAGTTCTGTATGTATTGCGGTGCTATTGTCCAATAACATCATAACCACAGCAAAAGCCTGAATACTAAATAGTAAATTGCAATCCCAAAATTCGTCGAAGGACTCCAATAGCAACTGCTTTTATTTGCTAATAGATATTCCACTTAAAATAGCGGATCATTGCTGATTTAAAGCAATCAGCATGATGAGCCCAGTAAAGCAGCAACATAACCTTTTACTCCAAAATCAGAAAATCAGCCATTTCTTAAAAATATAAGATACCATTGGAAAATAACCATATAGCATACAAAAAATAATCCAAAACCAGAAGAGTCTCTCTCTCAACTTGAGTTCAAATATATCAAAACCTTCAAACAACTTAAAATGGACAAAACCTTAATAAACCTTAAAACCCACAAACCTAAGCGGTAAGAACCACGGCACCACCGGCCTCCTTGATCTTCTTCTCAGCGATCTTGGACACGAGCTTGGCCTTCACCACAAGGGGCTGGTTCTCGGGCAGGACACCTTTGCCGAGAACCTTAAAGTACCCGAACTGGGTGACGTCGATCAAGGGCGCGGCGTCTTTGGATTTGGAGGCCTTGTCCTGGACTTCTTGTGGGACCAGGGACCAGAGCTTGTCGATGTTGACGATGGGGCAGTAGAACTTGTTGCGGAGCTTGTGGAAGTAGCGCATGCCCACTTTCCCGAAGTAACCAGGGTGGTACTTGTCGAAGAGGATGCGGTGGTGGTGCATGCCGCCGGCGTTTCCGCGCCCGCCGGGGTGCTTCCGGTGTTTCCCTATGCGGCCGTGGCCGGCGCTCACGTGGCCTCGCTTCTTACGGTTCTTCTTGAAGCGGGTCGTCATCTCTGATCACTCTCTCTCTCTATACGGTTCGGCGGCGGAAGTAGTGAGAGAGAGTTAGGGTTTGGGGGATTTATTGGATGGGGGATGAGAAATGGGGATGGTTGGATTGGGATTACGTTTTTACCCCTAGGGTTTTGGGATTCTGGGCTTTAAACTGAGTTGGACTTTTTGTAACTCAAGAACCAGTCCATCAATTTAGGGGCGCATGGGCTCTATATTGAGTATATTCCATATTTCCCCTACTCCTATTTTGAGCTGGGCTTACCACGTCAACTTTGTCAATGGAAAGAAAAGAACTGAGTAAGATGTGAAATTTCTTTCTTTTGGAAAATTTAAAAATATTGATTTAAAAATATTTAAATTTCAACCAAATAACCTGTATAATTATACAATCCTATGTGCCGACTTTTTTACTGGAATAGAGTACTACTCTACACAATAATTTCTCTCCATCTTTCATTATGCAAAAGCAACTAGTACTTGAAAGTTGAAAATCAACATGCACTGAAAAATATATTTGTTCTGAAGGAAGGTTTTACTCGAAAGGTTCTCTTCAGAGCCAAGATAAGAGGTGTTTACCAGATCACATCTCCAAGTGGTGGATGATGGTGGATTCCTCCCTGGTGCAGTAGTGGCAGTGGCAGAGTAAGAGGAGGTGCATTTACAAGATACTCTAACATTCAAGTTAGGGTTGTGCACTACAAAGAAAAAGTATATGAGAGAATATACATACCTGAGTGGTTCGACAGGGGGATTGTTTGTAGGTTAAGTAGTATATGAAGAAATATTATTTAGATGGGATTAGAATTTGATAGTTGTTAGGAGATAAGATCCTTAAATCTTCTAGTCTGTTAGGGATTTGTTAGGATAAGATGCTAATTAGTTACTCAACTAGCAATTACCTATGAGGATTCTTATAGCTTGAGGTCACAATTGGGCTAGTTGCGCTGGGTTGCTCATGTTTGGCTTAAACCCATAAATTGGTCCAGAATATAGTGTTGAGGTACTCCAAACAGAGGCCAATAGGAGCATCTGATGCCCCCATGCACTGGGATCCATCTTGAGGTTTTTAAGGCTGGGATTTGTGTTGTGATGGAACTTGTGGCTATTATTTAATATGCAATATAAGAGTTCCTTCATATAATTGCCCCCATTGTGGGAGTCTTTCTGAGATCCGTTGTGCAAAGTCATAATGCTTGTCTTGCCATGGAACGTTATGACGCTTGCATAGGGGTTCCATGGAAAGTAGCATGTGAATTTGTTTTTTTTTTTTTTTGAGATTCGGAATACCTTGAATTTGCTTACTTCAATTTCAAGCTTACTCAGAAATTTAAGGTGTATTGGGCCATGGTCGTGGATTATATCCCGTAGGTGGATGAAATCTGTTGTCAAGATCTAAGATTCATTATCAGAGGTAAGACTTGATCTGTGATTAGGCATTGTGTATTTTGAGCCAAGCATCGCTTGGCTTGTGTGCAGCACTTCGTTTGAATCTGAAATCGCTTTGCTTGCTACTAGCAGCTTTTTGAAAACATGTGACGATTGGTGAATGGACATTGTCATTTGGATTTCATGTTGCCATCATTTTAATTTTTTTTTTAAATGACCAGCGTGTCCTTGCCATGATAATGGAAGTTAGGGAGCTGGTTCCCTATAAATAGGGGAGAGGGTGAAAAATCTCCCACTTTACTATATTTTGAGTTTTTCTCAAGAGTTTTCCAGCAACTTAAATGATTTTCAAAGAAGAATTTATGGTGGTTCACAGTGGTGCTCGCAGTGGTGATCTGTTACAAAACTCTCCATCATAACTTTTCCTTGGTTTCTCAACCTTTCATTTTCATCCCATGTATTCTTCTTCCCCATCTTCAATGTTTTCCCTCTTTTAACCAAAAAAAGGCAAGGATTAGAGAGTAAGGGAGTGATGGGGAGGAAAGGCATTCGCTAGAAATCCTCTCAGAACCTCCACCACCACCGCGCTATGAAAGGTAGTGGTGGTCTCAAAGGGGTGTCAACCCCATGAGGACACAGAGGCTACGATCTTATGTTAAGGCGCAAGATGTGATCGTAAGGCAGATGGAGGCAACCTGACTATATATACCATGCGAGGAACTCATTTTGTCTTGCGAGAACATCAGGAGGTTGGAACACCAATTAGGCTTGTCTAACAATTCCAATTTTGATGCCAAAAGTTTGGCCTCTATAGGTTTTTATTCTAGGATCTTGGAATCTGGTATGGGGAGGCATAAAGTGCTAACAGCCCCATCAAGTGCATACCAAGCACATCGGGATGCGTAGCTATACCAATGGGTGGATAAAGAAGTATTGGGAACACCTTCAAGGTTAAATACTGAGGCAGCAATGGAAAATCTTCAATCATACTTGTAGCTGACTGTAGATGGCCTCAAGGAAGTGACGTTTGAGATTACATCCCCCAAATGGTGATGAAAGGTTCTGTTCAACTAGGACCTCGAGAAACAGACACGTTATGTATCTATATAAGACATTATTCATATGTCTGGGGGTCCAACTTCCTTTCACTTATTTTATGGATGTGCTGACCCATTTAAAGGTTGCACAAACTCAACTGCACCCCAACAGATAGGCCGTCATCTGGGCTTATGAGTTGCTATGTCAATACTTGGAACTGCCTTTGTTCCATGAGGGCCTTCTTTTGGGTTTTTACCGTGGTCCGTTCATCCAGTGGTGTGCGCACCAAGGCTTGGATTTCTTTAAGGGTGCGACCAAGGTGGAAGGTTTTTAAGTCGTATCAGGATTCATACAAGAGTTTTAAGAATGATTTCTTCTATTTAGAGGCGGCTCCTAGAACCCAGCCTTTCTTTTTTACAGCAAAAAAGCAACCTTCTATCTATCTTTACTAGTCTCAGCGTTTTAACTTGAGACCTAAAGCTCACAAAACCTCGGATGATGACTTGTCAAAGGACTAGGTGGATGTGACCACGTTCCTTATTGGATAGGTCACTAAAAAAGATCACATACAAAGTCGTGACATAATTGATACGACAAAGTTTGACCTCTGTGTTGTATTAGTTAGGATTTTAACTTATTTTGTGCTGCATAAGTATTATATTGTGTAGTTGTTAACACTTTGTAGTTGCTAACACTTTGTATTTTTTTATTTTCAGAGAGCATGACACCAATTAGAAACTTGTCAAAAATGCTAGATTGCAAAGAAGACAATAATGAGGGTTGCTGGTCAAGCTATCCCGGCTCAACCAAAGACCGTGGTGCAATTCCAAGAGCCCAACCCTGAATCCTCCAATCAAGGTGCCAATTTGTAGGGTTGAAAGAGGAAAATGGACACTCATAGTGGTCAAAGCCGTTAGAAGAAAGCAACATTAGGTTCTGAACTGGTGTTAGACTTAACTCAAGAGTGGGATGACGGCCCATCCTATAGTGCTCCCGTCCAAGACTCATTGCCTTTTGTTTGAGGCCATGGCTTCTTGGCTGATGACTTCATTGACCAGAACCTTATCTCAAAATCTGACATTGAGAAGTTATCAAAAGAGGAGGTGCCTATCAGTTGCAAATGGCTGAAACCCAATGTCTTTAGAACACTTCTTATCTTCGATATCTCGATGAACGGGTGCTTCAAACTAACTGAGTTACCGAATTAGAGGAAGAAGTGAGGGGTCTCTAGGAAATGAAGGCTAAAATTGAAGAAAATCTCAAAGTCCAAACAACATTAGCCACGACTGCCAAAGAAAGCTTGAAATCCTCTAAAGATAAGGTGAAAGCCCTTGAGAAGTAAGTAGTTGACTTGACCGAGAAGGTTAAGTCGAATGAGACTGCCATTGATAGCCTCCAGACCCAGGTTGCAAACTTGGAGCAGATCAAAGATAAGTTGGAGGCCGAGGTCAAGGATATGAAGGTGAAGTGGGAATGGTCTATTGACGACTCCTTTGCCAATGCGATTGAACAACTAAGCCTTCTCAACCTCAATCTTCGAACAAAAAGAACCAGATCACATCACTTTATTGAAGATGGCATGATTGTGGATGCAAGTCCGGCTCTTGTGATTACTCTGTGGTTCATGGTGGGTCAGGAAGATAGGTTTGATGAAGAGGAAGAAAAGGAAGTCAACACCCCTGCCTAGTGAAAATTTATGAAATGATCAGCTTCTTGCCTTCTGCGTGAGGTTTTTATTTGAACTCTGTATGGATAAGTCCTGGGTTTCAGGCATTTTTGTTTTGCTATTATAAATATTTGTTTTTGTCTTGAAGTTTCTGTTTCTCGCTTTATCTGTCGTGGGTCTAACACCCCTCAACCATAGAAATCTTTCGAACCTAGGAGAATTGAGTCTTCAAAGGTTAACTGTTGTCCGCTTTAGGAATTAAGACATAAGCATTTCAAAAAGGTTATATTGTTATCCATCTTGGGTCCAAAGCTCAAGTTAGAGTCCGTAACATTTGTGAAACAATGGAAGTTTTAACAAAGTATTTTCATAGTTCACTTTGGGTCCAATGCCCAAATTCGAGATCCTAAAACTCGTGGGACTTAGGAAATTTTAGGGTATAGTCAATATAATGTAGCACTCAGATACCGTTTGGCATTTCGTGTTAAGATCATTGTTTTAACACTTAGAGATTTTTTTGAAAATAACATAATTCTTTGGAACACAAATTCCTCGGACCTCGTCAAGGCGGTCAAAGACAACCATATCGGTTGCACATAAAATAAACAGGATACATATAGCTGAACTTGGAAATCATATTTCAATAAACTCAAGTAATTGGTATCCGTCTATCAAAGTTAAAAGATAAAGGCCTGGACAAGCATACAAATGGAAATAACAAGCTTTAAAAAGTGCATAGAAAAATTAAGTGTCAACTACCTGTAGTATTTGCAGAGCTTGGTCGCGTTCCAGCGTCTGGGAACTACTTTACCTGTAAGGGTCTCAAGCTTGTATGCACTGGTGTCCATCTTCAAGTGATCTAATATGGTCCTTCCCAGTTGAGGGCTAGCTTCCCCTGGGATGTATTTTTCCCTCCGATGTCAACCCTCCTTAGGACTAAGTCTCTGGGTTGAAAACTCCTTAGTATTACTTTGGACTTGTATCGTGCTACTGTTTTTAACTTACGGGCGATTTCGAAGATATACACAATGTCTTTCATCTTGTTCAACAAATAAAGGTTTTGACAGATGAGTTTCGAGTTGGACCCTTTAGAAAAATGTTGCCTTCGCCAACTAGGTTCTCCAATTTCTACCAAGATCATGGCCTCACATTCATATGTCAGTTTGAATAGAGTTTCCCCCGTGGTAGAATGTGGAGTGGTCTAGTATGCCCATAAAACTCGACTGAGTTGATTTGCCCAATCACTTTTTGTTTCATCAAGTCTCTTCTTCAATCTCCGGAGGATGACTCTATTGGCGATTTTCGTTTGTCTGGTAGTCTGTGAGTGTTTTACCAATGTGAAGTGTTGTTTGATATAAAGACATGATAGGAGCTTCTAAAAGTTTTTATCAATGAATTAAGTGTCGTTATCAATGACGATGGACTCCAAGATCCCAAAATGAATGATAATATCTATATAGGTGAATCTCTAAACTCGAGTCGAAGTAATAGTGGATAGCAGCTCTGCTTTGATCCATTTGGTATAGTAATAGATGACCATTATAAGATATTTAAGTTGTCCAAAAGCCACTGGGAACAGACGTAGGATATCCATCCCCTACCTATAAAATGACTAGGGAACCGAGATAGTATTCAATTCTTCAGGTGGAGTGGCATAAATGTTTGTGAAGTGTTGTCACTTATCATATTTCCATACATGCTCCACGACATCTGCTTCCATGGTTGGCCAATAAAAGCTGACTTTTAGCACTTTCCGCACCAAAGACTTCCCTCTGAGATGATGTCTGTAACTTCCTTTGTGGATCTCGGCCATGACATATTCTGTTTTGCCTGGATTGAGACACTTCAGAAGAGGGGAGAAGAAACCCCTACGATATAGTTAGTTAACACACAGGGTGTAGTTTGTCGAAGTTCGTATTAACTTCTTGGCTTCTTTGGGATCGTCAGGTAAAATCTCATTTCGTAGATAGTCAGCGATAGGCTTAATCCAGCTATCTTATTCATCGAGCAGTGATGAGTGTAAAATACATTCATCTTTCAAGTTTATTTATTAGATTTTTAATTTATATTTATTTAAATTTTGTTTATTTATATTTATTTTTAATTTTTCATTTATTTTTAAATAATTATCTCTTCACCTAGGATTATTTAAATTTTTAGGATAAATCATCATATTTTGTGCAAAAATAAGAAATTCCTAAAGATAAATATTTGAAAGACTTGAATACTTTGAGATAAAAATTATGCTATTTATTTATGACATTAAGTGAATTCTGGACTCACTGAATTAAATGTGTTTTGTAGGAATATTAAGGACTTTTGTGGTATTTTAAGCATGATTATTAAAATCTTGATGAAGAGCATAAGGACATTGTTGTAGTCTTTTGAGCATAACTTTTGCTACAGAGCTTGGATTAAGCTAATCTTAGTGTTTATGGAAAGATGAGAAAATTTTTTACAGTTTTCATGAAGACATTGAAACTCATTCGTGCATCAAGAAGGTGAAAATTGTGTGTAAAGTGGATAATAAAGTTTGACCAAGTCAACTAGCATTCATAAATTTTAAGGATCAAGTTAGATTCTTAATTGGAGTACAAATAATATCTACTTGATGACTAAGCATCTTTGTATTTAATGCAAGGATTTCAAGGAGTTTCTTAATTTGATGAGGCATTTATTTCCTAATTTATATGAATTCAACAAAAAGAAATAAGAAACAAGAGATTTGGTCAAAGATTAATTAAGGAAAGTATCGCTATCAAACTTGTCTCAGTAAATTAGGGACAACTTTCTCTATAGGCATGTGATTTACTTGATTCTAGTGTCATTTGAAATTTAAGAAAGATATCTACAAATCTCATGTTGATAAATTTCTATAATTAAGCTGCCATTAATATTGAATATTAGATAAGGATTCTCAAAGAGATTTGATTCAGATTCTTGCATTATCCTAATCATTTCTCATCAATTGAGTCATATCTTGACCTACAGATATCAGATCGACGCGATGTTTATGACATTGAAAAGTTAACAGAAAATCCTACAAATTATCTATTGAGATCAAGGGCAGATTCAGCCATCTAGAGAGTGAGAAATATCATATAAGTTAGATACGAAAAGTTATCAACTTTTCTATAAAAAGGGAAAAACTAGTTTAGCAAAGTAGTCCTCTTTTAATTCAGAAAATACACAAAAAATATAGAGTTTTGAGAGGCTCAACGGTGGCAAGGGGATGAGCCCTAGGAGAAAAAAAGAAGTTGTCATGGAGCTCTCATGGAGTTGGAGATCGAATCACCATTGAAGGCACTTTGGTTTCTTTTATACAATTCTATCATGATGAATTCTCTTTTCTCTTCCTATCTCTTCTTCTCTTTTGTCATGTGTAGCTAAATTCGTGTGTTTCTAGAGTAAAGATATAAATTGATTCAATTGACATGTATTAATATTGGAATTTTAATTAATTTCTTTTCTATTCAATTTGAGTGTTTATTATGGTTCTTAATGTTTTTATGAATTGGTCACTCATAAATTGATCTAATGATATGTGTGTAGAATCGAAAAGTTTACATATGACTTAGACTATAAATAATAAGTCCCATGATTTATAATCATCTAGGAATAAAGGTTATAGGTTGTGTGGGAGAATTGTGGTATGAGAATCCATAGAGTAAATGTCATGCATTTAAGAATTGGGTTTAGATCAAGGAATTGACTAAGTTTTGATAATTAAAGAGAAATAACTCATCTAGGAATTAGATTTTAATTAATTAAGGGATTCTCTCCATCAATTGAATGACTAGAAATTAATTAGAATGAATGTCTCAAAGCCACTCTATCGTCTATGATAAATTGTTGAATTAAGTGAAGTCAGATCCTTAGTGTTTTAATTTCGTGTTTTTACATCCTTAATATGTTATGCATTTGTGTGCTTTTTTTATCTCTTTTCCCTCTTAATTTTGTGCGTTCTTGTGTGTTTTTGTTTTTTATAAGTTTGTGTCTTTAATTATTTTGAATCACTCTTAATTATTAATTTCCTAGATAGTATTAATATTAATTCCTCATGGGAACGATACTCTTACTCATCTTTTAATACTTTTGTGATTTGGTGCACTTATCAATATCACAACAAGCAGCATCACAATTTATGTGTTCGAGATGCTAGGAGCTGCCAAGATTTCCTATACAATAGATCTATTATTCCTAAGACTTTTAGTGCTCATGAGTTTGGATAATATGTCAACTCGAGAATTGTGTTCTCTTGAAATATGTTCAATCTTTGTCCTAGTAAAGTCGTTTAGGAACCCTTTTACTTTAATCAAGTATTTTTGCAACAAGGGTTCCTTGGCCTGAGATTCACCGAGGACTTAAGAGGTTACCAGTTGTGAGTCGCTATAAAGGATGATCTCGATTACATCCCAAATTTTTTGTTATCGTCAGTCCAGCAATGCATGCTTCATACTCAGCCTAGTTGTTTGAGGTTAGGAACTCGAATCTCAGGGAGTATTCAATAGTTATGCCTTCTTCATTTTCTAGATTTACCCTAGCACCATATCCTTTAGGGTTAGATGACTTGTCAACATAAATGGTCCTAGCATTTCCCTTGATGGACCAACATCTTATGTCAGCTTGACAACAAAGTCGGATAAGGCTTGAGATTTTATGACTTGTCAAGGTTCATATATGATGCTGAATTCGAAGAGTTCTATTGACCATGCAATCATACACCCAGCAAGGTTCGGCTTGTGGATTATTTGTCGAATTAGTTAATTTGTTCTTATAACGACAGGATGATATTGGAAGTATTGTCGAAGTCTGCAAGCCATTATGAGGAGAGTCAAAACTATCTTTTCAATCTTCTGATAGTGGATTTTGGCTCCTTAGAGTACTTTGCTCACGAAGTACACTGGTCATTGTCCTTCTTTTATCTCTCTGATCAACACGAAACCCATGGCCTCCTCGTTGATGATCACATATTTGATACATTAATAAGCTTTCATTCTTAGTCATTTACACTCTCTATGTACTTAATTGATTGAGTTTTATTATGTTTTGTAAGTTTGGACTCAAATTGAACTTAATTGAATTTTTCAGCATGATTCATATCTTACACTGTTTCTGTATTTGGGTCATATCTTGAGCTATAGGTGGTCTTTGGAGGTGATTCTAGTGGCATTTGAAAGATAAGAGAGAGTTCTATAACTTTCATGAAGACTTCAAAGGCCTAATCATACGAGTAGATAACTCAAATTGGGATTGAAGCAAGAACCAGAGTATTTTTCCTAACAGCTTAACCTATGGGTACTGTTCATCACATATTTTGGGATAGAAGTTGTAAAATGGGCTAAAATTTGGATTCTGAATAGTTAAGACCAATATCTACAACTTTCATGTTGAACACTTTTCCAGAATCGGACTCCTTGAAGGTGATATTAGGCTTGGAAGTTAGAATAGAGGAGCTGTGACTGGGCCTGGGCAGTGTTCAGTAATTTGAACGTATCTGGAGTTAGAGAAATGATATTGGACTCAAACTAAAGCCATTTGAAAGCTAAGATCTAGGCCTACAACTTTCATGAAGACTACTTGGTTCAAAAATGATGAATGTAATGACTTCAGAGCTGCATGATTTCGGAGACAAGAATCTCCATAATTTCTCACTCACCTAAAGTCATTTGGCATTTTTCACTCATTTTCCACTCATCCAACCACTAATGACTCAGCCCTCTTGTCATTTTGTATCTCTAATCCTCTATAAAAAGGGGCCTTGGCAGATCATTAAGGGTGTTAGGTGTTAGTTACCAAAATGATGTCATTTTGTTACTAGGTTTTCTTGTAGTAATTTTCCTTTGTTCTAAATTAAAGTCATGTTCTTCTTCTTCTTCTTCTTCTTCTTCTTCTCTCTTTCTTTCTTCTTATCTATGAGTAACTAAGTTTCATTTTACTTGGATGAAAGGGTGAAGCTCTTGGTAATAAAGTAAGGTTAAATTTATTCTTTTCTTGTGCTTAAATGATTTATATTTTTCTAGTAACTATTATACGTATTATAATTTGTTTCTTATAATTTACAAACCATCTTTGTAAAGTGGAGTTCTTGATTTGTTGTAGACAAAATATTGGTACAATGAATGCTTTAACCCATTTATAAGTGGTGGTAATATTTTTAGGAAACATAATATAATTACGTATATTATTTTAATTGGACTTTTAATTTTGTATTTTTCGATTGGAACCTCCATGTTACGAGGATTCTAATTGAGTTATAAAAGAAATTGATCTTACCTTTATTTTATTTACCAAGAGTGAATCTTTTTACCCAAGTAAATAATTTTAATCGTAGTAACAAAATATTCACTTCACTTTAATTAATCTTCAACAATTCCCTCAGGATCGACTCGACTCAGAAATATATTACTTGAGAAACCCATGCACTTGAGTTTGTAAATATGACAATTGAAAATCAGTTTCACCGAGAGGTAGATGTAAATGGTCTTGTTGGGTTTCGGTCTCGTGAGTATTGGGGGGCGATGTCAAACAGGATTTTAGGTTCGTGAAGGCTATCTTGCATTTTGAAGTTCACTCAAAATCCTTCCCTTTTTGAGGACTTTAAAAAGGTGAAGAGATTTGTGAGGTACTTTCGCCATAAATCGAGTAAAGGTCACAACTTGTCTTGTCAGTTGTTAGACTTCTTTCATAGTTTGAGGGCTACGCATGTTTATGACTACTTGGCATTTGTCCAGATTTGCCTCTATGTCACGGTGTGTTAACATAAAATCCAAAAATTTTCTTACTTGAACAAGAATGACCATTTTCCTGGATTGAGGCACATGTTGTGCTTCTAGAGTTGCTGGAAGACTTTTTTGAGGTCTTGGATGTGGTTATATGAGGTTGAGGTTTTGACAATCATGTCATCAATATATACTTCCAACATTCTGCTTATTTGCTCCTCAAAAACTTTGTTCATCATACGTTGATATGTTGCTATGGCATTTTTAAAGCTAAACGACATGGCGTGATAGTAGTAGTTAGCTTTGTTTGTTATGAACGCCTTCTTGTCTTCGTCATCTAGGTGCATCAAGATTTCGTTATACCCCAAGTAGGTTTCCATGAATGAAAGAAGCTAAAATTCAGAAAAGTTGTCCATTAACTTGTTAATATTGGGGAGTGGGTGAGGCTCCTTAGGACATGCTTTGTTGAGGTCCGTCTAGTCCACACATATACGCCACTTCCCATTAGATTTTTTTGATAAGGACAACATTGGATAGCCAAGTAGTGTATGCTATCTCTGATGAACCCAACATCCAAGAGCTCTTTAACTTGTGCTTCGATGATCTTTTGCCTTTTAGGACTGGCTTTCTACTTCTTCTAAGATACCTGCTTGGTGTCAAGATAAATGTAAAGCTAGTGTACTATAAAGTTTGGATCTAAATTTGGCATGTCAACTAAGGTCCAAGCAAAAGAATCTTTGTTCTTTTTAAGGAATGCGATATGCTGGTCCTTTTCTTTCGTTGTGAGTTTTGGCTAACCTTGATAATTTGATCAGGCTTATCACCAAGTAGAAGGGAGATAAGTTCTCCTTCAGGTTAAGGTCGCATATCTTGGATCTTTTCCCTTGCGTCCAACTCAGTCAAGTGGATATTTGGGTGGTCTATAGTGACTTGATTCTGGGTACAAGGTGTTGTCTTCAAAGATGCCTGACAAGCGCTGAACTCAATCAAAATTAAAATCGAGTTGTACCTTTGACTTGTAGCATAAGAGTTAACACTGAATCGTCTCTCAAGGATCTTAGTTGCAAATCAATCAGATTAAGCCGAGATTGGGGGAAAAAGTTGAGAAACAGAATACGGAATAGTAGAATTAAGGAAAGAACAATCAATTAAAAACGTAATCAATCCAGAAATTTATCCGAAATTTGGTGGATTCTATCACAGATCACTAAACAAACACTTGAATTACATTTGAATGATTAACTTGGAATTAACCAAGATCTCAGCATTAAATCCAGAATTCATACTAGATAATCATCTAGAATTCAATTAACAATTGACACATAAATTTGCAATCGCATAATTCATGTTAGATTTATGTTTATTTTTTATCCGAATTCAATTAACCTAAGCACAAATTAGTACTTAACTTCTAATTTCATGACTAAACTAGATTAATTAACCTAATTTCAATCACAAATCTCAATCCTAAATCAAGATCCAATCAGATCAAGATTAAGAAAAAGAAGGGAAAGAATAAGAATCCAAATACAAATCAAAGAAAAGCAAAATTAGAACAATATCTCAAGAATCTAAACTGAAATTTATTTAAGAATCTCAAATTGATTACAAGATGTTTAGCCCTCCATCAAAAGAAGAAAATCCATAAACGAAAATTAGAGAGAATGATAGAAGAGAGGAGAGAGGTGAGAAAAGTGTGGAATATATAAACTGATTCTCAGATTCCTCCTCCTAAAACTATAAACTGCCCACTAAATTGGCCTCTAGTACCTCATTACACTTCCCAAACATAGCTGGGCCTTGTAGAAATGCAATGGCCCAAGTTTCATCTGAATTGGACTTGAATTGACCAAGATATGCTCACTTTAATGCCATATGCTCCTCAAACTCGAGTCTGAACTTCCAGGCCCAAATAGGCCCACTAGACATCTGATTAAGACTTTGAGCTCTTCATCAAAGTTGTAGAGCTTCCTCTCAACTTTCCTACAAGGTAAAATGCACAATTTTTAGATGTCTAGAATTCAAGTTATGGCTGGAATACAGAAACAACGTCAAAACTCAATAATGCTGAAAAATTCAATTAAGCCCAAACTTATAAAATATGTCTAAGGTCAAACAATTAAGTTCATGAAGAGTGTAAATCATTAAAAATGAGGGTTTATTAATATATAAAATATGTGATTATCAGTGCCTTTCCAATCTTCAGGCTGGCATTGTAAGCACTTCTTATCGCTGCCTGATCTCCTTTAATTGTGATGATCTCGTCATCATTACTTAGAAATTTTATTTCTAGGTGTGTAGTCGACACCACAGCTCTAAATACACTCAAAGAAGGGTAACCAAGGATCATGTTGTAGGCAGAAGGGCAGTCTACTACCATGAATTTGACTTACACGGTTTTGACCTTAACTTTAGTTCCTAACGTCAAGTATAATTCGACATATCCTTCCGAGGTGATCTTATCACCCGTGAACCCGATGAGCTTGCCTTTATGAGGTTTGAGGTCCTACTTTGGGAGCTCTAGCTTTTTGTACAGATCCTTGAACATGATATCAGCAGAACTCTCTTGGTTAACAAAGATCTGTTTTACTTCTGCGTTAGCTAAGATCCGAAAATCACTAAAGGATCGTCATGATCCGGGATTGTTCTGCCATAATCTTCATCCATAAAAGATATAGGTGGCATGTTCCATGATCTTGATCCCTTTTTGGAGATTGAACAGGAAACCACACTTAGCACAACTCTCAAGTGCCATTTTTTTGTGGAGTTGGATTCACCGCCTCCTACTAAGCCACTCGAGATGGTATTGATGGTTCGAGTGACCTCTATATGACGACGATCCTCTTCCTGCAGTAAAGGGTCACGCGGTGGTCAACTTATCTAGTTTTGTCTAGTGTCTCAGGAAGAGTTTTTTCTTCTTTGATCATTCCTTGGAGGAGTCCGCCTTCGTTGGTAAGGAGAAGTGGTTTTGTCTTGGACTGGGACTCCTCTTTCTATAGTTTTGTGATCCACGCTGGTTATCCTTGTTCCGAGATTGGCATATGTATTATGTGAGATAACCATCTCGAATGAGAGACTCGATTGTGTCACGTAGCCAGATGCAATCCTTCATGGTGTGTGTGTAGCCATCATGTTTGAACTTGCCTTTCTTAGGATGTTTCTTTAATGAAGGCAACCAAGGTATGCCACGAAACTTGGTATGATACACTTTTTGGTAGATTTGGCTCCTTGGGTGTTTAGAGGAGTATATTCCTCATATTTTCCCTCGGAGTTGGCTTAGAAGAGGTTGAGGGTGGACATTGCACTGAAGCCTTCTTTGGCTAGGTGTCATCCGTCTTGTCAAGCTTCTTCTTGGCTTTGTTCATCTCTTCCTTATTAATGTATTTTTCGAAGTAGTCTTTCAGCTCATCTAGGTCCTTAGGATTTTTCTTGGTGATGGAAGAGGGAAAGGGTTCAGGACGGAGGCCAACTATGATGGCGTGCATAGTGACCACTTTGTCGAGGTCCTTTATCATAAGAGACTCTTTATTAAACCTAACCATAAAGTCTCGGAGAGGCTCATCTCGTCCCTACCTAAAATTAATGAGTTTATATGAAGTTTTTGGTTGGGATTTACTTGTTGTAACGTGCCTAAAAAACTTCATACACAGCTCACCAAAAAGATTGACGGACTTCGTAGGAAGGGTGAAAAACCATCTCAAGATAGCTTTTTTTAGAGTTGATGAGAAAGCTCTACATAGGATGGGGTCCGTGGCTCTGTGGAACATCATGGTCATCTTGAGAGTGTCTAAATGCTCCGAGGGATCCATTATCCCATCGTATGTGTCAATGTTAGTCAGAAGCTTGAATCCCCTGGGGATCTCGGCTAATATGATTAAATTTAAGAAGGGATACTGGAACCCATTGCTAACGGTTACCGGTGGACAATTTACAATGCATCTATGCAGACAGAGGGCTGTCATTGATCATTATAGACTATGTTGTGGCTAAGGCCAAGACTGGGATTGTTTTCTCTTGATGTTCAACATTAATCGCCCTTTGAAGTTTTGTGATCTTCTTTTCTTGCTCTGCCAATATTTCACCTTGGCGTAGGATGACATCCATCAAATCTAAGTTAGTGAGTTTCTTTTAAAAGAAGGGTTCCCCATGAGATGATGCCTTTAGTGATGGATGATGATCCTCATTTCGAGGTTGTTCATCCTGCTATCTTAAACCCAAACAATGGATCGTAGCCTACTAGCATGGCTCCGAGGTTACCTTCTGAGATTCCCAAGAGGCGATGGAGGAGGGAGCTCATTTTGGTTAGTGATGAATATCTTGGTGTATGCCCTAGAGGCCAATTTATTTTGACTGTACTTACATACATTATATTATGCTATTTATTTAATATATGAGGCATTTCATTTATTGTGTTATTTATTATAAACATAATAAAGTCCTTAGAATAGTAAGTTTAATGCCATAGGACATCAAGTGGATGACTTGATCGTGAGATCCTATTGGAATCAGAATATTATTCTTAAATGTCCCTAGTCAATTATTATTGTTAATTAGGATGACAATAATGTATTGAGACTAGTATGTGCGTAGACTGATGGCCACATCTCACGGGTCATGAATATGAGATATCAAGTCTTCAAATGGATACATATTAGAGTAATGATGTGTTGGACAAACCCACCATGAGAATGCTATGTGGATCGTTATGTGAGTGTCATAAGCGGCTCTCAAAGTGACAATGGTATAAGTCTTCCTTTGACCTGAAATCACTACAATTCCTACATAAAGAGTTGTATGTTTTAATGGCATCAAACATCATCTGTAACAAGGTGATTATAAAGTTGGTTATTGGACATACTGCGAATCATACAGAAGGATATAAGTGACTTAGATGAAATTTGTCCCTCCTACATAACATGAGCGATATCTTCGGGCCCCTGATTGAGTGAGACTGTAAAATGTATGGCCATGTTCAAATGAGTCAATATGATATATTGATCTCATTTATTTTTACTAAGTCTACTCGAGCATCAGGAAAATGGAAGATTAAACAATACAAGGGTGACACATTTCATGTCTTGTGTTCAATCTAGATATCTGGACAAAGGAACTAAAATATATGGAAACATTGGTCACAGAAAGGTTATATTAAATCACTGACATTCTTATTACTTTGGTAGCAGCGATGTCTTACTAGATATCGCTCACTGCTGTAATATTAAAATGATATTTTAATATTACCGTTAACATCATGAGAACCGGGTCACATACTTAGAACAGATTAAGTTGGAGCAATTAGAATCCAAGTTGGACTAGGATTCTATCATGGGCCAGACTCATAACAGATGAGTCCAAGGTTACACTGTCAAACCTACTGCTACTCTCACTCGCATAAGACAATCACTATTATAAATAGTACTGCTAAGAGGCTGTCAAGGACATCAGTTGCAAACCCTAGTATATCTTTCATAAAGACTTAGGGTTATGAAGCTTATGTGAAATGTCAAGTTTCTAATAAGTTTGGACTCAAATTAGATAAATGTTTCTTTGTGAGGTATCCTAAGCAAACCAAGGGATACTATTTCTATAATTCTACCGAGGGCAAAGTGTTTGTTGCATGAATTACTGTGTTTCTAGAATCTCCAAAGGAACTAGTGGGAGGAAAATAGAACTTGAAGAAATTCAAAGTTCACAGAGTAGCAACGAATCGATGGTAGAATTAGAGTAGCCTCCACAAAATATTGTGGAACAACAACCTGCTCTAATAGCACAAGACATGCGTAGTTCTAACAGGATACCTCATCAACCAGAAAGAGATGGATTTCTCATGACCCAACAAGGTGACGTATTACTCATGGATCAAGATGAGCCTGTGACTTACCAGGAAGCCATTATGGGCTCAGAATCTGAGAAATGGCTTGAGGCCATGAGATCTGAATTGAAATCCATGTATGCTAACTAGGTATAGACCTTGGTTGACCCACCTGAAGGGGTAAAACCCATTGGGTGCAAGTGGGTTTTCAAAAAGAAAACTAACATGGATGGTAACGTATATACCTTTAAGGCGCGATTGGTGGCTAAGGGTTTTAAGCAAATTCATGGTGTAGATTATGATGAGATTTTTTCCCCAGTTGCAATGCTTCAATCCATTCAGATCTTGCTTGCTATTGCAACATACCACGATTATGAAATCTGGAAAATAGATATCAAAACTGCTTTTCTTAATGGAAATCTTCTTGAGGATTTGTACATGGCATAACCTGAGGGTTTTACCACTCCACAAGATGCTGGAAAAGTGTGCAAGTTGCAACGATCTATTTATGGATTGAAGCGAGCTTCTAGAAGCTGGAATCTTTGTTTTGATGATATAATAAAACAATTTAGTTTCATCAAGAACGAAGAAGAATCTTGTGTCTACAAGAAAGTTAGTAGGAGCACAATTGTCTTTCTAGTGTTGTATATAGATGACATACTACTCATTGGAAATGACATCCCTACCCTACACTCTGTAAAGACTTGGTTAGGGAAATGCTTTTCCATAAAGGACTTGGGCGAAGCCACCTATGCAGTAGGAATTAGGATCTATAGAGATAGATCACAAAGACTGCTTGGCCTAAGTCAGAGTACATACATAGACAAAGTGTTAAAATGATTTAACTTGCATGAATCTAAGAAAGGACTATTGCCTATGTAACATGGTGTAAGCCTATCTAAGGCTCAATTCCTTTTTACCTAGGATGAGAGGGGTCATATGAGCAAGATTTCATATGCATCTGTAATTAGATCTATCATGTATGACATGTTATGTACTCGACCAGACATCTCGTATGCTTTAAGCATGATGAGCAAGTACCAATCTAATCCCGGTGAGAGTCACTGGATTACTGTCAAGAACATCCTTAAGTACTTGAGAAGGACTAAGGATTCATTCTTGGTATATGGAGCCGAGGAAGAACTAGTTGTAAAGAGTTACACTGATGCTAGCTTCCAGACCGATAAGGACTACTCCAGATCGTAATTGGGTTTTGTTTTTTTCTTGAATGGTGGGGCTATGAGCTGAAAGAGCTCGAAGCAGGAGACAGTCGCTGATTCTACCACAGAGGCTGAGTATATTACTGTCTCCAATGCAGCAAAGGAGGCCGTTTAGATCAGGAAGTTCATTATTGAACTTGGTATAGTTCCTAGCATTGTGGACCCAGTGGATCTCTATTGTGACAATAATGGAGCCATTGCACAAGCTAAGGATCCTAGATCTCACCAACGATCTAAACATATACTTAGGCGCTTCTATCTCATTCGTGAGATCATCGATAGAGGAGATGTGAAGACATGTAGAGTACCAACAGATGATAATATTGCTGATCCACTGACAAAGCCTCTTGCATAGCAAAAGCATGAAGTTCACACTAGATCTTTAGGCATTAGACATATGCCTGATTGGTTTTAGTGCAAGTGGGAGATTGTTGGTATATGTCCTATAGGCCAATTTATTTTGACCGTACTTACATACATTATATTATACTATTTATTTAATACATGAGATATTTCGTTTATTGTGTTATTTATTATAAACATAATAAAGTCCTTAGAATAGTAAGTTTAATGTTATAGGACATCAAGTGGATGACTTGATCGTGAGATCCTATTGGAATCAGAACACTATTCTTAAATGTCCCTAGTCAATTATTATTATTAATTAGGACGACAATAATGCATTGAGACTAGTGTGTGCGTAGACTGATGACTACATCTCACAGGTCATGGATATGAGATATCAAGTCTTCAAATGGATACATATTAGAGTAATGATGTGTTAGACAAACCCACCATGAGAACACTATATGGATCGTTACGCAAGTGTCATAAGCGGTTCTCAAAGTGACAATGGTATAAGTGGTCCTTTGACCTGAAATCACTACAATTCCTACATGAGGAGTTGTATGTTTTAATGGCATCAAACATCATCTATAACAAGGTAATTATAAAATTAGTTATTGGACATACTGCCAATCATACAGAGGGATGTAAGTGACCTAGATGGGATTTGTCTCTCCTACATAACAAGAACGATATCTTCGGGGCCCCCTGATTGAGTGAGACTGCGAAATGCATAGCCATGCTCAAATGAGTCAATATGATATATTAATCTCATTTGTTTTTACTAAGTCTACTCGAGCATCAAGAAACAGAAGATTGAACAATACAAGGGTGACACATTCCATGTCTTGTGTTCAATCTAGATATCTGGACAAAGGGACTAAAATATACAGAAACATTAGTCACAGAAAGGTTATGTCAAATCACTGACATTCTCATTACTTGGGTAGCAACGTTGTCTTGCTAGATACTACTCACTGCTTGTAATATTAAAATGAGATTTTTTACTGCCAACGTCATGAGAACCTACAGGGTCACACACTCAAAACAGATTAAGTTGGAGCAATTAGAATCTAAATTGGACTAGGGTTCTATCGTGGGCTAGACTCATAACAGATTAGTCCAAGGTTACGCTACTAAACCTACTATTACTCTCACTCACACAAGGCAGTTATTATTATAAATAGTACTGCTAAGGGGCTGCCAAGGACATCAGTTTCAAACTCTAGCCACACCCTAACAAAAATAATAAGTGAGAGAGTGATAGGTTTCTCTTCTCTTCGCAGCTGGCACTGTGCAGGAGACGTGAGACTCCAAGATTACAGATGTTGGACGTTTGTGAGTCTATTTGTGTGGGTAATGTACAGGCACTGTCGTTACTTCGGTGCTTGTGATTTGTTTAAATTTTTTTTTTGTCTGTCTTCAAGAGGTAAACTAGAAAACCATGTTTCATAGCTCTTCTTTTCGCATGGATCTTTGGTGGGAATCCTTTTTCTGCTATTCTTTTGCTTATGAATTTCCCAATAGAATGCCCATCTCATCGCGTGTTCTAGTTCTTAGGTTGGTTTTGGTTTGTAGCAGCTTGCGTTCCGATATTATCTATGGTGGAGATGGGAGCAGCAATTTAGTGTTCCCACATACGACACATTATTCAAAGTCGGGATCAGAGTTATTTTTCCTAATCACGTCTCCAAGTAGTGGATGATGGTAGATTCCTCCTTGGTGCAATAATGGTAGTAGTGGAGTGAAAGGGAGGGTGTACCTGTAAGGCACTCCAACACTCAAGTTAGAGTTGTGCACTAGGAAGAAAGAATGTATAGGAGAAGATGCATACGTGAGTGGTTTAGCCATGCATTTATAGAGGAGGATTGTTTACATATTAAGTAGTATATTGTGAACACCCAATTTTGACCAGGCTAAAAAATAAAAAAAAAATGAAGAAAAGAAAAAGAAAAAAAAAAAGAAAAGAAGAAAGCAAAAAAAAAAATAGAAAACAAAACAAAATAGTCACACTCACTCGACTTTTTTCTCACCGCACACACTCGGGTTGCTCACTTTGCACACGTAAAAGAAAAATGATGAAATAACCATGCATTAAATGCATTAAGGCTGCACAAGCAAGAAAAGGAGGGGTCAAGGGATTGAACGTAAAAAAAAAGGGGGCTCAATGTAGGGTGGTTGACGAAAGAAAAAGGAGAAGAATCACGCCTAAAAAAATGAAAAAAGGGGGAACTTGGATACGGGAATGATACAAAAGGGGGGAGCTAAGTATTTGAAGGGGGTTGAAAAGTTTTTTTGGAAGAGATTGCTGGAGAAACGGGAAGAAAAAATTGAAAAAAGCCACCTGAGAGCTGGGATTTTGGGGGGAGAAAAGAGCCTCTCTGAAGCTCAACGTAACACTTTGATCAAAAACCGTGAGCCACCTCTCATCAGCTTCATATACACCACCACCTTCATCTCCACCATCAATCTCCAAACCGTGAACCATCACTTCTTCCACTATTCCACCCTTCATCTCTACCATCAACCTCCATGACCAACCTTCACCATTTCCCCTCCACCACATCATAAAAACCAATCTCACCCTCTTCACTCAAGAACCCCCCATAAACCTTTTCTATTCCGATTCATCTTCCATAACCACCCACAAACTCACAGCCACTATCTTCATTTTTTTTAAACCACCAACTTCATCATCGTGTTCATCTCCAGGTCCCTTACCATTCCAACACTCCATCACCCACCGTAAAACCACCATCACACAACCTAGATCTTCCCAACCGACCGTCGAACCACACCACCGTGACATTCACCGACCAGCTTCACCAACACCAGTCACCATCCCCTCACCGACCGTCGGATCTCACAGCTAGACCTTCCTAACCCACCGTCGAACCACACCACCGTGACCTTCACCGACCAGCTTCACCAACACCAGTCATCATCTCCCTCACCATCAACCGACCGTCGAAACCACCCTGCACCTTCAACCCCATCATCATACCTTCAACCGACTGTTGAACCTCCAACCAGATCCTTCCCCTCTACAAACGTCATCCCCATCATCTTCGTCAACCCTCAACCGACCGTCGAATCTTAAACTGGATCCCTCCCCAAACATCCCCTGGTGTGTGCTGTCATTGTTGCCAAAGTCTCCAAACTCTTATTTCTTTAAATTGCATTGTTGATTGTCTTGTTGGGTTTGAGGTTGGATCACGTGGGCTCCTACCCATTTCACATAAGGCAGTGATGATGAATTTTGGTCAAAAGGGAGATGGGAAAAGAATATAAAAATGGTAAGAAAAAAAGAATAAGAATAAAAAGAAAGTTTTAATCCATGCAATGACCAATGATGATGATTGAGTAATAAATACTACCTTCAATGTCATTTGGATCATAAGGGTTTATTGAGTAGCCCGGTGCTAACTTGAACCCTGTGCAAGAATGAATTTGTTTTCAAACAAAATTCATTTCCAAAAGCTTTTTTTTAATTAAAATCAATCAACCCACACTTATTTTATAAAGAACTACGTAACTTTGAGTTTCCTATTGCACCAGGGGATACGTAGGAGCAGAATTTCATTTCTGTCAAGCCAAAATTAAATTTTCATAATTTTGTGGTTTCCTTTTTATAAATAGTTACAATGTTTTGCAAAATGGGTAAAATAAATATTTTTAAGGATTATTAAGAATTTGCACAATTAACTTAAGGTACCATTTTAGAACGGGTATGTTAGGGGTGCTGTGGGATTTAGTTTCCGCCCTTCCCTATCCATAACCGACTCCCGAATTCAATCTGGTTCCAAAGACCATTTTCAAATAAAGGTTTTTCCAATTTTTCCTATGTTAAATTAAAATTGGTGGTGACTCTATTTTCATATTTTAAAATCCTTATGAGTTGCTATTTTTCACCGTGATCCCGGTCGCGACAGATGGCGACTCCACTGGGGATATTTGGAGAGTCAGGCCTGTTGTTGTTAGTTGTGCAAATTGTTAATAATTTTTGTTTATTTATTTTACCCTTTTTATCCTTGTTTTTGTTTTTCTTTTTGTTTGTAAATGAATTTTATTTATTTTGTTCTATGTAAATATCTCATGGCATTATCTTATGTATATTGTTACCCGTAAATATGTTGTGCATAATTGTTGAAACCCTAGGACAGATGATTCCTGGCTGGCTGTTGTATATATGTTTTTTTTTGCAGGTTGGGGGTAGTTTTATCTTTTTAAATTTTTGTATAGGTTGGTATGCTCCCTCACACATGTCACTGTCATGTACCTCACACACTTTTTGGGCTCTATACCTGAGTCTGTGCGAAGCCAAAGAATAGGAGGGGTCTCGACTTTTGTTATTGAGGGGCTTTATGCTCACTTGACATTTGTTGAGACACCACTCAGATTATTACTAATATCATGAACTAATCATATTGAGAGGGTTTATCCCTACTTGTAATTAATTCATGATTTGGGTCTTTTTCTTTCGAGATAAGGGCAATCTGGGAACCATGACTTTTTAGAAGTTTAGACCTGTCCCGAAAATCTTGCACTGATAGATTGAACATAATGATTGTCAAATCTTAGGTTCCACCTGACTAGGGCACAAAAGGGAGCGTACTTCTTCTTCTTTATTTGTTTGTTTCTCATATCATTCATTCTTGCATAAAAAAAAGAAAAAAAAAGGGCTATTCATTGCTTGCATTTTCATAACATTCTAAAAAAAAAAAACTTGCATTTTATGACATTACATTTCAAAAAAAAAATAACTTGCATTTCATGACATTGCATTTCAAAAAAAAAAAAAAATACCTTGCATTCTCATGGCATTCAATGCATAGGAAGAAAAAAGAGAGGGGATATCTCATCTTGCATTGTCATAACCCTTTTAGCAAAAAAAAAATGTATTTGCATGTCATGCATTATCCATTGGGTTTATAACCCTATAAGGATTTCTCCATGTAGATTGTTAGGATACATTCTCTAGAGTTACCTCGATAAGAGGTACCCTTAGGGTGCACCATTCTTTTTTGGCATGCTTACACTTTTTTTTAGTATTGTAGGGTGAGTTTGCTTGGTAAAGTGGAAAGATTGGTACTTATCAATAGCAAAGGATGGAAGAAAGGTGTCGTGGGCAAAACATAAGCAATGCAGTTGACCTCAAGAGGAACATGAAGATTGCAGTTAATGGCAGTGATCTGAGGCATGTGAGAGACATTACTCAACAGATGACTCTTGAAGCTCGATCAGAGTTTTTGAGTAGCTATGGGCAGATCCTGGATTTATTGCGTATCACAGTTGAAGAGCCTGTCTTGAGTGGCCTAGCTCAATTTTGGAACCATTCTCTGAAATGTTTTGAGTTGCTTAACCTAGATATTGCACTGACCATTGAAGAGTACGCTATCATGTTAAGACTCCCAATGAGCAAGCACCCAAATGTTTATCTTTATGGAGGGTATTATGTGTCAGTAGGGAAGATAGCAGAACTGATAGGGGCTCAAATAAGTCAATTGGGCATGAAAAAAGGGTAGGAACAAAAGGCTTGAAGAAAAGCTACCCCGAAGCACATCTTCAGTATCTAGCGCAATAAGGAAAGTGAGATTTCTTCAACAAAACACTGGCCTTAACCATCTTTGGGTTAGTGTTATTCCCATTTACCTCAGATATGGTAGATCAAGCAGCAATAGATGTATTCTTCAAGTTTGAGAGGCATAAAGCAAATCCAGTCCCTGCTATTCTTGCTAATACTTCCTTGACAATGGAAATCTGCCATCAAAAGGGTGGTGGAAAGATTCGATGCTGTACACATATGTTATACGTTTGGATCATGACACACATGGATGTGCACAATCGCCTGGGACTCTTGCCTGACCCGTTAAGGAATTTTGGTCGCATACCAGTGAAGCAACAAAAAGCTTATGAATGGAAAAATGAGTTCATGAGGATGGGGCCAGATTCTTTTAAATGGGTATGCCCATGGTATCATGGAGAAGAGGTAGTTTTCAGGTGTGGTGACTTTCCTAATGTTCCCTTGATGAGTCCTAGAGGTGGTGTATCATACGCGCCAATCCTTGTGCTTAGACAACTCCGATGGACTCAATATGCGCCCAATGAAAAGCAACTTGAAAGGTTCAGCTTCTTATACCAGCAAGATGGAAGCACTGCTAAGTAAGAAAAAGAGATTAGAGATGCTTGGAAGAATATTCATATGGCAGGAACAAAGGAATTAGGGAAGCATGCGGTGGTCTGTACCCCTGAATACTTGCAATGGAGAGAGGTAAGAAGGGTTCAAAATAGCATCCCTCAGATAGTTTCAGATGATAAAGGTCATCCTCAAATCATACCTCAAATGGCCACCGAGATGGAAAGACTGAAAGCACAAATGAAAATCTTGGAACAAGGAAAGGAAGCCGCCGAGTTAAAAGTAGTCATCCACCAGAGTCGATGCTAGAAGCTAGCTGATGAAGTTGAATATTTAAAAGACACATGTGTAGATATGGCTGAGACCCCAAGCTGAGTTAAAAGGGCAAGGAAAGGAAAGGAGATAGAATTTGAAAAGACCACAACAGAAGTTCGTGAATTGCGAGCAAAGATAAGCGCTCAGGAAGAGACAATGGCGTTGATTTTGCAAGAGAAAGGAAAGTTGGAGGCGAATGCTAGGATACAAGATCGTAGAATGCAAGCCTTACAAGAAGCTCTGACTGAAGCAAAGGGCCGCTCTGACCAAGGACGAGCATTAGCTACCAAATATCATGATGCACTTGTGGAAGCAAACCGAAAGAATGAACATTTGAAGCTGAAAATTCAAGAGTTGGGGCGAGACCATGAGCAGTGGAGACTCGAAGCCCAAAGACTAGTGAGGCAAAAAGAAGAATGGGCAGAAATGTGGCAATCAGTAGCACAAGATCAAAGGGCTGAAAAAGAAGAATGGAAGAAGAAATATGAGAACATGTCTGATAGCGTGCAATATCATGCTGTGCAACTGGTGGATCATTTTGAAGAGGCAGACCTTCAGATTCGACTGAATCCATTGTTACGGCTACCACAAAAAATAGCCGAGTTCATGAAGTATTGTCGAGGTCTTGCTAAAGGTCTTAGGAAGAAACAAACAAAGTTGTTAATGTAATGTTTTTTATGTTACCTTTTAAGGAGTCTGAGACCTTGTACTGATTGAAATTCAAAATGAATATGAATGACCAATTGCAGTTTTTTGTTCCAAACATTGATTTTACTATTTTTCACCTGGACATTATTCATTGAAGGGTGAATGCCCTCTTGAATAGGTTGTCAATCGTGCTCTCGACCTGAGACAATTCGTCCTTCAGCGAAAGTACCATAAGCCTAGTGTTCAGTGAAAGGATAACTGCATTGCCTGTGAATATCCAAGAAGATAGCACCCATTGAGGAGAGAATACTCCCTTGGGATCGCTGTTAACCATATTCTTGCCTAAGGGATGATGAACCCGAAGTGCAGAATTTGAGATCCTGTATTGCCATTGAATGTTCGTGCAAATCTTTCCACAATCACCAAGCATCCTCACAATAGCGTTAACCTTTTCTTTCTTTTTTCTTTGTTTAATGTTGTTTTGCTTTAATAAATCAATTCCAGAGGAATCATTGCGCGGCCTAGGAAAGAAGATACCAATCAAACCCGAGTTCATAATATCAGATCTTGGACCAGAATGGCTTCCAATAATCCTGAAGCAGGGAGAAACTTGAGCAGAGAAGTCGATGAAATGACAGGGAGGATAAATGAGGTGTCAGAAGCCCAAGTACGGTTGGAAGCAATACTGCAAGATATGAGGGAATCTCTTCACTTAATCAGCGGGAATAGATGTACAAATAGGGTTGAAGCATATGTAAATGTGCCATCAATGACCGCCCCGGCCTTCCCGGCTATTACCTCTGGCATCACTATGGGGATCCATGAACAACCACCTCAAACGACACCTGTTGTCATGCCTATTGGGGAGGGGTATCGCACTTTGGAAGGTACTCATAATGAAGTTCCTGGTTATGCTAGCCCTACCTGGGAACAACCTCATGTGTGCATTACAGGGCAAGTAACAATACCTCACTCTGGGAATAGCCATGTCATGATCGAGAAAGACAGGATGAGGGAAGAGTGGATGGAGAAAATGGAGGAACAGATCAAAGCAATCAAGGGCCCCAGTGCTTATGGACCTCTGAGAATAGAAGAGCTGTGTCCTACCACAGATGTCGTAATCCCTAAAGACTTCAAGGTTCCTGATATTGCCAAGTATGATGGAAGTGGCAACCCTCGGTTTCATTTGATCAGTTATAAAACCAAAATGGCTGTTTGGTCCAAGGATGATAAGTTCCTCATTAGCTTTTTCCATAAGAGTCTTACGAGTCCTGCTTTAGAGTGGTATCTTCAATTAAACCACTCTAAGATTTCTCGTTAACGAATTGGCTGACCTATTCATGGACCAATACAAGTTTAATCTGACGCAACTCCAACCCGGGAACAATTGAGCTCGATGCAGAAAGGAAGTGATGAACCTTTCGGACAATACGCACGCAGGTGGAGAGCCTTGGCGACTCAAGTTCAAATTTCATTGACACTATCTGAGATGTGCTCATATTTCCTGGGAACCTTGGGAAATCCTTTTATCGGGGCAATGGTTGGGGCAGCCTATAAGGATTTTGCAGACTTGATAATGGCGGGAGAAAGGATAGAGATTATGGCCAAAGCTGGGAAGTTACCGGTGAGCAATACAGGGAATACTGCCTTCAAGAAGGGATTCAAGCCGAAAAAGAAAGAACCCGGCGTGAATTATGTCCAACGCCAGCAGACCTTTAGACCTCGATATTCCCCACAAAATTCAAGCCGCCAACTACCATATAACTTTAACCCTCACCTTCCCTACCAAACACCTACACTTCCTTATTACCCGCCCCACCAAGCTATGCCTACCACAAACATCACCCCAACTCCGCAATTCCAAATCAATAATGTTCCCACACCACAACCATATATGCCACCGCCCAACCTATACCCGATACCCACCGCACCTCCACAAACCTACCCAAATCACCCACAACCTCGGCCAAACTTCCAGAGTCAAGGTCGCTTTCGTCCTCAAAACCTACCCCCTTTCCCAAGGCTGTTCATTTCAAATGCGGACCTATTCCAAAAGTTGTTCGACACCCACCTCATTTTGGGAAATCCTGTACGTCCTTTAGAACCACCGTTCCCAGCGTGGTATAACCCGAATTTGACTTGCAAATATCACATGGATATCCCAGGACATTCAATTGAAGATTATGAGGCTTTCAAGACTGCAGTAAGGAAGCTTATTGCTTATGGGAAGCTTGACATTCAAGAAGAAGTTGGACCCAGTATCGTCAACAACCCAATCCCTAACCATGGTGGAAGGAATGAGGCGAATGTCGTGGAGATGGAAGGACCTCTAATAAAAGAAGTCATGAGCCTGCATACGCCGATGATTCGAATATTTGAGGGATTGAAGATAGCGGGCTATGTCATCACTGCACCAGCTTCATCGGTGAAAGAAGAAGAGAGGTATGATGAAGAGTCCAGGTGCGTTTACCATTGTGGGGAAACGGGACACGATATTGAGAACTGTTGGGACTTTAAGGCTCGAGTCCAGAGGTTGCTCACATTGGGAGTAATACAAGCAAGACCAGGGGTAACTTCCTCTGAAGAGGTCCATGTGATTAAACGATTGGTACTTAAGGTACCACCTCTCAACCAAGCTTCGGCGTCAGGGAAAGTAGTATTGACGGTCAAGAAGCTAACACCATTTAATTGTAATGACACCCGCACAATATCTTGGAGCTATGAAACAAGGGTGGAAATAAAGGGAATCGGGGAAGGGACTTCGAATGCCCGAGTGGCAGAAATACATCAAGAGAAAAACCCAGTGACTAACATAGTCAGGGTAGGGGAAATTACAAGGAGTGGGCGATGTTATGGCCCAGTAGAAATTGAAAAGAAAAATAATGGTAAAGAATGGAGTAAGGAGGAAAATACAAGAGAAGAGGAGAGAGGGAAAGAAGAGGAAGAAGAGTTCCTAAAGATAATGAAGCAAAGCGAGTATGATGTGGTGGAGCAGTTGAAGAAGACTCCAGCCCGAATATCTCTTTTGTCACTCGTCTTGACATCTGAAATACATCGGAAGGCATTACTGAGAATTCTGAACGAAGCCTATGTCAAGCCTGATGTTACCCCCGAAAGTGTTGTCAATATGGTGGACCCGGTGAAACGTGTCAACATGATCACTTTTACCGAGGAAGAGATCATTTCTCGATCTGAAAGAAATCCACTGCTTTGCATATAACCCTCAAATGCAAAGGGTATATAGTTGCAAAGGTGTTGATAGACGGGGGGTCTGCACTAAACATCATACCTATGTCGACTCTGACTTCATTATCAATAAGTAAGGATGAATTGTCACCCCGAGAAATGGTGGTACGAGCCTTTGATGGAAATAGGAGAGGCATTTTAGGAGAGATGACATTGCCATTAGAGATTGGTCCAAATAATTTTCAGGTATTGTTCCAAGTTATGAACATTGAGCCTGGTTACACAATGCTCTTGGGGAGACCATGGATCCATGCTGCCGGTACTGTTCCCTCTACCCTGCATCAAAGTGTTAAATATATTGAAAATGGGTCAATCATTACCATACATGGGGAGGAAGAGATTATGCTCTCAAAACCAGTTTCAGTGCCGTATGTGGAAAGTGCAGAGAAAGATGAAGAGAATTTGTGGCATAGTTTTGAAATAGTTGAGACTGGAGTTGGTAAAGAGGAATCCCCGACACAAAGTGTGGATCAAGTGGTGGCCCGGATTATGGCAAGTAGTGGTTACGAAGAAGGAAAAGGCTTGGGCTCACAGTTACAAGGTACTCGGTCGCCGGTGTCCTTCTGGGAAAAGTGGGACAAGTTTGGCTTAGGGTATGAAGCATCCCTGGAAGAGAGAACAAGGAGCATGACCTTTGGAAAGAAAAATGACAAGGGCAAGATAAAGCATATTCCCCACCTGAGGGAAACATTCCCAGCACTAGCTGAGGTAATCATGTCCGGAGAAGTCATTCGCTCCCAATGCCATCCCACAGTTAATGCGTTGCATGAAGAAGGCCCAGAGGAGAGCAAGGCAATCCGTCCCTCTGCTGATGAGGAGCCACTGAAGAATTGGAAGTCCGAACCAGTGATTGATGTGATTGTTTCCAAGTAATTGTCTGGTCATATTGTACTAGGCTGATATTTAAGATTGGCTGTATTTTGAGTTTATGTTTGTACTATTTGAGACATTAATTTAATGAATTTGCATGCTTATTCAACATTCCTCCTCGTTGCACTTTGACTTATCCGTTTGCATTCATCAATTTCCCTTTTTGTATAATATTTCATTTTTTTCCTTTATTATTCCCACTCTATTTAGCTTTTCCAACCCCACACAAATTACTTTCTAGGGATCTGAGTCTTGTAGAAAGTTCACCTCACGAAAGGGACCTTGCAAGCTCATCAATTGATTCCCATGCGATGTTTAAGGAAGAAGACCCTGGATCTGATGAAGAAGGAGAAGTTGTTGAAAGTTGTGAAAAATTACTAGAGTATTCCGAGAAGGAATTTGACTTGAATGGTGAGGAAGCTGAGGTGATTAACATGGGGACAGAAGAAGAGAAAAGGGAATTGAAAATGGTGGAAAACCCTGAACGGGAAAAAATGATTGCACTCTTCAAAGAGTATATAGATGTCTTTGCTTGGTCTTACCGGGATATGCCTGGATTAGATCCGGAGATAGCATCCTATAAAATCCCATTATATCCAGATGTTGAGGAAAAGAAGCAGAAGTTAAGGAGGATGCATCCTGATATGTCCCTGAAGATTAAGGAAGAGGTGACTAAGCAGCTAGAAGCAGGATTTGTAGAAGTGTCAAGACACCCAGAATGGGTAGCCAATATTGTGCCTGTGCCTAAGAAGGATGGAAAAGTCTGAATGTGTGTGGACTACAGGGATCTGAATAAGGCTAGTCCGAAGGATAATTTCCCACTCCCTCATATCGATGTTTTGGTTGATAACACTGCTAAGAATCACAGGTTTTCATTCATGGACGGATACTCAGGGTACAATTAAATCCCCGTGGATGTCAATGACAAAGAAAAAACCACTTTCATCACTCCTTGGGGGACTTTTTGCTACACAGTGATGCCGTTTGGATTAAAGAATGCTGGGGTTACTTACCAACGTGCTATGGTTGCATTGTTCCATGACATGATGCACAAGGAGATTGAGGTGTACGTGGATGATATAGTTGCCAAGTCTAGAGAAGGAAAAAGTCATGTGGTAGTTTTGCGTAAACTGTTTGAAAGACTCAGAAAGTACAAGCTGAGGTTGAACCCTGCTAAATGTGTTTTTGGAGCATCCACTGGAAAACTGCTCGGATTCATTGTTAGTAGAGAAGGAATAAAGGTGGATCCGGATAAAGTGAAAGCAATACAGGAGATGCCTGCTCCTAAGACAGAGTATGAAGTGAGGAGTTTCCTCAGGAAACTTAACTACATTGCTAGATTCATTGCCAATTTGACCAGTACTTGTGAGCCTATATTCAAGCTGTTGAAGAAACACTAGCCACGAAAATGGGATGAAGAATGTCAAGGAGCTTTTGACAAAATAAAGGCTTATCTAGTGAATTCTCCTGTTTTGGTACCACCAACGCCTGGTCGACCTCTGATATTGTACTTAACCGTACTGCCAACCTCCATGGGAGCAATGTTGGGGCAGCATGACGAATTGGAGAAAAAGGAGCAGGCAATTTATTATCTGAGTAAAAAGTTCAATGATTATGAAGCCCGATACATGGCAATTGAGAAGACTTGTTGTGCTCTGATATGGACCTCAAAATGGTTAAGGCAATACATGTTGTATTACACCACTTGGCTGATCTCCTGAAAGGACCCCCTGAAGTATATATTTGAAAGCCCTCATGTTTCATTAAGGGTTTCAAAATGGCAGGTGATACTATCAGAGTTCGACATCAAGTACATAACTCGGAAATCCGTCAAAGGAAGTGCAATTGCTGATCATTTAGCTGAAAACCCTCTTGAGGGTGGACAACTAGTAACATCCGAGTTCCCTGATGGAGAAATTTTGACAGTAGAAGGAGAAGAAGAAGGTGAGGATAAGCCCATTTGGAAGATGTATTTTGATGGAGCAGTCAATATGCATGGTAGTGGCATAGGAGCTGTGGTTGTTTCACCAACTGGAAAGCAATATCCAGTCACTATCAAGCTTGATTTTGAATGCACCAATAATGTTGCAGAATATGAGGCCTATGCTAATGGTTTACAAGTTGCAATTGACTTGGGGATCAAACAGCTAAATGTATTTGTATTTGGATATTCAGCACTTATCATTTATCAGGTGAACGGTGAATGGCAAACCAAAGACCCGAAGTCGGTACCTTATCAAAAGTATTTGACCCAGCTGATCGAGAAGTTTGAGGAGGTAACCTTCTCCCATTTGACTCGAGACAAGAATCAGTTTGCAGATGCCTTGGCCACTTTGGCTGTAATGACCAAATTGGATGTTCATAATAATGTCCAACCTATCCAAGTAAAGACGCACAGTGAGCCGGCGTACTGTGCTAATGTGGAAGATGAGCCAGATGGTAAGCCGTGGTATCATGGTATCAAGCAGTATATTCAACATAGAGAATACCCAATTGAGGCAAATGAGGTGAACAAGAAGACTATTCGTCGGCTGGCAATGGCCTTTTTCTTGAATGGAGAGGTTTTGTACAAGAGAAGTCATGATGGCACCTTGCTTAGATGTATAGATGCTCATGAAGCTCGCATAATCATATCTGAAGTCCATGAAGGGATTTGTGGAACTCATGCTAATGGTCATATGATGGCACGAAAAATTCTCAGAAGTGGCTATTATTGGTCCTCCATGGAAACAGACTGCATAGAATATGTACGAAAGTGTCAGAAGTGCCAGATATATGCAGATCGAGTAAATGCACCTCCATTTCCCTTGCACAATTTGGTATCTCCATGGCCTTTCTCAATGTGGGGAATAGATGTCATTGAACCCATTAATCCTAAAGCTTCCAATGGTCATCGCTTCATTTTAGTAGCGATTGACTATTTCACCAAGTAGGTAGAAGCTTCCTCGTATGCCAATATCATTCAAAAAGTGTTTTTAAGATTCCTTAAAAGGGATATTGTCTACAGATATGGAATTCCAGAAAGGATAATAACAGATAATGCCACCAATCTCAACGGTGCTGAGATTCGAAAGTTTTGCGAGAGCTTCAAAATCAAGCATCATAATTCAGCTCCTTATAGGCCCTAGATGAATGGTGCAGTTGAAGCAGCAAATAAGAATGTCAAGAAAATTGTTGCCAAGATGGTGGTGAATTACAAAGATTGGCATGAAATGTTGCCCTATGCTTTGCACGCGTATCGTACCAATATACGATCGAGCACTGGGGCAACACCTTTCTCTTTGGTATACGGGATGGAGGCCGTCTCTCCCATAGAAATTGAGATTCCTTCTCTAAGGGTTTTGATGGAGGCAGAGTTGGAAGAATGCGAATGGGTGAAGACTCGACATGAGCAGTTGAATATAATAGAAGAGAAGAGACTGACGGCTATTTGCCATGGGCAATTATATCAAAGTAGAATGGCCAGAGCCTTTAACAAGAAAGTTCATCCCAGAGATTTTTGTTCAGGAGATTTGGTTTTGAAGAAGATTCTCCCTAATCAAGAGGATAGTAGAGAAAAATGGGCGCCGAATTATGAAGGCCCATATATAGTCAAGTAGGCATTTTCAGGAGGAGCATTAATTTTGCAGAACATGGATGGAGAAGAATTGCCGAGGCCCGTAAACGCTGATGTTGTCAAGAGATTCTATGCCTAAAAACAAAAAACAAAAAAAAACAAAAAACAAAAAAAAACAAAAAAAAGAGGGACCCGTTAGGCTGAAAACCCGAAAGGGCGGTCTAAGCAAAAGTTAAGACAAATAAATAGACAAGATCTCAAAGAAAGTTGGCATGAAACTCCTTGAAGGGCTCACCAAACTGGGGCAGTTCTTATCGGCATTTGATCAGCTACACTGGGGCAATTTTGTTCACTTTCAATTGGCTACACTAGGGCAATTATTTTTGAAGGACTGAGGAGAAAATGTGTTGAAGGAAGTAACAACACAGGCCATTGCAGGGAATCAATTGAATGAGGAACAAGGAACTAATACTGGGGCAAATTTTTCTTATCCTTTGTAACTTCCTTGAGTTTCTAGGATTTTATCTTTCAAGTATGTGTCTTACTAAAAGTTCATGTATGATCAGATTACCAAAGAAATAAAAAGAAGTTTGTTCATTCAACGAATTTCTATCCATTCATGAATGCATGCTTACTCATTAAGTTATGTCTCAAATAGGATAAATTTATGGTTAACAATTTGATTTGACAATTCTACAACAATCCTTCAATGATTGACTTGGACTAAAAGATCTCAGTAGCTCAATGTATAGATTGCAATGCAGTATTCGATTTTGCTGCCAAGGATAAAAGAGGAATCAAGAAAAATATAAAAAAAAGGGAGAAAGAAGAAGAAGAGGGAGAGGAAAGATCGAAGTTATCAGGTCCAACGAGCAAAAGCATGTGAACAAGGGTTTTGATTAGTTAAAGTTTTCCAAAAGTCGCCGTTGGTTCAAAGGTCTTTTCATAAAACTAAAAACAAAAAACAAAAAGGAAAGAACAAAAAAGGAGAAAAAGAAAAAAAAAAGAGAAGGAAAATCCTTGTGGATCAAGATGCCTTGCCTTTTTAAATATCTATTTTTCGGGAGCACAGTAGCCCGCCTATCTTTTAAATTTCGGGACTCAGTTGCCCACTGTCTTTTTAATTTCTTTTGAGCGCATCGGCTCTATGCATTTTAAAATTCTTTTGAGCTCATCGGCTCCATGCATTCCATGCATTTTAATTTCTGTTGAGCGCATCGGCTCCATGTATAACACCCTTTCTGGGGATGTCACATTTATGATGCAGAAAAATAAAAATAAATAAAATCCTTACCCAAGTTATAAAAACATTTGATACTTAAATAATATTTGTGGTATATTTTTTTTCCTTTTTATAATTATAACATTTAAATAAAATAACATGGAACACAAAATATAACAAACATAAACTCATCATAATATACATGTGATTCTTGTCTAAAGTATACAATTAATTTACAACTATTAATATTTAATAGAAAATGGTAAAAGACAGTATATTACTCAAACATAACACCTAAGATATGAGCCCTCGTCATAAGACAAATTCCTTAGTTAGGAATGTCTTGACCGATAGAAATTCGACCCAAAAGTGTATCGAAGTTTTCTCTAGGAGTATAGTGAAACTCGTCCCACAACTCCCTAATAGGTAAAATAACCTGTACGAAAGTAGCCGTATAACGTGTAGTAACAAACCCATGTCGGGTCCTACTTACTGATAAAGTAACATCACCACTGTACTCTATGTGTCCTGTGTCCCAATGGACATACCAAGCCTCAGCGCCTTCGAGAAACTGAAGTCTAAAGAAACCTAATTGATCTCGCCTTGCCGCCATTCTAGTCTTCGATGATATAAACATAAAGTGGAAAACAAAACAGAACAATACAATAAAGATGTGAGACAATCAACATCATTACCCGCATGACAATTAAGAAAATGACAATACAAATAGGTATTACAAAGGCAAGCAGATATTACAATAACACACAGTATATCAATTTAATACATTATGCATAATATAGCAAAGCCATATGTATATATATAATAAATAACATATATCATCATATCATACAATATATATTAAAGCAATACATCATACATTTTATCATAGTATATGGTAAACAGTAAAGTGTAGATGATGCATGAACACACACGACTCGTTCCTACTCCATGGAGCTAAACACGGATATCTGAGGGAATGATCCGAATAGAAACTAATAATACTTTATTGCTGCCCAACCAAACTATTGCACTGTCCAATCTTTGTGTCTATAGCCCACAGTCCAAAACATCGTGTAGCAGTACACAGTCCAACATCGTGTACCACAGGCATAGTACTTAATAGTCCCCTCAAGATCTCGATTAAGAATAGTGCTCGTCAAGATCATTAGTGTGTTGTCCGTTACCACGGCCCAGAGGTGCTACCACTGTCCACATATGGAATCCTCCGCACACTAATGCCTCCAAGTTCATAAATGAACCACACTATGCTTATCACACCAAACACGGCGTAATTCGCCTCGTCAATCAATCACCAATTATAACCCAAATTGGCACAACACTCTAAGTATGATCTAAAATGACAAAAATACCCTTATTATCCAAATTTTACCATAATTATGAAAAATTACCAAAATGCCCTTAGTCACAAAATATCAAAGTATAGTACGTCCCACCTGACAGTACTACACCACAACATGTCCTGGGTCCACCACTTTGGCCCGACAAAAAACTCACAAAGATCTTTCAATCGCGTAGGAATTTTATCGCGTTTTCACAATCTCGTTGTTTTTCACAAACGTTTTTAAATCGCGTAAATATATTTTGACATTTTTAAACATCGCAAAATCTTTTTAAATCATTTTCTCAATCGCGTAGGATTTTTAATTCATTTTCTTAACCGAATAGCTTATAATTATTATTTTCAATATGTGTAAAACTATATCTAGTATATTTAAAATACGTAGAGTATTTTTCTTGTGTTCTAAATATAGTATGGAATCTTTTCATTTTATGCGTCTGATTTTAATAAATTTTGGCAGCATTTTACCTATAAAATCAGTATAAGGTATTTTTAATGTTTTCCTCTAAATATAGTTTATTTTATTTTTACCCAATAATTTCACTTTGAAACTTACTAACGCGCTTCAAAATTTTATGGAATGAGCTCTACGTTAGTATTTTTCAAGCATCTAATTTAATTCTTATTTAAACTAATTTCTGCTAAGTTAAAATTCTAAAACTGAATTTATTCCTTTTATTTTCTCAATGAATCATTGGAATCCATTTATGTTGTAAATCAATTACCTAACCTATCTTAGAAAATAAAATGGCATGTTGGCCAAATCAAAAATAAAATGGTATTCAATTATACTCTAAATGGCATGTTGGCCATAATTAACTTAAATCAACTTTAAATTAATTATTTTACCTAGATTCTTTAAATCAGTGATTTAGAAAATTGCTGAGAACATTTTGGTTCTCTATTTTGATGTAAGGCCGTGAGCCTCATAATGTGTTCTTTGGAACACTCATGCAAACTGTACATGTTATTCACATCCTACTTTAATAATTATATAATTATAAACACATGCAATTATATAATCACATACAAAATACATATAATTTATTTAAAACCATAAACATGCATAGCAAAAATAATGAAAGCTATAATCATGCATAGCAAAATAAATCACAAATAAGAAAGCATCTAAACAATCACAAAAATAATAAAAGCCATAAACAATCACACAAATAATGAAAACAATAAAACAATCACACAAATGAATCCTTATGGATTTGGTACACACAATCAAATCCATTTTTCCATCACCACTTAGGGTTGATGAGATTAAATCTCCCTCTTACCTCCGTGGAGACAATTAATCGGTTAGTTTCCTTCTTTCTTGAAATTTCGTGAAATCTCCCAAACAAATCCCTAAAATTCTTAAACAATTAGTAAAAACACATACAAGGTACAAAATAGAAAAACCATGGAACAATCATGGTTAGAAAAATCAAAATTTCAATTTTGAACCATAGAAACCAAACTTACCCTTAAGTAAGTAAGCAAGAAATGGAATTTTAGACAAGATAGAGTAGGAATTTGGGAAAACTTTGTGAAGGAAAAGTGTTTAGAATAGGATTTGGGTTTAAGAAATGTGATGAGATAAAATTATAGAAGTTGATTGGTGTGGGTTGGAGTGTATGGCCGAATATGGAAAAGAAAATGGAAGAGAAAGTTTATTTGAGTTCTTGGAATTTTTGGAGAGAAGATGAATAGCTTAGATTTAGGATAAGTGTGAAATAAAAGTGAAGAGGGAATTGAGAGGGCTGCTGCCATAGTGAGTGGTTTTAGGTGAGGTTGAGTGTTTGATTTGAATTGATAAATATCCAAGTGTGTTCACATGGAGTGCACATGGTTTATGACACTTGGAGAGTTCAAGAAGCTAGTAGAACCAAGCCACCAAGCCCTCCAAGTTGCTGCTGAAAACCGTGTGCCCTTTAGGAAATTTAGGAGCTTAATTTGATTTCAATTAATGACTAATTACAAGCTAATTAAATAGCTAATCAATTAGATTAAGTCTCCTAATAATATTTAATTAACATTCTAATTATATAACTAATTAGTTTAACATATATTAGCATATATTATAACCTTTAATCAATATTAGGACATCTAATTAGTATTTAGATTATAATTAATTAAGAACTAAACTAATTCACTTAGTTAGCTAATTAAGTAATTAGATTAGTCAAATTAAGCTTAATTAACTACTAATCAAAGTCAAGCCTACAATTTTTGACTTAATCCTAACCCTTGATTCATCTTTAATTCCTAGCCATAGATTAGATCTAAGGTAGATATGAATTAGTCATAAATCTTGAATTCTAATCTCACCATTGATTTGATCAACGATTGAGATCAAAGGCTTCCTAACTAAGTCTTCATCCAACGGTCCACACGAAAGTCTTTGCTTCCTTCGTTGACCAATTCCTATTGGTTTAGAAAGTCAAGCCGACCTTTGTTGACTTGCTCTCATTGGTTAGAAATTGTGCAGTCAGCACAGTTGACTATTTTTCCTAAACGCGGGTCCCACAGCACTTTTAAAGATCTGTGGTCAAATCGAAGCAGATTTTTACTGTTTTTGAGACAGTAGGTACTGTATTATAAAATAATATTATAAAAATATAAAATTATTTTATTGCACAGTTAAATCTAAAAAATTACGAGATTAATATATATATCAATCAGAATTGGGTTTAGTAAGATCCCCACTCCAATTAATTAAAATAAGATTTTTTCGGCCAAAAATTATTATTTCCCTAGGTCGAGCAAATCACATACAACATCAAGTACACTCACAAAACAGTCAAATTAAATTTGACTGTTCACAGAATTCACAAAACAGTACATTTCGGGACTATATTGTAATTATCCCAAAAGTTGGGGTGTTACACCATGCATTTTAATTGCTATCTTTTTCTTTTGAGCGCTTCGGCTCCATGCATTTTAATTTCTGTTGAGCGCATCGGCTCCATGCATTCTAATTTCTGTTGAGCGCATCGGCTCCTTGCATTTTACTTTCTGTTGAGCGCATCGGCTCCATGCATTTTAATTTCTGTCAATTTTTTTTAGCGCATCGGCTCCATGCATTACATGCATTTTACTTTCTGTTGAGCGCATCGGCTCCATGCATTCTAATTTCTGTTGAGCGCATCGGCTCCCTGCATTTTACTTTCTGTTGAGCGCATCGGCTCCATGCATTTTAATTTCTGTCAATTCTTTTGAGCGCATCGGCTCCATGCATTTTAATTTCTGTCTATTCTTTTGAGCGCATTGGCTCCATGCATTCCATGCATTTTAAATTCTTGTATTTCTTTTGAGCGCATCGGCTCATTGCACTTTAACCTCCTATCGTTGTTCCTGCTTTGTTTTGTATTTATCCTTTTATGCATTGCCAGACAAAATTAGAGTTTATGTCTTTACTCGTTTCTCACGACGATAAAATGAAAAATCACAGTTTTTCTTTTTATCTAATAAGAAACAAGTAAAGAAGAACAATCATGAACACTCAATTTTGACCAGGCTAAAAAAAATGAAGAAAAGAAAAAAGAAAAAAAAGAAAAGAAGAAAGTAAAAAAAATAGAAAACAAAACAAAACAAAACAAAATAGTCACACTCACTCGACTTTTTTTTCTCACCTCGCACACACTCAGGTTGCTCACTGCACATGTAAAAGGAAAATGATGAAATAACCATGCATTAAATGCATTAAGGCTGCACAAGCAAGAAAAGGAAGGGCTGAAGGGATTGAAGAGAAAAAAAAGGGGGCTCAATGTAGGGTGGTTGACGCAAAGAAAAAGGAGAAGAAACTGTCAGTTGAAAAAATGGAAAAAATAGGAGAACTTGGATACGGGAATGATACAAAAGGGGGGAGCTAAGTATTTGAAGGGGGTTGAAAAGTTTTTTTGGAAGAGATTGCTGGAGAAACGGGAAGAAAAAATTGAAAAAAGCCACCTGAGAGCTGGGATTTTGGGGGGAGAAAAGAGCCTCTCTAAAGCTCAACGTAACACCTTGATCAAAAACCGTGAACCACCGCTCATCAGCTTCATATACACCACCACCTTCATCTCCACTATCAATCTCCAAACCGTGAACCATCACTTCTTCCACCATTCCACCCTTCATCTCTACCATCAACCTCCACAACCAACCCTCACCATTTCCCCTCCACCACATCATAAAAACCAACCTCACCCTCTTCACTCAAGAACCCCCATAACCTTTTCTATTCCGATTCATCTTCCATAACCACCCACAAACTCACACCACTTGTCTTCATTTTTTTTTAAACCACCAACTTCATCATCGGGTTCATCTCCACCCTCACCATTCCAACACTCCATCACCCACCGTAAACCACCATCACACGCCTAGACCTTCCCAACCGACCATCGAACCACACCACCGTGACCTTCACCGACCAACTTCACCAACACCACCACCATCCCCTCACCGACCGTTGGATCTCACGGCAGACCTTCCCAACCGACCGTCGAACCACACCACCGTGACCTTCACCGACCAACTTCACCAACACCACATCATCACCCTCACCATCAACCGACCATCGAAACCACCCTGCACCTTCAACCCCATCATCATACCTTCAACCGACCGTCGAACCTCCAACCAGATCCTTCCCCTCTACAAACGTCACCCCCATCATCTTCGTCAACCCTCAACCGACCGTCGAATCTTAAACCGGATCCCTCCCCAAACGTCCCCTGGTGTGTGCTGTCATTGTTGCCAAAATCTCCAAACTCTTATTTCTTTAAATTGCATTATTGATTGTCTTGTTAGGTTTGAGGTTGGATCACGTGGGCTCCTACCCATTTCACATTAAGGCAGTGATGACGCATTTTGGTCAAAAGGGAGATGGGAAAAGAATATAAAAATTGTAAAAAAAAAAAAGAATAAGAATAAAAAGAAAGTTTTAATCCATGCAATGACCAATGATGATGATTGAGTAGTGAATACTACCTTCAATGTCATTTGGATCATAAGGGTTTATTGAGTAGCCCGGTGCTAACTTGAACCCTGTGCAAGAATGAATTTGTTTTCAAACAAAATTCATTTCCAAAAGCTTTTTTTTTAATTAAAATCAATCAACCCACACTTATTTTATAAAGAACTACGTAACTTTGAGTTCCCTATTGCACCAGGGGATACGTAGGAGCAGAATTTCATTTCTGTCAAGCCAAAATTAAATTTTCATAATTTTGTGGTTTCCTTTTTATAAATAGTTACAATGTTTTGCAAAAGGGGTAAAATAAATATTTTCAAGGATTATTAAGAATTTGCACAATTAACTTAAGGTACCGTTTTAGAACGGGTGTGTTAGGGGTGCTGTGGGATTTAGTTTCCGCCCTTCCCTATCAATAACCGACTCCCGAATCCAATCTGGTTCCAAAGACCATTTTCAAATAAAGGTTTTTCTAATTTTTCCTAAGTTAAATTAAAATTGGTGGCGACTCCATTTTCATATTTTAAAATCACTTGAGTTGCTATTTTTCGCCGCGATCCCGGTCGCGACATATTAAGTAGTATATGAAGAGATACTATGATGCAGATTACATTAGGATAATTATGATTTTTATTATTTGGGTTTTATTTCTTATTATTTTAGTTTGGAATTTTATTTTGTCAGTTAAGGGATTTTATCTATTTTAAGATTTCAATTTTAATAGAATTCTATCCAAATCCTAAATATTATCATTGGCTAGTTGTATTTGATTTATTTTGTAAAAGGGTTATAAATATCCTTCCTATCAGTACTTTAGAAGACATTGTTGACTATTGAATTTAGTTTGAAATATAATTCTATTTTTAAGACCGAGTCTCTTGGTACTGAGTGCCTTTGTCCTTTGATTCTACATCAATTTGGCATTTGAACTTTGTTAATCCCCACACTTTGTGTTGTTTGCGAACATTGGTTTTTCACAGTCAAAGTTGTTTCACTACCTATTATTCACTAAATCTCTGCAAAACTTGCTTGAAACTATCAGAAAGCTGCCAGAATTTAGGTTTCCTTTGCCAATAAACGCACAACGTACAAACATCATCAGAACACTATCATTCATACCTCATTTTGAAACATCAGAACTGGAAGCCTCTAATCTACAAGACTGCAAAATTTTAACCCGATCGGCTTAGCACGCACCACCACGCGCCCTAAGAAGAAGATGTGATGTGGTCCTCATGCATGACATGCGCTACATGTGCCACGTGCTGATCAAGCGTGTGGCCTTCACGTTCCCCATGTGTGCTCACCTTTCTTAACACTGACGTGTCGTTGACGAGATGTTGACATGATTGGTGATGCGACACTGACTGCTGATGTGATTGTTGACTCAGCGCTAACTGTTGACCAAGATCGTTGCCCAAAGTTGACTTTGACATTTTCTCCTAGTTTTTTGGGTGTTCTAAATCCATTTTTACACTTGTTTTGGTAGTTTGGAGTCTTTAACAAAGGGTTTTTTCATTTCACTATCCTATTGCTTAACAAAGGTACAATTTTCTCAGCCAATCTTGGCTCTTGAAATTTTAATATTTATTTGTGCCTTTAGAATAGTTTATAATTCTCACTACTTTACATCTAGTATATTGGCATTTCTTTTATTTCTTATATTTCCTTATTATAAAGTACGAATAATTTGTTGTTAAATCATATTAGTATCATAAAGTGCATTCGTAAATCTCCTGTTTATGATGCATAGAAAACCTACATTAAATGTAAGCGTAAAAGTTGTAGTCTAGTCATCAATAATAATAGCACATTAAATGTGATTTCTAAAAGGGATGTAATTAGATGTGGTTTAAACCTGGAACCTTATCCACAACCTTTTAAGATAGCTTAGGTAAATGATACTTATCTAGAGATCACTCATAGGTGTAAGGTACCACTTGCATTAAGGTCATATGAGGAAAATGTTTGTTGAAATGTTTTACCTATGGATGTTGCTCACATTTTGTTAGATCGTCCTTAGTTATATAGCAATGATGTGATCCACCAAGATAGGGACAATACATATTCCTTTAACTTTAATTGTAAAAATGCTTATCTTGCAACCTATTGATCCTAGTAAAGAATGTTCAAAGGTGAAGGTTAGTGATTCCAAAGACATAACCACTGTCAAGAAAGAAAATACTGAGCCTATTGATCTTAAGCCCAAACCAACAGATCTTAAACATCTTGATTCAACTGAGATAATTACTTATCGTATCCTTAAATTGTGTGCCAACATTAAACACAAGTTTGCATTAAGTAATGGTAATTATAAATTTGCTTCTAATGTGCATTTTAGGGATCATAATTTTGATGTTGATGTTTTGCTTCATTCTAAAGATACCTTGGAGCCTTCTATGTTCTCTCTAGTTGTTGCTATATATTGTCCGACTGCCTGCATGTCTAAAGTTTTGCCAAAGCCACAATATCCAAACCAGATTGATACAATGCTGATTGTAGATTCTTCTTATAATTCTATTTATCATCATCTTGTGAAGAAGGAGAACTACCTTGATTTTGTTAGTACTTCAATTTTTTAAGATCATTCCTACCATATTCATCTTGTATGAAGCTAAGATTTAACTCTCCAGAAGCGAGTTCTATCAGAGGAGGAGAATGATGCAAATTACATTAAGATAATTATGATTTTTATTATTAGGATTTTATTTTGGATTTTATTTTTTATTATTTTAATTTGAAATTTTATTTTGTTAGTTAAATGATTTTATCCATTTTAAGATTTCATTTATAATTAGGATTTCAATTTTAAGGAGATTTTATTCAAATATCAAATCTTATCATTAGCTAGTTGTATTTGATTTGTTTTGTAAGAGAGTTATAAATATCCCGCCTATCAGCACTTTAGAAGACATTATTGATTATTAAATTCAGTTTAAAATATAATTTTATTTTTGAGATTGAATCTCTTGACACTAAGTGATGTTACCCTTTGATTCTACATCATACTATTTAGATGGGATTAGGATTTGATAATTATTAAGAGATAAAATCCTTAAATCTCCTAGTTTGTTAGGAATTTGTTAGGATAAGATGCTAGTATTACTCAACTAGCAATTACCCATGAGGACTCATATAGCTTGAGGTTACAATTGGGCTAACTACGTCGGGCCACTCATATTGAGCTTAAACTTGAAAACCAGTCCAAAACAGGTTCAAATAAGTCATTCAAGTAAGAGGGCTAATAATTCATCTTTAATACAAATTCTTAAAAAAGAGATGGTATGTTAAAATTAAGTTGAAGAAAAATAGTGTCAAGCCCATGTTATTATAGCTGCACATTATGCTACTCTGTTGGTGTGTCTTTGGTTGTTTCCTTGCTCCATCACAAATACATAGTAATCACTAGTAGCGGCTATTGATACCTAATTTTGTCCATAAAATTTTGTCACATAATCAAGGCTTAACTCTTAATTGTAATGTTGTGAGAGTTTGATTTCTTGGTCAGATCTTTTTTCGTTTACCTACCTTAGTTGCTTTTTTTCTGTGCAAACAAAAATTAAAAATAAAAATATATAATAAAAAGAAAAGAAAATACGAAGGTCTGAACTGCATCAGGCAAATGCCAATTCCAGAAGCAAAAGGCCAAAAGCATGCTATTTTGGCCATTGAAAAGAAGAGGGGATCTGAAAATAAAAAGCTTTCAAAAGATGAAGCATTAAAGAAGCAATGGACAGCTACCCCCTACTTGCTGCAACTCTTCTGCATCATACATAGTCAACCATGAAAAAACTAAGGAACTAAACATAAGAAGGGGAAGGTTGCAGGTGCAAGAAAAGAGGGAAAGCAAGTTTGGAACGTGAAAATAGAATGATGAAAAGGACCACACAATTGATCCTTCTGGAATCCAGTCTGGTGATTATTTTTGGCCTTGGTTCTATATACATCAGATGGCAAAGAACAAAAAAAAAACCATATACCAGAGGACCTTGCTGTTGCTGCCATCTCCATTTTTTTTGGCTAAGCGATTGTCAACCTCATCTTTAGCTCAGCAACCTCAACACTTGATCTTGACCATCATTTCAAGATTTCATAGCTGCGACCACCTCCTACACCACAACCTTCCATTACCATCTTCTTCCTTTAACCAACCATCCACCCATCCAGCTTTGACACCCTTCTCATCATCTTCACCCGTCCAACCAAGCCATATCAACCTTCACCATCAATTTCCAACCTCTCCACCATCCTCCTTCATAAACCAACAACCCTTCACCACCCTTCCATTTTTCCTCACTCTTCTTCAACCTCTCCAAACAAAGAACCATATTCACATCACCATCAACCTCTAAACACCACCACCCACCAACCTCGCCACTCGGCCAAGCGCGTCGCCGAGAGGAACCGTCTACCACCGTGCCGTCTCGCCGCGCCAGCCTACCAAATCCCGTCCGGCACCGACCCCGAACCTACCTGAGCCCAGATCCGGAGCTCATCTTCCGTCAACATCGCACCGGTCGCACCTTACGCAGCACCGCACGAACTCGGAGCCCACCAGATCCCGCAGCGCCACCCCGAATCCGCACGGATCCGGCCACCCCACGAACCTCCGCTCCCCCGTGTGCAGCCGCGCACGGTCGCCGTCGCACGCCGTGAGCCCCCTCTCTCCCACGCTTCTCGTTTTTCCCTCACCCCTCTCAATCTTTCATTTTTTTTCTCTTCTGTTTTGATTTATAGAACCCGATCTATCGTTTTCTTTTCTCTTTTTTTTTTTTTATTTTTTTTGTTTGTTTTTTTTGTTTTTTTATTTTTTTTTTTTTTTTTCCTTGATGGGCTAGCAGCCATTTTCGTTTTAAGACTCTTTTCTTTTTTTTCTCTTTCTTTCTTTTTTCTTTTTTCTCGGTAATGCTAAAATAGAAAAGGGTGGAATATAAAAAAAAAGGGGGATCAAAGTATGTTTTGAGTTTTAGGATTTAATCATTATTTGACAATGTTTATTTTACTTAATGGTATATTTTATGTCGTGTTTTGTGATTAATGAAAAATAAAATAAAATAAAATGAAAACAAAAATGAAAAAATAATCTAAAAAATAAAAAAATAAGTTTTGCTTTGGGTTGTCTGATTTGTGATGTTTATGTTTAATCTTCTTTGGTTACCTGGCTCGTGGAAGCTTGTGTTTATTTGTTTGTCTTCGCATATTTCTTAAAAGAAAAATAAATAAATAAATAAATAAAAATCTTTTAATCCACGCAATGACCAATCATGATGATTGAATAGCGGATGCTATCTTCAATGTCGTTGAGCTCATAAGGGTTTATTGAGTAGCCTAGTACTGCTTTGAATCCCGTGCAATGATGATTTGTTTTCAAACAAAATTCCTTTTCAAAAATTTCTTTCCTAATTAAAATCAATCAACCCACAATCATTTTCTAAAGAACTACGTGACTTTGAGTTCTCCATTGCACCAGGAGATACGTAGGAGCAGAAATCTATTTCTGTCAAGCCAAAAATTAAATTTTCACAATTTGATTGTTTCCCTTTTCTAAAAAATATAAAAATAAAGATAAAAAAATGATAAAAAATGAAAAAATAAAATTTAGTTATAAAGTCTTTTTCTAAAAAGGGGTAAAAATAAATACATTTGAGATTATTAAATTTTGCACAACTAACATAAGGTACCGTTCTTGGATCGGGCAGTGTAGGGTGCTAACACCTTCCCTATCTGTAATCGACTCCTGAATCCAAACTCATTTTCAAAAGACCAGTTTTCCTGATTAAATGGTTTTTCTAATGTTTTCCCAATTTAAATAAACATTGGTGGCGACTCTATTGATTTTTTATATTTTTCGATCGTCCCGTCGCGATCCCGGTTGCGACAGCTGGCGACTCCACCGGGGACATTTGGAGAGTCGGCTGTTGTTGTTAGTTGTGCAAATTTTTAATAATCTTTTATTTATTTATTTTACCCTCTTTGTCTTTGTTTTTGTTTTCTTATTTGTTTGTAAATGTATTTTATTTAATACTTTGGTGTAAATATCTATAGCATTATTTCATGTATATTGTGACTTGTATATATATATTTTGTACTTAATTGTTAAAACCCTAGGGTAGACGATTGCTGGCTGGCTGTTGTATACATGTTTTGCAGGTTGGGGGTAGTTTTGTCTTTTAAGTTTTTGTACAGGTTTGTATGCTTCTTCACACACGTCACTATCACTTACCTCGTACACTTTTTGGGCTCTATACCCGAGTCTGTGCGAACCCGAGGAGTAGGAGGGGTCTCGACTTTTGTTATTGAGGAGCTTTATGCTCACTTGACATTTGTCAAGACACTACTCAGATTGTTACCAGTATCATGGACTAGTCATATTGAGAGGGTTTATCCCTACTTATGATTAATTCATGAGTTGGGTCCTTATCTTTCGAGATGGGAGCAATCTGAGGACTATGACTTTTTAGAAGATAGATCTGTCCTAAAAACCTTGCACTAGTAGATTGAACATAATTTAGAGTCATCCATCTCTTTAGGTTACACCTGATTAGGACACAAATGGAGCATACTTTTTCCTTATCTTTTCCTCATGTCATTCATCCATGCATTCCTTTTGGTTTTAAAAAAAAACTCAACAAAAAAGAAAAAAGATACATGATATTGCATTTTCATTCCTAGCTTTTCTTTTTTTTTTCTTTTTCTTTATTCATTATCCATCTATTCCTCATGTCATTCATCCATGCATTCTTTTGGTTAAAAAAAATTCAACAAAAAAAAGATACATGATATTGCATTTTCATTCCTAACTTTTCTTTTTTTTTCTTTTTCTTTATTCATTATCCATCTATTCCTCATGTCATTCATCCATGCATCCTTTTGGTTTAAAAAAATCAACAAAAAAGAAAAAAAAGATACATGATATTGCATTTTCGTTCCTAGCTTTTCTTTTTTCTTTTTTCTTTTTCATCATTCATTATCCATCTACCTCTCATGTCTTTCCTTATCACTTTCTTTTAAATAAATAAAAATATACATCCTCTTGCACTTTCATAGCTTGCATTTTCATTCATTCTTGCATTTTCATAAAAAAAAAAATTTGTCAGCAGAACAAAATACACATCGTCTTGCATTTTCATAACAGTCTCAGCATTTAGAAGAAAAAATATATAAAAAAAAAGGCTAGGCACCCTTTGGGTTTACGACCCTGTGAGGGCTTCTCCATTTAGACTGTTAATACATTTTCTTTAGAGTTACCTCGACGAGAGGTATCCTTAGGGTGCATTCTCTTTTTTTGGTTTTGCTTACACGTTCCCTTCATTACTTCCTTTTTAGGGTGAGTTTTCTTGGCAAAGTGGAAAGGTTAGTACTCGTCAATAGCAAGGAATGGAAGAAACATATCAAGGACAGAACTCCAGCAATGCAGTCGACCTCAAAAGGAGTATAAGGGTTACAGTAAATGGCAGTGATCTGAGGTATGTGAGGGACGTTACTCAACAAATGACCCCTAAGGCTCGATCAGAGTTCTCAAGCAGTTACGGGCAGATTCTGGATTTGCTGCGCATTACAGTTGAGGAGCCCGTCTTGAGTGGCCTTGCTCAATTTTGGAACCATTCTCTCAAATGTTTCGAGCTACCTAACTTGGACATTACACCAACCATAGAGGAGTATGCAATCATGTTGAGGCTTCCAATGAACAAACACCCAAATGTTTATCTTTATGGAGGGTATTATGTATCAGTAGGGAAGATAGCAGAATTGATAGGGGCTCCAACAAGTCAATTGGGCATGGAAAAGAGGGGAGGAACAGAAGGCTTGAAGAAAAGTTACCTAGAAGCACATCTTCAATATCTAGCACAACAAGGAAAGTGGGACTTCTTCAACAAAACACTGGCCTTAACTATCTTTGGGTTAGTGTTATTCTCATTTACCTCAGATATAGTAGATCAAGCAGCAATGGATGTATTATTCAAGTTTGAGAAGTATAAAGCAAATCCAGTCCCTGCTATTCTTGCTGACACTTTCTTGACAATGGAAATCTGTCATCAAAAGGGTGGTGGAAAGATTCGATGTTGTACGCATATGTTGTACGTTTGGATCATGACGCATATGGATGTACAGATTCGCTTGGGACTCCTACCTGACCCGTTGACGAATTTTGGTCGCATACCAGTGAAGCCACAAAAAGCTTATGAATGGAAGAATGAGTTCGTGAAGATGAGGCCAGATTCTTTTAAATGGGTATGCCCGTGGTATCATGGAGAAGAGATAGTTTTTAGCTGTGGTGACTTTCCTAATGTTCCTTTGATGAGCCCTAGAGGTGGTGTATCATACGCGCCAATCCTTGTGCTTAGGCAACTCCGATGGACTCAATATGTGCCCAATGAAAAGTAACTTGAAGGATTCAGCTTCTTATACCAGCAAGATGGAAGCACTACTAAACAAGAAAAAGAGATTAGAGATGCTTGGAAGAATATTCATATGGCAGGAACAAAGGAATTAGGGAAGCATGTGGTGGTTTGTACCCCTGAATACTTGCAATGGAGAGAGGCAAGAAGGGTACAGAATAGTATCCCCCAGACAGTTTCAGATGATAAGGGTCATCCTCAAATCATACCTCAAATGGCCACCGAGATTGAAAGACTGAAAGCACAAATGAAAGTCTTGGAACAGGGAAAGGAAGCCGCTGAGTTAAAAGTAGTCAACCACCAGAGTCAATGCCAGAAGCTAGCTGATGAAGTTGAATATTTAAAAGATGCGTGTGTAGATATGGCTAGGACCCCAAGCCAAGCAAAAAGGGCAAGGAAAGGAAAGGAGATAGAATTTGAAAAGACCACAACAGAAGTTCATGAATTACGAGCAAAGATAAGTGCTCAGGAAGAGACAATGGCGTTGGTTTTGCAAGAGAAAGAAAAGTTGGAGGCGAATGCTAGGGTACAAGATCGTAGAATACAAGTCTTACAAGAAGCTCTGACTGAGGCGAAGTGCCACTCAGACCAAGGGCGAGCATTAGCTACCAAATATCACGATGCACTCTTGAAAGCAAACCAAAAGAATGGGTATTTGAAACTCAAAATTCAAGAGTTGGGGCGAGACCATGAGCAATGGAGACTTGAAGCCCAAAGACTATTGAGGCAAAAAGAAGAATGGGCAAAAGTGTGGCAATCAGTAGCACAAGACCAAAGGGCTGAAAAAGAGGAATGGAAGAAGAAATTTGAAGACATATCTGATAGCTTACGATATCACACCACACAACTGATTACTCATTTCGAAGAAGCAGACATTCAGGCTCACATAAACCCCTGGTTACGACTACCATCAAAGATTGCTGATTTTATGAAGTATTGTCGAGGTCTTGCTAAGGGTTTTAGAAAAAAATAAATGAAGTTATTGATGTAATTGTGCTACATTTTGTGGGAACTAAATCTTGTACTTCTGAAGTTTGAAATGAAAATGGATGCTCATTGCTGTGTTTTGTTTCAAATATCAATCTTGTTATCTTTTTATCAATATATTGTTCATTGAGGTGTGAATTCTTCCTTGAATAAATTGTCAACCATATTTTCACCTCGAGACGATTTGTCCTTGAGTGAAAGTATGGGGAATTTGGTCCTACGTCTGCATTGCCAGTGAATGGTGTCCATTGAGGAATGAATATTCCCTTGGATTTACCATCAACCACATTTTTGCCTAAGGAGCGATATGCCCTAGTGCTAAATGTAGGGATTTTGCCTTGCTATCGAATGTTTGTACGAACCTTTCCACGGTCACCAAGTATCCTCACAGGGCGCAAACTTGTTCCCTTTGCTAATAAGGAATTGCATACAGAATCATATTTATCTGCCAAAATAAAAACAAAAAACAAAAAAACATCGGCATAAATAATCAGTGCTTTGCATACATGCATTTTGTCATTTTGGTTCAGTCAATACTAATAATCGCATCATGTTTCCTCAAGCAAAAAAGTAGACACTATAGCAAGAAAATAGCTTCCACAACACCCTTACAGGACTCGTTCCTAAGCAAAGATCATGGATGAGATAGAGCAGACTCAAGATTTGAGGGATGAAGTGAACCAACTTAGGGAGCAAATGTCCAAGATGATGGAAATGTTACAGTCTATGGAGAGTAGAAGGAGCACAAATGGGAATCCCTCAGTGACAAATGAAGGACATCCGGCCATACCTCCTTGCCCGCCTGGTTTCTCTGCGTTCCCCCTACAATACCAAGGCTTTAATCCTCAAGGGATTACGATGCCGCTTACCATTTGCCCAAACGGCACCACTCAACCTTCAGTCGCCAGTTCACAGGGTAACCAAGGGGCGTCTTTTCCCCCGTATGGCCTCCCTCCAGGTTATATACCACCATTAGCCACTAGTTCCCCCAATAATGACATGCCAACAGTGTCCCCAACTTCAAATCCCTCGAACCTTACCCAAAATCAAGCCACTCAGTCAAATGTCAACGAACCCCCGCCAACATAACACCCATACCCTTTCTTCATCCCGCCATATGGTCTCCCTCCCAGTTTTGTACCACCGTAAACTGCCAATCCTCCGGATAGCAGCATGCCTGCTTCAAACTCCTTAAGTGCAGCTTAACCACATGCCAGTGGAACCCCACTGGGGCAACATTCTGTTCCCACCATCATGCCACAATACCCGTTGAATTCTTCTGTGGAAAATCCCCAGTCCAGGGAGAAGTGGGAAATTCTTGAAGAAAGACTACGAGCCATTGAAGGGGCAAGTGGCTATGGTCTTTTGGATGCCTCAGAGCTCTGTCTTGTCCCGAATATGGTGATTCCTCCTAAGTTTAAAGTCCCAGATTTCGACAAGTACAGGGGAACTACTTGTCCAAAGAACCACCTAACCATGTATATTCGCAAGATGGCTTCGCATGCTCACGATGACAAGCTGTTAATCCACTTCTTTCAAGACAGCCTAACTGGGGTAGCTTCGAATTGGTACACGCATCTTGAGCGTGCCCATATACGATGTTTCAAAAACTTGACTGATGCTTTCTTGAAGCAATAAAAGTATAACATCGATATGGCATCGGATAGACTACAATTGCAGAATATGGCTAAGAAGGATGCTGAGACCTTCAAGGAATATGCTTAGAGGTGGAGAGAAATGGCTGCTCAAGTAGAGCCCTCATTGACTGAAAGAGAAATGGTGGCTACGTTCATTGACACTCTGCAATCACCCTTTTATGACAAAATGATAGGGAGTGTGTCATCAAATTTCTCAGACATGGTCATTATTGGAGAAAGAGTTGAGGGAGGAATGAGAAGTGGGAAGATCGTTGAAAGTTCAACAGGAACATTCAATGCCAAGAGGCCCCCGATGGGGAAGAAAAGAGAAGGAGAAACTCATGCTATTACCTTTGACCAGAGAAACTTCACCCGAGAGAGATATAGCCAAACACCTGTGAACCATCAACCATCCTTCCAGACTCCTTTCGCACCTTACCACCCGTACTTTCCCACTACTCCACCGATTCCATATCCCCAGCCATATCACCCCCATGTCGCCAACGCTTCACATATTCCTCATCCTCAACCTCACCACCCAATGAGGCCTCACCAAACGCCATATCCTAATCAATACTAGACACCCCCTACTTTACCGCCTCAACAAGCTCAACCATGGACCCAAAACCCAAACACAAACCAAAGAAGACCACCATATAGCCAAGAAAGGAAACATCTTGACCCAATCCCTATGACTTATACCGAGCTACTACCCCAGCTCATCCGTAACTCTCTCTTGGCTCCTTGCCCGATGAAGCCAGTGGAGCCCCCATACCCTAAAGGATTTGACCCAAATGCCAAGTGCGACTACCATGCGGGGGCTGCAGGCCATTCCATAGAGAATTACGGAACGCTGAAGTTTAAGGTGCAAGACCTAATAGATGCTAAGTGGTTGAATTTCAAGGCAAATACTCCTAGTGTGGGTCACAATCCTTTACCAAACCATGGGAATCCCACAGTAAATGCTATAGAGGAGTGCTCTGCCCAGCAGCTCATAAGACAAGCGACAGATGTCAAGACCCCCATGAGGGTTATCTTTAAAGAGCTATACAAATATGGGATGATGGAAGCTCATATTGAAGAGAAAGGAGACGACGAAGGTGAAATAATGTGCAATCTCCATAGGAATGTGGGGCATTCTATCGAGGAATGTGGTGAGTTCAGACAAATCCTCCAAGATCTAATGGATATGCAATTAGTGCAAATAGGTCATCTATGGGACAATGGTGGCATAAACATGGTGGATAAGTGTGCTATTCCACAATTGCAAGAAGGTCAGGAAGCCGTAAACTCTCTGGTCCCTTCCATTGCAAATCCGGCTATCAAATCGTTGGTTATCTATTATACTGAAGCTGCATATGCGCCATCCCCTTGTGGCCCGAAACCTATCACCATTCAAGTTCCCAGTCCTTTTCCCTTCAAGGACACCCGAGCCGTGCCATGGAATTATAATGTGCAGGTCCTTAGATGTAGTCCCATGAATGATCAGTCAGAAGTTGCGTCTGGTTTGACTTCTATTGTTACTAATATATCAAGGATTGGGGGAGTGACCCGAAGTGGCCGCATCTACACTCCTGAGGAGCTACGAAAGGACCGAGAAGAAGAAGAAAAGGGGAACCATAAAGGCAAAGTCAAGATAGGGGAGACTTCCATTGGGAACGAAGCAAAAGAAAAAGAAAGACCGAAAAAGTTGAAGGAGTACCAAAAAGAGGTATCGGATGAAGAAGCTTGTGAGTTCTTGAAGTTTATCAAGCAAAGTGAATATAGAGTGGTAGATCAGCTGAATCGCACCCCTGTAAAGATATCACTTTTGTCCTTATTGATGAACTCCGAATCGCATAGAAAAGTATTGATGAAAATACTGAATCAAGCTCATGTTTCCCATGACATTACAGCTGACAAGTTAGGTGGTATTATTGGCAACATTACTGCTGATAATTATGTCACTTTCACTGATGATGAGATACCAGCTGAAGGAATAGGGCACAACAAGGCACTGCATATTTCTGTCAAATGTCAAAAGCATATAATGGCTAGAGTGCTCATTGACAATGGTTCCTCCTTGAACGTGTTGCCAAAATCAACCCTGTCCAAGCTACCTTTTGATGGAACTTGCATGAAACCAAGTACGATGATAGTAAGGGCATTTGACGGCACCAGGAGAGAAGTCATGGGGGAGATTGAAATACCAGTTCAAATTGGTCCTTGCACTTTCAATATACTCTTCCAAGTGATGGACATTACACCATCCTACAGTTGTCTCTTAGGACGACCATGGATTCATTCTCACTTTGAGTCTGTGCCTTCTACCTTGCACCAAAAAGTAAAATTCATAGTTGATAACAAGATGATTACTGTCTTTGGCGAAGAGGACCTGCTGGTGAGCAAGCCATTGGACACTCCTTATATTGAAGCTGCAGAAGAAGCTCTTGAAATCGCGTTCCAAGCGCTAGAGGTTGTCAATGCCACCTATGTGGAAGAAGGAGCTCAAGTTCTGAAGCCTCGGCCATCTAATGCATCCATAATGATAGCTAAGGTAATGCTTGGAAAAGGATATCAATATGGAAGAGGACTAGGAATGAATGGACAAGGCATCGTGAAATTCTGGGCACCCTGCGAAAACAAAGACAAATTTGGGTTGAGGTATAAACCCACCAAAGCAGACAAAAGAAGGATCCTAGAAGAGAAAAGGGAGAGGAGGCTGGCTAGGTTGGAAAATCGGGAGCCTAAAGCTGAGGGGATCCCCATCTGTGACATCCGATAAAACTTTCGAAGTGCGGGATTAGTGTTTCTGAACCAAGTGACCGCTATCGAAGACGACCAATCCGTCAATCATGGTGTCAACTTGGTGTACCTTTGCTCCCCAGATGCAGAACTCAACAATTGGGAGAGCGTTAATTTTTCCATGACCTGTGAAATTGATTCAAAGTAATTTTGTAATGCTAATCCTTTAGCTCTGCCCAAGGCTTTAGGATAATGTGTTGTGAAAGCGGGCTCACATGTTTCCATTTCAATATTTACTATCAATAAATGTATTTTCAGATTATCTTGCTATTTCCCTTTTTCTTTTTTTTAGCTTTTTGTTCGACCATTTCATTAACCTTTATTCATTACCCTTTTTTTTTACTTGTGTTAACACCAATAAATGCAGATCTGAAAGTGACTCTCTTGAAAATGACAGTGCTATGACCCCATTGTACGATTTTGACCATCCCGTTAATCATGTTGATGAGGATAATGATGACAATTGGGAACCCTCTCCTGAGCTAATGAGATTAATGGAACAAGAGGCCAAGGAAATTCAACCCCATGAAGAGCCAACTGAACTGATTAATTTGGGGACAGAGGATGATAAAAAAGAAGTTAAAATTGGCACTACCATGAAAGAAGATGAGCGAAGCAAGTTGGTTAAGCTCTTATCTGATTATTGTGATGTTTTCGCCTAGTCATACCAAGATATGCCTAGCTTAGATACTGGCATAGTTGAGCACAAATTGCCATTAAAACCAGAATGTCCTCCGGTCAAGCAAAAGTTGAGACGAATGAAGTCAGAAATGTCACTAAAAATTAGAGAAGAGGTTAAAAAGCAGTTTGATGCAGGTTTCCTCGCTGTTGCAAAGTACCCTCAATGGGTTGCTAAAATCGTCCCTGTCCCAAAGAAAGATGGGAAAGTGCGAATGTGCGTTGACTATAGAGATTTGAATAGGGCCAGCCCTAAAGACAACTTCCCTCTACCTCACATTGATGTTTTGGTGGACAATACGGCTCAACATGCATTCTTCTCCTTCATGGATGGTTTCTTGGGATACAATCAAATCAAGATGGCACCTGAAGATATGGAGAAGACCACATTCATCACTCTATGGGGAACTTATTGATATAAAGTGATGTCATTTGGATTGAAGAACGCCGAAGCAACTTATCAAAGGGCGATGGTGGCATTGTTCCACGACATGATGCACAAAGAAATAGAAGTTTATGTGGATGACATGATTGCAAAGTCAAAAACAGAAGAAGATCACATAACTGATCTGCAAAAGCTCTTTGAATGATTGAGAAAGTTCAGGCTCAGACTAAATCCTACTAAGTGCACTTTCGGGGTAAAATCAGGCAAGCTCTTGGGGTTTGTGGTTAGCGAGAAAGGGATAAAAGTTGATCCAGACAAAGTTCGAGCAATTATAGAGATGCCAGCTTTTCGCACTGAAAAAGAAGTTCGTGGGTTTTTGGGAAGGCTGAACTATATTGCTAGGTTTATATCCCAGTTGACTGCAACATGTGAGTCGATCTTCAAGTTGTTGCGTAAAAACCAGACAGTAGAGTGGAATAAGGATTGTCAGGTGGCATTTGAGAAGATCAAGCAGTATCTGCAAGAGCCCCCAGTTTTGGTACCTCCAGTGCCAGGAAGGCCTCTCATCATGTACTTGACTGTGTTGGATGAATCCATGGGTTGTGTACTGGGACAGCACGATGAAACTGGCAAAAAGGAGTAGGCCATCTATCACTTGAGTAAGAAGTTTACCAATTATGAGGCAAAATACTCATTGTTAGAACGCACATGTTGCGCCTTGGCATGGGCAGCCCACCGGTTAAGATAGTACATGTTGTGTTACACCACTTGGTTAGTGTCCAAAATGGACCTGATCAAGTACATCTTTGAAAAACCTAGCCTCACTGGGAGGATTGCACGCTGGCAGGTTTTGCTATCAGAATATGACATTGCCTACGTCACGCAAAAAGCAGTCAAAGGCAGCGCTTTAGCAGATTTCTTGGCTAGTCAACCAATGGAAGATTATGGGTCTATGCAGTGTGAGTTCCCTGATGAAGATGTAATGACTTTGTTTAGAGAAGAAAAACCCTCGGAAAAAGAAAAATGGACTTTGTTGTTCGATGGAGCTTCCAATTCACTAGGGCATGGAGTTGGGGCCATACTGATTTCCCCTGAAAATAATTTCATCCCAATCACTGCTAGGTTGTGCTTCGACTGTACAAACAACATAGCTGAGTATGAAGCATGTGCCATGGGAATCCAAGCAGCGGTAGACTCAAAGGCAAAAGTTCTTGAGGTATATGGGGACTCTGCTTTGGTCATCCATCAGCTAAAGGGAGAATGGGAAACTCGAGATGCCAAGTTAATCCCTTATCATGCCTACATCAAGGAGTTGGTTGAACAACTTGACGAAGTTACATTCCATCATATCCCTCGAGAAGATAATCAGTTAGCCGATGCCCTCGCCACATTGTCGTCAATGTTCAAAGTAAGTCAAGATAGGGACTTGCCGCTTATAAAAATGGAAAGTCGTGACCAACCGGCATATTGTCAAATGATGGAAGTGGAACCAGATGGGAAATTGTGGTATCATGACATCAAATGCTTCATCAAAAGCAGAGAGTACCCTCCACATGCTTCAGAAAATGACAAAAGGACCCTCAGAAGACTCGCAATGGGTTTCTTTCTAAATAAGGAGGTGCTTTACAAGAGGAACCATGATATGGTGCTGTTAAGATGCGTTGATACAACGGAGGCAGAGAAGATCATCAAAGATGTTCATGAAGGTTCTTTTGGAACTCATGCAAATGGGCATGCAATGACAAGAAAGATACTAGGAGCGGGTTAATATTGGTTGACAATGGAGACTGATTGTTTCAACTATGTGAAAAAGTGTCATAAATGCCAGACATATGCTGATAAGGTTCATATGCCACCAGCACCTTTGAATGTTTTAATAGCACCTTGGCCATTCTCGATGTGGGGAATGGATGTCATAGGACCCATTGAACCAAGGGCCTCAAATGGACATCGCTTCATTCTGGTTGTAATTGATTACTTCACAAAATGGGTCGAAGCCGCTTCTTATACCAATGTCACCAGGAGTGTAGTGGTCAAGTTTGTCAAAAGGGAGCTGATTTGTCGTTATGGTTTGCCAGGCAAAATTATTACAGATAATGCCACTAATCTGAATAATAAGATGATGAAAGAGATGTGTGAGAATTTCAAAATTGAGCACCACAATTCCTCACCCTACCGCCCGAAGATGAATGGGGCAGTTGAGGCAGTAAACAAGAATATCAAGAAGATCATCCAGAAGATGGTTGTAATATACAAAGACTGGCATGAAATGCTACCATTTGCACTGCATGGTTATCGCACGTCCGTTCGTACTTCAACTGGGGCAACCCTTTTCTCTTTGGTTTATGGAATGGAAGCGGTACTCCCTATTGAAGTGGAAATCCCATCATTAAGGGTGCTGATGGAGGCAGGACTAGAAGAAGCCGAATGGGTCCAGACTCGACTTGATCAGTTGAACCTCATTGAAGGAAAGAAATTAACTGCACTATGTCATGGTCAGCTTTACCAGAAGAGAATGATGAAGGCCTATGCGAGAAAGGTACGTCCTCGACAGTTTCAAGAAGGAGACTTAGTACTCAAAGATCCTTCCCGTTCAAAAGGATTTTCGAGGAAAATGGACTCCAAACTATGAGGGACCTTATGTCGTAAAAAAGGCCTTCTCAGGAGGAGCTTTGATTCTCACAAACATGGATGGCGAAGATCTACCACTTCCCGTAAATTCAGATGCAGTCAAAATGTACTATGCTTAAAAAAAAAGAGGAAAAGAAAAATGGCTCGCTAGGCTGAAAACCTGAAAAGGCGACCTAGGCAAAAGTTAGAGCGACCCGCTAGGTTGAAAACTCGGAAGAGCGACCTAGGCAAAAGTTAGGGTTAAAAATGGTACTTGACACATCCGAAGAAGTGAACATACCTCAAGTCACAAACTGGGGCAGTTTGAGAGTATCTGGGCGAACAAGGCGCTTTGAATATACGAAGTCTTATCAGGAGACACTCCCAATATGTAAAAGCTGGGTCGAATCATATTCTTAGAAACAGATAAGGGGATGTTCAAGGTCGCGTACATGGGAAATTAGCACTGATCATCCAAAAGAGCATCACTGGAAGAGTTGGAAAATTCCACTCCAACATTTCTTTTGTAAACCTTTTCAATTCGAGTCCAGTTTGTACTGCCTTTCTTGTACTTTTCCTGTCTATAATGATCCCTTTTTGTTGCAACCTATTATTGATTTAATATGCATTTTTTATGATAGTTTTATATTGAGATGTGAAACATGTGACAATATGGCAAAAGCATTTAGATTTGCTTTAACAATCTCGAAGGTCATGGGAAACGCAATGAAATCCTGACAAGAGTTGATGAGAAAAGTAAGAATCATCAGGCAAATCATAAGGCCAATCAACGAATGTTACTATTCAATCTCGATTTTGCTGTGGATAAAGTCCTTAAGGGTTTTGGAATTAAGAGTGACTCAATCAAAGTTCAAGTGCGAAGAAAATAATAATAATAATAAATAATAATAATAATAATAAATAAATAAAAAAAATATTAAAAAATAATAATAATAAATTTTGCTTAATTTGTGCATGAGAATCCCTATAGTAGGGCGTTCATTGCATCATGCATCATTCCTAGCATCACATGCATTGTCCTCAAGCATCACATCCATTGCATCACCATGCATACATTGCATCATGCATCACCTCAGGCATCACATGGATTTACAAAGTCAACACCCATTGTCTTTTAGTTTCCGGGTCCCCGCACCCATGGTCTTTTAGTTTCCGGGTCCCCGCACCCATTGTCTTTTAATTTCCGGGTCCCCGCACCCATTGTCTTTTAGTTTCCGGGTCCCCGCACCCATGGTCTTTTAGTTTCTGGGTCCCCGCACCCATTGTCTTTTAATTTTCGGGTCCCCGCACCTATGGTCTTTTAATTTTCGGGTCCCCGCACCCATTGTCTTTTAATTTTCGGGTCCCTGCACCCATTGTCTTTTAGTTTTCGGGTCCCCGCACCCATTGTCTTTTAGTTTCCGGGTCCCCACACCCATGGTCTTTTAGTTTCTGGGTCCCCGCACCCATTATCTTTTAGTTTCCGGGTCCCCGCACCCATTGTCTTTTAGTTTCTGGGTCCCCGCACCCATTGTCTTTTAATTCCTGGGTCCCCGCACCCATTATCTTTCAATTCTCGGGTCCCCGCACCCATTGTCTTTCAATTCCCGGGTCCCCGCACCCATTACCTTTTAGTTTTTGGGTCCCCGCACCCATTACTTTTTAGTTTTCGGGTCCTCGTACCCATCGCTTCCAAAGCAAGTAAGGGCCTTGTGCCCATTGCCTCTTTTCCTTTCTGTTAAGCTTCAGTGGATATCCGATTCTGCAAGCTTTTTGTCTTTTCTGCTTTCAAGTTTTCTGTCAAGTTTTGACGAATACCCGACTCTGTAAAACTTCTGCCTCATTTAATGTCCTTGCTTTTTGCGTCAATTTGCTTTCTAAAAAAAATGTCAAAAAAAAGAAGAAAAGAAAAAGAAGAAGAAATAAATAAAAGGAAAAGGAAATGAAAATTTTCATGAACAAAATTAAATCAATTCCTTTGCTTCCCATTTATTTTAAATGTGAAGCAAAGGGGGGCAGCTATTGATACCTAATTTTGTCCATAAAATTTTGTCACATAATCAAGGCTTAACTCTTAATTGCAATGTTGTGAGAGTTTAATTTCTTGGTCAGATCTTTTTTCGTTTACCTACCTTAGTTTTTTTTTCTGTGCAAACAAAAATAAAAAATAAAAAATATATAATAAAAAGAAAAGAAAAGACGAAGGTCTGAACTGCATCAGGCAAATGCCAATTCCAGAAGCAAAAGGCCAAAAGCATGCTATTTTGGCCATTGAAAAAAGAGGGATCTGAAAATAAAAAGCTTTCAAAAGATGAAGCATTAAAGAAGCAATGGACAGCTACCCCCTACTTGCTGCAACTCTTCTGCATCATACATAGTCAACCATGAAAAAACTAAGGAACTAAACACAAGAAGAGGAGGGTTGCAGGCGCAAGAAAAGAGGGAAAGCAAGTTTGGAACGTGAAAATAGAATGATGAAAAGGACCATACAATTGATCCCTCTGGAATCCAGTCCGGTGATTATTTTTGGCCTTGGTTCTATATACATCAGATGGCAAAGAACAAAAAAAAAACATATACCAGAGGACCTTGTTGTTGCTGCCATCTCCATTTTTTTTGGCCAAGTGATTGTCAACCTCATCTTCAGCTCAGCAGCCTCAACACTTGATCCTGACCATCATTTCAAGATTTCATAACTGCGACCACCTCCTACACCACAATCTTCCATTACCATCTTCTTCCTTTAACCAACCATCCACCCATCCAGCTTTGACACCCTTCTCATCATCTTCACCCGTCCAACCAAGCCATATCAACCTTCACCATCAATTTCCAACCTCTCCACCATCCTCCTTCATAAACCAACAACCCTTCACCACCCTTCCATTTTTCCTCACTCTTCTTCAACCTCTCCAAACAAAGAACCATATTCACATCACCATCAACCTCTAAACACCACTACCCACCAACCTGCCACTCAGCCGCGCGTCGCCGAGAGGAATCGTCTGCCATCGTGCCGTCTCGCCGCGCCAGCCTGCCAAATCCCGTCTGGCACCGACCCCGAACCTACCCGAGCCCGGTTCCGGAGCTCATCTTCCGTCAACGTCGCACCGGTCGCACCTCACACAGCGCCACACGAACTCGGAGCCCACCAGATCCTGCAGCGCCGCACGAACTCGGAGCCCACCAAATCCAGCAGCACCACCCCGAACCCGCACGGATCCGGCCACCCCACGAACCTCCGCTCCCCTGCAGCCGCACCGTCGCCGTCGCACGCCGTGAGCCCCTCTCTCCCACGCTTCTCGTTTTTCCCTCACCCCTCTCAATCTTTCATTTTTTTTTCTTCTATTTTGATTTACGAACGATCTATCGTTTTCTTCTCTTTTTTTTTTTTTTTGTTTCTTTGTTTGTTTTTTTTTTTTTTTTTTTGTTTTTTTTTTTTTTTTTCCTTGATGGGCTAGCACCCATTTTCGTTTTAAGACTCTTTTCTTTTTTTTCTCTTTCTTTCTTTTTTTCTTTTTTCTGGTAATGCTAAAATAGAAAAGGGGTGGAATATAAAAAAAAGGGGGATCAAAGTATGTTTTGAGTTTTAGGATTTAGTCATTATTTGACAATGTTTATTTTAATTAATGGTATATTTTATGTCGTGTTTTGTGATTAATGAAAAATAAAATAAAATAAAATGGAAACAAAAATGAAAAAAAAATCTGAAAAATAAAAAAATAAGTTTTGCTTTGGGTTGTCTGATTTGTGATGTTTATGTTTAATCTTCTTTGGTTACCTGGCTCGTGGAAGCTTGTGTTTATTTGTTTGTCTTCGTATATTTCTTAAAAGAAAAATAAATAAATAAATAAATAAAAATCTTTTAATCCACGCAATGACCAATGATGATGATTGAATAGGGATGCTATCTTCAATGTCGTTGAGCTCATAAGGGTTTATTGAGTAGCCTAGTGCTGCCTTGAATCCCGTGAGATGATGATTTGTTTTCAAACAAAATTCCTTTTCAAAAATTTCTTTCTTAATTAAAATCAATCAACCCACAATCATTTTCTAAAGAACTACGTGACTTTGAGTTCTCCATTATACCAGGAGATACGTAGGAGCAAAAATCTATTTCTGTCAAGCCAAAAATTAAATTTTCACAATTTGATTGTTTCCCTTTTTTAAAAAATATAAAAATAAAGATAAAAAATGATAAAAAAATGAAAAAATGAAATTTAGTTATAAAGTCTTTTTCTAAAAAGGGGTAAAAATAAATACATTTGAGATTATTAAATTTTGCACAACTAACATAAGGTACCGTTCTTGGAACGGCAAAGCGTAGTAAGTGCTAACACTTCCCTATCTGTAATCGACTCCCGAATCCAAACTCATTTTCAAAAGACCAGTTTTCCTGATTAAATGGTTTTTCTAATGTTTTTCCGATTTAAATAAACATTGGTGGCGACTCCATTGATTTTTTATATTTTTTGGTTGTCCCGTCGCGATCCCGGTTGCGACAGCGGCAAATATGATCGAAGTCTATAAAATAATCTACACTATATAAAAATTGCCTATAATACAAGGACTAAATAAACCTCAATTTACATATATATATATATATATATATATATATATATATATATATATATATATATTTAAACTCAATTTAGGTTAGAAATAAAAAATTCAAAGTACTACACCCAAAAAAAAAAAAAGAAAATTAAAATATAATTTTAGCTCCAATAATTTACATTTATTTTTAATTTAATTAATCTATTTTATTTCTTTGTAAATTAGTCCCATGTTACAAAAATTAGCAAATAAATCCTCCATATCAGTTACAGTTATAACACCATTAATTTTTTGTTGATGTAACTATCAAAGTGCTTATGTGGGTGATTTTAGTCGCTGTCATCTTACATGTGTCACAACTAATGCCGTGAACTCACCAGTTCTCCTATTTAAAAATTTTCCCATCGGAATATGCCCCTCTAATCGGAACCAAGACAGATATTTTAGGCTCGGCCTCTGGCATGGGGAACTATGGCCATGGAAGGATAATGCAGGGTAGTGTGGCGTCTAAAGGTGACGCTGGGAGGCGGCAGGTGCGGCAATTGCGAGGATGAGGACCTGAAGAGAGGAGCGTAGAGTGTGGATCCAGAGGACCTGAAGAGAGAAGGAAATGTCCCCGGCTAGTGTTGGCAGTGGCATTGACGGGTTTAGGACAGATGGCAGAGACAGTGAGGGATGTGAGGTTGGATCCTAATTATAGAAGTGCACATGATAAATAAACCGCACCCAAAATATTGAGGCAGACAATATAGGACCGAACAGAAGAAAAATAGAATATTGACTCTGATACCATATGAAATTTCAATCTAAAATTAGTTAACATTAAGTGGAGTAGGGCTTAATGTAACGCTCTGGAAAAAACATGTTAGGCTTGTATATGAATACAGAGGTAGCCTAATACTTTCTTAACATATATGTTGAATTTTGTGGCCTTCTGAGCACGTTTAATCACCTTACTATAATACTATGTATAAAAAATAGTTGTTATTAGTCCCGAAAATGGCTTAAATTGCTCAGTTAATGAAATTAAATGTGGAGAATTCATTTCTAAGTCACAAATGTGTGAACTATGCTACAGTTAAAGTCTGAAGTTAATTGGAGTTAATTTGATATTTTTAAGCATATTGGTTGTGTGTTTTAATACCGAATTGACTAGCAACAGATATGAAAAAATAGTGAAATGATGAAATAAGATTTTTAATGAATCTTAGGATTTATTTTGAATCTGTTGGAAGTTAGAAATCTTGATTTGGTGAAATCTAAGTGTTCTTAACAGACTGGGAGTCATAACTTGGTCACTTAAGTGACCAAGTCACTCACAGGACTTTCTCTTTAATAGGCAGCAATTGTTATTGCCAACGAAAGAAAAGGAAACAAAAATAGAAAAACAAGAGGAAAAGGAAGAAGAGAAACCAAAGGAGAGGAGGAGGAAGGAAGAGCCAAGAAATAAGATCAAAGTTCAAGCTTGAGGATCACCATCCATACAAAAGGTAGGGTTTCTTGCTCTAATCTCCCAGCTCCCACCTTTGCTTTTATCTTGTCATGCTTGAGATATGCTTAAAATGGGTGAAAAAGGGGTTTTATGAGTTTCTTGAGGGTTTAAGTTGGTTGAACACTTTGGGAAACTTGATTTAGAACTTGTAATGAGTTAGAGTAAGCATGGTGGCTGAATTGATCCCTAAAAATATCTATACAATGCTTTGTGGTGGAAAGTGAGAAATAGGTTGGGAGAGGGGTTTTGGTAGAGCTGGAAAAACGGGCCAACCTGCCTCAACCCTCCAAAATACGGGGAGGGGTGGGTTGACCCGTTTTAAAAAAATGGGTTGGAAGAGCCAACCTACCCCGTTTTAAGGTGGGTTGGTGGGTTAGCCCGCATAAAAGATAAAATAGGAAAAAATATATGGGTTGGCAAGTCAACCCGCTTAACCCGCCTAAAAAACAAAAAAAAAATTATATAAAAAACTAAAAAATACTATAAAAAATTAATAAACAATAATGGTAAAAAATTACAAACCACATATCTAAAAAATTATTTTTAAAATAGCCTAATTAAATATTCAAACATAAATTATATAACATTAAAGAGCTTTTTATTTATGGTATTACTTGTCACTTTTTTTTTAAAAGAAAAGAGTCAACCCGACGGACTAACCCGACCTCGACCTGCTTAACCCGTGAGTTAAGCGGGACGGGTTATGCAGGTTGAAAAAAAAAATATGGGTTTAATCCTTGAACCCAACCCACCAAAAAATGGAGGGTTAGCGGGTTAACCCAACGGGTTGAACCCGTTTTGCCAGCTCTAGGTTTTGGTTCTTGATGCTTAATTGTGATTTGAAAGACAAAAATGAGATTGATGAGTTGAGGAGAGTGTTTAATGATTCTAACATAATTAGAGACCATGATTTGAGTTAGAAAACACTTAGAATCCAAGTTTGGAGGGTTGGAAATGGTTTTGGAGCCAATGAAACAGTGGCTCGATTTTGTAAAATTTTCTACAGAATTGATCACGCCTAGGCGCAGCGTGGTCACGCCTAGGTGTAGGATGATTAGTTTTCAGTCCAGGTTAGACAAAGAGTGTCACGCCTAGGCGTGGGATTTCTATGCCTAGGCGTGAGGTAGCCACCCTTAGGCGTGGGAAAGTCATGCCTAGGCGTGAGAAAGTCATGCCTAGGCGTGAGTTCCAGAATTTTGCAAGAATTGTATTCTTGATGTTTTGGACTTCCCTAAGTGTTGGGATCACTCATATATGTCTTTTTAAGTGTGTTTAGGCACTAATGAGGGTAATTCTTGGAGAGAATAATCACCTAACATATATTAGAAGTTGTGAGATCTTTTGGCACCCAATGTGAAACGATTTGCCTTAGGATGAGGTTAGGAACCTTTAAGCATCCAAATTGTGGGAAATGCCTTAAGATAAAATTGAGGGACCCTAGACAACCATAATAAGGTGGAATGTCAAGTGGTAGTGTGTTGGGACATCTTAGGCTTCCATAGTATAGTGGAATGTCATAGGATAGTCTTGGGAACCTTGGACATCCAAGTGTGTTGGAATGTAACAAGGAAGTGTTTAGAACCTTATTCAACATGAGGTTGACTTTAGAATCACTTATGTAATGATGGTGTGGGGTTTTAGATACAAAAGTGTTTTTAGTGTAGAGACATAACTAGTGGTATTTCTTAGAGAGAATAACCACCTAACCTATATAGAGGTTTGATAAACCTTAGGCATCCTCTGAGATGTAGAATGTCGTAGGTAAATACCTAACACCTTGAGCAATATGGGGTTACTTATGGAATCGCTTGTGAAGAGATGGTGTGAGGTGTTAGATATGAGGACACTAGTGACCTGAGTTTTACTACTTATGTGTTAAGTTGGAGTAAAACTTGAGTCATTAGTCTTTGTTTTTCACTTGGTTGTTGTAAACCTTGTGATAAGTATATATGTTTTGAATACCAAATCAGCATATTTAGTTTTCAAACTTGTTATTTGTTATTTCCTATGTGTTGTGACCTTAAATGATGTGCACAACCATATGACCTGAGAATGAGGTGTTGGATCTGAATTCTCCTTGGATCTGAATTCTCCTTGCATTTATGCTTGTATAGTTAGGGTTACTGGTATGGAGGTGGTAGTAGTACTCTTACGTTTGTGAAAGGAAAGTATTCACCTATTATCAAGTAGGGTAAAGGCTTTTAGGCCTAACCTACTAGTATATACAAGGAAACGGAGGTTCCTCGGAAATAAGTAAGTGACATGTGTTTTAAAAACTAAAACCTGCATAAACATTGCATAATCATAATATTAGGACTTTGGGAGAGCATAATCATACATCATAACATTAAATATCGCATTTGTTGGCGGCTATATAAGCGGTTGCCTTACTTGTTGCTTGTTGCTTGCTCGCTGATATCTTATGATTGTATGGGCGGTTATTTGATATCATTGATTATTGCTTGTGGGTTAAGATTTGCAGCTTGCCTTGTGAATGTCACATAAAGTAGTATGTATATTCTGATAGTGTTGAGTAGTGGCTTAATTATCTGGCTTTATCTTATGTGTAGTGTGGTTTATTAATTGTAAATGTTTAAACTCTGGTGTTGGTTACTTATACTGAGAAATTATGATTTCTTACCCCGTCTGTTGCCATATAAATCCAAGTACAAGCAAAGAGAAGCAGAAGAAGCAGAAAACTAGCATAGTTTATTTTGTTTCTTGTAATAAATATGTTGTATATTTATTTCCTATTTCCCTGAGGTTATATAAAGTAATGTATTACAATGAGCCTTTTGAGAAGCTATGATGTATGTATATAACTTTTTGTTGTTTCGGCTCTCCATAATTATTTATGTGAATGAATGTTATGGGTTAGTTTGTTGTTATAGGTTAGAAGTAGCATGACTATTCTTAGTTATTCTTATATATACCGGATATATCAGGATTCTCGGAATAGGGATATTACACTTAACAGATATATAAATCGCACTTGAAATATTGAGACAAGTGATATGGAACTCTTAACAAAATGGATCAAGTCCATTTGCTGTTCGTGATTGAAGTATATTTTGTTTGATTTTCCTGTTTACAATTGTTTCCTATTAGTTTTAATTTAACATTCAAGTTTTTAGTTATTTCTATAGGATTTAAAGTTGTTATGGCATTATAAAGATTCCTAATAGGCAAGTTTATTTGGATTTTGCTTTCATCCCTTTACATAGTACATGGAATGGTATTAATATGACTAATGTCACAAATTAGGATAAGTTGAGAATGCTATGAAGCAACTCTGTTATCCTGAGCTACAGCCTAATCCTGCCAAGATGCAGAAGTTGCAAATAGTGAAAAAGCATATCAGCAAATGTGCAGAACTGCAGATGTCCAGACGATAGAAGATTGGAATAGTGTTCTGAGGGAAGTTGATGCTGCTGTTACTGCTGGAGCTGACTCTGCTCCTCAAGCTTCTTTTTTTAATATATGAGTTGAATATGTTATGGAGGTGTGTATAAAATCTCTGAAGTAAGAACTGGATGGAAATTGAATTTAGAGCTCTTTATGTGTAGAGCAGAAAGCCTTCTGAAATTCCACCAAATTAATGATGCAGAATTAGTCTTGTTACATTATCCGCAATCGGAACACATACTAATTCCTCTTCTCAAGCAAGATTTTTTAGGATGCTTTCTCATGCACATTCCTACAAAAACTATGAGCTGCCGGGTAAGTAAAGAACAGAGAGAATAAGGAGCAAAAATGGGGATGAAATGCAAAGGAGACGAATAGTTGTCTAAATCATTTTCGGTGGGAGTTTTGTGGGAGTGATATGGAGCGCATGTAATGTTGCCACATGACACGCCACTTTGGCCATGACATGGAAGAGGGTCACCTACATCAACACTTTGATAGCCACATCTGCAGAAAACTAACGGTGTTACAACTGATACTAACACTGAAGATTTACTAACTTTTGTAATTATAGGGACTAATTTGTAAAAAAAAAAAATATAGACTAAATTAAAAATGAGTGTAAACTATAAAGACTAAAATTATATTTTAATAATAAAAAAAAAACTAAGACACCCTACATTCAAGTACTTTTGACTAAAAATGTGCCACTAAAGAAATAGTTCATATAGATAAAACATAAGATTAAATAATTTTCTCTTAGCGTCATGAAACAATCACACTTCAGCCACTCCTACTTAAAGCCTCCAAACTCAGGAAATGCATACAGAGAGAATCATAAAGAATTCGAGAATTTAATGATTGCATTATTAATGAACATTTCCCAGTTCAGTTTGATCCTGCCTTTAACCTGCAACAATATAGCCATTTCGTAGAACGGATGAACAAGCAGACCTAGAGGGGAGGGTAAGAACTAATTCTGCTAAACACGTGCTTTTTTCTTTACCAGAATTACTATATATCTTGTAATTTTAACAGATAAAGTCCACACTGGCGAAATATAATAAAATAACATCTTTATCTATTTGATACATTAAAATAATTTTACAAATCTTATTTCATACATACATACAATAATTTTACAACATAGGCTTCACATTACATAACTTGAAAAAGAAAAGAAAAAACTAACAACAACTAATTAGAATGGATACATGGAGAACTCAAACTACGTATGTAAGTGTATTTCATCCTTGAATAAACAGGGCAGCTCCAACTAATCCCAACCATAATGTCAAACCAACCCAGAAAGCTCGATTTTTCTCTAACCCAATGGGAGGTCTCCATACAAGAAAGTCCCCAAGGTAATCTCTAGTTGATGGAAGCTGATTGGTGACTGATCCACTTTTTATTCGATCCTTGTCCTTGTATTTATCACTCCATGTTCCCGCATAACTAAAATTATGTCATAATACATACTTCACTTGAAATATCTAATTTGCTCAAAGTCACAAAAGTAACATGAAGGAGATAATCCACAATTTTAAATGTACAGTTATAATCCAACCAAAAATATATATATAGGCTCATGATTTTAAATTGCAGTTCGCGGCCGATTTGTTCAAAGTCACAAAAGTACCATGAAGGAAATAATCCACAATTTTAAATATGCAGTTATAATCCAACCAAAAATACATATTTAAGTACATGGTTTTAAATTGCGATTTACAACTGTAATTGCGGCTTCAATATTGCGGTTTTGATGGTTTCCGCATTTTCTCTCAATTGTCTGCTACTTCTGTAAATACAACGCGACCGCAATCAGAATTTAAAACTATGTATGGACGGTGATAATGTTCCTAAATACTGATGCCAATGGCAGTTCCTTTTCTTGGGAAACTGAAGCACCTAAAGAAATATATTTTGATTTTCAAGAACAAAAAATGACTTGAATAGAATATATATAGGCAGTGATAATGTTTCTCTACAATCGCATCACAACAGCAATTGTGGCCACATCAACCGCATTTTCTCACAATTGTCTGCAACTTTTGTAAATACAGTGCGACCACAAGCAGAATTTAAAACTATGTAAAGGCAGTGATAATGTTCCTAAATACTGATGCCAATGGCAGTTCCTTTTCTTGGGAAACAGAAACAGTTAAAGAAATATATTCTGATTTTCAAGAACAAAAAATGACTTGAAAAGAAGATATGAATAGAATATGACACATTGACACTAACAGTATGATACAACTTCAGCAAGTTGCAGCAAATTCGATCCTTCTTATACCCCTAAAAAAGATAGGGGTGAAAAGAAAAGGAATAAAAACCAATGATATTTATGGCATCCATAATTGCATTCTTGATTTCTTTCAGCGCGACAAATTCAGTTACTACATGCTTTGTCTGTTTTCTTCAGCTTCTATAGCTAGAAGACAGATATTAAGACCATAATTTGTTGAGCTCAATATAAGACAGTAACAACAAGGCAATTCAGCTTTGCTAGTGTTTCTTGTCGAGTTAATTATAAAACAGTAGCGTCATTGATATTGTTTGTAAAATATCATGGATTACATAATTAGGCTTCCGTATAAAACACGCACAGAAATACTAGGAAATCATTTTGATTATAGACCACTGACAAATGAGGTTGCCATGAAGCCAGTAAACCAACCACATACAAGAAAAGAATTTCTTACCACACAGTAGGGAATGCTTTACACCAGGTATAGGACTCTAAGGGCTATTTAAAAAGCCCGTCATTCTGATTGTATAACTAATAGTATATGGCTAATTGGCCATGAACTAAACTGGATAACAAGCTCAGGAAATTAAATCATAAAGTAGCATCATTGATATTTGTTAGAGAATACTTAGAATAACTTTATATTATCTTAGAATATCTTTCATGATTTGTGTCCTTATTTAATTAGGTTTAGTCTTCTTGTTAGTGGGCTTGAGCTTGTAGTAGCAGCACTACTACTTGACTTAATTATTAGTATAAATAAATAAACAGGGGTGTTAGGTTAGTGTTTTGTATCACATTTTGAACCTATCAATAATATTCTCTTGTTAACCGTCTTTCGCTCTTTTCGTTTTTTCCCTAATCCTAAACCTATAATTCTTTAACAATATTGATGTTTAAGATCATGGATTTTCAAAGAGCAGATGAAAATTAGAAGATAAACCTCAAAAGGAAAAAGCCTGTGGCCAAATAACAAGATAAACCTCATAAGAAGCAGATGAAAATTACAAAAATCTGCACCTCTAAATTGTGTAAACCATTCCACTGAGCTTAAGAAAATCTTGTGGCCAAATAACAAGATAAACCTCAAAAGGAAAAAGCCTGTGGCTCTCTACATATGATGTCAGTTTATGGAAAGCTAATGGTCTATGCAAACTAGTTGAGTAATACAAGAACAAAACTTCAGAAACAGCACGGATTTAAACAACTGGAAGCACGTGTTTGCGTATAACTTCAACTATTATATGCTATCAGTTTTACAGGGCAGCTCGACCAAGTGTGCTTTGTATCTCTACTAAAGCATCAACAAATGGGACGCGTCATATTATTTTATTAAGTCTCACTCTGTGTTAAAGCACCAATAATGTTGGTGTTCACATGAAATAAACTGCATCACTGGCTGATAAAAAACTCAATCAGACGCTTCACAGGACAAATTGCAAAATCATTATCATATATGCTTTGGATAATACATGTGCTAAGCCAGCGCTCTCATATGTAGATAAAGTATCAAACACCACAATGTGTACTAATATTAATTCAATAATAAGTTCAAACATTAATCCTATTTCATGCTACGTTTCCCCTCTTATTATGGGAACTTAAAATTTAGTCAGGGAGGAACAGAGATGAGCTGTATGGGAACTAAGGATCTCATGCTCTCTTTCAATAAGGAATTATTAATCATTCAAAAACTCTTCATCTTGCCAGAAAGCAAGGATATTTATTCGTTAACATGTTGTAACTTTTTAAGAATCCCATTAGATGTGGATAATGAGTACAGTAAACAGTATAAACCGAAACAAACACGAACAACAGGCAACAGCATTATCATATGCAAGTGGTAGAGTTGGAAATTAAGAAGCAAAAAAGACATTAATGGGTTTAATTAGCAAAATAAACAATGAAATTACCTGTCATAACTCGAACCAATCAAGGGTATAGTTACCATCTCCTCTTGGGTTATCTTGAGCTTTGGTGCTTGCAAAATGTAACGAAGCTCTGAAGCTTGGCGTCGGATGCTAACACTCGGGTGCGTCTTTTCTAATTGCTGGTATAGAGCAATGCAATCTGCATGGCGGTTATTGGCCTCATAAGCCATAGCAAGCCATATTTGTATCTGATATTCACAAAAAAAAAAAAATTTAAAAAAAAATATCCTTAGTCTCTAATTACACACAAACAGAAACAATGAGTAATCAGTAAAATTTGATAGAATTCAGCCTCAATTTGTGAAGATTTAAGGATGGTTGTTGGATAAATTAAAGTGGTGGAGTCAATAACAATGTTAACTCATTCTGACAAAGATTATGACAAAAAAATTCCAGTTACTTAGTATTTTCCTAGAAAGAAATAAGGAGGGAATATGCAGAGATTCTTATTTAAGCAACAATTAACTAACCTCTCCTCCAAATAATGTAGATCTGGGGATAATAGTGAGTGCACCTTCAAGAAACTCAATGGCACGTCCATACATGCCTTTCCCGTAAGCTTTCTGACCCAAATCAAACATCAATTGAGCCGTAGCCCTCCTCTCTGCCTGCTCCTTAGCCACCTGGTTCATCAAACCAATAAACAACACGTCAACAACAAATAAGAGCCAATTCAATCATCACCCTCCACCCCAAAAAAAAAAAAAAAAAGAAAAAAGAAAAAAGAGTTCTTCATTCAACTACTTAAATTTTGCAAAATGACGATAGTTCTCGTTGCCAGAAATTATTGCTTAGACTAAGTCAATTACACACTGACACATTATCATACATTTCACATTAAATAATTGTGTGAATATCCGTGTCAAACAAAAACTTTACTTTTAAAATGATGATGTGTCAATTTATAATTGACTTAGTTTACACAATTTGGGTAAACTAACTATGTATAGGCAAATATTTCTCGTTGCTGAGACACTTTTCTCACAAACTCCAAGGTTAACTAATCTACGCTATCGTCGCTATGCAATAACTTAGGGACAGTGTGATGAATTTGTGAGCATAAAGAATGCGCTAAATCCTTGCATAGTCTAATAAAGATAGCATCAAAACCATAAAAGAAAAAGCACACCTTTTCGAGCTCTTTCCTCACTCTCATCCTCTTCTCTTCCTCAGTCTCCTCCCTACCTTCACCTTCAGCATCACCACTACCAGCACGACTCTGCAATTCCTCAGCCTTCTTCTCAAGCTCTCTCCTCTCCTCAATCTCCCTAACTATCCTCCGCATTTCCTTCTCCCAGTCGTCTCCATCTCCAAGCCCACCCTCTTCATCACTGGACTCCGCGTCAAAGTCAACACCGTTCTTCTCCGAGTTTGATTTCCCACGAGCCACCACCACCCGGTTCCGCGCCTCTCCCTCTGAAGCATAAGAGCAGGAGTGAGTAGCGTCCCTCTTGGGTGGCAAGTTCAAAACGACGTCGACTCCCACAGGACGAGCCTTTCTCTCCAGAATCACACTCCGCGGCGAAGCCAAGTCTAGTAACAGTGCCAAGTTCCCCAGATTCACAGCCATGACGGCAAGGAAGAAGAGAGAGAAAGAAAGAGAGAAGAGACAGAAAGACCAGGTTCAGATGAAAAACAGTGAGTTGAAGATATTTATGTTGGACATGTAAGTTGTAAGTTGTAAGTTGTAACTCGCAAGGATCAAGATGGCCATGAATCTTGTCGTTTTTAAAATGGAAACGTGGCGCTGTGTAGGCCAGTGCCGTGTGTCACCTTCTCTCATTAAAACGCTGTCGTTTAAATGCACATGAACCGCACCATTGCTTTAATCACAAGCCCGGCTTCTGTCTTCCTTGTTCTGTTTGCTATTCCTCCCTATTACATAGCTACATAGCTAAACAGTTAATGGATCTGCTACTTGACAATTATTCATTGAGGTTTTTAGTTCCGCTTTGTTTTAAATCTTTCGCCTTTCATGTGGGATATGAGGATGGGTCACGATGTTAGTGATTTTTCTGATTTAATAGTTCAAGTTTATTAGATTATAATAAAATAAATTTAAGTTTTTATCCAATAAACTTAAATTATTAGATTAGGATTATAATTTTCTTTTTTTTTTTTAAAAAAAGGGATCCTGATCCTATGAAGATTCGTAATAAGCTTTTTCTTGTATTTTAATGGGATACAAAGTTACTGTTTTGGCATTGTAAAACATGATTATGGTGAGTTTTTTTATTTATTTATGTTTTAATTTTAATTATTTATATAAAATTTAATAATAAAATTTACTTTTTTTTACATTTTATAATAAATATTTTTTTATTATACACTATATATATATATATAGATATATATATATATATATATTCACCCGATAGTTTCTTTACATAATATTGGTTGAGTGGAAGAAGAATATAAGAAGGGAAGAAATTTTTGCATAAACATAATTCAATCTCATCACATTTTCACACATTTTATAATAAGATGATAACTCATTAAAATTGGGATTCACGTACCAACTCATCCATTAAAAACCTCTTTTGCTTAAATTTTATCAAAATTATTGTCTTTTTTATTCAAACAATACAACTTTTATTTTTATTTCTCACAATATCGCAATTCTAACTTTATTTTCAAAAATGTGCTCTTCTTTTGCAACGTTGAGAAGTCGGTAACGTGAACTTATATATATATACACTAACTATGCGTTGAGAACTCGATTTAGGAAAAACTGACTTCTCAACTTAATAGTTTTATCTTTTGAAACATAGTTGGGAAGTCTCTTTTTTTTTTTTTAACTATGTTTTTATTCCATATTAACTTTTTTTATTTTAGGGTTTATTTTACGGTTTTCTTTAAGGTTTATTTTTTGTTAACATTTTTGGGTGTTAATGATCAGATCCAGTCCGATGTGAAAAAAAATATAAAAATATTATTATATTATACAAAAAAGTATTAATTTATGTCTAAAAATTTTATAATTTATCACTAATTTTTCAAAAAATATATAAGTTTTTAAAGCATCATGTTATACCGAGTCAGGCCGGATCAACCCAGAATGTGACCCAAACCTAATCCGAAAACACGCCAAGTCAAATTTTAAAAACTCAAACTAGCTCAATTAGCTTCAGATTAGGACAAGTGTCAAGCCAAATTATTAACCCAAAAAATATGGGTCATGAACACCAAAAAAATGTTAACAAAAAGTAAACCCTAAAATAAAAAGTTGATGTAAAAAAAATCAATTTGGGAGAAACTGACTTTCCAACTATGTTTGGAAAAAAAACTATTACTTGAGAAGTTCGTTTCTCTCAAACCAACTTCTAATGTATAGTTAATTTATATATATATATAAGTTCATGTTAGGAATTTGGTTTGACCCAACTTCCCAACATTGCCAAAAAAAGAGCACATTTTGAGAAATAAAGTTAGAATTACGATATTGTGAGAAATAAAGTTGGAATTATAGTATTGTGAGAAATAAAGATAAAAGTTTTATTATTTGGATAAAAAAGCCAATACTTATTTTTGAAATTAAAAATATATAATTATAATATTAAAAAAAATTGCCAATCACTACCACCTGGACCACCATATCTGCCACCAAATCCCTCCACCATCGCCTCCTTCTGCCATCACTTTCAACTACTATTCTTTGTCCCCCACCCTCCCACTCCCTCTCTAGCTTCTTCCGACCTAGACTAGGAGATCTAGTTAGTCTAGGATTAGTGACTCGTTTTCAAAGCAAAGTTGTGACATGCCGGAGTTAGTGGCATTGGAGGTAGCAACTCGGCACCTTGGTCTTCTTCTCCAAAGACCTGATGTTGTTAAAATTTGAAAATAGACAGTGGCTACAACTCGGCACCTTGGTCTTCTTCATTGGCACCAAAGGTTGCGGCAAATAGGAACTAAACCACAACGATAACTCGACACCTTGGTGTTCTTCTCCGGTATTTGACCTCGTGGCACTGCGCTTTGCCGTCATCCTACTGGATTGAGTGGCACTAGGTGGCTATCGAATGAAGGTGGCTGTGACCTCTTTGATGGAGGAGGAACTCATTCTATTAAGGCTTTCTTTCAATATTATAATCATATATTTTTAATTTCAAAAACAAGAATTCTGATAAAATTTAAGCAAAGAGTTTTTTTAATGGATGAGTTGGTTTGTGGGTCCCAATTTTAATGAGTTGTCATATTATTATTGGATGTGAGTAAATGTGATGTGTTAGAAATGTGACTAAGCAAGAATTTCTCAAAGAAGATACACTTATTTTTTTTTTTGTGACACTTGTGTTAGAAGAGACACTTGTAATTTATTTTTTACTTAACATATTCTAAAATACATAGGGTGCTTATAAGAACTCTAACTACGAGATTTGAAGAGATTTTACACATTCTATAACTCTCACTAATTAATAAGAATAATCTTCGTTAACTCATGAAATAAACCATCAACTACGTAACTCCAATAAAATAATTCTTTCTGATAATACATAAGTTACATAACAATTCTTTATAAAACTCACAATAACCACACCAGATGTCACATAACCAACAAAACTCCATTAACTTTAAATTATTAGTTAAATTATAATTTTGGTCCCTTTAGTTTTCACTCGTTTTCAATTTAGTCCCAATAATTTTTTTCTTTTCAAATCAAACCTCACACTTACAAACATTTTCAAAATAGTTCTTGTAACATCCCAAAAATTCTTTATTTCATTATAAATGATCATTTTATAATATTTATGATTTTTAGGAATTTTTGTGAATTTTTCTGGAAACGATGAATATTTTAATATATTCTTCATTTTACGTGTACATCGAAATGCAGAAGTTGGAAACTAGAATATTTTCCACGAGGCCGGTAAACTTTGAATGTCAACGTGTCAACGGGGATCTTACTAAACCCGAGGTCGGGAACACGCTTTGAGAGATTTACATTTTTCAAGGTTTTATCTGTTAAATAAAATCGCGGTTCGAAAAATTATTTGATGAATAATAAAATATTATTTTCATCAATTATAAATTTTATTCAAAGAAAATAATTCCACAATCATCCGTCGATGTATTTAATTTGGAGACAAGCTTACTATGTACTTTATTGAGGAGCGCACGAAGCTTCTCAAGGAAGCTTCCTCCAACCATTATTTTTATTATTTCTCTCTCCTCCCATTTTGTGCAGCACGTTTGAATTAAGGGGTCTAATTCATTTTCTTCCCGACATTTCCCCTCCTCCCAATACGCAGCTACTATTCACTCATCTTTCTCTCTTCTCTTTCACCCTACAGCAGCAACACCATCCACCCACACCTCCATTTTGTTCTTCAAACTGTTACAATCCTAGCACTATTTTGTGGTTGGAGGACCACCATCATTGAGGAAATCATCTTCAAAGTTCTGTCATTTTCTCCATCTTCATTCTCTTACGTCTTTGAAGCTTAAAGGTTGGAGCTTTAAGATAAAGCTCTTAGCTTTTCTTCCTCCCCTCTCTTTTTCGTAACCCACTATCATTTTGATGACCATGGGTATTCATTTCAATATTGGGTCCTGATTTTGCAAGTTTAAATGTTTAAGGATTTCCTAGAAGCTGAAAATGAAATCCTGACAAAAAAGGAGCAACCTTTCTTTGTGCTTCTCTAAGGTAAGAGGAAGACACTCCTCCTCAACTTCTTTTAGCATTTAGGGACGTCGTTTGTGATTGGTACTGAGAGTCATCTTTGTTTGTATGTTGTTGGTGATGTATATATGCTAGTTGATTGTTTTGTGTGTTTTGATATATTTATGTGTACTGGAACGTATAATCTAAAAGGAACGCCGTCGGGCTGGCTCTCGGATGGCCACGCCTTGAGACTAAAATTTTGGGATTCTTGATGAGAAATGGTAATAACTTGAGTTTCTGACCATTAAGTGTAATGTCAAAATCTGTCGTGTATGAACCCTTGGCCAAACCCGTCGAATATGATATCCTAATCATCTAGAGAAAGGTTAAAATCCGTCGAGTATGAACCCCTGGCCATGCCCGTCGAATTTGATTCCTGGTCATTTAGTGCAATGTCAAAATCCGTCGAGTATGAACTCCTGACCATGTCCGTCGAAATTAATCTTCAGGCCAAACCCGTCGAATTAGAGTTTCTGACCACTTAGGAGAGAAACTCCTCCAATGCTAAATCTGTCGAATTGGAATGACCACATCCATCGAGTGACATATTTGTCGAGTTAGAATGCTAATACCCATCGAGAGACATACCCGTCGAGTAGATTGCCTGTCTATTTAATAGAAGCTTCCCAAAGTTAATATTCGTCGAGTAGAATGTCAAGATCCATCGAATTAGAGTTTCTGACCATAATGTTTTTCGTCGGTTCGACACTTGGGAGATTTCTCCAACGTCGACACCCACATCCGTCGAAATAGGACTTCTGCTAACCTTCTGGAAAAATTCGACAGTTTTGATCTCCGTTCGACCGAACCTCCATCCGATAGAAATTGATTTTTAGCCAATCTTGTTATAAAATGTTCCCCCATCTTTCATCCTCCTGCCATGTCATTTTTCATCGAATGGCAGCCTCAATCCTTCACTAAATACATTGTCTCCGTCGAATTCACAAGTATGGTTTATCACCCAATACCTAGCAATTAAATCTGTGACTTTGTTGATGATTCTGACTGTGTATCTTCCTAGACTCAAACCCTTGGATTAATAAAAGCATATAAATCATAAATAATTGGATGACTAGAAATTAATTAGGGATTCATAAACAGGGAAGAACATGAGTATGGGTGAGCTTTTGAGGCACATAATGAATTTAATGATTGACTTCTATCATGACTATGAATGGAAATTGTGGATATCCTTAAAATGTACTATTGGCTTGTTGTGAACCCGTGAATGGGATCAGATCTTGTTGATAAATGATATGACATGCATTTGAAGCATGATGGACCTAATTGGTCATGAAGAGTATGATTGTGTCATGCATTGAACAAAAAGAAAGAGATTGTTCGTTGGACTTGGTTAAGGCCGGTAGCCTAGGAGTTGAACTTACATCTTTGTGCGGGTGCGAATAGACAAGTGTAGGTTACTCGTTGACCTTGGGGCGTCAGGGTGTGGGTACCTCACAATGGGCACCGTAGTAGCTCTCGTCTTGGGGGGCGACCGATGCAAACACACTGACGATCCGGATCAAGACGCTGTCCTATATCGAGATCTGTGTAGAATATCTTGTAAAATGTCATGATGTACACAATGATAATTTGAGAATTTTAGCACTTGAGGGCCAGGCGATAAGAATACGTATTACCTCTGATTGTTCTTCTCTGATTTTGTTTTGTGTCTAGCTCCATGGAGTAGGATTTTGGTTATTGAGGGCACGTGTGCATAGTGAGTCCATGAATCATCCGGCATATATTGTTATTATAATTGGAACTTGTTGTACTTCGATATATCTATATGTATACGACCGCCTGCAAGGCTTTTTGGTTGATCATAGTTGCTATTGAATATTTATTACCATTATTGTCTTTGTCATAAATGCTATGTGGGTGCTTTGCGCCATTTGGTTTCTCGATGCTATGATTGGTAATGATGATAGGATGTCTTAACTCTTCTCTCTCTCACTTCTTTTTGTCTCAGATATCTTGCGTTCCATAGAAGATAATCGCAAGGAACCGAAGCTCCCGACTTCCCCGGTTTTTGGCCTCATCTCGACTAAGCGACTGTAGAAGAATATGGAGCCACGCACACAAAGATTTTTGGGAGATGTGCGCCGACTTTCTTGGGAAGGCTGCAGTCCGGTACATCAACTATGGTTCGAGCGTTGCGTACTATACGAGGATGTGTCGTTATCTCTAGCCTGGAGACGTCACGAGCCGCCTGTCTTCACCTGCTGTATTAGTTTACGTTTGGAGTTTCAACTACCGATACGCGAGATGTGGGGTGACCCTTATTTCACTCCGCGGGAAGACTCTTTTCGTTCCACAGCTCGGGCCCTATCCCGTGACTCTGCGATTCCTATGGTGATTTCCTCTGACGAAGAAGATCCTGAGGAAGATCCCGAAGAAGTTCCTGAGGACGACCCCGAAGAGGATCCTGACTCGATTCCTCCTCACTTGAGGGACTGACCTTACTCGTAGCTATTGAGGGCTACCAGTATTTTTATTTTGGGGGCCTGATGTTTTGTCTATAGTGGGCTGTATATTCTCTGATACCGTAGGGATATGTATGTATAATCCTTTGGGGGCAGGTATAGTTTTGCTTTTTGATATGCCAGGTTTTGTAAATAAACAGCTTTGATAATTATATATATATATATATATATATATATATAAATGAAAGGTTAATTTCCCATGTATGTTTCATCACCGTGGATATTGATTATCGTTAACGTTAATGTAACAAAAAAAAAATATACTCGCCAATTTAATTACTCAACTATAATCAAGTAAATGTACATAATTTAAAATGAACCGGGTCTTAACTCACATAATTTTATTTTCGCATTGTAATTGAAAGTGAGACGTTCTCTTGAGAAAAAGGGGCGTCACAGTTCTCACTATTAACTTCAGTTATAACGTTGATATAACACCGTCAACTAATTAACCTAATAAGTGTTTCTTTATCAAGTAAGTACTCTTTTAGATGATCCATTTTTATAAAAATAAAAAAAAATGCTCGATAGGTGTTCCTTCATTCCAGTATGTGCTCCCTACTTTTGAGTAGATCCTCCAGTGTTTAATAGGTACTCCTTTAAATACTCTTTTTTTTATGAAATGTCCAGTAGGGACTAAGTTGACGATATTATAACGGAAGTTAACAGCGATGACTATTTTGAAAATATTTGAAAGTATGGAGACTGATTTGAAAAGAGAAATTATAGGGACTAAATTTAAAACAAGTGAAACTATAGGAACTAAAACCATAATTTAACCTTTTTTTTATTCAACACTCCCCTTAATTTGAAGTCTTCTTCTTCATTCCAAGCCTTGCTTGCAATCTTTGAAAATCATCAAACTCGAAAGGCTTAGTAAGAATATTAGCAATTTGATCTTAAGTCTTGACATATTTGATTGAGATGATTGCTTGTGGGCATATCTTTTACCATCTTTTTTCTCCCTAGGTTTTAAGTGCTTCAAAATTCAAATAGTCAAATTGCATATGACAACACCATGCTTCGTCTCACATATTGGTTGTCAAACACTTTGCTTCAATTGTATTGAGATTTAACATGAACATTCTATTCCTTGTCATAGATACCTTAGCAACCAAGTTATCATTATGATGTCTAAGTCAAAGATAACAATCTTTCATGTGAATTTCATATCATTTCTCAATAAGTTATCCTAAACTCAAAATACTACTTTCTAATTTGGGTACATAGTAAACATTGGTAACTAACTTGTGACCACCATCTTTCAAAGAAATTAAAATAGTATCTTTACCTTGACTTTGGACTTTTGAAGTGTTACCAATTAAAACATTGTCATTCACCTTCTCATCAATCTCTACAAATTTTTCTTTGTAGCCACACATGTGATTGCTTGTTCTATTATCTAAGTACTATGAACTCTTGTTATCATTTTCATTATCTTTGAGTGCTAACAATACGGTTGACTCTTCAACTTCTTCTTTGTCAACAATATTTACTTTTTCTTTAACACCATTAGTACTATGTTGACATTCTGAAACATAATGCCTAAATTTATGACAGTTGAAGCATCCAACATTAGACTTGTCATATCTCCTTTCATTTGTCTTTTCATTGTTGGAATTGTCATGATTGCCTTTTCCTCTTCCCCTTTGGCCATGATCAGGCCATCATCCTCGTCCACGTCCACGTTCATGTCCTCTTTGACTCTTATCTCCTCCATCATCTTATAATGACACTTTGGCTTTAAGGGCTTGCTTCAAAGGCTCATTTTGCCTTTTTAATAATTTTTCTTGTTCGGCTTATATAGTCTCAAATAAGTCATCAATAGTCATGGTGTCTAAATCTTTTGAATTCTCAAAAATATAAGTCAATTAATCAAACTTTAGAGTCAAAGAGCAAATGATCTTATCTTTCACACTATCATCTTCAATGCTTTCTCCATACCTTTTTAATTGATTAAAATTGGCCAACACCCTTGAATTGTTTCAAATTCAGGTTGTAAAATTTGAAGTCCAACCTTCTTAACCTTATATATACATTGGAGAGAATTTTGTAAAATTCCACATACTTCTTTCATGGTGGATACATTGCTCCCTTTCTCACACATCAAATCATCCAAAACTTGATAAATGAGATACAAGCTTATTAGACCTTTTTCTTTGACTTTGTCAAAGCCTCCTTCTCATTTTGAGACAAAGTGACCTCATTTTGTAGTTTAGTGTAACCACTCCCTATAACCTCCCAAGCATCTTATAATCCAAGCAATGCTTTCATTCCATGAGAAGTTTCATAGTTATCTTTTGTAAGACGAGGAATTAAAATGGAAACATTCTATTATTTGTCATCTCTCAAATCTCACAAGCTTTTATACCACTTTGTTAGAGTGGAAGAAGAATACAGGAAGAGACATTTAGCACTTTATTTCTTACTCAACAAATTCTAAAATACATGAATACTTATAGGAATTCTAGGAGAATTTAAGAGACTATACACATTCTATAACTATGATCACTAGTTAACAAGGATAATTTTCTTTAACTCCTGAATTAGATCATCTTAATTACATAACATCATTAAAATAATTCTTCTAATTGCACAAAACTCACATAATAATTCTTCATAAAACCTTGCATTAACCACACCAAAGGTCACATAACCATCAAAACTCCATTAACATCAAATTATTATTATTATTATTATTATTTTATTCAACACTTATATTAAAGAAAGAATTGAATGGAGCACACACATCAGTGTGAACAAGTTGCCTTGGCTCAATTACTCTTGTAGTTGCTTCCTTGGCAAACATGCATGAAAAAGCTTTCCAAAGGAAGCAACTATAAGAGCAACCAAGTCATTGCAACTTGTTCACACTGATGTGTGTGGCCTAATCAATCATTCTTCATTTGATAAAAATAAATATTTTTTAGTTTTTATTAATGATTATAGTAAGAAAACTTGGGTTTATTTTCTAAAGTAAAAATATGAAGTATTTGTAACTTTTTAAAATTTCAAAGCTCTAGTAGAAAAGGATTATGTGATCAAATATCTAAGATTTGAAAGATGAGTCAAATTTTCATCTAAAGAGTTTAATGAATTTTGTGAAACAAATAGAATTCGTTGCCCTCTAACTGTTCCTAAACCACCACAACAAAATAGCATAGCAGAGAGAAAAATAAAACTATTCTTAATATGATTAAATGTATGTTGAAAGCCAAAAACATGTCTAAGGAATATTGAGCTAAAGCTATTTGGTGCAGTTTATTTACTCAACTGCTTTCTAACAAAGAATGTGAATTAAACACCACAAGAAGAATGGAGTGGAACCGAACCTATCATCAATCATTTGTGAGTTTTTGGAAGTGTTGCTCATATCCATATACTTGACCAAGGAAGTACCAAGCTAGATGATTAAAGTGTGAAGCATGTTTTCGTTGACTATGATTCAAATTCTAAAGGCTTCAAGTTGTACAACCCAACTTGGCAAGATTGTTGTGAGTTGAGATGTGAAGTTTGATGAATAAGTCACTTGAAGATGAGAATCACATGAAAAAGGAACTTATGAATTCTTTCCATGCTTTGAAGATGAACAACAAGAAATAAAATACTAAGTGTCTCTTTCTATACTCTTCTTCCACTCTAGCAGTATATGTGAATAGGGACCTCAATGGATCATGTTACCATTAGGCCTATTTTACCATTAGAGAAAGTGTGAGGAAAGGGAAACCAAAGGCAATGGATGCTTACTTTTTAGTAATAAGTGCCTTGGCTTCTTTTTGTTAGATCAAAAGTCTAGACCATAATGAAATAATAAATATAATTATGAAATTAAGACTATTGTACTTGAGCAATGTCCATTATGGCCGTTATATTTTACAAATGAGCTCATTAAAAATGAACTTGTTTTGAGTTTTCTCCATTTTATTTTATATTATATCCCATACATTAAAGTGTAAAAATCATTTTCTATTCCTTATTACATCATTTCTTGCCAAATTTTAGAATATGAATAGAATTCTCGCATTCTAATTTGTTAATTCACTTCTATATGACAAATTATAGTATATTCTCTTGAGAGTGACTTAATCTCTTAAGTTACTCTCACTTAAAGAATGACATATGTCATTATTAACTTTCTCTAATTTTTAATTTAAATTATCTATTTAATTAATTATGTATATCTTCTTTATATATTATATTTATATTATATAAAATACAATTCATGCCATAATGGAGAATATTAGGTGGCATCATATAGTGAACTCATTTTCTCTCCAAAAATTCAGCCTCCCTCAATTACCAATTACCATTCATCTATTCTTTTATTTTATTTTTATCATTTTAATATTTCTTTTTGGTTAATTTAATTTATAAACTACATGCATGCAAATTAGTGCTGGTATTTTTCATTCTTGATGTATGAATTTTAGAAATAGGATACTTTTTTGAAATGAAGCAAAAATTAATGCAAGTGTTAAAAGCATGTTAAGTTTGGACAAAACTTTAGTAAAGTTCTTTAAGTGCTTGTAATACTTTTCTCTAATAAAAAAACATGACATGTGTTCTATTTTTTAGCTACTTCATTATCTTTTTTAAAGTTTTCATTGATGAACTGTACAAATATGTACACATGTCATGTTTTTATTAAAAAAAAGCTCTACAAGTATCTAACGAACTTTATCTAAGTTTTGTACATTAAGTTTCCCTCTAACTCTTGCAACCTTATGTAATTGTGACCTTTCTTTTATTTATCTACTTTTATTATTTGATGGCTATGCTTATATATATGTGAGGCTACTAATGTGAGGCTACTAATGTGTTATCTTTTTTCATATTCTTCATATTATTCATTCATCTTCATTATAAAATTTCACCTTTCTTTCACGAAACTTTTGCACCTTAGAAACAAGAACCATCCTTCTTCCCATGAAAAAAAAAAAGCAACATAACTAATTTTCTATAAGTCTCTGGTAAAAACTTGAATATTGTTTTCGATTTGGAGCACCCCATGCGTATCAACTCCAGTATGACCTTTGGTGAGGTGTCCATGGAGAGCAACAATAAATCTAAAATTTTGGTTCAGCCATGGATTTTTTATCATGAACCTACCATGAATCTTGCAATTATTAATGTTTTTGTACCATAAATTTGCCATAGATTTTCTTTTCTTTTCTGCCACATATGTTGTTGTTGCATATTTTGTCTTCAGTTTCATATTCTCTCTCTTTCATTTCCCCATGACAGATGGTATAGAAAACACTTGGTCAGAATTTCTAACATAAGCTTGCTATAAATTTACGATTAACTAGGTAACAACCTTGAATAAAGAGGACTTTGTGTTTTGTTTATCATGATATTTTATAATTAACCTGTTTTAATTTTGCAGTTCCTCATCAAACTATGCTGGTAAAACTTCCTTATCATTGGAATATGTTGTTACAGTTTCTTCATCTTTTAGACCAGGTTTTCAATGAAGAACTGTCTATGCGCCTCCTAAATCATGCCAGTTTATCCAACGCATTACATTTTGGTATTTTATGTAGAGCATGCTATAATGTTGTATTGGTTTTAATATTATAATATACTATTTGTTGATTATTAGTATTTTGATGCTTTACAAATTCTTTAGTGATTTAATTTGTCAATTAATTTTGGTTAAAATTTCTTCATGTTTTTATGTTCATTGTTTCAATGCAGAATCAACTTGAAAATTTATGAGCCAATATAGAAATGATGGAAAGTTCAAATTCTTAGCTACCTATTGGCATAATAGGCATATTTTATATTTTTAATGAAACATTAATAATTTACTTATATATATGTGTGACATCTCTCAAAATAATAATAGTAATAATAATAAAAATAATAAAAATAAGTAAGGAGATATTATCTTCCAAAGTAATGATTGCCAAAAAAAAGATGAAGATAAGCATGTTTAAGTGCTTTAGAAGGAGAAAATCTAGAAGAAGAAACAAGTGTCAAAGTATAATTGAGGATCAACAAAAAATCCTAAGGCTTATTGAATAAGGCAAATCACGTCAGGTGGTGTGTATACAATCTTGATTAAGTAAGAAATAATGATTACAGGAGAGATTTTTTTTTAGAAAGAATGTTTTCCCATTTTGACAATTTTGACAACAAACCACCAACATCACTCACTCTAATGTCAGAAAGAGTGAATATATACTCTATAAATACCTTCATCTCTTCTTTACTCATAAAAAATGACCAACTAACAAAAAACACCAAGTGCTCTCACAGCTCTGTCTTTTGACACTCGCCCGAGAAATTTCAACACTCATCCTCTTCATAGCCCACTACCTTCAACCAGAAACAAAATTTTCCATTTTCACTTAAGCTACATTTCGACAGAAAGGTAGGAAGGGTGAAAATCCATTCTTTTTCTTCTTTCATTCTACTGAATCTTAATTTTGGTTTTATCTTTGATTTACTTCTATTAATCTCTTCGATATTTTTGGCCTTTTCAAAGTTATTGCAGGATTTCTTATTATATTTAATTAGAACTTGTTTCTCTTTTTTGTTTCGATTTCAATTTTTTATTTTGATATCTGTGATTCGATTTTGATCCTTGCTCTTCGACTTTAATTTTCTCATATTTTCAATTTCGATATCTATTTCTATTTCGATTTTGATTTCGATCTCTATGGTTGTTGTAAACACATTTTAGATTTTGATATCTATTTTTGTTTCAATTTCAATTTTGATCTCTATGGTTGTTGTAAACATATTTTCGATTTTGATATCTGATTTTATATCTTTCTCTTCTATTTTAATTTCGATTTCGATATGGTTTTATTAAAATTTTGGTTGTCGTAAACATATTTTTTATTTTGATATCTTTTCTTTGATTTTGATATATAACTTTGTCTTTCTCTTGGATTTTGATTTCTTAATGGTTTATTTGAAAATTTTCTTTTCTTCCTCTACTTGTATTTCAGATTTCAACAAAATTCTCTTGATTTGCTGAATGTTTGAAACTATGAAATATTATTAGCAAAAATTGAATTTTTTTTAAACTCACTAATGTTGTTCCATTGTATTAATGAATCAATGTGTAAGAGAAATAATTAGTATGACCATGATTAGAAAATATTGAGGGACACATTGATTAGAAATTAATTATTATGGCCATGATTAGAAAATATTGAGGGACACCTCGATTAGAAAATAATTATTATGTCCATGATTAGAACATTGAGGGAGCCTCGATTAGAAATATGCATATTTGGTTGAGAGCCTTAACAATAGGATGAGGAGAAAAATTATTGCTGAAATTACTTCCATAAATGATTTATGAAAATTTTACAAGTATTGTTAAGTATTTTTCATAAATTTAAAGAATTATGGATTTTTAGAAAGAAAGGTGAAAAAGAATGGTAAAATATTTTTCGTACATGTAACAGCTGAAATATCATTAGTTCATAAACTTATAAATGTTTTTGCTCATTTCTTATGAGTTTTATCTCACAAAAATGTTGCATGGTATTTTAGAAAATGCCCACTCCGAGGTTCTTGATTGATCTACGCGTTGAGCAGGTCTATATGCCTGACTTAGGGGACTATGTATTTTCATTCACTATAGGAGATCTCTGCTTGATTATTCTACTTTTTGATGAGTAGTAATGGAGTGTGTAAATTAATACATGTATATAAGTAGCACTTCATAGGTTTTTTCATGTTTTTTTAGTACCATGTAAAGGCCAAGATGAGCCTAAATTCTGATTGTAGGTGCTAACTCACTTTAGGAGTACTTCTTATACTTACATGAGGTATGTATGTGCATTAACTACTAACTCTTGAAGGGTTCTACCCTTTGATTATGTAAAATATTATAAACTAATATTAACAATAATGGCTTGTATGTTGAATTATCTCAAATTGTTTAGTAAATATATTAGAGAAATAATTGTAATAATTATAAAATTAGAGTAAGATGTTATATTTTGGTATCAAATCAGTTAACTAGGCAATGTGGTTTGAAAACCATTATTGCATTATGATAAAATACTAATAAGTAAGATATTGCAAGGAAGAATGTCACGCAGGCTGAATAATCCTAACCTTGAGGATAGGATAGACAGAATGATGGGCATGCTAGCAAAAATTGTGGCTACAATGAGAGAGCAGACAACTGCAACTAATCAATTCTTTCAACATACGTAAGAAAATAGAGGTTCGGAACAAGGCGCTCCTATGGTAAATCTAAATTTTCAATGACTGTTTGAATTTTGAAAAGCTAATCCGCTAATTTTTAAAGGGGAATATGGCCTTGTTGTCACGAAAAACTAGCTCATTGAGCTAGAAAAGATCTTTATTGTTCTAGAGTGTACTAACGCCCAAAGAGTAACTTTTGCTACATATATGTTATCTGGAGAGGCTGAACACTAGTGGCGTAGAACCAGAAGACTTTTATAGATCCCAAATGCACCTATCACCTAGGAAGTTTTCCAAACTGCCTTTCTGGATAAGTATTTTCCTACTAATGTTAGAAATGAGAAAGAAATAGAGTTCTTACATTTGCAACAAAGGACTATGATGGTCAGACAATACATAACAAAATTTGAAAAGCTGGCAAAATTCTCCTCTTATCTTCAACTTCATCACAATGAAGAATGGAAGGCTGTAAAATTTAAATCTAGATTAAGGCCCGAAATTAAGAAAGAAATAAGTAAACTAGAAATCAGGCAATACTTTACACTGGTTAATAAGTATAGAATTGTAGAGAGGGATCTTCTGGATTATGAAACTGAGAAGGTAAAACAATTTCAGCTTAAACGTAAGCGGGAGGAGGATAGAAAAAGAGCCAAGAATAATAAGTTTAGGCCAAATAAGAATAAAGGAAAATAGATCCAGCCCAAAGTAAATTGCCCAAAGTGTGGAAAACCACATGGAGACAAACCTTGCATGTTGGGACAACGTGTATGCTACACTTGTGGAAAGCCTGGACATGTAGTAAAGGATTGCAGATTCGGCAACAAGGGAAATCCTTCGACAAAGCCATAAGTCTCGGGAAGATTTTTTGCTCTTAACAGTCGTGAAGTAAATTAATCTCCAAATCTGATACAAGGTCAGTGCCTCATAAAAAATACTCTTTTAACTGTACTGTATGATTCAGGAGTCTCACACTCCTTTATATTTAATAATTGTGTAAAAAATCTAGAATTACCTGTGACTGAGTTGTCTTATAATTTATTAATAACCACTCTTACTGGAAATCAAGTTCAAACCTCTTATGCATGCCTAAATTGTCCTATTCTTGTTGAAAATAAACCGTTTGTTACAAATTTAATCTATATGTCTTTGTAAAAGCTTGATATTATCCTAAGAATGGATTAGTTGTCCTCTAACCATGTGATACTAAATTGCCTTGATAAATCTATTTCTTTTCCCTCAAACTCTGACAAAGAAAAATCCAAGTGTATCATTTTATCTGCCATTCAAGTTAGTAGGGGTATAATGGAATGAGTTCAAGGATATATTATCCTTCTTTCTTCTGAAACTAAGAGTGAGCTGGATTTGAGCACCATCCCTATAGTTAAAGATTACCCTGAAGTTTTTTCTTTAGATATATCCAACTTGCCTCTAGAAAGGGAAATTGAAATTTTCATTGATCTGATGCCAAGTGTAGGTCTCATTTCAATCACACCTTACAGAATGTGCTCCATGGAATTGAGTGAACTTAAGAAGCAAATTGAGGAGTTACTAAAAAAATAATTTATAAGGCTTAGTGTATCACCTTGGGGAGCTCTAGTGGTTTTAGTGGAAAAGAAGGATGGTAGTCTTAGATTGTGCATAGATTATAAACAACTAAACAAGGTAACTATTAAGAATAAATATCCGCTCCCTATGATAGATGATTTATTAGATCAAGTGCGTGGAGCCTCAGTTTTTTCAAAAATAAATTTAAGGTCAGGATATCATCAGATTAGAGTCAAGATAGAAGATATTCCTAAAACAGCTTTTAGGACTAGATATAGGCATTATCAATATATGGTAATGCCGTTTGATTTAACTAATGCACCCGATGTATTTATGGATTATGTGAATATGGTATTTAGGCCATACTTGGCTAAATTTGTGGTAGTTTTCATTGATGATATACTGATTTATTCAAAAGCAGAAGAGGAACATGCAATTCACTTGAGAATAGTATTAGAAACCTTGAAAGAAAAATAGTTATATACAAAATTGAAAAAATGTGAATTTTGGAAGAGAGAAATTAAATTTTTAAGACATGTAGTAAACCAAGAAGGAGTTGTGGTAGATCCTAGTAAAGTGGAAGCCCAAAGACAATAACTGAAATAAAAAGTTTTTTGAGCATAGTTGGGACTCCTTTTGTGTGGACAAAAGACTGTGAGAAAAATTTCCAAGAATTAAAGAAAAGATTCACTACTGCCCCCATTTTAGTAATCTCTGATCCTTTAGGACATTTTGTAATTTATAGTGATGCCTCTAAAAAAAGAATTAGGTTGTGAGTTAATGTAAGAGGGGAAGGTAGTAGCCTATGCCTCTAGACAACTTAGATCTTATGAAGAAAATTACCCAACACATGATTTGGAATTAACAGCAGTAGTTTTTGCTCTGAAAATTTGGAGACATTATTTGTATGAAGTAAAATTTGAGGTGTGCACTTATTATAAGAGTTTAAAATATATTTTTGATCAAAAGGAATTAAACATGAGGCAAAGAATGTGGATTGAATTTCTTAAGGATTATGATATGAAAATTAAGTGTCACCTCGGAAAAGCAAATGTTGTAACTAATGTTTTAAGTAGAAAATCTCTCCATTTGTCATACATGATGGTGCAAGAAATTGATTTGATAGAAAAGTTTAAAGATTTAAATCTTTAGTGACCTTTGAACTAAATAGAATTTGTTTAAATGTTTTACAGGTTATCTGTGATCTGAAAGCAAAAATCAAAGAGACACAAAAGGAAGATCAGTTTTTGCAAGCTCTTAAAGAAGGGATACCTAAGGGAAAACGTCTAGATTTTAAATTAATGGACGAAGAAGTGGTCATGTACAGATATAGGTTGCGCATACCTAATAATTTAAATTTAAAGAAAGAAATTTTGAAAGAAGTTCACAAAAGTAAGTATATAATTCATCCAGGAATTAATAAAATGTATCAGGATCTTAAAAATCAGTTTTGGTGGCCTGTGATGAAATCTAAAATAGCTAGGTATGTGTCTAACATGTCAAAAAGTTAAAATAGAACATTAAAAACCCGCAGGTTTGTTGCAACATTTAGAAATTCTAGAATGGAACCAATTTAGGACATGATACCATATGAGTAATTGTAAATAGATTGACTAAGTTTACTCATTTTCTACCCATTAGGATTAATTGTCCAATGAATAAGTTGACCCAATTATACATAAAAGAGATTGTGAGACTTCATGGTATACCAAGTACCATAGTTTATGATAGAGACCTAAGATTTACCTCTAAGTTTTCGGAATCGTTACAAGAAGCTTTTGGGACAAAGCTATCTTTTTGTATTGCTTACCATCCTCAAACTAATAGTCAAACTGAAAGAACAATTCAAACCCTAAAGGACATGCTTAGGGCTTATGTTTTGGATTTCAAGGGAAGTTGGGATACCTACATGCCATTGAAAGAATTTGGCTATAATAACAATTATCATTCTAGTATTGGTATGACACCATATGAGGCATTATATGGAAGAAAATGTCGATCTCCTTTATGTTGGTTTGAGACTAGAGAAAGAAATTTATTAGGACCTGATTTGGTATAATAGACTTCAAAACAAATAAAACTAATCAGAGATAGAATGTTAGCAGTTTAAAGTGGATAGAAGAGTTATGCAAACAAAAGGAGAAAACCATTAGAATTCCAAGAAGGAGAACACATATTCCTTCGAGTTACCCCAATAACTGGAATTGACAGATCTTTGAAAGCAAAGAAACTGAGTCCTAGATATATTGGACCTTTCCAAATTCTCAAAAGAGTTAGTACAATTGTTTATCAAATTACTTTACCTCCTAACCTGTCAAACCTTCATAATGTGTTTCATGTGTCTCAACTCCGAAAGTATTGTTCTAATTCTTCAAACATCATAGAGATAGAATCTATACAGTTAAAATATAATTTGACATATGAGGTACAATCTGTACAAATAGTGGATAAAATTTACAAGCAACTGAGAAATAGAAATATTCCTATGATCAAAGTTTTGTGACAAGGACAAGATATGGAAGACGCTACGTGAGAAGCAGAAGAAGATTTTAAACAAAAGTATCCAAAACTCTTTTAGCAGGTGCTGAGTAGAAATTTTGAGGATAACTTTTTTATAAGAGGGGAAGAATGTAACATCCCTCAAAATAAAATAAAATAATAATAATAATAATAATAATAATAATAATAATAATAATAATAATAATAATAATAATAAGTAAGGAGATATTATCTTCCAAAGTAATGATTGCTAAAAAAAAGATGATGAAAAGCACATTTAAGTGCTTCAGAAGGAGAAAATCTAGAAGAAGAAACAAGTGTCAAAGTATAATAGAGGATCAACAAAAAATCCTAAAGCTTATTGAATAAGCCACAACATGTTAGTTGTGTATACAATCTTTATTAAGTAAGAAATAATGATTACATGAGAGGTTTTTTTAGAAAGAATGCTTTCCCATTTTGACAACAAACCACCAACGTCACTCACTCTAACATTAGAAAGAATGACTTTTTACTCTATAAATATCCTTCATCTCTTCTTTACTCATTAAAAATGACCACCTAACACAAAACACCCAGTGCTCTCACAGCTCTGTCTTTCAACACTCACTTGAGAAATTTCAACACTCATCCTCTTCACAACACACTACTTTCAACCTGAAACAAAATTTCCCATTTTCACCTAAGTTACATTTCGATGGAGAGGTCGGAAGGGTGAAAACCCATTCTTTTTCTTCTGTCATTCTACTGAATTTTAATTCTAGTTTCATCTTTGATTTACCTCTATTAATCTCTTCAATATTTCTGACCCTTTCGAAGTTATTGCTAGATTTCTTATTGTATGTAATTAGAACTTTTTCTCTTTTCTGTTTCAATTTCAATTTTTGATTTCGATATCTATGCTTCAATTTTGATCCTTGCTCTTCAACTTTAACTTTATCATATTTTCGATTTTGATATCTGTTTCTGTTTCAATTTCGATGTCAATCTCTATAGTTACTATAAACACATTTTAGATTTCGATATTTGTTTCTATTTTGATTTTAATGTCGATCTCTATGGTTGCTATAAACACATTTTCGATTTCTATATATGCTTTTATATCTTTCTCTTCTATTTTGATTTCAATTTCAATTTCAATTTCAATATGGTTTTGTTAAAATTCTGGTTGTTGTAAACATATTTTCGATTTCGATATCTTTTCTTCAATTTTGATATCTGACTTTGTCTTTCGTTTCGATTTCGATTTCGATTTCTTAATGGTTTATTCGAAAATTTGTTTTTCTTCCTCTACTTGTATTTTAGATTTCAAAAAAATTTTCTTGATTTGTTGAATGTTCGAAACTACAAAATATTATTAGCAAAAATTGATTTTTTTAAACTCACTAATGTTGTCTCATTGTATTAATGAATCAATGTATAAGAAAAATAATTATTATGGCAATGATTAAAAAATATTAAGGGATGCCTCAGTTGGAAATTAATTATTATGGTATGATTAGAAAATATTGAGGGACGTCTCGATTAGAAAATAATTATTATGGCCATAATTAGAACATTGAGGGACATCTCGATTAGAAATATTGAGAACCTTAATAATGGGATGAGGAGGAAAATTATTGCTGAAATTACTTCCATAAATGATTCATGAAAATTTTACAAGTATTGTTAAGTATTTTTCATAAAGTTCAGAAATTCTGGATTTTTAGAAAGAAAGGTAAAAAAGAATGGTAAAATATTTTCTATACATATGATGACTAAAATATCATTAATTCATAAACTTATAAATATTTTTGCTCATTTCTACTGTGTTTTATCTCACAACAATTTTGCGTGGTATTTTAGAAAATGTTCACTCTGAGGTTCCTGATTGATTTACGCATCGAGCAGGTCTATATGCCTGACTTGGGGGACTATGTATTTTCATTCACTATAGGAGATCTCTGCTTTTCGATGAGTAGTAGTAGAGTGTGTAAATTAATATATGTATATAAGTAGCACTTCATAGACTCTTTCATGTTTTTTTGAGTACCATGTAAAGACCTAGATGAATCTAACTTAATTTTGACTGTAGGTGCTAACTCACTTTAAGAGTACTACTCATACTTACATGAGGTATGTATGTGTATTAACTATTAACTGTTAAAGGGTTCTACCTTCTAATTATGTAAAATATTATAAACTGATATTAACAATAATTGCTTTTATGTTGAATTATCTCAAATTATTTAATAAATATATTAAAAAAATAATTCTAATAATTATAAAATTAGAATAGAACATTACAATATGTGTGTGACTGTATCAAACCTTTAGAGGATATGCTATTGAGCAAATGGCAAAATGTAGTTATTACTATTAGTTCTTTCTAAACTTCCAATTATATTATTTCCCTTCTTTAATATGTAAGACTGTACAGATTTTGAAATATGGTAAATTTAACTTTCAACTTTCAGAGATCCTTTGAAGAATTTGAAGCATCATAAGGATGAATATCTCATTAAAGGTCAAGCTGTAAAAAGCCAGAATGTGATATGTTATTTAATTTTGCTCTGTTCAATTCTTTCGGTGTTTCTCTTTCATTGTGGTTTAGGATAGCCATTTATTTAATCTTCTGTTTCCCCATTTCTTTTTAATTGTAGTAGGTTGAAAAATGTTTATTAGTTCTGAATTCTTATGTTGATATATTAATATGCAGGTAATAATTAATGAATCATTCTAAATTATTTTTAAAGATGTAATTATAACTTAATTAATTATTAATAATTTAAATTTTATATTTATTATACAAACCTATATATTAAACTTTTAACAAATCCATGTATTGCGAGGGTAATTTATATTAACTAAACAAACCTGTATATTAACAAACACGGGTAATGACTAATAGGTCATTCTACATTGCTTCTTCATATGTAAAAGTCGTGACTAATAAAAATAAAATTTAATTAATTAAATATGTATATGTATACATATACATTTACTCTTATTGTTAAATAAATTTTTATATTAATTTAAAAATTTTGCATCCTAATCATTTAACAAACGTGTGAATTGTACGGATAATAAAAATTCTACCTAGGGATACCAAAATTATCACCACCATCGCGAGGATCCATGAGGATTATCCGCCATATCGCCACCACCACCATGGGATGATGGCCACCACCACCAATAAATGGGGCGGGGCGAGATTATAAGATCCATCGCCGCCACCACCACCACCGCAGTTAAGATATTTTTTTTATCTAATATATATCATATATTATTTTTCTTTTTTCTTTTTTATTTTGAGATGAGATGAAAATACATATCTTTTTATTATTTTGAAATGATTTTATTGAATGAGTCCATAATGATAAAACTTGTTAAAAAATATATACTATTTATGTAATAGTTATTTATGTAAATTGATTTTTACAAAATATAATTGAATTTAATTTGTTATTTATAATATTATTTTAATTTTGTAAGAATCTTAGATTTTGAAAAATGTTTGTAGTATATGATGTTAAAATTTATTTTTTTCTATGTTTTTTTCATAATTTTTAAGATTTTATTTTAAATTATTAATTACCCATGTATATGTATACATATACATTTATCCTTATTGATCATAAATAAATTTTTATATTAATTTAAAAGCATATCCGTCCGCCCAAACCCCGCCCCATTTGTACGTCCTCCTTAATTCTACCTTCACTAAATGACAAATACCTATTTATTTCTCTTTCTTTTATATTTTAAAAACTATTCTAATTTTAATTATTTTTAATTTGCTCATCTATTATATTTTATAAGAACACATGTAATGTCTTAATGGAAAATGTTATATGATAATAAATACTTAAAATATGAAACTTATATTTAATGAAGATGTAAATGAAGTTAATGAAATATTATTCATTTATTTATTTATAATCAACTTCAAGATGTAATTCAAATTTTATTAAAATTGTGTGTATCCAATAATAAAAGTGGTTTCATAAAAAAAAAGTGAGGTAATTAGTTTTATATATAATTTTATTTAATTATTCTATACTTTTGTATTATTTATTATTTTTCAATATTTTCCATGCATCGTATGTGATAATAAACTTGTGCATTGCTTTGGTGATGATTAATAAGTTATTATATATTACTTCTTCATATGTAATGTCAATCACTAATAAAAAACTAATTAATTAAATATGTATATATGTAGATTACTAATATTGTTAAATTATTTTTTACAAATTTAAAAAATATGTATATGTATTCTAAACACTTACAAACCTATGCAATGATATCCCGTGCTTTGATATCTCTACATCATTTCAAATATTGAGTCTTCGTATGTTCATTATTTAATTCAGATTATATGAATAATATTATTATATTCAAAATATTGTCTCCATATATGTAAATAGTGAAAGATGTTTCTTAATATACATATTTACTTTCATTGAATATAAACATTAATTATTTGTTATTTATTAAACTTCTTTAATAGATTTTATGATTAGTATCAATTTAAGTTGTTCAAATTAATATATTGTATTTATATATACTTTTCTTTTATATAAGAAATTAATTTATTAACTTTAATAAAGAAAATATACATTTTTAAACTTCTAACAAACCCGTGCAAGTCACGCATAAATACACTAGTTTTAAAATTAAAGACTAAGCATATATCTAAGTACTATTGTGATTAGCATCCAATCACTCAACTTTCATTCCACTTTCATAGATTGAATAATGAAAAATTAAATGGTTCACTTCATACCGTCATTTCGTTTTTGATTAAAAAAAAAACAAAAATCATTTCTTAGATTGAATGACAAAGACTTTTCATATATCTAAATATTTAATAATTAACCCCTTCATTAACATATAATTTAAGTATCATTTCTCTTTATAAAAGATTATAGTTTGTTTCAAATAATCTATGCAAGCAAATTTTTATTATTATCCACTATAAAATTTCAAAATAATAAACCAAAAGAATATATTAAATGTTTTATTTTTGTTAATATTTTCTATTTTTTGATTTGTTAACAAAAGATACTCGTTAGATAAATTCTAAAGTTAATACTATAAACATGCTAAAATTAATATTATAAAAATGTATAAAATGTATCATAGATATAAATCTGTGCAACTACCGGCATAATACCTAGTAATTTTAATAATTTTAAATATTTTTTAATTTATATTTTTAAAATTTTATCAAAATAAATAAATTATGTATTTTTTAAATTTTAAATTTTTTTAATTTATATTTATTTAAACTATATCAAAATTTTAAAAAAATTAATGTAATAAACAAAATACTTATTAATTATCGTTCATATTCATACTCTTAATCTTGTTCCATCAAATTTTATTTTTTATTCTTCTACCTAAACGTGATATAAGAGAAAGGGTTTTGATCCCAAGCGGTGTGCCTTACGGTGACTCGCTGAACTTCTTCCTAAAATCCCCTTTCCCAAGTCCCCAATCCTTCACTTTGCAATTTGCAATTTTGCAGAGAGCTTATTCTCTTGCGATTGAAACCCATCACAATCCAAATCACAAATTTTGGAAAAATCCAGAACCTCACCTATTTGTACAAACGCCCCCTCAACCCCCATCGATGGATTCGTTCCAGCAATCTCACGGATTCATGCGGCCGCCGCAACCACCACCGCCGCCACCGCCGTACATGGCGGATCCCCAACACCACCCCAACTTTCACCAGATACTACCGCCACGTCAGCCCACCCCTCCCCAAGGCCCTTGGTTTTCCACCCAATTCCAGTATCACCCTTCCCAGACTCCTTCCACTCCCCCGCAGTGGCCCCCGCCGCCGCCTCCTCCGCCGCACGCGGACCATTTTCCTCCGGCAGCTTCCTATCCTCCTCCATCGAACCCTTATTCCTACCATCCCAACCAGTTCCCTCCTCCTCCGCCCCATGCTCGTGCTCACGTGCCTCCTCCTCAGTTTCCCACTCACTCCCACATTTCACAGCCTTTTCCTCAGGTGGAAAAATCTTTCTTTTCCCTTTTAGCTTTGGTGCTTTTGTATCTTCCTTTCTTGGTTAACTAGGGTTTTTTCTTGGGTTGATTCTTCTATAGTTCAACTAGTTCATATTTGACTTACACTTTGTTTTGTTGACTCATAATCTCCCTAATGGCTTGAAATTTTCTAGGAATGGAACAACCCAAGCTGGCCTCCCAGCCAAGGCTATCCAGGTTCATTGTTATATGCTTACATGAGAAACATTGTTTTGTTAATTTATTCCAAAGCTAGGGTTTTGATGTTTATTATTAAGTTCACTGAAGAAGTATGGAGTTGAAAGTTATCAACTTGAGAGGCAAGCATTTGCACCTAAAAAGAAAAACAAAGAATGAAAGGCATGCATTGTTGTGTCAGTTTTTGTTTGTTGTTAGTTGATTTATGACCATCTTATCTGGGCCAAGTTCATTGTTTTGTCATTTTGAAAAAAATTGTTTGTCTTTGTGTTTCGTTTGTTTTTATTCATGAAATTACTCTGAGAGTCTGAGTGCTTTCATGGCACTGAATATTGACCTAGATAGACACTTGTGTTGCATATGAGTTAGTTATGATCAAACTTATGTGCAAGTTTTCAACTGTAGTTTGTAACGGGTAATAATAATAACTGGCTTGGCATGCAGTCAATGGAATGATAACAATTTAACGTATTGGTTTTGTGTTGCCTCATGTGTGCCTCTGCATGCTATTGTAGTTCTATTTGGCCTCTTGGAAACCTACTTTTTTTTTCCTTTCGAATTTCTATATCCTTTTTTAATGCTGTGAATTTTGTATTTTTTTGACATATTTATGTATTGGCAGCCCATAAGAATGAAGAAGATTGGGCTGCTAAGGCCAGAGCATGGGCTGATGCTAAGGCCGCAATGGAAAGTCAGCATCCACAATCACATTTTTCACCTGCTGGAAGATTGCAAGAGCAAAGCCATTATTATGATCAGTATCAGCAATCTGTCGACTCACATTATACTGATGTTCAAAACCAGTCCCATCCATCATCAACCTATCAACAATTTTCCTTCTTGGATGCATCTGTGCAGCGGCTTTCAGGACATTCCCAGGAGGCTGCATCTGTCAGTTTGGAGACATCTTATGCTTCAGATGGACATTCATACAGTGCTAGAGATGGGACCGGCATTGGAGATCCAACTGTTTCATTTGAACAAGGAAACTTGCCTACAAATCCATCAGTTTATCAGCAGGAGGTACCTTCTACTTATAGTTCTGTTGCAGGTAATTATTTATTTAGTATATTGAAATTGCAAGTGAAGCTTTGCTCAAGTATTCTATGGAAAACTGGAAATGGCTCATAAATCATTATTCAAAAATTTCCATGTATTGAAGTATTTGTGATGTGAACCTGTTAAAGTTTGGTTCAAAGAGAGATCCCTTTCAACCCCTTCACGTTAACTGGCTATCTTTTTAAACAGGATAAGCTATCAGCCTATCACAATTCTTGTGTTATGGACAACTAGTATGATTTTAAAGATTTTTATATTTTGATAGGAAAAGAAATATTATTAGATAACAAGGGGGGGATTATAAGAGAGGATAAGGTATCCTCCAAAAGAAACCACAAAGCTGAAGGAAAAGAAAAAGTAAAATCATTCATAGGAAACCACAAAATAAACACAATCCAAGGAGAAAAACAAAAAAGGGAACCACCACAACTGCCCCAAAACTCTCCTAGGAAACTCTTTCCACAAAACACCTGCAACAAAAAGGAAAAACTAATAATAAAATAAACACAAAACATTGCTCGTTTTGCCTTAAACAAAGAAGATAACTTCAAAGCTTCAAAACAAACTAATTTGGCCTTCTAGTGCCTTTTGGCTGTCCATAATTTATTGTTGTTGTTAATCTTTGAATTTCCTTTTCTACCTTCATCATCATCATCTTCTTCTTCACATGGTTATCAAATCCTGAATCAAATTGTGAATCGGAAAGGCTATTTTCCGAGTCATGAATCAAAACATATTATGAATCGTAAGATTCATGATCAATTATTAAAAATAACATAAAATATGTTTTTAACATAATAAAACTATAAAACTATGTATAGAAATAGAATAATTTCTTTATTTCCTTTTCAATGTACATTTATTATCGGGATATTTTTCATAATTTTTTCTCTCTCAACATTAATTACTATTTACTACAATTAAGTTACTAGAACCTTGCAACAGAAACTCTAATTTTTTTCAGCCACCCCACCCCTTTGGTTTCTCTCTCTGCGGTTGTCCATCTCAGATCTGATCTGTGGAGTGTTTGACCTCCCATTTACCCCACCACCCTTACCACCAGTGCCAGACTGTCCTACCACTGGAGGCTTGCGAGCATCCACTCGCCCCCATGCCCTGATCGCTAGTTTGAGCCCTTTTTAGGAAGTCATCTTCTCAGACCTCTCCACCGATGAGATTCTGGCCACACCCACCCATCTTTGGCTTGGTTTGTCATCCCACAGTGGCTGTTTGGCTCCTTATCCCTCTGAGATCTGTATCATTGGAAACGCAACAAAATCGAGATTCTTGCAATTTTGGCACAATTCTGCGATTTAGCGTGTGATTCCGGCGACAAAATGAAATTCCATGCGATATGTATTGATGGAGTGAGGATTCACATAGAATAGCATGAATTGAATTGCGATTCATTCGATTTTAACTACCATGCTTCTTCGTACTATAGTTATTTGGCAAAAAAGCCACCTTTACCTCCTTACCCAACGGACTAACCAACTTTATCCCCATTGAATCAAGAAGTGATTGTGGATCATAGAAATCACTTGCATTGCCTAAAGGCCTAGTAGAATAAACTTCATCATCCGAAACGCTCACTTTGGCCAGAAGGTTTCAACTTTTCAATATCTGGCCAAGGCAGAGCTCCCTTTTCAGAACCAGCATTAATAGAATTACCTCATAGAAGACTATTGTTGCCCTCTATGGGATCTTGGTGGCCTAAACTTGAAGTATTGTTAACCTCAACATTTTGTTGTTGAGATTGAAAAAGCTCCTGCTTTACTCCTTGTAAGTTGCCATCAAAGTCAAGACACTCTTCTTGAACTCTTTGTTGATCAATTTTTGCCCTTAAAGCGTCCAAAGTAAGATTGAGAAATTGGATCATGTTAATATATGCTCTTGTAGGTCGAGCAGGTGTCAAAACGAGCTGTTCCACTATGGGCCAAGCAAACTTCGGCCGGGACGGGTTGGGCCAAATTTGTTGCCACGGATTGTATTTTTCTTAAATGTTTTCTTTAGTTTTCAACTCTTGAAAATTTTATTCTTATGCTTCACCACTTTCTTTTTCTTTTGTATAGTTAAAAAATCCCAGCAAACATCAAGTAAAAGAGTTTTTGTGATACAAATATCAATTTACGTTAGAGAGTGTAAGAGTAAAACCCTCTACATATCATATAAATTATTTGATGGTACTCTAAAATAAAAGAATAAGACATCGGACTTGCCCAACCCATTGTGTGCCAGACCACATCAGGCCGGGTCAAGTCGGGCCAAATCATATTTGGGCTTAAATTTTGTTAGCCCACCCCATACATTTTGTTGGGTTATTCAGGCTGGCTCATTGAGCTTGGCCTATTTTAACACCCCCAGGTGCCACATGGAACCTTTGTAATACAAAACAATAGATCTGAATATGTTTTAACGAAAGGTCTATTTTTTTGTTTACAAATATAGTAATCCATCTGTGAAACTGCTTGATTCCTACCTTGTCAAGAAAATTATAATTGTTGCTATGTGAAGCCACTTGAGCTGAGGTCTGGGTGGCCCAAATTGGGGAATGGTTACGTGTTGGTCAAAACTTAGTTTTTTTATTGCAAAAGAACAGTGCAATGTTGTTAATAGCACTACACTATTTGTGCCGTGTGAACAGTGACACATCCAGATTTGATCTTTCTTCCACAAAAATGTAAGACTAGGCTGAGAGTGTTGGTAGCCACCACCAAAGAAATAAAGAAAGAAAGAAGTAGTGAAGAAAGAAGAAAAAGTGAGGCTGAGAAGTGATAAGTGAGAACAAGTGCCTAACAATAATATGGTATATTTATATATTGAATCAAAAGTCCTAACCCATGCTCAGTGAGTCAGTGATGATAGAGCAATATCCTTTAATCACTTCATTGTACATCATGACTTAGCTAACTGATAAACAAATTATTTATGAGGGGTGCCAACCTAGTTGTTTTATGTCAGTCATCTTTTCTTATCTTGGACATTGTTGCTAGTAATAGGATATAGAGTTTATGGGAACTTATTTTTTTAGGTAGCAGCTCGGTGCCTTACCTACAAGAATTACCTCATGTTCACACATTTGCTGAGGACTTGGCTAGGGAATGCATAAACCCTTCAACCCCACCATTTATGCTGGTTTATCTGTGCCCCTTACGATAAGTAGGCATTTGTAGTTGTAATACTTAAGTGTTGTCTAAAGATATGAGTTAGACAACTGCTATTAGTGGGAATTATTACTGTGAGAAAGGATTTCTTAAAGATTACTCAATTTTTTGTAGCTTTGATGAATATGCCCTTGAAAAGGAGGTTTCTAGGTCTTTGGGAGCTACACTTTGAACTACAATGATTCCTGTCTTCTCTCATTTATTTTTCCACGTCCAATCTGAATATTGACTTACAGGTAAAGAGGCTGTTGATCAGATTCAACAATCGTACACAGTGTTGCCTTTGTCAAGTTCCTCATCTCAAGAACAACGCCATCTGCAACCATCAATGCAGGCACCCTTTGCAACTGGCAGCCATTCAGTTGACCCTTCTATCAATCTTGCTGATCAACCTTTAGATTTTGCACCTAGGTTTAGTCGTGATAGTGACCTGCAAATGCAATCAACTTATAGTCATCATGATTCGGGTACTTCAGTGAATAACTGGGCTGCTCCAGTGGCACCTGGCATTGGTTATCCACCAATACCTCCAATTCTTGCCTCTGGGCCACAGGTCTTAATTTTGACACCTTCTATTTTCTACTCAATACACATATATATATGTAGACACACACACACATGTATGCATGCATTAATTATCGTGCCTGTCACTAAATTTAGCAGCATGACCCTTCTATCACCACTCCTGGTCAAGTGGCACCGCCATTTGGAAGGTTTCCTGGACCTGGCCTCCCTCCAACAATTCCACCAAGTGGTGCACCCTTTAACCTTAGCACGGGAACTACAATTCATCCTACTGCAGCTTTCTCTGCCGATGCATATGGGGTTTCTGGTGTTTCTGAACGCCCTAAGAAGGTAACTATATTGCGAAGGTTAATGCTTGGATAGATATATATCATCAAATCTCATTTTGTAGTTATTTTTCAGGCTTCAGTCCCCAACTGGCTTAGAGAGGAAATAAAGAAAACAGTCATTGCTGCTCCTTCTATAGAGCATCCTAAAGAGGAATCGACATTTATGGATGATGGCATTGATAAGTCATATGTGAAGGGTGATGAGGCAGATAGTAAAAGCATTGATTCTTCTAGATCAGCTGAGGAAGAGGAGGATGAAGAGGTTTTATTCTTTAATATTAAAGTTTCTTTCCGTAAAATGAGTCCTTTTATATATTTTATTTTTGTTATTTGAATGTCCTTTATCCACTTTGGATTTGATCTGACGTAATCTATATGTAGGATCTTGTTGAAGCAGCTAGAAATGCAGCAATCAACCAAGAAATAAAAAGAGTTCTGACTGAAGTACTTTTGAAGGTTAGCTTTGTTTAAAACATGAATTGTTGTCGTATTTAACATCTGTCTACTGTCTGTAGCGGAAAAAAAGTGGTCTCCTGTAGTTCTAACTACTTCTTCGTAGGTTACTGATGAATTATTTGATGAAATTGCAACCAAAGTTCTTAGTGAAGATGATCTGACTGCTGAAGGTAGTTCTCTGATGCCCTCTAATTTTTTCTTTTAAATATATATTTACATAGATGATTATGTGCTAACTTTATGTACAATCAATTATTGGAGGTTCTAACAATTTGTTTTCTTCAGTGAGTCATAGTGTTGCCATTTCAAACCATAAGGCATCAGCATCTCCACCCTCAGCTCCAGTTCCTAAGGCATCTGCAAAGGTTCTGGTTCCAGTCAAAGCGAAGGAGTTAGAGAATGATGGTGCTCGTGAAAAATCTAATTCCAGCTCTCCTGGAGATGTTTTAGGTCTAGGAAATTATGGTTCTGATGCTGATGATGGAGATGATGAAATTGAGAGTTCCAATGTGCCAACTCCTTCAAAAGATGCTTCTTATCAGTCAGGGATTAAGAAAACTTTGGAAGATATCGATGATGTACCTGTTAATAGCAGTTCACAACTTGAAGAGCACGGTAGAAGTCAAATTAATTTGGTGAATAATGTGATCAAAACCAGCTCATTGCAATCAAATACTAGCAATGGTGCTGCTATTGATCAATGGCATGATGATAAGGAGACCAAAGAATCGGATCATTCACATTCTTCCAAGGTGGTTTCTAAAGATAATAGGGATAATGAGCTTAATGCTTTTGAAAGAAGCCATGATAGATTTAATGGTTTTAGTTCTAAAGATACTTCAGGGATTCCAAAATCTGAACTATCTAGAAAGAATGTCAGTGTGGAAAAAGCAACAGATGATCATCCAGGTAGGGAAAGCAGAAGAAGATCAGAAAAAAATGATCGACATGACAAGAGTTCTTCTGAGAAGGACTTTGTTAAGGAGGTACAGAGTAGTAAGACTAGGACAGATGAAAAAGGTAATGAGAATCATAGAAGAAAGGATGAACGATATCAGAGAAAGGAAAAAACAGACTACAGCAGTGAGACAAAAGAAAGAGTGAAAGAGCACAATTTAAGGCATGGAGAGAAGGCTAAGGACTCAGAGTCAAGGAAAAGGTCCTCCCATGTTGATGTCAAGGATGATAAGAAGGAAGCAGAAAAACCCCATAGAGGTAGTGCCATTGAAGATACTAGCTGGAAAAAAGAACATACAAAGGATAAGGGGGAACATAAATCAAGGCAAAAAGATGCAAGTAACCCTGACAGGCACAAAAGAAGACGTTCATCTTCAGTAAGCAGTAGAGGTAGAGCCAGCAAGGACCATGCTGTTAATCATGCCGGTGATTCAAGTGGTGAAGTCTCAGATGGCTCAAAAAGGTTTAGAACAGATTCAATTTCACCCTCATTCGGCTGGTTGTCATATGTAGTGCCTCATTTCATTTTTTTATACTGCAGGAAGCTGCATTCAAGAAAACGTGACTTATCACCATCTCCAGTCAGGTCTAAGAGAAGGTATTATTTATTAAGAGATTCCTTACTTTGTTCAGGTTTGCAATATCAATGTTTGGGTGTTTTAGAGCATCTTGCTGATATTGAGATGAGCTGTTTGTGCTTATAGGCTATAGCAATATCAGATGTAAAATACATATACAATCATTTTAAGTCTCACTCACTTCATGTTTCTTACATATACTTTGATAGTGTTTAATTTTTTTTTCCTTATAGAATCTTTGTGATTTAGCTAATAGCTTTTCTTAGTTTATTATTTGTGCTAAGTTTGAATTTTATTACCATGGGCTGAATTAGGATAGATAGTCTATTAGTCATATTGCCATTCTTTACTATCTTTCTGTGCATCTGTGTTTGAGCTGCTTTGACACCACATATTTTCCTGCATTTCCTTTAATGATTTCAGCTCTAGGTCAACCTTCTCATGACTTGAGGCTTAATCGCTTCCCTCAATCTTATGACTTAAGCCCTATCTTTCTATCTCAAAGAACAGAAAGTTGTATATTTATTTCTGCATTGTTTATGGATTTCAACTTTGGCCCTCTAACATCTTTTATGTATTTAGTCATTTATTTACTTCTTTGGGTGATAAGAAATTTTTATTTGAATTTCAATATTTTTGCTATATTGTAATAGCTATCTACATGTGTATGTTTGTGTAGGTAGGTATTTTCATACATACATGTATGTTTGAAATTTTTATTTAATAATTTATTTTTATGTATTTAATCATTTATTTACTTCTTTGGGTGATAAGAAATTTTTATTTGAATTTCAATATTTTTGCTATATTGTAATAGTTATCTACATGTGTATGTTTGTATAGGTAGGTATTTTCATACATACATGTATGTATTATCAGTATGCCTCTGCCGGTCAAGCTTCCATTATTTATGATATTAACGTTGCATCTGAGTGCAACTTATGAGATTACTGTTGCAAAAGTTGTGAAATTGGAGATAGAATTATAGATATTATAATTTGTTGTGTACCATATGATAGTTGATTTATTTGTTTCTGCGAACACATGTTGAGGCTAAGATTTTTAGCAGTTTGAGGATTCTGAAGCTGTTACCACACTACATATGTAATCATTTGGGTCTTTCTTTTGTTGAAGTCATACTGGCTTATTGTCTGTTAAATGGAATTTGTTCTTACTGTACAAGTTGTTATGTAGTAATAATTACATTTTCATGCATTAGTCTATTCTGCGTATGTTCTCTCAATTTATCCATCTATAATCTCTGATAAGACATTAGAGAAAAGCAAGAAACTTATAGTTTTGTGCACAAAGGTGTGGCACTTGTTTGCCCATGATTGTTAAGGATTTCTGTCCCCTGAATCTAGAGAAGGATATCATCGGTAGATTTGTAGTTCTTATTGAGGTTTTAAGATCTGGTAAATTTTTTACTGTATCTTCTAATCATATTCATCAGAAACAGAAAAGTTTTATGGTAATAGGCTGCTTCCAGTGGAGTTTTGACTCTATACCAGGTTGAGTTCTTTTTTTATAATAAACTTTGTATATTTTTAACTCACCAAGTCAGTACGGTGGTTTCATTTTTAGACAAGTTTCGCGGTCTCCTCATAGCAAGCGTTCTCAGCGCAGGCATTCTCCCTACTATTCTCTTGATAATTCCAGGTTTGTTGCCATAAAGTTTTTCAAGATTAAGATTTATGTTTTTGAGACAAAAACTTCCATCATCATATAAGAATAAGCTACTCAGGTGAACTTGTCAGGCTTCTTCATATATTTACCTTACAATGCTGCCTTTATTTACTGTATTTGCTTTTATGCAGAGGAAGGAGGTCAAGATCCAGATCACCTGTTCAACGGCAAAGATGAATGACAAGGACAGAGATGGTTGGCATTACATCTACAGGGTTCACAGACAAGAGAACATAAATTTGGAGGGTGTGTGGGGCGAAGCTTGTGATGTTTGCTCTTCGCAAAGACCCCAGATGAGGATCTATGGGAAGCGATGACTTTCCTTTTCCCATTTTTGTACGTTCAATATAATGATACTGTTATTTTCCTGGTTTGCTACTGTTTTTATAGGGTTCTAGAAGTAGCATAAAACTGTGCTAGAGTTGGATGTGCTGTGATGTGTTTTGATGTAAAGACCGAAAAATCTAATCCTTTATCTTCTCCATTAGAATTCTGGCTTGTATTTAATTCCATCAATGCCCTAATTCCTACTGACATATTCAATCTACTGTTTTATAGGGAGAAGTAGCATAAAACTGTGCTAGAGTTGGATGTGTTGTAATGTGTTTTGATGTAAAAACCGAAAAATCCTTAGCTTTATCTTCATTACTATTCTGGCATGTACTTAATTCCATCAATACCCAAATTTCTATTTCATGTTCAATAGATGGGAATATAATCCAAATTTTGCTGAATGTGTTGGTTATTCAGATCACTTATTCATTAAATTGATTTGCTACCCGTTTTTATTGTGTTTTATTTTTCTTCCATTTCTTGTTTTTTAATCTCCCTCCGCCTGACTGGCACAAAACACGCAAAGATTGAATACATCAGTTGAGTGTAGATTCATGTTTGTCACCCATCCCATGTTTTTGGTGAAGAAAGCACCGTCCATATTTTTCCAAAATAGAAAAATTTCCTTTAAAGTGAGTGCATATAAAGTAAGCAAGTAAAATTGTATTTATTTTTTATTTAATTTAAAATACATTGAAATCTTAATATATTAATAATTCAAGAATATATACATTCTTATTCATTCATTTTACATACAAGTTTATTTTAGGGGAATCTTATTATCATAAAATTAACCTAAGATTAAACTATTGATTGCAAGTGTAACTAAGTTGTCAATATGCATGTTTTTCTGCGATCTTGTGTTGGTTTTACCACCTGAGCTGCGTTCAAGTGAATAGCAATACACGTTCCTTCTTGTGTCTCCTTTACGTATGCACTTGGGAATGGCCACATGCCATGCCATTCATGATTTCCTGATGCAGAAAACTTGCAACAGCACTGAACATCGTTAACTTCGATTTTACTCTCGAAACTTTGTTTATATTTTATTATTTTAATATGACGAAAACGAAAACTGAGCCAGTTTTGACTTTTGACTAGCTCATTATCTCTTCCATCCGAATTCAACATCTAAAAGAATGGAGAAAGAATATTTCTTTCTATATTTAAATCAAATCTTCCAACTTACATGAAGACCTTGGAGGAAGCTAACGTGCTTGTGACGTCAAACTTCACATGTCTTGGTAGTGGCCTAGTGGGTTTGTTACTGGTGCATTTCTTTTTCTTTCAGTTAAAGGATCACTTTCTCTCTTTTAAAACCGATGTAAGAGTTGACAAAACAGAAGTAACAGAATTTTCTCAGTAATACAAGCCATGAAGGTCCTTTTTCTGTTCCTTAAATTGCATTCTTCTTTGTCTTTCAAATGCCTTGTTTTCACAAGTTAATATTGTATTTAATTGGCAGGCATCTCAGGTGGAGCTTTGGTCAATTTGGCTATCTGGGTTTGTCTTGATTGGTCTCTCTCTCTATGCCACTCAGAGATTACCTTCACTCAAGGATCACAGCAGAACTTCCAAGCTCAATAATAATGCTATCTTGGATTCAAGAAATCTTAGTATTACTATATTCACAGCTCCTAAACCTTTTACGGGCTCTACTGGAACCAGACAGACACTAGCTGTTCGATCATGGCTGGCTCTATCTCCATATGTTACAGTTGTTTTGTACAGCCAAGACCCTTCCGTTGCCTCTTTTGCAGGTGCTTTTGATTCCCGGGTTTTGGTTGATACCAACATTGATTTCACGTAAGCAAACTGGCCATGATATGCTAGAGGATAGTATTCATGAATTGATATTGATTAGAGAATTTGCTATACTGGTGTTATTCTACTTGGTATACTGCATTGCTCAAGGTCATTAATTTGTTTGCTCTGTCTGAAACTAATTCTATTATTACAAGAGTAAAATCAGTCGCTGGCAAAGATTGATTTATTTTTCATGTGATTGACCAATTTAGAATTTGAATGCACAAAATAGTAAAAAATCAAAATTTAGTGAGATTGATCTTTATTAAATTTCATTTAAGATAAAGAACAACATCATGTGGTATCCTCTTCCGAAGATTCTGAAAGAAAATATAACAATAATACATGGTGATGAAGTTATTGGTATTAGTTATGTAACTGTAAAAATAAGCTTGGTCAATGTTACCTGATGTACAAGGAAACATCTAAACTACTGCTTGCTTTCTAATATATTTTTTTGTTTATCCAGCTTCCTTGGTACTCCTTTTTTCCATTCCATGGTTGCAAAATCACGCTCATTCACATCAGAGATATCTGTTATCGTTGATCCTGAAACTGTTATCCTTACTGGATTCATCTCCACTCTAAATCATGTGTATGAACTTGACTATGATTGGCTTCTTGTTGCTTCATCTCAAAATGTTTCTTACTTCCCATTCCATTTGGATGAGTCTGGGAAACATTGGCAAACAGATAAAGGAAAACCAGTGAAGATCCAGGAGGTATTAAAAGTTTTCCAAAGCAAAGCCTGATGGACCACACTTTTTCTTTTGGCTAATGATAGATGAATAAATTTATTCAAAGGTCTCAGAGAAAGTAAACACTGAAAACACTTATACAACTGCTTACCCACACCCAATTTCTATGCTCAACATAACTATTGAATTTTCCTTGTTATTCAGATGCAGAAAATAAAACAGAATTGGCAGTGGAATCATTGTAATACACTAATGGCATGGAACAGCAAGGATATGCCTCTACATAATGGAGTTCTTCCTCCTTTCTTGTACGGTAAGGGTATACACAACAGTTGGGTAATTCATGAGGCCATGTCATCTGAGTTCAGATTTGTGTTTGACGCTAGTTGGACCATCACAAGTTTCCATCTGAATGGTGAGGATGATTTTAATCCTACATTTGTGGATTCTACTGCTTATATTGAAAATAGAAATTGGGAGTATATTGGTAATTCCCATATAGGGGCACACTATGGCTCATTCTTCTATCGTGAAGCTAATTATTCTAGCCTGCTCAAACTTCTGAAGTGTAATAACCAATACATTATCATTGACACCAAGAAAAACATTGTTTTTCCAATTGGACACCAAGGTGCAATGAACCTGTGGAAGGAAAAGATTTATCCTTCTTGGTTAAAGGAAAACACAATGTATTGCGTTGCTCGTCTGAAATCACTGGCCAGAATATTAGATTACTCTCTCAAGGATCAGACGAAAATTCCAGCTCCTCTGGAGCTTCCATTCTCCTTAGAATCACTCCTGTCTATCACTGCAGACAAAACTAAAACAATTGTACTTACAGTTGCTGGATATAGCTATAAGGATATGCTTATGAGTTGGATTTGCAGATTACGAAATCTGTCCATTAAAAAATTTATTGTTTGTGCCCTTGATCAGGAAACCTATCAATTCTCCATCTTGCAGGTATGTGCTGTCTTTCTCTGCAAAAATAATATTTGTGCAAGTACTCATTTATTTATAATCAGTTAAAGATTTTCTTAAGCATGTTACATTGATGTTTGACACTATCACAATTCACTTATAGGAAATTCAAGTGTAGGCTTTGTATCCGCTAATGAGAGGTCCAGTCAACTGATCTTGTTGGTTGGCCTCTTTATTGTTTGTCTTTAATCTTGCATACAGGGAATGTAATGTTTACTAGTTTATTTTAATTCTCCATTTTGTGGGTATGAGACCCCTACTTAAACTACTAACCTAAGTAATAAAAACCTGTTAAATGCTAATTATTTCATATGGACATTCTGTACAAGCTTGCAAATAACTCTTTTAAAGGGAAATGGGAGCAATGAAATTCAATGTATTGGACTATATATGTATGCCATGTTTAGTATAACATACTTTTTGAAATTTATCAAGAAATATGTGCTTAAGAAACCAATCTATCAGTATTATTGTTAATGCATGATTTTCATACTATTAGTGATTCATGTGTTTAATGCTGCCAATACCATTAGAATCTTCTCAAAGCTTATTTAACTATTTCAAAGTAGTTATCATAATTTTTGTATCTGAATTCAGTTTTCCTCTTTGCCTTTTCATGCTTTCTGCTATGGTAGGGAATTCCAGTTTTCACAGATCCAATAGCTCCAAGTAATGTCAGTTTTGATGACTGCCACTTTGGAACAAAGTGCTTTCAAAGGGTGACGAAAGTGAAGTCAAGAATTGTTTTGAAGATACTCAAGCTAGGTTACAATGTACTTCTTAGTGATGTAGATGTATATTGGTTCAAAAACCCAGTTCCCTTGCTTCACTCTTTTGGCCCTGCAGTTCTTGCTGCACAGTCTGATGAATACAACAAACAAGGTGCTTATTCCGGCATCTCACACTTGAAATTCATATTTTTCTCCTGATTAGGAGTATAAAATACATATATACTATGAATTGAGTAAGAAAGGTGAAATATAAAATTTTACTGTATAAATCTGTCTGCTTCACCTATAATGAAATCTCCATTTTATCTTCATTTATTTTGCATACAACCCCTATATTCATACATCACTTTTCAACACCACTTTCTACACCTGTTAATAATGTACAAATTCATAATTAATCACTTATATTGGTTGGTTAATGAGTAAATAAGCTTCAACCCTAAACTATGAATTTACTCATTAACCAACCAATACACGTGACTAACCACGAATTTGTACACTATTAATCAAGTGTAGAAAGTGGTGTTGAAAAGTAATGTAGGATGATTATTTCTCTTTTGCATCTGTACAAAAAGATTTGACATAAGGTGAATTTTTTATTCTTTTTGTCCCTTTTTACAAAGATTATTTCCTACTCTTCTTTTATTGTCATTTGTGCAGGACCAATAAACCTACCCAGACGCTTGAACTCTGGCTTCTATTATGCTCATTCTGATGGTCAAACAATTGCTGCTATGGAGAAAGTGGTGAGGCATGCAGAAACTTCTGGCTTATCTGAGCAGCCAAGCTTCTATGACACATTATGTGGGATAGGAGGATCCAACCGTGTTGGTGATAATAGATGTGTGGAACCTGAAACAAACCTGACGGTATATTTCTTAGACAGGGACCTTTTTCCAAATGGTGCTTACCAAGACCTGTGGCGGGAAAAAAATGTCAAAGCAGCATGTTTGAAGAAAGGATGTTTCGTTATCCACAATAATTGGATCAATGGGAGGCTGAAGAAGCTGGAGCGCCAGGTGTTGTCAGGTTTATGGGAGTATGACCCTAGCACAAGGATGTGTCTGCAGAGCTGGCACAGTATCTAAGTTGCATGGATACAGATACGAGTACTAGTATGGAATACAACAAATTTTTTAAAAATTAGGGTACCGATACGATAAGATATATTATATAAAAATATAAAAACATAAACAATAAAGTAATTAAATCATAATATAAATACAATTTTCTTAATGTTTTAACTACAAAGTTTCAACAAAACCCTATAAAATATTACAAGTAAGCAAAAATATATTACGAAAGCGCATGATTTGAAGGGAGTGAAATAGTAATTTGCTTCATTTAACAGCAAATCAAATAACTTGACAACAAAACTTGGTGTTTTGCATGGACTTATGATTTGTACTTGAGTGATATCGGGTACTTACTCATCAAGTGATTATTCGGTAAGTACTCATGTGTACCCAATAAATATCGGTATCGAATATGTATTTAGTATGGGTACGACAACTATTTCGGAGTACCCATGCATCATAGCCAATGATGGACTTAAAAATTTTTGTTAATGGGGGCAAATTCTTCCATTCTACCTGGAGAACAACTTCTATTCGAAAGTTGTGATATTTGTTGTGTTTTTTTTTATATGTAGTATTAATGCGACTACTATTTTTCTTTTCGATGTGTATAAATGCTAGTTTATTTAAGAAAGATTTACCTTTAAACCATCTAAGATTGGTTAATAGTTATGCATATAAAGATGACTCTATGCAAGTAGAGAACCATCATGTGAATGAAATTAGGCAAAGTTTGAAAGAGATAAATTGACAATGATTTGTTAAAATTAAAATTTATCTAATTAACTTTGTATTTAAGTAAAATTTTCTCAAATTTTATAGGGGATAAAAATGATGTGTCACATATATAGTTGTATTTTTTTTTTAATGGGGGCATATGCCCCACACCCACCAACGTGGCACACTATCAAATCATGAAGTTAATTTTGAGGATAGAGTGGATGCCTTCTTATCTACTCTAGGAAAACTTTTGTTCTCACTCTAAGAAGATTAAAATAAAAGCCATTCCTTCCCCTTTGTTTGCCAATGTGCCAAGCCTTGGTTCCATCGCTGGCTCACGGGGTGAAAATATTAAATTAGAGATAGCCGGCCGTTGGAAACAAGAAGCATCTTTCGTGGCTTTTGTTTAAATGGTATTGACATCCCTCACGTTCATCCGCTACCCAACATTAGCTTCTGAAAGACGATGATGAAACATTTAGATTGCTCAACTTTCAGTCGCAGGCTATGCTGAAGCGTGTTGCTCACTCGTTAGGCCTAGTAGAGCACACTGATAAGAAGAACCAGCACCAGCAGCTAAAAGGAAACAAGGCATCACCGAACTTCAGCTCACGATCAAAGGATTTTCTTGTGAGGATAATTCATGCAGGTGGACAACAGGAGCTGTATAAACATGCAGTTCCTGCTTCTAAGTTGATGACAAAGTATCCTGGGATGTGTGTTGCCCGGCCAGAGGTCTTCAAAATTCCTCATCAGTCAGTGTTATTGCAAGGAGAGCTTTTACTGCCTGGCCATAAGTACATCCTAATCTCGTCTAGAGATGTGGAGAAGCTGAAACGTAAACATCCAGAGCAAGGCAAAACCAAAGAGCCTAATGAGGTGGTGGCCAAAGAGATACTGGACACAAAGACCAGGTCTCCTACTGGACACAAACCCAAAGAGAATGGCAAACTGAAAGTGCCAAATGGAGTAGCAGGCCAAGAGACACTGGACGCAAAAATCACTAGGTCTCCCAATGGACACAAACAAAAAGAAAATGGCAAAAGGAAAGAGCCAAATGGAATTGCAGGCCAAGAGATGTTGGAAACAGGGACAACTTTGTCTCCCAGTGGATGCAAAAGCCAAGAGAACAGTAAATTCAAAGAGGCAAACGAGCTAGGTGATGAGATAGTGGACACAAATATGGATAGATCTCTAGATGGAGGAGTTGCAGAGAAAACTTTTTGCTCTGCAAAGGAATTCTATGACTCTAAGAAGTGGACAAGATGTTCAAAACGAAAAGGAATAAAAGGGAAGAAGCCTTTTGTGCCACCTCTCCCAAAGGGAAGACCATATCGAAGTTTGGGATGGCAACCCAGCCTCTCAACTGTGAAAGAGCTCTCTCCATGATTTTGCTATGGTTTTCCTTTGTATATATCCGTCTGATTTATTGCTCTTACACATTTGTCACAACAATATTATTGTTCCACAAAGATCTGGTCTAAGACTTCAAGAAACCTTATTGAATAAACAGGTTTGTGTCCTTTGAATCCCACTGATCTACTACTGAAGAATGTTTCAATGAGTGGATCTTAACCAGAGATAAGACAAAAAGGTTAAAATGAATCTATTAAGTACAGACGTTGGGTTTTTGCCAATATTTTTGCTGAATCTTTAACCTTTAAACGTATAAGGATTGCTAAATAATTTTTTTTTTGAACTTAGCTAAAGAAAAGTAATAATGCTGAAAATGCTGGAGCTGACAATTTCTTCAGTCTCATTTTCTTGATTATTCCCCTCCGAGAGGAAATGAGCATAGCCCAAAGGTTTGACGTGGGATCCGAACATAAAGGACTCGTACCTTGCCAACTGAGTTAAGAGCCTCAGCCTCCTCACCCAAGATACCTGCGTTGCCACACCAATCCTCTTCTCTAATTTGTACCGCAAAAAATAATCAAGTGAAAGACGGTGCTAGTAACTTGAATTAATCACATACATAAGCTGTTCTTCATATCTTGGAATTTCTCCTCATAAAATATAGGACAAAAGCTTAGTCAAGATCCACGTGTAGAATACTGATAGCGTAGCACCAACTGGAATAGTGACTGCCCATGAAGCCACAATCTCCTTCACAGTTTCTGATCTAACACTGTTAAATCCCCTTGCAAATCCCACGCCCATTACAGCACCTACTAAAGTATGGGTTGCTGAGATGGGCAGCCCCAGCTTCGAAGCAAACAGAACCACAGAGGCTGCAGCAAACTCAGCTGCAAATCCTCTGGTTGGTGTAAGTTCTGTTATTTTCTTTCCAATTGTTGCTATCACTCTATAACCCCACATCATTAGCCCTGCAACGATTCCAAATCCTCCCCAAGCAAGAACATCAATTGGAATAACAACCTCAATTCCTCTGGCAGCACCTTGAAGAATAGCTAGTGCACCCGCCAATGGACCTATGGCGTTGGAGACATCATTTCCACCATGAGCAAATGACATGAAACATGCTGAGAGGATCTGCATGTACCCAAAGACTCCATAAACTATCTCCAGTTGAGTACCCTTTGGACCTGCAACATTAGAGAGGAATCCTATATTTTGATGGACAGTATCTTCTTTTGGCTCAGGCTGTGGAGTATCTGACTTGACAAGAAGATGTCCAAGCTGTTTTCTGATGATTCTGTCTACCAGAATAGCACCAGCAGTTCCACAGGCTAAAGCCTGGGCCAGAGCTAAAGGAAAACTCTTGCTAAGAGGGAAAGCAGCAAAAGAAATCCCAGTTACACCCACAAATACAGCAATTGGTGCTGCGGCTGCTGCTGCTTGTCCTGGGTTTGGTGCACTGTACACAAACTGGATGGGGGGAAAGATTAGGGGTTGTATGAGCAAGAATTTAACATATTTAATTTTATCCTGTTAACAATTTCAAATTTTGAAATAGTTACCTTACATTAGGTTGGAGCCCTTAAATAACAGTTTCCATAATTTTCTATTTTTAATTAAAGGGTTTCCATAAATGGTAGAAGCGTAAGAGGGATGGACTACCTTGTTGTGCATTCCAGAATTTAAATAAATAAAAAGAAAAAAATTTCTGGGAGTCAAAAGTCTTCAAGCCAAAAATGTTTGAAAGTGTCCCTATAGTGTCAATGATATTGATAACTGATGATTCCAAATCCAAACTTTTATATGCCAAGTTGTTCTATACCCCTTATGCTTCATTACAAAATTTGAGCAGGAAAATTATTTTGGATTAAAAGCCTTTAATTTTGCATTTTAGTTGCTTTTCCTAAACTACCTTTGAAACCAACTCAGCAAAAGTTAAAACCTTGAACGTTATTTGTATTAAAGTAAGCATGTTGGATTAAAGAGCATACCCTCCGGATGCATTTGTAGACAAGAAATGACACAGCTGCTCCCATTAGCGGTGAGATAACCCACGAAGAAATCACCCTTGCCAGTGAACCCCAGAAAACAGCTCCAGCTCCTCCATAGGCTAGACCAAACCCCACCATTGCTCCCACTATACAATGGGTAGTAGATACTGGCCAACCATAATATGATGCAAACTGCATAGCACATAATAATTAATAGTTAATGAATTTCATTGGATTGTTTGAATATATAACTAAAACATAATTCTTTATTTTTCCTTTTGAAGCAAACTATGAGCAAATGATTATTGGTTCTTTAGTGACTCATAAAGCTCAATCACCAGGTCTAGATAGTAGTATAAATGTTGCTTCAAGGAAGCAATGAGCATCTGACACCAGTAACTTCAAATTCTGATTTGTAAAGGAACACATTTTCTTGTCTCTGCTGATGCAAATCCGAGTTCCATGTTTCCAATATCCTCAATCTTTCAAAAATTACAATTTTTGGATGCAAATCTCAGGGAAATTTAGTTTCAAAAGTATATATTCATTGATTTAATGATGCTTCCTTTATATCCTTTTACTTCCCATTTATAGCAACACAGCTGAGATACGTTGAAAGGAAAAGAAAATACTCTGAGCAGTTCCTGACTTATATATGGAAAAAATTGCATTGCATTGCATACATGTACCTCATACAGCAAATTACCCAATCCCCGTCACCATCTCACCCCCCCCCCCCCCCCGCCGGGCCAAAAAAAAGGAAAAAAAAGGATCTATTCCCATGTAGTCGTACACACTTTTATCTTGATACTTTAAAATTGTACATTAATGAACACACCAATGCCTTAAACTTCAAGATCACACATTTCCAATGCCCCCCAAAAAAAAATGAAACACGTGTTTCCTTGCCTTTGAAATTTTGGCCATGGAATAGTATCCACAGAATGAATGTAAATAGTCTTTCTAATCCTAACTTCTAGATTCCTACAGAGATTTTTTTAAATACCAGTTCTCTTGATATGCTCGTCTCACAAAGCCATCTTGTTATTAGCTCCCCTTTCGTCTTATAAGGATGTTAATACTCAAGTAGGTTAAGTAAAACAACAATAACTCAAAAATCAATGCACTACCTTAGACATAATTGACCCGATCAAACACCAAAACAAGTGTCTAAGAGTAAACACTTCGTCGCATTATATCTTTCACATTGCTTATCTACTCCCCTTTCACCCGCTTTTCTCCTTTACCATTAAAATAATAAATAGTTTTGGTGACAATATAAGAAACAAAAGAGCAGAAAAAACAAAGGAACTAGCTTCCAAAATCGAAAGAATTTTTTGAAGTGTTAACCGAATTTGGCTTTCTTATGCTAATTCCTGACAGATATTTTATTTTGTAACCTCAGTTGAAAACTTTAGCAGAAGAACTCAGGACTAATTGTTGAGATCAAACGCCTATCACTAGACCAAAAGTTATATTATTAGTTAGGATACAACTTTATTTCTTTACAGTGTCAGCGCATAATCCCGCATCTATAATGTGTTACGGACGGACATGAGGGGTTTCACAGTGCACATATAACGCACTGTCAGATTGGGAAATCAAGCTCTCTTGATGCACGCCCACACTTACATGCGAGTCCTAAATCCAAGAATCTCCCCCCTCCCAAGGGACTCGAACCTGTGACCACACTCTGATACCACTTGTTAAGATCAAACGCTTATCACTAGGCCAAAAGTTATAATTATTAGTCAGTGTGTAACTTTATTTTCTTATAGTAACTGTGTATAGCTCCATGTCTATAACGTACTGCAAGTGGGCATAAAAAACTTTGCAGCGCACACATGTCGTACCACTAGGTTGGGGCTGTCAAACTCCCTTGCGTACATCCATACTTACATGCGAGTCTCAGGGTAATTGTTGGAATCTCATAAATCTAACACTAATGACTTCTCAACCAAAATAATTACCTGTAACCAAGTACCAGCAGCAGCAAGTGAAGAAAGCAACCCGGCAAAGAGCAGAGAATCCTTCCCCTGAAACACAGTAGCTACAAGGATTCCCTTCTGCATTGTGCTGGTTACGTGAGTTCCCATCAACATTGCCCCTGAAAACTCCAACACTGCTGCCGTCAACACGGCTTGCCGAAGTGTCAAGGCACCGGATCCCACTGAAGTTCCCATGGCATTTGCAACGTCATTGGCACCAATGTTCCAAGCCATGTAGAATCCAAATAACAGCGTGGCATAAGATAACAGCTTGGTCTTCAAGGCCAAACCCTGTCCTAAAGATGTCATGAAGAAAGGAAAAGTGAGAGTAGCCAATGCCATGCATATTGATATGGCAGAAGCAGTGCGTGAAGATATGTTGAAGCCTTGTGCAAATCCAGGCAAGTCATCATTCCCTCCAGTCTTTGGTGTTGCATGCTGGTGATGCCCATTGAGCTGGATTTCCTCTTTCTGGTCCTCTTCTCCTTCAGCTTCTGCAAAAGATGATAAAGTGGCCAAAGGGTGTGAAACTTTACAGTTCCTAAACCTGAGAATGGCAAAAGAAGCCTTTGTTATCGGTGGTGTAGTAGGCTTGACATGGAGACACTCTCTAAGAAAGAAAGAAGAAGTGTTTTTGGAGAGGCAGATATGAGAATTTCGAATGAGAAGAGGAGAAATTGTGTGTTTGGTTGAAGAGAGGCGACAAGAGGGATTCATGTCTTATAGTGGAAAATAGTGAAAAATGAGAGAGACAAAGGAGGAGCGGGGGTATTTTGGAATCTGTATGGGATTATTCACGAAGATTCTTGGCCATGGGGATGTGGAGGAAGATAAAGTTGAAAAGTAGCAGTAGCAGTAGGTGGTGGTGGTGGAGAAAGAGGGAAGGGAATGTGGAAGAGAGCATTGATGGGTAGATTTTTTTGTTAGGTGGAGTTGGGAAAGGGGAGGGTGAGGTGAGAGTGCATTTGGCTGCTTGCTATGGTTTTGATGAAAATGAGTGGTGATTGTAGTTCTTGAGGTGCCGTTCCTCCTCATCCAACCATATATCCGTAGCAACAAAATAATACAGAAATATTATGGTTGACATTTGAAAAAGAAATCCGGACACGCCATTATCCAAGGCGCTTAAATTTGAAGCATTCCGTTAAATGTATTAGATTAATTAAAATTTAATATTTGTATAAATTTTTATGTTATATAATTAATTTTATAAAAATTAATAAAAATATTAAGTTTTAATTAATCTAGTGCACTTAAATGTAATATTTTAGGTTTAGGTAAGAATTTTTCATCCAAACTTACATAGAGTATGACATGTCGTGTACAGATCGACTTGCCATGTTTAGAGTTGACAAAACGGACCAACTTGTCTCGACTCGCCAAAAAACAGGGTAGGATGGGTTGACTTATTTTGAGAAATGGGTTGGGAGAGTCAACTCACACCATTTTAAGATGAGTTGACGAATTAGTTCGCACAAAAGATAAAATAAGAAAAAATAAGCGGATTGAGGATTAACCCACTTAATTCGCTTTTAAAAAAAAAAAAAAAAATATATAAAAAACTAAAAAATATTATAAAAATTTAAAAAATAATAAACAATAATGATAAAAAATTACAAATCACATATCTAAAAATAATTTTTAAAATAATTTAATTAAATATTCAAATATAAATTATATAACATTAAAAAATTTTTCATTTGTAGTATCACTTATAACTTTTTTTTAAAAAAAGAACTAACTTGACAGGCCAACCCGACCCCGACTCGCGTAACCTGTGGGTTAAGCAGGGTGAGTTATGCAGGTTGAAAAAAAAGGTTTAATCCTTGAATCCAACCCACCAAAAAATGACGGATTAACGATAATTAAGCAATTGCTTTCTTACAAATTCTAACCCTATTGTTTCAGTGTTTCTGTATTTTGTTTGTCTGCCATGTTTGGATTTTCTTTTACTACAAATTATTATATATTAGTATTTTATAACTATGTAATATACAAAATAAATTAAAAAATATTATAATTAATAAAATTTATAAAAAATTTATTTTATTTTTTTTGTTTTTGTTAATTGATTTTTTTGTACTATAATAATTTGATTATATAGTTCTTTTTAATAAATATTTCTTTTATATAACATCTTAATAAATAATTTATTTATATAGTTTCAGGTTATTTTAATTTTTAATTATATATTTTTTCTTTTAATAATAGTTGTTATGTAATTATATATTTAGATATTTTATCAATTTATTATTAAGATTATATCCAAAAAATTTACTATATTTGTTTATTTAAAAAAATACTTAATAAATTCTTAGTTTCTTCATAATAAATTATATTTAATTAATTTTATTATATTTTCATGCGAATTTTTTACTATTGTATGATGTATATATTGAAGTTTTGTAAATAATGAAAAATAATTATATATGAATAAATATAGTAATTTAAAAATATAATTAATTAATTTAGAAAGATAGTATATATATAGCGAGAGATAATATTAGATACTTACGAAAATTTTGAGATGTTAAACACTAATAAAAACAATTAATAACATGGTCAACTAAAGATAAATGTGAATGTTTTGAATTTTTTAAATATGAATTAATATTTAAAGGAATATATGTCAAGATAATTAATATGTGATTATAAATTTCTATATTTGTATATGTGAATAATAAATTTAATTTAAACTTGACAATATATGTACACATTCTTTTTAAATTGTAACAAAAGATGTCACATGTTAATTATTAGGATCATATATTTGTCACATGAAAATTTTTTAAATATGTTGTTTCATGTCTGAATAACATATGTTAGAATATGAAAATACATTTTCTTTATATTATATGATTATTATAACATAATAAATATATGTTTTAAAATAATTTTTATTAATAATTTTAAATTTTTAACTTAAAATTTATGTAAAATTATTTAAAATTAATGGTTGATATTTTTTTTATAATATATATATAGTATTTCAAGAATATGATAAATTTCTCATTACACTTTCTTTAGATTTTACTTTTTTTTTTTTCTAAAATTTACACGAGGAAGATCAATTCTAAGATAGGGCATGCTACATCTTTCTATTCGGCCAATTAAGCTCATCGTCATTGGCTAGTTTTAACTTTTGAGCTTCGAAATGTTGGTGTAATATGCAATTTAGTTGGGGTGATCGTGGGATGAGATGGGTTGATTTTAACTTAGAACAATGTTAACTATACATATTTACATATTTGTATATATATTATTTTATATCCTTATAATTTTTAACATTTGATTACAATTAGGTTTAATTTTTTTTTTTTTGTATATCTACACTTTGAATCTGTCACATAGATAAATGTGAGAGATGTAATCTAAAAAGAGATGTGTAGGTATTATTTTTCTTTAACTTAATTTGACCTTAATCCAAAATTTTAATTAGGTCAATCTTTTATATTCAGACTTGACCTAATTATGACTCGCCTAATAACCAAATTGAGAACAGGTTAACTCGATATTTAGATAAAATATGAAAAACTAAATATTATACATAACTAAGTCAAAATTTTAAAGAAAGAAACTAAAATTAAAGGATGTTTGACAATATATATTTTGAAATGAATTATTAATAAAAACATATTATCATCTTATGTAAAAGGTATTAAGATGATAAAATAGGTCAACTCGCCTCGACTTGCTACGCGTTAGTCGAAAACGGGAGTATAGCGGGTTGATCCATTTTTGTTATGTGAGTTGGAGTGAACAACTCACCCTGTTTTTGTGGTAAGTTGACAAGTCAACCCACCTAAAATTAAAACAATAAAAAAATGATGGGTTGACAGGTTAAGCGATTCAACTTGCAAGATAACTTGCTTAACCTATCATAAAAAAATAAAAAAAGGAAAAAAAAAGGACCTAGCAGGTCAAGCTAACCTACCTCGCCACCAGCCGCAGGTTATATGAGATGAGTTTAAATGACTCATCTATAAAAACGAGTTGGAAAAATACAATTTTGGTGATTTAAATGGGTGGCTTAAATGGGTCGACTTATCATTTCCGACCTATTTTGCCATCTCTAATATTAATTGAAGTCAAGAAATCATATATATACTTTATTACTAATTCTAAAAAAAAGTATAAGTTTTAATATATTATACGACATTGAGATAACTTAAAGCGTAACATGAACTCGTCCTAATTAACTTTGGGCCAAGCCAGATCATCGAGTTAGGTCAAGTCATGAGCTCCTCTACAATTTGGTAACTTCCTTTTTCATGTGCCAATCACTATCCTTTTCGAAGGAGGAACAAATGTGTTATGCATTTCTGAGATAGCTTGGCCAAAGTATTTGTTGGATCCATATATCTATTAAACATTGGACTCATGTTGCTATAAAGGCAACCAGAGCATGAGGAGTTGGTTAAAACTACGCAGGATTGGTAATGAGTAAAGATAACTCGTGACTTGTTTCGTTAATAATTTAATGAGTTAAAAATTTTGGTTCATTTATTAAATGAATTAAACTTGAACTTTTATTTTAAGGTTTTAATTTAATATATATTAACATTTAATTTTATCTTTTATCAAATTATATTATTATTTAACCAAATATTTGTAGAAAATAGAATTTTACCTGGTTACAAATTCAAGCATAGTTTATTGAACCTAAAAATCTTAATTAGTACAATAGTAGAAGAGCTACGTATCGTTGAAGGAGTGCACAAGTACCATTTGAGACACACCAGAATACTAGTATTCAATATATTTTCATGATATTTCACTTGTATTAACATAAAAATTTAAAAACAAAATATATGATTTTTTTTAATGTGAAACAAAATATAAGAATTATAAAAACTAGGCTAACAATATCTGATATGAGATTATTTATTGGTAATAGTAACTGTATAATATGAGATTGCATGCCCTGCTTTGGCTGTTGTATAAATATGATGTCATGAGAATATGATAATGCCATTTGAGACTCTTGGTAGCTGTATGCTATGTGAAAGATGTGCATTATACATTAATAAGAGTAAGCTTTTATGCATATTTTTTAGTGTGAATTAAGACACTATTAGGGATATTTCATAGAAAAAATAACCACCTAGCATATGTGTAAAAGAATAAGCCTTTGAGCTTCCAATGGTTGTGGATTGCCATAGATAGGTATATAGTTCCTTGAGTAACATAGTGTTGCCTTAGATATTACTTGTGATGTGATGATCTGGTGGACTAGATGCAAGTATAGTGAGTTTGTTTAGCAATAGTTACTTGTCATAGTGCATGAATTGCTCCTTTATGATGAAAGTAGAGCTAAAGATGCATGAATGATATTTTGCTCCCTTATTTACTGAGGTTGAGTTATGATGGTTTACTAGAAACATGAATTGCTCCTTTATGAGGTAAAGTTGAGCTGAGAGTGCATGTTTGCTAGTTTTACTCTATCACTTGGTTAGAGTGGACCTGCTGATGAGTTATTATGGTGTGTATATGAAAGTTAAATATAACACTACAAAGTTTCACACACTTACTATTCTTATGTATTGTAACCTTATATGATGTGCACAATTATTTAGCTAGAAAATTGTAAGTAATCGGTCTGGGGGACTAGTCCTAAATTCTTAAAGCATGGAGGCTCTTAAGGTCAGGGTTACCAATATTATGAGGTGGTACCAATACACTCACTATTGTAAGAAGGAACAATCCACTCATTACCAAGTAGGTTAAGGAGGTAATAAATTCTCACCCTACCTAGAGGAATACAAGGGAACCGAGTTCTTGGGAATATACAAATTTCATGACATTACACAAACACTATCATAACACATTCACATTTCATAATCATTACCTTAGGGCATATCTTAGGCATGAGCATGCATAAGCATTCACATTTCAATAACTATTGTATGGGCAATTGTTTTATCCTTGTTAAGAAAGGGTTTGTTAGACAAAGGAGTGAAAAAAGCACATTGTCATAGTAGAAAAATGAGAAAAGCTCTCTACTAAGGGCAAAGGAGTGAGAAAAACTATTTGCCAAGGAACTTGATGTTTTACAATTGTATGGGCAATTATTTATTATTGAAAAGTAGTTAATTATGGATATAGATTATGTATTGCTTTGTGAATGTTACATAGAGATAGTATGTTAATATTCCACTAGTATTGAGTAGCGATTGATTTACTTGTTGCAATCGTAATCCATTGTTAATAAGCTTAGTCATAGTGAATGTTTACTTATGTAATAATTTAACGCTCTGCCTCGGGAAGAGAAAGGAACAGTTTTTGACTTTTGTCACCTTTCTAGATATCAATACGTGATTTGTTTTCCCCTAAATTGGAGTTATCATGATGTCATATATGTGTATATACTACTAAGAATTATGAATTTTCATCTTGTTTGTTGTTGTTTTCCATAATAAATTCAGGTCGAGACTCTTCCAAGGGGAAGAAGAAGAAGCGAATAGAATAAATAGTTTTTATTTGTTTTTGAACAAAGTTTGTATAAGATTTTATGTATCACACTATGCCCTTTTGTGGCTAATGTTATATATATATATATATATATGATCTTTTTTTTTTCTCATGGCTCGTTATAATAACGTGTATGATTATTATGAATCTATAATGTTGTTTTTAAGTTAGAAGTGATGTGGCTAATACTGTTTGATTTTGTATATTCATAATATATTAACGTCTTGGTATTAGAACGTTATATGATGGTATCAAAGCAGTTCATCTTGTTGAACCAGGGTATAGACTGACTATGCTTAGGCATGTTTAATAATTCTTGTTGTGTGTTGTGCATTTCTTGTCTCATTGTGAGATGTGTGGATGGAATTGCATGATGACCTTAAGTTTGAATGTTATTAATTACCGTCACACTGTTACATGATATTGACACTAATCAACTCAGTATGTATTGTTATGTGTGTATAGGAAATTATGACATCACTAAGGCAAATTAGGAGAAATAGGAATTCTTCTAGTGAAGGTTCAGCTGATATGGCTGAAGCTTTTATGACAATAGTAGCTGCTATGAGGGAATAGACTGTTGTTACTACTAGGATGCTTGAAAGGGTGGAAGTCAATCCACCTCAGCAGCCAGCACTACCAGTACATCCAGTACTTGAAGCACCAGCCAAGAATTAGAATTTTCACAATCTCTCAGAGTTTAGAAAAATGAATCCTCCATCTTTTCGGGGAGAATATGATCTGTTAAAAGCTGAGGAGTGGTTAAGTGAAATGGAGAAATTTTTTGAGGTGATGGAGTGTACGGATGAGTAGAAAATCTTTTTTTGCCTCCTATATGTTAAAAGGAGAGGCAGAACATTGGTGGAGAAGTACAAGAAGGTTAATGGAAGCAGCGGGAACCCAGATTTCATGAGAGGTGTTTAGGACAATCTTCTTGGAGAAGAATTTTCCAAAGACTTTACAAGATGACAAAGAAGTAGAGTTTTTTGAAGCTTGAACAAGGGAGTTTGTCAGTAGGACAATATGTAGCTAAGTTTGAGTAATTGTCCAAGTTTTCTTCCTACTTTAGGTATAACCTGGATGAAAACTGGAAGGGTCTGAAGTTTGAATTCAAATTGAAAGATGACATTAAGAAAGCAATTAGACTTTTTGAGATTCGAGACTTTCAAACCTTGGTAAACAAATGTAGAATTGTAGAGGGTCATGATGGTGAGTCTCAGGTGGAGCAAAGATCACAAGACTTTCAATAGAGGAAAATGGTGGATGATGGGTATGAGAAAGGTGTTTCTAAACCCAATTATCCATAACATGAAGATGAGCAAGATCAGATGGAAACCATGGAACCTGAATGTTCTAAGTGTGGAAGGCAACATGGCGATAAAACTTGTGTGGTGTGTTTTGTGTGTGGTCAACCGGGGCATTTTGCTAGGGAGTGTCCACAAAGACAAGGAGTTATGCCCAACCCTAGACCTCAGGTTACTGGAAGGGTGTATACTCTAAGCAGAAAAGAGGTGGCTCAATCTTCCGAGAACTAATCTCCCTGTCACTATTGCTTAACGACCTTACTCTCACCATGTTTTTGAGAAAGGAAAAAGAAGAGAACAAGGAATACCTTGAAAATGTGGGGTGAAAAAGCTTGACAAAAGCAAAAACCATAAAAAACAGTCGTCGAAAGTTCCCCAGAAATTGCCTGGTTTCGTTGGAGGAAAAACATAGAAATGGAGGAGAAGGAAAAAAAAAAGTGGGCGGGGGGGGGGAGCCCCACTCTTTTTATAAGCGTGGGGGTAACCCCCAATCATCACCACGCGTAGGGGCAAAGTAGTCTTTCTGCTTCAATTTTGAAATTCTGCATTGAATTTGAAAACAACAATCATGGCGGCATGAAGATCAAACGACGACTTCCACTAACTTTTAGCCACGTGGCAATATGAACCTAATGCAGTAGCTGAAAGGACTACGATTTAAATTGAAGCGACTCATGACAGAGCAAGATGATATCTATGCTGGATCATGGACTAATGTCATGATGTCACTATAAATCCCTAATACGGATCATAAATTTCAATTTAAGAAATTAATAATTCATAATTAGACCTCACTGCCAAAATTGGTATTGAGGCAACTCAATATGAATTCTGGACAACTGTGTAACGACTTTAATAAGGTAGAGTGATTTGTATCGAATCCTGACCTAATTAATCAATATTGACGGACATCGACCCATTATTTGAGACATCATAAGATCCAGCATCTATATCATGACTTGGATCTTTTTATCTCACGCGTGTCATTTGTTCCTAATAATCTCAGATACTTGGACACTTAGCTATCATATCTAAGCGCCAAGCTGGAGACAATTGTTTTGGACCGAGTTCTAAGTTAGTGGTTTAGGAGTAACTCGGCCCGCTAGAGTTGGATCCGGATATTTATGAGTACTATTGAATAAATAAATGTACCTATTTATGAAGAGTAATTCTCTAATAGAATCTATCATAAATAGAAAAATCAGTTACAAGAGATAACAATTTTATTAGATTCTTATCCTGACATTTAATGTAGATTTAAATATAATTTTTATCTACCAAGACGTTCCTATAAATATTACACAAAGTCATAGAGGTATGTATCTAATTCTAAATATTATTCACCTTAAGTATGATCTAACTTGAGCATCATAATACTTTTTACATGTACCCACCCCTCACGCTATCATTACAACTACCGTGATGCGGAAGAAACTACCTTTGTTAACATCATTCGGCTAATCATATGAATTCACTTAAGAACATAATATATACGCTCTTGCGCTTCCTTTTTACTAGACCCCAAACGCTTTTTTATAAAATCTTGTTTTTGATAACCTTGCTCAATAAGATGATATAAGTGAGGGAGGGAAACTCTGTCGAATCGACCTCTCACCAGATCCATTACTCAGCATCACAGCAGAGAGTCAGAGACTGTAACAACGCCACAGCAAAATGCCCCAACTGATACCATCCTCAACACACGCTTGCGATATCCACACAATAGTGCGAAAGAATGACAATATGTGCTGATAGTCTGATACGAGAAGATAATTTGGTAGAAATTCAATGAACCAAAATAGTGCGGATACGTGAAGACCATTCTTTTCTGCATCATAATATTTAAAAAATCACATATAAAATGTGAAGTATTATAATTTTTCCCTTACACTAGGTAAAGGTGTTAAGAATATCCAAGTTCCATACTGTGTGCTTTTCTTTAGGCCATTTTCCCACCACTTCTATCAGTTATGGGCTGATACTAGTGGTCCAGTTTTTATGAAACTGTTTGATCTTGATTTGGTTTTGAAGAGCGGAATAATGAATATTTTCAAGGAGATGATCCAAATTTTGTTGTAGTGAGGGACCCACAACTCCCCATCACTTCAAGTTCAACAAATCCAAATCCCTCACCCATTCGGCCATTCAATTCAACGAACCCAACGATTATGGCCTGCAGCAGCAACAGCACAACTTCAGCACATAGATAGCGCACATACATTTAACATTTTCCAGAGTTACGAATTCTTTCCTTTTTGGAGTGTAGCTCAACAGATTTGATCAACGGTGGTGGAAGATCCAACGCAGATGCCAGCAGTTCCCAAGAATGCATGTAACACTTCGGTGATCGTTCAGTACACTCTAGTCTGGGGCCCCATGTTGGCTCAACTTCGTCTATATCTTCTTCCAAACTGGAATCTGCAACCAAATCGGATGTACCACACATTTTTGGGTACCAAACACTGCAGTGCACACCCTGTCATTCCCACCACAAGTTTGTATTATTGTTTCTCAGCCTAAAAGATTCCAATTTCCAAATTCAATGAGTGAATTAAGGTTTTGAAATTACCAACAAAACGACAGCCGACCCTCTATCTCTAAAACGCCCCAAGCTCCAGCTTTGAGATTTTGTTGAGAACTTGAGATGGTATGGAAGTAGTGGTGCACTAGATATCCTGCTTGACGTAAGAAACTTATTGCAACGACTTAGTTAATATTTATGAACATCTTATATTACTTTTTATCATATTTTTTAATAGTTATAATTAAGTAAAAAAATAATAAGAAAAAATAATGTAATTATTGGTATAAAAAATAATATAAAAAATAATTTAAAAAATTCATGATTTATTTATGAATTGAGTTCACATAGATGGAGATCCTGTATTTGATAATATATTTATTTTAAACTATACACAAATATTTATGAGTTCAGTTCACATAGACGGAGACCCTGTACCTGATAATATATTTATTTTAAACTATACACATGTTACGAGTTTGAATTCATTATAACAAAATTCAATATTTATGATGTAAAATTATAAAATTTAAGTTTTCTATAATAAAATATAAAATGTTATATTAGATTTATCCTCATAATAGAAGTGTAGTGACTAGTGGGGCCGTCCTGCGTGTAAAAGTGGTTTGTATGGTCAGCATTTGATCCGATTCCGAAATATAGGCCAAGGTCTAATACAAAGGTTTCTTTTCTCATTCGGAATATAATGGAAAAAGAAAAGTGCATCACGCATCCGAACAGGGACATCCACCACAATGACCACACAATCATATATTTTAAATAAATCAATTATTTTATTCTATAAAAAAACTATATTTTACGAAAATAGCATACTCCATTTGAAACTTGGCTTGTATGAGGGTGCAACTTGCAAGACGTAGAAACTTAGGAGCACTGACAGACGCAGAGACTTTGAACAATGAGGATAAAGTTAATGATAAAATATACACAATTTGTTTAGAAAAATGCTTATATTTATACATAACGTTAATTACAAATGAATTAATATTTTTTCTTGTATAATTTTATATTTTGTGAAATAAAAATAACTTTCGCATTGCCAATATTATCAAATATATATATATATATATATATATATATATTAAACAAAAATACTAAATTTACTATTTGTTATAAGTGATGATAGAGTCAACACACACACATACATGTTAACTGCTAAAACAATAGAGACAAACCATATATATTAATGTTTAGAATTGGGATCAAAGGAGTTACCTGATCTCACCTATAAAACGATCATAATAGTTGTTAACAGTGGTTTCCTCTGTGTGACCCAGCGGTGGAGAGGGGAGTGATGTACCTATAAGAAATTTTGATACTCAAGTTAGAATTGTGCACTAGGATGAATAAGTGTATCAGAATCGATGCATATCTAAGTGACTTAACTCATATTTATAGAGTGTGTTTACTTGTAGGGGAAGTAGTATTTGAAGAAATATTGTTTACATATATCTAGAATAGGTAGTTATGGAGATATTTGATCCCTACATATCCTCATTGATGAAGGATTCCGTTAGGATATGGTAGTTATCCTGTTAGCGGGCCTTTAATCATGAGAGTCGCAATAGCTTGAGGGCCTTGATTAGGCTAGCCAAGTTAGGCTTGCTCATGTTGGGCTTGGATCTGGGATATCAGTTCAGAACAGTTGCCTCCAACTCAACGTTCTGATGCATCAACGAAATCTTGAGTACGCCAAGTTGAGGCCAACAAGAGCGTGTGATGCCCTTTGTCTCAAGGATCCCTCCTAGGGCGTAGTGGCCAGGTGCATATAGCCCCTCAGTCTAGTATTAAAAAGTGTTGAGAGATCGCCCCCAGCGAAGGGGTGCCTTGTCATGATCCACCAAGTGAAGCAATGTTGCCCCTAAGTAGTTAGAACCGGCATGGTGTAATTACTAGGGTCCGTTTGAGTAAGTGATGTTATTGTTTCTGGGATCTTGCATTAGGGACTATTGTGTAATTGCCTCCAACAGCAAGGGCTTCAAATTATGATATGTGATCCGTGATGTTGAGCTGAAATGCCCCCAAGCGATTACGATTTGTTGTGTGTTAAGATTCGTTATCATGGGATGCACCATGGAACCAAGATTAGGCACACATTATAGCATGTTGTGTCCTTGAGTGAATTAACACTTGGCTTCCCTGAGACACTTCGTCTGGGAGCCCAGGTCGTTTGAACTTCCTTGACAACTTTCCCATGACTCGTAGTGCTCAAGGGGGTGGTAACTGTTGTTTGGTTTTCACATCGCTGCCATTTCAAATTTATGTCAAATTACCAATGTGCCCTTACTATGAAGGTGACAGTTAAGATGATCGGATGCTTATAAATAAGAGAAATGGTGGTAGCGACTCACTTCCCACTTTCCACTCCTTCTTTTTTTCTATTTTTCTAGTATGGGCATACGATTTCTAGCGAGTTTATAGAAGTGGTTCACAACAGCAATATTCAATTTGAAGCGGTTTTTCACTAAATACCTCCAATTTTTCCTATTTCTTTTACTACTTCAAGTATCTCATCTCCCTAGCACCCTCTTTTTTCCTTCGTTTTTGAAAAATGGCAAGGGTTAGGGAGGTTGGGAATGACAGGGAAGAAGGTTCTTCCCTGGAAATTCTCTCTGAACCCCTTCCTTGTCTTGATGTGAGTGGCGGAGGAGAGTCACTAGAAGAATGAATGTCTCAAGGGTGTAGAGGTTGTGATCCTAAGTTGAGGTCCAGTGTGAGATCTTAAGGAGGATGGAGGCATCTCGGAGAGCAGCGTTGCTTAGGGATAACCATCATTACCAAAGATCTTGGCGGAGTTGGAACAAAAAGTAGGCACATGAAGTAGTTCAAGTTTTGATGCAGAGAGTTCAGCCTCTGTGCGTCCTTCTTTGTAGATTCAGGGTTCCATCATGGTTAGGAGGAAAGTTATCACAACAGCAATATTCAATTTGAAGCGGTTTTTCACTAAATACCTCCAATTTTTCCTATTTCTTTTACTACTTCAAGTATCTCATCTCCCTAGCACCCTCTTTTTTCCTTCGTTTTTGAAAAATGGCAAGGGTTAGGGAGGTTGGGAATGACAGGGAAGAAGGTTCTTCCCTGGAAATTCTCTCTGAACCCCTTCCTTGTCTTGATGTGAGTGGCGGAGGAGAGTCACTAGAAGAATGAATGTCTCAAGGGTGTAGAGGTTGTGATCCTAAGTTGAGGTCCAGTGTGAGATCTTAAGGAGGATGGAGGCATCTCGGAGAGCAGCGTTGCTTAGGGATAACCATCATTACCAAAGATCTTGGCGGAGTTGGAACAAAAAGTAGGCACATGAAGTAGTTCAAGTTTTGATGCAGAGAGTTCAGCCTCTGTGCGTCCTTCTTTGTAGATTCAGGGTTCCATCATGGTTAGGAGGAAAGTTATCACGACCCCATCAAGCGCTTACCCAGCACCCCGGGATGTCAGCCTGTATAGAAGGGTGGAAAATGAGGTGTTAAGGATGCCTTCTAGGATCAACATCGAGGAAGTTGTGGCCAACTTATGACCATATCTATAGCTAATTGAAGATGGTGTTCGAGATGATGAGTTCATGCTGCATCCATTCGGAGACCAAGAGATGGTTTTTACAAGTAGGACCTCAAGTCTGCAGCATTTCTTGTACTTATACGAGACCCTGTTTGTGCAGCTCGATGTTTGACTTCCCTTCACAGACTTTCAGCATGTCATATTAGATCACCTAATGGTGGCACCCACCCAACTTTGTCTAAATAGTTGGGCCTTTTTCTGGGCATACGAGCTGTTGTGCCATCATTTGGGGTTGCTTTGCACTGTTCGAGCATTCTTTTGGTTGTTTATCAAGGTTTCACCCTCTAGATGGGGTCGTACAAAAGCCTGGATCTTTATGTGAGCTTATGCCGAATGCAAGGTCTTCAAGCCTTATCAAGAGTCATACAAACATTTTTAAAAGAACTTCTTTTATCTAGAGATGGCTCCTTTGGCCTGGCTTTTTTCTTGATTGTAGAGAGGGAGCTGACCATTTACTTATTTTAAACCTAAAGGGCTTGTGAGTGAAGGCCTGAACAAATTGAGACTAAAGATGATAAGCTTAAGGTGGATGACTTTGACATAACCGCCTTCCTTATCGAGTAGGCCAATGAGAGGGATTACATTCCATGCTCACATATTATTGATGCACTGGAAAGCGACCTTTAAGTCATTTTGGGTAGGTTCCGGGGTGCTTAGTTGTTATATTTTTTGTTCTTCTTTGCTCATGTTTCTTCTTAGAAAATTTTATAAGTGTGAATGACGCTCTAGCAATTTTTCTTTGTCGAGAGTATGGCATCAGTGGAGATTCTCAACAATGAACCTCAATAACCTGTAGGAGAGGCTGGCTGAGCGAGCAACCCAGAAAGTGGCATGTAACATCATAATATTGGTACCCTAATATATCTTACATATAACTGGATAGGCAATATTAGCTATGTTATTTCTAACTTAACAACAAACTAACCCGTAACATTTAGACAAATTATTATGGAGAGTCATAACTAAAAGTTATATATACATTACTGCCTCAAAAGGGCACATTGTAATACATAAACTTTTTATACAAACTCAAAGTAGTGTAAATAAATACAAGCTTTATCTCACAAGAAACAAAATAAACTACACTAGTTCTTCTTCTTCTCCTTCTCCTTCTCCTTAGCATGGTCTTGACCTGAATTTACATGGAAACACAAACGAGGTGAGAATTCACAATTCTCAATATAAGTATTCCAAAACCAGAGTTTATTCATTCACAATGAGTAAACAAAACCATAAACATAAGATTATGCTCGCAACAGATAAATGAGTCACTGCTCAACATTATTAGAATATACACATAATCTCTATATAACATTCATATCATCATCATCATCATCATCTTCTTCTCCTTAGCATGGTCTTGACCTAAATTTACATGGAAACACAAACGAGGTGAGAATTCACAATTCTCAGTATAAGTATTCCAAAACCAGAGTTTATTCATTCACAATGAGTAAACAAAACCATAAACATAAGATTATGCTCGCAACAGATAAATGAGTCACTGCTCAACATTATTAGAATAGACACATAATTTCTATGTAACATTCACAAGGCAAGTTATAACCTTAAACTCATATTTATAACTATCATGATATCGAACAACCACCTATACTATTGTAAAATATCATCAACATTAGGCAACTGTCCATACAATTGCCAAATAGATGCAATGCTTGTAATGTTGAACGTTTATGCCTAATAGATACCTTAATAATATGATTATGCAATGATAGTGTATATTTTAGTTTTAGAAAACACATGATACTTGCTTAATTCTCAAGAACCTTGTTCCTTTGTAAAAATTGGGTAGGATTGGCTAAAGAGCACTTATACTACCTGGGAATAAGTGGATTCATTCCCCTCACGAAAGTAAGAGTATTATTACCACTCCCATATCAATAACCCTGACCATAATAACATTGCTTGCTATGAGAAGTTAGGATCTTAAATCCCACTCTCTGGCCAAATGGTTGTGCACACCATATAAGGTTACAATGAATAGGAAATAGCAAATAGCAAGTTTGAAAACAAAACTTGCAAAGATATTTTTAAAACACTTACACTTATCACAAGGTTTATCCTAACCAAGCGAAAAAGGAAAACTAGGAAACTTGACAACTAAGCTCAACTTAACCCATAAGGAGCAAAGTCATGTTTCTAGTACTTTCCATACCTCAACCTTGTCACACAAGGAAGTAATTGTCATTCATGCACCCCTAGCTCTGCTTTATATCCAAAAGAGCAACCTATGCATGATAACAAATACACCTAGCCAAGTAAACTTAGCATACTTCACCTAGTACCTTACTTCATCACTTCACAAGTGATTTTAAAGGCAACCTCATATTGCTCAAGGTCCTAGATACTAACCTATGGCATTCCACAACCCTTGCATACTTAAGGTTCTTAACAATATCCTATGGCATTCCACCACACTCTGGTTGCCTAAGGTTTCTCAACTTCTCACATATGCAAAGTAGTAATTTCCTCCATGAAATACCCTCATTTGTGCCTAAACATACTTTAAAAGGCATATATGAGTGATCCCAACACTTAAGGAAGCACATTTCCTCAAGATCAACATTTTGTCAAATTATGGTATTGGCGCCTAGGCGTCAATTTTCCCACGCCTAGGCGCTAAGGAGGCAGAGTGCTTGCCCTGTTTCCTTTAGTCGCTGGCCCTTAGGCACCCAATGTAACATCCTTGAAAACATGTTAGGCTTGTTTATGGTTACCAAGGGTAATATATTACTTGTTTGACATGTCAATTATGTTTTGTGACAAACTGAGTTAGTTTACGCATTTTGTTGCAACCCAGAGTGTGAAAAGTAGCCTAAAATGACCCAAATAGTGGCTTTAAAGGCCAAGTTAAAGAAAACAAATTTAGATAATTTCTTTCTAGGTCACAAATGGGCTAAGTAAGATGTAGTTAAAGTTTGAGGATAATCAGAGTTAGTTTGGTATTTTTAAGCATACTAGTTGTGTATTTTAATACCAGATTGACTAGTAGTATATATGAAAATATAAGTTAATGATGAAAAAAGATTTTTAATGAATCTTAAGATTTATTTTAAACTTGTTAGAAGTTAGTAAAATTGAATTCAGTGGAATCTAAGTATTCTTAACAGTTCACAAGTTTAGTACAAGATAATTTCTATCCTATAAGAAGCAAAATAAGATTTTGCTTCTCATGTTTCTTTTCTCTCCCACAGCAGAAGGAAGAAATAGGGGAGAAAGAAGAGAAAAAGAAGGAAAAAAGGGAGAAAAGCTAGGGCAGCAAGATCAAAGCTTGAAGGAGGATCCAAAAGTAAGTTCAAGACTTGAAGATCATTTTCATCACCAAGAGGTAGGAGTGTTTTCTATCTTTGTTCCTGGCTTTTTTACCAAACTGCCATTTGTAGAAAAAACTATTTATCAAAATATCATTTTTTAAAATTATTTACTAAAATTTTACTTTTTTTTAAACTATTTACTAAATTGCCACACTTTTGAAACTATATACCAAATTACCATCATTTTATCCAATATGACATTTTTTTAATAATTTCTAGTCCACATAGGATGTGCCACCCTCTTTGGCGCATCCTATGTGGATACGCCACCTAGGATGGCATATTTTCAAAGGATACGCCAATAAGTTTGGCGTAACAAAGACAATTACGCCATTTAACTTGGTGTAATCCATCTAAACACAGATGACACCTTTTACATAGAAAACGCCACTCTAAAGACACTGAAGACTTAATTATTTATAGGCCAAGTGTTTGCTTCTGATTCGTAACGTAGTCGATGTGGGACTTTGGTGTTGGCAAGGTAAAACAACTAAGTAAGGTAATAAGGTACATTTGTTCGATATTGGACTTTAGTGTTGGAAAGGCAAAGTAACTAAGTAAGACAATAAGATACCTTTGTTCGATGTGAGACTTTGGTGTTGGCAAGGCAAAACAACTAACTAAGACAACATCAAAGTAAGACAATTGTGTAATCAATCATGTTGATAGAAAAGAGTTCTGCCAAACATTCCGAGCGTACAGAGCCCGCTTTTTTCCAACTGTGTTTTAAGTTTTTTTTTATTTTAAACAAAATAAAAACTAAAATTTCAAACTTATCATGGTTAATTAGCTTTCTGTGCTATTTGTATAACACCTAGGACATAAAATTCCCCATACTTGAGTATAATAGGAATATGGTTATTAGTTGAATAGGACCTTTGAAAACACTATTTCTTTGGAATGAATTTCTAACTTGTGTTAAGAAGATTCTCACAGTTTTGAAAAAAAAAGAGTTATACAAATGGTAGTGTTATCCTGTACTTAGATACTTTAATGCAGTTTTGCTCTGTGACTGCAAGGAATTCTAGAAAAAGAGAAGCAAAAATTATTGAAGTAAAAATTTTGGGAGTGTTTATGTTTCCCTTAAAGTCAAGTGTAACACTCTAGTAACTTTAAATCTTAATTACTAAGAGTCAGTAGATAAAAAAAAGACATTAATATGCTAATTATATTAGTAATCTATTTGAGTTTTCTTTCTTGAATGATTCTCTACTCTATAAATAGAAGAAATCAAGCAGAAAATAGCAAAAGGTTGTTTTGGGGGATCTAAGCAATTCTGTGATCAGTAAGTTCTTAATAATTCTGTCTATGCTGCCTTTATCATTGATAAAGTAGGATAAAAATTCTAAATTTCTTCTTGGACTGAAAGGTTCTGTTTTAACCATTAAGTCAGAAGCCATTAGTTACTTCTTGTTAATTTCCCAAAGATTGTATAGGGACACAAAGATTATCTAATACCGAGCAATGCAACACGAAGATAATGCAATGAAAACCAATATTTAAGAGAATTTTGGTTTATAAATAAGATTGGTTGTTCATTAGAAAGATAAATTTATTGAATCTAAGATCTTTTGTGAAATAGTGTCCAAATTCGCCAAGTATTCTTATTAGAAAGGTGTATCTTTTTCTTATAAAAATGATGGGAATGCCCCTTTTACATCATATGAAAATGACCTTGATTTCATACTTAGAAAATTCTGATTTTTACCTAGTTATGTAGCAACTCTAGCATCTTTACTACTCCATTTACTTTGCAGCTATTGCACTCATAAGTTTTAGCCTTTTTACTAAAGTCCCACATTGAACAAAGGTACCTTATTGTCTTACTTGGTTGCTTTGCCTTACCAACACCAAAGTCGCACATCGAACAAAGGTACCTTATTTCCTTACTTAATTGTTTTGCCTTACCAACACCAAAGTCCCAAATCGACTACGTATGGATCAGAAGAAAACAATTTACCTATAAATAATTGAGTCTTCAATGTCTTTAGGGTGATGTTTTGATGGACTGTGACAAGCTAAATGGCGTAATTGCCCTTGTTGCTCTAAGCTTATTGGCGTATCCTTTGCAAACATCCTAGGTGGCATATCCACATACACGCTTGGCATATCCTACGTGGATGCACCACCCTCTTTGGCGCATCTTACGTGAGTCAGAAATTATTAAAAAATGCCATGTTGGACAAAAGGGTGGTAGTTTGGTATATAGTTTCAAAAGAGTGACAATTTGGTAAATAGTTTTAAAAAGTAGTATTTTGATTAATAGTTTAAAAAAATAGCATTTTGATAAATAGTTTTGCCACAAATGGCAATTTGGTAAAAAAAAACCCTTTGTTCCTTCATCTTTTCTATGCTTGGACTTAGGTCTTTAGATGGAGAATATAGGTTTTCAAAGAGTGAAAATCAGTTTCCTTATTTTGATTCTTGCTTTCATTGATTGGAATTAGCTATTTCAACCTAATGAGAACAAGAGAGATGGTTTTATCCATAGATAAAACTAGTTGGTTCTTGAGTTAGAACCTAGGTTTTGAATAACCAAGTATGATATTTTTAGTGATTGATCCAAGTTGAGTAAATCAATAGGTTGTAAAAGTGTTACAACATATTTAGAATGTGTTGGTGAAGCTAGAAATCACCTAGGAACCAATTTTAGATGATTGGAAGCTAAGTTGGAATCAATGGAACAGTACTCAGATTCTACAGAATCCAGTTTTTGCTATTTGCGCCGCAGCGCGGGGAGGTCACACTGAGGCATGAGAGGCAGAGTTTGTGCATTCGAGAGCAGCACACTGGGGCGTGAAAACTAAAGAGTAGCGTGCCGTGGCGTGAGGTGGGTTGTGCTAAGGCGTGAGTAGCAGGAACTCTCAAAAATGCTATTTTTGATTAGTTTAGTTTCCTACTTGCTAGGATCCTTTATTTATGCCTTTCAAGAGCGTTGAGACACTAATAGGAGTGTTTCTTAGATAGAAAGATCATATGGCATACAAGGGAAAGTAAAGAAAGATGGTACATCCATTAAGTATGGATTGCCATAGATAAAAGTTTAGTTTCTTGAGTGTCAAAGTGTTGCTTAGATATCACTTGGAAAGTGATAAGAAAGTGAGATACAAGTATACAGGCTAGTTGGCAAGAGTTGAATGCCATAGTACTTAGTTGGCAAGAGTAAAATGTCATAGTGCATGAAAGCTCTCATAGAGTTGAGGTAGAGCTAGTAATGCAAGGATAGAAGGTATGCTAAGTCTAGTTGGCATTAGTTATATGTCGTAGTGCATGAAATACTCTCATAGAATTGAGGTGGAGTTAGTAATGCAAAGATGGACTTAGTACATAGTTATATGGTGGTTATGTAAGAGTTAGTCATAACACTGCATTTTCACACACAACTACATTTTTTTTTCACATACTTGCTATTCCTAGAGTTGAGATAGTGGGAAAGTCCACTCAGTTTAAGGTAGGTTATAGGAGGTTACATATTCCCTCCCTACCTAGTAGGTTACAGCAGATTACATGCTAAGATAACAGATTCCCTCCCTACCCAGAGGAATAGTTAAGTTTCATGACATTGCACCTACACCATCATGCGCCTTTTCTTTGAGCATAATCATACATAACATAATCATTGCATCTTTTGGTAATTGTCTTCATGTGTGATTTGTGTTCTTCTATGTATTTGTTGCATTTACCTTCGGTGACAGCTATAAGTGCGGTTGTCTTGCTTGATGATATCTTATGATTGTATGGGCAATTGTTGATATCATTGTTGTTTTAGTCTAAGTTAAGGTTATAGATTACATCTTGAATATTGCATAGAGTTGATGTATATATTCTTATGTAGTTGTTTAGTTTATTCTTTATGAATGATTAAACTCTGGTTTTGGTTACTTTTATTGAGAATTGTGAGTTCTCACCCCATTTGTTGCTATGTAAATCTAGGTGGAAATTCTTCCAAATGAAAGAAGAAAAAGTATAAAGACTAGAGTAATTTTTATGCTTAGTTGTTAAAGCTTGTATTTATTTACACTGCTATGAGTTTGTATAGAAAGTTTATGTATACTAAGTGCCCTTTTGAGGTAAAGATGTATGTATATAACTTTTAGTTTTCGCAAGGCTCTCCATTATTATTTGTTTAAATGATGTGGATTAGTGACTTGTTTAAGTTAGAAGTAGCATAGCTAATACTACTTATCCAGGTATATGCTAGGTATACTAGGTTATTGGTATTAGGATCCAGGTATATGCTAGGTATACTCGGTTATTGGTATTAGGATGTTACATTAACCATGTGCCTAGGCACTAGGCGCATAGCAGCACACATAACTTTCTCTACGTGGTTAGCACTTAGGTGCCCCAAACCCATCTCCTAGGCATTAGCTGCACAAAATACCTCTGAACTAGTTCTAGGCAGTGGGCTCCTAGGTGCCAGTGCACCAGAAGCCAAACTACTATTTTATTGGTCCTCTAACAAATTTTTAAGCTCCATTCAATAGATCCTAAGTGATTTCCAATCACAAAAATGGTCTCTAATCATCAAGAAACTCTCAAACAAACTCTCAACTCAACCAAGCATGGATTCAAGAACCTAAACCCCATTTTCAAAAATCATTTCTCAACTTCTTTCACAAAGAGTCTCAAGGTTAATCATAGGATTCAAAACAGCAACCATGCTCCTAACAACACATATTAAATCACTAAATAGGTTTTCTACAAGTTAATCCAAACCAACTATGGAAAAACCACCCAAAAACCCATTTTTCACCCAAATCATGCAAGACTCAAGCATGAAGAGAAGATGGAAAGAGTATGAGTATGAGCGAAAACACCCCTACCTCTAGCTCTTGAAGATGACCAAGCTTTGGTTATGGAAGCTCCTATCTTACCTTCCCTTTCCCTTTCCTCTTCATTTCTTCCTTCTCATTTTCTTTCTTTTCTCTTTGCTTTCCCCCTTCCTCTGCTGTCTTGGTTACAATTCCATGAAAAAAGAAAGAAAGAGAGAGGGAAATGAGATAAACATCTATTAGGAAAGTCAACAAAAGAAGTAGTAACATGGGGGAGCTTAAGGCTTTTAGGATATTCGCTGAAACATTTTATCTCTTAGGAATATTTTAATATCACATATTCAAGTTTCATAACTTTCATAGGTATTAGAATAAAACCTAGGATTCATCTTAACCCTAGTTTCATCATTACCTTAATTTTTCATATTTGTTACGAGTTAATTCGATATTAAAACACACAACCAGTGTACTTAAATATACCAAACTAACTCAATTTATCTTGAAACTTTAACTACATCTCATCTTATACATTTGTGACCTAAAAACAAATTCTTCATATTCATTTCCATTAACTAAGTAGTTCAAGTAATTTCCTAGGATAATAAGAGCTATTTTTCACTCATAGTGTTACAACAAAGTGACTAAACTAGCTCAAAAAGTCACAAAATTAAGATGACATGTTAAACAAGCATTAGGCTACTTCTATAACTATATATAAGTCTAACATATTATTGAGGGTGTTACATGGCAAGTGGCTCGAGTCTGATTAGTAGGTTTAGAGTGGTGACCCAGCTGGTCATCCATGTGCACGACTCGAGCTCCGAGTCTATGGGAAAGGAAGTCAGCTTGCTGCCGAGGAAAAGGATGTCGTCAACACAGGGGCCCAGACAGATGAAAAAGATGACCCCCTTAGATACAAGAGTCATGGATCTCACCCTAGTCTATGATGACGAGGAAAGCCCCGAGGGCCCAATCCAGTTTCCGCCTTCCTCGGTGTGGGTCAAAGATTACGATGTTAGTGAGTTGATAAATCAAACCATGCTGACCCTGGCCGATATTGACTTATTGCAAGATGCTTACCTTCTCCAGCTTTTCTAGGACGCCGAGACCCGTAGCATCCGAAATGCTTCTTTGTTTCGGTATTTAGAGATTGTCACTATGTAGATGAAAAAGGTTCATGAACTAGAAGGTGACTTGGACATCCTCCATAGTGAGAACACTCAAGCGGAAGAAGGGCGAAAGGAGGAGACCACCATGGCGGACAAAGTAGAGAAGAGGGCCCAGCTTGCCAAAGAAAAAATAAAATGCCTCAAGCAGTAGCTATTTACTTATTCACAAAAGGTTACGTTGTCGGAGGCCATAATAAAAGAGTCCAAGTTCAAGGTAAAAGAGTCTGAGGTAAAGTTGGAGGCCTTAGAGAAGTGGGTAAAGGAGCTTTAGGCTAAGGCAAATGAGCTAGTTAATAAATAGCTTGCCGCTATGGACGATTCATTTGAAAACGCTTTAGAGCAGTTGAAGGTCTTCCATCCCAACCTCGTGACAGAAAGGATGGGTTCACGTTGCAAAGTTGATGATGGCATGTTCATTGAGGTGACTTATTCTGACCCAGCCCCTAATGGAGAGACCCTGGCCTGGGAGTAAGGTGGCATCAGTGAGGAAGCCGTCGAGGATGATGCCGATGATGAAGAGGAATACGACGCCCTAGAGGCACAAACTTTGAGTTTTTCTTTATAATTTTTGTTCCCCCCTACGTGAGGCTTTTTCAATATATATGGACAAGTCCTGTTTTGGGCATTTTTAATTTATGTAAGTTATTTGTTTTCCTCATATCCATTATACTTTGTTTTCTTTCTATAGTCTGCTTTGGGTCCAATGCCTAATCTTAAGCTTGTACTTAGAAAACTTTAAAGATGATGCGTTTGAAGTTGTTGTAGGCCTTTTGCATCATGGGACCTAATAGAATCTGACGTTCCCATAATGTTTTAGTTAATTCTAACACTTAGGTAATTTTCTGACACTTAGAAAATTTTGCATCATCTTACACGGGTATCCTCAGAGAGGATTACGTGCATAGGATCTAGGCAATGTTTATTGCCTTATCTCAAGATTTCCAGTGACCTCCACAATTTGGTGTATATCAACATTGCAGGTTTTTTTTATTATCAAGTGTAGTGTTTAGGGAGGGTGAATACCCTGCGAGCCTCGACAAGGCGGCCTTACGAGTGCATTAGGATCATATGGTGGTTTTGGTGAGTAAAAAAACCTTCTTAACCATAACGAGTCAACCATAGATGACCTTGAGGGTTGCCCAAAAAGTAGCAAGCATGTGTTTCAAGGTTGTGATTCCTTGGACCTCGTCAAGATGACAAGAAGCATTTATGTGGGTAGTGTGTAAAAGCAAGTAATGACAAGTATTAAACTGAATTATGATTGTAAATGGCATTTTAAATGAGCAGGCTGTCTTGTGTCCATACAAAGGTTAGACGCGTAAACGATAAACCCAAAAGAGACATAAAACTAAGTATTGAATATAAAGCTAAATGTATAGACTAGCTATAATATCTTTGTAATTTGGAGGCATTCAAGTGTCTTGGGGACTCTTTTTCACTAAAGGTCTCAAGTTCATATGCTCCCGTGTCTGTCATGCTTGTTATCCGATATAGTCCCTCTAGTTAGGAGCTAGCTTCTCTTAGGAGGCATTCTTTCCACTAACACCTGCCCTCCTTAGGACTAGGTCTCTAGATTTAAAACTCTGTAGTATGACTTTGGAGTTGTACCAAAGTGCTATTTCTGTTTAAGGGTGAGTTCTTAGATGTGGATTATTTCTTTTGTTAGTCAAGGCAACCATTACCCAAGAGGGAGGTGAATTGGGTATTAAAATTTTTTCACAAATACTCTTTAAATAAACACAAATATTTAAGCTATTAAATAAAAGAGAAAGAATTGTGAGATGAAGAATAAAAGCTTTAAGAACAGCAAATAAAGAAATGTGTAATAATATAAAATTACGTAAAATAAAGAGATTGAGAAGAGAGAAGTAGGCATGATATTAACCTGGTTCGACCACTAACCCACTTGTGGTCTACGTCCAGTCCTCGAAAACAATCCAAGATTTTTCACTATGTATACAAGCTTCAATAGGTGCTTGTAACCGTTACATAAAAGAGTACTTTTCACACACAGGGAAACTCTACCCTTGTGCTAAAGTCTCAGCCTGCAGGGATACCTCATCCTTATACAAACCTTGAAGGGATACCTCACCCTTATACAAATCTTGAAGGATACCTCACCCTCAATATAGTAGAACAAAAATATAGATGAAGAGAAACTCTCATTCAGAGTAAGTAATACAAATTGAAGTGCTAAGAGGCTCTCAAAGAATATCTCAAAGTTTTAGCAAAAAGAGCACAGGAAATAGGCGTAAATTATAAATCACATTTTCCAAAGTAAACGCAAATTAAACAGATAGTTGCTCTATGTCAGATGAGACCCACGATCTCTATTTATAGAGCCAGATAGAAAATAGCCGTTGTAGAAATTAATCTTATAATTATTATAAAAAAAGTGTCCGTTACATACCATAACCGGATCTGTATTTATCGTGTTTATTCGAATAAGCCTTTTGTTATTCGAATAACACATTCATTTTAAAAACATTTCTGAAACTGGTTATTCGAATAACCTTCGTGTTATTCGAATAACTCTGCCACTAAGAAATCATTTAGAAAACTGGTTATTCGAATAACTCTAAGTTTATTTGAATAACATTCGTTAAGCGATTTAGGGAAAAGGTTTTATTCGAATAACGATGAGTTATTCGAATAGTGATATAAAACAAGCTATTTTGGAAAACACTTATTCGAATAACAGGAGTATTATTCGAATAACACTTTAAAACACAGAGTTACGCAGCAGCCAAAAACAAAGCTTTATTCGAATAACCAATGAGTTATTCGAATAACTCAATTTGTAAAACAGTTATAAAAGCTTGAAAAGTATCCCAGAAAGTTTATCAAAAACACCAAAACATTTTTAAGTTATTTTCAAGATCAAAACAGTTTTGGTATAAGTTTAAGAAAATATTTTTTTTTGTTTTATCTTAATGCACTAGGAAATATTCAAAGAGATCCTCGAACAGAGAGACTCTAAGTCCTAAAGCTATCCTTAAAAGATCTTGGACTTGGTCTTCCCATCATCTTCATTTTGTCTTCATGTTTGTTATCATTAAAAAAATATTCTTCAAAGACATATGTTTAATCACCTTCTCCTTGTGTTGAGCTTAATTGAGATCTTTTGCTTTCTTGTTGCAATGCTCACTTTTGGTGCTTGGACTATCCTACAAAGTATTGCTTACTTAAACAAGCATAATTAGTCCAAATTCATAATTCAAAATCTTCATATGCATGATTCATAAATGTATAACTCTAGTTAGTTTAACATGCATATAATGTTACCAAGTGGCCTCAATACTCAAGAGGGGGGGTGAATTGAGTAGTTAAAAATAAGTTCACAAATCTTTCGCAAATCGTTTGACAATCAATTTTCGTTGAAGCCATTGAATGGTTAGAAATAATTAGATAGATGAGATAAATACTTTTACTTATAATCGTAATGACCAAGAAGACAATATCCAAGCAAACCAATGAAACAAAGGTACGTAAATAAACAGAGGAGGGTTTAGAGAAAACAAACACAGTCGTTTATCCTGGTTCGATCACCACTCCACTTGTGATCTACGTCCAGTCCCCAAGCAACACCTTGAGATTTTCCACTATATCTTCAAGTTTCAATGGGTGCTTGAAAAACCACTACAACCTTGAGCACTCAACAATATGGGATACCTCACCCAAAAGCTTGAGCCTCTATTTTCCAAGGGATACCTCACCCTTACAATACTTGAGGGATACCTCACCCTCACTAATCAGAATATATAAGATTGAAATAGAAGAAACTCTCTCTAGAGCAAGTGTTTACAAATTGAAGCTCTAATATGCTCTCAAAGATTTTTCACGTTTTTAATCAGAAAACAGAGCAAGAAATGAATTTAAGGATTGATTCACGTTTGGAAGTATTGATGATCAGTTTTTGGTTCAAGGTCAACCTTAAATAAAGACCCAACTTTGGTATTTATAAGTTTCTCAATAAATGGAGCCGTTGGAGGTAGTTAGGCATGCATTTAATGCATTTAATATAGCCGTTGGACACTGTCAGGGTTCGTGTAATCGATTACACAGCTCAGATAATCGATTACATTGTTGTTCCAACGTTTTCTGAACTTTCTGGGCTCTGTGTAATCAATTACATTCTTGGTGTAATCGATTACATGGCTTCTGACTTGCTGTGTAATAGATTACAATATCCATGTAATCGATTACATGATTCGTCGAATGTGTTCTTTGAGTTTCTGGGTTTTGTGTAATCGATTACATTTCCCATGTAATCGATTACATGGCTTCTGACTTTGTTTGTAATCGATTACAATATCCATGTAATCGATTACATTACTCGTCGAACGTGTTCTTTGCCTTTCTTTGCTTTGTGTAATCGATTACATATATTGTGTAATCGATTACATGACTTCTGACTTGTTGTGTAATCGATTACAATATCAATGTAATCGATTACATGACTCATCGAACGTGTTCTTTGCCTTTCTGGGCTTTGTGTAATCGATTACATATATTGTGTAATCGATTACATGGCCTCTGACTTTCTTGTAATCGATTACATTTCCAATGTAATCGATTACATGCCTTCTGTTTGATGTGTAATCGATTAAAAACATTATGTAATCGATTACATTGGCCTTTGAACACATTTTTCAAGTCCAATAACGCTTGTAAGTCATTTCCAACACCTCAAGATACTTGATTAAACATAAATCCTTTTAAGAGTGTTAGATTTAAAGTTGAAACTCAAGTTTTAATGAAAGCCATGTTTAACTTTGAAATTTCCCATTTATTTTGAAATCACATATTGAAAAACCATTTGAGAAATCTTGAGAGCATTTAACATTAATATCCTAAGTCTAAATAAACCTTCTGTCTTCTTTCTTTGATCTTGATTTTTCCTTTTGCGCTTGATCTTATCTTTTGCTTTTGTTATCATCAAAAACCTTTTGACATGCCTTAGAGACATAAGCATTCACATTCTCCCCCTTTTTGATGATGACAAACTGATCATAGGAAAAAGAAAGAGTTTTTGCATTTGTATATAATAGTCATTTAGGTACAATGCTGCCCCCGGAGTTTATGCATGATATTGGGTTAGATTTTGCATATGAAAATCTTAATAACTTAAAAGGTCAATAACTCCCCCGTACTCATGCAACCTTTAATTTCTCATGCAACCATTAATTACATTTCATAATTACATTTCATTTCATTTTCATTTTTCCTCATTTTCTCCCCCGTTGGCATTATAAAAAAAAACATAAGCATTTAAGAAAAAATAGACAGCATGACAGCTATATTTCATGATTCTCAAATTTTTGCCATAATAGAAAATCCACAAAGATTAATCAGTCCAATCAATATTCCAAAAGCCAAACATTCAAAGTGAAAACAAGTTCATGTATTAATAATCAGCATGTACATATCACAACCAGTAGGCAATAATCAAAATATAACCATAAAGGTATACCAATTTTATATACTTAGAGTCAAAACAAAATAAGTACAAGGTGGTCATCAATACAAGAAAATATCAAGGCAATAGGCCATGATCACTATTAGTGGCCTCGCTGTCACAAAAAACTTCACCCTCTGGATCCGCAGCAGAGTCTCCTAGATCAATGTTATCATCGCTGGGCATAAGATCGTTGTCAGAGTCCAGAAGCTCCTCATCATCAGTAGGAACTCCAGATGGACCAGCGAAGGATAGGGGAACCGGAGGGGCAGAGGATGTGGGAGGTGCAGCAGCAGCAGGACTCTCAGGAATAGGAGGTCCACTTAGGAGGGATCGAATGAAGCTAAGCTCTTGGTCTGAGAAGTCCATCCTCAGCTCAAGATGGTCAATCTTTTGTTCAATATGATCCATACGTGTGTTTACGTTGGCGCTCAGGTTGCGCATTTCTTGGAGCAGAAGATCAAGAGAAGCTGGAGCAGGAGCAGAGGCAGGGTACTGAGCCTCCTTATCATCACTATCTGGATCGTGATGGATATGACCAAACGTGCCATGAGTAATGTAATGCCACCTATCATCCATCTTATAAAGCTGAAGCTTCTTCAGAGTATGCAACCCAATTGATTGGGGTCCTTTCGAGCTGGTGTCCTTGGACTCTTCAGTCAGCGAAATGCGACAGTACTCTAGGATTGTGGTGACCAACATGGCGAAGGGGAGAGCAAAGTTCTTCTTTTTCTTGACGTCCACCATATGCTCTAGAATGTAGTAACCCCAGTTTATTGGATGCCCTGTGGTCATTGCCCATAATGCCACTACATCATCCTTGAGGACTTGGGAGTAATTCCATCCTCTGGGAATTAATCCACGAACCAAGAGGTAGTGGAGAACCCTGTTTTCCATAGTGAGACCAGTGGCCATTATTCTTCATTTAGGATCACTGGGGAGGTGGTAGCCAGTCCTAATCAAAGAGAGAAGAGTAGCCTTATGCTCAAACTCATGCCCCCAGACTTTTGCATTTTCACAGAACTGAGCTCCATCAGGAGTGAGCTTTGTAAGCCTATACCACTCTGCCATTGTTAACCTGATTTGTTGCTTTTTCACTTCGTAGATTATGCAATTATCCTCAACCTTCGTTTTGCATAAAAGATTCACACAAGGTTTGGGTAGATGGCCTTCTCTATGCTCGTGAATCCCAAAGAAGCCTAAGTTTTCTATTGTCCTAAAGCTCTCTAAAGGTTCACTCTCGCAGAAGGTGATGGGAAGATACACCGGGAGAGATGATCTTGCGAAAGCCGGAAGTTTTTCCGAACAATTCAAATTTCTTCACAAAGGGGAGAAATGTCTCGTGAGGTCCAGCCGTATATATTACGTGAAGAGCCACCGAGGACCCTCCAATAAGCAGTCCTCGTTTTTGGCACTTCGAGCGATGAGAGGATTCACCATTGATGAGAAGAAGTAGAAAGAGATGAGTGGTAAATGGTTGGGGATGAGTGAGGAGAGAGAGAGAGAGGGACGAGATTAGGTCGAGAAAGTGGAGAAGGTGTTCGTGAGAGATGATGGGGAGATTTGGATGAGGGATGTGAGGGGATTTTGAAAGACGGGCTATGTGGAGAGGGTTTTCCGAGATCGAGAGAGGTGAAATGACGGGTTTTGATGGAGATTTGAGTGAGAAAAGAGATTTTGAGATTTGAGGTGCGTGGGAGCGAAGGAGAGAACGAAGAAGATGAATAGGTTCCAAAAAGAAATGAGCCTTACGCGCGTCGAAACCTTTTAAAAAACCTCGTGTAATCGATTACATTGAGTGTGTAATCGATTACATGCATTCTGGTGGGTATGTAATCGATTACATTTTTTATGTAATCGATTACATGCTTTCTGGAACCTTGTAATCGATTACATAGTTGACGTAATCGATTACCTGAGTTCTCGAGTTGGTTGTAATCGATTACAAAGGGTGTGTAATCGATTACATGCGTGATGACAACATGTGTAATCGATTACAAAGACATTGTAATCGACACAAGACTTTTAACTCAGATTTTGCGTTCTCCAAACAAAGATATAATCAATTTTAATCCATCCAAATCAGTTTTAAAGCAACTTAAATCAAATCAAATCATCATTTAAACATATAATCAAATCATGTTATGATTCAATTCATATAATTGATTGAAATTACCATTTTTACCAAGAGTTTCAACAAATTTGTTGAGGATATTAGTTGCTTGGGAGTCTTGGTCACGAGGGAGCACCTGCAAAACAACTTAGGGAAGTCTCCGACGCTCAAGTTAGTATTGGATTCAAATATAACGAAAGAATTCAGAGATTATGCAGCAATTTGGCGTGATTATGCAGAAAAATACAAGATTATGCGCAGAAAGTTAATTTATGCAGAATGATCCAATATACCCAGCTCATTTCTAATGTAGAAAAATGCTTCTTTTGCTAGGGTTTGGTGAAAATATCACTAGTTGCTTAGTTGTTTCAACAAATTCAAGTATGCAATCACCCCTTTGAACATGATCTCTAATGAAATGATGTCTTATTTCAATATGCTTAGTTCTAGAATGCAAAATGGGATTTTTTGACAAGTTAATTGCACTAGTATTATCACATTTTATGGGAATGTGATCAAGCTCAAGACCATAGTCCAAGAGTTGTCAAGCTTTCATCCAAAGGACTTGAGCACAAAGAACTCCCACCGCAACATATTCACTTTCAAATGTGGGACAATGCCACACTATTTTGTTTCTTCACGTGCCAAGAAACTAGTGAGCTTCCAAGCAAGTGGCATATCCCACTAGTGCTCTTTTTTCGATCCATTTTGCATCCAAGAAAATCGAATCTGAGTACCCAATAAGACTACATGAGGCACCCTTAGGGTACCATAAACCCATTTGTGATGTGCCTATTAGATATTTCATTATTCTCTTAACAAAGACTTAGGTGCGATTCCTTAGGATTAGCTTGATATCTAGCACACATGCATACACTAAACATTATATCGTGCCTACTTGCAAAGTGAGATAAAGGAGTGAGCCAATCATACCTCTATATTTTGTAATTTCTACCGATTTACCTCCTTCATCCTTGTCCAAATAGCAAGAGGTGCCCATAGGAGTAGCCATATGCTTGGCATTGTCCATTCCAAACTTCTTGAGCAGCTCCTTGCAATACTTGGATTGGCTTATAAATGTTCCTTCTCTTGTTTGCTTGATTTGTAGACCAAGGAAGAAGTTGAGCTCACCCATCATGGACATCTCAAACTCACTTTGCATAATATTTGAAAATTCTTTACAAAGAGAGTTGTTAGTAGCTCCAAATATAATGTCATCAACATAGATTTGAACTAGAAGAATGTCATGCATTTTGTGTTTTATGAAAAGAGTAGTGTCTACTTTACCTCTAGAAAAGCCTTTTTCTAAAAGAAATTTGCTCAACCTTTCATACCAAGCTCTAGGAGCTTGTTTCAAGCCATACAAGGCCTTTTTCAATTTAAAAACATGGTTGGGCATTTCAAAGTCCTCAAAACCAGGAGGTTGTTCTACATACACCTCTTCTTGTATAAAACCATTTAAAAAGGCACTTTTGACATCCATTTGATAGAGTTTGAAATCCATGATGCAAGCATATGCAAGTAGCATTCTAATGGCCTCTAACCTAGCTACGGGAGCATAAGTTTCTTCATAGTCTATGCCTTCTTCTTGATTATATCCTTTAGCTACAAGCCTAGTTTTATTTCTTATTATTAGGCCCGTTTCATCGAGTTTGTTCCTAAAGACCCATTTGGTGTCAATTATTGGATGATCATTGGGCCTTGGAACTAATTCCCAAACTTGATTTCTCTCAAATTGGTTTAGTTCTTCTTGCATGGCCAAGATCCAATGCTCATCATTAATGGCCTCATTTATGTCTTTAGGTTCAACTTGAGAGACAAAGGCTAGATGATTACATGCATCTCTAAGTGAGTTTCGAGTGATTACCCCTTTTGATACATCACCTATCACCTTGTCGAGAGGATGATATCTTGAAGTCCTCCATTCCTTGGGTAGATCTAAGATTTCTGAATCTTCTTGCCATGTATGATCAAGGGTCTCTTTTCTTCCTTCTTGGGCTCTTTCTCTTGATTTTCCAAGTGCGTCTTTTCCAAGATTTCTGCAACATCATCAACAAGCTCCTTTCTCGACTCATTTGGGTTAGTTTCATCAAATGCAACATGTATGGACTCTTCTATGGTCATAGTTCGTTTATTATAGACTCTAAAGGCCTTGCTATGAATAGAATAACCAATGAATATTCCCTCATCAGATTTTGCATCAAACTTTCCCAAGTTATCTTTTCCATTATTCAACACAAAGCATTTACATCCAAAGACATGAAAATGTGACACATTAGGTTTCCTTCCTTTGTACAATTCATATGGGGTTTTCTTTAAAATTGGCCTTATTAGGGCTCTATTCATAACATAACAAGTGGTGTTAACCGCATCCGCCCAAAAGTACTTAGGAAGATTGGCCTCATTGAGCATAGTTCTTGCCATTTCTTCTAAAGATCGATTTTTCCTTTCTACAACACCATTTTGTTGTGGTGTTCTAGGGGAAAAAAAATTATGCTCAATGCCATGTTCATCACAAAAAGTTTCAAATTCATGATTTTCAAATTCACCACCATGATCACTTCTTATGGATGCAATACAAAAACCTTTTTCGTTTTGGATAACTTTGGCAAGTTTTCTAAATGATTGAAAATCATCATTTTTGTGAGCCAAGAATAATGTCCATGTAAACCTAGAAAAATCATCCACAATCACTAACGCATAGTAATTCCCACCAAAGCTCAGAGTTCTAGAGGGTCCAAAAAGATCCATGTGCAAAAGTTGTAAAGGTCTAGAAGTTGAAACTATGTTTTTAGCTTTGAAAGAGACCTTTACTTGTTTTGCCTTTTGACATGCATCACAAAGTTTGTCTTTTTCAAATTTGAGCTTTGGAAGACCAATTACTAGTTCTTTAGAGACCAATTTGTTTAAGTGATCCATGTGAATGTGAGCAATTCTTCTATGCCATAACCATGAATCATTTTCTCTACTCATAAAGCATTTAGCATCATTTGAGGAAATATCATCAAGACTAATCATATATATGTTATTGACCCTATGACCAACAAACTTAACTTGCTTATCATCATTTCCCTCAATTATACAACAAGAGGAATCAAATATAACTTTGTTGCCTTTATCACACAATTGACTAATACTAAGCAAATTATGTTTAAGTCCTTCAACAAGTAAAACATTATCAATAGATGATGAAGGGATCTTACCAACTTTGCCAATTCCAAGAATCTTCCTTTTGTTGTTGTCACCATATGTGACATGACCATGTTTCTTGTGTGTAAGGGAGGAGAACTTGGAGCCATCACCGGTCATGTGCTTGGAGCAACCACTATCAAGATACCAACTTGAGCTCTTGGTCTTCAAGCACACCTACAACACACATTCAAGATTTAACTTTTGGTACCCAAATTGTTTTGGGTCCTTGTGTGTTAGAATTAGGTATGGTGCCTTTAGGGACCCAAACCCTTTTGATTCCAACCTTAGTGTTTATGTTCTTTCTAACATTGCAAGTGGATGCACTATGCCCTTTCCTACCATAATGAAAACATTTAACAAAGGGGCTACTTGAAGTTTTTTGAGGAAACAAAGAAGTTCTTATAAGACTTTTGATGGTTGTTTGGATTAAATCCCAAACTGGCTCTTTAGAAAACACATTTTTGTCTCCCTAACAACACATTCAAGTTGTCTCTTCCAAAAGTGAATTTCGCAAGAGTGTTGTTCAAGTCTTCAATTTCTTTTTCAAAAGCTTTGCATGATAAACAAGGTAATGATATGGATGCATTATCATGTGAGGAACAAATCATGCATGATGAATTAGCATCTATGAGTCCTAAAGTCTCATTTTCAATTTTAAGTTCATTTATCTCCTTGGTTAAAGTAGAAACTTTCTTTGTCAATAGGGAGATTGTTTTATTGGAAGACAAAATCATTTTTGTGAGCCTCAAAGATTCATCATGCAATTCTTGAAAGGCATCTTGCAATTCATCATAAGAAGGTGGAGGTTCTAAGTTAGAAGAGGTTACCTCGGTGTCGCTTTCTCCACTTTCTTATCCTTGAGCCATGAGGCAAAGATGGGCTTCTTCATTTTCTGAATCGTCAGAAGAGCTTAAGTCATTGTCCTCCCAAGCTATATATGCTCTTCTTCCTTTCTTTTCCTTGGAGGGTCTTTTCTCAAACTTCTCCGCCTTCTTGAGATATATAGGACACTCCATTTTCATGTGCCCCGGTTTTCCGCATTCATAGCATTTTGGAGGAGTGGAGGATCCTTCTCCTTTGTGATATGCTTTCTTTTGAGGAAACGATGGTCTTCTTTGAAATCCCTTTTTCTTCAAGAATCTTCCGAATTTTCTCACAAGGAGACTAAGATTCTCCTCACTTAGCTCAATATTTTCACCATCCTCTTCACCATCTTCATCATCATATTCAAGTATGGAAGAGGTGGCCTTGAGTGCAATTCCCTTCTTCTTTTTGTCATGTTCTTCATTTTGATTGAGCCTATTTAGTTCCAGCTCATGCTCTTGAAGTTTTCCGAATAGGGTGGCTAGAGACATGGTTGATAAATCTCTTGATTCCGCAATCGCCGTTACCTTGGGTTGCCAATTCTTGCTTAGACATCTCAAGACTTTGTTAATAAGATCCTCATTAGGAAATGTCTTTCCCAATGAGTTGAGATGATTAACAATATGAGTAAATCTCTTTTGCATATCTTGAATACTCTCACCTTGATTCATTCTAAACAATTCATATTCATGAGTAAGAGTGTTTATTCGAGATCTTTTTACCTCACTAGTACCTTCATGAGTTACTTGTAGGGTATCCCACATTTCTTTTGCGGTCTTACAATTTGACACCCTAAAGAATTCATCATACCCCAAAGATGTGGTGATGATGTTCTTGGCTCTCAAATTATATTGAACCTTCTTTTTATCATCATCGGTCCAATCACTTCTAGGTGTATTAATTGTCACACCATCCTTAGTTTGTGTAGGGACAAAAGCACCATTTTCAATCAAGCGTCCCACACATCTAAGTCAATAGCTTCAATAAAAATTTTCATCCTTTCTTTCCAATAGGCATAACCATCCCCATTGAAATAAGGAGGTCTATTTATAGAAGAACCTTCATTTGAAAAACCATTTGAAGCCATCACTTCTCTTGAAGTGCTAAGCTCTTTATACAAGAGTCTAGCTCTGATACCACTTGTTACCAAGTGGCCTCAATACTCAAGAGGGAGGGTGAATTGAGTAGTTAAAAATAAGTTCACAAATCTTTCGCAAATCGTTTGACAATCAATTTTCGTTGAAGCTATTGAATGGTTAGAAATAATTAGATAGATGAGATAAATACTTTTACTTATAACCGTAATGTACCAAGAAGACAATATCCAAGCAAACCAATGAAACAAAGTGTACGTAAATAAACAGAGGAGGGTTTAGAGAAAACAAACACAAGTCGTTTATCCCGGTTCGATCACCACTCCACTTGTGATCTACGTCCAAATTCCCAAGCAACACCTTGAGATTTTCCACTATATCTTCAAGCTTCAATGAGTGCTTGAAAAACCACTACGACCTTGAGCACTCAACAATATGGGATACCTCACCCAAAAGCTTGAGCCTCTATTTTCCAAGGGATACCTCACCCTTACAATACTTGAGGGATACCTCACCCTCACTAATCAGAATGTATAAGATTGAAATAGAAGAAACTCTCTCTAGAGCAAGTGTTTACAAATTGAAGCTCTAATATGCTCTCAAAGATTTTTCACGTTTTTAATCAGAAAACAGAGCAAGAAATGAATTTAAGGATTGATTCACGTTTGGAAGTATTGATGATCAGTTTTTGGTTCAAGGTCAACCTTAAATAAAGACCCAACTTTGGTATTTATAAGTTTCTCAATAAATGGAGCCGTTGGAGGTAGTTGGGCATGCATTTAATGCATTTAATATAGCCGTTGACGCTGTCGGTTTCGTGTAATCGATTACACAGCTCAGATAATCGATTACATTGTTGTTCCAACGTTTTCTGAACTTTCTGGGCTCTGTGTAATCAATTACATTCTTGGTGTAATCGATTACATGGCTTCTGACTTGCTGTGTAATAGATTACAATATCCATGTAATCGATTACATGATTCGTCGAACGTGTTCTTTGAGTTTCTGGGTTTTGTGTAATCGATTACATTTCCCATGTAATCGATTACATGACTTCTGACTTTGTTTGTAATCGATTACAATATCCATGTAATCGATTACATTACTCGTCGAACGTGTTCTTTGCCTTTCTTTGCTTTGTGTAATCGATTACATATATTGTGTAATCGATTACATGACTTCGATTTTTGTTTGTAATCGATTACAATATCAATGTAATCGATTACATGACTTTCGTCGAACGTGTTCTTTGCCTTTCTGGCTTTGTGTAATCGATTACATATATTGTGTAATCGATTACATGGCCTTCTCGACTTTCTTGTAATCGATTACATTTCCAATGTAATCGATTACATGCTTTCTTCGTTTGATGTGTAATCGATTAAAAACATTATGTAATCGATTACATTGGCCTTTGAACACATTTTTCAAGTCCAATAACGCTTGTAAGTCATTCCAACACCTCAAGATACTTGATTAAACATAAATCCTTTTAAGAGTGTTAGATTTAAAGTTGAAACTCAAGTTTTAATGAAAGCCATGTTTAACTTTGAAATTTCCCATTTATTTTGAAATCACATATTGAAAAACCATTTGAGAAATCTTGAGAGCATTTAACATTAATATCCTAAGTCTAAATAAACCTTCTGTCTTCTTTCTTTGATCTTGATTTTTCCTTTTGCGCTTGATCTTCTCTTTTGCTTTTGTTATCATCAAAAATCTTTTGACATGCCTTAGAGACATAAGCATTCACATATAAAACTTTCATAGACATATCCAAATAAGTCATTTAACAATTATTAATAGATATGCTCTATGTAGGATGCAACAGAACACATTGCACAAAGGTCAAATCCAATATTAATTCATTTATAACTCATATAAAGCATTATTGGATATACTATATGATGAATGTTACATATATCATATTGCATGATTATTAAGTAAAATATAACTAAATAAGGTACATATCATGCATGATACAATATATCACATTAAGCACATTTATCAAGCATAAGCATCATTCTTTGTCTTGTATTTGTCATCATCAAAACTTATTATATAAAACCATTTGGGGCAAACTTATTCCCACATCTTTTTGTTCTTCGAGTAAGTCTAGGTTTAGAATAAGTTCTTTGTTTCTTTCCTTGGAAAAGTACTACTTTTGCCACAAGATATAGCCTCACATTCGTAAGTTAGTTTGAATGGAGTTTTTCTTGTGGTGGAATGAGGGGTGGTCTTGTATGCCCATAAGACATGATTGAGTTGCTTTGTCCAATTTCCTTTGGCATCATTTAACCTTTTCTTCAGACCTTGAAGGATCACCCTATTAGCGGCTTCCACCTATTCATTAGTCTACAGGTATTCTATAGAGGTGAAGTGTTGTTTAATGTGGAGATCAGACAACAGCTTGAGGAAGTTCTTATCTGTGAATATGGATTCTAGAATTCTAAACTAATTTATGATATTCTTGTACGTGAACTTTTGAACTTCGGTAGAGGTGATGGTTGAGAGTGGCTCAGCTTCGATCCACTACGTAAAGCAATCGATGGCCACTATGAGGTATTTAAGCTATCCGAGGGCTAGGGGGAATGGTCTGAGAATGTCCATCCCCTATCTGAAAAACATCCATAATATCGAAATGGTGGTGAGCTCTTCAGGTGGTGTAGAGTGGACGTCGATGGACCTTTGGCACTTGTCACACTTTTACACATACTCTATGGTGTCTAATGGTAATTATAAGTTGCAAACCCAAGTGCAGGTTGTTTCAAGTAATAAATTCTCAAGAGTCTAAGATCGATCCACAGGGAATTGATGAAGAAAAATTCTTTGAGGTAAGGAAAATATTTTTCCATAACAATAAAGGTAATAAAACTTAGTCATAAATAAAGGATTTACTTGGGTTAGGAGATCCACTCTTGGTAAGTAAATTAAGGACAAGATAATTCTTTTTATAACTCAATTAGAATCCACGCATAATGGAGGTTCCAATCGAAAAATACAACATTCAACATTCATTTAAGATTATATATGTAATTATATTATAGTTCCTTTAATTATCTATTAACACCACCACTTATAAATGAGCTCAAGCATTCATTGTTCCAATATCTTGTCTACAACAAATCAAGATCTTCACTTTACAAGAAAGGTTTCTAAAATTATTGGAAACAAAATACAATACATATAATGAGCACTTGATAATATATCATTTAAGCATAAGAAAGAAATTAATCTAACCTTATTTCATTACCAAGAGTTTCACCCTTTCACCCAAGTAAAATAAAAATTAGTTACTCATAGACAAGAGGAAAGAAAGAGAGAAGAAGAAGAAGATGGACATAACTTCTATTTAGAACAAAAGAAAACTACCACGAAGGAAACAATTAATACACAAGCATGATATTGATCTCTAAGCTAACCCCCTCAAATGATCAGTCATTGCTTCCTTTTATAGAGCTTGAGGAGTACAAAATGACAATGGAGTTGTTTGATGATGAGTACAAAATGCCAAAGGAGTTATTTGATGATGATGAATGAGTGAAAAATTATAGAGATTCTTGTCTCCAAAATCATTCAATACTGAACTCATAGCATGCATCAGAATCTCATCAAGTGGTCTTCATAAAAGTTGTAGGATTTTGTCTTAACTTTCCAATGCCGCCAGTTTTAGCCCAAAAACATTCCTACAGCTCGAGATATGGCCTAATCACTGCACACTGCTCAGGCCTAGCGACAACTCTTCTATTCTGACTTCCAAGCCCAATATGACCTCCAAGCCATCCGAACGGACTCTTGTGTTCTTCATGAAAATTGTAGATATAAGTCTTAACTTTTGAATGGCACTAGTTTAGGGTTAATTTAACTCATATATCTCAAGATATGGTCGAATGAGTGCACAGAGGTCAAGCTCCCAGGATCAGCACTCTAGATCTTGCTTCAACTCCAATTTAAATTATCCAATCATGTGATTGAGATCTTGAGGTCTCATAAAAGTTGTAGAGAATTTTCTTAGATTTCTAACAAGACTAGAATCACATCAATTAGATATTTGTAACTCAAATTATAGCTAGTTTATTAAAAAATGCAGTCACCCAAATTAAGGACAATTCAAGCAATAATTTCTTCAATGATCCAATTGAGCTAAATTTCATAAAATGTGATAAAATCAACTTAATTAAGCCAAATTGAACCTTAAGAAGCCAAGTGAGAGGATTATAAAATGAATAAATTATATTACTATTAGTGTCTACTATCGTAGTTAGCTAGGAGTAACCCGTTCTGAGGGCCTTCTGAGCCAATGACTTTCGACCAAGATGATGGTCACAACTCCTTTCGTGGATCTCAGCTAAGGCATAAGAGGCTTTCTTGGGTGCGAGGCACTTAAGAAAAGTAGTATAAAAACCTTTGTGGTATAGTTAGTCATTTACAAAGTATACCAGGTTGAGGTCTAATTTATCTTTGTTGCTTGTTTTGGGTCTGCTAATAGGATCCTATCACAAAGGTAAATGGCAATAGGTTTAATCTAGTTATCATTTTCATCAATAGCCTTAACCATCTTAGACTTGGAAATGGTGTAGGCTACAAGGGTTTATTGGATCACAAACCTATTATTTCTTGGTGCTTTCGTACTCGCCAATTTAGAAAGGATGTTGACCCTGGAGTTGTGCTCTCTGGGGATGTGTTCTATCTTGGCCTGGGTGAAACTGTTAAGGAGTTTCTTCACCTTGACAAAGCACTTCTGAAGTAAAGGTTCCTTGTCTTGATAGTCACTAAGGACATAGGCAATCATCAACTAGGAATCGCTGTACAGTTTGATCTCAGATGCTTTAAGGTCCTTTGCCATGGTAAATCTAGCAATATGTTGTGAAATCGACAAGTGCACTGAATCGTAAAAGTAATAAAAAGTGAGTAAGAGTATTGTCCCACGAGGATTAAATTATTAATTATTAAATTTACTGAAAGTGACACTATTTAAGCTAATAAAGGAAGAGAATTATTGTAAATTCAATTAAAAAGAAATATAAGTAAACAAAACAATAAATCAAAGGGGTGAAAAATAATGGTATTAAAGCGTTAGGGTTTATACTTCACTTGAACTCTTTAAATGCATATTCAAATATTAGTTTAACTATATTCTATTTCAATGATTTGTGGTCAATTTCTAAAATTAATTAATACCCAATCCCTTGGTATATTAATCCTCTTACACTGTTTGGAATTAATCAATCTCTTAGTCTAACCCCAAATAGAAAGGTTTTATTAAGAATGAGGGAATTAAAAGAAAGACCATAGAACCCACAATGTCTTTTCCTAGCGATTGTAGAAATTTTGGTGTTTATCACGTGTTTTAGGTTTATGCAAATTTTCTCAAATCATACATTAACCCAAAAGATCATTTCCAAATTGATCAGGTTTAGAAAAACATTAAGAATGAAGATAAACACGTAAATCATGAAGTAGAAACATAAATTAAACCCATAAAAGAAGTTACATCATCAAAGTTCAAGATTCATCATCCCCCTAACAAAGGAAAATTAGTTACACATGGATGAAGAATGAAAAAGAGATAAGGATTTGACAAACTCCATAGAAGATAAGTGGAAATGATGAAGAAAATCTCTAATCTTCAAGCCTAATTATGCCTACACCACATTAGGGTTTATGCCTCTTGACGGTTGCTGCGTTCTGCTCAAGTGTGTTAGAGTTTGGCGTAACTTTTCTATTCAAAAAGAATTCAGGGTGTTTTGTTACACATTCAGCACTTAAGCGCTCAGTTTCCAGCACTCAAGTGCTGGATTTCTGAAATCACGGTGTGGTATTCACAACTAGCGCTCAAATGCTAATTGTCCAGCGCTCAGGCACTGGCTCATGGTGTGGTACAAGCTCAGATAGGTTTATAAAACAACAATTGCACATCAAACCCACATCCATAAGGTTGTTCTTCATCTCTCTCTCCACTAATGTAAACAACACATAACTAATGATCAAAAAGGACTTTACAAAACTTGTAATGTAAGGCCAAGGGTAAAGGTTAAGAAAAAAGTGGTATGATAATGAAAACAAAAGTTGAGATATAAAATCATACAAATTTCATAATCCAAGTCTCAAAATACTGAACAAGTGCAAACGGAGCATAAGAAACAACACAACATTCATTTTTTTGGTTCTTTTCATTTTCAACAATCTCCACCCCTAAACTTATTTCTTCGCAATACATTGGGTGGACTTCCTCTTTTTTTTAGCTCCTGAAATACTTTATGCACAAAAATAATGAAAGCTTGAATAATAAAATAATACAAGATATGCACTCAACAAAGGTTATGTAAGAGAGAAATTTTTTTTACATATGGGTATGGGAAAGGTTAATGTGGGTAAATAAAAGAAATAAAAGCCAAACAATAACAAGCCTGCAAAAGGGAACTAGTGATCTACTTGTTGGTGTATGTCCTAGAGGCTAATATATTTTCTGTATTTACATATATTCTATTATGCTATTTTATATATGAGGCATTTCATTTATTGTGTTCTTTTTGATAAACATAATAAAGTCCTTAGAATAGTAAGTTTGATGCCATAGGACATCAAGTGGATGACTTGATCGTAAGATCCTTTTGGTTACAACACTATTCTTAAATGTCCCTAGTCAAGTATTATTGTTAATTAGGACAACAATAATACATTGAGACTAGTATGTGCAGAGACTGATGACCACATCTCACGGGTCATGAATATGAGATATCAAGTCTTCACATGGGTACATATTAGAGTAATGATGTACTAGACTGACCCACCATGAGCACGCTACATGGATCGTTACGTGAGTGTCATAAGCGATTTTTATAGTGACAATAGTGTTTGTGGTCCTTTGACCTGAAATCACTACGATTCCTACATGAGGAGTTGTGTGTTTTAATGCCATCAAATGTCATTTGTAACAAGGTGATTATAAAGTTGGTTATTGGATATACCGCAAATCATGCAGAGGGATGTGAGTGACCTAGATGGGATTTGTCACTCCTACATAACAGGAGCGATATCTTCGGGCCCCCTGATTGAGTGAGACTGCGAAATGCATGGCCATGCTCAAATGAGTCAATATAAGATATTGATCTCATTTGTTATTACAAAGTCTACTCGAGTATCAGGAAATGAATGATTGGACTATACAAGGGTGACGCATTCCATGCCTTGTGTTCAATCTAGATATCTTGACAAAGGGACTAAACGACACAGAAACATTGGTCACGAAAAGGTTATGTCAAATCACTGACATTCTTATTACTTGGGTAGCAAGTGATGTGTTGCTAGATACCGCATCGCTTGTAATATTAAAATGAGATTTTAATATTACGCCAACGTAATAAGAACCTGCAGGTCACACACATAGAGCGGAGACTAAAATTAGAGCAATGGATCCAAGTTGGACTCGAATTTAAATATGGGCCGGACTCATAACATGATGGGTCTAGGGTTGCCTGCACTTACCTTCTGTTGCTCTCACACTCACTTAAGGCGATCCTATTATAAATAGTCTTGCTAAGGGGCTGCTAAGGTACATAATTCTGAACCCTAGCCGCACCTACAGAAAAGTGAGTGAGTGAGCGACAGGTTTCTTCTCTTCTCTTTACAGCTAGCACTGTGTGAGAGACGTGAGGCTTCTCTTTGCGGATGTTGGACGTTTGTGAGTCTATTCGCGTGGATACCGTAGAGACATCATTTCTATTACGGTGTTAGTGATTCACGCTTCAAGAGGTAAATCATTTAAAAACTCAGATTATGGCTTTTTCGCATGGATCCTCGGTGGGAATCCCTGTTTTTCACTGCGTGTTGTATCCGTAAAATTCCCAACACTACTATTTTCATAGGTTGGCTTGAATGGCTCAAACAGTCCAAAGAAGACCCTTATCATTTTCTTAATCATGCATTGCCTAGGTTTTCACCTCAAGAGAGAATTAAATAACTTCTAGATATAAATCATCCACACATATACAATCCTATAAACTTTCTCTAAGCTTGACATGCATTTAAATTCCAAGGTCTATCAAACATAAAAATGGGAAGAACATTTATACACAATCGAAACAATAGAGATAAATGCAACTCATAGATTCTCATATGCTATCTCAAGAAAATAAATCAATCCATAATTCAAACACTCATTGGATATTCAATTCAACACACTGGCATGCATAGTTTCAACATAATAAGGTGATGGAAACAAAATAAAATAATAAATAAATACAAAAATTAAAAGCTAAAGGAAAGAGAAGAAAAATCTTTTTTGTGGCCGACAACAATATACATCCCCCTACAAAGGCTCGAACTCGGAGAGGCACTTAAGCCGACTCAACAGTAGCTAACTACAAAAGAAAAAAAAAATAGAAACATGATAATCATTAAAATAAAGAATCACAAATTAATAACAAAAAATAAAAGATAAAAGAGTTAAGAAAAAGAGAGAAATTTTGGGTTGCCTCCCAAAAAGTACTTGTTTAACATCATTAGCTCGACGTTACCTTTTCAACTCATTAAGGTGGTTTGAATCAAGATAAATAAGATGATGCCTTTCTTTTGTTAGATCTTTACCTCCATACTCGGTCACTGGTCTTGGAATCCTCTCCAAAGGTATTTTGAACTTGATTTGAACCTAATTGTTCTGAATACACCTTAGCATGTGAAATATCATCAAGCCATGGAGGTCTCAATTTTTCAACAGATGAGGGATTTTCTTGCAGTAAACCATGGAGAATGAGATGACCTTTCTCTGTCTCATCAGTCTTAGAAATGGGAGAGTTATCATTAATCAATGGTGGAAAACTCTTACCAGTCAATTCTTATTGAAGCTTATCTTTAATACAAATAATGGGAGCATAAATATCTGATGTTGGTGAAGACTTATCAAAGACATTAATAGTCACTTGATATTCATCCACCCTCAAAATCAGTTCACCCCTAGGTACATCAATTATAGCTTCTGAAGTTGCCAGAAACGGTCTTCCAAAAATCAATGGAATATGGTGATCTTCATCCATGTCTACAATGAAGAAGTCCTTGGGAAAAATGAATTTATCCACCTTTACAAGCACATCTTTGACTACACCCCAAGGATATACATGTGATCTATCAGCGAGTTGCAGCATAATGAAAGTGGGTTTTGGATCCTTAAAGTCTAATTTTTCATAGATAGACAGTGGCATCAAGTTAATGCTGACTCCTAAATCATAAAGTGTTTTTCCTAAAAATTGCGAACCAATCTCACAAGGAATGGTGAAACTACCAGGATCCTTGAGCTTTGGTGGTAACTTCTTTTTTAAAATAGCACTGCACTCTTCAGTAATTGCCATGGTGACGCCGTCTTCAAGCTTCCTCTTTCTAGATAAGAGCTCTTTCATAAACTTAACATATGATGACATTTGTTCAAGAGCTTTAGCAAAGGGCATGTTTATTTACAATTTCTTGAAGACGTCTAAGAATTTCAAAAACTGTCTATCTTGCTTCTCTTGAGTTTCTTTCTTCAATCTTTGAGGGAATGGAAGCCTAGCATACAATGAGAGGTCTAATGGTTTACCCAAAACTGAGTCCTTCTTCTTTCTTCGTACTCTCGGTTGTTCCTCTTTCTGTTTGTTCTCCTCAACTTCTTATTCTCGAGCATCTTTTTCTTGATCAGGTATTGGAAGATCAATTCTTTCCTTGGCAAAATCTTCCTTCAGCTGAGGGCTAGCAACTCTTCCACTTCTTAAGGAAATTGCCAGACATTGCTCCTTTGAATTAATTACTGTATTACACAGTAAGGTGCCTGGAGGTCTCTTGGAGAGCTATTTTGCTATTTGACCAACTTAATTCTCTAAAATCTAAATAGCTGCTCCTTGATTATGAAAATCAGCCCTTGTTTCCTCCATAAAAGTGGAGGTCTGTTGCATAAATGTAGAAGTTTACTGCACAAAAGTAGATGTCTATTGCGAAAGCTTTTCAAGTGCAATCTAAAATGGAGACTATTGCTCGGGTTGAGTATTCAGTGGTATGGCTTGATTCTTCCAAGAGAAATTTGGATGATTCCTCCAACCTGAATTATATGTATTAGAATAAAGATTACCTTGTTGTCTTGAAGGATTTTCCATTTAGTTGACCTGCTCTAGAGCAATCACACTTGAGTTTCCTGCCTCACATTGACCATTAACATGGTTGCCTCTATAGAAATTACAAGTTAAGGCTTTGTGATTGACTAAATTGACCTGTATACCATCAACTTGCCTGGTGAAGTTGACGATGTATTACAGAATCATCTTATTCTATGCAAGTAAAACTTCAATTGTGCTATCTTCCATAACTCCCTATTTAACAGTAGATCTTCTACTAGGAAATTGGTATTCGTTGGTAGCCGTAATCTCAAACAATTCCTGTGCCTCTTCAAGAGTCTTAGTGTTTAAAGACTCACCTGCATATGCATCCACCATAGTTCTGGTAGTAAGATCCAAACCATTATAAAATATCTGCACCTACTGCCAAACTTCAAAAGCGTGGTGTGGGCATTTTCTCAATAACTCTTTAAATCTCTCCTAAGCTTTGTATAGAGATTCCCCTTGATTTTGAGTGAAACATGCAATCTCACTCTTAATCTTGACGAACATAGAGGGAGGAAATATCGGATAAGGAATTTACTCACCAACTAATCCCACATAATGATGCTTCTCTGAGGCTGGGCTTGTAGCCAACTCTTGGCTTTATATCTCAAAGAGAATGGAAAAAGTCGTAACTGTATGGCATCATCACTAACTCCATTATATTTGATAGGATCACAGAGTTGCAGGAAGTTAGCAATATGCAAGTTGGGATCTTCTGCTTGACCTTTCCTAAACTGATTCTGCTGCACCACCTGTAAAAGAGCTGGTTTAATCTCAAAATTATTGGCCTAAATAGTAGGATGCACAATACTGGTAGAAACATTCTCAGCAGATGGAGTTGCATAATCAGCTATAGTGCGTCTTCTCTATACAATAGCTTCAACCATTTTCTCTTCTTCAATTTTTTTTTTCTTTCTCTAGCTGCTTTCCTATTTACTCTTCCTGTTCTTATTATCTCTGAATCAAAAAGTAATTCTTCTGACTCCAAAGAACATTGGATAAACACACAAATAAGCAAATCAGAGTGAAGTAAAGAAAATAAATAAAAAATAAAAATAAAAATAAAATAAAATGACTAATAAAAATAAACAAAGAAAACAAAAATAAAAAGAAATAAATTAAAAATAAAATTAAAAAGAAAAATAGTCATCTATAAATAAAAGAAAATATAAAGAAAATTGAAATTGAAATTAAAAAAATAAACAATTAAAAATAAAATAAAACAAAAATAAATAAATGCTTAAATTAGTATCTTTTCAAACTACTATTTAATATTAATAATAATAATCTCCCGACAATGAACAATGCCAAAAACTTGTTGTGAAATCGGCAAGTGTACCAAATTGTAAAAGTAATAAAAAGCGAGTAAGAGTATCATTCCACGAGAATTAAATTATTAATTACTAAATTTACTAAAAGTGACACTATTTAAGCTAACAAAGGAAGAGAATTATTACAGATTCAATTAAAAAAAATATAAGTAAACAAAATAATAAATCAAATGGGTGAAAAACAATGGTATTAAAGTGTTAGGGTTTAGATTTCACTTGAACTCTTTAAATACACATTCAAATATTAGTTTAACTATATTCTATTTCAATGATTTATAGTCAATTCCTAAAATTAATTAATACTCAATCCCTTAGTATAATAATCCTCTTACATTATTTGGAATTAACTAATCCCTTAGTCTAACCCCAAATAAAAAGGCTTTATCAAGAATGAGGGAATTAAAAGATAGACCACATAACCCGCAACGTCTATACCTAGCGATTGCAGAATTTATAGTGTTTATCACGTGTTCTAGGTTCAATCAAATTTTCTTTAATCATACATCAACCCAAAAGATCATTCTCAAATTGATCAAGTTTAGAAAAACATTAAGAACAAAGATAAAGTAAATCATGAAATAGAAACATAAATTAAACTCATAAAAGAAGTTACATCATCAAAGTTCAAGATCTATCATCTCTCTAACAAAGGAAAATTAGTTACACATTGATGAAGAATAAAAAAAAGATAAGGATTTGACAAACTCCATAGAAGATAAATGGAAAAGATGAAGAAAATCCCTAATCCTCAAGCCTAATTATACCTATACCACATTAGGGTTTGTGTCTCTTGACGACTGCTGCGTTCTATTCAAGTATGTTAGAGTTTGGCGTAACTTTTCTATTTAAAAAGAATTCAGCTTGTTCTGTTACACATTCAGCGCTCAGTTTCTAGCACTCAGGCATTGGACTTCTGAAATCACAGTGAGGTATTCACAACCAGTGCTCAAATGCTGATTGTCTAGCACTCAGGCATTGGCTCACTTAAGTGGAACTCTCCAGCGCGCGTTTGCGTGCTCAAGCAGTGGATACTAGCGCTCAAGTGCTGGTGTTTGGATGAAATTCTTTCTTTTCTTCCTTGTTCAAACATCCAATCTTCTCCATGTGTAATTACCTAACAAAAACACATAAAAGCACATAATAAGAATAAAATTTAAATAATAAAAACATAACAAGACTTGAGAACAAAACTAAATAAAAAAGATTAAAAAAGATAATGAAAACCTAAGATTTTAAACTGTAAAAATATGAATTTTTGTAAGTTAATCACTCCCCCAAACTTAAGTTTTTGCTTGTCCTTGAGTAAAAAGAAAAACAAAAATAACACAAAAAGACTAAACAAATAAAAACTCAAAATACAAAGACTCAAAACATAGTAATACCGGATATTGAAAATCATTCATATCCTCAGAAATCGCTTCACAATCTAATCTCAAAGTGTCATACATGAACAATCCATTTATCACATTATCTCTCACATGCAACTCTTATGCAAAAATAACTTCCCAAAAATATGAATGAAAGACCCAATATCCTCATAAAGTACAAGCTCAGATAGGTTTATAAAACAACAAATGCACATCAAACCCACATCCATAAGGTTGTTCTTCATCTCTCTTTCCACTAATGTAAACAACACATAACCAAGGATCAAAAAGGACTTTACAAAACTTGTAATATAAGGCCAAGGGTAAAGGTTAAGAAAGAAGTGGTATGATAATTGTTCTGAAGTGGATTCAGAGGATACTTGAGATTAGTATGTGAGTGGTGGATTCCTCCTTTAACAGCAGTGATCAAGCGTGTTGAGTCTGGGGGTGGGTACCTGCAAAGGGACTCCAAAGCTCAAGTTAGGCTGTGTACAAGTAGGGAAAATATATTGAGTAATTTACTAATACCTGTTTGAGGATACTTAGCCTTGTATTTATAGAGCGTACATAGAGTCCTTGTGTGATCTGTATCGAATACAAGTATTTAGGATTAGTATCCTGAGAAGGATTACTTTCATTCTGTAACTGGGATCGATCCCTATAAGTTAGGAATTCTCAATACAAGGACTGCTTATCAATCTGAGACTATTATGGGTCCTATAATATCGTAAGTAGATGATTGGCAGTTGCTGATATTTAGGAATATATCTTCTACTCACATCTAGAAATCTTGATATCATGGCCAGATGTCATTCAACACGTAGGGCTCCGAGATCCGGACTACACTCAAGTTCTTAAACACGTCATCTAAGGTGGAGTCCGGTTACACTTATGTCGGGTCGGGTTGATTCGACTTGCTGGTTCCCAGATCACGGTCCAGAATAGTTATCCCCAGCTTGGCACTTGGAAGAATAGCCAAGTGTCAAGTTATAATTGGATCGTCTTGAGATAAGATCATTGTGGGACCTCGGTAAGTTAAACCCCAGACCCCGGATGGCCTGTGTATGGCACTGATAATCATGATAGGCCATTACATCATGGAGATTCTCTGCCCCTTAAGCATTAATTGTTGGGATTTTCTTATACGATTTCCACGCCTATTCCAAATATAACAGCCTATGATTCCATAGGGAGTTGTTACTTTGACTTTATTGGGAATTAAATACCCTTTAAAGAGGATGTCTGTTTCATACTGTTTTCTAACTGCCCGATACTCTGCAACATATCAGAAACTTAGAAGCATTAAACGTGGATGTCATCATATGATCAGACTGCCTTTCACGAGGCCAATCCGGGTGCTTCATTTTCTCCATAAATTGGGAATGTGTGCACTAAGTTGGTATCGCTTTTATTTCATTTGGTAGCCTTGTTCAAAAATGTTTCTCTCTGAGAGAGTGATTTTCCCTTCATCATTTGCACTAATATGGAGAGTTTTACCCCCTGTAAGGGTTAGTCTCCTAATCCTTTCGAAATTTATGAAAATAATTGACTCCTATTAGATAGTTTCCTTGCCTCAAAGGAGCCTTTCTTTCTTAGCATAGAGTAGAGTAACTATGCATTTAGGGAGGCAGAAGCTTTTCTATCCTGGCGTACATGGGGGTGTTTGATCCAACGTGTTGTTAGGATGGAATAATGCTTCCGCCCTCCATCACATGGGGACTCAACGGAGCACATCGTTCCTTCCTCCACATTCTTCCTGGGTCATTTGGAGGCACCTGGCCAGTCTTCTTCATAGTATGACTGGATATGCAGTAATGTCGGGCCACAGGGAAGGAAAACCCTCTTGGAGCGACCTGGGATGACTTCATTTCCTAGACCTACTCTGATGAGATGATCGGGGTCTGTCTTTATTATCACAGTGAAGGAGGTAGGGAATAAGAAATTGGTGTGGCTTCAGTCCGTTTTGGGGAAAAGAATGGAGGAATTGTGGATTTGACTCTGAATATGGCAGCACGACGAGGTGCTCCTGCCATGACATCCCGTCCTAAAGTTCTCTTACAGACGTATCAGATCCTTCCTCAGAGAGATGGGGTTCTTGCTCCATTTCATTCCTGGGGTCTTCCTCAGAGACTGATGCTCTTTCGTTATACATTCCATGTTTCAATATTTTCTTTTTCCTCTCTTGTAGATGTAAGATGATGTATGGAATGAGAAGTGATTAATAAAAACTTAGCAGATTATGAACTTCATCCGATATCCACTTTCTTTTGTTTCTTCTTTCCATCGTATTTTACTTTCTTGCTCTCCGCCTCACGTGGCTTGTGGTAAGCCCAACGCTTACCTTATGGCTGTGTCAGTATGACGAAATAATGAGTTATATATCTGACCTCATGGGTCCGTTTTAAAGTTTACAAACTTGGCTCCCTGAGGGGGCGATTCCGTTTCCCGAGATGTAACTGCCTTTTCGATTGCCATGACAGCTGCAAAAGGCACGTGACGCGTATTAATAGGGTAGACGTGTCTTGTGTTTTGTGCGCCATAATGGACGTGTTTTGAAACTAAAGCAGTCTTGACGATTGTACCCATAAACCATCCTATCTCTTTAATTGGGGTTTAAAGATATCTTCTTTTACTATTTCTGAGCATCAGTAATCTTCTGTGAGACTGTTCATCGACCCGCTCTATGAACAAGGTGGTACGATTCTAGGTAGCTTGCAGTGATTCACTTGCTTCCCCAACGAATATTGGGCTCCTATTTTTGTGCATTTTAAAGGTACGCCCTTTATCACGTTCCTGCTTGTGTGTACTTCTTTTACCCCCTGAGAGACATCCACCTCACCGTCGGAAAGGCGGTCGAGGAAGTCCGAGAAAGGTTTCTGCCCCCTTGGACTTCGAGGCTATGATTCAAGGGCTTGGAGATGAATGCAAAACCAAATCGGGTCCACTCATTTCTTCCTATTGTCTGAATCAATAGGAACCCTTGATTTAGATATTAGCTTGCAGTCTCATTGGATATTTTTCAGGAAAGAGTAGCAATGGCAAGGAAGAGAGTAGTAAGGTAGCCGAGGACAAACGAAGAAAAGCCTCTGGTTCTTGCCCCGATGAGGCCCACTTACCCCTGGGTGACCAATGATGTTTGGAACCACACTTCCACATGCGCCTCAGAAGAGAGACTCAGAGAGCTTTTAGGCTATCTGGAGTTGACAGAAAGGGGTTTAAGGGACCGAGATTTCCAAGTGTTATATCCAAAACAGGATGACCGAGTGTGTATGCAACGGGAAGAGGGTCCAGACTTCATGTTCTTATATGAGAACCTTTTCCTAGATCACAGTCTCCGTCTCCCGTTCACAGATTTCCAAACATCGGTTCTTTGGACGCTACAAGCTGCCCCAACCTAAATTCAGCCAAACGGTTAGGGTAATATTTTAGCCTTTGAGAGGCTCTGTAGGGTAGTTAGCCTCCAGTGCTCTGAGAGAGCTTTTTTCTACTTTTTTACGCGGTGGAGTATTTAAGGGGGAGGGGCCTTGCAGCAGTCCTAGATGTCCGTCAAGTCAAGGTCTGGGAGGAAAGTGTCTGAAATCTTCCAAGACAATTATAAAGAATGGAAGTATAAGTTCTTCAAGTTACTATTGCCAAAGGTGTCCGCCCCTTCTACTTAAAGGATAACGGGGAACCAAAATTTTGTTTGTACTGGAACCGGTATGCCTGGGACGTCCCCATCGAATCCATTGAAAATGAGAAGAAAGATCTTGATGAAGGGGATACTGAATGTGTTGAGTTTCTGACTGAGTGGGGCTCGAAAGTTAACCCCATTAAATGTAGAGATATTCTGAACATCACTAATGACGAGTATCTCTGGGCCATTCTTGGTAGTGAACTATGTATTTCTATGTTGCCTTTGGTCTGCGTGTAATTTTTATAACATTGAGCAATTCGTAACCTGCTAGCTTCTAACATTTCATTTCTTCCCTTTGCAGACAATATGGCCGCCAACAAGAAAGTTGGGGATTCGATTAAGGTACTCCAAGCTTTCAAAGCTAGGAGGAACCAAGCTGGAACCTCTCGCAGCCAACCCGCCACTGGCCGACCCTTAGTAATACAAGAACCAACGACTGAGGTTGCAGCTCAAACCCAACAAGGGAAGAAGAGGAAGGCTGTGGAAGGTGCCTCGGTAGGGGGGCAAGGCAAAATAAAAGCTGTGGAAGGAAACTCTGGCCAGAGGTTGAATCCTTTTCCCCTCATCACCGGGGATAGGATCCCCTCTGAGTTTATTAATGAAATTCTCTTAAATGATGATATTGTGAAGCTCATCATTCGGTGCAAAATTCCCGAGGCCCTGTCTTTGTTTCAAACTTCAGCTCTCTGCACTGCCGCTGAAGCCCGGCTTCTTGAGAGATCAGTAGCCGAATTTGAAAAGAGAGTTGAGAATGAGCTGAAAGTGGCTGAAGCCGAGGGAAAACGACGACTGGAGGAGGTTCGGAAGGGCAAGGAGGAGTTGGAATCGAAGTTTGTTGAGGTTGAGAAGGAGCTTGCCAATTCTCGAGCTCTACTTGTCGCTGAAAGGAAGCAATGCACTGAACTTCAAGATAGGGTAGCAATGCTGGAAAAAGAGAGTGATGACTTTCTGGCCAATGGCAATAACATAGGCATTGACTAGTTTAACAATGCAATTGCCTAGGTCCAGCATTTCAATCCTGAGGTAGAGCTAGCTTTAGAGGAGGTTAGCCCAACCAAGATTTTTCAGGACGGGAATCTGGTTATCGTGGGGGTGGCGAGTGACCCAGATGTTCCTACCCGTGCTGAAAATGCCATTGTGACAGATTTGACTGAAGAGGACCGGGGGGAGAGTCAGCAAAGAGCAGAGGGAAGTGGGATTGAACTATAACTTGGTGCTGCCCTCTTTTTCTTTGACAATTTAATTGGTCCCTGCGTGGGATTTTTTAAGAACAATTGCTCTGGTTTTTGGAGTTTTTAATTTATTTTATTTCTGCTATGAATCTTCATTTTGTTTTGCATGCCAGCTGATTACGTTGGGTCCAACGCCCTTTATTTTATGCTTTAGGCAGTTTGTAGGTGTTAGAACTTGTGGTTCGGGGTCCAACGTCCTTTGTGGACTTGTGGTGTCCCTGAGATACTTGGATTTTATGATAGAGACTTTGCCTGGGGTTCTAAGTCTTTCATAGACTTGGGAATCCTTTTACGAATTATTGGATAAGAACCATGTCTGGGATTGCTTGCCAATTCACCTGGCTTTGCAAGTCCCTTTTAACTTTGGTGTATAGCCTTGTCTGGGGTCCATCACCAATCATTGAGGTGTTCCGGAACCCGCTTGACTTTAGCATAAGTGAATCTTGGTTTTGGGATCCATCACCAATCATTGAGGTGTTTCGGAGCCCGCTCGACCTTAGCATTATTGGTCCTTACCAGGGTCTTTAGTGCACATGGTTTAGTGTGAGAATTTTCCCAAGACTTGGGATTTTTCTACTACACAACCTTTTAGCGTAAGACGCTCTCGGGGGGACTGTGTTAATTTACTAGTATAGGACATCCTTTGAGTGAAGTAAAATGCCACTTTGCTTTATTAATTAAAATGAGGATTAAGGTCCTCACAAAGTATTGCTATGTATGTTAAGTGTGAAGTAGATTGAGACTAGGCCTTAAGAGGCACTTTAGCTATTGTACTTTTAGAGTTTATCTGCATTCTAGAAGTTCTTCACTAGCTTGCCTGTTAATGTCTCGATGGTGCAAGCTCCTTTACCGGTGCTAGCTACGATACAGTAGGGGCCTTCCCACTTTGGGGCCAACTTCCCCTGGGAGGAGTTTTTCCCTCTAACGTCAGCTTGGCGGAGTACAAGGTCACCGAGTTGGAAACTTCTGGGGATAACCTTGAGGTTGTAGTGTGCAGTCGTCCTCTATTTTATGGCGGCATCGCGTATATGAGCGATGCATCTCCTTTCTTCCAGGAGATCTAAATCTTCTTTGATCAGGCTGGGGTTATGATCTGCTGAGAAATGTTGGAGGCACCAACTGGGCTCTCCTATTTCTACCGGAATCATCGCCTCACACCCGTAAGTGAGCCTGAAGGGAGTTTCGCCAGTGGTAGAGTAAGGCGTAGTTCGGTAGGCCCAGAGGATGTGGTCTAGCTATTCGGTCCAATTCTTTTTAGCCTTATCCAGTTTTCTCTTAATGCCACAGACAATAACCCAGTTTGCGGCTTCTGCTTGCCCATTTGTTTGGGGGTTCTCAACTGTTCTACAACGGTGTTTAATTTTCAACCTAGAGAGTAGTTCTTCGAACCCCTTATCTTTAAATTGTGTCCCGTTGTCTGTTACGATGGACTCTGGGATTCTAAACTTGGTAATGATGTGGCGCCAAGTGAACTTCTGGATTTTAGCCGAGCCGATGGTGACTAATAGTTCGACTTCTATCCATTTAGTAAAGTAGTCCACAACTACCACTAAGAATTTCAGTTGCCCGGGAGCTTGGGGGAAGGGACCTAAGATATCCATACCCCACCTGTAGAATGGCCAGGGTACGGATATCGTGGACAGTTCCTCCGGTGGAGCATGGTAGTGATTTGAGTGACGTTGGCATTAGTCATAGACTTGAACGTGAGCCATTGCGTCTGCCTCCTTGGTGGGCCAGTAGTAATCGACCCTGAATGCTTTCAGTGCTAGGGCCTTGCCTCCCAAGTGGTGTCCACAACTCCCTTCATGGACCTCTGCTAAGACATACTCTGCTTCTTTGGGGGTTAGGCATTTGAGAAGGGGTGAGGAGAATCCTCATCGGTATAATCGACCGTCGTAGATGGTATATCGGACTACGATCTTTATTAACTTGGTAGCTTCTTTTGGGTCCGTAGGCCGGATACCGAATTGTAGGTAGTTAAAAATAGGAGTGATCCATGTGGATTCTGAGTCCTCAATCTGGGAAATTGAGACCGTCATAATTGATGATTGGACTAGGGTTTCTTGGACCACGGATCGGTTGTTCCCCAAGCTCTTTGTACTGGCCAACTTAGATAGGAGGTCGGTTCTTGAGTTTCATTCCCGGGGGATATGTTCCACCTTTACTGTTTTGAATTCTTTTAGGAATCCTTGCACCTTGGCCAGGTATTTCTACAAGAGGGGCTCTTTAGCTTGGTAGTCGCCTTGGATTTGGGAGGTCACTAGTTGAGAATCACTACATAGTGTGATCCTAGTTGCGCCCAGCTCTTTAGCCATCTTTAAGCCAGCTATGCATGCTTCGTACTCCGCCTGGTTATTCGAGGTAGGAAACTTAAAACTTGAGAGAGCTCTCGATAGTCATGCCTTCTGGATTTTCCAAGATTATCTCGGCACCACTCCACTTGAGATAAGGTGGGCCATCTACAAACACCATCCAAGAAGCCCGTTCACGGATGTCGGGGTCCGATGTGAGCTCAGCTACAAAGTCTGATAGCGCTTGTGCCTTGATTGTCGTTCTGGGTTTATATGAAATTCTGAACTCGGAAAGCTCAACGGACCAAGCAATCATCCTTCCTGCAAGGTCTGGTTTATGCAGTATTTGACGGATCGGTTGATCTATCCTAACAACTATCGGGTGGCATTGAAAGTACTGGCTTAGCCTCCTGGCCGTGATAATTAAAGCAAAGGCGATCTTCTCGATTTTCTGATAACAGAGTTTGGATCCCTGCAGCATCCTGCTCACGAAATAAACTGGCTTATACCCTTTAGTAGTTTCTCAGATCAATACTAAGCTAACAGCCTCTGCATGAATAGAGAGGTAACATATAGCGTCTCTCCAACTTCTGGCCTAGTTAATATGGGGGGAGATGATAACAAGCTTTTAAGAGACGAGATTTAATAATTTGAAGAGGGGAAGGGACTTATGAGCTGCTTTAGCAAGGAAGCGTGTGAGTGCGGTGATCCGACCTGTAAGCTGCTGGACTTCTTTTATATTCCGGGGAATGTGCATGTCAAGCACTGCTTGACATTTATCCGGGTTAGCTTCTATTCCACGGTTTGTTAGCATAAACCCTAAAAACTTTCCAGCTCGAACCCCGAATGCACATTTCTCAGGGTTAAGTCTCATATTGTGCTTCCTAACTTCTGTGAACACCTCTTCAAGATCGGAGGCGTGGGATCCACTCTCCGGGGTCTTGACTATCATGTCGTCAATGTACACTTCTAGCATTCTTCCTATTTGGCTTTCAAAAACCCTGTTCATCATGCGCTGATAGGTGGCTTCGATATTTTTTAATCCGAAAGGCATGACGATATAGCAGTAGCTTGCATTCTCGGTAATGAAGGCAATCTTTTCTTCATCACCATGGTACATAGGAATTTGGTTGTACCCCGAGTAGGCATCCATGAAGGACAATAATCAAAAATCGGATGAGCTGTCGACCAACTTGTCGACGTTCGGTAGAGGTATGGGTTTTTCAGACATGCCTTGCTTAGGTCTGTATAGTCCACGCACATTCTCTACTTTTCGTTTGACTTTTTCACTAGCACCACATTGGAAAGCCATGTGGTGTAGGAGACTTCCCTGATAAAACTGGCATTGAGCAGTTTCTTAACCTGCTCTTGAACAATCTGCTACCTTTCTGGACTGATATTTCTCTCCTTCTGGGAGACCGGCTTAGCGTCCCATTTAATGGATAAACGATGGCAGACGAAGGCGGGGTCCAATCCTGGCATATCAGAGGATGTCCATGCAAATAGGTTCTTGTTACGTTGAAGGAGCTCTATAAGCTGGTGTTTCTCTTATTCTTCTAGGGCTGCTCCTATTTGGGTGACTTGGTCTAGCTTGTCACCTAATTGGAGGGGCAGTAGTTCTCCTTGTAGTTGAGGCCTAGTACCCCGGACTTCTTCTTTTACATCCAGCTTAATCATGAGGATGTTCACTTGTTTGAAAGCTTGGGCATCCCTGGGTGTTCTTGCCTTCTGGAGCACCCTGCATATTTTGAGCCTGTCGTTATAGCATTTGTGCGCTGCAATTTGGTTGCCCTTAACCGTGACCACCTCATTGTTCTTGTTTAAGAATTTTATGGTTAGGTGGGCAGTAGATACTACAGCAGCGATGCCGTTGAGGGTGGGCCGCCCTAGGATGATGTTGTACGCAGATGCACAATCTACTACCAAAAATCTGACCTTAATGGTTTTGTAGACTCTATTATCCCCGAGGGTTAGGAACGTTTCAAAGTATCCCACCAGGGTAATTTTCTCACCAGAGAATCCCGTGAGTTCGCCTTCATATGGAGTTAACTCGGTCAAAGGGAATTCTAATTTCTGAAAAGTGTCCATGAACATTATGTCTGCTGAACTACCCTGATTGACGAAGATATGGTGAACTTTTGTGTTAGATATTATTCTGGATATAACGAGTGAGTTGTCATGATCCCGGATGATATCTAGTGTGGTGTGGAATATAATTAAAAATTATTATAAAAATATGTGGCCAAGTTACACCAAAAATATAAAAACCTTGCAACCAGTTGTAGTAAGCAAGGGTCGATTCACAGAGAACTAATTCAATTAATACTATTAATCTAATTCCTAAGTTAAACTCTGATGAACAATAAATAATAAAAAGTAAAAAGGGGGGTTTTGTTAATTAAAACTAAAAAGAGAAATTAAACTTTAACCAAAACAGTAAACACAAATTGAATTATCAAGTTAAAGATATTGGTTAAGAGATGGAATTCACCACTAGATTTATATGATTATGCTAACTTACATACTCTTTATACTAACATGATCAATTATGTTCTTATGTGACTGTGAGATAAATCCATTGTTTTCCTTAAGTTTCGCTTAATTCAGCAACCGCTTAAATCAAACCCTAACAATTAGTTATTTGTAAAGCAGCCGCTCTTACATCTACCTAATGATTGCATTAAGAATTAGAAAACTAATCACACTAAGATCTATTCACACACCGGGATTAAATTACTTAGATCATATGTTTCACTAGTTTTACCACAACAACCGCGCATAGCAATCATAGTTTTACCACTCTCAAAATTTGGCAAGAATATAAAGACCTTTATATTGATTTAAGAATGGAAATATATGAATAAAAACATAAATATATTGATATAAAGAAATATGCAAGATTCACATAATCAAAACTAGAGTTTTATCTTCCCCTAACCAATCAAGAAGTTTAGCCACACATGGCAAAGTTAAAAATAGAAGAAGAATTAAAGAAAGACATTGTTCAGAACAAAAGAAGAAAAGAAAAACTAAAGATCAAACTAGTTTCCAAGGCTTGAGAGTGATTAATCTTTGATCACTCGAATCCGAGTCTCCAATCCTCAATCGAATCCTTCTCCTTCTTGGTCTTTGTGTTTCTCTCAGTTTCCTTGACGGCTCTCTCTGTCCAGACCTTCTTTAGGGGCTTTAAGAAACCCTATTTATAGGTTTGGATACCTAATTTCTTAATAAAATTCGAATTTAACTTTCTGGTGTGACGACACGGGCTGTGTCATATGACACGGCCTAGGCCCTATACTTTTCTATTAGCACAATTCCATGTATTTCATAAGTCAGAGAAAGACACGGCCTAAGCCCTGTAATTTGACACGGGCCATGTCGTTTGACACGGCCCACCCCTTGTCAAGTGATATGGGCCCTGTCATTTGATTCCTTCATTTTCAACCTGGATTCTTCATAGAAATTCTTCTTTCATTACTTCTAAGGGTTGATACTGATTTCCTTGAGTCTTTAACTCTCTTCTCAATGGTTCAATGCTAATGGACTCCATCACTCACAGATCTCCTGAAAATCATAATTCATTTATGAGTGTTTATAACCACATTTAAGCATAGTTTCACAATAAACATCCAATTAAACTCTAAAGCAGAAACTTAGCTAAATGTCAACAATTGAGCATATATGGAGTCTAATTAGATCAAACAAAAGGCATTCAAAATATTAAAATTATCAACAGATCAAATACCCCCACACTTAACTTTTTGCACTCCTGGGCAAAACATAAGACTAAACCAATGAACAGGGAAAACAAAACAAATTCAGAACCTAAAAATTTAAAATACTCAGTTTCCAATGATATTCAAAAAAGGCAAAAAGAGCAAGAAAAGATTCAAGGGATCACAACATTCAAGAGATAACAATTCTTCACACCTCAAACCAACATGCAAGGTATCTTCAAATTGAAAAACATGAATTAAGAATGATAGATCCTCACAAGATACACTCTCAATTCAAGGTAAGTATTTCACTCAATTCAACCCATGAAAAATATACTACCATAAGCTTGCTTATCTTCTATTTCTCCACTACTCAAACACATGCACACACAAATCAAGAGGACTTTATTCAAGGTTGTAATAGAGTCAAGATAAAGGAAAGAAATAATATATGGGTATGGTAAAATAAGCACCTAAGAGAATAAAAGAACATTAGGGAGAAACTCAATTGACAAACATGGAATTTTTATCTCCTCAAATCTATATAATACACATTCTCTTTACAAATTCCTTTCCTTTTTTTTTCTTTTCTTTTACAACCGTTCTTGAATTTTTTTTTCTTTGCAATTTTTTTTCTTTTCACCAACACCTTGCATATTACACATCAACTTGCACAACCCCCACACTTGTCCTATTAAATACTTGCAAGCAAAAGAGCTCCCCCAATGAAAATGAACCAATGCTCTCCCATTCCCTAAGGTAAGGTAAAATCATAGTTTTTCACATAAGGCATATAATGAGGCAAGACAAAGAATAGGCAAATAGGCTCAAGGGGTTAATCAAAGGGAAATAATGCAAGGTTTGCTATTTGGCCAAAGTAGTTAATCACAAAAGAATGCCTCAATCATGTTCATGTATGCAAGTGAAAATGTAACTTCAAAAAGAATTAAAGCAAGTTCTAGAGTGATCAATATGACATGAGTGAAAATCACACAAGAAAGAATAGAATGACATAAATGCTAAATCCATCCATCAAAAGGCTCAAAATCTCACCAGGTATGCATCTATCATACTCAATTCATCAATCAAACATCCAAAACCAAGTATGCCAAATTCAAGATGAAAGAAGAAATTTATAAATCATAACTTTAAATTTCAATTGCTTCAAACTCATAGACTACCTCAAATCTCAAAACATAATTGGAAATCAAATAAAAACACAATTTTTTTTTCAAAAATAAAAATAGAAATTAAAATAAAAATAGAAATAAAACAGAAAACAAAATGTCAATTCCTCCCCTACACTTAAATTCTACATTGTCCTCAATGTAAACCTCAACAATAAACAATCATTAATAACTCTAGGACAAGTAAGATCAAAGAGAGGGAAGACACATCCTTATCAACTGAAGTAACAAAGGTAGATAAAGAGATTTCCACCAGGATCCCATTGGCGAAAGCATAATAACCAATTTATGCTTGAAATAACGTGAGAGCTTCCACCGGGGTCCCATTGGCTGAAGTGTAATGACTAAGTTAAGCTTGAGGCATGATGGCTTCCACCAGGATCCCATTAGCCTTCCTTATTTTCCTTAGCTTCACCACTGAAAAGTAATATGTGCACTTCATCAACTTCATATGCATTGTTTCTATTGGACCATGGCCTAAAAACAAAATCCACTTCAGCAATATCCATCATTTGGTGCTCTTCTCCCTTCACTGAAAACTCTTCAGTGGCCTGCAATTCTATCTCTCCTTGTATCTTAGATCCTGCAATTGCATCAAAAGTATTTTTGATAGATCTTTCAACAATATTAGCTTCTACACAAACAGAATCATCAGCTCTCAAGAATGCAAAAATTTCAGCACAAACAACACATATCATATCACCATCACAATCAGTACATGAGTTGCAATGAGTATAATTATTGAAACCAATAAAATCAAGAAATTCATCACACAACTCATCATACTGTCTCTCCACTACCTTAGGAAGGGGTTCAAGAATACTTACCTTGGGGGCCTTAGAGTTTTTCCTCTCCTCACTTATCTCTTCAGGCTCTGTTTCTTTCTCTTCAATAGTTCGTGAAGGAGAGGTGGGTTCATCTAATGTCTTCCCACTGTGCAATATGACAGCACTAGGATCTTCCTTCACATCCTCTTCTGGTTGTGAGGGAAGTCCTTCAGAAATTTGGCTCTGGAACTTGTTGAGATCTATGGTAAACTAATCCAAAGAGTTTTGCAGGTCATTACACATGGCCTTTGTTTCTTGTTGGAACTGCATGTTATAAGTGGCCATTTGTCTTACTAGCTCTTCCAATGAAGGTTGAGATTGCCTAGGAGCTTGAACTTGCTGCTGCTCATAACTCAAGTTGGGAGGATCCCACCAACTTGGATAATATGTATTGGAGTAGGGGTTGTAGTTGTCGGAAGGTTCAGAATATCCTCATACTACATCTACCTCATCATTTGTATCTACTAAGAAAGTGGGACACAAATCAGTGGGATGTCTAGATGATAAGTAAATCTCATAAGCATCCATGATCAATGGACATCAACACCTACAAAAACTCAGAAAGAAAGAATAAAAATAAAAAATAAAACAAAAACAGAGTAAAAATAGGAAATAAATCAATAGCACAATTAGAAAATTAGTTCCCCGGCAACGGCGCCAAAATTTGGTGTGGTGTGAAATATGATTAAAAATTATTATAAAAAACAATTGCCACGTTTCACTAAAAATATAAAAGCCTTGCAACTAGTTGTAGTAAGCAAGGGTCGATCCACAAAGAACTAATTCAATTAACACTATTAATCCAATTCCTAAATTAAACTCTGATGAACAATAAATAGTAAAAAATAAAAATGGGGGTTTTGTTAATTAAAACTAAAAAGAGAAATTAAACTTTAACTAAAACAGTAAACACAAATTAAATTATCAAGTTAAAGATATTGGTTAAGAGATGAAATTCACCACTAGATTTATATGATTATGCTAATTTACATACTTTTTATACTAACATGATCAATTATGTTCTTATGTGATTGTGAGATAAATCCCTTGTTTTCCTTAAGTTTCGCTTAATTTAGCAACTGCTCAAATCAAACCCTAACAATTAGTTATTTGTTAAGCAACCGCTCTTACACCTACCTAATGATTGCATTAAGAATTAGAAAATTAATCACACTAAGATCTAATCACACACCGGAATTAAATTACTTAGATAATATGTTTCACTAATTTTACCACTGCAATCGCGCATAGTAATCCTAGTTTTACCACTCTCGAAATTTGGCAAGAATATAAAGACCTTTATATTGATTTAAGAATGGAAACATATGAATAAAAACATAACTATATTGATATAAAGAAATATGCAAGATTCACATAATCAAAACTAGAGTTTCATCTTCCCCTAACCAATCAAGAAGTTTAGCCGCACATGGCAAAGTTAAAAACAAAAGAAGAATTAAAGAAAGACATTGTTCAGAACAAAAGAAGAAAAGAAAAACTAAAGATCAAACTAGTTTCCAAGGCTTCAGAGTGATTGATCTTTGATCGCTCGAATCCGAGTCTCCAATCTTCAATCGAATCCTTCTCTTTCTTGGTCTTTGTATTTCTCTCAGTTTCCTTGACTGCTCTCTCAGTCCAGACCTCCTTTAGGGGCTTTAAGCAGTCCTATTTATAGGTTTGGATACCTAATTTCTTAATAGAATTCGAATTTAACTTTCTGGTGCGACGACACGGGCCGTGTCATATGACACGGCCTAGGCCTTGTACTTTTCTGTCAGCACAATTCCATGTATTTCATAAGTCAGAGAAGGACACGGCCCAGGCCCTGTAATTTGACATGGGCCATGTCGTTTGACACGGCCCACCCTCTGTTAAGTGACATGGGCCCTGTCATTTGATTCCTTCATTTTCAGCCTGGATTCTTCATAGAAACTCTTCTTTCAATTCTTCTAGGGGTTGATATTGATTTCCTTGAGTCTTTAACTCTCTTCTTAATGGTTCAATGCCAATGGACTCCATCACTCACAGATCTCCTGAAAATCATAATTCATTTATGAGTGTTTATAACCACATTTAAGCATAGTTTCACAATAAACATCCAATTAAACTCTAAAGCAGAAACTTAGCTAAATGTCAACAATTGAGCACATATGGAGTCTAATTAGATCAAACAAAAGGCATTCAAAATATTAAAATTATTAACAGATCAGTATCACCATAATCTTTAGCACTGAAGGAGATCATGGGTTCTTCATTGTCATTGGCAGGAGGTCTACATGTAGAGCCTGAGATGCTTAATACTATAGTCCGTAGTGCTTTCTTCCGAGAGCTACTGGAAGATCCTCCCCCAGCAAATCCTTCGGAGATGGTGCTGACTAATTGATTGGTTCTATTAACCCTGTTATGATTATCCTGGTTTCCATGGTTTCGACTTCCGTTCTCTTGGTGAGGCGGAGTTTGAGACTTCTTGACAGGACTACGGGTTCTCCTTTTTTGCCTAGGGGTAGGGCTTCGTCTAGGGCTGCGGCTACGTCTTCTCTCTCTTTGTCTTCTGGGATTACTATTATTCCGGATTCCAACAATGTATTTTTGTAAACAGCCTTCTTTGATAAAAGACTCTATCACGTCCTGAAGCTGTCAGCATTCTTAAGTTTCATGGCCATGGCCTTTATGCCATTTACAGTATTTGGAATGATCTTTGATTTTATTCAGTGGTGGCGGCCTTTTGACATTTCAGAACTCTGTCTGGAGTACTTCTTTGAGAATATTTTCTCGTGACATATTTAGAGGAGTGCAATCTGCATACTTAGAGCGATAGGAATCAACTTTGGTGGTGTTCCATGGTTGATTAGTGCTCTGGTTGATTTTCTGATGGATGGGCTCTCCTTTCTCCAAGGTTTCCTTGTCTTTGATTGTTTCTTCCATCGCAATGTATTTGGCCGACCGAGTATGGAACTCGTTCATCATTTTCGGCTTCTTCTTGGATAACGACCAGAAGAAATCTGAATAAGCTCGGAGGCCGCTCCGGGCATAGTGAAGAGTAATTCGGTCGTCTGGACTGACCACATGGGCTAATGCTGTGCTAAATCTCTTGATATATTCTCTGAGAGATTCTTTGCTTCCCTGTTGAACAGCGGATAGGGAGTCAACTGACTTTGGTTGCTCCTTCGCAGTGGTGTAGTGTGACAGGAAGTGTTGTGAGAGATCATCCCATCCTATAATTGACCTCAGTTGTAGGGTGGAAAACCAGCGGAGGGCTCATTTCTTCAGAAAAAAGGGAAAAGTCTGACATAGTAACTCTGGTGTTCCTCCGTGGAATTGCATGGAATGGGTATAGGCATCCAGGTGTTCTTGTGGGTCTGTGGTACCATCATACTGTTCCAAGTTGGAGAGAGGCTTAAAGCCTCGTGGGACCCTGTACGCCATTAGTTCCTTCGGAAAAGGTTGTGACTGGAATCCAGGCAATGGGATGTTATTGTCGACTTCGTGGTTGTTTTCATTGCGTGGAGATCATTTTTGGTGGACATCAGCATTCCTTCTTTCGTGGATAGTCCCTATGCGTACTGACCGTTCCAACTCGTCGATCCGACGTCGCTGGACATCTAGAAGGTGGTGTTGCTCATCAAGTTATTGTATCTGTTGGGCCACCAGCTCCTGAAGATGATTTCTGGTTGTCTCGGAATTAACAGGACCTCGGCTAGGAGGACGAACATCATTGTTGTTGTCCCGAGGGCCTAGGCGTGATTGCACGGAACCCCTAGGTCTCGGTATAGCGCTATTTGCCCCCTCTCCGGGGCGGGCAAGTCTGTCCAATACGGATGTCCTGCGGGGAGGATGCGTACTTTCGTCAGAAATTGAAGTCTCGTTGCCTTCTTGAAGTATATGTTCTTGGTTTCCAACGGCCGAAGCTTCAGCCGCGGCTGGTGGAAGTGACCGAGGAGGAGGTTGGGCTGCTGGCTCCTGTTCTTGATTGGTAAGAAGTTACGCAATGTTTCTCTTAGAATATTGCCTTGTGTTTACCATGATTGGCATGAGATTAGAAATTTACCATTTCTCACAGACGGCGCCAATGTTCTGAAGTGGATTCAGAGGATACCTGAGATAGGTATGTGAGTGGTGGATTCCTCCTTTAACAGCAGCGATCAAGCGTGTTGAGTCTGGGGGTGGGTACCTGCAAAGGGACTCCAACGCTCAAGTTAGGCTGTGTACAAGTAGGGGGAATATATTGAGTAATTTATTGATACCTGTTTGAGAATACTTAGCCTTATATTTATAGGGCGTACATAGAGTCCTTGTGTAATCTGTATCGAATGCATGTATTTAGGATTAGTATCCTGGGAAGGATTACTTTCCTTCTATAACTGGGATCGATCCCTATAAGTTAGGAATTATCAATATAAGGACTGCTTATCAATCTGAGACTGTTATGGGTCCTATAATATCGTAAGTAGATGATTGGCAGTTACGGATATTTAGGAATATATCCTCTGCTCATGTCTAGAAATCTTGATATCATGGCTAGGTATCATTCAGCACGTAGGGCTCCGAGATCCAAACTACACTCAAGTTCTTAGCCACATAATCCAAGGTGGAGTCCGGTTACACTTATGCTGGGTCGGGTTGATCCGACTTGCTGGTTCCCGGATCACGGTCCAGAACAATAATGAAAACAAAAGTTGAGATACAAAATCATGTAAATTTTACAATCCAAGCCTTAAAACACTGAGCAAGTGCAAAATGGAACATAAGAAATAACACAATATTCACTTTTTTTTTGTTCTTTTCCTTTTCAACAATCTCCACCCCAAACTTATTTCTTTGTAATACATTGGGTGGACTTCCTCTTTTTTTTCAGCTCCTGAAATACTTTATGCACAAAAATAACAAAAGCTTGAATAATAAAATAATACAAGATATGCACTCAACAAAGGTTATGTAAAAGAGAAATTTTTTTTTACATATGGGTATAGAAAAGGTAAATGTGGGTAAAGAAAAGAAATAAAGGTCAAACAATAACAAGGCTACAAAAGGGACCTAGGGACCTATTGTTTTCACAGGTTGGCTTGAAAGGCTCAAACGGTCCAAAGAAAGCCCTTATTATTTTCTTAATCACGCACTGCCTAGGATTTCACCTCAAGAGAGAATCAAACAACTTCTAGATATAAATCATCCACATATATGCAATCCCATAAACTTTCTTTAAACTTGACATGCATTTAAATTCTAAGGTCTATCAAACATAAAGATGGGAAGAACATCCATACACAATCAAAACAATAGAGATAAATGTAACTCATAAATTCTCATGTGCTATCCCAAGAAAATAAATTAATCAATAATTCAAACAATCATTGGATATTCAATTCAACACACCAGCATGCATAGTTTCAACACAATAAGGTGATGGAAACAAAATAAAATAAAAAAGAACAAATAAATAAATACGAAAATTAAAAGCTAAAGGGAAGATAAGAAAAATCTTTTTGGTAACCGACAACAATATTCATCCCCCTACAAAGTCTTCGAACTCGGGGAGGCACTTAAGCCGACTTAACAGTAGCTAACTACAAAAGAAAAAAAATAGAAACATGATAATCATTAAAATAAAGAATCACAAAATAATAATAAAAATCAAAATAAAAAAGTAAAGAAAAAGAGAAAAAGTTTGGGTTGCCTTCCTTGTTTAACGTCATTAGCTCGACTTTACTTTTCAGATCATCAAGGTGACTTGAAACAAGAGAAATAGGATGACACCTTTCTTTTGTCAAATCTTTGCCTCCATACTCGGTCATTGGCCTTGGAAACCTCTCCAAAGGCGTTTTGAACTTGATTGTTCTGAATGCACCTTAGCATGCGAAATATCATTAAGCCATGAAGGTTTTAGTTTTTCAACGGATGAGAGATTAGCTTGTAGTAAACAATGGAGAATGAGAGGACCTTTCTCTATCTCATCAGTCTTAGAAATGGGAGAGTCATCATTAATCAATGGTTGAAAACTCTTACTAGTCAATTCTTGTTGAGGCTTATCTTTAATACAATTAGTGGGAGCATAAAGATCTGATGTTGGTGAAGACTTATCAAAGACATTGATAGTCACTTGATCTTTATCCACCCTCAAAATTAGCTCACCCCTAGGTACATCAATCCTAGCTCCTAAAGTTGCCAGAAACAGTCTTCCAAAAATCAATGGAATGTGGTGATCTTCGTCCATGTCTATAATGAAGAAGTCCATGGGAAAACAATGAAGCCGTCGACATAGATGGTCCACTCATTTCCTTTGGAAGGTTAGGGTCTTGTTTCAATTTAACAATGAAGTTGGAAAGAGCATGAGCTTTAATGGTATGACGGAGCTCGTACATGATTTCGAATTCAGAAAGCTCTATTGACTAGGAAATAATTCTTCTAGTAATGTCTAGTTTGTGCAATACTTTCCAAATTGGTTGGTTCATCTTCACAATGACTGGATGACTCTAGAAGTTTTATCATAACCTCTAGGCTGATATCAGGAGTGCATAACTATCTTATTAATCTTCTGATAATGGTTCTTAGGCCTTTAAAGTACTTTGCTCATAAACTAAACTAACTTCTATTTGTCATCAATTTCTCTCATCAGGACGGAACTCACAGCTTCTTTGTTAACCAATATGTAAAGGTAAAGTGTCTCACCGGGTTTTGGTCTGATCAAGATGGGAAGAGATGGTAGGCAGTCTTTTAGTTTCATGAAAGTCACTTCACACTCTGGGGTCCATAAGAAATCTTCCTTTTTTTGAGAATCTTGAAAAGGGGAAGAGACTTGTGAGCTGCTTTGGCCATGAACTGAGTGAGGGTCACTATCCATCCTATTAGTTGTTGGACATCCTTTACTAACTCAGGACTATGCATGGTAATGTCCGCTTGGCATTTGTCCAAGTTGGCCTCTGTACTGCAGTGGGTTAACATGAATACAAGGAATTTTCTAACTTGGACTCCAAAGGCACATTTCTATGGGTTAAGCCGCATATTGTGCTTTTGGAGTTGTTAGAATTCAAGGTCTTGGATGTCGTCACCCAAGGTAGGAGTCTTGACGATCATGTCATTGATGTATGCTTTAAGCATCTCCCCAATTTGTTCCTTGAAGACCTTATTCATTATTCTTTGGTACTTGGCTTCGACATTCTTAAGGCCAAAAGGCATGACCTTATAATACTAGTTGGTTCTCTCTATAATGAACGTTATCTTGTCCTCATCATCCAGATGCATCGGGATTTGATTATATCCAGAATAGGCATTGATGAAAGAAAGACTCCAGAAGCCAAAAGAATTGTCCACCAGTTTATCAATGTTAGGAAGAGGATAGGGGTCATTTAGGTAGGCATTGATGAGATTTGTATAGTCCACACACATCTACCACTTCCCATTAGCTTTCTTCACTAATACAACATTAGAGAGCTAGGTGGTATAAACTATTTCTCTGATGAACCCAACATCTAGGATTTATTTGACTTGGGCCTAATGATCTTCTAGCACTTTTGTCCAACTTTCCTTTTCTGCCGTGATACCAGCTTGGCTTGAGGGAAAATGGAAATTCGGTGTGAAATTAGGGTCTATCCTAGGCATGTCAACCGATGTCCAAGCAAAGAGGTCCTTGATTTTTTGTAGGAACGCAATCAGCCTATCTCTTTCTTTCGAAGATAGATGGCCCCCAATCATGGTGACTTGGTCTAACTTTTCACTAAGTTGTAAGGGCACTAATTCTTATTTTGGTTGAGGGTGCATATCCAGGATCTCTTCTAGAACATCCAACTCAATCAATAAGACATTAGAATAGTCCGTAAAATCGGGGTTGGATGTGAGTGGTGAGGGCATTTTTTTGGGCCTTCCCAATTCTCAAGTTAGCAATGTAGCATCTACGAGGTGCGACTTAGTCCCTTTTCAAAATAGCTATCTCATTGTCCCTTGTTAGGAATTTCATAACGAGATGGGTGGTGGAGACCACAACATTGAAGGCATTCAGGGATGGCTTACTAAGGATGATGTTGTAAGCAAAGGGGTAATCAACCACAAAGAACCTTGACCTTGACCATCTTGATCAATGACTCAGATCCTAGTATGAGGTGCAGGTCAATGTGCCCCTTTGGCATGATCTTGACTCCAATAAAGCCGATCAGCTCCCCAGGACACAGTAACAAGTCTTTCTCTAGGAAGCCCAGTTTGTTAAAGATGTCCATGAACATTATGTCTTCAAAGATTCCTTAATCCACAAAGATCCTATGTACTTCGACGTTGGCCAACAATCCAGATTTGATAAGAAGATCGTCATATTCCTATATCATATCTCTATAATCATCATCTGAGAATATAATAAGAGTCACTTTTTGTGAACCATGTACCATTTTTGAGATGGGTCAGGAAGTCATGCTTAAGACCGCACACAAATGCTGCTTCCTAGATGCATTTAACTTGCCACTTCTAGTAAAACCCCTAGATATTGTGTTTATTGTCCTAGTTACCTCGGCATGACAACAATAGTCATATTGAGGTGAAGGATCATGAGGAAGGCAAGAGCTGTGATCTTTCCTTTCTCCACATTGTGATTCTTCTCTTTTTCGATCTTCCTAGTATGGTGATCATCTTCTTAGTGGAGGAGAGGAGCTCTTTCTAGGGCTATGAGTCCTTCTTCTGTAGTTGCAAAATCCACGTTGAGAGTTCTCGTTGTATGTTTGTAAGACGTATTGGTCGAGGCTTCCTTCCCTGATAAGGGTCTCAATTAGAGGTGGTAAACAGGCCAACCCGCCCTTACCCATCCCGCCCCGCCTTCAACTCGCCAAAATATGGGGCGGGGCGGGTTGGCCTATTTTGGGATATGAGTTGGAAGAGCCAACCCACTCTATTTTAGGATGGGTTGACGGGTTGGCGAGTTGATCTGCCTAAAAGAGAAAATGAAAAAAGTAAGCGGGTTGGCGGGTTAACCTGCCTAATCCACCTAAAAAATAAAAAAAAGTACAAAAAACAAAAAAAATCCATAAAAATTTTAAAAAATAGAAAAATTATAATTTATAGAGACTAAAAAATAATAAAATAAAATAAAATTAGTATCATGCCCATAAAAATACCAAAAATACAAATAAAAAAATTCATTTATAATACTTTTAAAAAACAACTCAACCCAACAGGTCAACACGTCCCCGCCCCGCATAACCCGCGGGTTATGCGGGTTGAAAAATAAAAGTGGATTGAAATCTTGAACACAACCCGCCAAAAAATAGCGGGTTAGTGGGTTAACCCAACGAGTTGAACCCGTTTTGCCACCTTTAGTCTCAATCGTGTCCTGCAGCCAAATGCAATCTTCCATGTTGTGTCTGTAGCCACCGTGGTATTCACAGTGCTTAAACTTGTCCTTCAAGGCATAGTTTTTCAACATAGGAGGTTTAAGAAGATTGCAGATCTCGACTTGCAGGATCTAAGTCCGAGGGACAATAAGCAAAGTGTATTCCTAAAGCTTCCCTCTTAGTGGGCCCTTTGGAGGGTTTTGTGGAGGCTGAGGCTCCTAATTCTTAATGTGTTGAGGTTCCTTAATCTTCCCATCTTCCCTTTTTCCCTTGTTTACCTCCTTCATGTTGATGTATTTCTCGGACCTGCTCTTGAGGCCATCCAGGTCCACGAGGAGGTTTTATGCAAGCGAGGAAATGAAAGGACCCAAGCGCAACCCAGCCAAGATGGCATGCATGGTGACTGCCTTGTTAAGGTCCCTAATGATCAATGCCTCCTTATTGAATCTAGTCATAAAATCCCAGAGTGATTCATCTCATCCCTGCCTAAAGTTGATGAGACTGGTCGAAGTATTGGGTTGCACTTTGCTAGTGGTAAAATGTAGTAAGAACTTTATATCGAGCTTATCAAACTGGTTCACAGACCTAGGAGGCAAGGTGGAGAACCATTTGCGCAACCTTCTTGAGGGTCTTGGGAAAAGCACGACACATGATGGGATCGGTGCTCCCTAAGATCAACATGAATGAGGTGGAGGAATCTATATGCTCTTAGGGGTCCGTGGTCCATTCATAAGGGTCGACACTAGTCGAGATCTTGAATCCCATAAGTAGTTGGAAGCCCATAATAAAGTCCAAAAAAGAGTGATTGAATTGATAGGGACACGGGGCAATTAGTGGGTTTCGAATCCATAGCAATTAGTTAGGACCATTAGTGGGATCGTTCACAGGGGCTCTATCATATTGGTATCCTGGGTTGTTCTCATCCTGACGCTCAGCATTTATTGCCCTTTGGAGCTCTACAATTTATCTTCCTTATTCTTCCATCTATCTATTTTGATGGCGGACAATTGCTATCAACTCCTGATAGCTGGGCTCATGGTGCATCAGCCACTCTAGATGAGGCGACGAGATTTCGGCATGAAGTTGAGACCCGCGATGGGGTGGAACTTGGGTGATGGATTGAAACTTGTTGTTGTTGTTGCAATGCAATAGTGGGTGGGGAGCCTCATTTTGGTTGGTGAGGGAAGTTTCCACACTGTCCTATTGTTGCTCCTGATTTTTTGCAGTTTTCCTTATAGTGTTAACCACAATGATGGTGGGATTTTTAATTTAGCCTTCACACAAGTGGAGCCAATGTTCAAAACTTAGATTGGAGGAGTTACCTTATCTAGCCTCTAAAATGGCGATGATGGTTGTTGATGGTGGTTTCCTCTATGTGCGCAACAGCAGAGAGGGCCTATTATACCTACAAGGTACTTCAACGCTCAAGTTAAGATTGTGCACTAAGAGGGAGTGTATCAGAGTTGATGCGTATCTAAGTGGCTTAATCCTGTATTTGTAGAATGTGTTTACATGTAGGGAAAGTAGTATCTGAAAAGATACTATTTTCATATAATTATGATAGGTAGTTATGGAGGAATTTGATCCCTAAATATCCTTATTGATGAGAGGTTCTGTTAGGATATTGTGGTTATCCTATTAGCAAATTGTTAATCATGAGAGCCGCAAAAGCCTGAGGCCTTGATTGGATTAGCCAAATTGGACTTACTCATGTTGTGCCTAAATCCGAAATACTGATTCAGAATAAGTAATAAGTTGTTTTAACTCAATGAAGGCAAGTGTACCCACAACCATGAACCTAGAACCGTCCCTGTCTGGGAGCAGATATTATGAGATTAAATGGAGCGTTTCTAATGTCTTTCTTAGTAATTCTGAGTTTTCATTGTTCATTTGGTAATTGATAATCGGGCCCACTGACTGTATTTTTAGTGTAGTATTGAAAGTTGCTTAATGCCATAAGCCATGTACGTGAAAAAACCAAGCAAAGTGTCACAAACCAAGGATATGAAGGTGGATATGCTTGCCACCTTTTGAAAATTACAGAGAGAGCCCGACGTAGGAGTAGGACCCCATTTGTATATGTTCAAACTTCAGAGGATAAAAAGCTATCTCGGCTCGGATAATTGCGTGACAACATCATCATTCATCAACGAAAAGGACAATAATTGGCCGAAAAAGTTTCAAAACCAAGAGTTAAGTTCAAACAAATTGAAGATTGCACGAATTATGGTTCGGTTCTTTTTGGAAATTTGCCAAATTAATTCAATGTATAGAATACAATTAACCATTCAATCCGGTGAGATTCAATTGATGTCCTGGCTGCGCAGGATTTTTTCAATCGTGCAATGCCAAACAAGGAAAGCATGCCAAAACGCAGATTTTAGAATTGTTTAACACCATAAAGATGGCTTTGACAAATGCTTTTGTAGCGTCTAAAATGGGTTTCCTACTCGGCTAATCCCATTGGTTGTCTTCTTGTGTCCAAAATCAATATGGGGACGAAACCATTCTTTTATTTTTCTCGTTTACAAGCATAGCAATTTTAGCTATTACAAGTTGCAAGTATGTGGATAAGAATATAGGGTGCTGGACTTTCATCAGCACACTAGCTGTTACGAATCTTGATAATAAGTACAAGGTGGGGTGCCGTTGTTATTATTATTATTATTATTACTATTATTGCCACAAGATGGGATTGTTAATCATAAGCTGTTCTCACAACTCACAAGTTTGAGAACTAGTTAGTTAGCATTCGTGATAAACACTGTTGAAGAGCTTTCCAGGGGCATGTTTGTTAGCCTTCTCTTGAATGTGTGCATCCCTAGCCATCAATATTGTCATTTATTTCTTAAAAGTATTTCAGTTAACTTATTTCCATAAATTTTCATTTGGATGTATTTCATTTAGACAGATTGCCTCAAAGACTTATAGCCTATAAAATTGCATGCTGAACTTTGACTAGTTTTTCTTTTTGGTTATTGTTATGCACGTATATATGTCAGGCCAAATAAGACCAGTTCAATGAGGCAGCACAGAGCCAATCATTGTCAAAATTTGGTCCACATCCAGTAATTAGGTAGACCTGATTACTTGCTTAGGGATAGGCACCTATCCTCAAGTATAAGTATGAGACTCATTCTAATTCAAATATGAGCTATCTCTTCTTTCACGATTACATAATTTTTGGTACGTTAAAACAAAACAAACAAAAAAAAGGAGTTGGTGTGGTTGCGGAACACAAGTTATGGATGAATACAATCGCTTTGAGATTTTAATTGAAATGGTATGACTTTTCTCTTAAAGAGGTTTATTCAAAAATAGAACACGGGTCTTTTTTTTTTTAAGAGACATAATTCTTTTTTACTGCATCACTTTATTCAAGTTTCATGAGTAAATATTAAATTTTGAAAATTTTATCTTGTTATATATATATATATATATATATATATATATATATATTAGATCGATCAAGAAGAGCAGCGACCTATATCCTAAAATTATAAATAATGATATGAACAATTTTTTAAGAAATTTCTTGATCAATATGTTTTCATCTTTTAAAAGAAAAGAAAAAGTCATTTCCGTTTTGTGATAAATCAAATATATAAAAGGATCTAATACAGATATAATATAATAAAACCACATTGAAATTTCAAAAAGGTTTTTGATCATATGCAAATATATTATTTGATAAATGAAGGAACAATGGATTATATATATCTCGATTATGTGGGTAATCTTTGATGATAGTGATTACTCTTATGATATGTTTAGAAGTTTTAAAGAGAATAAAAAGAATAATTTATAATAAAATAAAATGAAAAAATAAATAATGAAATAAAAGATAATATATCACTTTATTATTTAGATATTTTATAAATTTAATGATAGAAAGAGTAGAGTGTTTAATTCATTTCTTTTTTGACATTCTAATTAAAAATACAAAAATTAAAAACTTTAAATGATAAGAGAGAGATTTATTGACCTTTCCTTGTTATTTCAGTCTTCCTTTAAAATAATTTTTAAATACACTTTCATTAATTTTTTTTTCATTTTATTACATGTAATTTTATCCCTTGTCATTTTCTGCAACGTAGCCTTAATATGATCACAAGAATAGAGTTAATGGAGAAAAAGGACAAAAGTACGATATTAGATAGTTTGATGGTTTCACTGGACGAGATAAGTCAAATTTGCAAAATTCTATTATTTATATACTCATTTTTTATATCTATTTTTAATATTTATAAAATGTGATTATTAATAATATAATAAGTAATAATTTGAATTATTTATTTAATATTTTTTATTATACATAGTAAGTTAAAATTAAATTTATCAAATATTACACATATATTATTATTTATTTTAAAAGTATTTACTATTTGTTAAGATATATTTTTTAACACAAAATCAAATATGTAATGATCAATGAGGTCATTATTGAAAAATATTTCATTAATACCATTACAGAATACAAGAGAATATTTATATACCCTGTATAGAGGACCTATTCTAGGAAGGAAATAATGGTTGTACACTACTCAAGGCTAGAATATCTGATAATCATATAATTAGTGGAAACAGGAAAATAAATTTGGTAAATAGGAGATCTCTATAATCACTCCACCTATTCTACTAATTAACAACTCACACCAACACTTTCCCTCAAGTTAGTGCATAGATATCTCTGATGCCCAATTTGTCTAGTGAGTTGTAAAACACCCTGTTAGAGACAACCTTTGTAAGTATATCCGCTAATTGATCTTCTGACTTCACATGTGGAAATTGAACAATCTTAGTCTCAAGTTTTTGCTTGATAAAATGTTGGTCCACTTCAACATGTTTTGTACAATCACGTTGAACTGGATTGTGTGCAATCTTAAAAGTTGCTTTATTATCACAAAACAAATTCATTGTAGAATTGGATGAGTATCCAATTAATTCCAACAATCTTTTTAACCAAAGTAGCTTGCAAAGTCCTTTAACCATGCCTCTAAATTCAGCTTTTGCATTTGATAGTGCAACCACCTTTTGCTTTTTACTCCTCCAAGTGACTATATTACCTCCCAAGAAAGTGAAATAACCCAATGTAGATTTTCAGTCAGTAGTATTTCCTGCCCAGTCTGCTTCCGTATACCCATCAATGTTAAGATGATTGTTTTTCTTGAACATCAGCCTTTTTTTCCTAGAGCAGACTTCAAGTATTGTAGAATCCGAAGCACTGCATTCATATGGTCTTCACTTGGACAATGCATAAACTGACTCACCAAACTCACCGCATAGGCAATATCTAGTCATGTATGAGACAAGTAGATTAATTTTCCCACAAGACGTTGATACCTTTCTTTATTTGTGGGTACTTGGTTTAAATGCTCTCCCAGTCCATGGTTTTGAACCATTGGTGTATCTGTAGGCCTACACTCGAGCATTCCTGTTTCAGATAGTAAATCAAGTACATACTTCCTTTGTGATAAGAATATGCCTTGACTTGACTGAGCTACTTCAATACCCAAAAAATACTTCAAACCCCCAAGGTTCTTCATTTCAAATTCAACAACCAAATGCTTCTGCAAACTAGAGATTTCTTCCTTGTCATTTGTAACATCTTCTTCAATATGTTAGACTTGTAATTAGTTACAGATGTAGCTTAATACTTGCTTAACATGTCTATTTAATTTTGTGACAATCTGAGTTAGTTTAGGTATTTTGCTGTAAGCCGAAAAGTGAAAAGTAACTTAAAATGACCAAGATATTAGCTTAAATGGCTTAGTTAATGGAAATAGATGTGGCTAATTTATTTCTAAGTCACAAATATGTATTTTGTAATGTGGTTAAAGTTTGAGAATAATCGAAGTCCGTTTTGTATTTTTAGGCACACTGGTTGTGTGTTTTAATATCAGATTAATTAGTTATAGATATGAAAAATTATGATACTAGTGAAATGACCTTTTTAATGAATTTTAGTATTTATTTTAAAGTTGTTGGAATTTAGAAAACTTGATTTGGCTAAAGTTGAGTATTTTTAGCATATCGAGAAATATCAATATTATAACTTAGGGCCTTTAACACTCCACGGTTACAGCCTTCATTTTGGACTTCTATAAGTGACTTTATTGCTGATATTTCTCACTTTTTTCTCTTCTCTTCACGGTTGGACAGAAACAGCAAGGAAAGTGGAGGTTTTGAGTGGTGAAAAAGAGAGTAAGAAGCATAAGAAGAATGGGAAATCCAAGGCTAGAGGTTGAGACTCAAATATGCAACATCAAGGCAGCTTCAAGGTAGATATTTTTGAGCTTAAACTTCATCTTTTCTCATTTTTCCATGTTTAGGCTATTTGAGATCTAATATGCCAAAATGAGTTCTTATGGTGTTTTAAGTGATTTTCTTGCTTTGATAAGTTTTAAATGTAGTTTATAACTTGTTCATGCTAAGAGTTTCGATTAGAAACTGAAAATTCTCTATTTGGATCTAAAATGCTCTAAATGTTGATTTTAGGAGTTTGGATGAGTGATTTGATATAATGATCCATTTTTTATGAAATCAATTAGTATTTTATGTTTTTCTCATGTTTGTGAACTTGTTTGAGACTTAAAATCACCAAGGAACGAATTTGAAGTGATCAAATTTTGTATTTTGGCCAATGGAATAGTACACCAGCTTGCAAAGTTATACAGTAAATGCTGCTGGGCGTTCAGTGCTCAAGCACTCTGTCCATGCGCGCTCAAGCTCCTATCGCCCAGAAGAACATGCTATGGTGCTCATGCGCTCAAGTGTGCTATCCTTGTGCGCTCATGCGCTGAGACAGGGCAAAAACATGATTTTGGCATTATGATGCTAAAAATGATTTCCTACTTGTTGGGATCATTTGTGCAAGCCTGTTAGGGTGTAAAGAGACACTTTTAGGGATATTTCTTAGAGATAATTATTAACTTGCATATATGAAAAGTTTGAGAAATTCTTAGACATTCAAGTGTGGCAGAATGCCTAGGTTAGTGTTTAGGATTTTGGTCAACATGAGGTTGATTTCTAAATCAATTGTGAGTGTTTGTGGGATGTTCTAGATACTGTTTAGCTAGAGATATGAATCTTGCTACCTTTATTGGATAAGTGAGGGGATTCTTATATCTAGTGTTTATTATGTGACCTGAATATTTGGTTTTCAAACATGGTATTTGTTAATTTCCTATGTATTGTGACCTTAGATAGTGTGCACAACCATATGATCTGATAATGAGGTTTTGGATCTAAATTCTCTTTGCATTTATGCTTGCATGGCCAGGGTTACCGGTATGAGGGTGGTAATAGTACTCTTACGCGGTGAGGAGAAAGTGTCTACCTATTGCTAAGTGAGTTTATGTTTTTAGGCTTATCCTTCTCTGTATATACAAGAAACAGAGCTTTTTGGGAAATAAGTAAGTAGCCTGTGTTTTCAAACTTTAAAACTTGCATTAGCATTGCATATCCTTAATATTTGGACTTTGTTTAAGCATAATCATACTTTATAGTATAAAGCATTGCATGGTTGACAATTGTATGAGCAGTTGTCATTGCTTGACCGATTGATTGTTTGGTTGCTTATTTGATAGTATCTTAGGATTGTATGGATAATTCTTTGATATTATTGATTATCAGATATTCTATTACATAGAGTGTAATTTTGTATTCAGTTGATTTATTTACTGTAAATGATTAACTATTGGTCTTGGTATGCTTATACTGAGAAATTGTGATTTCTCACCATTGTGTGTTCCATATAAATCTAGGTGAAGTCCCTTCAAAGAGAAAGGGTAAGAAAAAGAAGAAGTAGAAGGCTTAGTTTAGCAACTTTAGTTCTTTTTGAATCAGGTTGTATATTTGTACTTTTCTAGTTGTTTGTGTAATATCACAATATTTGCTATCTAGTTATATCATCATATAAAAGAATAACCCAATACTAACCATGCTACTTCTAACATCTCTAACACTAACCCATATCATTCATACATAATGAGTAAATATGGAGAGCCACGATAACAAAAATTATATACATATACATCACTGCCTTCAAGGCACATTGTAATACATAATTATTACAATAACGAAACTAGCTCATTATACAAGCTTTTTAAACTAAAAGTATATAACTATACTAATCTTTATTCACCTTCTCTTTTTCCCTTGAGGAACTAGCACCTGGATTTACATGGCAACACAATCGGGGTGAGAAAACATATCTCAGTAGAAACATTCCAATAACAGTATATAAACATATACAAATAAATAATATACTCAATTATCCTATAAACACTTCAGTCAGAGAAGCAAACAACATCTCCATATCAGAGACAAACAATTGTCCATACAACTGCAATGCATGAATATGTCATGGTAGCAATCGCCTATACAATTGCCATGTTATGCCATTTTTATGACTAATGTCTATGCCTATGCAATTATCCTAAACATGAAATTCAAAATGAATGAAACCATTTACAAGAACCTAGTTCTTTGATAATGTCATGAAATGCATGAGCCTTAAACAAAACATAGGAACCCAGTTCCATAAGCTCTAAACAAGCACCAGAAACCCAGCTCTAACTATTCCACGGGGTGTGAAGGAAATACCATCCTCAACTGATTACTATGATCTAGAAGATATGTTACCTCTTCATTTACAATCATGTATGATCACCCTCTCCGGGTAGTGAAGACTCATCAACTACACGGTCTTCAGCAACAATCATATTTGATCAGAACAATAATCTCTGTGATGGGAATGATTGGTTACCTACTCATTCAAAATCACATTAGACCATATACAATGAGGACTCACCCTCATCAACATAGATAGGGAATAACAATAATGCCAATTATTATAATAACTAGCATGTCAATTGATTTACATTCTTAACTACTAACACGTAACACATTGATGTTAAATACCATGATAAATAACATACTATTTGATTTACCTTCATCACATATCTACTTCATTAGATACTCCTATTAGAGTCTTATCACCCTCTACTAGGCATAAACAAAGAATCCTAGCAATTAGGAATCTTAAAATATCAAAATAGAAATTCTGATGAAAACTGCTCTGGGCACCTAGAAAGGATGTTTTTCACAAATTCACCAAAAATCCATCCTAATTGATAAAATTATGAAATTTTACAAGTAGATACCTTATGTTTTAGCTTTCAAATACCACTAGAATCAGGTCAATCCAATATTTACAGCTCAAGTTATGCAACAAACACCACAAGCTATCAGGTTACTGTCCTATATCACGCCTAGGCTTGGTTTTTCTACGCCTAGGCATGGTAGTCTCTGTCTCGCTGGACTGAAAACTGATCAGTCCATGCCTAGGCTTGGCCAGGTTGCACCTAGGTGTGACCCTTCTGTAGAAAATTTTACAGAACATGTTTCTGCATAATCTTGCTTCCAAACCAAGATTTTACCCTCTATCCTCACTTCTAGATGATTTCTATCATTAGTAGAGGTCTCTAAACAAGTTATAAGCCTTATTTCTTCCTTTGGCTCAATCAAACTTTGATTAAAACTAAAACTCCAACCTTAAAACCTCTTTGTTTCAACTAACTCACTAATAGGAAACTATAGATTCTGAGGGTTCCAAACTATCAACTGTGCACTAAACTTGTTAGAATCTAACTTATTTCAACTAAACAAGCAAGAAACTAACATCTAACTTCCTATTTTCACCCAAACCCTACTTTTTTTCTCATCAAGTTCCACCAAGAAACAAGGTGAAGATAAGAGGAAATGGATAAAAACAACCCCGTACCTCAAGATCAAGAAGATGAAGATGGAGCAAAGCCTCTACTTGAATTCATTCCCTTTGTGGTTGTTCCTTCTCTTCCTTTCTCCTTATCCTTCTCTCTTTTTCTCTTTTCTTTCTTTTCTCTTCTTCTTTCTCATGTTTTCTGCCTCTCTGCTTCTGCCCTTAAAATATCCCCACCGTGGGATATTTTTAAGAAGGGAAGTCTTATTAGACTTCTATTGGTTAGTACCAAAATCTCAATCTGCTAAGAATACTCAGACTTCTCCAAAATTGATTTCGTAGCTTCCAACAGATTCATAATAAATCATGAGATTCATTAAAAATTCTGTTTCACTAAAAACTGATATTTCTATATCAGCTAGGGGTCAAACCGGTACTAAAACACACAATCAGTATGCTTAAAAATGACAAACTAACTCCGAAAATTCTTAAACTTTAACTGTAGCACAGTTCCCCCATTTGTGACTTGAAAACAAACTCTTCATATTTATTTCCACTAACTAAGCAATTTAAATCATTTTCAGAGCAAATAACAGCTATATTTCTCACATAGTGTTATAACAAAGTGCCTAAACGTGCTCAGAAAGTCACAAAACTACACAGACATGTTAAGTAAGTATTAGGCTACCTCTGTAACCATATACAAGCCTAAGATAATTTTCTAGGGTATTACAGTTTGTAAAAGCTTATGTATACAGTATGACTTGTTAGCCAGTGATGTTTGTATATATGACCTTTTTATCATTCGTGACTCTCTATGATGACTATATAAGTTATTATAAGTTTTTATTTTATGCATTTTTAGAAGTGGCATGCTTAATGCAATTTATTTTGAAATATTCCATTTATTTTATGATAATTCATATTAGGGTGTTACATCATTCCCTGTAATTATCATATCATCTACATAGATTATCAGAGCTGTCACCTTCCCTTCTTGATGCGTTAAGAACAAAGTATGATCTGAATTACTCTGTTTGAAACCAAGCTTCCTCATAGTCATGCTAAATTGTCCAAACCATGCTCTAGGTGATTGTTTTAGACCGTATAATGCTTTCTGCAACTTGCATACAACCTTAGTATGCGATGAGATAGTAGAGCCAGGTGGGATGTCCATGTACACTTCTTCCTTAAGGTCCCCATGAAGAAAGACAGTTTTTACATCAAATTGATGCATTGGCCTGTCTAAGTTTGCAACAAGAGAGAGCAAAACTCTAACAGTATTCAACTTTGCCACAAGTGAAAAAGTTTCCTAGTAGTCTATACCATATGTTTGGGTATATCCTTTCACCACAAGTCTTGCTTTATATCTTTCTATTAACTCGTCGACCTTGTGTTTGATGGAAAACACCCATCTACATACCACGGTTTTCTTTCTTTTTGGCAACGGCACAAGCATCCATGTATTATTCTTCTGCAATGCCTTCATCTTTTCTATTATTGCTTTGGTCCACTTGGGGTCATTCATGGCTTCTTGCACTGTACTAGGGACATAGTTAGCAGATAGTTTATGTACAAAAGCTTTAAGAGGTTCTGATAACCTCTGAGTTGAGACATGGTTGGCAATTGGGTATTTTGACCTTTTTTCTTCATAATCAGGTGAGTACCTACTGGGTGGCTTCCCACGATTATATCTGAAAGGTAATTTATAGCCAACAGAGTTATCTATCATATCCATGGGAGAAGAGTTTAGAGGTTATACCTCATCAGTATTCTTAGGAGATTGGTTGTCTAGTACTAAAGGGGCAGGGGTGGACTGCTTACTCCTAGTTGCAAAGTCCTCCAAATCCTTAGTTTCTTCTCTCTGTTCCACTATTACTGTCATTGGTTCCTCTGCTTGAACAATCAGATCTTCATTGTTTTTAGTTGTATTATCTTTCTAATAGTTTTCCGTTGATATATCTTCAAAGCCTGGCCACTTTTCCCAATTAATTTCTTCAATTAATATTTCCCCCTAAAGAGAAGAATGAATGGCTAGTTTAGGAAAAAAAGTTTCAGATTCGAGGAAGGTGACATCCATGGTGGTATAGAGACATCTGGTAGTAGGATCACAGCACCGATAGCCCTTTTATGTGTTATATACCCCAAAAAAATGCAACGAATAGCACAGGGATCAAGTTTGGTTCGTTGATTTTTGTGAAGATGAACATAAGCAATGCAGCCAAATGTTCATGGTGGAAGCATTAAAACGGATGGCAATGGTGAATGATGAGCAAGGACTTGGAGTAGAGTTTTGAAGGTCAAGACTCGGGATGGCATTCGATTTAGCAAATCAAAAATCTCCACCTTGATCCAAATTCCATCATAATCTCTAACAAAACCATCTTCAAATCTTCAAACTTTCAAATCTATCGTTATCAATGGAACACGCCGCTTGACCTCCATATCAAGAATACTTTCGACAACACCTGCCACCATTCACAACGCTCAATCTTCCAAATCTTCAAATCAAATCTTCGTACTTGCACTGTCGTTATATGGAGCATGTCGCTTGACTTCAATGTTAAGAAGACTTTCGACACATCTGTCACATTTTTTGCCATCATAACGAGACACGCCACCTGACCTTTATTGTCAAGCAAACTTTCGACACAAGGGCCCAAAGAAACCATACCATTGCCTAGATCCTCGAACAATCGGCTCTGATATCATGTGAAATTCTAACCTAAAACTAATTGACATTAAGTAGAGTGACCCAACAGATATATAAACTGTACCCAAAATATTAAAGTAGACAATGCGAGACTCTTAACATATAAAATCATTAAAAAATGAAATTAAATCTTAAATGTTTTTTATGATACACCATCTTAAAAGCCGATAAGGTATATAAGGACTAAGGACTAAGGACTAAGGACTAAGGAGCATCTCATCTCTTGTAATGAATTTTTAGGCACTTTAGAAATAAGAAAATTTTGTTAGAAAATTAATCAGATTGATCAATAATAATAAATTAATGAAAAAGGCTAACTAATCGTTTCGAATGATCAGTGAACCATTTCGATTGATCATTGTAGTTACCAAAGTGATTATTAGTTTTCCACTTTTAATTTTGTATTCTTAACAATTCCTTGTGTTTCTTTTTTCAAAATTATTTTTTTTATTAAATGTAAACTACATTAATTATATAAGTCTTTGTTATCTTTCATTTTAACAACAATTTTAATAGTATAAGTATAGCACTGTATTTAAAAGGGGAAAAAGAATTATTGCATGAAAATTACTTAAAAATTTCTCTATCTCATCCTAGATTTTTTTAGATGTATCAAAATGGGTTGGATTAGCCTATTCGAGCCAGTTTATGCAAGCCAAATCAACTTTTGGGTTGGGCCGAGCCAAAAATATTATAAGCTAGGAATTTGCTAAGGTAGCCTGGTTCTATGCGGGTCACAAGTTGAGCGGGCCAGCCAGTTGACCTAAAACATCTTCTTTTAAAAAAATTATATTTTAAACACTTTTAAAAAATTTATACTTGTATAATATCATTATATTTTTCTTTTGCATATTTTAAACACTAACAAATATAAAATAAAAAAAATTTTGTGATACAAATATTAATATATATTAAAAAGTATTGATAAAATATTTTATATATCATATAAAATATTAATAAAATATTTAAAATATTAAACAAATCTAAATCGAGCTAAAATATATTTAATTTTTTTTTAATTTAACACATACATTGTATCAAATTATTCAATCCCGTCCAAAGTTCTCTACCTTTTTACACTAAATCTTCCCAAAAGTTGAAGAAAGCAAGTGAATGCGGACCATCATCCATATCTAGATGGTAAAGTATGAATAAGACGGGCTATGATTGACTGCAAAGATTAGCGCGCCTTTATACCACAAAATTATTGTGATGGCCTTTATTTACACTTATATTAAATAAATGACCCTTTTTAACCATATATATATATATAATAAATGTCCCTTCTCAACATAAATTCCATATTTCTGTTATCCTCAATTTCCCAGTCTCCAAATACTTGGGTTTTGTTTTGGGGTGTGGAGGACATGGTTTTCAGCTAGTACCAATTGGTAACCTTTAATACTTCTGCATCGTACCAAAACTTTGATTAAAGTTTCTGACTTAGAGTTATTTTAGAATTATATTCTTATGTGCATTTAAAGTAAGAGATTTATCTTGTTAAGTGTTATATAATATGTATCATATCAATTATGATATTTACAATATAATTAATATAAGAGATAGTGATGATCCATATAATTGAAATGATATACATTCAATGCTACAAAGTAAGAAACTTCTCTTACTTTAAGAATACCAAATAATTTCTCTTTTGATTATTATCCTTGTAAAAATTTTAATACTATCATCAAATCTTGTAAGGACATCATAAAAGAGTTTGACCTTTTAAGTAATAGTTTGATATATAATAGGAAGAAAAAGGATAAAATATAAAATCTTGCTTGCTTTGAAAAAGGCCTAATTATCACCATGTCCTTAAGGTGTTAATTGCTCCCCACTAGTTGTTGTTGGATTCAAGCAATCCACTCCTAGTATCAATTTTAAACTCCTTGGAATCCTTTGAGACAGCAATTCTAAATACCTCCCCTCAAGAGTTATTTGAAGAAAGAGCATGGTTATGTTGTGAACCTAAAGGTAAAGAAGAAAGACTAGAAGGTATTAAGCTTCTAAGAGTTGTGTGAGTTATTTGAAGAAAGAGAATGGTTATGTTGTGAACCTAAAGGTAAAGGAAAAAGACTAGAAGGTATTAACCTTCTAAGAGTTGTGTGTGTATGTGTGTGTGTGTGTGTATGTGTGTGTGTGTGAGAATTGATAAGTATTTGTGAAATGACATGAATGAGTTGTGTTATTGAATTTAGTGAGTGCAACAGTATTTATACAATAAGATTAATTAATTAATCATGTTTAATTGTATGGTGTGTGGGTGTGTAGAGAAAGAGAAAGAAAGAGAGAGAGAGTGAATTGATCAGTGTTTGTGAAATGAAGTGAATGAGTTGTGTTACTAAATTTAGTGATTGCAACATTATTTATACAATAAGATTAGTTAGTTATTTTTCTGGGTAGGGAGGGAATATGTTACCTCCTTAACCTACCTAGTAGGGAAGGAATGTGTTACCCCCTTAACCTACCGATAACCCTGGCCCTAAAAGCCTCCGCTCTGAGAATTTAGGACTAGTCCCCAAGACTAATTACCTATAATTCTTTGGCCAAATAATTATGTACATCATATAAAGTTACAATACATAGGAATAGTAAGTATGCAATATGCATTCTTGGCTCAACTTTATCTCATAAAGGAGCAAAGCTAAATCACTTCTTAAGTGAAACAAGTGTAATTCGAATGGCATCTCTAGCCTTTGTTTGGCATAAAAAACAACACTTTTCCTATTTAGATCAATCAAAGATAAGTCTCTCTTTGCCTGTTTTGAGAAATCGAAAACATGCGAATAACTCTCAGTATATTCGACTAACCTCGAAAAACATGTCAAGCAAATAGCTTTCTTAACCTCAAAAAATTCAAAATGTCATTCGAATAGCTTTCTTAGTTTTATTTGATCAAAATGGAAAGTATGTCATTCTGATTTGCTATTCACATAACATAATATTTCAATTAATCATCGAAATAACACTGAATCGAATAGCACACTTAGTCTACCCGATTAGTACTATGTCTTTTTGAATTGTGCTAATCGAATAGCTTTTCTAGTCTACTTCAATTAGCCTTAAAGTCATATCATTCGAATTGCTCCCTTAAACCACTCAATTTATCATCGGAATCATACTTATTCGAATAACTAACACAACAAAACTCGAATAATCTATAGTATTCTATTCGAATTGCCCCTTTGGCCTTACTAAAAAAGAACACTACAGAAAAATATTCTATTAAAATAGCCCTTTGGCTTGTTCGAATAGAATACTACAGAAAGACATTCTAAAACATCAAAATAACAACTTTCCTGTTCATTTTATTTCTATATCAGTCTTTATACTACAAACACTAAGTTCATCTTATAAACATGCATATCCTTACATATGTGTGCTCAAAGCTCATCAAATAAACATCTCAATACACTGAATCATGATTTTCTTCGAGTATCATGAAAAACTTCATGCTAATCATTCCTTGCCATATTTTGACTAGCAGAAACTGATACAACATAGTACACAATCACAAATACCCCCTGCCTCAACTCTCTGCGAATTGTGTTCGATTCTTCTTTTTGGTTCTCCCTTTTGTTCTTCTTCCTCTTCTTCCTGTTACTCTATTTTCTTGCTACTCTTTCTTTCTTTCTCTATTTCATGTTTCTTTCTCTCTTTTCTTTTCTTATCTTTTGTTTTTCTTATTCCGTTCTAATCTCTACTTTTCTTTTCTCTCTTTTCTGCTGGGATATTTGAGCCTCAAGGTCAAAGATGGTGGAAAGAAAGAATCAGATAAGATCAATTGACTTTAAGGTAACTTTTAATATTTCACACTTCCTAAAGACACTTTAGTCCTCCAGATTATACAAAAATGGCTAACTCATACTAATATTAATACTACTATAAATCTATAACCATATACTAATATTAATAGGTTAGGGATGATGTTATACTCTTCGTCTCCTTTTTTCCTCTCTTCACTACTCTATGTTCAACTGGCGAATGGTGTGTTTGGGTGGTGACTGAGTCGATAAGTTGAGGCACGGATAGGCAGCGATGGTGATGGATAGAGAGTTAAGAGGTTGTAGTGCGTCATGGTTCGGTGGGCTGTGATAGGTCATGGTGGGTTTAGCAAGGCTAGACGGTGGTTTGGGTGGTGGCTTGCAGGAAATGATGCAGTGGTTTTGGTGAGGCTGGAAGGTGATTCGGGTTGGTGCAGTGGTGATAAGGGGTCGCTATACAAGTTGATGCATGCGTGTATGGACATGGGCTTATCTAGACGAGCATCATGCATGGTATATATATGATACATATTATTTGATATATTTTTTATAATATGTATGCATGTGGTGTTTATATGTTGAATATATATTGTGTCTATGTATACATGTTGAATATATGCTTATATGCATGTTATACTTTTATTTGTTGTTGTTTATGTGGTGTGATACAAATTATGATGGTATTGAATATGTTTAGGATTTGAATAATAGTCGAACATTCATAAGACCAATACTACTTCATTATAAAAATAATAGTATTATGTTATGGTTTTAAAAAATGGAGTAAAAAATAGTAATTAAATCATTAAAATTTAAATTTTTAAGTAAAAAATTGATAGATTATTTAATTTAAAAATTAATATATTAAAATAATTAATAAAATATAAGAAATTGAAATATGAAATTAATGAAAGAGAAAATTTGAAAATATGTAGTTTCATTACAATTTTCTTGTAAATTTTAAAATATGATACTTGCAATATAAATCTTGAACTATATAAATGTAAAATTATTAACTTAAACAAATTAATCATTAAAAGAATGTGTATATATGATCAAATTCAAAATAATATGATTTAAATTTTTATGGAGTTGCATAATATTAATTTAAAAAGTGAAAAAAAAATATGCGACCAACTATCTAAGTAGCTATATTCTTTGTAAGCTCCAAAGCCCTTTTAGTGTTTAATAATGCATAATTTGTTTTGATAATAACAACTATGTTGAAAATATGGTTTGAATATTCTCACAACTGAATTCATTTAGACTTAATCTATGTGGAATATTTTCTGTGTTATTAAGCTTTTCAAGACTAAAACAAAGTATACAGAAGCCTTCTAGTCATCTAAAACAACTTGAGAATATCATATTTTGAATTGAGAAAGTTTAAGTGAGCCTTGAGAAGCTTCTGGAAGAACATGAGAAAGTTCACTATGAGAAGGTCCTGAGAAGATTGAAAGATTTTGCAAAATAGAACTCCCACAAGTGATTACTTCATTGGAAGAAACTTAAACCAACTTTACCATCAAGAAGGATGAAGATTTATCATTAAGATGGTGAAGATTAAAGTTGAGAAGGTTGAAGACTTCAGCTATGAGATGATTGGGTGAGAAAACTAGTGAGAAAGTACTAGAGAAGCTTCATGCTGAGAAGACTCAGTGAGAAGGTAGACCTTGAGAAAGTTTCTGGTGAACCTTATTATTTTAAAGCAGAATGTCTGTGTCCAAGAAAATGAGAAAATAACGGTCACCTACAGCCAGCCAATACAACCATCAGTTGGATAGCCCAACAGTCATATTTCTAAGCCTATAAAAGATATCAAGCCTGAAGATTATAAAGAGAACTTTTACTGAAAAATTTTCTAATAAGCTGACAAGAGTTAAACCTTCTCACTTGTACCTACTTAAAACTGATCCTTGTAAATCCTATAGTAGGTGTTGTTACTAATCCATATAAGTGTTTGTATTCACTCCTAGAGTGATTTCGAGAGCCAGACAAGTTAAACAAACACCTATTTCAACCTATGATTCTATCTTGTAATGAGTGAGCTTGTGAGGTTGTCCAAGCCACTTGACTCTAAGTTTGTTGGCCTAAAGAGGTTGTTATCAAGAGTACTTGTAGCTAGCCTGAAGAGGCTGTTGACAAAGAATACTTGTAAATAAGCCTGGAGAGGCTTGGTTGATTAAAGAATACTCATATAGTGGAAATCCTAATATTTTGCTAGGTATTGGATGTAGCCCTACGTGGTTTAGGTGTGAACCAATATAAATCTCTAGTTTGATCTCTCTCTCCTTTATCTTTTAATTTTCATCTACTCGTTCAAACATTTTAAAGATAAAAAATCTAAGTGTGTTCTTGAGAAAGTTATTTAAATTTGAATTTGACAAAGTTTATAGGTTGAATATGATTTATTCACTGAATATTAAGTATTTGATTCAAGGAAACTATCTTTAAGAAGTTATAATATTCAAACTGATTCAGAAAAAGAACTTGAAGTGGTGAGAAGGTTGTTTTCACTCAATTATTAAAGTTTCTCATGAACCTTCTCACTTGAGTTTACCAAGTATTATATTTGAAGTTTCTCACTAACGAACTCCATTGAGCTATAACTTTCTCACCTCTAAATACATCAACTTGAGAAAGTTGTGAGAAAGTTAACTTTCAGGAAAATGGGAACACAATTTAACCCCCCTTCTTGTGTTGTTACCAACTTCATCCTTAATTAAATAATTATTTAAAAATGAGTACAATAGATTAAGGTTAGGTCTAAAAAAAGCACTAACCAAAATTGTCAAATTTACGACGTATATATGCACGGGTCAAGGATATGAGGTAGTGAAATAGATCTTGCAAATGATGAACAATGGCTTCAAACTAAGAAGAATGACGAATATATAAGTGGCATCAGTTATGGAGCTATGAACTGTGTAAATTAAAGATTCGATTATTTCATTAATTGTATAATTGTGTTTGTATATATAGCATTGTGTTATTGTTATTGACATTTATTTGCGTGCATGTTTTCGTGATTAAGTTGTTGAAATAATGCTCTACCTAAGAAGTTCAAAACCTTAAGTTAGACGACAATAGTTTTGAATTGATAGGATTAAGTGGCTTTGAGTAATTTGGAATTTGAGTGCTTAAGTAACTTATCTTTCATCATCCAATGATTATGAGGATGATGACTATAATAATAAGATTATCAAGTGATTAATACAATAGAAAGTTTGAGTAGTGACACGAGTCTACCTCCTATGATGAGGAGGGGGATACTAGGTAGAGAGTTGTAACAAAAGGAAGAAGAAAAACATTGCGGATTAGAAAAATAAGTTTGCACGCTTTTGTGAAGTAAATATATTTGATCGAATCCTTAGACATGGAAGCTAGCAGCCAAGAAATGAGTAACTTGTCTTGTTGCTCCCAGTTTAGAAATTCAGTGCTAACATTTTCATCTTCTTCATATGTTGGTGTTGCATATTTCTTTAGAATATTTTCTTTGTTGAGATATTTGAGTAATTTGTGACCTTTGATAGTGGCCATAGCTTACTGCTTCCAAGGCAGCCAACTGTTCTCATCAAGTTTGACAGAAACAGGATTTGAGAAAGAGTGTGGAGTGAAATGAGCAAAAGTAGGTGTGACGCCTTTGGTCTCCATGGATTAGAAAGCTTTGATACCATGTAAGATGTTGAGCTTTTGAGAGTTGAGAGAAGAAAGTAAAGAGAGAGAGAATTGATAAGTGTTTTTAAAATATTTTAAATTAAAAAATAATGAACAATTAAGTGCTTTCAAAATAAATATTGAATAAATGTTTTTTGCTGCATTATTAAATAAATCTCTCAATCTAAGAAGTACTGATACTTTCAAATGGTCATCGTACTAGTCTCCGATACATATCATATTTGATACTTATCGAATGATTTTGGATTCTTCTAACTTTTATTTTTTTAATTATTTTTTGAATTTTTATACCAATACAAGTGAGATACTACAATGATTATATAAATGATGATATTTTATTGTGTCTACAATAATTAAAGTGACTTATGAAACATATTTAGAATTTAAGATTTGTATTTTTTATGTTAATACTTATTAATTTTATATTTTATATCTCATCCGTATCATATCTTATCATTTTTAGAATTTATCGTATCTATGTATTAATTAGCGTCAAGTCATATCTCGTGTCCCTATCTATATCAGTCCTTCTTAGCTTTCAATATATATATATATATATATATATATATATATATATATATATATATATATATATATAGGAGGGATCAAACTTTACACCAGTGTAAGTTTTTTTTCTCTTACACCCATTTTCAACCGTTAGTTCTACTTTCATCTAATGGTTGAGATTATTTCATTAAAGGTAACAATTAGATGAAAGTAGATCTAATGGTTGAAAATGAGTGTAAGAGAAAAAGACTTACACTGGTGTAAGTTGATCCTCCCTCATATCTATATATATATATATGGAAGTGCCTACGAGAGAAAGGTATAAGCTAGCTCACTAATGAGGTATAAGAAAATACCAAATGAATGGAGGAGAAACACTTTAATCCCTATTTATAAGAACAAGGGAGATATACAAAACTGTATAAATTACAGAGGGATTAATCTCATGAGTCATACCATGAAGGTATAAAAAAGAGTAATTGAATGGAGATTAAGACAAAAGACTCATATTTCAGAGAATCAATTTAGTTTTATGCCTTGGAGGTCAACCATGGAAGCAATCCATCTTCTACGAAGATTGATGGAGAGGTATCAGAGGAAGTAAAAAGACCTACACATAATTTTTATTGATTTGAAAAAATCCTACAATAGGGTACCGAGAGAGGTCTTGTGGAAGGCTCTAGAGAAGAAAGGAGTTCATATCGCTTATATTCAAACAATCCAAGATATGTATGATGGGGTTAAAACTAGTATAAGAACACAAGGTGAGGTCACAGAAGATTTTCCTATAACTATAGAACTGCACCAAGGATCAACTTTGAGTCTTTATCTTTTTACATTAGTCTTGGATGTGCTTACTGCGTATGTCCAAGAGCCGGTGCCACAATATATGCTTTTTGAAGATGATATAATCTTAGTTGGAGAGTTGAGAGAAGAAACAAATGGGAAGTTAGAGCTATGGAGATGAGCTTTGAAAGAACACGATTTCCGTCTAAGCAGGAGTAAAACAGAGTATATGGAATATAAGTTCAGTAAGAAGTGTGTTAATACTAGCTTAGTGGTAAAAATTGGAGACCATATCATACCACAAGTCACACGATTTTGGTATCTTGTATCTATCATACAAAATGACAGAGAGATAAAGGGAGATGTAAACCATAGGATTCAAGTTAGATGGATGAAATGGAGGAGTACTTCAGAAGTAATTTGTGATAGAAAAGTGTCTTTCAAACTTAAGGGTAAATTTTACCGCACAGATATAAGACTCATGATGTTGTATGGTGCTGAATGTTGGGCGGTAAAAAGTCAGCAAGAGCATAAGATCAATGTCGCTGAGATGAGGATGTTGCGCTGGATGTGTGGCCATATAAGACAATATATAATTAGGAATGAATGCATTAGAGAGAAACTAGGGGTAACGCCTATTGTGAAAAAGATGGAAGAATCTCGCCTTAGGTGGTTTGGACATGTAAGGAGAAGACCCTTAGAAGCTCCTATAAGAAAAGTAGATCAGGTCGAGGATAACCCATTAGCTAGAGGTAGAGGAAGACCAATAAATATTATAGGTGAAATGATTAAAAAAAATTTAGATTTATATGACATTTCTGAAAACTTAGTTTATAATAAGACACAATGGCGTCGTTTGATTCATGTAACTGACCTCACCTAGTAGGAAAATACTTGGTTATTGTTGTTGTTGTTGATGTAATAATACATCATTGATTGATAGTATAAAATATTTTACAGTTACACAATAGATTAAAATTAAATCCAAAAATCAACTTTTCATATTTTTTTTTTACTTTAAAGTATAAAACTCATTCATAAATGTTTATAGAAAAGACACTAAACTAACTGTTAGAAGAATGTTTAAATTCATTTTTTTCCCATATAATTTGAGTTGAAGTTATGGGCGGAACCACTCATAGTAGCATGGGCAGTTGCACCCAAACAGATTTTTTTCTTTAAGTTTTATTTGTATTTTTATAGGTAAGACCCCTAAATAGATAAAACTTGCAGTCCCTTTTAAAGTCGTATAATATATAGTATAAACGTAAATGAGTGTATATTGAACACCCCACAAAAAGTTTGTAGTTTAATTTGCCCCTGTTGAAGCTAAGATGTAACCTTGTAATTTGAACTTCTTTTGTGTTTAGTTACAATATTCTAAAAATCTCATTACATTGTTTCTTCATTAAATCATAACGTTTAAGGCACATGAATAGCATGTGACCACTTCAAGTAATGCAACGGTTGAAAAGTTCTCAAACTCGTTAACAAAGACTGAATCCATTTCATTTAGGGAGTAAAAATATTATTAGAGATATAATAAAATTATATATATATATATATATATATATTAAATAGAACATATTAAATAAAAAACAGAAGAATTTTTCTAAGATAAATGAATTTTGGTTTTATTTACAAAAGTAAGCATGGGATGGGGACCAAATGATCGAGAAAATATGTTTTTCTTTTAAACTATGAACCATTTCCTAATGAAAATTAAATCAATTTGTGTTGAAAGTCAACATCCTCAGCTTGTATTCCACGTAACATTGGAGCAAACTCCAATCATATGTCAAGTCGCAATCAAGCTGTTACACTTGCCAAAATTTTTAAAGGTCCTAATATAGGGTTTTTCTTTTTTCTATAAACAAAAAGTTTTGAAGGACAATAATGTTATCAAGTGACCTTAAGAGGTGAATTGAATTTGTAAAATAATTTCACAAATTTTTTATAAATTATTTGATTATTAATTTTTATTGAAATTATTGATTGATAGAAATGAATAGATAGATAAAATTAAAAATTTTTACTAACAAATATAACACTCAAGCAAAAAAGTATTTAAGCAAACCAATAAAACAGTGCACAAAAGTAAAGGAATAGAGTTTAGAAGATCAAACGTGAAGTTTATCTTAATTCAGCTACCAATCCACTTGTGATCTATGTACAGTTTTCAAGTAATCACTCGAGATTTTCACTATATCTTCTAACTTCAATAGGTGCTTGTAACCTTTACAAAATAGAGCACCCAACACTCTTAGAATACCTCACTTTTTGTACTTGAACCTCAACTTCAAGAGATACTTCACCCTTTATAATGTCGGGATCCGACATATGTTGCGGGAATCTCATGATTAACGAACTCTTGCTAAGGGTGTTGATGTCGAATTCTAGCATACTGCATGCTAGGTCGACCCATGGGTCATGACCTTGAATTACGGTCCAGAATACTTACATACCTCATATGGTAATTTTTCCATGAAATTTACCTACAATAGCCTAGCATATGGGCCCATGCAAGATAATAAACCCGTGTTTAAGATGATTTGACAATGGCCTGGTCCCCAAAGGGTGTGCACTTTTCTATGGTTTGTGGAAAATAATTCTCTTTTGATTGTACCAGAAGCAGGCTCGCAATCTCCAAAACACAATTCTCTGTCTAGTTTGTGGTTTAGAACCTAAAACCACTTTGCGTGATTGTCATCAGGCTAGGAGGATATGGTGTAGGATGGTCTCTTATACTACTAGTAATGGCTTTTTCTCAATCAATATGGAGGATTGGCTCACTCTTTAGCTTAAATAGGATAAGAGTAGTGGCGCTAATGGGAATGACTAGTCTCGGCTGACTTGAGCTGATATGGTGGTGTTTTGGTTTTGTAGAAACATGCTTCTGTTTGAAAATAAGAACCACGATGAAGATGAGATTCTGACAATGATCTGTCACCGGATGATGGAATTTAACCATGCCTATGTTGTTGGCTCCTCTTCCTATTGTGTGTTAGGGTTGGATCGAACTAGCAATGCCGAATATGAAGTCTTAGTTGAACCAACGGGTTAATTGATCTCACTATTTAAGAATCTTTATTAGTTGAACCAGCATGTCAGTTGATCTCAATATTTAAGAATTTGAATACTGTAAAAGTGAATGGGTTTAGATAGTACAAGGCAAGTCGTGATCATAATTAAAAAAATAAAATTTCAAATAACAACTATTATTTCAATAACTCATACGGTGTGACTCAAGTGATAAGTAGTCATAATATTGAAAGTAAAAAAAATCTTTATAACATTAAGGATAAGAACTAGGAAAACAATTATAGTAGGATAAGAATCCCTGCAAGTTAGAGAAAAACTACAGGGAGTGCAATTTTAAATCCTACCATTCAAAATAATTTAACTATAGTTTCCATCAATTATTTTGTCAAAAGTTAAAATGATTATTAATGGTGGAGATTGTCCGTAATACATTTGGTGAGAATAATGGTGAATAAATATTCTTAAGAATAAAATATGAATGGAATTTTTTTTATACATTTTATCAAATATGAGAACAAAATAAAAGAGATTTTTAAGTATTTTTACATCTCTTGTTCTGTATTATTAAATATTTAAAAAATTAAAAATAATATTAAAAATATAATTAAAATAAAATATATTAGTAGTTTATTATATTAATGTGACACATATTTAATAGTATAAAATAAAAAAATATTTTACTCTAAAAATATTTAAGAATTTTTCAAAAAATATTCTCCATGACTTAAAAAAGTACAAAGATACTTAATATGGGGTAAAAATTTAAAATTACAAAGAGTATTATAAGAATTTAAGTGACCCAACTTTCTCGGGATACCTTATAAAATGAGAAATTTTAAATTACTCATTGAATAATATTTTAGTCTATTTTATAATCGTTTTGACAATTCAATTGTTTGTATAATTATTCAAACTCCTATATTTCTATATTATTTTTTAACATTATTTTTTATATATTAATTAATAATATATAAATTTATGATGAATGATATGTATTAATTAACTAATGAATAAATTTAAATTTTAATCTTAAATTACAAATTAATTAATTAATTAATATATGTAATTAATTATAAATTTATATTTTATTAATTAAATATTAAAAATAATATTAAAATGTGATATAAAATAATTATTTCTTATCAATTATTAGATGTTAAGTGTTACAATTTCAGTGGAGTAATTTATTCCTCTAAGAATATTGAACAACTTCATCTATAAATAAGGGACAAATGGTTCCACACGTAGGCTTGAAGAAGCCACGCCAAAGCACCTGTCCTTCAAAGTAACTCGAAACTTCGAAGCTCTTTGCTTTCTGTCTTTCGGTTTTCACAGAATCTAAAACTGGACTCTATTCCCACCGTATCCAAATCCCAACAACACACCATGGTCGCTCCCTCCCATTCCACCCTCAAATTTCTCTGCAGCTACGGCGGCAAAATCCTCCCCCGCTACCCCGACGGTAAGCTCCGCTACCTCGGCGGCCACACCCGCGTTCTCAACCTCCCTCGCTCCATTCACTTTTCCGGTTAGACACTTAAATTGTTACTTTTTCAGTTACGTTTTCATCAAATTTCGAGCTCAAGATTGTGTCGTTAACGGTAATCTGGTTGTGGTATGTTTGTTTCAGAGCTACTGGTGAAGTTGGGAGAGCTGTGCGGCTCACCCGTCACCCACCTTCGTTGTCAATTACCCACCGAAGACCTCGACGCTTTGGTTTCCATCACCTCCGACGAGGATCTTGCCAACCTCATCGAGGAATACGACCGCGTTTCGTCTTTAAAGATTAGAGCCTTCCTCTTCTCATCCACTCTGTCAAAATCATCATCATCCTCATCATCATCTTCCTTTTCGTCCTCGACGTTGTCGTTTCGCATCCCCACTGGTGGTGGTGGTGGTGGTGGTTCTAGCCCGAGGTATACCGCGATGCCGCCGGTGGCGGACCGTTGCGTCCATCAAATTTCGCCGGCGATAGGCATAAAACAATCTGCTGGGACTGGGAGGAATGTCCCTCTTCCCTACTATGTTTACCGTCATGTTCAGGGGAACCCTGGTGTCGTTTACCTCATCCACAACGGCGACCACTGGCACTAGCGCTGGTGTCGTTTCATCTGATCCACAAGATGGGAACAACTAAAAATCAGTTTTTATTTTAAAAAAAGAAATGGAAAAAAAATGCAAGAGGAGTCTAAAGATAATATATTAATATGTATATATATGTGATGTAAATTGATGAGAAGGATTGGGGTTTTAGATTGTGATCCCTGCTTTGACCATTAATGAATTTCAGTCCAATTTCGTTTTGGGTCCAAATTTGTGATGGTGGGTTCTTTTGTCCTTTTTAATTTCGTCTGTGTTTTTTTTTTCCTTAATTTTTATTGGATCCTTCTGTGAATTCCATAGCCAAACTGCTTCCATAACCTCCTTTTTTTTTTTAGTCCTGTTTCGTGTTTTTCATAATCCGTGATGGCCTTGTAATCTTCTTCCCTTGGGTGACCCTTGTCATCATTGTCACTACAATATTTTTCAACTTTAAATTCTTTTAGCTGCACCTTTTTTTGTTTTTTCCTCAGCATTTGATTGATTAATCGTTTGACATATCTGGTTGCAGGTTTAGTGAGAAGACTGAAGCAGACCAATCAGAAAGATACAACAAAGAATTTTACTCATACAAGATTGTATTTCAGGCTTTAATTTGTCTAATTTTTATATTTTAATTTATTTATAAATTTATTTTATATTTAACAAAAATATTATATTTACATATAACTTAATTTAACATTTTTATTTACCGTATTCTAGGTGGACAAAAGGACAAAAAAACATTAGTGATTGTATTTTGGCACGCTTCCTTTGAGTTTTTCCCAGACTTTAAAATTATGACTATCCCTTAATAGCATTATAGCTGTCATTAGTCTTTGCACTTAGCAATTTACTTTTACTATAAAGTGGTGACTGCCTGCATCATTTTTCTATTGAAAATGAAAAACTCACGTTTCAGTTTTAAAACAAATAAAATTCATGTTGCACTTTTTGGAGAAAAAAATTATAGCAGTTATCTTATACCCAGATTTTTGTCTCTGTCCTCTGCCTGAATTTGTGTGTGTTTCATTCTATTTGAATAACTAGTAATGGTGATCAGGTTCAGTTCTGGATTTGGGCCAGATTCAATTGAAGTGCAGCTATGAACTGTGAACACAGTGGACATGTTTGGATTCCTTTGAACTCCAAATCGGGATGCCGATGCAAGTTGGAAGGAAACTCATGACTAGAGGGACCAGACTCCATAGTCCATACCATGCAAGGGATACATGAACTGATCGATGAAAACAATCTCAGGACAGCTGGATCATGAAAGTTCACCAAAATAACTTGAACAGATTTAAGATATCCAATGATTAAACCAAAAAAAAAAGGAAAAAAAAAGGTCTTATTTTTTTTTTTTAAAAGAAAAGCTACATAAAATTTAAAAGGACACAAAAATAACTTAAAAAGTAGGCTCGTCTCGCCTCGTCTCCAAACAACGCGGCAAAAAATATGGTTTCTGGCTGGCGATAAAAGATCCTTCACTGGTGTAACGGCGAAAGGGAATATTCCCTTCGCTCTCTGAATCTTGGAAGAGAAACTAGAGATAGGAAAAAACTTGATAGACTGACATTCAAATGGGAATTATATATCTTCACATCTATTGAGGTATAATAGAATTAGGATATGAGAGCGTATAAGTAGAAAACAAGTGTAGAAAATAAAGTGAGATGAGCTTATATTACCGTGCCTTAGCCTGGCTACAAAGGTTACAGGAACCATTGGTAATTATAAAAAGTTATGATATAAATTTATTAAAAACATCATAACATACATGACAAATGAATGATAGTTAACTATTGTTACAGTTGAATTTTTTAAAAAATAATTCCTATAATTATTTTTTAATTAAGAGAAATTTTGGTGTTTATTTAAAAAAATTTTATCTATACCAGAATATCCTATTAAAAAATATAATTAGCATCATATTATTCTATCATTTTATCTAAATAATTATACATATAACATTTCAAGTTTTCAATAAAATTATATCATACAAAATTAAAATACTAAATATTAATAAACTCAAATTATGAAAGCAAGAATTGTAAGTACTAAAGACATACAAAGAGAATTAATTAGAGATTTTTAAATATTAATTCTACTAAGGAAATCATGAAAGGAAAAGAAAAGAATGTAAAATAAAATAAATATGTTACCTAAATTGAAAATAAAATAGATACAACTTTATTAATGTAAAAATAGAAGTTCCTTACTTAAAAAATTTCAGAGTAGGAGTGGGAAATTGATAAGTATTTATGGTCAAAGAAAAGGATGGCCTTGGTTCATTGGAGAAAGAGAAGGTCTTCACTTTTGATTTCTTTGTAAGTTGTTGTCTTGCCAACTTGCTTAAGAAGATTGGGAATTTAGAAAAAAATTCTTCAATCTATTAGGTTTAAATAACAAGGCATAAACGATAATATTTTCTCTTTATGGTGCATTAATTAAAGTCTTTAAGTTTTTTATACATGTTTTTTTATATAAATCTCATGGGGAGCCTAGCTTCCCTTCATCATAACATGGCTTTGATGCTGTTAGTTTATTTTTAGAGATATATGCGCATCTAATAACCTGAAATTAATTCATTAAATGGAAGCCAAACGAAGCATGAATGTGATTCATTTTTCAGTCTAGTCTCTACTAGGGTTGACTGCACCCCTATGCAGCCATTCCCCTTGTGTAGTTGCCATCTCCTCTGTGGAGCAACTCTAGCCCGTCTACTTTGTAGCATTGTCGTCTTCCATTGTTAACCATGTATGGTAATCCGTTGTTTATAACTGTTCAGCATCCATTGTCATCCATTGTTGTTCATTGACCAGTGATCATCGTTTAGCCTACTGGTCGAGTCTCTTCCAGCCGCACCTTCTTATTCAACAAGAGCGTTTCTTCGTGGCCTTGGACCATTGATCCTCGTCCATCTCTGTTGATCTCCAGCGTCAATCCTTGGGATCCTCTGATTTCCCCATTTAGTTTTTGGACCGATTCTGATCCACCATCTTTGGATGCTTATCCTTGTATCTGCCGATCTCATTATTTCACTGGTGGGAGTACTTTGGCGTATAGCGTCATCTAGTTCACAGCCCAACTATATATAATGAAGATGATAAAGAAATGGAGGTCCTTGAAGTCGTCGTGTTGCCGAATCAAGAGGAAGCTTCCTGTCGATGCCTTATTAAAAAGCTATTTTTTAATCGAAAACAAGTCCACGCAACAATGGTAACCATCCTCACAAAGATCTAGAACAATACTAAAGGATTCTAATGTGAGGAAATTGAACCCAATGTGTACCAATTCTACTTTGATGATGAAGTGGATGCTTATAGAGTCCTACATAGGCAGCCATGGACATACAAGGGCCAATTGATAATTGTTATAAACGTTGGGAACAAGATCGTGATATAGCATCCTATGGATTCAATCTTGTGGCTTTTTGGGTTCAATGCTAGGAATTGCCTGGTGAATGTAGTGTGAGGTCCAGCCATTCTTTTGGTGGCTTAAGTCATAAAGGGGAGGAATAATTTTTTGTGCAAATTTTTGATGCTTTATTTACCATAGATGGTAGTGGTTGGAAGGTATGGAGAAATTTCTATAAATAGAGATGAACTCTCCATTCGAAATCACCAAGCAGAAGAGAAGCAATTTGAGCTTCTGAATAATAAGAGAAAAATAGAGTGTGAGTAAATCCTAAAGAATGAGGTGTGAGAAAATACACCAGGAGAATTTGGGTATTATCTCTATTACTTCTTAGTACTGTAATCACATAAAATTGTAGTATTTGAGAGGAGGGGTCTCACTAGGAAACACTATATTTTAGGCCTCTTATGTGTGAGAGTGTGGAGAGGATATTGTAATTATCCTTAATATAGTGAAATTTTTTGGAGTTTATCCCATGTTTTCCCCCTCAATATTGGAGGGTTTTCCACGTTAAAATTTGTTGTTCTTTTTTTTGTATGCTTTGCACGCATTCAGTACTACTGCGCTATGTGAGTCTGTTGATCTAGCTTTATTAGATCTTCTTTGGTGCTCACTTGTCACATCACGATCTCATTTAGTTTACACTGTGAATAAATTCTTGAGCCCAACAAGTGATATCAGAGCTCCTAGTTGAGCTCTAGATCATGCTGTGTAAAATTAAATGGAGGAGAACACAGGCACCATGATCAAATTGATAGCCTCAAATTACTCCATTTGGAAGCCAAAAGTGGAGGATATACTTTTCTACAAGGATTTGTATGATCCTGTGGAAAAGGGAGATGCAAAGCCAGACAACATGACGCTTAATGATTGGAAAAAAATGACCGAAAGGTCATTGGAATAATCAGGCAATGGGTGGATATTAGCGTGTTCCACTATGTGACCACAGAAACCAATGCCTACACTCTGTGGAAGAATTTACAAGAGCTCTATGAGAGGAAGACTGCACAGAATAAAGCTTTCGCAATTAGAAAGTTAGTGAACCTGAAGTACAAAGAGGGAAGATCGATTGCTGAACACTTGAGTGACTTCCAAGATTTGGTAAATTAGTTGATTACCATGAAACTAGTACTGGAAGACGAATTACAGGCACTGCTACTTTTGATTCTTTGTCAGATAGCTGGGAGACTTTGGTTGTAATGCCCCTTTTTGGGAGGGAACGTCACATTTTCATTTACAATGCGAAAAATAAAAGTATAAGTTAAGACCCGGTTCGTTATCTGAATATAAATTTACTTGGTTGAAATCGTGTGATTAAATTAGCGAGTATATATATATTTTTTGTTATAAATAATAAAATATAGTGACCAGTCATAATTGTAATAAAGAGTACGGTAGAAATAAAGCATACATCAGATCAACATATATGAACAATGATATATCATTATATTAAACTTGTTCGATTACAGCGCCTGAATGTACAAAAAGTAAAATTATACATATATGCCCCAAGAGATCTTAAATATACAGCCCACCAAAATAATGACACATCAGGCCCCCAAAATAAACACCGATAACCATCAGTAGCTATTGACAGTATCAGTCCCTAAGAGGAGAAGGAACCATGTCAGGAGCCTCCTCGAGTTCCTCCTCAGGGTCTTCCTCATCTGAGGAACCAACATAGGAGCCACCGAGTTACGAGCTGGGGCTCGAGCAGTGGAGACAAAAGAATCCTCCTGTGGCGTGTAATAACGATCACCCCACATCTCCTTAATGGGCAAATAAAACTCCAAACGTAAACTGGCGCTGCAAGTGAAAATGGGCAGATCATGACGCCCCAAGCCAGCGAAATCGACACGTGCCCCCTCGTAGATACAGCGATCGAAATTTAAGTTAATGTGCCAACAGTCTAGCCCTCCGAGGAAGATCAAATGCATATGACCTAAAAATTCGCGTGGGCGTGCCGCCATGATCCAACAGCAGGTGCTAGTCGCGGTCGGGCCAGAAGCCGGGGAATTCGTGAGCTTCACCCTCCTTGCCGACGTCTTTGATGAAACACGTTTATAAACGGGAAAAAATAATGGAAACACAGGAAAGATGTAAGACATCCTACCATCATTACCAATTATGGAAATAAGAAACAAAACGGCGTATTTCAGTAGTAATAATAATAAGCATCAAAAAATAGTGATAAATAATTAAGCAGTTCCAAGTAATTATACATCAGTAATCCGACAGTTCCAATTATAATAAGGATTAAATGCCAGATAATATATGGACTCACTATGCATATGCGTACAATGTCAAAATCCTACTCCATGGAACTAGACACAAACAGTCAGAGAGAAAGATCAGGAGACATGTCTGCAACTCGACTGCCGCGGCCAAAGTGCTATAACTCATCAGTTTATCCACGTGCACATTAAGGCATTGTACAAACATTCTACACTAGATCATGATATTGGACATTGACTCAGTCCGGATCGTCGGTGCGTTTACATCGGTCTGCCACACGGACAAAAGAGCTACCAACTGTCCATTGCGAAGTACCCGCACCTCGACGTCCCCAAGGTCAACAATATGACCTACACTAGTCTACTCGCACCCGCACTAAGGTGTGTTCAGTCTCCTAGGCAACACGGCCTTAACAACAGTCCAACGGACTTTCACAATGCATGATGACTCAATGCATATATTATGTATATTCATCAATAATATACTTTCACAACATGCCACAATTTGACTAAGATGAACATCTTCATGTTCTTGGCCCCACATTTGGACCGGTATTGAATAATATTAAGTTCTTCAATTATGTATTACGCTTTTTAGTATAATATGGAATTTTCTATTTTATGAAATCCTAAATTAATTTCTAATTGCCCAAATTAATTAAGTTTCATTTTGATTTATTGATTCTTATGAGATTCTTTCCTAAATGGGTTCATTTCATTATTGGTTGCTTACTTTTAAACTTAGTCATGCTCACTTAAAGAATTATTTCTAGGTCTTACCAAGTCTCACACATCCTTATTTGTTCTTAAAGCTCAAAGAGTTCTATTTAGTTACCTAATTAATTTTCCTTCCATCACATAATCCACTTGCTTAATCACTTGATTAATTAGAGGTCATAATTGTACGAAATCACATGATTAGGCCATTATTAGCCATAGAGGCCGTGAGCCTCTCCAAGTTTTAGGATTCCAAATTTTCATTCCATTAATTACATATTGTATACTTGATTAGCTATGTCTTTCATTTGTTATGATTTTTCATCAAGAACCCTAATTTTGGGTCCCAAAACCGTGAGCCTCCTAGAGGGAATCTAGGCCATTTCCTTCCATTTTAAGTTTTCCAATCCATCCAAGTATATCAATATACATAACCAATCAATCAAATAACTTAAACAAATTAAAAATAATATGAAATTATACAAATCATCCAAACAAAGAGAGTAACCCTACTAGGGTTTCTCACAACCAATCACAAAACAAGGTTCCTTACTACCAATAGAGGTTGAGGAGAAGTATCTTCCTCTTACCAAATAGAAGAAAACAACCAATGGAACTCCCTTGAAACTCCTTGCAATTTTCGGATTCACACCTCCAAAAACCCTAAAAATTACAACTTCATTAAATCAACAAAAAGACTTGAAAAAGAATAGATCAATGGTCATAAAGAAGACCTTGAACACGAAAATGAAGGGAAAAGGGTGAGGAACTAAGAACCTTACCCAAAAGCTTGAAGATTAAAGCTTGAAGCTTGAAGAAGAAGATGGTGAAGTTGAAACCCTTTCAAGAAATCACCAACTAGAGATGTGTTTAGATGATGAAGGAGATTAAGAAAATGTATTTGGTTAAAAATTTTGTGATGGTTGAGGGCTTGAGAGTGTGGTGGCCGTGAGGTAGGGTGTAGAGAGAAGGAGGAGAAAGTTTGAGAAAGATGAAGGTAGAGAGAGAAGTGAATAGAAAAATGAGATAGCTTTTAGGGTTTTTGAAAATTAGAATAGATTAATTAATTAGGAGAAGCACAATTCTGGCTCCCAAATTTGGGGCTGCTGCCGTGTGAGAGTGTGAGGAGAGAGAGAGAGAGATGAGTAGCTTCCTTAAGAAGCTTGGGAGCTTTTTCAATAAAGGAGATGTGATTAGACATAAAGGAGATTGTCTTTAGATAAGATAATATGATTTAATAGTTAAAATAATAGGGTAATTAGGATTTTACTACAAATTATTACCCAATGGATAATTGTTACAGTGCACAAAGTCAGTACTAATTATTCAATGAATAATAGAACGTACCGCAAAGTTTTTAATTAACAGTGCGTACAGAGATTTTATTTATCAGATAAAACTTCAAAAAATGCAAACCTCGTAAACTATGCTCAGCCTCGGGTTTAGTAAGATCCCCCATCGACACATCCACAGTTCAAGGTTTATCAGTCTCAGGAAAAATATTTTGCTTTCCCGACTCCGCTCAACGTGTACTCAAAACGAGAAATATATTATAATATTTGACATTTCCAGAAAAATTCTCAAAAATCACAAATATTGAAAAAGGACTATTCATTACAAAACAAACAATTTTTTGGGGTGTTTCACTGACTCTGCTCAGTGTGCACGTAAAATAAGAAATATATTAAAATATTCAACATTTCTGAAAAATTCCAAAAAAATTCCTAAAAATCTTAAATATTATAAAATGATTATCTATGATGAAATAAATAATTTTTGGGGGTATTACAACTCTCCCCTTCTAAAAAGAAATTTCACCCTCGAAATTTTCATACCTTTGAATTGTTGTGGGTGTTGCTCCTTCATCTTGTCTTCCAGCTCCCATGTTGCATCTCCAGTCGTTTCGTTCCAGATCACCTTTACCAATGAGATCTCCTTGCCTTTTAATTGTTTTATCCTTCTATCCTCAATTCTTACAGGAGGTGCCTCATAGGTTAAGTTCTCTTTTAATTGTACTGTATCTGGTGCTATGACATGACTTGGGTCAGGAATATATTTTTGTAGTTGTGACACATGGAAGACATTGTGAATTTTTGAGAGGAAAAGGGATAAGGCTATTTGATAGGCTACTGGACCTACTCGGTGAATAATCTGGTATGGTCCAAGAAATTTTGGAGTAAGTTTTCTAGATTTCAAGGCTGGCCCACCCCAGTCGTAAGTGTGACTTTCAAAAATACATGCTCGCCTTCCTCAAACTTAAGAGGCTTTCTTATTTTGTCTGCATAACTCTTTTTTGGCTCTGAGCCGTCCTCATCTTCTCCTGAATCATCTTAACTTTTTCAGTCATCTGCTGTATAACATCTGGTCCAATAGTGAGGTGCTCGCCATCTTGGTACCAACATAAAGGTGTCCGATACCGCCATCCATATAGAGCCTCATAGGGTGCCATCCTTATGCTTGAATGATAACTGTTGTTGTAGGTGAATTCTATCAACGGTAGAATGTCATCCTAACTTCCAGTCTGTTCTATAGTATAAGCTCTAAGCAAATCTTCCAATAATTGGATCGTCCTCTCCGATTGGCCATCGGTTTGTGGGTGATAAGCAGAACTTAGACTTAATTTTGTCCCTAATGATTCTTGTAGACTCTGCCAGAACTTTGAAGTGAATCTTGGATCTCTATCCGAAACAATACTTATAGGCACACCGTGTAGTCTAACAATTTCTCCAATATACAGCTGGGTCAGTTTCTCCAGGTTGTACCTTATGTTAATCGAGAGGAAATGCACTGATTTCGTGAGTCGGTCCACAATTACCCAAATCGAGTCATGCCCTTTTCTTGTCCTTGGCAAGCCTACCACAAAATCCATTACAATGTTGTCCCACTTTCATTCAAGAATAGACAATGGTTGTAGCAACCCTGCGGGTCTTTGATGTTTCACTTTAGCTTTCTGAAAAACCAGACAAGTCGATACACAACTAGTGACGTCACTCTTCATTCCATGCCACCAAAATAACTTCTTCAAATCTTGATACATTTTTGTTATGCCCGGATGCATATTCAACTTGTTTGTGTGAGCATGGTCAAGAATATACTCTCTAAGCTCTTGGTCACGGGGAATACAGACTCTACCTCAGAATCTTAGAATTCCGTCTGTTCCTTCTTTGAATGCTGTTTCGTTGCCTTGCTTCATTAGCTCTCTCTCTTCTTGCAAGAACTTGTCGACTTTCTTCTTTTCCCGGATGTCTTCCATCAATTCACTTGAGATAGTGACCATGTTCATGCAGATCTTTACTGGGACCAATTCTACAAAAGACCAAACATCTCTGAACTGCTCTATTAGATCCTTTTCCTTGATCATCAGGGCAGAGACACTGATCATCTTCCTACTCAAGGCGTCTGCCGCGAAGTTTGCATTGCCTAGGTGATACAGAAGTTGGAAATCATAGTCTTTCAGGAACTCTAGCCACCTCCGCTGCCTTATGTTTAACTCCTTCTAATCATACAAATATTTCAAGCTTTTGTGATCACTAAAGATGTTGAACGTCGCTCCATAGAGGAAATGCCTCCATATCTTTAAAGCGAAAACCACAGCCGTTAATTCCAAGTCGTGCGTCGGGTAGTTCTTCTCATGCACTCGCAATTGCCTTGAAGCATAAGCCACCACTCTTCCATGTTGCATAAGCACAAATCCTAGTCCTTGGTATGAAGCGTCACAATACACCTTGAAGGGCTTATTCAGATTAGGTAGCACTAACACTGACGAGGTAGTTAGCCGTCTCTTCAATTCTTGGAAACTCTGTTCACAGCTGTCGGTCCACTCAAAAGCTTGGTTCTTCCTCGTGAGTTGAGTAAGAGGTCCTGTGATTTTAGAAAATCCCTCAATGAACCTCCGGTAATATCCAGCCAATCCCACGAAGCTATGAATCTCCGTCATTGACTTAGGCTTTTCCCATTGTAGCACTACCTCCACTTTTGATAGATCCACCGCAATCCCTTCCTTCGAGATTACATGACCCAAAAACTTAACTTCTTCCAGCCAAAATTCACATTTTGACAGTTTGGCATACAGTTCTTTCTCCTTCAGAATCTGGAGAACTATACTGAGGTGTTCAGCATGATCCTCCTGATTTTGAGAGTATATCAGGATGTCATCAATGAAGACCACAATGAATCTGTCCAAGTAAGGACGAAAGATTCGGTTCATGTAGTTCATAAAGATGGCAGGTGCATTCGTTACGTCAAACGACATCATGAGGTACTGGTAATGGCCGTATCAGGTACGAAAAGTAGTCTTGGGTATATCCTCTGTCTTCACTCGTATCTGATGATACCCAGATCGCAGGTCAATTTTTTAAAACACCGCTGCTCCCTTCAGCTGGTCCATTAAGTCATTAATTCTTAGGAGTGAATATTTATTCTTGATTGTCACTTTGTTTAGCTGTCTATAGTCTACGCACAACCTTGATGAACCGTCCTTCTTTCGAACTAGCAGTACGGGTGCTCCCCAAGGTGACACACTTAGTCTAATGAATTACTTTTCCAAAAGCTCCTCTAGCTGCTCCTTAAGTTCAGTTAATTCCGTTGGCGACATCCTATAAGGTGCTATAGACACGGGACCAGCTCCCGGTACAAGGTCAATAGCAAATTCTATTTCTCACGCCGGTGGTAAACTAGGTACATCCTCAGGAAAGACTTCGGGAAATTTATTCACCACTGGAATTATGCTCACATCAACCTCACTCTCGATTTTCAAAGAAAACAGTAGCATGTATCCGTGAACTCCTTCTTTCAAGAAAGCTTGAACTTGGTTGGCCGTCAAGTATCTAGAATCCTTATCCATAGGGAAAACTATGATTTTTCTTGAACAATCTAATAGAATATGGTTGGAGGACAACCAGTCTATCCCTAAAATTATATCTAGCTGAGAAAGAGGTAAACAGATCAAATCGATAGAAAAGATTCGACCTTCAACAATCAAAGGACAATTTAAACAGACTTTGGTAGTAACTACCGGTTTATCAATGGGGATAGAAACAGTCAGATCAAAAGGTAAGATAGACACTGGTAAACAAAGTCGTAGCACACAGTCAAAAGATATGAAAGAATGGGTTGTCCCAGAGTCATACAGTACAGTCAAAAGGTTACCTTCTATGGTGCCTTCTCCTTGAATCAAGTCTTCTGACTCGGAGGCTTCGGTTCCGCTCATGGTATAGACCCGTCCTCCTGCTTGCGGTCTGTTGGCCCTTGCAGCATTGACTGAAGGTTCAGCTTTCACTTGGTTGCAGTCTCGGGACACGTGGCCAGGCTTGCCACATCGAAAACAAATAATCCCCTTTATTGTGCAATCCCTCGTGGGATGATCCTTCCCACACTTCAGGTATTTTGAGGGATACGCCACATTTTGGCCAGTCCTATTCTGAGTAGAACCTCTACCAGAACTTCCACCCGCTGTTTGTTTCTGGTTTCCCGTTGGCTGGGAATAAGGCTTCTTTTGGAAGTAATTAGAACTGTTGCCACTGCCCCTTTGGAACCTTGTAGGTCCAAAGTTCCTGCTCCTTGTATCTCTAGCTTGCTTCAGAGCTTCCACTTCGCAGCACGTATCTAGCAGCTCCGAGAACTCGTTGATTTTCAGCGTGATAACAGCTTTCTTCACTTCATATCTCAGTCCTTCTGTAAACTTTCGACACTTCCAGGTTTTGTTCGGTTGGTGCTGAAAGTACGTTGAAAACTTTGACAAGTTTTCAAATCTCGCTGCATATTCACCAATAGTCATGTTCCCTTGCCTTAGGTTGAGAAACTCCATCTCCTTCGCGTGCCTCGCACTTGCGGGAAAGTACTTATCCAATAATTTATCCTTGAATAAATCCCAAGTGATCTCGCGATTTTCAACCTACAGCATTCTTTGCGCCCCGCACCACCAGTCCTCAGCATTGCCAACCAACATAAAGGTAGCATAAGTCACTTTCTTATTCTCGGTGCAATTCATGTCTCGGAAGACTTTTTCTAGCTCTTGGATTCATAAACTGACTTTATCCAGATCGAACTCTCCTTTGAATTAGGGAGGATTGTGGCGACGAAACTCCACCAAGTTTTGAGCGTCAGCAGTAGCTTCGAGTTGTTGAGCATCCCTCTCTTGTTGCTGGGCAACTCTATCTTGTTGTTGAGTAGCTCGTTCAGTCTGTTGTGCTATGACTTCAGCCATCCTTTGCATTACCTCTATAGCAGCTGCCATGTCTCCACCTCGTGCCATCTTGCTTTTTCAAATCAGGTTAGCTGAAAAACACACGGAAGGTTAGATGTATTCACTCGGAATACTAACACAGAGATTCACACAGCACAAATAAGACAGACTCAATCACAAGACCCAAAAAAACATAAATTGGGGCTCTGATACCAATTTAATGTAACGCCCCTTTTTGGGAGGGAACATCACATTTTCATTTACAATGCAGAAAATAAAAGTATAAGTTAAGACCTGATTCGTTATCTGAATATAAATTTACTTGGTTGAAATCGTGTGATTAAATTAGCAAGTATATATATATTTTTGTTATAAATAATAAAATATAGTGAACAGTTATAATTACAATAAAGAGTAAGGTAGAAATAAAGCATACATCAAATAAACATATATAAACAATGATATATCATTATATTAAACTTGTTCGGTTACAGCGCCTGAATATACAAAAAGTAAAATTATATATATATGCCCCAAGAGATCTTAAATATACAGCCCACCAAAATAATGACACATCAGGGCCCCAAAATAAACACCGATAGCCATCAGTAGCTATTGATAATATCAGTCCCTAAGAGGAGAAGGAACCGTGTCAAGATCCTCCTCGGGTTCCTCCTCAGGGTCTTCCTCATCCGAGGAAACCAACATAGGAGCCACCGAGTTACGGGCTGGGGCTTGAGCAGTGGAGACAAAAGAATCCTCCTGTGGAGTGTAATAACGATCATCCCACATCTCCTTAATGGGCAAATAAAACTCCAAACGTAAACTGACGTTACAAGTGAAAATAGGCGGATCATGACGCCCCCAAGCCAGCGAAATCGATATGTCCCCCCTCGTAGATACAGCGATCTGAATTTAGGTTGATGTGCCAGTAGCCTGGCCCTCCGAGGAAGGTCAAACGCACATAACCTAAAAATTCACGTGGGCGTGCTACCATGATCCAACAGCAGGTGCTAGTCACGGTCGGGCCAGAAGCCAGGGAATTCGTGAGCTTCACCCTTCTTGTCGACGTCTTCGATGAAACATATTTATAAACGGACAGAAATAATGGAAACACAGGAAAGAGGTAAGACATCCTACCATCATTACCAATTATGGCAATACGAAACAAAACAGCGCGAAGCGCCTACATAGCATTTCAGCAGTAATAATAATAAGCATCAAATAGCAGTGATAATTAATTAAGCAGTTCCAGGAAATTATACATCAGTAATATGACACTTCCTATTATAATAAGGATTAAATGCCAGATAATATATGGACTCACTATGCACATGCATACAATGTCAAAATCCTACTCCATGGAGCTAGACACAAATAGTCGGAGAGAAAGATCAGGTGACATGTCTGCAACTCGGCTGCCACGGCTAAAGTACTATAACGAATCAGTTTATCCATGTGCACATCAAGGCATTGCACAGACATTCTACACTAGATCACAAAATAGGACAATGTCTCGGTCCGGATTGTCAGTGCGTTTGCATCGGTCTGCCCCGCGGATAGAAGAGCTACCAACTATCCATTGCGAGGTACCCGCACCCCGACGTCCCCAAGGTTAACAATATGACCTACACTAGTCTACTCGCACCCACACTAAGGTGTGTTCAATCTCCTAGGCAACACGGCCTTAACAACAGTCCAACGGACTTTCACAATGCATGATGACTCAATGCATATATTATATATATTCATCAATAATATACTTTCACAACATGCCACAATTTGACTAAGATGAACATCTTCATGTTCTCGGCCCCACATTTGGACCGGTATTGAATAATATTAAGTTCTTCAATTATGCATTACGCTTTTTAGTACATTATGGAATTTTCCATTTTATGAAATCCTAAATTAATTTCTAGTTGCCCAAATTAATTAAGTTTCACTTTGATTTAGTGATTCTTATGAGATTCTTTCCTAGATGGGTTCATTTCATTATTGGTTCCTTACTTTTAAACTTAGTCATGCTCACTTAAAGAATTATTTCTAGGTCTTACCAAGTCTCACACATCCTTATTTGTTCTTAAAGTTCAAAGAGTTCTATTTGGTTACCTAATTAATTTTCCTTCCATCACATAATCCACTTGCTTAATCACTTAATTAATTAGAGGTCATAGTTGTACGAAGTCACATGATTAGACCATTATTAGCCATAGAGGCCGTGAGCCTCTCCAAGTTTTAGGATTCCAAATTTCCATTCCATTTATTACATATTGTACACTTGATTAGCTATGTCTTCCACTTGTTATGATTTTCCATCAAGAACCCTAATTTTGGGCCCCAAAACTGTGAGCCTCCTAGAGGGAATCTAGGTTATTTCCTTCCATTTTAAGTTTTTCAATCCATCCAAGTATATCAATATACATAACCAATTAATCAAATAACTTAAACAAATTAAAAATAATATGTAATCATACAAATCATCCAAACAAAGAGAGTAACCCTACTAGGGTTTCTCACAACCAATCACAAAACAAGGTTCCTTACTACTAATAGAGGTTGAGGAGAAGTATCTTCCTCTTACCAAATAGAAGAAAACAACTAATGGAACTCCCTTGAAACTCCTTGCAATTTTTGGATTCATACCTCCAAGAACCCTAAAAATTACAGCTTCTTTAAATCAACAAAAAGACTTGAAAAAGAATAGATCAATGGTCATGAAGAAGACCTTGAACACGAAAATGAAGGGAAAAGGGTGAGGAACTAAGAACCTTACCCAAAAGCTTGAAGCTTGATGCTTGAAGCTTGAAGCTTGAAGAAGAAGATGGTGAAGATGAAACCCTTTCAAGAAATCACCAACTAGAGATGTGTTTAAATGATGAACGAGATTAAGAAAATGTATTTGGTTAAAAATTTCGTGATGGTTGAGGGCTTAAGAGTGTGGTGGCCGTGAGGTAGGGTGTAGAGAGAAAGAGGAGAAAGTTTGAGAAAGATGAAGGTAGAGAGACAAGTGAATAGAAAAGTGAGATAGCTTTTAGGGTTTTTAAAAATTAGAATAGATTAATTAATTAGGAGAAGCACAATTTTGGCTCCCAAATTTGGGGCTGCTGCCATGTGGGAGTGTGAGGAGAGAGAGAGAGATGAGTAGCTTCCTTAAGAAGCTTAGGAGCTTTTTCAATAAAGGAGATGTGATTAGACATAAAGGAGATTGCTTTTAGATAAGATAATGTGATTTAATAGTTAAAATAATAGGGTAATTAGGATTTTACTACAAGTTATTACCCAATTGATAATTGTTACAGTGCACAAAGTCAGTATTAATTATTCAATGAATAATAGAATGTATCGCAAAGTTTTTAATTAACAGTGCGTATAGAGATTTTATTTATCAGATAAAATCTCAAAAAATGCAAACTTGATAAACTGTGTCCAGCCTTGGGTTTAGTAAAATCCCCCATCGACACATCTACAGTTCAAGGTTTATCAGCCTCAGGGAAAACATTTCGCTTTCCCGGCTCTGCTCAGCGTGTACGCAAAACGAAGAATATATTATAATATTCGATATTTTCAAAAAAAATTTCAAAAATCACAAATATTAAAAAATGACTATTCATCATAAAACAAATAATTTTTGGAATGTTTCACTAACTTTGCTTAGTGTGTACATAAAATGAGAAATATATTAAAATATTCAACATTTTCAAAAAAATTTAGAAAAATTCCCAAAAATATTAAATATTATAAAATGATTATCTATGATGAAATAAATAATTTTTGAGGTGTTACATTGGTGGTGTCATTAAGCAACTCTGCTCCGAATGGAAAATTATCTTTGATCCACATCAAAGATAGTATGTTTAATGAAGAAACTAGAAGAAAAGACTTGGGTACAAATAATTCCCAAGCCCTTATCATAGAGAATAGGGGGAGAAGTAAAAGCAGAGGTCGGTCCAAGAAATCCAAAGATAGATCACAATCCCAGTCAAGAACAAAGTTCAACTGTTATCATTTGTGGCGAAAAAGGACATATCAAAAGGAATCACAAAGCTTGGAAGATCAGAGATAAGACAAATCGGAGGAATTAGAATATAGCTGATGATGAGAATTTCATAACCTTTGTGACTAATGGGGAAGTGGTGTTACTTTCTATTGGAGAAGAAGAATGTCTTGTTGCAGATTCATATGTAGAATGGGTCATTGACTCAGCAGCATCGTATCATGTCACTCTTAACAAAGAATTCTTTACTATGTACAAAGCAGGAGACTTTGGCAAAGTAAAGATACGAAATAGTAGCAATTATAGGCATTGTGGGAGTTGGTGATGTGTGCATTCAGACCAATATTAGTTGTACATTAACATTGAAAGACATGCAACATGTGCCCAATCTACACTTAAATCTAATCTCTGTGCATGCTCTGGATTTAGCTGGATATCACAGTGACTTTGATGATAGCAAATGGAAGCTTTTCAAAGGCTCCATGGTTGTTGCTAGAGGAATGGTGTATAATACATTATACAAGACTCAAGTCAAGCAGATCAGAGATGAGTTGAATGCAGTTGAGGATAATGCTTTGCCAAATTTGTGGCACAAAAGACTGACTCTTTTAAGTGAAAAAGGATTACAGATTTTGGCAAGAAAATCCCTTATTCCTTCTGCCAAAGGTACAAGGCTAAGTCCTTGTGATCACTGTTTATTTGACAAGCATCATACGATTTCTTTCAGCAAAACTTGAAAGCTGAAAGAGAATATTTTGGATATGGTTTACTCAGATGTATATGGTTTCATGGAGGTGGAGAGTTGATGCACACTTTTTAGTTGTCGCATTTGCAAACCCAAGTGCAGGTTGTCTCAAGTAATAAATTTCTCGGTGAGTCCGAGGTCGATCCACAGGGAATTGTTGAAGATTAAGGTGAAGTAAATATTTTGTGACTACAGTAAAAATTATTTACTTGGGTAAAATGATTCACTCTTAGTAAATAAAGGAAATGTAAGATTAATTCATTTTATAACTCAATTAGAATCCTCGCAACATGGAGGTTCCAATCAGAAAATACAACGTTAAAAGTCCATTAAAATAATATACGTAATTATATTATGTTTCCTTTAATCATCTATTAATACCACCACTCATAAATGGGATCAACCATTTACTGTGCCAATATTTTGTTTACAATAAATCAAGATCTCCACTTTACAAGAAGAGTTTCTAACACCAACACTTGTAAATGGGTTAAAGCATTCATTGTACCAATCTCTTGTCTACAACAAATCAAGAACTCCACTTTACAAAGAGGGTTTCTAAATTGATTGGAAATAAAATACAATACGAAATAAAATAATATATGTAATTATATTATATTTCATTTAATTATTATCACCACTTATAAATGGGTTAAAGCATTTACTGTGCTAATATTTTGTCTACAATAAATCAAGAACTCTTCTTTACAAGGGTAGTTTCTAAATTATCAGAAACAAAATATAACACGCATAATAACTACTTAAAAGATAAATCATTAAAGCACAAGAGAGGAATAAATCTAACCTTATTTTATTACCAAGAGCTTCACACTTTGACCCAAGTAAAACAAAACTTAATTACACATAATTTAGAAGAAAGAAAAAAGAAAAGAATGAAAATTGAAGAACTGAGGATAGGAGGGAGGAATTCCACCTCTGTTTCCTGCCTCTGCGTCTCCAGAATCCCCCCTCCCCTCCTGTGCGTTTTTCTTTCATTTGATTGCCTATTTATAGGCAATTTGAAATGGAGCTACAGTAATGCTACAGTACGCTACAATAATCTACAGTAATGCTACAGTAATCTACAGTAACGAAACTTAACGATTAAGTTTCTGATATTTTATTTATTATTATTTTATTTATTAATATTATAATAATTGAGCAAATACACAGCCGTGTGTCCAGTTTTCTTTCATTTTTGAGAGAAGTGATTTTCATGAAAGTTGTAGGTCTGAATATTTGCTTTAAAATGGCTTTAGTTTGAGTCCAAAATCATTCCTAAAACTCAAGATATGGTCCAATTATTGCAAAGTGTTTAGACCCGATTTCAACTCCTCTATTCTGACTTCAAAGCCCAATATCACCTCCAAGGAGTCCGATTCTGGAAACGTGTTCAAGATGAAAGTTGTAGGAAATTGTCTTAGCTTTCCTACAAGACCAAAATAACATCAATCAGATATTTGCAACTCAAGTTATAGCCATTTTACTAAGCACTACCAAAGAGATAATTAAGATTAATTTATGTAATAATTTATTTAATTGTCCAATTCGGCTCAAAATCATAAAATGTGTCAAAATCAACTTAGTTAAGCCTAATTGAACCTTAAGAAGCCTAGTGAGAGGATTACAAAAAGTATAAAATACAGTGTTATCAAATTCTCCCACACTTAACTTTTACACTCCTGGGCAAAACACAAAAGACAAAAACCAAAGAAAAATGACACAGACTCAAAAACTAAAAACTCTAAAGGATTCAATGACTCAAGAAGAGCAACTAGACATTCAAGGATCAAAACATTCATGAGGTAACATGTCTTTATATCTCAAACCAACAAGTAAGGAAACTTCAGTTGAAAAGAATGAATCAAGAATGATAGATCCTCACAGAATTTACTCTCAATCCCTCAAGTGTTTAAAAGGTAGGTTTTTAACTCAATTCAACACATGAAAATTGCACTACCATAAGCTTGCTTTTCTTTTGTTTCTCCACTACTCAAAACATATACATACACAAATCATGAGGACTTTATTCAAGATTGTAATGGGATCAAGGTAAAGGAGGAGGTAATATGGATATGACAAGTTAAATATCAAAGAGAATAAAAGAACATGAGAGCTGAGTTTAATTAACAAGCATGAAAGTTCATCCCAACTCCACCTAATACAAATTCCCTTTACATATTCTTTTCCTTTCCTTTGTTACCTTGTTGACCCTCTTTTTTTTTTTACATTTTTTTATTGATATTTTTATTGATATTTTTTTATTTTTTTTATTACAAAAAACATCATATATACATTTTTTAATCATTCTGTACACACACCCCCACACTTGTTCAAGAACTCATCGAATGACAAAACTAATGTTCTCTTATTCCCTAAGGTCAAGTAAGAACATGATTTTTCATTTAAGGCACATAATGAGTTCGAAACAAAGAATAGTCAAATAAGCTCAAAGGAGTTAAGCAAGGGGAAATAGGTCATTTCTAATACTTTATGTTGGCAGTAATCAGAGAATTTTCAAGAAGTCATAAGAGTGCTTGATATCATATTGAGACAACATGCTGCTAAACAAGGCTAGCTATTTGATTAAAGTAGTTATTTCAAGAAAAATGCCTCAATCATATTTATGTATGCATATGAAAATGTAGTCTCAAAAACAATCAAAGAAAGTTCTAGAGTAACAATTCCATGAGTGAAATTCACACAATAAAGAAAAGAATGGTACAAATATTCAATCCATTCATCAATAGGCTCAAAATCTTATAAGGCATAATTCTATCATTCTCAGTCCACCAATTCAACATCAATAACCAAGCATGTGAATTTTAAGAAAGAAGACAATTTACTCAATCATGCAAATTTTCCTGAATTTGAATTGATACTTCCATACAAACTAGTTACTACCTCAATTAAGATGCGTCTCAAGAGTAAAATTTACTCTTTACTCTGCCATCCTTAACTGGTTTAGTAGTTACTGACAAACATATAAACACAACAAACATATTAATACACACACTTCCTAAATTTTTTTTTTGGTTTTTTTTACACAACTCTACACACGACAAACATAAACACACTTACTATTTTTTTATACATTTTTTTTACACAACTATCCTTCCCCAAACTAGGTCACAACATTGTCCTCAATGTTAAAAAATAGAAAGGAAAAAGATAGAAGATAGTACCTGTTACCGCAATTACTGAAAAGAGAAACCTCATACAAATATAAACAGAAATAAAGTACGACCACAGATTGAGATTATTTATACAAATGGAGTGTCTTGACTAGCTTCCTTTTCTTACTGCTTCGCGCAACATTTTCTTCGGACCACTTTTAGCTGAGCTTCTACTGGATCAGGGCTGTCATAAGAAGAAGATGTACAAGAAAATATATACATGTAGTTGTAATTGTGGCTCACATCTTCCTCTGGTTTTACGTCCAGTAACGGCTTAAACGCCTTCTAGGAGTCGAGAATAAGCTTCCCATCCAATTTTCTTATAAATTGACAAACAGGGTCTTTTTGAGTCAGATTCCCAAGACAGTAACACGCTTACTTACCTTTGAAGAGATTCCACAAATTAATAAATTCACACTGCACAAATTCACAAGAATGCGTCTCAAGAGTCAAAAAGATTTCACCTAATGACTCCTTACTCAGGCCATTCTTTAATGAAAAATATTTTATCTTTTTTTTAATTTGCAGAAACCATCCACAAAGAACAATTTCGCTTGTTATAAGAAAAATTGACAATTTTAGCAAATCAAACCATAAAATTGAAAATTAAAAATTCATTAGGAAAATGATCATTGATAGGTGCGATTTCAAAAGGTGAGCCTATTGTAAACATGGACAAATCAACAACAAAATTTTAGGCTCATTTTGAATTCTTGAGCAACAAAATTCACTGTATCAACCTAGGTTTACAAAAACTTGTTGAGAAAATCGACGAGTGACCAAAAGGTCAAAATAAAGTTGACTATTTAAAAAGAAAAGAAAAACAAACACTAAGACACACGAAATTAGAAGAAAAAGAGAAAACAAGTTTTTTTTGTTTTTTTTTTGTATTTTTATTTTGAAATGAAAACACATGAAATGATCAGACTTCACTTGATTAAATAATCTATCATAGACAATAGAGTAGCTTTGGGACCTTCCTTCTAATCAATTTCTAATCATTCAATTGATGGGGAGAATCAGTAATTAAAAACATTTAAAGGCATGACTTTTACTTTATGGATTCTCATGGAAAAATACTACAGTTCTCCCACACAACCTATAACCTCCATTCCTAGATGATTATAAATCATGGTACTTTATTATTTATGGTCTAGGTCATATGCAAACATTTCGGGTTACACATATACCCACTAGATCAATTTATGAGTGGTCAATTCATAAAAGCATTATGAATCATAATAAACACTCAAATTGAATAGAAAAGAGTTAATTAGAATTCCAATCTTAATACATGTCAATTGAATCAAGTTACGTCTTCACCCTAAAAACACACAAATTTAATTACACGTGACAAAATAGAAGAAGAAATAGAAAAATAAAAAATATATATATACAAAGGTGTGGTATAAATCCACCACCAAATAAATATTTACAAAGGCATGAAATAAACCAACCACCAAAATAAAAATAAAAATAAAAAAATAAAAATGGTGTGGTAGAAAACAACCACTAAATAAAAAATAACAAAGATGGGGTAATAAACCAACCACCAAATAAAAAAATAACAATGGTGGCGTAATAAACCAACCACCAAATAAAAAATAACAAAGGGTGTGGTAGAAATCAACCACCAAATAAAAAATAACAAAGGTGGGGTAATAAACCAACCACCAAACAAAAAAATTAAAAATGGTGTGGTAGAAACAAACCACCAAATAAATTAATAAGTAAACAAAAATAAATTAAAAGTTAGTATGCGAGATAAATGAAAATGTTAGAAGCGGGTAAAATAAAAAGTTAGATAATTAGTAAGAAAGTTAGTAAGTTAGTAAACAAAAATAAATGACAAAAAAAATAAAAAAAATAACAAAAATAAATGACAAAAATAAATAACAAAAAAAAAATAAAAAAAAAAAATAAAGTGCAGAAAATAAAATACAAAAAAAAAAAAAAGGGAGAAGTACCCTACTAAGTTAAAATGTACAAGAAAATAAAATGGAGAATTACCCCCACTGTACGAGAAATTAAAATGCGAGAAAATAAAGTGCAAAAAGTAAATTTAAAATATGAAAACTCGGAGAATCGGCAAGCCAATTTTTTGCTCCAGCAAGAGAGAAGAGAAGAAGAAAGATTATTTTATTAATAATTAAATATTATAGAGAAATCAGGGAGAGTTTCCCCCACTAAGTTAGTACGTTAGTAATAAAAGAGAGAATTTCTCCCACTGTTAATATGTACAAGAATTAAAAGGGAGAGATTTCCCCCACAAAGTTAGTATATACAAAATTAAAAGGGAGAGTTTCCCCCACTAATTAGTAAGAACAAAAATAATAAATAAATAAAAATAAAAGGGAGAGAATCCCCCCACTGTTAGTATGTTAGTATGTACAGAAATTAAAAGGGAGAGATTCTCCCACTAGACAAGAAAATAAAAAGAAGAATTAACCCCACTGTTAAATTTTGTTTTTTTGTCCTTTATGTTTATTTATTTATTTATTTTGGGTGGTCACGAGTGTGATCACCTTCTTTTTTTTTTTAATTTTTTAAATTTTCATTTTTTTCAATTTTTTTACTTTTTACTTTATTTTTACTTTTTACCATTTATACTATTCACACATCTTTTTTTTAATTTTGTTATTATTATTTTTATATTATTATTAATTTTTTTTTACTTTTTACTATTTATACTATTCAAATATTATTTACCCTATTTATACTATTCACACTATTCACAAAAAAATTAATTTTTTTAACTACTTATACTATTCACGTTACTATTTACACACTATTCACACACTATTCACGCACTATTTACACACTATTCACACACTATTCATACACTATTTACTTTTTACTATGTACAAAAATATTTACACCAGAAATTTATTCTTCAAAATAAATTCCCGGTAACGGCGCCAAAAACTTGATACACACTTTTTAGTTGTCGCATTTGCAAACCCAAGTGCAGGTTGTCTCAAGTAATAAATTTCTCGGTGAGTCCGAGGTCGATCCACAGGGAATTGTTGAAGATTAAGGTGAAGTAAATATTTTGTGACTACGGTAAAAATTATTTACTTAGGTAAAATGATCCACTCTTGGTAAATAAAGGAAATGTAAGATTAATTCTTTTTATAACTCAATTAGAATCCTCGCAACATGGAGGTTCCAATCGGAAAATACAACGTTAAAAGTCCATTAAAATAATATACGTAATTATAGTATGTTTCCTTTAATCATCTATTAATACCACCACTCATAAATGGGATCAAGCATTTACTGTGCCAATATTTGTCTACAATAAATCAAGATCTCCACTTTACAAGGAGAGTTTCTAACACCAACACTTGTAAATGGGTTAAAGCATTCATTGTGCAATCTCTTGTCTACAATAAATCAAGAACTCCACTTTATAAGGAGGGTTTCTAAATTGATTGGAAACAAAATACAATACGAAATAAAATAATATACGTAATTATATTATATTTCCTTTAATTATTACCACCACTTGTAAATGGGTTAAAGCATTTACTGTGCCAATATTTTGTCTACAATAAATCAAGAACTCTTCTTTACAAGGGTAGTTTCTAAATTATCAGAAACAAAATATAACACGCATAATAACTACTCAAAAGATAAATCATTAAAGCACAAGAGAGGAATAAATCTAACCTTATTTTATTACCAAGAGCTTCACACTTTGACCCAAGTAAAACAGAACTTAATTACACATAATTTAGAAGAAAGAAAAAAGAAAAGAATGAAAATTGAAGAACTGAGGAGAGGAGGGAGGAATTCCTCCTCTGTTTCCTGCCTCTGCGTCTCTAGAATCCCCCCTCCCCTCCTGTGCGTTTTTCTTTCATTTGATTGCCTATTTATAGGCAATTTGAAGTGGAGCTACAGTAACGCTACAGTACGCTACAGTAATCTACAGTGATGCTACAGTAATCTACAGTAACGAAACTTAACGATTAAGTTTCTGACATTTTATTTATTGTTATTTTATTTATTAATATTATAATAATTGAGCAAATATACAGCCGTGTGTCCAGTTTTCTTTCATTTTTGAGAGAAGTGGTCTTCATGAAAGTTGTAGGCCTGAATATTTGCTTTAAAATGGCTTTAGTTTGAGTCCAAAATCATTCCTAGAACTCAAGATATGGTCCAATTACTGTAAAGTGTTTAGACCCGATTTCAGCTCCTCTATTCTGACTTCAAAGCCCAATATCACCTCCAAGGAGTCCGATTCTGGAAACGTGTTCAAGATGAAAGTTGTAGGAAATTATCTTAGCTTTCCTACAAGACCAAAATAACATCAATCAGATATTTGCAACTCAAGTTATAGTCATTTTACTAAACACTGCCAAAGAGATAATTAAGATTAATTTATGTAATAATTTATTTAATTGTCCAATTCGGCTCAAAATCATAAAATGTGTCAAAATAAACTTAGTTAAGCCTAATTGAACCTTAAGAAGCCTAGTGAGAGGATTACAAAAAGTATAAAATACAGTATTATCAAGAGTGGTAGTAGATATTTTGCAACGTTTATTGATGATGCTTCACAGAAAGTGTGGGTGTGCTTTCTAAAGAAAAAAAGACTAACTGTTTCAATCCTTTAAAAGGTTTCATGTCATGATGGAGAGAGAAACAGGGAAACCTTTGAAGTGTCTTCGTAGTGACAATGGGGGGGTGGAGTACACCTCCCATGAATTTAGGAATTATTATTCTAAACATGGCATTAGACATGAGAAGACGGTTCCTAGCACCCCACAACATAATGGTATGGCTGAAAGAATAAACAAAACCATTATGGAAAAAGTCAAATGTATGCTAAGAATGGCTAAACTGCCTAAGCCATTCTGGGGTGAAGCTGTTTAAACTGCATGCTACCTGATTAATAGATCTACGCCTGTTCCTTTAGGCTTTAACATTCTAGAGAAAGTATGGTCTAGACATGATATTAGCTACTCTCATTTGAAGGTGTTTGGATGCAAAGCCTTTGCTCATGTAAGTAAGGAGCAGAGACAAAAACTTGATGATTGAGTCATTCCCTATATATTTCTAAGCTACCGAGATGAGGAATTTGGCTACAGGTTATAGGATTGGGTAAAGAAAAGAATTATTAGAAGTAAAGATGTAGGGTTCCATAAGTAATAAACTATGTCAGATCCTGCTATACCAGAGAAAACCAATGAATCTAGTGGTAGTGTCGATTTTACACCAATATCTCTTCCTAAAGGAAATGCCATAGAAGGGGGAGAGTTTCTAGAACATAGGGTTGATGATGAGCCAGCAATAGATGATGTTAAAAATGGAGAAGGTATTGAGTAAGGGGAGCAACCCCCTACATCAGAGCTCAGGAGATCTAATAAAGAGTGTCATCCATCAATCAAGTACCCCAGTTTCGAGTTCATCCTTCTAACTAATGAAAGGGAGCTAGAAATTTTTGAAGAAGTTCAAACTCATGAGGATAAAATCCAGTGGATGACAGCAATGCAAGAAAAGATAGATTCCTTGTAGAAAAATGACATTTATGAGCTTGTGAAACTTCCAAAAAGGAGGAAAGCCTTGAAGAATAAATGGGTATTCAAGCTTAAGAAATATGGCAACCAGCTAGTGAAATATAAATCTCGCTTAGTCGTGAAAATTTTTGGACAGAAGTGAGGAATATATTTTGATGAGATTTTCTCTCCAATTGTCAAAATGAGTTCTATTCGAGTCATACTCAGATTGACAGCTAGCTTGGATCTGGAGCTTGAGCAGTTAGATGTGAAGACTACATTTCTCTATGGTGATTTGGAGGAAGAGATCTACATGGATCAATAAGAAGAATTTGAGAAGACTGGAAAGGAGCATATGGTTTGCAGATTAAAGAAGAGTCTTCATGATTGAAGTAGACTCTTAAACAATGGTACAAGAAATTTGACTTTTTCATGATAAGCCATAAATATACCAAGACTGCTGCAGGCCATTGTATATATGTTAGAGTGTTTCCAGGTAACAAATTCGTCATCCTTCTATTATACGTAGATGATATGCTAGTAGTGGGACAAGATGCGAAGATGATTGGTGATTTGAAAAAGGAGTTATCAAAATCTTTGATATGAAAGATCTAGGCCCTGCAAAGCAAATTTCAGGCATGCAGATTTTGTGAGACCAGAAAGCTAGAAAGAAATGGTTATCACAAAAATGATATATGGAATGGGTTCTAGGAAGATTTAATATGAAGAATGCTAAGCCAGTTAGCACACTGTTGGCCAATCACTTTAAACTCGATAAAAGGATTTGCCCCACCTCTCAAGAAGAAAAGAAAGATATGGCCATTATACCTTACTCCTATGTAGTTGGGAGTTTGATGTATGTCATGGTTTGTACTCGGCCAGATATTGCTTATGCGGTTGGAGTTGTTAGTAGGTTTCTTTCCAATCCTGGTAAAGATCATTGGGAAGCTGTAAAATGGATCGAGATATTTGAAAGGTAGCTCTAGAATGTGCTTGTGCTTTGGAGGATAAAAAATGATTCTAAAAGGTTATGCATATGCAGATATGGCAGGAAGATGATAAAGAAATGGTGGTCCTTGAAGTTGCCGTGTTGCCTAATCAAGAGGAAGCTTCCTGTCGATGCCTTATTGGAGAGTTATTTTTTAATTGAAATCAAGTCCATGCAACAATGGTAACCATCCTCACAAGGATCTGGAACAATACTAAAAGATTCTAATGTGAGGAAATTGAACCCAAGGTGTACCAATTCTAATTTGATGATGAAGTGGATGCTTATAGACAGTGACAGACCCAAGAATTTTAGGCAATAGGGGTAAAGGTAATACTATCAATACAGAAATATTAAAAAAAAGTTTCAATAATTATATTTATATATAAAAATATATTAATACAAAATTATGAAAGATCAATTTATAAAACAGTCATGGAAGAAGACTAAATTTATGATCTTGGAAGCAAAACACACTCAAGAAAAAAACTCATTTCAGCAGAATGAAAAAGAAAAGTACATAACTTTATGGGGATAATAAAGAACCCCAGAATTTCCATGAAGAAAAGAAGCACCTTGATGAAGCAGTCATAGAAGAAGAGGCAAAGGAGAGTAGGGGAAATGTCTCTGCAGTCGAAGTAAATGCTAGTGAGTCTAAGCGGATAATGTCCTCTGCCACTGCTAGTCTGCAGAGATAAAGAAAGATGAGAGAAGAAGAATTTGATGCTCTAAGTATATTGGTATCAAACCCACGTGAATGCTGTTAAAAAAAATAATATTATATGATTATACTCAGGTATCAGACCACGTGAGTGCTGTTGAAAAATGAAAAATAATATTATAAAGTTTACTTTTTATCACTTTGAATTTATTAATTTGTCTACATATGGGAGTAAAAATTACACATATAAAAGAATAAAAAAGACATGTACCTAGATAGAGTCAAAGAAAAGTTTCAAGGTAGAGTGGGGACTATTGGGCCACTTCATTTAAAGTCAGTTGATTTTAGGTTGGAATCTCACATGGATATAACTTAGTGGAGCTCAATGGTTATGCCTTACAAGTATTTGAAGCTACTCTTCCAGGCTTGTTGGAAGGTTTGGGCACAAGCTCGATTTTCCATTTCTTGGAACGTTGTTTCCTTTTCATTTTACTATGAATAAAATTATCATTGGTAAAAATAAATAATAAAAAGTGAAGCATGAATGTGAGTTCACATCTTTGTTTGCTTCTGAAAGATTGTTTAGGCTCGTGTTTGGTTTGAGGTGAAAATGGGGAAATTTTAAAGGAAAAAAAATTAGGTTGTACTTGGTGTATCATATAAGAAGGATATGATAGTATAAGCTAATACTATTAGGTCTTGTGTTTGTTGTAATTACCTGATAGTATAATGAAATCAGTCATGTATTATTATCCTTTCATAATAATATTCAAATATTTATTTTACCCCTTAAAAAATAAAAAAAAACACTAAATTAAGAAAACTTAATTTTGGCTTAACTTTTGCAACTACGTATCCCCTAAGTATAATGAGGAATTCAAAGTCATATAATTCTTTAAAAAATACTTGTGGGTTGTTAATTTTAATTATTTTAAAAAAGAAAATGGTGATTTATTTTATCTCAAAAACTTAAATTAATTCAAATTCAAAAAATTTTTATCAATAAGGTAGAGCTAAAGATGTGACCCATGAGTAAAAAAGATATTGCAATTCGAATGACATTTTACTATTTAATTATTTAAAAAAATTAATTTAAAATTTTTGGATTAACAAACTATGTCAACTCAGTTAATGCTTAAATTTAAAGGGTAAAGCTTCACATCAAGCTAAAGACATCATCAATTAATTAACAAATTGTTTCAATTCAAATGACCCTTTATAACTTTTTAAATCCTCGATTTCTTTAAAATTCATCCGTGTACAATTTATCACATGAACCAGAAAATATGTTTAAAACTTGCACAAAGAAATAAAAAAAGCCAATCATATAAAGTAATCGCTTTATTACAATTATCATTCATTCTCTTTCAATTATTGTTTACTAGATTTTGCATCTGTGTACAGGTAAATTAAGAATTAAATAATAATAAAATATAATTTAAATAAAAATATTATAAAATGATATAAAATATTATTTTCACTCCAATATTGTTAACATCAAAAAAATTTAGTTCCACTAAATAGTCGAGAATAATTAGCTGATAGCCAAGGCAAATGACGTAAGCAATTAATAGTCGAGATAGTTTATTAGGCTGGCTTAATAATGGACCTAGACCTAGTGAGGAAGTGGCTTGCACGTGCCAGTGAGAATCTAGAAGGGATTTGGTGCTGAATGGAGTGGATAAAACATTAACTAAGTCCAAAATCATTTCCTTAAATTATAGGAACAACTAAAGAAGTAGTTTTATGGCTCTTACAAGTTCAAATGAGGTTTGAAACTGAAGATAAGATTGAGGAGGATCACATGGGCCAACTTGAACATGGCATGGTAGCCAGCTTCCTTAAATATAGGGATTAGGTTAAAGTGGACAACTAGTGAAGTAGTTGTTCAACTAACTTATACAATGTATTTAGTCTCTAAACTGAAGGAACTTAGCTGATGTGGTAGTAACCACCACTTTGATTGTTGGCCATGATTCCACAACATTGGAAAGTGGGTAGAAAGTTAGGAAATGTGGTGAACAATTTTAGTGGGAGAAAACAACTAGTTTTAAGCTCTCTAAATAGTTATTGTGAACTCAATTATGAAGACCACTCAACATAACAACCTCTCAATTAATCAAACATAAGTCTTTACATTTATCCTTTGTCTTTCAACCATTGTTTTACTTTATCACTTTATTTATAACCTTTTTATCACTTTCTTTATTGTTTTTATGCCTTTTCCTTCATTTTTAGCCTTTACCAAACTCTGTTTATAGATGATCTTTGAACTAGAAGTTTTCTTTAGTCATCTTAGGAAACTACAGCTGAGGAACAAAGTCCCTTTCTTAATGTATCGCCTGATCAAAGGGAATCAACTATTTTTTGAATTAACTGAGTCATTTAGCTAATTAGTTAGCTTGACTAATAATTAGAAAAATCAACAAACATAATTTTTGCATGCCTAGTGAGACTAGAAGAAAATATTCCTTTCAGGTTTGAGTTCAATGGGTCACACACAATCAACTACATAGAAGAATTGCAATCGAAGACCTGCTAAACCTTAGGATTCTCAAGCAAAAGTGACATTAGCTTCGACTATGCCATCTTCTCAACCTATCATTCCACCCATTGTGGGTCAATCAAGTCCAAATGTTAGAGACATTTTTGATTTCAGATAGCTAATGGTCGTACAACATCCATTATCCAACGACAGATTGATATAGGCCTTAATAGTCTAATATATCAAATGTCTCACCAATTTACTAAGATTGTCAAGCCAATTGTCCATAATGAATTGTATAATGTTTGTAAGTCATTCTTCAACATTGGCCAATCGGTTCAGCAAACAAGTCCAATACAAAATGCCTCCACAGCTAACGCAGTGGCCCAAACATTAGCTGAACTAGGCACAACCAGTAGTGCAACTAGCTTTGCATTATGGGCAAGTTCATATAGACGAAAGATCACTAAATACCTCAAGTAATCTTGGTTTACCATATGATCAAACTATACTTAACCCATTAATTGCAAATGCAATCCCACAAATAGCTGAACAAGGTGTCACACAATATCTCACCTATCCTATTGATCAATACAGGGAACCTGCTGATACTGTTTAAGAGCAATCGTGGAATCTAATTCCACCTCTTTAAATTAATCAACCAGTCAACTCGTCAACCCCTGTACAACTGATCTTTTATCAGGCCAATCAAGTTTCTCCAATTAGGGGAGCTAAATACAGAGCACCTAGAGATTTTGCTAGAGAGTAACCATGGAATCCAATTCCATCTCTTTCAGCTAGTCATCCAATTTACCCAACAACTCCAAAGTAGCCGATGTACAATCAGATAGCCTGGGTACCTCCAATATCACCACGGTAGACATGCAATTCCAGTACTGTTGCCGAATCTTAATTAACCAGTGATTGCTGAGCTGAGACTTGTTGTACCTCAGCTAATTGACCACAACATGATAGCTGAGATGATAATGAGGCATTTTGACATAGAAATAAGTCCACTTAACAAGCCAGTTTATAAAAAACCATATGCAGAATAGGTAGACAAAGTCATGCCCATGTTGGGGGGTTATAAAATTCCTGATTTTACTACTTTCTCAGGTGAAGATGGTATATCTGCCATGGAACACATCAACAAATTTGTTGCCCTGTGTGGTGAGGGAATCAGAACGAGTACCATAAATTTCAGGTATTTCGTTTGTCTTTAACCGAGATTGTTTTCACTTGGTATTCATCTTTGCCACCAAACTTTTTGTAGAACTGGAAAGACATGGAAATACTATTCCATGTCCAACTTTCCAAGCCAAAACTAGAAATTATGGTAGCTGATCTTATGAATTTGAAGCAACAAGTAGATGACCTGGTAGCTGATTTCTTGGAAAAGTTCAGTAAGTTGAGGAGCAAATGTCATGTATATTTTTCAGAAGCTGAATATGCCACCATTGTTGTGGGAAATATGCATCATCAGTTGAGAGAGAAGAGGATTGATGAACCTACAAAAATTCATATTTTTACGGTTTAAATTTTTGAGTTTTCATCATCTTTTAATCTCTTTGATTGGGTTTTGTTCTCAAGTTTTGTTATGTTTTTATTATTTGAAGTTGTGTTTTTATTACGTATTTTTATGTGTTTTTGATAGGTAATTGCACATGGAGATGATTGCACGAATGAGCAAGCAAGAAATAGAAGAAACACCATCAGACGCCAGTGCCTAAGCGTTGGGTATCCTATTGCTTGATCGCGTAGCATGCACTGGAGAATTTTCCTTTAAGTGTCCCAGTGCCTGAGCGCTGGGAAGGTAGCGCTTGAGCACTAGTTGCGTAAACAAAGGCGTGAATTCTTTATAAAAAAGTAATTTTTGCCAAATTGAACATACACTTGGACAGAAAGCAGCAGCCGTCAAAAGGCACAAACCCTAATGTAATGTAGGCGCAATTAGGCTTAAAGATTAGGAATTTTCTTCAACCTTTCCACCTTTCTACAATGGAGTTTGTCATATTCTTCTCTTTGTGTTGTTCTTTTTCCATATGTAACTAATTTTTCCTTGTTAGGGGGATAACGGATCTTGAACTTTGATTATATAACTTCTTTTATGAGTTTAATTTATGTTTCTATTTCATGATTTACATGTTTATCTCTATCTTTAATATTTTTCTAAACCTGATCAATTTGAGAATATGATCTTTTGGGTTGATGTATGATTTGAGAAAATTTGCATAAGCCTAGAACATGTGATAAGCACCATAATTTCTGCAATTGCTAAGAATAGATGTTGTGGGTTATGTGGTCTTTCTTTTAATTCCATCGTTCTTGATAATGCATTTTTATTTGGAGTTAGACTAAGGAATTAATTAATTCCAAACAGTGTAAGAGGATTAATATATCAAGGGATTGTGTACTAATTAATTTTGAAAATTGACCATAAATCATTGAAATAGAATATAGTTAAACTAATATTTGAATGTGCATTTAAAGAGTTCAAGTGAAGTCTGAACCCTAATGCTTTAATACCATTGTTTTTCACCCATTTGATTTATTATTTTGCTTACTCATATTTCTTTTTAAGCAATAACTCCTTTTCTTTGGTAGTTTAAATAATGTCACTTTCAGCAAATTTAATAATTAATAATTTAATTCTCGTGGGACGATACTCTTACTCAGTTTTTATTACTTTTGCAATTCGGTACACTTGCCAATTTCATAATAAGTTTTTGTACTCATTCTTTGGAGATTATTGTTATTAATATTAAATAGTAATTTGAAAAGACACTAATTTAGGCACTTATTTTTCTTTTTTAATTTTCTTTTTAATTTTTTTCTTTTTATTCATTTTTTTCTTTATTTATTTTTATTAGTCATTTATTTTTATTTTTATTTTTATTTTTATTTTCAATTTCTTTTCTTTACGTTACTCTTGTTTACTTGCTTGATTATTTATGCAAGGTTCTATGGAGTCAGAAAAATTACTCTTTGATCTAGAGATAACAAGAATAGAAAAAGAAAACAGGAAAGCAGTCAGAGAAAGAAGGAGCCTAGAAGAAGAAAATATGGCTGAGAATACTAATGCACAGAAAAGACGCACTTTAGTTGATCATGCTACTCCATCTTCTAAAAATGTCTCAACCAGTATTGTGCGACTTGCTATCCAAGCAAACAATTTTGAGAATAAACTAGCTCTTTTACAGTTGGTGTAATAGAATCAGTTTGGGAGAGGTCAAGTAGAAGATCCAAATTTGCACATTGCTAATTTCTTACAACTCTGCGATACTATCAAATATAATGGAGCTAGTGATGATGCCTGATATTAATATATTTTATACATTTTATAATCCTCTCACTGGGCTTCTTAAGGTTCAATTAGGTTTAATTAAGTTGGTTTTGACACATTTTATGATATTAGACCTTATTGGATCATTGAAAGAATTATTGCATAAATTAGACTTAATTTATCTTGTTAGCAGTGTTCAGTAAACTGGCTATAACTTGAGTTTCAAATATTTGGTTGATGTGATTCTGGTTTTGTAGGAAATCTAAGACAATTTCCTACAACTTTCATGAAGACCTCAAAGGCCTAATCACACGATTGGATAACTCAAATTGGAGTTGAAGCAAGAATTAAGGTGCTGATCCTGACAGCTTGACCTAAGTGTACTATTCATGATATAACTCGAGCTATAAGATGTCAAATAGGCTAAAGTTTTGATGGTTTATAGTTAAGACCCAAATCTATAACTTTCATGTTGAACACTTTTCCAGAATCTAAGGTCTAATAGGTCATATTGGGCTTAGAAGTCAGAATAGAGGAGCTATCATTGGGCCTGAGCAGTATACAGTAATCAGACTATATTTTGCGTTGTAGAAATGATTTTTAACCCAAACTAACGGTATTTGAAAGCTAAGATCCAGGCTACAACTTTCATGAAGACCACTTTGTTAAAAAATGACGAATATAATGAATTTATAGCTAAATGATTTCGGAGACAAAGAATCTCCATAATTTTCCACTTACCAAAAGTCATTTGGCATTTTCCACTCATTTTCCACTCATCCACTCACCCATGACTCAACCCCTTATCATTTTGTATCGCTAATCCTCTATAAAAGACACCATTGGCTGATCATTTAGGGAGTCTTGGTCCTAGAGGCCAAGATCATGCTATTGTGTTGTTTGTAGTTTTCCTTGTGTTCTAAACTGAAGTCATGTTCTTCTTCTTCTTCTTCTCTCTTCCTTTCTTCTTGTCTATGAGTAACTAAGTTTCATTTTACTTGGGTGAAAAGGTGAAGCTTTTAGTAATAAGTTAAGGTTAGATTAATTTCTCTCTTGTGCTTAAATGATATTATCAAGTAGCCATTATATTTGTTGTATTTTGTTTCCAATCAATTTAGAAACCCTCCTTGTAAAGTGAAGTTCTTGATTTGTTGTAGATAATAGATTGACACAATGAATGCTTGAACTCATTTACAAGTGTTGGTGTTAGAAACTCTCATTGTAAAGTGGAGATCTTGATTTGTTGTAGACAAGAGATTGGTACAATGAATGCTTGAACCCATTTACAAGTGTTGGAGTTAGTGGATAATTAAAGGAATCATAATATAACTAATATAACTTTTAAAAAACTTTGAATGTTGTATTTTCTGATTGGAATCTCCATTATGTGTGGATTCTAATTGAGTTATAAAAGAATTAATCTTGTCCTTAATTTATTTACCAAGAGTGGATCTCCTAACCCAAGCAATTCCTTTTTACTTGTGAATAATTTTATTTATTATCTTTATTTTTGTGACAAATATTTTCCTTACCTCAACAATTTTTTTTTCATCAATTCCCTGTGGATCAACCTCGGACTCCCGAGAATTTATTACTTGAGACAACCTGCACTTGAGTTTGTAACTTTTAATCCGCATCAAGTTTTTGGCGCCATTATCAGGGACTTAATTTTAAGAATAAATTTATTGAGGTCTTTTCTATATTTTGTATATATTTTTGTATATATTTTTTTCTATTTTCTACTCTTTTATTTTATCTTTTGTACATACTAACGTACTAATTCTTTTGTACTCTTATTTCTTCTTCTATAATCTTCAATCATTAATGAAATAATTTTGACTCTTCTCTTCTTCCTCCTCTTCGCTAGCTCGGTGGGGCTCTCCTCTCTCCGATTTTTTTGTTTTAAATTTTCTTTACAGACCGTATTTTTTGTATTTTATTTTTTATATTTTATTTTTTGTACTTTATTTTATGTATTTATCTTCTCATCATTTATTTTTTATTATTTATTTTCTCATTTATTTTCATTTATTTATTTTCTCATTTACTTTTGTTTACTAATTTACTAACTTAATTACTAACTATCTAACTTTCTATCTTTTTACTTTATCAGCATACTAACTTTTTAATTTATCTGTTTATTAACTTATTTAGTGGCTGGTTTATACCACACCTTTGTTAATATTTATTTGGTGGCTGGTTTATACCATATCCTTGTTAATATTTAATGGCAGGTTTATACCACCTACTTGTACATTTTCTTTTCTATTTTAAGTTACTTATTTTTGCTTAATTGGTATCGTGATTTAAATTCTGGTCGTTTAGTTAAAATTAATCCTGGTACTTTACATATTCATTTGTCTGAATCACAATCACACGCATCAAACACAATGATTGAAAATGAAAGTGTGCATGATGAACATAAAAATCAACCGTTGCGAACCATACGAGAATATTTGCAACCACCTCAAAATTCTACTCCATCACGTTTTATCTTTCCACTCAATGCCAATCATTTTAGATTTAAGCTAGATTCATACAATCCGGGATGGAGAAATCACCCGAACTTTAGTTGGAGGAATAATAATCAAGCATAATTCATGTAACCACCACCTCCTTAGGCATAACAGGGCTCTCAAAATTCTCAAGGATATGCACCTTTTGTCCCACCATACAGGAATAACCTTGAAAAAATATTGCATGCATTCATGGAAAAACAAGATACCATTATTAATCAAAATACTCAAGCCATGATTGACATAAAAGACACTCTTGCTAAACTTTCTTCTGCACTCACCATTCACGAGAAAAGAAAATTTCCTTCTCAACATCAACTAAATCCCAAAGATCAGAACAGTCTAAATTAGGGTAGTCTAGAAAACCAACAAATAGATCAAGTCAAGTCATGGATAACCTTTAGGAATGGAAAGATTGTTGAAGAAAGCAAGGAGATAAAGAGTCAAGTGTCCAAAGTGATGAACTCCTTGAGTGTGAATGAGCTCGAGGATATGGAAAAGAATCAAGTTAGTAGTGATACTGAGCTACCCAAGGAACTTGAGGTGACAAAAAGTCTTGTTAAGCCAAAAAATGATGACAAGGGCCACCAGACATACATGATTGACTCAATCATAGATAGGGGAGTTTCTACAACCCATGATTTTGATCCCCTTGAGAATTTCCTTATTAATTCTGAGTTTGATTCTATTAGTAATCCCTTTGATGTAGTTGATATTTCTACTATTTTTGATAAAACTCAGGATCATGACACTCAGGCATGGCAACCAAAGTTTAAGGAGTTTTCTAAGAAAGGTTGGAGCATTACTGATAAAAAAGGTGTTCGTCCCTTGGTCTGTTCTTATAAAATTAATTTGAAAGAAGGTAAATGGTCAGTGGTTGAAGCTATAACTTGAGTTGAAGGATCCAGATGTAGCAGAGACTGTGGCAGACGATCTTGTCTACCAAAGCTGAGGTAAGTTTTTAGTACTTCGTATTTTTATTGAGTCGGCATAAGTGCCTCCCAAATTTGGAGCCTTTGTATGGGGATGTAAATAGTGTCGGCCAACAAAAAAATATATAAAACAAAAGAACCCAAAAAAAAATTGTTTCCATGCTTATTTATTTTATTTTACTTTTTTTAATTTTTTTTAATTTTTGTCATTACTAACCATTGTCAAGATGTAGTTATTCTCTTCTTGACAACTGTTGAAATTACCAAATTTAAATCAATTTATAACCGATTTACCAAAACTACTTGCAGCATAAGGTAACACCGGGTCGAGTCCATAGATCACTCTAATTATGAAGTCAAATTAAGAGGTTAATAAACAGGGGGGAAAGGGTTTTGCAAGATTAAACAACAAAGAGCAATTAAAATGAGTTAACAAAATTAGCAACAAGAGAATTAACCAATCTTGATTTTAATCCATCCTTGATCTTTATAAATCCGTTCAACTATCAACCAAATCCTTGGTCTTAGATCACATCAAGATGCCTCTCAATGATCCATGGATCTTCTACTAGAAACGCTTCTAGAATTCAATTAATTAAGGTTAGACAAATTAAGCATCCATCCAAAACCCAAATTAACTTAAAAACCAAGATCCAACCAAGCTAAACATTCATCAAACACCTTTGATGCATTGTTTAGCCTCTGAATTCATCTCTTGGCACATGATAATTATGCAATTAACATATGCAAATCCCAATCAAATTAAGATTAAATCAAAATTTAAACAAGAGAAGAAGAGAAAGAGAAACTTGATTAATAGATGAATTTATAACAATTAAAACAAGATCTCAAGATTAATCATCAAGAATGTCAATCTCTTGGATTAATTAAAGAAGTTTAGCTCTCCATAGCCATCACCATTGGAGAACCTTCAAGAACCATACAAAAATGAAAAATAACAATGAGAAAGGAGGAGAGGAAGAGAAGAAAAGAATTCTCCAAAATCAAAAACTAAAACTACAATAATCACCCTCTACGTAGAAGCTCTCCATTCCTTTATTAAAAATCTGATTGCTCTCCTATTAATCATCTACTAAGAGTCAAAAGTGGTTCACCCACTTTTGTTAATTATTCCTCCATTATCAAAGTGTGTCTCCCACCTTCCAATAATTTTTTTTCTCATTATGAAAGTGTGTCTCCCACCTTCCAATGATTCCTTCACTTTTTCTACATTTCCATCTTTTAGATTTCTGTCAAAATCTCTAATTCAAATTAAGTCCATCAGATAGCCTTTGAAGTAAGCTTTCCAAGGAGTACTCACATGCTCAATTTGGGCTTGAAATGAGTGAGATATGCCCAAAATAATGAATGTGTGTCCAGAATTCGTAACAATACCACTGATCCAACTTCAAGGCTGTATTTGACCACTTAAACATCCGAAACTTCCAATTTGATATTTCATAAAACTTGTAGATCGTTTTCTCATATTTCTGAGCATATAAAGAACATCAAAATTAGAGATCTACAACTCAAGTTATGGTCAAAATACTGAACTAATGTTAATATGCATTAAAATATAAAAATTTTGCTTTAAAGCCCAATTCAACCAAATGATCTAAATGAGTGCTAAGACCACTTAATTACAATCTGGACATCATTAATAAGGTAATCGTGTGAATATTAATATGTTAAAAATCATAATTATCAAATACCCCCACACTTACTATTTTGCACGTCCTCGGGCAAAACAAAAAAAATCAAAACTAGGGAGCAAAGAAAAACAAAACAAACTCAAAAGTTAAAAACTCTAAAAGACTCAATTTCAAATGACATTCAAGAATGCAAAAGTTATAAGTAAGAAAAACAACTAAAGATTTAAGGGAACAAGCAAGGTATCATCAATTTGAAAAGAATGAATCAAGAATGATAGATTCTCACATAATACAATCTCAATCCCTCAAGTTTTTACGGGATAAGTATTTCACTCAATTTAATCCATGAAAATTGCACTACCATAAACTTGCTTATTTTCTACTTCTCCACTACTCAAAAGACATGCACACAAAAATCAAGAGGACTTTATTTAAGGTTGAAATGGGGCCAAGGTAAGGAAAGGAAACAATATGGATATGACAAGTTAAACACTCAAGAGAATAAAAGAGCATTGAGAAGGAACTCAAATGATAAGTAACAAACATGAATTTTTATCCCCCAACTCCAAATAATACACATTCTCTTCACATATTTCCTTCACTTTCCTTCTTTTATTTTTTTTCTTTTATTTTTCTGAAAAATTCAACCTCTTTTGTAAGTTTTTTTTCTTTTTATCTTTCTTTATTTTTTAAATATATTTTTTTTCTTCAAACACTTTGAATATTGCACACATACACTAATCAATATTGCACAACCCCCACACTTGAACTATTAATTATTCACAAGCCAAAGAGCTCCTCCAATGAAAATGAACTAATGCTCTTCCATTCCCTAAGGTAAGGTAAAACATGGTATTTCACATAATGCATATACTGAGCTAAAACAAAGAATAGGCAAGTAAGCTCAAGGGGGTTAATCAAAGGGAAATAATACAAGGTTAGCTATTTGGCTAAAGTAGCTAATAAAAGAAAGAAGGCCTCAATCATGTTTATGCATGCAAGTGAAAATGTAGTTTAAAAAAGAATCAAAGCAAGTTCTAGAGTGATCAATTAACATGAATGAAAATCACACAAGAAAGAGGAGAATGGTGCAAATGTTAAAATTCACCAATATGCTCAAAAACTCATAATGTATGCATCTATCAAACTCAATCCACCAATTCAAACCATGAACCTTTTACTTGATTTATTTCTACTTATCACTTTAACACAGCTTAAAATCCATTCAAAAACACATTTTTCTTTCAAAGCATTGTTTTTGTTTTTGTTTTTTTTCTTTTTTTTTAATTTTTGTTTGCATCTTTATTTTTACTTTTTATTTTTTGTAATAAACAAACACAAAAAACAAAACCAAAATAATAAAAGAAATAGTAACAAAAAAATAAACAACAGGGCTGAAATATCAAAATAGCAAAAATAGCAGAAGCATTAAAATTGAAAACAGAAACAAAAACAAAATGCTAAAATTCTTCCCCCACACTTAAATTGTACATTGTCCGCAATGTAAAGCTCACAAGAAAAATAATAGTCCATCAAAATCATTAATTAATGAAGGACAGGTAAAATAAAAGAGAGGAAAGGAAAGAAACATCCTTATCAAGTAGGGTAGATGACTTCTTGCAAGTGGACCTCCTCCAAAATGTTCTCTTGAGCTCCCTCATAAAATGGTTTGAGGTAATGTCCATTGACTGTGAAAGCTTTGGTAGTATTTTCACATGTAACCTGCACAGCACCATAAGGAAAAATCTTAGTAATAACAAATGGACCAAGCCACCTAGATTTGAGTTTCCTGGGCATGAGCTTGAGGCGGGAGTTATAGAGGAGAACTTTTTGACCAATCTCAAATTTTTTTCTCATGATCATCTTATCATGGAAGGCTTTGGTCTTCTCTTTATAAAGTTTAGAACTCTCATAAGCCTCCAAGCGGATCTCCTCCAATTCCTGCAATTGTAGCTTTCGCTCCATGCCCGCTTGATTTAGGTCCAAGTTACACCTCTTTACTGCCCAAAATGCGCGATGCTCAATTTCCACTGGCAAGTGGCATGCTTTGCCAAAAATAATCCGATAAGGAGACATCCCAATCGGAGTCTTATAGGCGGTCCTGTAAGCCCATAAAGCATCCTCAAGCCTTTTGCTCTAGTCCTTTCTATTAGATTGAACTATTTTCTGAAGTATCTGCTTGATCTCTCTGTTGGAAACCTCGGCTTGCCCATTAGTTTGGGGATGGTAAGGTGTAGAACTTCTGTGCAAGACTCCATACTTTTTCATCAAGGCTTCCATGCTCTGATTACAGAAATACGAACCCTGATCACTAATGATGGCTTTCGGGACTCCAAACCTACAAAAAATATGTGATCTAACAAAATCCACAATAACTTTAGAATCATCAGTCCAAGTGGCTTTTGCCTCCACCCATTTAGATACATAATCCACAGCAAGTAGAATGTAAACAAAACCAAATGACACAGGAAAAGGACCCATAAAATTAATACCCTAAACATCAAATATCTCACAGAACAACAAAGGTTGTTGGGGGCATCTCATTCCTATGAGAAATATTCCCTGTTCTTTGGCATTGTTCACAAGATTTACAAAACAAATATGCATCATGAAATAGAGTGGGCCAATATAATCCAGAGTCCAAAACTTTCCTAGCTGTACGAGTAGGTCCAAAATGTCCACCACAGGAAAATGCATGACAAAAATTAAAAACAGAATTAAACTCATGATCAGGAATGCATCTCCTAATGACTTGGTCACTACAAAATCTCCACAAATAAGGGTCATCCCACACATAATATTTTGACTCACTTTTCAGTTTATCAATTTGTGCCTAAGTGAAATATGCAGGTAGTGCTCTAGCAACCAAGAAATTAACCAAATCTGCAAACCAAGGGATGTTACCTTGCATCTTGAAAAGTTTCTCATCAGGGAAGGCATCATGGATAGGAGAAGAATCTGCCTCTCTCTCAATCCGACTCAAGTGATCTGCTACTAGGTTCTCTGCTCCACTCTTATCTCTGATATCAATATCAAAATCCTATAAGAGCAACATCCACCTAATCAACCGAGGCTTTGTATCGGGCTTTTTCAGGAGAAACTTCAAAGCTGCATGATCTGAAAATACAACAACTCTAGAACCAAGCAAATATGATCGAAATTTATCTAAAGCAAAAATAATTGCTAAAAGTTCCTTTTCGGTTGTAGTGTAGTTGGCTTGTGCAGCATCTAAAGTCTTCGAAGCATAGGAAATGACATGAGGTACTTTGCTAACTCTCTATGCAAGGACAGCTCCCAATGTATAATTAGAGGCATCACACATGAGTTCAAATGGGAGTTCCAATCTGGTGGCTGGATGATAGGTGTACTGGTCAATGCTTGCTTCAAGTGATTGAAGGCATCCTTGTATCTCTGGTCAAAGTGAAACTCTACATTCTTTTGCAACAAGTTGGACAGTGGAAGGGCAATTTTGTTAAAATCCTTTATGAACCGTTGATAGAAACCTGCATGACTAAGGAAAGATAGGCATGAAATGACATATATTTTTGCAGGATCTACCTGAACACCCTTGTTAGATACTACATGCCCTAAAACTATACCCTGTTCTACCATGAAATGACATTTCTCAAAATTCAGGACAAGGTTAGTTTTAATGCACCTATACAAAACTCGAGCTAAACTATCCAAACATGCATCAAAGGAAGAGTCATAGACAGTAAAATCATCCATAAACACATCCATGCAACTTTGTAAAAATTCAGAGAAGATACTGACCATACACCTTTGAAAGGTTCCCGGAGCGTTGCACAGACCAAAGGGCATTCTCTTTTATGCAAATGTTCTAAATGGGCAGGTGAAAATGGTCTTCTAGGGCTATATGAATCTGAAAATAGCCCGAATATCCATCCAAGAAATAGTAATGCAACTTGCCAACCAATCTCTCCAACATCTGATCAATGAAAGGCAATGGAAAATGATCTTTCCTAATGGCCTGGTTAAGCCGCCTATAATCAATGCACACCTGCCAACTGTTCTGGATTCTTGTGGGTAGGAGCTCATTGTTCTGATTTGCAACTACTGTGACTCTAGATTTCTTTGGAATAACTTGCACAAGGCTCACCCATTTATTATCGAATATGGGATAAATAATATCAGCTTGCAGCAGCTTAGTCACTTTCTTCTTCACCACATCCAGAATCAGGGGATTTAGTCTCCTTTGGGGTTGCCTCACTAGCTTGGTACCTTCCTCCAATAAAATCCTATGCATACATGTGGAGGGATTAATACCAGGAATGTTTGCAAGTGTCCATTCGATGGTCTGCTTATGCTGCCTCAAAACCTGTAATAATTTTTCTTCTTGTTCAGGTTGCAGATTCTTAGCGACAATCACTAACAGCTTCTCACCATCTTCCAAATATGCATATTTAAGGTGGTCTGGCAAAGTCTTTAGCTCTAAGGATGGGGGATGCACAATGGAAGGCAGCAAGCTATTTGAAACAAGCAACTCAGCAGCATTAAATTTGACATAAATTTGACTCATATTTTCATATGCTACATCAGTCAAATAAGCAGCTGCATCATCATTCATAACCGCATAAATCTCAGCACATGCAGTACATGGTTCAGTATCACAGCTAACACATATATTACAAGTGACAGAATCTAGAAAGCTAGTAATATCAGGGAATTCAGCACTCATATCAGCATAAGTATCATCAACCAGCATTTCAATCACATCAACATGAAAAACTGAATGCTCCTCAAGGGGATGTCTCATGGCATCAAAAATGTTAAACTGTACCACATCTTCACCAAATTCCATAAAAAGGGTGTCAGCATACACATCTATCTTGGTCTTGACTGTCTTGAGGAATGGTCTTCCTAGAATTAATGGAGCATGATTTGTTGAAGACCCATCTTCCATGTCCAGAATGTAGAAGTCCGCTGGGAAAATTAGCTCATTCACCCGCACTAACACATCTTCCAACACTCCTGCAGGATGAGTAGTGGTCCTATTTTCCAACTGAATCACTATACCAGTGGGTTGTAAGGTGCCAATGTTCAAAGACTTACACACTGACATAGGTATGACATTGATAGAAGCACCCAAATCTAGCATTGCATGGTCAAATCTGGAATTGCCTATAGTGCAAGGGATTTTGAAAGTTCCGGGATCTTTGCATTTCTTTGGTATGCTTGGCTGAATCATCACAAAAACATTTCTGCCCATACTGACCTTCTCAGTACCCTTAAGTCTTCTCTTGTGAGTACACAACTCCTTGAGGAATTTGGCATACTTGGGAATTTGCTTGATTGCATCTAGGAGGGGAATATTGATTTTCACCTTCCTGAATGTCTCTATGACTTCCTTTTCCGTTTCTGTCTGCGCTATCTACTTGGATTATGTCACTCTATTTGGGAAGGGTAGTGGAATGGCCAGGTCTGAATTCTCTACATATTTCTTCTGGACTGATTCAGTATCTGGTTGTTGCAATGGGAGCTCTGGTTGTGGCAAATTAGGGCCATCAATTTCTCTGCCACTTCTCAAGGTAATGGTACTTACATTGCCTCTTGGGTTACTAACTGTTTGTGAAGGCAATTGGCTCGAACCTTGACTTTTTAATTCACTCACGGTGGTGGCCAGCTGCTCAATCTGAGTTAGTAGGTTCTGAATGGTGGCATTAACATTCTGCTAGAAATGAATATTATTTGTGGCCATTTATTTCATTAAATTTTTCATTGATGGCTCGGATGGAGTGGTTGCTGGACTTGGCAACATGAGAGGCTGTTGCACAGGTGGCTGCACAGTTTGTTGTTGTCTGAATGCAGGTGGTTGGTATTTGTTGCTAAGATTTACAGCTTGGTATCTAAACTGCTATTGTTGGGGTTGTTGTTGCTGACCAGAATTCCCATATCTCAAGTTAGGATGGTCCCTCCAGCCAAGGTTATAAGTATTAGAAAATAGATCATATATTGGCTATTGGGACTGCTGATATTGAGATCTACTAGGAAAAATGTCAGCTGCTGCAACTGACTGCTCTGGAAAAATAGAACCACCATCTTGAAGTGTGCGGCATGCATCAGTAGGATGAGATAAATAAGAACAAATGCCACACACCCTTAAAAGCTCTTGTACAGAAACTGGTACATGTTGTCCCACTGCTAATTGCCTCACCAAAGAAGTCAATTTATCAAGTCTGTGTTCCATTCTCTGTTGGTCTACATGACACGATTGAACTTCATTAACTCCTTTGGTTGAGGTAAAGACTCTTGTGCCAAATTATTGAGCATTGGCTACCATATTTGCTATCAAATCTCTTGCTGCAGTAGGGGTTTTATCCACCAAGGCACCTCCAGATGCGGCATCCACCATACTTCTATCCATCGGCAGCAAGCCCTCATAGAAATATTGAATTAAGAGCTGATCACTAATTTGATGGTGGGGACAGCTTGAACACAGCTTCTTGAATTTCTCCTAATATTCATGTAAGGTCTCACTAGTCATTTACCTTATGCCACAAATGTCTTTTCTAATGGCAACTGCTCTGGATGCAGGGAAGAACCTCTCTAAGAATAACTTCTTCATATCATCCCAACTCATGACAGAACCTAGTGAAAGGTAGAACAGCCAATCCTTGGCTACATCAGCCAGAGAGAAAGGGAATGCCCTCAACTTGATATGCTCCTCAGAGATTCCATATGGCTTCATGGTTGAACAGACCACATGGAACTCCTTTAAGTGCTTATGGGGATCCTCACCTACAAGACCATGAAACTTGGGCAACAAGTGTATCAATCCAGATTTTAACTCAAAATCAGCATTAAGATCAGGATATTGAATGCACAAAGACTGGTAAGTTACATCAGGAGCAGCAAGTTCTTTGAGGGTCCTATTTTTCCTGTTATCAGCCTTGATTTTAGAATCACTTAAGATCTCAAGTGCACCCTCAGATTCAATGTCATAACTAAATTGAGAACTAATTCTTTCACTTAGCTTACGAGCTCTAATCAACCTATGCAATGTTCTATCAATCTCAGGATCAAATTCAAGCAAGATATCAGGATTAGACCTAGTCATGCACCAATCAAAATACAAAAAAATACAAAATCAGTAAACAAGCAAAATACACTAGATAACACTAAAAATATACCAAAATAAATCTAATTGACCTATGCAATGATTTTTAAAAATTATGGGACTTGTACAACATGAAAACTACACAAAAATGAAACTAAAAAATGTAATAAAAAATATTAAAAAATTGAAAAACTAGTCTAAACGATGGATTTTGGGAAAACCAGGGGTGACCTCACAATTAATTGTGAGTCTTGTTTATTAGGCCATTTTCCTTCAACTGACCAAGTTTTAGTGCATTCTAGGCACATTTTCTGTTAGTACAAAATTCTGTAAAATGACCCGTAATCACCAGTTTTCTCCTAAAAATCACCAAAACACAGCAACACAAAGGTTAGTGAGGGATTAGAAATTAAATATACTATTAATAAAATTGAACAAAATCAGAATGATCCCCGGCAACGGCGCCAAAAATTTGACAACTGTCGAGATTACCAAATTTAAATCAATTTATAACCGATTTACCAAAACTACTTGCAGCATAAGGTAACACTGGGTCGAGCCCGTAGATCACTCTAATTATGAAGTCAGATTAAGAGGTTAATAAACAGGGGGGAAAAGGTTTTGCAAGATTAAACAACAAAGAGGAATTAAAATGAGTAAACAAAATTAGGAAAATAACTAATCCAAGAGAATTAACCAATCTTGATTTTAATCTATCCTTGATCTTTATAAATCCATTCAACTATCAACTAAATCCTTGGTCTTAGATCACATCAAGACGCCTCTCAATGATCCATGGATCTTCTACTAGAAACGCTTCTAGAATTCAATTAATTAAGGTTAGACAAATTAAGCATCCATCCAAAACCCAAATTAACTTAAAAACCAAGATCCAACCAAGCTAAACATTCATCAAACACCTTTGATGCATTATTTAGCCTCTGAATTCATCTCTTGGCACATGATAATTATGCAATTAACATATGCAAATCCCAATTAAATTAAGATTAAATCAGAATTTAAACAAGAGAAGAAGAGAAAGAGAAACTTAATTAATAGATGAATTTATAACAATTAAAACAAGATCTCAAGATTAATCATCAAGAATGTTAATCTCTTGGATTGATTAAAGAAGTTTAGCTCTCCATAGTCATCACCATTGGAGAACCTTCAAGAACCATACAAAAATGAAAAATAACAAAGAGAAAGGAGGAGAGGAAGAGAAGAAGAGAATTCTCCAAAATCAAAAACTAAAACTACAATAATCACCCTCTACGTAGAAGCTCTCCATTCCTTTATTAAAAATCTGATTGCTCTCCTCTTAATCATCCACTAAGAGTCAAAATTGATTTACCCACTTTTGTTAATTATTCCTCCATTATCAAAATGTCTCCCACCTTCCAATAATTTATTTTCTCATTATGAAAGTGTGTCTCCCACCTTCCAATGATTCCTTCACTTTTTCCACATTTCCATCTTTTGGATTTCTATCACAATCTCTAATTCAAATCAAGCTCATCAGATAGCCTTTGAAGTAAGCTTTTCAAAGAGTGCTCACATGCTTAATTTGGGCTTGAAATGAGTGAGATATGCCCAAAATAATGAAGGTGTGTCCAGAATTCATAATAGTACCACTGGTCCAATTTCAAGGCTGTATTTGACCACTGAAACATCCGAATCTTCCAATTTGACATTTCACAAAACTTGTAGATCTTTTTCTTATCTTTCCTAGCATATAAAGAACATCAAAATCAAAGATCTACAACTCAAGTTATGGTCAAAATACTGAACTAATGTCAATATGCATTAAAATCTGAAAATTTTGCTTTAAAACCCAATTCAACCCAATGATCTAAATGAGTGCTAAGACCACTTAATTACAATCTGGACATCATTAATAAGGTAATTGTGTGAATATTAATATGTTAAAAATCATAATTATCACTTTTCATCTAAGCATTTTGGGTATGTGATTTCTCCCCATTACTTTGTTTAATTTTGTCCCAATAATTTCTTTGATGTATATTGATGATTATTTCTTCAGTCTGAATTTAATTTTTAACATTGAAGACAATGTTGTGATCTGGTTAGGGGAAGGATAGTTGTGTGAATAGTTGTGTAAAAATAATAAAAAATAAAAAAAACAAAATAAATAAGAAGTGTGTTTATTAATATATTTGTCTTGTTTATATGATTGTCAAAAACCTACAACAAAACTAATTAGGGATGGTAGAGTAAGGAGTAATTTTACTCTTGAGATGCATCTAGATTGGAGTAGTAACTAGTTGTGTGGAAGTAGCAATTCAAATTCAGGGCAATTTGCATGATTGAGTAAATTGTCTTCCTTCTTAAAAATCACATGCTTGGTTATGGATGTTGAATTGATAGATTAAGAATGATGGATATATGCCTTGTGAGATTTTGAGTCTATCGATGAATGGATTGAACATTTGTACCATTCTCTTCTTTCTTGTGTGATTTTTTTCACTCATGAAATTGTTACTCTAGAACTTACTTTGATTCTTTTTGAGGCTACATTTTCACATGCATACATAAACATGATTGAAGCATTTTTCTTGAAATAGCTACTTTGACCAAATAGCTAACCCTGCATATTTTCCCTTGTGTACCCCCTTTGAGCTTATTTGACCATTCCTTGTTTCTAGCTCATAACGTGCTTTAAAAAAATCATATTGTTACCTAACCTTAGGGAATAAGAGAGCATTGACTTTGTTATTAGTTGAGTTTTTTTAATAAGTGTGGGGGTGTGTGTGCAAAATGTTCCTAAAAAAAAAAAAGAGCTGACCACTGTTGCAATCAAAGAATGAACCTTGTGACATATTCATACCTAGAATGAGAGTGGATGCTTGGAAATAACAGAAAGAGAAGGAGAATGTCCAGGCCTAACAATGAATTCAACCTACCAATTTGGCATTGATCTTTAACAAAATATTAGTCAAATATTGGTCATTGTCCTTTATGAGAAAGAAGCAAACAGAGAAGGAACTAAGAAACCCTTGGGAAATTTAAACTGAATGTTCTCAAACATCTTCTCCACTCTAGTTGTATCATAATGCTCTTCTATTCTCTTTGGTATTTAACTTGTCATATCCATATTACCCCTCTCCTTTACCACAACCCCATTACAACCTTGAATAAAACCCTCTTGATTTTTGTGTGCATGTTATTTTTGAGTGGTAGAGAAGTAGAAGATAAGCAAGCTCATGGTAGTATAATTATTCGTGAGTTGAATAGAGTGAAATACTTACATTTTAAACACTTGAGAGATTGATAGTGAATTCTGTGAGGATCTATCATTCCTGATTCATGCTTTTCAACTGAAGTTTCCTTGCTTGTTGATTTGAGATGCGAAGAAATATTACTTCATGAATATTTTGATCCCTTGAATGACTGGTTGCTCTTCTTGATTCATTTAATCTTTTTGAGTGTTTAGTTTTTGAGTTTGTGTCATTTTTCTTTGTTCCCTGGTTTTTGTCTTATGTGTTTTGCCCAGGAGTGCAAAAGTTAAGTGTGGGGGAATTTGATAATAATATATTTTATACATTTTATAATCTTCTCACTGGGCTTCTAAGGTTCAATTAGGTTTAATTAAGTTAGTTTTGATACATTTTATGATATTAGACCTTATTAGATCATTGAAAAAATTATTGCATGAATTAACCTTAATTTATCTTGTTAGTAGTATTCAGTAAACTGGCTATAACTTGAGTTTCAAATAACTGATTGATGTGATTCTAGTCTTGTATAAAAGCTACAACTCCCTACAACTTTCATGAAGACCTCAAAGGTCTAATAACACGATTAGATAACTCAAATTGGAGTTGAAGTAAAAAGTAGGGTGCTGATCCTGATAGCTTGACCTATGCGTACTATTCATGATATAGCTCAGGCTATAGGATGTCAAATGGGCTAAAATTTTGATGGTTGATAGTTAAGATCCAAATCTACAACTTTCATGTAAATACTTTTCCAGAATCTGAGGTCTAATGGGTCATATTGGGCTTGGAAGTCAGAATAGAGGAGCTGTCACTGGGCCTGAGTAGTATGCAGTAATCAGACCATATCTTGAGTTGTAGAAATGATTTTTGACCCAAACTAACAGCATTTGAAAGCTAAGATCCAGACCTACAACTTTTATGAACACCACTTTGTTAAAAAATGACGAATGCAATGACTTCAGAGCTAAATGATTTCGAAGACAAAGAATCTCCATAATTTTTCACTCATTTTTCACTCATCCACTCACCTATGACTCAACCCCCTTATCATTTTGTATCCCTAATCCTTTATAAAAGACACCATTGATAGATCATTTAGGGAGGCTTGGTCCTAGAGGCCAAGATCATGCTATTGTATTATTTGTAGTTTTCCTTGTATTCTAAATTGAAGTCATGTTCTTCTTCTTCTCTCTTCCTTTCTTCTTGTCTATGAATAACTGAGTTTCATTTTGCTTGGGTGAAAGGGTGAAACTCTTGGTAATAAGTTAAGGTTAGATTAATTTCTCTCTTGTGCTTAAATGATATATTATCAATTAGCCATTATATTTGTTATATTTTGTTTCTAATCAATTTAGAAACCCTCTTTGTAAAGTGGATTTCTTGATTTGTTGTAGACAAGAGATTGACACAATGAATGCTTGAAGCCATTTACAAGTGTTAGTGTTAGACACTTTCCTTGTAAAGTGGAGATCTTGATTTATTATAGACAAGAGATTGGCACAATGAATGCTTGAACTCATTTACAAGTGTTGGAGTTAGTGGATAATTAAAAGAACCATAATATAACTAATATAACCTTTAAAGAACTTTGAATGTTGTATTTTTTGATTGAAACCTCCATTATGTGTGGATTCTAATTGAGTTATAAAAGAATTAATCTTGTCCTTAATTTATTTACCAAGAATGGATCTCCTAGCCCAAGGAATTCCTTTTTACTTATGAACAATTTTATTTATCATCTTTATTTTTGTGACAAATCATTTCCTTACCTCAACAAATTTTTCTTCATCAATTTCCTATGGATCGACCTTGGACTCCTGAGAATTTATTACTTGAGACAACCTGCACTTGAGTTTATAACTTTTAATCCGCATCAATGCTATTAGATTAATATTTTTTCCATTTTCTTTAAGAGATAAAGCCAAGAGTTGGCTACAAGCCCAGTCTCGAGGAAGTATCTCCACTTGGGATGATCTGGTTAGTAAGTTCCTCACTCGGTATTTTTCTCCGTCAATGTTTATGAAGATAAGGAGTGAGTTTGCTTGCTTTACACAAAATCAAGGAGAATCTCTCTATGAAGCATGAGAAAGATTTAAAGAGCTGCTTAGAAAGTATCCTCATCATGCTTTTAAAGTTTGGCAGCAGGTGCATATCTTTTATAATGATTTGAATCATTCCACAAGACTTATGGTGGATACATCTGCAGGTGGATCTTTGAACACTAAGACTCCTGAAGAAGCTTAGGAATTGTTTGAGACCATGGCTACCAATGAATATCAGTTGCCTAGTGGAAGAGTAGTAGTCAAACAGGGAGTTATGGAGCTTGGTACTCTTGATGCCTTACTTGCTCAGAATAAAAGTATTACGCAGCAGTTAGCCAACCTCACCAAGCAATTTAGGAATATGCAGCTAAATTCAGTGAACCATCAAGTATTGATTTGTGATTTCTGTGGAGGCAAACATACTAATGGTGGATGTGAGGTAAGCAACTCTAGTTTGATTTCTCTAGAACATGTCAATTAAATGGGAAATCCTTCAAGACCCCAAGGTAATCCTTATTATAATACATATAATTCAGGTTGGAGGAATCATCCTAATTTATTTTGGAAGAATCAAGCAATTCCACTGAATGCTCAACCCGAGCAGAAGTCTCCTCTTGAGATTGCACTTGAAAAACTTTCACAACTGACATCTTCTTTCATGCAACTGACTTCTTCTTCTATGCAATAGACCTCCACTTTTATGAAGGAAACAATGGCTAATTTTCATAATCAAGGGGCAACTATTCAGAGTTTAGAGAATCAAGTTGGTCAAATAGAAAAACAGTTCTCTGATAGACCTCCAGGCACCTTACCAAGTGATACAGTAGTTAATGCAAAGGAACAATGTCTGGAAATTTCTTTAAGAAGTGGAAGAGTTGTTAGCCCTCAACTGAAAGAATATGTTGCCAAGGAAACAATTGATCTACCAAGACAAGTCCAAGAAAAAGATGCTTGAGAAGAAGAGGTTGAGAAGGACAAACAGAAAGAGGAACAATCGAGATAAAGAAGAAAGATGAAAGATTCAATTTTGAATAAACCATTTGACCATTCATTGTATGCCAGACTTCCATTCCCTCAGCGTTTGAAGAAAGATACCCAAGAGAAGCAGGAAAGACAATTCTCAAAGTTCCTGGATGTTTTCAAGAAGTTACAGATAAACATTCTTTTTTCTGAGGCACTTGAACAGATGCCCTTCTATGCCAAATTTATGGAGGATTTGATATCTAAAAAGAGGAAGTTGGAAGCAGATGAGACTGTAGCACTTATTGAAGAGGTTAGCACCATAATTCAATGGAAGCTACCACCGAGGTTAAGGGATCTAGAAATTTTTAGCATCCCTTGCACCATTGGAAAGTTGAATGTTGATAAGGTTTTATGTGACTTAGGCGTGAGTATTAATTTGATGTCATTGTCCATCCTTTATAAGCTGGGAATTGAGAAAGTTGAGCCTACTATGGTCTCCCATCAATTAGTAGATCGATTAATCAGATGTTCATACGGTGAAGATTTGCTAGTAAAGGTAGACAAATTTATTTTCTCAGTTGACCTTGTGGTCTTAGATATGGACGATGATGCTAATATCCCATTAATTCTTAGAAGACCATTCTTAGCAACTTCAAAAGCATTAATTGATGTGCCTAGAAGAGAGCTTATTTTGAGGGTGCATAGAGATCAAGTGACTACAAATGTTTTTAATAAGTCTGTCCTAATATCATATCTTTATGCCCCTATTAATTGCATTCAAAGTAAAGCTAAAAAGGAGTCGGCTAGTACAAACTCTGCACCATCGATTAATGTTGATTCTCGCACCTCCAAGATGGTGGAAATGAAAAAAGGTCCTCTAGTTCTCAAAATTTATTGCAGAAGGATTTGAAATTTTCTGGCAAGTTGAAACCTGACACTTTACTTGTTGATAAATTGAAAATCTCATGGCCTAGTGGAGTTACAAATGCTAAGGTGTCTTTTGGACAAATAAGTACAACTCCAGTTCAAAATATTTTTAGAGAGGATTCCAAGGCCAGTGATCGAGTATGGAGGAAAAAATCTGTAAAAAGAAAGATGTCATCGTGTTTCTCTTGTTTCAAGCCACCATAATAATAAAAGAAAACATTGAGCTAATGATGTTAAACAAACATTTTTTGAGAGGCAACCTAAATTTTCTTTCTTTTCCTTCACTCTTTATTTTTTTATTTGTTTATTTTTCTTCAGTTAGTTATTTGTTTTTGCTTTTATCTTATTATTTCTTGTTAATTAACATTTTCCTTTTTTTTGTTTTGTAGTTAGCTAATGTTGAGTCAGCTTATGTGTGTCCCCGAGTTCTGAGCCTTTTAGGGGTTGTATATAGTTATTGGCTGCAAAAAAAGAGTTTTTCTTTTCTTTTATTTAATATTTTATTTTCACATTTGTTATTTATTTATTTTATTTTATCATTCTCACCTTATTGTGTTTTGAGTCATTTTGTGCATACCAGTGTATTGAATTAAATATCCAATGATTGCTTGAATTGTGGATTGATTTAATTTCTTGTGATAGCACATAAGAATCTATCAGTTGCATTTATCTCTATTGTTTTAATTGTGTATGGATGTTCTTCTCATCTTTATGTTTGATAGACCTTGGGTTATACATGCATGTCAGGCTTAGAGAAAGTTTATGGGAATGAATGTGTATGGATGATTTGCATCTAGAAGTTGTTAGATTCTCTCTTGAGACAAAATCCTAGACAATGCATGATTAAGGAAATGATAAGGGCTTTCTTTGGACCATTTGATCCTTTCAAGCTAACCTATAAACACAGTATATCCCTAGGTCCCTTTTGCAGCCTTGTTATTATTTGACTTCTATTTCTTTTCTTTACCCACATTTACCCTTCCCATATCCACATGGAAAAAAAATTCATCTCTTACATACCCTCTGTTGAATGCATATTTTATATTATTTTATTATTTAATCCTTCGTTATTTTTGTACATGAAGTTTTGGGGAGTTAAAAATTTTTAAAAAAAAAAAATTCAAAAAGAGAAAGTCCACTTAAAGTATTGCAAAGAAATCAGTTTGGTGGTGGAGGTTGTTAAAAAAAAAGATGAATAGAGTGTTGATTCTTGTGCTCTGTTTTGTACTTGTCTTACTTTTTATGGTTTGAATTTTGAAATATGCATAATTTTGTATCTCAACTTTTGTTTTATTTTCCTACCCTTTCTTTCTTAACCCATACCTTTGGCCTTACATTACAAGCTTTATAAAGACCATTTTGATCCTTGGTTATGTGCAATTTACATTAGTGGAGAGAGAGATGAAGAACAACCTTACAGATGTAGGTTTGATGTGCATTTACAATTTTATAAATCTATCCGGGCTTGTACTTTATGAGAAAATTGGGTCTTTCATTCATGTTTTTAGAAAGTCATTTTTGCATAAGAGTTGTATGTGAGAGACGATATGGCAATTGCATTGTTCATGTGTGACACTTTGAAGTTATACTGTGAAGTAGTTTCTGAGGATATGAATAATTTTCAATACCCGGTATTTTCATGTTTGAGTTTGTGTGTTTTGAGTTTCTATTTGTTTAGTCTTTTTATTTTGTTTTGTTTTTTTTTGTTTTATTTTTACTTGAGGACAAACAAAACCTTAAGTTTAGGGAGTGATGAACTTGCAAAAATTCATATTTTTACAGTTCAAAATTTTAGGTTTTCATCCTCTTTTAATTTGTTTGATTGGGTTTTGTTCTCAAGTTTTGTTATGTTTTTATTATTTTAAATTGTGTTCTTATTACGTGTTTTAATGTGTTTTTGATAAGTAATTACACATGGAGAAGATTGGACGAATGAGCAAGCAAGAAATAAAAGAAAACACCATCAGACGCCAGCGCCTAAGCGCTAGGTATCCTGCCGCTTGCATGTTGGAGAATTTCCCTTTAAGTGTCCCAGCGCTTGAGCGCTGGGAAGGCAGCGTTTGAGCACTGGTTGCGTAAATAATAGTGTGAATTCTTTATAAAAAGAGAAGTTTTGCCAAATTGAACATACACTTAGACAAAATGCAGCAACCATCAAGAGGTACAAACCCTAATGTGGTGTGGGCGCAATTATGCTTGAAGATTAGGAATTTTCTTCAACCTTTCCACCTTTCTACAATGGAGTTTGTCATATTCTTCCCTTTGTGTTCTTCTTTTTCCATGTGTAACTAGTTTTCCTTTGTTAGGGGAATGATGGATCTTGAATTTTGATGATGTAACTTCTTTTATGAGTTTAATTTATGTTTCTATTTCATGATTTACGTGTTTATCTCTATCCTTAATGCTTTTCTAAACCTGATCAATTTGGGAATATGATCTTTTAGGTTGATGATGATTTGAAAAAATTTACATGAGCCTAGAACATATGATAAACACCATAATTTCTTCAATCACTAGGAATATACGTTGTGGGTTATGTGATCTTTTTTTTAATTCCCTCATTCTTGATAATGTCTTTCTATTTAGGGTTAGACTAAGGGATTAATTAATTCCAAATAGCGTAAGAGGATTAATATACCACGGAATTGGCTATTAATTAATTTTAGAAATTGACTATAAATCATTGAAATAGAACATAATTAAACCAATATTTGAATGTGCATTTAAAGAGTTCAAGTGAAGTCTAAACCCTAATGCTTTAATACCATTGTTTTTCACCCCTTTGATTTATTATTTTGCTTACTCATATTTCTTTTTAATTGAATTTGTAATAACTCTTTTTCTTTGTTAGCATAAATAGTGTCACTTTTAGTGAATTTAGTAATTAATAATTTAATCCTCGTGGAACAATACTCATACTCACTTTTTATTACTTTTGTGATTCGGTGCACTTGCCAATTTCATAGCACTGATTGGCCAGGAATGTTCAAACCTGACTCAGATAGCAGCCAAAGCTACTTGAGTTGAACAATTCATCTTGGAGAAGGAGCCAAGGAGAGATAACGGGGACAGAAAGGATCTACACCTACCTTTCATTTTGGACTCGGCTGATCTTGATCTAGGAGAAATAATTAAGTTCAAGGACTAATTGTTAGCTACTAAAGAGTCTTGTCTACTTGCACAGGAAGCTAGGGATGAAACTGAAGAAGATCTCCAGCTAGCTTCAACTTAAAATAACATAACTCAACAAAGTCTTAAGGAAGGAAACCAACATTAGCTATGCTTAAAATCGTCTAGCCTAGTGATCCACAAGTCAAAGTATCATTAAGCCCTATACAAGATGATTTTATTTGAGGAAGGATGTTGTTGTTGCCCTTGATGAATAATCCCCTTTAGCTAATGGTTTTATAGTAATAGTAGCTTATGAAGTAGCAGCCTGACTTTAGGGCATGATGGTTAATCCAAAGTTCATTCCAACTTGTTCATTCTTAGCTTTAGTCACGATTTCTCATAGATATAGTTTTCAACTGAGGCTGGAGTGCAACAATTTTAGATTGGATCATAGTTGGCACCTTGGCAAATTTTTGGTTTTAAATTCAAATGCACCCTTCACCCGTTTTCACATGCTCAACAACTAAAGGATGTAGGGGGCAAAGTGTTAACAACAAAAAAAATTTACCTCAGCTAAATAGTTGAGGTCAATAAGCTAATAGTCGATGCAGATGTCGTAAGTAACTGATAGTCGAGGCAATTTATTAGGCCACCTTAATAATGGGCCTAGGCCTAGTGAAGAAGTGGGTTGCATGTGCTAGTGAGAATCTAGAAGGGATTTGGTGTTAAAAAGAGTGGATAAAGCATTGACTAAGTCCAAAATCCCTTCCCTAAATTATAGGAACAGATAAAGAAACAGTTTTATGACTCTTGTAAGATCAAATGAGGTTTGAAACTGAAGATAAAATTGAGAGGGATCACGTGGACCAGCTTGAACTGCATGGTAGTCGTCTTCCTTAAATATAAGTATTAGGTTAAAGTGGTCAGCTAGTGGGGCAGTTGTTTAGCTAACTTATATAATGTATTTAGTCTCTAAATTGAAGGAACTTAGTTGACATGGTAATAATCACCACTTTGATTGATGGTCATGATTTGACAACATTGGAAAGTGAGTAGTAAGCTTAAGAAACGTGGCAAATAGTTTTAGTGAGAAAAAATAGCTAGTTTTAGGCTCTCTAAATAGTTATTATGAACTCAATTGTGAAGACCACTAAATACAATAACCTCTTAATTAATCAAATACAAGCCTTTACATTTATTCTTTATTTTTAGCCATTGCTTTACTTTATTACTTTATTTATTACTTTCTTTATCGCTTTTATGTCTTTACCTTCATTTTTAGCCTTTACCAAACTCGATTTTTAGTCGATCTTCAAATTATGAGCTTTCTTTACTCATCCTAGCAACCTACAGCTGAGGAATAGGGTCCTTTCCTTACTATATCACTTAATCAAAGGGAATCAATTGTTTTACAAGTTACACTACAAAAAAATGATCATTTTGTGGCAGTTAAAAAGTCACTTAGTGGCGGTTACAACCGCCGCTAAATTCTACTCATGGCAGTTTGTTAACTGCCACAATTTACACTACCGCGATGTTAATTTGCGGCGGTTAAGGCCAACTACGAGAATAACTACAGCTAAGGAATTATTTAGTGGCGGTTATAACTGCCACGAATGGATGGAATGCTTGACGTGTCAAACCACCACAATATTATTTTTGAATTGTTTTAATTGTTAGTGGCGGTTTTAACAGCCACAAAAGACTCACCTGAAAATTAAATATATTAGTGGCAGTTAATAACCGCCACTATAATATATTAGTTTGCAAAGAATAATAAACTTTTTTTTTAATTTAGTGGACTATTGGACTAATTTAGTGGTTCAAAACTGCCATTATTGGACTAAAATATTGGCAGAAACCATTTATTTTTTGTATTTAGCTTGTTTCTACATTTGATATTTAACCTGTCCAAAATCAATGTTCAACAACACATAAAAAATACACTTTAAATACTTCAAATACCAAATTAAATATAATAAGAAGCAAATGACATTGTAGTAAGTTAAGTAACACAATGACTACTATCAAAGTAGCACATTAACTAGTACTAAATTAAGTAGCAAAATAACTATTACAAGTATTGAAATATCCAAATGTTCATGAGATTGTCAAATAGTTCTAAAATCTACTACCCCAAACAAACAAGTAGTTGGTCATAGACTAAATACAAAAGGTATCATCTATTGATGTGACGTGGTTCGTGGATAGCTGATGAAGAGCATCTTGCACCTCCTGCTAGTAAACCCTTACCATTGGCTTGATAAAGGAAACTGAAATAGAAAATACTAAATTAACAATAAAACTAAAACTTTTTGGCAACAGTTAAAAACTAAATTGACTAACACTTATAATTTTAATTCAAGATAAATATTTTTTTTGTACACTTAAAGTAATTGATCACTAAAGTTGCTTATTATATGTATCTTAAGGAAATTTATAAAATATTTCTTGAATGAATACTTGTGAACCTATGATATTGCCAAGGTCAGTTGGAATGTGACCCGCAACGCTTCGAAGCACAGAAGCCATTTGGGCCATTTGAGCTTCTAAAGTATGCATCCTCTCTTTGATGGTTCAAAATCTCAAAAAAGAGATTTGTTTTCTTGGGAGAAGGAAACCACACAAGAACAAAACATGTTACAATGCCTATTACCTAAGATAAATTAAAATTTTGAATTAGACAGTTCCTAAATTCTTGCAGAAAGAAACTGGACAAATTGAGTTCCTCAAAGTATAAGAAGTTTAGCATTAAACACAAAGATGATTAGTACAAACGGGAAAATGTGACAACAAGTAGCTTCTAAATAAAGGGGTAAACGATGTGGATTGGCTTTTGATGGTGCAAGCATAAATTGCTTATTCTACTTTATTACATTTTTTGCCCCAAAATATAATTAGCTTTTAAATTAATAACTTTCACCACTTGGGATCTATTAGAAGAATATTTCTCTACCATTTTTGTGATCCAGATCTGCATACTGATAACCCTAGGGCATCAAGTCTAGTTCATAAACTCAATTTAAAATGTACCAAAGATAGAGCTGAACATATTACAAGCAGTACATTGTGAAACCATTAATAATTATACATGAGCATATGTTTACCACTATTTTTTTGTTCTCATTTGGTAACCATCTTAGCAATTGAATTATATATGAAATTAGAACATGCTGTCATGTCCTCATTAATTCCCTCATTAGTCCACTAAACAGAGTAGTTTTAGAAAAGATTGTGAAATCAAGTAAAAGTATCTATATGCTTAACTCAACAAATAACATTTTTTAACTTGTAAATTACACTTTCTTAGAGATTTGCAAAACTTGAGACATTTTTATGTTTTCTACAACGACCATAAAGTCACTTACACACATAACTATAGCCTTAACTCAAATGATTAGCTAGAACCTAGATGCATCTCAATAGGAAATAAAATATTACTAATCATGTTACCAAGAAAAATTACCAATTATAATTGGAGAGAAAGTGCAAAATAGACAAGAGTGAGTGAAGTACAGTACAGACTTCTTACAATATATTAATCTTATAGTAACTATCAAAAACCATTTTTCTTTTAACTAAGTTCTAATTCAAATTTAAGCAATACAATAACCATTGAAGGAAAGGTCCCCCGACCAGAATCTTTCTAAAACCAAAACTTCCTAAATCCATGTAAACAATGATTCATAGAGCCGAAATAAAGGAATAAGCAGCTAGTACTAAATATAATATCTAAATCAGTATAGTTTACAATCTTTGCACAACTTCTCAAGCAAAAAATGTTTTTCCCATGTGCATCTATCGTTCAAATATAAGGATGAACAACCATTTTAATATATTAAAATAAATTTTTTGAAAAGGGAAAAATCAAAGAAAGAAACCTATTGAAGAATGAAACTGATTCATTTTACAACCCTCTACAAACCAAGGACCTTTATAATATGTATGCTCGTTACTTTAGCCATTGACATCCAATAGAACAAATATTTATATATATTTTGCATGGATGGCTATAAATAGATGATACGTGAAAGAACAACACTATGGCCTATTAAATATGGATAAAATAAATTTTATAATTATTAAAATGGAAACAGATTAAGTATGGTTCCTTATTATATGATCGATTTGTTGCTTATAATATGAGTAATTGAGGTAGAGGTTTGTGTAATGGACCATTCTCCTAGTGGTTGGCCAGTAATGGGCATCCCAGTGATGCTAGGGGACTGAATCACATATAAGGTTTTATGTATGTTCAGCAAAGATTACAAATTGATACTTTCACTATCTTGTACCTAGTTCTCTGCTTTGTGACAGCAAGATTATTACTAGTTTCTTGGTATTTGCTGAGATATAATTCACATTCAAGTGAAACTTATTTTTGCATGCAACTCAGATTGAGATTGGTAGCAGTACTGACAGAGCAAAAAGTACAAAATTCTAATTATATACAGATAATAATTTCTAAACATATCTACCATAAAAGCTTCAAAAGCACTCAACACAAACTTAGAAGTTAACTAGGTATTTCCTTAATGAACACTATTATAGAAATAAACAGAAGATAAAATCAATTTTTTGACCAAAAGAGTCTGTCAAAAATTAAAAAATATACCTTTTTGTTAACCAAAAGAGTACCCTTAATTGCACAACACATGTGAAAGAGACGGCACTGGATCAGCAAAGGCTTGATAGCAGGAGGAAAAATGATAAATTATTATATTAAGAAAAAGAAAAGGACACCAGATGAATAGTTATGATCGGATGAAGCCAAACAGCCAATGATGATAAAAATAACAATAAAGGATTCACAATACACTTATTCTTTAAGTGGATTCTTACCACATGACCACAAATTAATAAATAAAGGAAGTTAATTAGCAAGAACAATACAGTGGAATAACAAATTGAAAAGAAAGAGACTTTAATATATTTATTCTTTGAGTCCCTTCCTTCCGACACATTGCAAGGGCAGAGCACCGCCAAATCTTATGAGATGAACCCAGTTCCATCCGTATGAATACGTGGTTTCTCATTATGATGAACAATGTTTCCATTTTCATCCTAAACTTACAATAAAGGAGAAAAGAAAATAATACCTTCCATGAAATCAGTATAAAATTAATCAACAAAAAGAAAAAATTAAGAGCATATATATATATATATATATACCTTCCATGCAAGTGCAAATCCGAGGCAACTAGATAGAACTTAAGGAAAGCATTAAAAAAGAATTGCAATGAATTAAGGATTATGGCGGAAAGCATTAAAAAAGAAAAAGAGGAGGGAGAGTGATGAACCGTCAACATGTCCTATTTTTATAGTTCAATTCCTTAGTTTTTTCATATTCCTTTTATTTATTTTTAATGAATTTTGTTTATTAGTTTTGTTATATTTTTAGTATTATTTAATTATGTTTTTATTAAGTATTTTGTGTGTTTTTGTCAGGTAATTGTACGGGGAGAAGATTGAATGTGGAAATGAGCAAGAAAAAGAAGAGTTTTGTAACAGTGACCAGCGCTTGAGCGCTGGTGTTGGGGCACCTGAGCGCCCGGAGCGTATGCAGCAATGGTGATTTAGTGATTCAGCGCTTGAGCGCTGGGAAGGAGCGCCTGAGTGCACAACGTATAGCAGCGCGCATTTTGGTTTAAGTGGCTGAGCGCTTGAGTGCTCAGAACTAGGCGCCTAGGCGCTGAGAGCGTAACAGCAGACGTGGATTTCAATATAATGAGAAAGTTACACAAAAACAACACATTGAGCATATTACACAGAAAATTCCTAATCTTGAGAGAGTTGTTTTGCAACAGCAGACCTTGGAGGAAGGCTTGAAGGAGGAATCGATTCTTGAAGACTTAGAGATCACAATCTCTATAAAAAGGGTTTTGATTTCTCTTTCTTTTTAGTTTCCCCTTTTTCTTTGAGTTTTCTTTCTATGGGTTTGTATTCTGATATGAGTTTGTTTGTATTGAACATGAATAGTTAAACTCATAGCTAGGGCTATGGGGGATCTTGTTTTCCTTATTATTTAGATTTGATTTCTAATTTGAATATGATAATTTCTTTTTAGGTTTATCATATTGCTTGTATTCTTGTCAGAATTTGATCACTTTTGGCATTTTTTAATTCATTGTTTGACCGGTGACCATCCGTATTCAATGAGTGGATTTATATGGTAAGCCTAGGATTAGATTGGTGAATGACCAAACATCAATTTTTCCTACCAATGGAATTGACGGCATGTTAGTTCATCTCTTGAATTGAAGCTTAAAGCATTCTTGATTAATTCAACTAAATGACCAAATAGGTGAATTAAATTAGGAATAGAATATTGTTTCATCCATGACCATTGGGATTCAATAGCAAATAAGAGAATATTGGTAAAAGGATTACCTTAATCATAATTGAAAGAAAATCTAAATAATTGGATTCAAGTGAACCTTGCGCCCTAGTTTCTCTTTCATTGATTATCTTTTCTTTGTTTAATTGTTCATTATTTTTTTCTTTATTTTTTTATTTTGATTTTAACTTGAATTTCTTCATACACTTTCGATTGTCTGAATAACAAAAAGTTTAGGGAATCTAGTAATTATTAATTATTCCTCGTGGGATCGATAATTGGGACTCAAGTCTTATATTACTTGGCGATAGAGTGCACTTGCTCTTAGTATATTTTACGCGTACCAAGTTTTTGGCGCCGTTGTTGGAGAATAAGTTTGGTAATATTAGAAGCGAAAAGCTCTAGTTAATTTAGACGCCATTTTATTCTTTATTTAATTTTTTTATTTTTTTTATTTTATTTTTATTTTTATTTTTATTTTTAATTTTTTAGTTCTTTTTTTCTTTTGTTTATTTTGTTTATTTTTATTATTTATTATAGTTTATTTTTATTTTTATCTCTTATTCTTATTTTATTTTATTTTATTTTATTTTTCTATTTCTTGTTTATACTTACTCGATCTCAGTTTCCTGATTTGACTTTTGATCCAGAAATTTAGAAAACAGCTCGCTGGTTAAGGAAGCAGTCTTTTATTATAGCTGTGACATAAGACATAAGCAGGATGGAAAGACAATCAATAGTTGAGGCAAACCGTGAAGAACTAACTATCTCGGCAGAGCGGACCATGTTTGAGTACTCTATGCTCACTGCTGAAGGGTATGGAGGAAGTATTATAAGACCAGCTGTGACGGCTAATAACTTTGAGATCAAACCAGCATTGATTTTCATAATTCAAAATTCAGTTCAGTTTGGTGGATTGCCTTCGGATAATCCAAATCAGTATTTGGCCAGGTTCTTGCAGTTGTGTGATACTATCAAGTATAATGGGGTGATAGATGATGCAATCCAATTGCGCCTCTTTCCTGTCTCTCTTAGGGACAGAGCAAGCCAATGGTTAACGTCACTACCGAGGGGTTCCATCATTACATGAGATCAATTGACACAACAGTTTCTGGCTAAGTATTTTCCTCCTTCTAAATCTGCTAAATTAAGGAATGATATATCTTCTTTTGTGCAGTTTGAGATGGACACTCTTTATGAAGCTTGGGAGCGCTTTCAAGAGTTATTGAGGAGATGTCCACATCATGGATTTCTCGTATAATAGCAGGTTCAGAATTTTTACAATGGTTTGTCACCTGCAAATTGTTCACTCATTGATGCTGTTGCGGGAGGTACTATATGGAGGAAAACACCTACTGAGAGCCAAGCATTGATTGAATAAATGGTGCTAAACAGTTATCAGTGGCAGAATGAGCGTCAGGCTCCTAAGAAACAACAGGTGTACATGCTGTTGATTCTTCTACTGCAATTCTAAGTCAATTGGAAGCTTTGACGAAGAAGGTGGAGACTTTGATGGTGACAAATAGTGCAGCCCCACCTATCATCTGTGAAGCATGTGGAGGACAGAGTCATACAAGTGCAAATTGTCAAGTTAGCAGTCCTTTTGCCCCCGAGCCTGAAGTAGCAAATTTTGTTGGTAATTCCAACTGGCACCATTATGATCCGTATTCAAATACGTATAATCCTAGTTGGAGGGATCGCTCGAATTTCAAATGGAAAAATCAACAAGGCTATCAGCAGAATCAACAGAGAGTGCCACAACCACCTCTAGGTTTCTAAGCACCTATAGAGAAGCCAAGTTTTGAAGATCTGGTTATGAAGTACATGCATAATTCTGATGCTAGAATGAAGAACATAGAGACTCAAATCAGTCAACTGACTACATTGATTATAGTGAAGGCACCAGGGACATTGCCTAGCACTATTGAGACTAATCCAAGGGAACATGCCCATACAATTTTCCTTAGAAGTGGTAAGGAACTTGAGGAGTCCTCTCAAAAGAAGAAAATACCAGAGCTTGGAGATACTCTTATTAAGTTTGTGCATGATGAAGAGAAGGCAACTGAAGATGTCAATCAAGAAGGAGAGGTTGAGAAAAAAGCACCAAAGTGGCAGAGAGCGAAGAAGGATCGTGAGTAGAGCGCAGTTTATGAACCATCCCCATATGCCAAGATCCCATTCCCTCAGAGGCTCAAGAACAATCAGCCAGATCAGCAATTTGCCAAATTCTTGGAGATATTCAAGAAATTACAAATTAATATTCCGTTCGTTGAAGTCATCTCTCAAATGCCCAAGTATGCGAAGTTTCTAAAGGAAATACTCATAAAGAAACGCAAGCTTGAGAAATTTGAGACTGTATGTCATACAGAGGAGTGTTCTGCTATTTTTTTAAAGAAGTTACCCCCAAAATTGAAAGATCCAAGGAGTTTTACTATTCCTTGCACTATTGATAACTTTTACTTTGATAAGGTTTTATGTAATTTGGGTACTAGTATTAATTTAATGCCTTTCTTTGTGTTTAAGAAATTGGGAATCCAGGAACCGAAGCCCACCAACATTTCACTACAGTTAGCTGATAGATCCTTCGCTTACCCGCATGGTGTAGTGGAGGATGTTTTGCTGAATGTGGACAAATTCATTTTCTCAGTTGATTTTGTGGTGCTGGATATGGAAGAGGATGCTGAAATTCCTCTTATTCTTGGGAGACCATTTTTGGCCACTTCTGGAGCTGTGATTGATATACCTTGGGGTAAGCTTATTTTGAGAGTGGATGGAGATCATGTGATCATTAATGTCTTTAGGGAGGCTAAATCTTCCCCAATGTCAAATCTCCATGCTCCTATCAATTTTGTTTAAGCTAAGAAGCAGGAAACCTTAGCTATCAAAGACCCCCTGCCATCATACAGTGTTGATGTTGATCTTTTGGAAAGTCAAGCTGTTGAGACAGATAAAGGTTCTCCTAAGATCCATGCTTCTTCACAGATTAGTCCTTCATCTGTTGATCGAGTGCGACCACCTTGGCCTAGTGGAGTTAAGGCACAATTGGGATAGTCAAACTCTTATCAAGTTCACAATTCTGTTGGAAGCAGTCCCAAAGCCATTATTGAAGGGAAGAAGAATTATTTTGAAAAGAAAAAGGTGTCCTCCTATTTCTCTTGCTTTAAGCCACCTTGATTCATCAAAAAAAGACAATGTCGAGCTAATGACGTTAAACAAGCGCTTCACAAGAGGCAACCTGTGTTTCTTTTTTATCTTATTTTAGTTATTTTTATTATTTTTGTTTTTCTTTTAGATTCTACTTATGTGTTTTGGGATTTTATTTTTCAGATTATGTTGCTGCTCTGGCTCTTGTGCTTCTCCTTTGCCTGACATTGTGTCATTGTTCATCAGGTTGTGTTGTTCTTTTCTTTACCTCCTTTATTTCTTTTTCTTCCACATTGAGGACAATGTTTATCTTAAGTGTGGGGGGTACTTTTACAATTTTTGTCAAAAAAAAATTTTTTTTTTTGTTAAAGCACTTGAGTAATGTTGATAATTAAGCTGGAATTGTGTGTTGATATCTTGATTTATTCTAAGCTGATGGAGATATATTTTAAAGGAAATTCCATTGATCATGAGCTGATAATGTGTGAAGCAATCTTTTTCAATAAAGAAAAGTGAAATTTAGCATCTTTAGATGGAAATTAGCCATGTTTGCTTGCTGTTGTTCTCTTTATTAACTCTAGTCAGAAAGTGAGTTTTGAGCCTTAATGATTGGATTTTTCTTCTAGAATGAGTTTTCTCTTGATTGATGTGCGCTAGAACTTGCTTTGATATCTTGTTGAGGCTTTAATGATTCACATGCATATTTGAATATAATTAAGGCAATTAGACTTAATTCTTTCTTGACTTCCAGAATTACATTGATTAAATAACCTCTTAGTTGCCCCATTTGAACCTGAAATTGATTTCTTTGAATACCCAATTGAATAATCAGGTTGAATTCTTTGGAGCAATTGACGTGTTGATTGAAAAGTTTTGAAAGGTTGCTTTTGTCTTCAAGGGTGGAAAAAAATTAAAAAAAATGAAAAAAATAAAAAAGAAACAAAAGAAAAGAATTGTTGGTGAAGAATAATGAAAATTTTGGGTTGAAAGTGAGAAGTTGTTATATTCTTATGCATCATGCTCTATCTATCATCTTTTTAACCTGATTCTGCTTTGTATTAATTTATTCATGAGCATTCTTTATCCTATTTTATCCCTTCTTCCTACCTTCCATTTTACCCTTGGCCCCGTTACAATCAAAGGAAAGTCTTTTTGATTCTTGTGTTGTATGTGAACCCAAATAGAGATGGGATTGATAAGCAAGCCTATAGTATTGCATTTTTCAAGAGAAATATGAGTGATCTCTTTGTCCTTTAAACACTTGAGCTATGGTAAATTTGAGTGATCTTAGATGTTTGATGAAGAGAACAGTTGCAAGCTAGACTCAAGCCTCTAATTGTTTAAGTGTTAAATGATCATGCTTGATTAGATTTGATTGCTGAACTTGAATTTCTATTAATTGTGGAATTTTCCTTTGATTCATATTTCTTGATGTTGAGTTTGATCTTGTTGTTGATTCCTATTCTTTGCTTGAGGACAAGTAAAGCTCAAGTGTGAGGGAGTCGATGAACCTTCAACATGTCCTATTTTTACGGTTCAATTCCTTAGTTTTTTCATATTCCTTTTATTTATTTTTAATGAATTTTGTTTATTAGTTTTGTTATATTTTTAGTATTGTTTAATTATGTTTTTATTAAGTATTTTATGTGTTTTTGTCAGGTAATTATACGGGAGAAGATTGAATGTGCAAAGGAGCAAGAAAAAGAAGAGTTTTGTAACAGTGACCAGCACTTGAGCGCTGGTGTTGGGGCGCCTGAGCGCCCAGAGTGTATGCAGCAACGGTGATTTAGTGATTCAGCGCTTGAGCGCTGGGAAGGAGCGCCTTAGTGCGCAACGTATAGCAGCGTGCATTCTGGTTTAAATGGCTGAGCGCTTGAGTGCTCAGAATTGGGCGCCTAGGTGCTGAGAGCGTAACAGCAGATGTGAATTTTAATATAATGAGAAAGTTACACAGAAATAACACATTGAGCATATTACACAGAAAATCCCTAATCCTGAGAGAGTTATTTTGCGGCAGCAGACCTTAGAGGAAGGCTTGAATGAGGAATTGATTCTTGAAGGCTTAGAGATCATAATCTCCATAAAAAGGGTTTTGATTTCTCTTTCTTTTTAGTTTCCCCCTTTTCTTTGAGTTTTCTTTCTATGTGTTTGTATTCTGATATGGGTTTATTTGTATTGAACATGAGTAGCTAAACCCATAGCTAGGGCTATGGGAGATCTTGTTTTCCTTATTATTGGATTTGATTTCTAGTTTGATTATGATAATTTCTTTTTGGGTTCATCATATTGCTTGTATTCTTATCAGAATTTGATCACTTTTGACATGTGTTAATTCATTGTTTGACCGGTGACCATCCGCATTCAATGAGTGGATCTATATGGTAAGCCTAGGATTAGATTAATGAATGACCAAACATCAATTTTTTCTACCAATGAAATTGACAGTATGTTAATTCATCTCTTAAATTGAAGCTTAAAGCATGCTTGATTAATTCAACTAAATGACCAAATAGGTGAATTAAATTAGGAATAGAATATTATTTCATCCATGACCATTGGATTCAATAGCAAATAAGAGAATATTAGCAAAAGAATTACCTTAATCATAATTGAAAGAAAATCTGAATAATTGGATTAAAGTGAACCTTGCACCCTAGTCTCTCTTTCATTGATTATCTTTTCTTTGTTTAATTGTTCATTATTTTTTCTTTATTTTTTTATTTTGATTTTAACTTGAATTTCTTCATACACTTTTGATTGTCTGAATAAAAAAGAATTTAGCGAATCTAGTAATTATCAATTATTCCTTATGGGATCAATAACTGAGACTCAAGTCCTATATTACTTAGCGATAGAGTGCACTTGCTCTTAGTGAATTTTATGGGTACCAGAGAGGCATATTCTCTGTTGTATATGGCATCTTCTCTGTTGTATATGGCTTATGGATTGCAATGAATTTTTTAACTAAAAATCATTTGGCAAAAAAAAATTTGGGAGATCTTAGGATTTTAGGGATTTAGATTTCAGAGAACCAAAACACAATTATTTGGGTGATAATGGATTCACCTTCACAATTTCTGCAAATTTGCGCCTGATGATTTGCACAATGATGGAGGCTGGTTCACAGCTAGCGTGGAGGTTGCATAATGCTTCAAGATATGGTAGAGGCTACATGATGTTGGGGGGTGGGATAGTAGTTCGCGGCGTGGGGATGAGGGATGGAGGCTCACGGCGTGGGGGAATGGTGGTTCAAAGTGGAGGATGGCTCATGGTTCACGACGTGGGTGAGCAATGCTTCATAATAGGGGAAGGGAAATGGAAAAAGATCATCATACACCCCTAAGGGGTGTATGCACTGTTGATACCCTTTTTAAGGGTGTCAGATTTAGTGAGAGAAAGTATTGAGAAAATGTAAAAAAAGGTATATGTACTGTTAATGGTAAGAATATCAGAACTAAAGAGAAATAGAGTGAAGGAGTGAAAAGCTTAGATTTAGTTTTTCCTTCTTTCTCATGTTAATCTACGGCAATTAATTACTAGAACTACTGTGTGAACTGCCGCAAAAATTATTTTTGTGGCAGTTTAGAGCAACTGTCGCGAATTAACTGCGACAAAATGACCACTTTTGTAGTATTACCCAAGTCCTAGAAAGCACGGACATGCATCCGCGTGTCGAACACGTGTCCGACACGGACACACGACAACGCGCACACGACACGCGTGTCTCACGTGTCCGAGTGTGTCCAATCGAAAAAATCATTTTTTTGGCTCGGGCATGGCTCGGACACGGCCAAGACACAGCTCGGACATGGCCAAGACACATCTCGGACACACCGCAGACACATATTGGACACAACCCATTAAAATTTTAAAAAAAATTACTGTGTGGCAGTGTACTAATATCACGGCCCACAAGTCCAATATCACCCGACCCACCCTCAGGAAAAATCTTTTATTCTTCCTCAATACATTGTGTTCATTGTGTGCTAATGATTCAAGTTTCAAGTGAGTTTCACTCTAGTCTGGTGGTTCAATTTTCAATTATTGTTAGTTTCTTTTCTAGTTATAAATGAAGATGCTTATGTTGTCATTAAGGAGTTGTGTTTGGAATGTTTATAATCAAAATTATATATATGTCATGTCCTTGTCCTAAAATTTTTGAATTTAGTGTGTCCCTGTGTCCATGTTCGTGTCGTATCCCGTGTCCGTGTTCATTTCCGTGCTTCATAGGCCAAGTCATTCAGCTAATTAGTCAGTTAGCCAATCACTTGACTAATAATAATAAAAATCCACAAACAAATATAAATATAAAATATTAAAGGATTTCACTCTAATATAAATACGAAAGAATTTAAATATAAAATATTATAAAACACCTATATGCCTAAAGATATTTATAATATAAACAAAAGTGTCTTTTAAATGCATAATTTAATCTAATAATTTTATAAAAAAATATTTCAATAAATTAACTTTATTAAAAATTACATATAAATTAATTCAAATTATGTTCATTTAACTCAAAATGAATAAGGTAAGTGATAAGCAGTCTAGAACTTAGCCGAAAATACACTTGTGAAGAAGGAAACTCTTGTACCCTAAGTCAGTATAGTCTCAAAACTCAAATGTGTAACAAAATCTTATAAAATGAAAAAAAAATGTTCATGTAAGTTTTTATTTTCTGTTAATTAAATTTTTGTCTTTATTTATTTATTCTATTTGTATTTTTTATTCTTTCTTTGCCTATATAATTTTTAATATTATTTTTCTTCTTTTAAGGAGTTTACATCAACATTCTAATTTATTAGATTTTTAGTATTTGAATATGTATTATCCACGTGTACAGGTATGTCAGTGCTGTATTAAAAAAAATTAGAATAACACATGGCATGCATATAAGAGGACTATTTAACACATAACAAAAAAATTAAAGCATGTATTACTAGCTAGAAGTTATACATGACATAATTTTAGGTCATATATCTTCTTTTTATATATTATATTAATTAATTGATTATATCGATTATCGAATCCTATATCTCTTCTTTAGTTACCAAAACCTCACATATCTTTTGTATTATATATGTTATGTTTTATTCATTCTCTTGAGAAGCACCAATTCACATACTACTCATTCTTTATTTTATCTTACACCAAAATTTATGCCAGCAAACATCGCAAACATCGAATGGTATATTATGAGTGATAATTGATTAGAGCCAAGATGTTAATTGATTATCAACTTCCAGAATGCAATATTAGTGAGTCATATTCTATTATCTAGGGTTGGTAATCGATTCAAAATGTCAATGTTAGATAGTGACAATCGATTATCAGAGTATGATAATTGATTATCCAGTTACAAAATAAGAACATTTGTGGTTGATAATCGATTACCAAACAATGATAATCGATTATCAGACCCTTGTTTTGAGTAAATGGAGTTCCATATTGTACAATATGAAAAGAATTGATTGAGTTCACTAAACGAAGTGACTTATGTTATGAATGTGCACTTGGTAAATTAGTGGAATGATGATATAGTGCACTAAATATGTCCATGTGATGGGATAAATTGAGATTGTATACTTGTTATGCTTATGAGGTGTATTATAGAATGTTTTGCTCCTTTATAAAATTAAAGTTGAGCTAGTATTGGATACTGAATGATGATTTTGCTCCTTTAAATTGTTAAAGTTAGGCTAGAATTGAATTGATAAGAATGTGCATAAGCTAAAAGACATTGGATATGATCCTTGAATAGATGTGATTCATACTTGTTATTCCCTTAGTATGATGTGCACAATCTTATGGCCAGTGAATTTTAAAAAATGAGTCTTGATAAGGAAGGTGATCCTAAATTCTTAGTATAGGATTTCTCATTAGTTTTCTTATTACAGATGTGAATTTCAAGGGATGAACCTTGATGGGGAAGGTGATCCTAAATTCTTAGTATGTGATTTCTCATTAATTTCCTCATTAGATATGGCCAGGGTTACCGGTAGTGTGAAGAGGTAACATTCCCTCCCTACCAAGTGATATAAGGAACAAGGTTCCTGGGACTATGCTTAGAAAGATGATGATAAATAAGCACTAGTAAGAGAATTACACATGATTGAACACTATCACATTATCATGAATATGTTAATTATATGGATCGTGGAATTGTTAATGAATGTTTGCATTATGAGAGAATGTGAATATTCTAGTGATAGTGAGATATGACTCATAATTGATATTGTTAAGGTATTCTATGATCTATTGGTGATGTGTTGTATTTAGATATAATTGTTCAATGATAATAATGGAATTTCTACCTTGGGAAAAGAAAGGAAACCCTTTTGGCTTTAGCCACCTTTCTATGTGTTATTTACAATTATGATTTTATTTCCTAAAGCAACTAGAGTTATTATGATGACATGTTATATGTATACTTACTGAGGATTTTAAAATTCTCACTACTTGTATCTTTTATTTCCATGATAATTCCAGCGCGGGATCCTCCCAAAGAGTAAAAGTGAAGATGTTGATGTAGCATAAGATTATTTAATAGTTTTGACCATTACTTTGTTCTTATAGTTAAGCAGTGGTTTTACTAAATATGTTCTATGTACTTATGCTTGAACAGACTTAGTTTGTATTATTCGTACACTGATGTACTAGTTTATATGAACTATTCATATCAGTATGGAATAGACTTTCCATTTATAAGTATTTATTACTTTTCCCTCACAAGGATCATATATAGTATGTTGATTATCAAGGAATGATGTTAGTTTAGTTGTGACATGCCTAAACCTGATTACTTTTGGGGCGTTACACTCGCTATTACTAAAAATGGTCTTTCTAAAATTAAGGGAACTTCATGATCTTCATTCATATTCAAAACAATAAATTAACAGGAAAAATAAATTTATCAACTTTAACTAACCCATCTTCAACAATTCCTCTTGGTCGCTTAATAGAACGGTCTGCTACTTGAAGAGATACTGTGGTAGCCTTTACTTCACCAAGACCAAGCTTTTTAAAAATAGAGAAAGACATTAAATTTATGCTAGCTCCTATATCACATAAAACATTTTCAAAATATGAACTACCAATAGAGCAAGGAATAGAAAAACTCCTCGGATCCTTTAACTTTGGAGACAATTTGTTTTGAATGATGGCACTGCATTCCAAAGCCAACATCATCATCTCATGATCTTCTAATTTTGTTTTCTTAGATAAAATTTCCTTCAAGAATTTGGCTTAGTTTGACATCTATGCTAAAGTTTTTGCAAAAGAAATGTTAATATGAAGCTTTTTAAACACATCAAGAAATTTAAGAGAACTCTTATCTTCTTTGTGTTGTTGCAGACACTATGAAAAGGGCATTGGAGGAATATAAAGGTTGACTAGCTCTTGCTTTCTATCACCTTGCATCTTTTCATCATCTAGCAACACTGAGGCATTAGAGGTTGAGTTGGGTACTCCTTCCACATTCTCTCTTCTTTTTTGTGGTGGCTCTTCCAATTGTTTCCTACTCCTTGAGGTAATTGCCTTTATATGCTCTATTGGGTTTGTCTCTATGTTGCTAGGCAATACACCTTGCGATCTGTTAGCTACTACATTAGCTAACTGTCCCATTTGAACTTCCATTTTTTTATAATTGCTTGTTGATTTTGCAACTTCAATTGTTGAATTTGAAAGTTTATTTTTGTATCAAGCATGAAATCTATGGTGGCCTTGGTAAAATTCGCAACCAAGTCCTCCAATGAGGTCTTCTTTTCTTGAGGTTGAAATCCAGGTGGATTCCTCACTACATTTTACTAATTGCTCCAAGAAAGATTTGGGTGATTTCACTAACCCAAATTATATGTATTTGAGTATAGATTATATAGTTATCTCTCTTAGTTAGAAATAAAATGAGCTTGCTCCGTACTTTGAGGTAAAAAAGAATTCCCCACTTGCCACTCCTAGGAAGCATGTGATCCAGCGCATATCTCACAAAGCTGACCAAGTGATGAAACAACATTAATATTCAACTGATCTAACTTTTCAAAAAGTGTGTCTATCTTTACATTCAATGCTGTAATAGCATCAATTTCATGAAATCCAACAATTTTTTGGGAATGAGTCTTTCATATGGCCATTCATAATTATTTGTTGCTAGCTCCTCTAGTAGGTCATAAGTCTCATTAGTTGATTTTGTCATTAAAGCTCCTCTGCTACTACATTAATGATATTTCTAGTAAAGTGATTCAAGATATTGTAAAATGTGTAAATAACTGCCCATTTAGGTAACCATGATGTGGACACTTTCTCAATAAATCTTTAAACCTCTCCCAAGCCTCATACAAGGTCTTCATATCTGCTTGCTTGAAAGTATTTATATCATTCCTTATCCTTGTACTTTTTGCTAGAGGAAAGGATTTAGCAAGAAATTTCTAAGTCAAGTCATGCCAAGTAGTGAAGGTATCTACAATAAAAGAGTTTAACCAAATTTTAGCTTTATTTCTAAGTGAGAAGGGAAAGAGTCTTAGCCTAAGAGTATCATTGGACACCCCATTCTGTTTGAAAGTGTCATAAATTTCTAAGAAGTTTACTATATGAGCATTAGGATCATCATCAGGTGCTCCTCGAGATTGAACACCTAAATTGAACACAAGTTTGGATCATTTATATGATCGTCAATTTGATTTCAAAGTTATTTGCTTGAACAGGAGACCTAATGATGCTTGAGGATGCACCATTAGGTGATGGAATAGCATAGTCATGCAAAGCTCGTGTATTTTCATTAGTCATGACTACTTGCCAGTTTTGTTCTTCCTCCTCTCTTCTTTCTATCCTCAGACTTCTACAAGTACGCTCAATTTAACGATCAAAGAGTATAAGATTAAGTCTTTTTGAGCATCTCATGCACCCACAAGAAAAAGGATTAGTAGAACCAACCAAAATAAAAGACAAAAGAAAAATATTAATAAACAAAATTACCAAATAAAATACTCAAAGACTAAAAAATAAATTAAAACTAGAATAGACAAAGAGTGCAACTAAAAAAGTGCCAAAATAAAATAAAATAAAGTAAGGAACAAGTGTCTAAATTAACAATAGAGTTATTTGGTTTTAATATTAATAAAATTACTACCTGACAATGGTGCTAAAAACTTGATACAAAAGTTAGTAAGTGAATGAAATCGATCAAGTAATATAGTAGTTAATCGATATCATTCCCTCAAAAAGTGTTTACTAATTATCAAAATTATATAATGTTATTATTATTTAAACTATCAAAAGAAATTATAATTAAATTAAAACTATAAAAAAATTAAATCTAATGCATTAAATTCTAAAGAGCCAGAAACTAACAAGAGACGAAAGCAATATCAATTAAACTAGGGTATTTTGATTTCACTTGAATCAATCATATTTAACTTAATTTATTGATAACCCAATTTTAATAATCTCATGTAAAGAATGATAGTATTAAATTATTTAATATTATCTTATGAATCATATTAAACATATTGAAGAACACCTATAACCTATTTTCCAGTAGCAATAATAAACATCAATCAACTTTTAAGATCTATGATTAACCAATTTAATCCTCACAAGGCAAATCTTTATTCCAGTTCTAATTTTATACTTATGGAGTTTATTATTTATATCAAATCAAGAAATTTTTCTTTCCGTGTGATTCCAAGATACAGATAAAAAAATTATAAATAATAATAAACTTTTACATAAATGAAGAAAATCAATTCAAGAAATATAAATATTTATAGATTCAAGTTACACCAAAATCTTTTAAAAGAAATTTACTTCATGATAAAATTAACTATTACCATAAAAAAAAAATTATTCGTGCTCAACTTACATAATATGATAATAAGAAAATAAAATAAAAACCCAGATGTGCATCTTCTTCCTCCTTGCTTTACGTCGCCTTACTCTTCAATTTTGCCTTTACACACTGCTCTTGCTCTCTCTACGTATTTGCTGGGTTCTGTCCTATTTTTATAGTACTGTCCCATCTCGAAGTTTCACTGTTTCACTTTAGGTCTTTTTTCTTTTCTTGCTTTTTAATTTATGCACAGTTTTAATTAATGTTTTAAAATTTGGACCAAACTAAATAGTTGAATCAGTGAGATTATAAATTAATCATATTTCCAATTCAAATATTTTTTTAATTTAATTATACTTTAATTATAAATTTGACTAATTATACTAATCAAATTATGATTATATGATATTGTCGGTTTAATTTCTAATTTAATTTTTAAAACATTTTGTTTGAATAACATAATCTGGAGCCTTCACCATAACGCAGCTTGCATAACACAGCTTGCACCCACCAAGTGCTGTAGTTGCTGTAGTTGCCTTCCACCACGTTAATAGTAACCAACTCCGGCCATGTTGGGTCGCTTAGAATTACCCCATGACTCCACAAATTTAAAGACCTTCTCTCCATTAATTGTCAATTATCACAAGCAACTATGTATGGACGACAATATGGGATTTTGCCCATTGTAGTTCAGTTCTCAAGTTCTTCACAGTTTCATTCTTTGAAAATTACTCTCTCACCAATTTTTATTCTATTAATCTAAATAAAATTATGAAATAATGAGATTAAATTAATAAAAATAAACACAAAATTAAAAAAATTATTCAGTTTAAAGGTATTAAAAATATATATATTATACACATTATGTGCTTTAAATTAAATTAAAAGTAGATATATTCTTACTTACTTTTTAAAAATAAATTTATTTTAGAGTAACTTCTTCCAATACTTTTTAGGTATATCAGTTTGAATGACATGGCTTTCTTTTTTACCAAATTAAATGACTTGCTTTTGAGAACTTCCACATTCAACATGGACTTGGGATTCAATTCAACAAGTTGGTAACACATTATTTCGTAAAATTTATTTTGGGTGAATTAATTAGCATTTTTAAAATAAAAATTATAATATTTGACTAACTTAAAATCAATTTTAAAAGTTAAAGTTATACTAAAAAATTTTATGAAACTAGTTTTTGGTGCATTGAGAAAAAACACAAAAAAAAAAGAACTAACTAAAGACGTTGAAAGCTAACACCCATACAGTCTCCCAGCAGAAGCAGCAGCACACCTTGCGGCGGCATAGTCCACTTGGAAGCAATCATTGCCTTGAGCACCCAGTTTGGCCATATAATTATTGGCACAAGAATTCCCCACATGGAGGACATGAGCAATGGAAACTTCCCAAACATGTTTCAGCATCGTCTTGATCTGCTCAATAATACTGCCATAACGATGAAAGTTAGGGTGGTCATTCAACAGAACTAACCTAGAGTTTAAACTAAAAGAATATTACATTTTTTAAGTCTATCAGACAACCAAAAACTTATTATCAAAACTCGCATAAATTCAATTTTGAATATGGCCGTGTTGGAAAACACAAAAACAAAGTAAATACTGATCCAAATTGAAAGTGTAAAAAATGAGAGAAAGTGAGTTGTCTTTGTTAGTATTTGATTTTGCCATAAACATTGAAAAATTCATTAAATATAATTAATAATTTTGACAACTTATTTTGATTACTAATTTTTTTTAAAATAAAACATAAAAGAAAAAGAAGAAGAAGGATATAAAGTAATCCCTAATGAAATTTAGGGGAGGCTCCCCCACTGGGAAGGGATGATTTCATCTAAATATGTTAAATCTGTCATTGACAACTTGCAAAGCATATATCTCAATCAAGTAAACTATGTTCATGGGACTTATTTTTTGTGCTTTTTACGGTATCCACGTATTTGGAAGGGTTTTGAAACCCTTTCTATTTGACCCAACCATTTGTATCCAAGTGTCCAACTTATTGTCCTATCAATAGTCTTATATGTCAAAGTTTTATTTATCTCATTAAAGATCTATCATATTTTTCTTTTCTTATTGAACCCAAGGGACTATTTGATAATTATCAAAATCTTAAATCCATCCCTTTCCTCAAACAAAGTAGAATTGAAATCCCTAACTCCCTTTCATCAAATGGAACCTAACTTGTCCCCGATTTCATTTCACCCAACCAAAGCTTCCTGGTGAAATTTGAGTCTTCTTTTTTTTTTAACCCAATCTCGTCACACTCCATTATTTTCTTCTAATCTCGTTAGACACTTGCACCCAACCCAAATCCCTAAATCATGACCTTGATCGTGTGTGAAGCCCAAAACTTGTACTGTGTTCGTTCCTTAACTCAACGATTAAAGCAAAGTCGTTGTGCCAATGGTTGGAAGCAGACCACCCCGTCGTCCTCCCATTAATTATCACAACCCAAATTCAGGCCAAACTGATTGAAGGACCATTGCTTTGCATCTTAGTTAGCTTTGCCTATATTCTTTTTCAATGCACAAAAAGGTAACATTATGTCATAGTTCATATGATTCTTATCGTGTAAAATATTTAATGAGTTTTTTTTATATCACAATCACCATGACAGCATAAAAAGTCACATAACAATGAAAACAAATGGTCTGACAGAACAAAACCAAAAGTAGCTAACAGCGAAGATCATGTAATGGTACATAAGACTTTTGTTTGATGCAAAGATGGAATATGAACTTCATTGACTGATTAGTTTTTTTTGTTTGAACATATTTTATTAAACAAAACATGTTGGACAAGGTTGATCAATTAGGATCAAATGTGGAAAACATGAGGCAAGTTGTGCATGCCTTGACCAACATAATTATGACGCAAAGTCCTAACTTCATGCCAGTATTCAGCTTGATTTCACCAAATTACCTTTGTGCTATTGTAAGTGGGTTCAAAACTCCAACAGAAATCCCATTAATGATGAATCCTTATACAACATCAAAGCATTCAAGTTTAACGAATTAGAGTGCAATGATATTATTATAGGAAAACTTCAATTTCCTAAAGATGGAGTAGGCAAGCAAGAAACGACAGTTATCGACTTGACAATAAATTCAAAGTATGCACAGGCTCATCCACATCAACAAAAGGGGCAGAATTCTGGTAAAACTATCAAAGGAACTAAGAAAGATGAATTGACCAATATTATGAAGGGGACAGGAGTAGGTAGGAAGCTCTTCACACATAAAAAGCTGCTTAACACAACAAGAAAAGTTCTCTGAACTAGATCCACTCCTACTAGATTTTACATCAATTATCACTCTCCAATAAATTGGAACAACCCACCTACCCTAGTTGGAATTGATCTTCCAAGTGTAAGTGCTTACTTTATCTGATTCCTATATATCACATATTTCACAATTTCATGCAAGTAACACATGTATATGGGACTGTAGTGGATGCCTTTAATGTTTAGGCCAACACAAGCAATGCATTTAAATAAGATAGAGGTGGAAATTGTAGCTTTTATTTTTGGAACAACCAACAATGATAGTTTTGATAGGTAAGTTCATGAATTTTGTGTTAAAAAAATGGTTTAATTGTTTACATCCTAGTCAAAAAGCTAATTATAAATTGAATTTGTAGGAAGGAGTTTTTAATTACACCACTTATATCATTATGTCTCGAATACAGATCCACATTAAAAACTTTATTGCCAAAGGGATTAGTCGGCCAAGATGTAAGATTTGAAAATTTGGGTCTTCATTATAAAATTGTTACCCATTGTCAACACTTACAGGGATGTTATACAGGTTTTGGGCTTGGTGGATTGTATGCTTACTTATGAGCAACGATCAAGGTCAAGATATAATAGTGTTTGGTTCTTACTAACCACATTCTTGGTAATACATCTGTATTTTATATATAAGATAATCATTTAATAACTAGCACTATTAACAGAAGAAGCTTTTTACAACAAATAGCCTTACGTTAGACCACATAACCAAAAATTGTGATGGAATACTACCAACAATTCTTCATGGGTAAAGTTGACTATCTGACAAAGGTAAATGATTTTCAGCATATAAGTCATTTTTTGTTAGTTTGTATAAGTTTTTTTTACGTTATACGTTACACCTTACTTCAATGCTATTTTTATAGATTTTTGTGACTATCAATGAGGACAACATACATTGGTTTCTTTTAGTTGTTGACATGGTCAAAGATCAGCTCATTTTGCTGGACTCAATGTCATTCCCAAACAAACATGATTCAAGGAAGAGAAACATTTAAAAACTAGTAATTACACTCACAAACCTAATAGCCTATCCATTGAGGTTAACATACGAACTTTACCTTGTATTAATCATTTGTACAAGGTTTGTTCTTGGAGGAAATACTACAGGATGACTCTTTTTATGATTACCATATAATAGAGAGGCCTATAATTTCATACTTTAAACTTGTAGAGCCAAAAGGAATTGATCTACAAAGAGATTGCTTGTATGTTTGTTTATTTATTTATTTGCTTCAAATGTATATTTAAATAAAATATTTGTATGCTTAATATTATGCCAAATCCCTATAGGAATGACTACAGAGTCTAGGTTTCTTATTGGATGATGCAATGCAGTTTGTCAAACTCATACAACATACAAGTTAGTCATTTAAAATTCATAAGGTCTTACTTATTAAATGTATATTGAGTTATCATAACCTTTATCACTTATTTATTGTCAGGTGGATGATGGAACAAGAATGAGAGTAGCTTTGGATTTGATTTTAAAACCATACAACAAAGACAAGGACATTGTAACAAAGAAGGCATTGGAAAGCTTACAGATGTTTCATAAAAAACAAAAGTGTCTAGTGAAAACTTAGTTCAGTCTCAATTGATCAGGTCCAATTTAATTAACATTTGGTTTTCTTACCTTTAAGCATATTTTGGATTCAACATGTCTTTGTTTAAACAAGTTAGACCTGCTCAGTTCCTCCTGTTAACTTGAGGATAATGATGTTAGAGATGGTTTAAGTTCTTTGTTTGTGCATGTTAAGGAATCAACCCTTAATATGTCTAATAAAAGGCAAAGCATATACAATTGTTCTGCTGAAACTTATTATGTTCTAAGTTTATTAAAATGTGATTTAGATGCTCATAACTTATCTGTTTATTATGGAGATGTAATGCATGTTAGAAGTGGTGGATGAATCCAATATAATTTGTCTTGTCAATGTATAAATAAAAGCTCCATGCACATGCTTCTCATCTATAGATGAATCCAATTTTAATTTGTCTGTTCAATGGATGCCTTTATTTTGTGTTTAATAAAAAAGTATGCAAATGAAATTAAATATAAGTAAAAAAACAAATTAATCAACTTATAAGTATCTGAAGGCACAAACACAAAAACTGCATAAAAAATAAAGTTGTAATGGCCCATTGGCTTTGGCTCTATCATGCTGTGTAATTCATTTTTCATTTTTTCCCTTTTTGTCTTGCCATTGTTTGTTAAGGTACTTAGGTACACAGGTAGAAGCAAAGCATGAAGGTTTCATATGCTCTTTTTTTTCATGTTTGTAAATATATGCTTGCTTAATTGAAGATTTAATCAAAGGCATGAAACAAAAATCAATAAGATATGAATAAGTACTTAACCCAATGATAACTCCATGAAATGTAGTTATTTGTGTCCCATAATTGTGCTTCATAGAATGCTATGTCCTTATTATTATGCATATATGAGAGATTTTATACTTATATTGGTTGAATTTCCTTTGGATGTTTCTTTATATGCTATTGAGCAAATTGTGCATATTATACAAATGATTAAGTGGATTTATAATTTGTATTTGGCTTGGTGATTTTCCTAATATAGGATGGGCTCAAAACTGATGAACTGGAGCGATTCAAGGCTCAAAAGCCCAAAAGAAAGCTAAAGAGGCATTCCAAGTGAGAGTATCGCGACACAAAAGTAGTGTGCACAGCGGCGCAAAAGGTGTATCATCAAGCTGCCATACTGAGACCCAAGGCTAGCGCGTAGCGACACAAAATAGGGTGAGCCGCGACCCTTTGTGACCGACTCAATGCAGGCCGCGGCGCAGGTTAGTGAGCGCTGCGACGCGAAGAGCAGAACTGAGCCTATAAATAGATTTTTATTAGATTTTATTACTATGACTTTTTAGGTTTAGAGAAGCTGCGCCTTGTTCTTCGTGGGTGAAGGCTGAGGAGGCCAAAGGAGCCAAGGATTAAGGTCTTCTTCCTTAGGGAAGTTGATTGGAGCTTCAAAGGATCACATTTAATGAGATTCCTCCTTCTCCTTTCTATTTCTCTTCTCTTCTTTATCATTTGAGCATGTATTTTGATTTGTAATCATATGTTCAATGATGTAGCAGCTGTTTTAGGGAATACTTTGAATCCTTTTTATGGATATTAATGATTTTGTTCTCCTATGAGTTTGTATGGATATATGGTTTTGTTCAATCATATCGTTCTTAATGATTTTGAAGGTTTAATCAACTTTTGAATGATTTGTTGAAGTCTGATGAATCTAAACATAGGAATTTTGATTTTAGATCTAATATATGGTTGATGCATGTTCAATTCTATTCCAATAGCGGGATGCGTTGATTCGCTAACTGGATAGAAATATACCTTTTAGCCATACATAGTGTGTGATTAAGAATAGATCATTCAAGAGTAGATTTTGTGTTAGCTCTTGTGGAAACATAGTGAGTTGGGCAATTGAAACTATGGTTAGATAACCTAGACATAGGCTTTTAGCTAATGAAGATTCTCAAGCTAATCTAATCATTGTGTTCATGTTTATGAAAAGGATTGCATATTGTTAGTTGAAGTAAGGGATGAAGAAGGATTTTCCTAAACTCTATCCATTATGTTATTTTCATTTATCGCTTTGTAGTCTTTAGTTTTATTGTTTTCCCTATTTTTATGTTCTTGAATAGAATTAGGTAAGCTATTGGTTAATACTTAGCATTGGAAGTAAACCTATCCTCGAGAGAACAATCTTTACTTTTCACTTTATTACTTGAATGACCCGTGCACTTGCGGCCTATTTTGGGACAAACAAGTTTTTGGCGCCGTTGCCGGGGATAAGGCATTATTTCTATATTGCTAATATTGACAATGAGTTTGCTTAGTCCTAATTCAAGTTTTTATGTTTTGTTGTTGTAAATAGTTCTATTTTCAAGTTTTTAAGTTTTTGTTGTTGATTTACTTAAATATGTAGTTATAGTTTGATTTTGTGTTTTTGTTATGTTTTTATTGTACATTCTATGTTTCAAGTTTGTAGGCACATTTTGTTAGTGCTAGAGGCCATATTGAAATAGAAATGGCAGCAAAAACCATTTCCCTGAGAAATTAACGGGTTGAGTTCTCATGTCGTGTAGCATTGATCTTAGAGCCGCGCGGCACACGTGTGCATTTTTGCAAATTTTGCACTTTTATCACCTATGCAGCGGCCCAACCCTGGCATGTGTGCACCATCGCGCAGCACCTTATTTTTATCTTTTTCTATTTAATTTCTTTATTTTTCTTTATTTAGTATGCTCAGTGCCAAGTTGGTTGCAATTTTGATATGCTCAGGTACCCTATAGACCATGTGCAGTAAGGAACACATTCACTTAGGTTTGGGGGAGTATCTTTACATGTTTTCACCTTTAATGTTTAATGTTTACACATGTTTTGATATTTTAAAGTATGTGCTAGTGATAGTTATTATGCTTTCATGATTATATCCTATTTTGGCTATTACTGGTGAGTTGTTGATGCAAGTTTCAATTTTTCACACTTTGTACATGTTTTTATGCATCCTTGAATGGTAAATGATGGACCTTTGGAATGCATGACATATTTTCATTTGATAGTGTGTGATGGTTGGCCAATGATAGAAATGCTTGCGTATTGCCCTCTGTTTTGTGAAACCATTTGCGATCTTGAAGCATGTTAATGCAATCTGATTTATTTTTATGCATGCTGTGTTTTTCCACTTAAATGCTTGTTTAACTTTGGAAAGATATGAGTGTTTGTTTAGAGAATGTTTATGAATTATGCATATGGATGATTTCTTTTATCCTTGAAGTTGTTCTCTAGCTCTTTTAAGGCGAAATCCTAGGTTATAAATGATTGAGGAAATGATTAGGGCATTGTTTGGACCGTTTGAGCTTTTTAAGCTTACCCTGAATGATTTTATCATAGGTCCCCTTTTGAAGCCTTATACTGTTTGACCTTATTTGTTTTTCATCACCATTGTGTTCGTTAACCTGTTAATCATTCTAATGAATGTGAAAGCATTGTATTTTCTTCTTACCCTTATTGTTTGTTGAGTGCATAATGTGTTATTTCTTGAAGTGAGTTTAGTGATTAGGGGTATTAATATCTCTAATACAAAATGAGCCTGAAGGAACCAAATGCAGTCAAAGAAAAAAAAATTGCTTTGTAAAAAATAGAAAAAGAAAGAGAAAATAAAAGAAAAGAAAAAGAGGAAAAGAAAAGCAAAGCTAAAGAAAAGTAAAGTGTGAAAAGCATCGAAAATAGTTCTGACAAGTTTTCTACATTCACAGTTGTATACCCTAAGAAAATCATGTGGTGACTCATGACTTAAAATAACTTGTTTATGTTTCTCAATATTTGTATTACATCCTATCATTTTATTCTGTTACCCACTACCATTGGCCTTACATTATAAGCTATGAAAGTTCCTCTTGATCCTCAGTTATGTGTGATTTACATTAGTGGAGAGGGGGTTGAATTAGAATTTTGTGGATTCTTTGATTTGTATCCATGTGTAGGTTCATAAACATATCCGGATGAGCATGATTTGAAAAAAATAAGTTTGACTTACATGTTTGTGGGAAATGTCATGTGCATGATTGGAAGCTTGATTGAGGGCATGTTTAGGATTGTATATGTGTTGAGCTTAATTGTGAGGCATGTGCATCTTTTGAGGGCTTAAACATTCATTGTGCACTAGTTGTGGTTAAATAAAAATTGAAGTGTTGAATGCATATGAGCATGAATTCATTAATGTGAGTTTACTTGATCATACTTTGTGCTACTCGAAGACTAGCAACAACTTAGGTTTGGGGGTGTGATAACTCCATGAAATGTAGTTATTTATGCCCCATAATTGTGCTTCATAGAATGCTATGTCCTTGTTATTATGCATATATGAGAGATTTTATGCTTATATTGGTTGAATTTCCTTTGGATGTTTCTCTATATGCTATTGAGCAAATTGTGCATATTATGCAAATGATTAAGTGGATTTACAATTTGTATTTAACTTGGTGATTTTCCTAATGTAGGATGAGCTCAAAACTAATGAATTGGAGTGATTCAAGGCTCAAAAGCCTAAGAGAAAGCCAAGGAGGCATTTCAGAAGAGAGCGCCGCGGCACAAAAGTAGTGTGCGCTGCAGCGCAAAAAGTGCATCATCAAGCTGCCATACTGAGACCCGAGGCTAGCACACCGCGGCACAAAATAGCGTGAGCTGCGGCCTTTTGTGACCTACTCAATGTGGGCCGCGGCGCAGGTTAGTGAGTGCCGCGGCCCAAAGAGCAGAACTAAGCCTATAAATAAATTTTTATTAGATTTTGTTAGTATGGCTTTCTAGGTTTAGAGAAGCTGCGCCTTGTACTTCGTGGGTGGAGGCTGAGGAGGCCAAAGGAGTCAAGGATGGAGGTCTTTTTCCTTAAGGAAGTTGATTGGAGCTTCAAAGGATCACATCTAATGAGATTCCTCCTTCTCTTTTCCATTTCTCTTCTCTTCTTTATCATTTGAGCATGTATTTTGATTTGTAATCATGTGTTCAATGATGTAGCAGCTGTTTTAGGGAATACTTTGAATCTTTTTTATGGATATTAATGATTTTATTCTCCTATGAGTTTGTATGGATGTATGGTTTTGTTCAATCATATCATTCTTAATGCTTTTGAAGGTTTGATCAGCTTTTGAATGATTTGTTGAAGTCTGATAAATCTAGACATAGGAATTTGGATTTTAGATCTAATGTATGGTTGATGCATGTTTGATTCTATTCCAATGGCGGGATGAGTTGATTCGCTAACTGGATAGAAATATACCTTTTAGCCATGCATAGCGTGTGATTGAGAATAGATCGCTCAAGAGTGAATTTTGTGTTAGCTCTCATGGAAACATAGTGAGTTGGGTAATTGAAACTATGGTTAGATGACCTAGACATAGGCTTTTAGCTAATGAAGATTCTGAAACTAACCTAATCATTGTGTTCATGTTTATGAAAAGGATTGCATATTGTTGGTGGAAATAAGGGGTGAAGAAGGATTTTCCTAAACTCTATCCATTATGTTATTTTTATTTATCGCTTTGTAGTCTTTAGTTTTATTACTTTCCTTATTTTTATGTTCTTGAATAGAATTAGGTAAGCTATTGGTTAATATTTAGCATTGGAAGTAAACTTATCCTCGAGGGAACGACCTTTACTTTTCACTTTATTACTTGAATGACTCGTGCACTTGCGGCCTATTTTGGGACAAACACCCAATGCCATAGAGTGACTCTTAACTATGACAAATAGATGGAATTTTTTTAAAAATGAATAAAAAAGGATTAGTGTCAAACATGGACATGTCATAAATGTAGACCTTCAAACACGTCATTGACACTGACTTTTCATCCCAAAAAAAGTCACCCAAACATATCTTCAATTAAACTAATATATTAAACATTAAGGAATTTACAAATACTGCTATGCCTCTTAAACTAATTAAGACTTAAGAATACCTAATAACACAACATAATACTATTGAAAAACAAGAATTTAAACAACAAATATAAAACAAAAAATTTTGTTATCCATTCATGTTAATCATCCATTACAACAAACATATGCCTCATTGCCAAATTGATAATAACTAGACTATCTTCAAAACCAGCAGACACAACTCCAATAAGTATTTAAGCGGACGAGTTTAAATTAAAAAGTCCACTATTGCAAAAGCAAACATTACCCTACACTCTCATAGCTATTACAACACACACAAAAGCTATCAAAACCCAAGTTCCTGTAGGAAAATTAAAAAAACTTTTCTTCTCTTTTCTTCCTTTCAGCTAACAACACTTGAAGCTTCCTCCTAATCTCATTGTCCTTCCTAGCAAGCTGAATTTCAAAGTCCTTCATATCTATCTAATTTGTAGTCCTGTCAAATTTTTGCATCAAATTTGATGCTTCTGTTATCACACTTTCCATAGGGGGATCAACTCAATCAAAATAATTGTATCCCCACAAAAAAATAGGTAAAAAACCAATAGGTCAGCCCATATACCACAAATTAAAAACATATTAAAAAGTGGCACAAAATGTTAGCAGGCAGAAAATGTTAACCCAAAGAAAATGACAAAACCCATAGTATACAAAACATACTTACATCATTTCTACTAACACTTCTAATAGGGCACTGATAATATCTCCTACTAGGATTTTTCTCAAACCAAGAGGTCCTGAGTGTTGCAAGCTACCCACAAAAGCAAAATCTCCCTTCAATCGGTCTGCGACTTGGAGATGAAAATGACTAGAAAGCCATCCTTCACACAACAGCTTAGCATCCATTTTACAGCTGCCAATGGAAACAAGTCAACAAATTATTGAAGCAAATATTAATAGTTTTTGAAGCAATAGAATATTAGTACTAACAATTTTGTTCCTCACTAGAGATCCATCAATGCTCCTTGTCCCAATAACAACTAGCTTAGGACCAACCATTCTAAATGAGAATTTTGTTTTAATGCTAGTGGCACTAGATGAACAAAGTTCTGAATATGGTCCTAAATTTAATTTCAATTTTAGAGAATCTCATTTTCTTGTTAATTGAATTGTAAATAATTAAAATGCTTTATGAAAAGCATGAACTTCCATAATTAAAACATTAATAAGTCAACATGAACTTCATATTCTCCCAATTTCTACAATAAAAACTCCCTTCTTTACTGAGCATCACACTTTACCCATTAACTTCTAAGACTATATAATAGCTTGCTTATAATGCACACTAGTCAGTAGTAAAATTAGTAGTTAACATAGACAACAAATTTCTTCTTCGTAGTTGTTTGCAAAAATAAACTACACAGAAAACATAGACGGAGAATCTGATCTAAGAATATCACTCATAACCACAGGTTCTGAATTCTTCCTATAGCAGAACACAACATAACACTAATCATAAATCAAAACTAATAAAGGCACTGATAAATAAAATCCACAAAGATACTAGTCTATCCATCCTATCTTCACTAAAAGAACTGCCTTCCACTGATGGAATCCTTGCATTATAACATATTACAATTGAAGTTTCAAACCATAACTCAAGATTTCAATCAAATGCTCAACTAAGACAACCTAAATGCACAACACTTTCTTTTATACATCTCAAACCAATAACATAGCTAATGTATTAAACAAAATTAAGAAAGCATAATGAATACCTACAAATACAAAAATCATTCTATAAATGTCTACACACACACCCACAATACAACATGGATAGTGTTACAAAATCAAAATTCAGCACAAAATGCAAACCCAATTCAAATGTAAAATGCAAATAACATTACAAAAATACCACAATAACAAAAGGGGCAAACCCAACGTAGCTCATGTGTTTGGATGCATACCTTTGAAGACTTCTTTTGATGATAATAAACGTGAAGAATAAATGAAGATGATAAATAGACCAAGTCCAAGTTTATATTTGATTAGCATTAGGACTTAGGATCTTTTGTACGGAGCTCACTTTGATATCTCTTTGTTTTTGAAAGAAAAGATAAAACCTATTTTTAAACGTAGTATCTTTGAAAACATCTTTTTCAAAACGGTTTTGAACTGAGTTATTTGAATAGAGCTTAGCCTATTCGAATAAACACCTTCACGAGGTTTGTTTTCTAAAAGGTGCTATTCGAATAAATATCCTGTTATTCGAATAAATGAAGTTTTTCAGATTTGTGTTTTAAGTGAGTTATTCACATAACTCAAACTTTATTAGAATAAATCTTGTATGTCTGAACTTCTGTTAGCAACGTTATTCGAATAGTTTAGCTTTTATTCGAATAACCTCTTCGGTTTTAAAACTCTGATTTTAACAGAGTTATTCGAATAACATATTGGTTATTCGAATAACCCTTTTCAGATGGCTTTTCACGATGGTTTCAGAAACAGTGTTATTCGAATAAGTTTTTCTTCTATTCGAATAAACACGGAGCCTATGATCACGTAAATGGAAACAGACAGCTTTCAAATTGGTTTTAAACGCTATTAATTATATCCAATGGCTAATTCATTTGTTTTTCCCTATAAATAGCAAGCTTGGGTCACGAATTTCATTGCCCATAATTCTGAACTAATTTCTGCTTGCTCTAATCTGTGAAAATTATTTTCTACTCTCTTTTTTGATTGAAAACTTTGAGATATTTCTGTGAGAGCTCCATTAGCACTTCAATTTGTATTACTTACTTTGAGTGAGAGTTTCTCTTCATCTATTTTCTGATATTCTGTATCGAGGGTGAGGTATCCCTCAAGATTTGTATAAGGGTGAGGTATCCCTGCAGGCTGAGACTTTAGCACAAGGGTAGAGTGTCCCTGTGTGTGAAAAGTGCTCTATTTTGTAACAGTAACAAGCACCTATTGAAGCTTGTATACTTAATGAAAAATCTCGGCTTTCGAGGACTGGACGTAGACCACAAGTGGGTTAATGGTCGAACCAGGATAAATATCGTGCCTGCTCTTCTTCTCTTTATCTATTTATTTTATGCAATTTATTTTATCGCACATTTATTTTCTACTGATCTTTTCTTCGTCTCATTCCTTCTGTGCTTTTATTTATTAAGTTTTAATACTTATATTTTATTTAAAAAGGGTTTGTGAAAAAGTTTTATACTCAATTCACCCCCCTCTTGAGTACTGGAAGCCACTTGGTAACAAGTGGTATCAGAGCTAGACTCTTGTATAAAGAGCTTAGCAGCTTCAAGAGAATATGGCTTCTTCAAATGGTTTTTCAGAATGATCTTTCATAAATCGACCACCCTTTTTTAATGGGGATGGTTACGTATATTGGAAGGAAAGAATGAAAATCTTCATCGAAGCTATTGATCTAGATATTTGGGATGCTGTCGAAAACAGCGCTTTTATACCCACACATGAGGTCGATGGCGTAAGGACCGAAACACCACGAAATAAATGGTCTGATGAAGACAAAAGAAAAGTTCAATTTAATTTAAAAGCCAAAAATATTATTACTACTGCTTTGGGATATGATGAGTTTTTTAGAATTTCAAATTGCAAAACTGTTAAAGAAATGTGGGACACTTTGCAAGTTACCTATGAGGGTACTAGTGAAGTTAAGAGGTCGAGAATTAATTCTCTAACTCGTGAATATGAACTATTTAGAATGAACCAAGGAGAAAGCATTCAGGAAATGCAAAAGAGGTTCACCCACATAGTTAATCATCTTGCATCTTTAGGCAAAAGTTTTTCTAACGAAGATTTGATTAATAAGGTTTTGAGATGTCTTAGCAGGATTTGGCAACCTAAGGTAATAGCTATTTCAGAATCGAGAGACTTGTCCACAATGACTCTAGCTACTCTCTTTGGAAAACTTCATGAGCACGAATTGGAACTGAGCAGATTAAGTCAAAGCGAAGAAAACGATAAAAAGAAAAAGGGGATAGCGCTCAAAGCCACTTCATCGACATTTGACAATGATGATGAAGAAAATGAAGAAAGCTCAGAGAACATCGAGGTAAGTGAAGAAAATCTAAGTTTGTTGGTTAAAAAGTTTGGTAAATTTCTCAAGAAAAAAAGAACGCAAAGAAGACCTCCCTCCCTCCGAAGAAGACTCATTACAAAGGCGAAGGAGCTTCATCGACTCTGACTTGCTATGAATGTGGTAAACCTAGTCACATGAAAATGGAGTGCCCAGTTTACCAAAAGAAGAAGGAGAAATTCGAAAAGAAGCCCTTTAAGGAAAGAAAAGGAAGAAAAGCCTATATAGCATAGGATGAGAACGACATGGATTCAACAGACAGCTCAGATAGCGAGGAAGCTCAACTATGTCTCATGGCAAAAGGAGATGAAGAAGAAAGCGAAAATGAGGTAAGTTCTAATACTACTTTATTGCCTTCTTACGATGAGTTACAAGATGCCTTTGAAGAATTACATGAAGAATCTTTAAAATTCACAAAAATTATTTCTTCTTCTAAGAAAACAATTTCTTCTTTAGAAAAACAAATTCTTGTTTTAAATAAAGAAATAGAAGAATTAAAAATTGAAAATGAAACTTTAGGAATCATTGATGCATGCACAAATCATTCTTCACATGTTTCTACTTCTTCATCTTGTTCTTCATGTCATATACTTGAAAAAGAAATTGAAGACCTAAAGAACACTCTTTCTAAATTCACATTTGGAAGGGATAACTTAAATATTTTATTAGGAAGACAAAGAGTGGTTTTTCAAAAATCTGGGATAGGTTATAACCCGAAAAATCAACAAAAACTTTATAAAAATTTCTTTGTGCATTCTAGTGTTTCAAGTAGTCCTTTTATTAAATGTTTTTATTGTGGAAGAAAAGGACATAGTGCTTCAACTTGTAATGTAAGGAAAAACATAAATACAAAAATTGGAACAAAAATGGTTTGGGTTCCCAAGGGTACTCTACCCAAAACTGACACACAAGGACCCAAGAAAGTTTAGGTACCAAAAGTTAAAAACTAAATATGTGTTGTAGGTGTACTTGAAAGCCAGAAGTTCAAATTGGTATCTCGATAGCGGCTGCTCCAAGCACATGACCGGGGACGACTCAAAATTCACCGTGCTTATTCCCAAGAATCATGGACACATTACTTATGGTGATAACAACAAAGAAAAAATCCTTGGAATCGGCAAAGTCGGTAAGAACCCTAACTCCTCTATTGAAAATGTGCTGCTTGTTGAAGGTTTGAAACATAACTTGCTTAGTATTAGCCAATTATGTGATAAAAGAAATAAAGTTATATTTGATTCAAACTGTTGCATAATTGAAGATAAAAATGACAAGCATGTTAAATTCATTGGTCATAGAGTAAACAACATCTATATTATTAGTCTTGATGATATATCTTCAAATGATGCGAAATGCCTCTTAAGTAAGAATGATGATTCATGATTATGGCATAGGAGAATTGCACACATTCACATGGATCACTTAAAGAAGTTGGTCTCTAAAGAGCTAGTAATTGGACTACCCAAGCTTAATTTTATAAAAGATCAGTTATGTGATGCATGTTAAAAGGGTAAACAAATAAATATCTCTTTTAAAGCAAAAAATATAGTTTCAACTACTAGACCTTTATAACTTTTGCACATGGATCTATTTGGACCTTCTAGAACTATGAGTTTTGGTGGGATTTACTATGCTTTAGTGATTGTGGATGATTTTTCTAGGTTTACATGGACTTTATTTCTTACAAATAAAAATGATGCATTTCTAGCTTTTAAAAGACTTGCCAAAGTTATTCAAAATGAAAAAGGTTTTCAAATCTCTTCTATAAGAAGTGATCACGGTGGTGAATTTGAAAACAATGTTTTTGAAAATTACTTTGATGAACATGACATTAATCATAATTTCTCTGCCCCCTAGAACTCCCCAACAAAACGGAGTTGTAGAAAGGAAAAATCGTTCTTTAGAAGAAATGGTGAGAACTATGCTTAATGAGGCTGCTCTTCCTAAATACTTTTGGGCGGATGCTATAAGTACAACTTGTTATGTAATGAACCGGGCCCTTATAAGGCCTATTTTAAAGAAAAGCCCATATGAGTTATATAAGGGAAGAAAGCCGAATGTCTCACACTTTTATGTTTTTGGTTGCAAATGTTTTATTTTAAATAATGGAAAATATAACTTAGGCAAGTTTGACGCTAAGTCTGATGAAGGTATATTTCTTGGCTATTCAAATCATAGTAAAGCTTTCCGCATATATAATAAAAGAACTATGACTATTGAAGAATCTATACATATTGCATTTGATGAAACTGATCCAAATGGATCGAGAAAGGATCTTGTTGTTGATGATGTTGCAGTAGTCTTGGCGGAAACATATTTGGATAATAAAGAAAAAGAAATCAAGGAGCAAGAGGATAAACAAAGACAAGAAGATTCGCAAGCTTTGGAACTTCCCAAAGAATGGCGAACTTCAAAATATCATTCCCTTGATCAAATTATCGGTGATGTATCTAAAGGTGTAAGTACTCGTAACTCCCTTAGAAATACTTGTAATCACTTAGCTTTTGTTTCTCAAATTGAACCTAAGGATTTAATTGAAGCTTTTGATGATGAACATTGGATCTTAGCTATGCATGAGGAATTAAATCAGTTTGAAAGAAATCAAGTTTGGAAATTAGTTGCTAGACCTAATAATCACCCTATAATTGGAACTAAATGGGTTTTTAGAAACAAAGTTGATGAAAATGGGTTAATAACAAGAAACAAAGCTAGATTGGTTGCTAAAGGATACAATCAAGAAGAAGGAATAGATTATGAAGAAACCTATGCACTTGTAGCTAGATTAGAAGCTATTAGGATGTTACTTGTTTATGCTTGCATCATGAATTTCAAATTATATCAAATGGATGTCAAAAGTGCTTTCCGAAATAGTTTTATTTAAGAGGAGGTATACGTTGAACAACCTCCAGGTTTTGAAAATCATAAACTGCCCAACCATGTTTTTAAACTTAAAAAGGCTTTATATGGTTTAAAGCAAGCCCCTAGAGCTTGGTATGAAAGGTTGAGTAAGTTTCTTTTGGAAAATGGTTTTTCAAGAGGAAAAGTTGATACTACCCTTTTTATTAAAAATAAAAAGCATGACATTCTTCTTGTGCAAGTATATATGGATGATATTATCTTTGGTGCTACTAATGAATCCCTGTGCAAAGAATTTGCTAAGTCTATGCAGAATGAATTTGAAATGTCGATGATGGGAGAATTGAATTTCTTTCTCGGACTTCAAATCAAACAAACGAACGAATGGACTTTCATAAGCCAAACCAAATACTGCAAGGAATTGCTCAAGAGATTCGAAATGGAAAACGCTAAACAGATGGCCACTCCGATGGGCACTTCTTGCTACTTGGACAAAGATGAAGGAGGTAAATCAGTAGAAATAATGAAATATAAAGGTATGATTGGATCTCTCCTTTATCTTACTGCTAGTAGGCCAGATATAATGTTTAGTGTATGCATGTGTGCTAGATATCAGGAAAACCCTAAGGAATCTCACTTAAGTGCTGTTAAACAGATAATGAAATACCTTGTAGACACTTCACAAATGGGTTTGTGGTACCCTAAGGGTGCCTCTTGTAGCCTAATAGGCTATTCTGACTCTGATTTTGTTAGGTGCAAATTGGACAGAAAAAGTACTAGTGGGACATGCCACTTGCTTGGTAGTTCTTTAATTTCTTGGCATAGCAAGAAATAAAATAGTGTGGCTTTATCTACCGAAATTTGAATATCTTTATAGGGGAGTTGTTGTGCTCAAATCCTATGGATGAAGCAACAACTCTTAGACTACGGTCTTTAGCTTGATCACATCCCGATAAGATGTGATAACACTAGTGCGATAAATATCTCTAAGAATCTCATACTGCATTCCAGAACAAAGCATATAGAGATAAGACATCACTTTATCAGAGATCATGTACAAAAAGGGGATTGCATTCTTGAGTTTGTTGAAACATCTAAGCAACTTGCAGATATCTTCACTAAACCCTTAGCAAAAGAAGCATTCTTTTATATTCGAGGAGAATTGGGCATAATTGATCAATCCAATATATAAATTGTTTATTTTTTTTGCTTAATATTATCATGAATATATGCTTTCAATTTCATAAACGTATGTCTATTCTATGCTTCTGTGTTAGTTTTATTCGAATAAGCAAGCCTTTATTCGAATAAGCTCCTTTACTGCTTGTTAAAACTGTGTTGGATATCCGTTTTATTCGAATAAAACATAGTTTATTCGAATAAACTGGCCCCTGAGTTACAAACTGTTTGTTTTTCATCTCTGTCTATTCGAATAAGTCCCTCTTTATTCGAATAACCAGACTCCTTCTTTTATCAGGTTCTGTTCTTGGCCTCTGTCTATTCGAATAGACCTCAGGTTATTCGAATAACCTGAATCTATTTTTATCAGTGTTAACTGATTAGCCTCAGTCTATTCAAATAATTCCCATAGTTATTCGAATAAACCCTGTCAGCTGGCCAAAACGCTTGGCTTTCCCAGACGTTCTATTCGAATAGATCTCACCCCTATTCGAATAAACCCTAGTAGAAACACATTTTCAGGTTCCTACGCGCTTGTCTGTTTAGCTTTCCATTAAGGTTTATTCGAATAAACCTATGTTTATTCGAATAAACACGGGTTTTCTTTAAATAACCCCTACGTGCCCAAAACGTTTTCACCCTCCATCTTCTCTGCTCTTCACGTCTCGTTAGCTTCTGCCATCTCAAACTTGTTTACCCCTGTGTTTTCACTCACTTTCACCTTCTTCCACCATGGCCTCCTCCTCCAGCAAGCGTCCACGCACGAAGAACGCTCCATGCAACAACCCTCTTGATCTGAGAAGGCTCTCTTCCAATGAAGAGCATCGTGCACGCTTCATCACACACTTCTGGGAGCATAACTTGGTTCAACCCAAGTACCTGGACCTCTCTTTCTTCCAGCAGCATCACAGCTTCGACTTCCTGACCCTGCTGCAAAACCAGGGAGTTCTTCAGCTTTGCTTTCACCGGGCCACTGTTTATCCAGCTCTGGTGAAGATGTTCTTCTGCAATATGGCTTTCGATGGCCAGAATCTTCTCTCCGAGGTCTGTGATCAGAACATTGTGATCACACCGCTGGACTGGTTGACTCTGTTCGGGCTGCAATTCTCTGGCGCCCTTGTTGAAGATGATGACACCCCATTTCTTGAAGAGTTCAACAAGCTTCAGGGGGTTGAAGACCTGCTGAAGCCTGGTCTTGCCCTGCCTGACAAGGGTCTCAAGGGTGGCATACTAAAAAGCCAAGACAAGCTTCTGCATAACGCCTTTGCTCATATCCTGGCTCCTCGCGGTGGAAACTACGCCTACCTCAGCGAGGAAGACATCTTCATGCTGTGGTTTCTGAAGAATGGCCATCAGATCAACTGGCCTGTGTTCATCATGAGACACATGATGAGGGCCAAAGGCAAGGAGAAATCTGATTTGCCTTATGGCATTCTTGTCACTACCTTGCTGAGCAAGTACCCTCAGGTCTTGGAGACTGAGCGAGCCATTGCTCTGACTCACCATAACGTCTTTGGCGCTCACACCTTACGAAAAATGAAGATGATCTAAACCGATGAAGGCTGGGTATACCCAGATGAGGTCGCTGAGGATGAACTTGACCCTGCTGATGCCCCTGCTACTCCTGCAGATGTACCTATTGCTGCTCCTGCTCCTGTCACTTTGGAACAGATCATGGCCACCTTGCAGGATAACTGAGCTTAAATGGAACATACCTTCTCTATTCTGTTTGATAGAATAGAAGGCGTTGAACGTGAGGTTGCTGCCCTCCGATCTGCTTCACCTGCTCCTGCACCAGCTTCTTCACCACCACCTCCGGATGCTTACTTCTAGGAACTTTAGTTCTTAGGCTATCTGTGTTTTGGCTTTATGTTATTTATTTTCTGGCTTGTGTAATTGACTCTCTTTATTATTAATGAATAAATAATATTTCCTGTTGATCTTTTGATATGAGTATATTTACTTTTATGCATTCTTACTTTGATATGTGTTTATGGGACTTACCCTTCCTTTTTGCTTATGACAAAAGGGGGAGAAATATTTGATCTTTTGACTGTAATTGAGAAAAGACAGGTAAACCTTAAAATGAGATTGGATTCAAATTAAAAGGGGGAGATGCGCACATATCTGATATACATTACCTCTTATAATTAAAGAGGGGGAGTAAGCTTTTATACCTCTGTGTGAATTCCAATTATATGTACTAACGCTTTTCTCATTGATAGCCTCATTGATAGTTTGTCATCATCAAAAAGGGAGAGAATGTGTTTGGATACATACCTTTGAAGACTTGTTTTGATGATAACAAACGTGAAGAATAAATGAAGATGATAAATAGACCAAGTCCAAGTTTATATTTGATTAGCATTAGGACTTAGGATCTTTTGTACGGAGCTCACTTTGATATCTCTTTGTTTTTGAAAGAAAAGATAAAACCTATTTTTAAACTTAGTATCTTTGAAAACATCTTTTTCAAAACGGTTTTGAACTGAGTTATTCGAATAGAGCTTAGCCTATTCGAATAAACACCTTCACGAGGTTTGTTTTCTAAAAGGTGCTATTTGAATAAATATCCTGTTATTCGAATAAATGAAGTTTTTCAGATCTGTGTTTTAAGTGAGTTATTCACATAACTCAAACTTTATTCGAATAAATCTTGTATGTCTGAACTTCTGTTAGTAACGTTATTCGAATGGTTTAGCTTTTATTCGAATAACCTCTTCGGTTTTAAAACTCTGATTTTAACAGAGTTATTCGAATAACATATTGGTTATTCGAATAACACTTTTCAGATGGCTTTTCACGATGGTTTCAGAAAATAGTGTTATTCAAATAAGTTTTTCTTCTATTCGAATAAACACGGAGCCTATGATCACGTAAATGGAAACAGACAGCTTTCAAATTGGTTTTAAACGCTATTAATTATATCCAACGGCTAATTCATCTGTTTTTCCCTATAAATAGCAAGCTTGGGTCACGAATTTCATTGCCCATAATTCTGAACTAATTTCTGCTTGCTCTAATCTGTGAAAATTATTTTCTACTCTCTTTTTTGATTGAAAACTTTGAGATATTTCTGTGAGAGCTCCATTAGCACTTCAATTTGTATTACTTACTCTGAGTGAGAGTTTCTCTTCATCTATTTTCTGATATTCTGTATCGAGGGTGAGGTATCCCTCAAGGTTTGTATAAGGGTGAGATATCCCTGCAGGCTGAGACTTTAGCACAAGGGTAGAGTGTCCCTGTGTGTGAAAAGTGCTCCTTTTTGTAACGGTAGCAAGCACCTATTGAAGCTTGTATACTTAGTGAAAAATCTCGGCTTTCGAGGACTGGACGTAGACCACAAGTGGGTTAGTGGTCGAATCAGGATAAATATCGTGCCTGCTCTTATTCTCTTTATCTATTTATTTTATGCAATTTATTTTATCACACATTTATTTTCTGCTGATCTTTTCTTCGTCTCATTCCTTCTGTGCTTTTATTTATTAAGTTTTAATACTTATATTTTATTTAAAAAGGGTTTGTGAAAAAGTTTTATACTCAATTCACCCCCCTCTTGAGTACTGGAAGCCACTTGGTAACAGCTCAAGGATTAATTCTGTAATCGTTTGAGGATGGCGTTAGGAAATCATAGGATTCACTTCGCACCAATGTCGATTTCTTATTATAGAGTACCACATGACAGGTTTTGGTTCAGACAGGGGGCAAACCAACTCAAATACCAATGGGGAGAGTGTGCTCATTCAAACAAGTGGCAGTGGTTGAGGACAAATGAAGACAGGCCGAAGTTGGGACAGTGTATGGGGTTCAACGACGAAGCAAGGGACGAAGAACGGGTTTCCTTGACAGTTTCTTCACTGAAATCAGAAAGGAGGAGAATTGGTAATTTCAAATTGTGGAGATAAAGATGAACGCAGTCGGGGTTTTCGGGTTTAGGCAAAAAGAAAGTCACAATTTATGGATTTGGATATGGCGTACATTGACGAAGCTTCAATGAAGAATGAATGCAGAATGGAGGAATAGTTGTGGTTCAAACACCAATAAGTTTCGTTTACGAATTCTTCTCTAGAATCCAGAGGAGGAAAGAATGTAGTTTGAACTCCAATCGTAATTTAGGGATTTGGGTTGGGTGCAAGTGTTCGACAAGATTGAGAGAAAATAATTAAGTGTGATGAGATTGGGTTCAGAGAAGAAGAAGACTGACATCGAGTTTCACCAGGAAGCTTGGGTTGGGTGAGACGAAATCGGGGACAAGTTAGGGCTCTCCGATGAAAGAGAATTAGAGATTTCAATTCTATTTTGTTGTAAGAAGGGGATGAGTTTAAGTTTTTGATAATTATCAAATAGTCCGTTAGGTTCAATGAGCAAAAGAAAAATATGTTAAGTCCTTAATGAGATAAATAAAACTTTTGACACATAAGACTATTGACAAGACAGGGGGCAAACCAACTCAAATACCAACGGTGAAAGTGTGCTCATTCAAACAAGTGGCAGTAGTTGAGAACAAATAAAGATGGGCCGAAGTTGAAACAGTGTATAGGGTTCAACAACGAAGCTTTTGTAATGGACGAAGAACGTGTTTCCTTGACAGTTTCTTCACTGAAATCAGAAAGGAGGAGAATTGGTAATTTCAAATTGTGGAGATAAAGATGAACGTAGGCAGGGTTTTTGGGTTTAGGCAATAAGAAAGTCGTAATTTATGGATTTGGATGTGGCATACATTGACAAACCTCCAATGAAGAATGAACACAGAATAGAGGAACGGTTGGGGTTTAGACTTCAACTAGTTTCATTTACGAATTCTTCTCTAGAATCCAGAGGAGGAAATAACGTAGTTCGAACTCCAATCGTGATTTAGGGATTTGGGTTGGGTGCAAGTGTTCGAAAATATTGAGAGAGAATAATTGAGTGTGATGAGATTGGGTTCAAAGAAGAAGAAGACTGACATCAAGTTTCACCAAGAAGCTTGGGTTGGGTGAGATGAAATCGGGGACAAGTTAAGGCTACTCCGATGAAAGAGAATTAGGGACTTCAATTCTATTTTGTTTCAAGAAGGGGATGGGTTTAAGTTTTTGATAATTATCAAATAGTCTGTTAGGTTCAATGAGCAAAAGAAAAATATGTCCAGTCCTTAATGAGATAAATAAAACTTTTGACACATAAGACTATTGACAAGATAGTAAACTAGACACTTGAGTACAAATGGTTGGACCAATTAGAAAAGATTTTAAAACTCTTCCAAATACGTGGATAGGGGTGGAAACAAGTCAAGTTAGGTCATGCTTTACCTTAAACAAACCTAGCCTATATCCTAATTATAAGGCCTAAGCTTGGTCTGTGAGTCTGTAATAGGTCAATTTTTAAGGTTTGGTCTAACCTTTTTAAAAGCCTAATTGGCTTGAAAACTTATTTAAAGACCTACTTTGTAATGAGGCCTTTAAATAAGCTAATAGACCTATCTTTAAATAGGCTAACATGCCTTTATATAGGTTAACAAACCTACTTTTAAATAGGTCAACATGCCTTTACATAGGCTAATAGACCTACGCCTTGAAATAGGTCAACGGACCTATTTAAGGCCAATAGGCATTTGTTATAATTTAACACTCACCTTCTAATTTTATAGATACTCACCACTTTCTTACTCTAGTCTTTGGTCGATGTGAGACTTGGAGATATACCAAGTTTCAAAATTATTAGAGGCATATATCTCCAAGTCCCACTTCGACCAAAGATTAGAGTAAGAAAGTAGTAAGCATCTATAAAAATATGAGGTGAGTGTTAACTTATTATTTTCATTCTAATAAATGTTACATTAAAATAATTAATAAATATATTATTTCTATTTTAACTTACTAACTTAAGTTTTAGTTATTGACTTTTATTAAAATTTAATTAAAAATATATTAATATATTATATTATATTATATATAGTTAAATAAGTCAAGTTGGCCTGAGATCTTATCTTTTTAGTTAAATAGACTTTTAAAAAAGTATTAGCCTAACTTGATTAGTAAACAGATCAGGTCAGGTCAAGTTTGAGGAAGTTCAAGTCATAGGCCTCTGATAGACAGGCCTATTTCCTTGCCTATATGTGGATACCGTAGAAAGCACCCTTATTTTTTTTTTCAAAACGTTAGACATTTACATAATTAAGCTAATGTTCAACGCCTATCAATATTATATATATTGCAATGATAATACCAAAGTTTAAACTTATGACTTTTTATGAATTATCCGAACTTCGTAATACTAATCCATTATTGATGTGTAAGAAAAAAAAATCCATTCTTAATAGCCTGCCTATTAATATTATATAAGTTCAAGTGGATGAGCCTATTTTTCACATAAACCTATATAAGTTCAAGTGGATAAACCTAGGGTGGCGAGAAAATATTTTTATTTCAATTAACGTTACAATTTTTTTTTCCAACAAATTGCTCATGCAATTTGGACCTGGAGTGGTAACTTCATAATTCGAATATCGGTCGCGCTATTTGTCCAACCAAAAGATTTCAACTTTTGTCCACCGTATGTCACGTGTCATCATTTGAAATTCGAAATATGAAACTGTTCACGTTAAGAATAAGTGGTTAATACGTTATGAATAAGTGGTTAATCAGTATAAGTTTCTGGTTAATACATTCGAAATAAGTAAGTGGTTAATACGTTAAGAATAAGTGGTTAATCAGTATAAATTTCTTGTTAATACCTTTGAAATAAGTGGTTAATCTATATCAGTTTCTGGTGAATCTGAGAAAGAGTTCCTAATAATGAATAAGTGGTTAATCAGTATATGTTTCTAGTAAATCCAAGAAAGAGTTTTCAATAATGAGTAAATGATTAATACGTTAAGAATAAGTGGTTAATCAATATTAGTTTCTGGTGAATCCAAGAAGTAGGAAATGAGAAGCGAGAAATTAAATGGTTAATACGTTAAGAATAAGTGGTTAATCAGTATCAGTTTCTGGTGAATCCCAAAAGCGGGAATTGAAAAGTGAGAAATTAAATGGTTAATACGTTAGGAATAAGTAGTTAATCAGTATCAGTTTCTGGTGAATCCAAGAAGCGGGAAATGAAAAGCTTGAAATGAAAATATTGACATACAAAAAAGTTAACAAACATACGTACGGAAGCATAGGGTGGAGGAAAGTTGGAGTATTTTGGTTAGACGAAAAACGTTTTTCATTTCAAATATCTAATATTACAAGTATGGACATATGATTCACTTAAGGTCGTCAATTTACTTTTACTATGACTAATTACTCTTAGGTATTTAAAGTTATAATTATAATAATGAACAACTGTTTTATCGAAACATATATTAAACAACTATTTTAATATTTAAATAAAATGCTTGGTTGTAATACCTTGTTCGCCTCAATTTTAAATTGGCAAGATAATAATTTTCATTTAATGGTTGCGAATAATTTTAAGTGGTGACGTGTAATACAGTCACACTTCATGTTCACGGTCAAATTTAATGAGCCACTTTCACATGGAACGAAGTTTCCATATTTAATCAACACGAAGCCTTTTATTACGAAACCATGAGCAAGGATTATGACAACTAATGGAAACTAAACAAAAGGGTACCATATGTTATTTAATCAACCATGTGCAAAACAGACAATTTTTATTGGAGTGTATCATTGAATTGAACACCAAGTAAAGACAACTAATAAAGAAAAAGGGTAAACAGTGGTTTAATTAAAGGATCTAACGATGCCATTTGTTGATAATAACGACATGATTTGATTCGAGTCTAGGTATTCTCTATAGACACGTAATATGTAATTTTATGTAAATTCTCTTTGAAATTAGTAGTTTATTATAATCTTAAAAAAATATTTTATATAAATTTAAAGTATTTAATTTTAGTGTACTAAATTAATTATATTATTAAATAATATATAAATATTATAATTAATTATTATTATCTATCATAATTAATAATATTATTAGCCTAATACACCCATCTTAAATACTGTATATTTATACAAAAATTTCTCCTAAGTTATACATTATCCTTTTCAGTTTTTAGCAAATGTTAGATTTATATTATTTTCAGTATTTTACTAATATGAATGAATGAATATCTTTTTTTAGTAAAAAAAAAAAAACTTCAGATCTACTCATCCTATACTTAACTTTATAGTTTATAGTAATAATAAATAAATAAATAAAATCTCTAACAATCATGCCTGGATACTTAAATCTATATAATTATTAGATTAAAGCTAGAATGCTAATTAAGCCATTCACCAATGGAAGTGAAGAAACCATTTCGGTTTGCAAATAACACTGCTTTATGCCTTTCTCCCGATTTCATTCTCCCAAAGGAGAAACGACCATGTCTTTCAGATGTTTCCCCCATGCATTCAGTTCCCATCATTGACCTGAAAGGTTATGACGATTGCCAGAATGGTTTGGTGCAAAATGTTTCACACGCATGCCAGCAATTGGGAATGCTTCAGGTCATCAACCATGGAGTCCCACCAGATCTATGCCAAAGCGTGTTGGTTGTTCTGCTTGAGTTCTTTCAGCTGCCTTCTAATGAAAGAGCCCTGTTCTTCACAGAAGATCACTCTGAGCCAGTCAAAATCTTCAACTACTACTTTAAGGGTGATGACCAAAAGAAGGTTACAATGTGGAGCGAAACTTTCTCTCACCCTTGGCATCCTACAGACGATTTCACCCATCACTTGCCAACAAATCCTCCTCAATACAGGTATGACCAATGAACATTTCCCCCTTTGTTCAATTATGGGGCTTAAATTCAAGTTTTTCTGTGATCCATAAGTCATTTCTTTACCTTCTTTCTTTGACTGGCTTTAGAGATGTCTTTGCTGCATATGCAAGGGAGATAGGAAGCCTGATGAATAAGCTTTTGAGTTTGATGTCCCAAGGGCTTGGGCTAGAAGAGGATTCCTTAGTGAAAAGGTTGGGTGAGAGGCCGAATCTTTATTCACAAGCAAATTACTATCCACCATGTCCAGAACCAGAGCTCACCATGGGGTTGAATGAACATAATGACATCACTGCACTCACTATATTGCAGCAGTTGGATGGAGTCCCTGGCTTGCAAGTGAAGCATGATGGGAACTGGGTAGCAGTGGACCCTGTCCCTGGTGCCTTGGTCATCATTCTGGCTGATCAGATGCAGGTACATATAATGGTTGTAAACTTTATGACTTACTAAGAAACTATAAGAGATCACTAGCCAACTAGATTTTATTTTATTTTATTTTTAAAATTTATTACTGAGTCTCCAACAATATTAATTAATTTTCCAGTATTTATGCCTTTTTCTTTTGAATGGTTTAAAATGAGTGATGAATTAATGATTGGTTCAAATGAACACTATAAAGCTCTTTAGTTTAGCATTTTAAATAAGAAATAATTTTATATAAAATAATATTTTATAATACAAAAAGTCACTTTTTTATTACAAATTTATTTTCTCCTTGATCTCTGTTAGCTAATGTTATTTTAACATTATTCTTCGAACAATCATTTTGGATTTGAGATAAAATCAGGTGCTCAGTAATGGAAGGTATAAGAGTCCGGTTCACAGGGCAGTAACTAACAAATGGCTCCCACGGCTGTCACTGGCTATGTATTATGCACCAAATGATGAAACAGTAATTGGCCCTATGGAGGAGTTGATGGATGAGGAGCACCCTCCCATTTACCGAAGCTATAGATACAAGGAGTTCATGGAAGAATTTTATCGGCAAGAGGGTAAAAGGAGGAGAGTGAAGGAAGCTTTTGAGCTGTAACACCAACTATGGTACTGTTAAATAATAATAATAAATACTCACAGCTAATACCAAAAAAAAAAATAATAAATACTCAGGTTAGTCTCAGAAATATCCCCTAGCCAGACAAAATGGATGTAACCACAATAGATAAGCTTTTATGAGCAGTAATTATCTTTTATGATCTATATATGTATTTGAGTTACGCGATGATTAATTTTTATGAGCCCTTTTTAAATTATATCCCACCAACTGGAAACTTTCATATTCTGGCCAGAATAATGTTGTTTTCTTCTCTCATTTCTACATTTTTAGTGTACATTTAGGTCCTACTGCACATTATGCAAGAGCAGATGACTAATTAAATGCAAGGGATACGTTTAACAAAAAAATAATACAACATACAGCTGTTTTGTTAGGAGAAAAACAAGATTTAAGGAGTCCAATAATATGAAAATACTGTTCCTTTAATTTCTATAGCCTAACATTTAGTGTAATCCTCAAATTAATCTAGGTGCTATTCAGAAATTTGCAAAATGATTCTGTTTTAAAATTTTGGTTGCTTAAACAACAAGGGAATTAGAGAACACATTACCATTGTACCCACTATCTCATAGTTATTGCTCAGTGTGCATACCAGTGTTTTGCTCGATTTGGAAATTGGATTCTCGAAATGGTTAAAGTTCTGAACTTCCCTCTCTCACTAATTAAAATGTAAAATTTTCTTTTTTAGAATTAATGACCAGAAAATGCCAAGCACATCATATACGAGAGTGTTTTGGACCTAGTTCACTTTGTACTAGATGATTAAAATAGAACTAGAAGGGTAAAACTAGAATGAAGGAAAACAACTGTCATGAGCAAATCAAGGCGTAGAGGATGACACCCTAGCTAAACATAAGGGCTTTGGGGACTGGGAACCCTGACCCAATATGTGGCTTGAAAGACTTTGGGTGAAGAAAAACTGTAGAGGTGTCTCAATCTCGAGATTTGGAGCTTTTATGGTAACCGTTAGATGGGCGACGTGCGTCCTATGATGCCAAGGACGTTGTACCAGAAAGAGTGTTCTCATCAGCTTAACCTATCCTACTCTTCAATTAACAATCACCTAAATAGCACCTAGGTTCCCCTGAAACAGTACACCTTAACGTTTTGCCACTCCCCAAAATAGCTAATGGCCTCCCACCCCTAAATCCTTAATATTTCAGAACCTAAGGCTACCATATCCCAATAAAGACGCCAAGTCACAATCCTAACAATAAATGCCTTTTGTCCCATGCTGACTAGGACTTTCTATATATTTTGCTGCATGGCTCTGCATAAGGGGACACAGAGAGAGAAAAACATGAACCCTGAGAGTGCATCCTAAGCATTCTGAGTTTCATGAAACTTTCCGATCTCATCCTTTCACAAGAAGCCATGGATGCTTCACCAATTTTGTATTAAGCCACCAGGATTGGAGTATTCTAGTCCATTTCTACACACACCTCATAAGTTTACAAACCATTTTCTTTACTTCTCTAGTCATCTATTTTATTTCTAACTTCCTCAAATCTATATCGAAACAATTGGTGATTCCACTGGGGAGGTGAGCATGAAATGGATATTACTCAAAATGACCCAAACTCAGTTATGACCCCACTAGTCACAGCAAGAAGACTATCCTTTAAATTAGATGATTTTCCAGGAAATGACGAGGAGACGCCTTAGGGTCAAATAGGGGGAAGTGGTACTAGGAACAAGGATGAAAGGAGTTCTAGGACCCTAGCCAAGGACCTCCCTAATGGCCTAGAAATACCCTTCCCTCACGTTGGACCTTGCTCGCCACACATGGTGGTGTTGGTAGCGGAGATAAACTCTATTGTTGTAAACCAAGAGATTCTAATGAACATGGTTATGTTCTTGAAGGCAAGCACACAAGTAAACAACAATAGAGCTGCATAGGAGCACAAAGAGTAGTGGTTCCTGAACAACCCTCAGCAAGGAGAGACGATGTTGTGATGTAAAGACTTGATGATGCCCCTGTAACTCAAGGAGAGCTTAGGCGTTTACTCAAGATACGAAATGAAGGGCTTGGTGTAATTTTTAATCTGAAGTCGCCTTTCTCCTTGGAGGTATCAGCAGGACCATATCCTCAAGGATACTAGCCACTACATTTCAAAAGTTTGATGGGATGAGGAGCACTAGGAAGCATATCTTGTCATTCTTGGATGGCTTGGCTTGTTTAGAGGAGATAAAGACTTGAGGCTAAGGGAGTTTTCAAAGTCTCTAATAGTGAAAGCCTTCACATGGTATGGAAAACTACACCCAAACTCCATGCATACTTAGGAGGAAATGATGTTAGAATTTTGCAACAAATTTCTAGAGGAAGAAGGCACCTTGCACATCATGGACCTTCGGTGAGTAATGTAGAAGAATGGCGAAGGGCTTTTTGCCTTTATAAAAAGGTATCGAGATCGTGCCTTACAGTGCAAAGAAACATTCCCTGAAGCAGATTTGGTATATGGATGCATCAAGAACATGGAAGATGGATCTCAAATATTATTGTCTATGAGTGGCGTGACAACCTTTTCAAAACTACTCAAGCGAGCAGTTGTTATATCTAAAGTAATGAAGTGTCAAGGAAAGAAAAAGAAGGCAGAGTCTGTATTTGATATTTGCGCCCTGGATGATAGAGCAAAAAAGAAAAACTATAGAGCAGTACCTCCGTTGAAGGACTATAAGATGAAAAAGGAGTCACTTCCCCAGCTCCCTATTTCTAAGCGACAGGTGTCCCAATTGACAAAAGAATAGTTGAAAGACGGGATCTTGTGACCTAGAATGGAGAAAGCGACACTCACAGATGAAGAATACAAGAACCCAACATTTTGCATACCTCACCAAACGAATAGTCACTCGATTGTAGATTGTTGGGTAATAAAGAAGATTTTCTATAAGAATATGGAATAAAGGAAGATACTATTACCTGCGGGAGCTAACACTGGAAATAATGTACATAGGCATCCCTTACCAAACCATGGCATAAATGTCATAGTTTCGGGAGAATGAATGGATGAGGAGATAACCATGGAAAGAGTGGAGGATCCCTTTGATGCCATATTGATCAATGGATTAGCAAAACCTAGGGGGTTCAGAATCCTCTTCGGGCAGTTGGGACTGGATACGGACATCTAAATCAAAGCAACAAACATCTTAGTCAGTGTGATAAAGAAGAAAGGTAGAGAATTATATGCTGCGAATGCCCCACTGACCTGGCTCGCGAGATCACATGCCACAATGATTGTGTTCAGAGAGCCAAAGATAATCAACCAAGAGTTCACTCATAACTACTTGTTGTTTGTAGAAGTTGTTACAGAAGGACACAAGGTGCGGCGAGCGCTGGTTGACAATGGTTCAGGAGTAAATGTTCTCCTTATAGCAATGTTTAAAGCTTAGCACATCCTAACAAAATGCCTAAGGTAGTCAAATATCCTATTGAACACGTTCCAAGGAGTACCTATCATGAAGAGAGGATGTGTAACAATGAGCTTAGAAGTTAGGCCTATCAAAACACCCAACATTTTTTAAGTGGTGGATGGAGATCCTAGCTACCATATACTCCTTGGACACCCCTAGATCCATTTGCATCAATGTGTACCCTCCACTCTACATCAGTGTGTCAAGTCAGATTTTAGAGGAAAATACATAAAGATACTTGCTACAAAGGTGCCTTTTATTATTTCAGAATCATACCTGATAGAAGCATCACTATTCGATGAGTTGGCACCACTAGGGATCAACTACATAAAAAGAGAAGAAGGCTTGAAGCTGAAAGAGCATAAAGGAGAAAAGAAGCTAGATTTGGCCAAGGTGCTACATCCAACACAGGATTTCAAGCGTCCACGAACTTGGGACCCTCAAGAAGCCAACAATAGTAAACGAAAAGGAATATATGAAGAAATGAATTAACTAAGAAGAACAATTGCAAAGAAGAGCCTCCCTAGAGGGGAGGTAGGGTGGAGAATCTTATAGGAAAACGAGGGACCGATATAGGAGACGCCTTGTCCTCTTACTGGTCTCACGCTAGAAAGCATAATTGAAGAAGAAAAAAAAAGGTGTGTTCAACAATGCCCAAATAAAAGAAGCACCCCTAAAGCTACAAGATTTGCTGAGGCATAAAAAAAACAGAAGAAATAACGTGGGTATATGTGAAGGGAAGGCAAGACCTTTATTCATAGGGGCCTCACTGGAAAAAGGAAGAAAAAAGAAAATTGATTGAAGTTCTGAAAGAGTACAAGTATGTGTTTGTAGGGGAATATGAGGAAATACTAAGATTAAGTCCCACCTTAGTAACACACAACTTGGAAGTACACCCTGATGCAAGTTTGATGAAGCAACCTTCAAGCAAATTCTGCTCAAAAGTTGTAATACAAATCAAAAAGGAAATGGAGAAGCTACTCAAGACACAGTTCATTAGGCCTATACAGCACCCCAACTAGCTGGCCAACATTGTACTAGTGAAGAAGAAAAATAGCCAAATCAAGTGTTGTGTTAACTTTAGGGATCTCAACAAAGCTTGTCCAAAGGATGATTTCCTTTTACCCAACAAAGACAATATTGTAAATGCCATGGCGGCACATGAAAGATTTTCATTTATGGATGGGCTAAGTGGTTATAATCAAATAAAAATGGTGCCTGAGGATGAGGAGAAGACAACTTTTAGGATGCCCTTTGGGAATTTCTATTATGTTGTGATACCTTTGGGATTAAAGAATGCTAGAGTGACATACTAGCGAGCAATGACGACCATTTTCCATGACATGTTGCACAATTTCATTGAAGAGCACATGGGCCACCTGAAGATGGTGTTTTAAAGATGCAGAAAGTATCAGCTCAAGATGAACCCCATGTAATGAGCCTTTAGAGTAGCTTCAAGCAAATTCCTAGGCTTCAAAGATCACAAAGAGGGCGTCTTAGCAGATGAAGAAAAAATAAAGGCCATATAAGGGATGCAGCTGCCCTCAAGCATATAAGAAGTGTAGAAACTTGTTAGGAAGCTAGGATACATCTAAAGATTCATCCTAGTGCTGAGTGAATTGTTAAGCCCACTAAAGGGTTTGATAAATGAAAAGAAAACTTTTGAATGGACAAAGGAGCATCAGGAAGCCTTCCAAAAGATCAAGTCAGTGTTAACTTCCACCAAAGTTATGTTGCCTCCAACGAGGAAGCTACCAGTGAGGCTGTACTTGGCATCAATAGATCAATCAATAAGTGGATTGATCGCCTAAGAAGTAGAAGGAACAGAGCATCCCATATCATACTTAAGCAAAATCTTGAATGACACTAAAACAAAGTATTCCAAACAGGAGAAACATTGGCTTGCCTTGGTATATGCCACCCAAAATTTTAGAAACTACTTCCAAGCCCACAATGTCCATGTGATGACTAGGTTAGAAAGGCTCAAGTATATGTTACAAAGTCCAACGTTAGTCAGGCTCTAGCAAATCTCTTGGCCATCTATCCCACTAACAATGAGGACCGTGTTGAGGTAGAGATTCTTGGAGAAATAGTAGGATTTAATTATAGTCAAGAACCAGGAACGTGGACCTTGATGTTTGATGGATCACCTTCAGCACCACAGGGATGAGCAGGAGTTGTTCTCACTAATGAATGAGGGGAAGCACTACCTTTTTCTTACAAGTTGAATTTCCTTTGCACACTAACAATGAAGTAGAATATAAAGCTCTCATCTTGGGACTACTAATGGCTAAAAAGGTAAAGGCAAGAAGGTTGGTGGTTAAAGAGGATTCAAACTTGGTGGTCAAGTAGCTTAAGGGAGAATATGGAGTGAAAGAGATGTCCATGGCAGCATTCAGGGAAAGGGTGATGGGCATCGTAGAAGAATTTGAGAAGGTGGAATTTTCCCATGTGCCTAGAACAGAAAACAGGCAGGCAAACACCTTGGCTATAATAGGGGGAAAGGTAAATGATGAGCATGGAGAGAAAATTATAGAATGTTGAGTGATCAAAGAGCCAAACAAACACAAGGGGCATGCGCTCATAGTACCAAACAAGGTGGACTGGAGAGCACTAATAATGGACCAATTAAGGGCGCGAGTACTGGCACGAGTGATAAAAGGCTTCTGTATAATGCGAGGAGAATTATATAGGAAAAGCAGTGAAAAATTGCTTATGAAATTTGTATCAAAAAAGGAAAGTACAAAAAAGATGAGAAATTTGCATGACGACATCTATGGACAGAATGGGCCAAGCCTTTATAGGAAGCTGTAATGCATAGGCGTCATCTGGACGTCCATGAAGATGTGTTGTGATGTTGTTCAAGATGAGTGTCTTTGTTGTTAGGAGGGTAGGGAACTAATAGAGGTAAACGCAATAAATGTGGACTAGAGTCATCCCATCCAAGACTATCTGGAGGCTGGGATACTACCACTAAACAAAATAGAAGCTGGAAAGATTCAGAGGAAGGTAGCAAGGTACTTCTGCCAAGATGGAGAAGTATTCGAGCAAAGTTTCAATAGGGAAATGCTAGGTGTCTAGGAAAAGAAGTGACCAAAATCTTGAAAGAAGTACACCAAGGCATTTGTGGAAGGCATTAAGGGGAAATAACTTTGTTGGCTGAACTCATCTAAATAGGGTACTTCTGGCCTAGCATGAAGAAGGATGTTGTAGAGTTCATAAAGAAGTGTTAACACTGTCAAAAATGTGCCAACAAAGTATGTGCTCCCTCTATGAGAATGCAAGGCATCAGCTCGCCTTACCCCTTCCATACCTGGGCCATGGACTTTATAAGGCCAATTAGCCCACCTTCCAGAGGAAAAAAGGTGGGTCTTAGCAGGAACAAAACATTTTACGAAATGGGTGGAGGCGGCTGCCTTGAAATAGGCTAAGGTGGAGTCTGTGATAGTGTTTATTAAAGAAAATATCATTTGCTGCTTCGGGTTACTCAGAAGGATAGTCTCTGACAATGGGACACACTTCATCAATAAAAAGGTGGGAAAAATTTTGCAGCATTATAAGATTGAGCATGACAAGTCTACTCTGTACTACCCACAATCCAATGGGTAGACGGAGTCAACCAACAAGTCTTTGATTAGGATTTTGGCTACAATGGTGGATGATGCACTGAAGGATTAGAGTGAATATTTACCCCTAGCACTTTGGGCATATAGGACAACCAGGCATGGAACTACAAAGGCTACCTTATTCTCGTTGATATATAGGGCTGAGGCAGTTTTACCCACAAAAGTAGCAGTACCATCGACAAGGATGCTTTTAGGAAGACAAGAAAAAGAAGAGTGAGCATTAGAAACAGTGTTTCTAGAAGGCAAAAGGGAGAAAGCCAATGAAGAATTGATTAAGAGCCACAAACACTATTTTGAGAAATCGACATACCTCCAAATGGGCGCCAAAATGGGAAGGATCATATATAATATAGGAGGTGCACCCCAACAGCTACTATACCCTAGTGGATCCAGAAACTCAAAGGAAAGTAGGCCTTTTAAATTTCATGTAAAAAAGTACTATGCTTGAAATGCATTCTGATGATTAATGAATGAGATGTTTCTTTGATATTCATTTGTGTTAATAATAAGAAAAGCATGGGTGTGTTTTGGTATTAGGAAAACTAAAAACAACAAGTTTTTCCCTAGCACGCGCCCAATGCACTCAAGAAAAAATGAAAGCATGTTTCGATATTGGAAAAACTTAAAACAAATTTTTCCAAGCACATGCCTAGCAAACAAGAAAAAGGTGAAAGCACGAAATAAACATGAAAAGAAGACAAAGGTGTACCCCAGACTTGGGAGATTTGATAAACAAAAAATTACTGGAAAAAGAAGAAAAGAAGATATTGAAAAAGTGCAAAAGAAAACATACAAAGGCAAACTCCATCAGATAACCAAGTTAACAATATTACAAGAGAAAATTGTTCAAAAGATAAAAACGGCCAAAAGCGCTAGAACAACTTGAAGCAAGAAAACATCAAAAGTTCAAATGACTACAAAGAACAACAAAATCAAATAAAGCGGCATCCATGGCAGCTCTCGTTTCATCAGCTTCTTTCTTCCGGGCTTAAAGGCGAACTAACTCTGCCTCTCCCTCAGCGAGCTAGGACCTCAATGTTCTAAGGTGAGTGCTAAGCGTAGTGATATCTTGCCTCAAGGAATTGTTCTGCTAAAGGCAAACAACTTCCAAATCTACAAGTTTTTGGAAATCCTCAGTAGGCAACACATTAGGGAGCTGGCGGTTCAAGCGGCGACAAAGGTCTTTGAGTCATTCCCCATAAAAACCAAAGCATTGAAGAGTCTTAATCTATTCAGTAACATAGTCCTTAAGTGGGCCAAGTAGCTCAATGAGACAGCAAGCGAGAGCAGTTTTAGAAAAATGACAAAGTGTTCATGACCCACATGCCTAAAGATGGGTGGGTATTGTTGTCTCATAAAGAAGGAAACCAGGGTGCTTCCCAGCAAAATTTGAAAGTAGTGAAGCATCATTAATAGCAAAAGAAGTGAATTCTGGTAAGATGGGTGTAACTAGAGTAGGATCTAAAATAGAAAAGGGAAAAAGATATATAAATACAAAAGAGAAATTCAGGAAACAAAGGACGAATAAGAAAAGTAAACGAACCTGGAAAAAAAGAATTAGCAGGATGCACAATAAGGCTTGAGGTGGTAGTGTCATGAATGGCCTTTACAAGGTCAAAACCACAAGGAGTCTCCAAGACAACTTCAAGAGAAGGTTCCTTCTTCGTGGTCTTTGTGACTTCGTCAGGAAAAGAGGATTGGCCACTCATGGCTGCAAACAAAAAGAAGAAATGAAGAAACAGAGAAAGAAAACAAGAAGAAAAAGAAAAAATAGATATATACCATCAAGGTTCAAAAGGTCCGTGATGGACATAGAGTCCATAGGATTAGGCTCGACGCCTTCATTCTAATGGGTGAGATCACTTAGAGAAGAATCATGGTGAGAAGGAGAACCCTCTAGCAAAGGCTGCAAGGGCACTTGAACTAGCGGAGGAGTAGGTTAAGCAGGATCAGGTTGAAGAAGATTAGGATGAGTAAAGTCAGATTAAACAGGATTAGACTGAAGGACACTTTCAGCAAAATCAGCTCCCTGGCCAGTTAACTTAGGCGACCCAATATCTTCGAAAGATTCATCATCACTAGCATTAACACCAGCTTCTTCAAAAGGATCCTCATCCTCCTCAAAAACATCAATGAGTGAAGAAGGTGGAGTTGGTTCCTTGGAAAGAAGGGCCTTATGATGAGTGTAAAATACACTCATCTTTGGATTTTTTAATTTATATTTATTTAATTTTTGTTTATTTTTATTTATTTTTTATTTTCTAAATTATTTTTTAAATAATTATCTCTTTATTTAGGATTATTTGAATTTTTAGGAAAAATCATCAAATTTTGTGTGAAAATAAGAAATTCATAAATATAAATATTTAAAGGATTTAAATATGTTGATAGTAGAATTATATTATTTATTTATGATATTGAGTAAATTCTGAGCCCACTTGAATTAAATGTATTTTTATTGTATTTTGTAGAAATTTAAGAAATGATCAAGTTAGATTCTTGATTGGAGCTCAAATAATCTCTACTTGATGACTAAGTATCTCTGCATTTAATGCAATGATCTTAAGGAGTTTCTTAATTTGAGTGGAATATTTGTTTCCTAATTTTTATGGATTCAACAATAAAGAATAGGAAACAAGATATTTGGTCAAAGATTAATTAAAAGATCAGATTGACATGCTGTTTGCGGCATTGAAAAGCAAACAGAAAATCCTACAAATTATCTGTTAAGATCAAGGCCAGATTCTGCTATCTGGTGGGTGAGAAAAATCGTGCTAAAAGGATACAAAAAGCTATCAATTTTTCTATAAAAAGAAAAAAACAAGTTTAGTAAAGTAGCTCTCTTTTGATTTAGAAAATACATAAAAAAAAAATATAGAGTTTTGAGAGTCTCAAAGACAATGAGGGGAGGAGCCCTAGGAGAGGAGGAGGAGCCGTCATGGAGCTCTCATAGAGTTGGAGATCGAATCACCATTGAAGACGCTTTAGTTTCTTCTTTATAGTTCTATCATGATGAATTCTCTTTCCTCTTCCTATTTCTTCGTCTCTTTTGTTATGTGTAGCTCTCAAAATCGAAAGGTTTGCATACGACTTAGACCATAAATAATAAGTGTCATGATTTATAATCATCTAAGAATAGAGGTTATAGGTTGTGTGGGAGAATTGTCATATTTTCCATGAGAATCCATATAGTGAATGTCATGCCTTTAAGAGTTGGGATTTAGATCAAGGAATTGACTAGACTTTAATAATTAAAGAGAATTAACTCACCAAAGAATTAGGTTTTAATTAATTAAGAGATTCTCCCCATCAATTGAATGACTAAAAATTAATTAGAATGAAGATATCAAAGCTACTCTATTGTCTATGATAGATTATTGAATTAAGTGAAGTCAGATCCCTAGTGTTTTAATTTCGTGCGTTCTTATGTGTTTTTGTCTTTTATAATTTTGTGTCTTTAATTATGTTGAATCACTCTTAATTATTGGTTACCTAGATAGTATTAATATTAGAAAAATGGTACTTGGTTAACTAATTCCTCGTGGAAACGATATCTTACTCATCATTTATTACTTTTGCGATTTAGTACACTTGCTAATATCATAACATCTTACGACACCAAGTAGAATGGCGAGTAGGCACGACTAGTTTTTTGGGCGAAGCAAGAGGTTTCTTAGGAGCAAGAGGCCTTTTAGTAAGCTTTTTAGCAAGGGGCTCTTGGGTGTCAACCGCACTTCTAGCAGCCTTTTCCTTCTCCAATATCTTTACAAGGGCTTGTTAAGCAGCGAAATACTTGCACTTTTTGGGCTTTGCTAATAAAGCCTGACACCTTAAAATACAAAAGAAGACATATGTTGCAAAGAAAAAAAAAAGAGGGAGAGAAGCAGAAGAAAAGCTACCTTGCTTCTCAAACTCCTTGTAAGTAGAAGTAACATAGTAAGGGTCCTTGTACATTATATGAATGTTTGGAGGGCCACCGATACTCCTTTCAACTTCAAAGTGCTAAACTGAAACCTTCAAAGCGTGATAATAAGTCAAATAGTCCTTTATCACACCACTCCGGTGAGAAGGGGTGGGGCAAACAAAGACAAATCAACAAGAACTTGAACATCTTGAAAAAAAACAACCTTTATAGCACTTGACACGAATTTGATATGTGTTTCAAACCCAAGTGCAGGTTATCTCAAGTAATAAATTCTCGAGATTCTGAGCTCGATCCACAGTGAATTGATGAAGAAAAAATCTTTAAGGTAAGGAAAAAATTTGTCACAACAATAAAGGTGATAAAATTGTTCACAAACAAAAAGAGTTTGCTTAGGGCAGGAGATCCACTCTTGGTAAGTAAATCAAGGACAAGATTAATTCTTTTTATAACTTAATTAGAATCCATGCACAACGGAGCTTCCAATCGGAAAATACAACATTCAAAGTCCATTTAAGATTACATATATAGTTATATTATGGTTCCTTTAATTACTAATGCCAACACTTGTAAATGGATTCAAACATTCATTGTGCCAATCTTTTATTTACAACGAATCAAGATCTCCACTTTACAAGAAGGGTTTCTAACATGAAGACTTATAAATGGGTTTAAGCATTCATTGTGTCAATCTCTTATCTACAGCAAATCAAGATCTCCATTTTACAAGGAGGGTTGCTAAATTGATTGAAAATAAAATACAACACATATAATGACCACTTGATAATACATCATTCAAGCATAAAAAGGATATTAATCTAACCTTATTTCATTACCAAAAGTTTCACCCTTTCACCCAAGTAAAATGAGAATTAGTTGCTCATGAACAAGAAGAAAGAAAAATAGAAGAAGAATGAGATGAACATAACTTCTATTTAGAAAAAAAGAAAACTACAACAAAAGAAACAAATGATACAATAACATGATCTTAATCTCTCATAAAATGACAATAGACTTGTTTAATGAGTGGTTGGATGAGTGGGTGGATGAGTGAAAAGTGACAATAGTTGTTTAATGAGTGGTTAGATGATGGGTGGATGAGTGAAAAATGACAATAGAGTTATTTAATGAGTGGGTGGATGGTGGATGAGTGAAAAATGACAATAGAGTTATTTAATGAGTGGGTGGATGATGGGTGGTTGAGTGGAAGATGATGGAAAATTATTGTCATGCTTGTCTTTGCACTTGCACCAACCAATTCAACTGTCTTCACATGACTATAACTCTATCATAACGTCATCATCTTGAAAACTGGTCATCATAAGAGTTAAAGGGTTTTGTCTGAGATTTCCAATGCCACTAATTTTAGTCTAATCCAATCCCTACAGCCTAATGTATGGCCCAATCTGTGCACATTGTTCAGGTTTCAGCAACAGCACGTGTGTTTTGACTTCCAATCCTAATCTAACCCACTAGGCATCCGAATATGCTCTTGTGTTCTTCATGAAAGTTGTAAATTTGGGTCTTAGCTTTCATTTGGGCTTAATTTGGTATCAATTGAACTCCTATAACTCAAAAAATAGGCTGATGAGTACGCAGTGGTCAAGCTATCAGGATCAACATTTTGGCTCTTGCTTCCACTTCAATTTAAATTATCCAAACGTGTGATTATGCTCTTGAGGTCTTCATAAAAGTAGTAGAGAATTGTCTTAACTTTCCTACAAAATTAGAATCATATCAATCAAATATTTTCAACTCATATTATAGCTAATTAACTGAACGCTGTCAAATAGACAAATTAAGGTCAATTCATGTAATAATTCCTTCAATGATCTAATTAAGCTCAATATCATAAAATGTGACAAAACTAACTTAATTAAACCTAATTAAACCTTAAGAAGCCCAATGAAAGGATTATTAAATGAATAAAATATATTGCTATCAAATTTCTCAACACTTAGCTTTTGCACTCTTGAGTAAAATACATGAGACTGAAACTTGAGAATAAGGAAAAACAACACAAATTCGAAAGATAAAAACTCTAAAAGACTAAATTTCCAATGATATTCAAGAATGCAAAAGTTTATAAGCAAGAAGAGCAACCAAAGATTCAAGAGATCAAAACATTTATGAGGTAACGTTTCTTCACATCTCAAATCAACACGCAAGGAAATTTCAATTGAAAAGCATGAGTTAAGAATGATAGATCCTCACAAGATTCACTCTCAATCCCTCATGTATTTGAAAGATAGGTATTTCACTCAATTATGCCCATGAAAAATTACACTACTATAAGCTTGCTTATCTTCTACTTCTCCACTACTCAAAACACATGCACACACAAATTAAAAGGACTATATTCAAGGTTGTAATGGGATCAAGGTAAAGGATGGAGGTAATATAGATATGACAGGTTAAATATTAAAGAGAATAAAAGAGCATTACAGTTGAGTTCAAATAAAAAGCATGAAAGTTAATCCCAACTCTACTTAATGCAAATTCCCTTTACATATTCTTTTTGCTTCCCTTTTTTACCTTGTTGACCTTTCTTTATACTTTTTTTTTTTTTGAAGATGGCTACTCTTTCCTTTTTCATCAACCATTTTGCATATACACCCCCACATTTGTTCAAGAACTCATCCAATGTCAATGCTCTCTTATTCCCTAAGATTGGGTAAGAACATGTTTTTTTAAGGCATGTAATGAGTTAAAAATAAGGAATGGTCAAATAAGCTCCAAGGGTTTAAACAAGAGAAAATATTCAAGGTTGGCTATTTGGTTAAAGTAGCTATTTCAAGAAAAATGTCTCAATCATGTTTATGTACACATGTAAAAATGTAGCCTCAAATAGAGTCAAAGCAAGCTCTAGAGTAATAATTCCATAAGTGAAAATCACATAAGAAAGAAGAAAATGGTACAAATGTTTAATCCATTCATCAATAGGCTCAAAATCTCACAAGGCATACATCTTTCTTAATCCACTAATTCAACATTCATAACTAAGCATGTGAAATTTAAGAAAAAAGATAATTTATTCAATCATGCATCCCTGAATTTTAATTGTTACTTCTACACAAAATAGTTACTTCCCTAATTTAGATGCGTCTCAAGAGTAAAATTACTTCAAGAGTAAAATTTACTCCTTACTCTGCCATACTTAATTGGTTTTGTTGTTAGTAAGTTGCTGACAAATTTTCTTTCATGTTAACTATCATTTCCTCCAACTAGATCACAACATTGTCCTCAATGTTAAAATATAGATGAGTAAAGGATAAAAGATATTACCTATCGTGGCTATTATGGAAAAGAAAAACCTGACACAAATTTAAATAGAAACAAAGTACGATAAATAAAACCAAAGGTATAGGAAAGTTATAGATGGAGTGTCAGATCAAATCCATATTCCTTGCTGCTTCCTTCTGACTAATTTATCTGAGCTAATACTAGATCAGGTTCATAAACAAAAGCTTTATTAATTAACTCATCGACAGTGGAAGCAGAGACAAGGATCTGCCTGGCCGAATGTGTGATAAAGTTCTATTCCACAGCATGGTCAAGAAAAGATAACAAACTATCAAAGAAATTATTAACATTCAACAAACCTATGGGTTTATGGTGAATATTCAATTAAGCTCAAGAGATAATTTGAAAAACTTCCATCAAAGTACCATAACCACCTGGTAAAGCAATGAATGCATCAGAATTTTCAAGCATTTTCCTAATTCGTCCATGCATAGATGATACTTGTAATTCCTTCCCAATTATCTTTCTAGTGATGTTCTTTTGACTTAAAGCTCTAGGAATGATACCTAAAACTTGACCGCCTCTTAGATGTGCAGAGATTGATATAGCCCCCATTAATCCAATGCTACCTCCCCTATATACTACATGAATGTTTCTCGCAACAAGTGTTCGACCAAGAGTGTTTGTTGTATTTATAAACTCTGTATCCTTCCCAAAACTTGACCCACAAAATACACAAATATTTGAAAATCGACGAACAGAAGCTCCCTCCATTTCTATATTCACCCTCCCTTTGAATGATTATGAGTTAAATGAAAGTAAAGAAAATGGTGTTTAAATAGGGAAAAAAATGGAAAAAGTAATGATAACACCTAAATGGGTAGGTTGGTCACATTGTAAAAAAAGTTTGAAATTAAGAAATACATATTTTTATTTATTTATTTATTTATTTATTTATTTATTTATTTTATTATTATTATTATTATTATTATTATTATTATTATTATTATTATTATTATTATTATTATTATTATTATTATTATTTCTTTGAAAGAAAATGAGAGATGGAATTAATCCAAAATTGGAGGCGAGGCTCTCACGCCCATTTATTCAACAAAGATGACATACTTTTATACTGTGTGTCACCAGTACAATTGTCATTGCGTATCTTTATATTGTGTGTCATTAGCGCAGTCCATCCTCACAAGGCATGGCTTCAGATCTCTACCTAGGCTAAAGTTCCACCCTAGGAAGCTGTGTACTTGTTAGAGCACAAAATCTGGCATTCGTGAGTGCTCGACACAATCGGCATGACTGATAACTCCATAAAATATAGTTATTAGTGCCCTATCTCTGTGCTGGGAAGAATACTTAGTCCCTGTGTACAATGCATATTTGGAAGATTTTATGTTTATATTTGTCATATTCTAATCTGGATGCCTTCTTATGTGTTATTGAGCAATTTATGCATATTTGATAAGTGATAAAGTGAATTTGTATCTGTTACTGATTTGGTATTTTCTCTATATTAGGAAGGGTTCCAAACAAGCTCATATGTGGAGGACTTAGACAAAAAGTGGAAGAGAAAACCAAATCTGCATCTCAGCAGGCAACGCCGCGATGTGGGCATGTGAATGCCACAAAGTAGTGCATCCCCTGCATTAATAGAAAATACCTATGGCTTGAGCACTGCGACGTGAAGAGTGGACGCCTCAGGCATTGGTGACCTAATTGTATGCGCGCCGCGACGTGGCATGTTTAGCGTCGTGGCGTCCCCTGTGTTTCTTAGTCTATAAATACTGTTTTATCAAATTTTAGTTAAATAGTTTTCATAGTTTAGAAAAGTTACAGCTAGGGTTTCGTGTTTGGTGGTAGAGGGAGCCTAAGGAAGCAAGGTTAGAGGTCATCTTCCTTATGGAAGATGATTCAAGCTTCAATGATCACATCTAAAGAGTTTCCTTCCTTCGCCTTTCTCTTTTCTCTCTTCCTTATCTTTTGAACATGGATTTTGTGTAGAAATTTCGTGTTTAATGATTAGCTGAGCTGTATTTAGGGATTACTTTGGATCTTTGTATGAATATTGATGATTTTGTAATCTTTTGAGTATATATTGATGTTTAGTTATGTTCAATCATATGATTCTTAATGCTCTTAAATGTTTGATCAGTTTTTGAGAGATTTGTTGAAATCTGATGAACCTAAACATAAGAATTTGGATTTTAGATCTAATGTATGGTTGATGCATGTTCGATGAATTCAATTGGCTTGCATAAGTTAATTCGCTAACTGGATAGAAATATATATTTTAGTTATGTATAGTGGGTGTTTGAGAATAGATCGTTCAAGAGTAGAGTTTGCACTAGTTCTTATGGAAACATAGTGAGTTAGGTAAATGAAACTATAGTTAATTGACCTAGACATAGGCTTTTAACTAAATCAGATTCTCAAGCTAACTTAACAATTCATTGATGTTACTTATAAGGATTGCATGTCATTAGTAAGAAATAGGAGGTGAAGAAGGATTCCCTAGATCTCTAAACCATTATCTTTATTGCTTTGTAGTTTAGATTTAGTTCATTTATGTTTTCTCTATTTTTATGTTCTTGAATAGAATTGATTAAGCTATTGGTTGTTACTTAGTTATGGAAGCCTTTATCCTCGTGGGAACAATCTCTTACTCTATATCTGTATTACTTGAATGACCGTGCACTTGCGGTACAAATGGTCTAACAAGTTTTTAGTCAAGAAAATAATTTTTTATCTTTTGAAAGGACCAAGAATTTGCTTATCAAGTTTTTGGCGCTGTTGCCAGGGATATGGTTTAATTCTATATGGCTAATATCAACAATGAGTTCTGGAGCATCAGAGCTCATATAGTTAAGTACAAGATAATGCTCAGTAGTTGTTTACGTTTCACAACAAAGACGGGACTCCTCTTTCGATCCAACAGCGCTATAGAGCCTAGGTTCCAAGAACTGGGAATGTAGCACATAGCTCTCTACAGAGCATGACATACGAACCTTATTTACAGACCGATATGAAAAGTCTTCTCTTGAATCTATGACAGAACGGGCATCCGCCCGGGCCTCCCGATCTAATTAAAGACTAGATACAACCAAAGTTTCGCCCTCCCTTTTTTTTAGATGAACAAGATAATAACATACATGTTGTTGTGATTATGGCTCATATCTTCCTCTGATTTTACGTCCAGTAACGGCTTAAACGCCTTCTATGAGTCGAGGATAAGCTTCCCATCTAATTTTCTTATAAATTAGTAAGCAATGTCTTTTAGAGTCAGATTCCCAAGACTATAACATTTATGTTCGTCCCTGAAGAGATTCCACAAATTAAGAAGTTCACGATGCACAACTCTACAAGAATGCGTCTCAAGAGTTAATAAGATATCATCTAATGACTCCTTACTTAGTTCATTCTTAATAAAGTATATTTTATTTTCTCAATTTGAGAAAATCATCCCCAAAGAACGACATCGCTTGTAACAATTTCATCACGCACATTTATGACAAACTTGCATTCTTTTCGCTATTCTCCTTTTAGAATACAAACTTTTACTGGGACTTGACATGTATGAGGTAAATGAATTTAAAAATTCACCTGCTAAATGGACATTTGCTTCGATTATTGAGCATATATCTTTTAGGATGCCCTTGTGCATTAACATTCTTAATCTTTCACACCTAACTTTGTAGATTTTTGTTAGAGCATTTTGAGGAAGAGAAAGAAAATATTTTCTTAAATTCGAAAGAGTGACATCCATTTTAAAGGAGAAGGAATCAATTATTATGAGAAATTAAAAAATAAACCGACTTGAGAGCTACGGAGTACCATTATCCGCTACTTAATCGATGTCACAAAGAACTATAGAAAACAACAAAATTAAAATAAATTTGTCACATAACAAGAATTAGAAAGGGAGATGGATTCTACCTCAACAACTTGGGTTTTTAGAAATGGTTTGAGTCTTTGTCCATTAACTTTAAACACATTACCATTCCTAGGATTTTCAATGTCTATGGCCCCATGTAGATACATATGTTTGATAACAAAAGGGCCACTCCACCTAGATCTCAATTTTTCAGGGAATATGTGAAGACGAGAATTATAAAGTAAAACTATTCGACTAATTTCAAAAGATTTTCTCAAAATTGATTTGTCATAAAAAACTTTTGCTCTAACTTTATAAACTTTTGAGTTTTCATATGCATCATTTCTCAATTCCTCAAGTTCATTTAATTACAATTTGTGTTCTTTGCAAGCATCATCAAAACTTAGGTTAAAAACTTTAATAGCCCAAAATGCTTTATGCTAAAGTTCTACAAGCAAGTGACAAAGTTTTTCATAGACTAACTGATAGGGTGACATGCCTAAAAATATTTTAAAAGCAGTACGGTAGGCCCAAAGTGCATTGTTTAGTCTTAAAGACCAATCTTTACGATTTGGGTTAACCATTTTTTTCAAAATTTGTTTAATCTCCCTATTTGCTAATTCTACTTGTCCACTTGTCTGAGGGTGATAAAGGGTGGCGATTTTGTGGGTAATGCCATATTTTTTCATTAAGGATTCAAATGATTTATTGTAAAAATATATTCCCCCATCAGTGATGATAGCTCGAGGGATTCCAAATCGACTCAAGATATTTTCTTTTAAAAATTTAAGAACAGTTTTATGATCATTGACATGGAATCGCATCAATCCATTTTGAGACATAATCAACTACAACCAAAATATACACAAATCCAAATGATGGTAGAATAGACCCATGCAATCAATTCCCCATCAATCAAAATTTTTAATGACAAGGATAGGATTCAGAGGCATCATGTTTCGTTTAGAAATGAAACCCAAATTCTGACAATTTTCACAAATTTTGGAAAATGTATAGCTGTCCTTAAATAAAGTGGGCCAATAAAATCCACACTGCAAGATTTTCGTAGTTGTTTTCGTTGAAGAAAAGTGACTTCCACATGCTTCTGTGTGACAAAATTTAATGACGTTACCTACCTCACTATTGGGCACACATCTCTGAATGATTTGATCAAGACAATACATGAATAAATATGGGCCATCCCAATAAAAAAATTTCACCTCAGTCAAAAATTTCTTTCTGTCTTGGTGCGTCCATTGAGGCAGCATCTTTTCTATTACAAGAAAATTGACTATATTAGTAAACCAAGGCATGGAATTGATAGAAAATAAAAGTTCATCGTGAAAAGAATCATTGACAGGTGTGATATCAAAAAGTGAGCCTGTCGTAAGTCTGGACAAATGATTTGTAACCACATTTTCGGCTCTTTTCTTATCTTTTATTGTGATGTTGAATTCTTGAAGCAATAAGATCTACTGTATCAACCCTGATTTGGCATCCTACTTAGAAATTAAATACCTAACAGCAGCAAGATCGGTGAAAACAATAGTAGAAGAACTAATTAAATAAGCTCAAAATTTGTCCAATGCAAAAATTACAGCAAGTAGTTCTTTTTCAGTAGTGGTGTAATTCATTTGTGTACTATTTAAAGTTTGACTTATGTAATAAATTACATGATGCTTACTTTCCTTTCTTTGGCCTAAAATAGCGTCAACCGTAAAAATACTAGCATCGCACATCAACTCAAAAGGCAAAGACCAGTCAAGGTGTTGTATGATAGGAGCAAATGTTAGAAGATCAATTAAATTTTCAAAAGATTTTTGGCATTCTTGAATCTAATCAAATGGTGCATCTTTTGTTAGAAGATTACATAATAGTCTAGATATGGCACTAAAGTCCTTAATGAATTTTTTGTAAAATCCTGCATATCCTAAAAATGAACAAACTTCCCTGACTGTTTTTTGGTGAAGGCAAATGGGCAATTAATTCAACTTTGGCTTTATCAACTTCAATTTATTTAGAAGATATCACATGACTTAACACTATTCTTGAGGTAACCATGTAATGACATTTTTCTCAATTTAACATAAGTGTTTTTTCTTCACATCTTTTAAGAACTTTTTCCAAATTGTCAAGACAAATTTTAAATGAACTCCCAAAAACTATCAAGTCATCCATGAAAACCTCTAAATAATGCTCAACCATGTCATTAAAAATACTTAACATACATCTTTGGAATGTTGTCAGAGCATTACAAAGGCCAAAATGCATTCTTCTATATGTAAAAGTGTCAAAAGGACATGTAAAAGTGGTCTTTTCTTGATCATCTAATGCAATGAGTATTTGATAATAACCCGAATAACCATCAAGAAAACAATAGTAGGGATGTCCTGCTACCTTTTTCAGAATTTAATCAAGAAATGGTAAGAGGAAATGATCTTTCCTAGTAACAGTATTTAATTTTTTAACATCAATACATATACACCAGCTGGATGAGACTCGTGTAGGTATTAATTCACCTTTTTTATTTTCAACCACTGTTATTCTAGATTTCTTAGGCACAATTTATGTAAGGCTTACCCATTGACTATCAGAGATAGGGTAAATAATTCCAACATCAAGTAATTTGAGAACTTTAGCTCTAGCTACTTCTTTCATGTGTGGATTTAATCTTCTTTAAGGTTGTTGAGATATTTTAGCATTATCCTCTAAATGTATTTTATGTGTACAAATTAATGGATTAATATCTTTTATGTCCTTTAATGTCCATCCAATTGTACTTTTATGCCTCTTAAGTACTTCTATTAACATATCTTCTTGTTCTCCAGTAAGGGTCGAATAAATTACCATTGGAAAGATTTTTTCTTCTCCTAAAATTGTGTACTTCAACCCAAAAGACAATGGCTCCAGTGCGGGTACTTCTTCATGGGTATTATCATTTATGAGTTTTATCTCTTCGAATCTCAGCTTCCATCATTTGTATTCCATTACCTTTGTACAGTCAAACAAAGAGCATATTTTAGAAATATCATCATCTAACTGCATACCTAAATTAAATGAATTGATTAAATAAATTTCTAATGGGTCAGAAGAACTCTTGGTTTGAAGAAGATCATCTATAATGGCCTCAATCCCTTCAACTTCCTCCTTTTCATCATAGACTTCCTGTGGTTGCTTGCAAATATTGAAAACATTAAGCTCCAGTGTCATATTTCCAAATGTTAGCTTCAGCACTCAATTTCTGCAATTTATCAAAGCATTAGATATTGCTAAAAATGGATAACCTAAAATAACAGGAATTAACTTGTAACTATTAACCATAGGTTCAGTTTCCAAGACAATAAAATTCACAGGATATATGAATTTATCAACTTGTACTAATACATCTTCCACTATTCCTGTTAGAATTTTAAGTGATCTATCAACAAGTAGAAGAGTTACAGAAGTTAGTTTTAACTTACTCAGGTTAAGTTGCTGATAAACTGAATATGGAAGCAAATTAACACTAGCACTAAGATCAAGTAAAGCTCGTTCAATTTTATGTTCTCCAATAATGCATGAAACTGTAGGACAACTAGGGCCTTTATATTTCAATGCATTATTATTTTGAAGAATGGAGCTTACCTGTTCAACCAAAAAAACTTTTTTTTTCACATTTAGTTTCCTTTTAACAATACATAAGTCCTTCAAAAATTTGGCATAAGAGGAAACTTGTTTGATAGCATCTAATAGAGGAATATTGACCTTCACTTGTTTAAAAATTTCAAAAAATTTAGTGTTATGGTTCAATTTACTTGAATTGTTTAATACTCGAGGATATGGGGGTGAAGGCGAGAGTTTGGTCTCCTTTTTGACAGGTGGCTTATCGACCCCTTCCTTATCTTGGGGAATTGATTCATCATCTTTCTCACAAGGTTCAGGAATTCATTTTTCAACAACATTTTCACTTCTAAAAGTTATCACTAACTTGACTTGATCTATTTGTTGACTTTTTGAACTACCTCATTTAGACTATATTGACCCTTGGGATTCAGTTGAGGTTGAGAATGAAACTTTCCTTTCTCGTGAATGGTGAGTGTAAAAGAAAGTTTAGTAAGAGTATCTTTTATGTTAAACATAACTTGAGTGTTCCGATTATTAATGACCTCTTGCTTTTCCATGAATACATGCAATGTTCCTTCAAAGTTTTTCTTATTTGGTAGGACATAAGATGCATATCCTTGAGAAATTTGAGAGTCCAATTGTACCTGAGGAGGCGGTGGCTACATAAATCGTGCATGATTATCATTATTCCAGCTGAAGTTCGGGTGATTTCTCCATTCCGGATTATATGAATCTAAAAAAGAATAGGTAAATGGCTTTCTAAAATTATTCATTGCATTTACTTACTCATGCACAACTTCTTTGAAAACAGGATTTTTTGGACATTTATTTGTTGAATATCCTAAGTCATTACAAATGTCACAAATTTCTTCATTTTGCACAGATTTAATTTCTTTTACTTTCCCTGATTCTATGGCTTCAATCTTTCTAGCTAAATTAGCAAACCTAACATTTAGATCTTCTTCTTTATAGGTGATATTTTCCTTTACTAGCACTTGCAAGGTTAGATTTAATTAAATATTCAGAAGGATTAGTATCATGCTAAGATTGAGAATTCTCAGCCAAATGGTCTAAATATTCTAAAGCTTCTTCATGTTCTTTATCAAGAAAATCGTCATTGCACATTGTTTCCATAAATTATTTGGTTTCAGGTATTAATCATTCATAAAAGAAGCTTATAGTGTACCATTTTTCAAAATCATGATGTGAGCAAGAATTTAACAAATCTTTAAAACGTTCCCAACATTGAAAATATGCTTCATTTGAAGTTTGGAAAAAAAATTGGATTTGTCTTTTCAAAGCATTGGTTTTATGTGTTGAAAAAAATTTCTTTAAGAACTCACTTTGCATTTCTTGCCACGTGCTGATTAATCTTGGTTTCAAAGTGTTAAGCCAAGTTTTTACTTTATCTTTTAAAGAAAAAGGAAATAATTTAAGCTTAACAATCTCTTCAGTGCAATTTTGATCATTAAAAGTGATACATACTTCCTCAAATTCTTTTAGATGTAAATATAGGTTTTCATATTCTAAACCATAGAAATTAGGAAGTAATGAAATCATATCCGGCTTAAATCTAAAATTGTTAGCATTGAGTGGAAAGATAAAATATGATGAACTAGAATTCGAGATAGTTGCAAATATTCACTCATAGTTCGCAATGGTTGATTTTCATGTTCATCATGTACACTTTCATTTTCAGACATTGTGTTTAATGTGTGTGATTGTGATTCAAACAAATCAATATATAAAGTACCAGGATTAGTTTTAACCAAACAATCAGAATTTGTATCACGATACTAATTAAGCATAAATGACTTAAAATAGGGGAAAATAAAAATATATACAAAGTTCAACCTTCCATAACAATAAAAAAAATATTAACAAACAGAAAATTAAAAGAATAGAGAAAGAATATCCAGATGGTGAAGTTTACTTAAAGAAAGAAAACCTCAATAAATTTATTCTTCAAATCAATTTCTCGGCAACGAAGCCAAAAACTTGACACGAATTTGATATGTGTTGTAAACCCAAGTGAAAGTTGTCTCAAGTAATAAATTCCCAGAAGTCCGAGGTCGATCCACAGGAACTTGATGAAGAAAAATTATTTGAGGTAAGGAAAAGATTTGTCACAACAATAGAGGTGATAAAATTATTCACAAACAAAAAGAGTTTGCTTGGGCTAGGAGATCCACTCTTAGTAAGTAAATTAAGGACGAGATTAATTTTTTTTTATAACTCAATTAGAATCCACGCATAACAGAGGTTCCAATAAGAAAATACAATATTCAAAGTCCATTTAAGATTATATATGTAGTTATATTATGGTTCCTTTAATTACTAATGCCAACACTTGTAAATGGGTTCAAGTATTCATTATGTCAATTTTTTGTTTACAACGAATCAAGATCTCCACTTTACAAGGAGTGTTTCTAACACCAAGACTTATAAATGGGTTCAAGCATTCATTGTGTCAATCTCTTTTCTACAACAAATAAAGATCTCCACTTTACAAGGAGGGATACTAAATTGATTGGAAATAAAATATAACACATATAATGATCACTTGATAATATATCATTCAAGCACAAGAAGGAGATTAATTTAACCTTATTTCATTACCAAAAACTTCACCCTTTCACCCAAGCAAAATAAGAATTAGTTACTCATGAACAAGAAGAAAGAAAAATAGAAGAAGAAGGAGATGAACATAACTTCTATTTAAAACAAAAGAAAACTACAATAAGAGAAATAAATGATACAATAACATGATCTTGATCTCTCAACTAAGATGCCTCTAATGAGCAACTAATATAGCTTTTTATAGAGCATGAAAAGTACAAAATGACAATAGACTTGTTTAATGAGTGGTTGGATGAGTGGAAAATGATAATAGTTGTTTAATGAGTGGTTGGATGAGTAGGTGGATAAGTGAAAAATGACAATAATTGTTTAATAAGTGATTGGATGATAGGTGGATGAGTGAAAAATGACAATAGAGTTATTTAATGAGTGGGTGGATAATAAGTGGATGAGTGAAAAATGACAATAGAGTTATTTAATGAGTAGGTAGATGATGGGTGGTTGAGTGGAAGATGACAATGGAGTTGTTTAATGAGTGGGTGGATGATGGATGGTTGAGTGGAAGATGATGGAAAATTATTGCCATGCTTGTCTTTCCACTTGCACTAACCAATTCAACTATCTTCATATGACTATAACTTTATCATAACGTCATCTTCTTGAAAAGTGGTCTTCTTAAGAGTTGAAGGGTTTTGTCTTAGATTTCCAATGTCACTAGTTTCAGTCCAATCCAACTTCTACGGCCCAATGTATGGGCCATTCTGTTCACATTATTCAGGGTCCAGCAACAGTACTTGTGTTCTGACTTCCAATCCTAATCTTACCCACTAGACATCTGAATCTACTCTGTACTCTTCATGAAAGTTGTAAATTTGAGTCTTAGCTTTCATTTGAGCTTAGTTTGGTGTCAATTGAACTCCTATACCTCAAGAAATGGGTTGATGAGTATGCAGATGTCAAGCTGTCAGGATCAATATTCTGACTCTTGCTTCCACTTCAATTTAAATTATCCAAACGTGTTATTATGCTCTTGAGATCTTCATGAAAGTTGTAGATAATTGTCTTAGATTTCCTACAAGATTAGAATCACATCAATTAAATATTTGCAACTCAGATTATAGTCAATTTACTGAACGTTGCCAAATAGACAAATTATGGCCAATTCATAAAATAATTCCTTCAATGATCCAATTAAGCTCAATATCATAAAATGTGACAAAATCAACTTAATTAAGCCCAATTGAACCTTAAGAAGCTCAGTGAGAAGATTATTAAATAAATAAAAGATATTGCTGTCAGCAGTAGGAACATCAGAGAAATCGTAGTCAATGAAGGAGTAAGGCTAATCCCAACCGAACTGGTTGTAGACACAATCAGGCCTATAAACATAATGCTACAAAGTAGCACTAAAAGTAGAAATAGTATCAGTCAAAACGAAACTAGGCACACTTGAGGCTCATAACATTGCTACCAAAATTCAAACATGCCCTTAACACGGGCAGCCTTGTCACTTTTGGAACCAAACTCACGAGACTTGTAAATGTGATGAAGGCCTTCAACGCCTTCATAAAAGGAAGCAATATAAGGGTGAAAAACAAAAGCTTCCTTATTGCTAATTAGATTTAGCAAAAAGTCACGGGGATGCCCTTAAGACCAACCCCAAGAATGAGGATGAAGGTGTATAATTTCTATTGAGTTCACGATGGGAACCTCTCGAACAGAGCCATAGTTTGGAAAACTCTCAAAAAGGAAGTATTAAAGGAAGATCAAATCCAGAAAGGTGTTTGCTGGAAGGCGGTCGTAAAAGATGCGCATTTGTTCTAAAATATAGTCAAGGCAAGTGTATAAACTGCCCAAGAAAAATGAAGCCAAAGGAAAACGGATACGTTCGGCAAGAAGACTGGCAAAGATGAAAATAGAAAGACTAATTGATTGCCAAGGTGGACCAAGGAATACATACCTGCTTAACCAAAAGGAAATGAAAGTGGCTCTCTTCAAAGGCGCCCTAATGCACCCACTTCAAAGACATTCTTTTCTGGGAAATCATAAAAAATGTAGCAGACCTAGGTAGCAAAGGTATACTTGAGGCATTCTCAATTGGATTTCTTCTGGTTAGGCAGAAGGATGTTTCCAGTACCTTAAACTTTGTACTTAGGTGTTTTCCCAGCTTTAACTTGAAGTTCACTTGCTTGACACCTAGCGAACACCTCCTTCATGTGCTTGGAGATCTCCTTAGTACACGCCTTCAATTCCTTTGGTGTGTCAATGATGTGAGCATCAAACAAGGCACTAGGAACGTCAATATCACCGAAAACAAGAAGCTTCAGAAGAACAACCACATCCTCCAAGGTAGACACAAACTCTCCACAAGTAGTAGTGAAAGTGTGAGTCTCATGACACCACCTCTGAACCAGCATATTCAAGTCCTCGAGACGCTTTGACACCAAAAGCTTGGTGGAAGCCCTGATAGCATCTATGATGCTAACCTTCCCTAGAATAACAACAAAGGGAAGATTTCTTGTTAACCCCTAGTTTGCCTAACACGCAACATGTAGTGAAGAGGAAACCAAGGGAACTTTTTCCTGATCAACCAGTTGTGTAAGAGAGAAGAACCCAATCAAAAATTTGGGGCTTCAGGAATTTCGTAGCGAAGACGCTAGTTTAGTGGTGGCACAAGTTCAGCTAAGATGGGAATAGTGAAGAGAAAATCATCAGTGGAAGGAGGAGTGGGTAATTTTCATTCCAAGAAAGGAACGTTAGTCATCCACTAGAAACCGTTCCTATTAATAGGATCGACGTGGGGAGAAGGGAGCACGAGTCATGAACCAAAAGAAATGGAGTGCATAATTAACTCTTGCTGAGAGCCAGTTGAGCTTGCATCTGAGGCAGATCCACATTCCTCTTGGGAAGGCTCAGATGGGGTGGGATTAGAATAGGCAGGCCTTGAACAGACCATGGTCTAAGATGGAGAACATAGGGGAAATGGTAGTGAAGAAAAGGATAGGTTTTGGAAGAATGAAAGAATAAAAGGATGAAAGAAACAGAGGGAAAATTGCAATTTAAAATGGGATATGGCTGCAACTGTCAAGTCGTTGAAATTTATGGCTTAACTACCATGCACAAAGAACGAGGCACATCAGTGCCATTTCCCTAGGCTTCCATCAAAGCGATTAACGTGACAAGGGCGAGATAGACGCTTTGCACGTAGGGCTATTATTTCGAACCTAGTTCACTTTGAAGTAGATGTTTAAAATAGAATCAGAAGGGTTAAACTGGAATAAAGGAAAACAAGTGTCATGAGCTAATCATGGCGCAGAGGATGACGCCTTGGCTAGACATGGGGGCTTTAGGGATTGGGAACTCTGACCTAATATGTGGCTTGGAAAAGGCTTTGAGTGAAGGAAAACTCTAGAGGCGTCTTAGGCCTCGAGATTTGAAGCTTCCATGGTAACCGTTAGATGGGCGACGCATGTCCCATGACGCTTAGGACACTATACTAGAAAGGATGCTCTCGTCAGCTTAACCTATCTGATACTTCAATTAACTAACACCTAAATAACACCTAGATTCCCATGAAATAGTACACTTTAATGTTCTGCCAATCCCCAAAATAGCTAATGGTCTGCCACCCCTAAATCCTTAATATTTCAGAACCTAGGGCTACTATATCCCAATAAAGAGGCTAAGTCACAATCCCAACAATAAATGACTTTTGTCTCATGCTGACTAGGACATTCTATATATTTTGCTGCATGGCTCAACATGAGGGGATACACATGGAGAGAAAAACATGAACCCTGAGAGTTCATTCTGAGCGTCCTGAGTTTCATGAGACTTTCCCATCTTATCCTCTCACAAAAAATTATGAATGTTTCACTAGTTCTGTAATAAGCCACCAAAATCGGAGTATTCTAGTCCATTTCTACACACAACTTACAAGTTTATGAACTCATTTTCTTTATTTCTCTAGTCATCTATTTTCTTGCTAACTTCCTCAAATCTATACCGAAATAGAGACTGAGTTCTCTTCCGTTTAATCCTTTCCCTTTTAAATAATTTCTCAATTTATCTGCACTATGAATATGCCAATCACATACTCTAAAACCCAATTGAGCTGAAACGAAAAGTAAGCATCTTGATTAAGGTTGACCAATACGGTTGTGTTTAGAATCATTATAATTCAAAATTAATTTAATTTAACTTAGAAAATAATTTTCACATTTAGAACTCATTATAAAATATATTACGTGAACAATTATTAGAAAAAATAAATATTTAACTAATATATAAAATTAATAAAAATAATTGAATAATTTTAAAATAAATCTATGTATAAATTATTATTTATGTAACATTTATCTAAATATTATATAACATTAAGAAAGTGCCAAAAATAATGCTGTCAAAAAAAGTGTGGGTCGAAAAAAAATGAAAATAGTATTTGCGCATTTTTTTATAATATAATTGTTACACGAGATATCATTATACACTTCAAGATATTATTATTATTATAGAGACCTCTTTGTCTGCTTTTGGTTGAAGGTGAAGAGCGCTGCTAATGATGATTTCCATGGTTGGCAATTTCCTTCGATAGGTTGGGTCTATCTCAATACCGATGGTTCAGTTCTTAACCATCACAAAGTTGCTTGTGGAGGCCTAATCCGAGATGTAGCTGGTTCCTTTGTTGGTGCATTTGTGGCAAACCTGAGAGTTACCTCCATTACGATTGTTGAGCTTTGGGGAGTCTTCCACGGTTTGGAATTAGCTTGGGACTTTGGTTTTAGGCAGATTAAACTCAGCATCGACTCTAGCAGTGCATTGCATCTTATGAATAATTGTTGTGATCGGTCTCATCCTTCTTTCATCCTTATTAGTCAGATTGAAGAGCTGCTTTGTAGAGAGTGGGTTGTTCATATTTCTCATATCTACAGGGAGAGCAATAGAGCTGCAAACACCTTAGCTCATTCTGGCCACATGCTTGGTGTTTCTCGTTACACTAATGCTTCGCACTGTTTGATCCAGGTTCCTAATGATGACCTCGCTGGGGTTTCATTCCAGCGGGGTGGTGCTTAGTCTTGTTTCTTTGTTCTTGCTTTGAGAGGTTTCCACCCGTTGTTCAAAAAAAAAAAAAAAACAAAGAAATGTGAAATGGAGGTGGATAGATCATTAAAATACGAAAACGGCTTCAGTATAGCTATAGTCTATAGGAATTTGGTGTCACTGTAGTTAACGCTCTTGAGTTAAATTTTTTTTTTTCTTAAGAAAAATATTGTAAGGATAACTTACTTTAATATCATCAGTTAGGGGGGAAATTTTAGCATATTTCTATAGTACAATAAATACATATTTAAAGAAAGATCTTTACTATTGATTTTAAACAAATTTATATAACTTTTAAGTAATTAATTTAAAAGTAATGATATATATTTATCTTGGAGTATGTATTCATTGTGCTATGTGAGCATGTAATAATTTAAAAGGTAAATGAAATACATGAGATCCATTTCCGCGAAAAAAGGTAGATGTCCACCTTGAGATTTTCTGCAATGATATTCACTCAATCGATTTCTCCGACGGACCTTGTGAGTACCTATAGCCTTGGGCGCCAGGAAATCTCTTACGATAAAGATGACCACAAAGTAAGATTATTGAAAAAACAAATTGAACCCGTGCATTGATGATTATTTAAATTTTAGTATGAAGTTAGCTTGGAATAATAGATTTAGTTTCATGATATTATGTTTTGACTGAATTAATTAATGTATTATTCTTAAACAAGAGAGACTTTGCCTCATGAGGTCCGTCGGAGTCAGCAACTTTTTTTGTAAGCTTCAAGACTTCTTGTCTCTTGTTAGTCCGAAGTCACATGTTCTCACATCCATTTCAAGGATATCATTTCACTTTTTCTATGTGGGAAAGTAATTTGAAGTTGACATTTGTTAGGTGAAGCTCATCGAAATGTGCAAGGCCAACGGAATTATCTTGGCTGCTTACTCTCCTTTAGGTGGTAAAGGTACCTGTTGGTGCACAAATCAAGTTTATGGATTGTGTTGTGCTGAGCCAGACTGCAAAAACTAGAGGAAAGGGAAGATAGTGGCTCACCTCAGATTTCTATCTGTCATCCCCAATCTTGATTTTCATTATTAACTGTAAACTGTCACTACAATTCAGTTAAATGTTGGTTATATTAGTTAGTTTATTAGTTAGTTTGAAATACTGGAGAAGCATCAAGAATAGAGAGAATTTGAGAAAGCTTTTAGTCTGCTAATACCAATATTAGAGTTTGCAATTGGAGAAAAATAATATGTATTGTATTAAAAATTAACAGATACACTTATATACAAGATGAAGTCAATTTGAGAAGAGCTTAATGACTACAAGCCATTGTGCTCTTGTTCCAGTCGTGGAATCAAAATCAATTATAGATCATGGAGATATTCTTGTATGCATACAGACTTATCACGTCAGATTTACACATAAGAGATAAAAGCTAGAGAGAAATGATGATTTTTTGTGATGAGTGAGTTTAGTGGGACCTGTTTTTACTCTCTTTCTCTAACGTTTTATCTCTTGTGTGTAAATCTAACGTGATAGATCTATATGCGTACAAAAAAAATCTCTAGATCATGCTCAAACTAAGCAATTATGACATTTCTCATGGGCTTAAATGATTCTTATGCCCAAGTCCGTTGTCAAATCCTTCTCATGGATCTTGTTTCCCCACTTAACGAAGTATTTTCTCTCATCACCCATGAGGAAAATCAGAAGGCAGATTAATTGGTTCCACCAGCTCTAAGCATGTTGATCAACAACTCATTTTTATTGTAAATCAGATGCTTACTGTTCTGGAACGGATTCCGAGTTAGAGGATCAGAACATCTCAGCCGTCCAAGATGGATTCTAATTAATAATGATTACTTTTATATTAGTAAATATACTTATTTATGATGAATAAATCTCTCATAAAATTTCTCATAAATAGAGGAGTTAGTTATAAGAGACGATGATCTTAATAGTTTCTTATCCTAATTAACAGCATTTACTATCCATTAACATATATTTTAACATGATTCTTATCTATCATGACGCTCCTATAAATACTACACAAGGAAACAAAGGTATGTATCTAACTTCAAACACTCTACCCACCTTGTACATGGTCTAACTTGAACGTCGAAGTGCCTTTTACATGTACTTACTCCTCACACCACCATCACTTCCACCATGCAACAGAGGAAACCACCCTCATCAACCTTATTCAAGTAATCTTGTAAAACCCATTTAGAAAACTTACAAAGCCAAGCAGACAAAGAAAGATTGACTACTTTGCACACATTGTGGTCTCCTAGGCCACACAATGGACAAGTGCTATAAAATTCATGGCTATCCCCTTGGGTACAAGCCACGGTCAAAGCAAACTAACATGCTTGTTACACTGAATCAAGTTTCGTCTTATGGAACTACATAACCTTCATATTCTAATGTTCATTGATCATCAACTCAATACCAATAATTGTTAGACATGCTGATTGTCATGAAACATTTATTCCAAAAACTTAAACTATTAGGTGAAAGCACATAAAAGGTTTTTATTATATTTATCTCTAACATGCTCTCTCACACAACAGCCATTTAAGCTTGAAGCATGGATAATGCATAAGCCCATATTTATCTTGTGCTTGTGAATGCTTATGTCTCTAAGGCATGTCGAAAGGTTTTTGATGATAACAAAAGCAAAAGAGAAGATCAAGCGCAAAAGGAAAAATCAAGATCAAAGAAAGAAGACAGAAGGTTTATTTAGACTTAGGATATTAATGTTAAATGCTCTCAAGATTTCTCAAATGGTTTTTCAATATATGATTTCAATATAAATGGGAAATTTCAAAGTTAAACATGGCTTTCAATAAAACTTGAGTTTCAACTTTAAATCTAACACTCTTAAAAGGATTTATGTTTAAACAAGTATCTTGAGGTGTTGGAAATGACTTACAAGCGTTATTGGACTTGAAAAATGTGTTCAAAGGCCAATGTAATCGATTACATAATGTTTGTAATCGATTACACATCAAACAAGTCAATCGATTACATTATGAATGTAATCGATTACAACCAAGTCAGAGGTTATGTAATCGATTACACAATATATGTAATCGATTACACAAAGCCCAGAAAGGCAAAGAACACGTTCGACGAGAAATGTAATCGATTACATTGATGTTGTAATCGATTACAAACAAAGTCAGAAGCCATGTAATCGATTACACAATATATATAATCGATTACACAAAACCCAGAAACTCAAAGAACACGTTCGACGATCCATGTAATCGATTACATGAATATTGTAATCGATTACACAGCAAGTCAGAAGTCATGTAATCGATTACATGAGCATTGTAATCGATTACAAGCAAAGTCAAAAGCCATGTAATCGATTACCTCAAGAATGTAATCGATTACACAGAGCCCAGAAAGTTCAGAAAACGTTGGAACAATAATGTAATCGATTACCTGAGATATGTAATCGATTACACGCATCCTGACAACGTCCAACGGCTATATTAAATGCATTAAATGCATGCCCAACTACCTCCAACGGCTCTATTAATTGAGAAACTTATAAATACCCAAGTTGGGTTCTCATTTACGGTTGACCTTGAACCAAAAACTGACCATCATACTTCAAAACGTGAATCAATCCTTAAAATCATTTCTTGCTCTGTTTTCTGACCAAAAACGTGAAAAATCTTTGAGAGCATATTTGAGCTTCAATTTGTAAACACTTGCTCTAGAGAGAGCTTCTTCTATTTCAATCTTATACATTCTGATTAGTGAGGGTGAGGTATCCCTCAAGTATTGTAAGGGTGAGGTATCCCTTGGAAAATAGAGGCTCAAGCTTTTGGGTGAGGTATCCCATACTTGTTGAGTGCTCAAGGTTGTAGTGGTTTTTCAAGCACCCATTGAAGCTTGAAGATATAGTGGAAAATCTCAAAGTGTTGCTTGGGGACCGGACGTAGATCACAAGTGGAGTAGTGATTGAACCAGATAAACGACCGTGTTTTGTTTCTCTAAACCCTCCTCTCGCTTATCTTTGTGCACTCGTTCATTGTTTTATTTGGATATTGTCTCCTTGGCTATTACGTTCATTAGTAAAAGTGCTTAACTCATCTATTCAATTATCTCTGTTCATTCAATAGCTTCAACGAAAATTGATTGTCAAACGATTTGCGAAAGATTTGTGAACTTATTTTTAACTACTCAATTCACCCCCCCTCTTGAGTATTGAGGCCACTTGGTAACAGTGCTGAAATTCAACTTTTATTTAGAAGAATGGGAGGCAACAATGATTGAACTTTAGACACTTGGTCGTAGAGACTCTGATACTATGTCATGAATCATCTCTCCCAAAAGCTTAAGCTATTAGGTTAAAGCATATGAAAAGTTTTTATTATATTTATCTCTTAACACCAGCATCTCAATTGTAACAAGCACTGCTAGAAAATCGTGAATTACCATCAGCCAAATTCGTTGAAAATTCTTTAAAATCTAGTGGAAATTGAAATTATCGGTGAAATTTGTGGTGGATGGTGGTCTCCAAAAAAAACTTGCCGAAAACTAGCATTCGTTATATTTTGTCTAAAAATAAAAATCCAAGTGTTAGATTACTTAGTTTTTCGGCGGCTGAAAAATTTGGGTGGAGCATCCATCGGAATGCATTAGAATATGTTAAGCATTTTCCGGCAGAAATCCACTGGAACCACTATATAAGTGACTCTTAGCAGTTCAAGACTTTACTTCTCTACTCATCTTCGTCTTTCCACTGATAATGAAGACAATGATTCTAATGATAACATTTTCAGGTGGTTGATACAATTGAAAGATTGCATAGTAAAAACAACGAAGATGATGATTCCAATGATAACATTTTCAAGTGGTTAATACGATTGAAAGATTGCATAGTGAAAACAGATCCACATTTTATGATTATGAGAAAAATACTTGGTAAACAAATATAGAAAATGAAGGAGAAAAGCATTGTGTTATAATAATAAATTAACACGATTTTATAAAATAACTTTTCTTGCGAAAAGAAGCCCCTTGGTAGAGAAGTTAGGGAAAAAGAAGGAAACTGAAAACAAATGAAATTTTTAAAAAAGAATAATGGCACAAATGATAATGACATTGATCAAGAGTGTCATGAAGAGGAATGTCCAAATAAAATTGTGTTTGGCATTTTTGGGATTAGGGTAATTGAGAGGTAAGGGATGAAAGAGGTCAGGCCGCTCATCGAGGGTTAGGCTTCAGGCCATCCAAAAGAATTTTTAAGCCTAATAGGTTGGCTTGTTTTTATATATATATATATATATATAATATATATATAATAATAATAATAATAATAATAATAATATATAATAATAATAATAATAATAATAATATAACTTATAATTGTAATATTATTGTTAACCTATTTAAAGGCCTAGGCTTGTTGGCCTATTTTAAGGCTTTAGCCCGTTAGCCTATGTTAAGGCCCATTGACCTATTTAAATTTAAGTCTATTGGATTATTTAAAGGCCTTTTTGCAAAGTAGACCTTAAAAAATGACCTATATCAGGCTCACAGTCTAGGCTCAAGCCTTATATTTGGAATACAGGCCAGACCCATCTAAGGTAAAGTTTGGCCTGATCTGGTTCATTTCCACCCCTATTGAGAGGGCATTCCCAAGACTGTTGGCATTCCAAGTGGCACAGGAAGCGTGTGTCAGCTTGCATTCATCTAACGATTTTTAAAGAGTAGCAGAAAAAATTTAATTTCAAGGAAATTTGGACGAATTTGAAATTAATGTTGAGATTGGAGCATTTTTTTTATTAGATGTAATACAATACAAACTCAAGGAAAGGTTATTCTTGCTTAATGAATCAGTTTAGAAATTAGGAATGTCAGAAAAAAATGACAATTTTTGTTTAAGCTTTTGAATTGATTACGCTCACGTTTGAAACATTCTTTTGTTGGTTTCTCTCCTGGTGAACTAGGATATCAATCTCGCTACAATTCAAGAAGCACCATGTTTTACATGCAATGTTCATTGTGAATATATTTGTCATCAATCGTTAAAGATATGAATTTTCTTAACCTTCTTACACTCTTCCATACACCTGATGATAACCACATCTTATGAATGTCAATTCATACGCCTTCTCCAATCTAGAGACCATACAACTTCTCCAATCCAAAGAGATCTCTAAATTGAAGAAGGCATATGAGTTGACCTCTATAGGATCTGGCTATCATCATGCATAAGAAAAAGTGCAAGTTTACTAAGAAAATTTAAGTCTTTAACTGTTGAAGACAAGGATGATGATTAATGTATTTCGTTAGGAACATTGCTTTGAAAAAAGTTGTACTTCCCATATTGTTGCTCAGATTTCTATCCTAGCTCCAAGATATATATATATATATATGTTAGAAACAGAAAGAGTGACAAATATTGGTAATTTGTGTATACTTTTGAATATTATTATTGCTTGTATTTCAATTCTACATGTATGATTTACATTATATAGACTTATGTCAATAACTACTTGCCTAGAATAAAGCTAAATTATAGGAAATAAATTTGTCCTAATACAAAGAATAAATTTGTCCTAATTAAATAAGGAAACAAATCAGGAAATATAATAAATAAAAAATAAATCCTAAGAGATCATCTGTGATACTCTAAAATATTTCAAGATACAAAAAAGATATTTTTGAGATATTCTAAAACTCCCCCTCAAGCTAAGCTTTAAGCTTGTTACAATTATATCTAAAAGAAAATAAATTAAAAAAACATAATCCTCCAAATAGTGTGACAGTGGTAGGCAACTGAATCTAGGATAGAGATGGCGCTAATGCATCTGGGACTAAGACAGACAGGGCCAGTGCATCTAGGACAAAACTAAGGTTAGTGAGTCATAACCAACGTAAGTCACCATCGAAATGATCGTCGACGGGAAAGAAAAATCACCACTAGCATGATTCATTTGTGGGAGAGTAGTCATCACCAAAATGATCATCGATGGGAAGAAAAATCACCACTAGCATGATTCATATATGGGAGAGAAGTCACCATCAGAATGATCGTCGGTGGGAAGAGAAGTCACCACCAAAATGATCGTCGGTGGGAAGAGAAGCCATTGGTATGATCCATTAGTGAGAAAAGAACGACATAACAAATACCGACACTGAAGTATATGTAGATATGGATTTATTCCCATTCTCCTCCTCAACGAGAGCCAGCTAAACTTAAGCTTATTACAATTAGAAAACCCATAAGGGCATAAACTGAAAAACAAAGAACATAGGAAACTAGTACTCCCCTTGAATAACAAAACTTTGGCAACATCCTTGACAGACAGCTCCTTGCTTCTCCTCGACACACGTCCCAAGCAAATGAGACCTATTTTGAAGTCTTCAACCATTCTCCTCAGTGGCCCCTCGACCTCTAAACTGGTCTCCAAAACACTGAGTCGGATATCATACCACCCAACAATGACCTCCAACTAGGTCTCCAAAAACACTGAGTCGGGTATTATACCACCCAGCAACACAAATGGGGTCCTTTACTAGTGTTCAAAGTCTTCAATCCACAAACCCTTGACAACAAAAGAAAGAAACGAACAACAACCTCCAAATAACCCAAACCACACAAATTACTCCAAAGCCTAAGGCAACTTCTCAGTTAGATGCCAAACTGGCCATGCAAAGATGGAAGAGGCACCAAATAGTCCAAACGTAGACAAAACAACAACTCAAAACCACAAGAGAAACACCACCATAACTGTCTCAAATCACCCTCAGTCAAGACAGAATTGAGAAATAGGCCTGGAACAGAAAACAGAGTCTGGAGCGGAACTCGCCGGAGCTCTGGTCACCCACCGCCAATGAACATTAACTTCTTTCGATCGCTGGCCCAAGTCGCACCTTACAGGGTCACTGTTGACCCTTGCACAACGGGTACGTGAAAGAAATAGTAGAGAACCCAGCGTTAGAAAACATGGGAAGGCACAAACCGTCGCAGCCAACCACCACTGAGCTTGCCGGTCATCTCGCAGTCACTGTCCTGCCACGTCCAACTGTGAATCGCAGATGACCGCTCCTAGGTCGCCTAGGAAATAGAATCACGAGCACTCAACACAAAATATTTTTCTTCTTCATAATAGTTTAATACCGATCAACAAAAAATAGAGCAAAAAGTTAGAGAGAAACAAACAGGGGAGAATATACAAAAGAGTTACCAAGTTAGAAATTTTCCTCAAGGTGGATACCATGACTCTGATACCATGTTAGAAACAGAAAGAGAGAGACAAATATTAGTAATTTGTGTATACTTCTGAATATTGTTATTGCTTGTATTTCAATTGTACATGTATGATTTACATTATATAGACTTATGTCAATAGTTACTTGCCTAGAATATAGCTAAATTACAGAAAATAAATTTATCCTAATACAAGAATAAATCTGTCCTAATTAAATAAGGAAACAAATCAGAAATATAATAAATAAGAAATAAATTCTAAGAGATCATCTATGATACTCTAAAATATTTCAAGATACAAAAAATACTTTTAAGATATTCTAACAATATATATATATATATATATATATATTTATATATATATATAAATATATATAACTTTTAAAGTGTGTCAGAACAATTCATTAAAGATCAAAAGAAATTATACTTTTCCTAATACTAATGCTCTCAATTCCCAAACTCATTTATTAAATATAGATAGTTTTTCTTTGAGTTCCTACTATAGTTGTATAACCCAGACCAAATTGGCCTGGCTAGTTTGCCTGAAAACCTCGCAAACTGGTCCCTAAGCCAGTCCGAGCAAGCCTTTGAACAAATTTTTTGATCGAAGTGATAAGACTCAATCAGACCCGAAATACCCAAACGACCTGCTGACCTGCCAGTTCTATTTGAACTGATTCTAGTGTTTAAAAAAAAAACCTAGCTTTGAATCCATAACTTAGATGCTATGATTCACTTGCTTGAAGGCTACGATTAAGCGCTGGTACCATCGAAATGGAGCTCCTGTTGCCGTCGTTGCTTTTTCCAATGGATGTCTTAAAGTCTACTCTATTTTCTTGTATCATTTTATGGGTTGCGCACATTTGATAGGTTATTATTTCTATTCAGTCCCCATATCCATTCATTTCTGGATCTCCATGAGAGAGAGAAAGGGAAGGGATATGGGTTGTAGAGTGTAGAAGGAAGTAAAGAAAGTATTCACCAAAAAAGAAAGTAGAAGGAAGTGTGGTGAAAAAAGGAGCCACATTTTGGCAAAGTGTTAATTATCATTTTTTTTATTCTAACAAAATGTAGTTATGTGTTTTTTTTATTTTGATAATTACATATACGAACATTATTTTTAATATGATGTGAGATTCTATGCTTTTATTTGTTTCACAAATTGTAATCTAAAAAATATTTGCCCACAAAATGATTTAAAAATTATTAAAATGCAATATAAATTATATACATCTTTAGTTATATGTAATCAAATTGTGTATGCTATAAACAATTATCCTTAAATATTTTGATTGTAAAGCTTATTTTTATGTTTTTTAATATTTCTTTTTTATGTTATACTTAAATTTGTAAGGAAGTAAATGAAGCAAAAACACGATTGAAACTTGACAAAATTATTGGATTGTTGTTGTTTAAAAACATGTGCTAAATGATTTTATTTTCGCTAATAATTAGTTAAAAATATGTTCTTGCTATTTTACTATATTGGGTTATAAAATTAAGTTGTGTATTGTATTAAATATTACAACTAAGTTGTGTGCTTTTAATATAGTATTTTTATAATTTCTTTTCGTTTGTATCCAAATTTTCCAATTTGACTGCTCGACCCGCAGTTGGACTCCTGACTCAGTGACTCGACCATCTAACCAAGTCAACTTCCTATCTGGGTCAAATAACTATGGTTCTTACTGTATTACAATTAATTAAAAAAGTATATCTACTCCATTTGTCATCCCAATCATTATCAAATTCATAATCTCAAGACTTCATCCAAATATCCCTGAAATTAATTTTTTCTAAGTCACTATTCAAAACTCGATAAATGAGTGTAAGGAGACATATGTTTCCTATGTCACCAGTAAGGTCAATAGTCTAAGTACTATCCACTCAACTTTCCCAATTCTAATGATGTTGAGCTCACGATTTTATTAGGCAATTCATCTCCATGAGACTCTTGTATAACGTCACTATCATTGTTGAAATCACTCTTTATATAAAGTTTATTTGCTTTTGATTCTTTCTTAGTTCCTGACTCTTCCTCCAAGCGACTTCTCTCCGTCAAAATATTTACTTCACAAAAACATGCAAATTTATTTTTCAATCTACGATGTTTTTCTTCTTCCTTTTGTTACATCACCCTACCTAGTCTCCTCCTCCTTATCATAGGATGTGGACTTATGTCACCACTCAAACTTTCGACCACATTTACCACTTGATAGTCTTATCACTAGAGTCATCTTCCTAACAATCTGCGAATGACGAAAGATAAGTTACTTGAACAGTCAAATCCTGAACAACTTAGAGCCACTTAATCCTATCAATTCAAAACTAATGTCGTCTAACTTAAGGCTTAGAACTTCCTAAGTAATTCGGGATTTGTATATCATTATATACAAATAAAATTATAATACAGATGAAATAATTTAAGTCTTCAGTTTACGCAATTCACAACTTTGTAATCAATGCCTCTTATATATTCATCATTCCTCTTAGTTTGAAGCCATCGTTCGTCGTCTGCAAGATCTGTCCCACTGCCTCATGTCCATAGCCAGTGCGTATATACGTCATATGTTTGACAGTTGGCTGGTCGCACATTTTTTAAATTAATTCTACTCATCTGCTTAATTAATTATTTGATTAATTATTTAATTAATCATAAGTAACTAAGACAATTGATGGCTATTTTTTTTACTCTTCAAATTAATATTATATAACTCCATAAAAATTATAATTATATTATTTAGAATTTGAACATATATACATGTTCTTTTAATGATAATTTTTTCAATTAATAATTTTACATTTATATAGTTCAACATTTACATTGCGGTAAGATATTTTAAAATTTATAAGAAAATTATAACGAAACTTTAATTTCAAATTTTCTCTTTCTTTAATTTGATATTTCAATTTTTTATATTTCATTAATTATTTTAATGTTTTAATTTAATATATTAATTAATAAATTAATCTATCAAAATTTTTACTTAAGAATTTAATGTTTAATGATTTAATTACTATTTTTTTAAAACTATCACATAATACTATTAATTTTATAATGAAGTAGTATTGGTCTTATATAATGTATGATTATTATTCAAATCTTATACTATCATAATATATATCATATCACATAAACACCAATAAATAAAAGTATAGCAAACATATAACATGCTTTCATATATAAACACAATACATATTCAACATATAAACATCATGTGTATACATGCATACCATATCATAAACAAACAAAAAAATAAAATAAATCATGCTTGAGCTCCTTGGGATGCACCCATGTCCATGCATATGCACATCAATGACCACCGCTAGCACCATTCGTGCCTCCACGCAACCACAACCTCCCCTGTCACCATCCATGACCAACACTACCTGTAACATCCCAATATTTGCTATCCAATTATATCGTCATAAAAAAGAATAACCCAATAATGGACTTACTACTTCTAAAACTAATAAATTTCCAATATAACAAAGTCATGTATATATAGAAAATATGAGCATCGAATGTATAAATAATACACAACAACTGTATCTATCACAAATACAATACGTACATCATATCGAAAGAAACTACTCAGCTACACTAAGCCAACCACTCCAAGCTCCTGCTGGTCTTTAGTTTCCATTAGACTTCCTTCCTGGAATCATTATGGAAACGCACACAAAGGGGTGAGAATCACACATTCTCAGTAGATAAAATCCACAAACCATGTCATCACAATCATTTCAGCTATTTCGGGGAAAAACACGTTAGTAAACTCAAATATCATACATGGCAAGCTAGAAAGGTGACAAAAGCTAAAACCAAGTCCTTTCTCTTCCCGAAATAGAATCTCATTTTATAAGTTTGTATAAAAACTCATTTATTACAAGTAATCTTCTAGAAATTGCCACGCTCACAAAACATTGTCTCTTTCCAAGAGACACCAAAGCATCGTCTCCATCGCAAAGACACAACAACAATACCTTCATCTCAGAGTTATGTACCCAGATAATATACTCAATTATCATATAAGCACTTCAATCACAGAAGTAAACGACATCTCTATCTCAGAGACACAACACAATATCTCTATCTCAGAGATACGCAACTGCCCATACAATTGCAATGTCATGGTTATGTCATGATAACAACCGCTCATACAATTGTCATGCTATGTCAAGTTATGTCTAATGTTCATACCTATGTAATAACCTAAAATGAATGTGGATAATGTCATGATTCCTCAGACTTAGCGAAGAAACTCATCTTCAGTCACTCAGGAAATGTATGGCATGTATGCGTCTTGAACAAAACAAAGGAACCCAGTTCCATAAGCTCTGAACAAGCAGTGGAAACCCAGCTCTAGCTATTCCACGGGGTGTGAGGGAAAGACCATCCTCAACTCATTACTATGATCGGGAAGGTATGTTACCTCTTCACTTACAATCATGTATAATCAACCTCTCTGGGTAGTGAAATCTCATCAACTACACGGTCTTCAGCAACAATTATATTTGATCAGAATAATGATCTTTGTGAGGGGAAGGATTAGTTACCTACTCGTTCAAAATCACATTAGATCATTCACGACAATCATTGTGATAGGAATGATTAATTACCTTCTCATTCAAAATCACATTATGATCATCAACAATGAGGGCTCAACCTCATCAACATAGTTAAGGAACAATAATAATATCAATTACTACAATAACTAGCATGTCAATTGATTTACATCCCTACTACCAACATGAAAAATAATGAAGTTAAATACCGCAATAATTAAAATACCAATTGATTTACTTTCACCACATAACCACTTCAATAAATGCTCATATTAGAGTCTCCATACTTAAAAAGAAGCATAAACGAAGAAACTACACCATTGGAAGACTCCAAGGCAACCTAACACAACATATAGTTATTTTCTGGCCCACATTGTGGCGTTTCCTTGTGCCACGTTGCGGCGCCTAAGCCTTAGGTTCAAGTACTGGCAGGAAAAACTGCCAACGTTGTGGCGTAAACATTCAATGTTGCAGTGCAAACATTCAACGTTGCGGCGCACACATTCGACGTTGCGGCACGCGTCCCCTGTTCTTCCCAACGTTGCAGCATTCAAAGTCCAACGTTGCGGCATTCGTCCTATTCTTCCCAACGTTGCGGCGTTGAAAGTCCAACGTTGCGGCACCAACAGCAAAACTCAAAATCTGCATAATTCTGCAGTTACGGCTTACTGTTTCATTGGAACTAAACCTACTTCCAATCACTAAAAATCCGATTTTAAGTGATTTCCAACCTCTAATAAGGTCCAACTACTCATAACAACTCACAAACAACATCAATTTCATTTAAATCAACACTTATGATTCAAAATCTCCAACTTGACGAAAACCCCCAATAATGACCTAGAATTGGAATTAAGGCTCCAAATGATGAAAAATTCATCCTAACACATCAACAATTCAGTTTCTAACTCAACCATACTAACCACATCAAGATTCAACTTATAAAACATCAAATCACCTCTCAAACCATTATTTTCCTCTTTAAACTTCTCTTAAAACAAAAGAAAAAATGAAACAAGCAAGTAAACAGATTTCCCCCTACCTTAAGGTCAAGATGATGAAGCTAGGCCTTCACTTGGATCTTTTTTTTTTATGGTTGATCTTTCTTCTTCCTTTCTCCTTCTCCTTCTCTTTTTTTCTCTTTTCTTTCTTTTCTCTTCTTCTTTCTCATGTTTTTGCTCTTCTATTTCTGCTCATAAAATATCCCCATCATGGAATATTTTCACAAGAGAAGTTCATTTTAGCTTCTCTTGGTTGGGTAGTAAAACCCCGATCTGCTAAGAATACTCAGATTTCTCCAAATCCAATTTCGTAACTTCCAACAGATTCACAATAAATCCTGAGATTCATTAAAAATTCTGTTTCACCAAAAATTAATATTTCCATATCAGCTGTGGGTCAATCTTGCACTAAAACACACTACCAGTATGCTCAAAAATGCCAAACTGACTCCGAAAATTCTCAAACTTTAACTGTAGCACAGTTCCCACCTTTGTGACTTGGAAACAAACTTTCCACATTTATTTCCACTAACTAAGCAGTTTAAGCCACTTCCAGAAGAAATAACAACTATATTTCTTACATGGTGTTACAGCAAAGTGAATAAACATGCTCAGAAAATCACAAAATTTCACAGACATGTTAAGTAAGTATTAGGCTACCCCTATAACCATATATAAGCCTAACATGATTTTCTAGGGTATTACATTCTCCCCACTTTTTTAGAATTTTGTCCCCTAAATTCATTCGCCATCAACACTTATTGTCTCACAACTAAGGTTTTCAAGATCTCCAACAGACATCACACTGGTCCCTCATTAGAAGAATTCCTATTCTCCTAGTTTGCCTAGGTGGAATCATAGTTTCCTATCCACACAGAATATTACATATTGAGCTGCAGTCTCAACATCATGAAACCGTGTAACAGTAGCTACCAACATCCAACCTAAACCAAGTCATGCAATCCTCTTCCCAACATCTCAAACAAGAGACAAAGAAATGCACAACACACAGAAAAACTTCTACATGCTTAAGCATAGTCAGTCCATATCCCGGCTCAATAGGATGAATGACTCTGATACCAAAATGTAACATCCCAATATTTGCTATCCAATTATATTGTCATATAAAAGAATAACCCAATATTGGACCTGCTACTTCTAAAACTATGTAATTTCCAATATAACAAAGCAATGTATATATAGAAAATATGAGCCTCAAATGTATAAATAATACACAACAACTGTATCTATCACAAATACAATACGTACATCATATCGAAATAAACTACTCAGCTACATTAAGCCAAGCACTCCAAGCTCCTGCTGGTTTTCGGTTTCCATTAGACTTCCTTCCTGGAATCATCATGGAAACGCACACAAAGGGGTGAGAATCACACATTCTCAGCAGATAAAATCCACAAACCATGTCATCACAATCATTTCAGCTATTTCGGGAAAAAACACGTTAGTAAACTCAAATATCATACATAGCAAGCTAGAAAGGTGGCAAAAGCCAAAACCAAGTCCTTTCTCTTCTCGAAATAGAATCTCATTTTATAAGTTTGTATAAAAACTCATTTATTACAAACAATCTTCTAGAAATTGTCACACTCACAAAACATTGTCTCTTTCCTAGAGAAACCAAAGCATCGTCTTCATCGCAGAGACACAACAACAATACCTCCATCTCAGAGTTATGTACCTAGATAATATACTCAATTATCATATAAGCACTTCAATCACAGAAGTAAATGGCATCTCCATCTCAGAGATACGTAATTGCCCATATAATTGCAATGTCATGGTTATGTCATGATATCAACTGCCCATACAATTGCCATGCTATGTCAAGTTATGTCTAATGTTCATGTCTATGCAATAACCTAAAATGAATGTGGATAATGTCATGATTTCTTAGACTTAGCGAAAAAACTCATCTTCAGTCACTCAGGAAATGTATGGTATGCATGCGCCTTGAACAAAAGAAAGGAACCAGGTTCCATAAGCTCTGAACAAGCACTGGAAACCTAGCTCTAGCTATTCCACAAGGTGTGAGGGAAATACCATCCTCAACTCATTACTATGATTGGGAAGATATGTTACCTCTTCACTTACAATCGTGTATGATTACCCTCTCCGGGTAGTGAAGTCTCATCAACTACACGGTCTTCAGCAATAATCATATTTGATCAGAACAATGATCTCTGTGATGGAAAGGATTGGTTACCTACTCGTTCAAAATCACATTAGATCATTCACAACAATCATTGTGATAGGAAGGATTGATTATCTTCTCATTCAAAATCACGTTATGATCATCAACAATGAGGGCTCAACCTCATCAACATAGTTAAGGAACAACAATAATACCAATTACTACAATAACTAGCATGTCAATTGATTTACATCCCTACTACCAACAGGAAAAACAATGATGTTAAATATCATAATAATTAACATACCAATTGATTTACTTTCACCACACAACCACTTCATTAAATGCTCCTATTAGAGTCTCCATACTTAAAAAGAAGCATAAATGAAGAAACTACACCATTGGAAGACTCTAAGGCAACCTAACACAACATATAGTTATTTTCTGGCCCACGTTGCGGCGTTTCCTTGTGCCACGTTGCGGCGCCCAAGCCTCGAGTTCAAGTACTGACAGGAAAAACTGCCAACGTTGTGGCATAAACATTCAACATTGCAGGGCAAACATTCAACGTTGCGGCGCACACATTCAATGTTGCAGTAATCAAAGTCCAAAGTTGCGGCGTTCGTCTTGTTCTTCCCAATGTTGCGGCATTGAAAGTCCAATGTTGCGGCGCCAACAGCAAAACTCAAAATCTACATAATTCTGAAGCTACGGGTTACTGTTCCATTGGAACTAAACCCACTTTCAATCACTAAAAATCCGTTTTCAAGTGATTTCCAACCTCTAATAAGGTCCAACTACTCATAACAACTCACAAACAACATCAATTTCATTTAAATCAACACTTATGATTCAAAATCTTCAACTTGACCAAAACCCCTAATAATGACGTAGAATTGGAATTAAGGCTCCAAATGATAAAAAATCCATCCTAACACATCAACAATTCAGTTTCTAACTCAACCATACTAACCACATCAAGATTTAACTTATGAAACATCAAATCACCTCTCAAACCATTATTTTCCTCTTCAAACTTCTCTTAAAACAAAAGAAAAGAATGAAACAAGCAAGCAAACAGATTTTTCCCTACCTCAAGGTCAAGATGATGAAGCAAGGCCTTCACTTGGATCCTTTTCTTTGATGGTTGATCATTCTTCTTCCTTTCTCCTTCTCTCTTTTTCTCTTTTCTTTCTTTTCTCTTCTTCTTTCTCACATTTTTGCTCTTCTGTTTCTGCCCAATTTTATCCCCATTGTGGGATATTTTCACAAGAGAAGTTCATTTTGGCTTCTCCTGGTTGGGTAGTAAAACCCTGATCTACTAAGACTACTCAAATTTCTCCAAATCCAATTCCGTAGCTTCCAACAGATTCACAATAAATTCTAAGATTCATTAAAAATTCTGTTTCACTAACAACTGATATTTCCATATCAGCTGTGGGTCAATCCGGCACTAAAACACACTACTAGTATGTAGGGATGGCAACGGGGCGGGGCTGGGCAGGGACGGGTAGTAGCCCCCCGTCCCCCGCCCCCACCCCCACCTCCATATCCGTGAGGGGTACTCGTTTATCTTTCTCCCGCGGGTAAACGGGTATTTGCGGATATCCGCGGGTACCCAATAAATTGTAAAAAATTCAAAAAAATAAAAAATAAAATGAAAAATGAAAAATGAAAAAAAAAGTATAATACTATAATTTTTTAAAATTTGTCCAACACAACTTAATCTAAAAATAATGTTAAACACCTAAAATACTTTTGATTTATATAACTTTATAATATTTTAATTTATATAATTAAGTTTTTTAATAATTTTATATAAATTTTTTGCGAGTACCCGCGGATACAGGAGGAACCACCCCACCCCCCCCGTTTATTAAACGAGGATAATACTAAACGGGTATTTATATCCAAGGGGAAAATTTGATGGGTGTTACCCGCCCCTATCATAGGTATTACCCGCGGGTACCCGCGGGGGAGGGTAAAATTGCCATCCCTACCAGTATGCTAAAAAATGCCAAACTGACTCCGAAAATTCTCAAACTTTAACTGTAGCACAATTCCCACCTTTGTGACTTGGAAACAAACTTTCCACATTTATTTTCACTAACTAAGCAGTTTAAGCCACTTTCAGAGCAAATAACAGCTATATTTCTCACATAGTGTTACAGCAAAGTACCTAAACATGTTCAAAAAATCACAAAACTTCACAGACATGTTAAGTAAGTATTAGGCTACCCCTGCAACCATATACAAGCCTAACATGATTTTCTAGGGTATTACATTCTACCCACTTTTTTAGAATTGTGTCCCCAAAATTCATTCGCCATCAACAATTAGTCTCTCACAACTAAGGTTTTCAAGATCTCCAACAAACATCATACTGGTCCCTCACCAGAAGAATTCCTATTCTCCTAGTTCGCCTAGGTGGAATCATAGTTTCCTGTCCACACAGAATATTACATATTGAGCTGTAGTCTCAACATCATGTAACTGTATAACAGTAGCTACCAACATCCAACTTAAAGCAAGTCATGCAATCCTCTTTCTAACATCTCAAATAAGAGACAAAGAAATGTACAACACACAGAGAAACTTTTACATGCTTAACCATAGTCAGTCCATACCCCGGCTCAACAGGATGAACGGATCTGATACCAAAATATAACATCCCAATATTTGTTATCCAATTATATCGTCATATAAAAGAATAACCCAATACTGGACCTACTACTTCTAAAACTATACAATTTCCAATATAACAGCCATGTATATATAGAAAATATGAGCCTCAAATGTATAAATAGTACACAATTGTATCTATCACAAATACAATACGTACATCATATCGAAATAAACTACTCAGCTACACTAAGCCAAGCACTCCAAGCTCCTGCTGGCCTTCAGTTTCCATTAGACTGCCTTCCTGGAATCATCATGGAAATGCACACAAAGGGGTGAGAATCACACATTCTCAGTAGATAAAATTCACAAACCATGTCATCACAATCATTCTAGCTATTTCGGGAAAAAACACGTTAGTAAACTCAAATATCATACATAGCAAGCTAGAAAAGTGGCAAAAGCCAAAACCAAATCCTTTCTCTTCCCGAAATAGAATCTCATTTTATAAGTTTGTATAAAAACTCATTTATTACAAACAATCTTCTAGAAATTGTCACGCTCACAAAACATTGTCTCTTTCCTAGAGACACAACAACAATACCTCCATCTGAGAGTTATGTACCCAGATAATATACTCAATTATCATATAAGCACTTCAATCACAGAAGTAAACGGCATCTCCATCTCAAAGACACAACACAACATCTCTATCTTAGAGATACACAATTGCCCATGCAATTACAATGTCATGGTTATGTCATGATAGTAACCGCCCATATAATTGTCATGCTATGTCAAGTTATGTCTAATGTTCATGCCTATGCAATAACCTAAAATGAATGTGGATAATGTCATGATTCCTTAGACTTAGCGAAGAAACTCATCTTCAGTCACTCAGGAAATGTATGGTATGCATGTGCCTTGAACAAAACAAAGGAACCCGGTTCCATAAGCTCTGAACAAGCACTGGAAACCTAGCTCTAGCTATTCCACGGAGTGTGAGGGAAAGATCATCCTCAATTCATTACTATGATCGATAAGGTATGTTACCTCTTCACTTACAATCATGTATGATCACCCTCTCCGGGTAGTGAAGTCTCATCAACTACACGGTCTTCAACAACAATCATATTTGATTAGAACAATGATCTTTGTGATGGGAAGGATTGGTTACCTACTCGTTCAAAATCACATTAGATCATTCCCAACAATCATTATGATAAGAATGATTGATTACCTTCTCATTCAAAATCACATTATGATCATCAACAATGAGGGCTCAACCTCATCAACATAGTTAAGGAACAACAATAATACTAGTTTCTACAATAACTAGCATGTCAATTGATTTACATCCCTACTACCAACATGAAAAATAATAATGTTAAATATCATAATAATTAACATACCAATTGATTTACTTTCACCACACAACCACTTCATTACATGCTCCTATTAGAGTCTCCATACTTAAAAAGAAGCATAAATGAAGAAATTACACCATTGGAAGACTCCAAGGCAACCTAACACAACATATAGTTATTTTCTGGCCCACGTTGTGGCGTTTCCTTGTGCCACGTTGCGGCGCCCAAGCCTCGGGTTCAAGTACTGGCAGGAAAAACTGCCAACATTGCGGCGTAAACATTCAACGTTGCGCCGCGCGTGCCCTGTTCTTCCCAACGTTGAGACATTCAAAGTCCAACGTTGCAGCATTTGTCCTGTTCTTCCCAACGTTGTGGTGCTAACAGCAAAACTCAAAATCTGCATAATTCTGTAGCTACGGGTTACTGTTCCATTGGAACTAAATCCACTTCCAATCATTAAAAATCCATTTTCAAGTGATTTACAACCTCTAATAAGGTCCAACTACTCATAACAACTCACAAACAACATCAATTTCATTTAAATCAACACTTATGATTCAAAACCTCCAACTTGACCAAAACCCCCCAATAATGACCTAGAATTGGAATTAAGGCTCCAAATGATGAAAAATTCATCCTAACACATCAACAATTCAGTTTCTAATTCAAACATACTAACCACATCAAAATTCAACTTATAAAATATCAAATCACCTCTCAAACCATTATTTTTCTCTTCAAACTTCTCTTAAAACAAAAGAAAAGAATGAAACAAACAAGTAAACAGATTTCCCCCTACCTCAAGGTCAAGATGATGAAGCAAGGCCTTCACTTGGATCCTTTCCTTTGATGGTTGATCATTCTTCTTCCTTTCTCCTTCTCTCTTTTCTTTCTTTTCTCTTCTTCTTTCTCACGTTTTTGCTCTTCTATTTCTGCCCATAAAATATCCCCACCGTGGGATATTTTCACAAGAAAAGTTCATTTTGGCTTCTCTTGGTTAAGTAGTAAAACCCCGATCTGCTAAGAATACTCAGATTTCTCCAAATATAATTTTGTAGGTTCCAACAGATTCATAATAAATTCTGAGATTCATTAAAAATTCTGTTTCACCAAAAACTGATATTTCCATATCAACTGTGGGTCAATCCGGCTCTAAAACACATTACCAGTATGCTAAAAATGCCAAACTATCTCTGAAAATTCTCAAACTTTAACTGTAGCACAGTTCCCACCTTTGTGACTTGGAAATAAAATTTTCACATTTATTTCCACTAACTAAGGAGTTTAAGCCACTTCCAGAGCAAATAACAACTATATTTCTCACATAGTGTTACAGTAAAGTGCCTAAACGTGCTCAGAAAATCACAATTTCACAGACATGTTAAGTAAGTATTAAGTTACCCTTGTAACCATATACAAGCCTAACATGATTTTCTAGGATATTACACTGCCTATCCACACCACCACTCATCGACCCACTGTTGTAGATATTGACAAGTGCACCAAATTGATAAAAATAATAAAGAGTGAGTAAAGCATCGTTCGCATGAGGATTAAGTTATCAATTACGAAGTTCGCCAAATTGACACTATTCAAGCTATCGAAATGAGGGTTGTTGCAAATTCAATTTAAAAAAGAAATATAAGTAAGCAAACAATAAATCAAAGGGGTAAAAAATAATGATGTTAAGAAGTTAGGATTCTGATTTCACTTAAACTCTTTAAATGCATATTCAAATATTGGTTTAACTATACTCTATTTTAATGATTTATGGTCAATTCTCAAAATTAATTAATGCACAATCTCTTAGTATATTAATTCTCTTACACTGTTTGAAATTAATTAATCCCTTAGTCTAACTCCAAATAGAAATGCATTATCAAGAACAAGGAAATCAAAAGAAAGACCACATAACTCACATCTATTCCTAGCGATTGTAGAAATTATGGTGTTTATCACATGTTCTAAGTTCATGCAAAAATTTTTAAATCATACATCAACCCAAAAGATCAGGTTTAAAAAAGCATTAAGAACAGAGATAAACATGTAAATCATGAAATAGAAACAAAAATTAAACCTATAAAAGAAATTACATCATCTAAGAAAAAGATTCATCATCCCCTAACAAAGGGAAATTAATTACACATGGAAAAAAAAAAACACAAAGGGAAGAATATGACAAACTCCATTGTAGAAAGGTGGAAAGGTTGAAAAAAATTTCTAATCTTCAAACCTAATTGCGAGCACACCACATTAGGATTTGTGTCTCTTAACGACTGCGACGTTCTGTCTAAGTGTGTGTTGAAATTGGTATAACTTATGTATTTATAATGCAAATAACGTGATAGGTTACGCGGCCAGCGCTCAGGCGCTGTGTTTCCAATGCTCAGGCACTGTGTTTCTAGCGCCTAGGCGTTGGCATTCTTTCTTGAAATTTTAATACGTAACACGCGCTCAGGCGCTGAACACCCAAAAATAAAATTCCTCATCTGTCTTGGCGCTGACTTTCAAGCGTCTGGGCGTTGGACCACCAGAATACAAATTCGGATTTTATGTCTCGTGCAATCGTGCAGTCTTCTTCTATGCATAATTACCTATTAAAATAAATAAAACATACAATTAAAACATATTTTAGAAAAACTCAAAACAAAATAAACTTAAGAACAAACTCAATCAACAAGATTAAAAGAGAATGAAAAGTCAAGACTTTTAAACCGTAAAAATATGAATTTTTAAAATTTCACCACTTTCCCAAAATTAAGATTTTTGCTTGTCGTTAAGCAAAAGAAAAAGAAAAAAAACAAAACAAAAATACTAAACAAATAAGAACTCAAAACACATAGACTCAAACACGGCAATACCAATTATCAAAAATCATTTATATCCTCAGAAATTGCTTCACAATCTAATTTCAAAATATCACACATAAACAATCTAATTATTACATCGTCTCTCACATGCAACTCTCATGCATAAATGACTTCTCAAAAACATGAATGAAAGACCTAATCTCTTCATAAAGTACAAACCTGGATAGATTTATGAAACTGCAAGTGCACATCAAACCCACACCCATAGGGTTGTTCTTCATCTCTTTTTTCACTAATGTAAAAAGCACACAACCAAGGATCAAAATGGTCTTTATAAGTTTGTAATGTAAGGCAAAGGATGATGATAAGAAAGAAGGGGTATGATAAATAAAACAAACGTTGAGATACATAATCAAACACAATTGAAAATTCAAGCCTCAAAATGTAGGACAAGTGCAAAATGGAGCATAAGAAACAATACATCATTCTTTTATTTTTCTTTCTTTTTTTTTCAATAATCTCCACCTTTTTGCATTACTTTAGGCGGACTTCCTTTTTTTATTATTTATTTTTTTCAAATTTTTCAGCTCCACAAAACTTCATACACAAAAATAACAAAGAAATAATAAAATAATACAAGATATGCCCTCAGCAAAGGTTATGTAAAAGAGGAATAAAAAAATTTCATGGGTATAAGAAAAGAAAAATATGGGTAAAAGAAAAAATAAAGGCCAAACAATAACAAAACTGCAAAAGGGACCTAGGGATATATTATGCTTACAAGTTAGCTTGAAAAACTCAAACGGTCCAAATAATGCCCTTATTATTTCCTTAATCATGCATTGCCTAGGATTTCACTTCAAGAGAAAATCAAACAACTTCTAGATACAAATTATCCACACACATGCAATCCCATAACTTTCTCTAAGCTTGACATGCAATTAAATTTTAAGGTCTATCAAACATAAAGATGGGAAGAACATCCATACACAATTGAAACAATAGAGATAAACATAACTTATGTATTCTCATGTGCTATCCCAAGAAAATAAATCAATCCACAATGCAAGCAATCATTGGATATTCAATTCAACAAACCGGTATGCACAATATCAACACAAAGACTCAAAACACAAAATGGATGATGATAACAAAATCAAAATCAATAAAAGAAATGTGAAAATAAAATATTAAAGAAAGGAAAAGAAAAACTCTTTTTGGCAACCGACAACTATATACATTCCCCTTCGAACTCAGGAAGGCACTTAAGCCGACTTAACATTGGCTAACTACAAAACAAAAATAGAAAAATGTTAGTTAACAAGAAATAACGAAATAAAAGCAAAAACAAATAACTAACTAAATAAAAATAAACAAATAACAAAATAAAGAGTGAAGGAAAAGAAAGAAAATTTGGGTTGTCTCCCAAAAAATACTTGTTTAACGTCATTAGCTCGACGTTGCCTGTTATTATTATGGTGTCTTGAAGCAAGAGAAGTAAGATGACGCCTTTCTTTTGTCAGAACTTTGCTTCCATACTCGTTCACTGGTCTTGGAATCAATCTGCAATAAATCAGTAGAAGCTGAAGGATCTTTTTCAATTCCAGCAATTTTTAAGAGAGAATGAGCTTTCTCTTTTTCCTCAATCATCTTGAGAGTGGGAAAATCAACATTGATTGACAAATCCTGTAGAGGCTTATCTTGAATGCATTTGACAGGAGCATAGAGATCTGATGTCAATGCAGATTTATCAAAAACATTAACAGTCACCTGATCACCATCCACCCTCAAAATGAACTCTCCTTTAAGTACATCAATCAACGCTCCTGAAGTAGCCAAGAACAGTCGTCCAATAATTAGAGGAATATCAGTATCCTCATCCATATCTAGAATTACAAAATCAGTTGAAAAAATAAATTTGTCCACCTTTACTAACAAATCTTCAACTATACCATATGAATGTTTAATTGACCGATCAATTAATTGAAGAGACATTGTAGTTAGCTTCACTTTATCAATCCTAAGCTTGCAGAGAATTGACAATGACATTATATTGATGCTAGCTCCTAAATCACATAGAGCTTTCTCAATGGTCAACTCACCAATAGTGCACGGAATGGTGAAACTATCTGGATCTTTTCATTTAGGTGATAGTTTCATCTGAATTATAGCACTGCACTGTACAGTACAGTAAGTGCTACATTTTCATCTTCCTTGAATTTCCTCTTCTTTAAGAGCAAATCTTTCATGAACTTTGCATAAGAGGGCATTTGTTCAAGTGCTTCAGCAAAACAAATGTTAATATGCAACTTTTTGAAGATATCTAAGAACTTTGAGAATTGCCTCTCTTGGTTCTCTTTCTTTAACCTTTGAAGAAACGGGAGTCTAGCATATAATGAAGGGTTAATTGCCATATTCTACTCACGTTCCTTCTTTTTCCTCCACCATTTTGGTTTCTCCTCTTTAGCTTCTTCATTACAACACTCTTGAGTTGAAACATCCACAATAGGAACATCAATTTTTTCAATTCCTGATGAATCAGGTGCTTTTTTAACTTGTCCTTCCAAAATCTTGCAACTTCTTGGTGTAATTGTATGACAATGCTTATTTGGATTGACTATAGTATCTCTTGGAAAGATGCCTGGAGGTCTCTCTTGAAGCTGTTTCGCTATCTGCCTCACTTGATTCTCTAAATTTCTAATGGTTGCTCCATGATTCTAAAAATTTACTTTTGTTTCCTCCATAAAAGTAAAAGTCTACTGCACAAAAGCAGAGGTCTGTATAGAGAGTTTCAAGTGCAATCTCAAGAGGAGACTTCTTCTTTGGTGGAGGATTCAATGGCACCGTTTGATTGCTCCAAGAAAAATTGGGATGATTCCTCCACCCTAGATTATGTGTATTTGAAAATGAAATACCTTGGGGTTTAGAAGGATTACCCATATAATTTACCTGCTCTTGAGAACTGAAACTAGAATTGATTGCCTCACATCCACCATTAGCATGGTTATCTCCACAGAAATCACAAATTAACACTTGGTGGTTCACAGAATTTACCTGCATAATCTAAACTCGTTTAGTAAGGTTGGCTAGTTGCTGAGAAATACTTTTGTTTTGAGTAAGTAAGGCATCGAGAGCACCAAGCTCCATCACTCCTTGTTTGACTACTGCTCTCCCACTAGGAAACCGATATTCATTGGTCGCCATGGTCTCAAATAGTTCTTGAGTCTCTTCAGGAGTTTTAGTATTTAACGATCCACCTGCAGATGCATCTACCATGACCCTAGTAGGATTATTTAAACCATTATAGAAAATTTGCACCTGCTGCCAAACCTCAAATGCATGGTGAGGACATCTCCTTAATAGCTCCCTGAATCTCTCCCAAGATTCATATAACGACTCCCCTTGATTTTGAGTGAAACAAGCAATTTCACTCCTTATTCTCCCAAGTAGATATGCTCCCTTGTGGCTGGGCTTGTAGCCAACTCTTTGCTTTGTCTCTTAGAGAAAATGAGAACAGCCATAATCTAATAGCATCATCAGTTACGCCATTATATTTAATAATATCGCAGAACTGCAAGAAATTTGCAATGTGCAAGTTTGGATCTTCTGCTTGACCTCCTCCAAACTAATTCTGTTGCACCAGCTGTAGAAGTGTTGGTTTAATCTCAAAGTTATTAGTCTGAATAGCAGGACCCACTATACTGGTTGAAACATTTTCAACAAATGGAGTAGCATAGTCACCCAACGTGCGTCTTCGTTCTGCAGTTACAGCTACTTCTGACATCTTTTCTTCTGCTTCTTCAAGTTTCTTCCTTTCTTTAGCTGCTTTCCTGTTTGCTCTAACTGCTCTCTCTATCTCTAGATCAAAAAATAATTCTCCTGACTCCACAAAACCTTGCATAAACAAACAAAGAAAAACAAGAGTGAATAAAAAGAAACAAATTTTAAAAAATTAAATACAGAAAAAAACAAAATTAAATAAGAAAATTAAGTGTCTAAATTAATGTCTCTTCAACTGCTATTTAATATTGAAAACAATAATTTTCGACAACAGCGCCAAAAACTTGTTGTAGATATTAGCAAGTGCACCAATTCGACAAAAATAATAAAGAGTGAGTAAAATATCGTTCCCATGAGAATTAAGTTATCAATTACTAAGTTTGCCAAATCAACATTATTCACGCTATCAAAAAGAGAGTTGTTACAAATTCAATTAAAAAAAGAAATATAAGTAAGCAAACATTAAATCAAATGGTGAAAAACAATGATGTTAAAGAATTAGGATTCAGACTTTACTTGAACTCTTTAAATGCACATTCAAATATTGATTTAACTATACTTTATTTTAATGATTTATGATCAATTTTTAAAATTAATTAATACATAATTCCTTTATATATTAATTCTCTTTCACTATTTGAAATTAATTAATCCCTTAGTCTAACCCCAAATAGAAAGACATTATCAAGAACGAGGGAATCAAAAGAAACATCACATAACCCACAACGTCTACTCCTAGCGATTGTAGAAATTATGGTGTTTATTACAAGTTCTAGGTTCATGCAAATTTTCTCAAATCATACATCAACCCAAAAAATCATTCCCAAATTGATGAGGTTTTGAAAAGCATTAAGAATAGAGATAAACACACGTAAATTATGAAATAGAAACATAAATTAAACTCATAAAAGAAGTTACATCATCTAAGAACAAGATTCATCATCCCCTAACAAAGGAAAATTAGTTACACATGAAAAAAAGAAGAATACAAAGAGAATAATATGACAAACTTCATTGTAGAAATGTAGAAAGGTTAAAAAAAATTCATAATCTTCAAGTCTAATTGCAACCACACTACATTAGGGTTTGTGCTTGTTACGACTGCTGCATTCTGTCCAAGTGTGTGTTGAATTTGGCACAAGTTATGTATTTATAATGAAAATAACGTGACAGGCCTGGGCGCTGGCATTCTTTCTTGAAATTTTGATACGTAACGTGCGCTCAGGCACTGCGTCTTCAATGCCTAGGCGCTGAACGACCAGAAATAAAATTCCTCCTGGCGCTGGCTTTCAAGCATCTGGGGACTGCCAGAATACAAATTCAGCTTTTTTATCTCGTGCAATCGTCCAGTTTTCTTCCTTGCATAATTACCTATTAAAATAAATAAAACATACAATTAAAACATAATTTACAAAAACTAAAAACAAAATAAACTTAAGAACAAACTCAATCAAAAAGATTAAAAGAGAATGAAAACTCAAGACATTTTGAACCGTAAAAATATGAAATTTTAAAGGTTCATCACCCACTAACCACCCAAACCCACCACCATCACTGCATCATCACCTACGAGCCACCGCTTGAATCATCGTGACTAGTCGCACCACCACCAAGCCAAGATAACATCACAATCTCTCCTGCCACCATCCATGACAACCACTGCCTATCCACACCTCCACCCAACCTATTCACCATTCAAACCCATTATCATCACTGCATCACCACCTGCGAACCACCACCCAAGCCCTTGTGACCCGTCGCACTCCACTAAACCATGACACCACCACAACCTCTTTTGCCACCATATCCATGACCATCGCTGCCTACCGTGCCTCCACCCATCAACCCACTCACCACCTAAACCCATTAATCGCTAGTTGAACAAGGAGTAGTAAAGGGAGGAAGAGAGGAAAAAAGGATATGAAAAGAGTGAAGAGGATGGAGTCCTTGGACAAGCAAATAAATAGGGAAGAACTGAAAGGGAAGCATTTGCTCGCACTATTATAAACAATTTTCGGTGGGCTATAATCTACCAAAAACTTTTACGGGAGAATCTAGTTATATTTTAGTTAGATTTTTCACTGAAAAATGTATAGCAACATAACCTCTGAAGTTGGAGAATGTTTCCTTTGCATAATTTCTTCTAGAAACTTAAAAAAAACTATCGTTATTTTTCTGTTCACTTTTCGGTAAAATATCTGCAAAAAATAAAATAAATTCCTTTCATTATGTTTCCAGCAGATATTTTTGCCGATAATTTTTTAAATTCTTTTTTTATGATGATACATTTTTCGACAGACTATGTTGCCAAAAATCTCTTTTTAACCCGTGGTTTGTAATTTGATGGTAAAACACATTTTTCTTATAGTGAAGCTCCCAAACCAAGTGTTGAGCATCATGACTCATCTTCAATCCTCTCATAGGTATCATCTTATCTGCATCACCTTCACATTTTTGTCAAATCCTCACTCTTGGATAATTGATTAGAAATTTCTTGTCATGTTAGTTACACATTAACCAATTTCATTCATTACAAACCTCTCCTTAACACATATATGTAAAATATTCCTAATAAAACAAAGGTTCCCATAGATTCTGTAGGATTTGTCTAGTTGCCTCTAACCTTGCAGCTTGACAATGTCTTTTACATTAACCTTGCAGCTTGACAATGTCTTTTACATTCCCATCTTTAGAGAAAATCTTTTATCTCTGTGCATTATTACATGTCACAAACCATAGCATTACTTACAAATATGATTAATTCTATATATAATACAAAAGTGCTTTGAGGACAATTGGCAATGTTGGCCTACACGAGGGATATATCTTAAAGGCTCGTCCTCAATCACTCACAACTATTGCACTTGTTCTTTGTCAATTCTTTCTGTACCACAAACTCATAATCCATTTTTTTCTTTTTTCGGTTTCTAATAAGACTTCTGCCAATCTTTGGCATTCTGGACTAGGCTATTTGTCTAATAAGAGACTTGTACTTCTCCACAATAAAATTCCATGTATTGTTTCTGAAACTTCTACATCTAAAATATGTCATGTTTGTTCCCTAGCAAGGCAATGACTTTCCTTTGTTTCCGAAAATTATTTTTCTGTTGCTTCTTTTGATTTGGTTGATTGTGACATCTAAGGTCCCTACCATGAGCAAACATTTGTTAGCCATAGGTACTTTCTCACCTTAGTTGATTATTGCACTAGATTTACATGAACATATCTACTTTAAAACAATTATAAGCATCTAAACTTATCATGCAATTCTTTCCTTTAATTGAAACTCAGTTTGGGTTAGTTCTCAAAGATTTTAGAATAGATAATGCCAATGAATGGAATCTGGCAACTTTTCTATGCAAAAGGGAATAATTCATTAGTTTTCTTGTGTTGAAAGACTAGAGCAAAACTCTATGATGGAAATGAAGCACTAGCATCTTTTGAATATAGACAGATCCCTATACTTATAATCTAAAGTTGCGCTTTCATTCTGGGGTGATTACAGTTCCACAGCTACAGTTCTTATGATCAAACAAAATCCCATCACCTACGTTACAAAACTGAACCCCCATAATACCTTTTGTATCACAAAGATCTTGGTTGTATGTCTCTGAGAGTGAATGGTTGCTTGGCTTTTGCATCAACACCTCCTTCCCACAGACATAAATTCACACCCAAAGCCATCCCTTGTGCATTTGTTGGTCATCTAGACAAAGTGAGGACTTTATAAATGGTTGGACCATGAACTTAATTCCTTAAGGCTTCGAGTTAAGAAGTGGTGCTCAACCCATTGTTGTTACTCCTCTTTTTAAGTCCATTCTTTTCATATCTCCTCAGTATTTTTGGCTTCTCTCTTTCTAACAAGTGGTATCAAAGGTGTTGGTTCGATTTAGACGAGTATCTTTATCATGATTGTTGGTGTTCTCATGGTTGCCAATCCCATTAGAAAAAAGAGCCAACTTTGGCCAAGACCATTGACCGTTACTCCGCTCAAGGGTGAGTGTCCTCTGCGTGTGGTGTTCATGTGGATGGACCCGCACTTGAGGGGGAGATTGTTGGGAATTCAAATATGAGTTGCAAGCTTCACATTGTTTAGGAATGAAAAAAGTGAGGAGTTTATAAGTGATTGAGCCCATGAACTTAATGCCTTAAAGTTTTTGGGTCAAGATGTAGTGTCAAGCCCACTTATGTAGTTCTTTGCTTGATCCATTGGATGCAGATCTCACCGACATTTTGGGCTCCCCTGATCCCAACACCTTTCCCTTCAACTGAGCCCCCCACTTCCACCCAAATTACACTAACCACAAAACCATCAAAACATATTCCAATCAATCTTGTACCCACACCAATTCCCCCTACCAGAAAATCTTTATGAAATATTAATATAAACCTCCTCCATAATTTAAAGGCTACAGATGCAATATAACCTCTTCTCTGTTCACACGCCTCTATCCTATTACTTAATACATGTCTTATGAAAAACTTCATCACAAGTACACATATTTTGCTCTCCAGGTTTCATTAGTATATGAACCTCGATTTTACCATCACGTAGCCAAGTACCTTGAATGGCAATAGGCCACAATAGAAGAGTCGCAATCCATGGAATCAAATAATGCGTGGACAGTTGTCCCTCTTCCTCTATGGAAATATATTATTGGCTGTAGATAGATCTACAAATTCAATTTCAAGTCTAATGGCCAAATAGACAAATATAGAAGCCTGGCTAGTAACCAAATGCTACTGTCAGCAAGATGAGGTTGATTACATGGAGACCTTTTCTCTTGGTACCAAACACAAAACTATTAGAGTCCTCTATGTCACATCATTCCTAGAGGGTGCCGCAATGAGAGACAACTTCAAATTATCAAAATTTTATTGAGTTACTACCAATTTTTATTTTAGGAAAAACAATTAGAAAAAACTTTTTATTTTGAAGACTGGTCCTCAGAAAGAAATTGAATTCGGGAGTTTGATTATGCAAAAGAAAGGGTAAAGACTTAACCTTACTACACTCTTGATACATTCGTCTTACTCTAAAGCTAATTGTGCAAAATAACTAATAATATTAATAATGTTCATTTTACCCCTTTAAACAAACATAGAGCAAAATTCATAAGAGAAAGAAAATGAAATGTACATAAATATTAATTTTAAAAGATATTTTTATTTTTTAAAATAAAGGTATTTTATTAAAACAGTCCATTCTTTCACGAGATTTAAGTTAGTATCAAACTACTCAATAAACCCTTACAAGTCAAATAACACTGAAGATAACATCATTTATTCAATCGTCATCATTAGTCGTTGCGTAAATTTTAAAAGGAAAATATTTTGTTGAATATTTAAAAAAATATATATATTTGAACATTAATCACGAAAAGGATTAAACATAGCAAGTAACTAATATTCACACTAATAACTAAAAACATACAATTAAATAGGATAATAAACTGCTAAAATCACATAATCAAGTAAGAGAACTTATTAACTAAAGAAAATCTAAACATCTATTTTTTTAACATTTTTTCCTTTTTTTTTTAATTATTTACTTAATCCTACTTATTCAATTATCCTTTTACTCTTTTTTTGTCATTTTTAAGCTTTAATCATTTGTCATTATATGTCACTCGAAAGAGGTTGAATCTACTAACATGAGAAACAAATATTAACCCAATGGATTAGAAAAACCAACTAAAACTTGTTTTTTTAGTTAGCAACTAATAGTTAACTATACACCTAGATTATTGAGTTTATTAACACCTAAATAAAAAACTGAAATGGATCCACTCTTAAGCTCTTAAACTCAGCTAGACAAAAGAGACTAGCTCTACAAACCTAAACTAATCCATTCCAACTTAGGAAAATATAGGATCTAAAAATAAAATAAAGTAAAAGACCTCATATGCTGAAAACAAAAGGGAAAATGCAAAAAAATTGAGGGAAGGAGGCAGGGGATGAGAGTGAGTGACTTGGTAACAGCCATGGTGGTGAGCTTGCGATGGTGGAATGGCATTAGGGTTAGGTCATTGGCAGTTGGGACAAGTTCTGTTCGGGTGACAGGTTCTAGCTCATGAGTTCCAGTTGGTGGCTAAGCGGTGTTATGGTTCGGAATTTGATGGGTACCGATTCGATGATGATTGGGTGGTGATAGGGGCGACGATGTGGTGGTGATGGGTTGAGGGGCAGTGACGAATTTAAAGGGGGCATGCATGTGCCATGGCCCCCCAATCATGTCAAATTTCTTTTAAGGTATTAAGACTCTGATATACTAAAAGATAAAAATAATGAAGATGAAAAAGTTATACTTAATATATATTTGATAATTAATGACTTGATATATATATATACTGATGCCATAAATTTTGCTCATACTGATGCCATAAATTTTGCTCTTTTTTCTACCATTTTTTAACCTCTATACAATACATTCACTAACTCCTCTCATTTTTATTTTCACTCTCTTCTTTTTTTTTAAATCTTTATGTACAAGGATTTTATTTTACCAATAAGCTACCCATAATGTAGAGGATACCACTAGTGTGATGCTTTTAATATTTAATATTTGTTTCTTTATTCTCTTTCTTCACTCTTTTCATAAAAGTTTTTATAAGGAAATTAAAAAGTTCATTTCATTTTTCATGTCGTAACTATTTTAATAAATGCAATATGCAAATATAATGTTGTCTGAATAAATTAAATGTATATAATTAGATTAATTTTAAAATAAAATTTTACTTATTAAATGTAACATTTGTTGAGATTAAGAATCTATCATAAAAATAAGGAAAAGAATTTGCTACACCTATCAAAAAGAACAAGGTAGTTAGGATTAGAATGTAAAATATAAATGTCACTACCGCAAAGTCATTTATTAGTATATACCCTATAAAACACAAACACGAATATGAGAAACACACCAAATTCAAATATATATATATATATATATATATAGCTCAACAATAGTAAAAATATGTATTTAAGAAAAGAAAGAGATCAAAAATCTAGATCAAAATACTTATTTATTAAGTTCAAAATACTTACAAGATACTGATACAAAATTACAAGTGTTGACCAAGAGCTGAACTCCAATGGTTTACAAAGGAAAACAGAGTACAAGTGTGTACAAAACTCCAAGAACTAGAAATTTTTCGATATTTGTTCAATGAGAAGCTGCTGCTTATAAAGAGAATGGACTCCGGATTCCAAAAAGAGTTAAGTCCAAAACATTATTGAGGAGTTGAGCCTGTCTTCGAATTCCAAGTTGTTGAAGTCTGAATAATTGAGTCGTCAGTGGATTCCAAATGGTTGAAATCCGCATAATTATCCAAGTGGGGGACCAGGGTCCTAATTAGGAACATGCCAAACCGTCATAATGAACTAGTGGGGGACAAGGCTCCCAAGGCCATACTAAGAATCTTTCATAATTTCTTTAGTGGGTCCCTATAGAGAGATCCACTCCATAGCAATCGTCTTCATTATCAATGAGGAGATCATTATTTCCACTTCCTTCACTCGGAGGAGATGAACCAGAAGTATACATAGTTATCTTGAGCTTGCTTAGCAATTCTTGTTCTGAGGATGAAGAGGCTAGCTCTTGAAGAAGCTTGTTCTTAAGCTCTTCAAATTGTGAGGGCTTCTTTTAATTTTGCTTTACTAAAAAGGGATTGGTTAAAATCCACTAATTAACGGCTTCTATGCTTACCAATTTCATAATGAATTGAGGCCACTATTTAACACTAAATTCTTTGGCAACCCATTCAGGATGAGGAACTTGATATTTATGATAAAAATTATAATCCCAGACGTTGATCTAGACAATACCAAAAGCAGCATAAAAATGTAATAATCGAGTACCTTGAGGAAAATTTGTTTTATCAGTAAATAAGGTATAAGAGTGCTTAGCAAGTTGAGGAAAGATATCTACACAGGGACTAGTAATACACATCCAGTCTGCAAACCAGAAGGAAAGTTCTTATGTCCTTTTTGGAACCAGAAAAACCATGAATGAGAATAAGTTCATAAAAAATTTTGTTCTTTTTGAGTGACTCATGAGGAACAAAATGAAAGTCCTTAGGGAACATACTTTGAATGATTTCTCGGGGTGTTGATTGTGGAGAAAAGAACCCTGGTTCAAGGGTAATGATAGGTTCGAAGATTTTTTTCTTAACATACTTAGATTCTTCTGTTGTAGGAGAGTTAGTGGGGAGCAATGTTGATTGTTTTGATTTTTGAGGAGTTTTAGAAGAGGAACAAGTTATGGTTTGCAAATAAGTTAAATGAGTAAACCTGTTTGGTAAAGGACATGAAGGTCGTACAGATTGAATAGGATTATGAGCAAGAGCTAGGGTAGAAGACCCTTTTAAGGAGGTAGAAGACCTTGTACTTATCTCAGTATTCTTATCAACTATAATTTGCATGTACTTATCCAAAGTAACTTTCTTAACCTTTGATTTTGATTAGGAACTAGTAGCCATTGTAGCCTTGCAAAAATTCCCTAGTTAGAAAATTAGGAAGATAATTATCTTTTCCTTTAATATGTTGAATATCAAAATCAAAGCAAGATAACAGTGCTTGCCATCGAGCAAAAATATATTTTGAAACTAAATTCTTAACATCTTTTTGAATAATCGAAGGAGCAGCTTTACAATCAGTTTGTAACAAAAACCTTTTATTGAACAAATCGTCTTGAAACTTTGTGATACTTAGCACTATAGCCAAAATTTCATTTTTAACAATACTATACTTTTGTTGAGCCGGTTGCCAAACTCCAAAATGGTACATAACAACTCATTCCTTGGATGACTCTGCTTAAACCTGTTTTATCACTCCCCCATGTCCTAAATCAGAGTCATCTGTTTCTACAATGAGAGAGGCTTGGGGGTCAGGAAGTCCTAAACAAGGAATAGTTTTAACTAAGTTCTTAACTTGTTGAACAGTATTAGTCATCTGAGAATCCCAAGTAGGAAGATCCTTTCTTAGTCTTTGAAATAATGGAGCACAAATTAGTCTAATGTTTGGGATAAAATCCGCTACATAATTAACACATCCTAAAAATCGTTGGAAGGTATTCTTATCTTTAAGTTCATTAGGAAACTTATCAACAAATTCTATAGATCTTTCTATAGGGACTATAGTATCTTGATTGATTTCAAATCCTAAGAATTTAGTCTTTGTTTGGAACAATTTCATCTTCTTAGCAAAGATTTCTAATCCATTTTCTTTAATAAGATTAAAGAAGATTTTCAAATGATTAAAGTGTTGATCAATAGAATTACTAAATACTAATACATTGTCTAGATATACTATGATAAACCGTGAGTAAGGATTCAAAATGGGATTCATTATATTTTGAAATTCTGAAGGAGCATTCTTTAATCCTTAAGACATCACATTCCATTCATAATGACCAAAAGGAACTACAAAAGGAACTACAAAAGTAACTTTGTACCTATCTTCTTCGGTTACTTCAATTTGATAGTATCCAGATTTCATATTGAATTTTAAAAATATATTAACTTAATGAACTCTACTTACTAAGTCCTTTTTATTAGGAATCGGATATCTTATCCATCTTAGAACCTTGTTTAAGGATTTATAATTAATTACTAATTTGGGAGAACCTCTTTCTATTTCTAAATCGTTCATAACATAAAATCCTACATAACTTCATGGAGATTTACTTGGTCTAATTAAATTCTTATCTAAATATTCTTGAATTTCTTTCTTACAATATTCTAAGTATTATTGATTCATTTGGATTGGTTGTGCTTTAGTAGGTATGTTAATTTCTATAAATCCCTTCTTCATACGGTAAAGCGGCCATATATTTTTTTCGTTCTTTAAAGACATTAGGAAATTCATTGCAAACTTCTTTTTCAAATTTTTGTTGAATATTTTTTTATCCTATTTTGAATCTGAGGCTTACTTATCTGTTCTTGAATAGAATTCTTTTATATTGAACTTCTTTGCTTAACATATTTATGTGTTTTGTCTTCTTTTCTATTAAATTGATTTTAGAAATTAGAGAGTCCTGCACCATGTAAATTTCAAACCTAATGTTCCTCAATCAATTTACCAACAAACTCATAAATCAAACTCACTAGAATACTCACCCTCTAGATCTCAGGTCATTAATACACTGACTAGAGAAGAACCTTTTGAAATAGATAATAAATGGATAAGTAATGATTTTGAAGCTTATTATAACAAAGAAAAAAGAGATTGGTATTTTAAAACCTTTAATAAAAAACAAACTACTAAGTTTAAAGAAGAATTTTACTCATACTTAATAGAACAACAGATCAACATATATTTCTTCGATTGATTTGAAAAGTATTGTAAAGAAAGTAACATTCAAAATCCTTACATACGAATACTAGAAGTATTAGTAAATAATAAAATATCGACTACTTGAAGAGTTGAAAAAGATAAAGTGATAATTTCATAATTTTCTCCATTAGAAACCATTAAAGTTGTTATTAAGAAAGGTTTAGAAGTTGAAGCCACACCTTTTAAGGTCATAGCTTTAAGAGCACATAATATACCCATAGAAAAAGGAGATTTTAATAAAGTTCAACAGCTTAATTATTCTAACCAAATGCTCCATACTTTGTCTAAAACTTTAGAATGAATAGATAATCAAATAGGTGAAAAGCCTAAAGAATATGTATCTGCTCAAAATAATAATAATAATCTAGATCCTAATAGACTTATTTATAAGGTAATTAATGTCCCAGAATAAGATCTAAAACACATACACTTTGGTTCAAAATCAGATAATTTTATTGAAGAAATTAAGAAAAAATTAGAACAATTAACCATAGGAACAACATCCACACCTAAGGTACATACATTACAAAAAATTGAAGAATTAGAAAATTAACTATTAAATCTTCAAGTTAAGAAAAGATATGTCTGTTTCAACAACTAGGAACTATAACTCAAGACCCACGTATCCTGATGTTCAATATGAAAAAAGATCTTTTCAACATGTTGTATCCTTTATGGGTGATGCAATTAATGAATGGAATATAGATGGTTTAGGTGAACAACAAATTTTAGACACTGTTCAACAAATGACCATGGCCGCAACAGCCTTTATAGGAAAAAATAATTATGATAGAACTACAGCCTCCTTAATTGTTATGGGATTTACGGGTCAGCTTAAAGGTTGGTGAGATAATATGCTAAATCAAGAAGAAAAACATTTAATAATGAATTCAACAGAAATTGATCCTAATGGACAAGTATTTGAAGATGCAGTAACAACTCTCATGTATACAATAACAAAACATTTTATAGGAGAACCTTTAAAATTCCAGCAAAGAATAGCAGACTAGATTGTTAATCTATATTGCCCCTCTATGTCTGATTACAGATGCTATAGGGATATGTTTTTGTCTAAGTTATATTTAAGAAGTGATGCACCAGTCGATTATTGGAAAGAAAGATTTATTACTGGACTTCCTAAATTGTTTGTAGAAAAAGTAAAAGTAATGATCCAAAATCAAAATAAAGGTACAACTCTTTATGATCAACTCACGTTTGGTCAACTGTCTATGTAATAGAGACTGAATTGCAAGTATGTTTAGATTTAAAACTTCATCATAAACTTACGAATGAAGCCAAAACTGCCAGGAAATAATTAGGATCATTTTGTTTCAAGTGGGGAATAGAAAGAGTTAAAGCTCCAAGTAGGTAGAAAAGAGTTCAAAAAATTCAGAAATATGTTCCTCGAAAGTCAAGAAAGTCTAAGCAATACTATAAAAAAAACATTATAAAGAAGAGGGAAGCTCATAAAAAATTAGATCATAAAAAAAAGATAAGTAAAAGATAAGTATAAATCAACTAGAAGAGAAATAGTATGCTATAAATGTGGACGAGTAGGACATTACAAAAAAGGTTGTAAAGTAAAACAAAAAATTAATAACTTAAAATTGATGAAGAATTAAAGAAATTTTTAATAAATATATTAATTAATGAATCTAAATCCTCTGAAGAAGAATACAATTCTGAAAAAAAAAATAGTTAATCAATTAAAAGATATCTCTTCATCTGAGTTAGAAAGTAAAAATGAAAAAAAATGTACAGGTTTAGGACCATAATTATGTGATTGTTAATCACATCTAAAAACTATTAATGTAATTACTATAGATTAAGCATCTTCATTATTAAGTATAGGAGAAAACATGAAAGAATTACCTATTAAGCAAGAATTTATTCAACAAATAAAAGAATTCTTAGTCTATGAAAACAAGAAAAAAGTAGTACAAAAAATAGATATGAGAAAAGTATTAAAAAGATTTAAGAAACCACAAAGAAATAAAATTACAATAAAAAATTTACAACGAGATAAGAAATTTAAAGAATGAAGTTAAATTACTTTAAAAAAAAGATACTGATTTAGAATTTAAAATGTTAAATTTACAAGCACAAATAATAATACAAAATCAAAATCGAGATACAAGTACTACTCATGATCCAGAAAAAGATACTTATATTCACCTATTAAGCTAAGTAATTGTTCATAAATGACATTATCCGATAGAATTAGTAATAAGAAATGAAAAATTCAATTTTATAGCGCTACTAGATTCAAGAACAAATATGAATTGTGTGCAAGAAAGGTTAATCCCAAGTATTATGATAAGACAACAGAATCGTTAAGTAGTGCCTCTAGAAATAAGATGTAGATTAAATATAAACTAAACAACGCTAAGATATGTAAACATAAAATTTGTTATAAAACCTCATTTTTATTAGTTAAGAATATATCTAAACAAATAATCTTAGGAACTCTTTTTTTATCTTTATTATACTCATTCTCAGTAATAGAAAAAGGACTAATTACTAATGCTTTAGGAAAAGAAATTTGTTTTGAATTCATTAAACCTCCTCTAATCAAAGAATTAAACATGGTGCAAGACTCTCTAATTTCTAAAATCAATTTAATAGAAAAGAAGACAAAACACATACATATGTTAAGCAAAGAAGTTCAATATAAAAGAATTCAAGAATAGATAAGTAAGCCTCAGATTCAAAACAGGATAAAAAAATATTCAACAAAAAATTGAAAAAGAAGTTTGTAGTGAATTTCCTAATGCCTTTAAAGAACGAAAAAAATATATATATGGTCACTTTACCATATGAAAAAGGATTTAAAGAAATTAACATACCTACTAAAGCACGACTAATCCAAATGAATCAATAATACTTAGAATATTGTAAGAAAAAAATTCAAGGATATTTAGATAAGAATTTAATTAGACTAAGTAAATCTCCATGGAGTTGTGTAGGATTTTATGTTATGAACGCTTCAAAAATAGAAAGAGGTGCTCTCAGATTAGTAATTAATTATAAACCCTTAAACAAGGTTCTAAGATGGATGAGATATCAGATTCCTAATAAAAAGGACTTAGTAAATAGAGTTCACCAAGCTAATATATTTTCAAAATTCGATATAAAATATGGATACTATCAAATTGAAGTAATCGAAGAAGATAAGTACAAAACTACTTTTGTAGTTCCTTTTGGTCATTATGAATGGAATGTGATGCCTCAAGGATTAAAGAATGCTCTTTCAGAATTTTAAAATATAATGAACACCATTTTGAATCCTTACTCACGGTTTACTATAGTATATCTAGACGATGTATTAGTATTTAGTAATTCTATTGATCAACACTTTAATCATTTGCAAATCTTCTTTAATCTTACTAAAGAAAATGGATTTGTAATCTCTGCTAAGAAGATGAAATTGTTTCAAACAAAGACTAGATTTTTAGAATTTGAAATCAATCAAGGTACTGTAGTCCCTATAGAAAGATCTATAGAATTTGCTGATAAATTTTTTAATGAACTTAAAGATAAGAATACCCTCCAACGATTTTTAGGATGTGTTAATTATGTAGCGGATTTTATCCCAAACATTAGAATAATTTGTGCTCCATTATTTTGAAGACTAAGAAAAGATCCTCCTGCTTGGGATTCTCAGATGACTAATATTGTTCAACAAGTTAAGAACTTAGTTAAAATTATTCTTTGTTTAGGACTTCTTGACCCTCAAGCATCTCTCATTGTAGAAACAGATGCCTCTGATTTAGGACAAGAGAGAATGTTAAAACAGGTTTTACTAGATTCGTCCAAGAAACAAGTTGTTAGGTACCATTCTGGAGTTTGACAACCGACTCAACAAAAGTATAGTACTACAAAAAAAGAAATTTTGGCTATAGTGCTAAGTATCACAAAATTTCAAGATGATTTGTTCAATAAAAGGTTTTTGTTAAAAATTGATTGTAAAGCTGCTCCTTCGATTATTCAAAAAGATGTTAAGAATTTAGTTTCAAAACATATTTTTGCTCGATAGCAAGCACTGTTATCTTGCTTTGATTTTGACATTCAATATATTAAAGAAAAAGATAATTATCTTCCTAATTTTCTAACTAGTGAATTTTTGCAAGGTTACAATGGCCACTAGTTCCTCATCAAAAATCAAAGGCTAAGAAAGTTACTTTGGATAAGTACATGCAAATTATTGCTGATAAGAATACTGAGATAAGTACAAGGTCTTCTGCCCTAACTCTTGTTCATAATCCTATTCAGTCTGTACGACCCTCATCTCCTTCACCAAACATGTTTACTCTTTTAACTTATTCACAAATCATAATTGGTTCCTCTTCTAGAACTCCTCAAAAATCAAAACACACATCAACGCTTCCCACCAACTCTCATACAACAGAAGAATGTAAGTATGTTAAGAAAAACATATTCGAACCTATCATTACCCTTGAACCAGGGTTCTTTTCTCCACAATCAACACCCCGAGAAATCATTCAAAGTATGCTCCCTAAGGACTTTCATTTTGTTCCTCATGAGTCACTCAAAAAGAACAGAAATTTTTTATGAACTTATTCTCATTGATACTGAATCTATTTCTTTAGATCATTATTATAGTACAACCAACCCTGAATATATTAACTTCTCTAAAGTAAAGATCCTTAAGGTTCTCAGCCCAAAAGGCTAGAATCAAGCTCTTCATACTCCAAAATCTTTTTCCATAAAATTCGATCCTTAAGCATATACTTATTAGGATTATCAACAAGTTTGGTACAGATTTAAGCTCCTTAGACCATATTCTCATTCATGGTTTTTCTGGTTCCAAAAAGTACTTAAGAACTTTCCTTCTTGGTTTGTGGACTGGATGTGTATTACTGGTCCCTGTGTAGATATCCTTCCTCAACTTGCTAAGCACTCTTATACCTTGTTTACTGATAAAATAAATTTTCCTCAAGGTGCTCGATTATTACATTTTTATGTTGCCTTTGGTATTGCCTGGATCAACGTTTGGGATTATAATTTTTATCATAAATATCAAGTTCCTCATCCTGAATGGGTTGTCAGAGAATTTAGTGTTAAATGATGGCCTCAATTCAATATGAAATTGGTAAGCACAGAAGCCGTTAATCAGTGGATTTTAACCAATTCCTCTTTAATAAAGCAGAATCAAAAGAAGCCCTCACAATTTGAAGAACTTAAGAACAAGCTTCTTCAAGAGCTAACCTCTTCATCCTCAGAACAAAAATTGTTAAGCAAGCTCAAGACAACCATGTCTACTTTTGGCTCATCTCCTCTGAGTGAAGGAAGTGGAAATAATGATCTCCTCATTGATAATGAAGACGATTGCTATGGAGTAGATCTATCTATAGTGACCCACTAAAGAAATTATGAAAGATTCCTCATTATGGCCTTGGGACTCTTGTCCCCCACCAGTTCATTATGACAGTTTGGCATGTTACTAATTGGGACCTTGGTCCCTCACTTGGATAATTATGCGAATTTCAACCATTTAAAATCCACCGACGACTCAATTATTCAGACTTCAACAACTTGGAATTCGAAGACAGTTCAACTCCTCAATAATGTTTTAGATTTCACTCCTTTTGGAATCCAGAGTCCCTTCTCTTTATAAGCAGCAGTTTCTCATTGAAGTAGGCATCGAAAAATTTCTAGTTCTTAAAGTTTTGTACACACTTGTATTCTGTGAACACTTGTACTCTGTTTTCCTTTGTAAACCATTGGAGTTCAACTCTTGTTCAACACTTGTAATTTTGTATCAGTATCTCGTAAGTATTTTGAACTTAATAAACAAGTATTTTGATCTAGATTTCTGATCTCTTTCTTTTCTTGAATGCATATTTTTACTATTGTTGAGCATATGTCATTGGTATATATATATATATATATATATATATATATATATATATATATATATATATATTTATTATATATATATATATATATATATATATATATATATATATCGAATTCTCATTATTTATTTCTGTTTTATACCGAGCTTAGTCTCTGGTTTTAATACTTTAATATTAATATTTATTTTGCATTCACATACAATGTAAAGCAGTCCGTCTACTCTCCTACTTTCTTTCATCCTGTCTCTTCCGCCTTTCCCGTTATCTTCACCTAGCTCTCTAGTATCAAAGCCTGATGGGAAAGTAGGAATGTAAATGGTGGATTTAAGTTATTTATTATCTTATTGAACTGGATATTAATGTTATTATATCGATTAATCGTTATTCTACTTTGATCCTTATCTACTTTATTTATTATCTTAACTGAACTAAATAATAATGGTATTATTATATCTGGATCTGGATAGTACGCATCTATATGTTATCTTTTCTTAATTGGACGGTACATAATGCCTGGTGTTTGATCTATTCTGTGGGGCTATAGCAGTAAGACCTGGGGAGGCGGTAAGACTAATTCGACGATGTCGCCACAGGTAGTGAAGGATGAGGCACGGTGGTGACCATGGTTAAGAACTGATAAATAAACGCGGTGGCTAACGATCCGGGTATTATGATCTATTAAATTTTAACGAATTGTTCAGAAGATAATATTTAAACCAGACATAAATCAAGGTATGAAGCATGATAATTTTAAGATCTAGTTCAAATGATAAAATTTGACTTAAAATTTTCAATTACAAATCTATGAAACCATATGAGGGTAATGATATCAGGGGTTAAGACTATATCTGTTATCTGCTGTTTATTTTCTTGATATTTTCTTTTATTCTCTTTCTTGCTATTTCCTGCGTCTATCTTCTTATATTCTGTCTTTATTTCTATCCTTTATAGTTAATATTTAAATCTTTTGCCATGTTGCGATCCCTGTCTTCTAAGCTTTCTTTCAAATCTTCTCAATCTTCTTCTTCTTCGCTCACTGAGCAACAAATTAATCCATCTACAACAAACATCTTTAATGAAGAAATTTTTTTTTGAAAACATAAATCAAGACATGGATGACTGGGAGATCTCCAGAATCCCAAACAATGGACTCTATAAAACTGAAGGACGATTCTTCAGAAATTCTGATTACATTATTAGAACTGTAGATAAACAAATCACCATTGAAGGAGATGATGAAGAATTTCATCTTCTCTGTCAAGAGACCTTAAAAGGTCAAGCCAACAAATACAATTATCTGCATATCGGATGTGTGCAGGTAGCTGTCACACCTCTAATTAGAGAAGGACTAAACGCATCTGTTCTGCTTTGTTTACAAGACATAAGACATAATCAATTTCATGATTCACTTCTAGGAACCGTAGAAACTAGTCTTGGTCATGATCCAATCTATTTTAATTGTTATCCTAATAGGACTGCTAGTCTAAAAGATAAAAATATTCAAGATACGTTATTTTTAAACATTAAAGTCTGTGGCTTAGATATGAAGCCCGAATCAATCTCTTTAGCCTTCATTTATAGGATTCAATACAAAGTAATGAATTCTTTCTACTCAAAGGTGTTAAAACCAAAAGACAAAGGAATAACAATGTTATTCCTAACAGACATAACAAAGGCCAACGTAGTTGTCCCTAAACAAATCCGATGGGAAGATGTAATCTTCCCTGAGAAATGGATTATGGATAAAGCAACTCCAGCTTTGCCCAGAAAAACACCTGAAATTCAGGAAATCACCCAACACCAATCAGGTAGAGTTGAATTAGCCTTCAATAGGAGAAATTCGTTCAGCTCTTTTAAATCTTTTAGGTCTTCATCCTCCAGATCTGAAGACTACAGATCTGCTGTCTCTAGAAAATCTTTTTCCACAATCCAATCTATTCCATCAACAATCAATCTTCGAGGACTAGATACTTCATCAAGCATCCCAAGGCCGACATACCAACGTGAAGACGATGATGAACAGAGATCTATTCAATCTCCAACCTATTCCTCTCTTAATGGTGATGTCCATATTATTTGAATTCATCATAGATAAGAAAACTCTTAGGAAGTACTTTTATTCCGCGGAATGGACTCCGCAAAGGAAATGGTTTTTCAAAAATTTTAGGGGATCAAACAGGACTGAAATCCAAGAAAAGTTCTACGAATTTCTCAACAAAGTCAAACAACACATCCCATTCTTCAATTGGTTTCATGCCTACATGATTAGGAATGAAATTGAATATCCTTGGAGCATTGGTCTGATTGAAGATAAATCAGCTAATGTTCTTACTATCTGGCATCGCAAAGATGGTGAGTTAATTAAATCTGAATTACCTCCTTCCCGTCAGTATCTTATTCCAAACGTAAAAGACAAAGATAACAATCCTGTCTTAGCTTCTCCTTTCAAGACTAAAGTAGAAGATGAGTCGATAAATTCAAAAGACATTAAGAGTCTTATGGAACAAAATAATTATACAAACAAATACCTTCAAGTTTTAGGTGAAAAATTAGTCAAACAATCCGTAGATAAACCTTCAACCTCAAGAACCAAAACTGATGAAACTAAACCTCCCAAGTTAATCGAAAAACCTCTTTTCAAACCGTTCAAAGCTAGCAAACAGCTTAAAGAAAGTATAAAACTTTTAAACAATCCAAAACCATCTAACCAAAGTCTTATTAATGAATTTATGGATAGACTAAACTTAGTCGCCCCAGATACACCACAAACCCAATAGTCAAAGACTAGTAAATCTAAAGATAAAAATTTGATTGTTAATACAATTAGACAATCTACTTCACAATCGGGATCTGATTGCCCAAAAACTGAAACTGAGACAAATTTTGTCATTAAGGTGAATCCTATAATCAGCCAAACTCTTAACTGGAAAAACCCTACAAAACTCTACTATCAAAGAGCGACAGCTCCAGATCTGTTGCTTGAAGAAAGAAATGCAAACTTTAGAAGCTTTAGCGCAAACATCTATGAGTGGAACATTGATGGGATGACTGAATATGCCATCATCAACACTCTTCAGCATATGACCATGGTGTCGACTGCTTATCAAACCTCGTACGACTGTCCAGAAGAAGTCATTGTCGGAATCCTTATTTCAGGATTTTCCGGTCAACTCAAAGGTTGGTGGGATAATTATATCTCCGCTGAACAAAAGGTCGAAATTGGCGAAGCAGTCAAGACTGACGCCGACGGCAATATAATCCTCAATGATGGGAAACCAATTTCCGACGCTGTTAACAATCTAATCTTCACAATCGCTCAACACTTCATAGGAGATCCGTCTTTATGGAAAAATAGGTCTGCCGAACTTCTTTCAAACTTAAAATGCAAAACTCTAGCTGACTTTAGGTTGTATAGAGACACCTTTTTGACTAGGGCTTACACTAGAGAGGATAGTCAACAACCTTTCTGGAAAGAAAAATTTCTTGCTGGTCTCCCAAAATCCTTAGGCGACAAGGTTCGTGATAAGATCAGAAGTCAATCCCCAAATGGAGAAATCCCTTACGAGCAGTTGAGTTACGGACAACTCATTGCCTTCATCCAAAAGGTAGCCCTGAAAATTTGCCAAGATGACAAGATTCAAGCCCAACTCGCTAGAGAAAAAGCCCAAACCAAGCGGAACTTAGGAACGTTCTGCGAACAATTTGGTTTTCCTTGTGCTAGGAGGAAGCCGAAACCAAAACCAAAACCAAAATTTGATCGTGTCCATAAAACTAAATACTACAAACATAAAGCTAGTACAAAACCCAGAAGACTTAAATAAGAATTTAAGTCCAAACCTCCAATCGATAATATCAAAGTCTCAAAGAAACCCATAATCTGCTATAACTGTGGTAATGTCGCATTGTTTGACACAGGGGCAGATTCAAATTGTATTTTGGAGGGATTAATCCCAACAAAGTATTTTGAAAAAAACATCTGAACAGCTTAGCACAGCTAACGGTTCAAAACTAAAAATCAAATTCAAACTCTCATCTGCAGCCATCGAAAACCAAGGTTTCCAAGTTGAAACTTCTTTCTTATTAGTCAAGAATCTAAAAACTGAAGTGATCTTAGGAACACCGTTTATTAGATCACTTTTTCCTCTACAAATCACGGATGAAGGGATTACTACCCAACATCTTGGTCAAACAATCACTTTCAAATTTCTTAGGAAACCAATTGAAAGGAATCTAAATTTAATCCAATATAAACAAAATCAAATCAATTATCTAAAAGAGGAAATTTCTTTTAAAAATATTGATTCCAACTTTAGTCAACACCAAATTCAGAAAAGGATTCAATCTTTTCTTGAACAGATTCAAGGATCAATTTGTTCAGATCTTCCAAACGTTTTTTGGGAAAGGAAGAAACATATGGTGGATCTTCCCTACGAAAAGGATTTTAATGAAAAACAAATCCCCACAAAGGCTAGACCAATCCAAATGAGTCAAGAACTCGTTCAGTACTGTCAGCAGGAGATTAAAGATCTTCTTGCAAAAGGACTCATTAGGAAAAGTAAGAGTCCATGGTCCTGTTCAGTCTTCTATGTCAACAAACAAGCCGAGATCGAAAGAGGAACTCCTCGATTGGTCATTAATTACAAACCGCTGAATCAAGCACTCCAATGGATTCGGTATCCGATTCCGAACAAAAAATATCTTCTTAAAAAATTGTATTCAGCTAAAATCTTTTCAAAATTTGATATGAAATCTAGATTTTGGCAAATCCAAATCAAAGAAAATGATCGTTACAAGACGGCCTTCACTGTACCATTTGGGCAGTACAAATGGAACGTAATGCCTTTTAGTCTAAAGAATGCTCCTTCTGAATTTCAAAGGATCATGAACGAAATCTTCAATCCATACTCAAACTTTACCATCGTCTACATTCATGATGTTCTTGTTTTTCCTCAATCAATAGATCAACATTTTAAACACATTAATATTTTTCTTGGAATTATTAAAAGAAATGATCTTGTAGTCTCCAAGTCAAAGATTAACTTTTTCCAAACTAAAATTAGATTTCTTGGTCATAACATTTATCAAGGAACTATCAATCCTATTAATCGTGTAATTGAGTTTGCTGACAAGTTTCCTAATCAACTTATTGACAAAAATCAATTACAAAGATTTCTTGGTTGTTTAAATTATGTCGCTGCTTCTTTCCTCAGCTAAGTAATCTTATCAAACCTTTACATGATCGTCTGAAAAAGAGTCCTCCTCCTTGGTCAGACATTCATACAAACATTGTCAAACAGGTAAAATCTCAGGTAAAGGATCTTCCATGCCTCTATCTTCCTAATCCTCAATTATTTAAAATCGTCGAAACTAATGCCTCTGACATAGGTTATGGTGGCATTCTCAAATAGCGTGTCGCAGACAAAGCACATATCATTGCATATGCATCAAAACATTGGAATCCTACATAGCAGAATTATTCGACGGTCAAAAAAGAAATTTTAGCAATTGTTCTTTGCATATCAAAATTTCAATCTGATTTATTAAATCAAAAAAATTTAGTCTGTGTCGATTGCAAATCTGCAAAAGATATTTTACAAAAGGATGTTAAAAATCTTGCTTCAAAACAAAATTTTGCTAGATGGCAAGCAATCTTGAGTGTTTTTGATTTCGACATAGAATATATCAAAGGCACCTCAAACACATTACCTGATTATCTTACCCGTGAATATTTACAGGGAAAATAGCCCTATGCCGAGATCGATGAGATCTTCTTCCTCTAGGGGAAGAGGTACTGGTAATCCACCTCTAGCACAGCCAGCCAAATCATCATATCAACCGGGGTCTTCTACCATTCCATCTGAGTCATCAACCCAAGCTAAAGCTGAGTCATCGACTCAGAGAAAACAATCAAAAGAAGACTATGACATGCCAATCACAACCCTGTTAGCCCTGCAAGATCAAGGCCTAACCCATCTCCCAGATAAATCCTGGAGACAAATCTTCATTGAAGAATTTGTCGAAGGAAGCAACATTCAAACCATGATTCAAACCCTTAAAGGTAAAGCCATTGTAGTCAACCAACCAAAAAAGGATTTAATCACTCAAACTCAACCTATTTCCTCCAAACCTCATTACATTCTAAAAGAAAATTTTTGGCCTATAATTCAAATGGAACCAGAATTCTGGGATCCCAACCTAAGCAAAGTTCCTCAAAAAAATTTTCCAAATGATTTTCACTTTAAACCAGTCTCATCGAACAAAACTCGACAATTTTATGAATATATTCTTGTCGATACTAACTCGGTCTCTCTCAAGCATTACAGGGACCCAAAAGACGAATCTTACATAACCCATTCGACGATCCAGATTTTAAAGGTCATGACACCGACAAAATTTGGTATGAATCCAAACACCTTGAAAAAATTCTCAGCATTTTGACCCAATTGGGTTTAATTGCTGGGATTACATGCAAGCATGGAGTAACATGTTTTGGCTCCAGAACAAGTCCAACTAGCACTCCTGGCTTATTTACTTCAAACAGAATGTCCAATATAAGGTCCCTCACTGGTTCTTGCAATGGTGGAACTTCTTTGGTCCAATCCAGCATATTCTTCCAACAAATGTTATGGAAGAATTTCATTATTTTTTGAAGAAATTTGATGCAAGTGATGATTTATTTCCTGTCGATCTCCACTTCTTCTCCAAACTTTCTCTTGCCTAGATACTGTCCTAACAGTACAAATATCAGACTCGTGATGGTCTCCCCAATCTCCTCCCTACACTACAAAGACAAGCATATGCCACATGATGGGCTGGTTTCGACGCCTCCAGAGCATCTCCCGACAACATCAAACTATAGTTTCGACAAAACCCAAAATATCTCAAGACTGCTAATGAAGCTGATTGCCAATTTTTGAATCAAAAAGCAAAAATCCTGGCTGCTATTGCTGCCTCTTCCGACAAAGCCCATCTATTCATAAACATGGAAGATGTCCTCAGACTTTACAAGGACATGGACGTTGCTATTAGCAGAGAATTAGTCCCTAAAAAATCTGGTTCTCCCTACCCTTCAATCACCTTGTCTGAAGATTCTACAAACCAAAATGAAGATGACTGTTACGCAATCGACCTGAAGGATGATGAATAGTCAAAATGAATTCATTGTCGAACACTGTTCATCGTCGACCTGCCGAAATATTCATTGTCGAAACTAATCCTAGTCGAACCCTTTAGCAAGCTGCGGAAGACTACTGTTGAACACTGTTCACTGTAACAGTGCGACTGATTACTGTTTTATTGTTCATTATAGCGGAACACTGCAGCGTTATTGTTGTAATAGTAAAATTTTAGTCTTTAAATGGATGTCTGCCCATGATGTTAGGCATGCATAATTTTAGATCCCTTTAGAGAGGCTAGTGAGAGAAACTCTCCCCTTTCCCCTCTTCCAATCTTGTAATAATAATTAGTTTTCCCCCTTTTCCTCTTATACTTTAACTTCTATTTTATTTCTGTTTTATACTGAGCTTAGTCTCTGGTTTTAAATGCTTTAATTTAATTTCTTGCACTTTAATTTTCTGTCTTTTATTTTATGTTTTAATTATTTACATAGCATCTAAAGCAGTCTGTCTGCTCTCCTACTTTCTTTCATCCTGTCTCTTCCGCCTTTCCCGTGATCTTCACCCTGACTCTGGTATCAGATACTGATGGGGAATTAGGAATGTAAATTGTGAATTTAAGTTATTTATTATCTTATTAAACTAGACATTAATGTTATTATATCGATTAATCGTCATTCTGCTTTGAGAATTATCTCGCTCTTTATATATATATATATATATATATAATTACAAATTTTAAGAAAAAATTCATAATTCATTAATATTATTTCTATAAGCTTGAAGATTTATAATATCTTAATATATGTCATATGTGTCAATATTTGCTACCGAGTAAGCCCTCCTAAAAAATATGGAGCATAATTTCTATTGACATTTTCTAAAAAATCTCTTAAACTAACTTTTTCTAATAGAACTAACCATGTACCACTACATGTGCATCCAAAAAAAATTAATTAGAGGAAATATTGGTATGAGGCAAACTTCAGTGATGACGAAGTGGATGGCTTAGTACGAGCAGAGATAGAAGGAGTAAATGAAAATAGTGGTGTGTGAAAAGATAAAACTTAAAAGTCTAATAGTGGCGTGTGAAAAGATAAAACTTTAAATACTAGTATGTGAAAATAGTGGCTTGGGACGTCAGTCATGTGATTAGGCTTAAATGGGTTACGAGCTTACTAATTGAATGTTAGTCATGAAAACTATTTTTTTAAAAGATAAAAATATTAATAGGTCATATTCAAATCATGTCCTAGACGTGTCCAAGCATGTCTAAGACATGTCCAATATAAAAATAATAATCTTTTTAATCGAACACGCAAGACACATGTGTCGTGCGAGTGTCCCTATGTGTATGACATAGACATGTGTTTGACACGTGGACAGGCCTAAAAACGGCGTGTCCATACTTCATAGTATACACCTGATAATGTAATTAATGGCTTTTGGCCCCTCCATGAGAATTGGTCTAGATCCATCCTTATCGAGGGGGACAGCAGCTCGGCTTTGGGTTCGATGGTGACAGCATAGGAAGGCAACTATGAGTTCGGTGGTGGTTCCCTGGTGTTGTGTGTGGCAACTGTTGATGGGGCTGTCGTTTCTAGGTTGTCGGTGTGCATGGTGGAGGCTGGTGGGGTACTTTCATGGTGATTGGTTCGATTTTCGAGGTATAAGGGTTGGGTTCTAAGAGTTGTTCTGGTTGATGGGTTTATTCATGGTGGAGTTCAAACCTTGGATGTGTTGTGTCTTGTTGACTCTGGTTATTGCAACTTAGTAGTTGTTGAATGGATTTAGATCTTCTCATGTCATTTTTTTTCTTATGTGATAAAGTGGAGACGAGAGATAGATTCAAAGGTTATAAAAAAAAAATTCACAAACTATGAATGGGTCTTATTAATAAATACATTTATGCCTATCTCTCTCTTTCACCTGACCACATAAAAGAAAAATGACATGAGAGAATTCAAACTCGTGGCTAGATTGAGATATTTTTGTAATGAGGTGGAATGGTTTTGTTTGGGTTGAAATCCTGAGATGATTCTAAGTTGTGCTTCGAATTTGAGAACAAGTAGTTCATGCTAAAGTTCAAGTTACAAAGGGTGTTTGTGTTTTGATATGACTTAGAGCGTGTTTGAGAAGGATTATTTCCTTCCCCAACAACTTTTTTTCCGAAAAAAAAATTTGTTGTAACAGTAACTTAACATGTTTAGTAAATTCAATTTCAATTTTTGCATCAAATTCAATGCATTCTAAAAGCTTTTTTTCATAATACTGAAATTTTAACTTATGATTCTAGATTATTCCTTACACTTTGATATGTAAATATCATTTTGTCCTCAATCAAATAACTTTGCTTATCATTCTATACCTATTTTGATAATTTAATGCATAAAAGTAATTCTTTTTTATATCATCTAAACGAAACAAGCTAGCTTAAAATCACTTTTCAGCTAACATATTCAAACATAAAACTGATTTTATTATAATCGATTATAACAAAAAAAATTTATACAATAATCGATTATTAAAATAATCAAATTTTTACAATTATCTCAAACACGCACTTAGTTTATACAGTATTTGTAAGTTATGTGTTTGAGGAATTGGAAATATGATGAGGTTGAGTTGACTTTACTAAAACATCTACGAATTCCAGCATATGAACAAACAACAAACCAAAAACATAGAGGGAGGGGATGAGATATTTTACCTCTAATTAAGTAAGCTAAAACCAGGAAAAATATATGAACACCCTCTTTTCTTCTCCCTTCTCCAACTGTCCCAGCAAACTCAACTCTCTCCACCTCCTTCTTTACTTGATCTAGCCTCTTCAATCTCAATCTTTCCTCTTATGTTATCTCACTCAAAGCTCTCAATCCTCCTCTTCTCATTTGTGTTCTATGCCTCCCCTGTGTGTTTGGGAGTTTGATTAGGAAGGAAGGAGAAGGATTAGGATAAGCTTTCCCTTTGTTTGGAAGGTTTAGGACTTGCTTTTCATGACAATATTTTCTTTCTCATCTTTTTCTCATTTCTTTTTTCCTTATTTCTCTTTTTCTTTCTTTCTTTTTTCTTTGCTCATTCTTTCAATTTTCTTTGCTAACACTTGGTAAACAAGAACCACTTTCTTTGCATTAGGTTATCATTGTTCCTCAAATACAAATTTTGATGGGGTATGAGAAAGAACTCATTTCATGCTCAATAGGCTTGACAAGGAATAAGAAATGTTTGGATAGCTAAAAGAACATAATCCTCTTAGGAATATGATAGGAACTAGAATTTATTATTGATAATCACATATTTGACACATTAATAAACTTTCATTCTTAGTCATTTATACTCTCTATGTACTTAATTGATTGAGTTTTATTATGTTTTGTAAGTTTAGATTCAAATTGGACTTAATTGAATTTTTCAGCATGATTCATATCTTACACTGTTTCTGTATTTAGGTCATATCTTAGGCTGTAGGTAGTCTTTGGAGGTGATTCTAGTGGCATTTGAAAAATAAGAAAAAGTTCTACAACTTTCAAGAATACCTCAAAGGCCCAATCACACGAGTAGATAACTCAAATTGAGGTTGAAGCAAGAACTAGAGTGCTGTTCCTGACAGCTTGACCTATGTGCACTGTTCATTCTATATTTCGGGCTAGAGGTTGTCAAATGGGCTGAAATGTTGATGCTGAATAATTGAGACCTATATCTACAACTTTCATATTGAACACTTTTCAAGAATCGGAGGTCTAGTAGGTGATATTGGGCTTGAAAGTCAGAATAGAGGTGCTGGAACTAGGCTTGAACACTCTGAAGTAATCGGCCCATATCTTGGGCTATAGGTATCCAAATAAGGTGATTCTGGTGTCCATTTTGAAGCCAAGATCAAGCCCTACAACTTTGATGAAGATCACATTTGCTCATTCTGACGCATTCAATGACTTCAGAGCTAAATGATTTCGGAGACAAGGAATCTCCATAATTTTCCACTCACCAAAAGTCATTTGGCATTTTCCACTCATTTTCCACTCATCCACTCACTAATGACTCAGCCCCCTTGTCATTTTGTATTTATAATCCTCTATAAAAGGGGACCTTAGCAGATCATTGAGGATGTTAGGTGTTAGTTATCAAAATGATGCCATTTTATTACTAGATTTTCTTGTAGTAATTTTCCTTTGTTCTAAACTAAAGTCATGTTCTTCTTCTTCTTCTCTCTTTCTTTCTTCTTATTTATGAGTAATTAAGTTTCATTTTACTTGCGTGAAAGGGTAAAGCTCTTGGTAATAAAATAAGGTTAAATTTATTCTTCTCTTGTGCTTAAATGATTTATATTTTCTAGTAATCATTATACGTGTTATATTTTATTTCTTATAATTTAGAAACCATCTTCGTAAAGAGGAGTTCTTGATTTATTGTAGACAAAATATTGACACCATAAATGCTTTAACTCATTTATAAGTGGTGGTAATATTTTTTGGAAACATAATATAATTACGTATATTATTTTAAATGGACTTTTAACGTTGTATTTTTCGATTGGAACCTCCATGTTGCGAGGATTCTAATTGAGTTATAAAAGGAATTAATCTTACATTTACTTTATTTACCAAGAATGAATCTTTTTACCCAAATAAATAATTTTAATCGTAGTAACAAAATATTTACTTCATCTTAATCTTTAACAATTCCTTGTGGATCGACCTCGGACACACCAAAATATTCAAATGAAGCATATTTTCAAAGTTGGGAACGTTTTAAAGATTTGTTGAATTCTTGCCCACATCATGGTTTTGAAAAATGGCGCACTATAAGCTTCTTTTATGAAGGGTTAACACCCGAAACCAAACAATTTGTGGAAACAATGTGCAATGGTGAATTTCTTGATAAAGAACCTAAAGAAACTTTAGACTATTTAGACCATTTGGCTGAAAATTCTCAATCTTGGCATGGTACTAATTCTTCTGAAAATTCAAGTAGAGTTAACCTTGCAAATGCTAGTAAAGGAAAATATCATCTTAGTCAAGAAGAATATCTAAATGCAAGGTTTGCTAGTTTGACTAGAAAGATTGAAGCTATGGAATCAGGGAAAGTAAAAGAAATCAAACATGTGCAAAATGAAGAAATTTGTGGCATTTGTAATGAATTAGGACACTCAACAAATGAATGTCCAAAACTTCCTGTTTTTAAAGAAGTTGTGCATGAGCAAGTAAATGCAATGAACAATTTTAAAAAGCCATTCATTTCTTCTTTTTCAGATACATACAATCCGGGATAGAGAAATCACCCGAACTTCAATTGGAGGAATAGCAACCAACCACAATTCATGCAACCACCACCTCCTCAGGCACAGCAAGATTCTCAAAATCCTCAATGATATGCACCCTATGTCCCACCATATAGGAAAAATCTTGAAGGAACATTGCATGCATTCATGGAAAAATAAGAGGCCATCAATAACCAAAACATTCAAGCCATGATTAACATAAAAGACACTCTTACTAAACTTTCTTCTGCACTTGCCATTCATGAGAAAGGAAAGTTTCTCTCTCAACCTCAACCAAATCCCAAGGGTCAGTTTAGCTTAAATGAAGGTAGTTCAGAAAGTCAAAAAATAGATCAAGTCAACTCAGTAATAACTCTTGGGAGTGGAAAGGTTGTTGAAAAACAAATTCCTAAACTTTTTGAGAAAGATGATGAGTCAATTCCCAAAGATGAGGAAGGAGTTGATAAGCCACCTAGCCAAAAGGAGATCAAACCTTCGTCTTCACCCTCATTTCCTCAAGCATTAAACAATTCAAGTAAAGTGAATCATAACAGTGACATTTTTGAAATCTTTAAACACGTGAAGGTCAATATTCCTCTGTTAGATGCTATCAAGCAGATTCCTTGTTATGCCAAATTTTTGAAAGACTTGTGCACTGTTAAAAGGAAACATAATGTGAAAAAGAATGCATTTTTGATGGAACAGGTAAGCTCCATTATTCAAAATAATAATGAGTTGAAATATAAAGACCCTGGTTGTCCTACAATTTCATGCATTATTGGTGAACATAAAATTGAACGAGCTTTACTTGATCTTGGTGCTAGTGTTAATTTGCTTCCATATTCAGTTTATCAGCAACTCAACCTTGGTGAGTTAAAACCAACTTCTGTAACTCTTCTACTTGCTGATAGATCAATTAAAATTTCAAAAGGAATAGTAGAATATGTGTTGGTACAAGTTGATAAATTCATATATCCTGTGGATTTATTGTCTTGGAAACTGAACCTATGGTTGATAGTTCTAAGTCAGTTTCTGTTATTTTGAGTCGCCCATTTTTAGCAACATCTAATGCTTTGATAAATTGCAGAAATGGAGTGATGAAGCTAACTTTTGGAAATATGACACTAGAGCTTAATATTTTCAACATGTGCAAGTAACCACATGAAGTTTATGATGAAAAGGAAGAGATTGAAGGGATTGAAGCCATTATAGATGATCATCTTCAAATCAGGAGTTCTTCTGACCCATTAGAAATCTGTTTAATTAATTCATTTGATTCAAATACACAATTAGATGATGATGTTTCGAAATATGCTTTTTTGCTTGACTGCATACGAAATGGAATACAAAGGAAGGAAGCCAAGATTCGAAGAGCTAAAATCCATGAATGATGATACCCATGAAGAAGTACCCACACTGGAACTAAAGCCATTACCTGATGGGTTGAAGTACACATTTTTGAGAGAAGAACAAAGCTCTCCAGTGGTAATTTCCTCATCCCTGATCAAAGAACAAGAAGATAGGTTGATAGAAGTACTTAAAAGGCATAAAAATGTAATTGGATAGACATTAAAGGATATAAAATGCATTAATCCATTAATTTGTACACATAGAATACATTTAGAGGATAATGCTAAAACATCTCAACAACTTCAAAGAAGATTAAATCCACACATGAAAGAGGTAGTTAGAGCTGAAGTTCTTAAATTATTTGATGTTGAAATTATCTATCCTATCTCTGATAGCCAGTGGGTAAGCCCTACACAAGTTGTGCATAAGAAATCTGGAATAACAGTGGTTGAAAATGAAAAAGGAGAATTAATACCTACTCGAGTCTCATCTAATTGGCGTATGTGTATTAATTTCAGATAATTGAATGCAACCACTAGGAAAGACCATTTTCCATTGTCATTTCTTGATCAGATTCTGGAAAGAGTAGCAGAATCTTGATGGTTATTCAAGGTATAATCAAATACCAATTGCATTGGAGGATTAAGAAAAGACCACTTTTACTTGTCCCTTTGGCACTTTGCATATAGAAGAATGCCTTTTGATCTTTGTAATGCTCCGACAACTTTTCAAATATGCATGCTAAGTATTTTCAGTGACATGATTGAGCATTATTTAGAGGTTTTCATGAATGATCTGACAGTTTTTGAAAATTCTTTTGAAAATTGTCTTGATAATTTGGAAAAAGTTCTTAAAAGATGCGAAGAAAAAGGATTTGTGTTAAATTAGGAAAAATGTCATTACATGGTTACCTCAGGAATAGTGTTAGGTCATGTGATATCTTCTAAAGGAATTGAAGTTGATAAGGCCAAAATTGAATTAATTACTCATTTGTCTTTCTCAAAAACAGTCAGAGAAGTTCGTTTCTTTTTAGGACATGCAGGATTTTACAGAAGATTCGTAAAAGACTTTAGTGTCATATCTAGACCTTTATGTAATCTTCTAATATAAGATACACCATTTGATTGGACTCAAGATTGTCAGAAATCTTTTGAAAAATTAATCGGTCTTTTGACTTCTGCTCTTATCATGCAATTTCCTGACTGATCTTTGTCTTTTGAGTTGATGTGTGATGCTAGTGATTTTGTTGTTGCCGCTGTTTTAGGCCAAAGAAAGGAAGGTAAGCCTCATGTAATTTATTACGCAAGTTGAACTTTGAATAGTGCACAAATGAATTACAGCACTACTGAAAAAGAACTACTTGCAGTAATTTTTGCATTTGACAAATTTCGAGCTTATTTAATTGGTTCGTCCACTGTTGTTTTCACTGATCATGCTGCTGTTAGATATTTAATGTCTAAACAGGATGCCAAACCTAGGTTGATACGGTAGATCTTGTTGCTTCAAGAATTTAACATCACAATAAAAGACAAGAAAAGAGCCAAAAATGTTGTTACAGATCATTTGTTAAGGCTGACAACAGGCTCATCTTTTGATAGCACACCTATCAATGATTCTTTTCCCGATGAATTTTTATTTTCTGTCAATTCTATGCCTTGATTTGCTAACATTGTCAATTTTCTTGTAACGAGTAAGATGCCACCTCAGTGGACACACCAAGATAGAAAAAAAATTTTGATTGAGGTGAAAATTTTCTTTTGGGATGACCCATATTTGTTCAAATATTGTCCTGATCAAATTTTTTGGAGATGTGTACCTGACAATGAGATAAGTAGTGTCATTAAATTTTGTCATTCAGAAGCATGTGAAGGTCATTTTTCTTCAAAGAAAACAGCTGCGAAAATCTTACAGTGTGGATTTTATTGGCCTACTTTATTCAAGGACAGTTATACTTTTTGCAAAAGTTGTGAAAATTATCAAAAATTGGGGTCCATTTCTAAAAGAAATATGATGCCTTTGAACCCTATTCTTGTGATTGACATTTTTGATTGTTGGGGAATTGATTTCATGGGTTCATTTCCATCATCTTTTGAATTTGTGTACATTTTGATTGCAGTTGATTATGTCTCAAAATGGATTGAGGCAATTACATGTCGGCACAATGATCATAAAACTGTTCTAAAATTTTTAAAAGAAAATATTTTGAGTCGATTTGGAATTCCTCGAGCTATCATCAGTGATGGGGGAACACATTTTTGCAATAAATCATTTGAATCCTTAATGAAGAAATATTGCATTACCCACAAAATTGCAACCCCTTATCATCCTCAGACAAGTGGACAAGTTGAATTAGTAAATAGGGAGATTAACCAAATTTTGAAAAAAAACAATTAACCTAAATCGTAAAGATTGGTCTTTAAGACTAAACGATGCACTTTGGGCTTACCGTACTGCTTTTAAAACATCTTTAGGCATGTCTCTCTATCGGTTAGTTTATGGAAAACATTGTCATTTACCTGTAGAATTGGAGCATAAAGCATTCTGGGCCATTAAAACTTTCAACTTAAGTCTTGATGATGCTTCCAAGTTACGCAAATTGCAATTGAATGAACTTGAGGAATTAAGAAATGATGCATATGAAAACTCAAAGATTTATAAAGTTAGAACAAAAACTTTTCATGACAAATCAATTTTGAGAAAAACTTTTGACATTGGTCAAAAAATTCTGCTTTATAATTCTCGTCTTCACCTATTCCCTAAAAAATTGAGATCTAGGTGGATTGGTCCTTATATTGTCAAACATGTGTATTCTTATGGGGCCATAGATATTGAGAATCCTAGGAATGATATTGTATATAAGGTCAATGGACAAAAACTCAAACCATTTCTGGAACATCAAGTTATTGAAGTAGAATCCATTTCTCTTTCTAATTCTTGTTATGAGTAGAATTTATTTTAATGTTGTTTCTTTCTTTTTACAGTTCTTTGTGTTCCCAGTTAAATAGCGGATAACGGTACTCCGTGACTCTCAAGTCGATTTGTTTTTCAGTTTCCCATAATAACTGATTTCTTCTCTTTTAAAATGGATGTCATTCTCTCAAATCTAAGAAAACATTTTCCTTTTCTCCTCTAAATGCTCTAACAAAAGTCTATGAAGTTAGGTATGAAAGACTGAGACTGTTAATGTATAAGGGCATCCCAGAAGATATACGCTGGATAATCGAAGCAAAAGTTCGTTTAGCTGGTGAATCTTCAGATTCATTTGTCTCATACATGCTTGGTCTCAGTAAAATTTCATTTTCAAAAAGGAGAAGAGTAAAAAGAATAAAAGTTTGTTACAAGTGTGCACGATGGAATTGCAACACGTGATCTCATTCTTTGGGAATGGTTTCTGCAAACAGAGAAGATAAAATAGTCTTCATCAAGAATGGACTGAGTAAAGAGTCATTAGATAATATCTTATTGACTCTTGAGACGCATTCTTATGGAGTTGTGCAGTGTGAACTTCTTAATTTGTGGAATCTCTTCACGGACGAACAAGAACGTTATAGTCTTAGGAATCTGACTCAAAAAGATCCTGTTTGCCAATTTATAAGAAAATTAGATGGGAAGCGTATCCTCGACTCATAGAAGGCATTTAAGCCATTTCTGAACGTGAAACCAGATGAAGATGTGAGCCATAATCACAACATGTATATATTATCTTGTACATATTCAAAAAAAAAAGAAAAAAAAAGAAAAAAATAAAAATAAATAAGAAATAAATAAAAAAGAATAAAACAAGGGTGAAACTTCGGTTGTACTTAGTCTTTAAATAGATTAGGAGCCCCTGCCAGTGGCAGCTCCGTCATTGACTCAGGTGGACCTTCGCACGCCGGTCGGTAAATAAGGTTCGTGTGCCATGCTCTGTAGAGAGCCGCGCAAGCATTCCCAGGTTTTAACCAAAGGCTCTACTTGCTGATGGACAGAAAAAAGCGTCTCGTGTTTGCATTCTCGTGTGACAATGCCTCTGAGCTGGATCCTATGATTTAATGTCATGGGCTCTTCAGCGACCTCTCACTGGCTGTGGTCGTTGGTGGTGGCTGTCAAATTTACGCACTTTAATTAGTGGCGTCGTAACTCAATCCAAAATATCCCACAAGCGAGAGGGAGAAGAATGCCCAGATTGACTGAGCCGTCTTGATATTACTGCACTCATAACGCGCAGTATAAAGATCTGCCATGATACCTATACATAAAAGTATGTAATCATTTGTTATTATTATTTTATCTTTGTATGATTTTGTTGAATTTTGATTTTGGACAAACGATCCTTTGGATGGGATCCTTCGAGGGTTTCTAGACTTCTTTACCCTGATAGTTTTCTTGAAGTCAAAAACAAAAAACAAAAAAAAATAAATTTATTATTATTATTATTTTTAAAATTTCAAACTTTTCTGACACCAGCCAACCTACCTGTGTAGGAGCTATTATTACTTTTTCTATTATTTTTCCTATTTAAACACTCCATTTTCTTCACTTTCCTGCCACTCATAATCATTCAAAGAGAGTGTGAGTGTAGAAATGGAGGGAGCTTCTTCTTCTGTTCGTTGATTTGTCAGTATCTGTGTATTTTGTGGGACAAGTTATGAGAAGAGTTTAGAGTTTGTAAATGCAGCAAGCATTGTTGGTAGAACACTTGCTGCGAGAAACATTCGTGTAGTATATGGGGGAGGTTGCCTTGAGTTAATGAAGACTGTATCACTTTCTGCATTTGTAAGAGGTGGTCAAGTTTTAGGTGTCATTCCTGAACCTTTAACTCGAAGGAACATCGTTGGAAAGACAATTGGACTGAAAATTCAAGTATCCTCTATGCATGGATGAATGAAGGCAATGCTTGAAAACTCTGATGCATTCATTGCCTTACTTAGTGATTTTGGTACTTTGGAAGAAGTCTTTCAAATTGTCTCTTGGGCCCAATTGAACATCTACCATAAACTCATAGGTTTGTTAAATGTTAATAATTTCTTTGATAATTTGTTATCTTTTGTTGACCATGCTGTGGAACAGAAATTTGTCACACCTTCAGCAAGACGACTCCTTATCTCTGCTTCCACTGTTGATGAGTTGATTGATAAATTAGAAGTTTTTGTTTATGAACCTGATCCAATAACAGCTCAGATAGATTGGTCCGAAAGAAGTGGTGAGGGAAGCAAAATGAAAAGAAAGCTAGCCAAGACACTCCAACTATTTAAATAATTACAAGCTTTAGTTTTATTTATCGTACTTTGTTTCTGTTTAAATTTGTGTGAGATTTTTCTTTTCAGTAATTGCAGCAACAGGTAATATATTCTATCATTTACCTATCTATATTTTGACATTGATGACAATGTTGTGATCTTGTTGGGAGGAAGGATGGTTGTGAAAAGAAAAAAAAACTATAAAAAATCAAAAAAAATTAGGAAGTGTGTTTGTTAATATGTTTATTGTGTTTATATTAGGAAGAAAAAAAAAACTAAAAAAAATAAAAAAAAAAATAGGAGTGTGTTTGTTAATATGTTTGTTGTGTTTGTCATCAATTTATTAACAACAAAAGTAATTAGGGATGACAGAGTAAGGAATAAATTATTTACTCTTGAGACGCATCAAAAAAAAATTGATGGCAGAGTAAGGAGTAATTGGTAGACAACTAGTTTGTGTGGAAGTAGCAATTCAAATTTAGGAAAATTTGCATGATTGAGTAAATTGTCTTCTTTCTTAAAATTCACATGCTTGGTTATGAATGTTGAATTGGTGGACTGAGAATGATAGAATTATGCCTTGTGAGATTTTGAGCCTATTGATGAATGGATTGAACATTTGTATCATTCTCTTCTTTCTTGTGTGAATTTCACTCATGGAATTGTTATTCTAGAACTTGCTTTGATTCTTTTTGAGACTACATTTTCATATGCATACATAAATATGATTGAGACATTTTTCTTGAAATAGCTACTTTAATCAAATAGCCAGCCTTGTTTAGCAACATATTGTCTCAATATGATATCAAACACTCTTATGACTTCTTGAAAATTCTCTGATTCCTGCCAACGTAAAGCATTGGAAATGGCCAATGGCCTATTTCCCTTTGCTTAACCCCTTTGAGCTTATTTGACCATTCTTTGTTTTGAACTCATTATGTGCCTTAAATGAAAAACTATGTTCTTATATGACCTTAGGGAATAAGAGAACATTAGCTTTATCATTTGATGAGTTCTTGAACAAGTGAGGGGGTGTGTGTGCAGAATAGTTAAAAAATGTATATATGATGTTCTTTTTGTAAAAAAATCAAAAAAAATTAAATCAAATCAAAAAAATTGAAAATCAAAAAAAAAAGTAAGGTAATAAAGGAAAGGAAAAGAATATGTAAGGAGAATTTGTATTATGTGGAGTTGGGATGAACTTTCATGCTTGATAATTGAACTCAGCTCTCATGTTCTTTTATTCTCTAGTATTTAACTTGTCATATCCATATTACCTCCTCCTTTACCTTGAACCCATTACAACCTTGAATAAAGTCCTCATGATTTGTGTGTGCATGTGTTCTGAGTAGTGGAGAAGTAGAAGATAAGCAAGCTTATGGTAGTGTAATTTTCATGGGTTGAATTGAGTGAAATACCTACCTTTTAAACACTTGAGGGATTGAGTGAATCTTGTGAAAATCTATCATTCTTGACTCATGTTTTTCAATTGAAATATCCTTACTTGTTGATTTGAGATGTGAAGATATATTACCTCATGAATGTTTTGATTACTTGAATGATTGATTGCTCTTCATTTTTAAATATTATTAGAAATTGAGTCTTTTAGAGTGTTTAGCTTTTGAGTCTGTTTCGTTTTTTTTGTGAGTGGACTTATGTATTTTGCTCAGGAGTGCAAAAAGCTAAGTGTGAGGAAATTTGATGATCACATATTTGATACATTAATAAACTTTCATTCTTAGTCATTTACACTCTCTATGTACTTAATTGATTGAGTTTTATTATGTTTTGTAAGTTTGGACTCAAATTGGACTTAATTGAATTTTTCAGCATGATTCATATCTTACATTGTTTCTGTATTTGGGCCATATCTTGGGCTGTAGGTGGTCTTTGGAGGTGATTCTAGTGGCATTTGAAAGATAAGAGAAAGTTCTACAACTTTCAAGAATACCTCAAAGGCTCAATCACACGAGTAGATAACTCAAATTGAGGTTGAAGCAAGAACTAGAGTGTTGTTCCTGACAGCTTGACCTATGTGCACTGTTCATTCCATATTTCGGGCTAGAGGTTGTCAAATGGGCTGAAATTTTGATGCTGAATAATTAAGACCTATATCTACAACTTTCATATTGAACACTTTTCAAGAATCGGAGGTCTAATAGGTGATATTGGGCTTGAAAGTCAGAATAGAGGTGCTGGAACTGGGCTTGAACACTCTGAAGTAATCGGCCCATATCTTGGGCTATAGGTATCTAAATGAGGTGATTCTGGTGTCCATTTTGAAGCCAAGATCAAGCCCTACAACTTTGATGAAGATCACATTTGCTCATTCTGACGCATTCAATGACTTCGGAGCTAAATGATTTCGGAAACAATGAATCTCCATAATTTTCCACTCACCAAAAGTCATTTGGCATTTTCCACTCATTTTCCACTCATCCACTCACTAATGACTCAGCCCCCTTGTCATTTTGTATTTCTAATCCTCTATAAAAAGGAGCTTTAGCAGATCATTGAGGGTGTTAGGTGTTAGTTACCAAAATGATGTCATTTTGTTACTAAGTTTTCTTGTAGTAATTTTCCTTTGTTCTAAATTAAAGTCATGTTCTTCTTCTTCTTCTTCTCTCTTTCTTTCTTCTTATCTATGAGTAACTAAGTTTCATTTTACTTGGGTGAAAGGGTGAAGCTCTTGGTAATAAAATAATGTTAGATTTATTCTTCTCTTGTGCTTAAATGATTTATATTTTCTAGTAACCATTATACGTGTTATATTTTGTTTCTTATAATTTAGAAACCATCTTTGTAAAGAGGAGTTCTTGATTTATTGTAGACAAAATATTGGCACAATAAATGCTTTAACCCATTTATAAGTGGTGGTAATATTTTTTAGAAACATAATATAATTACGTATATTATTTTAAATAGACTTTTAACGTATTTTTCGAGTGAAACCTCCATGTTGCGAGGATTCTAATTGAGTTATAAAAGGAATTAATCTTACCTTTACTTTATTTACCAAGAGTGAATCTTTTTACCCAAATAAATAATTTTAATCGTAGTAACAAAATATTTACCTCATCTTAATCTTCAATAATTTCTTGTAGATCGACCTCGGACTCACCGAGAAATTTATTACTTGAGACAACCTGCACTTGGGTTTGCAAATGCAACAATTAGAAAGTGTGCATCAACTATACAAAGTATAGAGAAAACTTAGAGGCAGAGCTCTGATTTACAATAGAAAATTGCAGAAATGAATATAGAGACTGGGAAAGGAAAATATCAGAGAAGAGAACTTCTCTGCCCTGTGGCACCAGCCACCCCCGAAATTACCCAAATGATTACCCACCCCCTACCCTTCGTTCCTCTCATATTCTCAATGATTCCAGCACCCCTTTCTCCATTCTCGTGTCCAGTTTGTTAGTCTGGTATAACAGACTCCTCCCTTCCATTTCCCATGTCATTTCCCAACCTACCCTTATTCCTCTTCCCTCTTCTGTGGTAAACCTTAATTGGAGGCCCATGATGAGCCCATTTGATGAGGACCTTAGTGTCCCCATTTAATAGCTTCTACAAAGCCAAAACCGCTTCAGGTTCAACCTATAACTCCCAATCTTCTGTTAAAAAAGGTGGGAGTGTTTGGCTGGTTTGACTTGCTGGAAGAGCACGCTTGAGTTGTGAAATGCGAAAAACAGGATGCAATCGCGAGGTTTCAGGAAATTGCAGCCTATAAGCCACATCGCCAATTCTGTCCACTATCTGAAATGGCCCATAGAACCTTGGACTAAGTTTTTCATCAACCCTCTTTGCCAAGGACTTCAATCAATAGGGTTGGGCCTTCAAATACACCATGTCACCAACTTGAAACTCAACTTCCCTTTTGCCCTTATCTGCTTGTTCCTTCATTCACAGCTGAGCTTTCAACAAGTTCTATTTCAGCTCCTCCAAAATGCTATCCCGTAACATCAGCAGCTGATCAACCTCTGCAACAAGTGTGTTGTCCCTATGATATGGGATAATAGAAGGAGGATCACGGTCATATAATGCTTTAAAGGGAATCATCTTAATAAAAGCATTATAAGAAGAATTAAACCAGAACTCCCCCGATGGCAACCATTTCACGCACTGACAAGGATGGTCATTGATAAAGCACCTTAAATAAGCTTCAATTGTTCGGTTTGTTACCTCTGTTTGACCATCGGTTTGAGGATGGTAGGCCAAACTAAACTTCAATTTGGTGCTGGACAACCTGAATAATTCTTGCCAAAATGTGCTAATGAAAACTTGTCCACTGATATAGAACTAAGAAAACCGTGCAATCGGATGATCTCTTTCACAAAAACAGCAGCCACATCCCTAGAAGTGTAGGGATGGAGTAGAGGGATGAAATGAGTATACTTGCTCAACCTGTCCATGACTACCATGATTGTATCAACTCCCTTAGCCTTTGGCAGTCCACTAATAAAGTCCATAGAGACATCTTCTCAAACATGGTTTGGAATGGGCAAAGGTTGGAGTAAACCAACCAGCTTAAGAGCCTGAAATTTGTTCTGCTGACAAACCCCACATGTAACCATAAATTGTTCCACATCACGCTTCATTCCATTCCAGTAAAAAGCCATGGCTAGTCGCTTGTAAGTCCTGGCTACCCCTAAATGACCACCCCAAGGTGATGCATGGAACTCAGCTAGTAAAAGTGGAATTCGAGCAAACTTACTAGGCAAAACCAGCCTCTGTTTGAACCAGAGACAACCTTTAGAAACTGAATAATACGAGTGAGAACTCGGATTCTGCACTACCTCCTACAAAATCAACCTTAAGTGCACATCCTCGAGGACTTTCGCAGCTAATTCTGCCAAATCTGAATTTGTGACCATTGAAATAGCATGATAATCCATTACCAGAGACAACGTATCAGCCGCTTTATTCTCTAAACCTGGCTTGTAATGAATTTCAAAATCGAAGCCAAGCAATTTTGCCACCCATTTCAATTGCTCTCCCGCCAAGACTCTTTGCTCCAATAGAAATTTCAGGCTTCGTTGGTCAGTCCTAATTATAAAGTGATGGCCAAGCAAGTATTGCCACCACTTTTGGACAGCAAACACTATCGCCATTAGCTCTCGCTCATACACCGACTTCGCCTTATTCCTCTCCGAAAGGGCTTGGCTTATGAATGCCAAAGGCCCGCCTTGCTGCATAAGTACAGCTCCAATACCATATCCAGATGCGTCTGTCTCAACCACAAATGGTAACTCAAAATTTGGCATAGCTAATGTGGGGAGACCCTCCATTGCAATCTTAAGCTGCTCAAAAGCCCCTTATGCCTCCTCTAACTACTTAAAACTATTCTTCTTCAAGAGTTGGGTTAAAGGTTTAGCTATAATCCCATAATTTCGCACAAAACGGCGATAGTAACCAGTCAAACCCAAAAATCCCCTCAAACTTTTGATATCTTTAGGGACAGGCCAATTTCCCATAACCTCCATCTTTGCGGGATCTGCCATAATACCAACAACTGAAATGATATGCCCGAGATATTCCAACTGCTGCACTCCAAAACTACATTTCTTATAATTGACCTATAACTCATGAGTTCACAGCAATTGAAAAACCATCCGCAAATGGTCAATATGAGAGGAGGAATAAAGGCTGTACACCAGGATATCATCGAAAAATACTAATACAAATTTTCACAAATGTGGTCTAAAGATATGATTCATAAGCGCCTGAAATGTTGAGAGGGCATTCGTAAGCCCAAAAGGCATTACCAAATATTCGTAGTGTCCTTCATGAGTCCAGAAGGTTGTTTTGTGGATGCCCTCCTCCTTCATGCAGATTTGGTGATAACCAGACTTCAGATCCAGTTTAGAAAAAATAGCAGCCCCGCCCAATTCATCTAATAACTCCTCTATAACCGGAATGGGAAATTTATTTGGGATGGTGATGCTGTTGAGAACTCTATAATCAACACAGAAACGCCAGCTGCCATCTTTTTTCTTGACCAAAATTAGTGGGCTCGAATACGGACTGGTGTTGGGTCGAATCAAACCTGTAGATAACATGTCTTTCACAAATTTATCTATCTCTTCCCTATGACTGTGAGGGTGTCTATAAGGTCGAATGTTGGGAATTTGTGCTTCCTCTCTCAATACAATTGCATGATCACACTCTCTCTTTAGGGGTAAAGTTGTAGTCTCTTTGAACAAGTTTCCATAGTCCCATAAGAGCTTCTTTAAGCTTTCTGGAATAGTGATGGGTTCTGTTGCACAAACCATGTTCATCATCCCAAATTCCACGTAATATGCTTCAGCTTCATTCCTCATTTCCTTCATGACAGCCTTCAATGATGCCACTGTTCGAGACAAGGTCGGGTCCCCCTTTATTTCTATCATTCGCCTATCCTTCTGCACTTCAAGTAGATGCTGTCTTAAATCAGCACTGAATTTACCCAAGCTTTTGAGCCACTCATGCCCCAAAATCACGTCCACTCCCACCAATTCAAATAAGAAAAAATCCTAGACCACCATCAAATTTGGCAGCTGCAATTCCACCTCCTTGCACACCCCTTGACTTCCCAAACGTTGGCCGCTGCCTACCTCTACAAAATACCCCTTAGTGGTTTCTGTTAGGATCTTCAGTTCCTTCACCAAACCCGAAGACAAAAAATTGTGGGATGCTCCCAAGTCTACCATTACAATGACTTTTCTTCCATTAATAGTTCCCCACAACTTCTGTGAATTCTTTGAAGTCATTCTTGCTATGCTACTGACATTCAACTACAGGTTCACCTCTTATTCCGCTTCTTCCACCACCTTCTGTCTGTCGTGATCTTCTTCCTCTACTTCCCCAAGTAAAATCACATGTAGCTACTTGTTGCGGCATACATGGCCTGGAAAGTACCGCTCATCACATCAGAAACAAAGACCCCTCCTTTGCTTGTCATTTTCCTCTTCTTCAGTCAACCTCTTAAACCCCGTTCCTCTTCTATTAACGTTGGTGGTACTGTCCTGGTGTGATGGGTTTCCCCTAACGTGGGTCGTGTCTGACCTCCCACCACTATTTCAAGACAACCCCCTTTGTTCCTCCCAAGGGTTGGGTCCAACATGCATCTCTCAACCTCCCTAGCTATCATGGGCTCCAGCCCATCTTCCCATCAAAGCGGGTCCGTTGAAATGAGGGTCACTTCCCTTGACTGAATTTCCAAACGTACGACCCAACACTCTGTTTCTATCTTCCACCTTTTGTGCAAGGGTCATCAACGCGTGCAAGTCTCCCGGGCTCATCATCCTCACTTCCGCCCTAACTTCATCCTTCAATCCGTTCATAAACGCCCCCTTCATGAAGCCTTCGTCTGCGAAACGTAATAAGGCAGAGAGAAGTTTGAACTGCTCCCTATACTCCATGACTGAGCCTATCTATTTCAGACCCATCAAAACCTCGTAGGGATTTTCCGATGAAGCCACCTGAAATCGTCCTAGAAGTGCTTGATGGAAAACCGGCCAAGTCACCTCCGCCATCCTCGGTTCCCACCATTAGAACCAATTCAAGGCCTTCCCCTCCAAACACACCACCGCCGTATCAACCTTCTCTGCTTCTGAAGTTCGGTTAATGTCGAAATAAAGTTCCACCCTGCACACCCATCCATGCGGATCATCACCCATAAAATATGGCACCTCAACCTGCTTCACTCGTTCCTCCCTTCTCGTCTCTTCTCCGCCATTGGGTCCGCCTCCATTGCTTCCCCCATTACGGTTACTGTCTTCACCTTCCATCCCCCCTTGCGTAGCCCTCATCACAGCTTCCATTCTATCTGTCACCATCTTCATCATCTCATCCATCTATCGGCTGATAACTTCTGGATGGAGGCTGGTATTCCATCCAACCGACGCTCAACACTCTCCAAACGACTCTCCATTCTTGTTGACACTATCCAGAGGCTCCCAAGATCAAGAGCTCTGATACCAAACTGATAGGAACTAGAATTTACTACAGAAAATATAGAGAAAACTCAGAGGCAAAGCTCTAATTTACAATAGAAAATTGCAAAAATGAATATAGAGACTAGGAAAGGAAAATATCAGAGAAGAGAACATCTCTGCCCTGTGGCAACAACCACCCCCGAAATTACCCAAATGATTACCTACCACCCCCTACCCTCCGTTCCTCTCATATTCTCAATGATTCCAGCACCCCTTTCTCCATTCTCCTGCTGCCACATGTCCAGTTTGTTAGAGTCTAGTATAACAGACTCCTCCCCTCCATTTCCTGTGTCATTTCCCAGCCTACCCTTGTTCCTCTTCCCTCTTCTGTGGTAGACCTTAATTGGAGGCCCATGATGAGGCCCATCAGAATACTTTGCAAAATTTGTCAGAATCCTACCCTTCTCTAGGTTAAACCTAAATTGCGGGTAAAAGATAGAAGCACAACTTCTAGGCGGTGTCTAAGGATAAAACTCCTTAGTGTTCAAAAAATCCAAAAATGTCTTGTATCATTGGAAAAATTTGCTTGAAGACATACACTAAAGTTTAAAAGACATTGGGGTCTTAATTTGCATAATCCTCCACTTAATGTTTGCTAAAACTAGTTTTAAATCTTGAAAGAAAATATGATAGATCACTAAAAGAATTGCTTCTTTTTCTTCTCTCTCTCTCTCTCTCTCTCTCTTTTTCTTTTCTCTTTTTCTTTTTTCTCCTTTTCTATTTTGTCTTTCTTTTCTTCTTTCTTCATTTTTTCCTTTTTTATTTTTTTCTATTTCTTTTTTTTTCAAAATCCATAAAGAAGAATGAAACGAATGGCTAACAAATTTTTAAACAACAAAAAAATATGAAGATGTGGAATATGAATGAGATGGTTAAATTGTATGATCATTTTATTAATATTTCCATTAAAAAAAGGTGTTTGAGCATAGTAAGATTTTCAAGCTTTGAACCTCGAGCATTTACCAGCAAGGAAAATAGGGAAAGCAAACATGAGACAATCACCACAAATCAAACGAGCATCATAGCCAAGTACATGTTGAGTTCAATGCAATCTTTCTTTGCCAGATCCATTTGAAACTTGACGAAGGTAGAAAAAAATGGTTGCAATTGTGAAGCTATCCCGTTCTTTTCTTTTCAAAAAAAAAAAAACTTGTGGAGCTATCCCTTAATCACACAAGTTGAATCGGATGAGATTTTTCTTGGATGAGCAATTATGAGCTATTGATTATTTTTTATTTTTTTGTTTTTTGTGGGATGCAAGAATGCCATGTGACATGTAGAGATTTTTTTTCACGGGATGCAAAAATGACATGCTCATATGCAAAGTGTTTCCCTTTTTAAATGAGATCGAATGTTGTGGTGGCCTGCATAAAAAAAAAAAACTACTTGATCTAGATGACTTTTCTTAATGATGGAATGCAAGGAATTAACATGCAAGGAAAGAGAATTTTTTTTTTTTTTTTGATGCAAGGACATCATACCATTTTACAGAGACAGATGACAATTAAAATTCCATGAAATTTTTTTTATGAGATGAAATGTCATGCTGCCATGCCTTGAAAGATGACTGCTTGATCTATATGCAAACTTGCCTCCTTCTCTTCTTCTTCTTTCTTTTTTCTTTGTTTTTTCCCAAGATGGATGCAAGAACGTCATGCTATTATGCAGAGAGAAGGAATGAATTTCTTTGATGCATGAATGTGATGTTGATAGAGGAAAAATGATGAAAATCTTTCAGATGCAAGAATGCCATGCTGGCAGAGAAAAATGATGATTTTATTCATTCATTTCTTTGTATATATATATATATATATATATATATATATATATATATATTACAAGGATATGATGTTAACATGTAGAAGGATTTTTTTGTTTTTAGTCATGGAATGCAAAATGTCATGCTAATGGGAGAAGGGAGAAGAGAAAGGATAACCACATTTGGATGTAAATTTTTTTCTAATAATGTGATGGAATGTCATGCTGCCACATTTTGATCTAAATTTTTTTTTTTTTTTAATAATGGGATGCAAGAATGTCATGTTATGCTAGCATGCAGATAGAAATAACTAATATGCCTGGATGATGATTTTTCACTCTCTGTTTTAGACTAATGGAATGCACGAAGAGAAATTTAACGAACTATATATTTATATATATATATATTATGGTACTCGAGAATTAATGCAATGAAAAATGGCTACCAAACTACATGTTAATACTTTTTGAAGTGTGAAAATGCCATGAATGATGACTTTTATGTAAATGATTTTTTTTTTTTAAATAAGATGCTAGGACGTTATTCTAACATGTAAAGAGTATGCTGATATGCAACGAAAGATGACAATTGTTTTCCTTACATGTTATTTCTTTTCTCTCTCTCTCTCTTTTGTAGATGAAAGGATGAATGAAAGAAATGCAAAGGAAGAATTTTTTTATTTTTGAAATAAAAAGAGGTGAGTGCTTCATTTTTGAAAAAAAGTGAATGATTTTTTTTTAATTAAAGAATGATTATGAGAAGGAAAAACTATGCTCCCTTTGTGTCATATGAAACATGGAACCTAGAGGTTAGGCATCTCTAAGGTCAAGACCCTAATTTTAGTACCCGCTAGGCTTAATCTACCAGTGCATGGTTATGCAGGACAGTTCTAGACTTCTAAAGGTCATGGTCTCCAAATTGCGCTTATCCTGAAGGATAAGGATCCAACTCATGAACCTAGTCACAAGTAGAGATCAATCTTCTCAATATAACCATTCTATGATGCTAATAACAATTTGAGTGGTGTCTTAACAAATGTCAATGAGGCACAAGGCCACTTCAATGACAATGCCAAGACCCATTCTAATCCTAGAGTCCAAAAGAATGTGAGGTAAATGATAGTGAAATGTGTAATAAGAGCATATTAAATCTAACAACCCTAAGAAAAACTATACACAACCTGCAAAAGAAATGTAAGGCATATATACAAGAAATAAATTTGCTATCTTAGGGTTTGAGCAACAAAGCAATCAACAATATAAAAATATAACAATTATATGCAAACAATATTGGAGAAAACCAAACAAATGATAAAGGAGTAAAATAAATATTTTTAAGTTTATAACATTTGCAGAATCACTTAAACAAGCTTGACTCTCTAACTATCTATAATGGAATTGCCAAACTGTCACAACATACCCAGAGGGCGCCATGACGAGAGACAACTAAAAATTATCAAAACATTTATGGAGTTTTACACCAATTTTTATTTTAGAAAAAACAATTGAGAAAACCTTTTTTTATTTTGAAACGTCTTTGATTGAGTTTGGGAGTTTGATTAAGCACAAGGAAGAGTGGAGACTTAACCCCACTACACCCTCGATAAATCCGTCGTATGACGATTACCCTAAAGCTAATTGTGCAAATTAACTAATAACCTTCATAATGTTCATTATACCCCTTTAAACAAACAAGAACAAAACTCATAAGAGGAAGAAAACTAAATTATAGAAATATTAATTTTGAAAGATTCTTTTTTATTTTTTTTTTAAAAGAAAGGTATTTTATTAAAACAATTCCACTCTTGCATGAGATTCAACTTAACATCAAACTACTCAATAAATCTTTACGAACCAAATAACACTAAAGATAACATCAATTATTCAATCATTATCATTTGTCGTTGCGTGGATTTTAAAAGAAAAACATTTTCTTGGAATTTTTGAAAAAAAAAATCATTTGAACATTAATCATGAAAAAGATTAAAATAGCAAGTAACTAATATTCACACTAACGACTAAAAACATTCAATTAATTAAACAGGACAATAAACTACTAAAATCACAAAGTCAAGCAAGAGAACATATTAACTAAAGAAAATTCAAACATATATTTTGTAACATTTTTGCCTTGTTTTTGTTTTTTAACTATTTACTTAATCCTATTTATTCAACTATTCTTTTACTTTTTTATTTTATTTTATTTTTATCATTTTTTAATCATTTGTCGTTATTTTCATTATGTCACTTGAAAGAGGCCTAATCTACTGACATGAGAAAAAAATATAAACCCAAAGGATTAGAAAAACCAACTAAAAACTTTCTTTTTTTTCAGTTAGCAACTCAAAGTTAACTCTATCCTACCTAGATTACTGGATTTATTAACACCGAAATAGAAACGGAAATGGATCCACTCTTAAGCTCTTAAACCCAACTAGACAAAAGAGTCCAGCTGTAACATACCGAAACTAATCCAACCCAACCCAAGAAAATATAGGATCTAAAAATAAAATAATTTAAAAGACATCATCTGCTAAAAAAAGGAAAACGCAGAACACTTTGAGGGTAGGACGCAGGGGATAAGGAGTTTCTTGGCAACGACCATGGTGGCGATTTCACGGCGGCTAGCGGTGGTGGAATGGCGTTGGGGTAGGGTCACTGGTGGCAGTGATGCATTCTGTTGAGGTGACGGGTTTTGGGTCATGGGTTCCAATTGATGGCTAAGCAGTGGTACGGTTTGGAATATGATGGGTATCGATTCGGTGATGGTTAGTTAGTGATAAGGGCGGCGATGGGTTCGGTGGTGGTTTCCTGGTGTCGTGTGTGGCGGCTGTTGATAGGGCTGCTGTGTCTGGGTTGCTAATGTGCGTGGTGGAGGTTGGTGGGGTAGTTTTCGTGGTGACTGGTTCGATTTTAGTGTTATGAGGGCTGGGTTTTAAGAGTTGTTGTGGTTGATATGGGTTTGTTCATGGAGGAGTTCAAACATTGGATGTGTTGTTTGTTGTTGACTCTGGTTGTTGCAGCTTAGTAGTGGCTGGATTAAGGTGTCTCTGTAATGTGGTGGCTTGGTTTTGTTTGGGTTGAAATTCTGAGATGATTTTGAGTTGTGTTTGGAATTTGAGAACAAGTGGTTCATGCTAAAGTTCAAGTTACAAAAGGTGTTTGTGTTTGATACGGCTTAATTTATAGAGTATTTGCAGGTTCTGTGTTTGAGGAATTGGAAATATGATGAAGTGGAGTTGGCTTTACTAAAACATCTAAGGATTCTAGCAGTCATATATTCATAATACAACTAAAGATTCAAGCATATGAACAAACAACAAACCAAAAACATAGAGGGAGGGGCTGAGAGATTTTACCTCTGGTTCAGCAAGCTAAAACCAGGAAAAATAGATGAAAACCCTCTTTTCTTCTCCCTTCTCCAAGTGTCCCAGCAAAATCAACTCTCTCCGCCTCCTTCTCTACTTGATCCAGCCTCTTCAATCTCAATCTTTGCTTTTATGTTCTCTCACTCAAAGCTCTCAATCCTCCTCTTCTCCTTTGTGTGTACTACACCTCCCCCTGGGATTTATAAAGAATAAAAAGGTGAGGTAGGGTGCCGTGTATATTACCAGGGTTTGTGTAACAAGCAAAATGTTACTCTTACACCCTAAAAAGGGGTGTAAGTATTATTTTGTATTTTTTTAAAAAAATATTATTAAGTAAAAAATAAAAATAAAAAATATGTATAATAAATAATATTAAATGATATATAAAAAGATGAGAAGAAATCAGAACATACTTTAGTGTAAGTCTTTTTTTTCTTACACTCATTTTCAACCGTTGGTTCTACTTTTATCTAATAGTTGAGATTTTTTCATTAAAGATAACCATTAGATGAAAGTGGAATTAACGGTTAAAAATGATAGATAAGAAAAAAACATCTTATATAAGAAGTTGATCCTCCTCTAAAAGATATATATGTATTATTTGATGTAAAATTATAAGAGTTGGTGTAACAATCTTGATATTCTTACATAACTCAAACAATTAGATACATCCATTTTCATATCTTCTCTAATATTATTTATTGTAGATTTTTTTTATATCATTTTTTCTTTTTTAATCACACACTTTTAAAAAATATATACAAATACTTACATCTCTAAAAAAAATATTAAATCATCTTTTTTCTTTGTGCAACGGAAGAAAATCACTTATTCTTTGTCCTATTATCTGTCTTTTTATTTAAATTTTGATAAATATTTTAAATATAATTATATTTTTTTTCACTTAATTCATTTTATACTTATCAAAATTTAAATAAAAAAATAAAAAATAAAAATAGATGATTTCTATTCTTGTGTAATATGCACGGTAGGTGTACTAATAATAATAAATTATTAATTTAAATAATTAATGATTGAGATTAATTATTTAAAATTTTATAAATTTTAATTAATAATATTTAAATTTTTGTATAAATTTAATTATATTATTTTTTTATAAATAAATATATATATAAAAAAATTTATAAATTTTAATTAATAATATTTATATCCGCTTATATCTATATATAGATCATATCAAATTAAAAGAGTGATATATCCATATGCGTAAACATAATGAATTCATAATAACAAGTTTCTACTCCGAGTGAGTGTGTGGAGTGGTTTAGCTGTGAGTGTAGGACCCACGTGGGGAACACCAAGTACTGTTTGTGTGAATCACGGAAAAATAAGTGTTGAAAAGAGTTTTTAAAAAAATGTATTATTGATATCATGTATAGTGGTGCAATGAATTGAAGTGTGTACTAAGTGAGTTGAAAATGTGTATGTGAAGTGTGAGAGGGTACGAGAATAAAAATGGGCCAACAAGTGTTATGGGCTTGTGGGTTCAAGGAAATATTTTTTATTTTATTTTAGAATTAACAGAAAGATATTTTAATTTTCATTTTTTTCTCTCTTTTTTTTTGAAAAAAAAGGGCTAAATTGGGTCATTAAGTAATTTGGAGAATTGAACCAAAAGTATAAGAAATTTGGGTTTTAATTGGGATTTTTAAATTTTAATTTTATAATTTTTATTATTTTTTGAATATTTTATAATAATCGGGACAAAATATGAAGCTTACCCTCTATTTAATAACTCATTTTAAAAAGAGAAATTTTTGGGTTAAAACTTCTTGTGTTAGGTATGTAAATTAATTTTTAACATGTGTAATATAGTTTTAATAAAGAGATGTGTATTTTGAATATGACTTACATAACTTTACATATGTTAAAAGTTAATTTGCATACCTAAAGTAGAAAGTTCTTACGTAGAATCTCTCTTTTACATTATATTTGGATGATAGATAATGAGAGAAACTGAAAAGGAATGAAAGGAAGGAAAATAATTTTTTTTGTTTGGGAGTTTTAAAATATATAGGAAGGGAATAGAACACATGGAAAACCATTTCTCCTATCTTTCCCTCAAATGTCCAACTTTTGTTCCACCCAAAATTAATGTAGAATGGGAGGAACACATGGGTAATGAAATTCTGTTCCCTTCCGTTAATGAAACTTTCAAATAAAGAAAATGGTAATTATGTTCCATTCATTCTCTTTCCTTTCCGGTCCATCCCCAGCCACCTATTCTGTTTCATTCCATTAATAAAAACATCCAAACATAGGGTTAGGATCTATTCGGTATCGCGAAAGGAAATGAAAGGAAAAAAAACATGATAAAAAAGAAAGGAAATGAAAGGACGAGAGAATTAGAGGAGTTATCCCTCCCTTTGTTTGGTTTTATGAAGGAAAAGAATGGAAACGTATGTAAATGAACAGAAATATATGTAAACATATGGTGGGGCCTACGAAATTCATTTTCTCCCTTCTTTTCCCTTACTTTCCATCCAAGAGGGGGAAGATGAAAAATGGTTGGATTCTGGACTCACGAAAATATTATCCCTCTAATTCCTTTCCTTTCTATCTTAAAATGTTCTACCAAACAAGCGATGATGCTCTTCCCCTACCCTCTTTCTTTCCTTTCCCTTAAATGTGATACCAAACAAAACCTTAAAAATGCTACCATGCTAAGATTACATTGTAAGTCCCATAAAATTATTGGTGGCATTTAACCTACTCCTTAAATCTTTTGGAGCACACATGTTCCATTGAATTTACCTACTATCATAGGTAAGTAGTTGACCGTTACCTGCCATCATCACTTTTACTCTTCCCAGACTGCGACTTCCCCCTCCACCCTCTCCTCCGATGTCGACGCAACGTCTTCTTCCTCCTCCGACACCAACGCGGCTCCAGAGTGACTTCCTCCTCTACCCTCTCCGGTATTAGTGTGTCGCCAATCTCTTCCTCCGCCACCACTATTAGTCATGTGCTACAGATCGAGCCCATCTAAACTTTAACAACATCGGATTTGATTTCAAGGATGCCGAACTCGACAACATTGATTCTGAGTTTGATGACGCTGAACTCGACAACGTAGGATCTCAACTCGAGGTTTTTCGAAAATATGGACGAGTTGGGATCTAAGCTTAACAACGTTGGAGAAGACAAAGGAGTAGGCCAGTAGCCTCATCAAAAAAGATGGAGGAGCTGGCATTTGAGCTCAAAAACTTCAAAGAAGACAAAGGAGCAAGCTGGCAGCCTCATCAAAAAAGATGGTAGCTAAGCTGTCGTGATGTGAGTTGAAAGTTGGCCATCAGTGGTGGCGCACTAGCACTAGATGTTGTTGGGGTGTAGAGTGCTGAGAAAGTTAAAGGAAAAATTTCCCGTCGTCAATTTCACTAGCATTTGAAAAGGTGGAGGGCAAACCCCAAACTCCAAACTTATCTGTTAAGTTGGTTCCAAATTTTATCCAGAGTCGTTGATCATTTTAGATTTATCATTAATGGTATAAACTTCATAAAACGGAACCCAAATTATTAGGCTGATTCGTTGGACAGGGCAGCCGTAATATGAAACGTATTAGCACCATACTACACCAGCACTGACAAAAGTAAGAAATAGCAAAGCTGGCCATAAAGCACGTTTTGGATTTTCTAATTTTCTTGGGCAGACCTTAGAACTTGCAAGTTACTAGTTACAATTCAAGAAAGGGAATTGTAATGGTACCACAATACTTAGAATGAGTTATTAAATATTTGTTGGTTATTATATTATTATAAATATTTATAAATTTATTAAATATATTTCATAGTTAATAAATATTTAACAACTAACTGTGAATATATATCAGTATTCTTAAAAAATATATATAAATAATAAGTAACAAAATAATGATCATTACTCTCATGAGTCACAAAGGGAATGTAGCAATATGATATGATGATGACAAAAACTCATATGAAAAATTGGATGTGGGTAAAATCAAAATTAGAGAACATAAAGATTTCACTTCTGTGATTCTTATATATAGGCAGCATGGGACTCCTGATATTTGAAATTTAGGCTACGTTTAGCACACATGATAGTATAAGACCTGATAGTATAAAGTAGTAGGATATGACCTGATAGTATAAAAGAGCTGATAAACTCTTATCATATCATGTGTTTGATAGTTATTGTATAACTAATCTGATTGTAAATATAAATATTTTCCATGATAAAATTATCCTTTATAAAAAAATCCTATTCTTCTCTTCTTTTCCAAAACTATTCTCTTCCTCGTATTCACATTCTTTCTTCATCATTCTGACTCTGATCTATTTCCCCTAAATAGAAAAATTAAAAATTAAAAATATTTTCCATTCCTTCCAAATCAATCCATTTCTCTTCCCTCTCCCTTTGAATCCTCCTCCTCCGTCGACTCTGCTTCGATCTCTGATGCACAATTTTTTGATTGTCACATTTGCAAACCCAAGTGCAGGTTGTCTCAACTAATATATTTCTCGGGAGTCCGAGATCGATCCACAGGGAATTGTTGAAGATTAATTAAAGTGAAGTGAATATTTTGTTACTATAATTAAAATTATTTACTTGAGTAAAAAGATTCACTCTTGGTAAATAAAATAAAGGTAAGATCAATTCTTTTTATAACTCAATTAGAATCCTCGCAACATGGAGGTTCCAATCGGAAAATACAACATTAAAAGTCCAATTAAAATAATATACATAATTATATTATGTTTCCTAAAAATATTACCACCACTTATAAATGGGTTAAAGCATTTATTGTGCTAATATTTTGTCTACAATAAATCAAGAACTCCACTTTACAAAGATGGTTTCTAAATTATAAGAAACAAATTATAATACGTATAATGGTTACTAGAAAAATATAAATCATTTAAGCACAAGAGATCTAACCTTACTTTATTACCAAGAGCTTCACCCTTTCACCCAAGTAAAATGAAACTTAGTTACTCATAGATAAGAAGAAAGAAAGAGAAAAGAAGAAGAAGAAGAAGAACATGACTTTAATTTAGAACAAAGGAAAATTACTACAAGAAAACCTAGTAACAAAATGGCATCATTTTGGTAACTAACACCTAACACCCTTAATGATCTGCCAAGGCCCCCTTTTATAGAGGATTAGAGATACAAAATGACAAGGGGGCTGAGTCATTAGTGGTTGGATGAGTGGAAAATGCCAAATGACTTTAGGTGAGTGGGAAATTATGGAGATTCCTTGTCTCCGAAATCATGCAGCTCTGAAGTCATTGCATTCGTCATTTTTGAACCAAGTGGTCTTCATGAAAGTTGTAGGCCTGGATCTTAACTTTCAAATGGCTTTCGTTTGAGTCCAATATTATTTCTCTAACTCCAGATACGTTCAAATTACTGAACACTGCCCAGGCCCGGTCATAGCTCCTCTATTCTGACTTCCAAGCCCAATATCACCTTCAAGGAGTTCGATTCTGGAAAAGTATTCAACATAAAAGTTGTAGATATTGGTCTTAAATATTCAGCATCCAAATTTCAGCCCATTTTACAACTTCGATCCTGAAATATGTGATGAACAGTACCCATAGGTTAAACTGTCAGGAAAAACACTCTGGTTCTTACTTCAATCCCAATTTGAGTTATCTACTCGTGTGATTAGGCCTTTGAGGTCTTCATGAAAGTTATAGAACTCTCTCTTATCTTTCCAATGCCACTAGAATCACCTCCAAAGACCACCTACAGCCCAAGATATGACCCAAATACAGAAACAGTGTAAGATATGAATCATGCTGAAAAATTCAATTAAGTTCAATTTGAGTCCAAACTTACAAAATATAATAAAACTCAATCAATTAAGTACATAGAGAGTGTAAATAACTAAGAATGAAAGCTTATTAATGTATCAAATATGTGATCATCAAACTCCCCCACACTTAGCTTTTTGCACTCCTGAGCAAAACACATAAGATCACTCACAAAAAAAAAAAACGAAACAGACTCAAAAGCTAAACACTCTAAAAGACTCAATTTCTAATAATATTTAAAAATGAAAAGTAATCATTCAAGTAATCAAAACATTCATGAGATAACATATCTTTACTTCTCAAATCAACAAGCAAGGATATTTGAATTGAAAAGCATGAGTCAAGAATGATAGATTTTCACAAGATTTACTCTCAATCCCTCAAGTGTTTAAAAGGTAGGTATTTCACTCAATTCAATCCATGAAAATTGCACTACCATAAGCTTGCTTATCTTCTACTTCTCCACTACTCAAAACACATGCACACACAAATCATGAGGACTTTATTCAAGGTTGTAATGGGGTCAAGGTAAAGGAGGAGGTAATATAGATATGACAAGTTAAACACCGTAGAATAAAAGAACATGGTGTGAGTTCAATTAACAAGCATGAAAATTCATCCCAACTCCACCTAATACAAATTCCCTTTACATATTCTTTTCCTTTCCTTTATTACCTTATTGACCCTCTTCTTTTTACAATTTTTTTTTGATTGATTTTTTTTATTTTTTTTATTTTTTTTATTTGTTTTACAAAAAGAACATCATATATACATTTTTTTTAACCATTCTCCACACACACCCCCACACTTGTTCAAGAACTCATCGAATGACAAAACTAATGTTCTCTTATTCCCTAAGGTCAAGTAAGAACATGGTTTTTCATTTAAGGCACATAATGAGTTCGAAACAAAGAATAGTTAAATAAGCTCAAAGGGGTTAAGCAAGGGGAAATAGGTCATTTCTAATGCTTTATGTTACCAGGAATCAGAGAATTTCCAAGAAGTCATAAGAGTGCTTGATATCATATTGAGACAACATGCTGCTAAACAAGGCTGGCTATTTAATTAAAGTAGCTATTTGAAGAAAAATGCCTCAATCATATTTATGTATGCATATGAAAATGTAGTCTCAAAAAGAATTAAAGCAAGTTCTAGAGTAACAATTTCATGAGTGAGATTCACACAAGAAAGAAAAGAATGGTACAAATGTTCAATCCATTCATCAATAGGCTCAAAATCTCACAAGGCATAATTCTATCATTCTTAGTCCACCAATTCAACATCCATAACCAAGCATATGAATTTTAAGAAAGAAGACAATTTACTCAATCATGCAAATTTCCCTGAATTTGAATTGCTACTTCTACATAAACTAGTTACTACCCTAATTACTCCTTACTCTGCCACCAATTTTTGATGCGTCTCAAGAGTAAATAATTTACTCTTTACTCTGTCATCCCTAATTACTTTTGTTGTTAATAAATTGATGACAAACACAACAAACATATTAACAAACACAGTTTTAAATTTTTTTTTTGGGTTTTTTTTAATATAAACACAATAAACATATTAACAAACATACTTTTGAATTTTTTTTTTTTGAGTTTTTTTTTACAACCATCCTTCCCCCCAACCAGATCACAACATTGTCCTCAATGTCAAAACATAGATAGGAAAAAGGATAGAATATATTACTTGTTGCTGCAATTACTGAAAAGAAAAATCTCACACAAATCAGAAACAAAGTATGATAAATAAAACTAAAGGTTGTAATTATTTAAATAGTTGAAGTGTCTTGGCTGGCTTTCTTTTCATTTTGCTTCCTTCACTGCTTCCTTCGAACCAATCTATCTGAGCTATTATTGGATCAGGTTTATAAACAAAAGCTTCTAATTTATCAATCAACTCATCAACAGTAGAAGCAGAGATAAGGAGTCGTCTTGCAGAAGGTGTGACAAATTTACTCCACAAAGATGGTCAACAAAAGATAATAAATTATCAAAGAAATTATTAACATTCAACAAACCTATGGGTTTATGGTGGATGTTCAATTGGGCCCAAGAGACAACTTGAAAGACTTCTTCGAAAGTACCAAAACCACCAGGTAAGACAATGAATGCATCAGAGTTTTCAAGCATCGCCTTCATTCGTCCATGCATAGATGATACCTGAATTTTCAATCCAATTGTCTTTCCAACGATGTTCCTTCGAGTGAAAGGTTCAAGAATGACACCTAAAACTTGACCACCTCTTATATATGCAAAAAGTGATACAGCCCCCATTAACCCAATGCTACCTCCACCATAAACAACACGAATGTTCCTCGCAGCAAGGGTTCTACCAACAGTGCTTGCTGCGTTTACAAACTCTAAGCCTTTCCCATAACTTGTCCCACAAAATACAAAGATACTGACAAATCTACGAACAGAAGAAGGAGCTCCCTCCATTTCTACACTCACACTCTTTGAATGATTATGAGTTGCAGGAAATTGAAGAAAATGGAGTGTTTAAATAGGGAAGAGAATAAAAAAAGTAATAATAGCTCCTATACAAATAGGTTGACTGGTGTCAGAAAAGTTTGAAATTTAAAAATAATTTTTTTTTGTTTTTCATTTTTTTTGTTTTTCGTTTTTTTGTTTTTTTTTGTTTTTTATTTTTTTTTTTACTTCAAGAAAACCATCAGGGTAAAGAAGTCTAGAAACCCCTGAAGGATCCCATCCAAAGGATCGTCTGTCCAAAACCAAAATTCAACAAAATCATACAAATATAAAATAATAATAACAAATAATTACATTCCTTTATGTACAGGTTTCATGGCAGATCTTTATACTGCGCGTCATGAGTGCAGTAATACCAAGACGGCTCAGCCAATCTGGGCATTCTTCTCCCTCCTGCTTGTGGGATATTTTGGATTGAGCTACGACGCCACTAATTAAAGTGCGTAAATCTGACAGCTACCACCAGCGACCACAGCTAGTGAAAGGTCACTGAAGAGCCCATGACATTAAATCACAGGATTCAGCTCAGAGGCATTGTCACGCGAGAATGCAAACACGAGACGCTTCTTTCTGTCCATCAGCAAGCAGAGCCTTTGGTTAAAACCTGGGAATGCTTGCGCGGCTCTCTACAGAGCATGGCACACGAATCTTATTTACCGACAGGCGTGCAAAGGTCCACCCGAGTCAATAACGGGTCTGCCACTCCACCGGCAAGGGCTCTAATCTAATTAAAGACCAAATACAACCGAAGTTTCGCCTTTTTTTATTCTTTTTTATTTCATTTTTTTCTCTTTTTTTTTTTTTTTTTTTTTTTTTTTTTTTTTTTTAGAAAATGTACAAGATAATATATACATGTTGTTGTGATTGTGACTCACATCTTCCTCTAGTTTCACGTCCAGAAACGGCTTAAACGCCTTCTATGAGTCGAGGATAAGCTTCTCATTCAATTTTCTTATAAATTGGCAAACAGGGTCTTTTTGAGTCAGATTCCCAAGACTATAACGCTCTTGCTCGTCCTTGAAGAGATTCCACAAACTAAGAAGTTCACGTTGCACAACTCCACAAGAATGCGTCTCAAGAGTCAATAAGATATTATCTAATGACTCCTTACTCAGTCCATTCTTAATGAAGAATATTTTATCTTCTCTATTTACAGAAACCATCCCCAAAGAGTGACATCGTGTATTGCAATTCCATTGTGCACACTTGTAACAAACTTTCATTCTTTTTGCTATTCTCCTTTTTGAAAATGAACTTTTACCGAGACCAGGCATGTATGGGACAAATGAATCTGAAGATTCACCAGCTAAACGAACCTTTGCTTCGATTATCCAAATATATCTTACGGGATACCCTTATACATTAACAATCTCAATCTTTCACACCTAACTTCATAGACTTTTGTTAGATCATTTAGAGGGAGAGAAGGAAAATGTTTTCTTAGATTTGAGAGAATGACATCCATTTTAAAAGGAGAAGAATTCAGTTATTATGGGAAACTGAAAAATAAACCGACTTGAGAGTCACGGAGTACCGTTATCCGCCATTTAACCGGGAACACAAAGAACTGCAAAAAGAAAGAAACAACATTAAAATAAATTCTACTCATAACAAGGATTAAAAAGAGAAATGGATTCTACCTCAACAACTTGATGTTCCAGAAATGGTTTGACTCTTTGTCCATTGACCTTAAATACAATACCATTCCAAGGATTCTCAATGTCTATGACCCCATAAGAATACACATGTTTGACAATATAAGGACCAATCCACCTAGATCTCAATTTTCCAGGGAATAAGTGAAGACGAGAATTATAAAGCAGAACTTTTTGACCAATTTCAAAAGTTTTTCTCAAAATTGATTTGTCATGAAAAGTTTTTGTTCTAGCTTTATAAATCTTTGAGTTTTCATATGCATCATTTCTTAATTCTTCAAGTTCATTCAATTGTAATTTGCATAACTTGGAAGCATCATCAAGACTTAAGTTGAAAGCTTTAATGGCCCAAAATGCTTTATGCTCCAATTCTACTGGTAAATGACAAGGTTTTTCATAAACTAACCGATAGGGAGACATGCCCAAAGATGTTTTAAAGCGATGCAGTGAGTACATCGTTTAGTCTTAAAGACCAATCTTTACGATTTGGGTTAACCGTTTTTTCCAAAATTTGTTTAATCTCCCTATTTGCTAATTCAACTTGTCCACTTGTCTGAGGATGATAAGGGGTTGCAATTTTGTGGGTAATGCAATATTTCTTCATTAAAGATTCAAATGATTTATTGCAAAAATGTGTTCCCCCATCACTGATGATAGCTCGAGGAATTCCAAATCGACTCAAAACATTTTCTTTTAAAAATTTTAGAACAGTTTTATGATCATTGTGCCGACATGGAATCGCCTCAATCCATTTTGAGACATAATCAACTGCAACCAAAATGTACACAAATCCAAAAGATAATGGAAATGGACCCATGAAATCAATTCCCCAACAATCAAAAATTTCAATGACAAGGATAGGGTTCAAAGGCATCATATTTCTTTTAGAAATGGACCCCAATTTTTGATAACTTTCACAACTTTTGTAAAAAATATAACTGTCCTTGAATAAAGTGGGCCAATAAAATTCACACTGCAAGATTTTCGCAGCTGTTTTCTTTGAAGAAAAATGACCTCCACATGCTTCTGAATGATAAAATTTAATAACATTATTTACCTCATTGTCGGGTACACATCTCCGAAAGATTTAATCAAGACAATATTTGAACAAATATGAGTCATCCCAAAAGAAAATTTTCACCTCAATCAAAAACTTTTTTCTGTCTTGGTGTGTCTCTTGGCGACATCTTACCTTTACAAGAAAATTGACAATGTTAGCAAACCAAGGCATGAAATTGACGAGAAAATAAAAATTCATCGGGAAAAGAATCATTGATAGGTGTGCTATCAAAAGATGAGCTTGTTGTCAGCCTTGACAAATGATCTGCAACAACATTTTCGGCTCCTTTCTTGTCTTTTATTGTGATGTTAAATTCTTGAAGCAACAAGATCCACCGTATCAATCTAGGTTTGGTATCCTGTTTAGATATTAAATATCTAACAGCAGCATGATCAGTGAAAACAACATTGGATGAACCAATTAAATAAGCCCAAAATTTGTCCAATGTAAAAATTACAGCAAGTAGTTCTTTTTCAGTAGTGGTGTAATTCATTTATGCACTATTCAAAGTTCGACTTGCGTAATAAATTACATGAGGCTTACCTTCCTTTCTTTGGCCTAAAACAACGCAACAAAGAAAAAATCACTAGCATCACACATCAACTCAAAAGGCAAAGACCAGTCAGAGATTGCATGATAGGAGTAGAAGTTAAAAGACCGATTAATTTTTCAAAAGATTTTTGACAATCTTGAGTCCAATCAAATGGTGTATCTTTTATTAGAAGATTACATAAAGGTCTAGATATGGCACTAAAGTCCTTTACAAATCTTCTGTAAAATCCTCGCATGTCCTAAAAAGGAACGAACTTCTCTCGATTTTTTTTGGAAAGGCAAATGAGCAATTAATTCAACTTTGGCTTTATCAACTTCAATTCCTTTAGAAGATATCACATGACCTAACACTATTCCTGAGGTAACCATGTAATGACATTTTTTTCAATTTAACACAAATCCTTTTTCTTCGCATCTTTTAAGAACTTTTTCTAAATTATCAAGACAATTTTCAAAAGAATTTCCAAAAACTGTCAGATCATCCATGAAAACCTCTAAATAATGCTCAATCATGTCACTGAAAATACTTAGCATGCATCTTTGAAAAGTTGCCGGAGCATTACAAAGACCAAAAGACATTCTTCTATATGCAAAAGTGCCAAAGGGGCAAGTAAAAGTGGTATTTTCTTGGTCCTCTAATGCAATTGGTATTTGATTATACCCTGAATAACCATCAAGAAAACAATAGTAGGCATGTCCTGCTACTCTTTCTAGAATCTGATCAAGAAATGGCAAAGGGAAATGGTCTTTCCTAGTGGTTGCATTCAATTTTCTGAAATCAATACACATACGCCAACTAGATGAGACTCTAGTAGGTATTAATTCTCCTTTTTCATTTTCAACTACTGTTATTCCATATTTCTTAGGCACAACTTGTGTAGGGCTTACTCACTGGCTATCAGAGATAGGATAGATAATTCCAACATCAAGTAATTTAAGAACTTCAGCTCTAACTACCTCTTTCATGTGTGGATTTAATCTTCTTTGAGGTTGTTGAGATGTTTTAGCATTATCCTCTAAATGTATTCTATGTGTACAAATTAATGGATTAATGCCTTTGATATCTTTTAATGTCCATCCAATTGCATTTTTATGCCTTTTAAGTACTTCTATCAACTTACCTTCTTGTTCTTTGGTCAGGGATGAGGAAATTACCACTGGAGAGCTTTGTTCTTCTCCCAAAAATGTGTGTTTCAACCCATCAGGTAATGGCTTCAGTTCTAGTGTGAGTACTTCTTCATGGGCATCATCATTCATGGATTTTAGCTCTTCGAATCTTGGCTTCCTTCCTTTATATTCCATTTCCTGTGTACAGTCAAGTAAAGAGCATATTTCAGAAACATCATCATCTAATTGTGTAGCTGAATCAAATGAATTAATTAAACAGATTTCTAATGGGTCAGAAGAACTCCTGATTTGAAGATGATCATCTATAATGGCTTCAATCCCTTCAATCTCTTCCTTTTCATCATAAACTTCTTGTGGTTGCTTGCACATGTTGAAAACATTAAGCTCTAGTGTCATATTTCCAAAAGTTAGCTTCACCACTCCATTTCTGTAATTTATCAAAGTATTAGATGTTGCTAAAAATGGGCAACCCAAAATAACAGGAACTGACTTAGAACTATCAACCATAGGTTCAGTTTCTAAGACAATAAAATCCACAGGATATATGAATTTATCAACTTGTACCAACACATCTTCTACTATTCCTTTTGGAATTTTAATTGATCTATCAGCAAGTAGAAGAGTTACAAAAGTTGGTTTTAACTCACTAAGGTTGAGTTGCTGATAAACTGAATATGAAAGCAAATTAACACTAGCACCAAGATCAAGTAAAGCTCGTTCAATTTTATGTTCACCAATAATGCATGAAACTCTAGGACAACCAGGGTCTTTATATTTCAACTCATTATTGTTTTGAATAATGGAGCTTACCTGTTCAATCAAAAATGCATTCTTTTTCACATTATGTTTCCTTTTAACAATTACAAGTCTTTCAAAAATTTGGCATAACAAGGAATCATTGATAGCATCTAACAAAGGAATATTGATCTTCACTTGTTTAAAGATTTCAAAAATGTCACTTTGTTATGATTCACTTTACTTGAATTGTTTAATGCTTGAGGAAATGAGGGTGAAGACGAGGGTTTGATCTCCTTTTGGCTAGGTGGCTGATCAACTCCTTCCTCATCTTTGAGAATTGACTCATCATCTTTCTCAAAAAGTTCAGGAATTTGTTTTTCAACAAGCTTTCCACTCCTAAGAGTTATCACTGAGTTGACTTGATCTATTTTTTGACTTTCTGAACTACCCTCATTTAGGCTAAACTGACCCTTGGGATTTGGTTGAGGTTGAGAGGGAAACTTTCCTTTCTCATGAATGGCAAGTGCAGAAGAAAGTTTAGCAAGAGTGTCTTTTATGTCAATCATGGTTTGATTGTTGTGGTTATTGATGGCTTCTTGTTTTTCCATGAATACATGCAATGTTCCTTCAAGGTTTTTCCTATATGGAGGGACATAGGGTGCATATCCTTGAGGATTTTGAGAATCTTGTTGTGCCTGAGGAGGTGGTGGTTGCATGAATTGTGGCTGGTTGCTATTCCTCCAACCGAAGATCGGTGATTTCTCCATCCCGGATTGTATGTATCCGAAAAAGAAGAAGTGAATGGCTTTTTAAAATTATTCATTGCATTTACTTGCTCATGCACAACTTCTTTAAAAATAGGAAGTTTTGGACATTCATTTGTTGAGTGTCCCAATTCATCACAAATGCCACAAATTTCTTCACTTTGCACAGGTTTGATTTCTTTTACTTTCCCTGATTCCATAGCTTCAACCTTTCTAGCCAAACTAGCAAACCTTGCATTTAGATCTTCTTCTTGACTAAGATGATATTTTCCTTTACTAGCATTTGCAAGGTTAAATCTAATTGAATTTTCAGAAGGATTAGTACCATGCCAAGATTGAGAATTTTCAGCCAAATGGTCTAAATAGTCTAAAGCTTCTTCAGGTTCTTTATCAAGAAATTCACCATTGCACATTGTTTCCACAAATTATTTGGTTTCGGGTGTTAACCCTTCATAAAAGAAGCTTATAGTGCGCCATTTTTCAAAACCATGATGTGGGCAAGAATTCAACAAATCTTTAAAACGTTCTCAACTTTGAAAATATGCTTCATTGGAATTTTGGAAAAATTTTGGATTTGTCTTTTCAAAGCATTGGTTTTATGTGTTGGAAAAAATTTCTTCAAAAACTCACATTGCATTTCTTGTCATGTGCCAATTGATCTTGGTTTCAAAGTGTTAAGCCAAGTTTTTGCTTTATCTTTCAAAGAAAAAGGAAATAATTTAAGCTTAACAACCTCTTCAGTGCAAGTTTGATAATGAAAAGCAGTACATACTTTCTCAAATTCTTTTAGATGTAAATATGGGCTTTCAGATTCTAAACCATGGAAATTAGGAAGTAAAGAAATCATACCTGGCTTGAATCTAAAATTGTTGGCATTGAGTGGAAAGATAAAACATGATGGACTAGAATTTCGAGATGGTTGCAGATACTCACGCATAGTTCGCAACGGTTGATTTTCATGTTCATCATGCACACTTTCGTTTTCAGCCATTGTGCTTAATGTGTGTGATTATGATTCAAATAAATCAATATGTAAAGATTAACTCTAACCAAATGACCAGAATTTAAATCACGATACCAATTAAGTATAAACAAGTAACTTACAATAGAAAAGAAAATGTACAAGCTAGTAATATAAACTGTCCATTAAATATTAATAAAGGTGTGGTATAAACCAACCACCAAATATATATTAACACTTAGTAAATAAATATTAACAAAGGTGTGGTATAAACCAACCACCAAATAAGTTAATAAGCATAAAAATTAAAAAGTTAGTATACAGATAAATTAAAATGTTAGAAGCAGATAAAGTAAAAAGTTAGATAGTTAGTAAGAGAGTTAGTAAGTTAGTAAACAAAAAAAAAAAGAAAATAAATACGAGAAAATAAAGTAAAAAAAATAAATAAAAGGGAGAGTTACCCCACTAAGTTAAAATGTACAAGAAAATAAAATGGAGAATTACTCCCACTGTATAGAAATTAAAATGCAAAAAATAAATTGCAGAAAGTAAATTACAAAAAAATAAAATAAGTAAAAGGGAGAGATTCTCCCACTAAGTTAGTGCGTAAAATAAAAGGGAGAGGTTCCCCCACTAAGTTAGTATGCACAGAAATTAAAAAGGGAGAGGTTCCCCACTAGTTAGGATGTTAGTATATATACAAATTTTTACACCAGAAATTCAGTCTTCAAATCAAGTCCCCGGCAACGGCGCCAAAAACTTGATGCACAATTTTTGATTGTCGCATTTGCAAACCCAAGTGCAGGTTGTCTCAAGTAATATATTTCTCGGGAGTCCGAGGTCGATCCACAGGGAATTGCTGAAGATTAATTAAAGTGAAGTGAATATTTTGTTACTATGATTAAAATTATTTACTTGGATAAAAAGATTCACTCTTGGTAAATAAAATAAAGGTAAGATCAATTCCTTTTATAACTCAATTAGAATCCTCGCAACATGGAGGTTCCAATCGAAAAATACAACATTAAAAGTTTAATTAAAATAATATACGTAATTATATTATGTTTCCTAAAAATATTACCACCACTTATAAATGGGTTAAAGCATTCATTGTGCCAATATTTTATCTACAATAAATCAAGAACTCCACTTTACAAAGATGGTTTCTAAATTATAAGAAACAAATTATAATACGTATAATGGTTACTAGAAAAATATAAATCATTTAAGTACAAGAGAAGAATAAATCTAACCTTACTTTATTACCAAGTGCTTCACCCTTTCACCCAAGTAAAATGAAACTTAGTTACTCATAGATAAGAAGAAAGAAAGAGAGAAGAAGAAGAAGAAGAAGAACATGACTTTAATTTAGAACAAAGGAAAATTACTACAAGAAAACCTAATAACAAAATGACATCATTTTGGTAACTAACACCTAACACCTTTAATGATCTGCCAAGGCCCCCTTTTATAGAGGATTAGAGATACAAAATGACAAGGGGCTGAGTCATTAGTGGTTGGATGAGTGGAAAATGAGTGGAAAATGCCAAATGACTTTAGGTGAGTGAGAAATTATGGAGATTCCTTGTCTCCGAAATCATGTAGCTTTGAAGTCATTGCATTCGTCATTTTTGAACCAAGTGGTCTTCATGAAAGTTGTAGGTCTGGATCTTAGCTTTCAAATGGCTTTGGTTTGAGTCCAATATCATTTCTCTAACTCTAGATACGTTTAAATTACTGAACACTGCCCAGGCCCAGTCACAGCTCCTCTGTTCTGACTTCCAAGCCCAATATCACCTTCAAGGATTCCGATTCTGGAAAAGTGTTTAACATGAAAGTTGTAGATATTGGTATTAACTATTCAGAATCCAAATTTCAGCCCATTTTACAACTTCGATCCCGAAATATTTGATGAACAGTATCCATAGGTTAAACTGTCAGGAAAAACACTCTGGTTCTTGCTTCAATCCCAATTTGAGTTATCTATTCGTATGATTAGGCCTTTGAGGTCTTCATGAAAGTTATAGAACTCTCTCTTATCTTTCAAATGCCACTAGAATCACCTCCAAAGACCGCCTACAGCCCAATATATGACCCAAATACAGAAACAGTGTAAGATATGAATCATGCTGAAAAATTCAATTAAGTTCAATTTGAGTCCAAACTTACAAAACATAATAAAACTCAATCAATTAAGTACATAAAGGGTGTAAATGACTAAGAATGAAAGCTTATTAATGTATCAAATATGTGATCATCAATCTCCGACCTCCACGTGTGCCTCCACTCCAACGTCCTCTGCTCTGCCACTCCAAATACTTCTCTGCCTTCTTATCCGACCGATGGATCCGCCACATCCACCCTCCTCTCCCACCAGAAAACTCCTCTAACTATGACAACAAAGAACTGTTTTGGCTCAATCTTGGAGTTCCACCCACTCTTGGGTGATGTTCACCTCGCACTCGGTGGAGCACGCGTCGATCTCCTCTATCCTGTGGGACGCCAGGTCGATGAGCCCTGTGTTGATCAGGGCCTTCAGGAGGGTCTGGCCAGAGAGCCCTATGACTTCGTGCTTATTGCCGTCGAAGTTGATGGCGGAGAGACGAACGATCCTATCCGAGACCTTTGCGGAAGAGGAAGAGGAAAAGGAGGAGGAGGAGGAGGAGGAGGAGGAGGAGGAGCGAGAGATTAGGGATTTGGAGAGGAAGGAGAGGGAGGGAGGCGGTGGATTTGGTAAGAGAGCATGTGGAGATTCGCGACGGCCATTGTTGTTGTGTGAGGTTTTTGGGTTTGGAAGAGAAGAGAAAATGAAAGAAATGGTGATGCTGCTGGTTTCTCAAGGGCTCACACAGACTCAAGGGAGGGTAGAGATGGAATAAAAACCTTATCAGGTGTTATCCTGTGGGGGGAGAGAGGATAATTTTATCAGGTTATAACAGGATAAAAAAGGTTAACCTGATATGGTTATACAATCATGTGAGTGCATCAAACATTTAATATAACCTGATAGTATAAGTTTATACTATCAAATCTTTTTTATACGATGCACCAAACGCAGCCTTAATTGATCGAGTGATACATTTATTTGTATTGACGAGACTCTTCTCTTCTCTCTTTTTTTTTTTTTTTGGTTGCAGAAGAGACTCTTTCTTTTTGTATCATCAAATCTTTGTTTCTTTCGTTATTTTTTATTCTTGTCCTAAGTTATGTATTGTATTATTATCTATTTAAATAGTACCTGAATACATTTCTCAAAAGAAAATTGCTACAAAATTGTTCAACGAAACTTAAAATTACAATTAGCTTAGAAGAATTGTTAATAGATTTTATGCACTAAATTTTACTTGCAAAAGCCACTTTGTTAAAGTCAACATAACTCGTTTTTTTTTTTTACAGAAGGTCAATATAACTCTTACTTTAAAAGAAGTTTGAAATATTACAAGAACCTTGTCCTCTGGATATACTGACTACTACAACAGGTAGTATGGTATATCAAAAGAGGTTGTACTGAAAGTATACAAAGCTCATCTTTCAACATTTCCAAACTAATAAATTATACCAAGAACAATTATAAAATGTTTTTTTAATATAACAACAGCTGCAATAATAATTCTTTTCTAATGCTAATTGCGGCCAACTTTGATAAAATAATAATTCTACGACAAAAGATAACTCTCAAAGGGCTTGCTTTTTATGAGTTTAATTTTAATTCATTGTAAATTTAATTTTCTTCTCAATAGTGTCTTAACACATCAAAATGATTCGACTCTTCTTGTTATTATACTCTTTTCGGTTTAAAATATGTGTTATTTAAGGTAATGCGCAAGGATTAATGAAGTTATTAAATAGTCTCAATTTCAACAAAATGTAACTTCATTTGACTAATTACTCTTTATTAAAATATTCAAAATATTATCACTCTATTAATGCTTTCCCTCATTCTATTCAGTGGAGATATCCAAAGACAATAATAAAGATGAAAAAACATAATTAATTTTCTTTATTTTCTAAAACAACTAGATGAATTGAACCAAAATAATTTTTCACAAATGACACTAATTTTGAATTGAAGGGAGTATTTTATTTTATTTAATAATATGATAATATATAATTAAATAATATAAAATATATCAATATTTTAAAATAAATTTTTTAGTTAGTAATTAATATACAAGAACCTCCACTTAAGCCCTTCATTAATTATTATCTGGTACAAAGTTTATACCTACTAATTAATTAATTCCTTATAAATTTAGCCCACAACTTAAACTTTACAACTGAATTGTTTGATCTTAAACCCTATTTATTTCAATAAATGATATTTGTACACCACAAAACTTACACTATTTTTATACCTTTCATGTTTGAAAAAGAATTGGTAGAAAGAGACTATTAAAATGCGTATTATTTTATTTTATTATCTGAAAAAAATAATGTAAGAATAATATATTAAAAGAGTTATACAAATATCATTATTATTATTTCAATTATGTAACCAGTGTTGAGTCATACAAGTATAATAATGCCATTTTCAAATTAGTTCTAAATTGCTTAATCAGTATTTTTAATAATTTTATTAATTATTAAATAAAATTTTTGAAATTAGTTGTATTTACTTTTTATTTAACAATTTTGTTATATATTAAGAAAATTATTAAAAAGATATTTTATGATTGAGGAAAACTCTTTCCAAATACATAATTGTCATTTTCCTCCAACCAATTCCAATTTCTATTTTTATAATTTCTAGTTAGAGATTTAGAAACACATCAACTAATTATAAATGCCATTTGTGGTCCTCCTTCAATCGAAGTTGGTTATACAACTTGATAGATATATGTAGTTAGCAATGGATTAAGATCCTCCAATGTTAGGGGTTAACATGATACTCTCATGTAAAGAGAATCTTAACCTTTCATTAGCATTAAAAGTACACCCTGTCAAAGGCTTCACCACAGCATTTCTAATGGCTTCGGTCTTTATACACAGACCATTATGTTCAACCCTAGAAATGTAATTCCTCACTTCCGTTTGAATTATCTCTTGCATCGCGGCAAGAACTCCGCACTAAAGAACTGCTTCTCTTAACTAAATTGCTGAGCTGCCACAAGCATTGGTGGGTTGGTGACAGTGAACAAGCCTGGATCACCTGGGGTGGGGCTGGATTTACTAAGCAAATTATTTGATAATTTTTCCATTTTTTGCTATTAAACTAATTTAATTTGAGAAAGACGCACTAAAGCACGAAGAGCATCATAATTCTACTTGTTAGAATATATTTATAATATCTTTAGAATATGTCAATTAATTTTTAAAATATATTATGAAATTAATTAATCATCTAATTGAGAAAATAATTTTAAGAATTATTTTTTATTTCTTAATATCTTTTAATTTATTTTATTATTTAATTAAAATTAAAAATCTGAAATTAATATAAATAAATAAGACTGTTGAATTTATTTTTTATATTACATCATATCACATTACATTTATCTATAATAATCTCAATTTATCTCTCTCTTTTCCTTATTCCTAACTCTAAACTTAATTCATCAACACTGCCAATTAACCAATGAATGTATTCCTTCCTTTCTATGGTGCATGAATACTCTAAAATTAGTGACATATTCATATCCTATCCATATCTGATATCAATTCTTGTGAGGCGAGAAAGAATTTTATCAGATAACAGGCTGAAAAAATTTAGGTTTAGATAGTAAACTGAAATGGAGAGTTTATTAAAATGATGATATGTCATATTTTAAATGATGGATATGTTTTTAATGCTAATGAAAGGTTAAGATTCTCTTAAGAGAGTGTCATGTTACTCCCTATTAGGAGAGGATCTAATCGGTTTGCGGTTAGCAACCACAGAGGTGGGGGAATAATTCTTTGTGGTTTCGAGTAGTTGGGAACTTGATCTACACAACCCCATGACATAATAGAAATTTCCTCAATGTACAAAAAAAAAACATCAATATGACAATATGCAACCAAAGTAGCATATTTATGGGCCTTCCACAATCTACATTATGTTCTGTCGTGTTACTGAAATTCCTCACCCTGGAAGCTTGCCTTTTCGATGAATGAGCAGCTTCAGTGCTACACATTCTCCCAGAAGACTTTCCACTACCCATTCTCGCTAGGACTTTCCCTATCTTCCCTTACTTTAAATTTAAATCACAATAGCACCCAACCCAACAAACACCAAGAAGAAAACGACAGCACAACCGGGCATTACTCAATGCAGACAAGTAGGTTCTCCAAACATAACAAAGAATATACACAAAGCAGAAACGTGTGCAGAAGCCAACAGACACAAACTTTTCTAGTTCCAAGGTCAACGCAGAAAGCTATCATTATCGTGCAATTGAAAACAAGAAGGAATGCTTTCCTCCGAGTATGTCGTTCTCATGAACCCCTTTCCAACTTTCCAGTTTTCAGAGTTGAAAAATAAAAGCAAACATGAAGGAAAGAGCATAAATTAAGTACTGAAAAGAGCAATGGCATGCTTAAAGCATACATAACAATTTCAGGATTATCAATAATCAATAATATAATATAATTGCTTTCCAATACATAGTAAGAGGCAGACTACATAGAGTTTGGAAATATAAACCTACCAACAACAAAAACCCTAAAGACCAGATTCCAAATGAAAGACCAAATTAACGTTAACTGAAGATGGAATCAACTACCTGCTGGACACGTCTATAATTCAGATAGATTAATTAAAACACAATAAGCTGACACTGGACATGCTAAGTTTTTCAGCTAGCTATCCGATAAATAAACATACATATAGATATAGATTAAGTTAAGCATTTTGCATTCTGGCAACAAAAGCATTAAAAAGTTCTGGATACTGAAATATATCTTCCATGATAGTGCACTCAGCATGATTCATCATAAACTGGTCGTTCCCCAGAGGCATAGCCTGCATGGTGTTAAAACCATTAACAGTGTCAAATTGCTGCATGGGGAAACCTTGGTAATCAAAAGGGACACCAAAACCCTCGTTCTTGGGAAGCCCCCTCCTCGTCTCATTATAGCCCCGAGTGGCAGAGACGAGCATGTGATCGGACATTGGTTGAGGAAATGACTCCGGGATGGACAAAGTCTCTGCTGCTTTTAGCGTAGTCTCGCAATTCTTCGGCATGGGCTTTGATTTTGGCAAGAACCCTTGAACTATCTCTTCCAGATATCCAGAGTCTGAAGATTCTCTCGGAAAGAATTCCGACTCTTCATCAATAGCTTCAGTGACTTCCGTTCCATTTGCACTGACAACACCACAACCGTTGTGCATGTTAGCTTTGCCGGCAGAATAATTCACCAAACAGCAACCTTGGAGACAGCTAGACGTGGGTAATAAGGACGACGAAGAGGAAGAGGAACAGGAACAAGTGTATGATGATGATGATGATGATGATGATGATGGGATTGAAGAACTACTTCCCTTGTTGTAAAACTGTTGAGCAGAAGAAGAAACCAAACACGGGTTAGAGGAAGAGTTGAGGAAGTCACGGAACAAAAGCATGTTAAGGGAAGCGTTTCGCTGGGTTGATGATGCAACAGACACACCACCACCACCTGAGAAGTCATCACCACCATGCGAAACACTCAAATGGCGATTTTGGATGAACTTTGGCACAGATTGCTTGGGATAGTTGAAAGGTTGGAAAAGGTGGTGTTCAGTGGTTACAGAGTGATGATGTTGAGGTGGAGAATCAGGGTACACAAAATTGGTTCGAGCTTTGGTTCCGCGCATGGCACGGGCGGCGCAGTCGTAGGCGCAAGCGGCTTGCTCGGCCGTGTCAAAAGTGCCGAGCCAGCGGCGCTCCTTCGACTGCGGGTCCCTTATTTCGGCGGCGTAACGGCCCCACGGCCTTCGTCTCACCCCACGGTACCTCATTGTGCCGCCGGAGCCATCGTTTTCTCGCAGCGCCCTCTTGTTGGCGGCTGTGGCACACTTCTTCTGCTGCTGGTGGTGATCGGAGATATAGTCATTCGGGTCGGGTTCTTGAATCTGGGCCATCCCGTTGAGACGCCGTAGTGCTTCTTCCATGATATGATGATGCTGATTGGAGCTTCCCTGAAGGCTGAAAAGCTATGCCTGAACGAATAATATTATGAGAATTGCAGCGTAGGATACTTATGACCCAGAAGTCGGTGTGCGTTGGTCTTATTTATGGAGGTCCTATAATATGTAGAGTTATAAAGTTATTGCACACCAACAGCATATGTGGAGTTTTCTTTGTAGGATGGGATATAGGGAAAGTGATTGATTTAATTATGCATGTCCTGCACAACACGAAACTCGATAATAGAGGAACCACAAAACAATGGTATGAGTGCGACAACAAATCTAAATAACAGATTTTTACTTTTTGTTTTGCCGGATTATTTGTTTAATTATTGATTAATTTTAATTTATTTGAAAGGATCAGATATTGATGTAAGTCAAAATTATTTTTTTGTTATTAAGTAATTTTTATTAGATTAATATCTCACAAAATTTATTATTAAATTAAAAATTCTTATTATATAAATTATATTATATTAATTTAAAATTATTTATTTGAAAATTTAAAATAAATATTTTTAAAATATATAAAAAAAGACTTATTTAATAACATGTTCAAATCTCATAATTTTAGACAAATGATAAAAATAATAGAAAGTTATAAAGCAAATTAATAAAAAATTAAAAATTAAAAATTATTAAATAGTGTAAAATATCAAATCTTATATAAGTATAAATTAATTATTTCTTTATTTTTATTTTTATTAAATAAAATGTTTAACATATCCCTTTCAAATCAAGATTATTTGACACTATTGTAAAAGAATAAACTCTTATACCAATCTCTAATCCTTGATTTCAATTTCATCTAAGGGCTTAATATCATTAAATTTAACAAAGAAAGAGAATAATAAAACTTTATATTAACATTAAATTTGATGACTTAACAAAGAGAGATATGAAATATATATTTAATAAAATAATTTAAATTCATTATTTACTTTAAAATTCTAAAAGTAGTAAAAATTCAAGAAGACAATATATTTACTTAGTATGAAAAAATATTAAATATTTTTATGAAATATAATTTCATAAATTATTTATATAATATTTAACTAATATACTACCAATTGAAAAAGATTATTGAAAGTAATGAAACAAAAGGGTTTTGTGGATGTGGATTTTACTTTCTAATTGTGCTCTATGTCTCAAGCTTAACGAAAACTTTATTAATATGGCAACGTTTTTATTTTTTAATACAGTTTTGGAGCCATTCGTAATTTCTTGTTGAAGACAATGTTGGAAACCAAAACTTCGTCTGTATTTTTGGTTTTGTCTATGAAATTTTTTGGTTTTTTAATAATTATCCATGAGCTTCTTAGCTAGTATCACAATAAATAATTATGTAAGGGGATGAACTTATATGTATTTTGAATCTGGGATTCTTTTAACTTAAAAGTGGTTGCTGTGTATATATATATTTCAAAAAAGCTCCAAGAAGCTTCTAAATATTATGCCAAACTTGAAAAGTTTTAAAATTTAGATATTTATATAGCTTTATAGAAAATATATATTTTTTAATCTCTACACAATATTTTAGTTTTTTATAGGTAAAGTGTTTTTTTAATAAAATGTTAAATAATTTTAAATATTCATATTAAAATTTAATACTTTAATTTTTAATAACGTCAAGAGTTTCTTTCATATTTTATTTTAAGTTATCTTTCATCATTAAAATAAGATATAATATTCTCTCTCCTTATTATTATAAAGTTTTTGGTATAGATTTGTCAAAATGGTAAATTTGGCGGCTTTGCTTTGATCATTTTTGAGAATGTTTTGGGTTGACATTTTGTCGATCACTTTTTTCATTTTAAAAAATTCAGATTTTTTTTTTCGAAATTTTACTCTTTGATTTTTGTCGGGCCTTTTTGATGGCTCTAGTTTTGGGAATGCTTATTGTCACTTTTATTTTATAATTTTTTTATTAAATAATTTTTTATTTGTTTTGATCTAATAGTTTAAATTAACTTATTTAATAAAAAAGTTAATGAAATATGAGTAGGAATAAATACTTTCCAAAGTTTTAGGAGTCTATATTGTCACTTCTACTTTATAAGCTTTCTATTAAATAATATTTGATTTGTTGTGAAGAAGAGTGTTAGAAAATATATTTTTTATTAATTTTTTTAATATATTATTTTTTATTAAGTCAAGTCATATATTAAAATTTAAATATAAATTTAATTATACATTAATTAAGTTGATTGTATATTAATAGAATTAATTACATACTAATCGAAATTAAATGTGTATTTTAATATATGATGTAATTTAATAGAAAATAATGTATTAAAAATATATAATAGTAATAAATAATATATTCATAGCATTTCTCTTTAATCTAATAATTCAAATTAGATCATTTAATAAAAAATTTAATAAAATAAGAGTGACAATTGATATTTATCAAATTCCTTTATTCTCCATATTCATTAAATTAAGTGATTTTGGGCTATTAGATTAAATTAAAATTAAGGGTCAAAGATTGGTGTAAGGATTTTACTTTACACGGTATCAATTAGTGCTGATTGTCTCTTTAACTTATTAATTACTCAATCCGTCCTTTAATAACTATTTTTTTAAAAAATTTTGATTTGTCCCAAATTATTTATCATTTAAAAATATTAAAAAAATATTAATTAATTATTTTCAGCATTACCCTCATCTCAAGTAAACTCAAAAACTTCACAATTAATTCCTTTACTATTTTCTAAAATCTCTCACTAACACTTATTGGGGCAATTCTCCTTAAAAAAGAGAGAATTTATTGTACCATGTGAAATTAATAAAAAAATTAATAGAGTAAAAAATGTAATTTAATCATATTACATCACATTTTTTATATTTGAAATCATTTAATTTTAAAACAAAATTTGGTTCTAATCTCTTTAATCACTTTTTTTCATATATTCATTAATTCAATTAAATAAAGTTAAAAGTAACAAATAAAAAATAATTTAAAAAATTAGATGAAAGTGTTGGAGGAAAAAATTTAAAGCTAAGTTTTGTTATTAATTTTATCTTTAATTCCAATAAGAAAACCTCAAAACACATATGTATATCCCAATTGCTAATAGATCAATATTCTCTTTTGTTAGCTTAAAAAAAATTATTAACTAAAAATATATGTTTAAATTTATATATTACATGTAATATATATTATTTTATTTTTTTATAACATACCGTATGTGATATATATCATTTTACTTATAAAAAGTAATAGTACCTCTTCTGTCACATGACAGGATCATGATCCATTGCAAATTAAGTAACGTTGTTATAATGTTATCTCTCATTACTGGCTTTTCTTTTTTAAGTTTAGACTTTAGAGGTAATTACTTTGTTGTACCTAGGGTAAAGCTATAGCTTACTACTGCAAGTTTGATGAGCGACCCAGCACACTGTGCATGCATGGCATGATGATAATTTCTTCTCTGTCTGTCCTTCATCCAGAGTGTTCCATGGAGCTGGCATGGACATAGTTTTGTTAGATCTGACTTTTCAAAAGAACATTACTAAACCTTTTTTGTGTTTGGTAATAGAACATTACTAACCTTTATACCCGATGAACTTTACGCATCTTTATCTTAGGGGGTTCCGAGACCACTATGCTCCTACAAAACTACAAAGACTTCGAAGTCCGTTATTGCCCCACATTTCTATGAATGACCTGCTTTGCCAAGTCTAATCAAGACCTACACTGTTAAATCCTCTAATAAACCAACAAGCAAAATTAATAAGTATGTCAAATTAGTGTAAGTTTCTTTACAACTACTATTTCGCACGGTTAATCTTGCTGGTCTCTGTAAATTTTGTGGAAGTGGTAATGGGTTGTTGTTGTGACTTGTGACAGCTAGAGCGCATGCCAGTAGTAGTAATTGCCTTCGGTTATTTCCGAGAGTACGTACGCAAGGAAGGATACAATTGTGGGAGATAGAAGGCAACCATACATTGCCATTTTAGGGCTGTGTAAAGTTTCTTTCTTTTTTTTTGGTTGAAAGCTGTGTAAAGTTATGATTGACTTTGGATTGAAGATTTTAGTGAAACTGGAGTAAGTAACTATGGGTTTTTGGATCTTTACAGATTTTCCTTTTTACTCTCTTCTCTCCATTCTTCATGAGCATTTTTTAAGCGTTTGGAAATTACTATAAAACTGAAAAGATGGAATCCTCACTAATTTATTTTCAGGGTCTCTTACTCTCTATTCACACTTCTCCACCCAACATGTAATAAAGAGTCAAGATTTTCGGGCAGGAGGGTGATAAAGCTGCTTTTAGCTAGCTGTGTGTTTTTGTTTTAAAATCTAAAATTTTATGGGAAGTTGGAGAGGATTCTTGTCCCTTGTGATTATCATTTTGAATGATTACACTGGCGGCGCTCAGAAGTTGTTCCTCCCACTTTGGTTTTTTAGGTATTACTTTTCACTGGTTTTCCTTTTTCAGTTAGTTTGATTATGCCAGTGTTTATACATTTTCTTGTTTATCTTGCATTACTGATGTTGAGGGTGAAATCCAAGGATTAAAAGATCACATGGACTTGTCTGATATATAGGGGTTAACTAGGGGTTTAAGAGGGTGAGAGATTAGGTTCTGTTGGTAGCTAGAAAGTGACTAATAAAGGTTGTTACTGGACACTGGTTGTACCTTCAAGTCAGAGAAAAGGAAGAAGGAAAGTTAGAATGGAAGGGTTAAGGGAATGTGGCAAGGCATCGAGATTAGATAGCTTCACACGCTGGTTGCTCAAAATTTGCCTTAATAATAAGTTCTCACTAACTAATCTTTGCTTTATAACTAATTCCCTTAAAACTACGGTCTTTTTCATAGCATGACCAATGAACAGTGAAATAGACTTGTCAGTTTTCAAAAACTATGGTTTGTTTCCACATAATCCGTGTACTTTTGGTTGAATAATGCACAAGTAAAGACATTAATGAGGTTGGCCAATCTATGCAACCATTGATATTATAGGGGTTTGCTCGCACTATATACATTCTTGTTGTATTAATAAATATCTTTCAAAAAGAAAAGACAGAAAATTTCTATATCTTTTTAGCTCAGATCAGTTTTCTTCAGGTTACTTTTAGATCATTCCAGTATAAGAGGACTTGGTTTAATTTCCATAGAAGAAAATTAGAGATATAAGAGCTCTTGACAAAATATGACATCTTGTCCAAACTTTTAATACAAAAAGTGGTACTATAAATAAACAAAATCACGTATAAATCATTAAATCCATCATTACAACTTGATTACGGATGTTGTCTCAAGATAAGTGTATATTTCCAGAGGTTAAATTCGTCAAAATATTCATATACCCAAAAAAAATCGTCAAAAATTTGTTAGAAATTAAGATTTTTAACGTATATTTTAACGGACTCTGCCCTTGAAAAATTGTTCGTCAAAATTAAAATCATTTTTTGACAGTCTTCTTAAAAAGTTGCCGGAAATATGATGTGTCAAATTACGGACTTTGCAGACGGATGGAAGTACTTTTCAATGTCTAATGGTGGCATTTTACTCTTCGTTTTAGCCTATTTACATGATGCCATGTTCAGTAAAAATTATAGAAGCATATATTCTTTAAACTTAGAAGTTAGAAGTAAATAGTGTATTATTGTTCTCTGAATATCTTTCTCATTTGGATGTGTAGTTCTGTGATGTATTCTATATCGTTTAACATTATAAAAGATACATTACCTCTCTTTCATCACCACTCTTATAAAATAACATATATGCATTCACACAACAATCATATTTAATGAATTTAAGTCTAGGTCTAACAACCAAATTTTCTATCTTACATATCAGAGAAATTTTTACCTAAATTTAGAGTACTACACTTGAGTACATCGGACCAATCAAAACTTAATATTTTTAATAATCTTTATAAAATTAATTATGTAATACAAAGATTTATAAAAATATTAAATTCTAATTAATCTGATATACCGAACTAAGTGCTTTAAGTTTAAACAAGAATTTTTCTACATAACATCGTTATAAGCATCTTGAGATATGTTTTGTTTAATAACTAAGGAGGGGATTTGTTTCGTTTAATAATATCATAACATCATTATAAGTGAGGCCAGATTTACGGCCCAATATTTGAATTGCGAGGGATAATTCTAATTAGTTTCACAGCTAGGCTATAAGATTAATTGGGTTGCGGCATTCAACATATTATAAAATTCATGAGTCCCATAATTTGGGGTTCCTCAATTCTCTCCTGAAAAGGGCTCTTAAAACCTAGAATATCTCCTCTAACTGTATCATATACCACATGCTTATATTCATGAAATACAACTTCATCACTAACTCGAGTATTTGCAAAAGAACCAACTTCGGTATTGTCCTGAAATCCAAATACAATTGGTTCGACCTCTCCATGATTCGTATATTGCCATTAACTTGGTTTAAATTCTTGAATTCTTTTCCATAAATATGTAATCTCAACGTGTTAGGGTCTAACAACTTTCCAATATAGCATTTTAAACACGAACACCTATTTGTTCCCTCAATATAATATTGCGAATGCTAACATGCAGAATTTGTTGGAATTAGGGAAGTCCAAAATATCAAAAAAATCTTCTTCCATGTGCTTAATTATTCTTCTATGAATTAAGCGAAGAATCATAATGGTAAACTTGATATTAACCTAAAACTTTAAAGTAGTAGGTTCATGGTCAATTCACTTATATGATCATTACTTTTACTATTTTTTCGTTATGTGAGACTTATTTCATTCACACTCGAAATCCTAACAGAATTAACAAATTCTAGAACCCATTTAAAATCTCTTATGTAAAACCCCTCCTATATGAAAGAACCCTATTATACATTCATCTATGATTTTTAAGAAATTCATATTTTGCAATTAACAACAAATAATATTTAAGTCTAACCCAATTGTCATAATAAACAAGATTCAATTCAACTATTCCAATAAACAAGTTTCAATTATGAAATTAACAATTAAGCAAATTCAATTATGCCTAGGATTTAACTTAATTTCAATATCCAAATCTAAAACAATTGTCCTAATATACAAAATTTAATTTAACTATTTCAAGAAACAAAGTTTCAATTCTAAAATTAACAACAACTAGATTTGAATCCAACTATGCTAGGATTCAAATCCCAACAAATCTATCATTTCAAATCAAGTCATGTAACTTATTATTTTTACATATATAAAGCATCATTTCATGAATACAAAATGCAAAATAACAAAAGAAAAGAAATATAAATGCCTTGGATTATGTGTAGTAAGACATGAGAGGGAGGTGGTAGATAAGTCGGGATGCAAGATGAAGCTCAAATGGTGACCAGAGGAAGCTAGATAAAACTAGGAGTGTTTGGTGGGTTGGGCTAACCAACAAATTCATGGGTTTTGACCCAATCCAACCTATAAAATATGGATTGGATTAGGTCTGTAAGTTGAGTTGGAAAACACTCCAACCGGCAAGGTATGAGTTTGAAAAGTGTCCACCTACATAAATCTAACTCACCCAAGTAATTTTTTTTTTATAAAAGTCATTTAGCCATGATAACATTTTAGGTGGCTTTTCTCTTGACTTTTTTGTAGTTTCAATTAAGTTTAGGTATAGGTATTGTGGTCACATTGAAAATGTGACTAAGAAAATAAAGATTAGAAACTCATAAAGTATCTAACAGATCATTGTGGTGAAAATCTAATTGATCACTTGGATGACTAAAAATATCTTGAGAAAATTGAGAATGAAATAAATGATTATGTCAATCCATATGCTATATGTGATGACATTGACTTCAACTACTTATGACTTCAACTAGCTATTATGGTTTGTTGTTTATGGGTTTAGGATATGTTAGCTTACTTTAGTTTATTTTAGACTTATGTTAACTTAGTAAGACTTGTTAAGTTTATTTAACTTGTTTAGAATTATTTTGTTTGCGTAAAACTGGTTATGACTTTTCAATTTATTTGAAACATATATTGTTTTTAGTTAAGACGTGTTATGTGTAACGAATTTTTAATTTTGTATATCAACATTTATTTCAATAGGATATTTTTTTTAAATGTATGTTGGATCTACGAATTTGACATAACCCAACCCACTCTTGCGTGGGTAGTAGTATAGTGGTGAATATTCACGCCTGTCACATGGGCGCCTCAGGTTCAATTCTCGACAACAGCAGCAAAAACTTGATGCTTAATTGGCAACTGTACCAAGTTGCACAAGTAATAAAGTGATGAGTAAAGAATATTATCCCACAAAGATTGTTTAAATCTTATGTTAAATACTAACAAATTACTCCTCAATCTTTATCCAAGTAATACAATAATTGAAGACCTAAATTAAAAAAAAATAACAAATAAAAGCAATTAAACAAACACTAGGTAAAAAGTTGAGAAAGCAAAGAATTAAGGGTCTAAATGTTCATTACCCCTTACAACATTTGAATCCAAACAACTTCCATTACAAAATATCAATGAATTGATATTATTAGTCAAAAGCACTCAATTATTTATAAGTCTATCCCTAGGTTATATAAACATGTTGCACTTGCTTAAAATACTATATTCCTATGTGAATTAGTTCAAGATCCACTCATTAAGGTCAAGCCTCAAATAATGATTATGTATGACTAAGAGGTATATTTTTATCTCTAATAACGAATCACTTTACTATTTGGTCTGCAAGTACATGGGTTGAGCAAGTAATATGAGAGTGAGAAAGAGTGTCATGTCCTAAGGGATTTGGTTCTAAAGTTTGTATTATCATATAGTCAATCACTTTGTTTAGGCTTAAGCAAGTAAAAAGTTGTAAAGGTAAAATGAAAATGCATTAAAATAAGATAACCAAACAAGCATTCAAATAAGAGATTTAGCAATGGTTAAAAGGCTAGAGGACTTTCTTCACCCCACTACTTTACTTGATTGATGTAGCTTACAAGAATATGTGAAAATGAGTTTAAGTTGTTAGCGAAAACCTCATGCATCCACAATGCCTATGTCTAGGTCACTTGAGTTTTTAGCATTTAATTACCTAAAACACTATATCTCCATGTGAAAAAGAGTAATCTCATGCTCATTCAAACCTTGTTTCAAACACATACTATGTATGACCAATGGGTATGTGTCCATCCCATTAGCTACTCAAAACACCCAATAAACTCAAGTGAAAATTGATCATGCATTATCTAGAACCAAGGTCCCACTTCCTTTTCCCTTTGTCTAGTTCAAGAGAAAGTCCTAAATCATTGGTGATCAAGCAATTGAATACAATAAACATAGATTTAGATAAACAACGCATACCCATTAATCAAATATTCAAGATCAAGTCATATACAACCAAGATTCATAGTGGGATCCAAAAAATCCCCTAAAAAGAACTTAGAAATCCATAAGATTCAAATAAACAGAAGGTAGAAAAAAATCCATAGAAGAGCAAGAAAATCAAGATAAGGAGAAGAAAGAAAAACTAGGGATTATCTTTAATCTTGATCTTTCTCTTAAAGCTTGATCTTCCAATCTTTAAAGATCATCTCTCAAGAACCCTTATTATCACGACTAAACTCTCACTTTTAGGCTTAAAGGTCTAAAACCAAGAATAATGAAAATGACCCTCTAATTACATTAAAAAAAAATCGCAGAACAATGTGTTACTCATGGCAAGTGATAAACACAATTTTCATATATTAGTTAACCATTATATTTAGTATCTTAGACCTCTTATATGCTTAATAGATTAATTTTGACCATATTTTATAAGTTTAGTTTCAAATTGGGCTTAATTGTATTTTTCTGTATTATTGAGAATTTTACACTGCTTCTGAATTTTGGGCATAACTTAAGTTGTAAACATCTAAAAATTATGAATTTTATCTTATAGGTAAACTGAGAGAAAGTTCTACAGCTTTGATGAAGAACTCGAAGGCTAAATAGGATGTCTAGTGGTAAAATTGGGCCACGAAGTCAGAATAGAGATGTTGTCGCTGGAACCTGGACGATGTGCAAAGATTGGGCCATAATTTGGGTTGTAGATGTCATTTGGAGTGAAAACTAATGTCATTTGAAAGATGAGACATAGATATTAAATTCTTATGAGATCACTTATCAAAACGGTAACATTTGGATGATGTTTTAACCCTTTCAAGTCAGTTGACAGGTTCAAAGAGTTGTTAACAATGTTTTGGACATAACTCTCTTATCCGAAACTCAAATTTGTGGAAATAAGTTTGCCCCAAATGGTTTAATATGTTAAGTTTTGATGATGACAAATATAAACAAAAAAAATATCTTGCTTATACTCTTTGTTGCATTCTATATAGAGCATATCCATTAGTATTTAATAAATATCTTATTTGGATGTGTCTATGAATGTCTTATATGCATGTTAAACTAACTAAAGCTATATATTTATGATTCATGCATATAAATATATTAAATTATGTTTTTGGACTAACTATGCTTGTTTAAGTGAGTGATACTTTGTAGGATAGTCCAAGCACCAAGAGTGAGCTTGCAACAAGAAAGCAAAAGATCTCAATTAAGCTCAACACAAAGGAGAATGTGAATGCCTATTTCATAAAGGTATTGATAAACATCAAAGTCATGTCAAAGACCAAGTCCAAAGGAAGATTAAATGGTATAGCTTATAGGACTTAGTGTCTTTATGTACGAAGCTTTATGGATATCTCAAATATGTTTTTACAAATGTTTTTCGTATGCTAAAATACCCAACAAATAAGTTTTGAAAAGTTATTTATGGTGGTAGTTTAAATTTATGAAAAATAGCCAAGTTTGGGTTTTGTAAAACTGACCTTTGGTCACTCTTTTAATCATATCTTTCAAAATACTTTGAGTTTTGTTTTGAAACTTTTTTCATTTGAAAATAAACTCAAAGATCTTTCCAATGACTGGTCATTTGCTTAAAACGAATAAGAAATGAAGAAGTTATGACCATTTAAAATCAGTTTTCGAAATCTGTGTGGTTTATTCGAATAAAGCATATGTTATTCGAATAACACACCTTAAAAATCATACTAGACTGAGTTTTTAATGGTTTATTCGAATAACCAAAGGGTTATTCGAATAACATGACCCAAAATATGTTACTGAACGTGTTTTTAACGTTTTATTCGAATAACTAAACGTTTATTCGAATAACCAAATGTTTATTCGAATAAAAGGTTTCTGAAAACACTTCCTAATGTGTTAACAGTGATTTATTCGAATAAGACTTCGTTTATTCGAATAAACACGATCCAGTTCTACGCAACGGCTATTTTCGAAGCTTTAAATGTGATATTAATTTATACCCAACGCTCTTTTCTTATACCACTATAAATACATGTTTTTGGGACATCTTTTAAATACACCCATTTATCTGAAATGATTCCTTCTTGCTTTATTTTGTGATACATATTTTATCAAATTTCTGTGCTCTTTTTCGCCAAAATTTAAGATATCCTTAGAGAGCTTCATAGAGCTTCAAATTGTATTATTTACTATGAGTGAGAGTTTCTCTTCATCTATATGTTCCGTTCTTCTGTATTGAGGGTGTGGTATCCTTCAAGGTTTGTAAAGGGGATGAGGTATCCCTCTAAGGTTTGTATAAGGGTGAGGTATCCCTGCGGGCTGAGACTTTAGCACAAGGGTAGAGTTTCCCTGTGTGTGAAAAGTGCTCTTTCATGTAACGGTTGCAAGCACCTATTGAAGCTTGTACATATAGTGAAAAATCTCGAACTGTGTTTCGGGGACTGGACGTAGACCACAAGTGGTTGGTGGTCGAACCAGGATAAATATCGTGCCTGCTCTTCTTCTCTTTATCTCTTTATTTTATACAATTTATTTTATTACACATTTACTTTTCACTGTTCTTAAAGTTTCTTTTCTTCATCACGGTCCTTCTGTGCGTTTATTTAAATAGCTTAAATATTTATATTTATTTTAAAAGTATTTGTGAAAAAAATTTTATACCCAATTTACCCCCCTCTTGGGTAATGGTTGTCATGACTAACAAGTGGTATCAGAGCTTCGTGCTCTGGTGAAAGTTTAACCGCTTAGAGTTAAAGATCCTTGCTTGTTGGCAACCTTGAAAGTTTTTCAAAATGGAAAGTTTTGAAATTGATAAACTACCATTCTTTGATGGTGTGCATTTTGTTTATTGGAAAGCTAGAATAGAGTTTTATATGCAATCAATTGATTTAGATTTATGGGATGTTGTGCTAAATGGATTTACTTATAAATCAAAACAAATTTGGAATAGTTTTGACAAAAAATATTTTTCTTTAAATATTAGAGCTATGCAAATTTTGAGAAGCAGTTTGAATGATGATACTTATGCTGAAATTAAAATTTGCTCTTGTGCTAAAGATATATGAGATGCTCTTAATGCTATTTATCTTGCTAACGATGATTTTGTGCATAAAGTTGCATATAAAAAGCAAGAAGAGCAAAAGTCATTAAAGGAAGCCTGTCATGAAACGCATGCTCAAAGAGATGTTCAAACTACTGAAGCAAGCCAAATGTCTCTTGGTGACGATGGTGCTCAATTTGAAGAAGAGGCAAAGCAAAATAAAATTGATGAGGAAGAAGGTGATTCCCTTCAAGAGCCAAGTGTGCTAGAAATTGCGACTACTTCCTACATGGCTAAAAAGGACTTTGAGGTAAATAATTCTAAACTATATTATAGTCCTTCCTATGATGTGTTACAATGTGCATATAATGAATTGTATGATGGTTTATTGAATTTAGAAAAGAAAAACTTATCGTGTTTGGAAAACATTTCCTTTATTGAAAATGAAATTGAGACTTTAAAAAATGAATATGTTTTTCTTAATGAGGAAATGCCTTTAAAATACGAAACCTCATCTTCTTGTGAAAAATGCATTAATTTAGATAATCAAGTTGAGGACTTATCTTTCAAACTTTCCAAAGCTAATGATTCTAAATGCTTACATTCTATGCTTGTTAATGAAAATAAAATCAATGTTATTCCACATGAAAATTCAAGTAAAGCTTGTGGCAAAAATAACATAGAATGTAATAACAAGAAAAGCTTAAGTTTTTCAAAGATGATCTTCAAAAGACCAAGCCATCATTAAATTCAATTGTTTGTAATTTTTGTGGCCATCTAGGACATATTTCTCATTTATGCAATTATAGAAGAAATTTTCATATGAGAAATTGTATGGTATGGGTTCCTAAAAATCCTAAAGGCCCTAATATTAACATTCAATGACCTAAAATGAAGTGGGTACCAAAGTGTCCTCCTAGTATTTCAATTATGCAGAATATTTCTCAAAAGGATTGACAAAGTGGTCAAAATAAAGAGGAATCATCAAGGAGAATGCTTCCAAAGCCTAATGGTAGAAACTTTGGTCAAAGAAGGAAGATGACTTCAACCAAAGCTTCTCAAGTTCAAAATGTAGAGCTTGCAAAGTTCAAAACATCAAAAGAGAAGCAATGGGTAAGGAAAAGAGTTCCATTGATTACCAAGGCCAAGGTATCAACAGTTTTTACCTCTCATGAGCATTTACATGCAAAGTCAATAAATTTGAGGTATATTTCTTGTAGTCCTTAATTGATTAATAGAATCATGTGTACTTAATAAATTTTGAATATTATACTTAACACATGATTATGTTCGTTTTTATTAATTTGTTATATATATATCTTAGTACATAAGGCTCTATAATGCCTAGGTATGTTTGCTATGCTTTAAAATTATCTATATATCATGAAAGTAAGCATGCCATCAACTATGTACTTAATGGTATTTAATTATTTAATTTATTGTGCTCAATTTACATACTATGAAAAATTAATCATTATGAGAGCATAATAGATTAATATTCAAAAACTAACACACAAGGACCTAATAAAATTTGGGTACCAAAAGTCAAAAATTGAAGTGTGTTGTAGGTGTGCTTGAAGGCCAAGAACTGACTTTGACATCTTGAAAGTGGCTGCTCCAAGTACAAAGACCAGAAATAATTTTAAGCTCTCATCCTTGTCCACGTGAAGTTTGGACTTGCAAATTTCGGATAAGTGGAAATTTTTATGCTTTTCTAGCCTTATAATCTGAAAATATACTTCTTGTTTGAAATAATAATATCCTTGAACTTGAGTTTTTGATCAATCCAATATATGATTGCATGTTTTATTGTTGAAGATTATCTCTCTTTAAATCACATATGTATATATGCTTTGATTTCTTGAACGTATGCATCTCTGTGGTTCTTTGTCAGTTTATAAGGTTTTATTCGAATAAAACTCGTTACTGCTTGTCAAATAATGTCTTTGCATATCGACTTTATTCGAATAAAACATAGTTTATTCGAATAAACTGATTCCATGTTAAAAACTATGTTTAATATGCTCTGTCTATTCGAATAACTTTTTAGATTATTCGAATAACACAAAACTCATTTTATCGATTGTTTACGTTTGCACTCTGTCTATTCGAATAGAACTCATATTATTCGAATAACCGAGAGACTTGTTAATCAATCTTGATCATTTGCTTTACTGTCTATTCGAATAACCCATAGGATTATTCGAATAAAATATGTTAAAGACCACAATGCTCACTTTTCCTACTCATCTATTCGAATAAAATCCGGATCTTCTTCTATTCGAATAAAACACTTTTTATTCGCATAAAACATAATATGTTACTACGTTTCATTAATACATGTTAAATTCTTTTGATGCTTATATATAATTAGCTTGATTGATCATGAAATATCTGTTGCCATTGTGAACTTATTTATTATTTTAAATGCTTATTTGTTTATAAGTTTGACATAATAATTAACCTCTATGGATCCAAAATTGATGGATACCAAAGAAAATTCTTTGAATTGTGTTGTAGGGTGATAACTACCTCAAGCAAGCATTTAAATGGAATAAGCTTATTCAAGTTGAGGATAGTAAAAGAATTCAACTTTTGAAAGGGGTGCAAAGAATTTCTATTCCCTCGTGAAAACTTGAAGCTTGGAAGTGAGAGTCATCTACAAAAATTCCAAGACTACACTTACGTGATATCAATCCTTATTTATGCTTTAAATTTGATATCATATGATATTTGGAGAAGTAGAAAGTTATGTTATACCTTCACATGCCTTACATGAAAATTATTTGCCTAAAAATGTCTAAATAAGTTTTGATGATAATTACATGCTTCTTGATAAACTTGAATCACGCCTTAAAATGCTTAAACATTTTTTTTGATTCAAGTGCATATGCGCTTCATGCATTCTTCTTAGAACTAATATTGCATGGTTGATAATGTGATACATGCTTTAAATTATATATCAACCTAATTTATGCTTGTAAATGAGATTGAATGATATTTGATGCTAACCTATGTTTTAGAGGACTTTTAAAGTTAGCTTTGCAAGTCTCTCTATGTATTTCAAATATAGCCATCAGATTTTTTTTACATACAAGCATATGTGGATAAATGAGAAAAGCTGAATGGAATTCAAATGAAGAGGAAGATAAAGAATACTTTCTTCTAGTGCAATGGAATGTAGAATTCAAAGGAAGAAAGCTCAAAGTTAAAGGACCAATAAAGAAGGAGCATCACTCTTTATATGATTCAATAAGTATCTCTATCCCTTAGCTTTTATGGTATTCTATATGTTATGAATTGTATGATACTTGTTGATAAATTAATCTTAAATAACTAGATGCTTCCAAGGAATATATGATTTTTTTTAAAACATCTCTACCTTTCTAAAATGCTGCTCTTATAAAATTCTTTTTGAAAGGGAAAGAAGTCTTAAAATTTTGGATTAAGAATAAATATCTTTGCCCTTGCTTTATTTTGATAATATACATATTTTGAGTGGGAGTCTAGCTCTTAAGTTGTTTATATCTCTTGCCTTACATCCTTAGTTGATTACATAAAGTGTTTTATTGTTATCATATGCAAAATGTTGACATACAAAAATATGACAAGCATTGCATGAATAATCTTCTATATCTTAAAAGCATGTTTATTTCATCTCTCTTTGAATCATGAGTTTTATCTATAAGGGGAGAGAAAATTATTATCTTTCTTTCCTAAGCCTTTTTGTTGATGTCAAATAGGGGGAGAGAAAATTAGAAAGAAAAATATGTTCTTGTATTTAATTGCTTGATATGCTTATATAAATATCAATTCTTATATATTGTTCAATATATTTTTCTTTGGTGATTTGTCATCATCAAAAAGGGGGAGATTGTGAAAATAAGTTTGCCCCAAATAGTTTAATATGTTAAGTTTTGATGATGACAAATATAAGACAAAAAGAATATCTTGCTTATACTCTTTGTTGCATTCTATATAGAGCATATCCATTAGTATTTAATAAATATCTTATTTGGATGTGTCTATGAATATCTTATATGCATGTTAAACTAACTAAAGCTATATATTTATGATTCATGCATATGAAGATATTAAATTATGTTTTTGGACTAACTATGCTTGTTTAAGTGAGTGATACTTTGTAGGATAGTCCAAGCACCAAGAGTGAGCTTGCAACAAGAAAGCAAAAGATCTCAATTAAGCTCAACACAAAGGAGAATGTGAATGTCTATTTCATGAAGGTATTGATAAACATCAAAGTCATGTCAAAGACCAAGTCCAAAGGAAGATTAAATGGTATAGCTTATAGGACTTAGTGTCTTTATGTACGAAGCCTTATGGATATCTCAAATATGTTTTTACAAATGTTTTTCGTATGCTAAAATACCCAACAAATAAGTTTTGAAAAGTTATTTATGGTGGTAGTTTAAATTTATGAAAAATAGCCAAGTTTGGGTTTTGCAAAACTGACCTTTGGTCACTCTTTTAATCATATCTTTCAAAATACTTTGAGTTTTGTTTTGAAACTTCTTTCATTTGAAAATAGACTCAAAGATCTTTCCAATGACTGGTCATTTACTTAAAACGGATAAGAAATGAAGAAGTTATGACCATTTAAAGTCAGTTTTCGAAATTTGAGTGGTTTATTCGAATAAAGCATATGTTATTCGAATAACACACCTTAAAAATCATACCAGACTGAGTTTTTAATGGTTTATTCGAATAACCAAAGGGTTATTCGAATAACATGACCCAAAATATGTTACTGAACGTGTTTTTAACGTTTTATTCGAATAACTAAACGTTTATTCGAATAACCAAATGTTTATTCGAATAAAAGGTTTCTGAAAACACTTCCTAATGTGTTAACAGTGATTTATTCGAATAGGACTTCGTTTATTCGAATAAACACGATCCAGTTCTACGCAACAGCTATTTTCAGAAGCTTTAAATGTGATATTAATTTATACTCAATGGCTCTTTTTCTTATACCACTATAAATACATGTTTTTGGGATATCTTTTAAATACACCCATTTATCTGAAATGATTCCTTCTTACTTTATTTTGTGATACATATTTTACCAAATTTCTGTGCTCTTTTTCGCCAAAATTTAAGATATCCTTAGAGAGCTTCATAGAGCTTCAAATTGTATTATTTACTCTGAGTGAGAGTTTCTCTTCATCTATATGTTCTGTTCTTCTGTATTGAGGGTGAGGTATCCTTCAAGGTTTGTAAAGGGGGTGAGGTATCCCTCTAAGGTTTGTATAAGGGTGAGGTATCCCTATGGGCTGAGACTTTAGCACAAGGGTAGAGTTTCCCTGTGTGTGAAAAATGCTCTTTCATGTAACGGTTGCAAGCACCTATTGAAGCTTGTACATATAGTGAAAAATCTCGAATCAAGTTTCGGATCGGACGTAGACCACAAGTGGTTGGTGGTCGAACCGGGATAAATATCGTGCTCGCTTCTTCTTCTCTTTATCTCTTTATTTTATGCAATTTATTTTATTGCACATTTACTTTCTATTTTTAAAGTTTCTTTTCTTCATCACGTTCCTTCTGTGCGTTTATTTAAATAGCTTAAATATTTATATTTATTTTAAAAGTATTTGTGAAAAAGTTTTTATACCCAATTCACCCCCCTCTTGGGTAATGGTTGCCATGACTAACAAAATTATGAGAATTAGGTGTCCAATTAAAGTTAAGAGGAAGAGGATTAACCCTAAATTGAGGAAAAACTTGAATTTTTAATTTTAAAGATAGTTATTTAAGTAGCAGCAATAACTACGAAACTAAACCTTAATTTTCTCATAGCTGCTCTTGCTTGCATTTCCTCTTTTCATCTTTCTCATTCACCTTTCTCTCTAGTTTTCTTTCTTTTCTATTTTTTCCTTCCATCCATAGAGGGCTAGACCCTTTTAAATCAATCCTAATGATTGACAATCCTAATGTTTAATTCTGAGATATTGTTTTGATTATTTTACATTAAATTGCTAATCAAGTTTCTCTTTTACTTGTTGATCAAGTTTATCTTTTATTTGTTAATCAAGTTTATCTTTTACTTGTTAATCAAGTTCCTCTTTGATTTTGTTAAATCTGAATTGAATTGTTTCATTTGATTTGAATGCTGATGTGATAATTGCATAATTATCACGTGTTTAATGAGGATTACAGAGACTAAAGAATGCATCAAAGGCTTCTTGGATGTTGTTTGTTAAGCTTGGTTGAATTCCAGATTCTAGATTAATTTAGGATTAGATGAATGCTTAATTCATTTAACATTGATTAACTAAATTATGGATGTTTATCTAGTGGAGAATTCATGAATCATCTTAAGGCTTCTTGATGTGATTTAAGACCAAGAATCTAATTAGCAATTGAATGAATTCGTAGTGATCAATGATGGTTTAAATTCCAGATTAGTTGATTTCCTTGAATTGATTACTCACTTAATTCTATTTATAATTTTTAATTCCTTTTTGTTAACTAATTTTGTAACCCTTTTTTTCTTTGTTAACCTCTTAATTTGATTGCTTGATTAGAATGATTCAAGAGCTCAACCTAGTTGTGTCTTACACTACAAGCATTTTAGTAAATTGATTTATAAATTAATTTAATTTGATAGTCTCGACAGCTATTAAATTTTGGCGCCATTGTCGGGGATCAATCTAAGTTTAATCAAATTATATTAGGAGTATAATTAGCTACTAACCCTTTTTTCCTTGTTTCAGGTAGTTTTCAACTCAATTTAGGCCTCTAAATAGAATTCTGTACGGACAAATAGTTTTAGATTGGGCTGAAATTTGGTCAATTGAAGGAAAACGGTGTGTTATACCAGGCTCATTAGTGAGGTCCACCCTATTTTGGCCAAATTTCATCATTTAGACCACTTTTTTAGTTTTTGAAGTTTTTTTTTTCATTTTTGGGTACAATTTTGAGTAGTTTTCACCTTGTGGTAGTCCCATAATTTTTAAAATTGTGTAGGTAGGGTAAGTAGTATTATTTTGGTAGAATTTTAATGTTGTGTAGTCTATTTTGCATATTTTGTATCTCTGCACTTTTGCATGTTTTATGACTAGGTCTTCCAATAATCATTTGTTTGACATTGACCTATATATTAAGAGGACTTTACATACACTTAATAGAGCTCATAGGCATAGTGAAAGGATTAATTCTGAAATTGAATACAAACCTAAGAATATAAGTAACACTGCAACTATGACTGATAATACTGAAATTGACCACGAGAATACAAATAACACTACAAACATGACTAATAATATAGATAATATGAGTCTAATGGAACTAGCTACACCTAATGTGAATTACCAATCTTTGTGCATTCAATATCCTGATTTAAATGCTGATTTTGAATTGAAATATGGATTAATACACTTGCTGCCAAAGTTTCATGCACTTGTAGGTAAGGATCTCCATAAGCAGTTGAAGGAGTTCCATGCGGTGTGCTCCACTATGAAATCACAAGGCATTCCTAAAGAACACATCAAATTGAGAGCCTTTCCTTTCTCATTAGATGGAGCAACCAAGGGTTGGTTGTATTACTTGCAGCTAGCTGCCAAAACAAGTTAGAATGATATGAAGAGACTGTTTCTAAATTTTTTTCCCTACTTCTAGAGTTGCTGCCATTAGAAAGGATATATGTGGCATAAGGCAAATATCAGGAGAAACTTTGCATGAGTATTGGGAGAGATTCAAGAAGTTGTGTGCAAGCTATCCTCATAGCTAGATCAGTGACCATTTGCTAATATAGTATTTCTATGAGGGACTTTTACCCATGGATAGAAGCATAATAGATGCTATCTCTAGAGGAGCTTTAGTGGACAAAACCCTTGCTGCAACAAGAGATTTAATAGCGAACATGGCAACAAATGCACAATATTTTAGCACACGATTTATTACCTTAACTAGAGGAGTCAATGAAGTAAGGGTTTATGATGTTAATCAACAAAGAATTAAGAACAGATTGGAAAAGCTGACTTCCTTGATTAGAGAACTAGTATTAGGACAAAAACAAATTCAGTCCCCAGTAAAACTTTATGGAATCTGCTCCTTGCCAAATCACCCAATAGACCAGTGTCCTACACTCTAACAAAGTAGTAAAGTAGTGGTTGGAATCTTTCCTGGCAAACCATACCAGCATCAGCCAAAGTATTATTCTAACACATATAATCCTAGATGGAAAGATCATCCCAATCTGTGGTATGGCAACAATTCTGGCCAACTTCAGCAAGCAATAATTTCAATAACCAATGAAACAACCCATGCAGCAAAGTAGCAATTCAGAACCTAGCTTGGCAGACTTGGTGAAGCAGTTAGCTACTAATAACATTTAGTTTCAACAAAGAACTAGACCACCATTTAGAACATAGAGACTCAAATTAGTCAACTTGCAACTTCTATCAATAAGTTGAAGACTCAAGGTTTTGGTCAATTACCTCCCAAACAATTACTAATCTAAGAAGCAATATAAGTGTCATAACTTTGAGAAGTGGCAAAGAAGTGAGTGGTCCTATCCAACTCCAACCAAAGATTATGCAACAAGATTCTACAAAAAAATCAAATTCAGCAAATCAGAATTTTGCAGAAGATTCAATATAACAGAATATAGAACATGCAAAGAATTCAAAGAAAAATCAAAAGTTAATAAAAAATTCTATAGAAAAATTTGCTCTCAACACTCCTTTTCCTTTTCCCAATAGAATGACTCAATCAAGGAAGATAGATGACACTAAATTGGATAGGGAGATTATGGATACATTTCAGAAGGTAGAAGTCAATATACCACTCTTGGAAGTAATAAAACAGATTCCAAAATATGCCAAGTTTCTAAAGGAATTGTGTATTCATAAGAGGAGGTTGAAAGGAAATGAGAAAGTGAGCATGAGAAGAAATGTTTTTGCCTTGATCCAACCAAATATGCTTCCTAAGTGCAAGGATCCTAGAACATTCACCATTCCTTGCACAATAAGCAACAAGCAGTTTACATATGCAATGTTCGATTTGGGTGCCTCAATTAATGTGATGCCAAAATCAGTTTATGAATTTTTACAGAATGGAGAGTTGAACCAATTGTAGTTATCATTTAGCTAGCAAATAGAAGCACAGTTCATCCTACAGGAGTGCTTGAGGATGTTTCGGTAAGATTAAATAATTTAATATTTTCAGTAGATTTTTATGTTCTAAACATTGAAGATGAATTTGCATCTAGTCAACCGCTATTGATTTTAAGTAGACTCTTCTTGAAAAGTGCAAAAACTAAGATTGATGTACAAACTGGTACCCTTTCTATAGAATTTGAGGATAACATAGTTCAATTTAATATCTTTAATGCCATAAAATATCCTTTAGAAGAACATTCTATTTTTCAGTTAGACGTCATTGATTTGCTTGTTGATGATATGCATGTTGATATGCTAGCTGAATTTCTTGAAATTGTGAGATTTCTGGATATTGTTGATTTTTATAGATGTTCTAGATGTTTTATTTCTATTTGTGATGAGACTAGTATGTGTGCCATATGTTTTGAGATTTTTGAGTATATGGGAGATAATATTGCATGCTCTGAATTTTTTGATTTTATGAGATATGATTATGCTATTTTGGAAGATTGTACACAGATTACATGTGATGCTACAGTTAAATCAGCAGAATTGGTTTCTTCAACCAAGTTGATACCTTCAATGCAACAATCACCTACCCTTGAGTTAAAGTCTTTACCTGAACATTTGAAGTATGTGTGCTTAGAAGCAGATGATAAGCTACCAGTGATAATAGCAAGGAATTTGTAGCCTGAACAAGAAGAGAAATTATTGCAAATCTTAAAGCAATGTCAGAAAGTCATTGAATGGACACTTGCAGATATTCCTGGGATTAGTCCCTCCATATGCATGAATCAAATTTTATTAGAGGAGGAAGCCAAACCAGTGAGGCAACCTCAAAGAAGACTTAACCCTCTAATTTTGGATATGGTGAAGAAAGAAATGATCAAACTGTTGTCAGCTGACATCATTTACCCCATTTCAGATAACAAGTGGGTGAGTCTGGTGTAAATAGTTCCCAAGAAGACTGGGATAACTGTGGTCATCAATGAGAAGAATGAGTTGGTTCCCACTAGAATACAAAACAACTAGAAAGCCTGTATTGATTATAGGAAGCTCAACCAAGCCACTAGGAATGATCACTTTCCTTTACCCTTCATTAACCAAATATTGGAAAGGTTGGCTGACAAGTCACACTGTTGCTTCCCAGATGGATTTTTAGGCTACTTTCAGATTCACATAGCCCCAAAGGACCAAGAGAAGATAACCTTCACATGCACATTTGACACGTTTTCTTATAGGAGGATGCATTTTGGGCTTTGTAATGCCTCAGGTACATTTCAGCGATGTATGATAAGCATTTTCTTTGACTTATTAGAACACCACATATAATTTTTTATGGATGACTGCATAGCTTATGGATCTTCTTTTGATACATGTTTAAACAGTTTTGCTAGGGTACTTGGTAGGTGTATTGAGACATATCTTGTTCTTAATTTTGAGAAATGTCATTTCATGGTAGAATAAGGTATAGTCTTAGGGCATGTAATTTCTAGCAAAGGCATTGAAGTAGATAGAGCAAAGATCGATGTTATTGCCTCTTTACCCTACCTCACTTATGTGAGGGAAGTGCGTTCCTTTTTTGGTTATGCAAGGTTCTACAAGCATTTCATCAGGGACTTTAGCAAAATTATCTTTCCATTGTCCAGGCTTCTTCAAAAATAAGCGAGTTCGAATTTGATGAGCATTGCAAGAAGACATTCGATCAGTTGAAGAAGAACCTGACCTTTTCTCCCCATTATTCAGCCACCAAATTGAGAGTTTTCTTTTGAGCTGATGTGTGATGCCTCCAACTTTGCAATTGGCGCCATCCTTTCTCAATGAGTTAACAAGCAACCTTATGTGATATCTTATGCCTTTTGTACTTTGAGTTATGCCCAAGCCAATTACACCACCACTAAAAAGGAGCTTCTAGAATTGTTTTCACTTTAGATATATTATGTTCCTATTTGCTGGGCACTAAAGTTATTATTTTTTTCTGATCATGGGTTGAAGAAGCCCGAGGTGAAACCTAGACTCATTTGGTAGATGTTGCTCTTATAGGAGTTTGACATTGAGATCAGAGATAAGAGTGGAGCCAAGAACTTGGTGGCAGATCATCTGAGTCGGATCCCACAAGCAGTGGACACTCTTCCTATCCGAGAGATCTTCCCAGATTAGTAACTTTTTTAGCTGCGAGGTAAGGACCCTTGGTATTCTGATTTAGTGAATTATTTAGTTGTATATGAGTTACCTATTTATTTTAAGAAGCATCAAATTAATAGGCTTAAGAGTGAGTCTAAATATTATGTATGGGATTATCCTTATCTGCAAAGACTATGTAGTGACCAAATGATTAGACGTCGTGTGCCTGATTTTGAGTTTCAGTCTATTCTGCATTTTTGTCATACCCTTGTATATGGTGGTCACTTTGGACTGCAACGCACTGCTAAGAAGATTTTAGACTCTGGATTGTATTGACCCACCTTATTTCATGATGATTACAGTTATTGTAAGAATTATAAACAATGTCAATAAACAGGTAACATTTCTCGTAGGAATGAGATGCCTCAACAACTATTATTGTTTTGTGAGATATTTGATGTGTGGGGCATGATTTCATGTGCCTCTTTCATAATTCATTTGGTTTTGTTTACATTCTGTTAGCTTTTGATTATGTATCTAAGTGGGAGGAGGCAAAGGCCACTCAGACTGATGATTCTCATGTTATTTTAGACTTTGTTAGGTCTCACATTTTCTGTAGGTTTGGAGTTTCGAAAGCCATAAGTAGTGACCAAGGCTCCCATTTCTGTAATAAAAACATAGAGGCATTGTTCAAGAAAAATGGTATGATGCATAAGGTTTCGACTCCATACCATCCACAAACCAATGGGCAAGTCGAAGTTTCGAATAGGGAGTTGAAACAAATCTTGAAAAAAAAATAGTCCAACTAAATAGAAAAGACTGGAGCAAGAGGCTTGAGGACGCATTGTGGGCGTATAGGACTACCTTCAAGACTATTTTAGGCATGTTTCCTTATAGGATAATCTTCAGCAAAATATGTCACCTTCCAGTGGAGATTGAGCACAAGGCCTATTGGGCGGTAAAGAATTGCAACCTTAACCGAAACCAAGCCGGATCTCAAAGAAAACTCCAATTCCAAGAACTTAAAGAGATTTAGTTGGAAGCTTATAAGAACTCCTGTATCTACAAAGAGAAGACCAAAACTTTTCGTGATAATATGATTGCAAGAAAAGAATTTGTGATTAGTCAAAAAGTTCTCCTTTACAATTCTCGCCTCAAGCTCATGCCCGGTAAGCTCTGTTCTAGGTGGATTGGTCCTTTTATAGTCACTAAGGTTTTTCTTTATGCTATAGTAGAGATCACAAGTAAGGCCACTAACAAAGCTTTCAAAGTCAATAGACATCGCCTCAAGCAATTCTATGAGGGAGCTCAAGAGGGCAAAGTGGAGGAGGTTCACTTGCAAGCGCCCATATACATCACTTGATGATGATGTTTCTTCCTTCTCTCCTTTATTTTACTTGTCTTAAATTTGTTGATGATTTTTAATAGATATTGATGATTTGATGTTTTATAAGCTTTACATTGAGGACAATGTAAAATTTAAGTGTAGGGGAGGAATTTACCTTCTATTTTCTATTTTATGTTTGAATTTGACTATTTTTATTTTTTTTTCAACTCTGTTTTTCTGTATTGAAATATATAGAAAGAAATTGTGTTTTTAATTGCTTTCCAATTGGATTTTGAGATTTATGAAAGTTGTGAGCATGCATCAATTGAAGTTAAAGGTTTATAACATAAATGAATAAATTGTCTTTCATCTTGAGATTAACTAGTTTGGCAATGAAAATTAAATTGGTAGATTGAGTTTGATAGAAACATACCTTGTGAGACTTTGAGCCTTTTAATGAATGGATTGAACATTTGTGTTATTCTATACTTTCTTGTGTGGTTTTTACTCATGGAATTTATTACTCTAGAACTTATTTTGATTCTTTTTAGGCTACATTTTCACATACATACATGAATATGATTGAGATATTTTTCTTGAATTAGCTACTTTAACCAAATAACTAACTTTGCATATTTTTCCTTGATTAACCCCATTAAGCTTATTTGATCATTCATTATTTTTAGCTCATTACATGCTTTAAATGGAAACTCACGTTTTTACCTAACCTTATGGAATATGAGAGCATTGGCATGTCATTGGAAGAGTTCTTGAACAAGTATGAGGGTGTGCTAATTAGTGTGCAAAATATTTAGTGAAAAAGAAAAAAGTGGCCAATTAAAATAAAAAGAAAAAATTGAAAAAAAATTAAAAAGAAAGAAAAAGAAGAAGAAAAAAAGAAAGAGAAAAAGAATATGGAAAGAGAATTTGCATAACATGGAGTTGGGATAAACTTTGATGCTTATTATTTGAACTCATCTCTAATGTTCTTTTATTCTCTTTGATATTTAACTTGTCATCTTCATATTATTTCCCTCCCTTACCTTGACCTCATTATAACCTTACATAAAGTTCTCTTGATTTGTATGCGCATGTGTTTTGAGTATTGGAGAAGTAGAACATAAGAAAGCTTATGGTAGTGTAAATTTTTATGAGTTGAATTAAGTGAAATACTTACATTCTAAACACTTGAGAGATTAAGAGTGTATCTTGTGAGGTTCTATCATTCTCGATTTATGCTTTTCAATTGAAGTTACCTTATTTGTTGATTTGAGATGTAAAGAAATATTATTTCATGAATGTTTTAATTCCGTGAAACTTTAGCTGCTCTTCTTACTTATAGACTTTTGTAGTCTTGAACATCATTGTAAAGTGAATCTTGTAGAGTTTTTAACTTTTGAAATTGTGTTGTTGTTTCTTGTTCTCTATGTTGAATTTCTAGTTTTGCCCAAGAGTGCAAAAGTTAAGTGTGGGGGAATTTGATAAACACAATTTTCATATATTATTTAACTCTCATATTTAGTATTTTAGACCTCTTATATGTTTAATTGATTGGTTTTGACCTCATTTTATAAGTTTGGGTTCAAATTGGGCTTAATTGTATTTTTTAATATTATTGAGAATTTTACATTATTTCTGTATTTTGGGAATAACTTGAGTTATAGACATTTAAAGATTATGAATTTTGTCTTGTAGGAAAACCGAGAGAGAGTTCTATAATTTTAATAGGAGCTCGAATGCTGAATCAGATGTCTAGTGGGTTAGATTGGGCCACGAAAATAGAACAGAGATATTGTCATTGGAACCTAAACGATGTGCAAAGATTGGGGCATAATATGGGTTGTAGGTGTCATTTGGAGCTGAAACTAGTGCCATGTGAAAGAGGAGATATAGATCTTGAATTCTTACGAGACCACTTATCAAAACAGTGACATTTTAATAGTGTTTTAACCCTTTGAAATTGACTGATAGGTTCAAAGAGCTGTTAAGAATTTTTTGGGCATAACTCTCACATCCTAAACTCAAATTATGGGAATTAGGTGTCCAATTAAAGTTAAGAGTAAGAGGATTAACCCTAAGATGAGAGAAAATTTAGATTTTTAATTTTAGAAATAGTTATTTAAGAAACAATAGCAACTACGAAACTAAACCCTAATTTTATCCTAGCCGCTCTTACTTGCACTTCCTCTCTTCATCTTTCTTCTTTTCCTTTATCTCTACCTTTCTTTCTTTTCTATTTTTACCTTCCATCCATGGAGGGATAGACACTTTTAAATTAATCCTAGGGATTGACAATCTTGATGTTTAATTCGGAGATCTTGTTTTGATTGTTTTACATTAAATTGCTAATCAAGTTTTTCTTTTACTTGTTGATTACGTTTATCTTTTACTTGTTAATCAAGCTCCTCTTGGATTTTGTTAAATCTGAATTGAATTGCTTAATTTGATTTGGATGTTGATGTGATAATTGCATAATTACCACGTGTTTAATAAGGATTACAGCGACTAAACAATGCATCAAATGCTTCTTGAATGTTGTTTGTTAAGCTTGATTGAATTCTGAGTTTTAAATTAATTTAAGATCAGATAGGTGTTTAATTCATTTAATCTTGATTAATTAAATTCTAGATGCTTTTCTAGTAGAGAATTCATGGATCATCTTAAGGTTTCTTGATGTAATTTAAGACCAAGAATCTGATTAGCAATTGAATGGATTCATAGCGATCAATGATGGATTGAATTCAAGATTAGTTGATTTTCTTGGATTGGTTGTTTACTTAATTTTATTTATAATTTTTAATTATTTTATGTTAATTAATTTTGTAACCCTTTGTTTTTTCCCTCTGTTAACTTCTTAATTTGATTACTTGATTAGAATGATCCAAGCGCTTGACCTAATTGTGCCTTATACTATAAGTTTTTTGACAAATTAATTTATAAATTAATTTAATTTAATAGTATCGACAACTATCATCTAGACATGCCTTCAGCCTTGCCTAGGTGTGGCCTTCTAGGGTGAAAAATCCTGAAAAATAGAGACAGTCACGTCTAAGCGTGCCTATGCCATGCCTAGGCATGGCCTCTAATGCTATTTTCCTTGCTTTTCTCCATTTTGTTGAACTTCCATGCCATTTTTGACCTTCCAAACCTTAGAATTAGACTTCGGGCTCTTCATAAAAGTTGTAATGTTGTCTTTTAACTTTCAAATACCACTAGAATCATCCCAAAAAATGTCATTTTCTCTAGCTATAATCAAAATACCAGAGCATGGTCAAGATGCCGATTCATCAATTTGGCCCAAACTTCCCTTAAAGTTTATGTCCTCAACCCAATATATTTCTTAACTTTTCAATGACTCTAATCTTGTTTCGGTTGGAGGTCTATATCTTCAAATATACTTCATTTAATCTAGCATGGTTGGCAAAGCTTAAAACTTGATGTCCTTATCTTCTTGGCTTGGCTTGATCCCTTTCATTTTTGGCACTCCTTTGGGTTATCAACCGACCTTACAAGATTAAAATATACCTTAATAAGAAATCAATCATAAATGGTACATAATTAAACTAATTTAACTCCAAATTAAGTCTAATCAACACTAAAGCATATGTAATTCAAGATATTCAAATAAGTTCACAAACTTTGCCAATTTCTAAATAAATCAAAGACTTAGCATACATTTAAGCACAAAACTAGGATATAATAACTCTATTTTATAGAGTTATCATTCACCTACACAATTAGATGAAAATGAACATGTATTATCCAAATCCAAGGTCAAACACTTAATTCCTTATTGTTCCTGCATCAAACACTTGGTGGCCAATCAAATACAAACATTAAGAAAAAAGATATGGATAAATAAAACCATTTCAATAATAAATTAAGAATAAGAAGAATTACAGGAGATGCAAACTACATAACAAGTTCAAATAGAACCCTAGAAGAGGATTAAAACCTCATCATATTCAAATCCATACAAACTAGAACATGAAAATAAACAATAAAATTAAGAGAAAATGGGAAGAATGAACTATATTTGTAATCTTGAAGCAACCTTGAATCTTCAACTCATTCTCAATCTCCTCCAAATCCCAAGCTTCTCTCTATGTAAATCCTCCCCAAACTCATAGTCTTTCTCTCTCAAACTAAGAAAAACTAGAAAATTGACAAAAGACTCTCAAAATCCTGTTTAAAATGGCTTAAATACTATCAGGTGTAAACAATGCATATGCGTGGAATACCTTTAATAAAGTCAACCTAAACCACGCATATGCGTAGTTGAATCACACATATGCATGGTTCTCTCAGTTTCAAAATTTGTTTATCAACTATGACAACCACACCTAATGTTTAGTCGTTAGCATATGATGAAAAATTAAACGGAAGGATGAAAACACATACATAAGAATGTTTAAAACCCGTATTACATATTTTTAAAATTTGAGGACCAAAATGCACATAACCTTAAATTGGAGGGAATAAATTATAATTTTCCCTTATTTTTGGCAGCACAAAACCCTTAGAACTCCCTAGTGATCATTCCTCGTTCATGGTGACAATTTTCAAGCGGCCACGGAGCAGCCAAAAAATCAAAATTCTTACTTTTAAGACTTACTTTTTTTTTATAAGCAAAAATATATTAAAGAGGAGCACAAGGGGTACTCCAACCCATTACATCATATTACACTATTAAAAGTCCGAAGACAAACTAAGGATTAATACACCAATCTGAAAAAAGGAGTCCTGAATTTTTAGCCTCTCTATAAATAAATGACCCCCAGGATACAATCTTAATCTGAGCAATTACAGAAGAGAAGTCGGCATTTGCCCCTTGAAAAATAACATTATTCCTCAATAACCACAGAGACCAAACAACTGCAAACCATATAATATGTCTTACTTTATTAAGTTTCTTCCCTTTAAGAGAGGCCAAATGTTGCAAGAAGTGATTAGCGACATCATTATGATAAACTCCCTCAAAGGATGTAGCTGATAAATTGGCAGGAATGATTTTTTTAAAATATTTAAATTAATTATCAATTTTCTAACAGCTCCAAGCCGTTTGAAATGTTGAATGTTTTAGTTATTTGTTTTGTACTTATTTTGAATAAAAGAAATTAGTAGGAATTACTTATTTATCTGTCATTTAAAAAGTGTATCAACTTATTTAGTTTAAAAATTTAATCAAAAAATTCTAACTATCTAAAATTTTTCATATCTTATTACCAGTTTCGAATCTACTAGCCAAAAATTCGCATTTTTCTTGTAGTGTATCGGATATGGGTGGGGCTTGATATGATGACTAAGGTAATTCCCATGGCTTTCCAGAGATTGAAACCGAGAAAGAGTCCCTTTACCTCTCCCCTAATAATAGAATGGTTATAATTTACGTAGGAAAAAAGTATGGATTATAGTGGAAGACATGTTAGCTCATGCAAATAAACACAAATCAGAGAAATTATAATTTTTAAATATTATTACACTTACTTTTTTAAAACACACTTATCCCTATCCGAGAAACAAATTTTATGTATTATTCCAAGTTTTATACATCCAAAAATTTATCTTTCAGTATTTTCCCAAGAAAATCACTTAGTCAAAAAATGTAAAGGCATTTTCTTCTTTGAAGTCAAATATGCTAGTTGAGAGTTCCCATGGCAAACAAGCCTCAGAGTTCAGATCCTTTTTATCTAAAATTTTGGCAGCATCAACCGATGTATAAGATTTGAATAATACTACTTATACATATTTATATACACATCATTTTATATAATTTTTACTATTTAATTTGATCACACTTTATTTTTTATATTCTCTCATTCTAATTTTTCCACCACACATAAGTCCACTAAGCATTTCTCATAATTTTTTTATACATATTTCTCGTAAAATTTACATCCCATAATGTTGTATACTATCTTACTATGCATGAATTATCTCGATGTCATCCCAACCTCCTCAAGCAAAAAGCACAAGCACGCTTGCAGTGTCATTTGATACGAAGCTTTCAATGCGAAAGTTATTGGTCTGACGATCTGATGAAGAATTGGATTTGGTGGCTTCTTCCTTTTATCCGGTCTTTTTCAGGTGAAGTGATAAAACCAGTATCAAGTGGCATGGCTAGCAACTCACTCACATTGCTTGTCATGACAATAGAAACCTTTTCGCGCAAAAACAAAACGATGATGACAATTGAAACGGATCTCGGAAGGAATTAAAAATGACGGTTTTCTGGTGCAGAGCAGATGGTGCAGGTGGAGGAAGCATTATGCCAAAGAGAGAGAAGACGCAGAGCAGAAAAAAGGATATTTCTCACGACATGCAGAAGAAATCCACAGTCAGAGACAACAAAATCCATAAGAAACCAGCTTTTCCACCGCATGGTTTCGAGAGATGGAGAAAACAACCCGGACACTATGTAACATTGTAACTTGGATGGTAATAAAATTTTTGAAAATCAAAATAGAACCTCCCGTCTTCCCTCGCCCCCCGAAAGCTACAACCCTCGTCTTCCCCCATCATATTCATTATCTTTTGCATAATTTGTTTCCTAATTAAGGTCTAGTATATAATTTTTTGTATTTTTTAATTAGTATAATTAAATGTATAAGAAGAGTACAAAAACTAACTTAAAATTTAAAATAACATTTGCCTTCGCATAATAGATGACGTAGAATTCTAGGATTAGGTAAGCACTCCTCCATTGACTATTAGAGAATTGCTTTCCATTGCACTCTAATATACGGAATCAACAATATTGCGCTGTTTTTTTTTTTTTCCTTTCTTTCTTCCTTTTCTTCTTCTTTTGGTAGTTTACACGGAGCTTTTACTTTGTTTCCTAATATCATGTTTGATTCTCCTGGCTCCTATTCTCATGTTTGATTCTTATGAATGATAAATCCTTATTTTTATCCTTTCTTTCATTATTAAGGTCTACAGAAGAAACTTTTTACAGTTTTAGTTTTAATTGGGCTAGCTCAAACTTCTTTATACTCATGACACGAAAATCCTGGTTAAGTTTTCTCTTCTAATTATGTCCTATCTAAGATTTTGTTCACGCGATCGAATATTATCATACATATTTAGAAATTATTGGGTTAAGCATATTTTATAATCACAAAATAATCCATCATAATTATTTTCACAACTAAACATATATAAGTCTTAACAGAAAAGAAACAGTAGATACTAGGGAAGAAGTAGATGTGCATGCAGTATGGAATGTAAATAATGTACAATAAACAGCTCTAGACTCTTCAAGGAAAATATTTAGCAGAAATTATGTGAGGTATGTACATATATCTAAATCGTTCAAAAATGTAATAAAAAGATCAGGTTTATTCAAAGAAATGATTTGCTATGTGAAGAGTATATGAATGCAAGTTTACAAAAATATCTTCTTTTTTTTTTTGGTGCATTACAAAAGTATCTTCACTCAACTCCTAACGGTTCTCCCCTCTCTCCTTCTGTTACTGTGAGCACAGGTTTTAGGGCAACATCGGTGTTGCTTCTAATTTTTGTCTATTTGTATTAAAGTATGATTATTATTATTATTTTTATACCATTAATTACATTATTTTTTTATTTTATCTCATTTAATTATAATTATTAAAAAATAAAATAAAAAATAAAAAATAATATAACGACATTTTTCATTTGTATATCTCTATGAGGTAAGTTTAACAAAAGAAAAAAGATGATTCAACATTTTTTTAGATGTGTAAGTATTATACATATTTTTTATAAAGATATAATTAAGAGAAAAAAATAATTAAAAAAATAAATATAATAAATAATATTAGATAAATTTAAAAAAAAATATATACATTATTTATGAAAAAAATATCAAAATTATTCCTAGTGGGATCATAGACATTGACGACAAGGTTATTAGCTTAGCTTAGCAATAGCAATAGGAGCACATCCCGGTTCAATTCTCCTTTGCAAGATTGATGATGATAAGGATACGATTTCACCTTCTTTGCTAAAACTCAAATAAGTATTGCAGACAAAGTTACTGACAGGTCGTCAGGTCGTACTCTTTGCTTTTATTAATATCACCATTTTAACAAGTAAAGTTGTTACATATCTATTTATATCTCACATCTCTTACATCCATAAAAATAAGAAAATAAGGATGTAAATATATAAAAAATAATATAAGCTCAAATATAATCTAATAATAAAAATTAGATAAATATAACATAATAATATATATATATATAAAATATTTGTATAATAACATTATTGTTTTATCAGTCACGTATCTTTCCTTTGTTTCCCATATTTATGTTACCTTATGAACAATAATTTTCTTTTTTAAATCTTTCATCTCCACAATAACTACGGTCGTTTTTGTTTGTGTATTTTTGCAACAACCTATATGTAAAAGACTACAAAAAGAGTAGGATATCAAAATGAGTTGAATCTATTGGCTTAGCCTTTAATAGCATAGTTTATGTGAGTTAGGTTACAAAATTTTTATTTGAAAATATGTGAACCAATTTGTACTCCCAGCCGTGTGAAGTTACAAAATTTTTTATTTGAAAAAATGTGAACCAATTTCTACTGCCAGCCGTATTTAACTCACAAATTAAACAAACTGACTAATTTAATCTATGGAACGTCCGCATATTTATTTTTATTTAACAATTTTTTACATAAATGAATTAATTTTTATTTTTCTATTACTATGTTTAATTGTTTCTAATTATAAGTCTTTATATAATTGAGATTGGATTTGAAATTTTTTATTTTATTTTATTTGTCTCATTAAAAGAAAGACACTTTTATTTTAAATACAAGTGAAAACAAAAGGTTTTGCACGCAGCCCGTTTTAGCCTACGAGTTATGTGAGAATTGAGATGAGTTTAAGAACATGCGAAAAAAAGTTTAATGAGCCATCTGTTTAGGCTCTCAAGTTAATGCATGGCAACTTGAGTTACTTTTTTTGCAACTCGTTTAAATGCAATCTATTTTTGCCTAATTCGTTTAACCTGCGGCTTGTCACGAGCAAACTTAAATGGTTCAAGTTGACCCACTTAACAACCCTAAAAAGGAGTATGAATTTTATTTCTTGATTCATAGATCACCAATGTAATTATTTTGATAAGTAAGAGATTAATCTCTTAAGATACTGTTAGACAAATAAAAATATCTTTTAACGATGTTATTTTTATACAAATAAATTCTGAATTCAAATACAAAATTACATACTTTAAAAATTAAGTTCCTTCTACTCTAACCAACACTTATTGGTAATATGTTACCACATTGTTAAAATAATTTAACTATGATAAGTCAAATTTTTCTTTTAATTTTTTTTATTTTCAAAACATCCCCATTCAAGTGAAATTATTTTAATGACGTAATAATATATAATTGAATGACCTTGCAAACAATTTTAATTCTCACATATAAAAATTAAGCTTAAAGAGTATAAATTTGAAAAACATGAACACAAAAATGTCAAAAATGTATGTCGGTTGAAAATTTAATAAAAGTATATTATAGATTTTAAAATTATAAAAGAGGTCGTATCATTTTTTCAAGTTTCAGATAAATTCAACATAATTAATTCTTTAATTTTCTTAGATCGTTTTTTTATTTTACATTTTATGTATAGTGAAATAAAATTTTCATAAATGTTGGTAACAAATATATATTAATTATCATATAAAAGTTAATTGAAATAAAGAATCCGATGTAACAAATATCGGCTACTACTCTTCCCGTGGTATTCTTTAAACTTACAGGTTTGATTTTTGTTATATTTCTTTTTTTTTCATGCGCAAATTTTCTATTTGACAGAAAAAGGTTAGACAAGCAGGAAAAATTAAACAAAATAGCAAAACTAGAAAAGTTGGGAGCGTTCATGGGTTAAATAACCTTGAGAGTATGGAAAAGTGGCATGGAGATGGAGACAAGAACGTAGAGTAAACGTCACTGTCTGTCAATAACTTTATTGATATATACAAACTTTCTGTGTATTGATTGTATACTCCCACATACACAAATTGGTATTATATTCAACAACTCTTCCCTGTTTTTGCACCGGAAGTAATTTTAGATTAGTTAGGAGGTGTATTCACTATTCAAGCAACTATATATTAAGAATATATTTTGATCGACAAATCGATTTCCGTCAAAGTTAAGTTTCACATAAATATTATTTTGAAATATTTATATCAAATTAGTTATGTAAAATAATTGTAATTTTTTAAATTACTAATATTTATATAATGTTAGTTATATAATTTTTTGAAAAAAATTATTTAATAATGAATTTATCTTTAAAATAAATAAGTAAAGATATATTTATTCTTAAATAATTTAATGAGTTAAGATTATGATTTATTTTAATAAATTGAAGATGATTATATTTTTATTTATTTATTTTAAAAATAAACTTATTTTAAAATAATATTTTCTAAAAATTTTCCGAACTTTATTTCAAAGAGTAAACTCAAAGTACATTAATTCTGAATAATCAAGCAATAACTTTGAACTTTGAACTCAAGTCATCAAAACCTATCTATCCTTGTAGATAGAGCTGTGAAAATAGGTTGGGTTGAGTTATTTTTGAATTGAGTTAGATTGGATTATATAAATTTTAAATTGATATTTTGTCATTTTAATTTATTTCTTTTTAAATGTAAACAAGTCAGATTAATCTAGTTCATTGTGGACTACTCATTCGAGCCGACCTATTTGGTTATTTTTAATTTTAAATTGATATTTGTTAGTTTAATTCATTTATTTTATCAAATTATTTAAATTAATTTATCAAATTTGATTCATTTTAATGGCTCAATTTATAGATAAATACAGAACTGCGCTGGGTATGAAGGACTTAATTTGATCACATCAAGTATGCAATCATTTGGAGAATAGAATATACTTCATTTAGGGTAAAGTTTGTTATTGTGAAGTTTCCTAATTATAATAAATAGAAATATAAACTTTGAATGCGACAAATCCTTTTTATTAAAGAATATTTACTTATAAATTCGAAGATTTTGTGATTACATTTTATTAGAGTTTACTTTTACTTATAAATTTTTTATGTATAATTTATCTGTAATGATTATAAATATGAATTTATGGTTCAAGTTTATTTATAAAAGTTAAGCTACATATTAACATAGATGAGACACAGATACATAAGTAATTTAGTCAATGAAAAACATTTAATAAAATACATTTTTTTTTTTTGGGTACATCAGTTGTTATTATTTACTTGTTTGTTAGGATCAGAAAAAAGAAAATGAAGGAGGAGAGAAAATTCAAAACTGAAAATAAAGAGAAAACTTGATGAAAAAAATTTTAAATACGCTATTTTTTAATTTTTTTTCTTTATTCACTCTTCACTTTTTTCTCAACCAAAAAAAGGGTAGTTTTAAATTTTAAAATTTTTCTTTTCTTCCTAATTTATTTCTTTTAATCCAAGCAAAGGATTACATACATAACAAGTACGAAATTTTCTTAAGTTATATAACTCTATTACATAACGCTAGCGTGTGCAGGAGATATTTTTTATTATAAATAGAATTTCATTTAAACAATATCTCAACAATACTTATAATTTTAGTGAAAAATAATAGATCTATTAAATAAAAAATTATATTTAAAATTTACTTAAAATTAACTCATAATCTATGATTTTGCAAATAAAGCTCATTAATAGCCCGTTTACATATAACCAAATTGGTTAAGATGTTTTTCACTACAAAAATGAAAATTTGGCTTAAGGGGCATATTGATCTAAGGCTTTGTATGTTATGAATGAGAGGAAAAGAAATGAAGGGATATAATTAAAAAAAATGAAGGAATTATCACTTCTCTTATTTGATATCATCTAATAAAATAAATAAATATTTTCTTTCTTTTCTTTAATTTCACCAAGAAAAATATTGAAAATACATATTAATAATAACGGTATTGATAAAAACATACGGAATCCACTCACTTTTTTTCGGAAAACGTTTCTCGTCCAACTAAATACTCCAACTTTCCTCCACCGTCTGCTTCCGTACGTATGTTTGTTGACTTTTTCGTATGCCAATATTTTCATTTCAAGCTTTTCATTTCCCGCTTCTTGGATTCACCAGAAACTGCTACTGATTAACCACTTATTCCTAACGTATTAACTATTTAATTTCCTGTTTTTCATTTCCCGCTTTTGGGATTCACCAGAAACTGATACTGATTAACCACTTATTCTTAACGTATTAACCATTTAATTTCTCGCTTCTCATTTCTTACTTCTTGGATTCACCAGAAATTAATATTGATTAACCACTTATTCTTAACGTATTAACCATTTACTCATTATTGAGAACTCTTTCTTGGATTTACCAGAAACATATACTGATTAACCACTTATATATTCCTAACGTATTAACCACTTATTCCTAACGTATTAACCACTTATTCATTATTAGGAACTCTTTCTCAGATTCACCAGAAACTGATAGATTAACCACTTATTTCGAATGTATTAACCAGAAACTTATACTGATTAACCACTTATTCATAACGTATTAACCACTTATTCTTAACGTGAACAGTTTTATATTTCAAATTTCAAATGATGACACGTGACATACGGTGGACAAAAGTTAGAATCTTTTAGTTGGACAAATAGCGCGACCGCTTTTTTCCTTTCCTTTCTATCCTTCCAAAAAGAGAAAGATGAGAAATTTTGAGACCCATAAATTCTATATCTATCCAAGTATCTTTTTTTCCGCCTTTAATAACATACTCATATACAAGAGATAATGTTTAATCGATCCCATTTTCCTTCCATCTTATTAACATGTCTATCGGGAAAGTCCAATCTTTACTTTTATGATAAAAGTATCTTAACCGCACAGCCTAATATCAAACAAAACTCATCAACCATAAAGAACACGCAGGAAACAAAATCATATAATAGCCTGCGATTAACCCAGATGGCCAATAAGCCCTGATCAATTATCAGTGCAAAAGAGAAAAAGAAGAACACACCAAATTAAATTAAGAATTTTGTTAACACGTGTTTTTAGAATAAAGAATTAAAAATAAAAATTATTTTAAATGAGTTTTAGAGAATTACTTAAATAATATTAATGAATATAATTTTCTCTAATGCATGGTAGTGTGAGGGATGAGTACTTACAAAAAATATTTTAATATTTAAGTTAGACTATACATAAGGTGAGTAATGTTTAAAATTAAATGCATATATTTGGTATCTTGTGTGATATTTATAGGAGCGTCTTGATATATAAGAATCATATTTAAATATGTATTAAATATTATTAATTAGGATAAGAATATAATAATATTGTTATCTCTTATAATTATCTTATCTATTTATGAGATATATAATTAATTCCTCTATTTATGAGAGATTCTGTTAGAGATTTACTCCTCATAAATGGACATATATACTTATCCAATAACACTCATAAATATTCAGAATCCAACTCTAGCGGGCTGGGTTGCTCATAAATATCTGAGATTCAACTCTAATGAGTCGGGATGTCCATAAACCACTAACCTGGAACCTAGTCCAGAATAGTTACCCCCAGTTTGATGCTTAGATGTGATAGTTGAGTGTCAAGATATCCGAGATTATCAGGAGCAAACAGCATACGTGGGACAAAAGGGTCCAAGTTATGATGGGATGTTGGATCTCACAATGTCTTTAATAATGGGCCAAAGGGGATGCTCCCATTGTGTATTAATTTAGCTGGGATCTGATACAGATCACTTTGCCTTAAAGTCACTACACCTTTGTCTAGGATTCACGATGAGTTGGCCCCATACCAATTTTGGTTGTGGGACACATTTTGTTCTGAAAATGATTTAAAAGTGAAGCCATGGTCCGTATTATGATTTTATCATAACATCATAGTATTAGTTTGTGATTCAGCTTGATATCCTCTTGTTTTGTCACGCGTCGTTTCATTTCTGACCGTAGTCCATTTAGCTGCTGTGTCAAGCACGTTTTGCCAAGTGGCAAAAAGGTATTGGAAGCTATCGTTTGAGCTTTGTACCGCCATAATTACTATTTCAATTTTAATGAGAATTCCTCATTTTGCCCCTTCTTATGGCAATAGTTGGGGGAGGCTTCTCGTGGCTATAAATAGGAGGTGGGGGTTTCTCCCCCTACTTTTCTCCCTTTTCACCATTTCTACTTTCTTCTCCAACGAGGTTAGGCGATTTCGGTAGAGTTCAAGCAATAGTTCTTGGTGGTTTTTGACTCCTTTCAAGCCTTTTCTTCACTCATTCTCAAGGTATTCTCCTTTTCCACTCTCTTTCCCTTCTAAAAACATTATGGTGAGGGTGAAAATGTCTCAAAACAGTGATGGAGAGAGTAGTTCTTTAAAAGCTCTAAGTGCTCTGCCTTTTCCACCACCTCAAGCATGAGAGAGATGTTCTCCTTGTGGTGGAGGTTCTGATAGGGTTTTGAGGCCGCCATCCGAGATAAACGTCCTAAAATGATACGGAGGGTGGATCGTACGAGCGAACTTACAAGGTAAAGACCGTCAAGTCTGCTCTCCGTATTCATGAGAGAGTTAGAGAGTCATAATGAAACCTCTTCTGATTCTAACATGAGTACGATCTCTATAGGTAAAGATAGTAATACGAAGATAGGATGTCAGAGAGCATCTACATCAAGAGCAAGATAGTACATTTTCCTAAGAAACATTGGTTCTTACCAATGGGTTAACCACAAAGTATTAGGCACTCCATCCAACGTAGAGAGCTCAGAGAATGCTAGTGCCAAACAAGAATATTTACATTTGATGAAAGATCGGCTAAGAGAAGGGGAATATGTTATCCGAGCTCCGTCTGATCAAGAGAGGGTATGCTCGATAAGAACGGAAGGCGACCACTTCATCTATATGTATGATGCATTGTTTATCCGCATCAGAGTCTGTCTTTTGTTCTCCAAGTTCGAGATTGGAGTCCTCAACCACTTGCATATAGGTCCAACTCAGCTATACCCAAACTAATGGGGTTTTATTTGCACCTTCGAGCTTTTTTGCAAGACCTTTGCATGGCCATACTCTGTGGGCTCATTCTTTTTTCTCTTCACCCGGTTTTTACCCTCCAGGAACAAATTTCAAAAGGGGTAAGTTACCTTGCGCGTGCAAACAAGGCGTAAGGTATTCAAACCATACCATGCATCTTTCAAGAACTTCAAAAAGGATTTCTTTAGAGTAGAAGAAGCTCTGAGGTTAACGCCTTTTTATGTTACCCTGAAAGGCGAGCCGAGGATGTTTTTATACTAGATGCAGGTAATATGGGACCGAAGTCAAGAGGAAATTGAGACTCTGATGTCCCCGCGAATAGAGAGTGAGGCTGACATCCTTAACTTCTTAGTTGAGTGGGTCGATAAAAACGGGGTCATCTACTGTAAAAAAGTCCTGTATGAGCCCTCTGATTCAATAAGACCATTTTTAGGTTCCTCGTCTTAAACATATTTATTAAGCTTGTATTTCATAATTTTTTCTAGGTGTTGTAACATGTTTGTTTCTTGTTTGCAGAAAGCATGGCGCCTCCCAATGGCCTCGAAGCTCTTGCAATGTGCTTAGCCTAAAGAAAGGTTGAGGCCTCAGGATCTGGATCCCAATCGGTAATCACGATCCCTCCACCTCAGTATCAACATCAGGAGGTGGATCCCGGGTCTCCTGGTCAACCACTCTGGCCTCACAAGAGAAAAAGGGAGGGGCGACGGGACCCTAGAGGAAAAAGGCCAGTGGTCGAAGTGGCACCGATTGATCTAACAACTGGTCGGGAGTCTAAAGTCCTGGAGGGCACCCCTCTTCAATTTAATGGAAAGTGAGTTTGAGGTAGGGGTTGATCTTTGACGGATCATTAACAACGCCTTTCTGACCTAGGCTGACTAGAATGTCTTGATTGAACAAGACTTGACGGAGATCATCCGGGATGCCCAGATGCGGGCTCTGTGCAATACTTCTGTTCTCCTCTTTTTGGACTATGATTTTGAGTATGTTCGTTAGACTCGAGAGCTGGAAAAGGAGTTGGACGCCTTTCAGGGTGAAAGGAAGGAGCTTGGGTTGGCTGTGACTCAAAAAGATAAGCAACTTGCTCAAGTCAATGAAGAGCTCGGTTTACACAAGCTTAAGATAACTAGGCTCTAGGCCAAGATTGTAGATTGGGATGCTCGGGAAAGCACTTTAAAAGATCAATTTTCATCAACTAAGTCCACCGTAACCGCGATCCGTGCTGAAAATGAGATCCTTGGGTAATCCGAGGCTAAATTGAAGAATGATGTGTTATGTAACACCCCAAATTTTTTAACTATTTAACAGTAATAATAGAATTCTACTGTTTAGTGATTTCTGTGTGCTGTAAAATTATTTTGAGTATTTCGTGAATGTATTTGATCGTTTTGTGTGATTTACTCCGTGTCAGAAAAATAATAATTTTCGGGCCGGGAAAAATCTTTATTGATTTATTCGGAAACAGAGGATCTTACTAAACCCGAATCTGAGAGACACATATTTTTTTTTAATTTTTATAATTTATCTATGAAATAAAAATATTTTACAAAAAAAAATCTGCTGTTTTATTTATAGCAGCTTCTGCTATAAATTATTGGACCCGATATATTTTAATTGACAGAAAATGTACTTAGAATATTTTCTGTAAGCTAATTATTTATGAACCAATAGAAACAAGTCAAAAATGATGGTTGGACTTTTTTAACCAATAAGAAATGGTCTAAGTTGAAATATTTGACTAGTTACAAAGTAACTAAATTAACCTAATTTAGTTACCTAAATTGCCTAATTAAGAAACTAAATGAACTAACCTAGTTACTAATTAGTTAGAACATAGTTACTAGTTAAATATCCTAAAACTATCTAAAAGCCATGACTAGGCATGACATATGCAATGACCTATTTAACTAGTTAGCTATGTAACTAGATAGTTAATCAAGTAACTAGAAAACCTAATCTAGTTAGTTGTTATTTGATTAAAGAGTAACTAGAACAAAATTGAAAACAAACTTGGTTACCTTTTCCCATAGAGCCACACGGCCAAGAGGCTTCTCCAAGCTTCTTGAATGCTCTTGTATGACACTTTGATGACCAAGTGATGACCAAGCCATGTGATCTTCCATGTGAACACAAAATGATATTTTTACTATCATAATTAGTCTTTTATTTTTCCTATACTACCTCACATGGCTGCACCCTTTCTTTTCACTCTCAATTTTCATTTTCTCTCACCTAAAAGCTAAGCCTTCATCTTTTCTCTCCAACACTCAAGAACACAAGAACACTTTTCCTTTCTTTTTCTTCCTTGGAGTTTCGGCCAACCACCCAAAACCCTACTTCCAATCTTCTATAATTTTACTTCTTTACACTTTCTAAACCTAAACCATATTCTAAACACTTTTCATTTAGAAAGTTTTGTCAAAATCCTACTCCTTGTACCTCAAAATTCAAGCTTTGGTTTACTACTCTAAAGGTAAACTTTTGATTCTTTGGTTCTAAGTTAAGTTTTTAATTTTCTAGACCATGATTGATTCATGGTTCTTTGTTCTTAAGCCTTGTTTATGACTTTCAGAATTGTTTAAGATTTTTAGGAATTTATTTGTGTGTCACACGAAATCAAGAGAAGGAGGGAACCTGAAGATTCTTGTCTTCCTTAAGGTAAGAGAGAGATTTACCTCACCAACTAAGTGTTGGCGGTGAGGAGATGGTTTTGTATGGTGAAAAATCCATAAGGGTTTATTCACTTGTTGTTTGATGCTTCTTTGTTTGTGACTGTGGTGTTTATGATTTTGAATTTATGGTTGCATGTGTGATGGTATGACTATGGCTTTGATAATATGCTTGTATGTATAATTTTGGAAGCATGTAAATGTATGTGTAATTTAGGATGTGAACAATATGTTGGAAAGATTACATGAGAGCTCCAAAGAGCTTAGAGGCACACGACCTCACTACTTTCAAGAGGACCAAGAGTCCTAAAGTTATGATATCAAATTGAGGATTAAATGTTCTATGACAATAAAATTAATTAAGAGATTTTACAAGGATTTAAAGTGTTAAAAAATAAATTACAATGAATTTTGAAGCAAGAATGAAAATTTGGCCAACGTGCCATTTTTCATAATGTAGAACTATATTATTTTATTAATTGTAGATTTAAAGGTTTAATTGAGAAGGAAAGCATTTTGAAAGAGTTTGGATTTAGTAGCAAGCAAAATACTTTTTAGAAAACAAAATGATGTAATTAAATAATTAGGTTATGAAATAAAAATAGATGTCAATACTTGAAATTTTCTAACGTATAGCTCACCCTATGAGTTTAAAAGCGCGTTAGAAAAATTTGAGCTGTAAGATCTTAAGTAAATCAAAGAATTACCATTTTCTGGGAAATAATAGAAATACTGATTTTTAGAGGGACTATATAGCAATTATTATCTAAAGAGAGACTATGTTACAAATATTTTCTAAAAGATGGACTATCTTGTAAATATTATTTTAAGATGCTATTATGAAAATATTATTTAAACAAGGACTATAATGTAAATATTATATTATAGAGGGACTATTATGCAAATATAAAAAATAAAGTCAATTTTTGGTATTAAATGAGAAAATTCATATTTTGATTTAAAATATGTTAGAAATATTTTACGCGATTGAGAAAATGTTAAAAATCAATACGCGATTTGAAAATGCGACAGAAATGTTGCGTGATTGAGAAAACACAAAAATATGATTATGCAATGAAAATACAGTAAAGATACTATTGAACCAATGTGTGAACCTTGAATATGAGATGATGAATTTGAACTGAGAATGGTACATTGTACATGCATTAGAAAGGTCCAATGGACTGAATAAGGCTAATTGCCTAAGAGAGAATACACCTCTTGAGTGGGTGCGATATGCGTAGTGTAAGTCACTTGTTGACTTTGGGGGCATTGAGTGTGGGTTACCTACAATGGGCAGTTGGTAGCTCTTTTGTACCGTGCGTTTGACTTATGCAACACACCGATGATCCTGACCGAAATACTATTCTTAATCAAGATCTGATAAAGACTGTAATGTATATGCTAGATGTGCAAATACATATGAGAATTGTAGCACGTGGTTTGAGGGATGTTGGTACAGATAGATCTTTTCGATCACTCTCTTCGACCTGAGTTTTAGCTCCATAGAGTAAGAAATTGAGTCTCTGTGCACATGCATAATTATTAAGTATTGATACCGATGTGATATTTGAATTATTGAATATTTAGAAATATTGAGGGCATAGTCGTAATTATTATTTATTACATATATTGCGATGATAAATAATGTTGATGACATGATTGTAATTATGGTAGGATGTATCAGTATGATATATTGTATGTGTTTATCTCCATGCTACCATGCTGGTATTGGTGTAGGTGATCTCACCTCTTTGTATGTCTATTTTGTACGGTATTTGTATTTGTAAAGACGTTGAGCAAGGACTTGAACAAGAAGGTGGAGAGGAGCAGATTCCTATGGAGGAAGTTGAATTCTGAGAAGATGGTGATGCCCAGTTTCCTAGGATTTATAAGGTTACAATTTCGTGGAGGACGGGAAGCGTGGCACGTTGACCTAGATAGAGAATGTATTTACTATATAGGAGACTTGAATATTATCCTAAGTAGGCTTTATCAAGGGAACCCTTATTTTAGTGTAAATATTAATGCACACTTAGAGTTTCCATTGTCCATTAGGCAGTACTAGGGAGCTTATTACCATACTCCTAGTGCGATTAGTATCGTGTCGTCTGCACGGACACCTGTCCGTTAGACTTCGCGTCTAGTCGGATTCCTACCTACTGAGGAATCTGAGGAGGACTCGTCTGAGGGTTCTGCTGTTTAGTAATACTTGGGCAGTATGTTAGTTTTAAATAATGTTCAAATGTTTTAAGAACCTGGTCTGTAAATATTTAAGTATGACAGTACTAAGACTTGTGTATATATGATGTAAATTATTTGTGATGAGGTTGTAATATTTTTATTTTTCGCTAAGTTTATATTATTGATATTAAGAAATTTTATAACTCGTATTTACACTACAAAGCATATATTATAATAAAGGATAATTTGATAATTAAGTAACATAAATGTGATACCCTACGGTGGGTGTTCCATGTTATATCTTGAGGATGAATGGGTTGCCTCAGTGAATGAATCCTTCTCCAAGGCTCTCGTCTAACTACGCCTGCTAAACCTGGACCTTGTCACTGATGGGACTAGTTCACAAAAAGTGGTTCGAGATGGACGCGTAGTGGATGCTGTAGCCGACGCCACTCTAGTGAGCCAGGTTCCCACTGCGGATGGCAGTGAAGAGGAGGGTGAGGAGACCTCGGAGGATGGTCAGGCGAAGAGAGTCGAAGTGGAGGAGGTTGATCAAGGAGAACCCACACAGATGCCTGATTTCTCTTTATGTCTTTATTTTGCCCCCTGTGTGGGGTTAATTTTTAACTCATGTGGACAAGTCCCAAATTTCGAGCATTATTTAACTTTTGATACTTATAATATTTTTCTGCATATTCCTGTTGCTTATTTTTCTTTTTCCAATTGAGATGGGTCTTACGCTTAATCTTAGTGGTTTTCTTTAACACTTAGCGAACGCTTTTATTTTTTGCAATCGAGATGGGTCCAACTCTCAATTTTGGTAGTTTTCTTTAACACTTAGTGAACACCTTTATTTTTTCTAACTAAGATGGGTCTAACACTCGATCTCAGTGGTTTTCTTTTTCCAGGGTCTGCTTAGATTGCTTGTCAATTATGTTTCTTCTTTTTGTTGGAATTCTTAGCACTTAGTCAAATTTCTAAGTGTAAAACTCTAAAATATGATTTTGACACAGAAGCCTCTTGGAGTGGTATTCATGAAAAATATTATTATCTTATCCCAAGTTATGGTCAAATACGCTTTAGACTTTCTTTAGGTTTAAAGGTTAAGGTCAAGATCATTAAAGTACGGGTTAAAACCCTTGAACTTGCTTCTTGAATGGTTAAGTGGGTTTCCCTTTTTGACCTTCATTTGTGCATCAAAATATCTAATCCAAATTGAACTTTATATTCCTTTAACCTCTCTAAGGTGCAATAACCTTGTGAATTACAATAGTTGTAAACGTATAAAATAACCAAATACTGAAAATATAGCTATCAATTTATTCATGTCGAATCTCGTCATTTACTTGATAAAAATATAAATTAAAGAGAATTGGCTATAATATTTCTTGATTTTGTCAGCATTCCTGAAATTCTTAATGCTCTATGCAGATTGAGATCGCCTAGAACAAACCTCCATGGTATCATTTTGGAATTGTACCGAGCTGCAATCCTTTATTTGTCAGCAGCTTTACGAATATAGGCAATGCAGCAATGTTCTTCCAATGATCTAAATTATGGCGAATGAGGTCGGGATTGGTCTCGTTAGAGAAATTATGTCTCTTCTAGCTTGGTTCTCTTATTTTAGCCTCACAACTATATGTTAACTTGAAGAGAGTTTCCCATGTTAAGGAATGAGGTGTGGTTCGATATGCCTATAGGACATGATCAAGTTATTCCACCAAATTCCCTTTAGCTTCATCTAGTCTCTTTTTGATTCTATGAAGTATAACCCGGTTGACGGCCTCAGCTTGTCCATTGGTTTTTGGATGCTTCACCGAGGAAAAATGTTGTTTAATATTGAGTCTGGCTAGGAGATTCTTGAACCTTTGGTTAGCAAACTGTGTTCCATTATCTATAACAATGGATTTTGGAATACCAAATCTACTGATAATATTTTTATAGGTGAACTTCTGTATCTATGCCGAGGTGATGGTGGATAGCAGTTATGATTTAATCCACTTAGTGAAATAGTCCATAGCTATCACCAAGTACTTAATCTGTCCTGGTGCCTGAGGAAAAGGACCTAAGATATCCATCCCTAACTAGTATAAAGGTTAGGGAACAAATATCATAGATAACTCTTCCAGGGGGATGCATAGATGTCCGAGAACCTTTGACATTTGCCACATCTCTGAACATGTTCCGTGCTGTCAACTTCCATCCTAGGCCAATTGTACCTGGCCCTTAACACTTTTCGTGTTAGGGATTTTCCTCTGAGGTGATGACCACAACTTCTTTCATGGACTTCGGCTAGAACATACTCTACTTCTTTTGGACTGAGGCACTTGAGGAGAGGAGAAAAAAACCCGCAATGGTATAGCTAGTTATCAATGACGGTATACCATGCCGCTATCCATACTATTTTCTGGGCTTTTTATTTTTATTTTCAAGCAGTGTGTCATTACGAAGATAAGCAACTATAGGTGTCATCTAGGTTTCATCATCTTCCAGTAGGAGGACTTCGATGTTCGTAATATTGGGAGCGAGTAGGGTATTCAGGATTACAGATCTATTGTTGCTAGGACTCTTAGTGCTAGCAAGCTTTGACAGGATGTCAACTCTAGAGATTTGTTCTCTTGGGATATATTCCACCTTAACACTGTCAAAATCCTCCGTTAATTTCTTCACTTTGGCTAGGTATTTCTGCAACAAGGGCTCCTTAGCCTGAGACTCACCCCAGATCTGGGAAGTCACCAACTGTGAATCGTTGCATAGAACTATATCTATGGCTCCCATTTCTTTTGCCATGGTAATGCCCGCGATGCATGGTTCATATTCAACTTGGTTATTTGAAGTCGGGAACTTGAATCTTAAAGAATGTTCCATCATGAGTTCATCTTCATTTTCCAATATGACCTTGACGCCACTCCTTTTTGGATTCGAGGATCCATCAACATAAATGGTTCAAGAATTCTCTCTAGGATGGCTAAAATCCGATGTAAGCTCTACCAAAAAGCTGGATAAAACTTAAGCCTTTATGGCTTGTATTGGCTCATAAGTGATACCAAATTTGGAGAGCTCCACTGACCAAGCGATCATTCTTCCAACAAGGTTCGACTTATGTAACACTTGCCGAATTGGTTAATCCATCTTCACTATCACGGGGTGGCATGAAAAGTATTACTGCAACCTTCTAGTAATAGTTAGCAATACTATAACTAGTTTCTCAATCTTCTGATAGCAGAGCTCAAGGCCTTATAGGACTTTGTTGACAAAATAAATTGGCCTATGACCTCCATCGGTTTCTCTTATCAAGACTAAACTGATTGTTTCATTACTGATTGAGAGGTAGGTATATAAAGTTTCATTGGGATCTATTGATACCCAATTTTGTCTATTTTCTTTTATTTTTATTTTTGTTTTATTTATTTATTTAATTTAATTTCTTTTTAAAAAAAAGAAAAGAAAAAAAAGAAAAAGAAAAAGTCACTAGTTTTGTTCTGTACGGGTTAACCCATGACCCAATTTCCTTTTCAACTCATGACCCAACTTCATTCTTGCAACCTTCAAACCCTAGCCTCCACAAATAGCTGCATTAAATTGGATTAAAAACTTCTGACAATTTTCTTTTCCATTTGCTTTCCAACCGTCATAAAATGGAAAAGAAATTATTACAAATTGAATAGCAATGAATCTCAAACACATAGCAGGAATAAAAAGGCATAGACAGAAACTAAGAGGGGAAGCTACACAGAAGGATTGAGCAAAAGATTCACGGCTAAAACCCACTACCTCACATCCACCATTAACAAAACAGAGCCACACCATTTTTTCAACCTCCAACAGCTCCTCCAACCCACCATAACCATCATCAACATCATGCTCAACCATCACTAATCTCACCATAACCATCATCACCATCATACTCAACCACCACTAATCTCACCATAACCACCATAAACCACTCCCACCTCCATAACCACTCATCAATTTCCAAAGTGACCTTCATCATCTTCAACGACAAAACCACCATCCAAACCACCATTAAAACCACCCACACCATAAACAATAATCATCAACAAATAACAACCACCCACAAATCCAAGACCACCGTCACCCCCAAAGACGAGAACCCCAAATCCGGCCGTCGCCCACACCAGATTCGGTTGTCGCGCCTCTACCCATGCGTAACCAGCCTAACCGCAACTCAGACGCGCCATCCACCGTCGCACAAGAATTGAAACTCAATCTCCTCTGCGGCGTGCTCCACGAATTGGCCACCACTGTAGCGAACCAGCCCCAAGCCGAACCCGATCTCGTCAGATCCGACACCGTCGCACCTTGCCGATGCTCCATTGGACCAGAACCCGCGCCTCTACCACGCGGTCTTGCGCCGTTCCCCACCATCGTACTCCTCTGCTCTTCTCGTAGAACACCGTGAAGCTTTCCCCTGACCCGTGAGCTTCCCCCTGTTTTTCCCTTTTCTTTCCCTGTTTCACTTTCTCGCTTGCTTTTCTGTTTCTCTGGCTTTTATCTTTTTTTTTTTCTATTTTCATTTACTATTTATTTCTTTTTAATTTTATTTAGATTAATTTTTTTTAGTTATTAATTGGGTTTTACTTGGGTGAAGTCACGGTATTTTATTTTTATTTGTGCAAAATAAATTCCAAATAATTTTATTTCATATTATTCCTTGTAATAATATCATTACACACTTAACACACTCAATTTCTTGCATTAATGTATTAATCAAATAATTTATAATGGTCGACGACGAAAAAATTAGGAGAAGATTGGAGCACCGATCAAATACACTCTTTCCGATAATCTTGAGGCTTTATATTAGATTTTGCCAAGAGCGCTGGCGAGGTCTAATCCCCACATAAAAATCAAAATAATTACGAAAACTAAAATACAACCTTTTTTATAAACTAAGATAAATTTCTTTTTGTAAAATAAAACATTCAAATCAAAGCGAACAATTTCACATAGTCTCAACATTATGACTATGGTGAGTTCAAAAAAAAAATTCTTTTGTCATTTTTTTTAACAAATAATTTTTTTTTGCAAAAATTCATTTTAAATAATTTTATCTCATCAAAATTAAATATTTTGAAAATTATTTTCTTTGCAAAATTAACACAATTTCAATTCACCACTTTTATATAATATGTTGTACACTTAGAATTTGTTCCAAAATAATGATAATTTAGCCACCCATTCTATGTCTTAGTCATTTATCATTTTTGATAACATGCTCGACAAAATGAGACATATCAAAATAAAAACAAAAATAATTCTTTTTTTAATAAAAGACCAATTTAATTAATATTGCAGGTAACATTAGATTAAACAGGTAACCGTTCTTAGATCGGACAGTGTAGGGTACTAACACCTTCCCTACCTGTAATCAACTCCCGAACCACGAACTCTGAAATGCAGACTATCTTTTAGGTGTCCAATTGCACCATTCCATTTAATGGATAAAGCGATTGGTGGCGACTCCCAACACCTCGAGGTCTTTTCCTCCTTGTTCTTTTTATTTTTGCGGCACCCTTCGCGACGGTTACAACAGCTGGCGACTCCACAGGGGACATGATTGTAATCGTTTTCAAAGATGAACTGGAATGGGATTTATTAGCATCCTTTCATTTGTCTATTCATCTGATGGTTGAAATGTCCAACCGGGATGACCCTTGAGGTGCGCATTAGATGTGATAGTGACCTGACTATCCTTTCTTTTCTCATCAATACTCTTATCAGGATTTCATTGTATTTCCCATGACCTTTCAAGCAAATCTAAATGCTTTTGTAATATTGTCACATGTTTCACATCTCAATATAAATTTATCATGAGAAATGCATCAACAATAGGTTGCAATGAAAAAGAGGTTATCATTATAGAAAGGAAAATTATAGGAAAAGTAATTCAAAAAAGATTAGAATTGAAAGGTTTACAAAAGAAATGTTTGGATGAAGTTTTCCAACTCTTCTAGTGATGCTCTCTAGAATAATTAGTGCTAATTTCCCATGTATGTAACCTTGAACACCCTTTTGTCTGTTTCCAAGAATATGATTTGACCCCATCTTCACGTATTAGGAGCTTTTCAGGACAAGACTTCATATATTCAAACTGTCTCAGTTCGGCCCAAGCCTCCATGTATCAAAGCATTTCATGATTCTTCATTATAAATTTAGAATACCCCAGTTTAGCCTTAATAAACTCAAACTGCCCCAGTTTGTGACTTGAGGCAATTCCACTTCTTTGGATGTGTCACATACTATATTTGACCCTAACTTTTGCCTAGGTCACTCTTTTTGAGTTTTCAACCTAGCGGGTCGTTCTAACTTTTGCCTAGGTCATTTTTAGCCTAGCGAACCACTTTTCTTTTTATTTTCTTTTTATTTTTTTAATGTAGGAGCAAGGAATTGAAAACTCAGAAGAGCATGAACCTTTTGTCTCAGAATTAAAGTTAATGAAAATGAAAATAACCCTTCATTGATCAGAATAGAGTTTTTGAGGCTTGTAACGTGGCCAATGTTAAGGGTTATGAAAGAAAGGATATAAGGCTCAAACAAGTGTTTAAGGGTTGAATGAAACCTAGGATCTTTGGCAAACTTTGTCAATTACTTTTGGCATTGTCAAGAGTACTAAAACTTTTCATTTACTTTTGTATTCTTTCTTTTTTTTATTTTCATCATTTGCCTATCTTCTTCTTTTCCTTTTTCTTATTTTCTTTTCTTTTCTTTTTTTGCTAGCCCTTAGTGTAAGGGTGATCCTTGTCCGAGGTTCTTTAAAGAAAATTTTTAAGCTCAAAAGGAAGTAACAAGGGATACTACAGATTGTGAAGGATAGAGAAAGATGACTAATCTTCATTTTCAAATCATGATTGTTTATTTTCAAAACTTTAATTTCGAGACAAAATAATAATGCACACTAAGAGATTGTTTCTTTTCAAAAATCATGCTTCCAATTGCTTAGGTGACTTCTTCCTTTTATTTCAAGGTGCATTCTCCTCTGTTTCTACTTTTTCGCCTCAGCATTGGGGTATAGCAGAATTTTGTGTGAAGCTATGCTCAGATCCAGCCCTGGCATATCTTGGTACGACCATGCGAAAATGTCGTAATAATTAGATCAGAACTCAACTAACTTGCCTCACTCATCTTCCTTTATGGAAGTGCCAATTTTAACTTTTTTCTTTTTCATCCTCTGTCCCGAATTAATCACTTCTGTTGACTCTCCGTGGGGTTGAATTTCTTTAGCCTTTTTGTTTCACTAATCCCATTAGCTTAGGAGAAGGTTCCCAATTATCACCATTATCTTTTTTAATGGGATGGTCAAAATCATATAATGGGGTCATAGTACTATCATTTTCAAGAGAATCACTTTTAGATCCGCACAAGTAAAAAGCTAATGAATGAAGGTTAATATAATGGTTGGACAGAAACTAAAAGAATGACAAGAAAATGCATTTATTGATAGTAAATATTGAAAAGGAAACACGTGAGCCCGTTTTCTCAACATATCTTCCTAAAGCCTTGGGCAGAGCTATAAGATTAACATTACAGAATTACTTTGCATCAATCTCAAAGGTCATAGGAAAATCGATGATCTCCCAATTGTTGAGCTCTGCATCTGGAGAACAAGGGCATACCAGATTGACACCATAATTGATGGGTTGATCATCCTCGATAGCGGTCACTGCACTTCAAAAGCTTAGTCGAATGTCATAAATGGGGATCCCCTCAGCTTTAGGTTCTTGATTTTCCAATCGGGCCAGCCACTTCTCTTTTTTCTCTTCCATTATCCTCTTTTGTCGGCCTTGGTGAGTTTGTATTTGGGTTTTGGGTCCATGGTTGGGCTAGTTGAGATGGCATAGTAGCGAGTATTTGGTTTGGGATGAGAAGTTGTGTATGATAATGGATTATTGGGTGATAAGGTTAAGGGTATGAAACTTGGGAGACATTAGCACTGTACGGGTTGAAGGTATATAGGGAGGTTGGAAGCATGGTTAAGGGTTAATAGGTGCTTGGCTAGGTTTTCCTTGGGCAAATCTTCTCTGATCGGAAGTAACAACATGTGCTTCTTCTTCTCTTTTCTTCCCTGTTGGGGGCCTCTTGGAACTAATCATCCCTATTGAACTTTCAGCGATCTTCCCACTTCTCATTCCTCCCTCAACTCTTTCTCTAATGATGACCATGTCTGAGAAATTTGATGACACCCTCCCTATCATCTTGTCATAGAAGGGAGATTGGAGAGTATCAATGAACATAGCCACCATTTCGTTTTCTGTCAATGAGGGTTTAACCTGAGTAGCTATTTCTCTCTACCGTTGAGCATATTCCTTAAAGGTTTCAACTACCTTTCTAACCATATTCTGTAACTGCAGTCTATCTGGTGCCATATCAATGTTGTATTTATATTGCTTTAAGAAAGTATCATCCAAGTCCTTGAAACATCGAATATGGGTATGTTCAAGGTGTGTATACCAGTTAGACGCTGCCCCAGCTAAGCTATCTTGGAAGAAATGGATCAACAGCTTGTCATCATGAGCATGCAAGGCCATTTTACGGATATACATGGTCAGATGGTTCTTTGGGCAAGTGGTCCCCTTATATTTGTCGAAATCTGGGACTTTAAATTTCGGGGGAATCACCACATCTGGGACAAGGTAGAGTTCTGAGGCATTTAGAAGACCATAGCTACTTGCTCCTTCTATAGCTCGTAGTCTCTCTTCAAGAACTTCTAGTTTTTCCTTGGATTGAAGGCCTTCAGTTGAAGGGTTTAGCAGAGAAGTACCAACAATCTTATGGGAGAAAAATTATGGCATGCAAAAAGGGTTTGAATGTTGCATCGATGAGGTCCCATTAGTACTAAGGTAAGGAGGTTGGTCTAGAGTCGAGTTTTATGGCCCTGAAGTAGGCATTACTAATGCTGTGTCGCTCTCAGGAGGGTTGATAATTTGTGATGACACGAAACCTGGGGGAAAACTATATGGGGGAATAAAAATAATGAACTGAGGAATCTCGTTGGCATTTGGCTGAGATCCTTGTGTTTGGGTAGTGTTTGGAGGGTTTGAAGCTGTTGTGATTACCGGTGCACTGACTTCAGGGGTATTGGTGGCTAATGGTGGAACATAACCAAGTGGAAGGCCATATGGTGGGAATAGAAATGCATGTGTTTCTCGATGATTAGTAACAGGATTTTGTGCAGGGTTATTTGGGTAGAAAGTGAGTGGCATCATGGCCCCTTGAGAAATGACGCTAGGATATTGCCAAGGAATTGGTGTAAAGCCAGGCGGGTAAGCAGGCGTGACCGAAGGATCATCATTTGCCCTTGAAGGAGTCCCCTCTGTGTTCTTCGTTCTTTCCAAAGCTTGCAGAAGTTCCAAGACCTTGACCATTTGTTCCTTTAGCTGGCTTACTTCACTTCTCAACTCTTCTTGTGACTGCCCCAGTTCATCTATGACTTTTGATTAGGAGCGAGCTCCTATACGAGTGTCGTAGAGATAATTTTTTGTATTATTATAAATATGATAAAAAAATACAAATATAAGTACAGTAAAACAAGAGTAAAATTATGCATACGGAGACAGTTGGTAAAAAGTCACTAGCTTTGTTCTGTACAGGTCAACTCATGACCCAATTTCCTTTTCAACCCATGACCCAACTTCATTCCTGCAACCTTCAAACTCTAGCCTCCACAAACAGCTGCATTAAATTAGATTAAAAATTTCTGACAGTTTTCTTTTCCATTTGCCTTCCAACCTTCATAAAATGGAAAAGAAATTATTACAAATTGAATGGTAATGAATCTCAAACACATAGCAGGAATAAAAAGGCATAGACAGAAACTAAAAGGGGGAGCTACACAGACGGATTGAGCAAAAGATTCACGGCTAAAACCCACTACCTTGCATCCACTATTAACAAAATAAAGCCACACCATTTTTTCAACCTCCAACAGCTCCTCCAACCCACCATAACCATCATCAGCATCATACTCAACCATCACTAATCTCACCATAACCATCATCACCATCATACTCAACCACCACTAATCTCACCATAACCACCATAAACCACTCTCACCTCCATAACCACTCATCAATTTCCAGCCGACTTTCATCATCTTCAACGACAAAACCACCATCCAAACCACCATTAAAACCATCCATACCATAAACAACCACCATCAACAAATAACAACCACCCACAAACCCAAGACCACCATCACCCCCAAAGACGAGAACCCCAAATCTGGTCGTCGCCCACACCATATCCGGTTGTCGCACCTCCACCCGCGTGCAGCCAACCTAACCGCCACTCAGACGCGCCATCCACCGTCGCATAAGAACCGAAACTCGATCTCCTCCGCGGCGTGCTCCACGAACCGGCCACCACTGTTGCGAACCAGCCCCAAGCCGAACCTGATCTCATTAGATCCGGCATCGTCGCACCTTACTGGTGCTCCATCGAACCGCAACCCGCGCCTCTACCACGCGGCCTTGCGCTGTTCCCCACCATTGTACTCCTTTGCTCTTCTCGCAGAACACCGTGAAGCTTTCCCCTGACCCGTGAGCTTCCCCCTATTTTCCCTTTTCTTTCCCCTGTTTCGTTTTTGCTTGCTTTCTGTTTCTCTTGCTTTTATCTTTTTTTTTTCTCTTTTCATTTACTATTTATTTCTTTTTAATTTTATTTAGATTAATTCTTTTTTTAGTTATTAATTTGGTTTTACTTGGGTGAAGTCACGAGTATTTTATTTTTATTTGTACAAAATAAACTCTAAATAATTTTATTTCATATTATTCCTTGTAATAATATCATTACACATTTAACACACTCACTTTCTTGCATTAATGTATTAATCAAATAATTTATAATGGCCGACGAGTACCAATCAAATACACTCTTTCCAATAATTTTGAAGCTTTATATTAGATTTTGTCAGGAGCGCTGGTGAGGTCTAATCCTCACATAAAAATTAAAATAATTATGTAAACTAAAATATAACCTTTTTTTTATAAACTAAGATAAATTTATTTTTGTAAAATAAAATATTCAAATAAAAGCGAATAATTTCACATAGTCTCAACATTATGACTATGGTGAGTTCAAAAGAAAAAAATTCTTTTGTCTTTTTTTTAACAAATAATTTTTTTTCTTTCTTTACAAAAATTCATTTTAAATCATTTTATCCTATGAAAAATAAATATTTTGAAAATTCTTTTCTTTTCAAAATTAACACAATTTCAATTCACCACTTTTATATAATATGTTGTACACTTAGAATTTGTTCCAAAATAATGACCATTTAGCCACTCATTTCATGTCTTAGTCATTTATCATCTTTGATAACATGTTCGACAAAATAAGACTTATCAAAATAAAAACAAAAACAAATTTTTTTTAATAACGGACCAATTTAATTAATATTGCAGATAACATTAGATTAAATAGGTAACCGTTCTTAGAGCGGACGGTGTAGGGTGCTAACACATTCTCTACCCGTAATCAACCCCCGAACCACGAACTCTAAAATGCATACCATCTTTTAGGTGTCCAATTGCAGCATTCCACTTAATGGATAAAGCGATTGGTGGAGACTCCCAACACCCCGAGGTCTTTTCCTCCTTGTTCTTTTTATTTTCGCGGCGCCCTTCGGGATGGTTGTGACAGGATCCGGTCTTGTTAGGATTAGCGGTGTTGCTAGCATCTACTTCAACTCCTAAAATGTAGCCTCGCACTCTGGGGTCCACTTAAAATCTCTTCCCTTTTTAAAGGTTTTGAAGAAGGGAAGATAATTTTGAGTGGCTTTAGCTAGAAAGCGAGTGAGGGCCGCTATTTGACCTATCAATTATTGCACCTCTTTATTAGACTATAGACTACGCATATCTAGAATGGCCTGACATTTCTATGGGTTGGCTTCAATGCGTCGATTTGTTAATAAAAATCCCAGAAATTTACCGGCCTATACTCCGCAAACGCATTTTTTCGGGTTCAATCTCATGTTATGCTTTCGTATTTGGGCGAATACTTCTTCCAAGTCTTTCACATGGTTACTGGTCTCCGTTGTCTTGACTATCATATCATCAATATAGACTTCTAGCATTTTGCTAATTTGTTTTTCGAAGACCTTATTCATCATCTGTTGGTAAGTTGCGTCTGCATTCTTGAATCCAAGCAGCATGACATGGTAACAATAACTTCCCATCTCGGTTATGAACACAATTTTATCCTCGTGTCTAAGTTCATAAGAATTTGATTATATTCAGAATAAGTGTCCATGAACGATAGTAACCAGAATCCGGATGAATTGTCCAATAATTTATCTATGTTGGGAAATAGGTAAGGGTCCTTTGGGCAAGCCGTATTCAGGTGAATGTAATCGACACACATACACTCTTCCCATTAGCTTTTTTTTTTACTAGGACTATGTTAGAGAGCAAAGTGGTATAAGTGACTTCTTTGATGAATCCAACGTCCAGTAGTTCTTTCACTTTCTTTTGAATTACCTCTTGCCTTTCAGGTCTAACTTTCGACTTTCATTGGGCCACCGACTTCGCATCTGTCATGATAGAAAGTCAATGGCAAATGAATTTGGGGTCTAACCCTGACATGTCTACAGACGTCCAATCAAAGAGATCATTATTTTTCACAAGAAAACCAACTAGCTAGGATCTTTCTTCTTGGCTCAAACGTCCCCCAATTTTGGTTACTTGGTCTAGTTTTGCACTGAGTTGAAGGGACTAAAGTTCTCTATCAGGTTGAGGGCGCATACCACAGATCTCTTCATGAATATCAAGTTCAGTCAGGAGGACATTGACATGGTCTGTAATTTATGATGCTGGATTGTTGTGTTGGTCTGTGTGAGCTTGACAGAGACATTTCTCAAGTTAGACAGGGTCATTTCTAACTCCTCAATCGCTTCTGAGTTGACACAGGGCCTTGTTTAAGCCAAAATGGTCCTCTTTTAGTTTGAAATCGTAGTGTCTTCGCTTGCTTTCACTCTAAATGTGTTAAATCTCTCTAAATCTGCAAAAACGAAGACAATGATAAGGATCCATCTAAAATTCACCAATAAATATAGGCAATCACCACAATTTATCCAGTATAAGATTATAAAATATAGGCTTATCAAATCCCCCCATACTTGAGCTCTGCTTGTCCTCAAGAAAAGAATAAGCATAAAAAACAAGATTAAACTCAACATCAAGAAAAATGAATTAAGGGAAATTCCACAATTTAAAAATTCAATTAAGCTTGGTAAGTCCTTGGTTTCTTAGTAATTTTCAAGCTTTCATTATAGAATTTTGTAGTAGTAGCCTAGTCTCCTTTAACCATAATGACCTTGTCATGTTGGTTGAGGAACTTCATGGTCAAGTGGTGTGTAGAAATCATAGCCCTAAAAGTGTTGAGTGAAGGGCAACCCAATATGACATTATAGGATAAAGAGCAATCTACCACAAGAAATTTGACCTTGAGTGTCTTGAAAAGAGAATCCTTCCTCAATGTAAAATAAGTCTCGATGTATCCCACCGAGGTAATCTATCTCCATTGAATTCGATCAACTCACTAGTATACGGAACCAATTTCTTTTTTGATAGTCCAAGCTTTTTAAATAGATCTAGGAACATAATGTTAGTCAAGCTTCCCTGATCAACAAATATACAATGGACATCAATATTAGTTATTATCCTGGAGATCACTATGGGGTCGTCATGATCCAGGATAATGCAACCATAATATTCATCCAAGAAAGAAATCAGTGGTGTCTTCCTGAGTCTGTTATCTAACTTTGATCCAAAATGGGAAGTTAAGCTCAACACAGCCCGAAGTGCTTTCTTTCTCGCATTTCCATATTCACTGCCATCGGTAAAACCCCCCGAAATAGTGTTAATTGTCTGGGTTATTTTCATGTGACGATGTTCATTATCCTGATTAGGATTATCCCAGGGTTGTGCCCTTTCCTGATTATGGGCATTATCTTAGGATGGGCCTACCCCACAATGTTCATTCCTCATGGGTGAGCGTCTTTTCTAGTATAGCAGAGATGGGCTTCTATGAGGACTATAACTTCGCTTCCTTTAATTGCATAACCCTCTATGATTGTCATTCCGGGATTGACGTACATATCGACCTAGATGGCCATCCCAGATCAGAGACTCAATAGTATCTTGCAGATTGATGCAACCCTAAGTATTATGTCTGTGACCTTCGTGAATTGTACAATGCTTGGGTTTATCTTTTTGTGCATGTTTTCTCAATGGAGGAGGTCTTTGCACATCTTTGAACTCTGTGTTCATCACTTCTTAGTAGATCTGAGTTCGAGGTGTGTTGAGCTGGTATAACTTTCATACTTCGCTTTTAACTGTGGTCTTGAATTCTGATTTTGCTGTGGAGCTTCTCCGGGTTTAGGCTTGACATCTTCTCCTTTCTCTAGATGATTCCTAGCCTGGAAAACATCATCTGCATTGATATATTTGTTAGCTTTAGCCCAAAACTCGTCCATCATCTTGGGCTCTTTTTTAGCAAGAGAAAAGAAAAACGGTTTAGGGTGGAGTCCTTCCCTTATGTAATGTAATCTAAGTCTTTCATCCCAGTCACAAATATTCACCACTTCTTAATTGAACCGAGATATAAAGTCTCTGAGAGATTCTTCATTTCCTTATTTAATATGGAAAAGACATGAAATGGATTTCGGCTGCACCTTACTAGTGGTGAAGTGTAGCAAAAATATCGAGGACAAGTCTTTCCAATCAACAACGAATTTAGGAGTTAAGGTAGTGAACCATCTCAGGGTGACTTTTTTCAAAGAAAGAGGGAAAGTACGACACATGAGTAGATCATCTCCTCCAGCAAATAGTAAAGCAGAGACATAGGCATCTTGATGTTCTTGAGGATCCATGGTCCCATCATAAGCATCAATATTAGTTGGATACTTGAAGTGCTTATGGGTCTCGTAAGTCATCAATTCATCAGAGACATGTTGGTTTTGTTTAACTGACTTTATTTTCCCTAGATCTTGCTCTTTATTTCCACGAGTCAAGTTCTCAGCTCTCTGACTAGGTCCCATGATCCTTGAGTATTTCGGATTATGTACCCTGTCGCGAGCTGGCTCCCTCCTGTTTTCATATTTTCGGTGGGGAACCCAATTTTCATCCTCTTTCTCTTGGTTAACAACTCTTTCCAGGTTATGAATTCGTTCGTCCTGGAGTCTAATTAAAGAAATAAGCTTCTCCCTATATAGCTCTAGGAGAGCGGACTCAGATTAATGGGACCAAACCTCATCATTGTTCACCCGTGCCCCCAAGCGCTGTAATGTTGATACCCATTGTCTAGAACACGTTGTGGCTGAGGAGGAGATTTTCGTCAGTATGTGAAGTCTTTTCTCTGTCTTGCCAAGGTTTCGGTTGTGCAGCAACTGGCTCTTGCATAGGAGCAGATGCCAAACAATGGCCAAAAGAAAGTTGATTCTGAATGGTAAAAACATGGTTTTGCTTGGTAGTGACCATTATGGTAATGATGGGAATCGAAGTTTATTGTTCCCACAATCGGCGCCAATGTTTTGAATGAGTTTTAAAGAATCACCTAAATAAGGTTGATGAAGGTGGTTTTTTTCGATGCACAGTGGTCGCGACGGTGGTGAGAGGGGTTGGTACTTGTAAAAGGCACTCCGAAACTCAAGTTAAACTGTGCACAAAATGAGTAGTGTTTGGAATTAGATGCATATATTTACTACATTGTGTGGTATTTATAGGAGCGTCTTGATAGATAAGAATTATGTTTAAATTTGTATTAAATATTATTAATTAGGATAATAATCTAATAAGATTGTTATATCTTATAACTATCTTCTTTTATTTATTAGGGATATAATTGATTCTTCTATTTATGAGGATCTTGTTAAAGATTTATTCCTCATAAATAAATAAATATACTTATCTAATAAAGACTCATAAATACTCGAATACAACTCTAAGAGATCGAGTTGCTTATAAATTATTAACCCAAAACTTGATTTAAAACAAAATTATTAAATAAAAAATATAAGTATTTATTATCTTAAAAATTCAAATAATATTTAATAATTTCCTTTTTAAGTAATTAATAATAATTAATGTTAAATATTATTTTGATTCATTAATATATATTCTTAAAGTATACGTTAACAAAACTTTTAAATTAAAAAATTATAATATATTCTTTCAAAAATAATAAATATATGTTACATAATAATTTTATTATTGATTTAAATTATTTTATTTAAAAATTATATTAATATATTTAAAATTAGTAGTAATAAGATTAATTTAAAGCGTGTATTTATTTTTATTCTAGAATCATGTAATAATTTTTCAAAATTAAATTAACAGACCATACTCGAGAGTGTCTGAGTCAGTGGGTTTCTTTCACTTTAGCAGCTTATTTGCCCCCTTTTCAATGCACCCTACCTTTGTTAGCTATATACCTCTTCGTGATCCAAAAACACCCAGGCAAACCCTATGAGTCTAAAACATGCTACCTCTGATATCCAGGCTAAGAAAAAGCTCAGCATTCTGCCGCCATTACGAAGTCCTCTGTTTTGGTCGAAACTACTTTGTGCAACGCGTGGTACGATCACTGTAGACCCTGCCGCCTCATCCTTCCTTTTAATTTTGTCTCTAACTGAACCAAACAACCAATTAATTTGTTGTCCACTCTCAATATATATAGCTGTACGCATTGATTATGTGCCGATCCCATGTAGTGACAAATACTATTTTCTAGCCATTAGACCCTAATCCATTATTTTGTTTTGCCTTTTCTCACTGTTTTTTTTTTAAATTAATAGAAAAAATTAAGATTTTTGGGTCGGTGTGTACTAAACTGATGACACCAGGTAACAATGCAGCTGCAGAGATAGGATTGATGGAGGTTAGATAGAAAATGCAAATCTTTGGATACGACTAGTAATCCTCATGCTGTCGGTTTCAGCATTGAGATAGTGAGGGAAAAGGAATGCTTTCTCGAAACTACAAGTGTGAATGATGGACTGCCTTTTGATCTCCGTACGCTCCTTCTGCTAGCTCCCCTCCCACTCGTGGGTTTCAGAAATATTCTATAATACGACGCTAGGGAAATTTATCTGGAACGCAAATATGGTGTTTGCAAATACCACACGAGTACAGAATTTAAACTTGGCGGATTCTTTGGTTGCTACTGCCTTGGTGGCAATATCTCGGCAGTAGATAAAAAGTACGATGATCCAACGGTTCAAAATAAAGATTGGTTATCTATAGACGCTTATGATTTTATAAGTTTTACTTTTGTGCCCAAACCTTCGAACTTCTGCGATTTCAATTAACTGCATGAGGAATGAATTTTTAGAACTTTTAACTATACAATCGTGAATCCACAATTCCCCTACATTTGTCTTCGTAGGCGACGGGGAATGAGTGATGGAGTATAAGTAACTATTTATGCCTACGACCGAGTCGATGTGACGAATGTGAGACAAAGAATGAACCGTTTGTAACCCCATTATTTGGAATTTTCTTATTTAGGTTTTGTCGGGTTGTCGCTGGTTGAATCTTCTTTATTAAGTCCGAGATGAAAGAATTACAGTGATTGTGAACACCAATTACGTCGGGATGTAGAGACATTCAATTGATTTTGGTTAATTACTTCTTTACGAATTTGATTTGTTTCTTTAATTAATTCTACGTGATAATTTCTTATAAACAGTTTGATAAAACGCGAAGCTGAGTTAGAGTTCGGTTATACATTGTTTTATACTGTTCGATGAGATGCCATGGTGAGTTACCTTTTATTTTGAATAAAGTTTATATTAATATTTGAATTAGTTGATAAAGGTGAAATTTTTCGCAGCACGGCGATAGAGATGGTGGTGTCAAGAAGTGTGTACTTGTAAAATGCACGTTCAAGTTAAATGGTGTATAAGAGAATAATGTTTATAATTAGATGTATACATTTTTAACCTTATATGATATTTATAAAAATATTTTGAGTGATAAGAATTGTAATTTAATTTGAATTAAATGCTTATTATTTAGGATAAGAATTTATGAGATTATTATCTGTTATTACTAATTTTTCTATTTATATAAAATGTAATTGATGTCCATATCTATTAGGGATTTTGTGAAAGATTTACTTTTCATAAATAAATAGATTAACTTTTTTAATAACACACATAAATATTTGAGATACTATTTTAGTGGGCCGCGTTGCTCCTGAAATGCTAACCCGAAACCTGGTCTACAACAGTTGATCCCAACTTGACACTTAGATGTAATAGCTGAGTGTCAAAATATCCAAGTTCAGCAAGAGCAAACGACATACGCGGGACAAAGAAATCTAAGTCATACAAAAAATGTTAGATCTCGCAATGTTTTTACCAAAGGACCGAGGTCCGTAATATGTTGTAGAATGCCCCCAGTGTTAATGAGTAAGGCCGAGATCTGGAATAGATCACCCTGCTCAAAGTCATCACATCGTCATCCGGGATTCATAGTAGGTTGCTCCTATACAAATTTGCTTGTGGGGCCTATCCAATTCTGAAAGTAATTTGGTCTTGATCCAAGATCTGTATTATGATTTATCATAATGTCATGATGCAAGTTCGTGATCCGACTTGAATATCCTCCTGCCATGTCATATGTCACTTCAATTCTGAATATTCTGAGTGTCGTCCTTTTCAACTGCTCTGCTCAGAAACAGTACGATGCATGGCTAAAAGGTATTGGAAGCCGTCGTTTAGGATTCATAACAACATGATTAGTATTTTAAATCTCATGCAGACTTCCGAATTTGCCCCTTCTCAAGATGACGGTTGGGGAGGTTTCCTTCGCCTATAAATCCCCCCCACTTTCTGGCGAGTTCAAGTGATGATTGTTAGTGGTTTTCAACTCTTTTCAAGTCTTCTTCACTGATTAATTTCAAGGTATTCTTCTTTTCTACTCTTTTTTCCTTCTAAAAACACCATTATGAGAAAGGAAATGTCACAAAACAGTAGTGGGGAGAGTGTTTCTTTAGAAATCCTTAGTGCTTTGTCGTCTCCATCGCCTCAAGCGTGACAAAGACTTCTTTTTCATGGTAGGGGTTCTGATAGAGGTTTGAAGTCGATAACTAGGATGGATATCCTAGAGGCATTACGAAGGGTGAATCGTGCCAGAGAGCTTGCAAGGCAAAGACCATCACATTTGCTCTTTGAGCTCATGATAGAGTTGCCTTAGTGAGTCCTCTTCTGATTCTAACATTATTGTAGCCTTTATAGGTAACGATATTAACTCGGAGATGGCACGTTGGAGAACAACTCCATCAAAACCCAGATAGCTCACATTCCCACGTGATATTGACCTATACCAATGGGTCGACCGAAAAGTCCTGGGCACTCCTTCGAGTGTAGAAAGCGCAAATGACGTGCATGAGAAGCAAGAATACTTACACTTAACCAAGGATAGGTTAAGAGACAGAGAATACGCCATCCATGCTCCGATTGACTAAAAAAAAGTGTGTTCAATGCGGATAGAAGGTGACCATTTCATCTACATGTATAAGGCGCTATTTACATGAATCGGGGTCTGGCTTCTATTCTCTAACTTCAAGATCAGAGTCTTGAACCACCTACGATAGCCCCAACATAACTAAATCCAAACACGTGGGTTTTATTAAGACGTTTGAGCTCATTTATAGGATTTTTGAAAAATCATTTTTCTTCCTTTTCACTGTGTTTTCACCCTCTGGGAAAGTCATAAAAAATGGTGGGTCACTTTGCATGCTCAAGCCGGGTGTAAAGTGTTCAAGCCTTAAAAAGAGTCCTTTAAAAATTTCAAGAAGGATTTCTTCAGAGTTGAAGGGGCTCTAGGTCAACACCTTTTTTTGTTACCCTAAATGGCGAACCTCGTATATACCTATACTGGACTCAGGCAATATGGGACCGAAACACGGAAGAAATAAAGACTCTGATATCTGAGCTTCTTGAAGACGAGGCCAAGGTCCTCCCTTCCTCATTGAATAGGCACAAAGGTAGGGCCATCTACTATAAGGATGTCCTTGATGATCCTGTCGACTCAATAAAGTCATTATTAGGTATCTAGTAATACATGTATCTGACTGATTTATATTTCCAAATTTCTTTCTAAGTGTTGTAACACTTTTGTTTTCTATTTGCAAAAAGTATAGCACCTCCAGGCGTTCTCGAGCTTCTCGCCTAATGTCTGGCGGTTAGAAAAATTGGGTCTTCGGGGTTCAGATCCCAACCCCTAATCGCTACTTCTCTAAAAGTCATAGTTGAAATTCCTCCACCTTCACCTACTATATAGGAGGCGGAGTTTGGCTCTCTGGTGCAGCCTCTCTGACCTCGGAAAAGGAAGGTTGACAATAGAAGAGAGCAAAGGGGAAAGAGGACAGTATCCGAGGCTACTCTTCTTGAGGTTACTACTTGTCCGGGGTTTGCAATCTCAGAGAGCGCTCCCCTACACTTCTCTCTAGGGTCAGTTTGGGGTTGAGGGGTTGATCCCAGAAGGATCATTGACAACGCTCTTCTGTCCCCTGCTGACCAAGATGTCTTAATAGAGCATGATCTATTGGAGCTTCTCTAGGATGTGCAGGTGCAGTCCTTGCGCAACACCTCGATCCTCCAATTTCTGGAGGAAGCTTTCAAGTTTGTTCATCAAACTCGAGAGTTAGAAAAAGATCTTGACGCCCTCCAAGGTGAAAAACAAGGGCTTGAGCTGGCTATTGCCCAAAAAGATGGGCAACTAGCTCAAGTCACTTTCCAAGGAGGTTGCTGAGGTGGCTGCACTCTGGGCCCAAATTGCTGAGGGGATTACTCGGGTGAATGCTTTGAAAGATCAAATTTCTTCTGTTGAGTCAACCCTTACCATAATCCAAACTGAGAACAAACTTTTGAGCTAGTCTGAGGCCAAGCTGCAAGATGAAATTGTGATTATTGAAGATAAATGGCCCAAGTCGATGGATGAGTCATTCTCTAATGCTCTTGATTAACTTCGCTTTCTAAACCCAAAGCTTGTCGAGGGGGGAACTGGTTCAAGGAAGTTGGTCCGGGATGGTTAGATCATTGAGGCCATTCTCGAAGCCACTCTTATAACTCAAGTTCCTCCCATAGTAGAGGTCGGTGAAGAAGAGGAAGTGGAAACGTCAGAGGGCAGTTAGGCAGAGGAAGCTGAGAGGGTGGCGGAGCCCAACTTGGAGGACACTTGATTCTTCTTTTCTTTTCACTTTACCCCATGCGTAGGGTTTACTTTATTTGTACATGAACAAATCCTAGTCTCGGACATCAGATTAATTGAAGTACTTAGAATATTTTCTTTATATTCTTGTTGCTTCTTTTTCCTCACTGAGATGGGTCCAACACTCAATTTCAGTGATTCTATTTATGCTTAGCTCATTTTCTTGTTTTTATATAACCAAGATAGGTCCAAGGCTCTATCTCGGTGCTTCTCTTCTATACTTAGAAAATGTTTATGTTTTTACCAACTAAGATAAGTTCAATGTTCAATCTCGGTGGTTTATTTTTACCCTTAACAAACACTCGTGTTTCTTCTCGACCGATATGAGTCCACCGCTTGATCTCGGTGGTTCTTTAACACCTAGTGAATGCTCAAATTATTTATTACAATGTGTTTCTCCACTTTCATTGACACTTAGTCAAATTTTGAAGTGTTAGACTATGAAGTATGGTTTTGACATAGAAGTCTCTTAGAGTGGGGTCCACTATATCGGGCAATGGTCTAATGCTCTTAACCACTTTAAACTTTTTTCAGGCTTATGGGTTAGGCTCAATGTTGGAATTATAAGATATGATTTTGATACAAAAGCCTCTTGGTGTGGAGTCCAGTATCCCGGGCTACGGTAAAATATGCTTAACCTCTGCAAACTTTTAAGTTTATGGGTTAAGGTTAGGCTCATTAGGATACTGGTTAAAAACCCTTGAATTCACTCCATGAACTTAGATACCGGTCAAGTGGATTCCCCTGTTTGACCTTTATGTATGGACATTAGAATATTTGATCCTCTTTGGAACTTGTATTCCTCAGACCTCTCCAAGGTATGATAACCTTGTGGGTTACAATAGCTATAGATAAAATAACCAAGTGTTGAAGAAATAATAACTGATTTATTCATGTTGGAACATGTCACTTACATGATAAAAATAACAATTAAAGAAATTTAACTATAATAATTCCTTAGCTTGTACGCATTCTAGAAATTATTGATAGTTTTGACAGAGAGAGTTTCTAGAGTATAGGCTCCTATATTTGTTTTGGACATGATTTGTATGGTCCTTCCCAATTAGGAGCTAACTTCCCATCCTTTGTTTTTTTTCCTTCGATATCCACCCTACGAAGTACGAGATTGCCAAGGATAAATCTTCGTTGAATCACTTTAGAGTTATATAGTGCTGCAATCCTTTGTTTGAGGGTGGCTTCACTGACATGGGCAATGCGGCATTGTTCTTCTAACAAGTCCAATTCATGGAGGATGAGGTCCGGGTTGGCCTCTTCAGAAAAGTTCTATCTTATCCTGCTCGGTTCTCTTATTTTCGTCGGGATCATATTTTCGTAACCATAGGTCAATTTAAAGGGAGTTTCTCCTATAGGGGAATGGGGTGTGGTTTGATATACCCATAAGACATGATCAAGCTACTTTACCCAATTGCCCTTAGCATCTTCAAGCCTCTTTTTAATTCCTCTAAGTGTGACTCGGTTGGCAGCTTCAGCTTGCCCATTGGTCTATGGATGTTCTGCCAAGGTAAAATGTTATTTGATCTTGAGACCAGCTAAGAGATCCTTAAACTTCTGATTTGTGAATTGGGTTCTTTTATCCATGACAATAGACTTCAGGATACTAAACCTGCTAATGAAGTTCTTATAAGTAAACTTTTGGATTCGTGCAGAGGTAATGGTGGATAACAATTTTGCCTTAATCCACTTAGTAAATTAATCAACAACCACCACTAAATATTTGATTTGCCCTGGTGCTTGAGGGAAAGGACTCAGGATATCCATCTCCCACTGGTAGAAAGGCTTGGGGACGGACATCGTAGATAACTCTTCTGGTGGGGTTGCATAAATATCTGAGTGTCGCTGACATTGATCACTTTTTTATACATATTCCTTGCTGTTAGCTTCTATAGTAGGTTAATAGTATCCAACCCTTACCGCTTTCCATGCTAAGGACTTTCTGCCGTGATGATGGCTAGAACTCCCTTCGTGAATCTTAGCTAAGATGTACTCCACTTTCTTAGGACCGAGGCACTTAAGGAGGGGAGAAGAGAACCCACAATGATATAGATGGTTATCCAGGATGGTATACTAGACTGTTGTCTATACTATTTTCTAGGCTTCTTTCTGGTCTTCAAGTAATGAGTCGTTTGCGTAGGTAAGTAATTATGGGCATCATCTATGTTTCGTCATCTTCTAGTAGGAGGACTTGATTGTCCGTAATACTGGTAGTGAGTAAGGTATCCTGGATTACAAACCTGTTGTTTCCAGGGATCTTGGTGCTAGCAAGCTTTGATAGGATGTCAGCTCTGGAGTTCTGCTCCATTGGAATATGCTCTACCTTAACACTATCAAATATTTTCATTAATTTCTTGACTTTAGCTAAGTATTTCTACAATAAGGGCTCCTTAGCTTAGTATTCACCTCAGAACTAGGAAGTCACCAGCTACAAATCACTGCATAAGATTATATCCATAGCTCCCATGTCTTTTGCCATGTTGATGCCTGTAATGCACACTTCATATTCAGCTTGGTTGTTTATAGTTATAAACTCAAACCTCAAAGAAAGTTCTAACATGAGGCCAGCTTCATTTTCTAACATTATTCTGGCGCCACTCCATTTGGGATTTGAAGATCCATCAACATAGATAGTCTAAGAATTCGCTCTAAGATGGCTGGAGTCTGGTGTAAGCTCAACAAAGAAATCGAATAATACTTGAGCCTTTATGGCTAGTCTTGGCTCGTAAATGATTTTGAATTCGAAGAGCTCTACCACCTAAGCAATCATTCTCCTAGTGCGATCTGGCTTATATAGTACCTGTCAAATTGGCTAGTCTGTCCTCACTATCATAGGGTGACACTGGAAGTACTGGTTTAACCTTCTTGTAGTAATCAACAATGCTAGGGCCAGTTTCTCAATCTTATGATAGCGGATCTTAGGGTCTTGCAGGACTTTGCTAACAAAATAAATCGACTTATAACCTTCATTAGTTTTTCTTATCAGAACTGAGCTTATCGCCTCATTGCTAACAGAAAGGTATGCATAAAGTATTTCACTGGGGTCCGATTTTGTTAGAATCGGTGGTGTAGATAGCATCTGCTTCAACTCTTGAAAGGCAGCCTCAAACTCTGGGGTCCACTCAAAATTCTTTCCTTTTTTTAAGGTTTTGAAGAATGGAAGAGATTTTTGAGAAGCCTTAGCAAGAAAGCGAGTGAGGGCCGCAATTTGACTTGTAGTTGTTGCACCTCTTTCACGGACTGTGGGCTACGTATGTTGAGTACGGCCTGCCATTTTTTTGGTTTGGCCTCAATATCTCAGTTTGTCAACAAAAACCCTAAAAATTTGCTAGCCTGTACACCAAAGGTGCATTTCTCAGGGTTCAGCCTCTTGTTGTGCTTTCGTATTTGGGCGAACACTTCTTCCAGATCTTTGATGTGGTCACTGGTCTCCGATGTCTTGACTATCATGTCGTCGATGTAGACTTCTAGCATCTTACCAATCTATCCTTCGATGACTTTATTCACCATTCATTAGTAAGTTGCCCCAACATTTTTAAATCAAAATGACATGACACAGTAACAGTAGCTTCCCATCTCAGTAATGAACGCAGTCTTGTGTTCATTTTCTAAGTTCATGGCAATTGGGTTATATTTGGAATAGGTGTCCATGAAGGAAAGTAGCTAGAATCCAGATGAATTATTCACCAATTTATTAATATTAGGAAATGGATAAGGGTCTTTTGGGCACATCTTATTTAGTTTGGTGTAATCGATGCACATACGCCACTTCGCATTAGCCTTTTTTTTTTACCAAAACCACATTAGAGAGTCAAATGGTATAAGAAACTTCCTTAACGAATCCAACATCCAGGAGTTCTTTTACCTATTTTTGGATTACTTCTTGCCTCTCAGGTCTGATTTTCCTTTATCGTTAGGCCACTGGCTTCGCATCCTTCATGATAGAAAGTTGGTGGCAGATGAACTCTAAGTCCAATCTCAGCATATCTGCGGAGGTCTAAGTAAATAGATATTTATTTTTCACCAGAAACTCGATTAGTCGGGCTCTTTCTTCCTGATTCAAATGTCCTCCAATCTTGGTCACTTAGTCTGGCTTGGCGCCAATTTGGAGAGGTTAAAGTTCTCATTCAGGTTGAGGGCACGTACAATAGATCTTTTGATGAACATCCAGTTCATTCAAGAGGACATTGACAGGGTCCATAGTGACTGAAGCTAAATTATTGTGTTGGTCCGTAGCCCGAAGCTTCTTGGCAATTTTCAGGCTTTGATTGTAGCATCTTCTAGTTGTAGCCTAGTCTCCTTTGACCATAACGGCCCTATCATGCTGGTCCGAAAACTTCATAGTCAAGTGGGGTATGGAAATCATGGCCCCCAAAGGCATTGAGTGAAGAGCGACCTAGTATGACATTACAAGCCAAGAGGCAGTCAACCACTAGGAATTTGACCTTGAGTGTCTTGAACAGAGAATCCTTCCCCAAAGTCAAGTAGTTTTAATGTATATCACTGGGTTGATCTTGTTTCCAATGAATCCGACCAACTAACCAATATACGGGATCAATTCCTTATTTGATAATCCTAGCTTCTCGAATAAGTATAAGAACATAATGTTAGTGCTCTCCTTTGATCAACAAATATATGACAAACCTTGACATTGGTAATTATCCCTGAGATCACCATGGGATCATCGTAATCTGGGATTGTGCATCCATAATCCTCATTAGCAAATGAAATCGACGTGGTTTTTCTCACACTGCTATTTGACTTAGTTCCTGAGATGGATGTCATGTCAGTACATCCCGAAGTGCTTTCTTTCTTGCATTTCTTGACTCGCCACCATCGACGAAGCTGCCCGAGATTGTGTTAATTGTATGGGTTACTTTGACATGGTGGCGATCGCTCTTCGGATCTTTGTCCTGGGATTGTTCTTCTTCTTAGTTCTAGGCATTATCTTGGGATAGGCCTGCACCAAGATTTTCATTCCTCGTTAGAGAGCATCTTATCTAGTATGGCAGAGATGGACTTCTCTGTAGACTGTAGCTCTACTTCTTGCAGTTCTGCCTTCCCTTCTGATTATTGTTATGAGACTGACGCACATAACGGCCTAGGAAGCCATCTCGGATCAATGACTCAGTGGCGTCTTGAAGGTTGATGCAATCTTCTATATTATGCCCATGACCTTCATGCCATGCACAGTGCTTAAACTTATCCCTCTGCGCATGTTTTCTCAGGGGAGAGATCTTTGTACATCTCTGAACTTTGTGTTCATCACTTCTTGGCAAATGAGTCCGAGGTGTGCTGAGGAGAGTGTAGATCTCGTACTTTCCCTTGAAAGGTAGCTTCGAGTGCTATCCTTGTTAGCTAGGTTGTTCGAGCTTAGGTTTAGCATCTTCCCCTTTCTTAAGGAGCTTTCTAGCCCAGAGAACATCTTTAGCATTGATGTATTTGTCAACTTTAGGTTCCCTTTTAGCAAGGGAAAAAGATAATAGCCCAGGTTAGAGTCTTTCCTTCATGTAGTACAGTCCGAGTCTTTCATTCCAGTCATGAATATTCACTATTTCTTTATTAACCTGGGATATAAAGTCTTGGAGAGACTCCTCTTTTCCTTGTTTGACTTGGGAGAGACATAAGATGGATTTCGACTGCACCTTACTAGTTGTGAAGTATAGCAAAAATCTTGAGGATAAGTCTTCCCAATTGACAACGAATTTAGAAGTTAAGGTAGTGAACCATCTCAAGGTGACTTTCTTCAGAGATAGAGGGAAAGCACGACATAAGAGTGTGTCATCTCCTCCAGCAAATGGGTAAGCAGAAACATAGGCATCCAAGTGTTCTTGAGGGTCTGTGGTCCCATCATAGACTTCAATATTTGCTGGATATTTGAAATGTCTAGGGATCTCATAGGCTATCAGCTTGTTAGAAAAGGGCTGGTTTTGTGTAACCGAGTTCCTTACTCTTTGATCCTACTCTTTTTCCCCCCAAATAGGGATTTTAGCCCTCTGATCGGGTTTCGTGATCCTTGAATACTTCGGATGGCATACCCCATCGTAGGCTTTGTCCCTTCGGTCTTCATGATTCCTTTTTGGAGATCAATCTTATGAACACCCCTAATATTATCCTTCCTCTAGGCTTGGTAGGAGGGTGTAGTGTTTCTCACATTCGTTCATCAAGGTGGACAAAGGGATTGAGTATAATAAAGAACAAGGGAATTTCGAAGAAACTCTTGCAGTATCTAATGAAGAAAATATTGCTAATTTCCTTTGGGCTTGGTATGAGGTTGTCGTATTTGTCATGTCCATTCTTCAGGGCGGACAATGGGATTAAGTATAATAAAGAACAAAAAGATTTGGAAAAAACTCTTGTAGTGTGTGATGACAAAGATATTACTGATAGAGTAAAGAGATGTGAACACCCTCATTGGGAGATTAGTCACAAAAAAACTAGGGAACATTGTAGGACTTCAAATGGCCCTAGGGAACATATAGTGCAATCCTAAGGGTTTTAAGAGTATATGAGATGGATGACAAATTGTACTAATTATTATTATTTTTTAATGATGAAAAGGATATGATGAGGCCAGTAATGGGAAGCCCTTGGATACAAGGAATAGTTAGCATATGTTGAAGCGTTGGGACTATGAATATGAATTAAGAATCGTACAATTCAACCATGTTCCTATTTGGGTCCAGTTATAGTGGCTCCCCACATTGTCGAACAGTGGCTATAGGGAGGAAGATAGGTGCAAGTTGCAACCCTAGGTGATATGATTAATGTGGATATATTCATAATACTTAATACACGCAAAGAGCAATGGCTAACATATAGAATAATAAAGAAGTAAACAAACCATTGAGGAATAGGGTTAATACTAGGAGTACAAAGGATGTAGTTTGTTAGGTAGGATAAGCCATGAGGATAATGGTTGTGATATTGCCTCCATGGGTGAGGAGAAATAGACAAACAAGTTATGAAAATCGAGGCCAAGCCTGTGTGCGGAGCAAGGAGCACATCAAATTGGAGATTGGAGGAAAATTATACTAGAAACTCTTTCTCAAAGTAATGGCAAACGGAAGTTAAATACCTAAATTCAAAGGATACAATGATTATTCTAAACTAGTGGCCTTATCAACACTAGAAGGTGGAAATAAGGGGGTTGAAGATTAAAGGGAACCACAAGCAACTAATATGGTTAAACATTTTGAAACACATAACCCAAAAGCCAATAAAAGTGTGAATGGTGGCCAAGAAAAAGGTATAAGCCAAGGCAATCTACAAGAGGAAGAATTAATATTCATAAAGAACTCTTTATCACCTACCACATTTTATTTTGATGGGGAAAATGTTACAATTTTGGGAAAGATTGACGTAAATAGAAAAAAACACAAATATTGATGATAGCTCATGCAAACACATATCCCAAGAAACTAGAAGAATACATTCCACACTAAGCTATAAAGTAAGGGTGAAAAAGTTAATCATGTGATTAAGAGGAAGACCAATTTAGCAGGTGAGTACAAAAGATGGAAGAGGTTTCAAATAAGCAGAGAAGTTGAAAAAGAGCAACCAAACAACATACAAGTATATAGTGCTAGGAGGAAGTTAAAGGCCCTAGATGAAATGGATGTGGAAATGCAACACATGGTGACAAAGAAGAGAAATTTATGCATCAGTGTTAGTTGAAGCTATGAGGTAGATCACTAAAAGCCCTGAATATCCTTAATTGGAACTATCATGGACTTAGGAACCCATGGACAATTAGACCTCTCCAAAAGCTCATCAAACAAAAATTTCCCCACCTAGTCTTCTTAATGGGGACAACGAGAAAGTCCCTATAAATCATGGCTTGAGGTGGTAATGGTAGAATGAATGGAGGAAGGGAGGGATTATGTTAGTGGTTTAGCCTACTTGTGGAATGATGATATTCAGTTTGAAAATGATTCTATGACTATGAACCATATTGACATTATTATTACTGGAAATGACAATGTTCCTAGTGGGAGAGCTAACAATTTAATGATCATCTAGAGACAAATAAAAAACATCTCAGTTGGGAACTCCTAAAAATCATTGGGCAAATATCTGATAATCCTTGGGCAATTTTTTTAGGGGATTTCATCCAAGTTCTATATAAAAAGGGAGAAGAAAAGAAGGAATCCGCTTACTTATTCTCAAACTCAAAGTTCTAAAGAAGCTTTACACTAGAATGGTCTTCATGATATAGGCTTTGAAGGGTGTGTTTTCAGTTGGTTTAACGATTAGGAAGGAGATTATAATATTCAAGAGCAATTGGAGCGAGCTTTTGCTAACATTGGGTGGCGTGTTTAAATTTTAGAAGTGTATATGCAACATTTACCTTATTTCAAATCTAACCATACTCCATTATTTGTGTCTTTAAAGAGTAGAAGTAGAAAGAAGAATATAAAAGGTCATATATTCCAATTAGAAGAAATGTGACTTACTAGGAGTGGTTGTGGTTTGCTTTGGTTCAATTTTGAGGGGAAAAAGTAATCCAAACCAAACTAAGCGATTTTCTTATGGAGAACTAAACCAAACAAAACCAATCTTAATCGGTTGAGTTTAGTTTGTTCCAATCGTTCTTTTTCTATCAAACACTCTTTCCCTTAAATAAACACAAATTTAACTTCTTATTCCATGACTCAATCAACAACAAAATTTTCTTAAGTCTTGATGAAAACATCATCAATAGATATAAATAATAAATTAAGTGGTTTTCCTACCTAAACTTAGCAGTTTTCCTATATTGGGAACTGATAAGTTTGCCTACCTATATTAGAATTAATCATGCTTGTTTATCTAGAAAAAAGTTGAACATTATGGTGCTTAGTTAGATAGACAGGACTAAAAAAAATAAAGGTACATCTCCAAAAAAAAGAATCCTAAAAGCAAAAGGCACTTGGGTCGAGCTTTTGCTAACATTGGGTGGTGTGATTTATTTTTAAAAGTGTATGTGTGACATTTACCTCATTTCAAGTCTAACCATAGCCTATTATTTGTGTCTTTAAAGAGTGGAAGTAGAAAGAAGAATATGAGAGGTCATATATTCCAATTAGAAGAAATGTGGCTTACTAGGAGTGTTTATGGTTTGCTTTGGTTCAATTTTGAGGGAAAAAAGTCATCCTAACCAAATTAAGCGATTTTCCTGTATTGGAAACTAATTAGTCTTTTAATTGGAGAACTAAACCACAACAAACCAATCTTAATTGGTTGAGTTTGATTCGTTCCAATCATTCTTTTTCTATCAAACACTCTTTCCCTTAAATAAACAAAAAATTAACTTCTCATTCCATGACTCAATTAGCTACAAAATTTTCTTAAAGTCTTGATAAAAACATCATCAAAAGATATAAATAACAAATTAAATGGTTTTCCTAACCAACTAAGAAATTTTCCTATATTGGGAACTGATCAGTTTGCTTTCTTATATTAGAATTAGTCATGCTTGGCTATCCAGAAAAAGTTGAGCATCATGGTGCTCAGTTAGATACTTGGGATTCAAAAACATAAAGGTGCATTCCAAAAAAATCTCCTAAAAGCAAAAGGCACTTGAATTGTTTAATACTGCAATCCATATGAAAGAAAATACTGGAAAGACAATGGAAGCAAAAAAAGCGTTGGATATTCTCTTAGAAGATGAAAAGAATTGGTGGGCTCCAAGATCCTAGGCTACTTGGCTCAAACATGGGGATCTTAATACCAAATTCTTCCATGGGAGAACTTTCTACAGGAAAAAGGGGAATTAGTTAGATTGGATTGAGGATGATAATGACCGCATTTTTTATGAAGGGAATGACATAGTTGTTGTAATGACTTCCTACTTAAGTTCTCTTTTTCCTCTAAATCAATTAAACAAGTTATAAAGATAGAAGAGTTGGTTAGAGGTAGGTGACTTAGGACACGTGTCCTACTTTGTGTCATGAATTCACAAGGGAAGATGTCTTTAATGCTTTAAAGTAGATGCACCCTACAAAAACACTTAGTTAGATGTCATGCTAGCTTTATTCTATTAGAGAATGTGGTATATTGTTGGGGATGACATGGTTTCAACATTGTTGGATATTCTCAATAAAGGGTTTGATCCTACCCCTCTAAACAATACCTACATATGTTTAATCTCAAAAAAGCCAAAGCATACTAGGGAGTTTCAACCAATTTCTTTATGAAATGTTATTTTTAAATTAGTTACAAAAATTCAAAAACCATTGCAAGTAGATTGAAGTTAATTCTTCCCTCCATTGTAGGTGAATATTAGAGTACACTCATGCCTGAAATATTAGTTACAAATAATGCTTTGGTGGCGATGACATTTTTCATTTTATCAGGAAAAAGAAAAAAAAAGGTAGAAAATAATATATGGGTTTAAAATTAGATACATATGGCAAAACCTATGACCTAGTTGAATAGAATTTTATTAGCATGGTTTTGGAACAAATTGCTTCCCCAAAAATTGGATTGATTTGATTATGAGATATATGAGCATTGTGTCATTTTTTGTTCTTCTTAATTGGGTTCCACGAGATATATTTATGCCTAGTAAGGGCTTGTGTCAAGGGGGGTCCATTATCATCATACTTATTCATTTTATGTAAAGAAATGTTCTTAATTCTTCTCATAAGAGGACAAAATTGTGGGAATCTACATGGTAATAAAATAGCTACGCAAGCTCTAGAGATATCCCACCTCTTCTTTGTAGACGATAATATTATGTTTTCTACAATTTCACAATTAGATCTAGAGTGCTGAAAGGGAATCTCCTTGACTACTAGAAAGTTTTTGTCTAAAGAATCAATCTTGACAAATATAAGCTCTCCTTTAGCCAAAATGTGCTATATACTAGACAAACTAAGATTCAAGATCTGTTGGGAATTAAGGCAATGGAGAGTCATTCAAAGTATCCAGGAATACTAACCTTTGTGAGGAGGTTCATACATTAGGTTCATAGTCTAGAAAGTGCAAGATGATGCCTTTCCTACATGAATTAATCTTTCCCATATGCCTTGTACAACTATGTTCCCAAGGTTCCTGCAAGTAGAGAAAACCATGATAAGGGACTATGGGTGGGTAAGGCTGAGAAGGCTTTGTTGTATTTCACCATTAAGCTTAAAAATTGACCACTTGAGCTAACTTCATTTTCTGAGAAGTTTCAAGTTAGTGTGGGAGGTGAAACACAAAGGCAATAGAGACATTTTGTATGATCCTCCATTGATTTTAGATGGATCAAAACATCATTTACTTCCAGAATAGGTCTTAATCAGAAAAAACTCTTATGGGGGAAAGCATTGGGTGTTTTTCTAGAGCATAAAGCATCTCTTAACACAGATACAGAGGCTCACATCATTGGCTAGTAGATAAATAATAGTGGCTCTCCCCTTTGAATCCCTCCTACCAAAGGATGGTTCGATCTCAACTTTGATACTGCAATTAGAAAAAATAGACCATGTAGGACTGGAGCTATAGTTCGAGACTTCGATGCACTACAAGGAAAGTGCTATTTCCGATGGTAATATTCGTAAAAAAACTAAAAAAGTCCGCCGCAAATTCTGATTTCTAATGGAATTGGGCCAATGGAAAAACCTTTAATGGAAACTAGAATTCGTTGGAACCCACTAAAAATTCCAGCAAATATGGATACCAGAAAAAAAAAAAGATGTGTCAAAGGACATATACGCTTAAATTTTTGGCAGCATATCCAATATGAGTGACTCTGAGCAGTTTGAGATTTGACTGCTTGAATTATTTTCTAACATTAGTAAAACTGATGACTCTAGTGATAACATTTCCAAGTAGTAGATTGGATAGAAAGCTTAAATAATGAAAATGGTTCCACCTTTTATAATGATGATGAGGAGGCTAGGGAAATCGATATAGAAAAAGGAAGGAGAAAGCATTACAGTTCAAAATAATAAATTTAAACAATTTTATTATGACATCTTACTTGGAACCGAAGCAACAAGGGTAAGAAATCACTTCTGTGTCCTTACTTAACCTTATGTTTTAAAATGTTTATAGTTGATTTAAGTGATACCCTCGCTTTAGTTTAGGTTTAGGTTTCACACTTCGAGGAATCCTAAGTTAGTTTGATTATCTAACTTATGTTGCCTTTTTTTCCCCCTTATTTAACCATTCCTTGGTTCTAGGAAATTTGAGTTCGTGTAAGGCTAATGGTTAACGCTTTACTAATAACTTAGTTGAGAACCTATATCCCAAAATTATTAGTATTTAGTTATTTCTTTACTTCATGACATGATTGAGTATATGCATATTAATTTATAATACATTTATATCTTACACAATATTTGAAACATAGGAACAAGATTTATAATTCTGCCATAATAAACTAGATAAGTCCTCTATACAAATAGGTTCCAGTATGAATATTAACTTAAGGACTCTTCAACATCAATGAGTAAACTTAACAAATGTTAAATTCATGGATGACAATAATAGCTGGTATCCAATAAGGCACCTAAAGCTTAGAGTCAAAAAACACCACAACAAATGGGGTAAGAATAAGAAAATTCTTAATAAATAGTGCATAATTTAAAAAAGACAATAAAAAACATAGTGATTCCAGGGGTATCATATACCTAAAATATTTTCTTTTTCACAGTTCATAACAATGCAACATGTAGTTTTCATAATGGTTTATCAAATCAATCACATGGTGGAATGATGCAATACTCAAATAAAAGCACGATAAATGTGGATGTTGGATGATAATGATGTCTTTTCAAATAACTGATTCCTTTAATCTCTTTCTTTCTTTCTTTATTTATTTCTTTCTTTCTTTGCTTGAGGGCCTCTATGTTCCTCATGCATAACTAGAGATAAAGGACTTCTATGTCCCACCTACGCATAAGACGTGAGTTCACTTTTTGGCCATTGTCTTGCCACACAATGAACTATCAGGGAAATATGTTTTTCTCATTCCTTTGCTACACATGGGACAAGCATCTTATTTCTTTGGGCAGAGTGCTTTTCTAACTCTTTTGCCACACATGGAACAAGCATCTCATTTCGTTATTATCTCATGATCATTTTCATCTTTAATAATGCATAAAAATTCTATGCAAACTTTTTCAAAATCATGCTAATGCAATCTTTCTCAACATCTTGCTAATGACCATGAGCAATGCTATGCATAACATTATAGCATCAAACATCCCACATATATATGAGATAATAATCAACGAAGACTATACTTTATAATACTTTCAGTTTGCACATAAGATGGCTTATCTCAGCAATGAGTCATCTCATCACCAGTCATTAGCTAGCTCAAGTACATTATCACTTTTAACTTAATTCACATAATGAAGTAATCAAATATTTTCCAATATACTAACAATACCAACAATAAGCCATAAGGAGTTAATTTAATTAAACCATAAATTAAGCCATACATTTCATTATATCACTTAAACTATAAATTATTAGCTACCAACCATAAGATGAGATGACTCATCTCCAACATGAGCCAACTCACTGAGACTAACAAATTTAGTTTAGTCTTAAAATCTTTTATGGATTAAACCCCTTTCCCTTCTCCTTCCTCAACTACCCTCTTCCTTAAGAACATAAATCCATATCAATATATAAAAGATAACTAAAACATCATTTTTAACCTTAATTTCAAGAAAAACAATATATACTCAGCAAAAAAAAAAAAGGGTTAGGATTGACCTTAATTTCAAGCACAATAACATATAATCAACAAATAAAAAAGGTTGGGAATCTTCTTATCCCCAATCAGGAACAAGGCTGTATACCCAATATCATCTCCAACTTCCCCGAAATCATATCCAGTCACCACTTAGCTAAAAACTCAACAAAAACCGAGAAAACATAAATCAAGGTGGCAACTCTATGGTTGCACTAAGGCCATCCATGGCCAAGACTTCACCCACCCAAAACTGTAATACCCCAAAACTAATACTGTAAGTATATCCGAATTACACAAAAGTATTTAGGTTTAAGCATGTCACAACTATGCTATTATTTTCCTTGTTAATTAACTATACTAATTATTTGAGCTTTGTGAGGGATAATAGTAGTTCCAAGTATAAACTTACATATGAAATACTCAATTATATACTTGTCATGTACAAACCATACTGACATTAGTATTTCATACAATATAGTACATTAGTATCTAAGTGATACATACCAAGCCTTCATAGGCAAATGTACATATAAACTATATACTACCATTGCTTAGATATAAGTACATGGCAATAGTCAAAAGAGTAGATAATCTTATACTATATGATCATCCTCGTCTCTACTCCATAGATGTGTCTCATGCTAAAATTATTATGGAAAGAAAAGATAAAAGGAGTGAGAATTCTAGAAATTCTCAATAGTTCTAACATATAAGTGTCATCATAACAATTTCGATTGCTTCATACAAATCAAATCAATTCTTAAAACATCTCATAGAAAAGGGGCTAATACCAAAATGATTCATTCTCTTCTTAAGGGCAGAAATTCAATTTTAATTATTGACCAACAATTCATATTCAAATAATATAAATAGTTTCAAACACATCATCAATAAATCATAAGAATCATCAAGGATGTATCACTATTATAAGAATATTTACAATTTCTCAAGATGTAAATATTCATTATCAAATCCATAATTTATATAAATAATAATTTCATGATGATCTGTAAATGCTCAACAATGTATAAATCTTTCTTTAGTGCTAATTAATTATTATCTTTCTAAGCATATTCTCTAGACTCATGCCTTTTTATATCAAATAGATAGGGAGGGAATGTGGTATCCTCACAATACCAATCACTCAGTGATGGTTTGCTTATCAGTGCACTTAGCCTATATATAATAGTACTTTGTTACACAACATTATCCCAAGTAACCCTGGCCAAATCTAGTGAGTGCATGTCTCCCCTTCAATCTAGAATCACAGGCAGAGAGGGAATGTCGCCTCCTCACACTACCCTAGTTGGGAGGGAATGTTGTATCCTCACACTAACAAACATCTAAGATCACCCCAAGTAGAGAAGGCATGTCTTATCCTCAACTACCCAACATCTAGGTTTAACCCTAGGTATAAGGATCATTTCTTATATCAAACACTGACCAAAAATAATATATAGGCTACCCTTCATAAGGGAATAACAACTAATGATCATCTCCATATGAGGATCATGTCCAATGTCTTTTAAACTTTGAGCAGGAGATTCAACAGTGAATGGAGCAGCTAAGCCAACAACGTGAGGTAGAGTGGAAAATGTGATTTGAATAATACCAGCATCAACAGAATAAATGAATTGGTAATTTGTTGAAATCATATTTAAAGGCCATTGGCACTCAACCAAGCCAGCAACAACCACTATTAGAAGAAGATAATGAGGATACTAAAGATGATCATGAAGATGACAGTGATGATGAGGATATGGATTGAAATTGATTTTTGAGAGCTGTATGGATTCTTCTATTTCTTTTAAACTTTTCTATGGATCAGGTTGTATTTGAACAAACTTTGTTTAAGTAATATAATTTGTTATGTTTGTTTTATGGATTGGTTAGATGCATTGACAGGAAGATTTAAATGTGTAAAAATTATTTATGGATTTTAGATGCATTGCAGTTTCTTAATATTTATTTTAAATATTTTACTTAATCTAGAAATTTTGCGGTGAAAACTCGCTTAGAAATTAGTGGTGAAAATCCACCACTAATTTGTAGCAGATTTTGTAGCAAAAAAATCTACCACAAATTACCAGCAAAAAAATCCGCCGCAATATCGCAACTCTGGCACCGAATGCCGGCATATCACCAGAGAGATTTGTGGTGGCTTTGCGGTAGATATAGTGCCAAAAAATTTGTGGTGGAAATTAAATCTGTCGTAAACTAAATTGCAATGATCATTTTTGCGGAGGTCACGAATATGTCACAAATCCGCCGTAAATTTCTAATTTGTGGCAAAATTTTCTAATTTTGCGGCCGATTCATCCTTCGCAAATCTTAAGTCTTCTTGTAGTGATGGCAGGAATATCCTGAATCACGATGACTCACTAGTCATCTTGGGAATAATCTCCAATGTTGAAGTTCGACGTATCTTTGTGGATTAAGGGAGTTCGACAAACATCATGTTTATGGACCTCTACCAGAAGCTAGAACTTCCACATACGGAGCTAACCCTCTATGACGGAGAACTTACAAGGTTCACTATGAGAATGTCACCCCAGCAGGTTATTATGAAACCCACTTGATCCTAGGATCCTCTAAACTCTTCAGGACAATCAAGGTAAGGTTTCTAGTCGTGGACTACCCTTCGACCTACAACATCATTTTGGGCCACTCTGTATTAAACGCACTCGACGCTGTGGTGTCCACCACTCACCTAGTCATGAAGTTTCCTAGCAAGAATAATGAAGTTGTCACAGTAAAAGGCGACTAAGTTGCAGCCCAGAAATGCTATAATGAAAGCCCAAGAATTTGTAGGATTCCTAAGAAGGCAAAAACTACTACATCTAGCCCGGTCTTGGATTAGGTCAACATCCTTTTGACCGAGCTGGATGTTCGAGAGGAAATCCAGGGTATCAGACCCTAACCAAAAGGTGAATTACAGCTTGTTCAACTTGGTGCCAAGGCAAATCATGTAACCAAGATTAGAGTAAACCTGGAAGAAGAAGAAGGACGCTAACTAATTGAGCTCTTGCTTAAAAATAAAGATCTATTTATTTGGATGTCCTCCAACATGCTTGGGCTTGACCCCACCTTCATCTGTCATCATTTGTCTATCAGGGAGGATGCAAGGCCGGTCGGCCAGAAGAAAAGAAAACTTGGCCCCAAAAGATAGCATATTATTAAAGAATAGGTGAAAGAGTTGCTCAGTGGCGGTTTCATTAGGGAAGTACCCTATACCACATGGTTGTCCAATGTGGTCCTAGTGAAGAAGTCTAATGGGAAATGGAGAATGTGCGTAAATTACACAAACTTGAATAAACCTTCCTAAAAGATCTGTTCCCACTTCCAAATGTGGATAAACTGGTGGACAACTGCTCAGGTTTTCGATTGCTGTCATTCATGGATGTATACTCCGAGTACAACCAAATCCCAATGTACCCCCGAGATGAAGACAACACCACCTTTATCATTGACAGGGCAAGCTACTACTATAGGGTCATGTCCTTCAATTTGAAAAATGTTGGAGCCACCTACTAGAGAATGATGAACAGGGTCTTTGAAGGCCAAGTGGAGAAGATGTTAAAAGTCTACATCGATGATATGATAGTAAAAACCCCATAACATAGATCACATATCACGAATCTCAAAGAAGTGTTTGCACAACTTTAGAAGTACAACATGAGACTTAACCCAGAAAAGTGCGCCTTCAAAGTCTAGGTAGCCAAGTTCTTGGATTTCATGCTGACCCACCACGGAATTAAGGCTAATCCAGATAAATGCCAAGTGGTTCTCGACATGGCAAACCCTCAGAATGTTAAAGAAGTGCAATAACTAACTAGCCGAATTGTAACCCTCACACGATTCCTTGCCAAAACTGCTTATAAATCCGTCCTTTTATTCAAATTACTCAATAAAAGGAAAGATTTTGAGTGGAATCAGGAATGTGAGGATGCATTTTCCTCTTTAAAGAGCTGTCTATCTTCTCCCCATATACTGACAAGACTAGAACTCGAAAAAATACTGTAATTATACCTTTAGTTCACAAGAGTGTGAGGATGTCTTTTCCTCTTTAAAGTGCCTTCTATCTTTTCCTCTATATTGACAAGACCAGAACCTAGAGAAACGTTGTAATTGTACCTTTCAGTTCACGAATAGGCTATAAGCTTAGTACTAATTCGGGAGCCAAAAGAGGGATAGAAGCTGGTCTACTTCATGAGCAAAGTTCTACAAAGCCCAGAGCTCTGCTATCAAAATATCAAAAAGTCACCTTCGCACTTATCATCACATCCAAAAGACTCAAGCAATACTTTCAATGCCACGAAGTGGTGGTAAGGACAGACTAACCTATACGACAAGTACTGCATAAGCTAGACTTAGTAGGGAGAATGATTAATTGGTCCATCGAACTTTCTGAGCTTAGAATCACATACAAACTTCGACTTGCAATAAAGGCCCAGACGCTTTCTTACTTCTTGGTAGAACTCACATTGGGCCCCGGTGGCCCAGAAGGAATTTCTTGGACCATATTTATTGATGAATCCTCGAACCCCAAGGGAAGTGGTGCTGAGCTAATCTTGAAAAATTATGAAAGAGTACAATTAGGTGGAGTGTGAAGCATGAATCGCCAGACTAGTAATGGCTAAAGATATGGGAGCATCTAAGATCACACTTTGTAGTGACTCCCAACTTGTGACCTCCTAAATTCGAGGAGAATATAAAGCTAAGGAACCCCTCCTTCAAAGATATTTAACCAGAGTACAAGAGTTCCTTAAAAGCTTCTAGGAGGCTAAGATAGAGCATATACTAAGGGACCAAAACTCCAGAGCGGGCCTTCTGTGTAAGTTGGCCAGCACTAAAAGCCTTGGCAACAACCGTTCCATGATCCAAGAGACTTTCTCTCAACCCTCAATCACGAATCACGCCGTTTTCCAAGTGGAAGTGGGAGAGCATGCTTGGATCACCCCTATCATGGAGTATTTGCATTCTGGAGCCACGATCTCTAATCCAAAAGAATCCTCCAGACTAATCAAGACTGTAGTCAGGACACCATCTACGATGGACAGTTATACTGATGTGAGTTTTCTTTAGCCCTCCTTAAATGCCTAATGCCAAAGGAAGCATAATATGTACTGACTGAGGTTCATGAGGGAAGCTGTGGACATCACTTAGGAGGCATAACCCTATCCTTAAAGGTACTTAGGGCGAGATACTATTAGCCAACAACAAAATCAGACTCCCATGCACATATCCGGATCAATGATAAATGCCAATGCCACTCAAACCATTACCAAGCTCCCTCAGAGAAACTATCCATGATGTCGGTACCCTAGCTGTTCTACAGATGGGGTATGGATATCCTAGGTCTGTTCCTTCAAGCATCTGGTCAATTGAAATACTTGGCAGTGGTAGTAGATTATTTTACAAAATGGATCAAGGCAGAACTCTTGGTTACGATCACCTCTGACTAGGTTTAGAAGTTCACTTGATGCCACATCATCAACAGGTTTGGTTTTTCGAAGTCCATAGTGAAGGACGATGTAACCCAGTTCAAGGATAAGGGTTTTGAAAAGATGCTCGTTAAGCTAAAAATCAAGCACCATTGCAGTTTTGTTGAGAACCCTAAGACAAATGGGTAAGCCAAAGTTTCCAATAGGGTTATTGTCCATGGAATCAAGAGATGGCTAGATGAAGCCAAGGGAAACTGTGTTGAACAACTCAACCATGTTCTTTGGGCCTACCAGACTACGCCCAACTCAACAACAAGTGAAACTCCCTTTAAGCTCACTTATGGATGCGAATCTATGATCTCGATAGAAATAAGAGAACTGAGCTGGCGTCATCAATAGTTTTCACCTAACAATAATCCTAAACAAATTATGGAAAACATAGATTTGCTAAAGGAAAGAAAGCGCGTTGCCCATATACGTCATGTTGCCATCAAACAAAGGACAATGACCAGATATAATTTGAAGGTTGTTCAAAGAAAGTTTATCCAAGAGACTTAGTGCTCCAGAGAGCAGACATCGGAGGAAGGAATGCCTCCCAAGGGAAATTAACCCCTAATTGGAAAGGTCCCTATCGCATTGTGGTCAGCACTAGCAAAGGAGCTTACACCTTAGAGACATTAACTGGAAAGTTGATCAAGAATTATTGGAATATGGATAAACTTAGAAAATACTATAGCTAAGCGCCTTTGAAGACCTAGCCCTTTAGTGAACTTTATTTGATCTGTCCTAATTTTGATGATTATACACTCTGTATGGACTCTTATCCTAAAATTTTGTTTATAAAATGGAGTTATTCAGATAGTAGTTGGTATTGTTTAAGGGACTCTCAAGCTAGAAAATGCCTTGAGAGAGTCTAAAGCCTATTCCTTATGAGGTACAAGGCATCTTTAAAAGTCTAAGTTAAGAGGAATAACACACCAAACCTATGCGAGCGTTTTGGTCGTAAGTTATGGGTTAATACCCAATTCTCAACACTCGGCCTTGACCATTTTAAGGTTAAGAAATAAAATGGCAGTGCGGGTTACAAAATCCTTAATCCACCATCTGGTATGCACCGAAAAAGTCTTACATTGAACAGATTTAAAAGTTAAAAATTCCTAAGTGTTAGGTAATTTTTTGCTATAAATTGTAAACATTAAAGACCCAGGTTAAGGATCACCTTTATACCTAAGTCAAGTGGGATTCAAGGTGCTAAAACATTTTAGGTGTTGGACCCCAGACCAAGGTTTTGATTTCAAATTTTGCCTAAGTCAAGTGGAATTCCAAATGCTTAATGATTTGGGCATTGGACCCCAGACCAAGGTTTCAATTTGTTTAATCAAAATTTTTCTAAGTCCATTAAGTGGTAACCAAATATGTAGAAAAAGTGTTAGACCCGAAATGGACCATGAAAAAAGAGCATGCATGAAAATGCTAAGTTATAAATTAGTCAAAAAATATTCAGAATGCCTCGATGCCTAGGCCAATTGTCTTAATAAAAATCAAAGTGCCTTATGCAAGGGGAAAAAGAAAACAAAAGAAGAGATCAAGCCTCATCTTCATCTCTCTCCGAGATCTGCAACTCCATTGAAACTGGCACGACAGTTGAACACTCAATAATAGGAATCCCAATGGCAGCTCGAGCAACTTCCTCCGCCATTACTAGGTGTCCATCTTAGAAAACCATTTCAAAATTAAGGTCTTCTAAGGCCAGAATAACGTCGGGATTGAAGTGCTAGACTTGGGCCACAACATTTTGAAACTTCTCTTTGCCGATACTCGCAGAGATCATGTCCATCTCTTTATTCTATTTTTCTAATTGCCCTATACGAGCCTCGAGGTTAGCAATGGCCTTGTTGGACTTGGTTTTTTCTCTCTTCCCGATGGACTTGGATTCGGCCAACTCCTTTTCTAGCTCGGTGATCCTTGGCTCAGCATCTTCCTTCTCCTTAAGAGCTAAAGCAAGCTTTCGAGATCCTTCTTTTTTTGTCATTTTCAACTGATCCACCATCTTCCTATCGACCTTCACAATAGATCTCTCAAGACAACGGGCCTCAACAGTAGCCCGAAATGGAAAGGTCTAAAACCTGGACAAGGTTTCTGTTGTATTCCTCTAGGTGATGTACTTCATCACCTCGTCGCTTAAGAACCACTTGTCAACAAATGACCTAGCATCTGCATGCCCCATCATTATGGGCATAGGGTCTTCCCTTTCTTCTTCATCGCCTTCCATGGCCACTCTCTTACCCTAGTCTGTGGAGATTTTAGGGGCCTTCCTCTTTCTTCTTTAAAGAGGTTAGACAGGAGAATCTGACTAATTAAGGGCCTTTTCAACAGTAAGATCCCTCCTGGCGAACCCCAAAGCAATGGGTGCAGGAACATTAGAAGGTCTTGTCCCTCCCCTCCTTGCCCTCAAAGCCTTCAGGGCGACAAGTGAAGGTCCAAACGTAATGCTTGCTGAAATACGACAAGAAAAGAAAAAGAGTAAAAAAATAGCAAGTATAGGAAATGTAAAGTACAAGAATTAAAGACAGAATCCAGACATCGATGACTTAACCCCTACCTAACAAAGCACAAAGAAAATCATCACTAGGGGTGTCAATAATTTCCTTGCATTTGATGATCCCACAATCTTCGACCCATATGGCTATAAACTCAATGCACTCGAGGTCATCCTGATCGAATTGATCATTCTCTTTCTCAGTCAACTTAAGATGAATACTCCATGCCTGCTGGGTCTAGTACAGTGGGAACTTTGACTTCCCATTGGCTTTCAGGGAAAAAGGGTTAGTCCCCAGAGCTCCCATCAATTTAAAAAACCTCCCTTTGAACTCTTTGAAACTATCTTGAAAAACGGCGAAGGCTTTCCAACTAGGTCTAGATCGAATGGTCAGCTAGTTCTTCTGATACACCACACCTTGGAGACTCCATCAAGTGTAGAAATAAAAGAATGCCTTCTCCGAATACTATAGCCTAATTACTTGGTAGAATCTCTCAAAGGCGAGTATGTTTCCCCAACTATTTGGGTGGAATTGGGTATGAGCTGCGTTCAAAGTCTGGAGAATCGCGACTTGAAAGTAGGTGAAAGGAAGTTAGAGTCCTAATAAACACCATTTTATATATTAGTTAACCATCATATTCAGCATTTTAGACCTCTCTTATGCTTAATCGATTGATTTTGGACACTAATTATAAGTTTGGGTTCAAATTAGATTTAGTTGTATTTTTCAACATTATGGCAATTTTACACTATTTCTGTATTTCGGGTATAACTTGAGTTATAGACGTCTAAAAATTATGAACTTTACCTTGTAGGAAAGCCAAGATGTAGCTCTACAACTTTTATGAAGAGCTCTAGAGCTGAATTAGATGTCTAGTAGCTCATTGGGCCTAAAAATCAAAACAGAGGTGTTGTTGCTGGAACCTGAACAGTGTGTAAAGATTGGGCCATATCTTGGGCTATAGGAGTCATAATGGGCTGACACTAGTCGCATTGGAAAGATGCAACAAAATCATCAAATTTCTTGTAGATCACTTATCCAAACAGTGATATTTTGATAGGCTTTTTAACGTCTAAATGAAGATGATGGGATCTAGGAGCTGTTAAATGTGTTTTGGCCTTAACTCCTTTATTAGGTGTCCAAATCTTACAAATTAGATTCCAATTAAAGCTAATTGGAAGAGGAAGAGTCCAAGCTAGGGATAAACTTATAATTTCATTTTTAGGGTCTGTTATAGGGGTGAGAAAGCCCAAAACCAAGACCACTCCATTCAGTTCTCACTTCTCACTTTCTCTCTTGCTCATTCTCCCTCTCCTCTTGCTCTCTTCTACATTTTCTACTCTTTATTTTTTTGCACTTTACTTTTAAATTTTGTTCTTTCCATTCATAGAGAGCTAAAGCTTTGTAATCATCCTAGGGATTGAAACACTATTGATGTGTAATCTTGAGACCTTGTGATGAATGTTTACATTCTTGTTGTTAATCAAATTTCTCTATTTCTTCTTTTGATTTTGTTGCATCTTGATTGAGTGCTTAACTCAGTTTTGGTGTTTATGTGATAGTTGCTTAACTATCATGTGTTTGCAAAAACTAGGTAATGCATCAAAGGTGTTTGATGTATTGTCTAGCTAGCATGAATTCTTGTATGAGGTTGATTTAGGGTCAAATGGATGCTTAATCCATTTTTCGTTGAATGACCAAATCCTAGGTGCTTACCTAGTAAAGAAGTCATGCTTGGATGAGGATTTCACATGAGATTAGGCAATGCACCAAAGGTGTTTGATGAATTGCTTAACTTGGTTGAATGCTGAGTATTAGGTTGATTTATGATTGGATGGATACTAACTTCATCTAATGTTGATTAACCAAATGCTAGATGCTTATTTAGTGAAACATACTAAGAATCTGGTTAGCTTGTGAATGAGTCCATAATGGTCAAGGATGAATGAAACTCAAGAGTTGTTGATTCCCTTGTATTGGTTGTTTTTCCTCATTCTGTTTACAATATTTTACAACATTTTGATTATTATGCTTTGATTACTTTCTTTTATTTAGTGCCATTTAATTATTGTCTTTTATTTACTGCTATTTAATTATTGTCTTTTATTTAATGTCATTTAATTATTGTCTTTTAAATAATGTCCTTTAATTACTATCTTTTAATTATTATTATTTTAATTATTATCTTTTAATTACTCCTACAACCAAATCCCCTATTGCTAATTTCCTAATATAATTGATTAATTAGAATGATTTAAGGGCTCAACTTGATTACACCGCATACTACAAGTTTTGGTGAATCGGTAAACAAATATCTTCTAATTTGGTAGCCTTGGCAGCTATAAAGTCCTAGCTGAATAAAGAGAGGTTCATATACAAACATGAAATACGGGCCCACCTCTCGACTTGAACATACCTTCTCATCCCACTCCGAAAATAGAACTTGATACTTATAATCTTGAGTACCCTTTTCTGTCAGTTGCAAGTAGATCAGAGCCTTCCTAAGGCTGTCCTCAGAAGAAAACTCGGACAGGTGATCCCAGATATCATCCCTGACCCAGGAATACACATTCCTCATGGGAGCAAGCATCAAAGGCTCTTCGACAGCCGGAACCCTTCGCCTTGGAACTTTTCTCCTCGCCATAAAGCTCTTGGAAACACCTAAAGAGGCTGGTAAGATAATATCAGAATCAATAACAGCAAAAGAACAGATTTAGACATGGCAGAGGGTGAACCATTGGAGAAATCATTAAAGATTCATATTCTATGTCACCCTCCAACAATACGAATACCAGCCTCTACTCCCACAAAGGTCTTAGCCTTTGAAGGACACCTCTGTTGTCCACAACATGGCAGAGGGGGTGCTTCGTAGAGAGACATCAGTAAATGGACTAGAGACACTGATATCCCTACTCTTTTACAAAAAAGAAAAAAAGAAATACCCTAAAATAAGGGAAGCCCTCTAGGGACAACAAAGAAGACAAAAACAAGGGCAGGTGAAGGCATACCTGGAATGAGGAATGGGATGAGTTGAAAGAAGAGAACGAAAATAGTCAAAAATCACTTGCTACTATGCCTCTCCGCCACGTAAGATTATCAGAAAACCTTGGGCCACCAAAAAACAATCACCAATAGTAAAAGTATGAATGATGCACCCTCAGCCCCTATTTATAAGAATGAGACGATTAAAAGACTATTTTGTCAAAACCTCTCGGCTTTCCAAAAACTGCCCATATTGGCGTGTGAAGCACTATGCATGACTATCCAATTAAAGCATGCCATGTGGCCTTACAACTATTGTAGCGGTTGAAGGGATAGTTGTGCAACAAGCAAAATGTCTTGCAACCTCTATAAGTCGAGTTTGGAAAATTTCCAAGGACCACAAATTTTTTACGGACCCCGGCTACACTCGGTATGTCCATTTGTGGTAAGATGACAAAGGTTAATCTAGACCACGGCTCTCTCAGAAATATCAAAAGGCTTGATCATAAACAATCAAGTTAAAACTCTTAACCCCATACGAAACGCGGACCACAGTTTAAAGTAAAACACGGATGCCATCGCCTAGGGGTAGAGACTCAAGCTTGCCACTTTGCTATACAAACCAAGTACCAAGCTGGGGGCAACATAGCATCATTACGGGGTGAGCGTTGGACTTACCCCGGAGGAAAAAGAAAAGGCAAAGAACAGAGAGAGAAAATAGAAGATACAAGATTCAGAAAAAGGAATTTTTTTATCATTCAAATTCTATACATCATTAGCATTGATAAAAAGGTTTGCATAAAAGTTTCCTCCAAGACTAAAAAAGTGAAGAATGCCCACTAGAAATGTCGGGTGTCGTCGACGATGATGGCCATCAGTCACTGCCACCTCTAAGATTCTTCTAGAAACCAACAACCATCTCTTCCCTGCTGATCAATAAGAGACTACTCTGCATCAAAAGATTGTTCCACCGAAACTACAACATATTTCACAATCATTCCGAATTGCTTCAAATCACCCTAAGTTGATCAAGGAGATTCTTTTCAAACTCGAAGCCCCTCCTGCATATCTCATTGCACTTAGGAAAAAAAAACTATGGAAACGTTAGGCCAAGTGCCTCCATAACAGTGGGAAAGGAGGAGGACGAAGCTCGAATTACCTCTATGTATCTTATGAACTACACAGATACAGCAAGTCCCCCTGGTACACATGAAAAAGTTGCACTTTCCGATATACGCCTGGAGAGATAGGTTTCTGCCGCCCAGATGCATGTTGGCCTGCCTACGTAGAGAAGTTACTTGGTTCCCATCAAGTCATTACGCTAAGAAAGAAAGGTCTCTACCAGAAGGATCGACTATAAAAAAGCAAACACTTTTAAAGACTTTGGAAAGAACATGAAGATGGTCTTAGTAGAAGCCAAAACCCTCTATGTACGTACAAAAAATAGGAGAAAAATCACTCTCTTAAAGGGAATAATTCTCAAACAAAGTCACAAAACAAAAGGAATGTCATCTTCAATGCAAATATTTCCTATTTATAGAGGGAACAAAGCATTCTGATTGGTTTTAGGAAAGGTGAGCTGATTGCACATTGGAAGCTGAATTTTTATGCTCCCTATCCCTGATTGGTCACATGAGTAGCAGGTAGTTGGGAAATAGTACGAAACTGATATCATTTTTTAAATGATCGTTAATTCCTAATGAAGTCAAAGCAACAGTTTCCCAAGAAAGCTCAGACTGTTACGAGTTGCAGAGTAAAACTGGAGAAAATGACAAAAATCCTATGAACTATGTAGGGGACAACAGAGGATATACCTCGGATGGTGGAATGACAACATAAGCAGTAATCCGCCACGGATTCCAACCTCACATGCCAACCTTGGAGGCATTCCACAATGAATAATAGACCTAAGTCCTTTTGGATCCATATGTTTACTATGCATCGTGTGCTCCTATCAAACTTGGTACCTTGACACTTAACTGTTCCACTTAAGTGCCAAGTTAGGGACAATTGTTCTAGACTATAATCTGTGGTAATGTCCCGTAGGTCGACTCGACATGCAGTATGTTAGAATCCGACATCAACGCCCTCAAAAAGAGTTCGCTTATAACATGTGGATAAGATCACAGCTCTATGCCTATCGGACCGTGGCATTAGGTAGCAACAACTTTACCACAAGGTCCGCGCAATGGATAGATCCTAATAATATTTGTTATTATCAATTATGATCTTACGAAATAATAACACCCATAGTTGCAATATCTATATTCCGATAATATAGAGATTCTCTGTAACTAAATAAGGAACATATTTTTTTCTGCTACTATTTTGGGAACGTATTTATCCAACCTCTATAAATACCAGACTTATTAATCTCTCTAGATAACTTATTACTTATTGCATAACTCTACTTGTGCACAGTCTTACTTGAGCATTGAAGTCTCTTTTACAGGTACTAACTCCATTGTCTCAACACGCTCTGCTGCTGCGCAAGGAAAAAACCTCCGTGACGTGCTTATCTCAAGCACACCTTTGAATCCACTTCAGAATAATAAATAATAAATATATTTTTTGTGTTTTTAGTGTAATTATATACTCTACTTTTTATTTAATGTTTTCTACTTTTATTTCCATAACCAATATTCTAAGGACACTCATAAATATAAAGCATATGATTTTCCTTTACACTAACCAATACAGTTCCGGCTCTAGCCCAATTCTACTAAAGTAAGGGCTTTAGGCCTAACTTTTCCTAGGCTTCATAATAATGATTTTCTAATAATATACTAATTATATTTTTCTTAAGCATTAATATATTAATTATATTACAAAAATAAAAATTATGATAATTAATAAAACATCTACATATCCTTATTTATTTTTCACATCCTACATCTTTATTAATTCTAAATTATTTTTATCTCATTTCTATTTAAAATATCCAAAAGTCAAAAAAATTAATAAAATACTTACCAATTTTCTCACTTCCTAAATCTTTTAATAAATTACTATTTTTCTCATTTTTCAATTCCCATAATTTTATTAATTCTCGATCTCTCATTTTCATTCAATGATATCAACCATTTTCCTGCATTTAAAGCCAGTTACCTTTTTTCAATTTAAAATATCCATATTTTAATTATTATTTTTTACTCTTTATTTTAGTAGATCATGTAATCTTTCTCTCCACAATTCTAGATCAGAATGCTGCAGTTTGATCGCCGCTAAACCGCGATAATTCTGGATGGAGTGAGAGCCTAGTGCGTTCAATTTTTCTCCATTTTGAAGCGGCTCAAATATTGAGTATTCCTATTCCAGTTTTTCATTCTTTTGATAAACTGATTTGGAATCCTTGTAAGGCAATTATTCTGTGAAAACGGGGTATCATATTTATAGGTCATCCTTGCAGAATGGAGCTAGCTCTAGTGGAATTGATGAGAGGTCTTTTACAGGCTTGGGATAAGGCGTGGAAGCTTGCTGTTCCACCTCGGACAAGAGTGTTTTTTTGGCGTGTTCTCCAGAATATACCAACTCGCGCAAACCTCGGTAAACGAGGGGTAAATTGCACAAAATTCTACCCTAGACGCCTGACTTGTGAAGAGACTACTGCTCATGCTCTTAGAGACTGTGTATGGGTGAAAAAGCTCTGGATGATCTCGCCTTGCAATCTGGCGGTGAATCGTGATGCTCACGTTCCATTTTCAGAGTGGTTAACATCCATCCATTTATCTTGGCCTCTAGAGGTAGCTAGTCTATTTGCTACTATTTTGCATGGAATCTGGCTTTTAAGAAATACTGTGTTTTGAGAATAAAGATACTCGCTCTAAAATAGTTATCCCAAAACCTGTTCAACTTCTGCAAGATATAGAGGATGCAAATAAGCCTTCTTTAGGTGGCTGCAATAAGGATCAAAATTGGCACTGGCAAAACAGCAGATTTTCATCTTGTGAGATTTCAATCAAAAATCAATTGATTTTAAGTAAAGTGACTTAACAAATATATAAACCACATTTGAAAGATTGAGACAGACGATTTGAGACTCTTAATACCCTCCTCTACAGATTCTTGGATGAAATAGGCTAGCCTAGCGAAGTAGACAAGAGAATCCTAGTGAAGTAAGCGATAGATATGAGATCTTGCCTCTGATACCATGTTAGAAACAGAAACAGAAAAATAAATATTAATACTTTGTGTATATTTCTTAATGAATGTATACAAAAAAATTAACATTGATTTATAGAAGAAAACATTGTACAAAAAAATAAAATAAAATAAAATTATGTATTAAATCAATCTAATTTATACTAAATCCATTATAATCATCCCTAAAATCAATCGTGATCAATTATAATCTCATTTATAATTAATCACGTTAACATCTCCCCTCAAACTCAAGTGGGTATAAAAGAAACTAAATTGAGTTTGGAAACCAGAGTTCTAAATCGGTCAGGATGATAATTGAGTCTGGTGTTTGGAATTTGGAATTTAGGCTCAAACTCAAGTGGATATAGAAGAAACCAACTTGAGTTTGGAAACCAAAGTGCTAAATCGGTTGGGAAGATGATTGAGTATGGAATTTGGAATCTAGAATTTAGGATGAAGTCTGGAGTATGGATAGAGTCTTCCATCAGAACGGAGTATGAAACGGAGTCTGGCATTGGTAGTCTGGACCGAGAGCCTAGGCTCTGTTTGGAGTCTGGACGGAGTCTGAAATGGAGTCTAACATTGGTGGTCTGGACCGAGAGCCTAGGCTTTGTTTGGAGTCTGGACGAAGTCTGAAACAGAGTCTGACATCGGTGGTTTGGACCGAGAGCCTAGGCTTTTTGATACCAAGTTAGAAATTCTCCTCAAGGTAGATATAATGACTCTGATACCATGTGAGATTACAACCTAAAACCAATTGACATTAAGTGGAGTGACCCAACAGATATATAAATTGTACTCGAAAGATTGAGGTAGGCAATGTGGTAATATCCTCCCTAATCTATTAACCTTAATGGATTGGTATAGTACCTTATTAACACTTGCGTAAGTTATCTGTTAATTTTGGTGATTTTTTGAATTAGTTTGAGTATAATGCTATAACACAGAACGTGAAAAATAACTTATACTAGCTCAGAACTTTGTACAAATTACCTAAATGATGGAAATAAATATGAAAAATTTATTTCTAAGTCGTAAATAATTAGAATGAATTATGATAATTTTTGGGGAATTAAATGAATTACTTTGACATTTTTAATAAATATAATGAGTATTTAAAGGCCAAATTAAATAGGAGATTACTTGGAAAATTATGAAACTTTGTGGAGAAGTTAAATAGAGGATGTAAATTATTTTAAAAATAATTATAGGTTAAGGCAGATACCTGTAAGTACATTAGTTTAACTCCTAAAGTTTATCTTAACTTAAGGAAGAGTAATAGAGCTTTGTTAATGGTGAATATAGATAGTTCTTAAATGATGAGTATATAGAAACTTAATGAAGTCTTAGAATTTTCTATAACACCTACGAAAGTTAGAAAATTCATTAATGAATGATCAAAGTATCCTTAAGAGATAAATCTCTTCCATTTAATGATGACAACACATGGTCTTCATTCTTATCCTTTTCTTTCTCTCCACTGCCTTTGACCACACAAACACACATATTCACATTTCTTTTTTCTTTCACTCAGTTAGTAGAGAAAGAAAGGAAGAAGAGAGGAAACAAAAGAAACTCTATAACCATCTTACTTTCAAATATCACTAGAAAGCCTTCTAACCTTTATCTTCCAAAACTCAAGTTAGACAAATTTATTCACTCATCGCGCTCTAACTAGTGGTGGTCTCAAATCTAACTTCAAGCATATTTAAAGTGTCTTCCATCATCTTCTAAGAAATTTAAATGAGTCTAGCTAGATAGGGGTTTATGTCTTTCCTACCAATCCTTTTTACTTTAATATTGTGTAGAACATGATTTTGATGAATAATTGATTAATGAATAGTATATCTTGGTGTTCTTGTGAAAATTTGACTTGCACATATGTTGAATGCTTGGATTTGAAAAGAGATGAGTTACTTTGAATTTTGGTGTTAATTGTGAGGATGCTATGTCTAAGAACCTATTCTGATGGTTGAAAAGCATTTGATAATCATATAGAAATTAGTAATCGATTATTAGCTTACGAAAAGACACTACTGGATGTTGGTAATCGATTACTAAGTTTGAGAATAGAGATACAAGCTGGTGGTAATCGATTACTAGCCATGGTAGTCAATTACCAAGTTACAAAATGGAAATGAAGGTTGATGTTAATCGATTATCAAACTATGATAATCGATTACCAAGTTCTAGAATTGACAAGAAAGCTAGTGATAATCGATTATCAGATTATTATAATCGATTATCAAATTACTGAATAAGATAAAATGTGGGTGATAATCGATTACAAGCCATGATAATTGATTATCAGTCCCTTGTTTTGAGCAAACAAAGTTCTCTGCTACATAAAAACTCAAATGGATACATGTATACTATGTGACGAGATGAAATTTGATTAAGTTCATTAAGGTATGTGCACTTGTTGCTTATGTGATTATGATATTATGCACTTGTTACTTATAAGATCAAGATGATGTGCACTTGGTATACGTATAAAATTAAATATGTTGGGCACTTGTTATGATGATGAGTCGAATTGAGATGTACCAGAAAATGATTTACTCCTTTAGAATAATAAAGTTGAGCTACTAATTGAATTGATATGTAAAGTACTCAAAGTTTAAAAGATATTAGATATGATTCTCGTACAGGGGTTGATCCTTAGATGCTTTTCCCTTATGAAGGGTGTAACATCCTAATACCATTACCCTAGTATAACTAATAATTATCGAGACAAACAGTAATAACTATGTTACTTCTTACTTAAACATTAACTAATCTATAACATTTGGCAATAATTATGGAGAGCCATAAGAAAAGTTATACACATAAACATCAACAGCCCCGAAGGCAAAGTGCTATACATACAACTTTTACATTTTCAAAGCTAATATAAATAAATACATCGACTTTGCCCATAAAAGAAACGAATAAAACTATACTACATTAATTCTTTTGCCTCTTTATCTTCTTACCCTCTGAAGAGTCTTAACCTATTTTTACCATAGAAACACAGAAACATAGAAAGGGGTGAGAACATGCAAATTCTCAGTAATGTACACGTATCTCATGGCATTTATTAATATAAATTGCATATCAATATAATCTATATCAACATTATATAATCACCTATACAACTGTATAATGTATCAAAGTTGTCTCATATCTATTTAACCTTATACTACTTGAACTTAACCACAATAGATTATGCTTGCTACAAGATATTAAATCTCTATTCAATATCACTAGAACATTCACATGCTACTGTTATGTAAAGGTTCACTAAACACAATGCATAATCTATAAGCCTAAGTCCCTTACTCATATGATAAGAATAACTATCTATACAATTGTAAAATATCACAACTAGTTCATTCATAAACTTGTTATAGGTACTGCATGTATAACATCTTTCTATGAATAAACTCACTAGCTATGAAATGTAGGATTAGTAACAAGCAATAGAGTCTTTAATCCGTGCCACTCGAACATTTACATTCTCTTACTCTATGTAAACGTTCACTAAGCCAATCTTTAACCTTAAACTCATAAGTATACAATTAATGATATTGAACAACCGCCTATACAATTGTACAATATCATCTACACTAGGTAACTGCCCATACAATTGCCAAGGAACAGAAAATGAATATAAATACTATATTTTTGCATGTATGCAATGTTCGAGGATGATAATTATGAAATGCAATGTGATTGTCTAAGTGTAGAATTGTGTATGTGTGTGTCACTTTCATATTCCACGTTCTCTTTAAACTTGTAGATAAGAAGACTGACTCTTCAAACTACTAGATAATGAGTGGATCAGTTCTTACTCACACTAGTGAGAGTACTATTTTCATTACATATAAACTAGTCATCTTGGCACTAACGAGCAGCTAGGGCTAAATCCTCTCTCAAGGAGACTTTTGGACTTTCCTATCTATCTCTTTTAGCTATATGATTGTATATCATTAAAGATCACCCTACTTTGGAATTAGCAAGTAATAGGAAACTATGCAGCATTATGTATAACTCATACAAAACTACCACATTAACCCATCATATGGTTCTCTCTAACCAAGTGAAGAACTAAACTCTAGCAAACATGTAATCTCAGCTCACTTCTAACCCATAAAGGAGCATATTCCATGTTTCTAGTTAAGTAATCATACTTATGATACTTGTTCCTAGCTTTCCTCTTTATCACACCATAAGTAGTAAACTATGCCACTGTAGTGTACTCAAGGTCCTAGATACTTTAGGTAATTCTTAACTATTAGAAAACTTAAAGATTGGATCTTCTATAATATCTCCATACTAAGTCTATTCACGCATAGCTAACTCCACTTTATCTCTTAGAAGCAACTCATGCACTATGGCAAGTGACTATTATCAACTGAACTTAGCATGATTTTATCTAGTATACCCTATCCTCATCACCTTATATATGACATTCAATGCAACTCTGCGTTTCCTAAGGGTCTAGATACCTACCTATAACAATCCATTACTATTGGTTGCACTAAGGTCTCTTACTTTCCCATATATGCAAGATGGTATTTCTCTCTTAAAAATACCCCTATTAGTGTATCAACATACTCTACAAGGTATATAAAATGGATCCTAACAAGTAGGAAAACTCAAATCATCAAAATAAGCATTCTTGAAAATTCCTGGAACCCACGCCTAGGCGCCACTTTCCCATGCCTAGGCGTGGGCAGCCTTGTCTCACACCTAAGCATGAACTTGTCACACCTAGGCATGGCACTCTCTAACTAGTCCTGGATTAAAAATTCTCAATCCATGCCTAGGCATAGCAATCCTGCACCTATGCTTGACCCTGCTACAAAAAATTCTACAGAAACCGAGCCACTGTTCTATTAGTTTCAAATCTATGTTTAACTTTTCAATCTTGGATTCTAAGTGATTTTCAACCCTAATCATGGTCTCTAATCATGTTAGAATAATTAAATACCAAAAAAACTCATCAATCATGGATTTAAACTCAATCAAGCAAGCAAAATACCCATTTACTGACTTGTTCTTCAAAATATGGTCATCTATCAAGCAAAAACAAGCTACCATGCATCCAACAAACTATAAATACTCTAACTCAACTCTTGGAACTAAAAACTAAGCCAAGAACACAGATTTGCTCATTAAATCCATTTCTTACTATTCATGTGACCTAACTTCAACCATAGAGAAAGATGAAGACAAAGAATAAAGTCTAAGGTTAGAATCCCTTACCTCTTGAAGAAAAGATGATCCTCAAGCTTTTCTCTTTGATCTTCTAGTTCCCCTTGGCTTCTCCTCCTCTTTCCCTTCTTCTTTCTCCCCTTACGTTTTCTATTTCTGTTTGGTCTGTCTCTAGCTGAGAGAAAAAGAGAAAATAAGGAAGAAAAATTCAACTTTGGCACTTATAAGACAACTTAAGCCATATTGGAAATTTATATCTGCTAACAACACTTGAATTATGATAAACCAAGTTTCTTAACTTTGAACAATTTTAGAATAAATAGTAGGATTCATCTAATTTATTTTTTCACAATTATCCTAATTTTTCATATCTGCTACTAGTCAATCTGACATTAAAATGCACAACTAGTATGCTTAAAAATACCAAACTAACTCTGATTACTATTAAATTTTAACTACATCATCTTCTACCTATTTGTGACTTGGAAATAAAATTTCTTAGTTTATTTCCCTCAACTTAGAAATTTATGCTACTATCTAGGTCATTTCAGACTACTTTTCACACTCTAGATTATAACAAAGTGCCTAAACTAACTCAGTTGGTCACAAAAATAAGCACAGATGTCAAACAAGTGTTATACTACCTTTGTAACCATAAAATAGTCTAACATGCTAAAAAGAGGATGTTACAAAAGGTAACCCATCGATTGAATAATTGATTTGGCCAATAATGTATTTTGGAAATGATTCTCGTACGAGGGGTGATCCTAGATCTGATCTGGATTAATGGATTTTTGGAAATGATCCTTGTACGAAGGGTGATCCTAAATCTGATTTGGATATGATCCTCGTATGGGGGATGATGCTAGATGTGAATCCTTCATGAAAGGAAGTAATCCTTGTACGAGGAGTGATTCTTGATGTGATTCTATATGGAATTGGCCATGGTTACCTAGGGTAGTGCTATGTAACAAAGTACTTTTACGTATAGGATAAGTACTCAGGCCTAATAATCAGACTATCATCGAGTGTAGTCCAGGGAATGAACTAAGGATGATTTAAGAGCACTAATGGAAAAGTTTAAAGACATTCTCTTAACATTGACCCATTTTCATGATTGTGCTATATATATATATATATACATCACTGATTTGTTATCGAATATTTTTGTCTTGAGTTATTTGAAATTATTCTATGAATAATATAAGATGATTTATGGGGTTGGTGTGCTAATTAAGTTGTGTGCTCTTGAGATTGTGTGTAGAAAGTTGTTAAATGATTAAAATTGAATTTTCTGTCCTCAGGAAGATAAAGGAACCATTTTAGCATTAGCCACCTTTATATGAAATATTTTAAAAATTGATTTGATTCCCAAAGCAGCTGGAATTGTTATGATGACATTTAGATATTAGAAATATTGAGAATTTCTAGAATTGTCATCCCTTTTATCTTTTCTTTCCATAATAATTCCAACACGTGACCCATCTATTGAGAAAGGATGAAGAAGTTGCTATAGTATAGAGTTACCTATTCTTTTTTTATCATTGTCATATACTTATATTTGTGTAGTGATTTTTATTAAGTTTATATGTACATATGCCTATAAAGGTTTGGTATGTATGACTTGGATACTAATGTACTAGATTGTATGGATTATTAATATCAATATGACTAATACATGTCATATAGATAATCGGGCATTTTAAATGTATGCTTATATTTGAGAATATTATTATCCCTTATAAGGCTCGAGTAAGAATTAAAATCAGTATAGTTAATTATCAAGGAAAATAATAGTTTAGCCATGTCATGTCTAAATCTAAGTATTTTAGTGTAATACAGATATACTTCAAGTATTAATTTTGGGGTGTTACACTAGATGGTTTAGGTTTACAAATGGCTTTCTAGGTGACTAAATGGACTTTCCTCTTGTAACCATTGTTACCCTATAAGAAATTTCTTTGAGCCTTCTCTACTTCAAGACAAACTCTCTTTGGAATTCTTTCCTACCGCATGTTGTAAAGTATTATTGAGCTAGGGATAGAGTGGGCCAATGTAGTCCTCCCTGTCAAAGATAGGCATTGATCCTTCTAACCAGCATTAAGCTTAGATTTGACTTTTTCAATAATATTTTGGTAGTGGGTTAACAATTCATTTTCATTTATAGAAGAAATGTCTTTCACATTGAGCTGTAGTAATAAAAAATCCATAGTAGTTGGATGGTAGTTTTAAAAAAGTGCACTTCTATATCAAACAAAATAAATCAAAAAAAATTTTAGAAAAAAAGGGGATATTGAATAGCATTGAAAGATTTTTCATTAACACAATCTATTTCTACAAGGCTATTGCATCCTTGGGCCAAAAAAGATCCTAATGCTGGATTTTTTTTGGCTCAAAACCAATATTATAATAATTCAAAATTCTTTGACCAATTTAACTCTAAATTATGACATGCACAAATAAAATAGATTGAGTTATAGGGTTACCTAAAAAGATGATGATGAGGTGTCTATAACTGACCATCCCAAACACTATGAAAGAGATAAACTATTTTTATCCTATAGTAGTTTGCTATTATGTCTGTAACAATGGAGCGACTGTAGGCACTACGGTGACTAGGAATAGGGTTCTCTCCTTATGTATATATTCATATCAGGATGGACTAAACATATCCATCATGGTTAGCCTATACATAGGACCCAATAACAAAACCTACATATGAGTAGTGCTTAATAACATTATGCCCAATAACAATAACAATATTGGTCACAATTTGAGCTAAACAATATGTCTAATATTTTTGAAATTCAATTAATATGGGTTTTACAAAATACAATGTGACTTATTCTAGTTCACAAAAATTATTGCAACATTCTCCTACTTGGATGATATAAGTCATATTATTTTAATTATGGATAAATTAAAATTTGGGTCCCTATAATTTTCACTTTTTTTTAGTTTTGTCCCTATAGTTTTTTCTTCAAATGAATCTTTACACTTACAAACATTTTCAAAATAGTCCCTATCATCAATTTCCATTATAATGTCGTCATAACACTATCAATTAGTCAACCAAGTAAGTGTTCCTTTGTATAGTAGGTACTCTTTTTGTAACACCCCAAAACTATTACTACTAGTATATATGGATTTATACAAAAGTAATCAGGTCTAGGCATGTCATTACTATACTAACATCATTCTTTGATACTCAACAAAATATATAAATATGAGCCTTGTGAAGAAAAGTAATATATGTACGTATAAATGGAAAGTTTGTTCCATACAAACTAGTACATTAATGTACAAATAATATAAACTAAGCCTTATCAGACATAAGTACATAGAAAATATTTATAAAACCACTGCATTTCTATAGGAACTAGGCAATGATTATAACTAGTAAATAACCCTATGCTATATCAACATCTGAGCTTCTACTCTTTGGAATGGTCTCGCTCTAGAATTTTCATGGAAATAAAAGTACAATGGGTGAAAATTCTAAAATCCTCAGTGGCTAAACATATAATAAGTCATCATAATAACTTCAGCTGCTTTGAGGAAATAAAATCATAATTATGAATATCATAAAGAAATATGGCTGAAGCCAAAAAGGTTTCCTTTCTTTTCCCTGAGACATAAATTTGATTATTATCATTGAACAATGATTCACAACCAACTATTATATCTAAAACCAATACATCACTAATAGATCATAAATTGCATCATTAATATATCAAACATGAGTCATAACTCAATATCTCTAGAATATTCATATTCTCTCATAATGCAAACATTCATTAACAATTCCTTGATCTATACAATTATCATATTCATGATAAGGTGATAGTGTTCATTCATGTGTATATCTCTTTATAGTGCTCATTTATTATCTTTCAAAGCATATTCCCAGGAACTGGGTTCCTTATATCACTTGGTAAGGAGGGAATATTATCTCCTCACACTACCTTGGCAGGGAAGGAATATTCTCCTCACACTACTAGTAACCCTGGCCATATCTAATAAGGAAACGAATGAAAAGTCCCATACTAGGAATTTAGGATCACCTTCCCCATCGAGGTTCATCTCCTGAAATTCACATCTGATAAGGAAACTAATAAGAAATCTCATACTATGAATTTAGGATCACCTTCTTTATCGAGGTTCATCTCCTGAAACTCATTACCCAAAAGGTTGTGCACATTTTTCTTGTAACATCCTTCCTATCTTATTAGTCTTAATCATGGTTATAGAAGTTTAGTAATACTTATCTGAGTTATCTGTTAATTCTGGTGACCTTCTAATTTAGTTTGGATATATTGCTATAACACTGAATATGAAAAATAGCTTATAATAGCTCTGTTGGCAAATTCGTGAACAAAGGCACAATAGAAAAAGGATTCCCACCAAGGATACATGCGAAAAAGAAAAAGGGGCCATGATTCGTGATTTTTGAGTTTACCTCTTGAAGCTAGAAAAGAAATGAACAATAAAAATCACTAACACCACAATAATGATGATGGCTCTACGTAATCCACATGAACAGACTTACGAACGTCCAACGTCTGCAATCTTTGAGTCCCACATCTCTAGCACTATACCAGCTGCGAAGAGAAGAGAAATCTGTCACTCTCTCACTCATTGTTTCTAATAGGGTCCGGCTAGGGTTGGTTGTGTGTTCCTTGATAGCCCCTTAGCAGTGCTATTTATAATAGTGTCTGCCTTATATGACTGAGAGTAGCAATAGGGTTAGCAGTGCGACCTTGGACTCATCTGTTATGAGTCTGGCCCACGAGGAAATCCTAGTCCAACTTGGATTCTCTTTGCTCCAATTTAGTCTGTTCTATGTGTGTGACCCTGTAGGTTCTCATAACGTCATCAGTAATATTAAAATCCTATTTTAATATTACAAGTAGTGAGCGATATCTAGCAACACATCGCTGCTACCCAAGTGTGATTGGACACATGCCTTTGAAGACGTGTTTTGATGATAACAAACATGAAGACAAAAATGAAGATGATGGAAAGATCAAGTCCAAGATCTTATAAGAATAGCTTTAGGACTTAGAGTCTTTTTGTACGGAGCTCACTTTAATATCTTATTGTTTTGAAAGAAAATATAAAATTGGGTTTAAAAAGAAACTTAAGTGCTTTTGAAATGTTTTTTTCAAAATTGGTTTTTAATAGTTTTATTTGAATAACATCTTGTCTATTCAAATAAACCATTCCAACTGTTTTTGTCTTTTAAACCATTATTCGAATAATATCTGTTTTATTCGAATAAAGGCTTTCAAATATTGCTACGTGCTGATGGTTTTTCAAATTGCTATTCGAATAACAGTCTGGCTATTCGAATAAAAGAGGCTTCAGACCTGTTTTGTTAAAAACATCATTCGAATAACTCAGTTGTTATTCGAATAATCCATTTCCTTCAGAACTCTGGTTTTAATAGAGTTATTCGAATAACACATTGGTTATTCGAATAACCCATATCAGTTTATTTTTCATGAAGCTTTTATAAACAGTTATTCGAATAACACCTAAATCTATTCGAATAAACACGGCCTTTTACGTATACTGATATGGAAATATCTTTTTGAAATTATGAGTTTTAATTACACCCAACGGCCATTTCTTTGAAATTTCTTTATAAATAGAAGCCTTGGGTCATCTCTAATTTTGTCTAACACTCTGAATTATTTTTTACTTGCACTAACTCGTGAATTTATTTTCTACGCTCTTTTTTAATTAAAACTTTGAGATATTCTGTGAGAGCTCCATTAGCACTTCAATTTGTATAATTTACTCTGAGTGAGAGTTTTTCTTCATCTACTTTCTACTATACTGTAACGGGGGTGAGGTATCCCTCTAAGGTTTGTGTAAGGGTGAGGTATCCCTACAGGCTGAGACTTTAGCACAAGGGTAAAGTTTCCCTGTGTGTGAAAAGTACTCTTTTGTGTAACGGTTGCAAGCACCTATTGAAGCTTGTATACATAGTAAAAAATCTCGGCTATTATTTCGAGGACTGGAGGTAGACCACAAGTGGGTTAGTGGTCGAATCAGGATAAACACTGTGCCTACTTCTCGCTTCTTAATCTCTTTATTTTACGTAGCTTTATTTTATTGCATATTTATCCTTGGCTATTTTTTTTAAAGCTTATCTTCTACATCTCGTTATTTCTGTGCTTTTATTTAATAATTTTAATATTTGTGTTTTCTCTAAAAGAGGTTTGCGAAAAGTTTTTATACTCAATTCACCCCCTCTTGAGTAGTGGAAGCCACTTGGTAACAAGTGGTATTAGAGTTAGACTCTTGTAAAAAGAGCTTAGCAGCTTCAAGAGAACATGGCTTCTTCGAGCAGTTTTTCAGAAGGATCTTCCATAAACTGACCACCCTTTTTTAATGGGAATGGTTATGCATATTGGAAGGAAAGAATGAAAATCTTCATCGAAGATATTGATCTAAATGTGTGGGATACTGTCGAAAACGGCGCATTTATACCTACGCATGAGGTCGATGGTGTAAGGACCGAAACACCAAGGAATAAATGGTCTGATGAGGACAAAAGAAAAGTTCAACATAATTTAAAAACAAAAAATATTATTACTACTGCTTTGGGATATGATGAGTTTTTTAGAATTTCAAATTGCAAAACTGCTAAAGAAATGTGTGACACTTTGCAAGTTACCCATGAGGGTACTGGGGAAGTAAAGCGGTCGAGAATCAATTCTCTAACTCGTGAATATGAATTATTCAGAATGAACTAAGGAGAAAGCATTCAAGAAATGCAAAAGAGGTTCACTCACATAGTTAATCATCTTGCATCTTTAGGAAAAGTTTTTCTAATGAAGATTTAATTAACAAAGTGTTGAGATGTCTTTGCAGGATTTGGCAACCCAAGGTAACAGCTATATCAGAATCAAGGGACTTGTCGATAATGACTCTAGCTACCCTTTTTGGAAAACTTCATGAGTACGAACTGGAATTAAGCATATTCAGTCAAAGCGAAGAAAATGATAAAAAAGAAAAAAGGAATAGTGCTCAAAGCCACATCCTCAACAATCGACAATGATGATGAAGAAGATGAAGAAGGCTCAGAAAATATCAAGGTAAACGAAGAAAATCTTTGTCTTTTAGTTAAAAAATTTGAAAAATTTCTCAGAAAGAAGGGAATGCAAAGAAGACCTCCCTTTCTTCTGAAGAAGAATCATTACAAAGGCGAAGGAGCTTCATCAACTCCAACTTGCTATGAATGCGGTAAACTGGGTCACATGAAAATAGAGTGCCCAGTTTACCAGAAGAAGAAGGAGAAATTTGAAAAGAAACCCTTCAAGGAAAGAAAAAGGAAGAAAAGCCTACATAGCATGGGATGAAAACGACATGGATTCAATTGACAGCTCAGATAGCGAGGAAGCCCAGCTATGTCTTATGGCCAAAGGAGAAGAAGAAGAAAGCGAAAATAAAGTAAGTTCTAATACTACTTTATTGCCTTCTTACGATGAGTTACAAGATGCCTTTGAAGAATTGAATGAAAAGTCTTTAAAACTCACAAAATTAATTTCTTCTTCTAAGAAAACAATCTCTTCTTTAGAAAATCAAATTCTGATTTTAAACGAAGAAATAGAAGAATTGAAAATTGAAAATGAAACTTTGGGAATTATTGATGCATGCACAAATCATTCTTCACATGCTTTTAGATCTTCATCCTGTTCTTCATGTCATATGCTTGAAAAAGAGATTGAAGACTTAAAAAACACTCTTTTAAAATTCACATTTGGAAGGGATAATTTAAATATTTTATTAGGAAAACAAAGAGTAGTTTTTCAAAAAGCCGGGATAGGTTATAACCCGAAAAATCAACAAAAACTGTATAAAAATTTCTTTGTGCATTCTAGTGTTTCAAGTAGTCCTTTTATTAAATGTTTTTATTGTGGAAAGAAAAGACATAGTGCATCAACATGTAATGTAAGGAAAAATATTAATACAAAAATTGGAACAAAAATGGTTTGGGTTCCCAAGGGTACTATACCCAAAACTGATACACAAGGACCCAAGAAAGTTTGGGTACTAAAAGTTAAAAACTAAACATGTGTTATAGGTGTGCTTGAAAGCCAGAAGTTCAAATTGGTATCTCGATAGTGGCTGCTCCAAGCACATGACCAGGGACGACTCAAAATTCACCTTGCTCATTCCTAAGAATCATGGACACGTTATATATGGTGATAACAGCAAAGGAAAAATTCTTGGAATCGGCAAAGTTGGTAAGAATCCTAGTTCCTCTATTGAAAATGTATTGCTTGTTGAAGGCTTGAAACATAACTTGCTTAGTATTAGCCAATTATGTGATAAAGGAAATAGAGTAATTTTTTATTCAAATTGTTGCATAATTAAAGATAAAAATGATAACCATGTTAAGTTTATTAGTCATAGAGTAAACAATATTTATATGATTAGTCTTGATGATATATCTTCAAATGATGCGAAATGCCTTTTAAGTAAGAATGATGATTCATGGTTCTAGCATAGGAGAATTGCACACATTCACATGGATCACTTAAAGAAGTTGGTCTCTAAAGAGCTAGTAATTAGATTTCCCAAGCTTAATTTTGTAAAAGATAAATTATGTGATGCATGTCAAAAGGGTAAACAAATAAAGGTCTATTTTAAAGCAAAAAATATAGTTTCAACTACTAGACCTTTACAACTTTTGCACATGGATCTTTTTGGACCATCTAGGACTAGGAGCTTTGGTGGGAATTACTATCTTTAGTGATTGTGGATGATTTTTCTAGGTTTACATGGACTTTATTTCTTGCAAACAAAAATGATGCATTTCTAGCTTTTAAAAGACTTGCCAAAGTTGTTCAAAACGAAAAAGATTTTTCAATTTCCTCAGTAAGAAGTGATCATGGTGGCGAATTTGAAAACAATATTTTTGAAAATTATTGTGATGAAGATGGCAGTAATCATAATTTCTCTGCCCCTAGAACTCCGCAACAAAATGGAGTTGTAGAAACAAAAAATCATTCTTTAGAAGAAATGACGAGAACTATGCTTAATGAGGCTGCCTTTCCTGAGTATTTTTAGGCGGATGCTGTAAGTACAGCTTGTTACGTAATGAACAGGGCCCTTATAAGGCCTATTTTAAAGAAAACTCCGTATGAGTTATACAAGGGAAGAAAGCTAAATGTCTCACATTTTTATGTTTTTGGTTGTAAATGTTTTGTTTTAAATAATAAAAAAGATAACTTAGGCAAGTTTGATGCTAAATCTGATGAATGTATATTTCTTGGTTATTCCAACCATAGTAAGGCTTTTCGTATATATAATAAAAGAACCATGACTATCAAAGAATCTATTCATATTGCATTTGATGAAACTGACCCAAATGGATTGAGAAAGGATCTTGTTATTGATGATGTCGCAGAAATCTTAGCAGAAACTCATTTGGGCAGCAAAGAAAAAGAGGTCAAGGAGTAAGAAAATAAACAAAGACAAGAAGATCCACAAGTCTTGGAACTTCCCAAAGAATGGCGGACTTCAAAATATCATTCCCTTGATCAAATAATAGGTGATGTGTCTAAAGGTGTAAGTACTCAAAATTCTATTAGAAATGCATGTAATCACTTAGCCTTTGTTTCTCAAATTGAACCTAAAGATATAATTGAAGTTTTTGATGATAAACATTGGACCTTAGCTATGCATGAGGAATTAAATCAATTTGAAAGAAATTAAGTTTGGGAATTAGTTGCTAGACCTAATGATCATCCTATAATTGGCACAAAATGGGTTTTTAGAAACAAACTTGATGAAAATGGATTAATAACTAGAAACAAAGTTAGGTTGGTCGCTAAAGGTTATAATCAAGAAGATGGAATAGATTATGAAGAAACCTATACACCTGTAGCTAGATTAGAAGTTATTAGAATGTTATTTGCATATGCTTGCATCATGGATTTCAAATTATATCAAACGGATGTTAAAAGTGATTTTCTTAATGGCCTTATTCAAGAGGAGCTATACGTTGAACAACTTCCAGTTTTGAAAATCATGAACTTCCCAACCATGTTTTTAAACTTAAAAAGACTTTATATGGCTTAAAGCAAGCTCCTAGAGCTTAGTATGAAAGATTGAGTAAGTTTCTTTTAGAAAATGGTTTCTCAAGAGGAAAAGTCGATACTACCCTTTTCATTAAAAATAAAAAGCATGATATTCTTCTTGTGCAAGTATATGTGGATGATATTATCTTTGGTGCTACTAATGAATCCCTTTACAAAGAATTTGCTAAGACAATGCAGAATGAATTTGAAATGTCAATGATGGGAGAGTTAAATTTCTTCCTCGGACTTCAAATCAAATAAACAAATGAAGGGACATTCATAAGTCATACCAAATACTACAAGGAATTGCTCAAAAGGTTCGAAATGGAAAATTTTAAATACATGGCCATTCCTATGGGCACTTCTTGCTATTTGGACAAAGATGAAGGAGGTAAATCAGTAGAAATAACGAAATACAGAGGTATGATTGGATCTCTCCTTTATCTTACTGCTAGTAGGCCAGATATTATGTTTAATGTATGCATGTGTGCTAGATATCAGGCAAACCCTAAGGAATCTCATTTAAGTGCTGTTAAACGAATAATGAAATACCTAGTAGGCACTTTACAAATGGGCTTGTGGTGCCCTAAGGGTGCCTCATGTAGCCTAATAGGCTATTCCGACTCTGATTTTGCTAGATGTAAATTGGATAGAAAAAGTACTAGTGGGATATGCCACTTGCTTGGTAGTTCTTTAGATTCTTGGCATAGCAAGAAACAAAATAGTGTGGCTTTGTCTACCGCTGAGGCTGAATATATTGCAACCGGGAGTTATTGTGCTCAAATCCTATGGAAGAAGCAACAACTTGTAGACTATGGTCTTCAGCTTAATCACATCCCGATAAGATGTGATAACACTAGTACAATAAATCTCTCTAAGAATCCCATTCTGTATTCTAGAACAAAGCATATAGAGATAAGACATTACTTTATCAGAGATCATGTACAAAAAGGGGATTGCATTCTTGAGTTTGTTGAAATAACTAAGCAACTTGCAGACATTTTCACTAAACCGTTAGCAAAAGAAGCATTCTTTTATATTAGAGGAGAATTGGGCATAATTGATCAATCCAATATATAATTATTTGTATTTATTGCTTAAATATTGCTTTTATCTCCCTTAAATCTTTTACTGAAATAAACTTCGGAGATATCCCAAACCTTATTTTGCAGGTATCTTATATTTTGGGTAAGTTAATTCTCTTTTAAATCACATTCTGAACGTATGTTTTACTGTGTCTTTTGAAAGTTTTATTCAAATAAATCAAGGTTTATTCAAATAAACTGACATCTATGTCAGTTCTATGTTTGCTGTGCTCTCTGTTTATTCGAATAAACTTCAGATCATTCGAATAACCAGAGACTTGTTTTATCAGTCATTTGCTTTTGCTCTCTATCTATTCGAATAGAATAGAGCTTATTTGAATAACTAGAGACTTGGTTTTTCAGTCTTGTTTGGTTGCTCTCTGTCTATTCGAATAACCCCTAGGTTATTCGAATAAAACCTGTTAAAAAGGCCATAACGCTTGGCCTTCCCTGATCCTCTATTCGAATAGGATCTCCTTCTATTCGAATAAAACCCAGCAGAAAACCTTTGACCCTTGAGTTTCTACAAAGGTCTATTTGAATACACCTCTTAGGTTATTCGAATAAACACAGGCCTCTCTTTAAAAAGCCTCTGCGCACTAAATCGTCTCACTTCCTACTCTTCTCCTTCTCTGCCTATGCCTCCATCTCTTCTCTCGCTCTCCTCCACCATTTTCTTTTTTTTTCTCTCTCTCTCTCTCTCTCCTCCACCAACCCTCCAAATTCTATAGCCTCTTCTTCTAAGCATCCTCGCACGAAGACTACACCTTGCAACAATCTGCTTGACTTGCGAAGACTTTTGTAACACCCCAAAATTTTCTATCCTATAAACAGTAATTTTGACAGCTAACAAAATTTTACTATTTAGTAATTTCTGGATACTGTAAAATTATTTTGATTATTCCGTCAGCGTATTTAATCGTTTTGAGTGATTTACTCCGTGTCAGGAAAATAATAATTTTTGGGCCGGGAAAAATCTTTCTGTATTTATTTCTCTTGACTGTTAATTATTTTTGACAATCTGACTTTATTTTCATATGTTTTCTAATATTTGTGATTTTTGTGGATGATTATGAATTTTTTTGACTGTATGTGGGCTCAGGTGGTCCAGGTGGGCCCAGGTGACCTTACGTGGGCCCAGGTGGGTCTCGCAAAGTGAAAAAATTTTCTACGCATAGAAAAATTTGTACTGTTTAGACGGAAACAGGGGATCTTACTAAACCTGAATCTGGAAACAATTTTAGAAAATTTGTTTTGTACTATATTTATTTATCTAAGATAAAAATACAAGAAATATATTCTTTCATGGGATTTTTAGTAGATAAAAATAGAAATTATATTGCTTAAGTCAACATTGGTGGTTTGGATATCCACTATTGATTCAATTAACTAAGTTAAGAAATAAATTTAATAAAGAAACATAAGATAATCATCATTGATTTAATCAATGGTGTGAAAATAAACTTAGTTAGGCAAGCTTCAATATCAACCGTAGATTTAATCAATGGTGTAAAATTAATTATATAAAGTGACCATTTACAACCATTGGATTTAGAGTTGATCAAGGGTAGAGATTTGGTCTTAAAAAGTGACAAAGACCATTTATGACCATTGGATGAAGAATTAATCAAGGATGGAGATTTGGTCTTAAAAAGTAGTAAAGACTAATTATGACCCTTGGATTAAAAGTAAGAAGAAGTAATCTTGACCCTTTATTTTGGAGACACATCTAATGGCTAGAATTTAAAGGAGAAGGATCCAATGACATAGATTAAGTCTTCTAAATTAAAAGTCTACCTAAATCCTAACCATTGAATTAATCAATGGCTAGGAATGTTTCAAATAATTGTATAAAAAAAAAAAGATGACAACTTCATGCATTATGGAAGGGGGGACGATTTTGGAGTGCTTGGACAAGGAGGAGACAATTTTTTTTAGTAGCCTTTTTAGGCCAAAGAAAAGATGAAGTCAACAATGATTTGATTAGTAACTAATTAAGCCTAATTTGATTAATCTAATGGCCTAATTAACAAGTTAAGTAAACTAAATTAAATATTAAATTGTTATAATCTAATTCTTAATTAGATATCCTAATTTTAATTAGAGATTATAATATGTGAAATAATATATTAATTAATTAGTTATATAGTTAGAATGTTAGTTAAGATTGGTTAGGAAATTTAACCTAACTAATTACCTAATTAATTAGCATGCAATTAGGTGAAAATTAAGAACAATTAATTCCCTAAAATACTCAAGGAGCCACACGATTTTCATGCAGCTTGGGGAGACTTTTACATGGTTCTTGAACCACCAATAATAGCCATGCAAACTAAATTAATGACCATTATTGTTTGTCATGGTCAATATGACCATTATTGTTTTGTTTGCTTCCTTTGGATTGCATGATGAAGGGGGGGAATGGTTGGAGAAGCAAGAAAGAAGAAGAGGCATGTTGAAACATGTTGGAGAAGCCTTTTTAGGCCAAAGAAAAAGCTTGAAGACATTAATTAGATGTCTTGACCAATTATTGGTCATTTTCCTAAAGCAAAATTATTTTCTTCTTTCTCTCCATGCAATGCTACGGCTGCCCACTTCAATTCAGCCATTTGATTTCATTTGTATCACATTTTATAACACTTAACTCATTCTCTCTCTTTTCTCTCTTCCAATTTGTCAAGAACACCAAGAACAACACCATTTTCTTTCCTTCCTTGAGCATTCGGTCACCACCCATGGAACCACTTCCAATCTTCCATAATTTTATCTAGCTACATATCTTGAATCCTCTCATCAATTCAAAACACTTTCATGTTGGAGACTTTCTCTAAATCATTCATCTTCATCACTCAACCAAGCTAAGAACACAAAACAACCATTTTCCTTCATTTTCTCACCAAATGGTTCGGCCATGACCACCAAAAGCACCACCCATCACTTTTAATTTCATCCAACCATAGATCTTGAATCTACATGATATTCTAAGCAACTTTCATGTTGGAGACTTTCTCTAAATCATTCATCTTCATGGACTTTCTTCAAGAACAAAGTTATGGGGTTTTTGAGGTGAAGTATATGAATACTTCATTTCTTCTCTTCTTTTTCATGATCTAAACCATGTTTGATCAATGGTTCCTCTTAATCAAGCTTAGTATACTAATTTCTATGTATTTTGTTTTGAATTTGAGAAGCCCTTGGTGTTGAAGGACTTGGAAAGAGAAGCAAAATCAAGAAGCTTTGAGGATCTTCAAGAGGTAAGAGGGAGATCCATCTCACTAACTAATTATGGTGGTGGGAGATGGTCTTATATTTGATGAATTATGAATTCATGTGAGAATTCCAATCCATGGTCATGTAATAATTAATTGTGTGTTTATGAGCTTTGCTTTATTTTCTTGTGCCTTGATTATTTTGTCTATGCTTAATATGCTTTGCATGATTTTATGGCTTTGATAGTATACTTATAATATGCATGATGAGTATATGGCATGTTTGTGATATTTATGATGAAATATATATATGTATGCCATGATGTGTGGATGGAAAGAAAATTGATCTTGGTTCCAATGGCCAAGGAAGAGCTACGGTTTTGATGCCCTTAATGAGGGTCAATGTTGAAATTTTTCAAGAATAAGGAAATTAAATTTTGATCCCTAGAACAATGAAAATTTCGGCTAAGACACCTCAAAATAGGTGTTTACAAATTAATATGTTTATGGAAGAATAAAATTGGATTGATTTGAGGAGTATGGAAAATGAACTAAAGGTTTGTTTTTTTTTAAGAAAACATGAACACAAATTTTAGAATGAAATTTTATTGATTTATTTTGTGTAGAAACAAGAATGGAATTTATTTAAGTTAGAAGAAAAATATTTCATGGTCCAATGACCATCTATAAGGTTTTGATAATTTAGAAAAATGTTTTGATGCTATGAAATACAAAAATTTTCAAATAAGAATTTTTGAAAAGGGAATTAAGTGTTATAAATTAAGTGAAGTGGAATTTTCATAAATAAAAGAAAAAGAAGATTGAAAGTATTGAACTTCAAATTAATTTAAAAAGAATCAATTTTTAGAAGTGATTTATAAATATAAAAAAATGTTTGTAACTTAAATTTACTCACGAAGAATTTATTTGGGTTTTGGAAAACGTTAGGAAATTTAAAGTTAAGAAACAATAATTAAAACAACTCAATATGATTTTGTAGGATTAGATCAATAAAAAGTGATTTTGAGAAAATATATATTAAGGAAAAGATTTTTGACTAAGAATGAAAAAGGATTTGCAAAGAAAGTGAAAATGAATTTGAACAAATGGGTTTGTTATATGACCAATCGGTACTTTGGTTTTGAAAATAAAACTTTAATGGTTTTGTTTGTGTAAAACCATATCAATTTAAAAGGAAAAATGTTTTGATAATTTTTCAAATAGTAATGCCTAGATTTTGATGAAACAAAGTAATTTTTCAAGTGGAAATATAATTGATTTAATACAAGAAATTTGAAAAGGGAATCAGAATATTTTACTCACTTGAAAAATTAAGTTTCGGAAACTTAAAATGTTTTCAAATTTCAATTTATTTTGAAGTAGGTTAATTTGGAAAAGATTTAGGAAAAAATGGAGAATATAATGGTATTTTGAGAATTTACTCAAGTATAACTTATTTTCAAGTTTTGAAGTACGTTTGGAAATTTTAAGATTTGAAACATTGATTTATATCAATGGAAAAGTAATTTTGTGGATTATATTTGAAAAAGAATTTCTTGAGTAAAGAAACATGAAAAAGATTTTCTTGAGTAAGAAAATGTGAAAAATGAAGTACAAAGTCATAATATTTTGAGAAATGATGAAATGGAATTTTTGAAGGTTAAGAAATATTTTCGTAATAGAATTGTGGTGAAAAATGATTTACGTATCTTAAAAATAATTTAGAATATAGTAAAATATTCCTATGCGATTTAAAATATGTTGAAATATTTCTATGTGATTTGAATTACGTTTAAATATTTTACGTGAGTTTAAATATTTGACGTACTGTTGAAAAGTCACTATATGATTTAAAAGTAATAGAATATTTTTACGGTATTGTGAAAATATAACAGAAATGTTTCAGAATTTTGAAAACGTAATAGAAGTGTTACGATATTTTGAAAACGTAACAGAAACATTTTGGAATTGTGAAAACAGAATGAAAATGTTGCGCAATCTTGTGAAAATACGGCGAAAGTATTTTATAACTATGAAAACATGATAACATGATTTTGTGTTGAAAATACAGTATAATTATTGTTTAACCAGTGTATGGACACTGTATGAGAGAGTGACGTGTTTTGCCTATGATTGGTATTTGGTGCATTTTATATGCATTGGAAAGAGATGCCCGCATTTGGATTTGGTGCATTATACATGCATTGAAAAGATTTGGCCCGTTGGGGTTGGACTTGCACTGATATACTCGTGCATTGTACAAATGAAATTGAAAAGATTTGGCCCGTTGGGGTTAGACTTGCACTGATAAATTCGTGCATGGTATAAAAAATAGCTAATAGCTATTATGGCCCTTGTGGTTGAAGAGGGAATAAGAATTGATAGTGAGATCTATGATGGATCTTGGGGGCGTCGAGGCACGGCGATCGATCAGTGGACAGCTGGCGAGTACCCTGTGCCACTTGGCGATGCAGTCCGTTGCAGCGCATTGACGATACCCGACAAGAACACGATTCTTTTCAACGACTGGGAGATTGTCTTTGGGCTAAGGTTGACAATTAACCGAGCATTCTTCTCGAATTGTGAAAACCTCCATGGAGTCGTTTTTGATAAAATGAGTCTTTGTACATATGCATAAATCTGAGCATTTATATCTGTGTGATATATTAATTGGGGAATATTGGTTATTGGTTATGATAATTGTTTTGAGTACTTGGATGATGATTGAACTGATAAATGATTAGATGATGATAGTTGATTAATGCTGATAGCATGATTATGGTATGATCTATCTATATGATATAGCTATTTGTGTTATCTCTGTGCTGCCATGTTGGTATTGGTGTAGGTGATCTCACCTCTTTGTTATATTTGTTTTGCTGTGTCTGTATTGTTAAAATTAAATAATAGAAGGATCGAGTTGTCTTAGACATAACGGGTGATGGATACTCTGAGATTGGTGACAACAATAAGGAGTGGACATTCAGGACTCGAAGGTGTGCAGTGTTGACAAAGGAACAGATGTCTGATGCATCAAGATAGACAGAAAAAGGAATAAGTATGTTAAAATTTTCCGTTAGTGTTGTACCGTGCTATTAAGTAGGACCCGTCATGGGGTTTGCTACTGTAAAAAAAAAAGAAAAATAAGTCTGTTAATTTTATATTTCTCTTTCAATTGTGATATTAATTGGTGTCAATATTGCATAATGAATAGTTGAAATATGATTTTCAATATTACCTAATATTTTCAGTAAATTTACGTTTCAGTAAAGAAGAAATTTTGAAACCCATCTTTTATAACTCAAACTTTGTGCGAACTTATTTTCATATTATGAGTCGGAAGTCAGAAATGTGATGCCCTAAGGAGGGTGTTACATTAGTTGGTATCAGAGCTAGGGTGTTACATTAGTTGGTATCAGAGCTAGGGTGTTACAACTTTCCTCTAACGAAGAGCACCGTGGCCGCTTCATTACACACTTCTGAGAACGTAACCTTGTCTAGCCCAAATACCTTGACCTCTCCTTCTTTCAGCAACACAGAGGCTTCAACTTTCTGACCCTGTTGCAAAACCAGGGGGTTCTACAACTCTGTTCTCACCGGGCTATTCTCTACTTAACTCTGGTGAAGATGTTCTTCTGCAATCTGGCATTTGATGGCCAAAACTTTCTCTCTGAGGTCTGCGATCAAAACATCATCATCACTCCACAGGACAGGCAGACTCTGTTTGGGTTGTAGTTTGCTGGCACACTCGTTGAAGATGATGACAACCCCTTTCTTGAGGAGTTCAGCAGGATTCGGGCGATTAAGGACCTATTGAAACCTGGTCTAGCCTTGCCTAACAAGGGCCTCAAGGGTGGCATGCTGAAGAGCCAAGATAGGCTTCTGCATTATGCCTTTGCTCACATTCTGGCTCCCCGCGGTGGAAATTACGCCTACCTCAGTGAAGATGACATCTTCATGCTCTGGATCTTGAAGAATGGTCATCAGATCAACTGGCCTGTGTTTATCATGAAACACATAATGAGGGCCATAGGCAAGGAAAAATCTGACTTGCCTTATGGTATTCTCATCACTACCTTGCTCAGCAAGTATCCTCAGGTCTTAGAGACTGAGCGAGCCATCGCCTTGTCTCACCACAGCGTCTTTGGCTCCTACACCTTGCGTAAAATGAAGATGATCAAGACTGATGAAGGTTGGGTGTACCCAGATGAGGTTGATGATGAGTTTAACCCTGCTGATGCCCCTGTTGTCCCTACTGTCCTTGCTGCTGCCCCTGCTCCAGTCACTTTGGAGCAAATCATGGCTACCTTGCATGATAACCGTGCTTATATAGAACACACATTTTCTATTCTTTTTGATAGAATAGAAGACGTTGAACATGAGGTTGCTGCCTTACAAGCTGCATCACCTGCCCCTGCACCTGCTTCTTCACCTCCGCCACTAGATGCCTATTTCTAGGAGCTTTAGTTCTTAGGATCTTTGTTTTGCCTGTGTTTTGTTTATTTCTGGCATTTTTAATTGTATTCTTTTTGATTAATGAGTAAATAAAGTTTTTTGATGTCCTATTCATCTTGCATTGATATGAGTATGTTTTTCAGTTATTTGGTTCTTTTTATGCACTTATACTTGAATATCTGTTTATGGGACTTACCCCTCCTTTTTGCTCATGACAAAATGAGGAGAAAAATTTGAGAAAAGAGAAATTAATTGAGAAAATATAGGTAAAATTAAAAAGAGTTTCGATTCCACATGAAAGGGGGAGCTGCACACATCTTTGATAAACGTTACCTTTTATAATTAAAGAGGGGGAGTAAGCTTTTAAATACCTTTTTATGAATTCCAATTATATGCACTAACTCTTTTCTCATTGATAGTTTGTCATCATTAAAAAAGGGGAGAATGTGATTGGACATATGCCTTTGAAGACGTGTTTTGATGATAACAAATGTGAAGACAAAAATGAAGATGATGGAAAGACTAAGTCCAAGATCTTATAAGAATAACTTTAGGACTTAGAGTCTTTTTGTACGGAGCTCACTTTAATATCTCACTATTTTGAAAGAAAAGATAAAATTGGGTTTAAAAAGAAACTTTAGTGCTTTTGAAATGTTTTTTTCAAAACTAGTTTTTAATAGTTTTATTCGAATAACATCTTGTCTATTCGAATAAACCATTCCAGCTGTTTTTGTCTTTTAAACCATTATTCGAATAGTATCTATTTTATTCGAATAAAGGCTTTCAAATATTGCTACGTGCTTATGGTTTTTCAAATTGCTATTCGAATAGCAATCTGGCTATTCGAATAAAAGAGGCTTCAGACCTGTTTTGTTAAAAACATCATTCGAATAACTGAACTGTTATTCGAATAATCCCTTTCCTTCAGAACTCTGGTTTTAACAGAGTTATTTGAATAGCACATTGGTTATTCGAATAACCCATATCAGTTTGTTTTTCATGAAACTTTTATAAACAGTGTTATTTGAATAACACCTAAATCTATTCGAATAAACATGGCCTTTTATGTGTATTGATATGGAAATATCCTTTTGAAATTATGAGTTTTAATTACACCTAACGGCCATTTCTTTGAAATTTCTCTATAAATAGAAGCCTTGGGTCATCTCTAATTTTGTCTAACACTCTGAATTATTTTCTACTTGTACTAACTCGTGAATTTATTTTCTACTCTCTTTTTCGATTAAAACTTTGAGATATTCTGTGATAGCTCCATTAGCACTTCAATTTGTATAATTTGCTCCGAGTGAGAGTTTCTCTTCACCTACTTTATGCTATACTGTAATGGGGGTGAGGTATCCCTGCAGGCTGAGACTTTAGCACAAGGGTAGAGTTTCCCTGTGTGTGAAAAGTGCTTTTTTGTGTAACGGTTGCAAGCACCTATTGAAGCTTGTATACATAGTGAAAAATCTCGGCTATTGTTTCGAGGACTGGACGTAGACCACAAGTGGGTTAGTGGTCGAACTAGGATAAATACTGTGCCTGCTTCTCTCTTCTTAATCTCTTTATTTTATGTAACTATATTTTATTACATATTTATCCTTTGCTATTTTTTTTAAAGCTTTTCTTCTATATCTCTTTATTTCTGTGCTTTTATTTAATAATTTTAATATTTGTGTTTTCTCTAAAAGAGGTTTGCGAAAATTTTTTATACTCAATTTACCCCCCTCTTGAGTACTGGAAGCCACTTGGTAACACCAAGTAATGAGAATGTCAGTGATTTGACTTTTTGTGACTAATGTTTTCGTATAGTTTGGTCCCTTTGTCTAGATATCTAGATTGAACATAAGACATAGTATGTGTCACCCTTGTATAGTTCAATATTCAGTTTGCTGATACTCGAGTAGACTTACTAATAACAAATGAGATCAAAATCTCATATTGACTCATTTGAGCATGGCCATGCATTTCGTAGTTTCATTCAATAGGACCCGATGATATGGCTCCTGTCATATAAGATGGAGAAATCCCATCTAGGTCAGTCACATCCATCTTCATGAATCGTGGTATGTCTAATAACTAACTTTATAATTACCTTGTTACATATGAAGTTTGATGGCATTAAAACATACAACTCCTCATATAGGAATCGTAGTGATTTCAGGTCACAGAACCATTTACACCATTGTTACTTTAAGAATCGCTTATGATACTCACGTAATGATTCATGCAGCATTCTCATGGTGAGTCAGTCTAATACATCATTACTATAATATGTATCCTTATGAAGACTTGATATCTCATATCTATGGCCCGTGAGATGTGGTCATCAGTCTACGCACATACTAGTCTTAATGCATTATTGTTGTCATAATTAACAATAATACTTGACTAGGGACATTTAAAATAGTATTCTGAATCTATCTAGTAGGATCTCACAATCAAGTCATCCACTTTAAGTCCTATGGTATTAAATATACTATTCTAAGGACTTTATTATGTTTATTATAAATAACACAATAAATGAAATGTCTCATGTATTAAATAAATAGCATAATACAATGTATATAAGTACGGTCAAAATAAATTAGCCTCTAAGGCATACACCAACAATCCCCCACTTGCACTAAAGTCAATCAGGCATATGTCTAATACTTAAAGATCTAGTGTGACCCTCATACTTTTGCTGCACAAGAGGCTTTGTCAATGAATCAGCGATATTATCATCTATTAGTACTCTGCATATCTTCATATCTCCTCTATTGATGATCTTATGAATAAGATGATAGCTCCTAAGTGTATGTTTAGATCACTGGTGAGATCTAGGCTCCTTAACTTGTGTAATGGCTCCATTATTATCACACTAGAGGTCCATTAGGTCCAAAATGCTAGGAAATGCACTAAGCTTAGTAATGAACTTCCTGATCTAAATAGCCCCCTTTTCTACATTGGAGGTAGCAATATACTTAGCCTCTATGGTAGAATCAGTGACTGTCTACTGCTTTGAGCTCTTCTAGCTCATAGCCCTACCATTCAGAAAAAAATAAAACTTGATTGCAATCTAGAGTTGTCCTTATCAGTCTAGAAGCTAGCATCAGTGTAACCCTTTACAACTAGCTCTTCCTCGGCCCCATATACTAAGAATGAATCCTTAGTCCTGCTCAAGTACTTAAGGATGTTCTTGACAGTAGCCTAGTGACTCTTACCGGGATTAGACTGGTACCTGCTCGTCATGCTCAAAGCATACGAGATGTCTAGTCGAGTACATAACATGACATACATGATAGATCTAATTGCAGATGCATATGAAATCTTGCTTATGTGATCCCTCTTATCTTGGGTGGAGGGGGATTGAGCCTTAGATAAGCTACACCATGTGACATAGGCAAGAGTCCTTTCTTGGATTCATGTATATTAAATCGTCTTAACACTTTGTCTATGTATGTACTCTAACTTAGGCCAAGTAGTTTTTGTGATTAATCTCTATAGATCCTGATACCTAATACATAGGTAGCTTCGCCCAAGTCCTTCATGGAAAAACATTTCCTTAACCAAGTCTTTACAGACTATAGGGTAGGGATGTCATTTTCGATGAGTAGTATGTCATCTACATACAACACCAGAAAGACAATTATGCTCCCACTAACCTTCTTGTAGACACAAGGTTTTTCTTCATTCTTAATGAATCTAAATTATTTTATTGTATCATCAAAACAAAGATTCCAACTTCTAGAAGTTTGCTTCAATCCATAAATAGATCATTGCAACTTACTCACCTTTCCAGCATCCTGTGGAGTGGCAAAACCATTAGGTTATGTCATGTATACATCCTCGAGAAGATTTCCATTAAGAAAAGCACTTTTGACATCCATTTTCTAGATTTTATAATCGTGGTATATTGTAATAACAAGTAAGATCTGAACATATTTAAGCATCGCAATTGGAGAAAAAGTCTCATCATAGTTTGTATTATGAATTTGCTTGAAACCCTTAGTCACCAATCGCACCTTAAAGGTATACACGTTACCATCCATGTCCGTTTTCTTTTTGAAAATCCACTTGCACCCAATGGGTTTTATCCCTTCAGGTGGGTCAACCAAGGTCTATACTTAGTTGGCATATATGAACTCCATTTCAGATCTTATGGCCTCAAGCCATTTCTCATATTTTGGGCCCCTAATGGCTTCCTGGTAAGTCACAGGCTCATCTTGATCCATGAGCAATATGTCACCTTGTTGGGTCATAAGAAATCTGCATCTCTTTAGTTGATGACGTATCATGTTAGACCTATGTAGGTCTTGTGCTACTAGAGCAAGTTGTTGTTCCACATCATTTTGTGGAGGTTGCTCTATTTCCATCATTGGTTCGTTGATACTTTGTGAATTTTAAATTTCTTCAAGTTCTATTTTCCTCCCACTAGTTCCTTTGGAGATAAACTCCTTTTCTAGGAATACAACAGTCCATATGACAAACATTTTGCCCTCGGTAGGATTATAGAAATATTATCCCTTGGTTTCCTTGGAATACCCCACAAAGAAGCATTTATCTTATTTAGGTCCAAGATATCAAAATTTGACATTTCACATAAGCTTTGCAACCCCAAATCTTCATGAAAGACATATTGGGCCGTCTCCCAATCCATAACCTCATATGGTGTTTTTTGAACCATCTTAGATAGAACATGGTTAAGTATAAAAACTGCTGTTAATAGAGCATGTCCCCAGAAGGAGCTTGGAAAGTCTGTATGACTCATCATGGACCGAGCCACATCTAACAAGGTCTGGTTCCTCCTTTCAAAAACATCATTCCATTGTGGTGTTCTGAAAGGAGTGAGTTGAGATATTATCTCACACTCTTTCAGATGATCATCAAATTGTTGGCTTAAGTATTTACCATCTCGATCTGATCGAAGGACTTTAATATTCTTGCCAAGTTGGTTTTGTACCTTATTTTTATTTACTTGAACTTTTCAAAGGATTCTGATTTGTGTTTTATAAGATATACAAAGCCATATCTACTGAAATCATTAGTAAATGTAATGAAGTATTGAAAATCACCACTAACCAGTGTGTTTAGGGGTCCACATTCATCACTATGTATGAGGCCAAAAAGATCACTAGCCATTTCACCTTATCCAGTGCATGGGGCTTTAGTCATCTTCTCCAATAAACAAGGCTCATATATCTCGTTTGATTCAAAATCAAATGAGTCCAAGAATCCATCTTTATGGAGTTTGGAGATGCGTTTCTTATTTTTATGGCCTAAATGACAATGCCAGAGATAAGTTGGGTTCATATTATTTTATTTGAACCACTTAGTATTTATGTTATAGACGGGCATTTCGAGATCGAGGACATAAAGTCCATTACTTAATTGTGCACTACCATAAAAAAAAATAATTCAAATAAATAGAACAACTTTTATCCTTTATTATAAAAGAAAAATCTTTCTTGTCCAAACAAGAAACATAAATGATATTCCTATTAACAGTAGGCACAAAATAATAGTTCTCAAACTCAATAACAAGCCCAGCATTCAAAGATAAAAAATAAGTCCCTACGACTAAAGTAGCAGCTTTTGTTCCATTTCTAACTAATAGGTTGACTTCACCCTTAGCCAACGATCTACTGTAACACCCTCCGTAGGGTATCACATTTCCGACTACAAGCTTATAATCTGAAAACGATTTCATAAAAGGTTTGAGTTATAAAACATGGGTTTTAAAATTTCTTTTCGCGGAAACATAAACTTACTAAAATTTATAGCTAATACTGAAAAATAGATTTAAACTGATTAATATACATTATTGACACCACATAATATTTAACAATTATTTAGGAAACATAAAACTTACAGACTCAATTCTAAACAGTAGCAAACCCCGTTACGGGTCCTACTCAATAGCACGGTAAAATACTAACGAGAAAAACTCAACATACTTATTTCGTCTGGTATCCCTCTTGATGCGTCATATATCTGTTCATCCTCAAACTGCACACCAACCAATCCGGGGTGGTCACTCCTCGATGTTATCACCAAACTCAAAATATTTGCCTCCAGTCACGTCTAATAAACTCGTTCCATGTACTATATATAATTTTAACAATACAAGCAGAACAAAATAATATAACAAAGAGGTGAGATCCCTTTTCATCAATACCAAAGTGGTAACAAGGAATGATACGAATGACAAAGTCATTCTATATGCACAGATATCACAGTTTCATTCATGTTATCAATTCATCACAATTCCCTATCAATTCATCATACTTCGTTATCAATTCATCATACTTCGTTATCATTTCATCACAATTCCAGTAAACATATATCTCAGTTAAATTACCAGTACCAATTTCATCATAACAGATATCCTCAGTATATAAAATGATGATGTCACATCATATGAACATTTCTCATGCCACAACAATGTGTTCTGACTCATGTGTATGCATACTAGACCAATTTTCTCACTTCATGAAGGTTTTCACAATTTCGAGAAGAATGCTCTGGTTAATTGTCCAGCCTTAGCCCACAGACAATCTCCAATCTTCGAAAAGAATCGTGTTCTTGTCGGATATTGTCAATGCGTTGCAACGGACTGCGTCGCCATGTGGCACAAGGTACTTGCCTCTGCCCACTGGATCGACCGCCGCGCCTTGACACCCCCAAGATCCATCATAGATCTCACTTTTCAATTCTCATTCCCTCTTCAACCACAATGGCCATAATAACTATTAGCTATATTCCGTTCAATGCACGAATATCTCAATGCAAGTTCTATTTAATGCACAAATAACTCAATGCATATCTCAATTTCATCATATGCCTCAATGCATATCTTTCAATTTCATCATTAAAAAGATTCCCTTTCAGTACATCTGTTCTTTACAGTATCTTTACTGTATTTTCAATCGCGTATCATTTTTAATGCGTTTTCAAAATCGCATAACTTAAAAATCATACTTTTAAGTTGCGTAAACCTTTTTTTAATCATTTTTCAACTTCGTAAAATATTTCTCAATATTCCAAACATCGTTTTGGATTTTCAAAACTCAATACCATTTCCAACTTCATTTTCCACGTATTCTTCACTTAAAAATCTTTTACGTAATATTTTTCATCATTTCCACTCAAAATCAATATTCCTTCAAAATCAATTATTCCAACTTAAAATTTCCTAACGTGCCTCAAACCCAACGGGTGAGCTATACGTTAGTAAATTTCAAGTCACCAACTATTCTCTATAATTCTAAATCAATTCTAAAATCAGTCATCTCCAAAATAAGTGGAGGCTCAAACACTTCCAACCTCTCTTTTTCTTTCATCAACAAAATCTTCATCTCTCAAGTGACAAAGTATTTCTCTTCCATTTCTTAAATCCTTTTATAAATTTCTTGTACTAAATTAATTAACTTTTCATTTCTAAATCAAAGTTTTACATAAAGTAAAACCATTTCAAACTCACAAAATCGTAACTACATGGTCATTGAAACCAACATATCTTTTCTTTTCCTTTTTCCTTCTAATCATCCAATTTTACCATTCATGAAACTCTTAATATACCAATCCTTGGTATATTAGCCAAAAATCATAAATACCTTCATCATAAAAATCTTTGTTCATTTCCTTGTCCATTTTCTTTGCAAATCCTTAAAATCATCAACTTATTACTCTTTTATCTAAAACTCATAATTAGTAAAATACTTAGAATCTTTTGCTCTCAAAAATTATTTTGAGACCGTGTGCCTTCATGGTTCTTTGGAACCAATATATTTTTCTTTGTCATATAATTCACATCTTAAAACATACACAATTCATCATGCATCATAAACACATACTAAAGCATGTTATCAAAGTAATAAACATCTCAATCACCAAACAACCATAAATATGGAAAGCTCTTAAACAAACAAGTGAAATAATCCTTATGGACTTTTCACCACACACACATCCATTCCTCACCACTAACACATGGTTGATGAGGGTAATCTCCCTCTTACCTGGTTGATGCTTCCTAGCTTTTTGTAAAACTCTTTTTGTATCAATCTTTCACCACCAAATAGATCTTAAAATCACAACAAATACATACAAATTAGTATCTAAAGCTTGATTAAGATGACCATAGATCAAACATGGTCTTAGGATTCTAAAAATCAAATAAAAGGTCAAGTTTCAAGATTTTTACCTTGAAACCCTAAAACTTAAATCCAAGATTCAAGCATGAAGATGATAGATTTAGACCAAAGTCTCAACATCAAAGAGTCTTAGAATAAGGTGAGGATTCAAGAAATATGGTTGGTTAAAACTAAACAAATTTGGAAGATGGTTTAGGGAGTGAAACCGTGAGCTCCCTCAAGAAACAAAGCAAGACTTTTTTATCTTTAACTTGAAGAACAAGGTTGAAAATGATAGAACTAGGCCAAGATCTTAACTATAAAGTATCTTAGGATTGTGTATAAGTTCAACATCTAAGGTTGTATAAAATTATTGAAGCTTGGAAGTGAGATTTAGAAATGGAGACCGAATTCCTCAAAAAGAAAGAATATGAGCTTTTGTGTTCTTGGCTTGATATGATGATGAAGATGAATGAATTTTGAGAAGTTCTCAACATGAAAGTGTTTTGGATTGATGAAAGGATTCAAGATATGTAGCTAGATAAAATTATGAAAGATTGGAAGTGGTTCTATGGGTCATGACCGAATGTTCAAGAGAAGAGGAAGATGGAGTTTCATGGTGTTTGTTATTGGTGTTCTTGAATAATTAGAAGAGAGAGAAGAGAGAAAATGGTTTTTGTGTCACTAAGTGTGATAAAAATGCAAATGGATGGCTTATGTTGAAGTGAGCAGCCGTGAGGTGAGTGAATGGAGAGATAGATATTTGTTTAGCAATATTAAGCATAAGCACATGCATGCACATGGCCTATGTCACTTGGTGTCATCTAATGGTCATCAAATGATCATGAAAGATGAATCAAGAACCTCCTAGAAAAGCCTAGGCAGTCGTGGAACTCAAGGAGAAAACAATCCAAATCTTAATTAAATTGTTTTCTAGTTGCACTTAAGCTAATTTAATTAGTTACCTAGCTTACAATTAAATTAATTTAGTTAAGCTATTTGATTACATTCTAACTAGTTAATTACATTATTATGTCATTGCATAGATCATGATTATGTCATGTTTCTAAATACTTAGATATTTATCTAATAACTAACTTCTAATTATTTAGCAGCTAAACTAGTTCATTTAGTTACTAATTAAACTACTAGGGTAACTAAGTTAAATTATTTAGTTACTTAACTAATTAATCTAGCTACTTTTATTGACTAAATCCCAACCATTAAAATTAACTTCATTTCCTAACCATTGATTAAATCTAAGGTTGATATCATAAGTTTCTTTAGCAAGATTGCTTTCACACCATTGATTAGATCAACGGTGAGGATCTAAGGCTTCTCCATCAAGTTTTCCATCCAACGGTTCACAACGAAGTCTAGCCACTATGTTCGACCAATTCCTATTAGTTGTCATAAAGCTTAGTAATGATGCTCATAATGACCCTTAAGATATTTAGCTTAGATATTTTCAGCTTTCATGATTACACTTGAGATATTTTATTAAAATATTTTCTCAGTAGATTTTTATTCTTAGATATTTACTAGGCGAGTCATCATAGAATTTTCTAGAACAGCTGAGTCAGTATGGTGAGTCGTAGTACAAAGTCACCAGTTGAGTCATCAAGATATTTTTCTAACAGATATTACCTAATGGATAACAGCTACTGTTATTATTACACAATGGATAATAGAAAACTCAGATATAGAAAATCCTTGTCAACTGTTCCCGGTTTTAGGTTTAGTAAAATCCTCCGATCTCGCCTTGATAGTCCAAAACTTTCTGGTTCAAAAAATTTTTGTATTTTTCAGGGCCTGCCTCGGGTCCACCCCGGGCCCACACACAACTTAAAATAACACTAAAATAATCAAAAACTCAGAAAGTTCTACAAAAATTCACAAAAATCATAAAAATTATAAAACTCATATATTTTTCGACAAAACGAAATTCAGACATACAATTTTCAAGATAATATTAAAATATCAAAATAATATTAAAATATTTAAAATAATTAAAAATTTCCAAAAATTCACAAAAACTCTTAAATATTATAAAACTCATTTATTTCAAGAAAAACAAAAAATTAGGGTGTTACATATACTCCTTTTGACATCTTGCACATTTACATAAATGTGAGACCCACATCCTATATCTAATACCCAAGATGTAGAAGTAGATAAATTAACTTTATAACAAAAATACCTGAAGTAGAAGTCTCACTTGCCTTCTTCTTCTTAAGCTCCTCCAGGTACTTACTGCAGTTTCTCTTCTAATGTCCGGTCTGACCACAGTGGAAGCACACGTCTTCCTTAGCCACTCCGCCATAGGTTTCAAGTTGGAAGTATTGGGCTTGGATTTATCCTTGCCCTTGCCCTTCCATATTTTCTTAGGCTTCTTTAACTACTTTTTGCCTTTACTCTTTTGAACCATCATAATGGCATTTCCTTTTCCTTTATTGATATTCTGCTCGGGAGTTCTTAACATGCTTAACAGCTCTGGTAGCGGTTTGTCAATTTCGTTCATATTGTAATTCATAACGAATTGACTGTAACTTTTCAGAAATGATTACAGGACTAAATTAGTGGCCAACTCTTGACCCAATGGGAAACTAAGCCTCTCTAGGTTCTTAATGTACCCTATCATTTTAAGCACATGAGTACCAACAAGAGTTCCCTCTACCAGTTTGCAATGAAACAATGCCTTTGAGACTTCGTACCTTTCATAACTAGTCTGCTCTTGATGGAGCCTTTTCAAATGTACAATCATATCGTAAGCATCCATGTTCTCATGTTGTTTCTGAAGCTCAGAGTTCATGGTGGCTAGCATGAGGCAACCGACATCCAAGACATCATATTGATGCTTCTTATAAGCATCCTTTTCAGCTCTAGGGGCATTTACAATAGGTGGCTCAGGAATGGGCTGCTCTAAAACATACAACTTTTTCTCATGTTTGAGGACAATCCTCAGATTCCTGTACCTGTCTAAAAAATTTGTCCTTCTTAATGACGAATCATAATGATGAGTTATTCAAAGTGTTTGCTGCCATGGTAATCTATCAACAGAAATATGCAAAGTATAAGCATAATGCTATAAACATATTTAACAAGGTCTTTAATTGAATATGCCTCCCATGATTTTATTCAAATCAATGACCCTCAACATTGACTCAAAAAATCCTATCGTAAGATTTCCTAGTGGGTCAATATCCATATTTCACCTAGCTTTGAGTCAGCTTTGACTGATCACTCAAAATTTGATTATTTAGGTAGGAAACATTTGCCCATTACATCACATGCAACTCTTAGATAATTAGGTGAATAACACTTATTCTGATCCATCTAATGGACTAAAGCCTAACTCTATGCCTCTAAGCGTTCAATCTTATTGAAATGGCCTTGTTAAGTTAGACCCAATGGTTAGTAGTTGGATATTACATTTATCCTACCACGTCTTACTAGTATAGATAAAGGCATTCTGCTTTGACAGACCTACACTTAATCGATCCTAGTCTTGACGAGTGTCACACATTGGAAGGCATCACATGACGACTTAATATTTGTTTTAAGGGATTTTGTTTATTTATTTATTTGATCTCACCATTTGTTAAACTATTTAACATACCATCAGCATCCATGCATCTTATACTTATAAAGCATATAAAGAATGTGACATGGTTACAACCCCTGATGCAATGATTCTCCCAAGCCAATGGGATTATCATTAACTAAACTTAGAGAGCGAACAACTTCACCAAGTGTCTCCCACTAACGTCCTCTTTTGATGTCTTCTTGTCTCCACATCAAGATTGCATTACAAAGTATAAAGAAATCTCCTTTTACATTCGAGGGGAGTTAGGAGAGAAGAGAATGTATAACTAGAATGTAGAGAGAAAGACACGATAAGCAGGCCGCATTTAAAATAACCCAAAAAGGTAAAACAAGAGGACTAAGGCCATAACCATGCACCATGAATCACAAAGAACACAAAATGTGAAAATAATAACACATTATTATCTCTGTGAATCACAAAAATAGATTTGAATTTTGTCCCTTCAAAAAGCGCTCTACGTAGAGGTAGCACGGGGGTCCCGAAATTTTTGAATCATAAACAAGATCTGTACCTCTTTGGTGGCTAAGGCATCAACACTTGAACCCTCATAGTCACAAGGACATGAACACTTCATGTCGCGGGGAACTCTTGTGCCACTATTTAGAAACAAGATTCGCTTGACATCAACACTTGATGCCGTCGTAGATAAAAAATAAGGTTTCCAGAACCCTTGTGCCATGGCGCTGTATATATCACATATATACTAAAAAACTTTACAAAAACATGCATGCATATAAATCGATTTTCACAAACAACATATGAACATCTTCATGGTTTTGAAAATATCATCATGATTTCACATACAACATATCAAATAGATTATGTTTTCCCAAAGGATTCATTCAATTTCTGAAATAACACATTAAAGAACATATCTTTTACCAAAAAGAGAATAATTAATCATGTTATTTTGATAAAACACGTAAACAGAAAAGACCAAATCATGGTTTCGCAAGTGGCTTTGATACCACTGTTTGGAAATCCATGAACAAAAGCAAAGCAGAAAAAGGATTCCCACCAAGGATCTATGCAAAAAAAAAGGGTCACGATCTGTGATTTTTGAGTTTACCTCTTGACGCCAGAAAAGAAACGAACAATGTAAATCACCAGCACCGCAACAATGATGATGCCTCCACGTAATCCACATAAATAGACTTACCAACGTCCAATGTCTGCAATCTTAGAGTCCCACGTCTCTAGCACAATACTAGCTATGAAGAGAAGAGAAACTTATCACTATCTCACTCACTGTTTCTATTAGGGTGAGGCTAAGGTTTATTATGTGTTCCTTGATAGCCCCTTAGCAGTGCTATTTATAATATTAACTGCCTTATGCGAGTGAGAGTAGCAGCAAGTTAGCAATGCGACCTTGAACTCATCTGTTGTGAGTCTGGCCCACGATGAAATCCTAGTCCAACTTGGAATCTTATTAGTCCAATTTAGTCTGTTCTATGTGTGTGACCCTGTAGGTTCTCATAATGTTGGCAATAATATTAAAATCCTATTTTAATACTTCAAGCGGTGAGCGGTATCTAGCAACACATCGTTGTTACCCAAGTAATGAAAATGTTAGTGATTTGACATAACCTTTTCATGACCAATATTTCTATATAGTTTAGTCCTTTTGTCCAGATATCTAGATTAAACACAAGGCATATTATGTGTCACCCTTGTATAGTCCAACATTCCATTTCCTGATACTTAAGTAGACTTAGTAATAACAAATGAGATCAATATCTCATATTGACTCATTTGAGCATGGTCATGTATTTCATAGTCTCAATCAGGAGGCCAGAAGATATCGCTCTTGTCATGTAGGAGGGAAATATCTTATCTAGGTCATTCATATCCCTTTATATAATTCGCGGTATATCCAATAACTAACTTTATAATCACTTTGTTACAGATGACATTTGATGGTAGTAAAACATACAACTCCTCATGTAAGAATCATAGTGATTTCAGGTCAAAGAACCACATACACCATTGTCACTTTGAGAATCGCTTATGACACTCACATAACGATCCATGTAGCGTTCTCATAGTGGGTCAGTCCAATACATCATTACTCTAATATGTATCCATGTGAAGACTTGATATCTCATATCCATGACCCATGAGATGTGGTCATTAGTCTACGCATATACTAGTCTCAATGCATTATTGTTGTCCTAATTAATAATAATACATGACTAGGGACATTTAAGAATAGTGTTCTAAATCTATCTAGTAGGATCTCACGATCAAGTCATCTACTTGATGTCCTATGGTATTAAACTTACTATTCTAAGGACTTTATTATGTTTATTATAAATAACACAATAAATGAAATATCTCATGTATTAATAACATAATACAATGTATGTAAGTGCGGTCAAAATAAATTACCCTCTAGGGCATACACTAACAAGCTCAACATTTAGCCATAAACTGTATAGATGATGGAAATAAATATAGGAAAAAAATTTCTAAGTCAAAAATAAATAGAATGAGATGTGGTAAATTTTGGAGAATTAAATGAGCTAGTTTGACATTTTTAATAACATATGATAAGTGTTTAAAGACCAAATTAAATAGGCAGGTAGCTTGGAAAATTATGAGCATTTGTGAAAATATCAAGTAAAGAATGAGAATTTGTTTGGAAATGATTATAAGTTAAAGCAAATACCTGTAAGCTTATTAGCTTAATTCCTCAGGTTTAACTTAACTTAAGGTATAATAATAGAGCTTAAGTGATAGTTGATAGTGTATAGAAAGTCATTGAAAAATGAGTTTAAGGACTAAATGAAGTCTTAGAATTTTCTATAACACTTATAAAAGTTAGAAAGCTCAATAATGGAAGCTCAGAGTATCCTTAAGAGATACAATACTTCCATTAAGTTATGAAATTCAAATGAACTTATCTACTAACTTCTTTCTCCATTATTCTCTTTGACTTCTTGCCTCTCATATCTCACTTCTCCCACTCATTCCTGTAACACTCTGCAGTAAAAGGAAAAGGGAGAAAAATAAAAGGAAAGAAAGAAGAGGAAGAAGAAGAAGGAAAAGGAAAGAAAACAAAGAAGAACAATAGCCTACCATCACCATAGGAGTATAGGTAGTGGTTATTGTGTATCTTTACTATGCTTTATCAATCTTTGCTTCTTGAAATCTTTCATGGAATGGATTGAATAAATTTTTTTCATAAAACTCTATAAGAATATGCATGGTTGTATATATAGAGGTGTGATTGATGAGACTTTAGCATGGATATGTATGAACATATATATGTATGAACACAACTACAAGGGTTTAATATTGATGATTTCTAATGCTTTACTACATGGTTTATAGTATGAATAGATATATGTAGTAAAATTTTGATATGGTAATGGAACGATAACAGAAAATGATAGTTCTGATGATTCTGATGCATTTCTGCATGTGCTATTCGAATAGACCATGATTACTATTTGAATAGACAATTCTATATTACAATTTCGTGGCTGCTATTTTAATAGACCAAGAGGTCTAATTGAATAGGCTTTTCCAGAATGCATCAGAATGTAATTTTGTGAATGTTATTCGAATAGACCAGGAGGTCTAATCGAATAAGGTTTTCCTAAAATACCAAATTCTAAGTGCTATTCGAATAGACTTGGGGTGTTATTCGAATAGGCTTTTTGAGAATGCCATGTTATTATGCACTAATTGACTAGCAAGAAGTGTTATTCAATTAGTAGTGCTCTATTTTAAGGAATTAGAGTTCCATATTGTACAAGATGATGAGATTTAAAAGTTTTCACTAAGTGAATTGACTTAAACTATGAATGAACACTTTGTATACTTATGCAGTTGTGATTGTGTGCATTAGTTACATATGGAGTAACCCTCTTATGTACTTAGAATATGATGTAATGATGACTACATTATGTACTTAGTCCACTTGAAAAGTGATAGTATTATGTATTTAGTTCATTTGTGAGATGATGATTTTATGCACTAAGTTCGCTTGAGAAGTGGAACATTGTGCACTAAATAAATACATAATGAGATGAATTTGACTTGTATGCTTGTCATGTTCATAAAGTGTACTAGAAACATGATTTGTTCCTTTAATTGCTAAAGTTGAGCCAGTATTACATGTTTATTGTGATTTGCTCCTTTACTTTGCTGAAGTTGGGCTCGTACTGTATTGACATGATATGTGCTCAAGTTAAAGATACATTGGATATGAACATTGAATAGAGGTGATCCATACTTGCTATTCCCCTATCAAGGTAGTGTGGGGAGGTAACATTCCCTCTCTATCAAGAGATACAAGGAATTGGTTCCTGGAAATATGCATAGAAAAATGGCACTAAACGAGCATTAGCATAATGGCACTAAATGGGCATTAGCATAATGGCACTAACCGGGCATTTGCATAATGGCACTAAACGAGCATTGACATATTGACATTACATAAGCATTAGTACATGACATTACATGAGCATTAGCATATGACATTAGGTGAATATTAGCATAAGACTTACACTTGTGTGAGCATCTTTATAACATTAAAGAGATGCTAGCTACATATATAGATCATGGATTTGTAGTATGAATGTTTACACAAAGAGAGTATATGAATGTCAAGTGATAGTGAGTTGTGACTCGTATCTAGCTCATATACTTGTGATTTCTATGATCTGTTGATGTTGTGATGATTTGATATGAATGGTTGATTATGAGATAATTGAACCATAGTAATAAATGAATTTTTTGCCTCGGGAAGAGAAAAGAACAGTTTTGGCTTATGCCATTTTTCTATATATTATTTATAACACTAATTTATTTTTTTCCGAGGTAGCTGGAGTTATTATGATGACATTACATGTACTAGACCTATTGAGGATTTTAGAAATCTCACCCCATTGCTTGTTTCCATGATAAATCTAGTACGAGATCTTTCCAAGGAGAAGAAGTGAAGCTGATGACATAGAGTAGACTTGTTATTCTTTGGATCATTGCATTGCATTTTATAGTGGTTGTAATGGCTTGTATAAGTTATATTGTACATATGTCTTTGAGGCTTAGTTTGTATATACTTAAAACATTGATGTACTAGTTAGTTGAACTTGTTATATAAGAGAGAAATAGACTTTTCAGATATATATATTTACTCATGTACCGGTTACATTTGCCTCTTAAGGCTCTATATAATAATATATATAGTTATTATTAAAGTAGTATGATGTTTATATGTTAGAAGAGATGTATCTAATCTTATTTACTCATGTATATTCTGGATATACTATAGTATTAGTATTGGGACGTTACATTACTAAGGTTACAATACTTTGGGAGTAGCAAATGTTGATCAGCTCTATTCAAGTATCTTTCCAATATATTTTAGCTTGAGCACATTCACATCAATCAAATTCTAGCTCAATTTCAGCAATTTAAGGGAGCAAATCATCATTCCATATCTATTACTAGCTTAACTTTACTTTTAAAAAGGAGCAAAACACTTTCTAGTACACCACATAAGTATAGCAAGTGTACAATCTCAATTATCTCATCACATTGTTATATCTAATACACTACATTATCATTCCACCAATTTACTAAGTGCACATTCATAATATAAGTCACATCATTTAATGAACACAATTAATTCTCTTCATATTGTAGTATATAGAACTCCATTTACTCAAAACAAAGGTCTGATAATCGATTATCATGGTTGGGTAATCGATTATCAACCACCAATATTCTTATTTTGTAACAGGATAATCAATTAGCACTCTGCTTTAATCGATTATCGTTGCCCAACAATGTTATTCTTCAAGTCCATAATTAATTACCAACTTTGGTAATCAATTATGACCAACTAATATGTCATTCTGGAAAGGCATAATCAATTAACACCCTTGATCTAATCCATTATGACTCAAAACATAGCATTTTGTAAATGCCTAATCGATTTGCTCTCATGGTCTAATTAATTATCACTCAAATCCTTGCTATTCTGGAAGTTGATAATTGATTAGCACCTTAGCTCTAATTGATTATCACCTACGAACTTAGAGTTTCTGAGTGTGGATAATTGATTAACACTTTGCTCTAATAAATAATCTGGTGCATTTCAAACCAAAAAATAGCTCTGTCTCATCAAGAATTCCATTTCTTTCAATTCATTCTATCAACTTAACATCAAAACCTCATCATACATCATTCAATCAATAATTCAGGTGATAATCCAATCAGAATCAATCCCATAGAATTCTATTTACACCATAAATCACAAACTTTTAAGATTATATACATATATATACATACTTAACTCATCAACCTCATATATACAACCAATTCATTATGGAAAATCACAAAGAACTCTTAACTAACTCCATCATATAGAATTTTAAGAAACAAGGAAAGATAGAGCAAGGTAGAGATTCATAACACCCCTATCTCTACTTCTTTGTTAGTGGTGTTCTAGTTTTCTTCTTATTCTTCCTTTGTTTCTTCCTACTTCCTAATTCCTCTTCTTTCTTTTCTTTCTTTCCTACTCTATTATTTCTTTTTCTTTCTTATGTCTATTTATTATCTTTTTTCTCCTTCCTCTGTTGGTAGCCAACATGAATGAAGAGAAAATGAAAGATAAGCATGTAACAAAGTCAAAGACAATGGAGAAGAAAGTTGGAGGGATAAGGTGGTTTGACTTTCATGGCTAATGAAAGTGTTGTATCTCTTAAGGATATTTTGTTATCTTCTATTGATGAGTTTTTTAACTTTTATAAGTGTTAGGAAAAATTTGAAGACTTCATTCAATTTCCATACTCATCATATAATGATTATTTTTATACACCATTAACAACCACTAAGTTAAAATACTCTTCTTTTGTGGTTAAAAATACCAAACTAATTCAGTTGATTCTCAAAAATTCATCACATCTCATTCTAAGTATTTGTAACCTAGAAATAAAGTTTTCATATTTACTTCTATCATCTAAGCAATATATGTTAAGTTCTGAGCTAATATGAGCTATTTTTTCACATTTGATATTATGACATTTTATTATACTAGCTCAGAAAATTACCAAAATTAATAAGTAACTCATACAAGTGATATTGAGCTTTTATAAAAATAATTAAAGCTAATAGGTTAGGGAGGATGTTACATTTTTAGATGCTTATTTTTCTATAAAATGTCCAATAAGGACTCTTGTATTCCAGTAAGTGCCTTGTAGGAACTTATTTCTTCTGAATAAGTGCTCATTTGTTAAGTAGGTGCTCCTTTAGATGCTCTTTTTATCTCTATAAAATATTTAGTAGTGACTAATTTAACGGTGTTATAATGAAAATTGACGGTAAGGACTACTTTAAAAACATTTATAAATATAAGGATTGATTTGAAAAGAAAAAACTATAGGGACTAAATGGAAAGTGAGTTAAAAATTATAAAGACTAAAATTTCAATTTAACCTTTAATTATTTTACAAAAAATTCTCTAGATTAATTAAACAACATGTGACCACAATAAGATATCTAAACCAAGTGAGCACTCTCAACCACTGGTCCAAAATGGGTCTACAAGCACCTCAACAATGCATAAAATTATGCTTGAAGGAACACTGATGTCATACATACAAGATACTCATATCTCGGTGACCCGATAAAATGTGGCATATGGGTAATGGAAAAGCACAACAAAGTTGCATGTTAATATATGATCAAAGTGAAATTTACAATAAAATGGCTCAAGCATCCGCCTAAGATGCTTTATGAGATTTAACAATATTATCTCATCACAACAACCAAAAGAGACTTAGTCCAAAATGTCTCCACAATATGCCATAACATAAATAATATTGCATAGAATAAAGATAATAATAATTATTGTATGGTAACAACAATAGAAATATAAGAATTCAAGGTCTCGAGACACATAAAAAATAAGGTCACTACAAAACATATAACAAACTCCCACTAATTCAAAATAACAAAAAGACCTTAGTTTGTAGCTTGCCAGTGAGCCATACAAAGTTTGCTGAAATATCTCTCAAGTACACTAACAACAAATGCAATATTATGTTGTGTACAAAATTGAGCATACATGATTCTACTAATAATAGAAGCATATGAGACATTCTCTAATTCAACAATTTGTTTATCATTCTAAGGACACTGGGTATTAAACAACCTCTAACCTTTTCGAATCGGTGAAGTATAGGGATTACAATATTTCATATTGAGTATATTCAAAATCATTTCTATATAACATTCCGAGACAATCCAAGAATATGACGAGTGTAATATCCTGAAGAATCATGTTAGGCTTGTATAAGGTTACATAGGTAGTTTGATACTTGTTTAACATGTCAGTTAAGTTTCGTGACAAACTGAGTTAGTTTAAGTATTTTGCTGCAACACAGAAAGTGATAAATAACCTAAAATGACTGAGAAAATAGCATAAACTACTATTTTGAGGGAAACATCTGTGGATAACTTGTTTCTAAGTCACAAATGAGTTAGGTAAGGTGTGGTTAAAGTTTTTTAAGATAATTAGAGTTAATTTGGTATTTTTAAGCATACTGGTTGTGCTTTTAATGCTGGATTGACCCTTTGTAGATATGAAAAAATAGAGAAAAAGAGTAACATGATTTTTAATGAATCTTAGGATTTATTTTGAGTATGTTGGAGGTTAGGAACCTTGATTTAGAGGAATCTAAGTATTCATAGTAGATCAGGTTTTCCAGTACTACATTAGTGGTAACTCTTTAAGAAGCCAAGTGAGGCTTGTTTTCCTCATTTCCCATGGTTGAGAGCAAAACAGGGGAGAGAAAGTGAGAAAAGAAGGAAATCAAGGGAAGAAAGAAGAGAAAGATGAGAGGAAAAATAGGAGAACAAGGTGAGAGATCCAAGAACAAGTTCAAAGCTTCATGATCTTCAACCAAGCAAGAGGTAGAGGTGTTATCTATCTTTGATTCTACATCTTTTTTAGGTTTTAGACTTAGGTCTTTAAAATGGAGAAGTTGGGTTTTAAAGAGGAAAAACTAGTTTCTGTAGTTGATTCTTGATTTCATTGATTAGAATTGGTTATTTTAACTTAATGGAAGCAAGATAGATGGATTTATCCATAGTTTGAGCTAGTTGGTTCTTGAATTGGAACCTAGGTTTTTAAAGAACTAAGAGAATGATTTTTGGTGTTTGATCCAAGTTTAGTGAATTAATAAGTTGTAATAATGTTACAACCTGTTTAGAAGTTGTTGGTGGTGTTAACGCTACCAGAAAAATGGACTTTAGCCACGGTTACAACCGTGGCAAAAATAAAGTAGCCACGGTTACTAACATCGTGGCTAATCATGGCGTCGCTCCAATTTTAGGCACAGTTATACTGACTATGGTAACAATCATTTAGCTACTGTTACTGTGGTGATTAGCCACAATTTCAACAATAGGTAATCATCACAAAAGAATAAAAAAAAACCCAAATATAGCCACGATTCAATTGTGGCTAATTTAGTGATAGTTTTCAGTTTGTAATTTAGCCACGGTTTAACTGTGGCTAATGTTATTTTTCTTATATATATAATTTGTTGTTATTTTTTATAATTCCCCTGATATTAGTACATAATTGGAAAGCTAAATATAATATTATAAGCCAAAATATTAGCTAATAATAGTCATCTTATAAATATATATATTAAATCATACGCAAAAGACTTAAAACATTTAATATTCATAATCACTGCTATAACTCCTATATATTGATAAATCAAAATGTAAAATAGAATACTAAAATTTGTTCAAGGATATTTTAAGTAAACATGACTAAAAAGGTGAAACATCAAGCAGGTAACTCACTACCAAACTTATCCTGTAAAAATTTGTGAAGAGTTGCCAATTGACTCTAAGTTTGAGCAAATTGTTCCTGAGTTTGTGCAAGTTGTTCTTGAGTTTGTGTAAGTTGTTCCTTAGTTTCTTCATATCCAATCGATTACATGCTTCACCAAGTCTTCAACACGTTGGGATACATTACTACTAGAACCACTAAAATTCACATAACTAATGGAATGTCTAGGCTTTCCAAAAGCAGTAGTGGGGCAAATGCCAATGCCTAAACCACGCACATGACCTAAATGCTCAGCTCTATAAACTTTTCCAATTACATCATCGGGATAAGCCAATACCTTTGATGGAACCCCCACAATAGTAGCACGCTCTTGATCTTGAGGTAGGTGATTTGATATTTTATCCTACAAGTAAAAATAAGACAAGTTAATAGAGAAAGAAATGTTAAAATTTTATAATTAGTCTAATAATGCATCAATCAACATTTCTTCATTTTAAACTATTAAGTAGCCATTTTTAATTTTTGTAAGTTATTCTACAAAGATTCATTATAAGCAATTCTAGTGCACAATTCTTAAGAAAAAGTGCAAATGGTACAATGTGAGCCACGACAATATATAAAGGAATGGTACAAATATAATATCAGCTTCACTGCAGTTTTGAACTCGGATTGCAATCCTAGCCTTGGAGGCTTGAGGAATTTCTAAAGCAAGAAATCCAATGTGAGCTAAAACTCTGTACTATGCTACAAATTCAAATCTCCAAGATAACCTGATATGTTAATTCTAACATTAGGCCAAACACTATTCCCACTGGCTTTCCAATCCAAGAGTCCAAAATGGAACTCAAAAGGTAAATCATACATGAAGAAAATCAAAGAACCAAGACATGAGAAACAAGACTGATGTCATTGTGAAGAAGAAAATCAATGACTTTCTAGAAACAAGCTTGAGGGAAGACATGCATAAGCACACATTGAAAATATATAAAATGAACCTAAAATGATTAGCAGAGAAACCCCAACATAGATGACTCATTAATATAAAGCATAAATGTTAGATCTTAGATGATCCATTGACATAAAGCAGAAATGTTAAATGGACAGGACCAATATCCTTGAAAAGCCTTTTACCAACATACTTAAAAGAATATCATATTTCCCAAAGGACGCAAATGATGCAATGCAAGATATAATGATAAGAAGATCTTAAAAAATATTCAATGTAAGATTTGAGTTCTAGATTCCTAAACAATTTAAAGTAGCATCCAATGTATGATCTATATAGTTTGACCATGAGAAACCCCACATTTTGGATAATGCATACTTTCTTTTCCCAAAGAGGTTAGCTTAGTTGGAGTTGCAGCTACTTCTTTTGTCCTTGTCTACTGTGCACACTGCATAGTAGCGGTGAAATTTTATTTTATTTTATTTCTTTTAAGTATCAAAAGATGAAATCCTACACTGCCATTTCTGATCGCCATTGTTTTTTCTACTCTTTCTCTTCACAAGCATATGATAGGAAACTATTCGATTAGGTGTAGAAATGAAGTAGAAATCAATGGTGTTTCTTTGGATTTCATAACATTCTCTTTTATCTTCATTTGCTTGAATGCAAGATAATAGCAGATGTTGGAAATTTCTAAGCTAACTAACTATAGCGATGCATTCAACACCAAATCTACAATGGAATAAACATTTTAACATCATATGCTAAAGCTATATATATTAGAAAATGCAAGCATATAATATCAAGATTTTGAAATTATATCTGTTAGTTGTGAAGCAGAATTGAACAAAAGGCAACACGGATCGACTTATGAATAATCCAGAATCAGATTCAGATCACAAAAGACAAAACTTAAGTAAGGGTTCTACCATAATAGTGAAGAACTGAATAAAATTACAATTCATGTGGGAGCAAGAGCAGCAGAAATGGCAGCAACAAAACCATCAATAAGAACATGAACAAAAAAAAAAAAAAAAACATACAAAAGCATAAAGGTGTAGGCTGTAGAAGAAGAATAAAGAAGAACAAAGTGCAAAGGAAGAGATCTGGTTATGGTGAACAGAGCTACAAAACTAAACCATTAAGCTTGAGTGATTTCAGAGAGAGAGGAAGAAAGGAAGGAGGGCTCATCGTGGATTTTGGCGATGCAAATCTCAATGCCAAAACATACCACATATTTTTTCTATTAAATGTTAAATGGACAGGACCTGTATCCAAGGTCTCTAGTACTAATTTTTTTCTATTTCTGTTGACAAATCAGAAAAATACCACATAGAAAAACATCTTTTAATAATGTAAATACCACATCTTTTTCCTCTGTAGTCCAATCATTTAATATGCAAAATGAAAAATTAAACAAAGATAATTTACTTATAACCAATTCCTTTCCTTCATCATTCATATAATTTTCATCCTTTTTTCAGCAAAGTGGACAAAATAACCTCACTTCGACATACAGGCCTTCCTAATTTTTGTTCTTAAAATTATTAATAAAATGTAAAAACTAACAAATAAGTGTCACATGTAGCACACTTAAGTAGCTACAATAAAGCAATTCGCTAAATAGAAAAAAAAAACACAAAGTAACTTACCATTTGACAAGCTCTCTTTGCATTGCTTTTACTACCACTGGTATGCGGGACTTTAAGTTTCTTCCAATTTCTTGTGTTTTGTAAACTTCATTCCTATAATTTTCAAATATGATAATAATTATATACCAGCTTTCCTAGGACATAGACAAAATGAAATAATTTCCTACAAAGAATAATCACCTTCATCTTATCATCCTTATAGTGATGCACAAAAGTTGTCCAATCAACACAATCCACACGTGAAGGAAGATTGGCAAGAATCTCATCCTTACTTTTATTAGGGTAGAAGTGTCTACACCTTAACCTGTATTTGTGGGCCTTCCATTTTTCCCCTAAGGTACTCATAGCCCATTTGATGCCAGCAGCATAATCAAATTCAAAATTTTCCTTCAAATATCATTATATTCATAAATCAATCCTTAATGACAATAGAGACACTAAAGCAATTATAATAGTCAGAAATTTAGATAGTTATCTCAATATATTTCCATTGCTAGCAGTTATTGCCCTCTGGCATCCAATCCTATCTTTCAACTGATATAGGACAAATAGTTGAGTTTTGAGCAAGTTGACCAAGAAACCTCACAAGCAAGTTTGAACCATTGTTGTTGCCTTGTCCGTCAACATTGAGTTGCACAATAACTATTTTAGTTTTTTCCAAATGCCAAACTTGATTTGCTTGCATTTTTTGAGTTATAATTTCTCTAGTAGAGGTATCTGACATTATGTACACAAAGCAAAGTTAACATATATTTTCTAATACAACAACCACAAAATTAGATACTAAAACTAATGATATGTTGCTCTTACCTCTAACCTTGACAACTAAAGGCTCCTCTTTCTCTTGTGATTAAGTTTCATTTGGGCTTAAGGAAGAGCCTAAGTTGTCCTCAATAGATGGAGGAGTTGTTATGTTCACATCTATAGGTTGGGTATCAAGTTGATTATCACTAATTTGTTGCTGCAAATCTTGGAAAGTTTCATTATTGTTGCCACTTTGTTGTACTCACAGCCTTTCTAACATTGTCTTGAATCCTTACACTTTTGCCTCATCTTGAACCAAATGCTTACATAATTTGCTATCATAAACAACAAAGACATGGAAGCACAAAAAGAAACACAAGATATAATTTAAATGCATTTAAGTACAAGATATAATTTAAGCACAAAAAGAAACACGAGATATAATTTAAGCACAAGATATAAGCTAAAAAATGTACTTAAAGTTCTTAATTTAAAATGATTTAAAAAGCACAAAATGAAGTATAATTTATATTACAAAGTACATAACAAGAGATACTAAACTAGTCTAACATTCTTCCATCATCTCCATCACTACAACTATTATGATCTTCATCATAATTTGGCTTATCTTGTTCTTGTTCATTGACACCATCCCACACTAATTGTAATTCTTCAATGTTCTCCAAATGTTGCTTATAGAAAGGTATGTCCTCCATTGATGGCTCTTTTAAATCCACTATGTTCACATCTCCTATATCATATGTGTCTCTAGGCTTCATATGACAAACATAACACCAACCTTGATCAATTGGATCATCAATATAATAAACCATTCTAGCATCAGTTGCAAGGATGAATGATTCATCTATTTCATGTGCACCGGTGTGTATTAAGCGTGAAAAGTTTACACTTGTTATCCCAAATTGATTTATCTTAGTTCCCTTATTAAGTGTAGTGTCTACCCAAACACATTTGAATAGCACAACCCTAAACTTATCATAGTAATCCAACTCTATGATATCAACCAATTTCCCATGGTATGTATCCTCACTTGATCTTTCAATAGGATTACTACCACATGAAAATCTCTTAATAACAACAGATATAACAACACCACTATTCTGTATTCTCAACCCTTGCTTATTTCTCTTAGTACAAAACTTAAATCCATGAATGTTATACCCAGCAAATCTCCTTGCAATATTATTTGGCCCTTTTGCAAGCCATTCAATTTCAGGTGTAATATCTGGATTATCCTTTCTTGCAACCTATTAGTTTTTGAAATGCATTAGGGCAATTATATATACTTATAAGCTTTTGAGATGAAAAAATATAAAGTGGAATTAAATATGTATATTCTTACATATTCTTTAAACCACTCGTGGAAATGTTTGTGCATGAATTCTTCTATAGCTTTGGAGGAGTTTCTTTTACCACGATGTATCCTAGTGACCTCAGTTCTACACTTACTAGAGGAAGAAGTCAAAAGAGATTACATATGGTAATGAAATGGATGGTAATAAGAAAATCAACTATGAATAAGATCATATAACTTACTCACGAAATGTATCAACTAATTCACAATTAGTTAACACATAACAGTGAGCTTATATTTTCTCCAAAGGTGGTAGAGAAAAAATCTTAATAGCCCTAACAGGTCTACCCAGTGCAAAAAATAAATTCGACAAAATCATAGATTCACTACTAGTATTAACCTCATTGTCATTGTCATTGCCTCTTGGTCAATTGAATCTTGTTTCAATGTCACCATCCTCTAAATATCTAGAACAAAAAGTGAGACATACCTGCATAATGTACCCTTCAGCTATACAGCCCTCTGGTGTAGCCTTATTACGAACATATGATTTTAAATGCCTAAGGGTCCTAACAGTAAAAGGAAATGACTCACATAATAGTAAAATTCATAATATATCATCAACAAAATGAAATCAAGGATATACCTTTCAACATGGTACATCCATCTATAACGCACTAGACCAACAATCATTGCTTCCTTTCCAAGATGAATGACCAAATGAACCATAACAGTGAAAAAGGACAGAGGGAATATCATTTCCATGTGACAAAGGGTCAAAGCAATTCGATGTTGTAATTTTTGTAAATGCTTGACATCTAAAACTTTGCTTGATACTTTTCTAAAGTAGTTACATAGCCTAATCAACACTGAAGTAACTTCTTTAGGGAGAAATATTCTAAAGGCAATTGGCAAAAATGCTCCATATGAATATGTGAGTCATGGCTTTTTAGACCAGAGATCTTGCATTTCTTAAGATCAATACATCTAGAAATATTTGATGAGTAACTATATGGAAAAACCACACTTTTAAGAACTTTTAGGAAGATATCCTTCTTTGCATTTTTCATTTTAAAGCATGATGGAGGAAACATAGAAGAATTAGGAAATGGATGAAGCTTTTCTATAATTCCCATCGCCTGTAAGTCTTTACGAGCTTGAAAATTATATTTTGTTATACTTTTGTCATCAAGCACTGTGAACAATACATTGTCACAAACATTTTTCTCTATCTGCATCATATCAAGGCAATGACGAATAAGATTATGCTCCCAATAAGGTAAATCCCAAAAGATACTTTTTCTCTTCCATTGTTATGGCCCAACCTCACTTGTACCCTCATCACGAGACCTTTTGCTAATCTTTTCAATTTGTCTTAACATGGTTGAACCTGATGGTGGGATAAATGCAGGCCTAAACTCAGTAGAACCATCAAAGGATTGTTTATTGTTCCTATACTTGTGATTAAGTGGCAAATAATGATAATGTCCTATGAAACAATTTTTTCTACCAAACTTCAGCCTTTTAGATTATGTATCAAAATTACATGATGGACAAGTAAGCAATGTATGTGTATTCCACCCAGACAAGTTGTCAAGACCTGCAAAGTCACTAATAGTACAAAATAATGTAGCATGTAAGCGAAACATTTCATTAGAAAAGGAGTCATAAACATATACACATTTCCACAATTCTTTTAACTCTTCAACTAAGGGTTGTAAGTAAATATCAATATTATTGCCAAGCATCTTAAGACCAGGAATTATCATTGACATGATAAGAGAAGTTTGCTTTATGCAACACTATGGTGGATAATTATAAATATACAACATCATAGGCCAAATGCTATTATTGGAACTTAGAGTTCCAAATGGATTGAAACCATCTGTAGCTAAACCAAGTTGTATATTACGAGGCTCTAAAGCAAAGACTTCATACAATAAATTAAAGTCCTTCCATGCTTTATTATCCCTAGGATGCCTTGGGTTAGACTCCAATGCATGCCATTTTAGGAACTCAGTAGTTTTAGAGCACATGTATTACCTTTGCATCCTAGGTATAAGTGGGAAGTACCTCAATACTTTTACTGGTTGAGGTTTTCTTTTCTTTTGGCCATTAATCACATTATCGTACCACTATTGATGTCATTTGGTTTATACCTGGATGCATTGTACTTTATGCATTTATCTATATCCTTATCCTCATAACGTCCCCAAAACAACATGTAATTGTTTGGACATGCATGAATCTTATCATAGCTTAGACCTAAGCTCTTAATAATCTTTTTTGCCTCATAGAAAGATTATGGTAGTTTAGCATGGGGAAAAACATTACTTAAAAGGTCAATGATCATTGAAAATGTTTTTTTAGTTGCACCACATAAGACTTTTATATGATACAAATGAATGATGAATGACAATTTGCTATATTTTGTGCAACCATGGTAGAGTTCTTGATTCCCATCCCTTAATAACTCCCTAATTTTTTCTAGCTCCTCATTACTTACATCTTTTGTACCCCTAGGGTGGTCATCATTATGCAGATTTGATGGACCAGAATCTTGAGTTCCATGATTATCAAAGGCACCAAAAACATCATTTAATATATCTTGCATTGGATGTTGTCTAGGCGGTTCTTGTACTTGTGATACTGATTCTACATTGGATTGAACATGCTCTTCCCCATGCATGTACCAAAATGTGTACTTTCTTGGAAAGCCCTTTTGAAGTAGATGACTAAACACTTCAGCTCTATTGCCCATATGACGAAATCCACATGCAATGCAAGGACACAAAATTTGTCCATTTATAGATGCATTTGAAAAGGCAAAGTCTAAAAATTGGACTACCCCATCCAAGAACTCCTTTGATCTAATTGGTTTCTCAATCCAACTCTTGTCAATCATAATTGGAGGAATCTGTTTTCAAGTTTAAATTAAATCGTTAAAGCATTTAAAACACAAAATAATATAATATTGACAATATAGCATAAGTCCAAGTTAAAAATTTTGAGAAAACAAAAATAGAGTTACTTATTCACATTCTAAATCTTTACTACATATAAGTTAGCACAAGTTTGAGTTTTGCAATGCATATCTCAATTATTGTCTAAAAAATTATAGTTACTTATTCACATTCCAAATTGCTATGATCTACAAGACACACAACTGCTCTGACTCATCACAAAGACATAAAAAAGAAAGGGAGAAGATAAATATGGAAAAGGATAGTAAATAATAATGGTGAAAAGATAGTGGCAAAACCTGAGAGAGCAATTGATCTGTTGATTATTCCTATATTTTAATCAGCTTGTAATTGATTCATTGAACTCCATTTGTGCTTAATTGTCATCATTTAGCTTAGTTTATGATATCAAACCCTAATTGGAACATTACTGTGAAACTTTGCTTAAATGTGTTCATTAGCACTCATAATTGAATTATGCTTTTTAGTCACTGGGCTTCTTAAGGTTCAATTAGGTTTAATTAAGTTGGTTTTGACACATTTTATGATATTGAGCCTAATTGGATCATTGAAGGAATTATTGCATGAATTTGCCTTAACTTATCTCTTTGATGGTGTTTAGTAAATTAGCTATAATTTGAGTTTCAAATCTAATTGATATGATTATGGTCTTGTAGGAAAGTTAAGACAATTCTATACTACTTTCATGAAGACCTCAAAGGCCCAATCACACGTTTGGATAACTCAAACTGGAGTTGAAGCAAGAACTAGGGTGCTGATCTTGATAGCTTGACCTAGGCATATTGTTCATAACATATCTCGAGCTACAATTTGTCAAATGGGCTGAAATTTTGATGGTTGATAGTCAAGACTCAAGTCTACAACTTTTATGTTGAACACTTTTCAAGATTCGGAGGTCTAATAGGTCATATTGGGCTTGGAAGTCAAATTACAAGGTCTGAGTCAAATTACAGGGCCTGCGTCAGATTACAAAGCCTAGGCTGCGTAAAAAATACACAGCCGTGTGAGAGTACACGACCTAGGCCGTGTACTCCTCTGACTTTTGCAATTAAAACAGTAAATTTTGATCCTCCAGGTAGTGTCATACACGGCCTAGGCCGTGTATGCATGCACCACCGTGTATTTGTGTCAGAAACTCAATTATTGAAACTTCTACGAGAAGTTTGTGTTGGAGGCCTATATATTGACACTTTTGGCACGTTTTGAAAGGAGTTCTGATGGAGGAGAGCAGCTGCAACTCCTTGGAGAAGGAGAGAGGAGTCTTGGATCAAAGATTGGAGTCTCGGGTTCGAGCAATCGGAGATCCATCATCCTCAATCCTCAGAAACTCGTTTGCTATTTAGTTTTTCTTCAGCACTTTGTTTCTCATATTGTTCTTTCTTAGATTTTCTTATGATTTTATTCTAGCTATGTGTAACTAAACCTCCCTTGGTTAAGGGAGTGATGAAACCACTAGTATTGATGTTATGAATCTTGCATATTTGATTATTTTAACACAATTATGTTTCTATTCATATATTTCTGAATCTATTGTTGGTATGAAGGTTTTTGTACTTGTTCCCACTTTCAAAGTGGTAAATCTGGGTTTACTATGTGCGGTTGTGGTAGTAGATCTAGCGGAATGTATGATGTTCATGTGGGTATAATTATCTTTATGCTATTTGCCAGTTATAAAAGTGGTAAATCTGGGTTTATTATGCGCGGTTGCGGTAATAGATCTAGAGAAATATATGTTCTAAGTAATTTAATCCTAGTGTGTGATTAGATCTTAGTGTAATTGGTTTTTTAAATCTTAATACAATTGTTGGATAGTTGTAAGAGCGGTTGCTTTATAACTATTCAGTGATTAGGAGTTAATTTGAGCGGTTGCTGAATTGGCCAACACGTATGGAAAATAGAGATTTACTCTCGCAATTGTGTAAAAACATAATTGAGCATGTTGGAATGAAAGGATATGTGGGTTTACACTATCATATAAATCTAGTGGTGGATTCAATCTCTTAACGAATTTTCTTATATTGTTGATTTCAGTTTATTTATTGTTATTATCTTTGAAGCTGTTCATTGTTCATCAAAACTCCAAAACCCCTTATTTACTGTTTATTGTCAATCAGAGTCTAAATTAGGAATTGTTTAATAGTGTTGATTGAATTGGTTTTCTGTGGATCGACCTTTACTAACTACAACTAGTTGGAAGGTTTTTATTTTTTGGTGGGCCTAACAACTGATTTTTATTCTGAATTTTAATCACTATCTGCCTCACGCATCAGAATTTTGGCGCCATTGCCGGGGAGCCAATTTGAATCACTATTTAGTTATTTCCTATTTTTTCTCTGTTTTTGTTTTTATTTTTAATTTTTGATGATTTCTTTCTGAGTGTCTTGTAGGTGTTGATGTCTATTTATCATTGATGCTTGTGGGATTTGCTTATCAGGTGGACATATCACTAATTTGTGTCCCACTTTCCTAGTGGACACAAATGAGGAGATAGAGGTGGTATGGGGATATTCTGAACCTTCCGACAACTACAACCCCTACTCCAATACATATTATCCAGAGTGGTGGGACTATCCTAACTTGAGTTATGGACAGCAGCCTCAGAATCAACCTCCAGCCTATGAACTTCCAGAATTTCAGTAGAGGCAAACATATTTCCTTCCAGGACAGCAGCAAGTTCAAAATCCTTGGCAACCTGAACCTTCATTGGAGGAACTAATAAGACAATTTGCCATTAATACTATGTAGTTCCAACAAGAAACAAGGGCCAATATATAGAGTTTTTAACAAGAAACAAGGGCCGCAATCAATAACATGCAAAACTCTTTGGAGCAGTTAGCCATAGAACTCAGCAATATGCAGAGCCTAAATTCTGAAGGACTTCCTTCACAACCCGAAGAGGATGTGATAGAAGATCCTAGTGCTGTCACATTACAAAGTGGGAAGACATTGAATGAACCAACCTCTCCTCCACAAACCACTACAGAGAAAGACCAAGAGCCTAAACAGGTAAATGACGAAGGGAAAAACTCTGAAGCCCCTAAGGTAAGTAATCCTGAACCCCTTCTTAATGTAGTGGAGGAGCAACATGATGAGTTGTGTGATGAATTTCCTAATTTTATTGGTTTCAATAATTATATTCATTGCCACTCATGTACTGATATCATATGTGCTAGTCATGCTGAGATTTCTGCAGAGTTAAAAGTTGATGATTCTGTTTACAAAGCAGAATCTAAGACCCAAAGGGATGAGGAATTGCAGGCCATGGAAGAATTTTTAGAAAATTAAGAAGAGCATCCGATGATGGTCACAACTAAAGTGGACTTTGTTTTTGGGCCATCATTCAGTAGAAACAATGCATATGAAGCTGATAAAGTGCACATATTACTTTTCAATGGTGAAGCTAAGAAAAATAAGGGCCAATGGGACCCTGGTGGAAGCCCTCATGCTGCAAGATTAATTTGGTCATTACACTTCAACCAATGGGACTACGGAGAAAGCTATCATGTTGTCTCAACTATAGCTTGGTCATCATGTTTCAACCAATGGGATCCTGGTGGAGTCTTTTCACCTACTTCACTGGATAAGGCCAATAAACACCGTCTCAATTCTTTCTATGAGCTTCCGGAAAGTATGGAAGTGAAAGTGTTAACCTTTTACCATCCACATTATAAAGATCAATGAGAGTATCACAATGTCTGGCTAAGGACAATAAACTAAGCGCTCATTGGGAGGCAACCCAATCAGATTTGCTTTCTCTATTCCTTTTATTTTGTGTTTTTATTAGTTTCTTAGATTATGTCTTTATCTGTTTATTGATTGTGAGCATACAAATCTTTGGAAAACCTTGTGTTTTGGATTGATTAAATGTGTGTTTGAATGCATTGATTGTTTGATTGATATTTGTGTGGACAAAGTATAGTGGAAACCAAGTGAAACTGTAGGAATTACTTCTTTTGTGGTGTTCTTATTTTATTCTTCTGAATGCTGAATCATGTTCTTTGGGAATGATTTCCTGTAATTGAAAGTTAAATTATATTTCATAATGAATGGACTGAGTCAAGAGTCAATCTCTTGAGACGCATTCTTATGATTTTGTGCCTTATGAACTTCATCAATTTTTGGGAATCCCCTCAAGCATAATGAGTTTTAGTCTTGGGAATCTAACTTTAAAAGACCCTGACCTGTGTTTTTGAACTGATTTCTTATTGTTTTTCAAAGAACATCATCATCCATAGGAGTTTTCCTATCATCTCAGTGTTAATTGAGTCATGTAGAGTTTTCCCACACCCCATTTATGTACCCCTATAGTTTCCATTATGATGCACATTCCACTGTATTGTATTATATAGTCTTGATCTTTCGTTTAAACTATGTATTTGGTCATTGATTTACTGGTTGATGTTTTTCATTTCGTGTGTTTATGTTATAGCTTTGTTGGTTGTTTTCTTTTTCTGGATGTGTGTAGCATTTCTTATATTCTTCTTTTCTGAATGTGTGTAGCATTGAGGACAATGCTTGGTTTAAGTGTGGGGGTGTGGATACTTTGGTGTTCTATTGTGAATATTGTTGATATTCTGAATTGTTCTCCTGGGGTTTGAATGACTGATTGAACTGTATTGGGGTGAGTGTATTTGATCTTAATTGTGTATATTTTCTTCTGAGTTTTCAAATGATGTGAATGATGAGCACTTGAACTGTATTTAAAAAAAAAAAAACCTTTGAGCATGATTGAATGAACTTTTTGGTTATCAATTTTGTCGGGTGAAATTCTAAAAATTAAAGGGTTTAATTGAAATTGATGAATCGAAACCTAGTGAGTTTTTGGACCTTGTTGTAAATGGCTAACTTTAGGCCATTTTGGATCTTTGATTGTGTGATTCCACTCATGATTATTGTGCTTTTCAGAACTTGTCTTGGTTCTCTTTTAAGCTGTTAATGACTACTGCATATATTTGAAATGATAACGGTATTTTCTTTTAAATAACTACTGGCCAAATATCCATCCTTGCATTTTATCCATTGATAAACCCCTTTGAGCGTAATTGACCCAATTTCCTTCTATCTAAGCTCAATTTAAACCTTAAAAAAAAAAAACCATTTTACTACCCTACCTTAAGGAGTAGAAGAGCTTAAAGATTGCATTGGAAAATGGCTTTTGAATAAGTGTGGGGGTGTGATTTATGATGTTTTTGCCTAGTTATGTCTGTGTATAAAATGTCTCATATTGGCAAAATGTCAGGTTGAATTGAATGCAAGGTGTATATATATATATATTTAAAAAAAAGTAAAAAAAAAAGGATAAGGTACATAATAGGAATTTGAATTTGAAGATTATTGGGAAATTTTGTGTAATGATTGAATATCTTTCCATTTTGCTCTTCTAGTTCCTATGGTCTAGCTTTGTCTATTTTTGATGTATCCTACCTTAACCCTGACCCCATTACAACCTGAATAAAGTCCTTTTGATCTCTGTTTGCATGTGGTCTGAGTAGTGGAGAAGTAGAAGCTTGACATACCTATGGTAAAGCATATTCTCATGAGTTGGTTGAGTGAAAACACAAGCCTGAAACACTCGAGTGAGAGAGCATTTCAGTGAGGATTTATCATGCTGATTGAACCCTAAAATTTAATTGATTTTGCTTGTCAACTTGGATTGCTAAGAAAGGGAATTCTTGATTGTTTAAATTTTTTGAAAACTAAATGCATAAAAGTCTTTGCTCATTATTCTGCATTTACTTGGCTTATTGTGAAACTGTATTGAACTGTATATTTTTGCCCAAGAGTGCAAAAGGCTAAGTATGGGGGTAATTGATCTGTTGATTATTCCTATATTTTAATCAGTTTGTAATTGATTCATTGAACTCTATTTGTGCTTAATTGTCATCATTTAGCTTAGTTTCTGATATCAAACCCTAATTGGAATATTATTGTGAAACTTTGCTTAAATGTGTTCATTAGCACTCATAATTGAATTATGCTTTTCATTCACTGGGCTTCTTAAGGTTCAATTAGGTTTAATTAAGTTGGTTTTAACACATTTTATGATATTGAGCCTAATTGGATCATTGAAGGAATTATTGCATGAATTAACCTTAACTTATCTCTTTGATGGTGTTTAGTAAATTAGCTATAATTTGAGTTTCAAATATCTAATTGATGTGATTATGGTCTTGTAGGAAAGCTAAGACAATTCTATACTACTTTCATGAAGACCTCAAAGGCCCAATCACACGTTTGGATAACTCAAATTGGAGTTGAAGCAAGAACTAGGGTGCTGATCTTGACAGCTTGACCTAGGCATACTGTTCATGACATATCTCGAGCTACAAGTTGTCAAATAGGCTAAAAATTTGATGGTTGATAGTCAAGACTCAAATCTACAACTTTCATGTTGAACACTTTTCAAGATTAGGAGGTCTAATAGGTCATATTGGGCTTGGAAGTCAAATTATAGGGTCTAAGTCAAATTACAGGGCCTGCGTCAGATTACAGGGCCTAGGCTGCGTAAAAAATACACGGCCGTGTGAGAGTACATGGCCTAGGCCGTGTACTCCTCTGACTTTTGCAATTAAAACAGTAAATTTTGATCCTCCAGGCAGTGTCATAGACAGCCTAGGCCGTGTATGCATGCACAGCCATGTATTTGTATCAGAAACTCAATTATTGAAACTTCTACGAGAAGTTTATGTTGGAGGCCTATATATTGACACTCTTGGCATGTTTTGAAGGGAGTTCTGATGGAGGAGAGCAGCTACAACTCCTTGGTGAAGGAGAGGGGAGTCTTGGATCAAAGATTGGAGTCTCGAGTTCGAGCAATCGAAGATCCATCATCCTCAATCCTCAGAAACTCGTTTGCTATTTAGTTTTTCTTCAGCACTTTGTTTCTCATGTTGTTCTTTCTTAGATTTTCTTGTGATTTTGTTCTTGCTATGTGTAACTAAACCTCCCTTGGTTAAAGGAGTGATGAAACCACTAGTATTGATGTTATGAATCTTGCATATTTGATTATTTCAACATAATTATATTTCTATTCATATATTTCTGAATCTATTGTTGGTATGAAGGTTTTTGTACTTGTTCCCACTTTCAAAGTAGTAAATCTGGGTTTATTATGCGCGGTTGCGGTAGTAGATCTAGCGGAATGTATGATGTTCATGCGGGTATAATTTTCTTTGTACTATTTACCAGTTATAAAAGTGGTAAATCTGGGTTTATTATGTGCGGTTGAGGTAATAGATCTAGAGAAATATATGTTCTAAGTAATTTAATCCCGGTGTGTGATTAGATCTTAGTGTAATTGGTTTTCTAAATCTTAATGCAATTGTTGGATAGTTGTAAGAGCGGTTGCTTTATAACCAATCAGTGATTAGGAGTTGATTTGAGCGGTTGCTGAATTGGCCAACATGTAAGGAAAATAGAGATTTACTCTCACAATTGCGTAAAAACATAATTGAGCATGTTGAAATGAAGGGATATGTGGGTTTACACTATCATATAAATCTAGTGGTGGATTCAATCTCTTAACGAATTTTTTTATATTGTTGATTTCAGTTTATTTATTGTTATTATCTTTGAAGCTGTTCATTATTCATCAAAACTCCAAAACCCCCATATTTACTATTTATTGTCAATCAGAGTCTAAATTAGGAATTGTTTAATAGTGTTGATTGAATTGGTTCTCTGTGGATCGACCCTTACTAACTACAACTATTTGTAAGGTTTTTATTTTTTGGTGGGCCTAACAACTGAATTTTATTCTGAATTTTAATCACTATCCGCCTCATGCATCAGCAATCTGATTTTTTCAATCCCAAAGTTTCTACCAACAACAAGGATGTTCAAGGTAAAATTACTGGTTGAGAAGCAATGTGTGTATTGGGAGCCTCTCTTACCAGAACTAGGCCTTGTAATGTTCTGCTTGCATATAATGACAAGAAATGAAGCCAAATCAATGGTACTTAACTAAGAGAGAGTTAAATTAAAGGAAAGCTATTGAATATGTAAGTCCAAATTAAGAGAATCAATTAAGCAAAATATATTAGGCAAATATAGTGTCAAACTAAATCAATAATGACTATGCCTTCACTACTCTCACTATTTCAAGCCTTTATGGGACATGCCCAAAAAATCTTTAAGATTTCTAATGATAGATCAAAGATATGTGCAACAAAAAGTGATTAGTGGACTTACCTGGAGTCAAACAGAGTTACAGAAGAGGAATCCCAATCAATCTTTAAAATAGAATAGGACCCCTATCAATCTTCATAACAGAATACTACAATTAGAGATGACTTAAATTTAATTGAAATGAGAAAAAAATAGTCCTCAGCTTATAATAGCAACTACTAGAAGGTGCAGTGTAGCTTATAGCTGATTTCTTAGTTGACAAAATGCCCATTTTATCTACTATGATTGACCAAATAAAGATTCTACAAGAATTTATAAATAATCATAAAAAGCAAACCTGTGATAATTCACATAAATTATTGGATAATTGAAGAGTAGTTTTTTCTTGTCAAAGATTCATGGTATATCTTTTCACATACGATATTTAAATAAATTTAGAATTTACTTAAATTTACTGTGTTCACCAAATTTTGAACAACTGTTTCTTCTATCTCCATAGGTTGGTTCCATTATTCTGTAAAAGTTGGGGCAATTATTACTTTTTGTTAAGCACTTTTACAGAGTAAGAATGGTCAAAACACTTTGGTAATAAATTAATTTTGTGACAACAACTCTTTTATCTTTATTTGTAATTATAGTCACTTACCCTGCCCATTGTCCATATACATAAAGGATCATAACTCACACAGTCAGTTCACCCTCTAATCATATAGTCTGAAGTAGCTTTTCTTCTTTGTTGGATTCCATTTACAACAATGTTACACAATGATTAATATTTGAAAATTGGGTGTAAAGAAAAATGTCAAGTATAAGCAACATTAGAGATACACAAAATAATAATATAAAAGTATAATACTTGGAAAAACACATTATTCGAAGAAAGGCACCTATTTGTACTCGGTGATTTAATAACCAATAGAGTACTTGTCACATTGTGAAGCTCGTAACTTTGTAAGCCATAAGAAACTCAGGATTAAGAACAAGAAATCCAAGACTACATTAAATGTATTATGGCATATAGAAAATTTTGCCACATCAATGAACCCACACAAAGTCATATGAGGCCTTGAAATAGAGGTGTGCACACATGATGTATGAGCAGAGTACTCTGAGTTATGTTTGAACTTTATGTTGTTTTCTTTTTAGTAGTGTGGATAATGTTGATTGTGATAATTATAAAAGATAAGAATAAGGGTCTTCTACGTTTAATTTGGTTTGATTTAAGGCTTTTAACTCTAACTAAGCCACTGATAGAATAAGGGTCTCCTTGGTGTGTCACTAACAGAAGTTCTGTCCAGGCATTCAACTGAAGAGATTTACCTTGGACAGAGAGATACTCCTGACTGGACTTTTGATGTTGAACCATTAGGAGCATTCGAGAGATTTACACAGAAGCTGTTGGAAATTGAGAACAATATCATGGAAAAGAATAACGACAAAAGATTGAAAAACAGAAATGGGCCAATGAAGGTACCTTATACCCTACTATATACTAACACCTCAAATTATTCTAGGGAGGGTGGACTCACTGGGAAGGGAATCTCCAACAACATATCCATAAAAAACTGCTCTACTAGCTTCCATCCTCTCACTGAATTCTAGATATTATGTATTGGACCAAGGATTTTAGGTGTGAAAGAAACATGTTGAACATTTACTTTTGAATCCCCAAGATGACAAACAACTAAAAATTGACAGTTAGATTTGTCATCCGATTGTATTCCCTTTTAGTGTGGCAGCAGCCCTGTTGCAAATTTGCAATGCCACACCATACAACAAACTATAACAATAATCACTGATGCGCCTATGCTTGCTAAATATCATTTAGCACTACTTACTAATTGCTTCCAGAGGAAGCTTCGTTTTCCTAATTCATAGCATCACTAATCACAAATTATTGGCAGCACCATGAAATGCAACTAGTTTTCATATTTCTAAGTAGTAGATAAGAATGTTGTGATATTATAAGGAAAAGACATTAAGACAAAAATTATAAAGATATTCGAGTATGGTACCCTTTGTTGGGTAGCTGATAAAATAAAATAAAAAAATAATAGGGGAGGGGTTGAGGTTAGGTTAGGTACCTCAACGTCCGAGACAGCGAAATAGTCTTCCTTGTTGCACTCTGCCATCTCCGTTTACCTGTTCAATAAAACCAATTGATCACTCATAAATCAGAAACTAATCTTCCAAGTTAGAATATCAATCTATGAAATGTAACCTTTAAATTGAGTGTAAAGAGAAGACTCACGCATAAAAAAAGAAAGAGGGGAGAGAGAGCAAAAATGGAAGAAAGCTTCCAATGAGCTCTCTATAAACATAGTCAAAAGTGAGAGGAGAAATTTTACAAAAATGGAAGAAAGCATCCAATAAGCTCTCTGTAAACATCCCCTAATTAAGTCGTGGCTCATACCTGAATGAAGAACAACTGTGTGGAGGCAGTAGTGACTATAGCGATAGCTGATTAGAGAACGATGGGGTTTTAGTGAGATTAAGAGAGAGGAGGGACGAAGAGCGGTGCATGGCAGATGGAAAAAGAAACAAATAAAAAAAGAAAAAAGAAATGCTTAAGAGGGAAATGGAAAAAGAAAAAAGAGAGAGTAGAGTGACACGCTACTTTGCCATGATGGCCCAGCTTCGTAGTAAATTTGGGCAATTTTAGTTGGGTTTGCCATGGTTATAATAACCGTGGCTAACAAATCATGGCTAAAACCTGTGTTTTTGGTAGTATAGAAACTAACTAGAAACAAAGTTTAGAAGATTGGAAGCTGAGATGGTTCAATGGAACAGTACAGAACTGAGGGTTTTCTGTAGAATTCTGTAGAAAACCAGTGAGCATCACAATGTGAAGAGGAACTGGCTTCGAGTGCCGCGGCGTGAAGAGGAGTGTCGCGGCGTGAGGTGTATAACCTTAGCACCCGGGAGCGGGGTGCTGATAACTCCATAAAATGCAGTTATTTGTGCCCTATTTCTGTGCTTGAATGAATGCTAAGTCATTGTTTATAAACATACATATTTGGAGGTTTTGTGCTTATATTTGTCATATTCTGATTCTGAACCTTTCTTGTATGTTTTATAGCAAATTGTACTTAAATGATCATGGATTAAAAAAATTTGTATATGTTATTGATTTGGTGTATTCTCTATGTTAGGAGGGGCTTCAAACAAGGTCAAATATGGAGCAATTGAGCTTAAAGAGGAAGAGGAAGCCAAATCTCCATTTCAGTGGTCAACGCCGTGGCGCAAGGTGTTGAGCGCCGTGACGCAGAGTGCATTTTCAGCCAGGCCATACTTTCACCCGAGGCAAGAGGGCCGCGACGTAGATGAAGTAGGCGCTGCGGGATAGGTAGACCGACCGTGTGAGTGCCGCGATGCGCATATGTGGGGGCCGCGGCGCTGAGGCGGTAGCTGAGCCTATAAATAGATTTTATGCATTTTTCTCAGTGTTCTGGCCATTGTTTGGGCCATTTCCATTTTTTGTTCTTTGTAGTTTAGTTAGTTTAGGTTAGTTTTAGGTTAGTTTAGTTTGGCTAGATCTCCATTGATGGTGGATTGGAGGCTAGGAATGAGGGATGAAGGAGGATTCAAGCTTCAGAGACAAATCAATGAGTTTTCTTTCTCTTTTTTTCCTTTCTCTCTTCTCTTCCTTATCTGTTGTATAGCTGAGCTATCTTTAGGAATACTTTGGATCCTTTTATTTATATTAATGATGTGTTCTTCTTTGAGTTTGTGTGGATGTTTTATTATTGTTCAATCATTATCTGTGTTTAATGCTTGCTGTTGGTTGGCCTCGATTGCATGATCTTAATATTGGCAAATGAACTAGACATAGGGATTTGTTGATATGGATATGGTATGATTGATATATGTTCGGCGAGTTCAATTGGCTTGGATGAGTTGATTCGTTAATAGGATAGAAATATACCTATTAGCCATGTATAGTGTGTGATTGAGAATAAATCGTTCATGAGTGGATCTTGGATCTACCAGGGTTGATTGACCTAGACATAGGCTTTTGACTAATGAAGATTCTCAAGCTAACCTAATCAGTGCATTCATGTTTATGAGGAGGATTGCATGTTGTTGGTAGATGTAAGGGGTGAAGGATGATTTCCTGAAACCTAATCGTGTTTATGTTTATTGCTTTTGTAGGTTAGATTAGTTTAGTTTATTCCTTTCTTATTTTTATGTCCTTGTCTAGAATTGATTAAGCTATTGGTTGGTACTTAGCTTTATAATCGAATATCCTCATGGGAATGAACTTTTACTCTGTATCTGTATTACTTGAGCGATCCGTGCACTTGCGGTATCAATCAAGTTTTTGGCGCCGTTGTCGGGGATAGTTTTTATATTGCTAATATCAATAATGAGTTTGATTAGTTCTAATTCAAGTTGTATATAAGTTGTATATAATCTATCTTTGTTTTATGTTTTGTTTTAGTTTCAAATAAGAAGCCGGGTGATTTCAATCATACGAGGCCCTTGAGGGAACTCGCAACTCCTAGAAAGGATAACCCTTAGATGAAGTTCTTGAGGACTACTCATCCGTAGCACTTCAATTTTGGTGACAAAGTCCTGCTGGGACTATAACTCAGGCCCTTCGTAGGAGGGAACCCTATGTTTATATTTATTTTGTGTTTTTACTTTATGCATAAATAGTTAGTATATTATGTTTTGTATGTTTGTATATACATGTTTGTGTTTTGTTAGTTGTTAATATGTTTTTGTTAGTATGTTAGTAAATATATGTGTTAGTTATGTTAGTTTTATGTCTTAGTTTGTTTTAGGTTTTAAGTTTGTTTAGTTTGTATATAGGTTAGTATGTTGTTTTTGTGTTTTATTAAGTTTGTTTTGTAAATTTTGTAATTTAGCTTTTTGAACAAGTTTTGTTGCAGCTAGAGACCCAAATGAGCCAATTCAAAGACAAAGCGTGTTTTTTTGCTAAATTTAGCGACTTAGGTTAGTAGTCACGCCGCGGCGTAGGGTTGTGTGCCCCGCGGTGCAGAGAGCGTTTTACACAGTTCTGCAGCTTTTATGATGCGTCGCGGCCCAAGCATAGGGGCGCCGCAGCGCTAAACCCTTGTTTTTACTTTTTCTATTATTTTTCTATTTTTTTGTGTATTTAGTAATGCTCAGTATTAGTCTCACGTTCCCTATAGACCACGTTCTTTAAGGAATACATTTCATTTTAGGTTTGGGGGAGTATCTTTACATGTTTTGTTATTTTTTATGCTTAATGTTAACATGTATTGGTATTTTGAGTATGTAGTGGTTTTAGTCATTATCTTTTCATGATTATATCTTGGTTTGACTATCACTGATGTGCTGATGACAAGATTTTCAATTTTCACTTTATGCAAATGATGTTATGCATACTTGAATTGAAAAGTTGAATCTATTTAAATGCATGATGTGTTGCAAGAATGCTGGTGTTGTTTTTGGTTGTTTATGATATGAAAGGTTGCTATTTGCCCCCTTTTCAGTTGCACCTTATGTGATCTTGATGCTTGTGAAACAATTTAGTTGCTTTTGATGCATGATTTACATCTTACTTAGATGCAAGTGTAACCTTGAAAATGATAAGAGTGCATGTCTTGAGAATGTTTATGGATGTACATGTAGAGTTTTGATTATCCTAGAAATTGTTTTTGAACTCTCTTGAGGTGAAATCCTAGGTTATGCATGATTGAGGAAATGATTAGGGCATTGTTTGGACCGTTTGAGCCTTAAAAAGCTTTCCCTGATATGATGATATCCCTAGGTTCCTTTTTGAAGCCTTAAACTGTTTGGCCTTATTTCTTTTTCACCACCATTGTGTTCGTTAACCTGTTAACCGTTTTAATGCATGTGAAAGCATTGCATTTTCTTCCTACCCTTATTGTTTGTTGAGTACTTGGTATGCTATTTCTTGAAATGAGTCTATTGATTAGGGGTTAATGAATATTCAATTCAAAATGAGCCTGAAGGAACCAGATGCAAAACAAATAAAAGAAAAAGCAATGCTTTGCTAAATAAAGAAAATCAAAAGAAAAAAAAAGCAAAGCTTAAGTAAAGAAAAGTTTGAAAAGCATCGAAAAATGGTTCTGGCAAGTTTTCTGCATTCACAATTGAATACCCTGCTGATATCAAATGTTTTGACTCATGTCTTGAAGTAGTATGTTGTGTGTCTCAATATTTGTATTGTATCATTTCCCTTCATTTCTTTCGCCCATACCATTAGCCTTACACTATAAGCTGATTAAGTCCCTTTTGATCCTCAATCTTGTGTGATTTACATTAGTGGAGAGAGAGTTGATTTATAATCTTGTGGATTCTTTTAATCATATGAATGTATGCTTATAAACTTATCTGGATGTGTATGACTTGATTAGGAGAAGTTTATCTTGCATGTTTGTGATAAATATGAATTGCATAAAGAGTTGTCTGGATTGTTAGCATGTTAAGGATTGTATATGTGTAACACTGTTTACGGGACATTTGCACTTTTTGAGGCATGTTGCAGTCATTACATACTAATATTTGTTTTTAAATGAAAAGAAGATTGAAATATATTTGCTGAATGAAAGTTGTTTTTAATTGTTAAGTGGATTTACTTAGTTCTACGTTGTTTTGCTCGAGGACTAGCAAAAAGTAGGTTTGGGGGTGTGATAACTCCATAAAATGCAGTTATTTGTGCCCTATTTCTGTGCTTGAATGAATGTTAAGTCCTTGTTTATAATGCATATTTGGAGGTTTTGTGCTTATATTTGTCATATTCTGATTCTGAACATTTCTTGTATGTTTTATAGCAAATTATGCTTAAATGATCATGGATTAAGTAGATTTGTATATGTTATTGATTTGGTGTATTCTCTATGTTAGGAGGGGTTCGAAACAAGGTCAAATATGGAGCAATTGAGCTTAAAGAGAAAGAGGAAGCCAAATCTCCATTTCAGTGGTCAACGCCGCGGCGCAAGGTGTTGAGCGCCGCAGCGCAGAGTACATTTTCAGCCAGGCCATACTTTCACCCGAGGCAAGAGGGCTGCCGCGTAGATGAAGTGGGCACTGCGGCGTAGGTAGACCGACCGTGTGAGTGCCGCGGCACGCATATGTGGGGGCCGCGGCGCTGAGGTGGCAGCTGAGCCTGTAAATAGATTTTATGCGTTTTTCTCAGTGTTCCGACCATTTTTTAGGCCATTTCCATTTTTTGTTCTTTGTAGTTTAGTTAGTTTAGGTTAGTTTTAGGTTAGTTTAGTTTGGCTAAATCTCCATTGATGGTGGATTGGAGGCTAAGAACGAAGGATGAAGGAGGATTCAAGCATCAGAGACAAATCAATGAGCTTCCTTTCTCTTTTTTCCCTTTCTCTCTTCTCTTTCTTATCTGTTGTATAGCTGAGCTATATTTAGGAATACTTTGGATCCTTTTATTTATATTAATGATGTGTTCTTCTCTGAGTTTGTGTGGATGTTTAATTATTGTTCAATCATTATCTATGTTTAATGCTTGCTGTTGGTTGGCCTCGATTGCATGATCTTAATATTGGCAAATGAACTAGACATAGGGATTTGTTGATATGGATATGGTATGATTAATGCATGTTCGGCGAGTTCAATTGGCTTAGATGAATCGATTCGTTAATAGGATAGAAATATACTTATTAGCCATGTATAATGTGTGATTAAGAATAGATCGTTCATGAATGGATCTTGGATCTACCAGGGTTGATTGACCTGGACATAGGCTTTTGACTAATGAAGATTCTCAAGCTAACCTAATCAGTGCATTCATGTTTATGAGGAGGATTGTATGTTGTTGGTAGATGTAGGGGGTGAAGGATGACCTAACCGTGTTTATGTTTATTGCTTTTGTAGGTTAGATTAGTTTAGTTTATTACTTTCTTATTTTTATGTCTTTGTCTAGAATTGATTAAGCTATTGGTTAGTACTTAGCTTTATAATCGAATATCCTCGTGGGAACGAACTTTTACTCTATATCTGTATTACTTGAGTGATCTGTGCACTTGCGGTATCAATCAGGTGCCGCGGCATACAAAAGAAATGTCGCAGCGTAAGGGGCCGAAACTCACCAAAATGTTGTTTTTGATTATTTGAGTTCCCTAATTGCTAGAATACTTTGTTTATGCCTTTTTAAGAGCGTTGAGGCACTAGAAAAGGGTATTTCTTAGCGAGAAAGACCTGGTGGCATATAAGAGAAGATAAAAAAAAAGTTATGTAATTCATTAAGTATGGATTATCATAGATTAAAGTTCAACTTGTGGGTGACAAAGTGTTTCTTAGAGATCTCTTGGGAAGTGATGAGAAAGTGAGAAACAAGTGTACAAGCTAGATGGCAAGAGTTGAGTGCCATCGATCCTAGTTGGCAAGGGTGAATGTCATAGTACATGAAAGCTCTTAAAGAAAGAAATAGAGTTAGTAATGAAAAGTTAGAAAGTGTACTAAGTCTAGTTGGCATTGGATAAGTGCCATAGTGCACGAACTACCCTTACAGAGAAGATTTACTATCCCTAGAAATCAGATAGTGAAGGCATCCACTCCATTTGGTGGCGATGTCCACCTAGTTTATGGTAGACTACTTGGTAGACTACTTAGTAGTATAAGAAGGATACCTATTATGGTAACAGACTTTGCCCCTACTAGGTAGGCTATAAGAGGTCTCACGTTATTATGATAGAGTATTTCCTTAAGCAGGGGGAATAGTTAAGTATCACAATATACACCTACACTACACATAATTTTTTTTTAGCATACATCATTTCATCACTAAATCATTTATTATTTGTTTTAATTGGAACTTGTGTTTGGTTTGTGTATGTTTTGTTATTGCATTATGCCTTCGGTGATAGTTGTATAGGCGGTTGTCTGGTCGATGATTTCTAAATGATTGTATGGGTCGTTGTTTGTTATCATCATGGTTTCAGTTATTAGATCAGAAGTATAGAATTGCTTAGGAACGTTACATAGAGAGAGGAAGTTTTGTAATGGTTCTTATGCAATGAGTTTTTAGTATATTTATCAGTTTAAGTTGAGTTTATTCATTTTTGAATGTTTAGACTACTGGTTTTGGTATACTTATATTGAGAAATGTAATTTCTCACCCCGTTTGTTGCCTAAATCCAGGTGGAACTTCATCCAAGGGCAAGAAGAAAAAGTATGAAGACTAGGATAGTTTTTATGCTTAGTAGTTTAAAGCTTTGTATTTATTTACTTTGCTTTAGTTTGTATAAAGTTTATGTACACAATGAGCACTTTTGTGGCAATATGTATGTATATGACTTTTAGTTTCCATAAGGCTTTCCATTATTATTTGCTTAAATGATATGGATTAGTATGATGTTAAGTTAGAAGTAGCATAACTAATACTGTTTATCCTAGAGTATGCTTGATATATTAGGTTACCGGTATTAGGGTGTTACAACGAGATTTATCAAAGTGAATCTCAATGCCTAAAACAAAAGAGACATTACTAAGAATATTCTTATCAAAATGTGTTGTCAACATCTACTCGATCTTATACACAAAATCAAAATCATCACTAGCCTACAATATATCATCAATACATATAAGTCAAGAACAATGAAATCACTCCCACTATTTGTAAACTATTAGGACTATCTATGGCTCCTAAAAGAAATAGGATTAGAACCCTAATATAAAGAAACATTTTAATTTCTAATGTGAGAAAGTGGCTACAACTATCCATAATAGATACTAAAACCAAATTTCTTCTTATAAAAGGTACATAAACAATGTCTTTTAAAACTAAATAATGTTTAGTACATAACCTTTAAGAAACAACTCTTATATGCTCTACTTTAATACTAATTCTATTTTCTATTGTGATCATCAACTCTCCTTCACTCTGTCTTCTCTTGCTTTTGAACTCTTTTCTCCTTCTCAATCCAATTCTTAAACTTCAAGCAATCAGCTCATCAATATTCCACTCCTCTTCTAAGTATGGTAAGACGTGCTCAAAATATCAAAATTAGTTAGAAGTGATTCAAACACCTGCCATCTTAGAAGATCCTCTTCTAACTCTACTTTCATGGACTTCAACTTGTTGTACCAGTTCACAAGCTTCATGATGTGTTCATAAACACTAGACTCACCCTTATACTTGGTCTTTTGTCAACATAAAGAGGTAAAAGGCCTTTTAGATTTATCAAACTTACTTGAATTTATTACCAACAGACTTGAGAAAATCTTTAGCATTATTTGTTTTTGGAATTCTCTCCTTAATGAATTTTGTAACATCCTAATACCATTACCTTAGTATATCTGGAATATATTCGAATAAAAAGTATTAGCTATGTCACTGCTAAGCTATAACATCAAACTAGATTCATAATAATCATACATGTTATTATAAAGAGCCAAGAGAGAAAGAAAATATTATATATATATATAACCTCAGTCCCAAAAGGGCATATTGTAATACATAAAACTTTTATACATCACAAAGCAAATATAAACATAATACAAGCTTTGCCTCCAAAAGCAAATAAATTATACTAGTCTTTCTGCTTCTTTTTCTTTCCTTTGGAAGAGTCTCGAGCTAGATTTATCATGGAATCAATAAACGAGGTGAGAATTTACAATTCTCAGTACATGTTTCCAAAACATGTCATCATGATACCTCCAGCTGTTTCGGGAAAAAACAAGTTATATGATGAGTGTAATATACAATCATCTTTTGTGTTTATTTATTAATATTTTAATTTATTTTTATTTAGTTTTGTTTTGTTTATTTATTTTTAATTTATAATTATCTCTTCATTTAGTCATATTTGAATTTTTAGAATAAATCATCGATTTTGAGCAATAATAAGAAATTCCTAAAGATAAATATTTAAAGAATTCTTATCCTATTCTTATATGCTAATTAGAGTTCCAATTAGATGCAAAATCTTATATTAGAGATTTGATTTGTAGCAAAATTCGGATTCCTGCACCATCCTGACCATTCCTCATTAATTGAGCCATATCTTGGGTTACAGAGATCAGATCAGTACACCGTTTGTGGCATTGAAAAGCTAACAGAAAAATCCTACAGATAGGTAAGGCAAAAAAAATTCAATCATACAAAAAGTCATCGACTTTTCTATAAAAGGAAAAATGATAAAAAGCTCACTTTTGCAAGTTAGATACAAAAAAAGTCGTCATCTTGGTGTGGGCACAATTAGTCTTGAAGATTAAGCATTTTCTTTAATATATCCATCAACCTTCTATGGAGTTTGTATTCTTCTCTTTATTTTCTTCTTTCTCCATGTGTAACTAAACCTTTTTCACTAGAGTGATAATAGATCTTTTCTTTGATGATGTACACTCATTATTGTGTTTAATCTATGTTTCTACTTCATGATTTATGTATTTCTCTCTTTTCTTAATGCTTGCCTAAACTTGATCAATCCGGGAAAGATTCTTGGGTTATGTATGATTTGAAAAAATTGTGCACGAACCTAGAACTTGTGATAAACATCACAATTTTTGTAATCACTAAGATAGATATTGTGAGTTGCGTGGTCTTTCTTTTAATTCTCTTATTTTTCTTCTCTATTTGGGGTTATACTAAGGGATTGATTAACTTTAAATAGAGTTAAGAGGATTAATATACCAAAGGATTAGATATTGATTAATTTTGGGAATTGACCATGAATCATTAAAATAGAACTTGATTAAACCAATATTTAAATTTTACGTCAAAGGAGTTCAAAAAGTGAAATCTAAACCCTAACATTTTCATATCATTGTCTTTCTTTGTCATTTACTTGATTAATTTTGCTTTTAATTATTTTTCTTGCTTTCTTTGTTAGTGATTAATTTGTATTCTTAAATCTCACTTTTTGATAGCTTAAATAGTGTTTAATTGAAAAATTTAGTAATTATCAATATTATCTTTGTGGGAATGATATCTTACTCATTCTTTATTACTTTTGCGATTTGGTGCACTTGTCAATATCACAACAAGTTTTTAGCGTCGTTGCTGGGGATTATTGTTTGTCAATATTGAATAGTAATTGAAAAGACACTAGTTTAGAAACTTATTTTTCTTATTGAATTTTATTTTTAATTTGGTTCTTTTTATTCACTTTTGTTTCTTTGTTTATTTTTATTATTTTTTATTTGTATTTTTATTTTTATTACTTTTCTTTACTTCACTTTGGTTTGCTTATTTGTTTGTTTGTGCAAGGTATTATGAATTCGGAAGAATTACTTTTTGCTATGGAGATAGCGAGAATAGAAAAAGCAAACAAAAAAGCATCTAGAGAAAGAAAAAGAATCGAAGGAGAAATAATGGCTAAAAATACTAATGAACAAAGAAGATGCACGTTCGCAAAATATGCGACTCCATCTGCTGAAAGGGTTGCCACTAGTATAGTGTGATCTGCCATGCAAGCCAACAATTTTGAGATTAAATCATATCTTATACAACTAGTATAACAGGATCAGTTTAGGAGTCATCAATCAGAAGACCCCAACTTGCACATTACTAATTTGTTGTAACTTTGTGACACTATCAAATATAATGGAGTAAGTGATAATGCTATAAGGTTAAGAATCTTTCCATTCTCTTTGAGGGATAAAGCTAAAAGTTGGATACATGCCTAGCCTCAAGGAAGCATCTCTACTTGAAATGATTTGGTGAGTAGGTTCCTGACTCGATTCTTTCCTTCGTCGATGTTTGTGAAGATGAGGAGTGAGATTGCTTGTTTCATTTAGAATCAAGGGGAATCTTTATACAAAGCATGAGAAAAATTCAAAGAATTGTTGAGAAAATGCCCTCATCATACTTTTGAAGTTTGGCAACAGGTGCAAATATTTTTATGATGGTTTGAATCATTCTACTATACTTATGGTTGATGCATCTGTAGGTGATTTTTCAAATACAAAAATTCCTGAAGAGGCTTAAGAATTGTTTGAAACAATGGCCACTGATAAATACTAAATGCCTAGTGGAAGAGCAGTAATTAAACAGGGAGTTATGGAGCTTGGCACTCTCGATGCTATTCTTGCGCTGAATAAAAGTCTTTCACAACATATGGCCAACCTCACCAAGCAAGTTGGGAATATGTAGGTGAATTCAATGAACCATCTAGTGTTAATTTGTGACTTCTGTGGAGGTCATCATGCTAATGGTAGATGCGAGGCAAGTAATTTAGGTGTTATTCTTCAAGAGCAAGTCAATTATATAGGTAATTCCTCAAGACCCCTAATAATCACATATTGTATACATTAATAAACCCTAATTTTTAGTCATTTATACTTTTCATGTACTTAATTGATTGGGCTTGATCATGTTTTGTAAGTTTGGGTTCAAATTGGGCTTAATTGATTTTTTTCCAGCATCATTAAGGTTTGACACTATTTCTATATTTTGGCCATATCTTGAGTTTTAGATGTCTAAAAATTATGTATTTTACCTTGTAAGAAAGATAAGAGAGAGCTCACAATTTTCATGAATAGCTCCAGGGCAAAATCGAACGTCTAGTGGAGCTAATTAGGCCTGGAAGTCAGAGCATGAGTTCAGTGACCCTTTGAGAATGTTTTGTCCATAACTTGAGTTGTAGACCTCCAAATGACATGAGATTTGGGCCCAATTACTCATAATGGACCTAGATTTGTAACTAATAGGATTTTAATAATGTGAGGCCAAAATAAGAGTTAGTTTATAGCTGTAGAAAGAAAAATCTGAGATTAGTTTTCATTCCACATTTTTCTCACCTTCTTTCTCTAGACCTAGATTTTTCTCTTTTCTTCTTCCTTCTTCCTTAAGCTCCTTCGTTGTGATGGCCATGGAGAGCTAAACTTCTGTAATCAATTCAGAGATCGTTGAAGAAATTGTGGTTTAAATTCTTGAGATCCTTGTTCTATTTTTGTATTTGAATTGTAATTGGATTCTTCTTCTTCTTCATCTTCTTCTTAATCTTGAATGCATGAATAATGATTCTGTTTATGTTTAATCTGATTGGATCTTAATTTAAGATTGAGAATTGTGATGAATTTAGGTTGATTGATCTGAATTAATCACGAAATTAAAGAGGTTAGGTTACTGATTTGTGTCTAGGTTAATTGAATTCAAAGATCAAATTAACATAGATCCTAACATGAATTGTGCGATTTCAAATTTGTGTGTCAATTATTAATTAAATTCTAGATGAGTGTCTAGTATGAATTTTGGATTTGATACAGAGATTTTGATTGAATCCAAATTAACCATTCAAATGCACTTCAAATGTTTGTTGAAAGATCTATGATAGAATTAACTCAATTTCGGATAGGTTTCTGAATTAATTGTTCTTTTAATTGAATTTCCCTAATTTTAATTCTATTATTTTTATATTTTGAGTTTTCAAATCCTTCACCCAATTTTGGCTTGATTTGATCAAATTGTATTTTCAATCCTTGAGAGACGATATGATATTGTTTCCTATACTACAAGACATAGACATAACTCGGTTATAATTTTGATTGAGTTTGATGCTCGTTAACCCCAAGATACTCCTTTTTCAAATACATATAATCTTGGGTGGAGGAATCATCCCAATTTCTCTTGGAGCAATTAAATGGTACCATTGAATCCTTAACCAGAGAAGAAGTCTCCTCTTGAGATTGCACTTGAGAAACTTTTTTTGCAGACCTCTGCTTTTGTGCAATAGACTTCCACTTTTATGGAGGAAACAAGGGAAAATTTTCTAAATCAAGTAGTAGTTATTTAAAGTCTAGAGAATCAAGTGGGTCAGATAACAAAATAACTCTTAGAGAGACCTTCAAGCACCTTACCAAGTGATACAATAGTTAATTCAACAGAGCAATGTATGGCAATGTCCTTGAGGAGTAGAAAAGTTATTAGTCACATTTTCCTCCAAGTCATGATCAAGAAAAAAATGCACCAGAAGAAGAGATCTTTAGTAAAACCAAATAGAAACATTCGAGAGGATGAAGAAAGTGTTACCAAGTGGCTTCAATACTCAAGAGGGAGTGAATTGAGTACTAAATTTTTTTTTTCACAATTCTTTCGCAAAAGCCTTGATTATCAATTTTCGTTGAATATGTTGTTTGTTAGAGGTGATTGGATAGAGAAGAGAGAGAGCTTTTAATTACAAGTGAATTAGTCAAGAGAGAAAAAATTCAAATAATTCAATAAAAAAGTGCACAAAGAAAAGAGTAAAGCTTAGAGAAAACAAACACACAGTTTTATCCTGGTTCAGCCACTAATTCACTTGTGGCTTACGTCCAGTCCTCAAGTAAACACCCGAGATTTTTCACTATAACTTCAAGCTTCAAACAAGACAACCTTTACAAACTTGAGCCTCTACTTTCAAAGGATACCTCACCTTTTACAATCCTTTGAGGGATACCTCACGCTCTTTATAAATTAAACAGGATGTAGATGAATTGAAACTCTCTCAAGAGTGGATAATACAAGTTGAAGCTTATGGGTATCAATGATTCACACTTTCAAAGCTCAAAAACAGAGTATGATTGAAGGAATAGTGAAAACACATTCAATGTTTAAGAATGATTTTCATATTATTTTTCTAACTTTTAATAAAAGCCCAACATCTTAAATTTATAGCCAAATGCAATTAAGAGCCGTTTGGAGTAGTTGGTAACATTAAATGCTCTTAATAGAGCCGTTGGACGTGTTTTCTGGTTGCCCAAATAACCAATTAGGAGATTGTCTTAATTGGTTAGGAGCCTCAAAAATTGGCTCTTGATTTATCAAATAAATAATTAGGGGAATGCCTTAATCGGTTAGGATCTTTAAAACTAGCTTCTGACTTATCAAATAACTGATAAGGGGAATGGCCTAATCGGTTAGGAGTTTTAAAAATTGGCTCTTGACTTACATAATAACTAATTAGGGGAATAGCCTAATCGGTTAGGCCCTTTAAGAATAAACATTGACACACTTCTGTTTTGGCAAATAACCTGTTATGTGAACAGTAATAACCTATTATTAGTTTGTCAAGAAAGCAAGATTTCCAAAAGGTTTTTCAATCAATGATTCCCAAAATATTTTCAAACTTTCTAAGACAATTTTACTCAAACTTAAACATCATTTTCATAAGTGTACATCATGATTTTGCAAACTTATTTAAGTTGAGTGAGAAAACCAATTAATGAGCTTAGTGTGAACCCTACAAATACCTTTACACAAGATCTAAGACTTATATTCTAAACTTGAAGCTCCTTGGGACTTGACCTTTGCATTTTCATTCCTTTCTTTATTTGTTATCATCAAAACCATTTCTTTAAACAATGCCAATCATATTCTCCCTCTTTTTGATGATGACAAACAATTATTGAGAAAAAAGTTAGTTCAAATAAATATTGGAATTCACAAAAGGTTTTAGAGACTTACTCCCTCTCTATTTTTCAAGAGGTGATTGAATCATAGATGCACAGCTCCCCCTTTATTTTGGAATCCCAAGACCATTGAAAATATACCTTATGCTATTTTATCTTTCTTTTCTCAAAACCAAAAACCTTCTCCCCTTTTTGTCATGATAAAAAAAATAGACAATATATATTTGGAGAAGGTGCTCATAACCATTGCTATGTAACAAATATCTAGTAATAACCCAGCAATAATGTAAGCATACTTTAATAGTCCATTCATTTCAATATGATCCAAGTCATACTAATCATAGTTAAGCATGTCATGATTCTAAGATAATGAACATCATATCCAAAAGATAACTTACTATGGTTAGATAAGCTTTAATCACAATAAAGAAGCTATAACTGAAATAAGTACTTCATGCCTAAGCCTCATGATCCTCAGATGCTAGATAACGACGCTCAAGCCTATCTAAGCAATCTTCCATAGCGCTCAAGCAATCATAGATAATTGTTTTGCTGTGTTCTTGATAAGTTTTAAGATCAGCAATGGGGGCTTCGATACTAACTTGTATGTTTACAATGGCTTCCGAGATACGACCATCAATGGTAGTAGGGGCCTCTTCCATAGGCACGTTAGCAGAGGTAGTGGGAATTCCTCCTTACTGTGCTGCTGCCTCACGTCCACGACCATCCCATTCACCATTCACTTTCTTCACTTGCATGCGATTTAGAGAAGCTACTGCAAACTTGTGGGGACCGATAGTGTGAATAACTCCATCGTCCTCTAAGTTGACCTTATATTGATCTAGAATTTTAGTAACCAACAAGGTGTAAGGAAGATCCATCATTACCTTTTCCTTAGCTTTTATCATGTAATGCATGATGTAATGAGGTCAATTGATTTTCATGCATCTTTCAAGTGCCCATAACAGGAAAATGTCTTCTTCTTCAACCAAGGCATAGTTGCTCACCCTTGGTACCAAGATATGTGTGACTACAAAGTGAAGAAGATGATCCTGTAGATTCAGAAGGCCAGTAGTAAAAGAACCTTTTGGCACTTGAATGCTCGGTTGAAGCATGCTTGCTACAGCTTAGTTTTGATCAAATCCTTCCCATGAGCTTTGACTTTCCACAGTAAGTTTGTCTGCAGAATAAGTAAGACAAAACAGGGGATTCCACTGACTCGGTGACATAATGATTTTATGCCTCTTATATTCAGAAATCAAATTTCCACCAACAATGTTTAAATTGCAAAAATAAACTTTTGTAGGTTCAAGATAGAAATACTCGGGGTTGGTGGTGATAAGAGTTTTCAACCCATGGAATTCTAAGAGCTCTATGAGGGATGTGAATCCTTCTTTGATGAAGAAGTCCCAATCCATATATTTGGGCTGAATGAGGCTTCGCACATGAAAATGCAGTGTGTATGACTTCATTTGATTTTTGTGAGAGAAGTCCCTTCCAATGTTGAGGCTGATGGAGAAGTCTTGGTCAGTGAGTGAAATGGGTGTTGGCAGGGGTACATTAGGATTTTTGGAGCGAGAATGCTTGGGGTGAGATGAACTGCTTGCCATTATTGAAAATGGAGGCTAGGGCTTGATTTAGGAGAGAGAAAAAGTGAGGGAAGGTGAAATTTTGGAAGAAAATAGAAGTTTTGATCAGTGGAAAATGATGGAAAATAAGTTTTAGTAGTGAATTTTGGTTGAATTTAGAGTGGAAGAGGTGTTTGAGTGAGTGAGTATGAGTGGGTGCTTAAAAGAAGAAAAGGAAGAATATGGCAATGGAGAAGGGGAGGCACACGTGAATGAAGGGGGGTCCTCGGTAGGCATTTTGTGAAGGCCAATAATCGGTTAGAGGAGTTGCGTAACCGGTTATGTGTGTTAAAACTGTGGCCTCTATTTTCATCAAATAACCGGTTAAAGAATGGCTCTAATCGGTTATTATTTTGTTCCAGAGAGTACCAGGATACTCTAATTCCCCAATAATCGATTAGTGAAGCCTCATAATTAGTTATTTTGCTTGGCAGAGAGCACTTCACCTTGACAAATTAATTCCAAAAACCCAAATAACAGATATTTTCTTCTTCTAACTGATTATTACACTTCCAAAACCAAAAATTCTTCAAGAAATCAGTCATCAAAACACCAATTTGTGTCATCTTAACTTGGTTTCATTTTCATCAACACTAACTATTATAAAATCATCCCAAACACAGAATTTTCTTCTTTAAGAGAACCAAAAAATAATTTTCTTCATCAGGAACATGATTAAAGGAAGTTGGGGGACTTAAGCATGGATCAAACACCTGCAAAACAAACTTAGGGGAAACTCCAATGCTTAAGTTAGCATTGGATTCAAAAGTAATTAAAAAAATAACTATACAATGAGCCCAAATATGCAGCAAGATAGCATATTATGTAGCAACATGGCAAGTTTTGCACCAAAATCGTACAATAGTAAAATGACAAATTTTATGCAGCACAAAGACAGAGTATGCCGCAAACTAGTTTGAGCAGCAAGAGTTACATGCATGATTAATCTAATATGCCAAGTTCTTTTCTTATAGAAAAGAATGTTTTTTTTATTTAAAGGTTTAATGAAGATATCAGCTAGTTATTTAATGGTTTCAACAAACTCAAGCATGCAATCACCTTTTTGAATATGATCCCTTATAAAATAATGTCTAATTTCAATATGTTTAGTTCTTGAGTGCAAAATGAGATTTTTAGATAAATTGATTGCACTAGTGTTATCACACCTTATAGGGATGTGATCAAGCTCAAGACCACAGTCTAGAAGTTATTGTTTCATCTAAAGGATTTGAGCACAACAACTCCTAGCTGCAACATATTTAGCTTTAGCTGTAGACAATACTACACTATTTAGTTTCTTGTTATGCCAAGAAACTAGTGATCGTCCAAGCAAGTGACATGTCCTACTAGTACTTTTCCTATCCACTTTATATCTAGCAAAATCAGGATCGGAATAACCAATTAGGCTACATGAGGCACCCTTAGGGTACCATAAACCCATTTATGAAGTGCCTATTATATATTTCATAATTCGTTTTACAGTATATAAGTATGATTCTTTAGGATTAGCTTGATATCTAGTACACATGCACACATAAAATATAATATTAGGCCTACTTGCTGTAAGATAAAGGAGTGAGCTAATCATACCTCTATATTTTGTGATTTCTATAGATTTACCTTTTTCATCCTTGTCCAAATAACAAGATGTGCCCGTTGGTGTAGCTATATGCTTGGTATTGCCTATTCCAAACTTTTTGAGCAGCTCCTTGTAATACTTGGATTGACTTATGAAAATCTTATCCCTTGTTTGCTTGATTTGGAGACCAAGGAAGAAGTTGAGTTCACCCATCATTGACATCTCAAATTCATTTTGCATAATATTGGTAAATTCCTTACAAAGACAGTTATTAGTAGCACCAAATATTATATCACTAACATATATTTAAACAAGAAGAATGTCATGATTTTAATGCTTTATGAAAAGAGTATTGTCAACCTTTCCTCTAGAAAAGCCCTTTTCTAAAAGGAACTTATTTCGTACCAAGCTCTAGGAGTTTGTTTTAAGTCATACAACGCCTTTTTCAATTTAAAGACATGGTTGTGCAGTTCAAAGTTTTCAAAACTAGGAGATTGTTTCACATACACCTCTTCTTGTATGAAACAATTGAAGAAGACACTTTTAACATCCATTTGAAAAAGTTTAAAATCCATGATGCATGCATATGCAAGTAGTATTCTTATGGCTTCTAATCTAGTTATAAGAGCATATATATTTCTTCATAATCTATTCCTTCTTGTTGATTATAGCCTTTTACAACCAACCTAACTTTATTTCTTATTATTAAGCCCGTTTCATTAAGTTTGTTCCTAAAGACTTATTTGATGTCAATTATGGGATGATTATTAGGCCTTGGATCTAATTCCCAAACTTGATTTCTCTTAAATTAGTTTAGTTCATCTTGCATGATCAAGATCCAATGTTCATCATTAATAGCCTTGTTTATGTCTTTAGGTTCAACTTGAGAGACAAAAGTCATATGGTTACATGCATTTCTAAGAGAGTTTCAAGTGATTACCCCTTTTGAGACATCACCTATCACTTTGTCAAGAGGATGATATCTTGATGTCCTTCATTCCTTGGGAAGGTCCGTGATTTGTGAATCCTCTTGCCTTGGGTGATTAAGTGAGCTTTCTTCTTGCTTCTTAATTTCCTTTTCTTGATTCTCCAAGTGAGTATTTGCCAAACTTTCTGTAACATCATCAACCAAATCCTTTCTTGAACCATTTGGGTTAGTTTCATTAAATGCAACATGAATTAATTCATCAATTGTCATTGTTCTCTTATTATAAACTCTGAAGGATTTACTACTAAGAGAATAACTAAGAAATATTCCATCATTGGATTTAGCATCAAAGTCGCCTAGGTTATCTTTTTCATTATTTAAAATAAAACATTTGCAACCAAAGACATAAAAGTGGGAAATGTTTGGTTTTCTTCCTTTGTATAGTTTATAGGGGGTTTTCTTTAAAATTAGCCTTATTAAAACTCTTTATAATATAACAAGCGATACTTACAGCATCTACCCAAAAATACTTAGGAATGTTTGTTTCATTGAGCATAGTTCTTGTTAATTCCTCTAAAGATCTATTTTTCCTTTCAACCACTCTATTTTGTTGTAGAGTTCTTAGAGCAGAAAAATTATGCTCAATGTCATTTTTATTGCAAAACATTTCAAATTCTTGATTTTCAAATTCCCCACCATGATCACTTCTTATGAATACAATGCTACAATTTTTCTCATTTTGGATAACCTTTGCTAGTTTTCTAAATGCATGAAAGGTATCATTCTTATGAGTAAGGAATATAGTCCATGTATATCTAGAGTAATCATCCACAATCACAAAAGTATAGTAATTACCCCCAAAGCTCATAGTTCTTGATGGTCCAAAAACATCAATATGCAAAAGTTATAAGGGTCTAGTAGTGGAAACAACATTTTTAGCTTTGAAAGAGATCTTTACTTGTTTACCCTTTTGACATGCATCATAAAGTCTATTTTTCTCAAAATTGAGCTTTGGTTAACCAATTACTAAATCTTTAGAAACAAGTTTGTTTAGGTGATCTATATGAATGTGAGCAATTCTCCTATGCCATAGCCATGAATCACTCTCTTTACTCATAAGACATTTTACATTTTGAGAGGTAATATCAACAAGATTAATCATATATATGTTATCAATTCTATGACCAACAAATTTAACTTGCTTATCATTTTTAACTTCAATTATGTAACAATTTGAGTAAAAAATAATTCTATTTCCTTTATCTCACAATTGACTTATGCTAAGCAAGTTATATTCGAGTCATTCTACATACAAGACATCTTCAATTGAAGTAGAGGGATTCTTACCAACTTTTCCAACTCCAAGGATCCTTCCTTTGTTGTTGTCCCCATATGTGACATAACCATTCTTCTTTGGTGCAAGAAAGGAGAATTTGGAGCTGTCACCTGTCATGTGCTTGGAGCAACCACTATCAAGATACTAACTTGAGTTCTTGGTCTTCAAGTACACCTACAACACACATTAAAGTTTTAACCTTTGGTATCCAAATTTTCTTGGGTTCTTGTGTGTTAGATTTAGGCAAGGTGTCGTTAGGAACCCAAACCCTCTTAGTTCCAACCTTGGTGTTAATGTTCTTTCTTACATTACATGTTGATGCACTATGCCCTTTTCTATCACAATGAAAGCATTTGATAAAGGGGCTACTTAATGTACTTGAGGAAGCAAAGAAATTCTTATAAGACTTTTGATGGTTATTTGGATTATATCCCAAACTAACTTTTTAAAAAACACATTTTTGCTTCCCTAGTAACACATTTAAATTGTCTTTTCTAAAGTTAAATTTTGTAAGAGTATTTTTCAAATCCTTAACCTCTTTTTCAAATGATTTACATGATGATCAAGGTAATTGAATGGATGCATTATCAAATGAAGAGCAAGTCATGCATAATAAGTTAGCATCAATAAGTCCTAAGGTCTCATTTTTAATTTTAAGTTCATTAATCTCTTTGTTTAACATGGCAACTTTGTTTATCAATAAAGATATTATTTTGTTAGAGGATAAAACTATTTTTGTGAGCCTCATGGATTCATCATACAATTCTTGAAAAATATCTTGTAATTCACTATAGGAAGGTGAAGAATCTAGGTTTGAAGATGTTACCTCAGTGTCGCTTTCTTTTTCTTCTTCACCTCTAGCCATGAGACATAGATGGGCTTCTTCATTTTCTGAACTATCGGAGAAGTCCATGTTATTTTCATCCCATGCTATGCAGGCTCTCCTTCCTTTCTTTTCTTTTAGGGGTTTCTTCTTAACTTCTCTGATTTCTTAAGATATATGAGACATTCCATCTTCATATGCCCTGGTTTACCACATTCATAACATGTTAGAGTTGATGAGGTTTCTTCCCCTTTGTGATACGTCTTCTTGGGAGGAAAATATGCTCTTCTTTAGAATTCTTTCTTCTTTAAGAATCTTCCAAATTTCCTCACAAGGAGACTAAGGTTATCCTCATTTAGCTCCAGATTTTCTATACCATCTCCATCATGTTCATCATTATCTTTAATAATCATATTGTATTTCACAAACATTATTCTCAAACATAGCATAAGCATGAGCATATTGCATGCATATCTATTTGCAATTCTTTGACAATTATATGGGCGATTGTCTTATCTTTGAATGGGGTTAGTTAAGGGTTGTGGATTGGCTTAGTGAAATGTGAACATAGTAGTGAAATGTGAATATTCTAGTGGAATAGAGTAGAACTTTTTCTACTTGCTGCAAATCCTAATCCAAAGCTAGTAGGTTTATTCATAGTAAATGGTTATTTATGTAGTACTTACGACATGTTTGTGAATATGGGTTTGAGTGCATTCCCCTTCTTCTTCTTATTATACTCCTCATTTTGATTGAGCCTATTTTGCTCCAATTCATGCTCTTGGAGCTTCTCGAATAAGGCGGCCAATGTCATTGTTGATAAGTTCCTTAACTCCATAATAATCGTCACCTTGGGTTGCCAATTCTTACTCAAACATCTCATGACTTTGTTAATAAGATCCTCATTAGAAAAAGTCTTTCCCATTGAAGCAAGATGATTTATAATGTGTGTAAATCTTTTTTGTATTTCTTGAATGTTTTCTTCGTAGTTTATTCTAAACAATTCATATTCATGAGTGAGAGTATTTATTCTTGATCTTTTTACTTCACTTGTGCCCTCAAGAGTTACTTGTAGGGTATCCCATATTTCTTAGGCGATCTTATAATTTGACACCCTAAAGAATTCATCATACCCCAATGATGTGGTAATGATGTTCTTGGCTCTTAAATTATATTGAACCTTCTTTTTGGTCTTCATCAGTCCTTTCACTTCTAGGTGTATTAGTTCTTACACCATCAACTATACGTGTGCGAACAAAGACGCCATTTTCAATAGCATCCCACACATCAATATCAATAGCTTCAATAAAAAATTTCATCATTTCTTTCCAATAGGCATAACCATCACCACTGAAATAGGGACGTTTATTTATAGAAGAACCTTCGTTAGAAAAATCATTTGAAGCTATCACTTCTCTTGAAGCTGTTAAGCTCTTTACATAAGAGTCTAGCTTTGATACCACTTGTTACCAAGTGACCTCAATACTCAAGAGGGGGTGAATTGAGTACTAAAAAATATTTTGCAATTCTTTCACAAAAGCCTTGATTATCAATTTTCGTTGAAGCTATTATTTGTTAGAGGTGATTAGATAGAGAAGAGAGAGAGCTTTCAATTACAAGTGAATCGGTCAAAATAGATAAAATTCAAATAATTCAATAAAAAAGTGCACAAAGAAAATAGTAGAGTTTAGAGAAAACAAACACAAAGCTCTATCCTGGTTCAGCCACCAATCCACTTGTGGCTTACATCCAGTCCTCAAGTAAACACCCAAGATTTCCACTATAACTTCAAGCTTCAAACAGGACAACCTTTACAAACTTGAGCACTCAAAACCTTAGGATCTCTCACCCTTTATGCTTGAGCCTCTACTTTCAAAGGATACCTCACCTTTTACAATCCTTTGAGGGATATCTCACCTTCTTTATAGATTAAACAGGATGTAGATGAATTGAAACTTTATCAAGAGTGGATAATACAAGTTGAAGCTTATGGGTATCAATGATTCACACTTTCAAAGCTCAAAAATAGAGTATGATTAAAGGGATAGTGAAAACATGTATTCAATGCTTAAGAATGATTTTCAGATTATTTTTCTAAGTTTTCATAAAAGCCTAACAAGTTAAATTTATAGCCAAATGCAATTAAGAGCCGTTGGGGGTAGTTGGTAACATTAAATGCTCTTAATAAAGTCATTGGACGTGTTTTCTAGTTGCCCAAATAACTAGTTAGGAGATTGTCCTAATCGGTTAGGAGCCTTAAAAATTGGCTCTTGATTTATCAAATAATCAATTAGAAGAATACCCTAATCAGTTAAGAGCTTTAAAATTGGCTCCTGACTTATCAAATAACCGATTATGGGAATGGCCTAATCGGTTAGGAGATTTAGAAATTGGCTTTGACGAACTTCTATTTTGGTAAATAACCTGTTATATGAACAACAATAATCTGTTATTGGTTTATCAAGAAAGTAAGATTTCCAAAGGGTTTTTCCATCAAAGATGCCCAAAAACTTTTCAAACTTTCTAAAACCATGTTGCTTAAACTTAAACACCATTTTCACAAGTGTACATCATGATTTTACAAACTTATTTAAGTTGAGTGAGAAAATTAATTAATGAGTTTAGTGTGAACTCTACAAATACCTTTACACAAGATCTAAGACTTATATTCTAAACTTGAAGCTCCTTGGGACTTGACTTTTGCATTTTCATTCTTTTCTTTGTTTGTTATCATCAAAATCATTGCTTTAGACAATGCCAATCTCAGAAAGAAGAAGGATATGGATTGGGATAAACCTCAAGAGATACCTCCCTATGTTAAAATCTCTTTTCCTCAGAGGTTGAAGACTCAAAAGACTCAAGAGACTCAGGAGATGCAATTCTTAAAGTTTCTTAATGTTTTTAAGAAGCTGCAGATCAACATTCATTTTGTGAAAGTACTCAAACAAATGCCCTTTTATGCCAAATTCATGAAGGACCTGCTATCTAAAAAGAGGAAGATAAAAAAAATGAAATAGTGATGCTAAATGAGGAATGTAGTGCCATAATTCAGAGGAAATTGCCACCCAAGTTAAAAGATCCAGGTAGTTGCACCATTCCTTACATTATTGGAAAGCTAAATATTAGTAAAGCCTTATGTGATTTAGGAGCTAGCATAAATCTGATGCCAAAATCTATGATGAATAAACTAGAAATTGGAAAAGTGAAGCCTACAATGATGTCTCTTCAATTAGCTGATTGATCTATCAAACGTCCATATGGTATAGTTGAAGATGTGCTAGTAAAGGTGGATAAGTTCATTTTTCTAGTAGATTTTATGATTTTAGATATAGATGAGGATGCTAACATTCCACTTATTCTTGGAAGATGGTTCTTAGCTACTTCAGGAGCATTAATTGATATACCAAGAGGTGAACTCATTTTGAGGGTAGATGGAGATCAAGTGACCATCAATGTTTTCGATAAATTTGCACAGACATCAGATCTCTATGCCCCCATCAAATGCATTCAAAGTAAGCCTTAACAGGATTTGGTTAGTAAAAGCCTTTCATCATCAATTAATGTTGATTCTCCCACTTCTAAGATGATCGATGAAGAAGAGAAAAGTCCTTCTATCTCCACGATTGTTGGAATAGAAAAAGATCCTTATGTTTCCCTTTATTCATTGTAGATTGGTCCATTAACTAATTGAAAGCTAATCCTTCATCCATTAATCAATTGACCACCATGGCCTAGTGGAATTTCTCATACCAAGATGAATTCAGGACAACCCAACTCAGGACAAGTTCAAAACACCTTTGGAGGTACTTCTAAGGCCTTTAACCGAGGATGGAGGCACAATTCTAAAAAAAAGAAAATCATCATCTTACTTTTGTTTCTTGAAGCCACCTTGATTAATTGATAAGACAATGTTAAGCTAATGATGTTAAATAAACACTTGTTGGGAGGCAACCCAAATTTTCTTTCTTTTTCTTTACTCTTTTATCTTTTCGGTTAGTATTTGTTTTCGCTATTATTTTGTTATTTCTTATTTTATTAACAAACATTTTTCTATTTTTGTTTTGAAGTTTGCTAATGTTGAGTCGGTTTAGGTTCCTCCCTAAGTTCGGAGCCTTTGTAGGGGGATGTATATAACTGTCGGCCGCCAAAATATTTTTTTCTTCTCTTTCCTTTAGCCTTTGATTTCCACATTTATTTATTTGTTCTAATTGATTTTATTTTGTCATCATCACCCTATTGTGTTTTGAGTCATTTTTGAAACTGTGCATACCGGTTTATTCAATTGAATATTTGATGATTGCATAAACTGTGAATTGATCTCTTTTCTTGAGAAATCATATGAGAATTTGAGAGTTATGTTTATGCCTATTTTTTCAATTATGTATGAATGTATTTCCCATCTTTATGTTTAGTAGACCATGAGATATAGTTGCATATCAAGCTTAGAGAAAGTTTATAGGAATGCATGTGTGTGGATTACTTATATTTAGAAGTTGTTAGATTATCTCTTGAGGCGAAATCTTAGACAATGCATGAGTAAGGAAATGATAAGGACCTTCTTTGGACTATTAGAGTTTTTCAAGCCAACTTTAAAAATATTATATCCTTAAGTCCTCTTTTGCAGCGTTATTTTTGTTTGGCCTTTTATTTCTTTTCTTTACCCATATTTTCCTTTCCCGTACCCATAAACGAGAAGAAAAAAATAGATTCCTCTCTTACACACCCTTTGTTGAGTGCTTATCTTGTATTATTTTATTATCTAAGCTTTAGTTATTTTTGTGCATGAAGTATTGATAACTCCGTAGAATGCAATTATTTGTGCCCTATTTCTGTGCTAAAATGAATGCTAAGTCCTTGTTTAAATACATATTTGGAGGGTTTTGTGCTTATATTTGTCATATTTTGATTCTAAGCATTTCTGATGTATTATTGTACAAAACTGTGCTTAAATGCTTATTAATTAAGTAGATTTATATATGATACTGATTTGGTATTTTCTTTATGTTAGGAAGGGCTCCAAACAAGGTCAAATATGGAGCAATTGAGTTTAAAGAGGAAGAGGAAGCCAAATTGGCAATTCAGTGGTCAACGCTCAGAAGTTTTCAGCCAGGCCATACTTGGACCCGAGGCAAGAGCTTGCGCCGCGGCGTTGAGAGGTTTTCAGCCAGGCCATACTTGGACCTGAGGCAAGAGCACCGCGACCCAGATGAAGTGGGTGCCGCGACGTAGATTAGACCGACCTATTGGGCGCCACGACGTGCGTATGTGGGCGCCGCGACGCTGAGGCGGCCAGCTGAGCCTATAAATACATTTTATGCATTTTTTCTCTAGAGCTGGCCATTTTGGCCATTTCTATTTTCTATTTTAGGTATTTCCTTTATAGTTTTGTAGTTTAGGTTAGTTTTAGGTTAGATAGTTTGGCTAGATCTTCATTGCTGGTGAATTGGAGGCAAGGATCAAAGGATTAAAGGAGGATTCAAGCTTCAGAGATAAATCAATGAGCTTCTTTCTCTCTTTCATCTCTTTTCCTGACCTAGTAGAATTTCTCATACCAAGATTCCTTTTCTCTTCCTTATCGTGTATAGACAATGTCGAGCTATGTTTTAGGAATATTTTGGATCCTTTTATTTATATTAATGATGTGTTCTTCTCTGAGTTTGTGTGGATGTTTGATTATGGTTCAATCATTATCTGTGTTTAATGCTTGTGGTTGGCTGATCACTGATTGCATGATCCTAATATGAGCAAATGAACTAGACATAGGAATTTATGAATATGGATATGGTATGGTTGATGCATGTTCGGTGAGTTCAATTGGCTTGGATGAGTTGATTCATTAATAGGATAGAAATATACTTATTAGTCATGTATAGTGTGTGATTGAGAATAGATCGTTCATGGATAGAGTTTACATTAGCTCTCAAGGAAACTTAGTGAGTTGGGCAATTGAAACCAGGGTTGATTGACCTAGACATAGGCTTTTGACTACATCAGATTCTCAAGCTAACCTAATTAATGCATTTGTGTTTATGAGGGGGATTGCATGTTGTTGATAGATGTAGGGGGTGAAGGAGGATTTCCTGACACCTAACTACTTTTATGTTTATTGCTTTTGTAGATTAGGTTTAGTTTCGTTTATTGCTTTTCTTATTTTTATGTCCTTGACTAGAATGGATTAAGCTATTGGTTGGTACTTAGCTTTATAATCGAATATCCTCGTGGAAATGAACTTTTACTCTGTATCTGTATTACTTGAGCGATCCGTGCACTTGCGGTAGCAACTAAGTATTTAAGGAGTTATAAAAAAAAGTCTACCCAATGTGTTACAAAGAAATAAGTTTGGGGGTAGAGGTTACAAAAAAAAAAAGAAAAAAATTTTAAAAAGAAAGAAATAAAGTGTTTATTCTTATGCTCTATTTTGCATTTGTTCTACATTTTGTGGCTTAAATTTTGAAATTTACATGATTTTGTATATTAACTTTTGTTTTATTTATCCTACATTTTCTTTCTTAACCTTTATCCTTGACCTTACATTAAAAGCTTTAAAAGACCCTTTTGATCCTTGGTTATGTGTTATTTACATTAGTGGAGAGAGAGATAAAAAACAACCCTATGGATGCAGGTCTAATGTATGCATTTGCATTTTTATAAACTTATCTGGGCTTGTACTTTATTAGTAGGAATTAGTCTTACATTCATGCCTATGGGAAGTCATTTATACTTGAGAGTTGCATGTGGGAGTCGATGTAAAAATTGGATTATAAATGTGTCACACTTTGAAATGAGATTGTGAAGTAGTTTCTGAGAATATGAATGATTTTCAATAACCGATATTGTCATTTTTGAGTCTGCATGTTTTGAGTTTTAGTTGCTTTCTTTTCTTTTCTTGTTTTTAATTCTTCTTTTTCTTTATTGCTTGAGGACAAGCAATATTTAAGTTTGGGGGTATCTGATGAGTGTAAAATACATTCATCTTTTGGGTTTATTTATTAGGATTTTTAATTCATTTTTATTTAGTTTTTGTTTATTTTTAATTTATAATTATCTCTTCATCTAGTCATATTTGAATTTTCAGGATAAATCATCAAATTTTGTGCAAAAATAAAAATTTCCTAAATATAAATATTTGAAGGATTTTTATCCTATTCTTAGGTGCTAATTGGATACAAAATATTAGATTGAAGATTGGATAAGGATTCTCAAAGAGATTTAATTTGTATCAAAATTTGAATTCTCATACTATCCTGACCATTTCTCATTAATTGAGCCATATCTTGGGTTATAGAGATCATATTGATGCACCATTTATGGAATTCAAAAGCTAACAGAAAGTATTACAACTTCTTTGTTGAGATCGAGGACAAATTCAGTCATCTGAAGGGTGATAAAAATCGTGCAAGTTAGATATAAAAAGTTGTCAGCTTTTCTATAAAAGGGAAAATAGCAAAGGAGCTCACTTTTGCACAAAATTTCAGTAGCCATCAATGAGCAAAGTGGAGGCACAAACCCTAACTTGGTGTGGGCGCAATTAGGCTTGAAAATTAGGGATTTTCTTTAACCTATCTGATGCGGGATTAAAAGTTGCAAACCCAAGTGCAGGTTATCTCAAGTAATAAATTCTCAGTGAGTCCGAGGTCGAACCACAGAGACTTGATGAAGAAAAATTAATTAAAGTAAAGTAAATATTTTGTTACAACAATAAAGATGATAAATAAAATTGTTCATAAGTAAAAAAGAATTGCTTGGGTTAGGAGATCCACTCTTGGTAAATAAATTAAGGATAAGATTAATTCTTTTATAACTCAATTAGAATCCACACATAACGGAAGTTCCAATCGAAAAATACAACGTTCAAAGTTCATTAAAAATTATATACGTAATTATATTATGATTCCTTTAATCATCTATTAACACCACCACTCATAAATAGGATCAAGCATTCATTGTGTCAAAATCTTGTCTACAACAAATCAAGATCTCCACTTTATAAGGAGAGTTTCTAGCACCACCACTTGTAAATGAGTTAAAGCATTCATTGTGTCAATCTCTTGTCTACAACAAATCAAGAACTCCACTTTACAAGGAGGGTTTTTAAATTAATTGGAAACAAAATATAATACGTAAAATGACCACTTGAAAATATATCATTTAAACACAAGAGATAAATTAATCTAACCTTATTTCATTACCAAGAGCTTCACTCTTTCACCTAAGTAAAATGAAACTTAGTTACTCATAGATAAGAAGAAAGAAAGAGAGAAGAAGAAGAAGAAGAACATGACTTCAATTTAGAACAAAGGAAAATTACTACAAGAAAACCTAGTAACAAACTAATATCATTTTGGTACCTAACACCTAACACCCTCAATGATCTGCCAAGGCCTCCTTTTATAGAGGATTAGAGATACAAAATGATAAGGGGGCTGAGTCATTAGTGAGTGGATGAGTGGAAAATGAGTGAAAAATGCCAAATGACTTTTGGTGAGTGAAAAATTATGGAGATTCCTTGTCTCCAAAATCATTTAGCTCTGAAGTCATTGAATGCGTCAGAATGAGTAAATACGATCTTCATAAAAGTTGTAGGCATAGATCTTAGCTTTCAAATGGCTTTAGTTTGAGTCTAATATCATTTCTATAACTCCAGATACGTTCAAATTACTGCACACTGCTCAGGCCCAGTCACAACTCCTCTATTCTAACTTGCAAGCCCAATATCACCCATTAAGCCTCAGATTCTGGAAAAGTGTTCAATATAAAAGTTAAAAATATAGGTCTCAACTATTCAACATCAAAACGTATGATTGGGCCGTTGAGGTCTTCATGAAAGTTATAGAGCTCTCTCTTATATTTAAAATGCCACTAGATTCACCTTAATTGGCCATCTACATCCCAAGATATAGCCCGAATACAGAAACAATGTAAGACGTAACTTATACTAAAATATTCAATTAAGTCCAATTTGAGTCCAAACTTACAAAAAATAATCAAACTCAATCAATTAAGTACATGGAGAGTATAAATGACTAAAAATGAGGGTTTATTAATGTATAAAACATGTGATCATCAAATTCCTCCACACTTAACTTTTTGCACTCTTGAGCAAAACACACAAGACCAAAACAGACTCAAAAGCTAACACTCTATAAGACTCAATTTCTAATATTTAAGAATGAAGAACAACCAATCATTCAAGTAATCAAAACATTCATGAGGTAACATATCTTCATATCTCAGATCAACAAGCAAGGATATTTCAATTGAAAAGCATGAGTCAAGAATGATAGATCTTCACAAGATTCAACTCTCAATCCCTCAAGTGTTTAAAATGTAGGTATTTCTCTCAATTCAACCCATGAGAAATTGCACTACCATAAGCTTGCTTATCTTCTACTTCTCCACTACTCAAAATAAATACATACACAAATCATGAGGACTTTATTTAAGGTTGTAATGGGGTCAAGGTAAAGGAGGAGGTAATATGGATATGACAAGTTAAATACCAGAGAATAAAAGAGCATGAGAGCTGAGTTCAATTAACAAGCATGAAAGTTCATCCTAACTCCACCTAACACAAATTCCCTTTACATTATCTTTTCCTTTCCTTTATTACATTGTTGACCCTTTTTTCTTTTTTTTATAATTTTTTTTTTACAAAAAGAACATCATATATACATTTTTTTTTACCATTCTGCACACACACCCACACACTTGTTCAAGAACTCATCCAATGACAGAAGCTAATGTTCTCTTATTCCCTAAGGTCGGGTAAGAACATTGTTTTTCATTTAAGGCACAGAATGAGTTTGAAATAAAAATGATCAAATAGGCTCAAAGGGGTTAAACAAAGGAGAATATGCAAGGTTGGCTATTTGGTTAAAGTAGCTATTTCAAGAAAAATGCCTCAATCATATTTATGTATGCATATGAAAATGTAGTCTCAAAAAGAATCAAAGCAAGTTCTATAGTAACAATTCCATGAATGAAAATCACACAAGAAAGAAGAGAATGGTACAAATGTTCAATCCATTCATCAATAGGCACAAAATCTCACAAGGCATATTTCTATCATTTTCAGTCCATCAATTCAACATCCATAACCAAGCATGTAACTTTTAAGAAAGAAGACAATTAACTCAATCATGCAAATTTCCCTAAATTTGAATTTCTACTTCTACACAAACTAGTTGTCTACCCAATTACTCTTTACTCTGTCATCAATTTTGATGCGTCTCAAGAGTAATTAATTTACTCTTTACTCTGCCATCCCTAATTACTTTTGTTGTTAATAAATTGATGACAAACACAACAAACATATTAACAAACACACTCCTATATATTTTTCTTTTTGGATTTTTTTAGTTTTTTTTTCATCCTTCCTAATATAAACACAATAAACATATTAACAAACACACTTTTTAATTCTTTTTTTTTGTTTTTTTTGTTTTTTTTTTTGTTTTTTTTTCACAACCATCCTTCCCCCCAACCAGATCACAACATTGTCCTCAATGTCAAAACATAGATAGGTAAAGGATAGAATAACTTACCTGTTGCTGCAATTACTGAAAAGAAAAAGCTCATACAAATTAAAACAGAAACAAAGTACGATAAATAAAACTAAAGATAAAGGAAAGTTATAGATGAAGTGCCAGATCACACTCTTGTTCCTTGCTACCTCCCTTGTTATTGCCTCTCTTGCTGCTGCCTCCTGACCAATCTATCTGAGCTGTTATTGGATCAGGTTCATAAACAAAAGCTTCTGATTTATCAATTAACTCATCAACAGTGGAAGCAGAGATAAGGAGTCGTCTTGCAGAAGGTGTGACAAATTTCTATTCCACAGCATGGTCAACAAAAGATAACAAATTATCAAAGAAATTATTAACATTCAACAAACCTATGGGTTTATGGTGGATGTTTAGTTGGGCCCAAGAGACAATTTGAAAGACTTATTCTAAAGTACCAAAACCACCAGGTAAGGCTATGAATGCATCGGAGTTTTCAAGTATTGCCTTCATTCGTTCATGCATAGATAATACTTGAATTTCCAGTCCAATTGTCTTTCTAATGATGTTTCTTCGAGTTAAAGGTTCAGGAATGACACCTAAAATTTGACCACCTCTTACAAATGCAGAAAGTGATACAGCCCCCATTAACCCAATGCTACCTCCCCCATATACTACACGAATGTTCCTCGCAGCAAGTGTTCTACCAACAGTGCTTGTTGCGTTTACAAACTCTAAACCCTTCCTATAACTTGTCCCACAAAATACACAAATACTGGCAAATCTACGAACAGAAGAAGAAGCTCCCTCCATTTCTACACTCACACTCTCTTTGAATGATTATGAGTTACAGGAAAGTGAAGAAAATTGAGTGTTTAAATAGGGAAGAGAATAGAAAAAGTAATAATAGCTCCTATATGGGTAGGTTGGCTGTTGTCAGAAAAGTTTGAATTTAAGAAACTTTTCTTTTTATTATTTTACCCTTTAATCTTTTTTTATTTTTTTTATTTTTTATTTTTTATTTTTAGACTTCAAGAAAACCATCAGCGTAAAGAAGTCTAGAAACCCCTAAAGGATCCCGTCCAAAGGATCTTCTGTCCAAAATCAAAATACAATAAAATCATATAAAGATAAAATAATAATAACAAATGATTCATACCTTTATGTACAGGTTTCATGGCGTATCTTTATACTACGCGTCATGAGTGTAGTAATACCAAGATGGCTCAGCCAATCTGGGCATTCTTCTCCCTCCCGCTTGTGGGATATCCCAGTCTATGCATCGTCCCTCTAATTAAAGAGAGAAAATCTGAATACGATGACTGTAACATCCCGAAAATTATTTATTTCATTATAAATGATCGTTTTATAATATTTACGATTTTCAAAAATTTTTGTGGATTTTTCTGAGAACGTTGAATATTTTAATATATTCCTCGTTTTGCATGTGCACTGAGCGGAGCTGGGGAAAACGAAATATTTTCCCTGAGGCTGGTAAACTTTGGATTATGGAAACATCGACGAGGGATCTTACTAAACCCGAGGCTGGACACAGTTTATGAGGTTTATATTTTACAAGATTTTATCTAATAAATAAAATTACTGTATCATAAAATCATCTGATGAATAATAAAATATTATTTTCATCGACTGTAACTTTTATTCACTGGAAAAATAATTCTAATAGTGTAATTAATCATCTGTCAGATGTATTTAACTAAGGAGATAAGCTTACTATGCACTTTATCGAGAAGCGCGTGAAGCTTCTCAAGGAAGCTTCAAGGAAACTTCTAGGAAGCTTCCTCCAGCCACTAATCACTCACTCTCCTCCCTTTTTGGTGCTGCACGGTTGGCTAAGAGGGATATTACATTTTCATTCTCCCATTTTCTCTCATTCACGCTGGTCACTCTCCCCCTCATATGCAGCTCTCTTCTTCTCCCTCTCTTTCTCTCTTCTCCATACGGCTACACACCCATAAACACCATTGTTGATTTTCAAGCTTCCCTTGCTCAAGCAAAACTTAGACCATTATTTCCTCTCTCTATCTTTGACCTTTCCTCTTTATGGAACTTACCTTGGTTCCTCCCAGTTTCGTGGTTGTCAACCCAACACTAAAGCTTCAAGCTTTAAGGTAAAGCTCTCAACTTTCTTCTCCTCTTCTCCTTATTTTCGTGTCCCATGGTCACATTGGTGACTATGGATGCCATTTCCACTCTTTGATCTTGATTTTTATGGATTTGAACACCAATGTTTCTGCGGTGGTGAAGCACGAAATTTCTAAGCAAAAGGAGCTTGGTTTCCTTGTGCTTCTCTAAGGTAAGAGGAAGACACTCCTCCTCAACCTCTATTAGCATTTAGAAACGTTGTCTATGATTGATAGAGAGGGAACCCTATTGAGGGTCATCCTTTGTTTGCATGCTGTTTGTAATGTGTTTGTGCTATTAGATTGTCTTTGTGTATATTGATGTATCTAAATGGATTGGAATGTATAACATGGAAGGAAATGACGTCGGATTAGTTCTCGGATGGCCACGGTTTAAGCCTAAAATTTTGGGGATTCTTTGTGAACAATTGTAACAATTTGAACTTCTGACCATTTAGTACAATGTCAATATCCGTCGAATTTGACCTTCTGACCATATCCGTTGAATTTGATCTTCTGACCATATCCATCGAGTTAGGATGTCAATATCCGTCGAGTAGAATTTCTGACCATTTAGTAGAGAAACTTCTCCAATGTGAATATCCATCGAGTTAGGATGTCAATATCCATCGAGTAGAATTTCTGACCATTTAGTAGAGAAACTTCTCCAATGTGAATATCTATCGAGTTAGGATGTCAATATCCATCGAGTAGAATTTCTGACCATTTAGTAGAGAAACTTCTTCAATGTGAATATCCGTCGAGTTAGAGTTTCTGACCATTTAGTAGTGAAACTTCTCCAATGAGAATATCCATCGAGTTAGGATGCCAATATCCGTCGAGTTGGAGTTTCTGACCATTAAGTAGAGAAACTTCTCCAATGTGAATATCCGTCGAGTTAGGATGCCAATATCCGTCGAGTTAGAGTTTCTGACCATTTAGTAGAGAAACTTCCCCAATGTGAATATCCGTCAAGTTAGAGTTTTTGACCATTTAGTAGAGAAACTTCTCCAATGTGAATATCTGTCAAGTTAAAATGCCAATATCTGTCGAATTAGGATTTCAGCTGACCTTCTAGTATATTCGACAGTTTTTTATCTCCATTCGACAGAAATTAATTTTTAGCCATTCTTATCAAAATTGTAACTCAGCCATTTTCGTCACCGAATCCCCTTTATGGCTGACATCTTCCATCATTCTATCATGCTATTTTTCGTCGAAAGGTAGCCTCAACTGTACACTAGATACATTGTCTCCATCGAATCCAATGTATAATTTATCACCTAACACCTAATGATTAAATTAATGGTAATAGGATGCAAGAATTAGCAAATTGGAAAATTAAATTATATTGAGATTCATAAATTTTAAAGAACCAAGAATAGAATTTTCATAAGACTTAGGATAATTTTAATTAGGGTAAGAACAAGAGAGTGTGAGACTTTGAGATCTTAGAATAACTTCTAAGGGTATGTGAATAAATTACCTAAGAGGATTTAATTAATTAAGAGAATTCCTTTAGAGACAAACTTTGTAAGAAAAGCTAAACCTATGCAAGAATTCATAATACATCTTAAAAATGCATTAATTCATTTAATTCTAATATTATGATATTGTGGGTCCATGTGAGCGACCAATAATTGAGTTGATTCTTGCTTTGGGCTAATTGTGGCATATTGTGGAATTGTATGTAATAATGATCATACATGATTATGCATAGAGTCTGTATGCATTGTGAATGTCCGTTGGACTTTGTTAAGGCTTTTTGTCTAGGAGTTAAATCACACCTTAGTGCGGGTGCGAATAGACAAGTGGGGTCCTGTAGTTGACCTTGGGGGCGTCGGGGCGCGGGCGTCTCACAGAGGGCAGTGGTAGCCCCTCTGGACCGTGGGACAAACCGATGCAAACGCATCGACGATCCTGACTGGCCATAGTCCTATATCGAGATCTTGTGGGAATGCCGCTGTATAAAGCCTTGTTGCGCAAAATGACTGATTATTTTCTAGAAAGCGCTTGTTTTATAGCTGACGAGATACTGACATGTCTCCCTGATCATTCTCTCCTAATGTTTTGTGCCTAGCTCCATGGAGTAAGATTTTGACTTTGTATGCATGTGCATAGTGAGTCCATGAATTATCTGGCATTTATTGTTATTATAATTGGAACTGTTGTATTACTGATATATATATATATATAACTGCCTGGAGCTGTTTGGTTGATTATAACTGTTACTAAATGTTTATTATCATTGTTGCTGTCAAAAATGTTATGTGGGCGCTTTGCGCCGTTTTGTTTCTTATTGCTATAATTGGTAATGATGTTAGGATGTTTTACCTCTTTCTTGTACTTTTCTTGTTCTATGTAAATTCTTGGTTAAAGACTGTAAATGGGATCAAGGTTGGATTCTTTTAGACTTTCTTGGTTTGACCCACTGTATTCGGTGATATCGTCGCGAATGGGGTTTTATTAGGTTCGTTTGAATTGTGTTCACTGGTGGTGCCAAGACTTGGTGAGTCGACTGGACCGACAGACGTATGGATTTATTGGGGATCTGACCTTGACTATGAAGAGGACCGCGAGTGAAGACCTTATTCTGTATTTCTCACTACACCGGTGAGCCCGGAGTTGCCTTACGCATTCGGGATTCGATGGAGTGCCCAACCCCTTAGTTGTGGATATGATGTGGGTAATTTATGTTTTATCTTTTTTATTTTGCATTACCTGTATAAAGTGTATTTTGGGTATATGTACATTTTAAGATGATTATCTAGTTTTATATGCTGAAATTTGAGTACATCTTATAATTCATATTTTAACTGGTTGTATATGTAACTATTCATTCGTGGCTCCTATTTTTCTCATATGCGAAATGAATAATATTTTTGTAAAGTTTGTTATTTGACAATGATAGCACGCTGAAATTTAGTGACCGTGACATAATGACGATTGTGCCGTGGTTATTAAATCGAGGGGTGTTACATTAAGGTGGTATCAGAGCTCAGTTCATCCTGTTGAGCCAGGGTATGGACTGATTATGCTTAGACATGTTTGAAGTTTATTTGTATGTTGTGTACTTCCTTGTCTCTTGAATTGAGATGTTGGGAAAGGAAGACATGGCTTGCCATAGGTTGAGTGTTGGTAGCTACTGTTGCACAGTTACATGATATTGAGTACTGGCCCACTCAATGTGTAATGTTTTGTGTCTACGGGAAACTATGACTTCACCTAGGCGTATTAAGTGAATAGAAGTTCTTTTAGTATGAAGCTCAGCTGGTATGACTGAACTTGCTTAGGACTTGTTTGCATTTACACCCTTGTTGTATTACCTCTAGAATTGTTTAAGCTTATGGGTTAGAAAAAGGGTAGTTGAATAAGACTTGCAATGTTTGTGGATCGAGGTGTCCAAGAGGTTTTCAAAAACCAATTCTCTTTGGAGAAGAGTATCTGGCGTAAGTTTGGTTCGAGGAGTTACATAGGAGTTGAAGACTTACAGGAGATCGCGCCGCAGAAGGCAGAATGAAGGAGCTCAAGTTATAGTCTTTTGGGTTTGTCTCGACTGGGTTGTGTGACTTTTGTGTTTGGTTACCGAAAGGAGACAATATTATTTAGATTGAATGCTTTTGATTTTCCTTATGATTTGATTTGTTTGTTCTTGAAGGAAGACAATGACTCGAAGTAGACGTAAGCGTGTAAACGATGGGAGTGGCAATGATGGTACGACTGCGGAAGCTGAAGAAATGTAAAGAATGGTTGATGTAACAACACACCAAGATAATAGGGTCGCACAACAGCAGGAATTGGAAGTTGAGGTCTAGAATTTGATGGAAGAAAGTCGACTTTGGGGTAACTCTGGATTACCGAAGTTCCAAAGGAGGAACCATAGGAAGGCCAATCAGTTTAAGTGGAAACTGTATTCGCAACAATCGAAGGGACAACAGCAACAACAAACGTTGAAAGGGAGTGCGAGTGGTAGTAAATCCAATCTAACTGTGGTACCGTTATCAAGGTGTAAGAAGTGCAGAAAGGACCACTTCACGAGGGACTGTAAGATCGAAGGAATAATTTGTTTCAAGTGCGGAAAGCAAGGACATGTATCAAGGAATTGTATTTTGCAAGGAACGAAGCCTTCCATTGGAGATGTACATACTTCAAAATCTCATGAAGAAGGACGAGTTAAATTCTCAAGTGGAGTGGAAACATCTAAGACTGAAGACTTGAACGAGGGAGCTTGTACTACAGCCGATGACCCTGTGATCGTACTGTATAATTCCGAGGGTAACCTGTTTCTTTATGACGTATGAATGTATGAATCCAGTAGGGATGTTCGTACCTTCATTATCTTTTGACTAAGTTATTTCTATTTTGGTTACTAAGAACTTGTTGATGGTAGCCAAGTTGTTTAAATTGTCCTATGACCTATTAAAGACTGAATCTTTCTATTGATCTGATTTGTTTACTTCTTTTACAAATTAGATGTAATGTTACAAAAGGGATTGGTTATCTTCCAGCCATATTTTGTTAAAATGTTTCAATGAAATTCTAAGAGTTCATTTCTGGAATCGAGTTATCTGTGTATTTACTTCCCATCGACTCGAATGATACTATTCTCGTTTGTAAGCCTACTCTCATTACATCAAGTTTATTTAAAACTATCCTATTATCATTAGGAATTGGAACCCTTTTTACCAATTCAATCATCTACTTTTTCATGAATAGGCTTGATCTAAAGAAGGAGATTAATCATTTTTCTAAACGGGTCTCGTCATTCGATTTCAACGGAAACTTAGTATTTCTTGAGACAAAAAATTTCCTAGATGTGAATCAATGAAACTCACTCCTAAGTTTTATTGGACCATATCATACTCTTCGTTAGGTGGGTCCAGTGGTAAATCAAGTGACTTCCCTACTTTTCTTTCTAACCTTTATAACGTTTCTAGTATACTTCGATTGAGTAAATGTGTTCTCGAATCTGAGCCATAACAATATGCTAAGTGTAGCATGATTAAGTGAGAACTTACCCTATGAGACATTTTGTTCGAATCAAGGAAAGACGGTTTGACAAATCAATTGAAGAACACTGCCATTTTCTCTAATGATCATTTTAAGTTCTTAACTATCATCAAGATCACCTGAGAGAAGGGTATATTTCCAAGGCAACTTTCTCTGACGCGTAGTGAACACCACGGGTATATCGTAATGTCGCTCCATGTAATGAACGCTTCGGTAGTACTCATCGACTACACAAACAAGACCTTTCTTCCCTATTGAGATAGAATTGTTGTGTTATTCTTCAAATTTTGAAGAAGAATGAGGAGTTACGCTAGAAACTGTCCAAGTGCGAATTTCGATTTGAGACAGTTTAACTTTTGAGTCAAGTGATCTTTAAAAGAAGGAATTATTGGAGATCCATCGCAAGTTGGAGCAGTTCTTCAATGGGACAGATCAAAGACTGTATTGCAGATTCATAACTCTATAGGATCAGTTGATTAATACGGGAAACTCACTGCAGAATTCTTCAAGATGGCAATACTTCTCGTTTAACTCATGCATGAGAGTCAAGTTTGTAGGATTGGTGTATATAAGGAAAGATTTTCAAGGATTGAAGAGGCACTCGACTACCTTGCCGACGATGATTCCTCCCAAATCCTAACGAACCTTTTTGGGATGCTTAGTGATGCTTCGCATTGGAAGTTTAGAACGTGTGCTTGATCAGAATAGAAGGAATGGTAACGTACGCTTAGAGACAATCGAGAATACATGAGAAGGATTACCTTACACTAACTCAGAGTTAGCTTTATAGTTGCATTGAAGATCTAGAAGCATTTTCTACAAGGAGAAATTCTCAATGCCTATGGTAATCTTAAGAGCCAAAGGTATTTTGGTCTATTGGAATGAGTTGAATATGAGGCAGAGACGATGATTAGAAGTTCCGAAAGATTTTGATTTTTTTTTCGTTTTAGTATAATCCCAGAAGAGGTGAATGTCGTAGCGGATGCCTTAAGAAGAAAATAAGCTTAGTTGTCTACTACAGTAAGCAAGAAGAATAAGTTTAATAGAGCCACTCGGCGATGGACAGTTGTTTGGAGAGTTGGCTGTTGGATGGCTGAAGACTCAAAGGGCGTAGAATCTTTTATTGATCGGCCTATGACGTCAACACGTTTTTGCCCGTTAATATACGATGCTTAGTGGAAGGAAGCAACCTTATTGCCAGTGATTTGGATTGATGCAGCTGAAGATACAACACGAGAACAAGGAGACAAAATGAAAGAAACATAGTCGCGTTTGTTCTAAGATATGATGAATTTCGAGGACGAAATTGCTTTTTAGAAGGGGAGTGTTGTAACATCCCAAAAATTATTTATTTCATTATAAATGATCGTTTTATAATATTTACGATTTTTGGAAATTTTTGTGGATTTTTCTGAGAATGTTGAATATTTTAATATATTCCTCGTTTTGCATGCTTGTGAGCGAGCTTCTCAAAAACGAAATATTTTCCCTGAGGCTGGTAAACTTTGGACTGTGAAAACGTCGACGGGGGATCTTACAAAACCCGAGGCTGGACACAGTTTACGAGATTTATGTTTTACGAGATTTTATCTGATAAATAAAATCACTATATCATAAAATCATCTGATGAATAATAAAATATTATTTTCATCGATTGTAACTTTTATTCACTGGGAAAATAATTCTAACAGTGTAATTAATCATCTGTCAGATGTATTTAATTAAGGAGACAAGCTTACTATGCACTTTATCGAGAAGTGCGCAAAGCTTTTCAAGGAAGCTTCAAGGAAACATCTAGGAAGCTTCCTCCAGCCACTATTCACACTCTCTCCTCCCTTTTTGGTGCTGCACGGTTGGCTAAGAGGGATATTATATTTTTATTCTCCTATTTTCTCTCATTCACGCTGGTCACTCTCCCCCTCATACGCAGCTCTCTTCTTCTCCCTCTCTTTCTCTCTTCTCCATACTGCTACACACCCACAAACATCATTGTTGATTTTCAAGCTTCCCTTGCTCAAGCAAAACTTAGACCATTGTTTCCTCTCTCCATCTTCAACCTTTCTTCTTTGTGGAACTCACCTTGGCTCCTCCCATTTTCGTGGTTGTCAGCCCAACACTAAAGCTTCAAGCTTTAAGGTAAAGCTCTCAACTTTCTTCTCCTCTTCTCCTTATATTCGTGTCCCATGGTCACATTGGTGACTATGGATGCCATTTCCACTCTTTGATCTTGATTTTTATAGATTTGAACACCAAGGTTTCTGCGGTGGTGAAGCACGAAATTTCTAAGCAAAAGGAGCTTGCTTTCCTTGTGCTTCTCTAAGGTAAGAGGAAGACACTCCTCCTTAACCTCTATTAGCATTTAGAAACGTTGTCTGTGATTGATAGATAGGGAACCCTATAGAGGGTCATCCTTTGTTTGCATGCTGTTTGTAATGTGTTTATGCTATTAGATTATTTTTATGTATATTGATGTATCTAAATGGATTGGAATGTATAACATGGAAGGAAATGACGTCGGATTAGTTCTCGGATGGCCACGGTTTGAGCCCAAAAATTTGGGGATTCTTTGTAAACAATTGTAACAATTTGAACTTCTAACCATTTAGTACAATGTCAATATCCGTCGAATTTGACCTTCTGACCATATCCGTTGAATTTGATCTTCTAACCATATCCGTCGAGTTAGGATGTCAATATCCGTCGAGTAGAATTTCTGATCATTTAGTAGAGAAACTTCTCCAATGTGAATATCCATCGAGTTAGGATGTCAATATCCGTCGAGTAGAATTTTTGGCCATTTAGTAGAGAAACTTCTCCAATGTCAATATCCGTCGAGTTAGAGTTTTTGACCATTTAGTAGAGAAACTTCTCCAATGTGAATATCCATCGAGTTAGGATGCAAATATCCGTCGAGTTAGAGTTTCTGACCATTTAGTAGAGAAACTTCTTCAATGTGAATATCCGTCAAGTTAGGATGCTAATATCCGTCGAGTTAGAGTTTCTGACCATTTAGTAGAGAAACTTCTGCAATGTGAATATCCGTCGAGTTAGAGTTTCTGACCATTTAGTAGAGAAACTTCCCCAATGTGAATATCCATCGAGTTAGGATGCCAATATCCGTCGAGTTAGAGTTTCTGACCATTTAGTAGAGAAACTTCTCCACTGTGAATATCCGTCGAGTTAGAATGCCAATATCCGTTGAATTAGGATTTCTGCTGACCTTCTAGTATATTCAACAGTTTTTTATCTCCATTTGATAGAATTTGATTTTTAGTCATTCTTGTCAAAATTGTAACTCAGCCATTTTCGTCACCGAATCCCCTTTATGGCTGACATCTTCCATCATTCTATTATGCTATTTTTCATCGACGGGTAGCCTCAACTGTACACTAGATACATTGTCTCCGTTGAATCCAAATGTATAATTTATCACCTAACACCTAGTGATTAAATTAATGGTAATAGGATGCAAGAATTAGCAAATTGAAAAATTAAATTATATTGAGATTCATAAATTTTAAAGAACCAAGAATGGAATTTTCCTAAGACTTAGGATAATTTTAATTAGGGTAAGAACAAGAGAGTGTGAGACTTTGAGATCTTTGAATAACCTTCTAAGGGTATGTGAATAAATTACCTAAGAGGATTTAATTAATTAAGAGAATTCCTTTAGAGACAAACTTTGTAAGAAAAGCTAAACCTATGCAAGAATTCATAATACATCTTAAAAATGCATTAATTCATTTAATTCTAATATTATGATATTGTGGGTCCATGTGAGTGACCAATAATTGTGTTGATTCTTGCTTTGGGCCAATTATGGCATATTATGGAATTGTATGTAATAATGATCATACATGATTATGCATAGAGTCTGTATGCATTGTGAATGTCCATTGGACTTTGTTAAGGCTTTTAGCCTAGGAGTTGAATCACACCTTAGTGCGGGTGCGAATAGACAAGTGGGGTCCTGTAGTTGACCTTGGGGGCGTCGGGGCGCGGGCGTCTCACAGAGGGCAGTGGTAGCCCCTCTGGACCGTGGGACAAATCGATGCAAACGCACCGACGATCCTGACTGGCCACAGTCCTATATCGAGATGTTGTGGGAATGCCACTATATAAAGCCTTGTTGCGCAAAATGACTGATTATTTTCTGGAAAGCACTTGTTTTATGGCTGACGAGATACTGGCATGTCTCCCTGATCATTCTCTCCTAATGTTTTGTGTCTAGCTCCATGGAGTAAGATTTTGACTTTGTATGCATATGCATAGTGAGTCCATGAATTATCTGGCATTTATTGTTATTATAATTAGAACTGTTGTATTACTGATATATATATAACTGCCTAGAACTGTTTAGTTGATTATAACTGTTACTAAATGTTTATTATCATTATTGCTGTCAAAAATGCTATGTGGGCACTTTGCGCCGTTTTGTTTCTTGTTGCTATAATTGGTAATGATGGTAGGATGTCTTACCTCTTTCTTGTACTTTTCTTGTTCTATGTAAATTCTTGGTTAAAGACTGTAAGTGGGATCAAGGTTGGATTCTTTTGGACTTTCTTGGTTTGACCCACTGTAATTGGTGATGTCGTCGCGAATGGGGTTTTATTGGGTTCGTTTGAATTGTGTTCACTGGTAGTGCCAAGACTTGGCGAGTCGACTGGACCCACAAGCGTATGCGATTTATTGGGGATCTGACCTTGACCATGAAGAGGACTGCGAGTGAAGACCTTATTCTGTATTTCTCACTACACCGGTGAGCCCGGAGTTGCCTTACGCATTCGGGATTCGATGGAGTACCCAACCCCTTAATTGTGGATATGATGTGGGTAGTTTATGTTTTATTTTTTTTATTTTGCATTACCTGTATAAAGTGTATTTTGGGTATATGTACGTTTTAAGATGATTATCCAGTCTTATATGCTGAAATTTGAGTACATCTTATAATTCATATTTTAACTGGTTATATATGTAACTATTCATTCGAGGCTCCTATTTTTCTCATATGCGAAATGAATAATATTGTTGTAAAGTTTGTTATTTGACAATGATAGCACACCAAAATTTAGTGACTGTGATGTTACAATGACCAGTGACCACAACTAGTGAGAGGTTGCTGGAGAGCCCATGGCATTAAATCACTGGATCCAGCTCAGAGGTATTGTCACGCGAGAATGCAAACATGGGACGCTTCTATCTGTCCATCAGCAAGTAGAACCTACGGTTAAAACCTGGGAATGCTTGTGCGGCTCTCTACAGAGCATGGCACACAAACCTTTTTTACCGACCGGCGTGCGAAGGTCCACCCGAGTCAATGACGGTCACTCTTGCATCGCGAGGGCTCCTAATCTAATTAAAGACTAAGTACAACCGAAGTTTCGCCCTTTTTTTATTCTTTTTCATTTCAATTTTTTTACTTTTTTTTGTTCTTTTTTTTTTAAGATGTACAAGATAATATATACATGTTGTTGTGATTGTAGCTTACATCTTCTTGTGGTTTCACGTCCAGAAACGGCTTAAATGCCTTCTATGAGTCGAGGATAAGCTTCCCATCTAATTTTCTTATAAATTGGCAAACAGGGTCTTTTTGAGTCAGATTCCCAAGATTATAATGCTCTTACTCGTCCTTGAAGAGATTCCACAAACTAAGAAGTTCACGCTGCACAACTCCACAAGAATGCGTCTCAAGAGTCAATAAGATATTATCTAATGACTCCTTACTCAGTTCATTCTTAATGAAGAATATTTTATCTTCTCTGTTACAGAAACCATCCCCAACAAGTGACATCGCGTGTTGCAATTCTATCGTGCACACTTGTAACAAACTTTCATTCTTTTTGCTCTTCTCCTTTTTGAAAATGAACTTTTACCGAGACCCGGCATGTATGAGACAAATGAATCTGAAGATTCACCAACTAAACGAACTTTTGCATCGATTATCCAGTGTATATCTTCTGTGATGCCCTTGTACATTAACAGTCTCAGTCTTTCACACCTAGCTTGTAGATTTTGGTTAGAGCATTTTTAGGAACAGAAGGGAAATGTTTTCTTAGATTTGAGAGAATGATATCCATTTTGAAAGAGAAGGAATCAGTTATTATGGGAAACTGAAAGACAAACCGACTTGAGGGTTACGGAGTACTGTTATCCGCCATTTAACTGGGAACTACAAAAAGAAAGAAAGAAACTTAAAATAAATTCTACTCATAATAAGGATTAGAAAGAAAATTGACAATGTTAGCAAACCAAGGCATGAAATTGACAAAAAATAAAAATTCATTAACAAAAGAATCATTAATAGGTGTGCTATCAAAAGATGAGCCTGTTGTAAATCTGGACAAATGATCTGCAACAATATTTTCAGCTCTTTTCTTGTCTTTTATTGTGATGTTGAATTCTTGAAGCAACAAGATCCACCGTATCAACCTAGGTTTGGCATCCTGCTTAGACATTAAATATCTAACAGCAGCATGATCAGTAAAAACGACAGTGGAAGAACCAATTAAATAAGCTCAAAATTTGTCCAATGCAAAAATTACAGCAAGTAGTTCTTTTTTAGTAGTGGTGTAACTCATTTGTGTACTATTCAAAGTTCAACTTGCATAATAAATTACATGAGGCTTACGTTCCTTTCTTTGTCCTAAAACAGCACCAACAACAAAATTACTAGCATCACACATTAACTCAAAAGGCAAAGACCAGTCAGGAGATTGCATGATAGGAGCAAAAGATCGATTAATTTTTCAAAAGATTTCTGACAATCTTGGGTCCAATCAAATGGTACATCTTTTGTTAGAAAATTACATAAAGGTCTAGATATGGCACTAAAGTCTTTTACGAATCTTCTATAAAATCCTGCATATCCTAAAATGGAATGAACTTCTCTGACTGTTTTTGGGGAAGACAAATGAGCAATTAATTCAACTTTGGCCTTATCAACTTCAATTCTCTTAGAAGATATCACATGACCTAATACTATTCCTGAGGTAACCATGTAATGACATTTTTCCTAATTTAACACAAATCTTTTTTCTTCGCATCTTTTAAGAATTTTTTCCAAATTTTCAAGACAATTTTCAAAAGAATTTCCAAAAACTGTCAAATCATCCATGAAAACCTCTAAATAATGCTCAATCATGTCACTAAAAATACTTAGCATGCATCTTTGAAAAGTTGTCGGAGCATTACAAAGACCAAAAGGCATTCTTCTATATGCAAAAGTGCCAAAGGGGCACATAAAAGTGGTCTTTTCTTGATCCTCTAATGCAATTGGTATTTGATTATACCCTGAATAACCATCAAGAAAATAATAGTAGGGATGTCCTACTACTCTTTCCAGAATCTGATCAAGAAATGGCAAAAGGAAATGATCTTTCCTAGTGGCTGCATTCAATTTTCTGAAATCAATACACATACACCAACTAGATGAGACTCGGATAGGTATTAATTCTCCTTTTTCATTTTCAACCACTGTTATTCTAGATTTCTTAGGCACAACTTGTGTAAGGCTACCCACTGGCTATTAGAGATAGGATAGATAATTCCAACATCAAGTAATTTAAGAACTTCAGCTCTAACTACCTCTTTCATGTGTGGTGGTGCGTGCAAAATATACACTAAGAGCAAGTGCACTCTATCGCCAAGTAATATAGGACTATGAGTCCAAGTTATCGATCCCACGAGGAATAAATGATAATTACTAAAGTTGTAAAACTCTTATGTTATTTAGACAGTTGAAAGTGTACACAAGATCCAAATTTAAAATAGAAAACTAATGAGGAAAATAAAAAGAACAATTAAATAAAGAAAAGATAAACAAAGATAGAGAGATGCTAGGGCCCAAGGTTCACTTGAGTCTCATTATTAGGATCTTCTTTCAATTATGATACAGATAATTCTTTTGTCAATATTATCTTATAAGCTATTAAATCCCAATGGTCATGGATGAAACAATATTCTATTCTTAATTTAATCCACCTATTTGGTCATTTAGTTGAATTAATCAAGAATGCATTAAGTTCCAATTTCAAGATATGAACTAACAACCCGTCAATTCCATTGGTAGGAGAAATTGATGTTTGGTCATTCACCAATATAATCTCAGGCTTACCATATAGATCCACTCATTGAGTGCGGATGGTCACCGGTCAAACAATGAATTAATGAATGTCACAAGTGATCAAGTTATGACAAGAATTCAAGTAATATAGCAAACCCACAAAGAAATTACCATAATCAACTTAGAAATCAAATTCACATAATTAAGAACACAAGATCCCCCAGAGCCCTAGCTATGAATTTAACCACACATATTTAATACAAACAAACTCATAATAAGATATAGATCCATAAAGAAATAGCAAAAGAAATAAGACAAATAGAAAGAAAGAGAGATCAAAAACCCCTTTTGTAGAAATTCAGATCTTCAAGCCTCCAAGAAAAATCCTTCCTTTCTTCAGATCAATCCTTCTTTTCTTCAGATCTGCCCCTCCTTTCTTTAGATCTCTAATTCTATGCCTCCTCTCTCCTTCTCCAAGGAGTTGCAGCTGCTCCTTTAGGTCTCCACCCTCTTCAAAACGTGCTAAGAATGTCAATATATAGGCCCCCAACACAAACTTCGCGCAGAAGTTTGCAATAATTGAGTTCTGGAGGTCATACATGGTTGTGTATGCATACACGGCCTAGGCCGTGTATGACACTGAGTTAGGGGTCCAAAATTCACTATTTCAAATGCAAAGTCAGAGGCATACACGACCTAGTCCGTGTATTCTCACACAGCCTTGTATTTTTACGCAATCTAGGCCCTGTATTCTGACGCAGGTCCTGTATTCTGACTCTGGCCATATAATCTGACTTCAAAGCCTAATATGACCCATTAGACCTCCAAATTTGGAAAAATGTTCAACATGAAAGTTGTAGATTTGGATCTTAACTATCAACCACCAAAATTTCAGCTCATTTGACAACTTGTAGCTCGAGATATGCCATGAACAGTATGCAAAGGTCAAGCTGTCAGGATCAGCACCCTAGTTCTTGCTTCAACTCCAATTTGAGTTATCCAAACGTGTGATTGGGCATTTGAGGTTTTCATGAAAATAGTATAGAATTATCTTAGCTTTTCTACAAGACCAAAATCACATCAATCAGATATTTGAAACTCAAATTATAGCTAGTTTACTGAACATTGTCAAAAAGATAAATTAAGGTTAAGTCATGCAATAATTCCTTCAATGATCCACTATATCTCTCCAAATGCATTAAATCTTTCTAGATTTGCAAAACGAATATAATGATAATGATCCATTTAAAATTATTTCATAATTACAAGCAAATCACCCTCATTTGTTCAATTAAATGTTATAAAATATAGGCTTATCATGTGGATTTAATCTTCTTTAAAGTTATTGAGATATTTTGGCATTATCCTCTAAATGTATTCTATGTGTACAAATTAATGGATTAATACCTTTTATATCCTTTAATGTCCATCCAATTACACTTTTATGCCTTTTAAGTACTTCTATCAACATACCTTCTTGCTTTTTAGTCAGGGACGAGGAAATTACTATTGGAAAACTTTGTTCTTCTCCCAAAAATGTGTACTTTAACCCAGCAGGTAATGGCCTTAGTTCTAGTGTGGGTACTTCTTCATGGGTATCATCATTCATGGGTTTTAGCTCTTCGAATCTTGGCTTCCTTCTTTTGTATTCCATTTCCTGTGTACAGTCAAGCAAAGAGCATATTTTAGCAACATCATCATCTAATTGTGTAGCTGAATTAAATGAATTAATTAAACAAATTTCTAATGGGTCAGAAGAACTCCTGGTTTGAAGATGATCATCTATAATGGCCTCAATCCCTTCAATCTCTTCATTGTCATCATAAACTTTATGTGATTGCTTGCACATGTTGAAAACATTAAGCTCCAGTGTCATATTTCCAAATGTTAGCTTCACCACTCCATTTCTGCAATTTATCAAAGCATTAGATGTTGCTAAAAATAGGCGACCAAGAATAACAGGAACTGACTTAGAACTATTAACCATAGGTTTAGTTTTCAAGATAATAAAATCCACAGGATATATGAATTTATCAACTTGTACTAACACATCTTCCACTAATCCTTTTGGGATTTTAATTGATCTATCAGCAAGTAGAAGAGTTACAGAAGTTAGTTTTAACTCACCAAGGTTGAGTTACTGATAAAGTGAATATGGAAGCAAATTAACACTAGCACCAAGATCAAGTAAAGCTCGTTCAATTTTATGTTCACCAATAATGCATGAAACTGTAGGACAACCAAGGTCTTTATATTTTAACTCATTATTGTTTTGAATAATGGAGCTTACCTGTTCAGTCAAAAAGGCATTCTTTTTTACATTATGTTTCCTTTTAACAGTGCATAAGTCTTTCAAAAATTTGGCATAACAAGGAATCTTTTTGATAGCATTTAATAGAGGAATATTGACTTTCACTTGTTTAAAGATTTCAAAAATGTCACTATTATGATTCACTTTACTTGAATTGTTTAAAGCTTGAGGAAATAGGGGTGAAAGAGAGGGTTTGGTCTCCTTTTGACTAGGTGGCTTATCAACCCCTTCCTCATCTTTGGGAATGGACTCATCATCTTTCTCAAAATGTTCAGGAATTTATTTTGTTAGTCATGGCAACCATTACCCAAGAGGGGGGGTGAATTGGGTATTAAAAAACTTTTCACAAATGCTCTTAAAATAAATACAAATATTTAAGCTATTAAATAAAAGAGAAAGAATTGCGAGATGAAGAAAGAAAGCTTTAAGAACTGTAAATAAATAAATGCACAATAATATAAAATTGTATAAATAAATGTGCAATAATATAAAATTACGTAAAATAAAGATTGCACAAAATAAAGAGATAAAGAGAAGAAGAGCAGGCATGATATTTATCCTGGTTCGACCACCAACCACTTGTGGTCTACGTCCAGTCCCCGAAACACAGTTCGAGATTTTTCACTATATGTACAAGCTTCAATAGGTGCTTGCAACCTTTACATAAGAGAGCACTTTTCACACACAGGGAAACTCTACCCTTGTGCTAAAGTCTCAGCCCGCAGGGATACCTCACCCTTATACAAACCTTGAAGGGATACCTCACCCTTATACAAATCTTGAAGGATACCTCACCCTTAATATAGAAGAATAGAAATTATAGATGAATAGAAACTCTCACTCAGAGCAAATAATACAATTTGAAGTGCTAAGAGGCTCTCAAAGGATATCTCAAAGTTTTAGCAAAAAGAGCACTAGAAAATAGGCATAAAATATAAATCACATTTTTCAGAGCAATCGCAAATTAAACAAATAGTGGGTACTTATTGAGATGAGACCCACGGTCTCTATTTATAGAGTCAGATAAACAAATAGCCGTTGGAGCAATTAAAGGCATGATAAATGCAAATCCGTTTGCCTATCAAATTCAAAATCGAAGCGAGAATACGTGGGTTATTCGAATGCCTTATTGTGGTATTCGAATGCCAATTGTTCCAAATCTTATAAAAACCATTCGAAGCCGCTTATTCGAATACCACATTGAGGTATTCGAATGCCTCTACTTTAAACGCATTCTAGAATGGTTTTTAGGCTGTGGTATTCAAATACCATATCATGTATTCGAATGCCCCTTTAAAAAAACTCATCTGGAACATTTTTTATGTTGTGGTATTCGAATACCATATCATGTATTCGAATGCCCCTTTAAAAAAACTCATCTGGAACATTTTTTATGCTGTGGTATTCGAATACCACAAGTTGTATTCGAATACTCCTCACAGATTTTGAAAACTGAATTCAAATGATCATAACTTCTTCATTTCTTATCCATTTAAAGCAAATGACTAGTCATTGGAAAGATCTTTGAGTCTATTTTCAAATGAAAGAAGTTTCAAAACAAAACTCAAAGTATTTTAAAAGATATGATCAAAAGAGTAACCAAAGGTCAGTTTTGTAAAACTCAAACTTTGCTATTTTTTAAGGATTTGAACTATTACCATAACTAGCTTTTCAAAACTTGTTTGTTAGACATTTTAACATGTGAAAACCATTTTTAAAGATTTGAAAAACATATTTGAGATATCCATAAGGCTTCTTACATAAAGACCCTAAGTCCTAAAAGCTATATCATTTAATCTTCCTTTGGACTTGGTTTTTGACATGACTTTGATGTTATCAATACCTTCATGAGATATCCGTTCACATTCTCCTTGTGTTGAGCTTAATATATATCTTTTGCTTTCTTGTTGCAAGCTCATTCTTGATACTTGGACTATCCTACAAAGTATTGTTCACTTAAACAAGCATAGTTAGTCCAGAATCACAATTCAATATCTTCATATGCATGATTCATAAAAGTATAACTCTAGTTAGTTAAACATGCATATAAGACTTTCATAGATACATCCAAATAAGATATTTATCAATTACTAATGGATATGCTCTATATAGGATGCAACAGAACATAAGCAATGTGTACTTTTTGTCTTGTATTTGTCATCATCAAAACTTAACATATAAAACTATTTGGGACAAACTTATTTCCACATGTTTTTCAACAACCTTTCTACTCCTAAGAGTTATCACTGAGTTGACTTGATCTATTTTTTGACTTTCTGAACTACCCTCATTTAGGCTAAACTGACCCTTGGGATTTGGTTGAGGTTGAGAGGGAAACTTTCCTTTCTTATGAATGGCAAGTGTAGAAGAAAGTTTAGCAAGAGTGTCTTTTATCTCAATCATGACTTGAGTGTTTTGGTTATTGATAGCCTCTTATTTTTTCATGAATGCATGCAATGTTCCTTCAAGGTTTTTCCTATATGGTGGGACATAGGATGCATATCCTTGAGGATTTTGAGAATCTTGCTGTGCCTGAGGAGGAGGTGGTTGCATGAATTGTGCTTGGTTGCTATTTTCCTAACTGAAGTTCGGGTGATTTCTCTATTCTGGATTGTATGTATCTAAAAAAGAAGAAGTGAATGGCTTTTTAAAATTGTTCATTGCATTTACTTGCTCATGCACAACTTCTTTAAAAACAGAAATTTTTGGACATTCATTTGTTGAGTGTCCTAATTCATCACAAATGCCACAAATTTCTTCATTTTGCACAGATTTGATTTCTTTTACTTTCCCAAATTCCATGGCTTCAACCTTTCTAGCCAAACTGGCAAACCTAGCATTTAGATCTTCTTCTTGACTAAGATGATATTTTCCTTTACTAGCACTTGCAAGGTTAGATCTGATTGAATTTTCAAAAGGATTAGTACCATGCCATGATTGAGAATTTTCAGCCAAATAGTCTAAATAGTCTAAAGCTTCATCAGGTTCTTTATCAAGAAATTCACCATTGCACATTGTTTCCATAAATTGTTTAGTTTCGGGTGTTAACCCTTCATAAAAGAAGCTTATAGTGCGCCATTTTTCAAAACCATGATGTGGGCAAGAATTCAACAAATCCTTAAAACGTTCCCAACTTTGAAAATATGCTTCATTGGAATTTTGGAAAAAATTTTGGATTTGTCTTTTCAAAGCATTGATTTTATGTGTTGAAAAAAATTTCTTCAAAAACTTTCCTTGCATTTCTTGCCATGTGCCAATTGATCTTGGTTTCAAAGTGTTAAGCTAAGTTTTTGCTTTATCTTTCAAAGAAAAAGGAAATAATTTAAGCTTAACAATCTCTTCAGTGCAAGTTTGATCATTAAAAGCAGTACATACTTTCTCAAATTCTTTTAGATGTAAATATGAGCTTTCAGATTCTAAACCATGAAAATTAGGAAGTAAAGAAATCATACCTGACTTGAATCTAAAATTGTTGGCATTAAGTGGAAAGATAAAACATGATGGACTAGAATTTCGAGAAGGTTGCAAATACTCACGCATGGTTCGCAACGGTTGATTTTCATATTCATCATGCACACTTTCGTTTTTAGCCATTGTGCTTAATGTGTGTGATTGTGATTCAGACAAATCAATATGTAAAGTACTAGGATTAACTTTAACCAAATGACCAGAATTTAAATCATGATACCAATTAAGCATAAACAAGTAACTTAAAGTATAAAATATAATGTACAAGCTAGCAATATAAACCGTCCTTTAAATATTAACAAAGGTGTAGTATATACCAACCACCAAATATATATTAACACTTAGTAAATAAATATTAATAAAGGTGTGGTACAAACCAATCACTAAATAAGTTAATAAGCAGAAAAAGTAAAAAGTAAGTATGCAGATAAATTAAAATGTTAGAAAGCGAGAAAAAGTAAAAAGTTAGATAGCTAATAAAGTAAAAAGTTAGATAGTTAGTAAGAAAGTTAGTAAGTTAGTAAATAAAAAATAAATGACAGAGAAAATAAATAACAAAAAAAATGACGAAGATAAATACGAGAAAATAAAGTACGAGAAAGTAAATTTAAAATATGAAAACTAGAGAATCGGCAAGTGATTTTTTGCTCCAGCTGAGAGAGAAGAGAAGAAGAAAGATTATTTCATTAATGATTAAAGATTACAGAGAAATTAGGGAGAGTTTGCCCCACAAGTTAGTATGCACATAAATTAAAAAGGAAGAGTGATGCACACTTTTTAGTTTCAAACAAGTCTACAAACTTGATGCGGGATTAATTGTTGCATTGCGAACCCAAGTGCAGGTTGTCTCAAGTAATAAAATTCTCGGGAGTCCGAGGTCAATCCACAAGGAATTGTTGAAGATTAATTAAGGTGAAGTGAATATTTTGTTACTACAATTAAAATTATTTACTTGGGTAAAAAGATTCACTATTGGTAAATAAAATAAAGGTAAGATTAATTCCTTTTATAACTCAATTAGAATCCTCGCAACATGGAGGTTTCAATCGAAAAATACAACATTAAAAGTCTAATTAAAATAATATACGTAATTATATTATGTTTCCTAAAAATATTACCACCACTTATAAATGGGTTAAAGCATTCATTGTGCCAATATTTTGTCTACAACAAATCAAGAACTCCTCTTTACAAAGATGGTTTCTAAATTATAAGAAACAAATTATAATACGTATAATGGTTACTAGAAAATATAAATCATTTAAGCACAAGAGAAGAATAAATCTAACCTTACTTTATTACCAAGAGCTTCACCCTTTCACCCAAGTAAAATAAAACTTAGTTACTCATAGATAAGAAGAAAAAAAGAGAGAAGAAGAAGAAGAAGAAGAAGAAGAAGAAGAAGAAGAAGAAGAAGAAGAAGAAGAAGAAGAAGAAGAAGAAGAAGAAGAAGAAGAAGAAGAAGAACATGACTTTAATTTAGAACAAAGGAAAATTACTACAAGAAAACCTAGTACAAAATGGCATCATTTTGGTAACTAACACCTAACACCCTCAATGATCTGCCAAGGCCTCCTTTATAGAGGATTAGAGATACAAAATGACAAGAGGGCTGAGTCATTAGTGGGTGGATGAGTGGAAAATGAATGAAAAATGCCAAATGACTTTAGGTGAGTGGGAAATTATGGAGATTCCTTATCTCTGAAATCATGCAGCTCTGAAGTCATTGCATTCGTCATTTTTGAACCAAGTGGTCTTCATGAAAGTTGTAGGCCTGGATCTTAGCTTTCAAATGGCTTTAGTTTGAGTCCAATATCATATCTATAACTCCAGATACGTTCAAATAATAGAACACTGCCCAGGCCCAGTCATAGCTCCTCTATTCTGACTTCCAAGCCCAATATCACCATCAAGGAGTCCGATTCTGGAAAAGTGTTCAACATGAAAGTTGTAGATATGGGTCTTAATTATTCAGCATCCAAAGTTTAGCCTATTTGACAACCTCTAGCCCAAAAACTATGATGAACAGTACATGTAGGTTAAGCTATCAGGAAAAGCACTCTGGTTCTTGCTTCAACCCCAATTTGAGTTATCTACTCGTATGATTGGGCCTTTTAGGTCTTCATAAAAGTTGTAGAATTCTCTCTTATCTTTCAAATGCCACTAGAATCATCTCCAAAGACCACCTACAGCCCAAGATATGACCCAAATACAGAAACAGTGTAAGATATAAATCATGCTAAAAAATTCAATCAAGTTCAATTTGAGTCCAAACTTACAAAACATAATAAAAATCAATCAATTAAGTACATAGAGAGTGTAAATGACTAAGAATGAAAGCTTATTAATGTATCAAATATGTGATCATCAAACTCCCCCACACTTAGCTTTTTGCACTCCTGAGTAAAAGACATAAGATCACTCACAAAAAAAAAAAAAAACGAAATAGACTCAAAAGCTAAACACTCTAAAAGACTCAATTTCTAATAATATTTAAAAATGAAGAGCAATCATTCAAGTAATCAAAACATTCATGAGGTAACATATCTTCACTTCTCAAATCAACAAGCAAGGATATTTCAATTGAAAATCATGAGTCAAGAATGATAGATTTTTACAAGATTCACTCTCAATCCCTCAAGTGTTTAAAAGGTAGGTATTTCACTCAATTCAACTCATGAAAATTGCACTACCATAAGCTTGCTTATTTTCTACTTCTCCACTACTCAAACACATGCACACACAAATCATGAGGACTTTATTCAAGGTTGTAATGGGGTCAAGGTAAAGGAGGAGGTAATATGGATATGACAAGTTAAATACCAGAGAATAAAAGAGCATGAGAGCTGAGTTCAATTAACAAGCATGAAAGTTCATCCTAACTCCACCTAATACAAATTCTCTTTACATATTCTTTTCCTTTCCTTTATTGCCTTGTTGACATTCTTTTTATTTTTACTTACTTTTTATTTTATTTTATTTTTGATTTTTTTATTTACAAAAAAAAAACATCATATATACATTTTTTTAACTATTCTGCACATACACCCCCACACTTGTTCAAGAACTCATCGAATGACAAAACTAATGTTCTCTTATTCCCTAAGGTCAAGTAAGAACATGATTTTTCATTTAAGGCACATAATGAGTTCAAAACAAAGAATAGTCAAATAAGCTCAAAGGGGTTAAGCAAGGGAAATAGGTCATTTCTAATGATTTATGTTGGCGAATCGAGAATTTCCAAGAAGTCATAAGAGTGCTTGATATCATATTGAGACAACATCTTTGCTAAACAAGGTGGCTATTTGATTAAAGTAGCTATTTGAAGAAAAATGCCTCAATCATATTTATGTATGCATATGAAAATATAGTCTAAAAAAGAATCAAAACAAGTTCTAGAATAACAATTTCATGAGTGAGATTCACACAAGAAAGAAAAGAATGGTACAAATGTTCAATCCATTCATCAATAGGCTCAAAATCTCACAAGGCATAATTCTATCATTCTCGGTCCACCAATTCAACATCCATAACCAAGCATGTGAATTTTAAGAAAGAAGACAATTTACTCAATCATGCAAATTTCCCTGAATTTGAATTGCTACTTCCACATAAACTAGTTTCTACCCAATTACTCCTTACTCGCCATCAATTTTTGATCGTCTCAAGAGTAAATAATTTACTCTTTACTCTGCCATCCCTAATTACTTTTGTTGTTAATAAATTGATGACAAACACAACAAACATATTAACAAACACACTTTTGAAATTTTTTTTTGGGTTTTTTTTGTAATATAAACACAATAAACATAGTAACAATAAACTCAATTAATTTTTTTTTTTTACAACCATCCTTCTCCCCAACCAGATCACAACATTGTCCTCAATGTCAAAACATAGATAGGAAAAAGGATAGACTATATTACCTGTTGCTGCAATTACTGAAAAGAAAAACCTCACACAAATCAGAAACAAAGTATGATAAATAAAACTAAAGCTTGTAATTATTTAAATAGTTGGAGTGTCTTAGCTGGCTTTCTTTTCATTTTGCTTCCTTCACCACTTCCTTCATCGCTTCCTTTGGACCAATCTATTTGAGCTGTTACTGGATCAGGTTCATAAACAAAAGCTTCTAATTTATCAATCAACTCATCAACAGTAGAAGCAGAGATAAGGAGTCGTCTTGCAGAAGGTGTGACAAATTTCTGTTCCACAGCATGGTCAACAAAAGATAATAAATTATCAAAGAAATTATTAACATTCAACAAACCTATGGGTTTATGGTGGATGTTCAATTGAGTCCAAGAGACAACTTGAAAGACTTCTTCCAAAGTACCAAAACCACCAGGTAAGACAATGAATGCATCAGAGTTTTCAAGCATCGCCTTCATTCGTCCATGCATAGATGATACCTGAATTTCCAGTCCAATTGTCTTTCCAATGATGTTCCTTCGAGCTAAAGGTTCAAGAATGACACCTAAAACTTGACCACTTCTTATATGTGCAGAAAGTGATATAGCCCCCATTAACCCAATGCTACCTCCCCCATATACAACACGAATGTTCCTTGCAGCAAGTGTTCTACCAACAGTGCTTGCTGCGTTTACAAACTCTAAGCCCTTCCCATAACTTGTCCCATAAAATACACAGATACTGACAAATCTACGAATAGAAGAAGAAGTTCCCTCCATTTCTACACTCACACTCTCTTTGAATGATTATGAGTTGCAGGAAAGTGAAGAAAATAGAGTGTTTAAATAGGAAAGAGAATAGAAAAAGTAATAATAGATCCTATACAGGTAGGTTGACTTGGTGTCGAAAAAGTTTGAAATTTTAAAAATAATAATAATAGTAAATTTTTTTTTTTTTTTTTTATTATTTTTATTATTTTTTTATTTTTTTTTTACTTCAAGAAAACCATCGGGGTAAAGAAGTCTAGAAACCCCGAAGGATCCCATCCAAAGGATTGATATGTCCAAAACCAAAATTCAACAAAATCATACAAAGATAAAATAATAATAACAAATGATTACATACCTTTATGTACGGGTTTTCATGGCAGATCTTTATCTTTGCAAGCGTCATGAGTGCGGTAATACCAAGACGGCTCAAATCCATCTGGGCATTCTTCTCCCTCCCGCTTGTGGGATATTTTGGATTGAGCTACGAGGCCACTAATTAAAGTGCGTAAATCTGACAGCTACCACCAACGACCACAACCAGTGAGAGGTCGCTGAAGAGCCCATGGCATTAAATCACAGGATCCAGCTCAGAGGCATTGTCACGCGAGAATGCAAACACGGGACGCTTCTTTTTGTCCATCAGCAAGCAGAGCCTTTGGTTCAAACCTGGGAATGCTTGCGCGGCTCTCTACAGAGCATGGCACACGAACCTTATTTACCGACCGGCGTGCGAAGGTCCACCCGAGTAAATGACGGGTCTGCCACTTGATAATCGCATATTTTATTCATTAAGAAATCCTTATATTTAGTCATTTACACTCTCCATATTCTTAATTGATTGAGTTTGATATGATTTTGTGAGTTTGAGCTCAAATTGGTCCTAATTGAATATTTTTAGCATTATTGAGATTTGACACTGTTTCTGTATTTTAGCCATAACTTGAGTTTCTGATATCTAATAATCATGAATTTTACCTTGTAGGAAAGCTCAGAGGAAGCTCTACAACTTTGATGAAGAGCTCGAAGTCCTAAACAGATGTCTAAGGGACCTAAGTTTACATGGAAGTCAGAATACGGGTTCTGTCACTAGAATCCAAACGGTGTGCACTCATAAAATCATATCTCAAGCTGTAATAATGGAGATGGGCTGAAATTTGGATAATTGATAGTTAAGATCCAAATAAACAACTTTCATGAAGAATACTTTTTGAAAAAATGAAGTTTAATGGGTCAGTTTGAGCTTGCAAGTCGGAACAGAGGTGCTGAAGTTGGGTTTAAGCAACCTGCGGTATTTGGGTCATATCTTGGGTTGTAGGAAGCCAAATTGGACGATCCAGATATGCATGTTATAGCTAAGACAAAGATCTACAACTTTCATGAAGCATACTTTTCATGGGTCTGAAGTATAGTTGGTCGTTTTTGGCTTCCAAGTTTGACAAGAAATTTTTGTCACTCACCAACCCTCTCAACTACTCCACTCACCAACCCTCTCAACTACTCCACTCACCAACCCTCTCAACTACTCTACTCACCAACCTATTCATCCACCCACTCCCCTTTGTCATTTTGTTACCCTAGATTTCTATAAAAGGCACCATTGGTAATCATGAAAAAAAGTTGTATTCTCCTTCATTTCTCTCATAATTTCTTCTTGTTTCTTCATAGTTTCTCATAGCTTTTGTATATTTTGATGCTCCCCTTCGTGGTAATGGAGGGCTAAGCTACTTTCGGTCAATTTAGAACTCTTGAAGAGATTGTGGTTTGGATTCTTGAGACCTTGGTTATGTATTGTATTTGATTTGTAATTGAATTCCTCTTTTCTTCTTCTTTTTCTTCTTCTTCTTCTTGATCTTGAATGCATGAATGGTGATTCTATTTATGTTGATCTGATTTGATCTTGGTTTAAGATTGAGATTTGTGATGAAACTTAGAACTGATTGATCTAAACTAATCACATAAATGAAGATTGAGATTTGTGATGAAACTTAGAAGCCGATTGATCTAAATTAATCACGAATTGAAAAGGTTAGGTTACTGATTTGTGCCTAAGTTAATTGAATTTAGTACTTGAAATTAACATAGATCTTCATGAATGGCGTGATTGTGGATTTGTGTTTATCACTTGTTAATTGAATTCTAGACGATCGTCTAGTATGAATTCTGGATTTGATGTAGAGATCTCGGTTAGATTCAAATTAACAATTCAATTGCACTTCAAGTGTTCTATGAAGGGTCTATGATTGAATCCACCCAATCTTGGATATGTTTCTAAATTGACTGCTCTTTAATTGTTATTTCTTTCTTTAATTTTGTTAAGTGCGATCTCAAACTGTTAAACCCCCTTTGCTAACTTTCACTTGATTTGATTAAATTGCATCTACAATCCTTGTGGAGATGATCCGGTGTTGTCACTGTGCTACAAGCTTAGGTAATAACTTCGGTTATAATTTTGACTGAGTTCGGTGCTCGTCAAAATTTTGGCACCGTTGCAAGTGATTTGACAAGTTGTATTCTCCTTCATTTGAGTTCTGTTATTACCCCGTCAAAATTTTGGCGCCGTTGCCGGGGATTAGTAAGTGTAATCTTTTCATTTTAAGTGTTTTTACTAACTTTTTCTTTTTATTAACTTTTCTAACATTTTTATCCATTGTCTAGTATATTTTGCTTATTTATTTGATTTTGTGTGATGCATGACTAGGTCTGAGCCTGATAACTTGGTTGACTTTGATCCTGAGATTGATAGAACCTTGCATAGGTTGATTAGAGCTCGTAGGCCAAGTGCAAGAATTACTTTTGAATTTGATCTTAATATTAGGAGTGAACTTGAGATCTTGAATAATTCTGAAACCATGGCTAATAACATACAGAACAGAACTCTTAAGGAACTTACTGCTCCTGATATAACTAACCAGTCTTTGTGTATTCAATACCCAGACCTTGATGCTGATTTTGAGTTAAAATCGGATTGATACATTTGTTGCCCAAGTTTCACGGTTTTGCGGTGAGGATCCCCATAAGCATCTAAAGGAGTTCCATGTGGTTTGTTCAACCATGAAGCCATATGGGATTTCGGAAAGAGCACATCAAGTGAGGGCATTTCCTTTCTCACTTCTTAATCTGACCAAGGATTGGTTATTTTATCTTTCACCAGGTTCAGTAACAAGTTGGACTGACATGAACCGGTTGTTCTTAGAGAAATTTTTCCCTGCTTCTAGAGCTGCTGCCATTAGAAAAGATATTTGTGGCATAAGACAAATGACAGGAGAGACCTTGCATGAATATTGGGAAAGATTCAAGAAGGCGTACTCGAGATGTCCCCACCACCAAATCACCGATCAACTCTTAATTCAATATTTCTATGAAGGCTTCTTTGCCAAATGACGAAGCATGGTGGATCTTTGCCTCTGGAGGAGCCTTAGTAGACAAGGCCACTTCATGCGTGAGAGATTTGATAGCAAACATGGCACCAACACCCAACAATTTGGCACACGAATTATTACCTCAACCAGGAGGAGTCAATGAGATTCAATCATCTCATGTAGACTAACAGAGAATGGAACACAAACTTGATGAATTGACTTCTTTGGTGAGGCAGTTAGCAGTGGGACAACAAGCACCAATGCAGATGATTGCAACTGTGTGTGGCATTTGCTCTTGTTCATCTCATCCTACAGATGCATGCCCCACACTTCAGGATGGTGGTTCTATTTTTCCAGAGCAATCTGTTGCAGTAGCTGGTATTTTTCCTGGTAGACCTTAATATCAGCAATCATAGCAGCAGCCTAGATATGATCCATTTTCTAATACCTATAACCCTGGCTGGAGGGACCATCCTAACTTGAGATATGGGAATTCTGGTCATCACAACAACCCCAACAGTAGCAGCAATTTAGATACCAAGCTGTAGGTCCTAGCAACAAATACCAACCACCTGCATTCAGACAACAACAAACTGTGCAGTAGCCCCTCATGTTGCCAAGTCCAGCAACCACTCCATCCGAGCCATCATTAGAAGATTTGATGAAACAGATGGCTACAAATAATGTTCACTTCCAACAAAATGTCAATGCCACCATTCAGAACCTGCAAACTCAGTTAGGCGGTGGCCACCACCGTGAGTGAATTGAAAAGCCAAGGATCGAACCAATTGCCTTCACAAACAGTCAACAACCCAAGAGGCAATGTAAATGCCATTAGCTTGAGAAGTGGCAGAGAAGTTGACGGTCCTACTCCACCACAACATGAACTACAAGTGCAAACCGAAGGTGACTAGAAACAGAAGAAAGTGGATAGCTCGGTCCAAAAATCGTGACACGGAAGAAATGTGCGAGAGAATTCAAATCGACCATTCCACTACCTTTTCCAAACGAGTCACACGGTCCAAGCATCTTGCGCAAAACGAAATAGAAAGAGAAGTCATGGACACATTCGGGAAGGTGGAAATCAATATTCCCCTCCTTGATGCAATCAAGCGGATTCCCAAGTATGCTAAATTCCTCAAAGAGTTGTGTACTCACAAGAGAAGACTTAAGAATGCGAGAAAATAAGCATGGGCGAAATGTTTCGCAATGATTCTACTAAGCATGCCACAAAAATGCAAAGATCCTGGAACTTTCACAATTCCTTGCACGATAGGTAACTCCAAATTTGAACATGCAATGCTAGACTTGGGTACTTCGATTAATGTCATGCCTATGTCAATATATCAGTCCTTGAACATTGGCACTTTGCAACCTACTGGTATAGTGATTCAGTTGGTAAATAGGACCACTGCTCATCCTGCAGGAGTGCTAGAAGATGTGTTAGTTCGGGTGAATGAGCTAATTTTTCCAGTGGACTTCTATATTCTGAACATGGAAGATGAGTCTTCAACAAACCATGCTCCATTGATCCTAGGCAGACCTTTCCTCAAGACAGCCAAGACCAAGATAGATGTGCATGCTGGCACCCTTTCCATGGAATTTGGCGACGATGTGGTACAATTTAACATTTTTGAGGCCATGAGACATCCCCTAGAGGAGCATTCTTCAGTTTTTCATGTTGATGTGATTGAAATGCTGGTTGATGATACTTATGCCGATATGAGTGCTGAATTCCCTGATATTGCTAACTTTCTGGATTCTGTCACTTGTGATATATGTGTTAGTGTGATACTGAACCATGTCTTTGCATGTCTTGAGATTTATGCGATAATGAGTGATGATGCAGGTGCTTATTTGACTGATGCAGCATATGAAAATATGAGTCAAAATTATGTCGAATTTAATGCTGTTGAGTTGCTTATTTCAAATAGCTTGCTTGCCTTCTATTGTGCACCCCCATCCTTAGAGCTAAAGACTTTGCCAGGACCACCTTAAATATGCATATTTGGAAGATGGTGAGAAGCTGCCAATGATTGTCGCTAAGAATCTACAACCTGAACAAGAAGAAAAATTGCTGCAGGTTTTGAGGCAGCATAAGCGAGCCATCGGATGGACACTTGCAGACATTCCTTGTATTAGTCCCTCCACATGTATGCATAGGATTTTATTGGAGGAAGGTACCAAGCCAGTGAGGCAACCCCAAAGGAGACTAAATCCCCTGATTCTGGATGTGGTGAAGAAGGAAGTGACCAAGCTGCTGCAAGCTGACATTATTTATCCCATATCTGACAGTAAATGGGTGAGCCCAGTACAAGTGGTTCCAAAGAAATATGGAGTCACAGTAATTGCAAATCAGAACAATGAGCTCCTACCCACAAGAATCCAGAACAGTTGGCGGGTGTGCATTGATTATAGGCGGCTTAACCAGGCCACTAGGAAAGATCATTTTCCATTGCCTTTCATTGATCAGATGTTAGAGAGACTGGCTGCCAAGTCGCATTACTGTTTCTTGGATGGATATTTGGGCTATTTTCATATTCATATAGCCCCAGAAGACCAAGAGAAAACCACTTTCACCTGTCCATTTGGAACATTTGCATACAGGAGAATGCCCTTTGGTCTGTGCAACGCTCCGGGAACCTTTCAAAGGTGTATGGTCAGTATCTTCTCTGAATTTTTAGAGAGTTGCATAGATGTGTTTATGGATGATTTTACTGTCTATGGCTCTTCCTTTGATGCATGTTTGGATACTTTGGATCGGGTTTTGCATAAGTGCATTGAAACTAACCTTGTCCTGAATTTTGAGAAATGTCATTTCATGGTAGAACAATGTATAATTTTAGGGCATATAGTATCTAGCAAGGGTGTTGAGGTAGATCCTGCAAAAATAGATGTCATTTCACGCCTATCTTACCCCACATGCGTGTGGGAGGTTCGTTCTTTCCTTGGTCATGCAGGTTTCTATCGGTGGTTCATAAAGGATTTTAGCAAAATTGCCCTTCCACTGTCCAACTTATTACAAAATGATGTAGAGTTTCACTTTGATCAGAGATGTAAGGATGCCTTCAATCACTTGAAGCAAGCATTGACCAGTACACCTATCATCCAGCCACCAGATTGGACACTCCCATTTGAACTCATGTGTGATGCCTCTAATTATGCATTGGGGGCTGTCCTTGCACAGAGAGTCGGCAAAGTACCTCATGTCATTTCCTATGCTTCGAGGACTTTAGATGCTACACAAGCCAACTACACTACAACCGAAAAGGAACTTTTAGCAATTATTTTTGCTTTGGATAAATTTCGATCATATTTGCTTAGTTCTAGAGTGGTTGTATTTTCAGATCATGTAGCTTTGAAGTTTCTCCTGAAAAAGCCCGATGCAAAGCCTAGGTTGATTAGGTGGATGTTGCTCTTACAGGAGTTTGATATTGATATCAGAGATAAGAGTGGAGCGAGAGAACATGGTGGCAGATCACTTGAGTCGGATTGAGAGAGAGGCGATTCTTCTCCTATCCATGATGTCTTCCACGATGAGCGACTTTTCAAGTGCAAGGTAACACTCCTTGGTTTCTTTGATTTGATAAATTTCTTAGTTCTTTGGTGTTTTCCCCCCGCACATTTTATTAGGGCTCGATTGATAAATTGAAGAGTGAGTCAAAATATTATGTGTGGGACGACCCTTATCTGTGAAAATTTTGTGGTGACCAAATCATTAGGAGATGCGTGCCTGATAATGAATTCCATTCTATTCTTAGCTTTTGTCATACACTTGCATGTGGCGGTCATTTTGGTCCCCAAAGGACTGCTAGGAAAGTTTTGGAATCTAGATTATATTAGCCCACTTTATTTCATGATGCATATGTGTTTTGTAAATCTTGTGATCAATGCCAAAGAACAGGAAACACTTCTCAAAGGAATGAGATGCCCCATAAATCCTTATTGTTCTGTGAGATTTTTGATGTATGGGGTATTGATTTTATGGGACCCTTTCCTGTTTCTTTTGGTTTTGTTTACATTTTGCTAGCTGTTGATTATGTATCCAAATGGGTGGAGGCGAAAGCTACTCGAACTGATGATTCCAAAGTTGTTGTGGATTTTGTTAGATCACAGATTTTCTGTAGGTTTGAAGTTTCGAAGGCCATCATCAGTGATCAGGGTTCAGATTTTTGTAATCGAAGCATGGAAGCCTTGATGAAAAAGTATAGAGTTCTGCACAGAGTTTCTACACCTTACCATCCCTAAACTAATGGGCAAGCCGAGGTTTCCAACAGAGAGATCAAGCAGATACTTCAGAAGACAGTTCAACCTAACTGAAAAGACTGGAGCAAGAGGCTTGAGGATGCTTTATGGGCTTGCCAAACTGCTTATAAGACACCAATCAGGATGTCTCCGTATCGGATTATTTTTGGAAAAGCCTGCCACCTGCCGGTGGAAATTGAGCATCATGCATTCTGGGCGGTGAAAAGGTGCAACTTGGACCTAGGTCAAGCAGGTATAGAGAGGAAGTTGCAGCTGCAGCAATTGGAGGAGATCCGCTTGGAGGCTTATGAAAGTTCCAAACTTTATAAGGAGAAGACTAAAGCCTTCCATGATAAGTTGATTCTGAGGAAAACATTTGAGATTGGTCAAAAAGTTCTCCTCTATAACTCCCGCCTCCGACTCATGCCTGGCAAATTAAGGTCTAGATGGGATGGACCATTTATTGTTACTAAGGTTTTTCCTTACGTCTTTGTTCGGATTAAAAGTGAGGTCACTTCCAAAGCTTTCATCGTAAATGGACACCGCCTCAAACAGTATCATGAACTTCCAGAGAATGCAGAAATGGAGGTGATGAACCTTCTCCATCCGCATTATGAATAAAAAAAAAGAGAAAAAAAGAGAAAAAAAAAGATCTGGTGAGCCCAGTATGATGGATATGAGAAGGTGTATGGTCAGTATCTTCACTGAGAAACTGTGATTATAACCGAAGTTATTACCTAAGTATGACAAAGGGGAGTAATCTTTTATGAGAGGGTTATTATTCATGGGTTGAACCTTGAATCGCATTTTTTTTTAGGCACTCTTTCCTTTTTCAACAACCATTTTGGCCACAACTCCTTTAGACCCTTCAGTGGTGAGTATAGTTGTATTCTCCACAGTGTCCATCAAAATATACAAAAGCTATGAGAAACTATGAAGAAACAAAGAGAGAAATTCTGAAACCATGGCTAATAACATACAGAATAGAACTCTTAAGGAACTTGCTGCTCCTGATATAACTAACCAGTCTTTGTGTATTCAATACCCAGACCTTGATGCTGATTTTGAGTTAAAATCTGGATTGATACATTTGTTGCCCAAGTTTCACGATTTTGCAGGTGAGGATCCCCATAAGCATCTAAAGGAGTTCCATGTGGTTTGTTCAACCATGAAGCCACATGGGATTTCAGAAGAGCACATCAAGCTGAGGGCATTTCCTTTCTCACTTGCTGATACAACCAAGGATTGGTTATTTTATCTTTCACCAGGTTCAGTAACAAGTTGGACTGATATGAAGTGATTGTTCTTAGAGAAATTTTTCCCTGCCTCTAGAGCTGCTGCCATTAGAAAAGATATTTGTGGCATAAGACAAATGACAGGAGAGACCTTGCATGAATATTGGGAAAGATTCAAGAAGGTGTGTTCGAGCTGTCCCCACCACCAAATCACCGATCAACTCTTAATTCAATATTTCTATGAAGGCTTCTTTGCCAAATGACGAAGCATGGTGGATCTTTGCCTCTGGAGGAGCCTTAGTAGACAAGACCCACAAGCTGCTATGCGAGAGATTTGATAACAAACATGGTAGCCAACACCCAACAATTTGGCACACGAATTATTACTTCAACCAGAGGAGTCAATGAGATTCAATCATCTTATGTAGACCAACAGAGAATGGAACACAGACTTCATGAATTGACTTCTTTGGTGAGGCAGTTAAGCGATGGGACAACAAGCACCAATGCAGATGACTGCAACTGTGTGTGGTATTTGCTCTTGTTCATCTCATCTTACTGATGCATGCCTCACACTTCAGGATGGTGGTTCTATTTTTCCAGAGCAATCTGTTGCAGTAGCTGGTATTTTTCCTGGTAGACCTCAATATCAGCAATCACAGCAGCAGCCCAGATATGATCCATTTTCTAATACCTATAACCACGGGTTGGAGGGACCATCCTAACTTGGGATATGGGAATTACAGTCGACAACAACAACCCCAACAAGAAGACAATTTAGATACCAAGGCTTTGTAGGTCTTAGCAACAAATACCAACCACCTGCATTCAGATAACAACAAATTGTGCAGCCACCTGTGTAGCAGCCCCTGATGTTGCCAAGTCCAGCAACCACTCCATCCGAGCCATCATTAGAAGATTTGATGAAACAGATGGCTACGAATAATGTTCAGTTCCAACAAAATGTCAATGCCACCATTCGAACACTGCAAACTCAGATTGGGCAGTGGCCACCACCGTGAGTGAATTGAAAAGCCAAGGATCGAACCAATTGCCTTCACAAATAGTCAACAACCCAAGAGGCAATGTAAGTGCCATTAGCTTGAGAAGTGGCGAGAGAAGTTGACGGTCCTACTCCACCACAACCCGAACTACAAGTGCGGCGGACCGAAGGTGACCGAAAACAAAAGAAAGTGGATAACTCGGTCAAAAATGCGCGACACGGAAGAAATGTGCGAGAGAATTCAAATCGGCCATTCCAATACCTTTTCTAAACAGAGTCACACGGTCAAGCATACTGCGCAAAATGAAAATAGAAAGAGAAGTCATGGACACATTCGGGAAGGTGGAAATCAATATTCCCCTCCTTGATGCAATCAAGCAGATTCCCAAGTATGCCAAATTCCTCAAAGAGTTGTGTACTCACAAGAGTAGACTTAAAGGTACTAAGAAAATAAGCATGGGCAGAAATGTTTCTGCAATGATTCTACCAAGCATGCCACAAAAATGCAAAGATCCTGGAACTTTCACAATTCCTTGCACGATAGGTAACTCCAAATTTAAACATGCAATGCTAGACTTGGGTACTTCGATTAATGTCATGCCTATGTCAATATATCAGTCCTTGAACATTGGCACTTTGCAACCTCTTTGGTATAGTGATTCGGTTGGCAAATAGGACCACTTGCTCATCTGTGAAGTGCTAGAAGATGTGTTAGTTCGGGTGAATAAGCTAATTTTTCCGGCGGACTTCTATATTCTGAACATGGAAGATGAGTCTTCAACAAACCATGCTCCATTGATCCTAGGCGGACCTTTCCTCAAGATAGCCAAGACCAAGATAGATGTGCATCTTTGGCACCCTTTCCATGGAATTTGGCGACGATGTGGTACAATTTAACATTTTTGAGGCCATGAGACATCCCCAGAAGAGCATTCTTGAGTTTTCATGTTGATGTGATTGAAATCTTTGGTTGATGATACTTATCTTTGATATGAGTCTTGAATTCACGATATTCCCGATTTTCTAGATTACATCACTTGTGATATATGTGTGTTAGCTATGATCTTGAACCATGTCTTTGCATGTCTTTGATATTTATGCGATAATGAGTGATGATGCAGTGCTTATTTGGTGATCAAACATATGAAAATATGAGTCAAAATTATGTCGAATTTAATCTTTGTTGAGTTGCTTGTTTCAAATAGCTTCTTTGCCTTCTATTGTGCATCCCCATCCTTAGAGCTAAAGACTTTGCGGACCACCTTAAATATGCATATTTGGAAGATGGTGAGAAGTGCCGGTGATTGTCGCTAAGAATCTACAACCTGAACAAGAAGAAAAATTGCTGCAGGTTTTGAGGCAGCATAAGCGAGCCATCGGATGGACACTTGCAGACATTCCTTGTATTAGTCCCTCCACATGTATACATAGGATTTTATTGGAGGAAGGTACCAAGCCAGTGAGGCAACCCCAAAGGAGACTAAATCCCCGATTACTGGATGTGGTGAAGAAGGAAGTGACCAAGTCAACTTGCAAGTGGCATTATTTATCCCATATCGACGGTAAATGGGTGAGCCCGGTACAAGTGGTTCCAAAGAAATGCTGGAGTCACGGTTATTGCAAATCGAACAATGAGCTCCTACCCACAAGAATCCGGAAACGGTTGGCGGGTGTGCATTGATTATAGGTGGCTTAACCAGGCCACTAGGAAAGATCATTTTCCATTGTCTTTCATTGATCAGATGTTGGAGAGACCGGGTGGCAAGTCGCATTCTTGTTTCTTGGATGGATATTCGGGCTATTTTCGATTCATATAGCCCCGAGAAGACCAAGAGAAGACCACTTTCACTGTCCATTTGGAACATTTGCATACGGGAGAATGCCTTTTGGTACGTAACGCTCAGGAACCTTTCAATGGTGTATGGTCAGTATCTTCTCTGAATTTTTAGAGAGTTGTATGGATGTGTTTATGGATGATTTTACTGTCTATGGCTCTTCCTTTGATGCATGTTTGGATACTTTGGATCGGGTTTTGCATAAGTGCATTGAAACTAACCTTGTCCTGAATTTTGAGAAATGTCATTTCATGGTAGAACAAGGTATAGTTTTAGGGCATATAGTATCTAGTAAGGGTGTTGAGGTAGATCCTGCAAAAATAGATGTCATTTCATGCCTATCTTACCCCATATGCATGCGGGAGGTTCGTTCTTTCCTTGGTCATGCAGGTTTCTATCGGCGGTTCATAAAGGATTTTAGCAAAATTGCCTTCCACTTTGTCCAACTTATTGCAAAAGGATGTAGAGTTTCACTTTGACCCGAGAGATGTAAGGATGCCTTCAATCACTTGAAGCAAGCATTGACCAAGACACCTATCATCCGGCCACCGGATTGGACACTCCCATTTGAACTCATGTGTGATGCCTCTAATTATGCATTGGGGGCTTGTCCTTGCCTGAGAGATTCGGCAAAGTACCTCATGTCATTTCCTATGCTTCGAGGACTTTAGATCTTTGCCTGAAGCCAACTACACTACAACCGAAAAGGAACTTTTAGCAATTGTTTTTGCTTTAGATAAATTTCGATCATATTTGCTTAGTTCTAGAGTGGTTGTATTTTCAGATCATGCAACTTTGAAGTTTCTCCTGAAAAAGCCCGATGCAAAGCCTAGGTTGATTAGGTGGATGTTGCTCTTACAGGAGTTTGATATTGATATCAGAGATAAGAGTGGAGCAGAGAACCTAGTGGCAGATCACTTAAGTCGAATTGAGAGAGAGGCAGATTCTTCTCCTATCCATGATGTCTTCCCTGATGAGCGGTTTTTCAAGCTACAAGGTAACACTCCTTGGTTTGCTGATTTGATAAATTTCTTAGTTGCTGGTGTTTTCCCTGCACATTTAATTAGGGCTCAGATTGATAAATTGAAGAGTGAGTCAAAATATTATGTGTGGGACGACCCTTATCTGTGGAAATTTTGTAGTGACCAAATCATTAGGAAATGCGTGCCTGATAATGAATTCCATTTTATTCTTAGCTTTTGTCATACACTTGCATGTGGCGGTCATTTCGGTCCCCGGCAACGGCACCAAAATTTTGACAAGCGCCGAACTCAGTCAAAATTATAACCGAAGTTATTACTTAAGCTTGTAGCACAGTGACAACACCGGATCATCTCCACAAGGATTGTAGATGCAATTTAATCAAATCAAGTGAAAGTTAGCAAAGGGGGGTTTGACAGTTTAAGATCGCACTTAACAAAATTAAAGGAAGAAATAACAATTCAATTGCGCTTCAAGTGTTCTATGAAGGGTCTATGATTGAATCCACCCAATCTTGGATAGGTTTCTAAATTGACTGCTCTTTAATTGTTATTTCTTCCTTTAATTTTGTTAAGTGCGATCTAAAAATTTTGACGAGCGCCGAACTCAGTCAAAATTATAACCGAAGTTATTACCTAAGCTTGTAGCACAGTGACAACACCGGATCATCTCCACAAGGATTGTAGATGCAATTTAATCAAATCAGGTGAAAGTTAGCAAAAGAGGGGTTTGACAGTTTAAGATCGCACTTAACAAAATTAAAGGAAGAAATAACAATTAAAGAGCAGTCAATTTAGAAACCTATCCAAGATTGAGTGGATTCAATCATAGACCCTTCATAGAACACTTGAAGTGCAATTGAATTGTTAATTTGGATCTAACCGAGATCTCTGCATCAAATCCAGAATTCATACTAGACGATCGTCTAGAATTCAATTAACAAGTGATAAACACAAATCCGCAATCACGCCATTCATGAAGATCTATGTTAATTTCAAGTACCGAATTCAATTAACTTAGGCACATAATGAGCTAGAAACAAGGAATTGTCAAATAAGCTCAAAGGGGTTAAGTAAAGGAAAATATACAAGGTTGGCAGGAATCAGAGAATTTTCAAGAAGTCAAAAAAGTGCTTAATATCATATTGAAAACAAGGTTGGCTATTAGGTTAAACTAGCTAATTAAGAAAGAGGGCCTCAATCATATTCATGCATGCAAGTGAAATGTAGCCTCAAAAAGAATCAAAGCAAGTTCTAGAGTGGTCATTAACATGAGTGAAAATCACACAAGAAAGAAGAGAATGGCATAAATGTTAAATCCATCCATTAGGCTCAAAATCTCACAAGGCATGCATCCATCAAACTCAATTTATCAATTCAATCATCCATCACCAAGCATATCAGTTCAAGAAGGGAGAAAAGTTATTCAATCATGTAATAAACCCTTTTTTTTAAACAAAACAAAAAACAAAAAAATGCTAAAATCTCTCCCCCATACTTAATATAACATTGCCCTCAATGTGAAAGAGATATATAGAAAAGAGCAACACAACCTGATAAGAAGTGAATCAACGTTAAGCGAGAAAAAGCACCTTTGTCGGTCTTAGTATCGGACCACTGAAAAGAAATCAAATAATAAAATTTTAGTACTTCCACAATTTAATACTAATTAATTACTACCTAAAAAAAACTCCTTACTCTGCCACCAATTAAGATGCGTCTCAAGAGTAAAATTACTCCTTACTCTGCCATCACTAATTGGTTTAATAAGTCCATGGCAATCATATCATACTTTCCAAACAAAACAACAACAATTTTTTTTTTGTGGTCAACTATCCTTCCCCCCAACTAGATCACAACATTGTCCTCAATGTTAAAATATAGATGAGTAAAGGATAGAAGATATTACCTGTTGGAGAAAGCTAACACAAATCATGAGGACTTTATTCAAGGTTGTAGTGAGGTCAAGGTAACAGAAGAGGATAAAATGGATATGAGAAGATAAATACCAAAGGGAATAAAAGCAAATGAGGGCTGAGTTCAAATAACAAGCATAAAAGTTCATCCCAACTCTAATGTATATCCCTTTACATATTCATTTCCCAATCCTTTTCTTTTCTTTTCTTTTTTCCTTTTTTTTTATATATATATGAACATAACTATATACATACATTTTTCCTCTTTTTTTTTTTTAGGCACTCTTTCCTTTTTCAACAACCATTTTGTACACACACCCCCACACTTAGCTTTTTGCACTCTTGGGCAAAACTCAAGACCAAAACAAGGACATAAGAGATTAACAAAAATTTAAATTCCAACGACATTCAAGAGCCCAAAATTTCACAATCAAGAAGAACAACCAAAGGTTCAAGGGATCAAAACATTCATGAGTTAACAATTCTCCATATCTCAAACCAACAAGCAAGGTATCTTCAATATGAATCGAGAATGATAGATCTTCACAAGATTCCCTCTCAATCTCTCAAGTGTTTAAAAGGTAGGTATTTCACTCAATTCAACCCATGAAAATTGCACTACCATAAGCTTGCTTATCTTCTACTTCTCAATCTCAATCTAAACCATACCTCCCAAGAGTTTGATATTGATATCAGAGATAAGAGTGGAGCAGAGAACCTGGTGGCAGATCACTTGAGTCGGATTAAGAGAGAGGCAGATTCTTCTTCTATCCATGATGTCTTCCCTGATGAAGCGAGTTTTCAAGTCGCAAGGTAACACTCCTTGGTTTCTTGATTTGATAAATTTCTTAGTTGCTGGTGTTTTCCCTGCACATTTTATTAGGGCTCAGATTGATAAATTGAAGAGTGAGTCAAAATATTATGTGTGGGACGACCCTTATCTGTGGAAATTTTGTAGTGACCAAATCATTAGGAGATGCGTGCCTGATAATGAATTCCATTCTATTCTTAGCTTTTGTCATACACTTGCATGTGGCGGTCATTTTGGTCCCCAAAGGACTACTAGGAAAGTTTTGGAATCTGGATTATATTGGCCCACTCTATTTCATGATGCATATGTGTTTTGTAAATCTTGTGATCAATGCCAAAGAACAGGAAACACTTCTCGAAGGAATGAGATGCCCCAGAAATCCTTATTGTTCTGTGAGATTTTTGATGTATGGGGTATTGATTTTATGGGACCCTTTCCTGTTTCTTTTGGTTTTGTTTACATTTTGCTAGCTGTTGATTATGTATCCAAGTGGGTGGAGGCGAAAGCTACTCGGACTGATGATTCCAAAGTTGTTATGGATTTTGTTAGATCACAGATTTTCTGCAGGTTTGGAGTTCTGAAGGCCATCATCAGTGATCAGGGTTCACATTTTTGTAATCGAAGCATGGAAGCTTTGATGAAAAAGTATGGGGTCTTGTACAGAGTTTCTACACCTTACCATCCCCAAACTAATGGGCAAGCTGAGATTTTCAACAGGGAGATCAAGCAGATACTCCAGAAGACAGTTTAACCTAACAGAAAGGATTGGAGCAAGAGGCTTGAGGATGCTTTATGGGCTTACCGGACTGCTTATAAGAACCAATCGGGATGTCTCCGTATCGGATTATTTTTGGAAAAAGCACACACTGCCGGTGGAAATTGAGCATCGTGCATTACGGGCGGTGAAAAAGTGCAACTTGGACCTAGATCAAGCGGGTATGGAGAGGAAGGCTGCAGTGCAGCAATTGGAGGAGATCCGCTTGGAGGCTTATGAAAGTTCCAAACTTTATAAGGAGAAGACCAAAGCCTTCCATGATAAGTTGATTATGAGGAAAACATTTGAGATTGGTCAAAAAGTTCTCCTCTATAACTCCCGCTCTCAGACTCATGCACAGCAAATTAAGGTCTAGATGGGATGGACCATTTATTGTTACTAAGGTTTTCCTTTTTGGTCTTTGTTCGATTAAAAGTGAGGTCATTGCCAAAGCTTTCATCGTAAATGGACACCGCCTCAAACGATATCATGAACTTCCGAGAGAATGCAGAAGTGGAGGTGATGAACTTTCTCCATCCGCATTATGAATAAAAAAAAGAAAAAAAAACAAAAAAAGAGAAAAAAAAAAAAAAAAAAAAGAGAAAAAAAATAGCTGTGTGCCCGACAATGAGGTAGGTAGTGCCATTAAATTTTTTACTCGGAAGCATGTGGAGGTCATTTTTCTTCGTCAGCGACAACAACTGCGAAAATCTTACAGTATGGATTTTATTGGCCTACTTTATTCAAGGTCATTACACCTTTTGCAAAAGGCTGGAAATTGGTCAAAAAGTTACGCTTTGAGATTATCATCTGCACCTACTCCTTGGAAAATTGAGATCTAGGTGGCGCGGTTCTTTTGTTGTCAAACACGTGTATCCTCTGGGGCCGTAGATATTGAGGATCCTAGGAATGGTAATGCGCTTAAAGTTAATGGACAAAGACTCAACCATTCCTGGAAAACCAAGTTCTTGAGTTCTTTGTGTTGCCGGTTAAGTGGCGGATACGGTACTCTTGACTCTCAAGTCGGTTTATTTTTCAGTTTCCCAAAATAACTGAACCCTTCTTCTCCTTCAAAATGGATGTCATTCTTTCAAACCTGAGCAAACGTTTTCCTTCTCTTCCTCAAAATGCTCTGAGAAAAATCTACAAATTTCGATGTGAAAGATTGAGACTGTTAATGCACAAAGGTATGCCAGAAGATGTACGCTGGATAATTGAAGCAAAGGTCCGATTAGCAGGTGAGTCCTCAATTTCATTTGACTCATATATGCCCGGTCTTGGAAGAAGTTCATATTCTAAAAGGAGAAAAGCAAAAAGGTTACAAGTCTGTCACAAATGTGGACAATGGAACTATAACAAGCGATGTCATACTTTGGGGATGGTTTCTGCAAATAGAGAAGATAAAATTTTCTTCATTAAGAATGGACTGAGTAAGGAGTCATTAGATGATATCTTATTGACTCTTGAGACGCATTCTTGTGGATTGGTGCATCGTGAAATTCTTAAATTGTAGAATCTCTTCAAGGATGAAGAAAAACGCTACAGTCTTGGGAATCTAACTCTAAAAGACCCTGTTTGCTAATTTATAAGAAAATTGGATGGGAAGCTTATCCTCGACTCATAGAAGACGTTTAAGCCATTATTGGACGTTAAACCAGAGGCAGATGTGAGCCATATCCACAAACAATCTGTACGTATCATCTTCTTCTTCTTCTTCATGTCATCTTTCAAACAAAAACAAAAACAAAAACAAAACAAAAACAAAAAAAACAAAAAAAAAAAACAAAAAAAGAAAAGATTCTGTGTTTCTTAAATTCAACCTTTTCTTACAAACGTCAACCTACCCTTATAGGTGCAATTATTCCCCTTTCCATTCTTTTTCTTATTTAAACACTCTATTTTCTCCATTTTCCTTCAACTCAGAAACACTTAAAGAGAGGAAGAGTATAGAATGGGGCCTTCTATTCGTAACCTCAAAAATGTCTGTGTTTTTTGTGGGTCGAGTTATGGGAAGGGATTAGAGTTTATAAACGTAGCTAGCACTCTTGGTCGATCACTTGCTGCGAGGAATATTCATCTTGTATATGGGGGAGGTTGTCGTGGGTTAATGGGGGCTGTATCACTTTCTGCTTTTATAGGAGGCAGTCAGGTTTTAGGTGTTATTCCTAAACCTTTAGTGAAAATAACATCCTTGGAAAGACAGTTGGAGAAGAAATTCGGTAACATCTATACATGGACGAATGAAAACAATGGTTGACAATTCTGATGCATTTCTTGTCTTACCCGGTGGTTTTGGTACTTTGGAAGAAATTTTTCAAATTGTCTTTTGGGCCAAACTGAACATCCACCATAAACCCATTAGTTTGTTGAATGTTAATAATTTCTTTGATCTTTTGTTATTTTTTCTTGACAAAGCTGTGGAACAGAAATTTATCACTCCTTCGGCAAGACAACTTCTTATCTCTGCCTCCACTATTGATGAGCTCATTGATAAATTAGAAGCTTTTGAATATGTACCTGATAAGGTATTAGCTCAGATAGATTGGTTAACAGGAAGCAGCGAAGGAAGTAACAAGAAAAGAAAGCCAGATCTAACACTTTCTCTTTAATGGGTTTGATTTTATTGTACTTTGTTTCTGTTTAAATTTGTGTTAGCTTTCTCCAACAGGTAATATCTTCTATCCTTTACTCATCTATATTTTAACATTGAGGACAATGTTGTGATCTAGTTGGGGGGGAAGGATAGTTGACCAAAAAAAAAAATTATTGTTGTTTTGTTTGGAAAGTATGATATGATTGTCATGGACTTATTAAACCAGTTAGTGATGGCAGAGTAAGGAGTAATTTTACTCTTGAGACGCATCTTAATTAGTGGCAGAGTAAGGAGTTTTGTTTTAGGTAGTAATTAATTAGTATTAAATTGTGGAAATATTAAAATTTTATTATTTGATTTCTTTTCGAGTGGTCCGATCTAAGCGGACGGTATGCTTCTTTTACTCGCTTAGCGTTGATTCACTTCTTATCAGGTTGTGTTGCTCTTTTCTATATCTCTCTTTCACATTGAGGGCAATGTTATATTAAGTATGGGGGAGAGATTTTAGCATTTTTTTTTGTTTTTTGTTTTGTTTAAAAAAAAAGGGTTTATTGCATGATTGAATAACTTTTCTCCCTTCTTGAACTGATATGCTTGGTGATGGATGATTGAATTGATAAATTGAGTTTGATGGATGCATACCTTGTGAGATTTTGAGCCTAATGGATGGATTTAACATTTATGCCATTCTCTTCTTTCTTGTGTGATTTTCACTCATGTTAATGACCACTCTAGAACTTGCTTTGATTCTTTTTGAGGCTACGTTTTACTTGCATGCATGAACATGATTGTGGCCCTCTTTCTTAATTAGCTAGTTTAACCAAATAGCCAACCTTGTTTTCAATATGATATTAAGCACTGTTTTGACTTCTTGAAAATTCTCGATTCACCAACCTTGTATATTTTCCTTTACTTAACCCTTTGAGCTTATTTGACCATTCCTTGTTTCTAGCTCATTATGTGCCTTAAATGAAAAATCGTGTTCTTACTTTACCTTAGGGAATAAAAGAACATCACTTGTTAATGGATGAGTTTTTGAACAAGTGTGGGGTGTGTGTACAAAATGGTTGTTGAAAAAGGAAAGAGTGCCTAAAAAAAAAAAAAGAAAAAAATGTATGTATATAGTTATGTTCATATATATATAAAAAAAAAAAAAAGAAAAGAAAAGAAAAAAAGGATTGGCAAATGAATATATAAAGGGATATACATTAGAGTTGAGATGAACTTTTATGCTTGTTATTTGAACTCAGCCCTCATTTGCTTTTATTCCCTTTGGTATTTATCTTCTCATATCCATTTTATCCTCTTCTGTTACCTTGACCTCACTACAACCTTGAACAAAGTCCTCATGATTTATGTGTGCATGTGTTTTGAGTAGTGAAAAAGTAGAAGATAAACAAGCTTATGGTAATGCAATTTTTATGGGTTGAATTGAGTGAAATACCTACCTTTTAAACACTTGAGAGATTGAAAGAGAATCTTGTGAAGATCTATCATTCTCGATTCATACTGAAGATACCTTGCTTGTTGGTTTGAGATATGAAGAATTGTTAACTCATGAATGTTTTGATCCCTTGAACCTTTGGTTGTTCTTCTTGATTGTAAAATTTTGGGCTCTTGAATGTCGTTGGAATTTAAATTTTTATTAATCTCTTATGTCCTTGTTTTGGTCTTGAGTTTTGCCCGAGGAGTGCAAAAAGCTAAGTGTGGGGAATTTGATAATCACATATTTTATTCATTAAGAAACCCTTATGTTTAGTCATTTACACTCTCCATATTCTTAATTGATTGAGTTTGGTATGATTTTGTGAGTTTGAGCTCAAATTGGTCCTAATTGAATATTTTCAGCATTATTGAGATTTGACACTGTTTCTGTATTTTGGCCATAACTTGAGTTCCTGATATCTGATAATCATGAATTTTACCTTGTAGGAAAGCTCAGAAGAAGCTCTACAACTTTGATGAAGAGCTCGAAGTCCTAAACAGATGTCTAAGGGACCTAAGTTTACATGGAAGTCAGAATACGGGTTCTGTCACTAGAATCCGAACGGTGTGCACTCATAAAATCATATCTCAAGCTATAATAATGGATATGGGCTGAATTTTGGCTACTTGATAGTTAAGATCCAAATAAACAACTTTCATGAAGAACACTTTTTGAAAAAATGAAGTCTAATGGGTCAGTTTGAGCTTGCAAGTCGGAATAGAGGTGCTGAAGTTGGGTTTGAGCAACCCGCGATATTTGGGTCATATCTTGGGCTGTAGGAAGCCAAATTGGACGATCCAGATATACATGTTATAGCCAAGACAAAGATCTACAACTTTCATGAAGAGTACTTTTCATGAGTCTAAAGTATAGTTGGTCGTTTTTGGCTTCCAAGTCAGACAAGAAATTTTTGTCACTCACCAACCCTCTCAACTACTTCACTCACCAACCCTCTCAACTACTCCACTCACCAACCCTCTCAACTACTCTACTCACCAACCTACTCATCCACCCACTCCCCTTTGTCATTTTGTTACCCTAGACTTCTATAAAAGGCACCATTGGTAATCATGAAAGACACAAGTTGTATTCTCCTTCATTTCTCTCATAATTTCTTCTTGTTTCTTCATAGTTTCTCATAGCTTTTGTATATTTTGATGCTCCCCTTCGTGGTAATGGAGGGCTAAGCTACTTTCGGTCAATTTAGAACTCTTGAAGAGATTGTGATTTGGATTCTTGAGACCTTGGTTATGTATTGTATTTGATTTGTAATTGAATTCCTCTTTTCTTCTTCTTTTTCTTCTTCTTGATCTTGAATGCATGAATGGTGATTCTATTTATGTTGATCTGATTTGATCTTGGTTTAAGATTGAGATTTGTGATGAAACTTAGAACTGATTGATCTAAACTAATCACATAAATGAAGATTGAGATTTGTGATGAAACTTAGAACTGATTGATCTAAATTAATCACAAAATTGAAAAGGTTAGGTTACTGATTTGTGCCTAAGTTAATTGAATTTGGTACTTGAAATTAACATAGATCTTCATGAATGGCGTGATTGCGGATTTGTGTTTATCTCTTGTTAATTGAATTCTAGACGATCGTCTAGTATGAATTTTGGATTTGATGCAGAGATCTCGGTTAGATCCAAATTAACAATTCAATTGCACTTCAAGTGTTCTATGAAGGGTCTATGATTGAATCCACCCAATCTTGGATAGGTTTCTAAATTGACTGCTCTTTAATTGTTATTTCTTCCTTTAATTTTGTTAAGTGCGATCTTAAACTGTCAAACCCCTTTGCTAACTTTCACTTGATTTGATTAAATTGCATCTACAATCCTTGTGGAGATGATCTGGTGTTGTCACTGTGCTACAAGCTTAGGTAATAACTTTGGTTATAATTTTGACTGAGTTCGGCGCTCATCACCACTCCACTGGCAGGGGCTCCTAATCTAATTAAAGACCAAGTACAACCGAAGTTTCGCCTTTTTTTATTTAATTTAAATTATTTCATTTTTTTCCATTTTTTTCCATTTTTTCTTTTTTTTCTCTTTTTTTCTCTTTTTTTTTTCTTTTGAAGATGTACAAGATAATATATACATGTTGTTGTGATTGTGGCTCACATTTTCCTCACGGTTTCACGTCCGAGAAATGGCTTAAACGCCTTCTATGAGTCGAGGATAAGCTTCCCATCCAATTTTCTTATAAATTGGCAAACAGGGTCTTTTTGAGTCAGATTCCCAAGACTATAACGCTCTTGCTCGTCCTTGAAGAGATTCCACAAACTAAGAAGTTCACGCTGCACAACTCCATAAGAATGCGTCTCAAGAGTCAATAAGATATTATCTAATGACTCCTTACTCAGTCCATTCTTAATGAAGAATATTTTATCTTCTCTATTTACAGAAACCATCCCCAAAGAGTAACATCACGTGTTGCAATTCCATCGTGCACACTTGTAACAAACTTTCATTCTTTTTGCTCTTCTCCTTTTTGAAAATGAACTTTTACCGAGACCAGGCATGTATGGGACAAATGAATCTGAAGATTCACCAGCTAAACGAACCTTTGCTTCGATTATCCAGTGTATATCTTCTGGGATGCCCTTATACATTAACAATCTCAGTCTTTCACACCTAGCTTCATAGACTTTTGTTAGAGCATTTAGAGGGAGAGAAGGAAAATGTTTTCTTAAATTTGAGAGAATGACATCCATTTTAAAAGGAGAATAATTCATTTATTATGGGAAACTGAAAAACAAACCGACTTGAGAGTCACGGAGTACCGTTATCTGCCATTTAACCGGGAACACAAAGAACTGCAAAAAGAAAGAAACAACATTAAAATAAATTCTACTCATAACAAGGATTAGAAAGAGAAATGGATTCTACCTTAACAACTTGATGTTCCAGAAATGGTTTGAGTCTTTGTCCATTGACCTTAAATACAATACCATTCCTAGGATTCTCAATGTCTATGGCCCCATAAGAATACACATGTTTGATAATATAAGGACCAATCCACCTAGATCTCAATTTTCCAGGGAATAGGTGAAGACGAGAATTATAAAGCAGAACTTTTTGACCAATTTCAAAAGTTTTTCTCAAAATTGATTTGTCATGAAAAGCTTTTATTCTAGCTTTATAAATCTTTGAGTTTTCATATGCATCATTTCTTAATTCCTCAAGTTCATTCAATTACAATTTGCGTAACTTGGAAGCATCATCAAGACTTAAGTTGAAAGCTTTAATGGCCCAAAATGCTTTATGCTCCAATTCTACAGGAAAATGACAAGGTTTTTCATAAACTAACCGATAGGGAGACATGCCCAAAGATGTTTTAAAAGCAGTATGGTAAGCCCAAAGTGCATCGTTTAGTCTTAAAGACTAATCTTTACGATTTGGGTTAACCATTTTTTCCAAAATTTGTTTAATCTCCCTATTTGCTAATTTAACTTGTCCACATGTCTGAGGATGATAAGGGGTTGCAATTTTGTGGGTAATGCAATATTTCTTCATTAAAGATTCAAATGATTTATTGCAAAAATGTGTTCTCCCATCACTGATGATAGCTCGAGGAATTCTAAATCGACTCAAAACATTTTCTTTTAAAAATTTTAGAACAGTTTTATGATCATTATGCCGACATGGAATCGCCTCAATCCATTTTGAGACATAATCAACTACAACCAAAATGTATACAAATCCAAAATATGATGGAAATGGACCCATGAAATCAATTCCCCAACAATCAAAATTTTCAATGACAAGGATAGGGTTCAAAGGCATCTTATTTCTTTTAGAAATGGACCCCAATTTTTGACAACTTTCACAACTTTTGCAAAAAGTATAACTGTCATTGAATAAAGTGGGCCAATAAAATCCACTCTGCAAGATTTTCGTAGTTATTTTCTTTGAAGAAAAATGACCTCCACATGCTTCTGAATGACAAAATTTAATGACACTACTTACCTCATTGTCGGGTACACATCTCCGAAAGATTTGATCAGGACAATATTTGAACAAATATGGGTCATCCCAAAAGAAATTTTTCACTTCAATCAAAAACTTTTTTCTGTCTTGGTGTGTCCACTGAGGCGGCATCTTACCTGTTACAAGAAAATTGACAATGTTAGCAAACCAAGGCATAGAATTGACAGAAAATAAAAATTCATCGAGAAAAGAATAATTGATAGGTGTGCTATCAAAAGATGAGCCTATTGTCAGCCTTGACAAATGATCTGCAACAACATTTTTGGCTCCTTTCTTGTCTTTTATTATGATGTTAAATTCTTGAAGCAACAAGATCCACCGTATCAACCTAGGTTTGGCATCCTGTTTAGATATTAAATATCTAACAGCAGCATGATCAGTGAAAACAACAGTGGATGAACTAATTAAATAAGCCCAAAATTTGTCCAATGCAAAAATTACAGTAAGTAGTTCTTTTTCAGTAGTGGTGTAATTCATATGTGCACTATTCAAAGTTCGACTTGCGTAATAAATTACATGAGGCTTACCTTCCTTTCTTTGGCCTAAAACAGTAGCCAACGACAAAATCACTAGCATCACACATCAAATCAAAAGGCAAAGACCAACGGAGATTGCATGATAGGAGCAAAAGTCAAAAGACCGATTAATTTTTCAAAAGATTTCGACAATCTTGAGTCCAATCAAATGGTGTATCTTTTGTTAGAAGATTACATAAAGGTCTAGATATGGCACTAAAGTCCTTTACTGAATCTTATGTAAAATCCTGCATGTCCTAAAAGGAACGAACTTCTCGACTATTTTTGGGAAAGGCAAATGAGCAATTAATTCAACTTTGGCCTTATCAACTTCAATTCCTTTAGAAGATATCACATGACCTAACACTATTCTGAGGTAACCATGTAATGACATTTTTCCCAATTTAACACAAATCCTTTTTCTTCGCATCTTTTAAGAACTTTTTCAAATTATCAAGACAATTTTCAAAAGAATTTCCAAAAACGTCGGATCATCCATGAAAACCTCTAAATAATGCTCAATCATGTCACTGAAAATACTTAGCATGCATCTTTGAAAAGTTACCGGAGCATTACAAAGACCAAAAGGCATTCTTCTATATGCAAAAGTGCCAAAGGGGCAAGTAAAAGTGGTCTTTTCTTGGTCCTCTAATGCAATTGGTATTTGATTATACCCTGAATAACCATCAAGAAAACAATAGTAGGGATGTCCTGCTACTCTTTCTAGAATCTGATCAAGAAATGGCAAAGGGAAATCGTCTTTCCTAGTGGTTGCATTTAATTTTCTGAAATCAATACACATACGCCAACTAGATGAGACTCGGGCAGGTATTAATTCTCCTTTTTCATTTTCAACCACAGTTATTCCAGATTTCTTAGGCACAACTTGTGTAGGGCTTACCCACTAGCTATCAGAGATAGGATAGATAATTCCAACATCAAGTAATTTAAGAATTTCAGCTCTAACTACCTCTTTCATGTGTGGATTTAATCTTCTTTGAGGTTGTTGAGATGTTTTAGCATTATCCTCTAAATGTATTCTATGTGTACAGATTAATGGATTAATGCCTTTTATATCCTTTAATATCCATCTAATTGCATTTTTATGCCTTTTAAGTACTTCTATCAACTTACCTTCTTGTTCTTTGGTCAAGGATGAGGAAATTACCACTGGAGAGCTTTGTTCTTCTCCCAAAAATGTGTACTTCAACCCATCAGGTAATGGCTTCAGTTCCAGTGTGGGTACTTCTTCATGGGTATCATCATTCATGGATTTTAGCTCTTCGAATCTTGGCTTCCATGCTTTGTATTCCATTTCCTGTGTACAGTCAAGCAAAGAGCATATTTCAGAAACATCATCATCTAATTGTGTAGCTGAATCAAATAAATTAATTAAACATATTTCTAATGGGTCAGAAGAACTCCTGATTTGAAGATGATAATCTATAATGGCTTCAATCCCTTCAATCTCTTCCTTTTCATCATAAACTTCTTGTGGTTGCTTGCACATGTTGAAAACATTAAGCTCCAGTGTCATATTTCCAAAAGTTAGCTTCACCACTCCATTTCTACAATTTATCAAAGCATTAGATGTTGCTAAAAATGGGTGACCCAAAATAACGAGAACCCGACTTAGAACTATCAACCATAGGTTCAGTTTCCAAGACAATAAAATCCACAGGATATATGAATTTATCAACTTGTACCAACACATCTTCTACTATTCCTTTTGGAATTTTAATTGATCTATCAGCAAGTAGAAGAATTACAGAAGTTGGTTTTAACTCACCAAGGTTGAGTTGCTGATAAACTGAATATGGAAGCAAATTAACACTAGCACCAAGATCAAGTAAAGCTCGTTCAATTTTATGTTCACCAATAATGCATGAAACTGTAGGACAACCAGGGTATTTATATTTCAACTCTTTATTGTTTTGAATAATGGAGCTTACCTGTTCAGTCAAAAATGCATTCTTTTTCACATTATGTTTCCCTTTAACAGTGCACAAGTCTTTCAAAAATTTGGCATAACAAGGAATATGCTTGATAGCATCTAACAGAGGAATATTGACCTTCACTTGTTTAAAGATTTCAAAAATGTCACTGTTATAATTCACTTTACTTGAATTGTTTAATGCTTGAGGAAATGGGGGTGAAGACGAGGGTTTGATCTCCTTTTGGCTAGGTGGCTGATCAACTCCTTCCTCATCTTTGGGAATTGACTCATCATCTTTCTCAAAAAGTTCAAGAATTTGTTTTTCAACAACCTTTCCACTCCTAAGAGTTATCAATGAGTTGACTTGATCTATTTTTTGACTTTCTGAACTACCCTCATTTAGGCTAAACTGACCCTTGGGATTTAGTTGAAGTTGAGAGGAAAACTTTCCTTTCTCATGAATGGCAAGTGCAGAAGAAAGTTTAGCAAGAGTATCTTTTATGTCAATCACGGCTTGAGTGTTGTGGTTATTGATGGCTTCTTATTTTTCCATGAATGCATGCAATGTTCCTTCAAGGTTTTTCCTATATGGTGGGACATAGGGTGCATATCCTTGAGGATTTTGAGAATCTTGCTGTGCCTAAGGAGGTGGTGGTTGCATGAATTGTGGCTGGTTGCTATTCCTCCAACTGAAGTTCGGGTGATTTCTCCATCCCAGATTGTATGTATCTGAAAAGAAGAAGTGAATGGCTTTTTAAAATTGGTCATTGCATTTACTTGCTCATGCACAACTTCTTTAAAAACAGGAAGTTTTGGGCATTCATTTGTTGAGTGTCCCAATTCATCACAAATGCCACAAATTTCTTCACTTTGCACAGATATGATTTCTTTTACTTTGCCAGATTCCATGGCTTCAACCTTTCTAGCGAAACTAGCAAACCTTGCATTTAGATCTTCTTCTTGACTAAGATGATATTTTCCTTTACTAGCATTTGCAAGGTTAAATCTAATTAAATTTTCAGAAGGATTAGTACCATGCCAAGATTGAGAATTTTCAGGCAAATGGTCTAAATAGTCTAAAGCTTCTTCAGGTTCTTTATCAAGAAATTCACCATTGCACATTGTTTCCACAAATTGTTTGGTTTCGGGTGTTAACCCTTCATAAAAGAAGCTTATAGTGCGCCATTTTTCAAAACCATGATGTGGGCAAGAATTCAATAAATCTTTAAAACGTTCCCAACTTTGAAAATATACTTCATTGGAATTTTGGGAAAAATTTTGGATTTGTCTTTTCAAAGCATTGGTTTTATGTGTTGAAAAAATTTTCTTCAAAAACTCACATTGCATTTCTTGCCATGTGCCAATTGATCTTGGTTTCAAAGTGTTAAGCCAAGTTTTTGTTTTATCTTTCAAAGAAAAAGGAAATAATTTAAGCTTAACAACCTCTTCAGTGCAAGTTTGATCATGAAAAGCAGTACATACTTCCTCAAATTCTTTTAGATGTAAATATGAGCTTTCAGATTCTAAACCATGGAAATTAGGAAGTAAAGAAATCATACCTGACTTGAATCTAAAATTGTTGGCATTGAGTGGAAAGATAAAATATGATGGACTAGAATTTTGAGATGGTTGCAGATACTCACGCATAGTTCGCAACGGTTGATTTTCATGTTCATCATGTACACTTTCGTTTTCAGCCATTGTACTTAATGTGTGTGATTGTGATTCAAACAAATCAATATGTAAAGTACCTGGATTAACTCTAACCAAACGACCAGAATTTAAATCATGATACCAATTAAGCATAAATAAGTAACTTACAATAGAAAAGAAAATGTACAAGCTAGTAATATAAACTGTCCATTAAATATTAACAAAGATATGGTATAAACCAACCACCAAATATATATTAACACTTAGTAAATAAATATTAACAAAGGTGTGGTATAAACTAACCACCAAATAAGTTAATAAGCATAAAAATTAAAAAGTTAGTATACAGATAAATTAAAATGTTAGAAGCGAGATAAAGTAAAAAATTAGATAGTTAGTAAGAGAGTTAGTAAGTTAGTAAACAAAAAAAAAAAGGCAGAAAATAAATACATAAAATAAAGTACAAAAAAAATAAAAGGGAGAGTTACCCCCACTAAGTTAAAATGTACAAGAAAATAAAATAGAGAATTACCCCCACTGTACAGAAATTAAAATGCAGAAAATAAAGTGCAGAAAGTAAATTACAAAAAAATAAAATAAGTAAAAGGGAGAGATTCCCCCACTAAGTTAGTGCGTAAAATAAAAGGGAGAGGTTCTCCCACTAGTTAGTATGTTAGTATATATACAAATTTTTACACTAGAAATTCAGTCTTCAAATCAAGTCCCCGACAACGGCGTCAAAAACTTGATGCACACATTTTAGTTTCAAACAAGTCTACAAACTTGATGCGGGATTAATTGTTACATTGCGAACCCAAGTGCAGGTTGTCTCAAGTAATAAAATTCTTAATAGTCCGAGGTCGATCCACAGGTAATTGTTAAAGATTAATTAAGGTGAAGTGAATATTTTGTTACTACAATTAAAATTATTTACTTGGGTAAAAAGATTCACTCTTGGTAAATAAAATAAAGGTAAGATTAATTCCTTTTATAACTCAATTAGAATCCTTGCAACATGGAGGTTCCAATCGAAAAATACAACATTAAAAGTCCAATTAAAATAATATACGTAATTATATTATGTTTCCTAAAAATATTACCACCACTTATAAATGGGTTAAAGCATTCATTGTGTCAATATTTTGTCTACAACAAATCAAGAACTCCTCTTTACAAAGATGGTTTCTAAATTATAAGAAACAAATTATAATACGTATAATGGTTACTAGAAAATATAAATCATTTAAGCACAAGAGAAGAATAAATCTAACCTTATTTTATTACCAAGAGCTTCACCTTTTCACCCAAGTAAAATGAAACTTAGTTACTCATAAATAAGAAGAAAGAAAGAGAGAAGAAGAAGAAGAAGAAGAAGAAGAAGAAGAAGATGACTTTAATTTAGAACAAAGGAAAATTACTACAGGAAAACCTAGTAACAAAATGGCATCATTTTGGTAACTAACACCTAACATCCTCAATGATATGCCAAGGCCTCCTTTTATAGAGGATTAGAGATACAAAATGACAAGAGGGCTGAGTCATTAGTGGGTGGATGAGTGGAAAATGAATGGAAAATGCCAAATGACTTTAGGTGAGTGGGAAATTATGGAGATTCCTTGTCTCCAAAATCATGCGGCTTTGAAGTCATTTCATTCGTCATTTTTGAACCACGTATCTTTATGAAAGTTATAGGCCTGGATCTTAGCTTTCAAATGGCTTTGGTTTGAGTCCAATATCATATCTATAACTCCAGATATGTTCAAATTACTGAACACTGCTCAGGCCCAGTCACCGCTCCTCTGTTCTAACTTCCAATCCCAATATTACCTTCAAGGAGTCCGATACTGGAAATGTGTTCAACATGAAAGTTGTAGATATGGGTCTTAATTATTCAGTATCCAAATTTCAGCCTATTTGACAACCTCTAGTCCGAAAACTGTGATGAACAGTACATGTAGGTTAAGCTGTCAGGAAAAGCACTCTGGTTCTTGCTTCAACCCCAATTTGAGTTATCTACTCGTGTGATTGGGCCTTTTATGTCTTTATGAAAGTTGTAGAATTCTCTCTTATCTTTCAAATGCCACTAGAATCACTTTCAAAGACCACCTACAGCCTAATATATGACTTAAATACAAAAACAGTGTAAGATATGAATCATGCTGAAAAATTCAATTAAGTTCAATTTGAGTCCAAACTTACAAAACATAATAAAACTCAATCAATTAAGTACATAGAGAGTGTAAATGACTAAGAATGAAAGCTTATTAATGTATCAAATATGTGATCATCAAAGAGGCTCCCCCACTAGTTAGTATGTTAGTATATATACAAAATTTTTACACCAGAAATTCGGTCTTCAAATCAAGTCCCCGGCAACGGCGCCAAAAACTTGATGTAGGATTAAAATTTACAAACACAAGTGTAGGTTATCTCAAGTAATAAATTCTCGGTGAGTCCGAGGTCGAACCACAGAGACTTGATGAAGAAAAAATAATTAAAGTAAAGTAAATATTTTATTACAACAATAAAGATGATAAATAAAATTGTTCACAAGTAAAAAGGAATTGCTTGGGTTAGGAGATTCACTCTTGGTAAATAAATTAAGGACAAGATTAATTCTTTTATAACTCAATTAGAATCTACACATAACGGAGATTTCAATCGAAAAATACAACATTCAAAGTTCATTAAAAATTATATACGTAATTATATTATAATTCCTTTAATCATCTATTAACACCACCACTCATAAATGGGATCAAGCATTCATTGTGTCAAAATCTTGTCTACAACAAATCAAGATCTCCACTTTATAAGGAGAGTTTCTAGCACCACCACTTGTAAATGGGTTAAAGTATTCATTGTGTCAATCTCTTGTCTACAACAAATCAAGAACTCCACTTTACAATGAGGGTTTTTAAATTAATTGGAAACAAAATATAATATGTATAATGACAACTTGAAAATATATCATTTAAGCACAAGAGATAAATTAATCTAACATTATTTAATTACCAAGGGCTTCACTTTTTCACCCAAGCAAAATAAAACTTAGTTACTCATAGATAAGAAGAAAGAAAGAGAGAAGAAGAAGAATATGACTTCAATTTAGAACAAAGAAAAATTACTACAAGAAAACCTAGTAACAAACTAGTATCATTTTGGTACCTAACACCTAACACCCCCAATGATCTGCTAAGGCCCCCTTTTATAGAGGATTAGAGATACAAAATGACAAGGGGGCTGAGTCATTAGTGAGTGGATGAGTGAAAAATGAGTGAAAAATGTCAAATGACTTTTGGTGAGTGAAAAATTATGGACATTCCTTATCTCCGAAATCATTTAGCTCTGAAGTCATTGAATGCGTTAGAATGAGTAAATATGATCTTCATGAAAGTTGTAGGCATAGCTCTTAGCTTTCAAATGGCTTTTGTTTGAGTCTAATATCATTTCTGTAACTCCAGATACGTTCAAATTACTACACACTACTCAGGCCCAGTCACAACTCCTTTGTTCTAACTTGCAAGCCCAATATCACCCATTAGGCCTCAAATTCTGGAAAATTGTTCAATATAAAAGTTGTATATATAGGTCTCAACTATTCAACATCAAAATTGCAGCCCATTTGACAACCTCTAGCCCGAAATTTGGCGTGAACAGTACACATAGGTCAAGCTATCAGGAACAGTATTCTAGTTCTTGCTTCAACCCCAATTTGAGTTATCTATTCGTGTGATTGGGCCTTTAAGGTCTTCATGAAAGTTATAGAGCTCTCTCTTATCTTTAAAATTCCACCAAATTCACCTTATTTGGCCATCTACATCCCAAGATATAGCCCAAATACAAAAATAATGTAAGTTGTAAATTATGTTAAAAAATTCAATTAAGTCCAATTTGAGTCCAAACTTACAAAACATAATCAAACTCAATCAATTAAGTACATGGAGAGTGTAAATGACTAAAAATGAGGGTTTATTAATGTATAAAACATGTGATCATCACTATCCATCAACCTTCTATGGAGTTTGTTGAATTATTCTCTTTATTTTCTTCTTTCTCCATGTGTAACTAAACCTTTTTCGTTAGGGTAATGATGGATCTTGTTCTTTAATGATGTAAACTCATTATTGTGTTTAATTTAAGTTTCTATTTCATGATTTAGTGAGCATTGCAACAAGAAAGTAAAAGATCACAATTATGCTCAACTTAAGAAGAATGAGAATGATAAGATGTTCCAAAGATTTATAAGATTTGAAGAGAAGAAATTTTTGGAAGCTTGGATTACATCAAGAATTGAAGATGGCAAAAGATCAAGTCCTGAGGTTCTTCAAGAATAACTTATAGCACTTAGATCTTGTGTAAAGGTAAAAAGGAATCATACTAAGCTCAAATATGTTTCAACATCTTTAAAAGTATTTCTTACATGTTTAAATGCCCAACAAACTGTTTTTGAAAAGCTAGTCTTCGTTGTAATTCAAATCTATGAAAATAGTCAAGTTTGTGTTTTGTAAAACTGACCTTTAGTTACTTTTTTATCATAACTTTCAAAATACTTTACTTTTTATTTTGAAACTTCTTTCATATGAAAATAGACTCAAATATCTTTTCAATGAGTGGTCATTTGCTTTAAACAGATAAGAAATGAGGAAATTATGACCATTTAAAGTTAGTTTTCAAAAATAGTCAAGTATAAGTTTTGAAAATCTGACCTTTGGTTACTATTTTGATTATAACTTTCAAAATACTTTGAGTTTTGTTGTGTAATTCATTTGAAAATAGACTCAAATATATTTCTAATGATTGGTCATTTACTTTAATTGGATAAGAAATGAAGAAGTTATGACCTTTTAAAGTCAGTTTTAGAAACCAGAAGTGATGTAATCGATTACACAAGTCCTGTAATCGATTACACAAGTCCTGTAATCGATTACAACTTTGGAAGAGGCCATGTAATCGATTCCTAGAAGTGTGTAATCGATTATCAAGTACCCAGAAACGTTCCCAACGGCTATAAATGACTAGTTTTCATAAAAAAAAATTTATTTCTAAACACTACCAACGACTATTTTATCACTTGGGCTCTATATATAAGTGATATTTAAAGCATTTACATTCTAAGAAACACAAGAACACTAGAATTGGTCCTTGAATCATTAAAAATCATATTTTGAGCTTTAAAGTATGAATCCTTGATATCTATTGAGCTTCAATTTGTATTATCCACTCTAGAGAGAGTTTCAATTCTTCCATATCTTGTTTAATCTGTAAAGAGGGTGAGATATCCCTCAAGAATTGTAAAGGGTGAGGCATCCCTTGAAAGTATAGGCTTAAGCACAAATGGTGAGGTATCCCAAGGTGTTGAGTGCTTAACATTGTAAAGGTCTTTCAAGCACCTATGAAGCTTGAAGAGTTGGAGGCTCTAGCACAAAGGTGAGGTATCCCAAGGTGTAAGGAGTGCTCTTGTTTGTACAAAAGTTTTTCTAGCACTCGTGAAGTCTGGGAGATAGTGAAGAAAATCTCAAGTTAAGCTTGAGGACTAGATGTAGGCCACAAGTGGTTGGTGGCTGGATCAGGATAAATTCTTGAGTTTAATTATCTCTTCCCTACACTCTTTAATTTCAGTATTTAGTGTAGTATATTTATCTATTGCATATCTTGTCATCTTGGTGATTTGATTCTATGAACTTGATATTTAGCTTATGTGCTTGATTCATCCTATATCCCAAGTTGTATTTGTGTAATCTACAATAATTGTACCTTGTTAAACTTATTTCGCTGCATGTGTTGATTGAAAATATTAAAATACACTATTTCTCAAAGTTGTTTTATAAATTTGTAATCACTCAATTCACCCCCTCTGGTATCAGAGCTTCGTGCCCTGGTAAAAGCTTAACTACTTAGAGTTAAAGATCCTTATTTTTTGGCAACCATTAAAAGCTTTTCAAAATGAAAGGTTTTGAAATTGATGAACTATCATTCTTTGATAGTGTGAATTTCGTTTATTGGAAAGTTAAAATGAAAATTTATATGCAATATATTAATCCTGATTTATGGGATATTGTGCTTGATGGATTTACTTGCAAATTAAAACAAACTTGGAATGCCTATGACAAGAAATGTTTTTCATTGAACATTAGAGCTATGCAAATTTTGAAAAATAGTTTAAATGTTGATGCTTATGCTGAAATTAAGAGTTATTCTAATGCTAAATATATATGGGATGCTTTTGATTCTATCTATCTTGCTAATAATGATTTTTTGCATAAAGTTATATAGAGAGAGCAAGAAGAGCAAAAGCATCTAGAGGAAGATAACATTGAAAAATGTCCTCAAGAACATGTTCAAAGTAAGAAAATGAGCTCAATGCCTCTTGGTGATGATAGTGCTCAATTTGAAGTAGAGGCAAAGTAAAATAAAATTGAGAAGGAAGATGTTCTTGAATCTTAGATGGACAAAAATGAGGAAGATGATGATTCTCTTAAAGAGTCGAGTATGCTAGAAATTGAGACTACTTCATATATGGCTAAAAAGGACTTTGAGGTAAATAATGCTTATCTTGATTATAGTCCTTCCTAGAATGAGCTACAATGTGCATAAGATGAATTATATGATGACTTGTTATTTTTAGAAAAGAAAAACTCATCTTGTTTAGAAAACATCTCTTCTATTGAAATTGAAATTAAGACTTTAAAAAATGAATATGCTTTTATTGATGAGGAAATGCCTTTGAAACGTGAAACCTCAACTTCTTGTGAAAAGTGCATTGATTTAGAAAATCAAGTTGAGGACTTATATTTGGAATTTGCTAAAGCTAATGATTCTAATTGCTCATATTTCATGTTTGTTAATAAAAATGAAATTAATGTTACTCCACATGACATTTCAAGTAAGGCTTGTGGTAAAAATAGCATAGAATGTAATAACAACCAAAGGCTCAAAGTTTTTCAAAAATGATCTTCAAAGGACCAAGCAATCATTGAATTCAATTTTTTGTAATTTTTGTGGTCATCTAGCACATATTTCTCATTTATGTAATTATAGAAGAAATACTTATATGAGAAATAGTATGGTATGAGTTCTTAAAGACCTTAAAGGCCCTAGTACTAACATTCAAGGACCCAAGATGAAGTGGTACCAAAATGTCCTCCTAGTGTTTCAATTATGCAGAAAGTTTCTCAAAAGGATGGATTAATTGGTCAAAGGAAAGATGAATCATCAAGGAGAATGCTTCCAAAGCCACATAGAAGTTCTAGTCAAAGAAGGAAGATGACTTCAATCAAAGCTTCTCAAGTACAAAATGTGAAACTTGCAAAGTTTAAAACTCCAAAAGAGAAGCAATGGGTAAGGAAAAGAGTTTCCTTGATTACCAAGGCCAATGTATCAAATGTTTTTACTTCTTATGAGCATTCACTTAAAAAGACAATGAATATGAGGTATATTCCTTGTAGGCCTTTGGTAAAAGATAGAATCATATGCACTTAGTAAAATTTGAATATTATATTTAGTACATGATTATGTTTATTCTTATTGTAACATAATGTTCTACAATGCCTAAGTATGCTTGTATGATTTTTGAAATTGTTTTCATACTTTTTGGAACTAATTTGAATGCTTTGAGATTAGTTCTTTACTATTTAAAATGCAAATATTATGTTTTAGTAAACTGGTAATCGATTACAAGACCTTTGTACTCGATTACAAAGGTTCTGTCAAGAAGGTAATCGATTACATTAACCTTGTAATGTATTACAAGGATCTCAGAAATATGGTAATCGATTTCACTAAACTTGTAATCGATTACAAATATTCCAGAGGGCTGGTAATCGATTACACACCCATTGTAATTGATTACAAAGTAGCTTTAAAAAGGTTTTCAGCGCGGGAACAACCATTTTCACTTAAAATTGTCTATATATCATGAAAGTAAGTAAGCTATTGGTATGTGTGCGTACTAGAATTCTTTACTTGATATTACATGCATTATATGATTATTGTTTGCCCCAAAATGCTTATTTATGTTTTGATGATGATTAAGCTTTTCTTGATAAACTTGAGTCATGCCTTAAAATGCTTAACCCCCCCCCTTTTTTTTTTATTCAAGTGCATATGTACTTCTTGCATTCTTATTAGATCTAACATTGCATGGTTGATAATGTGGTACATGTTTTTACATTATATATCCACGTAAATTATGCTTGTAAATGAGCTTAAATGATATTTGATGCTAACCTATATTTTAGAAAACTTGTAGAGTTAGCTTTGCAAGTGTCTCTATGTGCTTCAAATATAGTCAGTCAAATATTGAAATGTCAAGCATATGTGAATAAATGAGAAGAGTTGAATGAAGAGAGACATGAGGAGACTTTCTTCAAGTGCAATGGAATGGAATACTCAATGGAGGAAAGCATAAACTCAAAGGACAAATAAATGAAGAACACTCTAAAAAAGCATCACTCTCTCAATAAGTATCTCTATCCCTAAGCTATTATGGTATTCTATATGCTATGGATTATATGATACTTGTTATAATTTGATCTTAAATGATTATATACTTTCTTTACATGAGAAGTATGCTTAGCATTGACAAAGTTTCTAATTGGATATTAACTTGCTAATTTTGTCATTGCATATAGGGTGAATGATGTTAGTTCTATACATGTTTTTATCCCTATAGCATATTTCATCAAGTGAATATTTGATATCTATGATTCTCTTGATTTATGGTCTTTTAGTGGTGTAACACTTATGAGAATCATGCACTTATTTCGAAAAGAGTTTATGGTTTGACTAAAATTTTTTCTTTTTAAAGCAAAATCTTTTATCATTTTTGAAAAAAACTTTTAAAATTTTATATCATTGAGAATCATTTGAACTTGTCTTAAGACCTTGAAAGTATTTCCACATCCTAATTGTCTTAAAAATTTGGAAATCATTGGATATGTGTTATAAATATAGTATTCTCTTCATTTACTTTGAAATGTTTTATTAAATCTTGAGAGAATGCTTAAGAAAGTTTCCAAATAAATTTTTTGAAATATTCCATAAAGCTCATCTTGATACTTCAAAAGATAAGCCTTGTTTTTCAAAGTGTTTTATTTTTTTAAGGTTTTTGTTCAATGAGAAAAAGAGGAGATGTACTTTTAAATGTTTCTTTGACTTGGATTTGATCACTCTCAAGGAATATGTGGTTTAATATATAAAACATCTCTACCATTCTAAAATTCTTTTGAAAATATAATGTGTTCTCTTGTAAAATTCTTTTTGAAAGGGAGAAAAAGTTTTAAAAATGGTTTTTGTTTAATAGATTAAGAATATGTACCGTTTGCATTGCTTTACTTTATGGTAATATGCTTACATGGTTTTGGCATATATATTTCTCTTTATCTATCTTGTGCTTCAATAAGGGGGAGCTTATCTTCTTTTCTTATAACTTCTTATAATTATTTGATGATTTGTAATGATTGTTTATCCTTTTTATCTTATATATCTTTTTTCCATGTCCTTGTTGACCAAGAAAATATGCATAATTATATTAAACTATTATGTTTTATATTTTGATAATATGCATTTTTTTAGAGGGAGCCTAACTCTTAAATTTTGCTTATATCTCTTGGCTTACATTCTTGTTTGACATGAAGTATTTTATTGCTAATTCTATCAACATGTCAACAAAGATCATCTCTTGTTCTCTTTACCTCTATTAATGAAAGAAGGTAAACATTCTTAAATTTCACATATTTTGATTCTTTCATTAAGAAATGCTTGATATGTGGCAAGTTGTATGATCTTTCATTTGAAAACCTTAATTCCATGATCTTACACAAATATTTTGTAACTCCTAATAAGTGATATCATGTGGTACTTATTTATCATATGGTATGCAAGATATTATATACTAGACATAATTTCTTAAGCTTATTGCTATCATATGCTAAATGTTGATGTACCAAAATATGATAAATATTGCATGAATAATCTTTTATATCTTGAAAGCATGCTTGTTTTATTTCTCTTTTCTTGGTTCACGTGTAGAATCAAATAAGGAGAGATAATTATGATTTGAATAACTTGAAGAAGTTTCTGGATTTTGATAATCCTACTATTTTTTACAATATGAGTTTTATCTATAAAGGGAGTGAAATATTATCTTTCCTTCCTAAGCTTTTTTGTTGATGTCAAATAGGGGGAGTGAAAATTGAAATGAAAAATATATTCTTGTGTTTATTGTGTGATATGCTTATATGAATATCTATTTATCTACATTCCTCAACATATTTTTCTTTGGTGATTTGTCATCATAAAAAATGGAGAGATTGTGAAAATAGGTTTTCCCCAATAGTTTAATATGTTAAGTTTTGATGATGATAAATATAAAACAAAAAGAATAATGCTTGTGCTTGATAGATGTGCTTAATAGATGACAAATACATTACAAAAGAATATTGATCATGTTACATAAATGTACTTAATGAGATATATTGGATCATGCATGATTATATACTTTATGTAGTTATATTTCACTTAATAATCATGCAATGAGATATATGCAACATTCTTATATGCATGTTAGACTAATTAGAGTTATACATTTATGAATCATGCATATATAGATATTGAGTTATGAATTTGGACTAACTATGTTTGTTTTAAGTAAGTAATATTTTGTAGGATAGTCCAAGTATCAAGAGTGAGTATTGCAACAAGAAAGTAAAAGATCACAATTATGCTCAACTCAAGAAGAATGAGAATGATAAGATGTTTCAAACATTTGCAAGATTTGAAGAGAAGAAATTTTTGGAAGTTTGGATTGTATCAAGAATTGATGATGGCAAAAGATCAAGTCCCAAGGTTCTTCAAGAATAGCTTATAGGACTTAGATCTTGTGTAAAGGTAAAAAGGAATCACACTAAGCTCAAATATGTTTTAACATCTTTAAAAGTGTTTCTTACATGTTTAAATGCCCAACAAATAATTTTTGGAAAGCTAGTCTTAGTGGTAATTCAAATCTATGAAATATAGTCAAGTTTATGTTTTGTAAAACTGACCTTTAGTTACTCTTTTGATCATAACTTTCAAAATACTTTGCGTTTTGTTCTGAAACTTCCTTCATATGAAAATAGACTCAAAGATAATGAGTGATCATTTGCTTTAAACAGATAAGAAATGAGGAAATTATGATCATTTAAAGTCAGTTTTCAAAAATAGTCAAGTCTGAGTTTTGAAAATCTGACATTTGGTTACTATTTTGATCATAACTTTTAAAATACTTTGAGTTTTGTCTTATTTCATTTGAAAATAAACTCAAAGATCTTTCTAATGATTAGTCATTTGCTTTAATCGGATAAAAAATGAAAAAGTTATGACCTTTTAAAATCAGTTTTCAAAGCTAAAATCAATGTAATCGATTACACAAGTCCTGTAATCGATTACAACTTTGGCAGAGGCCATGTAATTGATTACCAGAAATGTGTAACCGATTACCAAGTGCCCAGAAACGTTCCCAACGAATATAAATGGCTAGTTTTCATAGAAAATCATTTCTAAACACTACCAACAGCTATTTTATCACTTGGGCTCTATATATAAGTGATATTTGAAGCATTTACATTCTAAGAAACACAAGAACACTAGAATTGATCCTTGAATCATTAAAAATCATATTTTGAGCTTTAAAGTGTGAATCTTTGATACCCATTGAACTTCAATGTGTATTATCTACTCTAGAGAGAGAGTTTCAATTCTTCCATATCTTGTTTAATCTGTAAAGAAGGTGAGGTATCCCTCAAGAATTGTAACGGGTGAAGCATCCCTTAAAAGTATAGGCTCAAGCACAAAGAGTGAGGTATCCCAAGGTGTTGAGTGCTCAAGATTGTAAAAGTCTTTTCAAGCACCTGTGAAGCTTGAAGAGTTGGAGGCTCTAGCACAAGGGTGAAGTATCCCAAGGTGTGAGGAGTGCTCTTGTTTGTACAAAAGTTTTCCTAGCACCCGTGAAGTCTAGGAGATAGTGAAGAAAATCTCAAGTTAATCTTGGGGACTGGATATAAGCCATAAGTGGTTGGTAGCTGAATCAGGATAAATTCTTGAGTTTGATTCTTTCTTCCTTACACTCTTTAATTTCAATATTTAGTGTAGTATATTTATCTATTACATATCTTGTCATCTTAGTGATTTGATTCTATGAACTTGATATCTAGCTTATATACTTAATTCATCCTATATCCTAAGTTGTATTTGTATAATCTACAATAATTGTACCTTGTTAAACTTATTCCATTACATGTGTTGATTAAAAATATTAAAATACACTATTTCTCAAAGTTGTTTTATAAAATTGTAATCACCCAATTCACCCCCCTCTTAGGTGATGATTGTCATGGCTAACATCAATATCACAAAATTATACAACAATAACTAGAAAGGTGGCATAAGCCTAAAATAGTCTTTTCTCTTCCCGAGGCAGATAGTTCATTCATTTACAAAACATGACATAATTATCACACAATTATGTTTGCAATAAGTACATAAACCACTACTCATTAACAAAGGAACATTCATATACTTACTCTATATAATACTCCTAAACAAACCATAATCCTAAAACCACATCTCATTCCATAATGGAAGACAAATACTCATACAATTGTCAATTGAATGCAAATGGTTTATGCCATATGCTTATGTCTAAAGATATGCCCTGAGAGTATATGCTTGTGCAACGCTTGTGCAAATTTTTGTTTTAGAAAATACATGATACTTGATCATTCCCAAGAGCCCGGTTCCCTTGTATTTTTCTGGGTAGTAGGGCAACAATCACTTAACACTACCTGGTAATGAATGGGCTATTCCATCTCATAACAATGAGTGTACTGGTAGCCCTAGCCTTAGGAGCCTGCACACTTTGAGAATTTAGGATCTCTCATCCTATTCTTTGGTCAAATGATTGTGCACATCACATAAGGTTATAATACACAGGAATAACAAGTTTAAAAACATGTAGAGTTATTTTCATACACAAAGGATACTCTTCTACATGAGTTCATATCCAATGCTCATACATGAAGGATACCCTCCTACACGAGTTTATATCCAACATTCATATACAAAGGATACTCTCCTACACGAGTTTGTATCCTTCACTCATACATGAGTCTATACTCATTCACGAGGTTACCACTCATTATTATAGGAATATTTGCATTCTTACTCTATGTAATATTCTCATCACATATACAACATCACTAGGTCCACACTAACCAAGTGAAAGAATAAAATTTACCAAACATGCACTCTCAGCTCACTTTATCATATAAATGAGCTATTCATGTTTCTAGGTTACTCTTACAGCTCAACCTTAGCAAATAAGGGAAACAATTATCATTCATGCAGCTTAAGCTCAACCTTCATCAGAAAGGAGCAACTTATACATAATGATAGGCTAACCATGCCAAACAACTCAGTATATTAACATTTAGTACACCACAACATCACATCACAAGTAATATCAAGTGCAACATCATTTCTCTTCAATGATTAGCACCCTACCTATGTCATTCCACTACCATTGGATGCACAAAGACTAATTCTTTTACAGATGCACTAGATGATTATTTCCTCTATGAAATATCCCTAATAGTGTTTTAATTCACACTAAAAAGTATGCACAAAAGATCACAACAAGTAAGAAATTCTAATTCCTTGAAATTCTAATTCCTTAACGTAAAACACATGGCACTCTCTGCCCTTGGGCGCTTAGGTGCCCAACTTTCCAGCACTTAGGCATTCCATGACAACAAACTCTCCCTTGTTTCATCTGTCATTGGGCGCTTAGGTGCCCAGATTCTGAGCGCTTAATCACTCAGCTGCAGAACTCTCTGGACTAGCGCTCTTAGGCGCTTACTCGTTAGGCACTTGAGCGCCCAACACGTTTTTGCTTTCTGGGCTTGGGCACTTAGGCGCTCCATTCTTGGGCGCCTAGGCACTCAACACCAAACTCACAAGCTCTGTTTTAAAGAGTTTCTAACCAAACTTAGACCCTCCAACTTAGGTCCTAGGTAGTTTCCAACCTCATTCATGGTCTCTAAACCTACTAAGCTTTCATACATATTCTTAAATCACCAATATAATGATCAAGCACATATATGTTAAAACTCTTATCCAAAAACATATTATACTTCAACATAAGATAATGAAGTTCTATGGATGATTACATGCTCTAAAACACTAGTATGCATGTCTCAACTCATTACATACCATTTCCAAACTTCTAATCAAGTTCCCCATCTCAAACTATAAAAAAAAACCCTCTCGAAAACCCATTTTCAAACTCATGCATGCAACACACAAGCATAAAGATAAAATAGTAAGGGATAGGAGTTGAAAACAATCACCCCTACCTCAACTCCTTGAAGATGATGGTAGGCTATGGATACTCCTTGCTTTCTTTCCTTTTCCCCTTCCTCTTCCTTTATTCCTTTTCTTTCTTTCTCTCCTCTTTTCCTATTGTCTTTGCTGCTCTCCCATGTGAAATGAGAAAGTGAGAGTGAGATAAGATGAAAGAAAAAAGAAAAGTCAATGGGATAGTAGATAGGATGGTGGAAAGAAGGAAAACTAAAATATTTAAGGACTTTGGTACTTAACTGGAAATGTTGTATCTCTTAATGATACTTTAATCTCCCATTACCAAGTTTTCTAACTTCCATAGGTGCATGAAAAATCCTAAGATTCATCTCAATCCTATTCCCATCATTTCCATAAGCTTCCATATACCAGTCAAGTCAATCCGATATTAAAGCACTTACTCAGTGTACTTAAAAATATCAAACTAACTCAGTTAATTCTCAAACTTCAACTACATCACAAACCACATATTTGTGTCATAGAAATAAATCCTCCATATTTATTTCTCTTATTCTAACAGTTTATACTACTCTTTGGGCTATTATTAGCTACTTTCCACACTTTGTGTTATAGCATAATAACCCAACTATCTTAAAAAGATTATCAAGGTTAACAAATAACTCATACAAGAGTTACTGAACTTCTATAACCCTAATTAAGACTAATTGGTTATAGAAGATGTTACAGTTTTATTTATACTATACTTCATAGTCATCAAATAGATTTTATTAGAATGTGCCCATCTTTAATGTTTAGTCCTACTTGTAATAGATGACGTGTCAGTAGGACTCAGAGGCTCATCTTAATGAGAGTAACATCAATATCAATGACAGTGAAAAATAATTTCATAGAGTCAACCTACTCCTCATAATTGGTTGCATTCAATTTAATCATACCATTCATTTGCATAGGTAAAACTAAAAAATCAATATATTGAAGGTTTTTTTTTCTTCAAGCACATCACTATTATTAAATTGAGCAAACAACCACAGTGGAGTTCTCCCATGTAATTATAATCCTGCTTAAGAGTTTCAGACTACAACACATGAGCAGATTCCCACTAACATTAAAATCATATTCCTAAAGCTAGTAACGAGAAGATACTAAAAGGACACAACCTTTAATATCTTTAACTAGTCACTAGAAATTATATTAAAATTCATGTCCTTGAAGCTAGTATCGAGAGGGCATTGAAAACTCTAAGAACACAACTTTTAATGTCAAGAACAAATCACTAGGAATTATATTAATGAAGACAAACCAGTAGGATAAGTGCATCACCAAAATAATCCTTAATGTAACAATATAACATGTACAAAACAACACCTTGCCACAATTGGTCTCACAAATGCGAACTCACAGTTATGTAAAATGCTTCAAAACAGTTTCTCAATATTCTAATAAATAACTCTCAAAATTAGATTGCATAAAAAATAACAAAATATAACAATATACAACATATTATGTAACATTTTGTGTATAAAAGGCAATGAAAGTTGTTTAAGGGATTAAACAGTATTAAGTATAACGGTACAAAATATAAAACATACCAAAATATTATCACAATCATGCACAAAAAGTTTCAGATCAAAAGTCAAGAGTATCATACAATTTGCAACTTTATGCAATATTATATACAGACAAATAGCATCAAGATTATTTAAATAATCAAATAACACCAAATTCTAGAGTGTGCAATATATATGATATACCATAGTATCATAATAATGCATAAAAGATTTCAGGTCCAAAAGTAGAGAGTATCACATGAATATAGTCATTAATAATTCACCAAAATTCAAATAAATAACTGATTCAAATGCCTAAAAAATAAATGAAATTCTCTAAAATTACAAGAAGGGCGCATGGAGAACAATGGAAGAAATAGAAGTGAAAAATCAATTTTCTAAAATCCTCATTCTATGCACTATTTGTATGCGCAAGTGGGCTTCGCTAGAGGAAATCATCTTCCTCACCCATTTTTTACAAAACGGGTTGTGCAACCCAGCTCTCTCCAAAATAGGTCGCAGGCAATTTCTTCTTCGTTTCTCAACCATTTTACATGATCTAGGTATCATTGAACTCACAACAACATGATCTACAAAACCCTTAATGTAATTGTTCAAATTGTTCTACAAAATTTTTGGGTTATTGGAACGAAATCCGAGTAGGTCTCGTGGTTTCTTCATGATTTCTCTCACAATACTTATTGGTTTTATGTAAACTGTATGGCTTTGGGTTCTGAAAATTGTAGTCTATAAAAACCCTATACTATTTTCCAAAATCGTTCCATAGAATTTCTGGGTTGTTCATCTGTTGGGATTTCATGGGGTTCTATTAAAAAAATTTTACTATTTTTTCAACTATTTGACACGATTCTTGTGTTTATAAATTCATCAAACCTTGGTCTATAATAACCATATACTAATTTGCAGAATTGATAAATAAAATTTTCAAATCACAAAATTGGGATTTGTTAGGGTTCTTCGCAGCTTTTCACGAAATTCTCTTTGGATTCTAACCTATTTGATACAATCTATATGTCGCTAGACTCAAGAAATCTTGATCTACAAAACTTTAACTTAATTTTTGAAATTGATTGAAGAAAGGAAATTAGGTTTTTTTAGTTTCCTTACGTTCATGTCTCATACAAATCTTTTCCAAAAATTAAAATTATCAATCATAATTAGGATTAAACTGTCTCTGATATCAATTATTAGAATTTTTTGGTTTAAAACCAATATTGTAATAATCCAAAACTCCTTGATCAATTTAACCCTAAATTGTGGCATGCACTAATAATATTGATTGAGTTATAGAGTTACTTGAAAAGATGATAATGAGACGTCCATAACTGTCCATCCCGAACACTATGAAGGAAAGAAACTATTATTATCCCACAATAATTTTCTCTTGCGTCAGCATCAATGGAACGACTGCATGCACTAAGATGACTAGAGATAGGAATTTCTTCATGTGTATATATTTATATTAGGATGGGTTAAATCTACTCATCATAGTTAGATTATACACAGGACCCAATAATAAATTAACTAACATATTGGCAGTACCTAATAACAATAGACTCAATAACATTAACATTATTTATCAAAATTTGGACTAAACTTTATGTTATAATAATTTTGAAATCTAAGTCCACCAAGTAAATTACGACCCACTTATTTAGTCTCTTTATAACCATCCCAATGAAAATGGCCACATATTTCTCCTTTCTTTTTTTTTTTTTGGTTGACAATGGCCACATATTTCTAATGTAAGTTTAATGACTATTCCTAACACACTATCCCATTAAAAATGGTCTCTTGGCAGTGAAATCAACGCGACAGAAGATGTTCAAACTTCTCTGTCTAGCATCGGTGCTGCTTTTCTACTCAGAACACTCGCACGTGCTTTTGAATCTTTAGGTTCTTCCTCATTGCTATCTATTTGATCATTGAAAGTTGAAAATTCTTGTCTTTTTCCTATTACTTGCTTGAATATTATAGGTTTTGAGAGCAACATTGATTATTCCTAAGGTTATATTTAATTCTGATTCTGGTGTGGGAATTTTGTTTTTGTTTATGTTTCTTGTTGGTTCAGAAAGTTGGTTCTTTATAGATTCTATGTTTCAAAGCATTTCATAGATATTGAAAAATAAAATCAATGAACTAAGTGAGAATTTTGGCAGCATCTTTAGCTTTTCTTTCTTTCATCTTCTAATCAATAGAAAGGATTGCTATGGTGGGACACTGGGACTTGTTCTCCGAGTTGGCTCTATCCTCTACCTTCTAGTATTGTTATGCCCTTATCGTCGTGTTTATGGCTCCTTTCTGCGGTTTTTCAGCAGACAGCTGGGGTGCAAAGTAATAGCAACAGCACATTATGTCAAGCTCGTTTTTCGAATAGAAACAGTAGTTTTGCAGGGTGATTAGTGGGGAATGAAAGATTCTAATAAAGAAGATGAGTAGGGTGTGACATATAGGTGAGTGTTTCTCTCTCTTTCCGCCGTGAAAGTGAGTAGGGTAACCTTTATAATTCTTTGTAAGAGTGCGTTACATAGTTAAAGTGCTGACCAATAAAGAAGATAGTAAAAGCTGGTGTGAAACAGCTAGTGAAGCAAGTAAAAAATGAGATAGTGATGAAGTTACCACTTGAAAGTGTTGAAAAAAAAAATTTGATGGCATTGTTAAGAATAATACTGCTTACATATACTTTTATATATATCACTTCATTTATATAATTTATACCATTTAATGATTATAGTAAGTCTCACTTTATTTTTTATATACTTATACTTTGATTCTAACTCTTTAATGTGATATAAGATGATGTACACCTTAAAATTATGTACCAAGCATTATTTGACAGCTAATTAGAAGCTCCAGCAACAATCAACCAATCTAGAAGCAAGAATGCTATCAAATTAATAATGTGGCTGGAAGAAGAAAGGATTCAAGCATAAGAGGAGAAGAAGCGCATGTCAACAAAATTTGTTGAGATGCGGTTAGGTGAAGTAGCAAAAGAAGAAAGACCCAAAGGGCATAAATAACAAGTAGACATTTCACGGTTTAACTTTTATATATTATAAATAAATAGATAAGTACTAAATTATTTCAAATACTTTCTATTGTTCTTAGGATTGATGATCTATGCTCAAATTAGTGTATACATAATCCATGTGGTTAAGGAGGTATGGTTTCTATCTTGATAATTTATATTTCAATTTTAAGCTAGCACTTAAAAGAATAATTAATTATTTTGAAACTTATACACTTATGTGGGAATGTATCCTTAAGATCGTTTTAGGAGAAACTTAATCTTAGCTGACATAAAAGTTGATCCAAAATACCATCACCAAACAATTAAAAAAAATTGGTGGGTCCGTAAATTATTTACTTGTGTGGAGGATAAAAAAAACTTAGGGACTATTTAATTTGCATTTTTTTCTTAATTGTTATATTTTTATTAATCAATAAAAAATATTACCATTTTTAATAATATTTCGATGTTTTCACAATATACTTTACAAATTTTTAAACATATAAAATAGAATAAAAATAAAATAACATTTTTATTATAATTAAAAATTTATCAAGTGGTAATAAAAAGAAAAAATAAAACAAATCACCTTTTGGAAAGAAATGTCTCTTATTACCGATGTCAATTGGTAGAACAAAATCAACAAATAACTACACGAATTGTACATTAGATTTTTATTAAAAGAAACAAAAATAGAAAAATATAAAATTGGTGTTGGTGCCAACGTGAATAAATCCAATCCGCCACTCAAACTATATATTATTTTTTTGACGTGATCAAACTATATATTATTAATAAAACTTTTATGTAAGATCTCGTTAAACTAATAGACTTTTTATAATTTTTAAAATCAGATATTTAAAGTTCAATTCCGTTCCCACATTCATCCATTTACAATACATTATAAAAAGTTGAAAAGTATCTCCCATTATATGACCAAATTATGTAGCTTGAAACTGCATTATCTACATATTTATCTTGATCCTAGCATCGGGAAGAATCCCCTACCCCAAATTCAGATAACAATATCTATTATATAAAAATGCCAAATAATAAATCAATCACGTGTGCTAGTCAATATTTGCTGCCTTGTTTTGAAATTCATTGAACCTGTCAGTCACCACAATCTTGCTCCTCAAGGCTCAATGCCAGCGAACCCTCCAACTGATCAAGATTCAATCCGCCACTGACACTATATATTATTTTTTTGACGTGATCAAACTATCTCGCATAACGAATAGACTTTTTATAATTTTTAAAATCAGATATTTAAAGTTCAATCCCGTTATATAACCAAATTATATAGCTTGAAATGCAATATATGAATAAGAAATACAAACTAAAAGGTGATGGCATTATCTACGTATTTGTCTTATCCGGAGATCTTATCCTAGAATCGGGAAGAGTCCCTTGCCCCAAATTCAGATAACAATACCTATTATATAAAACGGTCGCGCTATTCGTCCAACGAAAATACTCCAACTATTGTCCACCTCCGTATTTTGTTGATTCACCCGAGAGAATTTGAAATTTGAAATTTGAAACTACAACTGTTCATGCGGCACAAAACTTGTGAATGTCTCGGCACAAGTTTTTTGGTTAATATATTAAGAATAAGTGGTTAATCAGTATAGGTATCTGGTGAATCCACTTAAGAATTTCGAATAATGAATATCTGGTTAATACATTGGGAATAAGTGGTTAATCAGTATAAGTTTCTGGTGAATCCACCTAAGAATTCTGAATAATGAATAACTGGTTAATACATTATGAATAAGTGATTAATCAGTATAGGTTTCTGGTGAATCTCATTAATTGGTGAATCTAAATTAATTGGTTAATATATTAGAAATAAGTGGTTAATCTATATCAGTTTCTGGTGAATCCAAGTAAGAATTTCCAATAATGAATAACTGGTTAATACGTTAAGAATAAGTGGTTAATCAGTATAAGTTTCTGGTTAACGAAAGGAAATGAGAAGCGGGAAATGAAAAAATTAGCATACGAAAAAGTCAACAAACATACGTACGGAAGCATACGGTGGATGAAAGTTGGAGTATTTAGTTGGACGAGAAACGTTTTCCTATATAAAAATGCCAAATAATAAATCAATCATGTGTACTAGTCAATATTTGCCGCCTTCTTTTGATATTCTGGTTGAAATTCATTGAACTTGACAGTCACCGCAATCTTGCTCCTCAAGGCTCAATGCTGGCGAACCCTCCAACTGATCAATTAAGTTTTGATCCCAAACTTCCTACTTTAATAAAAAAAGGAAAAAAAAAAAACTGAGTAATAGTGAAAAGCTCTGCTTCTCAATCATCCTCTGTGGAGCATCATTACAAAGCCTTCTTCACCACCTCAACCATTCTTTTCTTTCCCTCACCCATACCCAAAGATGGAAATCCAACATGTGCTAGTTTTGCCATTTCCTGCTCAAGGGCATGTCAATCCTCTTATGCACTTCTCTCAAAAACTAGCTCAACATGGCTTCAAAGTCACCTTTGTCAACACAGCTTTCAACCATAAGAGAGTGATGAGTGCAATGAATGGGCAGGTTAATCTTATGGGATCAGCAGTGAAACTAATCTCAATTCCAGATGGTTTAGGGCCTGAAGATGACAGAAATGACCTGGCTAGTTTAGGTTTGGCAATCTTGAGCACCATGCCTTCTGTGCTTGAGAAGGTCATAAAGGATATTAATGCTCTTGATGATGGACGTGAAAGAATCACCGGCATAATTGCTGATTTGAATATGGCATGGGCCTTGGAAATTGCACACAAGCTAGGAATTAAAGGGGCTGTCCTCTGCCCTTCATCAGCAGCTGTTTTTGCCTTCCAAGCGAACATGTCAAAGCTCATTGAAGATGGAATTATGGATAGTGATGGTAAGAAATATGCAAGTCAGACACTAGCCATCGGCATGTTTATCAGTTAAGAATAATAACTTATATCATGCTACTCTATAGCTAAGATACAATAAACTACTTGTTCTAGTTTCGTTTTCAAAATTGTATTTGCAGCTCCGCACCTAACGTGTTTGTGAGCAATTTTTGTTACTTTCTCATTTATCTGCAATAGAGGTAATATACGATCAAGAAACAACATAAGTGACTGCTGTGCCCCATAGTGGCACTCTTTTATTGTTTCTCTTTTCTTCCTAATTTGGCAATTATAGGCTATTGTTGCATTTTTCCTCTTCACCATCATCTTTTAACCTTCTCTGACCCCAATTGTCCCACATCAAAAGTCAAGTTTTTTTTTTCTTTTTCCAGTTGAATTGTCTAGTTATTTTGTAGAATAAATCCCTAAATTGATCCTTAAAAAATTTAGCCAACTGTTGGTCTTAAAGATTAATTTGACTAGTATTTGAGATTTTTAAGGACTAATTTGACTAGCATTTAAGATTCTTAGAGACTAAGTTGAAGGTTTTCATTTTTTAAGAATTAATGTGTTAATCGGCTAAATTTTTCAAGGACAAATTTGATAGTTTATTCTATTTTATAATTACATTTACAGAACCGGTTTGCTGTAAACACTAAATGATCCTCAAATGACCTTTTCTATATTTTGCCAATGTCTCCATTCAAGAAAGAGACTTTTGATTTTCTGAATGCAAATTTAACTACTATAGGTGATGACACGGCAGCAGTCATGCATAAAATTGTGTATTTTGTGTGTGTAGACACTTCAGCTAGTTCTCTCTGGTTGTCACTGCAGGATTTCCAACTATAAAGGGGAAATTTCAGCTATCTCCAGGAATGCCTACGGTGGACACAGTTGACTTTCCATGGTGCCGCATAGGTGACTCAACCTCGCAGAAGACTATATATGACTACATTGCAAAGATGATGCGATCTTCACATTTAACAGATTGGTGGCTTTGCAATACGATTAGTGAACTTGAATCTGGTGCATTATCTTTATCTCCAAAGATCCTACCAATTGGCCCATTAATGGAGACTGATGAGTTTAGATCACTGGGACAATTCTGGGAAGAAGACCTCTCCTGCATGAGCTGGCTTGATAAACAGCCACCTTGTTCTGTCATATATGTTGCCTTTGGTAGCTTCACTGTTTTTGACCCTGATCAATTCAAGGAACTAGCTCTTGGACTTGAGCTCACCAATAGATCTTTTCTGTGGGTTGTGCGTGAGGATGACAATGGCAGCACAAAAAACGCATATGCAGATGAATTTCAAGGAACTCGTGGTAAAATTGTTAAGTGGGCACCTCAACAGAAGGTGTTAAGCCACCCTGCCATAGCTTGCTTTGTTAGCCATTGTGGTTGGAATTCTACCATGGAAGGTTTGTCTAATGGGGTGCCCTTCTTGTGTTGGCCATATTTTGCTGACCAACTATTTAACAAGGCTTACATTTGTGATGTTTGGAAGGTAGGATTGGGATTTGACTTGGATGAGAAAGGCCTGATATCACGTGGGGAGATAAAGAAGAAAGTGGACCATCTCCTTGGAGATGAAAACATTAGGGGAAGGTCTCAGAAACTGAAGGAGATGATCATAAGTAACATTGCAGAAGGGGGGCAGTCCTCTGAGAATTTCACTAAGTTTAAGGAGTGGCTCAAAGAATAAGAATGTTCTTACTAATGCTCTAATTTCTTTTGTCCCATCGTCTTCAGGTTTATCATTGCGGCCTGGCCATCATCTTTCAAGTTTTGCACATTGAAAGAAAACTAGAAAAAAAAAAAAATTGAAGTTGATAATTTGATATTTGTTATCTTCCTATATAATAAATATTGAGCTTTTTTTTTTTTTATCTTTCTGCAAAATAAAAGTTACATCATAAAGACAACAACTTAAAAATTTTGTTCACAAACCCTGCATCTCAAATGCGAGACAACCATAATAAAAATTCACTTCTAAACAATCAAACTTGAACTCTTGTTAGATGCGAAGTGTATATTTTCAAAGAAGATCAAAGTTCAAACCTTAAAAAAAGGTAATTGCTGGAAAAACTTCTAGTAATGATATTACTCAGGTGGTTAGTCTCATAACATTGCCATGAGATACCTAGTCAAAAACTATAAGAAAAATCTCAAATGCTTGTTGAGCTATAATTTGTAAAGTCAAGTCGGCCAGTAACTAGATCTTGAAATGAACACATACACAAGAAAGTAAAAAATGCAAATAATTAGAAGCATAATAAATGGAGATTGAATATTCAATTATTATCATGTTCTTATTTTAAAGACTAAGACTGGTATCAATTGAACTACAAACTAATTGTTAAAGAAATACAAGTTATCCACAAAAGGTGGGTCAAGGTGGTAAGCAACATTGACTCTTTGAGATGAGGATGCGAGTTCAAATTTCAAGGAAGTAACTCTTGTGGGCAGATTGCATAACCCTCGTACTCCTAGGTCGAACAAGGATTAGTTCCATGAATAGTTCAAATGGGTCGAACCTATGGGGATAGTGAAGTTGGCAATAACACAAGAAGAAGGGTTGAAGTGTATTTGTTTTCCTAAAATTTGTAACCTTCTCATTGCCTTCTCAAGTAGTTTAGATTTGGAGGTAAGAAAGTTCTTAGTTAGTACAAGAAGGTTAATGAGAGAGTCCAGATCAATAGTGTGAATTTCGGTAAGAGAGTTCCTTATAGTCTTTAGTTAGATGAAGACAAACTTTCTCACTGTTTTTAGAAAATTGTGTTCTAGACCTTATAGTAGAATTTCAACATAATGGTTGAGATAAGTTTACCTTTTCTAAAGACTTAGTTTTAAAAATTAGCTTATTACAAATTGAATAACTTAGCAAGTGTTTCAACTTTTTCAAAACTATAAACTTAATTTTTAGGAAATCCCTTCTTTAGTACATTTACTATTTTTAATAAAAACTCAAGTAAATCAACTTATTTAAACCTTAGTGAAAGAGTGAATGAGAAGCAGCAAAAACAACAATACACCAAAGTTTTTATACTAATTCACCCTAAATTCACGTGGGCTACTTCTAGTACCTAGTTTTCACTAGGATTTCCACTATATGAGTATTCTTTGAAATAACCAAACCTCTCCAGGTTATCAATACAAGTATTCTTTGGCCACAACCTCTTCAAGCTAAACAATTTCAGCAAAGGTGACTTGAACAACCCTTAAACAATCTTACACCAGTCAAGAATCTAAGAAAGGAATGTAAGAGTTGATGACTATTAGGTAGCTCTTGAAATTACTCAAGGAGTATATAAACACATTTTTGAAAAGCTTTTAGACCACCTACAAAGATTTAGAAGATTTGAAAATTAAGTAGGCATAGATGAGAGAGTTCAGTTCATAACCTTCAAAATCTTCAGCTTGGATGCTTATATAGACTTCAAAAAAGTAGTTACTAGTCTTTCCTAAGGACAACTATCCTTTTTATGGCAAGTTACTATTTTTCTTGTCCTTTTGCTGATGAGTCATTGGATTTCTCTTCCAAACTTAATCAGTGAGAAGGTTCATCTAGCAACCTTCTCAAAGAACTTTCTCATCAAACTTTCTCTGCTAACTTCCTCACCACTTGAAGAAATTCAATCTTATCTTTGAAGAACCACCATTGTATAAATGTACTTCTATAAAATTGATGATATTAGATTATCTTTGATGCTTGAATTCCTCTTGAATTTGTTCTTGTATAAATTCTTAGTCTTCTCAACTTTCTCATCAACCTTATTAAGACCTTCTCAAGGTGAAACTTCTTATGTTCATCAATAACTTTTTCATGAGTTATCTTGAACCTTCTCAATTTAGAATTTGAGTTTCTTAGGCTTTTATAATCACCTAGGATTGTTCATTTTCATTGTTCAAGTCCTACATAGGTTATACTAACACAAAAACTTCCACAAAAAAATTATAAGTATAAAGAGCAATGAAATTTAACTTTCAACATAGTTGGTTATCATCAAAATAAGATAAACATTATTTAGTACAAAAGGGCTTTCGAGTTTACATTCTCCCCCTTTTGATAATAACAAACTATTTGAAATTTTACAAGAGCTTGTAATGGTTGAGAATTGTTACCATTTCTACAAAGCTTTGAGAGAGTTAAAAGCCACAAATATGAGAAGGTTCAGATTATACTTATTAGCTCCCCCTCAATTCAATATTCATCTCAACTTAGGATAGATTATGTCTAACAATGGTAAGTAGTTAAGATAGACATAATAGCAATAAAACAAGTACAAGAAAATCAAAAAAGAATTAGGATTCATGAATGTCATACTTCATTCATTCATCATTCAAACATTATAATTTTAAGACACTCTTACTCAAAAATGCACTACAAATATAAAATTTTCATATACTACTATCCCCCCCTTTGGCATCAAATAAAAGGATAGAGGTAGAGATATTGGACAACATTGATCTCTAAGTATGTTGGGATCCAGAAGGGATTGAGTCACCAGAGGAAGAACATGATAAAAAGAGTTCAAGAATAGGATGATGAGGAGGATAGGGGTAATGTTCTCGGTGAATGGTTCTAGGAATGACTTCCATCTCCATTTTGTCCACAAGTTATTCTTTGAGCATGAGAAAGCCATCTATGAATGCATGCAAGGTGGAATGCATCTCTCTCTAGCCCGCATTCAGCTGTCTTACTCTATTTCTTAGCTTTATATTATTCTTCCTCAACTTTCTTATTTCAACTTTGGCTGACTTGTAGGTCATCTTGACTACTGATTTGGAAGGAATATGTTTTGCTTGAGTGGAATCATGATGAGTCTCAGTCCCTTCCATCCTTTGTTTTTAAGTAGGATCAGTTTTTCTCTTTCTTGTTCTTCTGCCAGCTTATTTAGAAAGGACCTAAGGGAAACTGGTTTTCCAAAGGATTCTGGATGATCAACTAGAGCAACGGGGAGTGTAGGGCTTTTGGAATTGGTTGACTTTCCTCCCTAGAAGCAGTCATATCATTGATAGGAGAAGGACAGTGAGGAGATTCAAACCAAATATGAGAATGGTGTTCTTCTTCAGCTTCTCCTCTTCTTTCTAAAATAGTCCTCTCAGAATCATATAAGGGCTCGTGGACTACTTGATAAACTTTTCAAGTTGAGAGGTTGCTTGGTCCCCTTTGACTTGTTGAGAAGATTATGGTGAGGTAATCTTCTCAGTGTGCTAAGAAGGTTCATCGTTAAGTTTCTCAGTGGTAGCCAAGGATTCTTCGTTCTCCTCTTGGACTACTTCTGTTCCATCTTCCTTTAACTCTTCTTTTTCAGACTTCTCTTTCTCAGAGGCCAAAGGCTTGCCTTTTGCACCTTGGAGATATTAGGGGTCCCTCCATTGAAAGGCTACCTTCTTTAGATAGTTAGGTTAGAATATTGGCCACTGCAACATATGGATCAATTGTAGAGTGGTGCAGGGTAAGATCAATCTCAGGTTTCTCAGTGTTTTGCTTAACAAGGGTGTCTTCAATCGAGAGGTACTCTTCAGGCTCATGAAGTTCTTCTAGAATATGTTTTCTCTCAAAGGCTTGAGAGAGTTTTTCTAAGTGATGAGAAGGTTCATTCTCAAGGTGAGAAGGTTCTTCTGCAACCTTCTTAGCAACCTATTCATCTACCTTTTCTTCTCCCTCTATCAGTTCTTTTTGTGTTTTCTTTCTTCTATTATTTCTTCATCTTCTTTCTCTGTCTATCTTCTTTTTCTTTCTTGCTCCTCTTTTTTTTTCTTTTAATCTTTTCTTTCTTTCTTTATTTCTTTCCTTCTTCTCATTTTCTCTTCCTTGGTAACAACTTCTTCATCTATTTCCTCTTTAGGCTCCACTGAGTTAGTGGTTGCTTGCACAAACTCTTGCTCCTCTTTCTTTTCCTCAAGTTTCTTATCTTTATTTTTATAGGCTGAGAGGCTTAGCATGATGATTGTGCCTCATCTTGCTTTTGAATTTAGATCCTTTGTCCTCAAGTTCTCTCTTCTCAAGGTGCATTTGTTTGATGTTCTTCCTTAAGAAGATTGGACCTTCCTTCTTAACCTTTTCCTTTAACAAGTCCACCTTAGTGCTTGAATACTCTTTTTAGTAAAATGCCATATGGTAGGCTGGCAATTGTTTGATGTTCTCCATGGCAGATATCATATATTTTAGGATGATGTAGTGGAGGTTTAGAGGATTTCTTTCCTTGATATGATACATCACCACGATATCAACTTCATGGATCTTCTCAATACTGCTAATCCTAGGCATGATAAAGTGGTAGGATAGAGAGTGTAAGAACTCTGCAGTAGCATTCAACCGGCTTGCCAACTTAGATTATTCAGCATCCAGGAATAAAATGTCTACAACATCTTCCCAAGTTCTATATCGTATATGCCATCCACCTTAGTCATATGCTTCCAAACCTTTCTTAGGCACGCCAATGATTTCTAACAAGGTATCCATGTTGAGAGTGACTTGAACAACCTTGACAATGAATAAATGGAAGGTGGTTCCTTTATCACAAAAGCTCCAATATAGAACTTCTAGTAGATGGTTGGATAAAATTTCTCAAAGATGCTGAAAAAGTTTGTCCATTCTAGAATACCCATGTGTGGCCCAAAGTCTATTCCTTCTTGAGCCATCTCATCAAATGAAGTGCTCCTTCTAGGCACAACCTTCTTGAATTTGAACTTCTCATTGAATCTTTTCTTCGCTTCTTGCGTAGAGACTAGCTTTATCAGTGGCTGAGAGGGTTTAGATTGTTCTGGTTTTTTAGATTCTCAAAAAGGTTTAAGTAAGCAAACTAGGTATCTTTAATTAGTATTAGAGTTTAAGAATGAATGAGGGTAGTGGGTGAGTGAGAGTTGTCATGGGTAAGGGAGGGTGAGAGAGTAGAGAGCTTATATATGAAATTTGAAGTGGGGGTGAAATGATCAATCTTGGCTATTTATAGGAAGTGAAATTCAAATGTTGGACCCCCCTTTTCACCGTTGAGACATAGTAAATTCAAATTAATGAGGAGTGATTTTATTTCAGAAATAGTTGTTGGCAATAATTGTTAGGTGACAGTTAGGCTTTAGAGGAGGGTGAGAAGGTATAGATGAGATAGTTGGTTTAGGAACATTCTCACCAACTCTTTCATGAACTTTCTCATATTATTCTCAGCTCCTAATGACTATTTTTCTAATGTTTCCCAATAAAACTCAAAACTATCAGTATGTATTCTCAAGTAATGATAAACATTAAATACTTAGAATTTAAATCTCAAAAACATCTAAGTCATATTATAGAAGTAAAGATCAATCATTTAAGAGAAATAATATTCAGGTTTTCTCTTATAAAGAAAATTTTGTCCTCACTAAGGGGTTATGTAAAAATATCTGCCCATTAATAGTCAATATCAACAAATTTAAGTTCAAAATCACCCTTTTGGACATATCACGAATAAAATGATGTTTAATCTCAATATGTTTTGATCTTGAATGTTGTATAGGATTCTCTTGACAAATTAATAACACTTGTATTGTTATACAGAATAGGAACGTGGTTATACCTTAGGGAGTAATCCTCCAATTGTTGTTTGATCCATAGGAGTTGTGAGCAACAACTAGAGGCTAACATATACTTAGCTTCTACTGTTGAGAGAGCTATGGAGTTTTGCTTCCTACTTGACCATAGTACTAATGCATTTCCTAGGAAGTGGCAAGCACCACTTGTGCTTTTTTCTCTTAACTTTATCTCCAACAAAGTCAGCATCACGTTATCTTACTAAATTAAAACTAAAGCTTTTCTTATATCACGAACTATAGTTAGATATTCCCAGTAGGTACCTAAAGATTCTCTTCACAACTTTGAGATGATATTCCTTCAGACATGCTTGGAACCCTGCACATAACCCAACACTAAAAAAAATATCAAGTTTACTTGATGTTAAGTACAGTAAGGATCCAATTATACCTCTATAAAGCTTTTTACTTACTATTTTACCTTTCTCATGTTCCTTAATTCTATGTTCACACTTGAATTTTTTATGTTAGTTGTTAAAAAATGATGCAGTTGATTGAAGTAATTATCAAATTGGTTATGTAAAAGTGTCAAGGCCGTAACTTGATATTGCTTAGAATATTTGATTATAAAATTGATTATATCATTAGCTATTGGGGTTAACTTTGTTATTAATGGACAATTAGAAAGCTTGTATGGTATGTGATGAATGAGATAGTATTGTCGAATACTTGATGTGTAATTGAGATTACATTGTTCTTGACTAAAAATGTTGAGTTAAAATGTGAATTGCATTGCTCCCTGCATTCTTTAAGGTTGAATTGGATTATGTGTGATTGAATAATCAATGTTCATGGTATTTAAATTTGAATTGGTTATGTGAATTTTAAACTTTTATCCTTGAACAATAAGGAAATAGTCTTGATATGCTTTTCCCACTAAATATCCTTTTTATGTGAACTGTTGTTTCACTTGGTATAGTGAATTTTGGAGTTGATCCTATATAGGGCAAGGGTATTCAAAATTTCATTAAAATCATGGAGATGATCCTCCGTGAGGATGAGGATCTTGTATCTTAAATTCCTCATTATGTTTCCTCACTACATTTCCCTTATAGGATACTAGTGACATAGAACCCGAGCTATATAAGGTGACTCTCATATATTATGGTGCGTGTGATATGAATTATGTAGGAATAAAGAGTATTTGAATGAGCACTGAAATGAATTTGAGATAGTTTTGAAATGAATTTGAGATGGATTTGAAATGGATTTGACTTTGTATTTCATATTTTGATTTAATGATATTGTTTGGACCATTGAATGAATATGATATTATGGTTCCTATTTGGAAATTGTTTCTAAAAGTATTATGAATATAAATTATGATGTTTGTTAATAAATGTTTTTGAAAATTATTAATAATTGAAATTCTGTTTCGGGAAGAGAAAGGATCAAATTTGGCAATTTGCCACTTTTCTAGCTCATATATATAACTTGAGATTTTGAAATGTGTTTTTCCCTGAAACAACTAGAAGTATTGTGATGACACATATTTTTAATAATACTACTGTGAATTCCTAGAATTCTCACCCTGTTTTATTAGTATTCCATAATATTTTCAAGAACACGTTCTTCAGCAAGAAGATAGAATATGAAGATGTCGAGTAGGCTTTGATATTCATTTTGTATTTTTTAATGTATAATTAGTACTCTGTAACAGTTTATGTAATTATTGTGTATTAAAATGTACTTTGTATATTATCCTTCATAGTATATGTATGTAATCTTAACCCTTATAGGCTCATATTTTGTATATCTCTTATATTTTGTTCTAAATCTAATAAATTAGTTATACGTAACATGCTTAATTCTAATTACTAATGTGTAGTTCCAGATATGCTATAGTAATGTTATTAAGGAGGTTACAAGAAGGTTCATTGACTGATACCTCATCATCATTTTCTTGATCTTTAGTGACTAGGAAGAGATGTGCAACTTCATTTTGCTTTTCATCACTTGATGAATCTTCATCTAGATCCTCCCAAGTTACCATTATCCCTTTCTTCTTTGCAGATTTCTTTTGAGCTTTCTTCAATAGAGATTATTCAGACTTGACGTGGCTTGGTTTTCTACACTCATAGCAAGTTAGCTATCCTTTGTTTATATTGCTTATATCACCAATATGAAGTTCCTTCTTGGCTTGGAATCCCTTTCCTTTTCTTCCTCTTTTTCTCCACATTCTCTATATTTTCCTTGAGATAGAGGAAAGTTAATCCTCATCAAAGCTTCATCTTCATTTTCCATACTCTCATCATCAGAATTAGCTCTTGAACTGAGAGAGTTGTGAGAAGATTAATGTGAAGATTGTTTATAACCTTTTTGTATGGATTTGAGGGCAATGGATTTTCTTTTCCTTGGGATATCCTTATCCATCTCAGTAGTTCATCCAACCTCAAGAATGACAAATCCTTAGCCTCTTGAATAGTTGTAACCTTTGGTCTCCTCCACACCTTAGGTGAGCTTTTTAGAGACTTTCTCACATGCTCACGATTGCTATAAGTTTTCCTAAGAGATTTCTGATCATTCACAATAACTGTGAATCTGGAAAACATCTCATCAATTATTTCATGATCCTTCATCTTGAATAGCTCATATTGATGGATCAACATACTCATATTTGCATCCTTAACTTGATTGGTACCTTCATGTGCTATAAGAAGAGTATCTCATATTTCTTTTGCTATTTTATGTAACATCATCCCTAACCTATTAGTCTTAATTAGGGTTATAGGAGTTCAATAACTTTGGTATGAGTATCCGTTAACTTTGGGAACCTTTTTAAGATAGTTAGACTATTTTGCTATAACACTGAATGTGAGAAATAGTTCTTAATATCCCAGAAAGTATCATAAGCTGCTTAAGGTGATGGAAATAAATATGGAGGATTTATTTTTAAGTCACAAGTATATAGTAAGTGATGTGGTTAATTTTGGAGAATTAACTAAGTCAGTTTAATATTTCTTATAACACCGAGTGAGTGTTTAAGAGTCATATTAAATAGGTAGATATCTTGAAAAATTATGATATTTTGTGTAAATATCAAGTAAAGGATGAGGAATTTTCTAGTAATGAGAATAGGTTAAGGAAGATAGATGTAAGCTCATTAACTTATTTCCTTAGGTTTAATGTAACTTAAGGAAAAGTAATAGAACTTTAGTGATAGTGTGTACGAAAAGTTATGAAATGATGAGACAAGGATTGAGATAAATCCTAAGATTTTTCACATAACACCTATGGAAGTTAGGAAACTATGATTAGTAAGGTCAAAGTATTCCTAAGAGATATAAAGTTCTAGCAAAATATCTTAACTTACCTTTGAGTGTCCGCTCTTATCCTTCTTTCTTTGATTTTCTTGGTTATTTCTTTTATTTCACTTCATCTCTCACGTTCAAATGAGAAAGAAGAGCAGAAAATAGAGAAAAGAGAAAGAATGAAGGAGAAAATGGAGAGGAAAAAGAGGAAAAGAAGAGGAAGACCAAAGGGAAAAGCTAAAGCTTAAGAATCAATCACACAAGTGAGGTAGGGGTGTTTGTTTGCTTAAACTCATCTTTCTCGACCAACTTTTTTATGCTTGTTTATGAAAATAGAGGAAATATGGGTTTTGAGATAAAATATAGTCTCTTTGTTTGGTTCTTGTTTTCAAGGGCTAAATTTAGTTTGCTTTTTGCTTAATCTATGCATGGTTGTTGTATGTGAGCTTAGAAACACTCATTAGAGTACCTGAGTTAAAAGTTGAAAAATAGGTATGTAGATTCTTGAATCTTGTCCATGAATCCATGCTAGATCAGTTGAGAGTGTTCATGATGACTTTAGCATTCTTAAAGATCATGTTTGTGGATGAAAACCACTTAGAACCTGAGTTGAAGGAGTTACAAACTAGCTAGAAGCCAATAGAACAGTGTCTGGAGCTTTTGGTGCACGGGTGCCTAGGCTCCAACTAGTGGCAGCCCAAGCGCCCATTGCCCAAAAAACTCCAGCAAGCTTTCATCACATGGGCACCTAGGTGCTAGAAAATAAACGCCCAAGCGCTCGGTGATCAGTAAATGGTAGCAGGCTTGCAGCATGCAGGGTGCCTAGGCACCAGAGAACGGGCGCCCAAGGACCCAATGGGCAGAAAGTTTTTGCCATTTGAGCGCTTAAGCACTCAAAGTTGGGTGCCTAAGCACCCACTGTCAAGCACCATTTCTGCGTAGGGCTAGGAGCCTAGTGCCTAAGCGCTAGTGTTGGGCGCTTGAGTGCAAGAGGCAGAGCAAAATAGGGCAGAGTTTCTGCCATGTCCACACCTAGGCGTGGAAGAGTGGCACCTAGGCGCCAAGTCTAGAAATTTGAAAGACATTTATGTTGATGAATTGGAGTTCCTTACTTGTAAGAATCTTTTATGCATGTCTTTTAGTGTAAGTTAAGACACTATTAGAGATATTTGAAGTAGAAAATTTCTACCTAGTACATATGTAAAAGAATAGACCCTGATAATCGATTATCACTAACTTTCATGTCTATTCTAGTATTTGGTAATTAATTATCATCATTTGATAATCGATTACCAACAACTTTTATTTCAATTCTGTAATATGGTAATCTATTATCAAAATATGATAATCGAATACCATCTTCCAGTAATGCTTTATTTCAATTCTGTAACTTGGTAATTGATTATCATACTCTGATAATTGATTACCATTTTCCAGTAACGTTTCTTTGGAGGCTCATAATTGATTACAAATCTCCCATAATCGATTATTAGTTGTTTTGTATCAACTAGAACAGGTTTCAAGATATGGTGTTCTCACAAATATTCACCAAAGTTCAAAGTTAGCATTCTTTTGGCAATTCCAATCATGGTACCATCAAGTATTCAACATATAATCAAGTTTAACAATTATTTATATATATATAATCAAGTTTAACAATCATTTATATATATATAATCAAGTTTAACAATGATTTATATATATATATATATATATTTATTAATTTCATATGAAACTCATAAGAATAATTCTCAAACCAATACACTATCACAAGATTTGAGAAGTAAGAAAAGAAAAGAGTAAGATAGAGATGCACAAACCCTACCTAGGCTCCTTTGAATCCTTAAAAGATGATAGAAGACACTTGATGAGATACAATAAAAGACCACCACTAGTTAAAGCTTGGTGAGTAGATAAAATTATCTAACTTGAGCTTTGGTAAGTGGAGGCTAAAAGGCTTCTAGTGAGATTTGAAAGTAGGATGCTTATGGAGTTTTCTTTCTTTTCTCTCTCTTGTTCCTTCCTTCCTTTGCTAATCGAGTGAAAATGGAAAGATAAGTGTGAACGTGTGTGGTTGTGTGTCAAAGGCGGTGGAGAGAAGTCAAAAGATAAGAATGAAGACTATGTGTTATTATCATTGAATGGAAGAGATTTATCTCTTAGGGATACTTTGATCTTCCATTGATAAATTTTCTAACTTCTATAAGTGTTATGAAAAATTCTAGGACTTCATTTCGTTCCTATACTCATCATTTAATAACTAGCTATACACACCATTAACGGCTATAAAGTTTTATTACTCTTCCTTAAGTTAAGATAAACCTAAGGAATTAAACTAATACACTTACAAGCATCTGGCTTAACCTGTATCATTTTCAGAATAATCTCCATCCTTTATTTGACATCTCTACAAAATCTCATGATTTTCTAAGCTAATCTCCTATTTTATTTTGGCCTTTAAACACTCCTTCTATTTATTAAAAATGCCAAACCAATTCGTTTAATTTCCCTAAATTTATCACAACTCATTCTAATTATTTGGGACTTAGAAATAATTTTTTCATATTTATTTTCATCATCTAAGCAGTTTATGCTAAGTTCTGAGCTAATATGAGCTATTTTTCATGTCCTGTTATAGTGTTATACTCAAACTAATTCAGAAAATCACCAGAATTAACAAGTAACTCACACAAATATTAATAAGCTACTAAAAAAAATCATTAAGGCTAACAGGTTAGAGAGGATGTTACAAAAAAACTATCTAAAACTTCATCCATTCACTCCCAAAACTTGAGAACAATAAGGAAAAGATGATAGAAATGAGAAGAAGAGAAGAAATAGAGCAAGAACCCCCTACCTCTCTTCTTCAAGGCCTTAGGTCACCAAGGGAGAAATAGAGGAAATCACTTGATCCTAAGCTTGAAGGAGAGCTCTAGCCTTGCTCTTCACTTCCTTCTTCTACGTCAAAGACTATGAGGGCCTCTAGCTTGGACAAGAAATAGAAGAAGTTCTTCTTCTTCTTCTCTAATCCCTCCCATTTCTTCTATAGTTTCGCTATGCAAACTTCTTCTTCTTCTTCTTTTCTCTAATCCCTCCCCTTTCTTCTACAGTTTCACTATGCAAAACCATGGGTTCCTCTTCCCATCTTTTCCTAATTTCTTTTCTTTTCTTTCCCTTATCCTATTTATCTTCTTAACTTGTTCTCCAAGTTCTCATTCAACTTCCTTTTTAAGCTTCCTTCTAACTTACTTTTCAAGCCTCTTTTAACTTCTTCCCCAAACCTTAGTGTGAAGTGAATGTGGAGTAACTTCCTAGAACATATAATTACATAGCTAATTTTGGATGGTAAATCATTACACTAATTATTTTATTTAACTAGTATTTTTAATTCTATTTTTTTAAAATAATAACATGGCTTCATTTTATTTTCGTGAACTTTTCATTATGTTGTATTTATTTCTACCCACTAACATACACTCCTTCTTGCCTATATATTCACCTATATACTTACTTTCACGCTTTTCCAAACACTCGTCCTTCTAGTTTTTCTCCTTTCTTTAGATTTTTCTTTCCATGGATTTGTATTATGATTTGAAATTATTTGTATTGAACATAAATAGCTAATCACATAGCTAGGGCTATAGGGAATCTTATTTTCTTAATTAATTAATTTTTAATTCTAATTTGATTAAAGCAATTTCAATTGGATTTATTGTATTGCTTGAATTCTTGTCAAGACTTAATCACTTTTGGCATGCTTTGATTCATTGTTTGAACGGTAACCATCCACAACAAATGAGTGGACTTATATAATAAACCTAGGATTAGATTGGTAAATGACCAAATATCAATTTATTCTACTAATTGAACTGACGATTATGTTAGTTCATCTCTTGAATTGGGGCTTCATGCATTTCTAGTTAATTCAACTAAATGACAAAATAAGTGATTAATTAAGAATAGAATATTGTTTGTCTATGACCATTGGGATTTAATAGCAATTAAGAGAATTTGGCAAGAGAATTACCTTACATCATAAATGAATGAAAATTTGGTTAATTAGATTCAAGTGAGCCTTGTGCCCTAATTTTCATCTAAGTGATTTATCTTTTTATTGTTTAATTGTCCATCTTTCTTCTTTATTTGTTATTTGATTTTATTTTGAGTTTCTCTTTACACTTATGATTGTTTAAATAACCAAAGGTTTAGCGAATGTAATAATTATCTCTTATTCCTCATGGGGTCGACAACTGGGACTCAAGTCCTATATTACGATACGATAGAGTGTACTTGCTCATAGTATATTTTATACGTATCAAGTTGTTGGCTCCATTGCTGGGGAATAAGTTCTGCAATATTAGAGGCGAAAAGCTCTAGTTAATTTAGATGAACTTTTATTTTATTTCTTATTTTGTTTTTTTAAATTCATTTGTCACTTCATCTCCCTCTTTATAGTTTTTGCTTATGCTTACTCGTTCTTAATCTCGTAATCTATAATTTGATCCAAAAATTAAGAAAATAGCTCACAGGCTAAGAAAACAACCTCATACTAAAGTTGTGGTTGAAGAAGATATAAGAAGGATGAAGAGACAAACATTTGATGGGACTCGTGAAGAACAAGCTACCTCAGCAGAGCGAACAATGCTCGAATATTCCATGCCCACGGCTGGAGGATATGAAGTGAGTATTACAAGACCAGCCGTGACGGCCAACAACTTTGAGATCAAACCTGTAACGCCCCTTTATGGAAGGGAACGTCACATTGTCAATTACAATGCGGAAATAAAATTATATGAGTTAAGACCCGGTTCATTTTAATAATATGTATATTTACTTGATTATAGTTGGGTAATTAAATTGGCGAGTAGATTTTTTTTTGTTGATTTAATAACCATGATGATAATGACAATAAATGGAAATAAAGGATGAAGACAAAATTAAAGCGTACATTGGAAATTAACATTTCATATTCATATATATTTATCAAACTGTTTAGTTACAAAGCCTGGTACATCAAAAAGCAAAACTACACCTGCCCCCAAAGGATTATACATACAAATCCCCACGGTATCAGAACATACAGCCCACTACAGACAAAACATCAGGCCCCCAAAATAAAATACTGGTAGCCCTCAGTAGCTACAAGTGAAGTCAATCCCTCAAGTGAGGAGGAATCGAGTCAGGATCCTCCTCGGGGTCATCCTCAGGGACTTCCTCGGGATCTTCCTCATCAGAGGAAATCACCATAGGAACAGCAGAGTTACGGGACGGGGCCCGAGCAGTGGAATGAAAGGAGTCTTCCCGCGGGGTGTAATAACGGTCACCCCACATCTCGCGTATCGGAAAATGAAATTCCAGACATAGGCTAATGCAGCAGGTGAAAACAGGCGGCTCATGGCGCCTCCAAGCTAGAGAAAGCAATACACCCCCCCAAATAGACGCAGCGCTCAGAGCCAAAGTTGATGTGCCAACACTCCGGCCCTCCCAAGAAGGTCAGGCGCACATCTCCCAGAAATCTTTACGTGCGTGCCTCCATATTCTTCCGCAGTCGCTAGTCGAGGTAAGACCAAAAGCCGGGAAAGTCCAGAGCTTCAGCTTCCTTGCAGTCATCTTCAATGGGACGCAATATACAAACAAACAATAATGGAAGATAGGAAAGAGGTAAGACATCCTACCATCATTACCAATTATAGCATCAAGAAACAAAACGGCACAAAGCACCCATATAGCAGTTTTGACAGCAGTAATGAAAATAAACATTTAGTAGTAGTTTTGATCAACCAAACAGTTCCAGGCAGTCATTTATATATATATACCAAAAATACAACAGTTCCAATTATAATAACCATGAATGCCAGATAATGCATGGACTCACTATGCACATGCACTCAATAGTCAAAATCCTACTCCATGGAGCTAGACACAAACGGTCGAAGAGAAAGATCAGGAGACTCGTCTGCAACTTGGCTGCCGAGGCCAAAGTGCTATATCCATCAATTTATCCACGTGCACATCATGACATTATACAAACGGTCTACACTAGATGACGATATAGGACAGTGTCTCGGTTTGGATCGTCAAGGCGTTTGCATCAGTCTGCCCCTCGGACAGAAGAGCTACAATTGTCCATTACGAGGTACCCGCACCCTGACGCCCCCAAGGTCAACCAAAGACCTACACTTGTCTATTCGCACCCGTACTAAGATGTGTTCAGCTCCTAGGCAACTCGGCCTTAACATTATCCAACGGACATTCTCTTTTCTTTTTGTGCAATGCATGACTCAATCATGCTCCTCATGATAACTATGTCAATCATGCTTCAAATGCATATCATATGATTTAACAATAAGCTTTGATCCCATTCACGGATCCACATCAAGCCAATAGCACATTTTAAGAATAATCACAATCCCATTCAGAGTCAAAATAAAAGTCAATCATTAAGTTCATTATGTTTCTCACGGCCTCACCATACTCATGTTTTTCCTTTATTCAAAATTCTCACTAGTTGTAATGCACGCTCACGTTCCTTGTTTTTCCCTATTTATGAATCCCTAATTAGTTTCTAGTCATCTAATTACTTATGATTAATATGTCTTTATTAGTCCAAAAGTCTTAAGTCCAGGAAGGTACACGTCCAGAATCACCAACAAAGCCACAAAATTAATTGCTAGGTGTTGGGTGATGAACTACACTTGTGAATTCGACGGGGACAATGTATTTAGTGAAAAATTGAGGCTACCATTCGAAGAAAAATAACATGGCAGAAAGATGAAAGATGGGAGAACATTATATAACGAGATTGACTAAAAATCAATTCCTGTCGAATGGAGGTTCTGTCGAGCGGAGATCAAAACTGTCGATTATACTAGATGATTAGCAGAAATTCTAATTCGACGGGTGGTGTTGACGTTGGAGAAATCTCCCAAATGTCGAACCGATGAAAACACTATGGTCAGAAACTCTACTCGACAGATATTGACATTGCACTAAATGGTCAGGAGATCAAATTCGACGGGTATGATCACTCGACGGATGTTGACATTCAAACTCGACAAATATTGACTTTGGGGAAGTTTCTGTTAAACAGACAAAAAACCTACTCGACGGATATGTCACTCAACGGATGTTGACATTCAAACTCGATGGATTTATCATTGGAGAAGTTTCTCTCCTAAGTGGTCAGGAACTCTATTCGACGGATTTGGAAATGGAGAGGTTTCCCTCCTAAGGGGTCAGGAACTCTATTCGACGGGTTTGGCCTTCTAACTCGACGGATTTGGTTTAAAGATTAATTTCGACGGGCATGGCCAGGGGTTCATACTCGACGGATTTTGACATTCTACTAAATGGTCGGAAGATCCAATTCGACGGATATTGGTACTCTAACCCGACGGATTTTGACATTGTGCCTAATGGTCAGAAACTCAAGTTATTACAATTTTTCACAAAGAATCCCACAATTTTAGTCTCAAAACCGTGGCCATCCGAGAACCAGTCCGACATCATTCCTTCCATTTTAGGCATTTCAATACATTCAGATATATCAAAACACACAAAACAATCAAATAGCACACATACATCACTAACAACATGCAAACAAGAATGACCTTCAATACTAAACTCAGACAACGTTCCTAAATGGTAAAAGAGGTTGAGGAGGAGTGTCTTCCTCTTACCTTGGAGAAGCACAAAGAAAGGCTGCTCCTTTTGGTCAGAAATTTCGTTTTCAGCTTCTTGGAAATCCTTGAATATTCAAACTTACAAAGTCAGAACCAAATATTGAAATGGATACCCATGGTCATCAAAATGACCGTGGGTTACAAAAATAAGAAGGGAGGAAGAAAAAGTTGAGAGCTTTACCTTAAAGCTCCAACCTTTAAGCTTCAAAAATGTAAGAAAATGAAGATGAAGAGAATGCAGAACTTTGAAGATGACTTCCTCAATGGTGGTGGTCCTCCAAACACAAAGAAAATGCAAGGAGTGTGACGGTTTTGAAGATGAAATGGAGGTGTTGGTGGTAATGAAGTTGCTGCTGTAGAGTGAAAAGGAAAAGAGAAGAGAGAAAGATGAGCGAACAGTGAGTGAGTTGCGTATTGGGAGGAGGGGAAATGTGTGAAAGAAAATGAAATATGCCCCCCTAAAGTCAAACGTGCAGCACCCAAAAGTAGGAGAGAGAAAGAGTGGTTGGAGTAAGCTTCCTTGAGAAGCTTTGTGCGCTTCTCGATGAGGTGTATAGTAAGCTTGTCTCCTTGATTAAATACACCTGACAGATGATTAATTACACTGTAGAATTATTTTCTCAGTGAATAAAATTACAAGTGATGAAAATAATATTTTATTATTCATCCGATAATTTTATGATACCGCGATTTTATTTAGCCGATAAAACCTCAAAAAATGTAAACCTCGAAAACTGTGCCCGGCCTCAGGTTTAGTAAGATCCCTTATTGACACGTTGACAGTTCAAGGTTTACCAGCCTTAGGGAAAACATTTCGTTATCCCGGCTTCGCTCAGTGCGTACGTATAACGAAGAATATATTAAAATATTCATCATTTTCAGAAAAATCCACAAAAATTCTTAAAAATCATAAATATTATAAAATGATTGTTTATACTGAAATAAAGAATTTTCGAGATGTTACAACACTCCCCTTCTAAAAAGAAATTTCGTCCTCAAAATTTGCATACCTTAGAATAACTGTAGGTGTTGTTCCTTCATCTTGTCTTCCAGTTCCCAGGTTGCATCTCCAGTCACCTCGCTCCAGATTACCTTCACCAATGCGATCTCCTTGCCTCTTAATTGCTTTATCCTTCTATCCTCGATTCTTATAGGAGACGTCTCATAAGTCAAGTTTTCTTTTAATTGTACTGTATCCGGTGCTATGACATGACTTGGGTTAGGGAGATATTTTCGAAGTTGTGACACATGGAAAACATTATGAATGTTTGAAAGGAAAGGAGGTAAGGCTATTTGGTAGGCTACAGGACCTACTCGACGAATGATTTGATATGGTCCAAGAAATTTTGGAGTGAGTTTTCTAGATTTTAAAGCCCGGCCTACCCCAGTCGTAGGTGTGACTTTCAGGAATACATGCTCGCCTTCCTCAAACTCAAGAGGCTTTCTCCTTTGGTCTGCATAACTCTTTTTTCGACTCTGAGCCGTCCTCATCTTTTCCTGAATCATCTTAACCTTCTCAGTTGTCTGTTGTATAATCTCTGGTCCAACAGTAAGGCACTCGCCGTCTTGGTACCAGCACAAAAGTGTTCGACACCATCGTCCATACAAAGCTTCATAGGGTGCCATTCCTATGCTCGAATGATAACTATTGTTGTAGGTGAATTCTATCAATGGTAGAATGTCATCCCAACTTCCAGTTTGCTCTATAGTACAAGCTCTAAGCAAATCTTCCAAAGATTGGATCGTCCTCTCAGATTGACCGTCGGTCTGCGGATGATAAGCAGAACTCAGCCGCAACTTCGTCCCCAACGCTTCTTGCAAACTCTCCCAGAAATTTGAAGTAAATCTCAGATCCTTATCCAAAACAATACTTGTAGGCACACCGTGCAGTCTGACAATTTCTCTAATATAAATCTGAGTTAATCTCTCCAGTTTGTATTTTATGTCGATCGACAGAAAATGTGCCGATTTCGTGAGTCGATCCACAATTACCCAAATTGAATCATGGCCTCTTCTTGTTCTTGGCAATTCGACTACAAAATCCATTGCAATACTGTCTCACTTCTATTCAGGAATAGACAACGGTTGTAGCAATCCTACTAGTCTCTGATGCTCCACTTTAGCCTTTTGACAGACTAGACAAGTCGACACACGTCTAGTGACGTCATTCTTCATTCCATGCCACAAGAACAACTTCTTCAAATCTTGGTACATCTTTGTTATGCCCGGATGCATACTCAGCTGGCTTGTATGAGCATGGTTAATGATGTATTCTCTAAGTTCTTGGTCCCGGGGAATACAAACTCTTCCACGAAATCTCAAAATTCCATCCGTTCCTTCCGCAAACTCTGTTTCATTTCCTTGCTTCATCTGGTCCCTCACTTCTTGCAAAAACTCGTCAACTTTCTGCTTTTCCCATATGTCATCCATCAGCTCACTTGTGATGGTAACCATATTCATGCAAATTTTTCCTAGTTCTAACTCGACAAAAGACCACACATCTCTAAACTGCTCTAGCATATCCTTTTCCTTGATCATCAGGGCAGAGACACTGATCATCTTCCTACTTAGAGCGTCTGCCACAACATTTGCCTTGCCAGGGTGATACAGAAGTTGGAAATCATAATCCTTCAGGAACTCTAACCACCTTCGCTACCTCATGTTCAACTCCTTCTGATCATACAAATATTTCAGACTCTTATGATCATTGAAAATGCTAAACATCGCTCCGTAGAGAAAATGCCTCCATATCTTCAGAGCTAAAACTACAACCGCTAACTCCAAGTCGTGCATCGGGTAGTTCTTCTCGTGCACTCGCAATTGCCTTGAAGCGTAAGCCACTACTCTTCCATGCTGCATAAGCATAGATCCTAGCCCTTAGTATGAAGCGTCACAGTACACTTCAAACTGCTCATACGGATCGGGTAGCACTAACACCGGTGAGGTAGTCAGTCGATTCTTCAACTCTTGGAAACTCTGCTCACAACTGTCGGTCCACTCAAAATCTTGGTTTTTCCTTGTGAGTTGTGTAAGTGGCCCAGCAATCTTGGAGAATCCTTCAATAAACCTCCGGTAATATCCTGCTAAACCCACGAAGCTATGAATCTCTATCACTGACTTCGGTCTTTCCCATTGTAGCACTGCCTCTACCTTCGATGGATCCACTGCAATCCCATCCTTCGAGATCACGTGACCCAGAAACTTAACTTCTTCTAGCCAAAACTCACATTTCGACAGTTTGGCATATAATTTCTTCTCCTTTAGAATCTGAAGAACTATACTGAGGTGTTCAACATGGTCCTCCCGATTTTGAGAGTATACCAGAATGTCATCAATGAAGACCACTATGAATCTGTCCAAGTAAGGACGAAAGATTCTGTTCATGTAGTCCATAAAGATAGCTAGTGCGTTCGTCACACCAAACGGCATCACGAGGTATTAGTAATGACCGTATCGGGTACGAAAAGCAGTCTTGGATACATCCTCCGTCTTTACTCATATCTGATGATACTCAGATCGCAGATCGATCTTCGAAAACACCACCGCTCCCTTTAGTTGGTCCATTAAGTCATCAATTCTCGGGAGTGAATACTTGTTCTTAATCGTTACCTTGTTCAGCTGCCGATAGTCCACACACAATCTTGAGGTGCCATCCTTCTTGCGAACTAACAGCACTGGTGCTCCCCACGGTGACACACTTGGTCTGACAAATTGCTTTTCCAAAAGCTCTTCTAGCTGTTTCTTGAGCTCAGCTAACTCTATCGGTGCTATCCTATACGGTGCTATAGACACGGGACCATCTTCCGGTACTAGGTCGATAGCAAACTCTATCTCTCGAGCCGGTGGTAAGCCAGGTACATCTTCAGGAAAAACTTCAGAAAACTCATTCACCACTGGAATTGTGTTCACATCAACCTCGTTCTCGACTTTCAAAGAAGACAGTAGCATGTATCCGTGAGCTCCTTCTTTCAAGAGAGCTGGAACTCGGTTGGCCGTCAGAAATCTAGAATTCTCATCTATGGGAAAAACTATGGTCTTTCTGGAACTGTCTAACAGAACATGGTTAGAAGACAATCAGTCCATCCCTAAGATAATATCTAGTTGGGAAAGGGGTAAACAGATCAGATTGACTGAAAAGGTTTGACCCTCAACAATCAATGGATAATTTAGACAGACTTTGGTAGTAACTACCGGTTTATCAGTGGGGGTAGAAACAGTTAAGTCAAAAAGTAAAGACGACACAGGTAGACCCAGTCTTTGCACATAGTCATATGATATGAAAGAATGGGTTGCCCCATAGTCATACAGTACAGTTAAAAGATTACCTTCTATGGTGCCTTCCCCTTGTATCAAATCTTCAGATTCGGAGGCTTCAGCTCCGCTCATGGTATAAACTCGCCCTCCAGCTTACGGTTTCTTAGTTTTTGCAGCATTCATTGAAGGCTCAACCTTCGCCTGATTGTAGTCTCGGGACATGTGGCCAGGTTTGCCACATCTGAAACAGATGATCCTCTTTATGGTACAGTCCCTCGTGAGGTGGTCTTTCCCACACTTCATGCATTTAGGAGGATACATTGTGTTTTGGCCAGTTCGGTTCCCAGTAGAACCTCCACCAGAACTTCCGCCCTTGGTTTGTTGCTGATTTCCCATTGGTCGAGAATACGGCTTCTTCTGGAAGCAGTTAGCACTGTTACTGCCGCCTCTCTGGAACCTCGTAGGCCCAAAGTTCCTACTCCTCGTGTCTCTAGATTGCTCCAGAGCCTCTACGTCACAGCAAGTATCCAGCAGTTATGAGAATTCATTGATCCTCAAGGTGATCACAGCCTTCTTCACTTCATACCTCAGTCATTCCGTGAATCTTCGGCATTTCCATGCTTCATCTGGTTGATTCTGAAAGTACGTCAAAAACTGTGACAAGTTTTCGAATTTCACTACATACTCGCTAACGATTATATTCCCCTGTCGCAGGTTGAGGAATTCCGACTCCTTTGCATGCCTTGTGCTCGCAGGAAAGTACTTATCCAAGAATTTCTCCTTGAATAAGCCCCAAGTAATCTCTCGGTTTGCAGCTCCCAGCATTCTTTGCACTCCATTCCACCAATCTTCAGCATTGCCTACCAGCATAAAAGTAGCATAGTTCACCTTCTTGTCCTCAACGCAGTTCATTCCTCTAAAGACTTTTTCTAATTCCTTGATCCACAGACTAGCCTTGTTCGGATCAAATTCTCCTTTGAATTGAGGAGGGTTATGGTGTCGAAACTCCACTAAATTCTGAGCATCAGCAGTAGCCTCTAGCTGTTGAGCGGCTCGCTCTTGTTGTTGTGCAACTCTCTCTTACTGCTGAGCAGCTTGCTCGATTTGTTGTGCGATGATTTCAGCCATCCTTTGCATCGCTGTTATAGCAGCTGCCATGTCTTCCCTTTGCGTCATCTTACTTTCTTAGATCGGATTAACTGAAAACACAGAAAAGTCAGTTGCATTCACTAGGGATACCAAACAATACACCTTTACGTATACTATTTAGAGAACACACAGCACAAACAAGACAGACTCAATCACAAGATCCAAAGAAACATAAACTGGGGCTCTGATACCAACTTAGTGTAACGCCCCTTTATGGAAGGGAACGTCACATTGTCAATTACAATGCGGAAATAAAATTATATGAGTTAAGACCCGGTTCATTTTAATAATATGTATATTTACTTGATTATAGTTGGGTAATTAAATTGGCAAGTAGATTTTTTTTTGTTGATTTAATAACCATGATGATAATGACAATAAATGAAAATAAAGGATGAAGACAGAATTAAAGCGTACATTAGAAATTAACATTTCATATTCATATATATTTATCAAACTGTTTAGTTACAAAGCCTGGTACATCAAAAAGCAAAACTATACCTGCCCCCAAAGGATTATACATACAAATCCCCACAGTATCAGAATATACAGCCCACTATAGACAAAACATCAGGCCCCCAAAATAAAATACTGGTAGCCCTCAGTAGCTACAAGTGAAGTGAATCCCTCAAGTGAGGAGGAATCGAGTCAGGATCCTCTTCAGGATCCTCCTCGGGGTCGTCCTCAGGGACTTCCTCGGGATCTTCCTCAGGATCTTCCTCATCAGAGGAAATCACCATAGGAACAGCAGAGTTACGGGACGGGGCCCGAGCAGTGGAATGAAAGAAGTCTTCCCGCGGGGTGTAATAATGGTCACCCCACATCTCGCGTATCGGAAAATGAAATTCCAGACGTAGGCTAATGCAACAGGTGAAAACAGGCGGCTCATGGCGCCTCCAGGCTAGAGAAAGCGATACATCCCCCAAATAGACGCAGTGCTCAGAGCCAAAGTTGATGTGCCAACACTCCGGCCCTCCCAAGAAGGTCAGGCGCACATCTCCCAGAAATTTTTGCGTGCGTGTCTCCATATTCTTCCGCAGTCGCTAGTCGAGGTAAGGCCAAAAGCCGAGAAAGTCCGGGGCTTCAGCTTCCTTCCAGTCGTCTTCAATGGGGCGCAATATACAGACAAACAATAATGGAAGACAGGAAAGAGGTAAGATATCCTACCATCATTACCAATTATAGCATCAAGAAACAAAACGGCGCAAAGCGCCCATATAGCAGTTTTGACAGCAGTAATGGAAATAAACATTTAGTGGCAGTTTTGATCAACCAAACAGTTCTAGGCAGTCATTTATATATATATACCAAAAATACAACGGTTCCAATTATAATAACAATGAATGCTAGATAATGCATGGACTCACTATGCACATGCACTCAATAGTCAAAATCCTACTCCATGGAGCTAGACACAAACGGTCGGAGAAAAAGATCAGGAGACTCGTCTACAACTCGGCTGCCGAGGCCAAAGTGCTATATCCATCAATTTATCCACGTGCACATCATGGCATTGTACAGACGGTCTACACTAGATCACGATATAGGACAGTGTCTCGGTCCGGATCGTTAGTGCGTTTGCATCGATTTGCCCCACGGACAGAAGAGCTACCAACTGTCCATTGTGAGGTACCCGCACCCTGACGCCCCCAAGGTCAACCGAAGACCTACACTTGTCTATTCGCACCCGCACTAAGGTGTGTTTAGCTCCTAGGCAACTCGGCCTTAACATAGTCCAACGGACATTCTCTTTTCTTTTTGTGCAATGCATGACTCAATCATGCTCCTCATGACAACTATGTCAATCATGCTTCAAATGCATATCATATGATTTAACAATAAGCTTTGATCCCATTCACGAATCCACATCAAGCCAATAGCATATTTTAAGGATAACCACAATCCCATTCAGAGTCAAAATAAAAGTCAATCATTAGGTTCATTATGTTTCTCACGGCCTCACCATACTCATGTTTTTCCTTTATTCAAAATTCTCACTAGTTGTAATGCATGCTCACGTTCCTTGTTTTTCCCTGTTTATGAATCCCTAATTAGTTTCTAGTCATCCAATTACTTATGATTAACATGTCTTTATTAGTCCAAAAGTCTCGAGTCCAGGAAGGTACACGGCCAGAATCACCAGCAAAGCCACAAAATTAATTGCTAGGTGTTGGGTGATTGATAGTTACATGGAATGCAGTTATTTGGACCCTACCTCTGTGCTAAAATGAATGTTATTTCCTTGTTTAAATGCATATTTGGAGGGTTTTATACTTATATTTGCCATATTCTGATTCTAAGCCTTTCTGATGTGCTAATGTGCAAAACTGTGTTTAATTGTCATTTATTAAGTAGATTTATATATGATACTGATTTGGTGTTTTTCTATGTTAGGAAGGGCTCCAAACAAGGTTAAATATGGAGTAATTGAGCTTAAAGAGGAAGAGGAATTCAAATTGGCATTTCAGTGGTCAGAGTCGCGGCGCAAGGCAGAGCACGTCGCGGCGCTGAGAGGATTTTCAGCCAAGCCATACTTGGACCCGAGGCAAGAGCGCCACAGCGTAGATAAAGTGGGCGCTGCGACGTAAATAGACCGACCCATTGGGTACCGCAGCGTGAGTATGTGGGCGCCGCGGCGTGGAGGCGGCCAGCTGAGCCTATAAATAGATTTTTCACGTTTTTCTCTGTGTTCTGGCCATTTTGGCCATTTTCATTTTCTGTTTAGCTATTTCCTTTATAGTTTTGTAGTTTAGGTTAGTTTTAGGTTAGATAGTTTGGCTAGATCTTCATTGCTGGTGGATTGGAGTCAAGGAATAAAGGATTGAAGGAGGATTTAAGCTTCAGAGACAAATCAATGAGCTTCTTTCTCTCTTTTCCCTTTCTCTCTTCTCTTCCTTATCTTTTGTATAGTTGAGCTATGTTTTAGAATATTTTGGATGCTTTTATATATATTAATGATGTGTTCTTCTCTAAGTTTGTGTGGATGTTTGATTATGGTTCAATCATTATCTGTGTTTAATGCTTGTTCTTGGTTGGCCTTAATTGCATGATCCTAATATTGGCAAATGAACTAGACATAGGGATTTGTTGATATGGATATGGTATGATTGATGCATGTTTAGCGAGTTCAATTGGCTTGGATGAGTTGATTCGTTAATAGGATAGAAATATACCTATTGACCATCTATAGTGTGTGATTGAGAATAGATCGTTCATGAGTGGAAGTTGCTCTGGCTCTCAAGGAAACTTAGTGAGTTAGGCAAGTAGAAACCAGGGTTGATTGACCTAGACACAGGCTTTTGACTAATGAAGATTCTCAAGCTAACCTAATTAATGCATTTGTGTTTATAAGGGAGATTGCATGTTGTTGATAGGTAAGGGGTGAAGGAGGATTTCCTGAAACCTAACCGCTTTTAAGTTTATTGTTTTTATAGATTAGATTAGTTTATTATTTTCTTATTTTTATATCCTTGTCTAGAATTGATTAAGCTATTGGTTGGTACTTAGCTTTATAATCGAATATCCTCGTGGGAACGAACTTTTACTCTGTATCTGTATTACTTGTGTGACCCGTACACTTGCGGTTAGCAAATGGGTAACACGTTTTGACCCTAACAAGTTTTTGGCGCCGTTGCCGGGGATAGTTTTTTTATATTGCTAATATCAACAAGGAGTTTGATTAGTTCTAATTCAAGTTGTATATAAGTTGTATATAATCTATGTTTTGTTTCTGTTTTGTTTTAGTTTCAAATAAGAAGCCGGGTGATTTCATTCATATGAGACCCTTGAGGGAATTCGCAACTCCTGAAAGGATAACCCTTGGATCAAGTTCTTGAAGACTACTCATCCACAATACTTCAATTTTAGTGACAAAGTCCAACTGGGACTATAACTCAGGCCCTTCGTGAAAGGATACCCTATGTTTATGTTTAATTAATGCTTTTACTTTGTGTATAAATAGGTAGTATGTTAATAAGTTTATGTTAAATATGTTAGCATATTAGTATGTTATGTTTTGTTAGTTTTGTGTAATATGTTTTCATTAGTATTTTAGTGTATATATATGTTAGTTGTGTTAGTTCTTGTTTGTTTATGTTTTAAGTGATGTTTGTGTTAGTTAGTATATAAGTTAATATGTTAATTAGGTTAGTTTAATGTTTTTGTTTGTTTTTAAAGTTTTAAGTTTGTTTAGGTTTGTATATAGGTTAGTAAGTTGTTTATATATGTTATTATGTGTGTGTTGTACATTTTTTGTAATTTAGCTTTTTGAACAAGTTTGTTGCGACTAGAGACCCATAAGAGCCAAACTTAGCAAAGAAATCTGTGTTTGCTTTGCTAAATTTAGCGATTTAAGTAGTCATACCTGTCGCCGCTGGCAGTAAAGTGCTTGTACCCTTTGCTAGGGGGCATTTCTACTGCAGAATTCTGCAGCTTTTTGTGAGTGTCGCACCCAAACATGGGTGCTTGCCGCCATGGTGTTGACCCTGTTTTTGCTTTGTTTTATTTTTATTTTTGTTATTTTTTCTGTTTTTTAGTATTTAGTAATGCTCAGTACTAGTCTTAGGTTCCCTATAGGCCATGTTCTTTAAAGATACATTTCATTTTAGGTTTGGGGGAAATTCTCTACATGTTTAATTCCTTTGTGCTTAATGTTAACAAGTATTGGTATTTTGAGTATGCAGTGATGTTAGTCATTATATTTTCATGATTATATCCTATTTTGACTATCACTGATATGCTGTTGACAAGATTTTCAATTTTCACATTATGCAAAAGATGTTGTGCATGCTTGAATTGAAAAGTTGAATCTAATTGAATGCATGATATTTGCGAGAATGCTGGTGTTGTTTTTGGTTGTTCATGATATGAAAGGTTGCTATTTGCCCCCTTTTCAATGAAACCTTATGTGATCTGATGCATGTGAAACAATTTAGTTACTTTTGATGCATGATTTACATCTCACTTAGATGCAAGTGTAACTTTGAAAATGATAAGAGTGCATGTTTTGAGAATGTTTATAGATTTATATGTAGAGTTTTGATTATCCTATAAATTATTTTTTAACTTTCTTGAGGCGAAATCCTAAGTTGTGCATGATTGAGGAGATGATTAGGACATTGTTTGGACCGATTGAGCCTTAAAAAACTTACCCTGATATGATGATATCCTTAGGTCCCTTTTTGAAGCCTTAAACTGTTTGACCTTATTTGTTTTTCATAACCATTGTGTTCGTTAACTTGTTAACCATTCTAATGCATATGAAAGCATGTCATTTTCTTCATACCCTTATTGTTTGTTGAGTATATAATGTGTTATTTCTTGAAATGAGTCTGATGATTAGGGGTATATTCAATTCAAAATGAGCCTGAAGGAACCAGATATAAAACAAAGAAAAGAAAAAGCATTGCTTTGCAAAAATAGAAGAGAAAAGAAAGAGAAAATAAAAAGAAAAATGAAAATGAAAAGAAAAGCAAAAGCTTAAGAAAAGTAAAGTTCAAAAAGCATCGAAAATGGTTCTGGCAAGTTTTATGATCTCACTATTGAATACCCTACTAATGTCAGTTGTGGCTCATGTTTTGAAGTAGTATATTATATGTCTCAATATTTGTATTGTATCTTTCCCCTTCATTTCTGTCGCCCATACCATTGGCCTAACAATATAAGCTGATTAAGTCCCTTTTGATCCTCAGTCTTGTGTGATTTACATTAGTGGAGAGAGAGTTGATTTATAATTTTTGGATTCTGTGAATCATATGCATGTCTGTTTGTAAACTTATCTGAATGTATATGACTTGATTAGGAGAAGTTTATCTTGCATGTTTGTGATAAATGTGAATTGCATGGAGAGTTTTCTGGCTTGTTTGCATGTTAAGAATTGTATATGTGTGGAACTGTTTACGGGGCATTTGTACTTTTTGAGGATTGATGCAGTCATTACACACTAGTATTTGTTTTTAATTGAAAATAAGAAGATTGAAATATATTTGCTGAATGAAAAATTAATTTGAATGTTTAAGTGATTTACCTAGTTCTATTTGGTTTTGCTTGAGGACTAGCAAAATGTAGGTTTGGGGGTGTGATAACTACATGGAATGCAGTTATTTGGACCCTACCTCTGTGCTAAAATGAATGCTATTTCCTTGTTTAAATGCATATTTGGAGGGTTTTGTACTTATATTTGTCATATTCTGATTCTAAGCCTTTCTGATGTGTTAATGTGCAAAACTGTGTTTAATTGTCATTTATTAAGTAGATTTATATATGATACTGATTTGGTATTTTTCTATGTTAGGAAGGGCTCCAAACAAGGTTAAATATGGAGCAATTGAGCTTAAAGAGGAAGAGGAAGCCAAATTGGCATTTTAGTGGTCAGAGCCGCGGCGCAAGGCAGAGCACGCCGCGGCGCTGAGAGGATTTTCAGCCAGGCCATACTTGGACCCGAGGCAAGAGCGCCACGGCGTAGATGAAGTGGGCGCCGCGACGTAAATAGACCGACCCATTGGGCACCGCAGCGTGAGTATGTGGGCGCCGCGGCGTGGAGGCAGCCAGCTGAGCCTATAAATAGATTTTTCACGTTTTTCTCTGTGTTCTGGCCATTTTGGCCATTTCTGTTTTCTGTTTAGCTATTTCCTTTATAGTTTTGTAGTTTAGGTTAGTTTTAGGTTAGATAGTTTGGCTAGATCTTCATTGCTGGTGGATTGGAGTCAAGGATCAAAGGATTGAAGGAGGATTTAAGCTTCAGAGACAAATCAATGAGCTTCTTTCTCTTTTTTCCCTTTCTCTCTTCTCTTCCTTATCTTTTGTATAGCTGAGCTATGTTTTACGAATATTTTGGATGCTTTTATATATATTAATGATGTGTTCTTCTCTAAGTTTGTGTGGATGTTTAATTATAGTTCAATCATTATCTGTGTTTAATGCTTGTTCTTGGTTGGCCTCAATTGCAGGATCCTAATATTGGTAAATGAACTAGACATAGGGATTTGTTGATATGGATATGGTATGATTGATGCATGTTCGGCGAGTTCAATTGGTTTGGATGAGTTGATTCGTTAATATGATAGAAATATACCTATTGGCCATGTATAGTGTGTGATTGAGAATAGATCATTCATGAGTGAAAATTACTTTGGCTCTCAAGGAAACTTAGTGAGTTAGGCAAGTAGAAACAAGGGTTGATTGACCTAGACATAGGCTTTTGACTAATGAAGATTCTCAAGCTAACCTAATCAATGCATTTGTGTTTATAAGGGGGATTGCATATTATTGATAGATGTAGGGGGTGAAGGAGGATTTCCTGAAACCTAACCGCTTTTAAGTTTATTATTTTTATAGATTAGATTAGTTTATTATTTTCTTATTTTTATGTCCTTGTCTAGAATTGATTAAGCTATTAGTTGGTACTTAACTTTATAATCGAATATCCTCGTGGAAACGAACTTTTACTCTGTATCTGTATTACTTGTGCGACCCGTGCACTTGCGGTTACCAAATGGGCAACACGTTTTGACCCTAACAGTGATGAACTACACTTGTGAATTCGACGGGGACAATGTATTTAGTGAAAAATTGAGGCTGCCATTCGACGAAAAATAACATGGCAGAAAGATGAAAGATGGGAGAACATTATATAATGAGATTGGCTAAAAATCAATTCCTGTCGAATGGAGGTTCTGTCGAACGGAGATCAAAACTGTCGATTATACTAGATGATCAGCAGAAATTCTAATTCGACGGGTGGTGTTGACGTTGGAGAAATCTCCCAAGTGTCGAACCGACGAAAACACTATGGTCAGAAACTCTACTCGACGGATATTGACATTGCACTAAATGGTTAGGAGATCAAATTCGAGGGGTATGATCACTCGACGGATGTTGACATTCAAACTCGACAAATATTGACTTTGGGGAAGTTTCTGTTAAACGGATAGAAAACCTACTCGACGGATATGTCACTCAACGGATGTTGACATTCAAACTCGACGGATTTGTCATTGGAGAAGTTTCTCTCCTAAGTGGTCAGGAACTCTATTCGACGGATTTGGAAATGGAAAGGTTTCCCTCCTAAGGGGTCAGGAACTCTATCCGACGGGTTTGGCCTTCTAACTCAACGAATTTGGTATGAAGATTAATTTCGACGGGCATGGCCAGGGGTTCATACTCGACGGATTTTGACATTCTACTAAATGGTCGGAAGATCCAATTCGACGGATATTGGTACTCTAACCCGACGGATTTTGACATTGTGCCTAATGGTCAGAAACTCAAGTTATTACAATTTCTCACAAAGAATCCCACAATTTTAGTCTCAAAATCGTGGCCATCCGAGAACCAGTCTGACGTTCCTTCCATTTCAGGCATTCCAATACATTCAGATATATCAAAACACACAAAATAATCAAATAGCACACATACATCACTAACAACATGCAAACAAGAATGACCCTCAATACCAAACTCAGACAACGTTCCTAAATGGTAAAAGAGGTTGAGGAGGAGTGTCTTCCTCTTACCTTGGAGAAGCACAAAGAAAGGCTGCTTCTTTTAGTCAGAAATTTCGTTTTCAGCTTCCTGGAAATCCTTGAATATTCAAACTTACAAAGTCAGAACCAAATATTGAAATGGATACCCATGGTCATCAAAATGACCGTGGGTTACAAAAATAAGAAGGGAGGAAGAAAAAGCTGAGAGCTTTACCTTAAAGCTCCAACCTTTAAGCTTCAAAGATGTAAGAAAATGAAGATGAAGAGAATGCAGAACTTTGAAGATGACTTCCTCAATGATGGTGGTCCTCCAAACACAAAGAAAATGCAAGGAGTGTGACGGTTTTGAAGATGAAATGGAGGTGTTGGTGGTAATGAAGTTGCTGCTGTAGAGTGAAAAGGAAAAGAGAAGAGAGAAAGATGAGCGAACAGTGAGTGAGCTGCGTATTGGGAGAAGGGGAAATGTGTGAAAGAAATTGAAATATGCCCCCCTAAAGTCAAACGTGCAGCACCCAAAAGGAGGAGAGAGAAAGAGTGGTTGGAGGAAGCTTCCTTGAGAAGCTTCGCGAGCTTCTCGATGAGGTACATAATAAGCTTGTCTCCTTAATTAAATACATCTGACAGATGATTAATTACACTGTAGAATTATTTTCTCAGGTGAATAAAATTACAAGTGATGAAAATAATATTTTATTATTCATCCGATAATTTTATGATACCGCAATTTTATCTAGTCGATAAAACCTCGAAAAACGTAAACCTTGCAAACTGTGCCTGGCCTCAGGTTTAGTAAGATCCCCTGTTGACACGTTGACAGTTCAAGGTTTACCAGTCATAGGGAAAATATTTCGTTATCCCGGCTCCGCTCAGTGCGCACGCATAACGAAGAATATATTAAAATATTTATCATTTCTTAAAAAATCCACAAAAATTCTTAAAAATCATAAATATTATAAAATGATTGTTTATACTGAAATAAAGAATTTTCAGGATGTTACAAAACCGACATTGATCGTCATGATTCAAACTTCTGTTCAGTTTGGTGGATTGCCTTCGGGTGATATAAATCAACATCTGGCCAAATTCTTATAGTTTTGTGGCACCATCAAGTATAATGGGGTGACAGATGATGAAATTCAATTGCGATTCTTTTCTTTTTCTCTTAGGGACAGAGCAAGTCTATGGTTAACGTCACTACCAAGGGGTTCCATCACTACATGGGATTAGTTGACACAATAATTTTTAGCTAAGTATTTTCCTCATTCTAAATCTACTGAGTTAAGGAATGATATTTCTACATTTGTAAAGTTTGATATGGATACTCTCTATGAAGCTTGGGAACATTTTCAAAAGTTGGTGAGGAGATGTCCATATCACGGATTGCTCGTATGGCAGCAGGTACAGACATTTTACAATGGTTTGTCGCATGCCAACTGATAACACTGTATTTTATACATTTATAATCCTCTCACTAGGCTTCTTAAGGTTCAATTAAGCTTAAGTAAGTTAGTTTTGACACATTTTATGATATTGGACCTTATTGGATCATTAAATAAATTATTGCATAAATTAGTCGTAATTATCTCTTTGGCAATGTTTAGTAAACTGGCTATAACTTGAGTTGCAAATATCTGATTGATGTGATTTTGGTCTTGTAAGAAAGATAAGACAATTCCCTACAACTTTCATGTTGAACACTTTTCCAAATTCTGAGGTCTAATAGGTGATTTTGGGCTTTGAAATCAGAATAGAGGAGCTGAAATCGGGCCTAAACACTCTGCAGTAATTAGACCATATTTTGAGTTCTAGGCATGATTTTGAACTCAAACTAAAGCCATTTTAAAGCAAATATTCAGGCCTACAACTTTTATGAAGACCACTTCTCTAAAAAATGAAAAAATGACTGGATGCATGGCTGTGCATTTGCTCAATTATCATTTAAAAAGAAGAAAAAAAATATAATAAAATATGTCATTGATTACGTAACAGACTTAATCACTAAGTTTGGTTACTATGCAATTGCACAGTAACCAAACTTTGCTTATAAATAGGCATTTGCATTTCAAATGGAAAGGAGAATTCATTCGGGGAATACGCTGGGGAGAGGCTTTTGGGCAGTGCCCAGCCTCTCTCCTCAGTCTCCCTCCAATTTCCTTTCTTTTTCTTTTTCTCTTTTAGTTTATGTGTAAATAATTTTTCTTCTACTTGGGTTAAAGTGTGAAGCTCTTAGTAATAAAATAAGGTTAGATTTATTCATCTCTTGTGCTTTAATGATTTATATTTTTAAGTAATTATTATACGTGTTATATTTTATTTCTGATAATTTAGAAACTATCCTTGTAAAGATGAGTTCTTGATTTATTGTAAACAAGATTTTAGCACAGTGAATGCTTTAACCCATTTACAAGTGGTGGTAATAATTAAATGAAACATAATATAATTACGTATATTATTTTAATAGACTTTTCTTAAATGATTTATTTTTCAAGCAGTCATTATACGTATTGTATTTTGTTTCTAATCAATTTAGAAACCTTCCTTGTAAAGTGGAGTTCTTGATTTGTTGTAGACAAGAGATTGGCACAATGAATGCTTTAACCCATTTACAAGTGTTGGTGTTAGAAACTCTCCTTGTAAAGTGGAAATCTTGATTAGTTGTAGACAAAATATTGACACAGTGAATACTTGATCCCATTTATGAGTGATGATATTAATAAATGATTAAAGGAAACATAATATAATTACGTATATTATTTTAATAGACTTTTAATGTTGTATTTTTCGATTGAAACCTCCATGTTGCGAGGATTCTGATTGAGTTATAAAAGGAATTAATCTTACATTTCCTTTATTTACCAAGAGTGGATCTTTTTATCCAAGTAAATAATTTTTTACCATAATAACAAAATATTTACCTTACCATAATTAATCTTCATCAATTCCCTGTGGATCGACCTCGGACTCTCGAGAAATTTAGTACTTGAGACAACCTACACTTGGGTTTGCAAATGCGATAATTAAAAAGTGTGCATCACCAACTGTTCACTCATTAATACTACTGCGGGAGGTACAATCTAGAAGAAAACACCAATTGAAATCCATGGACTAGTTGAAGAAATGGCACTTAACAGTTATCAATGGCAAAATGAGCGACAGATGCCTAAGAAACAAGTCGGTGTGCATGCCGTTGACTTCTCTACTACTATTTTGAGTCAATTGGAAGCATTGATGAAAAATGTGAAGACTCTTATGGTGGCAAATAGTGCAACCCCACAAATCATATATGAAACATGTGGCGAACAGGGACATAAAAGTTCAAACTATCATGTTGGTAGTCCATTTGCCCCTTAGCCCAAAGGAGCAAATTTTGTTAGTAATTTCAACCGATCGCAGTACAATCCATATTCCAATACGTACTGTAATATCCTATTTTTCATAAAATATTTTTGTAAAGAATAAAATTTTAACTCGAACATTATATTTGGTTTTATTTTACAATAATTAGTACTAATCAAAGGTGATTAGATAAAGTTTGTAAGATTTAATTAGTAATAGTTAATGAAATTAGAAATAGGAATTTATTGAAATAAAATTTAGCATTTAATCTTAACAATAAATATTAAAATTATTGTAATTAATATGTTTAAAAAGATATTCATAAAAAGATATTTACAAGAAGATAATTATAAGAAGATATTTATGAATTAATTATTATTTTAATATAAAAATCTAAAACTAATCATGACTAAAGATAAAAAAATCTAAACTTGTAATCATTACTTTATTTTAAAAAAATAGGTGCAATGTGCACCACACATCACCAACAACAAATGGCTATAAATTTGAGGCGGGGTAATTTGTAGAAACAAGAAATAAGAGAGAGAGAGAGAGAGTAAGGTGTCACTACATGTTAGCAAGCAAAAAAGCGAGGGGAGGGAAAGAGAAAAAGAAAAAAGAAAGAGAAAGGTAAAGAAAGAGGAGAGAAAGAGAAAAAGAAAGAGAAGGAGAAAGAGGAAGAAATAAGGGAAAAGAAAAAGTAAGAATGAAAGAAGAGAAATTTTGCATGAGGAAGGAATTAAACCCTCTTTTCAAAAATAAAACCATGGTTTCTAATATGTTTACATGCTTTATTAGTAATTTATTTATTATTTTATTTTGTGCATACTTGTTATTCTTATCAATTTTATTATACATGTATAATGTTATGAAAACTTGATATTTGTTTAACTTTGAAATATTTATGATATTTGAAAAAATTTAAAATTATTAAAATTTGAATGTTGACTCTTTCATAGGACCAATATAATAAATTAAAATATCACTTAAAGTTTAAGTTAAATAAATATTTTAATTATATTTGATAATAAATATATGTACTTGACTTACATGGAATTTCTTATATTTACCTTAGCTTGGGAGCAATTTTATGACCTTTATTCTGACTTATATTTACCTTAGTTTGGAAGCAATTTTATTACCTTTATTTTGATCTTTGCAATAAAAGAACTTTTGTGCAATGAATACACTATCAGGACTAGGACAAACTATGGGCTATGATGAGGACCTGACAAACTATGGACTGTGATGTAGACTATTAAGAGAATTACTAAATTAATTTTAAATCATAGTTGGTTCCTTGAAGAATTGACATTTAAACTTTAAAGATTCTAAGTTTTATGAGTTTTATTTAATTACCATGATTTATTTATATGATGAATTTATTTGTGATATATTAGTAGTTTGTATTACTTATGTTTATGTGTGATGGCAAGCAAGTGATTCATGGAAAAGTTTGCACCAAACTGTTGAGATGCAGAGGGATGAATTTGCTTTTATGTTACTTGTCTAGCTAGTGTGGGTCTATCTGGCTTTGTTGTCACGATGTTAAAGTAACACCGGAGATAGGGTGGATTTCCTATGGAAATGAAAACCTTCAAGTAAAATGTGAGACAAGCAGACATGGAAAGAAAAAGAAAAGTAAATGGTGAATTCCCTGTGATGAAGAACTTGCTTGTTGATGGTTACAGATACTTGCTGATAATTGGTACTTGTTTGCTGATATTTGAAGAACTTGCTGATGTTAATATATAAGGCTATTTTGCATGATTTATTTAGCATTCATTCTGTTATGCTAGAATTGTGTTATTCTTATCATACTTTGGTTGCCATGTGATTTTCTATGTATTTTACACAGCTGAAATTCACCATGCATTTTTGAATATTTTTATAACTGTTCATTTTCTACTGAGAATTTCTAATCCTCACTCTTTTCATAGTGTTTTCAGACTAGCACATGATGTATTATGGCTATCATCATTCATATCAACTAAGTATAGACTCTTGTTCCAAAGGAGGATGATATAATTATTAGAAATATATGTATATGTACTTCGAATAAACATTACGATTGGAATGAGATTTTAATTTGAAAAGTTATAGATGTGTATTACAGCTATGTGCTGTCATGTATCGATACTTATTTCCTTTTATATATTTTTTATTTTAATTTTATTTACTGTCTATAAATTTTTATAGAGTAAATTCACTGATAATATTATTAAGGATAAGTTTAGAGCTATTATTTTAGTAAGGGGTTACATTTTGGGTATCAGAGCTTCAATTTTTGCAATAAAAAAATATATTTCTATGTGTTGAGTTTTTGCCTATGTTGAGTTTCTGCATGATGATTGCTCTTATTATTTTATACATGCCATATAGAATTATAACTAAATTAATCTTGCAATATTGAGACTGATCACCTCAATATTGAATTGTTCATGGCTGTGTAAGACTATATGGCATTAGAACACCTGAAAGTACAAAGTTCACAAAATGATACTCTGACAGGGATATTGGGAGTCATAAAAGGAAACTCGAGATAGGAACAATAATCATAATCATAATAATCCCGGTGAAGGTTGTGGAAATTCTACTGGGGAAGCTCCTATGACCAACCTAAATTATCAAGGTATTTCAGAATTTAGAAAAGTCAAACCACCATCTTTTCATGGAGATTATGACCCAACACTAGCTGAAAAATAGGTCATGCAACTAGAAAATATTTTTATAGTCACGGAATGCACAAATGCACAAAAGGTAGTCTTTGCCACCTACATGCTAGAAAGGGAGGCAAAGCACTGGTAGAAAGGTGCTAGGCACTTGCTAGAGTCTAGAGGAACTGAGATCACATAGGAGGTATTTTTAGCCACATTCTTTGATAAATACTTCCCTAATAATGCAAAAAAAATGAAAAAGGAGGAAGAATTCATACAACTTAGATAGGAAAACATGATTATAGGACAATATGTGACCAAATTTGAAGAGCTTTCCAAATTTTCTTCCTACTTGAAAAACAATATTGATGGCCATTGGAAAGCTATAAAATTTGAGTGGGGTTTAAGGCCTAAAATAAGGGAGAAGGTGTCTACCTTGGAGATAAAAGATTATGTCACTCTAGTGAAGAAATGTAGGATAGCAGAAAAGAACTATCTAGAGATGGAATTTGAAAGAGAACATCAGAACTTTCTTAAAAGAAAAAGGGTAGTAGAAGCTTAAAAGAAAAATAATTTTAAGAATGAAGTGAACCATGGGAAGGGTAAGCAAATGAAGACTTGTAGATTTCTACCCGTGTGCAACAACTATGGCAAATCCCACGGCTCTAGAATTTGCTATGTGTGTTTTCAATGTGGAAAGCTAGGACATTTTTCCAAGGATTGTACCACTAAGAAAATGGTGAACAACCTTGTACCCAGACCACAGACTAAAGGAAGAGTATTCACTCTAAATGGAGAAGAGGCAAATCAATCCCCCAACATGATTCAAGGTAAATGTTTTCTTAAAAATACTATCTTAATTGCATTGTTTGATTCATGAGTTACACACTCCTTTATATCTATTGATTGTGTGAAGAAGTTGAATTTGCCTACAACTTCCTTGTCTTATGATCTGTTAGTTTCAACTTTCACAAGAGGAAAAGTTTCTACTTCTCAAGTTTGTTTAAAATGTCCTATTCTAATTGAAGGAAAAGCTTTCACTTTGAACCTTGTTTGTTTTCCTTTGATTGGTATTTATATCATTATTGGAATGGACTGGTTGTCTACTAATGATATTATCTTATATTGTTCCAAAAAACTTGCCTACTTTCCTAATGATCCACCCAAGGAACCAAAAGCTACCAATACCCTATTCCTTAATGCCACTCAGGTAGAGAAGTGTCTCTTAGAAGGAGATCAGAGGTTTCTTCTTTTGTTTTCTTCAAATTTAGAAGTTGAGCAAGAAATAAATAGCATACCTATAATAAGAGAATTTCCAGAAGTGTTTCCCAAAAAGATAGTGAACCTACCACCTAAAAGGAAAGTTGAATTTTCTATTGACCTAGTTCCGGGAACAGGACCTTTATCTTTTGCACCTTATAGAATGTCTCCTTTGGAACTAAGTGAACTTAAGAAACAAATAGAGAAACTATTAGCCAAAGGTTTTATCAGACCCAATGTATCACTGTGGGGTGCACCTGTTCTATTAGTCAAGAAGAAAGATGGGAGCATGAGATTGTGTGTAGATTATAGGCAACTGAACAAAGTCACAATTAAAAACAAGTATTCACTCCCTAGGATAGATGACTTATTGGATCAATTGTTAGGAGCCACAGTCTTCTCAAAGATAGACTTGAGATTAGGATATCATCATATATAAGTAAAACTAGAAGATGTACCCAAGACAACCTTTATGATCAGGTATGAGCATTATGAATACCTTGTGCTGCCCTTTGGATTTACTAATACTCTTACAATATTCATGGATTGCATGAATAAAATTTTTAGACCTTACCTTAACTAGTTTGTAGTAGTCTTTATAGATGACATACTCATCTATTCTAAGACTAAGAAGGAGCATGAACAACACCTTAGAACAATGTTATAAATCCTAAAGGAGAAGCTGTTGCATGCCAAGTTAGAAAAAATGTGAATTCTGGTTGAGTGAAGTAAGATTCTTAGGTCATGTGATCAATCATGAAGGAGTAGCTATGAATCTTAGTAAAGTTGAAATAGTAGTTCACTGGGAAAGGCCAAAGACAATTACTGAGATTATAAGTTTTCTGGGATTAGCCAGATATTATAGAAGATTCATTAAAGGATTCTTCCAACTAGTTTTACCTCTAACTGGTTAACTAGAAAGAATCACCTTTTTGAGTGGGATTCAGCTTGTGAAATAAGTTTTCAAGAGTTAAAGAACAGACTTACCTCCACTTCAGTCTTAATAATTCCTTATCCTAAACAAAGCTTTGTAGTATATTTGATGCATCTAAGAAGGGTTTAGGATGTGTTTTGATGCAACATGGTAGAGTTGTAGCATATATATCCAAACAATTTAGATTGTATGAAGAAAATTACCCAACTCATGACTTAGAGTTAGCAGTAGTAGTATTTGCTTTAAAAATTTGGAGGCATTACTTATATGGAGTCAAGTTTAAGGTATATAGTGATTATAAGAGTTTAAAGTATCTTTTTGACCAAAAGGAGTTAAATATGAGACAACGTAGATGGATTGAGTTCTTAAAGGACTATGATTTTGAATTGAAATATCATGCTGGTAAAGCCAATGTAATGGCCGATGCCTTGAGCAGGAAGTCCTTGCCCATGTCCTTATTGATGATAAGGGAACAAAAGTTGTTAGAAAATTTCAGGGACTTGAAGATTTTAGTATCCTTATAACCTCACTGCTTGTATGTGTCAGTGAACTAAGAATAGAGTGTGATTTAAGAAATCAAGTAAGACAAGCCCAAGAAAATGATAAGTTTTTGCAGTCTCTCAAAAGAAGAATTTTAGTAGAAAAACTTGAACATTTTAGGGTTGATGAAAAATGGGCTATGATGTACGAAGAAAGGTTATGTGTGTCAAATGATGAAGAATTGAGAAAGAAGAATTTATCTGAGGCACATTGCACTAAATATACTATGCATCCTGGTACAACCAAAATGTATCAGGATCTTAGGAAATCATTTTGGTGGAATGGGATGAAAAGAGACATAGCTAACTTTGTAGCCAAATGTCTAGTTTGCCAAAAGGTTAAAATAGAATACTAAAAGCATGCTGGATTATTGCAACCCTTGAATATCCCTGAATGGAAATGGGATAGCACATCAATAGATTTTTTATTATGATTACCTAGGATTCGATCGAGTTATGATGTAGCATGGGTAATTATTAACAGGTTAACTAAGTCTTCCTATTAAGATCAATTGCCCATTGTGCAAGTTGCCTCAAGATTACATTCGAGAAATTGTAAGGTTACATGGTGTACCAACTAGCATAATTTCAAACAGAGACCCAAGATTTACCTCAAAATTTTGGGTAGCCTTACAAGAAGCTTTAAGTACTAAGCTCTATTTTAGTACATCTTATAATCTTCAAAAAATGGTCAAATTGAAAGAACCATTCAGACCCTGGAAGATATGCTTAGAGCCTACGTGTTAGAATTTCAAAGAAGTTGGAATACCCACCTACCATGAATAGAGTTTGCCTATAACAACAGATACAATTCTAGTATAGGAATGACACCATTTGAAGCTCTGTATGGTAGAAAGTGTAGATCATCTTTGTGTTGGTTACAAATGAGGGGAAAGAGTTTATTAAGACCTGATATAGTACAATAAACCACAGAAAAAGGTCAAATTTATCAAAGAAAAATTACTTGCACCTCAAAGTAGACAGAAAGGTTATGTTGATCAAAGAAGAAGACCTTTGGAATTTGAAGAAGGGGAACATGTTTCCCTTAGAGTCAATCCTACTACTGGGATTAGTAGAACCCTTAAAACTAAAAAGTTAAATTCCAGATTCATTGGTCCATTCCAAATCCTTAAAAAGTAGGACCTATTGCCTATCAAATTGCACTTCCCCCAAAATTTTTAAATCTTCATGATGTCTTTCATATATCCCAGTTCAGAAAATATTATTTTGACCCTTCACATATTATAGAACATGAAATAATGCAAGTAAGAGATGATTTGACTTATGGCACAAAACTTGTACAAATCATGGATAGATCTGTCAAACACTTGAGAAGAAAGAAATTCCTTTAGTTAAAATGATTTGGGAAGGACTATGACCAGAAAAGGTAACATGAGAATTAGAAGATGATATGCAAAAGTCTTATCTAGAGTTATTTCGATCAAGTTAATGAATTTTGGGGACAAAATTCTAAAAAAGATGGAAGAAATGTAATATCCTATTTTTCATAAAATATTTTTGTGAAGAATAAAATTTTAACTTGAACATTATATTTAGTTTTATTTTATAATAATTGATACTAATCAAAGGAGATTAGATAAAGTTTGTAAGAATTTAACTGGTAATAGTTTATGAATTTAGAAATAGGAATTTATTGAAATAAAATTTAGTATTTAATCTTAACAAAAAAGATTAAAAGTATTTTAATTAATATGTTTAAAATGATATTCATAAAAAGATATTTATAAGAAGATATTTATAAATTAATTATTATTTTAATCTAAAAATCTAAAACTATTCATGACTAAAAATAAAAAAATATAAACTTGTAATCATTACTTTATTTAAAAAAATAAGTGTAATGTATTGCAACGTGCACCACACATAGCCAACAACAAATGTCTATAAATTGGGGGGAGGGGCTTATACGTAGAAACAAGAAATAGGAGAGAGAGTAAGTTGTTGCTACTGTTGGCAAGGGAAAACTAAGAGGAGAGAAAGAGAAAAGGAAAGAGAAAGAGAAAGAGGAAGAAATAAGGAAAGAGAAAAAGTAAGAAAGAAATAAAAGAAACTTTGCACGAGGTAGGAACTAAACCCTCTTTTTAAAAATAAAATCATGGCTTCCAATATGTTTACATTCTTTATTAGTAATTTATTTATTATTTTATTTTGTGTATACTATTATTCTTATCAAATTTATTATACATGTATAATGTTATGAAAACTTGATATTTGCTTAACTTTGAAATATTTATGATATTTGATAAAATATAGAATTATTATAATTTGAATGTTGACTATTTCATAGGAGCAATATAATAAATTAAAATATCACTTAAGGTTTAAGTTAAATAAATATTTTAATTATATTTAGTAATAAATATATGTACTCGATTTACATAGACTTTCTTATATTTACCTTAACTTGGGAGCAATTTTAAGACCTTTATTATGACTTATATTTACCTTGACTTGAGAGCAATTTTATGATCTTTATTTTGACCTTTGCAACAGAAGGACTTTTGTGCAATGAATGCACTATCAGGACTAGGACAAACTATGGACTATGATGAGGACTTGACAAATTATGGACTGTGATGTTCACTATTAAGAGAATTAATAAATAAATATTAAATCAAAGTTGGTTCCTTGAAAAATTGACATTTAAAATTTAATGATTCTAACTTTTATGAGTTTTATTTAATTGCCATGATTTATTTATTTGATGAATTTATTTATGATATATTGGTGGTTTGTATTGCTTATGTTTGTGTGTGATGGCAAGCAAATGATTCATGAAAAAGTTTGCACATAACCGTTAAGAGACAGAAGGATGAATTTCCTTTTATGTTACCTACCTGGTTAGTGTGGTCTGTCTAACTTTGTTGTCACGATGTTGAAGTAACACTGGAGATAGGGTGGATTCCCTATGAAAATGAAGGCCTTCGAGTGAAATATGAGACAAATAGATATGAAAAGAAAAAGAAAAGTAAAGGTGGATTCTCTGTGATGAGGAACTTGCTTGTTGATGGTTGCAAATACTTGCTGATAATTAGTACTTGTTTGCTGATATTTGAAGAACTTGCTGATGTTAATATATAAGGCTGTATTGTGTGATTTATTTAGCATTCGTTCAGTTATGCTGAAATTGTAATGTTCTTGTCATACTTTGGGTGCCATGTGATTTTCTATATATTTTACACAGCTGAAATTCACTATGTGTTTTTGAATATTTTTATAACTATTCATTTCCTATTGAGAATTTCCAATTCTCACTCTATTCATGGTGTTTTTAGACTAGCACAGGATGTATTATGGTTATCACCATTCAGATCGACTAAGCATAGACTCTTGCTCCAAAGGAGGAGGATTTAATTATTAGAAATATGTGTATATGTACTTCTGAGTAAACATTACGACTGGTGTGAGATTTTAATTTAAAAAGTTATAGATGTGTATTACAACTGTGTGTTGTCATGTATCGATACTTATTTCCTTTTATATATTTTTTATTTCAATTTTAATTTTTGTCTGTAAATTTTTATAGAGTAAATTCACTGATAATATTATTAAGGATATGTTTAGAGATATTATTTTAGCAAGGGGGTTACACGTACAATCCCCGATTAGAAGGACCACCCCAATTCCAAATGGGCAAATCAACAGGGCAATCAATAGAGCCATCAGCGAGCTCCGCAACCACCCCAAGTTTCCAAGCACTTGAAAAGAAACCAAGTTTTGAAAATTTTATAATGAAATACATTCAGAATTCAGAGGCTCGAATGAAGAGCATGGAAACTCGTATTAGCCAGTTAGCTACCTTGATGTCAGAAAGGACACTGAGGAGATTGCCTGATACTACCGAGCCTAATCTGAAGGAACATGTCAAGGCAATTATCCTGAGAAGTGGCAAGGAGCTTGAGGAGCTCCCCAAGAAAAAGGAGATAGAACTGTAAGAGCATGGAGATACTCTTGACGAGTCAGTTACTGTGGAAAATGAGAAGGCCACTGAAGCACCCTCTGCAATACACGTAAATGAGCCACAAAAGCCTTCTATTCCATCCCCTCAGAGGCTGAGAAACACTAAGCCAGACAAGCAATTTGCTAAATTCTTAAAGATGTTCAAGCAATATTAAATTAACATTCCGTTTGTTAAAACCATCTCCCAAATGCCCAAGTATGTAAAGTTCTTAAATACTTATCAAAAAGTGCAAGCTTGAGGAATTTGAGACAATAAGGCTAAATGAGAAGTGTTCTACCATTCTCTTGAAGAAGTTACCCCCAAAATGAAAAGATCCAAGAAGTTTCACTATTCCTTGCTCTATTGGTAACTCTTATTTTGAGAAAGCATTAAATGATTTAGGTGCTAGTATTAATTTGATACCTTTATTTTTTTTTAACAAATTAGGAAAGTAGGAACCAAAGCTTACTAACATTTTACTACAGCTAGCTGATAGATCCATCATTTACCCTTGTGGTGTATTGGAAGATGTTTTGGTGAAGGTGGAGAAATTTATTTTTTCAACTGACTTCATTGTGTTGGTCATAGAGGAGGACGCCGAGGTCCCAATCATACTTGGGCATTCATTTGTCGCCACTGGAAAGACCATGATTGATGTCCATTAAGGAAAGTTGACCTTGCAATTAAATGACGAGGAAGTAATTTTTAATGTTTTTAACTCTGTCAAAAATCCTAGTTCTTTTGATTCATGTAATTGCATAGATGGTACTAATGTTGTAGATAGTGATGTATTTTCATATATGCAGGAAAATATGACTGATGATATGCTAGAGAAAACTTTGACCATGGCTACCACTGACTTTGAGGATGATGAAGAGGTCATAGAAATTATAATGCGGTTAGAAGTTGGCATGTTCTCGAAAGGCAGAAGAATATGGGGGCATTATGAAGATTTGGATATTAAAAATATCCCTACACCAAAACCCTCAATTGAGGAGCCTCCTGAACTTGAGCTCAAGCCCCTTCCCTCTAATTTGAAATATGCATTTCTGGATCCTCCATTATCTTTACCTGTGATTATTTTCGCTTTGCTTCCAGGTCCGATGGAGGAGAAGTTCTTGAGGGTGTTGAGGGAAAATAAGAAGGCATTCGGGTGGACCATTCATGACATCATGGGCATCAGCCCTACCATATGCATCCACAGAATTTACATGGAGGCACAGAACAAGCCACTTATGCAACCATAGACACAACTCAACCTGAACATGAAAGAGGTCATAAAGAAGGAGGTAATAAAGTTGCATGACGCAAGTATTATATACTCCATCTCTGATAGCCCTTGCATGAGTCTAGTATAAGTGATACCTAAAAAAAGGGGTACAATGGTCATAGAGAATGAAAAGAAAGAACTCATTGCCATTAGAAATGTGACCAGGTGGGGTATGTGCATTGATTATAGGAAATTGACTGATGTTACTCGGAAATATCACTTCCCTTTACCCTTTATAGATCAAATGTTAGAGACGCTTTCAGGTCATGCATTTTTTTGTTGTTTGGATGGCTACTCTGGCTATATGCAAATACCTGTGGCACTTGAGGATCAGGAAAAAATCATTTTCACATGCCTGTATGGTATATTTGCATATAGAAAAATGCCATTTGGATTATGCAATGCATCAACAACTTTTCAGCAGTGTATGATGACCATTTTTTCTGACTTGTTAGAGGATTGCATTGAGATTTTCATAGATGATTTTTTTGTGTTTGGCCCCTCTTTTGATAATTGTCTACATAATCTCAGTTTAGTTTTAAAGCGATGCAGGAGCACTAACCTAATGTTAAACTAGGAGAAGTGCTAATTTATAGTACAAGAGTGCATTGTTTTGGGGCATAAGGTATCACCTAAAGGTATGGAGGTTGATCCGACAAAGGTGGAAGTAATTATAAAATTGCCCTACCTAAATCTATTAAGGTCATTTGAAGCTTTTTAGGGCACGCAGGGTTTTACTGGAGGTTCATAAAGGACTTTTCAAAAATTACTAAACCTTTTATCGACCTCCTAATGAAGGATGCACCATTTGAATTTTCTGATTTGTGCCTAAACGCATTTGTCATTTTGAAGGACAAGTTAATTAGTGAACCCATTGTCGTTGCCCTTGATGTGTCTTTACCTTTTGAGCTCATGTGTGATGCAAGCGATACAGCAGTTAGGGTCGTTTTGGGCCAGAGGAAAGATAGAATTTTTAAAACCATTTACTATGCTATCCATGCTTTGAATGAAGCACAAATATGCTTTTCTGGATCCTCCATTATCTTTACCTGTGAATATTTTCACTTTGCTTCCAGGTCCGATGGAAGAGAAGTTCTTGAGGGTGTTGAGGGAAAATAAGAAGGCATTCGGGTGGACCATTCATGACATCACGGGCATCAGCCCTATCATATGCATCCAAAGAATTTATATGGAGGCACAGAACAAGCCACTTATGCAACCACAGACGTGCCTCAACTCGAACATGAAAGAGGTCATAAAGAAGGAGGTAATAAAGTTGCTTGACGCAAGTATTATATACCCGTATCTCTGATAGCCCTTGCATGAGTCTAGTATAAGTGATACCTAAAAAGAGGGGTACAATGGTCATAGAGAATGAAAAGAAAGAACTCATTGCCATTAGAAATGTGACCGGGTGGAGTATGTGCATTGATTATAGGAAATTGAATGATGTCACTCGGAAAGATCACTTCCCCTTACCTTTCATAGATCAAATGCTAGAGAAGCTTTCAGGTCATGCATTTTTTTGTTGTTTAGATGGATACTCTGGCTCTATGCAAATACCTGTGGCACTTGAGGATCAGGAAAAAATTACTTTCACATGCTTGTATGGTACATTTGCATATAGAAGAATGCCATTTGGATTGTGCAATGCATCGACTACTTTTCAGCGGTGTATGATGACCATTTTTTCTAACTTGTTTGAGGATTGCATTGAGATTTTCATAGATGATTTTTGTGTGTTTGGCCCGTCTTTTAATAATTGTCTACATAATCTCAGTTTAGTTTTAGAGCAATGCAGGAGCACCAACCTAATGTTAAACTAGGAGAAGTGCTAATTTATGGTACAAGAGTGCATTGTTTTGGGGCATAAGGTATCACCTAAAGGTATGGAGGTTGATCCGGCAAAGGTGGAAGTAATTATAAAATTGCCCCCACCTAAATCTGTTAAGGCCGTTTGAAGCTTTTTGGGGCACGCAGGGTTTTACCGGAGGTTCATAAAGGACTTTTTGAAAATTGTTAAACCTTTGATAGACCTCCTAATGAAGGATGCACCATTTGAATTTTCTGATTTGTACCTAAATGTATTTGTCATTTTGAAGGACAAGTTAATTAGTGCACCCATTGTCGTTGCCCTTAATTGGTCTTTACCTTTTGAGCTCATGTGTGATGCAAGCGATACAGCAGTTGAGGTTGTTTTGGGCCAGAGGAATGATAGAATTTTCAAAACCATTTACTATGCTAGCTATGCTTTGAATGAGGCACAAATATGCTTTTCTGGATCCTCCATTATCTTTACCTGTGATTATTTTCGTTTTGCTTCCAGGTCCGATGGAGGAGAAGCTCTTGAGGGTGTTGAGGAAAAATAAGAAGGCATTCGGGTGGACCATTCATGACATCACGGGCATCAGCCCTACCATATGCATCCACAGAATTTACTTGGAGGCACAGAACAAGCCACTTGTGCAACCACAGACGCGCCTCAACTCGATCATGAAAGAGGTCATAAAGAAGGAGGTAATAAAGTTGCTTGACGCAAGTATTATATACCCCATCTCTGATAGCCCTTACACGAGTCTAGTATAAGTGATACCTAAAAAAAGGGGTACAATGGTCATAGAGAATGAAAAGAAAGAACTCATTGCCATTAGAAATGTGACCGGGTGGAGTATGTGCATTGATTATAGGAAATTGAATGATGTCACTCAGAAAGATCACTTCCCCTTACCTTTCATAGATCAAATGTTAGAGAAGCTTTCAGGTCATGTATTTTTTTATTGTTTGGATGGATGCTCTGGCTATATACAAATACCTGTGGCACTTGAGGATCAGGAAAAAATCACTTTCACATGCCTGTATAGTACATTTGCATATAGAAGAATGCCATTTGGATTGTGCAATGCATCGACTACTTTTCAGCGGTGTATGATGACCATTTTTTCTAACTTGTTTGAGGATTGCATTGAGATTTTCATAGATGATTTTTGTGTGTTTGGCCCCTCTTTTAATAATTGTCTACATAATCTCAGTTTAGTTTTAGAGCAATGCAGGAGCACCAACCTAATGTTAAACTAGGAGAAGTGCTAATTTATGGTACAAGAGTGCATTGTTTTGGGGCATAAGGTATCACCTAAAGGTATGGAGGTTGATCCGGCAAAGGTGGAAGTAATTATAAAATTGCCCCCACCTAAATCTGTTAAGGCCGTTTGAAGCTTTTTGGGGCACGCAGGGTTTTACCGGAGGTTCATAAAGGACTTTTTGAAAATTGTTAAACCTTTGATAGACCTCCTAATGAAGGATGCACCATTTGAATTTTCTGATTTGTACCTAAATGTATTTGTCATTTTGAAGGACAAGTTAATTAGTGCACCCATTGTCGTTGCCCTTAATTGGTCTTTACCTTTTGAGCTCATGTGTGATGCAAGCGATACAGCAGTTGAGGTTGTTTTGGGCCAGAGGAATGATAGAATTTTCAAAACCATTTACTATGCTAGCTATGCTTTGAATGAGGCACAAATATGCTTTTCTGGATCCTCCATTATCTTTACCTGTGATTATTTTCGTTTTGCTTCCAGGTCCGATGGAGGAGAAGCTCTTGAGGGTGTTGAGGAAAAATAAGAAGGCATTCGGGTGGACCATTCATGACATCACGGGCATCAGCCCTACCATATGCATCCACAGAATTTACTTGGAGGCACAGAACAAGCCACTTGTGCAACCACAGACGCGCCTCAACTCGATCATGAAAGAGGTCATAAAGAAGGAGGTAATAAAGTTGCTTGACGCAAGTATTATATACCCCATCTCTGATAGCCCTTACACGAGTCTAGTATAAGTGATACCTAAAAAAAGGGGTACAATGGTCATAGAGAATGAAAAGAAAGAACTCATTGCCATTAGAAATGTGACCGGGTGGAGTATGTGCATTGATTATAGGAAATTGAATGATGTCACTCGAAAAGATCACTTCCCCTTACCTTTCATAGATCAAATGTTAGAGAAGCTTTCAGGTCATGTATTTTTTTATTGTTTGGATGGATGCTCTGGCTATATACAAATACCTGTGGCACTTGAGGATCAGGAAAAAATCACTTTCACATGCCTGTATAGTACATTTGCATATAGAAGAATGCCATTTGGATTGTGCAATGCATCGACTACTTTTCAGCGGTGTATGATGACCATTTTTTCTAACTTGTTTGAGGATTGCATTGAGATTTTCATAGATGATTTTTGTGTGTTTGGCCCGTCTTTTAATAATTGTCTACATAATCTCAGTTTAGTTTTAGAGCAATGCAGGAGCACCAACCTAATGTTAAACTAGGAGAAGTGCTAATTTATGGTACAAGAGTGCATTGTTTTGGGGCATAAGGTATCACCTAAAGGTATGGAGGTTGATCCGGCAAAGGTGGAAGTAATTATAAAATTGCCCCCACCTAAATCTGTTAAGGCCGTTTGAAGCTTTTTGGGGCACGCAGGGTTTTACCGGAGGTTCATAAAGGACTTTTTGAAAATTGTTAAACCTTTGATAGACCTCCTAATGAAGGATGCACCATTTGAATTTTCTGATTTGTACCTAAATGTATTTGTCATTTTGAAGGACAAGTTAATTAGTGCACCCATTGTCGTTGCCCTTAATTGGTCTTTACCTTTTGAGCTCATGTGTGATGCAAGCGATACAGCAGTTGAGGTTGTTTTGGGCCAGAGGAATGATAGAATTTTCAAAACCATTTACTATGCTAGCTATGCTTTGAATGAGGCACAAATATGCTTTTCTGGATCCTCCATTATCTTTACCTGTGATTATTTTCGCTTTGCTTCCAAGTCTGATGGAGGAGAAGTTCTTGAGGGTGTTAAGGGAAAATAAGAAGGCATTCGGGTGGACCATTCATGACATCACAGGCATCAGCCCTACCATATGCATCCACAAAATTTACATGGAGGCATAGAACAAGTCACTTGTGCAACCACAGACGCGCCTCAACTTGAACATAAAAGAGGTCATAAAAAAGGAGGTAATAAAGTTGCTTGACGCAAGTATTATATACCCCATCTCTGATAGCCTTTGCATGATTCTGGTATAAGTGATACTTAAAAAGGGGGTACAACAGTCATGGAGAATGAAAAGAAAGTACTCATTGCCATTAAAAATGTGACCGGGTGGGTATGTGTATTAATTATAGGAAATTGAATGATGTTACTCACAAAGATCACTTCCCCTTACCCTTCATAGATCAAATGTTAGAGAAGCTTTCAGGTCATGTATTTTTTTATTGTTTGGATGGATGCTCTGGCTATATACAAATACCTGTGGCACTTGAGGATCAGGAAAAAATCACTTTCACATGCCTGTATAGTACATTTGCATATAGAAGAATGCCATTTGGATTGTGCAATGCATCGACTACTTTTCAGCAGTGTATGATGACCATTTTTTCTGACTTGTTAGAGGATTGCATTGAGATTTTCATAGATGATTTTTTTGTGTTTGGCCCCTCTTTTGATAATTGTCTACTTAATCTCAATTTAGTTTAGAGCGATGCAGGAGCACCAACCTAATGTTAAACTAGGAGAAGTGCTAATTTATGGTACAAGAGTGCATTGTTTTGGGGCATAAGGTATCACCTAAAGGTATGGAGGTTGATCTGGCAAAAGTGGAAGTAATTATAAAATTGCCCCCACCTAAATCTGTTAAGGCCGTTTGAAGCTTTTTGGGGCACACAAGGGTTTACCGAAGGTTCATCAAGGACCTTTGGAAAATTTCTAAACCCTTGATAGACCTCCTAGTGAAGGATGCACCATTTGACTTTTTCTGATTCGTGCCTAAACGCATTTGTCATTTTGAAGGACAAGTTAATTAGTGCATTCATTGTCATTGCCCTTAACTGGTCCTTACCTTTTGAGCTCATGTGTGATGCAAGCAATACAACAGTTGGGGTCGTTTTGGGCCAGAGGAAAGATAGAATTTTCCAAACCATTTATTATCTTAGCCATGCTTTGAATGAGGCACAAAGAAACTACATTACTACAAAAAAGGAGTTGTTAGTGTTAGTATTTGCTTTTGATAAATTTTGCCTCTACCTCATTCTCTCTAAATTTATTTGTTATACTAACCACTCTACTATTATTTGCTTGCTAATCAGGATGCTAAGTCGAGGTTGATTCGGTGGATTCTTTTGGTGCAAGAGTTTAATTTGGAGATACGTGACAAAAAAGGGATGGAGAATCTTGTAGTTGACCACCTATTGTGATTGGATGAAGAGGTGTTGGAGACCACTGCTGAGCATACCATAAATGAATCATTCCCTGATGAGCACCTCTTTGCCATCTCCTCTTTACCATGGTATGCTGATTACGTGAACTTTCTCGCAGGTAATATCCTTCCATCGAACCTCACTTATCAAAAAAAGAAGAAATTCTTATATGATGTTAAGCATTATTTGTGGGAGGATCTATACTTGTTTAACGTTTGAGCTGATAGTGTCATTACGAGATGCATTCATGGTAGTGAACGTCAGTCTATTCTTGATCATTGTCATGCTAGGAAAATTGGTGGCCACTTCGGTCCCACTAGAACTGTACAAAATGTCTTACAATATGGATTTTATTGGACAACTTTATTTAAGGATGCTTTTGAATTTGTTCGAACTAGTGATAAATGCCAACGAAGTAGCAACATCTCAAGGAAACTTGATATGCCACTTAATAACATCTTGATATGTAAAAAATTTTATGTCTGGGGCATTGATTTCATGTGTCCCTTCTCAAAATCATTTTCCAATCAATATATGCTTGTTGCTGTGAATTATGTTTCCAAATGGGTTAAGACAGTGATGTTGCCTACTAATGATGCTCGAGTGGTGGTAAAATTTTTTAAATGAAATATTTTTACTAGATTTGGCACATCTCGAGCAATCATAAGTGATAGCGGCACTCATTTTTGTAATAAACAATTTGAAAATCTTTTGAGCAAGTATGGTGTCACCCATAAGGTCGTCACCCTTTATCATTCATAAACAAGTGGCTTAGTGGAGGTTTCCAATCGTGAATTGAAAAATATTTTGGAAAGGACTGTTAATGCGTCTCGTAAAGATTGGTCTTTGAAGTTGCACGATGCATTGTGGGCATATAGAACTGCATTCAAAAACCTCATTAGCATGTCCCCATATAAAGTTGTGTTTGGCAAAGTTTGTCACTTACCAGTGGATCCGGAACATAGAGTATATTAGACACTTAAATTGTTGAATTTTGATGTGAAAGCTATAGGCGCACAGCGACAAAACTAGCTCAATAAGTTGGACGAACTCTGTCTTGAGGCATATGATAATTCCAAGCTCTACGAGGAAAGAACGAAGAAATGGCACAACATATGTATCAAACAACGTGAGTTTAAGATTGGGGATAAACTTCTTGTCTATAACTCACATCTACATCTCTTTATAGGTAAGTTGAGGTCAAAATGGTACGAACCATATGAGGTTGTTCAAGTCTTATTGTATAGTTTGCTTGAAGTGACGACAGAAGACCAACAACTATTCAAGATAAATAGCAAGAGAGCAAAACACTATGAAGAAGGAGTGGGGACTGAGCACCACTCCATCCGCTTCACCTAAGCATGGCATAGGCCCATAGTCAAGCTAATGACTATAACTTAGTGCTTCATAGGAGGCAACCTATGTTTCTATCCTTTCTCATATCACTTTTAGTTCTTGCATTTGGTTTTTTAGTTTTTGCTTTGTTTTCCCATAAAAAAAATGTATTGACACCTTTTGTTTTTCTTGTGCAGTTTTCGACAACATGTCACCACTCAATTAGACCAAATTTTTGAGCTTATGAGTACACGCCTCCCCCAGGCTCCACCTCCCCAACCTCCTTCATGATCTTGTGTTTAATTTTCAAGAAAGTTTTATTATCCTTTGTTTTGTTATTTTTATTATTTTTCACATTGAGGACAATATTTATCTTAAGTGTGGGGTGTACTCTTAAAATTTTTGTGCAATCAATGAACACTTGAATATTACTAGTAATCAAGTAGAAATTGTGTGTTAATTTCTTAAATTAATACTGAGCTGATAGAGATATGTTTAAGAGGAGAATCCAGTGTTCATGAGCTAATATTGTGCGAAGCAATCTTTTTCAATTAAGTAAAGAGAAATTTAGCATCTTAGTTGAAAATTAGTCATGTTTGCTTGCATTTGTTCTTTCTATTAACTTAGCTAGAAAGTGAGTTTTGAGCTTTATTGATTGGATTTTTCATAAACAAAATCTTAATTTTCTTCTAGAGTGAAATTTCTCTTTATTAATGTGCGCTAGAACTTATTTTAATATCTTGTTGAGACTTTAATTATTCACATACATACTTGAACATGATTAAGGCAATTAGGCTTAATTCTTTCTTGACTTTCAGAGTTACATTGAGAAACTAATCTTTTAGTTGCCCTATTTGAGCCTAAAAATGAATTCTTTGGATATCTAATTGAATAATCAGGTTGGATTCATTGATTATTTTTAGAATAACGGAGTAACTGATGTGTTAATTGAAAAGTCATTAAGGATTGTTTTTGTCTTCAAGGGTTGAAAAAAAAAAGAAAAATAAAGAAAAAAGAAATTAAAAAAATGTAGAATAAGAAGAAAGAAAATGATTGTTGGTGAAGAATAATGAAAATATTGGGTTGAAAGTGAGAATCTATTATACCCTTATGCTTATGTTTTATTTATCATCTTTTCAACCTGATTTTGTCTTGTATCAATTTACCCATGGACATTCTTTATCCTTATTTATTTTTTTCCTACCTTTCATTGTTCCCGTTGACCCTGTTACAACCAAAGGAAGCCCTTTTGATTCTAGTGTTTTATGTGAGCTTGGAAATGAAGATGAGATTGATAACTAAGCCCATGGTAATGCATTTTTCAAGAGAAATTGGAGTGATCTCCTTATCTTTAAACACTTGAGCGATGGAAAGATGAGTGACCTTAATTGGTTAGTAAGGAGAAAAGATGCAAACTAGACTCAAGCCTCTAATTGTTTTAAGTGTTAAATGATCTTATTTGATTGAATTTGATTGTTGAGTTTGATTGAATTCTTAAATTATGGAATTTTTCTTAATTCATGTGTCTAGATGTTGAGTGTAATTTTGTTTTTGATGCCTATTCTTTGCTTGAGGACAAGCAAAGCTCAAGTGTAGGGGGTTGATAAGTCCATATTTTATAGTCTCAAATAGGATGAATTGTGGTGATTTACTTGTATTTATTGATGAATTTTAGATGGATCCTTATCATTGTTTTCATTTTTATAGATTGAAAGAGGTTTATCACATTTGGTTTGAAAGTAGGTGGAGATATCGCATTTTCAGAGCAAAAGAAGATCATTTTAGCTTAGACAGGACCCTGTGTCAACTCAGAATCGATTCTTGAGTTAGACACGACCTTGTATAACTTGAAGAATGCTTCTGACTAGGAGACACACCCATGTCTCTGGGTCACACAGTCGTGTCTCCATCATAGTGATTTTACGCGATTGCATGCGCACACGGCCGTGTCGAGCTTAGACACACAGTTCGACACAGCCATGTGAGATCTCTTATGCATAAAAACAGACATTTTGCCCCTCACTATTATAAATAGAAGCGAATCCCTAAACATAAAAATAACTTTTGCGACAGCAGACTTTGGAGAGATCATTCAGAAGAGAGAGTTGCCAAGAATCTCTAGAAGACGACTACAAAGAGAGGATGTAATTCTTGAAGGCTTGAAGATCACAATCTCTATTAAAGGGATTTTTGTTTCTCTTCCCTCTAGTTTTTCCGCTTTCTTCAGGTTTATTTTCCATGGATTTATATTATGAATTAGGATTATTTGTATTAAACATGAATAACTAATCTCATAGATAAGACTATGGAGAATCTTATTTTCCTAATTAATTTATTTTCAATTTGAATTTGATTAAGGTAATTTCAATTGAGTTTATTGTATTGCTTGAATTCTTATCAATACTTGATCACTTTTGGTATGTTTTAATTTATTATTTGAACAGTGATCATCCGTAACCAATGAGTGGACTTATATAATAAACTTAAGATTAGATTGATGAATTACCAAATACCAATTTATTCTACCAATTGAATTGATGATTATGTTAGTTCATCTCTTGAATTGAGGCTTCATGCATTCCTAATTAATTCAACTAAATAACCAAATAGGTGATTAATTAGGAATAGAATATTGTTTATCTTTGACCATTGAGATTCAATAGCAATTAAGAGAATTTGGTAAGAGAATTACCTTACATCATAAATAAATGAAAATCTAATAAATTGGATTCAAGTGAACATTGCGTCTTGGTTTCTCTTTAAGTGATTTATTTCTATATTGTTTAACTGTCCATCTTTGTTCTTTTATTTGTTATTTGATTTTATTTTGAGTTTTTCTTTATACTTATAATTGTTTAAATAATCAAATGTTTAACGAATCTAATAATTATCTCTTATCCTTCGTAGGGTCGACAGTTGAAACTCAAGTTCTATATTACTATACGATAGAATGTACTTACTCTTAATATATTTTACGCATATTAATCTTTGTACAAATCATGGAAATCTATAACTCAAATTTAACTTGAACAAGAAAATTCAAATATTTATAAGTGGGGTTTATGATAACTGAATCACACATTTATACTGATTCAGACAAGCTCCTTTGGTTCTCCATACGAACAAAGTAGCATTTGTCAATCATTTAACGACTCAATTGATGGTTTAAATTATTTTCAATAACTAAATTATAATTAGTTGTATCTGTGTAAAATTAAAAATTGATGTGAGTCTACAATTTAAAAGTAAACGCATTTATTGAGAAATGATGCTGATTTGACCAAACTAGCCCATAAATTAATATATAGGATTTTTACTTTTTTTTTACGATAATACATAGGAAAGGTATGAGTCTTTTAATAAATAAATTTTATTAGTAACAAATTCATAGAAAATATTATCGTATTTAGTCCATTATAAATGATTCCTATATCTTTAAGTTTTTGATAAAAAAAAGGCATGACTGAATATAGTGGTTAGTTTGGTTGATGAAACCTGTGTGATATCAATATGTTGATAAATTAATGAGTTGTTTTTCAAAAAAAAAAAATTAATGAGTTTAAATTTGATTATTATTAAGCCATTAGGATTTAGCTAGTGATGACGGGTTATGATAGTTTATGAGGTCATAGGTTCAAAAATCATTGTCACATTTGTTAAAAAAAAATGATCATTATCAATAAAACTTGAATATTTTTAACAAATTCGAAAGAAATATAACATCGTTATTTATTATTATTACTATAGAAGTTTTGTAATTAATGCAGAACTCTCTACACAATCTAAGAATAAAATCTAAGATATTAAATATATTTTAACCTTCTTAAAATAATTATTTATTAATCTAATGCAATATTTCTATATTAATTTATACGTAAAATATGCAAAACGCTAAAAGAAATTATTTTTCAGAGTGAGAAGCAATTAAGTGGATGGGGCCGGCGAACTGAAGGGTGAAGGGCTTACTGGTTGGGCCTCAAAACATGAAGCAGCAAACTAGCAGGCAAAGGCCTAGCGTCAAAATAGAGCAAATTTAAGTATCCAAATGTTCTTAACAAAATAAAAAAGGCCAAACAATATAAACAATTAAAATAAAAAATCAAGCATTTGTCAAATAAAAGTGTTTCAATGACCCAAAATTTTAAATAAATCATAAATCATATAATGCTCTAATTGTATCATTCATTTAAACCATTGAATCCGCTTATTTGGTAAATTAAGTCGATCCTCTAAAATGGAAATAATCCAAATCACTTTAACTAACTAATGACCATGAACCTTATTTTTTTTTTAATATTAGTAATAAAATTTTATTTTATTTAGACGCGTTCTAAAGTGGATTTAGAAGGTACTTGAAATACACACGTTGCGGTGATTTCTTCCTTAAACAGCAGCGATCGAGCGTGTTGAGACAGGAGGATGGATACTTGCAAAGGGATTTCAACACTCAAATTAGGCTGTGCGCAATTAGGGTATTCTTTAGTAAGTAATTTACTGATACCTATTCAAAGTTACTTAGCATGGTATTTATAGAGCAAGTGTAGAATCCTCATACAATCTGTGTTGAGTGTATGTATTTAGGATTAATATCTTAATAGAGATTACCTTCCTTTTATTATTGGAGTGAATCCCTATAAGTTAGGAACTTTGATATGGAAGCTACTTAGCAGTCTGATGCAGTTATGAGTCCTATAATATCGTAAGTTGATGATTGACAGTTACAGATATTTAGGGATATATCCTTTGCACAAATATAGCAATATTGATACTATGGCCCAACGTTGGTCGACATGCCTAGCTCCAGGGTCCGGACTACCATCAAGGCCTTAGCTATGTGGTCCAGGATAGAGTCTGGTTATACGCATATGCCGGGTTGATCCGCTAGGAGGGATCCTGGATCATGGTCCAGAACAATTGCCCCCAGCTTGACGTTTGGATGGAACAATCAAGTGTCAAGATGTAAGTTTCGAGCGGATCACTAGGCATGCATGCGATGAACAAAGGAGTCCGACATCCTAGTATAATATCTCCTGTTTTACGCGAAGAGCCAAGGTCCGTAATGTGCAATATTCCTCCGAGGTTGAAGTGTTAGGCTGGAGTGTGAATCTATTTTCTTTGCTTACCCGTTACTCTGTCATTTGAGGTGTACTATATTGTCCTCATGCGGTTGGTAACGTTTCTTGAGTATTCTCTATGCAATCTTTGACGTTGCAAGTTGTAATAGTGTGAGATTTTCTGGGGAACCACTGATTTGACTTTATTGGGAATTAAAGATCCTTTAATTTCGAGATCAGTTTCATATTGTTTTCTAACTGCACGCTACTCCCGTGACTAATCAAAAACTGGGAGCATTTAACATGGCTGCCATCATGCGATCAGTTCACTTTTCATGGGACCAATCAGAGTGCTTCATTCTCTCTATAAATAGGGAATGTTTGCACTGAAGCTGACATTCCCTTGTATTATTTTTGCCTTGCAGTTCTACGCGAGGATGGTTCTCTCTCAGAGAGTAGTTCCCTTCTCATATTTTACATTTATGTGGAGGGTTTTATCTTCTACAAATGTCATCCTTTTGCTCTTTCCAAAATCTTTAAAGGTGTTTGATTTTCTGCAACCAATTCCTCTTTTTGTGGGAGCCTTTCTTTCTTGGCGTGATGTCTAAGTCGCTATGCATTTGGGGAGTGGAAGCCTTTCTCTCCTGGCATACACGAGAGTGTTTGATTTCGTGTTGTTAGGATGGAGTGATGCTTCCGTAAGCCAGTGCATAAGGACATTGGAGGGCACTTTGTCCTTGTCCTTCTTCATTCCTGAGTGATTTGAAGGCACCAAGCCAATCTTCTTCTTTGAGCGTGTGGATATGGAAGAATGCATCCCCTCTAGAAGGGAAAATCCTTTTGGAGCAACTTGGGATGATACATTCTCTTAGGGTTGCTCCTCGGAGGAGTGGTGGGTGCCGACCTTTATTATTATTGTGAAGGAGGCAAGGAAGAAGAAGTGGAATAGAGTGACTCTAGAGTTCGGAAGCAGTGTTATGCTCCGGTTAGCCAAAGTTCTTCTGAGCCTGGTAAATTGGGAAGAGAATGGAGGAACTGTTGATGTGATAATGCAGCTGGATGCCCCAATAGCGATGTCGGTTCCATCCTCTGGTTCTCCCATGGACACTATTTTTTGAACACTTTTGATGTACTTTTCCTTTTCTTTCCATGAAGGTTGACGATGTATGGAATGAAATTAATGAATAAATTTTTTTGTATTTTATCTTGTATCTCGTTTTCCTTTTTCTTTTCTGCATCCTGCTATCTGTATTTCTCTTCTATTACTAGGGTAAGTCTAACGCTTACCCTGTAGTTATACTAAGATGCCCCCAGCTCGACTCTTAGTTGGTATAATGAAGTGGCAAGTTTTAATTTCTGGCCCCGGGGTTTGTGTTCCTCATGGGGTGGAGAGTTTTAACTTAGTCTTTCGAAGTCAACTGACCTTTCTTAGGGGTACCGTAGTCTGCGTTAGTATCTCACACTTATGATGGACACTACGGAATCAATTGGGGTCCATGGAAGATTCATGTAGTTGGTTTGCTAAGATTGCGTGTCCTTTGGTTTGCTGCACAATCGTTCCCTCAACTGCCATGACAACTGTGAGGGCCATGCGGTATGCTCTGGTGTTAAGTAGACCTGTATAGTGTTTCGTGCACCATAATGAGTATCTTTCCAAATTCGGATTGCTAGGATGAAATTATCCCTTAACCGTCTGGCCTTTATAAATAGGGGTTTAGATTTCCCTTATTCATTTCGTAGTTTCTCTCTCAAAATTGGTGGCTTAAGGTGATTTCTAACGATTTTTCACGGCTGTGGAGGGTAGTTCCAACATTTCTTTCAACACTTTGAAGTTCCAGTGCTTGGTTTCTTTCATTTTCTTTAAGGTACTTCCTTTCCCTCTGACTCGTTTGTGCTTATTTCGCCTCGTGGGTGGTTGTGCACCCCTTTGATGGAGTGCACTTCCCTTTTCTCTCTGTGAACAGGGGTGGGAATATTGTTTCCCTTCCTTTCAACGGCGTTGTCCTGTGGAGCACCTCCTCCCTCGTACTCCATGCGGCAGAGGTGTCTTTCTTAGGCTTTAGCCTTGGTGGGTACGGAGGCCAGTGCATGGGTGCGAGCAGTTTTCTCTGTTTGCCCACTTCTATGTCTGAATCTTTAAACTTGACTGATTCTAACCACCGACCTCTGTGTGTTTCCAGGAACTTAGATGGTTAGAAGGAGGAGAGCGACTAGACTTAAAGCGTCAGTTCTGGAAGCTGCGCCGGTTCCAGAAGGAGGAAAGCCGGTAGAATAGGAGACGACCATGGAGAATGCAATCCGTATTCACTAACATTTAGCCTGTATTGGAATCAGACGACATGGAGGATTCCCACTCAATCATTTAAGAGGGAAGCAGGTCAACTGGATGATGAAGAGGTTGAATGTGTTGATTTCTTCGAAATATGGGTCGAAGAGGTCAGTTTGATATAAACCAAAGATATATTGGACACCCTGAATGGCGAGACTCTTTGGGCCATGCTAGGTGGCTTAAGTCGTTGTCCAAATTTAGTTACATGCTTTTCACTTTTCATGATACCTCATAGCACTATTTTTATTCTGTCCCTTTGTTGTTTTTGTAGAAAGTTTGGCCGAGATGGGGACTGAGAATGCCTTGGCAGTTCTCGAAACCTTAAAGACTAGGAATGCACCTGAGCCATCAAATGCCCCTATAGATGGTGTTGCTGCTCTTTCGCCCCCACCAGTTGAAATCTCGATGATGGATAGGGAGCCTATCAAGGTGGAGGATTCTCCCTGGCTGCTTGAGACGCATAAAAGAAGGTCAGCAGAGGATGGTAGGTCAAATGACTAGGGCAAAAGGGTTGCAGTTGATGAGGTCACCGGCCCGATCAGTTTGTACCATTAGGAGTCGGACCCCCGAGAGTTCATTGACTTCAACCTTCTGGATGGGCAAGTTGCGACCTATCTTGCCCAACGTAGCACGATGGATACCTTCCCGTGCTTTCAAACTTATGGTCTTCGTATTGCCGTCGAGGGTTGATATTTGGAGCAGATTTATGAAGAGCACGAGCAGGAGATGGCGGAGAGAGCAGCAGCCACTAAACGAGGTAAAAACCAGGCTCTTAGGGCCATGGAGGAGGCTGTAAAAGCCAAAAACGATGTTGAGACTCAGACCCATGAATTGGAAAATGAAGTGACTACCCTGAAGGATGCTGTGAAGCACAAAGAAGCTAGCTTGGGAGAGTTCAAGAGGTACATAATCGTGTTTCAGGCTGAGAACGAGGGTTTTCGTGCCAAAAACCAACAACTCGAAGACAAGACTACCTTTTTACAAGATGGCATCCAATAGTTTTTCACTATTTGCACCAACATTAGTGGGGAATAATTCCAGAATGCAATTGACCAAGTCCAGCTCTTCAATCTTGGGGTGGCTCTGGCCTTAGATGCATTGGACTCTAGGAGGGTAGTCCAAGATGCACGCCTCGTGCTTCCTAGTGTTGCTCCAAATAATCCAAGTATTGCTAAAACTTCATCTGTCGTTGCCCGTGGTCAAGACGTTGTCGAGGAGTAGGCGAATGCCTTTTGATTTTTGTTTTTGCCCCCTGTGTGGGGTTTGACTTTTGTAGAAAGAATTCTTCCCTTATATGAGGTACTTAATTTATCTTTAAAGCCTTTAATTTTGCTGTATGCTTGTTTATTTCTGTGTTCCATCTTGGGTCTAACACTCATTATGGTATTTTTCAACCATTTCGTGGACTTGGGAATTTTCCATATATTAGGAATCATGGTTCGGGGTCCAACACCCTTTATGGACTTGTGATTCCCTTTGGAACTTAGGTAATAGAGATTAGAAACTGTGGTCCAGGGTCCAACGCCCTTTGTGAGCTTGTGGTTCTATTTGGGAAATAGGTATTAAAGAAACATTGCCCGGGGTCCTTTGCCAATTACTTTGACATTTAGGATTCCTCATGACTTCGTTTTAAGTAGTCCTTGCCAGGGTCTTTCGTGTTTCTGGTTTAGTGTGAGAATTTTCCTAAGACTTAAGATTTTTCTACTGCACAACCTATTTAACACAAGATAGCTCTTGGTGAGTACCAGAATACCTTGTCCATGCTGGCAACGATCATGCAATGAAGTAAAAAAATCATTTTGTCTTATTAATTCAATAGAGGACTAAGGTCTATACAAAGCGCTCCCATAATAATTGGGGTAGATCAAACATGAAGTAAATTGAGATTAGGCCTTAAAAGGCACTTAGCTATAATACTTTCTAAGTTTGTCCACATTCCAGAAGTTCTTGACCGGATTGCCTATTAGTGTCTCCAATGTGTAGGCTCCTTTGCCGATGCTGATTACAATATAATAGGGGTCTTCCCAATTAGAAGCTAACATTCCTTGGGAGGTGTTCCTACCTCTGATGTCAGCCCTGCGGAGGACTAGGTCATCTGGCTGGAATTTTCTAGGTACAAATTTTAGGTTGTAACGAGTTGTCGTCCTCTGTTTGATGGCGGCGTTGCAAATGTGAGCATTACGCCTTCTATCATCCAAGAGGTCCAAGTCTTCCCTGATCAACTCGGGGTTACTTTCTGGTTGAAAATGTTAGAGGTGCTAGTTGAGTTATCCAATCTCTACCGGGATCGTAGCCTCACACCCATAGGTGAGCTTAAAAGGAGTCTCACCTATTGTAGAATGGGAAATGGTCCGGTAGGCTCAAATGACATTATCTAACTGTTCGGCCCAGTTTCCTTTTGTTCATCCAACCTTCTTTTTAATCTTCGAATAATAACCTGGTTGGCAACTTCAGCCTGCCCGTTCATCTGGGGGTTTTCCACAGCGCTACAATGATGCTTGATTTTCAAACCAGCGAGTAGCTATTCGAACCCTTTATCCTTGAACTGTGTCTTGTTATCCATCACATTGGATTTTGAGATTCCAAACCTTGTAATGATATGGTGTCAAGTGAGCTTTTGGATTTGGGACGAGGTAATGGTGACCAAAGGCTCGGCCTCGATCCATTTAGTAAAGTAGTCCACGACTATCACTAAGAACTTCAGCTATCTGGGAGCCTGAGAGAATGGACCCAAAATATCCATACCCCATCTATAGAATGGCTAGGGTACGAATGTTGTGGAAAGTTCCTTGGGTGGAGCATTATAATGATTCGAGTGCTACTGACATTTGTCGCAGACTTAGACATATGCAATAGAGTCAGCCTCCATCGTAGGCTAGTAGTACCCGACCCTGAGCGCTTTTAAGGCAAAGGCTTTTCCTCCCAAATGGTGCCTACAGCTCCCCTCGTGGACCTCATCCAATACATATTCAGCTTCCTTTGGCATGAGGCATTTAAGGATAAGCGAACAGTATCTGCGCAGGTATAACTATACATCATAAATAGTGTATCGAACCGCGGTCTTAGCCAATTTGGAGGCTTCTTTTGGGTCTTCAAGACGAATGTTGGGTTACAGATTTTTCATTATCAGAGTGATCCAAGTACTTTCCTACTCTTCTATCTGAAAAATAGAGGAACCCATGATAGAAGGCTGAGAGAAATTCTCTTGGACCACGGTGCGGTTGTTGCCCGGACTCTTTGTGCTGGTCAACTTGGATAGGAGCTCGGCCCTTGAATTTTGCTCTCGGGGTATGTGCTCCACCTTGACCGTTCAGAAAATTTGGAGGAGCCCTTATACATTTGCTAGGTATTCTTGCAAGAGGGACTCCTTAGCCTGATAATCTCCCTAAATCTGGGAGGTTACGAGTTATGAGTCACTACAAAGTGTGATCTTTTTTGCTCTCAGTTCCCTAGCCATTATCAATCCGATAATGCATGCCCCGTATTCTACCTAGTTGTTTAAAGTAGGGAATTTGAACTTCAGGGAGCTCTCGATAGTCACATATTCTGGGTTTTCTAGGATAACCCTAGCACCACTACCCTTAGGGTCAGAGGATTCATTAACGAACACGGTCCATGATACTTCCTTGGTATCACCGGGGTCCGATGCAAGTTCTGCAATAAAGTTTGATAATGCTTGTGCCTTGATTACTAATCTGGGCTCGTATGCTATTCCAAACTCAGAAAGCTCAATGGACCAGGCAATCATCCTCCCTTCCAGGTTTGGCTTATGCAAAATTTGGTGAATTGGCTGGTCCGTCCTCACCACCATAGGATGGCACTGGAAGTACTGCCTTAGCCTCCTGGTTGTAACGATTAGGGAAAAGGCATCCTTCTTGATCTTCTGATAACGGAGCTCGAGACCTTGTAAAACTTTACTCACGAAATAGACCATCTTCTGGCCTTCCACTATTTCCCAGATCATTATTGAGCTTATGGCCTCCTTATGAACTGAGAGGTATATGAACAACATCTTTTCAGGTTCCGGCCTAATCAAAATAGGGGGAGAGGATAGTAGCCCTTTCAGTGATGTGAAGCCATCCTCATATTCCTGACTCCACTCAAAACCTTTACTCTTTTTTAGCAGCTTGAAGAGGGGGAAAGATTTATGAGCAGCTTTGGCGAGAAATCGTGTGAGGCCTTCTATCCGTCTTATCAGCTGCTAAACTTCTTTCACATTCTGAGGGCTACGCATGTTGAGCACTATCTAACATTTGTCAAGATTCACCTTAATTTCTTGGTAAGTCAACATGAAGCTCAGGAACTTCCCGGCCTGGACCTAGAATGCATACTTTTCTAGATTAAGCCTCATGTTGTGCTTTCTTAGTTGCGCAAAAACTTCTTCGAGGTTTGCGGCATGTGATCTAGATTATGGGGTTTTGACTATCATGTCATTAATTTAAACTTCTAGCATTCTCTCCACTTGATCCTGAAAATCCTGTTCATCATCCGTTGGTAGGTGGCTCTTGTATTTTTCAAGTCGAAGGGCATTACCTTGTAGTAGTAGCTTGTCTTCTCAGTGATGAAAATGGTTTTATCCTCATCTTTGGGGTACATTGGGATTTGATTGTGCTTGAAGTAAGTATCCATGAAAGATAGTAATTGAAATCTAGAGGAGCTATCAACAAGTTTATCAACGTTAGGGAGGGGTATGGATCTTTGGGGCATGCCTTGTTCAGGTCTGTGTAGTCCACATACATCCTCCACTTCCTGTTTGATTTTTTCACTAAGACTACATTGGAGAGCCATGTGGGGTATGAGATCTCTCTAATAAATATGGCACTAAGTAGCTCTTTGACTTGTTCTTCAATGATTTATTGTCTTTCGGAGCCCACTCTCTTTTTCTTCTAGGAGACCGGCTTCACATCTCGTTTCATAGATAAATGATGATAGATGAAAGTGGAGTCAAGCCTAGGCATGTTAGAGGACGCCTAGGCAAATAGGTCCTTATTTTTCTACAAGAGCTCTATTAGCTAGCGTCTCTACTATTCTTCTAGATTTGCGCCTATGTTGGTGAGTTAGTCAGGCTTGTCATCTAGCTGGAACAGATGCAATTCTCCCTCTGGCTAGGGTCTGGTACCCCGGATCTCTTCACGAACATCTAGCTCAATCATAAAGATGTTGACCTTGTCTAAAGCTAGGTCAGATGTGCGTGTTCTGGTCTTCCTTGGGGTCTTGCATATTCTGAGGCTCTCATTATAGCACTTGCGTGCTACGATCTGATCGCCCTTGACCGTGACCACCTCATTATTTTTATTAAGGAACTTCATGGCCTGGTGAGTGGTCGATACTACAGCGGCAATGCCATTCAATGTGGGACGACCCAAAATATTGTTGTATGCTGATTGGCAGTCTACCACCAAAAACATGACCTTGATAGTCCTATAGACCTTATCGTCACCGAGAGTAAGGAATATCTCAAAATAGCCCACCGGGGTGACTTTTTCTCTAGAAAAACTAGTGAGCTCGCCATCATAGGGGGTCAATGCAGTCATGGGGAACTCCAATCTTTCAAAGACTTCCATGAACATAATGTCTGTAGAGCTTCCTTGGTCGATGAAAATATATCGGACCTCGGCATTAAATATTATTCAGGAGATGACGAGTGGATCATCGTGGTCTAGGATAATATTGTTATAATCCTTGTCTGAAAAGGAAATAGGTGGCCCTTCCTTATCTTCAGCACGAGGCTTGCATGTAGAGCCAGAAATGCCTAATACTGTAATCTGTAGTGTTTTCTTTCAGGAATTGTTGGATGATCCTCCTCCTGCAAATCCCCCAGATATGGTACTAACGAGCTGATCTTTTCTGTTGGCCTTGTTTTGAGTATCCTAGTTCTGATCCTGCCAGTTGTCAGTGTCACAGCGAGGTGGAGTCCTGTATTTTCTAGCAGGGCTACGTGCCCTTCTCCTTTGGTGTGGAGTTAGACTTCGCCATGGACTGCGACTGCGTCTTTGGTCCTTCCATCTTCCGTGATTATCATTATTTCGGATCCTAACGATATATTTCTACATCCATCCCTCTTTAATTAGGGATTCAATGACATCAAAGAGCTGGTAGCATTCTTCTGTTTCATGGCCATAGCTTTTATGTCATTTACAGTGTTCGAGTGATCTTTCACCTATTTTAGAAGATGCGACATTTTAATATCCTGGAACTCAGTCTGAAGCACCTCTTTGAGAATCGTTTCTCTTGGGGTGTTCATAGGAGCGTAGTCAGAATATTTAGGTCAGTATACATCACCCTTGGAGGGATTTTGAGGTTGATTAGAGCTCTGGTTAGTCTTTTGGTGAGTGAGCTCACTTTTTTCCAGAGTCTCTTTGTCTTTGATGATCTCCTCTAGGTTGATGTATTTCTTTGAACGAGCATGGAATTCGTTCATAGTCTCCGGCTTCTTTTTTGCCAAACACTGGAAGAAGTCAGAATCTTTCTGGAGGCCACTCTACGCATAATGGAGAGCAATCCTATCATCTGGTCTTTCTATATGAGCGAGGGCATCCCTGAATCTTTTAATGTATTCGTGGAGGGGTTCATTGCTCCCTTAGCGAATTGTAGAGAGGGTGTCAACTGACTTGAGTTATTCTTTGGCAGTAGTATAGTGTAACAGGAAGCGTTGTGTGAGATCGTCCCATCCAATAACGGACTTCGGTGGTAGATTTGTGAACCTGTATAGGGCGCCTTTCTTTAAAAAAAGTAGGAAGACGTGGCATAACAACTCTGGGGATCCCCCATGGAACTGCATAGAATGAATATAGGCGTCCAGATGTTCTTGAGGATCTGTGGTCCCATCATAATGTTCCAGGTTGGAAGGGGACTTGAAGTTTCTGGGGACCCATATACACCATTAGTTCATCTAAGCAGGGCTATTACTAGATACCAGAGATCGGCAGGTTAATTCCAGCAGCATTGCTGGCTTCATCGTGCAACGGTCTTCTTTGGTTGCGAGTTGTATTCCACCTTCCGTTGTCATTGTCCACATGCACGGACCTTTCCAACTTGTCAAGCCGATGACACTGGTCATCTAACTGACGACGTTGCTCATTGATCTGAGTATTTGTTGGGCTACTAGCTCCTGGAGACGGTTTCTGGTCATCTTGGAACGGGTGGTGCCTCGGCTGGAAGCGCACTCAGCAGCATCGTTGTTAATGAGGCCTAGATGTGTTTGCATTGGGGCCCTAGACCCTTGAACGACATTGTTACCCCTTTTCTCCTGGGTAGCCAAGCTTGTCCATGACAGATACTCTGCGTGACGGATGTGGACTTTCATCAGAAAGTGAAATCTCATGTCCATTGTGCAGATGTTCCAGGACATGTGCTTGGTTTCTTACGGCAGAAGCTTCAACTGCAGGTGGTGGAACTAGATGAGGAGGGGCTGTGCTGCTGGCTCTTATCTTTGGTCTGCAGGGGGTTGCGCAGCGTCCCTCCTTAAATGTTGACGTGTGTTCACCATGATTGTGTGGGATTAGAAGTTTATCAGTTTCTCACTGACAGCGTCAATGTTCTGAAGTGGATTCAGAGGGTACCTGAGATAGGCACCTTATGGTGGTTTCCTCTTTGAGCAGCAACGATCGAACATGTTGAGACATGGGGTGGGTACCTACAAATGAACTCCAACGCTCAAGTCAGGCTGTGCGCAAGTAGAGTATTCTTTAGTAAGTAATTTACTGATACCTGTTCAAGGTTAACTTGATTTTTATAGAGCGTGTGTAAAATTCTCATGCAATCTGTGTTGAGTGCAAGTATTAAGGATTAATATCCTAGTAGAGATTACTTTCCTTCTATTATTGGAGTAAATCCCTATAAGTTAAGAACTTTGATATGGAAGCTACTTAACAGTCTGAGACTGTTATGAGTCCTATAATATTGTAAGTTGATGATTGACAGTTATGGATATTTAGGGATATATACTCTGTACAAATCTAGCAATCTCAATACTATAACCCAACGTTGCTCAACATGCCTGGCTCCGGGGTCTGCACTACAATCAAGGCCTTAGCTACGTGGTCCAGGATAGAGTCCCAATTATACGCGTATATAGGATTGATCCGCTAGAAGGGATCCCAGATCACGGTTCAGAAAAAGATGTAATAGGGCAAAGTTTTTTCTTCAATCAAATAGTCTGTTTCTTTCTGCTTCGGGTTTAATAAATTTATAAGAACATAACTTTTTTACCTTTATCAGTTGACAATATAGGAAGATGTGAACTCTTTCATCATGTTCAATATCAGTGGTTATAATTTTAAAACCTGAATCATGAGGCTACTTGTGATAAAAGTTAACAAAAGTTTTAAAATGTTTAACATTATTTTTTCCGTTCCATAATATATGAGATATTAAGGCGAATTTAAATTTTTTAATAAATTTTGAAAGTCATACTTCCTTTCAATTTTCATAAATTGTCATAAAATGGTATTTAGACACTTAAGAAAAACTCCATGTCTGTAAAATAGGATAATATTTTTTATTTATATCAGCAAAAGATTGTTACTTTCATATCATCGTATTATAATAGATGTCGTTCACCTTTTTTTTTTTTCCTTTGAAAAAAGTGGGAGTTATTTTAAAAAAAAAATCAATTTTGGAAGGATAAAGATAGTCTTACATTCCTTTTTAAGGGTGTATTACTGTTTACACCATTTTTAAGGAATGTGATTTAGTGAGAGAAAGTAATATAAAAAAGTATGTATAATGAATGGTATTAGATGAAGTGTGAAAAATGGTGTATGCATTATTTGATGTAAGAATATAATGGTTGATTTTGGAATACTATAGGTTTATATATTCATCAAACAACTATGAGCCAAAAATTTCTAGAGAATATCAATATATTAGGAACCCTTTAAAGGCAAAGTGGTCTTAGTTATTATCAATTTTTCAATGTTATTATGTGTCTTCATTGCAGACATTGTATAATGAGATACTGTATGATAAGGCATCTTATTCATCAAGATGTGCATACATACTAAATTGCAAGTTGAGACCCACAGCAAAGGTAAGCTAATTGACACCCACTCGGATGTCTGCCATCATAAGGGTGGGGACCCTTAAGTATTGGTGTTTATTGTTTAGAGGCCTAATTTTGCATCATGATTATGCAGCTACACAAAAAAGAAAAAGATAAGGGAAACTTGATGACGGTGGCTCTAGCTGATATGATTTCATGTAGCCAGTGGTTGAAGCATATATAGTACCAAATCCAGAAGTGATCAAAATGTAGGTGGGGGCGTTAATGGAATTGATTATCACACCCGTGACATAGAAAGAAAGCAAACTTAGTGTTGCATATTGATCCAGATTTTAAAATCACATTGCATGTGTTTTATGCCATCAATTTTTCTCTATCTCTGCCTTAACCCAATTCACTCAATTTGCTTCTGTTCCTTTACCTCTATTTGAGAAAGTTCTTTCTGAAACTTGAGGCCCTGACCCTTCCTAAGGTGAGGTCGCCAAATATATATCCTTACATTCATTATTTCTTATTAATTGGAACAGCTACCAGCCTAGCTAGTAATTTTCCAACAAATGGTGTCACATTTATGTCTAAGTTTTAGGTGCTGCAGGAGTGGAAGAGCATGGAAAGTGACCAGATAACAACCAAGGATATGAAGGTTCAGATTCCATCTAGGAATGAAATCATGTCAGGTACAGGGGTGGAGTTTCATGGGGCACCTAATGTGGGACAAGGTGGGCTTACGAGACAGCCAAGTATGATCAAGACCAATTGCCTCTGCTCTCCAACCACACTTGCTGGTTCATTTCGTTGCAGGCTTCACCGCACCCCTAGCCTCCAGAGGACCAAAAGCATGGAGTCAGAATCACCCCGTGATCAAGCATCTACGGTTCATGCTCCCATGGTTGATGCTACTGGCGATGCAAACAAGGATCAAATGCATTGATGATCTTTTGTTGAATTGAACGTTAAATATTATTAATATGCTATGGTTTCTTCTGTCTACTGCTTAGATGTGTCACATTTACCATTGTATGAACTCTGCTCTCATTTCTGTTGTCTTTATAGTTTACAGTATTCATAAAACACGATAGCATAATATGTAAAGCAATTTACCCTTTCGACTTAGAATGGTTGTGAAGATCTGCGTGATGATCGATGTCTACAGTGGATGGTTTCAAAATTCATTAGGCGTCCCTGCATCATGAGCAAGAATCATTACATTGATCCTCAAACTGACATTTGGCAAAAACTTTTTTTGCGTGGTTTTTTGTTTTGTTTTTTTGTTTTGTTTGAGAGTTTCCACTGTAATATGGTATTATAGATTTGGGTTAATAGTTAAACCTATACGCGACAAAACATTTTAGGTTACGAATATAATTAAAAAGTTTATATATATTACAAAATTTACTCTATGGAATGCATTTAAAAATAAATTTACTTTATGGATATGTTGTCATTTATAGTGATATAGAGTCACTGTGAACTCGTGTATAGTTAACAAAACTCTCCTTGATATTGTAGTATTGTACCCTGATGATGAACAACTACAATCTGATTGAAATTTGTGAGTTATCTCTCCATCATGAACAAGAACCATTACATTGATCCTCACACTGAAATTTGGCAAAAGCCCTTTTCTTTTGCGGTTTTTTGGTTTGGTTTTTTTTTTTTTGTCTTTGGCAGTTCTTTTCCAAAGAATTGTGTTATTATAAATTCAGGTCCACAATAAATCCTATCCTATATGTGACAAAACATTATAATTTATGAATATTATTAAAAAGTTATATATATTATAAGATTTATACTATGGAATGCATTCAAAAATAAATTTATTCTATGGATATGTTGTCACGTATAATTGTATAGAATTCACTGTGAAGCCATGTCTATAGCTAACAAAACTCTCCTTGACATTGTAATATTGTACCCTGATGATGAACAACTACAACGTGATTGAAATTTATGAGTTGTAACTTGTAACCAATGAGAAGATACAACGTTCTGAATCATGGAAACAACCACCTACATCCATCATTATGGGTTTTAGCTAGAGACGAAAAAAACTGGTTTTACCAACATGGCCTAGGGCTTTTAAGACTGAAACAGCACAAACCACATCGAAATAAATCGAATATCCTATAACTTATACAAGCAGTTTGTTTGTGTGTGTGAGTCCTTCTTCTTCTTCTTTTTTATTTTTTATTTTTTTGGGTGTTGGTATGTGTCGTGTGACTAGTATTGTTATGGTATATGTTTTGGATCGTGATCCGGTATCATGTCCCGTGAGTCGATCTAACGCACAGTATGTTAGAGTCTGTCGTTGAAAACCCCTAACGAGAATTCACTTGGCACACAGATGAGATCCCTGTAGGATGGATATTAGACTATGGCATTGGGTAGCAACATTACCGCGAGATCTGCGCAATGGATAAATCCTGAGAATATCTGTTATTGTCAATCATGATCTTACATAATAATAACACTCATAATCGTCTTTGATTGCCCATAATTGTAGTAATAACATTTCGATATTATAGGGATTCTCTATAACAATCAAGGGAATGTATCTCCCTCTACAACTATTGTGGGAGCGTATCTTTGTATCTAACCTCTATAAATACCAGACTTATTCACTAACACTGGTAACTTATCTCTCTTTGTATAAACCCTAATTATGTACATCATGACTTGAGCATTGGAGTGCCTTTATAGGTACTAACTCCCTTGTCTCAACACGCTCTGTTTCTACTGTGTACGGAGGAAACCACTGTGACGTATCTATTTCAAATACCCCTCAGTATCCACTATTAAACATTGGTGCCATCTGTGAGAAACCATAAACTTTTATTTCTACTCAACCATGGTGAACATGAGCTAGAACTCGAGGAAAGGAGACCCTGTGCAAACCTCTGCAAACCAAAGGCGAGGACCAGCAGCGCAGCGTCCTCCCCACCCTGTTCCACCACTAGTCACGGAAACCTCTGCCGCGAGAAACCATGCACCCAACGTTGAACCTCTGCGTGATGGGCATAAAACCTCACTTTTTGATGAAAGCCCATACCCATCGCGCTAGGTCCCCGTGAAGGAAAGACTTGGAATCCACATGCAAGGAGTCAATTATGATGTTCATGGATCCAAAATCCCAGTGCACCAGCGCCTAAGACCCACGAACGTTGAAGCTAATGATCGTGTGTCTTGTCTAGAACACACGATTCGATCCCACATATCCAGAAACCAGTTCCTGGATATGGTGCAACAACATATAACGTTGTTGGAAGAGCACTACTGCAGATTGGAGGATCTGGGACGGTCTGCGCATGAAGGTTAGCCCATAATGCAACGTCAAATTAGTAGGCAGAACACAAATAACAACCAGAGGGGATTGCATACTGGCACCAGAATGTCTAATGTTGTTAATAACAACCCGGACCTTGGCAATCACGAGCAACCCTTCTCTACTCCACTCATGGAGTATAGAGTCCTAAGAAATTTTAAATTCCCAACCAATGTGGATCGTTTTGAAGGAACTACGGACCCCAAGGAACATATAGACGTTTACGTCCAATCCATGTGCTTCCATGAGGGATCCTCACAGTTACTATGTCATGTCTTTCCCTTTTCCCTGAAGAAGGGAGCCCTTAGATGGTTCGTTACTTTACCATGAGGATCCGTCACCAACTGGTCAGACCTTAGACAACGTTTCTTGCTCTAGTACACTACTAGCAAGGAATAACCCAGGTCTATTGAATCTTTAGCCAAGATTCGCCAAGGGCACGATGAGCCCCTTCGTGAGCACGTTAAAAGGTTCAACACGACTTGTATTAACGTGGAGAACTTTCATGATAGAATTGCCCTCCATTATGCCAGAAGTGGCCTTTGGGCAGGTTTTGAGTTTTTTTGTGTCTTTGGCAAAGAGAAATTGGAGACCATGGAAGAATTTTGACAATGGTCCTAGAAGTATATGAACCTTGAGGATCCAACTGAGGCCTAGAAGAGATTTGAGAAGGGAGAATCTTCTTATCAGAAAGCCATCCATAACTCTTCACGGTCCCAGAATTCCTCTAAGGATAATCCACCCTGGTGCAAATACTCCAATTACACTCTTCTGAACACCCCGCACGAAGCAATCTTGAGAGAGGTGTTGCAGACCGAGTTTCAAGGTATCAAGAGGTCAACCCCTTCGAAGAATCATAAGCGGAATAATCGCTTCAAACATTATACATGGCACAAAAGCTACAACCAGGACACTGAAGACTGTTACTAACTCAACGATGCCATTGAGTTCCTAATCAGGACAGGACGGTTGGATCAATACAACAGCCATGTCTAAAATGATGTATGCCATGGAAGGCGAAGGGAAAAAAGATGCAACCCTCAACAGAGCTCGTCTCCATGCCAAAGGAAAAGGACTCAGAACCCCAAGAAAATATCTTGGAGTCCACCTCGTCGTGATACAAATGACTAGTAGGACAAGAACAGGGACCCTCCATCTGATGATAACGACAGCGGTCATGCCTAACCTAACAAAACCATCAACACTATTGTAGGTGGGTTCACCGGCGGTGGTTCGTCCAATGGTTCCTGATAACTCCATAAAATGTAGTTATTTATGCCCTATCTCTATGCTAGAATGAATGCTTAGTCCTTGTTTATAATGCATATTTAGAGGGTTTTGTGCTTATATTTATCATATTCTGATTCAGATCCTTTCTTGTATGTTTTATAGCAAATTATGCTTAAATGATTAGAGATTAAGTAGATTTGTATATGTTACTGATTTGATATTTTCTCTATGATAGGAAGGGCTCCAACCAAGGTCAAATATGGAGCATGTGAGCTTAAAGTGGAAGAGGAAGTCAAATCATCATTTCAGCATGTGACGCCGCAGCGCAAGGTAGGGCGCGCCGCGGCGCAGAGGGGCATTTCAGAATACCATACTTCAACCCGAGGCGAAAGGGCCACGGCCCAGAAGAAGTGGGCACCGCGGCACAAAGAGACCAACTCTGTGGGCACCGCAAAGCGTGTATGTGGGGGCTGCGGCACGATGACGGCAAGCTGAGCCTATAAATAGATTTTTCATGTTTTTCTCTCAGTTCTAGCTGCCTTAGCCATTTCCATTTTTAGTTTTCTCTCTTTTAGTTTAGTTTTAGGTAGTTTTAGGTTAGTTTAGTTTGGCTAGATCTCCATTGATGGTGGATTAGAGTCAAGGAACAAGGATTGAAGGAGGATTCAAGCTTCAAAGAGACAAACCAATGAGCTTCCTTTCTCTTTTTCCCTTTCTCTCTTCTCTTCCTTATCTTTTGTATAGTTGAGCTGTGTTTAGGAATATTTTGGATCTTTTTCTATATATATTAATGATGTGTTCTTCTCTGAGTTTGTGCGGATGTTTGGTTATTGTTCAATCATTATCTATGCTTAATACTTGTTGTTGGTTGGCCATCAATTGCATAATCTTAATATTGCAAATGAACTAGACATAGGAATTTGTTGATATAGATATAGTATAGTTGATACATGTTCGACGATTTCAATTAGCTTGGATGAGTTAATTCGTTAATGGAATAGAAATATACCTATTGACCATGTATAGTGTGTGATTGAGAATAGATCGCTCATGAGTGGATTTTGGTATTAAGTAATAAGTTAGGTAAATGAAACTATGGTTGATTGACCTAGAAATAGGCTTTTGGCTAATGAAGGTTCTCAAGCTAACCTGATCAGTGCATTTATGTTTATAAGGAGGATTGCATGTTGTTGGTAGATGTAGGGGTGAAGAATGATTTCCTGAAACCTAACCATTTATCATTATTGCTTTTGTAGATTAGATTTAGTTTAATTTATTATTTTATCTATTTTTATGTCCTTGAATAGAATTGATTAAGCAATTAATTGGTAACCAAATATCCTCATGGGAACGAACTTTTACTCTGTATCTGTATTACTTGAGCGATCTGTGCACTTGCGGTAACAACTAGTTCCTGGAAGAAAGCCCTCAGGATGGTAATGTTGAGCGTCTCCCACTCTGAGCCTACTTCCCCCATCACTTTTATAGATGAGGATTACAGCGAAATTATCCCGAATCATGATGACCCACTAGTTATCTTGGGAATAATTTCTAATGCCAAAGTCTAGCGCATCTTCGTTGACCAAGGGAGTTCGACAGACATCATTTTTATGGACCTATACTAGAAGCTAGAAATCTCGACCCCATATGATGGCGAACTTATAAGCTTTATAGGTGAAAAGATCACTCTGGTAAGATACTTTGAGAGCCACCTAACCCTGGGAACACCTAAACTTTTCAGGACTATCAAAGTCAAGTTTTTGGTCATAAACTGCCCTTCAGCCTACAACATTATCTAGGGTCGTCCTGCCTTGAATACTCTTGGGGCCGTGGTGTCCACTACCCACCTGGTCATTAATTTTCTCAGCAAAAATGATGAGGTTGTCATAATCAAGGGCAACCAAATTGCCACTCAGAAATGCTATAATGAAAGCCTTAGAATTTACAAGGTGCCCAAGAAAGCAAAATCTGGCACATCTAGGCTAACTCTGGATTAGGTCAACATCCTTATGACCGAGCTAGATGTACGAAAAGAGATTCGAGGCACCAGACCCCTATCGGAAGATGAACTGCATCCTCTCTAACTTGGAGCCAAGCTATATCAGGTCACCAATATTAAAGCGAACTTGGAATAAGAAGAAAGGCACCAATTGATTGAGCTCTTGCATAAAAACAAAGACCTCTTCGCATAGACGTCCTCTGATATGCCTAGGCTTGACTCCACCTTCATCTGCTATCGCTTGTCTATCAAGGATGATGCAAGGTCAGTCTCCCAGAAGAAAAGAAAAGTTAGCCCAGAAAGGAAGCAGGTTATTAAAGAACAGGTTAAGGAGCTGCTCAATGCCAGGATTCATCAGGGAGATATCTTATACCACATGGCTCTCTAATGCGGTCCTGATGAAGAAGTCAAACGGGAAGTGGAGGATGTGCGTGGACTACACGGACTTGAACATGACTTGCCCTAAAAATTCGTACCCACTTCCTAATGTGGATAAATTGGTGGACAGCTCCTTAGGCTTCTGTTTGCTGTCGTTCATGGATGTATACTCCAGGTATAACCAGATCCCAATATACCCCAGGGACGAAGATAAGAACGTCTTCATCACTAACAGGGCGAGCTACTGCTACAGGGTTATGCCATTTGGTCTGAAAAATGCAAGAGCCACCTACCAGAGAATAATGAACAAGGTCTTTGAAGACCAAGTGGGGAAGATGCTGGAGATTTATATTGATAACATGATAGTAAAGACCCCACAAGTCGGATCGCATATTGTGGACCTCAAAGAAGTGTTTACGTAAGTTTGGAAGCACAACATGAGGTTTAATCCAGAAAAGTGTGCCTTCGGGGTCCAAGCAGGTAAGTTCTTGGGCTTCATGTTGACTCATTGCGGAATTGAGGCTAATCTAGATAAATGTCAGGCAGTGCTCAACACGAATAGCCCTCGGAGTATCAAAGAAGTGCAACAACTGATTGGCTGGATTACGGCCCTCACACCTTTCCTTGTTAAAGTTGCTAACAAATCCCTTACCTTATTCAGACTGCTCAAAAAGGGGAAAGATTTTGAGTTGACTCAGGAGTGTGAGGATGTCTTTTCCTCTTTAAAGAATCCTCTGTCCTCTTCCCCCATACTAACGAGACTGGAACTTGGGGAGGCATTATACTTATACCTTTCAATACATGATGAAGCTATAAGCTCAATGTTAATCTGGGAGATGACAGATGGACAAAAGTCGGTCTACTTCGTAAGTAAGATTTTGTAAGGCCCAGAGCTCCATTACCAGAAGATTGAAAAGGTCACCTTTGCACTTATCATCGCAGTTAGGAGACTCAAGCAATACTTTCAGTGCCATCTTATGGTGGTGAGGAAGGATCAGACCATTTGCTAGGTGTTGCACAAGTATGATCTAGCAGGAAGAATGATTGCTTAGTCCATCGAGCTTTTTGAGTTTAGAATCGCATATGTGTCTCTGCTTGTAATAAAGGCTTAGGTGCTCTCCGACTTTTTGGTAGAACTCACATTGGACCATGGTGACCCCGTAGGGATCTCTTGGACCATATTTGTTGATGGATCCTCGAACCCTGAGGGAAGTAATGCCAGGATAATTTTGGAAAATTCTAAAGGAATGACAGTGGAAAACTCTCTAAAGTTTGAGTTCTCAACCTAAAATAATCAGGCGAAGTATGAAACATGTATTGCTAGATTGGTAATGGCCAAAGACATGGGATCAGCTAAGATTACACTTTGCAGTGACTCCCAACTTGTGACCTCCCAAATCTGGGGTGATTATTAAGTTAAGGAAACCCTCATTCAAAGATACTTGGTTGTGGTACAAGAGCTCCTCAAAAGCTTCAAGGATGCCAAGATAGAGCACATACATAGGGAGCAAAACTCTAGGGTGGACCTCTTATCAAAATTGGACAGTATTAAGAGCCAGAGCAATAACCGTTATGTGATCCAAGAGACCCTATCTTAACCCTCCATCATGGATACAACCATTTTTCAGGTGGAAAGAGAATAGCGTACTTGGATCGCCCCAATCATGGAGTATCTACAGTCTGGAGCTAGACCCTCTGATCCGAAGGAAGCTTGCAAACTAATCAAGACCGCAGTCAAGTACACCATCTTTAAACCTCACTTCTCTTTAAATGCCTCACACTAAAAGAAGTGGAATATGTACTGGCTGAGGTTCACAAGGGAAACCGTGGACACCACTTGGGAGGTGATGAATCTTTAAAAATTCATATTTTTACGATTCAAAATCTTGAGTTTTTATCATCTTTTAATCCTTTTGATTTAGTTTTGTTCTTAAGTTTTATTATGTTTTTAGTTTTTTTTATGTTCTTATTATGTGTTTTTGATAGATAATTACACATGGAAAAGATTAGACGAATGAGTAAGCAAGAAAAAGATGGAAATTCTATTTCAGCGTCTAGCGTCCAACGCCTAAGTGCTGGAGTGCCGCCGCTTGAGTACGCAACGCATGCAGGAGAATTTTGAATTAGTGAGCCAATGCCTGAGCACTGGACAGTCAGTGCTTAAGCGCTGGTCGCGTACACAACAACATGATTTTATCTATTTAAAGAAAAGTTTCGACAAATTGAACACACACTTGGATAGAATGCAACAGCCGTCAAGAGACATAAACTCTAATTTGGAGTGGGTGCAATTAGGCTTGAAGATTAAGAATTTTCTTTAACCTTTCCACCTTTCTACAATAGAGTTTATCATATTCTTCCCTTTGTGTTCTTTTTTTTTCATGTGTAACTAATTTTCCCTTGTTAGGGGATGATAGATCTTGAACTTTGATGATGTAACTTCTTTTATGAGTTTAATTTATGTTTCAATTTTATGATCTACGTGTTTATCTCTATTCTTAATATTTTTCTAAACTTGATTAGTTTGGGAATGATCTTTTAGGTTGATGTATGGTTTAAAAAAAAAGTGTATGAATCTAGAACATGTGATAAATACCATAATTTCTATAATAACTAGGAATAAACGTTGTGGGTTTGTGGTCTTTCTTTTAATTCCCTCGTTCTTGATAATACATTTTTATTTAGGGTTAGACTAAGGGATTAGTTAATTCTAAATAGTATACGAGGATTAATACACCAAGAGATTGAGTATTATTTAATTTTGGGAATTGAACTAATATTTGAATGTGCATTTAAATAGTTCAAGTGAAGTCTGAACCCTAACGCTTTAATACCATTATTTTCACCCCATTGATTTATTGTTTTGCTTATTTATATTTTTTTCAATTGAATTTGCAATAATTCTCTTTCTTCGTAGCTTAAATAGTGTCACTTTAAGCGAATTTAGAAATTAATAACTTAATCCTCGTGGGAACGATATTCTTACTCACTTTCTATTACTTTTATGATTCAGTGCACTTACCGATTTCACAACAAGTTTTTCACGCCATTGTTAGGGATTATTATTATTAATATTAAATAGTAGATTAAAAAGACACTAATTTAGACACTTATTTTTTTATTTAATTTTATTTTTTATTTAATTTTCTTTTAAATTTGTTTCTTTTTATTCATTCTTGTTCTTGAATTTCTTTGTTTATTTTTTATTAGTCATTTATTTTAATTTTAATTTTAATTTTACATTTCTTTTCTTTACTTCACTTAATTTACGTTGGTTTGCTTGTTTGTTTGTTTATGTAAGGTTCTATGGGTTAGATTACTCTTTATTTCTTTTCTTTACTTCATACTGGTTTGCTTGTTTGTTTGTTTATGTAAGGTTCTATGGAGTTAGAAGAATTACTCTTTAATTCAGAGATAACAAGAACAGAAAGAGCAAATAGAAAAATAGTCCGAGAAAAAATGAGCCTTGAAGAAAAGATGGCTGAGACCACTACTGCACAGAGAAGACGCACTTTAGTTGATTATGTTACTCCATCTTTTAAAAAAGTTTCAACCAATATTGTGTGACCTACTATCCAAGCAAATGATTTTGAGATTAAACCACTCTTTTACAACTGATGCAACAAAATCAGTTTGGGGGAGGTCAAGTAGAAGATCTCAACTTGCACATTACTAACTTCTTGCAACTCTGTGATACTATCAAATATAATGGAGCTAGTGATAATGTCATATGGTTACAAATTTTTCCATTATCTTTGAGAGATAAAGCCAAGAGCTGGCTATAAGCCCAACCTCAAGGAAGCATCTCCACTTGGGATGATCTGATCAGTAAATTCCCCACTCAGTATTTTTCTCCATCAATGTTTGTGAAGATGAGGAGTGAGATTGCTTACTTTACTCAAAATCAAGGAGAATATATCTATGAAGTGTGGGAAAGATTTAAAGAGCTGCTTCGAAAGTGTCATCATCATACTTTCAAAGTTTGGCAGCAGGTGCATATTTTCTATCATGGTTTAAATCATTTCACATGACTTATGGTGGATGCATCTGCATGTGGATCTTTGAACACTAAGAATCCTGAAGAGACGTAGAAATTATTTGAGACTATGGCCACTAATGAATATCAGATGCCTAGTGGGAGAGTAGTAGTCAAACAGGGAGTTATGGAGCTTGGTACTCTTGATGCCTTACTTGCTCAGAATAAAAGTATTTCACAGTAGTTAGCTAACCTCACCAAGCAAGTTGGGAATATGCAGTTGAATTCAGTAAACCATCAAGTATTGATTTGTGATTTCTGTGGAGGCAATCATGCTAATGGTGGATATGATGCAAACAACTTTGGTTTCATTTCTCTAGAACAGATCAATTATATGGGAAATCCTTCAAGACCCCAAGGTAATCCTTATGCTAATACATATAATCTAGGTTGGAGGAATCATCCCAATTTCTCTTGGAAGAATCAAACAATTCCACTGAATGCTCAACCTGAGCAGAAGTCTTCTCTTGAGAGTACACTTGAAAAGTTTATCCATCATACTTATTCTTTTATGCAACAAACTTCTTCTTTTATTCAGCAGACCTCCACTTTTATGGAGGAAACAAGAGCTACTTTTCAGAATCAAGGAGTAGCTATTCGGAGTTTAGAGAATCAAATAGGTCAAATAGCAAAACAGCTCTCCGAGAGACCTCCAAGAACCTCACAAAGTGATACAGTGGTCAATTCAAAGGAGTAGTGTCTGGCCATTTTCTTAAGAAGTGGAAGAATTGTTAGCCCTCAGCTGAAAGAAATTGATGCTAAGGAAGTACCTCTTCCAATGCCTGATCAAGAAAAAAGATGCTCCAGAGGAAGAGATTGTGAAGGACAAATAGAAAGAGGACCAATCGAGAGTATGAAGAAAGAAGAAGGACTTAGTTTTGGGTAAACCATTGGACCCCTCATTGTACGCTAGGCTTTCATTCCCTCAAAGATTGAAGAAGGAAACTCAAGAGTAGCAATATACACAATTTTGAAAGTTCTTGGTCGTCTTCAGGAAATTCCAAATAAATATCCCCTTTGTTGAAGTTCTTGAACAAATGTCATCATATGCTACGTTTATGAAAGAGCTCTTATCTAGAAAGAAGAAGCTTGAATACGGCGTCACCATGACACTTACTGAAGAATGCAGTGCTATTTTAAAAAATAAGTTTCCACCAAAGCTCAAAGATCCCAGTAGTTTCATGATTCCTTGTGAGATTAGTTCATAATTTTCAGGAAAAGCACTTTATGATTTGGGAGCTAGTATTAACTTGATGTCACTGTCTATCTATGAAAAATTAGGCATGAAGGATCCACAACTCACTTTCATTATGCTGCAACTTATTGATAGATCATATGTATATCCTTGGGGTGTAGTCGAAGATGTGCTCATAAAGGTGGATAAATTCATTTTTCCTATGGACTTCTTCATTATAGACATGGACGAAGATCACCACATTCTATTAATTTTTGGAAGACCATTTATGGCTACTTCAGGAGTTGTGATTGATGTACCTAGGGGTGAGCCTATTTTCAAGGTGGATGGAGATCAAGTGACAATCAATGTCTTTGATAAGTCTTCACCAACATCGTATCTTTATGCTCCCATTAATTGCATTCAAAGTAAATTTCAACAGGAATTGTCTGGTAAGAGTTCTCCACCATTGATTAATGTTGACTCTCCCATTTCCAAGACTGATGAGATAGAGAAAGGTCCTCCCATTATCCATGGTTCATTGCAAGCTAATCCCTAACCCATTGAAAAATTAAGACCTCTATAACCTGATGAGATTTCACATGCTAAGGTGTATTCAGAACAACCAGGTTCAAGTCAAATTCAAAATGCCTTTGAAGGTAATTCTAAGGCCAGTGATCGAGTATAGAGGCAAAAATCTGTAAAAAGAAAGGTGTCATCGTGTTTCTCCTGCTTCAAGCCACCATGATTAATTGAGAAAAAGACAACATCGAGCTAATGACGTTAAACAAGCGCTTTTTGGGAGCCAACCTAAATTTTCTCTCTTTTTCTTTTTTATTTTTATTTTTTTTCTTATTTTGTTATTTTATTTTATTTTATTAACTAACATTTTTTTTTTGTCATCAAGGTAATGTTAAGTCGGCTTAGGTGCCTCCCCGAGTTCAGAGCCTTTGTAGGGGGATATATATAGTTGTCGGCCTCTAAAAAAAGTTTTTTTTTTCCTCTCTTTAATATTTTGTTTTTGTTTTTATCATCACCCTATTGTGTTTTGAGTCATTCTGTGCATGTCGGTGTGTTGAATTGAATATCCAATGATTGTTTGAATTGTAGATTGATTTATTTTCTTGGGATAGCACATAAGAATCTATAAGTTATGTTTATCTCTATTGTTTCAATTGTGTATGAATGTATTTCTCATCTTTATGTTTAATAGACCTTGGAATTTAATTGCATGTCAGGCTTAGAGAAAGTTTATGGAAATGCATATGTGTGGATGATTTATATCTAGAAGTTGTTTGATTCTCTTTTGAGGTGAAATCTTAGGCAATGCATGATTAAGGAAATGATAAGGGTTCTCTTTGGACCGTTTGAGCCTTTCGAGTCAACCTGTGAACATAGTATATCCTTAGGTCCCTTTTGTAGCCTTGTTATTGTTTGGCCTCTATTTCTTTTCTTTACCCACATTTACCTTTCCCATACCCACATGAAGAAAAAATATTCCCCTCTTACACCCTTTGTTGAGTGCATATCTTGTATTATTTTATTATTTAAGCCTTCATTATTTTTGTACATGAAGTTTTGTGGAGTTGAAAAATTTTTTAAAAAAAGAGAAAGTTCACCCAAAGTATTGCAAAGAAATAAGTTTAGGGGTGACGGTTGTTGAAAAAATAATAATAATAAAAGAGAATAGTGTGTTATTTTTTATGCTCCATCTTGCACTTGTTTCACATTTTGTGGCTTGAATTTTAAAATTTGCATGATTATATATCTCAACTTTTATTTTTATTATTTTACCATTTCTTTCTTAATCCTTACCATTGGCCTTACATTACAAGCTTTGTAAAGACCCTTTTGATCTTTGGTTTTGTACTATTTATAATAGTGGAGAGAAAAATGAAGAACAACCTTATGGATATGGGTTTGATGAACATTTGCAGTTTTACAAACCTATCTAGGCTTGTACTTTATGAAAGATTGGGTCTTTCTTTCATGTTTTTCGGAAGTCATTTTTTGTATGAAAGTTGCATATGAGAGACGATGTAGCAATTGATTATTCATGTGTGACTCTTTGAAGTTAGATTGTGAAGCAATTTTCTGAGGATATGAATGATTTTTAATACTCGGTATTGCCATGTTTGAGTCTGTGTGTTTTGAGTTTTTATTTTTTTAGTCTTTTTGTTTTGTTTTGTTTTTCTTTTTCTTTTTGCTTGAGGATAAACAAAATCTTAAGTTTAGTGGAGGTAAAACCCTAGCTTTAAAGGCACTTAGGGTCAGATACTATTGGCCAATGATGGAAGCTGACTCCTTTGAACATGTCCGAGTCTGTGATAAATGCCAGTGCCACTTAGACCATTATCAGGATCCCCAAGAGGAACTATCCATGATGTCTGTACCCTAGCCATTCTACAGATTGAGGTATGGATATTTTGGGTTCATTCCTTCAAGCACTTGGATAATTGAAGTACTTGGTTGTGGCCATGGACTACTTTACAAAATGGATCAAGGCAGAACTCTTAGTCACAATCACCTCTACCTGTGTCCAAAAGTTCACTTGGTGCCATATCATCACCAGGTTTGGGGATCCGGAGTCCATTGTGACAAACAATGGAACCCAGTTCAAAGATAAGGGGTTTGAAGAGCTACTAGCTAATTTGAAAATCGAATACCATTGCAGTTCAGTTGAGAATCTCAAGACAAATGGACAAACTAAAGCCGCTAACCGGGTTATTATCTATGGAATTAAAAGAAGGTTGGATGAAGTTAAGGGAAACTAGGCTGAATAGCTAGACCATGTCCTCTTGACCTACCAGACTACGCCTCACTCTACAATAGATGAAACTCTCTTTAAACTCACTTATGGGTGTGAGGCTATGATCCCAGTGGAAATAGGAGAAATGAGCTGGCATCTCCAACATTTTTCACCTAACAGTAACCCTGGACTAATAAGAGAAGACTCGGATCTCCTAGAGGAAAGAAGACGCGTTGCCCATATACGCGATGCCGCCATCAAATAAAAAATGGAGACTCGGTATAACTTGAAGGCTGTCCTTAGGAAATTCCAACCAAGGGGCTTTGTACACTGGAGAGTAGACATTGGAGGTAGGAATGCCTCCCAAGGGAAGTTAACCCCTAATTGGGAAGACCCTTACCGAATTGTGGTCAGCACTGGCAAATGACCTTACACTTTGGAGACATTAACAGGCAAGCCAATAAAAAACTATTGGAATGAACAAACTAAGAAAGTACTATAGCTAAGTGCCCTTTAAGGCCTAGTTTCTTAGTTTACTTTGTTTGATTTGCCCCAATTTTAGTGAGCATATACTCTGTATAGACTTTAGTCCTTTGATCTATTAATAAAATGGAGTTATTCATACATCTTGCAGTATCTAAAGTCTTAAAAGACCCTCAAGAAGAAAAATGCCTTGAGAATGTCTTGAGCTTGTCCTCTATAGGATCTTAGGTCTCTTAAAAGTCCAGGTTAAAAGGAATAACCCACAAAATCCACTTGAGTGTTTTGGTCGTGAGTTATGGGTCCATTCTCGATCTTCAACACTTGGCCATGACCATTCTGTGGTTGTGAAATTAATTCGCAACATGGGTTGCGACATTTGTGCCCCGCCATTAAGTACCTACCATGAATGTCTTATGTTACAGGTTCTGAAGTCAAAAATTGCTTAGACAATTTTTTGTGCTAGACTATAAACATTAAAGACCATGGTTACGGATCACCTTAAATTTTGCTTAAGTCCTAAGCGGAATTCTGAGTGCTCAAATGTGTTGGGCGTTGGACCCCAGACCAAGGCTCTAATTAAAATAAAAAATTCTTTTAAGTCCCTAAATGGCTACTAAGTGCACATTTATAATAGGCGTCAGACCTAGTACGGACCATGGATAAGAAACACATACAACAACAAGCAATAAAAGCAAAAAGAATAAATGAAATGTACCCCAACAACTGGAACAATTGTCTTTACAAAAAATAAAATGCTCCACATAGGGGGCAAGTGAATGCGATAAATAGAGGAACAGAAGGGAAGTCAGGCTTCAGCTTCATTTTCTCCTAGGTTTTCATCGGATGCCCCACTATCATGCTCTAACCAATTAATCACACTAGACAAAGGTCCAGCAGAGGGGACCAAAACTATAGGAACCTCAGTAGTAGCTTGACTTGCTTCCATCGCCACCACTAGGTGATCATCCCGGACTATCATTTCCAGATTCAATCCTTCCAAGTCCATGTTGACATCTAGATTGAAATGATGAACTTGGGTAATAGCATTTTGGAACTACTCCCCACTGATGCTTGTACAGATGACCTCCAACTCCTCATTGTCCTTCGTCAGTTGTGCTATCTCAACCAAAAGATCCTAAATCTAAGCTTGGTAGTCGGCTTTGGTCTTTTTGGAGGTAACCTTTTCTCTCTTGAACTTGCACTTGGAATCGTCCAGCTTCTTTTTCAGGTCCTAAGCCTTTGCTTCAGCATCCTCCTTACCCTTGAGAGCCAACTCAAGTTTTCGAGCTCCCTCTGCCTCGACTGCCCTCAGTTTCCTAGCTAACGTCTCCTCAAAATTCTCCAAGGTTCTCTTAAGAAAATGAGCTTCAGCAGCAGCCGAATCACGTAGGTTTGGAATTGCAATAGAGTGTCTTGTATGTCCTTCTGGGTAATATACTTTATCACCTCATCACTCAAGAGCTGCTTGTCGATGAACTCTCTAGGCTCTGTACGCCCCGTAATCAAGGGCATTGGATCTTCCCTTTCCTCCACGTCGGCCTTCGCCGCTATCCTCTTTCTATGATCATCTGTGGCAGTGCCTTCAGCCGTTTTTCTTTTCCTCCTCTGAAGAGGTTGCATAGGAGAACATGGATGATCAAGTGCCACTTCAACCACAAGATCCCAGACAAAGGAAACCAGAGCAATGGGCACAGGAGCATTGGAAGGACTGGCCCCCCTTTTCTAGCCTTAAAGGCTTGGAGGGCGACAAGAGATGCTCTAGATGCCATGCTCTCTGCAACAAAACATGAAAAGCAAACAAGTGTGAAACAACTTAAAAGAAAATATTGAAAGTGAAAGGTAAAAACGGACTACGTACTATGACTTGACTTACTAAGTATAACCTCAACAATTTCATCATTAGGGATTTCTAGAAATTCTTTACATGGAACCAACCCAATGTCCCGAGCCCATAGGTTCATGAACTCGATGCACTCTATGTAATCCTAGTTAAGATCGTGCATCTCCTTTTCAATCAACCCAAAGGGGTGCTCCATGCCAGGGTTGTCTAGTACAAGTTGAATATAGGCTCCCCTTCGACATCCAGAATGAACAAACAGGTGTTTGGCGTCGCTATCAACTTGAAGAACTTGTGTTTGAAGTCCTTGTAGCTATCCTGGAAGACCTAGAACACTTTCCATCTAGACCGTGACCAGATCATGAGCTAATTCTTTTAGTAGGCCCTTTCTCCTTAGGAGTACCACCTAGTGAACAGATAGAAGAATGCCTTCTCAGAGTACCACAACCTGACTACTTTGCAGAATCTCTCGAAGGCAAGAATGTATCCCCAACTATTGGGGTGAAGCTAGGACGGGGCCACGTTGAGGGTATGGAGGACCACTATTTAGAATTTAGTGAAGGGAATCTGAAGTCCTTGCCGAATGATGAGATCCTCGTATAGAAACATGAAGTGTGCACCTGCCTCCTAGTGTGAACACATTCTCTCATTCTCCGTCAGTGCCAGAATTTGGTATTCGTGGTCCCCCAGGCCATTATTTGTCAACCTTAAATACTCTTTGAGCTCATCAGGCTTCCCCATAGCCCGAAATATAGACTTTTTGTTCCAGACATTGTCCTCTAACTAAAGGTATATGGTCCTCACGAGGACAAGCACTAAAGGTCCCTCAACAGTCGGGCTCTTCTGCCACGCCGCTTTTCTCCTTGCCATAGAAGTCTTGGAAACATCCACAGAGGCCAGTAAATGTTGTCAGATTCAAGAAAATCCGACTACAAATTCAGACATGGAAAGGAAAACTACAGAGGGAGACAATGGTAGTCTACATCCAGAGCTACCCTACTTCTCCAAAACTACGGCCTCCATGCCCTTAGAAGCCAAAGCCTCATATGGACACCTCCGCCGTTTACGACACAGTAGAGAGGGTGCTCCTCAAAATGAACTTAAAAATACAAGTATCCCTACCCACTTTGGTAGGAAATGAGGGGTAATACCCCAAGGCAGGAACCCTCCATCTTAAAGATGATAAAAATAGCAAGAATAGAGGGCAGAAGGCAACGTACCTTTGAAAAACAAAGGAATTGGGTGATGAAAGGAAGTGAAAACTATTGAAAACCATCGGAAACTACTCGAAACAACACCTCTCCATCAAAGAAAACTATTAGAAATCATTTAAGGCTTCCAGAATTTTGAAAAGAACAATAAAAAAGAGGAAAATATGCTTTAATCCTTATTTATAAAGGCCAGACGGTTAGGGGGCATTTTTGTCCTAACTTCTCATATTTCAAAAGTTGCTCATCATGGTGCACAGAACCCTAATCATGTCTAACCAGTTAAAATGCGCCATGTGGATCCTATAGTTGTCACAGTAGTTGAAAGGATAGTTGCGCAGAAACCAAACGTCACGCAAGCCCTGCAGTTGAGTTTGGGTTTTTTCTATGGACCCTGTATTTCTTTTCTACGGACACTAGCTACACCCAGAATGTCCACTTATGGTCAATTGATGCGTGGACTTTGTCTGGATTATGACGCTTCCATGAATGTCAAATGACTTAGTCAAACGTCTCTAGATTATAGCTCTTAACCCTATGAGATAACATGAACCACAACTTTAGGTAAAAGCATGGATCTTATTACTCAGGGACATTGAGACTTATCTTGCCACTTCGCTATATTAGCCAAGCACCAAGTTGGGGGCAACATGACATTATTACAGGATGAGTGTTGGACTCACCTTGGAGAAAAAGAAAAAGCAGAAAGTGGAAAATAGAAGATACAAATCACAAGATTCAGAAAAAGAATTTTATTATTATTCACATTTCATACATCATCAACTCTAGCAAAATAGAGTACATAAACTACTAAGTCAAGAATGCCCACTAGCGAGAGTTATAAAGGAAGCTAGACAAAGACAATGATGATGATGATGACCACCGACCACGACCACCTCCAAGGTTATTCCAAACAACAACAACCATCTCTTCCTTGCTAGCCAACAAGAGAATGCTTCGCTTCAAAAGATTGTTCCACAAAATGCTTCACAGTCACTCCAAGTTGCTTCAAATCACTCTAAGTTACTCCAAGAGATTGTTCCACTCTTAGAGCCCTCCCGTATATCCAACTGCACTTAGGAAAAGAAACTATTAAGACACTTGGCTAAGTGTCCCCAGAACAGTCGAGAAAGAAGGAGAATAGAGTGCTGAGCACCTCTATGCATCGCAAGAATTACACAGAAGCAACAAGTCCCCCGAGTATACAGAGAAAAGATGTACATTCCTGTATACGCCGGGAGAGAAAGGCTTCTGCTACTCAGATGCATGTTGGCTAGCCCACGTAGGGCAGTTACTTGGTCCACACCAAGCCATTGCGTTGAGAAAGAAAGGCCTCCACCGGAGGGATTGGTTGAAAAAAGTAAACACCTTTAAAGATTTTGGGAAGAATAGAAAAATTGTTTCAAAAGGGGGCAAAGCCCTCCACGTGCATACGAGAAATGGGAGAGAAATCATTTTCTGGAAGGAGATCACTATCACACAAGATCAGAAAAAAAGAATGCTAGCTTCAATACAAACGTTCCCAATTTACAGAAGGAACTAAGCACTCTAATTGACCCCTAAAAATGTGAACTGATTGAACGTTGGAAGTCGCATTTTAATGCTCCCCCACTCTGATTAGACACAAGAATAGCAGGCAATTAGGAAACAACATGAAACTACTATAGAATTTTTAATTCCCATTGAAGTCAAAGTGACAGTTTCCCAAGCAAGCTCAGATTGCCACAAACTGCAGAGCAAAATGTGCAAGAAAAGACAACGAAAATCCCAGGAACTACACATAGGGGCAACAAAAGATATACCTCAGATGACGGACTGACAAGGTAAGTAGAGTGATCCACCTCGGATCCCGGCATTACACGTCAACTCCAGAGGCATACTATGATGTATAACGGACCTCAGCCCTTTGGAAAACATCGTGAGATCTGGCGTTGACTGGCTTGGATCCCTTTGTCTACTACGCGTCGTGTGCTTTTATTAAACTTGGTACCTTGACGCTTAGTTGTCCCATCTAAGCGCCAAGCTGGGGGCAACTGTTCTAAACCGTAATCTGGGATCATGTCCCGTGGGTCGACCCGGCACACAGTATGTCGGAGTCCGTCATTGATACCCCCAATGGGAATTCACTTGGCAAGCAAATGAGATCCCTGTATGACGAATATCAGAGTATGGCATTGGGTAGCAACAACATTACCGCGAGATCTACGTAATGGATAAATCCTGAGAATATTTATTATTGCCAACCATGATCTTGCATAATAATCATAACACCTATAACCGCCTTTGATTACCCATAATTGCAGTAACAACATTATGATATTATATGGATCCTCTGTAACAATCAAGGGAACATATCTCCCTCTATAACTATTGTGGGAGCATATCTCTATATCTAATCTCTATAAATACCAGGCTTATTCACCAACACAGGTAACTTATCACTCTTTGCATAAGCCCTAATTGTGTACAGCCTGACTTGAACTTTGGAGTATCTTTGCAAGTACCAACCCCCTTTGTCTCAACACGCTCTGTTGTTACTATGCAAAGAGGAAACCACTGTGACGTACCTATGTCAGGTACCACTCAGTATCCATTAATCTCTATAAATACTAAGCTTATTCACCAACACAGGTAACTTATCACTCTTTACATAAACCCTAATTATGTACAGTCTGACTTGATCTTTGGAATGTCTTTGCAAGTACTAACCCCCTTTGTCTCGACACGCTCTGTTGTGTTACTATACAAGGAAGAAACTACCGTGACATACCTATGTCAGGTACCACTCAGTATCCACTATTGAATAACATACATGTTAAAAAAATGAGCTTCCACGGAATTTCCTGGCTTAATTTGATCTCACGATCTTCAATATTTAAATAGTAAAAGTGGAGCAACAAGCAATGGGAAAATAAAGGAATCGTCTAAGAAATAGGAGAGTGCATTACCATTATGACTGGCCAGAGCCGACGCAATTACCTGACTAATGACTACTAGTTTGAGACATAACAGAAGCAAACAAAATCAGAAAGGAATGTAAACAGTAACTGGCCAAATAAGTAGTACCAATTTTTGTCAAGAATAATCATGCCAAGTAGTATTGAACAAGGAAATATCAGAGGAAGATTCATGCAGGCATGCTCTCAGAATAGTTAGTCAAGGTCAAAAAAACTATGATGGCTGATGATCATGATTGCAACAATGATGATGATGACCACCACTGCCAGTCCGCCACCAAATGATTCTCCTATGCTTTATGACGTTGAAACTCAAAAAGTATAATTCTTTCACTGCCTCCAAAACAGTGAGTTTCAGTTTGTGAGATTGAACTAACTGGTTATCTGTGGACATAATTCATCCCAAAAATTCTGCAAAATCCAAATTGCTGATAGTAATTAGAAATCTGAGTATAGAGGAGGATGAAAGTGACTTCCATCAGTAGATGTAATACCATTAAGAAGTCAACTCAATCCCATCATGATTAACAGAATTAAAGAAAGTCATGGCACTCTGACTTGAAAAGATTTCGCTTTAAATGAAACTACTCTTGTGATTTTTTGCTTGGGTTAGTAAATACAGGTACACGGAGGTTTATCAATGTGTTTGTTGGGATGGAACCAAGTGGTTTTCTGTTGTCATTGTTTTAATAATACTACTTAGCCAAACATATCTTATCAATGGTAGATCTTATTCTTTCTTGTTTATTTGTCCTACTTTTGGGTCGGCTTTGCATTGCACATCTTTTTGTTATCAATAATAACACCAGATTGTTTCACGGCACGATGGATCAATGACAAATAACTGCTAACAAGAAACCGGAACAGTAAATGCATGTCTAAACTTAATTATTTGCCACAACACTCCAAACCTTGTCCATAATTGGATATCAATTCAATATGGACGAGATTATCTGTGTGGATACAAATAGATAAGACAAATATAATCTGATATTACAGTATGGCATTATTTCAGACACATGAAAATGCCAAGAATAAATTTGTCAACAAAGTCAGGAGTCAATGAACTACCACAGATGAACATAGCCAGGTGTTGCAGAGTTGCAGTCAAACACAGCACCATTGGCCCCACGATTCGTCACTTACGCCTAAGATTCATATTCCAGCTTTTCATATATGACATTTACCAAAGAGAATTCCTCTCATGTTGAGAAAATCTCGTTTCTTATTATTATAGGTTACATGAACAATGCACATATTTAGATTCTTTGATACCTAGAAGTTACAAGGCCTTCTGCAAAAGAAAGATTGGATTCTTTGATACCCTATAAGTTACAAGGCCTTTTGCAAAAGAAAGAAAAATAGAGTATATGCTACCCTCTAAATTTACCATTCCCAACTGGAAAATTGACAAAATTCACTCAATTCTTTTCATTGGCGCTTCTGTTGGTAGACCAGAACTTACTAAGCATTCGTTTGGGTTGAGTAGGAAGAGAACGAAGACCCTTAAATCTAGAAGCTCTCCCAGTTCCATCGCGGGGCACATCATTTTCATCCAAGTCATCACCCTCAGCTAGCTTCATCCTAAGAGTTGAGTTCATTGTTGACTTTGGTGACTTGAATCCAGAAACACTCCAATTGTCATCCGCATGTATACTTGTAGTAGTGCTTAATGGTGCTGTATGTTTTGATGGGTCAATGCCATGTGCAGTGAGTAATGCTTTGATGTTGCTTGGCATGTCAGTCACTTTGCCACCAGCTGCTGCTGCTCGAGCTTGCTCAAAGAAGAGAACTTGGACAACCACCCTTAGGGGGAGTAGCTCATTCTGAGCTGCATGCATGCAGGCTTCCATAGACAGTTTTTTGCAGTGTAGAATTCGACATAGTCTTTTTCTTTCACTCTTGTTGAGTTCTGGATGAGCCTGGATTTTCCATTTAAACAAGATAGAGATTTTAGTAATACTGATAAGCCATCCCTCTGCAAGCCAGAAATTTTATGTATTGGTTCCCTTTCTTTCTTCCACTGCCACACATGTGACATCATTAAAGAGTTCTTCTGCGTGGAATTAGGCTTAATGATGTGAACGCATAAATGGTCAATTAATCTATCATGGAAAATGGGGGGAGGGGGGACATACAATGACACAATCAATCATGTGGAGGACTAAGAACATCTATTTCCTTTTCCTTTTCTCCCTATCTACTGGACAAGCTAGTAGTAATATAATGTAATTCTATCATACTTCTCAAAGGAAATATTTTTCTTCTTGTTTTTAGCCAAGTGAAATCACAAACGCCAGAATAGAAATTAGAAACTGCAACTATATCACTCAGAACGTGGCCATATTAAGGCTAATTTTCTGGTGGGTCAACCTGCCCACCTAAACCGCCAATAAATGTTGACTAAGACAAGATTTTAAGGTCAAGAGAGTTGGTTATCCACTAATTCTGTCCCACATCCTAAATTGCTAAAAGTGAAACATGTTCAGCAACTGTTTTTTTTTTTTTTTCCCTTCTTGGTCATTTATTTCTATCTGTGTACAAAATACAGTAATTCTGAAAACAGTATAGAAATTCTTCTTCGAATATTTACCTTAAGATAAATGTCAATAGCTCTGTAGAGATCATCATGATCATGTCTTGCAAAATCTGGTATAGTTTCAGCGAGAGCAATGAATTTGGACAAAGGCAAATTCACATCCCTAGCAACCTCTTGAAGATACCTATCCACAAGCTTTGCCACCTTCAATTTTGAGCTATGAGATGCTGAGGAGGACCTCCTACTCTCCTGGAATTCGAAGTCAATATTCTCAGCTGAACGAGACCTCCTTCTTTCAAAGGCCAGCTTGGATCTTGGAGGGCTGGTTGGTGGACTCTGCCCTTGTAACATAAATTGTTCCAATATGGTAATCACCAAGTCCACATCATACAGCATATCATTTGTGTAAGATAGTGAGGGTAATAAAAGATCATTCACTGTGGCTTCCTCCAACTGAAGTCCTACTCTTCTAGCTAATTCCATCTTTGAAGACGAAGAAGCATTAAGAATATTGGCTGCCTTCAAGAGCTTAAGAAGGAAGCTACAAGAAACAGCACCTTTCTCTGCTGGAAGCAAACTTACTATTGATTCCAAAAGCAGACGATGCTTTGAAGTTATTTCACTGGCTGAATCTGAATCAGAGTCAGATTCAGCTTCCTTCTTGACATGTCCATTCTTCGTGATATTTGGCAGCCATCGAGATGCATAAATTTTTAATGCATCACCAATGAGATTTGAGGGTGTCTTGCCACCAGATTTGACTGCTATCATGGTTCTCCAGTAGAGGTCTATGCTCAATTCTGCTAAATCTTCAGCCCACCATCCCTTGCTTGTTGATTTATGTCTCAGACTTTCGGTTCCGTTGCAAGATACATCGTCTCTGATCCTTCGGGAATGACTATGTGACAAACTCACCTTTGAGGGGTGACTTAAGACCTTTGAGGCAATGGCTTCAATGCATCTGCTGGTAATTGTCAAGTCCTCTGACCACAAAGGCATTGCTTTGGTGGTTTGTAGAGTCACAATAGAATCCTTCCAGCCATGAAGTATGCAAGAATTGAAGAAAACCTCAAGCTTATAAATTAAGTTACCCTTCTCAACATCCTCTGTCATCTGCAGGTATTCGGCAGCACATCTTGCAGCTACAATGTTGTAAGCGCTGAGAGTGATAGTAATTCCATAGCAGAACTTAGCACACAGTTCAAATGCCTCCACCCCACCTGGAAAATCAGGGAGTTGGACTATATGATGGTGAGGAGAATCAGGAGACTCTGAGCATAACCTTTGCAGGCGTAAACATTTGGACAGCAGGGGATACTGAACAGCATCAGCATGAACTTCAGATAATCAACATATGAGTAACAATAAAAAAAAAAAAAGGAAAAAAGGAAAGAACTGAGATTGTTTATGGTCAGAAGGCTCAGAACTTGAAGATTTTCTATCTTTGATATTTGTATAATCAATTCCAAAAGTTTCAAGGAGCATACCTTGTGAAGAAGATATCTACTTCCTTTCACTTGAATTATGAGGTCGCTGGAAACTTCAGAAGATACTGACCTGCATATAAAGAAAATAAACTCACGTTACTTACCTGAGCTTATACATCATCTACGGAAAAACAATCAAATTGATTAGTTTATGCCTTGCCTTACTGACTCTGCAGTGTAGAAGGTATCTGGACGAGATCCTAGTTTCATAAACTTCATGACTGTGTCAATTTATTTTCTATAAATAATGTGTTACTCTGCACTATACTTGCATAATTCAGTCAGCTGAAACTCTAGTTCAGATATAATAAACTCCCCTTTAGTATTGCAGAACACAGAAGAAGTGCATACAACATCTAGTGAAAGAAGCTCTACACAAAGTATCGAAGTGAATATTACCGCTTTATTATTGCCTGCAACAGATTTTCCTGCTTAAGCAAGCCCAAGTGGAAACTGAATCGACAAACCTCAGAGAGTGTCAGAGCCCTTACTAGAAAACTTCATGAACTCTTAAGACAGAAAAATAAAAATAAAAATACAGATAGAATTTTCTTGGAGGAGAGAGATGATGTAAAAGTCCCAAGAGGAAAGGAAAACCAAGTGGTTTGTTGTGGAAGCAAATAATATATAGTAGTTTAAATAAGTAGGAGTGATAATAAAAATGGTCGATTGACAGAAACTCAGATCAAACACTCCAAAGTTATGTCCTTTCAGTCAAAATAGTAATACCCCATAAGTGATTTGGACATTTTAAACAAATAGGATCGAAGGGCGATGAAAATCCCACCAGATTAAGGCTCACAGAGTTAAATTACAGAGGCATGCTGTAAAATAAATTAACTACGCACATAGCTTAGCAGCTCAGCAACCAAACATTATGCGACAATGCGAAAAATTTTATAATAATAAAAAAAAACGAAATCATTCTGCATTTAGAAATACTCAAATAAAATAATGAATGGGGTTCAGACATGAAATTTATTTTACAACCTGAGGTAAGAATATATGGATACTCTCCCAAAACAGATACTTCCCATCATTCATCGGAAAATTCGACCTGGAAAAACTGTGTAACTTTATTTTTCATTTTTTTGTTTTTGCTTTGTTACTTCGTAGAATAGTAATATAATATGATGTTGGAGGCTTTTTTGTTTTTTGTCACTAAGGAGACATGCCACTGCCAGCGTGCAATTCTAAAGGCAACTCCCACGTGCTTATCCTGTGCCCACTAGTGCCCTTCCTTCTCATCATTGCCACTGCAAATTTTCAATTTTCTTTTCTTTTCGTGCATTTTTTACTATGAAGCAGACCCACAGATTATTTTAGTCAAACTTTATTTTATTTTATCTGCAACATCTTACACTCTCTCTCTCTCTCTCTCTCAAAAAGTGAATATTAAGGAGAAGATAATTTACCTATAATAACACATTAAAAGGTTCCTAAAATAGTTTTGGGGGAAAAAAAACAAAAGAGAAACAAGAAAGTTACAGGAAATGCTGAAAGTAAGCATAGGATATATTGTATCACTACCAAAAGGTGACTTTCACAACTCCTGTGGATAGCCTCCATATAAATATTAATTCCAGCTTATTATATAAATTACCATGGATGAAGATTGCCCTTGTGTTCTGCAACAATAACCAAACTGCCATTTTTTCGCTCTTTAGTTTTCTGTTTGTTTTCTTTATGAGCATTCATTTTCATTTATTACAAATGGTCCAGGAGATTGAAACTCTGGACATTATTGGAGTGGAAGTAAGAAACCTGAGGTTGTTCGTTCCTGAGATGTAGGTGTTTGATTATTAGGTTAAAATAAGCTTTCTGGTGGTAGATTAAGGCTTTTGGTGCAGGAATGGGAATGGTTAAAATGTGCTAATCTGGCAGTTGAGGGTTGTCTTCAAATTTGTTTGCCTTTGGATTCTCATGAGGCAATGACTTGTGATATTTCTGGAATTCTCTCTCTTTCAGCCTGATGATCACATATCATAATCAACTATTAAGGAACAATGAGATCGATAGGTGTGTGCCCTTTATTGATAGAAATTAGAAAAGGAAAAATAGAAAAATATAGAGTTATGAGCGTATGATATTCATGATTGGTTCCATATTGTGATGTTTTAGTGTGGTTTGTCAATTCAAAAACTACATATATCACATTTTTGTTAGCAGAATTATTAGAAAAATTAAGAACGGAAAAAAGGAGGGGCTGAGGTGATCTAGTTAAGTAGATGCTTCATCAATCCAAGCTTTAGGAACCCCACACTGATAGATTCCACTATGAAGCATGAAATCAATTTAGTTTTATAGTGGTGCTACAATAAGGTCATGATGCATCGATCATCTCAAAATAACAATTAAAAAAAATGATGCAAAATTTAGATCTATAAATTCTTCTATTAGCAGATAGGGTGTTAACTAATCCTTGGTTCTCGTACTTCGATCTTGCGCTCCATTTGCAATGTGTTGAGATATGGTTTTCCAAAAGTTGTTGTATTACCTCAAAATGTTATTGAAAAGAAACAAGAGTTTATATACATATATATAAAATAACAATATTAAAAAAATTATGAATAATAACAGAATTTGATGGTTTAACTTCTTTTTTTTTTTAGGTCGCGAGATATGTTTAAAAGTTTAACTTATTTGAAACACTTATAAAATTAATTCTTATTCAACTATTAGAGCATGAGAGTTATGTGATTTCTCTATGAGAGTTAAACTTTTTATCTTTTAAATGATTTTACTTTTTTAAACTTAATGATATATACTTTTAGATGCTTAATTCATAAATTTTATAATTTTTTTCTATAATTAATAAATAACAACCGCACTTCATTATTCCAATGGAAATTTTCAGTGCTGCAAAACTTATTCATGGATGAGGATTGCTCAGATAGAGTGACTAGTAATTTAAAGATTTCACAAGCTCATTGCATTGAAAAAAGTGTAGAGCAAATTAAGAATGTAAGACTTGAAACCAGCCTGCTAGCACTCCTTTGGCAACTTGTTTCAAGCTATCTAAGGAACAATCAACCAAGACAGAAGAAGAGCATGAATTTATATATCATAAGTTCCTTATACTTTAAGGGTAATTTTAGATAGAGGGCTTTAGAGGGAAAAGGAAGGGAGGATTTATTTTTCATTTTGAGTAAACATTTTTTATATTTGAGAATTTTTTAAAATGAAAGATTATCATATAAATTTTTAATAATCTTTTATTTATTTTCATAAACATTTTTATAACTCTCACAATTTAGAAAAGAAGAATAAGACTTCCCTTTTCTTTACCTCCAAAATCCTCCATCCAAACATACCTTAAGAATTTTGCTAGCGAGTGTGCAAAAAGCATTGGTTAATAATTCTAAAATAGAAAGTATTCAAAAATATTTAATAGATTGAAACTCAAAAAGCTTAACTTTTCATTTAATATTTTTTACTGTTAAAAATAGAGAAACATGGTCAAAGAAACGAGAAAAGTCTGAAAAATGTTTATGCATATTATGAATTATCTCTAAATATCTGAATTAATTAGTGTGTACAAGAGAATTCCCTATTTATAAAAGAGAGAGTCTATATAAAGAAGGAAATACGATCAAATATAATCAAAATAATATCTCTAATTATACTAAATCTCTATGATAACACAAAATCAAGCATAATTTAATCTTAAGATATGTTTTAAATATTCTAACAGACTCCCTCAAGTTAAAGCTACTAAGCTTTAGCTTGTTTCAATTAGACACACAAAAATAAAACAAACTAAAAATAATCTAAAAACACAACGTCGAGATCTTAGAGAAGCCAACAGGTCGAAACTGTATTTGGGATGAAACCATTTGCATATATGAGAAAATATACAATGGGAATGGAGTTTGTCATCGAAATGGAGTCTGGAATCTAGGACAAAGTCTAAAATAGAATCTGAAATCTAGGACGGAGTTTGAAATGGAGTTGTGAATGGCAATGGTCTTAGTTTTGATGATTAACAAACAAGAAGGATTATTTATGCGAAGATCAAGTTTCAAGTTTCGTCAAGATTAACTCATAGATCTTAGGTGTTATGTGTAAAGGTAGAAAGGAAACACACGAAACTCAAACAAGTTTTAAACTTCCATAAATGTGTTTCTCGATTGACAAAATGCCCAAACAAATGGTTTTTGAATAACTAGTCTTGGTGGTAGCTTTTTTGGATGAAAATTTGTTAAGTATACGTTTTTCAAAACTGACATTTAGTCACTCATTTGTCCTTTACTTTGAAACTTTTTTGAGTCTTGATCTAAAACTTATTTTATTTTAAAGAAGACTTAATGATCTTTCTAATGAGTGTTATTTGTTTTAAAAGGATAAGTAACTAAGGAGTTATGGTCTTTCAAAAATCTATCAATCAAAGTTGAAGGTGCCATAATCGGTTAGGACATTTCCATAATCGGTTATTCACCAAGTCAGAGGGTTTAGCCTCTGTTTTTAAAAGACCATAACTGGTTATGATAATATCATATCCGGTTATTTGAAAAGTCAGAAGCGTAGGCTTCTATTTATAGAAGTCCATAATCGGTTATGCATTTTCCATAACCGATTATTAGTATGTTTTAAAAAGCTCCTGGTTAAGCTATAACCGGTTATGGAATAGTAATAAGCAATTATCTGGGCAAACAAAAATAGATTTCTAACGGCTATAATTTGGCATTTAATGCCCCCAACCACCACCAACGGCTTTTAAATGTTTTGGGCTATAAATGAAAGTGTTTGTGCATTGATTACATGTTGGAAAACATTCTGAAAATCACTCTTGAATATTAAATATGAGTTTTACCATCTTTTCAATCAATACTATGTTTTGAACTTTAAAGTATGAATCCTTGATACACATTGTTCGTCAATTTGTATTATCTATTTTAGAGAAAGTTTCTTATCTACTATACTTTGTATAAACTGTAAAAGAGAGGGTGAGGTATCCCTTGAAAGTAGAGGCTCAAGCACAAAGGGTGAGGTATCCTAAGATGTTGAGTGCTCAAATTTGTAAATGTTGTCAAATATCTATAATTTGAAGCTTGAAGATATAGTGAAAATCTCGGGTGATTACTTGAGGACTGGACGTAAGCCACAAGTGAATTGGTGACTGAATTAGGATAAAACTTTGTGTTTGTTTTCATAAACTCAACTCTCTTACTTTGTGTACTATTTTATTGAATTACTTGAATACTATCTCTCTTGGTTGATTCATTTAAAAGTGAAAGCTCTCTATCTTTTCTATCCATTCATCTCTAACAAATAATAGCTTTAACGAAAATTGATAATTAAGTGATTTATGAAAGAATTGCGAAAATATTTTTAAAACTTAATTCACCTCTCTCTTGAGTATTGAGGCCACTTGGTAACAGGAGTCTGGCATCAGAATGGAGTTTAGAATCTAAGACGGAGTGTGAAACGAAGTCTGGAATCTAAGATTGGACCGAGAGCCTAGACGCTCTGATACTAAGTTAGAAACAAAAACAGGAAGACAAATATTGATAAGTTTATGTATATTTTTTAATGAATGTAGATAGGAGGATTAACCTCTATTTATAGAAGAAGGTTGTTGTACAGAAAAGAAAAATAATAAAATATAATTATATACTAAATCAATCTAATTATGTACTAAATTAATTACAATTATCCCTAAAATCAATTGTGATCAATTATAATCTCAATTATAATTACTCACGCTAACATCTTCCCTCAAACTTAAGTAGGTATAAAAGAAACCAACTTGAGTTTAGGAATCAGAGTATGGAATCGGCCAGGATGATGATTGAGTCTGGAGTTTGAAGTCTGGAATTTGGAGTTTGGAGTCTGAAGTTTGAAATCTAGGATGAATTCTGGAATCTAAGACGAAGTCTAGAGTTTTAAGTCTGGAGTTTAAAATCTAGGATGAAGTCTAAAATCTAAAGTCTAGAATCTAGGACGACATCTAAAACAGAGTCTGGAATGGAGTGATGGAAAAATAGTGAAGATGAGCAGAAGGATTGAACCAGAGTAGACAAAGATGAGGAGAACAAGAAAACTAAATATGGATTTGATGGTGATTAGATGATGATTAGTAACGATTCTAACGAGTTTCACAAACTTTACATAGCGAAAAAAGGAGAAACTTTCCTTAAGGTGGATACCATGTCTTTGATACCATGTTAGAAATAGAGAAACAAGGTAAAAAAATGAGAAAAGTCTGAAGAAAGTTTATATATATTCTGAATTATCTCTGAATATCTGAATTAATTAATGTTTATAAGAGGATTCCCTATTTATAGGAGATGGGGTCTATATAAAAAAAGAAATATAATCAAATATAATCAAAATAGTATATTTAATTATATGCGAACTAAATCCCTAAGATAATATAAAATCAAGTCTAATTTAATCTTGAGATATATTCTAGATATTCTAACATTAGATATTCTAACATTTACTTTTGACACCTTAACAATTGCAACACTTGTTAAAAAAAATTATTGTGAAATCGACAAGTGCACCGAATCGCAAAAGTATTAAAAAGTGAGTAAGAGTATCCTCCCATGAGGATTAAGTTACTAATTATTAAGTTTGCTCAAATTGACACTATCTAAGCTAACGAAAAAGAGAGTTGTTGCAAATATAATTAAAAAGAAAATTCAAAGCAAAGATTACTAAAAGAAATAAAGTAAGTAAATAAATCAATAAATCAAAGGGGTAGAAAACAATGGTATTAAAGCGTTAAGGTCCCGACTTCACTTGAACTCTTTAAATGCACATTCAAATATTAGTTTAATTATGTTCTATTTCAATAATTTATGGTCAATTCTCAAATTTAATTAATACTCAATTCCTTGGTATATTAATCATCTTCACATTATTTAAAATTAACTAATTCCTTAGTATAACCCCAAATAGAGAGGCTTTATAAAAAATGAGATAATTAAGAGAAAAACCACATGACCCACAACGTCTATTCCTAGCGATTGTAAAAATTATAATATTTATCACAAGTTCTAGATTCATGCAAATTTTCATAAATCATACATTAACCCAAAAATCATTCTCAAATTGATCAGGTTTAGAAAAGCGTTAAGAATAGAGATAAACATGTAAATCATGAAATATAAACATAAATTAAACACATAAAAGAAGTTACATCATCAAAGTTCAAGATCCATTATCCCCCTAATAAGGGGAAATTAGTTACACATGGATGAAGAATAAAATAGAGAGAAGAAATTGACAAACTTCATAAAAGACAAGTGGAAAGGATGAATAAAATTCCTAATTTTCAAGCCTAATTGCACCCACACCATTTTAAGGTTTGTGTCATCGCTTCTTTCTTAGACGGCTGCTGAAGTGTGTGATCAATTTGGCGTAACTTTCCTTTTTATAGAGAATTAACGTGCTCTATTATGCGTTCAGCGCTGGCTTTTCAATGCTCGGGTGTTGGATGTCTTTTCTGGATTTCCTGATACGTGATGTGCGCTTAAGCACTAGGCGCTAGGACACTAGTTTGGAATTCTTCTACCACTCAAGCATTGAGCACCCAGCGCTTAAGTGCTAGGCTTTTGAATGGAATTTTCTTCTCTTTTTCTTGCTTGTTCACATGTCCAGTCTTCTTCATGTGCAATTACCTATCAACAATAAATAAAACACGTAATAAGAACACAGTTTAAAATACTAAAAATATTACAAAACTTGAGAAAAAAAACTCAATCAAAGATATTAAAAGAGGATAAAAACTCAATATTTTGAATAATAAAATATGAATTTTTAAAGGTTCATTACTCCCCTAAACTTAAACTTTTGCTTGTGCTCAAGCAAAAAGAAAAAGAGAAAAATAAACAACTAAAGACTCAAAACTTGCAAACTTAAACATGACAATACTAGTTACTGAAAATCATTCATATTCTCATAAACTGCTTCACAATCTAATTTTAAAGTATTACACATGTACAATCCAATTATTACATCATCTCTCACATGTAAATCTCATGCATAAATGACTTCCTATAGACATGAATATAAGACCAAATCTACATAAAGTACAAGCCCGGATAGGTTTATAAAAATGTAAATGCACATCATACCCGCATCCATATGATTGTTTTCTCTCTCTCTCCATTAATGTAAACAACAAATAACCAAGGATCAAAATGGTCTTTTAAAGCTTGTAATGTAAGGCCAAAGGTAAGGGTTAAGAAAGAAAGGGGAGGATAAAGAAAACAAAAGTTGAAATACATAATCATGCAAATTTCAAAATTCAAGCCTCATAAATATTGAGTAAGTGTAAAATGAAGCATAAAGATTAACACTTTATTTCTATATTTTTTTCCTTCTCTTTTTTTTTTTAATAACCTCCACCCCAAACTTATTTCTTTGCAATACTTTGGGTGGACTTTCTCTTTTTAAATTTTTTTTTTCTATTTTCAGCTCCTGAAATATTTCATACACAAAGATTGACTAAGGCTTGAATAAAAATAATAATACAAGATATGCATTCAACAAAGGGTGTGCAAGAAGGAAATTTTTTTAATAGATATAGGAAAGGAAAATGTGGGTAAAGAAAATAAATAAAGGCCAAACAATAACAAGGCTACAAAAGAGACCTAAGGATATACTGTGTTTGCAGGTTGGCTTGAAAGGCTCAAACGATCTAAAGAAGACTCTTATCATTTCCTTAATCATGCACTGCCTAGGATTTTACCTCAAGAAAGAATCTAACAACTTCTAGATGCAAATCATCCACACAAAAGCAATTCTATAAACTTTTTCTAAGCCTAACATGCATGCATAATCTAAGGTCTATCAAACATAAAGATAGGAAGAACATCCATACATAATTGAAACAATAGAGAAAAATGCAACTCATGGATTCTCATGTGATATCCTAAGAAACTAGATCAATCCACAATTTATGCAAATACTGTATATTCAATTCAATACATTGGCATACATAGTTTCAACAAAATGACTCAAAACACAATAAAGTGATGATGAAAAAATAAAATCAACAAGAATAAATAAATAAATAAAATATTAAAGAAAGAAAAAGAAAAACTCTTTTTGGTGGCCGATAGCTATATACATCTACCTACAAAAGCTCCGAACTCGGGAGGCACCTAAGTGACTCAACATTAGCTCCAAAACAAAAATAGAAAAATATCATTTAACAAAATAAAAAATAACAAAATAATAGCAAAAATAAATAACTAACTGAAGAAAAATAAACAAATAACAAATTTCAAAATGAAAGAAAAAGAAAGAAATTTTGGGTTACCTCCCAAAAAGCACTTGTTTAACGTCATTAGCTCAATATTGCCTGTTGCTTACAGTGGCTTAAAGCAAGAGAAATACGATGACGCTTTTCTTTTATCAAACCAATACTTCTTTCCTTGGTCACTAGCCTTGGGATCCCCTCCAAAAACATTTTGAACTCCAGTTGGAAGTGGTTGTCCTAAGTGTGCCTTGGCATGAAAGATTTCATTGTACCATGGTAGCTCCAATCGGTCAGAAGATGAAGAATCAATTTGTAGAGAAGTATTGATCATGGGAGGACTTTTCTCTGTTTCAACATTTTGAGAAGTAGGAAAATTGACGTTAATTAATGGTGGAGGATCTTCAATAGCCAATGCTCCTTGCTTCTTAACTAGAATGATATTGACAGGGACATAAAGATCTGACAATGGGGATGACATATTAAAAACATTAATGGTTATTTAATCTCCATCCACCCTCAAAATAAGTTCACCCCTGGGGACATTAATCAAAGCTCCTAATGTTTCCAAAAAATGGTCTCCCCAAAATGAGAGGGATATCAACATCCTCGTCCATATCCAGCACCACAAAATCAATTGAAAAAAATGAATTTATCCACCTTAACTAACACATCTTCGACTATACAGTAAGGGTGCTTGATAGATCGATCTGCTAGCTGAAGGGATATCATTGTTGACTTAATTTTCTCAATTCCCAGCTTGTGCATCATGGATTTTGGCATCAGATTGATACTTGCCCCAAGATCACATAAAGTTTTCCTAATATTCAACTCTCTAATAGTGCAAGGAATGGTGAAACTACCTGGATCTTTCAATTTGGGTGGCAGCTTCCTCTGAATAATAGCGTTGCACTCTTCAGTAAGTGCTACAGTCTCATCTTCCTTGAGTTTCCTCTTCTTCAAGAGCAAGTCCTTCATTAACTTAGCATATGAGGGCATATGCTCAAGTGCCTCAACAAAATGAATGTTTATTTGTAACTTCTTAAAAACATCTAGGAACTTTGAGATTTACCTTTTTTGCTTTTCTTGAGTGTCTTTCTTCAACCTCTGAGGAAATAGAAGTCTAGCGTACAGTGAAGGGTCAAAAGGTTAATCCAAAACTAAATCCTTCTTCTTTCTCCCTTCACTTTGATTTTATTAGAGACCTCTTCTTCAGGTGCATCTTTAATCTAAACATCCTCAGTAAGAACATCATTTTTCTTTTTCTCGTTTCCTGAGAAACTAGATATTTCTTTCACTAGTGCTTCCAAAGTTTTGCCACTTCTCAGTGTGATTGCGTTACAGTGCTCCTTTTGATTTACCACAATGTCTACATGTAGGCTACCTTGAGGTCTCTTTGTGAGCTATCTAGATATCTGTTCCACTTGATTTTCTAGACTTCGGATGATTGGCTTTTGATTCTTGAAATTAGCCCTCATTTCCTGCATGAAATTACTGGTACTAAGAGCAAGTTTCTCAACAATACTCTCAAGATTGGATAACTTATCTTATTGAGGTTGTGAAGGGGATGATGACGATGGTTGATGTTGTGGAGGTGGTGGTGGTTGCAACATATTCTGATTGTTCTATAAAAAATTGGATGATTCCTCCATCCTGGATTGTATGTATTTGAATAGGGGTTACCTTGAGACCTTGTAAGATTACCCATGTAATTAACCTACTCTTGAGGAACGACACCTGTGTTACTTGCATTCACTCACCATTAGCATGATTGCTTCCATAGAAATTGCAAGTTAAAACTTGATGGTTTACAAAGTTTACTTGTAAATTACCAAGTTGTTTAGTAAGGCTAGCAATTTGCTGCGAAAGATTTTTATTCTGTGCAAGTAAGGCATCAAATATGTTAAGCTCCATCACTCCCTGTTTAACTACAAACCTTGCACTAGGCATCTGATATTCATTGGTGGCCATGGTCTCAAATAATGCTTGAGCCTCTTCAGGAGTTTTACTGTTCAGAGATCCACCTGCAGATGCATCCATCATAGCCCTGGTAAGATAATTTAAACCATTATAGAATATTTGAACCTGCTGTCAAACCTCAAATGCATGGATAGGACATTTTCTTAATAGCTCCTTGAATCTCTCCTAAGATTCATATAGCGACCCCCTAGTTTTGAGTAAAACAAGTTATTTCGCTCATCATCTTCACAAACATCGATGGAGGGAAGTATCGAGTCAAGAATTTGCTAACCAAGGTCCTCCTAAGTATAGATGCTCCCTTGTGGTTGGGCTTGTAGCCAGCTTTTAGCTTTGTCTCTTAGGGGAAAAGGGAACAACCGTAATCTAATGGCATCATCAGTTATGCTATTATATTTAATAGTGTCATAGAGCTACAAGAAATTCAAGATGTGCAAGTTGGAATCTTCAGCTTGATTGCCCAAAACTGATCCTGCTGCATCAGCTATAACAAATATGGTTTAATCTCAAAGTTGTTTGCCTGAATATTGGGCTGCACTATACTCGCTGCAACACTCTCAGCGAACAGAGTTACATAGTCTGCCAGGGTACGTCTTTGAGTATTTTGAGTGTTTTTAGCAATTTTTTCTTCAATCTTTTTTCTTTCCTTGGTCGTTTTCCTAAGTTCTATTTCTACTTTGTCAATGTCTGGATCAAAAAGTAATTCTTCATAACTCACAACACATCGCATAAACAAAGCAAAGAAAGGTGAATTAAAGGAACCAAAAATAAAATAAAATAAACGAGACAATAAATACTTAAATTAATGCCTTTTCAAAACTACTATTTAATATTAATAAACTATAATCCTCGGCAACGGGGCCAAAAAATTGTTGTGAAATTAGTAAGTGTACCGAATCACAAAAGTAACAAAAAGTGAGTAAGAGTATCGTCCCACGAGAGTTAAGTTACTAATTATTAAGTTCACTCAAATTGATACTATCTAAGCTAATGAAAAAGAGAGTAGTTGCAAATATAATTAAAAAGAAAATTCAAAGCAAAGATTATTAAAAGAAATAAAGTAAGCAACTAAATCAATAAATCAAAGAGGTGGAAAATAATGGTATTAAAGTGTTAGGGTTTCGACTTCACTTGAACTCTATAAATGCATATTCAAATATTAGTTTAATTATGTTCTATTTCAATGATTTATGGTCAATTCCCAAATTTAATTGATATTCAATCCCTTGGTATATTAATCTTCTTCACACTATTTAGATTTAACTAATCTCTTAGCATAATCCCAAATAGAGAAGGCTTTATAAAAAATGAGAGAATTAAGAGAAAGACCACACAACCCATAACGTCTATTCCTAGCGATTGTGAAAATTATAATAATTATCACAAGTTCTAGGCTCAAGCAAATTTTTTTAAATCATACATTAACCCAAAAATCATTCCCAAATTGATCAAGTTTAAAAAAGCATTAAGAATAGAGATAAACACGTAAAACATAAAATAGAAACATAAATTAAACTCATAAAAGAAGTTACATCATCAAAGTTCAAGATTCATCATCTCCCTAACAAGGAAAAATTAGTTACACATGGATGAAGAATAAAATGGAGAGAAAAAATCGACAAACTCCATAGAAGATAAGTGAAAAGGATGAAGAAAATATCTAATCTTCAAGCCTAATTGCGCCCACACTATTTTAGGGTTTATGTCGTCACTTCTCTCTTTGACGGCTGCTGAAGTGTGTGTTCAATTTGGTGTAACTTTCTTTTTTATAGAGAATTAATGTGCTCTATTATGCGTTCAGCACTTAGGTGCTAGACGTCCTTTCTGGATTTCCTGATATGTGATGTGCGCTTAAGCACTGCCTTCCTAGCACCTAGGCACTGGGACAGTAGTTTAGAATTCTTCTGCGCACAACGCGGCTCAAGCGTTAGGCTTCCAAATGGAATTTTCTTCTCTTTTTCTTGCTTGTTCAGATGTCTAATCTTCTTCATATGTAATTACCTATCAACAACAAATAAAACACGTAATAAGAACATAATTTAAAATACTAAAAATATAACAAAACTTGAGAACAAAACTCAATTAAAGAGATTAAATGATGATGAAAACCTAAGATTTTTTTGAATCTTAAAAATATAAATTTTTAAAGGTTCATCAAAAACCATACTTTAATGGTAGGTAATCTAATGTATGAAATGGTTTTTTTTTAGGGTACATAATATAGAATGGTTTTTACTACACTTGATATAGCACATGAAGTGGGGAATATGAAATAGTAAGGTTGTCAGATGGATCCTTCGACATTTGAAATATGTGCTTCATTGACAATGTTTTAGAAATGATGGTAACTACAAGTTTCTTTTTTTTTGGGGGAAAAAAAGAGTTTGATGGTAACTGCAACAATTGCAGTACTTGTTAAATAAAACCATAATTTAATTATAGGCAACCTAATGTATGGAATGATTTTTTTTAAGGTACATTGTATGGAATGGTTTTTACTAGACTTGACAAAGCACTTGAAGTTGAAAATGTGAGATACTAAGGTTGTCAGATGCATCCTTCAGCATTTGAAAGGCATTGACACTATTTTAGAAATGATGGTAACTGCAAGTTTTTTTTTTTGGGCAAAAAATAATTTGATGGTAACTGCAAGGTTTTGTTTTTCATTTTTTTTTGTTTTCCAATATGTATTAGAAGTTGGCTTGGAAATTAGTTCCAATTGGCAGTTGGAATTTGAAAGGCATTGACACTATTTCAGAAATAATGGTAATTACAAGTTTTTTTTTGGGAAAAAAAATTTGATGGTAACTGTAATGTTTTTTTGTTTTGTTTTCTTGTTTCAATATGTATTGAAAGCTGGCTTAGAAATTAGTTTTAATTGGAGACTAGGGGAAGGAGATTCGAACTGTGACCACCACTAAAATGACGGTAACTGTAAGTGTTTTTTTTTTGGGAAAAAAGAATTTGATGGTAACTAGAAGGTCTTTTTTTTTGTTTTTGTTTTTTCAATATGTATTGGAACCTGGCTTGCAAATTAGTTCTAATTGGAGACTGGGGGGAAGGAGATTCGAATTGTGACCACCACCTTTGGTGGGGAGGTTCAACACCACTTGAGCTGAAGTTCAAGGGCAACTTCAAGGTTTTGTTGCAGATTTTAGATGGAGATATTGATAAATGAGTACTATTTGTTACAAGAAGAGCAAATTTATAAAGGATGATAATTTTTATTTCTTAGCACACTTGATATAAAATTATAGTCCCATAATTATATTGGATCTAAGAAATTCTTAAGCTTTCATTCATAATTGTCCCACTAAAGTTCTAATTGCTTAATGCTACCTTTTTATGAACTAAATGCAAAGTGTTTAGATAAATGCATGACTTTTCATAAAATAAGGAAGTGGTTCATAAAGTTATAATAATGCCTTAGTAATTACATACTTGACTCTATTTTTTAATTATTATTTCTAACATTATTGCCTATGTTTATATCTAGGGTGGAATTATTATAAGTTGGGCATCTCAATTACAGAATATTGTGACTCTTTCAAGCACTGAAGTAGTGTATGTTGTGCTATCATTAAATCAAACAAGGGAAATGGAAACTTTCATGTGAAATTTCTACATAAAAGAAGTCATATGAAGAGAGCAATAGACACAAGATCCTAAATAGCAGAGCCCTTTTAAAATTTGTGAGACCCTACATTAAGATCTTTGTATCTATCCTTCTTTTTAATACTTTGTCATGTGAAAATTTTACATGAGAAGATCCATTCCCTAAGCAGTTAGATGATTTGCTTGAAGACTTCACTTGAAGAATTAGATAAAAAGTAACAAGGTAGCAGTCTTTTACGTGATAATCAAAGTATGATTTATTGGTCAACAGATACGATATTTTTGCAAACAAAACATACATAGTTTAAATATAATTTCAATTAGGGAAAAATGCATTTTACCTCCCTGAACTTTGGGTCATGTGCACTTCAATCCCTAAACTTTAAAAAGGTGCAACTCGATCCTTAACCTTCTCATAAATGTGCAATTTAGCTTTTTTGTTGGCTTTTTTGTCATATGCTAACAAAAATAGTGAGATGGAAGGCACATGACCATTTTGGTGACAAATTTGCACGTGTGTGTTCTTCATGTGGTCCCTCCTCCCACTTACCCTAACCCCCTTCCCCTTTCTCCTAAACCCTAACACTTCTTGAAATCAATAGAGCCTAGGTAGACAAGGAAGAAGGGTCTGCAAGGAGTGAATGGGAGACAAGGAAGAAAAGTCTAGGAACCTAAGTGCAAGTAATTCTATTGTTATGATGAGATGGTGGCTTAAGAGGAGGATGATGGATTGGGCTTAATGCAAGGGCATGGGGGCAGAGGATTTTGGGTGTTGGTTGTTTACGAAAAAGATGGGCGATGGTGGCGGGTGGGTGGAATTACTGGAGATGCTATTGTGTGACCATGGAGGATGGCGGTTCTTGGTAGTTAGCAGTGAGTGTAGGTTGTGCAAAAGGTTCTATTTCAATGGTAGCAAGGTGGAAGTTTGTTTGATGGGTGGTCAAAAGGTGGATTGGAGGCTTTTAGGATGGTGGGTGGTTTCGATTTAGGCATGGGAAGTGGCAGTTGGTGTGGCGGTTAGTTTATGGTGGATGTGGCGACTTGAAGTACGTAGAGGCCATGGCTTGAAGAGTTGACGAGATGGTGTTGCAAGAATTTTTTATGGTGGCTATTAGCATTTTTTTTTTGGGATTTCTAAGTTTGAATTTTCTAAATTTCGTAATTGTGTTACTTGCATGACTACCTTGTTTGGTGTTTGTAGCTAATTATGCACTTTGGTGGAGAATTTTGGAGTTGTAAGATTGATTTTTTCTTTTTTTGCTTGTTCTCTTTTCTATTTAGGGTAAGTTGGAGGAGAAAAGGGGGGGGTCTTAGGGTAGAGGGGTCTTGTGTGAGGCGATTTGTCACTAATATGGTCATATTTTTTAGTAGATGATATAAAAACTAAGAGAAGGACTAAATTACACATTTAAAATGGTTAGGGATCGAGTTACACATTTTTAAAGTTTAGAGATGAAAGTGTACATGATCCAAAGTTCAGGGGATAAAATACATTTTCCCCCCTCATTAATGTTTTATTGGATGAAAATAAACATGTATATTGTTCAAATCTCTATATTTAAATGATGGCATGTAATCTCTTATTATGTGCAACTTTCATTACATGAGATAATAGCAATTCAGTGTAATCGTGAATAAAAGAAAAGTTATGTAAATTACTTAAATTTATTGTATGTTCATTTTTCTTTTTTCAATTTTCATTCTTTTCATTAATTTTAAGTAATTTCTATAGTACCTAATGGGTGTTATACTTAGAGTGAGTTGTCAAGCATTTATTAAATTCTAATTTTATAATAAATGTTTAAAATTATTTAAAAATAATCAAAAACCAATGAAATACTTGATAAGAACCATACCTTAAGAAAAAAAAAGATAAATACTATAGAATAGCCCTTAATTCTATGATACTGTTGGTATTAGAAATAATCTTTTCAAATTCATGAAAAAATCAAAAGTTCGATAGCTTCGATTCTATGAATAAATCATTATTCAGAATGCAATTGAAGTTTCAAGGAGATTTTGATCAAGCAATTGAAGGAGTTAGAAAAGATTTGACTAAAGACATAAGGCAAGATCGAGATGAAGGAAAAGCTCGAAGGTCAAAAGTCCTTGCAAAGACTTAACCAAATTCAGGAAATTTGCAAGAAGAATTTCAGACTTATTAACAATTTTGAATCAGTTATATATTTCAATTCAAACTTAAAATTCAAATGATAAGTTTAGATTTGAATTTTCTAAGTGATCAACAGTTAGACATGTAACAATCAAGCAAGATAAGTGTCATTGTCAGGATTAGTGATGTGTATGAAACAACATCATATTTTATTCTTGTTTTGCATGTATTTTTAGGTATTTTAGACATTTTAGTTTTTCTTTTTCTTTATTTTTCATTTAGTTCGGATAACTACGGTGTTTGTGGTGTTGTTGTGCAGGATTATGCTCAATTGGCCTTGAAATGGATAAAAAACTTGCATGATTAAAGTTAGAGCTTTACGGATAGCAAACAGGGGCAAAAAGCTCACTCTAGAGAGATCCACGGCCTGCCTGTGAAATTTCCCATGGCCATGGATTGAGCAACAATTTGAAGAAGTAAAAGAGAAATTCCAGAGAATTCCACGGCCTGGCCATAGAATGATCCACGACCGTGGAATTCAAGCTGAAGCAAAAATTGGCCTATGGCAGTAAGATCCACGGCCAGCCCGTGGAATTTCCCACGACCGTGGATCGCAGTCTGAGTCAGTTTTTAAGTTTCGTTTTTATTTCTTTTGATGGGCTAGGATCAGTTGAAACCCTAGGGGTATAAATAGATGCTCTGAATATAATATTGGGGGTTCTAATTTGGTTTGAAGGAGGCATACTTGGAGGCTTTGGATCTTAATCTTTCTTCCCTCTTTCTCTTTGATTATGGGTTTGGATGTTCATGAATATGTTTTCTTATTTCTTCTTCTCCATGTTTGAGTAGTTCTCTTTGTTTCTAGGATTGGCCAATGCCCTTTGATACATCGATGATGATTAATTGACTTTGTTGACCCTTTTTATTAATCTTGAATGTTCTTTGATTCAATCCTTATTGCGCTTATTCATATGAATTTGCTGGCCACATATTTGCATCTCATAGATATCTAGGGACGTACTGAGAGGTGAACCTAGGTGTTGGAACCATAAGAATTGAACTTAAGGTCTAAATCACGAGAGTAGGTTTAGCCTTTCGGGGATTCAATGAATTATCATAAAGCGTAATGAGTTTAATTTAAATTCAATTACCACGAGAGTAGGAATTGGTTTAATTGGGCACGATTCTTGTCTCTTGAGAAAGAATATTAACTAATTTAGGGTAATTCACCTTCAATTGAATTTCAATTTTAATAAAAGAGTTGTCAATTAGGATTTGTCTTGTATCATTGTGGTTATCCCAATCTTGGAAACTTTCTTGAATCTGAAAAATCTCTCTTAATAACTTGCTATTTTTGTTCTCAATTTTGTACTTTTATATTTATTTATTTATTTACTTTATTACTACGTTCTTGTCAATCAATAATTATATTCCCTTTGTTTAATTAAATTAAATTAATTAATTAATTAGTATTCATAGACACAGTCCCTGTGGATTCGATCTTTTTATTACTTGACGACTAAACCGTATACTTGCGGATTTCACACATCAATTAGGAAGTTGCTCTAGATCAACACACCTGTCAAGATCTTGTTAGAATGACAATTACTTTTCTTATCTATAAATACCCAAGGGGTGAAGGCATTAGGATGGTTGAAAACACTTACACACATCTCTTGCATCCTATAAGCCATTTTGACGCCTACGGATACATAGGGGTTAGTCAAGTATGCCTTCTACCCTGTTTTATTTCCTGTAATTTTACACGTTCAATGCAAATTTACTTTGGTTCAACTTTATTTTCAAGCAATTCTCTTCATCTCTTGATCGAGAGATCCTTGTGATCATTTGATTTCTATGTACTTGCTTTTGTTTACATTACTAGCCTTCCTTTACTCTCTTTTATTCTCTTTTCATCCAAGTTTTCTTTACTATAAGTTTAATTTCAGAAGTTCTTTACATGCTTTCATTTAATTATTGGTCATGTTTGATTACATTTCTATTTACTACTTTTGCTCTATTTTGCCTGCATTTTACTACATTTCCCATAAGATTATATTTCCCTTTTCGATTTCCAAGCATATTCCTTTTACTTGTTATTATTTGTTGTTACTCACACTAAAATCATAGGACTTTACTATTTCATTGAATTTATTCACTGACATTATTAATTTCAAACTACCAAGTACTTAAGAGTCCTATAGAGGAAGAGATTCCTTTCTAGACTAACAATAGGAATCGAATCATCTTTTAACAAAAATCTAGTTGAACAAATTAGTAGGCCTAGTTGGACTAAGTTTAGAGACTGGTTTGAAAACAAAAAGCCATTTTGACTTCTTATGTGATTAAGAAGCAGTAGAATAGTGTCAAGAATGTCAAATAATACATCATCTAACTCTCAAAACCCCTAGAGGGGAAATAATGGAGTGAATGACAATAGGGACACTATTATCCTGCAACAATGCCACAAGATTATATGGTTAGCGAAATCATTCCAACATTAGGGGTACCTGTTTCTAATACAGAAACAAGGAGCCCAAGGGTAAATCAAATGACAGCTATATATGGTTTGCCTCTTGGATTTACACCCCAAAATGTTACACAATCTATAAGGATTTCCTAAGTAATCTATACTAACATGATACCTAATGTTTCACCTTGAAACCAATTGGTCAATAGTAGTGGACAACTTGTAGGAACAAATGGTGCTCAAATTGAGAAATTAAACTTAGGAACAACACCAATTTTCCTAAATAGCTCCAAGGATGCATCAATCACATTAGAAAATATAAACATTGCCCTAAGCAATATCTGATAGCAAGTCAATGAAAGTAACCATGAAATGGTTAACATGTTGACCCAAAAAATGACAACAATCAAAACCCCTTTGATTGAGTCAACTAATACAACCTATAATACATTAGCGAGATAAATAGGTTGAATTACTGATATACTAGGTACGCCTAAGGACCCTATTGTTAATCAAATAAGAAATGCTCAACCAGTAAGTAATGTACAAATTCAACTTGGTCAACCTGAGGGTATTTGACTAGTAGGTCGAAATCAAAATGCTAACAACCTCCTGGAAATGCTTAGACAAAACAATGTTGAAGGGCATCAACATATTAACCAAGTGGTCAAACAAATACTAAATAGGTTTGGCTTTAACGGAGGTTATGCAAACCAACCTTATTTTGTGTCAGCATTCCTTGAGTTCATCCAGCAAGAGAATTGCCTAAGGGCTAGAAAGTCCCAAAATTATCTAAGTTTGTTAGTGAAAGTGGAGTGGCCACTGTGGAACATATTGCTTGATACACTATCAAAGCAAGGGACATAGCTAATAATGAGTATTTAAAAATGAAATACTTCCCTAGTTCCTTAACTAAAAACTCCTATACATAGTTTTTGACTATGCCAACTAATTCAATCCATTCATGGAATCAACTCTAAAGAAATTTCCATGAGCAGTTCTTCAAACGAGAAACCAAAGTCAACCTAATGGACCTGTTTAACATTAAGAAATTAGTTGGTGAATCCATTGATGACTACTTCACTAAGTTTAGACAAATGAAAAGTAGGTGTTTCACATCTATACCTGATTCTGAAGTAGTCAAACTAGCTGTTAGTGGGTTGGATTATTCGATTAAGAAAAAGCTAGTTAATTAATAGTCGTTAGAAATGTCCTAATTTGTTGATAAGGTAAGATAAATCAAATAGCTTAAGATTGATAAAGAAATATACAAAAAATATATTAGAAGAGAAAGGGTTGCCTACGCTGCGGTCAAAAAGGCTAAGGATGTAGATGAGGAGGGTAATGAGGTTAACATAGCAAAATTATAATTTGGTCCCCCTTATGTTTGTGCATCTTTGAAAACCTGTTCGAGTAAAGGACAAAATGGAATATTCTAGTAGGCAATCCTATGGCTTTGATATTGCTAAGGTAGATCATATTTTTTATGTTTTGCTAAAAAATAAACTGCCTGATGATAAAAAAAATTCCTCTCCTAAAGAAATTAAAGGTTGAAAATATTTCAAATATCACCATAAATATGGGCATTCGACTAATAATTGTGTCCATTTCTAGGATTTAAGAAAGAAATCAAAGAAGGAAAATTAAAATTTGAATAGAAGAGTTAGAAAGAAATGAAGGTAGATACTGACCCTTTCGAGGTAAACGCAAGTTACATTGAACTAATTAACTTTTTGCAAGTCAATATGATTGATGTCATTGAAAGTGTTGACCTAGTAGTCAAAACTGTGATCAATTTGGACATGTTTGAAGCAAACGAGAAGGAAATTTACCCAAAAACAGGAGACATGGTGGTCTATTTCTTGAATTAAAAGAAAGAAGAAGATAAGGAGGTTGCTTTATGTCTAGGATGCAATGCTATCTTTGATAAGCTTGAGCAAAGTTATTTGAAGCTGCTAAGGGAAAGAAGAAAATGACTAAGGTCCCTTTGTGGGATCTAGAAAAGTTGAAATCCAGAATCAACCAGCCAGCTAGAAGTCAATGGTGATGGTAGATTCAACAGAAGAGTTCAAAAAAGGAAAAACTCGAGTACCACCATCTAATGTGATCAATAACAAGTGGATAGTGAATAGTTAGAAGTTCCAAAAGCCACCACCTCTCTACAAGCCACATTAGCATAAGTTTAAGTTAAGAGTGTAGTACCCCATGGCATAGAACCCTAGAAAGTCCAACACATGGTAGAGGAATGAGGTTAGATAACCATCAAATCGTCCTTATATGTCCAAGGCTTAGTAGAGGAGATCTCAAAGACTTCGTCAGCAACAAGGACACCCTAAGCTACTATGTGTCCATATGTTGAGGCAGAGAAAGGAATCCCAACAAAATTTATGGAAAAAGAAAAAGGAAAAGTAGTTCCTATGGATGAGGACATGGTTACTGATAGCTTCAAGTCTAGGTTTAATGATGACCTCGAGGCAATATTCAATGATTTCCTGTCAATTGTAGTGTCTATACTACTTGTCGAGTTTGCCATAACCTCGAATAAAGAAAGTCTAGATGGTGATTATTGGAATGAGCTCGAAGATGCCAATAATGATTGGTTATTTGTGGAGGAGGATATGGAAAAAGCTAAGGAAAATTCTATAATTTCTTTATATTCCTACTTAGGAAATGAAGGATTACCTTCGACCTCCTTACATCAAAGTGGTAGCATATGGAAAGTTGGTCAATAGAGTGTTGATCGATGGTGGAGTTGTTATCAACTTAATGCCCAAGATCATCCTCAGGAAGTTTGGGAAAATAAAATTTGATATTTTGCCTCATAACATGGTAGTAATAGAGTTCAACAGTAAGTATTCAACATTTGAGGGAGTTCTAATATTCAATATTTAAGTGGGAATGATGACTCACCCTACTTTGTTGATCATGTTTCCTTCGAAGGAAAGCTACAATTTGCTGCTTAGACGAAATTGGATTCATGTAGTTGGAGCAGTACCATTAACTGTACACTAGCAGATGTTTTATGGAATGAGGAGGGTGCTCTTGAGATGATCAAAGCTAATGATAATCTCTGCTATTTTCAAAACTACCATGTAGATTTCAAAATGTATTATCTAGGGGTTAAACCCTTTAGTATTTGAGACAAAAAAGCATTCGATAAAGGATGTCATTGCTATGCGTCAATTAGACATGACTGGGTTATAATTGGTACCTAAGGATGATCCAATTTGGCTTGAATCAATTGACTCAAATGAGTCTTGAGAGCCAATTGGCTTGATTGTTAGCCTATATAACTGATAAAAGTGTTTGCACCACTAAGAGTACAAATTTAGAATTATATATATGATAACTCTCTAATGGGGTTCAAACAGACCCCTCTATCTGAGGGAATTAAAAAGATAGAGGTACAAGACCCTTTGAAGGAAATAAATTTTGGTGATGATATAAACAAATGCCCAACTTATATTAGTAGCCTCTTAAAAAGTGCTTTTAAATTAGATTTGATCAGGTTACTCGAAAAGTTCAAGGACTACTTCGCCTATGACTATGAAGAAATACCAATATTAAGTCGAGAGTTAGTAAAGTACATTATGTCAATCAAAGCAGGACAAAAGGCCAATTAAGCAAGCTCCTAGAAGGTTTGCACTCGTGGTGGTTCTAAAAATCAAAAAAGAAATCTAAAGGTTACTTAAAGCTAAATTTATTCGAGCCACAATATATGTAAATTGGATTTGTAATATTGTTCCTATTATGAAAAAGGAATGGTAAGTTAAGAATCTGTATTGACTTTCAAGATTTAAATTTTGCTACACCAAAAGATGAATACTCAATGGCAATTACTAATATTTTAATTGATATAGCTTCTAGTAATGAAAACTACTTTTCGATATCCAAGAGCAATTGGTATGTATGAATGGATTGTAATGTCATTTGATTTGAAAAATGCTGGTGCCATTTATCAAAGAGCTATGAAAACTATTTTCCATGATTTAATTAGTATATTTATGAAAGTATATATTGATGATGTAATGGTCCAATCGAAATCCAATGAGGAGTATTTACTAAACCTAAAGCAATCATTTGAAAGAATGAAAAAACATGGATTGAAAATGAATCCTATTAAGTGTGCTTTTGGTGTATCTGCAAAAAAATTTCTTAGTTTCTTGGTGCAAAAAAAGGAGTGGAAGGTGATAAAATTAAGGCTAAGGCTATACTAAAGACATCTCCTCCTTTGAATAAAAAGGAACTCCAGTCCTTACTAGGCAAGATAAACTTCCTTCTCTCAAATTTGTCTGGAAAGACCAAGATATTCTCCCCTTTAGTCAAGCTCAAGGCAGAATAAAAGTTTAAGTGGGAGAAAGAACACCAAGAAGCTTTCGGAAATATCAAAGAGTGCTTGACAAATCCACCTATAATGACCCTTCCTACTCTAGGCGTCCACTGAAGTTATATATTTTAGCATCAAATAAGACCATTGGGAGCATGTTGGCCCAAGAGGATGAAAATGGGATCAAAAAATCCATTTATTACCTCAGTAGAGTCTTGAATGATGCTAAAACTAGATATAGTGCAATAGAGAAATTATGTCTAGCTCTTTATTTCTCTTGTAGTAAGTTAAAGTATTATATGATGTCATACAATGTACTTGTTCTCTCAAAGGAAGATATAATTAAGTACATGTTATCCAAACCTATTTTTCATGGTCGAATAGGTAAATGGGCTTTTACGTTAATTGAACTCTCTTTACAATACATGCCTCTTAAGGTATTAAAAGGTCAAGTGTTAGCTGACTTTTTCGCTGATTACCTTTATGTAGAAATTAAATAGAACAAAATTAACTTTGTTAGGATAAAACCCTAGAAATTATATTTTGATAGTTCAAGACATAGTGGAGGTGTTAGGTTGGGAGTCCTAATCATTTCACCATTAGGAATCCCAACAAAATTCATGTTTGAATTAAAATATGAGTGTTCAAACAATGAGGTTGAATATGAAGCTTTGATTGTTGGCTTAGAAATTTTAATTTCATTATAATCCAAAATCGTTAAAATAATGGGTAATTCTCAATTAATATTAAAATAAACTGCTCGAGAATATAGGTGTATTAATGGAAAATTAGCTAAGTATCTAGACTTTGAAGCTAGGTTGTTGTAGGAATTCGATGAAGTTACAATACAACATGTGCCTAGCAAAGAGAGTTTTGAAGCTAATGAGTTTGCACAAATAGCTTCTGGATACAAGATCTTGATTGACGTGTTACTAAAGTTAATTGAGATAAATAAAAGAAAAGTTAAACCTATTCAAAAACGGATAGATTTGCATAATCAAAAGCTTAGACTAGTCTGACTGGAGAAAATCGATTGTAGATTACTCAAATGATCCTACTTTGCTAGTTGAAAATAAGGAAAAATATAGGGCACTCCATTATGTTATAAAGGGTAATTCATTATATAAAAAATCAATAGATATAAATCTGTTAGTTTGTTTAAGTAAAGCTGAAACTTACCTAGCTTTAGACTCAACAAAAAGTCTATTGGTCAACAATGGCTAAGGATTGTAATTCATATGTAAAGTCATGTGAAGAATGTCAAAAACATGGAAACATTCAACATGTACCTATAAGTGAATTGCATTCGATTGTTAAACCTTGGTCATTTCGAGCATGGGCACTCGATATAATTAGTCAAATACACCAACCTTCATCTAAGGGCCATAATTACATATTAGTTATGGTTGACTACTTTACAAAATGGGTTGAGCCTATCCCATTAAAGGATGTGACTTAGTAAGATATAATTGATTTTATTGAAGAACATTGTTCATACGTTTGGAATACCTCAAACCTTAACAACTCACCAAGGGGCAGTTTTTATTAGTCGAAGGATTATACAATTAGCTGAGTCATGAAACATCAAAATGATTACTTTGACTCCATACTATGCCCAAGCCAATGGACAAGTCAAAGCAATTAATAAAATTATCATTAGTTTGATAAATAAACATGTTGGTCGAAAGCCAAGGAATTGATATGATACACTTAGTCAAATTTTGTGGACTTATAGAAATTCTCCAAAAGAAGCCACAGGGAGTATGCCTAATAAACTAGTGTATGGTCATGAAGATGTGTTGCAAATCAAAATTAATCTTCAATCCATTAGATTACAATGCCAAGAAGAACTTCCTAGTGAAATCAACGAGATATGGTAAATGGTCTCTAAATTGGGATAGACCTTAATGAGTTGAGAAAGTGTTTTTTTGGTAATGCATATGCTATTGTAGATATAAAAACTCAAGACAAAATTCCTTTGATTAATGAAAAATACTAAAAGATATATAGACCAACAATTCATGAGGTAAATATAGAATAATGAAATTAAAATTTGATACATTGAATTTGAATTACAAAGGAAGACAAAAATGTACAAGTCCAAGTCTATTTCTTGATATTTTTCAAAGCAAATACAAGACCAGACAAGGTTTCTTCAGCCTTCCTCCTTGAAGCTTGAGAATGTTTGAAAGCATGCTCTGAAGCAGCTATAGCAGATAGCACATCTCGAGTTTCCTTCACCTATTGAATGCAATCGATGTTTATTTAATTCTTTTGTCCTTCGCATCTATCCTTGGTAGTTTGAATAAGATCTCGCTTTGTTTTCAATTCATTCAATTGTTTTTTGAGATCTTCAATCTACGTCGAAAGGCTTTCGAATTGGGTTTGGACATTTGTCATGGTAGTCTTCAATCTAGATTGCTTCTCTTTAGCTTCAGCTACTTTCTATTGTAGTCTAGCTTTGGCTTCGAGGAGCTATTGATGATCATGGATAAGTTGTTGGAAACCTGAAAAGTTAGCTAAGAGGTCTTCGAAAAAACCTCCAGATTTCTAGATCGTTTCCCTAGTATCTAGTGCAAGTTGTTGATTATTTTAGCCAATATGCTCAAGAAGAGAAATTATATGCTACTTTAAAGCCTCATTAGGCACAATCTGATCGAGTTCAACATCTAGTGTTTTTTGCAAATCTTGCAACAAGGTGTTAATGGATGTGCTTTGAACTTCTGCTTCAGATCTGGCAGCAGCTTATTGAGACTTCAAGGACATTGAAATCTTCCTAGAAAGCATCCATTTTAAGAAGCTTAGAGGGCCATCCTCAAGCATTTCAGAGAACACATTTATATTGATAAAATTCAATGCGCTAGCAAGAGGAGTGTTCACTTGGGAAGTAGTGGTTTGGACTTCAATTCTCACTTGAGTAGAAGCCACTTCATGAGAAGAAGGAATTTGCAAAGTTCATAGTAGGCGTTGTTCGATCTAGAGCAAGTTGACCTTCGACCTTGGGTTTGATGCAAGGAGGTGATGGAGGAATAAATTCCTTTGCCTCTCAAGCTGGTTAGCTTGTTAGAGTAGGGCTTTTCGATTTTTGTGGAGTTGGTGGTGGACTATCCTGAATGGGGGAATTTTTGACATCCACAATCAAAGCTTCCTTTTCAACGTCCTGTGTAAAGAGATTTGAGTTAAAATAATAATAAGCAAGTCTTTAAGGGTGAGTAATGTCAGAATTATTACGACAAAGTTATTTGGCATTTGATTTATATCACCTACAGGTGTTCTTTCCAAGTTTGAAGTTAGTTTGCCAGTTGGCACCTGAGGTGTTTCGACGGTCTCCACATTAGTTGATGGTGAAGCATTTTGTCTCTTTCTCTTTTGAGTAGCCGTATTAATTCCAGAAGTTTTGGCAGTACTCGAAGAAGTATGCTAAAAGAAGTAACAAAGAATAAAAAACAAAATAAGATTCATGCTTTCTTCTCGTAATGTGAAAGTCTATACCTTTAAAAGAGGTTTGTTGAATTGTTTTGAATGTTTACTATTTGAAAGAGATTGCTTAAAAATTTCTTTAAAAGAAGGCATTTTTATTCATTAGTTGAATGTATTACTTGTGGAGTAGTAATCTTTGTAGATTTCGAGGTATTGGTTTTCTTTATTTTTGAAGGAGCAATCTCTTCATCCTCATTTGAAGGTCAGTTTTCTTCTTGACCTAATCACTCTTGTTTCTTTTGAAACTGCAAAAGGCATTGCATAAAATTAATAGAAAGAATTGAAACTATAAACACAAGTGAGGAAGAAAATTACCATAAGTATGATATTTTATTACTCAAGTGTTACCATATAAAAAATGTGGATAGTCATGCAAATAGTGCTATACAAAAGTTACTTGTTTTTTCTTAGTTTCATAATAAGTGCCAATTGCCCCATAAGTTGGATCTAGAAACTAGTTAGTCATGTCAAAAAGAGCATTAGGTAGTGGTGGATATTTAGAAAAAAAGGTTGTTGATAGTCCTTGAATCTTGCTGTTGGATTCGACATAAGGATGCTAATGAACTTATCATATTATTTTTGATGATGCTTAGCTTTCTTATGCCTAAGAACTTGTTTAGCCTATTGAACAACCACTCTTACAATTAGAAGGTCCCATTTAACTTTAAAATACTTTTTGAATTTACAAATTTCTTGAAGGTGCATACCTTTGGATTTCTTCTTTGGATTTCCACTCTACATAGAAGAAGTTGAATTAGGCATCCATTGAAAGCAAAGCTCGAAATTTACATGAAATATAGAATAACATTGGCTCTACCAGTCAGTGAATCCAATAGTTATTAGGAAACCAGGTTTGCAATTGGAGGGATTGAATTCTTCTTTTCTTTTGTTGTTTATTCAAAGGTAGGCCTTCAAATGTTTAATAGACTTGACAAAGTGATTGCCAGTTGGTGTTTTTCATTCATTGAAATGGGAGTTGGCAAACCTTGTGAAAAACCAAATTGGTGAGATAGGGTACAAGGTAGATGATAAACACAATTTTTACATATCAGTTAACTCTCATATTTAGTCTCTTCGAACTTTGTATGCTTTATTGATTGGTTTTGGCAACATTTTATAAGTTTGGGTTCAACTTGGGCTTAATTGTATTTTTCAGTATTATGGAGTTTTACACTATTTTTGTATTTTAGGCATAACTTGAGTTCTAGACATTTAAAAATTATGAATTTTATCTTGTAAGAAAGTTGAAAGAGAGCTCTACAACTTTGATGAAGAGCTCAAAGACTGAATCATATTTCTAGTAGGTCAGATTAGGCCATGAAGTTAGAATAGAGATATTATGATTGGAACTTGGATGATGTGCAAAGATTGAGCCACAATTTGGGTTGTAGGTGTCATTTGGAGTTGAAACTAACGCCGGTTGAAATTTGAGACATAGATCTTCAATTCGTATGAGACATTTATCAAAACTGTGACATTTTATGGTGTTTCCACCCTTTGAAGTCAGTTGACGGGTTTAGGGAGTTGTTAAGAATGTTTTGGGCATAACTCTCTTACCTTAAGCCTAAATTATGCAAATTAAGTGTCCAATTAAAGCAACAAAGAAAAGGATTAACCTTAAGTTGAGGGAAAACTTGAATTTTTTATTTTATATATAGTTATTTAAAGCAGCATGAAAGATGTTTGCATAACTAGATAACGCATTAAAGATGTTTGATGTATCGTCCAGCTAGCATGAATTCTGGAATGAGGTTGATTTAGGGTTAAATGGATGCTTAATCCATTTTTAATTGATTGAACAAATCCTAAGTGCTTACCTAGTAGAGAATTCATGCTTGGATGAGAATTTCACATGATATTGGGCAATACACCAAAGGTACTTGATGAATTGCATGCCTAACTTGGTTGAATGTTGAGCTTTAGGTTAATTTAAGGTTGGATGGATGCTAACTTCATCTAACATTGATCAACCGAATACTAGATGCTTATCTAGTAGAGCATACTAAGAATCTGGTTAGCATGTGAATAAGTCCATAGTGGTCAAGGACGAATTAAACTCAATAGCTATTGATTCCCTTAGATAAATTATTTTTCCTCATTCTGTTTACAACATTTTATAGAATTTTAATCACTATCTTTTAATTATTGTCTTTTAATTACTCTTGCAAACTAAACCCCCTGTTAACCCCTTAATATTATTGATTAATTAGAGTGATCTTAGGGCTCGACCTGATTACGTCGCATACTATAAGTTTTTGGTGAATCAGTTAACAAATATCATTTAATTTGGTAGCCTCAACAACTATCAGTAGGTAAGCAAAAATGTTTGCTTCCTTTGATTTTGGGAGACTTGAAGTTATAACTTAGGGACACAAGAAGTTGCCCCCATAAGTCCAAATTTTTTGCTTGTGCTCCAAGAGTGTCACTATAAAAAGGCTTAGTGAACCAAGTAGTGCCATGGCTTCAATTGATAAAGGGAGAAAAGTTGAAGCTTGAAGTCAACCTTGAAGTCCAGAATTTGATGCCATGGAATAGGGAAAATAAAAACTTGAAGTCTTCGATCTTTTGCTCTTTCTGAGTATTAAAATGGAGATAAGAGAGTTTACATCCTTCAATATCTTTTGAGACATTTTAAGGAGCAGAAGTAGTTAGATAAGGCTAAAAAATGGCATTGAACAATAGTTGAAGGAGCCATAAGGACCTCCTAGGTTAGTCAAAGGCTCGTCCTTCGAGTGAAGAACATTGATTGCTTTAGCCATCGATTCATAGAGGTGAGCTATGATTGATTTGCTTAAATAAAGTTTGTTTCCCTCGTGAAGAAAGGTAGCTAGAGGGATAAGAGCTTTGGGAACTTGGAGTGACTTAGTGTAGAAAACAAAAGCACTAAGCTAATATAAAAGGAAGGCTACATGTTTTTCATCAAAAACTTTATCAGAATCTATATGATTGTCTTTGATGAAGGCAGTGTAGGTGAGCTTCTCCAAATTGAGTTCAAGAGTGGTTTCAGGGACCAATGATGGGATGATAAGTTTCCCAGTTCATTTGAGACATGTTATAGCAGCAAGGTGAAAAAGGGTAGGAGAAATCATCTCATAGGGAACTTGGAAAGAATTGGTAGTCTTGTTCCAAAAGAAGAAGAAACTAGTGAGCATCGAAGGATTATAATTGATATTGTATCTGTTCAGTTGAATAAAATCAAAAATACCAATTTCTTTCCATAGGCCCTTTTTTTAGTTTACTGACCCTATTCAGTCATTGCAGATGGCTGAGTTTGCTTAAAGCAGGGGAGCTTCAAAAGATTTTTGAGAAATATAAGAAATTAGTTCTAAGAATTTACCTCAAAGCAAGAATGGACTCATTGTCTTGACAAGGAAAGAAGTGGGAAATGGTTTCAAGTCCTTCTAAAGGGATGGTAAGTCCTAGGAATGCAAGTCTAGAGTTTGCAATTAAAAAGGGAATCAATACTTGGGATTTCCAAAGGTTAGAGTTGTCAACCAAAGGATTTGGGGCATACAAAATTCCATCTCATGAAATAGAGGCAAGCATAGTTGTTGCATTTGGGAGATTCACCAGGTTATCATTTCCAAATGAGAATTAGGATTTTTGACTTGAAGATGCCATTGAGTGTTCTGGGTTTCTTTGAAGGATTTTCTGGGATGCAAGTTGAGAATCCAAGAATTAAAGAAGATAAGAACGCTTAGAAGGAGAAAGTTCTTAAAAGATTAGAAAGGAATCTTGGTTTAGAGGAATGTGAAGCTTTAAGCTGCAGAAAGCTCAAAATAATGCAATAATGAAGAGCCCTATGGACGCTTAAGTTGGAAAGGAGAATTTACAAAAAGCTTGTAAATGAGAAAGGTAAAAGAAGAGAAGGACTTTTTATAAGGAGGAGATTTCTTGAAGCAATCAAGAACCTTTATGGCTAACTACCATGCTTTAGGCACTCATCATGAGCGTTTGGGTTCCCCACAAAGTGGAAGGTGCTAGAATTTATTTTGAATTTTCTTTTTCCTATTCAAAAGTCCTTTCACCTAACAGTGTACCAAGGGGATTTAGCAATGAAAAGATTTAGATCTTTTCCATATAATGACAAGGATTAAAGTGTTAGTCAGATATTTTATTTGAATCGAAAATATATAAATCAAACAATATTATCGAGGGAAATTTAGGAAAATTTTAAGAAGAATTTTAGACTTATTAGCATTGTCGAAGTAGTTATATATTTGAATTCAAACTTCAAATTCAAATGATAAGTTTAGATTTGAATTTAGTAAGTTATCAGTAGTTAGATATGTAACAATCAATCAAGACAAGTGTCATTGTCAGGATTAGGAAGTTACTCTAGACCAACACACTTGTCAAGATTTTGTCAGAATGACAATTCCTTTTTTTGTCTATAAATACCCAAGGAAGTGAAGACATTAGGACAATTGGAAACACTTACACATATCTTTCACATCCTATAAGTCATTCTGACACCTACAAATACACAATGATTAGTCAAGTATGTCTTCCACCCTACTTTATTTCTTGTAATTTTATACATTCAATGCAAATTTGCTTTGGTACGACTTTACTTTCAAGTAATTCTCTTCATCTCTCGATCGAGTGATCTTTGTGATAATTTGGTTTCTATTTAATTTCTTTTATTTACATTACTTGTTTTTATTCTCCTTTTAGTCAAGTTTTCTTTAACTGCAAGTTTAATTTCATAAGTTCTATATATAATTTCTTTACGTACTTTCCTTATATGTTTTCATTTAATTACTCATCATTTTTTATTAAATTGTTATTTACTACTTTTATTCCATTTTGCATGCACTTTACTACATTTCCCATAAGATTATTTTTCCTTTTCGATTTCTAAGCATATTCCTTTTACTTGTTATTCAGGATCGTGATCCAGGATCCCGCTCAGCGGGGCCAGACCGACACAAATATAATCAGACTCCGACATGGATAATATGGTTAAGGATTTAAGTACAGTTCGGATCTCGGATCCCTGCGTATTAGGTGATATCGGGCCATAATTGCTAGATATGAGCAGATGATATATTCCTAAATATTCGTAACTGTCAATCATCTACTTATGATATTATAGGACTCATGGAAGTCTCGGATGGATATACAGCTCTTATATTGGGAATTCCTAACGTATAGAGATTTATCCTAGTTATAGAAGGAAAGTAATCCTTCCCAGGATACTAATCCTAAATACTTGCATTCAATACAGATCACAAAAGGATTCTATACACGCTCTATAAATACAAGGCTAAGTATCCTCAATCAGGTATTAGTAAATTACTCAATATACTCCCCCTACTAGTACATAGCCTGACTTGAGTGTTGAAGTCCCTTTTGTAGGTACCCACCCCCAGACTCAACACACTTGATTGCTGCTGTTAAAGGAGGAATCCACCGTTCACGTACCTATCTCAGATATCCTCCGAATCCACTTCAGAACATTGACGCCGTCTGTGGGAATCAGTAAATTTCTAATCCCATGCCAAACATGGTGAACACAAGACAATATTTCAGGAGAAACACTACGCAACCTCTTATTGATTAAGAGTGGGAGCCAGTAGCCCAACCTCCTCCTCAGACATTTCCACCAGCCACAGCTGAAACTATCAAAGGACAGAAGCCAGTTTATTTCGTGAGTAGGGTGCTGCAAGGACCCGAACTCCGTTATCAGAAAATCGAGAAGATTGCCTTTGCTTTAGTTGTCACGACTAGGAGGCTAAGGCAGTACTTCCAGTGCCACCCGGTAGTTGTTAGGACAGATCAACCAATCCGTCAAATATTACACAAACCAGACCTCGTAGGGAGGATGATTGCTTAGTCCATTGAGCTTTTCGAGTTTGGAATTTCATATGAACCCAGAACGACAATCAAAGCACAAGCGCTATCAGACTTTGTAGCTGAGCTCACATCTGACCTCGGCATCCGCAAATGACTCTCTTGGATGCTATTTATAGATGGCTCATCTAATCCCAAAGGGAGTGGTGTCGGGATAATCCTGGAAAACCCAGGAGGCATGATCGTCAAGAGCTCTCTCAAGTTTGAGTTTCCTACCTCGAATAACCACGTGGAGTACGAAGTATGCATAGCCGGCTTAAAGATGGCTAAAGAACTGGGCGTAACTAGGATCACACTATGTAGTGATTCCCAACTAATGGCCTCCCAGATCCAAGGTGACTACCAAGCTAAAGAGTCCCTCTTGCAGAAATACGTGGCCAAGGTACAAGGACTCCTAAAAGAGTTCGAAATAGTAAAGGTGGAACACATCCCCCGGGAACAAAATTCAAGAGCCGACCTCCTGTCTAAGTTGGCCAGTACAAAGAGCCCGGGGAACAATCGATCCGTGGTCCAACAAACCTTAGTCCAACCATCAATCATGACGGTCTTAATTTCCCAGATTGAGGACTCAGAATCCACATGGATCACCCCCATTTTTAACTGCCTACAATCCAGTATCTGGCCTGAGGACCCAAAAGAAGCTTCCAAGCTAATAAAGACTACAGTCTAATATACCATCTACGATGGTCAATTATACCGATGAGGATTCTCCTCACCCCTTCTCAAATGCCTAACCCTCCAAAGAAGCAGAGTATATCCTAGCAAAGGTCTAGGAAGGGAGTTGCGGACACCACTTGGGAGGCAAGGCCCTGGTACTGAAAGCCCTCAGGGCCGGTTACTACTAGCCCACCATGGAGGCAAACGCAATAGCTCACGTCCAAGTCTGTGACCAATGCTAGCGTCACCCAGATCATTACCATGCTCCACTAGAGGAACTGTCCACGATATTCGTATCCTGGCCATTCTACAGATGGGGTATGAACATCCTAGGTCCCTTGCCCCCAAGCTCCCGAGCAACTAAAATTCTTAGTGGTAGATGTGGACTACTTCACTAAATGGAGAGAAGTCGAACCATTGGTCACCATCAGCTCGGCTAAAATCCAGAAGTTCACTTGGCGCCACATCATTACCAAGTTTGGAATCCTAGAGTCCATCATAACAGACAATGGGACACAGTTTAAAGATAAGGGATTCGAAAAATTACTCGCTGGTTTGAAAATCAAATACCATTGTAGCGCAGTTGATAACCCCCGAACAAATGGGCAAGCAGAAGTCGCAAATTGAGTTATTGCCCGTGGCCTTAAGAGAAGACTGGATGAGGCTAAAGGAAATTGGATCGAACAGCTGGACCACGTCCTTTGGGCCTACCGAACTACGCCCACTCCACCACTAGCGAAACTCCCTTTAGGCTCACTTACGGGTGTGAGGCGATGATTCCAGTAGAAATAGGAGAGCCCAGCTGGTGCCTCCAAAATTTCTCAGCAAATAATAACCCCGGCGTGATCAGAGAAAATTTAGATCTCTTGGAAGAAAGGAGATGCATCACTCACATATGTGACACTGCCATAAAACAGAGGATGGCTGCACACTACAACCTCAAGGTTATCACCAGAAGATTCTAACCCGGCGACCTCGTACTCCACCGAGCTAACGTCGGAGGGAAAAATGCCTCCCAAGGGAAGTTGGCCCTAAACTGGGAAGACCCCTACTGCATCGTAGCTAGCACTTGTAAAGGAGCTTACACCATCGAGACATTAACTGGTAAGCCAGTGAAGGACTTCTGGAATGTAGATAAGCTTCGAAAGTACTACAGCTAAGCACCTCTTAAGGCCTAATCTTAGTATACTTCATGCTTAATATACATGGCAACGCTTTGTAAGGACCTTAGTCCTCCCTTTAATTAATAAAGCAAAGTGGCTTCTTACTTCAATCAAAGTATGTCCTAGACAGGTAGATTAACACAGTCCTTCCGAGAGCGTCTTATGCTGAAAGGTTGTGTAGTAGAAAAATCCCAAGTCTTGGGAAATTTCTCACACTAAACCATGTACACTAAAGACCCTGGCAAGGATCAATAATGCTAAGGTTGGGCGGGCTCCGAAACACCTCAATGATTGGTGATGGACCATAGAACCAAGCTTCACTTAAGCCAAAGTCAAGCGGGCTCCGGAACACCTCAATGATTGGTGATGGACCCCAGACAAGGCTATACACCAAAGTCAAAAGGGACTTGCAAAGCCAGACGAATTGGCAAGCAATCCCAGACATGATTCCTATCCAATAAGCCGTAAAAGGATTCCCAAGTCTATGAAAGACTTAGGACCCCAGGCAAAGTCTCTATCGTGAGATTCAGGTCTCACAGGGACACCACAAGTCCACAAAGGACGTTGGACCCCGGACCACAGTTTCTAACATATACAAACTACCTAAAGTACAAAATAAAGGGCGTTGGACCCAACGTAATCAGCCGGCATGCAATGCAAAACAATGATTCATAGCAGAAACAAAATAAATTTAAGACTCCAAAAATAAGAGCATTTGTCCTTAGAAAAACCAACAAACCCCACATAGGGGGCATAAACAAAAATAAAAACTTTAATCCTCAACAGGTCCTTGATCAGCAACCGCTATAGATGAAGTCCCAGCAGTACTCGGATTAGCCCTGGGATCTGCCAACTGTCCATCCTGCATCACCTTGCTAGAATCCAGATTACCCAAGACCAAATCCACCCCGGGATTAAAAAGCTGGACTTGATCAAGGGCATTCTGAAATTATTCTCCACTAATGTCAGTGCAGACTGTGACTAACTTCTGAACATCATCTCGCAATTATTTAATCTCGGCGACCGATTACCAATCCTTGTCCCGGAGCCCTTCGTTTTCAACTTTTAGCACGGCCACATATTTCTTAAACTCGGTTAAGCTAGAATCCTTTTACTTACCGGCATCCTTCTGCGCGGTTATCTCCTGCCTCAGCTCTCAGACTTGGGCTTCAGCTTCACTTTTTGCCTTGGTGACATCTTCCAAAGCCTTAAAAGTTTTATTATGATCCTATTTAGAGGTCGCCACTTTGTCCATCAGCTCTCGTTCACGCTCCTCGCAAACATTTTCTAGGTACTGAGTTTCTGCGGCAAGTCGAAGACTAAAAGTTTCGAACCATGCGAAGGTGTCTTTAGTGCTCCAAAGGGCGAGATGATTTGTGAGCTGCTCATCAAGAAGGTTATAGTCAATAAACTCTCGGGGTTCAGACTCCTCGAAATACAAGTTGATTGGACTGTTGATATCCTCGACCACAGTCCTCTTATCTTGGCCGCTCGGTGCCCCTTCTTCCGCCACCTTTCTCTTCTGGCTTACGATAGCTTCAGGAGAGTCCTCTACCTCGATAGGCTCCCTATCTACCCCTGGAACTTTGGTAAGAGGTGCCAGAGGAACCGCGGCCATAGGATCCAATAACTCCTCTGAAGTCCTGGCCTAAAAAGCGACAAGAATTGCCAAGGCATTTTCGGTCTTTGACATCTCAGCCAAACTTTCTGCAAATGGAAAAAAATAAAGGATCAGAGCTCAAAAATTACAAAAGGATATTACAAAAATACTAAACCCACGAGTTAATACTCAGGCCTGGACTAAACTACCTAACACAGCAAAGAGTGTCTCGTCGTCCGGAGTATCCAGGATGTCTTTGGGACGAATCGAGCCTACTTCTTCAACCCACGTCTCAAAGAAGTTGACGCACTCTAACTCCTCATCACCCAGGTGGTATGTTTCCCTCTCGAACGACTAGTAGGGATGCTCCAGGCCCCCGGGTTCCAGTACAGATTGAAGGTTGGCTCGCCATCGCCTCCCATCCAGAAAGGGTGCACACCATTGGCCACCTTTAGCTTGAAGAAATTCTCCTTGAAATCCTTATAACTCTAAAGATATGGGAGAAAAATTTTACGCCCTTGGCGAGATCGGACCAAGAGCCAGGTCTTTAGAGTGGCACCCCCACTATGAGTGGAATACCGGGTATGAAAATAGAAGAACACCCTGTCCGAGCACCGCAACCCAACCAACTGACATATCCTTTCAAAGGCCATGATATTAGCCCAATCGTTAGGATGAATCTGGGTTGGAGTGGCGTTTAAGGTCCAGATTATAGCAATATGGAAGTCGGTGAACAGAAGTCGAAGTCCAAACCGAACAAAGAAGTCCTCATACATATACGTGAAGTGTTCTCCCTCCTCATGAGCCGAACACACCCTTTCGTTCCCTGGCGAAAGGACCTCGAACTCATGATCCCTGTTCTTTCCCTCCATCAATACCAGGTATCTTTTCAATTCCTCCAGATGTACTCCCAGTTGAAAGTGGGATATCCGACTATAAGCGTCATCCCCGACCCAAGGATAAATTGATCCCGGACCACGGCGAATACGGATTTCATCCTCCATAGCCACCTCTTTTTATGGTTCACCTCCCTCTGCAACCGGGGCAACGTCTGGTTCCAGCTCCTTGATTCTCACCACTCTCCTTCTGGCTATTAGAAGTTCCTGGACACACACATAGAGGCCGACTATTAGAACCATTCAAGTTCAGAGATCCAGAAATGAAGGCAAGCAAGCAAAAAGCTACTCACACCCACATATTGGCCTTTGCCCCAACCAAGACCGAAGCCTTAGTGGGACACCCCCATCGCAGACCTGGCGATGGAGGAGGTGGTCCAAGAAGCAACACCACTTTAAGAGAGAAACTCTCTTAAACCCTTAATGGCAGAAAGGGGAACCCCAACAACAGAGTGCGCAACCTTTCGTAAAGTGAAATGAATCAGGAGAAATTAGAACAATAAGAAAGTAAGTACCTTTAGGAAAACTAGATGTATTTGATTGAGCAAAACACCAAGTAGATGACCGGCTAGAATTGCTTCTGAAAATCGCTGAAAGTTTCTCCAAAACCACGAGAGTCAAAGAAAGTGATAACAAAGTGAGCAATGAAGGTTAAGGCCCTATTTGTAGAAGTTAGATGGTTAAGGGGCAATCTGGTCAGACTAATCCATGATTTGAAAAGATATTCATCATGGCGTGTTATGCACTTCTTTCTAGTAAAAATGTGCCACAAACCCCATACGGTTACCAAAGTGATCAAAAGGATAGTTATGCAGTAATTCAAGCGTCGGGCAACTCTATATCATCAAACTCAGGAACTCCTCGGGAAACTCGAGATAGTTCGGGATACCCGAAAAGAAAAAGAACCCCTGCTACCACCGAGGAAATAAAGAAAAATGGAGAATGGGACCGCCACTTCAGGGAGCCTCGTTTGTAAACGTTAAACGGACCCTGGTGGTTGGATATGTGACTCATCATTTCGTAAGTCGGTGGTTAAAGTTAAACAAAGTTGTGATTAAGCCGGCCATAAGGTTAGCGTTGGACTTACCCCATGCCACGTAAAGCGAAAAATAAGAAAGTAAAATATGATGGAAAGAAGAAACAAAAGAAAGCAGACACCGGATGAAGTTCATAATCTGCTAAGTTTTTATTAATTACTTCTCATTCCATGCATCGTCCTACATCTACAAGAGATGGAAAAGAAAATATTGAGACAGAGAATGTATAACGGCAGAGCATCAGTCTCTTCTTCTCCTCGTTTGAATAAGGTACGATCCAAAAATCAATAAGGCTCTGACCGAATCATTTTCCAAGTCCCTGGGAATGAAGTGGAGTAGGAACCCCATCTCTCTGAGGAAGGATCTGACATGTCCATAAGAGAGGTTTAGGATAGGATATCGTGGCGGGAGCACCTCGTCGTGCTGCCACATTCATAGTCACATCCACAGTTCCTCCACTCTCTTCACCGGAATGGACTGAAGTCACACCAATTTCTTCTTCCCTGCCTCATTCACTGTGATAATAAAGACAGACCCCGGTCATCTCTTCAGAAGAGGTCTAAGAAAGGAAGTCACCCCAGGTTGCTCCAAGAGAGTTTTCCTTCCATGTGACCCGGCATTACTGCATATCTGGTCGTACTATGAAAAAGACTAGCCAGGTGCCTCCAAATAACTCAGGAAGAAGGTGGAGGAAGGAATAATGTGCTCCATTGAGTCCCCATGCAATGAAGGACGAAAGCATCATTCCATCTTAGTAACACGTTGGATCAGACACCCCTATGTATACCAGGATAAAAAGGCTTTCGCCTCCCTAAATGCATGGCTACTCCACTTTACGCCAAGAAAGAAAGGCTCCTTTGAGGCAAGGAAACTATCTGATGGGAATCAATTACTTTCAGGAATTTTGAAAGGATTAAGAGAATGACCCTTACAGGGGGCAAAATTATCTATATGAGTGCAAAGGATGAAGGAAAAATCACATTCTCAGAGAGAAACATTTTTGAACAGAGCTGCCGAATGAAAGAAAGGCGATACCAACTTAGGTGCACACATTCCCTATTTATAAAGAAAATGAAGCACTCTAATTTGCCCTGTGAAAGGCAGTCTGATCATATGATGACATCCACATTTAATGCTTCCAAGTTTTTGATATGTTGCAGAGTATCAGGCAGTTAGGAAACAATATCCTCATTAAAGGGTGTTTAATTCCCAATGAAGTCAGAGTAACAACTCCCCATCGAGTCATAGGCTGTTACAGATGGAATAGGCATAGAAATTGTATAGGGAAATCCCAACAATTAATGCTTGGGGGCAGAGAATCTACATGACGTAACCGCATATCAAAATTACTAGCATAATGCAAGGACCATCAGGTGTCCGGGTAAACTTGCCGAGGTCCCACAATGATCTTGTAACCTAGCGATCAGACAAAACTTGACACTTGGTTATTCATCCAAGCGCCAACCTGGGGGCAACTGTTCTAAACCGTGATTCAGGATCCCGTTCAGCAGGGCCGGACCGGTATAAGTATAATCGGACTCCGACATGGATGATGTGGTTAAGAATTTAAGTACAGTTCGGATCTCGGATCCCTGCGTATTATGTGATATCGGGCCATAATTGCTAGATACGAGCAGATGATATATTCCTAAATATCCGTAACTTTCAATCATCTACTTATGATATTATAAGACTCATGGCAGTCTCGGGTGGATATACAACTCTTATATTGGGAATTCCGAACTTATAGGGATCTATTCCAATTATAGAAGGAAAGTAATCTTTCCCAGGATACTAATTCTAAATACCTACATTCAATACAGATCACACAAGGATTCTATGCACGTTCTATAAATACAAGACTAAGTATTCTCAAACAGGTATCAGTAAATTATTCAATATACTCCCCCTACTAGTACATAGCCTGACTTGAGCATTAGAATCCATTTATAGGTACCCACCCCTAGACTCAACACGCTTGATCGCTGCTGTTAAAGGAGGAATCTACCGCTCACGTACCTATCTCAGATATCCTCTAAATCCACTTCAAAACACTTGTCATTATTTATTATTACTTACACTGAAATCAGAACACTTTACTATTTCATCAAATTTTTTTCACTGACATTCTTAATCTTAAACTATTAAGTACTTAAGAGCCCTAAAAAATAGAAATTCTCTTCTCAAATTGATAGTAAAAAATGAATACAAAAATATAGTTAAACATATAAATAAAATGTTTTTGTTCCTGACACAGTATAAAGCATGTTGGATATTCTAATGTACGAATTAAAGTGCTTTATTCCTCCCTTCCTAGAATGGAAAAAAAAGTACTTTATTCCACAGTCAATAAAAAGCAAAAGATATTGTTACCTAAATTTAATTGAGCATGTGAATTACCCACCCTATTACTCGATCGCTCGCTCCCTGTGCATATTACAAAGCCTAGCCATGGCCTGTGTCAAAATTTGAAGCAAAGAAAGGGACAACTTCTATGTATGTTAGCATTACAATTCTGGCAAAGAAGTGCTATAAATTAAATTAAACCCTATGTGGCGGGATCAAAGGGCTAGCATTAACAGATAATTAAGAATAAGAACTAGAAAATATCATTGATGATGGTGGGGACTTGGATCTGTGCTCCAACTCCACTGGCTGCATACCAAATGTTTGTTTACCGAAATCCAATTGTGGGCACAAATAAATAAAACTACAAAAGAACAAACTGACACGCTCAGAAGGTCTTGGCTCATTCAGTGTCTGGTAGATACACAGACCCAAGGTGTCTGGTAGATACACAGACCCAAGGCCGTGTTGGTTCGATCAATGGTAGTTTTGAAATTGAAGGGGAAAGGAAAGGGTAAAGAGCGTACTGAATGAGTGGGAGTAGGGGTGCCAATACAGATAAGTAAAGATAAGAAAGGGTGATATACCAAAAAAAAAAAAAAAAGGAAAGAAAGAAAAGAATGGGTGTGGTAGTGATAGCGAGTGAGAAGAGCCACATACGCCGCTGTGAATGGGTCCTTATCGATGCCACCCAACGGGGTAGCCAACCGGCAGGTGGGACCTTATATTGCCTCCCTCAATACTTATTCTCTCTTGGACCCTCTCCAACTCCGTAGGCGGACGAGAATCAAAGTCTTTACTTGCTGTAGGCTTGCATGTATCTTAAATTATAAATAATTCTCAATTTAATTGCAGCTATAGCTAATGGACAGCAGAGAAAAACAAAGAAAATCACGTATCAAACTTTGAAATTAATAACTCAAAGAATTAGCTCTAATAGTTAAGAGAAAATATTCTATAATCTATAATTTAATTATTCGAGTTTAAACTTTGGATCTATCCGATGTGAAGGTCGAACTTCTGACATCTTTACATTCTAAAAAATATTTGTATTATATTCTTTTTCAAGAGTGTAAGATTGTTTATATTTTTTTTAAAGATGTAATTAAGTGAAAAAAATAATAAAAATAATATGTATAATAAATAATATTAGATAAATATAAAAAATATATATATTATTTAATGTAAGAATATAAAAATTGTTACATTCTAGTCTTGAAGGCTAAGGCAAGCATTAATTAAGAAACATATGATATACACAATAATTTACCACAACAGATTATTGAGATTAAATATACCCTTGTTCTTAGGGCTGCGCTACTCGAGCTAGCAGTTATATATATAATTTATATATTGAGATAATTGTGTAAATAACATTACTCTTTTAATTCTTAAACTCCAGATTAATCTAAAGTTTCGGCTTTGAATAATAAGCAAAGAGTTTAAAAAATTAAGCATATATTGGCCTAATATTACACAGAATTTACGCAGTTCGAATGATCTATTATAGGCTTGGCAATCAAATCTTAAACATGCGGAGATCTAATATGCCCATGCCCCACACAGGACGGGTTAAAAACTCGTTCCATAGCGGATTGGGTGGGGCGGGTATGAGTTTGGAGTTAATCCATCCTACCTCACTTAAATAAGTATTATGCTTCTAATAGTAAAGTTAATATTTATTTATATTAAATAATATCTAAATAATATCTTTCTACAAATATAATTGATTTTCACTGATTTAACACCTATTTTGAACATATATTTTAATTTAAATAAAATGATGGATTACATTTTAAATTGTGATTAATTATTATGTAAATCTTTATTTAAAATATTCATATTTGTGGGGTAGACATAAGGGTATAAATAAGTTAAGTTATTCCTTAATTAATCGAATTTGACTAGTTAAATTAATATTTTTTTCCTATACTAAATTAATAAATTTAAAAAATATTTCAAGAAAAAATTTAATAAAGGAAATGAGAATAATCAATATATAAATAAGTTAAATAAACAAAATTCAAATTTCATATTTTTTAAATAAATTAAGTTTAAGTTTTAAATTTAATTTATTTAAATAAATAAGTCAAACTTTAATAACATATTTTTTTTTCTTAAGTCAGACCTAAATTTTAAGTATTTAACTTGATTTAACTCATTTAAACTCGAAGGTGAATAGATTGCTGAGTTTTAATATTTCTTTTGTGTGACAGGCTTGAATATTACTTGATCATGGCATTCCCATATGAAATATAGCCCTCCACTACTAAGATGTAGCTCGGAAACTTAACCTTAATAAAGTAACTTATTTCTATAAGGGGGAAAAGAGACAGGAATATTCTCAGCTAATTGATACTTTCCTTGGTAAAATCGGTCTCCATTCGTATCTTTGATTGATGTCATAAATATCTATATTTACCAGATCTACCAGTGATTACCAGCTCGGAAAGAGTAAATAAAGAGAAGAGAGACATTTTTAGTACTTTTGGAATTAAAAATAAATTAGTTTAGAATTTAGGATCAAAAAAAGTTTAAGATGTAGCGTTAAAATTATTTTTTTATTTTATATTATTTAATGTGTATTATCACAGTTATAATATTAAAAATATTATTAAAATAAAAAAGATAATATTATTTCATATAATTGAGATGATACACGTTAAGTAATGTAAAATAAAAACAATTTTAGTGAAAAAATATTTAAGAATTTCTCTTGATGAGACAATATTGTTTTGATAATATGCTAATCATAATGGTGAAGGAAACAAAAAACAAAAATAAAAAGTATGATATTGTTTTGCAATTGTTTGTTTAAAGGCTTGAAAAAAGATCATTTGGAGTAAAAAATAAAAAATTAACACTATATTTAGATGATAGGTAATGAGGGGAACTAAAAGGGAATGGGGGAATGTAAATAATTTATCTTGTTTGCGAGTTTTAAAATACATGATAAATGAATGAAACACATAGAGAATTATTTTCTCCTCTTCTTCTCAAATGTCTAACTTTTGTTCCCCCTAAAATTGAGGTAGAATGGAGGGAATATATGAGTAATTCTGTTCTGTTCCGTTCCATTTTGTTAATGAAACTTCCAAATAAAGAGAATGAAAATTATGTTTTATTCCTTCTATTTTCTTTTTGCTCTATGCTCACTTATTTCGTTCCGTTCTGTTAATGAAAAAATATTCAAACACAGGATATGTGAGAGATTCAAGAGACAGTGCGATCGTTAAAAAATGCAATATTTAACAAATCTAAGATTTTGCAGTAAAAAAATGCATTTACATAAACATTGTAGGAGTAGCACACGACGGACCCATAGGTCTGGGATCCATACACCATGCAATTGGCCAAGCTTTGAAACTTAATTGTACAAACATTTAGGTGTTGAAAATGGTTGAAGATATATATCATTGAGTTTGAACGGTTTGCACAACTTTGATTAAATCCCACGTAAGAAATTGAACAATTTGGTAAGACCCCAGAAACTGAAATGACTTGGGGGGGATTATGGCTGGTCGGGCCATGAACGTGGTTACACCCGACACAAGTCCTACCTAGCTAATCGCCATCTCTTGAAAGCAATCAATTTTGAAAAACAAAAACCAGGGAATCCCTTCTTCTTGTTGTCGGACACAAAGAGCCCGAAGCATAATCTGTCACAGCTAGCCCTTTGAGTTATCGCTGTTTGTGTCTCCTAAAATCCCTTTCTGTGACTTTAAATTTTGTAAGCATTAGAGGATACAAACAAATCCCGCAAAGCTAAAGAGCCAGTCAATAGTGATGGCATGGCATGGCTGGCTGGCATAGTGCATGTGCTGGATGCGTCTCCTTGTTCTCATCAACAGCAAGAGCTTTATTCTATTCTATGTACTGTACCATTCCAGAGTCACAAGGACCAGCTAGCTCTGGCCAAATGCTTTTGGCCATTGATATGGGGAGTATCAATTAAGAGTCTCTTTCATCTTTTTCCAATGATGCTGCCATTGCCTTCTCATTTGGCTAAATTGTTACAACAATTCTCTCTGCCATCTTTCATCATGTGGGCCGGGGTCGCAGTGTTTCTCTTCTCATATAGTTATAGACAAGAACGTACAAGATGTTGATAAAGAGAATACACATTAGCCGTACCAAGTGGGAAAGCCCAAGTTCCATTCCACCTTTAACTTCTATTAGCAATTAGCGGCGGGCTAGATCACCCGTTAATTTGTTTTCCTTCTTTCTTTTCTCTTTTGTTTTCTTTTGTTTGTTTGTGGAGACATATATGCACGTATTCTTTTTGCATCATTTTTAAGATATCGGAATCACTTTTTGATAAGTGAATCGGGTGTGTTATGTGCTTGTGCTTGCCTAAAAACAAGTAGTCGAGTTTAAAGAGCATTATGTACGTAGTCTTACCATTGTGAACATAGAAGCTGCTTCTGCTACTAGAAATCCACTGACAAAATCGCAAAACAACGATCTTAGGGTATTGCATTATGAGTCATTCTCTATTTACTTAATTGTCTACATTATTGACAATTTCACACGCTGTTATTATGCATAAAGATATCAAAGAATATTTCATAGTAAGTGTGTGAATTTTTTTGGACTATTGAATTTTATTAATTAAAGTTATATTTAATTTAATGGTCTATAGACATCCATATATAGTGATACAAAAACAGCAGAGAGATCTCCACGGTTTGACCAAAAATTTTAAATCATTAAGTTAGTAAGACTTTCTACTTATATCTAATACTTGTCCAATTTTTTTAATAGAAGACTTCTTTACTCATATCTTACCATAATTCACAGAATTCCCAACTGATATTTCATGACTTCATGTTATGTAATATATAGGGCTTTTTTTTACCAAATTGTCTTTGATGACAAAATTATTTACTAAAATATCACTATTTTAAAATTATATACTAAAATATCACAATTTTATCTAACGTGATATTTTTTTATTTTTTTCTGTCCACGTGTATAATGCCAAAGTGAATGACGTTTTCAACATAAAAGTGTCATGTGTTATGGCGCTATGACACAGAAAGTGCCACATGTATTGGCGCTTTCCGCATAATAGTGCTAAACCATGTGGTGCTTTCTGTGTCATAGCACCAAACTATGTGGCGCTTTCTATGTCATAGCGCCATAACATGTGGTGCTTTTATTTTGAAAATGCCAAGTGTGTTGACGCTTTCAAAGCGTCAAGTGTGTTGATGCTTTCAAAGCGCCATGCTATCAACAAGCTAGCCTGATTTTGAGCTGGGCCAAATCAGATTGGGCTGTGTCTAGTCAAATTTAGTATGAGCTTAAATTTTATTAGCTCAACTCGCACTTTTTGTTGGGTTATTTGAGTTAACTCAACTAGATGACCATTCTCCATCATCCCTTAAGGAACTTGATTCACAAGCATGACAACCGCGAGAATTATGTCCAACTTGATGGCATGTTGTACACCTTTGTCTCGGTCCTGCTTCACACCAATTCATCTCACTTCTGAGTCGAGTTGATTTTGGTCGACCTTTAGATCTAAGTAATGCATGATCAGATACCAATGTTATGTCAGGAGCTGCCACCATGGTTCATCTTGAATAGATTCAAAATCAACCTCTGAAGCTCTGTAAATACTTTCCATCCTATAAACCCTTTGCACATATTGGAATGAGTTAAGTGTCCTAAAAGCACACGCAACAATCACATGAGAGCAGGGAAAATGCAACACTTAAAACATCCCACAGTCACACCAGCCTTCCTATAGGTTTAAAGTATAAGAAATTCCACCTTGTTGTGTTATAGGGATGAAAGCCTCTTCAACCATGAATCTAGTGTAATGCATATCATACCAGCGAACTTGGTGGGAGCTTGCCTTTCGCACATTGATTCCCTAGTCTTTCAAAAAATCATCACTCCATTCTTAGCCATTCATCATTTTATTGTTTGCCTTATCTTTTTAGTTCACAAAGTATTCCACCAATTTGGTACATGTCATCTGAACCAATGCAGTTATTGGTAGATTTCTGCTACCCTTCAACATTCTGTTGATTCACATTGACAAGTTGGTAGTCATATGACCGAATCTATGACCACTATCATATGCCAAACTCCATTTTTCTTTTGATATCGCATTAATTCATGTTGCCATCTCAATAGTAGCTATCAACTTCTCCAGCCTAGCATCAAACTTGTATATAATTGGTTCATACCCTGATATAACAAATTAATTGAGTTAATATTAGGAACTAACTGTTAGTATAATAAATTTGAATAGAACTTAGAAATTTTAAATACCTGTGTTAATTAAATATATCTTCAGCTCTTTATTCTAGAATCTGGAGTTAAAATTACTACCAATATGCCTTATGCAAAAGACATAATACGCATTCGGTGCCTGCCATCCAAGATGTGGATTTGCCACTAACTGTAAGATGCCTCGATGTTGATTAGATATCAAGCACAGGCCCTATTGTTATGTGACATGGAAGGTGGGTTAATAACTAACTCCAAGCATCCTTTGTTTCCCATTCTACAATGGCAAATGCAATTGAAAGATGTTTCTATCTCCATTTTGTGTTATTGCAATTAACAAATTATGACGGTATTTACCATACAGATGAGTAGCGTCAATCTCTAAACAATGAGCTTGCAATATCAGAATCTAGCAACACATGGTCTAATGTCCAGAATAACTGACAAAAAACTCTTTTCGAATGATCAACTTGGTTATGCACAACACATTCCATGTCTTACAACTCTACCACTATGCCTTCCATGTCTATTCTCATGGCCGCTAATAGTCATGATCCTTAAAAATCTTCACAATGACCAATTGTTTTGCCTTCCAAGCTTTTTGATATAAACTTTCATAACCAAATTGACTTCGAATCCTTTCAACAATCAAGCATATAAGTACATCAGGTTTTGATCTAATCATCTCTAAAATGCAAGAGCAAATCATACAAGAGTCCAACTTGTGGTGATCTAATGACACAGTTGGATTGACGCAGTTGTGAGATCCATATTTTGTAATCTGCCACACATGCGACCTCTTGCTTTGTATGACCCTAACTCTCCAATTACAACTATCACCATATCTAGGGCACTTAGCAGTTAGTATCTGTAAATCAGAATCTTCAACATTGTACTCCTGATATTTGTGAATCGAATAATGTTGGAGGGCCAACTTCACGGAATCTTTATTGCAACCTAACATATAACTCATCATCTAGGCTCCAATTCCCACCACGATATAATTCAAACAAATTATCAGGATTACTCAATGCATCCCAATTGATCTGAGAGAAATGAGGGCATGGTGACACAAACACAGATTGAGGGCTTGGAGGCACAAACATAGATTGAGGGACAACTGACAATGGAGGGCTTTCTTCATGTAAATTTTCTTCAGCATCAAAGTTTTCTACCTCTATGTCAGCGTCTGAATCATCAGCCTCAGGTACCTGTCCTTCACCTTCATTTGTGTCAGATAATGCATCTCTGACAAGTGAGTTATCAACTTCAACCGTTGTAGAACCAATAACATTCATACTGCATAACTCAACTGGATTAATTGAAGCGACATGTGTCATGGATATTTGATTGTTGATAAGCTACGAGAATTCAGGAATATTAGAATGACTAGCTTGAAATTCTGTTTCAGTAGGAGTTTCAACATGCTCATCATGCCTACTCGTTTATGCCTCAACATACAACTCTATCGAGCCCATGTTCGAATATTGTCAGAAGTAATCTATCATGCATTTAACATCATCATCGTCTTCTAATGGAAGAGCTATCCATCTCCATGGATTGTTGAATTATGGAAATCCATACATAACCTTTGACACATATTAATTTGCTTGAAGTCTTAACTTTGAATGAATTTTATTTTCAGGGCATCATCTAAAGTCATATTACGTTTGATATTCACAATAGGCCTAGGAGGAGGACTATCATACATTAGACCCTCTTCACCATCATACATTATCCCATTGAAGTAAATAAGCATAGTAAAGGGTTTTGCCATGTGAATCTTACTTCTGAGCAATAACAATTCAACACATATACAATCAATTTACATGTGCAAATTAAAACAAAATTGCACCTCTAATAATGAATTCATAATATCATTTTATGTTCAAATAATATTCTAAACCCTACTAATTTGAATAAACCTACATTTAGTTAATTAAAACGTGTAAAGTAGTCAACAGAAAATTTTTTTCTAAACAATTGACATGTGCAAATGAATTCATACTATTATTTTACATACAAATAATTCATATTATTCACACTTGGTACCCTATTAATCACACTATTAATTACTCAAGCAAAAAAAAAAATTCTAAAACCTCTAAATACGTATAAACTAACAAAAATATATAATTAACATTAATATAATAAAAAATAATAATAAAAATAGCCAACAAATAATAATAAAAAATTAATCATTATAATAAATACTTACCTATAAAAAATAATATCCGAATATGATCAAACAGGAGATCCAGGCACCACCTCCACCAGCAACTGCCAAATCTATTAGGTGGGAAAGAGTTGAGAGTGTTGATAGAGTTTAGAGAGATAAATTTGTAGAGAGTGTGAATTTTGACAAAATGAAGAGCTGTGCTCGTTCTACACTGGAAGCTATGTATATATAGTTTGCCACAAGGAAAACGTCAAATGTGATAGCGCTACTATATAGAAAACATTAAACTATATGACGTTATTAGTCTTAAAATGTCATCTACGTTGGCGCTTCCACATAGATAACACTATCTAAGTAGACAAGAAAAAAAATAAAAAATATCATATTAGACAAAAGGGTAGCATTTTAGTATATAATTTCGAAAGAGTGACATTTTGATAAATAATTTTGTCATCAAGAACAATTTGAAAAAAAGCCAATATATAGTCATTTTACCACTGCTTGACTAGTTATGTGAGAATCTAGTGTTAATTTCTTCCCTACCTTGTTAGTTTTTTGCATCAGAAAACAAGTTTTGAACTACCAAAGGGATGTGTGCTTCTCTTCCTAATTGCATTGAACCGTGAAAAAAGGCTTCTGCTAGCCACCTTATTTGCTCTAATGCATTTATGAGTACCATTCCAGTTAATTTTGCACTATAAGCACTCCATACTGGGGTTGATGTCCTGATGAAAGCAAAAAGCCTATTTCTATATTTTAATGCATGGTGTTGGACTTTATTAGGCCAAAAGCGGTACCAATGGGTCATAAAAAGCAGAAATTAAAATATTTAATTTCACTTGATTAACTACATAGTTGATCATAGGATTAGTACAACTACAACGTACGCAGCCCAGCGGCTAAATGATCACTGTCACCTTCATGAGTTTTATTTATTGACTTGTCCTCTTCATTAGGTAACCCAACCCAATGAGAATACATGTGAACTAACTTAAAGCAAATTGGGGCCAATTCAGTCTGTAAAGGGATGGAGATATGTACAGAACGGTGCTCTCTCACATCGAAAACTTTCTTCCTAATTCAATAAAATGCATGATGCCAATCATAACTGTGGTCTTGATTGGAAACGATATACAATTGTAGATGAAAATAGCATCTTTTGGTCTCTCTGCAAGTCTTATATCCTATGAAGTACGGATACGTTATTTTTGAAGCGTATCTGTGTGTTAGATACATAGAGACATTCGTATGATACATTTATTTTGCGTGTTTAAATATGTCCAATTAGGACACGCTTGAACATGTCTTGGACACGTTTGAACAAGTCTTGGACATAGTTTAAACACAACTTATTAATATTTTTTTAAAAAAATATTAATTTTCATGACTAATGTTCGATTATTAAGCATGTAACCTATCCAAACATAATCACATGACTGCCGTCTCAAACCATTATTTTTACATACCAATATTTTTTAATTTTATCTTTTCACGCGTCACTATTAGATTTTAAGTTTTATATTTGCACACACCACTATTTCATTTGCTCCTTCTACCTCTGCTTGTACCAAATCATTCACTTCGTCATCATCAAAGCTTGTCTCACCCCAATGTTCCCTTTAATTTTTTTTTATGCACATGTACTTGTTCATGATTAGTTCTATTAAATGAAGTTGATTTATAAATTTTTTTTAAAAATGTCAATAGAAATTATGCTTTATATTTTTTAGGAGGACTTACTTAGAACAAATATTAACACATATACATATATATATATATATATATATATATATATATTATTAGATATTATAAATATTTAAATTTATAGAAATGATATTAATGAATTATAAATTTTTTTCATAAATTTTATAATTATATATATATATATATATATATATATATATATATATATATATATATAAATCAAACTTTTTAATTTACTTTGATATTAATATATATATATATATGTCTATGTCTTATAATTTTTTTAAATTTAGTATATTTTTTCATCTATGTTTATATACATGTCCGTGTCAGTAGTTCATAACCTACATGTTAGTGTTAATTTTGTTAGCTAGGTGGGGAAGAGGCAAAAAGTGATGGTAGAGTTGGCTGAGACAAGTAGTCAAAATTAAAGAAGCTGGATAGTTTGAAAATCACAATTTAATTGTAGTTGGTAAAATGATGAGGAGTATGTAGACCTGGGTTCCCCAAGCACCCACCCACCTTTGATGTGCCCGTTTGTCAAAGATTCGCGTTCGACGCATGGATTGGGCACCATGAATGTGACCTTCGACAAATTGTGTTTCAGCTTTATCTTTTTATTATTATTGACACAAAAACAAAAGGTGATGTGGGTATTCTTGTGTATGATTAATTTTCTATGATTAGTACACTAATGCAATTATCATATGTCCTTTTTCGAAAGAAAAAACCTGTAGTTTGACATGAAAATTATGTATGCCTCAGCAGTCGTCATATATCCTACAATTTTGTGGGCTTGAAAAACACAGGTTCGTTTTGATTCGCTTGGGAGAAAGTTCATTTCGCGGCAGTTGTGGAAATGACTTTCAAGAATTAATGTTGTTTTCTCATTCAATTATCTCACCGGGCTTAGATAGGGCTTATCTTCGATACATTTTAATAATTAATAATTAATAATGCTGTGTTTAAATGCTTTCATACGAAAAATATCACTATGATGGATAATTGTTGTTTTAGTAAATTAATGCCCATTTTTATTCCCAGAGATATAAGTGATTATTTTGATTCTGTAAAGAAAATTGATATTATTTTAACCCCTCAAATGTAGAAAGTGACATCAATTTAGTTATACAAAAAATTGAAATGACTTTAGTCCTTCAATCATGCAAATTGAGTTTCCTTTAATTTAATCATTTAATCATAAAAAATGATATCAATATAATCCCTCAATCTTGTAGTCCATGCATAGAATGATGACTTTGATATCACTTTTCATGATTGAGGATGATTTTGACATCATTTTTTTATTATTGAGAACCAAAGTGATAATACTTATATTTTTAGCAGACTAAAATGAGAGTTTTTTTTTTTAATGTTTAGCTAAAACTTTTTCTCCCTAATATAAAATATTCATTTAATTAAATTATATGCTTAAGTTAGGCTTGACAATCCTACTGACGCCCGCAAATAGTCAATCTACCCTACCTCACATGAGGCATGTTTTTAACCTGTTGTGTTATGGCTAGGCTGGCAATGAGCTGAGCCAGTTCATGGCTCGGTTTATTAACAACTTAATGAACTGAAAATCTTGGCTTGTTTGTTAAAAGAGTCGAGTTTAGGATTTTAGATGTTCGACTTATTAGTTAGTGAATTGACTCAAAATATATATATATATATATATATATATATATTATATATATATATATATTTTTTTCATGTTTTAAGAACAATAATATATTGTAATAATAATACTTTAATTTGATATATTCTAACAATTGATTTTATTTTTATCTAATTATATTATTTTATAACTACGTATTTTAAAAAATGTTTATTTTATTGCAAACTTAAACCTATTTCATGGATCTAGAAAGTTCGATTAATACAAAATTTGATATTGGCTCATTGAGTTCGAACAACTTGTAAGTTTAATGTGAACTAAGCCTGAACCAAGCCTAGCTTAGCTCAGCTTAGTTCATTGCTAGTCCTAATTACTAGGTGGGGTGGAATAGTGCTACAGGGAGGAACAAGTGTGGGTTTTGGGTCAGTTTGCCCTACCCCACCTTGTACTCCTAATCAAATATGCATCATGCCTAACTTATCTAATAATGAAGTCAATTTTTATTCATACATTAAGTAAATATCATTTTGCAAACATAATTGGTCTTCATTGATTTAATAATTGTCATGTACATTTCTTTTAGTTAATATGTGATGATGAATTTAAGACTGTGATCGATAATTGTATAAATTTTATATTTAAAATATTTATATGTGTAGAGTGGGGTTGGTAGGGTGCGAGTCTTAATATTTTCTTGCAGGGCAAGTTCAGGTTTTCATCCTTCACACCTACAAGGTAGGTAAGAGTGGGTTGAGTATTATTTTGAGGGGTATGAGGCAGGGTCGGGTTGGGCAAAAGCTTATCCCTACCTGCCCCTTTACCAAGCCTACCTTAATTAAACTAGTAGCAATTTTACCATTTATATTTGGTAGTTGATTCTATATGTGAGTATCCATTTTCCCTACTTCTCAACGACTCGGCACTATGTAACCATAAGATAAGTATCTTACACCTATATATAATAATAAAATTTATATGTCAATGAAGGTCATTTCAACTAATAAGATCAAACACTGTCAATAAAAAAAGTTATGGGTTCAGTTTGTGTTGGTGGACCTTCATTTGAAGCTTATCTATAATTATCACTATAAGCTCTCATTGAGGCGTGTGGTATGTCCTAACATTATAATGGGGCAAACTTCCCTCTCATAAATTTTCATTTATAAAGAAAAAGAAAAAAATAATAGAAGTTTATATAATAAATTATTCAATTTTTTAAAAGCATGTTGGCTCAACTAATTGAAGAGATCTAGATAAGACCTTGCACTCTTGATAGGTTTCAAATTATTTATTCATTTAATGCTTTGATTTGGTGTATTTTAGGAAACTATTTAGAGTAATTAATGCCTTTTATTATATATTTTGATAAAATATCTCTTTTCATGAATTAATAATGTTCTCCATTGTTTTAGGTCTTAAATGGCATATTTGAATAAGTCATGGAAGATTTGAGCTTAGGGAAGTTTAAGTGTGAGTAATTCATGATTGTTATTCTTGTTTAACTTGAAACAAATTTGCTTTTCTAAAAGTATCATTTATAGATTAGTTGGTTGAATTTGTGAATCTTAGAAAATGTTTATTATATGTATTAAAGTGATTTCTGAAATATCTCACCTGTCCTAGAACAACTCTTTTATACCTACTGAGGCAAAATCCCAGTGATTAGTGTGCATTTTATGATAAGTGATTTAGGCAATCTTTGTTAAATCTTTAGCCTTACTAACTATCCACTTACTTAAATTTATTCCTAGTAACCCTTTCAAACCATCAACATAAACTTGACCTATTTTTCTTTGATTTAACCCACATATTCCCTACTTTTTTTTGCCTAAATACTAGACTTACCTTACGTGAGAAGGAGTTATGTGAGAAAGTGAAAGACTCATAATCAATACCAAGGGGAGACAAAGTGAAGGAAATGCTATATATTTGAAAAAAAGAGAGAGAAAGAAATCCACTTGAGTATGTAAAGAAATAAGTATTGGGATAGAAGTAAACAAAAGAGCAAAAAATATAGAAGAATGACCTAGTCATTGATTTGTGATGAACCTTCAAAAATTCATATTTTTTACAGTTCAAATTTTGGGTTTTCATCCTCTTTTAATCTCTTGAATTGAGTTTGTTCTCAAGTTTTATTATATTTTTATTATTTTAAATTATGTTCTTATTACATGTTTTATGTGTTTTTGATAGACAAATACACATGGAAGAAGACTAGACAATTGAACAAGGAAGAAAAGCAGAAATTGGCATTTTGGTGCTCTAGCGCCTGAGCGCTCCAGTGCCTGAGCACTCAGAACCTTGCGCCTAGGCGTTGGATGCATAACAACACATGTTATTAATTTTTATACATAGAAAAGTTATGCCATTGAGCAGCACTATTGCACAGAATTTCAACAGCCATCAAGGAGCAAAGTGGAGGCACAAACCCTAGCTTGGTGTGGGTGCAATTAGATTTGAAGATTAAGAATTTTCTTCAACCTTTCCATCAACCTTCTATTGAGTTTGTCGAATTCTTCTCTTTGTTTTCTACTTTCATCATGTGTAACTAGACCTCTTTCGTTAGGGTGATGATGGATTTTGATACTTGGATGATGTAAATTATTTTATGGGTTTAATCTATGTTATCATTTCATGATTTACGTGTTTATCTTCTTTCTCAATGCTTTCCTAAACCTGATCAATTTGACAATGATTTTTGGGTTATGTATGATTTGAGAAAATTGTGAACAAACCTAGATCATGTGATAAACACCACAATTTCTACAGTCGCTAGGAATAAACATTGTTGGTTATGTGGTCTTGCTTTTAATTCTCTCGTTTATGATAATGCCATCTCTATTTGGCATTTTAATTCTAAATAATGTGAAGAGAAATAATATATCAAGGGATTGAATATTGATTAATTTTGAGAATTGACCATGAATCATTGAAATAGAACTTGATTAAACCAATATTTGAAATTGCATCAAAAGAGTTCAAGTGAAGTCTGAACTCTAACACTTCATTCTCATTGTTTTTCACCCTTAATTTGATTCTTGATATTTTTAATTATTTTTCTAATTATTGTTTTCTTTTATTTTTATTTTTACCAACTTTCTTTTTCAATAGCTTAAATAGTGTCAATTTGGCGAATTTAGTAATTGTCAACATAATCCTCATGAGAATGATACTATTACTCATCTTTTATTACTTTTGCGATTTGGTGCACTTACCAATATCACAACAAGTTTTTGATGTTGTTGTTAGTGATTATTGTTTATCAATATTAAATAATAGTTAAAAAGACACCAATTTAGGCACTTATTTTTCTTGTGAAATTTTAATTTTCTTTATTTAATTTGTTTTTCAATTTGGTTCTTTTCATTCACTTTTACTATCCTTGTTTATTTTATTTTATTTTATTTTATTTCATTTTATTTTTAGTTGTTTATTTTTATTTTTAATTACTTTTCTTTACTTTACTCTAGTTTGCTTGCTTGTTTGTTTATGCGAGGTACTGTGAACTTAGAGGAATTAATTTTTGATCCAAAGATATCGAGCACAAAAAGAGTAAATAGGAAAGCAGTCAAAGAGAGAAAAAGATTTGAAGGAGAAAATATAGCAAAAAATACTATTGAACAAAGAAGACGCACATTGTCTGACTATGCAACTCCATATGCTGAAAAGGTTGCCATCAGTATTGTGTGACTTACTATTCAAGCAAATAATTTTGAGATTGAACCAGCTCTTCTACAGCTGGTGCAACAGAATCAGTTTGGGGGAAGTCAGACAGAAGATCCCAACTTGCACATTTTTAATTTCTTGCAAGTTTGTGACACTATCAAATATAATGGAGCTAGTGATGATGCCATGTGGTTAAGACTTTTCCATTCTCTTTGAGGGATAAAGTTAAAGTTAGCTACAAGCCCAACCATAAGGAAGCATCACAACTTGGGATGATCTAGTTAGTAAGTTCTTTACTCAGTTTTTTTCTCCATCGGTGTTCATAAAGATAAGGAGTGAGATTGTGTGCTTTACTCAAAATCAAGAAGAATCTCTCTATGAAGCATGGGAAATATATAAGGAGCTACTAAGAAAATGTCCTTATCATGCTTTCAAAGATTGGTAGCAGATGCTGATCTTTTATAATAGTTTTAATCATTCCACAAGACTTGTGGTTGATGCATTTGCAGGTGGGTCTCTTAATACTAAAACTCCTGAAGAGGCTTAAGAGTTATTTGAGATAATGGTTACTATTGAATATCATATGTCTAGTGGAAGAGCAGTAATTAAATAGTGAGTTATGGAGCTTGGAACTATTGATGTAATTCTTTCACAGAATATTAGTCTTTCGCAACAAATCTCCAACCTTACAAAGCATCTTGGTAATATGCAGGTAAATGCAATTAATCATCAAGCTCTAATTTACGATTTCTATGGAGGTAATCATACTAATGGTGGATGTGAGGCTAGCAATTCAGGTGTCATTTTTCAAAAGCAGGTTAATTACATTGGTAATCCCTCAAGACCCCAAGGTACTCCATTTTTAAATACATACAATCTAAGGTGAAGGAATCATCCAAACTTTTCATGAACCAATCAGAATATGCTAAGACCGCCACCACCTCTATATCAACAACCATCTTCACAACCTCAACAAGAAAAGCCATCCAATCTTGAAAGTATTATTGAGAAACTTGCTCTTATTAGCACCAGTAATTTTATGGAGGAAACAAGGGCAAATTTTCAGAATCAAGGAGTAGTTATTCAAAGTCTAGAGAATCAAGTGGGTCAGATAGCAAAACAGCTCTCCGAGAGACCTCTAAGCACCTTACCGAGTGATACAGTAGTTAATTCAAAGGAGCAATGTATGACAATGTCATTGAGGAGTGGAAAAGTTATTAGCCCTCATCTAAAGAAGATAATGCCAAGTAAGGAATTTATCTTCTAAGACAAGTCCAAGAGAAAGATGACAATAAAGAAGAAGAGATTGAGAATGACAAACTGAAAGAGGAACAACTGAGAGTACGAAGAAAGAAGAAGGATTCAGATTTGGACAAACCTTTTGACCATTCATTATACGCTAGGCTTCCATTCCTTCAGAGGCAGAAGAAGGAGAATCAAGAGAAGCAAGAGAGGCAGTTCTCAGAGTTCCTTGATATTTTCAAGTAATTGCAAATAAACATCCATTTTGCTGAAGCACTCGAGCAGATGCCTTCTTATGCTAAATTCATGAGGGATTTGTTATCCAAGAAGAGAAAGTTGAAGGAGGATGAGATAGTCATGCTTATTGAGGAATGTAGTGTCATAATTCGGTGGAAGCTACCACCAAAGTTAAAAGATCCATGAAGTTTTAGCATTTCATGCACCATCAGCGAACTAACCATTGAGAAGGCTCTATATGACTTAGGAACTAGCATCAATCTAATGCCATTGTCAATTCTTTGCAAGCTTGGGATTGAAAAAGTGAAGCTAACTATGATGTCTCTTCAATTAGCTGATCGGGCAATCAAACGTCCATATGGCATAGTTGAAGATGTGCTAGTAAACATCCAAAAAGGAATAAAAAAATAAATATATTCTTCTCTTGCACACCGTTTGTTGAGTGCATATCTTGTATTATTTTATTATTCAAGCTTTAATTATTTTTGTGCATGAAGTATTTAACGAGCTTAAAAAAAACGTCCACCCAATGTGTTGTAAAGAAATAAGTTTGGGGGTAGAGGTTAAAACAAAAAGAAAAATAAAGAATAAAAGAAAAGAAAAATTAAAAGAGCAAAAAAAGAAATAAAATGTTAATTTTTATGCTTCGTTTTGCACTTGTTCAACATTTTGTGGTTTGGATTTTGAAATATGCATGATCATGTATTTCAAATTTTGTTTTATTTATCTTACCCATTCTTTCTTAACCCTTACCCTTGGCCTTACATTACAAGCTTTGTAATGTCCATTTTGATTCTTAGGTATGTGTTGTTTACATTAGTGGAGATAGAGATAAAAAATAACCTTTTGGATGTACGTTTGAAGTGCATTTTCAATTTTATAAACCTATCCGAACTTGTACTTTATTAGTTGAATTGGTTTTACATTCATGTCTATGGGAAGTCATTTTTGCATTAGAGTTGCATGTTAGAGACAATATCAAAATTGGATTGTACATGTATGACACTTTGAAATTAGCGCTTCTAAATATATATATATATATATATATATATATATATATATATATATATATATATATATATATATATATATATATATATATATATGATATTCACTACCCGATATTTCCATGTTTGAGTTGCAAGTTTTGAGTCTTTTTAGTTGTTTATTTTTCTGTTTTTCTTTTTGCTTGAGGACAAGCAAAATCTTAAGTTTGTGGAAGTGATGAATCTTCAAAAATTCATATTTTTACGGTTCAAATTTTGGATTTTCATCCTCTTTTAATCTTTTTGATTGAGTTTTGCTCTCAAGTTCTAGTAAGTTTTTATAATTTTAAATTATGTTCTTATTACGTGTTTTATGTGTTTTTGATAGGAAAATACACATGAAAGAAGACTAGATGTTTGAATAAGGAAGAAAAGCTGAAGCTAGAATTTTGGTGCTCTAGTGCCTGAGTGCCTAGAATCCAGCACCTGACCACCCAAAATCTAACGCTTGAGCGCTCCAGCGCTCGAGCACCCAGAACCCAGAACCCATCGCCTAGGCGCTGGAAACATAACAGCATATGTTATTAATTTTTACAAATAGAAAAGTTACGTCATTGAGCAACACTTTTGCACAGAATTTTACCAACTATCAAGGAGTAAAGTGGAGGCACAAACCCTAGCTTGGTGTGAGCGCAATTAGGCTTGAAGATTAATAATTTTATTCAACCTTTCCATCAACCTTCTATTGAGTTTATCGAATTATTCTCTTTTTTTTCTTCTTTCATCATGTGTAACTAAAACTCTTTCGTTAGGGTGATGATAGATCTTAATACTTGGATGATATAAATTATTTTATGGGTTTAATCTATATTTTTATTTCATGATTTACGTATTTATCTTTTTTCTTAATGTTTTCCTAAATCTGATCAGTTTGGGAATGATTTTTGGGTTATGTATGATTTGGAAAAATTGTACATGAACCTAGAACATGTGATAAACACCACAATTTCTACAATCGCTAGGAAAAGACATTGTGGGCTGTGTGGTCTTGCTTTTAATTTCTTCGTTTATGATAATGCATTCTCTAATTAGGGTTAGAATAAGGGATTAGTTAATTCTAAATAATGTGAAGATGATTAATATACTAAGGGATTAGATATTAATTAATTTTAGAAATTAACCATGAATTATTAAAATAGAACTTGATTAAACTAATATTTGAAATTACATCAAAAGAGTTTAAGTGAAGTCTGAACCCTAATACTTTAATCTCATCATTTTTCACCCTTGATATGATTCTTGATATTCTTAATTATTTTTCTAATTATTATTTTCTTTTATTTTTATTTTTACCAACTCTTTTTTTTAATAGCTTAAATAGTATCAATTTGGCGAATTTAGTGATTGTTAATATAATCCTCGTGAAAATGATACTCTTACTCATCTTTTATTACTTTTGCGATTTGGTGCACTTGCCAATATCATAACAATTTGAATTTATGATGTATGGGTTAGATGCATGGCTAGAAGCTCGAGTTTAAGTAATGTCATCGTCCAAAAATATAAAATATGCTTGCTAGTGTGAAAGTAAAGTTTCCCCATCATTATACATGCATTCTTTATGTGTTTTGATATTTCTTGTTGTGATTTCTCTCACCTTTGTGAGTTCCTATCCCTTCTTTATTTATTAGCCATAACCCTTTTTCACATTACAACCTTAAGAAAGATCTTTTCATCTCTTAGATGTATGCACTACATTAGTGGAGAGAAATCACAATTTCTACAATCGCTAGGAATAGACATTGTGGGCTGTGTGGTCTTGCTTTTAATTTCTTCGTTTATGATAATGCCTTCTCTAATTAGGATTAGAATAAGGGATTAGTTAATTCTAAATAATGTGAAGATGATAAATATACCAAGGGATTAGATATTAATTAATTTTAGAAATTAACCATGACTTATTAAAATAGAACTTGATTAAACTAATATTTGAAATTGCATCAAAAGAGTTTAAGTGAAGTCTGAATCCTAATACTTTAATCTCATCATTTTTCACCCTTGATATGATTCTTGATATTCTTAATTATTTTTCTAATTATTGTTTTCTTTTATTTTTATTTTTATCAACTCTCTTTTTTAATAGCTTAAATAGTGTCAGTTTGGCGAATTTAGTAATTGTCAATATAACCCTCGTGAAAATGATACTCTTATTCATCTTTTATTACTTTTGTGATTTGGTGCACTTGCCAATATCATAACAATTTGAATTTATGATGTATGGGTTAGATGCATGGCTAGAAGCTCGAGTCTAAGTAATGTCATCGTCCAAAAAAATAAAATATGCTTGCTAGTGTGAAAGTAAAGTTTCCCCATCATGATGCATGCATTCTGTATGTGTTTTGATATTTCTTGTTGTGATTTCTCTCACCTTTGTGAGTTCCTATCCCTTCTTTATTTATTAGCCATAACCCTTTTTCACATTACAACCTTAAGAAAGATCTTTTCATCTCTTAGATGTATGCACTACATTAGTGGAGATAGGGATAATGGTTTTAACAATGAGATTTGATAGTTCATTGAATTCATAGAGGTATTAGGAGTTGCTTGATGTACATAAACTAAGATAGGGTTAATAGGTTCATAGGATTATTTTATGATGATATGATTAGTTTAAGAGTTTTGTTTCTTGTTAAACTTGAATATATCAATCTATTAGCTCTAAAGCCCCTACTATGGTCTTTATGTTTTATGTTTGGATGATTAACTATTGTACTTATATTGTATTCATATTCTTTTAATACTCTAATGAGTGAACTTAAGCTTGTAGTATATTGCTAAGTTAAGCAGCATAGATTCATTGGTTTCAAGTATAAAGGACAAGAAAGTCCAACAAGTACTAATTCTTCTTACGATCAAAAGAGTCATTTTGTCCAAGGATAGAAAGATCAAGTACCACTCAGAAGTATCTTCAACAATCAGAAAGGTTGAATAGCTTTCTCAGATAACTCAAAATGAATTGCCTCTAAATATCTTTTGTCAAGAGATAAAGTCAAAATAGAGAAGAATAAGCTAAGAAGCATGAAGATCATAAGTATCGTGCCTAGAATCTTCTGAGGAGGACTCTTCTCTCTATCACTGAATGAAGACAAAAATCCTGACCTAAAAGTTGCTGTTGCCTCACACTATAGGATAAGAAAATGACTAGTTCTACTGTTTATCAGAGAATGTTAGAAGCAAGTACAAAGAACTAGCTTTTCAAAAACTATAAATAACTAAAGACTAGAAGCAAGAAAGAGAGAAGCAATATTACATTGATCAATATTCTAAACCCTTGTGAATTACAAACAACCCTTCTGAACTATACAAAACACATGTACTTTTTTTATGTTGTACTTATCTAAGTGTGTTGCTATAATTTCTCTATACTTAGCTCCATACATTCACTACTTGAGTGTTGAAAGAAACCCAAAAAACTTAATCTCATTATTGTACCTTTGATTCGAAAGTGATCAAAGTGAGTGTCTAGCTTGGAGAAGCTAGTGTGGATCAAAGACTACTTGTAATCTAGCTTAGAGAAGCTAGGTTGAAAGAAAGAGTACTCATGGTAATAAAAGATCTCAATGGTTTGTTAGGCATTGGATATAGGCATATGGTTTTGTCGAACTAGTATAAACCTTCTGTGTTAAGCTTCTCTGATCTTTCACTTTACTTACTGTTCTTATTATTTTTTTGCTTAACACTCTTATAAGTTTATGAAAAATCTTTCTTAAGTTAAAAGAGAAGTTTCTAAGTTTGGTCTTATCTGTTAATCTAAGCAATCCTTCTTAACTTATACTTTTTGCTCCAAACATTTCTAATAACCAAGTTGAGAAACTTAAGATATTTTTGAACTTGTAAAGAAAGTTAAGAAAGTTGTAAGCACAATTCAGTCCCCTTTCTTGTTAGAGATTAGTCTCTCAATAGACCCCTTCCTTTCAATGGAGAAGATTAACACAATTGGAAGGAAATAATGAAACTCTTTATTGAATCTACAAATCTTGATCATTGGGAAATCATTGAAAATGACCCATTCACACCAATGACTCATTTTGATGATGGAAGAACTCCTAACAAACCAAGAGAACATTAGATTGATGATGAGAAGATTAAAGTTCAATTGAACTCAAAAGCATAATTTTATCTCTCTTGTGCATTTAGCAAAAGTGAATATGACAATATTATATCTTGTAATACTACTAAAGAGATATTGGACAATCTTAAAGTCATGCATGAAAGAATAAGGTAAGTGAAAGAAACAAAAATAAGTATGATAGTTCATTAATATGAACTGTTCAGAATAATGGAACATAAAACTTTTGATTATATGTTCATAAAGTTCACTAATATCATCAACTAACTCAAAACACTTGGAAGAATTTGTAAAAATCAAGAAATTGTCAGAACGATCCTACGATGCATACCTAAAGTATGAAAACCCAAAGTCCTAGCTAATCAAGAAGCCAAATACCTGAGTATTCTCAATTTTGATGAGATTTTGGGCTCTCTTAAAACTTATGAGCAAGAACTAGTTGATATTGATGAAAACATCCCTAGAAAGGGAAAGTCCATTACTTTGAAATCTAGTCAAAAGGGTGCCAAACACTCTTCTCAAAGCACTACTCTCAAAGCATTAGAAGATTCTGATGAGGACAATGAAGATGAAGACAGTGACTTAGAAGATGAGGAGCTATCTATATTGTCAAGAAAGATTGATAGGATATGGAAAAGAATAATAGAGAACAGGAAAAGCTTTTTTTTTCTAGAAAAGACATTTAGAAAGTTGAATTTAGCACTCTCAACAAAAATCAAATCATTTGTTACAAATGCAAGAAGTTTGGACAAATTAAAACTAAAAGTCCTCAACTAAGAAAGCTATCCAAGAAGTTCAAAAAGGAGAAAAGCATGATCGCCACATAGGTAGACTTGGATGAAGACTCTTTCGAAAGTGAAGATGATGATGCTAAAGTAGCAAACATGTGTATGATGGCAAACACCAACAATGATAAGGAATAGGTATCTGATACTGAATCTCTTATATCATATGATGAACTGTAAAATGCTTTTGACGATTTGTTGTGTGATAGAAAACTGCTTTCATCAAAATATACCCCTCTCAAGAAAAGTTATGTGAAATTATCAAAGGATTTTAACCTTTTGAAGCTTGAGAAAGACAAATTAATACATAAGAATGATGAACCTTAAAAAGAGAATGGTCATCCTAAGACTTGTGTAGAACTCAGAATGGTCAACTCTTTTAATGACTCTTCTCATGTATCATTTGCCAAGGTTGTGGTCCTGAAAATGAAAGTTAAAGAACTTTCTAATGACCTTGTAAAGTTTGTCAATGGTAAGAAAAACCTTGACATCTTACTTGAAAGTTAGAAATGTGCTTTCGATAAATTAGGTTTGGGTCATAATAGGTTCAAGTCTGAGTAGTTATATCAAAACTTCTTTGTTAAAGCCTCTAAAAAACCAATATTTGTATATTCTTAGTATAATAAATATGGTCATGAATCTATTACATGCTTTCATAAGAAAGTTAAAAACCATGTTAGGAGAAAGAAGAAGACTAACCTCAAAAGACTCAAGATGATCTAGGTACCTAAACTGTAAATACCTATTTTTGCATAAATGCCTTAAGATAGATTAGAAGAGATAGAAATAATATTTAGACAGTGGTTGTTCAAGCCACATGACAATAAATTTGATCTATGTTTTTGTCACTTAAATCAAAGGATGGAGGATAAGTGACCTTTGCAGACAACTTAAAAGCAAAAGCGACTAGTGAAGGTAAGTTAGGTAAGAAATCCTCACCTACCATATATGATATGCTATTAGTTGGTGGTTTAAAATATAACATTTTAAGCATTAGTCAATTCTATGACAAAGGCTATAAAGTTTTGTTTGAACCTTCTCAATGCATAGTGAAGGATTCCTAATCTGATAAAACCCTTCTTACTACTAAGAGACATTATAATGTCTATTCTATGAATATAAATGACCTTACAAGTCAAAATGTAAAATGTTTCACATCTATACATGATGAAAAGTGGTTATGGCATAAAAGGCTTGGTCATGCTAATATGAAAACCATTTCAAAAGTTGTAAAAAAAAACATGGTCAAGGGATTATGATAACTCTAAGAAATAGAGTTATTTTGTCCTATTTGGTTGTTAATTACCTTGTCAAGTCTTGTTTTTTTTGTTATTGTGCTTGTTTTCAGCTCAAATTTCATGTTTTATCTTTAATCCCTTCCTAGTATAGCTTAATTATAACTAATAATTCTTGGTTGAATTTATGATTTTTAACTTACTTGTTCTTTATGTGATTTGGTTGTATTCATTTTTCCAAACATGAAAGGAGCACGGGAGAAACGAAGGAAGGAATATAGGAGCTCAAATTGAAGATGGAAGCAAAGAATTCACGTGCATCTTGGTGAGACTAGGTGCAAGGTCTAGTGCACCTAGGCACAAGATTTGTAGGGCAAAACAACATTGTGAATCAGTGAGCAGTGCGCCTAGGTGCAAGGATTGGTATGCCTAGGCATGGCTATGTCTGCATAACGGTCTGAATGTACTTATGATTTTCATGCCTAGATGTGTAACTGTGTTGCACCTAAGCAAAATGTGCGTGATAGGCCAATAACGTTTGGCCTTTTTCTTCCCCTTTTTATGAGAAAATTTTCAATTATGTTTTTCAGGCTTTTAAAAAACTAGAGAGAGATTCATTGGATGCTTGAAGATCAAGGGTATTAGAGAAGATCCATTCATCAAGAACTCATCATCTTGTTCTTGTCTTCCTTCCATTTTCTTGATCCTTGTGTACTAGCATAGATCCTTTGGACCCCCTTATAGATCTTGGAAATATGTGAATTCTCTTATGTTTATATTAATGAAATAGTGTTTTTCTTACTCAATTCTAATATTGTTACTCATAATTGCCCAGCTATCAATTGAGTAGATTAAGGGATTTCTTTTAAGCTAGACGCTATGATAGAGAAATTGGACCTTAGTTTTGAGTAATGCTTGTGCAGTTACATTTTATTGGCTTGGATGTGTTGATTAGCCAATGGGGTAGAAATATACCCATTGGCCTTGCATAGTAAATGTTTGAAACTAATTCTTAAAAGGGTTGAATTCACACTTATTCACATGGACACATAATGTCTTAGGTGATGGATACACGATCAAATGACCTAAACATAGGCTTTTAACTAAAATTATGAATTCGGATGACAAAATCAACTCATTATTAATTTATTGTGGAATTAATTATATCCAAGTGAAAGAGTGGGTGAAGGACCCTTTAGGCCCTTAATCCTTGTATATCTCTCAAATTTTATTTTGACTGTTCTTCCTTAATTTCAATTATTTGTTACTTGTTATTTTCTTAATTGCTCTCTTGAATTATGTTACTTGATCTTGAACTTGGTAATTAATTGATCGTTAGCATGCTCCCATACAATATTTGAGGACAACGCTCCTTATTCTTACTTTATTACTTGAGCGACGTATATACTTATGCTAAGTTTGTTGACATTAGATTACCTAAGATCAGATTTGAAAAAGATATGTTTTGTGAAGCATGTCAAAGAAGAAAGTAGACCACAGCTTCCATATGAATTGTGGAAAGGGAAAAAACCCAACATTTCTTCTTTTTATACCTTTGGATAAGCATGCTTTATCTTGAACAACAAGGATCAACTTGGTAAGTTTGATTTTAAAGTTAATAAAAGTATATTTCTTGGTTACTCATCTTCTAAACCTTATAGAGTTTATAATACTAGAACCTTTGTAATTAAAGAATCCATGCATGTTACTTTTAATGAAACCAACAATGCTTCTAAGATGAATAAGGTTAGTAATCTGGAGGAAGAATTTGATAACATCACTTTGAAAGACATATCAAAGCTACCAATTGATATAATGGCCCCAAAGAAGGAAGATCATGATGCCTCTAATGATCCTCCTCATGGGTTTGATCCTTTTGATGGTTTATCTTGTGATCTTTCTGATGGCCTCTTTGATATACCAATTAATGGAAGTGCTCGCAGACGTACTCAACCACTAAATGAATGGAGACATCACTCTTCTCACTCAAGGGATCTGATTATTGGAGAAGCCTCTCAAGGTGTAAGAACCAGATCTACACTAAAGAACAATGTAAACATAATACTCACCTATCAAATAAATCCTAAGGAGATTGATGAAGCTTTACAAGATGAAACCTGGACATTTGCTATGCAAGATGAGCTGAATCAGTTTGAAAGAAACAAAGTGTTGGAATTGGTGCTTGAATTTAAGAACTATATAATTGTTCGAACCAGATGGGTGTTCAAAAACAAACTTGATGAATTTGGTAATGTTGTGAGAAGCAAGGCAAGGTTAGTTGCACAAGGTTATAATCAACTAGAAGGTATTGACTTCGATTAAACCTTTGGACCTATAGCTAGATTAGAAGCTATTAGAATGTTGCTTACATGTTTTAAAGTCTTTGTTTTATATCAGATGGATGGCAAAAGTACATTTCTAAATGATTTCATTTCATATGAAGTTTATGTAAAGAAACCCATTGGCTTTGAAAATGAAAAATTCCTAAACCATATTTTCAAGCTCTCCAAAACTTTATATGGTTTAAAGCAAGCTTCAAGAGCTTGGTGTGATAAGTTGAGCTCTTTCCTTTTAGAATAGAGAAAAAACTTATATAAATATATACAAAAATCCATATGAAATATTTCTTGTTGTTTCAAATATATGTGGATGATATTGTATTTGGATCAACTAATGAGCTTCTATGTAAGCAATCTTTTAACTTTTATGTAGGGAGACTTTCAATTATGTATGATGTGTGAGTTAAAATTCCTTCTGAGATTGCAAGTGAAGTAGTAAAAAGGTGGTATATCAATAAAAATATACAAGAAATCTTCTGAAAATATTCAAAAATGGACATTACAAAGCTAATGAGCACCCTAATGTATGCTTCTCAAGTCTTGGACAGTGATGAGAAAGGTAAACCAATAAGTGAGAAGCTATACAGAGGTATGGTTGGATCTCTTCTATATCTCATTGCTACTAGACCTGATATTCAATACAATGTATATATGAGTGTTAGATTTCAAGCAAATCCTAAATAACCTATCTCAAAGCTATAAAGAGAGTCTTTAGATATTTGCTTGGAACTCCTAGCTTAGGATTATGATATAAGACAGGTTCAAGTTTTGATGTAGTAGGTTATTGTGATGCTAGCTTTACTAGAGATCAAGTTGAAAGAATGAGTACAAGTGGTTGTTATAGTTTTCTTGGCAAAGCAATAATCACATGGTCCAACAAGAAGCAAAATTCAATTGCATTATTCACTCCTAAAGCAAAATATATATCTAAATCAAGTTGTTACACAATTACTTAGAATCAAATATCAATCGGAAGATTACTCTCTTCGGTACTCCAAAATTCCAATCTTCTGTGATAATACTCATGCTATAAATCTTGCTAAAATCCTATACAATATTATAGACCAATGCATATAGATATTAAACATCATTTTGATATTACCCTCAGGCTCACTCAATTTGAACTAGTTTCAATCTATAATATCTTTCTACTTTGTGGTTCGCCAAACTCATCTAACCTTTTTCATCTTCCATCTCCTATAAATCCTAAATAATGGGAAAGAAAATTACTACCATGAAGAATGTTATGAGAACTATTCCATAATAAGAAACTGCATCTTCTGAACCTAACATCCTTGATCCTCAACCTTCTAAACCTCCTGATGCACCATCTAAACTTACCAAAAGAAGGAGAAGCCTACTATATCTTTCATATGTTAAACCACAGAAGCGTGTGTGAATAGAAATAATTGTGATCGAGGAGGAAGATGAATCTAAAATCCCTTTCTTTGTTGACAAATCAACCTTGCTGAGATTCCAAACTTAATTTTAGTCAAGGAAGGTTGTCTATAGGAGATGAGTTTCTCTATCATAAATTACTAAACATGGGATGAATGTTCTACTAGATATCATTTTTAAACATTGGAGAAAATTCTTTAGAATCTCTGAAGTGGTCTACCTCAAGATGGTTTGAGCCTTCAATGCTGCTATAGAAATTTCATGGAAAACTTTGACTATTAGAAGCAAGATGAAAGTATTAACAATTATAGTTAATTTGGAGACTTTAGAGAAGGTGACCAAATTCAAATCAAAAGGAGAATTGATGTATGTAAAGACGCATGGTGGTGCCACAGTGGCATCAAGTTTAGAAATGTGGAAGAGATTTATGATGATCCAGAAGACAAGCTGATCACTGATAATCATATATTTTATACATTAATTAACCCTTATTTTTAGTCATTTACATACTCTATGTACTTAATTGATTGAGCTTGGTTATGTTTTGTAAGTTTAGACTCAAATTGGACTTAATTAATTTTTTTAGCATAATTTACGTCTTACACTGTTTCTATATTTTGGCCATATCTTGAGTTCTAAATGTCTAATAATTATGTATTTTCCCTTGTAGGAAAGATAAGAGAGAGCTCTACAACTTTCATAAGAGCTCTAGGTCAAAATTAGACATTTAGTGGAGCTATTTGGTCTTGTAAGTCAGAACACAAGTTTTGTGATTGGAACCTGAATAGTGTGTAGCAATCAGAGCATAAATTGGGCTGTAAGAATTGAATTGGGCTAAAATCTTGGAATCTACAAGTTAAGACCCATGCCTACAATTTTCATGAAGAATATAAGACCCATTTTAGATTTCCTAGAGGTTATATTGGGCTTGCAATTCATAACAGATGAGTAGTAGTTGGTCTTAAGCAGTGTACAGTAATCAGACCATATCTCGAGTTGTAGAAATGATTTTAGGCTGAAATGAACGAAATTTGAAAGCTAAGACAAAAGTCTACAACTTTTATGAAGATCATTTTTCAATTCTCTAACGCATTCAATGAGTTCAGCATTGAATAATTTCAGAAACAAAGAATCTCAATAATTTTTCACTCATCAAAAGTCATTTGTCATTTTTCACTCATCCACCCACTCATCCACTCACTCATTAATCAGTCCCCTTGTCATTTTGTATCCTTAATCCTCTCTAAAAGGAACCATTAGCTGATCATTTAGGAATCTTCATGTTAGTTATCAAGATCATGCTATTGTGTTGTTTGTTTATTTTGTTTTAGTTTTCTTTTATTCTAAATTGAAGTTATCTTCTTCTTCTTCTTCTCTTTCTTTCTTCTTGTATATGAGTAACAAATTTTATTTTACTTGGGTGAAAGGGTAAAGCCTTTGGTAATAACTTAAGGTTAGATTAATTTCTTTCTCATGCTTAAATAATATATTATCAAGTGGTCATTATACGTGTTGTATTCTATTTTCAATCAATTTAGAAACCCTCCTTGTAAAGTGGAGATCTTGATTCATTGTAGATAAGAGGTTGGCACAATGAATGCTTGAGCCTATTTATAAGTAGTGGTGTTAATAAATAATTAAAGGAACCATAATATAATTACGTATATAATCTTAAATGAACTTTGAATGTTGTATTTTTCGATTGGAACCTCCATTATGCGTGGACTCTAATTGAGTAATAAAAAAATTAATCTTGTCTTTAATTTAATTACCAAGATTGGATCTCCTAACCCAAATGAATCTTTTTTATTTGTGACAAAATTTTATCACTTTTATTATTGTGACAAAACATTTATCTTACGTCAAAGAATTTTTTCTTCATCAATTCCCTGTGGATCGACCTCGAACTCTCGAGAATTTATTACTTGAAACAACCTACACTTGGGCTTTCAACTTTGAATCCGCATCAAGTTTTTGGCGCCGTTGTCGGGGAACTTGATTTGAAGAATAAATTTATTGTGTGTGTATATATATATATATATATATATATATATTTATATATATATATATATATATATATATATTTCTACTCTTTTAATTTTTTTTTGTTTTGTATTTAGTGACTTATTAACTCTTTTCTACTCTCCTTTCTCCCTCTATAATCTGCAATCATTAATGAAATAATCTTTCTTCTTCTCTTTTCTCTCTCGTCGGAACAAAAAATTGGCTTGCCGATTCTCTGGTTTTCATAATTTAAATTTACTTTCTACACTTTATTTTCTGTATTTTATTTTCTAACTTTCTAACTTACTAACCTTTTAATTTTCTTGTTTACTAACTTACTAACTATCTAACTCTCTTTCTAACTTTCTAATTTTCTAACTTTTTCATTTACCTGCTTCTAACTTTTTAATTTACCTGCTTCTAACATTTTAATTTACTTGCTTCTAACATTTTAATTTACTTGTTTCTAACTTTTTAATTTATCAGCTTACTAACTTTTTAATTTATCAATTTATTAACTTATTTGGTGGTTGGTTTATACCACATCCTTGTTAATGTTTAATGACAGGTTTATACCACCTACTTGTACATTTTCTTTTCTATTTTAAGTTACTTGTTTATGCTTAATTGGTATCGTGATTCAAATTTTGGTCGTTTGGTTAAAGTTAATCCTAGTACTTTACATATTAATTTGTCTGAATCACAATCACACATATTAAACACAATGGCTGAAAATGAAAGTGTGCATGATGGACATGAAAATCAACTGTTGCGAACTATGCATAAGTATTTGCAACTATCTCAAAATTCTAGTCCATTATGTTTTATCTTTCCACTCAATGCTAACAATTTTAGATTTAAACTGGGTATGATATCTTTACTTCCTAATTTCTATGGTTTAGAATCTGAAAGCCCATATTTACATCTAAAAGAATTTGAGGAAGTATGTACCGCTTTTAATGACTAAACTTGCACTGAAGAGATTGTTAAACTTAAATTGTTTCCTTTTTCTTTAAAAGATAAAGCAAAAACTTGGTTAAACACTTTGAAACTAAGATTAATTGGCACATAGCAAGAAATGCAAGGTGAGTTTTTAAAGAAATTTTTTCCAACACATAAAACTAATGCTTTGAAAAGAGAAATCCAAATTTTTTTCCAAAGTTTAATTGAAAATATTTTCAAAGTTGGGAACGTTTTAAAGATTTGTTGAATTCTTTCCCACATTATGGTTTTAAAAAATGGCTCACTATAAGCTTCTTTTATGAAGGGTTAACACCTGAAACCAAACAATTTGTGGAAACAATGTGCAATGGTGAGTTTCTTGATAAAGAACCTGAAGAAGCTTTACACTATTTAGACCATTTAGCTGAAAATTCTCAATCTTGGCATGGTACTAATCCTTCTGAAAATTCAATTAGATATAACCTTGCAAATGCTTGTAAAGGAAAATATCATCTTAGTCAAGAAGAAGATCTAAATGCTAGGTTTGCTAGTTTGGCTAGAAAGGTTAAAGCCATGGAATCAAGAAAAGTAAAAGAAATCAAATCTGTGCAAAATGAAGAAATTTGTAGCATTTGTGATGAATTAGGACACTCAACAAATGAATGTCCAAAAATTTCTATTTTTAAAGAAGTTGTGCATGAGCAAGTAAATGCAATGAATAATTTTAAAAAGTCATTCACTTCTTCTTTTTCAGATACATACAATCCAAGATGGAGAAATCACCCAAACTTTAGTTGGAGGACTAATAATCAAGCACAATTCATGCAACCACCACCACCTCAGGCATAGCAGGACTCTCAAAATTCTCAAGGATATGCACTTTATGTCCCACCATATAGGAAAAATCTTGAAGTAACATTGTATGCATTTATGGAAAAGCAAGAGGCCATTAATAATCAAAACACTCAAGCCATGATTGACATAACAGACACTCTTGCTAAACTTTCTTCTGCACTCACCATTCAAGAGAAAGGAAAGTTTCCCTCTCAACCTCAACCGAATACCAAGGGTCAGTACAACCTAAATGAGGGTAGTTCAAAAAGCTAACAAATAGATTAAGTCAAGTCAGTGATAACTCTTAGGAGTGGAAAGGTTATTGAAAAACAAATTCCTGAACCTTGTGAGAAAGATGATGAATCAAGTCCCAAAGATGAGGAAGAAGTTGATAAGTCACCTGGCCAAAAGGATACCAAACCCTCGCCTTCACCCCCATATCCTCAAGCATTAAACAATTCAAGTAAAGTGAACCATAATAGTGACATTTTTGAAATTTTTAAACAAATGAATGTCAATATTCCTCTGTTAGATGGTATCAAACAGATTTCTTGTTATGCCAAATTTTTGAAAAACTTGTGCTCTGTTAAAAGGAAATATAATGTGAAAAAGAATGCCTTTTTGACTGAATAAGTAAGCTCTATTCTTCAGAACAATAATGCGTTGAAATATAAAGACCCTGGTTGTCCTATAGTTTCATGCATTATTGGAGAACATAAAATTGAACGAGCTTTACTTGATCTTGGTGCTAGTGTTAATTTGCTTTCATATTTAGTTTATCAGCAACTCAACCTGGGTGAGTTAAAACCAACTTCTGTAACTTTTCTACTTGCCGATAGATCAATTAAAATTCCAAAAGGAATAGTAGAAGATGTGTTGGTACAAGTTGATAAATTCATATATCCTATGAATTTTATTGTCTTAGAAACTGAACCTATGAAAAATAGTAGCAAGTCAATTCTTGTTATTTTAGGTCACCCATTTTTAGCAACATCTAATGCTTTGATAAATTGCAGAAATGGAGTGGTGAAGCTAACATTTGGAAATATGACAATGGAGCTTAATGTTTTTAACATGTGTAAGCAACCACTGGAAGTCTATGATAAAAAAGAAGAAATTGAAGGGATTGAGACCATTATAGATGATCATCTTCAAACCAGGAGTTCTTCTGACTCATTAGAAATTTGTTTAATTAATTCATTTGATTCAGCTACACAATTAGATGATGAGATTTCTGAAATATGCTCTATGCTTGACTGTACACAGGTAATGGAATACAAGAAAGCTGAGATTCGAAGAGCTAAAACCCATAAATGATGATACCCATGAACAAGTACCCACACTAGAACTAAAGCCATTACCTGCTGGGTTGAAGTACACATTTTTGGGAGAAGAACAAAGCTTTTCAGTGGTAATTTCTTCATCCTTGACCAAAGAACAAGAAGGTATGTTGATAGAAGTACTTAAAAGGCATAAACGTGCAATTGGATGAACATTAAAGGACATAAAAGGTATTAATCTATTAATTTGTACACATAGAATATATTTAGAGGATAATGCTAAAATATTTCAGCAACCTCAAAGAAGATTAAATCCACACATGAAAGAGGTAGTTAGAGCTGAAGTTCTTAAATTACTTGTTGTTGGAATTATCTATCCTATCTCTGATAGCCAGTGGGTAAGCCCTACACAAGTTGTGTCTAAGAAATTTGGAATAACAGTGGTTGAAAATGAAAAAGGTGAATTAATACCTACCCGAGTCTCATCCAGTTGGCGTATGTGTATTGATTTTAGAAAATTGAATGCAGCCACTAAAAAAGATCATTTCCCCTTGCCATTTCTTGATCAGATTCTGGAAAGAGTAGCAGGACATCCCTACTATTGTTTTCTTGATAGTTATTCAGGGTATAATCGAATACCAATTACATTAGAGGATCGAGAAAATATCACTTTTACTTGTCTCTTTGGCACTTTTACATATGGAAGAATGCCTTTTGGTCTTTGTAATGCTCCAGTAACTTTTCAAAGATGTATGTTAAGTATTTTCAGTGACATGATTGAGCATTATTTAGAGGTTTTCTTGGATGACCTGATAGTTTTTGAAAATTCTTTTGAAAATTGTCTTGATAATTTGGAAAGAGTTCTTAAAAAATGTGAAGAAAAAGGATTTATGTTAAACTGGGAAAAATGTCATTACATGGTTACCTCAGGAATAGTGTTAGGTCATGTGATATCTTCCAAGAGAATTGAAGTTGATAAGGCTAAAGTTGAATTAATTGCTCATTTGCCTTCCCCAAAAATAGTTAGAGAAGTTCATTCCTTTTTAGGACATGCAAGATTTTACAGAAGATTCATTAAGGACTTTATTACCATATCTAGATCATTATGTAATCTTCTGAGAAAAGATCCACCATTTGATTGGACCCAAGATTGTAAAAAATCTTTTGAAAAATTAATCGGTCTTTTGACATCTGCTCCTATCATGCAATCCCCTGACTGGTCTTTACCTTTTGAATTGATGTGTGATGCTAGTGATTTTGCTATTAGTGCTATTTTAGGATAGAGAAAGGAAGGTAAGCCTTATGTAACTTATTACACAAGTTGAACTTTGAATAGTGCACAAATGAATTACACCACTACTAAAAAAGAACTACTTGCTGTAATTTTTGCATTGGACAAATTTTGAGCTTATTTAATTAGTTATTCTACTGTTGCTTTCATCAATCATATTGTTGTTAGATATTTAATGTCTAAACAGGATGCCAAACCTATCATAATTAATGACAAGAAAGGAGCCAAAAATGTTGTTGCAGATCATTTGTCCATACTTACAATAGGCTCATCTTTTGATAATACACATATCAATGATTCTTTTCCCGATGAATTTTTATTTTTTATCAATTTCGTGCCTTGGTTTGCTAACATTGTCAATTTTCTTGTAACAAGTAAGATGCCGCCTCAATGGACGCACCAAGGTAGAAATGTTTTTTTGATTGAGGTGAAAAATTTCTATTAGGATGACCCATATTTGTTCAAATATTATCCTGATCAAATCTTTCAGAGATGTGTACTCGACAATGAGGTAGGTAGTGTCATTAAATTTTGTCATTCAGAAGCATATGGAGGTCATTTTTCTTCAAAGAAAATAACTGCAAAAATCTTACACTGTGGATTTTATTGGGCCACTTTATTTAAGGACTGTTATATTTTCTGCAAAAGTTGTGAAAGTTATCAGAAATTGGGTTCCATTTCTAAAAGAGACATAATGCCTTTGAACCCTATCATTATCATTCAAATTTTTAATTATTAGGGAATTAATTTCATGGGTTTATTTTCATCATCATTTGGATTTGTATATATTTTGGTTGCAATTAATTATGTCTCAAAATGGATTGAGACGATTCTATGTCGACACAATGATCACAAAACTATTCTTAAATTTTTAAAATAAAATTTTTAAGTCGATTTGGAATCCCTCAAGCTATCATCAGTGATGGGAGAAAATATTTTTGAAATAAACTATTTGAATCATTAATGAAGAAATATGGCATTACCTACAAAATTGCTACCCCTTATCATCCTCATACAAGTGGACAAGTAGAATTAGCAAATAAGGAGATTAAACAAATTTTGAAAAAAAATGGTTAACCTAAATCGTAAAGATTGGTCTTTAAGATTAAACGATGCACTTTGGGCTTACCGTATTGCTTTCAAAACATCTTTAGGCATTTCACCCTATTAGTTAGTTTACGGAAAACCTTGTCACTTGCCTATAGAATTGGAGCATAAAGTATTTTGGGCCATTAAAGCTTTCAATTTAAATTTTGATGATGCTTCCAAGTTATGCAAATTGTAATTAAATGAACTTGAGGAATTGAGAAATGATGCATATGAAAACTCAAAGATTTATAAAGCTAGAACAAAAAAGCTTTTCATGACAAATCAATTTTGAGAAAATCTTTTGAAATTGGTCAAAAAGTTCTGTTTTATAATTCTCATCTTCACCTATTCCCTGAAAAATTGAGATCTAGGTGGACTGGCCCTTTCATTGTCAAACATGTGTATCTTCATGGGGCCATAAACATTGAGAACCCTAAGAATGGTAATGTATTTAAGGTCAGTGGACAAAGACTCAAACCATTTCTAGAACATCAAGTTATTGAGGTAGAATTCATCTCCCTTTCTAATCCATGTTATGAGTAGAATTTATTTTAATTTTTTTATTTCTTTTTGTAGTTCTTTGTGTTTCCAGTTAAGTGGCGGATAACAGTACTCTGTGACTTTCAAGTTGATTTGTTTTTCAATTTCTCATAATAATTAATTCATTCTCCTTTTAAAATGGATGTCATTCTCTCGAATTTAAGAAATCATTTTCCTTCTCTCCCTCAAGATGCTCTAACAAAAATCTACAAAACTAGGTGTGAAAGACTGAGACTATTAATGTACATGGGCATCCTAGAAGATATACGCTGGATAATCGAAACAAAGGTTCGTTTAACCGGTGAATCTTCAGATTCATTTGTCCCATACATGCCAGACCTCAGTAAAAGTTCTTATTCTAAAAGGAGAAGAGTAAAAAGTATGCAAGTTTGTTACAAGTGTGCGCGATGGAATTGTAACACGTGATGTCGTTCTTTGGGGATGGTTTTCGTAAATAGAGAAGATAAAATATTTTTCATTAAGAATGGACTGAGTAAGGAGTCATTAGATAATATCTTATTGACTCTTGCGACGCATTCTTGTGGATATGTGCAGCGTGAACTTCTTAGTTTGTGAAATCTCTTCAAGGACGAGCAAGAGCGTTACAGTCTTGGGAATCTAACTCAAAAAGACCCTATTTGCCAATTTATAAGAAAATTGGATGGGAAGCTTATCCTCGACTCATAGAGGGCGTTTAAGCCGTTACTAGACATAAAATCAGAGGAAGATGTGAGCCACAATCACAATAACATGTATATATTATCTTGTACATCTTCAAAAAAGAAAAGAAAAAAAAAGAAAAAAAGGGCAAAACTTTGGTTGTACTTAGTCTTTAATTAGATTAGGAGCCTCGGGTAGATGCCCGTCCTGTCATTGACTCGGGTAGACCTTTGTACACTGGTCCGTAAATAAGGTTCGTGTACCATGCTCTGTAGAGAGCCGCGTAAGCATTCTCAGGTTTTAACTATAGGCTCTGCTTGCTGATGGATAGATAGAAGCGTCCCGTATTTGCATTCTCGTGTGACAATGCCTCTGAGCTCAATTCCTAGTATTGATTTATTGGGTTCCTGAGCGTAGCTCTACTGGCTGTAGTCACTGGTCGTCGTATTCAAATTTTCTCTCTTTAACTAGAGGGAATATGCATAGGCTGGGATATCCCACAAGCGGGAGGAGTGCCTTAAGTCTAAAATTCCTTAAAGGAATTCAATGTCTCTTTCAAGGGGCAGTAAGATTGTGAAGGCTACTGCACTCATGACGTGCAGTATAAAGATACGCCATGAAAACTATGCATAAATATGTGCCATCATTTGTTATTATAATTTTATCTTTGTATGATTTTGTTTTATTTTGGTTTTGGACAGACGATCCTTTGGGCAGGGTCCTTCAGGGGTTTCTAAACTACTTTACCTTGATGGTTTTCTTGAAGTCAAAAATAAAAAAATTCAAAATTAAAAAAAATTAGAAAAATAAAAGAAAAGGTTCCTTAATTTTAAACTTTTCTGACAACAGCCAACCTACCCATACAGGAGCTATTATTACTTTTTCTATTCTCTTCCTTATTTAAACATTCCATTTTTCTTCACTTTCCTGCAACTCATAATCATTCAAAGGGAGTGTTAGTGTAGAAATGGAGGGAGCTTCTTCTTCTGTTCGTAGATTTACCAGTATCTGTGTATTTTGTGGGACAAGTTATGAGAATGGTTTAGAGTTTGTAAATACAGCAAGCACTATTAGTAGAACACTTGCTGTGAGAAACATTCGTGTAGTGTATGGGGGAGGTAACATTGGGTTAATGAGGGCTGTATCACTTTCTGCACATATAAGAGGTGGTTAAGTTTTAGGTATCATTCCTGAACCTTTAACTCGAAGGAACATCATTGGAAAGACAATTGAGCTGAAAATTCAAGTATCATCTATGTATGGACGAATGAGGACAATGCTTGAAAATTATGATGCATTCATTGCCTTACCGGGTGGTTTTTGTACTTTGGAAGAAGTTTTTCAAATTATCTCTTGGGCCCAACTAAACATCCACCATAAACCCATAAGTTTGTTGAATGTTAATAATTTCTTTGATAATTTGTTATCTTTTGTTGACCATGCTGTGGGACAGAACTTTATCACACATTCAGCAAGATAACTCCTTATATTTGCTTCAACTGTTGATGAATTAATTGATAAATTATAAACTTTTGTTTATGAACCTGAACTAGTAATAACTTAGATAGATTAGTCAAAAGGCAGTAGCAAGGGAGGTAGCAAGGAACAAGAGTGTGATCTGGAACTTCATCTATAACTTTTCTTTATCTTTGGTTTTATTTATCATACTTTGTTTCTGTTTTAATTTATGTAAAATTTTTCTTGTCAGTAATTGCAACAACATGTATTATCTTCTATCCTTTACCTATCTATGTTTTGACATTAAGGACAATGAGGTGATCTGGTTAGGGGGAAGGATAGTTGTGTGAAAAAAAAACCCAAAAAAAAAATTAGGAAGTGTGTTTATTAATATGTTTGTTGTGTTTATATGTTTGTTAGCAATTTATTAACAACAAAAGTAATTAAGGATGACAGAGTAAGGAGTAAATTATTTACTCTTGAGATGCATCAAAATTAGTGACAGAGTAAGGAGTAATGAGGTAGATAACTAGTTTGTGTGGAAGTAGCAACTCAAATTTAGGGAAATTTGCATAATTGAGTAAATTATCTTCTTTCTTAAAAATCACACGCTTGGTTATGGTGTTGAATTGGTGGACTGAGAATGATAGAATTATGCCTTGTGAGATTTTGAGCCTATTGATAAATGGATTGAACATTTGTACCATTCTCTTCTTTCTTGTGTGAATTTTACTCATGGAATTGTTACTCTAGAACTTGCTTTGATTATTTTTGAGACTACATTTTTGCATGCATACATAAACATGATTAAGACATTTTTCTTGAAATAGCTACTTTAACCAAATAGCTAAGAATGATTGGCGGATAAATAGGCAGCCTTGCTCAGTAGCATATTGTCTCAATATGATATCAAGCACTCTTATGACTTCTTAGAAATTCTTTGATTCCTAATATGATATCAAGCACTCTTATGACTTCTTAGAAATTCTCTTATTCCTGCCAGTGTAAGGCATTGGAAATGACCTATTTCCCATTTCTTAACCCCTCTGAGCTTATTTAACTATTCTTTGTTTCGAACTTATTATGTGCCTTAAATGAAAAATCATGTTCTTACCCGGCCTTAGATGAACTCACTATTCTTTGTCATTGGATGAGTTCTTGAACAAGTGTGAGGGTGTGTGTGCAGAATGGTTGGTAAAAAAATGTTTAATTAAAAAAATGTATATATTATGTTCATCTTCAAAATAAAAAATATAAAAAAATAAAAAAATAGAAAAATGTAAATAAGGGCTAACAAGGCAATAAAGGAAAGAAAAAAAATATGTAAAGAGAATTTGTATTAGGTGGAGTTGTGATGAACTTTCATGCTTGTTAATTGAACTCAACTCTCATGCTCTTTTATTTTCTTTGGTATTTAACTTGTCATATCCATATTACCTCATCTTGTACCTTGACCCCATTACAACCTTGAATAAAGTCCTCATGATTTGTGTGTGCATATGTTCTGAGTAGTGGAGAAGTAGAAGATAAGCAATGTTATGGTAGTGCAATTTTTATGTGTTGAATTGAGTGAAATACTTGCCTTTTAAACACTTGAGGGATTGAGAGTGAATTTTGTAAGGATCTATCATTCTTGACTCATGCTTTTCAATTGAAATTTTCTTACTTGTTGGTTTGAGATGTGAAGAAATGTTACCTCATAAATATTTTGATCCCTTGAATGATTGGTTGCTCTTCATTCTTAAATATTATTAGAAATTGAGTCTTTTAGAATTTCTAACTTTTGAGTTTGTGTTGTTTGTCCTTGTCTCCTAGTTTTGGTCATATGTGTTTTGGTCAAGAGTGCAAAAAGCTATATGCGGGAGAATTTGATAATCACATATTTTATACATTAATAAACCCTCATTTTTAGTCATTTACACTCTCCATGTACTTAATTGATTGAGTTTGGTTATGTTTTGTAAGTTTGAACTCAAATTGGACTTAATTGATTTTTTCAGCATGATTTACGTCTTACACTATTTCTGTATTTTGGCTATATCTTGAGTTCTAGATGTCTAATAATTATGTATTTTCCTTTGTAAAAAGATAAGAGAGAGCTCTATAATTTTCATGAAGAGCTCTAGGTCAAAATTAGACATCTAGTGGAGCTATGTGGTCTTAGAAGTCAGAACACAGGTTTTGTGATTAGAACTTGAATAGTGTGTAGTAATCAGAGCATAACTTGGGCTATAAGAACTGAATTAGCTAAAAGTTTGGCATCTGAAAGTTAAGACCCATATCTATAACTTTCATAAAGAACACAAGACCCGTTTTGGATTGCTTAGAGGTCATATTGGGCTTGCAAATCAAACCAGAGGAGTTGTAGCTGGGCCTAAGCAATGTGCAGTAATCAGATCATATCTTAAGTTGTAGGAGTGCATTTGGGTTGAAACTAAAGGCATTTAAAAGCTATGATAAAAGTCTACAACTTTTATGAAGACCGTTTTTCAATTCTCTGACGCATTTAATGAGTTCAGCACTGAATGATTTCAGAGATAAAGAATCTCAATAATTTTTCACTCATCAAAGGTCACTTGGCATTTTTCACTCATCCACTCACTCATTAATCAGACCCCTTGTCATTTTGTATCCCTAATCCTCTATAAAAGGAACCATTGGCTAATCATTTAGGAATCTTGGTGTTAGTTATCAAAATCATGCTATTATGTTATTTGTTTATCTTGTTGTAGTTTTCTTTTATTCTAAATTGAAGTTATGTTCTTCTTCTTCTTCTTCTTCTCTCTTTCTTTCTTCTTGTCTATGAGTAATTAATTTTCATTTTACTTAGGTGAAAGGGTGAAGCTTTTGGTAATAAATTAAGCTTAGATTAATTTCTTTTTTTTGCTTAAATAATATACTATCAAGTGGTTATTATACGTGTTGTATTCTGTTTTCAATCAATTTAGAAACCCTCCTTATAAAGTGGATATCTTGATTCATTATAAATAAAAGGTTGGCACAATGAATGCTTGAGCCCATTTATAAGTGGTGGTGTTAATAAATAATTAAAAGAATCATAATATAATTACATATATAATCTAAACTGAACTTTGAATGTTGTATTTTTCGATTGGAACCTCCATTATGCGTGGATTCTAATTGAGTTATAAAAAAATTAATCTTGTCCTTAATTTACTTACCAAGAGTGGATCTCCTAACCCAAGTAAATATTTTTTATTTGTGACTAAGTTTTATCACTTTTATTATTGTGACAAAATATTTACCTTACACCGAAGAATTGTTTCTTCATCAATTTCCCGTGGATCGACCTCGGTCTCCTGAGAATTTATTACTTGAAACAACCTACACTTGGGTTTGTAACTTTTAATCCACATCAATCACTACTGTGAAGTTGAACAATACTTCAAGGTTCCTATATTTGCTGATTCAACACACGATACTTCTAAGAGATGGAAACTTTGAAGTAGTTTCTGAAGTGGATATAATAAGGCTTTACTATCTAAGGAAGATGAAGATTCTAAATCTACCCTTCTTAATTCTCAACTACATGGTTGCTGCAATTCAACAACCAAAGAAGACATCCATCTTATCATATGGGATGCTTCTGACTAGAATTCTCAGTCACTACATCCTTAGTCTCAAAGGTGAATACTCTGATGAACTTGGACCAGAGATCACCTTAAAGAATATGAAGTTGATGAACTTATAGTTGACACAAAAGGAGGTTGCTAACCTTTCTGATGAGTGGAGAAACAAAAGGAAACATGAAGCTGCTCTAAAGCCCTTAATTGTCCTTGCTGATGAAGCTTAGGAGGATATGGATTATGAAGAAAAAGAAGAGAAGGACAACGAAGAAAAAGTTAAAGAGGAAGAAGAAGAAAAGAAAGAAGAAGTTGAAAAAGAAAAAAGGGAAGAAAATGAAGAAAAAGAATAACTAAAAGAAGAAAAAGATAGAGTTGAGAAAGAAAAGAAACGAAAAAATAATTGAAGAAGAAAAAGAGCAAAGAAGAAGAAGAGGATTCGAATGTAGATTTTCCCATTGAATTTGCCAAGACTGATGTTATGTGGCACTTCAAGTGATGAAGGAGAAAGAAAAAGAAAAAAGAGTAAGTGATTCTTACTGCTATACATATCCTTTTGCCTCCAAGGCTCAAAAACATTATTTTGATGAGCAAAGTGTGGAAGCCACTACAGTTGCGTTGTAAAGGCCATCACTGACACATGTGGAAAGCCCACTACAAACAAACATAACCCTATTATTAATATCATATATGAATAAGTGAAAGCTGTTGATCTAATTGCTAAAACAGATGAGATAGAGAAGAGTCTAAAAGCCAACTAAGGAAACACTACACAAAAGAAATGTTATGATGCTAAGTTGATGATCAAAAGCATGAAGAGCCATCTAATTAGAAGCATGAAGAGCTAGTTGATCAAAAATATGTTGAAGCTTCTGAACCTTTTTCCTTTGCTGCCAAAGGCATCTCTTTTGAACACGATTTTATTACTCCACTAGCTATTGGAGCAACCAAATTTGATAAAACTGAAACTAAAAGAACATGTCTAGATCTTGAAGGTTTAACTCATCATATAGAGAAGCCTCACACCAAGGATATCCATTTGAGTTTAGTAAAGAAGTCTTATGACCATCAAGTTTCAGATTCTAGTGTTGAAGATGTTCAATTCCTTCAGAAGACTTATCACAATCTAGCTACTCCCTCTGTTGAAAATACATTTGAGCAACTTGCATTCAAAATCAATCCTCTACACTCTTCCTATTGGCAAGAGAAGAAGAAGCAATCTTTTGAGGAGAAATTGAACATTCTGAAAGAGAAAGTTAATGCTCTAAAGATTGTTGTTCAACCTAGATCTAGAAAATACATGCAACTTAGAGAATGTAGTGTGAAGTTTGAGAAATTCAAAGAATGATGGGTAAACAAGTTTGAAATTGAGATTATTCCAAAGATAGAGAAGTGGCCAAGACCATTCTGATTAGATCACCTTTATGATTTTTCAATGATGCTATTCTTTCACACCTCATTTTCAGTGATGACAAAATAGAGAGTAATAAGCATGTTCTTTTTTGGTTTATCTATATTTTATCTAATTTTTGTGCATGTTTTTAGGATGAGGATAGAAAAGTTATTATCTTTTGATGTTATCCTTTTTAGTTATTATCTTTTTGAATTAACGAACTAATGCACTGTTATAATCTCTTCTGATGATGTTTATGATATTATTTGAAATTAAACTATTTGAATTCTTATTCTGATAGCTAAAGCTGCTCCTTACTCTAATGAAATAGCAAAGTTAAAATTCTGCTACTCGTAGAATTATTTGCCTAAAGTTTAGGGTGAGCAATCTCTCTTTAGTCTTTTGAAATTTGTAACAAGATAGATGCTTCTTTTGTCTATAAGAAAAACAAATGTAAGTATGGTTTGTCATCATCAAAAAGGGATGAGAATGTAAGCTCCAAAGCCCCTACAATTTATGCTTTATGATTTGATGATTAACAAACATACTTATAATGTATTCATATATTCTCTTGATGCTCTAATGAGTGAACTTAATTTTGTAGTATGTTGCTGAGTTATAGAAGTATAGATCATTTTGTTTCAAGTATAAAGGATACGAATTTCCAACAAGTATTAATTCTTCTGAAGATCATAAGAGTCATTTTGTCCAAGTACAGAAATATCAAGTGCCATTAAAAGTATCCGCAGCAGTAAAAAAGGTTGACAACTTGCTTAGATAAATCACAAAGAACTTCCTCTAAAGATCTTTTGTCAAAAGATATTATTAGAATAGAGATAAACAAGCTGAGAAGCATGAAGATTAGAAGTATCAAGCTCAAAAACTTATGAGGAGGACTCTTCTCTCCATTACTAAAGGAAAACAAATATCCTGACCTAAAAGCTATTTCTGTTTGGCACTACAAGACAAGAAAATAGCTAGTTCCACTATTTCAAAGAACATTAGAAACAAATGCAAATAACTAGTTTTCATAAACTATAAATTGCTGAAGACCATAAGGAAGAAAGAGATAAACACTATATATTGATCAATCTTCTGAGCCCTTCTGAGTTACAAACAACCTTTCTGACCTATACAAAACACCTGTACATTTTTGTTGTGCTTATCTAAGTGTGTTGCTATAATTTCTTTATACTTAGTTGCATACACTCATTCCTTGAGAATTGAGAAAATCCCAAAAAAACTTAATCTCGTTATTGTACCCTTGATTCGAAAGTGATCAAAGTAAGTGTCTAGCTTGAAAAGACTTATGTTGATCAAAGACTATTGTAATATAGCTTGGAGAGGCTGGGGTGGAAGAAAGAATACTCATGGTAATACAAAATCTTAATGGTTTATTGGGGAGTAGAGTAGTCACGTGGGTTGGATGAATCAATATAAACTTTTTATGTTAAACTTCCCTGACCCTTCTCTTTACTTACTATTCTTATTGTTTTATTGCTTAACACTCTTTTGAGTTTATAAACAATCTTTCTTAAGTTAAAAGAGAAGTCTTTAAATTTAGTCTTAGCTATAGTTCTATCTACTGAAGTAATCCTTCTTAATTTAGAGTTTTTGTTCTTAACTTTTCTGATATCTAGGTTGAGAAGCTTGAGATACCTTTGAACTTGCAGAAAAAAGTTTATAAAATTGGATGCACAATTTAACCCCCTATCTTGTGTTGTTGCCACCTTATTGGTATAAAAATAACACCTTTGCGATTTAGGACACTTCGATGATTAGTCGAAAACTTACTTTGAAACTTTACACGATTCTACTAGAATCAAAGGTAAAAAAGGTCATTAAGATGACATTTTCAATTTAGACATTGCCAAAGTGGTGGTTTCGATTTGCAATCGAAAAATGATAGTTCAAGTCAAAATGATAAATTTTGAAACTAAAGTATTAGTTTCGATTTGATATCAGAGATGATATTTTGGATTTCATACTGTGAGTAGTGACTTCAAGTGGATCTTGGAAATTGAAAACTTCAATGATTATTAGAGTTGAAGTTATAGTAAAAACTCGAAGTTGGCGAAATAATAGTTTCGATGTGAAATTAGGAAAGGTCATTTTGATTTCATATCAAGTGTTGTAATTTCAATTCAGTATTGAAATAAAGATCCAAAGAGTAGCTACACTTAACATATTTTAAAGAAAGAAAATGAAAGATCTAGACCAAAAGGCAGCAAATGGTAGATCAAAACAACACAAGGATTGCTGAAAAAGATTGAGCAGTAACTTGTGGCATGAGGATCATTGACAAGGATTTGGTGGTTACTTGACAAAGATTACTCATCATTTAGCGATTATCTTTATTTTAGACACATGTCAAGATCTTGTAGAAAGGATAGTTACCTAAGATGATGGAAACATTTAGGGGTTAGAAATTCAATACTGATAAACACTTGTAACTCACACTCTCACATCCTTAACATCTGGAGCAAATAGTGCAAGCCTAGTCCAGTATGTTTCCATCCACTTTCATTATTGTACATTTTACAAATTCAATGCAATTTTAGACATCAGTTCGTTTACATTTAGTCATTTACTTTTCTACAAATTCTTTTCTACTCCTGATCAAGTGATTTTTTTCCAAAAGATCATTTGAGTTCTTTTAAATTGCTTTCATTTATTTGTTTTCATTACTTTTTCTACAAACTCTTGTTCCTGCACTTTACATATTTGCATGTTTACTTTTCATTGTCTTTACTTTGAATTGCTTTACTTTATGCTCTTTATTTTTAGTATTTTACATTACTTGTCACATTTACTTTAAATGTAGTTTCACTTCTATCATTTACATTTTTTTCATTTAACTTGCTTTATTTGTACTGATTTTCTTACTCTTCAAAACAAAACTTCTCTTATTTCTACTTATTTTCATTAAGTTGCATACTACACAACACTTTGATTTTGGATTTGCATAAATCTGTGTTTTATTCGTAATCATCTTTTACATTCCTTCAAAGATTAGTCTTAGAACAAGAGAATCCTAAGAGGAAGTGATTCCCTTCCCCGAATTGAGATTGAGAATTAACTTTGTCCATAGATAAAGGTTTACCATAACCTAATTAATACTAGTCAAAATATTTTGGTAAACAAATTGGCACGCCTAGTGGGACCTGTCAATAGATTAGTATCTTAAGGGATTCTATTTGTTTTGCACCTGAAAAGTGATAAAATACTGCCAAGAATGTCTGATAACAGATACTAAGTGCTCAAAACTCCCAATCAAGAAACAAATGGAGCCAATGGCAGTAGAGACACCATAGTCTCTGCAAATTTGCCACAAACCTCGAAGCTCGTGATTAGTGAAGTCACAGGAGTCCCTGTTTTGAACTTAAAAACTAGAACTCTTGGGGTAAATAGAACTGCACCCTTATATAGGTTGCCTTCTTGGTTCACTCCCCAAAATGTCACACAAAACATAGGAACAGCCTAAGCCACATACACAAGTCCAATACCTAATGTTTCACTAAGAAACCAAGTGGTAAATGGTAGTGGCCAAGTTATAGGAACTAGTACAAATCGAACTGATAGGCCAAATGTGGGAATACCATTATTCCTTAACTTGCCCAAGGATCTATGTTCAATTCCTTCAAGGAATATGAATACAACCTTAAATAACATCAGGCAACAGATTGATGAAAGCAACCATGAGATGGTCCACATGCTAACTCAACAGATGACTACTGTGATAACTCCACTCATAGAGTCTACCAGTAACACATACACTACATTGGCTAGGCAAATGAGTAGGATTAGATATGTCTTTGGAAACCCAAAAGAATCCATAGGCAATCAAATAGGAAATAATCAACCTAGTTAACAAGAAAATGCCCAATTGGTAAATCATCCCAATGTTAATAACACAGCTGAGGATAACCAGCCAAAAGAAAATCCACCTGACCCAAAATCAAAATTTCGAATAGTCAGTCGAAATAAAGATGCTGATAACCTCCTATAAAGGATTAGGCTAAGTAATCTTGGGGGGCAACAAAACGTTAATCAAGCTGTTGAACATGTGCTCAACAATTATGACTTTAATGTGGGATACGTAATTTGTCCCTATTTTATATCGGTCTTCCCTGAATTCATCCAATAGATAGAATTGCTTAGAGGATGTAAAGCACCTAAAATATCTAACAAATTTATTGGGGAAAGTGGAGAGTCCACGATAGAGCATATTGCTCAATATACCATTAAAGCAGGGGATGCAGCCTCGAATAAGTATTTAAAAATAAAGTAGTTCCCCAACTCTTTAACCAAGAATGCCTTTACTTGGTTCACAACTCTTCCACTAAATTTGATCCACTGTTGGAACCAGTTGGAAAGAAACTTCCATGATCAGTTCTTTAGAAAAGAGACTAAAGTAAGTCTTATGAGTCTATTTAATATCAGGAGAGGTAATGGAGAATGCATCAATGATTACCTAGCCAGATTTAGGCAAATGAAGGCTAGATGTTTCATGGTCATCCCTGAATCTAAAGTAGTTAAGATAGTAGTTGGTGGTTTAGATTATTCAATTCAAAAGAAACTAATAAACCAGTAACTCCTAGACATGTCTTAGTTTACAGATAAAGTGAGACAAATTGAGTAATTGAAACTTGAAAATGAAAGATTTAAGAAATACCTTAGAAAAGAAAAAGTTACTTATGTTGAAACTCTTGATGTTCAAGAAAAGTACTTTGCACAATCGAAAGATAATAAAGTAGTCTATGTCGAAGTCGATGAGGTTAATATAACAGAATTAAAGTCTGATCCTCCCTATATTTGCTATTCTTTAATGCCTAAGCGAACCAAGGATAACATGAAATCCTCTAATAGGCCAACCTATCCTTTTAATATATCGAAGGCTGATTTAATCTTCAATGTCTTCTTAAAAGATAAATAAATTAAACTTCCTGATGGACATAAAATCCCTTCACTTGAAGAGATAAAGGGTCGAAAATATTATAAATATCATAATAAATATGATCATTCGACTAACAATTGTATCCGTTTCAGGGATTTGATTCAAAAATCCATCTAGGAAGGAAGATTAAAATTTGAAAGCAAGAACAAGATGAAGGTTAACATTAACCCATTTGAGGTAAACGTAAGCTACATCGAGCCAGTTGGCTTCTCAGAAGTCAACATGGTTGAAATGAGGGAAACCACCCCTGTCCTCACTTCCAACTGCAGCCTCGAGGTATTTGAGGCCAATGAAGAGGAATTTTCCTAAAATCTAAGGAAACTATGGTCGAATTCCTCCTAAGGAAAGAGAAGGATGAGAGGGGAGTGGCTCTCTGTCCAAGGTGCAGTGTTGTTTCCAAAAATTTGGTTGACAAGTCCTTTCAAGTAGCCTTGAATCAGAAATAGAAGGCGAAGACCCCTGTAGGAGGCTCAATTAACATAAACTGTCAGCTCACAAACCACAATTCTGTGGTAGTGCAAGATCTTGAGAGGATCAGGAAGGGCAAGATAAGGGTGCCCCCTTCAAATGTGGCTCCCAACCTTTGGATAAGAAATAGTCCACAATCCCACAAGGTCTAGAATAGGCCACTCTAGTCAAGGTTCGACTATGGGATCACTAATCTCTTTAGTAGGAAGACGAATACCTGGTTTTGAGGTGAAGGATTGAACTTGAGCTAGGGTTTAAGCCTATATTTGTCAAAGTCCCAGTGGCACAAAGCCCAAAAGCTTCGACAATAACAGCTACAACAACAACAGGAATAGGTATTGGCCAAGCTGTAATTACAACAAAGGTCTTATGCCCAGGTGGTCCAAGGGCCACCTTTAAAGACAGAAAAACAAAAAACCTTTGAGTCCAATAGACAAGGATGTTAATATGGATTCATTCTAATCCGGAATTAAAAATGACCTGGACACTATTTTTAGTGTAAACATGATGTCCCTCCTCCCATATAATTTTTCAATTTCAGATAATCAAGAAATGGACTAGGAGGTGGATTTCGAGGATGACTTAGAGGAGGATACAGTCGGGGTGACAGAAAATTTTGTAATGTTTAACACTCTTTCCCTCGAGAAGAAAAACCATTTACGCCCATTATTTATAAAAAGGCTACTATAAATGGTAAATTGGTGGGTAAAGTGCGGATTGATGAGGGAGCTGCCATTGATTTGTTGCCTAAGAATTTATTAAAAAAGTTTGGCAAATCAAAGGCTGACTTATTACCACATAACATGGTGGTGACTGACTTCAATGGCAGATCCTCGACATCAGAGGGGGGCTATTGCTCTTGACATCAAGGTGGCCTCAGTCATGAGGTTAACTTTATTTATAGTAGTCCCCTCCAAGGCCAGCTATAATCTCTTAGTGAAGAGATAGTGGATACACGTTATAGGGGCAGTACCTTCGACCGTCCACCAATAGATGTTTCTCTGGAACTAGTTGGGAGAACTGAAAAAGGTGGAACCTGATGAAACATTTTGTCACGTCAACCAAAATCATGCAGACTTGTAGATTTACGTATCAAGAGTCAGACCTTTCTGCATCTGGGACTCATCAGCTTTGGAAAAGATAGGGGTCGAGATGATGGCCCCCACCCCAATAGGTTTTCCATAATACCAAAAGCTTATTCATTTTAGCTTAGAAATTGTAATAATTCCAGGGCCTATAGGTGTCTGTTTAACATTCCAGGGCTATATGGCTCGAATAGCAACCTATATGGCTGAAAATTGGTTGAACTGTGCAATTTCAAGTCAGGTGACTCGAATTTCAGCCTACATTGCTGAAAAATTTGGTGCCATCGAAGGTACCAACTTGGACTATATTTATGATAATTCCTCTTTAGGATTCGAATAAGTCCCTCTATCTTCTGAAATTAAAAGAATAGAGGTATAAGATCCATTGGAGGAATTTAATCTAGGAAATGATGTAATAAATAAACCTACTTTTATAAGTAGATTAATAAATGCTAGTTTCAAGTATAAGTTAGTCCATTTGCTCAAAGAATATAAAGACTATTTTGCATGAGTGTATGAACAAATGTCTGGGCATAGTCGAGATCTGGTAGAACACAGACTACTAATTCGAGCAAGACAGAGACCAATCAAGTATGCTCTAAGAATATTTGCCCCTGAAGTGGTCTTGAAAATCAAAGAAGAAATCAAAAGGTTACTAAAAGCTAGGTTCATTTGAACTACCAGGTATGTTAATTGGATTTCTAATGTTGTTCTTGTTATAAACAAGAATGGTAAGTTAAGAGTATTCATTGATTTTTGAGATTTAAATTTTGTAACTCCTAAAGATGAATATCTTCTGCCAATTACTGATATGTTAATTAACTCAACTTTAGGCCATGAAATCCTAAGTTTTATGGATGGCTATTATGGGTATAATCAAATTTATATTGTAGAAGAGGATGTGTCGAAGACTGCCTTTCGATGCCCTGGTGCGATTGTTACTTATGAATGGGTAGTCATGCCATTCAGATTGAAGAATGCTGGAGCCATATATCAAAGAGCCATGAATGCCATTTTTCATGGTATCATTGGTAAATTCATGGAACTATACATTGATGATGTGGTAGTCAAATCAAGATCAAAATTGGAGCATCTCTCGAATCTAAGGCAATCATTCGAAATAATGAGAAAAAATGGATTGAAAATGAATCATATTAAATGTGCTTTTGGTGTTTTTATAGGAAATTTTCTTAGGTTCCTAGTTTAGAAGAAAGGAGTAGATGTTGATCAGAACAAGGCTAAAGCTATACTTGAAGCATCATTTTCTTCGAATAAGAAGCAGCTCCAGTCTTTACTAGGAAAGATTAACTTCCTAAGAAGATTCATTTTGAATTTATCTAAAATGACCAAAGTCTTATCCTTACTCTTAAAGCTCAAGACTGAGCAAGAGTTTCGATGGGAAAAAGAGCATTAACATACATTTGACTGAATTTATCTAAAAAGACCAAAGTCTTATCCTCACTCTTAAAGCTCAAGGCTGAGCAAGAGTTTCGATGGGAGAAAGAACATTAACAGACATTTGACCAAATCAAGCATTGTTTGGCCAATCCTCTAGTAATGATGCCTCTAATGCCTGGATGCCCTTTGAAGTTATATATCTCAGCATAAGATTAAACCATTGGGTGCATGTTGGCCCAAGAAGATGAGAATAGAGTCGAAAAAGCCATTTATTATCTTAGTAGGATTTTGAAAGATGCTGAAACTAGATATAGTACAGTTGAGAAGCTATGTTTAGCTTTGTATTGCTCCTATACTAAGTTAAAGTACTATGTAAAGCCACATGATGTACTTGTCATTTTGAAGACAGATATAATAAAGTACATGTTATCCAAGCCTATCTTGCATGGTAGAGTAGGAAAATGGGCTCTTGCTTTAACTAAATTTTCTTTAAAATGTATACCATTAAAGGCTATAAAAGGTCAAGTGTTGGCAAATTTTTTGACTGACTACCCCTGTGTTGACATCGAAGAAACTAATATTAACTATGTGAGTTTAAAACCATGGAAGTTATATTTTGATGGATCAAAACATAGCATGGGTGTTGGTCTTGGAGTTTTGATTGTTTCACTAATTGGAACTTCATCTAAATTCTTGTTAGAATAATAAAGCTGAGTATGAAGCTTTGATTGCTGGTTTACAAATGTTAATTTCACTCAAGGCCATAAATATTAAAGTTTTGGGTGACTCCCAACTAGTCATTAAACAATTGACTCAAGAATATAATTGCATTAATCAGAACTTGTTCAGATACTTTGCTTCTGTAGCAAGGTTGTTATGTGAATTCGATGAAGTTATATTGCAACAAATTCCGAGAGAAGAAAATTATGAATCCAACGAGCTTGCTCAAATAGATTCAGGTTACAAGATTTCGAGTATAACTTTGTCAAAGTTAATTGAAATTAAAGAAAAATCATATCCTTTAGAGAATTTAGAAGTATGTTCAATCGAAGATATAGATGATTTTGATTGGAGAAAATTAATTGTTGAATATTTACAAAATCCAAGTTCATTAGTCAAAAGGAAATTAAAATATAGATCCTTACATTATGTTATAATGGGGGATTCACTTTACAAAAAGTCAGTAGATGAAAATTTATTGACATGTCTAAGTGAGAAAGAAGCATTCACAACCTTAGTAGAAGTACATGAAGTCATTTATGGTGCTCATCAGGATGGTGAAAAATGAAATGGGTACTGCTTAGGCAGAGGGTCTATTAGCCTACAATGTCTTAAGATTGTTGTTCACACACTAACCTGTGAAGAATGTCAAAAGCATGGAAATATTCAGCATGTTCTTACTAGTGATTTGCATTTGATTATAAAACCTTGACCATTTTGAGGATGGGCTCTTGATCTGATAGAACAAATTCATCCACCATCTTCTAAAGGGCACAAGTATATATTAGTTGTTATCGATTATTTTACAAAGTAGGTCAAGGCAATCCCTTTGAAGGATGTTACTTAACAAGATATTATAAATTTTATTGAAGCGAATATCATACGTAGATTTGGTATTCCTCAAACTCTAACTACTGATCAAGGTACCATGTTTAGTAATCTTTACATTACTGAATTTGTTATGTCAAGGAATATCAATTTACTTACTTCGACTCCTTATTAAGCTCAAGCTAATGGGCAAGTTGAGGCAACTAATAAAATCTTAATTAGTTTAATAAGAAACATGTTAGTCGAAAACCAAGAAGTTGGCATGAAAATTTGAACCAAGTTCTGTGGGCTTATCGAAATTCTCCTAAGGAGGCTATTGGCACTACGCCATATCATCTGGTTTATGGTCATGACACAATTTTGCTAATCGAAATTAATCTTCAATCAATTAGATTGCAATGTCAAGATGAAATCCCTACTCAGGATTATTGGGATTTAATGTTTGATGAATTAAATCACTTGGATGAAAAAAGGTTAACTACTCTTGAAAACTTGATTCGACAAAAAGAAAGAATTGTAATATTCTATGACCTTCTAGTCAAGAGAAAAGAGTTGAACATAGGTGATTTAGTTTGGAAGGTTATTTTACCTATGGAGAAAAAATTGAAGTTATTTAGAAAATGGTCCCCGAATTGGTAAGGGCCATATCGAATCGAAAGAATTTTTTAGGGTAATGCATATTCGATTATAAATACTAATTCTAGAGAAAGAATTACTTCAATAAATAGTAAGTACTTGAAATTATATAGACCAACAATTCATGAAGTTAAAATATCATATGAATATCATATTAATTTCGAGTCAACAAGCAATCAAAATTTAATTTGCCATTACAAAATAAATATTCGAAAGGAGTATTTATTGGAGCCACGAATATAAAGATTCCCAAGTGTCTACTATTCTCTTCTTCTCTGTTGAAGTCACTTCGACAGTCCATCGTTGGTAATCTTCTTTAAGTATTTGCTCCTAGTTTGCACAATCACTAGCAAGGGCTTGAAGTTCATTTTGTTGTTGTTTAAGTGATTGTAGTTCTTGTTCAAGCTCAGCAATTTGCTCTTCACTCAGATTGATTTTCTGTTAAGTAGTCGAAAGGACAACAGTGAGCTTCAAGCATTTCTTCTTGGCCTTGGCAACATTCATCATTAATTGGCTCTTTTTCTTGAGCAATTGCTGATTATTTGTGATGGTTTGTTCAAGACTAGGAAGCTTGATTAGTAAATCCTCTACTAGGCCTATTAGCTCTTGAACAACTAGCTAGACATTCAAGTTCGGCAGATGTTTATTTTGATTTAGCTGATTAAGGAGGCCCAATAGTTTTTGCTTCTTGTTTTCAGTGGCCATGACTAGATCCACTCCAAGTTTTAAAAGATCAGCCCACTCTTGCAATAGTTGAGGGGAAGATATGCTTTGGACTTCAACCTTTGAGTGAGCTGTCAAATGATGATATTTCGAGGATAAGGATCATTTAGAAAGGATGTCTTCAAGGCGCTTCTTGATGTCATTTCCATCCTCATCATCATATATGCACATGGCTTCAACCTATTCTTCGAAGGTAGCTTTAGTTTGGACTGATTGAACTTTGGAAAAAGTTGATGGGGCAGTCTCAGAAGTTTGAACAATTTCAATCGAGATGGGAACTTCAACTTCAACAGGAATGCTTGTTTCATTAGGGGGACTGATGTTCTCCTGTATCATTAAAAAAGGATAAAGATTATAATTTTCATATGAAAATTTTATAATCATTCAAATTTAGTGATTATATATATATATATATATATATATATATATATATATATATATATATATATATATATATATATATATATATATAGCATATATATATATATATATATATATAACTGAGCACAATAAGAACCTCTAATGTGGAGCTAATTTGAAGAATAATGTTTTCCTGAAAAGAAGTACAAACAAAGTTAGAAACATTTGAGACAAGCAAAACTGAGTTAACTTAGGGAAATATCAAACCTCGACATTAGTCTTGATGGGGATGTCCAGAACTCGTTTCTTTTTCAATTTGGGCTTCAGTGTCAAACAGCTCATTGAAATGAGTTCTTAAGGTTGAGGTTACTTTAGGCCCAAGTGTAAGTACACTTGGGGTAAGATTTGAATCCTTTGGAGTAGAAGAGATTGGTGGTGGTGTCTTGAATCTCCTTAGGGATGGAAGAATGGTCTTCCTGTGTGCTAGTGGGGAGAATTCCTGTTCAAAATAAAAACAGATAACTCTATGTTGAAAAGATTTCAAATATAAGGAGTTTGAAAATCTTACCATCATGAGTTCAACTCTTTAAGTGGCTGAAGCTAACTTGACACTCCTTGAAGAGATTGGCATTTCATCCTCTTGAGAGGATTCATCAGAGCTTTCAAGAATTAAGACCTATTTCTGCTTTGGCACGGAATTTTTTATTCGCCCAATTTTCATTGGGCTTGCCGCAACAACCTTTTCCTGAAATTAAAGAGAGTCAAAATCATAAGTGAAAAAGGAGTTTGATGAAAAGATTCAAGATTCAAATAACATTTTATCTTAGATTGTTGAGGGGCGGTAGGTATAGCCTCTTCGATCACCTTCTTCTTTTTATTGATAGTTTTTGTCTTTAAAGGAACTGGAGCATGCTTCTTTGGAGGTTAAGATGAAGAGGTTGTCTTCACCCAAGCTTTTGACTTTGTCTTTTGGGATTTTCTTGGCCTCGGAGGTTCAACCTCCTAGTTTTCATCTTTATTCAAATGCTCCATCACCTTGGTTCTTTTCGAGACTACATTAAGGAAGACATAATTAGTAGTCAAATTGAAAATAAAGGAATAACAGTTAAAGACTTAAGACGTTACCATATGGTGGGTGTTTTATTACTCAAGTGTATCTATAAATTAGAATTTGGCAGTTGTTTAGATAGCAGTTAGCAAAAGTTACTTCTCATTTCTTCGAATCCTTGCCTACGCCCAACGCTCCACTTTTGGGGTCTGGAAACCAGTTAGTCATACTAAAAGAAGCATTAGGAAGTGGAGGAAACTTTACTGGGGTTTCAAATCGTTCGAATAAAGCCAAAGGATTTGAAACCAATGCACTAATGAAATGAGTGTAACACAATTAGTAGTGCTCTGCTTTCTTTTATTTTAGGACTTGTTCAGCCTCTTGAACCAGCAGTCTTTAGTTTCAACGATCGTACTTGACTTTAAGGAATTCCTCAAATTTAGAAATTTCTTTAAAATGCATACCTTTGGTTTTCTTATGAGTAGCTCTAGTCTACACAGATGAGCTTGAATAGTAGGACGCACAGCTCTAGGATGCACAGATGAGCTTAAAGATCTACCTGCAGATGCATCCACCATAGCCCTGGTAAGATGAGTTAACTCATTATAAAAAATTTGTACCTACTGCCAAACCTCAAATGCATGGTGAAGACATCTCCTTAATAGCTTTTTGAATCTCTCCTAAGATTCATATAACGACTCCCCTTGTTTTGAGTGAAACAAGCTACTTCACCCTTCATCATCACAAACACTGATGGAGGGAAGTATTGAGTCAAAAATTTGCTAACCAGGTCCCCCCAAGTAAAGATGCTCCCTTGTGGCTGTGCTTGTAGCCAGCTCTTTGCTTTGTCTTTGAGAGAAAATGGGAACACTCGTAATCTAATGGCATCATCAGTAACACCATTATACTTAATAGTATCGCAGAGCTGAAAGAAGTTTGCAATGTGCAAGTTTGGATCTTCTACATGACCTCCCCCAAACTGATTCTGCTGCACCAGCTGTAGAAGTGCTGGTTTCATCTCAAAGTTATTAGCTTCAATAGCAGGACACACAATACTGATAGAAATATTTTTAACAGATGGAGTAGCATAGTCAGCTAATATACGTCTTTGTTCTGCAGTTACAACTATTTTTGCCATCTTTGCTTTTGTTTCTTCAAGCTTCTTCCTTTCTCTAACTGTTTTCCTGTTTGCTCTAACTGCTCTCTCTATCTTTGGATCAAAAAATAATTCTTCTGACTCTAGAGAACCTTGCATAAACACACCAACAAGTAAATCAGAGTGAAGTAAAGAAAAAAAATTAAAAATAAAAATAAAAATAAATGACTAATAAAATTAAACCCAGAAAACAAAGAAACAAATTAAAAATAAAATTTAGAAAATTTAAATTAAAAATTAAAAAGAAAATTAAACAAAGAAAAAAATGCTTAAATTAGTGTCTTTTCAACTACTATTTAATGTTAAAAATAATAATCCCTAAGAACGGCGCAAAAAAAACTTGATATAGAATTAGCAAGTGTACCAAATCGACAAAAGAAATAAAAAGTGAGTAAAATATCATCCCACGAGGATTAAGTTATTAATTACTAAATTCATCAAATTAACATTATTCAAGTTATCGAAAATATGGTTATTACAAATTCAATTAAAAAGAAATATAAAATTAGCAAACAATAAATCAAAATGGTGAAAAACAATGATGTTGAAGAGTTAGGGTTCAGATTTAACTTGAATTCTTTAAATGCACATTCAAAAATTGGTTTAATTATGTTCTCTTTCAATGATTTATGGTTAATTCCCAAAATTAATTAATACCCAATCCGTTGGTATATTAATACTCTTAAGTTGTTTGGAATTAAATAATCCCTTAATCTAACCCCAACTAGAAAGGCATTATCAAGAACGAGGGAAATTAAAAGAAAGACCACATAACCCACAACGTCTATTCCTAACGATTGTAGAAATTATGGTATTTATCACAAGTTCTAGGTTCATGCAAATTTTTCCAAATCATACATAAACCCAAAAGATCATTCCCAAATTGATCAGGTTTAGAAAAGCATTAAGAATAGAGACAAACACGTAAATCATGAAATAGAAACATCAGTTAAACCCATAAAAAAAGATTACATCATCCAAGAACAAGATCCATCATCCTCATAATAAGGGAAAATTAGTTACACATGGAAAAAGAAGAACACAAAGAGAAGAACGTGACAAACTCCATTGTAGAAAGGTGGAAAGGTTGAAGAAAATCCCTAATCTTCAAGCCTAATTGCGTCCACACCACATTAGGGTTTGTGCCTCTTCATGGCTACTGTGTTCTGTCTAAGTGTCTATTGCATTTGGCATTAACTTATGAATTTATAAGAAAATAACGTGGGCTTTCTGCACAGCTAGCGCTCAGACGCTACGTTACCAGCGCCCAGGCGCTAAATGCCCAAAAGGCCTCCTCCTCTGCCTTTATAGTGCCTAAGCGCTAGCTTTACAGCGCCTGGTCGCTAGACCACCAGAATGCAATTTTAGCTCTATGTCTTATGCAATCATCCAGTCTTCTTCCATGCATAATTACCTATCAAAAACACATAAAAAATATGCAATTAAAACATAATATAAAATAACTAAAAATAAAAGAAACTTGAGAACAAACTCAATAAAAAAGATTGAAAGAGAATGAAAACCCAATACTTTGAACCATAAAAATATAAATTTTTGCAGGTTCATTACTCCCTCAAACTTAAGCTTTTGTTTGTCCTCAAGTAAAAAGAAAAACAAAAATCAAAAGACTAAACAAATAATAACTCAAAACATATAACCAAAACAAGGCAACACCAGGTAGTGAATATCATACATATCCTCAGAAATTACTTTACAATCTAATTTCAAAGTGCCACAGATGAACAATCCAATTGCCACATCGTCTCTCACATGCAACTCTCATGCATAAATGACTTCCCAAAAATATGAATGAAAGACACAATCTCCTCATAAAGTACAAACCCGGATAGTTTTATAAAACTGCAAATACACATCAAACCCACATTCATAGATTGTTTTTCATCTTTCTCTCTACTAATTTAAACAACACATAATCATGGATCAGAAGGGTCTTTAAAAGCTTGTAATGTAAAGCCAAAAGTATGGATTAAGAAAGAAGTGGTAGGAAAATAAAAACAAAAGTTGAGATACAAAATCTTGTAAATTTAACATTCTAAGCCACAAAAAACTGAACAAGTGCAAAACAGAGCAAAAGAATCAACACAACATTCACTTTTTTTTTCTTTTTTTTTTTAGCAATCTCCACCCCCAAACTTTTTTCTTTGCAATACTTTAGGTGGACTTTCTTTTATCTTTTTTTTTCTTTTCTTAAAATTTTTCAACTTCACAAAACTTTATGCACAAAAATAACAAAGACTTAAATAATAAAATACAAGATATGCACTTAACAAAGATTATGTGAGAGAGGAAATTTTTTTTTCATATGGGTATAGGAAAAGGAAAATGTGGGTAAAGAAAAGAAATAAAGGCCAAGCAATAACAACGCTGCAAAAGGGACCTAAGGATATATCGTGTATACAGGTTGGCTTGAAAGGCTCAAACGGTCCAAAGAAGGCCCTTATCATTTCCTTAATCATGCATTACCTAGGATTTTGCCTCAAGAGAGAATTAAACAACTTCTAGATGAAAATCATCCACACACATGCAATCCCATAAACTTTCTCTAAGCTTGACATGCAATTAAATTTCAAGGTCTATCAATCATAAAGATGGGAAATACATCCATACACAATTGAAACAATAGAGATAAACATAACTCACAGATTCTCATGTGCTATCCCAAGAAAATAGACCAATCCACAATTCAAACAATCATTCGATATTCAATTCAATACGCCGGCATGCACAGTTTCACACAAAGACTCAAAACACAAAATGGGTGACGATAACAAAATAAAAACCAATGATCTATTTTCCTTTAAAGCAAAAGAAAAACTCTTTTTGGCGGCCAACAACTATATGCATCCTCCTACAAAGGCTCCGAACTCAAGGAGGCACTTAAGACGACTCATCACTACCTTCTAAACAAAAGCAAAAAAAATAATAAATAACAAAATAGAAACAACAATAAAACTAAGAGAGAAAAAGAGAGAAAATTTGGGTTGTCTCCCAAAAAATACTTGTTTAACGTCATTAGCTCGACGCTGCCTTTTCAACTAGTCAAGGTGGCTTGAAGCAAGAGAAATAGGATGACATTTTTCTCTTATCAATTTTTTGCCTCCAGACTTTGTCACTGCCTTTGGAATCCCCATAAGTGTTAGGAACTTGACGTGAATCAAGTTGTTCTGAATATAGCTTAGCATGGAAAATTTCATCAGGCCATGGAGGTCTTAATTTTTCAACAGGTGGTAAATCAGATTTCAATGGACCTATCTGCAATGATTTAGTGGAGTTCGAAAGATCTTTTCCTATTCCAGTAATCTTAAAAAGAAGAGGACGTTTCTCCTTGTCATTAACAATCTTGGAACTGGGAGAATCAACAATAATGGATGAAGAAGGGTTCTTACCATCCAACCCCTTTTGAAATTTACTTTGAATGCAATTAACAGGAGCATAAAGATCTAATATTATAGTAGACTTATTAAAGACATTTATAGTCATTTGATCTCCATCTACCCTCAAAATAAGCTCTCCTCTAGGGACATCAATCAACGCTCCTGATGTTATTAAGAATGGTCTCCCTAGAATTAACGGGATATCAATATCCTCTTCTATATCTAAGACTACAAAGTTAACTAGGAAAATAAATTTATCAACCTTCACTAGCAAATCCTCCACAATACCGTACGAATGTCTGACTGATCGATCTGCTAATTGAAGAGAAACCATTGTAGGCTTAACTTTATCAATTCCCAACTTGTGCAAAATAAACAATAACATCAAATTGATGCTAGTCCCTAAGCCACATAGAGCTTTCTCAACATTCAGCTTTCCAATGGTGCAAGAAATAGTGAAACTACATGGATCTTTCAATTTAGGTGACAGTTTCTCTAAATTATAGCACTGCATTTCTCAGTAAGTACGACAGTCTTATCTTCTTTCAACTTCCTTTTCTTTGACAGTAAATCCTTCATGAATTTAGCATATGAGGCCATCTATTCAAATGCTTTAGCAAAATGGATGTTTATATGTAATTTCTTAAAGACTTCTAAGAACTTGGAAAACTGTTTTTCTTGAATCTCCTTCCTAAATCTTTGAGGGTATGGAAGTTTAGCATAGAGTGAAGGATCAACTATTTTCTACTCATATTCTTTCTTCTTCTTCTGCCATTTTGGTTGCTCCTCTTTAGCTTCTTCACTACAGCACTCTTGAGTGGAGACATCTGCAATAGGAAAATTAGTTTTTTCAATTCCTAATAAATCAGGTGCTTCTTTAACTTGCCCTTCTAAAGTCCTGCGACTTGTTAGTGTAATTGCATGACATTGCTCCTTTGGATTGATAATAGAGTCACTCGGAAAGGTGCTTGGAGGTCTCTCTTGAAGCTGTTTGGCTATTTGCCCACTTGATTCTTTAAATTTCTGATAACAGCTCCTTGATTATGAAAATTTGAATTTGTTTCCTCTATAAAAGCAGAAGTCTGTTGCACAAAAGCAGATGTCTGTACAGAGAGTTTCGCAAGAGCAATCTCAAGAGGAGACTTCTTCTCTGGTTGAGAATTCAATGGCACTGTTTGATTACTCCAAGAAAAATTGGGATGATTCCTCCACCCTAAATTATATGTATTTGGAAATGGAACACCCTGAGGTTTGGAAGGATTACCCATATAATTTACTAGCTCTTGAGAACTGAAACCAGATTTGATTGCCTCACATCCACCATTAGCATGATTACCTCCACAGAAATCACAAATTAACACTTGGTGGTTCACAGAATTTACTTGTATACTCTTAACTCGCTTGGTGAGGTTAGCTAACTGTTGAGAAATATTTTTATTTTGAGCAAGTAAGGCATCAAAAGTACTAAGCTCCATAACTCCTTCTCTGATGACTGCTCTCCCATAAGGCAACTGATATTCATTAGTCGCTATGGTCTTAAACAATTCTTGAGCCTTTTCAGGAGTTTTGGTATTTAAAAATCCACCTGCAGATGCATCCACCATAGCCCTGGTAGGATAAGTTAAACCATTATAGAAAATTTGCACCTACTGTCAAACCTCAAATGCATGGTTATGACATCTCCTTAATATCTCCTTGAATCTCTCCTAAGATTCATATAACGACTCCCCTTGATTTTGAGTGAAACAAGCTATTTCACCCATTATCTTCACAAACACTGATGAAGGGAAGTATTGAGTCAAAAAATTGCTAACCAAGTCCTCCTAAGTAGAGATGCTCCCTTGTGGCTGGACTTGTAGCCAGCTCTTTGCTTTGTTTTTGAGAGAAAATAGGAACAGTCGTAATCTAATGACATAATCAGTAACACCATTATACTTAATAGTATCGCAGAGTTGCAAGAAGTTTGCAATGTGCAAGTTTGGATCTTATGTATGACCCCTCCTAAACTGATTCTGCTGCACCAGCTGTAGAAGTGCTGATTTAATCTCAAAGTTATTAGGTTGAATAGCAGGGCACACAATATTGGTAGAAATATTTTCAACAGATGAAGTAGCATAGTCAGCCAATGTGCGTCTTTGCTCTACAGTTATAACTATTTCTGCCATCTTTGCTTCTGTTTCTTCAAGCTTCTTCATTTCTCTAACTACTTTCTTATTTGCTGTAGCTGTTCTCTCTATCTCTAGATCAAAAAATAATTCTTTTGACTCAAGAGAACCTTGCATAAACACACAAACAAGCAAACTAGAGTGAAGTAAAGAAAAGAAATTAAAAATAAATGACTAATAAAATTAAACCAAGAAAACAAAGAAAAAAATTAAAAAGAAAATTTAAAATTTAAAATTAAAATAAACAATTAAAAAGAAAATTAAACAAAGTAAAAAATGCTTAAATTAGTGTCTTTTCAACTACTATTTAATATTAATAATAATAATCTCTGGCAACGGCGCCAAAAACTTGATGTGGAATTGGCAAGTGCACCAAATCAACAAAAGTAATAAAGAGTAAGTAGAGTATCATCTCACGAGAATTAAGTTATTAATTATTAAATTCGTCAAATTAACACAATTCAAGCTATTGAAAAGAGGGTTTTTGCAAATTCAATTTAAAAGAAATATAAAATTAGCAAACAATAAATCAAAAGGGTGAAAAACAATGATGATGAAGAGTTAGGGTTCAGATTTCACTTGAACTCTTTAAATGCACATTCAAATATTGGTTTAACTATGTTCTATTTTAATGATTTATAGTTAACTTCTAAAATTAATTAATACCCAATCCCTTGGTATATTAATCCTCTTAAACTGTTTGTAATTAAATAATCCCTTAGTCTAACCCCAAATAGTAAGGCATTATCAAGAACGAGGGAATTAACAGAAAGACCACATAACTCACAACGTCTATTCCTAACGATTGCAGAAATTATGGTGTTTATCACAAGTTCTAGGTTCATGCAAATTTTCCTAAATCATACAAAAACCCAAAAGATCATTCCCAAATTGATCAGGTTTAGAAAAGTATTAAGAATAGAGATAAACACGTAAATCATGAAATAGAAACATTAGTTACACCCATAAAAGAAAGTTACATCATCCAAGAATAAGATCCGTCATCCCCCTAACGAGAGAAAATTAGTTACACATGGAAAAAGAAGAACACAAAGGAAAGAATATGATAAATTCCATTGTAGAAGGTGGAAAGGTTGAAGAAAATCCCTAAATTTCAAGCCTAATTACGCCCACACCACATTAGGGTTTGTGCCTCTTAAGGGCTGCTCCGTTCTGTCCAAGTGTCTGTTGCATTTGGTGTAACATATAAATTTATAAGAAAATAACGTGGGCTTTCTGCACAGCCAGCACTTAGACGCTACGTTACTAGCGCCTAGGCACTGGCCCATTAAAACCACTGTGTTTATGTATCGAGCGCCTAAGTGCTCTGACTTCAGCGCCTAGGCGCTAAATGCCCTGAAGACCTCCTCCTCTGCCTTTCCAGGGTCTAAGCAGTGGTTTTACAGTGCTTGGGCATTGGACCACAAGAATGCAACTTCAACTCTGTGTCTTATTCAATCGTCCAGTCTTCTTCCATGCATAATTACCTATCAAAAACACATAAAAAATACAATTAAAACATAATATAAAATGACTAAAAATAAAAGAAACTTGAGAGCAAACTCAATCAAAAAGATTAAAATAGAATGAAAATCCAAAACTTTGAACCGTAAGAATATGATTTTTTGCAGGTTCATCACTCCCCCAAACTTAAGCTTTTGCTTGTCCTCAAATAAAAAGAAAAACAAAAAAAAAAAGACTAAACAAATAACAACTCAAAACATACAACCAAAACATGGCAACACCAGGTAGTGAATATTTTACATATCCTCAGAAATTGCTCACAATCTAATTTTAAAGTGTCACACATGAACAATCCAATTGCCACGTAGTCTCTCACATGCAACTCTTATGCATAAATGACTTCCCAAAAATATGAATGAAAGACACAATCTCCTCATAAAGTACAAATTATGATAGGTTTATAAAACTACAAATGCACATCAAACTCACATCCATAGGATTGTTTTTCATCTCTCTCTCTACTAATGTAAACAACACACAATCAAGGATCAAAAGTGTCTTTAAAAGCTTGTAATGTAAGGCCAAAGGTATGGGTTAAGAAAGAAGTAGTAGGAAAATGAAAACAAAAGTTGAGATACAAAATCATGTAAATTTCACATTCCAAGCCACAGAATACTGAGCAAGTGAAAACGGAGCAAAAGAATCAACACAACATTCACTTTTTTTTTCTTTTTTTAGCAATCTCCTCCCCCAAACTTATTTCTTTGCAATACTTTAGTTGGATTTTTTTTTTCTTTTCTTGAAATTTTTCAACTCCACAAAACTTCATGCACAAAAGTTAACGAAGACTTCAATAATAAAATACAAGATATGCACTCAACAAAGATTATGTAAGAGAAGAAATTTTTTTTTTCATATGGGTATAGGAAAAGGAAAATATGGGTAAATAAAAGAAATAAAGGCCAAACAATAACAACGCTGCAAAAAGGGACCTAAGGATATACTGTGTATACAAGTTGGCTTGAAAGACTCAAACGGTCTAAAGAAGGCCCTTATCATTTCCTTAATCATGCATTGCCTAGGATTTCGCCTCAAGAGAGAATCAAACAACTTCTAGATGAAAATCATCCACACACATGCAATCTCTTAAACTTTCTCTAAGCTTGACATGTAATTAAATTTCAAGGTCTATCAATCATAAAGATGGGAAATACATCTATACACAATTGAAACAATAGAGATAAACATAACTCATAGATTCTCATGTGTTATCCCAAGAAAATAGACTAATCCATAATTCAAACAATCGTTGGATATTCAATTCAATACATCGGCATGCACAGTTTCACACAAAGACTCAAAACACAAAATGGGTGATGATGACAAAATAAAAATCAGTTAAATGAAATAACTAAAAGAAATAAATGCAAGAAAGGAAAATAAAAACTCTTTTTAGCGACTGACAACTATATACATCCCTCTACAAAGGCTCCAAACTCAAGGAGACACTTAAGCCAACTCATCACTACCTTCTAAACAAAAATAGAAAAATAAGAAATAACAAAATAAAAACAAGAACAAAATTAAAAGAGAAAAAGAGAGAAAATTTGGGTTGCCTCCCAAAAAGTGCTTATTTAACGTCATTAGCTCGACATTGCCTTTTTAACTAGTCAAGGTGGCTTGAAGCAAGAGAAATAGGATGACATTTTTCTCTTATTAGTTCTTTGCCTCCAGACTTTGTCACTGCCTTTGGAATCCCCACAAGTGTTAGGAACTTGACTTGAACCAGGTTGTTCTGAATACACCTTAGCATAGAAAATCTCATCAGGCCATGGAGGTCTTAATTTTTCAACAGGTGGCAAATCGGATTTCAATGGACCTATCTGTAATGAATCAGTGGAGTCTGGAAGATCTTTTCCTATTCCATCAATCTTAAAAAGAGGAGGATCTTTCTCCTTTTCATTAACATTCTTGGAACTGGAAGAATCAACAATACTGGATGAGAAGAGTTCTTACTATCCAACCCCTTTTGAAATTTACTTTGAATGCAATTAACAGGGGCATAAAGATCTGATATTAGGGCAAACTTATTAAAAACATTTATAGTCACTTGATCTCCATCTACCCTCAAAATAAGCTCTCTTCTAGGGACATCAATCAATGCTCCTGATGTTGCTAAGAATGGTCTCCCCAGAATTAACAAGATATCAGCATCCTTTTTTATATCCAAGACTATAAAGTCAACTGAGAAAATAAATTTATCAACCTTCACTAACAAATCTTCTACAATACCGTACAGATATCTGACTGATCGATCTGCTAATTGAAGAGAAACCATTGTAGGCTTAACTTTGTTAATTCCCAACTTGCGCAAAATAGACAATAGCATCAAATTGATGCTAGCCCCTAAGTCACATAGAGCTTTCTCAATAGTCATCTTTCAAATGGTGCAAGAAATAGTGAAATTACCCGGATCTTTCAATTTAGGTGGCAGTTTCCTCTAAATTATAGCACTGCACTGTCTCATCTTCTTTCAGCTTCCTTTTCTTTGACTGCAAATCCTTCATGAATTTAGCATATGAGGGCATATGCTCAAGTGCTTCATCAAAATGAATGTTTATTTGTAATTTCTTAAAGACTTCTAAGAACTCGGAAAACTATTTTTCTTGAATCTCCTTCCTAAACCTTTGAGGGTATGGAAGTTTAGCATAGAGTGAAGGATTAACTATTTACTGCTCACATTCTTTCTTCTTCTTCTGCTATTTTGGTTACTCCTCTTTAGCTTCTTCATTACAGCACTTTTGAGTGGAGACATCCATAATAGGAACTTCAATTTTTTCAATTCCTGATAAATCAGGTGCTTCTTTAACTTGCCCTTCTAAAGTCTTGCCACTTCTCAGTGTAATTGCATGACATTGCTCCTTTGGATTGATGATGGTATCACTCAAAAAGATGCCTGGAGGTCTCTCTTGAAGCTATTTCACAATTTCCCAATTGATTCTTTAAATTTCTAATAACAGCTCCTTGATTCTGAAAATTTGCCTTTGTTTCCTCCATAAAAGTAGAAGTCTGTTCCATAAAAGCAGATGTCTGTACAGAGAGTTTCTCAAGTGCAATATTAAGAGGAGACTTCTTCTCTAGTTGAGGATTCAATGACATTGTTTGATTACTCCAAGAAAAATTAGGATGATTCCTCCACCCTAAATTATTGTATTCAGAAATGAAACACCCTAAGGTCTGGAAGGATTACCCAAATAATTTACTTGCTCTTGAGAACTGAAACCAGAATTGCTTGCCTCACATCCACTATTAGCATTATTACCTCCACAGAAATCATAAATTAACACTTGGTGGCTCACAGAATTTGCCTGTATACTCTCAACTTGCTTGGTGAGGTTAGATAACTGCTGAGAAATACTTTTTCTTTGAGCAAGTAAGGCATCGAAAGTACCAAGCTCCATAACTCCTTGTCTGATGACTGCTCTCCCACTAGGCAACCGATATTCATTGGTTGCCATGGTCTCAAACAATTCCTGAGCCTCTTCAGGAGTTTTGGTATTTAAAGATCCACCTGCAGATGCATCCACCATAGCCTTGGTAGGATGAGTTAAACCATTATAGAAAATTTGCATCTGCTGTTAGACCTCAAATGCATGGTGAGGACATCTCCTTAATATCTCCTTGAATCTCTCCCAAGATTCATATAACGACTCCCGTTGATTTTGAGTGAAACAAGCTATTTCACCCCTTATCTTCACAAACACTAATAGAGGGAAGTATCAAGTCAAAAAATTGCTAACCAGGTCCTCCTAAGTAGAGATGCTCCCTTGTGGCTGGTTTGTAGCCATCTCTTTGCTTTGTCTTTCAGAGAAAATGGGAACAGTAATCTAATGGCATCATCAGTAATGCCATTATACTTAATAGTATCGCAGAGCTGCAAGAAGTTTGCAATGTGCAAGTTTGGATCTTTTGCATGACCTCCCCCAAACTGATTCTGTTGCACCAGCTGTAGAAGTGCTGGTTTAATCTCAAAGTTATTAGCTTCAATAGTAGGACGCATAATATTGGTAGAAATATTTTCAACAGATGGAGTAGCATAGTCAGCCGATGTGCGTATTCGCTCTACAAATACAACTATTTCTGCCATCTTTGCTTCTGTTTCTTCAAGCTTCTTCCTTTCTCTAACTACTTTCCTGTTTGCTCTAACTGTTCTCTCTAGTTATAGACCAAAAAGTAATTCTTTTGACTCTAGAGAACCTTGCATAAACACACAAATAAGCAAACTAGAGTGAAGTAAAGAAAAGAAATTAAAAATAAAAATAAAAATAAAAATAAATGACTAATAAAATTAAACCAAGAAAATAAAGAAATAAATTAAAGAGAAAAATTAAAGAAAATTTAAAATTTAAAATTAAAATAATTAATTTAAAAGAAAATTAAACAAAAAAATGCTTAAATTAGTGTCTTTTCAACTACTATTTAATATTAATAACAATAATTCCCGACAATGGCGCTAAAAACTTGATGTGGAATTGGCAAATGTACCAAATCAACAAAAATAATAAAGAGTGAATAGAGTATCGTCCCACGAGGATTAAGTTATAAATTACTAAATTCGTCAAATTAATACTATTCAAGCTATTGAAAAGAGGGTTATTATAATTTCAATTAAAAATAAATATAAAATCAGTAAACAATAAATCAAAAGGGTGAAAAATAATGACGTTGAAGAGTTAGGGTTCAGATTTCACTTGAACTCTTTAAATGCACATTCAAAAATTAGTTTAATTACGTTCTATTTTAATGGTTTATGGTCAATTCTCAAAATTAATTAATACTCAATCCCTTAGTATATTAATCCTCTTAAGTTGTTTATAATTAAATAATCCCTTAGTCTATCCCCAAATAGAAAGGCATTATCAATAACAAGGGAATTAAAAGAAAGACTATATAACCTACAACGTCTATTCCTAGCGATTGTAGAAATTACGGTGTTTATCACAAGTTCTAAGTTCATGCAAATTTTTCTAAATCATACATAAACCCAAAAGATCATTCCCAAATTGATTAGGTTTAGAAAAGCATTAAGAATAGAGATAAACACGTAAATCGTGAAATAGAAACATCAGTTAAACCCATAAAAGAAGGTTACATCATCCAAGAACAAGATTCATCATCCCCCTAACAAGGGAAAATTAGTTACACATGAAAAAAGAAGAACACAAAGGGAAAAATATGTCAAACTCCATTGTAGAAAGGTGAAAAGATTGAAGAAAATCCCTAATCTTCAAGCCTAATTGTGCCCACACCACATTAGGGTTTGTGCCTCTTGATAGCTGCTACATTCTGTCCAAGTGTCTGTTACATTTTGCGTAACTTATGAATTTATAAGAAAATAACGCAGGCTTTCTGCACAGCCACGCTCAGACGCTATGTTACCAGCACTTAGGCACTGGCCTATTAAAACCACGGTCTTATGTAATCATCCAGTCTTCTTTTATGCATAATTACCTATCAAAAATACATAAAATACATATAATTAAAACATAATATAAAATAACTAAAAATAAAAGAAACTTGATAACTAACTCAATAAAAAAGATTAAAAGAGAATGAAAACCCAAGACTTTGAATCATAAAAATATGAATTTTTACAAGTTTATCAAGGTTTGAGAATGACGTTAAGCCAAAGCTGCAATAACCAGAAAGGTCCCCTACTGTTAGTGAGGGGTTTATTTTCTGATTGAAGCAGATTGATTACTTCTATCATTGAAGCATAAAGTTAGGCAAGAATTAATTTGCCCAAACAAAGAGAGGAACCCTCATAGAGAAGGATGGCTAAGGGAAGAAGAGATTTTGGGATTTGAAGAAACTTGGTACAGAAAATAAAGGCACTAAGCCAAAACATGAGGAAAGCCAAAGCAAAGGTAGTGTAAGTTAATTTCAAGAAATTAGGCTCAATTACTGTTCTAGGACTCGTTGTGCTAGCGATTACCCTTCCAATAGGCTTAAGGCTAGTAATGGCAGCTATAACAAAGAGGGTATAAGTCAACATCCCATAATGGATTTGAAAATAATTAGTAGACCTGTTCCAGAAAAAGAAAGAACTAGTTAACATGGAGGCATTATATTCTATGCCCTCCTTACTAAACAATTTTAGTTGGATGAAATCGAAGATGCCAGCTGATTCCCAGGCAACTTGTTTGGCACTTTCAACTCGATTTTACCACCTAAGATATAAAGATTTGGTTTGGGAACTAGAAGGTGGTGAATTTCAAAAGATTTTGGGGAAATAATCAAAGAAATCAGTTTTTAGAGAAGAATTGAAGGCTGGAATTGATTCTTCTTCAATACAATGGAAGAAAGATTGAATAGATTTGTATTCTTCTTGGGGAAGGGTTGGAACTAAAAATTCTAGTCTTTCTTGGCCAATAGTGAAGGGGATCATTACCTAAGTCTTCCAAAAGTCAGAGTGGTCAGTAGAAGGGCCTAGAGCGTAAAAGATCCCATTTTTTTTTCAGTAGAGCAGTTATTGCAGCAGCGTCTGGCAAAGCCACAATTTCTTCCATCTCAGAACTTGAGTGAAAAACTTGAGCAGAGGTAGTTCTAGAGGAAGAGAAGGCCATTGGTGTATGAGAGCTTCAAGGAATATGGAGTTTTAGGAAGAAAAGAGAAAAGACAAGGGGCTTATAAGGAAGCTTCAAAGTTTAGCAATGGCAAAGGTTACGCAGAGAAAACTCAGAGAGAGCATAAATTTGTAGAAGAAATGAGTAAAAGGAGGAAAACCTTTTTCACTCTTTAAATAGGAGTTTTCAAAATAGAAGAGAGAAAAGAAGGAAATACGTGTGTACGCCCCTTTAATGCTGACATGATGGGAATATGGCTAAAGTCATTTTAACCATTAAAAGCCATCATTGGCTTTGTGATTCCCCAAATAGTGGAGGCAGTTGGATAATAGAGGAGTGGCCACATAGTCATTGTACAGGTAAGTGGAGATTTGGATCAAATTACAGATTGTGTCATCTAACCTTTCATTTGCTTCTATTATGCAAAATTGATACAGAGTGGATAAAAGCTTTAAGTCCATTACAATAAAAAAGAGAATACTCAAAACTATAAAATATTTACCTCTCATACTTTGAGAATAAATATTGTGGGGCATCTGTTGATATAAAAATAACATCTTTTCGATTTAGGAGACTTCAATGATCAGTCAAAAACTTACTTTGAAATTTTATATAATTCTACTAGAATCAAAGGTAAAAAGGTCATCGAGATGACATTTTCAATTTAGAAATTGCCAAAGTGGTGGTTTCGATTTGCCATCGAAAAATAGTAATTCGAGTCAAAATGATAAATTTTGAAACTAAAGTATTAGTTTCAATTTGATATCAGAGATAATATTTTTGGATTTCATACTGTGAGTAGTGACTTCAAGTGGATCTTGGAAATTGAAAACTTTAACGATTATTAGAGTTAAGTTATAGTAAAAACTAGAAGTTGGAGAAATAATAGTTTTGATGTGAAATCAAGAAATGTCATTTTGATTTCATGTCAAATGTTATAATTTTGATTCAGTATCAAAATAAAGATCCAAAGAGTAGCTACACTTATAACATTTTGAAGAAAGAAAATGAAAGATGTAGACTAAAAGCCAGCAAATGATTGAAGATTCAAGTTTGAATTCAAAAGAAAGGATTTGAATTTGAAATAGAAGTTGGCAATGGTTGCAGATGTTGGATCAAAATAGTACAAGGATTACTGACAAAGATTGAGAAATTACTTGTGGCATGAGGATCGTTGACCAGGATTTGGTGGTTACTTGACAAAGATTATCAATCATTTAATAGTTATCTTTGTTTTAGATACATGTCAAGATCTTGTAAAAATGATAGTACTCAGGAAGTCTATAAATACTAAGAGGATGGAAACATTTAGGGGTTGAAAATTCAATACTCATAAACACTTGTAACTCATGCTCTCACGTCCTTGACGTCTCAAGCAAACAGTGCAAGCCTAGTCTAGTATGTTTTCATCCACTTTCATTATTGTACATTTTACAAATTCAATGCAATTTTAAATATCAGTTCATTTACATTCAGTCATTTACTTTTCTGCAAATTCTTTTCTACTCCTAATTAAGTGATTTTTTTTTCCAAAAGATCATTTGAGTTCTTTTAAATTGTTTTCATTTATTTGATTTCATTACTTTTTCTGCAAACTCATTTTCCTGCACTTTACATGTTTGCACGTTTACTTTTCATTGTCTTTACTTTGAATTGCTTTACTTTATGCTCTTTATTTTCAGTATTTTACATTACTTGTCGCATTTACTTCAAATGCACTTTCACTTTTGTCGTTTACATTTTTTCATTTAACTTGCCTTTATTTGTACTGATTTTCTTTCTCTTCGAAACAAAACTTCTCTTATTTCTACTTATTTTCATTAAGTTGCATACTACACATAAGTACTTTGATTTTGGATCTGCATAAATTTGTGTTTTATTTGAAATCATCTTTTACATTCCTTCAAAGATTAGTCTTGGAGTAGGAGAATTCCAAGGGGAAGCAATTCCCTTCCCCGAATTGAGATCGAGAATCAACTTTGTCCAAAGACAAAGGTTTACCATAACCTAATTAATACTAATTGAAATATTTTGGTAAACACACCTTCACAATCTTCTGCAAGAAATGACCCTTACTCCATCTACACTATACTATACTATACAATACTATACTATACTACATATTTAATCATAATTTTAGTATGGTGTAAACATTGATTGGTCTCTATGCAATGACATACTCAAGTTATTGCCTTGTTGTTAGGGACAATATTTAGAACCCATCAACTCTCTCTGTGCATGGGTTTGAAGCACCCTTTTGACTAATAGTCTTACTTAGTACTTATCCCTCTTCTAATTGGGTCACTACTTGCCCCTTGAGAATCGCAGACATGTCACTAGGACTTTAAATGGTAATATTGGAGTAACATACCCTTACTATCATTTAAAAAAAAAGTAATACTATTTTTTTAGTTGAAGAGAATATGTTTAGCTAATTTAATATGTTGTACATATTAAGGAGACACTTCAAAGAGAGATCATAAGGGATAATGACTTCATTATAGCATTTTTTTTGGATATATAAGAATGGGTATCCATGAGAATTTCTTTGATTCTGGACAAATTTGGAAACAAGTTTTCTATATTGATAAAGGCAAAATGGGAAAAATTTCTCCACATTTAATAAATGGGTCATGATAGGAATAATGATCCCCATTGGCGATTCTTACATATGTTGTGTAAGAGTTCAAAAACACTTCAGTTCAAATATAATTTTAGTCCCTATAGTTTACACTCAATTTTAATTTGATCCCTAAACTAAAAAGTTTTCAAATTGGTCCTATACTTTTATTCATTATTAAAGTACTCCCCGCCATCATATGAAGTTATAACATTATTATTAATTCAATTAACTTAGTTAACAAAAGCTGACAATGAAACTTTTATTCCTTCTCCCTTGGCTTATTGGATCCTAGGTAGTATCTCTCACACCTTCCGTCCATATGAAAGTGGTGGAAAGTGGAAAAAGTTCAGAAACAAAGTGATAGAAAAATCTCAAACAAACCCAAGTAAAATTTTATAAAAACACAAAAGTCAGAACACAACACAGAGAGGGAGAAAGAGAAAGAGGGGGGAGAGAGACACCTATGTCCATTCCTTATGTAATGCATTAGAAGAAACTTGAAGTTCTTATTGGAATAGAAAGCAATGGCATGTCTTCTAATTTCAACCTAGCACCCCATTTCTACTCCCATAATCTTTAATTCAACAAATCCAACATTTTGATTAATACCTATCACCCTCATTCACTCCAATCACCTATGGTCCTCTACATAAAGATATAAAACCACCATCACTATCCCAAAAATCTTCTTCATCAGCACCTTACAAAGACTCCTTTTAACCCAAACCAATTTCTCCTTCTCCAAATCCTCATCCTATACCAGTATCCCACAACATCCCTTAAATTCAAACCCCACAACAACTGTACCACTTCCTTCTCCTCCCTCTTCATCTTAGCCAAAACCATTATTTTCTATGTCCTCCTTCATGACTGTGTTTACCTTTGCCTTATCCTTACGATCTCTCTTCCCTTCTTCTACTTCTTTGTCTCCTACCCCCACCCACTCTTTACTCCTTAATTTCCTCTCCATCTTCACCTTCTGTTTACACTTTTGTCTTCCCTGAAGCTCTCCATCCCTCGGTTGCCCTCCATCCACTTCTTCATCTTATATATTTTCCTAATCAAGTTTAAGCCACTGTTGGCTTTGACTGGAACTCAACTGCCTCTATTGGTAATTTGGACAATTCTATACCTAGGTTTCTAAAAGAAGGGGAGGTGTGAGAGATATTAACCCAGTAGCCAAAAAAGTAAGTGAGATGGAAAAGAGAAGCCATGCTAACTACTGTTACCCAAGTTTGCTAAGTTAGTAATAGTGTTATAACTCACAACTAATGATAGGGACTATTTTGCTAATGATTAGAAGTATGAAGACTAATTTGAACACATTTTTAGTGTAGGGACTAAACTGAAAAAAGATTAAATAATAAGGGCCAAAATTATATTTAAACTAAATATTTTTAGTTTAAAAACATAAAATATTTAATATATATGCTTTAAATAATTTTAGGTTTGTAGGCTTATAAGCAATTATAAAATATATGTGAGCAAAATATGTCATTTCTTATTTATATTTAATGAGACAAAAATATATAATATATATATTATTGGATGCAAGCTTGCATCTTGTCTCACCAAGGCTCAAGTAGGGTAAGAGTCAAATCGAACTATGGCTCTTGTTGATGAACTCAAGTTGAAAAAAGTTACACCTTAACTAACAACTATAGTTTTTGCCTATTGAAAAATGCTTGATCCAATAAGTGGTATCTAAGCCAAGGTCATGAGTTCGATTCCATAAAAGACATAGACTACTAGTAGGTTCGAAGTTCAACCTTAAGTCTAGTGAGAAACACTCGATTCATTATATCTTATTGGTTATATTTAAATTTTGGTTTATTAAATAATATTACTTGTTCTGGACCGATTACACCGTATATCATGCCTAACATAACAAACAAGCTTGAGTAGCCCAAATGTGGTATCTGCCTGCTAACATTCTCAAGGTTCTGTTAATCATGGCAACCATCACCCAAGAGGGGGTAAATTGGGTGATTACAAATTTTTAAAACACCATTGAGAAAATGAGCATTTTGAAGCACTCAATTGATAAATGCAGTTAAACATGCATAACAAAGGTACAACTATTAAATATTACTCAAATACAACTTAGGTTATAGGATAAATCAAGCAAATAAGCTAGATATCAAGTTCAACTCAAGCATACATAATTAAAGTACAAATGTAAAGGAGATAGAGCTGAGAAGAGCAAACACAATGATTTATCTTGGTTCAATCACCAACCACTTGTGGCCTACATCTAGTCCTCAAGTAAACCCACCTGAGATTTTTTACTAAACCTTCAAGCATAAACATGTGCTTGAAAACCTTTACAACTGAGAGCACTCAACACACCTTGAGATGCATCACACTTTGTGCTTGAGCCTCAACAACTAAGGATACCTCACCCTTACAATTCTTTGAGGGATGTCTCACCCTCTTTACAGAGAATCAAGGTATAGATGAAAGAGAAACTCTCACAAGAATAGATAATACAAATTGAAGTTTTATGAAGCTCTCCAAGATATCTCAAATTTGTGGCAAAAATAGAGCACAAGGATTAAATAGAATGATTTACAGATTAAAAGCTTGATAGATGTTTATCAGAATGTTGGTTATATGTAAAAGATGTCCCAAAAATATGTATTTATAGTATTCTAAGCAAAAGAGCCGTAGGGGGTATTAAACTCAAGCAATAAAAGCTCTAAAAATAGCCTTTACAGGCTTCAGGTTCATGGTAATCGATTACCAACATATGGTAATCGATTACCAAGCTTTTAAAATGTGTTTTGGGCTTTCTGGGCATGTGGTAATTGATTACCAAGGTTTGGTAATCGATTATCAAGCTTCTATGAGCAATGGTAATCGATTATTACACTCTGGTTTCAAAAATTGATTTTAAATGGTCGTAACTTCTTTATTTCTCATCCGTTTAAAGCAAATGACCACTCATTGAAAAGATCTTTGAGTCTATTTTCAAATGAAAAAGTTTTAGGACAAAACTTAAAAGTATTTTGAAAGTTATAATCAAAAGAGCAACCAAAAGTTAAATTTTCAAAACTCAAACTTGACTATTTTTTATATAGTTTTTAACTACCACTATGACTAGCTTTTCAAAACATTTTTGTTAGGCATTTTAGCATGCAAGAACCATTTGTAAAGATTAAAAAAAACATATTTGAGCTCTTTCAAAAACATTATAAAATATTTTGAGATATCTAAAAAGTTTCTCATATAAAGACTCTAAGTCCTATAAACTATACCATTTAATCTTTCTTTGGACTTGGTCTTTGACTTAGTTTTGTTATCATCAAAATCTTCATGGTCTTTTGCTTTCTGTTGTAATGCTTGCTCTTAGTACCTAAATTATCCTATAAAGTATTACTTACTTAAACAAACATAGTTAGTCTAAATTCATAATTCAATATTATCTCATATGCATGATTCATAAATGTATAAATGTAGTTAGTCTAACATGCATATAAGACTTTTATAGACATATCCAAATAAGATATTTATCAATTACTCATAGATATGCTCTATATAAGATTCAACAAAGAATACTTTGTACATTTTCATTTAAATAGAGTCATATCCAATATTAATTCATTATAACTTATATAAAGCATTATTGGATAAATTATATAAAGAATGCTACACATATCGCATTGCATGATTATTAAGTGAAATATAACAAGATGAAGTACATGATCACGCATGATCCAACATAATCTATTAAGCACATCATTATTTTTGTCTTGTATTTGTCATCATCAAAACTTAACATATTAAACCATTGGGGCAAACTTATTTCCACAGGTTCATTAGCTTGGATTCTAGATAAGTGTTATATCCTAAAAAAATCCCTTATTAAATGAGGATAACTAGGATAACATCTTATCATAATTAATAGAATCCTACTGATAGGGAAACTTATCCATAAGGATAATTACTTCCCCCCTAAGTCACTCCACACTATAAATATAGGGTTAAGCCATTCAGTTAGGCATATTTTCTCATACATTTTCTTTCTCCTAGTGTAAACCCTAACTTGAGTGTTGGAGTGCCTTGCAGGTACACCACCCACTCTTTGTTGCCACAACACTTGGAGGAAACTGCTATCACTGACCATCACCAATATTTTAGAGGTGAGATCAGATAACCCCTCTGATCTTAGTTCTGAACATTGGTACCATATGTGGAAATGCTAAACTGCAAATCCCATAATCACCATGGTTAATACCATAAAGTAAACTACAATGAAGTAGGAGCAACAACAGGATGGCTAGGAAGCCTCCCTCACTAACCAGAATGAGGCTTCTTACCCCCATTGCATAGAAACAACATAAATAATAGATTGTGATCCATCGTCTAAGTTTTGCCCTATTATGGGCCTCAAACTCATGGTGAGATCCCGCCACCTCCTCCAAAGTAATCAATGCACCACAAGCCCACCAATCAAGAGTAGCTGGCCATTGTCCACCATCAAAACAAGCAGATGAAGGAACAAGGAAGGTAGATCGTGGAGCTTGACGAGCGCCGAACTCAGTCAAAATTATAACCGAAATTATTACCTAAGCTTGTAGCACACTGACAACACCGGATCATCTCCATGAGGATTGTAAATGCAATTTAATCAAATCAAGTGAAAGTTTAGCAAATGGGGGTTTGACAGTTTAAGATCGCACTTAACAAAATTAAAGGAAGAAATAATAATTAAAGAGCAGTCAATTTAGAAACCTATCCAAGATTGGGTGGATTCAATCATAGACCCTTCATAGAACACTTGAAGTGCAATTGAATTATTAATTTGGATCTAACCGAGATCTCTGCATCAAATCCAGAATTCATACTAGACGATCATCTAGAATTCAATTAACAAGTGATAAACACAAATCCACAATCACACCATTCATGAAGATCTATGTTAATTTCAAGTACCGAATTCAATTAACTTAGGCACAAATCAGTAACCTAACCTTTTCAATTCTGTGATTAATTTAGATCAATCAGTTCTAAGTTTCATCACAAATCTCAATCTTCATTTATGTGATTAGTTTAGATCAATCAGTTCTAAGTTTCATCACAAATCTCAATCTTAAACCAAGTTCAAATCAGATTAACATAAATAGAATCACCATTCATGCATTCAAGATCAAGAAGAAGAAAAAGAGAAGAAGAAAAAAGGAATTCAATTACGAATCAAATACAATACATAACCAAGGTCTCAAGAATCCAAATCACAATCTCTTCAAGAGTTCTAAATTGACCGAAAGTAGCTTAGCCCTCCATTACCACAAAAGGGAGCATCAAAATATACAAAAGCTATGAGAAACTATGAAGAAACAAGAAGAAACTATGAGAGAAATGAAAGAGAATACAACTTGTTCTTTCATGATAACCAATGGTGTCTTTTATAGAAGTCTAGGGTAACAAAATGACAAAGGGGAGTGGGTGGATGAGTGGGGTGGTTGAGTGGGTTAGTGAGTAGAGTAGTTGAGAGGGTTGGTGAGTGAAGTAGTTGAGAGGGTTGGGGAGTGCAAAAATTTCTTGTCTAACTTGGAAGCCAAAAACGACCAACTATACTATAGACCCATGAAAAGTACTCTTCATGAAAATTGTAGATCTTTGTCTTGGTTATAACATGCATATCTGGATTGTCCAATTTGGCTTCCTACAACTCAAGATATGACCCAAATACCGCAGGTTACTCAAACCCAACTTCAGCACCTCTGTCCCGACTTGCAAGCTTAAACTGACCCATTAGACTTCATTTTTTCAAAAAGTATTCTTCATGAAAGTTATTTATTTGGATCTTAACTATCAGCTATCCAAATTTCATCCCATCTCCATTATTACAGCTTGAGATATGATTTTATGAGTGCACACCGTTCGAATTCTAGTGACAGAACCCGTATTCTGACTTCCATATAAATTTAGGTCTCTTAGACATCTGTTTAGGACTTCGAGCTCTTCATCAAAGTTGTAGAGCTTCCTCTTAGCTTTCCTACAAGGTAAAATTCATGATTATCAGATATCACGAACTCAAGTTATGACTAAAATACAGAAATAGTGTCAAATCTTAATAATACTGAAAATATTCAATTAGGACCAATTTGAGCTCAAACTCACAAAATCATACCAAACTCAATCAATTAAGAATATGGAGAGTGTAAATGACTAAACATAAGGGTTTATTAATGAATAAAATATGTGATTATCAAATTCCCCCCATTTAGCTTTTTGCACTCCTGGGCAAAACTCAAGACCAAAATAAGGACATAAGAGATTAACAAAAATTTAAATTCCAACGATATTCAAGAGCCTAAAATTTTACAATCAAGAAGAACAACCAAAGGTTCAAGGGATCAAAACATTCATGAGTTAAAAATTCTCCACATCTCAAACCAACAAGCAAGGTATCTTCAACATGAATCGAGAATGATAGATCTTCACAAGATTCCCTCTCAATCTCTCAAGTGTTTAAAAGGTAGGTATTTCACTCAATTCAACCCATGAAAATTGCACTACCATAAGCTTGCTTATCTTCTACTTCTCCACTACTCAAAACACATGCACACACAAATCATGAGGACTTTATTCAAGGTTGTAGTGAGGTCAAGGTAACAGAAGAGGATAAAATGGATATGAGAAGATAAATACCAAATGGAATAAAAGCAAATGAGGGCTGAGTTCAAATAACAAGCATAAAAGTTCATCCCAACTCTAATGTATATCCCTTTACATATTCATTTCCCAACCCTTTTCTTTATTTTTTTTTTCTTTTTTTATATATATATGAACATAACTATATACATACATTTTTCCTCTTTTTTTTTTTATTTTTTAGGTACTCTTTCCTTTTTCAACAACCATTTTGTACACACACCCCCACACTTGTTCAAAAAAAAACTCATCCATTAACCAAGCTAATGTTCTTTTATTCCCTAAGGTAAAGTAAGAACACGATTTTTCATTTAAGGCACATAATGAGCTAGAAACAAGAAATGGTCAAATAAGCTCAAATGGGTTAAGTAAAGGAAAATATACAAGGTTGGCAGGAATCAGAGAATTTTTAAGAAGTCAAAAGAAGTGCTTGATATCATATTGAAAATAAGGTTAGCTATTCGGTTAAACTAGCTAATTAAGAAAGAGGGCCTCAATCATGTTCATGCATGCAAGTGAAATATAGCCTCAAAAAGAATCAAAGCAAGTTCTAGAGCGGTCATTAACATGAGTGAAAATCACACAAGAAAAAAGAGAATGACATAAATGTTGAATCCATCCATTAGGCTCAAAATCTCACAAGGTATGCATCCATCAAACTCAATTCATCAATTCAATCATCCATCACCAAGCATATTAGTTCAAGAAGGGAGAAAAGTTATTCAATCATGCAATGAACATTTTTTTTTGATTTTTTTTAAACAAAAACAAAAAAAGGCTAAAATCTCTCCCCCACACTTAATATAACATTGCCCTCAATGTGAAAGAGAGATATAGAAAAGAGTAACACAACCTGATAAGAAGTGAATCAACGCTAAGCAGCAAAGAAGCACACTGTCAGTGCCGTATCAGACCCTGAAAAGAAATCAAATAATAAAATTTTAGTACTTCCACAATTTAATACTAATTAATTACTACCTAAAAAAAAACTCCTTACTCTGCCACCAATTAAGATACGTCTCAAGAGTAAAATTACTCCTTACTCTGCCATCACTAATTGGTTTAATAAGTCCATGACAATTATATCATACTTTCCAAACAAAACAACAATAATTTTTTTTTTGGTCAACTATCCTTCCCCTCCAACTAGATCACAACATTGTCCTCAATGTTAAAATATAGATGAGTAAAGGATAGAAGATATTATCTGTTGGAGAAAGCTGACACAAATTTAAACAAAAATAAAATACAATAAAATCAAACCCATTAAAGATGAAGTTCCAGATCTGGCTTTCTTTTCTTGTTACTTCCTTCGCTGCTTCCTGTTGACCAATCTATCTGAGCCAATACCTTATCAGGTACATACTCAAAAGCTTCTAATATAGTAATGAGCTCATCAATAGTGGAGGCAGAGATAAGAAGTTGTCTTGCCGAAGGAGTGATAAATTTCTGTTCCACAGCTTTGTCAAGAAAAGATAACAAAAGATCAAAGAAATTATTAACATTCAACAAACCAATGGGTTTATGGTGGATGTTCAGTTCGGCCCAAGAGACAATTTGAAAAATTTCTTCCAAAGTACCAAAACCACCTGGTAAGACAAGAAATGCATCAGAATTGTTAACCATTGTTTTCATTCGTCCATGCATAGATGTTACCTGAATTTCTTCTCCAACTATCTTTCCAGTGATGTTATTTTCAGCTAATGGTTTAGGAATAACACCTAAAACCTGACTGCCTCCTATAAAAGCAGAAAGTGATACAGCCCCCATTAACCCACGATAACCTCCCCCATATACAAGATGAATATTCCTCGCAGCAAGTGATCGACTAAGAGTGCTAGCTGCGTTTACAAACTCTAATCCCTTCCCATAACTCGACCAACAAAAAATAGACATTTTTGAGGTTACGAATAGAAGGCCCCATTCTATACTCTTCCTCTATTTGAGTGTTTCTGAGTTGAAGGAAAATGGAGAAAATGGAGTGTTTAAATAAGAAAAAGAATGGAAAGGGAAATAATTGCACCTATAAGGGTAGGTTGACGGTTATTAGAAAAGGTTGAATTTAAGAAACACAGAATCTTTTCTTTCTTTCTTTTTATTTTATTTTATTTTTTTTGTTTGAAAGATGATATGAAGAAGAAGAAGAGGATGATACGTACAGATTGTTTGTGGATATGACTCACATCTGCCTTTAGTTTAACGTCCAGTAACGGCTTAAACGTCTTCTATGAGTCGAGGACAAGCTTCCCATCTAATTTTCTTATAAATTGGCAAACAGGGTCTTTTAGAGTCAGATTCCCAAAATTGTAGCGTTTTTCTTCATCCTTGAAGAGATATCACAATTTAAGAATTTCACGATGCACCAATCCACAAGAATGCGTCTCAAGAGTCAATAAGATATCATCTAATGACTCCTTACTCAGTCCATTCTTAATGAAGAAAATTTTATCTTCTCTATTTGCAGAAACCATCCCCAAAGTACAACATTGCTTGTTACAGTTCCATCGTCCACATTTGTGACAAACTTGTAACCTTTTTGCTATTCTCTTTTTAGAATATGAACTTCTTCCAAGACCGGGCATATATGAGTCAAATGAAATTGAGGACTCACCTGCTAATCGGACCTTTGCTTCAATTATCTAGCGTACATCTTCTGGCATACCTTTGTGCATTAACAGTCTCAATCTTTCACATCGAACTTTGTAGATTTTTCTCAAAGCATTTTGAGGAAGAGAAGGAAAATGTTTGCTCAGGTTTGAAAGAATGACATCCATTTTGAAGGAGAAGAAGGTTCGATTATTTTGGAAAACGAAAAATAAACCGACTTGAGAGTCACGGAGTACCGTATCCGCCACTTAACCAGTAACACAAAGAACTCAAGAACTTGGTTTTCCAGGAATGGTTGAGTCTTTGTCCATTAACTTTAAGCGCATTACCATTCCTAGGATCCTCAATATCTACGGCCCCAGAGGATACACGTGTTTGACAACAAAAGAACCGTGCCACCTAGATCTCAATTTTCCAAGGAGTAGGTGCAGATGATAATCTCAAAGTTGAACTTTTTTGACCAATTTCCGTAGCTTTTGAAAAAGGTGTAACAGACCTTGAATAAAGTAGGCCAATAAAATTCATACTGCAAGATTTTCGCAGTTGTTGTCGCTGAAGAAAAAATGACCTCCACATGCTTCCGAGTGATAAAATCTAATGGCACTACCTACCTCATTGTCGGACACACAGCTAGTTTTTTCTTTTTTTTCCCTTTTTTTATTCATAATGCGGATGGAGAAGGTTCATCACCTCCACTTTTGCATTCTCTGGAAGTTCATGATACTGTTTGAGGCGGTGTCCATTTACGATGAAAGCTTTGGCAGTGACCTCACTTTTAATCTGAACAGCACCAGAAGGAAAAACCTTAGTAACAATAAATGGTCCATCCCATCTAGACCTTAATTTTCCAGGCATGAGTCGGAGGCGGGAGTTATAGAGGAGAACTTTTTGACCAATCTCAAATGTTTTCCTCAGAATCAACTTATCATGGAAGGCTTTGGTCTTCTCCTTATAAAGTTTGGAACTTTCATAAGCCTCCAAGCGGATCTCCTCCAATTGCTTTGCAAATGCAGCTTCCTCTCCATACCTGCTTGATCTGGGTCCAAGTTGCACCTTTTCACCGCCCAGAATGCATGATGCTCAATTTCCACTGGCAGGTGGCAGGCTTTTCCAAAAATAATCCGATACAGAGACATCCCGATTGGTGTCTTATAAGCAGTCCGGTAAGCCCATAAAGCATCCTCAAGCCTCTTGCTCCAGTCCTTTCTGTTAGGTTGAACTATCTTCTGGAGTATCTGCTTGATCTCCCTATTGGAAATCTCGGCTTGCCCATTAGTTTGGGGATGGTAAGGTGTAGAAACTTTGTGCAAAACCCCATATTTTTTCATCAAAGCTTCCATGCTTCGATTACAAAAATGTGAACCCTGATCACTGATGATGGCCTTCGGAACTCCAAACCTGCAGAAAATCTGTGATCTAACAAAAACCACAACAACTTTGGAATCATCAGTCCGAGTAGCTTTCGCCTCCACCCACTTGGATACATAATCAACAGCTAGCAAAATGTAAACAAAACCAAAAGAAACAGGAAAGGGTCCCATAAAATCAATACCCCATACATCAAAAATCTCATAGAACAATAAGGATTTCTGGGGCATCTCATTCCTTCGAGAAGTGTTTCCTGTTCTTTGGCATTGATCACAAGATTTACAAAACACATATGCATCATGAAATAGAGTGGGCCAATATAATCCAGATTCTAAAACTTTCCTAGCAGTCCTTTGGGGACCAAAATGACCTCCACATGCAAGTGTATGACAAAAGCTAAGAATAGAATGGAATTCATTATCAGGCACGCATCTCCTAATGACTTGGTCACTACAAAATTTCCACAGATAAGGGTCGTCCCATACATAATATTTTGACTCACTCTTCAATTTATTAATCTGAGCCCTAATAAAATGTGCAGGAAAAACACTAGCAACTAAGAAATTTATCAAATCAGCAAACCGAGGAGTGTTACCTTGCAGCTTGAAAAGCTGCTCATCAGGGAAGACTTCATGGATAGGAAAAGTATCTGCCTCCCTTTCAATTCGGCTTAGGTGATCAGCCACTAAATTCTCCGCTCCACTTTTATCACGGATTTCAATGTCAAACTCTTGGAGGAGCAAAATCCACCTAATCAACCTAGGCTTTGCATCAAGCTTCTTCAGGAGAAACTTCAGAGTTGTATGATCTGAAAACACAACCACTCTAGAACCAAGCAAATATGATCGAAATTTGTTTAAAGCAAAAACAATTGCTAAAAGTTCCTTTTCAGTGGTGGTGTAGTTGACTTGTGCAGGTTCTAAAGTTCTTGAAGCATAGGAGATGATATGAGATATTTTGCCGACCCTTTGTGCAAGAACAGCTCCCAAAGCATAATTAGAGGCATCACACATGAGCTCAAATGGGAGTGTCCAATCTAGTGGCTGGATGATAGGTGTGCTGGTCAATGCTTGCTTCAAGTGATTGAGGGCATCCTTGCATTTCTGGTCAAAATAGAACTCCACTTCTTTTTGTAGCAAGTTGGATAGTGGAAGAGCAATTTTGTTGAAATCTTTTATGAATCGCCTATAGAAACCTGCATGACCAAGGAAAGAACGAACCTCCCGCACGCATGTGGGGTAAGATAGGCATGAAATAACATATATTTTTACAGGATCTACCTCAATAGCCTTGCTAGATATTATATGCCCTAAAACTATGCCTTTGCTCTACCATGAAATGACATTTCTCAAAATTCAGAACAAGGTTAGCCTTAATGCATTTATGCAAAACCTGAGTCAAACTATCCAAACATGCATCAAAGGAAGAACCATAGACAGTAAAGTCATCCATGAATACATCCATGCAATTTTCTAAAAGGTCAGAAAATATACTTACCATACACCTTTGAAAGGTGCCTGGAGCGTTGCACAGACCAAAAGGCATCCTTCTGTATGCAAATGTGCCAAATGGGCAAGTGAAAGTAGTTTTATCTTGGTCTTCTAGGGCTATATGGATCTGAAAATAACCCGAATATCCATCCAAGAAACAGCAATACGACTTGCCAGCTAGTCTCTCTAACATCTGATCAATGAAAGGTAATAGGAAATGATCTTTCCTGGTGGCTTGGTTAAGTCATCTGTAATCAATGCAAACCTGCCAGCTGTTTTGAATTCTTGTGGGTAGTAGCTCATTGTTCTGATTTTTAACTACTGTAACCCTAGATTTCTTTGGAACAACCTGCATGGGGTTCACCCATTTACTATCAGATATGAGATAAATAATGCCAGCTTGCAGTAGCTTGGTAATTTCCTTTTTTACCACATCCAGAGTCAGGGGGTTTAGTCTCCTTTGGGGCTGCCATACTGGTTTAGTGTCCTCCTCCAACAAAATCCTATGCATGCATGTGGAGGGACTGATACCAGGAAGATCTGCAAGTGTCCATCCGATGGCTTGTTTATTCTGCCTCAAAACCTGCAGTAATTTTTCTTCTTGATCAGGTTGTAAATTTTTAGCAACAATCACAGGCAGCTTCTCACCATCTTCCAAATATGCATATTTAAGATGGTCTGAAAAAATCTTTAATTCTAAGGATGGAGGCTGTACAATGGAGGGCAGCAAGTTGTTTGAAACAACTAACTCAGTAACATTAAATTCAACATACTTCTGACTCTTATTTTCACATACTGCATCATTCAAGTCAGCAGCTACATCACCACTCATCACTGCATAAATCTCAGCACATGCAGCACATGGTACAATATTACAGCCAGCACATGTTTCACAGGTAATAGAATCCAGAAAATTAGCAATATCAGAAAATTCAGCATAAATATCAGCATAAGCATCGTCAACTAGCATATCAATCACTTCAACATGGAAAACAGAATGCTCCTCTAGGGGATGTCTCATAGCCTCAAAAATGTTAAATTGTACCACATCGTCGCCAAATTCCATGGAAAGGGTGCCAGAATGCACATCTATCTTGGTCTTGGCTGTCTTGAGGAAAGGTCTGCCTAGGATCAATGGAGCATGGTTTGTTGAAGACTCATATTCCATGTTCAGAATATAGAAGTCCACTGAAAAAATTAGCTCATTCACCCGAACTAACACATCTTCTAGCACCCCTGCAGGATGAGCAGTGGTCCTATTTGCCAACTGAATCACTATACCAGTAGGTTACAAAGTGCCAATGTTCAAGGACTGATATATTGACATAGGCATGACATTAATTGAAGCACCCAAGTCTAGCATTGCATGTTCAAATTTGGAGTTACCTATCGTGCAAGGAATTGTGAAAGTTCTAGGATCTTTGCATTTTTGTGGCATGCTTGGTAGAATCATTGCAGAAACATTTCTGCCCATGCTTATTTTCTCAGTACCCTTAAGTCTTCTCTTGTGAGTACACAACTCTTTGAGGAATTTGGCATACTTGGGAATCTGCTTGATTGCATCAAGGAGGGGAATATTGATTTCCACATTCCTGAATGTGTCCATGACTTCTCTTTCTATTTCTGTTTGCGCAGTATGCTTGGACTGTGTGACTCTATTTGGAAAAGGTAGTGGAATGGCCAGATTTGAATTCTCTGCACATTTCTTCTGTGTCACAGATTTTTGGACTGAGCTATCCACTTTCTTCTGCTTCTGGTCACCTTTTGGTTGTTGCACTTGTAGTTCAGGTTGTGGTGGAGTAGGACCATCAACTTCTCTGCCACTTCTCAAGCTAGTGGCACTTACATTGCCTCTTGGGTTGTTGACTGTTTGTGAAGGCAATTGGTTCGACCCTTGACTTTTCAGCTCACTCAGAGTGGTTGCCATCTGCCCAATTTGAGTTTGTAAATTCTGGATGGTGGCATTGACATTCTGCTGAAACTGTTTCATCAAGTCTTCGAAAGGTGGCTCAGCTGGAGTGGCTGCTGGAACAGGTAGCTGGAGGGGCTGCTGCATGGGTGGCGGCGCAGGTTGTGCTTGCCTAAATGCAGGTGGTTGGTACTTGTTGCTAGGGCCTGTAGCTTGGTATCTAAACTGCGGTTGCTGCTGTTGGTAGGGCTGTTGTTGTTGTTGACCAGAATTTCCATATCTCAGGTTGGGATGGTCCCTCCAGCCAGGGTTATAGGTATTAGAAAATGGATCATATCTGGGCCTGTGATTGCTGATATTGGGGTCTACCAGGAAAAATACCAGCTGCTTTGCCAGATTGCTCTGGAAAAATAGAACCACCATCCTGAAGTGTGGGACATGCATCAGTAGGATGAGATGAACAAGAGCAAATGCCACACACAGTTGCAGCCATCTGCATTGGTGCTTGTTGTCCCACTGCTAACTGCCTCACCAAAGAAGTTAATTCATCAAGTCTGTGTTCCATTCTCTGTTGGTCTACATGAGATGATTGAATCTCATTGACTCCTCTGGTTGAAGTAATAATTCGTGTGCCAAATTGTTGGGTGTTGGCTGCCATGTTTGCTATCAAATCTCTCGCATTTCTTCTTGCGGTCTTGTCTACTAAGGCTCCTCCAGAGGCAGCATCCACCATGCTTCTGTCATTTGGCAGCAAGCCTTCATAGAAATATTGACTTAAGAGTTGATCGGTGATTTGGTGGTGGGGACAGCTCGAGCATAGCTTCTTAAATCTTTCCCAATATTCATGTAAGGTCTCTCCTATCATTTGTCTTATGCCACATATATCTTTTCTAATGGCAGCAGCTCTAGAGGCAGAGAAAAATTTCTCTAAGAACAACCGCTTCATGTCAGTCCAACTTGTTACTGAACCTGGTGAAAGATAAAATAACTAATCCTTGGTCAGTATCGTAGTGAGAAAGGAAATGCCCTCAGCTTGATGTGCTCTTCTGAGATCCCATGTGGCTTCATGGTTGAACAAACCACATGGAACTCCTTTAGATGCTTATGGGGATCCTCACCTGCAAAATCGTGAAACTTGGGCAACAAATGTATCAATCCAGATTTTAACTCAAAATCAGCATCAAGATCTGGGTATTGGATACACAAAGACTGGTTAGTTATATTAGGAGCAGCAAGTTCCTTAAGAGTTCTATTTTGTATGTTATTAGCCATGGTTTCAAAATTATTCAAGATCTCAAGTTCACTCCCAATATTAAGATCAAATTCAGAAGTAATTCTTGCACTTGGCCTACAAGCTCTAATCAACCTATATAAGGTTCTATCAATCTCAGGATCAAAGTCAACCAAGTTATCAGGCTCGGACCTAGTCATGCATCACACAAAAACAAACAAATAAGCAAAATATACTAGACAATGGATAAAAATGTTAGAAAAGTTAATAAAAAGCAAAAGTTAGTAAAAACACTTAAAATGAAAAGATTACACTTACTAATCCCTGGCAACGGCGCCAAAATTTTGACGAGCACCGAACTCAGTCAAAATTATAACCGAAGTTATTACCTAAGCTTGTAGCACAGTGACAACACCGGATCATCTCCATGAGGATTGTAGATGCAATTTAATCAAATCAAGTGAAAGTTTAGCAAATGGGGGTTTAACAGTTTAAGATCGCACTTAACAAAATTAAAGGAAGAAATAACAATTAAAGAGCAGTCAATTTAGAAACCTATCCAAGATTGGGTGGATTCAATCATAGACCCTTCATAGAACACTTGAAGCGCAATTGAATTGTTAATTTGGATCTAACCGAGATCTCTGCATCAAATCCATAATTCATACTAGACGATCGTCTAGAATTCAATTAACAAGTGATAAACACAAATCCGCAATCACATCATTCATGAAGATCTATGTTAATTTCAAGTACCGAATTCAATTAACTTGGCACAAATCAGTAACCTAACCTTTTCAATTCTGTGATTAATGTAGATCAATCGGTTCTAAGTTTCATCACAAATCTCAATCTTCATTTATGTGATTAGTTTAGATCAATTAGTTCTAAGTTTCATCACAAATCTCAATCTTAAACCAAGATCAAATCAGATCAACATAAATAGAATCACCATTCATGCATTCAAGATCAAGAAGAAGAAAAAGAGAAGAAGAAAAGAGGAATTCAATTACGAATGAAATACAATACATAACCAAGGTCTCAAGAATCCAAACCACAATCTCTTCAAGAGTTCTAAATTGACCGAAAGTAGCTTAGCCCTCCATTACCACGAAGGGGAGCATCAAAATATACAAAAGCTATGAGAAACTATGAAGAAACAAGAAGAAACTATGAGAGAAATGAAGGAGAATACAACTTGTTCTTTCATGATAACCACTGGTGCCTTTTATAGAAGTCTAGGGTAACAAAATGACAAAGGGAAGTGGGTGGATGAGTGGGGTGGTTGAGTGGGTTAGTGAGTAGAGTAGTTGAGAGGGTTGGTGAGTGAAGTAGTTGAGAGGGTTGGTGAGTGAAGTAGTTGAGAGGGTTGGTGAGTGCAAAAATTTCTTGTCTGACTTGGAAGCCAAACACGACTAACTATACTATAGACTCATGAAAAGTACTCTTCATGAAAGTTGTATATCTTTGTCTTGGCTATAACATGCATATCTGGATTGTCCAATTTGGCTTCCTACAGCCTAAGATATGACCCAAATATCGCAGGTTACTCAAACCCAACTTCAACACCTCTGTCCCGACTTGCAAGCTCAAACTGACCCATTAGACTTCATTTTTTCAAAAAGTGTTCTTCATGAAAGTTGTTTATTTGGATCTTAACTATCAGCTATCCAAATTTAAACCCATTTCCATTATTACAACTTGAGATATGATTTTATGAGTGCACACCGTTCGAATTCTAGTGACAGAACCCGTATTCTGACTTCCATGTAAACTTAGGTCTCTTAGACATCTGTTTAGGACTTCGAGCTCTTCATCAAAGTTGTAGAGCTTCCTCTTAGCTTTCCTACAAGGTAAAATTCATGATTATCAAATATCAGGAACTCAAGTTATGGCCAAAATACAGAAACAGTGTCAAATCTTAATAATGCTGAAAATATTCAATTAGGACCAATTTGAGCTCAAACTCACAAAATCATACCAAACTCAATCAATTAAGAATATGGAGAGTGTAAATGACTAAACATAAGGGTTTCTTAATGAATAAAATATGTGATTATCAGAGCTCCAAAGGGTAGTAAATGCAGAGCTCTAGGATTAGAACAACCCAGGACACATGTATGATAGAGCCTCTGTGAAAGATCCTAGAACACTGGTTGAGCATGAACTGAGATGGGAAACCCAAGCACCTCCCGAGATTTCAATAGCCTTAGAACCCACTAATCGCCCCAGTGCTCCTAATTAGTTCACTCACCCCTTTTCAGATTTTACTATGGTTCTCTACCTGCCAATTGGATGTAGAATCCCGTCTAGCATTAATCCTTAAGACGACACCATGGACCCCTAAGAGCACACAAATTGCTTCACATAATCTATATTGTTCTTGGGGAGCATTGATCTTATTATGTGCTATGCTTTTCCTAGAACCCTCAAGAAGGCCACCCGAAGTGGTTCTCCATTCTACTTCGTAGATTTGTTAACCAGTTTGATGAGCTTGCTGCAAAGTTCTTACTACACTTCACCACCAGTAAAGTGCAACCCAAGACTTCAGCTAGCCTTGTCAATTTCAAGTAGCGACGAGATGAATCACTCTAAGATTTTATGACCAGATTCAATAGGGAAGCACTAATGATTAAGGACCTTGACAAGGTAGTCTCTATGCATAACTTCATGGCCGGCTTGTGCTAAAGTCCCTTCACTTCCTTGCATATGAAAAAGCCCCCCGTGGACTTGGATGACCTCAAAAGAAAGTCTAAGAAATATATCAACATGGAAGAGGTAAAACAAGGCAAAAAGGGAAGTGGATAGAATCAAGGAAACCCAGTAGAAAAATAATCGAGAACCTTGGACACCATGAAACTCTCTAAAAGGCCCACTAAGAGGGTAGTTTGTGGAATACACTCCGCTCATTGTCTCTCAAACCCAAATCCTTCAAGCCGACATCCTCAATCTTCCTAGACTCCTACATTAAAAAAATACACCTAGAAGGTCAAGTCCAAGTAGTGTGAATACAACGGTGGGCTACAGACATAACATGTAAGACAATATTTGGTTATAGGACACGATTAAGACCCTATTTAAGGAAGGACGCCTCAACCAATACATCCTACAACCTTGTAATGGGAACTCTCGATGCGGATCTCGTCGTTATAGAAAAAAGGAGTCAGCCCTAAAAAAAGCCCTTTCTCTTCTACCGAGAAGATATTCACCATATTAGAGGATAGGAGAAAAGGAGAGTCACCTGGGCAGAAAGGATAGACCGTGACTCCCGCCCTCCTCATGACCCTTCACCCATAGATGACAACCATGGTAATGCTTATGTAACTAGGATGATAAACACAATCTTTGAGGGTTTCGCCGGAGGTGGTGAATTAAATAAATCCAAGAAGCGACATTTGTGTACAATCTTAGGCATAACTTCTAGGCCTATTTAGAAAATAGGATTTAGTTCACGAAAAACACCCCTTATTGTATTCTCGGATGATGATCATGGATATATGATACTAGAACACGATGATCCCCTAATTATATCTAGAGTGTTGGCCAACATCGAGTACGTAGGATCTTTGTGGATCAAGGAAGCTCCACGGGCATATTGTAACACCCCAAAAATTATTTATTTTATCATAGATAATTATTTTATAATATTTAAGATTTTTAGGAATTTTTCTAAATTTTTTTGAAAATATCAAATATTTTAGTATATTTCTCATTTTACGTACACATTGAGCGGAGCTGAGATAATGAAATATTTTTCCCTAAGGTTGAAAAACCTTGAACTGTTGACTTGTCGATGGGGAATCTTATTAAACCCGAGGTCGGGTACAGTTTACAAGGTTTTACATTTTTTAAGATTTTATCTGATAAATAAAATCGATGTATCATAAAAATTAACTGATGAACAATAAAATATTATTTTCATCAACTGTAACTTTTATTCATTGGGAAAATAATTCTAATAGTGTAATTAATCATCTGTTCTAGAGTGTCTAATTAAGGAGATAACTTTACTTTTCACTTTATCGAGAAGCGCACAAAGCTTCTCAAGGAAGCTTCAAGGGAAACTTCTAGGAATCTTCCTCCCAACCACTTTTCTCTCTCCTCCCTTTTTGGTGCTACACGGTTGGGAAGAGGAAAAATAAAAGGGGCTATTTCACTCCCTATTCTCTCATTTCCCCTCCTCCCTCACGCAGCTCATTCTTTCTTTCTCTCTTCCTCACACGGCTGCACACACACACCCACCATTGTTGAATTTCAAACTCTCTTTGCTCAAGCCAATATAGACCATTGCTTCCCCTCATCATCTTCAAGTTTTCCTTTTTGTGGAACTCTCTTTGACTCTTCCATTTTCGTGGTTGGCAGCCCAACTCCAAAGCTTCAAGTTTTGAGGTAAAAGCTCTCAACTTTCTTCTCCTCTTCTCCTTATTTTCGTGTTCTATGGTCACTTTGGTGACTATGACTACCATTTCCCCTCTTTGATCTTGATTTTTATGGATTTAAACACCCAAGGTTTCTGTGGTGATGAAGCACAAAATTTCTAAGCAAAAAGGAGCTTGTTTTCCTTGTTCTTCATTAAGGTAAGAGGAAGATCCATTCTTTTCAACCCATTTTAGTAATTAAGAACTTGTTGTTGTGTTGGTGGGGTGGAACCAATTTTGGGAAACCCCTTTGTTTAATTATTTTGGGTTGAATTTTAAGTATTTGAATGGTATGTTTTTTTATATACATTGATGGATTTTAGGATGTTTGAAGATTGGAATGGTTTCCTGGTGATTTTCTGCGTCCACAAAGGGATACACAGCCAAGGTTGTATTTGAGTACACGGCCGTGTATCTCCCTGTGTGACAAAATGGCTTAAACATGTTTTTTGGTGCACTCCAAAGGAGTACACGGCCTAGGCCATTTATGACCACATGACCGTGTACTCGGGGCTGTGTAATTTTCAGATGGCTGTGTAACATGTTCAGCAGTGGATTTGAGGCTTTTTTAGCCCCTTGGAGCTTCAAGGTCCCCTCGGACACTTGACTCAAGGCTTTTGGACTAATGTAAGCGTAATAATCTTAACTAATTGGATGACTAAAAACTAATTAGGGATTCATAAAGCAGGAAAAACAAAGAACGAGAGCATACCTTACAACTTATAAGAACCTTGAATAAAGATAGAACATGAGTGTGATTGAGGTCGCAAGCGACATAATGAAATTAAGAATTGACTTACTTAATTACTTTGAATAGGGTGTGAACACCCAGGAACTTATTATTAACTTGGTATAGACCCTTAAACGGAATCGAATATTGTTGGTAAATAACATTACATGTGATCTTAGCCCTAAAATGCTATGACTGTGAATTTGTATATGTACATGTGAATATGCAATGAATCTATGTGCATTGAGTATGATTGAGTTATGCATTGAAAAAGTCCGTTGGATAATTTGTTAAGGCCTAGTTTCCTAGGAGATAAATCACACCTATGTGCGGGTGCGAATAGTCTAGTGTAGGTCACTTGTTGACCTTGTGGGCGTCGGGGTACGGGTACCTCACAATGGACAGTTGGTAGCTCTTCTGTCCGTGGGGCAAACCGATGCAGACGTGCCAATGATCCAGACCGAGACACTGTCCTATATCGAGATCTGTGTAGAATGTCTTGTACAATGTCATGATGCGTATTTTGATAAATTGAGAATTTTTAGCACTCGATGGCCTCGGTAGCCAAGATACAGACATATCTCCTGATCATTCTCTCTGACTGTTTTGTGTCTAACTCCATGGAGTAGGATTGTTGGTATCATATGCATGTGCATAGTGAGTCGTCATACCATTTGTTAGTTACTTGTTCATATGGGAATTTAATATGTTGTTCCATTACTGCTATAGCTGCCTGTATATGCTACATTGTTTATTATCGATTTTAATGTTATTTATTATCCTTCCGAAATATTGTGTGGGCGTCATATGCCATTTGTTCTTTATTACCTCAATTGGTAATGAATGTTGAATGTCTTACCTCTTTTTCCTATGTTTCCACTATTTCTATATATATATATATATATATATATATATATATATATATATATATATATATATATATATATATATATATATATATATGATTCTCTGAAGACGGGGGTGAAGGAAAGGAAGAACCCGAGTTTCTCGGCTTCTGGCCCAACCTTGACTAGCATCCTTCTGATCATGATGGCCCAACCTCATGGATTTTTGGGATAAGTGCATCTGACTTTCCTTGGGGGTCCAGACTATTGGCATGTGAACTTCAGCTTTGACAGTTGTGTTTACTTGGGAGACGTGTCGTTATCGCTGGCTTGGGGGCATCATGATCTGCCTATTTTCACCTGCAACGTTAGTTTACGTTTAGAGTTTTACTTGCCTATCAGGGAGATGTGGGGTGATCCTTATTACACCCCACAAGAGGATTCTTTCCTCTCCTCTGTTCGAGCCCCGGTCCATAACTCGGTGGCTCTGATGAGCGATTCCTCCGATGAGGAAGACCCTGAGGAGGAACCCGAGGAGGACCTTGACATAGTTCCTTCTCCCCTTAGGGGTTGATTTCTGTCGATAGCTACTGTTGGCTATCTGTCTTTTTGGGTCCTTGATATTCTTTTAGGGGTCTGTATATCATTTTTGGGGGCTGGTAAAGCTTAGGCTTCTTTTTTATGAGCCTTAATGTAATTATTGACTCATAGTTTGTATCTAAACAGTATATATATATATAATGTATCTTTTGCATGGATGTATGGTTTAGTCTTTATGTTTTCCAATAAAGTCTATGTTTTCCGCTTACAATTAGATAAAAATATATGTACGTACATATGAATCTTTTATAAGTGTTAGCACTTTTGAATACTGAATTGATGAGCAAGTTATTGAGTACAAATATATATACATATGATGTAAGAAAAAGAAAAAAAATATTCATCATTTTATTTATACAACTATAACCAGATGAGTTTAACTATAACAATAAGAACCGGGTCTTAACTTCATTTTTATTTTTCACATTGTAAATGACAATGTGACGTTCCCTCCCAAAAAAGGGACGTTACATTAAGTTGGTATTAGAGCCCCGGTTTATGTTTCTTTGGGTCTTGTGATTGAGTTTGTCTTGTTTGTGCTGTGTGTTTCTCCGAAAAACTAAACACAGAGATGTACTGTTTGGTATTCTTATTGGATACAACTGACTGTCCCTGTTTTTTCAGTTAATCTGAATTGAGGAAGCAAGATGGCACGAAGAGAAGACATGGTAGCTGCTATAGAAGCGATGCAAATGATGGCTGAGGTCATCACGCAACAGACTGAACAAGCTACTGAACAACAAGAGAGAGTTATCCAGCAACAAGAGAAGGCTGCTTAACAGCTCGAAGCCACTGTTGATGCTTAGAACTTGGCGGTGTTTCTTTGCCATAATCCTCACCCAATTCAAAGGAGAGTTCGATCTGAACAAAGCTAGTCTATGGATCAAAGAGCTGGAGAAAGTCTTCTAAGGCATGAATTGCGCCAAGAATAAGAAGGTGACCTATGCTACCTTTATGTTGGTGGGCAATGCTGAGAACTGGTGGAATGGAGTATAGAGAATGCTGGAGGCTGCAAATCGCGAGATCACTTGGGATTTATTTAAGGATAAATTCCTGGATAAATACTTTCCCGCGAGCGCGAGGCACGCGAAGGAGGTGGAGTTTCTCAACCTAAGGCAAGGGAATATGACCGTTAGTGAATATGTAGTGAGATTTGAAAACTTGTCACAGTTTTCAATATGCTTTCAGCACCAACCGAATGAAGCCTGGAAGTGTCGGAGGTTTACCAAAGGACTGAGATATGAAGTGAAGAAAGTTGTTATCACCTTGAAGATTAACGAGTTCTCAGAGCTACTAGATATGTATTGCGAAGCAGAAGCTCTAGAGCAATCTAGAGATACAAGGAGCAGGAACTTTGGACCTACAAGGTTCCAAAGGGGTGGTGGCAATAGTTCTAACCGCTTCCAAAAGAAGCCCTATTCCCGACCAATGGGAAACCAGTAACAGACAGCGAGTGGAGGTTCTAGTCGAGGTTCTACTGGGAACTGGATTAGCCAAAATGTGGCGTATCCCTCCAAATGTCTGAAGTGTGGGAAGGATCATCCCACTAGAGATTGTACTATAAAGGGGATCATCTACTTCAGATGTGGCAAACCTGGCCACGTGTCCAGAGACTGCAATCAGGTGAAGGCTGAACCTTCAGTCAATGCTGCAAGAGCCAAGAAACCACAAGCAGGAGGACGGGTCTATACCATGAGCGGAGCTGAAGCCTCTAAGTCAGAAGACTTAATTCAAGGAGAAGGCATCATAGAAGGTAACCATTTGACTGTACTATATGATTCTAGGGTAACCCATTCTTTCATATCTTATGACTGTGTGCAAAGACTTGGCTTATTAGTGTCTACCTTACCTTTTGATCTGACTGTTTCTACTCCTACTGATAAACCGGTAGTTACTACCAAAGTCTGCTTAAATTGTCCCTTGGTTGTTGAAGATCAAATCTTTTTTGTCGATTTGATTTGTTTACCCCTTTCTCAATTAGATATAATTTTAGGGATGGACTAGTTGTCTTCCAACCATGTTCTATTAGATCGTTCGAGAAAAACTATAGTTTTCCCCCTAGGTGAGGACTCTAGATTTCTGACGGCCAACTAAGTTCAAGCTCTCTTAAAAGAAGGAGCTCACGGATACATGCTACTGTCTTCTTTGAAAATCGAGAGTAAAGTTGATGTGAACACAATTCCAGTGGTGAATAAGTTTCCTGAAGTCTTTCCTGAGGATGTACCTAGCTTACCACTGGCACGAGAAATAGAGTTTGCTATTGACCTTGTACCAGGAGTTGGCCCCGTGTTTATAGCACCTTATAGGATGTCACCCACAGAATTAGCCGAACTTAAGAAGCAGCTAGAGGAGCTTTTGGAGAAGCAATTCATCAGATTGAGCGTGTCACCTTGGGGAGCACCTATACTGTTAGTTCAAAAGAAAGATGGTTCATCAAGGTTGTGTATGGACTACAGATAGCTAAACAAGGTAACAATCAAGAATAAATATCCACTCCCAAGAATTGACGACTTAATGGACCAACTAAATGGAGCAGCGGTGTTTTCAACAATCGATCTACAATCTGGGTATCATCAGATAGGAATGAAGACGGAGGATATACCCAAGACTACCTTTCATACCCGATACGGCCATTACGAATACCTCGTGATGCCGTTTGGTGTGACAAATGCGCCTGCTATCTTCATGGACTACATGAACAGGATCTTTCGTCCTTACTTGGACAGGTTTATAGTTGTCTTCATCGATGACATCCTGATCTATTCTCAAAATCAGGAGGATCATGCTGAACACCTCAGTATAGTTCTCCAGATTTTGAGGGAGAAAGAAATGTATGCCAAACTGTCAAAATGTGAATTCTGGCTGGAACAAGTTAAATTTTTGGGTTATGTAATCTCAAAGGATGGGATTGCGGTGGATCCATCCAAATTGGAGTCAGTACTACAATGGGAAATACCAAAGTCGGTAACAGAGATTTGTAGCTTCGTGGGTTTGGCCGGATATTACCGGAGGTTCATCGAGGGATTCTCCAAAATTATAGGACCTCTTACTCAACTCACGAGAAAGAACCAAGCTTTTGAGTGGACCAACAACCGTGAGCAGAGTTTTCAAGAGTTGAAGAATCGGCTAACTACCTCACCAGTGTTAGTGCTACCTGATCCGAATGAGCCCTTTGAGGTGTACTGTGACGCTTTATACTAAGGACTAGGATCTGTACTTATGCAACATGGAAGAGTGGTGACTTATGCTTCAAGGCAATTGCGAGTACATGAGAAGAACTACTAGACGATTGTGGTTTTTGCTTTGAAGATACGGAGTCATTTCCTCTATGGAGCAACGTTCAACATCTTCAGTGATCACAAGAGTCTGAAGTATTTGTATGATCAGAAGAAGTTGAACATGAGACACCAGAGGTGGCTGGAGTTCCTGAAAGACTACGATTTTTAACTTCTGTATCACTCCGGTAAGGTAAACATCATGGCAGACGCCTTGAGCAAGAAGATGATCAGCATCTCTACCCTGATGATCAAGGAAATGGATCTGATCAAGTAGTTCAAAGATGTATGGTCTTTTGTGGAGTTAGAACCAGGAAAGATCTGCATGAACATGGTCACTATCTCAAATGAGCCGATGGAGGACATACGGGAAAATAGAAGGTCGACAAGTTCGTACAAGAAGTGAGAGAGCAAATGAAGCAAGACAACAAAACAGCATTTACGGAAGGAACAGACAGAATTTTGAGGTTCCGAGGTAGAGTCTGTATTCCCCGTGACTAAGAGCTTAGAGAGTATATTATCAACCATGCTCACACAAGCCAACTAAATATGCATCCGGGCATAACAAAAATGTACCAAAACTTGAAGAAGTTATTCTAGTGGCATGGAATGAAGAGTGACGTCACTAAACGTGTATCAACTTGTCTGGTTTGTCAGAAGGCTAAAGTGGAACATCAAAGGTCCACAGGATTGCTGCAACCATTGTCTATTCCTGAATGGAAATGAGACAGCATTTCAATGGATTTTATAGTGGGTTTGCCAAGAACAAGAAAAGGTCATGACTCGATTTGGGTAATTATGGATCGACTCACGAAATCGGCGCATTTTCTCCTGATCAACATAAGGTACAACCTGGAGAAACTGACCCTGCTGTATATTGGAGAAATTGTTAGACTGCACAGTGTGCCTACAAGTATTATTTAGGATAGGGATCCAAGATTCACTGCAAGATTCTGGCAGAGTTTACAAAATGCATTAGGAACAAAGTTACATCTAAGTTCTGCTTATCACCCACAAACCGATAGCCAATCGGAGAGGACGATCTAATCATTGGAAGATTTGCTTAGAGCTTGCACCATAGAACAGACTGGAAGTTGGGATGACATTCTACCATTGATAGAATTCACCTACAACAATAGTTGCTATTCAAGCATAGGGATGGCACCCTATGAAGCTCTATATGGACAGCGGTGTCGGACGCCTTTATGTTGGTACCAAGACGGCAAGCGCCTCACTATTGGACCAGATGTTATACAGCAGACAACCAAAAAAGTTAAGATGATTCAAGAGAAGATGAAGACGGCTCAGAGCTGACAAAATAGTTATGCAGACAAAAGAAGAAAGCCTCTTGAGTTTGAGAAATGTGAACATGTATTTCTGAAAGTCACACTTACGAGTGGGGTAGGCCGGACCTTGAAATCTAGAAAGTTTACTCCCAAAATTTCTTGGACCATACCAGACTATTCGCTGAATAGGTCCTGTAGCCTATCAAATAGCCTTAAACCCTTTCCTCTTAAACATTCACAATGTCTTCCATGTGTCATAACTGCGAAAATACATTCCTAACCTAAGTCATGTCATAGCACCAGACACAGTACAATTAAAAGAGAACTTAACCTATGAGGCACCTCCTGTAAGAATTGAGGATAGAAGGATAAAGCAACTAAGAAGAAAGGAGATCTCATTAGTAAAGGTAATCTAGAATGAAATGACTAGAGATGCAACATGGGAGCTGAAAGACAAGACAAAGAAGCAACATCCACAACTGTTCTAAGGTATGAAAATTTTGAGGACAAAATTTCTTTTTAGAAGGGGAGAGTTGTAACACCTCAAAAATTATTTATTTTATCATAGATAATCATTTTATAATATTTAAGATTTTTAGAAATTTTTCTAGAATTTTCTGAAAACGTAAAATATTTTAGTATATTTCTCGTTTTACGTATGCTTTGAGCGGAGCCGGGATAACGAAATGTTTTTCCCTGAGGCTGAAAAACCTTGAACTGTTAACCTGTTAACGGAGGATCATACTAAACCTGAGGTCGGGCATAATTTACGAGGTTTTATATTTTTCAAGATTTTATCTGATAAATAAAATCGCTGTATCATAAAAATTATCCGATGAATAATAAAATATTATTTTCATTAATTGTAACTTTTATTCACTGGAAAAATAACTCTAACAGTGTAATTAATCATCTATTCTAGAGTGTCTAATTAAGGAGACAACCTTACTTTTTACTTTATCGAGAAACGCGTGAAGTTTCTCAAGGAAACTTCAAGGGAAACTTCTAGGAAGCTTCCTCCCAACCACTTTTCTCTCTCCTCCCTTTTTGGTGCTGCACGGTTAGGAAGGGAAAAACAAAAGGGGCTATTTCACTCTCTATTCTCTCATTTCCCCTCCTCCCTTGCGCAACTCATTCTCTCTTTCTCTCTTCTTCACACGGCTGCACACACACACCCACCATTATTGAATTTCAAGCTTTCTTTGCTCAAGCCAATATAGACCATTGCTTCCCCTTATCATCTTCAAGTTTTCCTCTTTGTGGAATGATTACTACAGCAAGTGCACGAATCGCTCAAGTAATACAGATACAGAGTAAAAGTTCGTTCCTAAGAGGATATTCGATTATAAAGCTAAGTACCAACCAATAGCTTAATCAATTCTAGACAAAGACATAAAAATAGGAAAACAATAAACTAAACTAAATCTAATTTATAAAAGTAATAAAGATAAAAGCGGTTAGGTTTCAGGAAATCCTCCTTCAACCCCTACATCTATCAACAACATGCAATTCTCCTCATAAACACAAATGCATTGATTAGGTTAGCTTGAAAATCTTCATTAGTCAAAAGCCTATGTCTAGGTCATTCAACCCTAGTTTCAATTGCCTAACTCACTAAGTTTCCTTGAGAGCCAGCTTAACTTCTACTCATGAACGATCTATTCTCAATCACACAGTATACGTGGCTAATAGGTATATTTCTATCCTATTAATGAATCAACTCATCCAAGCCAATTGAACTTGCCGAACATGCATCAATCATACCATATTCATATCTACAAATACCTATGTCTAGTTCATTTGCTAATATTAGGATCATGCAATCGAGGCCAACCAACAACAAGCATTAAGCACAGATAATGATTGAACAATAATCAAACATCCACACAAACTCAGAGAAGAACACATCATTAATATAAATAAAAGGATTCAAAGTATCCCTAAAACATAGCTCAGCTATAAAATATATAAGGAAGAGAAGAGAGAAAGGGAAAAGAGAGAAAGGAAACTCATTGATTTGTCTTTGAAGCTTGAATCCTCCTTCAACCTTGTTCCTAGCCTCTAATCCACCATCAATGGAGATCTAGCCAAACTAAACTAACCTAAAACTAACAAACTACAAAGAACAGAAAATGGAAATGGCCCAAAATGGCCAACTCTAAGAGAAAAACGCATAAAATCTATTTATAGGCTCAGCTGCCGCCTCAGTGCTGCGGCCCCCACATATGCGTGCCGCAGCACCTAATGGGTCGATCTACGTATGCCACAGCGCCCACTTCATCTGGCCCCGACGCTCTTGCCTCGGGTCCAAGTATGGCAAGACTGAAAATGCACTTTGCGCCGCGGCGTGCAACACCTTGCGCCACGGCGTTGACCACTGAAATGGAGATTTGGCTTCCTCTTCCTCTTTAAGCTCAATTGCTCCATATTTAACCTTGTTTGGAGCCCTTCTTATCATAGAGAAAACATCAAATCAGTAACATATATAAATCTACTTTATCCATGATCATTTAAGCACAATTTGCTATAAAACATACAAGAAAGGCTTAGAATCAGAATATGATAAATATAACCAATAAACCTCCAAATATGCATTATAAACAAGGACTAAGCAATCATTCTAGCATAGAATTAGGGCATAAATAACTGCATTTTATGGAGTTATCATGGAACTCTCTTTGACTCTTCCATTTTCATGGTTGGCAGCCCAACTCCAAAGCTTCAAGTTTTGAAGTAAAAGCTCTCAACGTTCTTCTCCTCTTCTCCTCATTTTCATGTTCTATGGTCACCTTGGTGACTATGGCTACCATTTCCCCTCTTTGATCTTAATTTTTATGGATTTAAATACCCAAGATTTCTGTGGTGGTGAAGCACAAAATTTCTAAGCAAAAAGGAGCTTGTTTTCCTTGTTCTTCATTAAGGTAAGAGGAAGATCCATTCTCTTCAACTCATTTTGGTAGTTAAGAACTTGTTGTTGTGTTGGTGGGGTGGAACCCATTTTGGGAAACCCTTTTGTTTGATTATTTTTGGTTGAATTTTAAGTATTTCAATGGTATATTTTTTATGTACATTGATGGATTTTGGGATGTTTGAAGATTGGAATGGTTTCCTGGTGATTTTCTGCGTCTACAAAGGGATACACGGCCTAGGTCGTGTATGAGTACACGGCCGTGTATCTTCCTGTGTGACAAAAGGGCTTAAACGTGTTTTCTGGTGCACTCTAGAGGAGTACACGGCCTAGGCCGTGTATGACCACACGACCGTGTACTCGGGGCTGTGTAATTTTCACACAGTCGTGTAACATGTTCAGTAGTGGATTTGAGGCTTTTATAGCCCTTTGGAGGTTCAAGGTCCCCTCGGACACTTGACTCAAGGCTTTTGGACTAATATAAGCATAATAATCTTAAATAATTGGATGACTAGAAACTAATTAGGGATTTATAAAGCGAGAAAAACAAAGAACGAGAGCATGCCTTATAACTTATAAGAACCTTGAATAGAGATAGAACATGAGTGTGATTGAGGTCACAAGCGACATAATGAAATTAAGAATTGACTTACTTAATGACTTTGAATAGGGTGTGAACACCTAGGAACTTATTATTAACTTGGTATGGACCCTTGAACGGAATCGAATATTGTTGGTAAATGACATTACATGTGATCTTAGCCCTGAAATGCTATGACTGTGAATTTGTATATGTATATGTGAATATGCAATGAATCTATGTGCATTGAGCATGATTGAGTCATGCATTGAAAAAGTCTGTTGGATAATTTGTTAAGGCCTAGTTGCCTAGGAGATGAATCACACCTATGTGCGGGTGCGAATAGACTAGTGTAGGTCACTTGTTGACCTTGTGGGCGTCGGGGTGCGGGTACCTCGCAATGGACAGTTGGTAGCTCTTCTGTCTGTGGGGCAAACCGATGCAGACGCGTCGACAATTCGGACTGAGACACTATCCTATATCGAGATCTGTATAGAATGTCTTGTACAATGCCATGATGCGCATTTTGATAAATTGAGAATTTTTAGCACTGGATGGCCTCGGTAGCCAAGATACAGACATATCTCCTGATCATTCTCTCCGACTGTTTTGTGTCTAGCTCTATGGAGTAGGATTGTTTGGTATCATATGCATGTGCATAATGAGTCACCATACCATTTGTTAGTTACTTGTTCATATAGGAATTTAATATATTGTTCCATTACTGCTATAATTATCTGTATATGCTACATTGTTTATTATCGGTTTTAATGCTATTTACTATCCTTCAGAAATGCTATGTGGGCGTCATGCGCCATTTGTTCTTTACTACCTCAATTGGTAATGAATGTTGAATGTCTTACCTCTTTTTCCTATGTTTCTACTATTTACGTATGTATATATATATATATATATATATATATATATATATATATATATATATATATATATATATATGATTCTCTAAAGACGGGGGTGAAGGAAAGGAAGAACCCGAGTTTCTCGGCTTCTGGCCCAACCTTGACTAGCATCCTTGTAATCATGACGGCTCGACCTCATGAATTTTTGGGATACGTTCGTCTGACATTCCTTAGGGGTCCAGACTGTTGGCATGTGAACTTCAGCTCTGACCGCTATGTCTACTTGGGAGACGTGTCATTATCACTGGCTTGGGGGAATCATGATCCGCCCATTTTTACTTGCAACGTCAGTTTACGTTTAGAGTTTTACTTGCCTATCAGGGAGATGTGGGGTGATTGTTATTACACCCCACAAGAGGATTCTTTCCTCTCCTCTGCTCGAGCCTCGGCCCGTAACTCGGTGGCTCCGATGAGGGATTCCTCCAACGAGGAAGACCCTGAGGATGAACTCGAGGAGGACCCTGACACGGTTCCTTCTCCCCTTAGGGGTTGATTTCTGTCGATAGCTACTGTTGGCTATCTGTCTTTTTGGGGCCTTGATATTCTTTTAGGGGTCAGTATATCATTTTTGGGGGCTGGTAAAACTTAGGCTTCTTTTTGATGAGCCTTGATGTAATTATTGACTCATAGTTTGTACCTAAACAGTATATATATATATATATATATATATATATATATATATATATATATATATATATATATATGATGTATCTTTTGCATGGATGTATGATTTAGTCTTTATGTTTTTTGTTAAAGTCTATGCTTTTCGCTTACAATTAGATAAAAATATATGTATATACATATGAATCTTTTATAAGTGTTAGCACCTTTGAATACTGAATTGATGAGTAGGTTATTGAGTACAAATACATATACATATGATGTAAGAAAAAGAAAAAAAAATATATTCATCATTTTATTTATACAACTATAACCAGATGAGTTTAACTATAACAATAAAAACTGGGTCTTAACTTCATTTTTATTTTCCGCATTATAAATGACAATGTAACGTTCCCTCCCAAAAAGGGGCATTACATATAATGTTCATGAATGTCTTCAACAAACTGAGTAACCTAGAGAAAGACTGGCTGCTATGTTCTGAGGAGCTGATCAACTTCATTGGAGACATGATCCTACCAAAGGGGCACATTGACCTACATCTCACATTGGAATCGTAGGCATTGTGGTCTCCACCGTTTATCTTGCTATGAAATTCTTGTCAAAGGACAATGAGATCACTATTGTGAAAGGGGACTAAGTTGTAGTTGGAAGATGCTACAATGCTGGCTTGAAAATTGGGAAGGCCCTAAAAATGCCCTCACTACATACTCCTAACCCTGTCATTGCAAACCACCCTGATGTCTTAATGACTGAGTTGGACATATGACAAGAGATCCGAGATATGCATTCTTAGCCTGAGGGAGAACTAGCTCCCTTACAATTTGGTGAGAAACTAGACCGAATCACTAAGATTATGAGCCATCTATCCCTAGAAAAATAAGATAGGTTAATTGCGTTCCTACCAAAAAATAAGGACCTTTTCGCCTTGACCTCAACTGGCATACCTGAGATAGACCCCAACTTTATCTCACACTGGCTTTTTCATTTTTCCTCATGCTAAGCTAGTATCATAGCAGAAAAGGATAGTCAGACCAAAGCGCTAGAAGATCATTCATCGAGGCCCAAATCAAAGAACTCTTGGATGCTGGGTTCATTAGATAAATAGCTTATACCACCTTGCCCTTTAATGTCATTCTAGTAAAGAAAGCCAATGGGAAGTGGTGGATGTACGTGAGCTATATAGATCTTAACAAATCCCGCCCAAAGGACCCTATCCTCTTCCCAACATTGACAAACTGGTGGATAATTCTTCTAACTTCCAGATTCTCTATTTCATGGATGCCTATTCTAGATATAATCAAATTCCAATACATCCTAATGACGAGAACAAGATGACATTCATTACAGAGAGAGTTAACTACTATTTTAAGGTCATGCCTTTTAACCTTAAGAATGCCAGAGCTACGTACAAAAATATGATGAACAAGGTCTTTGAGGAACAAATTTGGAATATGCTTAAATTATACATCAATGACATGATCGTCAAGACTTCCACCTCAGGTGACCATATCTAGGACCTCGAACAGGAGTTCCAACAACTCCAGAAGCACAATATAAGGCTTAACCTAGAGAAATGTTCCTTTGGAGTCCAAGCTAGAAAATTCCTTGGATTCTTGTTGACCCACCGCGGCATTGAGGCCAACCTGGACAAATGCCAAACAACTATTAACATGCATAGTCTGGAGTTAGTAAAGGAAGTCTAGCAACTAATAAGATAAATAGCAGCCCTCACTTGGTTGATGGCTAAAGTAGAGTACAAGTCTTTCACCTTCTTCAAGATTCTAAAAAAAAAACTTCTTATGGACCCTAGATTGTGAAGCCGTCTTCACGTAGCTAAATAATTACCGAGCATCCCCCAACTTGACCAGACCAGAACCCAACGAGACACTTTACATTTTCCTCTCGGCTAACGAGGAAGACGCGAGGTTTGTTTTGGTGAGTGAAATGGATGAAGGATGAAAGCTAGTTTACTTCATGAGCAAAGTTATTCAAGGTCCTGAGATCCTCTATCAAAAGATCAAGAAGATAACTTATGCACTCCTTTTAACAACATGAAGGCTATGACAACTTCCAATGTTATCCAGACATGGTAAGGATGAAATAACCAATCTTGCAAGTATTTCACAAGCCGAACCTTGCTAGAAGAATAATTTTCTGGTCAGTGGAGCTATCTGAATTTGAAATCATGTATGAGTCCCTACCAGGACATTAAAGCCCAGGCTCTTTCTGACTTTGTTGTCAAACTGATGTAGGATCCTAATCTTCCTATAGGAAACGAGTGGATCATCTATGTTAATGGCTCCTCCAACTCCAAAGGAAGCAGTATCAGGGTAATACTTGAGAATGACGAAGGAGTAACTATCGAACACTCTCTAATGTTTGAATTCCCTACTTCAAACAACCAGGAGAAGTATAAGGCTAGCATCATGGGACTTACCATGGCAAAGGATCTAGAAGTGTTCCGATTAAATTGTGCAACGATTCCCAACTGGCGATTACCAAGGCCCTTGGTGACTATCAGGCTAAGGAACCTTTACCTCAAAAATACTTAGCCAAAGTAAAGGAACTCCTTAACGGCTTCACCTAGGCCAAGGTAGAACACATCCCTAGAGAGCAGAACTCTAAAGCTAACATCCTCTCAAAATTTCCTAGTACAAAGGCACTAGGCAACAATAGGTCTATGGTCCAAGAAACCCTTGCAACCTCCACTATCTCTGAGTCCAAGGTGGTTATAGTAATTGATGAAAACAATGAGTGGGCTAAACCTATCATCGCTTGCCTTCATGTCAAGATCCTACCAGCAGACCCAAAAGAAACAAAGAAGGTAACTTGGACTTCAAGTTGGTACACTTTGTACAATGACCAACTCTATCGCAGAGGCTTTTCTACCCCTCTCCTCAAGTGTTTTGAGCCCGAGCAAGCTATTATGCCTTAGTCGAGATCCACGAAAAAAGGTGCAAGTATCATTTGGGCAGAAACTCATTGGCCTAGAAGACCTTCAGGGCAGGTTACTTCTAGTAACCATGACTATGGACACCATCGAATATGTGCAAAATTGTAATAAGTATCAGATGTTTGCTGACATCCACTCTACACCACCTGAAGAGCTCTACACCCTCTCAATCCCATGGCAGTTTTTCAGATGGGGGATGGACATCCTCAGACCATTCCCCTTAGCCCCTGGACAACTAAAATATCTCATAGTGGCCATCTATTACTTCATAAAGTGGATTCAAGTCAAGCTGCTCTCTACCATTACCTCAGCCAAGGTACAAAAGTTCACTTACAAAAATATCATAAACTGCTTTGGTCCTGGAGTCCATAGTCACAAGCAACAAAACTTAATTTGCGGATAAGAATTTCCAGAAGCTGCTATCCGACCTCCACATCAAACAACACTTCATCTTAGTGGAGCAGTCTCAGACCAACGGACAACCAGAAGCTGCCAATATGGTAATCTTCCAAGATTTGAAGAAAAAGTTAAACGACACCCAAAAAGATTTGGCAAAACAACTCAACTATGTCTTACAGGCATATAAGACCCCTTCATTCCACTATATGGGTGAAACTTCATTCAAACTCACTTACGGATAAGAGGCCATGATCCCAATAGAAATTGAGAAACTAAATTGGTAGTTGCAGTACTTTTTTAGGAAAGCAACAAAGAATTATCCACTAGAATCTAGACCTGCTTAAGGAACAAAGAGAGATGGCTCACATCCGATAAGTCTCCCTCAAACAAAAAAATAACACTCCAGTACAACTTCAAAGTCATACTAAGGAGTATTAATCTTGGAGACCTAGATTTATAGAGAGCGGATATTAGTGGAAAGAACATCTCCTAAGGGAAGCTAGTCCCTAATTAGGTGGGATCATATCAAGTAACAGGCATGACGAAATATGAGCATACAAGCTTGAAACTCTTAGTGGAAAAGAGATCGCATGACATTGGAATGTGACCAAGCTACGAAGGTATTACAGTTAGTTGTCACACATAGCACTATCTTCTAGATTTTTCAGTTTACGTTATGCCTGTTCAGGTATTACCCTTTCCATATTCATAATTACTATACGAAGGTCAACCTGGTCATAGGCAATTAAATTTACAATTATAATTTAGTCAAATACTTATCTTTATTTTCTGAAACGCTTATGCGCTACCCACAAGACCATTTGAATATCGTCTTGACAAGATCCGAGGGATTAATATCTTAAAACACACACTCAATACCTCTGGGAAACACTCACCTTGTTGTGGTAACTTGGTCTTCACCTCATCTAAATGCCTACCAGAATTCAATTTGTCCCCAAGGCCACTAAGGTTGCCTTGCTAGGGCTCTCAGGGTATTCACCCTTTAACTAACAAATATGCATGAATGACTTGCGATGCCGGTGTTTACCGAATCACGGAGGTCATCAGAATGCCTGAGATATGGCAATAAGAATTGCTTGGATCATATGCCTAGATTCCTCTTTGATGCGACCGACACACTATGATTGAAAAACTAAGTGTTGGAAAATTCCCTAGGTGTTGAAAAGTATTAAAATGAGTGGGGATGTTGGATCACCTCAATTTCCAAGATGCAACAGGTCAATGATGGCTTCAAACGCACTCCTCTCTAAAATTTCTAAGTCCCATGTTTTTTTTTTTTTTACATATTTCGACTTGGGTGTTGGACCCAAGGCAGATTATGAGAAAAAGAAGAAAGCATAATAGATACCAAAAAAAAAACAACTTGGATAAATTAGAAAATGCCCAAAAAAAGAACTTGTCTGCATATATTAAAAAATCCCAATGCAAGGAGCACCAAGAACTACAAAATAAAAGCACTAAGTCTATTCAATGTCATCATCGTCTCCTTCGTCTTTGGCCTCAACCTCTTCCCTTGGCTCCCTAGTTGGTTCCTCGCCAGTTTAGATGGTGAATGCTAATCACACGTCGATAATGATGCCATTTTCAATGTATTTCCATGACCACATTTCCTCCGTCCACATGCCAGGATGAAGGACTTTGAGCTGCTCCAAGGTGTTTTTAAAAGATTCGTTAACAACTTGCACCTACTTCAACTCAACATCCTCTACCTATACTTCAAGGCCCTCTTTTCCTTTTCCCAGATCCGCCACCTGGGTTCGGAGTTCCCCCGAGGCTATCTTAACCGATGACAACTTTGCAGAGGCCTCAACCAATTATTGCTAGATCATTTTCACGTCCTCCTCAACCGATTTAGCTTTGGCCTTAATGTTCTCCTTTCTGATTGATAAAGTTGTCATGTCAGCCTCTAGAGTCGTCTTTTTGTTCTAGAGTTTCTCTAATTCGTCCTCTATCCCCTTCACCTGGTTGTTGAGATACTAGAAGAATGACGCATCCTAGAGACTTTGGACCTTGGCCATGTGCAGTTGGTAGGTGTGATCAGCCTCAGCCATCCTCTCGATCGACTGATGAGTAGGGACTGGCCAATAAGCTTTTCAGCAGTAGAATCCTTTCCCCATATAGAGGACCTCAGGAAGCATATGAGGGCATTAGGAGAAGTCTCCTCATCATGGGTGATAGTTAGGTCTGTGATAGGACCCTGAACTATGGCCGTCTTCTTCAATCGACTCTAGCTGCTCTAGGAGTCAAACTTCCTCTTTTGGCCTTACAAGTCGACCACCTACTCAGAGGAATCAGAGCTCGGATCCTTAAATTGGAGCACAGGCCTTAATGCATCCTTATCGCCACAGCTCGGACCCACGCCTCCAGCCACCTTCCGGTAAGCCCACTTAAGAAGCTACCATTTCAGATTAGCTAGGTTCACAGTTGGTGCCATGTTCTCTGCAAAGAATAAATGCCAAGTGAAAAATGATAATTGTCAGTCATATTTACAAAGAAAATGCTCAAGATAAATAGCTTTAGAAAATGACAAGCGCCCAGATACCCTGGAACCCACCTAAAGTAGCCCTGAGATCAATCTTCAGTGTGTCTATGACATCACATATCGGGATGTTATCCTTCGTGTAACGCCCCAAGAATAACTACCTCACTATACCCAGGCTTACATTGAAGTAATTAAGCTTAAGCTCGTCATATGTCACTTTTCTAATCCCTTTATTCACTATCTAAGTTAGACTATCACCTCTTTATATTTTATTTCATCTTTTGTTTCCAAAGCCTGTTGAGGGGATTTTTAAGTCATTTTGATAAGCAAGACCGCTTGCCTTCAAGATCAGTAATCCAAGTTCTTGATTACCAATTTGGTATTAGGTTCATTTAGTGCAGGTTCATCTAGCTTTTGATTCCATACTACATCAATTACATCTATAGATCGAAATACTATTTCATAAGCATACTGAAACTAATTCATCATTATATATTGTAATATCAAATGTGCAGCCAATAGTACCTACACTATAATACTGTTCATTTGGGCCTCAGATCCATACATGCATACAAAATAGACTAGAGTAAAGTAAATATTAGGGCATCGGTACACTGTACAGTCCCACTACATCATACTAAATTAGAGTTAGAGTTAGAGTTGTCTCTACAAGCAAACTGATAGGCATATCTACATTTGATATACAACCAAGCACAAATGTGGTATACAAAAATAACTAAAAAGAACCACATCCTATACTATGCCTATCATAAAAAGTAAGATAAAGTAGCAACGATTTGTCAAATGAGAGTAGAGTTAAAGGTGAGGAAAGAGGATGATAACCCAAGAGAGTAATGCATATACAATCTCACATTCATGTAAACTATATAGGCATTAGTCTCGAGGTCATACACCTACCAACTCTCAGCAAGCTCCAGTCAACACTGGCATCTTTAGGCTACAGAATAGTGCGGTGAGAAATCTAAGAATTCCCAGTAATTCTAATATACAAGGTGTCATCATGATAGTTCCATCTACTTTGGACTTTTTGTAACAGTTTATAAAAAATTCTTAATATGGTGTTAAAAGCCAAAACAAATTATTGTCTTCGAGGCAGAGGTTCATTTCAATAATTTATATCAACATATCGAGGTATGGAAAATACCCAAAAAATTAACAGTAGAGCAACTAGAAATCATACAAAAACAAACAAAACTATGACAGGACATTCAAAACTTTATAGAAAGTTCACAGAACTTTTACAAATAACTCAACATCCTAACAGTTAATAACATAATATTAGCAAAATATGGCAGTAATTTAAAGAATAATGACATATTCTTTATATGCTATGCAAATGCAATGCAATTCCTTTTAAATTGCCTCATAGTGCTCATTTAATTCATTATTTATCTATAAGTGATAAGTCTATATTTTGTAATCTCAAACCAGATAAATTATGGCGATTTACTTATGTTTATTGGTGAATTTTGGATGGATCCTTATCATTGTCTTCGTTTTTGTAGATTAAAGAGGTTTATCACATTTGGAGTGAAAATAGACGAAGATACTACGTTTTCAGAGCAAAAGAAGTTTAATTTGGCTTAGCCAGGGCCCTATGTCAACTTAGAAGCGATTAAGGAGTTAGACACGACCCTGTCTAACTTGAGGAGCGTCTTTGACTAAGAGACACAGTCGTGTCTCTAGGTCACACAGTCGTGTCTCCTTTATGGTCATTTTATGCGATAAGCTACCGTGTCAAGCATAGGCACGACTAGGTGGGGTTTCCTGTGAGTAAAAATGATAGTTTTTGCCCCTCACTATTATAAATAGAAGCGAATCCCTAAACCTATAAACAACTTTTGCGACAGCAGACTTTGGAGAGATAATTCAGAAGAGACAATTGCCAGGAATCTTTAGAAGACGACTACGAAAGAGATGACATAATTCTTGAAGGTTTGAAGATCACAATCTCTATTAAAGGAGTTTTGGTTTCTCTTCCCTCTAGTTTTTTTTCCTTTCTTCAGGTTTATATTTCCATGGATTTGTAATATGATTTGGGTTTGTTATTGAACATGAGTAACTAATCCCATAGCTAGGGCTATGGGGAATGTTATTTTCCTAATTAATTGATTTTTAATTCGAATTTGATTAAGGTAATTTCAATTGAGTTTATTGTATTATTTCAATTCTTGTCAAGACTTGATCAATTTTGGCATGCTTTAATTCAATGTTTTACCAATGACCATTCACAACCAATGAGTGAACTTATATAATAAACCTAGGATTAGATTTGTAAATGACCAAACATCAATTTATGCTACCAATTGAATTAACGATTATGGTAGTTCATCTCTTGAATTGGGATTTTATGCATTCCTAATTAATTCAACTAAATAACTAAATAGTTTATTAATTAGGAATAGAATATTCTTTATCCATGACCATTGGGACTCTAGCAATTAAGAGAATTTGGCAAGAGTATTATCTTGCATCATAAATGAATGAAAATCTGGTTAATTGGATTCAAGTGAACCTTGCGCCCTAGTTTTCCTCTATTTAATTTATCTCTATATTATTTAATTGTCCATCTTTATTCTTTATTCATTGTTTGATTTTATTTGATTTTCTCTTATACTTACGATGGTTTAAATAACCAAGAGTTTAGCGAATCTAATAATTACTTCTTATTCCACATATGATTGACAACTGGGACCCAAGTACTATATTACTTTACGATAGAGTGCACTTGTTCTTAGTATATTTTATGCGTATCAAGTTTTTGGCATCGTTATGAAGGAATAAGTTTGGTAATATTAGAGGCAAAAAGCTCTAGTTAATTTAGATGAATTTTATTTTTAATTTGTTTGTCACTTCATATCCTTGCTTATATTTCTTGTTTATGCTGACTCGTTCTCAATCTCCTAATCTGTAATTTGATCCAGAAATTGAGAAAATAGCTCGTAGGTTAAGGAAGTAATCTCATACCAAGGTTGTGGCTAAAAAAGACATAAGGAGGATGGAGAGACAAATAGATGATGGGACTCGTGAAGAACAAGCTACCCCAACGGAGCAAACAATGCCCTTGAAGGAAATACTTACAAACAAGCGCAAGCTTGAGGAATTTGAGATCATAAGGCTAAATGAGGAGTGTTTTGCCATTCTCTTGAAGAAGCTAGCGCTGAAATTAAAAGATCTAGGGAGTTTTACTATTTATTGCTCTATTGGTAACTCTTATTTTGAGAAAGCATTATATTATTTAGTTGCTAGTATAAATTTAATGCCTTTCTTTGTTTTTAAGAAATTAGGAATGCAGGAACCAAAGCCCACTAACATTTTACTACAACTGGTAGATAGATCCATCACTTACCCTCTTGGTGTATTGGAGGATGTTTTGGTGAAGGTAGATAAATTCATTTTTCCAGCTGACTTCATTGTGTTGGACATGAAGGAGGACTTTGATGTTCCAATCATACTTGGGCATCCATTCCTCGCCACTCGAATGACCATGATTAATGTCCATCAAGGGAAGTTGACCTTATGATTAAATGATGAGGAAGTGATTTTTAATGTTTTTAATTTTGTCAAAAATCCTAGTTCCTTTGATTCATGTAATTGCGTAGATGCTACTGATGTTGCGAATAGTACTATGTTTTCATATCTGCAGGAAGCTGTTATTGATGATATGCACAACAGGCGTAGCAAGCAGCATGAGTTTAAGATTAGGGATAAAATTCTTGTCTGTAACTCGCATATATGTTTCTGTCTTGATAAGTTTTGGTCAAAATGATACAGATCATATGTGATTGTTCGAGTCTTACCGTCTAGAGTACTTGAGGTGAAGAAAGAAGGCCAACAACCATTCAAGATAAATGGCCAGAAAGCGAAGCACTATGAAGAAGGATTGGGGACTAAGCACCACTCCCTCACTCTCACCTAAGCACGGCACTAGCCCATAGTCAAGCTAATGACTATAACTTAGTGCTTCACAGGAGGCAACTTGTGTTTCTATCCTTTCTCATATTTTCTTTTTGATTTCTTTTGCATTCTTAGTCTATGGATTTAGTTTTTCAGTTGTTTGCTTTGTTTTTCCCTTTACAGAAGCGATTGAGGAGTTAGACATGGCCATGTCTAACCCTAAACACGCTTTCTGTGTGAGTCTGGGCCAGGTACACACCCATGTCTCATTAGACACGGTTGTGTGTTCACTTATAGAAACCATAAGAGTTAGACAAGGCCGTGTCTAACCTTTTCATCATTTCTGTTTGAGAAGTAGCAAGAGATACGGTCGTGTCTCTGTTCTACACAGTTGAGTCCCCCTTAAGGTAAAAAATAAATAAATAAATAAATAAAATCATATAAGTGTTTAGGGGGTTCTCTGCTCTCATTACATTTCTCTCTGTCTCTCTTTTTCCCTCAATCACCGCCAGCCACCACATCTTCCTCTCTTCCAACATCAAATAATGACCTACATCCAACAACCATGCACCTCTATCACGCAACACCACCAACCGTGCACCTCTGTCATGCAACACCACTCTACCATTAAACCCAACTGTGACCCACAACCACCAGCCACCTATAACCACCATAAACATCTCCAAACGCTAGATCTGCAGGCACTATGTCATCACCCCATTGTCCTCCACCGTTACCTATATTCGTAGATCCAAGTCACCACCTTGCTCATTGCGCCATCCACCCACACCGTAGCAACCCTTTCTTCCTCACCCACCGTCTCCTTTTCTCTTTACTCACGAGGTTTCCCCCTTCTCCCCCATTTTTTTTATTTTTATTTTATTTTTCTTTTATTTATTTTCATTATTTTTCTACATTTTTTCATTGTGATCTTTTTGTGCTTTTTGATACTTGGTTGTTATTCCTTAATTATTTTCCTACTGCTTAGCTACATTTTGAATTATTTTAATGCTACTTGTCTGGGTGCTTTCTGGAAGTCTCTCTTTATGTATCTAGATGTCTTTATTATATGGGTTATTTTTTTTCTCGCTTGTGCGTTATTTTACATGCTCCTATTCATCATGCCTACTTCTTCTTCTTTTGGTACTTGCCTGCTTTATTTATAGGATTCTGGTTTGATGTCCTTCCTTGACACCTTGCTTCCTTATTTTCAAGTACCATGGCCCCAAAGTGCCAGCGGACCGGTGGAAGAGCCATCCCATCTCACTCTGTGATGGAAGTTTACCGTCTCCTACAGTTTGACTCTTTGGCCCATTAGCAGAAGTGCGAGCTGTTTCACACATACACAATCATTGCTAACAAATATCTGGAGCTATAGACGATGGTGTAGTTTGGCATCTTGGAGACCATTCATGCTCACTTGGCTCAAGCTGGGTGGGAATTATTTGCATCAATCCACTGTGATGCCTATCTAGAGTCAACACTTTAGTTCCTCTCTACACTCACAGTATCATGTGAGGCACAAACTATTGACCATCTAGACACCATCTAGTTCAGACTCAACTGGCGTCACTTCTCCATGTTGCTGAATGAGTTCAATGTAGCTATGGGTTTCGAGACCTCTGCGTCCATCTAGTCCCCAGACTATTAGAACGCATTCCTGGACTATCTGACCTCATTCAATGATGCCGTCTTTTGGGGCGAGTTTGGCCAGCGTCACCACCACTACAACCCTAGATTAACAAAATCTTCCTCAATCCGCGACCCCGCCTTGAGATGGCTCCACTAGTTCATCTCCCATAGCGTCTCGGGGTGGCAGCGTAGCACTGGGTTGTCACTAAATGTGACCTTTTCTATCTTTGGTGTTTGTGCATGGCCACCATTGTAACCTTGGCTACATATTCCTTCAGCACGTCAGCATGCTTGATAAGGCCAATGGTGGGGCCAAGTAAAGGTACATTCTAGTGGGCTCTTACGTCTCAAAACTTGCACGGAACCTCGATGCCCTTCATCCTAACGCCCATCTCGCTAAGCAGATAGAGCCGATTGATTGGGATATGCTGCTCCACTTGGGCCTTATTTATAAGGTTGCTCCAGGGCGGTGGGCACTTCGTGATGGGGATATCCCAGCCCCACTTTCTCCACTGCCGAAGGATGATGCTGACGCTACTGCTGAGGCTAGTACGCCATCATTACCCCCCATATACTAATTATTCTGAGTGACCGACTGGCTTGATTAGAGGCTGATCAGGCTAGTTTTTGCCAGCATATGCTGACCGTCTTGAGTTGCAAGGCGGCTGATCAGGCTAGCTTTCGATAACATGTCACCTATCAATTGGACCAGATGTTTGAGCTCCTAGCTACACACCTCTCCTAAGCTCCACCTCCCCCACCACCTTTGTGGGCTTGTGTTTAATTTTTAGGGAAGTTCCATTATCCTTTGTTCTATTTTTTTTACTGTCGTTCGTACATTTTCTTTTATTTATTATTTTTCTATTATTTTATATTTATTTTTTTCACATTGAGGACAGTGTTCATCTTAAGTGTGAGGGGGTCCACTTAAATTTTTGTGCACTTAAATGTTAATTTTGCTTACATTGAATCAATGAACACTTAAGCATTGCTAGTAATCAAGTAGGAATTGTGTGTTAATTGCTTGAATTAATATTGAGCTGATAGAGATATATTTAAGAGGGGAATCCATTGCTCATTAACTGATTTTGTGTGAAGCAATCTTGTTCAATAAAGTAAAGAAAAATTTAGCATCTCACTTGAAAATTAGTCATGTCTGCTTGCATTTGTTCTCTCTATTAACTTATTGAGAAAATGAGTTTTGAGCCTTAATGATTGGATTTTTCATAAATAAAATCCTATTTTTCTTTTGGAGTGAGATTTCTCTTTATTAATGTGCGCTAGAACTTGTTTTGATATCTTATTGAGACTTTAATGGTTCACATACATACTTGAACATGATTAAGGCAACTAAGCTTAATTCTTTCTTGACTTCCAGAGTTGCATTGAGCAAATAATCCCTTAGTTGCCCTATTTGAGCCTGAAATTGATTTCTTTGGATACTTAATTGAATAATTAGGTTGAATTCATCGATATATATTTTTTAGAATAACAGAGTAACTGATGTGTTAATTGAAAGGTCATGAAGGGTTGCTTTTGTCTTCAAGGGTTATTGAAAAAAAAATTAGAAATTTGGAAAAAGAAGAAGAAAGAAAAGGATTATTGGTGAAGAATAATTAGAATATTGGGTTGAAAGTGAGAATCTGTTATACCCTTATACATTATGTTCTATTTATCATATTTTCAACCTGATTCTGTTTTGTATCAATTTATCTATGAACATTCTTTACCTTTTTTTCTATCTTTTTCCTACCTTTCATTATACCCTTGGGCTTGTTACAACCAAAGGAAACCCTTTTGATTCTAGTGCTGTATGTGAACTTGGAAGTGGAGATGAGATTAATAACCAAGCTTATGGTAATGCATTTTTTAAGAGAAACTGGAGTGAACTATTTGTCCTTAAACACTTGAGCAATGGAAAGATGAGTGACCTCAATTGGTTGGTAAGGAGAAAAGATATAAGGTAGACTCAAACCTCTAATTGTATTAAGTGTTAAATAATCTTGCTGAATTAGATTTGATTATTAAACTTAATTTAATTCTTAAATTATGGAATTTCCCTTAATTCATGTTTCTAGATGTTGAGTTTAATCTTATTTTTTATGCCTATTCTTTGCTTGAGGACAAGCAAAACTAAGTGTGGGGGCTTGATAAGTCTATATTTTGTAGTCTCAAACTAGATAAATTATGATTATTTGCTTATAAATTATGATAAGCCTAATTCTCAAGCACTAGTTGGGTAGGCTGCAGGGTGAATTTCTTATTAAAAAGAAAGTTTTGTCAAATACAACACACTTTTACACACTTTTTACATACTCTTATACACTTAGACAGAACGAAGCAGCCGTCAAGAGGTAGAAGCCCTAATGTGGTGTGGACGCAATTAGGCTTGAAGATTAGGAATTTTCTTCATCCTATCCACCTTTCTACAATAGAGTTTGTCATATTCTTTCCTTTGTGTTCTTCTTTCTCTATGTGTAACTAATTTTCCCTTTGTTAGGGGGATGATGGATCTTGAACTTTAATGATATAACTTCTTTTATGGGTTTAATTTATGTTTCTATTTCATGATTTACGTGTTTATCTCTATTCTTAATACTTTTCTAAACCTAATCAATTTGGGAATAATCTTTTGGGTTGATGTATGATTTGAAAAAATTTGCATGAATCTAGAACATGTGATAAACACCATAATTTCTATAATTGCTAGGAATAGACGTTGTGAGTTATGTGATCTTTCTTTTAATTCTCTCATTTTTTATAATGCCTTTTCTATTTGGAGTTAGACTAAGGGATTAGTTAATTTTAAATAATGTAAGAGGATTAATATACCAATGGATTAGGTATTAATTAACTTTGAGAATTGACCATAAACATTGAAATAAAACATAGTTAAACTAATATTTGAATGTGCATTTAAAGAGTTCAAATGAAGTCTAAACCCTGATGCTTACTACCATTATTTTTCACCCTTTTGATTTATTGTGTTGCTTATTTATATTTCTTTTTAATTATATTTGCATCAACTTTCTTTTTCATTAGCTTAGATAGTGTCACTTTCGAAGAATTTAATAATTAATAACTTAATCCTTGTGGGACGATACTCTTACTCACTTTTTATTACTTTCACAATTCGATGCACTTGCTGATTTCACAATAAGTTTTTGGCACCGTTGTCGCGGATTATCGTTATTAATATTAAATAGTAGTTGAAAAGATAGTAATTTAAACATTTATTTTTCTTTGTTTAATTTTATTTTCAATTGTTTATTTTAATTTTTAATTTTAATTTCTTTATTTAATTTTCTTTTTAATTTGTTTCTTTTTATTTTTGTTTTCTTTGTTTATTTTTATTAGTCATTTATTTTGATTTTGATTTTGATTTTTTATTTCTTTTCTTTACTTCACTCTGGTTTGCTTGTTTGTTTGTTTATGTAAGGTTCTTTGGAGTCAGAAGAATTACTCTTTAATCTAGAGATAACAAGAACAGAAAGAGCAATCAGAAAAGTAATCAGAGAAGAAAGAAGGAGCCTTGAAGAAAAAAAAGATGGCTAAAAATGCTATTGCACAGAGAAGACGCACTTTAGCTGATTATGCAACTCCATCTGCTGAGAATGTTTTTACCAATATTGTGTGTCCTACTATTCAGGCTAATAATTTTAAGATCAAACCATTTCTTCTATAACTGGTGCAACAAAATCAATTTGGGGGAGGTCAAGTAGAAGATCCAAACTTGCACATTACTAACTTCTTCAAACTTTGTGATACTATCAAATATAATGGAGCTAGTAATGATGCCATTAGATTAAGACTTTTTCCATTTTCTTTGAGAGATAAAGCCAAGAGTTGGCTACAAGCCCAGCCTCAAGGAAGCATCACTACGTGGGATCACTTGGTGAGTAAATTCCTTATTCGATATTTTCCTCCCTTTATGTTCGTCAAGATAAGGAGTAAGATTTCTTACTTTACTCAAAATCAAGGAGAATCTTTTGTGAAGCATGGGAAAGATTTAAGGGGCTGTTTAGAAAATGTCATCATTATGCTTTCGAAGTTTGGCAGTAAGTGTAGATCTTTTACAATAGTTTGAATCATTCCACAAGACTTATGGTGGATGCATCTACAGGCGGATCTCTGAACACTAAGACTCCTAAAGAAGCTCAGGAATTGTTTGAGACTATGGCCACCAATGAATATTAGTTGCCTAGTGGAAGAGCAGTAGACAAATAGGGAGTTATGGAGCTTGGTACTCTTGATGCTTTACTTGCTCAGAATAAAAGTATTTCTCAGCAGTTAGCTAACCTCACCAAACAAGTTGAGAATATGCAAGTGAATTCAGTGAACCACCAAGTGTTAATTTGTGACTTCTGTGAAGGCAATTATGCTAATGGTGAATGTGAGGCAAGCGACTCTGATTTCATTCCTCAAGAGCAAGTCAATTATATGGGAAATCCTTCAAGACCCTAAGGTACTTCATTTTCAAATACATATCATCCTGGGTGGAGGAATCACCCCAATTTCTCTTGGAGCAATCAAATGGTACCATTGAATCCTCAACTAGGGAAGAAGTCTCCTCTTGAGATTGCACTTGAAAAGTTTTTGCAACAGACATCTACTTTCATGCAGCAGACTTCTTCTTTTATGCAATAGACCTCCACTTTTATGGAGGAAACAAGGGCTAATTTTCAGAATCAAGGGGTGGCTATTCGGAGTTTAGAGAATCAGGTTGGTCAAATAGCAAAACAGCTCTCGAGAGACTTCCAAGCACCTTACTAAGTGATACAGTTGCCAATTCAAAGGAGCAGTGTCTGGCCATTTCTTTAAGAAGTGGAAGAGTTGTTAGCCCTCAGCTGAAAAAAGATGTTGTCAAGGAAGGAATTGTTCTTTGAATGCCTGATCAAGAAAAAGATGCTCTAGAGGATGAGGTTGAGAGGGACAAATAGAAAGAGGACTAGCCGAGAGTACAAAGAAAGAAGAAGGACTCAGTTTTGAGTAAACCATTAGACCCCCCTCATTGTACGCTAGGCTTACATTCTCTCAAAGATTGAAGAAGGAAAATCAATAGATGCAAGATAGACAATTCTCAACGTTCTTGGATGTCTTCAAGAAATTACAAATAAACATCCCCTTTGCTGAGGCTCTTGAACAAATGTCATCATCTGTTAAGTTTATGAAAGAGCTCTTATTTAGAAAGAGGAAGCTTGAAGGTGGCGTCACTGTGACACTTACTGAAGAGTGTAGTACTATTTTAAAAAAGAAGTTTTCACCAAAGCTTAAGGATCTCAGTAGTTTCACCATTCTTTGTGAGATTAGTTTGCAATTTTCAGGAAAAGCACTTTGTGATTTGGGATCCAGCATTAACTTGATGCCACTGTCTATCTATGAAAAATTAAACTTGAAGGATCCAAAACTCAATTTCACTATGTTATAACGTTGATAGATCATATGTATATCCTTGGGGTGTAGTCGAAGATGTGCTTGTAAAGGTAGATAAATTCATTTTTCCCATAGACTTCTTTATTTTAGACATGGACGAAGATCATCATATTCCTTTGATTTTTGGAAGACCGTTTCTAACAACGTCAGGAGCTATGATTGATGTACTTAGGGGTGAGCTGATTTTGAGGGTGGATGGAAATCAAGTGACTATCAATGTTTTTTATAAGTCTTCGCCAACATCGGATCTTTATGCTCCTATTAATTGCATTAAAGATAAATCTCAAAAGGAGTTGACTGGTAAGAGCTCTCCACCATTGATTAATGTTGACTCTCCCACTTTCACGATTGTTGATGAAAAGGAGAAAGGTCCTTCTCTCTCTAAGATTGCTAGAATAGGAAAAGATCCTCCTGTTTCCCTTGATTCATTACAAATAGGTCCTCCCAGTTCTCAAAGTTTATTGCAAAAGGATTTAGAATTTTTTTGCAACTTGAAACCTGATCTGTCATCTATTAAAAATTTGAGACCTCTATGGCCTGATGAGATGTCGCATGTTAAGGTATGTTTAGAACAATCTAGTTCAAGTCAAGTTCCAAATGCCTGTGGGGATTCCAAAGGCAGTGACCAAATATATAGAGGCAAAGATCTAATAAAAGAAAGGCATCATCCTATATCTCCTATTTAAAGCCACCATGATTAATTAAGAAAAGGCAATGTCTAGCTAATGATGTTAAATAAGTGCTTTTTGGGAGGCAACTCAAATTTTTTTCTTTTTATTTAATATCTATTTTGTTAATTGTTTTTCTTCAGTTAGTTATTAGTTTTTGTTATTCTTTATTTTAGTGACTAACGTTTTTCCTGTTTTTGTTTTGTAGCTAATTTTGAGTCGGCTTAGGTGCCTCCTTCGAAGTCTTTGTAGGGGGATGTATATAATTGTCGGCCGCCAAAAAGAATTTTTCTTTTCTTTTCTTGCATTTATTTCATTTATTTATTTATTTTTATTGATTTTATTTTACCATCATCACCCTATTGTGTTTTGAGTCATTCTGTGCAAACCAGTGTGTTGAATTGAATATCTAATGATTGGTTGAATTGTGGATTAATCTGATTTTCTTGGGATAGCACATGAGAATCAATGAGTTATGTTTATCTTTATTGTTTCAATTGTGTATGGATGTTCTTCCCATCTTTATGTTTGATAGACCTTGGAATTTAATTGCATGTCAGGCTTAGAAAAAGTTTATGAGAATGCATATGTGTGGATGATTTGTATCTAGAAGTTATTTGATTCTCTCTTGAGGTGAAATCCTAGGCAGTGCATGATTAAGGAAATGATAAGGGTCTTCTTTAGACTGTTTGAGCCTTTCAAGCCAACCTGTATACACAGTATATACTTAGGTCTCTTTGTAGCCTTGTTATTGTTTAGCCTCTATTTCTTTTTCTTTACCCACATTTTCCTTTCCTATACCCAAATGAAAAAAAAATTTCCTCTCTTACATAACCTTTGTTGAGTGTATATCTTGTATTATTTTATTATTCAAGTCTTTATTATTTTTGGTTCATGAAGTTTTATGGAGCTGAAAAAAAATTTTAAAAAAAGGAGAAAGTTCACCCGAAGTATTGCAAAGAAATAAGTTTGGAGGTGGAGATTGTTAGTCATGGCAACCATTACCCAAGAGGGGGGTGAATTGGGTGTAAAAACTTTTTCACAAATGCTCTTAAAATAAATACAAATATTTAAGCTATTAAATAAAAGAAAAAAAATTGTCGATGAAGAATAAAAACTTTAAGAATAACAAATAAATAAATGTGTAATAAAATAAAATTGCATAAAATAAAGAGATTGAGAAGAGAAAAGTAGGCACGATATTTATCCTGGTTCGACCACTAACCCACTTGTGGTCTATGTCTAGTCCTCGAAAATAATCCGAGATTTTTCACTATGTATACAAGCTTCAATAGGTACTTGCAATTTACATAAAAGAGCACTTTTCACACATTTCGGGAAACTCTACCCTTGTGCTAAAGTCTCATTCACCCTTATACAAACCTTGAAGGGATACCTTACCCTTACACAAATCTTGAAGGATACCTCACCCTCAATATAGAAGAACAGAAATATAGATGAAGAGAAACTCTCACAAAGAGTAGATGATACAATTTGAAGCTCTATGAAGCTCTCTAAGGATATCTCAAATTTTGACAAAAAAGAGCACAGAAATTTGGTAAAATATGTATCACAAAATAAAGTAAGAAAGAATTATTTTCAGATAAATGGGTGTTGCTAAAAGATGTCCCAAAAACATGTATTTATAGTGGTCTAAGAAAAAGGTCGTTGGGTATCATTTAATATCATATTAAAGGCATTTGAAAATAGTCGTTGCATAAAACTGGATCGATTTTATTCGAATAAACGAAGTCCTATTCGAATAAATCACTTATAACACATCAGGAAGTGTTTCCTGAAACCTTTTATTCGAATAAACATTTGTTTATTCGAATAAACGTTTAGTTATTCGAATAAAACGTTAAAAACACGTTCAGTAACATTTTCTAGGTCATGTTATTCGAATAACCCTTTGGTTATTCGAATAAACCATTAAAAACTCGTTCTGGTATGATTTTTGTAGTGTGTTATTCGAATAACATTTGCTTTATTCGAATAAACCACTCAGATTTTGAAAACTAACTTTAAATGATCATAACTTCTTCATTTCTTATCCGTTTAAAGCAAATGACCAGTCATTGGAAAGATCTTTGAGTCTATTTTCAAATGAAAGAAGTTTCAAAACAAAACTCAAAGTATTTTGAAAGATATGATCAAAAGAGTGACTAAAGGTTAGTTTTACAAAACTCAAACTTGGCTATTTTTCATAAATTTGAACTACCACCATAAATAACTTTTCAAAACTTATTTGTTGGGTATTTTAGCATAGGAAAATCATTTGTAAAAACATATTTGAGATATCCATAAGGCTTCTTACATAAAGACCCTAAGTCCTAAAAGTTATACCATTTAATCTTCATTTAGACTTGGTCTTTAACATGACTTTGATGTTATTAATACCTTCATGAAATAGGCATTCACATCCTCTTTGTATTGAGCTTAATTGAGATCTTTTGCTTTCTTGTTGCAATGTTCACTCTTAATACTTGGACTATCCTACAGAGTATTGCTCACTTAAACAAGTATAGTTAGTCCAAATTCATAATTCAGTATCTTCATATGCATGATTCATAAATGTCTAACTCTAGTTAGTTTAACATGCATATAAGACTTTTATAGATACATCCAAATAAGATATTTATCAATTATTAATAGATATGCTCTATATAAGATGCAACAAAGAACATATGCAAAGAGTTCTTTTTGTCTTGTATTTGTCATCATCAAAACTTAACATATTAAATCATTTGGGACAAACTTATTTCCACGAGATTGTTGAAAAAAAAAAGAAAAAAAAAAGAGGATGAATAAAGTGTTGATTCTTATGCTTTGTTTTGCACTTGTTCAATATTCTGTGGCTTAGATTGTGAAATTTGCATGATTTTACATCTCAACTTTTGTTTTCATTATCTTACCCTTTCTTTCTTAACCCATACCCTTAGCCTTACATTACAAACTTTGTAAAGTCCCTTTTAATCCTTAGTTATGTGTTGTTTACATTAGTGGAGAGAAAGATGAAAAACAACCCTATGGATGTGGGTTTGATATGCATTTGTAGTTTTATAAACTCATTTGGGCTTATACTTTATGAGGAGATTGGGTCTTTCATTCATGTTTTTGAGAAGTCATTTTTGCATGAGAGTTGCATGCGAGAGACAATGTGCTAATTGGATTTTACATGTGTGGCACTTTGAAATTAGATTGTGAAGCAATTTATAAGATATGAATGATTTTTAATACCCGATATTGCCATGTTTGAGTTTATTTGTTTTGAGTTTTTATTTGTTTAGTCTTCTTGTTTTGTTTTTTTTTTCTTTTTACTTAAGGACAAGCAAAAGCTTAAGTTTGGGGGAGTGATGAACTTGCAAAAGTTCATATTTTTACAGTTTAAAATCTTGGGTTTTATCCTCTTTTAATCTTTTTTATTTAGTTTTGTTCTCAAGTCTTGTTATATTTTTAGTATTTTAATTGTATTCTTATTATATGTTTTTATGTGTTTTTATAGGTAATTGTGCATGGAAAAGATGGGAAGCTTAAGGGCACAAGAAAAATAGAAGTAAAGTTATTAGCGCCCAACACCTGGGCACTGGGTATCCACCGCTTGAGCGCGCAACGCGCGCTAGAGAATTTCTGCTTAAGTGATCTAGCGCTTGAGCGATGGACAGTCAGCGCTTGAGTGCTGGACAGTCAGCGCTTGAGCGCTGGTTGTGAATACCACACCATGATTTAAGTGACTCGGCACCTGAGTGTTGGAAACTAAGCACTCAAGCGCTGGTTGTGTAGGCTGCAGCGTGAATTTTTTATAAAAAAGAAAGTTTTGCCAAATACAACACACTTTTTACATACTCTTACACACTTGGACAGAACGTAGCAGCCATCAAGAGGCACAAACCCTAATGTGGTGTGGGCGTAATTAGGCTTGAAGATTGGGGATTTTCTTCATCTTTTCCACCTTTCTACAATGGAGTTTGTCATATTCTTCCCTTGGTGTTCTTCTTTCTCCATGTGCAACTAAATTTCCCTTTGTTAGGGGATGATGGATCTTGCACTTTGATGATGTAACTTCTTTTATGGGTTTAATTTATGTTTCTATTTCATAATTTACGTGTTTATCTCTATTCTTAATGTTTTTCTAAACCTGATCAATTTGGAAATGATCTTTTAGATTGATGTATGATTTTGAAAAATTTGCATGAACCTAGAACATGTGACAAACACCGTAATTTCTGCAATTGCTAAGAATAGACGTTGTGGGTTATGTGATCTTTCTTTTAATTCCCTCGTTCTTGATAATGTTTTTTTATTTGGAGTTAGACTAAAGGATTATTTAATTTCAAACAGTGTAAGATGATTAATATACTAAGGGATTAGATATTAATTAATTTTGAGAATTGACTCATTGAAATAGAACATAGTTAAACCAATATTTGAAGGTGCATTTACAGAGTTCAAGTGAAGTCTGAACCTTAATGCTTTACTACCATTATTTTTTACCCCTTTGATTTATTGTTTTGATTATTTATATTTCTTTTTTATTATATTTGCAACATCTCTCCTTTTCATTAGCTTAGATAGTGTCACTTTCGGTGAATTTAGTAATTAATATCTTAATCCTCGTGGGATGATACTCTTACTCACTTTTTATTACTTTTGTGATTCAGTGTACTTTCCGATTTCACAACAACAAGAAATAAAGGCCAAACAATAACAAGACTGCAAAAGAGGACCTAGGGATATACTATGTATACAGGTTGGCTTGAAAGGCTCAAACGGTCCAAAGAAGGCCTTATCATTTCCTTGATCATGCATTGTCTAGGATTTTGCCTCAAGCGATAATCCAACAACTTTTGGATACAAGTCATCCATACACATGCATTCCCATAAACTTTCTCTAAGCATGACATGCATTAATATTTCAAGGTCTATTAAATATAAAGATGGGAAGAACATTCATATACAATTGAAAAAATAGAGATAAATGCAACTCTTGGATTCTCATGTGATATCCCAAGAAAATAGATAAATCCACAGTTATACAATCATTGGATATTCAATTCAACAAACCAGTATACACAGTTTCAACACAATGACTCAAAACAAAATAAAGTGATTATGACAAAATAAAATCAGTAAAAATAAATGTGAAAATAAAATATTAAAGAAAAGAAAAGAAAAACTCTTTTTTGTGACCGATAGCTATATACATCTCCCTACAAAGGCTCTGAACTCAGGGAGGCACCTAAGTCGACTCAACACTACCTTCAAAACAAAAATAGAAAAATGCCAGTTAATAAATAAAAAGTAACAAAAACTAATAACTAACTGAATAATAAATTTCAAAATAAAAGAAAAAAAAAGAAAATTTGGGTTGTCTCCCAAAAAATGCTTGTTTAACGTTATTAGCTCGACATTGCCTTTTAAATCAATCAAGGTGGCTTCAAGCAACAAAAGTAAGATGATGCCTTTCCTTTCTTAGAATTATGCCTCCATCCTCTATCAATGGCCTCAGAAGTACCTCCAAAGATGTTTTGAACTTGACCTGAGCTGGGTTGTCCTGAATTCTTCTTGGCATAAAAAATTCCATTAAACCATGGTGGCTCCAATCGGTTAGAAGATGATGAATTAGTTTGTAGAGAAGTATTGATCGTAGGAAGACCTTTCTTTGTTTCAACATTTTGAGAAGTAGGAAGATTGACATTAATTAATAGTAGGGGATTTTTGTTAGCGAATGCTTCTTGCTTCTTAGCTAGAAAGATATTGACAGGGGCATAGAGATCTGACATTGGGAAGGACTTATTAAAAACATTAATGGTCACCTTATCTCCATCCACCCTTAAAATAAGTTCACCCCTAGGGACATCAATCAAAGCTCCTGATGTTTCCAAAAATGGTCTCCCCAGAATGAGAGGGATATCAGCATCCTCGTCCATATCCAGGACCACAAAATCAATTGGAAAAATGAATTTATCCACCTTAACTAACACATCTTTGACTATACCGTAAGGGTGCTTGATAGATCGATCTGCTAGTTGAAGGGAGATTATTGTTGACTTCACTTCCTTAATTCCCAGCTTGTGCATCATAGATTTCAGCATCAGATTGATACTTGCCCCAAGATCACATAAAGCTTTCCCAATATTCAGCTTCCTAATAGTGCAAGGAATGATGAAACTATCTAGATCTTTCAATTTAAGTGGCAGCTTCCTCTGAATAATAGCACTACACTCTTCAGTAAGTGCTATAATATCATCTTCCTTGAGTTTCCTCTTCTTTAAGAGCAAGTCCTTCATGAACTTAGCATATTATGACATCTGCTTAAGTGTCTTAGCAAAAGAAATGTTTATTTGTAACTTCTTAAAAACATTCGAGAACTTTGAGAATTGTCTTTCTTGCTTCTCCTATGTATCTTTCTTCAACCTCTAAAGGAATGGATGCCTAGCGTACAGTGAAGGGTTAAAAGGTTTATCCAAAACCGAATCCTTCCTCTTTCTTCTTTCTCCCTTCACTTTGATTTTAGTAGAGACCTCTGCTTCAGGTGCATCTTTAATTGAAACATCCTCAGTACGAACATCATTTTGCTTTTTCTCTTTTCCTGAGGAACTAGATACTTCTTTCACTGGTCCTTCCAAAGATTTGTCACTTCTCAATGTGATTGCATTACAGTGCTCCTTTGGATTGACTACAATGTCACCTGGTAGACTGCCCGGAGGTCTCTCTGTAAGTTGTCTGTCCCACTTGATTTTCTAAACTTCGGATGGTTGCCTCTTAATTCTTAAAATTAGCCCTCAATTTTTGCATGAAATTACTAGTACTAAGAGCAAGTTTCTCAACAATACTTTCAAGATTGAATATCTTATCTTGTTGAGGTTATGAAGAGGATGACAACAAAGGTGGTGGTGGTAGTGGTCTCAGCATATTCTAATTGTTTCATAAAAAATTTGGATGATTCCTCTACCCTGGGTTGTATGTATTTGAATAAAGGTTACCTTGAGACTTTGAAGGATTACCCATGTAATTAACCTGCTCTTGAGGAATGACACCTGTGTTGTTTGCATCGTACTCACCTTAGCGTGATTGCCTCCATAGAAATCACAAGTTAAAACTTGGTGGTTTACGGAGTTTACCTGTATGTTACTAAGTTGCTTAGTCAAGCTAGCAATTTCTTGTGAAAGATTATTGTTTTGTGTAAGTAAGGCATCAAATGTGCTATGCTAAGCTCTATCACTCCATGTTTAGCCACAAACCATGCACTGGGCATTTTATATTCATTGATAGCCATGGTCTTGAATAACGGTTGAGCCTCTTCGGGAGTTTTATTGTTTAGCGATCCACCTGCAGATGCATCCACCATAGCCCTAGTAGGATAATTTAAACCATTATAGAACATCTGAACCTGCTACCAAACCTCAAATGCGTGGTGAGGACTTTTTCTTAATAGCTCCTTGAATCTCTCCCAAGATTCATATAGCGACTCCCTTTAATTCTGAGCAAAATAAGTTATTTCACTCCTCATCTTCACAAACATCGACTGAGGGAAGTATCGAGTCAAGAATTTACTAACTAGGTCCTCCTAAGTAGTAATGCTCTTTTGTGGCTAGGCTTGTAGCCAGCTCTTCACTTTATCTCTTAGGGAAAATGGGAACAGTCCTAACTGTTAGCCATGGCAACCATTACCCAAGAGGGGGGTGAATTGGATAATTATAAATTTTAGTACAACTTTGACAAATTATGCATTTTGAATAACTCAATTAATAAATGCAGCAGAATAAGTCTAATAATTGTACAACTATTGAGGATTACTCAAATACAACTTGGGATATATGATGAACCAAGTGAATAAACTAGATATCAAGTTGTAACAATCAAAACATCAAGATATGTAATAGATAAATATATTTCACCAAATACTGAATTTAACGAGTGTAGGGAAGAGAGAATCAAACTCAAGAATTTATCCTGGTTCAGCCACCAACCACTTGTGGCCTACATCCAGTCCCTAAGCTTAACTTGAGATTTTCTTCATTATCTCCTAGACTTCATGGGTGCTAGGAAAACCTTTTTACATACATGAGCATTCCTCACACCTTGGGATATCTCACCCTTGTGCTAGAGCCTCCAATTCTTCAAGCTTCACAGGTGCTTGATGACCTTTACAATTTTGAGCACTCAACACCTTGGGATACCTCACCCTTTGTGCTTGAACCTCTACTTTCAAGGGATGCCTCACCCTTTACAATTCTTGAGGGATACCTCACCCTCTTACAATGATTTCAAGATGAAGATAAAGAATAGAAACTCTCACAAGAGTAGATATACAACTTGAAGAATAAAGTATGGATAATAAGAAAACTCTCTCAAGAGTGGATAATACAAGTTGAAGCTCAATGAGTATAAAGGATTCACATTTTAAAGCTCAAAATATGATTTTGATAATTCAAGGATTAATTCTAGTGTTCTTGAGGTGTATAAGCTTCATACAATACTTATATATAGAGCCCAGGTGATAAAATAGCCATTAGTAGTGTTTTATAAAGATTTTCTATGAAAACTAGTCGTTTATAGCCGTTAGAAACATTCCAAGGCACTTGGTAATCAATTACAAGCTTCATGTAATCGACTACAAGCTTTCTGGGTACTTTGTAATCGATTACACACTTCCTGTAATCAATTACACGGCTTCTGTCAAGGTTGTAATCGATTACATGGTCTGTGTAATCGATTACAGCATTTTCTAGTTTTGAAAACTGACTTTAAAATGTCATAACTTCTTCATTTCTTATCCGATTAAAGCGAATGACCACTCATTGGAAAGATCTTTGAGTATATTTTCATATGAAAGAAGTTTCAGAACAAAACTAAAAGTATTTTGAAAGATATAATCAAAATAGTAATCAAAGGTCAGATTTTCAAAACTCAAACTTTAATTGGTCATAACTTTTTCGTTTCCTATCCGTTTAAAGCAAATGACCTCTCATTAGAAAGATATTTGAGTATATTTTCATATGAAATAAATTTCAAAACAAAACTCAAAATAATTTGAAAGTTATGATCAAAAGAGTAACTAAATATCAATTTTACAAAACACAAACTTGACTAATTTTCACAGATTTGAAATACCACCAAGGCTAGCTTTCCAAAAACATTTTGTTGGGCATTTAAAAATTTTAGAAACACTTATTAAGATGTTTAAAACTTGTTTGAGCTTAGCATGATTCCTTTTTACCTTTACACAAGATCAAAGTCCTATAAGCTATTCTTGAAGAACCTTGGGACTTAATCTTTGCACTTTGGCTTCTTGATGTAATCCAAACTTCCGAAATTTTCTTCTCTTCATGTCTTGCACAAGCTTGGAACATTTTTATTATTTTCATCCTTCTTGTGTTGAGCATAGTTGTGATTTTTTTACTTTCTTGTTGCAATGCTCACTCTTGGTACTTGGACTATCCTACAAAGTATTACTCACTTAAAACAAGCATAGGTAGTCCAAATTCATAACTCAATATCTTAATATGCATGATTCATAAATATATAACTCTAGTTAGTCTAACATGCATATAAGAATGTTGCATATATCTCATTGCATGATTATTAAGTGAAGTATAACTAAAGTTAGTCTAACATGCATATAAGACTTTCATAGACACATTCAAATAAGATATTTATCAATTACAAGTAGATATGCCTATATAGGATGCAACAAAGAACACTATACACATTTTTCATCAAAATAGAATCAATTCCAATATTAATTTAATACAACTCATATAATGTATTATTGGATATATTATATGATGATTCATTGAGCACATCTATGTAACATGATCAACATTCTTTTGTGATGCATTTGTCATTTATTAAGCACAACTATAAAGCATAAGCATCATTCTTTTTGTCTTGTATTTGTAATCATCAAAGCTTAACATATTAAAATATTGGGACAAACCTATTTCTACAATCTCCCCCTTTTTGATGATGACAAATCACCAAAGAAAAATATCTTGAGTAATATAGAAGAATAGATACTGATGTAAGCATATCAAGCAATAAGCACAAGAACATATTTTTCTTTCCAATTTTCACTCCCCCTATTTGTCATCAACAAAAAAGTTTAGGAAGGAAATATAATATTTTCTCCCCCTATAGATAAAACTCATGTTCTCAACAAGGGTAGGATCTTCTCAATGAAAGAATCAAAAGAAATGAAGTTTAAGAGAGTTTACCTTCTTTCATTAATAGAGGGAAAGACAATAAGAGATAATCTTTGTTGACATGTTGATAGTATTAACAATAAAGCACTTTATGTCAAATAACGATGTAAGCCAAGAGATATAAGCAACAATTTAAGAACTAGGCTCCCCTTCAAAATATGCATAATATCAAAATATCAAACATAATAGTTTAACATAGTTATGTATATGTTCTTAGTCAACAAGGATATGGAAGAAGGATATGTAAGATAAGCTCTCCCTTATTGAAGCATAAGATAGATAAAGGAAAATATGCATGTTAAGACCATATAAGCACATTACTATAAAGAAAAGTAAGGCATAGATACATATTCTTAATCCCTCAAAAAAAATCATTTTAAAAACTTCTCCCCCTTTCAAAAAGAATTTTATAATAACACATTACATTTCCAAAAGTATTTTATAAGGATAAAATGATTTTATATTGAAATCACATATTCCTTAAGAGTGATCAAATCCAAGTCAAAGGGATATTTGAAAGTACATCTCCTCTCTTTCTCATTAAATAAGAGCCTTGAAAAGATAAAACATTTTTTAAGAACAAGGCTTATTTTTTAAAGTATCTAGATGAGCTCTATAGAACATTTCAAAAGATTTATTTGGAAACTTTCTTAAATACTCTCTCAAGATTTAATAAACATTTCAAAATAATGAAGAGAGTACAACATTTATAGCACAAATCGAATGATTTCTAATTTTTTAAGACAATTAGGAGGTGATAATACTTTCAAGGTCTTAAGACAAGTTCAAAGGATTCTCAAGGATATGGAACTTTAAAAGCTTCTTTCAAATATGATAGGAGATTTTGCCTTAAAAAAACTATTTAATTAAAAAAGAAATTCTTTTCAAAAAGAGCATAATTCTCATTAGTGTTATACTACTAAGAAACCATAGATCAAGAGAATCATAGATATCAAACATTCATCATAATGAAATATACTGTATGTATAGAACTAATGTCATCCACCCTATATGTAATGACAAAACTAGCAATTTAATGTCCAATTAGGTACTTTGTCAATGTTTAAGCATACTTCTCATGTAAGGAAATCATCTAATCATTTAAGATCAATTTATCAACAAGTATCATATAATCCATAGCATATAAAACACCACAATAGCTTAGGGATAGAGATACTTATTTGGAAAGTGATGCTTCTTTAGAATGTTCTTCATTTATTAGTCCTTAGAGTTTATACTTTCTTTCATTGAGTATTCCATTCCATTATACTTGAAGAAAGTCCCCTTATATCCTTCTTCATTCAACTCTTCTCATTTATCCACATATGCTTGATACTTTAATATTTGATAGCTATACTTGAAACGCATAAAGATACTTGCAAAGCAAACTTTAAAAATTCTTTAAAACATAAGTTAGCATCAAATATCATTTAATCTCATTTACAAGCATAATTTAGGTTGAAATATGTACCACATTATCAACTATACAAAGTTAGTTTTAATGAGAACAAAAGAATGATAGATGCACTTGAATCCAAAAGCATAGTTTAAGTATTTTCAAAGCAAGATTCAAGTTTATCAAGAAACACATGATCAACATCAAAACTTATATAAGCATTTTGGGGCAAACAATAATCATGTAAGGCATGTAATATCATGTAAGGAATCCTAATATGCACACATGCCATTCAAGAACAAAAAGTTCCTTATTGTAATGAAAGAATTGAAAAACCATGGAACTATAACTTTTGAACATTTATGATTCATTTCAAGATATACTTCATTGTAAAAAAAATATTAAACTTCAAAGATAAGTTCAAGGAACAAAAAAAAGAATCATTTACTTCTTGTTTTCAAGATATGAACATATCAAGTAATTTCAAACAAGAAAACAAATAAGTTTTAACTATCCAATCTCCAAGTAAGCATATAAGCAAATTAAGCATCAAAGAGAAAGGATTAGAACTACTTTTGAGCAAGTGAATTTATATATTTGAGCAAAGAGAATTGGTCACAAGCTCAAGAACAAAGATATTGCCATAACATGTCATTCCAAGCAAAATGTGTGCATATCTAACATGTTAGCATATATAAAAATATTTTTAAAACATAGTGCTAGAAAAGCACAACTTAAGGTATGATAAGGCATAAAAACAAATCTCTACTTATCCAAATATCTCATGATATTTAATTTAAAGTATAAGTAAGGATAAGAGATTGATATCACCAAAAGCGTACTCTTTGAGTTTTTGTAGGTGACTTCAACTTCTATGCCTCAAGGCCCCTTGAGAATATTATGATTCTCTATGTCTTTCTTTTTATGTTTTTCATCACTTTTGGAGAACTTGGACCATTTTAAGTTTTCCCAACCTCAAGTAACATGGTTGTATTTCATTTCATTTGCATGCTTGAGCTAATGGTCACCCTACAACATAATTCAAAGTAATTTCTTTGGTATCCACCAATTTTGGATCCATAGGGGTTAGTCATTGATTATTAACCCATTATGCTCTCATAAAAATCAATTTTTTCATAGTATGTAAATTAAGCACAACAAATTAAACAATCAATTACCATTAAGCTCATAGCCAATAATATGCATACATTCATGATATACAGATAATTTTAAGTTAAAATGGTCATTCCAGCACTTAAAACCATTTTTAAAGTCTGTGTAATCGATTACCATGGGTGTGTAATCGATTACCAGCTCTTTGGAATCCTTGTAATCAATTACATGTTTTGTGTAATCGATTACCAACTTTCTGGGAACCTTGTAATCGATTACAGGGTTGGTGTAATCGATTACATGAGTTCTGGAAACATTATAATCGATTACATAGTATGTGTAATCGATTACACGCTCTCTGACTTTGCTTGGAATGCTTGGCAGAGCCTCTGTAATCGATTACAAAGGTCTTGTAATCGATTACAAGCTTGCTGAATTCAATTTTTGCATTTCAAATAGTAATTGATCAATCTCAAAGCCTTCAAATTAGTTCCAAAATGTCTCAAGGCAATTTCAAACACCATGCAAATATACCTAGGCATTGTAGAACCTTATGTTACAATAAGAATAAACATAATTATGTGCTAAACATAATATTCAAGCTTTACTAAGCACACATGGTTCTATCCTTTACCTAAGGCCTATAAGGAATATACCTCAAATTCATTGACTTTACAAGTGAATATGCATAAGAGATAGAAACGTTTGATACCTTGGCCTTGGTAATTAAGGAAACTCTTTTCCTTACCCATTGCTTCTCTTTTGGTGTTTTGAACTTTGCAAGTTCCACATTTTGTGCTTGAGAAGCTTTGGTTGAAGTCATCTTCCTTCTTTGATCAAAACTTCTACCAATGGGTTTTGGAAACATTCTCCTTGATGATTCCTTCTTTACTTGACCAATTTGTCCATCCTTTTGAGAAGTTTTCTACATAATTGAAATACTAGGAGGACATTTTGGTACGCATTTCATCTTGGGTCCTTGAATGTTAGTATTAGGGCATTTAAGATCTTTAGGAACCCATACCATATTATTTCTCATATAAAGATTTATTCTATAATTGCATAAATGAGAAATATGTCCTAGATGATCATAAAAATTACAAATAATTGAATTTAATGATGGATTGGTCCTTTGAAGAACATCTTTGAAAAACTTAAGCTTTTTGTTGTTAATACATTCTATGTTATTTTTGCCACAAGCGTTACTTGAATTTTTATGTGAAATAACATCAATTGCATTCTTATTAACACACATGGATTGTAAGCAAATAGAATAATTAGCTTTGACAAATTCAAAAGATAAGTTCTCAACTTGATTTTCTAAATCAATGCATTTTTCACAAGAAGTTGAGGTTTCACATTTCAAAGGCATTTCCTCATCAAGAAAAGCATATTCATTTTTCAAGTTTTCAATTTCATTTTCAATGGAAGAAATGCTTTCTAAACAAGATAAGTTTTTCATTTCTAAATTCGACAAACTATCATACAATTCATTATATGCACATTGTAGCTCATCATAGGAAGGACTATAATATGGTTTAACATTTTTTACCTCAGAGTCCTTTTTAAGGGAATTACCATCTTCCTCATTGTTGTCCATCAAGCATTCAAGAACATCTTCTTTCTCAATTTTGTTTTGCTTTTCCTTTTCTTGCTCTCTATATAAGACTTTATGCAAAGGATCATCATTAGCAAGACAGATAACATCAAGAACATCTCATATATCTTTAGCACTAGAGCAATTCTTAATTCTAGCATAATCATTATCATTCAAACTACTTCTTAAGATTTGCATTGCTCTAACGTTCAAAGAAAAATATTTCTTATCATAGGCATTCCAAGTTTGTTTTGATTTGCAAGTAAATCCATCAAGCATGATATCCCACAAATCAGGATCAATAGATTACATATAAATTTTCATTCTAACTTTCCAATAAACGAAATTCACACCATCAAAGAATGGTGGTTTATTAATTTCAAAACAAATCATTTTGAAAAGCTTTCAATGGTTGCCAAATAAATCAGGATCTTTAACTCTAAGCAGTTAAGCTTTCACCAGAGCACGAAGCTCTAATACCACTTGTTAGCCATGGCAACCATTACCCAAGAGGGGGGTGAATTGGGTAATTATAAATTTTAATACAACCTTGACAAATTATGCATTTTGAATAACTCAATTAATAAATGTAGCGGAATAAGTCTAATAAATGTACAACTATTGAGGATTACTCAAATACAACTTGGGATATATGATGAACCAAGTGAATAAACTAGATATCAAGTTGCAACAATCAAAACATCAAGATATGCAATAGATAAATATATTTCACCAAATACTGAATTTAACGAGTGTAGGGAAGAGAGAATCAAACTCAAGAATTTATCCTAATTCAGCCACCAACCACTTGTGGCCTACATTCAGTCCCCAAGCTTAACTTGAGATTTTCTTCACTATCTCCTAAACTTCACGGGTGCTAGGAAAAGCTTTTTACATACAAAAGCACTCCTCACACCTTGGGATACCTCACCCTTATGCTAGAGGCTCCAATTCTTCAAGCTTCACAGATGCTTGATGACCTTTACAATTTTGAGCACTCAACACCTTGGGATACCTCACCCCTTGTGCTTGAGCCTCTACTTTCAAGGGATGCCTCACCCTTTACAATTCTTGAGGGATACCTCGCCCTCTTACAATGATTTCAAGATGAAGAGAAAGAATAGAAACTCTCACAAGAGTAGATATACAACTTGAAAAATAAATTATAGATAATAAGAAAACTCTCTCAAAAGTGGATAATACAAGTTGAAGCTCAATGGGTATAAAGGATTCACACTTTAAAGCTCAAAATATGATTTTGATAATTCAAGGATTAATTCTGGTGTTCTTGAGGTGTATAAGCTTCATACAACACTTATATATAGAGCCCAAGTGATAAAATAACCATTGGTAGTGTTTTATAATGATTTTCTATGAAAACTAGCTATTTATAGCCGTTAGAAATGTTCCTAGGCACTTGGTAATTGATTACAAGCTTCATGTAATCGATTACAAGCTTTTTGGGTACTTTGTAATCGATTACACGGCTTCTGTCAATGTTGTAATCGATTACATAGCCTGTGTAATCGATTACAGCATTTTTTGGTTTGGAAAACTGACTTTAAAAGGTCATAACTTCTTCATTTCTTATCCGATTAAAGCAAATGACCACTCATTGGAAAAATCTTTGAGTCTATTTTCATATGAAAGAACTTTCAGAATAAAATTAAAATTACTTTGAAAGATATAATCAAAATAGTAATCAAAGGTCAGATTTTCAAAACTCAAACTTTAATTGGTCATAACTTTTTCGTTTCCTGTCCGTTTAAAGCAGATGACCACTCATTGGAAATATATTTGAGTCTATTTTCATATGAAATAAGTTTCAAAATAAAGCTCAAAGTAATTTGAAAGTTATGATCAAAAGAGTAACTAAATATCAGTTTTACAAAACACAAACTTGACTAATTTTCACAGATTTGAAATACCACCAAGGCTAGCTTTCCAAAAACATTTTGTTGGGCATTTAAAAATTTTAGAAACACTTATTAAGATGTTTAAAACTTGTTTGAGCTTAGCGTGATTCCTTTTTACCTTTACACAAGATCTAAGTCCTATAAGCTATTCTTGAAGAACCTTGGGACTTAATCTTTGCACTTTCAATCCTTTGGCTTATTGATGTAATCCAAACTTCTGAAATTTTCTTCTCTTTATGTCTTGCACAGGCTTGGAACATCTTTATTATTTTCATCCTTCTTAAGTTGAGCATAGTTGTGATTTTTTTACTTTCTTGTTGCACTGCTCACTCTTGGTACTTGGACTATCCTACAAAGTATTACTCACTTAAAACAAGCATAGTTAGTCCAAATTCATAACTCAATATCTTAATATGCATGATTTATAAATGTATAACTCTAGTTAGTCTAACATGCATATAAGAATGTTGCATATATCTCATTACATGATTATCAAGTGAAGTATAACTCAAGTTAGTTTAACATGCATATAAGACTTTCATAGACACATTCAAATAAGATATTTATTAATTACAAGTAGATATGCCTATATAGGATGCAACAAAGAACACTTTACACATTTTTATCAAAATAAAATCAAATCCAATATTAATTCAATACAACTCATATAATGCATTATTCGGTATATTATATGATGAATGTTATATATATCTCATTGAGCACATCTATGTAACATGATCAACATTCTTTTGTGATGCATTTGTCATTTATTAAGCACAACTATAAAGCATAAGCATCATTCTTTTTATCTTGTATTTATCATCATTAAAACTTAACATATTAAAACATTAGGGCAAACCTATTTCCACAATCTCCCCCTTTTTTATGATGTCAAATCACCAAAGAAAAATATCTTGAGCAATATAGAAGAATAGATACTGATGTAAGCATATCAAGCAATAAGTACAAGAACATATTTTTCTTTCCAATTTTCACTCCCCCTACTTGACATCAACAAAAAGGCTTAGGAAGGAAATATAATATTTTCTCCCCCTATAGATAAAACTCATGTTGTCAAGAAGGGTAGGATCTTCTCAATGAAAGAATCAAAAGATATGAAGTTTAAGAGAGTTTACCTTCTTTCATTGGTAGAGGGAAAAATGTAACACCCCAAATTCTGACTATATGAATGATAATAGCAGAATTACATTGTTTTGCAGTTTGTGTGTGTATAAAATTAATTTGACAGTTCTGAGATCATATTTGATCATTCTGTGATTGCTCCTGGCTAGGAAAAATAATATTTTTCGGTAGGGAAATTCTTATCTGTCTCATTTGGAAGCGGGGGATCTTACTAAACCCGACTCTGAGTGATTCAGAAAAGAATCTTTTAATTTTTAGAATCCATCTATGAAAATAAATAATATTGTACTAATAAATATCCGTAATTGCATACATAGCAGTCGTTGATATGAATGTTGGACCCGATAAGTTTTAATTAATAAGAAAAAGAGTTTAGAACATTTCTTGTAAGTAAAATTAAAGTGAACCAACAGGATATAGTCAAAACAATTGGTTAGACTTTTCTAACCAATGAGAATTGGTCAAGGAAAGAAGTTTAGACTTTCTTGTGGACCATTAGATTTGAAGCTTGACTTAGAAGCTTTAATCTTCACCATTGATTCAATCAATGGTGTAAAACAAAACTTAACAAAACCATCAAGTAACATTCACCATAGATAAGATTAATGGATAAGATTTAGTCAACATTAATTGCTTGACTTTTACTTAGGAAACTAATGAACCTTAATTTAGTTGTCCTAATTACCTAATTAAGCAATTAAGTAAACTAACTTAACTAAGGATTAGCTATAACTTAATCCTTACTTTAATATCCTAATTCTAATTAGAGGTGATGATGCATGATTAATATGTATTAGATACAAGCTAAATACGTTAAACTAAAATTAGTTATGTACTTGAAGAATTAAGTAAGAATGGTTAGGAGATTAAGCCCAATTAATTGGTTAACCAATTAACTAGTAATTAGGCTTGGACTAATGTTGAATTAAGGACTTAAACTCACCTAAAACTACCATGGACAGCAGCCAAATTTGGGTAGCCCAGCAGCACCTAAACATGCCATGGTCTAGCTGAATTGGAGCAGCAAAATTTGGGGCCCAACAACAGCAACTTGTGGACGGTCCAGCAACAATTTGGAGCAGCAGAAATGAGCTCCACGTCCAGTAAATACACGGCCCAACAAAGAAGAAAAATTGGCCCAAAGCGATGAGAAGACGTCCTAAGGCAGCAGCAAAACGTTCAGAAATTTGTGAAGATTCAAGTGATATTGAATGTCCAATTAACATGCAAAAGTCAAGTGACCAACCAATAAGAAGAGAGAGTTGTTATGCAATTAATGCATGGCCATTTGCTCAAGCAAATGTCACTCACGTCCATCACCAAAGGCAACAGCACGGCAGTAGCAAGGAGCAGCTGGAATGGGTGGATAATGATGCAATAAAATCCTTATTTTATTACCACAATCATTCACGATGGGCAGCTGGATTTTTACATTCAAAATGAGATAAATTCTCAAGTAAAATCACTCATCTTTCACGTGTTATTACACGGCTGTGCAGCAGCACTTTCACACTCTCATCTTCACTTGTTATTTCCCAAAACATAAGCCATTTGTCTCTCAAAAATTTCACACGGCCAGCAGCCCCAAAATACGTTTTCATTCTGCACTTTTTACTCATCAAAATATCCATCTATTTCTCTCAAAGTTTCAAGGGAAACTCACACCTCTCATCTCCCATTCTTTTCTTCCAATCGGTCATCACCAAAAAATCACACCATCATTTTCTTTTAAACACTCATCTTTTGGGTTATTTTGACTCAAAGCCTCCTCTAAAATCATTTCTTCTTCACAAGGTCCTAAGTTTCTTCAATCTTCTTCCTAAAGAGGTAAGTTTTAAGTTAATGATTCTAAGTTTGATTTAAAATTTTTTTTTAACCATGATTTTTCCATGGTTTTTCACCTTAATTCTTGTAGGATCCTTCATTAATTTTTATTAAAAATTTTAGGGCTTGTTAGGAGATTTATAAAGTCTCAAGGCAAGGGAGGAAAACTTACAAAGCTTGTATTCAAGAGGTAAGAGGGAGACTCTACCTTACCACCCATGTTTTGGTAGTATGAGGATGGTATATTTGGTGAAAAAATTCCTAAGGATTTATTCACCTATTGTTTGAGGGTCTTGGACTGTATTGGTTGGACTGGATTTATTTGACTGTATTGGTTGAATTGTATTGAGATGTGCCTGATTGTGTTTGTATGTTTGGACTGTATTTAAAATGTATCTGCTTGTGTTTCTAGGCTTGTATGCATAGTATATGTGAGATACGATTTGTTTTAAATACTTGTTTAAATGTTGTAATGCTTAAAGAACTGATAATATGTGAGTATATGAAATATATACTGTAGTGGAACTTATGTTTGTATGTATGTGAAATTTATACTGTAAATCTTATGAGAAAAGGATATAATTGGAAATATTATGGAAATATGGGGTCATTATGTAAATATAAAATCTTGAGGGACTAAAGTGGAAATACTCTGTTTTGAGGGACGAAAATGTAAATTATGTGTTTTGAGGGACTATTTTGTAAATATGAGAGAAAAATAGTAAATTTTAATATTAAAATAAATAAAAACAGTAATTATGATTTAATACGTACGGAAAATATTCACGCGATTGAAAAACGTTAAAAAATCACTACGTGATTCGAAAAGGCGACAGAATTGAGTCGCGAATGAAAAATATACGAGAATATGATTACGTGATTAAATTACAGTATTAATTAAATTATTATGAACCCTGTACATTGGATATCAATGGAATTGTGAATAGTGCATAGTACATGCATTGAAAAGGTCCAAAGGACTATAAGTTGCCTAGGAGAGATTACACCTCCTGAGTGGGTGCGATAAGCGTAGTGTAGGTCACTGATGACCTTGGGGGCATTGGGGTGCGGGTTGCCTACAATGGACAATTGGTAGCTCTTCTGTACCGTGGGTTAGACCGATGCAACACACCAATGATCCGGATCGAGACACTATCCCTAATCATGATTTGATAAAGATTGTCGTGCATGTGCTAGATGTGCAGAAAATGAGCACGTGGTCTGAAGCATGTTGGTGCCGATAGATCTTTTCAGTCATTCTCTCCGACTTGAGTTGTAGCTCCATGGAGTAGGATATCGAGTCAGTATACATTGCATTCACATTTGCATTCATAACGGATATATCATTGTAATTTTACTCATGTGTAATTCTTGTTCATGATAATTATTATATTGAATACTTGAGTATTGAAAATAGCTTAATTGTAATTCTTCTTTTATTTCTTGTGTAATGATGATATATAAGATTAATGGCATAACTGTAATTACAGTATGACGTCTGTATAATATTTTGGGATGTGTTTATCTTCATTGCTACCATACTAGTATTGGCATAGGTGATCTCACCTCTTGTATGTATATGTTGTATTATGTATATGTGTTTTAAGACACTGAGCCGGACGTAGAACGAGAAGTAAAGAAAGATCCAGATTCTGTTGAGAACTTAGAGTTCGATGGCGATGAGATTCCTAGCTTCTTGGGTTACACGAGACCGACATTCATTGAACAATGCATGGACTGAAGATCTAGAGAGAGAGTATTTATTATTTGGGTGATGTAAATATTAGATCGAGTAGGTTACGGTCGGGATATCCCTACTTTTACATCACTATTTATGTACGGTTAGAATTTCCTATATCTATCGAAAGATTGGGAGCGTACTATCGCACCCCTCGAGAGAGTAGTGTCGTATCGTTCGCTCGGACATTTGCTCCACGGACTTTACGTCGGGTTGGAATTCCCCACCCTAAGGTCGAGGAGGATCCATCCGAGGATCCTGGCTACTTACGAAGGCTCACTTTGCCTAGTTGTACTTGGGCAAAGATGTCAATGTAAATAGTGTTTAAAACTTTTTGGAGTGACTAGTTTGTAATATTTATAGTATGACAAAGTGTTAAAGAATTGTATATGTATAACCAGAGACTTGGATATGTATAAATGATGTAAATTATTTGTAATAATGCTGTGATGTTTTATTTTCTGCTAAGATTATTTTCTTATTATTAAGAAATTTTGAATTTCATATTTTTCCTTATAACTTACATTATATAAATGAGGTTAATTTGGTAATTATGTAACATAAATGTGGCATCCTAAGGTGGGTGTTACATTAGTATGTGGCGTCCCGGGGCCGACGAGGGCGGGGAGTGATCGCCGGTGCAATGAAGCACGGACAAGGAGCGGCTCCTGGCAGGCTTCTAGGCGGAGGGTCTGCATGAATGAACTGAATACGCACCGGAATGAGAGGGATTTAGAGACTGTGCAGGTATGGGACTGCATAGTTGAGGATGGCTTAAAGGAATTGATTTGGTGTAGCCATATCAACAAGTTGCAACTTCTTTTCGGGAGCCTAGAACATAAGAACTCCATGGTTAAGCGTGCTTGACACGGAGCAATTGTGGGATGGGTGACCTCCTGGGAAGTTTCCTAGGATGCGTGTGAGTGAGGACAAAGCACGCTGAAAAGACCCGTGTTGGTTTGTGGAGACACTCATCAATCCTGCAGGTAGTCCCGGGTCGTTACATTAATGGTATCAGAGATGGGACCTCTCCTAGTATGGTGTGGTTCAGGGACGAACCAAGCGGAATTTGGTGGGCATGTGGCGTCCAGGGGCCGACGAGGGCGGGGAGTGATCGCCGGTGCAATGAAAGCACAGACAAGGAGCAGCTCTGGCAGTGCTTCTAGGCGGAGGTCTCGCATGAATGAACCGAATACGCACCGGAATGAGAGGATTTAGAGACTGTGCGGGTATGGGACTGCATAGTTGAGGATGGCTTAAAGGAATTAATTTGGTGTAGCCATATCAACAAGTTGCAACTTCTTTTCGGGAGCCTAGAACATAAGAACTCCATGGTTAAGCGTGCTTGACCTGGAGCAATTGTGGGATGGGTGACCTCCTGGGAAGTTTCCTAGGATGCGTGTGAGTGAGGACAAAGCACGCTGAAAAGACCCGTGTTGGTTTGTGGAGACACTCATCAATCCTGCAGGCAGTCCCGGGTCGTTACAAAAAACAATAAGAGATGATCTTTGTTGACATGTTGATAGTATTAACAATAAAGCACTTCATGTCAAATAAGAAAGTAAGCCAAGAGATATAAGCAACAATTTAAGAACTAGGTTCCCCCTCAAAATATGCATATTATCAAAATATCAAACAAAATAGTTTAACATAGTTATGCATATGTTCTTAGTCAACAAGGATATGAAAGAAGGATATGTAAAATAAGTTCTCCCTTATTGAAGCACAAGATAGATAAAGAGAAATATGCATGCTAAGACCATATAAGCACATTACCATAAAGAAAAGCAAGGCATAAATACATATTCTTAATCCCTCAAACAAAATCATTTTAAAAACTTCTGTCCCTTTCAAAAAGAATTTTATAATAACACATTACATTTTCAAAAGTATTTTATAAGGGTAAAAGGGTTTTATATTGAAACCACATATTCCTTAAGAGTGATCAAATCCAAGTCAAAGGGACATTTGAAAGTACATCTCCTCTCTTTCTCATTAAATAAGAGCCTTGAAAAGATAAAATATTTTTTAAGAACAAGGCTTATCTTTTGAAGTATCAAGATGAGCTCTATAGAACATTTCAAAAGATTTATTTGGAAACTTTCTTAAATACTCTCTCAAGATTTAATAAACATTTCAAAACAATGAAGAAAGTACTACATTTATAGCACAAATCGAATGATTTCTAATTTATTAAGACAATTAGGAGGTGATAATACTTTCAAGGTCTTAAGACAAGTTCAAAGGATTCTCAAGGATATGGAACTTTAAAAGCTTCTTTCAAATATGATAGGAGATTTTGCCTTAAAAAAAACTTTTTAATCAAATAAGAAATTCTTTTCAAAAAGAGCATAATTCTCATAAGTGTTATACTACTAAGAAACCATAGATCAAGAGAATCATAAATATCAAACATTCATCATAATGAAATATGCTGTATGTATAGAACTAATGTCATCCACCCTATATGTAATGACAAAACTAGCAATTTAATGTCCAATTAGGTACTTTGTCAATGTTTAAGCATACTTCTCATGTAAGGAAATCATCTAATCATTTAAGATCAATTTATCAACAAGTATCATATAATCCACAGCATATAAAATACCACAATAGCTTAGGGATAGAGATACTTATTTGGAAAGTGATGCTTCTTTAGAATATTCTTCATTTATTAGTCCTTAGAGTTTGTGCTTTCTTTCATTGAGTATTCTATTCCATTATACTTGAAGAAACTTTCCTCGTATCCTTCTTCATTCAACTCTTCTAATTTATCTACATATGCTTGATACTTTAATATTTGATAGCTATACTTGAAGCACATAGAGATACTTGCAAAGCAAACTTTAAAAATTCTTTAAAACATAAGTTAGCATCAAATATCATTTAATCTCATTTACAAACATAATTTAGGTTGAAATATGTACCACATTATCAACTATGCAAAGTTAGTTTTAATGAGAACAAAAGAATGATAGACGCACTTGAATCCAAAAGCATAGTTTAAGCATTTTCAAAGCAAGATTCTAGTTTATCAAGAAACACATGATCAACATCAAAACTTATATAAGCATTTTGGGGCAAACAATGATCATGTAAGGCATGTAATATCAAGTAAAGAATTCTAATATGCACACATACCAATCAAGAACAAAAAGTTCCTTATTGTAATGAAAGAACTGAAAAACCATGGAACTATAACTTTTGAACATTTATGATTCATTTCAACATATACTTCATTGTAAAAAAAATATTGAACTTCAAAGATAAGTTCAAGGAACAAAAAAAAAGAATCATTTACTTCTTGTTTTCAAGATATGAACATATCAAGTAATTTCAAACAAGAAGACAAATAAGTTTTAACTATCCAATCTCCAAGTAAGCATATAAGCAAATTAAGCATCAAAGAGAAAGGATTAGAACTACTTATGAGCAAGTGAATTTACATATTTGAGCAAAGAGAATTGGTCACAAGCTCAAAAACAAAGATATTGCCATAACATGTCATTCCAAGCAAAATGTGTGCATATCTAACATGTTAGCATATATAAAAATATTTTTAAAACATAGTACTAGAAAAGCACAACTTAAGGCATAATAAGGCATAAAAACAAATCTCTACTTATCCAAATATCACATGATATTCAATTTAAAGTATAAGTAAGGATAAGAGATTGATATCACCAAAAGTGTACTCTTTGAGTTTTTGTGGGTGACTCCAACTTCTATGCCTCAAGGCCCCTTAAGAATGTTGTGGTTCTCTATGTCTTTTTTTTTTTATGTTTTTCATCACTTTTGGAGAACTTGGACCATTTTAAGTTTTCCCAACCTCAAGTAACACGGTTGTATTTCACTTCATTTGCATGCTTGAGCTAATGGTCACCCTACAACATAATTCAAAGTAATTTATTTGGTATCCACCAATTTTGGATCCATAGGGGTTAGTCATTGATTATTAATTCATTATGCACTCATAAAAATTAATTTTTTCATAGTATGTAAATTAAGCACAACAAATTAAACAATCAATTACCATTAAGCTCATAGCAAATAATATGCATACATTCATGATATACAGACAATTTTAAGTGAAAACGGTCATTCCAACACTTAAAATCATTTTTAAAGTCTGTGTAATCGATTACCATGGGTGTGTAATCGATTACCAGCCCTTTGGAATCCTTGTAATCGATTACATGTTTTGTATAATCGATTACCAACTTTCTGGGAACCTTGTAATCGATTACAGGGTTAGTGTAATCGATTACATGAGTTCTGGAAACATTGTAATCGATTACATAGTATATGTAATCGATTATACGCTCTCTGACTTTGCTTGGAATGCTTGGCAGAGCCTCTGTAATCGATTACAAAGGTCTTGTAATCGATTACAAGCTTGCTTTCAATTTTTGCATTTCAAATAGTAATTGATCAATCTCAAAGCCTTCAAATTAGTTCTAAAATGTCTCAAGGCAATTTCAAGCACCATGCAAATATACCTAGGCATTGTAGAACCTGATGTTACAATAAGAATAAACATAATTATGTGCTAAACATAATATTCAAGTTTTACTAAGCACACATGGTTCTATCCTTTACCTAAGGCCTATAAGGAATATACCTCAAATTCATTGACTTTCCAAGTGAATGTGCATAAGAGGTAGAAACGTTTGATACCTTGGCCTTGGTAATCAAGGAAACTGTTTTCCTTACCCATTACTTCTCTTTTGGTGTTTTGAACTTTGCAAGTTCCACATTTTGTGCTTGAGAAGCTTTGGTTGGAGTCATCTTCTTTCTTTGATTAAAACTTCTACCAATGGGCTTTGGAAACATTCCCTTTAATGATTCCTTCTTTACTTGACCAATTTGTCCATCCTTTTGAGAAGTTTTCTGCATAATTTCATCTTGGGTCCTTGAATGTTAGTATTTGGGCATTTAAGATCTTTAGGAACCCATACCACACTATTTATCATATAAAGATTTCTTCTAAAATTGCATAAATGAGAAATATGTCCTAGATGACCATAAAAATTACAAATAATTGAATTTAATGATGGATTGGTCCTTTGAAGATCATCTGTGAAAAACTTAAGCTTTTTGTTGTTAATACATTCTATGTTATTTTTGCCACAAGCCTTACTTGAATTTTCATGTGAAATAACATCAATTGCATTCTTATTAACACACATGGATTGTAAGCAAATAGAATCATTAGCTTTGACAAATTCAAAAGATAAGTTCTCAACTTGATTTTCTAAATTAATGCATTTTTCACAAGAAGTTGATGTTTCACATTTCAAAGGCATTTTCTCATCAAGAAAAGCATATTCATTTTTTAAGTTTTCAATTTCATTTTCAATGGAGGAAATGCTTTCCAAACAAGATAAGTTTTTCATTTCTAAATTCAACAAACTATCATGCAATTCATTATATGCACATTGTAACTCATCATAGGAAAGACTATAATATGGTTTAACATTTTTTACCTCAGAGTCCTTTTTAAGGGAATTACCATCTTCCTCATTGTTGTCCATCAAGCATTCAAGAACATCTTCTTTCTCAATTTTGTTTTGCTTTTCCTCTTCTTGCTCTCTATATACAACTTTATGCAAAGGATCATCATTAGCAAGATAGATAACATTAAGAACATCCTATATATCTTTAGCACTAGAGCAATTCTTAATTCTAGCATAAGCATTATAATTCAAACTACTTCTTAAGATTTGCATTGTTCTAATGTTCAAATAAAAATATTTCTTATCATAGGCATTCCAAGTTTGTTTTGATTTGCAAGTAAATCCATCAAGCATGATATCCCACAAATCAAGATCAATAGATTGTATATAAATTTCCATTCTAGCTTTCCAAAAAATGAAATTCACACCATCAAAGAATGGTGGTTTATTAATTTCAAAATAATTCATTTTGAAAAGCTTTCAATGGTTGCCAAATAAACAAGGATCTTTAACTCTAAGCGGTTAAGCTTTCACCAGACCACGAAACTCTGATACCACTTGTTAGCCATGACAACCATTACCCAAGAGGGGGGTGAATTGGGTAATTACAAATTTTAATACAACTTTGACAAATTATGCATTTTGAATAACTCAATTAATAAATGCAGCGGAATAAGTCTAATAAATGTACAACTATTGAGGATTACTTAAATACAACTTGGGATATATGATGAACCAAGTGAATAAACTAGATATCAAGTTGTAACAATCAAAACATCAAGATATGCAATAGATAAATATATTTCACCAAATAGTGAATTTAACGAGTGTAGGGATGAGACAATTAAACTCAAGAATTTATCCTGGTTCAGCCACCAACCACTTGTGGCCTATATCCAGTCCCCAAGCTTAACTTGAGATTTTCTTCACTATCTCCTAGACTTCACGGGTGCTAGGAAAACCTTTTTACATACAAGAGCACTACTCACACATTAGGATACCTCACCCTTATGCTAGAGCCTCCAATTCTTCAAGCTTCACAAGTGCTTGATGACCTTTACAATTTTGAGCACTCAACACCTTGGGATACCTCACCCTTTGTGGTTGAGCCTCTACTTTCAAGGGATGCCTCACCATTTACAAATCTTGAGGGATACCTCACCCTCTTACAATGATTTCAAGATGAAGAGAAAGAATAGAAACTCTCGCAAGAGTAGATATACAACTTGAAGAATAAAGTATGGATAATAAGAAAACTCTCTCAAGAGTGGATAATACAAGTTGAAGCTCAATGGGTATAAAGGATTCACACTTTAAAGCTCAAAATATGATTTTGATAATTCAAGGATTAATTCTAGTGTTCTTGAGGTGTATAAGCTTCATACAACACTTATATATAAAGTCCAAGTGATAAAATAGCCATTAGTAGTGTTTTATAATGATTTTCTATGAAAACTAGCCGTTTATAGCCGTTAGAAACATTCCTGAGCACTTGGTAATCGATTACAAGCTTCATGTAATCGATTACAAGCTTTCTAGGCACTTTGTAATCGATTACACACTTCCTGTAATCAATTACACGGCTTCTGTCAACGTTGTAATTGATTACATGGCCTGTGTAATCAATTACAGCATTTTCTGGTTTTGAAAATTGACTTTAAAAGGTCGTAACTTCTTCATTTCTTGTCCGATTAAAGCGAATGACCACTCATTGGAAAGATCTTTGAGTTTATTTTCATATGAAAGGAGTTTTAGAATAAAACTAAAAATATTTTGAAAGATATAATCAAAATAGTAATCAAAGGTCAAATTTTCAAAACTCAAACTTTAATTGGTCATAACTTTTTCATTTCCTATCCGTTTAAAGCAAATGACTACTCATTGGAAAGATATTTGAGTCTATTTTCATATAAAATAAGTTTCAAATCAAAACTCAAAGTAATTTGAAAGTTATGATCAAAAGAGTAACTAAATATCAGTTTTACAAAACACAAACTTGACTAATTTTCACAGATTTGCAATACCACCAAGGCTAGCTTTCAAAAAACATTTTGTTGGGCATTTAAAAATTTTAGAAATACTTATTAAGATGTTTAAAACTTGTTTGAGCTTAGCGTGATTCCTTTTTACCTTTACACAATATCTAAGTCCTATAAGCTTTTCTTGAAGAACCTTGGGACTTAATCTTTGCACTTTCAATCCTTTGGCTTCTTGATGTAATCCAAGCTTCCGAAATTTTCTTCTCTTCATGTCTTGCACAAGATTGGAACATCTTTATTATTTTCATCCTTCTTGAGTTAAGCATAGTTGTGATTTTTTTACTTTCTTGTTGCAATGCTCACTCTTGGTACTTGGACTATCCTACAAAGTATTACTCACTTAAAACAAGCATAGTTAGTCTAAATTCATAACTCAATATCTTAATATGCATGATTCATAAATGTATAACTCTAGTTAGTCTAACATGTATATAAGAATGTTGCATATATCTCATTGCATGATTATTAAGTGAAGTATAACTAAAGTTAGTCTAACATGTATATAAGACTTTCATAGACACATTCAAATAAGATATTTATCAATTACAAGTAGATATGCCTATATAGGATGCAACAAAGAACACTTTACACACTTTCATCAAAATAGAATCAAATCCAATATTAATTCAATACAACTCATATAATGCATTATTGGATATATTATATGATGAATGTTATATATATCTCATTAAGCACATCTATGTAACATGATTAACATTCTTTTGTGATGCATTTGTCATTTATTAAACACAACTATAAAGCATAAGCATCATTCTTTTTATCTTATATTTGTCATCATCAATACTTAACATATTAAAACATTGGGACAAACCTATTTCCACATTAACCTAATAGCTTCATCACTTGCTTTGTTATATTTAATAGTGTTACAGAGCTGCAAGAAGTTGTTAATGTGTAAATTAAGATCTTTAGATTGATGGCCACCAAATTGATCCTATTGCACTAGCTGTAGCAATGCAAATTTTATCTCAAAGTTGTTTGCTTGAATGTTGGGTTGCACTATGCTCGTTGTAACTCTTTTAGCGGATGGAGTTGCATAGTCTGCCAGAGTACGTCTTTGAGTATTTTGTGTGTTTTCAGCCATTTCTTCTTCAATCATTTTTTGTTCTTTAGCTGCTTTCTTGATTATTCTTTCTGCTTTGTCAATGTCTAGAATAAAAAGTAATTCTTCAGAACTCATAACACCTCACATAAACAAAGCAAAGAAAAGTGAATTAAAAGAACCAAAAATAAAATAAAATAAAATAAAACAAGAAAAATAAGTGGTTAAATTAGTAACTCTTCAAGCTACTTTTTAATATTAATAAACTATATCCTCAGCAAAGGCGCCAAAAACTTATTGTGATATTAGCAAGCGCACCAAATCACAAAAGTAATAAAGAGTAAGTTAAGTATCATTCTCACGAGGATTATGTTGTCAATTAATAAATTCGTCAAATCGACACTATTCAAGCTATTGAAAAGAGAGTTGGCCAAAAATAATAATAAGATAGAATAAGAAAAAATAACAAAAGCAAAATTTAATCAATTAGGTTAAGATGAAAGACAATAATATGAAAGTGTCAGGGGTCAGATTTTACTTGAACTCTTTTAATGTAAAATCAAATATTGGTTTAATCAAGTTTTATTCCAATGATTCATGGTCAATTCCCAAAATGAATCAATATCCAATCCCTTGGTATATTAATCCTTTTCACACTATTTAGAATTAACTAATCCTTTAGTCTAACCCTAAATAAAGAAGACATTATTAAAAACGAAGGAATTAAGAGAAAGAGCACATAACTCACAATGTCTATTCCTAGCGATAATTATGGTGTTTCTCACAAGTTCTAGGTTCGTGTACAATTTTCCCAAATTATACATAACCCAAAAATCATTCCCAAATTGATTAGGTTTAGAAAAGCATTAAGAGAAGAGATAAAACATGTAAATCATGAAATAAAAATATAAATTAAACCCATAAAAGAATTTACATCATCCAAGTATCAAGATCTGTCATCACCTTAACAAAAAAAAGGTTTAGTTACACATGGAGAAAGAAGAATACAAAGAGAAGAAAATGACAAATTCCATCGTAGATAGGTGCAAAGGTTTAAGAGAATTCCTATTCTTCAAGCCTAATTGTGCTCACACCACTTTAGGATTTTTTGTCTCTTGATGACTACTACGTTCTGACCAAGTGTGTGTTGCTCATTGGCGTAACTTTTCTATTTATAAAGAAATCAATGTAGTTGTTTAAGCATCCAGTGTCTGAGCGCTGACTTTCCAGCGCCTGAGTGCTGGCTCAATCAAAATAACATGGTTGTATATGCTTTGCGCGCTCCACTCCCAACGCTTAAGTGTTGCAACATTAGAGAAAAATTCCAGTTTCTGCCTTACCAGCGCCTAGGCGCTGGCTTTCCAGTGCTCTAGACTTGTTCTTTTCAGGTTTTCTTCATCGTTCAAGTGTATAGTCTTTTCCATGTGTAATTACCTATCAAAAACACATAAAACACATAATAAGAATACAATTAAAAATAATAAAAACATAATAAAACTTGAGAACAAAACTCAATTAAAGTGAATTGAAAGAAGATAAAATCCAAAATTTTAAACCGTAAAAACATGAGTTTTTGAAGGTTTATCACATATAATCTTTGGTGCCTTGTAGATACCTCACGATTTATTTTGCAACCTGCAAATGAGTCACACTAGGTTTGATCAAGTATCTCCCAAGTACACTAACAATGAAAGTAATATCAAGACGTGTACAAACTTGAGCATACAGAAGGTTGCCAATAGTGGAAGCATATGGGACCTTCTCTATTTAAGCAACGTCTTTATCATTTTTAGGACACTGAGTATTAGAGAGTTTTTCACCCTTTTGAATGGGTGTAACACAAGGATTACAAGATTTCATATTAAAATATATTCAGAATCCTTTCAATATAAGCTTCCTGAGACGAGCCAAGAATACCACAAGATCTGTCACGATGAATCTTAATGCCCAGTACAAAAGAGACATCACCGAGATTTTTATATCATAAGTGCTTTGTCAACATCTGCTTAGTATCATTCAGAAAATCAACATCATTACTGATAATACTATATTTTATACATTTTATAATCCTCTCACTAGGCTTCTTAAGGTTCAATTAGGTTTAATTAAGTTAGTTTTGACACATTTTATGATATTGAACTGAATTGGATCATTAAACAAATTATTACATAAATTAGCCTTAATTATCTCTTTGACAGTATTTAGTAAACTGACTATAACTTGAGTTGTAAATATCTGATTGATGTGATTTTAGTCTTGTAGGAAAGCTTAGACAATTCCCTACAATTTTTATAAAGAACACAAAACTCAGATCGGACTCCTTGGAGGTGATATTCGGCTTGCAAGTTAGAACAGAGGAGCTGAAATCGGGCCTAAATACTCTGCAGTAATTGGACTATATCTTGAGTTCTAGGAATGATTTTAGACTCAAACTAAAGCCATTTTAAAGCTAAAATCCAGACCTACAACTTTCATGAAGACCACTTTTCTCAAAAATGAAAAAATAGGAGACACGGGTGTACACATTTGCTCAATTATAATAATAATAATAATAATAATAATAATAAAACCTACAACATCAGAAACTTAATCATTAAGTTTCGTTCCTATAGATGCAATTTGCATTTCACAGTTCATCCAATTTGTTTTCTCCTGTAGCACCCCAAAATTTTCCTATAAATAGGCATTGGATGCATGAAACGAAGACGCATTCAGGAAGGCTGCGCAGGGGGATTACAGGCGGTGCCCACCTCTCTTCCTCCTCCCTTCACCTTTCTTTTTCTTTCTTTCTCTCTTTTTCTCTTTTTTAGTCTATGTGTAAATAAGTTTCAGTCTACTTGAGTCAAAGTATAAAGCTCTTGGTAATAAAATAAGGTTAGATTTATTTCTCTATTGTGCTTTAATGTTTTATATTTTAAAATAGTTATTATATGTGTTATATTTTGTTTCTAATAATTTAGAAACTACTCTTGTAAAGAGGAGTTCTTGATTTGTTGTAGACAAAATTTTGACATAGTGAATGTTTTAACCCATTTACAAGTAGTGGTAATAATTAAAGGAAATATAATATAATTACGTATATTATTTTACTGGACTTTTAACGTTGTATTTTTTGATTGGAACCTCCATGTTGCGAGGATTCTAATTGAGTTATAAAAGGAATTAATCTTACTTTTACTTTATTTACTAAGAGTGGATTTTTTTACTCAAATAAATAATTTTTACCGTAGTAACAAAATATTTACATTACCTTAATTAATCTTCTTCAATTCCCTGTGGATTGACCTCGGACTCCCGAGAAATTTATTACTTGAAACAACCTGCACTTGAGTTCTCAATGCAACAATTAATCCAGCATCAAGTTTTTAAACTTGGTCAAGAAAAGTGTGCATCAAGTTTTTAGTGCCGTTGCCGGAGACTTAATTTGAAGAACAAATTTCTGGTGTAAATATTTTTGTATATACTAATGCACTAACTAGTGTGGTTAAAAAAAAGTGTGTGAATAGTGTGTGAATAGTGTGAATAAAAAAATTGAGTGAATAGTATGAATAGTATTTTTAGAAAAAAAAATTATAAGTGGGGGACAACGCTGTCCCCCGTAAGTTGAAAAAATAAAAAGGGGAGGGGGGAAGGTAGTCATCCGTGACTACCTTATAGAATAAAAAAATTTAAATAAAAGTTTAAAAAATAAAATGAATAGTTAAAAAAATTAATTGGGGGACAAGGTCATCCCCCGTGAAAAAAAAAAAAAAAAAGAAAATGTGGTCATGGGTGTTACAAAAAAAATTAAAAAAATATATAAAAAATAAAAAATAAAAAAATAAAAATAATAATAATAATAATAAAATAAAATAAAATAAAAACAAATGAAAATAATGAAAATAATATATAAAAAATATATAAAAAAGTTAAGTTTTTTCTGTACATATTAATGTTAGCCAAGTGGCCTTAAACTCAAGAGGGGGTGAATTGAGTTTATGAAATATTTTCGCAAATTTTTCGTAAAACGTTTGTTAAACAATTTTCGTTGGAGCTATTGGATAATTGAAGTGAATAGATAAATGAGATTGAATACTTCACTCATAAATTAAATAAACTAAGATGAATAATATTCAAGTAAGTGTGTTTGGATGCTTATGTATGAAGACTTGTTTTGATGATAACAAACGGGAAGAATAAATGAAGATAATATTTAGATCAAGTCCAAGTTTATATTCGTCTAGCATTAGGACTTAGGATCTATTGTACGGAGCTCACACATTAATATCTCTTTGTTTTTGAAAAGAAAAGAGAAAATTGTTTTAAACTCAGTAACCCTTGAAAAACATCTTTTAAACTGAGTTATTCGAATAAAGCTGTGCTTATTCGAATAACCATCTTCACGTGGTCTGTTTTCTTAAAATATGTTATTCGAATAACTACCCCGTTATTCGAATAACCAAGTTTTTTCAGAATCTGGTTTTAAAATGGCTATTCGAATAAACCTTGGTTTATTCGAATAACTAAGTTTTCAGAACCCTGTGTTGAAATGAGTTATTCGAATAGTTCATATGTTATTCGAATAAATGCTTTCTTTCTGAACTTCCTTTTAAACACGTTATTCGAATAGATGAGTCCTTATTCAAATAACCGTGTGTTTTCACAAACTCTGGTTTTAACAGAGTTATTCAAATAACAGGGTGGTTATTCGAATAACCCATCTTGTATGAGTTTTTCAGAAACAGTGTTATTCGAATAAGCCTTGGCTCTATTCGAATAAACACGGAACTTGGTTTACGTAAATGAAAACAGACAAGAATTTTAATTGCCATTAATTGTACCCAACGACTGTTTAACCTAATTTTCCCTATAAATAGCAAGCCTGGGTCACGTTTTCCATTACCCATTATTCTGAACTATTTTCTGATTACTCTGTCTTTGTGAAAACTATTTTCTACACTCTTCTTGCTTAAAAACTTTGAGATATTTCTGTGAGAGCTCTATTAGCACTTCAACTTGTATTACATACTCTGTTTGAGAGTTTCTCTTCATCTCTATTATCGATATTTTGTATCGAGGGTGAGGTATCCCTCAAGGTTTGTATAAGGGTGAGGTATCCTGCGGGTTGAGACTTTAGCACAAGGGTATAGTGTCCCTGTGTGTGAAAAGTGCTCTTTTTGTAACGGTAGCAAGCAACTATTGAAGCTTGTTTACTTAGTGAAAAATCTCGACTTTCGAGGACTGGACGTAGACCACAAGTGGGTTAATGGTCGAACCGGGATAAATACGTGCTGCTTCTCTTTTCCTAATCTCTTTATTTTAAGTAATTTATTTTATTGCACATTTTTTTACTGTTGTTCTTTATTGTTTATTCTCTTCTTCTCATTCTTTACTGTGCATTTATTTATTAAGCTTTTGATATTTGTTTTAATTAAAAAGAGGTTTTGCGAAAAAGTTTTTATACTCAATTCACCCCCCCTCTTGAGTACTGGAAGCCACTTGGTAACAAGTGGTATCAGAGCTAGACTCTTGTATAAAGAGCTTAGCAGCTTCAAGAGTATATGGCTTCTTCAAATGGTTTTTCAGAAGGATCCTCCATAAATCGACCACCCTTTTTCAATGGGGATGGTTACGCATATTGGAAGGAAAGAATGAAAATCTTCATCGAAGCTATTGATCTAGATGTTTGGGATGCTGTCAAAAATGGCGCTTTTATACCCACACATGAGGTCGATGGTGTAAGGACCGAAACACCACGAAATAAATGGTCTGATGAAGACAAAAGAAAAGTGCAATTTAATTTAAAAGCCAAAAATATTATTACTACTGCTTTGGGATATGATGAGTTTTTTAGAATTTCAAATTGTAAAACTGCTAAAGAAATGTGGGATACTTTGCAAGTTACCCATGAGGGTACTAGTGAAGTTAAGAGGTCGAGAATCAATTCTCTAACTCGTGAATATGAACTATTCAGAATGAACCAAGGAGAAAGCATTCAGGAAATGCAAAAGAGGTTCACCCACATAGTTAATCATCTTGCATCCTTAGGCAAAAGCTTTTCAAATGAAGATTTGATTAACAAAGTGTTGAGATGTCTTAGCAGGATTTGGCAACCCAAAGTGACATGATATATCCGAATCGAGGGATCTGTCCACAATGACTTTAGCTACCCTCTTTGGAAAACTTCACGAGCACGAGTTGGAGTTGAGCAGATTAAGCCAAAGCGAAGAGAATGATAAAAAGAAAAAGGGAATAGCACTCAAAGCCACCTCTTCATTAATCGACAATGATGATGAAGAAAATGAAGAAGGCTCAGAAAACGTTGAGGTAAGTGAAGAAAATTTAAGTTTGTTGGTTAAAAAGTTTGGTAAATTTCTCAGGAAAAAGGGAACGCAAAGAAGACCTCCCTTCCCTCCTAAAAAGACACACTTCAAAGGCAAAGGAGTTTCATCGACTCCAACTTGCTATGAATGTGGCAAACCTGGTCACATGAAAATGGAGTGCCCAGTTTATCAAAAGAAGAAGGAAAAATTTGCAAAGAAGCCCTTCAAGGAAAGAAAAGGAAGAAAAGCCTACATAGCGTGGGATGAAAACGACATGGACTCAACTGACAGTTCAGATAGCGAAGAAGCTCAACTGTGTCTCATGGCAAAAGGAGATGAAGAAGAAAGCGAAAACGAGGTAAGTTCTAATACTTTATTACCTTCTTACGATGAGTTACAAGATGCTTTTGAGGAATTACATGAAGAATCTTTAAAACTCACAAAAATTATTTCTTCATCTAAGAAAATAATTTCTTCTTTAGAAAAACAAATTCTTGTTTTAAATAAAGAAATAGAAGAATTGAAAATTGAAAACGAAACTTTAGGAATTATTGATGCATGCACAAATCATTCTTCACATGCTTCTACTTCCTCTTCTTGTTCATCATGTCATACACTTGAAAAAGAAAACGAAGATCTAAAGAATACTCTTTCTAAATTCACTTTTGGAAGGGATAACTTAAATATTTTATTAGGAAGACAAAGAGTGGTTTTTCAAAAAGCCGGGATAGGTTATAACCCGAAAAATCAACAAAAACTCTATAAAAATTTCTTTGTGCATTCTAGTATTTCAAGTAGCCCTTTTATTAAATGTTTTTATTGTGGAAGAAAAGGACATAGTGCTTCAACATGCAATGCAAGGAAATACATAAATACAAAAGTTGGAACAAAAATGGTTTGGGTTCCCAAGGGTACTATACCCAAAACTGACACACAAGGACCCAAGAAAATTTGGGTACCAAAAGTTAAAAACTAAACTTGTGTTGTAGGTGTGCTTGAAAGCCAAGAGTTCAAATTGGTATCTTGATAGCGGCTGCTCCAAGCACATGACCGGGGATGACTCAAAGTTCACCGCACTTATTCCCAAGAATCATGGACACATCACTTATGGCGATAATAACAAGGGTAAAATTCTTGGAATCGGCAAAGTCGGTAAGAACCCTAACTCTTCCATTGAGAATGTGCTGCTTGTTAAAGGCTTGAAACACAACTTACTTAGTATTAGCCAATTATGTGATAAAGGAAATAAAGTCATATTTGATTCAAACTGTTGCATAATTGAAGATAAAAATGACAAGCATGTTAAATTTATTGGTCATAGAGTAAACAACATCTATATGATTAGTCTTGACGATATATCTTCAAATGATGCGAAATGCCTTTTAAGTAAGAATTATGATTCATGGCTATGGCATAGGAGAATTGCACACATTCACATGGATCACTTAAAGAAGTTAGTCTCTAAAGAGCTAGTAATTGGACTACCCAAGCTTAATTTTATAAAAGATAAATTATGTGATGCATGTCAAAAGGGTAAACAAATAAAGGTCTCTTTTAAAGCGAAAAATATAGTTTCTAACACTAGACCTTTACAACTTTTGCACATGGATCTGTTTGGACCATCTAGAACTATGAGCTTTGGTGGGAATTACTATGCTTTAGTGATTATGGATGATTTTTCTAGGTTTACATGGACTTTATTTCTTGCAAATAAAAATGATGCATTTCTAGCTTTTAAAAGACTTGCCAAAGTTATTCAAAATGAAAAAGGTTTTCAAATATCCTCTATAAGAAGTGATCACGGTGGCGAATTTGAAAACAATGTCTTTGAAAATTACTGTGATGAACATGGCATTAATCATAATTTCTCTGCCCCTAGAACTCCGCAACAAAATGGAGTTGTAGAAAGGAAAAACCGTTCTTTAGAAGAAATGGCGAGAACTATGCTTAATGAGGCTGCCCTTCCTAAATACTTATGGGCGGATCTTTGTAAGTACAACTTGTTATGTAATGAACCGGGCTCTTATAAGGCCTATTTTAAAGAAAACCCCATATGAGTTGTATAAAGGAAGAAAGCCAAATGTCTCACACTTTCATGTTTTTGGTTGCAAATGTTTTGTTTTAAATAATGGAAAAGATAATTTAGGCAAGTTTGATGCTAAGTCTGATGAAGGTATATTTCTTAGCTACTCAAATCATAGTAAAGCTTTTCGCATTTACAATAAAAGAACTATGACTATTGAAGAATCTATACATGTTGCATTTGATGAAACTGACCAAAGTGGATCGAGAAAGGATCTTGTTGTTGATGATGTTGCGAAATCTTGGCGGAAACACACACAGACAAGTAAAGAAAAGGAAATCAAGGAAAAAGAGGATGAACTAAGACAAGAGGATTAAGTAAGCTTTGGAACTTCCCAAAGAATGGCGAACTTCAAAATATCACTCCCTTGATCAAATTATCGGTGATGTTTCTAAAGGTGTAAGTACTCGTAACTCCCTTAGAAATACTTGTAATCACTTAGCTTTTGTTTCTCAAATTGAACCTAAGGATTTAATTGAAGCTTTTGATGATGAACATTGGATCCTAGCTATGCATGAGGAATTAAATCAGTTTGAAAGAAATCAAGTTTGGGAATTAGTTGTTAGACCTAATAATCACCCTATAATTGGAACTAAATGGGTTTTTAGAAACAAACTTGATGAAAATGGATTAATAACTAGAAACAAAGCTAGATTGGTTGCTAAAGGGTATAATCAAGAAGAAGGAATAGATTATGAAGAAACCTATGCACCAGCTAGACTAGAAGCTATTAGAATGTTACTTGCTTATGCTTGCATCATGGATTTCAAATTATATCAAATGGATGTCAAGAGCGCTTTTCTGAATGGTTTTATTCAAGAGGAGGTATACGTTGAACAACCTCCAGGTTTTGAAAATCATGAACTACCCAACCATGTTTTTAAACTTAAAAAAGCTTTATATGGTTTAAAGCAAGCTCCTAGAGCTTGGTATGAAAGGTTGAGCAAGTTTCTTTTGGAAAATGGTTTTTTGAGAGGAAAAGTTGATACTACTCTTTTTATTAAAAATAAAAAGCATGACATTCTTCTTGTGCAAGTATATGTGGATGATATTATTTTCGGTGCTACTAATGAATCCCTTTGCAAAGAATTTGCTAAGTCAATGCAGAATGAATTTGAAATGTCAATGATGGGAGAATTAAATTTCTTCCTTGGACTTCAAATCAAACAAACAAACGAAGGGACTTTCATAAGTCAAACAAAATACTGCAAGGAATTGCTGAAGAGATTTGAAATGGAAAACGCTAAACATATGGCCACTCCAATGGGCACGTCTTGCTATTTGGACAAAGATGAAGGAGGTAAATCAGTAGAAATAATGAAATATAGAGGTATGATTGGTTCTCTCCTTTATCTTACTGCTAGTAGGCCAGATATAATATTTAGAGTATGCATGTGTGCTAGATATCAAGCAAACCCTAAGGAATCTCACTTAAGTGCTGTCAAACGAATAATGAAATACCTAGTAGGCACTTCACAAATGGGCTTATGGTATCCTAAGGGTGCCTCTTGTAGCCTAATAGGCTATTCTGACTCTGATTTTGCTGGGTGCAAATTAGACAGAAAAAGTACTAGTGGGACTTACCACTTGCTTGGTAGTTCTTTAGTTTCTTTGCATAGTAAGAAACAAAATAGTGTGGCTTTGTCTACCGTGAAATTTGAATATGTTGCAGCCGGGAGTTGCTACGCTCAAATCCTTTGGATGAAGCAACAGCTCTTAGACTACGGTCTTTAGCTTGATCACATCCCGATAAGGTGTGATAACACTAGTGCAATAAATATCTCTAAGAATCCCATACTGCATTCAAGAACAAAGCATATAGAGATAAGGCATCACTTTATCAGAGATCATATACAAAAAGGGGACTGCATTCTTGAGTTTGTTGAAACATCTAAGCAACTTGCAGACATCTTTACTAAACCCCTAGCAAAAGAAGCTTTTTTCTATATTCGAGGAGAATTGGGCATAATTGATCAATCAAATATTTGAATTGCTTATTTGATTATTCATTGCTGATCATTATCATGTTTGTATGCCTTTAATTTTATATACGTATATGCTTCTGTGTGAGTTTTTATTCGAATAAACAAAGCGTTATTCGACTAAACTTCTTCTCTGCTTGTTTTTGAATATCAGCTTTATTCGAATAGAATTCAGCCTTATTCAAATAAACTGATACCTTTGCTTACTTCTGTGTGTTTTTCATCTCTGCTTATTCGAATAAAATCTTCCCTATTCGAATAACCAGAAACCTGTGTTTCTCAGCGTTTCTTTCTGTTCTCTGCTTATTCGAATAAACCATTTTTTATTCGAATAACCAGCGTCCTGTTTTTATCCGTTTCTGATCTTGGTCTCGGTCTATTCGAATAGACCCCAGGTTATTCGAATAACCTGAACCTTGTTTTTATCAGTCTTGACTGATGGGTCTCTGCCTATTCGAATAACTCCATAGTTATTCGAATAAACTCTTTCCAGCTAGCCAAAACGCTTGACTTTCCTAGTCGTTTTATTCGAATAAGAACACCTATTATTCGAATAAACCCTAGCTTCCACACCTCTTCGCTTCCTACGTCACATCTCGTTCACCTTTCTCGCAAGGTTTATTCGAATAAACCTCTGTTTATTCGAATAAGCACGGGATCTTTAAATAAGCCCCTGCGCGCCCAAAGCCTTTCACCCTCCATCTTCTCTACTCTTCTCGACTCTTCACTCCTCCCTCTCCAACCTTTCACTATCTCTTCCTCTCTCTCTCTCTCTCATGGCTTCCTCCTCCAACAAACGTCCTCGCACGAAGAATGCTCCAGGCACCAACCCGCTTGACCTTCGAAGGCTCTCCTCCAATAAAGAACACCGTGCACGCTTCATCTCTCACTTCTGGGAGCGAAACTTAGTTCAACCCAAGTATCTGGATCTTTCCTTTTTCCAAAGAAGACCGCGGCCGACTTCGACCCTACTTGCGCAAAACCAGGGGTGTTCTTCAACTTTGCTCTCACCGGGCCACCATCTATCCACCTTGGTGAAGATGTTCTTCTGCAATCTGGCTTTCGACGGCCAGAATCTCCTTTCTGAGGTATGTGATCAGAACATAGTGATCACACCACTGGATTGGTCAACTCTGTTCGGGCTGCAGTTCTCCGGCGCCCTTGTTGAAGAGGATGACACGCCATTCCTTGAAGACTTCAACAAACTTCAAGCAGTTGAGGATCTGCTGAAGCCTGGCCTGGCTCTTCCTGATAAAGGTCTCAAGGGTAGAATGCTAAAAAGCCAAGATAGGCTTCTGCATTACGCTTATGCTCACATTCTGGCCCCTCGCGGTGGAAACTACGCCTATCTCAGCGAAGAAGACGTCTTCATGCTATGGTTTCTGAAGAATGGCCATCAGGTCAACTGGCCTGTGTTCATCATGAGGCACATGATGCGGGCCAAGGGCAAGGACAAATCAGACCTACCTTATGGCATCATCGTCACTACCTTGCTGAGCAAGTATCCTCAAGTCTTAAAGACTGAGCGGGCCATTGCTCTGTCTCATCACAACGTCTTTGGAACTCACACCTTACGGAAGATGAAGATGATTCAAACTGATGAAGGTTGGGTGTACCCAGATGAGGTTGATGAGGACGAGCTTGACCCTGCTGATGCCCCTGCTGCTCCTGCTGATGTCCCTGCTGCTGCACCTACTCCTATCACTCTGGAACAGATCATGGCCACCTTGCAAGACAACCGAGCTTACATGGAACATACCTTCTCTATTCTGTTTGACAGAATAGAAGGCGTTGAATGTGAGGTTGCGGCTCTTCGATCTGCTTCACCTGCTCCTACACCAGTCTCTTCACCACCACCTCCGGATGCTTACTTTTAGTTTTCTTTTGTTCTTAGGCTGTTTGTGTTTGGCTCTATATAATTTTATTTATGGCTTATGTACTTGACTCTCATTTTATTAATGCATAAATAATAATTACTGTTGATCTATTGATTTGAGCCTGTTCCCTTTTCTACACTTTGCTATATGTTTATGGGACTTACCCCTCCTTTTTGCTCATGACAAAAGGGGGAGAAATATTTGATCACTTGACTTTAATTGAGAAAAGACAAGTATGTTTAAAATAGGATTGGATTCAATTTGAAAGGGGAGCTGCCTTTATCGATATATATTACCTCTTACTTAAAGAAGGGAGTAAGTTTTATACCTTTTTGTGAATTCCAATTATATGCACTAACGCTTTTCTCATTGATAGTCTTATTGATAGTTTGTCATCATCAAAAAGGGGGAGAATGTGTTTGGATGCTTATCTATGAAGACTTGTTTTGATGATAACAAACGGGAAGAATAAATGAAGATAATATTTAGATCAAGTCCAAGTTTATATTCGTTTAGCATTAGGACTTAGGATCTATTATACGGAGCTCACACATTAATATCTCTTTGTTTTTGAAAAGAAAAGAGAAAACTGTTTTAAACTCAGTAACCCTTGAAAAATATCTTTTAAACTGAGTTATTCGAATAAAGCTGTGCTTATTCGAATAACCATCTTCACGTGGTCTGTTTTCTTAAAATATGTTATTCGAATAACTACCCCATTATTCGAATAACCAAGTTTTTTCAGAATCTGGTTTTAAAATGGCTATTCGAATAAACCTTGGTTTATTCGAATAACTAAGTTTTCAGAACCCTGTGTTGAAATGAGTTATTCGAATAGTTCATATGTTATTCGAATAAATGCTTTCTTTCTGAACTTCCTTTTAAACACGTTATTCGAATAGATGAGTCCTTATTCGAATAACCGTGCATTTTCACAAACTTTGGTTTTAACAGAGTTATTCGAATAACAGGGTGGTTATTCGAATAACCCATCTTGTATGAGTTTTTCAGAAACAGTGTTATTCGAATAAGCCTTGGCTCTATTCGAATAAACACGGAACTTAGTTTACATAAATGGAAACAGACAAGAATTTTAATTTCCATTAATTGTACCCAACGACTGTTTAACCTAATTTTCCCTATAAATAGCAAGCCTGGGTCACGTTTTCCATTACCCATTATTCTGAACTATTTTCTGATTACTCTGTCTTTGTGAAAACTATTTTCTACGCTCTTCTTGCTTAAAAACTTTGAGATATTTCTGTGAGAGCTCTATTAGCACTTCAACTTGTATTATATACTCTGTTTGAGAGTTTCTCTTCATCTCTATTATCTGATATTTTGTATCGAGGGTGAGGTATCCCTCAAGGTTTGTATAAGGGTGAGGTATCCTGCAGGTTGAGACTTTAGCACAAGGGTATAGTGTCCCTGTGTGTGAAAAGTGCTCTATTTTGTAACGGTAGCAAGCACCTATTGAAGCTTGTTTACTTAGTGAAAAATCTCAGCTTTCGAGGACTGGACGTAGACCACAAGTGGGTTAATGGTCGAACCAGGATAAATACTGTGCCTGCTTCTCTTTTCCCTAATCTCTTTATTTTAAGTAATTTATTTTATTGCACATTTTTTTACGCTGTTCTTTATTGTTTATTCTCTTATTCTCATTCTTTCTGTGCATTTATTTATTAAGCTTTTGATATTTGTTTTAATTAAAAAGAGGTTTTGCAAAAAAGTTTTTATACTCAATTCACCCCCCTCTTGAGTATTGGAAGCCACTTGGTAACAGTAAGCATATAAAGTAAATACACAAATATAAAGGGATAGGGTTGAGAGAATCAAACACAAGGATTTATCCTGGTTCAGCCACCCCTTGTGACCTACGTCCAGTCCTCAAGCGAACCACTCGAGATTTCCCATTAAACTTCAAGCCTGAATGGGTGCTTGAAAACCTTTACATAATAGAGCACTCACCAACACCTTGGGATACCTCACCCTTGTGCTTTGAGCCTCAAAAACAGGGATGCCTCACCCTTTACAACCTTTTGAGGGATGCCTCACCCTCAAGGGATACCTCACCCTTTTCTAACTTTCAGAGATACCTCACTCTCTAAGGGATACCTCACCCTTCACTCTAGAGGGATACCTCACCCTCTCTTTTTCAGTTTACACAAAAGATAGAAGATAGAAACTCTCTTGAAGAGTAGATAAATACAAATTGAAGCTCTAATAATGTCCCTTTTGAATATCTCAAAATTTCTCACAAAAACAGGGCAAAAACGTTTTCAGGATTGATTCTCGTGTATGAGTGTTAGATTGATGTTATAAAGTAAAGTTCAACTCTTAATAAAGACCCAAGGCAAGTATTTATAAGTTGTATGAAGAAAAGAGCCATTGGGGGTGATAAAGCCAATCATTTAATGCAGTTAAAATAGCCGTTGGGGTCTGTCAGACCGCGTGTAATCGATTACACGTACCTATGTAATCGATTACATGGATGTTTGAACGTGTTCTTGGCTTTCTGGGTTCTGTGTAATCGATTACATTCTTGGTGTAATCGATTACATGGTTTCTGACTTGTGTGTAATTGATTATATTATTGGTGTAATCGATTACATGGTTTCTGACTTGTGTGTAATCGATTACACAATCTATGTAATCGATTACATAGCTCCTTGAACGTGTTCTTGCCTTTCTGAGCTTCAATGTAATCAATTACATTATTTATGTAATCGATTACACGGCCTCTGACTTGCGTGTAATCGATTACATGAACCATGTAATCGATTACCAGCTCTCTATTTAGCTTGTAATCGATTACAAACCATATGTAATCGATTACCTTGGCCTTTAAACACATTTTTCAAGTCCAATTTAGCTTGTAAACCATTTCTAACACCTCAAGACATTTGATTAAACATAAAACCTTTCATGAGTGTTAAATCGAAGATTGAAAATAATGTTTCTTTGAAAAACATGTGTAGCTTTGAATTTTCACACTTATTTTGGAAATGATATTTGGAAAATCATTTGAGAATCATTGAGATACTTAAAGGGCATTTTACATTGATATTCTAAGACCTATATCTAATATACCCTTTTGATCTTGGTCTTCTCTTTTGATCTTGATCTTCACCTTTGGCTTTGTTATCATCAAAAACCCATTTGATATGCTTCAAGACATAAGCATTCACATTCTCCCCCTTTTTGATGATGACAAACTAAACATTCAACAGAATGAGAAATATATGCATTTATTTGATTATCAGATAATTAAGTGCAACACTCTCCCGTAATGTATGCAATATATTTCACTAATTTCTCCCCCGTTGGTATTATCAAAAAGAAGACATAAGCATTCAGACTTGATATATTTATTTCAGCCCAGCAGGATCAATATAAGAGTATAATCTTTTAGCACATCAATATGTGATACCAATAGCAAATGCATATGATGAAAGGCTTCAATTAGTTCCAAAACATTCCAAAACAATCCCAAACATCATTTAAGTATATATTCTAGTCAGATTATGATCCAAAACACATTATTGTGCAGCAAAACAACATATTATGCATCAAGTTGATGTATTATGTAGAAAATTGTGACATTATGCAGCAAAGTGTTATGCAATAAGACATTATGCAACAAGGTGACCAATTTATGCAGCAGATAAGCATATTATGCAGTAAACCAATATATTGTACAGCAGAATTAGATGCATGATTAATCCATTATGACAAGTTCAAAGATATTGATATTATACATGCCATTTCACATGAAAAAAAATATTCATTTAACATATTCAAGATATTAAACTAGTAAAGCATAGAGCAAGTCACACTTAACCAAAGGATGCAAGTTCAAGCTTCTTGGAGACAGAGAGGATAGCTTGAAGTATTTTCTGGTTTTGTGCTTGGCGCAGCCACTTTTCAATATATCCAAAGTTAGTTCTTGGCCTTCAAGCACACCTACAACACACTTCAATTTGTGACTTTTGGTACCCAAATTTTCTTGGGTCCTTGTGTGTTAGTTTTTGGTAAAGTGCCTTTGGGAACCCAAACCAATTTAGTTCCTAGCTTGTTATTGATATTCTTCCTTATATTTCAATTTGATGCACTATGCTCTTTCCTACCACAATGAAAGCATTTAATAAAGGGACTATTTGATGTACTTGATGAAACAAAGAAGTTCTTGAGAAACTTTTGTTGTTTATTGGGATTATACCCCAAACCAGCCTTTTGATAAACACATCTTTGGTTTCCAACCAACATGTTCAAATTATCTCTTCCATAGGTAAATTTTGAAAGAGTGTTTTTCAAGTCCTCAATCTCAATTTCAAATGCTTTACATGATGAGCAAGATGAGGGAGTAGATGCATTATCAAGTGATAAACATGTCATACATGAAGAATTTGCATAAATCAACCTAAGAGTTTCATTTTCTAATTTAAGTTCCTCAATTTCCTTATTTAACATGGATATCTTGTTTTCAAAAGAGGAAATTGATTTCTTGGAAGATGAAACAAGTTTTGCAAGTCTTATAAATTCATTATGTAATTCTTCAAAAGCATCTTGCAATTCATCATAGGAAGGGGAAGAGTTTGATTCAGAATTTGAAGATGTTACCTCTATATCATTTTCATCTTCCTCTTCTCCTCTAGCCATGAAACATAGATTGGCTTTCTCATTATCCGAGCTATCGGTTGAGTCCATGTCATTATCATCCCAAGCTATGTAGGCTCTTCTTTCTTTCTTCTCCCTTGAGGATTTTTGGTGGTATTTTTCCACTTTACTTTGATAAATCGGGCACTCCATCTTCATGTGACCCAACTCTCTACATTCATAGCATTTAGGAGTGGATGAGGTTCCTTCCCCTTTGTGATAAACATTCTTTTGGGGAAAGGGAGGTCTTCTTTGAGCTCCACTCTTCTTGAAGAATCTTCTAAATTTATTTACTAGTAGAGCAAGATTCTCCTCATCTATTTCCAAGCCATCTCCATCATCTTCATCATCGTCATTAATCATGGAAGAAGTGGCCTTGAGAGCAATCCCCTTCTTTTTATTGTCAACTTCTTCACTTTGTTTGAGTCTATTCAACTCCAATTCATGTTCTTGGAGCTTGCCAAAAAGTGTGGCTAAATTCATTGTAGCAAGATTTCTAGATTCCGAGATAGCCGTCACCTTAGGTTGCCAATCCCTGCTCAAACATCTTAAAACCTTATTAATAATATCTTCATTAGAAAATGTCTTTCCTAATAAAGCTAAATGATTAACTATATGTGTAAAACGTTTTTGCATTTCTTGAATACTTTCAATATGGTTCATTCTAAAAAGTTCATATTCATGAGTGAGAGTATTAATTCTTGATCTTTTCACTTCACTAGTACCCTCATGGGTTACTTCTAAAACATTCCACATTTCTTGAGCAGATTTACAATTTGAAATTCTAAAGAATTCATCATGCCCCAAAGATGTGGTAATAATGTTTTTGGCACTCAAATTATATTGGACCTTTTTCTTATCATCATTGGTCCATTCACTTCTTGGTGTATTAACCCTTACACCATTAACATCTTTTGTGGGGATAAAAGGACCATTTTCAATAGCATCCCACACATCTAAGTCAATAGCTTCAATAAAAATTTTCATTCTTTCTTTCCAATAAGCATACCCATCCCCATTGAAAAAAGGAGGTTTATAGATAGAGGAACTTTTTGAAAACTCATTTGAGGAGGCCATCATTTTCTCTTGAAGCTGCTAAGCCCTTTACACAAGAGCCTAGCTCTGATACCACTTGTTAGCCAAGTGGCCTCAAACTCAAGAGGGGGAGAATTGAGTTTATAAAATATTTTCGCAAATCTTTCGTAAAATGTTTGTTAAACAATTTTCGTTGAAGCTATTGGATAATTGAAGTGAATAGATAAATGAGATTGAATACTTCACTCACAAATTAAATAAACCAAGATGAATAATATTAAAGCAAGCATATAAAGTAAATGCACAAATATAAAGAGATAGGGTTGAGAGAATCAAACACAAGGATTTATCCTGGTTCAGCCACCCCTTGTGACCTACGTCCAGTCCTCAAGCGAACCACTCGAGATTTTCCACTAAACTTCAAGCTTGAACGGGTGCTTGAAAACCTTTACACAATAGAGCACTCACCAACACCTTGGGATACCTCACCCTTGTGCTTTGAGCCTCAAAAACAGGGATGCCTCACCCTCAAGGGATACCTCACCCTTTTCTAACTTTGAAAGCTACCTCACTCTCTAAGGGATACCTCACCCTTCACTCTAGAGGGATACCTCACCCTCTCTTTTTTAGTTTACACAAAAGATAGAAGATAGAAACTCTCTTAAAGAGTAGATAAATACAAATTGAAGTTCTAATAATGCCCCTTTTGAATATCTCAAATTTTCTCACAAAAACAAGGCAAAAACGTTTTCAGGATTGATTCTCGTGTATGAGTGTTAGATTGATGTTATAAAGTAAACTTTAACTCTTAATGAAGACCCAAGGCAAGTATTTATAAGTTGTATGAAGAAAAAAGCCGTTGGGGGTGATAAAGCCAATCATTTAATGCAGTTAAAATAGTCGTTGGGGTCTGTCAGACCGCGTGTAATCGATTACACAGCCTATGTAATCGATTACATGGATGTTTGAACGTGTTCTTGGCTTTCTGGGTTCTGTGTAATTGATTACATTCTTGGTGTAATCGATTACATGGTTTCTGACTTGTGTGTAATTGATTATATTATTGGTGTAATCGATTACATGGTTTTTGACTTGTGTGTAATCGATTACACAATCTATGTAATCGATTACATGGCTCCTTGAACGTGTTCTTACCTTTCTGGGCTTCAATGTAATCAATTACATTATTTGTGTAATCGATTACACGGCCTCTGACTTGCGTGTAATCGATTACATGAACCATGTAATCGATTACTAGCTCTCTGTTTAGCTTGTAATCGATTACAAACCATATGTAATCGATTACCTTGGCCTTTAAACATATTTTTCAAGTCCAATTATGCTTGTAAACCATTTCTAACACCTCAAGACATTTGATTAAACATAAAACCTTTCATGAGTGTTAAATCGAAGATTGAAAATAATGTTTCTTTGAAAAACATGTGTAGCTTTGAATTTTCACACTTATTTTGGAAATGATATTTGGAAAACCATTTGAGAATCATTGAGATACTTAAAGGGCATTTTACATTGATATTCTAAGACCTATATCTAATATACCCTTTTGATCTTGGTCTTCTCTTTTGATCTTGATCTTCACCTTTGGCTTTGTTATCATCAAAAACCCATTTGATATGCTCCAAGACATAAGCATTCACAATTAATAGTGGGGGTACTTCTCCCTTTTATTTTCTGTACATATTAATAGTAGGAGAAATTCTCTCTTTTATTTTTTTGTACATATTAACAGTGGGGGGTCATTCTTCTTTTTAATTTCTATACAGTGGGGGTAATTCTCCTTTTTATTTTCTGTAAATACTAACATAGTGGAGGAAACTTTCCCTTTTATTTTACGCACTAACTTAGTGGGGAAACTCTCCCTTTTATTTTTTTATAATTTACATTTTATATTTTTTTATTTATTTTTATTTTTATTTGGTGGTTGGTTCATACCACACCTTTGTTATTTTTTTATTTGGTGGTTGGTTCATACCACATCTTTATTATTATTATTTATTTGGTAGTTGGTTTATTACCACACCTTTGTAAATATATATTTGGTGGTTAGTTTATACCACTTCTTTGTTAATATTTAATGGCAGGTTTATACCGCCTACTTGTTAATATTAATTTTATTTTATTTTTACCAAGGCGGTTTATACCGCCTACTTGTTAATATTTTTTTAGGTTGAACTCTGTATATATTTTTATTTTTTTTTCTATTTCTTTTTCTTTTTTGTCATGTGTAGTTAAATTTGTGTATTTTTAGGGTGAAGACGTAACTTGATTCAATTGACATGTATTAAGATTGAAATTTTAATCAGTTTCTTTTCTATTCAATTTGAGTGCTTATTATAATTCATAATACTTTTATGAATTAGTCACTCATAAATTGATCTAGTGGGTGCATGTAGAATTGGAAGGTTTGCATATAACCTAGACCATAAATAATAAAGTGCCTTGATTTATAATTGTCTAAGAATAGAGGTTATAGGTTGTGTAGGAGAACTGTGGTATTTTTCATGGGAATCCAAAGAGTAAGGGTCGTGCCTTTAAGAGTTAAGGTTTAGACCAATGAATTAAATGAAAATTAATTACTAATTCTCCCCATCAATTGAATGATTAGAAATTGATTAGAAGGAAAGTCCCAAAGGTACTCTATTATCTATGATAGATTATTGAATCAAGTGAAGTCAAATCCTTAGTATTTTAATTTTATATGTTTTAAATTATTCTTTAATCTTAGGAATCTGACTCAAAAAGACATTGTTTGTCAATTTATAAGAAAATTGGATGAGAAGCTTATCCTCGACTCATAGAAGGCGTTTAAGCCGTTACTGGACGTAAATCAGAGGAAGATGTGAGCCACAATCACAACTACATGTATATATTTTGGCTTTGTTTAAATTTGTGTGAAGTTTCTTTTTTCAGTAATTGCAACAACAGATACTATCTTCCATCCTTTACCTATTTATATTTTAACATTGAGGACAATGTTGTGATCTGATTGGGGGGAAGGATAGTTGTGTCAATAGTTGTGTGAATAATTGTGTAAAAAAATGCTTAAAAAAATTTAAGAAGTGTGTTTATTAATATGTTTATCGTGTTTACTAACAGCTAAACCAATTAAGGATGGCAGAGTAAGGAGTAAATTTTGCTGTGGAGGTAATTTTACTCTTGAGACGCATCTAGATTGGGGTAGATAATGAGTTTGTGTGGAAGTAACAAATGGATTCAGGGAAATTAATATGATTGAGTAAATTGTCTTCTTTCTTAAACATCATACGTTTGGTTATGGATGTTAAATTTTTTTGAACTGAGAATGATAGAAATATGCATTGTGAGATTTTGTGCCTATTGATGAATGGATTAAACATTTGTACCATTCTCTTCTTTCTTGTGTGATTTTTTCTTATGGAATTGTTACTCTAGAACTTGCTTTGATTCTTTTTTAGACTACTTTTTCACATGAATACATAAACATGATTGAGGCAATTTTCTTAAACTAACTACTTTGACCAAATAGCCAACTTTGCATATTTTCCTTTACTTAACCCATTTGAGCCTATTTGACCATTCTTTGTTTCAAACTATTGTGTGCCTTAAATGAAAAACCATGTTCTTACCCAGGCTTAGGGAATAAGAGAGCATTGACTTTGTTATCAGATGAGTTTCTTGAATAAGTGTGGGGGTATATGTGCAAGTATTTCAAAAAACCAAAAACAAAAATAAAAAAATAAAAAAAATAAAAAAAATAAAAAAAGAGAAAAAAAAAGCTGACCAATGGATGTTTGTAAACAACAGGAGAATGTTCAAGCCTAACAATGAATTCAACCTACCAATTGATCTTCAACAAAACATTAGTCAAATATTGGTCATTATCCTTTTTAAGAAGGAAACAAACAGAGAAAGAATTGAGAAAATCTTGGGAAAGTTAAACTGAATGTTCTCAAACATCTTCTCCACTCTAACTGTAACATAATACTCTTCTATTCTCTTTAGAATTTAACTTGTCATATCTATATTACTTCCTCCTTTACCTTAACCCCATTATAATCTTGAATAAAGTCCTCTTGATTTTTGTGTGCATGTTGTTTTTGAGTAGCGGAAAAGTAGAAGATAAGCAAGTTTATGGTGGTGCAATTATTCATGAGTTGAATAGAGTGAAATACTTACCTTTTTAAATACTTGAGAGATTGAGAGTGAATTCCATGAGGATCTATCATTCTTGATTCATTCTTTTCAATTGAAGTTTCCTAGTTTATTGGTTTGAGATGCGAAGAAATGTTACCTCATGACTGTTTTGATCCCTTGATTGTCTAGTTACTCTTCTTGAGTCATTAAATTCTTTAGAGTTTTTAGTTTTTGAGTCTGTATCGTTTTTCTTTGGTTTTTGTCTTTTGTGTTTTGCCCAAGAGTGCAAAATTTAAGTGTGGGGGGATTTTATAACACTGTATTTTATACATTTTATAATCCTCTCACTAGGCTTCTTAAGGTTCAATTAGGTTTAATTAAGTTAGTTTTGATACATTTTATGATATTGAACCGAATTGGATCATTAAACAAATTATTGCATAAATTAGCCTTAATTATCTCTTTGGCAGTGTTTAATAAACTAGCTATAACTTGAGTTTTAAATATTTGATTAATGTGATTTTGGTCTTGTAGGAAAGCTTAGACAATTCCTTACAACTTTCATGAAGAACACAAAACTCATATTGGACTTCTTGGATATGATATTAGGCTTACAAGTCAAAACAGAGGAGCTGAAACTGGGCCTAAATACTCTGCCGTAATTGGACCATATCTTGAGTTCTAGGAATGATTTTGAACTCAAACTAAAGTCATTTTAAAGTTAAAATCCAGGCCTACAACTTTCATGAAAACCACTTTTCTCAAAAATGAAAAAAACAGGAGACACGGTTGTACACGTTTGCTCAATTATTATAATAAAAATAAAAATAAAAAAGCCTACAACGTCAGAAACTTAATCATTAGGTTTCATTCCTGTAGATGCAATTTGCATTTCACTGTTCATCCAATTTGTTTTCTCCTGTAGCACCCCAAAATTTGCCTATAAATAGGCGTTGGATGCATGAAACGAAGATGCATTCGGGGAGGCTCTGGCAGGGGGGATTCTGGGCAGTGCCTAGCCTCTCTTCCTCCTCCCTTCACTTTTCTTTTTCTTTCTTTCTCTCTTTTTCTCTTTTTTAATCTATGTGTAAATAAGTTTCAGTCTACTTAGGTCAAAGTATGAAGCTCTTGGTAATAAAATAAAGTTAGATTTATTTCTCTCTTGTGCTTTAATGTTTTATATTTTCAAAATTTTAGCACAGTGAATGCTTTAACCCATTTACAAGTGGTGGTAATAATTAAAAGAAATATAATATAGTTACGTATATTATTTTAATAGACTTTTAACGTTGTCTTTTTTGATTGGAACCTCCATGTTGCGAGGATTCTAATTGAGTTATAAAAGGAATTAATCTTACCTTTACTTTATTTACCAAGAGTGGATCTTTTTACTCAAGTAAATAATTTTTATCGTAGTAATAAAATATTTACCTTACCTTAATTAATCTTCATCAATTCCCTGTGGATCAACCTTGGACTCTTAAGAAATTTATTACTTGAGACAACCTGTACTTGGGTTAGCAATGCAACAATTAATCATGCATCAAGTTTTTCAACTTGGTCAAGAAAAGTGTGCATCAATTACTAACCAACAATATATCATTAACATATAAAACAAGAATGATGAATCTTCTCCCACTAAACTTCAGATAAATGCATTGGTCAACAATATTTTCTTTATAGGCAAGAGAGTCAACAATATAATTTAATTTCAAGTACTAATGCTTAGAAGCCTATTTCAATCCATAAATGGATCTTCTCAATTTGCATACTATATAATCTTTACCATCTTCAATAAAACCACTAGGTTGAACCATATACACATCCTCATATAAATCACCATTTAAAAAGGAGGTCTTAACATCCATTTGATGAAACTCCAAATCAAAATGAGCAACCAAGGCCATCCTAACACGAAAAGAGTCTTTAGTGGAGACCTGTGAGAAAGTCTCCTTATAATCAATGTCTTCCCTCTGGTTATATCCCTTAGCAATAAGTTTGGCCTTATACCTCTTAATTTCACCTCTAGCATCATGTTTGGTCTTAAAGACCCATTTGCAACCAACAATTTTATAACCAATAGGCAACTCCACCAATTCCCAAACATTATTCTTTCTCATAGAAGCCAACTCTTCCTCCATAGCCACTAACCATTGTGCACTATCAAGACTAGTCATGGCCTCTTGAAAGGAAATAAAATCAAAATCCTCAATTGACTTAAACTCATACTCCTGCAGGTACACAACATAATCCCTAAATCTAGTAGACTAAATGGATATAAGATCCTGCTTAGATCTTCTTAGTGGAGTCACAATAACATTTGAATTCTGTATATTATTTTTGACTTGTTGATGGATATTGACATTATGATCATGATCAACAACATCATCATTATGGATCAAAGGAGATGGCATTATCCCTGGAAAGGGAACAACATGAATGGTAACAACAACATGCTCCTCTCTAAAATCAACAATATGCAGCTCCTAAGTTCCACCATGCTCTAAGTCCTATTCAAAATAGATAGCTCGATCAGATTCAATAACTCTAGTAGTATTAGAAGGATAATAAAACCTAGAATCTCTTGAGCCAATACAATAACCAATGAAGAAACTACTAATGGTTTTAGGATCAAGCTTATTTAAATATGGGTTATAAGGCCTCACATCTGCCCTACAACCCCAAACAGAGAAATGCCTTAAGGTAGGTTATTTTCCTGTCATAAGCTCATATGGAGTCTGATGTGAATTAAAAAGTTGCTAACCCAAGTGTAGGTTATTTCAAGTAATAAATTCTTGGGAGTCCGAGGTCGATCCATAAGGAATTGATGAAGAAAAAATTTATTAACATAAGGAAAATATTTTGTCACAATAATAAAGATGATAAATAAAATTGTTCACAAGTAAAAAGGAATTGCTTGGGCTAGGAGATCCACTCTTGGTAAATAAATTAAGGACAAGATTAATTCTTTTATAACTCAATTAGAATCCACACATAACAGAGGTTTCAATCTAAAAATACAACATTCAAAGTTCTTTAAAAGTTATATTAGTTATATTATGGTTCCTTTAATTATCCACTAATGCCAACATTTGTAAATGAGTTCAAGCATTCATTGTGTCAATCTCTTGTCTACAACAAATCAAGATCTCTACTTTACAATGAGAGTTTCTAACACCAACACTTGTAAATGGGTTCAAGCATTCATTGTGTCAATCTCTTGTCTACAACAAATCAAGAACTCTACTTTACAAGGAGGGTTTCTAAATTCATTGGAAATAAAATACAACAAATATAATGAACACTTGATAATATATCCATTAAGCACAAGAAAGAGATTAATCTAACTTTATTTCATTACCAAGAGCTTCAGCCTTTCACCCAAGTAAAATGAAACTTAGTTACTCATAGACAAAAGAAAAGAAAAACTGAAGAAGAAAAAGAAAGAAAAACCAAGGAGAGGAAGGAAAGAGGGAGCCTTCTATGTAACACCCCAAATTATGACTATGTGAATAGTAATAGCAGAATTACACTGTTTTTCATTTTCTGTGTGTTATAAAAATAGTTTGACTGTTCTGAGATCATATTTGATCATTTTGTGTGATTTGCTCTGAGTCAGGAAAATAATAATTTTCTGACTGGAAAAAATCTTATTTTAATTAATTAGAGCTGGGGGATCTTACTAAACCCAATTCTGATTGATATATATATTAATCTCGTAATTTTTAGGATTTAACTGTGTAATAAAATAATTTTATATTTTTATAATATTATTTTATTCAACAGTACCTACTATCTCAAAAACAGTAGAAAAATTATTTTGTGGGCCCGAAAAAGTTTGTGGGGCCCACGTTTATGAAAAACAGTCAGCATAGCTGACTGGACAAATTCTAGCCAATGAGAGGAGGTCAACGAAAGTAGGCTTGACTTTCTAAACCAATTAGAAAGAGTCAACAAAAGAAGCATTGACTTCTTTGTGAGCCATTGGATTGTGAAGCTTACTTTAGAAGCTTTAATCTTAGCCGTTGATCTAATCAATGGTGAGATTAGAAGGATAGTTTTATGACTAATTGATATCTACCCTAGATGTGATCTATGGCTAGAAATTAAAGATGAATCAAGGGTTAGGATTTAGTCAAAGATTGTAGGCTTGAAAATGGTTAGTAACCTAATTAAGCTTAATTCAACTAATCTAATTACTTAATTAGCATACTAAGTGAACTAGCTTAGTTATGAATTAATTATAATCTAAATACTAATTAGATATCCTAATATTAATTAAAGGTTATAATATATGCTAATATATATTAAATTAATTAATTATATGATTAGTATGTTAATTAAAATTGGTTAGGATATTTAATCTAACTAATTCCTTAATTAGTTAGCATATAATTAGGACAAACTTGGAAACAATTAAGTCACTAAATGGATGGGGGGCTGCACGGTTTTGGGGCTGCAAAATAAGGAGGCAAGTGGCTTGAATCTACAAGGTTCAAGAACCATCCAACATGACATAAGCCATGTGCACAAGTGTGAACACTTTAGGATATTTCAACATGCAAAATTGATCACTCAACCTCACTAAAACAGCCCACACGGCAATGCTGCACTCCTTATTTCATTTCACTTTAGTTTATTACACTTATCACAAAATCAAAGCATCCATTTTCTCTCAAAAAGCTACCAAGAACCAAGCACACCTTTCTTTCTCTCTTTCTCTCCATATTCGCCAAGAGCACTACTCACCCAACCAAACTTCTATAATTTTATCCAATCATATTTCCTAAACCCAAATCCCATTCTAAACACTTTTCATTCACATAGTTTTTCGAAAAAACTACTCTAGCTTGTCCAAAATCCAATCTTTTGCTTACTTACTTAAGGGTAAGTCTTGATTTTATGGTTCAAAATTGGATTTCTAATTTTTCTAACCATGATTGTTCCATGGTTTTTCAATATTATACCTTGTATGTGTTTTTACTAATTGTTTAAGAATTTTAGGGATTTGTTTGGTGGATTGCTCGGATTTGAAGGATAGGAGGAGAACTAACCGATTAAAATTGTCTACAAGAGGTAAGAGGGAGATTTAACCTCACCAACCGAGTTTTGGTGGTGTGAGGATAGTTTTGTACTGTGGAAAATCCATAAGGGTTCTTCACCGATTATTTGATTGTGTTTGAGATGTGTTTGATTGAGTTTTTATGCTTGCATGTGCGATTAAATGTTTAAAGCTTTGATATTCTGTGTGTATGTGTAATTATGAAAGCATGAGATTGTATGTGTAAATTAGGATACGAATAACATGATTAATCAATTGTATGTGTACTCCAAAGAGTATTGAGGCTTACGGCCATACCATGGAAAAAAGACCAAAGTCCTTACACTAATGAATTAAAAATGAGAACTGAGAGATTTAAATGAATTTGGGAAAAATTTGAGTATGGTAAAATAAAATGATTTTATGAGTAGTAAAGAAAAGAAATGATGATTTTTGAAAACAATACCATTTACTGATTTTTTTAGAGGAGTTATACCGTAAATTTTTATAAAAGAAGGACTAAATTGTAAATTTTATCAAAATGAGGGGCCATAGTATAAATATTGATTTTTGAGGGGTCATAATGTAAATATTATTTTTAGAGGGGTCAAACTGTAAATATTTTATAAAAGAGGGACGATTTTGTAAATATAAATTTGATGAGGGACTTTTTCACAAATATTAATTTATGAGGGACTTTTTTGTAAATACTAAAATTTGAGGGACTATTTTGTAAATATGGATTTTATGAGGGGTTGTTTCGTAAATATGAGTTTTTGAGGGACTAAAGTACAAATAAGGAAAATAAAGCTAATTTTGGTATTAAAATGAGAAAAATAGTATTTTGGATTTAAAACGTAAGAAAAATATTTACGCGATTGGAAAACGTTGAAAAATCGCTACGCGATTTTGAAAAGGCGAAAAGATTGAGTCGCGATTGAGAAAATGCGAAAATATGACTACGCGATTAAAATACAGTAATAATACTGTCATATTACTGTGTGGACCCCGATTATGTGATATAAATTGGAAATATGAATAGTGCATAGTACATGCATTGGAAAGGTCCGATGGACTGTATAAGGCTAGTTGCCTATGAGAGACTACACCTCCTGAGTGGGTGTGATATGCATAGTGTAAGTCACTCGTTGACCTTGGGGGCATTGGGGTGCGGGTTGCCTACAATGGGCAGATGGTAGCTCTTCCGTACCGTGGGTTAGACCGACGCAACACACTAATGATCTGGACCGAGACACTATCCTTAATCAAGATCTGATAAAGACTGTCGTGTATATGCTGGATGTGCAAAACTGAACACGTGGTCCAAGGCATGTTGGTACCGACAATTCTTTTCGATCACTCTCTCCGACCTGAGTTGTAGCTCCATGGAGTAGGAAATTGAGTCTGTGTGCATACATATAATGATAGAGGGTATTATTGTAATTTCTGTTTATGATAATTGATGTATTGAGTTATTGATTATTGATGGTGACATAACTATAATTATTGTGTATTACATGTTTTGTGATGATATTGATGTTAGTGGCATAACTGTAATTATGGTATGATAACTGTATGAGATATTGTATGTGTTTATCTTCGTTACTGTCATACTGGTATTGGCGTAGGTGATCTCACCTCTTTGTATGCATGTTTTCGTATTATATTTATATTCGTTAAGACGTCGAGCAAGAAATAGAGCGAGAAGCTGAGGAGGAGCAGATTCCTGCTGAGGACGTCGAGTTCTGAAGAGATGCAGATGCCTAGTTTCCTTGGCTACCTGAAGATGACATTCATTGGAGGAGATGAGGCATGGACTGTAGATTTAGAGAGAGAGAGTATCTATTATAGAGTTTCCTATATCTATTAGGCAGTATTGAGGAGCTTACTATCGTACTCCTAGTACGGTTAGTATTGTGTCGTCTGCTCGGACACTTGTCTGTAGGACTACACATCATGACGGATTCCTACGTGCTGAGGAATCTGAGGAGGACCCGTCTGGGGGTTCTGCTGTCTAGTAAGATTTGAGCTATATGTTAGTTTTAAATTAAAGTTTAAATATTTTGGAAGTCTAGTTTGTAAGATATCTAAGTGTGACAGTACTAAACGCTTGTATGTATATGTGATGTAAATTATTTGTGACATTGTGGTTATGTTTTATTTTCTGCTAAGTTTATTTTATTATCATCAAGAAATTTTATAACTCGTATTTATAATACAAGCGCGAAAATTAATTGAAGGGTACTTTGGGGAGTTAAGTAACAAAAAGTGTGGCGCCCTAAAGGAGGGTGTTACATTAGTTGGTATCAGAGCCCAAGTTAGAGTCTTTTGGGTTTGTGGTTAGGTTTATCTTGTCTAAGTTGTGTGATTCTCTGAAATTGTTTTTCGAAAGAAAAACAATATTGTTTGAAGACTGGCCTTCACTTTTCTTTGTGTTGTTCAGTCTGATTGATAGAGCGAAATGGCTGGACACAGAAGAGGACGCATGAATGTGAGGGCAGCAGCTGGAAATGCCAATGACGATAATCAGAATATGGCTGCAGCTGTAGCAGCAACGCAATGAATGGCCGAGGTTGTTGCACAGCAAAACCAAAGAGCACATGATGATGCTCATAGCTTGTCTGAATTTCAGAGGAATAATCCACCGAAATTTCATGGAGAATTCGACCCAGAGAAGGCTGATATGTGGATAAAGGAACTGGAAAAGATATTTGAAGGCATGGGTTGTAATGATGAGCGGAAGCTTACTTTCGCCACATTCGTGCTAGTCGGTGACGGAGAGGCTTGGTGGGCAAGAGCCCGGAGGTTAATCCAAGCTGAAGGGAGAGTTGTGACGTGGCAGCTCTTTAGACAGAAGATTCTGGGAAAGTATTTCCCAACCAGTGTTCGACATGCTAAGGAGATGGAGTTCCTTAGTCTGAAGCAAGGGGCGATGACTGTAAATGAGTACGCAGCAAGGTTCGAAAGCTTGTCTAAGTTTTCGAGGTACTTCCAAATGCATCCAGATGAGGAATGGAAGTGTAGGAAGTTTGAAGAGGGGCTGAGGCTTGACATCAAGCGAGCTTTAGCAACTGTTGACATTGATCAGTTTCCGGTATTACTAGATAAGTGCCGAAAGGTCGAGGAGATTGATCATCTGAGAGAGGCTAGAAATAAGAATTTTGGACCAAGCACGGTTCCAAAGGGGGAAGAGTAGCGGTGGCAACCGTTACCACAGAAACCATATACTAAACCAAATATGAAGTCGAATCGACAACAATCATTTGGGGGAAGCTCTAGTGGTAGTAGAAAGCGCTTTCAATGGAACTTCGCACTTAAATGTTTTAAGTGTGGGAAAGGACATCTCACTAGGGGATTTGTCAAAGACAATGGAGTGATTTGTTATAGATGTGGGAAGCCTGGACATTTCTCTAGGGAGTGTGATCAGCAAAAGGCAGAGCCATTAGTGGGCAATGTTCGTACTGCAAGGCCACAGGCGGGTGGTCGAGTGTATACTATGAGCGGGGAAGAAGCCGCAAAATCTGTGGATTTGATAATGGAGGAGTGTGCTATTGAAGGTAATCCTTTAACAGTATTATATGATTCGGGAGCAACACATTCTTTCATTGCATGTGATTGTGTGGAGCGTTTGGGATTAACTGTGACTACATTGCCATATGATTTGAGTGTTAGTACTCCTACTGATAAGCCTGTGATAACTACAAGAGTATGCTTGAATTGCCCTGTATCTGTTAGAGATAGAATCTTTCATGTGGACTTGATTTGTTTGCCTCTTTCCAAGATTAATGTAATCTTGGGAATGGATTGGTTATCTTCTAACCATATCTTGATAGACTGTGCTAGTAAGACGTTAGTTTTTCCTGAGGATAAGGATCCTAAATTCTTAACGGCTACGCAAGTGGAAGCTTGTTTGAAGGAAGGAGATCACGGGTATTTGTTGATGTCTTCTATGGAGGTTCACTGTGAGGATATTTTAAAGGATATTTTTGTAGTGAATGAGTTTCCAGAAGTGTTTCCTGAAGATATATCTGGAATACCGCCAGAAAGAGAGATTGAATTCTCTATTGATTTGGTACCTGGAGCTGGACCTATATCTATAGCGCCTTATCGAATGTCGCCAGTAGAGTTAGCAGAGCTTAAGAAGCTTAGAGGATTTGTTGGAGAAGCAGTTTGTGAGACCAAGTGTATCACCTTGGGGAGCTCCAGTATTGTTGGTAAAGAAGAAGGATGGGACTTCTCGTCTATATGTAGACTACCGACAATTGAACAAGATTACGATCAAGAATAAATATCCACTACCAAGAATTGATGATTTGATGGATCAATTGCGAGGAGCCACAATATTTTCTAAAATTGATTTACGTTCTGGTTATCACCAGATACGTGTGAAGGTGGAGGATATCCCAAAGACTGCGTTTCGGACGCGTTACGGACATTACGAGTATCAAGTGATGCCTTTTGGTGTGACTAATGCACCTGCGATATTTATGGACTTTATGAACCGGATTTTTCGTTCATATTTGGATAAGTTTATTATTGTCTTTATTGATGACATCTTGATTTATTCTCGAAGTCAGGAGGAGCATGCTGAACATCTCAGAGTGGTTCTCCAGATTTTGAGGGAAAATAAGTTGTATGCCAAGTTGTCCAAATGTGAGTTTTGGTTGAGCGAAGTGCAATTTTTGGGGCATGTCATATCGGCAGATAGAATTGAAGTTGACGCTTCGAAGGTGGAAACAGTTGTTCAATGGGATAGACCGAAGACAGTATCGGAGATCCGTAGTTTCATCAGATTGGCCAGTTACTATCGACGATTCATTGAGGGGTTTTCAAAGATTGCAGGACCTCTTACCCAACTTACACTAAAGAATCAACCGTTTACATGGACTGAAGCATGTGAGGAAAGTTTTCAGGAGTTGAAACGACGACTGACTACTTCATCGGTTTTGATTCTGCCTGATCCGAGTGAACCTTTCGAGGTGTATTGTGATGCTTCGTATCAAGGATTGGGTTGTGTACTTATGCAAAATCGTAAGGTTGTGGCATATGCGTCGAGGCAGTTGAAAGTGCATGAGAGGAATTATCCGACTCATGACTTGGAGTTAGCAGCAGTGGTGTTTGCATTGAAGGTATGGAGACATTTTCTCTATGGGGCAACGTTCACTGTTTTTAGTGATCATAAAAGTTTGAAGTATTTGTTTGACCAGAAAGAGTTGAACATGAGAAAAAGACGTTGGCTCGAGTTTCTGAAAGATTATGACTTTCTGTTACAGTATCATCCCGGGAAGGCGAATGTCGTAACAGATGCCCTAAGTAGGAAAGCACTTGATGCTTCTGTTATGATGATAAAGGAGAAGGAACTAATAGAAGAGTTTCGGGATATGTGATTATCTGTGAAGTTGACACCGGGCAAGATGTGTTTGAGCATGATCGTTATTTCGAATGATTTGATGGATAAAATACGAGAAGGACAAAACAGTGATCAATATTTGCAAGAAGCAAAGGAAGCAAGAAGTCAAGGAGCGGAATTGGAATTCAGTGAAGGTGTTGATGGAATTTTGAAGTTCAAAGGGAGAGTTTGTGTACCAAATGATCCAGAACTGAGGAGATAATTTTGGATGAAGCTTATAAAAGCAAGTTGAGTATGCATCCAGGAGCCACGAAGATGTACCAGGATTTGAAACAGCTATATTGGTGGCAAGGAATGAAGAGGGATGTCGCAGAATATGTATCATTCTGTTTAATTTGTCAGAAGGCCAAAGTGGAACACCAGAGACCATCAGGAATGTTGCAACCTTTGCCTATTCCTGAGTGGAAATGGGATGACATAGCAATGGATTTCGTAACTGCACTGCCGAAGACTCGGAAGGGTCACGATTCTATATGGGTAATTATTGATCGGCTTACAAAGTCGGTGCACTTTTTACCGATTAATATTAAGTACTCAATGGAGAAGTTGGCTCAAGTGTACATCAATGAAATTGTTAGACTTCATGGTGTACCATCTAGTATAATTTCCGATCGAGATCCGAGATTTACATCGAGATTCTGGAACAGTTTGCAAGAAACGATGGGAACAAAGTTACGTTTGAGTTCTGCTTACCATCCACAAACAGATGGTCAGTCAGAGAGGACGATTCAGTCATTGGAGGACTTGTTGAGGGCTTGTGTTCTAGAGCAAACTGGTTGTTGGGATGAATTTCTACCGTTGATAGAGTTCACCTACAACAATAGTTTCCATTCAAGCATAGGGATGGCACCCTATGCGGCTTTATATGGGAGAAGATGTAGAGCACCATTGTGTTGGTACCATGATGGTGAAAGTACTGAGGTAAGACCTGAGTTTGTGTAGCAGACAACTGAGAAAGTGAAGATGATTCAAGATAAGATGAGAACAACTCAAACGCGACAAAAGAGTTATGCAGATAAGAGAAGAAGACCACTAGAATTTGAAGAAGGTGACCATGTATTTCTACGTGTGATGCCTATGACTGGAGTTGGATGAGTGATCAAGTCGAGGAAGCTCACTCCGAAGTTTATTGGACCGTATCAAATACTTCGTCGGCTAAGTCTGGTACCTTATCAGATTGCACTACCACCGTTCTTATCAAATCTTCATAATGTATTTCACGTATCCCAACTACGGAAATATATTTCTGATCCGACTCAAGTTATTGAGCCAGACACTGTACAACTAAAGGAGAATTTGACCTATGAGACATTTTCGATCAAGATTGAAGATCGAAGGATAAAGCAACTACGAGGAAAGGACATCGCATTGGTTAAAGTGGTATGGAATGATGTAAGTGGTGAAGCTACATGGGAGTTGGAAGAGAAGATAAGAGAGCAGTATCCATTTTTATTTTGAATATGTATGTCAAGTTTCGAGGACGAAACTTTATTTTAGAGGAGAGAGTTGTAACACCCCAAATTCGACTATGTGAATAGTAATAGCGAGAATTACACTATTTTTCATTTTCTCGTGTGTTATAAAAATAGTTTGACTGCTTACGAGATCATATTTGATCATTTTGTGTGATTTGCTCGAGTCGGAAAATAATAATTTTCTCGACCGAAAAAATCTTATTTTAATTAATTAGAGCTGGGGATCTTACTAAACCCAATTGATTGATATATATATTAATCTCGTAATTTTTAGGATTTAATTGTGTAATAAAATAATTTTATATTTTTATAATATTATTTTATTTAACAAGACTCTTGTCTCAAAAATAGTAGAAAAAATATTTTGTGGGCCCGAAAAAGTTCGTGGGGCCCACGTTTATGAAAAACAGTCATAGATAGTGACTGGACAAATTCTAGCCAATGAGAGGAGGTCAACGAAAGTAGGCTTGACTTTCTAAACCAATTAGAAAGAGTCAACAAAAGAAGCATTGACTTTTTTGTGAGCCATTGGATTGTGAAGCTTACTTTAGAAGCTTTAATCTTAGCCGTTGATCTAATCAATGGTGAGATTAGAAGGATAGTTTTATGACTAATTGATATCTACCCTAGATGTGATCTATGGCTAGAAATTAAAGATGAATCAAGGGTTAGGATTTAGTCAAAGATTGTAGGCTTGAAAATGGTTAGTAACCTAATTAAGCTTAATTCAACTAATCTAATTACTTAATTAGCATACTAAGTGAACTAGCTTAGTTATGAATTAATTATAATCTAAATACTAATTAGATATCCTAATATTAATTAAATATTATAATATATGCTAATATATATTAAATTAATTAATTATATGATTAGTATGTTAATTAAAATTGGTTAGGATATTTAATCTAACTAATTCCTTAATTAGTTAGCATATAATTAGGACTAACTTGGAAACAATTAAGTCACTAAATGGATGGGGGCTACACAGTTTTGGGGTTGCAAAATAAGGAGGCAAGTGGCTTGAATTTACAAGGTTCAAGAACCATCCAACATGACATAAGCCATGTGCACAAGTGTGAACACTTTAGGATATTTCAACATGCAAAATTGATCACTCAACCTCACTAAAACAGCCCACACGGCAGCTGCACTCCTTATTTCATTTCACTTTAGTTTATTACACTTATCACAAAATCAAAGCATCCATTTTCTCTCAAAAAGCTACCAAGAACCAAGCACACCTTTCTTTCTCTCTTTCTCTCCATATTCGGCCAAGAGCACTACTCACCCAACCAAACTTCTATAATTTTATCCAATCATATTTCCTAAACCCAAATCCCATTCTAAACACTTTTCATTCACATAGTTTTTCGAAAAAACTACTCTAGCTTGTCCAAAATCCAATCTTTTGCTTACTTACTTAAGGGTAAGTCTTGATTTTATGGTTCAAAATTGGATTTCTAATTTTTCTAACCATGATTGTTCCATGATTTTTCAATATTGTACCTTGTATGTGTTTTTACTAATTGTTTAAGAATTTTAGGGATTTGTTTGGTGGATTACTCGGATTTGAAGGATAGGAGGAGAACTAACCGATTAAAACTGTCTACAAGAGGTAAGAGGGAGATTTAACCTCACCAACCGAGTTTTGGTGGTGTGAGGATAGTTTTGTACGGTGGAAAATCCATAAGGGTTCTTCACTGATTATTTGATTGTGTTTGAGATGTGTTTGATTGAGTTTTTATGCTTGCATGTGCGATTAAATGTTTAAAGCTTTGATATTCTGTGTGTATGTGTAATTATGAAAGCATGAGATTGTATGTGTAAATTAGGATGTGAATAACATGATTAATCAATTGTATGTGTACTCTAAAGAGTATTGAGGCTTACGGCCATACCATGGAAAAAGGACCAAAGCCCTTACACTGATGAATTAAAAATGAGAACTGAGAGATTTAAATGAATTTGGAAAAAATTTGAGTATGGTAAAATAAAATGATTTTATGAGTAGTAAAGAAAAGAAATGATTATTTTTTAAAACAATACCATTTACTGATTTTTTTAGAGGAGTTATACCGCAAATTTTTATAAAAGAAGGACTAAATTATAAATTTTATCAAAATGAGGGGCCATAGTATAAATATTAATTTTTGAGGGGTCATAATGTAAATATTATTTTTAGAGGGGTCAAACTGTAAATATTTTATAAAAGAAGGACGATTTCATAAATATAAATTTGATGAGGGACTTTTTTGCAAATATTAATTTATAAGGGACTTTTCTGTAAATACTAAATTTTGAGGGACTATTTTGTAAATATGGATTTTATGAGGGGTTGTTTTGTAAATATGAGTTTTTGAGGGACTAAAGTACAAATAAGGAAAATAAAGCTAATTTTGGTATTAAAATGAGAAAAATAGTATTTTGGATTTAAAACGTAAGAAAAATATTTACGCGATTGGAAAATGTTAAAAAATCGCTACGCGATTTTGAAAAGGCGAAAAGATTGAGTCGCGATTGAGAAAACGCAAAAATATGACTACGCGATTAAAATACAGTAATAATACTGTCATATTACTGTGTGGACCCCGATTATGTGATATAAATTGGAAATGTAAATAGTGCATAGTACATGCATTGGAAAGGTCCGATGGACTGTATAAGGCTAGTTGCCTAGGAGAGACTACACCTCCTGAGTGGGTGTGATATGCGTAGTGTAAGTCACTCGTTGACCTTGGGGGCATTGGGGTGCGGGTTGCCTACAATGGGCAGATGGTAGCTCTTCTGTATCGTGGGTTAGACCGACGCAACACACTAATGATACGGACCGAGACACTATCCTTAATCAAGATCTGATAAAGACTGTCGTGTATATGCTAGATGTGCAAAACTGAGCACGTGGTCCAAGGCATGTTGGTACCGACAATTCTTTTCGATCACTCTCTCCGACCTGAGTTGTAGCTCCATGGAGTAGGAAATTGAGTCTGTGTGCATACATATAATGATAGAGGGTATTATCGTAATTTTTGTTTATGATAATTGATGTATTGATTTATTGATTATTGATGGTGACATAACTATAATTATTGTGTATTACATGTTTTATGATGATATTGATGTTAGTGGCATAACTGTAATTATGGTATGATAACTGTATGAGATATTGTATGTGTTTATCTTCGTTACTGCCATACTAGTATTGGCGTAGGTGATCTCACTTCTTTGTATGCGTGTTTTGGTATTATATTTATATTCGTTAAGACGTCGAGCAAGAAATAGAGCGAGAAGCTGAGGAGGAGCAGATTCCTGCTGAGGACGTCGAGTTCTGAAGAGATGCAGATGCCTAGTTTCCTTGGCTACCTGAAGATGACATTCATTGGAGGAGATGAGGCATGGACTGTAGATTTAGAGAGAGAGAGTATCTATTATAGAGTTTCCTATATCTATTAGGCAGTATTGGGGAGCTTACTATCGTACTCCTAGTACGGTTAGTATTGTGTCGTCTGCTTGGACACTTGTCTGTAGGACTGCACATCATGACGGATTCCTACATGCTGAGGAATCTGAGGAGGACCCGTCTGGGGGTTCTGCTGTCTAGTAAGATTTGGGCTATATGTTAGTTTTAAATTAAAGTTTAAATATTTTGGAAGTCTAGTTTGTAAGATATCTAAGTGTGACAGTACTAAATGCTTGTATGTATATGTGATGTAAATTATTTGTGACATTGTGGTTATGTTTTATTTTCTGCTAAGTTTATTTTATTATCATCAAGAAATGTTATAACTCGTATTTATAATACAAGCGCAAAAATTAATTGAAGGGTACTTTGGGGAGTTAAGTAACAAAAAGTGTGGCGCCCTAAAGGAGGGTGTTACATCCTACTCATCTTTCCCTCTAAGAATTTTTTCCTTTGATGCGTCTGATGCCTATTTATAGGCAATTTGGGATCCCACAGGAGACATGGTCGTGTCTCCCATAGACACGGCTGTGTCTCATGCTTAATCTGCAAGTTTTGACTTTAGGATACAACGTGTTGAAGAAGTTTGGGAGAATCGGTCGTGTGTCCAAACGACACGGCCGTGTCTCATATTTTTTTGTCATTTTCTACTTGATTTGGGAGACACGGCCATATGAGTATGAGACACGGCCGTGTCTCCTGTCATAAGCTATTTTCAAGTTAGACAGGGCCCTGTTTAAGTCTTTAATCTCTTCCGAGCCGACACGGAACCCTGCTAAAACTAGAATGGATCTCTTTTGACTTCAAAACTCGATATTTTTGCTTGTTTTTGTCCAACTGCATTAAATCTTTCAATCTTGCAAATATAAAGATAATGATAAGTATCTGACTAAAACTCGATCATAATTGCAAGCAGTTAATCATTAAAAATGCATCAAAATTAACATTGATCAAATTCTCCCATACTTAACTTTTGTACTCCTAAGCAAAACATAAAAGACAAAAACTAGGGAACAAAGAAAAATGACATAGACTCAAAAGCTAAAAACTCTAAAGGATTCAATGAATCAAGAGGAGCAACCAGATATTCAAGGAATCAAAACATTCATGAGATAACATTTTTTCACATCTCAAACCAACAAGCAAGGAAACTTCAGTTGAAAAGAATGAATCAAGAATGATAGATCCTCACAGAATTCACTCTCAATCTCTCAAGTGTTTAAAAGGTAAGTATTTCACTCTATTCAACTCATGAATAAATTGCACTACCATAAGCTTACTTATCTTCTACTTCTCCGCTACTCAAAAACAACATGCACACAAAAATCAAGAGGGTTTTATTCAAGGTTGTAATGGGGCTATGGTAAAGGAGAGGGGTAATATGGATATGACAAGTTAAATATCAAAAAGAATAGAAGAGCATTATGATACAGTTAGAGTGGAGAAGATGTTTGAGAACATTCAGTTTAAATTTTCCAAGGGTTTCTTAGTTCCTTCTCTGTTTGCTTCCTTCTCATAAAGGACATTGACCAATATTTGACTAATGTTTTGCTGAAGATCAATGCCAAATTGGTAGGTTGAATTCATTGTTAGGCCTGAACATTATCCTTCTCTTCCTGTTATTTCCAAGCATTTACTCTCATTCTAGGTATGAATATGTCAAGAGGTGCATTCTTTGATTGCAGCGGTGGTCAGCTCTTTTTTTTTCTTTTTTTAAGAATATTTTGCACACATACCCCCACACTTATTAAAAAACTCAACTAATAACAAATTCAATGATCTCTTATTCCCTAAGGTTAGGTAAGAATATGATTTTTTTAAGGCATTTTATGAGCTAGAAATAAGGAATGGTCAAATAAGCTCAAAAGGGATACACAAGGGAAAATATGTAAGGTTGGCTATTTGGTCAAAGTAGCTATTTCAAGAAAAATGCTTCAATCATGTTTATATATGCATGTGAAAATGTAGCCTAAAAAAGAATCAAAGCAAGTTCTAGAATAACAATTTCATGAGTGAAAAAAAATCATACAAGAAAGAAGAGAATGGTACAGATGTTCAATCCATTCATTGATAGGCGCAAAATCTCACAAGACATATATCCATCATTCTTAATCTATCAATTCAACATCCATAACCAAGCATGTGAAATTTAAGAAAGAAGACAATTTATTCAACTATGACATGATCCCTGAATCCATTTGCTACTTTTACACAAAATAGTTACTACCCCAATTTAGATGCATCTCAAGAGTAAAATTACTCCTTACTCTGTCATCCCTAATTGGTTTTACTATAGGTTTCTGAAAAACATATAAACATGACAAACATATTAATAAACACATTTCCTAATTATTTTTTTGTTTTTTATTATTTTTTTGTTTTTTTTTTTGTTTTTACACAACTATTCACACAAATATCCTTTCCCCCAACCAGATCACAATATTGTCCTCAATGTCAAAATATAGATAGGTAAAGGATAGAAAATATTACATGTTGTTGCAATTACTAAAAAGAGAAAGCTCACACAAATTTAAACAGAAACAAAGTATGATGAATAAAACCAAAGCTTGTAATTATTTAAATAGTTGGAGTGTCTGATCTGGCTTGCTTTTCATACTGCCTCCCTCACCGCTTCCTTTTGACCAATCTATCTGATCTGTTACTAGATCAGGTTCATAAACAAAAGTTTCTAATTTATCAATTAACTTATCAACAGTGGAAGCAGAAATAAGGAGTCGTCTTGCCGAATGTGCGATAAATTTCTGTTCCACAGCATGGTCAAGAAAAAATAACAAAAGATCAAAGAAATTATTAACATTCAACAAACCTATGAGTTTATAGTGGATGTTCAGTTGGGCCCAAGAGAAAATTTAGAAGACTTCTTCTAAAGTACCAAAACCACCTAGTAAAGCAATAAATACATTAGAATTGTCAAGTATTTTAGCCATTCTTTCATGCAAAGATGATACTTGTAGTTCCTTTCCAAGTTTTTTTCTAGTGATGTTCTTTCGAGTTAAAGGTTTAGGAATGATACCTAAAACCTGATTGCCTCTTATATATGCAGAGAGTGATACAGCCCCCATTAACCCACGGCAACCTCCCCCATATACAACATGAATATTCTTTGCAGTAAGTGTTCGACCAAGAGTGCTTGCTCCTTTTACAAATTCTAAACTCTTCCATAACTTGACCCACAAAATACATAACTACTGGTAAGTCTACGAACAGAAGAAGAAGAAGTTCTCTCCATTTCTACACTTACACTTCCTTTGAATGATTTTGAGTTAAAGGAAAGTGAAGAACATGTAGTGTTTAAATAGGGAAGAGAATAGAAAAAGGTAATGATAGCACCTATATGGGTAGGTTGGTGTCAGAAAAGTTTGAAATTAAGAAACATAATTTTTTTTTAAAGAAGAATAAGATAATATATACATGTAGTTGTGATTGTGGCTCACTTCTTCCTCTGGTTTTATGTCCAGTAACGGCTTAAATGCCTTCTATGAGTCAAGGATAAGCTTCCCATCCAATTTTCTTATAAATTGGCAAACAGGGTCTTTTTGAGTCAGATTCCCAAGACTGTAACACTCTTGCTCATCCTTAAAGAGATTCCACAAATTAAGAAGTTCATGCTGCACAAATCCACAAGAATGTGTCTCAAGAGTCAATAAGATATTATCTAATGACTTCTTACTCAGTCCATTCTTAATGAAGAAAATTTTATCTTCTCTGTTTACGGAAACCATCCCCAAAGAACGACACCGCGTGTTATAATTCCATCGTGTACACTTGTAACAAACTTTCATTCTTTTTGCTCTTCTCCTTTTAGAAAAAGAACTTTTACCGAGACCCGGTATGTATGGGACAAATAATTCTGAAGATTCACCAGCTAAATGAACCTTTGCTTCGATTATCCAGAGAATATCTTCTAGGATGCCCTTGTGCATTAACAGTCTCAGTCTTTCACACCTAGCTTTGTAGTTTGTTAGAGCATTTAGAGGAAAAGAAAGGAAATGCTTTCTCAAATTTAAGAGAATGACATCCATTTTGAAGGAGAAGGAATCAATTATTATGGAAAATTGAAAAACAAACCGATTTAAGAGTCACGGAGTACCGTTATTCGCCATTTAACTGAGGGCATAAAGAACTCAAAAACTTGGTTTTTCAGAAATAGTTTGAGTCTTTGTCCATTGACCTTAAATAAACTATCATTCCTAGGGTTCACAATGTCTATGGCCCTATGAGGATACACATGTTTGACAATAAAAGGGTCACGCCACCTAGATCTTAATTTTTCAGGGAATAGGTGAAGACAAGAATTATAAAGCAGAACTTTTTGACCAATTTCAAAAGATTTTCTCAAAATTGATTTGTCATGAAAAGCTTTTGTTCTAACTTTATAAATCTTTGAGTTTTTATATGCATCATTTCTCAATTCTTCAACAATAAAAAATTTCAATGACAATAATAGGGTTCAAAGTCATCCTGTCTCTTTTAAAAATGGACCCCAATTTCTGACAACTTTCACAACTTTTGCAAAAAATATAGTTGTCTTCAAATAAAGTGAGCCAATAAAATCCACACTGCAAGACTTTCACAGCTATTTTTTTTTTAAGAAAAGAAACCTCCAAATGCTTCTGAGTGACAAAATTTAATGACACTACCTACCTCCGAATGATTTAATTAGGATAATTGAGGCAAGATCTTTCATGTTGCAAGAAAACTGATTATGTTAGAAAACCAAGGCTTAGAATTGACAGAAAATAAAAAAAATTATCAGAAAAAGAATCATTGATAGGTGTGATATCAAAAGGTGAGCCTGTTGTATATATGGACAAATGATCTGCAACAATATTTTTGGCTCATTTTGAATTCTTGAAGCAACAAAATCTACCGTATCAACCTAGGTTTGCAAAAACTTGTTGAGAAAATCGACAAGTGCACCGAATTGTCAAAGTAACAAAGTTGACAATTAAGAGGGAAAAAAAACTAAAAGACACAAAATTAAGAGGGAAAAGAGAGAACAAAACACATGAATGCAAAACACATTAAGGATGTAAACACATAAAATAAAAACACTAGGGATCTGACTTCACTTGATTCAGTAATCTATCATAGACAATAGAGTAGCTTTGGGACCTTTATTCTAATTAATTTCTAATCATTCAATTGATGGGGAGAATCCAGTGATTAATTAAAACTCAATTCCTTAGTTTAAACCTTAACTCTTAAAGCCACGACCATTACTTTATGGATTCTCATGGAAAATACCACAATTCTCCCACACAACCTATAACCTTCATTCCTAGATGATTATAAATCATGAGATTTATTATTTATGGTTTAGGTCATATGCAAACCTTCCGATTCTATATACACATCAGTAGATCAATTTATGAGTGGCCAATTCAGAAAAGTATTAAGAATCATAACAAGCACTCAAATTGAATAAAAAAGAAATTAATTAAAATTCTAATCTTAATATATGTCGATTGAATTAAGTTACGTCTTTACCCTAGAAATACACAAATTTAACTACACATGACAAAAGAGAAAAAGAAATAAGAAGAATAAAATAAAAATATATACAGAGCTAAACCTTCCAAAAAAAATATTAACAAGTAGGCGATAAACCTGCCATTAAATATATTAACAAAGATGTGGTATAAATTAGCCACCAAATAAATATTAACACGGAGTAAATAATATTAACAAGGGTGTGGTATAAATCGACCACCAAATAAAAATTAACAAAGATATGGTATAAACCAACCACCAAACAAATATTAACACGTAGTAAATAATATTAACAAGGGTGTGGTATAAACCGACCATCAAATAAGTTAGTAAGCAAGAAAATTAAAAGGTTAGTAGGTTAGTAAGTTAAAAAGTTAGAAATAAAATACAGAAAATAAATGACAGAATTTAAAGTACAAAAAGTAAAGTACAAAAAGTAAAATACAGAAAATAAAAAGAAAAGCTTCCCCCACTAAGTTAGTACGTTAGTATAATACAAAAAATAAAAGGGAGAGTTTCCCCACTAAGTTAGCATGTTAGTAAGTACAAAGAAAAAAAAATTAAAAGAGTAGAAAAAATATATACATATATATGTACAAGATCCACAAAAAAAAAATATAAATATATATATACAAAATATTTACACCATAAATTTGTTCTTCAAATCAAGTCCCCGGCAATGGCGCTAAAAACTTGATGCGGATTAAAAAATTGCTAACCCAAGTACAGGTTGTTTCAAGTAATAAATTCTCAAGAGTCCGGTGTCGATCCATAGGGAATTGATGAAGAAAAAATTTATTGACGTAAGAAAAATATTTTGTCACAATAATAAAGATGATAAATAAAATTATTCACAAGTAAAAAAGAATTGCTTGGGCTAGGAGATCCACTCTTGTTAAATAAATTAAGGACAAGATTAATTCTTTTATAACTCAATTAGAATTCACACATAACGGAGGTTCCAATCGGAAAATACAACATTCAAAGTTCTTTAAAAGTTATATTAGTTATATTATGGTTCCTTTAATTATCCACTAACGCTAACACTTGTAAATGAGTTCAAGCATTCATTGTGTCAATCTCTTGTTTACAACAAATCAAGATCTCCACTTTACAAGAAGAGTTTCTAATACCAACACTTGTAAATGGGTTCAAACTTCATTGGTCCAATCTCTTGTCTACAACAAATCAAGAACTTCACTTTACAAGGAGGGTTTCTAAATTGATTGAAAACAAAATACAACAAATATAATAATCACTTGATAATATATCATTTAAGCACAAGAAAGAGATTAATCTAACATTATTTCATTACCAAGAGCTTCACCCTTTCACCCAAGCAAAATGAAACTTAGTTACTCATAGACAAAAGAAAAGAAAAACTGAAGAAGAAAAAGAAAGAAAAACAGAGGAGAGGAAGGAAAGAGGGAGCCTCCTGCTCGTCTCTCCCTCTAAGAATTTTTTTCGTTTGATGTGTCTGATGCTTATTTATAGGCAATTCGGGATCCTACAGGAGACACGGTCGTGTCTCCCATAGACATGGCCGTGTTTCATGCTTAATCTGCAAGTTTTGACTTTGGGAGACAACGTGTTGAAGAAGTTTGGGAGACACGGCCATGTCTCCTGTCAGCAGCTATTTTCAAGTTAGACAGGGTCCTGTCTAAGTCTTTAATCGCTCCCGAGCCGACACGGAACCCTGCTAAAACCAGAATGGATCTCTTTTGACTTCAAAACTCGGTATTTTTGCTTGTTTTTGTCCAACTACATTAAATCTTTTAATCCTGCAAATATGAAGATAATGATAAGTATCTGACTAAAACTTGATCATAATTGCAAGCAGTTAATCATTGAAAATGCATTAAAATTAACACTGATCAGAGTCTTCAGCACAAATTTACTTAGCATATGATTCAATATATAAGCAGCGATTTTCAAGACATCTTCCCACAAGAATTCTGAAAGAGTGGAATGACTAAGTATACATCTCACCATATCCATAAGAGTACGATTTTGTCTTTCTGCAATAAGAGTAATGGGCCCACAAATATTTATATGAATTAACTATAGTATTCCTTCAAGCAAAGTGCCCAAAATAGTACCACAATACTTTAAACAGCAACTCTCAAAATCAAATCACATAAAAAATAACAAAATAAATAGCTTTCAAAATATTATATATTAATTTATGCACAAAATAACACCAAAAGTTATTTCAGCGACCAAATAACATTAACTCTGAGAATGCAAAATATATATATCATACTCAGAAACAACACAATAATACACAAAAATTTTTAGAGGCAAAAGAGGAGCGTACCATATATTTTTAACAATTTTAATCTCTAGAAATTTTGGAAAAATAATAAATAGGCATGAAAATTAAATAAAATTCACCAAAAATTAAATCAGGGCGCGTGGAGAATAATGCAAACTACAGAATTTAAAATCAAATTTCAGGTGTCCTCACACTCCTACACGCTCTTAGGGCGCGAGTGGGCATTGAGGAAGCTAGTCGTCATCCTCGTTGGGTTCTTGCAATCTGGGTCACGCAACCTAATTTGCAGCAGAATAGGTCGCCCACGTTTTCTACCTTGTTTCTAATTTGTTTCCGCACAAACCATACCTTGTTGGAATCAGAATATCGAGATCTACAAAAGCCCTCTGTTGACTTTCATAATCATTCCACGAAAAAGAGATTTGTGTAACACAAAATGCCATATAACTTATTCAAATTTTGTGTTACACAAATCTTTTTTTCTTGGAATGATTATGAAAAATCAACAGAGGGCTCTTGTAGGTCTCGATATTCTGATTCCAACAAGGTATGGATTGTGTGGAAACAGATCATAAACAAGGGAGAAAATGTAGGTGACCGGTTCGGCTGCGTGACCCGGATTTCAAGAACTGGGCGAGGAAGATGACCAGCATCCTCAATGCTCACTCGCGTCTTAAGCATGTGTAGGAGCGTGAGGACACTTGAAAATTGTTTTTTAAATTTTGTTTTTTATATTATTCTCCTCGCGCCCTTATTTAATTTTTGGTGAATTTTATTTAATTTTTCATGCCTATTTATTATTTATTCCAAAAAATTTAGAGATTAAAATTGTTAAAAATATATAGTACTCTCCTCTTTTGCCTTTGAAAATTTGTGTATTATTGTGTTGTTTCTAAGCATGATATATATTGTGCATTCTCAAAGTTGATGTTGTTTGGTCACTGAAATAATTTTTGGTGCTATTTTGTGCATAAATTAATATATAATGTTTTGAAAGCTATTTATTTTGTTGTTATTTATGCAATTTGATTCTGAGAGTTGCTGTTTAAAGTATTGTGGTACTGTTTTGGGCACTTTGCATGATTGTGAAACCCTAATTCTTTGGGGTTTCGCGGGCTTCTATTCAAAATTCCATATTGTTTCTCAACCAAAATTCACAATCTTAATGTTATTAGATTCAGAAAAAAAAATGATCTACAATAACCCTAAATCAATTTCTTGAATTGATTCTCAAAAGAAAAACGAATCATAAAATTTAAACGTTTTAGGGTTCCACGGGTTTGAGAAAAATTCTTTATGAGTTCACAACATTATAATGCAATATACATAATTTTAGACCCAGGATAGCCTGACATACAAAAACCCTTACCCAATTTTCAAAATAAAAAAAATTGAATTAAACATCGCATACGTTAGGATTTCAAGTTTCTTCAATTTTAAACCTTATATGATTTTTTAGGTAAAATAAAAAAAAATAATAGTCATAATTAGGATTAAAACTTCTCAGGGGAGATCTCTATTAATGAGTTAAGTAAGAAACTATAATAGTGGGTCTAACGTCACATCTTAACCCAAAATCATAAGTCAATGAGTTTATGAGTCTTCTCACTTATATACTCTTCTTAACCCATTCTTCATTTAAATTTTCAACATTCTCCCCTCTAAGTGTGAGTCCCAACATTAGTATGCTCCCCCTCAAGCGGAAGCAATTCTGAATATTCACGGGGTTACAAACCAAGACCTAAGTCTTGTAAATGTGCTCCACAACATGGGTTAGGGCCAAACCCAAGCACCAGCCATTGTCTCCAAAAACTCGACCTAGACGAACCATCAGCTCTGATTCCAATTGTTAGAATTTTCTAAATCTATTAATCCCGATATTTATGACATATCAAAATATATAAAGAGTTTTTAGGTTACCTTAAAAAGACACCGATGAGGATGTTATTGTTGAAACCTTTAAAATTAATCTCGATGAGAGATATATATTATTCTTATCTCATAGTAGACGTTCACACGTCAGTATCAATGGGGCAACTATATGCACTACAGTGACTAGGAATAGGAGTCTTTTCCTGTATATATAAAATAACTAAAATGAGTTAAACTTACTTACTATAGCAAACTCATATACATGATTCATAAAACAAAATTCACATATAAATAATGTTTTAACAATAATAGATTCATTAATAATATTAATCATAATTTAAGTTAAATAAAATACTATAATAATTTTAACATCTAATTAATTTAAATTTTATAAAATTATAATATAATTAATCATGCTAACATCTTCAACCCAAAAAATGATCCATCTTTTCCTGTTAAGTTTTTCGTGAAGTTGTTCTTGAACTTCCAAGTTATGCTTTAATTTTCAAATTAAGGACTGAAAAATTCGTGGGATCCAAAATCGTAAATCTCTTAGAACACTTGAGGCGATTATGCTGGAGATATAGTATTCACACACACACACACAGAGTGCGGGGCGGGGCCTGGTAAAGCTGACAAAGACAACTTGAGGTGAGGACAAGTTTTCACTTCCCTTGGTAGCCTGGTGAATTGAATTTACCAGCCAGTACTAAATAGACACAGGGCATTGTCTTTGACCTTTCATTTTTTGACCGTCCTTTAATTCATTGGTGTCTGTAGACATCAACTTTACGGAAAGAAAGGATTATAGAAAGAAAAGGTTAGAGATGAACATTATCTGAAGAAAATGCCAATGATTCTGCATGGGGTCGGATAATTATAAACTCTACCTTGACAGGATCGGGACATTCGAGTTATTCAACTCCGCCTTTGCTTTTGATTTCAAAGCCTTTTAATTATTACGTTCTTAACAGATATCATCGGTAAATGCCACTACAGAAAATCTCAAAAGGAAGGAATCAAAGTTTGAGGAGGAGTGTAAAAAAAAAAAAAACCTTTGAGGAGGATTTTTCATCCTACTGTGCACATTTGTGTATCATATTACCAACATATTGCGTTATTAACATAGTGATAATAATGAATATGGTGAAATCTCTCCGGCCACGATCATACTCAAAATACTAAATAAATTCAAATAAAATTTGATCATGCTTTATCCAAAACCTAGGCTCTACTTCTCTTTTCCTATGTCTAGTCTAAGAGAAAGTCCTAAATCAATTGGTGATCAAGTAAATGAATACAATAAGCATATATTTAAATAAACAACTCATACCTATTAAGCAAATACTCAAGAACAAGTCATTTACAATCAAGATTCATAGTGGGATCCAAAAGATCCTTAAAAAAGAACTTAGAAACCCAAAAGATTTAAAGAAGCAAAAAGTAGAAAGAAATCCATAGAAGAACAGGAAAATCAAGATAGGGAAGAGAAAACAAAACTGAGGATGATCCTTAATCTTAAATCCTTCTCTTGAAACTTGATCTTCCCAATCTTCAAAGATCTTCTTTCAAGAATGTTAAAACTCAAAGCTAATCTCTCACTTTTTGGGCTTAAAGGTCTCTAAACTAGAATAATGAAAATGGCACCCAAAAATACATTAAAAAGGTGAAAAATTGCGAAAATAGGGCATTACTCATACCTGGACGTGGTCTGGTGCATGCCTAAGCATGACTAAAAAAAATGTCAGGGTAAATGCCTCCATGCCTAGGCGTGACACTCTCTACCTCTATTAAGGTCCGGGACAGAGACCTCCACGCCTAAGCGTGCTGATCCTACGCTTAAGCGTGGAGACCTAGTCTTCATTCCTTGCTTCCTTGCCTTTTTTTTTTGCTTCCTTTCTAGTTCCTTCCTCCTTTGCTAGCCCCATCCAAGCCTCATTCCTTTAGGACCTTGCAAAACAACATTAATAGATTGGAATAAGAGGCTAGGGGTTAATAAAAATCATCTATGGATTCTATTCTAGGAAAGATAAGTTTAGCACTCGATTCATATATTCTCTCAAAAACTTTACAAAAATCTAGCAAAACTTGATCTAGCACCTCATTAATTACCCAATTTCGGAATGAAATAACTCCAATTCATGGAGTTATCATACCCCAAACCTAAACTTTTGCTAGTCCTCGAGCAAAACCAAGCAAGAAAAGAGAATAGCAGCAGGTTTACAAATTAGCATCAAGCCTTCATTACCAAAAGCTAAGATTCGTCCACATCCTCAAGAAACTCAATATGGCTTCATTTACATTTGGAACACATATACAACCTACTTTACTTATCTTCACCCCAAAGCAATCCCCACATATGCATAGTAGGTCAAATACATTTATGCAGAACTTCTTCCTAAACATGATATACATATTTGGATAGGATTAAAAAAATGCAAATGCAAGTCCATTTATGCATCATTCGGTTTCAATCCTCCCTACGTCAAATTAATCTAAGTACCTTTTTTTTGCAGATTATTAACTACTTATTCAACCAAGCTTTATTGCTGAAATTATTCATCAAATTTTCTTCTTTTTTTATTTTTAATTTCCATTAAGAATGTATGGCTTTGTAAAGACTTGAGTATAGACTGTACACCTCTTCCACATGTCACAACCCTAATTCAAGGGCTTAGAGTTATGATCGTGCGCCCACACATCACAACCCTTTGCCTCTCCACTTGGCCATTCATATTCTTTTATTCATATATATTTTTTAATTCAAATTTGAGAAAAGAAAAAAATAATCTTTTCAAAGAAAAGTTACCCAAGACATCAATTCAAGAGAGTGTCATGCAACCAGAATAACCCATAAACCTTCATTGCACAAACATTTAATAATCACTTTTCCAAATATGATTTTTCACCTTTAATCCAAAATTCCACATATATGCAATGATTTCATTGTAACATCCCCCCTAATCTATTAGCCTTAATAATTGCTATATTAGTTTATTAACACTTGTATGAGTTACTTGTTAATTCTAGTGATTTTTTGAGCTAATTTAGGTAACACAGGACATGGATAATAGCTTATATTAGTTTAGAACTTAGCATAAATTGCTTAGATGATAAAAATAAATATGAAAAATTTATTTTTAGGTTACAAATAAATAGAATGATTTGTGGTAAGTTTTGGAGAATTAACTGAATTAGTTTACCATTTTTAATAATACAGGATAAGTGTTTAAAGGCCAAATTAAATAGCAAAGTAGCTTGAAAAATCATGAGATTTTGTAGAGATGTCAAGTAAGGGATAAAGATTATTCTGGGAATGATTACAGGTTAAGGCAGATACCTATAAGTGTATTAGTTTAACTCCTTTAGTTTATTTTAACTTACTGAGTAGTAATAAAGCTTAAGAGCTATCAATGGTGTATATAGATAATTATTAAATGTTGAGTATAAGAACTGAATAAAGTCTTAGGATTATCCATAACACTTATGGAAATTAGAAAAACTCAACAATAGAAGATTAAAGTATCTTTAAGAGATAAATATTTTACACCCCCTAATGACAACATATTAAGTTTCAATTCATCCTTATCTCTCCATCCATTCTCCACTGCCTCTCACTCTCATACGTCTCTTTCTCACTTTTCTCTATCTAATTTCATTTTCTCACACATAAAATAGCAGAGAGAAAGAAATAAAGAATAGTAGAAAGAAAGGAAGAAGAAAGACAAGAAAGAGAAAACCATCAACAAGTAGCAAGAAGGAGGAACAAAGAATAGGAAAGAAATACCATCACCAAGGGAGTTAAGGTAATGGTTTTTGTACACTACCTTCCTCTCTTTCTTTTCTAACTCCTCTAACTTTGCATGAAAGTGTTAGTTGATAAATTTATTATGACCTTGTTATAATGTATTGGTTGTATATACATGTATGAGATTGATGAGCTTGAGGTTATATATATATATATATCCTTGAGAATTTGAGACTGATGATATATGGAATAGTATAGATTGATTCTTATTGTCATACTTCATGGGTGTTGGAAAGAATATATATCTATATGATGAGGTTTTGATGATATGTTAATGGAAGGAATGGAAATAAATGGAAGTTGGTATGATTTAAAACTAATTCTGGTATGAAATTGCACCAGATAATCGATTATCAGTATTAGATAATCGATTATCATTTTTCAGAATGTCATGATCGTGAGTAATAATCAATTATCAGTAGGTGGTAATCGATTATCATTTTCTAGAATGTCATATTATGAGAGATAATTGATTATCCAGTGGGTGGTAATCGATTCTCAGCTTCCAAAATGCTATGTTCATGAGTGATAATCAATTATGAACTTACAGAATGCAACTACTAAATAGTGATAATCAATTGTCAAGTTATAAAATAAGAAAATATGTGGGTGATAATCGACTATTAGTCCTCTGTTTTAAGTAAATAGAGTTCTATATTGTACAGTATGAAGAGATTTGATTGAGTTCACTAAATAAAGTGACTTATATTATAAATGTTCACTTGATAAACTAGAGAAATGATGGTAATGTGCACTAGATATATCTATGAGATGAGATAAATTGAGATATACACTATTTATGTTTATGAAGTGTACTAAAAGAAAATGATTTGCTCCTTTATAAAATTAAAGTTGAGATAGTATTGAGTAATGATTTATGAATTGCTCCTTTAAATTGTTAAAGTTGAGCTAATATTGAATTAACATATAATGTGGTCAAAATTTAAGAGATATTGGATATGATCCTTGTATCTAGGGGTGATCCTAGATCTTATAATGAATGATATATTATGAAAGTAATCTTCGTACCTGGAGGAGATCTTAGATTTGATATTGGACGTGATCCTCGTACCTGGGGGTGATCCTAGACCTAATATTGAGCAATATATTATGAAAGTAATCCTTGTACCTGGAGGAGATCTTAGACTTGATATTAGAAATGATCCTCGTACCTGGAGGAGATCTTAGACTTGAAATTGGAAATGATCTTCATACTTGGGGGTGATCCTAAATCTGATATTGAGAGATAGATTATGAGAATGATCCTTGTACTTGGAGGAGATCTTAAATCTAATAATGGATATAATCCTTGTACTTGGGGGTGATCTAAGACTTGGTCAAGCTTACGAATAGAATGAGAATGTAACATTCCCTTCCTACCTAGTGATATAAAAGAACATGGTCCTAGAATTATGCTTAAAAAGATGATAATAAATTATGTTTGAGCATATCCACACCATCATGGAGATAGTATCTATTTATATCAATGAAATTGACAAAGAATGTTTGCATCATGAAAAAATATAAATATTCTAATGTTAGTTAGTTATAAGTTACTCATATATATTCTTAGTAGAATCTATGATTTATTGATGATGTGTTGAAATTAGATATATTGGTTGACTATGTGTTATTGATTAATGATAATAACTGAATTTTTTGCCTCCGGAAGAGAAAGGAATTACTTTGGCATTTGCCACCTTTCTATAAGATATTTTAAGTATTGATTTAATTTCCCCGAAGCAATTAGAATTATTGTGATGACATATGTTTTATTTGATAAATTGAGAATTTTCTTGAATTCTCACCTTTTTATGTTTTCTTTCCATGATAATTCCAGCACATGACTCACCTACGGAATAAAGACGAGGATACTGAAGTAGTTTAGTTTTACCTATACTTATTGACTATTAATATGTACCCATAGTTATGCAGAGATTTGTATATAGATTATATATACAAATACCTATAAAGACGTAGTTTGTATCTCTTGAACACTAATGTTCTACATTATATGGACTATTGATATCAGTATAAATCATACTTTTCAGTTGTATATTCATACTTTAAGATAATATTATCCCTCACAATACTCAAATTAGCAATAAAATTAGTGTATTTAATTATCAAGAAAAGATAATAGATTAGGTGTGATGTGCCTAATTCTAAATACTTCTGTGTAATCCGAATATACTAAAAGTATTAATTTTGGGACATTACACTCATCATGTAAGCAAGAAAAAAATAATATAAAATTCCCAAAATAACAAAGCCATTCCATGCTTCATGCCATCATTGGATGTTCATCTTAAATTTTTGCCATGAGATTCAACGCCATGTGCAAACCTGGTTGCAACTATTTCACATTTAACTCATTCAAACCATTAACTGGCACAACTCAAAACACCTTGAAATCACCTTATGTTCAATCTACGGAACTAGAAAAGAAACAACTAATTAAATCACCAACATCTCCGAAAAAAAAAACAAACAAACAAACAAACAACATTTAACATATACATAATCCAAGTAATAAATCAAATCAATGAGCATAGGAAAAGGGGAGGTGATCAAAATTACATCACAAGCAAATCAGAATAGGAAAATACACCACAAAATAAGCCACCCCCAAATCTAAGGGGAACAATGTCCCCACTATACAAATATGCAAACCAAATAATGAAAAGATAATCAAAAGAGATAGGAAGGGAACAGAAAAGGCCCTAGTGCCTCAAAAGAAATCATCCTCATCAAGTACGTCTATATCACCACCATCATCACCCGAGCCATCATTCGCCATAGCTGCATCAACATCACCGTCACCTCCTATCAGGGCCTGTGGAGGAACTCCCACAATAGCCTGTGCGAAGGGAGCGAATGGTGGAAAATTATGCTTCATGTGGCCTTGGTGGAAGGCTAGCCAATGAAGACTCTGATAAATATAGGCAAGCATGGTCGTATACTAGTCCAGGGTAGTTTCCTGCTGTGTTGTGCCAAAATGGTAGACTACTGCGCTAACCGCTGATCAACAGAAGCTGCCCACGTAGCATCAAAGGCTGGTGCTGGTGTAGGCTGTGGGGCAGGAGCAGGTGCTGGTGCGAGGGCAGGACAAGGTGCAGGTGCTGGCTGGCGTCGATGTGCCCCCTCATTCATAATCTTCTGGATCATAGCCTCGTTCATTGGTTTCTTGAATGTCACTAGGTGCTCAGTAGGACTATCCCCCACCCCGGATGACGCATATAAAGCATAGATGAGAGCTGGGAAGGTGAGGGATTTGGTATTACCCTTGATGCAGAGACAAATCTCCTTATAGATGATCACACCCACATCAAACTCCTGGCAATAGTGGATAGCAAACATCAAATATGCTTGCTCAGGGTATATCTCGGATCAGTTGCCAGTGGGCATAATGAGGAGGTCACAAAATGGTTCCATGGTTGAACTTCCCGAAGGAGGTGCTCCTGCTTGAAGAACTTTGGTTGACCCCCCGATCCCTCAGTCCACTCCACGGATGATCCTGAATGCAAATCATCTCAATGATTTTCTGTATGGGAATACCACCAAGCTCTAACTTCATCTCTTGGAAAGGACAAGTCTCTGGTGGAGGTGGGAGACGCAAACAACGAAGAATGTGCGCAGCAGTAGTATAATGGACTTGTTTGCCCCGCACCACCGCCACCACCTCACTATCAGCTGCACATGCATTGGCACAGAGGTTTGCTTGCAACGTTTAAAGGCCATGAGATGGATGTAGGTACCTAAAAGTAAAGAACCAAAATCAGGCCTTTTAGAATCACATTCCAACAAAAGAAATGGAATCAACAATAGCCATAAAACTGCCCTGAACAATTCCCATTAAAGTGCACCTCATTAAAGCTCATTATGAGTCCACAACAAAGAGCAATATCTAGAAAAACACAAGAAGCGCTCTTCACACCCTAACATCCATTTCAAAACATGCAAACATGGGGGCACTACACACCACAACAAAGTCCAAATCATAATCAAAATGATATTATCCAACAAAAGAGTCCCACTCATAACTTCCAATGCAAAATCAAGATGACATTAATACCAATAAGGAAGCAAATCAATAAAAGAAAAATATGGGAGTGAAAACTTAAACTCAATCATGGACAAAATAAAATGCATCAAAATCCAACAGCACAAGAGAAATTATTGGCAGAATTGCAAAAGCACAGTCAACATTCAAAAGAAGGACAAGAAACCCAAGCAATAATTAGAAACCATTCCATAAGCCTCAAGCCATCACAAGAATCATGCATATCAAAAGCATAAGAGCACAAGCATAATAAGGAAGCTGATTAAGCACAAATGCACTCAAACACTAATAATAGTCTCGAATCACCATAACCTTAAGAAGTGTCCAATGATCAAACCCAAGCATAGACCTCAAGACAACACAAGCCTCAACATGACTCCCAACATTTTAAAAACACCAAACTATTATCTTCATGCCATATTTTCAAATGTAAAGGCATGTAAATCTCAAGCATGACTAATAACTAGGATACAAAAAAATTGCATACTTTGATAATGGCCAATTTCATACATTAATAAACTCTCATTTTTAGTTCCTTACACTCTTCATGTACTTAATTGATTAAGCTTGACCATGTTTTATAAGTTTGGGCTTTATTGATCTTTCCAGTATTATTAGGATTTTATACTATTTCTGTATTTTAGTCATATCTTAAGTTCTAGATATCTAAAATTCATATATATTGTCTTGTAGGAAAGATAAGAGAGAACTCTACAACTTTCATAAAAGCCCCAGAGCTGAATCGGATATCTAGCAGACCAAATTGGGCTTGGAAGTTAGAACTCAGGTTCTGTTACATAACCCGTATAACGTGCACTAATTGGATCATAATTTGAGATGTAGGTATGATATGTACCTTAAACTTGTGGCATTCGGAAGATAAGACAAAGATCTTCAATTCTTAAGAGACCACTTATCCAAAATATAACGGTTTGATGGTGTTTTCATCCTTTTATGTTGGCTAACAGGATCAGAGACCTGTTAAGATTGATTTGGGCATAACTCTCTCATCTTAAACCCAAATGAAGTGATTTCAGTGGCCAAGGAAAGCTAACAGACAAAGGATTAACTTTAACCTATGGGCGAATTAGGATTCTTAATTTTTAGGTCAATTATTTTTGTATAAATAGAGAACCTGAGATAGATAGCATCCATAAGTCGTAATACTTGATTCTTCTACCTATAGTTTTCTCATTTCTTTTGCAAATTGTATGTGACAGGCACAGAGAGCTAAATATCTGAGATCAATCAAAGGATCTTAAAGATATTCTGGTTTGATTTTGAGATTTTGTTCCTAATTTTGATTTTGAATTGAATTAATTATCTTCTTCTCTTAATTTGGATTTTGAATTACATGATTAGAGATTTCTGTTGTGTGATGTGATCTGATTGAAACCTTAATTCTAATTAAGATTTGTGATTAAATTGTGATTGATTAATTATGATTTAGTCACATGAATTGAAAATGGTTAGGTTGGCAGATTTGTTAATCTGGGTTAATTGAATTCTTATTAAATTAACATAGGTTGTATGATTCTAGCGATTGCAAGTTTATGAATCGTTTGTTAGTTAATTCTATATGATTACCAAGTGTTGAATTCTATGAGTTTGATGTAGAGATTTCGGCCAATTATAGATTAATCAATTAATTCAATCCAAATGCATGTTCAGTGATCGATGACAAGCCAACTAGGTTTCTGACGATTTCTTGGATTGATTGCTTTGCAATTTGATTCACTCTCTTACATTTAATTATTACGTTTACATTCTGCATACACAATCCCCCCTGTTTGATCTTAATTTGGTTTGATTGTAATCTTGATCCTCAAGAGACGACTCAGTTTGCTGTCTTATGCTACAAGTTATCAGTAGAACTAGAATTTTGTTATTTGGTTGAACTCGACACTCGAATCAAATTTGGCACTGTTATCGAGGATCATTAGGTGCTAATTAATCATATCAAGACTTTTACTAACCCTTCACCAACCTTTGTTTTGCTTGTTTTTGGTGGTTTTTACGATTGACATTTTTGGTAATTCTTGTTCGAAACTTGGTGTTCAGAATGGGCTAAAAATTGTTGGGTTGAAGTAAAACGTGATTTTAAGCTAGACTTAAGATAAAATGTTGAGGTTACTCAAATGTTGGCCAAATTTCATCGTTTAGACCACTTTTCAATTGTTTAGTATTTTTTAGTACAATTTTGAGTTTCATTTTTGTCTAATTTTCATATTGTAGTGGTCCCATAATTTTTAAAAATCTTTAGATATAGTTTCTACTGAGTTTTTGTGTGATTTTTACCATTGCTTTGTGTTTTTGTGTTTATGAGTCCCTATAGTGTTATTTGATGCATGACTAGGTCTTCTGATAGTTATATACTTAACATTGATCTTGAAATTGAAAGAACATTGCATGTATTGAATAGGACTTGCAGGATTAGTAAAAAAAATAACATTTGAGGTTAAGATTGACATTGAAATTGAAACTAAATGTGAGCATATAGATAACACTACATATATGACTGCTAACAATCAAGATAGGACCTTAAAGGAACTAGTTTCACTTGATATGAACTATCAACCATTGTGTATTCAATATCTTAATTTGGATACTGATTTTGAACTTAAATCTAGTTTAATCCACTCGATGCCTAACTTTCACGGCCTTGCAGGAGAGCACCCTCACAACTACTTAAAGGAGTTCCATGTAGTCTGTTCCACCATGAAACCACAAGGAATTGCAGAGGAACACATTAAGCTAAGAGCCTTTCCCTTTCATTAGATGGTGTAGCCAAGGACTAGTTGCATTACTTGCAACCAAGAGCTATCACTTCCTAGAATGACATGAAGAAACTATTTCTAGAAAAGTTTTTCCCTGCGTCAAAAGTTATTGCAATAAAAAATGATATATGTGGGATCAGACAGATGAGTGGTGAGACCTTGTATGAATACTGGGATAGATTCAAGAAATTATGCTTAAGCTGCCCACACCACCAAATTAGTGATTAATTGTTAATCCAGTACTTTTATGAAGGCTTGTTGCTAATGGACAAAAGCATGGTGGATGCTACGAGTAGAGGTGCCTTAGTTGACAAAACCCCAACTGCTGCCAAAGACTTGATTGCAAACATAGTTACTAACTCATAGCAATTTAGTACTAGAATGATAACTCCAACCAGAGGAGTCAATGAAGTCCAGCTTTCTAATGATGATCAATAAAGACTGGAACATAGACTTGATGACTGACCTCTTTGAAGAGACAATTGGCAATAGAGAGGCATCAACCATCTATGCAAGGACCTGCTCGTGTCTGCAGTATCTGTTCTGGTCCTTCACACCCCACAGATGCATACCCTACACTTCAGGATGATAATTCTGCATTCCAAGATCAATCTATTGCTACAACAGGTGTCTTTCCTGGTAAACCACAATTCCAGCAATAGCAACAAAGATTTGATCTATTCTCCAACACATACAATCCTGGCTGGAAAGATCATCCTAAACTGAGATATGAGAATGCAGCACCACAGCAGCAATACAAGCAGCCTTTCCAACAGGCAATGAGAGAACATCAATTTCAACAACAAGCTGGACCAAGCAGAACACTCTTCCAGCAACAACCACAAGGTCCTACAGCCACAAAATCTGAGCCTACTTTAGAGTATCTAATGAAGCAGATGGTCACCAATAACATACAATTTCAATAGAGGACAGAAGCTTCAATTCAAAACTTGGAAACTTAAATTGGATAATTAACTTCTACTCTAAGTCAATTGCAGAATCAAGGATCTAGCCAACTCCCTTCCCAAACAATTCTCAATCCAAAGGAGAATGTGAGTTCCATTATGCTGAGATCTAGAAAAATAGTGAAGGTGGATTCTCAACCAGCAGTGAACAAACAACTGCACAAGTCATCTGTAGTAGCCACACTTGATTCTAGTGCGCCAACCCAGAAATATAGTGATGATGATGAGAAAGCAGTCACTAGAGACACACAAAATCCTCAACCTGCCATAACTCTTCCTTTTCCACAAAGAGCCATACAGTCCAGAAAAATAGAAGAGGCTAAGAAAGACAAAGAGCTGCTTGAGACTTTTAGAAAAATAGAAGTAAACATCCCACTACTGGATGCAATCAAGCAGATACCGAAGTATTCCAAGTTCTTGAAGGAACTGTGTACACACAAAAGGAGGTTGAAGGGTAATGAGAGAATCAGCATGGGGCAGAATATTTCAGCCCTTATCCAGCCCATGCCACAAAAGTGCAAGGATCCAGTGACTTTTACAATTCCTTGCATAATAGAAAATTATAGATTTGAGAATGCCATGCTAGACTTAGGTGCTTTCATTAATGTAATGCCTATGTCTATTTTTTATTCCTTTGAACTTGGTGCTTTGCGGGCTATAGGTGTGGTGATCTAACTAGCTAATAGGAATAATGCTTACCCAGCTGGTTTGGTGGAGGATGTGTTAGTCCAGGTGAACGAGCTAATATTCCCAATTGACTTCTACATTTTGGAGATGGAGGGAGATTCATCATCCAACAAGACTCCACTTATTCTAAGGAGACCTTTCCTCAAAATAGCATGGACAAAGATTGATATGCATTTAGGAGTTCTATCCATGGAGTTTGGAGATTCCATTATGAGGTTTAATATTCTTGATGCTATAAAACATTTCATGGAAGAACATTATATCTTTCATATTGATTTAATTGGTGATTTGGTTGATAATTCATATGCTGACTTGTTTGAGAAGTTTCTTGAGATTGCTGATTTTGGTGACTCTGTGTGGTTATTTGTGATGGTGATAAGTTGTATTCTGTGTGTTTTGAAATTTTTATGTTTTTTGGGATATGATTAATTTGTTCCTGTGTTAGCAAATTATACAACAGGTGATATATATGTAAAGTTTTAGGCAGTATAAGCAGAGCAGCAGCAAACAATTAGATTATTATCTTATGTAGTGTAACCACTGAAATTGGAGCTGAAGCCATTACCCGAGCACCTGAAGTATGCATACTTGGCAGATAATGAGCAGTTTCTAGTGATTGTAGCCAGAAACCTTCCTGCTGAACAGGAGGCGAGATTGCTACAGGTTTTGAGAGAGAATAAGAAGGTCATCGGATGGACACTGGTGGATATTCCTAGCATTAGCCCTTCCATATGCATGCGCATAATTTTACTTGAGGATGGAGCTAAACTAGTGAGACAACCTCAGAGGAAACTAAATCCTCTAATTTTGGATGTGGTGAAGAAAGAGGTGACCAAGCTACTACAAGTTGGCATTATCTATCCCATCTTTGACAGTCTGTGGGTGAGCCCGGTGCAGGTTGTCCCTAAGAAATCTGGAGTGACTCTTATAGCCAATCAGAAGAATGAGCTAATTCCTACCAAAGTACAAAATAGCTGAAGAGTCTGCGTTGATTAAGGCTTAATTAGGCCACTCGGAAGGACCATTGCCCTATTCTATTCATTGACCAGATGTTGGAGCAGTTGGCTGGTAAGTCACACTAATGCTTCTTGGACAGTTACACTAGATACTTCTAGATCCACATTGCACTTAAAGATCAATAGAAGACCACCTGTCCCTTTGGCACATTCTTTTACAGATGAATGCCCTTTGGCCTCTACAGTGCCCGTGGCACCTTCTAGCAGTGTATGGTTAGCATCTTTTCAAAATTTTTAAAAGAGTGCATGAAGGTATTCATGGATGATTTTACTATTTATGACTTTTCTTTTGATTCTTGTTTGGATAGTCTGGCTAAGGCACTGCATAGATGCATTGAAACTAACCTTAATTAAAATTTTAAAAAATGTCATTTCATGGTAGCATAAGGTATAGTTTTAGGTCATGTAGTCTCCAATAAAGGCATTAAAGTAGATCTTGCTAAAATATATGTCATTACCTGTTTATTTTATCCCACATATATACAGGAGGTGCATTTTTTTTTAGGACATGTAGGTTTTTATAGGTTTTTCATCTGGGATTTTAGCAAGATCACCCTTCTACTACCTAATTTGTTGTAAAAGGATGTGGAGTTCATTTTTGACCAGAAATACCAGGAAGCCTTTGATTATTTGAAGAAGACGTTGATTAACACTCCCATTTGAGCTTACGTGTGATGCCTCCAATTATGAGTGGGAGCTGTCCTGGCATAGATAGTAGGGAAGGATCCTCATGTGATCTACTATGCCTCCAGAACTTTGAATGCTAATCAAGCCAACTACACAACTACGAAAAAAGAACTCTTAGTCATTGTATTTGCTTTAGATAAATTTAGATCATATCTGCTTGGTTTTAAAGTAGTTGTGTTTTCTGATCATGCAGCATTGAAGTTTCTTCTGAAGAAACCCAAAGTGAAACCACAATTAATTAGGTGGATACTGCTACTCCAAGAGTTTGATATTGAAATTTGGGATAAGAGTGGAGCAGAAAACCTTGTCGCTGATCATTTGAGCAGAATTGAGAGAGCTTCAGAGCCTTTGGCCATCCATGAGTCATTTCCAGATGAACAGCTTTTACAACTGCAAAGTAAAACTACCTCTCCTTGGTTTGTTGACTTAGTTAATTACTTCGTTGCTAGTGCACTACTTGCATATTTCACTAGGGCTCAGATTGATAAGTTAAAGAGTGAATCTAAGTATTATATGCGGGATGATCCTTATCTGTGGAGATTTTATAGTAACCAAGTTATTAGAAGATGCATACTTGATCATGAGTTTGATTCTGTTCTTTGCTTTTGTCATGCATTTGTATGTGGTAGACATTTTGGACCTAAATGTACAGTTAGGAAAGTCTTGGACTCTGGTTTATATTGTCCTACCTTATTACATGATCGCAACTTTATAGAAGAAATTGTGTCTTTTAAATAGCTAGTTCATTTTTATTTGCAAGAAATAAAGTCAGGTAAACCTAGAAAAATGCATACATTTCGTAAGTCTTGAGAACAGTTCCAGAGAATAAAGAACATTTTTCGCAGGAATGAGATGCCCCAGAAACCTTTGCTATTTTGTGAGATTTTTAATGTATAGGGTATTGATTTTATAAGACCATTTCCTGTTTCTTTTGGTTTTGTTTACATTTTGCTGGCTGTTGATTATGTATCTAATAGGTGGAGGCAAAAGCCACTCAAACTGATGATTCCAAAGTTATTGTGGATTTTGTTAGATCACATATTTTCTACAGGTTTGGAGTCCCAAGGGCCATCATCAGTGATCAAGGTTCGTATTTCTGTAATCAGAGCATGGAGGCTTTGCTGAAGAAGTATGGAGTCATGCACAAAGTTTCTACACCTTACCACCCCCAGACTAATAGGTAAGTCAAGGTTTCCAACAGAAAGATAAAGCAGACACTTCAGAAGACAGTCCAACTTAACAGAAAGGACTGGAGCAAGTGACTTGAGGATGTTTTATGGGCTTACCAGAATGCTTATAAGACATCGATTAGGATGTCCCTAATTTGAGTTTCAAACTCAACCAAATAACCAAATTCCAGTTCTACCAATAACTTGTAGCACAAGGCAGCGAATCGAGTCGTTTCTTGAGGATCAAGATACCAATCAAACTAAATTAAGATCAAACAGGGGGAGATTGTGTATGCAGAATGTAAACGTAATAATTAAATGTAAGAAAGAAAATCATATTGCAAAGCAACCAATCCAAGAAACCGTCAAAAACCTAGTTGGCATGTTATTGATCACTAAATATGCATCTGGATTAAATTAATTGGTTAATCTATGATTGACTGAAATCTCTGCATTAAACACATAGAATTTAATACTAGATAATTACCTAGAATTTAACTAACAAAACGATTCATAAACCTGTGATCATGAGAATCATGCAACCAATGTTAATTTAATAACCAGAATTCAATTAACCCAGATTAATAAATCTATCAACCTAACCGTCTTCAATTCACGTTACTAAACCACAATTATTCAATTATAATTTAATCACAAATCTTAATTAGGATTAAGGATTCAATCAGATCACATCACACAACAAAAATCTCTAATCATGTAATTCAAAATTCAAATCAAGAGAAGAAGAAAATAATTAATTCAATTCAAAATCGAAATTAGGAACAAAATCTCAAAGCCAAACCAGAATTTCCTCAAGATCCTTGGATTTATCTCAGATATTTAGTTCTCCATGGTTGCCACACATAGTTTGCAGAAGAAAATAGAAAATTCTAGGTAGAATAATCAAATATTTGGCTTACAGCTACTATCTATCTCGGGTTCCCTATTTTATAAAAAATAACTAACCTAAAAATTAAGAATCCTAATTTTCTCCTAAGTTAAAGTTAATCCTCTACCTCTTAGCTTTCCTTGGCCACCGAAATCACTTCGATTGGGCTTAAGATGAGAGAGTTATGCCCAAATCAGTCTTAACAGGTCTCTAATCTCGTCAGCAGATTTAAAAGGATGAAAACACCATCAAAACATCATATTTTGATAAGTGATCTTCACAAGAATTGAAGATCTATGTCTTAGCTTTTGATTGCCCTTAATTTTAGGTCCATATCACACATACAGCCTGAATTACAGACTAATTAGTGCACGCTGCTCAGGTTACGCGATAGAACCTAAGTTCTAAATTTCAAGCCCAATTCAGTCCACTAGATATCCAATTCAACTTTGGGGCTTTTCATGAAAGTTGTATAGCTCTCTCTCATCTTTCCTACAAGGTAAGATACATAATTTTTAGATATCTAAAACTCAAGATATGGCTGAAATACAAAAATAGTGTAAAATCGTAATAATGCTGGAAAAATTAATTAAGCCTAATTTGAGCCCAAATTTACAAAACACAGCCAAGCTCAATCAATAAAGTACATGGAGAGTGTAAAGGACTAAAAATAAAGGTTTATTAATGTATAAAATCTATCATTATCAAATTTCTCCATACTTAACTTTTGCACGTCTCGGGTAAACTAAAGATTCAAACTAAGGGACAAGAAACACAAAAACTCAAAAACCAAATCTCAAAGAGATTATTTCCAATGATATTCAAGAATGCAAAAGTTTGGAAGCAAGAAGAGCAACCAAAGATTTAAGGGATCAAAATATTCATGAGGTAACATTTCTTCACATCTTAAACTAACAAACAATGTTGCTTCAATTTGAAAAGCATGAATCAAGAATGATAGAAAAGCATGCACACACTCAAGTGTTTGAAAGGTAAGTATTTCACTCAATTTAACCCATGAAAATTGCACTATCATAAGCTTGCTTATCTTCTACTTCTCCACTACTCAAACATATGTACACACAAATCAAAAGGACTTTATGCAAAGTTGTAATGGGGTCAAGGTAAGGGAAGGAAATAATATGGATATGATAAGCTAAATATCCAAGATAATAAAAGAGCATTTGGGAGGAACTGAAATGACAAGCATGAAATTTTACTCCCAATTCCATATAATGCACATTCTCTTTACATATTCCTTTTCTTTTTTTTTATTTATTTTTTTATCTCTTTTCTTTCCCAACCTTCTTGCATTTATTCTTTTTCTTTTATTTTTCAATTAGCTCTTTTTCTTTCTTTTTCTTCCACTAAACACTTTACATATTGCACATCAAATTACATAACCCCCACACTAGTACTATAAATTGCCAACAAGCAAAAGAGCTCATCCAATGAAAATGAATCAATGTTTTCTCATTCCCTAAGGTGAGATTAAAACATAGTTTTTCACATAAGGCATATAATGAGCTAAGACAAAGGATAGGTAAATAGGCTCAAGGGAGTTAATCAAAGGGAAATTATGCAAGGTCGGCTATTTGGCCAAAGTAGCTAATTCAAGAAAGAATGTCTCAATCATGTTTATGTATGCTAGTGAAAATGTAGCCTCAAAAAGAATCAAAGCAAGTTCTAGAGTGATTAATTGGCATGAGTGAATATCACACAAGAAAGAAGAGAATGGCATAAATGCTAAATCTATCCATCAATAGGCTCAAAATCTCATAAGGTATGCATCTATTAAACTCAATCCACTAATCAAATATCCAAAATCGAGCATGTCAAATATAAGAAGATAATTTATTCAATCATGCTATGAACCTAGCATTTCAATTGCTTCAAACTCACAAATTTCACAAATCCTAAAACATCATTGGAAGGCAATTAAAAACACACATTTTTTAAAAGAAAAACGAAAATTAAAAAAGGAATAGTTAAAAAAATAGTTTAAAAACAAAAATAGGAACAGAAATGGAATTAAAAATATAAAACAAATTAAAATCATAAAAATAGAAACAACAATAGAAATATAACATAAACAGAAACAACAAAAAATAGCAAAAATAGAAAATTAAAAATAAAAATAGCAAAAATAGAAAATTAAGAACAAAAATAGAAAAATAAAATCAAAACAAGAACTATAAAATAGAAACATAAAATTAAGACAGAAAATTAAAATAGAAACAAAATTAAACATAGAAAATAGAAAACAGAAATAAAATAGAAAATAGAATGCAAATTCTTCCCCACACTTAAATTCTATATTGTCCTTAATGTAAAGCTCAAAAGAAAATGACATTCCAAATTATCATCAATTAATCTAGGATAAGTAAAATAAGAAAGAGAGAGAGAGAGAGAGAGAGAGAGAAGAAACATCCTTATCAAGGTGAAGATTCATTAAGGTACAGCTGAAAAGAAACTCTCATCGGGGTCCCATTACTTTAAGCGTGATGACCATGTTATGGTTGAAGCACAAGGGCTTCAATCGACATCCCAAATACAATCTTTAATTCCCATAATGTGAAACAGCAAGGAGAACAACTTGAAATATATTCTAACATTCTTCAATAATTTAATAGTAGTGCCAAAAATTCTCCAAAATGTCAAGCTGCCATTAAATCCACATGTGGCTATTATGTATGAGTTAGGACCATTACAAACATTATCTATAAAGCCAAACTCCTATTGTCTATAGCTTGGAGTCGATCCAATGGCTTTCTTATGCTCTCTCAAAATTTGTAGCAATCTCTCCTCTTGTTCAGCAAGGTGGTTTTTGCCCATGATCACAGGAAGCTACTCATCATCTGCCAAGTATGCATAGTTTAGGTGCTCAAGTAAAGGCTTAAGCTCTAATTTTGGTGGTTGCACTATAGAGGGTAATAATCTAATGGGTTACTGTTACTCTGCTTTTGTTGCCTAAACCTCTGCATATATATCACTTGTTGTACAATATACTAACAAAGGAACAGATTCATCATATCCCAAAAATGTAAAAATTTCAGAACACATAGAACACAACTTATCATCATCACAACTGGTACACATATCACCGTATATAAAGTCACTAAAATCAGCAATCTCAAGAAACTCCTCACACAAGTAGGCATACAAATTATTAACCAAATCATCAATTAAATTAATACGAAAGACAAAATGTTCTTCCATGGGATGTTTCATAGCATCAAGAATATTAAACCTCACAATGGAATCTCCAAACTCTATGGATAAAACTCTTACAAGCACATCAATCTTTGTTTGTTTTGTTTTGAGGAAAGGTCTCCCTAGAATAAAGGGAGTCTTGTTAGATGATGAATCTCCCTCCATCTCCAAAATGTAGAAGTCAACTGGGAATATTAGCTCGTTCACCCAGACCAGCACATCCTCCACCAAACCAGCTGGGTAAGCATTACTCCTATTAGCTAGCTACATCACCACACCTATAGCCTGCAAAGGACCAAGTTCAAGGGAATTAAAAATAGATATAGGCATTACATTAATGGAAGCACCTAAGTCTAGCATGATATTCTCAAATCTACAATTTCCTATTATGCAAGGAATTGTAAAAGTCCCTGGGTTCTTGTATTTCTGTGGCATAGGCTGGATAAGGGCTAGAACATTTTACCCTATGCTGATTCTCTCATTGCCCTTCAGCCTCCTTTTGTGTGTACATAGTTCCTTCAAGAACTTGGTATACTTCGGTATCTTTCTGTAGTGGAATGTTTACTTCCACTTTTCTAAAAGTCTCAATTAGATCTTTGTCTTTCTCAACCTCTTCTATTTTTTTGGATTGTGTGGCTCTTAGTGGAAAAAAAAGAGCTATGGCAGGTTAAGGCTTCTATTTGGCTCCAATGGTTACTTTCTCATAATCATTACCGGATTTCTAGGCTGGTGCACCAGAGTCAGGTATGGTTATTATTGATGGCTTGTGTAATTGTTTGTTCACTACTGGTTGGGAATCTACCTCCATGGTTTTTCTAGACCTTAGCATAATGGAACTCACATTCCCCTTTGAATTGGGACTTATTTGGGAAGGGAGTTGGACAAATCCTTGATTCTGCAATTGACTCAGAGTAGAAGCTAACTGTCCAATTTAACTTTCCAAGTTTTGAATTGAAGCGTTTTTCCTCTATTGAAATTGTATATTGTTGGTGGCCATCTGCTTCATTAGATCCTCCAAAGTAGGCCCAGATTTTGTAGTTACAGGATCTTGTAGTTGTTGCTGGAAGGGTGGTCTACTTGGTCTAGCTTGTTGTTGAAATTGTTGTTGTCCCATTACCTGTTGGAAGGGCTGCTTGTACTGTTGTTGTGGTGCAGCATTCCCATATCTAAAGTTAGGATGATCTCTCCATCTAGGATCGTAAGTGTTGGAGAGTGGATCATATCTTTATTGTTATTGCTGGAATTATGGTTTACTAGGAAAGACAACTGCTGCAGCAATAGATTTGTCTTGGAATGCAGAACTGTCATCTTGAAGTGTAGGGCATGCATTTGTGGGGAGTGAAGGATAAGAACAGATACTGCACACTCGAACAGGTCCTTGTGCAGATGGTTGATGTCTCTCTACTGCCAATTAACTCTTCAAAGAGGTCAGCTCATCAAGTTTATGTTCTAGTCTTTATTGATCAGTATTAGAAAGCTGAACTTCATTGACTCCTCTGGTTGGAGTTCTCACTCTGGTAGCAAATTGTTATGAGTTGTAGCCATGTTTGCAATCAAGTCTCTTGCAATAGTTAGGGTTTTGTCAACTAAGGCACCTTCACTCGTAGCATCCACCATGCTTTTGTCCATTGGCAACAAGCCTTCATAAAAGTACAAGATCAACAACTGATCACTAACCTGGTGTTGTAGGCAGCTTGCGCATAATTTCTTGAATCTCTCCCAATATTCATACAAGATCTCACCACTCATCTGTCTGATCCCACATATATCATTTCTAGTTGTAGCAACTTTTGAGGCAGGGAAAAACTTCTCTAGAAATAATTTCTTCATATCATTCCAGGAAATGATAGCTCTTGGTTGCAAATAATACAATTAATCATTGGCTACACCATCTAATGAAAAGAGAAAGACTTTCAGCTTGATGTGTTCCTCTACAATTCCTTGTGGTTTCATGATGGAACAGACCACATGGAACTCCTCTAAGTGCTTGTAAGGTCCTATCCTGTAAAACTGTCAAACTTAGGCAACAAGTGAATTAAAACCATATTTAAGTTCAAAATCAGCATCCAAATCAGGATATTGAATGCACAATGATTGATAGTTCATATTAAGTGCAGCTAGTTCCTTTAAGGTCCTATTCTGATTATTAGCAACCATAGGTGTAGTGTTAACTATATGCTCACATTTAGTTTTAATTTTAATGTCAGTCTCAACCTCAGATGTTATTTTTTCACTAATCCTACGAGTCTTATTCAATACATGCAAGGTTTTTCAATTTCAGGATCAATGTCAAGTATATGACTATCAGAAGACCTAGTCATGCATCAAATAGCACTATAAGGACTCATAAGCACAAAAACACAAAGCAATGGTAAAAATCACACAAAAATTCAATAAAAACTATATCTAAAGATTTTTAAAAATTATAGGACTACCATAACATGAAAACTACACAAAAATGAAACTAAAAAATATAATAAAAAATCTTTAAAATTGAAAAAGTGATCTAAACGATGGAATTTGGCCAAAATTTGGGTGACCTGAAAATTATATCTTGAGCCTAGCTTAAAATCACATTTTACTTCAACCCACCAATTTTCATCCTATTCTGAACACTAAGTTTTTAACAAGAATTACCAAAAATGTCATTTGTAAAAACCACCTTAAACAAGCAAAAAAAATGCAAAACAAAGATTAGTGAAGGGTTAATAAAAATCTTGATATGATTAATTTACACCCAATGATTCCGGACAATAATTCCAAATTTGATTCGAGTGCCGAGCTCAACCAAATAACAAAATTTCAGTTCTACCGATAACTTGTAGCACAAGTCAGCAAACCAAGCCATCTTTTCAGGATCAAGATACCAATCAAACCAAATTAAGATCAAACAGGGGGGATTGTGTATGCAGAATGTAAACGTAATAATTAAATGTAAGAAAGAAAATCAAATTACAAAGTAACCAATCCAAGAAACCGTCAGAAACCTAGTTGGCTTGTCATCGATTACTAAACATGAGTCTAGATTGAATTAATTAGTTAATCTATGATTGACCAAAATCTTTGCATCAAACACATAGAATTCAACACTAGATAATCACTTAGAATTTAACTAACAAATGATTTATAAACCTGTGATCGCTAAAATCATGCAACCTATGTTAGTTTAACAACCAGAATTCAATTAACCCAAATTAACAAATCTATCAACCTAGCCATCTTCAATTTATGTGACTAAATCATAATTAATCAATCACAATTTAATCAATAATATTAATTAGGATTACGGATTCAATCAGATCTCATCACACAATAGAAATCTCTAATCATTTAATTCAAAATCAAAATCAAGAGAAGAAGAAGATAATTAATTCAATTCAAAATCAAAATTAGGATCAAAATCTCAAAGCCAAACCAAAATTTTCTAAAAATCCTTGGATTGATCTCAGATATTTAGCTCTCCATGACTGCCACACACAGTTTGGAAAAGAAAAGAGAAAAGTCTAGGAAGAAGAATCAAGTGTTACGGCTTACTACTACTATCTATCCCAAGTTCCCTATTTATAGAAAAATAACTGACCTAAAAATTAAGATTCCTAATTTGTCCCTGTGTTAAAGTTAATCCTCTGCCTCTTAGCTTTCCTTGGCCACCAAAATTACTTCAATTGGGCTTAAGATGAAAAAGTTATGCCCAAATCACTCTTAATAGGTCGCTGACCTCGTCAACTGATGTAACCTTCAAAACATCACGGTTTGGATAAGTGGTCTTCATAAGAATTGAATATCTATGTCTTATATTTTGAATGTCATTAGTTTCAGGTCCATATCACGCCTATAGCCCGAATTACTGACCAATTAGTGCACATTGCTTGGGTTATATGATAGAACTCGAGTTCTAACTTCCAAGCCCAATTCAGTCTATTAGATATCCGATTCAGCTCTAGGGCTCTTCATAAAAGTTATAGAGCTTTCTCTTATCTTTTCTACAAGGGAAGATACATAATTTTTAGATATTTATAACTCATGATATGGCCGAAATATAGAAACAATGTAAAATCTTAATAATGCTGTAAAAATCTATTAAGCCCAATTTGAGCCCAAACTTACAAAATATGGCCAAGTGCAATCAATAGAGTACATGGAGAGTGTGAAAGACTAAAAATGAGGGTTTATTAATGTATAAAATTTGTGATTAGTAGTCCCCCTTATCAGATTATCTTTCTCAAGGCATGCCACATGCCGGTGGAAATTGAGCATCGCACATTTTGGGCAGTGAAGAGGTGCAATCTTGACCTTGACCAAGCAAGCATGGAGAGGAAGCTATAGTTGCAAGAATTAGAGGAGATCTGCTTGGAGGTATATGATAGTTTCAAACTTTATAAAGAGAAGACCAAAGCCTTCCATGATAAAATGATTATTAGAAAAAACATTTAAGATTAGTCAAAAAGTGTTTTTATATAATTCTCGTCTTAAATTGATGCCCCAAAAATTGAGATCTAGGGGGGAAGGTCATTTTTGTTATTACTAATGTTTTTTCTTATGGTGTAGTTGAGCTTCAAGATATGACTACAAAGAGGAGCTTCAAGGTTAATAGGCATAGACTCAAGTACTTTTATGATGGTTTCCAAGAGCATAGCATGGAGGAGATGGCCTTGCTTGATGCTACTTATCCAACATGAAAGAGGGAGCTTCCTTTCCTTACTTGTTTATTTTCTATTTCAGTGTTTCTATTTTTGTTTTTATTTTCTATTTTAATTTTTGTCTCTTTTTCTATTTTTTTCTATTTTTCAATTCTATTTTTGTTTTGTTTTTAAATTTTGTTTTGATGTTCTTGAAAAAAAAATTATGTGCTTCTTGTTTTTAGTTTCTAATTGCTTTCCAATGGCTTTTGAGATGTGTGAAAGTTGTGAGTTTAGACAAATTGAGGACTAGAGGTTCATGACATAAGTGAATGAATTGTCTTCTATCTTGAATTTGACATGCTCAGTTTTGGATGTTTGATTGATGGATTGAGTTTGATAGATGTATACCTTGTGAGATTTTGAGCCTATTAATGAATGGATTTAGCATTTATGTCATTCTCTTCTTTCTTGTGTGATTTTCACTCATGGCAATTGATCACTCTAGAACTTGCTTTGATTCTTTTTTAGGCTACACTTTCACTTGCATACATGAACATGATTGAGGCATTCTTTTCTTGCATTAGCTATTTTAGCCAAATAGCCAACCTTATATATTTCTCCTTGATTAACCTCCTTGAGCTTATTTTCTTATTCTTTGTTGTTCTTAACTCATTACACACCCTTAGTGAAAACTATGTTGTCCTTTTACCTTAGGGAATAGGATAACATTGACATTATCCTTGGGTGACCTCATGAACAAGTGTGGGAGAATCTTAAATTGTTATTGTTGTTTGGTCTTGCTTGAGGACAAGCAAGGTTTAAGTGTGGGGGTGTGAAAATGTTATGCTAAATTGTTATGCAAAAAAAAAAAAAAGACCAATTGAAAAAAAAAAGAATAAATGCAAGAAGGTTGTGAAAGAAAAGAGATAAAAAAAAAGAATATGTAAAGAGAATGTGCATTATAAGGAATTGGGGGTAAAATTTCATGCTTGCCATTTGAGTTTCTCCCCAATGCTCTTTTATTCACTTTGGTATTTAGCTTATCATATCCATATTATTTCCTCCCCTTACCTTGACCCAATTACAACCTTGAATAAAGCCCTCTTTATTTGTGTATGCATGTGTATAGAAAAGTGGAGAAGTAGAAGATAAGCAAGCTTATGGTAGTGTAAATTTTTATGAGTTGAGTTAAGTGAAACACTTACCTTTTAGACATTTCTAACACTAAACACTTGAGGGATTGAGAGTATATCTTGTGATGATCTATCATTCTTGATTCATGCTTTTCAAATTGAAGCTACCTTGCTTGTTAGTTTGAGACGTGAAGAAATGTTACCTCATGAATGTTTTGATCCCTTGAATCTTTGGTTGCTCTTCTTGCTTACAAACTTTTGTATTCTTGAATATCACTGGAAAGTGAATCTCTTTGAGTTTTTATTTTTGAGTTTTTGTATTCCTTGTCCCTTAGTTTGAATCTTTAGTTTGTCCAGGATGTGTAAAAGCTAAGTGTGGAGGAATTTGACAATCACATATTTTATACATTAATAAACTCCCATTTTTAGTCCTTTACACTCTCCATTTACTTAATTGATTGAGCTTGATCATGTTTTGTAAGTTTGGGCTCAAATTGGGCTTTATTGATCTTTCTAGCATTATTAGGATTTTATATTGTTTCTTATTTTGGCCATATCTTAAGTTATATATATCTAAAAATTATGTATCTTGCTTTGTAGGAAATATAAGAGAGAGCACTACAACTTTCATAAAGAGTCCCAGAGCTGAATCGGATATCTAGTGGACCGAATTGGGCTTAGAAGTCAGAACTAGGGTTTTCATCGCAAAACCCGAGTAGCATGCACTAATTGGTCCATAATTCGAGTTGTAGGTGTGATATGGATTTGAAACTAGTGACATTCAAAAACTAAGACATAGATATTTAATTCTTATGAAGATCACTTATCCAAATTATGAATTTTTGATAGTCTTTTCATCCTTTTACATCGGCTGACAGGATTAGAGACCTGTTAAGAGTGATTAGGGCATAACTCTTTCATCTTAAGCCCAATTGAAGTTATTTTGGTGGCAAAAGAAAGTTAAGAGGCAGAGAATTAACTTTAATTTAGGAGAAAATTAGGATTCTTAATTTTTAGTTTAGTTATTTTTGTATAAATAGGAAACCCAAGATAAATAATAGTCGTAAGCTGTAATACTTGATTCTTCTACCTAGACTTTTCTCCTTTCTTTTGCAAAATGTGTATGGCAGCCATGGAGGGCTAAATATCCGAGATCAATCCAAGGATCTTGAGAAAATTTTGGTTTGACTTTGAGATTTTGTTCTTAATTTTGATTTTGGATTGAATTAATTATCTTCTTCTTCTCTTGATTTGGATTTCGAATTACATGGTTAGAGATTTTTGTGTGTGATGTGATCTGATTGAATCCTTAATTCTAATTAAGATTTGTGATTAAATTATAATTTATTAATTATGGTTTAGTCACATGAATTGAAGATGGTTAGGTTAGTAGATTTGTTAATATGAGTTAATTGAACTCTGGTTGTTAAACTAACATAGGTTGCATAATTCTAGCGATCACAGGTTTATGAATCGTTTGTTAGTTAAATTCTAGGTAATTATCTAGTGTTGAATTCTATGTGTTTGATGCAAAGATTTTGGTTAATCATAGATTAACCAATTAATTCAATATAGACATATGTTTAGTAATCGATGACAAGCCAATTAGGTTTCTAACAGTTTCTTGGATTGGTTGCTTTGCAATTTGATTTTCTTTCTTACATTTAGTTATTACGTTTACATTCTGCATACATAATTCCCCCTGTTTGATCTTGATTTGGTTTGATTAGTATCTTAATTCTTAAGAGACAACTCGGTTCGTTGCCTTGTGTTACAAATAATCGATAGAACTGAAATTTTGTTATTTGGTTGAGGTTTGCACTTGAATTAATACTAATCTATCAAAAACAACAACAATACTACCCCCAAATCATCAAAATTGCCTAGTTTAGCAAGTAAAAGAGAAAAAATTAGTAAAATAAAGCAAAATAATGTAAAATCACTAAGATTAGCAAAATTAGAGGGATAAAAAACTAAATTAATAAGGCAAGGTATAATGAACCTAAAATAAAATAAAATAAAATAAAAAGCAAAAAAAAAAAAAAAAAGAGAAGGGATTGAAAATGAAAATAATTAACGATGGAGAATAAGGGATGAAGAAGTGGTGCAACATTACTAGAACAAGGTGGTGGGTGGTGAAGGAAAGGGGTGGGTTGAATGGATGTGGGTTTTGGGAGTAGAAAGAGACAAAGGAGGAGGGTTAGGGCATGGTGGGTGGTGCAACGCATGATTGGTGCGCTGGGTGCGAGGTGGTGTTGTGGCTGGTGGCATGGTTGCTAGAGGAGCAGGTTGCGTGATTGCCGCATGGTGGTGGAAGAGTGGGTGGTAGAGGGCAAAGTGGGATAAAAGGATAAAGGAGAGAATAAATACATTAAGGGAGAGTGAGAAAATAAAAGAAAAGGTTGGGAAAAGAAAGTTAAAACCAAGTCTAGAAAAAAACAATTTCAATTTTCAATTTTGGGGTGGGGGGAACCCACACCTAGGCGTGATGATGCCACGCCTAGGTGGCATGGTGGTCTCTGGTCTGTCAGTGTGACTAGAACCAAAAGGATCACACCTAACCGTGACCTTAGCATCCCTAGGCATGCTATTAAAAGGAAAATAGGATTTTTGATCCACGCCTAGGTGTGGACATGTCACGCCTAGGCATGACTTACTAATCTACAGAATTCTATAGCAGTGATTTTCCTGATGCAATTAATTTACTCCTCCCAGCTTTCAAAGTTGCAAAAATACCCCAAAATTGAAATTAATGTTTATGCACAGTAGAATTATTTAAAAACTTAAAAGAACAAACTCACACCACTATAACCACAAATCTAAACTACCAAAATGCAATACATAAAAACCAAAAAAAAAAAATACCCAAAATAGAGAAAGACAAAGTTAAGAACTTGGGATGCCTCCTAAGAAATGCCTTATTTATAATCCTAGCTAGACTTTGTCAGATCTCAAGGTGGGGGGGCAAGGGTGAAAGAGGTTTTAAGTCTCTCCACCTCTCCCCTTAGTGTAATGCTTTAATCTATGGTCATTGACTTTAAAGGTTGAATTTTCATCTAAATTCACAAGCTCCACGACACCATGGGGGAACACTTGTACAACCAAAAACGGACCTGACTACCTAGATTTTAGCTTCCTAGGAAATAGTTTGAGCCTAGAGTAATAAAGTAGAACATTTTGACCTGGTTCAAAGCTTTTGAGCACAATGTGTGATGACATGCCTCTTTCCAGTTTTTACTTTATACAACTTGGTATTCTCATAGGCGTGAAGCCTAAACTCATCAAATTCATTGAGTTGGAAAAGGTGGTTCTCACCAGCTGCTTACAAGTCAAAATTTAGCTTCTTAATTGCCTAATAAGCATGATGCTCTAGTCCAACTAAAAGATGACAAGCCTTCCCAAAGACTAGCTTGTAGGGGGACATCCTAATGGGAGTTTTATAGGCAGTCTGGTTAGCCCATAATGCATCCTTTCAGACCAGTCTTTCCTACTTGGACACACCGTTTTCTCAAGAATTTTCTTTAGCTCCCTATTGGAAATTTTTGCTTAACCATTTGTTTAAGGGTGGTAAGTGGTGGCAACCCTGTGTGTAACCTCATACTTGGCCAACAAAGCTTCAAAGTACTTATTGCAAAAATGGGATCCCTTATCACTAATAATGACTCATGGAGTGCCAAAATGGGTGAAAATACTCTTCTCAAGGAAGTTGACTGCTACCTTAGAATCATTTGTTATAAGCCACAAGTTTTCACCCATTTAGACACATAGTCCATCATCACCAAAATGTACAAGTTACCAAAAGAAGGGACAAAAGGCCCATGAAATCTATCCCCCATACATTAAAAATATCTACCTCCAAGATAGGATTCAAAGGTAATTCATTTCTTCTAGAGATGTTGCCAACCCTTTGGCACCTATCACATTTGGCCACAAAAGTATGAGCATCTCGAAACAAAGAAGGCCAAAAGAATCTTAATTGTAACACTTTAACAGTAGTTCATTCACCCCCCCCCCCAAAATGCCCCCATATGGTGAAACATGACAATAAGGATAGTACTAATCTCTTCCATCAAAATGCTCCTCCATAGCACCTAATCAGCATACTATTTAAGGAGAAAAGGCTTATCTCAAATAAAGAACTAAAAATCATGCAATAACTTCTTCCTTTGGTGACTAGATAGCTTTGGTGGAATCACTTCACAGATAATGAAGTTCATAAAGTCAGCATACCAAGAATCAAAGAGATTAGATGCTGCAAACAACTGTTCATTTGGAAATGTCTCATGAATCAAAGTAGGCTCTTGGTGATATTTTTCATTTTCCAACCTTAAAAGATGATCTACCACCTGATTTTTAGCACCTTTTCGATCTCAAATCTCCGAGTCAAATTCTTGCAGCAATAGAACCCAATGAATTAACCATGGCTTGGCCTCCTTTTTGTTCACTAGATACTTGATGGTTGAATGATCCATGAAGACAATGACTTCAGTACTAACCAAATACGACTTAAACTTATAAAAGGCAAACACAACAGCCAACAGCTTCTTTTTGGTGGTCGTATAGTTCAATTGAGCCTCATTAAGTGTTCTTCTTACATAATAGATGGAGTAAAATAATTTGTCCTTCCTTTGACCCAATATCGCACCTATTGCATAGTCACTAGCATCACATATCAACTCGAATGGTAAACTCCAATTAGGGGTAGTGACGATGGGTGCCAAAACAAGTTATTTCTTCAAATCCACTAAGGCTTCCTTATAGGCATCATCAAACTTGAATGGTACCTCCTTCTCTAATAAGTTACACAGCAACTTGGCTATCTTTGAGAAGTCCTTGATAAACCTGGGGTAAAACACAACATGGCTTAAAAAACTCCGAACTCCCTTCACAGATGCAGGCGGAGGAAGCTTCTCAATAACCGAGATCTTTAATTAATCAACCTTAATACCATTATATGACACTTTATGACCTAAGACAATGCCTTCTTGAGCCATAAAATGACACTTCTCCTAGTTGAGCACCAAGTTGGTCTCCTCACAACTTTTCAACACAAGAGCCAAATTGGTAAGACATTTATTAAAAGAATGACCCAAGATTGAGAAATCATCCATGAAAATCTCTGAGAATTGCTTAACCATGTCAGTGAATGGTCATCATGAACCTCTGAAAAGTTATTGATGCATTGCATAACCTAAATGGCATCTGCCTAAAAGTATAAGTACTGTAGGGGCAAGTGGAAGTAGTTTTTTCTTAGTCCTCCGAGGCAATAGTAATTTGGTTATACCTCGAATAAGCATTATTAAAACAAAAATATGCATAACAAACTAACTTATCCAACATTTGATCAATAAATGGAAATAGAAAATGATCCTTCGAGATGTTGTGTTAAGCTTCCTATAATCTATGTAAATATGCAAGCTTGTGACTTTTCTAGTGGGAATCAAGTCATTATTCTCATTAGCAACAATTGTTATCCCAACCTTTTTAGGTACACACTGGACCAAGCTCACCCAATTGTTGTCAACGAAAATATGACACCTGCATCAAGCCATATAATGATCTTCTTTTTAACCACATCCTTCATGATGGGGTTAAGATGCCTTTGATGCTTAATGGATGGTTTGTCGTTAGCTTCCAACAAGATTTTATGCATATAAATAATAAGGTTGATTCCTTTGATGTTTGCAATAGACCACCCCAAAGCCATTTTTTATTCTCGAAGCACCCGCAACAACTTGGTTTCTTGCTCCTCTAACAAAGATGAAGAAATGATGACTGGCAAAGTAGAGGAGTCCCCCAAATATGCATACCACAAATGATTAGGCAACGACTTGAGCTCCAATTTGGGTGGAGTGACTATAGATGATTAAAGAATAAAGCATATCAAGAGGTATGTTCTATGGTTTCAAACTTGGGATTCTTGCCAAACTTAGGAGAAGAGTCAAGTAGTTTAATACATTCAATAATATCATCCTTAATTATATGCTCACATGCTAATATCAATGATAATGCAATGGAATCAACGGGAAACCTAGTATGAAATACATTATTGACTACCTGATCAACCATACCTATGTAGAAGAATTATTCATAATCATTTAGGAACTTCATTGCTTTGTATATATTAAATGTTACCTTTTCATCTTGTACTTATATATAAGTTCACCTTTTTACACATCAATCATAGTTCTTCCGGTGGCCAAGAAGGGTCTCCCAATAATCAGTGGCACATTTTGATCCTCCTCTATGTCTAGGATGATGAAATCAGTAGGAAAAATGATCTTATTAACCTTGACTAAGACATCTTTTATTACTCCCATAGGATAGGTGAGGGAGCAGTTGACTAATTGTAAAGTGACTGAAGCTAGCTTCACCTCTCCCAAACCTAGTTGTTGAAAAATAGAAAAGAGCATCAAGTTAATGCTTACCCCAAGATCACACAAAGCTTTGCCAAAGAATTGATTCCTAATAGTGCATGGTATGGTGAAGCTTCTGAGATCTTTCAACTTGTGTGGTAGCTTATTCTGTAAGATAACCTTACATACTATGAGAGTTATTCAATTAGTATGTTTTTTATTATGATCAAAAAAGGCAATGTTATTTGAAAAGGCTAGAGAGAGCTACTCGAATAATAGAATTTCAGAATATCATGACATTTGCATAACATATCATGAAACAATGGAGTAAGAAAAACCCTTTGTCAGGTCAAAGGAGCAAGAAAAATTCTTTGTTGAAAGATAAAGTATTCGGTAGAGGAGTAAGAAAAACAATCTCCAAAAGTAAAAGAGCGAGAAATACACTTTACTAAGGTCAAAGGAGCATGAAAAGTCCTTTGTCGAAGGACATGACATTTCATAAACATCATCATAATTATTTCATAAACATTAACGCGTATCATTTCATAAGCATCAACATAATACATTTCATATACATTAACATTTATCATTTCATGAGCATCCACACACAACTTCATTTGAATTGTTATTTTACGTATTCATGATGGAATTGTATTTTGAATTATTCTATTTTGTGTTATACTACTGAGAATTTTTTAATTCTCACCCATTTGTTTCCATGATAATTACATATCGAAATCGAAATCCTTCCAAGGAAAGGGAGTGAAGTTAGTAGTTTAGAGTAGAATATTTATTTTTGACTTATGTATGTTGCATATGTGCCATGACGGCTATTTGTATTTATATATAATATCTCAGTAAAGGATTAAAATATCCAAATGTGTATTTATGTTAAATATTTCAAATATTTTCCTTCGATTACTTTTATTTCGATGCTCTATTTTTGACTTTACATACTTCAACATATATGATTAAAAAATTTATGATGTTTAAAAGTTAGAAGTAACGTTCTTAATTCTATTTATGTATGTATATTTTGAATATACTATAGCAAATCAAACTAGGATGTTACACCTTCCACCTGAAAAATGGTGATGACCGTGATGGAAGGCTGAGTGAGGGTCTCTTGGATCATGGAGCAGTTGTTGTCTGGACTCTTGGTGTTGGCCAGTTTGGACAGGAGGCCTGCCCTGAAATTCTACTCCCTGGGTATGTACTTAATCTTGGCAGCTTGAAAAATTTTTATGAGCTCTTAAACTTTGGCAAAATATTTCTGAATGAGGGGCTCATTAGCTTAATAATCACCTCAAATTTGAGAGGTCATAAGTTAAGAGTCACTGCAAAGTGTGATCTTAGCTGCCTCCATATCCTTAGTCATTACTAGTCCAACGATGCATGCTTCATACTCTGCTTGGTTGTTTGACATGGGAAACTCAAACTTTAGGGAGTTCTCTACTATTATGCCTTCAAAATTTTTTAAGATCACCCTAGCACCACTCCTCTTGGGGTTCGAGGAACCATCAACAAATATAGTCCATGAAATTCCCTTAGGGTTGTCAGGGTCTGACGTGAGCTTTGCCAGGAAATTTAAAAGCGCCTGAGCCTTAATTACCAGTCGGGGATCATACGTAATTTTGAACTCAGAAAGCTCAATGGACCAGGCGATCATTCTTCTTGCTAGGTCTAGCTTGTACAGTATCTGACGGATGGGCTGGCCGTCATCACCACCATAAGGTGGCACTAAAAGTACTGTCTCGATCTTCTAGCCATGGTGATGAGTGCGAAGGCAACCTTCTCTATTTTTTGGTAGCGAAGCTCGGGCCTTGCAACACCTTGCTCACAAAGTAGACTAGCTTTTGCCCTTCTGCTGTTTCCCAGATCAGTACGAAACTTATAGCCTCTTTGTGAACATAAAGATACAAGTACAGAGTCTCACCGAGTTTCGGTCTTGTCACAATATGGGGGGAGAGAATAAAAAATTCTTCAAAGAGGTAAAGGCATCCTCACACTTCTGAGTCCACTTAAAATCTTTCCCCTTTTTGAGCAATTTGAAGAAGGGAGGAGATTTGTGAGCAACTTTGGCAAGGAAACATGGAAGGGCTGCAATCCAGCCTGTCAGCTACTGCACATCATTAATACTTTGTGGGCTATGCATATTGAGCACCATTTGGCATTCTATCTATATTTGCCTTGATCCCATGGTGAGTCAACATGAAGCCCAAGAACTTTCTTATCTGGACTCTAAAGGTGTATTTTTTTTGTATTGAGCCTCATGTTATGCTTTCAGAATTGTGCAAATACCTCCTCGAGGTCTGAGATGTGTGATCCTGCCTGTAGGGTCTTCATTGTCATATCATCGATATATACCTCGAGCTTTTTTTCCACTTGGTCTTCGAAAACCCTATTCATCATTCTCTGATAAGTGACTCCTGCACTTTTCAGTCCAAAGGGTATAACCCTATAACAGTAGCTCACCTTGTCAGTAATGAAAATGGTCTTGTCTTCATCTCTGGGGTACATTAGGATCTGATTATACCTAGAATACACGTCCATGAAAGACAGTAAATGGAAACTAGAGGAACTGTCAACCAGTTTAAAAACATTGGGAAACGAATATAGATCCTTAGGGTAAGCTTTGTTCAAGTCCGTGTAGTCCACACATATTCTCCATTTCCAATTAGATTTCTTCACTAGGGCTATGTTAGATAGCCAAGTTGTACAAGCTATCTCCCTAATGAAGTCAGCACTGAGTAACTCCTTGACCTGTTCTTCGATAATTAACTATTTTTTCGACCTAACTTTCCTCTTTTTCTGGGAGACCAGCCTCATATCTTTCTTTACAGACAGGTGATGGCAGATAAAGGTCGAGTCAAGCCTAGACATGTCGAAGGACATCCAGGCGAAGAGGTCTCTATTTTCTCCAAAAGCTCAATCAACTGGTGCCTCTCTTCCTCTTCCAAGTTTGCTCCAATCTTGCTGACTTGATCTAGCTTGACACCAAATTAGAGTGGCTGTAGTTCACCCTCTGGCTGGGTTCTGGTACCCTGGATTTCCTCATGTGCATCCAGCTCAATCATAAGAATGTTGACTTGGTCCAGAATAAGGCTAGAAGTGCCAACTTTTACTTTCTAGGGGGCTTTCGTTGTAACACTTACGCGCCATGATCTAGTCCCTTTTGACCATGACAACCTCATTATTTTTGCTGAGGAATTTCATGGCCAGGTGGGTGGTAAACACCACGACGCCAAGCGCATTCAATGTAGGATAACCCAAGATGATGTTATATACTGAGGGGCAATTCACCACCAAAAACCTGACTTTGACAGTCTAAAGAGCTTACTACTCCCCAGAGTTAGGTAAGTCTTAACATACCCTGTCGGAGCTCTCTTTTCACTAGTGAAACCAGTGAGCTCACCATTATAGGGGATTAGCTCTGAATCTGGAAATTCCAGCTTCTCATATAGCTCCATGAACATGATGTCAGCCGAACTCTCTTAGTCCACGAAAATGCACTAGACCTCGGCATTAGAGATTATCCCAAAGACCACCAGTGGATCATTATGATCTAGGATAATCTCTTCATAGTCTTCATCTGAAAAGGAGATAGGGTGTCTTCTGATCTTTGGCCCGTGGTTTGGGTGCGGAGTGGGAGACACTTAACACTGCCATTCTTAGCGCTTTCTTCCAGACTTCGTTAGATGAACCACCACTCGCAAAACCATTTGTAATAGTATTGATGGTATAGTTGACCTGGGCATGGCGGTTATCGTTGTTATCTAATGGAGTGTTCTAGTTTTTATCCTTCTGGTTATCAGTATCATAACGAGGTAGAGTTTGGGATCTTTTCTTGGGACTCTGGGTCCTTCTTCTTTGGCACGAAGACAAGCTCAATTGAGGATTGCATCTTCTTTTACTCTATCCTCTCGATGTCCATTATTTTGGACATGACTGATGTATCGATCCAACTATCTTACCTTAATCAGGGACTCAATAGTGTCATGGAGTTGGAAACAATCTTCAGTGTCATGGCTGAAGCCCTTGTGCCATAAATAATGCTTAGTATGATCCTTTTGTGTATATTTCTTCAGAGGAGTTGGCCTCTTAATATCCCAAAACTCTGTCTAAAATACTTCCCTCAGAATTGTTGTGCGTGATTAGAAGAGTGTAGCTAAAGTACTTAGCTCGAGGTGGATCATCCTTAGAGGAGTTTCGGGACTGTGAGGAGTTTTGATTGCCCTTCTAGTGAGAGGGCTCACCCTTCTCTAGGATCCTCTTACATTAGTAACCTCCTCTAGGTTTATGTACTTCTAGGACCATTGCCGAAACTCTTCCATATTCTCTAGCTTTTTCTTTGCCAAAGACTAAAAAAAATTGGGAGTTAGTTTGGAGGCCGATTCTGGCATAGTGGAGATTAATCATCTAATCAAGGTTGTCCATATCAATACAAGTTGTATTGAACCTCTTGAGGTATTCACGAAGGGGCTCATCACGCCCTCTGTAACACCCTTCTTAGGGCATCACACTTGGTGTTATTTAATTACCAAATTACCCTTCAATTAAAAATCGCGCTTGTATTGTAAATACGAGTTATAAATTTTTTTGATGATAATAAGATAAACTTAGTAGAAAATAAAAACATAACAACAATGTCACACATAATTTACATCATATATATACATACAAGCCTTTAGTACTGTCACACTTGATTATTTTACAGACTAGACTTCCAAAGTATTTAAACTTTAATTTAAACCTAACATATAGCCCAAATCTTACTAGACAGCAGAACTCTCAGACGGTTCCTCCTCAGATTCCTCAGCAGATAGGAATCCATTATGATGTGCAGTCCTACAAACAGGTGTCCGAGCAGACGATACAATACTAATCACGCTAGGAGTACGATAGTAAGCTCCCCAATACTGCCTAATAGATATTGGGAATTCTAGTTGTACATAAATATTGACAGAAAAGTAAGGGTTTCCTAAATGTTGTCTACTCAATCTAATATTTAGGTCTCCCAAGTAATAGATACTCTCTCTTTCTAAGTCTACAGTCCATGCCTCATCTCCTCCGATGAATGTAAACCTCAGGTAGCCAAGGAAACTAGATATCTGCATCTCTTCAAAACTCGACGTCCTCAGCAGGAATCTGCTCCTCCTCAGTTTCTCGCTCTTTTTCTTGCTCGACGTCTTAACAAATATAAATATAATACTAAACATACATACAAAGAGGTGAGATCACCTACACCAATACCAGTATGGCAGTAATGAAGATAAACACATACAATATCTCATACAGTTATCATACCATAATTACAATTATGCCACTAACATCAATATCATCACAAAACATGTAATACACAATAATTACAGTCATGTCATTATCAATAATCCATAAATCAATAAATCAATTATCATAAACAGAAATTACGATAATACCCTCTATCATTATATGTATGCACACAGACTCAATTTCTTACTCCATGGAGCTACAACTCAAGTCGGAGAGAGTGATCGAAAAGAAGTGTCAGTACCAACATGCCTTGGACCACGTGCTCAGTTTTTGCACATCCAGCATATACACAACAGTCTTTATCATATCTTGATTAAGGATAGTGTCTCGGTCCGGATCATTGGTGTGTTGCGTCGGTCTAACCCACGGTATAGAAGAGCTACCATCTGCCCATTGTAGGCAACCCGCACCCCAATGCCCCCAAGGTCAACAAATGACTTACACTATGCATATCACACCTACTCAGGAGGTGTAGTCTCTCCTAGGCAACTAGCCTCATACAGTCCATCGGACCTTTCCAATGCATGTACCATGCACTATTTACATTTCTATTTCATATCACATATTCGGGTTCCATACAATAATCTAACAATATAATTACCGTATTTTAATCGTGGTCATATTTCCACGTTTTCTCGATGCGACTCAATTTTGTCGCCTTTTCAAAATCGCGTAGCGATTTTTCAACATTTTCCAATCGCGTAAATATTTTTCTCACATTTTAAATCAAAAATACTATTTTTCTCATTTTAATACTAAAATTAACTTTATTTTCCATATTTACACTTTCGTCCCTTAAAAACTTATATTTACACATTAGTCCCTGAAAAATTAATATTTACGTCACAGTCCCTCAAAAATTAATATTTACGAAAAAGTCCCTCATAAAATTTATATTTACAAAATCATCCCTCTTTTATAAAATATTTATAGTTTAACCCCTCTAAAAATAATATTTATAATATTACCCCTCTAAAAATAAGTATTTACACAATGGCCCCTCATTTTGATAAAATTTATAATTTAGTCCTCTTTTATAAAAATTTACAAAGATATAACTCCTTTAAAAATCATAAATGGTATTGTTTTTCAAACATCATTATTTCTTTTCTTTACTACTCATAAAATCATTTTATTTTACTATACTCAAATTTTTCCGATTCATTTAAATCTCTCAGGTTCTCATTTTAATTCATCGGTGTAAGGACTTTGGTCCTTTTTCCATAGTATGGCCGTGAGCCTCAATACTCTTTGGAGCACACATACAATCGATTCATCATGTTATTCACATCCTAAATTACACGTACAGTCTCATGCTTTTATAATTACACATGCACACAAAATATCAAAACTTTAAGCGTTTAATCACACATGCAAGCATAGAAACACAATCAAACACAACACAAACACAATCAAATAATCGGTGAAGAACCCTTATGGATTTTTCACCGTACAAAACCATCCTCACACCACGAAAACCTGGTTGGTGAGGTTAAATCTCCCTCTTACCTCTTGAAGACAATTTAATCGGTTAATTCTCCTCCTTTCCTTCAAATTTGTGCAATCCCCCAAACAAATCCCTAAAATTCTCAAACAATTAGTAAAAACACAAACAAGGTTTAATATTGTAAAACCATGGAACAATCATGGTTAGAAAAATTAGAAATCCAATTTTGAACCATAGAATCAAGACTTACCCTTAAGTAAGTAAGCAAAAGGTTGGATTTTGGACAAGCTAGAGTAGTTTTTTGGAAAAACTTTGTGAATGAAAAGTGTTTAGAATGGGATTTGGGTTTAGGAAGTATGATGAGATAAAATTATAGAGGTTTGGTTGTGCGGTTGATGCTCTTGGCCGAATATGGAGAGAAAGAAAGAAAGAAAAGTGTGCTTGGTTCTTGGTAGCTTTTGGAGAGAAAATGGATGCTTGATTTTGTGATAAGTGTAATAAATGAAAGTGAAATGTAAAAATGAGTGCAGCTACCGTGAGTGAGCTTTAGTGAGGTTGAGTGAATGAATTTGCATGTTAAAATATCCTAAAGTGTTCACACTTGTTCAAGCACATGGCTTATGTCATTGGATGGTTCTTGAATCTTGTAGAACCAAGCCAACTAGCCTCCTTGATGCAGCCCAAAACCGTGCAGCCCTCCATCTTCTTAGTGACTTAATTGTTTCCAAATTACTCCTAATTACATGCTAACTAATTAAGGAATTAGTTAGATTAAATATCTAACCAATTTTAATTAACATACTAATCATATCACTAATTAATTTAGTATATATTAGCATATATTATAACCTTTAATTAATATTAGGATGTCTAATTAGTATTTAGATTATAATCAATTAATAACTAAGTTAGTTCACTTAGTTTGCTAATTAAGTAATTAGATTAGTCAAATTAAGCTTAATTAGTTACTAACCAATTTCAAGCCTACAATTTTTGACTTAATTCTAACCATTGATTCATCTTTAATTCCTACCCATAGATCACATCTAAGGTAGATATCAATTGGTCATAAAACTATCATCCTAATCTCACCATTGATTAGATCAACGACTAAGTTTAAAGCTTCTAAAGTAAGCTTTACAATCCAATGGCTCACAAAGAAGTCAATGCTTCTTTTGTTGACTCATTCTAATTGATTTAGAAAGTCAAGCCTACTTTCGTTGACCTTCTCTCATTGGCTAGAATTTGTCCAAATCAATCAGGTTGTCTTGAAACTGTTTTTCATAAACGTGGGCCCCACGAACTTTTTGGGTCCACAAAATAATTTTTCTCTTGTTTTTGAGACGTTAAATCTTGTTGAATAAAATAATATTATAAAAATATAAATTATTTTATTACGCTTAAATCCTAAAAATTACGAGATTAATATATATATATCAATCAATTGGGTTTAGTAAGATCCCCACTCTAATTAATTAAAATAAGATTTTTCCTGGTCGAAAAATTATTATTTTCTTGACTGAGCAAATCACACAAAATGATCAAAAATGATCTCAAAACAGTCAAACTATTTTTATAACACACAGAAAATGTAAAACAGTGTAATTCTGCTATTACTTTTCACATAGTCAGAATTTGGGGTGTTACACCCTTAGTGAATCTCAAAAAAAGATTCAGTAGATCTGGGTTGTTCGTTACTGGTAGTATAGTGGAATAAGAAACGTTGTCTGAGGTCTTGCTATTTGATGACAGATCCCCATGGTAGGGTAACGAACCACCTGAGGGCCGCCTTCTTCAAGGAAAAGGGGAAGGCATGGCATAGTAATTGTGAGGATCCCCCATGAAAGCATATAGATTAGACATAGACATCTATATGCTCTTGATGGTCTGTAGTCTTGTCATAGAGCTCCATATTGGCAAGAAACTTAAAGTTTCTTAGAACTTTATACTTTATTAGTTGGGCAGAAAAAGGGTTACTCCTGATCGTCGAGGTTCGGGTTATTATTAACAACATTGGACATTTTAACGTCAGCATGTGGCATTCTTCTCTGGCCATTGGCCGCGTTTCGCCTTCCATCGTCATGGAATGGTCTGGGTTGGCCTTCCTTCATAGATCGTTCAAGATCCTCTAGCCTGCGACATTGTTCCTCCAGCACCACTATTTGTTGTTGCAATAAGTCCAATAAATGATTTCTAGACATATCAGATTAAATCGTGCCCTCTAGGTGGGACACACAATCATCATCTTCTTCGTTCCTGGGTCCCAAACACTAGTGTACTGGGATTATAGGTCTATGGACATCAGAATTGGCTCAATGCATGCGGGGACCAAGTCATTCCCTCATAGAAGTCCTACGCAATGGGTGAGGACTTTCATTGAAAAGTGAGGTTTCATGCTTATGGTGGAGGTGCCTATTGTTGGGCTCCTGATTCCTTGCGGCTGAGGTTTCAGCAACTGGTGTATTTTGGACCACATGGTTGTCGTGTGGTGGTGGTACAGGATGGGATGATGGCATGCTATTGGTCCCTGTCGTTGGCCTGTAGAGGCATGTGTAACACCTCCTCTCCTTGAGTTTTGTCTCGTGCTCACCATAGTTGAGTAGGAATAGGAATTTAAGGTTTCCCACAGATAGCGCCAATGTTTAGTAGTGGTCACTAACTTGTACCTAGATAGGCACGTACTGGTGTTTTTCTCCTTGCGCAATAGTAGAAGGTGTTGAAACGGGGGGTTAGTAGCTGCAAAGGTACATCAATGCTCAAGTCAGACTATGCACAATTAAGGTTTAAGCTAAAGAGTAATAGACACTTGTTAGAGGTGATTGAGCCTGATATTTATAGAGGTTAGATAGGGAGATAGGTTCCCTTAATAGTTGCAAAGGATCCCTATAAAATTAGAATATTGATACTGTAGTTATGAGCAGTCGAAGGCGGTTATGGGTGCTATTATTACACAAGATCATGATTGACTATTACAGATAATCATGGGATTTATCCACTACATAAATCGTGCAGTAATGTTGTTGCTACCCAATGCTGTGGTCTGACATACATAGTACCGGGATCTCAACTATGCACTATAAATGAATTCCTGCTAGGGTGTCAATGACAGACTCCAACCAGATGCATGTCGGGTCGAACCATGGGATAGGATTCCAGATCACGGTCCAGAATAATGCAAAATCTGTATCCTAACAATTTTGTAGATCAATTAATAATATTTAAAAGTGATTAAAAAAAGTTTTTACTCTCTTCACATTCTTTTACCTAGGCGCTTGTACTGCCAAAAGTAAGTTTAATATCCTATAACTACGTGATAAGAGAAAATGGAAATTTACTTAACTCGCCAACCCGGTAAGGATTGAGCATTCTACTCCTTTCATATGTATCCATACTTAGTAAAGCTAAAAAGTTTAACATGACTTGTTCATTTTTAAAGAAAAGCAAGCATTGGGTAATCCATAACACGGTTAATGGTATAATTAATTATAAAATAATTTTCACACTTAATAACACGGTTAATGGTATGATTGGTGCCTCTCTACTGCCAATTGTCTCATTAAAAATGTCATCTCATCAAATCTATGTTGTAATCTTTGTTGGTTAGCATTAGAAAGTTGGACTTCATTGACTCTTTTAGTTGGAGTTATCATTCTAATACTAAATTATTGTGAGTTGGCAGTCATGTTTGCAATCAAGTCTCTAGCAGCAGTTGGGATTTTGTCAACTAAGGCACCTCCACTCGCAACATCCACCATACTTCTGTCTATTGGCAGCAAGCCTTTATAAAAGTACTGGATCAACAGTTGATCATTAATCTGGTGGCTGTGCACATTCCTGGAAGTGATAGCTCTTAGTTGTAAGTAATATAACCAGTCCTTAGCTACACCATCTAATGAAAAGGGAAAGGTTCTCAGCTTGATGTATTCCTCTATAATTCTTTGTGGTTTCATGGTGGAACAGACCACATAGAACTCTTTTAAGTGCTTGTGAGAGTCCTCTCCTGCAAGGCCATAAAAGTTAGATGGCAAGTGAATTGAACTAGATTTAAGTTCAAAATTAGCATCCAAATCAAGATATTAAATGCACAATGGTTGATAGTTCACATCAGGTGCAGCTAGTTCCCTTAAGGTCCTATTTTGATTGTTATCAGCCATAGGTGTGGTGTTAACTATAAGCTCACCTTCAGTTTCAAATTCAATGTCAATCTTAACCTCAATCTCAGTTTCAGATGTTATTATTTCAATGTCAGTTTCAATTTAAAATTCACTAATCTTAGGAGTCCTATTCAATGCGTGCAAGGTTCTTTCAATTTCAGGATCAATATCAAGTATATGACTATCAGAAGACCTAGTCATACATCAAATAGCACTATAAGGACTCAAAATAGACTCAAAACATAAAAATACAAAGCAATGGTAAAAATCACACAAAAATTCAACAGAAATTATGTCTACAGATTTTTTTAAAATTATGGGACCACCACAACATGAAAACTACACAAAAATGAAACTAAAAAATAGAATAAAAAATCTTTAAAAATGAAAAAGTAGTCTAAACGATGGATTTTGACTAAAATCTAAGTGACCTCAAATAAATTGAGCCTTGCTTAAAACCATGTTTTCCTTCAACTAACCAATGTTCAGCCCATTATGAGCACCAAGTTTTGAACAATAATTACCCAAAATGTCATTCGTAAAAACCATTTGAAAAAAGAAAAACAAAGGTTAGTGAATGGTTAGTAAAAGTCTTGATATGATTAATTAGCACCTAATGATCCCCGACAACGGCACCAAATTTGATTCAAATGCCAAACTCAACCAAATAACAAAATTTCAGTTCTACCGATAACTTATAGCACTAGACAGTGAATTGAGTTGTCTCTTGAGGATCAAGGTACCAATCAAACCAAATCAAGGTCAAACAGGGGAGAATTGGGTATGTAGAATGTAAATGTAATAATTAAATGTGAGAAAAATCAAATTACAAAGCAACTAATCCAAGAAATTGTCAGAAATCTAGTTGGCTTGTCATCGATCACTAAACATGCATCTGGATTGAATTAATTGGTTAATCTATGATTGACCAAAATTTCTATATCAAACACATAGAATTCAACACTAAATAATCACCCAGAATTTAACTAACAAACAATTCATAAACTTGCGATCGCTAGATTCATGCAACCTATACTAGTTTAACAACCAAAATTCAATTAACCCAGATTAACAAATCTGCCAACCTAATCGTATTCAATTCATGTGACTAAACCATAATTAATCAATCATAATTTAATCATAAATCTCAATTAGTATTAAAGATCCAATCACATCACATCACACAACAGAATCTCTAATCATGTAATTCAAAATCCAAATCAAGAAAAGAAGAAGATAATTAATTCAATTCAAAATCAAAATTAGGTACATAATGTCAAAGCCAAACTTGAATTTCCTCAAGATCCTTGGATTAATCTCAAATGTTTAGCTCTCCATGGCTGCAACACACGGTTTGCAAAAGAAATGAGAAAACTCTAGGTAGAAGAATCAAGTATTACAGCTTATGGCTACTATCTATCTCGGGTTCGCTATTTATACAAAAATAACTGACCTAAAGATTAAGAATCCTAATTTGCCCCTAGGTTAAAGTTAATCCTATGCCTCTTAGCTTTCCTTGGCCACTAAAACCACTTAAATTAGGCTTAAGATGAGAGAGTTATACCCAAATCACTCTTAATAGGTCTCTGATCCCATCAGCTAACATAAAAGGATGAAAACACCATCAAAAAGTCACAGTTTGGATAAGTGTTCTTCATAAGAATTGAATATCTATATCTTATCTTTCAAATGCCACTGGTTTTAGTCTGTATCACACCTACAGCCCAAATTATGGACCAATTAATGCACGCTGCTTGGGTTACGTGATAGAACTCATATTCTGACTTCTAAACCTAATTTAATCCACTAGATATCTTATTCAACTTTGGATCTCTTCATAAAAGTTGTAGAGTTCTCTCTTATCTTTCTTACAAGATAAGATACATAATTTTTAAATATCTAGAACTCAAGATATGACTGAAATATGAAAAATAGTGTAAAATCCTAATAATGCTGAAAAAATCAATTAAGCCTAATTTGAGCCTAAACTTAGAAGACATAGTCAAGTTCAATCAATTAAGTACATGGAGAGTGCAAAGAACTAAAAATAGAGGTTTATTAATGTATGAAATTTATGATTATCAAGAGGACGCTAGGGGTAAACATGAGTGCATCCATCTTACGGAAGGTCGACGTCGTGGCAAAGAGTTCATGATCTGGGCTCCAACGAATTAGGAGCGAGTCTGCTTAATTAGAATAGAGTGTGACCACTTTGTATATATGTATGTGGCATTATTAACCCATATTGGTGTCTGTTTCCCTTTCTCTGAATTTGAAATCAGGGTTTTGAATCATCTGTAACACAACTACATCCAAACATATGGGGCTTCATCTGAACTTACGAGCTAATCTGTAAAGTTTTTGATTGGTTGTATTCCATAGAGGCTTTCTTCTTCTTTTTCACTCGATTTTCACCCTCTGGGAATAGTTTCCAAAAAGGGTGGGTTAACTTACATATTCAAGCAGGACAGAAAGTAATTAAACCATACCAGGAGTCTCTAAAAAATTTTAAGAAATATTTCTTCTAAATAGATGGGCTCCCGGCACGACGCCTTTTTATGTTACCCAATAGGGCGCACCACGGGTCTACCTGTATTGGACACAAGCAATATGGGAGTAGAGTCAAGAAGAAATTGAGACTCTGTTGTCCTTGTCGATTGAAGGCGAGGCCAATATCCTCAACTTTTTGGTTGAGTGGGCTGACAAAAATGGGGCCATCTACTATAAAGATGTTTTGGATGAGCACTCTAATTTTTTAAGACAATTTTTTGGTATGACACTTTGAGTATATTGATATATTTGTCATTCATGATTTTTCTAAGTGTAGTAACATTTTTTGTTTCCATTTTGCAGAGAGTATGGCACCACGCGGTGGTCTTGAAGCTCTCACACTTCACTTGGCCCAAAGAAAAGTTAGGATGTCAAGCTCCGCATCTTAGCCAGCAATCCCAGTCTCTCCACCTTAATCTTAACCTCAAGAGGCGGATCCTAGGTCTCCTGTTCAACCACTTCGGTTGCGCAAGAGAAAGGAGATGGATGGCGAGAACCAAAAGGGAAAAGGCTAGTGACCGAGGTGGCACTTATTGACCTCACACTTGGTCGGGAGACTGAAGTCCCAAAGGGGCCCCCTCTCCAGTTCACTGTCAGGTCCATTTGGGGCAATGGGTTGATCTAAGGCGGATCATTGACAACATCTTCCTTACCAAAGCTGATCAAGACGTCCTGGTTGAGCATGACTTAATTGAAATCATCTAAGATGCCTATGTATAGGCTCTTCACAAAGCCTCTATGCTCTAGTTCCTAGAATCTGCCTTTGAGTCTATTCATCATACTCAGGAGCTAGAGAAAGAGTTAGATGCCCTCCGAGGTGAGAAAAAGGATCTAGAGTTGATGGTGGCTCAGAAGGATAGGCAGTTGGTCCAAATGAACGAAGAGCTTAGTCTGGGAAGGGCTAAAATAACTAGGCTCCAAAAACATATTAAGGAAGGCAAAGCTCGGGAGAAGACCCTGAAGGATTAAATTTCTTCAACCAAGTCTAACTTGATCATACTCCACACTGAAAACAAAATCCTTAGACAGTCTGAGGCAAAACTTGAGAATGATGTGCTATATCTTGAAGATGAGTGGGCTACTTCTGTGGATGACTCTTTTGCCAACGCATTTGCCTAACTTCTCTTGTTGAACCTGGACCTCATTACTAAAGGGACCAAATCACAGAAGGTGGTTAGAGATGGTTACATCATGGATGCCGTCTCTAAAGCTACCCCTATGAACCAAGTCCCTGCAATGAATGGCTGTGATGAGGAGGGTGACGAAAGTGAGGACAGTGGCAAAGAGGAAGAAACTGAGGTGGAGGAGGCCGACCACAGAGAACCTAAGTCAGATGCTTGATTTCTTTACATTTTTGTTCTGCCCTTGCGTGGGGCTAATTTTAGATATATATGGACAAGTCCTAGATTTTGAGTATATCTTTTGATAACTTTGAATTTTTCTACTTTTACTTACGTATCTTTATATTGCCTTTTTACTTTTCAACCCGGGATGGGTCTAATGCACTATCTCGGTGGTTTTTCGATTGACACTCAGTAGTATACTTAGCGAATATTCATCTACGTTTATCTATGTAGTAATCTGTATTCCAAGTTCAAATTTTATGATGATAGATTGTATTTTAGTTCTTATTCTTCACTAGGGTCTTTTGACACTTAGCTAAATTTCTAAGTGTAATTTTGAAGCTAATGCCTTTTAGGGTGGTATCCCATTTCCGGATACCACCAAATATTATTGCCTTATTCTAAGCATTGGTCAGATACTCTTAACCACTTTAAACTTGGCTTAAGTTTTATAGGATAAGGTTGGACTCATTAGGACATGGGTTAAAACGCTTAAACTCGTTTCTAGACCATGGACCTTCATTTTTGCACGGGAATATCTAATTCAAGATGGACCTTGTATTCCACAGACCTCTCCAAGGTGCGATAACCTTATGGGTTGCAATAGTTGTAAACATGTCAAATAACTAAGTACTGAAAATATATTCATCAATTTATTCATGTCAGAATGTGTCACTTGCGTGATAAAACATAAAATAAAGATAATTAACTATAATACTTTCTAAGTTTGTTAGTATTCTAGAAATTCTTGATATTTTTGCCAATGATGGTCTCTAGGGTATAGGCCCCAATGTTTGTCTTGGAAGTGATCTGGAATGGTCCCTCTTAGTTTAGAGCTAGCTTCCCTTCTTTCACGTTTTTGCCTCTGATATTCGCTCTGCTTAAAACAAGATCATCGGGTACAAACTTCTAATGTATCACTTTGGAATTGTATTGGGTTACAATCCTCTATGTGACAGCGGCTTCACGAATGTGGGTAATGTGGTGTTGTTCCTCCAACATATCCAAATTATGGAGGATGAGGTCTAGGTTGGCCTCTTCAAAGAAATTATGTCTTTTCTAGGTCAGTTCTCTTATCTCCACTAGGACCATGGTCTCGCAACCTTAGGTTAGCTTGAAGGGAGTTTCCCTTATTGAGGAGTGGGGCATAGTCTGGTATGCCCATAGGATGTGGTTGAGTTGTTCCTCCTAATTCCCTTTAGCTTCATCAAATCTCTTATTAATATCGCGAAGTATAACCCAGTTGGTGGCCTCAGCTTGTCTATTAGTTTTTGGATGCTCTACCAAGGTGAAATGCTACTCTTGAGGCTAGTGAGGAGATCCCTGAACTTTTCGTCAGTAAATGTGTTTTGTTATCCATAATAATGGATTCTGGAACACTGAATCAACTGATAATGTTCTAGTAAGTGAACTTTTGTATCTATGTCGAGGTGATGGTGGACAATGGTTCTACCTCAATCCACTTAGTGAAGTAGCTCACAGCTACCACTAAGTATTTAACCTGTCCTAGGGCCTAGGGGAAAGGACGTAGGATATCAATCCCCCACTAATAGAAAAGCCAAGGTACGAACATTATAGATTACTCTTCTGCTGAGGTTGTATAAGTGTCCGAGAACCGTTGACATTTATCATACTTCTGGGCATGTTCTATACTGTCAACTTCCTTACTAGGCCAATAGTACCCGATAATTAACATTTTTTGTGCTAATGACTTTTCATCGAGGTGGTGGCTATAACTTCATTCATGGATTTCAGCCGAAACATACTTTGCTTTTTTTTTGGATGAGGCACTTAAGGGGAGGAGAAGAAAACTCGCAATGATATAGTTGATATTCCATGATGGTGTACCATGCCAATATCCATATTAGTTTCTAGGCATCCTTCTGGTTTTCAGGTAAAATGCCACTGATGATCACATATTTGATACATTAATAAGCCTTCATTTTTAGTTATTTACACTCTCCATGTACTTAATTGATTGATTTTGATTATGTTTTGTAAGTTTGGACTCAAATTGGACTTAATTGAATTTTTCAGCATAATTTACGTCTTACGTTATTTCTGTATTTGGGCTATATCTTGGGATGTAGGTGGTCTTTAGAGGTGATTCTAGTGGCATTTGAAAGATAATAGAGAGTTCTATAACTTTCAAGAATACCTCAAAGGCCCAATCACATGAGTAGATAACTCAAATTGGGGTTAAAGCAAGAACCAGAGTGCTTTTCCTGACAGCTTAACCTATATGTATTGTTCATCACATATTTTGGGATAGAGGTTGTCAAATGGGTTGAAATTTGGATACTGAATAGTTAAGACCCATATCTACAACTATCATGTTTAACACCTTTCCAGAATCGGACTCCTTGAAGGTGATATTGGGCTTGGAAGTCAGAACAGAAGAGCTGTGATTGGGCCTGAGCAGTATACAGTAATTTGAACGTATCTGGAGTTATAAAAATGATATTGGACTCAAACCAAATCCATTTGAAAGCTAAGATCCAGACCTACAACTTTCATGAAGACCACTTGGTTCAAAAATGACAAAGGTAATGACTTCAGAGTTATATGATTTCAGAGATAAGGAATCTCCATAATTTTCCACTCACCAAAAGTCATTTGGCATTTTCCACTCATTTTCCACTCATCCACCCACTAATGACTCAGCCCCCTTATCATTTTGTATCTCTAATCCTCTATAAAATGAGTCCTTGGCAGATCATTGAAGGTGTTAGGTGTTAGTTACCAAAATGATGTCATTTTGTTACTAGGTTTTCTTGTAGTAATTTTCCTTTGTTCTAAATTAAAGTCATGTTCTTCTTCTTCTTCTTCTTCTTTTCTCTTTCTTTCTTCTTATCTATGAGTAACTAAGTTTAATTTTACTTTGGTGAAAGGGTGAAGCTCTTGATAATAAAGTAAGGTTAGATTTATTCTTCTCTTGTGCTTAAATGATTTATATTTTTAGTAACCATTATATGTATTATAATTTGTTTCTTATAATTTAGAAACCATCTTTGTAAAGAGGAGTTCTTGATTTGTTGTAGATAAAATATTGGCACAATGAATGCTTTAACTTATTTATAAGTGGTGGTAATATTTTTAGGAAACATAATATAATTACGTATATTATTTTAAATGGACTTTTAATGTTGTATTTTTCGATTTGAACCTTCATGTTGCGAAGATTCTAATTGAGTTATAAAAGAAATTAATCTTACCTTTACTTTATTTACCAAGAGTGGATCTTTTAACCCAAATAAATTATTTTTACCATAGTAACAAAATATTTACTTCACCTTAATTAATCTTCAACAATTCCCTATGGATCGACCTCGAACTCCCGAGAAATTTATTACTTGAGACAACCTGCACTTGAGTTCGTAATACAATAATTAATCCCGCATCAAGTTTGTAGACTTGTTTGAAACTAAAAATTGTGCATCAAGTTTTTGGTGCCGTTGCTGGGGACTTGATTTGAAGACTAAATTTCTAGTGTAAAAAAATTTGTATATATACTAACATACTAACCTATGAAGCATGGAAACGGACACGGACACGGGACACGACACGGACACGGACACAGGGACACACCAAATTCAAAAATTTTAGGACATGGACACGGCACGGACACAACATATATATATATATATATATATATATATATATATATATATATATATATATATATATATATATATATATATATATATATATATATATATAATTTTGATTATAAACATTTCAAATACAACTCCTCAATGACAATACAAGCATCTTCGTTTATAACTAAAAAAGAAACCAATAATAATTGAAAATTGAACCACCAGACCAGAGTGATACTCACTTGAAACTTGAACCATTAGCACATAGTGAACACAATGTATTGAGGAAGAATAGAAGATTTTTCCTGAGGGTGGGTCGGATGATATTGGGCTTGTGGGCCGTAATATTAGTACACTGCCACACAGTAATTTTTTTAAAAAAATTTTAATGGGTTGTGTCCAATATGTGTCCGCGGTATGTCCGAGATGTGTCCTGGCCATGCTCGAGCTGTGTCTAAGTCAAAAAAGTTGATTTTTTTAATTGGACACACTCGGACACGTGAGACACGCATGTCATGTGCGTGTCAAAGTATATTTATGTTAGACACATGTCCGACGCGTGGACACCCCAATAAAATGGCGTGTCCGTGCTTTCTAGATACTTACTAGTGGGGGAACCTCTCCCTTTTTAATTTCTGTGCATACTAACTAGTGGGGGAACCTCTCCCTTTTTAATTTCTGTGCATACTAACTTGTGGGGGAAACTCTCCCTAATTTCTCTATAATCTTTAATCACTAATGAAATAATTTTTCTTCTTCTCTTCTCTCTCGCTGGAGCAAAAAATTGGCTCTGCCGATTCTCTGGTTTTCATATTTTGAATTTACTTTCTGCACTTTATTTTCTGCATTTTAATTTCTGTACAATGGGAGTAATTCTCCATTTTATTTTCTTGTACATATTAACTTTGTCGGGGTAACTCTCCCTTTTATTTTTTTTCTATACTTTACTTTTTGTATTTTATTACTAACTTACTAACTATCTAGCTTTTTACTTTATCAGCTATCTAACTTTTTAATTTATTTGCTTCTAACATTTTAATTTATTTGTATACTAACTTTTTAATTTTTCTATTTATTAACTTATTTGGTGGTTGGTTTATACCACACCTTTGTTAATATTTAATGGACGATTTATACTGCTAGCTTGTACATTTTATTTTATATTTTAAGTTATTTGTTTATGCTTAATTGGTATCGTGATTCAAATTCTGGTCGTTTGGTTAAAGTTTATCCTAGTACTTTATATATTGATTTGTCTGGATCATAATCACACACATGAAATACAATGGCTGAAAATGAAAGTGTGCATGATGAACATGAAAATCAACTGTTGCGAACCATGCATACATATAATCCGGGATGGAGAAATCACCCGAATTTCAGTTGGAAGACCAACAATCATGCACAATTTATGCAACCACTACCTCCTCAGGCACAACAGGGCTCTCAAAATTCTGAAAGATATGCACTTTTTGTCTCACCATACAGGAATAACCTTGAAGAAACATTGCATGCATTTATGGAAAAGCAAGATGCCATTTTTAATCAAAACACTCAAATCATGATTGACATAAAAGACACTCTTGCTAAACTTTCTTCTGTACTCACCATTCACGAGAAAGAAAAATTTCCTTCTCAACATCAACTAAATCCCAAGGGTCAATACAGTCTAAATAATGGTAATTCAGAAAACTAACAAATAGATCAAGTCAAGTCAGTGATAACCCTTAGAAATGAAAAGGTTGTTGAAGAAAGCAAGGAGATAAAGAGCCAAGTGTCCAAAGTGATGAACTCCTTGAGTGTGAATGAGTTAGAGGATGTGGAAAAGAATCAAGATAGTAGTGATGCTGAGCTACCCAAGGAACCTGAGGTGACAAAAAGTCTTGTTAAGCCAGAAAATGATGACAAGGGCCACCAAACATATATGATTAACTCAATCATAGATAGGGGAGTTTCTACAACCTATGATTTTGATCCCCTTGAGAATTTTCTTGTCAATTCTGAGTTTGATTCTATCAGTAATCCCTCTGATGTAGTTGATATTTCTACTATTTTTAATAAAACTCAAGATCATGACACTTAGGCATGGCAACCAAAGTTTAAGGAGTTTCTCAAGAAAGGTTGGAGCATTACTGATAAAAAAAGGTGTTCGTCCCTTGGTCTGTTCTTATAAAATTAATTTGGAAGAAGGTAAATGGTCAGCGGTTGAAGTTATAACTTGAGTTGAAGGATCCAGATGTAGCAGAGACTTTGGTAGACGATCTTGTCTACCAAAGCTGAGGTAAGTTTTTAGTATTTCGTGTTTTTATTGAGTCGGCTTAAGTGCCTCCCAAATTTTGGAGCCTTTGTATGGGGATGTAAATAGTGTCGGCCAACAAAAAAAATTATAAAACAAAAGAACCCAAAAAAAAAAATGTTTGCATGCTTGTTTATTTCATTTTATTTCATTTTTTTTGTCATTGCTAACCATTGTTAAGATGTAGTTATTCTCTTCTCGTCTAAGCATTTCGAGTATGTGACTTCTCTCCATTACTTTATTTAATTTTGTCCCAATAATTTCTTTGATGTATATTGATGATTATTTCTTTAGACTATATTTAATTTTTAACATTGAGGACAATGTTGTGATCTGGTTGGAGAGAATGATAGTTGTGTGAATAATAGTGTAAAAAAAACAAAAAAAATCAAAAAAAAATTAGGAAGTGTGTGTATTAATATGTTTGTTGTGTTTTTATATATTTGTCAGTAACTTACTAAACCAGTTAAGGATGGCAAAGTAAGGAGTAAATTTTACTCTTGAGACGCATCTTAGTTGGGGTAGATAACTAGTTTATGTGGAAGTAGCAATTCAAATTTAGGGAAATTTGCATGATTGAGTAAATTGTCTTCTTTCTTAAAATTCACATGCTTGGTTATGGATGTTGAATTGGTGAACTGAGAATGATAGAATTATGCCTTGTGAGATTTTGAGCCTATTGATGAATGGATTGAACATTTGTACCATTCTTTTCTTTCTTGTGTGAATTTCACTCATGGAATTGTTACTCTAGAACTTGCTTTGATTCTTTTTGAGACTACATTTTCATATGCATACATAAATATGATTAAGCCATTTTTCTTGAAATAGCTACTTTAATTAAATAGACCTTGTTTAGCAATGACATGTTGTCTCAATATGATATCAAGCACTCTTATGACTTCTTGAAATTCTCGATTTCTGCTAACATATAGCATTAGAAATGACCTATTTCCCTTGCTTAACCCTTTGAGCTTATTTGACTATTCTTTGTTTCGAACTCATTATGTGCCTTAAATGAAAAACCATGTTCTTAATTGACCTTAGGGAATAAGAGAACATTAGCTTTGTCATTCGATGAGTTCTTGAACAAATGTAGGGGTGTGTGTGCAAAATGGTTAAAAAAAAGTATATATAATGTTCTTTTTGTAAAAAAAAAAATAAAATATAAAAAAATAATAAAAAAGAAAAAATCAAAAATATCAAAAATAAATCAAAAATAAAAAAATATAAAAAAAAGAGGGTCAACAAGGCAATAAAGGAAAGGAAAAAAATATGTAAAGAGAATTTGTATTAGGTTGAGTTAGGATGAACTTTCATGCTTGTTAATTGAACTCAACTCTCATGCTTTTTTATTCTCTGGTATTTAACTTGTCATATCCATATTACCTCCTCTTTTACCTTGACCCCATTACAACCTTGAATAAAGTCCTCGTGATTTGTGTATACATGTGTTCTGAGTAGTGAAAAAGTAGAAGATAAGCAAGCTTATGGTAGTGTAATTTTCATGGGTTGAATTGAGTGAAATACCTACCTTTTAAACACTTAAGAGATTGAGAATGAATCTTGTGAAGATCTATCATTCTTGACTTATGCTTTTCAATTGAAGTTTCCTTACTTGTTGGTTTGAGATGTGAAGATATGTTACCTCATGAATGTTTTGATTACTTGAATGATTGGTTGCTCTTCATTTTTAAATATTATTAGAAATTAAGTCTTTTAGAGTGTTTAACTTTTGAGTCTGTTTCGTTTTTTTTTTAGTTTTGGTCTTGTGTGTTTTGCCCAAGAGTGCAAAAAGCTAAGTGTGGGAAAATTTGATGATCACATATTTGATACATTAATAAGCCTTCATTTTTAGTTATTTACACTTTCCATGTACTTAATTGATTGATTTTGATTATGTTTTATAAGTTTAGACTCAAATTGGACTTAATTGAATTTTTCAGCATAATTTACGTCTTACGTTGTTTCTGTATTTGGGCTATATCTTGGGATGTAGGTGGTCTTTGGAGGTGATTCTAGTGGCATTTAAAAGATAAGAGAGAGTTCTACAATTTTAAGAATACCTCAAAGGCCCAATCACATGAGTAGATAACTCAAATTGGGGTTGAAACAAGAACCAGAGTGTTTTTCCTGATAACTTAACCTATGTGTACTATTCATCACATATTTCAGGATAGAAGTTGTCAAATGGGCTGAACTTTGGATGCTAAATAGTTAAGACTCATATCTACAACTTTCATGTTTAACACTTTTTCAGAATCGGACTCCTTGAAGGTGATATTGGGCTTGGAAGTCAGAACAGAGGAGCTGTGATTGGGCCTGAGTAGTATGCAGTAATTTGAACGTATCTGGAGTTATATAAATGATATTGGACTCAAACTAAAGCTATTTGAAAGCTACTATCCAGGCCTACATTTTTCATGAAGACCACTTGGTTCAAAAATGACGAATGCAATGACTTCAGAGCTACATGATTTTAGAGACAAGGAATCTCCATAATTTTCCACTCACCAAAAGTCATTTGGCATTTTCCACTCATCCACCCACTAATGACTCAGACCCCTTATCATTTTGTATCTCTAATCCTCTATAAAAGGGGTCCTTGGTAGATCATTAAAGGTGTTAGGTGTTAGTTACCAAAATGATGTCATTTTGTTACTAGGTTTTCTTGTAGTAATTTTCCTTTGTTCTAAATTAAAGTCATGTTCTTCTTCTTCTTCTTCTTCTTCTTTCTTTTCTTCTTCTTATCTATGAGTAACTAAGTTTCATTTTACTTAGGTGAAAGGGTGAAGCTCTTGGTAATAAGTAAGATTAGATTTATTCTTCTCTTGTGCTTAAATGGTTTATATTTTCTAGTAACCATTATACGTATTATAATTTATTTCTTATAATTTAGAAACCATCTTTGTAAAGAGGAGTTCTTGATTTGTTGTAGACAAAATATTGACACAATGAATGCTTTAATCAATTTATAAGTGGTGGTAATATTTTTAAGAAACATAATATAATTACGTATATTATTTTAAATAGACTTTTAATGTTGTATTTTCTGATTGGAACCTCCATGTTGCGAGGATTCTAATTGAGTTATAAAAGAAATTAATCTTACCTTTACTTTATTTACCAAGAGTGGATCTTTTAACCCAAATAAATAATTTTTACTATAGTAACAAAATATTTACTTCACCTTAATTAATCTTCAACAATTCCCTGTGGATCGACCTCGGACTCCCGAGAAATTTATTACTTGAGACAACCTGCACTTGGGTTCGTAATGCAACAATTAATCTCGCATCAAGTTTGTAGACTTGTTTGAAACTAAAAATTGTGCATCAAGTTTTTGGCCACCATGGAGATAGGCAACTATGGGTGTGATTCATGTTTCATTATCTTCCAGTAGAAGGATATCATTTGAAAAGATGTCGGTTCTTGAGTTCTGTTCCCTGGAGATGCGTTCCACCTTAACATTATTGAAATTCTCCATTAGCTTTTTCACCTTGGCTAGGTATTTTTGCAATAAGGGTTCTTTAACTTGGTAATCACCTCAGATCTGAGATGTTGCTAGTTGTGAATCAGTACATAGGATTATATCTATGACCCTTATTTCCTTTGCCATGGTGATGCTCGCAATACACACTTTGTACTCCATCTGGTTATTTGAAATCAGGAACTCAAACCATAAAGAATGTTTCAACGTGAGCCTAGCTCCATTTTCTAGTATGACCCTTACACCACTCCCTTTGGGATTCAAGGAACCATCAACATAAATGGTCCAAGAATTTGCTCTAGGATGGCTAGAATCTAGTGTAAGCTCCACCAAAAAGTCAGATAATACTTGAGCCTTTATGGTTTTCCTTAGCTCGTAAGTGATGTTTAATTCAGATAGCTCCCCATGGACTAAGCGATCATTCTTCCAGTAAGGTCCAGCTTATGCAGCACCTAATGGATTGGCTGATCTGTTTTCACGATCACTGTGTAGCACTAGAAGTATTGTCGTAATCATCTTGCTGTGATTAGCAGCACTAGAGCCAATTTCTCTATCTTCTAATACCAAAGTTCAGGGCCTTATAGGACTTTACTCACAAAATAAACCGGCTTCTAACCTTCATTAGTTTTTCTTATCAAGATTAAGCTAATCGCTTCATTGCTAACTGAGAGATAGGCATATAAGGTTTCTCTGATATCCAGCCTCATTATGATTAGGGGTGTAGCTAACATCTTCTTCAACTCTTGAAATAAGGCCTCGTACTTTTGGGTCCACTCAAAGTTTTTCCTCTTTTTTAGAGTTTTGAATAAGAGAAGAGATTTTTAAGTGGCTTTGGCTAAGAAACAAATGAAGGCCACTATTTGTCCTATTAGTTGTTACATTTTTTTCATGAGTTACAAATTACGCATATCAAGAACGGCCTGACATTTCTCAGGATTAGCTTGAATGTTGTAATTCGTTAATAAAAACCCTAGAAACTTACTGGCCTGTATCTCGAAGGCACATTTTTTTGGATTCAATCTCATTTATGCTTCTATATCTAGGCAAACACTTTTTCTGAGTCCTCCACATAGTTACCATACTTCATTGTCTTAACAATCATGTTATCGATATAAACTTTTAGCATCTTGCTAATCTGTTATTCAAAACTTTATTCATTATTTGTTGGTAAGTTGTGCTTGCATTTTTTAACTTGAATAGCAAAACATGGTAGTAATAGCTTCCCATATCGGTTATAAACACAGTTTTATCTTCGTCCTTTGGGTTCATGGAAATTTGGTTATAGCTGGAATAGATGTCCATAAATAAAAGAAGTCATAATCTAGATGAGTTATCCATAAGTTTATCGATATTAGGGAGTAGGTAAAGGTCTTTTGGACATGATTTGTTTAGGTCAGTGTAATTGATGCACATACGCCACTTCTAGGACCACATTGAACAACCAAGTGGTATAAGAAACTTATCTTATAAACCCAACGCCCAGAAGTTCCTACATCTGCTTCTATATTACCTCATGTCTCTGTGGTCTGACTTTTATTTTTCTTTGTACCACCAGCTTTGCTTCTTTTTTTATAGAAATCCGGTGGCAAATAAACTCGGGGTCTAGCCCTGACATGTTGGTGGATGTCCAAGCGAAGAGATCCTTGTTCTGCTCAAGAAATTCAATTAGTCGGGATCTTTCTTCTTAATTCAACTGTCATCCAATCTTAGTTAACTAGTCTAGCTTGGTACCAAGTTGAAGGGGTTAGAGTTCTCTTTTAGGCTAAGGGCGCATACCATAGATCTCCTCGTGAATATCTAGCTCAATCAAGAGGACATTAACGGGGTCCATAATGACTAAGGCTAAATACGCTGGTTCATGGTTTCTTGGCAATCTTTAGGCTCTCATTGCAGTATTTTCGAGCCATTTCCTGGTCTCCTTTAACCATGATGACCTTGTTATGTTGGTCAAGGAACTTCATAGCCAAATGAGGTATGGATATCATGGCCCCAAAAGCATTAAGTAAGGAGTGACCAAGGATGATGTTATAGGCAGAAACACAATCCACCACAAGAAACTTGACCTTAAGTGTTTTAAACAAATGATCCTTCCCCAAAGTAAAATAGGTCTCAACGTATCCTACCTAGGTGATCTTGTCCCCTATGAATTTGATCAAGTCACTGGTATACGAGATCAAATTTTTTTTGAGAGCCCTAGCTTTTCGAAGATATCTAGGAACATAATATCATTTGAGCTCCCTTAGTCAACAAATATATGTTGGACTTCAACGTTAGTTATTATCCCAGAGATCACCATGGGATCATCATAGTCCAGGATAATGCTGCCATAATCTTCATCTAAAAAAGAGATTAGAAGGGTCTTCCTGGGTCCGTCTTCTTACTTTGATCCCGAATGGGAGGCTATGCTCAACACAACTTGAAGAGCTTTCTTTCTTACATTTCCTGGCTCACCGCCACCCGTAAAGCCCCCAAAATGGTATTGATTGTCCATGTTACTTCCATGTGGTGACGTTTATTATCTCGACTGGGATTATCTCGATTTCTTACTTTTGGGCATTATCCTGGGATGGACCCATTCTAGGATTTTTATTCCTTGGGGGTGACCGCCTTCTCTGATATGGAGATGGGCTTCTTCGAAGGCTGTAGCTCCTCTTACTATAATTTCTTCCTCCTCTCTGATTGTCATTCTAGGATTGGCGAACATATCGGCCTAAACAGCCATCTCTGATTAGGGATTCGATGGCATCCTAGAGGTTGATGCAATCCTCAGTGTTATGTTTGTAGCCTTCGTGAAACACACAATACTTGGACTTATCTTTTTGTGCATGTTTTCTCAATGGATGAGGCTTTTGCATATCTTTGAACTTCGTGTTCATCACTTCTTGGTAAATCTATGCTCGACGTGTATTAAGGGGGTATAATTTTAATACTTCCCTTTTAGTGGTGGCTTTGAATTTTAGGATTGTGGAGGAGTCAAATATGGTTTTGGTTTAGCATCTTTTCCCTTCTCTGGATGCTTCTTAGCGCAGATAACATCCTCCGTGTTGATGTACTTTTCAACCCTAGCATAGAACTCATCCATCATCTTGGGTTCTTTTTTAGCAAGTGAAAAGGAAAATGCTCTAGGGTAGAGGCCTTCCCTCATGTAATATAGGCCAAATCTCCCATCCCAGTCACGAATGTTTACTACTTCTTTATTAAACCAGGATATATAATCTTGGAGAGATTCCTCTTTTCCCTGCTTGATATAGGAAAGACATGAAATGGATTTTGACTACACCTTACTAGTGGTGAAGTGCAGCAAAAATATCAAGGACAAGTCTTCCCAATCAACAACGAACTTCAGAGCTAAAATGGTGAACCATCTCAATGCAACTTTCTTCAGGGAGAGAGGAAAAGCATAGCACATGAGTGGGCCATCTCCTCTGGAAAACAACAAAGCAGAAACATAAGCATCTAAGTGCTCTTAGGGGTCCATAGTCCCATCATAGGCTTCAATATTAGTTAGGCTTTTGCAGCACTTAGGGATCTCATAAGTCATCAACTCATCAAAGAAAGGTTGATTCTACTTAATTGATTTCTTTCGTCTAGGTTTGTACTCTCAATTTTCATGCACTGGGTTATCAGCTCTTTGTTTAGGTTCCATTACCCTAGAATTTTTCGAGTTATGTTCCCTGTCATTAGCTAGTTCCCTTATGTTATCGCAATTCTTGCGAGGAACCCAGTTTTCATCCTCCCCTTCCTAGTTAGTAGCCCTTTCCAAATCATGAATACATTCATCCTAGAGTCTAACCAGGGAGATTAGTTCCTCTCGTGATAGTTTAGAGAGACGTGATTCTCCCTACTCGAACCGAACTCCCTCATTGTTCTCCCTCGCGCCTAAACACTACAGCGCTGATATCTGCGGTCTGGCCTCTCCTGAGGGTGCTCTGCATGGACCAAGTCACTATGCTTCCAGAATGCGCCATGATTGAGGGGAGAGGTTTTCGCTGGTATGAGAAGTCTTTTCCCCATCACGTGTAGGTTCTGATTGAGCAGTAACTGGATCTTAGATAGGAGAGAAGGTCGGACGGCGGCCAGAGGACAACTGATTCTAAATAGCAGAAGCGTGATTTTGCCTAGTAGTGACCATGGTGGTGGTAATGGGAATTAAAGTTTATCGTTCCCTATAGATGGCGTCAATGTTCTGAACGAGGTTCAAATGATTATCTGATTGAGATTAATGAATGTGGTTTCCTCTATACCACAGTGATAGCAACGGTGGTTCGAATGGTGGGTATGTACAAAAGACACTCTGAAGCTCAAGTTAGACTGTGCACAACGTGGGTAGAGTGTTTAGGGTAGATGCATACCTTTGCTACCTTATGTGGTATTTATAGGAGCATCTTGATATATGAAAATCATGTTTAAATCCATATTAAATGTCGTTAATTAAAATAAGAATCCAATGAGATTATTTTCTCTTATAATAAACTCATTTATTTATGAGAGATTTACTCTTCATAAATATGTATATTTACTTATCTAATAGCACTCATAAATATTTGAGATCAAACTCTAGCGGGTCGAACTGCTCCTAAACTGTTAACTCAGAACTCAATCTATAACACTGTTTAATCTTACGAACAAGTATATGATTGGTTGAACTATTATTCTATTACTAATGGTCCTTACATCATTTCTTTTATTTTCTCTATTCGAATAATTCCTTCAAAGTAAGAAAATATTTTCATCTGTAACTAATAAATCTCAGTCTTTAAGATTTTCTCAAGCTTAAGCATGAGCAGTGAAAGTTTAACGTATATATGGTTTATAAAACTTGAAATTCAACTCTTTCTTTACTTGTAATATTTGTCCAACTAACTAAACGAGACAGGGAAAACAAATTAGAAGGAACTTACAAATTAATTAAAGGAAAAACAATTAGACAAAGAAACTGAAGCGCGAAGGATGAAAATGTCGTTGATTATTTTGTTGGAAATTACTTATGTTTAAATGATTAAACCTACTAAATAAACAATACATTTTTTCAGCAATAATTAATGAATCACCAAACTTTGTGAATTAGAAGCATTGCATCAAGCCTATAATAATCATAACAAACATTTTAGAAATTACATAATTTTAATATCAAATATCAATCAGAAAGGCTTTTTTTTCTTTTTTAACATTTTAGCTTATTATTTCCCCCTCTCCACATTAATTTTTTAACTTCTTTCAATTATATTTATGCCAGCATTTTTTTACAATTCTGATCGTGACTATATTTGCCTTTAATAAAAGGAAGAAATCACAAATACAACAAATACAACTTTGAAGTAACATTATTCCGTTAGCAGCTGTGAGCAATTTAGGTTACGTTTGGTGCACTTAATAATATAATGTATGATAATATAAGACAATAGGATAAAGTTTGATAATATAAACAAACTGATAAATTCTTATACTATCAAATATTTGATACACGTAGTATAAATAACTTGATAGTATATGTAACTATCTATTATGACCATAATACCCTTCATCTTTTTCACCCACATAGTAGTTTGGAGAGAGATAGCAAGTGACAAAGAAAGGGCCAAAACACAACAGTTCAAATTGGAGAGAGAGAAAACAAACATAGATAACTATGAAAATTGGAAAATGAATCACCCAACTGAAGAAAATTGAAAAACATAGAAACGCAATGACTCCACTGTTGAGTGTGAGAGAGAAGAGCGAGTGAAAAGTCACAAAGGCAACGAGAGAATTGAGTAAATGAAGAATATTTTCAAGAAGTTTCATATAGGGACTAACCACGACCCCAACTGATCCAATGAAATTCCCTCCTCTTCCTCTGTCGCATCACCATCTTGCGCCATTAATCACCACCGCACTATTTCCATTCAGAATTTTGGCACCTCCCCGGCCACTCCTTCTTCGTCATCACCGCCCGCGGCGGCTGTCCCGCCTGCCACTGCTTCCAGTCCGACAACTGCCATAGCCAATCAGCAATACCATTTCTCTTCAAAGGATGACTTTCAGGTTCAGCTAGCCCTTGCCATAAGCACTTCCAATTCAGACTTCCAAGATGATTAGAGTTTGGGAGGCCATCGAATCGATTTGACAAGGAATGAGGACAGTGTGGCAGAGGCGCTGTCTAGGCAGTACTGGATAAGTTCCTTCAACTGTTCAAGTTTACTTTTGGCACTATTTTGGTCTTTTGTCTAGGCAGTACTCTGGTGGTCCGAGAATAGTGGTCTAGTGGTGGTGATTTGGCAAGGTGGTCCGGTGGTGGTGGTCCGGCGATGGTGTATGGATGTGTGGCCTTGGTGGTGGAAGAGGCTGAAAGAGAATGATGAACATAGAGGAGGAGTTGTGGGTTCGGCAGAGAAGGAGAGACTTGATATTGAGGGATAGAGTGGGAAGAGATATCTTATCAGGTCTAATTAGGGGGTGGGGGAGATGATAGAATAATTAGGTTAGAATAGGATAAAAATGCTTGACCTGATTTCATTATACTATCATGTTAACTCACCAAACATCTAATAATATCTGATAGTATTAGCTAATACTATCAGGTCCTCCTTATCTTATCCACCAAACGTAGCCTTAGAACTTTATATATATCGAGATAATTGTTGAAGTAATGCTAAGCAGAGTGATAGCCACTTGGCAATTTACATGTGTTAAGTCCAACATCAAATGTGTATATAGACAAAGTATCCCTTATAATGATTTAGACAACTCTCCTTCTTTGAGCTAGTTTCTGAGATAAAGTCAAACTCAATTATTATAATATAGTATCATAGCCTACCTCAATCCTGATGTTGGGCCACTTGTAGATTACAAAATTATAAAAAAAATTAAAATAATATTTGATAATTATGTTATTACTATAAAAAAAATACATTTATAATTTTCATAAGTAATCATGGATAATGTAAAAATTTCACGTTGAAGTTCAAATATTTATTTTATTTTTTTAAGGTGTCAAATATCAAGCTTGTATAAAAAAATTTTATAACATTTTAAAAATTTCAAAAACTATTGAAAGGATATTTTAGCTTTAGGGACTTGGACCACTACTAACTCTCCTAGCTTCATCTCTATATATTATAGTACAATTTGACACCATATCAAAAATATTTTTATTCTATAAAAATATATCTCAAGAAAGTTTTCATATTATATATAAGGTGTATATCTAGTGAGAGAAATTTTTATTATGAGAGGGTGAAAGAAGTAAATCTTGACCATACAATCATACATAGATGATCAAGATTAAAATTTACTTAAATGTTATGTGTCTACTTAAAAAAATCACATGCATTTATGTTCTAATCTTAACCATTCATATAAGATCTAATGGTCAAGATTCATTCCTCTCATCTCTTACAATAAATACTCCTCTCATCAGATATGCTCCTTATATATATATATATAGACGCACACACACATTATTATTACATTAATAACATAATAATAATAAAATTCAAATTCAAATTCAAATTCAAATTTGTAATGAGTAATTGATGATAGAACCTAGAAATGATATTTGTAAGAAAAAACTCTGAAATAATTAATATTTTCCTTAATTTTTTTAAAAGAATAATATTAAAATTCAAATTCAACTAATATTTGTGGTACAATCTAGACAAGTCACTTGATAGAATTTTACAAATTGGAACTCTCTTTTTATATATTATATTGATGATTACATAAGCACAGAACCCTGTGGTTTCATTAATCTGATTTGGTATTTGTAGGTACATGAGGGCACGTGGAAATCAACTTTTTCCAGTTATTGGATCTTGCCTCTGCCTCTCTAATTAAGGCTACACTTGTCTTTGGAGGCAACTTCAACTTCCCCTAATCAATGCCTAAATTTGCATCTATTGCATTTCCACATGCCTTTTTCCCTCAACAGAGGTGGGTGACAGGCCAATTTGGACCTCACTGGCTTGATCCGCCATGGGCTAACAATAAATGAGTTAGACTAAATCAAATCAAATTTTAAATGGGTCAGTAAACTAATAAGCAGTCCACATCCACAGAACTTTAGTCTATGGTTTTGTGGATTGGCCCACAACTTGTAAAATATTATATCTTCTTTTTTTATTTTTTTGCTATTTTGTCTTTTGAATAGCCAAAAAAAAGGCTTATAATTTTCAAAAATTTCATGAAAAAGCATATAAATATCCAAAACTAATTTCTCTATCAAATTCAACTGTAAAATGCTATTTTAATAATTAAGTGATGTAATACAACAATTAAAATAATTAAATAAATGTTTAGCAGACAGACTAGCTGTGAACAACTAATTTTGTTGGCATTTTGTTAAAAAAAAAAAAAAAAAGAAAGAAAAAAAAAGAATTAAAAAAGAAAGAAAAAATAAAAAAGGGAAATTAAAAAAAAAAAATTAGCTTTCACCATTGGCCCATTATCCAACTCATGACCTATTTAACCACCCATGACCCATTAACCCATTATTCATCTCATTAAACTTATCCTAAACAAACCCTAGCTATTATCATTAAACCCACATCTGAAACGAACTTATCCTAAAACAAACCCATCCTCAACAAACTCATTTTAAACAAACTCATATTAAAACAAACTCATCCTAAACAAACTTATCACCATTACTCTCCATCACTCTCCAAACTCTTAACTTTTTCCTATAAATACCCATCACCTACATACTTTTGAGGGACACGGACTTTTGCGTACAGCTAATACCCTATCCCTAGTTTTTTTCCTTTTCACGTAGCAGTAAGCCTCTACCAAAATACCCCTCCATCACCATTCCTTTGCGTTAAAACTATTCGCCAACCAATAACCCAAAAACTCCATAACCCAAAAACTATGCCCTAAAAAACCTGTCAACCCCCAAATAACTAGAAACTCCATAACCTCATAACCATCACCTCTGCCAAAAACTCCATTCACGCTAGCCACCCTTCACTACCACTTTCCTCATCATAATTACCACCTCTCGCCAACTCCATTCACGTTAGCCTACCACCTTCTTTATCACCATTACCATCATCACCCAACTTCCATACCCACCACCATTCCACCATTAAACCCATCTTCAACCTCCACTTTACCACCTTCATCTATAATCGCTTCCATCACCAAACAGACCCCTCCATCCTTACCCAATTATGACTCACCTACTCACACAACCACCATCAAACACTTGTAAACCGTAACCCAGCCGTGGCAACCACCTAAATTGTCTCCGTCAACAACCCACCACACAACCAAGACCATCATCCAACCGCCCCTGTTTTGTGCAACCTCAGTCCAGTAGACCTGAAACCACACGAACCATCGCATTCGCACCTCACGCTATGCTGCAAACCGCCACCGTCTCACTCGAATCCACTCACGATTCTCACCACTAGAACAGTGCCACAAACAACCACCTTGCTTGCGCCTCTATCTCCCAATGCCATCCAACCGAGTCTGACTCAACCAGCCACCTAGTGTGAACCCAGACCCGTGAACTGCGTCACTCGCGAACCCATCCTTCAACCACCTTCCACCACGTGAACCACCACGTCCACGACGCACTAGCCGTGCTGTCCTCCCAACAACACCATTTTACAGCCACCATTGTCGCCCTCTGCAATGTAACATGACCCTTTTTGTTTATGCTCTATTTTTTTGTTTTTGTTTTTACTATTTCTTCATTTTTTATTTCCTTTTTTTCTATTTTCAACCTTTTTTTTCTTGTTTTCAACTCTCTTTTTTTGTGTATTGGTTAGTTTGTTAGGAAAAATAAAAAATAAAAAAGTAAAGATTTTAAAAATTAAATAATAATAAATAAAAAAAGATAAAATAGTTGAATTTTTTTAGAAGAATAAAACAAGATTATCTGAGTTGTGACAACTTGTTAATCCTGTAACTTTTACAATCATCTGAGTTATGACAACTTGATGATTCAAATTATTATTTTATTTTTTTTGTTTTGTCTTCAAATTTTTTGTTTTTTTTCGAAATAAAATAAATCACTAGTTAATAAAGACTCAAATTTTTTTAATAAAAAATTTCATATCAAACTTGATAAATAACAGGGGACATCTCTAGCATGATGTCAAGCTTCACTCATTCAAATCTTAACATGATTGACTGAATCGCAACGACCTGTCAATTCAAATTTTCAAAAAATTAAAAAATAATTGTGAAGAATAAAACAAGATTAGCTGAGTTGTGATAGCTTGCTAATCTTGTAACTTTTATAATCATCTGAGTTGTGACAACTTGATGATTTAAATTTTATGATTATTATTGTTGTTATTATGATTATTATTATTATTATTATTATTATTATTTATGATATTATTATTATTATTATTATTATTATTATTATTATTATTATTATTTTGTCTTCAAACTTTTATAAAATAAATCACTAATCGATAAAGGCTCAAAACCTTTTTTAAAATAATTTTTTTCAATAAACTTGATGAGCAATGAGTGACGTCTCTAGCATGACGCCAAGCTTCACCTATTCAAACCTTAATACAATTAACTGAGTCACGACGGCTTGTTAATTTAAATTTTCATAATAAAAAATTAAATTATTTTTATTAAAATCAACCAACCCACAATATTTTCTAAAGAACTGCGTGACTTTGAATTCCTCATTGTACTCGAGGATACGTAGGAGCGGAACTCTAATTCCGTCAAGCCAAAAATTAAATTTTCATAAATTATTTATTTTTTTAGTGTTTTTAATAAAAATGGGTGAAACAAATATATTTTGAGATTATCGATTTTGCACAACTGATTTAAGGTACCATCTCAGGACGGGTGTATTAAGGGTGTTGTGAGATTAAGTTTCCACCCTTCCCTATACATAACCGACTCTCAAATCCAATCTAGTTTCAAAGACTATTTTCAAAGAAAGGTTTTTCAATTTTTTCTATTTTAAATAAAATTGGTGGCAACTCCTAATTTTTTTTTAATTTAAGTTGCTATTCTGCCGTAATCACGATCGCGACAGATGGCGACTCCACTAGGGATGCTTGAGAGTCAAGCTTATAAAAGTTGGTTGTGTAATTTTTTTGTGATCTTTATATGTTTGTTTTACCATTTTTCCTTTTTTTCATATTTGATGATTTTTTTCTTTTTTTCTTTTTTGTTGTTAATTGTTTTATTATGTAAACCTTAGGGTAGAAAACTTTTGGAGTTTGTTTTACGTTTGCTTTGTTTTGTAGGATATGGGTAGTCTTTAGGATTGTAAATGTTTGTATACTCCCTACACCCACCGCACTTACACGTTTATCACACACATCCGAGTAGGGCCCTATACCCAGGTCTGAGTGAAGCCTAAGTTAGATAGAGGTTGTGTAGTGGTAGCTATTTTGGATGTACATCCTGTTTAGTTATCGCAAAAACCTCATCTAGAATGTGCCTTTTTCAAGAATGTCTCACACCTAATGACTTACCCCTTATTTGTAGCCAACATTCTAACATGGGACTTAGCTCTAGAGGCTTTTAGAATAGAAGAGTCACTCAATGAAAGTTCTCACGAGTCAGAAGGACCTATAGATCCTTAGGATAGAAATTTCTAAATTTAAGGCAATCCCATTAGGACACGAAGGGAGCGTACTTCTTCTTTCCTCATGTCATTCATTCTTGCATTTAAAAAAAGTTTCATAAAAAAAAGAAAAAATACATCATCTTGCATTTTCATGACATTCCTAGCATTCAAAAGAGAGAGAGATGCATTATCTTGCATTTTCATGGCATTCCTAGCATTTTTTTAAAGAAAAGAAAAAATAAAAAATAAAAAATATTTTCATCACAAAGTTCATTCATTTCGTCTTATGCGTCTCATTCATTTCATCTTATGCGTCTCATTCATTTCATCTCATTCTTTGTCTGATATTATTCTATTTTGATAAATCAAACAGAAGGAACCATTGCGCGACCAATGAAAGAAAACACTAATCAAACCTGAGTTCACAACGCTCAAGCAAAGCTTGCAGCGATGGCAGCTGAGAACAAAAGAAGAAATTTGAGTATGGAAGTAGATGAGGTAAAAAGGAGGATAAATGAAATGACAGAGTCTCAAAGAAGAATGGAAGAAATGTCATCAGCCATGAAGGAGACCCTCACCTTAATTAGGGCAGCCATAGGTATAGGAGTAATTGGGGCACATTCGCACCCTCCAAATATCACTTCTTTGAGGATAAACCCTGGGGTCACCACTGAGATGTTTATTGCAGGAGGAACCTCAAATACTATATCGCTAGTGATTCCTATCAGGGAAGGGTATCATTCATTGAAAGGTACTCGAAATGACGTTCATGGTAACACTAAGTTCATATGGGAACAACCGCATGCATCCATCCTAGTGTCAATGGGATTTCCTGCTAGGATTGGTCATGCAGCCATTCAAAATGATAAGATAAAGGAAGAATAGATGGAAAAATAAATTAAAGCAATCAAGGGTCCTAACACCTATGGTCCCCATAGGATAGAAGAGTTATGTCCTACTGCTAACATTATCATCCCAAAGGACTTTAAGGTTCCAGAATTCAACAAATATAATGGGAGCACTAACCCCTTTTTTCCACTTGAAAACATACATTACCAAAATGACAATTTGGTCAAAGGACTGGAAGTTCCTTGTCAGCTTCTTTCATGAAAGCTTGACTAAGTCTACTTTGGAATGGTGTATCCAATAAGACCTCTCTAAAAATTTTTCTTAGGATGATTAGGCAAACTTGTTTATGGGACAATATCGGTTCAATATGGATACAACCCCAACTCAGGAGCAATTGGAAACACTGCAGAAGAAAAATGAGGAAACCTTTAAGCAGTATGCCCAAAGTTGGAGAGCACTCGTAGCATAAGTGTAACCACCGTTGATGTTGACAAAAATGTGCTCATATTTTTTGGGGACTTTAGAAGCTCCCTATATTGGGACAATGGCAGGTGCTACCTATTGAGATTTTGTTGAATTAATTACTACCGGAGAGAGGATTAAAATTCTAGTAAAGGCTGAAAAATTGCCAACTGGCATTAATGAAGGTGGTTTCAAGATGGGGTTTTCCTCTAAGAAAAATGAGCCGGAAGTGAGCTATGTGCAAAACCAACAACCTTCACAACCTCGCTATCCACCATCTTACCCTGCATACCGAGCCCCTCCATATAACCCAAACCCCTACCCTTCTTACCAGACACTTGCACATTCTAATCTACCTGGCCTAACCGCTCCACCTACAAATACACCTCAAATCCCACAATTTCATTTCAACAATGTTCCCACACCACAACCATATATACCAACTCATCTGACCTACGCCTAATATCTACCAGCACCTTCACAAAATTTCCCAAGTCACCTATAACCTGGTCAAATTTCCAAAATCAAGGCCGCCCTCACCCCCAAAACCTACCCTTTTCCCAAGATTATCCATTTCAAATGCAGACTTATTCCAAAGATTGTTTGATGCTCACCTCATCTTTGGAAATCCTATGCGTTCCCTAGAACTGTCATTCCCAATGTGGTATAACCCAAATTTAATATGCAAATACTATATGGATATCCCAAGACACTTAATTAAAGATTGTGAATCTTTCAAGACTATGGTAAGGAAGCTAATTGCTTATGAAAAGTTAGACACTCAAGAGGAGGTTGGGCCCAATATTGTCAACAACCCAAATCATGGTGGAAGGAATGTCGTAAGTGCTTTAGAGATGGAAAGACCACCAGTAAGGAAGGACATGAGCTTGCATACGCCTATGGTGGAAATATTTGAGAGGTTGAAGAAAATAGGTTATGATATCACTGCACCAGCTGTAATGATGAAAGAAGAAGAGAAGCATGATGAAGAGTCAAGTTTTGCTTATCATTGTGGGGGAATAGGACATGATATTGAGAACTGTTGGGACATTAAGATTCGAGTCCAAGGATTACTTACTTTGAGAGTAATACAAGCTAGACAAAGGGTACATTCCTCTGACGAAGTCATTCGCCCTCCAGCAACTCAAAACCTCTCAATAATTGGAGATCTGAGGCGTTTAATTGAAGTAATTGCCATAAAATAATTAGTGATGTTAAACTCATGTTAACTATCTTGAAGCATTAATGTAATGAATTTGCATGGGTACCTTATTTCCTTTCATTTTTATCACATTGTCTCTCTTGACACTTATTCGTTTTCATTTCTTCAAAGTGTCTTCCTTGTACTTGGACCCATTGGACTCCAATTCTTAGCAATTCTCAGTTTGGTAGATGTCAATAAAGTCCGCGTGTGCAAGTACCTTTTGTAACAAAAAAAGAAAGAAAAATAAAAAAGAAAAAAAAAAAAAAAAAAAAGAAAAAAAAAAAAAAGAAAAAAAAAAATGAATAAAAAAAGAACAAAGAAGCAATCACTTGGTATATACTATCTTTTTGTCTCAAAATTAAAGTTTTAAAAATCAACAATCATGATTTGAAGATGAAGACTGACCATTTTTCTCTATCTTTTACTAAATTTCATCATCTTTATCCCTTGTTACCCATTTTGAGCTTAAAAATTTCTTCAATAAACCCTGGACAAGGATCACCCCTACACTAAGGGATAGCACAAAACAAAGGTTAACTGTCATTATGACTATTTTGAAGTATAATGAAAAAGGAAGAAAATGTGAAAGAGGCAAGAAGTAAAAATAAAAAAAATGATGAAAAACGAAAAACAAAACGAGAAGGGAAAGAAAGAAGAAAGAAATTGAAATGAAATGTGTCATGATAAGGGGAATGAAAGAAAATAAAATGAAATGGAGAAGAAATGGAGGGCAATAAGAGAAAAGTGTGCTTGAAAGTGCAAGGATCCTTAGTCCCATTCAACCCTTAAACACTTGTTTAAGCGTTATATCTTTCCTTTCATAACCTCTAGCCTTGGCCACGTTACAAGCCTCAAAAAGTCCATTCTGATCAATGAAAGGTTATTGTCATTTTCGTTAACTTTAATTTTGAGACACAGGTTATGCTTATCTAAGTATCTAGTTCATTGCTCCTAAAAAAAGAAGAGGAGGAGGAGGTACTTACTAGTCTTATACTGGGGCAAATCTTTTAGTCACTGAGGCGAGTTTTTGTCCTATTCAATTCAGTCCTACACTGGGCAAATCTTTTGTTCACTAGGGTGATTTTTTGCCCTATTTAATTCAGTCCTAAACTAGAGCAAATTTCTCTTTGGTTCAATTTGGCCTTACACTGGGACAAGTTTCTGCCTTGTTTGATTTGACTCTAAACTGAGGTAATTTTTCTTTTCCTTGGTTCAATTTGACCTACACTGGGGCAGATCTTTTGGTCACTAGGGTGAATTCCTACCTTATTTAATTCAGTCCTAGACTGGGGCAAATTTATCTTTGATTCAATTTGGCCTTACATTAGGGTAAGTTGTTGCTCTATTCTATTCAATCCTGGATTGAGGTAAATTTATCTTTGGTTCAATTTGGCTTAATGTAGATGTTCAGCAGAAGAAAATCCTTAGCCATAATGTCTAGTGGACAACTAAAGATCATTGTCATAAGGATCAATCCAATCCATATCGGGGCAATACTTCTTTGAATCCCATACCATCATTTGCATCTTTTTCCATATTAACCCCTTTTGTGTAGTCAAACTTCCAAGACTAATTTGGAAGTTGTTCACTTAGTAAATTCCTTTTCTATTGTGCTTTTGAATCCATGTTTGTTCGTTATGTAATGCTTAAAGTAAGGTGAATATGAGTACAACATTATGATTTGACCATCTGATGGCAATTCCCTGATGAACAATTCAAACCGAAAAGAACTTAGAAGTTTCAATTAAAAGGAAAAATGATATCTCAATGGATAATCCAGAAATAAGAGGTAAAATGGAAAATAGCCCATTAGATTGAAAACCCAAAAGGACGGTTTAAGTAAAAATTAGGGCAAATAAATAGGAAGATGGCCTGAAGCCCCTTGAAAAGTTCACCAAACTGGGGTAATTTTGTTTAATTGGCTATATTGGGGCAAAATTTCTAAAGGATTAAGGAGAAGATATGTTGAAGGAAGTACAACAAGACAACAGTTGAGTCATCAAGCAGTTGCAGGAAATTAATTGGATGAGGGACAAAGTTAAAATTTTCTCGCAAGGACTTAGTAGCTCCAAGCAAGGGTTTACAACAAGAGATGATCATCTCACTTCTCTAAAGGAGAGTTAAGAGCGAAAAATAGAAGAAGAAGAAGAAGAAGAAGAAGAAGAAGAAATGAAAAGAAAAAAAGAAAGTCAAAGGATTGGAGTCAACCGAAGAGTAAAGTCGTCGTTGGTTCGAAGGATTTTTAATAATTTTTTTTAAAAAAGAAAGGAAAAGAAAAAAGGGAAAAAAAGAGACAAAAGAAAAACATTTTAAGTCCATGTTTTACTAACACAAATAGTTTCATGTCATTTTGAGTGCATCGGCTCCATGCATTTTGAGCGCATTGGCTCCTATTATCATTTTTTAGCACATCGACTCCATGCATTTTTTAGCGCATCGGCTCTTGTCATTTTACTTTTGAGCGCATCAGTTCCCGTCATTTACTTTTGAGTGTATCAACTCCTGTCATTTATTTTTGAATGCATCGGCTCCCTATCATTTAAATTTCTGTCATTTACTTTTGAGTGCATTGACTTCTATCATTTAAATTTTTGTCTTTTACATTTGAGCGCATTGGCTCCTGTCATTTACTTTTGAGTGCATCGGCTCTTGTCTTTTACTTTTGAGTGCATTGGCTCCTGTTTTTTACTTTTGAGCGCATCGGCTCCTGTCATTTAAATTTCTGTCATACCTTTGAGCGCATCGCTCTTCGCATTTTTGTTCTCGCATTGTTTTGTGTTTGTTGCTCTCGAACAAAATTCAAGTTCATGTCTTTACTCGTTCCTTACAATGATAAAATGAAAAACTATAGTTATTCCTTTTATCTAGTAAGAAACAAGTAAAGAGGAGAATTGTGAATATTCAATTTTGTCCGGGTCATTTTGTTAAAAAGAATAATAAAAAAAGAAAAAAGAAAAGAAAAAAGAAAAAGAGGGGAATTTATTTTTTTTTTTTAAAAAGAGACTCAACTTTCACCCATTGGCCTATTATCCAACCCATGACCCATTTAACCACCCATGACCTATTAACACATATCTTGACCCATTAACCCATTATTCATCTCATTAAACTTATCCTAAACAAACCCTAGCAATTATCTTTAAACCCACATCTGAAACGATCTCATCCTAAAATAAACCTATCTTAAACAAACTCATCTTAAACAAATTCATCTTAAAACAAACTCATCTTAAAACAAACTCATCACCATTACTCTCCATCACTCTCCAAACTCTTAACTTTTTCCTATAAATACCCATCACCTACACACTTTTGAGGGACACAGGCTTTTGCGTACAGCTAATACCCTATCTAGTTTTTTCCTTTTCACGTAGCAGTAAGCCTCTGCCAAAATACCCCTCCATCACCATTCCTTTGTGTTAAAACTATTTGCCAACCAATAACCCAAAAAATCCATAACCCAAAAACTATGCCCCAATAACCCAAAAAACCTATCAACCCCTAAATAGCCAGAAACTCCATAACCTCATAACCATCACCTCTACCAAAAACTCCATTCATGCTAGCCACCCTTCACTACCACTTTCCTCATCATAATTACCACCTCTGCCAACTCCATTCACGTTAGCCTACCACTTTCTTTTTAAAACTAGTATGAGAACATAGGGTGGGGTCACATAAGATTTTCCTATAACTATAGGACTGCACCAAGGGTCAATTTTGAGTCCTTATCTTTTTACCTTAGTCTTAGATGTGCTTACTACGCATATCTAAGAGCCGGTGCCATAATGCATTCTTTTTGTAGATGATATAGTCTTAATTGGAGAGTCAAGAGAGGAAACAAATGAGAAGTTAGAGTTATGGAGACGAGCTTTGGAAGAGCATGACTTTCGTCTAAGTAGGAGTAAGACAGAGTATATGGAATGTAAGTTCAGTAAGAAGCGTGCTAATACTAGCTTAGTGGTGAAAATTGGAGACCATGTCATACCACAAGTCACACAGTTTAGGTATCTTTGATTTATCATACAAAATGCCGAAGAGATAGAGGGAGATGTAAACCACAGGATTCAAGTTAGATGGATGAAATTGAGGAGTGCTTCAGGAGTTATTTGTGATAGAAAAATACCTCTCAAGCTTAAGGGTAAATTTTACTGCACAACTATAAGACTCACGATGTTGTATGGTATTGAATGTTGGGCGATAAAAAGCCAGCAAGAGCATAAGATCAGTGTTGCTGAGATGAAGATGTTGCATTGGATGTGTGGTCATACAAGATAAGATAGGATTAGGAATGAATGCATTAGAGAGAAAGTAAGGGTAGCACCTATTATGAAAAAGATGGGAGAATCTCGCCTTAGGTGGTTTGTATATATAAGGAGAAGATCCTTAGAAGCTCCTGTAAGAAGAATAGATCAGGTGGAGGATAGCCCAATAGCTAGAGGTAGAGGGAGACCAAGAAAGACTATAGGTGAAACTATTAAAAAAGATTTAGATTTGTATGACATTTCTGAAGACTTGGTTTATGATAGGGCAAAATGATGTCGTTTGATTCATGTAACCGACCTCACATAGTGGAAAAAAGCTTGGATGTTGTTGTTGATTGTTTCTTTTGTTGATTTATTTTTCACTTTTTCCCATCTTTAACAATTCATATTTTTCTTTGTTTTCAGTTAAAAGAAAAAGTGAACACTCATTTTGGTCCTCATACATAATATCACATTAGTCATCTATTTATCAGTGACATTAAATTAGTCCTTTAATGATAATTAATGACATTATTTTATCTTACTGGGATTAATTTTAATGTCATTTTAAGAACCGATTTAATGTAGTGTATATGTTTTTTCCCATTGTGTCTTAAGATATTTTTTTTTTTCATATTCTTTGAGTGTGAGATCAATCTTCACTTGTGTATGTATTTAGATTATTAGTTTGATGTATTTATAATAAATGAGCAATGTGATATAACATATATTTGGGGGATTAAAATGCACATTTACTCTTAAAAAATGTCTAAAACTTGATATGAAAAAGAGGAGAATATAAACTAAAGTGCAGAGTATAATTTGTTTTATCTTTTATATAATACTTTTCAAATTTATTTAACTTTCTATTAAATTTATAAATCAATTCAATAATTCAATATAAATAGTACTATGGAAAAAAGGAAAACACAACCATCTAACTTAAAGCTCATGTTTCTTTATCAATTTGACTATTTAAGGAGGCATAAATCTACTACAAATAATAGAAGAAAATTAAAAGGCTTCCTCACATTTGAAATAAAATACAAAGATATTTTATATATTTTTGTTAAAAGGTTTACTAACATTATTTTTTTTATTATGTTAAACTATTTAAGGGCTCCTCTCATAAAAATTGTTACACAATGAATAAATTTCGTAGACTAAATAATCACTTTAGTCCTTAAAAGAGTAAGCATCAGTCATACTAGCCCTTGGATGATGAAAATTACTCTCGAAGTTCTTGAATGTGCATTCCCATTCAAATTAATTCACAGGTTCATTGGCGTAAGTCAGAGTTAACACGAACATGGCACGTTAACAAGCGTAAGTGCCATGTTGAGTTCACACATGACAAGGTCACTACCTTCTCCCTCCTATAAGTGAAACGGCATCGTATTTTACCATCATCTTCCCAAACTTGCCCCCTTTTAAATCTTAAAGCTCAAACCTTAAATCCCTAAATAGTTAAAACACATATCATGCTATCATAGAAACTTGTCACTAGGAGGTATAAACAAGATTCTAAAAACCTAATTGGTAATGAGCACGTAAAAGAACTGATTCACGGTTCAGTGGTCGAACTATAGTTGAACTGATATATATATAAATATATATATATATATATATATATACTATATTAACATGATTATATATATATATTTTATATGTATAAATATATATATATATAAATATATATATAAATATATATATATATATATATATTACCATTAAGATTAATGTTGGGTTTTATATTACCCAAAAAAAAAAACCATTAAGATATTATGACACATTAAGTATTGAAATAAATAAATAAAATGAAAGTGAAAAATTAACAAGATAGTTTATAATATTTTAATCAAAAAATGAATTATCAATTTATTATAATATTTTTTTGAGCTCCAATTTATTATAATAATTAAAAAATAATCTTAATATTATATAAAAGAATTATGTTACATATTAAATATCCAAAATTAGAATGAGATATAATACATAAGGTGAACTCTTGTACCAATATCTGATGGTGGCATATTGGTTATCTCAACATGACTTGTCTTCGAGTCCTGCGGTTTGCCTCTAGTCCAATGGTATGAAGTTGGCTTTTCAGCACAACTAATAAAAATAGCATAACTAGATTGGCCAGTAGTTTGGTTCACGGTTGAGGTTCGATTTTGAACATGGGATATAAGCATGTTTGGGAATGTTTTTTTTCCCCGAGCATATGTTATTTGACAAAAAAAATTATTGTAATAGTAATAATGTATATTTGGTAAATTCAATTTTAAGTTTTACATAAAATTTAATGTATTTTTTTTTTATAATACTTGAAATATCAACTTATGATTTAAATTATAGATTATTTTTTATATTTTAAGATATAAATATTATTTTTTTTCAATTAAATAATTTTTTAATCAATTAAATAATTTTTTAAATTATTTTATAACTATTTTGATAATTTAATGTATAAAAATAATTTTTTTATATTATCTAAATAAAATAGATTTATTTAAAATTATTTTTCAATTAATATATCCAAACATAAAATTAATTTTATTATAATATATTATAATAAAAAAATTATATAATAATTAATTATTAAAATAATCAAATTTTTACAATTATCTCAAAAATACACTAAATAGACTATATTACATTATTCATTTAATTGATTTTCAAGGGCATTGCCCAAGCCTTTTCACTATAATGGCCACATGCAGCTAATATAACCGATGCTGTCATGCAAGCCCAGCCCACTACGTAAATAACGATAATCAAAACGACGTCGTAGTAATGCATATCACACACCCCCGAATTTTGGTTCATTCTGCTCTGGTTTTCACCTGTGTTCTGCACAGCGCAGCTACAGTGACCGAAACTCAAAAACCCTGAAATGGGTTATCTGAGCAAAGCATCCAAGACCCTAAGGCAATCAAATTACTTGTCCCTGTTGTGCAGTTCCACCCTATTTCCATCTACATTCCCATTCAGTCCATTAACCAGCAGAATAACCCATCAACGCTTTGCTCTGACCCGTGCATTGTTCTGCTCCCAGTCGCGCCAAAACAGCAAAGAGAAAAACGCCATAGATTTGAGTCAGTACCCCCCAGAGCTCGTAAGAAACTTCTCAATCATTGCCCATGTTGATCATGGCAAGTCTACCCTTGCTGATCGGCTTCTAGAACTCACTGGAACCATTAAGAAAGGCCATGGCCAGCCTCAGTATCTTGATAAATTGCAGGTATTCTATATTGTAAAATGTTTCAGTTTTTTCACATGGGTATGCTTTTTTACAATATTAAATGAAAAGGGTATTGCCCAAAATTGTTGCTTTTTGAAGAATGTGTTGGGTTAACTAGGAGGTGGAATGGGACAATGGGTTGGTTAGTGGAAGATGCTATATTTCTTGAGTTTTGTATCATATGTTTACTTAATTGATGAAGTCTGTAATTTCTTAGGTGGAGAGAGAAAGGGGAATCACAGTTAAAGCTCAGACAGCAACAATGTTCTATAAGCACACCATAAATGGTGACAATAGTAGTGATGGAATGGAGTCACCTAAGTTTTTGCTGAATCTTATTGACACTCCTGGGCATGTGGATTTTAGTTACGAAGTGTCAAGGTCACTGGCAGCTTGTCAGGGTGTGCTTTTGGTTGTTGATGCTGCTCAAGGAGTCCAAGCACAAACTGTTGCTAACTTTAACCTTGCTTTTGAGTCTAACCTAACAATTATACCTGTCATAAACAAGATTGACCAGCCAACTGCTGATCCTGATCGTGTTAAAGCCCAATTGAAATCGATGTTTGATCTTGACCCAAGTGATGCACTGCTAACATCGGCTAAAACTGGGATGGGTCTTGAACAAGTCCTTCCGGCAGTCATAGAGCGCATACCTCCGCCTCCTGGGAAGTGCGATTCTCCTCTACGCATGCTTTTGCTTGATTCATATTATGATGAATACAAGGGGGTAATATGCCACGTTGCTGTTGTTGATGGTGCCCTCCGCAAGGGGGATAAAATTTCTTCTGCAGCTACTGGTCAGTCCTATGAAGCTTTGGATATGGGCATCATGCATCCTGAACTTACACCTACTGGAATCTTGCTTACTGGGCAAGTTGGTTATGTTGTAAGTGGCATTCGCTCAACCAAAGAGGCATGTGTTGGAGATACAATTTACCATACTAGATTTGCCGTTGAGCCTCTTCCGGGTATAGCTGTCATCTTTTATTTCCCATCTTCGGACATTGATTTGTTAACATTTTGGTTGGAAACCATTAAATTACTTGTCATCTATTATTCATTTAAGATAGTTGGTTGTGAGACCCATGCATCTAGGCTATTCATTTATACTGCTCTTTACTGTATACAATTTCTGGATTCAAGTGGGCCTCATTCAATTTTGAAACACTTTTAGCCTTAGGTAATGGACTTACCGAAAATGGAATCAGTTCATTTCATTGTTTGACCATTATTAATTTGCCTTTAAAGAACAAGTAGCTAAATAATCAAGCTGATGTGATGTTATATTTATTGTTCTTTCTTCTCCCCTCTGTGTATGAGAATATTATATCTATGGGTGCATTTCTTTGTCCCAAGTGTCATCTTTTTAAATTAACATTTGATAATTTTAAACCGTAGGCTTCAAGCCTGCAAAACATATGGTATTCTTTGGTCTTTATCCTGCAAATGGATCTGATTTTGAAGCACTCAACCATGCAATAGAGAGGCTGACATGCAATGATGCCAGTGTCTCTATTACGAAAGAAACTAGCACAGCTCTAGGTCTGGGGTTCAGGTCTGGTATCTTTTATTTATTATTATTATATTTTTGGGGCCATGGTTCAGGTCTGGTATGTACTACTAAAAGAATGGGATGGGAATCTGGTTCTGCTAAAATTTGAAACATAGCTAGCTTCTTGTGGAATAGCTTTCTTATGTTTCTTTTTATATTCAATCAGGTGTGGATTTTTAGGCATACTGCACATGGATGTTTTTCATGAACGGCTTGAACAGGTAACATATCCCTGCACGGAAACCAAATGATAACTTTAAGCTGATGGTGAAGATATATTTTGCAAAATAACATACGTGCAAAATTTTGAACTGTATGTATGATTCATAGGCATTGTGAGTTTGATTTGCCTTGGAATGACCAAAATTGTATGTATGCCATATATTTGGAAAATTCGATAAATTTTTGTAAGGATTTTAATTTCTTTTTTTCTGTTTTCATCTATGAAGCACATACGCTGACACGAACACTCGACACGACACAAACGTGGACATGGGGACACACCCAATTCTAAAACACCTAGGACACGGCATATATATATATATATATTTAATTGAAAATTTAAGGAAAAAGCACTCCTGCCTTATTTTCTAAAGCACCCTTGCCTTATTTTCTTTTTGGCAAAATAGGCATTTTGGTCTCTTATCTTTTACTTTTTTCAATTTGGTCCCTTATCTTACAAATTTTCTATTAGTGTGGTCCTCCGTTACGGTTTTTCGTTACAAACCCCAACAAAAGTGATGACGTGTCACTAACGTGACAATGATGTGTATATAACATGGTGTTGACGTGACACAACAAGTGAGTGACACATTGTCACTTATGTTAGGGAGATGATGGAATCGTGACAGGAGGATCACATTGATAGACAATTTGCAAGATAAGGAACCAAATTTAAGTAAATAAAAGATAGAGAACCAAATTGAAAAAACATATATATGAAGGACCAAAATGCCTATTTTGCCTTTCTTTTTTCATTATTAAAAATTGCTTAAAAGTTTAAAACAAACCTAACCTCTACGTATATTTTTTTTTCCAATTTTAAATAGCTGTGTCATCGCTGTGTTGAAGCCAAAAAAAAATGATTTTTAAATTAGATACGTATGGACGTGTGTTGAACACGTGTTGTCAGTGTGTCATGTCGGACACGTGTCCAACATGTGAACTTGGTAATAAAATGGTTTGTCCGTGCTTTGTAGGTTTTCATTTTAAGTTGACAAATATAATGTTTGTGTAAACAGGAGTATGGAGCTCATGTTATCTCAACTGTTCCTACCGTGCCTTATATGTTTGAGTATTCTGATGGAAGGTAGATAACAAAGTTGTATTTGGCAGGCTAAGTTCCATTGTGATATACTAATATTCTTGGTGTGCTTTTCAGCAAATTAGAAGTTCAAAATCCTGCTTCATTACCCTCTAATCCCATGCAACGAGTAACAACCTGTTGGGAACCTACAGTAATAGCAACTATAATCATTCCTAGTGAGTAAGCTCTTGTACAACCCTGAGTATAATTTATTTGATTCTTTCAGAGCTGATATTCTCTATCTTAATTTATTGGTAATATAAGATATGTGGGACCTGTTATTACCCTTGTCTCTGAGCGTAGGGGTCAGCAGTTGGAGTACTCATTCATTGACAGGTATAATCTTGCCAGAGTCTCCATTTCTTGAATATACCAATCCAGGAATACATATCATGACAAGTGATGTGATTTTCTGGGGATATTAGGCTCAATTTGCAATATTTTCCACAAAAATTGACACAAACTTTGCTCTTCTCTGTATGTCTATCAATGAACTTATCTACGGTTGAAACAATGATCCTTTTAGTTTCATTCCTGCAGTCAACGGGTTTTCATGAAGTATCGCATGCCTTTGAGGGAAATTGTTATTGATTTTTATAATGAATTGAAGAGTATAACATCAGGCTATGCATCATTTGATTATGAGGATGCAGAGTAAGTACCCTTCTCCCCTTTCCCTCATCCTATAATTGTGTGCATGATTGTTGTTGTGCACCCACTCCTATTTACTTTCGTACATTGTTGATATACTGTACTGTATATTGTTTGAAACAATTATCTGGTACATGTCAATTAGATTGGTATAGAAATGTTGTGATACCTGGTGGATATACTGTACCCATTCCCATCTAATTTTGTTTGGCAAATAATCTTATAATATATTTATTGGCTGTCATTTGTGATCAAATTTATAAGCAAGTAAATTTGTATATTTAGAGTATCATATAACCTTATAATGCGCTTAATGGGTTCAACTACAGTTATCAACAATCTGATCTGGTGAAACTTGATATTCTCTTGAATGGGCAACCAGTTGATGCAATGGCAACCATTGTTCATAAGATGAAAGCATCTCGTGTTGGTCGTGAACTGGTGGAGAAATTGAAGAAAGTTATAGACAGGTCTTTTAGTTTAAGAAATAATTTTATTGTTTCACACCTCTGCTTTAGTTTCAACTCATACCAAAATTCTCTGAACTTTGAACAGGCAAATGTTCGAGATACTCATACAAGCTGCCATTGGGTCAAATGTTATAGCAAGGGGGACGTAAGCTTCTACTTAAAGTATTATATTTCTTTTTTGGAATGGTTGCTGTAAAAATTTAGCTTTTGATATTAAAGTATTAATCTTGATCAGAGTCTTAATTATCTTAGTCATTTTATTTCCAATAGCCTTCAGGTTGGTGGATTTTAAGGCCCCTAACAAAAGCAAAGGATGGAGGATTGGGTCATTTGTTCACATACCTTAAGTCATCTGTTCTGCCATGCTGAAATTCTCTGTATCTATTGTAGGATTTCCGCTTTGAGGAAAAATGTTCTTGCCAAGTGTTCTGGTGGTGATGTTACTCGAAAGAAGAAGCTATTGGAGAAGCAAAAGGAAGGAAAGAAGCGAATGAAACGTGTTGGTTCTGTTGATATACCACAGGAAGCATTCCATGAACTATTGAAGGTTTCATAGCAGACATGTTTGAAGATAATTGGGTCTTAGGCTTTGGTAATGACTTCTTGTTTCCGTTTTTATTTTCCTATAATATTAAGGTGCATCTATAGGAAGAAAGAATTGCACATGGACTATAGTGTCCAGTCTGAGATTGAACTGAAATCAAACTTGATATTTGAGGCTAAAACATAACTGTTGTGGTAATAAAGAGAAAAAAAGAAGTAATAAAACAACCTAAATTATAGGTGGGGTTTCATTCTAGTCTAATTTCTATAAAAGGAAGATTTAATTCTTGTCCACCTTTAGGGTTATACATTAAATCGAGAAGCTATACATCTATATGGATAAAGGTTGCATATGTGATTCATTATCATTGCGCATCTAGCTCTAAAGCAGTAGCTGTAAACTTTGCTCCAGCTTTGGCCTTTGTTCTTGTGGTTTATTATTTCTTTTGCATAAACATTTTTCTTTGCACTACTTATATATCGAGCTTGAGATTTGAACCAAGCCGAGTTTATCCATCCTTTGATTTGATAGCCATCCCTAACGCCTATTAATATTGTGAAAACAATGCAGGGAGATCCATTATGGTCATTCCCTTGATAATGTTCAGTAACTGAGTTTTTATCCCATTTTTCCTTTTGTTTCTGTTTTGTTGGTTTTGTGACCTGGTGCCCCTACATAATTATATGTTGTGGATAGTGCTAGGAAGAGAGGGCTGCATAAGACAATAAAAGAAATGGTGAAAGCAATTCCGTTCGCTGGTTTCATGGAAGGCTTCTGTGTAGCTATTCAAATCGATCTGATTGATAAGTGAAAATGGCTTAAAATTGCTTTCTAACAGCTGAATCCGTATTCTTCCATTTATTCATGTTATTTGGTGGAAACTGGATATCAGAGGATGATTTCTTTCTGTCAAAGTTCGGGGTCGGAGAAAATGAGTTGATAAATAATAGGAGAGTCACTAGCGTGACGCCGACTCTCACCCATTCAAATCTTAACATGATTGACTGAGTCGCGATAGTTTGTCAATTCAAATTTTCAAAAAGTCAAAAAATAATTGAGAAGAATAAAACATAATTAGTTGAGTTATGACAGCTTGTTAATCTTGTAACTTTTATAATCATCTGATTTATGACAACTTGATAATTTAAATTTTTATGATTATTATTGTTGTTATTATTATTATTATTATTATTATTATTATTATTTTGTCTTCAAATTTTTATAAAATAAATAACTAATTAATAAAGGCTCAAAACTTTTTTTTAAATAATTTTTTTCAATAAACTTGATGAGCAATGAGTGACGTCTTTAGCGTGATGTCGAACTTTATCTATTCAAACCTTAATACAATCAACTAAGTCGCGACGACTTGTTAATTCGGATTTTCATAATAAAAAATTAAATTATTTTTTTATTAAAATCAACTAACTCACAATATTTTCTAAAGAATTACGTGACTTTGAATTCCTCATTGCACCCGGGGATACGTAGGAGCGAAACTTCAATTCCGTCAAGTCAAAAATTAAAATTTCACAAATTATTTATTATTTTAGTGTTTTTCATAAAAATGGGTGAAACAAATATATATTGAGATTATCGATTTTGCACAACTGATTTAAGGTACTGTCTCAGGAAAGGTGTATTAGGGGTATTGTGGGATTAAGTTTCCACCTTTCCCTATACATAACCGACTCCCGAATCCAATTTAGTTTCAAAGACTATTTTCAAAGAAAGATTTTTTAATTTTTTCTATTTTAAATAAAATTAGTGGCGATTCCTAATTTTTTTTTAATTTAAGTTGTTATTCCGCTGCGATCACGGTCGTGACACTAGCCTGCCAACTTGTGGGCCACAATCCGTTTAACCCAGAGTTAAACAAGCTAGGCTTTTACATTCACATTTAAACAAACTTAAAAATGCTTGGTCCTAACCCGTCTAGATTGCAGGTTAAATGGGCCGACTTGCAGACTATGGCCTGTTTACCTAGCTCTATCCCTTATCATTGTTCATCCTACTATTTGTATTCATATTCCCCCCTTTTTCTAATAAAGAAATCTGATAGAAAACTTTACATGGATTGCAAAGTCATTCCTAGAGAGAGCTTGACTACCTAACACAAGATTTTAGTTATCGATGTACGAGTTAAGATGAGAGAAAGGAGAAATTGTTAAGACAGAGTCCCAAGGATCAAATGGTGGAAACTAAAAGGAGGAAAACAAATGTTCTTTCAGAGGAAGATTATGGAGGAAGAGATGTGAGAGGTACAAGGGAGTGCTAATGATATTTGGGACGAGATGACTAAAGGGATTAGGAAGATAACAAAAGAGACATTTGGTGAATTACGAGGCTTTAGACCAAAGGATAAAGATTCTTGGTGGTGGGAAGCAAGTGTACAAGATAATGTTAATGTTAAAAGGGAATGTTATAAAGCTTAGCATATGTGTAAAAACGATGAAAATTGAGAAAAATATAAGGCAGCTAAAAATGATACTAAGAAGGCAGTGAGCAAGGCGAAAGATATAGCATTCAATGAGTTATATCAATCTTTGGGTACCAAAGACAGAGAAATGAATATTTATAGGCTTGCTAAAAGTTGGGAAAGGAAGACAAGAGACTTGGATCAAGTGAAATGCATAAAGGATGAAGAGGGTAAAATCTTGGTTACGGAATAAGACATCAAGAATCAATGGAAGACTTATTTTCACAAGTTATTTAATGAGGGACATGTGGCATTAAGGGACTTGGACATTCTAAACACTAGAGAGAATGACTAAAATAAAACATTTTATCGTAGAATTCAGGAGTTTGAGGTAAAAGAAACTTTGAAGAGGATGAATAATGAAAGAGCGGTTAGATTGGATAATATACCTATTGAGGTATGGAAGTGCCTAAGAGAGAAATGTATAAGTTGACTCACAAAGATTTTAACGAGATAATGAGGTCTAAGAAAATGTCAAATGAATGGAGGAGAAGCACTTTAATCTCTATTTATAAGAATAAGGGAGATATACAAAACTGTGCAAATTACAGAGGAATTAAACTCATGAGTCATACCATAAAGTTATGAGAAAGAGTAATTGAATGAAGATTAAGACAAGAGACTCATATTATAGAGAATCAATTTAGTTTTATACATGGGAGGTCAACCATGGAAGTAATCTATCTTCTACGAAGATTGATGGCGAGGTATCAAAGGAAGTAAAAAGACTTACACATGATTTTTATTGTTTTGGAAAATAGCCTACGATAGGTTACCGAAAGAGGTCTTGTGGAAGACTCTAGAAAAGAAATGAGTTCGTATCATTTATATTTGAACAATTCAAGATATGTATGATGGGGGTAAAACTAATATGAGAACACAAGGTGGGGTCACAGAAGATTTTCCTATAACTATAAAACTACACCAAGGGTCAATTTTGAGTCCTTATTATTTTACCTTGGTCTTAAATGTGCTTACTGCGCATATCCAAGAGCCGATGCTATAATGTATGTTTTTTACAGATGATATAGTCTTAGTTGGAGAGTCGAGAGAGGAAACAAATGAGAAGTTAGAGTTATGGAGACAAGCTTTGGAAGAACATGACTTCTGTCTAAGCAGGAGTAAGACAGAATATATTGAATGTAAGTTTAGTAAGAAGCGTGCTAATACTAGCTTAGTGGTAAAAATTGGAGACCATGTCCTACCATAAGTCATACAGTGTAGGTATCTTGGATTTAATATACAAAATGATGAAGAGATAGAGGAAGATGTAAATCATAGAATTCAAGCTGGATGGATGAAATGAAGGAATATTTCAGGAGTTACTTGTGATAGAAAGGTGCATTTCAAGCTTGAGGATAAATTTTACCGTACAACTATAAGACCCACGATGTTGTATGATACTGGATGTTAGGCGGTAAAAAGCCAGCAAGAGCATAAGATCAGTGTTGCTGAAATGAAGATGTTGATGTGTGGCCATACAAGATAAGATAGGATTAGAAATAAATGCATTAGAAAGAAAGTAGGGGTAGCACCTATTACGGAAAAGATGAGAGAATCTCGCCTTAGGTGATTTGGATATGTAAGGAGAAGACCTATAAAAGCTCCTGTAAGAAGAGTATATCACATGGAGGATAGCCCAATAGCTAGAGGTAGAGGGAAACCAAGAAAGATTATAGGTGAAACGATTAAAAAAGATTTAGATTTGTATAACATTTTTGAAAACTTGATTTATGATAAGGTACAATGGCGTCGTTTGATCCATGTAGCCGACTCCACTTAGTAAAAAAATGTTTGATTGTTATTGTTGATTATTTCTTTTTTTGATTTTTTTTCATATTTTCCCATCTTTAACAATTCATATTTTTCTTTGTTTTAAGTTAAAAGAAAAAGTGAACACTCATTTTGGTCCTCATACATAATATCACATTAGTCATCTATTTATTAGTGACATTAAATTAGTCCTTTAATAATAATTAATGACATTATTTTTATCTTATTGGGATTAATTTTAATGTCATTTTAAGAACCGATTTAATGTAGTGTATATGTTTTTTTCCATTATGTCTTAAGATGTTTTTTTTTTCATATTCTTTGGTGAGAGATCAATCATCACTTGCGTATGTATTTAGATTATTAGTTTGATGTATTTATAATAAATGAGCAATGTGATATATCATATATTTGGGCGATTAAAATGCACATTTACTCTTAAAAAATGTCTAAAACTTGATATGAAAAAGAGGAGAATATAAATTAAAGTGCAGAGTATAATTTGTTTTATCTTTTATATTATACTTTTTCAAATTTATTTAACTTTATATTAAATTTATAAATCAGTTCAATAATTCAATATAAATACTACTATGGAAAAAAGGAAAACACAACCATCTAACTTAAAGCTCATATTTCTTTATTAATTTGACTATTTAAGGAGTCATAAATCCACTACAAATAATAGAAGAAAATTAAAGGCTTCCTCACATTTGAAATAAAATACAGAGATATTTTATATATTTTTGTTAAAAGGTATACTAACATTATTTTTTTATTATATTAAACTATTTAAGGGCTCCTCTGGTAAAAATTGTTACACAATGAGTAAATTTCTTAGATTAAATAGTTACTTTAGTCCCTAAAAAAGTAAGCATAAGTCATACTAGCCCTTAGATGATGAAAATTACTCCTAAGATTCTTGAATGTACATTCCCATTCAAATTAATCCACACGTTAACTGGCGTAAGTAAGAGTTAACACTAACATGACACATTAACAAGCGTAAGTGCCATGTTGAGTTCACACATGACAAGGTCATTTCCTTCTCCCTCCTATAAGTGAAACGACATCGTATTTTGCCATCATCTTCCCAAATTTCGCCCCTTTTACATCTTAAAGCTCAAACCCTAAATCCCTAAATAGTTAAAACACACATCATGCTATCATAGAAACTTGTCACTAAGAGTTATAAACAAGAATCTAAAAACCTAATTTGTAATGAGAACGTAAAAGAATTGATTTAATGTTCGGGTCGAACTATAGTTGAACTAAATATATATATATATATATATATATATATATATATATATATATATATATATATATATATATATATATATATATATATATATATTACTCTATTAACATGATTAATGTTGGGTTTTATATGTACCAAAAAAAACCCATTAAGTGATATTATGACACATTAAGTATGGAAATAAATAAATAAATAAAATGAAAGTGAAAAATTAACAAGATAGTTTATAATATTTTAATCAAAAAATGAATTATCAATTTATTATAATATTTTTTGAGCTGCAATTTATTATAATAATTAAAAATAATCTTAATATTTTATAAAAGAATTATGTTACATATTAAATATCCAAAATTAGAATGAAATATAATACATAAGGTGAGCTCTTGTACTAATATCTGATGGTGGCATATTGGTTATCTGAATCTCAACACGACTTGTCTTTGAGTCCTGCGGTTTGCCTCTAGTCCAATGGTATGAAGTTGGCTTTTCAGCACAACTATTAAAAATAGCATAACTAGATTGGCCAGTAGTTTGGTTCACGATTGAGGTTCGATTTTCGAAACATTGGGTATAAGCATGTTTGAGAATGATTTTTTTTTCCCTAACATATATTATTTGGTAAAAAAAGTTGTAATAGTGATGATGTATATTTATTAAACTTTAATTTTAATTTTTACATAAAATTTAATATATTTAAAATGTTTTTTTATAATACTAAAATTTTAATTTATAATTTAGATTATAAATTATTCTTTACATTTTAATATATAAATATCATTTTTTATCAATTAAATAATTTTTTAATCAATTAAATAATTTTTTAATTATTCTATACCTATTTTAATAATTTAATACACAAAAATGATTTTTTTTATATTATCTAAATAAAATATATTAGTTTAAAATTATTTTTTAACTAACATATCTAAACATAAAATTAATTTTATTGTAATCGATTATAACAAAAAATTTATATAATAATTAATTATTAAAATAATCAAATTTTCACTATTTTCTAAAATATGCACTAAATAGACTATTATTACATTATTCATTTAATTGATTTTCAGGGACATTGCACAAGCCTTTTCACTATAATGGCCACATGCAGCTAATATAACCGATGCTGTCATGCAAGCCCAGCCCACTACATAAAAAACGATAATCAAAACGACGTCGTAGTAATGCATATCACACACCCCCGAATTTAGGTTCATTGTGCTCTGGTTTTCACCTGTGTTCTGCACAGCGCAGCGCTAGTGACTGAAACTAAAAAACCCCGAAATGGGTTATCTGAGCAAAGCTTCCAAGACCCTAAGGCAATCAAATTACTTGTCCCTGTTGTGCAGTTCCACCCTATTTCCATCTACATTCCCATTCAGTCCATTAACCAGCAGAATAACCCATCAAAGCTTTGCTCTGACCCGTGCATTGTTCTGCTCCCAGTCACGCCAAAACAGCAGAGAGAAAAACGCCATAGATTTGAGTCAGTACCCCCCAGAGCTCGTAAGAAACTTCTCAATCATTGCCCATGTTGATCATGGCAAGTCTACCCTTGCTGATCGGCTTCTAGAACTCACTGGAACCATTAAGAAAGGCCATGGCCAGCCTCAGTATCTTGATAAATTGCAGGTATTCTATATTGTAAAATGTTTCAGTTTTTTCACATGGGTATGCTTTTTTACAATATTAAATGAAAAGGGTATTGCCCAAAATTGTTGCTTTTTGAAGAATGTGTTGGGTTAACTAGGAGGTGGAATGGGACAATGGGTTGGTTAGTGGAAGATGCTATATTTCTTGAGTTTTGTCTCATATGTTTACTTAATTGATGAAGTCTGTAATTTCTTAGGTGGAGAGAGAAAGGGGAATCACAGTTAAAGCTCAGACAGCAACAATGTTCTATAAGCACACCATAAATGGTGACAATAGTAGTGATGGAATGGAGTCACCTAATTTTTTGCTGAATCTTATTGATACTCCTGGGCATGTGGATTTTAGTTACGAAGTGTCAAGGTCACTGGCAGCTTGTCAGGGTGTGCTTTTGGTTGTTGATGCTGCTCAAGGAGTCCAAGCACAAACTGTTGCTAACTTTTACCTTGCTTTTGAGTCTAACCTAACAATTATACCTGTCATAAACAAGATTGACCAGCCAACTGCTGATCCTGATCGTGTTAAAGCCCAATTGAAATCGATGTTTGATCTTGACCCAAGTGATGCACTGCTAACATCAGCTAAAACTGGGATGGGTCTTGAACAAGTCCTTCCGGCAGTCATAGAGCGCATACCTCCGCCTCCTGGGAAGTGCGATTCTCCTCTACGCATGCTTTTGCTTGATTCGTATTATGATGAATACAAGGGGGTAATATGCCACGTTGCTGTTGTTGATGGTGCCCTCCGCAAGGGGGATAAAATTTCTTCTGCAGCTACTGGTCAGTCCTATGAAGCTTTGGATATAGGCATCATGCATCCTGAACTTACACCTACTGGAATCTTGCTTACTGGGCAAGTTGGTTATGTTGTAAGTGGCATGCGCTCAACCAAAGAGGCACGTGTTGGAGATACAATTTACCATACTAGATATGCCGTTGAGCCTCTTCCGGGTATAGCTGTCATCTTTTATTTCCCATCTTCGGACATTGATTTGTTAACATTTTGGTTGGAAACCATTAAATTACTTGTCATCTATTATTCATTTAAGATAGTTGGTTGTGAGACCCATGCATCTAGGCTATTCATTTATACTGCTCTTTACTGCATACAATTTCTGGATTCAAGTGGACCTCATTCAATTTTGAAACACTTTTAGCCTTAGGTAATGGACTTACCGAAAATGGAATCAGTTCATTTCATTGTTTGACCATTATTAATTTGCCTTTAAAAAACAAGTAGCTAAATAATCAAGCTGATGTGATGTTATATTTATTGTTCTTTCTTCTCCCCTCTGTGTATGAGAATATTATATCTATGGGTGCATTTCTTTGTCCCAAGTGTCATCTTTTTAAATTAACATTTGATAATTTTAAACCATAGGCTTCAAGCCTGCAAAACATATGGTATTCTCTGGTCTTTATCCGGCAGATGGATCTGATTTTGAAGCACTCAACCATGCAATAGAGAGGCTGACATGCAATGATGCCAGTGTCTCTATTACGAAAGAAACTAGCACAGCTCTAGGTCTGGGGTTCAGGTCTGGTATCTTTTATTTATTATTATTATATTTTTGGGGCCATGGTTCAGGTCTGGTATGTACTACTAAAAGAATGGGATGGGAATGTGGTTCTGCTAAAATTTGAAACATAACTAGCTTCTTGTGGAATAGCTTTCTTATGTTTCTTTTTATATTCAATCAGGTGTGGATTTTTAGGCTTACTACACATGGATGTTTTTCATCAACGACTTGAACAGGTAACATATCCCTGCATGGAAACCAAATGATAACTTTAAGCTGATGGTGAAGATATATTTTGCAAAATAACATATGTGCAAAATTTTGAACTGTATGTATGATTCATAGGCATTGTGAGTTTGATTTGCCTTGGAATGACCAAAATTGTATGTATGCCATATATTTGGAAAATTCGATAAATTTTTGTAAGGATTTTAATTTTTTTTATCTGTTTTCATCTATGAAGCACATACGCTGACACAAACACTCGACACGACACCAACGTGGACATGGGGACACACCCAATTCTAAAACACATAGGACACGACATATATATATATATATATATATATATATATATATTAATATATATATATATATAATTGAAAATTTAAGGAAAAAGCACTCATGCCTTATTTTCTAAAGCACCTTTGCCTTATTTTCTTTTTGGCAAAATAGGCATTTTGGTCTCTTATCTTTTATTTTTTTCAATTTGGTCCCTTATCTTACAAATTTTCTATCAGTGTGGTCCTCCGTTACGGTTTTTCGTTACTGTAAAAGTCTGAATAATCCGTATATTTACTTGGAAATCAGTACATCATTATATACAACTAGTCTAGGCTATATTAGGAAGGTATACTAATGAGTATCCCTATAAATCAGCTAATCAATCAAGCCTAATTATATCTAATTACATTCTCAGAATGTACCTACTAATTACATCTTGATTATATGCTAATTATAATCTGTAACACTCCCCCTCAAGTTGGAGCATAGATATTAATCATGCCCAACTTGTTACAAAGATAATCAACCCTGGCCCCAACTAGAGACTTTGTGAAAATATCTCCCAATTTTTTTCCAGTCTTCACATACCCTGTGGAAATCAACCCTTGCTGTATCTTCTCACGGATGAAGTGGCAATCAATCTCAATATGCTTAGTTCGCTCATGGAACGCAGGATTAGATGCAATGTGAAGAGCAGCTTGATTATCACACCATAACTTGGCTGGTACTGAAGTTTTAAACCCAACTTCACTCAAGAGATGATATATCCATATTATCTCACACACAGATTGTGCCATAGCCCTATATTCTGATTCTGCACTTGATCGTGACACAACTGTTTGCTTCTTGCTTTTCCATGAGACCAAGTTTCCTCCAATAAAAACACAATAGCCTGATGTGGATCTTCTATCCATTTTGGAACTTGCATTTGAGAAACACTCAATATGAGTATGTCCATGATTTGCATACAAAATACTACGTCCAGGTGCTCCTTTCAGGTAACATAAAATATGTTCTAAAGCTGCCCAATGATGAACTGTTAGAGAAGACATAAACTGACTAACAACACTAACAGAATACGCAATATCTGGCCGAGTCACTGTGAGATAGTTCAACTTTCTGACCAATCTTCTATATCTCTCAGGATCTTCAAACAGTTCTCTTTCTCCAGTAAGTTGCATATTTGGAACCATCAGAGCACTACATGGCTTTGCCCCTAATTTTCCTGTCTCAGTCAGCTAGTCAAGTACATATTTCCTCTGAGATAGAAAAATACCTTTATTACTTCTTGTGACCTCAACACCCAAGAAGTACTTTAGCATTCCTAAGTCTTTCGTGTGAAACTGAGTATGAAGGAAAGACTTAAGAGATGAAATTCCTGTAGTATCACTCCCAGTAATGACAATGTCATCCACATATACAACTAGAAGAATGCTGCCTACTGTAGATTGCTTATAGAACACTGAGTGATCAGACTTACTTTTCTTCATGCCAAAGGTCTCAACAACCTCACTAAACTTGCCAAACCAAGCACGGGGACTCGTTTCAAACCATACGAGATTTCCGAAGGCGACAAACTTTCCCATACTCCCCCTGAGCAACAAAACCAGGAGGTTGCTCCATATAAACCTCCTCCTGAAGATCACCATGAAGAAAAGCATTCTTGATATCAAGTTGATGCAAAGGCCAATTATGAGTAGCTGCCATAGAAATAAGCAATCTGACAGACGTCAATTTAGCCACAGGAGAAAAAGTGTCAGAATAATCTACACCATAGGTTTGAGCATATCCCTTAGCAACAAGACGGGCTTTCAGTCGAGCAACTGACCCATCGGGATTTACCTTAACCGTGAAGACCCATTTGCATCCAATAGCTCGTTTTCCTGCAGGTAAAGTAACCAAGTTCCAGGTACCATTGTCATCTAAAGCATTCATTTCCTCTATCATTGCCTTATGCCATCCAGGATGAGATATGGCTTCATGAACAGTTTTGGGGATAGAGATAGAATCAAGGGATGCAATAAAAGAACAAGATGAAGGTGACAAATGATGATAAGAAATAAAAGAGGAAACATGATAAGTACACTGACGTTTACCTTTGCGTAAAGCAATTAGAAGATCATTACCTAATGACGAAGGAGAAATTGGTACTGGACATGAATCAGAAGTGGAACCCGAATCAGGATGTGGTTGTCGTCTGGTGTAGACCTGAGTGATAGGAGGCCGGGTAGGAGCTGGTGCCATAATGGGTGCAGATGGTGTGGTAGTATAGACTAACACATCATCATCCTCCCCCTGTTGGGGTGTTGGAGCAGATGAAAAATATGGTCTGTCTTCTTGGAAAGTGACATCAGCTGAGATAAGTTACTTATTAAGATCAGGACAAAAACATCTATAACCTTTCTGAAGACGAAGATAACCGAGGAAGACACACTTCAAAGATTTTGGATCCAACTTACTGACCTGCGGACGAACATCTCTGACAAAGCATGTACTACCAAATATCCGAGGGTCAACAGGAAACAATGACTTGTTAGGAAATAGGATACTATAAGGAATCTCACCATGAAGAACTGATGAAGGCATGCAGTTAATCAAGAAGCATGCTTTGGAAACGGCATCAACCCAGAAAGATTTAGGAACTTTCATTTGGAATAAAAGGGCTAGGGCAGTTTCAAGAAGATGTCTGTTCTTTCGCTCTGCTACTCTATTTTGGGATGGAGTATCAACACAAGAAGTTTGGTGAAGGATGCCACTCTGAATCATATAATTTTGGAACATGGATGACTTATATTCTTTGGCATTATCACTTTGCAATGTATGAATAGAGACATTAAACTGTGTTTTAATCTCAGCACAAAATGCACAAAAAATTGAAAACAACTCATAGCGATTTTTCATTAAATATAACCAAGTAACACGAGAAAAATCATCAACAAAGGTAACAAAATGCTTAAACCCAGTTTTTGAAGTGACAGGACAAGGACCCCAAACATCATAATGGACTAATTCAAAAGGAAAACTAGCTCTTTTATTGACTCTAGGACTAGAACTAAGACGATGGTGTTTGGCAAATTGACAGGACTCACAATCCAATGACATCACTTTATTAAACTGTGGACAAAGTTTCTTGAGCAGCGGAAGAGATGGATGGCCCAACCTGCAATGTGCTTCAAAAGGAGATGGAACACCAGTGCAAGTCAATGATTTTGGAATTTGCGTGTCAAGGATGTAGAGATCCCTAGATTCATGTCCTTTACCAATAATCTTCTTCGTCATAAGATCCTGAAATAAGCAATGATCAGGAAAGAATGAGATACAATAGTTAAGATTACGGGTGAGCTGACTTATTGAGATCAAGTTAAAAGATAATTGTGGCAAATGTAGGACAGAGGACAGAGGACAAAGGAAGTGAGGGATGTAATTGTGCCAGACCCAAGAACACAAGATGTCGACCCATCTGCTAAAGTTACTTTAGACATGGAGGTGTGTGACTGAAAAGTGGAAAAGAGACCAGAATTACCTGTCATGTGGTCTGTGGCACAAGAATCAATGGCCCATTTGGAGGATGATGAAACAAGACAGGTATTTGATTTACCTGAATCAGCAATTGCAGTGACAGGAGTAGATGAAGACTTTAGTGATTCTTGGTACTGAGAAAACCTGGAAAATTCATCTGCAGAGATAAGAACAGATTTTTTAGATGCTTCATTAGTGGATGCAATGTGAGTTGAGGGCTTATAATGGTTACCAGGAGGCTGATGTTGATGTTAATTCCTGTACTGAAGTCTCTTGCAATCCCACTTCATATGTCCTGGTCTATGGCAATAATGACACACAATTCTCCCTGAATCTTGTGTGCGGGTGTCAGAGCTACCACTGCTAATTGATCCTCCCCCCCCCCCCTTTATTGTCGTGTCTCAAATTTGGTCGACCAAAAACATCGGTATTTCGACTGACAAGGGCATTGATAATTGGAGCGGATGAGGTACTTTCTGTGCGAAGTACCCTACTAAAGACTTCTTGTAAAAAAGAAATCTCATAACTAGACAAGATCTGTGACTTAGCAGTCTCAAATTCAGAAGGAAGACCAGCTAGAAAACTCATGATGGCCATTCCGCTCATGCGCTGTGTTTGTTGAACCTTCACATTAGAATTAAATGGTAGCAACATATTCAGCTCCTCATAAGTTCTTTTAAAATCCATAAAATAATTTGTAAGAGACTTGTCTTGTTTTTCTGCACGGTAAAAATCTTGGCATACCTCATAAATGCGGGAAATGTTCTTTTTCCCAGAATACAAAAACTCTAGATAAGTCAGCAACTCCTTAACAAATTCACAGTGAGTAATTAAACCAATTACCTCGCTGTCAATGGAGTTACGTATTTGTAAAAACAATCGGACATCTTCCCTTAGCCATATTTTTCGAGAATCATCAATGGGGGGGTCATCTGTCATATGATTATCCTTATCAATGCTCCGCAAATACAATCGAACTGACTTACTCCAATCAAAATAATTATCACAACCATGGAGTTTGTGATATGTGATTTTGGATACCACCGGGATCACATCAGGCATAACCACTGTTTTGTTCTCCGTTTTATCCTCAGCCATAACACCAAACAGATCCAAATAATCCACAAAACAAATTTCAAACAACAAATACAGTCAAAATACACTTGCTGTATGTAGGAACAAAGGGATACAAACCACTAAAAACAAGCCCAACAAAAACAGAGGCAAAACTGAAACCAAGCCTTACAAAACAGGCGTAAAAAGCAGTAAAAACAAAGGCGTAGTGAAATCTTAGGTGACGGCGGTGGCAGGGCTGGACGGAGACGGTGACTGCTGGAAATCTCAGGCGATGGTGGTGGCGGGGCTGGACGGAGACGGTGAGTCGGCGACGCTCCTTCACGCACCGGCGCGTGAATCGGTGGTGAAATGAAGAGAGAGAGAGAGAGCCACGCGCAGCTGTTCTGGTGGCCGGACTTCGGGACGACGGTCGCCGGAGGCTGAGGAAGCGGCCTAGGGTGGCGGTGCAACACTAGGACTGTCGCCGGAAGAAATCTCAGAGATACGAGAGAAGAAGTGGTCTTCTTCGCTTTTTCAAATGACGAAAAACAAACGAACAAAAAATGCTGAAGCTCTTGATACCATGTAAAAGTTTGAATAATCCGTATATTTACTTGGAAATTAGTACATCATTATATACAACTGGTCTAGGCTATATTAGGAAGGTATACTAATGAGTATCCCTATAAATCAGCTAATCAATCAAGCCTAATTATATCTAATTACATTCTGTAATAGCCTACTAATTACATCCTGATTATATGCTAATTATAATCTGTAACAGTTACAAACCCCAACAAAAGTGATGACGTGTCACTAATGTGACAATGATGTGTATATAACATGGTGTTGATGTGACACAACAAGTGAGTGACACATTGTCACTTATGTTAGGGAGATGATGGAATTGTGACAGGAGGATCACATTGATAGACAATTTGCAAGATAAGGAACCAAATTTAAGGAAATAAAAGATAGGGAACCAAATTGAAAAAACATATATATGAAGGACCAAAATGCCTATCTTGCCTTTCTTTTTTCATTATTAAAAATTGCTTAAAAGTTTAAAACAGACCTAACCTCTATGTATATTTTTTTTTTCCAATTTTAAATAGCTATGTCATCGCTGTGTTGAAGCCAAAAAATAATAATTTTTAAATTAGATACGTATGGACGTGTGTTGAACACGTGTTGTCAGTGTGTCATGTCGGACACGTGTCCAACATGTGGACTTGGTAATAAAATGGTTTGTCCGTGCTTTATAGGTTTTCATGTTAAGTTGACAAATATAATGTTTGTGTAAACAGGAGTATGGAGCTCATGTTATCTCAACTGTTCCTACCGTGCCTTATATGTTTGAGTATTCTGATGGAAGGTAGATAACAAAGTTGTATTTGGCAGGCTAAGTTCCATTGTGATATACTAATATTCTTGGTGTGCTTTTCAGCAAATTAGAAGTTCAAAATCCTGCTTCATTACCCTCTAATCCCATGCAACGAGTAACAACCTGTTGGGAACCTACAGTAATAGCGACTATAATCATTCCTAGTGAGTAAGCTCTTGTACAACCCTGAGTATAATTTATTTGATTCTTTCAGAGCTGATATTCTCTATCTTAATTTATTGGTAATATAAGATATGTGGGACCTGTTATTACCCTTGTCTCTGAGCGTAGGGGTCAGCAGTTGGAGTACTCATTCATTGACAGGTATAATCTTGCCAGAGTTTCCATTTCTTGAATCTACCAATCCAGGAATACATATCATGAAAAGTGATGTGATTTTCTGGGGATATTAGGCTCAATTTGCAATATTTTCCACAAAATTTGACACAAACTTTGATACTCTTCTCTGTATGTCTATCAATGAACTTATCTACGGTTGAAACAATGATCCTTTTAGTTTCATTCCTGCAGTCAACGGGTTTTCATGAAGTATTGCATGCCTTTGAGGGAAATTGTTATTGACTTTTATAATGAATTGAAGAGTATAACATCAGGCTATGCATCATTTGATTATGAGGATGCAGAGTAAGTACCCTTCTCCCCTTTCCCTCACCCTATGATTGTGTGCATGATTGTTGTTGTGCACCCACTTCTATTTACTTTCGTACATTGTTGATATACTGTACTGTATATTGTTTGAAACAATTATCTGGTACATGTCAATTAGATTGGTATAGAAATGTTGTGATACCTGGTGGATATACTGTACCCATTCCCATCTAATTTTGTTTGGCAAATAATCTTATAATATATTTATTGGCTGTCATTTGTGATCAAATTTATAAGCAAGTAAATTTGTATATTTAGAGTATCATATAACCTTATAATGCGCTTAATGGGTTCAACTACAGTTATCAACAATCTGATCTGGTGAAACTTGATATTCTCTTGAATGGGCAACCAGTTGATGCAATGGCAACCATTGTTCATAAGATGAAAGCATCTCGTGTTGGTCGTGAACTGGTGGAGAAATTGAAGAAAGTTATAGACAGGTCTTTTAGTTTAAGAAATAATTTTATTGTTTCACACCTCTGCTTTAGTTTCAACTCATACCAAAATTCTCTGAACTTTGAACAGGCAAATGTTCGAGATAACCATACAAGCTGCCATTGGTTCAAAGGTTATAGCAAGGGAGACGTAAGCTTCTACTTAAAAGTATTATGCTACTATTTCTTTTTTGGAATGGTTGCTGTAAAAATTTAGCTTTTGATATTAAAGCATTAATCTTGATCAGAGTCTTAATTATCTTAGTCATTTTATTTCCAATAGCCTTCAGGTTGGTGGATTTTAAGGCCCCTAACAAAAGCAAAGGATGGAGGATTGGGTCATTTGTTCACATACCTTAAGTCATCTGTTCTGCCATGCTGAAATTCTCTGTTTCTATTGTAGGATTTCCGCTTTGAGGAAAAATGTTCTTGCCAAGTGTTATGGTGGTGATGTTACTCGAAAGAAGAAGCTATTGGAGAAGCAAAAGGAAGGAAAGAAGCGAATGAAACGTGTTGGTTCTGTTGATATACCACAGGAAGCATTCCATGAACTATTGAAGGTTTCATAGCAGACATGTTTGAAGATAATTGGTTCTTAGACTTTGGTAATGACTTCTTGTTTCCTTTTTTATTTTCCTATAACATTAAGGTGCATCTATAGGAAGAAAGAATTGCACATGGACTATAGTGTCCAGTCTGAGATTGAACTGAAATCAAACTTAATATTTGAGGCTAAAACATAACTGTTGTGGTAATAAAGAGAAAAAAAAAAGTAATAAAACAACCTAAATTATAGGTGGGGTTTGATTCTAGTCTAATTTCTACAAAAGGAAGATTTAATTCTTGTCCACCTTTAGGGTTATACATTAAATCGAGAAGCTATACATCTATATGGATAAAGGTTGCATATGTGATTCATTATCATTGGGCATCTAGCTCTAAAGCAATAGCTGTAAACTTTGCTCCAGCTTTGGCCTTTGTTCTTGTGGTTTATTATTTCTTTTGCATAAACATTTTTCTTTGCACTACTTATATATCGAGCTTCAGGTTTGAACCAAGCCGAGTTTATCCATCCTTTGATTTGATAGCCATCCCTAACGCCTATTAATATTGTGAAAACAATGCAGGGAGATCCATTATGGTCATTCCCTTGATAATGTTCAGTAACTGAGTTTTTATCCCATTTTTCCTTTTGTTTCTGTTTTGTAGGTTTTGTGACCTGGTGCCCCTACAAAATTATATGTTGTGGATAGTGCTAGGAAGAGATGGCTGCATAAGACAATAAAAGAAATGGTGAAAGCAATTTCGTTCGCTGGTTTCATGGAAGGCTTCTGTGTAGCTATTCAAATCGATCTGATTGATAAGTGAAAATGACTTAAAATTGCTTTCTAACAGCTGAATCCGTATTCTTCCATTTATTCATGTTATTTGGTGGAAACTGGATATCAGAGGATGATTTCTTTCTGACAAAGTTCGGGGTCAGAGAAAATGAGTTGTTTGTCTTAGGATTTAGATCCTCTAAAATAATTTATAAGCAAGTAAGCATCTATCAACCATTGATTGATAGGTGTGTTCATCAATCAATGGTTGATAGATGTTTACTTGGTCATAAATTATTTAGAGGATTCTTCTCCGTCTATTTTGTACATAAACAGGTTCTCATTATTCCCATTCAGTCGGAATATATGGTGACAACTCCACAAAAATCCCCTAATAATCAGAAAGCATTTTTAAGTTGTTATTGTTGGTTGATTAGCTTATACAGTTTGCATGCATTCGCTTTTACTTCTCATCTCTTTTTGTTATTTTTTATTAAACTCTTTGTTATTTTGGGTTGTTGTTGCCGTTGAAGTATGCATGTTTTTGTGTACTGTTATGGGAAGGATTGTCAAAATGGCCTGCCGACCAGGTTGGCTCTTAACGAGCCAATAATTATTAGCTGATTAAACCCTTGTGGGATGTTAGGCTATCCGTAGACTAGATTATTTTAATTATAAATTTAAAAGTAATAATTTTTTTTTGAAAATTCTAAAATTGAGAAAATAAAAAATCATATTTCTTGAATTGATAATGAAAATTAAATATTAATAGCAATATATATAGGATATATTGATTATATGAAAAGGAAGTGATTAAAATTTCAAGTCCAATTGTAGTATGCGGGTTGGCCCATTTTGTATTATTATTATGCAAAGTATGAATCGGATGGGCCATTTGTTATCAATTGGGATTTTGCTCCCTGTATTTTAAAAGATAGAGTGCACACATTATTATCCGTAGACTAGATTATTTTAATTATAAATTTAAAAGTAATAAAAAAATTATGAAAATTCTAAAATTGAGAAAATAAAAAATCATATTTCTTGAATTGATGATGAAAATTAAACATTAATAGTAATATATATAGGATATATTAATTATATGAAAGGGAAGCGATTAAAATTCCAAGTCCAATTGTAGTATGCGGGTTGGTCCATTGTAGTATGCGGGTTGGTCCATTTTGTATTATTATTATGCAAAGTATGAATCGGATGGGCCATTTGTTATCAATTGGGATTTGGCTTCCTGTATTTTAAAAGATAGAGTGCACACATTTTAATCTTTAAAAATAATGGATGGTAGAGATGAATCCAAGTCATTTAATAAATCCATCTCATCTTTTTAATCAAAAATATATTTTAAAAAATTTTAAAAAGCCCTAGCACTTTCCCTTACAAAATGCAACCCCTTCCCCCCTCTTCGTACAACCCTCTTTGCCATTGTCACTAACAAACTCTTCCCAGCAGTGCTGTTATGGTGGAAACTAGTTTGTATCCACATCTTGACTTAAGTTAGTGGGTGTGAGCATGAATATGGTTGCATCTATAGCCGAACCATTGAGCATCCCCACTCACCAACCACCACAGTCGATGCCAAACACCATCCCACCAGCCCAAACCGCCATACCCAAACGCACCAGCCACATCCTTGCAACTATTGTAGGCTAGTTGAAACCAGTACTCACGTTGTTACCCTATGCCACCACCATTCTAGCTGCCTCAACTTCCACTTCTTACAACCTTTCATAGTCGTCGCTGTTCCAGATTAACACTGCTGCACCATCATGTCGTTGCCGCCTAAAAGCCGTTGTGAACCAACATCTGCCTCCATAGCCCTTACATCTGTCACCATTGCCATCACCTCACTCTTTGTGCGTTTGGCCCCATCAAGTTCTCAGTCATTGGAATGGGTCTTGTTGGGTTTTCATTTTGGTGTTTCAATTGTAATTTGAAATTAGGAAAAATGTCAAGATGTTTGAAAATAGCAATAATTTGCAGGAAAAACGACGAGGGAGTGCTCAACAATGGCTCAACAATGACAGGAAGGAGAAGGGTTACATTTGGAGGAATTGCCATTTTTTTTTAATTTCTAATGATAATTGAGGTGGATTTTGAGTTGGATTTATTAAATGAGGTGGATTCATTTTCACCATTCATTTTTTTAAGAAGGTTAGAATGTGTACACTTTACCTTCTAAATTACAATCTAAAATGCAAGTTGCACTTTAGATGATCCAAATCCTATCATTTGAACTTCTAACCTTATCATCACACTACACCAATTAAATTGCTTGTTGGCCGTTTTGTATATGTTTTATATGTAATGTAATTATTGAGAGTTGGCATGTGCCTGACTTAATTGGACCGTTAAATTGGTCAGGTAATGTAGGCCTGAACTTTGATGAGCCCTTTAATGGAAGAGACCCTTGACCCCATAAATTTACGTCTTAGTGCAAGTTTGGATTAGGTTAATTTTTGACAAAAATAATTTTTTTGTTGAATGCTCTCGGTTCAACATTTGATTATCAAAATAAATTAATTTAAATATGAATTTATTCTCGAGCTCCGCTTTATTTTACAATGACTATCTATAAAAGGGCAATGCTACTTTCGCTTGAACACATATGCGCTCCACTTTTTATTGACTAAACTTTTTTTTTGGTGTGACCATATAATTTTTAATAAATAACACAAAAATTAGAGAAAACAAATAAAGTAATATTTTTTTTTCCAGAAGCTCAAGTGTAGAAGCTGTTGGTGTGCCATCAGCGGAGTTAAAAAGAAACAAGATGACAACATGGAGTAGGGGTGGCAAATGGGTCAACCCGCCCTGCCAAAATATGAGGCGGGGCGGGTTGACCCATTTTAAAAAATGGGTTAGAAAAGTTAGGGATGGAAACAGGACAGGCCAGACCAGGCTTCACCCTAAACAAGTCAAGTCGGCTAAGTGTTATAAATATTTACTGGCTGCTTTCATTCTACCTATCAAAGGCCTTTTTTGGGCTACTTCGAATGACTTTACCAGCTCATTTAAAAACTTGGTTTATATTAAGGCTCTAAATAGCCAATGCAGCCAAGGCCTTCATATAGCCTCAAATAAAACTAAGCCTTTAAACAGACCTTGAAAAGTCATTGAAAAATAAAATAAAATATAATTTTATAAATAAATATAAACAGACCTACTTTAATAGGCCTAACAGCTTTCTTGAGAGAGGCCAGCCTACTACTAAATAAAACAAAGCTTTTAAAAAGGCTCTGAGCTCGACTTTTTTCTAAACAGCCAGGCCTAAAACAGTCAAAGCCACAGAGACGACACAATGGCTACTATTTTCCATCCCTAAGAAGAGCTAACTCATTCCGTTTTATGATGGGTTGACAGGTTGGTGGGTTGACCCACTTAAAAGAAAAAATGAGAAAAAATAAGTAGGTTGGCGGTCAACTTGCTTAATCTACCTAAGAAATAAAAAAATATACAAAAATTAAAAAAATTCATAAAAAATTTAAAAAAATAGAAAAATTATAATTTATAGTGACTAAAAAATAAAATAAAAATTATATCATACCCATAAAAATATTATAAACACAAATAAAAAGACTCATTTATAACACTTTTAAGAAAAAATTCAACCCAACGGGCCAACCCGCCCCTGCCCCACATAACCCGCTGGTTATGCGGGTTAGAAAATAAAAGTAGGTTGAAATCTTGAACCCAATCCGCAAAAAAATAGCGGGTTAGCGGGTTAACCCAACGGGTTGAACCCGTTTTGCCACCTCTAACATGGAGTATAGATACACAAGAATTTAACGTGATTCAGCAAGTCACATGCCTACGTCTACTTCAGAGATAAAACATCTTCATTATGATACAAAAACACCGTACAAGAATAATCGTGGAGTTAAAAACCTAACTCATACCAGACTCAAAGCTCCTTGTACGCCCTTTCTCATAACTCTAAGATCCCTTTTGTCATGTGTCCTCACTCTATCTCTTCACACACCTATGCCCTTAGTTCTATTTATAACCAAATCTCCTTGGTCTCCAAGCAAATCCCCTTAGTCTCTAAGAATCCTTAGTTTTCAAGTTTTCCAAATTCTAACAGATTTCTTAAATCTTGCCGATTTTAACAAAATCCTATAGATTTTCTCATATCCTTAATTTAGATTCCATAAATCTTTTATGGATACACTTGTTAAGGATAAACATAAATAAAACTAATCCTTATCTTATCAAGATACATGAGCCAAAATCCCAACAAATCTTTACCATGGCAAATGTCCTACCACCTTGGAAATTCATTGCAACTCCACCTTGATCCAAGCCTCCTAGTCATGTGTGAACCTTCATGAGCACCATGAAGAACCCTTATTTGTCAAAACCACAAATATATACCATTAGCCTCTAAACGCATACCAGCTACACATAACCCAAATCAACCACTAAGCATGGCTCCACCTAATTTGAGCACCTCGGCCAGTGAACATGTGTAGGCCTATAATCCGTCATCTTCTCAAACTTTCCATCCTTTTCCCGTTAACACTTTAGCCAAGCCTTGTTGAACAAGGATGTCCACTCCCCCTCCCTGGAAGCCTTTCCTGAGTATTCAATGGTCATTGGTCTTTCCCCGAGCACACCACGCCACTTTTCCAAGAGCCACATATTTACCAACGTGTTACCACTCTTCACCAAACTGAGTCACGTCTTGACCACTGTGTTACTACTCATCACCTGGACTTTTCCAAGAGCCACGACATACGCATTACAACTCTTCACCACTCATTGAGCTACGTCTCCACACGTGTTATCGCTCGTTAACAAGAGGGCCATCTGCTCGTACCACAACCACCGTTTCTCCGATACTCATCCAAGCCGATCTGAACCATCAGCTCTCGTCCCAACCAATCCAAACTGTCAGATTTCATTCCAACTGATCTGAACCACTGACTCTGATTCCATTTGTTAGGGTGCCATCAGGGGGAGTTAAAAAAACAAAGATGACAACATAGAGTATAGATACACAAGAATTTAATGTGATTCAACAAGTCACATGCCTACGTCCACCCCAGAGATAAAACATGTCCAGTATGAGATAAAAATATTGTACAAGAATAATCATGGAGTTAAAATCCTAACCCATATATGACCTAAAGCTCCTAGTACACCCTCTCTTATAACCCGAAGATCCCCTCTGTCACTTGTCCTCACTCTATCTCTCCATACACCTAGGCCATTGGTTTTATTGATAACCACACCTCCTTGGTCTCTAAGAAAATCCCCTTGGTCTCCAAGAATCCTTAGTTTCTAGGTTTCCCAAATTCTAACAGATTTCCCAAATCTTACCAATTTTAACAAAATCCTATAAATTTTCTCATATCCTTAATTTAGATAACCTAAATCTCTATAAATACACTTGTTAAGAATAAAAATAAATAAAAGAAATCGTTATCTTATCAAGATACATAAGCCAAAATTCCAACAAAAGCTCTCTTGCATTTCCTAGGAATACTCATCAATAAAGGGAGGAAAGTATTTATAAAGACTAATTTAATTGTGACAACCAATTAGGACCTCAACTTTGTTTTGATTACCAATTAAGGACCTTAACTTTAATAAAAATTATTTTAATAATATTTGTCAATTGGAAAATTTTCTCAAGTAACTCTCCAAATCCGTTCTTAAGATGTTTGATAGCAGACACATTAGTCCCTGGAAAATTAAAATTGCACCTGTGGCTCCTAACATCCATGAATGTCCCTCTATTAACGTGACTATGTGAGACTTAAAAGAATCACTCGCATGGCACATTAAATATCATAGTTTTTAGAACTGGATAAGACCAACTGATTGGACTAGAAAAACGGGAACTAGTCCTTTCACCGATCTAATCTATAACATCCTCCCTTCTAGTTTACTCAGATAACTAGTAAATTAGTCAATAGTTTGCTACTTGACCTATTTATATTTTTACGTGCATACATGTGCTTGTATGTGCATGTCAGTAGGAACTTATTGAGCAAGTTAAGTCCTAAAAGTAATTAAATTAATTTTAGAATTTAGTAAATAATCAAGAATAATAGCTATATATTAATATTTACATGCTTCAGATAAGTTTAGCTAATTTTAGAATTTTGGGAATAATAAAAATGATAATTAGAAATTAATTATAGTGTGTAAATTAAATAAATCAATAAGGTACTATGAAAAAAAATTAATTAGGTAAAATGTTAATTTAGATGTAAATAGTAATTTTTATAATTACACAAGAGCTAACGAAAATGCATATATGAAGTATTGGGCACTCACCTAAGCTCATATTATATTAAAATAAAAGAATTAGGTAATGACCACTTTCTCACTAATAGAATTACAGATAAATAAATTAAAGCACTTAGCTTAATTTTATTGACTTAAAATTTAAAAGATAATTATTAGTTTCTCTAAAATTAGATTTTTATTTAGGACATGTTAGATTACATGTAAGTAATTTAAGTATCAATTTATCAGCCCATTGGTAACAATTAGGACATAATAACTACCAAAGAGATAAATCCTAGTATGTCCTAAAATATATTTGGTAAGCATATTTCATAAAATTAGGTGTTTAAATCCTACACACTTGAGCTTAGATTTACTAGAACCCCAACACCTTAGCTCCGAAGGAGCTCTAAACATTTACTCAATTACCTTTTGTATAACACACACCTATCCAGTCCCTCACTCTTTTACCGTAGCACACACACACTTTATTTTAGAAACACTTAAGACACAATTCACACACACACACACACACACACACACACACGATATTAGGAATATAATTAAAACAAAGAATATTTAGAAAGTGGGAAGAGCAATAAAGAGAAGAAAAGGGGTGAGGGGCAACCATGAGTTCTCCTCATTGAGCTCATGCATGGTGGCCAAAGAGCTTTCAAATCTTCCACTTAGTGTAATTTATCTCACCATCAAGTTAACTCCATCATCTTCTTCCTCTTCTTTCTCTTGGGCTTGTAGTAGAGGTAGGGGCCCTTGTTTCCTATTTCTCTTTATTCTTATATTCTACGTTCAACCTATGAGTTGCATGTTGGTTTGGATGCAGATTTTGTGATGTTTTCCATGGGGTTGGTCTTGGGTTTGAAGGGTGAGGGGTAGGAATAGATATGATCATTTTGTTCCTTCTTGATATCTTGAATTCATGAGCTTAGATGGACTAGATTTCATGGTTACATGTAGTGTTTGATTGGATTTTGATGTTGCCCTTGTGAGGCCATGGTCACAACCACGAGGTGTTTTTGCACCAATGGGGATTATACCTATGAATGTAATTAAGTATTGTTGTTTAAAACCAATGAATTAAGCTAAATTGAAGGTTAATTGGTTGATGGGAGCATGGTAGAGGTCTTGGGTCCTTGGGATTTTGAACTAAGTGAGTTGATTTATATGCAACTAATGTGCAACATGTGTTTAATTAATGGTAATTAGGTTGATTTGAGTTGAAATTGAAAGTAGGGAATCAAACCATAGCCTCGAGTTCAAGAGGGGTTAAGGGTGTAATTGAGTTAATGTATTATAAGATCTTTTGATTACATATACTTGCTTCAATTAGGCCAATTAAATTGATTTGAGATACTTTGAGATTAATACCTAGCTAATTGGCTGATAAAATGTAGTGGTTATCAATTGTTAAATTAAGTTATAAGTTGACTGGTAAAAGAGTTACCAACTATTCTTTTGAAATTACAAACTAGCTGATGTGTAATTGATAGTTTCCTGTTAACCTTGTTGTGTTATGAGCTTACGGATAAATGATTAGTAGCAATCTGTCATTCTACTGTGTTGGGAGCTAGCTGATAAATTTGATAGCTATCTATTATTTGAGCGGATGTTTCATGTCTTGATGAGATAGCTTATCAATGAAAAGAGCTAGCTTATGTGTGAGCATGATTATTTGATTTTAATCTCATGTATATGAAATTGGTTGCATGCCAAGTTACCTTGACAAACATATGAGTTACATGTTGATATGTGAAATATGTAATTGGCATGATGAATGATAAATTGGAATACAATGAATTTAATATGCTCCTTTGAATTGTTAAAGTGAGCCAACAAATGAAATGTAATGAAAATGATCCTCGGTGAGAAAGGTGATCCTAGGAATGTTTTTTTTCCCCAAAGTTAGATAGAGGAGTGAGAAAAGTACTTAACCAAAGGCAAAAGAATAAGAAAAGCACTTTGCCAAGGATAGGTTGAGGATGAGTAATTCTCTCCCTATTTATGAGTGGTTGAGAAGGAGTAATTTCCTCCTGAATATGAGATAAATATAGGAATAAGCTTATAAAAGACAGATAAATTAAATAAGCACTTTATGGTATTTGCATTGCTTCTAGTAAGCTTATGGAGGCTTCTGCCATTACTATGATATATCTGTTATGCTTTGCTAATAATTTGATTGTCTGCCACAACTCTGATATGATTCTGTTCGATTCTGTATAGATATATTTGCTATAATGAACCTCTGCCTCGGGGATAATAATTGGTTTTTTGGCTTCTTCCACTTTTCTAAGAAGTTTCTAAAACTTTTGCGAAAACCCCAAAGTAGTTCGAAATATTATGATGACACTTGTTGTAACACCCTGAACTTTCTATCTAAGGAACAGTAATTTTGACAGTTAACAAAATTCTACCATTTAGTGATTTTTGTGTACTGTAAAATTATTTTGAGTATTTCATCTGTATATTTGATCGTTTTGAATAATTTGCTCCGTGTCAGGAAAATAATAATTTTTGGGCCAAATTTTTTTTACGTAATTTAATTTTTACTGAAAAGTCTTAATTATTTTACATAATCTGAATTGATATTTGTGAGTTTTCTAATTTTTGTGATTTTATGTGTGATTATGAAAATTTTTACTGTTTGTGAGCCCAGGGGGTGTATGTGAGCCCAGTTGGCCATACGTAGGCCCAGGTGGGTCCCACAAAGTGAAAAAAAATTTTACGCATAGAAAAATTTGTACTGTTTAGACAGAGACAGGGGATCTTACTAAACCTGAATCCGAAAATAGTTTTAGAAAATTTCATTTACTGTATTTTGTACTGTATTTAATTATCAGATGATAAAAATACAGTAAATATATTCTTTCGTGGGGTTATAACAGATAAAAATAAAATTCTATACTGTTAAGTCAACATTGGTGGTTTTGATATCCACCATCGATTTAATCACCATTGGAGATTTAATCTTGATTTAATCAATGGTGGAAATTTGATCTTAAAAGTGAATAGGATCAATTATAACCGTTGGATAGAAATTAAATTAAGGGTAGAGATTTAGTCTTATAAATGGCTATGACCATTATCAACCCTTGGATGTAGATTTAATCAATGGTGGAGATGGATTATTAATGACCATTGGATTTAGATTTAGATCAATGGTGGAGAATTGGTCATCAAAAATGACTACAACCATTTTAGACCCTTGGATGTAAAGTTTGAAGGTGTAATCTTGACCCTTCATTTTGGAGATACATTCAATGGTTAGGATTTGCAAGCCAAAAATGATCCAATGGCTCAAATAAAGTCTTCCATCTATAACCTAAACCTAATAGCTATTTTAATCTAAACCATTCTTTTAATCAAGGGTTAGGATGGCTTAGGATGATGACTATGAAATTTGTCACATTTTATGAAGCATGGAAGGGGGGGCGGTTTGGAAATGCAAGGGAGAGGGGAGACAACTTTGAATAGGTTTTGTTTTAGGCCAAAGAAAAAGATGAAGGCAATAGCCAAGTGTCAAGACCATCAATTATTTTCCTATTGATCATTAATGATCATGTTTTTCAAACTTCACTTTCCACCTTTCTCCAATGCAAGCTATGGCCATGCATAGCTTTGAAGACCAAGTAATTCATTTCTACACTTCATATTATCATATCTTCACCTATTTCACAAAAGTTTCAAGAAACAAACCAAAGAAAACTTCATTCTCTCTCCTTAAAGAAGACCATTCGGCCAAGCACCCTAAACCTCTCCTCGATCACTTTTTAATTTCATACAACCTAATTTCTTGAATCCTTACCTTATTCTAAACAACTTTTATGTTGAAGACTTTCTCTAAATCTTCCATCTTGAAGGACTTTTACTAAGATCAAGTTATAGAGTTTTGTTGGTGAAGTGTAAGGAAACTTCATTTATTCTTTTCTTTTTCATGTTCTAAACCATGTTTGATCCATGGTTCCTCTTAATTAAGCTTAATATACTAATTTATTTATGTTTGTTTTATGTTCAAGAGACTTTTGTTGGTGGAGATCTTGTTCTAAATCCAAAGCAAAGAGCTTTTGTGGTTCTTCAAGAGGTAAGAGGGAGATCCATCTCACCAACCAAACATGGTGGTGAGAGATGGTTTTATATTTGATGGATGGTGAATCCATGTGAGGATTCATATCCATGGTCATGTAATAATTTGTGTGTGTTATGTGCTTTGATTATTTTTGTCTATGCTTGATATGCTTTGCATGATTTACTTGTGTATGCATGCTTAGTATGATTTTTATTTGCTTATATAGTATGCTTATGATATGCATGATGAAGATATATTGAATATATTATAATGAAAGTATGATAAAACAAGAAATTTTGGCTCCAAAGGCCATAGAGAAGGTCACGGTTTTGAGCTTCCAAAACTAGGGTTTCTATTAAAAATTTTCAAGAACAATGGAGTTAATTTTTGGTCCTTAAACTTAAGCAAATTTTTGGCCAAGACACCAACCAATTTGGTGTTCACAAAATTATATTTTCATGAATGATAAAATTGAATGATTTGAGAAGTAAAGAAAATAAACAAAAGGGTTTGTTTTGCAAAAAGAATGCACACGATTTTGAGTTATGTTTTCATGAATTTATTTTTTTGTAGAAACAAGAATGGAATTTATTTAAGTTAGAAAGAAAAAATATTTCATGGTTTCAATGGCCATCTATAAGGTTTTGATAATTTAGAAAAATATTTTGATGTTATAAAATACAAGAATTTTCAAATAAGGATTTTGGAAAGGGAATTAAAGTGTTATCAATTAAGTGAAGTGGAATTTTCATAAATAAAAGAAAAAGAAGATTGAAAGTGTTGAACTTCAAATTATTTTAAAGAGAATCAATTTTTAGAAGTGATTTAGAAATATAAAAGAAAATGTTTGTAACTTAAATTTACTAACGTAGAATTTATTTATTGGGTTTTGGAAAATGTTAGAAAATTTAAAGTTAGAAATAGTAATTAAATCAACTAAATGTGATTTTGTAAGACTAGATCAATAAAAAGTGATTTTGAGAAAATATATTAAGGAAAAGATTTTTGACTAAGAATAAGAAGGGAATAAAATAAGAAATTATATTATTATAAGAAAAGTCCGAAGTAATATTTTTAAAGTTAAGAAATATTTTACGAAGGGTAAAAACGGTGAAAAATGATTTACGGAACTCAAAAATGTAAATTTTGAGTTACGCGATTTGAAAAATGTTAAAATATTTCTATTCAATTTTTTAAAGCGTTTAAATATTTTACACGATCGAAATGTTGTAGAAAAAATTCGCTATGCGATTTAAAAATGAAAGAATACATTTACGCAATTTAGAATACAGTAAAAAATTATGACATGATTTTTTTAACGTAACAGAAAATGTTACAAATCGTTGTTTACGTAATAAAATATTACGTGACTGTGAAAACGTGACAAAAATATTTTTGCGAATGAGAAAAATGCGATAATGTAATTTTACTATTAATTATACAGTAAACTTTACAGTTAAAATCAATATGTGAATGCCATACAAGAAATTGAGAAGTTTACCTGTAATTGGCATTAATCCATTTTACGAACGTAAAACAGTATTTGAACATTGTATGAGAAATTATGTGATTTACCTTTGGTTGGTAATTGGTGCATTACACATGCATTGAAAATGGTCCGATGGACTGTATATGGCTAATTGCCTAGGAGAAATGTACACCTCTTAAGTAGGTGCGATACGCGTAGTGTAGGTCACTTGTGGTCCTTGGGGGCATCGGGGTGCGGGTTGCTCGCAATGGGCAATTGGTAGCTCTTCTGCACCGTGGGTTAGACCGATGCAACACACTGATGATCCGGACCGAGATACTATTCTTAATCAAGATCTGACAAAGACTGTCGTGTATGTGCTAGATGTGCAAGATATAATTATAGCACTTAGTTTAAAGCACGTGGTACCGGCAAATTTTTTTTTTTGATCAATTTCTTCGACCTGAGTTTAGCTCCATGGAGTAGGAAATCGAGTCTATATGTTCATACATTAACATAAATGCTTACATCTGTGAGATATAATTAGTTGTAAAATATTGATTATTATTAATTATAAATATCTGCTTAGTGTCGATGGCATCTCCTGTAATTATTAAATGTTAATTTTGATTGATAATATGTTGATGCCATATTTGTAATATGACGTGTTTATATGGTATGCTGTTATGTTATCTCTGTGCTAGCATGCTGGTATTGGCGTAGGTGATCTCACCTCTTTGTATGTATATTTGTATATTGTATTTATAATTGGGTGAAGACGTTGAGAAAGAAACAGTACAAGAAGGAGAAGAAGAACTACTTCTCACAGCTGGGAACGCAGAATTTTGACAGTATGACGTCAAGAGCTAGTTTCTTCGGTTATGTACGTCTCCAATTTCACGGAAGAGCTGGAGAATGGAAAACAAGTCCCGATGAGCGAGGACTTATTTACGAGGGGTATCTGACTGTTAGTATTAGTAGGTTGTTTTGCAGGGATCCATTTTTCTGTGTGACTATTTTTGTTCATGTTGAATTTCCTTTGCATATCAGGCGACATTGGGATACTAGGAATTATGTCCCAACAGAAATCAGCATAGTATCGTCAGCCCAGACACCTGTCCATAGGGCTACTCGTCATAACGGATTCCTATCTGCTGAGGAACCCGAGGAGGACCCATCTGAGGGGTCTGCTGCTTAGTTAAACTTGGGCAAGTTTGAACTCTGATATAAGCTATGTGTGTAATTATTTAAGTGTATTTGTAGTTTGAGACATGGTCTGTAAATAAATAATCCTGACAGCACGTTTGTAATATGTATATGATGTAAACTATGTGTGAGGTTGCTATAATATTTTATTTTCTGCTAAGTTTATTTTATAGTTGTCAAAGAAAAAAAAATTTACAACTCATATTTTTATTACAACATCACCTTATATGAACTTGGGGGTAATTTTGATAATCAAGTAACACAAATGTGACACCCTACGGTGGGTGTTACATTAGTTGGTATCAGAGCCCAAGTTAGAGTCTTTTGGGGTTTGTGGTTAGGTTTGTCTTGTTTATGTTGTGTGATTCTTTGTTATTGTTTTCTAAAAAGAAACAATATTGTTTGAAGATTGACCTTGCTTTCTTTGTATTGTTCAGTTTGAATAGAAAAAGTAATGGTTAGACGAGGACGTGGACATGGGAATAATAGCACAAATATGGAACTTAATGGGAATGATAATTTGAACATGGCTGCAGCTGTAGCAGTTATGCAACGAATGGCTGAAGTTATTGTGTAGCAGAATCAGAGAGCGAACACAGATGTTCATAGTTTATCGGAGTTTCGAAGGAATAATCCACCGAAGTTTCGTGGAGAGTTTGATCCGGAGAAAGCTGAACTTTGGATCCAAGAACTTGAAAAGATATTTGATAGTATGGGTTGTGCTGATGAACGGAAGCTTACGTTGGCAACGTTTATGCTGGTAGGAGATGGTGAACGTTGGTGGGTAGGAGCTAGAAGACTATTGGAAGCTGAAGGAAGGATGGTGACATGGCAACTTTTTAAGCAAAAATTTCTGGAGAAATATTTTCTAGCAAGTGTGAGGCATATGAAGGAAATGGAATTTCTGAGTTTACAACAAGGATTGATGTCTGTCAATGAGTATGCGACAAAATTTGAGAGTCTGTCTCAGTTTTTGAGATATTTGCAGATGAACCCAGATGAGGGCTGGAAATGCAGGAAATTTGAGGAAGGATTAAAGCTGGATATTAAGAGAGCTGTATCGATGTTGGAGATTAATCAATTTCTAACTTTGATTGAAAAATGTCATAAAGTTGAAGAGATTGATCATCAACGTGCGGTAAGGAATAAGAATTTTGGACCTGCAAGGTTCCAAAAAAGGAAGAATAATCAAGCAAATCGCTCTCAGCAAAAGTCGTATATGAAACCAGCAGGAGGTCAGAGCAAGAAGCAATTTGTGGGTGGAAGTTCTAGCGGCAATAAGGCAAGTCAAGCTGGGACTCCTATTTGATGTTTCAAATGTGGGAAGGATCATCTCACGAAAGATTGTCAACATAAAGAAGTTGTTTGTTTTAAGTGTGGAAAGCTTGGACATTTCTCTAAAGACTGTGATCAGATAAAGAAGGAATCTTCTATGGGAAACGTCCATACTGCAAGACCACAGGCGGGTGGTCATGTCTATACAATGAGCGGGGAGGAAGTCGCTAAATCGGAGGACTTAATAATGGAGGAGTGTGCTATTAAAGGTAATCCTTTAACTGTACTCTATGATTTGGGAGCAACACATTCTTTCATTGCATGTGATTGTGTTGAGCGTTTGGGATTAACTGTGACTGCATTGCCATATGATTTGAGTGTTGCTACTCCTACTAATAAGCCTGTTGTTACTTCAAAAATATGCCTGAATTGTCCTGTCCGTGTTAGGGATAGAGTCTTTTATGTGGATTTGATCTGTTTGCCTCTTTCCAAGATTAATGTAATCTTGGGAATGGATTGGTTGTCTTCTAACCATATCCTAATTGATTGTTCGAATAAGACATTAGTGTTTCCTGAGGCTAAGGATCCTAGATTCCTAACGGCTACTCAAGTGGAAGCTTGTTTGAAGGAAGGAGATCATGGGTATCTATTGTTATCTTCTTTAGAGGTGCAATATGAAGATGTCTTGAAGGATATTTTCGTGGTCAACGAATTTCCTGAAGTATTTCCTAAAGATATACCTGGACTGCCACCAGTAAGGGAAATCGAGTTTGCCATTGACCTTGTACCTGGAGCCGGACCAATATCTATAGCGCCCTATCAGATGTCGTCGGTAGAATTAGCCGAACTGAAGAAACAGCTGGAGGATTTATTAGAGAAACAATTTGTGAGACCTAGTGTGTCACCATGGGGAGCTCCAGTACTGTTGGTCAAGAAGAAGAATGGAATTTCACGTCTATGTGTAGACTATTAGCAATTAAACAAAATCACGATTAAGAATAAATATCCACTTCCAAGGATAGATGATTTGATGGATCAATTGCGAGGAGTTGTAATATTTTCCAAGATTGATCTACGTTCTGGGTATCACCAAATACGTGTGAAAGTAGAGGATATTCCCAAAACTGCATTTCGAACTCGTTATGGGCATTATGAATATTTAGTGATGCCGTTTGGTGTGACAAATGCACCAGCTATATTCATGGACTTCATAAACAGAATTTTTCGTTCGTACTTGGATAAGTTTGTTGTTGTCTTTATAGATGACATTTTGATTTATTCTCGAAGTCAGGAGGAACATGCTGAACATCTCAGAGTGGTTCTTCAGATTTTAAAGGAGAATAAGTTGTATGTCAAGTTGTCCAAATGTGAATTTTGGCTGAGCGAAGTTCAATTTTTGGGACATGTGATATCAGAGAAAGGAATTGAAGTTGATGCTTCAAAGATGAAGATAGTTTTGGAATGGGAAAGACCAAAGACTTTAACAGAAATCCGTAGTTTTGTCGGATTAGCTGGTTACTATAGACGTTTCATTGAGGGGTTTTCAAAGATTGCAGGACCTCTTACCCAACTTACACGAAAGAATCAACCGTCCGTGTGGACTGATGCATACGAAGAAAGTTTTCAAGAATTGAAAATATGATTGACTACTTCACCAGTATTGATTCTACCTGGTCCAAACGAACCTTTTGAAGTATATTGTGATGCTTCGTACCAAGGATTGGGTTGTGTACTTATGCAAAACTATAAGGTGGTGGCTTATGCTTCAAGGCAGTTGAAAAATCATGAGAGGAATTATCCGACTCATGACTTGGAGTTGGCAGCTGTGGTGTTTGCATTGAAAGTATAGAGACATTTTCTTTATGGAGCTACGTTCACTGTTTTTAGTGATCATAAAAGCTTGAAGTACTTGTTTGACCAAAAAGAGTTGAACATGAGGTAGAGGCGTTGGTTAGAGTTTCTGAAAGATTATGATTTTCAATTGCAGTATCATCCCGAAAAGGCGAATGTCGTAGCGGATGCGTTGAGTAGAAAAATACTTAGTGCTTCTGTTATGATGATCAAAGAAAAGGAGTTGATAGAAGAATTTCGGGATATGCGATTATCTATGAAATTGACGCCGGGAAAGATGCGTTTAAACATGATCACCATTTCAAATGATTTGATGGATAGAATCCGTGAAGGACAAAACAATGACTAATATTTGCAAGAAGCAAAAGAAGCAAAGAGCCAAGGAGCAGTGTTGGAATTTAGCGAAGGTGTTAATGAAATTTTGAAGTTTCAAGGAAGAGTTTGGGTGCCTAATGATCCGGATCTTAGAAGACTGATTTTGGATGAAGCTCACAAGAGTAAGTTGAGTATGCATCCAGGAGCCACAAAGATGTATCAGGATTTAAAACAATTATATTGGTGGCAAGGAATGAAGAAAGATGTTACTGAGTATGTATCATCCTGTTTAGTCTATCAGAAGGCTAAGGTGGAACATCAAAGACCTTCGGGAATATTGCAACCTTTGCCTATTCCCGAATGGAAATGGGATGACATAGCAATGGATTTTGTGACGGGACTACCAAAGACTCGGAAGGGTCATGATGCCATTTGGGTAATTGTTGATCGGCTTACTAAGTCAGTGCACTTTTTGCCAATTAATATTAAATACTCAATGGAAAAGTTTGCTCAATTGTACATCAGTAAAATTGTTAGACTTCATGGTGTACCATCTAGTATTATTTCGGATTGAGATCCAAGGTTTACATCGAGATTTTGGGGTAGTTTGCAAGAAGCGATGGGAACAAAGCTACATTTAAGTTCTGCTTATCATCCACAGACTGATGGTCAGTCAGAAAGGACGATTCAATCGTTAGAAGACTTGTTGAGAGCATGTGTTCTGGAAGAAACTAGAGGTTGGGATGAATTCTTGCCATTGATAGAATTCACATATAACAACAGTTTCCATTCAAGTATAGGGATGGCACCTTATGAAGCATTGTATGGGAGACGATGTAGAACACCGTTATGTTAGTATCAAGATGGTGAGAGTATTATGTTAGGACCAGAGATTGTTCAACAGACAACTGAGAAAGTGAAGATGATACAAGACAAAATGAGAATGAGTCAAACTCAGCAAAAGAGCTATACTGATAAAAGGAGAAAATTTCTTGAGTTTGAAGAAAGTGACCATGTATTTTTACGAGTGACGCCTATGACGGGTGTTAGGCGAGTGCTTAAATCTAAGAAGCTCACTCCAAAATTTATTGGACCGTATCAGATTTTACGTCGAGTAGGTTCGGTGGCATATCAGATTGCATTACCACCTTTTCTGTCAAATCTTCACAATGTATTTCACGTATCACAACTACGAAAATATATTTCTGATCCTACTCATGTTATCAAGCCATATATAATACAGCTGAAGGAAAATTTAACCTATGAAACTTTTCCAGTAAAGATTGAAGATCGAAGGATACAGCAACTTTGAGGTAAGGAAATTTCATTAGTTAAAATAGTTTGGAATGATGTAAGTGGAGAAACCACATGAGAACTAGAAGAAAAGATAAAAGAACAATATCCATATTTATTCTAAAAGTGTGAAATCGAGTTTATCAAGTTTCGAGGACGAAACTTTTGTTAGAGGGGGAGAGTTGTAACACCCCGAACTTTCTATCTAAGGAACAATAATTTTGACAGTTAACAGAATTCTACTGTTTAGTAATTTCTGTGTACTATAAAATTATTTTGAATATTTAGTCTGTATATTTGATCGTTTTGAGTAATTTGCTCCGTGTCAGGAAAATAATAATTTTTGGGCCAGAAAAATTTTACGTAATTTAATTTTTACTGAAAAGTCTTAATTATTTTACGTAATCTGAATTGATATTTGTGAGTTTTCTAATTTTTGTGATTTTATGTGTGATTATGAAAATTTTTACTGTTTGTGGGCCCAGGGGGTGTATGTGGGCCCAAGTGGCCATACGTGGGCCCAGGTGGGTCCCGCAATGTAAAAAAATTTTCTACGCATAGAAAAATTTGTACTGTTTAGACGGAAATAGGGGATCATACTAAACCTAAATCCGTAAATAGTTTTAGAAAATTTTCTTTATTGTATTTTGTACTGTATTTAATTATTGGACAATAAAAATACAGTAAATATATTCTTTCATGGGGTTATAACAGATAAAAATAAAATTCTATACTGTTAAGTCAACATTGGTGGTTTGGATATCTACCATCGATTTAATCACCGTTGGAGATTTAATCTTGATTTAATCGATGGTGGAGATTTAATCTTAAAAGTGAATAGGATCAATTATAACCGTTGGATGGAAATTAAATTAAGGGTAGAGATTTAGTCTTATAAATGGCTATGACCATTATCAACCCTTGGATGTAGATTTAATTAATGGTGGAGATGGATTATTAATGACTATTGGATTTAGATTTACATCAATGGTGGAGAATTGGTCATAAAAAATGATTACAACCATTTTAGACCTTTGGATGTAAAGTTTGAAGGTGTAATCTTGACCCTTCATTTTGGAGACACATTCAATGGTTAGGATTTGTAAGCCAAAAATGATCCAATGGATCAAATAAAGTCTTCCATCTATAACCTAAACCTAATAGCTATTTTAATCCAAACCATTCTTTTAATCAAGTGTTAGGATGACTTAGGATGATGGCTATGAAATTTGTCACATTTTATGAAGCATGGAAGGGGGGGACGGTTTGGAAATGCAAGGGAAAGGGGAGACAACTTTGAATAGGTTTTGTTTTAGGCCAAAGAAAAAGATGAAGGCAATAGCCAAGTGTCAAGACCATCAATTATTTTCCTATTGATCATTAATGATCATGTTTTTCAAACTTCACTTTCCACCTTTCTCCAATGCAAGCTATGACCATGCATAGCTTTGAAGACCAAGTAATTCATTTCTACACTTCATATTATCATATCTTCACCTAATTCACTTAAGTTTCAAGAAACAAACCAAAGAAAACTCCATTCTCTCTCCCTAAAGAAGACCATTAGGCCAAGCACCCTAAACCTCTCCTCCATCACTTTTTAATTTCATACAACCTAGTTTCTTGAATCCTTACCTTATTCTAAACAACTTTTATGTTGAAGACTTTCTCTAAATCTTCCATCTTGAAGGACTTTTACTAAGATCAAGTTATAGAGTTTTGTTGGTGAAGTGTAAGGAAACTTCATTAATTCTTTTCTTTTTCATGTTCTAAACCATGTTTGATCCATGGTTCCTCTTAATCAAGTTTAATATACTAATTTATTTATGTTTGTTTTATGTTCAAGAGACTTTTGTTGGTGGAGATCTTGTTCTAAATCCAAAGCAAGGAGCTTTTGTGGTTCTTCAAGAGGTAAGAGGGAGATCCATCTCACCAACCAAGCATGGTGGTGAGAGATGGTTTTATATTTGATGGATGGTGAATCCATGTGAGGATTCATATCCATGGTCATGTAATAATTTGTGTGTGTTATGTGCTTTGATTATTTTTGTCTATGCTTGATATGCTTTGCATGATTTACTTGTGTATGCATGCTTAGTATGATTTTTATTTGCTTATATAGTATGCTTATGATATGCATGATGAAGATATATTGAATATATTATGATGAAAGTATGATAAAACAAGAAATTTTGGCTCCAAAGGCCATAGAGAAGGTCGAGGTTTTGAGCTTCCAAAACTAGGGTTTCTATTGACAATTTTCAAGAACAATGGAGTTAATTTTTGGTCCTTAAACTTAAGCAAATTTTTGGCCAAGACACCAACCAATTTGGTGTTCACAAAATTATATTTTCATGAATGATAAAATTGAATGATTTGAGAAGTAAAGAAAATAAACAAAAGGGTTTGTTTTGCAAAAAGAATGCACACGATTTTGAGTTATGTTTTCATGAATTTATTTTTTTGTAGAAACAAGAATGGAATTTATTTAAGTTAGAAAAAAAAATATTTCATGGTTTCAATGGCCATCTATAAGGTTTTGATAATTTAGAAAAATATTTTGATGTTATAAAATACAAGAATTTTCAAATAAGGATTTTGGAAAGGGAATTAAAGTGTTATCAATTAAGTGAAGTGGAATTTTCATAAATAAAAGAAAAAGAAGATTGAAAGTGTTGAACTTCAAATTATTTTAAAGAGAATCAATTTTTAGAAGTGATTTAGAAATATAAAAGAAAATGTTTGTAACTTAAATTTACTAACGTAGAATTTATTTATTGAGTTTTGGAAAATGTTAGAAAATTTAAAGTTAGAAACAGTAATTAAATCAATTAAATGTGATTTTGTAAGACTAGATCAATAAAAAGTGATTTTGAGAAAATATATTAAGGAAAAGATTTTTGACTAAGAATAAGAAGGGAATAAAGTAAGAAATTATATTATTATAAGAAAAGTCCAAGTAATATTTTTAAAGTTAAGAAATATTTTACAAAGGGTAAAAATGGTGAAAAATGATTTATGGAGCTCAAAAATGTAAATTTTGAGTTACGTGATTTGAAAAATATTAAAATATTTCTACATAATTTTTTAAAGCTTTTAAATATTTTACACAATCAAAATGTTGTAGAAAAAAATTGCTATGCTATTTAAAAATAAAAGAATACATTTACACAATTTAGAATACAGTAAAAAATTATTACGCAATTTTTTTAAAGTAATAGAAAATGTTACAAATCATTGTTTACGTAATAAAATATTACGTGACTGTGAAAACGTGACAAAAATATTTTTGTGAATGAGAAAAATGCGATAATGTAATTTTGCTGTTAATGATACAGTAAACTTTACAGTTAAAATCAGTATGTGAATGCCGTACAAGAAATTGTGAAGTTTGCCTGTAATTGGCATTAATTCATTTTACGAACGTAAAACAATATTTGAACCTTGTATGAGAAATTATGTAATTTACCTTTGGTTGGTAATTGGTGCATTACATATGCATTGAAAATGGTCCGATGGACTGTATATGGCTAATTGCCTAGGAGAAACGTACACCTCTTGAGTAGGTGCGATACGCGTAGTGTAGGTCACTTGTGGACCTTGGGGGCATCGGGGTGCGGGTTGCTCACAATGGGCAGTTGGTAGCTCTTCTGCACCGTGGGTTAGACCGATGCAATACACCGATGATCCGGACCGAGACACTATTCTTAATCGAGATCTAACAAAGACTGTCGTGTATGTGCTAGATGTGCAAGATATAATTATAGCACTTGGTCTGAGGCACGTGGTACCGGCAGATCTTTTCAATCAATTTCTCTGACCTGAGTTTAGCTCCATGGAGTAGGAAATCGAGTCTATATGTTCATACATTAACATAAATGCTTACATCTGTGAGATATAATTAGTTGTGAAATATTGATTATGATAATTATAAATATCTGCTTAGTGTAGATGGCATCTCCTGTAATTATTAAATGTTAATTTTGATTGATAATATGTTGATGCCATATTTGTAATATGACGTGTTTATATGGTATGCTATTATGTTATCTCTGTGCTAGCATGCTGGTATTGGCGTAGGTGATCTCACCTCTTTGTATGTATATCTGTATATTGTATTTATAATTTGGTGAAGACATTGAGAAAGAAACAGTACAAGAAGGAGAAGAAGAACTACTTCTCACGGCTGGGAACGCAGAATTTTGACAGTATGACGTCAAGAGTTAGTTTCTTCGGTTATGTACGTCTACAATTTCATGGAGGAGCTGGAGAATGGAGAACAAGTCCCGATGAGCGAGGACTTATTTACGAGGGGTATCTAACTGTTAGTATTAGTAGGTTGTTTCGTAGGGATCCATTTTTCTGTGTGACTATTTTTGTTCATGTTGAATTTCCTTTGCATATCAGGCAACATTAGGATACTAGGAATTATGTCCCAACGGAAATTAACATAGTATCGTCAGCTCGGACACCTGTCCATAGGGCTACTCATCATAACGGATTCCTATCTGCTGAGGAACCTGAGGAGGACTCGTCTGAGGGGTCTGCTGCCTAGTTAAACTTGGGCAAGTTTGAACTCTGATATAAGCTATGTGTGTAATTATTTAAGTGTATTTGTAGTTTGAGACATGGTCTGTAAATAAATAATCCTGACAACACGTTTGTAATATGTATATGATGTAAACTATGTGTGAGGTTGCTATAATATTTTATTTTTTGCTTAGTTTATTTTATAGTTGTCAAAGAAAAAAAAATTTACAACTCATATTTTTATTACAACATCACCTTATATGAACTTGGGGGTAATTTTGATAATTAAGTAACATAAATGTGACACCCTACGGTGGGTGTTACACTTGTTTGTTAGAATTATTGGAAATTCTTAGAATTTTCCCCCTGTTTATAAATTCCATGATATGCCAGGTACTGAGCCGGCAAAAGCTTAGTCCTGATGATTGTGGTTGTCTGAGATACTCTAACTATCTTGAGAAGGCCCTAGGATTTGTCTTTGTTAAGTTTTGATTTATTTGTATTATATTTGGAATTTTACAATGTATAAAGTGCTTATTCAGACTTAGCCATGTATCTGTTAGACTAATGTATGTACCTATGATACGAATACATACGATGCATTAGTCAATCTAGATGTGTTTTAAGTAGTTGGTTAGATCCTTGTATGAAAATCTTGATTTGCGTATAATTAGGTAATTATTAAGGAGTCCCACCAAGAAGAACTCCCACAAAGAAATAAGAAATAGCAAGGTAAGGTCAAAATAAAATAAGCGCTTTACGGGCTTTCGACCTAACTCTCCAAAAGAGCTAAATAACCCTCGATAGGCTTGGGAAAAAATAAATTTGAAATACAATATGAAAGTAAAGAAAAAATTGCTTGAGTTAAGTTAAGATACTTAGATTAAGAAACTATGACAAACTTTAGTCTATCTGGTCCTCTTGTGACTAGTCTAAGAGTACTATATAGACTAGGGAGTGTTACACAATCAACTCTCAAAAACTAGATTTCAAAAATCGATAGAAAAATCGAAAAGCGATCCAGAACCGGTCACAGTTCACATGGTTAAACTGGTTGTTTTTCTTTTACTTTTTTGAAAATACAATTTTTTAAAGAGTCCAATTTTTTTTAAAAATATATTTTAAAAAATTAAGGCACTAATTATTTGATTCTAATTTATAATTAAAACTCATAAACTCATCATTTCTTTTCTTAATTTGTCCAATGTGGGACAAATAGAAACTTGTAATGCAATAAGAGTTTAACTTCAATTTATAATGAGCAGCTTTACCTCTTACCCTTTTACTAATTCAATATGGGACTAGTATATGTTAGAAAATTATGTTAATATTAATATAATAATTTTAGTTTAATATTTATTTATGTGATAAATGAATTTAATTATGTTAGAAATACATTTCAATATATATATTTTTGGTATTATTTATACAATTAACATATGTATATTATATTTTCCTTATATATATATATATATATATATATATATATATATATATATATATATATAGAGCAGTGGAAGATCACGGAAAGGCGGAAGAGACAGGATGAAAGAAAGTAGGAGAGAAGACGAACTTCTTTACATAGTGTATGAATGCAATGCAGAAAACAATTTAAAGCATTAGAACCAGAGACGAAGCTCGGTATTAAACAGAAATAAAATGGAAAATTAAAGTATAAAGGAAAAGGGGAAAAATTGATTATTATTAAAACATAAAGAAAAGATTACAAGATTGGAAGAGGGGAAAAGGGGAGAGTTTCTCTCACTAACCTCTCTAAAGGGATCTAAAATTATGCATGCCTAACATCATGAGCAGACATCCATTTAAAGACTTAAAATTTTACTATTACAATAGTAATGCTACAGTGTCCCACTACAGTGAATAGTGAATAGTAAAACAGTATTCAGTCGCATCGCTACAGTGAATAGTATTCAACAGTAGTCTTCTGCAGCTTGCTATAGGGTTCGACAAAAATCAACCTTCGATAATGAACAATGTTCAACAATGAATTTTCTTCGACAGTGAACAATGTTCGACAATGAATAGGTTTTGTCTATTCATCATCCATCAGATCGATTGTGTAGCAGTCGTCTTCATTCTGATTTGCAAAATCTTCGGACAAGGTGATTGAAGGGCAGGGAGAACCAGATTTCTTTGGAGCTAATTCTCTACAAATAGCAACATCCATGTCCTTGTAAAGTTTGAGGACATCTTCTATGTTTTGGAATTTATGGTCCTTGTCGGAAGAGGCAACAATAGCAGCCAGGATTTTTGCTTTCTAATTCAAGAACTGACAGTCAGCTTCATCTGCAGTCTTGAGATATTTTGGGTTCTGTCGGAACCATAGTTTGATGTTGTCGTGAGATGCTCTGGAGGCGTCGAAATCAGCCCACCACTTAGCAAAAGCTTGTCTTTGCAGTGCAGGGAGAAGATTGGGGAGACCATCGTGGGTCTGATATTTGTACTGCCAAGAAAATATCCAGGCAAGAGAAAGTTTGGAGAAGAAGTGAAGATCGGCAGGAAATAAGTCATCACTTGAATCAAACTTCTTCAAGAAATATTGAAATCCTTCCATGACATTTGTCGAAAGAATCTGTTGGATTGGGCCAAAGAAGTTCCACCATTGTAAGAACCAGTGAGGGAACATATATTGGACATTTTGTTTGAAGTAAATAAGCCAGGAGTGTCGGTTGGACTTGTTCTGGAGCCAAAACATGTTACTCAAAGCTTGCATGTAATCCCAATAATTAAACCCAATTGGGTCGAAATGTTGAGAAAACTTCTTCAAAGTGTTTCGATTCAAGCCAAATTCTGTCGGTGTCATGACCTTCAAAATCTGGACTGTCGAATGGGTTATAAAAGATTCATCTTTTGGGTCCCTGTAATGCTTAAGAGAGACCGAGTCAGTGTCAACAAGAATATATTCATAAAACTATCAGGTTTTGTTTATCGAGATTAGTTTAAAATGAAAACCATTTGGGAAAATTTTTTGAGGGACTTTGATTGGGTTGGGATCCCAGAATTCTGGTTCCATTTGGATCACAGGCCTAAAACTTTCTTTTGGTATGTAATGTGGTTTGGAAGAAATGAGTTGAGATTGGATGACTAAATCTTTTTTCGGCTGGTTGACAATAATGACTTTGCCTTTGAGTGTTTGAATCATGGTTTGGATGTCGGTTCCTTCGACAAATTCTTCAGTGAAGATTTGTTTCCATGATTTATCTGGGAGATGGGTTAGACCTTGATCTTACAGGGCTAACAGGGTTGTGATTGGCATGACATAGTCTGTTTTTGATTGTTTTCTCTGAGTCGATGACTCAGCTCTAGCTTGGGTTGATGACCCAGATGGAAGGGTCGAAGACCCCAGTTGAAAAGATGATTTGGCTGGCTATGCCAGGGGTGGATTACCAGTACCAGTACCTCTTCCCCTAGAGGAAGAAGATCTTATCGATCTCGGCATGGGGCTATTTTCCCTGTAAATATTCATGGGTAAGATAGTCAGGTAATGTGTTTGAGGTGCCTTTGATATATTCTATGTCGAAATCAAAAACACTCAAGATTGCTTGCCATCTAGCAAAAATTTGTTTTGAAGTAAGATTTTTAATATCCTTTTGTAAAATGTCTTTTGCAGATTTGCAATTGACACGGACTAAAAATTTTTGATTTAATAAATCAGATTGAAATTTTGAAATGCAAAGAACAATTGCTAAAATTTCTTTTTTGACTGTCGAATAATTCTGCTATGCAGGATTTCAATGTTTTGATGCATATGCAATGACATGTTCTTTGTTTTCAACACACTGTTTAAGAATGCCACCATAACCTATGTCAGAGGCATCAATTTTGACGATTTTAAATAATTGAGGATTTGGAAGATAGAGGCATGGAAGATCCTTTACCTGAGATTTTACCTGTTTGATAATGTTTGTATGAATGTCCGACCAAGGAGGAGGACTCTTTTTCAGTCGATCATGCAAAGGTTTGATAAGTTACTTAGCTGAGGGAAAAAGTCAGCGACATAATTTAAACAGCCAAGAAATCTTTGTAACTGGTTTTTGTCGAAGAGTTGGTTTGGAAACTTGTCGGCAAACTCAATTACTCGATTAATAGGATTGATAGTTTGATAAATATTATGACCAAGAAACCTAATTTTAGTTTGGAAAAGATTAATTTTCGACTTGGAGACCGCAAGACCATTTCTTTTGATAACTCCAAGAAAAATATTAATATGTTTGAAATGTTGATCTATGGATTGGGAAAAAACAAGAACATCATCAATGTAGACGATGGTAAAGTTTGAGTAAGGATTGAAGATTTCATTCATGATCCTTTGAAATTCAGAAGGAGCATTTTTTAGACCAAAAGGCATTACGTTCCATTCGTATTGCCCAAATGGTACAGTGAAAGCCGTCTTGTAGCGATCACTTTCTTTGATTTGGATTTGCCAAAATCCAGATTTCATGTCAAATTTTGAAAAGATTTTAGCTGAATATAATTTTTTAAGATCTTTTTTGTTTGGAATCGGATACCGAATCCATTGGAGTGCTTGATTGAGCGGTTTGTAATTAATGACCAATCGAGGAGTTCCTCTTTCGATCTCAGCTTGTTTGTTGACGTAAAAGGCTGAACAGGACCATGGACTCTTGCTTTTCAAGATGAGTCCTTTCGACAGAAGATCTTTAATCTCCTGCTGACAATACTGAACGAGTTGTTGACTCATTTGGATTGGTCTAGCCTTTGTGGGAATTTGTCTTTCATTGAAATCTTTTTGGTAGGGAAGATCCACCATATGTTTCTTCCTTTCCCAGAAAGCGTTTGGAAGATCTGAACAAATTGATCTTTGAATTTGTTCAAGAAGAGATTGAATCCTTTTCCGGATGTGTGGTTGACTAAGGTCGGAATCAATGTTTTTAAAGGAAATTTCTTCTTTTAAATAATTGATTTGATTCTGTTTGTATTGGATTAAGTTAAGATTCCTAAGGATCGGTTTCCTAAGGAATTTGAACATGATTGTTCGACTAAGATGTTGGGTAGTAATCCCTTCCTCTGTGATTTGTAGAGGGAAGAGTGATCTGATGAACGGTGTTCCTAAGATCACTTCATTTTTTAGATTCTTGACTAATAAGAAAGAAGTTTCAACTTGGAAACATTGGTTTTCGATGATTGCAGATGAGAGTTTGAATTTGATTTTTAGTTTTGAACCGTTAGCTATGCTAAGCTGTTTGGATGTTTTTTCAAAGTACTTTGTCAAGATTAATCCCTCCAAAATACAATTTGAATCTGCCCCTATGTCGAACAATGCGACAGTGTTAAGGACAAAATCATCAATTTTGATGTTTATGTTAATGAAGAATTTTTGAATTTTCATTTGATTGATTATTTATGCAAAGAATTCTTCATCATCATGATTTTCAGTCTTTTGACTTTTTTGACTCTTATCGTCGAGAATTAATTCCTTATCAGAGTCAGTTTGAATATCCTGAAGTTAGGATATTATAATCTGATGTAACCTTTGCTGTTCTTTAAGTTGTTTAACTTTGATTTTTAGATTATTAATCTCGTATTGAAGGTCTTGGATTGTTATAGTTTTCTTAGAAGTTTTCTTCTCAAGTTTTTTAAGTGTTTCTGTCAGATTGTATTTGTTCTGAACGATTGGTTCTTTAAAGGTTTTAGAAGAACTTGCTTCCATTAAAGATTTTTTTTTCTAAATAGATTTTCCTATCTTGTGGGTTGTCGATTGAATTAAGGACTTCAAACAGGAGATCTTGCTCTTTTGTTAAGACATTGATTTTGGGAGAATCTGATTCTCCATCGGATGAGATGTCATCATTTTGAATTTGGTTTAAGTCTTCAGATGATTCTTTGTTGGACTCTTCGTCGGATGATTCGACTAACAAATTATTAATTTATTCTTTGACCATCGGTTCAAGATTTAAAGATTTTATCTTTCTTTTTAACCTACAATATTTACTAATGTGACCAGGTTTACCACAGTTATAGCAAATTATAGGTTTCTTTAGAATTTTGATATTGTCGATTGGTGGTTTGGACTTAAATTCTTGTTTAAGTCTTCTGGGTTTGGTGCTTGCTTTATGTCGGTAATATTTAGTTTTTTTGACATGATTAGATTTAGGTTTTGGTTTCGACTTCCTTCTATCACAAGGAAGACCAAATTGTTCGTAGAACGTTCCTAAGTCCCGCTTGGTTTGGGCATTCTCTATGGCGAGTTGGGCTTGAATCTTGTCATCTTGACAGATTTTCAGGGCTACTTTTTGGATGAAAGCAATGAGTTGTCCGTAACTCAACTGCTCGTAAGGGATTTCTCCATTTGGGGATTGACTTATGATCTTGTCGCGAACCTTGTCGCCTAAGGATTTTGGAAGACCAGCAAGAAATTTTTCTTTCCAAAAAGGCTGTTGACTATCCTCTCTGGTGTAAACCCTAGTTAAGAAGGTGTCCCTATACCACCTAAAGTCAGCTAGAGTTTTACATTTTAAATTTGATAGAAGTTCGGTAGACCTATCTTTCCATAAAGACAGATCTCCTATGAAATGTTGGGCGATTGTGAAGATTAGATTGTTGACAGCGTCAGGAATTGGCTTCCCATCACTGAGGATTATATTGCTGTCGTTGTCAGTCTTGACTGCTTCACCAATTTTGACCTTTTGCTCAGCGGAGATATAATTATCCCACCATCCTTTGAGTTAACCAGAAAATCTTGATACAAGGATTTCGACAATGACTTCTTCTGGACAGTCGTATGAAGTTTGATAAGCAGTCGACACCATGGTCATATGCTGAAGAGTGTTAATGATGGCGTATTCAGTCATCCCATCAATGTTCCACTCGTAGATGTTGTTTGCGCTGAAGCTTCTGAAGTTTGGATTTCTTTCTTCAAGCAACAGATCAGGAGCTGTCGCTCTTTGATAGTAGAGTTTCAACAGATTTCTTCAGTTAAGAGTTTGGCTGATTACAGGATTTACCTTGATGACAGAATTTGTCTCGCCATTTACGGGCAATCGATCCCGATTGTGAACTAGATTGTCGAATTGTATTAACAATCAGATTTTTATCTTTGGATTTACTAGTCTTTGACTCTTGGGTTTGTGGTGTATCTGGGACAACTAAGTTTAGTCTATCCATGAATTCATTAATAAGATTTTGGTTTGATAATTTAGGATTATTTAAAATTTTTATACTTTCTTTGAGTTGTCGGCTAACTTTGAATAGTTTGAAAAGAGGTTTTTCGACAGACTTTTTAGTTTCGTCGGTTTTAGTTCCTGAAGTTGAAGGTTTATCTATAGATTGTTTGACTAAATTTTTACCTAAAACTTGAAGGTATTTGTTTGTATAATTGTTTTGTTCCATAAGACTTTTAATATCTTTTGGATTTATTGGCTCATCTTCTACTGTAGTCTTGAAAGGAGAAGCTAAGACAGGATTGTTATCTTTGTCTTTTACGTTTAGGATAAGATACTAACTGGAAGGAGGTATTTCAGATTTGATTAACTCACCATCTTTGCGATGCCAGACAGTAAGAACATTAGCTAATTTGTCTTCAATCAGACCAATGCTCCAAGGATATTCAATTTCATTCCTAATCATGTAGGCATGAAACCAGTTGAAGAAAGGAATATGTTGTTTGACTTTGTTAAGAAATTCGTAGAATTTCTCTTGGATTTCAGTTCTGTTTGTTCCCTTAAAATTTTTGAAAAACCACTTCCTTTGCGGAGTCCATTCCACAGAATAGAAGTCTTTCCTAAGGGTTTCCTTATCAATAATGAAGTCAGATAACATGGACATCATCATTAAGGGAGGAATAGGTTAGAGATTGAATAGATCTCTGATCATCTTCATCTTCACGTTGGTATGTTGGCCTTGGGATGCTTGATGAAGTATCCAGTCCTCGAAGATTGATGGTTGAAGGGGTAGATTGGATTGTCGAAAATGATTTTCTAGAGACAGCAGGTCTGTAGTCTTCAGATCTGGAGGATAAAGATTTAAAAGATTTAGAAGAGCTGAACGAGTTTCTCCTATTGAAGGCTAATTCAACTCTACCTGATTGGTGTTGGGTGATTTCTTGAATTTCAGGCGTTTCTCTGGGCAAAACTGGAGTTGCTTTATCCATAATCCATTTCTCAGGGAGGATTACATCTTCCCATCGGATTTGTTTGGGGACAACTATGTTGGCCTTTGTTATGTCAGTTAGGAATAACATTGTTACTCCCTTGTCTTTTGGTTTTAAAACTTTTGAGTAAAAAAAATTCATTACCTTGTACTGAATCCTATAAATTAAGGCTAAAGGGATTGATCCGGGCTTTGTGTCTAAGCCACAGACTTTAATGTTTAAGAATAATGTGTCTTGAATATTTTTGTCTTTTAAACTTGCAGTCCTATTAGGATAGCAATTAAAATAGATTGGACCATGACCAAGACTAGTTTCTATGGTTCCTAGAAGAGAATCATGGAATTGATTATGTCTTATGTTTCATAGACAAAGCAGAACAGATGCGTTGAGTCCTTCTCTAATTAGAGGTTTGACAGCTACCTGTACACATCCGATGTGCAGATAATTGTATTTGTTGGCTTGACCTTTTAAGGTCTCTTGACAAAGGAGATGAAATTCTTCATCGTCTCCTTCGATTATGATTTATTTCTCTACAGTCCTAATAATGTAATCAGAACTTGTAAAGAATCGTCCTTCAGTTTTGTAGAGTTCATTGTTTGGGATTCTGGGGATTTCCTAGTCATCCATGTCTTGATTTATGTTTTCAAAGCAAATTTCTTCATTAAAGATGTTTGTTGTAGATGGATTTATTTGTTGCTCAGTGAGCGATGAAGAAGAAGATTGAGAAGATTTGAAAGAAAGCTTAGAAGATAGAGAACGCAACATGGCAGAAGATTTAAAATATAAAGAACAGAAATAAAGACAGAATATAAGAAAATAGACGCAGGAAATAGCAATAAAGAGAATAAAATGACAAGAAAATAAATAGCAGATAACAGATATGAACTTATCCCCTGATATCATTACCCTCATTTGGTTTCATAGATGTGTAAATGAAAAGTTTAAGTCAATTATTATCCTTTGAACTAGATGTTAAGATTATCATGCTTCATACCTTGATTTATGTCTGATTTAGTTATTATCTTCTGAACAATTCATCAAAATTTTATAAATTATACCCGGATCGTTAGCCACTGCGTTTATTTATCAGTTCTTAACCATGGTCACCACCGTGCCTCATCCTTCACTACCTGTGGTAACATCGTCGAATTAGTCTTACCGCCTTCCCAGGTCTTACTACTATAGTCCTACAGAATAAATCCAACACCAGGCATTATGTACCGTCCAGTTAAGAAAGGATAACATGTAGATGCATACTATCCAGATCCAGATATAATAATTCCATTATTATTTAGCTCAGTTAAGATAATAAAGAAAGCAGATATAGATCAAAGCAGATTAACGATTAATCGGTATAATAACATTAATATCTAGTTCAATAAGATAATAAATAATTTAAATCCACCATTTACATCTATCTTTTTTGGTTCAATGATCGGTCTGGTTCTGAAAACATTGTTAACTACCTTACTTGGCATTCACTTTTTACAAATGGATTTTTTTTTTGGTCTATGTTGGCTATTAAATGACATCGTTTGGTCTAAGGGTCTGAAAATCGTAAATGTATGTTTGGATTTATGGTAAGGAATGGAATGGAGTGGTAAGCAATGGAAAGATCTTAAGTGCCGTTGTTTGGCTTTTTAAAATTAGGATGGAAGGGAATGGCATGAGTTGGCATCTATTCCATCTTATTCCGCTCTAAACCTCACTTTTTCTTCCTCCCAAATGACGGGGAATATGATGGAATGAAATGGTATAGGAATAAAATAGTTATAATTCTTACCATTTCATTCAATTCTTCTAGAACTTCCAAACAATGGATTAAATATCCAAACAATTGAATGAAAACTTTATGTCATTTCATTACATTCAATTCTATTCCACCCACCATAAGATGTCCAAACATAGCCTAAATGTTCAAGGTGGTTGGCTAACAGCTACTGGGGTTGAGACAGTTCATGAGCAGTGGTTCGCAGGGGGGGTGCATTGAGGTATGGTGTTTCAGGTCCTAAAGTGGTGACATATTATGTTGGATGCCAGTGGTGGTTGAGGACGACCTAATGTTGTTCCGAATGTGGGGTTTGTACGATTTTGTGGTTGGTGTTGATCTGGGATGAGAATTTTTTAGGTCATGTGTGTACTATTCTGGGAGGAAGGTTAAAGAATTCATTCTACTATTGGAGGGATTTCGTCTGGTTTGGCTTATTGTTGGAGTTGATTTGTGGATCAGTTTGGTGCTAGAAATAGGGGAGAGATGGTCATGGAGTTTTCGAGAGCTTGGGGAAGGGTTCTACTTCTGCGTTGTGTGGGTTAAGGGGTTATGTGTATAAAACAGGGGTGTTCTTGGCCTGAGATTTTTTAAGGCATAGTTATATTCAAGGTTTGTTTCATGATTTGATTGCTTCATAATAGCAGTAAATGTAAAAGAAACATGGTCACAGGCCCTGCGTTTAAGCAATGTAAGTATTGCTAGAATCTTTATTAAGCAATATAAGTATTCACCGTTAAATGTGGTAAGAATCTTCATTTATGGGTTTAATGTATCTCTATAACAAATTTGTCTGGATCTGCATCAATTGGCATGGAAAGAAGCTATCTCTCATCAAAATGTAATTGCACCCTCATATATAAATTTATATTTTTTAATTTTTTGTTTAAATCTTGATTTTGTCTTAATCATAGATTTGTCTTACTTGTGACCAAACTATCCTTTTTTTTTCAAATGTTGTTGAATAAGTCGTTCTTTGTGATCAACTTTGGTATGAATTCTAATATATGGTTATGTTTTTTTATGGTAGCAATGGCTATGAAAAACTAATCAAATACCGTTGCTTGCAGCTTTGGATAAGATGAAAGAAGGTATTGTTCTGGTCCTTCTCTCAGTAGGTCGGGTGAATGGGTGGTTAGTCCCACTGGAGAGCCTTCAAATGGGTTGGATTCGTCAGGTTAAGGGTACCTACAAACACTATGGCACTTAAGTCACTAAGTGTATAAGGAAAAAAGAGCAAATATAGAGAGTTTACAAAGATAAAAATTTAGAGAGAGAAAGAAAATAACCATTAATGATGAATAACCCAATAAAATAGGCTAGTTGAGCCAAAAAAATTAATGCAAAAATAAATTTTGGCTTGACTAGACCCACCCAGTTATGGGCGAGCCTGCAATAGGCCGAACCAACCTGTTGGCTCGATATTTAATTATTTAATTAATAATTTTTATGATATATAAAGAGTTTTACTATTATTTTTTATAATATAAATTAATATTTGTGTCACAAAAATACTCTTATTTGATGTTTGTTGGTATTTGAAATATACAAAAGAAAAATATAATGATGAAACATGAGGATAAAATTTTTTTAGTGTTAAAAATATAAAAAAAATAAAATAAAAAAAGGATAATGCAAGCCAACGAGCTAGCCCGACCAAACTTGTGGCCCGCATAGGGCTAGGCTGGGCTAGCAACAAATTTGGCCTAGCCCGATCCAAAATTTGACTTAGCCCATACATGCTAGCCTATATGGACTAAGCTGATCCCTTTTGACTCCCCTAAGATCAATGCCTATTTATAAGAATACTAGGTGGGGTGTGTATTGTACCCCCTCCTAGGATTCAAAGCCTATGATTGGAGGATAAACTCTCCATAAGGGTGATGACTTGTGTCCAAGCCAATATAAGATATTTTAGGGGGTGACATTGACAACTGAGGGTGGGTTGGATATGGGTCAAGTTAGTGAAAGGGGTTAAGTAAATGGTTTTGGGTCGGATTAAGGTACTTGGGTAATGACCTATAGTTATTGGTGGGTCGGGTTGAGTTAAGGGTCGGGACGGGTTGTGCTTTAGAAACGAGTCAAGGTGATATTGTTGGCTTTATGAGGTGGTGGTTTTGAACTTAGGCTAGGCCTGATTATTCTAGTATGGTCTAGGTATCATGCATTAAGAGTGTGTTTGAAATACAAAAATATGAGAAATGATTTGATTTGTAAATTAAATCTTATATTTGGAATGTTAAAAAATAGAAAGTGATTTGATTTCTAAATTCTTATGAATTTCATTCCTTTTCATTTATAAATTCCATCAAATTTTATAGGATTTTTTTCAATTTGATTTCATTTGACATAAATAGACTATTTTATCCTTATTAACTACATCTTATAAGAATAAAAATATAAATAATCAAATCAAATCAAATCAATCTCATTTTAATGAATTTCAAACTTAAGAAAATGTTTCCAAATCAATTCAAATGCCATTTTTTATAATAAGTTCCAAATACAAAATTTAATTTATAAATCAAATTAAATAATTCAATTTTTTTAAAAAAATTTATTTGATTCCAAACGCAACCTAAGTTGTACTAGAAATCCTTTCAAATATAAACAAGAATTCTTTTTGATTGTTTAGTCATTTCTGACTTCTCTACATCATTCTATTTTATGTAACACGTATCTCCTTTTACTAATCAATTGTCATTATTTTGCAATTCTATCTTCAGAGTTGATGTTGCTTTGATTTATCTTCCTCCTATTCACAACTACCTCACACATGATAGTCAATATTTGCATTCCACCGAAGTTTGATAATAGTGGTTTCGCTTAATGCACTAGATTTGAGTTTGACAATGAAATGGAAGAGAATGACTTCTAAGACCGTAAATTATTGATGGCTTATAGTTACCCATGCTTGCTTAGGAGAATGTGGAATGGCATTAATAGAAACTCTTGCAAAGAGGTATGAGCAATATACCTTATGTTCAGTAGTGGATACTGACACATACCTGAATAAGCACGAACTGGTGATTTCCTCCTTGTGCAGTAGCAGCAAAGCATGTTGGAACAGGGGGGATTGATACTTGCAAAGGCACTCTAACGCTCAAGTCAAGCTGTGCACAATTAAGGTTTAAGCTAAAGAGCAATAGATACTTGTTATAGGTAATTGAGTCTGGTATTTATAGAGGTTGGATAGGGAGATACATTCCTTTAATAGTTGCAGAGGATCCCCATAAAATCAGAATGTTGATACTGCAGTTATGAATAGTCAAAGGCGGTTATAGGTGCTATTATTACGTAAGATCATGACTAGTGGTTACGGATACTCATAAAATTTATCCAATGCATAAATCTCATAGTAATGTTACTGCTACCTAATGTCATGAACCGACATCCTTTGTGCTGGGATCTCAGCAGTGTATCATGAATTCCTATTGGAGTGTCAACTATAGACTCTGGATAGATGCGTGCCGGGTTTACCCATGGGATAGGATCCTGGATTGTGGTCCAGAACTATTGCCCCCAGCTTGGTGCTTAGATGAGGCAACTAAGTGTCAAGGTATCCAAGTTTGATAGGAGCATACGGCATGCGGTGGACAAAGGGATCCAAGTCAGTGTTAATATTGGATCTCGTAATATTTTTTCCAAAAGGTCAAGGTCCATAATACATCATAGTACGCCTCCGGGATTAACATGTAAGGCCGAGATCCAAGTCTGATCACTTTGCTTACGTCATCATTCCACTATTCGAGGTAAGTAGTATATTGCCTCCATGTGTAGTTCGTGGTGTCTTTATTGTCCTTTCTTGCAGCCTTTATTATGCAGTTTGTAGCTTTCTGAACTTGCTTAGGAAACATCGCTTTGACTTTATTGGAAATGAAAACAGCTTCAATGAAGGTAGCAGTTTCAGGTTATTTCTCAATTACTCGCTACTCCTATGGCCAATCACGAGGAAAGGGTATTAAAATGTGGCCTCAAACGTACAACTAATTAGCCTTCTCGGGAGATAATCAGAATGTTTTATTCCCTCTATAAATAAATGATGCATGTAGTGGGTTGTCATTTATAGATAGCCATGTTTCTTTCTGAAATCTTCTTCCTATTCTTTCTAAAATTCTTAAAGATGTTTCATTTTCCCCAACATAATACTCTGATGGAGGCCTTTCTTACTAAACATAATGGTTCTGAAAGGACCAAGTAGTTGCCCTACGCCGGTTAGTCAACACGCATCTAAGCAACAAAAGCCTTTCTTTCCAAGCATATGCAGGGGTATGTAACCTTCCTACACTTGGCAAGGGGATTCACTTCTTCTGTTGTAATTCTTATGAGACGTGGAGGTTTTCTGCTTTCTCTCCTCTGTCCTCTTGACTACAACCAAATGTGCTAGCCCAGTGCCTTAGTTTCACCCTGATGTGCAGCTGGATATACAGGATTGTGAAGTCTGCTTATGTTGGGGTGGAACAATCTTTTGGAGCAAGGCATTCTGCTTATGTTGGCTAACAGGGGAAAGATGAGTGCTGGATGATGGGTTTTGGAAAAACCATAGAGGTGGTCGTAATTAGTGTTCATCTTTATCATCATTTTCTTCTGGCTTCCTTTCCAGCTTTCTATAGTGGATATTCTTGTATTAGGGTAGTTCATATACTCTTTTGTTAGAGTTGACGATGTATGGAATATGAATAAAAAGTTTTCTTTTTTCCTCTTTGAATGTTCTATTTTCCATTTCCATTGTCTATTTCTTTCCCCAAGATGACTCCAATGCTCATCATTGCAATAATATGCTCAATCTGGTCGTGTTGCCCCTAGCTTGGTGCTTAGCTAATATCGCTAAATATTAATGTAAGTCTCAATGCCCCTGAGGTGGTTGGATTTGTGCCTTACATGAAGCCGAAGTCTGTTTTGCCCACAAAGGGTTAGGAATTTTAATTAGGAGGCGTTAACGACCAAGTTATTTGACATTCACGGATGTGTCATAGATCGGCCAAGGTCCACACATTAGGTGACCATAGGTGGACATTCCGAGGTGTAGCTAGAGTCTATAGAAAAATTTCGTGCTTAAAAACATCAGGGCTTGCTAGATGTTTGGCTTTTTGAGCAATCAACACTTCAACTATTGTGATAGCTATGAAGTCCACGTGGTGCGTTCAGGTTGGATAGTCATGGTTAGTGCTTCACGCGGTTTTGAGGGCCATAATGAGTTTTTGAAATTCAGGGTGTTAGAATGGAATTGCCCCTCAACCATATTGTCTCTATAAATACGGGTCGAGCATGCCTCCTCTAAACTTTTACTGTTCCCTTCCAACTTTTGACGACCTGATGTGATTTTCGGCAACTATGAATGGTGGAGTGGCAGTTGCTTTGTGTGCAACTTCCATCGATTTTCAGTGATTCTTTGCGGTTAAACACCTTTCAGTCACCTATTTTGTTCATTTCTTCAAGGTATTCCTCTACCCCCTATATTCACTATTTCTGGCATCACCCTAAGGCAGAGGTTTTTTATCTTTTATATTCCTAGCAATTTCCCTTCTTTCACATCCAAAATAAGTTAGGATACCAGCGATCATGGGCCCAACTCTATGGTGTTGCTCTCTAGAGCACTTTCTATGCCGCACCGTGAGTAGCAGAGGCGCCCAGAATGGGTCATGGACCTTTTAGGGCACAGAGACTAGTAAATGTAATAGGTGTAACTAACTGGGTATGGAGAATGGTGTATTCCCTCCCCAATGTTTGAATCTAGGGTATATATTCTTGATTCTGATAGCGCTTTACCGGCCTCTATGGATGTTTCCAGGGATTCATGGCGAGGAGAAGAGTTGTACAACATAGACCAGCAGTAGAGGGGTCCACAATGCTTGTCCGAGGAAAGAAGGTGTACCCTTAGTTTGGGGATGACGTCTGGAACAACATGTCCGCATTTTGAATGAGGGAGAAGGTTGAACACCTTGCCAGTTACTTAGAATTGACAAAAAATGGTAGGTAGGACCATAAGTACCGGATCTCAACTCCAGAGCAGGATGAGAGGGTGTGTTCAACTCGAACAGAAGGTGAACACTTCATGTTTTTGTATGAAGATCTCTTCATCTGACTGGGGCTCTGGCTTCTATTCACTAACTTTCAAATTGTTGTCCTCTGTACTCTGAATGTGGCTTTGTCCCAACTTCACCCCATAGTTAAGGTTTCATCCTTGCCTTCGAATGGTTTTATGAAGTGGTCAGACTTCGGTATACAGAAAAGGCATTCTTCTATTTCTTCACTTGGTGATCCCCCTAAGGAAAAAGGGCAGCACAAAAAAATTGGCTCACTTTTCGGTCAAGAAGTGGATGGAAAGTCTTCGACGTCTTCCAAGATAGCTTCAAGAACTACAAGATGAAGTTCTTTAAGTTGATGGTGGCTCCAAGATCCTGCCCATTCTTCTTGGGGTTGATGGGACCCCATTGTTCCACTTGTATTAGACCATGATGCAGTATTAAAAGTTAAGTTGCAAACCTAAGTGCAGGTTGTTTCAAGTAATAAATTCTCGGGAGTCCAAGGTTGATCCACAGGGAATTGATGAAGAAAAATTAATTAAGGTAAAACAAATATTTTGTCACAAATAAAAAAACTTACTTGGGTTAGGAGATCCACTCTTGATAAATAAAATAAGGGCAAGATTAATTCTTTTTATAACTCAATTAGAATCCACACATAATGGAGGTTCCAATCGAAAAATATAACGTTCAAAGTTCATTAAAAATTATATACGTAATTATATTATGATTCCTTTAATCAGTTATTAACACCAACACTTATAAATGGGATCAAGCATTCATTGTGCTAAAATCTTGTCTACAACAAATCAAGATCTCCACTTTACAAGGAGAGTTTCTAAATTAGTTGGAAACAAAATACAATACATATAATGGATACTTGAAAATATAACATTCACAAGAAATGAATGAATCTAACCTTATTTTATTACCAAGAGCTTCACCCTTTACACCCAAGTAAAATGAAACTTAATTACACATAGACAAAAGAAAAAAAAAATTGAAGAAGAAAAAGAAAGAAAAACTGAGGAGAGAAAGGAAAGAGGGAGCCTCCTACTCCTCTCTCCCCGAAAAATTCCCATTTGATGCGTCTGATGCTTATTTATAGGCAATTTGGGATGCTACAGGAGACACGGCCGTGTCTCCCATAGACACAGATCAAACTTAATCTGCAAGTTTTAACTTTGGGAGACAACGTGTTGAAGAAGTTTGGGAGACACAGCCGTGTGTCCAAGGGACACGACCGTGTCTCAATTTTTTTGTCATTTTCTGCTTGATTTGGGAGACACGGCCATATAAGTATGAGACACGGCTGTGTCTCCTGTCAAGAGCTATTTTCAAGTTAGACAATGCCCTGTCTAAGTCTTTAATCGCTTCCAAGCCGACACGGAACCCTGCTAAAACCACAATGGATCTCTTTTGACTTCAAAACTCAGTATTTTCGCTTGTTTTTGTCCAACTTCATTAAATCTTTCAATTAAAAAAATATGAAGATAATGATAAGTATCTGACTAAAACTCGATCATAATTGCAAGTAGTTAATCATTAAAAATGTATCAAAATTAACACTAATTAAATTTTTCCACACTTAACTTTTGTACTCCTGGACAAAACACAAAAGACAAAAACTAGGGAACAAAGAAAAATGATACAAACTCAAAAGCTAAAAACTCTTAAGGATTCAATGAATCAAGAAGAGCAACCAGACATTCAAGGGATTAAATCATTCATGAGGTGACATTTTTTCGCACCTCAAACCAACAAGTAAGGAAACTTCATTTGAAAAGAATGAATTAAGAATGATAGATCCTCACAGAATTCACTCTCAATATCTCAAGTGTTTAAAAGGTAGGTATTTCACTCAATTCAACCTATGAAAATTGTACTACTATAAGCTTGCTTCTCTTCTACTTCTCCACTACTCAGAACACATGCACACAAAAATCATGAGGACTTTATTTAAGGTTATAATGGGGTTAAGGTAAAGGAGAAGATAATATGGATATGACAAGTTAATTACCAAAGAGAATAGAATAGCATGGGAGTTGAGTTTAATTAACAAACATGAAAGTTCATCCCAACTCCACCTAATACACATTCCCTTTACATATTTTTTTTTCTTTATTGTCTTCTTGACCCTTCTTTACATAACCCTTTTTTTTTGTTTTTTTTAAAGATGAACATAATATATACATTTAAACACTTTTTTTTCAACCATTCTATACACACACCCCCACACTTGTTCAAGAGCTCATCCAATGACAAAGCTAATGTTCTTTTATTCCTAAGGTCAGGTAAGAACATGGTTTTTCATTTAAGGCACATAATGAGTTCGAAATAAAAAAATGTTCAAATAAGCTCAAAGGGGTTAAGCAAGAGAAAATAGGCCATTTCCAATGCTTTACGTTAGTAGGAATCAAAAAATTTACAAGAAATCATAAAAGTGTTTGATATCATATTGAGATAATATGCTGCTAAGCAAGACTGACTATTTGATTAAAGTAGCTATTTCAAGAAAAATGCCTCAATCATATTTATGTATGCATATGAAAATATAGTCTCAAAAAGAATCAAAGCAAATTCTAGAGTAATAATTCCATGAGTGAAATTCACACAAGAAAGAAGAGAATGGTACAAATGTTCAATCCATTCATCAATAGCTCAAAATCTCACAAGGCATATATCCATCATTCTTAATCTATCAATTCAACATCCATAACCAAGCATGTGAAATTTAAGAAAGAAGTCAATTTATTCAACCATGCCATGATCCTTGAATTCATTTGCTACTTCTACACAAAATAGTTACTACCCTAATCTAGATGCGTCTCAAGAGTAAAATTACTCTTTACTCTGCCATCCTTAATTGGTTTAGCTGTTAGTAAATTGCTGACAAACATATAAACACGAAAAATATATTAATAAATACACTTCCTAATATATTTTTTGTTTTTATTTTTTTTACATAACTATTCACACAACTATCCTTCCCCCAACCAGATCACAACATTGTCCTCAATATCAAAATATAGATAGGTAAATGATAGAAGATATTACCTGTTATTGTAATTACTGAAAAGAGAAAACTTATACGAAAGAAACATTACACAAAAGGTTAGCTGGTCAGAAAAGTTTAAAATTAAGAAACTTTTTTTTTTAGAAAAAGATAATATATACATGTAGTTGTGGTTGTGGTTCACATTTTCCTCTGGTTTTATGTCCAATAACGGCTTAAACGCCTTCTATGAGTCGAGGATAAGCTTTCCATCCAATTTTCTTATAAATTGACAAACAGGGTCTTTTTAAGTCAGATTCCCAAGACTGTAACACTCTTGCTCATCCTTAAAGAGATTCCATAAATTAAGAAGTTCACGCTGCACATATCCACAAGAATGCATCTCAAGAGTCAATAAGATATTATCTAATGACTCCTTACTCAGTCCATTCTTAATGAAAAAAAAATTATTTTCTTTGTTTACGAAAACCATCTCCAAAGAACGACACCACGTGTTACAATTCCATCACGTATACTTGTAATAAACTTTCATTCTTTTTGCTCTTCTCTTTTTAGAAAAACAACTTTTACTGAGACCCCACATGTATGAGACAAATGAATCTGAAGATTCACTAGCTAAATGAACCTTTGCTTTGATTATCCAGCGAATATCTTCTGGGATGCCCTTGTGCATTAACAGTCTCAGTCTTTCACACCTAACTTTGTAGATTTTTGCTAGAGCATTTAGAGGAAAAGAAGGGAAATGCTTTCTCAGATTTGAGAGAATAACATCCATTTTAAAGGAGAGGGAATCAATTATTATGAGAAACTAAAAAATAAACCGACTTGAGAGTCACGAAGTACCATTATCCGCCACTTAACTGAGGGCACAAAGAACTCAAAAACTTGATTTTTTAGAAATGGTTTGAGTATTTGTCCATTGACCTTAAATACACTATCATTCTTAGGGTTCTAAATGTCTATGACCCCATAAGGATACACATGTTTGACAATAAAAGGGCCACGCCACCTAGATCTCAATTTTTCAGGGAATAGGTGAAGACGAGAATTATAAAGCAGAACTTTTTGACTAATTTCAAAAGTTTTCTCAAATTTGATTTGTCATGAAAAGTTTTTACTCTAATTTTATAAATCTTTGTGTTTTCAAATGTATCATTTCTCAATTCCTCAACAATCAAAAATTTCAATGACAATAATAGGGTTTAGAGGCATCCTATTTCGCTTAGAAATAGAATCCTATTTTTGACAGTTTTCACCACTTTTTTCAAAATGTATAGCTGTCTCTAAATAAAGTGGGCCAATAAAATCTACACTGCAAGATTTTTGCAGCTGTTTTCTTTGAAGAAAAGGAACCTCTACATGCTTTTGAGTGACAAAATTTAACGACATTACCTACTTCACTATTGGGCACACATCTCCGAATGATTTGATCAAGATAATTAAGTCAGGATCTTTCGTGTTGCAAGAAAATAGATTATATTAGCAAACCAAGGCTTGGAATTGACAGTAAATAAAAATTCAATGGGAAAAGATTCATTGATAGGTGTGAGATCAAAAGGTGAGCCTATTGTAAGTATGGACAAAAAGTGATTCAAAATAATTAAAGAATAAAATTAATATATATATATATATATATATATATATATATATATATATATATATATATATATATATATATATATAAACACACACACACACACTAAAACGCACGAAATTAAGAGGGAAAAAAGAGAACAAAATACATGAATGCCAAACACATTAAGGATTTAAACACATGAAATTAAAATATTAAGGATCTGACTTCACTTGATTCAATAATCTATCATAGACAATAGAGTAGCTTTGGGACCTTTATTCTAATTAATTTCTAATCATTCAATTGATGGGGAGAATCCAGTAATTAATTAAAACTCAATTCCTTAGTTTAAACCTTAACTGTTAAGGCATGACCTTTACTCTATGGATTTTCATGAAAAATACCACAATTCTCCCACACAACCTATAACCTCCATTTAGTAGATAATTATAAATCATTACACTTATTATTTATGGTCTAGGTCATATACAAACCTTCTGATTCTAGATAAACCTTACTAGATCAATTTATGAGTGGCCAATTCACAAAAGCATTAAGAATCATAATAAGCACTCAAATTGAATAGAAATGAAATTTATTAAAATTCTAATTTTAATACATGTCGATTGAATCAAGTTACATTTTCACCCTAAAAACACACAAATTTAATTACACATGACAAAAGAGAAAAAGAAATAAAAGAAATAAAAATATATACAGATCTTAACCCTTACGTTAAATATATTAACAAAGGTGTGGTATAAACCAACCACTAAATAAATATGTACAAAGGTGTGGTATAAACTAACCACCAAATATATATATTAATACATAATAAATAAATATTAATAAGGGTATGGTATAAATCGACCACCAAATAAATATTAACAAAGATGTGGTATGAACCACCACCAAATAAAAATTAACAAAAGTGTGGTAATAAACCAACCACCAAATACGAGAAAATAAAATAAAGAAAATAAAGTGTAAAAAGTAAATTACAGAATTTAAAGTGCAAAAAGTAAAGTACAAAAAATAAAAGGGAGAATTTTTCCCACTAAATTAGTATATACAAAAAAAAAAAAAAAGGGAGAGTTTTTCCCCACTAAGTTAGTATGTACAAAAATAAAAAAAAAAAAAAGAGAGTTTCTTCCACAAAGTTAAGATATACACAAAATAAAAGAGAGAATTTCTCCTACAAAGTTAGTACATACAGAAAATAAAAGGAAGAATTTTCCTCCACTAAGTTAGTATGTATAGAAAATAAAAGGGAGAATTTTCCCCACTAAGTTAATATGTACAGAAAATAAAAGGGAGAGTTTTTCCCACAAAGTTAGTACGTACAAAGAAAGAAAAATAAAAAATGTAGAAATATATATATATATATACATACATATATATATTAGATCTAAAATATATATATATATATATATATATATATATATATATATATATATATATATATATATATAAAAATATTTACACTAGAAATTTATTCTTCAAATCAAGTCCCCAGTAACGGCGCCAAAAACTTGATGTGGTATTCAAAGTTAAGTTGCAAACCCAAGTGCAGGTTGTTTCAAGTAATAAATTCTCGGGAGTCCGAGGTCGATCCACAGGGAATTGATGAAGAAAAATTAATTAAGGTAAAGAAAATATTTTGTCACAAATAAAAAAAAACTTACTTGGGTTAGGAGATCCACTATTAGTAAATAAAATAAGGGCAAAATTAATTCTTTTTATAACTCAATTAGAATCCACACATAATGGAGGTTCCAATCAGAAAATATAATGTTCAAAGTTCATTAAAAATTATATACGTAATTATATTATGATTCCTTTAATTATTTATTAACACTAACACTTATAAATGAGATCAAGCATTCATTGTGCCAAAATCTTGTTTACAACAAATCAAGATATCTACTTTATAAGGAGGGTTTCTAAATTGGTTGGAAACAAAATACAATACATATTGTAACACCCCAAACTTTCTATGTATTAAATAAGTAATTTTAACAGTTAGCAGAATTCTACTGTTTAGTGATTTCTGTGCACTGTAAAATTATTTTAAATATTCCATCTGCATATTTGATCGTTTTGAGTGATTTGTTCCGTGTCAGAAAAATAATAATTTTTGGGTTGAGAAAAATTTATGTAATTTAATTTTTACTATTTAGTCTTAATTAATTTACGTAATCTGATTTGATATTTGTGAATTTTCTAATTTTTGTGATTTTATGTGTGATTTTGATTTTTTTACCATTTGTGGACCCCGCGAGGTATTTGTGGGCCTAGGTGGCTATACGTGGGCCCAGGTGAGTCCCGCTAAGTGAAAAATTTTTCTACGCATAGAAAAATTTGTACTGTTTAGACGAAGACAGGGGATCTTACTAAACCTGAATCCGGAAACAGTTTTAGAAAATTTCTTTTACTGTATTTTGTACTGTATTTAATTATCGAATGATAAAAATACAGTGAATGTATTCTTTTATGAGGTTATGATAGATAAGAATAAAATTCTATACCGTTAAGTCAATATTGGTGGTTTGGATATCCACCATCGATTAATTACCATTAGAGATTTAATCTTGATTTAATCAATGGTGGAGATTTGATCTTAAAAGTAAATAGGATCAATTATAACCGTTGGATGGAAATTAAATCAATGGTAGAAATTTAATCTTATAAAAGACTATGACCATTATCAACCCTTGAATGTAAAATAAATCAATGGTGGAGATGGATCATTAATGACCATTGGATTTGGATTTAGATCAATGGTGGAGAATTGGTCATAAAAAATGATTACAACCATTTTGGACCCTTGGATGTAAAGTTTGAAGGTGTAATCTTGACCCTTCATTTTGGAGACACATCTAATGGCTAAGATTTAAAAGAGAAAGATCCAATGGCCTAGATTTTGTCCTCTAAAAATAAAAAATTTACTTAAATCCTAACCATTGAATAAATCAATGGCTAGAAATGCCTCAAATAATTGTTTAAAAAGATGACAATTTGCATGAATCATGCAAGGGGGGCGGTTTTGAAGAAGCAAGGAGAAAGGGAGACAAAGTTAGTATAGGCTTTTTAGGCCAAGGAAAATGATGAAGACAATGGTCAAATCTCAAGACAAGTTCCTATTGATCAATTAATGAGCATGTTTTTCAAACTTCACTTTTCATTTCTCTCCATGAAGGCCATGGCCATGCATAGTTAGGATACCAAATAATTCATTTCTACACTTCACATTTTTAATTCTTCATTCTCTCACTCATGTTTCATGAACCAACCAAATGAAAAACTCCATTCTCTCTCCCTAAAGAGTCATTCGGCCAAGCACTCTCATCCACCCTCCATCACTCTTTAATTTCATACAACCTAGTTTCTTGAATCCTTACCTTATTCTAAACAACTTTCATGTTGAAGACTTTCTCTAAATCTTCCATCTTGAAGGACTTTTACTAAGATCAAGTTCTAGAGCTTTTGTTGGTGAAGAGTAAGGAAATTTCTTTCATTCTTTTCTTTTTCATGTTCTAAACCATGTTTGATCCATGGTTCCTCTTAATCAAGCTCAATATACTATTTTTCTTGCATTTGTTTTATGTTCAAGAGACTTTTCTTGGTGGAGATCTTGTTCTAAATCCAAAGCAAGGAGCTTTTGGAGTTCTTCAAGAGGTAAGAGGGAGATTTATCTCACCAACCAAGCATGGTGGTGAGAGATGGTTATATTTGATGGATGATGAATCCATGTGAGGATTCATATCCATGGTCATGTAATAAATTATTTGTGTTATGTGTTTTTAATTATTTTGTTTATGCTTGATATGCTTTGCATGAATTAATTGTGTATGCATGCTTAGTATGATTTTTACTTGTTTATATGGTATGCTTATAATATGCATGATGATATATGTTAAATATATTATGATGGATGTATGTTGAAATAAGCAAAATTTTGGCTCCAATGGCCAAAGGAGAGGTTCGGTTTGATACCCAAAATTGGGGTTCATGTTAAAAATTTTTCAAGAACAAAGAAATTGATTTTTTGAGTCCTTAGAACAATAAGATTTTTGGCCAAGACATCTCAAATTAGGTGTTCACCAAATTAATATTTTCATGAATAATAAAATTTTATGATTTGAGAAGTAAAGGAAATAAACAAAAGGATTTTGGTTTTGCAAAAGAGAATGCACATGTTTTCTTTTTAGTTATGTTGATATTAATTAATTTTGCATAGAACAAAAATGTAATTCATTTAAGTTATAAGAAAAATCTTTCATGGTTCCAATGGCCATTTTTAAGGTCTTGATAATTTAGAAAAAAAAATGTTTTGATGTTATAAAATATAAGAATTTTCAAATAAGGATTTTGAAAAGAGAATTAAAGTGTTGTCAAGTGGAATTTTCATAAATAAAAGAAAAAGGGAGATTGAAGGTGCTAAACTTCAAATTGTTTTCAAGGAGAATTAATTTTTGAAAGTGATTTAGAAATATAAAAGAAAATGTTTGTAACTTAAATTTACTAACAAAGAATTTATTTATTGGGTTTTGAAAAACGTTAGGAAATTTAAAAGTTAGAAATGGTAATTAAATAAACTAAATGTGATTTTGTAAAACTAGATCAATAAAAAGTAATTTTGAGAAAAATATATTAAAAAGATTTTTTTACTAAGAATAGGAAGAAAATAAAGTAAGGAATTATATTATTGTAAGAAAAGTCCAAAATAATATTAAAGTTAAGGAATATTTTATGAAGGGTAAAAATGGTGAAAAATGATTTATGGAACTTAAAAAAGATGTAAATTTTGAGTTACGCGATTTGAAAAAGGTTAAAATATTTCTACGCAATTTAAAATGTTCAAATATTTTATACGATCGAAATGTTGTAGAAAAATTACTATGTGATAAAAAAAATGATGAAAGAATATTTTTACGCACTTTAGAAAACAATAGAAAATTTTTACGCAAATTTTAAACGTAATAGAAATGTTACAAATCGTTTATTACGTAATAAAATATTACGTGATTGTGAAAACGAGACAAAAATGTTTTTGTGAATGAGAAAAGTGCGATAATGCAATCACTGTTAATTATACAATAAACTTGACAGTTAAAAATACTATTTGAACCTGGTATGAGAAATTATGTGATTTACCATTGGTTGGTAATTGGTGCATTTCACATGCATTGAAAATGGTCCGATGGACTGGATATGGCTAATTGCCTAGGAGAAACGTACACCTCTTGAGTGGGTGCAATACGCGTAGTGTAGGTCACTTGTGGACCTTGGGGGCATCGGGGTGCGGGTTGCTCACAATGGGCGTTGGTAGCTCTTCTCGCACCGTGGGTTAGACCGATGCAACACACCGGTGATCCGGACCGAGACACTATTCTTATTCGAGATCGACAAAGACTGTTGTGTATGTGCTAGATGTGCAAGATATAATTATAAGCACTTGTCTCAAGCAGCACAAAATACCAACAAACTCTTTTCGATCAATTTCTCGACTTGAGTATTAGCTCCATGGAGTAGGACATTGAGTCTATGTACGCATGCATGAAACTGAGCATCTATATCTATATGATGGTGTTACTGTAATTGTTGTATGATTTAAACAGTGATAGTGGCATGATGGTAATTATTATGATGATGGTATAATTGTGATCATGATATGATATTTTTGCATGATGTGTTGTTTGTATTATCTTTGTACTATCATGCTTGTATTGACGTAGATAATCTCACCTCTTTGTATGTATATCTTTATATTGTATTACAAATGCCGAATTCTGACAGTATGACGACAAGAGCCAGTTTCTTCGGATATGTACGTCTACAATTTCACGGAGGAGCTGGAGAATGGAGGACAAGTCCCGATGAGCGAGGACTTATTTACGAGGGGTACCTGACTGTTAGTATTAGTAGACTGTTTCGTGGAAATTCATTTTTCTGTGTAACTATTTTAGTTCATGTTGAATTTCCGTTGAATATCAGGTGACACTAGGACACTAGGAATTATGTCCCAACGAAAATCAGTATAGTATCGTCAGCCCGGACACCTGTCCATAGGGCTACTCGTCATAACGGATTTCTATCTGCTAAGGAATCCGAGGAGGACCCATCTGAGGGGTCCGCTGCTTAGTTAAACTTGGGCAAGTTTGAACTCTGATATGAACTATGTGTGTAATTTATTTAAGTGTGTTTTAGTTTGAGACATGGGTCAGAAAATAAATAATTCCAACAAGACGTTTGTAATATGTATATGATGTAATCTATGTGTGAGGTTGCTATAATGTTTTATTTTCCGCTAAGTTTATTTTATGGTCATCAAAAAAAAAATTGACTTATCTTTTTATTACAACGTCACCTTATATGAACTTGGGGTTATTAAGTAACATAAATGTGACACTCTACGACTTAGGGTGTTACATTAGTTGGTATCGAGCCCAAGTTTGAGTCTTTGGGGTTGTGGTTAGGTCTGTCTTGTTTGTGTTGTGTGATTCTCTGTTATTGTTTCCTGAAAAGAAACAATATTGTTTGAAGATTGACTTTACTTTCATTGTATTCAGTTTGAGTGGAGAAAGTAATGACTAGACGAGGACGTGGACGTAGAATTGAAAGCACAGATATAGAACTTAATGGGAATGATAATTTGAACATGGCTGCAGTTGTCGCAGCAATGCAGAGAATGGCGAAAGTGGTTGCACAACAAAATCAACGGGCTAATGAAAATGTGCACGGTTGTCGAGTTTCGAAGGAATAATCCACCGAGTTTCGTGGAGAGTTTGATCCTGGAGAAAGTTTGAACTTTGGATCCAAGAACTTGAAAAGATATTTGATGGTATGGGTTGTGCTGATGAACGGAAGCTTACGCTGGCAACGTTTATGCTAGTAGGAGATGGTGAACGTTGGTGGGTAGGAGCTAGAAGATTGTTGGAAGCCGAAGGAAGGATGGTGACATGGCAAGTTTTTAAGCAAAAGTTTCTGGAGAAATATTTTCCAGCAAGTGTGAGGCATATGAAGGAAATGGAATTTCTGAGCTTACGACAAGGATTGATGTCCGTAAGTGAGTATGCGGCAAAATTTGAAAGTCTGTCTCAGTTTTCGAGATATTTGTAGATGAATCCAGATGAGGGCTGGAAATGCAGGAAATTTGAAGAAGGATTAAAGCTGGATATTAAGATAGCTGTATCGATGTTGGAGATTAATCAATTTCCAACTTTGATTGAAAAATGTCATAAAATTGAAGAGATTGATCATCAACGAGCGGCAAGAGACAAGAATTTTGGACCTGCAAGGTTCCAAAAAGGAAAGAGTACTCAAGCAAGTCGCTCTCAGCAAAAGCCATATATGAAACCTGCAGGAAGTCAGACTAAGAAGCAATTTATGGGTGGAAGTTCTAGCGACAATAAAACAAGTCAAGCTGGGACTCCTATTCGATGTTTCAAATGTGGGAAGGACCATCTCACGAAAGATTGTCAACTTAAAGAAGTTGTTTGTTTTAAGTGTGGAAAACTTGGACATTTCTCTAAAGACTGTGATCAGATAAAGAATGAATCCTCTGTGGGAAATGTTCGAACTGTAAGACCACAGGCGGGAGGTCGTGTCTATACAATGAGCGGAGAAGTAGCTGCTAAATCTGAGAACTTGATAATGGAGGAGGGTACTATTAGAGGTAATCCTTTAACCATACTCTATGATTCAGGAGCAACACATTCTTTCATTGCATGTGATTGTGTTGAACGTTTGGGATTGACTGTGACTGCTTTGCCATATGATCTAAATGTTGCTACTCCTACTGATAAGTTTGTAGTTACATCAACAGTATGCCTGAATTGTCCTGTCTGTGTTAGGGATAGAATCTTTTATGTGGACTTGATCTGTCTGCCTCTTTCTAAGATTAATGTAATCTTGGGAATGGATTGGTTGTCTTCTAACCATATCCTAATTGATTGTTCGAATAAGACGTTAGTGTTTCCTGAGGTTAAAGATCCTAGATTCCTAACGGCTACTCAAGTGGAAGCTTGTTTGAAGGAAGGAGATCATGGGCATCTATTATTATCTTCTTTAGAGGTGCAATGTGAAGATGCCTTGAAGGATATTTTCGTAGTTAACGAATTTCCTGAAGTGTTTCCTGAAGATATACCAGGACTACCACCAGTAAGGGAAATCGAGTTTGCCATTAATCTTGTACCTGGAGCTGGACCAATATCTATAGCGCCCTATCGGATGTCGTCGGTAGAATTAGTCGAACTAAAGAAACAATTGGAGGAATTATTAGAGAAACAATTCGTGAGACCTAGTGTGTCACCATGGGGAGCTCCAGTACTATTGGTCAAGAAGAAGGATGGAACTTCACGTCTATGTGTAGACTATCGGCAACTAAATAAAATTACGATTAAGAATAAATATCCACTTCCAAGGATAGATGATTTGATGGATCAATTGCGAGGAGCTGCAATATTTTCCAAGATTGATTTACGTTCTAGGTATCACCAAATACGTGTGAAAGTGGAGGATATTCCCAAAACAGCTTTTCGAACTCGTTATGGGCATTATGAATATTTAGTGATGCCGTTTGGTGTGACAAATGCACCAGCCATATTCATGGACTTCATGAACAGAATTTTTCGTTAATACTTGGATAAGTTTGTTGTTGTCTTTATAGATGAGATTTTAATTTATTCTCAAAGTCAGGAGGAACATGCTGAACATCTCAGGGTAGTTCTTCAAATTTTGAAGGAGAATAAGTTATATGCCAAGTTATCCAAATGTGAATTTTGGTTGAGCGAAATTCAATTTTTGGGACACGTGATATCGGAGAAAGGAATTGAAGTTGATGCTTCAAAGGTGAAGACAGTTTTGGAATGGGAAAGACCAAAGACTGTAACAGAAATCTGTAGTTTTGTCGGATTAGCTGGTTATTATAGATGTTTCATTGAGGGGTTTTCAAAGATTGTAGGACCTCTTACCCAACTTACACGAAAGAATCAACCGTTCGTGTGGACTGATGCATGCGAAGAAAGTTTTGAAGAATTGAAAAGACGATTGACTACTTCACCAGTGTTGATTCTACCTGATCCAAATGAACCTTTCGAGGTATATTGTGATGCTTCATACCAAGGATTGGGTGGTGTACTTATGCAAAACCGTAAGGTGGTGGCTTATGCTTCAAGACAGTTGAAAAATCATGAGAAGAATTATCCGACTCATGACTTGGAGTTGGCAGCTGTGGTGTTTACGTTGAAAGTATGGAGACATTTTCTTTATGGAGCTATGTTCACTGTTTTTAGTGATCATAAAAGCTTGAAGTACTTGTTTGACCAAAAAGAGTTGAACATGAGGCAGAGGCATTGGTTAGAGTTTCTGAAAGATTATGATTTTCAATTGCAGTATCATCCCAGAAAGGCGAATGTCGTAGCAGATGCGTTGAGTAGAAAAATACTTAGTGCTTCTGTCATGATGATCAAAGAAAAGGAGTTGATAGAAGAATTTTGGGATATGTGACTATCTCGTGAAATTGACGCCGGCAAGATGTGTTTAAATATGATCACCATTTCAAATGATTTAATGGATAGAATCAGTGAAGGACAAAACAAGTGACCAATATTTGCAAGAAGCAAAAGAAGCAAAGAGTCAAGGGCGTGTTGGATTTTAGCGAAGGTGTTAATGGAATTTTGAAGTTTCAAGGAAGAGTTTGTGTGCCAAATGATCCGAATTTTAGAAGATTGATTTTGGAGGAAGCTCACAGGAGTAAGTTGAGTATGCATCCAGGAGCCACAAAGATGTATCAAGATTTAAAACAATTATATTGGTGGCAAGGAATGAAGAAAGATGTTGCTGAGTATGTATCATCCTGTTTAATCTGTCAGAAAGCTAAGGTGGAACATCAAAGACCTTCGGGAATGTTGCAACCTTTGCCTATTCCCGAATGGAAATGGGATGACATAGCAATGGATTTTGTGATGGGACTACCAAAGACTCGAAAGGGTCATGATGCCATTTGGGTAATTGTTGATTGGCTTACTAAGTCAGTGCACTTTTTGTCGATTAATATTAAATACTCAATGGAAAAGTTGGCTCAAGTGTACATCAGTGAAATTGTTAGACTTCATGGTGTACCATCCAGTATCATTTCAGATCGAGATCCAAGGTTTACATCGAGATTTTGGGATAGTTTGCAAGAAGTGATGGGAGCAAAGCTACGTTTAAGTTCTGCTTACCATCCACAGACTGATGGTCAGTCAGAAAGGACAATTCAATCGTTAGAAGACTTGTTGAGATCATGTGTTCTGGAAGAAACTGGAGGCTGGGATGAATTCTTGCCATTGATAGAATTCACATATAATAGTAGTTTCCATTCAAGTATAGGGATGGCACCCTATGAGGCATTATATGGAAGACGATGTAGAACACCTTTATGTTGGTATCAAGACGGTGAGAGTATTATGTTAGGACCAGAGATTGTTCAACGTATAACCGAGAAAGTGAAGATGATACAAGACAAAATGAGAATGAGTCAAACTCGGCAAAAGAGCTATGCTGATAAAAGGAGAAAATTTCTCGAGTTTGAAGAAGGTGACCATGTATTTTTGCGAGTGACGCCTATGATGGGTGTTGGGCGAGTGCTTAAATCTAAGAAGCTCACTCCAAAATTTATTGGACCATATCAGATTTTACGTCGGGTAGGTTCGGTGGCATATTAGATTGCATTACCACCTTTTCTGTCAAATCTTCACAATATATTTCACGTATCACAACTACGTAAATATATTTCTGATCTTACTCATGTTATCAAGCCAGACACAGTACAGCTGAAGGAAAATTTAACCTATGAAACTGTTCCAGTAAAGATTGAGGATCGAAAGACAAAGCAACTTCGAGGTAAGGAAATTTCATTGGTTAAAATTATTTGGGATGATGTAAGCGGGGAAGCTACATGGGAACTAGAAGAAAAGATAAAAGAACAAGATATCCTTTTTATTTTAAGGATGTGAAATCAAGTTCGTCAAGTTTCGAGGACGAAACTTTTGTAGAGGGGGAGAATTGTAACACCCCAAACTTTCTATGTATTAAATAAGTAATTTTAACAGTTAGCAGAATTCTACTGTTTAGTGATTTCTGTGCACTGTAAAATTATTTTAAATATTCCATCTGCATATTTGACCATTTTGAGTGATTTGTTCCGTGTCAGGTAAATAATAATTTTTGGGTCAGAAAAATTTACGTAATTTAATTTTTACTGTTTAGTCTTAATTAATTTACGTAATCTGATTTGATATTTGTGAATTTTCTAATTTTTGTGATTTTATGTGTGATTTTGATTTTTTTTACCATTTGAGGACCCCGCGAGGTGTTTGTGGGCCCAGTGGCCATACGTGAGCTCAGTGGGTCCCGCAAAAAAGTGAAAAAATTTTCTACGCATAGAAAAATTTGTACTTGTTTAGACGAAGACAGGGGATCTTACTAAACCCGAATCCGAAACAGTTTTAAAAAATTTCTTTTCTTGTATTTTGTCTTGTATTTAATTATCGAATGATAAAAATACAAATGAATGTATTCTTTTATGAGGTTATGATAGATAAGAATAAAATTCTATACCGTTAAGTCAATATTGGTGGTTTGAATATCCACCATCGATTAATTACCATTGGAGATTTAATCTTGATTTAATCAATAGTGGAGATTTGATCTTAAAAGTAAATAGGATCAATTATAACCGTTGGATGGAAATTAAATCAAGGGTAGAAATTTAATCTTATAAAAGACTATGACCATTATCAACCCTTGGATGTAAAATAAATCAATGGTGGAGATGGATCATTAATGACCATTGGATTTGGATTTAGATCAATGGTGGAGAATTGGTCATCAAAAATGATTACAACCATTTTGGACCATTGGATGTAAAGTTTGAAGGTGTAATCTTGACCCTTCATTTTGGAGACACATCTAATGGCTAAGATTTAAAGGAGAAAGATCCAATGGCCTAGATTTTGTTCTCTAAAAATAAAAAATCTACTTAAATCCTAACCATTGAATAAATCAATGGCTAGAAAGGCTTCAAATAATTGTTTGAAAAGATGACAATTTGCATGAATCATGCAAGGGGGGGCGATTTTGAAGAAGCAAGGAGAAAGGGAGACAAAGTTAGTATAGACTTTTTAGGCCAAGGAAAATGATGAAGACAATGGTCAAATCTCAAGACAAGTTCCTATTGATCAATTAATGAGCATGTTTTTCAAACTTCACTTTTCATTTCTCTCCATGAAGGCCACGACCATGCATAGTTAGGATACTAAATAATTCATTTCTACACTTCACATTTTTATTTCTTCATTCTCTCACTCATGTTTCATGAACCAACCAAATGAAAAACTCCATTCTCTCTCCCTAAAGAGCCATTCGGCCAAGCACTCTCATTCACCCTCCATCACTCTTTAATTTCATACAACCTAGTTTCTTGAATCCTTACTTTATTCTAAACAACTTTCATGTTGAAGACTTTCTCTAAATCTTCCATCTTGAAGAACTTTTACTAAGATCAAGTTCTAGAGCTTTTGTTAGTGAAGAGTAAGGAAATTTCTTTCATTCTTTTCTTTTTCATGTTCTAAACCATGTTTGATCCATGGTTCCTCTTAATCAAGCTCAATATACTAATTTTCTTGCATTTGTTTTATGTTCAAGAGACTTTTCTTGGTGGAGATCTTGTTCTAAATCCAAAGCAAGGAGCTTTTGGAGTTCTTCAAGAGGTAAGAGGGAGATTTATCTCACCAACCAAGCATGGTGGTGAGAGATGGTTATATTTGATGGATGATGAATCCATGTGAGGATTCATATCCATGGTCATGTAATAAATTATTTGTGTTATGTGTTTTTAATTATTTTATTTATGCTTGATATGCTTTGCATGAATTAATTATGTATACATGCTTAGTATGATTTTTACTTGTTTATATGGTATGCTTATAATATGCATGATGATATATGTTAAATATATTATGATGGATGTATGTTGAAATAAGCAAAATTTTGGCTCCAATGGCCAAAGGAGAGGTTCGGTTTGATACCCAAAATTGGGGTTCATGTTGAAAATTTTTCAAGAACAAAGAAATTGATTTTTTAGGTCCTTAGAACAATAAGATTTTTGTCCAAGACATCTCAAATTAGATGTTTACCAAATTAATATTTTCATGAATAATAAAATTTTATGATTTGAGAAGTAAAGGAAATAAACAAAAGGATTTTGGTTTTGCAAAAGAGAATGCACACGTTTTCTTTTTAGTTATGTTGATATTAATTAATTTTGCATAGAAACAAAAATGTAATTCATTTAAGTTATAAGAAAAATCTTTCATGGTTCCAATGGCCATTTTTAAGGTCTTGATAATTTAGAAAAAAAAATGATGAAAGAATATTTTTACGCACTTTAGAAAATAATAAAAAAAATTTATGCAAATTTTAAACGTAATAGAAATGTTACAAATTGTTGATTACAGAATAAAATATTACGTGACTGTGAAAACGGGACAAAAATGTTTTTATGAATGAGAAAAGTGTGATAATGCAATCGCTGTTAATTATACAGTAAACTTGACAGTTAAAAATACTATTTGAACCTGGTATGAGAAATTATGTGATTTACCATTGGTTGGTAATTGGTGCATTACACATGCATTGAAAATGGTCCGATGGACTGGATATGGCTAATTGCCTAGGAGAAACGTACACCTCTTGAGTGGGTGCGATACGCGTAGTGTAGGTCACTTGTGGACCTTGGGGGCATCGGGGTGCGGGTTGCTCACAATGGGCAGTTGGTAGCTCTTCTGCACCGTGGGTTAGACCGATGCAACACACCGGTGATCTGGACCGAGACACTATTCTTAATCGAGATCTGACAAAGACTGTTGTGTATGTGCTAGATGTGCAAGATATAATTATAAGCACTTAGTCTGAAGCGCGAAATACCAGCAGCTCTTTTCGATCAATTTCTCCGACTTGAGTATTAGCTCCATGGAGTAGGACATTGAGTCTATGTACGCATGCATGAAACTGAGCATCTATATCTATATGATGATGTTACTGTAATTGTTGTATGATTTAAACAAAGGATAGTGGCATGATGGTAATTATTATGATGATGGTATAATTGTGATCATGATATGATATTTTTGCATGATGTGTTGTTTGTATTATCTCTGTACTATCATGCTTGTATTAGCGTAGATAATCTCACCTCTTTATATGTATATCTGTATATTATATTGATAATTGGGTGAAGACGTTGAGAAAGAAATAGTACAAGAATCAGAAGAAGAGTTACTTCTCACAGCTAGGAATGCCGAATTCTGACAGTATGACGACAAGAGCCAGTTTCTTCGGATATGTACGTCTACAATTTCACGGAGGAGCTGGAGAATGGAGGACAAGTCCCGATGAGCGAGGACTTATTTACGAGGGGTACCTGACTGTTAGTATTAGTAGACTGTTTCGTGGAAATCCATTTTTCTGTGTAACTATTTTAGTTCATGTTGAATTTTCGTTGAATATCAGGCGACACTGGGACACTAGGAATTATGTCCCAACGGAAATCAGTATAGTATCGTCAGCCCGAACACCTGTTTGTAGGGCTACTCGTCATAACGGATTTCTATCTGCTGAGGAATCCGAGGAGGACCCATCTGAGGGGTCCGCTGCTTAGTTAAACTTGGGCAAGTTTGAACTCTGATATGAACTATGTGTGTAATTTATTTAAGTGTGTTTTAGTTTGAGACATGGGCTGTAAAATAAATAATTCCAACAGTACGTTTGTAATATGTATATGATGTAATCTATGTGTGAGGTTGCTATAATGTTTTATTTTTCGCTAAGTTTATTTTATGGTCGTCAAAAAAAAATTGACTTATCTTTTTATTACAACGTCACCTTATATGAACTTGGGGGTTATTAAGTAACATAAATGTGACACCCTACGGCTTAGGGTGTTACACATATAATGGATACTTGAAAAATATAACACTTAAGCACAAGAAAGGAATGAATCTGACCTTATTTTATTACCAAGAGCTTCACCCTTTACACCCAAGTAAAATGAAACTTAATTACACATAGACTAAAGAAAAGAAAAACTGAAGAAGAAAAAAAAAGAAAAACTAAGGAGAGAAAGGAAAGAGGGAGCCTTCTGCTCCTCTCTCCCCGAAAAATTCTCGTTTGATACGTCTGATGCCTATTTATAAGCGATTTGGGATCCTATAGGAGACACGGTCATGTCTCCCATAGACACGGCCATGTCTCAAACTTAATCTGCAAGTTTTGACTTTGGGGGACAACGTGTTGAAGAAGTTTGGGAGACATGGCTGTGTGTCCAAGGGACACGACTGTGTCTTATGTTTTTTTTGTCATTTTCTGCTTGATTTGGGAGACACGGCCATATAAGTATGAGACACGACCGTGTCTCCTATCAGGAGCTATTTTCAAGTTAGACAGGGCCTTGTCTAAGTCTTTAATCGCTTCTACGCTGACACGGAACCCTGCTAAAACCATAATGGATCTCTTTTGACTTCAAAACTCGGTATTTTCGCTTGTTTTTGTCCAACTGCATTAAATCTTTCAATTCTGCAAATATGAAGATAATGATAAGTATCTGACTAAAACTCGATCATAATTACAAGTAGTTAATCATTAAAAATGTATCAAAATTAACACTGATCAGACCACGTAGGCCTGGGACACTCCCATAGAAACGATCTAGATGTAGAAGTCCGAACTTAGTCGGGAGGACATCGAATGCGTAGATTTTATCAATAAATGGGCCGAGGAAGTACTCATTTCTTGTAAAGATGTTCTAGACACCGCGAATGACCACACTCTTGAGGTCATACTAGGTAGAGCGTAGGCCGTATTCCACCTTTTTTTTTGGCATTTTCCTTTCCTATCACTTCTAACTTGTGTTTTTCCTATTTTGAAAAAGGCATGGCCTCCGAAGCATCTCTTTTGGCCCTTCAAGCTTTGAAGGTGAGGAAAAGAGGGTCGGACCTTCAAACGTTCCTACATGCAATGCTCTGGCTCTTGCTGCCTGGGATCCTGTTATTGAGGTGGCCTCGAATCAGTCAGAATCTCCTAGTTAACCCCTTTAAAGGAAGAGAAAGGCTGCCGAAAGCAATAGGGCGGTGAATCGTTGAAAAAGAGTAGCCACAGAGGTGGATGAAGAAGGAGAATGTCTGATCGCCTTGTTTAAGAAGGATGCAGACCCCAGATCATTCCTTGACTGGCAACTTCTGGATGACAAGGTAGTGAAATGCATTACCCAGAAGAGCCCGCCTGAGATTCTGTCAAGGTTTTAGACCTTTGCACTTCAAGCCGTTTGTGAAGCTCACTGCCTTAAAAGGAGCTTGGGAGAATATGAGAAGGGATTGGCTAAAAAGTTGAAGGCGATTAAATCAGAAAGAGCTTGGCAACTTAAGTTAGCTTTCAAGGCCAAAGAAGAATTCGAAAAGCCCCAAGAGGACACTGCATTAAAGGTTAATGAGCTGAAGAAGAAACTAGCCGACTCTAAATCCAAACTCAAGAAAGAAAGCGCTAGCTCTGAAAAAACCATCGCCGACCTCCAAGCTGAGATTCAACAACTAAAAAGGGATTATACGGAACTAGAGACGATCTACACGAACATAAGTGGCGAGCAATTCTAGAATACAGTCGCCCAAGTCTAGTTCCTTCATCCTAGGGTCGCCTTGGCCTTGGATGAATTAGACTCCCAAAATTTGATTTTCAACGGCTGCCTAGTATTAGCTCAGGAAGTTCAACAGGCCAATCAAGCTTCCACTGGGGTCCCTTCCAATGCCGACCGCGATGTAACTGCGGATGAAGGGGATAGAAGTGCAGCGAGTGTGGTCCATCCAATCCCAGAGGATAGTGATGCTGAGGCCTAGCTTATTTTTCTTTTCCTCTATTACTTTTGAGGCATTTAATTTTTTTAAAGACAATTTCCTGGTTGTCATAGCGTATTAATTTTTATAATCTGATGTGTTTTTCTTTTTCCATAGTCCGTGTTGGGTCCAACGCCCATTATTAATATGAATTTTCTAACCATTTAAGGACTTAGGATAATTTTATTCACATAAAACCTTGGCCCAAGGTCCAACGCCCAGAATTTTTGAGCACTCAAAATTCCATTGAGGACTAAGGCAAAATAGAAGGTAATCCATAACCATGGTCATTAGTGTTAACGGTCTAGTTAAGAAAATTATCTAATACTTAAGAATTTTCAAGTTCAGAACCAATTTAACATAAGACATCCATGGAAGGTACCTAATGGTGGACCATGGATGTCATAACCCGTGTTGCCAATTAATTTTACAACCATAGAATGGTTATGACCAAGTGTTGAGGATTTGGGTTTGGGCTTGTAACTCACGAACAAAACACTCAAATGGGTTTTGTGAGTTGTTCCTCTTAATATGGAATCTAAGAAACCCCGAATCCCAAAGGGAATAAGCTCTGGACATTCTCAAGGTATTTCCTAGATTGAGGGTCATGAGTTTGAAAGAAATCCCGTATCCCATATGGAACGAGCTCTATAGACATTCTCAAGGCATGGTCCAACTTCAGTATTTTTAAACTTTAAAAAGAAGCCTCAAATCCCATAAAGAGTGGGCTCTATAGACATTCTCAAGGTGGAGTCAGGCTTGAGAATCTTTTGAGACTAGAGAGTACAAATGGATGTATAAAAATAACTTCCTCATTTTATTGATTAAATGAAAAACCAAAATTCGTACAATTCAGCAATCTTGGAGACAGGAGGACCTTTCTCTTTCTCATCAACAATCTTGGAAATAAGAGAATTAATAATAATGGTCGAAGAAGAATTCTTACCATCCAACCCCTTTTGAAATTTAATTTGAATGTAATTAATAGGGGTATAAAGATCTTATATTGGGACAGACTTATTAAAAATATTTATGGTCACTTGATCTCCATCCACCCTCAAAATAAGCTCTCCTCTAGGCACATAAATTAATGCTCTGAAAGTTGCTAAGAATGGTCTTCCCAGAATTAACGGAGTATCCGCATCCTCATCTATATCTAAGATCACAAAGTCAACTAGGAAAATAAATTTGTCAACCTTCACTAGCAAATATTTCACAATACCGTATGAAAGTCTGATTGATTGATCTGCTAATTGAAGTGAGACCATAGTAAGCTTAACTTTCTCAAATCCCAGCTTGCGCAAGATGGACAATGGCATTAAATTAATGTTGGTGCCTAGATCAGATAAGGCCTTATCAACATTCAATTTTCCAATAGTACAAGGGATATTAAAACTTCCAGGATCCCTTAACTTGGATGGTAGCTTCCTCTGGATAATGGCACTGCACTCCCCAGTAAGTGCTACAGTCTCATCTTCTTCTAATTTTCTCTTCTTAGACAACAAGTCCTTCACGAATTTAGCATAGGATGGTAGCTTCTTAAAGACATTTAGGAATTTGGAGAATTATCTTTCATTTTTCTCCTACGTATCTTTCTCCAAACGCCGAGAGAATGGAAGTCTGGCATACAATGAAGGGTCCAATGGTTTACCCAAAACTGAGTCTTTCTTCTTTCTTTTTTCTCCCTTCACTTTTGACTGTTCCTCTTTAGTTTTTTCCTTCTTAATCTCATATCCATCATTGTCAGCTTGCATTGAGACATCTTGAAGTGAGGCATCTTCAATGGAGATATCATATTTTCCTTTTTTAGCTCTTAAAGAACTAGGTGCTACTTTCACGTTTTCTTCCAACTACTTATCACTTATCAAAGTGATTGCAAGATATTGCTCCTTTGGATTTACCATAGTATCACTTGGAAGACTGCCTTGAGGTTTCTCTGTGAAATATCTACTTATCTGTCCCACTTGATTTTCTAGACTTCTTATGACTACCTCTTGATTTTTAAAATTAGCTCTTGTATCCTTTATAAAAGTGCTAGTACTAAGAGCAAGTTTCTCCACATTACTTTTAAGATTAGATAACTTATCTTGTGGAGGTTGAGAAGATGAAGATGATTGAGGTTGATATAGTGGTGGTGGTGGTGGTCTTAGCATATTCTGATTGCTCCATGAAAAATTTGGATGATTCCTCTACCCCGGATTGTATATATTTGAATAGGGGTTACCTTGAGACCTTGTAGGATTACCCATGTAATTTACCTGCTCTTAAGGAATGACACCCATGTTGCTTGCATCACACTTACCATTAGCATGGTTGCCTCCACAGAAATCATAAGTTAACACTTGATGGTTCAATGAATTTACCTGTATGTTACCAAGTTGCTTGGTGATGTTGACTAACTACTGCAAAATACTCTTATTCTGAGCAAGTAAGGCATCAAGAGTACCAAGCTCCATAACTCCCTGTTTGACTACTACTCTTCCACTAGGCAACTGATATTCATTAGTGGCCATAGTCTCAAATAATTCTTGAGCCTCTTCAGGAGTCTTAGTATTCAAAGATTCGCCCGCAGATGCATCCACCATAAGTCTTATGGAATGATTCAAACCATTATAAAAGATCTGCACCTGCTACCGCCAAACTTCAAAAGCATGATAAGGACACTTTCTAAGCAGCTCCTTAAATGTTTCCCATGCTTCATAGAGAGATTCTCCTTGATTTTGAGTAAAGCAGGCAATCTCACTCCTTATCTTCACAAACATTGACAGAGGAAAATACAGAGTGAGGAACTTACTGACCAGATCATCCCATGTAGAAATGCTTCCTTGAGGTTGGGCTTGTAGCTAACTCTTGGCTTTATCTCTCAGAGAGAATTGAAAAAGTCTTAATCTGATTCAATCATCACTAGCTCCATTATATTTGATAGTATCATAAAGTTACAAGAAGTTAGCAATGTGCAAATTTGGATTTTCTGCTTGACCTCCCCCAAACTGATTCTATTGCACCAGCTGTATAAGTGTCGGTTTAATCTCAAAGTTATTTGCTTGAATAGTAGGATGAACAATACTAGTAGAAACATTCTCAGCAGATGGAGTTGCATAGTCAGTCATAGTGTGTCTTCTTTGTGCAGTAGTTTCAGTCATCTTCTCTTTAATCTTTTTCTTTCTCTAGCTGCTTTCTTGTTTGCTCTTTTTGTTCTTGTTATCTTTGGATCAAAAAGTAATTCTTCTAACTTTACAGAACTTTACATAAACAAACAAACAAACAAACAAGAGTGAAGTAAAGAAAAGAAATTTAAAATAAAAATAAAAAATAAATAACAAATGACTAATAAAAATAAACAAAGAAAAAAATAAAAAAAACAAATTAAAAATAAATTTAAATAAATAAAAATAAAATTAAATAAGAAAAATAATCATCTATATTTAAAAGAAAATTTAAACAAAATTAAAAATAAACAAATTAAAAATAAAAATAAACAAAGAAAAATAAATGCTTAAATTAGTGTCTTTTCAACTACTATTTAATATTAATAACAATAATCTCCAGCATCAGCACCAAAAACTTGTGACATCAGCAAGTCCACCAAATCGACAAAAGTAATAAAGAGTGACTAAAGTATCATTCCCATGAGAATTATGTTATCAATTATTAAGTTCGCCAAATCGACACTTTTCAAGCTATCAAAAAGAGGGTTGTTACAAATTCAATTAAAAAGAAATATAAGTAAGCAAACAATAAATCAAATGGTGAAAAACAATGATGCTAAAGCGTTAAGGTTTAGACTTCACTTAAACTTTTTAAATGTACATTCAAATATTAGCTTAATTATGTTCTATTTCAATGATTTATGGTCAATTCTCAAAATTAATTAATACTCAATCCCTTGGTATATTAATCTTCTTACATTGTTTAGAATTAACTAATCCCTTAGTCTAATCCCAAATAGAAAGGTATTGTCAAGAACGAGGAAATTAAAAGAAAGACCATATAACTCACAACGTCTATTCCTAGCGATTGCAAAAATTATAGTGTTTATCACAAGTTCTAGGTTCATGCAAATTTTTTCAAATCATACATAAACTCAAAAATCGTTCCCAAATTGGCCAGATTTAGAAAAGCATTAAGAAAAGAGATAAACACATAAATCATGAAATAGAAATATAGATTAAACCCATAAAATAATTTACATCATCCAAGAACAAGATTCATCATCACCCTAACGAAAAAGGGTTTAGTTACACATAAATGAAGAATGAAAAAGAGATAAGGATTTGACAAACTCCATTGTAGAAAGGTAAAAATGTTGAAGAAAATCTCTAATCTTCAAGCCTAATTGTGCCTACATCACATTAGGGTTTATGTCGTCGCTTCTCTCTTTGACGACTGCAGCGTTCTGTTCAAGTGTGTAAGAGTGTGGCAAAACTTCTCTTTAAATAGAGAAATCACACTGCTGTTACACGTTTAGCTCTCACTGTCGCGTGCTCAGGCACTGGATCACTTAAAAGGAAAACTCCAGCGTGCGTCGCGCGCTCAAGCGATGATGGAGTGCTGGGCTTTTGAATGGATTTTCTTCCTTTTATTGCATCTTTAAATATACAATCTTTTTCATGTGTAATTACCTAACAAAAAATACATAAAAACACATAATAAGAACACAAATAAAATAATAAATACATAAAAAGACTTGAGAACAAAACTAAATATAAAGAAATTAAAAGAGGATGAAAACCCAATATTTTGAACCTTAAAAATATGAATTTTTGCAGGTTCATCAAACAACTTTCATACACCTCTAGCATTTTCCCCACTTGGCCCTCAAAGACCTTATTCATCATTCTCTGATAGATGGCTCCTGTATTTTTCAATCCAAAGAGCATAACCCTATAGAAGTAGCTCATACTGTCAGTGATGAAAGTCATCTTGTCTTCATCTCCAGAGTACATTGGTATCTGATTGTATCCAGAGTATGCATCCATAAAAGACAGCAAACGAAATCTGGAGGAGCTGTCAACCAATTTGTTCACATTAGGGAGTGGGTATGGATCTTTAGGATAAGCTTTGTTCTAATCTATGTAGTCCACGCACATCCTCCACTTCCCATTGGATTTCTTCACTAGGACTACATTGGATAGCCAAGTTGTGTAGGCTATTTCCCTTATGAATCCGACACTGAGTAGCTCCATCACCTGTTATTCCATAACTAACTGTCTTTCCAGTCCAACTTTCCCCTTCTTTTGAGAAACCGACCTCGCATCCTTCCTTATAGATAGGCGATGACAGATGAAAGCGGGGTCAAGCCCAGGCATGTTGAAGGACATCTAAGCGAAGAGGTATTTGTTTTTCTTCAAGAGCTCAATCACTTGCCACCTCTCTTCTTCCTCCAAATTTGCTCCAATCTTAGTGATTTGATCTGGCTTGCTACCAAGTTAGAGTGGTTGTAGTTCACCCTCTGGCTGGGGTCTGGTACCCCACATTTCTTCACAAAGATCTAGCTCGATCATGAGGATATTGACTTGATCCAGAACCAGGCTAGAGGTGTTGGCTTTTGCTTTCCTGGGCTTCCGGCTGATCTTGAGACTCTCGTTGTAGCATTTGCGCGCCATGATCTACCCCCCTTGACTGTGACAACCTCATTATTCTTGTTAAGGAATTTCATAGCTAAGTGGGTAGTAGATACCATGGCGCCAAGTGCATTTAGAATTGGATGGTCCAAGATGATGTTATACAATGAGGGGTAGTCCATGATCAAAAACTTGACCTTGACCATCCTGAAGAGCGTAGTACTTCTTAGGGTTAAGTAAGTCTCAAAATATCCTGTCAGAGTGATCTTTTCACTAGTGAAATTGGTGAGCTCCCTTTCATAGCGAATTAGCTTTGAGCGTGAAACTTTTAGCTTTTGGTATAGCTCTATGAACATGATGTCAGTCGAGCTCCTCTGGTCCACGAAAATGTGTCGAACCTCGTCATTACAGATTATCCCAGAAACTACCAATGGATTGTCATGATTGGGGATAATCTTATCGTAGTCTTCATCTGAAAAGGAGATGGGTGGTGCCTTTCGATCTCCAGCCCATGGTTTGGGTGCGGAGTGGGAGACGCTCAACACTGCTATCCTTAGCGCTTTCTTCCAGGCACCATTAGACATTCGCCACTCAAAAAAACCACTACAATAGTATTGATGGTACAGTTTGTAATTGGCTATTGGCCATTAAAGACTTGTTTTGATGATAACAAAGTTATGCCAAAAACCAAGTCCAAAGGAAGATTAAATGGTATAGTTTATAGGATTTAGGGTCTTTATGTAAGAAGTTTTTTGGATATCTCAAATGTTTTATAATGTTTTTGAAAAAGTTCTAAACTTGTTTTCAGGGCCTTAAAATGATTTTTGGTATCTTAAGAAATAGCCTTTAAATGCTCAAAATCTTATTGGAACATTTGGAAATAATTAGCAAGGTTTCAAAGTTGTTTTAAAATGTTTTTCAAATAGGTTTATTCGAATAAAGGTTTCCTTATTCGAATAACCAAAGTCAGTATGCCAAGAGTTCCTTATCGTGGAGCTATATTCGAATAACATAGGGCATTATTCGAATAAAGATCCAAATCAAGCTTACACGCCTCTATTTTTAAAAGGATTTATTTGAATAACAAGATTGTTATTTGAATAAAAGTGTTGTTCAAAATCTAGTTTTAAAAGGCTTTGTTCAAATAACCAAAGGGTTATTTGAATAACCAGTTCCAGAAACCCTTTTCCCTTGTGCTATTAATGGTTTTATTCTAATAACATAAGTGTTATTTGAATAAACATGAGTCAGAGACATGCAACGACTATTTTCAGAGCATTTAATACATGAAATTAATACCCCCAATGGCTCTTTTTCTTAGAACTCTATAAATACAAGGTTTTGGCACGTCTTTTACATAGAACCAATAACCTTAAACAAATCTCTTATGCTTTGATTCGTGATTTTTTCTTTTCAATCTCTAGTGCTTTGTTTTCGCTAAAATTTGAGATATCCTTAAAGAGCTTCATATGACTTCAAATTGTATTATTTACTCTTGTGAGAGTTTCTTCATCATTTATACTTTGATTCTTTGTAAAGAGGGTGAGACATCCCTTAAAGAATTGTAAGGGTGAGGTATCCCCAGTTGTTGAAGCTCAAGCACAAAGGGTGAGACATCCCAAGGTGTGTTGAGTGATCTCAGTTGTAAAGGTTTTCAAGTACATCTTTAAGCTTGAAGGTTTAGTAAAAATCTCAGGTGATTTACTTGACGACTGGATGTAGGCCACAATGGTTAGTTAAATCAGGATAAATCATTGTGTTTGCTCTTGAGTTGAACTTGATATCTAGCTTATTTGCTTAAGTTATCCTATAACCCAAGTTGTATTTGAGTAATTTACAATAGTTGTATCTTTGTTAGACTTATTCCGCTGCATGTGTTGATTGGAAATATCAAAATGTATAATTTCTCAAAGTTGTTTTGAAAATTTGTAATCACCCAATTCACCCCCTCTTGAGTGATGGTTACCATGGCTAATACGGTTGACCTAGGCATGGCAGTCATCGTTGTCATCTAATGGAGCATTCTGATTTTGATTCTGTTAGCCATGGCAATCATTACCCAAGAGGGGGGGTGAATTGGGTGATGACTTATTTTAATGCAACTTTGATAAATTATGCATTTTAAATCACTCAATAAATAAATGCAGCAGAATATGCACAATAAATGTACAACTATTATAGATTACTCAACTACAACTTGAGATATAGGATAAATCAAGCAAATAAGCTAAATATCAAGTTCAACTTAAGCATATATAATTAAGGTGCAAATGTAAAGAGATAGAGTTTAGAAGATCAAACACAATAGTTTATCCTGATTCGATCACCAATCCACTTGTGATCTACGTCAATCCTCAAGCAACCGCTAGAGATTTTCCACTATCTTCAAGCTTCAACAGGTGCTTGATAACCTTTACAATTGAGAGCACTCAATACACCTTGGGATACCTCACCCTTGTGCTTGAGCCTCAAATAGGGATACCTCACCCTTTACAACTTTTGAGGGATGCCTCACCCTCAAGGGATACCTCACCCTTTACTAACTTTGAGAGATGCCTTACTCTCTAGGGATACCTCACCCTTTACTCTAGAGGGATACCTCACCCTCTCTTTATAGATTACACAAAGTGTGGAAGATAGAAACTCTCTTGAAGAGTAGATAATACAACTTGAAGCTTATGGGTATAAAGGATTTACACACTTAGCTCAAAACAAAGATTTGGAGAAAAATATGATGAATTTCGTTTTCAATGCTCAAGGGTAATTTTCAGAATGTTCTCCAACTATTTTTGATGCCCAAACACTTGTATTTATAGCCCAATGAGTTTCAGAGCCGTTGGAGGCTTTTAGAAATGATTTTCTATGAAAACTAGCCGTTTATAGCAGTTAGAAACGTTCCTGGGCACTTTGTAATCGATTACAAGCTTCATGTAATCGATTACAAGCTTTCTGGGCACTTTGTAATCGATTACATACTTTGTGTAATCGATTACACGGCTTCTGTCAATGTTGTAATCGATTACATGACTCGTGTAATCGGTTACACCATTTCTGGTTTTCGAAACTGACTTTAAAAGGTCATAACTTCTTCATTTCTTATCCAATTAAAGCAAATGACCACTCATTGAAAGATCTTTGAGTCTATTTTCATATGAAAGAAGTTTCAGAACAAAACTCAAAGTATTTTGAAAGATATGATCAAAATAGTAACCAAAGGTCAATTTTTCAAAACTCAAACTTTAATTAATCATAACTTTTTCGTTTCTTATCCGTTTAAAGCAAATGACTAGTCATTGGAAAGATCTTTGAGTCTATTTTCAAATGAGATAAGTTTCAAAGTAAAACTCAAAGTATTTTGAAAGTTATGATCAAAAGAGTAACTATATGTCAATTTTGCAAAACACAAATTTGACTATTTTTCATAGATTTGAACTATTACCATAACTAGCTTTCCAAAACAGTTTGTTGGGCATTTAAACATTTTAGAAATACTTATAAATATGTTTAAAACTTGTTTGAGCTTAATGTGATTCCTTTTTACCTTTACACAAGATCTAAGTCCTATAAGCTAAGCTTGAAGAGTCTTGGGACTTTATCTTTGCACTTCCATTCCTTTCTTGTTTGTTATCATCAAAACCATTGCTTTAGTCAATGCCAATTACAGATTCTACCGATTATCAATATCATAAAAATGTGGTGTTCAGGATCTTCTCCTAAGACTCTAGGTTCTTCTTCTTTGGTGCAAAGATGGGCTCCATCAATGGCTACATATTCTTACTCTCCATCCTCTGTGGCATCCGTTGTTTTAGACATGACTAATATACTGACCCAGCCATCCTACCCTAATTAGGAACTCAATAGCATCACGGAGTTGGAAACAATCTTTAGTGTTATGGACATAACCCTTGTGCCATGACCAATGCTTATTACGATCCTTCTACGTATGTTTCTTCAAAGGGGTTGGCCTCTTAATATCCCATAACTCAAACTGAAACACTTCCCTCATAATTGTCGCACGTGGAGTGTTCAGGGGAGTGTAGCTAGAGTACTTGGCCCATGAAGAGTCATCTTTAGAGGAGTTCCAGGGCTGAGAGGAGTTCTAATTACCTTTCAGGTGAGAATGCTCACCTTTCTCTAGGCTCCTCTTAGCCTCAGTAACCTCCTCCAGGTTTATGTACTTTTGGGACCGCTGGCCAAATTCTTGCCAAAAACTGAAAAAACTGTGAGTCAGTCTGGAAGCCACTTCTAGCATAGTAGAGAGAAATCCTCCCATCGAGGTTTTCCACATTGATACAAGATTTATTGAACCTTTTAAAATATTTGCGAAAGGGTTCGTCTCACCCTTGGCAAATCTCAAAGAAGGATTCAATAGACCTAGGATGTTCCTTGCTGGTAGTGTAGTAGAGGAATAAACATTGTCTAAGGTCCGACCAGTTGGTGACGGATCCCCGTGGCAAGGTCACGAACCACCTGAGGGTGGCCTTCTTTAAGGAAAAGGGGAAGGTGCGATATAGCAGTTGAGAGGATCCTCTATGGAAGTACATGGAATGTAAAATCATTGTTCTTCCGTCATAAAGATCCACATCGGGAGTTATTATTAACAACATTAGACATTTCAACATCAGCATGCAACATTCTTCTCTGGCTGTTGGCCGCGTTCCGCCTTCTATCGTAATGCAGTGGCCTGGGTTGGCCTTCTTGCACAGATCATTCAACATTCTTTAGTTTGCGGCGCTATTCTTCTAACACTGCGTCTTGCTTTTGCACCAAGTCCAAGAGGTGGTTTCTGGACATATCGGACTTGTGAACACTCAATTTTAACCGAACTCCAAAAAATGAAAAAAATTTGAAAAAAAATTAGTTAAAGGTCCATATTCTAGACCCATTTTCTCAGCCCAAATGTAAGTCCACTTTAGCCAAAAAAAAAAAAGACTGGTCTCGTTTAAAAAAAAAGGTTAAAAAAAAACTGATCTTGTTTTAAAAAAATGGTTCAACAAAAAAAAAGGTCTTTGTTACGTTTTGCAGCTGGTTCCTTTCTCTTTGGTTGTTGTCTCACTCAAAGTATATCAACAAAAATAAGCTCAACCAGTAGTTGAAATGTAACTGAACCCATGTCAACATCCCTTACTCTTTGCCAATATGTCACATTATCTGCTGCAATGTTGCAAGCCTGCAAACTCAAGGCTCAATACAACACAAAAATGGTAAGTTGGCAAAGATTTGAAGCTTGGAGAAGGTCTTAATCATAAAGAAAATACATGAGAATGGAAACACCTACATCTGTAATGAGCAACTCTATCTATAGAAGCTATTTTTATTAGGCTTACAAAAGTTGTTTTCTGCTTACAAGAAAGAGGAGAGTTCAAAAATTTTGAAGAAAAAAAAACCATCTCTTTAGAGTTCAGAATCTTTGGGCAGACGGATTGTCACTGGGAGGAGCTTAACACCATTACCATCTTCACCTCACATTCCTCCTCCATCGTGAACCACTTTGCTGCCACCCATTATCATCACCTTCTTCACCAAACATCATCAACCTTCACCACCCTCCATCCCCTTTCCACTCACATTACCACATTCATACGTAGCACCATCATCTTCACCAATAACATTAAGCCATAACCACCCTCACTAGATCCACTCCCAAACCATGAACTAAACTCTCTGCCATGTCTATCCATCCATCTATAGCAGCCCAAAATTGTGAACCTCCCATAGTCACCACGATGGTCACTATCAACTAAGCTTCCATCTTCAACCCAACACCCATAATCATCATTTTCCTCCAAAACCACCATCAACCATTTTCATCATCAACCTTCAACCTCCACCTAAACCCCATAATAGATCCATCACCCTTTATCTTCATCAACCTTTCGTCCAACACCCTCTCAACTATCAACCTCCACCCTAACGTCCAAACCATGAAGCCACCAAATCGTGGAGCTCCACCGTGAACCCTCACCTCTAAACCATCCAAACAGCCCCCACAACTATCAACCTCCGCCTCAAGCCACTAACCACCCATCCCTGCAACCACCATCCATCCTCACTCTCTAAATAGAACCTACTATTTTCACCCTTTAACTAATCAGCCACCCAAAGAACCACCACCTTCCTCACCATTCAACAACACCCAAGAACACCGAAGCTCCAAACAGCAACCATAGCTTCACCTCCTCAGTCCGTGCGACTGCACCACGACCTGCACTCCCACCAGCACTGTCCGAGCCAGCACCTACTGAAGCCACCACCCGCCAAGTTATGCGTCGCGCCGATGTCGGGCCACCAAGTCCAGATCCGAGTAGTCACGGCGTCCTTGTAGATCTGGTCATCGTCTTCATCTTCCCAACCATAACTAGTAACTGCGTGTCACCCTCACAACCAAACCGAAACCACCCAACGAAATTCGCACCTCTTGCTCCAGATCCGGTCATCTCATCAGCCGTGCCATCTCGCTGTCGCATCATCGCCGTCAGCACAGATCCGTGAGCTCATCGGACCACCACCTGAATCGGAGCTCCACCCGTGCGCTGCCTACTCCTCGTCCTCTCGCACCACCCAGCCGTCTGGACGAACCAGCTCCCGCCCAACTCGCACCACCGGCTTCCCCACCTACGCTTTTTTTCCTCTTCTACAACTAAAAAAGGAAACTCCATCTTTTTTTTTCGTAAGCACTATGTTTTCTTTTTTTTCTTTTTTTTCAGCTAGTTTTTTTCTTTCTTTCATTGTTTTTTTTTTATTTGAATTAATGGGCTCATTGGGCTGCAAACCATAATAACAACATAAAAAAAGTGAAAAAATAATAGTAAAAAAAGATTAAAAAATTTGAACCTTTTTTTAAATAAAATAGGGTTATCTGAGTTACGACAGCTCGCTAATCCTTGTAATCATCTGAGTTGCAACAGCTTGATGATTTAAATTATTGTGATTATAAATATTATCATTATAAATATTGTTGTTGTTGTTATTATTATTATTATTATTATTATTATTATTATTATTATTATTATTATTATTATTGTCTTCAATTTTTATAACATAAATCGCTAATTGATAAAGGTTCAAAACTTTTTTTAAATAAAATTTTTCACAACAAACTTGATGAGTAATGGATGACGTCTCTAGTGTGACACGAGCTTCACCTATTCAATCCTTAATTTGATTAATATAGTCGCGATGACTTGTTAATTCAAATTTAAAAAAATAATTAAATCATTTCTTTTGAAAAATAAAAAATAAAATCAACCAATTTTTTTCCTTAGATAATATTAAATGAAAATTTTGTAACAAGTTTGATAATCAATGGGTGACGTCTCAAGCACGACGCTAACTTCACCTATTCAATCCTTAATTTGATTAACAAAGTCGCGACAACTTGTTAATTCAAATTTTCAAAAATAATTTTCTTTTAATTAAAATCAACTAACCTACAATTATTTTCTAGAGAACTACGTGACTTTGAGTTCCTCATTGCATCCGGGGATACGTAGAAGCGGAATCTCTATTTTGTCAAGCCAAAAATTAAATTTTCACAAATTATTTATTTATTTTAGTATTTTTAATAAAAGGGGGTGAAACAAATATATTTTGAGATTATCAATTTTGCATAACTGACTTAAGGTACCATTACATAACGAGTGTGTTAGGGGTGCCGTGGGATTAAGTTTCCACCCTTTTCTATCCATAACCGACTCCCGAATTCAATGTGGTTTTCAAAGACCATTTTCTAATAAGGGTTTTTCAATTTTTTCTAATTTAAATAAAATTGGTGGTGACTTCATTTTTCTTTTTTTTTTTAAATCTCGCAAGTTGCTACTATTATTTTCCCATCGCGATTTCACGGTCGCGACAGATGGCGACTCCACCGGGGATATTTGAGAGTCAAGCCTATAAAAATCGATTGTGCAAAATGTTTATGATCTTTATATGTTTATTTTACTATTTTTCTTTTTTTTTTTCTTTTTATTATTATTATATATTCGATGGTTTTTTATTGTTATTGTTAATTGTTTTATTATGCAAACCTTAAGTTAGAAAACTTTTGGAGGTTGTTTTGTGTTTTGCTTTTTTTTGCAGGATATGGGTAGTCTTGAGGACTATGAAGGTTTATGCGTTCCCTACACCCACCGCACCTATACATTTATCACACATATCTAAGTGGGACCCTATACCCAGGTCTGAGTGAAGCCTAAGTTAGGTAGAGGTTACGTAGTGGTAACCATTTTGGATGTACATCCTGTTTAGTTATCGTGAAAACTTAATCTAGAGTGTACCTTTTTCATGAATGTCCCATACCACTGTTTACCTACTATTTGTGGTTAACATTCTGAAATTAGACTTAACTTTAGAGGCCTTTAGAATAGAAGAGCCACCTAATGAAAGTTTTCACGAGTCAAAGGGACCCATAGATCCTTAGGATACAAATCCCCAAGCTTAAGGCAATCCCATTAGGACACAAAGGGAGCATACCTTTCATTACCTTTAGATATATCCATATCTTGTGAGTTGTTTAGTTCTTTAGTATGGTAAAACATACTTGTGTCCCTCCTTAAAAAAAATTTCTTTTCAAAAGAGGAGGTGATACACTATTAAAGGACTAACAACTCACTCATTCATTATCATCATCATTTTCCACATTATATTTTTTTGAAAACCATGCATTGATGATTCTTATGTGTTGAACCCAGGTTTGTTAGAGAACTATTGAAACTAAGTGCCTAAGGACTAGCAGTGAGTATCTTTGATTAATAATGAAAAGTGTCGTGGGATTAGATCACAAGGGTGAAATTTTGAAAAAGACCCTGTAACTTAAGGCCAAGAAGGTTGCCATAGAAAGCTTGGTGAGTTTGGGTCGAATGTTGAAGGAGACACATTGTCTGACGTTCACCGCAAGATATGGGAGGATCCTGAATCTGTTAGAAGTGGACATGCAAGCAGAAGCTATCACTGCACTAGCTCAATACTATGACCCACCATTATGTTGTTTCACCTTTCAAGATTTTCAGCTAGCCCCTACCTTAGAGGAGTTCGAGCAAATCTTGGGCTTACCTTTGGAAAAGGAAAAGCCATACCAATATATGGGCCACTATGCATCCATGCCAACCGTAGCAGATGTCTTGAAGATTCATGTAAAAGATCTACAGAAGGCAAAACAAATTAGAAAAGGAACAGAGGGATTTCCAACGAAATATTTAGAAGAGCACATGCATCACCTAGCCAAGGTTGAAGACTGGAGTACCTTTATGGATGTGTTAGCCCTCACTATTTATGACAGCATCCTCTTCCCAAGTAATGAAGACTTGGTAGATTTTGCAGCAATTGATATCGCAAATCCCGTTCCAGCCATTCTAGATGATGTTTATTACACTTTGAATATCTGCCATGAAAAAAAGGGTAAGCGGATCTTATGTTGTCTATCGAAGCTATTTGTATGGCTTATGACTCACATGTTCAAGAGGGGCTATGAAGGACCCTGTCCCATTATAGATCTTAAGATGCTCCAGTTGAAGACCATGAGCGGCCGTGAATGGGCTAAGGAATTAGCCAAGCTTGAGGAGAGGAAAATTGTATGGCACCCACGATGGAAAGAAGGACAAACTGTGGTTTATCAGTGCGAAGGCTTTCCTAATGTCCCTGTCATGGGTACTTAAGGATGCATTAACTATAACCCCGCTTTGACATTGCATCAACCTGGCTATCCTATGATGGGACCACCCTCGAAATTGGAAACCACTCCCTTTATTTATGACATAAAGATGGAGTGTACTGAGACACTCAAGAAGACTCGAGACGCTTGGAAGAATGTCATCAGAATGGGTAGAGAGTTGGGAATTAGAAGTTGTGGATTCAAAGAAAGCTACCGGCAATGGGTCAAGAATCGGGCTCAGGAAGTCAAAATGCCTTTTAAAAGTTCAGCAGCCTTTACAATTGGTATATCTCTGCCTCTGGTCCCGATAGAAAATGAAGAAATAAGGGAAAAGTTATTAAAAGCCAATGAAGAAAAAAGGAAATTAAAAAGCAGAGCTGGAAAAGACTCGCTAAACATGTGCAGTTTTAAAGCGTGAAAATTCTGAGAAGGACCGCGCGCTTGAAAGGGCTAACAAGAGGCAAAAGACAGAACAAGATCATATGTCAAGAATCAAAAGGTGTTTGGAAGCTGCAAACAAGGAATTGAAACTCCATGGGCAAGAAAGAGATAGAGCTCTGGCTGAAAATCAACGACTTAAAGAGTCACTTGTAAATGCCAAAGCGGCACAAAATAATGCTCTTCAACAGGTGGATAGCATGAAGCAACAAATAAAAATGGTGTCAGCAAGATATGAAGACATAATCAAAGTTGAGAGGTTGTGCACAGATAAGGCGATTGTGGGATATGAGACAGCATTACGACAAGGACAAGAAGACTTGCAAAAGTTGATAGATCAGATGAAACAACAGGACAAGGACATTAGTGAATGGAAAGGAGAAGTCTACTTTTGGATGGACCGCTTCACGAGACTAGCATGTCTAGCCAACATGACAGGGTCAAACATATTGCCCATTTGCTAACCACAAGTGCATAGATTGCTCAAGTAATACAAATACAGAGTAAAAGTTCATTCCCACGAAGATAATTGTTTATAAAGCTAAGTACCAACTAATAGCTTAATTAATTCTATTCAAGGACATAAAAATAAGAAAGTAATTAACTAAACTAAATCTAATCTACAAAAGCAAAAAAGATAAACGATTAGGTTTTAGGAAATCCTTCTTCACCCCCTACATCTACCAACAACATGTAATCCTCCTCATTAATATGCATGCACTGATTAGGTTAGCTTGAGAATCTTCATTAGCTAAAAGCCTATGTCTAGGTCAATCAACCCTGGTTTCAATTACCGAACTCACTAAGTTTCCTTGAAAGCTAGCACAACATCCACCCATGAACGATCTATTCTCAATCATACACAATACATGGCCAATAGGTATATTTCTATCTCATTAACGAATCAACTCATCCAAGCCAACTGAACTCGTCCAACATGCATCAACCATACCATATCCATATTAACAAATCCCTATGTCTAGTTCATTTGTAATATTAGGATCATGCAATTGATGGCCAACCAACAGCAAGCATTAAGCATAGATTATGATTGAACAATAACCAAACATCCACACAAACTCAGAGAAGAACATATCATTCATATATATAGAAAAGGATCCAAAATATCCCTAAATACAGCTCAGCTATACAATGAACATGAAAACACAAGGCAAATCATATCCAAGGAAGATAAGGAAGAGAAGAGAGAAAGGAAAAAAGAGAAAGGAAACTCATTGATTTGTCTCTGAAGCTTTAATCCTCCTTCATCCTTGATCCTAGCCTCCAGTCCACCATCAATGAAGATCTAGCCAAACTAAACTAACCTAAAACTAAGAAAACTATAAATGACTATAAAGGAAATGGCTAAAACACAAAATGGAAATGGCTGAAAATGGCCAAGACATAGAGAAAAATGTGAAAATTTTATTTATAGACTCAGCTTGCCGCCTTTGTGCCGCGGCCCCACTTATGCGCACCGCGGCGCCCAAAGGGTTGGTTACATTACACCGTGGCGCACCCATCTTCTAGGCCACGACGCTGAACTCTCGGGTTCAAGTATAGAATGGCTGAGATGCCTCTCTGCGCCTCGGCGCCCATTACCTTGCGCCGCGGCGGTAACTGTTGAAATGCAAATTTGGCTTCCTCTTGACCTTTTAGCTCAAATGCTCCATATTTAACCTTGTTTGGAGCCCTTCCTAATATGGAGAAAACACCAAATCAGTAACATATACAAATCTACTTAATCAATAACAATTAAAGCTCAATTTGCTATAAAACATATAAGAAGACATTAGAATCAGAATATGACAAATATAAGCACAAAACCCTCCAAATATGTATTATAAACAAGGACTAAGCATTCATTCTAGCACAGAGATAGGGCACAAATAACTACATTTTATGGAGTTATCACACCCCCAAACCTACATTTTGCTAGTCCTCGAGCAAAACAAAACAGAACTAAGTAAATCACTTAAACATTCAAAACAACTTTCATTCAGCAAATATCAATTCAATCGTCTTTTTCTTTTTTCAATTAAACCACAACTACTAGTGTTTAATGACTGCATTAACCCTCAAAAAGTGCAAATGCCCCATAAACAGTTCCACACAAACATAATCCTTCGCATGTTAGCAATCTAAACAACTCTTCATGCAATTCACATTTTTCACAAACATGCAAGATAAACTTCTCCTAATTAAGTCATACATATCCAGATAAGTTTATAAATATGCATGCATATGATTCAAAGAATCCACAAGATTGTAAATCAACTCTCTCTCCACTAATGTAAATCACACAAGATTGAGAATCAAAAGAGACTTTATAGCTTGTAATGTAAGGCCAATGGTATGGGCGAAAGAAATGAAGGAAAATGATACAATACAAACATTGAGACACATAAACATGATATTCCAAGAAATGAGCCACTAACTGATATCAGCAGGGTATCCAATAGTGAATGCAGAAAACTTTCCAGAACCATTTTCGATGCTTTTCACACTTTACTTTTCCTTTGCTTTGCTTTTCTTTTTCATTTTTTTTCTTTTCTTTTTTTCTTTTCATTATTTTGCAAAGCATTTATTTTTTTCTTTTCTTTGCATCTGGTTCCTTCAAGCTCATTTTGAATTGAATATTCATACCCCTAATTAATAAACTCATCTCAAGAAATAGCATACCATGTACTCAACAAATAATAAGGGTAGGAAGAAAATGTAATGTTTTTACATGCATTAGAATAGGTAACAAGTCAACGAACACAATGGTTATGAAAAACAAATAAGGCCAAACAGTATAAGGCTTCAAAATAGGACCTAAGGATATCATCATATCAGTGTAAGCTTTTTAAAGCTCAAACGATCCAAACAATGCCCTAATCATTTCCTCAATTATGCACAACCTAGGATTTCGCCTCAAGAGAGTTCAAAAATAATTTCTAGGATACATCCATAAACATTCTCAAGACATGCACTCTTATCATTTTCAAAGTTACACTTGCATCTAAGTGAGATGTAAATCATGCATCAAAAGCTACTAAATTGTTTCACATGCTTCAAGATCACATAAGGTTTTACTGAAAATGGGGTAAATAGCAACCTTTCACATTATGAACAACCATAACAACACCAGCATTCTTGCAACATGTCATGCATTCAAATAGATTCAACGTTTCAATTCAAGCATGCATAACATCATTTGCATAATGTTAAAATTGAAAATCTTGTCAATAGCACATTAGTGATGGTCAAAACAAGATATAATCATGAAAATATGATGACTAACACCATTGCATACTTAAAATACCAATACATGTTAACATTAAACATAAAGGTAATAAAACATGTAAAGATACTCCTCCAAACCAAAATAAAATGTATCCTTTAATGAATATGGTTTATAGGGAACCTGAGACTCTCAAAATAGCAGCCTAACTACTACTGAGCGTTAATAAAATACCAAAAAATAGAGAAATAATAGAAAAAAAATAAAAATAAGGGTGCTACGCCGCGGTGCACCCATGCCTGGGCCGCGGCGTTCACTAAAAGCTGCAGAATTCTACAGAAAATGAGCACCTGTGCCGCGGCGCGCAATACCTTGCACCGCGGCGTGACAACCTAAGCTGCTAAATTTAGCAGCAAACACAGTTTTACTGCTAGATTTAGCTCATGTGGGTCTCTAGCTGCAACAAAACTTGTTCAAAAAGCTAAATTACAAAATGTACAACACAAACATAAATTAAAACACAAAATCAACATATTAACCTATTTAATACCCTAAACAAACTTAAAACTTAAAAACTAACAAAATCAGTAAACTAACATAATTAACATATATATATACTAACATATTAACAAAAACATATTAAGACAACTAACAAAACACAACATACTAATATGCTAACATACTTAACATAAACATATTAACGTACTACCTATTTATGCACAAAGTAAAGACAATAGATAAACATAAACATGGGGTTTCCCTCCCACGAAGGGCCTGAGTTATAGTCCCAGCAGGACTTTGTCACCAAAATTGAATTTGTTGCGGATGAATAGTCCTCAAGAAGTTGATCCAAGGGTTATCCTTTCCAGGAGTCGCGAATTCCCTCAAGGGTCTCATATGGTTGTAATCACCCGACTTCTTCATTGAAACTAAAATAATAAAATAAAGAGACTGAAATTAACATAGATTATATACAACTTGAATTAGAACTAACCAAACTCATTGTCAATATTAGCAATATAGAAACCTTATCCCCAGCAACGGCGCCAAAAACTTGATAGGGTCAAACATGTTGCTTATTTGCTAACTGCAAGTGCACGGATTACTCAAGTAATACAGATACAGAGTAAAAGTTTGTTCCCACAAAGATAATTGTTTATAAAGTTAAGTGCCAACCAATAGCTTAATCAGTTCTATTCAAGGACATAAAAATAAGAAAGTAATTAACTAAACTAAATCTAATCTACAAAAGTAATAAAGATAAATGGTTAGGTTTCAGGAAATCCTTCTTCACCCCATACATCTACTAACAACATGCAATCCTCCTCATTAACATGCATGCACTGATTAGGTTAGCTTGAAAATCTTCATTAGCTAAAAGCTTATGTCTAGGTCAATCAACTGTGGTTTCAATTGCCCAACTCACTAAGTTTTCTTGAAAGCTAGCACAACATCCACTTGTGAATGATATATTCTCAATCACACACTATACATGGCCAATAGGTATATTTCTATCCCATTAACAAATCAACTCATCCAAGCCAATTGAACTCGTCGAACATGCATCAACCATACCATATCCATATTAACAAATCCCTATGTCTAGTTCATTTATAATATTAGGATCATGCAATTGATGGCTAACCAACAGCAAGCATTAAGCATAGATTATGATTGAACAATAACCAAACATCCACACAAACTCAGAGAAGAACATATCATTAATATATATAGAAAAGGATCTAAAATATCCCTAAATACAGCTCAGCTATACAATGAACATTAAAACACAAGGTAAATCATATCCAAGGAAGATAAGAAAGAGAAGAGAGAAAGGAAAAAAGAGAAAGGAAGCTCATTGATTTGTCTCTGAAGCTTTAATCCTCCTTCATCCTTGATCCTAGCCTCTAATCCACCATCAATGGAGATCTAGCCAAACTAAACTAACCTAAAACTAAGAAAACTATAAATGACTATAAAGGAAATGGCTAAAACACAAAATAGAAATGGCTGAAAATGGCCAAGACACAGAGAAAAATGTGAAAATTTTATTGATAGACTTAGCTTGCCGCTTTTGCACTACGACCCCTACTTACGCGCGCTGCGGCGCCCAAAGGGTCGGTTACATTGCGCCGCAGTGCACCCACCTTCTAGGCCGCGGCGCTGAACTCTTAGGTTCAAGTATGGAATGGTTGAGATGCCTCTCTGCACCGCGGCGCCCACTACCTTCCGTCGCGGTGGTGACTACTGAAATACATATTTGGCTTCCTCTTGACCTTTTAGCTCAAATGCTCCACATTTAACCTTGTTTGAAGCCCTTCCTAGCATGGAGAAAATACCAAATCAGTAACATATACAAATCTACTTAATTAATAACAATTAAAGCTCAATTTGCTATAAAATATACAAGAAGGCATTAGAATCAGAATATGACAAATATAAGCACAACCCTCCAAATATGCATTACAAACAAGGACTAAGCATTCATTCTAGCACAGAGATAGGGCATAAATAACTACATTTTATGGAGTTATCACAATACAGCAATTGCAGACATTCTGTATTATTTAAAGATGGTTGATAAGATGGTCAATCCTCTTAAGACACCAGCAGAGATTAATGATTTTATTGAATATTGCGAGAGTCTTATTGGACAAATGAAGCAGATGATCAAGGCTCATTCGGTTGAGAATGAAGAATTAGACTAGACCATGATGTATTTCAAATAGGGTGAAAATGATGTACTCCTCTCAAATGATGTTTGTTTTAATGGAATGAAATATGTCTTCTCGTGTTTCGAATCCCATATTTTACTTGAAACCCAATACTTTTGAACGAGACGTTCTAAGAATCGGTCATAATCAAAGATACTCACTCAAGTTTATTTGGTATAAATAAATAATGATTCTCTAACAAATTGATGATAATAATAGTTATTTTTAAATTGTGCTTTGATTGTTCACAGGGATTCGGAACCATTGCGCGACCAAGGAAAGAAGAGACTAATCAAACCCGAGTTCACAATACCAAATATCAGACCAGAATGATTACTAGTAATCTTGAGGCAGGGAGAAATTTGAGCAGGGAGGTTGATGAAATGGCAGGAAGGGTGAATGAAATATCTGACACTCAAGTAAGGTTGGAAGCAATACTGCAAGATATGAGGGAGTCTCTCCACTTAATCAGTGGAAATAGAGGTGCAAATGGGGTTGAAGCATATGTGCCACTGATAACTGCCCTGACATTCTCGACTGTAACCTCAGGCATCACTGTGCGGATCCATGAGCAACCACACCAAACGACATCGATTGTCCTGCCTATTAGAGAGAAGTATCGCACCTTGGAAGGTGCTCATAATGAAATTCCTAGTTATGTTGGCCCTTCTTGGGAATAACCTCATGTGTCCATTATGGGGCAAGCAACAATGCCTAACTCTAGGAATAGCCATGTCATGACCGAGAAAGACAAGATGAAGGAAGAGTGGATAGAAAAAATGGAGGACCATATCAAGGCAATCAAAGGCCATAGTGCTTATGGACCTCTGAGAATAGAAGAACTATGTCCTACCACAGATGTCGTAATCCCTAAAGACTTCAAGATTCCTAATTTTGCCAAGTACAATGAGAGCGGCAACCTTCAGTTTTATTTAATCAGTTATGGAACCAAATGGTTGTTTGGTCCAGGGATGATAAGTTCCTCATTAGCTTCTTCCACGAGAGTCATACAGGCCCTGCTTTAGAGTGGTACCTTCAATTAAACCACTCTAAGATTTCTCATTAAACAGAATTGGCTGACCTGTTCATGGACCAATACAAATTTAATCTAGATATAGCTCCAACCCGAGAAAAATTGAGCTCGATGCAGAAAGGAAATGAGGAACCTTTCAAACAATATGCACAGAGGTGGAGAGCCTTGGCAGCTCAAGTTTAGCCCTCATTAACACTATTTGAGATGTGTCCATATTTCCTGGGAACCTTGAGAAATCCTTTTATCGGGGCAATGGCCGGGGCAGCCTATAAGGATTTTGCAGATTTGATAATGGCGGGAGAAAGGGTTAAGATTTTGGCCAAAGCTGGGAAGTTATCGATGAGCAATACAGAGAATACTGCTTTTAAGAAGGGATTCCAGCTGAAAAAGAAAGAACCTGGTGTGAATTATGTCCAATGCCAACAGACCTTCGGACTTTGATATTCCCCACAAAACCCAAGTAATCAACCCGCATATAACCCTAACCTTCACTTTCCACACTAAACACCTACACCTCCTTATTACTCACCCCACCAAGTTGTGCCAACCACAAATGTCACCCCAACTCCACAATTCCAAATCAATAATGTTCCCACACCACAACTATATATACTATCTCGTCCAACCTATACCCGATACCCACCAGCACCTCCACAAATTTACCCAAATCACCCACAACCTCGGCCAAACACCCAAAATCACGGTCGCTTTCGTCCCCAAAACCTACCTCTTTTCCCAAGATTGTCCATTTCAAATGCAGACCTATTCCAAAGGTTGTTCAATGCTCACCTTGTTTCAGGAAATCCTGTACATCCCTTAGAACCACCATTCCCAGCATGGTATAACCCAATTTTAACCTGCAAATACCATATGGATATCCCAGGGCATTCGATTAAAGATTGTGAGGCTTTCAAGACTGCAGTAAAGTGTGAATGCTTATGTCTTGAAGCATATCAAATGAGTTTTTGATACTAACAAAGGAAAAAGAGAAGATCAAGAGCCAAAGATGAAGATCAAGATCAAAAGAGAAGACCAAGATCAAAAGAGTTATATTAAATATAGGTCTTAGAACATCAATGTGAAACGCTCTCAAGGTATCTCAATTATATTCAAATGGTTTTTCAAGATCTTTTAAATCAACTTGATATTCAAAGTTATTTTAAAGAAATGTTGATTTTAATATTGGCTTTAACACTCATGAAAGGATTTATGTTTAATCAAATGTCTTGAAGTGTTAGAAATAGCTTACAAACTTAATTGGACTTGAAAAATGTGTTCAAAGGCCAAGGTAATCAATTACACATGTTTTGTAATCGATTACAAGCTAAACAAAGAGTTAGTAATTGATTACATGGAGCATGTAATCGATTACAAGCAAGTCAGAGGCCTTGTAATCGATTACACCAGTAATGTAATCGATTACATTGAACCCAGAAAGGCAAGAAGACATTCAAGAAGGTATGTAATCGATTACATGGAAATGGTAATTGATTACAAAATAAGTCAGAGGCCTTGTAATCGATTACAGTAAGAATGTAATTGATTACACAGAGCCCAGAAAGCCAAGAACACGTTGGAACAACAATGTAATCGATTACATTTGCTGTGTAATCGATTACAAGCAATCTGACAGAGTCCAACGGCTATTTTATCAGCATTTAATGATGCCCATTAAAGCACCCAACGGCTCCTTTGATCTAAAAACGTATAAATACACATCTTGGGGCATCATTTGTGGTTGAACAACAACTGGGAAACATATTTCAATCACTATAATCCGAGAATCATCTTTGAATCATCAAGTGCTCTATTTTTGTATATATTTGAGATATTCTTGAAGAGCATTGCTAGAGCTTCAATTTGTATTAATCTACTCTTGTGAGAGTTTCATCTTTTACATACTTTGATTGTTTGTAAAGAGGGTGAGATATCCCTCTAGAGAAAAGAATGAGGTATCCCTTGTTTGTGAAGAGAGTGAGGTATCTCTCAAAGGTTGTCAAGGGTGAGGTATCCCTTGAGTTATAAAGAGGGTGAGGCATCCTTCAAGGATTGTAAAGGGTGAGGTATCCCTGTTTTGAGGCTCAATGCACAAGGGTGAGGTATCCCAAGGTGTTGTTGAGTGCTCCAATCTGTAAAGGTTTTCAAGCACTCGTTCAAGCTTGAAGTTTAGTGAAAAATCTCGAGTGGTTCACTTGAGGACTGGACGTAGGTCACAATGGGTGGCTGAATCAGGATAAATCCTTGTATTTGATTCTTTCAACCCTATCTTTTTATATTTGTGCTTTAACTATATATGCTTGAGTTGAATTTGATATCTAGCTTATTTGCATGATTTATTCCATAACCTAAGTTATATTTGAGTAATCTATAATAGTTGTACATTTATTAGACTTATTCCATTGTATGTGTTGTTTGAAAATATCAAAATGCATACTTTGTTAAAGTTGCATTAAAACTTATCAATACCCAATTCACCCCCCTCTTGGGTAATGGTTGTCATGGCTAACAAGTGGTATCAGAGCTTCGTGCTCTGTTAAAAGCTTAACCGCTTGGAGTTAAAGATCCTTATTTATTTGGCAACCATTAAAAACTTTTCAAAATGAATGGTTTTGAAATTAATAAACCTCCATTCTTTGATGGTGTGAATTTTGTTTATTGGAAAAGTAGAATAGAAATTTATATGCAATCTATTGCTATTAATTTGTGGGATATTATGCTTGATGGATTTACATGCAAATAAAAATAAACTTGGAATAACTATGATAAGAAATGCTTTTCATTAAACATTAGAGCAATACAAATATTGAGAAGTGGTTTAAATGATGATGTTTATGCTAAAATTAAGAGTTGCTCTAGTATTAAAGATATATGGGATACTCTTGAAGATATCTATCTTCCTAACAATGATTTTTTGCATAAAGTTGTATATAAAGAGTAAGAAGAGCAAAAATCATTGAAGGAATCTTGTTGTAAAAAATATCCTCAAAATAATGCTCAATTTAAAGAGGTGGCAAAGCAAAACTAATTGGTATATACTCTTAAAGCTTTGATGCTCAACAACGAGGAAGATGGTGATTCCCTTGAAGAGTCATTAGTGCAAGAAATTGAGACAACCTCCCACTTGACTCCAAAGAACCTTGAGGTAAATAATGTCTATCTTGATTATGGTCCTTCTTATGATGAGTTACAATGTGCATATAATGAATTATATGGTGGTTTGTTGAATTTAGAAAATAAAAATTTCTCTTGTTTGAAAAACATTTCCTCCATTAAAAATGAAATTGAGATTTTGAAAAATGAATATGTCTTTCTTGATAAGGAAATAACTTTGAAATGTAAAACCTCAACTTCTTATGAAAAGTGCATTAATTTAGAAAACCAAGTTGAGGACTTATCTTCTAAATTTGCCAAAGCTAATAATTCTATTTGCTTACAATCCATGTGTGTTAGTAAGAATGCAATTGATGTTATTCCATATGAAAATTCAAGTAAAGTTTGTGGCAAAAATAATATAGAATGTAATAACAACAAAAAGCCTAAGTTTTTCAAAGATGATCTTCAAAGAACCAAACCATCATTGAATTCACTTATTTGCAATTTTTGTGGTCATTAGGACATATTTCTCACTTATGCAACTATAGAAGAAACCCTTATATGAGAAATGGTATGGTATGGGTCCCTAAAGATATTAAATGTATTCAAGGACCCAAAATGAAATGGGTACCAAAATGTCCTCCTAGTATTTCAATTATGTAGAAAATTTCTCAAAAGGATGGACAAATTAGTCAAGTGAAGAAGGAAGCATCAAGGGAAATGCTTCCAAAGCCCATTAGTAGTAGTTTTGATCAAAGAAGGAAGATGACTTCAATCAAAGCTTCTCAAGTACAAAATGTGGAACTTGTAAAGTTTAAAACACCAAAAGAGAAGTAATGAATAAGGAAAAGAGTTTCCTTGATTACTAAGGCCAAGGTATCAAAATTTTCTACCTCTTATGCACATTCACTTGTCAAGTCAATGAATTTAAGGTATATTCCTTGTAGGCCTTAGGTAAAGGATAGAATCATGTGTACTTGGTAAATTTTGAATATTATATATAACACATTATTATATTCTTGTTACACCATTTATTCACTACCTTGCATATTTCTTGATAATAGGGTATTCTATGACTATGGATGCTTTCCTCATACTTAATCTTTATCTAACCCCATATTGCTCTTGTATATGACTCTATTTTCTATTGGCATATATGATAAATACTATCTATGACTTTCTTCATATGCTTTTGCTATTGGTATTACATTTTGATGTGCTAAACGGTTTATACTCTGATATTGATCCTGCTGGGCTGAAATGATTATATCCAATCTGAATACTTATCTCTTCTTTTTTATAATGCCAATGGGGGAGAGATTAGTGAAATATATTGTATGTGTATGAGGGAGTTTTGTGTTTCCATATATTCTATCTCATGCATACATTACGGGGGAGAGTTGCGCTTAAATATCTTATATTCAAATAAATGCAAATATTTCTCCTTTTATTGAATATTTAGTTTGTCATCATCAAAAAGAGGGAGAATGTGAATGCTTATGTCTTGAAGCATATCAAATGAGTTTTTTATGATAACAAAGGAAAAAGAGAAGATCAAGAGCCAAAGATGAAGATCAAGATCAAAAGAGAAGACCAAGATCAAAAGAGGTATATTAGATATAGGTCTTAGAACATCAATGTGAAATGCTCTCAAGGTATCTCAATTGTATTCAAATAGTTTTTCAAGATCTTTTAAACCAACTTGATATTCAAAGTTCATATTTTAAAGAAATGTTGATTTTAATATTGGCTTTAACACTCATGAAAGGATTTATGTTTAATCAAATGTCTTGAAGTGTTAGAAATGGCTTACAAACTTAATCGGACTTGAAAAATGTGTTCAAATGCTAAGGTAATTGATTACACATGTTTTGTAATCGATTACAAGCTAAACAAAGAGCTGGTAATCGATTACATGAAGCATGTAATCGGTTACAAGCAAGTCAAAGGTCTTGTAATCGATTACACCAGTAATGTAATTGATTACATTGAACCCAGAAAGGCAAGAAGACATTCAAGAAGGTATGTAATCGATTACATGGAAATGGTAATCAATTACAAAACAAGTCAGAGGCCTTGTAATCGATTACAGCAAGAATGTAATCGATTACACAGAGCCCAAATAGCTAAGAACACATTGGAACAACAATGTAATCGATTACATTTGCTGTGTAATCGATTACAAGCAATCTGACAGAGTCCAACGGCTATTTTATCACCATTTAATGATGCCCATTAAAGCACCCAAAGATTCCTTTGATCTAAAAATGTATAAATACACATCTTGGGGCATCATTTGTGCTTGAACAACAACTGGGAAACATATTTCAATCACTATAATCTGAGAATCATCTTTGAATCATCAAGTGCTCTGTTTTTGTATATATTTGAGATATTCTTGAAGAGCATTGCTAGAGCTTCAATTTGTATTAATCTACTCTTGTGAGAGTTTCATCTTTTACACACTTTGATTGTTTGTAAAGAGGGTGAGGTATCCCTCTAGAGAAAAGGGTGAGGTATCCCTTGTTTGTGAAGAGAGTGAGGTATCTCTCAAAGGTTGTCAAGGGTGAGGTATCCCTTGAGTTGTAAAGAGGGTGAGGCATCCTTCAAGGATTGTAAAGGGTGAGGTATCCCTATTTTGAGGCTCAATGCACAAGGGTGAGGTATCCCAAGGTGTTGTGGAGTGCTCCAATTTGTAAAGGTTTTCAAGCACCCGTTCAAGCTTGAAGTTTAGTGGAAAATCTCGAGTGGTTCGCTTGAGGACTGGACGTAGGTCACAAGGGGTGGCTGAACCAGGATAAATACTTGTGTTTGATTCTCTCAACCCTATCTTTTTATATTTGTGCTTTAACTATATATGGTTGAATTGAATTTGATATCTAGCTTATTTGCATGATTTATCCCATAACCTAAGTTATATTTGAGTAATCTATAATAGTTGTACATTTGTTAAACTTATTCCATTGCATGTGTTGTTTGAAAATATCAAAATGCATAATTTGTCAAAGTTACATTAAAACTTGTCATCACCCAATTCACCTCCCCTCTTGGGTAATGGTTGTCATGGCTAACATAAGGAAGCTTATTGTTTATGGGAAGCTTGACATTCAAGAAGAGGCTGGACCTAGTATCGTCAACAACCCAATACCCAATCAGGGTGGAAGGAATGTGGTAAATGTTTTGGAAATAGAAGAATCACTAATAAGAAAGGTCATAAGCTTGCATACGCCGATGGCCGAAATATTCGAAGGGTTGAAGAAAGCAGGTTATAATATCGTTGTGCCTGCTGTCACGATGAAAAAAAAGGATAAGCACAACAAAAAGTCAAATTGTGCTTATCATGGTGGAAGAATGGGACACGATATTGAGGATTGTTAGGACTTTAAGATTCGAGTCCAAGGATTGCTCACTTTGGGAGTAATACAAGCAGAACAAGGGGTAGCTTCCTCCGAAGAGGTCAATGTGGTTGAACACTTTATACTCAAGGTACCACCTCTCAACCAAGCCTCGGCACCAGGGAAGGTAGTACTGACAGTCAAGAAGCTAACACCATTTGCTTGTAATGACACCCACGCAGTGCCATGGAGTTATGAAATAAGGGTAGAGATAAAGGGAGTCAGGGAAAGGACTTCGAAGGCCCGAGTTACAGAAGTACATCAGGAGGAAGAGTCAGTGACTAACATAGTCGAGGTAGGAAGAATTACAAGGAGTAGGCGATGCTATAGCCCAGGAGAAATAGAAAAAGGGAAAATTGTCAAAGAAGTGAGTAGGGAAGAAACATCAAAAGAAGAGGAGAAAAAGAAGGAAGGGGAAGAAGAGTTCTTGAAGATAATGAAGCAAAGTGAATATGATGTGGTGGAACAGTTGAAGAAGACTCTAGCCTAAATATCTCTTTTATCACTCGTCTTGACATCTGAAATACATCGGAAGGCTTTAATGAGAATTCCGAACGAGGCCTATGTTAAGCCTGATGTTACCCCCGAAAGTGTCGTCAATATGGTGGACCCGGTGAAGCGCATTAACTTGATCACCTTTACTAATGAATAGATCATTTCTCGATCTGAGAGAAATCCATGGGCTTTACATATAACCCTCAAATACAAAGGGTATATAGTTACAAAGGTTTTGATAGATGGGGGGTCTGCACTGAACATCCTACCTATGTCGACTCTGACTTCGTTATCAATAAGTGAGGATGAATTGTCACCTCGAGAAATGATGGTACGAGCCTTTGATGTAAATAAGAGAGGCATCTTGGGAGAGATGATGTTACCACTGGAGATTGGTCCAAGTAACTTTCAAGTGTTGTTCCAAGTTATGGATATTGAGCCTGGTTACACAATGCTCTTGGGGAGACCATGGATCTATGCTGCTGGTGTTGTTCCCTCTACCCTGCATCAGAGTGTTAAATACATTGAAAATGGGTCAGTCATTACCATACATGGAGAAGAAGAGATTATATTGTCAAAACCAATTTCAGTGTCGTATGTGGAGGGTGCAGAGAAAGATGAAGAGAATTTGTGGCATAGTTTTGAAATAGTTAAGATTGTAGTTGGCAAGGATGAATCTCCGACGCAAAGTATGGATCAGGTGGTATGGCAAGTAGTGGATACCAAGAAGGAAAAGGCTTGGGCTCATAATTTCAAGGTACTCAGTCATCATTTCATTCCCGGAAAAGTTAGACAAGTTTGGGTTATGGTATGAAGCATCTCTGGAAGAAAGAATAAGGAGCATGACACTCAAAAAAGAGATTGATAAGGGTAAGATGAAGCATATTCCCCACTTGAGGGAAACATTCCTAGCACCAGCCGAGGTAATCATGTTTGGAGAAGTCATTCGCTCCCAATGCCATCCCACTATTAATGCGTTGCATGAAAAAGGCCCACAAGAAAGCAAGGCAATCTATCCCTCTGTTGATGAGGAGCCACTGAAGAACTGGCAGTCCGAACCAATGATTGATGTGATTGTTTCTAAGTAATTGTCTAGTCATATTGTACTAAGCATATATTTAAGACTAGCTATGTTTTGAGCTTGTGATTTATGTTATTTGAGACATTAATTAAATGAATTTGCAAGAATATTCAGTGTTCCTTCTTATTGCACCTTGATTTGTCCTTTTGTATTTATTAGTTTTCTTTTTTATATTTTTGTATAATATCTTGTTCTTTCTTTGCCGTTCCTACTCTATTTTGCCTTTCCAACTCCACACAAATTACTTTCCAGGGATCTAAGTCTTGTAGAAAGTTCACCTCATGAAAGGGACCTTGAAAACTCATCAATGGATTCCCCTATGATGTTTAATGAAGAAGACCCTGGATTTAATGAAGAGGGAGAAGTTGTTAAAAAATTTACAAAATTACTGGAGTATTCAAAGAAGGGATTTGACTTGAATGGCAAAGAAGCAGAGGTTATTAACATAAGGACAGAGGAAGAGAAAAAGGAGTTGAAAATGGTGAAAAACCCCGAGTGTGAAAAAATGATTGCACTCTTCAAAGAGTATATGGATGTCTTTGCTTAGTCTTATCAGGATATGCCTGGATTAGATCCGGAGATAGCATCTCATAAAATCCCACTATATCCAGATGTCAAGGCAAAGAAGCAGAAGTTAAGGAAGATGCATCCTGATATGTGATGATCACATATTTGATACATTAATAAGCCTTCATTTTTAGTCATTTACACTCTTTATGTACTTAATTGATTGAGTTTTATTATGTTTTGTAAGTTTGGACTCAAAATTGAACTTAATTGAATTTTTCAGCATGATTCATATCTTACACTGTTTCTGTATTTGGGTAATATCTTGGGCTGTAGGCGGTCTTTGGAGCTGATTCTAGTGGCATTTGAAATATAAGAGAGAGTTATATAACTTTCATGAAGACCTCAAAGGCCCAATCACACGAGTAGATAACTCAAATTGGGGTTGAAGCAAGAACTAGAATATTGTTCCTAATAGCTTGACCTACGTATACTGTTCATCACAGATTTTGGGCTAGATGTTGTAAAATGGATTGAAATTTGGATGATGAATAGTTAAGACCCATATCTACAACTTTCATATTGAACACTTTTCTAGAATCGGATTCCTTGAAGGTGATATTGGGTTTGGAAGTCAGAACAGAGGAGCTGTGACTGGGCTTGGATAGTATGTAGTAATTTGAATGTATCTAGAGTTATAGAAATGATATTGGATCCAAACCAAAGCCATTTGAAAGCTAAGATCCAGGCCTACAACTTTCATGAAGACCACTTGGTTCAAAAATGACAAATGCAATGACTTCAGAGCTACATGATTTCGGAGACAAGGAATCTCCATTATTTCCTACTCATTTAATGTCATTTAATGTCATTTAATATCATTTGGCATTTTCCACTCATTTTCCAATCATCCACCCACTAATAACTCAGCCCCCTTGACATTTTATATCTCTAATCCTCTATAAAAGGAGGCCTTGGCAGATCATTAGGGTATTAGGTGTTAGTTACCAAAATAATGCTAGTTTGTTACTAAGTTTTCTTGTAGTAATTTTCCTTTGTTCTAAATTGAAGTCATGTTTTTCTTCTTCTTCTTCTCTCTTTCTTTCTTCTTATCTATGAGTAACTAAGTTTCATTTTACTTGGGTGAAGAGGTGAAGCTCTTGGTAATGAAATAAGGTTAGATTAATTTCTCTCTTATGCTTAAATGATATATTTTCAAGTGATCATTATACGTATTATATTTTGTTTCCAAACTCTCCTTGTAAAGTGGAGTTCTTGATTTGTTGTAGACAAGAGATTGGCACAATGAATGCTTTAACCCATTTACAAGTGGTGGTGTTAGAAACTCTCCTTATAAAGTGGAGTTATTGATTTGTTGTAGACAAAATATTGGCACAATGAATGCTTTAACCCATTTATAAGTGGTAGTAATATTTTTGGAAACATAATATAAATACGTATATAGTTTTAATAGACTTTTAACGTTGTATTTTCCGATTGGAACCTCCATGTTGTGAGGATTCTAATTGAGTTATAAAAGGAATTAATCTTACCTTTATTTTATTTACCAAGAGTGAATCTTTTAACCCAAGTAAATAATTTTAATCATAGTAACAAAATATTCACTTCACCTTAATTAATCTTCAACAATTCCTGTGGATCGACCTCGGACTCCCGAGAAATTTATTACTTGAGACAACCTGCACTTGGGTTTGTAAATGCAACAACTAAAAAGTGTGCATCAAGTTTTTGGCGCCGTTCTTGCCGGGACTTGATTTTAAGACTGAATTTACGGTGTAAAAAAAAAAAAAATTGTATATATACTAACATACTAACTAGTGGGGAACCTCTCCCTTTTTAATTTACGCACTAACTTGGTGGGGAATCTCTCCCTTTTACTTATTTTTTTTTCTTCTTTAAATTTACTTTTTGCACTTTATTTTTTTTTTTTTTTTTTTTACATTTTAATTTCTCGTACTGATGGGGGTAATTCTCCATTTTATTTTCTTGTACATTTTAACTTAGTGGGGGTAACTCTCCTTTTTATTATTATTATTATTTTTTGTACTTTATTTTCTCGTATTTATTTTCGTCATTTTTTTTGTTATTTATTTTCTGTCATTTTTTTTGTTGTTTACTAACTTACTAACTTTATTACTAACTATCTAACTTTTTACTTTATCAGCTATCTAACTTTTTACTTTTTTTTGCTTATTAACTTATTTGGTGGTTGGTTTATACCACACCTTTGTTAATATTTAATAGACAGTTTATATTGCTATCTTGTATATTTTATTTTATACTGTAAGTTACTTGTTTATGCTTAGTTGGTATCGTGATTTAAATTCTGATCGTTTGGTTAGAGTTAATCCAGGTACTTTACATATTGATTTGTTTGAATCACAATCACACACATTAAGCACAATGGCTGAAAACGAAAGTGTGCATGATGAATATGAAAATCAACCGTTGCGAACCATGCGTGAGTATTTGCAACCATCCCAAATTCTAATCCATCATTTTTATCTTTCCAGATCAATGCCAACAATTTTAGATTCAAGCCGGTATGATTTCTTTACTTCCTAATTTCCATGGTTTAGAATCTGAAAGCCCATATTTACATCTAAAAGAATTTGAAGAAGTATGTCTTGCTTTTCATGATCAAACTTGCCTTCAAGAGGTTGTTAAGCTTAAATTGTTTCCTTTTTCTTTGAAAGATAAAGCAAAATCTTGGCTTAACACTTTGAAACCAAGATCAATTGGCACATGGCAAGAAATGCAATGTGAGTTTTTGAAGAAATTTTTTCCAACACATAAAACCAATGCTTTGAAAAGACAAATCCAAAATTTTTTCCAAAATTCAAATGAAGCATATTTTCAAAGTTGGGAACGTTTTAAAGATTTGTTGAATTCTTGCCCACATCATGGTTTTGAAAAATGGCGCACTATAAGCTTCTTTTATGAAGGGTTAACACCCAAAACCAAACAATTTGTGGAAACAATGTGCAATGGTGAATTTCTTGATAAAGAACCTGAAGAAGATTTAGACTATTTAGACCATTTGGATGAAAATTCTCAATCTTGGCATGGTACTAATCCTTCTGAAAATTCAATTAGATTTAACCTTGCAAATGCTAATAAAGGAAAATATCATCTTAGTCAAGAAGAAGATCTAAATGCAAGGTTTGCTAGTTTGGCTAGAAAGGTTGAAGCCATGGAATCCTAAAAGTAAAAGAAATCAAATCAGGTGCAAAATGAAGAAATTTGTGGCATTTGTGATGAATTAGGACACTCAACAAATGAATGTCCAAAAATTCCTGTTTTTAAAGAAGTTATGCATGAGCAAGTAAATACAATGAATAATTTTAAAAAGCCATTCACTTCTTCTTTTTCAGATACATACAATCCGAGATAGAGAAATCACCCGAATTTCAGTTGGAAGAATAGCAACCACCACAATTCATGCAACCACCACCTCCTCAAGCACAAAGAAGATTCTCAAAATCCTCAAGGATATGCACCCTATGTCCCACCATATAGGAAAAACCTTGAAGGAACATTACATGCATTCATGGAAAAACAAGAGGCCATCAATAGTCAAAACACTCAAGCCATGATTGACATAAAAGACACTCTTGCTAAACTTTCTTCTGCACTTGCCATTCATGAGAAAGGAAAGTTTCCCTCTCAACCTTAACCAAATCCCAAGGGTCAGTTTAGCCTAAATGAGGGTAGTTGAGAAAGTCAAAAAATAGATCAAGTCAACTCAGTGATAACTCTTAGGAGTGGAAAAGTTGTTGAAAAACAAATTCCTGAACTTTTTGAGAAAAATGATGAGTCAATTCCCAAAGATGAGGAAGGAGTTGATAAGCCACCTAGCCAAAAGGAGATCAAATCCTCGTCTTCACCCCCATTTCCTCAAACATTAAACAATTCAAGTAAAGTAAATCATAACAGTGACATTTTTGAAATCTTTAAACAAGTGAAGGTCAATATTCCTCTGTTAGATGCTATCAAACAGATTCCTTCTTATGCCAAATATTTGAAAGATTTGTGCACTGTTAAAAGAAAACATAATGTGAAAAAGAATGCCTTTTTGACTGAACAGGTAAGCTCCATTATTCAAAACAATAATGAGTTGAAATATAAAGACCCTGGTTGTCCTACAGTTTCATGCATTATTGGTGAACATAAAATTGAACGAGCTTTACTTGATCTTGGTGCTAGTGTTAATTTACTTCCATATTCAATTTATCAGTAACTCAACCTTGGTGAGTTAAAATCAACTTCTGTAACTCTTCTACTTGCTGATAGATCAATTAAAATTCCAAAAGGAATAGTAGAAGATGTGTTGGTACAAGTTGATAAATTCATATATCCTGTGGATTTTATTGTCTTAGAAACTGAACCTATGGTTGATAGTTCTAAGTCAGTTCCTATTATTTTGGGTCGCCCATTTTTAGCAACATCTAATACTTTGATAAATTACAGAAATGGAGTGGTGAAGCTAACTTTTGGAAATATGACACTGGAGCTTAATGTTTTCAACATGTGCAAGCAACCACATGAAGTTTATGATGACAATGAAGAGATTGAAAGGATTGAGGCCATTATAGATGATCATCTTCAAACCAATAGTTCTTCTGACCCATTAGAAATTTGTTTAATTAATTCATTGGATTCATCTACATAATTAGATGATGATATTTCTGAAATATGCTCTTTGCTTGACTGTACATAGGAAATAGAATACAAAGGATGGAAGCCAAGATTCGAAGAGCTAAAATCCATGAATGATGATGCCCATGAAAAAGTACCCACACTGGAACTGAAGCCATTACCTGATGGGTTGAAGTACACATTTTTGGGAGAAGAACAAAGCTCTCCAGTGGTAATTTCCTCATCCCTGACCAAAGAACAAGAAGGTAAGTTGATAGAAGTACTTAAAAGGCATAAAAGTGCAATTGGATGGACATTAAAGGATATAAAAGATATTAATCCATTAATCTGTACACATAGAATCCATTTAGAGGATAATGCTAAAATATCTCAATAACCTCAAAGAAGATTAAATCCACACATGAAAGAGGTAGTTAGAGCTGAAGTTCTTAAATTACTTGATGTTGGAATTATCTATCCTATCTCTGATAGCCAGTGGGTAAGCCCTACACAAGTTGTGCCTAAGAAATCTGGAATAACAGTGATTGAAAATGAAAAATGAGAATTAATACCTACCCGAGTCTCATCTAGTTGGCGTATATGTATTGATTTCAGAAAATTGAATGCAGCCACTAGGAAAGACCATTTTCCATTGCCTTTTCTTGATCAGATTTTAGAAAGAGTAGCAGGACATCCCTACTATTGTTTTCTTGATGGTTATTCAGGGTATAATCAAATACCAATTGCATTAGAGGACCAAGAAAAGACCATTTTTACTTGTCCCTTTGCACTTTTGCATATAGAAGAATGCCTTTTGGTCTTTGTAATGCTCCTAAACTTTTCAAAGATGCATGCTAAGTATTTTCAGTGACATGATTGAGCATTTTTTAGAGGTTTTCATGGATGATTTGACAGTTTTTGGAAATTCTTTTGAAAATTGTCTTGATAATTTGGAAAAAGTTCTTAAAAGATGCGAAGAAAAAGGATTTGTGTTAAATTGGGAAAAATGTCATTACATGGTTACCTCAGGAATAGTGTTAAGTCATGTGATATCTTCTAAAGGAATTGAAGTTGATAAAGTCAAAGTTGAATTAATTGCTCATTTGCCTTTCCCAAAAACAGTCAGAGAAGTTCGTTCCTTTTTAGGACATGCAGGATTTTACAGAAGATTTGTAAAGGACTTTAGTGCCATATCTAGACCTTTATGTAATCTTCTAACAAAAGATACACCATTTGATTGGACTCAAGATTGTCAGAAATCTTTTGAAAAATTAATCGGTCTTTTGACTTCTGCTCCTATCATGCAATCTCCTGACTGGACGTTGCCTTTTGAGTTAATGTGTGATGCTAGTGATTTTGCTGTTGGCGCTGTTTTAGGCCAAAGAAAGGAATGTAAGCCTCATGTAATTTATTACGCAAGTCAAACTTTAAATAGTGCACAAATGAATTACACCACTACTGAAAAAGAACTACTTGCTGTAATTTTTGCATTGGATAAATTTCGAGCTTATTTAATTGGTTCATCCACTGTTGTTTTCATTGATCATGCTGCTGTTAGATATTTAATGTCTAAACAGGATGCCAAACCTAGGTTGATACGGTGGATCTTGTTGCTTTAAGAATTTAACATCACAATAAAAGACAAGAAAGGAGCCAAAAATGTTGTTGCAGATCATTTGTCAAGGCTGACAACAGGCTCATCTTTTGATAGCACACCTATCAATGATTCTTTCCCTGATGAATTTTTATTTTTGGTCAATTCTATGCCTTGGTTTGCTAACATTGTCAATTTTCTTGTAACAGGTAAGATGCCACCTCAGTGGACACACCAAGACAGAAAAAAGTTTTTGATTGAGGTGAAAATTTTCTTTTGGGATGACCCATATTTGTTCAAATATTATCCTAATCAAATCTTTCGGAGATGTGTACCCGACAACGAGGTAAGTAGTGTCATTAAATTTTGTCATTCAGAAGCATGTGGAGGTCATTTTTCTTCAAAGAAAATAGCTGCGAAAATCTTGCAGTGTGGATTTTATTGGCCCATTTATTCAAGGGCGGATTATACTTTTTGCAAAAGTTGTGAAAGTTGTCAAAAATTGGGGTCCATTTCTAAAAGAAATATGATGCCTTTGAACCCTATCCTTGTCATTGAAATTTTTGATTGTTGGGGAATTGATTTCATGGGTCCATTTCCATCATCTTTTGGATTTGTGTACATTTTGGTTGCGATTGATTATGTCTCAAAATGGATTGAGGCAATTCCATGTCGACAATGATCATAAAATTGTTCTAAAATTTTTAAAAGAAAATGTTTTGAGTCGATTTGGAATTCCTCGAAGCTATCATCGGTGATGGGGGAACACATTTTTGTAATAAATCATTTGAATCTTTAATGAAGAAATATTGCATTACCCACAAAATTGCAACCCCTTATCATCCTCAGACAAGTGGACAAGTTGAATTAGCAAATAGGGAGATTAAACAAATTTTGGAAAAAACGGTTAACCCAAATCGTAAAGATTGGTCTTTAAGACTAAACGATGCACTTTGGGCTTACCGTACTGCTTTTAAAACATCTTTGGGCATGTCTCCCTATCGGTTAGTTTATGGAAAACCTTGTCATTTGCCTGTAGAATTGGAGCATAAAGCATTTTGGGCTATTAAAACTTTCAACTTAAGTCTTGATGATACTTCCAAGTTACGCAAATTACAATTGAATGAACTTGAGGAATTAAGAAATGATGCATATGAAAACTCAAAGATTTATAAAGCTAGAACAAAAGCTTTTCATGACAAATCAATTTTCAGAAAAACTTTTGAAATTGGTTAAAAAGTTCTGTTTTATAATTCTCACCTTCACCTATTCCCTGGAAAATTGAGATCTAGGTGGATTGGTCCTTATATTGTCAAACATGTGTATTCTTATGGGGCCATAGACATTGAGAATCCTAGGAATGGTATTGTATTTAAGGTTAATGGACAAAGACTCAAACCATTTCTGGAACATCAAGTTGTTGAGGTAGAATCCATTTCTCTTTCTAATCCTTGTTATGAGTAGAATTTATTTTAATGTTGTTTCTTTCTTTTTGCGTTCTTTGTGTTCCGGTTAAATGGCGGATAACGGTACTCAAGTGACTCTCAAGTCGGTTTGTTTTTCAGTTTCCCATAATAACTGATTTCTTCTCCTTTCAAAATGGATGTCATTCTCTCAAATCTAAGAAAACATTTTCCTTCTCTCCCTCTAAATGCTCTAACAAAAGTCTATGAAGCTAGGTGTGAAAGACGAGATTGTTAATGTATAAGGGCATCCCGGAAGATATACTGTTGGATAATCGAAGCAAAGGTTCGTTTAGCTAGTGAATCTTCAGATTCATTTGTCCCATACATGCCTGGTCTCGGTAAAAGTTCATTTTCAAAAAGGAGAAGAGCAAAAAGAATGAAAGTTTGTTACAAGTGTGCACGATGGAATTGCAATACGCGATGTCACTCTTTGGGGATGGTTTCCATAAACAGAGAAGATAAAATATTCTTCATTAAGAATGGACTGAGTAAGGAGTCATTAGATAATATCTTATTGACTCTTGAGACGCATTCTTGTGGAGTTGTGCAGCGTGAAATTCTTAGTTTGTGGAATCTCTTCAAGGACGAGCAAGAGCGTTATAGTCTTGGGAATCTGACTCAAAAAGACCCTGTTTGCCAATTTATAAGAAAATTGGATAGGAAGCTTATCCTCGACTCATAGAAGGTGTTTAAGCCGTTACTAGTCGTAAAACCAGAGGAAGATGTGAGCCACAATCACAACTACATGTATATATTTTGTTGTATTTCTTCTTCTTATGACAGCCCTGATCCAGTAGCAGCTCAACTAGAAGTGGTCCAAAGGAAATGTTGTGTGAAGCAGTGAGAAAAGGAAGCAGTCAAGATACTCCATCTGTATAAATAATTTCAATCTTTGGTCATATTTTGTTTATGTTTATATTTGTGTGAAGTTTCATTTTTCAGTAATTGCGGTAACAGGTACTATCTTCTATCTTTTTTCTTTCTATTTTTTAACATTGAGGACAATGTTGTGATCTAGTTGGGAGGAAGGATAGTTGTGTAAAAAAAAGGTAAAAAAATAATAATAAAAAATATAGTAAATGTGTTTATGTTTGTCATGTGTAGAGTTGTGTAAAAAAAAAAACCCAAAAAAAAATTTTTTTTAAGAAGTGTGTGTATTAATATGTTTGTTAGTAACTACTAAACCAGTTAAGGATGGCAGAGTAAAGAATAAATTTTACTCTTGAGACGCATCTTAGTTGGGGTAGATACCTAGTTTATGTGGAAGTAGCAATTCAAATTCAAGAAAATTTGCATGATTGAGTAAATTGTCTTCTTTCTTAAAATTCACATGCTTGGTTATGGATGTTGAATTGGTGGACTGAGAATGATAGAATTATGCCTTGTGAGATTTTGAGCTTATTGATGAATGGATTGAACATTTGTACCATTCTTTTCTTTCTTGTGTGAATTTCACTCATGGAATTGTTGCTCTAGAACTTGCTTTGATTCTTTTTGAGACTACATTTTCATATGCATACATGAATATGATTGAGGCATTTTTCTTGAAATAGCTACTTTAGCCAAATAGCCAACCTTGTGCATATTTTCCTTTGCTTAACCCCTTTGAGCTTATTTGACTATTTTTTTGTTTCGAACTCATTATGCGCCTTAAATGAAAAATCATGTTCTTACTTGACCTTAGGGAATAAGAGAACATTAGTTTGTCATTCGATGAGTTCTTGAACAAGTGTGGGGGTGTGTGTGCAGAATATTTTAAAAAAAAATGTGTATATATGATGTTCTTCTTCTTAAAAAAAATTCAAAAATCAAAAATAAAAAAAAATCAAAAAATCAAAAAAAAATTCAAAAATCAAAAATTGTAAAAAGAAGAGGGTCAACAAGGTAATAAAGGAAAGGAAAAGAATATGTAAAGAAAATTTGTATTAGGTGGAGTTGGGATGAATTTTCATGCTTGTTAATTGAACTCAGCTCTCATGTTCTTTTATTCTCTGGTGTTTAACTTGTCATATCTATATTACCTCCTCCTTTACCTTGACCTCATTACAACCTTGAATAAAGTCCTCATGATTTGTGTGTGCATGTGTTCTGAGTAGTGGAGAAGTAGAAGATAAGCAAGCTTATGGTAGTGCAATTTTCATGGGTTGAATTGAGTGAAATACCTACCTTTTAAACACTTGAGGGATTGAGAGTGAATCTTGTGAAAATCTATCATTCTTGACTCATGCTTTTCAATTGAAATAACCTTGCTTGTTGATTTGAGAAGTGAAGATATGTTACCTCATGAATGTTTTGATTACTTGAATGATTGCTCTTCATTTTTAAATATTATTAGAAATTGAGTCTTTTAGAGTGTTTAGCTTTTGAGTCTGTTTCGTTTTTTTTTATTTTATTTTTATTTTGTGAGCGGTCTTATGTGTTTTGCTCAGGAGTGCAAAAAGTTAAGTGTGAGAAAATTTGATGATCACATATTTGATACATTAATAAGCCTTCATTTTTAGTTATTTACACTCTTTATGTACTTAATTGATTGAATTTTATTATGTTTTGTAAGTTTGGACTCAAAATTGAACTTAATTGAATTTTTCAGCATGATTCAATTCTTACACTATTTCTGTATTTGGGTCATATCTTGGGCTGTAGGTGGTCTTTGGAGCTGATTCTAGTGGCATTTGAAAGATAAGAGAGAGTTCTATAACTTTCATGAAGACCTCAAAGGCCCAATCACACGAGTAGATAACTCAAATTGGGGTTGAAGCAAGAACTAGAATACTATTCCTGACAGCTTGACCTACGTATACTGTTCATCACAGATTTTGGGCTAGATATTGTAAAATGGATTGAAATTTGGATGTTGAATAGTTAAGACCCATATCTACAACTTTCATGTTGAACACTTTTCCAGAATCGGATTTCTTGAAGATGATATTGGGTTTGGAAGTCAGAACAGAGGAGCTGTGACTGGGCTTGGACAGTATGTAGTAATTTGAACGTATCTGGAGTTGTAGAAATGATATTGGATCCAAACTAAAGCCATTTGAAAGCTAAGATCTAGGCCTACAACTTTCATTAAGACCACTTGGTTCAAAAATGACGAATGCAATGACTTTAGAGCTGCATGATTTCGGAGATAAGGAATCTCCATTATTTCCTACTCATTTAATGTCATTTAATATCATTTGGCATTTTCCACTCATTTTCCAATCATCCACCCACTAATAACTCAGCCCCCTTGACATTTTGTATCTCTAATCCTCTATAAAAGGAGGCCTTGGCAGATCATTAGGGTATTAGGTGTTAGTTACCAAAATAATGCTAGTTTGTTACTAAGTTTTCTTGTAGTAATTTTCCTTTGTTCTAAATTGAAGTCATGTTTTTCTTCTTCTTCTTCTCTCTTTCTTTCTTCTTATCTATGAGTAATTAAGTTTCATTTTACTTGGGTGAAGAGGTGAAGCTCTTGGTAATGAAATAAGGTTAGATTAATTTCTCTCTTATGCTTAAATGATATATTTTCGAGTGATCATTATACGTATTATATTTTGTTTCCAAACTCTCCTTGTAAAGTAGAGTTCTTGATTTGTTGTAGACAAGAGATTGACACAATGAATGCTTTAACCCATTTACAAGTGGTGGTGTTAGAAACTCTCCTTATAAAGTGGAGTTCTTGATTTGTTGTAGATAAAATATTGACACAATGAATACTTTAATCCATTTATAAGTGGTAATAATATTTTTGGAAACATAATATAAATACGTATATAGTTTTAATAGACTTTTAACGTTGTATTTTCCGATTGGAACCTCCATGTTGTGAGGATTCTAATTGAGTTATAAAAGGAATTAATCTTACCTTTATTTTATTTACTAAGAGTGGATCTTTTAACCCAAGTAAATAATTTTAATCATAGTAACAAAATATTCACTTCACCTTAATTAATCTTCAACAATTCCCTGTGGATCGACCTCGGACTCCCGAGAAATTTATTACTTGAGACAACCTGCACTTGGGTTTGTAAATGCAACAACTAAAAAGTGTGCATCAATATGTCTCTAAAGATTAAGGAAGAGGTGACTAAGCAGCTAGAAGTAGGATTTGTAGAAGTGTCAAGACACCCAAAGTGGGTAGCTAATATTGTGCCTGTGCCTAAGAAGGATGGAAAAGTCAGAATATGTGTGGACTACAGGGATTTGGATAAGGCTAGTCCGAAGGATGATTTCCCACTCCCTCATATTGATGTTCTGGTTGATAACACTGCTAAGAATCACAGGTTTTCATTCATGGATGGATACTTGGGGTACAATTAAATCCCCATGGATGTCAATGACAAAGAAAAAACCACTTTCATCAATTCTTGGAGGACATTTTGCTACACAATGATGCCATTTGGATTAAAGAATGTTGGGGCTACTTACCAACGCGCTATAGTTGCACTCTTTCATGACATGATGCGCAAGGAGATTAAGGTGTATATGGATGACATAGTCACCAAGTCTAGAGAAGGTGAAAGTCATGTGGTGGTTTTGCGTAAGTTGTTTAAAAGACTCAGAAAGTACAAGCTGAGGCTGAATCCTGCTAAATGTGTTTTTGGAGCATCCACTAGAAAGCTACTCGGGTTCATTGTTAGTAGAGAAGGAATAAAGATGGATCCAGATAAGGTGAAAGCAATGCAGGAGATGTCTACTCCTAAGACAAAGCGTGAAGTGAGAAGTTTTCTTAGGAGACTTAACTACATTGCTAGATTCATTGCTAACTTAACTAGCACCTGTGAACCTATATTCAAGTTGTTGAGGAAGCACCAACCGGGTGAATGGGATGAGGAATGTCAAGGAGCGTTTGACAAGATAAAGGCTTATTTAATGAATCCTTCTGTTTTGGTACCACCTACATCGGGTTGGCCTTTGATATTGTACCTAACTGTACTGCTAACCTCGATGGGAGCAATGCTAGGGCAGCATGATGAAGCAGGAAGGAAAGAGCAGGCAATTTATTATCTGAGTAAGAAGTTTAATGATTGTGAAGCCCATTACATGGCTATTGAGAAGACTTGTTGTGCTCTAGTATAGACCTCAAAGCGACTAAGGCAATACATGTTGTATTACACTACTTGGTTGATCTCCCGAATGGACCCCCTGAAGTATATATTTGAAAGCCCTCATGTTTCATTAAGGGTTTCAAAGTGGCAAGTGATGTTGTCAGAGTTTGACATCCAGTACATGACTCAAAAATCCATCAAAGGAAGTGCAATTGTTGATCATTTAGATGAAAACCCTCTGAAGGGCGGACAACTAATAACATTTGAGTTGATGGAGAAATATTAACAGTGGAAAGAGAAGAAGAAGGTGAGGATGAGCCCATTTGGAAAATATATTTTAATGGAGCAGTCAACATGCATAGTAGTGGCATAGGAGTCGTGGTTGTTTCACCAATTGGAAGGCAATATCCAGTCGCTATCAAGCTAGATTTTGAATGCACCAATAATGTTGCAGAATATGAGGCTTGTGCTAGTGGTTTACAAGTTGCAATTGACTTGGGGATCAAACAACTAAAGGTATTTGGAGATTCAGCTCTCATCATTTATCAAGTGAATGGTGAATGGCAAACCAAAGACTCAAAGTTGGTGCCTTATCAAAAGTATTTGACCCAGTTGATTGAGAAGTTTGAAGAGGTGACCTTTTCCCATTTGACTCGAGACAAGAATTAGTTTACAAATGCCTTGGCCACTTTAGCTGTAATGACCAAGTTGGATATTCACAATAATGTCAAACTTATCCAAGTGAATATACACAGTGAGCCTACGTATTATGCCAATGTGGAGGGTGAGTCAGATGGTAAACCTTGGTACCATGATATCAAACAGTATATTCAGCATAGAGAATACCCAACTGAGGCAAATGAGGTGAATAAGAAGACTATCCGTTGGTTGGCAATGACTTTTTTCTTGAATGGAGAGGTTTTGTACAAGAGAAGCCATGATGACACTTTGCTTAGATGTGTGGATGCTCGTGAAGCTCGTATAGTCAAGACTGAAGTCCATGAAGGAATCTATAGAACTCATGCTAATGGTCACATGATGGCATGAAAAATTCTAAGGAGTGGTTATTATTAGTCCACCATAGAAACATACTGCATAGAATATGTACGAAAATGTCAGAAATGCCAGATATATACAGATCGAGTTAATGCACCTCCATTTCTCTTGCACAATTTGGTATCTCCATGGCCTTTCTCAATGTGGGGAATAGATGTCATTGGACCCATTAATCCTAAAGCTTCTAATGGTCATCGCTTCATTTTGGTGGCAATTGACTATTTCACCAAGTAGGTAAAAGCTTCCTCGTATGCCAATATCACTCAAAAAGTGTTTTTGAGATTACTCAAAAGGGATATTATCTGCAGATATAGAATTCCAAAAAGGATAATAACAGATAATGCCACCAATCTCAACGGTGCTGAGATTCAAAATTTTTGTGAGAGTTTTAAAGTCAAGTATCATAATTCAACTCCTTACAGGCCCCAAATGAATGGTACAGTTGAAGCAGCAAATAAGAATGTCAAGAAAATTATTGCCAATATAGTGGTGAATTACAAAGACTGGCATGAAATGTTGCCCTATGCTTTGCATGCATATCGTACCAATATACGATTGAGCACTGGGGCAACACCTTTCTCTTTGGTATATGAGATGGAGGCTGTCTCTCCCATAGAAATTGAGATTCCTTCTCTAAGGGTTTTGATGGAGGCAGAGTTGAAAGAATCTGAATGGGTGAAAACTCGACATGAGCAGTTGAATATGATAGAAGAGAAAAGACTGGCAGCTATTTGTCATGGGTAATTATATCAAGTATGTAACACCCTTTCTGGGGATGTCACATTTATGATGCAGAAAAATAAAAATAAATAAAATCCTTACCCAAGTTATAAAAATATTTGATACTTAAATAATATTTGTGGTATATTTTTTTCCTTTAATAATTATAACATTAAATAAAATAATACGAACACAAAATTAAACAAAGTATAATCACGCCATAATATACATATAATTCTTCTTTATTACACACTTAATTTACATCTATTGATATCTAATAAAAATAGAAAAAAGACAGCATATTACATCAAACATAATTGCTAAGACATGAGCCCTCGTCATAAGACAGTTTCCCTAGTTAGGAATGTCTTGACCGATAGAAAATCGACCTAAAACTATGTCAAAGTTCTCTCTAGGAGTATAGTGAAACTCGTCCCACAACTCCCTAATAGGTAAAATAATCTCTACTAAAGTAACCATATAACGTGTAGTCATTAACCCATGTCGAGTCCTACTTACTGACAAAGTCACGTTACCACTTGTACTCTATGTGTCCTGTGTCCCGGTGGACATACCAAGCCTCTGCGCCTTCGAGAAATTGTAGTCTAAAGAAACCTAATTGTCCTCCTCTTGCCGTCATTGTAGTCTTCGATGATATAAACGTAAAATAGAAACAGATAAAACAATACAAGAAAGAGGTGAGACAATCTACACCATTACCCGCATGGCAATAAAGAAAATGACAATACAAACAAATATCACAACAATACATACCAACATTACATACATAATATAACAAAGTAATACACATTAAAATAACACATACCATTATATCATGCATAATATATTAAAGCAATATATATTAAAATAACATGTATCATACATAATATATTAAAACAGTACATCATATATTATATCACAAAATATGATAAGAAGTAAAGTGCAGATGATGCATGAACAGTAAAATGCAAGTAATGCATGAACACACACTGACTCGTTCCTATTCCATGGAGCTAAACACGGATATCTGAGAGAATGATCTGAATAGAAAACTCATAATACTTTATGGCTGCCCAACCAAGCTATTGCACTGTCAATACGTCGTGTCTATAGCCCACAGTCCAAAACATCGTGTAGCAGTACACAGTCCAAACATCGTGTACCACAGGCATAGTACTTATTAATCTCCTCAAGATCTCGATTAAGAATAGTGCTTGTCAAGATCATTAGTGTGTTGCCCGTTACCACGGCCCGGAGGTGCTACCACTTGTCCACATATGGGATCCTCCGCACACTAATGCCTCCAGTTCATAAATGAACCACACTACGCTTATCACACCAAACATAGTGTAATTCACCTCATCAATCAATCGCCAATTATAAACCAAATTGGCACAACACTCTAAACATGATCTAAAATTACAAAAATAACCTTATAAACCAAATTTTTCATAATTACGAAAAATTACCAAAATTACCAAAATACCCTTAGTCACAAAATACCAAAATATAGTACGTCCCACTGACAAGACTACATCTCAACAAGTATAGCACGTCCCACTTTGACAAGATTATATACATACATGTCTGGGTCCACCACTTTGGCCCGACAGCAAAACTGATAGTATTTTTCAGTCGCGTAGGAATTTTAGCGCATTTTCACAATCTCGTTGTTTTCACGAACGTTTTAAAATCGTGTAAACATATTTTGACATTTTTAAACATCGCAAAATCTTTTAAATCATTTTCTCAATCGCGTAGGATTTTTAATTCATTTTCTTAACCGAATAGCTTAAAATTATCATTTTTAATATGTGTAAAACTATATCTAATACTTTTAAAATACGTAATGTATTTTCCTTGTGTTCTAAATATAGTATGGAATCTTTTCATTTTAAGCGTCGATTTTAGTAAATTTTGGCGATATTTTGCCTATAAAATCAAGTATAAGGTATTTTTAACTTTTTCCTCTAAATATAGTTTATTTTATTTTTACCCAATAATTTCACTTCGAAACTTACTAACGCGCTTCAAAATTAATAGAATGAGCTCTACGTTAGTATTTTTCAAGCGTTTAATTTAATTCTTATTTAAACTAAATTCTACTAAGTTAAAATTCTAGGACTGAATTAATTCCTTTGATTTTCTCAATGATTCTTTGGAATCGATTTGTTTAATAAAATCATTACCTATCCTATCTTAGAAAATAAAATGGAATGTTGGCCAAATAAAAAAAATAAAATGGTATTTGATTATACACTAAATGGCATGTTGGCCATAATTAACTTAAATCATTTTTAATTTAATTATTTTACCTAGATTCCTCAAATCAGTAATTTAGAAAATTGCTGAGAACATTTTGGTTCTCTTTTTGGATGTAAGGCCGTGAGCCTCATAGTGTATTCTTTGGAATACTCATGCATTTCGTACATGTTATTCACATCCTACTTTAATAATTATATAATTATAAACACATACAATTATTAAATCACATATAATATACATACAATATATTTAAAGCCATAAACATGCATAGCGAAAATAATAAAAGCTATAATCATGCATAGCAAAATAAATCACAAATAGGAAAGCATTTAAACAATCACAAAAATAATAAAACCATAAACAATCACACAAATAAATAATAAATACAATAAACAACCACACAAATGAATCCTTATGGATTTCATACACAAACAAATCCATTTTCCCATCACCACTTAGGGTTGATGAGATTAAATCTCCCTCTTACCTCTTGTAGACAAATTAATCGGTAAGATCTCCTCCTTTCCTCTAAATTTCGTACAAGCTCCAAAACAATTCCTAAAATTCTTAAACAATTAGTAAAAACACATACAAGGTACAAAATAGAAGAACCATGGAACAATCATGGTTAGAAAATTTAAAAATCAAATATTGAACCATAGAAACCAAACTTACCCTTAAGTAAGTAAGCAAAAAGTGGGATTTTGGACAAGATTGAGTAGGAATTTGGAAAAACTTTGTGAATGAAAGATGCTTAGAATAGTATTTGGCTTTAGGAAATATGGTTAGATAAAATTATAGATGTTTGGTAGTGTTAGTATAGGTGTGGGCCGAATTGAGTGAGAAGAAAAGGAAAGAGAAGTGCTCTTGGTTCTTTGGTGTTTTAGAGAGAGAAATTGGATATCTAAGAGTGATAAGAGTGAAAATAAAAGTGAGGAATGATTGAAGTGAGGCTGCTGCCGTGGGGTGCTATTTGGGTGGCTTAAGTGATAAGCTTTGCATGGAAAATATCACAAAAGTGTGCACATGGCCAAGCACATGGCTTATGTCATGTTGGAAGCTTCTTGATCCTTGGAGAACCAAGCCAACTAAGGCTCCTTGCTGCTGCCTCACAGCCGTGAAATCCTCCTCCATTTAAGTATTAAATTGCTTTCCATTTATATCTAATTATATGCTAATTAAATAGATAATTAATTTGGTTAAATATCCTAATCAATTTAGATTAATATTCTAATAATATAACTAATTAGTTTAATATATTTTAACATATATTATAACCTTTAATCAATATTAGGATATCTAATTAATGTTTAAATTATAATTAATTAGGAATTAAACTAGTTCTCTTAGTTTGCTAATTAAGTAATTAGATTAGTCAAATTAGAATTAATTAGCTACTAATTAAATTCAAGCCTACAATTGTTGACTTAATCCTAACCCTTGGTTCATCTTTAATCCTTAGCCCTAGATTAGATCTAAGGTAGATATTACTTGGTCATAAACCTATCTTTCTAATCTCACCATTGATTAGATCAATCGGCTAAGATTAAAGCTTCTAAAGTAAGCTTTATAATCCAATGGTTCACAAAAGAAATTCAATCTTCTTTTGTTGACTCTTTCTAATTGGTTTAGAAAGTCAAGCCATCCATTTTGACCATTTCCTATTGGTTTAGATTTCTACCCAGATCGGCATCGTTGACATTGTTACACACTAAACGTGGGCCCCACGAACTTTTTCGGTCCACAAATAATTTTTCTACTTGTTTTTGAGACAAGAGGTCTTTGTTTGAATAAAATAATATTATAAAAATATAAATTATTTTATTGTGCAGATTAAATCCAAAAAATTACGAGATTAATATATATATCAATCAATTGGGTTTAGTAAGATCCCCACTCCAATTAATTAAAATAAGATTTATCCCATTTAAAATTATTATTTTCTTAGGGTCGAACAAATCACATACAACAATCAAATACACTCACGAACAGTCAAATTAAATTCTTGCTCACGAAATTCACAAAACAAGTACAAATCGGGACTATATTGTAATTATCCCAAAAGTTGGGGTGTTACAACTCCCCCCTACTAATTAGAATTTCGCCCCCGAAATTCATCATACATCAAAACAATTGAGAGTATTGCTCCCTCATCCTATCTTCTAGCTCCCATGTAGCTCCACCACTACATCGTTCTAAACTAGTTTAACTAATGCGATCTCCTTTCCTCGAAGTTGCTTTGTCCTTTGATCTTCAATCTTGACTGAAAACGTCTCATTGGTTGAATTCTCCTTCAATTGTACAATGTCTGATTCGATAACGTGAGTCGGATCAGAAATATATTTCCGTAGTTGTGATACGTAAAATACATCACGAAGATTCAATAAGAATGGTGGTAGTGAAATCTGATAAGCTACCAGATCTATCGATGAAGTTTTTGATACAGCCCGATAAACTCCAGAGTAAGCTTCCTCGACTTAATCACTCGTCTAACTCCAGTCATAGATATCACATGTAGAAATACATGATCACCTCCTTCGGATTCAAGCGGTCTCTGTCTTTTACCAGTATAACTCTTTCGTAGCGTCCGAGTTGTCTTCATCTTGTCTTGGATCATCTTCACTTTCTCAGTTGTCCGCTGCACAAATTCCGGTCCTACAATCTTACTTTCACCAGTATGATACCAACGTAATAACATTCTACAGCGTCTCCTATATAACGCCTCACAGGGTGTCATCCCTATGCTCACAAGAAACTATCGTTGTATGTGAACTCTGTCAATACTAGAAATTCATCTCAACAAGTCTTTTGAAAATTCTAAGTATTCGTCTCTTCTTGATATCCAAGTCCCTCTTGATTGAACAGGCACTTCAAGCCTTTGAAATTATTGTGAATTTTATAAGAAAGAAAACGTCTTCAGATTTTCCTTGCAACACAACTATCGCGTATCCTAAAATGTAAATCGGATTATTCTTCTCACGCACGTTCCACTGCCTTGAAGCATACGCCACGACCTTTCGATTTGATCTTAACACTCAATCCAAATCCACGAGTTGAACTCCTTCTAACGAATTTACGTTTGACTAATTTTCGCGCATAACTCCTTCTTCTTCTTCAAAATTGAAGAACCTGCATTGAGATCTTCACATGTTCCTTTGAATTTCAAGAATAGGTCAAAATATTGCCAATAATGACAAATTTGCCTAGATGAGAAAGAAAGATCCTATATATTCGTAAACATCGTTAAAACATTCCCTACCATTCGGGGTAATATTAAATACTCATAATGTTTGTAATACATCCGCAAAACTGTCTTGGAACATTCTCCACCTTTATGCGAATCTGATAACAACCAACACACAAGTCGATCTTGGAGCAAACAGTGATTTCCTTCATTTGATCTTCTGGCTCCCCTGTCGTCACATCATTCCAAATTTTCTTCATCAAGAGAAGTTATTCTACTTGTCTATTTTTTTTAATCTTAACAGAAAATGTCTCATAGATCTAGTTTTCTTCTAATTGTACTATATTTTGGTACTATAACACAAGTTGAATCAGAAAATGATCCCTTTTAATTGAGATATATGAAAGATACTATGAAGGTTATAAGAAAGGTAATAAGACTATTCAGTAGATTACTAGATTAGTCCAACAAAGAATTTGAGATGGTCTAATAGATTTCGAAATGAACTTGGTTCAATAATTTTAGAAATGAACTTTCTGGATTCAAATCCAAAAATCTCAGGTCAAAGAAATACTAAATTGCATTGCAACAATCTAGTAGGATATAGTTGGTAAATGACCAATCCAGTTAAAAATCAGGATCTCAAATAGATACAATTTTAGATAAACAAATCAAATCAACCGAAAAGATTTGATATTCAATAGATATAAGATAGAATTAGAAAATTTGAGTATAAGCAACAAGTTCAACAAGAAGAATAGAAATACTCAGATCACTCTATAACAAAGGCACAGATAGATGAAATTGATTTACTCAGTCTACTTGAGAAAGAAATAGACAAACCAGATCAATAGAAAAATTTCAAACTCTAATAATAATTGGGTAGTTTTAAACAGGCTCAAATAGTAATGGCAAGTTTAGAAGCTGAAGTAACATTATGAAAAGAAGTAAAACACAGATAACTCCAAAAGATTTGCACAATCACAGAACACAATCAAAGAATACAAGAGAATGAGTTACTTCGCGAATTATACAGCACAATTTTTAAGATTACCTTCTATGCCACGACTTTCTCGCTTCTTAAGTTTTTTGTATTTAAACGTTCTCATTACGCTCCTTGCATTGGCTCTTTCTTCGTTTCGAGATTTTGAAACACATGCATTACTAACGGAAGTTTCCATCTTCAGCTGATCACACTTCTTTGAATAAGTGTTCAGGCTTTCCACACTTCAAGCACTTCGTTGGTGATGCCACAGTCTGACTAAAATCGTTGCCACTAATACTTTTTTTTTCTGTTCGTTGATGCTTCTCCGATGGTTGCACATATGACTTTCGCTGAAAACGATTAACCTTACGCTTCCTTCTACTTTGAATTATTGAAGATTCTAAGTTACAGCTTCTCGCATCCAAGCTATGAAGTTCAATTATCGATTCATTTCTTTGAACGACCATCCGTCCCTCGTAGTACTACTACTTCAATCGCCTTGTGCATCACGCTTCTAGCTATAGCTATACGATCTTCATTACGTTTCGCATCCACATGCTCATGTTCGTAATGTTCCATTATCTTTCTTCAAAGATAAACTAAATCGACGCACAACAAACTAAATGTAGGAATTTCGCACAAAACAGTTTCCTTTCAGAAACTGAAACATATCTCTGGGTTCAATATCAGAGATTCACACAGCACAAACAAGACAAACCTACCCACAAACCCAAAAGACTCTAACTTGGGCTCTGATACCAACTAATTTAACACCCTTTCTGGGGATGTCACATTTATGATGCAGAAAAATAAAAATAAATAAAATCCTTACCCAAGTTATAAAAATATTTGATACTTAAATAATATTTGTGGTATATTTTTTTCCTTTAATAATTATAACATTAAATAAAATAATACAGAACACAAAATTAAACAAAGTATAATCACGCCATAATATACATATAATTCTTCTTTATTACACACTTAATTTACATCTATTGATATCTAATAAAAATAGAAAAAAGACAGCATATTACATCAAACATAATTGCTAAGACATGAGCCCTCGTCATAAGACAGTTTCCCTAGTTAGGAATGTCTTGACCGATAGAAAATCGACCTAAAACTATGTCAAAGTTCTCTCTAGGAGTATAGTGAAACTCGTCCCACAACTCCCTAATAGGTAAAATAATCTCTACTAAAGTAACCATATAACGTGTAGTCATTAACCCATGTCGAGTCCTACTTACTGACAAAGTCACGTTACCACTGTACTCTATGTGTCCTGTGTCCCAGTGGACATACCAAGCCTCTGCGCCTTCGAGAAATTGTAGTCTAAAGAAACCTAATTGTCCTCCTCTTGCCGTCATTGTAGTCTTCGATGATATAAACGTAAAATAGAAACAGATAAAACAATACAAGAAAGAGGTGAGACAATCTACACCATTACCCGCATGGCAATAAAGAAAATGACAATACAAACAAATATCACAACAGTACATACCAACATTACATACATAATATAACAAAGTAATACACATTAAAATAACACATACCATTATATCATGCATAATATATTAAAGCAATATATATTAAAATAACATGTATCATACATAATATATTAAAACAAGACATCATATATTATATCACGAGAATATGATAAGAAGTAAAGTGCAGATGATGCATGAACAGTAAAATGCAAGTAATGCATGAACACACACTGACTCGTTCCTATTCCATGGAGCTAAACACGGATATCTGAGAGAATGATCTGAATAGAAAACTAATAATACTTTATGGCTGCCCAACCAAGCTATTGCACTGTCAATACGTCGTGTCTATAGCCCACAGTCAAAACATCGTGTAGCGATACACGATCTAAACATCGTGTACCACGGGCATAGTACTTATTAATCTCCTCAAGATCTCGATTAAGAATAGTGCTTGTCAAGATCATTAGTGTGTTGCCCGTTACCACGGCCCAGAGGTGCTACCACTGTCCACATATGGGATCCTCCGCACACTAATGCCTCCAAGTTCATAAATGAACCACACTACGCTTATCACACCAAACATAGTGTAATTCACCTCATCAATCAATCGCCAATTATAAACCAAATTGGCACAACACTCTAAACATGATCTAAAATTACAAAAATAACCTTATAAACCAAATTTTTCATAATTACGAAAAATTACCAAAATTACCAAAATACCCTTAGTCACAAAATACCAAAATATAGTACGTCCCACTGACAAGACTACATCTCAACAATATAGCACGTCCCCACTGACAAGATTATACCGCAACATGTCTGGGTCCACCACTTTGGCCCGACAAAGACAAAAAATGATAGTATTTTTCAAATACGGTAGCGTAGGAATTTTAGCGCATTTTCACAATCTCGTTGTTTTCCACGAACGTTTTAAAATCGTGTAAACATATTTTGACATTTTTAAACATCGCAAAATCTTTTAAATCATTTTCTCAATCGCGTAGGATTTTTAATTCATTTTCTTAACCGAATAGCTTAAAATTATCATTTTTAATATGTGTAAAACTATATCTAATACTTTTAAAATACGTAATGTATTTTCCTTGTGTTCTAAATATAGTATGGAATCTTTTCATTTTAAGCGTCGATTTTAGTAAATTTTGGCGATATTTTGCCTATAAAATCAGATAAGGTATTTTTAACATTTTCCTCTAAATATAGTTTATTTTATTTTTACCCAATAATTTCACTTCGAAACTTACTAACGCGCTTCAAAATTAATAGAATGAGCTCTACGTTAGTATTTTTCAAGCGTTTAATTTAATTCTTATTTAAACTAAATTCTACTAAGTTAAAATTCTAGGACTGAATTAATTCCTTTGATTTTCTCAATGATTCTTTGGAATCGATTTGTTTAATAAAATCATTACCTATCCTATCTTAGAAAATAAAATGGAATGTTGGCCAAATAAAAAAAATAAAATGGTATTTGATTATACACTAAATGGCATGTTGGCCATAATTAACTTAAATCATTTTTAATTTAATTATTTTACCTAGATTCCTCAAATCAGTAATTTAGAAAATTGCTGAGAACATTTTGGTTCTCTTTTTGGATGTAAGGCAGTGAGCCTCATAGTGTATTCTTTGGAATACTCATGCATTTAAATACATGTTATTCACATCCTACTTTAATAATTATATAATTATAAACACATACAATTATTAAATCACATATAATATACATACAATATATTTAAAGCCATAAACATGCATAGCGAAAATAATAAAAGCTATAATCATGCATAGCAAAATAAATCACAAATAGGAAAGCATTTAAACAATCACAAAAATAATAAAACCATAAACAATCACACAAATAAATAATAAATACAATAAACAACCACACAAATGAATCCTTATGGATTTCATACACAAACAAATCCATTTTCCCATCACCACTTAGGGTTGATGAGATTAAATCTCCTCTTACCTCTTGTAGACAAATTAATCGGTAAGATCTCCTCCTTTCCTCTAAATTTCGTACAAGCTCCAAAACAATTCCTAAAATTCTTAAACAATTAGTAAAAACACATACAAGGTACAAAATAGAAGAACCATGGAACAATCATGGTTAGAAAATTTAAAAATCAAATATTGAACCATAGAAACCAAACTTACCCTTAAGTAAGTAAGCAAAAAGTGGGATTTTGGACAAGATTGAGTAGGAATTTGGAAAAACTTTGTGAATGAAAGATGCTTAGAATAGTATTTGGCTTTAGGAAATATGGTTAGATAAAATTATAGATGTTTGGTAGTGTTAGTATAGGTGTGGGCGAATTGAGTGAGAAGAAAAGGAAAGAGAAGTGCTCTTGGTTCTTTGGTGTTTTAGAGAGAGAAATTGGATATCTAAGAGTGATAAGAGTGAAAATAAAAGTGAGGAATGATTGAAGTGAGGCTGCTGCCGTGGGGTGCTATTTGGGTGGCTTAAGTGATAAGCTTTGCATGGAAAATATCACAAAAGTGTGCACATGGCCAAGCACATGGCTTATGTCATGTTGGAAGCTTCTTGATCCTTGGAGAACCAAGCCAACTAAGGCTCCTTGCTGCTGCCTCACAGCCGTGAAATCCTCCTCCATTTAAGTATTAAATTGCTTTCCATTTATATCTAATTATATGCTAATTAAATAGATAATTAATTTGGTTAAATATCCTAATCAATTTAGATTAATATTCTAATAATATAACTAATTAGTTTAATATATTTTAACATATATTATAACCTTTAATCAATATTAGGATATCTAATTAATGTTTAAATTATAATTAATTAGGAATTAAACTAGTTCTCTTAGTTTGCTAATTAAGTAATTAGATTAGTCAAATTAGAATTAATTAGCTACTAATTAAATTCAAGCCTACAATTGTTGACTTAATCCTAACCCTTGGTTCATCTTTAATCCTTAGCCTAGATTAGATCTAAGGTAGATATTACTTGGTCATAAACCTATCTTTCTAATCTCACCATTGATTAGATCAATCTTTAAGATTAAAGCTTCTAAAATAAGCTTTATAATCCAATGGTTCACAAAGAAGTCAATGCTTCTTTTGTTGACTCTTTCTAATTGGTTTAGAAAGTCAAGGCATCCATTTTGACCATTTCCTATTGGTTTAGATTTCTACCCAGTCAAGATCGTTGGATTTACACTAAACGTGGGCCCCACGAACTTTTTCGGTCCACAAATAATTTTTCTACTATTTTTGAGACAAGAGTCTTGTTGAATAAAATAATATTATAAAAATATAAAATTATTTTATTGTACAGTTAAATCCGAAAAATTACGAGATTAATATATATATCAATCAGAATTGGGTTTAGTAAGATCCCCCAGATTCCATTAATTAAAATAAGATTTATCCCACGAAAAATTATTATTTTCTTAGGTCGGAGCAAATCACATACAACAGTCAAATACACTCACGGAACAGTCAAATTAAATTTACTGCTCACAGAATTCACAAAACAGTACAAATCGGGACTATATTGTAATTATCCCAAAAGTTGAGGTGTTACAAAGTACAATGGACAAATCCTTTAACAAGAAAGTTCGTCCCAGAGAATTTTGTTCAGGAGATTTGGTTTTGAAGAAGATTCTCCCTAATCAAAGAGGATGCCAAAGGAAAATGGGTTCCGAATTATGATGGCCCATACATAGTCAAGCAGGCATTTTCAGGAGGAGCATTAATTTTACAGAATATGGATGGAGAAGAATTACCGAGGCCCGTAAACACTGATGTTGTTAAGAGATTCTATGCCTAAAAAAACTCGTTAGGTTGAAAACCCAAAAGGGCGGCCTAAGCATAACTTAGAGCAATCAAAAGAGAGAAAAGGAGAAAAATAGGGAAAGGAGCCCGTTAGGCTGAAAACCCAAAAGGGCGGTCTAAGCAAAAGTTAGGGCAAATAAATAGGCGAGATCTCAAAGAAAGTTAGCCTGAAACTCCTTGAAGGGTTCACCAAACTGGGGCAATTCTTATTGGCATTTGATTGGCTACACTGGGGCAAAATTTTTGTCTGCATCTGATTGATTACACTGGGGCAATTTTGTTTGCTTTCAATTAGCCATACTGGGGCAAATTTTATGGAGGATTGAAGGAGAAGATGTGTTGAATAAAGTAGAAATAGAGACAATAGTGGAATTATCAAGCCGTTGCAGGGAACCAATTGAATGAAGAACAAGGATCCAACACTGGGGCAAATTTCTCTTATCCTTTGCAACTTTCTTTTGTTTCTAGGCTTTCATCTTTCAAGTATGTATCTTTCTAAAAGTTCATGTATGATCATATCACTAAAGTAATAAAAGGAAATTTGTTCATTCAAAGAATTTCTGTCCAATTCATGAATGCATGTTTACTCATTAAGTTATGTCTCAAACAAGATAAATTTAGAGTCAACATTTTGATTTAACAATTCTACAACAATCCTTCAATGATTGATTTGGACTAAAAAATCTCAGTAGCTCAAAGTACAGATTGCAATGCAATATTTGTTGGGTAAAAAAAAAAAGCTAGAGAAGTGAAAAGGGAAGTAAGCAAGTTAAGAGGACTTCAAGCCAAACAAAGAGTCTGATGAAGGAAAACACGTAAATGAAGGGTTTGATTAGTCAGAACTTTCCAGAGTCGTCATTGGTTCAAATAATTTTTAATAAATAAATGAAAAAAAGAGAAAAAAAAGAATAAATAAATAAATAAAAGAAAAAGAGAGAGAGATAAATAGAAAGGAAAAGAGAAAGGAAAAAAAAAAGAATAAATTTTCTTTTTAGGTTAAGTTGTCTTTTGCCTTTTAAATTTCTATTTTTTTGGGACTCAGTTGTCTATTGTCATTTAAATTCAGGGACTCAATTGTCCATTGTCTTTTAAATTCAGGGACTCAGTTGCCCATTGTCTTTTAAATTCAGGGACGCAGTTGCCCATTGTCATTTAAATTCAGGGACTCAGTTACCCATTGTCTTTTAAATTTCGGGACTCAGTTGCCCATTGTCATTTAAATTATGGGACTCGATTGCCCATTGTCATTTTAAGTTCTGTTGAGCGCATTGGCTCCTTGCATTTTACTTTCTATTGAGTGCATCGGCTCCATGCATTTTAATTTCTTTTAAGCGCATCGGCTCCATACATTTTACTTTCTGTTGAGTGCATCGGCTCCATGCATTTTAATTTCTTTTGAGCGTATCGGCTCCATGCATTTTAATTTCTTTTGAGCGCATCGGCTCCATACATTTTAATTTCTTTTGAGCGCATCAGCTCCATGTATTCCATGCATTTTTAAATTTCTGTCAATTCTTTTGAGTCAATCAGCTCCATGCATTCCATGCATTTTTAATTCCTGTCAATTCTTTTGAGCGCATCGGCTCCATACATTCCATACATTTTAAATTTCTGTCATTTATTTTTTGGCGCATCGATTCCTGTCATTTAAATTTCTGTCATTTACTTTTGAGTGCATCAGTTCTGTACATTTTACTATTCTCACATTGTTTTGTATTTATCATCTTTTGTTTTGCCAGATAAAATTGGAGTTCATGTCTTTACTTATTTCTTACGACGATAAAATGAAATATCACAGTTTTTCTTTTCATCTAGTAAGAAATAAGTAAAGAGGGACAACTGTGAACACTCAATTTTGACAGACTCCAAATAAATGAAAAAAATTTGAAAAAAAATTAGTTAAAGGTCCATATTCTAGACCCTTTTTCTCAGCCCAAATGTACGCCCACTTTAGCCAAAAAAAAAAAGACTAATCTCATTTTAAAAAAAAAGTTCAAAAAAAAAATAAACTAATCTCATTTAAAAAAAAAAGGTTCAACAAAAAAAAAGTCTTTATTACGTTTTGCAGCTGATTCCTTTCTCTTTGGTTACTGTCTCACTCAAAGTATATCAACAAAAATAAGCTCAACCAGTAGTTGAAATATAACTTAACCCATGTCAACATACCTTACTCTTTGCCAATATGTCACGTTATCTGCTACAATGTTGCAAGCCTGCAAACTCAAGGCTCAATACAACACAAAAATGGTAATTTGGCAGAGATTTGAAGCTTGGAGAAGGTCTCAATCACAAAGAAAATACATGAGAATGGAAACACCTACATCTGTAATGAGCAACTCTATCTATGGAAGCTGTTTTCATTAGGTTTGCAGAAGTTGTTTTCTGCTTACAAGAAAGGGGAGAGTTCAAAAATTTTTTTAAAAAAAAAACCATCTCTCTAGAGTTCAGAATCTTTAGGCAGACGGATTATCACTGGGAAGAGCTCAACACCTTTACCATCTTCACCTCATCTTCCTCCTCCACCGTGAACCACTTTACTGCCACCCACCATCATCACTTTCTTCACCAAACATCATCAACCTTTCACCACCCTCCATCCCCTTTCCACTCACATTACCACCTTTATACATAGCACCACCATCTTCACCAATAACACCAAGCCATAACCACCCTCACCAGATCCACATCCAAACCGTAAACCAAACTCTCTACCACGTCCATCCATCCCTCTATAGCAACCCAAAACCATGAACCTCCCATAGTGACCACGATGGTCACTATCAACTAAGCTTCCATCTTCAACCTAACACCCATCATGAAGGAAAAAAAAACTTGATTAATAATTAAATGTAGAATAATTAAAATAGAATCTCAGAATTAAGCATCAAGATTTTCAATCCTTAGGATTGATTAAAGGTTCTAGCCCTCCATGAATGAGATGTAAGAACTACATAAAAAGATAGAAAACCTAGAGAGAAAAGAGAGGAAGAGAGATGAAGAAAAAGAATGAAAAGTGCTAAATGAGAAGATAATTTTTCATTCTGTTGCTCTAATCTCTTAAACCTAACTCCTAATTTGGACTTACATTATTAGAATTCTAATAGGTACAAAGTTGGGTTAATTAGGAATCATTGGCCCTAAGTCTCATGTCATTTAGAGGTTAAAACTCTAGTTATGCTCAATTAAGTGGCCTAACTCGTCAACAACTTGCCTCTATTTTCTATCTTCAATTTAATGCCCAAAACAATGTAGTTCAACTTAAGAGTCTTCATAAGAGTTGTATATTTGTGTCTTAGATTCCATTTGAGCTTAGTTTGACATCCATTAGACTCCTATAACTCAAGATATAGGCTAATAAGTGCGCAGAGGTCAAGCAATCAAGATCAATATTCTGACTCTTGCTTCAACATCAGTTTAAATTATCCAAACGTATGATCCAACTCTTGAGGTCTTCATAAATCTTGTAGAGATTTATCTTAGCTTTCTTACAATACTAGAATAACATCAATCTGATATTTGTAACTCAAATTATAGCTAAATTACTCAGATATTTGAAACTCAAATTATAGTCAAATTACTCAGATATTTGAAACTCAGATTATCTTTTATCTCTTGTACTCACTTTTCATATTTAACGAATAATCTAGCCGGACTCTAGATGAGTTTAACTAGTCTTTCATTCAAAACATCTTCATGGTATCAGAGCTTACCATGATGCTTTAACTCAAGAATGGCAAACATCTCCTCCACATTCATCACCTTCATCAGTGGTGAAACGCTTGCACCTATGGAATGGACTGCTGTTATTTTAACACCTAGAAACCAAAGATGTGTTTGGATCCACCTAATCCTAATTACTTCCGTTGGTGCTGGCTTGACAAACTTGTCGTTGCATGGTTAGCAAGTTGTCTCATGTAGGGTATTTCATTGGCCAACGTCATACCCACCACTAAAATCTTTCCTTGCTTTATCAATGGAGAAACTACAACGCCCCTTGATTTTGGTGGTTTTATCAGAGAAACTTCAATACCCCTTTCTTGATCCCCTTCCCTCAGATGTGCATGTCACTTAGCAAGAGATTTGATTAAGATCTGTCTTGGATCATATTCAGTCATTTTTTTAGGATTTCTCGATCTTGATCTGGCCATAGACGTGAAAACTTTATGAAGTTCAGTTGACACTCCAATATGTCTTTCATCTTCAGGGCCCATCAATTTCCAAGATCCAAATTTAGCCTCTGCGTAGCAACGTCCAGTTTGAAGAGGGGTGATAAAGCAATTATCTTATCTTAGGATTTAGTTTTAGTTTATCTAAAATTTAGTTTAATTTAGTTTTAAATTTTATCTCTTGTTATCTTTAGTTAAATTTATCTTTTATCTTATATTTTATCTCTTATACTCATTTTTCCTATTTAATGAATAATTTAGCCAGACTCTAAATGAGTTCAACAAGCCTTTCATTCAAAACGTCTTCATAATCAACGACACAAGAGTGGTCTCCGTATCTCCCTCATCATCGACAAGATCAAGTTGATCTACAGAGCCCTCAATAAAGACTAAAGTGGTGATGGGTCAGAGAGTGGGTGGTGAAATATAGACTAGAGAATCAACTTAATGCACCGAAGGAGACCTATATGCCAGAATGGTGAGTCGTACACTAATTTAATCCATTGCTCATTCCTATCAAGCACACACAAATGGTTCTGGAAATGACATCCATTACTCATCCATCACCCTTAGTCGTGAACTAATTTCATCCATTACTCATTCTCTCCTCTGATGCATTATTATGATGAATGTTACATTTATAGTTGTATGTGATATATTCTAGAGCTTTCCCTCCCTAAAACTTTGGATCTGTAACAAACTATCAATACTAACAACTTTCACTATCACTACAAAATTTTTCACTCACATACACAAGTCTGGAATACTCCCTTGCCATCACTCATTCCTATCAAGCACACATAAATAGGTTTGGAAATGACAAAAGGGGTTGGCATCTAAAACTCACCACAAGAAGTGCCTATGCTTTTGAATAGGTGATAGGGTTGGGGGATTTCATTAGGGAAAAGGGGTTGGGACCTTAGGGATTTCAAATGAGGCTAGAAATAAAAATGAAAGGGTAACGTATGTCTCATGGGGGTTACCGCTAGAGGAAGCTTATGTTCTTTCATTTTCATTTTTATTTTTTAGTCTAAAGGAAGCTCATGTTCATCAGGTCATATACCGTGTCTTTGAATTTTATAAACTCTCAACCTGTAAATTGAACCTATTAAGCTTGAGTTTGGTCAATTTTGTTGGTTTCTTTGGGTCATAGGTCCAAACTAGCCCAATGAACACACATACTTCCAAAATTATTTGATTTTTTTTACCATAAACTTAAATTTAATCAAGTAAAAGCCTAGCAGTACTTACAATCCCAATAAAAAATAATAGATCTATTAAGAAGAAAAAAATAGATACAATTTTCATCTAAAAACTAACTCATGATCTATAACTTTACTCTTGATCTATAGACCATCAGTGATAACGTATCTTTCACTATGGAGATTGGCACATAATGTGCCGCCGTATAAAAAAGATACATCTCTTATCTTAGTAGATCTACAGGTCTTAGTGTTTAGTCAGACCAAAGCATGAGAGCTATATGAGAAAACTAAAGCTAAGAATTTTAGATCTACCATAAGATAAGGCAAATCTAAGAAACTCAAAATCAAACTTTTCAGATTTATCCTAGCAATAATAGATTTAAAATGTTTAGTTAATTTTACAGGAGAAAAACCTATCAAAACAAGAAAAGAAAGAAAGAAAATGAAGGGCCCTGCTACCGAATGATAGGTGCGACAACCTTCATTAGAAAAATACTCAAAGGAGAGGATCAAAGCACTACAAAATAAACAAAAAACACCACATAGTAAAAAGAGAATTAGGGCCAGCTCAAATCATTAATGTTCACTCAACAAATCATTTAATATGAACAAGGCAATAAAAATTTATATAATTTCGTATATCATTGTCATATTTTCATATTTATGTGTTTCTTGACAGGATGAAAAAAAAAAGACTTCAATGCTTTTTTTTTAATTTTACATCAAAACCAACCAAACCTTAGTTTTACTGAATTAAAGATTACTATAGCAATAAAAAAAACATATATAATGCGTAATTGTTGTATTGTATGGTTTTTTTTTTTTGTTTTAAAATATCATCGTTTAAGGTAATTATATAAGGGTTAAAAAAGTTAATAAGTAGCTTCAATTATAAGAAAATATAACTACATTTGATTAAATTATTATTAAAATACTTAAAATATTATTACTCCATAAATCTTCTCTTTCATTTATTTAATAAAAATACCAAGAAATAGTGATAAAATTGAAGAAAAAGTGAAAAACTATAATACTTTCTTAATTTTTAAAATGATTAATAAAATAAAACAAAACTACTTTTTGAAGCGACAAAAATTGAGATGAATAGACTATCATATTTACCAATTATGATCTAAGCACAGAATTTTAAGAAAAATCCAAGCACATTAATAATATTATTTTGAAATTCAAATAAATGCGCATCTATCTATTCCATATTAAGATCTCCACAAAAGGGAAAGAGTAATTCAAAGTCATAGAGAAAACTAAAATAAGGAAATAAAAAAAGGATTACACATTGTACGAATTAAACAAGTCTAGCTGGTCTTACTAGAAAACCTTTGACTCGTTTTTTGGGTCGATTCATTTCTTAACTATAATGGATTTTTTAGCAATTTGGTTAAATTTAGGTGACTCGTCGATCCTCTAGACAGTTTAACTAAGGTTTCTTTTTCATTTTTTAATGTTTTTAGTTTCAAAAAGACAACTTGTAGAATTTGAATATGATACATCAAAGCAGATGTGTCAAAATGAGTCGATTTACATCGAGCCAATTATTTTGAGTCAGGCCGAGCGAGAAACATTGCGAGTTGGTAAATTATTGGCCTTAGGTGGGCTCAAGGCTGGGTGGGACTAACATAATTTTTATTTTATTTTATTTTTCTTTAGTTTTCAACACTTAAAAAATTTTACTTATGTTTTAACATTTTTTTCTTTACATAGTTTAAATCCTATCAAATATTAAATAAAATTATTTTTGTGATAAAAAACATTAAATACGTTAAAAAAATAAGAACAAAATTTCTATATATTATATAAATTACATAATAATACCTTAAATAAATATTAAATATCGAGCTTGTGGGTCGACTTGACTTATTGCGGATTAGCCAACATCGAGCTAGGACAAAATTAGGTTGACCTAGTCTTATCAAAATTCACTTTTGCATAAAAAAATTTTGGCTCAACTTGTCTATTTTATCAAGTTATTCGAGTTGGTCCATCAGGTTCAATCCATTTTGGCACTCGTACCTAGAACTTTTGATAAAATACATTTTGTCATTAGACCACTTGTTCTTGTTGAGTAATGTTGTTAATTTTTCAATTTATATTATTATTTAACAAATTTAATTTTAAAAAATTAAAGTTAGATAATTATAATTGATAGTTTAGTTACATCATTAGTATTTTTTCATATAATTTATTTTTTTATATAATATTTTCTTACATAAAATACTTTGTTATATAGTACTTTAAAAAAATTTATTATTTATTCAACCGCTTAACCTACTACTGATATATTGACTTAATTTTTTTGACTAAATCGTCTTTCATTTCTGGTTACACAACTATGAGATTACAAAATAAAATGTAAGGAAAAGAATGACAAACTGTTTTATTCATTCTATTATTACATATAAACGTTGAAATCCTATAAAACACAAACACGTCAATTTCGTCTTCTTTTCGATATCTAGGCCATGTTCATATCTGATACGACACTGATGTGGCATGATATGTCCTGCTCTTTTTTTTTTTGTCTTTTTCTCATCAACTTATATTTTTATACCACTTTTTAACTTTTTTTATATTTAATTAATAATATATAAATTCATAATTAATCACATATATTAATTTATTAATAAATTAAACTCTAATTATTTTTTATAATTTTTATTAATTAATTAATATATATAATTAATAAAAAAATAATATTAAAAAATATAAATATTATTTGAGGTAAGATAAATATTATTTTTTTCTCACCTCTCGAGGACGACAAGGATGGATCTCGCTTCTCTCCAGCACCTCCCTGTCCAACAACCTCCTCCAGTGAGCCATCTACACCCTTCATTTCATCCAATGGCCAGCATCAATTTAACATTAAAAAATATTTTTAATATTAAAAAGTAAAAAAACAACTATATCGAAATCCCTAATGGATCCCTCCACACCCTTCACCACTCATCACCGCTCCTTGCCCACCGCCGGCCCGACAGCCGCCGCGGCCGCCGCCGTCACCTTCCTGCCTTCCATCTTCCCTCCCCGCGACGGCGCCAAGCTGCATTGGTCTCCTTTTCTTCCTTTCTGGGTCGTCACTACTGCCCAGCCGGCCACCGCCTACTCCGCCGTCGTTGCTGACTTTCCGGCCACCGTCTACTCCGCCTTCTATAAACTTATATGTAATCGAAAATCCCTTTTTTAAATAACAAGTGACTATGCTTACTTATTTGCTTCATTGGAAATAATTAGAAATAAGATAAGGGGATAGAATATACAAGTGTGGAGCTTACATGAATTTTCAGAACAAGTAGCAAAAGTCTTGGGAAAGTGGTTCGTTAGTGTCATTCATGCAATGCAATCTGATAAATAGGTTCAAGCAATCTGCAGCATTAGCACCATCAATATATTTGCCATATTATGGCTTGTAAATGACTATGAACTATAGTAAGCTGGAAAGACATCACTCAACATATATGCAGAGTTGAGAATTGTTGCTTTTATATATATATATATAAACAGGTGCTTTTAATTTCAACACACATTGAATAAACTAAACTAGTAGTTGGAGACTAGTGTAGAGCAGACAAGATAAGAATAGGTGCTTTTATATATATATAAAACTTATAAAATCCACCTTCTATATGTATGTAATTGCTTGTTGTTGCCCTTTATTAGGATTGGAAGCAAGAAGATGCAGGAAGATTCGAAGCCAAAAGTTGGCATGACTTTTGATAGTTATGATGATGCTTGGAGGTTCTGGCTTGATTATAGTGGAAGAGTTGAGTTTGGAGCGAGGAAAGAATATAGCCACAGGAGAAAAGATGGTTCAACTTCTTCTTGCAGGTTTGTTTGCTGTAAAGAAGGCTTGCGAAAGGCAGACAAGCGGGATTTTAAAATAATCAATCCAAAACCGGAGACGAGAACTGATTGTTAAGCAAGGTTAGGACTGAAGGATAAGGGTGGAAAATTGACAGTGCATGAATTTGTAGAGGAACATAACCATATTTTACAACTACCAGAAATAACTCATTTGTTGTCATCTCAAAGAAAACTTTCAAAAGTTCAATGTTATCAAATTGATCTAGCCGATGATGCTGGCCTACAACAAAAGAAGTTATTTGATTTGATGAGTAAAAAAGTGGGAGGTAGAGCAAATTTGGGATATACTCGTGAAGATCAAAAGAATTATCTTTGCAAAAGAAGACAAAGGAGTTTGGCAAATGGGGAAGCTGGTTATGTAATGCAATACTTTCAGAGAAAGTTGGTTGAAAATCCAACTTTCTACCATGCCTATCAAATAGATGCAGAAGATCAAATCACCAATGTATTCTGGGCAGATGCTAGGATGCTCATTGATTACGGGTATTTTGGTGATGTGGTTTCTCTTGATTCAACATATTGCACAAATAGTTCGCATAGGCCACTAGCAGTGTTTTCAGGATTTAACCATCATCAAAAAACAGTGGTCTTTGGGGCTGCATTATTGTATGATGAAACAATAGAGTCATACAAGTGGCTTTTTGAAACATTTCTAGAGGCACATAAGCAAAAAATGCCTCTTACGGTTTTTACTGATCAAGATCAGGCGATGGCAAAAGGACTAGTTGAAGTTATGCCTGAAACTTACCATGGCCTTTGTACGTGGCATTTGATGCAAAATGGCATCAAACACTTAGGCAACTTAATGAAAGGTGACTCTCATTTTCTCAGTGACTTTAAGAAGTGTATGTATGGCTATGAGGATGAAGAGCAATTTGAAGAAGGTTGGAGAACCCTCCTTGAAAAGTATGATGTTAAGGAAAACACTTGGTTGCAAAGAGTATACACTCTGAAGGAGAAATGGGCATCTTGTTACATGAAGAAGGCATTCACATTAGGAATGCGAAGCACCCAACTTAGTGAAAGTGTGAATGCAGATATTAAAAGTTTTATGAAAGTAGACTTGGATATTGTCAAGTTTTTTAAGCGTTTTGAAGACGTGGTAGAAGAAAAGCGATATAATGAATTGAAGTGTGAATATGAAGCACGCCAAAAAATTCTAAGACTCAAGAACCCATATTCTGATATCTTGCAACAAGTGTCACAGCTTTATACTCCCATTATTTTTGATCTATTCCAACAAGAGTACAACTTATTTGAAGCATGTTCTGTGAAGAGCGTGAACCATCAAACATCAACACTTGATTTTGTTATTGCCATGGCAAGGGATTTGGGAGAATGGCATGTGTCTTTTGATTTGGATAAGAGGTCAATTTGTTGCTCTTGTCTTAAGTTTGAGAGTTATGGCATACTTTATTGTCATTGTATAAGAGTCTTTATTCATATAGATGTTAAATCAGTTCCTGAGCAATATATCTTGAAGAGGTGGACAAAATTAGCAAGAAGTGGTGCTTTACCTAATATTGGTGTTAGTCATGGAGTTGAAGATGTTGATTTGTCCCCAATGCAGCGCTATAAGTAGATTTGTCCTCGCCTTATAAGGATAGCCACAAAAGCATGTAGAAGTCAAGAAACATTCATGTTCCTTAGCAAAGTCACCGATGAATTGGATAGGCAAATACTAGAGTTTCAAAATAAACAAGTAAGTAGTGCTCAAGAGAATGGGTTCCTTAAAGAGATTGCAAGCATCAATGATGGTTCAACACAAGTAAAGGGTTTCAAGAAAAAAGAAGGCAAAAAGGGTTCAAAACGTATCAAAGGTTGGGTAGAGTGCCAACTTACCAAAAGAAAGAAAAATGATGGCTCAAGTACTTCACAAAGTCAAGAACCTACTATGGTGGCTCAAGTGCTTCAGCCAAACCCTTCATGGCTTAATGATATTTTGAATCAACCATCCACGGTAAGCTAATAGCATCTTGAGTTTGTTAATGAATTGAAATTTGTTTAGTAATTAAACAATTTTTCCTTTTGTGTAGGAGACCAATGACACTTTACGCCAATTTGATGTCACTAGTTTTACTAGTTTATTGATGGTAAGTTTCATATTATGCCAATTCATTTCATATCTATATTTGAAATATTAATTTGTGTATTTGAAATTATAGGCGGAACATGACGAGGATGAGACATTACCCATGAAGTCTTGAAGTAAATGTTTTGTAGGGCTGCAGTACTTCTTTTTTTGGGTTAATAGCTGCAGTACTTTTTTTAGTAGCAGTGGACATGTTTTTTGGGTATAGGTTATTGGAACTGTATAGGAATTTTTTGGGGTATATGTTGTAAAGTGGTGGATTGGCATTTTGACTAGTCTATTGGATATGTTTTTTGGGTATAGGTTTAGCATATATATTGGGGTACACATGTGATTTTGCTTCAAATTACATACAAGAAATGTTCACAAGGCAGAATTCAAATATCATTTTATTGCAATCAAAACTTTTGTTACATTATTTTAGAACTATTGAAATTCAATGGTACATGACAATAGATACATAAGTATGATACATAAGTTCTTCACACTTGACAGCAGCACATGACAGCAGATACATAAGTCCAATTCCACTGTTCTCCACACCACAACACCTTTATTTCATCAGCCCCTTTGGTTGAACTAAAGACTGGTCTATACACAAAGAAGCTGTTAAGATTATATGTTTCATCTGCTCTTCATCATAGGCATCAGTCAAATATGGATCAACAAGCTCTTTGATGTTATTTGTAGATAGCAGAGGTTTTGCCTGCAATAAATTTTTTAAAGGAAGGCTAGATTAGACTTGATATGTTTACTATCAAGAAGATTAGTAAAATATTAGTTTGTGCAATAGCGAGACATACCCACATCACCAGACTTTTCTGTGAGCTATCCAAAGCTTGTCATCCAGTAATGAGCTCTAATAATAGCACTCCATAAGCATAGACATCGCTTTTTCATCAACTATACCATGCATGAAGAATTCAGGAGGAAGGTAGCTGTTGTGACATCAAAGATGATTGCAAAAGGAAAATAAGAAAATAAGAGGGTCAAATAATGGGTGGAAAGAAAAAGGATTATAAATACTGAAATAGGAAACTTGTGAAGTTGTTAAATATGCAAACCCGAATGTGCCTTCAAATTTGGAGACAGTATGGTGAGTCCATTGGTTAGGTAACCATTTTGCAAGCCCAAAATTAGATATCTGGAGTAAGATTCAAGTTAACATTGTACCAAGAAAACTAGGAGAAACAATTAAGAATACAATTTGATTTAAAGCAATAAGAACTTCATAACTATAAAATAAATCCTAATTGCTGAAACATGCATGTTTTATAATTAGATTTGTCAGGCTTAAAAGGCACCTGTGGCTCAAAATCCTCTGAGAGCAATATATTAGAAGCCTTAATATCTCTGTGAATAATCCTTCTTTGACATTCCTCATGCAGATAGCGAAGGCCCTCAACAGTCCCCAAAGCAATCTTATATCTCGTGTTCCAATCCAGTTTCTCTCGAGGCCCTGAAATCATGCAAGGGAAGGAACCTTAATTTTATTTTCCGAAAACTTGTCATCAGGTATTTGATATTCAAAATTTTCACAATGGTTAACAAACCATAAAGTATGGATGCTAGGCTGCCATGTGGAGACAACTGAAGAACAAGATGCATTCCGCCTTCAACACCATATCCAATCAATCTAGCAGTATTGGGGTGGTCCACGTGCACTATAATACCAAGCTCAGACAAGAAATCTGCAATCATTTCTTCTTGGCTCCCTCTTGTCAGCCGTTTAATTGCAACAAAATTTCCATCTTCCAATTTTCCTTTGTAAACCTCAGCATAACCTCCCTCCCCAATCAAATTCTCTTCAAAAAAGAAAAATTTAGAAGTTGCTGATCATCCGAGAAAGCAGATGTTAATATGTCATCATGAAAAATGATGGGTTTATTTGGATGAAACATGAATGAAGTTTCAAGGCAACAGGAAACAAGAATAGGGGAGAAGGGGAGGAGGCAAGAGCAGTGACGGCAGCAGAGCTCAGAGCAGTGATGGCGTCGGAGCTCAAAGCAGCGACGACGGCGGACCGCAGAGCAGGGGAGGAGGCGCACCAAAGTTGGAGACAAACGAAGGAGAAGGGGGGAACACGTCTTCGCCGCGGGGAGGGAAGATGGAAGGCAGGAAGGTGACGGCGGTGGCCGCAGCGGCGTTCGATGGCCAGCAGTGGGCAAGGAGCGGTGATGAGTGGTGAAGGGTGTGGAGGGGATCCATTAGGGATTCTGATATAGTTATTTTTTTACTTTTTAATATTAAAAATATTTTTTAATGTTAAATTGATGCTGGCCATTGAATGAAATGAAGGGTGTAGATGGCTGCTGGAGGAGGTTGCTGGACAAGGAGGTGCTGGAGAGAAGCGGGATCCTGGCAAGGATACAATGACTTAGTAAAAGATGCGGTGGAGATATCACTATTTCCTTTAAATTGTCAAAGTTTGCTCTAAAATTTATTCTTTTCTGCTACGTACGTCATGATTGAAGCTTGTGTAGTTGTGCCGGAAAGTAGAACATAGTCATCACTCATCACTGAAGGAAGAAGGATGCGTGGCCATATGAGAGTGAAAGATTAAAAACCCTAGGAGCTATTATGAAACGCACAGTTTCACTAAGATGGGGAAATATAATAAAAATTTATGCCTAGTTGTTTTGACCAAAATGGGCTGCTTGCTATGCAATTTTTGTAGCTTTTGGCCCATTTAATGATTGGGCTACAAAAATAGAAAGAAAAAATAACTGACATTTGATGTTCCCCTACCTTACAAAAAAATTGATATTTGATAATAGTATGAATATTTAGTTGTGTATATATACCATATCGATATCCTATATATTTTTTTTTGACTAAAAAAGATATTCATTCATTCATATTGGTAAAATACACCGAGAACAATACAAATCCAACATCGCTAAAAACTGAAAAGGATGAATCTGCGAACAAACTCACAGCACCCAGGTTAATAGCATAACACGGCAAAATGCCTACAAATGTGACAAAATCAAAGTGACCGGAATACCCATGCCTCCGGATCTGTAACGTTGACGCCCAAGTCTTGATTGAATCTGTAATGGATCGAAACTGATCTACCAATCTGAACCAAACGAACACCGCAACAAGGCGAGAAATCACCGCAACAAGACGGAAAACCAAACGACGCCGCATCAAGACGACGAACAAAACACTGTCACACGCAAATGACGAAAATACTAAAAAGTACAAAAGAAAAACAGATCTATGTGAAAAACCACTTATTTAGATAAAAAGAGAGAAAAAAACGATGTAGAGGGATGATTCTAAGCCAAAAAAATGACCCAAACCACCTCCCTCCAGTGGATGAAAAAGAAAGAAAAGAGGAGTAGATAAAAGAGAATTTCTAGGGTCGGCTAGTTCCTCTTGCTCACAAATCCTTCTATATTAAACAACTATATCCTATATATTTTAAAATTTGTCATATCGCTGCATCAATGGGTATTATCAATATCGTATTTTGTATGTGTACTTCAAAGTTGAAATCATGGTCATCTAAATACACGTGTGAAATGAAAAATAAAGAATCGTCAAATAAACATAATTGTCATCGTACAGCTCACCCCTCCCAAATATAATAATGAACAAACACAAACGAAAAATAAAAATAGAGAACCAAAAGAAAATAAATGAAGCTACTCAATAAGACCCGAGAAGAAATCAAATAGATCCCGTCCGTCCATGAACAAGAAGATTAACGCTAAGAGCTAATGTGCTTCAACTTGGACGACTCATAAGAATGAATCCGGAAAATTCTCCGTAGACTTCTAAGCCAAAGCCATGGCGACGAAGGTTCCCGCAAGAGCAGTGCCAGCAATGAAGGTCTTGCTGAAAGAGAATGCAGCAGAGGGTGGCTCAGCCGGTGGTGGCTTTGGTGCGGCGCCACCTGATCCAGGTGCAGGGCCGCTAGGGCCTGGTGCAGGTGGGGAAGAAGTGTTGGGGCTAGGGGCCTGAGATGGAGAAGCTGTAGAGGGTGCAGGAGCAGAAGTAGGAGAAGGAGTTGGAGAAGAGGTTGGTGGAGGAGTTGTAGGAACTGGTGTTGGCGGTGCTGGCGCTGGAGATGGTGTCTTTGTGGTTGGTGATGGGGCTGGTGCTGATTTAGGTGGTGGTGGGGTTGCTGTTGGTGGCTGTGTGGGTGCAGCTCCGGGAGCTTGTGCTATGCATGAGCAGGCTAAAAGCCCCAATATCACAAACACTCGGATTGCAGCAAAACCCATGTTATGGCTTCTAGAGAGAGAACAGAAAAACTGTCTGAGAGAATGATAGATGGTGAGAAGTACTGAGTGGATGATGAAACGGGAAGAGAATATATAAAAGGAGGTGAGATTGGAAGTGGACAGCGAATAATCGATGAAATATGAGTTAAGATTCCTCCAATGTCTTAAATTGATATACTGCTTGTCGTCCTAAATGCCTTATGATTATGCAATGTGCAAGACTACATATTTATAGAGTATAATATTGCCTACACATGTACCCTACCCTGGGCGGTGTGTGATGTGACTTGTGAGTAATGGGTCAAATACCATATTGTCCTTCTTTCTTTGCGATTGTATAAGTTAACTACATGTGTCATTTCGCAAGGTGAGCAAGAGGTCGGTCTTGCGCCACCACTCTGGACTTCGATTTTCCAGCCTCCTTCCTACTGCACCTTCACATTGGCTATTTCCCAGTCTGTCTTTCCGTGTTAACCTTTCTCACTTCAATTTTTCAACATCTGTTCTACTAGATTAACCTCAGGTTGCAATCATGGATTGATTTGTTCGGTTGTATCATCCTGGATCTGGTCAAAACGCTGTCCGCATCACACTTGACTATTTCAAAATTGTTACTACAACTTATATTCATAATTTTAATTTTTCTTTGTTGAATTATTTAAACTACGTGACATCCTTTGCTTTTCATGAAATTTGGTCTTCCTCTTCTCTATTATTATTTTTTTTATATAAAGTGCAGTTTGACTCTTGAAATTGTGTTTTGGAATTGGAATTTAAATTGGGCTTTTAAATTTTAATTATCTTATTTAGTGTTCAATTAGAATTTAAATATCAGTTCTATGTGTAGCTTCGCGAAAATAGAAAAAAATTATATTATTTTTAATTCTTAACATAGACAAGCTTAAGTACAAAAGTTAAAAATAATATGTTATAGTTATTATTTATAATCTTTGTCACATACTTTGGTGACCATTATTGTTGATGCCGACCAAGTCGACAGCGGCATCCTTTGACCACCGTCGTCGATGGCACTCTCAGGCCACAATCGTTGATGGTGCAACCCTCCAACAACCATTGCCAGGGCGCCCTTCAACTAAAGTAACTAGTGTCGTTCTCTAACCAACGTCTCCAACAACATTCTCTAATTCTATTTAAAATTGTAAATCTATGCTCTTTGTTTATTTGCTATAAATATAAAAATTAGAATTAGAATTCTAAACTATAATTTCAAATCTATTATTCAAAATTGACCCTAATGTCTATTTTATATTATTTTCAATTCTTAACATAGACAATTTCAAGTACAAAAGCTGAAAACAATATGTTATAATTATTATTCATAATTTTTATCGAATACTTTGGTAACCATTGTTGTCGATACCGGCCAAGTCGCCAGTGGCATCCTTTGATCACCGTCGTCAACGGTGTTCTCATGGATTCTTATCCTGAATAATAGCATTCAAATTAGATTTAACTACGATTCTTATCACCAAGACACTCTTATAAATACCACACAAGATCACAAAGGTATGCATCAAATTTCAAATACTATCCACCTTGTGCACGGTCTAACTTGAGCGTCGAAGTGCCTTTTGCAAGTACCTACCCCCTTTGCACTATCGTCGCTACCGTCGTTCTACGGAGGATTCCGCCTTCATCAACCAATTCAGGTATTAATTTGAACTTTGTTCAAAACAGTTTATATAGAATTTAGTTTAATTTAGTTTTTAATTTTATCTCTTGTTATGTTTAGTTAAATTTATCTTTCATTTTATATTTTATCTCTTGTACTCACTTTTCAAATTTAATGAATAATCTAGCTAGATTCTAGATGAGTTTAACTGGTCTTTCATTCAAAACATCTTCATGGTATAAGAGCCTACAATGATGCTTTAATTTAAGAATGGCGAACATCTCCTCCACCTTCACCACCTCCATCAATGGTGAAACGCCTGCACATATGGAATGGACTGTTGTTCTTGTAGCACCTAGAAACCAAACATGTGTTTGGATCCACCTAATCCTGATTACTTCCATTGGTGCTGGTTTGACAGACTTGTTGCATGGTTAGCAAGTTGTCTCATGGAGGGTATTTCAATGGCCAACGCGATATCCACAACTAAAATCTTTGGTTGCCTTATCAATGGAGAAACTAGAATGCCCATCGACTTTGGTGGTGTTATCAGAGAAACTCCAGTGCACATTTCCTGATCCCTTCCCCTCAGATGTGCATATCACTTGGCAAGAAGTTTGATCAATTTCTGTCATGGCGCATATCCAATTTTTTAGGATCTCTCAATCTCGATCTAGCCATAGACGTGAAAACCTTGTGAGGTTCAGTTGACACTCTAATATGTCTTTCACCTTCAGGGCCCATCAATCTCCAAGATCCAAACTTGGCCTCTGCGTAGCGATGTCCAGTTTGAAGAAGGGTGATAAAGCAATTATCTTATCCTAGGATTAAGTTTTAGTTTATCTAGAATTTAGTTTAATTTAGTTTTTAATTTTATCTCTTATTATCTTTTGTTAAATTTATCTTTTATCTCTTATACTCACCTTTCCTATTTAATGAATAATTTGGCCAGACTCTAGATGAGTTCAACTAGTCTTTAATTCAAAACGTCTTCATAATCAACGACACAAGAGTGGTCTCGACATCATCCTCATCATCAACAAGATCAAGTTGATCTACAAAGCTCTCAATAAAGACTTGAGTGGTGATGGGTCAGAGAGTGGTGGTGAAATATAGACTAGAGAATCAACTTGCTACACCGAAGGAGACCTATATGCCAGAATGGTGAGTCGTGCACTAATTTCATCCTTTGCTCATTCCTATCAAGCACAGACAAATGGTTCTAGAAATGACATCCATTACTCATCCATCACCCTTAGTGATGAACTAATTTCATCCAGTACTCATTCTCTTCTTTAATTCATTATTATGATGAATGTTACATTTATAGTTATATGTGATATGTTCTAGAGCTTTCCCTCCCTAAAACTAAGGATCTGTAAGACTGTAACAAACTATCAACACTAACAACTTTCACTCTCACTACAAAATTTTTCTCTCACATACACAAGTCTAGAATATTCCCTTGCCATCACTCATTCCTATCAAGCACACACAAATGGGTCTGGAAATGACAAAAGGGGTTAGGGTCTAAAAATCACCATAAGAAGTGCCCAAATTTTGAATATTGGTGATGGGGTTGGGGGATTTCATTAGGGAAAAGGGGTTGGGACCTTAGCGATTTCAAATTAAGCTATAAATGAAAGAGAAGGTAATGTATGTCTCGTGGGGGTTGCCGCAGGAGGAAGCTCATGTTCTTTCATTTATTTATTTATTTTGTGGTTTAAAGGAAGCTCTTGTTCATCAGGTCATATACAGTGTCTTCGAATTTTACAAACTCTCAACTTGTAAATTGAACCAATTAAGCTTGAGTTTGGTCAATTTTAACCCCAATAGACATGATGACCTAACCTAATTAATTAGATTTTTCTTGATTGGTTTTTGTTGGTTTCTTTAGGTCATTGGTCCAAACCAGCCCAATGAACACCCATACTTCCAAAATTATTTAATTTGTTTACCATAAACTTAAATTTAATCAAGTAAAAGCCTAGCGGCACTTACAATCCCAATAAAAAATAATAGATCTATTAAGAAGAAAAAAATAGATACACTCTTCATCCAAAAACTAACCCATGATCTGCAATTTTGCTCTTGATCTATAGACCATCAATGATAACACATCTTTCACTATAGAGATCGACACATAATGTGTTGCCGTATGAGGAGGATACATATCTTATCTTAGTAGATCTACAAGTCTTAGTGTTCAGTAAGGTCAAAGCATGAGAGCTATATGAGAAAACCAAAGGTAAGAATTTTAGATCTACCATAAGATAAGGCAAATCTAAGAAACTCAAAACCAAACTTTTCAGATTTATCCTAGTGATAATAGATTTAAAAGGTTTAGATAATTTTATAAGAGAAAAACCTATAAATACAAAAAAAAAAAAGAAAACAAAGATGATTGCTACCCAATGATAGGTGCGACAACCCTCATTAAAAAAATACCTAAAAGAGAGGATCAAAGCACCTCAAAAAAAAAAAAGAAAACACCACATAGCAGAGAGAGAATTAGGGCCAGCTCAAATCATTAATGTTCACTCAACAAATCATTTAATATGAACAAGGCAAAAAACAAGTTATAAAATTTCTTATATCATTGTCATATTTTCATATTTATATGTTTCTTGACATGACAAAAAAAAAACTTCTCATGCTTTTATTAATTTTACATCAAAACCAACAAAACCTTAGTTTTACCGAATTAAAGATTACTATAGCAATAAATAAAAGGTATATAATGCGTAATTGTTGTATTGTATGGTATTTTTTGTTTGTTTTAAAATATCACCGTTTAAGGTAATTATATAAGGATTAAAAATTTTAATAAGTATCTTCAATTATAAGAAAATATAACTACATTTAATTAAATTATTATTAAAATACTTAAAATATTATTACTCCATAAATCTTCTTTTTCATTCATTTAATAAAAATACCAAGAAATAGTGATAAAATTGAAGAAAAAGTGAAAAACTAATACTTTCTTAATTTTTAAAAGGATTAATAAATTAAAACAAAACAATTTTTTGAAGCGACAAAAAATTGAGACGAATAGACTATCATATTTACCGATTATGATCTAAGCATAGAGTTCTAAGAAAAATCCAAGCACATTAACAATATTATTTTGAAATTCAAATAACTATGCATCTATCTATTCCATATTAAGATCTCTGCAAAAGGGAAAAAGTAATTCAGAGTCATAGAGAAACGAAAATAAGGAAATAAAGAAAGGATTACACATTGTATGAACTAGACCAGTCTAGCCAGTCCTACTAGAAAACCTTTGACCCGTCCTTTAGGTCGATTCGGTTCTTAGCTATAATGGATTTTCTCAATGATTTGGTCAAACTCGGGTGACTCGTCAACCCTCACAGACGATTTAACCAATATTTCTTTTTCTTCTTTTAATATTTTTAGTTTCAAAAAGACAACTTGTAGAATTTGAACATGGTACCTAAAAGCAGAGATGTCATAACAGGTCGGCTCACATCGAGCCAATTATTTTTTGAGTCCGACCGAGCCAGAAACATTGTGAGTTGGTAAATTACTGGCCTAGCTCACCCTATGCGGGCTCCGAGCTGGGTGGGGCCGTCACAATTTTTATTTTGTTTTTTTTTTCTTTAGTTTTCAACACTTAAAAAATTTTAATTATGTTTTAACACTTTTTTTTTCTTTTGCATAGTTTAAATTCCATCAAATATTAAATAAAATTATTTTTGTGATAAAAACATTAAATACATTTAAAAAATAAGAACAAAATCTCTATATATCATATAAATTACATAATAATACCTTAAATAAATATTAAATATCGGGCTTGTGGGCTGGCTTGGCTTACTACGGATTAGCCAACATTGAGCCAAGACAAAATCAGGCTAACTTAGTCTTCTCAAAAATTATTTTTATATCAATTTTTTTTTTGCCCAATTTGCCTATTTTATCAAGCTATATTCGGGCTAGCCTAGTAGGCTCAGTCCATTTTAACACCCTTATCTAGAACTTTTGCTGAAATGCATTTTGCCATTAGACCACTTGTTCTTGTTGAGTAATGTTGTCCATTTTTAATTTATATTATTATTTAACAAATTGAATTTTAAAAAATTAAAGCTGGATAATTATAACTGATAGTTTAGTTGCATCATTAATACTTTTTCCATATGATTTATTTTTTTATATAGTATTTTCTTACATGAAATACTTTGTTATATAGTATTTGTTTTAAAAAGTTTATTATTTATTCAACCGCTTAACCCACAGTTGGACCACTGATCTGTTGACCCAACCTTTTGACTAGGTCAATCTTCATTTCGGGTTGTACAACTATGAGATTACAAGATAAAATGTAAGGAAAAGAATACCGAATTGTTTTATTCTTTCTATTATTAGATGTACATTTAAATCTTATAAAGCACGGACACGACAATTTCCTTTTCATTTTGATATCCAGGCCATGTCCGTATCTGATACGACACTAATGCTGTGTGATACATCCTACTCCTTTATTGTTATTTTTTGTTGTCATTTTCACATCTCAAGCATTGTTGAGGATGACTGATATGATCCAAGAATGGAACATATGATTTTTGAATTCATATGCTGTGTCATTTTCACTGAGTTGGTTCTCTTGTAACCGAATTCAACAACAAACAAAAAGAAGAAAATTAAATAAAGATTGATGTAGAAGAAGAAGAAGTGGCGTGAAGAACAAGTAAAATAGAAATTAAAAGATGGAATTAGACAAGAAGATGAAGAATGACGTCACAATTTCAATCCTATTGAAGAGAAAAGAGAATGATAAACCTTGTGTAGAATTGTCACAAAGGACCTTTGATAAGATTCAAGCTATGGTTCTCTCTAAGAACCCAAGAGGTACGAAATGTCTCTCTCAAATATGGTGAATTCCTCCACTTTTATTAATCTTCCCCCAATTCTCCTTTTTTAGAGTACATGAGTTCCCTATTTATAGGCTAAGTTTGAAACTGTTTGCAACTCTTAAAGTCCTAAAATGACTCTTGAAATACAAGGAATAAATTCCCACTATCATGCAGTTACCAAAGTGCATGTACATTATTACCTGGCATAAACATGATAATAAATTATCACTAGCCATTATAATGACTTAGGAAGTCATTGAAACCCAAAAACTAACTTAGGGAAAACCAAAGGACATTTGAACTTATTCTAACAAAATAAAATATGAAAATTACAAAATAATAAGAAAAAAATTACTTTAATATGAGACCCCAATTAATTGGCCCAATGAACAAACTAGAGAGAGTTTTAACAAACTTATAAAGCCTAAATCTCGCCAAACACAAGTCCTAATTAGAGTCCTCTTCAATTTGGATTAATTGGACCAACTTGAGTTCTTCTTCTACCTCATCTTACTTGAGATTGAATATGTTGGTCATCTCTTGTTGTAAAGCTTCCTTAGCCTTCTTGGACCTTGACCTAGTCATAGGCCCTCCTAGCCTAGTTAAAGCATCCTCCTTCTTAACTCTTCCTTTCTCACTTGATGGTCCTCCTTGGTCTTCATCATCCCTTCCTTCTTTAAGTGAATTCATCCTCGAATTTGGTGTTTCATCACCTACATCAAAAGGACTTAAGTCAGCTACATTGAATGTTGCACTAATTCCATACTCACCGAGTATATCAATTTTATAAGCATTATCATTGATTCTCTCTACAACTTGGAATGGTCCATCTCCTCTAAGTTGGAGCTTTGATTTCCTTTGAATGGCAAACTATTCCTTCCTCTTGTGTACCCACACCCAATCTCCTAGATCAAATACAATTCTTTTTCTACCTTTGTTGGCTTGTTTGGCATATCGCTCTATTTTCTTCTCAATTTGGGTCTTCACTTATTCATGGAGTTTCTTCACATATTTGACCTTTACCTTACCATCCTTATGAACTAATGTAGTGGGGTTAGGTAAAGGAATCAAATCAAGAGGGGTTAGAGAATTAAATCCATAAATAATTTCAAAAAGAGAAAATTGAGTAGTAGAATGGACTGCCCTATTGTAAGCAAATTCAACATGAGGCAAACATTCCTCCTAAGATTTAATATTCCTCTTAATGATAGATCTAAGGAGAGTAGAGAGAGTTCTATTTACCACCTTGATTTGTCCATCCGTTTGTGGGTGACAAGTGGTAGAGAATAGGAGTTTTGTCCCTAGCTTGTTCCACAAAATTCTCCAAAAATGACTGAGGAACTTAGTGTCACGGTCTGAAACAATACTCCTTGTCATTCCATGGAGTCTTACCACTTCTTTAAAGAATAAATCAGCCACATGACTGGCATCATCAACCTTGTGGCAATGAATGAAATGAGTCATCTTTGAAAATCTATCAATGACCATAAAGATAGAATCCTTTGTTTCTTGAGGATTGCTTCTATAGGCTGGCCTATTGGGTAGAGAAGCACCCGTAATGAGGTCTATGTGATGTTCTATTCCCCTCATTGATGGCAAGCTGTGGGTTATTTCTTTTGGGAACACATCTTCAAATTCTTACAAAATAGATTCAACATTACTAGGCAAAGGGTTAGCATTAAAATTCAATCAAACATCTTTGTATAAGAAAATATACATAGGTTGTCTTGCAAAGAATGGTCTCTTTACCTCACTTTCTTTTGTAAATAAACTCTCAAATTTTCTCTAATTCTTTTTCTTTCCTTTTTTTCACACTTTCTTTTGAATTTTATCCTCAAAACTGGAATTTTTCTTTTTTTCAAGATCCTCCTCTTTTTCTCTCAAGTCTTTTCTCTCTTGTTCTCTCTTTATTTTCAACTTCACTTGATCTTCACAAACCTCTCTTAGAGATAATGGTACAAGTGTGACCATAAGAGCATTAAGTACAAAAGAGAACTTGCTAGTGAAACCATCATGAGTAATTTATCTATCAAATTGCCAATGCCTTCCAAGTAAAATATGATTGGCCTCCATGGGAACAACATCACATAGGACTTCATCATTGTATTTACCAATTGAGAAGCTTACCAATACTTGTTGGTTCACTAATAACTCACCATCCTCACTTAGCCATTGGAGCTTATAAGGCCGCGGGTGTGGAGTAGTCTTTAGGTTGAGTTTGGTCATCAATCTAGTACTTACAACATTAGTACAACTTCCCCCATCAATAATCAAAGAGCACACCTTCCCTTGAATGAGACATCTTGTGTGAAAAATGTTTTCTCTTTGGATTTCATCATTCTCTTTAGCTTGACTCCCTAACAATCTTCTTACCATCAATAAGTCTCCTTGGGGAATAACCTCACAATCACTTTCCTCCGCACTTGATGAAATAGAAGAAGATTCACTAGTGATGCTCCTATTGTCCCTCATCACCATTGTTTTCTTATTTGGGCATTGAGAAGCTATGTGCCCTCTTCCTAAACACTTGAAGCATTTAATGTCTTTATTTTTAAAAATAGAAGATGAAGTGGAAGTAGTAGGCATGGTGGCCTTAGGGACAGCCACGGGTTCCTTTGGACTAGAAAAGGATCCTTCCTTTTTTTACTTGTCCTTCCAACTTATTGTGTTGAAGTTAGAAGAAGCCTTCTTCAAAGTACCATTCCTCTTAAGTTGTTGCTCTACCTTCATGGCTTCATGTGCCAAGTCTTCAAGCTCAACATAATGTTACAACTCCACAATATCACTAATTTCTTGGTTGAGACCATGAAGAAATCAAGCCATGGTTGCCTCCCTTTCTTCAACAATGTTGGCTCTTATCATGGCAACCTCTATCTCTTTGAAGTACTTATCCACACTCCTACTCCCTTAAGAGAGTCTTTGTTACTTATTATGTAGCTCCTATGATAATAAGAAGGTACAAACCTCCTCCTCATCAAAGTTTTCATTTTATCCCAAGTAATGATAGAATGCTCTCGAGATCTTGCCCTTTCTTTTTGAACTTGATCCCACCAAATTAATGCATAATCTGTGAACTCAAGTGCAGCCACCTTCACTTTCTTCTCTTCATTGTAGTTATGGCATGAGAAGATTTGCTTAATTTTCATCTCTCACACAAGATATGCTTCCGGATTATTCCTCCCTTGGAAGGAAGGTAGGTATTTTGATATTCATACTCCCAAGCCTTTCTCCCCTTTCACCTCTCTCATTTTCTTTATCTCTCCTCTCATGCTTCCTTCTCCTTCCTTGCCTCCTACCATCTCTCATTTCTCTTTTGGATTCATAGGATTCTTCATCATGGTTAGAAGTTCTATCCCTCTCTAACCTGTCAATCCTCTCAGGATTTCATCACTTTGCCTTTGAAGAAGCCTTTCCAAATGTCTAGTTAGGACTTACATTTGGAATGTCATTGCGGTTGTCCTTGGGGAAGGAGAGGCACTTCTACTTGGATCTCCTTCCTTAGACATTGTACAAAATCAACAAGTTAGTGAACACAATAAAACAAGGTCCTCACTCACTCTTCTCACGTGTTTCCCTCTTACAATTATAGTTCCCTCATGTTTACACACATCATGACTTGATATAACAATCTCTCTTGCCTTTTTCCACTCAAGTCCTCTTTACAAGCCCTTAAAGTGAATCAGAAGCCAATCAACATAAAAGTATTCACACACAATGTAAACAATTCACACAAAGTCTAAACACTCAAGAGGTCAATGAAATGTGAAATACTCTTAGACAAAACCAAAGAGCCCAATAAGACAAACAAGAAAAGCTGTAGAGAAACAAGGCACACTCAAATAGGAGTTGATCAAGACAAGAAACAAGACCAAATGTAGAGTAGAAATGATCAAATTAGCAATGGAGAATTATAGCATCAATGTCCACTAAGTAAATGTTAATATTCAAGAAGACTAAAACACTCTAAATATGTAATAAGGGCAAAAAAAAAAATCAACTACTGTATTTTTTTTAACTTTTGATATTCATGCTTGTTTTTTTTCTTTTTTTTTACACAAACAGTCCCACACAAGTTGAAGGAGTGTTAACAAGATCAAATAGCCAAGGGAGGTGTTATCTAACACATAAACATTAAAATATCAAAATCAACAAGATCAAAATGGAACAAATTTAGAACATAAATCAAGAATAAGTACTAAATTGAAAGAACACAAGATCATAACCCAACTCTAGGATCCTAGCTCTTGATACCACATGATATGATCCAAGAATGGAACATATGATTTTTGGATCTTCCTTGAGTTGGTTCTCTTATAACCGAATTCAACAACAAACAAAAAGAAAAAAAATTAAACAAAGATTGATATAGAAGAAAAAGAAGTGGTGTGAAGAACAAGTAAGATAGAAAATTAAAAGATGAAATTAGACAAGAAGATGAAGAATGGCGCCACAATCTCAATCCTATTGAAGAGAAAAGAGAATGATAAGCCTTGTGTAGAATCGCCACAAAGGTATGAGGAACCTTTGATAAGATTCAAGCTATGGTTCTCTCTAAGAACTCAAGAGGCACGAAATGACTCTCTCAAATATAGTGAATTCCTCCACTTTTATTAATCTTCCCCCAATTCTCCTTTTTTAGAGTATACAAGTTTCCTATTTATAGGCTAAGCTTAAAACTGTCTGCAATCCTTAAAGTCCTAAAATGACCCTTGAAATATAAGGAATAAATTCACATTATCATGCAGTTACCAAAGTGCATGAATAAGTGCATGTACATTATTACCTAACCTAAACATGATAATAAATTCCCACTAGCTATCATAATGACTTAGGAAGTCTTTGAAGCCCAAAAACTAACTTAGGGAAAACCAAAGGACATATGAACTTATTCCAACAAAATAAAATACAAAAATTACAAAATAATAAGAAAAAATGGCTTTAATATGAGACTGAAATTAATTGACCCAATGAACTAACTAGAGAGAGTTTTAACAAACTTATAAAGCCTAAATCTCGCCAAGCACAAGTCCTAATTGGAGTCCTCTTCAATTTGGATTAATTAAACTAACTTGGGTTCTTCTTCTTCCTTATCTTGCTTGAGATTGAATATGTTGGCCATCTCTTGTTGTAAAGCTTCCTTAGCCCTCTTTGGCCTTGACCTAGTCGTAGGCCCTCCTAGCCTAATTAAAGCATCCTTCTTCTTAGCTCTTCCTTTCTCACTCAATGGTCCTCCTTGTTCTTCATCATCCCCTCATTCTTTAAGTGAATTTGTCCTCAAATTTGGTGCTTCACCACCTACATCAAAAGGACTTAAGTCAGCCACATTGAATGTTGCACTAATTACATACTCACTGGATAGATCAATTTTATAAGCATTATCGTTAATTCTCTCTACAACTTGGAATGACTCATCTCCTCTAGGTTGGAGCTTTGATTTCCTTTGAATAGCAAATCGTTCCTTCCTCATGTGTACCCACACCCAATCTCCTGGATCAAATACAACCCTTTTTTTTTACCTTTGTTGGCTTGTTTGGCATATTGCTCCATTTTCTTCTCAATTTAGGCATTCACTTGTTCATGGAGTTTCTTCACATATTCGGCATTTACCTTGCCATCTTTATGAACTAATGCAGAGGGGTTAGGTAAAGGAATCAAATCAAGAAGGATTAGAGGATTAAATCCATAAATAATTTCAAAAAGAGAAAATTTAGTAGTAGAATGGACTACCCTATTGTAAGCAAATTCAATATGAGGCAAACATTCCTCCCAATATTTAATATTCCTCTTAATGATGGATCTAAGGAGAGTAGAGAGAGTTCTTTTCACCACCTCGGTTTGTCCATCCATTTGCGGGTGACAAGTGGTAGAGAATAGAAGCTTTGTCCTTAACTTGTTCCACAAAGTTCTCTAAAAATGACTAAGGAACTTAGTGTCACGGTCCAAAACAATACCCATTGGCATTCCATATAGTCTTACCACTTCTTTAAAGAATAAATCAGCCACATGACTTGCATCATCAACCTTACGGCAATGAATGAAATGAGCCTTATTTGAAAATCAATCAATGATCGCAAAGATAGAATCCTTTGTTTCTTGAGGATTGCTTTTATAGGCTGACCTATTGGGTAGAGAAGCACCCGAAATGAGGTCTATGTGGTTTTCTATTCTTCTCATTGATGGCAATCCATGGGGTATTTCTTTTGGGAACACTTCTTCAAATTCCTACAAAATATATTCAACATCACTAGGCAAAGGGTTAACATTAGAATTCAACCAAGTATCTTTGTATAAGAAAATGTACATAGGTTGCCTTGCAAAGAATGGTCTCTTTACCTCACTTTCTTTTGCAAAGAAACTCTCAAATTTTCTCTTGTTCTTTTTTTTTTCATTCTTTTCCCTCTTTCTTTTGAATTTTATCCTCAAAAGTGAAATTTTTCTTTTTTTCAAGATCCTCCTCTTTTTCTCTCAAGTCTTTTATCTTTTGTTCTCTTTTTATTTTCTACTTCACTTGATCCTCATAAACCTCTCTTAGAGATAATGGTACAAGTGTGACCTTAAGAGCATTTTGTACAAAAGAGAACTTGTTAGTGAAACCATCATTAAAGTTGGCAAAACGGGCCAACCCACCCCGACCCGCCTCAACTCGCCAAAATACGGGGTCGGGTGGGTTGACCCATTTTGAGAAATGGGTTAGAAGAGCCAACCTACCCCGTTTTAAGATAAGTTAGCGGGTTGGCCCATATAAAAGATAAAATGGAAAAAAGTAGGCAGGTTGGAGGGTCAACCCACTTAACCCGCCTAAAAAATAAAAAAATATATATAAAAAATTACTATAAAATTTTTAAAAAATAATAAGTCTATTATAAAAGGAGATGCAAAATCAATGAGACAACAATGTTTAAGCTAGCATTTTAACAACAAAAAAGTTAGAAGAGAAAGGAAAGTCACCTTCATTCTCTTTAAGCTTTCATTTGTGGCTCTATGTTTCTCAACAATCAACAGTCAGATGCAAGGATGTCAATCCTTGTTCAGAAATTCAAACAATATTAAAAAACAAACCATAAGAAATAGTCTTATCCTTTATAAGTAGCAAGCACGAAGTCCTATCCTTACATAATAACTGAAAGTTCACAACGAATGAACTATATTTCATAACACAAATACTCAAATCCAATATTTCATAACACAAGCATTAAGTCTAATTCATAACCATAACATAACTTAATAATTTCGATTTCTATAACAATGAGTTCCAATTCCATCAAACCATAAAACATAAATTGATAACCATCAAACACAAATTAAAGTTCAAAGACCAAGGTTACAAAAATAACCAAATCAATTATCTTCTAGATTAAGAACATTTGAAGTTCCCTTGGATAAAGATGGCTCCACTCTTGAGGTTGTAACATTGACATCATCAACATCCTCATCTACAAATCACAATAAATAAATAAATAAATAATTGACAAATGATATTATGATAATGATCCTAAAGAAAATAATAATTGCAATGTTATACATTCAAATTAAAGAAATTACCATCATTAACAAAACCATGCAACCAACTACGAGTAAAAATCCAAACTTGGACATTTTGTGGCAAAAGACTGCTTCTATACTTATTTAAAACATGTGCACTAATACTAAATATAGATTCGGATGCGACAGATGTAATAGGAATGCTCAACACGTCACCAGCCATTATAGATAGATTTGGATAGCGGTGGTTCATAGTGTCCCTCCTCCTTTGTAACACATCTAAATCTTCATAAATATCAAAATCTAAAGTTGACTCATCCAAATAAAGCTCAAGTTGTGACCTTCTAACTCTAGAAGCAAGTTGATCCTTGTGCATTTTCAATTCCTATCATATTTGACAAGTGGAATACATGAAACAAAAAACAAGATCAATTTAAAAAAGTGCACAATAGAAAGAAAGTAATTTATCAATTTATCAATATATATATATATATATATATATATATATATATATATATATATATATATATATATATATATATATATACACCAAACATCCTTTTATTTATTTCGTTGAGTTCCTTCGACAAACATGAAGAATGAGTAGGGACAACACTTGTGACATTGGAAGCGGAGGCATTGTTAATCGAATTTGAATACTTTTCAAAGAGCATGAACAATTTTCTCCTCACATGTTCTACCTTTTGGTCACAAGTAAATTCATCAATTTTTGAGTAACAATAACTCAATGAAGAAAACTTAATCCGTGGGTCAAGAACCGCTCCTAGTGCAAGCACAATACTATACTCATCCCAATATTTCTCAAACTTCGTCATCATCTTTTCTCGCATGCTCCTTATAACATCATCTTCACTACTTAGACTTTCTTGAAGAACACACTGAATTTTTCAAACTTGCAAAAAATACAAGTTGTAAGTAGGGTAGGATGTGCCGGAAATCAAATTGGTAGTGTCATAAAATAGTAACAAGAATTCACAATTTTTTTCTCTTCTTTTCCATTCATTAACCGAAGGGAAATATTTATAATTTACATCTTTTGCTTGAAAATTACCAAATGCCCGTTTGTATTTGAGAGCACTTTCAAGCATGATATAGGTTAAATTCCATCTAGTAGGAACATCTATAAGCAATCCATTCTCGGTGCCAATAGACTCAAGACCAAGTTGTGCAACACATTCTTGAAATTTTCTCATTCTACCCTCTGATCCCTTCATATATTTCATACTCTCTCTAATTTTGTGCAATGCATCACTAGTCACTTTCAATCCATCTTGAACAATGAGATTTAAAATATGGGCAAAACAACGAACATGAAAAAATTTCCCATCACATAACAACGAATCACTCATAGCAAGGTTATTTTTCAAAACTTCTTGCATGTTGTCATTAGCGGATGAATTATCTAAAGTAAGAGAAAAAATATTTTTCTCTATTTCCCATTCCTTCAAAAAGTCAAAAATATTTGAAGCCATTTCAAATCCGGTGTGAGGAGGAGGCATGTGACAAAAATTGAGAATCTTGCTATTTAACTTCCAAGTTGTATTAACAAAATAAGCGGTTAAACATATGTAACCCTCTATTGTACAAGCTGTCCATAAATCAGAAGTTAGACATATCTTATTCGAAATGCTAGTCATTGTTTGTTTAAGCCTCTCTTTCTCTCTGTTGTGAATATTTAAGACATCAGCTTTTGTTGTATTCCTAGAAATAAGATTTGCATCAGGATTCAAGTACTTTATCCAACTCCTAATCTTCTTATACTCAACAAAGTTAAATGGCAAATCATGCTCAATGATTGCAACAGCACACATCTCACGTGATACAATTTGATCTATCTTTTGAGACTTTAGTTTTCCTTGCATGTCTATCATCATTTGACCAACATTGTCAAATTTAACTTCATTACAATTTGAGATGTGACGATTTAAAGATGACTTCCTATATAATCTACCCCCAACCTTATACTTTTTTTTTACAAGCATTACATTCTGCCCTTTCTACTCCATCGTCACCCACTCCTATCTATGTGAAAAATTCCAACAATCAGACGTTGATACTTTAGTCTTTCTCTTTGGAGGTTCGAAATGGGACTCATCAATAGTAAGATCCACATTTTCAACATCAAGAGGATTGTTATTGATGGAGTCTATTTTATGTTTTTAGTTTCGTACAAACACTCAAATAAAACCACTACAAAATTTACAAGAAAAAAAAACACGCAATGATTATCAATTCATCCATAACCATAAGTAATAACAATCAATTAAGAATACAAGCTAAGCACTATGCATCAGCATAATCCAACACACACATGTAAAAATTCTAGCACACAATCCAGCACACACATACAAAAATCCCAGCACATAATCCATAGCACATATGCAGAAATTCAGCACACAATCATCCCAATTAGTCAATATTATCAGCACACAAAAATAATCCAAGAAGCACACAATCCAATTATTTTTAAAAAGTAATTATTTCCAAACACCCTCTTCATAGAAAAGGTGCTAAAGATGCTAAAGTTTACATGAGGATGAGGTGATTAAGCAGTGCCCACAAGAATAATGGAATATATTGGTGTGAATGAGAATGACAGCCACAGGAAGAAAGTGTGTGGTCCAAAATAACAAAAAAAGTAAAAACAAACTTAAGAGTAATTTTTTTTTCAATTAGGCATTTTTTGGAAGAAAAAAGTAACTGAAGTACATACCGTACCGATAAGAGAGTGCGACAGAGAGAGAGACAACCAACGGCGACAAAATAGAATAGAGACCAAGAGAGGGATCGACGGAACTGCCAAACAGAACGACGATGAAGAGAGAGTGTGGGACGGCGTCAGTAGATCTGAGCAGGAACGAGACGATGGCTGGAGAGTGGGACGACCGATCTAGAAGTGGAAGGCACAGACAAAAAATAAGATTGGAAATGGAATGGAGATACAGGAGAGTGAAGACACCGTGAAGTAGGACGTGGGTGATAATTGAAAAGAGTAAAGACAAAAGATTGGAAATGAAAAGACGAAAGACGAAAAAATAAATTTGAATGAGGATGTGAAGTCCATGGACCGTAGGTGAGGAGGGCCCATTGACATAGGGGGAATCAGAATTAAGATTCAGGAGTGGCTAGAAAACTAAATCTGAAAAAAAAGGGTAACCCGACGGGTCAACCCGTACCCGACCCGCATAACTCGCGGGTTGAGTGCGGCGGGTTGTACGGGTTAAAAAATAAAAATGGGTTCAAACATTGAACCCAACCCGCTTAAAAATAGCGGGTTGGCGAGTCAACCCAACAGGTTGAACCCATTTTGTCACCTCTAACCATCATGAGTAACATGTCTATCAAATTGCCAAGGCCTTCTAAGTAAAATATGGCTGGCCTCCATGGGAACAACATCACATAGGACTTTATCATTATATTTACTAATTGAGAAGCTTACCAATACTTTTTGGTTCACCAACAACTCACCATTCTCACTTAGTCATTGGAGCTTATAAGGCCGTGGGTGTGGAGTAGTCTTTAGGTTGAGTTTGGTCACCAATCTAGTACTTGCAACATTGGTACAACTTCCCCCATCAATAATCAAAGAGCACATATTCCTTTGAATGAGGCATCTTGTGTGGAAAATGTTCTCTCTTTGGCTTTCGTCCTTCTCTTTAGCTTGACTCCCCAACAATCTTCTTACCATCAATAAGTCTCCCTCTTGTGGAATAGCCTCATAATCACTTTCCTCCTCACTTGATGAAATAGAAGAAGATTCACTAGTGATGCTCCCATTGTCCCTCATCACCATTGTTTTCTTATTTGGGCATTGAGAAGTTATATGTCCCCTTCCCAAACACTTGAAGCATTTAATGTCCTTATTTTTAGAAGTAGAAGATGAAGTGGAAGTAGTAGGCATGGTGGCCTTAGGGGCAGCCACGGGTTCCTTTGGACTAGAAAAGAATCCCTCATTCCTTTGCTTATCCTTCCAACATGTTGTGTTGAAGTTGGAAGAAGCCTTCTTCAAAGTAGCCTTCCACTTGAGTTGTTACTCCACCTTCATGGCTTGATGCACCAAGTCTTCAAGCTCAACATAATGTTGCAACTCCACAATATCACTAATGCCTCGGTTGAGACCATGAAGAAATCGAGCCATGGTTGCCTTCCTTTCTTTAATAATGTTGGCTCTTATCATGGCAACCTCCATCTCTTTGAAGTACTTATCCACACTCCTACTCCCTTGAGAGAGTCTTTGTAATTTATTGTGTAGCTCCCTATGATAATAAGAAGGTACAAACCTCCTCCTCATTAAAGTCTTCATTTCATCCTAAGTAATGATCGAATACTCTCTATATCTTGCCATTTCTTTTTGAACTTGATCCCACCAAATCAATGCATAATCCGTGAACTCAAGTGCAGCCACCTTCACTTTCTTCTCTTCATTGTAGTCGTGGTATGAGAAGATTTGCTCAATTTTCATCTCTCACTCAAGATATGCTTTCGGATTATTCCTCCATTGGAAGGAAGGTATTTTGATAATCACACCCCAAGCCTTTCTCCCTTTTCACCTCTCTCATTTTCTTTATCTCTCCTCTCATGTCTCATTCTCCCTCATTATCTCCTACCATTTCTCATTTCTCTTTCGAATTCATGGGATTCTTCATCATGGTTAGAAGTTCTATCTCTCTTTAACTTGTCAATCCTCTCACGGATTTCATCACTTTGCCTTTGAAGAAGCCTTTCCAAATGTCTAGTTAGGGCTTGCATTTGGAATGTCATTGCAGATGTCCTTGGGGAAGGAAGGGAACTTCCACTTGGATCTCCTTTCTTAGATCACTACTAAAAATTACTTAAATAGCGATGAAATTTAGAGACGGAAAAAAATTCGTCTCTAATAGAGACGGAAATTGCCACGGATTCCATCAGTTAGATTTAGCTACGGAATATAGCGACGAAATTATTCCGTCTCTAAATTATCCGTGACAGATTCCATCGCTAAATTACATTTTTTATGAAAAATAAATGTTTTATTTAATAAAATATATAGCAACAGAAATTTTTCCGTCTCTAAGTTTTTTATATATTTAAAAATGAAAGTTTTGTTAATAAAACCCCCAATGTAGGATTCGAACTCGGTGTTTGTGGTTAAACCAACATTCCACTTACTACTAAGCCATACTTGGATGTGATTGTTATATTTGCATGTTTTATGATTTTATAATTAAAATAGTACTTTGATTTATTTTCCTCTCATTTTCTATTCCCTCTCGTTCCCAGTTTACCCCAAATTAAACACTTTCATCCCTATTCTTTCAAATCAGACCACCCCTCTGCTTCGTTTGAGCCACCGCAAAACCTCCATTGCTGGACCTTGACGCTACCACTCCTCCCCACTGCGAGATCGCTCCTCCCCACGGCTTCAAGATCTGTGCTTCATTTGTTTTGCTTCTTTCTTGAGCAGAGCTTTATCAGGTGAGTTTCTATTTTGCTACTTTATATGCAGTTATATATGTACTACTTTATCAAGCTCATCCTTATTGCATGTCCATTCCCCATCGACCATGTACTTGTACTCGTAGCCTCCATCCTGGTAAATAGGACAAGAAGAAACTTATTTCTCATCAACCTAATAAAATAAACTACACATTTGCGTATCCAGAAACTAGCAAATGCATTCCAAATTTTGTATTCGGTTCCATTTCAAATAAGCTTTTGGTGGGTTCTCTACTTTCACACTTCAATCAATTTTCTTTGGTTCGTTTGGTCTGAGAAACTGAGGGAAAAAGCAGAAATTTTGTATCAGCAATCTTTCTTTTTTTTCTGGGTTTTTCCTTTCTTTGGTTTTCTCAGCATTCAAAAGCTTTTTCTGGGTTTTCTCTTAGCAGAAAATTTCTTGAAGCTGCATTTCACTTTAGTTCTATCTTTTCTTCTCTCTATTCTGTACTTCTTTTGGATTTTTTTTCCTTTAACAATTTTCTTTTTTATTTTTATATTTTTCATTCTTGAATTCTGCCCCTCCCCCCTTTAATGTTATGTAAAAATGCTTAAATGGTTCTGTTCTTGAAGGATTATGGGTCTCAGAACTGTACTTAATGAAGTAGCATGTTATTTTGATGTATATTTTTTTATGGATACGTTTCTGGTAGCAAAGTATTTTGGCTCCTAAGTGTGCAGAGATAGTAAATAGAAGTCGAGAAATTCCTCTACACTAGTTACTTGGGAATATGTAATACCAGGGAATCTTTTGGTGTAAATATAAAGATAATGATATGAATTTGTTTCATGATGAAACTGATGGCAAATGGAATGTGCAACCACTAATATTGTTCTGCACTTTAATTAGGCTCATAAGCTAAATGTTGTAACTGTAAACTTGTAGCAACCAATATATCTGTAAGCTTTATTTTGGCCACAAAAGTCCAAATAACATGCCGCTTGTTTCATTTAACAGATAAGAACCATGGCTATGTGTGGCCAGATTTTCATAATTTTTATACTTTCAATATCAGTTTCTGTTTGAAAATAGAGTAAATTCTGAGAATTGGGGTTCCTGACAGTCCACGGTTCCAGCGGCATAACTTGAGCTATAGGCAATCAAATCACCTGGCACTTGTGGCATTTAAAAGCTAAGACATAAAGCTAGTCATAGTAAAAATTCCAAGATTTTAGTATTTCTCATGAAGTCCCAGTTCATGTATGAAAATAGGGTAGAATCTATAGAATTATGGTTTCTGATAACATATTTCTATCCTGCATAACTTTGGCTGTAGGATTCCAGAATGGATGCAGTTTGTGGCAATTAAAATCTTAGAAAAAGAGGGTTTTAGAAAATAGAACTACTAATTTTTAGAGCTTCTCATAACATTCCCAATCTTCCATTGAATGACATAACCAAACATATAGAGTCAGTGCTGTCCAAAAATCAACCAAACATGAAATATATTTATTATAAGTAAGTTAATACTATAAATTATTCATCGTTAAACTCACTTATTAATACTATAAGTAAGTTAAGAAAAAATTAATTAATATTTTATTAATTTTTTAAAACAACAGATAAATATGAATAATGGTTTTTAAAAAAAAGACAAAAAAATATATTGCCTTGTCAATGTGACAAAACAGATAGTAAACTAATGAACAATTTTAAAATGACCTTAATTTAATAAATAATTTGTAAAATTATATTAGTTTGATTAAAAAGCCAATCAGATCGAAAAATCATAGAATTTATGTTTTAATTTATGAAAAATCATAGAATTTCTAGGGTGTTAGATGCTTTAAAAGAAAGTGACCGAGAGAAGAAAAGATCTAGACTTCCAGAAGCCCCTACTAACTTGTTTGATGACAGCAAGAGAGGGCTGCCAAAGCAGGGCTTGACTTTCCAATTTCCTGGGGGTTTTGATCTGTTTATCATTGCCTTTTCATTTGCTTTTATCAGTACAGTGATGTTTGCAACAACTTACTTTGTGTGGAAAGTTGGTGCAATCCATTTTAATGAGTACTGAAATGAGGTGTTTAGTTAAGAATTCACCAAAAGGATAGATAACTGATTTATATATCTGGACAAGCTTCAGCTTCTTCAAACTTCATGAAGCTGATTTTTTTTTAATTATTGTTATAATTACTTTCATAAGCTAGGAGAGAGATATAATTCAGAGGGGTTGTATAAGTGAATATAATATATAAAATTTACAGCTAGAGTCCTTCCTAAGGCTCCTGTTCCTTCAGTTTGTTTTATATTTTGAAGGGTGATGCTCTGAGTCTTCCACCAATGGCATAAACAGATTTTACATTTATTATTTTTAAATAATTCATGGGTCCCTCATAACTATTTATTATGACCAATGCAATGTTTTGACGTTTTCATAACTTGCCAGCATCAGAAATAGTTTGTCTGCTCTATAAACTAGCGTACCAATACAATAAAAGATGTTAGATACATAATAGTCACTAAAGACCAAAAAAAAAATTCTAATAAATTTGTGCATATATCATATCAACTTTCTCTACAAATATAATTCAGTGACTAAGAATATATCTTGCATTTTTAAAAATGAATTATAACTAAATAATTTGATGAAAAATTAAAAGAATATTTTCTGTTATTTTTTTCTCATAAATAATATTTTCTCATAAATGGATAGATTGTTATTCGAATAATTATATATTTTATATAAAAGAATTGTTATTCTTTTTGGGTCAAATATTGTCTTCCGGGGTTTTACTCTCTAAAGGGATAAATGAAGGACTCAACTAAACATAAAAGAAGAACGTGGAAGAAGGGCCTTGATTGAATGACAAATGCGTGTGGCATAGAAAAACAATTAGCCCAGCTGTCTGATGCTCTCAATCTTCTAAATTTTTTTTTGTCTTATTGGATTAGGACTTTATGCTGATAGGGATTTGGGCTAATTGGATGTGTTGGGTCAGTTTAATGGTTTTAAGGGGCCATAGTTAAGTTAGGTTGTTGTCTTGTTTAGGCACTTAAGTAAAAGGTTTTAAGATAAGTGTTTCTTAAGCCTTGTTATTAGGATAATTAATTTTAGATTGTTTTGTTAAGCATAGTAAAAAAAAAACATAACAAAAAGTTTGAAATGATAGAAAAAAAATTAAAAAATATTTTAAAAAATGGAAATGAATCTCTTCTGCAGTTTTCTTTTTATCCAGATATCTTTAATACAATTAAGGAAAAGACAAGCTTTCCAATTGTAAAAAAACAGCATGCAGACCTTTATCCTCGATGCCAAGTGCCAACGTGAATAAAAAAAATGCATCATCAAGTAGTCGAGTAGGAAAGAATCCAGATAGCATTATTAGTATGGCTAAGTTTCCACTTTCTAGATAGTGTGGTCACCATGTCACGGGCTTTTGCTACCAGTTTGACTTATATATAAAGTTGCTTATTCTTAATCTCTTTGCATTTTGAGTCGATTATGAATATACATATGGCTACTAATGCATGCATTCTTTTTGAAGTTATATATTTATGAATATACATATGTGCTTCCTAGATTGCACTTCTAATTTGGTTACTTGATGTTGTTTGATAGGATTTTTTATACTTCTAAAATGGAAATTCCTGAACATCGCAAGTGGATGGATAAAAGGATAGGTCCTGATAAGCATATTACAGATGAATTTATAGAAGGGGTTTTTGAGTTTGTTGAATTTGCCTGTATCCAAGATCAATATAGGCTAGAAGGGAAGTTGAGGTGTCCTTGTAAAAAATGTAAATGTAGGCAGTATCAAGAAGTTGACGACGTCAAGGTGCATCTATGTAGTAAGGGGTTTATGAGTAACTACTACTACTGAACGAACCATGGAGAATCAATGCCTCCTATTCCTACTGTAGTTTTTGACGATTCATACTATGGAGGTAATGGGTTGAGGGACGACTTCAATAGGTTTGAGCAAATGGTAATGGATGCTGCTGGACCTTCAATTAGTACTAACATTGAGCAACAAAGATTTGGTTATGTTGAACAAATGAGTGAAGATCCTAATCCGGAAGCCAAAAATTTTTTTGATATGCTGACAGCTGCAAAAGCTCCCTTGTATGATGGTTGTGAAAATTACTCTGAATTGTCAGCTGCAGTAGAAGCTCTAAGTATCAAGTCTGACTTCAATAACTCTGGGAATTGCTTTAATCGATGGGTGGATTTCATGGGGAATGCATTGCCAAAAGATAATCGAATGCCCAAAAACTTGTATCGTGCAAAGAAATCAGTAGAAAGACTAGGGCTAGGTCGTGTTAAGATTGATTGCTGCCCAAATGGATGCATGATTTACTATCCTCCTGAAGAGAATCTAGAAAGTTATAAATTTTGTGGTCAGGAGCAATATAAAAGAATCACTAAAAACGGTAAGGTTAAAGAAACTCCTTTGAAAAAAATGTGGTATTTCCCACTTGTCCCAAGGTTGCAAAGGCTTTATTCCTCGATACAAACGGAAACTCTAATGAGATGGCATCATGAGAGTCAGAGGGATTCAGGTTCCTTGTCTCATCCTCGTGATGGAGAAGCTTGGAGATGTTTTGATGAAACATTTACAGAATTTGCAGAAGATCCTCGAAATGTGAGATTAGGGTTGTGTGCGGGTGGGTTTGCTCCATTTGATAAACCTGGTAGGACTAATTCTTGTTGGCCGGTAATAGTTACCCCTTACAATCTTCCTCCTGAAATGTGCATGCGGAGAGAATTTTTGTTCTTGAGTGCCATAATTCCTGGCCCTACGAATCCTAAAAGTAGAATTGATGTGTACTTGCGACCATTAATAGAAGATCTTAAAAAGTTATGGAATGAAGGTGTTCTGACATATGATGTGTCACTCAAACAGAACTTTATCATGAAGGCGGCTTTGATGTGGACGATTAATGACTTTCCTGCATATGGGATGTTATCTGGATGGATGACGATGGGAAAATTAGCTTGCCCGATTTGTATGGAGAGATCAAAAGCATTCACACTTCAACATAGTCGCAAAACTTCATTCTTTGATTATCACAGACAGTTCTTGCCAATTGATCATGCCTATAGAAGGAATAAGAATGCGTTTAAGAAGGGCTGTGTTGAGACTGGAGTACCCCCGCCTAGGCTGACTGGTGAGGAAGTGTGGGAAAGGATGAGACATTTTCCTAGCATTGTTGAATCTGCAGGAGAACACCCAATTGGGTACGGGGTTACTCACAACTGGACCAAACGCAGCATATTTTGGGACTTGCCATATTGGAAAGCAAACCTTCTCCCTCATAATCTAGATGTCATGCACATCGAGAGAAATGTGTTTCTTAATATTTTGTACACAGTTATGGATACTAAGGGTAAGACAAAAGACACTTTCAAAGCTAGGATGGATTTAATAGAATATTGTAGACGAAAGGATCTAGAGTTGCAGGATGTTGGAGGTGGAAAACTAAGGAAACTGAAAGCACAATACACATTAACTAAGCAACAAAGGTTGGCTGTTTGTGAATGGGTTAAACAACTTAAGCTACCAGATGGGTATGCTTCTAGTTTGGGTAGGTGTGTTGACATGAGGGAAGCGAAGTTATTCGGTATGAAAAGTCATGACTGCCATATATTCATACAACGTTTACTCCCGATGGCATTCAAGGCTTTGCCGAAGTCCATTTGGAATACGCTTACTGAATTCAGCAAATTCTTCACAGAATTGACTTCGTCATTGTTAAGAGAGAATAAATTGCGTGAGATGGAGCAGAACATTCCAATTATTATGTGCAAATTGGAGCAAATATTTCCTCCAAGCTTCTTTGACTCCATGGAGCACCTTCCAATCCATTTGCCATACGAAGCAAGAGTTGGTGGTCCTGTTCAATATAGATGGATGTATCCCTTTGAAAGGTGAATTCACTTATCTCATTCTTTTAAATGAAATTCTCATAAGAGTATATAGGAAATTTTAAACTAATCAACTCAATTTTCAATTATTAGGTTTATACGTACCTTAAAGAATAAGGTCACAAATCAGTCTAAAGTTGAAGGCTCCATTTGTGAAGCTTATCTAGTAGAGGAGACTTCTACTTTCGCATCTTATTATTATCCACCTGAAATTCCTTCTAGGAGAACAAGATTGCCACGTAATGACGATGGAGGTGATGGAAGTTCAACAAATTCACCATTGTCTATTTTTAATTATCCAGGGCGCCCTGCTGGAAAACGCAATTGTACTACCTTAGATGAAAAGGAAATGAAAGCTGCCAAATTATATGTTCTTTTAAATTGTCCTGAAGTGGAGCCTTTTTTGGAGTAAGTTATCAAGCATATGCTAATTACTCATATCTTGTAACAATTAATACAAATCTTACGTGATCTATGATCTGTATGCAGATATATTACGAGAACTTGTCCCTGACATAAATGACTCAGAAGTAGACAAACAAATTTCCACATCGTTCCCCGCATAGTTTAAAGAACATGTATGTTAACTTCTTTCAATCATTTATAATATCACTTGTTAAGTTAAACTAACAAACAATTTCACAATATAGGTTCTCGATTCAAGTAACATGATTGAATACCATCTTTTGAGGAGTTTGGCATGTGGGCACTTAAAAAAGTCAACAAATTTACAACATATTTTGTAAATGGTTATAAATTCAACAGAAGATCTCAAAGTCATGGGATGAGTACGATAAATTATGGTGTATGTGTTAGAGGTGGTGGCTATAAGATGATGAAGAATGATTACTATGGGGTGCTAACTGATATTGTTGAATTGGAGTATACTTGGACGACCCACCAAAAAGTTAGTCTTATTCCAATGTGATTGGTTTGATCCCACTCTCAATCAAGGGACAAAGATAGATAAAAATTATGGGATTGTTGAAGTTAGAGAGTCTAGGAGATATAAAAATTATGATCCTTTTATATTGGCACAACAAGCAGAGCAAGTGTACTATACAAAGTATCCTGAAGGCCAACAAGGGTGGTTATGTATGATGAAAACTAAGGCACGAAGTATAATTCAAGCTTCAGAAACTAAGAAGCCCGAAGCTGATGATCCGTACCAAGAAACTGAAGTCCCTATAATGCCTATGATAGTTTCAAATGATGATCTTCAACAAAGTCTTGTTGATATAACTGGTCCAACAGAGGAAGTTGAAAGAGAGTGTTTAAATCAAGATGATTCAGAAGAAGAATATGAAGAGGTAGAACTTATAACAGAGGACGAGGAGGAGGAAGAGGAGGAAGAAGAAGAAGAAGAAGAAGAAGAAGAAGAAGAAGAAGAAGAAGAAGAAGAAGAAGAAGAAACATTTTTTGATTAGCTTATTTATGTATCTTAGTTTGTATTATTATGTTTATTTGTGAATTTCTTTAGATTATTTAGATACATGCATGTGAACTTATTTAACTTTAGTTGCTTTAATACATGTGCTGGTTTTCTTAGTAACTTTAAACAAAATTAATTGTAATATTTCTTTACCACATGTATATAGATGACAGATAACCATGCAGGTAGAGGTAGAGGTAGAGGTAGAGGTAGAGGTAGAGGTCGGGGTACTTCTCAGGCATCTAGCTTACCTGTCCCACCTCCACATCCTCCCACATCTGACTTACCTGCCCCACCTCCACATCCTCCCACTTCTAGCTTACCTACCCCACCTCCACATCCTCCTACATCTAGCACACCTACCCTAGCTCCACTTCCTCTTACATCTACTTCATCTGCCCGATCTCCACATCCCCGCACGTCAGTTATTGCAGGTAGCTCTTATTCAGATCCTCATGCATCATCCTCTGTTTTGCCACAAGTTCCATGCCCGGGGACCATAGATCCAGATGGCCTTATGTGGATTAGGCCTGGACCAGGAATGACGTAAGTACTTGTGACTTGTGCATTTTAATTTTCTATATTTTGATTTGTTATACACACACACACACACACACACACACACACACACACACTTTATGACTCTTTTTGTTATAGGTTTGAACCTGAAGTTGGACCACCTCATGCAATCTCAAACATTATGAAATCTAAGTTTGAAGGGGCTTGGAAATCTTATCGTGAGGTTGATGACAGAGTTAAAGAGATGTGGTTTATTGAGTTTGGGGTAATGTATTTCTAATTGTAGTTATTGCTATGTTGATAGGACTAAGATTTTAAATTATTGTGATAGAATAATTATTGCTTTTCAATAATGCAAAAAAATATAAGTGGTCTTGAGAGGATCATAAACGTATCAAAAAATCCTTCGACCATAAAGGATCTGAATTGCTTAAGAATGCATTATGCAAGGTTCGTCACAATCAGGATAAAGGCAATTGGATTCCAACTCATGTACGAGAAGAGTTAGAGAGACAATGGCGGCAAGATCCAAAATGGTTGGAGAAGAAGAGTAAGAACACTCAAAATAAAAAATCTGAGGAGGGATTGTCAAAACATATTGGAGGCTCAATTCCTGCAATAGCGCATAAGAAGAAATTGGTGAGTAACTTTCATCAAATTTGTGATTCAAGCTAATTAGGTTTGTCTTCATATAATATTAATTTTCCTTACATATTTCTAGAAACAACAATTGAAGAGAGATCCACGGCATTGGGAACTATTCACACGACTTCACACACGCAAAAGGAAGTGGATATCCACCAAAGCAAAAAATATTGCTGTAAGTATAAACGCTACAATTAAATTTTAATATATGGTTAAGTCAATTTGCAAGCATAAATATTTATTAACAACTGCATTTGTCAGGATGAGTACCAGAAACGTATCAGTGAGAGGGACTCACAGCGGCCACCGGGGGAGGAGACTATTGACATCAACTCTGACAACAACATCTACTTGGATGTTGTTGGAGGCATTAGCAGCAAGAAACGCATCTTTGGCTTGGGATTTGATGCTGCTTCTCATGCATCATCTTCTTCTGCATCTGCTGAAGGTTGTTCACAGTTGGAGATGGAAGCGATGAGGAGTCTGGTTGCAAGTCTCAGTACGCAAGTGGTGGAACAGGGAAACTTAATCAACACAATCCTACAGCGCTTGAACGCATCTACTAGTGGCTCACAAGCTACAAGCAGCGGTCATGAGGAAGATCCACTTGGTGATGGGGTTGGTGATGGGGCTGAGGATGACTATGATATTTTTCCTCCTGATGTTTGATATATTGACTTCATGTTTGTTTTGATAAGGAACTTGTATAACATAATTTATTTTTATCTTGATCTTTTGAATTATATTTTTATATTGATCTTTTCAAATGCTTTGTAATATGATATGATAATGATATTTTTAAATTTTAGAAATTTGTTCTTATAATTTGGATTAGATTGTTGTAATGTTTTATTGTATACAAGTTCAAATTATATAATTGGACTGTTTAAAATTTCAAATAAAATAATTTAAAAATTTAGAATTTCAGCGACGGAAATATTTTCGTCGCTAATAAGCATAGATACATACTATTTTTTAGAGACGGAATATTTTTTGTCGCTAAAATAATAATTTTATAATAATTAAGCAACTTTTGTTACGGAAGTTAGTGACAGAATTATATTAATTAGTGACGGAAAAATTCGTCACAATTTAGAGACGGAATTATTTTCCGTCGCTAAGAAATTAGCCACCAAGGATTACGCGATGGAAAACGTTCCGTGACAAATTCCGTGGCTAATAATTATAGCGACAGAATTTAATGAATCAGCGACGGAATTTTTTCGTCGCTGATTAAGCAATTTTTAGTAGTGGATATTGTACAAAATCAACAAGTTAGTGAACACAATAAAACAAGGCCCTCACTCACTCTTCTCACGTGTTTCCCTCTTAGAATTGTAGTTCCCTCGTGTTTATACACATCATGGCTTTTATATAACAATCTCTCTTGCCTTTTTCCACTCAAGTCCTCTTTACAAGCCCTTAAAGTGAATCACAAGCCAATCAACACAAAAGTACTCACACACAATGTAAACAATTCACACAAAGTCTAAACACTCAAGATGTCAATGAAATGTGAAATACTCTTGGACAAAACCAAAGAGCCCAATAAGACAAACAAGAAAAGCTATAAAGAAACAAGGCACACTCAAATAGGAGTTGATCAAGACAAGAAACAAGAACAAGTGTAGAGTAAAAATGATCAAATTAGCAAAGGAGAATTATAGCACCAATGTCCACCTAGTAAATGTTAATATTCAAGAAGACTAAAACACTCTAAATATGTAATAGGGGCCAAAAAAAATCTGCTACTGTATTTTTATTTTTTTTAACTTTTCATATTCATGCTTGTTTTTTTTTTGTTTTTTTTACAAACAGCCCCACGCAAGTTGAAGAGTGTTAATAAGATCAAATAGCCAAGGAAGGTGCTATCTAACATATAAACATCAAAATATCAAAATCAACAAGATCAAAATGGAACAAACTTAGAACATAAATCAAGAATAAGTGCTAAATTGAAAGAACACAAGATCATAACCCAACTCTAGGATTCTAGCTCTTGATGCCACATGATATGATCTAAGAATGGAACATATGATTTTCGGATCTTCCTTGAGTTGGTTCTCTTGTATCCGAATTTAATAACAAAGAAAAGAAGAAAATTAAATAAAGATTGATGTAAAAGAAGAAGAAGTGGTGTGAAGAACAATTAAGATAGAAAATTAAAAGATGGAATTAGACAAGAAGATGAAGAATGGCACCACAATCTCAATCTTATTGAAGAGAAAAGAGAATGATAAGTCTTGTGTAGAATTGCCACAAAGGTATGAAGAACATTTGATAAGATTCAAGCTATGGTTCTCTCTAAGAACCCAAGAGGCACGAAATGACTTTCTCAAATATGATGAATTCCTTCACTTTTATTAATCTTCCCCCAATTCTCCCCTTTTAGAGTACATGAGTTCCCTATTTATAGGCTAAGCTTGAAACTGTTTGCAACCCTTAAAGTCCTAAAATGACTCTTGAAATATAAGGAATAAATTCCCACTATCATGCAATTATCAAAGTGCATTGATAAGTGCATGTACATTATTACTTAGCATAAACATGATAATAAATTCCCACTAGCTATCAAAATGACTTAGGAAGTCTTTGAAACCCAAAAACTAACTTAGGAAAAACTAAAGGACATCTAAACTTATTCCAACAAAATAAAATACGAAAATTATAAAATAATAAAAAAATGACTTTAATATGAGACCCCAATTAATTGGCACAATGAACTAACTAGAGAGAGTTTTAACAAACTTATAAAGCCCAAGTCTCGCCAAACACAAGTCCTAATTGGAGTCCTCTTCAATTTGAATTAATTGAACCAACTTGGGTTCTTCTTCTTCCTTATCTTGCTTGAGATTATATATGTTGGCCACCTCTTGTTGTAAAGCTTCCTTAGCCCTCTTGGACCTTGACCTAGTCATAGGCCCTCCTAACCCAATTAAAGCATCCTCCTTCTTAGCTCTTCCTTTTCCACTTGATGGTCCTCCTTAGTCTTCATCAACGGCAAGGATACAATGACTTGGTACATGATGTTGCGAAGATACGACCATTCCCTTTAATATGTCAAAGGTTGCTCTAAAATTTATTCTTTTCTGCTACGTATGTCATGATCATGGTTTTCAATTGCAGTTTCTGTTACATTGCATTTACCACAATTGTAGACAATTGTGAAAAAATGCGACTGATGCAATTGTAATTGCAAAAACTATTAAAATCGTAATATTATAACCATAATTACAGTTGCGAATTACAATTTAAAACCATGATCATGATTGAAGCTTGTGCAATTGTGCCGAAAAGTATAACACAATCATTGAAGGAAGAAGGATGCATGTTCGTATTTGGGTGAAAGATTAAAAACCCTAGGAGCAATTATGAAACGCACAATTTCCCTAAGATGGGGAAATATAATAAAAATTTATGCCTAATTGTTTTGACCAAAATGGGCTGCCTGTTTTGTAACTTTTGTAGTTTTTTGGCCCATTTAATGATTAGGCTAAAAAATATAAAGAAAAAAAATAACTGACATTTGATGTTCCCCCATCTTCAAAAAAATGATATGTGATAATAGTATGAATATTTAATTGTGTATATATACTATATCGGTATCCTATATATTTTAAAATTTGCCATATCACTGAATCAATGTGTATTATCAATATTGTATTTTGTATGTGTACTTCAAAGTTGAAATCATGGTCATCTAAATACTCGTGTGAAATGAAAAATAAAGAATCGTCAAATACACATAATTGTCATCGTACAGATCGCCCCTCCCAAATATAATATTTTTTTGGTACAACCTCCCAAATATAATATAATAATGAACAAACGCAAACGAAAATATAAATAGAGAACCAAAAGAAAATAAATGAAGCTACTCAACAAGACCCAAGAAGAAATCAAATAGATCCCGTCCGTCCATAAACAAGAATATTAACGCTGAGAGCTTATGTGCTTCAACTTGGACGAATCATTAGAATGAATCCGGAAATTTCTCCGTAGACTTCTAAGCCAAAGCCATGGCGACGAAGGTTCCCGCAAGAGCAGTGCCAGCAATGAAGGTCTTGCTGATAGAGAATGCAGCAGAGGGTGGCTCAGCTGGTGGTGGCTCTGATGCGGCGCCACCTGGTCCAGGTGCAGGGCCGCTAGGGCCTGGTGCAGGTGGGGAAGAAGTGTTGGGGCTAGGGGCCTGAGATGGAGAAGTTGTAGAGGGTGCAGGAGCAGAAGTAGGAGAAGAGGTTGGTGGAGGAGTTGTAGGAACTGGTGTTGGCGTTGCTGGCGCTGGAGATGGTGTCTTTGTGGTTGGTGATGGGGCTGGTGCTGATTTAGGTGGTGGTGGGGTTGCTGTTGGTGGCTGTGTGGGTGCAGCTCCGGGAGCTTGCGCTATGCATGAGCTGGCTAGAAGCCCCAATATCACAAACACTCGGATTGCAGCAAAACCCATGTTATGGCTTCTAGAGAGAGAACAAAAAAACTGTTTTGAGAGAATGATAGATGGTGAGAAGAACTGAGTGGATGATGAAACGGGAAGAGAATATATAAAAGGAGGTGAGATTGGAAGTGGATAGCGAATAATCAATGAAATATGAGTTAAGATTCCTCCAATGCCTTAAATTAATATACTGCTTGTCGTCCTAAATGCCTTATGAAGTTAAGATTATGCAATGTGCAAGTGCAAGACAACATATCTATATACACTACAAAAAAAACGGACATTACCCACGGTTATTTAGCTACCATTAAGTGATTGTAGCTAATATTAAAGCACCGAGTCTTTGCTTCATAATTTGACACAGAGAAGTTAATACTTTTTCATTGGCGCCTTTCTTTCCTTTTCCTTTTTTCTTTGGATCCGCTTCTCTCCACGCCTTCTCTCCAAAGAAATTCCAGTGAGAATCCGACCGGATATAGTCTAGATTTATTAATTTAATATTAATTTTTTTTTAATATTAAAAAAAAATAAAAAAAACTGGAGTCTTTTCTTTCCTTCTTCTATTTTCTCACTCACCAAAACCGAATCCCCTTTTCCCTTTTTCCCCTTTTCCCTTTTTTCTTTTTTTCGACCGCACCGTCTAACTCCCCTGAGATGCGTCTTCGATTTTTGCGGCAAAGCACGAGCCTCACAGCAGTCTAAATCTCCCTTGAATTAATCGTCGGCTTCATGTTCATGATCCCCATGGCCTTGCTAGAGATCTCAATGTTAGGGTGCACCTGCTTCAAAACATTGAAGGTGTAGATCTTGTAAGTTTCCACGCTCTTCTTGTTTCTCTTCTTCTTCTTGTCGCCGGCGGCAGCGCCACCCTCCTATGGCAGCTTCTTCGCGGCCTTCGGCTTCTTCTCTGCCGGTGGAGCCTTCTCCACCACCGTCGATTTCTTCTCCTCTGCTGGCTTCTCCTCTACCTTGGGTACCATTATTAGAACTCAGAATTTGGGACCGAAAATAAATCGTTTAAGGTACTAAATTTTAGGTGGCATGTTAATTCTTACTGGAGATTTTCTAAGTAGTTATTTGCGAACAGTTTTTTGGATGGGAAATAGCAATTTTGAACACTAATTGAAGCTAGAAGCGCTTCTAAATGTGCAATCTAGTAGCATTTCCTTATTGTTATTATCTTCTTGTTATTGTGGTTGTGACTGAGAACTTACTGGGTTTTCTCATCAAGTGATCTAAGTTAATAATCTGGCGCTGGTAATAGATTGTTTGGTTTTGAGTTCCATTTGCTGATGTCACCCATTATTTGGTTGCACATAGACAGTTTGATTAAATGCCAAGCCGATCGTATGGGATGATTGCTTAGTTTCTGTCTTGTTCTTTACCTTGGAGTTTGATGATCTCCAACCGTGTTTAATATTGTGCAACTCTGAGAGATTTGCTTCCTAGTTAATATACCATTTTTGTAATTTGAGTAAATAATAGGAGGCTTTGGGGTTGGTTAATTGACTGAAATTCTGAGCTATAAAAAAGTGATATGGTGCTAATCTTCTCTTGTTTGAGTTTTTGGTATGTTTCCTAGATGAATTTGGGCTATCTTTGAGTTGTTTAACCAAGTCACATGTCAAACTTCATTTTTGTATGCTGTTTGCATCCTGGCAGCATACACGCTTTTAATCATAACTTTGGCTACACATACCAGATTTGAGAGCCGTTTATTTCCTTGGAAACGCATAAAGCTTTTAATCATAAAAAATCCTAGACTCGAACTCTTTTCTGATCAGTGTCAGTTTTTGTTCAAAGTTGCATTGTAAGTTTCAAAGATAAGTAGCACTATTGCACATTGTTATCTTGTATGGTTAACTTCAATCCTATATTAAATTATTAAGTTTGAGCATAAATTTAACTTAGAATTAAGCTTGCATCTCTAGGTTTTGAGAAATTACTATGATATGTGATCGTCCTTTTTAGTTTTGGAAGACTTACTAGGAAAAAACTGCTTGTTATAATTTGTAACTCATCAAGAGAAAGTTGGCATTTGATGCCACTGGTTATAAGCTGGAGTATCCAAATGGTGTGGCTGGTCATTGTTTGATGAGAAATAGAATCCTGTCTTAATTTCTTTGAATTAGACTAGAAGCTAGTTGTAGTTCTTATTCTCGATTTGGATGTTCTTTTAGAAATTTTCTGCTGATTGAGGTATGATTGGTGCTTTTCGCATTGAAGTGGAATCAGTTCATCTCAGATACCACTGATATGCTATTAGTAGCTCCATAGATCCCCTTTCTCAGTCATGTTCTTTTGCTCATCTCTTTTAGTGTTATTTTTTGAACTTAATATTTCATCTGTCTGATATATGATATTTAATAAAGACTTAATATTTCTGTGTTCACTAAAACTTATAACAAGGTGAGATAACTGACTATGCCGACCTCAAATTTAGCAAAGCTAAATATTGAAGCTTTAAATATTATCCAAAAAATAAGAAGTGCTTTTCTGTCATGGTCTTGTCCAACACAAGATGGAGGGGAAGTAAAGTGGACAGAATTTGAATAGCAGCTTGCTCAATTACAACTCTAATTCTATTGAATACCTTCAATAATTTTCATCTTGTACCAAGAAAAGGAGGAGTACTAAATAGAAATATAAAAGAACTCCGGTGGCATAACAAAATCTAATATGCACTACGAAATTGTGATGATAAAAACAGGACAACTGACATATGTTTATTTAGAATAGCTTTCACCTCCTTTTCATTGCCATAAATTTGAGCACAATCTATATGCCGATATCCAACCTGCATAGACATTTTCACATTGATCCAATGTAAGGCATCTTTGTTCCAAAACCATATTTATTAGCTCTTAAATAAATTCTTAAAGTAATAATCATAATACAAAGAAAAGACCAAGCAGGTTTCAAAACAGGTTTGGGTTTTGTAAATAATAATAATAAAAAAGACAAGTAATAATGGAATGAATAATTAGTAGCAAGCATGTACCCAAAAAAAAAAAATATTAGTAGCAAGTAAATGTGGGTAAAAGGTGCAACCTTGACAGCATATAGGAATCAGGATGTCTAGGAAGGTTTTTGTTAAAACTGAATTTCCATTTACATGCATATTCCCTTTGTGAGAAAGTTATGACTTGTTTCTTTAATCCTGTATTAATAATATCATAATACTTGATTTTGTCCCTAAGATACAGTTATTTCCTATCCAACTTTATCCAAAATTTGTAAAATCTTGGTTCTTATGTGTATGTTATTATTACCTTGCTTTCATCCATGGGCCATGGCCTAGTCAATGCACACCTTTTTCTAAATTAATTTGTGTTAACAAATGATGAGTTTCTCTTTACTTTTAGGATAAGATTTCAGAGAGTCTACCTCAAGATCAAGAATGTGCTGCTTCTTCAGGTGTTCCTTCAATGATTTTAGCTCACCCAAATGATGCAATTGGAAAAGTCTTTGGAGTTGAGCACTCTGGTCGTGTGCGTGGCTTAGGACATGGTGTTTGTCCTACTAATATTTTTTATATGCCCACACAGCGCAATATAGGAGTATCAAGCAACAATGCATCTCAACAACGTATTGAAGACTTAGAGAAACAAGTGAAGACCTTGCAAAATAAGTTAAGTGGATATGATGAGACCAAAGCACAATTGAGTAACATCTTAAATTTCTTGCAAGATAGATTTGGTTCTGACTTACCTTTCAATAATGTTTCAAGTTCATAAGTTTTTGTAATTAAATGTAGTGATGATAATAGTCTACTTTTTGAGTAGGATTTGTAGTTAAGTGAAGTTGTAAACATGAAGTGTATGGTTTAAAAATAGTGATAAGGTTACCTAAGGTCTGCATTTTGAGTTGGATTGGTTAGTGAAGTTGTAAAGATGAAGGATATGATTTAGTTTTGACAAATATTCAAAACTTTTGTTTAATCCTCTTTATTAACTAGTGATTTGAATACTCTACTTGATTGAGATTTGATATTATGTGAATAAGTTTCCATTTGTGATATGGTTGGGAAGTAACTAATATTTTTTTTTAAAAAAAATTAAAAAATATTTAGCCACGGTTTAATCGTGGCAAACCACAGTTATGAATATAAAACTCCCGTTTTATTAGCCACGATTGAAGTGTGACTAATCCATAACTTAGCCACGGTTTAAGCGTAGCTAAGTATTTGTAGGATATATTCTTGATTAAAATTAGTTACGGTTATAACTTAATTAACTACGGTTATAAATCGTAGGTAAAAAAATGTTACCACGGTCATTACAACCGTGGCTAATTTATTTGCCACGCCTTATTTAGCCACGGTTTATAAAACCGTGGATAAATTGTATTTGTTACGGTTTTTATCATTTTTGCCACGGTTAAAATCGTGGCTAAATACTGTTTTTTTTTGTAGTGATATAGTGTAATATTAGAGAAATTCTTTCTCAAATTTTAAGTATATAGATAAGTGTATCAAATTAATTAAAATTTAATATTTTTATAAATTTTTATATTATATAATTAATTTTTTAAAAATTTATAAAAATATTAAATTTTAATTATTTGATAGATTTAATTTAGATGATCAAGATTTAAATAAGAATTATAATATTACCTACACATGTACCCTAACCTGGGCGGTGTGTGATGTGACTTGTGAGTAATGGGTCAAATACCATATTGTTCTTCTTTCTTTGCGATTGTACAAGTTAACTACATGTGTCGGTTCGCAAGCTGAGCAAGAGGCCGGTCTTGTGCCACCACTCTGTACGGCGATTTCCAGCCTCCTTCCTACTGCCCCTTCCCATTGGTTATTTCCCAGTCCGTCTTTCCGCGTTAACCTTTCTCACTTCAATATTTCAACAACTGTTCTACTGGATTAACCTCAGGTTGCATTCATGGATTGATTTGTTCGGTTGTATCGTCATGGATCAGATCAAAAGGCTGTCCACATCACACTTGACTATTTCAAAATTGTTACTACAACTTATATTCATAATTTTAAATTTTCTTTATTGAATTATTTAAATTACGTGGCATCCTTTACTTTTTATAAAATTTGTTCTACCTCTTCTCTATTATTATTATTATTTATATAAAGTGCAGTTTGACTCGTGAAACTGAGTTTTGGAATTAGAATTGAAATTGGATTTTTAAATTTTAATTATCTTATTTTGTGTTCTATTAGAATTTTAATCTCAGTTCTATGTGTAATTCCATGAAATTAGAATTATATGTTTTATATTATTTTTAATTCTTAACTTAGATAAGTTTAAATACAAAAGTTAAAAATAATATATTATAATTATTATTCATAATTTTTGTCGCATGTTTTGACAACTATTGTTGTCGATACCGGTCAAGTTATCAGTGACATCCTTTGACCACTGTCGTCGACGGTGTTCTTAGACTACAATCGTTTATGGTGACGCCCTCCAACCATCATTGTTAGGGTGTCCTCCAACCAGGGTAACTGGTGTTGTTCTCTAACCACCCTCCAACCAAAGTAACTAGCGTTGTTCTCTAACCAATGTCACTAGCAACATTCTCTAATTCAATTTGAAATTGTAAATTTATACTCTTTCTTTATTTGCTCTAAACATAAAAGGTAAAATTATTTGTCAATTCTAATTCTATTAGAATTAAAATTAAAATTAGAATTTTAAACTATAATTTCAATTCTATTATCCAAAATTGACCCTAATGTTTGTTTTATATTATTATCAATTTTTAACATAGATAATTTCAAGTACAAAAGCTGAAAACAATATGTTATAATTATTATTCACAATCTTTATCGCATACTTTGGCAACTATTGTTGTCAATACTGACCAAGTCGCCAATGACATCCTTTAACCACCATTGTTGATGGTGCTCTTAGATCACAATCGTTGATGGTGCCACCCTCCGACCATCATTGCCAAGGTGCTCTCCAACCAAAGTAATTGGCGTGGTTCTCTAACCAACGTCACCAGAAACAACTTCTAATTCAATTTAAACTATATATGGTTAAATTACTTTGTATGCTCCTAAATTTTTTGAGATAATTTAAATAGATCATTAAACTTTTTAAATTTGTAATTAGGTTCTTGAACTTATAAAATATTTATAATTGGGTTCTTGGACTCAGACACTCGTTAAAGCTCCATTAATTTAAATAGAATATTTCTTGATTTTATATGATTAAATTACTCTATAGATCTTTAAAAATTTTGAAATAAATTAAATAAGTTCCTAAACTTTTAAAGTTTGTAATCAGGTCCCTAAACTTATAAAATATTTGTAATTAAAACCCTTGACTTATACACCCCATTAATGGAGTTTTAATGGATGTCGAGGTTTGATCAAATTATAAATATTTTATAAATTTAACTGTTGCATTGGAAATTACAAAGTAATTTAACCTATATATAATAATTGGGGAGAGAGAAAGAAAAAATAATTTAAATTAGCTGTTGCATTGGAAAAGAAGAAACATGTTCATATTCCAACTTTCCCCAAATAAAGAAGCATATTTTTTATTAAAAAAAAAGAAGCTTTTTTTTAAAGGAAAAAATTTGTAGTGCATTGCATGTTTCGTTGTCGTGCTGCAGTGCTGTGAACAGGATGATTGAGGAGAGATTTTAGTGGACCTACGCGTAGTCGGAACCAGCGGGAACCTTAGATATTTTAACAAAACACGTGGTGCGAGATAAATTCTTCTATAGAGTTGGTCTACTTTAATTAGACGGTGAATCATAATATGAATTGATATAGTTATTTAAGATTAATTATTAATTAATTATAATAATTATTTATTAATTAATATTATGATTAATTTAATACATCTAACATAAAATGTATTAAGTTTATAAAAAATCTCTCCGCGGTGAGAAAGGGTTAAGATGGGTCATTTAGCATAATGGAACCCAATCCAATATACCCATTGTCATTCTATTGGATTTGAGTGGGAAAAGTCTTCACTGTTTTATTTTTTTCACTAAACACTTGAATGATGAACAAAGGGCTGGCAAAAGCTGGCAATCATTTGATGATCTTACTGATATAAGCTTATTTGTTCTTTTGCAATTCGTTATATGTTTGTCCTGTAACGATTGCCTAGTAGTAAAATATATAGAATTTTTGGTTTTGCTAGTCCATCGTCGATGATATTAGATTAAATCATTATGCGAAAATAAAGCATTACTGTTTTTCTTTTATTGGTACAATAATGTTTTTAAATATATATATTGAGCAGTTGTCATCGAAACTTGGTCATATAGAATCCCAATTGAAATTATATCTAGCCTATTTACTTACCCTAATTTAAATGGCAATAGAAAATAGATTTGTTGTGTTACCCTAGCAAGTAGCAACTGCTCATGCTCTATGATAATATTTGTAAGTATTTGTTATAAGAACGAACTATTTATGTCATTTTCATTTAAGTTAACTTCTCTCAAAAATAATATCTTGTGACAGCATGACTAATTTTTTTTTTAATAATGCATAAACATTTGAATTGTGTTCAACGAATTCGAATTCATGATGAAGTTTGTAAGTGAATATATATTTGTAGATTAAATTAATATGTGTAACTTTAATTTTTAAATTATTTAAATAACTAATTACATGTTAACACTTGTTAAGTATAATATGAACCTAATAAATATATAATAACAAGAATCAAATTTCGTCTAGATGGCTCAGAGAAATTTTCATACTCAGAAATTCATATTCGAAAGTAAACACAGGGTCCATGAAATTGAAATGTTGTACAATGGTAGTTGATAGGAGTGGAAATGATCAAGTCAGATCAAATTTTATTTAATTTGATTTATATTTTAAATATAAATTCTGAATTTGATTTATTTATTTGATATAAATTATTTTTTAAAATTTAATTTGACTTTTTTAAAATTTAACATGACATAAAAATTTATTTATAATAAAATTTTTAAATAAATCAACAAATATATTCTTAAATAAGCGAACAAAATAGATTAATAAACTTAAACTTTTTATATAGTCTAACAAATTTAAATTTTAAAAAAATATTATATTATTTATTAAATTAATTAAATTATATAAATATTAAAATTTTATAATATATATAAAATAATAATATATAATTAAATAAGTTAACTTATTAAATTTAATTTTTTTTTCAAAAATCTTAAACTTAACTTATTTAACTAAATAAATTTTTTAAAAAAATTTACTTAATTTTTTTTATTAAACAAGTCAAATTAAATTAAACCTTAAATAAATCAACTATTGGTGCCGACAAATCGCTTGGCTTATTTCTATCCTTTACAGTAGAAAGAAGGTTTGATCCAATATTAGAACACCTACGACGTGGGAAAAAAAATGCAAATTGAGATATTAGCAACACGACGAGCACGCCAAATTAGAATGTCAAAATTTCCCATTTGTGGTCACCAAGTCACTACATTACTCATAATGAAGTGGATGACCAACATCCACCAATGCCAATGCCCAGTTGCCAACCGTATGTCCTGTTAGCAATCATATATTCGACTTCATCTAGATTTTTCTTTCCCCATGAGCACAATATTCATATAAAAATGTTTTCCTCATATATGAGAATTAATACTTATTGCAACTCCTTTTTATTTTATTTATGATAAAAAGGTATTTATTAAAATCATTAATTGACTCAACCTGTGATGAAATTCTACCTTTATTAAATAGTAGAATATATATATATATAACATATCTAATGAAAGAAATACTTATCGTAAGAGATTTAAATAAATAAATTTTAATTATTAGATTTTATATAAATAATTAAAATTAAAATATAAATATATATAATATTTTTAAATAATTACATAACTTTTAAATAATTTTTAATTTTAATCATTTATGTATATTTATATAGGCACTTAACAAAACTTCCTTAGTAAGAAATTAAAGAATATGTATTTTCTAATCTATTTAAATACATGTGGACTTAACAATTTTAATTCTAATTTTCTTATTATTTGTTCTAGATCTGGTATAGGCCTATCAAACTGGAGAAAACCTGACCCGCCAAGAAGGTCTTCAAGCATGCCAAGCATAGAGTATCACTTCACTAAGCCTGTCTCTCCCAACAAAAAAAAGGGGACACCACTCACTCAAATGGAGGAGACAAACCAAATGGAATGGCATTTCTTGCACTAAAAGGGGATAACACACAATACATATTGATACTCTCAGGTCCTCTACACATTTTACATGCTCATATATCTTTATATAAAGGCTAAGAGAAGAAGACAAAGGTACGCGTTAATTTCTATTACACAATATCCTATTCGAGTAACTACTGACTTGAGTATTAAAGTATTCTTTACAAGTACCTACTCCCTCGCTTCACCAATCATCACTGCTACATTATGAAAGAATTAACCACAACTTACGTTTTTAAGTAATTCTTGTGACTCAATTCTAAACATTATCTAATCGGTACCTAAGGGAAATCCTTTCCACCGTAAAATATATTTTTCTAAGTAAATTTGGCCAATATGATTACAAGAGTTGACTGATTTGATTGAATTTTGCTTATAACAATTATATGAATTTGACTCGAGTCTAAAAATTTATGTAATAGGAAATCTATAATTTTAATGTAAATTTTCGCTGGTATTTTTGATTTATTTAACTTTAAAATGAGAGGACATTCCTCATATTAAACTTTTTCTACTAAAATAAAACCACTTTGATTTTTTAACATAACTTTTTTATATTATTTTTTATACTATTTTTTATATCATTAATCATATTTTTTTATTTTTTTTCATTTAATTATAATTTTTAAAAATTATATAAAACATTGTATATATTAAAAAATAATATAAAAATATCATTTTTCAAAAAACAATTAGGCGGGGTCAAGATCTTTAACTATTAACAATTATAAAGCGAAAAGTACCGTTGAACAAACGGCACTTTTATAATGCTGTCTTTTTTGTTTTCGTATATGGACTTCTTGGTTCACTTTTTGATTGCGAATGGATCCTTTCAAAACAATAAAATGTCTAACAAGAGGGACAAGCATTCTTCCCAACACTCATTTAATTAAGAGCACAGTGACATGTTCAAGGAGATCCTCATGCTACGTTGAGATTGATGTGTGTGAAACAACATCATATTTTGTTTTTATTTTACATGCATTTTTGAGTATTTTAGGCATTTTAGTTTTTATTTTTAGTTTGTTTTTCCCTTAGTTCGGATAACTGCGGTATTTTTGGTATTCTTATGCAGGATTAATGTTGAATTGGCCTTAGATTGAATGGAATGCTCGCATGTTTGAAGTTGGAGCTTAATGGATAGTAATAAAGGTGCAAAAAGGTCATTCCAGATGGATCCACGGCCTGCTCGTGGATCAAACCATGGCCATGGATCGAGGGGCAACTTAAAGAAGGAAAAGAGATTTTCAGAGAGTTCCATGGCCGTGGAACTCAAATGACCAGAGATGGGCCTGTGACAGAAAGATCCACGGCCTAGCCGTGGAATGATCCACAGCCGTGGATCGCAGTGCGCAACAGCTTTTATGTTTTTCTTTTTATTTCTTTTGGGGGCCTTTTAGCCAATGAAAACCCTAGGCTATATATAGATGTTCTGAATACAATAAGAGGGTTCTAATTTTGGTTTTGAAGGAGGCACATTGGAGGTTTGGGTTCTTGATATTTCTTCCCTCTTCTCTCTTTGATTACAGGTTTGGATGTTTAAGAACATGATTTCTGATTTCTTCTTTTCTATGTCTGAGTAGTTCTTTTATTTCTAGGATTGAGCAATGCCCTTTGATACATTGATAATGATTAATTGACGTTGTTTCTCCTTTTATTGATCTTGAATGTTCTTTGATTCAATTCTTATTGCTCTTATTCATGTGAATTTGTTGGCCACTTATTTGCATCTCATAGGCATTTAGGGACGTACTGAGAGGTGAACCTAGGTGTTGGAACCATAAGAATTGAACTTAAGGTCTAAATCACGAGAGTAGTTTTAGACTTTCGAGGATTCAATGAATTACCACAAAGCGTAATGAGTTCAATTTAAATTCAATTACCACGAGAGTAGGAATTGGTTTAATTGGGCACGGATCTTGTATCTTAAGAAAGAACATTAACTAATTTAGGGTAATTCACCTTCAATTGAATTTCAGATTTAATAAAAGGGTTGTCAATTAGGATTTATCTTGTATCATTGTGGTATCCCAATCTTGGAAGCTTTCTTGAATCTGAAAACCCCTTTCTTGATAACTTGCTATTTTTGTTCTAAATTCTGCACTTTGATTTTTAATTATTTAATTGCTTTGTTACTACGTTCTTCTTAATCAACAATCATATTCTCTTTTGTTTAATTTAATTGAATTAATTAATTAATTAGTATTCATAGACACAGTCCTTGTGGATTTGATCTTTTTATTACTTGACGATGAAACCATACACTTGTGGATTTCATGCATCAAGTTTTTGACGCCGTTGTCGGGGACTGTGTTTTTCTTGAATATCAGTTTAATTTTTAATTTAATTATTTTAAACCTTTTTATTTTTACCATATTATTACGTTCTTGTTTTCTCTTTGACTCTCTGCAGGTAATTTCTCTTGTTTATGCAAAGTACTAGACGTTTCGAGACTCTTATTGAAGCTGATCCTGAAATTGAAAGAACTTTTTGTAGAAGGAGAAGACAACAAAGGCAAAGAGTAAGAGAAATATCTGAACCACCACTTGTCATGGTAGCAGCTGAGGATAATAAACCGTTAAAAGAGTATGCAGCCCCAATACTCGGGGTTTGCGATCTGGAATTACTCGGCCAGACATTGAAGCTAGGCACTTCACCATACCTCCTGCCTTACTTTTTATGATAAGGCAGAACTAGTTTGGAGGATTGCCGTCAGAGGATTCAAATGATCATGTGGACATGTTTTCTTGGAGTTCTGTGAGACCCTCAAGATCGAAGGCGCCTCTGTTGATGCTATTCGTCTCCGCCTGTTTCCTCTATCATTAAGAGATAGAGCTAGAGCTTGGCTGAAGTCTGTTCTTGCTGAGACGATCACTACTTGGGACCAATTGGAGCAAGCATTTTTGGATAAATTCTTTCCACCTTCCAAGACTGCTCACATAAGGACCCAAATCACAAGATTTGTTCAGAAAGATGACGAGTCATTGTTAGAAGCTTGGGATAGATATAAGGCTTTGCTGGAAGCCTGCCTACACCATGGGTTAGAGAAATGGTTGATTGTCCACACCTTCTACAATGGTTTGGAATATTCTTCGAAGGTGTCTCTTGACTCCGTAGCTGGTGGAGCTTTGATGAATAGAAGGCTCACAAAAGCTTATGGGATAATTGAGAGTGTAGCTTCAAATCATCACTAATGGGCTAATGAAAGAGGCCATAACCCGAGAAAGCTCTCGGGAGGTAAGTTTGAGGTAGATGGTGTTGATTTAATTATGTCAAAGTTTGATTCTTTGAATAAACTTTTTGACATGCTTGAGAAGGCTCATGTTAATGCCATAGGTGCCTCTAATAATTTTTGTGAGATTTGTGGAGCACAGGGACATATAGGTGCTGAATGCCAAGTTGGAATAGGTTCCTCACATGGTGCACCGGTGGAGCAAGTGGAATCATGCCACAATTTCCATGACTTCAACCAAAAGGGGAGGAATGATCCGTATTCCCAAACTTACAACCTCGGTTGGAGGTCACATCCTAACTTCTCCCATCGGAATAGTCAATACCAAGCTGGGCAAGGTAGTGCTCAACCCTCTTCTGGATTTCAACAGGTACAAAAATCTAGACTTGAGTCTCTTCTTGAGAATTTTGTTGAGAGCCAGTCTAAGCAAAATGAGGAGTTTAGACACCATGGGCAAGTTGTGACTGAGGCCATTAAAGAGTTGTCAGCTAAGGTTGATAATTTGGCCATTCATAATAAGATGTTGGAAACCCAGATTGCCCAACAAGCAAGCACTTCACATAGGCAACAAGGTAAGTTTCCTGGTCAACCAGAAATAAACCCAAGGAATGAACATTGTAAGGCTGTGAGTTTGAGGAGTGGAAAGAAGTTAGAGGATCTTAAGGGTAATGGGGAGAGTGACAAAGATGAGGGGAATGAGGAAAAAGAGACTAAGGCACAACCCTTAGAAGAGGAGGAAATTAATGAGAAAGTGTCTAAGTATGTACCCCCTGAGCCATACCAACCCCCGGTTCCCTTCCCTCAAAGATTGGCTAAGGCGAAGTTAGATAGGCAGTTTGGGAAGTTCCTAGAGGTCCTAAAGAAATTGTACATTAATGTATCCTTCACTGAGGCGTTAAAACAAATGCCTACCTATGCTAAGTTTCTTAAGGACATTTTGTCTAATAAGAGGAAGCTCGAGGAATATGAGACAATAGCTTTAACTGAGGAGTGTAGTGCCTTAATTCAGAATAAATTACCTCCTAAGCTTAAAGATCCAGGTAGCTTCTCTATTCCTTATTTGATTGGCAACACAAATTTTGATAAAGTTCTGTGTGATTTGGGGGCTAGTGTCAGTCTTATGCCCCTTTTTGTGTGTAAGAAGTTGGAGGTGGGTGAATTAAAACCCATAACTATCTCCCTTCAATTGGCAGATCGGTCTGTCAAGTACCCCATAGGCATCTTGGAGGATGTTCCTATTAAGGTTGGTAAGTTTTATATGCCGGTGGATTTTGTTGTGCTTGACATGGAAGCTGATGCTACAATGTTGATCATACTTGGGCGTCCATTCCTTGCCACTGGAAGGGCGATCCTTGATGTCCACGAAGGGAAATTAACTTTGCGATTGAATGATGAAGAAGTAGTTTTTGATGTTTTTAATTCTGAAAAAAATTCTAATTCCTTAAATTCATGTAATCGCATAGATGCTACTAATGTTGTGGATAGTGTTGTGCTTTTAGGTATGCAGGAATCAGTGGTTGATGCTATACTAGAACAGACTTTGTCCAATGGTACCACAAAATTTGAGGAGTCCAAGCCCTGCAAGAAAGGACCTAAGAAGCAGAATGACAAGTGTGTCGAGAAGCATGACTTTAAACGTGGGGATAAAGTTCTTGTTAATAACTCGCTTCTATGTTTCTGTCCTAATAAGGTATGGTCGAAATGGTCAGGACCATATGAGATTTTTCGAGTTTTATCCTACGGTATGCTTGAGGTGCAGAAAGAAGGTCATAAGCCTTTTATGATAAATAGCCAGAGAGTGAAACATTTTGAATGAGTGGGGACTGAGCACTACTCCATTGACATCACCTGAGCACAAAAACCAGACCAAAGTCAAGCTAATGACTTTAAACAAGCGCTTCTTGGGAGGCAACCCAAGTTTCTTTATTTTTTTTCTTTCCTTTAAATTTTTTTTCTTTTGATTTTGTGTGTTAGATTGTTGGTTTGATGTTTGTCTCATGGATTTTGTCTAGGTTTGACCCCTTTTTGAAGCTAAATTTAGAAGAAGAGTGAAGTTAGAAAGTTCCACACCAAGTCCATGGAAAATTCCATGGCCATGGATTGAACACTAGAAGATTTCCCACCACCGCAGTGAGTTCTTTTCTTTTCTCCTTTATCTTGTTATAGATTTTTACATTGGGGACAATGTAAGTTCTAAGCTTGGGGGGTATTTTCATTTTCATTTTCTTATTTTCATTTTAGATCATTAGTTTCATGCATTCTCATGTCTTATTTTGCATTACATCTTCATGTTGTGTTTTCATACCATCATATCTCTTAGGTTTTTGGTTGAACTTGTGTTCCCCTCTTTTAGGGATTTTGAGATGATATTGATTTGGAACCCAATTTGTTGATTCTTGTGATTGGTTATAGGCATTGTTTTAATTGATAGTAGAGGTGATATTTTGATAGTTGATAATTAGCATAATGTTCTCTGAATTTGTGCTTTTTATTGAATCTTTAAACCTTTAAATGTGAGTTTTGAGCTTATATGGGACTTATGCATTATATGATTTTTGTTCCCATTCTTTGTGTTGAGTGATATTCCTCATTGATCTTGTGCTCTAGAACTTGATTTGAAACCATTTTAAGTCGAAATTTTTGGTTGCATGCTTGAATATGATTAAGGCATCTTAGGTATTTTCTGACCTTCTGGAATTGTTACACTTTTATCTACTAGTTGCTCATTTTGAGCTTATTGCATAATTAATTTTCTTGATGCCTATGATGATATATTGTTGGTAATCATTTAAAATATTAAATGGAGTAAAGCGGGTTTGAAAGTTGTGAAAAAAGTATTGGGAATCATATGTGAATGACCATTCTCAGTTCTTTCAAAAAAGAAAAAGAAAAAAAAGGGTGCAAATACAAGAAGATCATAAGAAGCTTGAAAGAGGAGAAGGAAATGTAAGGAAGAAAATTCTTTGAAATGTGGAGTTATGTTTTAGATTGAAAAATTGTCTTTGCTCCATTTATGTTCTATTGGATTTCTTGTGTTTATCGAAAATCTTGATGAGCCCTTTTGTGCAAACCTTCCTTTCTTTTCCTTACCTAACATAATTCTCATGGCCCCATTACAACCCTTGAAAGACCTTTTGATTCTTGCATGCATGCTGATTATTAGTGAAAATTTGGTTTCTTATCAAGCATATGGAAGTGTATTTTCTTTGATGGATTTTGAGCGTATAGTTTTCACCCTTAAACACTTTCAGTGTGGTTAGTGGAGTGAACTTAATTCAATCACTGAGGATGCATGATTTCTGAGAACTTAGCCTCTAATTGGACTTGATTTTTGATTACCTCTCAGATTCTTTGTTTGCCTTAGCCTATTGCTTGGATAATTGTTTTCTCGGGTTCCTCATTCATTATTGTCTCTTGATCCCACTTTTTGGTTTGGCACTAATTATTGCTTGGGGACAAGCAAAATCTTAAGCTTGGGGGGATTTGATGTGTGTGAAACAACATCATGTTTTATTCTTGTTTTGCATGCATTCTTGAGTATTTTAGGCATTTTAGTTTCCCTTTTTGGTTTGTTTTTTCCTTAGTTTGGATAACTGCGGTGTTTTTGGTATTCTTGTGCAGGATTAATGTTGAATTGGCCTTGGATTGAATGGAATGCTCGCATGTTTGAAGTTGGAGCTTAATGGATAGCAATAAAAGTGCAAAATGGCCATTCTAGAGGGATCCACGACCTGCCCGTGGATCAAACCATGACCATGGATCGAGGGGCAACTTAAAGAAGGAAAAGAGACTTCCAGAGAGTTCCACAGCCTAGCCGTGGAACCATCCACGACCGTGGAACTCAAATGATCAGAGATGGGCTGTGATTAAAGATCCACTGCCTGGCAGTGAATGATCCACTACTGTGGATCGTAGTCTTGCAAAATGCCTTTTATATTTTTCTTTTTATTTCTTTTGGGAGCCTTTTATATAGATGTTCTGAATACAATGAGAGGGTTCTAATTTTGGTTTTGAAGGAGGCACATTGGAGGCTTGGGTTCTTGATCTTTCTTCCCTCTTCTCTCTTGGATTACGGATTTGGATGTTTAAGAACATGATTTTTGATTTCTTCTTCTCTATGTCTGAGTAGTTCTTTTGTTTCTAGGATTGGGTAATGTCCTTTGATACATTGATAATGATTAATTGACGTTGTTTCCCCTTTTATTGATCTTGAATGTTCTTTGATTCAATTTTTATTGCTCTTATTCATGTGAATTTGTTGGCCACTTATTTGCATCTCATAAGCATTTAGGGACGTACTGAGAGGTAAACCAAGGTGTTGGAACCATAAGAATTGAACTTAAGGTCTAAATCATGAGAGTAGTTTTAGCCTTTCGAGGATTCAATGAATTACCACAAAGCGTAATGGGTTCAATTTAAATTCAATTACCACGAGAGCAAGAATTGGTTTAATTGGGCACGGATCTTGTATCTTAAGAAAGAACATTAACTAATTTAGGGTAATTCACCTTCAATTGAATTTTAGATTTAATAAAAGAGTTGTCAATTAGGATTTATCTTATATCATTGTGGTATCCCAATCTTGGAAGCTTTTTTGAATTTGAAAATCCTTTTCTTGATAACTTACTATTTTTGTTCTAAATTCTGCACTTTAATTTTTAATTATTTAATTACTTTGTTACTACGTTCTTCTTAATCAATAATTATATTCCCTTTTGTTTAATTTAATTTAATTAATTAATTAATTAGTATTCATAGACACAGTCCCTATGGATTCGATCTTTTTATTACTTGACGACGAAATCGTACACTTGCGGATTTCACGCATCAGAGACCAAGAAAAAGAAGACTAGTCAAGTAAAAGTGACACTGATGATGCGTATTGGATTAATCTGATATGTGGATTAATCATCATCAAGCTCTAAATTTTATAGTTCCTAGTAAAAATGCTAATTGCAGATTCTAACCTAACTTAACAGTTAAGTTAGTTTCGTTCTCACAAAAGAGAGGAGAGACAGACAACAGAAGAAGTAAAGCAGAAAAAAAGCTAAGACAGCAAGCAGTGAGATGAATGCTTCACCTTCCCATAAACGTGTAATGACTTTGGCCGATGTTGGAATTGATGTCGGTCACTTTAAAATATTTGTCATTGCTCTGTGACGCGTATTCGTGTTAGATACTTTTTTTTTACATGAGTCAGATACTTTCAAATTTTGTACCTTACAACATTTTATTTTATTTTTTTTTGAATTTTTCTGCTAGTATAGGCGATATATTTCATTAAAAATTTACAAGATAGTTTTTTTTTTCAGTTATAAAGGAAGCCTAAGACTTTATATAAGAAAATATAAACAAAAGTGTGAGTACATAACCTGATTAGAATTTGATATCAAGATAAGTTGTCCAAGCGGTCGGGTCAACTTATGAACTTATGAGTTTTGACTTAATCTTACATAATGTGGGTTGGGTTGAGTTTACGAATTGATTCGGGTTGGAAAACACTTTAACCCGCAAGGTATGGGTCGAGTGGTGAGTTTGAAAAGTGTCAGCCTACGCAAACTCAACTTACCTAAGTACTTTTTTTCTTTTGTAAAAGCTATTTAGCCATAGTAGTAATTTATGTTATTTTTCTCATGACTTTTCTATATAGTCAATTAAGTTTAGGGGTAGGCATTATAGTTACATTGAGAATGTGACCAAGAAAATAGTTATTAAAAACTCATAAAGCGTCTGACAGATCAATGTGATAAAAATCTAACTGATCGCTTAGATGACAAAGAGTATCATGAAAAAATTGTGGAAATAAGTTTGTCCTAATGATTTAATATGTTAAGTTTTGATGATGATAAATACAAATTAAAAATAATGATGCTTACGCTACAAATATGTACTTAATAGATTAATTATATTGGATCATGCATGATCATGTACTCCATCTTGTTATATTTCATATAAGAATTATACATATAAAGATATTGAATTATGAGTTTGGACTAACTATGTTTTAAGTGAGCAATAGTTTGAATGATAGTTCGAGTACCAAGAGTGAGCATTACAATAAGAAAGCAAAAGATCTCAATTATGCTCAACTCAAGGAGAATGCGAATGCCTATTTCATGAAGGTTTTGATAACAACAAAACCATATCAAAGACCATGTCTAAAGGAAGCTTAAATGGTATAGTTTATAAGACTAGGGTCTTTATGTGAGAAGCTTTCTAGATATCTCAAATATGTTTTTAAATCTTTCCAAATGGTTTTTCACATGCTAAAATGTCCAAGAAACATGTTTTGAAAAGCTAGTCATGGTGGTAGTTAAAAACTATGACAATTAGTCAAGTTTGAGTTTTGAAAAGCTGACATTTAGTTACTATTTTGATAATAACTTTTAAAATACTTTGAGTTTTATTCTGAAACTTATTTCATTTGAAAATAGATTTAAAGATCTTTCTAATGAAATATCATTTGCTTTAAACGGATGAGAAATGAAGAAGTTATTACTATTTAAAGTCTTTTTTCAAAATCAGAGTATGGCTTATTAGAATAAGAGATTTGTTATTCAAATAAAGACGTTGCAGAATGTGTTTTTTTTTTTAGATCTATTCAAAAAACCAAAGGGTTATTCGAATAATAAGTTCCAGAAATCACTTCCTGTTACGCTATAAGTGAGTTTATTCGAATAAGACTTTGCTTATTCGAATAAACACGAGTCAGAAACACGCAATGACTATTTTTTATGCATTTAATACTGAAATAAATGATACCCAACGACTATTTTTCTTAGAACTCTATAAATACAAGTTTTGGCACATCTTTTATGTGATTAGCTATGCTACAGTAAAGACTAATTTTGATTATAACAAATATGAAGATGATAAGAAGACCAAGTCTAATAACTTCAAGATTAGTTTTAGGACTTAGAGTCTTTTTTGTATGGAGATATTTTTGGATATCTCATCATTTTTACAAGATAAGATAAAAACGGTTTTAAACTAAAATCCCAAAACTGAAAATAAGTCTTGAAAATAAATTAAAAGGTTTTGGTGTTTTGAAAATCATCTGGGCTTTTTCTAAAAATATTTTCAAATGTTTTTTAAATAGGGTTATTCGAATAAAAGTCTCTTTATTCGAATAAACCAAACTTAAAAAAACTATTTTTTAACTGAGTTATTCGAATAACCTCAGAGTTATTTGAATAATGTTTTCAAAATCTTGCTACGCGCCTCTAATTTTCACAAGTGCTATTCGAATAGCATCTCTGCTATTCGAATAAAAGCTTTTTAGAATGACTTCTTTTTATATAAGCTATTCGAATAACTCCAAAGTTATTTGAATAGACCTGTTTCACAGAAAATGTTTTAAAGCAGTGTTATTCAAATAACCCTTATGTTATTCGAATAACCCATATCAGAACTGGTTATTTGAAAACGTGTTATTGAAATAGCACAAGAGTTATTCGAATAAACACGGGTTATAGATTTAGAAAGAAATGATCATATTCACATTAATTACAAGAGTTAATTCTTCCAACGACTATTTTCTTCAAAGTCTCTATAAATAGTGACCGTGGGTCATTTCTGAATTTTGCCCAACTATCTAAATTAATCTCTGCTTGCTTTAAAACATGATTTACAATTTTTTGCATATTTTCTGTGCTCTTTTCGCCAAAAACTTTGAGATATCCTTAAAAACCTTCCTAGTGCTTCAATTTGTGATATTTACTCTTTGTGAGAGTTTCTCTTCATCTATTTTCTGCTTCTTTAATGAGGGTGAGGTATCCCTCACGTTTTGTATATGGGTGAGGTATTCCTAAAGGTTGAGACTTTAGCACATGAGTAGAATTTCCTTGTGTGTGAAAAGTGCTCTAATTTGTAACGCTAGCAAACTCCTGTTTAAGCTTGTATTCATAGTGAAAAATCTTAGATAATTTTTTGAGGACTAGAAGTGGTTTGGTGGCCGAACCAAGATAAATATTTTGTCTGCTCTTTTCATCTTAATCTCTTTATTTATTGCAATTTATTTATTATTGATTAACTGTTTATTTTCTATTTTTAAGGCTTTTTATCATCTCTTTGTATTCATACCTTTTATTAAATAGCTTCAAAGTATTTTGTTTTAAAAACATTTGTGAAAAATTTTCTATACTCAATTCACTTCCCCTCTTAAGTATTGGAGCCACTTGGTAACAAATGATATTAGAGCTAGACTCTTGTTTAAAGAGATTAGCAGCTTCAAGAGAACATGGTTTTCTTAAATGATATTTTAGAGGGATCTTCCATAAACCGACCATCCTTTTTCAATGGGGATGGTTATGCTAAGGAAAAAAATGAAAATCTTCATCAAAGCTATTGATCTTGATGTGTGAGATGCTGTCGAAAATGACGCATTTATACCTACAAAAGAGGTCGATGATGTAAAAACCGAGATACCGAGAAGTGATTGGTCTGATGAGGATAAAAGAAAAATTCAACATAATTTAAAAGCCAAAAGGATCATTACCACTGCTTTTGGGTATAATGAATTTTTCAGAATTTCAAATTGTAAAGCTGCTAAAGAAATGTGGGACACTTTACAAGTTACCCATGAGGGTACTAGTGAAGTAAAGAGGTCGAGAATCAATTCTCTTACTCGCGAATATGAATTATTTAGAATGAACCAAGGAGAAAGCATTCAGGAAATGCAAAAGAAGTTCACCCACATTATAAATCATCTTGCATCTTTAGGAAATAATTTTACTAGCGAAGATTTGATTAACAAAGTTTTGAGATGTATGAGCAGGATTTGGCAACTCAAGGTGACAGTCATATCAGAATCAAGGGATTTGTTAACAATGACACTAGCTATCCTTTTTGGAAAACTTCATGAACACAAATTGGAGCTGAGCAAATTAAGTCAAAGCGAAGAAAATGATAAGAAGAAAAGGGAATCACACTTAAAGTCACCTCTTCCACTATCGATAATGAAGATGAAAATGATGCAGATGAAGTAGACAACTTTGAGTTAAATGAAGAGAACCTCAGTCTCCTAGTAAAGAAATTTGGAAGGTTCCTTAGAAAGAAAGGAACTCAAAGAAGACCGCTTTTTTCCCCAAAGAAGACCCATCACAAAGGGGAAGGAACATCATCAACTCCAACCTGTTACGAGTGTGAAAAATCAGGCCACATGAAGGTCTTATGGCCAAAGGAGGAGAAGAAGAAAGCGACAATGAGGTAAATTCTATGACTTATCGGCCTCTTATGATGAATTACAATATACTTTTGAAGAATTGCATGACGAATCGATAAGGCCAACAAAATTGATTTCCTTATCTAAGAAAATAATTTCTTCTTTGGAAATTCAAATTCTTGCTTTAAACAAAGAAATTGAAGAATTAAAAATTGAAAATTAAACATTAGGATTAATTCATGCTTGCACAATTTGCTCTTCGAATGCCTTAACATCTTCATCTTGTTTATCATGACAAATTCTTGAAAAAGAAATTGAAGACTTGAAGAACACTCTTTCTAAAATCACTTTTGGAACAGATAATTTAAATATTTTATTAGAAAAACAAAAAGTGACTTTTTAAAAATCTGGGATTGGGTACAATCCTAAAAATTAGTAAAAATTTTATAAAAATTCCTTTGTTCACTCAAGTACTTCAAGTAATCCTTTTATTAAATATTTCTATTGTGAGAAGAAAGGACACAGTGCGTTAACATGTAATGCAAGGAAAAACATAAATACAAAAAGTGGAACAAAAATGGTTTGGGTTCCTAAGGGTACTATACCCAAAACTAACACTCAAGGACCCAAGAAAATTTGGGTACCAAAAGTTAAAAATTAAACATGTGTTGCAGGTGTGCTTGAAGGCCAGGAGCTCAAATTGGTACCTCGATAGCGGCTGCTCCAAGCACATGACTGGAGACGACTCCAAGTTCAATTTCCTTGTTCCCAAGAATCATGGATATGTAACCTATGGAGATAACAACAAAGGGAAGATTCTTGGAATTGGCAAAGTCGGTCAGAGTCCTAATTCCTCTATTGATAATGTATAGCTTGTTGAAGGACTCAAACATAAATTGCTTAGTATTAGCCAATTATGTGATAAAGGAAATAGAGTAATCTTTGATTCAAATTGTTGCATAATTGAAGGTTAAAATGATAAACATATTAAATTTGTGGGTCATAGAGTTAACAACATTTATATGATTAGCCTCAACTATATATCCTTAAATGATGCAAAATGCCTCTTAAGTAAGGAAAATGATTCATGGTTGTGGCATAGAAGAATTGCACACATTCACATGAACCACTTAAAAAAATTAGTCTCTAAAGAGCTAATAATTAAACTACCCAAACTCAATTTTATAAAAGATAAATTATGCGATGCATGTCAAAAGAAAAAATAAGTAAATGTCTCTTTCAAAGCAAAAAATATTATTTCGACCTCTAAACCTTTACAACTTTTGCACATGGATCTTTTTAGGCTATCTAGAACTATGAGCTTTGGTGGGAATTACTATACGTTAGTGGTTGTGGACGATTTTTCTAGGTTCACATGGACTTTATTTCTTTCTCACAAAAATGATGCATTTTTAGCTTTTAATAAACTTGCCAAAATTATTCAAAATGAAAAAAGTTTTTCAATTACATCCATTAGAAGTGACCATAGTGGCGAATTTGAAAATCACGATTTTGAAACTTTTTGTGATGAACATAGCATTGAGTATAATTTTTCTGCCCCTAGAACTCCACAACAAAATGGAGTTGTAGAAAGGAAAAATCCTTCTTTAGAAGAAATGACGAGAACTATGCTCAATGAGGCTACACTTCCTAAGTATTTTTGCACGGATGCAGTAAGTACCGCTTGTTATGTAATGAATAGGGCCCTTATAAGGCCAATCTTAAAGAAAATCCCATATGAATTATACAAAGGAAGAAAGCCGAATGTCTCACATTTTTATGTTTTTGGTTGCAAATGTTTTGTTTTGAATAATGGAAAGGATAATCTAGGCAAGTTTTGTAACACCCCTCGATTTAATAACCACGGCACAATCTTTATTATACCACGGTCACTAAATTTTTGGCATGCTACAACTCAAATAACGGGTTTCCAAAATTTCATCATTGTGCAAATAAAGAAAATATGAGCCACGAATGAAATATGTTTATTACATAGCTCCCAAAATACAATCACCGAATGAAAAACATAATATATATATATATATATATATATATATATATATATATATATATATATATATATATATATATATATATATATATATATATATATAATGAGCACAAGGCACTATTAACATAAAACGTAACACTTACATACTCAAATAACAAAAGACGTGTACTAAAGTACAAAAGGTTAAGCAGTAACCTCGGGATAGGTACTACCTATGGATAGAGCCATTACCCCTAAACACAATGAAACGTTCAGTGTCCGGGTCGACACGCCAGGCTTCAAATGCCCCCGCATGTAACCAAGGAAATCTCATCTCAACGCCATCACAGGAATTAGAAAGTCAACTCAACCAAAACCAGCCAAATTAACCATGTCCCCTTCACAGCCTTTATCGAACACAAAAATAAAACAGGACAATACAACAAGAGGTGAGATATCCTACATCATTACCAACATGGCAGCGAAGGAAAAAAAATACGAATGATGAAGTCATTCCATACATACAGGTATTGCAGATATATTCAAGTTATCAATTTCATAGATATTATCAGAAAGTATATCCCACAATAATATAAATATTAACAGCAGTATAACAACATATATCCACCATAGATGTATAAATCATAATTATGCCAGCATAATATGTATATTGACTATGCATATGCACAATGCGTATGCTGACCATCTTTGTGCACAGTGTACTCATTTCCTCTTCCATGGAGCTAGACTCAAAATTCAGAGATGAACGTCCCAGAAGATCTGTCCCCCCTCAAAAGACAGTCTATGTCAGGTTACGAAAAGTAATAGTGTTTGTCGGGTCCTCGTCGTGCATTGCAATGGATCACCACTGCCAGGGGTATACAATGTGACAAACAGGTCACTAAGTGGATCACCACACACGGACGCCCCCTAAGATCCATCGTGGATCGCACTATCCTGTAAGTTCTCGTTCACTCTTTAGCCATAAAACGCCAAAACAGTCACAAACTGTATAATGCTCATCATGTTGGACTTTTTCAATGCATGCCTCAATGCACGTGGATCCAATGCATACATATCTATACATATATAGATTCACAATAATAACATAACTTGTCCAATATCACAGGCCATATCAAGCCCCATCATTTATCATTAATCCTTGGTCCCATTCACGGACCCACAACAATATATTATCTGATTTTCAATTGTGAAAACATACCTTTAAGGTTTATTATGAAATTATGCTTTAACGCCAATGTTTATCTTATTAGGCCCCTCTAGGGGAATTCTCTTGAGTTTTTCACCTAAGCTTTGTTACTCTAATTAAATAAGTCCTCCTCTTTATTCTTAATAAAACTTATTTAATTAAATGTCTTATGATTCTCACTTACACTCATTTCCCTTTAAAGGTCAAGATCTACTCATAGTTTTATGGTAAAATTTTATTTCCTTTTCACTTTCCATCTTATGAATCCCTAATTGAATGTCTAATCACTTAAGTATTCAAAGTTCCATTTTAATACAAAATTTCCTCTTAGTTACCCTAAATGGCCGTGAGCCCTAAGTTCATAGAATTTAACATTTATCTTCTTAATTCATCATTTTAATTCCTCAATCAATCCATTTCCCCAGTTAAACTTCTAAGTTCCAATTCATCCCAATTTTAATCACAAGTTTTCCTAATTTGCTTTCTCTTGGCCGAGACATTCATCCATGGTCTCTAGACCTAAGATTTCCATCAACTCATCAATTAGTTGCTTAAGTTCCATTTTAATACAAGGTTTGGTTCTTGATTCATCATTTAAGGCCACAAGGCCGTGAGCTCCCCTTCAACATAGGCAAGGATTCCTTATCTTTCACACTTGGTTTCAAGTATACAAAATATCACAATCTATCCATGCAACATAATAAAACAACATCAAGTAACAACATCATACAAACACATAATTACAAATCATCAAAAATCAAGCAATCAAGAGGAGAAATCCACACATGGATCCTCCAATTTTAACACACAAATTTGTCCCTCACCACTATGGGTGATTGATGAGGATGTATCTCCCTCTTACCAAGAAAATAACAAGAAAAGTAACCTCCTTTTTCCTCTTGAAATTCGTCCACCACCACCATAAAAAACCCTAGGACATCAAACTTTCACAATCAATAACCCAAACTATAAAAAAAGGAGTTCTTGGTCACAAAGATGACCAAGAATCACAAAAATGAGGAGAGAAAATGGAAAAGTCATAAACTTTACCTTAAAACTCCAAATCTTAGGGCTTTATGGAAAAAGATGAAAATGGTGGATTTAGGTGATGGTCACAAAAGAGAAAATGTTCTAGGTGATGAGAAATGATAGGAAATGTGGTTGGTTGAATGAAAAAGCTTGGATGGACAATAATGGTGGTTTTGGCCGTGTGGGTGGTGAGAAAATGGAGAGGAGAAAGGTTGAGTTTTTGAAGATGATCACTAAAGAGAAAGGCCTTAGGATGATTTAAGCAAGCTAATGGAGATGGTCTCCAATGGCGTTGGTGCCGTGGAGAGGAGAAGAGAAAAGGAAGAGAAGAGCTTGAGAGAAGAAGAGAGAAGAGAAATGATAGAAAGAGAAAGTGATAGTAAAGTGATGGTAACTTTTGAGATTTAAAATTAGAAATGGAAAGTAGTAAAATGAAAACTAATTTTTAGCTCCCAAAATTGTCTCATGGCCGTGGAGTGTGTGGGTGAGAGAGGAGGGAATTTGGCTTCTCCAACAAGCCAATAGGAAGTTGCTAGGAAGCTTCCTCCAAAGCTTCTTCAAGAAGCCAAAACTTACCTATTTAAAAAGTCAATAATGATGTCACTTGTGTGATGTCATCAAGGTGATGTCACTTAAAGTGAACACTCTACTAGAGCTATTATCTAGTGAACAAAAGTTACAGTTAATGGAAGTAATATTTATTGTTCGTCGGATAATTTCACGCTACAACGATTTTATTTATTAGATAAAATCTTGAAAAATATAAACCTCGTACATTGTGCCCGACCTCGGGTTTAGTGAGATTCCCCCATCGATGTTTTCATAGTTCAAAGTTTACTAGCCTCAGGGAAAACATTTCATTTTTTCGGTACCGTTCAATGCGCACGTAAAACAAAAAAATATATTAAAATATTTGACATTACTAGAAAAATCCACAAAAATTCTCAAAAATTACAAATATTAGAAAATTACTATTCATTACAAAACAAACAATTTCTGGGGTGTTACACTGACTCTGCTCAGTGTGCACGTAAAATGAAAAATATATTAAAATATTTGATATTTTCGAAAAAATTCAGAAAAATTCACAAAAATAACAAATATTAAAAAATGATTATTTATGATGAAACAAATAAATTTTTGAGGTGTTACAACTCTTCCCTTCTAAAAAAAAATTTCATCCTCGAAATTTTCATACCATAAAATCTAGCTCCCATATTATACCTCCAATTACATCATTCCAAATCGCTTTCACTAATGCAATTTCTTTTCCCTTTGAATTATTTGCATCCTTCCCTGAGCCATCTTAACTTTATCCGTTGCTTATTGTACAAGCTCGAGTCTAATCGCAATCCTTTCACTGTCTTGGTGGCAACACAAAGGTGTTTTACATCGCCGTCCATGTAACGCCTCATATTTAACTTCTTCTAATCAACCAAACATTTTTGACTCTAATGATTTCTGCAGACGTTAAATGTTGCCCCATGTAGAAAATGCCTTCAGATCTTCAACACAACACACAATGGCTAACTCCAAGTTTGTGAGAAAACTGTCTTGAAGCATACGCTACTACTCCTTCTATCCGCACTAGCTCCCATTCCAAATTCTAACGCGAAGCATCAATAGGTACCTCAAAAGGTTCGTTGAGATTAGGCCGAATCATCACTGGTGAAGTAGTTGAGTGTTTCTTCAATCCTTGAAAATTTCCCCCGTATGCATCGGTCCATACAAAACTTGACTCTCTCGTATGAGTTAGATGAGAAGTCTTGCCACATTGGAAAATTCTGCGATGAGTTTCCCGTATTAACCAACTAATCCCATATGGCTATGGGTCTTCGTTACGGTCGTCGGTCTTTCTCATTAAGAACTGCTTCAACTTTTCCTTCTTTTGAGATCTCGTGTCTCAAAAGTTAAACTGCCTCTAACCGAAATTTACACTTGGACAACTTCACGCGTAACCCCTCATTCTTCTTCAAAATTTGAAGAACAACAAGATACATTTGGTATGATTCAGTGTGGTTCCTCTAGACTCCAAGAATAGATTAGAATGTCATCAATAAAGACAACGACAAATCTGTTTTCAACAGGGGAGAAAGGTCCTATTCGTGTAGTCGATGAATACTACCAAAGCATTCGTTACACGGAACGACGTTACTAAATACTTGTAGTGCTTATAATACGTCCAAAAAAAAAAAGTCATCTTGGAATATCTCCTACTTTTGAATGAACTTGATGACAACTAGGACATAACTGATCTTGGAGGTAATAGCGGCTCCCTTTAGTTGATCTATCAAACCATCTATCCTCGATCTTAACAGGAAATGTCTCATAGGGCGAGTTCTTACCTAATTGTACTGTATTCGGTGCTATTTTATGGTTCAAATTCAGGAGCACATTTCCTCAATCGAAGCACACCAGAAACATTATAAAGGTTAGAAGAAAAAGATAGTGAAGTCACTTAGTATACTACCAGACCCTTCCGACAAAGAATTTGGCATGGTTTAATAAAATTTAGGATTGAGCTTCATGAATCCAAATCCAGAAATCTCTATCTCAAGAAACACTAAAGTTTGTTTGGAATAATTTAACAGGATATGGTTAGAAAATAACCAATCCCTTTTCAAGATCACATTAAATTTATGAAGAAGGTAAACAAATCCAATCAACAGAAAAGATTCAGCCTTTATCAGGTCATAGGATAATTTAAACGACTTGGCTACCAACAATAGGTTCTTAGTAGCAGAAGTAGAAATAACTTAGTCAAAAGATAACGAAGACACAAATGACCCCAATGGACCCCTACAGTGTGTCATAAAGAAATAGGTTACCCTCAGAATAATACAACATAATCAAAGGGTCATCTCCTGTGGTGCAATCTCCATTGTTTAGATCCTCAGTCTAAGAAACTTTCGCTCTTCCCAGGGTATAAACTTTTTCTCCGGCTTGAGGTCTCGAAGCACGTACCTCACCAACGGAAGGCTTCGTCCTATGCAAAGTACAATTTATAGCCACATGTCCTAGCTTTCTGCACTTGAAACAAATTATTCCTTAGATCGTACAGTCCCTTGTTAAGTGGTCCTTTCCGCATTTGAAGCAGATTACCCTTTTGATCTTACATTCCCTCATTGAGTGGTCCTTGCCACACTTTTTACATTTTGGTAAGGATACCGCAGTCAGATTGTATTTACTACCACTCGCACCTCCTTCATGTGTTGGTTGTTGCTGTTGCTTCCTCGGTCGTTGTGAATATGGTTTCTGCAGAAACTGGTTGGCCTTACGCTTCTTCCCCTTTTGGACCCTCGATGGCCTAAAATTATAAGGTCTCACACCCAAAGATTGATCCACATTTGACAGATTCTGAATCTTCGCTATCAGCTTTTGCTGCCGGGTGGCTTTCTGCATTAGCTCTGCTATCGCAGTCGTACCATCATCTTTACTCCCTGCATTCATACGCTTACGCCTACCCCGAGCCATTGCCTCTCTTAAAGGACAAACAAATCAAAACATAAGGAAAATCAAAAGCAATTAATTCAAACAATATTGTCTCCTTTCAAAAACCAAATGCAAAAAGTCACACAACACAACAAGACAAACTCAAAAGACTCTAACTTGAGCTCCTTCATTCTGCCTTCTATGGCGCGATTTCCTGTAAGTCCTTAACTCCCAAGCAGCTCCTCGAACCTCACTTATGCCAGATATTTTTTTTCCAAGGAAATCGGTTCTCCAAAACCTCTTGGACGCCTCAGTCTACAGACCATTGCAAGTCTTATTTAACAACCCTTTGTCAAACCCATTGGCTTAAACAATTCTAGAGGTAACACAACAAGAGTGTAAATGCAAATAAATCCTAAATAAATTCAGTCATACCAGCTGAGCTTCTTATTAAAAGAACTTCTATTTCCTTAATATGCCTAGGTGAAGTCATAATTTCCCGTTGACACAGAACATTACACATTGAGTGGGCCAATACTCAATATCATATAACTATGCAACAGTAGCTACAAACATTCAACCTATAGCAAGTCATACCTTCCTTTCCCAAACATCTCTATCAAGAGACAAGGAAGTGCACAACATACAAAGAAACTTCTAACATGTCTAAGCATAGTCAGTCCATATCCCGACTCAACAGGATGAACTACTTTGACACCACCTAATGTAATACCCCTCGATTTAATAATCACAGCACAATCGTCATTATACCATGGTCACTAAATGTTTGGCGTGCTACAACTGAAATAACGGGTTTCCAAAATTTAATCATTGTGCAAATAAAAAAAATAAGCCACGAATGAAATATGTTTATTACATAGCACCCAAAATACAATCACCGAATGAAAAACATAATATATATATATATATATAATGAACATAAGGCACTATTAACATAAAACGTAACACTTACATACCCAAATAACAAAAAATGTGTACCAAAGCACAAAAGGGTAAGTAGTAACCCCAGGATAGGTACTACCTATGGACAGAGCCACTACCCCTAAACACAATGAAACGTTCAATGTCCCGATTGACACGTCAGGCCTCAAATACCCCCATGAAGCTGCACCCGTACGTAACCAAGGAAATCTCGTTTCAACACCATCACAGGAATTAGAAAGTCAACTCATCCAAATCTAGCCAAATCAACCATGTCCCCTTCACAGCCTTTATCGAACACAAAAATAAAACGGGATAATACAACTTGAGGTGAGATATCCTACATCATTACCAACATGACAGTGAAGGAAAAATAATACGAATGACGAAGTCATTCCATACATACAGGTATTGCAGATATATTCAAGTTATCAATTTCATAGATATCATCAGAAAGCATATCCCACAATAATATAAATATTAACAGCACTATAATAACAGATATCCACCATAGATGTGTATAAATCATAATTATGGCAGTACAATATGTATATTAACTATGCATATGCACAATGCATATGCTGACCATCTTTGTGCACAGTGTACTCATTTCCTACTCCATGGAGCTAGAATCAAAATTCAGAGATGAACATCCCAGAAGATCTGTCCCTCCTCAAAAGACAGTCTACACCATGCCACGAAAAGCAATAGTGTTTGTCGGGTCCTCATTGTGCGTTGCAACGGATCACCACGGCCAGGGGTATACAATGTGACAAATAGGTCACTAAGTGGATCACCACACACGAATGCCCCCTGAGATCCATCGTGGATCGCACTATCCTGTAAGTTCTCATTCACTCTTTAGGCATAAAATGCCACAACGGTCACAAACTGTATAATGCTCATCATGTTGGACTTTCTCAATGCATGCCTCAATGCACGTGGATCCAATGTATATGTATCTATACATATATAGATTCACAATAATAACATACCTTGTCCAATATCATAGGCCATATCAAGCCCCATCATTTATCATTAATCCTTAGTCTCATTCACGGACCCACAACAATATATTATCCGATTTTCAATTGTGAAAACATACCTTTAAGGTTTATTATGAAATTATGCTTTAACGTCAATGTTTCTCTTATTAGGCCCCTCTAAGGGAATTCTCTTGAGTTTTTCACCTAAGCTTTGTTACTCTAATTAAATAAGTCATCCTCTTTATTCTTAATAAAACTTATTTAATTAAATGTCTTATGATTCTCACTTATACTCATTTCCCTTTAAAGGTCAAGATCTACTCATAGTTTTATGGTAAAGTTTTATTTCCTTTTCTCTTTCCATCTTATGAATCCCTAATTGAATGTCTAATCACTTAAGTATTTGAAGTTCCATTTTAATACAAAATTTCCTCTTAATTACCCTAAATGGCCGTGAGCCCTAAGTTCATGGAATTCAACATTCATCTTCTTAATCCATCATTTTAATTCCTCAATCAATCCGTTTCCTCACTTAAACTTCTAAGTTCCAATTCATCCCAATTTTAATCACAAGTTTTCCTAATTTGCCTCCTCTTGGCTGAGACACTCATCCATGGTCTCTAGACCCAAGATTTTCATCAATTCATCAATTAGCTGCTTAAGTTCCATTTTAATACAAGGTTTGGTTCTTGATTCATCATTTAAGGCCACAAGGTCGTGAGCTCCCCTTTAACATAGGCAAGGATTCCTTATCTTTCACACTTGGTTTCAAGTACACAAAATATCACAATTTATCCATGCAACATAATAAAACAACATCAAGTAACAACATCATACAAGCACATAATTACAAATCATCAAAAATCAAGCAATCAAGAGGAGAAATCCATACATGGATCCTCCAATTTCAACACACAAATTTATCCCTCACTACCATGGGTGGTTGATGAGGATGTATCTCCCTCTTACCAAGAAAATAACAAGAAAAGCAAGCTCATTTTTCCTCTTGAAATTCGTCTTCCACCACCATAAAAAACCCTAGGACATCAAACTTTCACAATCATAAATCCAAACTATAAAAGAGGAGATCTTGGTCACAAAGATGACCAAGAATCACAAAAATGAGGAGAGAAAATGGAAAAGTCATAAACTTTACCTTAAAACTCCAAATCTTAGGGCTTTTATGGAAGAAGATGAAAATGGTGGATTTAGGTGATGGTCACAAAAGAGAAAATGTTCTAGGTGATGAGAAATGGTAGGAAATGTGGTTGGTTGAATGAAAAAGCTTGGATGGCCAACAATGGTGGTTTTGGTCATGTGGGTGGTGAGAAAATGAAAAGGAGAAATGTTGAGTTTTTGAAGATGATCACCAAAGAGAAAAGCCTTAGGATGATGAAAGGAAGCAAGAAATGAAAGTAGTTTTAGCAAGCTAATGGAGATGGTCTCCAATGGCGTTGGTGTCGTGGAGAGGAGAAGAGAAAAGGAAGAGAAAAGCTTGAGAGAAGAAGAGAGAAGAGAAATGGTAGAGAGAGATAGTGATAGTAAAATGATGGTAACTTTTGAGATTTGAAATTAGAAATGGAAAGTATTAAAATGAAAACTAATTTTTGGCTCCCAAAATTGCCTTATGGCCGTGGAGTATGTGGGTGAGAGAGGAGGGAATTTGGCTTCTCCAACATGCCAAAAGGAAGTTGCTAGGAAACTTCCTCCAAAGCTTCTTTAAGAAGCCAAAACTTACATTTTTGAAAAGTCAATGATGATGTCACTTGTGTGATGTTATCAAGGTGATGTCACTTAAAGTGAACACTCTACTAGAGCTATTATCTAGTGAACAAAAGTTATAGTTAATGGAAACAATATTTATTGTTCATCAGATAATTTCACAGTATAGCGATTTTATTTATCAGATAAAATCTCAAAAAACGTAAACTTCGTAAACTGTGCTCAACCTCCGATTTAGTAAGATTCTCCCCTCGATGTTTTCACAGTTCAAAGTTTACCAGTCTCAGGAAAAACATTTCATTTTCCTGGCTCCACTCAGCATGCACACAAAATGAAAAATATATTAAAATATTCGACGTTTCTAGAAAAATCCACAAAAATTCTCAAAAATTACAAATATTAAAAAATAACTATTCATCATGAAACAAATAATTTTCAGGGTGTTACACTGACTTTGCTCAGTGTGCACACAAAATAAGAAATATATTAAAATATTTGACGTTTTTGAAAAAATCCAGAAAAATTCTCAAAAATCACAAATATTATAAAATGATTATTTATGTTGAAACAAATAAATTTTTGGGGGTGTTACAAGTTTGATTCTAAGTCTGATGAGGACATATTTCTTGGTTATTCAAATAACAGCAAAGCCTTTAGAATTTATAATAAAAGAACTATGATTGTGGAAGAATCCAGTCATGTTGCATTTGACGAAACTAACCCAAATGGACTGAGAAAGGATTTTGTTGTTGATGATGTTGCAGAGACTTTGGCAAAAACTCACTTGGATAACAAGGAGAAAGAAAAGAGGAAGCAAGAAGAAAGTCAAAAGGGCCCCTAAATCAAGAGAATTCACAAGCTACGGACCTTCCCAAAGAATGGCGAACCTCAAGGTACCATCCACTTGACCAAGTAATAGGTGATGTATCCAAAGGTGTAAGTACTCGAAACTCAATTAGAAATGCATGCAATCATATGACTTTTGTTTCTCAAATTGAACCTAAAGACTTAAATGAAGTCTTTATTGATGAACATTGGATCTTGGCAATGCAAGAAGAGTTAAACCAATTTGGAAAAAACTAAGTATGGGAATTGGTTCCAAGGCCCAATGATCATCCAATTATAGGCACCAAATGGGTCTTTAGGAACAAGCTTGATGAAACTGGCCTAATAACAAGAAATAAAGCTAGGCTTGTAGCTAAAGGGTATAATCAAGAGGAAAGAATAGATTATGAAGAAACCTATGCACCTGTAGCTAGACTAGAAGCTATTAGAATGTTATTTGTTTATGCTTGCATCATGGATTTTAAGTTATATCAAATGGATATTAAAAACACGTTTTTAAATGGTTTTATTCAAGATGAGGTATACATTGAACAACCTCCAGGTTTTGAAAATCATGAACTACTCAACTATGTTTCAAACTAAAAAAGACCTTATATTGCTTAAAACAAGCTCCTAGAGCTTGGTATGAAAAGTTGAGTATGTTTCTTTTAGAACATGGTTTTACAAGAGGCAAAGTTGATACAACCTTTTTTTATTAAGAATAAAAAGTATGATATTCTCCTTGTATAAGTTTATGTAGATGATATTATCTTTGGTGCTACAGCAAGGATTTATCTAATATCGTGCAAAGTGAATTTGAGATGTCCATGATGGGAGAGCTCAATTTCTTCCTTGAGCTTCAAATTAAGCAAACAAAGAGTGGAACCTTCATTAGTCAATCCAAGTATTGCAAAGAACTCCTCAAAAGATTTGGGATGGATAACTTAAAGCATATGAATACTCCAATGAGCACCTTATGCTACTTAGACAAGGATGAAGCAGGTAATCCCATTGAAATCACTAAATACAGAGGTATGATTTGATCCCTTCTCTATCTCACTGCTAGTAGACTGGATATCATGTTTAGCGTCTGCATGTGTGCTAGATACCAAGCCAATCCTAAAGAATCACACTTAAGTGCAGTTAAACGAATTATGAAATATCTTAGTGGCACTTCACAAGTGGGCTTGTGGTACCCCAAAGGTGCCACTTATAGTCTTGTTGGTTATTCCGACTCCGATTTCGCTGGTTGCAAATTGGATAGGAAAAGCACTAGTGGGACATACGACTTGCTTAGAAGTTCTTTAGTTTCTTAGCATAGCAAGAAATAAAATAGTGTGACATTATCTATCGCTAAGGCTGAATATGTTGCAGGCGGAAGTTGTTATGCCTAAATCCTATGGATGAAGCAACAACTTCTAGACTTTGGACTTCAGCTAGATCACATCCCTATAAGATGTGACAATACTAGTGCAATCAATTTGACTAAGAATCCCATTATGCATTCTAGGTCTAAACATATTGAGATGAAACATCATTTCATAAGGGATCATGTTCAAAAAGGTGATTGTGTTTTAAAATTTGTTGAGACAACTAAACAACTTGTTGATATTTTCACAAAACCTTTACCTAAAGACACATTCTTTCACTTAAGAAGAGAACTTGGAATTCTTGATCAATCTTGTATATAGTGCTTATATTTATTAATTTATTATTGAGTTATTAATCTTGAATTATTACTGATCTGTTGATAATTTCAATAATTTGAATGGCTTTTGTTTGATCTAATTAGACTTTATATGTGCTTAATTATTGACATTTAGCTAAGTTTCTGTTATAAAGTTTAATTGGATGTTTATTGTGAAACTATACTTAAATGTGGTTATAAACACTCATAAATGAATTATGCTTTTTAGGAGATCTTGGAGTGTTTGAGTCCATTAGCATCAAACCAAGCTTGATGACCATTTAAGAGAGAGATGAATACTGAAGAAGATCAGTTTTACCCTTAGAAGCAAAGGAAGAAGAGTAGTTATGAAGATTCAATGTTGCATTTGAAGAAAGTGATCAACACGGCCCGTGTCAAATGACACGGGGTAGGCCGTGTACTCCCTTGACTATGAAGACTGGAATTTCTGGACCAACACGGCCTGTGTCAAATGACACGGGGTAGGCCGTGTACGTCTCTGACTTCACGAGGAAAATCAGTTTTCAACCCTAACCGAGAACATGGCCCATGTCATATGACACGGGTTGGGCCGTGTTCTTCTCTAACTTTGAAATTAGTTGGAATTTTGTCACCAGATTCAGACACGGGCTGGGCCGTGTTATATGACACGGCCCGTGTCATCGGCTCAGAAGTTGAAATTCGTATTTAATGCTAAATTAGGTATCAAAACCTATAAATAGGGTTACTTAGAACCCCTAAAAGAGATCTGAATAGAGAGAGCCGTCAAGGGAACTAAGGGAAACACAAAGACCAAGAAAGAGGAAGATTCGATCAAAGATTGGAGTCTCGGGTTTGAGCAATTAGAGATCAATCAACCTTGATCCTTGGAAACTAGTTTGATCTTTAGTTTTCTTTTCTTCTTTCATCCTGAATAATGTCTTTCTTTAATTCTTCTTTTATTTTCTGATTTTGCCATGTGTGGCTAAACTTCTTGATTGGTTAAGGGAAGATGAAACCCTAGTTTTGATTATGTGAATCTTGCATATTTCTTTATATCAATACAGTTATATTTTTATTCATATGTTTCTGTTCTTAAATCAATATAAAGGTTTTTATATTCTTTGCCAAATTTTGAGAGTGGTAAAACTAAGATTGCTATGCGTGGTTGCGGTGGTAAAACTAGTGAAACATATGATCTAAGTAATTTAATCCCAGTGTGTGATTAGATCTTAGTGTGACTGATTTTCTAATTCTTGATGCAATCATTAGGTAGGTGTAAGAGCGGTTGCTTTACAAATAACTAATGGTTAGGGTTTGATTTGAGCGGTTGCTGAATTAAGCGAAACTTAAGGAAAACAAGGGATTTATCTCACAATTACATAAGAACATAATTTATCATGTTGGTATAAAGAGTATGTAAGTTAGCATAATCATATAAATCTAGTGGTGGATTCTATCTCTTAACCAATATCTTTAACTTGGTAATTCAATCTGTGTTTACTATTTTTGTTTTAAGTTTAATTTCTATTTTTAATTTTAATTAACAAAACCCCCATTTTTACTTTTTACTATTTATTGTTCATCAGAGTTTAATTTAGGAATTAGATTGATAGTGTTAATTGAATTGGTTCTCTGTGGATCGACCCTTGCTTACTACAACTGGTTGTAAGGTTTTTATATTTTTGGTGGAACTTGACAACTGTTTTTGATATAAATCTTAATTGTATTCCACACCACACCAATTACTGACTTGGCGTTGGAGATATCCCAAAATCCTTTTTTACAGGTAAACCATCATTGGGTAAGCTTCTGGTTCTAAAATTACACCTTCTAAATGTGTTTACTAATGTTTTTCTGATAGGTTTATTTGAATAAACCTATAGTTATTCGAATAAACTCAATCAGCTACTGAGAAAAATGGGTTGCATGTCAGTTCTATTCTAATAAAATTCAATTTATTCGAATAATTTGAGACCAGCAATCACAGTGCTTATAATTGATATCTGTCTCATTCGAATAAACTCTGTGTTATTCGAATAACTGTGCTACATGAGCATTTATCTATGTTTTTCTTATATCTGTCCTATTCAAATAAGTGGAATCTTATTCGAATAATGCTTTCACGAGGCTTTTGCCATTATCTGGTTATTCGAATAACCAGAAAGTTATTTGAATAAATCCTCGGCAGACAGCCAAGTTAAAGAGCTAGTTATTCGAATAATCTTAAAGCTATTTGAATAACTTCTGGTAGAAACGCCACGACCGTTGGTCTCCACGCAAGTTTATTCGAATAACATCCTTGCTATTCGAATAAATACTGGCTCTTTATATATATAATCAGTGCTATCCAAACTTCATTTCTCTCTGTTCTATTTGATTTTCTCCTTTCTCTCTCTAAGCTTTACGCATCCCTTAGTCCAAACACATCTCTCCCACCATTTCTCCTCTACATCCACTATCATCCTCCACCATTTCTCCACTCTCACAACCACTATCACCGTACACCATCCTAAATCTCTTCATCCAACCATGGCCTCTTCCTCTTCCCGCGTCAAGCATCTTCACATGAAGACTACCCCTTGCAACAACCCATTGGACCTACGAAGGCTATCCTCCAATAGTGAGCAACAAGGTCGCTTCATTTCTCACTTTTGGGAGTGAAATCTTGTGCAAGCAAAGTACCTTGACTTAGGCTTCTTTGAGAACGAAGGTGGCTTTGACTTTCTCAACCTTCTGAACCATCAAGGTGTGCTTCGTCTCTGCGCTCACAAGTCTGTCCTCTACCCAGACTTAGTGAAAATGTTTTATTGCAACCTGAAGATTGATGGGGAGGACCTGCACTCTGATGTCTTTGATCAACATATGGTTATCACCCCTCGTGACTGGGAACAAATGTTTGGGTTGTAGACCATTGGTCACAACATTGAGGAAGACATCAGTCCTATGGACCAAGAGTACAAGAAGATCCAGGCCATTGAAGACATGCTGAAACCTGGTCTAGCCTTGCCTCAAAAAGGCGTCAAGGGAGGAATGATGAAGAGCCAAGATAGGCTCTTACATTATGCCTACGCTCATATTCTAGCACCTCTAGCGGGTAAGTATGCCTACTTGAGTGAAAATGACATCTTTATGATGTGGCTCATGAAGAAAGGGTACCAGGTTAACTGGCCCACCTTCATCATGAAGCATATGATGAAGGCAAAGGGTAAAGAATGGTCTGAATTGCCTTATGGTTTGATCATTTCTACCTTCTTAGGCAAATACCCTCAGATTTTGGAAATTGAGTGGGCGACCACATTGACTCATCATCACGTTTTTGGGTCCTTTTTCTTAAACAAAATGAAGATGATCCGAACTTCTGATAGTTGGGTGTACCCGGATGAAGTTGAAGATAATGACCAATAAGACCAACCTACTGCCCCTGCTGCTGAGATTCCTGCTCCTGCTATTCCTGCTACTGATCCAGTTATTTTGGATCAAATCATGGCAGTCCTACAAGACAACGAGGCCTATATGGAGAACATATTCTCTATCCTATTTGATAGGATAGAGGGTGTAGAGCGTGAGCAGGCTGCCCTTTGCACATTGTTGACTCAACGAGCACCTGACTCTCCTCCTCCTCCACTGGATACTTATTTTTAGGGTTTGCTTTTTATTTCTTGGATTATTTTTGAAATGGCTGCTTATTTTCTTATTGTACGTGTATCTTTGTTTGGCTAATTTAATATTAATGAAATGCCTATTTTGATGCATCATCTATTCTTTTTGGGCCTGAAATTATGTGAATATATTTTTGATAATGCATACTATCTATTTGCCTTAGTCCCCTATACTTTTTGATCATGCCAAAGGGGGAGAAAAATAATAACTAGTAACACTTGAGAAAAGACAGGTAAAAATAAAACAAACTATTGGATTCCAAAAGAAAAAGGGGAGCTGTGCACATCTCTGATATAAATCACCTCTTACGAAAAAGAGGAGGAGTAAGTTCTCTAAGCTTTAACTTTGTGAATTCCAATTTATCTGAAATAATACGTTTCTCAATGATAATTTGTCATCATAAAAAAATAGGGAGAATGTGATTGGCTATGCTACAGTGAATACTAGTTTTGATGATAACAAACATGAAGATGATGAGAAGACCAAGTCCAAGAACTTCAAGATTAGTTTTAGAACTTACAGTTTTTTTTGTATATAAATCTTTTTGGATATCTCATTGTTTTTACAAGATAAGATAAAAATGGTTTTAAACTAAAATCCCAAAATTGAAAATAAGTCTTGAAAATGAATTAAAATGTTTTGGTGTTTTTGTTGGGAATTGCGGTTACATCACGCAGCGGAAAAAAAAGGATTCCCATCGAGGATCCATGCGAAAAGCATAATCCGAGCTTTTTAAAATATTTACCTCTTGAAGTGTGATCAAAAGGAACGACATGAATCACCAACACCGTAATAGAAATGATGTCTCTGTGGTATCCACACAAACAGACTCACGAGCGTCCAACGTCCGCAAAGAGGAGCCTCATGTCTCTCACACAGTGCTAGCTGCGAAGAGGAGATAAGAAAACCTGTCGCTCACTCACTCACTTTTTTGTAGGTACGGCTATGGTTCTGTAATTATGTGTCTTAGTGATGCGTGAAATCCGCAAGTGTACGGTTTCATCGTCAAGTAATAAAAAGATCGAATCCACAGAGACTATGTCTATGAATACTAATTAATTAATTAATTCAATTAAGTTAAACAAAAGGGAATATGATTGTTGATTAAGAAGAACGTAGTAACAAAACAATTAAATAAAATCAAGAAAACAGAATTCAGAACAAAAATAGCGAATTATCAAGAAAGGGATTTTCAAATTCAAGAAAGCTTCCAAGAGTGGGATACCACAATGATACAAGATAAATCCTAATTGATAACCCTTTTATTAAATCTGAAATTCAATTGAAGGTGAATTACCCTAAATTAGTTAATGTTCTTTCTCAAGATACAAGATCCGTGCCCAATTAAACTAATTCCTACTCTCGTGGTAATTGAATTTAAATTGAACCCATTACGCTTTGTGGTAATCCATTGAATTCTCGAAAGGCTAAAACTACTCTCGTGATTTAGACCTTAAGTTCAATTCTTATGGTTCCAATACTTAGGTTCACCTCTCAGTACGTCCCTAAATGCCTATGAGATGCAAATAAGTGGCCAGCAAATTCACATGAATAAAAGCAATAAGGATTGAATCAAAGAACATTCAAGATTAATAAAAGGGGAAACAACGTCAATTAATCATTATCAATGTATCAAAGGGCATTGCTCAATCCTAGAAATAAAAGAAACTACTCAGACATAGAGAAGACGAGACAAGAAATCAAACTTAAAAACATCCCAAACCCGTAACAATGGAAGAAGAAGGGAGAAAGATGAAGAACCCAAGCCTTCTTTGTGCCTCCTTTGGAACCAAACTAGAACCCCTTAATTCTATTCAGAACATCTATATATAACTTAGGGTTTTAATTGGCTAAAAAGCTCCTAAAAGAAATAAAAATAAAAACTAAAATTCTACTGCGCGCTGCAAAACCACGACCGTGGTTCATTCCACGGCCAGGCCGTGGAACTTGCTGCCAGAATTTCATGGGGCCGTGGATCATTCCACGGCCGTGGATCATTCCACGGCCAGGCCGTGGAACTCCCTGGAATCTCTCTTTTCCTCCTTCAAGTTGCTGCTCGATCCATGGCCGTGGTTTAATCCACGGGCAGGCCGTGGATCCCTCTAGAATGGTCTTTTTGCACCTTTTTGCTATCCATTCAGCTCCAACTTCAAACATGCAAGCATTCCATTCAATCCAAGGCCAATTCAACATTAATTCTGCACAGGAACACCAAAAACACGGCAGTTATCCGAACTAAGGGAAAAATAAACCAAAAAGGGAAACTAAAATGCCTAAATGCTCAAGAATGCATGCAAAACAAGAACAAAACATGATGTTGTTTCACACACATCAAATCCCCCCAAGCTTAAGACTTTGCTTGTCCCCAAGCAATAACTAATGTCAAACCAAGATGTGGGATCAAAAGACAATAAAGAATAAGGAACCCGAGAAAAATAATATCCAAGCAATAGGCTAAGACAAACAAAGAATCTGAGAGGTAATCAAAATCAAGTCCAATTAGAGGCTAAGTTCTCAGAAATCATGCATCCTCACTGATTGAATTAAGTTCACTCCACTAACCACACTCAGAGTGTTTAAGGGTGAAAATCGTACGCTCAAAATCCTTCAAAGAAAATGCACTTCCATATGCTTGATAAGAAACCAAATTTTCACTAATAATCAGCATGCATGCAAGAATCAAAAGGTCTTTCAAGGGTTATAATGGGGCCATGGGAATGATGTTAGGTAAGGTAGGGAAAGGAAGATATGCACAAAGGGCTCATCAAAATTTTCAATAAACACAAGTAATCCAATAGAACTTCAATGGAGCAAAGACAATTTTTCAATCAAAAGCATAACTCCACATTTCCAAGTATTTTCTTCCTTTCTTTTCTGCTTTTTCAAGCTTCTTATGATCTTCTTTTATTTGCACCCTTTTTTTTAAAGGGGGAAATGTCATTCACATATGATTCCCAACACACTTTTTACAACTTTCAAACCCACTTTGCTCCATTTAATATTCTAAATGATTACCAATAATATATCATCATAGGCATCAAAAAAATTAAATATGCAATAAGTTCAAAATGGACAACTAGTGGATGAAAGTGTAACAAATTCAGAAGGCCAGAAAAATACCTAAGATGCCTTAATCATATTCAAGCATGCAACTAAAAATTTTGCCTCAAAATGGTTTCAAATCAAGTTCTAGAGCACAAGATCAATGAGGAATATCACTCAACACAAAGAATGGGAACAAAAATCATACAAAGGTTTCATAAGTCCCAAATAGGCTCAAAACTCACATTTAGAGGTTTAAAAATTCAATAAGAAGCACAAATTCAGAGAACATTATGCTAATTATCAACTATCAAAAGATCACCTCTACTATCAAATTAAAACAATGCATGTAGCCTATCACAAGAATCAACAATTGGGTTCCAAATCAATACCATCTCAAAATTCTCAAAAAAGAGGAGCACAAGTTCAATAAAAAACCCAAGAGATATGATGAATGAGAAAATGCAATGCAAAACAAGGCATGAGAATGCATGAGACTCTAAATGACAATACCAATTATCTAAAATGAAAATGAAAATATGAAAATATCCCCCCAAGCTTAGAACCTACATTGTCCCCAATGTAAAAATCTAAAACAAGAGAAGGGTAAAAAGAAAAGAAATGAACTCACTGCGGTGGTGGAAAATGTTCTGGTGTTCAATCTATGGCCATGGAATTTTCCATGGACTGGGTGTGGAACTTTCTGACTTCACCCTTCTTCTAATTTAAGTTTCAAAAAGGGTCAAACCTAACAAGATACATGAAATAAATATCAAACCACCAATCCAGCACATAAAATCAAAAATAAAAAAAAATAAAGAAGAAAATAAAAAACAAAGAAGCTTGGGTTGCCTCCCAAGAAGCGCTTGTTTAAAGTCATTAGCTTGACTTTGGTCTAGTTTCTGTGTTCAGGTGACGTCAACGGAGTAGTGCTCAGTCCCCACTCCTTCAAAGTGTTTCACCTTTTAGCCATTTATCATAAAAGGCTTATGACCTTCTTTCTTCAGCTCAAGCACACTGTAGCATAAAACTCGAACAATCTCATATGGTCCTGACCATTTTGATCATAACTTATTAGGACAGAAACGTAGAAGCGAGTTATTAACAAGAACTTTATCCCTGAGTTTAAATCCACGCTTCTCAACACACTTGTTATTTTGCTTCTTAGGTCCTTTCTTGCAGGGCTTAGACTCCTCAGATTTTGTGGTACCCTTGGGCAAGGTCTTTTCGAGCATAACATCAGCCACCGATTCCTGCACACCTGAAAGTACAACACTATCCACAACATTAGTAGCATCTATGCGATTACATGAATTTGAGGAATTAGAATTATTTTCATATTTAAAAACATCAAAAACTACTTCCTCATCATTCAATTGCAAAGTCAATTTTCCTTCATGGACATCAATGATCGCCTTTCCAATGGCAAGGAATGGACGCCCAAGTATGATCGGCATCATAGCATCAGCTTCCATGTCAAGCACAACAAAATCCATTGGCATATAAAACTTACAAACCTTAATGAGAACATCCTCCAAGATGCCTATGGGGTACTTGACAGACCGATCCGCTAATTGAAGTGAGATTGTTGTGGGTTTTAGCTCACCCACCTCCAATTTCTTACACACAGAAAGGGGCATAAGACTAACACTAGCTCCCAAATCACACAGAACTTTATCAAAATTCGTATTGCCAATCAAACAGGGAATAGAGAAGCTACCTGGATCCTTTAACTTAGGAGACAATTTATTTTGAATTAAGGCACTACACTCCTCAGTTAAAGCTACTGTCTCATATTCTTCTAGCTTCCTTTTATTAGATAAGATGTCCTTAAGAAACTTAGCATATGTAGGCATTTGTTTTAATGCCTCAGTGAAGGGTACATTAATGTACAATTTCTTAAGAACCTCTAAGAACTTCCTAAACTGCTTATCTAACTTCGCCTTAGCCAATCTTTGAGGGAAGGGAACCGGGGGTTGGTAAGGTTTAGGGGGTATATACTTAGACACTTTCTCATTAGTTTCCTCCTCACCTAAGGGCTGTGTCTTAGTCTCTTTTTCCTCAGTCCCCTCATCTTTGTCACTCTCCCCCTTATCTTTGGAATCCTCTAATTTCTTTCCACTCCTCAAACTCACAGCTTTACAATGTTCATTCCCTGGGTTTATTTCTGGTTGACCAGGAAACTTACCTTGTTGCCTATGTGAAGTGCTCGCTTGTTGGGCAATCTGGGTTTTCAACATCTTATTATGAATGGCCAAATTGTCAACCTTAGCTGACAACTCTCTAATGGCCTCAGTCACAACTTGCCCATGTTGCCTAAACTCCTCATTCTGCTTAGATTGGCTTTCAACAAAATTCTCAAGAAGAGACTCAAGTCTAGATTTTTGTACTTGTTGAGATCCAGAAGAGGGTTGAGCACTACCTTGTCTAGCTTGATATTGACTATTTCGGTAAGAGAAGTTAGGATGTGACCTCCAACCGGGGTTATAAGTTTGAGAATACGGATCATTCTTCCCCTTTTGGTTGAAGTCATGGAAATTGTGGCATGATTCCACTTGCTCCACTGGTGCACTATGTGAGGATCCCATTCCAACTTGGCATTCAGCACCTATATGTCCCTGTGCTCCACAAATCTCACAAAAATTGTTAGAGGCACCTATGGCATTTACATAAGTTTTCTCAAGCATGTCAAAACGTTTATTCAAAGAATCAAACTTTGACATAATTAAATCAACACAATCTACCTCAAACTTACCTCCCACGAGCTTTCTCGGGTTGTGCCCTCTTTCATTGGCCCATTGGTGATGATTTAAGGCTACACTCTCAATTATCTCATAGGCCTCTGTCAGCCTTCTGTTCATCAAAGCTCCACCAGTTGCGGAGTCAAGAGACACCTTCGAAGAATATTCCAAACCATTGTAGAAGGTGTGGACAATCAACCACTTCTCTAGTCTATGATGCGGGCAAGCTTCCAACAGCCCCCTGTATCTATCCCAAGTTTCTGATAATGATTCTCCGTCTCTTTGAACAAAGCTTGTTATTTGAGTTCTAAGATGTGCAGTCTTGGAAGGAGGAAAAAACTTATTCAAGAATGCTTGCTCCAATTGATTCCATGTGGTTAATGTATCGGTGGGTACCGATTTCAACCAAGCTTTAGCCTTGTCCCTTAATGATAATGGAAACAATCGGAGGCGAATGGCATCAACTGAGGCACCTTCAATTTTGAGAGTCTCACAGAATTCTAAGAACATCTCCACATGATCATTTGGGTCCTTCGAGGGTAAACCTCCAAATTGGTTTTGCCTTATCATGGAAAGTAAGGCAGGAGGTATGGTGAAGTGCCTAGCTTCAATGTCTGGCTGAGCAATTCTAGATCGCAAACCCCGAGCATTAGGGGCTGCATACTTTTTTAATGATTTGTTATCCTCAGCTGCTGCCATGACAAGTGGTGGTTCAGATATTTCTCTTACTCTTTGCCTTTGTTGTCTTCTCCTTCTACGTAAAGTTCTTTCAATTTCTGGATTTGCTTCAACAAGAGTCCCAGAACGTCTAGTACTTTGCATAAACCAGATAAATTACCTACAGAGAGTCAAAGAGAAAATAAGAACGTAATAATATGGTAAAAATAAAAAGGTTTAAAATAATGAAATTAAAAATTAAACTGATATTCAAGAAAAACACAATCCCCGGCAACGGCGCCAAAAACTTGATGCGTGAAATCCGCAAGTGTACGGTTTCGTCATCAAGTAATAAAAAGATCGAATTCACAGGGACTGTGTCTATGAATACTAATTAATTAATTAATTCAATTAAGTTAAACAAAAGGAAATATGATTGTTGATTAAGAAGAACGTAGTAACAAAACAATTAAATAAAATCAAGAAAACAGAATTCAGAACAAAAATAGTGAATTATCAAGAAAGGGATTTTCAAATTCAAGAAAGCTTCCAAGATTGGGATACCACAATGATACAAGATAAATCCTAATTAACAACCCTTTTATTAAATATGAAATTCAATTGAAGGTGAATTACCCTAAATTAGTTAATGTTCTTTCTCAAGATACAAGATCTGCGCCCAATTAAACCAATTCCTACTCTCGTGGTAATTGAATTTAAATTGAACCCATTACGTTTTGTGGCAATTCATTGAATCCTCGAAAAGCTAAAACTACTCTCGTGATTTAGACCTTAAGTTCAATTCTTATGGTTCCAACACTTAGGTTCACCTCTCAGTACATCCCTAAATGCCTATGAGATGCAAATAAGTGGCCAGCAAATTTACATGAATAAAAGCAATAAGGATTGAATCAAAGAACATTCAAGATTAATAAAAGGGGAAACAACGTCAATTAATCATTATCAATGTATCAAAGGGCATTGCCCAATCCTAGAAACAAAAGAAACTACTCAGACATAGAGAAGAAGAGACAAGGAATCAAACTTAAAAACATCCCAAACCCGTAACAATGGAAGAAGAAGGGAGAAAGATGAAGAACCCAAGCCTCCTTTGTGCCTCCTTTGGAACCAAACTAGAACCCCCTAATTCTATTCAGAACATCTATATATAACTTAGGGTTTTAATTGGCTAAAAAGCCCCCAAAAGAAATAAAAATAAAAACTAAAATTCTGCTGCGAGCTGCGAACCACGGCCGTGGTTCATTCCATGGCCAGGCCATGGAACTTGCTGTCAGAATTCCATGGGGTCGTGGATCATTCCACGGCCGTGGATCATTCCACGCCAGGCCGTGGAACTCCCTGGAATCTTTCTTTCCTCCTTCAAGTTGCTGCTCGATCCATGGCCGTGGTTTAATCCACGGGCAGGCCGTGGATCCCTCTGGAATAGTCTTTTTGCACCTTTTTGCTATCCATTCAGCTCCAACTTCAAACATGCAAGCATTCCATTCAATCCAAGGCCAATTCAACATTAATCCTGCACAAAGAATACCAAACACTAGTTATCCGAACTAAGGGAAAAATAAACCAAAAAGGGAAACTAAAATGCCTAAATGCTCAAGAATGCATGCAAAACAAGAACAAAACATGATGTTATTTCACACACATCACTTAGTAGCCCCTTAGCAGTACTATTTATAATAGTGACTACCTTAAGTGAGTGTGAGCAGTAGCAAGGTAAGTTGTGCAACCCTAGACTTATCTGTTATGAGTCTGGCCCTTATTTGAATCCGAGTCCAACTTAGATCCATTGCTCTAATTTTAGTCTGCTCTATGTGTGTGACCCTGTAGGTTCTCATTACGTTGACAGTAATATTAAAATCCCATTTTAATATTACAAGCAGTGAGCGGTATCTAGCAACACATCACTGCTACCCAAGTAATAAGAATGTTAGTGATTTGACATAACCTTTCCGTAACTAATGTTTCCATGTTGTTTAGTCCCTTTGTCAAGATATCTAGATTGAACACAAGGCATGGAATGCGTCACCCTTGTATAGTCCAATCATTCATTTCTTGATACTCGAGTAGACTTTGTAATAACAAATGAAATCAATATCTCATATTGGTTCATTTGAGCATGACCATGCATTTCGCAGTCTCACTCAATCAGGGGCCCCGAAGATATTGCTCCTGTTATGTAGGAGTGACAAATCCCATCTAGGTCACTCACATTCCTCTGCATGATTTACGGTATGTCCAATAACCAACTTTATAATCACCTTGTTACAGATGACGTTTGATGGCATTAAAACACACAACTCCTCATGTAGGAATCGTAGTGATTTCAGGTCAAAGGACCACAGACACCATTGTCACTATGAGAATCGCTTATGACACTCACGTAATGATCGATGTAGCGTTCTCATGGCGGGTCAGTCTAGTACATAATTACTCTAATATATGTACCCATGTGAAGACTTGATATCTCATATCCATGACTCGTGAGATGTGGTCATCCGTTTATGCACATACTAGTCTTAATGCATTATTGTTATCCTAGTTAACAATAATACTTGACTAGGGACATTTAAGAGTTCTAACCAAAAGAATCCCACGATCAAGTCATCCACTTGATGTCCTATGGCATCAAACTTACTATTCTAAGGACTTTATTAGGTTTACCAAAAAAGAACACAATAAATGAAATGCCTCATATATTAAAATAAGCATAATAAAATGTATATAAATACAAAAAAAGTATCAGCCTCTAGGGCATATGCCAACAATCTCCTACTTGCACTAGAGCCAATCAAGTATATGTCTAATGCCTAAAGACCTAGTGTGACCCTCATGCTTCTGCTGTGCCAGAGGCTTCGTCGGTGGATCAGTAATGTTATCATCTGTTGGTACTCTGCATATCTTCACATCTCCTCTATCGATGATATCTCGAATGAGATGGAAGCACCTAAGTATATGTTTGGATCGTTGGTGAGATCTAGGCTCTTTAGCTTATGCAATGGCTCTATTATTATTATAATATAGGTCCACTGGGTCCACAATGCTAGGAATAGCGCCAAGTTCAGTAATGAATTTCTTGATCCAAACGGCCTCTTTTGCTGCATTGGAGGCAGCAATATACTCAGCCTCTATGGTAGAATCGGCGACTGTCTCCTGCTTTGAACTCTTCCAGCTCACAGCCCCACCATTTAGGTAAAAAACATAACCCGATTGTGATTTGGAGTCGTCCTTATCGGTTTGGAAGCTAGCATCAGTGTAACCTTTTACAACTAGCTCTTCCTCGCCTCCATATACTAAGAACGAATCCTTAGTCCTTCTTAAGTACTTAAGGATGTTCTTGATAGCAGTCCAATGACTTTTACTAGGATCAGACTGGTACCTACTCGTTATGCTCAAAGCATACGAGATGTCTAGTTGACTACATAACATGGCATACATGATAGATCCAATTGCAGATGCATATGGAATCTTGCTCATGCGATCCCTCTCATCCTGGGTGGAAGGGGATTGAGCCTTAGATAGGCTTATACCATGTGACATAGGCAAGAGTCCTTTCTTGGATTCATGCATGTTAAACCGTCTTAATACTTTGTCTATGTATGTACTCCGAGTTAGGCCAAGTAGTCTCAGTGATCTATCTCTATAGATCCTGATACCTAACACATAGGTGGCTTTGCCCAAGTCTTTCATAGAGAAGCAGTTTCCTAACCAAGTCTTTACGGATTGTAGGGTAAAGATGTCATTTCTGATATGTAGTATGTCATCTACATACAATACCAGAAAAACAATAGTGCTCCCACTAACCTTCTTGTAGACACAAGATTCTTCTTCATTCTTGATGAAACCAAACTGTTTTATTGTATCATCAAAACGAAGATTCCAACTTCTGGAAGCTTGCTTCAATCCATAAATAGATCGTTGCAACTTGCACACCTTTCCAGCATCCTCTAGAGTGGCAAAACCCTTAGGTTGTGTCATGTACACATCCTCGAGAAGATTTTCATTAAGGAAAGCAGTTTTGACATCCATTTGCCAGATTTCATAATCATGGTATGCTGCAATAGCAAGCAAGATCCGAACAGATTTAAGCATCTCAATTGGGGAAAAAGTTTCATCATAGTCTACATCATGAATTTGTTTGAAACCTTTAGCCACTAATTGTGCCTTAAAAGTATGCACATTACCATCCATGTCGGTTTTCTTCTTGAAAACCCATTTGCACCCAATGGGTTTTACCCCTTCAGGTGGGTCAACCAAGGTCCATACCTGGTTGGCATACATGGAATCCATTTCAGATCTCATGGCCTCAAGCCATTTCTCAGATTCTGGGCCAATAATGGCTTCTTAGTAAGTCACAGGCTCATTTTGATCTATGAGCAATATGTCACCTTACTGGGTCATGAGAAATCCATATCTCTCTGGTTGATGACGTATCCTGTTAGACCTACGCAGGTTTTGTGCTACTAGAGGAGGTTGTTGTTCCACAACATTTTGTGGAGGCTACTCTATTTCTACCATTGGTTCATTACTGTTTTGTGAAACTTGAACTTCTTCAAGTTCTACTTTCCTCCCACTGGTTCCTTTGGAGATAAACTCTCTTTCTAGAAACACAGCTGTCTGTGTGACAAACACTTTGCCTTCGGTAGGATTATAGAAAAAGTATCCCTTGGTTTCCTTTGGATACCCCACAAAGAAGCATTTATCCGATTTAGATCCAAGCTTATCAGAAACTTGACGTTTCACATAAGCTTCATAGCACCAAATTTTCAAGAAAGATATACTGGGTCATCTCCCAGTCCATATCTCATATGGTGTTTTTTGAACTGTCTTAGATGGAACGCGGTCAAGTGTGAAAGCTGCTATTAACAGAGTATGTCCCCAGAAGGAGCCTGGAATTTTTGCATGACTCATCATGGATCGGACTATGTCCAACAAGGTCTGGTTCCTACTTTCAGAGACACTATTCCATTGTGGTGTTCTTGGTGGAGTGAGTTGAGATATTATCCCACACTCTTTCAGATGATCATCAAACTGTTATTCTCCTCCTCGATCTGATTGAAGGATTTTAATACTCTTACTAAGTTAGTTTTGTACTTTATTCTTGAACTCTTTGAACTTTTCAAAGGATTCTGATTTGTGCTTCATAAGATATAAAAATCCATATCTACTGAAATTATTAGTAAATGTAATGAAGTATTGAAAATCGCCTCTAATGAGTGTGTTTAATGGCCCACACCACATACATCACTATGTATAAGGCCTAAAAGATCACTAGCCCTTTCACCTTGTCCGGTGAATGGGGCCTTTGTCATCTTTCCCACTAAACAAGATTCACATATCTCATATGATTTGAAATCAAACGAGTCCAAGAATCCATCTTTATAGAGTTTGGAGATGCATTTCTTATTTATGTGGCCCAAATGACAATGCTAGAGAAAAGTTAAGTTCAGATCGTTTGATTTAAACCTCTTTGTATTTATGTTATAGACGGGCGTTTCGAGATCAAGTACATAAAGTCCATTACTCAATTGTGCACTACCATAAAAAATATCATTCATATAAATGGAACAACACTTGTCCTTTATAATAAAAGAAAAATCTTTCTTGTCCAAACAAGAAACAGAAATGATATTCCTGCTAATAGCAGGTACAAAATAGTAGTTCTCTAACTCTATTACAAGCCCAGTGGGCAAAGATAATAAATGAGTCCCTACAGCTAATGCAGCAACCTTTGCTCCATTTTCCACTCGTAGGTCGACTTCACCCTCCGTCAATGGTCTACTGCTCTTTAGATCTTGCACATTTACACAAATGTGAGATCCACATCCAGTATCTAATACCCATGATGCAGAAGTAGATAAATTGACTTCAATAACAAAAATACCTGAAGTGGAAGTCTCACTTCCCTTCTTCTTTTTGAGCTCCTCAAGGAACTTGGCACAGTTCCTTTTCCAATGTCCGGTCTGACCACAATGGAAGCGTGTACCTTCCTTAGCTACTCCACCCACTGGTTTCAAGCCAGAAGTGCTGGGCTTGGGCTTATCCTTGCCCTTGTCCTTCTAGTTGTCCTTGGGCTTTTTCTGCTGTTTCTTGCCTTTATTCTTTTAGACCATCATTATGGCCTTCCCTTTGCCTTTGTTAATGTTCTGCTCAGAAGTTCTCAACATGCCTAGCAGCTCTGGTAGTGATTTGTCAATCTCATTCATGTTGTAATTCATGACAAATTGACTAAAACTTTCTGGCAACAATTGCAGGACTAAGTCAGTGGCCAACTCTTGGCCCAAAGGAAAACCAAGTCTCTCTAGGTTTTCAATGTACCCAATCATCTTAAGTACATGAGCAGCAATAGGGCTTCCTTCTACTAACTTGCACTGAAACAGTACTTTAGAGACCTCGTATCTCTCATGCTTGGCCTGCTCTTGATAGAGCTTCTTAAGGTGTACGATCATATCGTAGGCATCCATGTTCTCGTGTTGCTTTTGGAGCTTAGAGTTCATGGTGGCCAGCATAAGACATCCGATGTCCAAGGCATCATTTTGATGCTTCTTATAAGCATTCATTTCAATTCTAGGGGCATTAGCAGCATGTGGCTCAGGAATAGGCTGTTCTAGTACATACAGCTTTTTCTCTTGCTTGAGGACAATCCTCAAACTCCTGTACCAGTCTAGAAAATTCATTCCAGACAACTTGTCCTTTACAAGGATGGATCACAGTGATAAGTTACTTGATGTGTTTGTTGCCATAGTAATCTATCAACAGAAATATGCAAAATATAAGTATCATGGCATAAACATATTTAATGAGGTCTTTTAATTAAATATGCCTCTATTATTTTATTCAAGTCAACGACCCTCAGCATTGACTCAAAAAACCCCATCGTAAGATTTCCTAGTGGGCTAAGATCCATATTTCACCTAGTTTTAAGTCAGCTTTGGCTGATTGCCCAAAATTCAGTTATTTAGGTAGGAAACACTTTCTAATTACATCACATGTAACTCTTGGATAGTTGGGTGAATAACACTTATTCAAATCCATCTAATGGACCAAAGCCCAACTTCATGCCTCTAAGCATTCAATCCTATTGAAATGGCCTACTTAAGCTAGACCCAATGGTTGGCAGTTGGATATTACCTTTATCCCATCGCGTCTTACTAATATAGATAAAGGCATCCTGCTTTGGCAGACCTGCACTTGATCGATACTAGTCTTAATGAGTGCCACACATTGGATGGCATCACATAATGACTTAATATTTGCTTTGAGGGAATTTTTTTATTATTTTATTATTAGATCTCACCATTTATTAAATTGTTTATCATACCATAAACATTATCCATGCATCTCATACATAAAAAACATATAATAAAAGTGACATGGTTATGGCCCCTAAGAGAGTAGCATAAAGAAAGCCAGCTTCACCAAGCATCTCCCACCAACGTCCTCACTTGATGCTATCTTCTTGTCTCCACATCATAATTACATTATATAAAAACCTATTTTACATTCGAGGGGAGTTAGGTGAGAAAAGAATGTACAATTAGAATATAGAGAGAAAGGCACGACACGCAGGTTATATTTATTAAAACCAAAAAGCATAAAAGAGGACTAAGGCCATAACCATGCATCATGCATCACAAAGAACATACAAACTCAAAACAATAATACATTATTATTTTCATGAGTAATAAAATTAGATAGAAAATATCGCGCTTTCAAAAAACACACTACACAGAGGTAGCACGGGGGTCCCTTGCGCCGTCATTCAACACTTGAACCTCAGGCGCCTCCTTGACGGCTTGACATCAACACTTGATGTTGCTGCAGCAAAACAAGAATATGGTTTCCAAAACCCCTTGTGCTGCGCCTCTTGTACAGAAACAAGGATTCTATAACCCCTGCTACCGCAAACCAAGAGCAAGGTTTCCTAAACCCTTGCGCCGCGCATTGAGAATAAGGATTCCATAATGCTGTACGTATCACATACATCTTAATACAAAACTATTTTCGCAGAACATATGAACATCTTCATGGGTTTTTGAAAACAACATCACGATTTTGCATACAACACATAAAACAGAATATGTTTTCGCAAAGGGTTTCATACGTTTTCTGAAATAACATATTAAAGATCACATTTTTCATAAAAAAAAGAACAGCAAACATGTTATCTCATGCAAAATGAAAACAAAAAACCGAATCATGGTTTCACAAGACTCTCTGATACCACTGTTGGGAATTGCGGTTACATCACGCAGCGGAAAAAAAAGGATTCCCATCGAGGATCCATGCGAAAAGTCATAATCTGAGTTTTTTAAAATATTTACCTCTTGAAACGTGATCAAAAGGAAAGATGTGAATCACCAACACCGTAATAGAAATGATGTCTCTGCGATATCCATACGAACAGACTCACAAGCATCCAACGTCTGCAAAGAGGAGCCTCACGTCTCTCACACAGTGCTAGCTGCGAAGAGGAGAGAAGAAAACCTATCGCTCTCTCACTCACTTTTCTGTAGGTGCGACTAGGGTTCTGTAATTGTATGTCTTAGCAACCCTTTAGCAGTACTATTTATAATAGTGACTGCCTTAAGTGAGTGTGAGCAGTAGCAAGGCAAGCTGTGCAACCCTAGACTCATCTGTTATGAATCTGGCCCATATTTGAATCCGAGTCTAACTTGGATCCATTGCTCCAATTTTAGTCTGCTCTATGTGTGTGACCCTACAAGTTCTCATTACGTTAGCAGTAATATTAAAATCCCATTTTAATATTACAAGCAGTGAGCGGTATCTAGCAACACATCGCTGCTACCCAAGTAATAAGAATGTCAGTGATTTGACATAACCTTTCCGTAACCAATGTTTTTGTGTCGTTTAGTCCCTTTGTCAAAATATCTAGATTGAACATAAGGCATGGAATGTGTCACCCTTGTATAGTCCAATCATTCGTTTCCTGATACTCGAGTAGACTTTGTAACAACAAATGAAATTAATATCTCATATTGGCTCATTTGAGCATGGCCATGCATTTTGCAGTCTCACTTAATTAGGGCCCCCGAAGATATCGCTCCTGTTATATAGGAGTGAGAAATCCCATCTAGGTCACTCACATCCCTCTGCAGGATTTGCGGTATGTCCAATAACCAACTTTATAATCACCTTGTTACAAATGACGTTTGATGGCATTAAAACACATAACTCCTCATGTAGGAATCATGGTGATTTCAGGTTAAAGGACCATAGACACCATTGTCACTATGAGAATCGCTTATGACACTCACATAACGATTGATGTAGCGTTCTCATGGCGGGTCAGTTTAGTACATAATTACTTTAATATATGTACCTATGTGAAGACTTGATATCTCATATTCATGACCTGTGAGATGTGATCATCAGTCTATGCACATACTAGTCTCAATGCATTATTGTTGTCCTAGTTAACAATAATACTTGACTAGGGACATTTAAGAATAATGTTCTAACTAAACAGATTTCACGATCAAGTCATCCACTTGATGTCTTATGGCATCAAACTTACTATTCTAAGGACTTTATTATGTTTACCAAAAAGAACACAATAAATGAAATGCCTCATATATTAAAATAAGCATAATAGAATGTATGTAAATACAAAAAAAGTATCGGCCTCTAGGGCATACACCAACAGTTTTGAAAATCATCTGGGCTTTTTCTAAAAGTATTTTCAAATGTTTTTTAAACAGAGTTATTCGAATAAAGGTCTCTTTATTCGAATAAACCAAACTTAGAAAAATTATTTTTTGACTAAGTTATTTGAATAACCCTAGAGTTGTTCGAATAATGTTTTCAAAATCCTGCTGCGCGCCTCTGATTTTCACAAGTGCTATTCGAATAGCATCTCTGTTATTCGAATAAAAGCTTTTTAGAATAGCTTCTTTTTATATAAGCTATTTGAATAACCCCAAAATCATTCGAATAGACTTGTGTCACAGAAAATGTTTTAAAGTAGTGTTATTCGAATAACCCTTATGTTGTTCGAATAACTCATATCATAACTGGTTATTTGAAAACATGTTATTTTAATAGTACAAGAGTTATTCAAATAAACATAGGTTACATATTTAGAAAGAAACAACCATATTCACATTAATTACGAGAGTTAATTCTTCCAACGGCTATTTTCTTCAAAGTCTCTATAAATAGTGACCATGGGTCATTTCTGAAATTTGGCCAACTATCTGAATTAATCTCTGCTTGCTTTAAGACATGATTTATAATTTTTTTTTGCATATTTCTGTGCTCTTTTCACCAAAAACTTTGAGATATCCTTAGAAAGCTTCCTAGTGCTTCAATTTGTGATATTTACTCTTTATGAGAGTTTCTCTTTATCTATTTTTGCTTCTTTAATGAAGGTGAGATATCTCTCAAGTTTTGTATAAGGGTGAGGTATCCCTAAAGGTTGAGGTTTTAGTACAAGGGTAGAGTTTCCTTGTGTGTGAAAAGTGCTCTAATTTGTAATGGTAGCAATCACTTGTTTAAGCTTGTATTCATAGTGAAAAATCTCAGATAATTTTTTGAGGACTAGACGTAGGCCACGAGTGGTTTGGTGGCTGAACTAGGATAAATATTGTGTCTGCTTTTCTCATCTTAATTTCTTTATTTACTACAATTTATTTATTATTGCTAAGTTTTTATTTTTTGTTTCTAAGGCTTTTTATCCTCTCTTTGTATTCATGTCTTTTATTAAATAGCTTCAAAGTATTTTGTTTTAAAAGCATTTGCGAAAAATTTTCTATACTCAATTCACCCCCTTCTTGAGTACTGGAGCCACTTGGTAACATTTTATATACACCCAATAGTCTGAAACTATTTTCTCATGCTTTAATTCGTGAATCATTCTTTTCAATCTTTTGTGCTCTATTTTTGCCAAAATTTGAGATATCATGAAAGAGCTTCATAATACTTCAATTTGTATCATTTACTCTTATGAGAGTTTTTCTTTTTTATACATGCTGATTTGTTGTAAAGAGGGTGAGGTATCCCTCAAGGAATTATAAGGGTGAGGTATCCCTAATTGTTGAGGCTCAAGCACAAAGGGTGAGGCATCACAGAGGTGTGTTGAGTGCTTAGTTATAAAGATTTTCAAGCGCCTGTTCAAGCTTGAAGTGATAGTAGAAAATCTCGAGTGGTTTACTTGAGGACTGGACGTAGGCTACAAATGGTTGGTGGCTGAACCAAGATAAATATTGTGTTTGCTCTTCTTAACTCAAGCTACTTTATTTCTTGTACTTTAATTTTATATGCTTGTTGGCTTCAAAATGCTTAATTTCTTAATGGTGTTTTAAAAATTTGTAATCACCCAATTTACCCACTTTTGGGTGATGGTTGCCATAACTAACAAAAATTGAGAATGAAATAAATGATTATGTTAATCCATATTATACATGTGATGACATTGACTTCAATTAGCTAATGTGATTTGTTATTTATAACTTTTAAGACATATTAGCTTGCTTTAGTTTATTTTAGATTTATGTTAGCTTAGTAAGACCTATTAAATTTATTTATAACATTAACTCGTGTTCTTGAGAACAAACTTTCTGAAAGGATTAAAAGAACACAATAAACATAGAATCAGAATTGTGGATTGCATATATTTATGTTTATAAACCAATTAAAGGGAATAAATAACTTAAACAAAATAATATGTTTGTTTTACTAACATTTCATAACTGGATAAAGGATCTTAGAAGAGGTTCTCTACTTACTAAGAAAATTTACATGGTAATAAACCTATAATGCATTTCAAAAAAGTTAGAGAACAGATGCAGGGTAGAGAAAATTTTCTTACAAGTATTTGAGTTATGAATAGCTTTGCTTAGTTTATTACAGACTTAGAAAGACTTGTTAGTTGTTAATTTGTTATGCACTTATTAACTTATAGTGTTTAGTTTATTTGAGATTAAGACCTATTATGTTCGAGTAAGGTTGATTGAGACTTACGGTGTTAATTTGGTAGATTGAAACTTATTATATTTGAGATTGAGACTTATGATGTTAATTTGTTAGATTTTGTATTTTGACTTTTTTTTTTAGATTTTTTTTAAAATATGTCGGACCCATAGGTTTGATCCAACCTAACTCACTCTTGAATGGGTCGGGTTGGGTCGGATTGAGTGAAAAAATCTCCTCGATCCAACTCAACCCAATCCACTGCTTTGGTGAGCGGGTCGGGTCCAAAAACGCTACTGAACCCACCCAATTCACTTGGCGGACAACCCTAGTTATTTCTTTAAATTTTATTTTTGATGTGTATTTCTTTAAAAGACTTAATATCACTAAAATATGTTATATTTTATTTTGTGTACGTACTAATTTTTAAAATATTATAAATTTTTCTTTAGAATCCTGTTAGATTATGTGATCATACTTATTACAAGAAATTTGATCTAAGGCAATACTTGAAAAGTGTTGCCTTAAGCACAAGAAAGCTTAACCTTTAATAAAAAGCTTTTTGACCTAAGACAACACCTATGTTGTTGTAAACGATGGTAGTTTATAAATTTCTATTGCATGATTTGGTATAATTAGTCAATGACACATTTTGGTGGATTTAAGGACTTGACTTTTAATTGATAATTGTCTCTTATAAGAATATATCTTCTCATAGAAGTGTGATTTAATGGAGACATATGTATCTTTAATGGTGTCTATTGATTGTCTATAAATAGTACACCCCAATCATTACAAATAGGTGAAGTGAAATTCTAGAAACATAAAAATAAAAGATGAGAGAATTCCTCAATATTGCTAGTGGCAAAATTCACAAGGGTTTTGTTGTATCTTGTGAGTGTTTATTGCCTAGAACCATCAGCAAACTTTGTGTGGAGGCAAATAACTCTCTAAAGAAAGCAATTCATTATGCTTGGAAGTCTTGATTCTAATATCGTTTCTATCCACCATCTATATTTTTCTAACAATTTTAAAGAGTTATTTAAAAATGATTATAGAGACAAATGCTGCCTTTAAAGTGATGAATCAAGAATTTGCGAAATGACACTAATTTCAAGTCATTAAAGGATAAAGAATGGAGCTAAGAGGGAGAAAATGACATTTTTGTGTTTGTTGAAGAGTGTGCTTTTTTTTATCTATATCTATGGTGAAAAGATACGCAATTATTTCTATGGATATGATGTGGATTGATGTTCTATTGTCATGTTTTATGATGTAGGATTTATTAGGCTATCTTATTTATCTTATATGTAATATGAAAGCCTTATCAGATGTATGATTTAGAATCTATTTCAATATATGGATATTGACATACATGCATATATGTGATTATCTATGTTTGTAGATGTTATTTCTTGTGGAAATATGTCCAAAGTTGAACTTTTATGGGGATTGATATAATGGTAGTTCACAATGGTAATTTACAAATTTTTTAACTACCCATAACTACCTTTGCACCCTTTGAAGATTTGTTCCTTTTAAGACTCATAACTTCATAACTGTTCTTTCCAAAACAATGCCAAAAGGGGCACTGCTATTTACACCAAATGGGTTCATGAAACCATTTGATAAACCTATAAAAATTCATATTGTTCTAGGTCATGGTCCTGGATCCTATCCAGAAGGATCAACCCGGCGCGTGCTCCACCAGACTCCTAATACCCCAGAAAAGTCTGTAAGACCTGGACTACGGCTTTGGGCCATATGATGAGGATCACTGAATCAACGCAGACTTCTGTAACTGCTAATCAGGATCTTACGAAATTAAAGGCTCTATAACCTCTCCTCGCAATTAATAACTGTAACGTCCACATTCTAATAATACATGTACTAAATATTATGATTCTAATCATGCTCCATAAAGACCAGGCTGAATCAACCTAATAAGGTAACTGTGATCTAAACACAAAAACCTAATTTGCACACGGCCTGACTTGAGCGTTGGAGTCTTTTTACTGGTACCACCCCCACCAGATCCCCACACTTGAGTGCAGCTGCGCAAGGAGGAAACCACCATATCATATCTCTTACGGGTATCCCTCTGAATCTATTTCAGAACATTTGGCACCGTCTGTGGAAAACTGATAAATTACTATTCCCACGTTAACCATGGTGAGTACAAGGCAAAACCCACGGAGAGGAAATGCTCCGCATACTGCCCCTACCCACAGACAGGGCCCAGCAACTCAATACGACCCTCCTTCTGTTGCACCACCAGAAACCTCTGCCATTAGGAGCAGGCCTGTTCTGGTATAGATACTTAATGAGGGACACGAAACTTCAGCATCAGCTAAAAGCCCAGTCTCCTCGTGAAGGGTCTCTGTCCGGCATAGACTCATCTTTCCCCCAATTGGTAGAGAGAATAATGCAAATCAAGGAGCGAGGAACCCAGCGCATGCCCGCCTGAGAATCTCGAATGTGGATGCTGACCACTCTCATTATGAAGACAACTCGCAATCTGGAATGGCAAGGAACAAGCTTCGAGAACTACTACACCAACAGACTGCGTTGATAGACAACCAACAGCATCAGTTGGAATAGCAACGCCATCATTTGGACAATTTAGAAAGATCTACGCGAGCTGACAATGAGGTTGGAGAGTAAATCACAATTCAAAGAGAAGCCCGTCATGCCGGCGCCGGGATCATAGGAAACAATGACCCGGCCCCCGGCTGCCAGCAGCAATTCTCTGACTCCTTAATGGCGTACAGGGTCTCGAGAAACTTCAAGCCCCCAAGTAACTTGGAGCCTTATAACGGGACCACGGATCCGCAAGAACACTTGGATGCCTATACTCAATCCATGCAGCTTTACGGGTACACTCTGGAATTGTTATGCCGCGCTTTCCCACTCTTTCTGAAGAAGGATGCTCTCCGCTGGTTTATTACTTTACGAATGAAAATTACAGAATGGGGGGACCTCACAGAACGTTTCTTATTACATTATACTACTACCAAGGAATGACCAAAGTCGATTGATTCTCTCTCTGGAATTTTCCAAGGAAGTGATGAATCCCTGCGTGAATACACTAAGAGGTACAGTCATGCTTGTATGGGTATAGAAAGCCTCGATGACAAGATAGCCCTCCGTTATGCTAGAAACAGCCTACGGACTGATTCAGACTTTTTTCGGTAGCTTACTAAAAAGAAGCCGGTCAGTTTAGATGAGTTCCACTTGAGGGCAGACAAATACGTCGAACTAGAGGAAATTACCAGGGCCAAAGAGAGCCTAGAGAAAGGTGAACCAGTTCACCAGAAAAGAATCAGAATTCCAACTAACCTCGGGATTCCTCTAAGAGTGAGCGATATAGGCCTAAGTATTCTGAGTATACTCCTTTGAACACCCCTCGAGAGACAATCTTGAAAGAAGTCCTTCAAACCAAGTTTCAGGATATCAAGAGGCCACCACTCGTTAGAAAATAATCCCAGAGGGATCATTCGAAGCATTGCAGGTGGCACAACAGTTACGACCACGAAACTGAAGATTGTTATCAGCTTCGAGATGTTATTGAGTCCCTGATCAAAGAGGGATGTTTGTAGAAGTACATCAGCGATTTCTGAGGTAGTGAAGACTGCAGAAGGTGAAAGGATCAGAGATGAAGCCGCAGTCCACGATGGAGTCCAAACCAGCATCAGCAAAGAACCCGAAGTCCAGTCGGAAGAATACAAAGTCCCTCCAGAAGATCACGAACCCCGCCACACCGAGACGGGGAGAACAGGCAAGGTCAGAATCAGGATGCTCAAGGAGGTGGATACCAGAATGACAGACTTATCCATACCATCGCTGGAGGGTTCACTGGAGGGGGATTGTCAAATAATTCCCAGAAGAAGGCATTCCGGACAGCGGTCTTGAGCGTATCAAGTTCCTCACGAAGACCACACATCCAAGACAATGATGCACCACCCATTTCCTTCTCCGAAAAGGACTACGGTGATATTATTCGAGATCATGACAACCCACTAGTGATTTCTGGAATAATATCTAACGCCAAAGTCCGTCGTATCTTTGTGGACCAAGGGAGCTCGGCAGATATCATATTCATGGACGCCTTTGAAAGGTTGGAGTTTCCTTTGTCTGCATTGACACCATACGAATGTGAACTTACTGATTTTTTCAGAGAGAGGGTCACCCCAGTGGGATATTTTGAAACTTTCCTAACCTTGGGTAACGATAGCACGTACAGAACCGTCAAGGTGAGATTCTTGGTTGTGGATTGTCCCTCAGCTTACAACATTATTTTGGGTCATCCTACGTTGAATAGCATTACCGCTGTAGTCTCCACTGCCCACCTGGCCATGAAATTCCTTAACTGAGATAATAAAGTGGTCACAGTCAAGGGTGATCAGATTGCAGCCCGCAAATGTTACAACAAAAGTTTAAAAATTAGTAGGGCTTCCAGGAAAATGAAGGCACGCACATCTACCCTAACCCACCACCAAGTCAATGTTTTAATGACCAAATTGGATGCGCGTGAGGAAATCCGAGGCACTAGACCCCAGCCCGATGGAGAATTGATTTTGTTACAGCTTGGTGATAAGCCCAATCAAATCACCAAGATAGGGGCAAACCTTGACGAACAAGAGAAGGCTCAGTTGGTAAATCTTTTGCAAGAGAATAAAGATCTTTTTGCCTGGACATCCGCTGATATGCCTGGAATTGACCTCGCTGTCATCTGCCATAATTTATCTATTAAATGAGATACAAAGTCGGTCTCCCAAAAGAAAAAGAAAGTTGGCCCAGAGAGGCAGTAGGTTATTGAGGAGCAAGTCAAATAGCACCTAAACGCCGGATTCATTAGGGAGATCTTGCATACCACATGGATCTCGAATGTTGTCTTGGTTAAAAAATCCAACGACAAGTGGAGGATGTGTGTGGATTACACTGACTTAAACAAGGCATGCCCTAAAGATCCATACCCCCTCCCAAACGTGGACAAGCTGGTTGATAGCTGATAACTCCATAAAATATAGTTATTATTGCCCCATAATTGTGCTTCATGGCATGCTTAGTCCTTGATCTTAAGCATATTTGGAAGGTTTTAAGCTTATATTTGTGGAATTCCATTTTGGGATCTTCCTTTATGTTTTTGAGCAATTTGTGCATATTTGTTGATTGATTAAGTAGATTTGCAATTATATTTAATTTGGTGCTTTCTCTAATGTAGGAAGGGCTCAAAAGAGACAAATTGATGCAAGCCAAGGCCCAGCATTGGAGGAAAGAAGCCAAGGAAGCATTCTAGAGTTCCACGCCGTGGCGCAAAAATGTTCATGCCGCGGCGTGAGGGTCTCAGCCAGCCACATACTGATAGGGCAGAGAGCTCCACGCCGAGGCGTGGGAATTTGCACGCCGCGGCGCACGTCGGCGAGCTGAGCCTATTTATTTAGTTTTTCACGCACCCTCTCGGACTCTCTCAGTTTCTCTCTTTTAGGTTTTAGTTTTTAGGTAGTTTAAGGTTAGAGGCTGCGGCTGGGCTCTCCATTGGAGGTGGAGATGGAGCTTGGGGAGCTAAGGATGGAAGCCCTCTTTCTCTTGGAGGACGATCCGAGCTCCAATGGCGAAATCCATAAGCTTTCTCCTTCTCTCTTTTCTCTTTTCTCTTCCTCATTTCTTGAGCATGTATTTTGTAATTTGTTCTCATGTTCATTGTATAGCTGAGCTTTATTTAGGGATGACTTTGAATCCTTTTATTAATATTAATGATTTGTTCTTCTCTGAGTTTATGTGGATCTTTGATTTTGTTCAATCATATTGTTCTTAATGCTCTTGAGTGTTTGGCCAACATTTGAGTGATTTGATAAAATCTAATGAACCTAGATATAGGGATTTGGGTTTGAGATCGTATGTATGGTTGATGCATGTTCGATTCTATTCCAATGGCGGGATGAGTTAATTCGCTAATGGGATAGACATATACCTCTTAGCCATGCATAGCATGTGTTTGAGAATAGACCTTGAAGAGTGGATTTTGTGTTAGCTCTCAAGGACACTTAGAGAGTTAGGCAAATGACACCATGGTTAGATGACCTAGACATAGGCGTTTAGCTAATGTAGATTCTCAAGCTAACCTAATCATTGCATTCATATTTATGAGGAGGATTGCATGTTGTTGGTTGAAGTAAAAGGTGAAGAGGGATTTTCCTAAACTCTAACCATTTATCCTTATTGCTTTATGTCTTTACTTTCTTTACTTTTATCCATTTTTATGTTCTTGAATAGAATTAGGTAAGCTATCGGTTAATACTTAGCATTGGAAATAAAATTATCCTCGTGGGAATGATATCTGTACTCATCACTTTATTACTTGTGCGACCCGTGCACTTGCGGTTAGCAAATGGGCAAACACGTTTTGACCCTAACAAGTTTTTGGCGCCGTTGCCGGGGATAAGGCATTATTTCCGTATTGCTAATATTGACAATAAGTTTGCTTAGTTCTAATTCAAGTTTTTATGTTTTGTTGTTGTAAATAGTTTTAATTCATGTTTTTATGCTTTTGTTTTTGGTTTGCCTAAATAAGTAATTATAGTTTGATTTTGTGTTTTGTTAAGTTTTTGTTGTACATTCTATGTTTTAAGCTTTTAACCTTGTTTTGGAGGTGCTAGGGGCCAAAATGGAGCACCAGTTCTAGCGAAAACTGGTTTGCTGCAGAATTTTGCAGCATGACCTCTCACGTCGCGGCGTGAGAATTTCCACGCCGCGGCATGCCAGTCTCTGCCTATCAAGAACACTCACCAGAGCGCTCCACGCCGAGGCGTGGACAAGTTCACGCTGCGGCGTGGCCCCTTGTTTTGTATTTTTCTATTATTTTCTCTGTTTTTCTTTATTTAATGGTGCTCAGTTCTAGTTTGCTTGCTGTTTTGACTTGCTCAAGTACCCTATAAACCATGAACACTAAGAACACACATTCACTTTGGTTTGGGGGAGTATCTTTGCATGTTTTTACCCTTGATGCTTAATGTTACACATGTTTTGATACTTTAAGTATGTGCTAGTGATAGTCATCATACTTTCATGATTCTATCTTGTTTTGGCTATTACTGATGGGCTGTTAATAAAAGTTTCAATTTTCAACATTCTCTACACGATGTTATGCATGCTTGAATGAAAAATGATAAATCTTTTGAATGCATGATTTGTTGCCATTTGCTAGTGTGTGATGGTTGGCCAATGATATAAATGCTTGCAATTGTCCTCAATTCTTTTGTGAAACCATTTGTGATCTTGAAGCATGCTTAAGCAATCTTGTTTGTTTTTATGCATGATGTGTTTCTCACTTAGATGCTTGTTTAACTTTGAAAAGATTTGAGTATTTATCTAGAGAATGTTTATGGATTGTGCATGTGGATGATTTTTACTATCCTTGAAATTGTTTTGCAACTCTCTTGAGGCGAAATCCTAGATTGTGCATGATTGAGGAAGTGATTAGGGCATTGTTTGGATTGGTTGAGCCTTTCAAGCTTACCCTTACATGATTATATCCCTAGGTCATGATTATATCCCTAGGTCCTCTTTTGAAGCTTTCTAAATGTTTGGCCTTCTATGTTCTTCTTTCACCCTCATATTTCCTACCTTGTAATCATTCTAATGCATGTGAAAGCATTGCATTTTCTTTCCTCCCCTTTATGTTTGTTGAGTGCATGATATGTTATTTCTTCACTTGAGTCCATTGTTTAGGGTATTTATGTTGTTCAATACAAAAGTGGCTTGAAGGAACCATTTGTTATACAAGAAGTTGTTTTTGTTAAAGAAAAAGAAAATACAAAAAGAGAAAAAGAAAAGAAAAGAAAAAAAAAACAAATGAAAGAAAGAAAGCATAAATGAAAAAAGCATCGAGTGGTTCTGAATAGTGTTCTTTGTTTCATTTTGTATACCCTTGTTGTAGTGACTCAAGTCTTGAAATATCATGTTATGTTTCTCAATGTTTGTATGTTTTCCATTCCCCTTTGTTCTTCACCCCATCACCTTGGCCTTACATTATAAGCTATTAAAGTCCCTCTTGATCCTCAATCATGTGTGATTTACATTAGTGGAGAGAGAGTTGTGCTACAATTTTGTGGAATCTTGATTTGTATCCATGTGTAAGTTCATAAACTTATCCGAATGAGCATGATTTGAAAAAGATAAGTTGAGCTTGCATGTTTGTGAGAGATGTCATGTGCATGATTGGAAGCTTGATTGATTGTATGCTAAAGATTATGTATGTGTTGAACTTAACTGTGAGGCATGCGCATTCTTTGAGGGCCATTATAATCATTGTGCACTGGTTGTGGTTAAAAGAAAATTGAATTTATCATTGTTGAATGCATGTGAGCATGAATTGTCAAAGTGAGTTTTCTTAGTCATACTTTGTGTTGCTCGAGGACTAGCAACATCTTAAGTTTGGGGGTGTGATAACTCCATAAAATATAGTTATTATTGCCCCATAATTGTGCTTCATGGCATGCTTAGTCCTTGATCTTAAGCATATTTGGAAGGTTTTAAGCTTATATTTGTGGAATTCTATTTTGGGATCTTCCTTTATGTTTTTGAGCAATTTGTGCATATTTGTTGATTGATTAAGTAGATTTACAATTATATTTAATTTGGTGCTTTCTCTAATGTAGGAAGGGCTCAAAAGAGACAAATTGATGCAAGCCAAGGCCCAGCATTGGAGGAAAGAAGCCAAGGAAGCATTCCAGAGTTCTACGCCGCGGCGCAAAAATGTTCACGCCGCGGCATGAGGGTCTCAGCCAGCCACATACTGATAGGGCAGAGAGCTCCACGCCGAGGCGTGGGAATTTGCACGCCGCGGCGCGCGTCGGCGAGCTGAGCCTATTTATTTAGTTTTTCACGCACCCTCTCGGACTCTCTCAGTTTCTCTCTTTTAGGTTTTAGTTTTTAGGTAGTTTAGGGTTAGAGGCTGCGGCTGGGCTCTCCATCGGAGGTGGAGATGGAGCTTGGGGAGCTAAGGATGGAAGCCCTCTTTCTCTTGGAGGACGATCTGAGCTCCAATGGCAAAATCCATAAGCTTTCTCCTTCTCTCTTTTCTCTTTTCTCTTCCTCATTTCTTGAGCATGTATTTTGTAATTTGTTCTCATGTTCATTGTATAGCTGAGCTTTATTTAGGGATGACTTTGAATCCTTTTATTAATATTAATGATTTGTTCTTCTCTGAGTTTGTGTGGATCTTTGATTTTGTTCAATCATATTATTCTTAATGCTCTTGAGTGTTTGGCCAACATTTGAGTGATTTGATAAAATCTAATGAACCTAGATATAGGGATTTGGGTTTGAGATCGTATGTATAGTTGATGCATGTTCGATTCTATTCCAATGGCGGGATGAGTTGATTCGCTAATGGGATAGACATATACCTCTTAGCCATGCATAACACGTGTTTGAGAATACACCTTAAAGAGTGGATTTTGTGTTAGCTCTCAAGGACACTTAGAGAGTTGGGCAAATGACACCATGGTTAGATGACCTAGACATAGGCGTTTAGCTAATGTAGATTCTCAAGCTAACCTAATCATTGCATTCATATTTATGAGGAGGATTGCATGTTGTTGGTTGAAGTAAAAGGTGAAGAGGGATTTCCCTAAACTCTAACCGTTTATCCTTATTGCTTTATGTCTTTACTTTCTTTACTTTTATCCATTTTTATGTTCTTGAATAGAATTAGGTAAGTTATCGGTTAATACTTAGCATTGGAAATAAAATTATCCTCGTGGGAACGATATCTGTACTCATCATTTTATTACTTGTGCGACCCGTGCACTTGCGGTTAGCAAATGGGCAAACACGTTTTGACCCTAACAATAGCTCCTCCGATTTCTGGCTACTATCCTTTATGGATGCTTACTACGGGTACAATCAGATTCCGATGTACCCCGGGGATGAAGATAAAATCGCCTTCATCACTGAAAAGGTGACTTACTGCTACAAGGTAATGCCTTTTGGGTTGAAAAATGCCGAAACACTTACCAGAGAATGATGAACAAGGTCTTCAAAGATCAGATAGGAAGAATGCTAGAAGTCTACATTAATGATATGATAGTCAAGACCCCGTCATCAGTATCACACACCTCAGATCTCGAAGAAGTGTTTATGCAGCTTAGGAAACACAATATGAGGCTTAATCCGAAAAAATGTGCATTCAGGGTCCAGGCTGAAAAGTTTCTGGGGTTCATGCTGACACACCGGGGGATTGAGGCAAACCTTGACAAGTGTAAGGCTGTTCTTGATATGCACAGTCTCCGAAGTGTGAAAGAAGTATAGCAGTTAAATGGGTGGATCGCGGCTCTTACATGTTTCCTAGCTAGAGCCGCTCACAAATCCCTCCCATTTTTCAAATTATTGAAAAAAGAGACAGGATTTGAGTGGACTCAGGAGTGTGAGGACGCATTCACCTCTTTAAAAAATATATTGTCATCCCCTCCAATCCTCACAAGACCTGAGCCAGGAGAAACGTTGTACGTGTACCTCTCCGTTCATAAGGAAGCCGTTAGTTCAGTACTTGTCAGAGAAACCGGGGACGTCCAGAGGCCGGTTTATTTTGTGAGCAAGGTATTATAAGGCCCCGAGCTCCGGTATCAAAAGATCAAGACGGTTGCATTTGCACTTGTCGTCACAACCAGAAGACTAAGACAATACTTCTAATGCCATCCGGTTGTGATCAGGACAGATCAGCCTATCCGACAGATATTGCACAAGTCAGACTTAGCAGGGAGGATGATTGCCTGATCCATTAAGCTTTTCTAGTTTAGGATCACCTACGAACCCAGAGTAGTAATCAAGGCACAAGCACTCTTGGACTTTCTAGCTGAATTAACCTTGAAAACCAACAAAACTAAGGAAACACAATGGATCGTGTTTGTTGATGGGTCCTCAAACCCAAGAGGAAGTGGAGTCGGGGTAATATTAGAAAACCCTGAAGGAGTTACCATAGAAAATTCCCTCATGTTCGATTTCCCCACCTCAAACAATCAAGCTGAATACGAAGTGTGCATTGCCAGACTGACAATGGCTAGGGACTTGGGGGCCACCAAACTTAAACTTCGTAGCGACTCCCAACTCGTGACCTCCCAGATCCGAGGTGATTATCAAGCCAAAGAGCCACTCCTACAGAGATATTTGGTAAAAGTAAAATAAATTCTCTCGAGTTTTCAATCGGTACAACTAGAGCACATCCCAAGAGAACAGAATTCTAGGACCGATCTCTTATCCAAACTGGCCAGCACTAAGAGCCCAGGCAATAACTGCTCAGTAATCCAAGAGATCACCCAACAACCCTCAATTACTGATATGACAATTTTCTAAGTTAGCAGACAATCGCGCAACTGGATTACATCATTGGTTGAATATTTACAGTCCGGTAGTCTCCCTGATGACCCGAAGGAAGCTTCTAGGTTGAAGAAAATCACGATCAAGTACACCATCTATAACAGGCAGCTTTACCGACGTGGATTTTCCTTACCCCTCCTTAAATGCCTTACTCCGAAAGAGGCTGAATATGTCTTGGCCGAGGTCCATGAAAGAAGTTGTGGACACCATCTGGGAGGGAAGGCCCTAGTTTTAAAGGCTCTAAGGGCAGGTTACTACTGGCCGACAATAGAAGCAAACTCTCTTGCACATGTTCAAGTATGTGACAAATGCCAATGGCATTCGGATCACTATCATGCTCTACTTGAAGAACTATCCACGATGTCCATACCTTGGCTTTTCTATCAGTGGAGAATGGATATCCTGGGTTCGTTCCCTCAAGCTCCTGGATAGCTAAAGTTTTTGGTTGTGGCGGTGGATTACTTTACAAAGTGGATTGAGGCCGATTCCCTGGTCACCATCACCTCGGCCAGGATTCAAAAATTTACTTGGCGCCACATTATTACTAGATTCGGGGTCCCAGAGTCAACTGTGATAGATAATGGGACGCAGTCTAAAGACAAAGGGTTTGAAGAACTGCATTCCGGGTTAAAAATAAAGCATCATTGTAGAGCTGTTAAGAACCCTAGAACGAACGGGCAAGCCGAAGCGCTAACTGGATCATCATCCATGGATTAAAGAGAAGGCTAGACGAAGCAAAAGGGAACTGGGCTGAGTAGTTAGACCATGTCCTGTGGGCCTACCGAACTACTCCCCACTCCTCAATGGGTGAAACTCCCTTCAAACTCATATTCAGATGTGAGGCTATGATCCCGGTGGAAATTAGAGAACCAAGCTGGCGTTTTTAGAACTTTTCGTATGATTATAACCCCAGATTAATCAGGGAAGACTTGGACCTGTTAGAAGAAAGGAGACAAATCACCCACATACGCGATGCTGGGATCAAACAGAGAACGACATCCCGATATAACTTGAAGGTCATTCTAAGAAGATTCCTGCCGGGTGACTTAATACTCCACAAGGCTGATGTCGGCTGAAGGAATACCTCCTAGGGGAAACTAGCCTTTAACTAGGAAGGCCTTTACCATATCGTAATCAACACCGGCAAAGGATCTTATACACTAGAAACTCTGACAAGGAAGCCAGTAAAAATTTTTTGGAACGCAGATAAACTTAGAAAGTACTACAACTAAGTGCCTTTTTAGGCCTAGTCTCCTAGTTTACTTTGTTCGATCTGCCCAATTGTTATGGAACGCACATTGTGTGATATTCAATAAAGTAAATGTTATGCATTTTCTACTCAAGTTTTCAAGCTTTCAAGAAATTTTGTGATATCCCGAGACTTCATGGTACTAACCGAGAATTGTCTTGTGCTAGATAGGTCGTACAATAGAAAAATCATATATTGGGTAAATTCTAGCACCAAATCAAAAGCACGAAAAGACCCCAGGAAAGACCAGTCTTTTAAACCAACGTCGCGTAGTATCCTAAAAAGCCAAACTAGTTACAGACCCCCGACAAGGTTTCCTACCTTTGGCACGGTTCTTAAATGCCAGACTAATCTAGACATCGGATCCTAAGCCAAGGATCAATTAGTTTTACAAAGAATAAAGAATATGACATCTCAGAATAAACGAGAATGAGGGTAATTGATAAAACCCCAAATTTGGGGTAACGCTTACAAAAATCCAAGGTAACAATAAACCCAAAACCCCGCGCAAGGGGTTTAAAAAAAATCTAAACTACAGCGGAGTCCGTACCACGGACGTTAGCAGAAGAGTCTTCAGTAGTCAAGTTTGAAGAGGCAACACGGGGAGCTACAAGGAATCCTTCTTGAACCACTTTCCCGGAGTCAAGCCCGTCTAAGACTAAGGCAACCCTGGGATTGAAGTGTTGAACTTGGCTAACAACGTTGCAGAATTGATCTTCCTTTTTCTTGGTACACAAGGCTATCAGCTGGTTAACGTCGACCTGCAGGGAGACAATTTTAGCCTCACACCACTGGGACTTAGCACGAGAATTATCGCTCTTAGTCCAAAGTACGGCAATCTGCTTCTACTGCTCAGTCAGGGTGGCCTCTTTTGCCTTACCGACATCCCTTAAAGCAACAACTTCAATTTTTAGCTCCCGTATCCTGGATAAAGCCTCATTATTGGCTTTGATGGCGTCTTCCATGGCCTTGAGAGCTTTGGTTTCACCTTGCTCGGCCGCTGCCAGTTTCTCCGTCATTTCTTATTCATGTTCTTCGAGGGCGTGTTATAAGAAATGAGCTTTGGCAACAATATGGATTCCCATATTTTGGAAAGCTAGCAGAGCTTCCTTTGAGCTACGTCAGGCAAAGTAATCCCCAACCTCTTCATCTAAAATATGGAAGTCGATAAATTCCCTGGGATCCGCTTCCTCACGAAACAGTTCCATTAGCCCGGAAGTTTCTCCTGTTGCTTTCTTTTTACCCCGGCCACTAGACTGACCTTCCTCCACTGCTGCCCTCTTGTGCCCTCGAGGTGATTCAGGAGAGTTGTCCACGTTAATATGCTCCACCACCTCAGAGGGAACCTCAGTCGCTGTGGTCGTAAGAGCTGGAGTGAACCCCATTGGAGGACCCATCGAGACATCAGTATTCCTTGCCCTCAGCACCTCCAAAATCGCTAAAGAATCACCATCCTCCATCTCGGGTAAGCTCTCTGCACAACATAAAAATAAGTCGTCATGTGGCATGAAAAAATCAAGTATTTAAATAAACATACTATGGCCACTACTACCTAGCATGGCCCAAAGCTCATTGTCATCTGGGCTGTCTAATATATCTTTCGATCGGATCTTGCCGACCTCGTCAACCCACATTTCGAAGAAGTTTACACACTCGACCTCTTCATCAGTAAGTTAGTTTATCTCTCTCTCAAATGATCGAGTGGGGATGCTCCGCACCGCCAGGTTCCAATAAAGGCTGAACACTGTCTCCTAAACATTACCTAGCCAGAAAGCACGAGTGTCGCTAGCCGCCATCAACTTGAAGAACTTCTCCTTGAAATCTTTGTAACTCTCCAAGTATGGGTAGAGCACAGTCCTCCCCTGCCGTGATCGGACTGAGAGCCAAGACTGCTGTCGAGCGCAGGATCCATGGAATGAATACCATGTATGGAAATAGAAGCCCTATCAGAGCATCGTAACCCCACAACCCGACATATTCTTTCGAAGGCCAAAATGTTCGCCCAACCATTGGGATGGATCTGACTGGGGGCAGCATGAAGAGTCTGGAGAATAAAAATGTGGAAGTCGTTTAAGGGGAGCCGTAGTCCGAACCGCGTGAAAAAGTCCTCGTAGAGATATATGAAGTGTTTGCCCGCCTCCTAGGTCCAACACACTCGTTCTCTCCCCGGGGACATAATCACGAATTCATTATCCCTCTCACCCCCCTTGGTGAGCTCCAGATACTCCTTCAGGTTATCCAATTCTGCGTCGGACTCATAGCGAGATATCTTGTCATCGACAACCCACGTGCAGGGTAACAGCGGACCTCGGTGAATCCTAATCGCCTGCTCCTCAGCCTGTCGATTCGGCTCTTGAACTTCAGGAGCCGGGGCAGGTGCTTCAGCTCTTGGTTGCCTCCTTCTAGCCATTTAGTTTCCTGGAAGACACACAGAGGCCTAGGGTCAGATCCAATTATGTTCGAAGATCCAAACATGGCAGTGGGCAAGCAAAAAACTGAACACCCACGCACCGGCCTCTGCACCCACCGAGGCTTAAGCCTCAGAAGGACACCCCCACCACACACGGCGTGGTGGGGGAGGTGCAGCATTAGGCAGCTCCATTGAAAGTGTGGGAGAAGCAATTATCCCCAAATTTTTATTCACAGAAGAAAAAGGAAAACAGTCCACCAGAAGAATGTACAACCACTCAAACAATCAGTAACGGTGTTTGGAAGATGAAAATACCTTGATAAAAAGGCTAATAGAATCTTTAAAATGTCAAAACCGCCGCTGACCACCATGAAGCTTGTCAAAATTCTTCTCAGACCACCAGTTTTTAAGCGAAGAGACAACAAAAGGTGAAAAAGTGAAAGGACAAAACCCTATTTATAGAGGCTACAGCTAGGGGTATTTCCATCCAACCACTCTGGATTTGAAAAGATGTTCATTATGGCGTATAAAGCACTATGCACGTCCACTCAACCGTAGGAAGCCACGTGGCCCACATCGCTGTCATGGCAGTTAAGGGGACAACTACTCAGTAGACCGAGACAACCCTAGTATCTACAACATTCACAAAACTTTATGGACCCCGACACATTATATACCCCGGAGAATTCCCTCACGGTACAAAGACCCTGGTCAGACTACTTAAGCTTTGCACTTTGTCGGTCTCGACTATGTATAGAGCTGGGGGCACCATGCTATACAGGATGAGCTTTGGACTCACCTTGGCACTATAAATTCTATGGATTAAAAAGATAGATGATTCAAGCAAAATAATATTTTATTTCATTCCATACATCGTCATACATTAATACAAGGAGAAGAAAAACATGGGATATGAAAAGGTTAAACAGCACTGTCGAGCCCGGAGGCCAACTCCCTGCTTGTATGCTTCACATCCAGATTCTCTAGAGCTTACACCGGTCTCTTCCCCGTTGAGGCCTCTTGAAAAAGTGGATAGGTTTCGAAAAATCAAACATAACCGAAATAGAACACTGCTACCGGATCAGGGAAATTTAGCCACGCCACTCTTCGGTGTCACTCACAAAGATAAGAAAAGACTGGGGTGCATTCACTTTGGCTGGACGGGGTATGGGTTATTCATGAAGAAGTTCATTCCACTGGAACTCGACCAGTTTCATGATCATTCCAGGTCGCTTGAAAGTAGCCACCTTAGTAGTCCCCCTTGCTTATTTGAAAGGAAGATCAAGAGGGGCTCTATTTCTCCAATTACCTCCGTCCAACACGACAAGAATTACAGAGCTCCCCAGCGATAAAGCATGAATCGGACACACCCTCGTACGTTGGGAAAGCAAAGTTCCTTCTATTACTACGTTGGGAAAGAAAAGTTCCTAATGAAAAAAGGTTGTTGGCAAGAAAAGAAGTATCTTCAAAGATTTTGGGAAGAGCAGAAAAATGGTGGCTTTTGCAAAGGTTAAAGCTCTAGATCTTTTTGAGCATGTGCACAGGCATAAGAGAAACAACAGAACCATTCTGGAAAATAGATGGAAAAATTAAAAGAAGGAATGACTGTATAAGACGCAAACTTTCCATATTTATAGAATGAGAAGCTTTGACTAGCCCCATGAATCAAATCAGCTGCACTTAATACTCTCCTTTTCCCATTGGTTACGAGAGCAACGAGTGTTTGGGAAACATTGAAATTGATCCTCTTTAAAGGATCTTTATCTCCCAATAAAGTCAGAAGCAATAGTTTCCAAAGATAGAACTCGGATCTGTACTAAGTTTCCAGAAATTTCACGGCAAAGGGTCCTAGTAACCCAATGGAGCAATAAGAACCTAACCCCGGAACAAAGAATATTGATTTCATATCCCAACCCCGGAGGTATTTCTAGGCAATGGATGTCGGCCTCAGTATGAGACATCGCAAATCCTAACTTTAAAGCTAATACCTTGACACTTAGCTATTCTATTAAAGCGCTAAGCTGGGGACAACTGTTCTGAACCGTGGTCCTAGATTCTATCCAGAAGGATCAACCCGGCGTGCGCTCCACCGGATTCCTCCATTAATACCCTGGAAAGGTCTGTAAGACCCCGTACTACGGCTTTGGGCCATATGACAAGGATCACTGATTCAGCGCAGGCATCTGTAACTGCCAATTAGGATCTTACGAAATTAAAGGCTCTGTAACCTCTCCTTGCAATTAATAACCGTAAAGTCCACATTCCAATAATACCTGCACTAAATATCATGATTCCAATCATGCTCCATAAAGACCAGGCTGAATCAACCTAATAAGGTAACTGTGATCTAAATATAAAAACCCAACTTGCACACGGCCTGACTTGAGCATTAGAGTCTTTTTGCAGATACCACCCCCACCGGATCCCCACGCTTGAGTGCAGCTAGGCAAGGAGGAAACCACCACATCATACATCTTATGGGTATCCCTCTGAATCCATTTCAGAACACATATTTTTATGGTACAAAATCTTGAGTTTTCATCATCTTTTAATCTTTTTGATTTAGTTTTGTTCTCAAGTTTTATAATGTTTTTATTATTTTAATTGCATTCTTATTTTGTGTTTTTATGTATTTTTTTGTAGGTAATTGCATATGGAGAAGATTGGATATTTAAAGAAGCAGAAAAAAAAGAAGAAAATTAATTCAGAAGCTCAGCGCTTGAGTACTGGGCCATCACCGCTTAAGCGTGTTGCGCGCAGATGAATTCCTGATTAGTGGGCAGCGCCTAAGCACTGGAAACTGAGCGCTTGAGTGCTTAACGCATAAACTACAACGTGAATTTCTTTTAAATAAGAAAGTTTTACCAAATACAACATACTTTTGACACACTAAGACACTTAGATAGAACGCAACAACCATCAAGAGGCACAAACCCTAATGTAGTGTGGGCACAATTGGGCGTGAAGATTATGAATTTCTTTAACCTTTCCACCTTTCTACAATGGAGTTTGTCATATTTTTCCCTTTGTGTTCTTCTTTTTCCATGTGTAACTAAACCCTTTTTCGTTAGGGTGATGATGGATCTTGTTCTTAGATGATGTAAATTCTTTTATGAGTTTAATCAATGTTTCTATTTCATGATTTATGTGTTTATCTCTTTTCTTAATGTTTTTCTAAATCTGGCCAATTTGGGAATGATTTTTGGGTTTATGTATGATTTGAAAAAATTTGCATGAACATAGAACTTGTGATAAATATCATAATTTCTACAATTGCTAGGAATAGATATTGTTAGTTATGTGGTCTTTCTTTTAATTCTCTCATTCTTGATAATGCATTTCTATTTGGGATTAGACTAAGGGATTAGTTAATTCTAAATAGTGTAAGATGATTAATATACCAAGAGATTGGATATTGATTAATTTTGGGAATTGACCATGAATCATTGGAATAAGACTTGATTAAACCAATATTTGACTTTGCATTTAAAGAGTTCAAGTAAAATCTGATCCCTAACCTTTTCATATCATTGTTTTCCAACTTAACCCAATTAATTAAATTTGGCTTTTGTTATTTTGTTTATTCTTTCTTTTTATTATTTTTACTAACTCTCTTTTTGATGCCTTAAATAGTGTCGATTTGGCGAACTTAGTAATTGATAATATAATGCTCATGGGAATGATACTTTACTCACTCTTTATTACTTTTGTCGATTTGATGCACTTGCCAATTCCACAACAAGTTTTTGGCACCGTTGTCAGGGATTATTGTTATTAATATTAATAGTAGTTAAAAAGACACTAATTTAAGAATTTTTTTCTTTGTTTAATTTCATTTATAATTGTTTATTTTTAATTTTAATTTTAATTTTTCTTTTTTTTATTTATAGATAATTTTTTCTTAACTCTGCTTATGCTGAGCTTTGTTGCAAATATCTACATAGCCGGTCACAATCCCAGATAAAAGAGGAAGGCTGTGTTAGGCAGTCGACAGCCAACGTAAAACTTTGTCGAATCTTTATGACAATGGATCAACGAAGTAATAGTGTAATGCTAGGTCGTTGGCCCTAAGCAACACGCTGTATAGCTCGAGTACAGTGTCAAATGAGCAAGGGCCGCTGCATCGTCGCCTGGGTATAGTGAAAAATAAGCAAGGGTTCCCACATTGTCATGAACAGGTGTGGGTAAAGAAGCTAGTTCACAAGAGTAAGATGCGTTTTGGAACTTGGAATATAGGCACACTTACAGGTAAATCTATGGAAATAGTTGACACCATGATTAGGTGGAGGATTAATTTTATGTGCCTACAAGAAACTAAGTGGGTTGGAGAAAAGGCAAAGGAACTCGACTCTTCGGGTTTTAAGCTTTGGTACACCGGCAATGTAAAATCTAAAAATGGGGTAGGCATAATAGTAGATAAGAATTGGAAGAATATGGTTGTGGATGTGAGAAGGCTCGGAGATAGGATCATAGCTTTGAAGTTTGTTGTGGAACATGAGACTTTTAATGTTATTAGTGCGTATGCACCCCAAGTAGGGCTAGACGAGCACTACAAGATTAATTTTTGGGAGAATTTAGAAGGTTTAGTTCAGGGAATACCATTAGGAGAGAAGATTTTTCTAGGAGGGGACCTAAATGGTCATGTGGGGAGCGAATCTAAGGGGTATGAGGGTTTGCATGGGGGTTATGGTCTAGGAGTAGCTAATGCAGAGGGCAAAGCGATTTTAGATTTTTTGGTAGCGTTTGATTTTACAATAGCTAACACTTATTTTAGAAAGCGGGAAGAGCATCTGATCACATATAGAAGCGGGAGTTCTTGCTCTCAAATTGATTTCTTTTTAATAAGGAAATCTGATAGAAAGCTTTGCATGGATTGCAAAGTCATCCCTGGAGAGAGCTTGACTACCCAACATAGGGTTTTAGTTATGGATGTACGGGTCAAGATGAGAGTAAGAAAAAATTATCGAGACAGAGAGCCAAGGATCAAATGGTGGCAATTAAAGGGAGAAAAATAATTATTTTTTCAGAGGAGGATTATGGAGGAAGAAATCTAGGAAGTACAAGGGAGTGCTAATGATATGTGGGACGAGATGGCTAAAGGGATTAGAAAGGTAGCAAAAAAGACACTCGATGAATCAAAAGGCTTCGGACTCAAGGATAAAGAATCTTGGTGGTGGGACACAAGTGTACAAGATAAGGTTAAAGTTAAAAGAGAATGTTATAAAGCTTAGCACATATGTAAAAATGATGAAAATTGGGAAAAATATAAGGCAGCTAAAAAAGATACTAAGAAGGTGGTGAGCGAGGCGAAAACTAAAGCGTTCAACGGGTTATATCAATCATTGGGCACCAAAGACAGAGAAAGGAATATCTACAGGCTTGCTAAAAGTAGGGAAAGGAAGACAAAAGACTTGGATAAAGTGAAATGCATTAAGGATGAAGATGGTAAAGTCTTGGTTACAGAACAAGACATTAAGGATCGATGGAAGGGTTATTTTCACAAGTTATTTAATGAGGAACTTGGGACATTAGGGGACTCAAACATTCTAAACACTAGAAAGGAGGACCAAAATAAAACATTTTATCATAGAATCAAGGAGTTTGAGGTAAAAGAAGCTTTGAAGAGAATGGATAATGGAAAAGCGATCGGACTAAATAATATACCTATTGAGGTATGGAAGTGCCTAGGAGAGAAAGGTATAAGTTGGATCACAAATCTGTTTAATGAGATAATGAAGTCTAAGAAAATGCCAAACGAATGGAGGAGAAGCATTTTAATCCCTATTTATAAGAATAAGGGAGATATACAAAACTGTACAAATTACAGAGGAATTAAGCTCATGAGTCATACCATGAAGTTATGGGAAAGAGTAATTGAACGGAGATTAAGACAAGAGACTCATATTTCAGAGAATCAATTTGGTTTTATGCTTGGGAGGTCAACTATGGAAGTAATCTATCTTTTACGAAGATTAATGGAGAGGTATCAGAGAAAGCAAAAAGACCTACACATGATTTTCATTGATCTGGAAAAAACCTATGATAGGGTACCGAGAGAGGTCCTGTGGAAGGCTTTGGAGAAGAAAGGAGTTCGTATCGCCTATATTCGAGCAATCCAAGATATGTATGATGGGGCTAAAACTAGTGTGAGAACACAGGGTGGGGCCACAGAAGATTTTCCTATAACTATAGGATTGCACCAAGGGTCAGCTTTGAGTCCATATCTTTTTACCTTGGTCTTGGATGTGCTTACTGTGCATATCCAAGAGTCGGTGTCATAATGCATACTTTTTGCAGATGATATAGTCTTAGTTGGAAAGTCGAGAGAGGAAATAAATGGGAAGTTAGAGCTATGGAGACGAACTCTGGAAGAACATGGCCTTCATCTAAGTAGGAGCAAAACGGAGTATATGGAATGTAAGTTCAGTAAGAGGCGTGTTAATACTAGCTTAGCGGTGAAACTTGGACATCATACAATACCACAAGTCACACAATTTAGGTACCTTGGATCTATCATACAAAATGATGTAGAGATATAGGGAAATGTAAACCATAGGATTCAAGCTGGATGAGTGAAATGGAGGAGTCCTTCAGGAGTTAGTTGTGATAGAAAAGTGCCTCTCAAGCTTAAGAGTAAATTTTACCGCACAGCTATAAGGCCTGCGATGTTGTATGGTACTGAATGTTGGACGGTAAAAAGCCAACAAGAGCATAAGATCAGCGTTGCGGAGATGAGGATGTTGCGTTGGATGTGTGACCATACAAGACAAGATAGGATTATAAATGAATGCATTAAAGAGAAAGTAGGGGTAGCACCTATTATGGAAAAGATGAGAGAATCTCGCCTTAGGTGGTTTGGACATGTAAGGAGAAGACCCTTAGAAGCTCCTGTAAGAAGAGTAGATCAGGTAGATAATAGTCCAATAGCTAGAAGTAGAGGAAGACTAAGAAAGACTATAGGTGAAACGATTAAAAAAGATTTAGATCTGAATAACATATCTGAAAACTTGGTTTATGATAAGGGACAATGGCGTCGTTTGATCAATGTAGCCGACCCCACCTAGTGGGAAAAGGCTTGGTTGTTGTTGTTGTTGTATAGATAATTTTTTTCTTATTTAATTTCATTTTTTCTTCATTTAATTTTCTTTTCATTTTGTTTTTTATTTTTTATTTCCATTATTTATTTTTATTAGTCATTTATTTTTTATTTTTTATTTTTTTTTTCTTTACTTCACTTTGGTTTGCTTGTTTGTTTGTTTATGCAAGGTTCTTTGGAGTCAAAAGAATTACTTTTTGATCTAGAGATAGATAAAACAACTAGAGCAAACAGGAAAGCAGCTGGAGAAAGGAAGAAACTTGAAGAAGTAGAAGAAAAGATGACAGAAATAGTTGTAACTTCAGAGCAAAGATACATGTTGGCTGACTACGCTACTCCACCTGCTAAAAATATTTCTACTAGTATTATGCGCCCTGCTATTTAGGCCAATAACTTTGAGATTAAACCAACACTTCTACAGCTGGTGTAACAGAATCAGTTTGGGGGAGGCCATGTAGAAGATGTAAACTTACACATTGCTAATTTCTTGCAGCTCTGCGATACTATTAAGTATAATGGCATTACTGATGATGCCATTAAATTACGACTGTTTCCATTTTCTCTCAGAGACAAAGCGAAGAGCTGGCTACAAGCCCAACCACAATGGAGCATTTCTACTTGGGAGGTTCTGGTTGGCAAATTTCTCACTCTGTACTTCCCTCCATCAATGTTTGTGAAGATGAGTGGTGAAATAGCTTGTTTCACTCAAAATCTAAAGGAGTCATTATACTAATCTTGGGAGAGATTTAAGGAGCTATTAAGGAGATGTCCTCACTATGCATTTGAGGTTTGGCAGCATGTGCAAATTTTCTATAATGGGTTGAGTCATCTTACTAGAACAACGGTCGATGCATCTGTAGGTGGATCTTTAAATACAAAAACTCTTGAAGAGGCTCAAGAATTATTTGGGACAACGGCCACTAATGAATATCAGGTTCCTAGTGGAAGAGCTACAGTCAAACAGGGAATGTTGGAGCTTGGTGCTGTTGAAACTATACTTGCATAGAATCAGACTATGAAGCAACACATTGTCAATCTTACTAAGCAAGTTAGTAATTTACAAGTAAATGCAGTTAATCATCAAGGTTTAACTTGCAACTTTTATGGAGGTAACCATGTCAATAGTCAATGTAAGGCAGGGAATTCAGGTATCAACATTCTAGAGTAAGTGAATTATATAGGAAACCCTTCAAGGCCACAAGGTAATCCTTATTCTAGTACCTATAATCCAGGCTGGAGGAATCATCCTAATTTCTCTTGGAAGAATCAAGCTGTACTATTGAATGTTTCACCCAAACAGAAATCTCCTCTTGAGATTTCAATGGAGAAACTCTCTCTGCAGACCTCTATTTTTGTGCAACAGACTTCAGCTTTTATAGAGGAATCAAGAACTAATTTCAAGAATCATAAGGCCGCTATTAGAATTCTTGAGAATCAAATGGGGCAAATGGCAAAGCAACTTTAAGAAAGACTTCCAGGCCGTTTGCCAAGTGATACTGTGATAAATCCAAAGGAGTAATGTCATGCAATCACTTTGAGAATTGGCAAGACTTTAGAATAACAAGTTAAAGAAGCACTTGATTCATCAAGAATTGAAAAAATTGATGTTCCTGTTGCGGATGTCTCCACTCAATAGTGCTGTATTGAAGAAGCTAAAGAGGAAAAATCGAGAGTGCAGAGAAAAAAGAAAGACTTGGAGCTAAAGAAAATAATTAATCATTCACTTTATGCTAAACTTCCATACCTTCAAAGATTTAGGAAGGAGATTCAAGAAAAGCAATTCTCCAAGTTCTTAGAAGTTTTCAAAAAGCCTCAGATAAACATCCCTTTTGCTGAAGCGCTTGAGTAGATGCCCTCCTATGCAAAATTCATGAAGGACTTCCTGATAATTATGATTTTTAACATATTAATTATTCACACAATTACCTTATTAATGATGTCCAGATTGTAATTAAGTGATCTTAGCACTCATTTAGATCATTGGGTTGAATTGGGCTTTAAAGCAAAATTTTTAGATTTTAATGCATATTGACAGTGGTTCAGTATTTTGACCATAACTTGAGTTGTAGATCTCTGATTTTGATGTTCTTTATATGTTCGGAAAGATGAGAAAAAGATCTATAAGTTTTGTGAAATGTTAAATTGGAAGATTCGGATGTTTAAGTGGTCAAATACAGCCTTAAAGTTGGACCAGTGGTACTGTTACTAATTCTGGACACACCTTCACTATTTTGGGCATATCTCACTCATTTCAAGCCTAAATTAAGCATATGAGCACTCCTTGGAAAGCTTACTTCAAAGGTTATCTGATGGACTTGATTTGAATTAGATATTGTGACAAAAATCCAAAAGATGGAAACATGGAAAAAGTGGAGGAATCATTGGAAGGTGGGAGACACTTTCATAATAAGAAAATAATTCATTGGAAGGTGGGGGACACACTTTGATAATGGAGGAATAATTAACAAAAGTAGGTGAACCACTTTTGACTCTTAGTGGATGATGAAGAGGAAAGCAATCATATTTTGATGAGAGAATGGAGAGCTTCTACGTAGGGGTTATTGTAGTTTTAGTTTTTGGATTTTGAGACTTCTCCTCTTCTCTTCCTCTCATTCTCTCTCTTCGTTATTGTTATTTTTTGTATGGTTCTTGAAGGTTCTCCAATGGTGATGGCTATGGAGAGCTAAACTTCTTTAATCAATCCAAGAGATTGATATTCTTGATGATTAATCTTGAGATCTTGTTTTAATTGCTATACATTCATCTATTAATTAAGTTTCTCTTTCTCTTCTTCTCTTGTTTAAATTCTGATTTAATGCTTAATTTAATTGGGATTTGCATATGTTAATTGCGTAATTATCATGTGCCAAGAGATGAATTCAGAGGTTAAATAATGCATCAAAGGTGTTTGATGAAATATTTAGCTTGGTTGGATCTTAGTTTTTAAGTTAATTTGGATTTTGGATGAATGCTTAATTTATCTAACCTTAATTAATTGAATTCTAGAAGCGTTTCTAGTAGAAGATCCATGGATCATTGAGAGGCGTCTTGATGTGATCTAAAACCAAGGATTTGGTTGATAGTTGAATGAATTTATAAAGATCAAGGATGAATTAAAATCAAGATTGGTTAATTTTCTTGAATTGGTTGTTTTCTTAATTTTGTTTACTCATTTTAATTACTTTTTGTTATTTAATCTTGTAAAACTCTCCCCCCTATTTATTAACCTCTTAATCTGACTTCATAATTAGAGTGATCTACAGGCTCGACCCGGTGTTACCTTATGCTGCAAGTAGTTTTGGTAAATCGATTATAAATTGATTTAAATTTGGTAATCTCGACAGTTGTCAAATTTTTGGCGCCGTTACCGGGGATCATTCTAATTTTGTTCAATCTTATTAAGAGTATATTTGACTACTAATCCCTCACTAACCCCTGTGTTTCTTTTTTTTTTTTTGGTGGATTTTAGGCGAAAACGGGTGATTACGGGTCATTTTGCAAGAATTTCGTAGTGACGTCAAACGTGCCCAGAATGAGCTGAAACTTGGTTAGTTAAAGGAAAATGGCCAAATAAACAAGACTTACAGTAAACTGTGAGGTCATCCCTGTTTTTCAAAAATTCCATCGTTTAGACCACATTTTCAAACTTTCAATATTTTTATTACATTTTTTAATTTTATTTTTGTGTAGTTTTCATACTGTACAAGTCCCATAATTTTTAAAAATGTTTAGATAGGTGAATCATATTTATTTTGGTAGATTTTTAGTGTTATCTAGTGTATTTTGCTTGTTTGTTATTTTTGTGTTTTATGTGCTTTGGATAATGCATGACTAGGTCTTTTGCTAGCCAATTACTTGATATTGATTCTGAGATTGATATGACTTTGCATAATGGAGTATAAACTTGAGGAATTGACTTCTTTGGTGAGACAGTTAGTAGTGAGACAACAATTACCTGTGCAAATAGCTGCAACTGTGTGTGACATTTGTTCTTGTTCATCTCATCCCACATATGCATGTCATACACTTCAAGATGGTAGTTCTGTTTTTCCATATCAATCTGTTGCTACAGCAGGTGTCTTTCTTAGTGAGCCACCATACCAGCAGCAGCAGCATCCGAGATATGATTCATACTCTAGCATATACAATCTCGACTGGAGAGATCATCCTAACTTGAGATATGGGAATGTAGCACCACAACAGCAATATAAGCAACCCTTCCAACAACCAATAAGATAGCAGCAGTTTCAACCTCAAGTTGAACCAAGTAGGCAATTCCAGCAGCCTATGCAACAACCAAATCCAGTAGCCATGAAACCTGAGCCATCATTGGAAGATTTGGTGAAGCAGATGGCCACTAACAATATTTAATTCCAACAGAGGACAGAGGCAATCACACAGAATTTAGAAACCCAGATTGGACAATTAGCCTCCTTATTGAGTCAGCAGCAGGTCCAAGGTTCTAGCCAACTCCTTTCCCAAACAATTCCCAATCCAAATAGGAATGTGAGTGCCATTATGCTGAGGTCTGAAAAATCTGTAGAAGCATCATCTGAGCCTCAACTAGCCAGCAAGCATTAACTAGTAGAAGAAACAGTTTCTGATGAACCAGCCCAAGAATCTGAGGGTCAGAAGAAATCAATTGTTGTCCATGAGCAGCAGCAACAGCCTGCGGTGGCTCTTCCCTTTCCATAGAGAGCCATTGAGACCAAAAAGATACATGAGGCTGAGAAGGATAAAGAGCTCCATGAAGAACATTGTATCTTTCATATTGATTTAATTGATGATTTGGTTGATAATTCATATGCTGACTTGTGTAAGGAGTTTCCTGAGATTGCTGATTTTGATGACTTTGTGTGTGGTGATTTGTGTGCTTCTTGTGATGATGATAAGTTGTGTGCTACATGTTCTGAAATTTTTACTGTTGTGGGAGATACTACTACATGTTCAAAATATCCTTATTCTATGAGTTATGATCATGTTGTTTTGGAAGATTATACATATATTACAGGTGATGCTGTAATTAAATCAGCAGAATTAATTTCTTCAACTAGCTTGATACCTTCAGTGCAGCAACCACCTACCCTTGAGTTGAAAGCCATTGAAGAATTTTCAGAAAAGGGAGAAGAAGAGCACCGGATGGCGGTCACTACTGTGGTGGATTTTGTTTTCGAGCCATGGTCCAACATAAACAAGGAAAATGAAGTTGATCAAGTATACATATTGCATTCTAGTGCTGAAGCCAAAGGAATTAAGGAAGGCCAATGGGACCCCGGTGGAAGCTCTCCTGTTTCAAGTCATGTTTCCAGTCATGTTTCAAGCTTAACTTGGTCTCGGTCATTACACTTCAAGCAATGGGACCCCGGTGGGAGTTTCTTGTCAGCTGTAACAGGACCTTAATGAATCTTCACCTTGATAAGGATGTTTCTTCTCTCTCTTTTATTTTACTTGTCCTTCATTAATTGATGATTTTGATGGAATGTTGTTTTTCTTGTGAGCTTTACATTGCGGACAATGTACAATTTAAGTGTGAGGGAATAATTTTAGCATTCTGTGTTTGTTTTCTGTTTTCAATTTTATTGCTTCTGCTGTTTTTGCTATTTTGATATTTCAACCTTGTTGTTTATTTTTCTGTTACTATTTTTGTTATTATTTTAGTTTTGTTTTCTGTGTTTGTTTATTGCAACAAAAAAGAAGAAGATGCAAACAAAACAAAGAAAAAAAAGAAAAAAAGAAAACAAAAACAAAAACAATGCTTTGAAAGAAAAATGTGTTTTTGAATGGATTTTAAGCTGTGTTAAAGTGATGAGTAGAAATAAATCAAGTAAAAGGTTCATGGTTTGAATTGGTGGATTGAGTTTGATAGATGCATACCTTGTGAGTTTTTTGGCATATTGATGGATTTTAACATCCATTCTCCTCTTTCTTGTGTGATTTTCATTCATGTTAATTGATCACTCTAGAACTTGCTTTGATTCTTTTTGAGACTACATTTTCACTTGCATGCATAAACATGATTGAGGCTTTCTTTCTTTTATTAGCTACTTTAGTCAAATAGCCAACCTTGCATTATTTTCCTTTGATTAACCTCTTGAGTCTACTTGCCTATTCTTTTTTTTAGCTCAGTATATGCCTTATGTGAAAAACCATGTTTTACCTTACCTTAGGGAATGGAAGAGCATTGGTTCATTTTCATTGGAGGAGCTCTTTGGCTTGTGAATAATTAACAATTCAAGTGTGGGAGTTGTGTAATATTGATTAGTGTGTGTGTGCAATATTCAAAGTGTTTGAAGAAAAAAAATATTTAAAAAAATAAAGAAAGATAAAAAGAAAAAAATTGCAAGAGAGGTTGAATTTTTCAAAAAAAAAAGAGAGAAAAATATAAGAGAAGGAATGTGAAGGAAATATGTGAAAAGAATGTGTATTATTTGGAGTTGGGGGATAAAAATTCATGTTTGTTACTTGTCATTTGAGTTCCTTCCCAATGCTCTTTTATTCTCTTGGGTGTTTAACTTGTCATATCCATATTGTTTCCTTTCCTTACCTTGGTCCCATTTTAACCTTGAATAAAGTCCTCTTGATTTTTGTGTGCATGTGTTTTGAGTAGTGGAGAAGTAGAAAATAAGCAGGCTTATGGTAGCACAATTTTCATGGATTGAATTGAGTGAAATACTTATCCCGTAAACACTTAAGGGATTAAGAGTGTATCCTATGAGAATCTATCATTCTTGATTCATTCTTTTCAAATTGATGATACCTTTCTTGTTCCCTTAAATCTTTGGTTGTTTTTCTTGCTTATAACTTTTACATTCTTGAATGTCATTTGAAATTGAGTCTTTTAGAGTTTTTACCTTTTGAGTTTGTTTTGTTTTTCTTTGTTTCCTAGTTTTGGTTTTTTTCTGTTTTGCCCGAGGACGTGCAAAAGAGTAAGTGTGGGAGTATTTGATAATTATGATTTTTAACATATTAATTATCCACACAATTACCTTATTAATGATGTCCAGATTGTAATTAAGTGATCTTAGCACTCATTTAGATCATTGGGTTGAATTGGGCTTTAAAGCAAAATTTTTGGATTTTAATGCATATTGACAGTGGTTTAGTATTTTGACCATAACTTGAATTGTAGATCTCTGATTTTGATGTTCTTTATATGTTAGAAAAGATGAGAAAAAGATCTACAAGTTTTGTGAAATGTCAAATTGGAAGATTCGGATGTTTAAGTGGTCAAATACAGCCTTAAAGTTGGACCAGTGATACTGTTACAAATTCTGGACACACCTTCACTATTTTGGGCATATCTCACTTATTTCAAGCCCAAATTAAGCATGTGAGTACTCCTTGGAAAGCTTACTTCAAAAGATGGAAATGTAGAAAAAGTGGAGGAATCATTGGAAGGTGGGAGACACACTTTCATAATAAGAAAATAATTCATTGGAAGGTGGGGGACACACTTTGATAATGGAGGAATAATTAACAAAAGTAGGTGAACCACTTTTGACTCTTAGTGGATGAAGAAGAGGAGAGCAATCATATTTTGATGAGAGAATGGAGAGCTTCTACGTAGGGGTTATTTTAGTTTTAGTTTTTGGATTTTGAGACTTCTCCTATTCTCTTCCTCTCCTCCTCTCTCTTTGTTATTGTTATTTTTTGTATGGTTCTTGAAGGTTCTCCAATGGTGATGGCTATGGAGAGCTAAACTTCTTTAATCAATCCAAGAGATTGACATTCTTGATGATTAATCTTGAGATCTTGTTTTAATTGCTATACATTCATCTATTAATCAAGTTTCTCTTTCTCTTCTTCTCTTGTTTAAATTCTGATTTAATGCTTAATTTGATTGGGATTTGCATATATTAATTGCGTAATTATCATGTACCAAGAGATGAATTCAGAGGTTAAATAATGCATCAAAGGTGTTTGATGAAATATTTAGCTTGGTTGGATATTAGTTTTTAAGTTAATTTGGGTTTTGGATGGATGCTTAATTTATCTAACCTTAATTAATTGAATTCTAGAAGCGTTTCTAGTAGAAGATCCATGGATCATTGAGAGGCGTCTTGATGTGATCTAAGATCAAGGATTTGGTTGATAGTTGAACGGATTTATAAAGATCAAGGATGAATTAAAATCAAGATTGGTTAATTCTCTTGGATTAGTTGTTTTCTTAATTTTGTTTACTCATTTTAATTGCTCTTTATTATTTAATCTTGCAAAACTCTCCCCCTTGTTTATTAACCTCTTAATCTGACTTCATAATTAGAGTGATCTACGGGTTCGATCCGCTGTTACCTTATGCTGCAAGTAGTTTTGGTAAATCGGTTATAAATTGATTTAAATTTGGTAATATTGACAGTTGTCAAATTTTTGGCGCCGTTGTCGGGGATCATTCTGATTTTGTTCAATCTTATTAAGAGTATATTTGACTACTAATCCCTCACTAACCCCTGTGTTTCTATTTTTTTTGGTGGATTTTAGGCGAAAACGGGTGATTATGGGTCATTTTGCAAGAATTTCGTAGTGACGTCAAACGTGCCCAGAATGAGCTGAAACTTGGTCTGTTGAAGGAAAATGGCCAAATAAACAAGACTCACAGAAAACTGTGAGGTCATCCCTATTTTTCAAAAATTCCATCATTTAGACCACTTTTTCAAATTTTTAATATTTTTTATTACATTTTTTAATTTCATTTTTATGTAGTTTTCATACTGTACATGTCCCATAATTTTTAAAAATGTTTAGATAGGTGAATTATATTTATTTTGGTAGATTTTTAGTGTTGTCTAGTGTATTCTGCTTGTTTGTTATTTTTGTGTTTTATGTACTTTGGATAATGCATGACTAGGTCTTTTGCTAGCCAATTACTTGATATTGATTCTGAGATTGATATGACTTTGCATAATGGAGTACAAACTTGAGGAATTGACTTCTTTGGTGATACAGTTAGTAGTGAGACAACAATTACCTGTGCAAATAGCTGCAACTGTGTGAGACATTTGTTCTTGTTTATCTCATCCCACATATGCATGTCATACACTTCAAGATGGTAGTTCTGTTTTTCCATATCAATCTATTGCTACAGCAAGTGTCTTTCTTAGTGAACCACCATACCAGCAGCAGCAGCATCCGAGATATGATTCATACTCTAGCATATACAATCTCGACTAGAGAGATCATCCTAACTTGAGATATGGGAATGTAGCACCACAACAGCAATACAAGCAACCCTTCCAACAACCAATAAGACAGTAGCAGTTTTAACCTCAAGTTAGACCAAGTGGGCAATTCCAGCAGCCTATGCAACAACCAAGTCCAGTAGCCATGAAACCTAAACCATCATTGGAAGATTTGGTGAAGCAGATGGCCACTAACAATATTCAATTCCAACAGAGGATAGAGGCAATCACACAGAATTTAGAAACCCAGATTGGACAATTGGCCTCCTCATTAAGTCAGCAGCAGGCCCAAGGTTCTAACCAACTCCCTTCCCAAACAATTCCCAATCCAAATGGGAATGTGAGTGCCATTATGCTGAGGTCTGAAAAATCTGTAGAAGCATCATCTGAGCCTCAACTAGCCAGCAAGCATCAACTAGTAGAAGAAATAGTTTCTGATGAACCAGCCCAAGAATCTGAGGGTCAGAAGAAATCAGTTGTTGCCCATGAGCAGCAGCAACAGCCTACAGTGGCTCTTCCCTTTCTATAGAGAGCCATTGAGACCAAAAAGATACATGAGGCTGAGAAGGATAAAGAGCTCCATGAAGAATATTATATCTTTTATATTGATTTAATTGATGATTTGGTTGATAATTCATATGCTGACTTGTGTAAGGAGTTTCCTGAGATTGCTGATTTTGATGACTTTATGTGTGGTGATTTGTCTGCTTCTTGTGATGATGATAAGTTGTGTGCTACATGTTCTGAAATTTTTACTGTTGTGGAAGATACTGCTACATGTTCGAAATTTCCTTATTCTATGAGTTATGATCATGTTGTTTTGGAAGATTGTACACATATTACAGGTGATGCTGCAAATGAATCAGTAGAATTAATTTCTTCAACTAGCTTGATACCTTCAGTGCAGCAACCACCTACCCTTGAGTTGAAAGCCATTGAAGAATTTTCAGAAAAGGGAGAAGAAGAGCACCGGATGGCAGTCACTACTGTGGTGGATTTTGTTTTCGAGCCATGGTCCAACATAAACAAGGAAAATGAAGTTAATCAAGTATACATATTGCATTCTAGTGCTGAAGTCAAAGGAATTAAGGAAGGCCAATAGGACCCCGGTGGAAGCTCTCCTGTTTCAAGTCATGTGTCTAGTCATGTTTCAAGCTTAACTTGGTCTCGGTCATTACACTTCAAGCAATGGGACCCCCGGTGGGAGTTTCTTGTCAGTTATAACAGGACCTTAATGAATCTTCACCTTGATAATGATGTTTCTTCTTTCTCTTTTATTTTACTTGTCCTTCATTAATTGATGATTTTGATGGAATGTTATTTTTCTTGTGAGTTTTACATTGCGGACAATGTACAATTTAAGTGTGAGGGAGGAATTTTAGCATTATGTGTTTGTTTTTTATTTTCAATTTTATTGCTTCTACTGTTTTTGCTATTTTGATATTTCAACCTTGTTGTTTATTTTTCTGTTACTATTTTTGTTATTATTTTAGTTTTATTTTCTGTGTTTGTTTATTGCAACAAAAAAAAGAAGAAGATGCAAACAAAAAAAAGAAAAAAAAGAAAAAAAGAAAACAAAAACAAAAACAAATGCTTTGAAAGAAAAATGTGTTCTTGAATGGATTTTAAGCTGTGTTAAAGTGATGAGTAGAAATAAATCAAGTAAAAGGTTCATGGTTTGAATTGGTGGATTGAGTTTGATAGATGCATACCTTGTGAGTTTTTTGGCATATTGATGGATTTTAACATCCATTCTCCTCTTTCTTGTGTGATTTTCATTCATGTTAATTGATCACTCTAGAACTTGCTTTGATTCTTTTTGAGACTACATTTTCACTTGCATGCATAAACATGATTGAGGCTTTCTTTCTTTTATTAGCTACTTTAGCCAAATAGCCAACCTTGCATTATTTTCCTTTGATTAACCCCTTGAGCCTACTTGCCTATTCTTTGTTTTAGCTCAGTATATGCCTTATGTGAAAAACCATGTTTTACCTTACCTTAGGGAATGGAAGAGCATTGGTTCATTTTCATTGAAGGAGCTCTTTGGCTTGTGAATAATTAACAGTTCAAGTGTGGGAGTTGTGTATTATTGATTAGTGTGTGTGTGCAATATTCAAAGTGTTTGAAGAAAAAAAAATATTTAAAAAAATAAAGAAAGATAAAAAGAAAAAAATTGCAAGAGAGGTTCAATTTTTCAAAAAAAAAAAAAAAAAAAATATAAGAGAAGAAATGTGAAGGAAATATGTGAAAAGAATGTGTATTATTTGGAGTTGGGGGATAAAAATTCATGTTTGTTACTTGTCATTTGAGTTCCTTCCCAATGCTCTTTTATTCTCTTGGGTGTTTAACTTGTCATATCCATATTGTTTCCTTTCCTTACCTTGGCCCCATTTCAACCTTGAATAAAGTCCTCTTGATTTTTGTGTGCATGTGTTTTGAGTAGTGGAGAAGTAAAAAATAAGCAAGCTTATGGTAGCGCAATTTTCATGGATTGAATTGAGTGAAATACTTATCCCGTAAACACTTAAGGGATTAAGAATGTATCCTATGAGAATCTATCATTCTTGATTCATTCTTTTCAAATTGATGATACCTTGCTTGTTCCCTTAAATCTTTAGTTGTTTTTCTTGCTTATAACTTTTACATTCTTGAATGTCATTTGAAATTGAGTCTTTTAGAGTTTTTACCTTTTGAGTTTGTTTTGTTTTTCTTTGTTCCCTAGTTTTGGTTTTTTCTGTTTTGCCCGAGGACGTGCAAAAGAGTAAGTGTGGGGGTATTTGATAATTATAATTTTTAACATATTAATTATCCACACAATTACCATATTAATGATGTCTAGATTGTAATTAAGTGATCTTAGCACTCATTTAGATTATTGGGTTGAATTGGGCTTTAAAGCAAAATTTTTGAATTTTAATGCATATTGACAGTGGTTCAGTATTTTGACCATAACTTGAGTTGTAGAACTCTGATTTTGATGTTCTTTAATGTTAGGAAAAATGAGAAAAAGATCTACAAGTTTTGTGAAATGTCAAATTGGAAGATTCGGATGTTTAAGTGGTCAAATATAGCCTTAAAGTTGGACCAGCGGTACTGTTACGAATTCTGGACTCACCTTCACTATTTTGGGCACATCTCACTCATTTCAAGCCCAAATTAAGCATGTGAGCACTCCTTGGAAAGCTTACTTCAAAGGCTATCTGATGGACTTGATTTGAATTAGATATTGTGACAGAAATCCAAAAGATGGAAACGTGGAAAAAGTGGAGGAATCATTGGAAGGTGGGAGACACACTTTCATAATGAGAAAATAATTCATTGGAAGGTGGGGGACACACTTTGATAATGGAGGAATAATTAACAAAAGTGGGTGAACCACTTTTGACTCTCAGTGGATGATGAAGAGGATAGCAATCATATTTTGATGAGAGAATGGAGAGCTTCTACGTAGGGGTTATTGTAGTTTTAGTTTTTGAATTTTGAGACTTCTCCTCTTCTCTTCCTTTCCTCCTCTCTCTTTGTTATTATTATTTTTTGTATGGTTCTTGAAGGTTCTCCAATAGTGATGGCTATGGAGAGCTAAACTTCTTTAATCAATCCAAGAGATTGACATTCTTGATGATTAATCTTGAGATCTTGTTTTAATTGCTATACATTCATCTATTAATCAAGTTTCTCTTTCTCTTCTTCTCTTGTTTAAATTCTGATTTAATGCTTAATTTGATTGGGATTTGCATATGTTAATTGCGTAATTATCATGTGCCAAGAGATGAATTCAGAGGTTAAATAATGCATCAAAGGTGTTTGATAAAATATTTAGCTTGGTTGGATCTTAGTTTTTAAGTTAATTTGGGTTTTGGATGGATGCTTAATTTATCTAACCTTAATTAATTGAATTCTATAAGCTTTTCTAGTAGAAGATCTATGGATCATTGAGAGGCATCTTGATGTGATCTAAGACCAAGGATTTGGTTGATAGTTGAACGGATTTATAAAGATCAAGGATGGATTAAAATCAAGATTGGTTAATTCTCTTAGATTGTTGTTTTCTTAATTTTGTTTTCTCATTTTAATTGCTCTTTGTTATTTAATCTTGCAAAACTCTCCCCCCTGTTTATTAACCTCTTAATCTGACTTCATAATTAGAGTGATCTACGGGTTCGACCCAGTGTTACCTTATGCTGCAAGTAGTTTTGGTAAATCGGTTATAAATTGATTTAAATTTGGTAATATCGACAGTTGTCACTTGCTATCAAAGAAGAGGAAGTTAGAAGAAGATGAGATTGTAACACTTACTGAGGAGTGCAGTGCGATTATCCAGAGGAAGCTTCCACCAAAGTTAAGGGATCCAGGAAGTTTTAATATCCCTTGTACAATTGGGAAGTAGAGCATCGATAAAGCTTTATGTGTTCTAGGTGCTAGCATTAATTTGATGCCATTGTCTATCTTGCGTAAGCTGGGAATTGATAAAGTTAAGCCTACAATGGTTTCTCTTCAATTAGCATATCAATCAATCAAATATCCATATAGTATAGTGGAAGATTTGCTAGTGAATGTTGACAAATTTATTTTCCCAACTGATTTTGTGATTCTAGATATGGATAAGGATGTTGATATTCCTCTGATTCTTGAAAGACCGTTCTTGCCTACTTCAGGAGCATTGATTGATGTACCAAGAGGTGAGCTTATTTTGAGGGTGGATGGAGATCAGGTGACTATCAACGTTTTTGATAAATCTACATTGATATCAGATCTCTATGCTCCTGTGTAATGCATTCAACATAAGCCTCTACAGGATCTGGATAGTAAGAGCCCTTCCTCATTGATTAATGCGGATCTTCCCACTTCTAAGATTGCTAATGAAAAGGAGAAAGATCCTCCTATTTCTGAGATTGCTGAAACAGAGAAAGGTCCTCCCCTTATCCATGGTTCATTGTAAGCAAATCCTTTACCTGTTGAAAAATTGAGACCTCCATGGCTTGATGAGATTTCGTATGCTAAGGTGTATTCAGAATAATTAGGTTCAAGTCAAATTCAAAACACCTTTGGAGAGGATTCCGAGGCTAGTGGTACAGTATGGAGCCAAAGATCTAACAAAAGGAAGGTGTCATCTTATTTTTCTTGTTTCAGGCGACCTTGACTAGTTGAAAAGGCAACGTCATGCTAATGACGTTAAACAAGCACTTTTTGAGAGGCAATCCAAATTTTCTCTCCTTTTCTCTTTTATTTTTATTTTTGTTTTTATTTTGTTATTTCTTATTTTCTTGATTAACATTTTTCTATTTTTGTTTTGTAGTTAGCTAGTGTTGAGTCGGCTTAGGTGCCTCCCTAAGTTCGGAGCCTTTGTGGGGGGATGTATATAGTTGTCGGCCGCTAAAAAGAGTTTTTCTTTTTTTTTCTTGCATTTATTTCATTTAGTTATTTGTTTTTATTGATTTTGATTTTATTATCATCACCTTTTTGTGTTTTGAGTCTTTGTGTTGATTTTGTGCATGCCGGTGTGTTGAATTGAATATCTAATGATTGTTTGAATTGTGAATTGATCTAATTTCTTGGGATATCGTATGAGAATCCATGAGTTGCATTTACCTCTATTGTTTCAATTGTGTATGAATGTTCTTCCCATCTTTATGTTTGATAGACCTTGGAATTTAATTACATGTCAAGCTTAGAGAAAGTTTATGAGAATGCATATGTATGGATAATTTGCATCTAGAAGTTGTTTAATTCTCTCTTGAGGTAAAATCCTAAGCAGTGCATGATTAAGGAAATGATTAGCGCATTCTTCAGACCATTTGAACTTTTCAAGCCAACCTGTATATATAGTATATCCTTAGGTCCCTTTTGTAGCCTTGTTATTATTTGGCCTTTATTTCTTTTCTTTCACCCACATTTTCCTTTTCCCATATCCACATGAGAAAAAGAAAAATAAACATTTCTTCTCTTACATAACCTTTGTTGAGTGCATATATTGTATTATTTTATTATTCAAGTTTTCGTTATTTTTGTGCATGAAGTTTTGTAGAGCTGAAAAATTTCAAGGAAAAAAAAAAAGAAAGTTCACCTAAAGTATTGCAAAGAAATAAGTTTGGGAGTGGAGATTGTTGAAAAAGAAAGAAAAAAGAAGAAAAAAATAGTGAATAAAATGTTAATTTTTATGTTCTGTTTTGCACTTATTCTATATTCTGTGGCTTGAATTGTGAAATTTGCTTGATTTTACATCTCATCTTTTATTTTCATTATCTTATCATTTCTTTCTTAACCCATTCCATTGGCTTTACATTATAGGTTTTGTAAAGACCCTTTTGATCTTTAGTTATGTGTTGTTTACATTAGTGGAGAGAAAGATGAAGAACAACCCTATGGATGTGAGTTTGATGTGCATTTGCAGTTTTATAAACCTATCTGGGATTGAACTCTATGAGGAGATTGGGTCTTTCATTTATGTTTTTGGGAAGTCATTTATACATAAGAGTTGCATGTGAGAGACAATGTGACAATTTGATTGTTCATGTGTGACCCTTTGAAATTAGATTGTGAAGCAATTTTTGAGGATATGAATGATTTTTAATACCCGGTGCTGTCATGTTTGAGTCTGTTTTGAGTTTTAGTTTATTTTATTTTGTTTTGTTCTTCTTTTACTTGAGGACAAGCAAAAGCTTAAGTTTGGGGAAGTGATTAACTTGCAAAAATTCATATTTTTATAGTTCAGAATCTTGAGTTTTCATCATCTTTTAATCTTTTTGATTTAGTTTTGTTCTCAAGTTTTATAATATTTTTATTATTTTTATTACGTTCTTATTTTGTGTTTTTATGTATTTTTTGTAGGTAATTGCATATGGAGAAGATTGGATATTTAAAGAAGCAGAAAAAACGAAGAAAATTAATTCAGAAGCCCAGCACTTGAGCGTTGGGCCATCACTGCTTAAGCACGCATTGCGCACAGATGGATTTTTGATTAGTGGGCCAGCGCCTAAGCGCTGAAAACTGAGCGCTTGAGCGCTGAACGCGTAAATTGTAGCATGAATTTCTTTTAAATAACAAAGTTTTTTCAAATACAACATACTTTTGAAACACTCTTAGACACTTGGACAGAACGTAACAGCCATCAAGAGGCACAAACCCTAATGTGGTGTGGGCGCAATTAGGCTTAAAGATTAGAAATTTTCTTCAACCTTTCCACCTTTCTACAATGGAGTTTGTCATATTCTTCCCTTTGTGTTCTTCTTTTTCTATGTGTAACTAAACCCTTTTTCGTTAGGGTGATGATGGATCTTGTTCTTAGATGATGCAAATTCTTTTATGGGTTTAATCAATGTTTCTATTTCATGATTTATGTGTTTATCTCTTTTCTTAATATTTTTCTAAATTTGGCCAATTTTGGAATGATTTTTGGGTTTATGTATGATTTGAGAAAATTTGCATGAACGTAGAACTTGTGATAAACATCACAGTTTCTGCAATCGCTAGGAAAAGACGTTGTGGGTTATGTGGTCTTTCTTTTAATTCCCTCATTCTTGATAATGCCTTTTTATTTGGGATTAGACTAAGGGATTAATTAATTCTCAACAGTGTAAGAGGATTAATATGCCAAGGGATTGGATATTGATTAATTTTGAGAATTGACCATGAATCATTGGAATAAGACTTGATTAAACCAATATTTGACTTTGCATTTAAAGAGTTCAAGTGAAATTTGACCCATAACCTTTTCATATCATTATTTTCTAATTGAACCCAATTAATTAAATTTGACTTTTATTATTTTTGTTTATTCTTTCTTTTTATTATTTTTACCAACTCTCTTTTTGATAGCTTAAATAGTGTCGATTTGGCAAACTTAGTAATTGATAACATAATCCTCGTGGGAACGATACTTTACTCACTCTTTATTACTTTTGTCGATTTGGTGCACTTGCCAATTCCACAACACCATTCCACTGTTTGGGATGGTTTAATGGCCAATACCACTTGCTAAAAGGGTGCAAATCATTTAGAAGCACAGAGTGGATATGAATGAAAGTGTTTTAGATTGGGTTTCGGGTTGTCTCAAATTAGAGCAACCTGGCTTGCTCAGCACAAATCTTGGTAAATGGCACACGCTTCAGGAACTGTAATTGTATCTCATAGCGAGGAAGAAATCTCTCATATAATTCCTTATTTACAAGAATTATGGTTAAATGAGACAATTACTCTAACCAATTCAATAATGATAGGGATATCCATTATTGATATTCATTATCCATAAATACATATTCAAAATGGGATTTCCTTCCTCCACATTCACCTATAAATATAATGCAAGGCCATCAAGGTACAAATCTAAACTTCTAAACATTATCCACCTTGCGTACGAGCTAATTTCAGTATCAGAATGTCTTTTATAGGTATCCACCCCTTGCACCACCATCACAACCGCCATGCTACGGAGAAAACCACCTACCTCATTAACATTCGAGGTGAACCTCTAAAGCTCATTTAGAACATTAGCACCGTCTGTGGGGGATGATAAACTTTGAATCCCACCATCTTCAATATGGTAACCACCAAACAAAATTGTGCTTCTGCTGCACAAAACCAACCAATCACTAGCCACCTTCGTGACTCCACGACTGCTCAAGATCCAATCGCTGCCTAACCAGAACCCAAGCGCGTTGGAGAAGAGGTTTCTCTTTTCAGCGAGAACCCTTCTCCTCCACCACGACGTGTTCCAGCCACACAACGACTTGGATCATATGGAGCCCCTTCAGGAGAAATGAGATCACGAGTATCAGATTTACAACACTTAGGTGTGAGGGAGAACAACGAAGGCATTCAATCCCAGTAGGACGAGTCAATTCCTTTGGGATTATCACGTTGTGAACTAATCTCCTTGATCTGACTCCAGCATGAATGTATTCACGAGCTGGAGAGATCGGTCTATGAGGAAAGAGAAGGCGAGAACTGAGTTCCACATCGAAACAACAGAAGGGACCACCACGTGGCGGGGATAGTGATCCGAAAAACTCCATGGTAGCGAAACTAGGACGAAAGGCTAGAGATCAAGAAAGAGAGAATAATAGAGAACAAGAAATCGAATAATGGAGGACAGAAGTCCAGTAAAACCAACCTTTCTCTGATGATTTGATGTCATACAAGATCCCTAGGCGATTCAAATATCCCACTAATATTGAAGCTTATGATGGGACCTCAGACCCCTAAGAGCATTTGGATGCTTATGTTTCAGCTATGCTATTTGCTGAGGGTGATGATTCTTTCATGTGCCAAGCTTTCCCCTCTCCCTTAAGAAAGCTGCCTTGAGATGATTTACCACCCTGACTCCGAAGTCCATGGAAAACTGGGAATGCTTGCCCTCGAGATTTCTACTGCACTTTACCACTAAGGAGTAGCCAAAATCCATTTCATGCCTTTATCATTTTGAATAAGGAAAAGATGAGTCATTTTGAGATTGTATAGCTAGGTTTAACAGAGAATGCTTGAATATTCATGATTGCCATGGGAAGTTTACCCCATGTTACTTAAGGGAAGGTCTCTGTTCTCGTCCATTCTGTGTTTGAACATATGTCTTTGAAGAATTGTTTTGATGATAACAAACATGAAGACAAAAATGAAGATGAAAACTGAGTCCATGATCTTTTAAGGATAGCTTTAAGACTTAGAGTCTTTTTGTACGGAGTTCACTTTAATATCTCACTGTTTTGAAAGATAAGATAAAAATATCAAAATTGGCTTTAAAAACGAACTTAAGTGTTTTTGAATTATCTCAAAACTGTTTTTAATAGTTTTATTCGAATAATGATCTTTCTATTCGAATAAAGCCTTCTAGCAGACTCTGGTTCTTAAACTGTTATTCGAATAACATTTAAGTTATTCAAATAATGTCTTTAAAATTCTGCTGAGAGCTTCTATTTTTTTAATTGCTATTCGGATAGCACATTAGCTATTCGAATAAAGAGGGTTTCAGAACTATTTTTTTTTTTCAAAATAAGTTATTTGAATAAACCTTTTCTCTCAAAACTTTGTTTTTAACAGTGTTATTCGAATAACATATAGGTTATTCCGAATAACCCATATTAGACTGGTTTTTACGAAGGTTTTATAAAATGTGTTATTCGAATAAAGCTGAAACTATTCGAATAAACATGAATGAACACGGACTCTGATATGGAAATACACGGCCATATTTGTTCGAATTTACGAGCTTTAATTACACCCAACGACCATTTTCTTGAATTACTCTATAAATAGAGGCTTTGGGTCTTTTCTAAATTGGTCTAACACTCTGAATAATTTTCTACTTGCATTGACTCGTGAATAATATTTTCTACGCTCTTTTTCGATCAAAACTTTGAGATATTCTGTGAGAAGCTCCTTTAGTACTTCAATTTGTATTATTTGCTCTGAGTGAGTGTTTCTCTTTTCATCTATTTTTTACTCTACTGTAAATGGGGTGAGGTATCCCTCTAAGGTTTGTGTAAGGGTGAGGCATCCCTGCAGGCTGAGGCTTTAGCACAAGGATAGAGTTTTCCTATGTGTGAAAAGTGCTCTTTTGTGTAACAGTTGCAAGCACCTATTGAAGCTTGTATACACAGTGAAAAATCTCAGATTATTTTCGAGGACTGGACGTAGACCACAAGTGGGTTAGTGGTCGAACCAGGATAAATATCGTGTCTGCTTCTCTCTTCTCTATCTTTTTATTTTATGTAATTTTATTTTGTGAAGTTTATTTATTGGCAGTTATTTGTGCTCTTCTTCTCATCTTCTTTTACGTCTTTTGATATTTTATTTTAGCATATTTAATTTGTTTAAGCTTTTACAAAAAGTTTTTGATACTCAATTCACCCTCCCTTGAGTACTGGAAGCCACTTGGTAACAAGTGGTATCAGAGTTAGACTCTTGTATAAAGAGCTTAGTAGCTTCAAGAGAATATGGCTTCTTCAAATAGTTTTTCAGAATGATCTTCCATAAACCGACCACCATTTTTCAATGGGGATGGTTATGCATATTGGAAGGAAAGAATGAAAATCTTCATCGAAGCTATTGATCTAGATGTGTGGGATGCTGTTGAAAATGGTGCATTTATACCTACGCATGAGGTCGATGGTGTAAAGATTGAAACACCAAGGAATAAATAGTTTGATGAGGATAAAAGAAAAGTTTAATATAATTTAAAAGCCAAAAATATTATTACCACTGCTTTGGGATATGATGAGTTTTTTAGAATTTCAAATCACAAAATTGCTAAAGAAATATGAGGCACTTTACAAGTTACCCATGAGGGTACTAGTGAAGTGAAGAGGTCGAGAATTAATTCTCTAACTTGTGAATATGAATTATTCAGAATGAACCAAGGAGAAAGCATTCAGGAAATACAAAAGAGGTTCACCCACATCGTAAATCATTTTGCATCATTAGGTAAGAGCTTTTCTAATAAAGATTTGATTAACAAAGTGTTGAGTTGTCTTAAAAGGATTTGGCAACCCAAGGTAATAGTCATATCAGAATCGAGGGATTTATTGACAATGACACTAGCTACCCTCTTTGAAAAACTTCATGAGCACGAACTGGAACTAAGCAGATTAACTCAAAGTGAAGAGAACGATAAAAAGAAAAAAGGGATAGCGCTCAAAGCCACTTCCTCAACAAATGACAATGATGATGAAGAAGATGAAGAAGGCTCAGAAAACATCGAAGTAAATGAAGAAAACCTTAGTCTTTTTGTTAAAAAATTTGAAAATTTTCTCAGGAAGAAGGGAACACAAAGAAGACCTTCTTTTCCTCCCAAGAAAACCCATCACAAAGGGGAAGGAGCATCGTCAACTCCAACTTGCTATGAATGCAGCAAACTGGGTCAATGAAAATGGAGTGCCCAGTTTACCAGAAGAAGAAGAAGAAATTTCAAAAGAAACCCTTTAAGGAAAAAAAAGAAAGAAAAGCCTACATAGCATGGGATGACAACGACATGGATTCAATTGGCAGCTCAGATAGCGAGGAAGCTCATCTATGTCTCATGGCCAAAGGAGAAGAAGAAGAAAGCGAAAATAAGATAAGTTCTAATACTACTTTATTGCCTTATTACGATGAGTTACAAGATGCCTTTAAAGAATTGCATGACGAATCTTTAAAACTCTCAAAATTAATTACTTTTTCTAAGAAAATGATTTCTTTTCTCGAAAATCAAATTCTTATTCTAAACAAAGAAATAGAAGAATTAAAAATTGAGAATGAAACTTTTGGAATTATTGATGCATGCACAAATTATTCTTCACATGTTTCTACATCTTCATATTACTCTTCATGCCATTTGCTTGAAAAAGAAATAAAAGATTTAAAGAATACTCTTTCTAAATTTACCTTTGGAAGGAACAATTTAAATATTTTATTAGGAAAGCAAAGAGTAGTTTTTCAAAAGGTCAGGATAGGTTATAACCCAAAAAAATCAACAAAAACTGCATAAAAATTTCTTTGTGCATTCAAGTACTTCAAGTAGTCCTTCTATTAAATGTTTTTACTGTGGAAAGAAAGGACATAGTACATCAACATGCAATGTAAGGAAAAACATTAATACAAAAATTGGAACGAAGATGGTTTAGGTTCCCAAAGGTACTATACCCAAAACTGACACACAAGGACCTAAGAAAATTTGGGTACCAAAAGTTAAAAATTAAACTTGTGTTGTAGGTGTGCTTGAAAGCCAGAAGCTCAAATTGGTATCTCGATAGCGGCTGCTCCAAGCATATGACCGGAGATAACTCAAAATTCACTTTGCTTATTCCCAAGAATCATGGACACGTTACATATGGTGATAACAATAAAGGAAAAATATTGGAATCGGCAAAGTCGGTAATAATCCAAATTCCTCTATTGATAATGTGTTACTTGTTGAAGGCTTGAAACATAACTTGCTTTGTATTAGCCAATTATGTGATAAAGAAAATAGAGTAATTTTTGATTCAAAATATTGCCTAATTGAAGATAAAAATGATAAGCATGTTAAGTTCATTGGTCATAGAGTAAACAACATTTACATGATTAGTCTTGATGATATATCTACAAATGATGTGAAATACCTTTTAAGTAAAAATGATGATTCATGATTATGGCATAGGAGAATTGCATATATTCACATGGATCACTTAAAAAAGTTAGTCTCTAAAGAGCTAGTAATTGGACTACCCAAGCTTAATTTTGTAAAAGATAAATTATGTGATGCATGTCAAAAGGGTAAACAAGTAAAGGTCTCTTTTAAAGCAAAAAATATAGTTTCAACTACTAAACCTTTACAACTTTTGCACTTAGATCTATTTGGACCATCTAGAACTATGAGCTTTGGTGGGAATTACTATGCTTTGGTGATTGTGGATGATCTTTCTAGGTTCCCATAGACTTTATTTCTTGCAAATAAAAATGACGCATTTCTAGCTTTTAAAAGACTTGCCAAAGTTATTCAAAATGAAAAAAAAAATTCAATTTCATCTATAAGAAGTGATCATGGTGGCAAATTTGAAAACAGTGTTTTTGAAAATTTTTGTGATGAACATAGCATTGAGCATAATTTATCTGCCCCTAGAACTCTGCAACAAAATGGAGTTGTAGAAAGGAAAAATTAATCTTTAGAGGAAATGGCAAGAACTATGCTCAATGAGGCTGCTCTTTCTAAGTACCTTTGGGCGGACGCTGTAAGTACAGCTTGTTACGTAATGAACAGGGCCCTTATAAGGCCAATTTTAAAGAAAACCCCGTATAAATTATACAAGGGAAGAAAGCCAAATATCTCATACTTTTATGTTTTTGGTTGCAAATGTTTTGTTTTAAATAATGGCAAAGATAACTTAGGCAAGTTTGATGCTAAGTTTGATGAAGGTATATTTCTTGGTTATTCCAATTATAATAAGATTATTCGTATGTATAATAAAAGAACTGTGACTATTAAAGAGTCTATTCATGTTACATTTGATGAAACTGACCCAAATGGATCGAGAAAGAATATAGTTATTGATGATGTTGCAAAAATCGTAGTGGAAACACATTTGGACAGCAAAGAAAAAGAAGTCAAGAAGCAAGAAGAAACTCAAGAATATAAACAAAGACAAGAAAATTTATAAGTCTTGGAACTTCCCAAAAAATGGCGGACTTCAAAATATCATTCCCTTGATCAAATAATAGGTGATGTATCTAAAGGTGTAAGTACTCGTAATTCCCTTAGAAATGTATGTAATCACTTAGCTTTTGTTTCTCAAATTGAATCTAAAGATATAACTGAAGCCTTTGATGATAAACACTGGATCTTAGCTATGCAAGAGGAATTAAATCAATTTGAAAGAAATTAAGTTTGTGAATTAGTTCCTAGGCCTAATGATCATTCTATAATTGGCACTAAATAGGTTTTTAGAAACAAACTTGATGAAAATGGATTAATAACTAGAAACAAAGTTAGGTTGGTCGCTAAAGGTTATAATCAAGAAGAAGGAATAGATTATGAAGAAACTTATGCACCTATAGCTAAATTAGAAGCTATTAGAATGTTACTTGCATATGCTTGCATCATGGATTTTAAATTATATCAAATGGATGTTAAAAGTGGTTTTCTAAATGGTTTCATTCAAGAGGAGGTATACGTTGAACAACCTCCAAGTTTTGAAAGTCATGAACTACCCAACCATGTTTTTAAACTCAAAAAGACCTTGTATGGCTTAAAACAAGCCCCTAGAGCTTGGTATGAAAGGTTAAGTAAGTTTCTTTTAGAAAATATATTTTCAAGAGGAAAAGTCGATACAACCCTTTTTATTAAAAATAAAAAGCATGATATTCTTCTTGTACAAGTATATGTGGATGATATTATTTTTGGTGCTACTAATGAATCCCTTTGTAAAGAATTTGCTAAGACAATGCAAAATGAATTTGAAATGTCAACGATGGGAGAGCTTAATTTCTTTCTCGGACTTCAAATCAAATAAACAAAGGAAGGGACCTTCATTGGTCAAACTAAATACTGTAAGGAATTGCTCAAAAGGTTCTAAATGGACAATGCTAAACATATGACCACTCTAATGGGCATTTCTTTCTATTTGGACAAAGATGAATGAGGTAAATCAGTAGAAATAACGAAATATAGAGGTATGATTGGATCTCTCCTCTATCTTACTGCTAGTAGGCCAGATATTATGTTTAGTGTATGTATGTATGCTAGATATTAAGCAAACCCAAAGGAATCTCATCTAAGTGCTGTTAAATGAATAATGAAGTACCTAATAGACACTTCACAAATGAGCTTGTGGTACCCTAAGGGTGCCTCATGTAGCCTAATAGGCTATTCCTACTCTAATTTTGCAGGATGCAAATTGGATAGGAAAAGTACTAGTGGGATATGCCCCTTACTTAGTAGTTCTTTAGTTTCTTGGCATAGCAAGAAACAAAATAGTGTGGCTTTGTCTGCCGCTGAGGCTGAATATGTTGCAACCAGGAGTTTTTGTGCTCAAATCCTATGGATGAAGTAACAACTTCTAGACTATGGTCTTCAACTTGATCACATCCTGATAAAATGTGATAATACTAGTGCTATAAATCACTTTAAGAATCCCATTCTACATTCTAGAACAAAGCATATAGAGATAAGATATCACTTTATCAGAGATCATGTCCCAAAGGGATATTGCATTCTTGAATTTGTTGAAACATCTAACCAACTTGCAGATATTTTCACTAAACCCTTAGCAAAAGAAGCATTCTTTTATATTAGAGGAGATCTGAGCATAATTGATCAATCCAACATATAAATGTTTATAATTATTGCTTAATTATGGATTTATCTTTCTTGAATTATTACTAACTTGAACGTTGGAGATATCCCAAATCTTGTTTTTACAGGTATTTTATCATTGGGTAAGTTTTCCTCTCTTGTTTTTCATTCATAGACATGTGTTTTAGTATTTTTTTTTTATAGATTTATTCGAATAAATCTAAGTTTATTTGAATAAAAATCAGTCAATTGCTCAAAAATGTGTTATGTATCAGTGTTATTCGAATAACGTTTCATTTATTGGAATAAACTAACAAATAGCAACTACAGTTCTTTCTTTTAGTCTTTGTGTTATTCGAATAATCTTTAGCTTATTCTGACTCCCATGTCAGTTTTCTATATGCTATAGTTTTAGTTTTATTCGAATAAAGCTTAGCTTATTTGAATAAACTGTAACTCGCTTGCGCAGTTCTTTGTGCCTGCTTTCTGCCCTATTCGAATAACATTAACTATATTTGAATAAAATCTGATACAAAGCCATAACATTTGGCTTTCCCTGCTTCTCTATTCAAATAGATCTTTAACTATTCAAATAAACCCTAGCTGGAATCCCATGACTTTTGAGTTCCACGAAGGGTTATTCAAATAACCCCTTTTGGTTATTCGAATAAACTCGGGTCTCCTATTTAAAACCACCGCGCGCTCACGCTGTTTCACTTCTCCTCTCTATCTGTTTCCACACTCTGCTCACCTACACCATTATCTCTCTCTCTCTCTCTCTCTCTCTCTCTTCCAAACCTCCAAACACCATGGCCTCCTCTTCCGGAAAGCATCCTCGCATGATTAATGCCCCCTGCAATAATCCACTCGACCTACGAAGGCTCTCCACCAACGAAGAACATTGTGGCCACTTCATCACACACTTCTGGGAGTGCAATCTTGTCTAGCCTAAATACCTTATTCTCTCCTTTTTTCAGCAGAATGGAGACTTCAACTTTCTGACCCTGCTACAAAATCAGGGAGTTTTGTAGCTCAGTTCTCACTAGGCTATCCTCTACCTCGCTCTGGTCAAGATGTTCTATTGTAATCTGGCGGTTGATGGCCAGAACCTCCTCTCTGAAGTCTGCGATTAGAACATCATCATTACTCTATAAGACTGGCAGACAATGTTTGGGTTACAATTCACTGGCACACCCATTGAAGAAAATGACAACCCTCTTTTTTAGGAGTTCAATAGGTTTCGGGCAATTGAAGACCTGCTGAAGCCTGGGCTAGCTTTGCCTGATAAGGGCCTCAAGGGAGGCATGCTGAAGAGCCAAGATAGGCTTCTGCATTATGCTTTTGCACATATCCTGGCTCCACGTGGCAAGAATTACGCTTATCTCAGTGAAGATGACATCTTCATGCTCTGGATTCTAAAGAATGATCATAAGATCAACTGGCCTGTGTTCATCATGAAACACATGATGAGGGCCAAGGGTAAGGAAAAATCTAACTTGCCTTATGGCATTCTCATCACTACCTTGCTCAGCAAGTATCCTCAGGTTTTAGATACTGAGCGTGCCATCGCCTTGACTTATCACAATGTCTTCGGAGCTTATACTTTGCGAAAAATGAAGATGATTAAGACTGATGAAGGCTGGGTGTACCTAGATAAGGTTGCTGATGATGAGTTTGACCCTGTTGACGCACCTGCTGCCCTTACTACCCCTGCTGATGCCCCTGTTGCTGCCTCTACTCTAGTCACTTTGGAGCAGATCATGGCTACCTTGCATGATAACCGTGCTTATATGGAACACACATTCTCTATTCTTTTTGACAGAATAGAAGGTGTTGAACGTGAGGTTGTTGCCTTGCGAGCTGTATCACCTGCTCCTGCACCTACTTCTCCACCTCTGCCTCCGGATGCTTATTTCTAGGAGCTTTAGAGATTAGGATTTTTACTTTTGCTTTGTTTTATTTTTTTGTCTGTGTACTTGCGTCACCATTGTTAAATAAATAAATGATGTTTTTGTACCTATTCAATGTAATTTACAGTTCTTTATTATTTCTCTGCCTTATAAATTGCATGATTTTATGGGACTAACCCCACTTTTTTGCTCATGACAAAAGGGGGAGAAAAATTTTGAATTTATTTTTAATTGAGAAAAGACAGGAGATTGGATTCCAAAAGTAAGGGAGAGCTGCGCACATTTCTAATATACGTTACCTCTTATAATTAAAGATGAAGAGTAAGCTTTTAATACCTCTTTGTGAATTCTAATTATATGCACTAACTCTTTTCTCATTGATAGTTTGTCATCATCAAAAAAGAGGAGAATGTGTTTGAACATATGTCTTTGAAGAATTATTTTGATGATAACAAAAATGAAGACAAAAATGAAGATGAAAATCGAGTCCACGATCTTTTAAGATAGCTTTAAGACTTAGAGTCTTTTTGTACGAAACTCACTTTAATATCTCACTATTTTGAAAGATAAGATAAAAATATCAAAATTGGCTTTAAAAAGGAACTTAAGTGTTTTTGAATTATCTCAAAACTATTTTTTAATAGTTTTATTCGAATAATGATCTTTCTATTCGAATAAAGCCTTCCAGCAGACTCTGGTTCTTAAACTGTTATTCGAATAACATTTAAGTTATTCGAATAATGTCTTTCAAATCCTGCCGAGAGCTTCTATTTTTTTAATTGCTATTCGGATAACACATTAGCTATTCGAATAAAAAAGGGTTTTGAAACTATTTTTTTTTTCAAAATGAGTTACTCGAATAACTCATCAGTTATTTGAATAAACATTTTCTCTCAGAACTTTGTTTTTAACAATGTTATTCTTTGTTTTTAACAATGTTATTCGAATAACATATAGGTTATTCAAATAACCCATATCAGACTAGTTTTTACGAAGGTTTTATAAAATGTGTTATTCGAATAAAGCTGAAACTATTCGAATAAACACGAATGAACATGGACTATGATATGGAAATAAACGGCCATATTTGTTTGAATTTACAAGCTTTAATTACACCCAACGGCCATTTTCTTGAACTGCTCTATAAATAGAGGCTTTGGGTCTTTTCTAAATTGGTCTAACACTCTGAAAAATTTTCTACTTGCATTAACCCGTGAATAACATTTTCTACTCTCCTTTTCGATCAAAACTTTGAGATATTCTGTGAGAAGCTCCTTTAGCACTTCAAGTTGTATTATTTGCTCTGAGTGAGAGTTTCTCTTTTCATCTATTTTATGCTCTACTGTAAAGGGGGTGAGGTATCCCTCTAAGGTTTGTGTAAGGGTGATGTATCCCTGCAGGCTGAAGCTTTAGCACAAGGGTAGAGTTTCCCTGTGTGTGAAAATTGTTTTTTTGTGTAACGGTTGCAAGCACCTATTGAAGCTTATATACATAGTAAAAAATCTAAGATTATTTTCGAGGACTGGACGTAGACCACAAGTGGGTTAGTGGTCGAACCAGGATAAATATCATGCTTGCTTCTCTCTTCTCTATCCTTTTATTTTATGCAATTTTATTTTGTGAAGTTTATTCATTAGCAGTTATTTGTGCTCTTCTTCTCATCCTCTTTTACGTCTTTTGATATATTATTTCAGCATATTTAATTTGTTTAAGCTTTTGCGAAAAGTTTTTGATACTCAATTCACCCCCCTTTGAGTACTGGAAGCCACTTGGTAACACATTCTTCACATCCTTTGCCAAGAAAGAACCTTGAACCATGGACAAGTTCAGGGTCACAGCTGACAAATATATCAATGTGGAAGACATGATCCACACTAGGAAGTATGTTGATAAAAGTAAGGAAGTAAAACTGAAGCCGACATAAGATCCCTCACAACTTTGGAACTCTAAACCCCCACCAAAGGGGAAGTATCAAGACTACACCCCCTTAACCCACCTCGATCCCAAATTTATCAAGAGATGATTAACACAAAGTTTAGAGATATCCAAAAATCTCCTCCATTGAGGAAACATGCCCCAAAGGACAAATCGAAGCACTATATATTCCATGAAGGGTATGGGTATACCATTGAGGATTGCGTCCACCTTCAGGACGCCATTGGATCCCCTATCCAGGATGGCCGTTTGGGCTGATATGTTTGCTAATCCCGGAATGAAAACTAGAGAGGAAACAAAAATTATAGAAAAAGGAATTACAACCCACGGAGAAGTTCATCCACCTATCAGAGAAGGAAGTCACCGACAAGGAATGAAATTGCTAGAGAGGGTCCATCCCAAGATAATGCCTAGAACTAAGATAGGGCATAACCTCAAGATCTTTCCACTTAGAATGATGATCGCCGTCATATGAAAGTAACCCAAATGATCAACATGATTTCAGGGGACTTGTGGGTAGTGGCGAATCCAGCAATGCAAGGAAGAAAACCCTCTGGGTTGTTATGAGTGTGGCTTCCTATCCGATCTCTAAACTGGGAAGCGGATCATGGAAGGCCCCTCCTATTTCTTTCTCTTAGGAAGATTATAGAAGTATCATTCTGAATCACGATGACCATATGGTGATATCTGGGATAATCACCAACGCTGAGGTTTGGCTTATATTTGTTGATCAAGGGAGCTCAACTAACATTATGTTCCTTGATCTATTCGAAAAGCTGGACTCTCGAAGAAGGATATGATCCTGTATATCAGAGAGTTGATTAGTTTCATAGGAGACAAGATTACCCTGATTGAATACGTTGAGACTCACTTGACCTTGGGTAAGGACCCCCTGTTTAAAATACTTAAAGTTAAGTTTCTTATGGTAGATTGCCCTTCTGCCTATAATATGATCCTAGGTTGCCTTTCCCTCAACTCTTTTAGGGCTGTGATATCCACATCTCATTTGGCCATGAAATTCCTTAACTAACATGACAATATATTCACAGTCAAGGGAGACCAAGCAACAGCTCGAATGTGCTATAATGAGAGCATTAACATCGCAAAAGGACTATGGAGAAAGAACCATCACAAAAAATTTGTTTTAGTCACTACAAACTTCGTCAATGTCCTCTTGACTGAATTGGATGAGCATAAGGAGATCCGAGATGCCTGTCCACAACCACAAGGAGAACTTGAATAACTCTAACTTAGTGCCAAGCTTGATCAAGTCACCAAGATCGGATCACATTTGAACTAAGAGGAAAAGTCCTAGTTGGTAGCATTCATTGAGAAAAACAAGGACTTCTTTGCCTAGACGTCATTCGACATGCTAGGTCTGGACCCTAAGTTCATTTTTCACTAACTTTCTATCAAAAGAGATGCCAAGCCGGTAGCACAATGAAAAAAGAAGGTCAAACCAGAAAGGCAGAAGGTACTACAAAAGCAGGTGGAAGAGCTTTTGGACGTCGAGTTTATTAGGGAAGTTTTCTATACAACTTGGCTATCAAATGTGGTCTTAGTTAAGAAGGCCAACGGGAAGTGGTATATGTCTATCGAGTACACAGATCTGAATAAGGTATATCCCCAAGACCCTTACCCACTACCCAATATTGATAAGCTGGTGGATAACTCATCCGGATTCCAGTTTCTTTCCTTCATGGATGCCTATTTCGGATACAATCAGATTCCCATGCACCGAGAAGATGAAGAAAAAATTGTGTTCATAACTAAGATGGGAAACTATTGCTATCGAGTTATGCCATTCAAGTTAAATAATGCAGGTGCAACTTACCAACGGATAATGAATAAAGTCTTTGATGAACAAATTAGTAAGATACTTGAAGTTTACATTGATGACATGATTGTCAAGACACTGAACTCCATAAACCATGTAGTAGATTTGGAAGAAGTGTTCACCGAAATTCAGAAACATAACATGAGACTAAATCTGGAGAAGTGTGCTTTTGGAGTACAAGCCGATAAGTTCTTAGGATTTTTGCATACAAATCGCAGTATTGAAGCCAACCCGAAGAAATGCCAAGCGATTTTTAGTATGCGCAGTCCACAGTCTGTCAAAGAAGTGTAGTAACTCATAGGATGGATAGTGACCTTCATTCATTTCTTAGCCAAGGCCGCTCACAAGTCTCTCCTTTTTTTTTCAAACTCCTCAAAAAAGGAAAAAATTTTGAGTGGACACCAGAGTGCAAGACCACATTCTAGGAATTAAAAAACATGTTGGAAACACCTCCCATTCTGATGAGGTTAGAGCATGGAGAAACCTTGTATACCTATCTCTTCGTTAATAATGAATCAATTAGCTCAGTCCTAATAAGAAAAGCCTCTGAGGGTCAGAGGCTGGTCTATTTTGTGAGCAAGGTGTTGTAGGGTCCCGAACTCCGATACCAGAATATTGAGAAATTGGCCCTAGCACTATTGACCATAGCCAGACGACTGCGTCAGTATTTCCAATATCATCCTATGATCGTAAAGATGGACTAGCTAATTCGTCAAGTGTTGCATAAGCTGGACCTCGCTGGGAGAATGATTGCATGGTCCATAGAAATTTTTGAGTTTGGGATAACCTACGAGCCTAGACAGGCCATAAAGGCTTAGGAGCTATCTAATTTTTTGCCAAAACTTACACTAGAGGCTAGCCATCCTAAAGGGAATTCTTGGACCATTTATGTAAATGGTTTCTCAAACCCCAAAGGGATCGACTAGGGGGTCATCCTAGAGAATGAGGCCGGACTCACCCTACAATATTCCTTAAGATTTGAGTTCTTAACTTCAAACAACTAAGTTGAATATGAGGTTTGTATTGCCGACATCACCATGGCTAAGGAAATGGGGGCCACCAATATAGTTTTTTGTAGTGATTCCCAGTTGGTGACTTCGCAAATCAGAGGTGACTATCAAGTTAAGGAACCTCTCATGCAAAAATTCTTAGCAAAGTGAAGAAACTTTTAGAGAATTTTGCTATGGCCAAGGTTGAACACATTCCCAAGGAACAAAACACAATAATCAACATCTTGTCAAAGCTTCCCAGCACGAAGAGCCCAGGAAACTATAGGTCCATGATCCAGGAAACGTTGTTAGTACCTAATATTACGGACACCGAAGTCCTCCTACTAGAAGAAAATGAATCATGGATCACACCAATTATCACCTATCTCCACGATGGGGCCTAGCTAGAAGACCAAAAGGAGGCCCAAAAGTTAGAGCGGATGATGATGTGGTATACCCTATATGATAATCAGTTGTACAGCCATGGGTTCTCTTCTCCCCTCCTCAAATGTCTTAGGCCAAAGGAAACCAAATATGTTTTATCCGAAATCCATAAGGGAAGCTGCAGACACTTCCTCAAAGGAAAGTCATTAGCCTGGACGGCACTGTGAGCTGGATACTACTGGCCTAGCATGGAGGCTGAAAGGATGGAACATGTCCAAAATGTGACAAATGTCAATGGTTCTTGTACATCTATTCTGCCCCACTAGAAGAATTACTTATGATGTCCATATCCCGGCCCTTTTACCAGTGAGGGATGGACATTCTAGGTTCGTTCTCTTAACTACCTAGACAAGTAAAATACTTGGTAGTAGTTGTTGATTACTTTACTGATAAGCCTATATTTTATAGTTTAATACTGGATGAATTACGGTGATTTGCTTATATTTATTAGTGAATTTTAGATTGATCCTTATTACTGTCTTTATTTTTGTAGTTTTAGAGATATTTAATACATTTGGAGTGAAAGTAGGCGAATACACTGTAATTTCAGAGTAAAGAAGACCATTTTGGCTTAGACAGAGTCTTGTGAGCAGTTGAGGAGTTAGACACAATCGTGTCTAACTTGGGAAAATTTCTTTCAAGCTCACAAGGTCGTGTCTAACTTGAAGAATGCTTCTGTGTGACTATTTTTAGGGGACACGACTTTAAACACCCAATTTTGTCTAAGTCTTTAAAACTTTTTAATTAAAAAAAGAAAGAAAACTAAAAAAAGAAAGAAAGAAATCACAAAAAAAGAAAAAAAACAAAAAGTCAAAAAATCCAAATATATAATCAAATTAAAAAAAAAAAAAGAAAAAGGGCTAACATTGTAAATCAACAAAGAAAAAAAAAACAAATGCATGCCTTTTTGGAGATTACAAAAGAAGAAGGAACAAGGTGAAGCAAGAGATTTTTAAAATAAATCACTGAACCAGGACAAAACACCAAAAATGAAGGCAACAACAACAAAGAAAAAAAGAAAGTGAACTTGGAAGCCAAAAGAGGGTGGGAAAGAGACCATACGGTCTGATCCTTGGAGAAAACTTTTTCTTTGTTTTATAAGGGGAACTTCTATAATGAAATATAAGGGGGAGAGGGAAAAACAAAAAATTTCAACCTCACTCACCATTTTACAAAAGACTCTTTCTTTTTTACTCAACAATTCATAAACTTCTAGTAACCACCATTAGAACCCTTTCATAACCATCACCAAAATCTCAAAATCACCTCACAACCATGAACATCCATAAACCTCCATGAACTTCCCCGTCTATAAAATCACAAAATACCAACACCACAAAGCCAGAACCCCTTGCAAGCACCACAAACTAGCAGCTAGCACCCTCCCTGCAACCCAAAACAGAACCACCCACCACACACAACCTCTGCCAGCCAAACCTCTCATTTCCTTCACCATAACAACTCCCACAGTCACCAGCCACCATGAAAACAACAGCCACCACCATTGGACCACACCCATATGATGACCCACTTCTCTGCCATCCCAACTTCTTCTAGCAACAAGCACCATGAACAGCCACCACCACTTCCCTTAAATCCACCGCCTCAATCACAAACCCATCACACCACTCCTCCACGAAACCAGAATCAGACCCAACCACCAAATGACCATCACAAACAAAACCACCAGATCCGTCCACCACCATGGCTCCCAGCCACATGGCACCTGCACCTCCATCAAACGAACCACCCACCTACAAACCCAGCCACCCAAAACCCGTCACTACCATAAACTCTAGTGAACCAGTCTCTGCTCTACCCAGGAACTCTGCCACAACGCCGCAAACCACCTACACTGCCAGATCTGTCACCCACGTACCGCTATCACCTAGGCGCTGAGCAGCCGCACCACCCACGTGCCACCTTATCCTCTCCCGTTGCCTGGACCCGCGGCTGTTAAACCTAGCCACAAGGAGCCCAACCACTGCGGTTCCATTGCCTGGAATCCGCGAGCCACCATGCACTTCTGCCAGAACCCAGATCCGGCCCAGATCTGCGAGTTCATGCTAATCCATATCCTCACCGAAGCTCGTCTTCCTCCGCTGCTCCCCTCTGTTCATGCCGCTCCGCGCCTCCATACGCCGTCACCAGAGATGCATGCACCGCGTCCTTCTGTGGCTTTTTGGCTGTTTGGTTTGATCGAAAGAGACTATCTCCCCCTCCCCTGCATCTTCTGCTTCCAGAGTACTCCCTTCCTTTTTTTTATTTTATTATTTATTTATTTATTTATTTTGCCTTTCATTTTTTTCCCTTAGTTTCTTTTATTTGTCTCTTTCCTTTTTTATGGGCTAGCAACCCATTTCCAACTTAAGGTTACCTTTGTCCCTTTTTCTTATATACAAAAATATGAAAATGCCAAAAATAATTAAAAATAAAAAATATATCTTGAGTTTAATTGTTTGTATTATTTGGGATTAGTTCTTGTGTGATAGTGTTTACTTTATTTAATGATATATTTTATGTTGTGTCTTGTAATTAATGAGAGGCTAAAAAAAAAAAATAAAAAAAAAGGATAAAAAATGAAAAAAAATATCAAAAGTGATGAAACTGAAGTTATGGGTTGATTAGAGTTGAGTTGCGCTTATCTTGGTTAATTTGTCGTTTGTTTGGTTTGTTGACTTGGTATTATGCTAATTGACATATTGCTTGACCCTAATTGAATCTTGTTGAGAACACCATTTCTATAAAATGAGATTTAGAGAGAATAAATTTGTAGAGAGATAGTGATAATTAAGAAAATTGAAGTAATGGGACGGATGGGACTATATACATCCTGAGTTACGCCAACAAGGGTGTTAACGCCACCCTCATGTTTTTTTAAGAATCATCTATGTTGTACGCCAACACGGTTGAACATGATTCATTTTTTCCCACGTAACATGATAAAAATCAAATGAATTTTAAAACAAAAAAATATTTTCAAAATTAAAAATAACTAACCCAACAATCGTTTTTTAGTGTTTTAGCCATCTTCTGCTTCAGTACTTTTTCTTTTTTATTTTATTATTTATTTATTTATTTATTTTGCCTTTCATTTTTTCCCTTAGTTTCTTTATTTGTCTCTTTCCTTTTTATGGGCTAGAATACATAGGTTACCTTTGTCCCTAATCTTATATACAAAAATATGAAAATGCCAAAAATTAAATTTATCTAATTTAATTGTTTGTATTATTCTTTTCTTTAAAAAAAAATGATATGTTTTATGTATCTTTAAGAGGGGAGGCAAAATAAGTATTTTAAAAAAGGATAAAAAATTATCAAAAGTGATGAAACCGAAGCACAATTTATTTATCTTGGTCAATTTGTCGTTTGTTTGGTTTGTTGACTTGTATTATGCTAATTGACATATTGCTTGACCCTAATTGAATCTTGTGAGAAGATTGAAGTTTTTTATTAATCATGTTTTTTTTAAGAATCATCTAAGTTGTAACAGCTTGATGATTCATTTTTTCCTAAACATGATAAAAATCAAATGAATTTTCAAAACAAAAAAATATTTTCAAAATTAAAAATAACTAACCCACAATCGTTTTTCTAAAGAACAACGTTTTGAATTCTCACTCATTTTAATAAATTAGGGCATAATTTTTACTCCTAATTTTTGTCTTTTTTTCTTTAAAAAAAATAGTTACAATGTCTTTAAGAGGGGCAAAATAAGTATTTTCAAGAATTATCAAGAAGTTACACAATTTATTTAAGGTACTGTCTCGGACAGTGTGTTAACAATGGCCATGTTTTCTCTTGGTCATACATAACTAACTCCAATACGGTGACTATTTCCAAAAAAAAGGTTTTTTCATTTTTTTGCATTTTAATAAAATTAGTGGCGGCCCCATTTTTACTCCTAATTTTTGTCTTTTTTGCCGCTCCCGCCACGATCACGGTCGCAACAATGGCCATGTTAAGTTTCAGACGCAATTCATGGTTCAAGTTTAGACACGACCGTGCGAGGTGTCCTGTGCGTAAAAAATGTAGTTTTTTACCCTTAAACATTATAAATAAAAGTGAATCCCTAATCCTGAAACACACTTTGGGGACGACAAATTTTGAGAGACAAAGGCTAGGATCTTGAAGACAAGTGCAAGAGCAATTGAAGATCAACCATTGAAGATATCTTCTCCATCTTCTCCATTTTCTCCATTTTCTCCATCTTCTTTTTTTATTTTCTTTTTCCTATTTTCTTAAGATAGAATCATGGTTGTTTCTTTAGCTTTTGTTCTTGTTTGTGTTACATTAGCCATGAGTGGCTAAATTCCTTTTTCTAGGATTAGGATGCAACTCTCTACTTTTTCTATGTTAAATTGTTAATTTGATTCTTTGTTAATGGAAATTATTGTTCTTGACTCATTCTTGGTATGCTTAATGCTTGTGGTATATTGCATGCTATATTTACACGATCTTAGGCTTTAGATGAAAGATCGAAAGATGAAACCTAATTGTTAGATAATTCAAGAATTGAACTTAGGAATTGAGACCTAGATATAGGCTTAAATCATTCGAGGAGAAAATAATTTTCTTAAAACTTAATGAGTTGGAACTTGGATTAATTGCCATGAGAATGAGATTTATGGAGTTTTAGCACGTTTTTAGTGCCAAGAAATTGAGTTTTAGATAATTTAGGGCAAATTACCTTCAAGAACATAATTGAACATTAGTAAAGATAGGATTACAATTTATCATAGGGGGTAGTGCAGTTAATTCCTACTCTTAGGCCTTTAAATCTTGGTTGAATCTTGACTTTTCTAGATTTATTTGCCTACTTTATTGCTTTGATATTTGTTTTGATTTTGATTAAGTTTCACCATTGATTTCTATTGCTTAAATAATCAAAGTCACTGTAAAAGTTGGTAATCAATCGATCCTCGTGGGAATGATCTTTATTTTATTACTTGTACGATCCGTGCACTTGCAAAAAAGTCACAACATTTACTAAGTGGATAGAGACAGAACTGTTGTCTACCATCACCTTAGCTCAAAAGTTCACCTACAAGAATATTATTAGTAGATTCGAGATCCCGAAGTCTCTTGTTATGGACAATGACACTCAATTTACTGATAAAAAATCAAAGATCTCATTGTCAGACTCAAGATTAAACAACATTTCACCTCAGTTGAGCACCCGAAGACAAATGGCCAAGCAAAAGCCACAAACTGGGCCATCCTTTGTGGCAAGAAATTGGGTTGAACATCTCAATCAAGTCCTATGGGCATATTAGACCACGCCTCACTCCACAACTGGGGAAACTCCTTTCAAGTTGACCTACGGTTGTGAAGCAATATCCCAGTCGAGATAGGAGAACCTAGTCAACAAAGGCAAAACTTTACTTAAGATATCAACACGGACCTCATCTGTCAAGATGCTGTCAAACAAAGAATGGTAGCCTAATACAATACCAAAGTGATACCACGGAGGTTTGTGCCTAGCAATCTTATGTTGTGCAGAGCGGATATTAGAGGGAAGAACGCGAAAGAGGGAAAGCTAGCTTCAACTTAGGAAGGCCCACTAGATCACATCCAAAACACACATAAGGGCCTACACTTTGTAAACCCTCACTGGAAAAAGCATCAAGAACTACTAGAATGCAGATAAAGTTAGAAAATATTACAGTTGATGGTTTCAAGTTCATAAGTATTTTTCTTTTTTCATGTAAGTGAAGTACTCCGATATGAATAAAACAATCAATGAATTTTCAACGCCTACTTGTTCTACTTATGTTTATTACAACCCACAAGGTCAAAGTGCCTTGGAGAGGTCCGAGAAATACATATTCCCCTTAGGATTACCTATTTCGATGCAACAATGGCCAAAGAAGGTAGCCCACTCGACCACCCTCTGCGGTCTTAAAGCGAGCTTATAGGATTAAACCCATGCCCCAACGAGCCTAACCTTAATCGGTAAATTCAAAATAAATTTAAAAAGGTTAAGATTATTTAATCTAAGCTCAAAGTACGACAATAATAATTACCGATATCTGCAATAGGGATACGCCTTTAGAGGCTATAAGGTTATCTCAAACACTTAGAAAAGTTGCTAAGTGTCCCAGGACTTTACTTATGTTAAAAATGCTAAATTCTTATATCCATACCCCGAGATTGATTATAATTTCTAAGTGATGCATCTCCCGGGTTCAGTGATTATCACTTTCAAAACAAATGCGTGCGTATAAATTTCTTTAAGTCCCATTACAAAATTTGAACATGGACTTTAGATCACAGAGAAAGTGCGAATTTGGAAAAAAAAATCTAAATATTTGTCAAAGAATTATGTACTAAGCTTAGGCGTTAGACCCATAGCAGACAAAGGCAAAAAGAAAAAGGCAGTTACGCAATAGAAAGAGATGCAAGAAAATACTAAGTTACTCAAATTAAAATGATGCTCGAAGATTGGGACTTGTCCATCTCGACCTCCTCTTCCTCTTGGCTAGACTCCTCGTTTTCTTCCCCTTCCTCGGTATCCAAACTGGTATCTACCACCAGAATCTGAGTCATAGGGGTGGCCTCAGTAATAGCTTTAATAATAACGCCATCCCTGATCACTTTTCCTGATCCAATTCCTTCGACGATGAGGTCCGGGTTCAGATGTCGAAGCTGGGCTAAGGCATTCACAAAAGAATCATCCATGGAGGCTGCCCACTCGTTTTCCAACTCCACGACCTCGGCCTCAATTTGGCCTCGGACTGTCTCAGGAGCTCATTCTCGACCCGAAGAGCAGTGTTGTCAATTTCATATTAAAGGACCTGGTCCTTAAGTGCTGTTTCTTGAGTCTTGGCATTCGTCAATTTTTTCTAGAGCTAGGTGATCTCAACCTTCCAAAGTTTGAGCTCCTCAGCAACCTACTTTGTAACATCCCAAATACTAGTACTAATGATATATCCGATTTACACATCAGTAATTAGAATTTGGAACATTATTTACAATTATCAACAAATTTTCAAATAAATAAATTTAAATAGATATCAAAATATGAGCCTTTCGCGGAAGCATAATATACATATATTAAGAAATGAAGTTTATACAAACTGTACATTATATACATAGGTTGCCTCATGGCATAAAATTGGTATAACTAATTACCAATATCTAAGTAAAAGCACTAACTACTTCTTCATGCTGAAGTTCCAACTCGCTTGGCTGTCTAGATCATTCTTAGAATTATCATGGAAATCATAGAAGTAGGGGGGTGAAAATTATGAAATTATCAGTAGTTTATAAAAATCATATTATCACAATAATTCTAATTGTTTTGGGAAAAAATCATTTCAAATTATTAATATATAATTCGTAGGAAGGTGGCTAAAGCCAATTCGAGTCCTTCCACTTCTCGAAACAGAGGTTCATTTTATATTCTTTATCAAAAATCATTTGAATGATTAAATCAATCATCAGATCTTATCAAAATCTCAAAGTCATGTCAAGGAATCTCATTCATCAAAATTCATGTCTCAAATCATCGTTCATTTCATCAAATCTCATGTAAACAAATCATAATTCATATAATCAAATCTCGAATCATCAAATCATAAATTATTTTATCAAATCTCATGTCATTAAGTCGTAGTTCTTATCATAAAAACTTGAGTTATCAAGTTATAAATCATTTCATCAAAATCATGTCAAGAAATCTCTTTTCTCAAATTCATGTCTCAAATCATAATTCATTTTATCAAATCATCAGGACATATGTGTTATCTTAAAATCAAGGTATGGAGGGTGTACTATCTTCACAATACCATTCACTTGGCAGTAGTCTGCTTTCAGGTTCGTGCACATCAACGTATTCATGATAGTACGTCATCACACATAACTACTCCGGGTAACTGGGTCATATCTATCTTAGTCTAGTAAATAGGAGGTACATTTCCTCGATACTTACTATGATAGGGAGGAGGTACGTTTTCTCACAATATCAATCATCTGGGATAGAATGAGAAGTACGTTACTCAAACTATCCAGGATGTAGGATCACCCCAAGTAGTAACTACATCTACCACTTGATGACTTGGGAAGCTCAAGTAAAGACGGAGGTCTTCCTCAACCTCTAATACTCTGGTAAGGGAATTCTCATTTCCTTTCTTACCATTTTCCAAGACTTACCCTGAGTACAAGGTATATCCAAGACCCAATTAGCCTAGTTCCACAAAGGGATACCCATGGAATTCAGTTGAGTTTATTAAATCTTAAGTATGCATTACGCCGCATAAAAACATCATTTAAATTAAATCATCAATCTCATATGATTTAATATCATCATGAATTCATCTCTCAAATCATCATAAGGTCAATTCTCAGATTATCAAGCTCTTTTGATTCAATCATTGATAACTCCATGATATGTAGCTATTTGTGCCCTATATCTATGCTATATTGATAGCTTAGTCCTCATTATGATGCATATATGGAAGATTTGATGCTTATATTTGTCAAATTCCATTTTGATATCTTTCTATATAAACTTGTGTAAATCTTGCATATTCTTTAAGTGATTAAGTAGATTTGCAACTGTTAGTAACTTGGTGATTTCTCTATTGCAGAAAGAGTCCTAAACAAGTTGATTTATGGAAGAATTGGGCCAGCATTGGAAGAGGAAGCCAAGTGTGAAATTCAGCATCTCATGCCGCGGCGTGGTGCATCCCTTGCTTCAGAATAGAAACCCGTAGCTAGAGTGCTGCAGTGCAAAGGAGTTGATGCCGCAGTGTTAGTGACCTAATTTGACGTGCACCGTGGCGTAGGCATGTTAATGCCGCGGTGTGACTCTATTTTTCTAAGCCTATAAATACTGTTTCATTAGATTTCTTGATGGAGTTTTGAGATTTTTGGAACATAGCTGCTAGGGTTTGGACGTGAGACTGAAAGGAAGCAGAAGTAGCCAAGGTTGGAGGCTATCTTCATCTTAGAAGAAGATTAAAGCATCAAGGATCATCATCATTGAGTTTCTCTCTTCCATCTCTTCTACTTCCTCTTCTTTCATTATCATGAACATGATGTATATGCATATATTTTCATGTTTCATGCCTAATTAAGCTGTATATAGAGATTTCTTTGGATTCTTCTATGAATATTGAATGATTTTGTAATCCTTTGAGTTTATATAGATGATTTGGTTTTGTTCAATCATATGAATCTGAATGCTCTTGATTGTTTGATCAGCTTTTAAGTGATTTGTTGAAATCTAATGAACTTAAACATATGAATTTGGATTTGAGATCATATATATGGTTGATGCATGTTTAACTTCATTTTAATGGTGGGATGAGTTTATTAGCTAATGTGATAGAAATATACCTCTTGGTCATGCATAGTAATTGTTGAGAATAGATCTTAATGAGTGGAATTTGCACTAGTTCTCATAGAAACATAGTGAATTAAGTAAATGAAATATGGTTGATTGACTTAGACATAGGCTGTTAACTAAGTTAGTTTCTCAAGCTAACCTAATCCTTTCATTTATGTTAGTTATAAGGATTGCTTATTTTCAATTGAAGTAGGGGGTGAAGAAGGATTCCTTATTATCTAATCATTCACTTTAAATCTCAATTTATTGCATTTAAATCTTTCAATTAACTTAAACACTATTTTCCCAATTTTAATGTTCTTGAATAGAATTATATGAGCTATTAGTCAATAATTTGCAATAGGAGTAGCCCTATTCCTTGTGGGAACAATATCCTACATTTTACTATATTACTTGTTCGACCTGTGCACTTACGGTAAGCAAAAGCATCAACAATCATGTCATGAAATGATTTTATCAAATTTGTTTGGATGCATAATCTTTTCATAATCTAGTGAATTCTAATCACTCAATTCAAGGTTTAAGGTTTGTATTTAGGTTACATAGGACAAAGAACTCTATTTCCATCATTTTCAGATCAAAATCCTCAAATCAAGAGCCTGGTAATCGATTACATGGCCTCGGTAATTGATTACAAGCCTGACAGAAGCCATGTAATCGATTTCAACAGGATGTCATTGATTACATCTGGACCATAAGCCTTGTAATCGATTACATGGGCCATGTAATCGATTACAAGCTGCTCAGAAACACATTTCGTAGCTCCAAAAGCTTGGTAATCAATTACAAGGGCCATGTAATTGATTAGTGTGTTTGGATGCTTATCTTTGAAGACTTGTTTTGATGATAACAAACGGGAAGAATAAATGAAGATGATATATAGACCAAGTCCAAACTTATAGTTGTTTAGCATTAGGACTTAGGATCTATTGTACGGAGCTCACATTAATATCTCCTTGTTTTTGAAAGAAAAGATAAAAAAAATCTGTTTTGAAACAAACTCAGTATCTTTGAATCCTCTCTTTTTAAAACAGTTTTTGGCCTGATTTATTCGAATAAAACTTTGTCTATCCGAATAAACATCTTCACGAGAATCTGATTTTAAAGTGGCTATTCGAATAAACCTTCGTTTATTCGAATAACTAAGTTTTCAGAACCTTGTGTTGAAATGAGTTATTCGAATAACTCATATGTTATTCGAATAAACGCTTTCTGTCTGAACTTCTTTTTCAATTACGTTATTCGAATAACTGAGTTGCCATTCGAATAACCTTTGGTTTTGTGAAACTCTGATTTTAACAGAGTTATTCGAATAACAGGTTGGTTATTTGAATAACCCTTTTCAGATGAGCTTTTCACGTTGAGTATTATTCGAATAAGCTGTTGCTTTATTCGAATAAACACAAATCTTTGTTTACGAAAATGGAAACAGACAGCTTTCAATTTTGTTTTTAAATGACATTAATTACATCCAACGGCTGATTAACCTAGTTTTCCCTATAAATAGCAAGCCTGGGTCACGTTTTCGATTGCCCATTATTCTGAACTATTTTCTGATTACTCTGTCTTTGTGAAAACTATTTTCTACACTCTTCTTGCTTAAAAACTTTGAGATATTTCTGTGAGAGCTCTATTAACACTTCAACTTGTATTACATACTCTGTTTGAGAGTTTCTCTTCATCTCTATTTTTCGATAATTTGTATCGAGGTGAGGTATCCTCAAGATTTGTATAAGGGTGAGGTATCCTCAGGTGAGACTTTAGCACAAGGGTATAGTGTCCCTGTGTGTGAAAAGTGCTCTAATTTGTAAATCGGTAGCAAGCACCTATTGAAGCTTGTATACTTAGTGAAAAATCTCGACTTTCGAGGATCGGACGTAGACCACAAGTGGGTTAGTGGTCGAACCAGGGATAAATCTTTGTACACTTCTTCTCTTTTCCCTAATCTCTTTATTTTATGTAATTTATTTTATTGCACATTTATTTTACTGTTGTTCTTTATTGTTTCTTTTCTTCTTCTCATTCCTTCACATGCATTTATTTATTAAGCTTTTGATATTCGTTTTAATTAAAAAGAGGTTTTGCGAAAAAGTTTTAATACTCAATTCACCCCCCTCTTAGTACTGGAAGTCACTTGGTAACAATTAGCACGTGAAAATTTATAAAAAAATAGAGCATTTTAACCATCTCAACCCAACGCAAACCATTTAACATTAACAAAAACATCAAATCATCACAAATATGCATCCAGATCACTCATAAAACATCAAATCTCAATGTGGGTACAAACCCTATTTTTTAAATCTTAAAACTCATCAAGAGTTAAATCAAGAAATCAAGTGCTCAAATCATAATCATCAAATAATCATCCTTTCCATTTCAAAATCTCAAGTTTCCAAATCTTTGGAAAACAAAGGAAAAAATAGAAAAGCAATGAAAAACCCCTACCTCATCTCCTTTGCAAGGCTCCATCTTTTCTATTCTTGGATCTTCTTGGTTCTCCTTTCTTCCTCTTGATCTTTCTTTATTCTTCCCTCTCCATTTTCTCTCTTTTCTCTCTTCTTTTCTGATAGCTCAATGTGGGAGTGAGAGGAGAGTGAGTGAGAACATGAAAACAGATAGAGAAGTGAGAAAGAAGTAGAAACGAGAGAGAGAAAAGATGGTAGGGAATAGGAAATAAAGGGTAAAAAAGGAAATTCAATAGGAAACATTATATCTATTAAGAACACTTTAATGTTTCCTTTTTGAGTTTTTAGACCATCACAGGTATTATAAAAAATTCTAGGATATCCTTCATCTCCCATATTTATGTTTTCATATATCTCATTATACACATTTACCAGACACTAAACTTCATTATTCATTCCTAGGTTAAGTTAAACTTTATGGAATTAAACTAAGAAGCTTCAAGTGTTCAATTTAATCCATTTTCACCTTCTCATTTAATCTTTATTCTCTATTTGACTTTTGCTCATAATCTTATGATTTTTTGAGCTACTTATCTATTTAGTTTGCTCTTTGAACACTATCTCAGTGTTATTAAAAATGTCAAACTAATTCATTGGATCTTCCAAAATTTAATACTACTCATTCCAATCCTTTATGACTTAGAAATAAATGTCTCATATTTATTTCTATCTTCTCAGTTATTTAAACCAATTTCTGAGCTCTTTCTCAACTTCAGTAATATAAATTCATATTCAAATCAATCCAAATCATTATCAAAATTATCAAATAACTTCTATCAATTTTATTGAGCTACTATAATCCTGATTAAGTTCATTACGTTGGAGATAATGTGACATGCTTCAATTACCCATCCTTCTGAGCCACATCCAACTCCAACCTGGGTTTCTCGTCGTGAAGGGAACTTAACTCCTTCTCGATATAGCGAACTGACTCAAAATCCCCTTCTAGGAAGCAGAGTGAGGAGGCATTGCGAAAAGCCTTAACCTCAGCATCTAGGATTATCTCGATCAAAGCTTGCTTGATCAAGACATCATAGTCCACTGGGGTGAAAAGAAAGTTGTCAATAACACGACTTGGCTCCACCTTAGAGCCCATACTGATGAAGCAACAAATTAGAGTGGGGAACCCTCTAGAATCTCAACACTTCGATCCACAGTGAGGTCTATATAAGCTTCCTCAGATACCGACCTCTTCCCTTTATTCCCCATTTGATTTAAAGGCTTTTCTAATCTTAGTTGCAATACCTCAAAGCACAAAGCATTAGCCAGTCAATATCTTCTACTTATCTAGAAACATAAGTAGATTTAATTGAAGCAAACCAATCCAAAAATAAGCATGAAAGATATGATATGACAATTTGACCTCTACTAAGTACCCAAGCCCCTACTTGACTTATTATCGTTTGCTAGGGAACAGTAAATAGTTTGTCATAATACATTTCCCCTCATTGCATGGATAAGTATTTTAGGTATCAGGACATAATTTTAATCAAATATTGAGTAGTGGTTAGCTTAAAAGAGGGGGAAGTGTAAGCAAAAGGAAATAAAAGACTTTGGAAAACTATCTCAAATAGAATCCAGAGTAATCTTACAGAGGACTCACACAATCTAAGAAAAGACTCTTTTCTTTTGAGGGGTTTTGGGATTATCAGACATGATTTTTCCCAACCAAGATACTTCGAGTTGAATACAAAGCTTGAGATTTAATAACATAATGCTCCGAGAACTATTCCTTTGTCTTAAGGTCGAAAAAGGATTCATAGAGGTTTTTAAATTAGAGGAGGCTCCAGCCTCGTGGCTAAGTACTTGTCTTGAGTGAGTCAGGTACTTTGCGTATAGATTTGGAAGTGAGCAAGTAAAATAAAAACATGGAAAAGCCCATGTTAAGAAGCTTATTACATAACTACTTTCTAACTTGCATAACTATTTTTCTAACTGCTACAACTGTCAACTAACTAACTTGAAGCTGGATTAACTAACTAAACTGATTTTTGATTAAGCTAATTAAATACAATTTGTCTAATGTTAAACTCCCCCTCAAGGTAGGAAATAGATGTCTATGATTCTCATATTGCATAATAGGGTTGTGAAGAAGGGGGTAGGTACTGGTTTGGTAAGTATATCAGCAAGTTGATGAGTTGATTTCACATGCACTAAGCAAATTAGTCCAACAGTGACCTTTTCTCTAATGAAATGATAATCGATTTCAATGTGTTTGGACTTTTCACGGAATGATGGATTTGAAGTAAGATGAATTGTAGCTTGATTGTCACAGAAAACCAAAGTTGGTCCAATGGAAACTTCAAAACCCTTTAACAAAGAAGTTAGCCAAATGATTTCAATAGAAACACTTTCCAAAGCGCTATATTCTACTTCTGCAAATGATTGAGATACAATATGCTACTTTTTAGACTTCCGTGAAATTAAGGAATCTCCCAGAAACACACAATGGTCGTGGTTAAGTTTCGGGTGTCAATGCAATTTCCCTAGGCTGCATTTGTATAGGCCTTAAGATGAAGAGATGAAATGAAAAAAAAACAATAGCCTTTGCCTTGGAGAATGCTTAAGATATCTCAACAAATGATGTATAGCATCCAAATGTGGGGTTCTAGGTGCAGCTATGAATTGGCTGAGTTTGTTGACTGCATAACAAATATCAAGTTTGGAAATTTTTAGATATAGTAGTCTACCAATCAACCTTTGATACTAAGACTCATTGCTCAATGGATTACCATCAGTAGCACTTAACTTGAGATTGGGATCCATTGGTAAGGGGTAGGCTTACTGTTTAAGAAACCTGTATCTTCCAGCATAAACAAAGTATAATTTCTTTGAGACAAATAAATGCCTTGCTGAGAGTGTGCAATCTCTAGGCCAAGAAATTATTTGAGGTTGCCTATGACTTTAAGTTTAAACAATTGTGGCAGGGTATGTTTGACTTGCTCTATAGCTGCAGAGTTAGGAGTGGCTATGATGATATCATCAACATAGACCAACAGAGCTACAAAGGTGTTTTTAGAGCCAGTAGTGAACAAAGAGTAATCAAATTTAGATTGTGTAAAACCACTATTTAGTAGGGCAGAAGAGAATTTGTGAACCACTAACTGGAGAGTTGTCTCAATCCATAGATAGACCTATTCAATTTGCACACCATATGCTACCCGTCAACTTTATACCCTAGTGGCAAATCCATAAATACTTTTTCAAATATACCACCATTAAGAAATGCATTATTGATGTCCAGTTGGAGAAGCTTCCAACCTTTAATAGTAGCGAAGGACAATAACACTCTCACCGTAGTCAATTTTGCAACAAGAAAGAAAGTGTCAAAAAAATCCACCCCAGCTTATTGAGTGTAGTCTTTTGCTACTAACCTACCTTTCAACTTGTCAACACTACCATCATCCTTCCTTTTGACCTTATAGATCCATCTACAACTAATTGTGTGCTTTCCTTTGGGGAGAGGAACAACAATCCAAGCGTGATTGGCTTCCATAGCTGAAGTTTTCTCTTGCATTGCATGTTGCCATTTAGGATATTTGGCAGCTTGGTGATAGAATTGAGGCTCATAGGTATTGGAAACTTGAAGAACAAAGTTTCTGTAAGAAGGGGAAAGCCTATCATAAGATAAATGAATGGTGATGGGATAAGGACAAACAATATTGCATTGATACTGCTATAGGTATAAAGTAGAGAAGAAGGAATAATATCAGGTAAAGATACTAGAGTCATTAAGTCAGGAAAAAAGTCTATTGCAGTATTAGGTTGAGGTAAGGTATGGAATGGGAAGGTGGTTTCATGAAAAAACACATACCTAGAAATGAAAAATGTTTTGGTTTAAAGGTTATACAGTCTGTAACCTTTATAACCAATAGAGTAACCAACAAAAACAGATGGGATGGCTCTTGGAGTAAATTTATCTCTTGTGGAAGAAGGGTAGAAGCAAATGCTAAGCAACCAAATACCTTGAGATCTAAGTAATTGGGATCTTTATTGAATAATAGTTGAAATAGACATTGCTGCTTTAGTAAAGGTGTTGGAGTTCTGCTGATAAAAAATATTGCAGTTTTCAAACACTTCTCCCAAAACACAATAGGGACCCTGGATTGGAAATACAAAGACCTTGTCACATTTAGAAAGTGTTAATGTTTTCTTTCCACAACTGAACTCTATTAAAGCCTCTCCACACAACTAAACTGATATAAGGTGCCTTTATTTGCCAAAAATTCAGTCAATGCCAACTTCTTTGCATTGTCTGACTTGAATTGTTTGATAGTTTTGTGAAACTAAGTTTCCACCAAGGAAAAAAATTGTTTGATCAATGTTGGAGCCTCAAACTCATGCTTCAGTAGATATAGCCAAGTAAATTGAGTGTTGTCATACACCAATGTGAGACAATATTGCTTCCCATCATAGGTAGGAGTGCAGGGAAACTAATTTACAACTGATACCATGTTAAGAAGGAAATGGATGAAAAATGATCAATTTCATTACTCAATACATTGAGTGATTACTATATATAGCTGTACACGAGACGCTTATTACATAACTACTTTCTAACTTGCATAACAACTTTTCTAACTACTCCAGCTGTCAACTAACTAACTTGAAGCTGGATTAACTAACTTAACTAATTTCTGATTAAGCTAATTAAATACAATTTGTCTAATGCTACAAGCTCAATAAGAAGGATTGGCGAAGGGCCGAAGATTGAGTAGGACGGTCAGTAGGTTCTATCGTGAGGGATTAGGCTCCCAAACCCTGAGGTTCCAAAGACCCAAGTATGAACAGACGCACAATCCCATACATTACCAAATAGCAGCCCATTATGCCATCAATGCCTATCCAAATAAGTACATCCGTCTTGGATACCAGAAAAAAAAAAAAAAACCTAATACCTAGTACAAGCAAATTATGACCACAACATTGCTAGTATGTTACGCAGCATAAAGTGGACCCGTCACTCTAAAATGAAATTCAAAACTATGCTAGGCTTCACTGAGAAGATTTCCCCTCATTATAGAGGATCCAAACACACTAATTAATTATTCTTTCTGTTTTAAAATATCTATCATTAAATAGTCTTTATTACAAGAAAACATATTTTATTTAACTAAATTTCTTATATTAAAATACTCTAAATATTAACACTTTATTAATGTTCTCTCTCATTCTAATGAATGGTGATATCAAAAGACAAAAAAAGTTAAAAATAATATTAATACCTTTTTAATTTTTTAAAACAATAAACAAAATAAAATAAAATTTATTATCTAAAACAACAAATATTTTAAAACCACAGAAGGAAATGCCAAAACCACCGATGGATGTGATTCAAAACCAATCCATCTCATTGTTTTGGAAAATGCATATATATGTTATAATGTTAATGTTATGTGATTCTAAAAGAAATTAGATTCTATCCGTTTCTTAAAAATGTTATACCTTACAGGAAATAAAAATAGTGAATTCATACATTAACAATGCTAGGTCTCCTCCACTCCCCTTCCCCAACATAAAAGTTGTTTTTTTTTTCTCTTTAACGTAATCTCATTGTAAAAAAATGTTTTTGATTTTTAAAAGAATTTAATTTTAATATAACATCAATGTATAAAATTTTATACTTATATAAAATGGTATGTCAACACATTATTTAATAAGTTTCACTTCTCATATAATTATTAATATAATAAAATTTATTAAACAATATATCAATAAAGATTCAATAACAATGCAAAAAAATTTCACGTGTAATACATTAAAATTATACTTTTAAATTCATTTTGTAAACATGCACCATTGCTATTGAAAAACAATAACGTTATTTATCTAATCAAAATACTATAATTTTTATTTACTTTTTTATAAATTTATTTTATATTTCATAAAAAAATTATAATAATATATAATTTAATTTAATATTTTTTTCAAATAAATATATAATAAATATAGATAAAAATATTTAAATTGGACAAAAATTATTTTCCATCGAAAAAAAAAAATGACCATGTACCATTTGCTATTTTAATATTTTTGTTGGAAAAAAAGGTATTATTCTTGCCTTCCCGAGACACAAATTATGCGTGAACTCAGTTCAGGCATCCATGTTGGATAAAATAATTAGAAAAATAATCAGAATAAGATGCAGGAACGTGGAATTACATTCAACACCCTCCACTTTAAGAAAAAATTCCTCCCTTATCCTTAACTACGACGAGTTGATGCGAGTGGACGGAAAGCGCCCATCCATCGTTTTCGCGCCAAAAAAAGCAAACACATTCAACGTAATTACAATCCTCTCCTTCCCTTTCCATCATCTTCCCAACCAAAAAAAAAAAAAAAAAAAAAACTGTTTCACAATTCAAATTCCAAACCAAAGCCTTCAAAATCCAAACTTAGCATCTTCAAGATACGCGCTCTCACGCGCCGCCAGACTCCACCTTGTGATCTCCAAAATTCGACAACATGGAACAGCCGAAGCAGGAAACGGACCCCAAATCTCATGCTCCAAACGGAGATTCCACCGCCGAAGGCGTTGTGAAGGGATCGGGATCGGGATTGGAATCGCAGGGTCCGACGGGACGCACCGCATCACCGTCCGGTAGCATCAAGAAGTCGGTGCATTGGAGCCCGGAATTGGTTACCGAATCCACGTTCGTATCTTCCCCTCAAGAATCCGGTTCCAATTCACGCTTCTCTTCTTCTTTCTATCAATCCTCGTCTTCATTCTCCGTCATGGGTCTGTATTCTTCTATTTTTATTATATTTTTTTAATGCATGCGTGTGGAATGTGTTTTTATTTTATTTTGTATGTGTGATTATTATGGAATTGTTTTGTGGTGCTTGCTTGTGATCAGAGACGGCGGTGACTGTTCGGAATGTGCTGGGAAGATGGGGAAGGAAGGTGGGAGAGGCAACTCGGAAGGCTGAGAATCTCGCTGGAAACACTTGGCAGCACTGTAAGTTTTCTGGTTTTATTTATTTATTTATATTTATTTTTCATTCGTTTGTTGTGTTCTGTTTCTTAAATTCTCAAGTAGGTGCACGTGGAATGATGTTGGCATTTGATTAACCAGTTATGGGAATCATATTGAAATTTAGTTATTTAGGAAACTAATATTATGTGGGATAAATTAGAGTTGTACAATTCAGGTATGAATGGGATTTTTATGTATCTGTCAGAAATGTTCATTTTGCGTTGACAAATTCAAGTGTGTCACATTTATGTGGGATAAATTAGTTGCTGGTAATAATTTGATTCATTCTTTATTTGCTTATATGCCCCTTGGACCTGGAGGGCCTCTGATCTTTTGTGTTATTTTGGCAATAGGATTTGTTCAAGTGTTCACGATTATTTTAGTAATTTTCTTTTTGGAAATATTTTAGCTTTGGAGTGAGTTTGGTATATCCTTCAAAATGTAAGTGAAGAATTCGCGGATGAGATTTATATGTAAAATTATATTGAACAGTCATCCCTCAGATTTTCACCCCTATTTTTAAAATGGGTGTACCATACTAACCCTTGTTGTGCCATTGACCTTAGATGCTGTTTTCTGCTGTTGTATAACTTATCCAGCATTTCCTCAGTGTCCACATCATCATGTCAAGCAATGGTTGTATTGAGCAGTATCTTTTTGCTCTTTCTGTTTTAATTATCAATGTACTTGACGAATCTTCTGTCTCTTTCATTATTTTCTCCCTTCTCATCATCCTTGATGACATTGAATCTTCTACATTGCATAACTGAAATGTCCTTGTTTTGTTACGTTATGTTTAAGTGAAAACAAGCCCCAGTTTTGCTGAAGCTGCTATGGGAAGAATTGCCCAGGGAACAAAGGTCCTGGCGGAAGGTGGATATGAGAAGATTTTCCTGCATACATTTGACACAGATCCAGAGGAACGGCTTCAGAATTCTTATGCATGTTATCTATCCACGTCAGCTGGTCCGGTAATGGGAGTTTTGTATATATCCACAGCGAAGGTCGCATATTCTAGTGACAATCCTATTTCCTATAAATCTGACAACCAAACAGAATGGAGCTATTATAAGGTACATATTCAATACCCTAACATAGAAAAACGAAAGCATTGGCATGACTTGAAGTACTATTTTCCCAAATGTTTTTAACCTTAGTTAGTCTATCTGACTGGCCTATGTATATGTACTTGAGTTGTTTTATGTCAAATTTTGTCTGCCAGTAACTCATGAAATTGTTATGATAGAAAGGGTCCTTAAGTTTTATCTTCTTGTTGGTATGCATTGAAATATTACAAGTTACAATTTTGGGTTGACTGAAGAGACTTGACTGTTTTTAAACCAGGAGATTTATATAATAATCCATTGAGTTCAGTTTCACTGAATTTTGTTATCTAAATACATGATAATTTTCAATATTCTTAGCATGTGCCTTTATCACGGTACACTTGGGATCGTAGTGGTTCTGTTTATGCTACTTGGTCATCTGTGTGATTTTTTTGTTTGTGCCACAATCAGTGTGGTTTTTAATTCATTTGAGTTGTGCATTATATTTGAGTTGTGCATTATTCTTATATCATACTGAGAAAACTTGAGAATATATTTTTGTCCTTCTCTATAAAATACTAACCCTAATTATTTAAAACCTTAATTTTGCTGTTGTCCATAACTTGCTGCAACGTAGTTTTCACGCACATGCCTTCTAAGTGCCACACGCCTTTCGTTCATTAAAAATGTAAAGCTAGTTAACAAAAAAAGAAAAGATAGTTAAGCTGGATAGTACAAACCAACATAAAGGCAATCTGAAATCTGAGAAGTAATGTGGAAATAGACCATACCAGAAGAGGATAAATCAAAATTTTCCTCCTTATTTCATTTTTCAGTCCGTTTTTACTTCTCTCTTTCGTAGATAAAAGTTACGCTTGTATGCAGTTTACTTTGGTCTGCTATCTAAATGAAGGTAATTTGAGCCCCAAGAGAAGTTCTAATCCATTCTCTATATTATCAGTCGGTTGTAAACCAGTGTCAGTCTTTAAAATTTGAACAAGGATATAAGCAATCCGTTCAGAGCTGGGATCAGAGAGATGTATCTGATCACGTCCTCAAATGGTGTTGATTGGTTGTTAATGGTAGTTTCCTCCTTGGTGCGACAACAACAGCGGAGAAGAGGGGGGTAATGTACCTGCAAAGCACTCCAACACTCAAGTTAGGACTACATACTAGGAGAGAAAAGGGTTTTAGAGTAAATGCATACCTGAGTAGCTTAGTCCCGTATTTATAGAGTAAGTTTACATGCAAGGTAAGTAGTATCTGAAGAAATACTATTTAGATATAATTAGGATTGGCAGTTCTTAGGAGATAAGATCCAAAACCTTTCTCATTTAAGAGAGATTTAGTTAGGATAAGATGCTCAACTTAGTGAGCAAGTAACTACCCATAAGGGCCACGCCAGCAAGGCACCGCAATTGGGCCAGCCAAGGTGGGACGCTTATGTTGGGCCTAGATCTGGAATACCGGTCTAGAACACAATCCGAGTGGAAGATTAGCTGGACCCTGGACTAAATGATTTGTGTGCATTTAATTTGAGAATGATGGTTTTACGTATTTAATTAAATGTATCTAGCTGAGTAAAGCCAAATATCAAGATATTTAATTTCAGCTTGAACATAAAATAATTGAATTCAAATTTTAGTCCAGCCTTATTCAAGTTTGTGACTCAAGCTCGAGATTGACTCAATTACAAAATTTTAAGCTTGAGGCTGAATATAATTCCTAACTTTATTTTAAATTATATAATAAAACTGGAGAAAATTCATGCAGCAAACTTCTTGTGATGTGTTAACTAAAATTATATTCCAATTACTTTTAGTGTAATAAGGGCCCTGCTAGGAGACTTAAAAGCTTAACCAGGTATCTAATCTGCAAAAATATTAACGTAGTACATGGTTGATGAATTTGTGATTGACATTTGTTTTCTACTTTGGAGTAGTTTGTATGTTGCATTTTTGTAAAGGGATTGCAGCATGATATCCCTTTGCATATAGTTTGGGAGTGGATATGCACCCGAAGGGGGTTTTTATTTTGATTAAAATTGAGAATGGTACTTCTTTGTTGGCACAGTAATGTGCTGCTGTTGCGCCATTGTACATTATCTTTTTGATTTAACAAAGGTCCGTAAATCTGGAATTGATATTGTATTTCATCAGCTTAATGTGATCAGAAATAAAATATTGGATCTAGGATTGGGGTGAATGCATATATCATTTAATATAGAGGAGTAATAGTCTTAAAAGATAATTTCAGCGATTTCTGATATGTGGTGCAATGGTCAACAAAAAGTATCCCCTCAACCTCAAATACCTGAAAATGACTAGCTTCCCTCAAAGTGAGTCGCTTTCTGATTAAACTAGAGTCTTCCTTTGGCACTTCTACAATCTTCATCATCCTGCTTTTCCTGAATCGCTGTCAACCAGTTTTATTCCTGTAAGCACTCTATCACCCACAATGATGATCAGTTCTGTGAAAAGCAACTGAGAAAACTATTGATGCTACCTATTTCAGGGAGAAACATTTTATGTTATTTTTTAAAAGAGTTTCCCAAAGCACGTGGCCACTTCAAGGGTGAGACTTGGATTAAACAATAAGAAATTAAAATTGCACAATATTTCCTCAATGACTAGCAAAGTTTCAAAGATTCCTCCATGCTTATTTCTACATAGAAAATTAAAATCTGATTTTATTCACCAAACAAAAGTAGTTTCCGGTTTTATATGTTGCTTAAAATACAAAACTAAATAAGATCTGCAAAAGCCAGCTTTATTTTTTTTTGTTTTGGTTTACTGCTAAGCCAGCTTTACTTCTGCATTTCATGACACTCAATATTCCAATTTGCTTAAACTCTTTTCTTTCCTGCAATTTTTTATCTGCAAAATAGTTACATTTAACACCATTCTTTTCTTTCTTGTTCCTACTTTAGCGAATCTTTTAATTCATATTTTGTCTGTATCTACTTCTATTCAGGCTTTTTTCCCCTTGCGATGTTCTTGTCATGATGCACTTCAAGACATGTTACAGAATAACATCATACATATTTCTCTTTTCCTGTTTAATTTGTCTGATCTAGAATAATATTTTATCCAAGTGTTATTTTGTCAGTTGATATGGACGTATAATAATGCGTGTAGGTAGTCATCCCATTACATGAGCTAAAAGCAGTGAATCCTTCATCAAGCACAGCCAATCCAGCTGAAAAGTACATCCAGGTGATCTCTGTCGACAATCATGAATTCTGGTTTATGGGTTTTTTGAACTATGAAGGTGCTGTGGACTGCCTGCAAGAAGCTTTTCAAGCCGGCAAATTATTACAATCAGAAGCATAGTCTGTCTATACGTTCTAGTGTTTCAACCCCCAATTATATGACATGCCTTGTTACAGAAGTTTATAGATTTAATCATTATGATCTTGGAGCTGCTGATAAAATATCCCGCTCCTTGCAAAATTTTGGCAATTTTGTGGATATGTATTTACCGTAGGGTTCATACCTTTGGATCAATTGAGGGGATCCATTAGAATAGTTTATAAACGTTTATGTTGAAAACACCCAAAAAAAAAAAGAGAGAGAAAAAAAAAAGTATATGTTGATTTTTTTCTTTTCCTTTTTTTCTGGTAAACATATGTTGACTTTTTCTTTATCTTGTAATCTTGCGTGCTCTAATTTATAACGGAACTAGTTAGCAATTAAACTTTAAAAAATAATCATCTCATTATTTTTTTTATATTATTTTTGACATTGGTCAATTAGTTGATTAACAAAAATTATGTGTATTAATTAATTAATAAGATACTTATTAATCAATTTATATATATGATTAACTATGAATTTATTTTATTAATTAGTGTAAAAAGTGATGTAAAAAAATAATGCGAAAAAATTGGAGTTGTTAAACTTTTACTTAGTACATCAATTTTATTTTCCTCCATTGAACCATAAATGGATTGGTTTATCAATTATGGGGATTTCATTATCAAGAATGATCTTTCCTAGAATATTACTAAAATAAGTAAATCACTATTTTAGTCTATGAAATTATAAGGACCGATCATATTAGTTTCAAAAATTGTTAAAGTTTTTATATTCTAGGGACTTATTTAACTAACGAATTACAATTTCAAGAATTAATGTGATTGGTACATACAATTTTAAGGACTAAAATGGTGATTTCTTAAAGTCAAGAATGATCTTCCCTGGAATATTACTAAAACAAGTAAATCATTATTTTAATCCCTGAAATTGTAAGCACCAGTCATATTAGTCCAGGAAATTATTAAAGTTTTTATATTCTAGGGACATATTTAACTGACGAGTTACAATTTTAAGAACTAATATAATTGGTACTTACAATTTTAGAGACTAAAATGGTAATTTCTTAAACTTAGGGACTAATATGATCGGTGCTTACAATTTCAGAAATTACAATGGAGGTTTTACTCTTGCTGAAATTGATAGGTTCATTGAAAATATTTTTGGGAATATTTCATGAAATTTTCAAGAATGAGACATATTGACATTCTTGTGTTTGTCTATATAGAAATATTTTTGGGAATCATCAACATTTTCCCAAAACTATTTTTGGTCAATGTGGAAATAGAAATTCATAAACACTTAGCAATATCAAGAACATTGTTTCAGTATCGATTTTAGGGAAGTTAGCAATAAAATAGAAGCTTAGAAAAGCAAAGAAGTTGGGTTTGTAAACTTATGAGACATATATAGAATGGGGGAACTTCGACCTGAATGGCTTGGACAAGAACAGATGAAGCACTTATGGTAGATTCTTGGGAGAACCGATAGGGGTGCCCTAACCTTTGGATCTGTAGAGATGGCTAGAGGTCACTTAATCTAATAATCTAAAACATTTTGAAAATAAAGAAAACATGGTTTCCAAACTGTGTTTCACACGTGGTTTCACTAGTAGAGACTTGTGTGTTTGCTCTTGTAGTTCTTAGGTTCTCTGGTGGGCTATTTTTATAGAGGAAGTTGGGGGCAAAATTGTGATACGAATTATAAGTTACAAATTCAAGTGCAGGTTGTTTCAAGTAATAAATTCTCGGGAGTCCAAGGTCGATCTACAGGGAATTAATGAAGAAAAATTCTTTGAGGTAAGGAAAAGATTTGTCACAACAATAAAAGTAATAAAAGTTGTTCACAAATAAAAAAAGGATTTGCTTAGGCTAGGAGATCCACTTTTAGTAATAAATTAAAGACAAGATTTTTTTTTATAACTTAATTGAAATCCACACATAACGGAGGTTCCAATCAGAAAATATAACATTCAAAGTTCATTTAAGATTATATATGTAATTATATTATGGTTCCTTTAATTATCCACTAACACCATCACTTATAAATGGGCTCAAACATTCATTGTGTCAACCTTTTGTCTACAATGAATCAATATCTCCACTTTACAAGGAGAGTTTCTAAATTGATTGGAAACAAAATACAACACATATAATGACCACTTGATAATACATCATTCAAGCACAAGAAAAAAAAATTAATCTAACCTTAATTTATTACCAAAAGCTTCATTCTTTCACCTAAGTAAAATAAAAATTAGTTACTCATGAACAAGAAGAAAGAAAGAGAGAAGAAGAAAAAGATGAACATAACTTCTATTAAGAACAAAATAAAACTACAACAAGAAAAACAAATAACACAATAGCATGATCTTGATCTCTAAGCCAAGATGATCAAATGAGCAGCCAATGCTCCCTTTTATAGAGCTTGAGGAGCACAAAATGACAATGAAGTTTTTTAATGAGTGAGTGGATGAGTGGGTGAATAAGTAAAAAATGCTAAAGGAGTTGTTTGATAATTGTGAATGAGTGAAAAATTATTGAGATGCTTGTCTCTGAAATGATTCGGTGTTGAACTCATAATTGTCGTCAGAAAATGGAAAAGTGGTCTTCATGAAAATTCTAGGCTTTTGCCTTAGCTTTCCAATGCCACTATTTTCAGCCTAATATCATTCATACAGTTCGAGATATGGCCCAATCTTTGTACACTATTCAAGCCCAGGTACAACTCCTCTGTTCTGACTTCTAGGCCCAATATGACCTATTATACTTCCGATCTGACTCTTATGTTCTTCATGAAAGTTGTAGATTTAGGTCTTAAATTTCTAATGCCACCGATTTATGTCAATTGAACTCCTATGGCTCAAGAAATGGGCTGATGAGTATGCAGAGGTCAAGCTATCAGGATCAACACTCTGGATCTTACTTCAACTCCAATTTAAATTATCCAAACGTGTGATTTGCCTCTTGAGGTTTTCATGAAAGTTGTATAGAATTGTCTTAGATTTCCTACAAGACTAAAATCACACCAATCAGATATTTTCAACTCAAATTATATCCAGTTTACTGAACGCTTTCAAATAGACAAATTAAAGTCAATTCAAGCAATAATTCTTTCAATGATCCAATTAAGCTCAATATCATAAAATGTAACAAAACTAACTTAATTAAGCCTAATTAAACCTTAAGAAGCCCAGTGAAAGGATTATAAAATGAATAAAATATATTACTATTAAATTTTCATACACTTAGTTTTTGCACTCCTGGACAAAACACATAAGACTAAAGTTAGGGAACAAAGAAAAATAACTCAAACTCAAAAGCTAAAAATTCTAAAAGACTCAATTTCTAATAATAGTTAAGAATGCAAAAGTTTATAAGAAAAGCAACCAAAGATTCAAGGGATCAAAATATTTATGAGGCAACGTTTCTTCACATCTTAAACTAACAAGTAAGGAAACTTCAATTGAAAAGTATAAGTCAAGAATGATAGATCCTCACAAGATTTACTCTCAATCCTTCAAGTGTTTAAAAGGTAGGTATTTCACTCAATTCAACCCATGAAAAATTACACTACCATATGCTTGCTTATCTTCTACTTCTCCACTACTCAAAACACATGCGCACATAAATCAAGAGGATTTTATTCAATGTTGTAATAGGGTCAAGGTAAAGGAAGGCGGTAATATGGATATGACAATTTAAATACCAAAGAGAACAAAAAAGCATTAGGGTTGAGTTAAAATAACAAACATGAGAAGTTCATCCTAACATAATGTAAATTCCATTTACATATTCTTTTCGCTTCCCCTTTTTACCTTGTTGACGTTTCTTTACACTTTGTTTTTTTTTTGTTTTTGTTTCTTGTGTTTTTTTTGAAGATGACTACTCTTTCCTTTTTCATCAATTGTTTTGCACATATACCCGCACACTTGTTCAAGAACTCATCTAATGTTAATGCTCTATTATCCTAAGGTTAGGTAAGAACATTATTTTTAAGGCATGTAATGAGCTAAAAACAAGGAATGATTGAATAAGCTCAAAGGGGTTAAGCAAGGAAAAATATGCATTGTTGGCTATTTGGTTAAAGTAGCTATTTCAAGAAAAATGTCTCAATCATGTTTATGTATGCATGTGAAAATGTAGCCTCAAATAGAGTCAAAGCTGTGGAAAAAAGTTTGTCCCAAATGGTTTAATATGTTAAGTTTTGATGATGACAAATACAAGACAAAAAAAACACTTTGCATATGTTCTTTGTTGCATCCTATATAGAGCATATCCATTAGTAATTAATAAATATCTTATTTGGATGTGTTTATAAAAGTCTTATATGCATGTTAAACTAACTAGAGTTATACATTTATAAATCATGCATATGGAGATATTGAATTATGAATTTGGACTAACTATACTTGTTTAAGTGAGCAATACTTTGTAGGATAGTCCAAGTACCAAGAGTAAGCATTGCAACAAGAAAGTAAAAGATCTCAATTATACTCAACTCAAGGAGAATGAGAATGCCTATTTCATGAAGGTATTGATAACATCAAACTCATGTCAAAGACCAAGTCCAAAGTAAGATTAAATGATATAGCTTATACGACTTAGAGTCTTTATATAATAAGCCTTATGGATATCTCAAATATGTTTTTCAAATCTTTACAAATGATTTTCACATGCTAAAATGCCCAATAAACAAGTTTTGAAAAGCTAGTTATGGTAATAGTTCAAAACTATGAAAAATAACTAAGTTTGAGTTTTACAAAACTGACCTTTAGTTAACCTTTTGATCATATCTTTCAAAATACTTTGAGTTTTGTTCTAAAATATTTCATATAAAAATAGACTCAAAGATCTTTCCAATGAGTGGTTATTTGCTTTAAACGGATGAGAAATGAAGAAATTATGACCATTTAAAGTTAGTTTTCGAAACCAGAGTGGTTTATTCGAATAAGGAATGTGTTATTCGAATAACACACCCCAAAAAATATTCCAGAATGTGTTTTTAAAGATTTATTCAAATAACAAATGTGTTATTCAAATAACACGACTCAAAAAATCTTCCAGAACTTGTTTTTGAAGATTTATTCGAATAACAATGTTGTTATTCGAATAAACACACCCAGAATCACGCAACAACTATTTTCAAAGGCTTTAATGCTGAAATAAAATGATACCCAATGGCTCTTTTTCTTAGAACTCTTTAAATACATATTTTTGGGTCATCTTTTAACAACACTTAACTATCTAAAATAATTCTTTCTTACTTTAATTTTTGATTCATATTTTATTAAATTTATGTGCTCTTTTCGCCAAAATTTGAAATATTCTTAGAGAGCTTCATAGAGATTCAAATTATATAATCTACTCTTGTGAGAGTTTCTCTTTTCTATACACTTTGATTTATTGTAAAGAGGGTGAGACATCCCTCAAAGAAATTGTAAGGGTGAGGTATCCCTGACTGTCGAGGCTCAAGCACAAAGGGTGAGGCATCCCAAGGTGTGGTGAGTGCTCTATTGTGTAAAGGTTTCAAGCACATGTTCAAGCTTGAAGTGATAGTAAAAAATCTCAGGTGGTTTACTTGAGAACTGGACATAGGCCACAAGTGGTTGGTGGCTGAATTAGGATAAATTCTGTGTTTGCTCTTCTTAACTAAAACTCCTTTATTTCTTGTATTTTAATTATATATGCTTGAGTTGAATTTGATATATAATTTATTTGCTTAATTTATCCCATAACCCAAGTTATTTTTGAGTAGTCTACAGTAGTTATACTTATTCCACTGCATGTGTTGATTGAATTTATTAAAATGTATAATTTTTTAATGTTGTTTTAAAAATTTGTAATCACCCAATTTACCCCTTCTTGGGTGATGGTTGCCATGACTAACAAGTGATATCAGAGTTTCGTACTCTGTTAAAGCTTAACCGCTTGGAGATAAATATCCTTATTTGTTTGGCAACCGTTGAAAGCTTTTCAAAATGGAAGGATTTGAAATTGATAAACCACCGTTCTTTGATGGTGTGCATTTTGTTTATTAGAAAGCTAGAGTAGAGTTTTATATGTAATATATTAATTTGAATTTGTGGGATATTGTGCTTGATGGATTTTCTCCTAAACCAAAATCAACTTGGAATGCTTATGATAAGAAATGTTTTTCTTTAAACATTAGAGCTATCCAAATTTTAAGAAGTAGTTTGAATGATGAAGCTTATGCTAAAATTAAGAGTTGCTCTAGTGCTAAAGATATATAGGATGTTCTTGATGCTATCTATCTTGCTAACAATGATTTTTTTCCATAAAGTTGTATATAAAGAGCAAGAAGAGCAAAAGTCATGGAAGGAATCTTGTTATGAAAAATATCCTCAAAATGATGTTCAATTTGAAGAGGTGGCAAAGCAAAACCAAATGGTATATACTCTTGAAGCTTTGATAGGAAAGAATGAGGATGATGATTCCCATGAAGAGTTATTGATGCAAGAAATTGAGACAATCTCTCACTTGACTCCAAAGAATTTTGAGGTAAATGATACTTATCTTGATTATGGTCCTTCTTATTATGAGCTACAATGTGCATATGATGAATTGTGTGATGATTTGTTGAATTTAGAGAATAAAAACTTATTTTATTTGGAAAACATTTCTTCTATTGAAAATGAAATTGAGACTTTGAAAAATGAATATGTTTTTCTTAATGAGAAAATACATTTAAAATGTGAAACCTTAACCTCTTGTGAAAAATGCATTGATTTAAAAAATCAAGTTGAGGACTTATATTCCGAATTTGCCAAAGCTAATTATTGTAATTGCTTAAATTCCATGCTTGTTAATGAAAATAAAATTGATATTATTCCATATAAAAATTCAAGTAAGACTTATGACAAAAATAATTTAGAATATAAAAATAACAAAAAGCTTAAGTTTTTCAAAAATGATATTCAAAGGATCAAGCCATCATTAAATTCAATTGTTTGTAATTTTTATGGTCATCTAGGACATATTTCTCATCTATGCAATTATAGAAGAAATTCTTATATGAGAAATAGTATGGTATGGGTTCCTAAAGATTTTAAAGGCTCTAGTACTAACATTCAAGGATCCAAGTTGAAGTGGGTACTAAAGTATCTTCTTAGTATTTCAATTATGCAGAATATTTCTCTTGGACAAATTGGTCAAAAGAAAGAGGAATCATCAAGGAAAATGCTTCCAAAGCCCAATGGTAGAAACTTTGGTCAAAGAAGGAAGATGACTTCAACCAAAGCTTCTCAAGTACAAAATTTAGAACTTGTAAAGTTCAAGACTCCAAAAGAGAAGCAATGGATAAGAAAAAGTATTTCCTTGATTACCAAGGTCAATGTATCAAAAGCTTTTACCTCTTATGCATACTCACATATAAAGTCAATGAATTTGAGGTATATTCCTTATAAGCCTTAAGTGATTGATTGAATCATGTGTACTAGGTAAAATTTGAATATTATATATAGCACATGATTATATTCTTCTTACACCCTTTACTCACTACCTTGCATATTTCTTAATAATATGGTATTCTATGACTGTATATACTTTCTAAACTTTAAATTATTTATATATCATGAAAATAAGCATGTTATCGGCTATGTGCTTAATGATAATTGGTAATTTAACTTGTTGTGCTCAGTTTACATATTATGAAAAAGAATGATCTTTATGAGAGCATAATAGATTAATAGCCAAAAACTAACTCATAAGGACTCAAGAAAATTTGGGTACCAAAAGTCAAAAATTGAAGTGTGTTGTAGGTGTGCTTGAAGGCCAAGAGCTGAATTTGGCATCTTGAAATTGGCTGCTGCAAGCACAAAGACCAGAAATAATTCCAAGCTCTCTTCCTTGTCTCCATGAAGCTTGGACTTGCAATCTTTTGATGAGTGGGAACTTGTATCATGCTTTTCTAGCTTTATGTCTTGAAAATATTTTTACATCTTAATATGCTAGATAAAATATGTTCCTTGTTTGAAATGACACATCCAATGATAATATCATTGAACTTGAGTTTTTGATCAATCATACATATAATTGAATACTTGTATTTATTGCTTTATCATTGATTTATTACTCTTGAATTATTACTAAATTGAGCGTTGGAGGTATCCCAAAACTTGTTTTACAGGTAAACATATGAGGTAAGTCACTAGATCTTAAAACTGCACTTCTGGTCATGTTTTCTAAAGTTTTTCTGATAGGTTTATTCGAATAAACTTGTAGTTATTCGAATAAACTCCATTAGCTACTGAGAAAATTAATGGATACCAAAGGAAATATTTTGAATTGTATTGTAGGGTGATAACTATCTCAAGCAAGCATTTAAATGGAATAAGTTTATTTAACTTGAGTATAGTAAAGTTTAAAATGATTCAACTTTTAAAAGGGGTGCAAAGAATTTATATTCCCTCATGAAAACTTGAAGCTTGGAAGTTGGTAGAAGTTGGAGTCACTTACAAAAACTCAAAGAGTACACAAAAACTCAAAGAGTACACTTTTGGTAATATCAATCTATTATCCTTATTTATGCTTTAAATTTGATATCATATGATATTTGGAGAAGGAGAGTTGTGTTATACCTTAACATACCTAACATGATCATTGTTTGCCTAAAATGCCTATACAAGTTTTAATGATGATCATGTGCTTCTTGATAAACTTGAATCATGTCTTAAAATACTTTTAAAAATGTAATGTGCTCTTATAAAATTCTTTTTGAAAGGGGGAGAAGTTTTTAAAATATTTTTTGATTGATGGATTAAGAATAAAAATCTTTTGTCTTGCTTTACTTTATGTTATTGTACTTACATAGTCTTAGCATACATATTTCACCCTATCTATCTTGTGTTTCAACGAGGGGAAGCCTAACTCTTAAGTTGTTTATATCTTTTGCCTTACATCCTTATTTGATTACATAAAATGTTTTATTACTATCGTATGCTAAATGTTGACATGCAAAAATATGACAAGCATTGCATGAATAATCTTCTATATCTTGAAAGCATGCTTGCTTCATCTCTCTATTCTTGAATCATATGTAGAATCTATAAGGGGGAGAAACTATTTTTTTTTCCTTTCTAAGCCTTTTTGTTGATGTCAAATAGGGGGAGTGAAAATTGGAAAGAAAAATATGTTCTTGTGCTTATTATTTGATATGCTTACATGAATATCCATTCTTGTATATTGCTCAATATATTTTTCTTTGGTGATTTGTCATCATCAAAAAGTGGGAGATTATGGAAATAAGTTTGCCTCAAATGGTTTAAGATGTTAAGTTTTGATGATAACAAATACAAGACAAAAAGAACACTTTGCATATGTTCTTTGTTACATCATATATAGAGCATATTCATTAGTAATTGATAAATATCTTATTTGGACGTGTCTATGAAAGTCTTATATGCATGTTAAACTAATTAGAGTTATACATTTATGAATCATGTATATGAAAATATTAAATTATGAATTTGGACTAACTATGCTTGTTTAAGTAAGCAATACTTTGCAGGATAGTCCAATTACCAAGAGTGAACATTACAACGACAGCAAAAGATCTCAATTAAACTCAACTCAAGGAGAATGTGAATGTCTATTTCATGAAGGTATTGATAACATCAAAGTCATGTCAGAGACCAAGTCCAAAGGAAGATTAAATGGTATAACTTATAGGACTTAGGTATTTATATAAGAAGCCTTATGGATATCTCAAATATGTTTTTCAAATCTTTACAAATGATTTTCACATTCTAAAATGCCCAACAAACAAGTTTTGAAAAGCTAGTTATGGTAATAGTTCAAAACTATGAAAAATAGCCAAATTTGAGTTTTGCAAAACTTACCTTTAATTAATCTTTTGATCATATCTTTTAACATACTTTGTGTTTTGTTCTAAAACTTATTTCATTTAAAAATAGACTCAAAGATCTTTCCAATGAGTGGTCATTTGCTTTAAACAGATAAGAAATGAAAAAGTTATGACCATTTAAAGTTAGTTTTCGAAACTAGAGTGGTTTATTCGAATAAGGGATGTGTTATTCGAATAACACACCCCCGAAAACGTTCCAGAACATGTTTTTAAAGATTTATTCAAATAAAATTTTTTTTATTCAAATAACACGACCCAGAAAAAGTTCCTGTACATGTTTTTGAAGATTTATTCAAATAACAATGTTGTTATTTGAATAAACACGCCCAAAATTCTGTTTCAGAGGCTTTAATACTAAAATAAATGATACCCAATGACTCTTTTTCTTAGAACTCTATAAATATATATTTTTGGGTCATCTTTTAATAACACTCAACTATCTGAAACAATTCTTTCTTGCTTTAATTTTTTATTCATATTTTACTAAATTTCTGTGCTCTTTTTCGTCAAAATTTGATATATCCTTAGAGAGTTTCAAATTATATAATCTACTATTGTAAGAGTTTCTCTTTTCTATACACTCTGATTTGTTGTAAAGAGGGTGAGACATCCCTCAAAGAAATTGTAAGGGTGAGGTATCCCTAATTGTCGAGGCTCAAGTACAAAGGGTGAGATATTCCAAAGTGTGGTGAGTGCTCTATTGTGTAAAGGTTTCAAGCACCTATTCAAGCTTGAAGTGATAGTGAAAAATGTAAGATGGTTTACTTAAGGACTAGACGTAGGCCACAAGTAGTTAGTGGCTGAACCAGGATAAATTATGTATTTGCTATTCTTAACTCAAACTGCTTTATTTCTTGTATTTTAATTATATATGCTTGAGTTGAATTTGATATCTAATTTATTTGCTTAATTTATCCTATAACCCAAGTTATTTTTGAGTAATCTACAATAGTTATTCTTATTCCACTGCATGTGTTGATTGAATTTATTAAAATGCATAATTTCTTAATGTTGTTTTAAAAATTTGTAATCACCCAATTCACCCCCCTCTTGAGTGATGGTTGCCATGACTAACAAAAGCAAGTTCTAGAGTAATAATTTCATGAGTGAAAATCACACAAGAAAGAAAAAAATGGTGCAAATGTTTAATCTATTCATCAACAGGATCAAAATCTCACAAGACATATTTCTATCATTCTTAACCCACCAAATCATTCATAACCAAACATGTGATTTGTAAGAAAGAAGATAATTTATTCAATCATGTTATGTTCCCTGAATTTGAATTGCTACTTCTACAAAAAATAGTTATCTACCTAATTACTCCTTACTTTGCCACCAATTTTGATACGTCTCAAGAGTAAATTTACCTTAAGGGCATAATTTACTCATTACTCTATCATCCTTAATTAATTTTGCTGTTAGTAAGTTGCTGACAAACGTATCGATAAACATACTTCCCTAATTTTTTTTTGGGTTTTTTTCACTTCAGCTATCCTTCCCCCCAACCAGATCACAACATTGTCCTCAATGTCAAAACATAGATGGGTAAAAGATAGAAGATATTACTTGTTGTGGCAATTACAGAAAATAGAAACCTTACACAAATTTAAACAGAAACAAAGTACGATGAATAAAACCAAAGGTAAAGGAAAGTTATTGATGAAGTGTCAGATCAAACCCACGTTCCTTGCGGCCTCCCTTACTGCTTCCTTCTGACCAATCTATTTGAGCTATTACTAGATCAGGTTCATAAATAAAAGTTTGTAATTTATCAATTAATTCATCAACAGTGGAAGCAGAGATAAGGAATCGTCTTGCCCAATGTGTGATAAATTTCTGTTCCACAGCATGGTCAAGAAAAGTTAACAAATTAACAAAGAAATTATTAACATTCAACAAACCTATGGGTTTATGGTGGATGTTCAGTTGAGCCTAAGAGATAATTTGAAAAAATTCTTATGAAGTACCCAAACCACCTAGTAAGGCAATGAATGCATTAGAGTTTTCAAACATTGTCCTCATTCATCCATGCATAGATGATACTTGAAATTCCTGCCCAATTGTCATTCCAGTGATGTTCTTTTGAGTTAAAAGTTCAGGAATGATACCTAAAACTTGACCGCCTCTTAGATGTGTAGAAAGTGATATAGCCTCCATTAACCTAATGCTACCTCCCCCATATACTACACGAATATTCCTCGCAGCAAGTGTTCGACCAATAGTATTTGTTGCGTTTATAAACTCTAAACCATTCCCATAACTTGACCTACGAAATACACAGATATTTGTAAGTCTACGAACAGAAGCTCCCTCCATTTCTACACTCACACTCTCTTTGAATGATTATGAGTTGGAGGAAAGTGAAGAAAATGAAATGTTTAAATAGGGAAGAGAATGGGAAAAGTAATGATAGCACCTATATGGGTAGGTTGACTGTTGTCAAAAAAGTTTAAAATTAAGAAATACTGATATTTTTTAATTATTTTTTCTTTTTTTTTTATTTTTTTATTTTTTTATTTTTTTTTTTTTTTTATTTTTTATTTGAAAGAAAACGAGAGCTGAAACCAGTCCAAAACTAGAGGCTAGGCTCTTATGCCCGTTTATTTGACAAAAAGAAAAAGAGAAAAAGAAAAGAAAAGAAAGAAACCATCGAGGGTTTCCATCCTGGGTCTAGAACTTGGAGAGCCCACACTTGGGTTCGTAACATCAACAAAGATGCTAAAATCTAAAACCCACAATGTCCAATGATGCGGAATTAAAAATTGCGTAGCAAACCCAAGTGTAGGTTATTTCAAGTAATAAATTCTCGGTAAGTCCGAGGTCGAACCACAGAGACTTGATGAAGAAAAATTAATTAAGGTAAAGTAAATATTTTGTCATAATAAATAAAAAGATTTACTTGGGTTAGGAGATTCACTCTTGGTAAATAAAATAAAAACAAGATTAATTCTTTTTATAACTCAATTAGAATCCACACGTAACGAAGGTTCCAATCAGAAAATACATTGTTCAAAGTTCATTAAAAATTATATACGTAATTATATTATGCCTCCTTTAATCATCTATTAACACCACCACTCATAAATGAGATCAAGCATTCATTGTGCCAAAATCTTGTCTACAACAAATCAAGATCTCCACTTTACAAGGAGAGTTTTTAACACCAACACTTATAAATAGGTTCAAGCATTCATTGTGCTAATCTCTTGTCTACAACAAATCAAGAATTCCACTTTACAAGGAGGATTTCTAATTTGATTGGAAACAAATTGATCGGAAATAAAATACAATACGTATAATGATCACTTGAAAATATATCATTTAAACACAAGAGAGAAATTAATCTAACATTATTTCATTACAAAGAGTTTCACCCTTTCACCTAAGTAAAATGAAACTTTGTTACTCATAGACAAGAAAAAAGAAAGAGAGAAGAAGAAGAAGAACATAACTTCAATTTAGAACAAAGGAAAACTACAACAACATAATAGCATGATCTTGGTCTCTAGGACCAAGACCTCTAAATGAGTAGCCAATGGTGCCTTTTATAGAGGATTAGGGATAAAAAATGACAAGGGGGCTGATTAGTGAGTGGGTGGATGAGTGGAAAATGAATGAAAAATGTCAAATGACTTTTGATGAGTAAAAAATTATAGAGATTTTTTATCTCCCAAAATCATTTAGCTCTGAAGTCATTGCATTGGTCATTTTTTTGTAAAGTGGTCTTCATGAAAGTTGTAGGTATAGATCTTAGTTTTCAAATGCCACTGGAATAATATCATTTGGATACCTATAGACCGAGAGACTCAGGCCCAGCGACAGCTCCTCTGTACTGATTTCTAAGCCCAATATGACCCATTAGACCTTAGATTCTAGAAAAGTGTTCAACATGAAAGTTATAGATTTGGGTCTTAGATATCAAACATAAAAATTTATGCCCATTTGACATCTTATAGCCCGAGATATGTCATGAACAGTACACATAGGTCAAGCTATCAGGATCAACACCCTAGTTCTTACTTCAACTCCAATTTGAGTTATCCAAACGTGTGATTTAGCCTTTGAGGTCTTCATGAAAGTTGTAGAAAATTGTCTTAGCTTTCCTACAAGACTAAAATTATTTCAATTAGATATTTACAACTCAAGTTATAGTCATTTTACTGAACACTGCCAAAAAGATAAATTAAGGCTAATTCATGCAATAAGAAACCTAGTGAGAGGTTTATAAAATGTATAAAATACAGTGTTATCAAATTCTCCCACACTTAACTTTTGCACTCCTGGGCAAAACACAAGAAACAAAAATTAGGGAACAAAAAAAATGACACAGACTCAAAAATTAAAAACTCTAAAAGATTAAATGAATCAAGAAAAGCAACTAGACATTCAAGGGATCAAAACATTCATGAGATAACATTTCTTCGCATCTCAAACCAACAAGCAATGAAATTTTAGTTGAAAAGAATGAATCAAGAATGATAGATCCTCACAGAATTCACTTTCAATCTCTCAAGTGTTTAAAAAGGTAAGTATTTCACTCTATTCAACCTATGAATAATTGTACTACCATAAGCTTGTTTATCTTCTACTTCTCCGCTACTCAAAAACAACATATATACACAAATCATGAGGACTTTATTCAAGGTTATAATGAGGTTAAGGTAAATGAGGAAGTAATATAAATAAGACAACTTAAACACCAAAGAGAATAAAATAGCATTATGTTACAGTGGAGAAGATGTTTGAGAACATTCAATTTTCCAAGGATTTCTTAATTCTTTCTTATACAAGACAATGACTAATATCTGACTAATATTTTGTTAAAGATCAATTGGTAGGTTGAATTCATTGTTAGGCTTGAACATTCTCTTGTTGTTTCCAAGCATCCACTGGTCAGCTCTTTTTTTTTTTTTTTAGAAATACTTGCACACATACTCCCACACTTATTCAAGAAACTCATCCGATAACAAAGTCAATGCTCTCTTATTCCCTAAGGTTAGGTAAGAACATGATTTTTAATTTTAAGGCACGTAATGAGTTTGAAACAAAGAATGGTCAAATAAGCTCAAAAGGGTTAAGCAAAGGAAAATATGCAAGATTGGCTATTTGGTCAAAGTAGTTAATTCAAGAAAATTGCCTTAATCATATTTATGTATGCATGTGAAAATGTAGCTTCAAAAAGAATCAAAGCAAGTTCTAGAGCAATAATTCCATAAGAAAAAATCACACAAGAAAGAAGAGAATGATACAGATGTTTAATCCATTCATCGATAGGCTCAAAATCTCACAAGGCATATATCCATCATTCTCAGTCCATAAAAATCTCAACATCCATAACCAAGCATGTGATGTTTAAGAAAGAAGACAATTTACTCAATCATGAAAATTTTCCTGAATCCATTTGCTACTTCCACACAAACTCGTTATCTACCCCAATCTAGATGCGTCTCAAGAGTAAAATTACTCCTTACTCTGCCATCCCTAATTGGTTTTGCTATAGGTTTCTAACAATCATATCAATTAACATACATTTCAATTTTTTTTTGAGACTTCAAGAAAATTATAAGGGTAAAGAAATCTAGAAACCCCTGAAGGACCTCACCAAAGAGATCATTCACTTAAAAACTATATACAAGGTGGCATATCTTTATATTACGTGTCATCAGTGCAGTCCATCCTTACAAGGCATGGCTTCAGATCTCTACTGTAGCTAGAATTTATACAACCTGTCTGAACACCTACTTAAAGGCATTCAATTTGAATATAGGTGCATACTCGACACCACCGGCATGACCTGGCGCATCAGAGCTCATACAATTAAGTACAAGATAATGCTCAGTAGTTGTTTACGTTTCACAGCAAAGACAGAACTCTTCTTTTGGTCCAACAGCGCTACAGAGCCTAAGTTTCAAGAATTGGGAATGTAGTATATGGCTCTCTACAGAGCATGGCAGACGAACCTTATTTACAAACTGGCGTGCGAAGGTCTCCTCCTGAGTCTATGATAGGACGGGCATTTACCCGGGGCTCCTAATCTAATTAAAGACCAAGTACAACCAAAGTTTCGCCCTTCTTCCTTTTTTTTTTGGTCAACTAGCCTTCCCCCCCAACCAGATCACAACATTGTCCTCAATGTTAAAATATAGATGAGTAAAAGATAGAAGATATTATGTGGCTATTATGGAGAAAAGACACCTAACACAAATTTAAATAGAAACAAAGTATGATAAATAAAATTAAAGGTAAAGGAAGATTATAGATGGAGTGTCAGATCAAACTCGCGTTTCTTGCTGCTTCCCTCACCACTTTTCTTGTTGCTTCCTTCTGACCAATCTATCTGAGCTATTACTGGATCAGGTTCATAAACAAAAACTTATAATTTATCAATTAATTCATCAACAGTAGAAGCAAAGATAAGGAGTCGTTTTGCCGAAGGTGTGATAAAGTTTTGTTTCACAGCATGGTCAAGAAAAGATAACAAACCAGAAAAAAATTTATTAACATTCAACAAACCTATGGGTTTCTGGTGGATATTCAGTTGGGCCCAAGAGACAATTAGAAAAATTTATTTCAAAGTACCAAAACCACCTGGTAAGGCAATGAATGCATCAGAATTGTCAAGCATTTTAGTCATTTGTTCATGCAAAGATGATACTTATAGTTCTTTTCCAAGTGTCTTTCCAAGGATGTTCTTTTGAGTTAAAGCTCTAGGAATGATACCTAAAACCTGATTGCCTCTTATATATGCAGAGAGTGATACAGCCCCCATTAACTCACGACAACCTCCCCCATATACAACATGAATATTCCTTGCAACAAGTGTTCGACCAAGAGTGCTTGCTGTTTTTACAAACTCTAAACTCTTCCCATACATTGTCCCACAAAATACACAGATACTAGTAAGTCTACGAACAGAAGAAGAAGATCCCTCCATTTCTTCACTCACACTCCCTTTGAATCATTTTGAGTTAGAGGAAAATGAAGAAAATGGAGTATTTAAATAGGGAAGAGAATAGAAAAAGGTAATGATAGCACCTATATGAGTAGGTTGGCTGTTGTTAGAAAAGTTTGAAACTAAGAAACGCAATTATTTATTTATTTATTTTTTTGTTTTTTGTTTTTTGAAATAGATCAATATATAAAGTACCAGGATTAATTTTAACCAAACGATCAGAATTTAAATCACAATACCAATTAAGCATAAATAAGTAACTTAAAATAGAAAAGAAAATGTACAAGTAGGTGGTATAAACCTGCCATTAGAATAATGAACAAGTCGGCGGTAAAACTGACCATTTAAATATTAATAATTAAGCATAAATAAATGACTTAAAATAGAAAAGAATATAAACAAGGATGTGGTATAAACCAGCCACCAAATAAATATTAGCAAAAGTAAATAAATATTAACAAGGTAAATAAATATTAACAAGATAAATAAATATTAACAAATGTGTGGTATAAACCAACCACAAAATAAAATAAAATAAAATAAAGAAAATAAAGTGCAAAAAGTAAATTACAAAAAAAAATAAATAAATAACAGGAGAGTTTCCTGCACTAAGTTAGTATGTATAGAAAATAAAAGAGAGAGTTACTCCCACTAAGTTAATATGTACAAAGAAAATAAAAAGGAGAGTTACCTCCACTAAGTTAATATGTACAAAGAAAATAAAAGGGAGAGGTTCCCCCACTAAGTTAGTATATACAGAAAATAAAAAGGAGAGATTCCCCCACTAAGTTAGTACGTTAGTATACATACAAAATATTTACACCAAATATTTGTTCTTCAAATCAAGTCCCTGGCAATGGCACCAAAAACTTGATGCAGCATTAAAAGTTAAGTTGCAAACCCAAGTACAGGTTATCTCAAGTAATAAATTCTCGGTGAGTCCGAGGTCGAACCACAGAGACTCGATGAAGAAAAATTAATTAAGGTAAAGTAAATATTTTGTCATAACAAATAAAAAAAGATTTACTTGGGTTAGGAGATCCACTCTTGGTAAATAAAATAAAGGTAAGATTAATTCTTTTTATAACTCAATTATAATCCACACATAACGGAGGTTCCAATCGAAAAATACATCGTTCAAAGTTCATTAAAAATAATATACATAATTATATTATGCCTCCTTTAATCATCTATTAATACCACCATTCATAAATGAGATCAAACATTCATTATGCCAAAATCTTGTCTATAACAAATCAAGATCTCTATTTTACAAGGAGAGTTTTTAACACCAACACTTGTAAATGGGTTCAAGCATTCATTGTGTCAATCTCTTGTCTACAACAAATCAAGAACTCCACTTTACAAGGAGGGTTTCTAAATTGATTGGAAACAAAATATAATACGTATAATGACCACTTGAAAATATATCATTTAAGCATAAGAGAGAAATTAATCTAACCTTATTTTATTACCAAGAGCTTCACCCTTTCACCTAAGTAAAATGAAATTTAGTTACTCATAGACAAGAAGAAGAAGAAGAAGAAGAAGAAGAAGAAGAAGAAGAAGAAGAAGAAGAAGAAGAAGAAGAACATAACTTCAATTTAGAACAAAAGAAAATTACAACAACATAATAGCATGATCTTGGCCTCTAGGACCAAGACCCCTAAATGAGTAGCCAATGGTGCCTTTTATAGAGGATTAGGGATATAAAATGACAAGGAGGCTGATTAGTGAGTGGGTGGATGAGTGAAAAATGAGTGAAAAATGCCAAATGACTTTTGATGAGTGGAAAATTATGGAGATTCTTTGTCTCCCAAAATCATTTAGCTCTGAAGTCATTGCATTTGTCATTTTTTTGCAAAGTGGTCTTCATTAAAGTTGTAGTTCTAGATCTTAGATTTCAAATTCCACTAGAATCATCTCATTTGGATACCTATAGACCGAGATATGACTCAATTACTGCATACTGCTCAGGCCTAGTGACAACTCCTCTATTATGATTTCTAAGCCCAATATGACCCATTAGACCTTAGATTCTAGAAACGTGTTCAACATGAAAGTTGTAGATTTGGGTCTTAGTTATCAACCATCAAAATTTCAGCCTATGTGACATCTTATAACCCAAGATATGTCATAAACAATACACACAGGTCAAACTATCAGGATCAGCACCCTAGTTCTTGTTTCAACTCCAATTTAAGTTATCCAAACGTGTGATTTGGCCTTTGAGGTCTAATGAAAGTTGTAGGCAATTGTTTTAACTTTCCTACAAGACAAAATCACTTCAATCAGATATTTACAACTCAAGTTATAACCATTTTACTGAACACTGCCAAAAAGATAAATTAAGGCTAATTCATGTAATAATTCTTTCAATGATCCAATAAGGTCCAATATCATAAAATGTGTCAAAACTAACTAAATTAATCTTAATTGAACCTTAAGAAACCTAATGAGAGGTTTATAAAATGTATAAAATACAGTGTTATCATCCAAGATCCAGAATGCCCCATCCAGGGCGCTGAGAGCCCCTTCTAATAAAAGAGAGGATCAAGCTCAGATGCCTTATACGCTTTGACAGTCACGGGTTACTTCTCACTAATAAACAGAGTGGGACGCTTCTGCCTGTCCATCAACTCCACAGTGCCTAGATGATGAACATTGGGTTGTGGAGTGCGACTTTCTACAGAACATGGTACCCGAACCTTATTTAAGGACTGGCATACAAAAGTCCACCTGAGTCAATGATGGGTCTGCCACTGGCAGGGGCTCCACGCTCAGTTAAGAGCATGGTACTATTTCGATCGCCCTTTTTTTTAGGAGTTGAACAAGATAATATATACATGTTGTTGTGATTGTGGCTCATATCTTCCTCTGGTTTTACGTCCAGTAACGGCTTAAACTCCTTCTCTAAGTCGAGGATAAGCTTCCCATCCAATTTTCTTATAAATTGGCAAACAGGGTCTTTTTGAGTCAGATTCCCAAGACTGTTACGCTTTTGCTCATCCCTAAAGAGATTCCACAAATTAAAGAAGTTCATGATGCACAACTTCATAAGAATGCATCTCAAGAGTCAATAAGATATCATCTAATGACTTCTTACTCAGTCTATTCTTAATAAAGTATATTTTATCTTATTGGTTTACAGAAACCATCCCCAAAGAACGACATTGCGTGTTACAATTCCATCGCACACATTTGTGATAAACTTGCATTCTTTTCACTCTTTTCCTTTTAGAATACGAACTTTTACCGAGACTCGGCATGTATGAGACAAATGAATTTAAAGATTCACCTGCTAAATGAACCTCACCTGCTAAATGAACCTTTGCTTCGATTATCTAGCGTATATTTTTTGGGATGCCCTTGTGCATTTACAGTCTCAGTCTTTCACACATAGCTTTGTAGATTTTTGTTAGAGTATTTTGAGGAAGAGAAAGAAAATGCTTTCTTAAATTCAAGAGAATGATATCCATTTTAAAGGAGATGGAATAAGTTATTATGGAAAACTGATAACAAACTAACTTGAGAGTCACGGAGTACCATTATCCGCCACTTAACCGGGGTCATAAAGAACTGCAAAAAGAAAACAACAAAATTAAGATAAATTCTTCTCATAACATGGATTAGAAAGGGAGATGAATTCTACCTTAACAACTTGGTTTTCCAGAAATGGTTTAAGTCCTTATCCATTGACCTTAAATACATTACCATTCTTAGGGTTCTCAATGCCTATGGCCCCATGAGGATACACATGTTTGAGAATAAAAGGATCAGTCCACCTAGATCTCAATTTTCCAAGGAATAAGTGAAGACGAGAATTATAAAGCAGAATTTTTTGACCAATTTCAAAAGATTTTCTCAAAATTGATTTGTCACAAAAAACTTTTGTTTTAGCTTTATAAATTTTTGAGTTTTTCTATGCATCATTTCTCAATTCCTCAAGTTCATTTAATTGCAATTTGCGTATCTTACAAGCATCATCAAGATTTAAGTTGAAAGCTTTAATGGCCTAAAATGCTTTATGCTCCAATTCTACAAGAAAGTGACAAGGTTTTCCATAGACAAGCCGATAGGGTGACATACCTAAAGATGTTTTGAAAGCAGTACAGTAAGCCCAAAGTGCATCGTTTAGTCTTAAAGACCAATCTTTACGATTTAGGTTAACTATTTTTTTCAAAATTTGTTTAATCTCTTTATTTGCTAATTCTACTTGTCCACTTGTCTAAGGATGATAAGGGGTGACAATTTTGTGGGTAATGTCATATTTCTTCATTAAGGATTCAATGGTTTATTGCAAAAATGTGTTCCTCCATCACTAATGATAGCTTGAGGGATTCCAAATCGACTCAAAACATTTTCTTTTAAAAATTTAAGAATAGTTTTATGATCATTGTGACGACATAGAATCACCTCAATCCATTTTGAGAGATAATCAACTGCAACCAAAATATACACAAATCCAAATGATGATGGAAATGGACCCATGAAATCAATTCCCCAATAATAAAAAATTTCAATGACAATGATAGGGTTCAGAGGCATTATGTCTTGTTTAGAAATGGAACCTAATTTCTGATAATTTTCACAACTTTTGCAAAAAGCATAACCATCCTTAAATAAAGTGGGCCAATAAAATCCACACTGTAAGATTTTCGTAATTTTTTTCTTTAAAAAAGCATGACCTCCATATGCTTCTGAGTGACAAAATTTAATGACACTACTTACCTCACTGTCGGGTACATATCTCTGAAAGATTTGATCAGGACAATATTTGAACAAATATGGGTCATCCCAATAAAAAATTTTCACCTCAATCAAAAACTTCTTTCTGTCTTGGTGTGTCCATTGAGGCGGAATCTTTCCTAAAGGTGAGCATGTTATAAGTTTGGACAAATGATCTGCAATAACATTTTCGGCTCATTTCTTGTCTTTTATTGTGATGTTGAACTCTTGAAGTAACAAGATCCACCGTATCAACTTAGGTTTGGCATCCTACTTAGACATTAAATATCTAACAGCAGCATGATCGGTGAAAACAATAGTAGAAGAACTAATTAAATAAGCTCAAAATTTGTCCAATGCAAAAATTACAGCAAGTAATTTTTTTTTAGTAGTGGTGTAATTCATTTGTGCACTATTCAAAGTTTGACTTGCATAATAAATTACATGAGGCTTACATTCCTTTCTCTGACCTGAAATAGCGCCAACATCAAAATCATTAGCATCATCTATCAACTCAAAAGGCAAAGACCAGTCAAGAGATTGCATGATAGGAGCAGATATCAGAAGACCGATTAATTTTTCATAAAATTTTTGACAATCTTGAGTCCAATCAAATGGTGCATCTTTTGTTAGAAGATTACATAATGGTCTAGATATGACTCTAAAGTCCTTAATGAATCTTCTCTAAAATCCTGTATGTCCTAAAAAGGAACAAACTTCTCTGACTATTTTTGGGGAAGACAAATGAGCAATTAATTCAACTTTAGCCTTATCAACTTCAATTTCCTTAGAAGATATCACATAACCTAACACTATTTCTGAGGTAACCATGTAATGACATTTTTTTCAGTTTAACACAAATCCTTTTTCTTTGCATCTTTTAAGAACTTTTTCCTAATTATCAAGATAATTTTCAAAAGAATTTCCAAAAACCGTCAGGTCATCCATGAAAACCTCTAAATAATGCTCAATCATGTCACTAAAAATACTTAGCATGCATCTTTGAAAAGTTGTTGGAGCATTACAAAGGCCAAAATGCATTCTTCTATATGCAAAAGTGCCAAAGGGGTACGTAAAAGTGGTCTTTTCTTGATCCTCTGATGCAATTGGTATTTGATCATACCCTGAAAAACAATCAAGAAAATAATAGTAGGGGTGTCTTGCTACTCTTTCTAGAATTTGATCAAGAAATAGCAAGGGAAAATGATTTTTCTTAGTGGCTGCATTCAATTTTCTAAAATCAATACACATACGCCAACTGGATGAGACTCGCATAGGTATTAATTCACCTTTTTCATTTTCAACTACTGTTATTCTAGATTTATTAGGCACACTTGTGTAGGGCTTACCCACTGGCTATCAGAGATAGGGTAGATAATTATAACATCAAGTAATTTGAGAACTTCAGCTCTGACTACCTCTTTCATGTATGGATTTAATCTTGAGGTTGTTGAGATGTTTTAGCATTATCCTCTAAATGTATTCTATGTGCACAAATTAATAAATTAATACCTTTTATGTCCTTTAATGTCTATCCAATAACACTTTTATGCCTTTTAAGTACTTCTATCAACATACCTTCTTGTTCTTTGGTAAGGGATGAGGAAATTACCACTGGAAAGCTTTGTTCTTCTCCCAAAAATGTCTACTTTAACCCAGCAAGTAATAACTTCAGTTCCAGAGTGGGTACTTCTTCATGAGTATTATCATTCATGGGTTTCAGCTCTTTAAATATGAGTTTCCATCCTTTGTATTCTATTACATGTATACAATCAAGCAAAGAGCATACTTCAGAAACATCATCATCTAATTACGTACCTGAATCAAATGAATTAATTAAACAAATTTCTAATAGGTCAGAAGAACTCTTGGTTTGAAGATGATCTTCTATAATGGCCTCAATCCCTTCAACTTCCTCATTTTCATCATAAAATTCCTGTGGTTGTTTGCACATATTGAAAACATTAAGTTCCAGTATTATATTTCCAAATGTTAGCTTCACCACTCCATTTCTGCAATTTATCAAAGCATTAGATGTTGCCAAAAATGGGCGACCTAAAATAACAGTAATTGACTTGCAACTATTAATCATAAGTTTAGTTTTCAAGATAATAAAATCCACAGGATATATGAATTTATCAACTTGTACTAACATATTTTCTATTATTCCTTTTAGAATTTAATTAATCTATCAGCAAGTAGAAGAGTTATAGAAGTCAGTTTTAACTCACCCAGGTTGAGTTGCTGATAAATTGAATATGGAAGCAAATTAACATTAGCACCAAAATCAAGTAAAGCTCATTTAATTTTATGTTCTCTAATAATGCACGAAATTGTAAGACAACTAGAGTCTTTATATTTCAATGCATTATTGTTCTGAAGAATAAAGCTTACCTGTTCAGCCAAAAAGGCATTCTTTTTTACATTTAGTTTCCTTTTAATAGTGCATAGGTCCTTAAACAATTTGGCATAAGAGGGAATCTGTTTGATAGCATCTAACAGAGGAATATTAACCTTCACTTGTTTAAAGATTTCAAAAATTTCACTGTTATGGTTCAATTTACTTGAATTGTTTAATGCTTGAGGATATGGGGGTGAAGGCGAGAGTTTGGTCTCCTTTTGGCCAAGTGGCTTATCAACTCCTTCCTTATCTTGGGAAATTGATTCATCATCGTTTTCACAAGGTTCAGGAATTTATTTTTTAACAACATTTCCACTCTTAAAAGTTATCACTGACTTAACTTAATCTATTTGTTGGCTTTTTGAACTACCTTCATTTAGGTTGTACTGACCCTTGGGATTCGGTTGAGGTTGAGAATAAAATTTTCCTTTCTCATGAATGGTGAGTGCAGAAGAAAGTTTAGCAAGAGTGTCTTTTATGTCAATCATGGCTTGAGTATTTTAGTTATTAATAGCCTCTTACTTTTTCATGAATGCATGCAATGTTCTTTCAGGGTTTTTCCTATATGGTGGGACATAAGATGCATATCTTTGAGAATTTTGTGAATCCAGTTGCACATGAGGAGGTGGTGGTTGCATAAATTATGCTTGATTATTAGTCCTCCAACTACGGTTTGAGTGATTTCTCCATCTCGCATTGTATGAATCTGAAAAAGAAGAGGTGAATAACTTTTTAAAATTGTTCATTGCATTTACTTGCTCATGCACAACTTCTTTAAAAATAGAAATTTTTGGACATTCATTTGTTGAGTGTCCTAATTCATCACAAATGCTACAAATTTCTTCATTTTGCACAAATTTGATTTTTTTCACTTTCCCTGATTCCATGGCTTCAATCTTTCTAGTCAAACTGACAAACCTAGTATTTAGATCTTCTTCTTGACTAAGATGATATTTTCCTTTACTAGCATTTGTAAGGTTATAATTGAATTTTTAGAAATATTAGTTCCATACCAAGATTGAGAATTTTAAGCAAAATGGTCCAAATAGTCTAAAGTTTCTTCAGGTTCTTTATTAATAAACTCATCATTGTACATTGTTTCCACAAATTATTTGGTTTCAGGTGTTAACCCTTCATAAAAGAAGCTTATAGTGTACTATTTTTCAAAACCATGATATGAGCAAGAATTTAACAAATCTTTAAAACGTTCCTAACTTTCAAAATATGCTTATTTGAATTTTAAGAAAAATTTTGGATTTGTCTTTTCAAAGCATTGATTTTATGTGTTAGAAAAAAAATTCTTTAAAAACTCATCTTACATTTCTTGTCATGTGCCAATTGATATTGGTTTCAAAGCGTTAAGCTAAGTTTTTGCTTTATCTTTTAAAGAAAAAATGAAACAATTTAAGCTTAATAATCTCTTCAATATAAGTTTAGTCATTAAAAGCGGTACATACTTCCTTAAATTCTTTTAGATGTAAATATAGGCTTTCAGATTTTAAACTATGGAAATTAGGAAGTAATGAAATTATACCTGACTTAAATCTAAAATTGTTAGCATTGAGTGGAAAGATAAAGCATGATGGACTAGAATTTTGAGATGGTTGTAAATATTCACGCTTGGTTCGCAATGATTGATTTTCATGTTCATCATGTACACTTTCATTTTCAGTAATTGTGTTTAATGTGTGTGATTGTGATTCAAACAAATTAATAAATAAAGTACCAGGATTAATTTTAACCAAATGATCAGAATTTGAATCACGATACCAATTAAGCATAAATAAGTGACTTAAAATAGAAGAGAAAATGTACAAGTAGGCGGTATTAACCTGCCATTAAATATCATAGTTAGTAAATTAGTAAGTTAATAAATTAATAAGTTAGTAAGTTAGAAAGTTAAGAAGTTAGTAAGTTAGAAAGTTAGCAAGTTAGTAAATTAGAAAGTTAGCAAGTAAGAAAATTAAAAGGTAAAAAAAAAGAAAAATATATATACTAGATGGTGAAGTTTACTTAAAGAAAGAAGAACTCAATAAATTTGTTCTTCAAATCAATTCCCTGGCAACAGTGTCAAAAACTTGATGCGAATTATAAGTTGCAAACCCAAGTGCAGGTTGTTTCAAGTAATAAATTCTCAGGAGTATGAGGTCGATTCACAGGGAATTGATGAAGAAAAATTCTTTGAGGTAAGGAAAAGATTTGTCACAACAATAAAGGTGATAAAAGTTGTTCACAAATGAAAAAGGATTTGCTTAGGTTAGGAGATCCACTCTTGGTAATAAATTAAAGACAAGATTATTTCTTTTTATACTCAATTGAAATCCACATATAACGGATGTTCCAATCAGAAAATATAACATTCAAAGTTCATTTAAGATTATATATGTAATTATATTATGGTTCCTTTAATTATCCACTAACACCAACACTTGTAAATGAGCTCAAGCATTCATTGTGCTAACCTCTTGTTTACAATGAATCAAGATCTCCACTTTACAAGGAGAGTTTCTAAATTGATTGGAAACAAAATATAACACATATAATGACCACTTGATAATACATTATTCAAGCACAAGAAAAAAATTAATCTAACCTTAATTTATTACTAAAAGCTTCACATTTTCACCTAAGCAAAATGAAAATTAGTTATTCATGAACAAGAAGAAAGAAAAAGAGAAGAAGAAAAAGATGAACATCACTTCTATTAAGAACAAAATAAAATTACAACAAAAAAAAAACACAATAGCATGATCTTGATATCTAAGACAAGATGATCAAATGAGCAGCCAATGCTCCCTTTTATAAAGCTTAAGGAGCACAAAATGACAATGAAGTTTTTTAATGAGTGAGTAGATGAGTGGGTTAATGAGTGGAAAATGCCAAAGGAGTTGTTTGATAATTGTGAATGAGTGAAAAATTATTGAGATGCTTGTCTCTGAAGTGATTCGGTGCTGAACTATGACTTCCGTTAGAAAATATAAAAATGGTATTCATAAAAGTTGTAGGCTTTTGTCTTATCTTTCCAATGCCACTGGTTTCAGCCCAATATCATTCCTACAGCTCGAGATATAGCCTAATCTTTATACACTATTTAGGCCCAGGTACAACTCTTCTGTTCTGACTTCTAGGCTCAATATGACCTATTATACTTCCGATCTGACTTTTGTATTCTTCATGAAAATTGTAGATTTAGCTCTTACCAATGCTACTGGTTTGGTGTCAATTGAACTCCTATAGATTAATAAATGGGCTGATAAGTATGCAGAGGTCAAGCTGTCAGGATCAACACTCTGGATCTTACTTCAACTCCAATTTAAATTATCCAAACGTGTGATTTGGCTCTTGAGGTCTCATGAAAGTTGTAGAAAATTGTCTTAACTTTTCTACAAGATTAGAATCACATCAATCATATATTTGCAACTCAAATTATATCTAGTTTACTGAAAGCTACCAAATAGACAAATTAAACTTAATTCAAGTAATAATTCTTTCAATGATCCAATTAAGCTCAATATCATAAAATATAACAAAACTAACTTAATTAAGCCTAATTGAACCTTAAGAAGCCCAGTGAAAGGATTATAAAATGAATAAAATATATTGCTATCAAAGTGTAAAAGAAGATGAGTTAATTAGTTTCTCCTTTTGTTAGGTAGTAGGTAGGGTGGCAAAATAGGTTTAAGCATAATTACTAGCTTTAGAGTTAGACCGATGATGACAAGTCTTTTGTGAAGTTCAAGGTTTCAGAAAGGCGTTAGAGTGGCAATAATGGGTACTTTTTCAGAGCAATAGCTGGAATAGGTGAAAGGGACATGTCTCTGTTAAGCTCTCTAACCATCTCATGTAGGCGATATAGGCTTTGGGTGGCCCCATCCCTTGTCTATAACGAACGTGCATTTTGTAAGGTATGAACACCTCTGGTGCTTCTTTTAATCAAAGCCTTTCAAGCCACATAGTCAAATTAGTTCCCAAGATAACAAGGCTAAGTGGCGTTGCCTGGCGTCGTCCTGCACCTGAGCAATGTGGGCCTACTCTTGCTATCTTATAACTTATCAAGGGGGTTCAGTTTCGATTAGTTGGACTTCAATTATCCTCTGAAACATTATCCTTTGGTCTATTTTTAACCATTGTGATTCGAATGAAACTAGGTCCAAAACATTAGCTCCTTGTGCTGCACTTGGAAAGAAGAGAATGTACTTTTCTTCTTTCAAGTGCAATCTACTTTCAACGGTCCTTCAATGTAGCTTTCTTCTTTATCTTGTGATGGTTGAGCCTTAGTAAATTCTGTATCTTTTGGTGCTTCCTTAGATTGGTCACATTTTTTTATTTCCTTTGCTTTATCCAAAACTGATCTGCAATCAATTAATAGAAAAATAATATTTTAGGATTAAATATACTTGATAAAGAAAGTTTAGGAACTTCCCTTTTTCATAGTTTTGTAGTTCTTTGGAGCAACACTGTAGCTCAAACAGTTAGGATGCTGAGTGCATTGTAGTTGACAATAACTAAGCATACTATAGCTTGGGTGGATTCATATAGGGTAGCCTACTTTTTCTTGTATTCAAGTCAAAGCATTTTCTTCTAAAATACTTTTAGCTAGAAAGCATAAACCTATTCCTTCTAAATGGTAAGCCCCTAGTCAAGTCTCTTATCAAGGCTGAGTTTCTGTGGTTACTATAAATAAATTTCCTATCATTATTACTTTGTCTTATGCGCTTTTAGTTTACATTGCCAGTGGTGTATTCAAGTGCTTTGGTGTGCATTGTCGATTGGCATGTGGAACCTTCAACTCAGGGAAGCATTAGCTCACAAAGACTTCATAAGGGAAAGCATCTTTACATAGAAGCTTCAGCACGTGGAAGTGTCATGGTACCAAATCTTCAACATGAGGAAGCCTTTACACATGGTAATTTGGGCATAGAGAGATACAACATGTAGGAAACTCGACATTTGGTAATACGAGAGGCTTCAACACAAGGAAGCCTTAGCACAAAGACACTTAGTCATGAGGAAGTCTCTATGCATAGATGCTTTAATGTAGGGAAGCTTAAGTATTCAAACACTTCAACATGAGGAAGCTTCATCACATGTATGCCTTGCCTTCATCAGTTCTTTCATGAGAACCTTCAATAGAGAATACATTATGAAACACTACAATGCATTTAGCATGTTCAGCCAAAATACATTATGAACTTTCTGTATGAGGATGATTTGCATTATCTTATCACTTTGAAGTATCGGAGTGGTAGCTTGCTGATAGCAAGGCTAGCCTTGCTTGTATATAAGAAACAGATGACTTTGGACGCGAGAAAGGCCTTGGAACTGTTGATCAACTGACTTACCTGATATAATTTGCTTGACTTGGTTTGATTCGAGTTCATCATTTTATTACTAGCCTTATGCATACTTGGGTTCATCACTTTGTACTTAAGCCTGGGCTTGTCTGGATTTACTATCACATTACTTAAATTCGGATTAAGCTTATGAAACTTCAGGCATGCCTAGGTCCTACTTTATCAGATCTGATATGCACTTTGGGCTTGTAAATTTGCCTTAATATGCTTGTGTATAAGTCTGCTTGATATTGGTTGCTTTATAGGTTTCTAAGCAAGTTTATTCAAATTTGTTCTCACGTGCATGTTGGATTTGTAAACTTTTGGCTTATCTCAATTTGGTCATGTTTGAGCACTCTTGCTTTAGTTCCAAGTTTCTTGTCTTTTCAAGGCAGATTCGTGATTTGTTCTAGTTCTGGTGCGCCTTTAAGTCATACAGACATGGGTGTTTTGAGTACTTATCTAATTTGTTTTTGATTTATAAGGAAACTTCTTTGAACCTGAGTGCGCTGCTATTCCTATTTATTAAGCTTGTGCATATTTCTCATTTTACACTTTATTTGGGTTTAGTTATATCATGAAATCACCTCCCTGTTACTCGGCTTAATGCGCGCTTAGGAAACTTCTTATTTTAAGCCTTACCTAAGTCTGATCACACTTAGACTTACCTAATTCCGAGTGCTAGGCCTGGGTGTGCTTAGGTCATCAGCTTATTGACCTAAGCTTCAGCGTGCCTAGACTTACCTAGTTCCAAGTGCTAAGTATGGTGCACGCTTAGGTCATCATCTTCTTATTTTAAATATTTACCTAAGACTGGGCACACTTAGACTTACTTGATTCTGATTGCTAGGCCTGGTGTGCGTTTAGGTCATCCACTTCTGGACCTAAGCATGAGCACACCTAGACTTACATGGTTTCGAGTACTAGGTTTGCTGCCCACTTAGGTTTACTTGCCAAATTACTAGGCTTGAGCACACTTAGGGAGTTCTTGTTCTAAGCAAACCAATATCTAACAAACGCTTAGATTTTCTTGTCAGATTCTTGAGCGTACTTGGGGAGTTTCAAACACAAGTCTGATGCATGCTCAAGTCTTTATTCTAATTGGGCGCTAGGTGCGTACTTGGCAAAAGCTAAACTCAAGTCTGGCATATGCCCATACTTCCTTGTAACCGAGCGCTAGGTGTGCACTTTTTCTTCCTTTTTGCAACATATTTAACATTCTTTTCTTTACAAGTTCAGTTCTCCTAAAACTTTCTTCCCTACTGCCCGTGGAGGACACTATTCTTCTTTCCAACTTTGTTACGAATTGCCCCGGGTTCTTACTTTCTTCCCTGCATGACTTATGAGAATTTTGTCTTTGTTCTCGAAGCTACTTTGTTCTTGTACTTTGCTGGAATTGTTAGTTCGATTACATTAATCAATTTCTAAGCAACTCAAGGTTCCTCGTTGTTTTGGCTTTCATGGTGATTGGCTCAAGGAGCTTTCTCAATGCCTTAGCCATAACATTCTAGATTTTGCTTCTAATAACTTGCAAGAGCTTACTAACATTGTGATTGCTCGTGCCCAACACAATGACATTTTAAAGGAAAATATTGTTCATCTCTCGAGCTGCCTTGATGCTTTAAAGTCAAAACTTGCCAAAGGGGAATTAGATCTTGAACGTTTACAGAAAAAAGAAAGAAGATGCTGTAAACACCAAGGTGTTTCTAGACATTCTATTACTCATTTGGATTCTTGCTTTTGCCCAGGCACGTGTACTTCATGCAGAAAATTATTTTTGCTAGTATTTTTATTTGACTTGGGCACTCATGTCTCTTATTTGCTTGGGTACTTCTGACATTTTAGTTTTTTGTAAACACTCGCTCTCTTAATTTATTGGTGTATTATCGTGCGCACTTAGGTGTTGGTGTATGCCTTAGAAGCCAATTTATTTTGACTATACTTATATACATTGTATTATGCTATTTATTTAATACATGAGGTATTTTATTTATTGTGTTATTTATAATAAATATAATAAAGTCCTTAGAATAGTAAGTTTAATTCCATAGGACATCAATTGGATGACTTGATCGTGAGATCCTATTGGATAGATTCAGAACACTATTCTTAAATTTCTCTAGTCAAATATTACTGTTAACTAGGATAACAATAATACATCAAGACTAGTATGTGCATAGACTGATGACCACATCTTACGAGTCATGGATATGAGATATCAAGTCTTCACATGAGTACATATTAGAGTAATGATGTATTGGACTGACCCACCATGAGAATGCTGCATGGATTGTTACATGAGTGTCATAAGTGATTCTCAAAGTGACAATGGTGTATGTAGTTTTTTGACCTAAAATCACTACGAGTCCTACATGAGGAGTTATATGTTTTAATGTCATCAAATGTCATATGTAACAAGGTGATTATAAAGTTAGTTATTGGACATACCGCAAATCATGCAGAGGGATGTGAGTGACCTAGATGGGGTTTGTCCCTCCGACATAACAGGAGCGACATCTTCAGCCCTCCTGATTTAGTGAAACTATGAAATGCATTACCATGCTCAAATGTGTCAATATGACATATTAATCTCATTTGTTATTACTAAGTCCACTCGAGTATCAGGAAATGGAAGATTGAACTATACACATTCCATGTCTTGTGCTCAATCTAGATATCTAGACAAAGGGACTAAACTATACAGAAACATTGGTCACAGAAATGTTATGTCAAATCATTAACATTCTCTTTACTTGGGTAGCAGCGATGTGTTGCTAGATACCGCTCACTACTTGTAATATTAAAATAGAATTTTAATATTACTGCCAACGTCATGAGAACTTAGAGGATCACTCACATAGAACATACTGAATAGGAGCAATAAGAATCCAAGTTGGACTAGGAATTAATCATAGGCCAGACTCATAACAGATGAGTCTAAGGTCACACTACTAACCCTGCTGCTACTCTCACTTGCATAAAGCAGTCACTATTATAAATAGCACTACTAAGGGGCTGTCAAGGACACACAACGAACCCTAGCTGCACCTTAACAGAAACAATGAGTGAGAGAGTGATAAATTTCTCTTCTCTACGTAGCTAGCACAATGCTAGAGACGTAGGACTTTAAGATCATGGACGTTGGATGTTCGTGAGTCTGGTCATGTGGATTACATAGAGGCATCATTGTTGATACGGTGCTGGTGATTTACATTGAACGTTATGCTTCTGGCTTCAAGAGGTAAACCCAAAAAATCACAAATGATGGCCCTCTTTTTCGCATGGATCCTTAGTGGGAATCTTTTTTTCGTTGTATTTTTGTTCACGGATTTCCCAACAGTGGTATCAGAGCCACTTGTGAAACCATGGTTTGGTCTTTTTTGTTTACGTGTTGTATGAAATAACATGATAAATTGTTCTCTTTTTGGTAAAAGATATGATCTTTAATGTGTTATTTCAGAAATCAAAATAAATCTTTTACGAAAACATAATCTGTATGATATGTTGTATGCGAAATCATGATGATGTTTTCGAAACCATGAAGATGTTCATATGTTAACTGTGAAAATCGATTTATATGCATGTATGTTTTATGAAGTTTTCTAGTATATATGTTATATATACAGCGCAACGCCGTAAGGGTTTTTGAAACCTTGTTTCTACTCTGCGGCGGCATCAGGTGTTGATGTCAAGTAAACCTTGTTTTTGGACAGCAGTGCAAGGGTTCTGAAAACCTTATTTTTGGTCTGCAGCAACATCAAGTATTAATGACAAGCAAACCTTGTTTCTGGACAACGGCCCAAGGGTTCCCCGCGACATGAAGTGTTCATGTCCTCGAGGCTATGAGGGTTCATGTGTTGACAACTTAGCCTGAGAGTGTCTTTTCTGAGGTGCAAAATTTAAATCTATTTTTTTATGATTCATAAAGATAATAATCTATTATTGTTTTGACCTTTTGTGTTCTTTATGGTGCATGGTGCACGACTATGGCCTTAGTCCTCATGTTTTGCTTTTTTGGGTTATTTTTAAAATGTGACCTGCGTGTCGTACCTTTCTCTCTACATTCTGGTTATACATTCTCTTCTCACCTAACTCCCCTCATATGTAAAACGAGGTTTCTTTATACTTTGCAATGTAATCTTAATGTGGAGGAAATAAGATGACATCAAATGAGGACGCTAGTGGAAGACCCTTGGTTAAGCTAGTTCGCTCTCTAGGTTTAGTCACTGATACTCTCATTGGCTTGGGAGAATCAATGCGTTAGGGGCCATAACCATGTCACATTTATTATATGCCTTATATGTATGAGATGCACAGATGTTTTTGGTATGTTAAATAGTTTAACATATGGTGAGATCAAGTTTAAAAAAAAATCTGTCAAAGCAAATATTAAGTCGTTGTGTGATGCCTTCCAATGCATGGCACTCATGAAGGCTAGTATCAATTAAGTGTAGGTCTACCAAAATAGGATTCCTTTATCCATATTAGTAAGACGCAATAGGATAAAGGTAATATTCAATTGCCAACCATTGGGTCTGACTTAACTAGGCCATTTCAATATGATTGAAGGCTTAGAGGCATAGAGTTGGGCTTTAGTCCATTAGATGGATTAGAATAAGTGTTATTCACCTAACTACCCAAGAGTTGCATGTGATGTAATTGGAAAATATTTCCTACCTAAATAACCAAAATTTGAGTGATCAGCCAAAGCTGACACATAGCTAGGTGAAATATGGATCTTAGCGCACTAAGAAATCTTATGATAGGATTTTTTGAGTCGATGTTGAGGGTCATTGATTTGAATAAAATAGTGGGAGGTATTAAAGACCTTGTTAAATATGTTTATGACGTGATACTTATACTTTGCATATTTTTGTTGATAGCAGTAAACACTTCGAATAACTTGTCATTGTGATCCATCCTTGAGAAGGACAAATTATTTAGAACAAATTTTCTAGACTAGTACAAGAATTTGAGGATTGTCCTCAAACATAAGAAAAATATGTGTGTTATAGAGCTACCCATTCTTGAGCCACCTGCTGCAGATGCCCCTAGAGCTGAAAAGGATGCTTATAAGAAGCATCAAGATGATGCCTTGGACGTCGGCTGTCTCATGCTAGCCACCATGAACTCTAAGCTTCAGAAGTAGCATGAGAACATAGATGCTTATGATATGATTGTACACTTGAAAAGGCTTTATCAAGAGTAGGATAGGTATGAAATGTATGAAGTCTCAAAGGCATTGTTTCAGTGCAAACTATTAGAAGGAAGCCCTGTTGGTACTCATATGCTCAAAATGATTGGGTACATTGAGAACCTAGAGAGGCTTGGTTTCCTATTGGGTCAAAAGTCGGCCACTAATTTAGTCCTGCAATAGTTGTTGAAAAGTTACAGTCAATTCGTTATGAATTACAATATGAACGAAATTGACAAACCTTTACTAGAGCTGTTAAGCATGTTAAGAACTGCTGAGCAAAATATCAATAAAGGAAAAGGAAAGGCCATTATGATGGTCCAAAATAGTAACGACAAAAAGTAGTTGAAGAAGCTCAATGACAAATGGAAGGGCAAGGGCAAGGATAAATCCAAGCCCAACATTTCTAACTTGAAACCTGTGGGCGGAGTGGCTAAGGAAGGTGTGTGCTTCCACTGTGGTCAGACCGAACATTGGAAAAGGAATTATGGCTGGTACTTGGAGGAGCTTAAGAAGAAGAAGGGAAGTGATACTTCTACTTCGGGTATTTTTGTTATAGAAATCAATTTTTTTAGTTCTGCATCTTGGGTATTAGATATTGGATGTGGGTCTTGATGAATCGTTAACATGTCATATTTTTACAGTTCAATTCTTTGGTTTTTCATGTTCTTTTTATGTTTATTTTATTTTTTATTATTAAATTTTGTTTGTAAGTTTGGTTATATTTTTTAATATTGTTTAATTGTGTTTTTATTATGTGTTTTATGCATTATTGTCAAGTAATTGCACATGGCGAAGACTAGACATTCAAAGAAGCAAGGAAAAAGGAATTTTTCATGAACAACTAGCGTTTGAGCGCTAGTGTTGGAGCGCCTGATCGCCCAAAGCGTATGCAGCAGCGGTGATTTAGTGACCCAGCGCCTGAGCACTAGGTGAAGAGTGCTTGAGCGCACAAGAAGTAATGCAGTGCATCTTAGTTTAAGTGGCTGAGTACCCAAGCATTCAGAAGTTAGCGCTTAGGTGCTGGTTACGTAACAGCAGACGTGAATTTTAATAAATAGAAGAAGTTACGCCAAATTCAACACATTGAGCATATCACGCAGAAAATCCCTAATCCTGAGAAAGTAGTTTCGCAGCAGCAGCCTTTGGAGGACGACTTCGAATGGAGGATTCGATTCTTGAAGGCTTGAAGATCATAATCTCCATTAAAGGGGTTTTGATTTCTCTTTCTTTCTAGTTTTCTCCTTTCTTTGGGTATTGCCTTTCATGAGTTTGTATTCTGATATGAGTTTGTTTATATTGAACATGAGTAGCTAAACCTATAGCTAGGGCTATGGGGGATCTTGTTTTCTTAATTATTTGGGTTTGATTTCTAGTTTGATTAAGATAATTTCTTTTATGGTTTATCATATTACTTACATTCTTTGTCATAACTTGAACACTTTTGGCATGTGTTAATTCATTGTTTGATCGGTGACAATCCGTATTCAATGAGTAGATTTATATGGTAAGCCTAGGATTAGATTGATGAATGACTAAACATTATTTTTTCCTACCAATGGAATTGACAGGTATGTTAGTTCATCTCTTGAATTGAAACTTAATGCATTCCTAATTAATTCAACTAAATGACCAAATAGGTGATTTAATTTAGGAATAGAATATTGTTTCATCCATGACCATTGGGATTCAATAGCAAGTAAGAGAATATTGGCAAAAGAATTACCTTACATCATTAATGGAAGAAAATCTGAATAATTGGATTCAAGTGAACCTTGCACCCTAATCTATCTCTCATTAATTATCTATTCTCTGTTTGATTGCTCATTATTTTTCTTTATTTGTTTTCCTTTATTTGTTCTTGAATTTAATCATACACTTTTGATTGTCTAAATAACAAATAATTTTACGAATCTAGTAATTACCACTTATTCCTCGTGGGATCGATAACTGGGACTCAAGTCCTATATTACTTGGGGATAGAGTGCATTTGCTCTTAGTATATTTTACGCATACCAAGTTTTTGGCACCGTTGTCGGGAATAAGTTTGTTAATATTAGAAGTGAAAAGCTCTAGTTAATTTAGATGCCATTTTATTCTTTATTTTATTTTATTTTATTTTTATTTCTACTTCTTATTTTATTTTATTTTTATTTTTATTTTTTATTTTTAATTAGTTTGTCAGTTCATATTTATGCTTACTCGATCTCAATTTTTTGATTTGATATTTGATCTATAAATTGAGATAACAGCTTGCAGGTTAAGGAAGCAATTTTATATTGAAGCTGTGATAGAAGATATAAACAAGATAGAGAGACAACCAATGGTTAAGGCAAACTGTGAAGAAAGAGCTACCCTAGCAGAGCAGACCATGCTTAAGTACTCCATGCCCACTGCTAAAGGGTATGGAGGGAGTATTATAAGACCAGCTGTGGCAGCTAATAATTTTGAGATCATACCAGCATTGATCTCTATGATTTAGAATTCAGTTCAATTTGGTGGATTGCCTTCGGATGATCCAAATCAGCATTTGGCCAGGTTCTTGCAGTTGTGTGATACTATCAAGTACAATGAAGTGACAGATAATGCAATTCAATTGCGACTCTTTCCTTTCTCTCTTAGGGACAGAGCAAGTCAATGGTTAACATCACTACTAAAGGGTTCCATCACCACATGGAATCAGTTGACACAATAATTTCTGGTTAAGTATTTTCTCCCTTCTAAGTCTGCTAAGTTAAGAAATGACATATCTTCTTTTGTGCAGTTTAATATGGGCACTCTCTATGAAGTTTAGGAGCACTTTCAAGAGTTGTTAAGGAGATGTCCACATCATGGATTTCCTGTCTGGCAGTAGGTACAAACTTTTTACAATGGTTTGTTACCTGTAAATCGTTCACTTATTGATGCTACTATGGGAGGTACAATTTGGAGGAAAACACCTACTGAGAGCCAAGCATTGATTTAAGAAATGGCACTGAATAGTTATCAATGGCAGAATGAGCGCTAGTTTCCTAAAAAATAAGTAGGTGTGCATGTTGTTGATTCTTCTACAGCCATCCTGATTCAATTGGAAGCATTGACGAAGAAGGTGGAGACTTTGATGGTAACAAACAGTGTAGCCCCACCAATCATTTGTGAAGTATGTGGAGGATAGGGTCATATAAGTGCAAACTGTCAAGTTGGTAGTCCATTTGTCCCTGAGCCTGAAGTAGTAAATTTTGTTGGTAATTCCAACCAAAAATAATATAATCCATATTCAAATACGTACAATCCCAATTGGAGGGACCACCCTAATTTCAAATGGGAAAATCAATAGGGTTATCAGCATAATCAACAGAGAGCTCCGCAACCACCTCCAGGTTTCCAAGCACCTGCAGAGAAGCCAAGCTTTGAAGATTTGGTAATGAAATACATGCATAATTCATTTGCAGAATGAAGAGCATGGAGACTCAGATTAGTCAGTTGGCTACTTTGATGACAACAAGGGCACCAGGGACATTGCCTAGTACTGTTGAGTCTAATCCAAAGGAATAGGTCCATATGATTACCTTGAGAAGTGGTAAGGAACTTAAGGAGTCCTCCTAGAAGAAGAAAATGCTAGAGTACAAAGATACTTTTGATGACTCAGTTACTATGAAAGATGAAAAGGAAAATGAAGCACCTAGCTCATCTGGAATTGAAACCAAGAAAAATGATGTTCTTACTAAATATATTTCAATTCAAGATGGCAATAAAGAAAGAGAGGTTGAGAAAAAAGAACCAAAGTGGCAGAGAGCGAAGAAGGATCATGAGCAGTGCACAGTATATGAACCATCACCATATATCGAGATCTTATTCCCTCAGAGGCTTAAGAACACTCAGCCAAATAAGGAATTTGCAAAATTCTTAGAGATGTTCAAGAAATTGCAGATCAACATTCCATTTGTTGAAGCCATCTCTCAAATGCCTAAGTATACAAAGTTTTTGAAGGAAATACTTACAAAGAAATGCAAGCTAGAGGAATTTAAGATGGTATATCTTAATGAGAAGTGTTCTACCATCCTTTTGAAGAAATTATCTCCAAAATTAAAAGATTCAGGAAGTTTTACTATTCCTTGCTCTATTGGTAACCCTTATTTTGAGAAAACATTATGTGATTTGGGTGCTAATATAAATTTGATGCCTTTCTCTATTTTTAAGAAATTAGGAATGCAAGAACTAAAGCCCACCAACATTTCACTACATTTGGCTAATAGATCTATTACTTACCCTCACGATGTAGTGGAGAATATTTTGGTGAAGGTGGATAAATTCATATTCCTAATTGATTTTGTGGTGCTGGATATGGAAGAGGACGCTGATATTCCTCTCATTCTTGGAAGACTATTTCTGGCCATTTTAGGAGCTGTGATTGATGTACCTAGGGGTGAACTCATCTTGAGAGTGGATGGAGATTATGTGACCATCAATGTCTTTAGGGAGGCTAAATCTTCCCCAATGTCAAATCTCCATGCCCCTATCAATATCGTTCAAGCTAAGAAACAGGAAGCCTTAGCTATCAAAGACCCCCAACCATCACGCAATGTTGATGTTGACCTTTCGAAAACTCAAGTTGCTGAAACAGATAAAGGTCCTCCCATGATTCATGCTCCTTCACAAATTAGTCCGTCATTTGTTAATCGACTGAAACCACCATGGTTTAGCGAGATCTCTTACCCCAAGGCACTTCCAAAGCAACCAAGTCCTTATCAAGCTCAAAATGCTATTGGAAGCATTCTCAAGGCCATTGTTGAAGGGAGGAAGAACTGTTTTGAAAATAAGAAGGAGTCATCATATTTCTCTTACTTTAAGCCACATTGATTTATCTAAAAAAGGTAACGTCGAGCTAATGACGTTAAACAAGTGCTTCACAGGAGGCAACATGTGTTTCTTCTTTATTTATCTTCTTTTAATTGTTTATTTATTTTTGTTAATTTATTTTTGTTTTTCTTTTAGATGCTACTCATGTGTTTTGGAATTTTTTAAATTCTGTTGCTACGCTGACTTTTGTGCTTCTTCTATGCCTGACATTGTGTCATTTATCATCAGGTTACGTTGTTCTTTTCTTTACCCTTTTTATTTCTTTTTCTTTCACATTGAGGACAATGTTTATCTTAAGTGTGGGGGGAGGTACTTTTACAATTTTTGTGAAAAAAAAATTGATAAGCACTTGAGTATTGTTGGTAATCAAGGTAGAATTATGTGTTGATATCTTGATTTATTCTAAGCTGATAGAGATATGTTTTAAAAGGGATTCCATTACTCATGAGCTGATTATATGTGAAGTAGTCTTTTTCAATGAAACAAAGTGAAATTTAGCATCTTAATTGGAAATTAGCCATGTCTGCTTGCTTTTGTTCTTTTTATTAACTCTAGCCAAAAAGTGAGTTTTGAGCTTTAATGATTGAATTTTTCATAAACAAAATCTTATTTTTCTTCTGGAGTGAGTTTTCTCTTGATTTATATGCGCTAGAACTTGCTTTGATATCTTGTTTAGGCTTTAATGATTTACATACAAACTTGAATATGATTAAGACAATTAGGCTTAATTCTTTCTTGACTTTCAGAGTTGTATTAATAAAATAATCCCTTAGTTGCCCCATTTGAGCCTGAAATTGATTTCTTTGAATACCTAATTGAATAATCAGGTTGAATTCTTTGGAGCATCTAATGTGTTGATTGAAAAGTCATTAAAGGTTGCTTTTGTCTTCAAGGGTTAAAAAAAAAGAGTGAAAAAAATAGTAAAGGAAAAAAAGCTTGTTGGTGAAGAATAATGAGAATATTGGATTGAAAGTGAAAATTTGTTATATCTTTGTGTATTATGTTCTATCTGTCATCTTTTCAACCTGGTTATGCTTTGTATCGATTCATTCATGAGCATTCTTTACCCTTATTTATCCTTTTCCTACCTTTCATTATACCTTTGGCCCTGTTACAACCAAATGAAATCCTTTTGATTCCTGTGTTGTATGTGAACGTTGAAGTAGGGATAAGATTGATAAGCAAGCCTATAGTATTACATTTTTCAAGAGAAATTTGAGTGATCTCTTTATCTTTAAACACTTGAGCGATGGAAAGATGAATGACCTCAATTAGTTGGTAAAGAGAAAAGTTGCAAGCTAAACCTAAGCCTCTAATTGTTTTAAGTGCTAAATGATCTTGTTTGATTGGATCTGATTGCTGACCTTGAATTTTTAAATTGTGGAATTTTCCTTAATTCATATTTCTTGATGTTGAGTTTGATCTTGTTGTTGATTCCTATTCTTTGCTTGAGGACAAACAAAGCTCAAGTGTGGGGGGTTGATGAACTGTCAATATTTCATATTTTGACGGTTCAATTCCTTGGTTTTTCATGTTCTTTTTATGTTTATTTTATTTTTTATTATAGAATTTTGTTTGTAAGTTTTGTTATATTTTTTAGTATTATTTTATTATGTTTTTATTATATGTTTTATGTGTTTTTGTCAGGTAATTGCACATGAAAAAGACTGGATGTTTAAAGAAGCAAGGAAAGAGGAATTTTTATCAACGTCCAATGCTTGAGTGCTGGTGTTGGAGCACTTGAGCGCCCAAAGCGTATGCGCAGTGATTTAGTGACCTAGCGCCTGAGCACTGGGTGAAGAGCGCTTGAGCGTGCAAGAAGTAATACAGCACATCCTAGTTTAAGTGGCTGAGCGTCCAAGCATCCAGAAGTCAGCGCTTAGGCACTGGTTGCATAACAGCAGAGGTGAATTTTAATAAATAGAAAACGTTACGCCAAATTCAACACATTGAGCACATCACGCAAAAAATTCCTAATCCTGAGAGAGTAGTTTCGCAGTAGTAGGCCTTGGAGGACGACTTCGAAGGGAGGATTCGATTCTTGATGGCTTAAAGATCATAATATCCATTAAAAGGGTTTTGATTTTTCTTTCTTTCTAGTTTTCCCCTTTCTTTGGGTATTGCCTTTCATGGGTTTGTATTCTGATATGAGTTTATTTATATTGGACATGAGTAGCTAAACCCATAGCTAGGGCTATGGGAGATCTTGTTTTCTTAATTATTTGGGTTTAATTTCTAATTTGATTAAGGTAATTTCTTTTAGAGTTTATCATATTGCTTACATTCTTGTCATAACACTTTCACTTTTGGTATGTGTTAATTCATTGTGTGACCGGTGACCATCCACATTCAATGAGTGGATCTATATGGTAAGCTTAGGATTAGATTGGTAAATAACTAAACATCAATTTTTCCTACTAATGAAATTGACAGGTATATTAGTTTATCTCTTCAATTGATACTTAATGCATTTCTAATTAATTCAACTAAATGACCAAATTAGTGATTTAATTTAGGAATAGAATATTGTTTCATCCATGACCATTAGGATTCAATAGCAGGTAAGAGAATATTGGCAAAAGAATTACCTTACATCATTAACACAAAAGAATTACTTTACGTTATTAATGGAAGAAAATTTGAATAATTAGATTCAAATGAACTTTGCACCCTAGTCTATCTCTCATTGATTATCTATTCTCTGTTTGATTATTCATTATTTTTTTTTGTTTTCTTTTATTTGTTCTTGAATTTATTCATACACTTTTGATTGTCTAAATAACAAAAAATTTTACGAATTTAGTAATTACCACTTATTCCTCGTGGGATCGATAATTGGGACTCAAGTCCTATATTACTTAACGATAGAGTGCACTTGCTCTTAGTGTATTTTATATGTACTAGGTCTCACATTTGTGTAAATGTGCAGGATCTCAAAAGGAATAGATCGTTGGCTAAGGGTGAAGTCGACCGACGAGTTGGAAATGCAGCAAAAGTTGTTGCTTTAGCCATAGGGCCTTATTTTTATCTTTGCCACTGGGCTTGTTATTGAGTTGGAGAATTGTTATTTTGTGGCTGCTATTAGTAGGAATATCATTTTTGTTTATTATTTGGACAAGAAAGGTTTTTCTTTTATAATAAAAGACAAAAGTTATTCTATTTATTTGAATGATATTTTTTATAATAGTACACAACTGAGTAATGGACTTTATGTCCTTAATCTCGAAATGCCCATCTATAACATAAATACTATAAGAGGTTCAAATCAAATAATGTGAACCCAACTTATCTTTGGCATTGTCATTTGAGCCACATAAATGAGAAACGCATCTCCAAACTCCATAAAGATGGATTCTTAGACTCATTTGATTTTGAATCATATGATATATGTGAGCCTTATTTATTGGGGAAGATGCCTAAAGCCCTATTCACTAGACAAGGTGAAAAAGCTAGTGATCTTTTGGGCCTCATATATAGTGATGAATGTGGATCCCTAAACATACTAGCTAAAGGTGGTTTTCAATACTTCATTACATTTACTGATGATTTTAGTAAATATGAGTTTGTATTTCTTATGAAACACGAATAAGAATCCTTTGAAAAATTCAAGGAATTCAAGAACGAAGTACAAAACTAACTTGACAAGAGTATTAAAGTCCTTTGATCAGATCGAGGTGGTGAATACTTAAGCTAACAATTTAATGATCATCTGAAAGAGTGTGGGATAATATCTCAACTCACTCCTTTTGGAATAGCACAATGGAATGGTGTTTCTGAAAGGAGTAACCGGACCTCGTTGGATATGGTTCGATCCATGATGAGTCATTTAGACCTTTCAGGCTCCTTCTGGGGATATGCTCTATTAACAATAGCTTTTACACTTAACCGTGTTCCATGTAAGACAGTTCAAAAGACACCATATAAGATATGGACTGAGAAACGGCCCAGTATGTCTTTCATGAGGATTTGGGATTGTGAAGCTTATATGAAATGTCAAGTTTCTAATAAGCTTAGACTAAATCAGATAAATGCTTCTTTGTGGGGTATCCCAAGGAAACCAAGGGATACTATTTCTATAATTCTACCGATGGCAAAGTGTTTGTCACACGGACTGCTGTATTCCTAGAAAAGGAGTTTATCTCCAAATGAACCAGTAGGAGAAAAATAGAACTTGAAGAAATTCAAAGTTCATAAAGTAGCAACGAACCGATGGTGGAAATAGAGCAGCCTCAACAAAACGATGTGGAACAATAAGCTGCTCTAGTAGCACAAGACCCACGTAGGTCTAACAGGATACGTCATCAACCAGAGAAATATAGATTTCTCATGACCCAGTAAGGTGACGTATTGTTCATGGATCAAGATGATCCTGTGACTTACCAGGAAGCCATTATGGGCCCAGAATATGATAAATGACTTGAGGCCATGAGATCTGAAATAGAATCCATGTATACCAACCAAGTATAGACCTTGGTTGATCCACCTGAAGGGGTAAAACCCATTGGGTGAAAGTGGGTTTTCAAAAAGAAAACTGACATGGATGGTAATGTGCATACCTTTAAGGCGTGATTGGTGGCTAAGGGTTTTAAGCAAATGCATGGTGTAGACTATGATGAAACTTTTTTCCCAGTTGTGATGCTTAAATCCGTTCGGATCTATAATTGAATCTATCATATATGCCATGTTATGTACTCGACCATACATATCGTATGCTTTGAGCATGACGAGCAGGTACAGTCTAATCCTAGTGAGAGTCACTAGATTGCCGCCAAGAACATCCTTAAGTACTTGAGAAAAACTAAACATTTGTTCTTGGTATATATAGCTGAGGAAGAGCTAGTTGTAAAGGTTTACACTGATGCTAGCTTCCAGAATGATAAGGACGACTCCAGATCACAATAGAGTTTTGTTTTTTTCCTGAAAGGTAGGGCTGTGAGTTGGAAGAACTCAAAGTAGGAGACAGTCGCTGATTCTACTACAGAGGCTGAGTATATTACTGCCTTCAATGCAGTAAAGGAGGCTGTTTGGATCAGGAAATTTGTTACTGAGGTTGGTGTAGTTCCTAGCATTGTGGACTCAGTGGACCTCTATTGTGATAATAATGGGGCCATTGCACAAGTTAAGGAGCCTAGATCTCACCAACGATCTAAACGTATACTTAGGCGCTTCCATCTCATTCGTGAGATCATCAATAGAGGAGATGTGAAGATATGCATAGTACTAATAGATGATAATATCACTGATCCACTAACAAAGCTTTTTGCGCAGTAAAAGCATGAGGGTCATACTAGATCTTTAGGCATTAGACATATGCCTAATTGGCTCTAGTGCAAGTGAGAGATTGTTGGTGTATGCCCTAGAGGCCAATTTATTTTGACCTTACTTACATACATTGTATTATGCTATTTATTTAATACATGAGGCATTTCATTTATTGTGTTATTTATAATAAACATAATAAAGTCCTTAAAATAGTAAGTTTAATGCCATATGACATCAAGTGGATGACTTGATCGTGAGATCCTATTGGATAGATTCAGAACACTATTCTTAAATATCCCTAGTCAAGTATTATTGTTAATTAGGATAACAATAATGCATTGGGACTAGTATATGCGTAGATTGATGACCACATCTCACGGGTCATGGATATGAGATATCAAGTCTTCATATGGATACATATTAGAGTAAAGATGTATTGGACTGACTCATCATGAGAATGCTGCATGGATCGTTACATGAGTGTCATAAGCGATTCTCAAAGTGACAATGGTGTATATAGTTCTTTGACCTAAAATCACTACGATTTCTACATGAGGAGTTGTATGTTTTAATGCCATCAAACGCCATCTATAATAAGGTGATTATAAAGTTGGTTATTGGACATATCGCAAATCATGCAGAAGGATATGCATGACCTAGATAGGATTTATCCCTCCTACATAACGGGAGTGATATATTCTGGCCCCTTGATTGAGTGAGACTACGAAATGCATGGCCATGCTCAAATGAGTCAATATGTGATATTGATCTCATTCGTTATTACTAAATCTACTCGAGTATTAGGAAATGAAAGATTGAACTATACAAGGGTGACACATATCATGCCTTGTGTTTAATCTAGATATCTAAACAGAGGGATTAAACTATATATACGGAAACATTGGTCACAGAAATGTTATATCAAATCACTGACATTCTTATTACTTGGGTAGCAGCGATGTGTTGTTAGGTACTGCTCACTGCTTGTAATATTAAAATAGGATTTTAATATTACTGCTAACGTCATAAGAACCTACAGGGTCACACATATAGAACAGACTGAATTGGAACAATGAGAATCCAAGTTGGACTAGGATTCAATCATGGGCCAGACTCATAACAGATGAGTCCAAGGTTGCACTACTAACCCTGCTGCTACTCTCACTCGCATAAGGAAGTCACTATTATAAATAGCACTGCTAAAGGGCTATCAAGGACACACAACAAACCCTAGCACCTTAACAAAAATAGTGAATGAAAGAGTGATAGGTTTCTCTTCTCTACGCAGCTAGCATTGTGCTTGAGACGTAGGACTCCGAGATCGTCAATGTTGGACATTCATGAGTCTAGTCGTGTGGATTACGTAAAGGCATCATCGTTTCTGCGGTGTTGGTGATTTGCATTGAATGTTATTCTTTTGGCTTCAAGAGGTGAACCCGAAAAATCACAAATCATGGCCCTCTTTTTCACATGGAACCTTGGTGGGAATCCTTTTTTTGCTGCATTTTTGTTCACGGATTTCCTAACATTAGGGAAAATCAAACCCAAATATGATCGTGCCTAGACTTTTTTCTTTCCAGATTGCTAGGCTTGAGCATGCTTGGGGAAAACTAAACCTAAGACTGATCGCACCTAGACTTCTCTTTCTAGATTGCTAGGCTTGAGTGTGCTTGGGGAAAACTGAACCCAAGTCTAACCACGCCTAGACTTCTCTTTCCAGATTGCTAAGCCTGAGTGTACTTAGGGAAAATCAAACCTAAGACTGAATGCACCTTATCTTGCATTAGATTTTTAAACTTGAGCGTACTTGGGGAAAATCAAACCCAAGATTGATCACACCTTTCTTGTATCAAAGCGCTAAGCACTCACTTGAGAAAAACCAAACCAAAGTCGAGTGCATGCCTACATTTCTTGTACTAGTTATTCAGGTAATTATATTCAAAATAACTTTTTTTACTACTTTGGAGAAATACACTTAGGCATAATATTTCTTTACATACTTGAAATTGAGAGGCCTTACTTTCTTTTGCCTCTCTGGATTAATCAAAGTGTAATATCTATTAGGGTGTGCCTTGGCACTTTGGCTTGAATTTTCTTCTTAGAAGATTGCAGCCTTCGTTATGCATAGCCTAGGGGGTGTTGCAGCTTTACTTGTTCAATGGAGATCCTTATCTTAGCCCCCTAAGTTTGTTGTGGTTTATTGAGATTCTCATCTCATCCCTTCTTCTTCACTCTTCCTATTATTTTTTTAACATAAAGCCTATAGTATTTAGCCCTGAAGAAGCATGTGAAGACCTAATAAAAAGCAACTAACATCTTCAAAGTTAAATAATTCAAATCATGCAAACTTTTCTTAGAGTAAAAGGAGTATAAAGTAATTGTGAATAACAAGGTAATAAACTAAATTGACTACTCAACATGTACATATTGATGCCAATGTCATATAATACCTTAATTGTAACATCCTCCTTTCAGCTAATTTATTTATTATATAAATAATTTAAAGGTCTTTACAGGCTAGAAATATACTAAACAGTAATTGATTTGTTTATGTTATTTTATACTAAAGTCTATTTTTAGATATCTAGGTTAAAAAAAAAGGTACATGAAACTACCTAGGTGGGAAGAGAATATGTCAAAATATCCAAAGGAAATGGTTAAATTATCAATGGCAAAGTTGTAATCTTGAGAGTATTACTAAGGGCATTTTTGTCCAAAAAGATTAGTAAACCCTAACTAAATTGTCTAACTAGAAATTAATCTTTTTTTATTACTCTAACTAACTAGTTAGGAGAAACTAGTAAAATAAGGAATGGACCAATGAGAACTAGCCACCTTAGGTAACAGAAAACCTAAGTTGATTGGTTAATTAGTAACCAATGGGAGTTAGCCACCATAGGAGACACTAACCTAATTCTAATTAGTTGGTTAGTTAAACATATAGCCAATGGGAACTAAACACCTTATAAGACACTAGCTTTATTATGATTGGTTAATAGTTACACTAAACAAAATTTGATTGGTTAGTTAGTTAATAAGGAGTAGTCAATGTGAGTTATACAACTTAGTGAGGCACTGACCTTAAAATGATTGGTTAATGATTACACTAGACCTATTCCTATTGGCTAGTTAGTAAAACCTAATTAATTAACACTTACCTAATTAAGCAAGTATCTCCTAGAATTAAAAGAAAAGTATCTAGGAAAAGGAAGATGTTAGAAACTCTAACTAGGTAACCAAACTAGAGTCCAATCTTATTTAGTTACTTTGATTAATTAGTTAGAAGGAAAACAATAAAATAATGACCAACCAATAGAAACTAGACACCATGCAAGACATGAGTCTAAAATTAATTGGTCACTTGAAACACTAAACTACTTCTTATTGGTTAAAGAATTAAACCTAATTAATTAACACCTAAACACTTAATTAAGAAATATCTACTACGATTAAAAGAAAAATATCCAGGACAAAAATAAAAGACAAGAATTCGGCCAAGAGAGGAAAGAAAAGAAAGAAGAAAGAAGAAGAAGAAGAAGGAGAAGAGGAATTAAAGAAAAATTCTCAAGACTTTCTAAAAGCTTTAAGAATCAAGGATCTAAAAGCTTCCAGAATCAAGAAATTGAAGAAAAATGTTCTAGATTTCTCCTTTCATTTCCTAGTACCTCATGCCCAATTAGCTTGGAGAAGAGGTAGGAAACACAAACTTCAATCTCTCTTAATTTTGATTGAATTTAGTATGTTAGAATAGGTTTTGTTGTTAATTTGGCTTCCAAGTGTTTGTGAATTTAATTAGAGGTTAATTATACGGTGGATTGATTTTTGGAAAGAATGATTGACTTTGAGAAATACCATGAGGTAATTGTCTAGAATAATTTCTTGGACTTGTTAATGCATGAGATTAATTAATTTGATGAGTCTTTCTTCTTTGGATAAAAGATAACCTAGGGTTAGGGTTCTAACCTAGGGTTAGGATTTTAAGGGTTTAAGAACCCTAATTAAAATGTGAAGAACAAGATTATGCTTGAAATTAATTTGATGAAGTTTTTATCATAAATCATAGTAACCTAGGGTTAGGGTTTTTAGGGGTTCAAGAACCCTAATTTGAAAGAGCAAAGATTTGATGATTTCAACATGGAATTAAAGTTTAATTAAATTAGTACTTTCAATAATTACAAACTAATTGAGAATGGAAATGAGAAACTTTGAAGAAAACCTCTTATATAGGTTCAACCATGACCTATATAATTGGGTATCTTGGACTTAATTGTTTGTTTTGGCTTATCAATAGTTTTTAATCATGAAATGAAGATGATCTTAACATGTATATTTGAGATTTGATGGAAATTTGAGAATTTAAGCAATATGGCTAAATGCTTCAAGTGACTAGATCTATGATTTTTCTTGGGAATTGATGTACAAAATATTTGTCATATTGTGAGAAATGATCAAATTGATAGATGACGTTTCAATTAATATATATATTTATTTATTTGATAATTATTCAAATATCATGTATTGGGGATGTGAAAGGTAGAAATTGATGCCTAAAGTGTGTACACTTTAATTGTTGAACAAATTGATAGTTGATGCTTCAGTTTGATAATGATTCCTAAGGATGAGCAAGGTGCGGTAATAAGGCCTTGGTGCTTAAGGGACACCTTAGTATAGAGAGCTCACTTCCACTATCCCATGTTGCATTTTTGTATTGCATTCCATAAGCATCATACAACATCATATAAACATTTATTATTATTACATTTTGCTGCTAAATGTTCTAAATAGTGGGTTGATATAAATGTGATTACTGTCGTTGTTTATACTCTAACTCACTGTGTAAAGTATTTTCTATGATTTGATACAGTTGGAAGCACCCTGGTTTGTATTTTTAGAATTTTATTTAGTTTGTTTCCAATTGGTAATTATGCAATTCTCATCATTTGTATGTTGTTTCTAGAGAAATAGTAATGACTTTGATTACTTCGCCGATTGATATTGAAGTTGACTAGATCTGGATGTATAATCTTGTTGATGGTGCTTTCGTTTTGCTAATCCAAAATATTATCATTTTGTACTTTCAAATTATGTAATTATGTAAGTTGCTGAGACTATGTGTATATCATTGTATGAGCGCGTGTTGTATGCCCTAGTATGTTTAGATGCCCAGTTCTTTGTTTGATTAGGTAGTGTGAGTTTCTTTTGACTAGACAGTGTATATAAATCAGTGTAAGTAGTACACCTCTAAATAAATAAAAGCATAGTTTTAATGATAGACACTTAATTATATGAATACTGTGTGAATATTAATGAGTAATGCCTATGATTAACCACTTTTCGCCTAAATGATTTTGTAAAGTATATAATTAAGTTTAATTGCAAAAGTGACCTTAAGGTGGTTTCAAAAGTAAAATAAAGAAAGTAAAAAAAAAATTAACCCCACTTTTAAATAGAATTACATAAATTAAAATAAAATATTACTTTTATAATCTAATGTAATAATAAAATCTTTTAATAATTTTTTAAATTTATAAAATGTTACATTTATAATTATTAAAATAAGCACCATAAAGATAAAAGTAAAAAACATGAACTATGTACACTAACCAATTAAATAAGGAAAATGATAGTTTTATATCATTTTTCATCACACACTTATTTTTATACTTATTTTGAATGGATATGATTAAGTAAGAGAAAATGATAAAAAAATAAATATAATAAATAATATTAAGAGAAATATAAAAATATATATATATTATTTATGATAAAAAAAATCAGAATTGTTAAATAATTCATGACCTCAGTTTCCATAAGGTCAATAAATTATGAATATTTAAGAAGTTGGCATAACAGCAACATCACGTGAGTTGTATACTAATAGATAATAAAAATTGCAATATCAAAGCTGCACGAAATAAGTGAGGCTCGTGCTCCTAGATTGAATATAAAACAAGAATAAGATGACAAGCTTTGCTCATATTTGAAAAGTTTAAGTTGGGATAAGATGATCTATTGTATAATATTTTAGGAGTCAAAATGACTTTTAGACTTAGCTTTATAGAGATTAGCATGTAGAAGTGGAACATGTCATATATATATATATATAGTATTACAACAACTAAACGTGAGTGCATTTATCTTCATGTAAAGTCATAGCACATTTCTTTTTTATTTATTTATTTATAGCAAAGCCTATTCAGTAAATCTGTCCCAAATTGTCAATTTATTTATTGATTTATCTTTATATGAAAAGGGTCCTAATAAATTTTCTGCCAATAAGTAATTGTGTTTTGCACAATGATTGAAATTTATTTGGCCACTATTATTTCACAGGATATAAAGCTCTTTTAATATTATTACAATTGTTCATTTGCCTTTGTTGTTAATGGTCAAGTTAAAAAAGGACAGAGAAGACCATCTAGCAGCATGCATTAAAAAGTTCACTGTTTTATTATTTGGCAAAGGCAGCAACAAGGGGAATACGTGAGTAACAAGTGTTGCCATATTCAAGAAAGTAACAAGTCACCTAGTATAATTATAATAAGCAAGAACAAGCCATGTCAATGGGAAAGAACATGCATTAATCAATTTTTTATTTTTTTTATTTCTTCGATAACAACATTCCCCTCTTTTTTTTTTAGCTTAATTTGCCCATTTCTTCCTTCTCTTTTTGTGTGTGTGTGTGTGTTTTTTTTACTATTCCACACATATGCTTCAACGTGTGCTTTCCAGTAAAACTAGAAGATAAAGGCATATTAATGTACTCAAAGTGCACTTTTAATATGACACATATATGCCTTTCATTGAGTGTTTTTTTCTATAAAAAAAAGTAGTAATAATGATAATAATAATAATAATAATAATAATAATAATAATAATAATAATAATAATAATAAATGCTGAGACATGAAATTCATGGTATAATGGCATGTCTTTGACCGCAGCATCAGTTCAGGTTGGAAATAAAATAAGACACAGTATGAGAGTGAATTCTTGTGTGTATGAAATTAATGAAAGATGCTCAGCAATAAAAGGAAAATATAACAGGGATATATGTATAACAAGCAAGGGCAAGAATAAAAGTAAAAATTGCAATAAGATGTATAGAAACAAAAAAAAAGCAACTTAGCTTGAAGATTGAAGCATCACTTTTGATAAAGTTCCTTGGTTTCACGACCAGAGGTTCTTCCTAGGCTAGAAACCGTAGCACCCCCCACACTAATTTGCTATATAAGTCTCCCTAGTATATTCGTCAAATGTTTCGGTACCAATTTTAGAGATGTTAGCAAGAAAATAGATGGTTAAAAAGTTAAGTTCGTAAACTTGTGAGATGTATATAGAATAGGGGAACTCTGACCCAAATGGCTTGGACAAGAATAGATGAAGCACTCATGGTAGATTCCTAGGAGGATCGACTAAGGCGCCTTGACCTTTGGAGCTGTAGAGATGGCTAGAGGTCGCTCAACCTAATATTCTAAAACATCCTGAAAATGAAGAAAATAGGGTTTTCAAACTGTGTTTCGTATGTGGTTTCACTAATAGAGACTTGCATGTTTGTTCTTGTCATTCTTAGGTTCTCTAGTGGATTCTTTTTATTGAGGAAGTTGGGCGCAAAAGTGTAAAAGAAGATGAGCTGATTAGTTTGTCCTTTAGTTAGGTAGTAGGTAAGGTAACATATTAGGCTTAAGCATAATTATTAACTTTAGAGTTAGACTGATGGTGACAAGTCTTTTATGAAGTTTGAGGTTTTAGACGTCAGAGTGACAGCAATAGGTACAGTGTCAGTGATAGTTGGACATGTCTCTGATAAGCTCTCTAGCTATCTCGTCCAGGCAACGCAGGTCTTGGTCGACCCCATCCCTTGTCTATCATGAAAGCACATTTTGGGAGGTATCAACACCTCTGACACTTCCTCCATCCAAAGCCTTCCAAGACACACAGTTAGATTAGTTTCCAAGATAACAAGGCTATGTGGCGTTGCCTAGGAATCGTCTGTTGGGAATTGCAGATACATTACGCAGCAGAAAAAATAGGATTCCTATCAAGGATCCATGCGAAAAGCCATAATCCGAGTTTTAAAAAATATTTACCTATTGAAACGTGATCAAAAGGAAGTGACGTGAATCACCAACACCGTAATAGCAACGATGTCTCTATGGTATCCACACGAACAGACTCATGAACGTCCAACGTCTGCAAAAAGGAGCCTCACGTCTCTCACACAATGCTAACTGCGAAGAGAAGTGAAGAAACTTGTCGCTCTCTCACTCACTTTTCTGTAGGTGCGGCTAGGGTTCTGTGTTATGTGTGTCTTAGCAACCCCTGAGCAGTACTATTTATAATAGTGACTGCCTTAAGTGAGTGTGAGCAGCAATAAGGTAAGTTGTGCAACCCTAGACTCATCTGTTATGAGTTTGGCCCATATTTGAATCCGAGTCCAACTTGGATTTATTGCTCCAATTTTAGTCTGCTCTATGTGTGTGACCCTATAGGTTCTCATTACGTTGGCAGTAATATTAAAATCTCATACAAGCAATGAGCAGTATCTAGCAACACATCGCTGCTACCCAAGTAATAAGAATGTCAGTGATTTGACATAACCTTTCCGTGACCAATGTTTCCGTGTTGTTTAGTCCCTTTGTCAATATATCTAGATTGAACACAAGACATGGAATGCGTCACCCTTGTATAGTCCAATCCTTCGTTTCTTGATACACGAATAGACTTTGTAATAACAAATAAAATCAATATCTTATATTGACTCATTTGAGCATGGCCATGCATTTCGCAGTCTCACTCAATCAAAGGGCTCAAAGATATCGCTCTTGTTATGTAGGAGTGACAAATCCCATCTAGGTTACTTACATCCTTCTGCATGATTCGCAGTATGTCCAATAACCAACTTTATAATCACCTTGTTACAGATGATGTTTGATGGCATTAAAACACACAACTCCTCATGTAGGAATTGTAGTGATTTCAGGTCAAAGGACCACAGACACCATTGTTACTATGAGAATCACTTATGACACTCACGTAATGATCCATGTAGCGTTCTCATGGCGGGTCATCCCAGTACATCATTACTCTAATATGTACCCATGTGAAAGACTTGATATTTCATATCCATGACTCGTGAGATGTGGTCATCAGTCTACGCACATACTAGTCTCAACGCATTATTGTTGTCCTAATTAATAATAATACTTGACTAGGGACATTTAAGAATAGTGTTCTAATTTTATCCAATAGGATCTCACGATCAAGTCAACCACTTGATGTCCTATGACATCAAATTTACTATTCTAAGGACTTTATTATGTTTATTAAAAAGAACACAATAAATGAAATGCCTCATATATTCAAAATAGTATAATAGAATGTAAGTAAATACAGACAAATATATCAGCCTCTAGGGCATACACCAACATCATCTTGTACTTGAGTGACGTGAGCCCACTGAGCACCTTGCTATCTTGTCATTTACTAAGGGGGTTTAGTTCACTTAGTCGGACTTTGAATTTCCTCTAAAACATTAGCCTTTGGTCTATTCTTAACCATTGTGATTCAAATGAAACTAGGTAGGTCCAAAACAAACATGAATTTTATAAAAGTGCTAGCTGAGCCACTTCTAAAATACTAGAGCAGGTGTTTTTTAATACCTCAATGCTCCATGGCAAACCTAAAACTACACAATTTTTATTGCTCTTTTTTCTTCTTTTGTCATTATCCATGTATCCCTACTGCTTTTGGGAGGGAGACTTATCCAGTTCAGAATAGTATTGAAGCTACCCCTTCTAACAGTACACTCTAGCAGCTCAAACACCAAACATTATAATCGCCCTTCAATTGTTTAATTAATTCTTGTTTACCACTTTAGCCATAATCTATTGGTACACTACACTATTTAACTGGATCACATTTAAAACCAAAATAATTTTATTTTTGTAGTTCAACATAAGTTACAAATTTACACAACAAATGGTTCAAAATATCTTATATTAGAACTTTTGAAGTTAAAGTTGACAGTTTTAAAAATTGGATATTGAGAAGCCAATTAACACATTGTAAAGCGAAAAATTAATTATGAATTTGTAATGTCAAAAAGATTTTTATATTAAGTGGTTAAGGTATATTGAAAATTAATAATATTTAAAATAAATAACGTTATGTTAAAAGATACTATGCTATCGACATTCATATTAATTACTTTTTAATTTTTTAAACTATTTTTATTAAGTTTTTATTCAAATCAAATCAAATGTAATTAATTATATTTTCTTTAACTGGGAATAATTTACAAACTTATAATAAAATTTTTACTAAATAATGTGTAGCTATCTTCTTCAGGTGATTAATGGATAACATTCTAGCTGTTATGCATACAGTAATTTTCGTAGTTTGATAATCAATATTGTTGGACTGATCTGACCTTGAACTCGTCACTCAATCAGTTATGGTTCAACCCCATTGCTGGTGAAAGAAGACTTGAGAAGGGGGTTGAATTGAGTCACCTATAAAAATAACTTTTGCATAAGCAAGCTAAAAACGTAATTCTAACATAAATAAGAAAACATATTGATCATAATTAGGGTTTGGTCCCAATAAAACCAAGTTCACTATCTCTTGAGATAAGGACCTCACTTACCCTACAAAAGGAATGTCCTCTCTAGGGAAACTAATGATAAGTCATCGTATAGGCCAAGGAAGGTGATGGGAAGCTTCCCTACACCTCTTGAAATGACCAATATGCCCTTACTCACTACTTAATCCCCAAAACACTCTCCCTTTTTATAAATAGTTCACTATAGCTTCATGGTCAGGATCTTTTCCTTACTTTCTACTAACTTGAGTTTTAGCTTACGTGTGCTTTGGAATGTCTTGTAGGTACCCAACCTCTTGCCCCAACACTTGAAGGAAGCTACTGCAGTGGGGATATTCTTCCCAAGGAGTTTATAACCTCCTCTTGTACCGGGAGAGAACATTGGCCCCATCTGTAGGAATACGATAAACTACTATTGCCACCTTCTCCATAGCAAACCCACATAGAAGTGCAACCACCAAACAAGAATAGTTGCGAGATGGAGCAAAAATCATCATGACAGCAAGCTAAGCTCATGATAGGCCATACTCCAACCCTCACGTGCATTTTTGGGTTGAGCGAGTGCAACCTACCATTCAATAGCTTCCACTTGTTCTGACACCAGTTCCTCCCCCTCAAGGCTTAGGAACTTCAGCACGTCCAAACCCAACCAAGGCATGAGCCTAGAATGGTAGGTTGCACTCACTTAACCCTAGAACGGTGCAAAGACAGCCCCATGTTGACAGGGAACTGCAAAGAAGGCATAAGCCTTCTGCGACTTCTGGCCCCTCATACCTAGGGGCCCATTATCAGTTCAACCATTCGATTTTCAACTTTATTATGGGACTAACGTTGCCAAAGGGATTTAAAGTTCCTGCCATCGAGGCATATGATGGAGTACGGACCCTCGCAAGCACTTGGATGTGTTCAAATCATCCATGTTACTTGTCAGGGGAACTAACCCCATAATGTGCCAAGCTTTCCCTAGCACGCTAAAGAAGTTTATGTTAAAGTGGTCCTCCTCCTTTCCTCCCAATTCCATCAATGACTTCCTCGAGCTGGCTTTGAGTTTTGACTTACTTTACTATGAGCAAAGCTCAGCCTAAGACCTTGGGGAGTCTCCTTAATTTTAGGAAGAATAAGGATGAATCACTTTATCATTATATGACTAGATTCAACAAGGAATCCATAGAGATCTAAAATCTCAACCCTGCAGTAGACATGCATGCAATTATTGGGGGAATTCATTCTGGGAAGTTCACTAAATCGCTTACAAAAAGACCCCCTGTAGACCTTGGAGGAGGTTCTGAGAGCCAAAAGTGAGCAGATCAGGAGTCAGAAGCACCTTGGAGGAAGGAAAAGGAACCAGAGGTGAAAGGCCCTAGGAATCCACTAAGGGGACCACCACATTGAAAATTTGATGACTACACTTCCTCAAGGTATCCCAAAGTAAAATCCTTAAGGCAGTGTATCATATGAATATCTATGAACTCCCAAGCCGAAGACCATGACCCTAACGCCTTAAGGACGGATTGACAGGTCCAAATACAATAATTACCATCACGCATACAGACATAGCACGGAGGAATGCCTCGATCCCCACAATGCCATTGAGACTTAATACAATGAGGTAAGTTACAAAATTATCTTCAAAGGTCCAGAGACAATAACCCCTTAAGGTATTAGAGAAGAGAGGAAAGAAAAAGAAGTTATAGCCAGCCTAGATGGACCCCATCCCTAGAGGAATGATCACCATCGTAGGAGCGTGTCTATCTTGCAAGGAAGAGTTCCCCCAATAGATAAGAGAGGCATGACAACAAGGTCACAAGGACAATCAATACCATCTCACGAGGTTTTGTTATGGTTGATAGTCAAAACCTACAAGGAAGAAACATTTGAGGGAAGTGCTCAATGTGTCTTCCCACCTTGTCTTCAAGAAGGGAAGCGGATCCCAAAGCACCCTAGTCATAAGTTTCACTGATGAAGACGCTGAGGTGATAATGCTAGGCCATAATGATCCAATGGTCACCACAAGGATAATGGAAAATGCAAGGGTCAAAGGGATCTTTGTAAACCAAGGTAACTCCCTGAACATCTTGTTCATGGACTGCTTTCGCAACCTTGGTCTCCTTTTGTCTAACTTGAAGCCCTTTGATTCTAACCTAATAGGGTTTTTAGGGAGAAAAATGCGACCTAATGGATATATTAAATTTTACCTCACTTTAGGATGGAGCTCCTCAAAAGACAACATGAGAGTCCTCGATAAAATGGTAAAGGTAAAATTCTTAGTGGTTGATTGTCTCTCTACCTATAATGTTATCTTTGGGAGACCACCCTTAAATGCCTTTGGAGTGATAGTCTTTATCCATCACCTTGCCATAAAGTTCATCTCGAATGATGGCGAGGTAATAACTATGAAAGTTGACCAGGTCGAAGCTCGAAGCTACTACAATGCCAGCTTGGAAGTTTCAAAAGTCGAATCTCATTTCGGACAATGTGAGGGAATACACCTCATGGGAAAGAATCCCAACTATGATAATGGACGAACTCGACGTCCGTAATGGGATAAGGGAGAAGAATCCACAAGTTGATGGTCAACTAATCGAAGTCCAACTCGGACCAAGCCCAAACCAAGTCACTAAGATCAGGGCGCGCCTCTCCGAGGAGGAATGGAGAAAACCAACATCCTTCCTCTAAGAGAACAAGGATATTTTCACATGGACTACAATAGACATGCCTAGCTTAGACCCTAATTTCATTTGCCATTAGTTATTGGTCTCTTCTAGAGCCAAACCTGTGTCACAAAGAAAAAAAAGAAGTGGGGCTAGAATGCCAAAAAGACTATAGGAGAGTAGGTCAAAGAACTTCTCAATGCTGGATTCATAAGGGAAGTGACCTACACCACTTGGCTCTCAAATGTGATCTTGGTTAAGAAGTTTTTAGGGGAATGAAGGATATGTGTTGATTACATGGACCTTAATAAAGCTTGCCCCAAAGACCATTATCCTTTGCCAAATATTGACAAGTTAGTAAACAACTCTTCGGGGTACGAGTTCTTATCTGTCATGGATGCATACTCGGGATACAACCAAATCCCAATGCACCCAACAGATGAGTAAAAAGCAACCTTTATCACAGAGAAGGTGAGCTACTGTTACAAGGTGAGCCCCTTTGGCTTGAAAAATATAGGAGCCACTTACTAAAGGATGATGAACAAGTTTTTTGATAAGCAAATTGGAAAGGTGATGAAAGTGTATATAGACGATATGATTATGAAGACCTCAACCATAGGTGACCATGGCATCGACCTCGCAAAAGTCTTTGTGCATCTACGAAGGCATGATATAAGGCTAAATCCATAAAAATACGCGTTTAAGGTCTAAGCTAAAAAATTCCTGGGGTGCATGTTTACTCATAAGGGAATAGGGGCTAGCCTAGATAAATGTCAAGCAATCATTGACATGCAGAGCCTCAGTATAATAAAAGAAATCCAACAACTTATAGGATGGATATCGGAGCCTGCAAGATTTGTCTCAAAGTCAGCATATAAAGCTTTACCTTTCTTAAAACTTCTAAAGAATGGAAAAGACTTCAGATAGACTTTGGAGTGCGAAGAAGCTTTCCAAAATCTGAAACTCGTATTTTCCACATCTCTCATTTTGTCTAGGTTAGATGACAGAGAAGTTCTATACCTTTATTTGTTAGTTGGGGAAGAAGTGGTTAGTTCGGTCCTTATTTAGGAAATTGAGGAAGGCTAGAAGCCCATTTATTTTGTGAGCAAAGTACTATAAGTACTTGAACTCCGCTATTAGAAAATTGAGAAGTTAGGCTTTGCTTTGTTGATATCAGCTAGGAGGTTGAGGTAGTAATTTCAATGCTATCCCATTGTGATAAGGATGGACTAGTTTATTAGATAAGTATTACATAGACCTGAGCTTGCTGGGAGAATGATAGCGTGGTTCATGGAGCTTTCTGAGTTCTAAATAGGATATGAGCCCCACCAAGTCATAAAGGCATAAGCTCTATTTGATTTCGTGGTAGAATTCACCCATTGCCTGGCCTCCAGCAAAGTAGAAGGATGGACAATCTATGTTGATGGAGCCTCAAACTTGTAAGGAAATGAAGCGGGAATCTAAAGGTGGCAATATCATAAGAAGGGAAGTTGAATCATGCTTCCAGCTTTCAATTTTTCGGCTAAGTTAGAAACTTCTCAAGTGTTTTTCACTTGGATAATGAAACGTTAGGTTAAGAATTGTTGAAGTTAAGATGTAATTGTAAGAAATAAGTTAACAAATTGATATTGTAATTTAAAAGATGTTTCATAATACTTTAACAGTTTAGATATTTGGTCAAAAAAATAATTTATGAATAGAAAATATATATCAGAAGATAAACTGAGTAAAGTTCAGAAGACAACACACAAATAATTTATACTAGTTCGGCCAAATCCAAGTGTCTACATCTAGTCCCCAATCAGCAACCAAGATTTTGTATTTTTACGAGTATTATTTCTTCAACACTAGCTTATCCAAGCAAGATTACAAGTAAACTTTCTTTAACACTAGCCTCTTCAAGATAGAATCTTTCCATGAATCACTACCAGATCAGGTTATAACAAGTTGATGAGTTTTTGGTTTCTCTTACAAAACTCAAGGAGTGGATATACTTAACTAAGTATAGAGAATGTATTTGATTAAGCTCTCTATCACTTAAAAAGTGAATTTAAGCAATTACATAATTGAGAATTTAGTTTCTCACTTAAACTATTAATTAGAAGCAATGCGCGCCACTTCTTCCTGGCTTGAGACTTCATCTATTTATATATTTCCAAGAGTTAGTCGTTGTATCTTCTAACGGTAACCTGCTGAAAGGACTTACTATTTTTTTGTCCTTTTGTGGTTAGATAACTTTATTTCAAAAGTTTTGTCATTTTCTAGTGATAGTCAGAAGCGATGCGCCTTCTGATGTATTCTATTTTTGTAACTTTTGATTGATAAATTTTCTTCTCTTTTGAGTTTTGATACTTTTGAACTTGACCTTCCTTTTGAGTTCACTTCTGATTCTAAATCTATTCATTGAGAAACTTCATGCTTCTGAGTTGCTTAACTTGAATTTGATACTTCAGTAATTTCCACAAAGATATTTCTTGGATGAACTTAGTGAGCCTTTTCACTTCTGAGTGTTAAATAAGTCTTGAACATAATTTTTAGTTGAAGGACCTTATTCAGAAATTGTGAGGATGCTATAAGTCTCATTTTCTTAAGAATATTTCTTAAATACATAGCAAATTCCAGGAGTATTCTATTCTATACTTTGGTATTCATCAAAAGAAACATTAGTAACACTTAAATCTTAGAACAAGTTTATTGATCATCAGAACTTAGAAAGTTGTAAAGAGCTTCAGCAAGTTCTTGTAACTTTTGAAGGGCATTGGAGCTTATAGAATCATTCTGGAAAACACAAATTGAATAACAGTCAAACAGTCTCTGAGGTTCGAGTTCCCTACCTCGAATAATCAAGTTGAATATGAAACAATGATAGCGGGCCTCCTCATGGTGAAAGATCTCAGAACTTTGAAAGTCAGACTTTCCAGCGATTCCCAATTGGTAACATCCCAAGCCTGACGATAATGCTAGGCTAAGGATTCGCAACTACAAAGGTACTTGACGAAGATGAAACAATTGGTGGAAGGGTCTCCGAGGTTGTGATAGACCATATTCTCTGATAGCAATCCTCTAAGGCAAGATATTCTACCGAAACTGGTAAGCACCAAAAGCCTCGGGAATAATAGGTCTGTTATCTAGGAAACCATATCCACTCCCAACATATTAGAGCTCAAGATTGTGATACTAGTGAATGAGGAAAATGGCTGGATGAGACCGATCATAAGTTATCTTCGTGATGGAATGCTCCCCCAAGATCTAAAAGAAGCCAAAAGGGTCATATAGACCTCCATGTGGCATGTCCTAGTAGACAATAGACTCTACCACCAAGGTTTTTCACTTTCTTTGCTTAAGTGCCTCACCCTAGAAGAGGCCGAGTATATCATGGCCAAAATCCTCGAGGGATATTGCGGTCAACATTTAGGGTGAAGGACCTTGGCTAGGAAAGCCCTATGTGCAGGTACTACTGGCCTACCATGACAGCAGACACAATGACCTATGTCCAAAACTATAACAAATGCCAAAGGTTCTCCAATATCCAGACTACTCCGGCTGAAGAACTCTCCACTATATCAGTTCCATGGCTTTATTGTAAATAGGGTCCAGACTTGTTAAGGCTTTTTCCCTAAGCACCTGGCCAACTGAAATACTTGAAAGTGGTTGTTAATTACTTCACAAAGTGGATCGAGGCATAACTGTTGGAAACCATTATGGCAAAAAAGGTGAAGAAGTTCTTGAAGAAGAGCATCATTTGCAAAATTAGGATTTTGGAGTCTATAGTAATGGACAACGGAACCTATTTCATGGGCAAGAAGTTCAAGGGAGCATGCTCCAACCTCCTCATCAAACAACACTTTATCTTAGTAGAGCACCCACAAGCCAAAGGGTAAGTTGTAGCAGTGAACAGAGTGATCCTCCAAGGTTTAAAGTAGTGGCTCGAGGATGCCAAAGGAGAATGGGATAAACAATTAGAGCACATGTTGTGGGCATTCCGAACCACACCTCACTTAGCCATAAGAGACTCTTTTCAAACTCATTTATGGTTATGAAGCTATGATCCCTGCAGAGATAAGGGAACCAAGTTAGAGGTGTAGACATTTCTCTGAAGACCACAATGACGGGTCTTTGTTGGAGGAGCTTGACCTCATCTAGGAGCAACACAATATTACCCATGTTAGAGAGGTTGCTTTCAAGCTCCAAATTGCCCAACGATAGAATAAGTGAGTGTTTCCATAAAATTTCAAAGTGGGAGATGTTGTCTTAAGGAAAGCAGTAATTGGAGGGGTGAGTGCAAGGGAAGGAAAGTTGGCACCTAATTGGGAAGAACCATACTAGATCACGAAAGTGTTGGAGAAGAAAGCCTATAAAATTGTTGATCGCTCATGCAAAGGGCTACCTAGATCCTGACATACTTCTAACTTGAAGAGATATTATAGCTAAATGTAAAAGGTGTCCCTATCCTTGTAAACAAAGAAAATATAATTACAATCAATGAAATTATGGAGGAATTTTTAGTACAACTGCCTCTTTAAGCCCTTTTTCTTCACAAGTTAAATACCTACAATGTTGCCAAAGGGACATTGGATCCCTAAAGCACATTGGAATGCCAAGTATGGGACCATTAATCCTAACTTAAGCAAAATGATAAAGGGACATTAGATCCCTAAAGCATAAGATAGCTAAGTATGGGATCACGGATCCTAACTCAAGCAGCATACTAAAGGGGCTTTGGATCCTTAAAAGTATTATAGCTAATTATGGGATCACAGATCCCAATTCAGGAAACATGCTAAAGGGACATTGGATCCCTAAAGCATATTGGATAACTAAGTATGGGACCACGGATCCCAATTTGGAAAAATGTTAAAGGGACTTTTGGTCCTTAAAGCATAAGATAGCCAAGTATAGGACCACAGATCCTAACTTAGGCAGTAGCTAAAGGGATGTTAGATCTCTAAAGCATATTGGATAGCCAAGCATAGGACCATGGATCCCAACTTAAGTAGCATGCTAAAGAGACATTAGATCCTTAAAGCATAACATGACTAAGTATGGGACTGCAGATCCTAACTTAGGTAAAATAATAAAGGAACTTTAGATCCCTAAAGCATAAGATGGCCAAGTATGGGACCACAGATACCAACTTTGGCAGCATGCTAAAGGGATTTTGGATCTCTAAAACATAAAGATAGCCAACATGAGACCTCAGGTCCTAACTTAGGCATTGTGGTAGATGGAGGCCAAATTCCTAAAGTTTAAAAAAGGGTCAAGTATGGGATCTCGAACCCAAACTTAGGCCAATGATCGAAATGAATAAAAAATAGGGCAAGGCCACAATGAGGCATTGGATCCCCTCGGACACAGTATTAAAATGAATCCATAAAAACATCATAGGTAGACAAGGCAGAAGTAAATACAAGAAATATTGTATATCAACAAAGGCCCCAATAATGGGGAACAAATTGTTCTTACAAAATTTTAAAGGACCCTTAATGGGCAGCTAAAAAATAAAAGAGAAGTTCGTGCTTTGGAGGCATTAGTTGCGTCGTTCTCCAGCTCAGTATTAGCATTAGCATTCCTAGCCTCGTGGTCCTCAGCGGTTGGGATATCAACAATGTGCCCGTTCATAACCTCATTGAGGTAATTAGCACCTTTGAAATCGGTGATCCCAGGGTAGAGAACGAAGACCTAAGTCATAACATTATGGAAGGATTCCCTAGTGGAATTCTCCTAATCTTTCACAAGCTCCCTCTTCTTGGCTTCCTAGACTAACCGCGACCTCAAGATTCGTGGCTTTTTTTTTGGGCAGGCATTGCCTTTGCCTTCCAATCATCTATCTCTTTGGCCTTGGCTTTAAACCTCTTTGCTAATGTCTTGAAACTTTTAGCCTCGGCCTTCCATCCCTCTGCCTTTGTCCCTTCATCCAGGAGCTTTTGATCTACCAGTTTCAGCTTGTTGCAAGTCGTGGTGAGGTCCTTATGCAACCCTTCTTTCTTTTTCTCTAACCTCGAGACCATATCCTTAGAGGTTCGGATGTCAAACTCTAAAATAATAATCTTTTGTGTATCTAAAGCGGAGGTCTCCAAATATCAGATGATGCTAACTAATTGCATATTCGCTTTCTCTACCTTTAAGAAAAGCTCTGAGGGTGAGTATTGTATGAGGGCTACAATGTCCTTTGGTGTCTTGAAAAAGGTGTCTACACGACCATGAATATTGAATGAGCTCCCTCGATTTATGGATTGAAGAGTCTTCACCCTCGTGGTTAGGTTGAGGACATGGGTCTCCTAGGCAAAGGTCTCCACCATGGTTTCTGTGACATTAGTTGTCATGGTATTCTTCTGATGACTCTCGCCCGCTTGTTCAGATGCCTTGCATTTGTGAACGAGAGGTTATGGGGGAGATCTAATAGGCCCAGTATTGGCCTTCAGAGTCCTTTGTTGGCTTTTAGTAGAATCAAGGACATCAGATTTCGTGCAGGTGGCCTCAGAATCTGTGGAGGCTATGACGTTCTCCTTTAGTAGTTTTCTCAGCCTAGACAAGCCGGTGGGCAGAGCCATGCTATATGCACACAAAAAGACATAAGAGTTTAACAAACAATTAAATGACAAACAAGTACAGTGTACAAGGTATGCAAAACACGTGCAAAATATAAGTTACTCAACTACACCATCATGAATCTCACCTAGGATCCCCCTAACTTTATCCATGTCACTACCAAGCAACTAGAAGCATTTAAGGTTATCCAATTTATTCAACTCGATAAGAAAGTAGCAAGTCTACTGCTCGATCTCTAACAAGCGTGCCTATTTCATACAAACCCGTTTGCCATTTTTAAAATCCTTGTTCCAATATAAGTGGAACTTGGGTTGCAGTTTGGTGTTCAGAAAGAAAGGCCAATACCCACAAGCATGGTCCACCTTGAAGTAGGTTTCTTTGAAGTCCTTATAAGACTCGTCGAAGAGCTCAAAACACTTCCGTCCTTGGTGGTTCTTGATGGTGATCCACCTAGGATTGCTCTGCTTGCCCGTGGAGCTTAACACGTCAAACATAAACAAGAATGTGTCCATGGCAAGTGGGATACTGAAGTGTTGGTAAACAATCTTAAAGGACCGGACAAAGGCCCAGCTTTTGGGATGGAGTTGAGAGGGAGCAACTTATAACTAGTCCAACATACCTGTCTAGAATTTGGAGAATAGATTGCAGATTCCTAACCTCATAAAGAAGGTGTTATACATATACATAAAGTGGTTGCCTAACATCCGTTGGCTGTAGATACGTTGATCCTCACCAAAGGGTTTGCAGATATAGAGATCCTCTTGCCTTCCGTCCTCTGTAAGCTATATATACTTGCAGAGTTTAAGGCAGTGCTCCTTAGTTTGGACAACGGACTATATCTCGAATGGCTTATAGTCCACCTACGAGTAAAGAGACATGTCTGAAGGAGGAGGATACTTTTCCAATGGCTCTTGAGCTCCAACCTTCTTTTACCCATGATTGTGGATAACCAACCTTGGATAGAACGTACAGAGGCGGAATACTCATCAGAATCGCTACTAATAGGCCTAAGATACCCTTCCACCTCTTTCCTAATCTCGGAGAATGGGTGATATCGAGGAAGGATATCTTCGAGCCAGTTAGTGTCAAATCATATGCAACATTGAGTATGAAACTTGGTAGTCTTAAGCTGACTCTGCACCTCTAGGCTCTCCTTCGGCACACACGACGTAACAGTGGGGTTATTCTAAGATTTCCAAACAAGACCCCTCTTCTCCATTACTTCCCACTTCCTTTAATTTAACTATAATGTAACAGAATAGAAAAAAAAGGGAAAAAAGAGAGATACCTTTGAGAGGAGTAGGAGTAGTTGATGGAGAAGTCCATTGAAAACAACAACGAAATGCCATATAAGGTGGCCTGAGTCCACAGGGAATCACCAGAAAGAAGAGAAAATGAGAAGTATAAAAAAGAGTCTAGAGAGTAAGAAGAGTAGAAAGTGAAAATCTGCTCCCTTTGCTCCCTATTTATAGGGAAGATTCAACACCAATTGCCACACACACTTGTGGGAAATTTGGGACCATTTTTAAATTTAAAATAATTACCAAGCACGAGAACCAAGCAACAGCTGCCTGCAAGTGAACCCCCTTGCGCCACATGGCAAAAAGTCATGGTTACACAGGTGAAGAGGCATCAATGCATTGGGGGAAATGACACGAACATTGTAACATCCTCCCTAACCTATTAGCCTTAGTGATTGTTATAGAAACTCATTAACACTTGTGTGAATTACCTACTAATTCTGATGATTTTTTGAGTTAGTTTGGGTATAATGCTATAACAATGGACATGGAAAATAGTTTATATTAGCCCAGAATTTAGCATAAATTACTTAGATGATGAAAATAAATATGAAAAATTTATTTCTAGGTTACAAACAATTAGAATGAGTTGTGGTGATTTTTGGAGAATTGAAGGAATTAGTTTGGTATTTTTAATAAAATGGAATAAGTGTTTAAAGGTCAAATTAAATAGGAAAGTAGCTTGGAAAATTACTAGATTTTGTAGAAATGTCAAACAAAGGTTGGAGATTATTTTGGGAATAGTTACAAGTTAGGGCAGATACTTTTAAGTCTATTAGTTTATCTCCTTAGGTGTATTTTTAACTTAAGGAAGAGTGATAGAGCTTAGCGACTGTCAATAGTGCATATAGTTAAATGATAAGTATAGGAATTGAATGAAGTCCTAGAATTTCCTATGACACGTAAGGAAGTTAGAACACTTACCAACAGAACATCAAAGTATCCCTAAGAGGCAAAACTCTTACACTCAATAGTGACCACACCCCTTGGTCTTATCATATTCTCTCCACCGTCTCACTTATTCTCTTTTCTTTCTTTTCTCTTCACTCACAATGGTCAGCAATAGAAAAGAGAAAGAAGAAAAAAAGAGAGAATGGAAAGAAAAGAAATAAAACTCCATAGTCATATACTTCCAAACCTTACTAGGGAGCCTTTGAACACTAATCTTTCATGGTTCTCATCAAGCATAACTCAAGTTTCATCTTCCAACTTTCACAGATTCAAAGGAGTCAAGGTAGGAGTTTTTGTGCAACTCTACCACACTCATATCCCTTTTTGTTTCCTCAAATCTTACATGAATGGATTGATTAAGAATTTCTTATGAATTCTATGATGTATTGGTCGTGTGTATATATATATATATATATATATATATATATATATATATATATATATATATATATATATATATATATATATATGATTGATGAGTGTGTGTTTATATACATATCCCTATAGATTTGAGATTAAGGATATAAGAAAACTATGGATTGATCCTTATAGTTAAACCAAGTGAGTTTTGGATTGAGAAAATATATTTAGACATGATGATAACTTGATTGTATATTAAAAGGGAAGTATACTTGTGGATTGCCATATTTTAGAGCTGATTTTGGTATGAAAATGCACATGATAATCGATTATTAGCATGTGATAATTGATTATCAATTTTCATAAAGTTATGTTCGTGAGTAATAATCGATTAGACAAAGGTGCTAATCGATTATCAACTTCCAGAATGTTATGTTTTGGAGTGATAATCGATTAGACAAAGGTCCTAATCGATTATCAAATTCCAGAATGCTATGTTTGTGGGTGATAATCGATTATCCAAAGGTGCTAATTGATTACCAACTTACAAAATGTTATTCTGCAAGTAATAATCAATTATCAGAATATGATAATCGGTTATCAATCCCCTATTTTGAGCAAATAGAGCTCTCTACTACATGAAAACTCAAAGGAATACCTTATATTTTGAGTTGTGAAGAGATTTGATTATGATCACTAGATAAGGTGACTTATATTTATGTATGCATACTTGATGTACTTCAGAATGCTGATATTGTGCACTTAGTAAATTTGTGAAATGATGAGTTTGTGCACTAGATATATATATATATATATGTGTGTGTGTGTGTGTGTGTGTGTGTGTGTGTGTGTGTGTGTGTGTGTGTGTGTGTGTGTGTGTGTGTGTGTGTGATGAGATAAATTGAGACGTACACTTGTCATGTATATGAGGTGTACTAGAAATTGATTTGCTCCTTTAGAATATTAAAGTTAAGCTAATATTGAATTAACATGTACAGTGCTAAAAATTAAAAGACATTGGACATGATCCTCAAATAAGGGTGATCCTTAGTTGTTATTCTCTTAATATTGATAACCCATAGATTCATTTAGCCAATATTGGATTTTGGAAATGATCCTCGTAAAAGGGGTTGATTTGAAATTCTTAGATATGAATTCTAGAAATGATCCTCGATGGGGAAGGTGATCCTAAATTCTTAGATGTAATTCCTCATTAGTTATAGCTAGGGTTACCAGTAGTGTGAGGATGTGACATTCCCTCCCAACCTAGTGATATAAAAGAACCATTCCATTTAGGATACTATCATGACCGGGATCGCAACAAGAGTGGCAAAAAAAAATAATTATTAATAAATAAAATAGACTCGCCATCAATTTTATTTAAGTCAAGGGAAAAAATTGGAAAACCTTTTAATTTTAGGGAAAATTGGTTTTTTAAAATAGATTGGATTCAGGAGTCGATTATGCATAGAGAAGGGTGGAACTTAATCCTACAGCACCCCTAATACATCCATGTTAAAACTGTTACCTTAGTTAATTGTGCAAAAAATTAGATAACCTTTAGAAATATTTATTTTATCCATTGTTTAAAAGATAAAAAAATTAATAAATAAATTATAAAAATTTAATTTTAGCTTGGCAAAATAGAGATTCTGCTCCTACGTATGTCCAGGTGCAATGAAGAATTCAAAATCACGTCGTTCTTTATAAAAACGATTGTTGGTTGGTTGTTTTTAATTTTGAAAATATTTTTGTTTTGAAAATTCATTTGATTTTTTTATTATTGTCTTTTATGTTTTAAAAAAATGATTTCTCAAGTTGTCACAACTTAGATGATTCTGAAAGTTATAGGATTAACAAGCAATTGCAGCTCAACTAATCCCGTTTTATTCTTCTTAACAAGGTTCAATTATTTTATTTTTTCTTATAAAGATTTCAAAATCAACAACTAAGAAAAGACAGTGTTAGCAACGTGATTAAAAGAAATATACTGACAAGTAAGATAAGCATAAACACACAAAAGAGTAAATAAAATCTTAAAATAGCCAACAAGGGGAACCTAAATCTAAAGGAACTCAAAATATTTTCCTTCATTTTTTTAAATTAATTTTTTAATTTTTTTTATTTTTTAAAAAAAAGAAAGCTTCATTTTTTTGTTCTAATTTTTTTTTTAAGGAAAACTAATCTACCTTGAAAACCAATCTAAACTACATATGATTAGAGACAATCTTGGTCCATTTCACTAATTTGAACAAAGTTTTTAACCGAAGCCCTTCTAATAATTTTTTCTCTTTTTCCTTTTTTAGTATTTTTATTATCACCAGAAATAAAAAAAGCTTTACCAAAAAAAGAAGAAAAAAAATTAAAAAGAAAAGGAAACAAAAGAGACTTCTGGTTACTGGAAGAATGAAACGAAAACCAACAACGGGAGAGGCTCGCGATGGAGCTTAGAATGACGGAGATCCGGGCAGTGGGCCACGGGTTTTGGGTCACACACAGTGGTGGATTTGGAAAATGGGTGGCTCTGTGTTGGTGGTACGCGAAAGATGACACAACGACGGAGAATGGTGGCTGGAAGGTGGTGTAAGGCGCGACTGACGTTGGTTGAGGCATCACTGGGGTGGTGATTTTGGGTTTGCATGGGTTTGGTGGTCGTAGGGTAGTATGGGTTATGGGTCTGGAATAGAGGCTGGTGGTTCAAGTTTTAGTCTCGATGGGTGTGCAACGACGCGATGGCGTAACTTTCTAGAGGTGTGGCCGTATAGTGCCACAACGCAGTGGCTGTGCAAGGGAGGCTTGGGTGAAATAGGGTAGTTTGACTATGGAGGTTTGGGCTTTGGTATTTGCTAGTTTATGTTGTAAGGATATGGGTGGTTGCTAAGTTTTTGAGCTTGTGATGGTGGTTTGGTTTCATAGTGCTTCTTTATTGGTGTGATTTTTGTATAAGCTAGTGTTTGGTGCATTGGCTAAAAGAAATTGTTTAGTTGTGGTGATTGGATCTTGGAGTTGATAAATGGGTAGGTTCATGGAGGTGTATGGATGCTCATCGCTCTGAGGTCATTTTGAGATTTTGGTGATAATTGTGAAGGGGTTCTAATGGTGGTTGCGGGAGGTTTATGAACTGTTGAGTGAAAAAGAGAGAATCTCCTCTGTAAAATGATTAGTGGGGTTAAAATTTGGTGTTGGTTTTGGGTTGTAGTTCACTCAATGGAAGGTTCCTTTAAGCACTAGAGAAATCAAGATCAAGACCATAACAAAACCAATCTTCCTCACAGTGCCCCCTTTTTTGTGTATTTTCCCATCACTCAATATTTCACTGTATCTATGGTTCCTTCCCCCATTACTTTGCTGCCTATTCCATATTTTATAAGCAAGAAATCAATTTTTTTTGGATGTGGTCAACTTAGGTAGCAACGTACAGTAGAGCATTGGAATTTTTTTTAATTTCTTCTTTGATGAATTTTTCTTGCTTTTTGACCCTGCACTCCATCGAGTTTCCTCCCTCTCACTCTTTTCAAAATTGCTTTAAGCCTTGGGTTGTGTGAGATCAGAATGTGTGATCTTTTTTCCACTCAATTTTTGACTTTCAAGTTTGCTTCCTTTTTTTCTTTGCTACTGTTATCTTCATTTTTGGGTGTTTTATCTTCAACCTTTTCTTTTTTACAATTTTTTTATTAAGGTTTTCTTTTGTTTTTATCAGTCAATTGCATTAAAAACTTTGGCTTATATGCTTGGTAACTTGCTGCTCTTCTTGCAATGGTCCTTTTTTTTTTAATCTGCTTGCCTTTTTATGTTAAAAAAATATTTGTTTGGATTTTTTTTGTTTTATTTATTTTATTCTGAATTAAAAGGTTTTAATGACTCAAACAAAATTAGGTGTTCATAATTGCCCCTCTTGGTTGTTTCTTCCTAGAGACTAGGAATAACTGTAGTTTTTCATATTATTGTCGTAAGAAATGAGTAAAGACATGAACTTAAATTTAGTCTAGCAATGCATGAGATAATATGAATAGACAAGGCAAAGATGCTAATTAAAAATCAACAGGTTGATTACAGATTTACAAACTATTGCAGCATCGTTAATCCTACTAGGATGAAGCTCAGCGTAAGGCCAGAGACGTCACCGCCTTGTCCACAAGTTGTCGCAGCTCAATTGACGTTTTTTGATTAAAACAAGTTTATTTAAAAATGGGAACTTAAATGACGTTGGGTGACCTTGTGACCCAAAATGTAAAGATAATGAGCTTGGCCCAGAATTTAAAAGGCAGTAGGCTTGACCCAAAATTTAAAAGACAGTGGGCTTTGCTCGAAATTTAAATGACATTGGATTTGACCTGAAATTTAAAGACAGTGGGCTTGGCCTGAAATTTAATGATAGTGGGCTTGGCCCGAAATTTAAAAAATAGTGGACTTGGCTAGAGATTTAAGAGATAGTGGGCTTGACCCAAAATTTAAAAGACAATGATCTTGGTCAGGAATTTAAAAGACAGCGGGCTTAGTCCAAAATTTAAAAGACAGTGAGTTTGGCCCAGAAATTAAAATGATAGTGGGCTTGGTTTGGAATTTAAATGACAGTGGGCTTGACCCAAAATTTAAAAGACAGTGGGTTTGGTCTAAAACTTAAATAACAGTGGGCTTGACTCAAAATTTAAAAGACAGTGGACTTGACCCGAAACTTAAATGACAGTAGACTTAGCCCAAAATTTAAAAGACAGTGGGTTTGGCCTAGAATTTAAAAGATAGTGGGCTTGACCTGGAATTTAAAAGACAGTGGGCTTGACCTACAATTTAGAAGACAATGAGCTTGACTCAGAATTTAAAAAGTAGTAGGCTTGGCTCAGAATTTAAATGACAGTGGGCTTGATCCAAAATTTAAAAGAATTTTAAAAGACATGAATTTTAAAAGGCAATAGGTGCCTTGGCCCAAAAAGATTTTTTTCCATACTTTTGTTGTTCTTTTATAGTGAAGCTTGGCGTAAAAGCTAGAGACGTCACTTTCACAAGCTGTTGCAGCTCATTGACTTTTGATCACAAAAAAATATTGAGATGTTCATTCCTGTAACTCATAATCTAAAGATCATGATAATAGATTGAAAACATCATATCAATATCTTATTTGCGTACTCGATGCTAATTGCTTCCTCAAAAAATTTTAATCCATCAAACTCGGGCGCAGACTCTCACAAACTAGGGCTTATCAACTTGTTTCAAATTCCTTGAGATATTATTTCCCCCCTTCAATTGGAACTTCTAAGTTCTTTTTGGTTTGAATTGTTCATCAATGGATTACTATTAGATGGTCAAATCATAGTATTGTACTCATATCCACCTTACCTAAAGCATTACGTAACAGACACATATGGATTCAAAAATACAATAGAAAAAAAGTTTACTAAGTGAACAACTTCCATATTGGTCTTGGAAGTTTGACTACACAAGGTTATTTATAAAGGATGAATATATGAAAAAGATACAAACGGTGGTATGGGATCCACAGAGGTGTTGCCCCAATATGGATTTGTTTGATCTTCGCGAAATCAATCTTTATTTGCCTACTAGACATTATGGCCAATGATTTCTTTCTACTAAGCATCTACAAAAATTTGCCCCGATATAAGGCAACATCAAGCCAAATTGAACTAGAGAAATTTGCCTCAGTCTAGGATTGAATTGAATAAGGTTGAAACTCGCCCTAGTGTAAGTCAGATCGAACAAGGGAAAATAAAAAATTACCCCTGTTTAGGGTTGAATCGAACAAGGTAGAAACTTGTCTTAGTGGAAGGCCAAATTGAACTAAAAGATTTTTCTCAATGTAGGTCAAATTGAACTAGGGAAAAGAAAAATTGTCCTAGTTTAGAGTCAAATCAAACAAGGTAGAAACTTATCCCAGTGTAAGGACAAATTGTACTAAAAGATTTGCCCCACTATAGGACTAGAAAGTACCTCCTCCTCCTCCTCTTTTTCTTCTTTTTCTTCTTTTTCTTCTTCTTCTTCTTCTTCTTCTTCTTCTTCTTCTTCTTCTTCTTCTTCTTTTCTTCTTTTCTCATTTTTTTTAATATTTTAAAAGCAAGAAATTAAAAACTTGGAAGAGCATGAACCTTTTGTCTCAAAATTAAGGTTAACGAAAATGACAACAGTCCTTCATTGATCATATTGAACTTTTTGAGGCTTGTAACGTGGCTAAGGTTAAGAGTTATGAAAGGAAAGATATAAGGTTTAAACAAGTGTTTAATGGTTGAATAAGACCAAGGATCCTTAGTAAGCTTTGTTAATTGCCTTTGGCATTATCAAGAGCACTAACACTTTTTGCTTACTTTTGTATTCTTTTCCTTTTTCACTTCATTATTTGCCTTTGCTATGAGCCATTTTATTTTTCATCATCATCATCTTCTTTTCCTTTTCTTTTCTTTTTTCTTCCCTTTTCTTTCACAGAAATCACCTTTTTTACTTTTTGCTAACCCCTAGTGTAGGGGTGATCCTTGTCCAAGGTTCTTTAAAGAAATTTTTCAAGCTTAAAATGGGTAACAAGGGATAATAAAGATGATGGGATTTTGTAAAGGATAGAGAAAGATGACCAATCTTCATTTTCAAATCATGACATGATTGCTTATTTTCAAAACTTTAATTTTGAGACAAAAAGATAGTGCATACCAAGTGATTACTTCTTTACTCCCTTTTATTTTTCTTTTCGATTCATTCTTTTTATTTTCTTCTTTTTTTTGCATTTTTTCCTTTTTTTGTTTTTTTTTTTGGTTTTTTTTTTTTGCAAAAGGCAACTGCACACATGGACTTTATGACTATTGACATCTATCAAAGCAAGAATTATCAAGAATTGGAGTCCAATGGGGTCCAAATACAAGGAAGGTACTTTGAATAAACGAAAGAAGATAAATGACAAGAAAGACAATATGATGAAAATGAAAAGAAATAAGATACGTTAAAATTCTTGCAAATTCATTACATTAATGCTGCAAGAAAGTTAACATGAGTTCAAAAACCCCAAATGGTTTTAATGATTGAACAAATCAGGAGTCAATACAATTAAACCATTATTTCATGATAATCACTTAACAAACAAATTAGAGAACCAGGTGCTCAAAAGTTTCCCAGTGTTGGAGGATTGCAAAGTATTATTCATTCTTAACAGCTGAAAAATAAATCATCATTCAGTTGAGCTTTCAGAAGTTTCCCTTGTAAGCATTTGCTCCCATTCCATGATTTGGAATTGGGTTGCTAGTAATGCTAGGCCCTTCCTCCTCTTCAAAGTCTAGCTTTCCACAGGTATTCAATCTCCTCACTGTTGTTTTAAATACCTCACAATCTTCGATTGAGTGTCATGAGTTGTCCATATGGAACTTACAAGTTACATTGGGATTGTACTAGGCTGAGAATGGGGGTACCATGGGGCGAGAAGGAACACATATGACTAAGTGCACATCGAATAACTATTGAAATAAATCAGTATTAGAGATTGGCAATTTTGGAAAAATGGGGTAGATTTGATGGGGGGTTGAGCATACCTTTAGTTTCTTGGATTTTGAGGTACGGGAGGATGATGGGTATAGACAGGACGGGTTAGGATATATGGATGCAACGAGGGAACATTATTGACTTGGTATGAGGTTTGGTAAGCATTGACTTCTAGTTCTTTCTCCTTTGTTGGTGCCACCATCTTAGGAAAACTACTTTCTGTATTTCCAATAGGTAACTTACTTGATCTTGTAAGATTCTCAATCCTTTCTCCAGCTGAAATTAGGTCAAAAAAATCCCTGTAGGTAGCCCCTATCATCAGCCCAATAAAAGATGCTCCTAAGGTCCCCATAAAGTACGATCTCATTTCTGACGAAGTCAATGGTGGTTGAACCTGAGCTACCAATATTCTCCATCTTTGAGTGTATTGCTTGAAAGTCTCATCATTCTTCTTTTGCATTGCCCCTAACTGTTCTTGGGTAGGTGAAATATCTATGTTGAATCGATATTGCCCCAAGAATAGATTTGTCAAATCATCCCAATAAGAAACCTTTGAATGGTCAAATTGCATGTACCATTCCAAAGCCGACCCGGTTAAGCTTTCATTAAAGAAATTGATTAGGAAAATTTGATCCCTTGATCAAATGGTCATTTTAGAGATGTAAGTCTTCAGATGAAACTTTGGATTAGTGCTTTTGTCATACTTTGAGAAATTTGAAATTTTGAAGTCCTTAGTGATATTAACTTCAGCCTCCAAGCATAGTTCATCGATTCCCACCGAGTCATACAGGTTAGGGCCTTGAATGGCTTTAATTTGCTATTATATCTTTTCGATCAATCCATCTCTTAATTTTTCTTTTTCTGAGTTGTTGTTCAGGAATATTTTCACTGGTTGCTCATGAGCGGCTTCTGCATTGTTATTTTCCCTTTTAGGATTTATGTTCATAGAATCATCCTCTTCATTTGCAAATACTCCAGTGCTAGCAGGGGTTCCATTTGTTATTCTAAGGGTCTCAGTTAACAATCTCAATAAATTCTCGACCCTTGATTGTCCTTCTACCACTGCGTCGATTCTTCCCCTCATTTAATCCATCTCTTGACCTAAATTTCTTTTCGAGTTTAACATCTCTTGCAGCCTAGTTTGCGACCTAGTCTCGTAGGTCTGAGTTTAGGCTATTTACGTTTTCCGAGGATGAGCAATGGTTCAAAACTTTTACCTTCAAATTATTATTTTATCAAAAGATCAGTAATTGTACTCATTATTTGTTAGAGGACCATTAGCGATTTTAAGTCAAGTAGATTTGAAGTGAGTTTTAATAGTTCTCTAACAAATCTTCTTGAGGAATGATAAAGAGATTAGTGTATAGCAAAGAAACATATTGCAAGGATGCAAAGTAAGCTTATTTGTTTTCTTTTTGTTAATTTTATTTTAATATATAAGATGAATGCAATGATGAATAAATAGTTGGTCCTTTAATAGTGACTTGCCCCCCCTTTTTTTGTAAATTTTTTTTTATCTAAACAAAAAACTTTTCTTTAAGAGGAGTATGATTATGGCTTATCACATTAATGGACCACACTACTTATTATGTATATGTATAACATGGATAAATCTAAAGATAACGAAAAGGTACACTCATTCTGTGCCCTAAGGGATTGCCTTAATTTTGAGGAGTTTTATCCTAAGGATCTACGGGTCTTTCTGATTCGTGACAACTTTCATTTGGTGACTCTACTATTCTAAAGGCCTCTAGAGCTAAGTCTCATTTCAAAATATTGACCATAAACAGTGAGTAAACCACTAAGTGTGGGACATTCGTGAAAAAGACACACTTTAGATAAGGCTTTCGTGATAACCAAACAAGATTTACATCTAAAATGGTTACCACTACGTAATCTCTACCTAACTTAGGCTTCACTCAGACCTGGGTATAAGGCCCCACTTGAATGTATGTGATAAACATGTAGGTGCAATGGGTGTAAGGAGCATATAAACCTTCATAATCCTAAGGACTACCTAAATCTTGCAAAACAAAACAAACGTAAAACAAATTCTAAAAATATTCTCTATCCTTGGGTTTGTATAGCAAATAAAAATTATATTTATAATAATCAATAAACAAATTAAACAAAAAAAATAAAAATAAAAAAAAGGTAAAACAAACATATAAGTGTCACAAAATTTGCATAACCAACTTACAAAGGCTTGACTTTCCAGTATCCCCAGTTGAGTTACCATCTGTTGCAATCGAGATTGCGATAGGAGCGACGAAAAATAAATAATTATTAAGAAATGAAATGGAGTTGCCACCAATTTTATTTAAGTCAAGGAAAAATGGAAAACCTTTTTATTTTAGAAAAAATTGGTCTTTTAAAATAATTTGGATTCGGGAGTTGATTATGCGTAGAAAAGGGTAGAAACTTAATCTCACAGCACCCCTAATACATCCGTGTTAAAATGGTTACCTTAGTTAATCGTGCAAAAAACTTTGATAACATTTAGAAATATTTATTTTACCCCATTTTTAAAAGATAAAAAAGAAATTAATAGATAAATTGCTTAACAAAGTAGAGATTCCACTCCTACGTATCCCCAGGTATAATGAGGAAATCAAAGTCACGTCGTTCTTTAGAAAAAGGATTATGGGTTAGTTGTTTTTAATTTTGAAAAGATTTTTGTTTTGAAAATTCATTTGGTTTTCTTAAGTATTTTTTGTGTTTTCAAAAAATGAATCCTCAAGTTATCACAACTTAGATGATTCTAAAAGTTACAAGATTAACAAGTTGTCACAACTCAGCTAATCCCATTTTATTATTCTCAACAAGGTTCAATTATTTTATTTCTCCTTAAAAAGATTGTAAAATCAACAACTAAAAAAAGACAATGTTAGCAGCGTGATTAAAAGAAATAGGTTGACAAGTAAGATAAGCATAAACACACAAAAGGGTAAACAAAATCTCAAAAAAACCAACAAGGGGAACCTAAATGTAAAGGGACTCAAAATATTTTCCTTCATTTTATTTTTTTTTAATATTTTTTTAAGAGAGCAAGCTTCATTTTTTTTTGTTCTATTTTCTTTTAAGGAAAACTAATCTATCTTAAAAGCCAATCTAAACTACATGTGGCTAGAGACAACCTTAGGCCATTTCACTAATTTGAACAAAGTTTTTAACCCAAGCCCATCTAATATTTTTTTCTCTCTTTCCTTTTTTGTATTTTTATTATCATCATAAATAAAAAAAGCTTTACTAAAAAAAGAAGAAAAAAATAAAAAAGAAAAGGAAACGAAAGAGACATCTAGTTACTGGAAGAATGAAACGAAAACCAGCAATGGGAGAGGCTTGCGATGGAGCTTGGAACGACAGAGATCCGGGCGGCGGTAGTCTGGTGATGAATCATGGTGGCCGACGACTTGTGCGTGGATGAGTCGGGGTTCTAGGTCCCGCGCAGTGGTGGATCTGGACAGCGGGTGGCTCTGTATTGGTGGTACGTGGAAGATGGCACATCGACGGAGGATGGCGGCTGGGAGGTGGTATGAGACGCGGCTGGCATTGGTTGAGGAGTCGCCGGGGTGGAGATTTTGGGTTTGTAGGGGTTTGGTGGTTGCAGGGGAGTATGGGTTGTGGGTCTGGAATAGAGGTTGGTGGTTTGGGATTTAGTTCTCGACAAGTGTGTGGCGACGTGGTGGCAACCTGACGGCAAACGGTGGTGCAACTTATTGGAGGTGTGGCCATACAATGCGACGATGCGGTGGCTGTGCATGGGAGGCTTGGGTGGAACAGGGTAGTTTGACTATGGAGGTTTGGGTTTTGGTATTTGCTAGTTTATGTTGGAAGGGTGTGGGTGGTGGCCGAGTTTTTGAGGTTGTGATGGTGGTTTGGTTTCACGGTGGTTCTTTGTTGGTGTGATTTTAGTATAAGCTAACATTGTTTGGTGCATTGGCTAAAAGGAATTAGTTAGTTGTGGTGATTGGATTTTGGAGTTCATAGATGGGGAGGTTCATGGAGGTGTGTGGATGTTCATGGATATGAGGTGGTTTTGAAATTTTGGTGATGATTGTGAAAGGGTTCTAATGGTTGTTGCTAGAGGTTTATGAACTATTGAGTGAAAAAGAGAGAAATCTCCTCTATAAAATGATTAGTGGGGTTGAAATTTGGTGTTGGTTTTGGGTTGTAGTTCACTCAATGGAAGGTTCCTTTAAGCACTAGAGAAATCAAGATCAAGGCTATAACAAAACCAATCTTCCTCATAATGCTCCTTTTTTTTGTGTATTTTCCCATCACTCAATATTTCACCATATCTATGGTTCCTCCCCCCATTGCTTTGCTACATGTTCCATATTTTATAAGCAAAAAAATCAATTTTTTTTGGATGTGGTCAACTTAGGTAGCAACATATAGCAGAGCATTGGTCTTTTTTCAATTTATTCTTTGATGAATTTTTCTTTCTTTTTGACTTTTTACTCCATCGAGTTTCCTCCCTCTTACTCTATTCAAAATTTCTTTAAGCCTTAGGTTGTGTGAGATCAGAATGTGTGATCTTTTTTCCACTCCATTTTTGACTTTCAAGTTTGCTTCCTTTTTTTCTTTGCTACTGTTATCTTCATTTTTGGGTGCTTTATCTTCAACTTTTTCTTTTTCGCAATTTTTCTATCAAGGTTTATTTTTGCTTTTATTAGTCAATTACATTAAAAACTTTTGGCTTATATGCTTGGTAATTTGCTGCTCTTCTTGCAACGTTCCTCTTTTTTAAAAATCTAATTACCCCTTTTGTTAAAAAAATATGTTTGGATTTTTTTTGGTTATTTTTTTATTTTATTCTGAATTAAAAGGTTTTAATGACTCAGACAAAATTGGGTGTTCACAGGTAGTATGAGGAAGCTCTACCTAATTAAGGTATAAGGATATAGGTTCTAGGAATATGCTTAGAAAGATGATAATTAAATGAGCACTATAGAACGATATATACATGTTTGAGCATTTCCACATCATCGCGAAGATGTTATTTACATAGATCATAGATTTGATAATGAATGTTTACATTATGAGGGAATGTAAATATTCTAGTGATAGAGACTGATAGTTGATATATTCTTGATGAAATCTATAATTTATTGATGATGTATTGAAACAAACTATATTAGTTGAATAGGTGATATTGATGAACAATTAAAATTGAATTTCTATCTTGGGAAGAGAAAGGAACTATTTTTGGCTTTAGCCACCTTTCTACATGATATTTATAGCATTGATTTGATTTCCCAAAGCAACTGGAGTTATTATGATGACATTTTATATGTTAGTTCTACATAAAATTTCTAGAATTCTCACCCCTTGTATTTTTTCTTTCCATGATAATTCCAGCACGAGATCCACCTATCACCACTAAAAATTTCTTAAATAGTAACAGAAAAATTTCGTTGCCGATCTAGTAAATTCCGTCACTATAATGATTAGTAACGGAATCTGTCACGGAAAAATTTTTGTCGCGTAATCCTTGGTGGCTAATATCTTAGCGATGGAAATAGAGTTCCATCGCTAAATAGCGATGAATTTTTCCGTTGCTAGTTAATAAAATTTCATCGCTAACATCTGTAACCAAAGTTTCTTAATTATTAAAATATTATTATTTAGAAACTATTTTAGTGATGGAAATAAAAATATTAAATTATCTTTTAAAATTTTTTAAACAGTCCAATTATACAATTTAAACATGTATGCAACACAACAGTACAACAATCCAATCCAATATCCAACAACAAATTTCTAAAATTTAAAAATATCATTATCATGTCATATCACAAAGTATTTCAAATGGTCAAAGTAAAAATATTTCAAAAGATCAAGACAAATATAAATTAAGTTATATAGGTTTCTTATCAAAACAAACATGAAGACAAAGTATCAAATATCAGGAGGAAAAAAATCATAGTCATCCTCCTTCGTGTCATCTTCATCTCTATTACCAACCCCATCACCAAGTATATCATCCTTGTGACCGCTGCTTGTAACTTGTGGACCACTAGTAGATGCGTTAAAGCGTTGTAGGATTGTGTTGATTAAGTTTTCCTATTCCACCACTTGCGTACTGAGACTTGCAACCAAACTCCTCATCGCTTCCATCTCTGACTGTGAACAACCTTCAGCAGATGTAGAGGAAGATGATGTATGAGAAACAGCATCAGATCCCAAGTCAAAGATGTGTTTCTTCTTGCTAATGCCTCCAACAACATCCAAGTAGATGCTGTTGTCATAGTGGATGTCAATAGTCTCCTCCCTCGGTGGCCACTGTGACTCCCTCTCACTGACACATTTCTGGTACTCATCTTGACAAATGTAATTGTTAATAAATATTTATGCTTGCAAATTGACTTAACTATATAATAAAATTTAATTGCAACATTTATACAATATTTATACTTATAACAATATTTTTTGTTTTGGTGGAGATCCACTTTCCTGTACATGTGTGAAGCCGTGTGAATAGCTCCCAGTGTCGTGAATCTCTCTTAAATTGTTATTTCTAAAAAAATATATAAGGAAAAATAATATTATGTGAAAACAGACCTAATTAGCTTGAATAACAAGTTTGATGGAAGTTACTCACTGACTTCTTCTTATGTGCTATGGCAGAAATTCAACAAACTCAAAATTTTATCTATAAATTCATTTGTAATATGAATCATATAAATATAATCTAACGCTTGAAGAACGTATAATAATAGGATGGGAAAAGAGAGTGTTAAGAAAGTTGGGAAGAGTCTAGTTGACTTATTGGAGAATGTGAAAAGATTTTGAAATTTAAAATTAATTGAAAGTGATAAAGTAATAAGATGTGTTACTTTATTTCGAAAAATAAAAAAAATGTTAAGTAATTAAGATATAATAAAAAGTATTTAAAAATAAAATTGATTTTAAAGTAAAGTATTATTTTAAATTATAATTTTAATACATTTTTTGTTGCTTAAAAACTAAGATATATTCATAATAATCTTATTAAGTATTTTAATTTATCATATTTAATTAGATTAGACATTAATATATAATATATAAATCATAATTATTAGTTGTCTGGTTCGATCGCCGGTTAAATCGACCGAACTATGATTCAGAGACTTTGCAAGTTCGATATCTTATTCAACTTTTAAAATATTGCTAAAAACCTTGTGGGTTTATCGTCTAATCCAACCTAATAATATTACTGTCAATCATTATATGCACAAGCTGAAAGGATAATTGCTTCCACATATTGAGCCGAAGAACATAAAGTTAATGTTGGTACATTCAGATGTACCATTTGATTCGACCTTGAAATGAGGATATTCTTCTTTTACTTTAAACTTATTATTTATATAAAAAAAAGAAATCATTATTAATTTTTAAAATAGTTCACAATGTTAAATAGATAGAAAGTGATATAGTATCCTTATAGATTTAGTACCTAAAATGAGTTCTCAAACATTCTATTGAATAATAATTTTATAATAATATTTAAAATTAAATAGCTACAAAGGATAAGTACCATGTAAATGCCCTAGATATAGATTTGATTCTTTGTAGGTAATTAAGCGAGAGAGATTCGATCAAAAGAATTCCTCACATTTTCTTTTAGTGGGTCAGTGAAGAATCATCCCAATTTTCAAGTTTCTGCTAATCCAATTCTTTTTTTTTTTTTTTCTCCCTCCTAGACGCATGGGCAGACCTTCTAATGTTCAAAATTATTCTTAATGAATAATGCGGGTGCCTTATGACGAGAACATTTGCTAGTCTTGAAGTGCTTCCTATTATACCTACTTCCCCTTAAAAGTAAAAGTGAGCAAAACCACTTCTAGGCCGGTGTTTAGGGCCTGCATTGGCTCTACACTCTACAACCTAATAGCAGTTAAGACCACTGAAGTTGGGGCATATTTGGGTCATGGCCCTACAACAAAGGTGGACCATCATCTACAGTAGCCTTAGATTAATTGACAGGCCTGCAATCCATGCTCTGAAATGTTTTTCAACCCTTCTTTCTGACACTACAGGAGGTGGGGCAGGGGAATCCATTTTGTTCTTTTGGTATCTACTGTAAGTGTTTTGCACTAATCATCATTAGATTGCGATGATCATTGAGTCTGTAATGCATTAATCAAGGAATCCACTTAACTGTGCATAAAGCAGGCTTTAGATGACCCACTTAGATATTTCATTTGCACGCGGGAATGTCATTTCTTAAGATTACAATTCACATTTCCATCTTTAAGTGAAATTAAAGCTGCAACCGAAAAGTGAAACAAAAGCATAGCAATTATTTTAGGGAAGCATGCAATGAGCAGGTATTTTTATATACAATAATAATATCATTTTTTAACACTTAGTTAATAATGTATAAATTTATAATTAATTACATATATTAATTAATTAATAAATAAATTCATAATTTAAGATTAAAATTTTAATTAATTAATTAATTAATTAATATATGTAATTAATTATAAATTTATATATCATTAATTAAGTATAAAAAATAATATTAAAAAATGAGATAGGAATATATAAGTAGTTTTATATAGCTTATGCTACTCTACCCCAAAACGCAAAAACCATAATAATAATAATAATAATAATATTAAAAAAAAAAAGATCTTCAGCTCAAAGTTACCCTATGAAATCAGCAGACAAAAGGATAATTTATGAACTGAAAAAAGTCAAAAACTCATTCATTTTATATATTAGTACTACCCATTTTTTAAAATGGACCAATAAATGGTTACCTTTATGTTGCTTTATAATACGTGGGGATGTCTTAAGTTAATAATTGTCGTAAATAATTAGCCTAATGATTTGTCGGCGTTGGAAAATTGTTTAGCATCTAACATCTTATCCATTTGATCTTGGGAGCCGTTTAATGTAGTCATAAACAGCATTGGAGCAAACCCAAATACTCAATAGTCGGTCAATTATTGTTGAGCTTTTTTTAATGTTTTTTTGGGAAAAAGGTTTTTTACATAATAAATTATGTGAAAAAAAGAGATAAATACAAATATTACAAAATTTTTTTCACATATTTTAATTAGATCTTACTAATAAAATCTTTTTATATTTATCTTTCTCTTTCACATGACTTTGTCATGTAAAAAAATACATAAAATGATCTATTATTATTTTTTTGGTTATGATAGAGAGGAAAATAAGTGGTGATCAAGTAGAAAAATAAATGATGACTCTTATGTAAGTAATGGTGATTAATAACTTAACTTAAATCACCATATAATAAACTTAAATTAACATTTGACATCAATCATATGTCACTAGATTATGGATCATCGAATTATGAATTAATACACATAAAAATTGCTAAGTTGTGATCAAGAGAAAAATAAATAGGAATTTTTATGTAAGTAGTAGTGATTAATAACTTGAACTTAAATCATCAAGTAACAAACTTAAATCATTATTTGACACCAATCATAGGTCATCAAATTGTTTGTGAATTAATACACATGAAAACTATTAAGTGGTAACTAAGGAAAAAATAAAAAATTATTCTTATGTAAGTAGTGATCATGACTTGAGTTTAAATCACTGCATAATAAATTTAAATCATCATTTTTTACTATTCATATGTCACTAGATTATAAATAAAATTAATTTATGTGATAACTAAATAAGTGATAAATATAAAAAAAATAAATGATAATTTTTATATAAGTTGTGATGATTAATAATTTAAACTTATTTGCTACCTTTAAAAACTTAGGTGTTGAAAAAGTATCAAATAATCATTTTAGACTACTAATCAAATTCAGAGCAGAATCAATAACTGTGCAAGCTTGAAGCATTGAAAACTCCCGAGATGTTTATGAGCATGTTCAACTTTTCCTTGATCTTCACTGATTTAGCTTTGATTTATACTTTAGAGTGTAAAACAGCTACTATATCTCTTTTTATCATCTCCCTGTTATTCATTGTTTTTTCTTTCCCTTCTTTTTCACAGTAGTTGTATTTGGAGCAAAAGGGGACATGTCGGCATGATTACCATCTATCTGTCTACTATCTCATTATACGTTGAACAGTAACATAGTGTTTTTAGAGAAAATCTTGTACAAGTCTAAGATGCATTAAGTAAATAATATCATTAATTATAATAAATTATAATAATTAATTAATTATTTTTAATAATAATTATTTATTAATTAATAATATAATTAGTCTAATTCATCTATATTAAATACTCCAAATTTATGTAACAATTTCTCGCGTTTTTATCGTACCAAAACAGTGGTCACAAGCATCTAAAGTCTAAACCAGTTTCATTACGGCATTGTCATACACCGAAAGTATGCAATTCTACTGTTCGATTAAATAACACTTCTTCAAAGTCCTGTTGTTAAATGATTATCTACTTTCATTTCCTGCCAATCCAAAGTAACAAGTTCATGGTAATTAGGGCATGTCGGTGTGCTCTATATGGAGTATGGACCTTAACTTAGTAGGCCATTATAAGTCTTATGTTTCAGTCTCAGTTTGTGTCTAAACTTGCTATCATTTCTGGACCCTTGAAATATTTTATTATTAAGAGCACTTTTGAGTCTTGCCCAATAACATAGCATATGTTCTTATTGCGCCCCTTTTGTTTTTTAATTTTTATATTCTTATCATAAATAATACATATATTTATTTTTATACTTTATTAATATTATTCATTATATTTATTTTTTTTTATCACTTACTCTTTTTCAATCACACATTCTTAAAAAAAATATATACAGTACCTACACATTTAAAAAAAGTGTAAGATAATTATTTTCCTTTTTTTTAATAAATACATTTGGTGGAAGGTAGACAGCACCCTAGAGTAATGTGCTAGCTTTTGTAGAGATTTGCTAGTATTACACCAAGCTTCAACTTGTGAAAACACATGACAATTCTTTACTTCATTCTACTACTGATGACCAAACTTATGCTAATGGAATATTCGTTTTATCTATGCTTACTGGGTTGGTTAGCTAATTGTAACATTTTTCTCTCCCTATTAATACTTTAATATTTAACTTTGACAAAAAAAATAGGATTATAATTTGCCTTCATTTTGTTTGCCCCAAGTTTAACTTTACTAATTACTACTATGAGATTTAAAAATAACACTTCATCCCTGAGCTTTGTTCCGTTAACATATAATTCTTATTTTTGTCCCAATTATATTATGCATCATATTATGTAGACAAGTTTGTGGCATTATATTCCTACAAACAACAAATTAAAAATTAATGTTTCAGTAAAAAGCTTACATGTAAGACTTTAAGTTTGGAGGATACTTTCGGATTTATTAGTATTGAACAACTTAAACAAAAAATTATAATCGCAAAACCGACTTTATATCCTAATATATTTATCATTTCTTATCTATTTTATGCATATTATATATTGCATATAAACCTTATCTTATGACAACAAACAGATACAAATGCTTTACACAGAAATTCAAAAAAAAGAAATATCAAGATTTAAGTTGACTGCTGCTGGGTGTTGCTTCTTTTTTACCATTTATATGATTCAACGAAGATTTTTACCCTCGAAATAAAATTAACATAAAATACATCTTATAAAGGAAACCAGCCTGGTTTTTGCTTAATAAATATATTATTTAGTTAAATGCTATATTTCATACTTAACTTGTTTATTAGTTTGCCAAAAATATAATCTGTTCATAACCAGGGTTCGGGCACAATAAGGCCAAGCTCACTATCCAAAAAGACAAGGACCTTACTCACCCAACAAAGGGAATGTCCCATTATGGAAACCAATGATAGGTCATAACATAAGCCAAGGAAACTGTTGGGAAGCTTCCTCACACCTCCTGAAATGACCAATCTGCCCTCACTCACTACTTATTCCCCAAGACACTCTTCTTCCTATAAATGGCTCACTGTAACTTCATGATAAAGATAATTTTCTTCACTCTCTCTACTAACTAGAGCTATAGTTTACTTGAGTGTTGAAGTGTTTTGTAGGTACCCAATCCCCTACTCCAACACTTGAAGAAAGCTACTGCAGTGAGGATATTCCATTCAAGAAGATTGCAGCCGCCTCTTACATCAGGACAGAACATTGGCATCATCTGTAAGAAAGCAATAAAATGTTATTCCCACCTTCTCTAGGGAAAAAACACATAAACGAGCACCCACCAACCAAGAGCAGTCGCGAGATGGAGCAGAAGCCTCCGTGATAGCGAGCCAAGCTCACGATAGGCCATATTCTACTCCCTGTGTTTGTTATGTGGTTGAGAGTGCGCAACCTGCCATTCAGCAACTCCCACCCATTCTAACTCCTCCCCCTTAAGGTGCAGGAACTTTAGCACAACCAAACCTAACCAACCAAGAGCTGAATCAGATGCTGACTACACAACAACAGTAGATAGCAAATCTCCTCTGCATGATGAACGGAGAAAAGGTGGCTGAAAATGATGTAGGAGCTCGTGTGGATCCCATACCTCAGTTGCAAAGACAACCCCAAGTTGACAGGAACCGAAAAGAAGGCATAAGCCTTTTGTGGTTTCAGGCCACTCACACTAAGGGGCCCATTATCAATTTAGCCACTTGTTCTTTGGGACTACGGAGCATTCGATGGGACTACGGACCCCCACAAGTACTTGGATTCCTTTAAATCATTCATGCTGCTGGTGGGAGGAACTGATCTATAATGTGTCAACCTTTCCCTAGCACGCTAAAAAAGGCTGTGCTAAAATGGTTCTCCTCTCTTTCTCCCTACTCCATTAATTATTTCTTCAATCTTGCCTCGAGTTTCTTGACTAATTTCACCATGAGTAAGGCTTAGCCCAAAATGATAAGTTTTCAAAAATTTAGGTAGAATAAGGAAGAATCACTTCGAGACTACATGACCAAGTTCAACATGGAATCCCTAGAGATTTGAGACTTGAACCCTACAGTGGTGACACTCACGATTATGGGGGGACTCCACCCTGGAGAGTTCACCAAATCGCTCGCAAAGAGACCCCCGACATACCTCGACCAACTAAAGAGCCATTCAGAGAAGTACATTTACATGGATGAGGTCATGAGGGCCAAGAGTGATCGAGGCACACCGAAAGTCAGAAGCACCTTGAAGGAAGGAAAAAGAGCTCAAGCCCAAGGGTCTTAGGAATCCACCAAGAGGGCCATCTCAGGAAAAATTTGATAACTGCACCCCCTAAAGGTTTCCTAAAATAAAATCCTTAAGAAGGTGTACCATATGGATATTTTCGAATTCCCAAAGCTTAAGACCTTGATAACCTCAAGGATGAATTGACAAGTCCAAGTGCTACAACTATCATCACACGTACAAACATAGCATGAAGAAGTGCGTTGACCTCTGAGATGCCATTGAAACCTTGATACAATGGGGTAGGCTACAAAATTATGTTTAGAGGTCCAGAGACAATAACCCTTTGAGGTATCAGAGGAGAGAGGAAAGGAAAATAAGTTATAACCTACCAAGACAGACCATGTCCTTAGAGGACCGCTCACTACCTCGGGAGCGTGCCCGTCTCACGAGGCAAGATTCCCCTAATAGACAAAAAAGGCATAATAATAAGGTCATGTGGATAATTAATACAATTTCTAAAGGCTTTATTGGTGGTGGGCAATCAAAATCCATAAGAAAAAAACACTTGAGTGAGGTGCTCAATATATCTTCTCGCTTAGTCTTTAAGAAAGGAAGCGAATCCTAGAGCACTCCATTCATAAGTTTTACTAATGAAGATGTTGAAAGGGTAGTATCGGGCCACGATGATCCAATGGTAATCATAAGGATTATAGCCTATGCAAAAGTTAAGAGGATCTTCATAGACCAAGGTAGCTCTATAGACATCTTGTTCATAGATTGCTTCTGTAACCTTGTACTCCCTTTGTCCAACTTGAAGCCCTTTAATACAGACCTGATAGGGTTCTCATAAGGTAAAGTGCGACTTAAGGGCTACGTTGAGTTATACCTCTCCCTCAGATGAAGCTCCTCAGAAAATAGCTCGAGAATCCTCTAAAAAAAGGTGAAGGTAAAACTTTTAGTAGTTAATTGTCCCTCTACTTGCAATGTCATCTTGGGAAGACCATCTTTAAATGCCTTTAGAGCAATAGTCTCTATGCACCACCTTCGCATGAAGTTCATCTCAGACGATGATGAGATAATAACTGTGAAAGCAGACTAGGCAGTGGCTCGAAGTTATTACAACACCAGCTTGGAAGTTTCCAAATCCAAGTTTCATAACGGACAACAGGGGAAAACACTTCACGGGAAAGAATCATAACCCATAATGATGGCTGAACTCAATGTCCATAGTGAGATGAGGGAGAGGAAGCCACAACCTGATGGCCAAATGATTGAAGTCCAACTCAGACTAGGCCCAAAGCAAGTCACCAAGATTTAGGCGGGCCTCTTTGAGGAAGAAAAAAGAAAGTTAACATCCTCCCTACAAGAGAACAAAGACCTTTTTTTCTTGGACTATAGCTGACATGACTAGTGTAGACCTTGATTTAATTTACCATAGATTATCGATATCCCTTAATGCCAAACTGGTGTCATAGATGAAGAGAAAAGTGGGACCAAAATGCCATAGAAGAGTAGGTCAAAGAACTTCTCAGTGCTAGATTCATAAGGGAATTGACTTACATCACTTAGCTTTTAAATGTGGTTTTGGTTAAAAAGTCTTTAGGGAAATGACACATGTGTGTTGACTACATAAACCTTAACAAAGCCTACCCCATGGACTCTTATCCTTTGCTAAATATTGACAAGTTAATGGATGATTCTTTTGGTTACAAGTAATTATCTTTCATGGATGCATATTTGGGATATAACTAAATCTCAATGCACCCGAAAGATGAGGAAAAAACAAACTTTATCATAGAAAGGGTTAGTTATTGCTACAATGTGATGCCCTTTGGCTTGAAGAATGTAGGGGCCACTTAACAAAGGATGATGAACAAAATTTTTGAAGAACAAATTTGAAAGGTGATGGAAGTGTACATAGATCATATGACTGTTAAGACCCCAACCACGAGGACCATGCTTCCAACCTCATAGAGTGCTTTACGTAGCTACGGAAGCATGACATGAGGTTGAATTTTTAGAAAAATGTGTGTTCGAGGTCTAAGTTGGAAAGTTATTGTGTTTGGACATATGCCTTTGAAGACTTCTTTTGATGATAACAAACGTAAAGACTAAATGAAGATGATGGAAAGACCAAGTCTAAGATCGTATAAGAATAGCTTCAGGACTTCGGATCTTTTTATACGAAACTCACTTTGATATCTCACTGTTTTAAAAGAACAGATAAAATTGAGTTTAAAAAGAAACTTGAGTGTTTTTGAAATGTTTTTTTAAAATTGGTTTTTAATAGTTTATTCGAATAACAGCTTATCGATTCAAATAAATCATTTCAGCTTTTTCTGTCTTTTAAATCATTATTCAAATAGCATTTTTTTATTCAAATAATGTCTTTCAATCCTTGCTACGTGATTAAGTTTTTCAAAATGCTATTCGAATAGCATTCTGGCTATTCGAATAAAAGAGGTTTCAGACTGAATTGTTAAAAACATCATTCGAATAACTCAGTAGTTATTCAAATAAATCTTTTCTTTCAAAACTCTGGTTTTAACTAAGTTATTCAAATAACCCATATCAGATGGTTTTTTCACGATGCTTTCATGAACAGTGTTATTCGAATAACAGCTTAAGCTATTCGAATAAACATGTTGCTTACAAACACTGATATAGAAACAAACAGGTTTTTAATTCGATTTAAATGAGTTTTAGTTATACCCAACGACTATTTCTTCAAATTTTCTCTATAAATAGGAGCCTTGGGTCACGTCTAAAATTGCCCAACACTCTGAATAGTTTTCTAGTTGCTCTACTTTGTGAAATTATTTTATGCGCTATATTTTTGATTAAAACTTTAAGATATTTCTATGAGAGCTCCATTAGCACTTCAATTTGTATAATTTGCTCTAAGTGAGAGTTTCTCTTCATCTACTTTCTGCTATTTTGTATTGAGGGTGAGGTATCCCTTAAGGTTTGTATAAGGGTGATATATCCCTGCAGGCTGAAGCTTTAGTACAAGGGTAGAGTTTTCCTGTGTGTGAAAAGTACTCTATTTTGTAAACGGTAGTAAGCACCTATTGAAGCTTGTATACATAGTGAAAAATCTCGACTATTGTTCCAAGGACTGGACGTAGACTACAAGTGGGATAGTGGTTGAACTAAGATAAATACTGTGCCTGCTTCTCTCTTCTTAATCTCTTTATTTTATGCAATTTTAATTTATTGCACTTTTATTTTTTGCTGTTCTTATTGTTTCTTTTCTTCTTCTCGTTCCTTCTGTGCATTTATTTATTAAGTTTTAATTTTTATTTTTTAATAAAAAGAGGTTTTGAGAAAAAAATTTATACTTAATTCACCCCCCTCTTGAGTATTGGAAGCCACTTAGTAACAAGTGGTATCAGAGTTAGACTCTTGTATAAAGAGCTTAACAGCTTCAAGAGAACATGGCTTCTTCAAATGGTTTTTCAAAAGGATCTTCCATAAACCGACCACCCTTTTTCAATGGGGATGGTTATGCATATTGGAAGGAAAGAATAAAAATCTTCATCAAAGCTATTGATCTAGATGTGTGGGATACTGTCGAAAATGACGCTTTTATACCTACGCATGAGGTCGATGGTGTAAGGACCGAAACACCAAGAAATAAATGGTCTGATGAAGACAAAAGAAAAGTTCAATATAATTTGAAGGCAAAAAATATTATTACTACTGCTTTGGGATATGATGAGTTTTTTAGAATTTCAAATTGTAAAACTGTTAAAGAAATGTGAGACACTTTGCAAGTTACCCACGAGGGTACTAGTGAAGAAAAGATATCGAGAATTAATTTTCTAACTCATGAATATGAATTATTCAGAATGAACTAAGGAGAAAGCATTCAAGAAATGCAAAAGAGATTCACCCATATAGTTAATCATCTTGCATCTTTAGATAAAACTTTTTCTAACGAAGATTTTATTAACAAAGTATTACGATGTCTTAGCAGGATTTGGCAACCCAAGGTAACAGTCATATCAGAATCGAGGGATTTATCGACAATGACTTTAGCTACCCTCTATGAAAAACTTCATGAGCACGGACTGGAACTGAGCAGGTTAAGTCAAAGCGAAGAAAACGATAAAAAGAAAAAGGGGATAGCGCTCAAAGTCACTTCCTCATCAATCAACAATGATGATGAAGAAAATGAATAAGGCTCAGAGAATATCGAGGTAAACGAAGAAAACCTCAGTCTGTTAGTTAAAAAATTTAGTAAATTTCTCAGGAAAAAAGGAACACAAAGAAGACCTCCCTTCCCTCCGAAAAAGACTCATTACAAAGGCGAAGGAGTTTCATCAACTCCAACTTGCTATGAATGTGGCAAACCTGGCCACATGAAAATAGAGTGCCCAGTTTACCAAAAGAATAAGGAGAAATTTGAAAAGAAATCCTTCAAGGAAAGAAAAGTAAGAAAAGGCTATATAGCATGGGATGAAAACGACATGGATTCAACCGACAGCTCAGATAGCGAGGAAGCTCAACTATATCTCATGGCCAAAGGAGAAGAAGAAGAAAGCAAAAATGAGGTAAGTTCTAATACTACTTTATTGCCTTCTTACGATAAGTTACAAGATGCCTTTGAAGAATTGCATGAAGAATCTTTAAAACTCACAAAAATAATTTCTTTTTCTAAGAAAACAATATCTTCTCTAGAAAATCAAATTCTTGTTTTAAATAAAGAAATAGAAGAATTGAAAGTTGAAAATGAAACTTTGGGAATCATTGATGCATGCACAAATCATTCTTCACATGCTTCGACATCTTCATCTTGTTCTTCATGTCATATGCTTGAAAAAGAAATTGAAGACTTAAAGAAAACTCTTTCTAAATTCACCTTTGGAAGAGATAATTTAAATATTTTATTAGGAAGACAAAGAGTGGTTTTTTAAAAAGTCGGGATAGGTTATAACCCGAAAAATCAACAAAAACTCTATAAAAATTTCTTTGTGCATTCTAGTGTTTCAAGTAGTCCTTTTATTAAATGTTTTTACTGTGGAAAGAAAGGACATAGTGCATCAACATGTAATATAAGGAAAAACATTAATACAAAATTTGGAACAAAAATGGTTTGGGTTCCCAAGGGTACTATACCCAAAATTGACACACAAGGACCCAAGAAAGTTTGGGTACCAAAGGTTAAAAACTAAACTTGTGTTGTAGGTGTGCTTGAAAGCCAGGAGTTCAAATTGGTATCTCGATAGCGGCTGTTCCAAGCACATGATCGGGGACGACTCAAAATTCACCATGCTTATTCCCAAGAATCATGGACACCTTACTTATGGTGATAATAATAAAGGAAAAATTCTTGGAATCGGCAAAGTCGGTAAGAACCCTAACTCCTCTATTGAAAATGTATTGCTTGTTGAAGGCTTGAAACATAACTTGCTTAGTATTAGCCAATTATGTGATAAAAGAAATAGGGTAATATTTGATTCAAATTGTTGCATAATTGAAGATAAAAATGATAAGCATGTTAAATTCATTGGTCATAGAGTAAACAACATTTATATGATTAGTCTTGATGATATATCTTCAAATGATGAAAAATGCCTTTTAAGTAAGAATGATGATTCATGGTTATGGCATAGGAGAATTGCACACATTCACATGGATCATTTAAAGAAGTTAGTCTCTAAAGAGCTAGTAATTGGGCTACCCAAGCTTAATTTTATAAAAGATAAATTATATGATGCATGTCATAAGGGTAAACAAATAAAGGTCTCTTTTAAAGCAAAAAATATAGTTTCAACTACTAGACCTTTATAACTCTTGCACATGGATCTATTTGGACATTCTAGAACTATGAGCTTTGGTAGAAATTACTATGCTTTAGTGATTGTGAATGATTTTTCTAGGTTTACATGGACTTTATTTTTTACAAATAAAAATGATGCATTTCTGACTTTTAAAAGACTTGCCAAAGTTATTCAAAACGAAAAAGGTTTTCAAATCTCTTCTATAAGAAGTGATCATGGTGGTGAATTTGAAAATAATATTTTTGAAAATTATTGTTATGAACATGGCATTAATCATAATTTCTCTGCCCCTAGAACCCCACAACAAAATGGAGTTAAAGAAAGGAAAAACTATTCTTTAGAAGAAATAGCGAGAACTATGCTTAATGAGGCTGCTTTTCCTAAGTACTTTTGGGCTGATGCTGTAAGTACAACTTGTTATATAATGAACAGGACCCTTATAAGGCCTATTTTAAAGAAAACCCCATATGAGTTACACAAAGGAAGAAAGCCAAATGTCTCACATTTTCATATTTTTGGATACAAATGCTTTGTTTTAAATAATGGAAAAGATAACTTAGGCAAGTTTGATGCTAAGTCTGATGAAGGTATATTTCTTAGTTATTCAAATCATAGTAAAACTTTTCGTATATATAATAAAAGAACTATGACTATTGAAGAATCTATACATGTTGCATTTGATGAAACTGACCCAAATGGATTGAGAAATGATCTTGCTATTGATGATGTTGCAGAAGTCTTAACGAAAACACATTTGGATAGCAAAGAAAAGGAAATCAAGGAGCAGAAAGATAAACAAAGTCAAGAAGATTCACAAGCTTTGGAACTTCCCAAAGAATGGAGAACTTCAAAATATCACTCCCTTTATCAAATAATCAGTGATGTATCTAAAGGTGTAAGTACTCGTAATTCTCTTAGAAATGCTTGTAATTACTTAGCTTTTGTTTCTCAAATTGAACCTAAGGATTTAATTGAAGCTTTTGATGATGAACATTGGATCTTAGTTATGCATGAGGAATTAAATCAATTTGAAAGAAATCAAGTTTGAAAATTAGTTGCTAGGCCTAATGATCACCCTATAATTGGCACTAAATGGGTTTTTAGAAACAAATTTGATGAAAATGGGTTAATAACTAGAAACAAAGCAAGACTGGTCACTAAGGGTTATAATCAAGAAGAAGGAATAGATTATGAAGAAACCTATGCACTGGTAGCTAGATTAGAAGCTATTAGAATGTTGCTTGCTTATGCTTACATCATGGATTTCAAATTATATCAAATGGATGTCAAAAGTGCTTTTCTAAATGGTCTTATTCAAGAGGAGGTATACGTTGAACAACCTCCAGGTTTTGAAAATCATGAACTACCCAACCATGTTTTTAAACTTAAAAAGGCTTTATATGGCTTAAAGCAAGCTCTTAGAGCTTGGTATGAAAGGTTGAGTCAGTTCCTTTTAGAAAATGATTTTTCAAGAGAAAAAGTCGATACTACTCTTTTCATTAAAAATAAAAAGCATAATATTCTTCTTGTACAAGTATATGTGGATGATATTATTTTTGGTGCAACTAATGAATCTCTGTGCAAAGAATTTGCTAAGATAATGCAGAATGAATTTGAAATGTCAATGATGGGAGAGCTAAACTTCTTCCTCGGACTTCAAATCAAACAAACGAACGAAGGGACATTCATAAGTCAAACCAAATATTGCAAGGAATTGCTCAAGAGATTCGAAATGAAAAACGCTAAACACATGGCCACTCCAATAAGTACTTCTTGCTATTTGGACAAAGATGAAGGAGGTAAATCAGTAGAAATAATGAAATACAGAGGTGTGATTGGATCTCTCCTTTATCTTACTGTTAGTAGGCCAGATATTATGTTTAGTGTATGCATGTGTGCTAAATATCAGGCAAACCCTAAGGAATCTCATTTAAGTGCTGTTAAACGAATAATGAAATATCTAGTAAGCACTTCTCAAATGGGCTTGTGGTACCCTAAGGGTGCCTCATGTAGCCTAATAGGCTATTCCGACTCTGATTTTGCTGGGTGTAAATTGGATAGAAAGAGTACTAGTGGGACATGCCACTTGTTTAGTAGTTCTTTAGTTTCTTGGCATAGCAAGAAACAAAATAGTGTGGCTTTGTCTACCGCTGAGGCTGAATATATTGCAGCCGGGAGTTGTTGTGCTCAAATCCTATGGATGAAGCAACAACTTTTAGACTACGGTCTTCAACTTGATCACATCCTGATAAGATGTGATAACACTAGTGCAATAAATATCTCTAAGAATCCCATTCTACATTCCAGAACAAAACATAAAGAGATAAGACATCACTTTATCAGAGATCATGTACAAAAATGGGATTGCATTCTTAAGTTTGTTGGAACAACTAAGCAACTTGCAGATATTTTCACTAAACCCTTAGCAAAAGAAGCATTCTTTTATATTCGAGGAGAATTGGGCATAATTGATCAATCCAATATATGATTGCATGTTTTATTGCTGAATATTATCTCTCTTTAATCTTTAAATCACATGAATACATGCTTTGTCTTGAATTCTTGAACGTATGCTTTTCTGTGCTTTTTTGTTAATTTTATTCTAATAAACAGAGTTTTTATTCAAATAAAATTCTTTACAGCTTATCAAATAATGTGTTGGTTATCAACTTTATTCGAATAACACTTAGTTTATTCGAATAAATTGGCTTCTGTGTTAATCCTGTGTTTGATATGCTCTCTTTCTATTCGAATAAATCTCTTTCTATTCGAATAACTAGAGCCCTTAGTTTATCAGTCTTAGTTTTTTCCCTCTGTCTATTCGAATACAACTCAAGCTATTCGAATAACTAGAGCCTTGGTTTATCAGCCTTGACTGATAGTCTTCTGTCTATTCGAATAACCCCTATAGTTATTCGAATAAATCCTGTTAGATTGCCAAAATGCTTGGCTTTCCCAGATAATCTATTCGAATAGAAACTCCCACTATTCGAATAAACCCTAGCAGAAATTCTCTTTCAACGCCTATCCTTTCAGTTTCTACGGAAGGTTTATTCGAATAAACCTCTGTTTATTTGAATAAACACGGGCCTCTCTTTAAATAGCCCCTGCGCGCCTAAACGTTTTCATTCTCATATTTTCTATTATCCTTCTCTACGCCTCTTTCTCTCCTACTCTCCTTCACTATCTTCCTGCCATCTTTCTCTCTTCCACACCTCCAATCACCATGGCCTCCTCCTCCAGGAAGCGCCCACGCACGAAGACTGCTCCATGCAATAATCCACTCGACTTTAGAAGGCTCTCATCCAACGAAGAGCACCGTGCCCGCTTTATTACGCACTTCTGGGAGTGTAATCTTGTCCAGCCCAAGTATCTTGACCTTTCTTCTTTCAGCAACACAGAGGTTTCGACTTTCTGACCCTGTTGTAAAACCAGGGGGTTCTACAGCTCTGCTCCCATCGGGCCACTCTCTACCCAGCTCTGGTGAAGATGTTTAGATTGCAGTTCACAGGCGTACTCGTTGAAGATGATGACAACCCTTTCCTTGAGGAGTTCAACAAGTTTCAGGAAATTAAGGACCTGCTGAAACCTGGTCTAGTCTTGCTTGACAAGGGTCTCAAGGGTGGCATGCTGAAGAGCCAAGATAGGTTTTTGCATTATGCCTTTGCTCACATTCTGGCACCCCGCGATGGGAACTATGCCTATCTTAGTGAAGATGACATCTTCATGCTCTGGATCCTGAAGAATGGTCACAGGATCAACTGGCCTGTGTTTATCATGAAACACATGGTGAGGGCCAAGGGCAAGGAAAAATCTAACTTGCCTTATGGTATTCTCATCACTACCTTACTCAGCAAGTATCCTCAAGTCTTGGAGACTGAACGAGCCATCGCCTTGACTCATCACAATGTCTTCGGCTCCCACACCTTGCACAAAATGAAGATGATCCAAACCGATGAAGGCTGGGTGTACCCAGATGAGGTTGCTGAGGATGAGTTAGACCCTGCTGATGCCCCTGCTGCCCCTGCTGATGTACCTGCTGCTGCTCCTGCTCCAGTTACCTTAGAGCAGATCATAGACACCTTGCATGATAATCATGCCTATATGGAACATACCTTCTCTATTCTTTTTGATATAATAGAATGTGTTGAACGTGAGGTTGTTGCCCTCCGATCTGCTTCACCTGCTCCTGCACCAGCTTCTTCACCACCGCCTCCGGATACTTTTTTCTAGGAGCTTTAGTTCTTAGGATCTCTGTTTTGTCTTTGCTTTATTTATTTCTGGCTTTTGTAAATGCATCTTTTTTGGTTAATGAATAAATAAAGTTTCTGATGATCTATTCATCTTGCATTGATCTGAGTATGCTTTTTGGTTCTCTTAATACATTTATACTTGAATATCTGTTTATGGGACTTACCCCTCCTTTTTGCTCATGACAAAAGGGGGAGAAAAATTTGAATTTAAATTTCAATCTAATTGAGAAAAGACGGGTAAACTTAAAACGAGATTAGATTCAAAATGAAAAGGGGAGCTGCGCACATATCTGATATACATTACCTCTTATAATTAAAGAGGGGGAGTAAGCTTTTATACTTATTTGTGAATTCCAATTATATGTACTAACTCTTTTCTCATTGATAGTTGTCATCATCAAAAAGGGGGAGAATGTGTTTGGATATATGCCTTTGAAGACTTGTTTTGATGATAACAAACGTAAAGACTAAATGAAGATGATAGAAAGACCAAGTCCAAGATCATATAAGAATAGCTTCAAGACTTAGGATCTTTTTGTACGGAGCTCACTTTGATATCTCACTGTTTTGAAAGAACAGATAAAATTGAGTTTAAAAAGAAACTTGAGTGTTTATGAAATGTTTTTTAAAAACTGGTTTTTAATAGTTTATTCGAATAACAGCTTGTCTATTCGAATAAATCATTCCAGCTTTTTCTATCTTTTAAATCATTATTCGAATAGCATTTGTTTTATTCGAATAATGTCTTTCAATCCTTGCTACGTGATTAAGTTTTTCAAAATGCTATTCGAATCGCATTCTGGCTATTCGAATAAAAGAGGTTTAAGACTGAATTGTTAAAAACATCATTCGAATAACTCAGTAGTTATTCGAATAAATCTTTCTTTCAGAACTACGGTTTTAACTAAGTTATTCGAATAACACAGTGGTTATTCGAATAATCCATATCAGATGGCTTTTTCACAATGTTTTCATGAACAGTGTTTTCGAATAACAGCTTAAGTTATTCGAATAAACACATTGCTTACGAACACTGATATGGAAACAAACAAGTTTTTAATTCGGTTTAAATGAGTTTTAATTATACCCAACGACTATTTCTTCAAATTTTCTCTATAAATAGGAGCCTTGGGTCACGTCTAAAATTGCCCAACACTCTGATTAGTTTTCTACTTGCTCTAATTTATGAAATTATTTTCTGCGCTATATTTTCGATTAAAACTTTGAGATATTTCTGTGAAACCTCCATTAGCACTTCAATTTGTATAATTTGCTCTGAGTGAGAGTTTCTCTTCATCTATTTTCTGCTATTTTGTATCGAGGGTGAGGTATCCCTCAAGGTTTGTATAAGGATGAGGTATCCCTGCAGGCTGATGCTTTAGCACAAGGGTAGAGTTTCCCTGTGTGTGAAAAGTGCTCTATTTTGTAAATGGTAGCAAGCACCTATTGAAGCTTGTATACATAGTGAAAAATATCGGCTATTGTTTCGAGGACTGGACGTAGGCCACAAGTGGGTTAGTGGTCGAAATAGGATAAATACTGTGCTTGCTTCTCTCTTCTTAATCTCTTTATTTTATGTAATTTTAATTTATTGCACTTTTATTTTTCGCTGTTCTTATTGTTTCTTTTCTTCCTCTCGTTCCTTCTGTGCATTTATTTATTAAGTTTTAATTTTTGTTTTTTAATAAAAAGAGGTTTTGAGAAAAAGTTTTATACTCAATTCACCCCCTCTTGAGTACTGGAAGCCACTTGGTAATAGTTCTTGGGGTTCATATTGACTTATAGGGGGATAGAAGCTAAGCCAGACAAATTTCAAGCAATCATTGACATGTAGAGCTTAAGCATAATAAAAGAAATCCAACAGCTTACAAGATGGATAACGGTGCTCACAAGATTTGTCTCCAAGTTAGCACAGAAAGCTTTATCCTTCTTTAAGCTTCTAAAGAAGGCAAAGGACTTTGTGTGGACTCCGGAGTATGAAGAAGCTTTCCAAAGTTTGAAGACTGTACTTTCCACACCTCCCATTTTGACTAGGCTAGATGACAGAGAAGTCCTATACTGATAGAAGCCCATTTATTTTATGAGTAAAGTATTGCAAGGACCCAACCATCGCTATCAAAAATCAAGAAGCTAGGCTTTGCGCTACTAGTGTTGGCTAGGAGGTTGAGGCAATACTTTCAATGGCATCTTAAAGTGGTGAAAGCGGACTAGCTTATTAGACAAGTATTACATAGACCTAAGCTTGCTGGAAAAATGATAGCATAGTCCATGGAGTTTTTTGAGTTCAGAATGGGGTATGATCCCCGCCAAGCCATAAAGGCACAAGCTTTATCCGATTTCGTGGTAGAATTCACCCATAGCCCAAACTCTAGTAGAGAATAAGGATGGACAATCTATGTTGATGGAGCCTCAAATCCGAAAGGAAGTGGAGCGAAAATCATCCTGGAGAACACCAACGGTGTGACAGTTGAATAATCCATGAGGTTTGAGTTCCCTACCTCGAACAACTAGGCTAAGTATGAGGAAATGATAGTTGAGCTCCTTGTGGTAAAGGATCTTCGAGCACTAAAAGTCAGACTTTGCAACGATTATTAGTTAGTAACATCCTAGTTCCAAGGAGAGTACCAAGCCAAGGATTCACAACCACAAAGATACTTGATAAGGGTGAAACATCTAATGGAGGGGTTCTTCGAGTTTGTAATAGACCATATTCTCCAAGAGGAAAACTCTAAGGCCGATATTTTACCTAAACTGCCAAGCACAAAAAACCATTGGAATAATAAGCCTGTAATTGAGGAAACCCTGTCCACTCCTATCATATTAGAGCCTAAAACTGTCATGTCGATGAATAAAGAGAATAGTTGGATGCGACCTATCTCCAGAAAGGAACACTCCTACAAGACCTTAGAGAAGCCAAAAAAAGTCATTAGGATGTCTACGTGGCATGTCTTAGTAGACAATAGGCTCTACCGCCAAGGTTTTTCACCCTTATGCTCAAGTGTCTCACCCCTAATGAGGACCAATATGTCTTAGCTAAAATCAATGAGGGATACTATAGCCAATATTTAGGGAGGAAGAGCCTTAGCTAGAAAATCCTTGCGAGACGAATACTACTGGCCTACTATAATAGTGGATGGGATATCATATATTCAAAATTGTGATAAGTGCCAAAGGTTCTCTGACATCCAAAATGCTCTACCTACAGAACTCTCCACCGTATCAGTTCCATGGCCTTTTTGCAACTAGGCTTTAGACTTATCAGGGCTTTTTCCTCAGGCATTTGGCCAGTTGAAATACTTAATAATGACTGTTGATTATTTCACAAAGTGGATTGAGGCAGAACAACTAGTAACCATTAGGGAAAAAAGGTGAAAAAGTTCCTAAAGAAGAATATTATTTGCGGATTTAGTATTCTAGGGACCACAGCCACAGACAACAGAACCCAGTTCACAGATAAGAAGTTTAGGGAAGCAAGCTTCGACCTCTACATCAAGTAACACTTCACCTCAGTGGAACACCCCCAGGCCAATGGACAAGCTGAAGCAGCAAACATGATGATTCTCTAAGGTTGAAGCGAAGGCTTGAGGATGCCAAATGAGAATGGGATAAATAGTTAGGACATATGTTATGGTTATATTGGACCACACATCACTCAACCACAAGAGAGACCTCTTTCAAACTTACCTATGGTTGTGAAGTTATAATTAAAGGTGGCAAAATGCACTAGAAGGGGGGGTTGGATTGTGCCTTATTGAAAACTTTTTTGAACACTTTTTGAAACTTAAAACAACTTTCTTAAGTATAAAACTTGGATTATTGGAGCAAATTGTTAAAGATATGAAAATAAAAAGGTAACATATCTATAAAATGTTTGAGAATGCTTGTGAATTTTCTCTTAATTGTTTGACAAACTTTTACTGATATATTATTTAATTAGAAAACAGTTTTCACAAACTTTTCTCTTTATCAGGAAGAACTTATAGAAATTTAGAAAACTTATTATGCATTGAGTTCAGAAAACTATTTTGGCAACCAATTCAAAAAAAAAAATAGAAAGGGTAGAGAAGTAGTACACACAATATTTGTACTTATTCGTCCAACCACTTGCCTACTTCTAGTCCTCAGTTGAACACAAAGATTTTCACTATTAGAGTATTCTTTGGATCACAGCCGCTCCAAGATAAATACAACTAGGTATTCTTTTCACACCTAGCCTTTCTAGGCTCAATTCAACAATATTCTTTTCTCACCTAGCTTCTTCAAGCTCAACACAAAGACCTCTAATGGATCAGGTTACAAAGAGATAGTGTTTAGTTTGTGTTTGGGCTCATTAACACTCCAAGATTGGATATTACAGTTTGTAATCAAAACAAACTAGACTTCTTCTACTAGAATATACAAAAGAATAAGTAGAAGAACTTTCTGTAAATTAGAAAGATATTTTAGAATTGAGAAAACAATCAGCAAACAACAGTAGGGCTTTTGTCAGCAATAAATTCTATCAACAATCAAATCTTCCATCCTTAAATGCTTTGAATGAACTTCAATTTATGGCCTTGGATGAGTTCTGTAACACCCTCGATAACATGTTAGGCTTTTATAGGGTTACAGAGGTAGCCCAATACTTGCTTGACATGCCTGTGAAGTTTGGTGGCAAATTGAATTAGTTTAGGTACTTTGCCGCAATACAAAAAGTGAAAAGTGGCCTAAAATGACTCAAAAAATGCTTTTAAAGGTTAAGTTAAGGGAAATAAATATGGATAATTTATTTCCAAGTCACAAATGAGTTAAGTAAGATGTAGTTAAAGTTTGAGGAAAAACTGAGTTCGTTTGGTATTTTTAAGCACACTGAGTGAGTGTTTTAATACCAGATGAACTTAGTGCAAATATGAAAAAGTATGAAAATGAGGAGTTTGGTAATTAGATGAATCTTATGATTTATTCTAATACCTAAGGAAGTTAGAAAAACTTAATTTAGTAAGATCAAAGTGTTCTTAAGAGATACAAAGTATCATATAGCTTTAATAGTTATCCTTTAAGAAGTCTTTTTGACATCTTTCTCTCCATTCTTTTCTACGGCTATAATGGTAGAGAACAAAAGAAAGAAAGAAGAGAAAAGAAAGGAGAAACCAAAGGGGGAAAGAAAGGGGAGCAAAGGAAGAGCAAAGAGGAAGATTAAAGGCCAAGGGTTGAAGATCATTCACTCCACAAAGAGGTAGGAGTGTTTGATTCATCCTTTTTCCTTTTTATCTTCAACTTTTTCTTAGTTTTGTTTGATGAAGAAAGAGGGGTTTGGATAAGGAAAGTGAGTTTAGATGCTTTTAAGGTATAAGTGAGTTAGTGGATAGCTTATTTGAGGCTTGGAGTTTAGTTCTGGGTTCCTAGAATCCATAGATTTGGATTGAGATTAAAGTTCAGAAATAGGGTTTTAATTTGAAGTTTGAGTTTTGATCCATGCTTAGTTGAATCAAGACGTAGTTTGAGGTTTACAACAAGATTATAGACCCTTAATGATGATAGAAATCAAGTAGAAACTGAGTTGAGGATGAAAATTGGTTTGAGAGATTAGGATTATACAGAAACAACTTCTGCATAATCCTGTCTGATGCACGGGCGCTCAGGCGCCAGAGATTGGGTGCCTAGATGCCCAGTGCATCACAAAATAGAGTAAACGTGCTGGGCCACTGGCACTCATGCGCCAGTGTTTAGGCGCATCGCCCAAAGAGGTTTTCCCTTGGCACTGACCAGTGAGGGCTTAGGAGCCGGGTAGCAAGTGCCCAGGCGTGCAATAAGCACTCAAGCACTGGTAAGAGGGTGCCTAGGCAACTAGTGCATAATCTACCAGAGTGTTTTTCATGAGGAATTGGGCCTTCCTAATGGTTTAGATCCATTAGTTATGTCTTTTAAAGAGTGTTAAAATACTATTAGAAGAATTTCTTAGAGAAAAGGATTATCTTGCATACAAAGGGAAGCAAAGTGAATTTGGGCATCCATTAGACATAGTTTGCCATAGTCCAGAACCTAGTCTCATGAGCAACCTAGTGTTGTATTAATTATCACTTAAAGAAGCGGTTAAGAGGATGAGAATTAGATTTAAGCAATCAAGTTGTTTGGCAAAAAGTGAGTGCCATAGTGCATGAACGCTCTCACAGAGCTGAGATAGAGCTAGTAATGCAAAGGAAGGAAGTATACTAAGTTTGTTGGGCAATAATGAAGTGCCATAGTGCATAAAAGCTCTCATAGAGTTGAGGTAGAGCTAGTAGTGCAAGGAAAAACTTAGTATAGAGTTCATGTGGTGGTTATGTAAGAGTTAAACATAGCACCACATTCTTCACACATTCATACAAACATATACTTGTTATTCCTAACAGTTGAGATAGTGGAATAGTCCACACGGTTTAAGGTAGGTTATAGGAGGTTACATATTCCCTCCCTACCTAGTAGGTTAAGGAGGTACTATGTTCAGATAACATACTCCCTCCTTACCATAGAGATGAATAGTCAAGTTTCATGACATTTCATGACATTGCATTTACACTAATATACACCTTTGCTTGAGCATAATCATACATCATATTATCATTGCATTACTTGATTTTTGTTTGTATTTGTGATTCTGATTCTTTTGTGTATGTATGTTTTTACTCAATGGTATTTTACAATTGTATGAGCAGTTATACAATATCATTGATGGTTTATGTATATGTGACTTTGCTCAATGGTATTTTACAATTGTATGGGCAGTTGTATAATATCATTGATTGTTTAATTGTGAATTAGTCCAGAGGTAAAGCTTGGTTGAAGATATCATATAGAGAGTGAATGTGATAGCTCCTTGAGTTATAAGAAGTAGTTTGTTTTATAGTTCCAGATGTGTTTATGATGTTTATGGGTTTTATATGCATATACGACTACTGGTATTGGTACACTTACACTAAGAATTTTTGGATTCTCACCTCGTGTATTGCCATGTAAATCCAGGTGGAAGCTCATCTACAGACAAGAAGAAGAAGAAGACTAAAGAATAGTTTAGTTTCATGTTTTATCTGTTAAAACTTGTATATCATGTACATTGTTTTGAATTGTAATCATATGTATATAAGAAAAGATGTATGTATTACTTTATGTTTTATAACAAAGTTATGTATATGAGTAGATTTTATTTCCACAAGGCTCTCCATAATGATTTATTTATATAAATGTTATGGGTTAGATTAATGTTTAAGTTAGAAGTAGCATAGCTAATATTGTTTATCCAGATATATGTCAGATATACTAGGATTTCAGTATTAGGATGCTACAAGTTCTAGCTGTTGAGAATGCATTAAATGCAACCGGTAGCAATTCTGATGCATCAGGAAAAATTAGCCTTTTTTTGTCTTCTTCTGATAAGCTTTTTAGTGGCTTTCCAGTATTCTCATTGTGACTAAGAAGGTGGTTTGGTGACAGAACTAAGTATGAGACTGAAAGAATGTCTTTGACATTTGTACTTGAAGTAGTTTTCTGATCGCAGTCTTATGGTTTTCTGATCTCCATTCTGATAGGTTTTCTTATCAAGTTTTCTAATGTCTCTCTAAGTAGCTTCTCATGAACTTTTTAAAGGGTCAATTGTCTGAAGTTAGTGTTTCCTATACCTGAATTTAATTCCAAGCTCTAACACACTTTAACATACATATTAATAAAGTTCATATGATAGACATGTTTAACATTTGTGAGTGATTAGAAATATAAGCGTGTAGTGAGTTTTCTGATAGTAGCTCAAGATATACTTAGAAAAGTATTGATTTGTTAGTCATCAAAACTTAAACATAAGTAAAAACTTAAGCATTCAAAGGGGTCTTAAGATTTTGGAGCTAACAATGATCCCTGTGGAGATAGGGGAACCAACCTGGAAGCATGAGCATTTCTCCAAAAACCACATTGATGGATCTCTACGAGAGGAACTAGACCACACCCAAGAGCAGCACAATACTACCCACATCAGAGAAGTTGCTTTCAAACTCTGAACTACCCAACGATACAACAAGCGAGTCTCCCCTCGAAAGCTCAAGAAGGGAGAGCTCGTTTTGTGGAAGGTGTAATGCCCCAAAACTAATACTATATGTACATTCAGATTATACAAAAGTAATTAAGATTAGGAATGTCACAACTAAACTATTATCATTCCTTGATAAATAACTATATTGTTTATATTGCTTGCTTGAGCCTTGTGAGGGAAAGATAATATTTACAATAATAATATACATTTGCAAAAAAAAATTATTCTATACTGACCTTAATAGTCTATACAATCTAGAACATTAGTGTTCAAATGATACAAGCCCTTAAAGGCATATGTATATACAAATTATATACAATCCATTACATAATTATAAGTACAAGGTAATGGTAAAAAATAGTAGGTAATCCTATTCTACATCTGCATCTTCATCTCTACCCTATAAATGGATCTCGTGCTTGAATTATCATGGAAAGAAAATGGGTGAGAATTCTAGAAATTCTCAGTAGTTCTAACATGTAAGTGACATCATAATAACTCCAGCTGCTTCGACAAATCAAATCAAATCTTATAAATATCATACAAAAAGGTGGCTAAAGCCAAAATGATTCATTTCTCTTCAAGAGGCAGAAATTCAATTTTTATCATTAATCAACATTTCTTACTCAAATACTATAAATAGTTCAAATACATCATTAATGAATCACAGAAATCATCAAGAATGTATCACTATTACTAGAATATTCATAATTTTTCAAGATGCAAATATTCATTATCAAATCTATGATTTATATAAATACTAACTTCATGATGAGGTGTAAATACTTAACAATGCATAAATATTTATCTAGTGTTCATTAATTATCATCTTTCTAAGCATATTTCCAGGATCCATGTCCTTTTATAATACTAAGTAGGGAGAGAATATTGCATTCTTACACTACCGGTAACCCTGCCTATAACTAATGAGAAAACTAATGAGGAATTAAATCTAAGAAGTTAGAATCACATTCCCTATCGAGGATCATTTCCAGAATTCATAACTAAGAATTAAATATCACCCCATTTTTTTAGGTTCATTTCCAAAATTTAACACTAGTCACCTTAATCAATAGGCTACTAATACGAAGGGAATAGCAACTAAGGATCATCCCTATTTGAAGATCATATCCAATGTCTTTTAGCTTTGAGTACTATACATGTTAATTCAATACTAGCTCAACTTTACATTAAAAAGGAGCAATTCTCAATTCATCATTCAATACTAGCTCAACTTTAATATTCTAAAGGAACAAATCAATTTCTAATACACCTCATGAATATAGCAAGTGCATAATATCATCATTTCACTAGGGCATTAAATACAAATATCATCATTTCACTAGTGCATCAAGTGCACAATATCACCATTTCACTAGTGCATCAAGTGCACAATATCACCATTTCACTAGTGCATCAAGTGCACAATATCATTGTTTCACAAGCTTATCAAGTGCACATATCTAATACAAGTTACTTTATTTAGTGAACTCAATCAAATCTCTTCATATTACATAATATGGAACTCTATTTACTCAAAAAAAGGGATTGTTAATTGATTATCATGGTGTGGTAATCGATTATTACCCACCTATGTTCTTATTTTATAACTTGATAATCAATTATCATACTTTGATAATCGATTATCATACTCTGATAATTGATTATCGCTATCCAATTGTGACATTCTGTCACCCATGAACCTAGCATTCTGGAAGTTGGTAATCGATTAGCACCTTTGTCTAATCAATTATTACTAAAAAACACATCATTCTGGAAGTTGATAAACGATTACCAGCCACTGGTTAACCGATTATCACATGCTGATAATTGATTATCATGTGCATTTCCATATCAGAATCAGTTCTAAAACACAGTAACTTTCATTTATTTCTATTCCTTCCATCAACCTATCATCAAACCTCATCATCATTATCACACACACACACACACACACACACACACACACATATATATAGTCTCAAACTCATCAATCTCATACATGTATATACAACCAATACATCATCATAAAAAAAATCATAAGAAATTTATCAACTAATCCTTTCATGCAAAGTTTGAGGAGCTAGAAAAGAAAGAGAAAAAAGGTAGTGTTGTACAAAAACCCTACCTAAGCTCCCTTGTTGATAGTGTTTATCTTTTCTATCATTGATTCCTCCTAAGCTCTATGTTAATGGTAGCTTTTCTCTTTTCTTTCTTCTTTATCTCTTATCTCCTTTCTTCTACTGTTGTTGGCCATGTAAAAGTGAAGAGAAAAGTGAGAAAGAGATGTATGAGAATGAGAGTGTGAATAAGGTAGTGGAAATGGAGAGTTAAGGATGAAGTAAAAATGAGATGAACTGTCATGGTTAAGTGAAAGAAACTTATCTCGTAAGGATACTTTGATCTTTCATTGATGAGCTTTCTAACTTCTATAGGTATTATAATAAATTCTAGATCTTTATTCATTTCCTTTACTTATCATTTAATAACTATCTATATATGTCATTGACAACCATTAGGCTCTATTACTTTTCCTTAAGTTAAGTTAAACTTACAAAGTTAAACTAATATAAATATCTACCTTAACCTGTAATCATTCCCAGAATAACTTAACTTAAGGAGTTAAACTAATATGCTTATAAGTATTTGCCTTAACCTATAATCATTCCTATAATAATCTTTATCCTTTACTTGACATCTCCACAAAATCGCATAATTTTCCAAGCTACTCTCCTATTTAATTTTTAGCCTTTAAACAATCATTCTATTTATTAAAAATACCAAACTGATTCATTTAATTCCCCAAAAGTTACCACATCTCATTCTAATTATTTGTGGTCAAGAAATAAATTTTCTATATTTATCTCTATCATATAAGTAGTTTATGCTAAGTTCTGAGCTAATATAAGTTATTTTCCACGTCATGTGTTAACTAAATTAGCTCATAAATTTACCAGAATTAATAGGTAACTCATACAAGTATTAACAAATCACTATAGCAATCATTAAGACTAATAGGTTAGGGAGGATGTTACAGAAGGCGGCAATTGGAGGATAAACTACAAATGAAGAAAAGATAACCCCTAACTGGGAAGGTCCATATCGAGTTATGGAGGTGCTAGAAAAAGGAGCCTATATGATCGTTGCCCACTCTGGAAAAGAGCTACCAAAATCCTGACACACATCGAACTTGAAAAGATACTATAGTTAAATGTAAATGGCATCCTCATTTTTGTATATAGAAAAATAAAATTACAATCAATGTAATTATGGAGGAATTTTCAGTAAAATTTTTCACTAAGACCCTTGTTAAGCACTCTCGACATGCTAAAGGGACATCGGGTCCTTAGAGCGTAAGTGGTCGAGTTCAAGACCACAGATCCCAACTTAAGTTCAGGACCACAAATCCTAACTTAGGCAAAATGCTAAAGGGACATTGGATCCTTAAATAATAAGTAGCCAAGTTCGAGACCACAGATCCCAACTTAGGCCAAGTGCTAAAGGGACGTTGGATCCTTAAAGCATTAGTAGCCAAGTTCATCCACAGATCCCAACATAGGCAAAGTGCTAAAGGGACGTTAGATCCCTAAAGCATAAATAGCCAAGTTCGGGACCACGGATCCCAATTTAGGAAAAATGCTAAAGGGGCATTGGATTCTTAAAGTATAAGTAGCCAAGTTCATGACTACGAATCCCAATTTAGGCAAAAGTGCTAAAGGGATGTTGGATTCCTAAAGCACAAGTTGCTAAGTTTGGGACCATGGGTACCAACCTAGGCTGCATCATAAAATGAAGGGCATTGGACCCCGGGGCACGAAATATAAAACAACTATCCTAAACAATTACAAAAGAATACCAATAGTAAATAAGATCTTAATTAAAGGCTTTGAAAACAGTGGGCAACATGTGTCATTACAAAATAAAAGCCCACGTAAGGGCCAAAATGAAGTAAAAAGAAAGAAAACGAAGCTTGGGCCTCAACAATATTAACGCCCTAAACCCCATCTTGTGCATCATCGTCGTCCTCATTGTCGATGTCCTCAATTTGGCCTTCGACCATGGATTTCAAATGGTGGGTGCCTATGTAGTCGGTGACATCAAGATACAAGACAGAAACTTTGGCCAAGACATTCTTAAAGGACTGCTTAGTTGCTATATTCCAGCCTGCCAAATAATTATTCATCTTGGCCTCTAGGACTCCGCATTCCTTAGCTCAAGCCTTGTGCTCCATCTCTAATTGTTTCTTGACATCCGAGACCCAAGACATCTGCTCCCCAAGAGGCCAAGAACATTGGCCTCCAAGTCCTTCACTTTGGCCTCAAACTCCTTGGACTTGGCCTCAAGGTCCTTGGACTTGGCCTCAAGGTCCTTGGCCTAAGTTTTCCAGCTCTCCACCCTGGTACCCTGGTCCTTCACCTTCGCCTTAGCTATTTTCTAGTCATTCTTGGCTGCATTCAAGTTCCCCTCGAGCTTTTTCTTTTCCTCATCCCAAGCAGCACTTTGATGTTGAAGTACCTTGAGATCGTCTTCCCCCAAACTTAAACATTGCTTGTTCTCAAGCAATAAAAGGAATTAAATTCAACACTTTCAATGGTAAAACTCCTCTTTTTGAGGTGAATGCAATTTCAAAGGTTTTCACAAAAAAATTCTAACTAATAAAAGTAATTCAAAGCTTGAATAATCAACCAATCTCTTATGTATTCATGCCCCACTTAAGTATGGATTAGCAATAAAGATAAATTTGTATAAAAAAGGTTGCACAAAACTCAAAACTCTCTTGATAATCACTTATTTACTCAGCGTATCCTAATCATCGCCCTGTATCACTAGGCAAGACTACTATACAAGTTTTCACTATTAAGTCTATCCTAAGCTAAGGCTTTTTTTTTCATCTTTTTTTTTCTTTTTCTTTTCTTATGAAGTTTGGTGTAATAATGTTCGAGTTTATAGTTCACCATTGACCCTTATTCACAATATGGATTTTAGCAGGGAACAAAGATTAAATGCAACGTGTATCCCGATTTACGGCTCACCACTGACTTTTATAGCTCTTTTCTCTTCATAACTCTAACCACCCCCAAACTTATTTTCTTTTATCATTTGGATAGTGAAAACATCTTAATACAAATTTTTAATTTTCTTAGCTTAGAACTTCCTAGAACCAGTTTCAAAAAGAGTAGAAGAATTGTCTAAGATTAGGGGAGAATTTTAGAAAACCACATCATTGGCAATGATAATTTCAAGAGCAAGTAATTTAGTGAAACAAACTTTTCAACTCAAATTCGCTCAATTGACAAATATATACTAAGAGGACATGAATAAAATCAAAATTTCTTTTCACATTTGCACTTATCAAAGCTTCATTCAAAAAAAAATCTCCATTACACTTTGCAATTTGCATTGAATTCAAAAAAGAATGGGTTAATTTTCTATTTTTTTAAGATTTTTCAAATTTTTATATTTTTTTGTTGGCCGACACTATATACATCTCCCTACAAAGGCTCTGAACTTGGGAAGGCACTTAAGGCAACTCAAAAACACTTAGCTATCAATGAAAATGTAAAGCAATGAATGTGCACCCTTAAACTTAAAATTGACATTGTCCTCAATGTCACTAAACCTCATGATACCAATCAAGCAAATCACATAGAAGGCAACATATGAGAGGAGAAATATGCCATAAAACATAAAAACAAGAGATAACATGAAGTTCTTAAATACATTAAAAACCATCAAGGTTCATCACAATCATATCACATATGCATTAATTTCAATCACAAATTCAACAACCACCGCATAGATGAGAAAATTAATAAAGATAAGGATGCTTTCCTTTCAAAATGCATTTTCCCATCTAATCATATAAAGAACATTATGGACATAACTCCATGCTCTACGAGTTTCCTCCTACAACATCATAATTAAGTGACATAGAGAAGAAAAAAAAATAAAAAAATCTAAACAAAAGAACCAATGAAAAGAAAACTTGAGTTTCCTCCCAAGAAGCGCTAGTTTATGGTCTTTAGCTTGACCCCTTGTATTTATTATGCAACTCTATCCTTAAAAGGCTCTCCCACATAGAAAAGCTTGAATTTCTACTCATTGATCTTGAAAATGCCTTGTAAATCTTTCCTAATTTCAATACCACTGTGAGGAGATGTCTTGAAGGCTTGCGGTAGGCCAAGTTATCGAGGCTTGAGTTTTCCCAGAAAAATATTCAACTTTGAGTTAGATAACCCAAAAGGTATACTACCAAGCACGGTAGAAAGAGTCTTGAACTTTACTTTGGGTGCTTCTTTCATACATCGTAGATGTGCAATGGTTAAGATTAGCTTAACTTCCTCAAGCTTAGGTCCATGAGAGAGATGACTTACTTTGAGTAATTAGGCATGATGTGCAACCTACTTGTCCACTTTCATGGTTGTGGCACTATCCACTAAGCATGTTTCAAGAGTGTCCTTCAAACGTTGCGTATTACATACCTCTTAAGTATGCACTTCACTCATATCAAACCTTAAGCGTGAATTAGTTATGGCCAGTTGATTGAGAGTTTGAGGCAAGTTAAATTCAACCACTTCTTCTCTAAATTTAAGAGTTAACTTTCCATGCTTCAAATTAAATACAACTCTAGTAGTGGCTAGGAAGGTTCTTCCTAAGATAATTGGGATTTAGGCATATTCTTTCATCTCTAACACCACAAAATCAACCAGTATGTGGAATTTGCCAACCTTCAAAGGCATATTCTCCAAAATCCCCATGGGGTGTTTCATCGATCTATCCATTAATTGAAAAGAGATTGTTGTTGGCTTGAGCTCTCCTAGACCATGCTTCTTGAAAATAGATAAAGGCATCATGCTCACACTAGCTCCAAGATCATAAAGTGCATTGTCAATACTCATGTTCCCAATCGAGCATGGGATGGAAAAGCTACCTGGATCATTAAGCTTAGGTGGGAACTTATTTTGGATGATAGCATTACATTCCTTAGTCAAAGTAATAGTTCAAACTCTTATAACTTCCTCTTATTAGAAATGATCTTTTTCAAAAATTTAGTATAAGAAGGCATTTGAGAGAGAGCTTAACTAAAAAGAATATTAAAATAGAGTTTCTTAAGTACCTCCAAAAATTTCCCAAATTGTTGATTAAACTTTGCCTTTTGATACTTTTGAGGAAATGACAAAAGTAGAATATAAGCTTTCGAAGGAACATACTTCTTGGCACTCTCTCCATCTTATTTCTTTTCTTCCATTACCAATGCTTCTTCTTCATCGACTTCTGTCACTATCCCTTTTTTTCTCATCACCTTTTGAGACTTCTAATTGCTTGCCATTTGTCAAAAATACCATATTGACTTACTCCCTTGGATTCGTCTACATTTTGCTTGGTAGTCTTCCCTTGCATCATGTTGAACAAGCTTGCTGTTGGGCTATTTGAGTCTCAATCATCTTAGAATGAGTGACCATTTGATCAAGCCGAGTATTGTTTTACTTAATTGACTCCCCATGTTGTTGCACTTATTGTTGAATGACTTGACTCTATTGTTAAATGACTTGATTCTGTGGTAGGATGACTTAAGTTTGTTCTTTTTGGGTTGCCATGAAATTCTCTATGAAGGCTTCTAAATTAGGTTTGGCCTCTTGAAATGACTGTTGAGCTTGTTGAAATCTAGGTAAGGGTCTATTATTGGATGAAGCACATTGACTTTGTTGATTATCCCATGAAAATTTGGGTGATTTCGCCATCCCAAATTATAGGTGTTGGAAAAGGTATTGCCTTGAGCCTTAGAGTTATTATTGACAAAATTAGCTTACTCCATTAATGGCTTTTGTCAATAGGTCTCATTGCACTTCGAAGCTTCATGCCCTCCTCCACATGTCTCACAAGTCACTTTAGGAGTATTAATAAAATTGACATTCGTCTTCTCTAGTGACTTGGTCAAGGCATTAAACTTGTCATTCAACATGGTTATTGGATCAAGCTTTATCACTCCAGCTTGCTTATTTGAGCTGGATCTTTCATTTGGCCCCTAATAGATGTTTGAAGTTACCTCCTTAATCAAAGCCCTTGTCACCGTTGGAGCCTTTGCCATCAAAGTGCCACCAGCTATAGCATCAAAAGTTGCCTTTCATAGAAGGGGCCAGTCCAACATAGAATGTTTACATGACAACGAACTCCTAAAGGCCATGGTGTAGACACTATCGCAAGATCATTATATCGCTCTCATGCATCATAAAGTGATTCATCTTCCTTTTGGGAAAAGGTGGTGATGTCATGATGAAGCTTGATCATTTTACCCAATGGGAAGTATTTATCCAAAAAAGCTTGTGATTTTCCTCCCATGTGGTAATGGTATTTATGGCCTCTGAATGAATCCACTTCTTTGCCTTCTCCTTAAGAGAAAAAGGGAACAGTCTAAGCCTTATGGCATCTGTTGTAGCTCTGTTGATCTTCAACATGTCGCACAATTCTAAGAACTCATCCAAATGCTCATTAGAATCTTCAGTTGGTGACTTACTAAATTGAGACTGCTAGACCATTTGGATCAATGAGGTCTTTATCTCAAAGTTGTTAGCTACTACTGTTGGCCTTACAACGAAAGGTTGACGATCATTAGCATCGGGGGTAGCATAATCTTTCAAACTTTGCTCTTGATTGACGACTTGGTTATTGTTAGCCATCATGATTTCTTCATTTGTTTCCTGTGCTCTTATGTCCTTTCTTATAGCACAAAGTGTCTTCTTGATCTCAAGGTCTATAGGTATAAGATATCCTTGACTCCTTGTTCTACGCATAAAAGAGAAATATCACTTGAAACACAAAGAAGAAACCACAAAATGTAAATCAAAATTAAAAAAAATTAAAATGCTTATATTAATCAAATTACCGCTTGTACCAACACCGATCCCAAGCAACTACCCAAAAACTTGATGTGAATTTTCAACAAGTGCATCCTAAGCAACTGCCTAAAAACTTAATATGAATTTTCAGTAACTGCATGGATAATTCAAGTAGTAAATAAAGATCGTTCTCACGAGGATTGATATGAGTACTAATTCTTATGATAGTACCAATTATCTAAGCAAATCAAAAGCGAGAAAGAAAATAATAATTCAAAGTAAGACAAATGATTAACTAATAAAAGAAGCAAACAACTTAGAATGATTAAAATTCAACCAAGTTTTTAAAAGACTAGGACTAGGATTTCACTGCAACACCCACTATGATGAATTTCAACTCTATCTTTGCTAATGATCAATTTTACTCTTGAAGGAGGTTTGTCCTAAACTATGAAGCATGGACACACCATTTTTGAGGCGTGTTCGCATGTCAGATACGTGTCCATGTCAGACACATGAGGACACCCGTACGATACACATATCCTGTATGTCAGAATGTGTCTGATTAAAAATATTATTTTTTTCAATTTGGATACATCTCAGACACGCTTCGACAAGTCTCGAACATACTTGGATACATCTTGAACACGTTTGGACACGTTTAGGACACAACTTGGACACGATCCATTAATATTTTAAAAAAAAAATTTCATGATTAACGTTCAATAAGTAAGCTCATAACACACTCAAGCCCAATAACATAACTAACGTCCCAAGCCACTATTTTCACACACTAGTATTTTAAGTTTTATCTTTTCATACATCACTATTAGACTTTTAAGTTTTATATTTTCATACACCACTATTTTCATCTACTCCTTCTACCATTGCTATACCAAATCGTCTACTTCATCGTCACCGAAGCTTGCTTCACACTAATATTCCCTTTAGTTAATTTTTTTATGCACATGTACTCGTACATGATTAGTTCTATTAGGAGAAATTAGTTTAGGAGATTTTTTAGAATATATCAATAGAAATTATGCTCCATATTTTTTAGGAGGGGCTTATTAGGTAGCAAATATTGGTACATATGACATATATTAAGACATTATAAATATTCAAGCTTATAAAAATGATATTAATGAATTATGAATCATTTTACTTAAATTTTGTAATTATATATATATATATATGTATGTGTGTGTGTGCTGTGTCTGTGTCCTACAATTTTTGAATTTGGTGTGTCTCTGTGTCTGTGTCTGTGCTTCATAGGTCCTAAATGATTTTAACCTCAATCTCTTGACACTAAAATTGTGTTAAAATCCTATTAATCTCATTCTCATAGCAATTAATTGAGTTATACCCATTAAGTTCTATGACAACTATTTTGCTCCTTGAAAGATTTAAGGCAATCTCTAGGTCTCAATTCCTAAGTTCAATTATTAGATTTTCAAGAAATTAAATTTCATCTCTCGAGCCTTCACCTAATGCTTATTAAACACACTAAGAATGAATTAAGAACAATAAGTTTTCATTAATAAAGAATCAAGTCAATAACTCAGCATAAAAGTGTAACTAGTTACATTCCAATCCTAGAAATTAGAAAATTAGTCACTTATGGCCGTTGTAGCACAAACAAGAACAATATACAAAGAGACAATTGCGATTCTATCTAAAATAATATAACAAAAGGGAGTATAGGATAAAAAGAAGAAAACAAACTAGATGTCTTTGATGAATGCCTCCTTGTACTCGTGTCAAACCTTATGCCTCCAATTCCTTGTATTTTTCGTTTTTCTCCCCCATTTGGTTTATGAGTGGAATCCCCCCTTTTATAGAAAAGCTAACAACTTTTCATATGTGAATTCCATGGGTTATCTTGACTTCCAATTGACCAAATTAGCCTTCGAGCTCAATAGAGAAGTTGTAGGATTTTCTGTTAGCTTTCCAACGCTGTAAACAGTGCATCAATCCAATCTCTGTAGCCTAATATATGGTTCAAATACATCAGTAAGGTCAACAAATACGAGTTAAATGTGAGATTACAACAAACTCCTTGCTCTTCAAGGATCCTTATCCAATCTTCAATTATCATTATCTTCAAGTTTCTACATCTAATTGGGACTTTGGATGAGACATAAGACTTGGATAAGATCTGTTCAAAACTCTATCTTCAGGATCTCCTTATTTTATCCAAAATCCTCTATATTTCTCTTAAAAATTAGAATATTAATAAAATACTAAGGGAATAGACAATTATCTAAAACTCAAATAAAATAATTAAAATTAAATAAAAATAAAATAAAATAAAATAAAATAAAAATTCTAATAAAAAACCTAAAGATGTGTGTATTTTTACAGTCATCAATAACCTCTAGCACTATCATCTTCTTTGTGTCCAAAACTTTCTCCAAGTACCTGACAATGGAAGTGGACTAGAGGTTAACCTTTTGGAGGTTTAGTAAAAGCTCGGAGGGTGAGAATTGCTCTAGCACTGCTATGTCATCCTCCATCTGAAGGAACACATCCATGTGACCATGGATGTCAAATCTGTGACTCCAAAAGGACGCAAAGGGGTCGATAAGGTCGACGAGGCCGAGACCAAAGTTCTCCCCACCCTTAGCCGAGGTGTCCATCGCATCCTCAACATTGACCACAGGCATTTCTTTATTAAAGGTCCTTGCCTTCTTTAGAAGGCTTCCATCGGCCTACTCTGTGGTCTTTCTTTTATGGGTAAGAGAAGCAGGTGCCAGAGAGGAAGGTTCGGAGGTCGTGTCCCTGGACACTATGTCCTAAGAGGTGCTAGTGGCCTCCTTGATCTTAGAGTCTGTTTGAGTGGCGCCAGAGGATGAGGGTGTAGTAATGCCCTTGGCAGTGGCCTACCTCTTGAGGGCTCTTTTCAAGTCCTTGATACTATCAGTGTTTGCCATGCTATCTACAAAGAAAAAAATTAGAAGAAACTATTATCAATACTAGCAAGAAAATGATAGCAAAGAAGTACTAAAATGCTGATGTAAGAAAACAAGTCCGAAATCTACTTCGGACCATGGGTTTAACCTAGAAGCGCCTTGACTTCAGCTACGTCCCAACCAATCAGTTGGGAACTCTTAAAAGTGTCAACCTTGGTCACTTCCACTAGGAAGTTGAAGGTCTCTCTATAAAGCTTAGACATTTGGCTCCAACTAATTTTTAGTTGCTATTTGCTCTTGAAGTGTTGGTTCTAGTACAGGTTGATTTTTGACACCTTCTCTAGGGTCAGGTAGAATAGAAGGTGACCAGGAGCATTCCATACCTTGAAAAATGTCTCTTTAAAGTCCTTGTAGGACTTGTCAAAGTTTGAAACACTTTTGGCCTTGGTGGTTCCTGATAGTGATCCACGCTGGCTTGCTGCCATTTGTTGATGCGAGCACGTTGAATATATCAAAGAATGTCTTGACAGAGGTTGGGACACCAAAGTGCTTACAGATGATCTTAAGATATCGGACGTAAGCCCAGTTGTTGGGGTGGAGTTGAGAAGAGGCAAACCTAGATCCAGTTGAGCAGCCTATTTGGAACTTGGAGAATGGGAGTTGAAGTCAAACGTCTCGTACATATACATAAAATGCATCCCTATCTTCTGTTTGCTACTTATCCTCTCATGATCGCCACAGGAGACACAAAAATATTTCATATTGCCCTATTCAACCTTTGTCATGTCTATGTATCTTCGGAGGTCCTTGGCTGCATCAGGAGTACTGATCGTGGAGGAAATACCCAAAGGTTCGTAGTAACCCAGGAATAAAGCAACGCATCCAAGTACTTCTTTTGCCACTGCTCGAGCATGAGTTTCTTCCTACCTATGAAATCAGATTCTGGAGCACGGATAACTAAACCTGCAGATGTGGAAGATTTGTTAGATTCACTAGTAATGGTCCTAAGATACCTTTCCAAGTCCTTTTTGACATCGGAGTACGGGCGATACCCAGGAAGGATATCTTCGAGCATGTTAGCAGCAGAATACCTGTTACCTCAAGTCTGAAACTCGATAATCTTAGGTCGCCTCCATGATAAACACAATTTTTATACATTAGTTAACCCTCATATTTAGTCTCTTGGACCTCTTATATGCTTAATTAATTAATTTTAGCCACATTTTATAAGTTTGGGCTCAAATTAGGCTTTATTGATTTTTCAGCATTATTAGAATTTTACACTATTTTTGTATTTCAGTCATATCTTGAGTTTTAGATATCTAATAAATTTGAATTTTACCATGTAGGAAATATAAGATAGATCTCTACAACTTTTGTGAAAAGCCCCAGAGCTGAATCGGATATCTAGTGGACCAAATTGGGCTTAGAAGTCAAAACTTGGGTTCTGTCGTATAATCCGTACAGTGTGTACTAATTGGTCCATAATTCAGGATGTAGATGTGATATGGACCTAAAACTAGTGGCATTAGAAATCTAAGACATATATATTCAATTATTATGAGACAACAAATTGAAACTACAATGTTTTGATGGCATTTCATCCCTGTGAATTCGGATGACAGGATCAAAGGCCTGTTAAGAGTGAATTAGGCATAACTCTCTCATCTTAAGCCCAATTGAAGTGATTTCGGTGGCCAAGAAAAGCTAAGAGGCAGAAGATTAATTTAACCTAAGGGAAAATTAGGATTCTTAATTTTTTGGTTAGTTATTTTTGTATAAATAGGGAACCCAAGATAGATAGAAACCCAAGCCATTTTTACTTGATTCTTCTACCTAGAGTTTTCTCTTTTCTTTTTACAAATTGTGTGTGGTAGCCATGGAGAGCTACTTATCTGATATCAATCCAAGGATCTTGAGGAAATTTTGGTTTGGCTTTGAGATTCAGTTCCTAATTTCAATTTTGAATTGAATTAATTATCTTATTCTTCTCTTGATTTGGATTTCCAATTACATGATTAGAGATTTCTGTTGTGTGATGTGATTTGATTGAATCCTTAATCCTAATTAAGATTTGTGATTAAGTTATGATTAATTAATTATGATTTAGTCACATGACTTGAAGAAAGTTAGGTTGATAAATTTGTTAATCTGGGTTAATTGAATTCTGGTTGTTAAACTAACATAGGTTGCATAATTCTAGCGATTGCGGGTTTATGAATCGTTTGTAAGTTAAATTCTAGGTCATTATCTAGTGTTGAATTCTATGTACTTGATGCAGAGATTTTGGTTAATCATAAATTAACCAATTAGTGATGATGACAAGCTAACTAGATTTCTCATGGTTTCTTAGATTGGTTGCTTTGCAATTTAATTTTCTTTCTTATATTTTATTATTACATTTACATTCAACAAACATAATCCCCCCTATGTGATCTTGATTTGGTTTGATTGGTATCTTGATCCTTAAGAGACGACTTGGTTCACTGCCTTGTACTACAAGTTATCAGTAGAACTAGAATTTTATTATTTGTTGTAAACATGGTTGCCAATTCCCATCAGTTTGGTACTAGAATAATAACTCAAACTAGAGGAGTCAATAAAGTCCAGGTTTCTAATGCTGATCAACAGAGAATGAATCATAGACTTGATGAGCAGACTTCCTTGGTGAGACAGTTGGCACTGGGATAACAATTACCTGTGCAGGGGCCTGAAAAAATGTGTGGCATTTGTTCTTGTCCTTCACATCCCACATATGCATGTCCTACACTTCAGGATCGTGGTTCTATTTTTCCAGATCAATCTATTACTGCAGTAGGTGTCTTTCTCAGTAAACCACAATATCAGTAGTAACCCTAAATATGTTCCATTCTCTAATACATATAACCCTGGTTGGAGAGACCATCTAAATATGAGATATGACAATACAACCTCACAACAGCAGCAACCATTACAGTATAGGCAGCCCTTCCAACAGCCAATGAGACAATAGTAATTTCAACCTCAAGCTGGACTAAGTAGGCCTTTCCAACAGTCTATGCAATAACCAAGTCCAGCAACCACAAAATCTGAGCCTTTATTTGAGGATTTGGTGAAGCAGATGGCCATAAAGAACATTTAGTTCCAGCAGAGGACAGAGGACACCATACAAAATTTAGAAACTCAAATTAGACAATTGACCTCTATATTAAGTCAGCTGTAAGCCCAAGGTTCTGGACAACTCCCTTCTCAAACAATTCCCAATCTAAAGGGGAATGTGAGTGCCATTATGCTGAGGTTTGGAAAATTTATAGAAGCATTACCTAAACCTCAACCAGCTAGCAAGCATCAACTAATAAAAGAAATAATTTCTAATGAACTAGTCCAAAAATCTGAGGGTAAGAAGAAATCAATTATTACCGATGAGCAACAGCAACCTGCAGTGGCTCTTCCCTTTCCACAGAGAGCTATTGAGACCAAAAAGATACATGAGGATGAGAAGGACAGAGAGCTCCTTGAGACTTTCAGGAAAATGGAAATTAATATTCCACTGTTGGAAGCAATCAGGCAGATATCGAAGTATGCTAAGTTCTTGAAGGAACTGTGTACTCACAAGAGGCGGCTAAAGGGTAATGAGAGAATCAATATGGGACAAATTGTTTCAGACCTCATCCAGCCTATGTCACAAAAGTGCAAGGATCCTGGGACTTTTACAATTCCTTGCATGATAAGAAATCACAGATTTGAGCATGCCATGCTAGACTTAGGTGCTTCCATTAATGTAATGCCTATGCCTATTTTTGATTCCCTTGAACTTGGTCCTTTGTAGGCTATAGGTATGGTGATCTAGCTAGCTAATAGGAGAAATGTGTACCTGACTGGTTTAGTGGATGATGTGCTGGCCCGGGTGATGAGCTAATATTCCCAACTGACTTCTACATTTTAGAGATGGAGGGAGATTCATCATCAAGCAAGGCTCCACTTATTCTAGGGAGACCTTTCCTCAAAATAGCATAGATAAAGATTAATATGCATGCAGGACTTCTTTCCATGGAGTTTGGAGATTTCATTGTGAGGTTTAATATTCTTGATGCTATGAAACACCCCATGGAAGAACATTTTGTCTTTCATATGGATTTAATTGATGATTTGGTTAATAATTCGTATGCTAACTTGTGTGAGGAGTTTTCTGAGATTGCTAATTTTGGTGAATTTATGTGTGGTGATTTGTATGCTAATTGTGATGGTGATAAGTTATGTTCTGTGTGTTCTGAAATTTCTACACTTTTAGGATATGATGAATCTATTCCTATGTTAGCAAATTGTGCAACAGGTGATATATATACAGATGTTCAAGTAGCAGAAGCAGAATCATTACAGCCCCCTAGATTATTTCCCTCTATAGTGTAGCCACCACAGTTGGAGCTGAATCCATTACTCGAGCACCAGAAATATGCATATTTAGCAGATAATGAGCAGTTTCCGATGATTGTAGCCAGAAACCTCACTACTGAACAGGAGGTGAGATTGCTGCAGGTTTTGAGAGAGAATAAGAGGGCCATCGGATAGACACTGGTGGATATTCCTAGCATTAGCCTTTCCACATGCATGTACAGAATTTTACTTGAGGATAGAGCTAAACCAGTGAGATAGCCTCAAAGGAGACTAAATCCTCTAATTTTGGATGTAATGAAAAAGAGGTGACTAAGCTACTGCAGACTAGCATTATCTATCCCTTCTTTGATAGTCAATGGGTGAGCCCAGTGTAAGTTATCCCTAAGAAATCTGGAGCAACTGTTATGGCCAATCAGAAGAATGAGCTAATTCCTATTAGAGTACAAAATAGCTGGAGAGTTTGCATTATTACAAAAGGCTTAATCAGGCTACTCGGAAGGATCATTACCTTTTTCCATTTATTGACTAGATGTTGGAGCGGTTGGTTGGAAAGTCACACTATTGCTTCTTGGACGATTACACTAGATACTTTTAGATCCACATTGCACCTAAAGATCAAGAGAAGACCACATTTACCTATCCCTTTGGCACCTTCACTTATAGATGGATGCCCTTTGGCCTTTGCAATGCCCCTGGCACCTTCTAACGGTGTATGGTGAGCATCTTTTCAGACTTTTTAGAAGAGTGCATGAAGGTATTCATGAATGATTTTACTGTTTATGAATTTTCTTTTGATTATTATTTGGATAGTCTGGCTAAGGTACTGCATAGATGCATTGAAACTAATATTATTTTAAATTTTGAAAAATGTCATTTCATGGTAGAGAAGAGTATAATTTTAGGCTATATAGTATCCAGTAAGGGCATTAAAGTAGATCCTGCTAACTGTTTATCTTATCCCACAAGCATGCAGGAGATGCATTCTTTTTTGGGACATGCAGATTTTTACAAGCGCTTCAATTGAGATTTTAGTAAAATCGTGATTCCATTATCTAATTTGCTTGTAAAGGATGTGGAGTTTGTCTTTGACAAGAAATGCTAGGAAGCCTTTGATCATTTGAAGAAGGTGTTGACTAGAACTCCCATCATCCATCCTGATAATCACATATTTAAAATATTAATAAACCCTCATTTTTAGTCATTTACACTCTCTATGTACTTAATTGATTGTGTTTGTTTATGTTTTGTGAGTTTGGACTCAAATTGAACTTAATTAAATTTTTTAGCATAATTTACGTCTTACACTATTTCTGTATTTCAGCCATATCTTGGGCTGTAGGTGGCCGTTTGAGATGATTCTAATGGCATTTGAAATATAAGAGAGAGCTCTACAATTTTTATGAAGACCTCAAAGGACCAATCACACGTTTGGATAACTCAAATTGGAGTTTAAGTAAGAACTAAGGTACTGATCCTGACAGCTTGACCTATGTGTACTGTTCATGACATAGCTCGGGCTATAAGATGTAAAATGGGCTAAAATTTTGATGGTTGATATTAAGACCCAAATCTACAACTTTCATGTTGAACACAAAATCCAGTTCGGACTCCTTGGAGGTCATATTGGGGTTGGAAGTCAGAACAGAGGAGCTGTCACTGGGCCTGAGTAATATGCAGTAATCAGACTATATCTTGAGTTGTAGAAATGATTTTTGACCTAAACCAACGACATTTGAAAGCTAAGATCCAGGCCTACAACTTTTATAAGACCACTTTGTTAAAAAATGATGAATGCAATGACTTCAGAGCTAAATGATTTTGGAGACAAAGAATCTCTATAATTTTTCACTCACCAAAAGTCATTTAGTATTTTTCACTCATTTTTCACTCATCCACTTACTCATGACTCAGCCCCCTTGTCACAGCCCCTTGACTGGATACTTCTATTTGAGCTTATATATGATGCCTCCAATTATGCAGTGGGAGCTATCCTGGCATAGAGAGTAGAGAAGGATCATCATGTGATCTACTCTACCTCCAAAACTTTGGATGCTGCTCCAGCCAACTACATAACTACAGAAAAAACTCTTAGCCATTGTATTTACTTTAGATAAATTTAGTTCATATCTAGTTGGCTCTAAAGTAGTTGTGTTTTTTGATTATGCAGCGCTGAATTTTCTTCCGAAGAAACCCAAAGCGAAACCACGATTAATTAGGTGGATGCTGCTGCTCCAGGAGTTTGATATTGAAATTCAGGATAAAAGTGGAGCAGAAAACCTGGTGGCTGATCATTTGAGCAGAACTGAGAGATGTTCAAAGCTATTGGCCATCCATGACTCCTTTCCAGATGAGCAGCTTTTACAACTGTAAGGTAAGACTACCTCTCCTTAGTTTGCTGACTTAGCTAATTACTTGGTTACTAGTGCATTGCCTGCATATTTCACTAGGGCTCAGATTGATAAGTTAAAGAGTGAGTCTAAGTATTATGTGTGGGATGATCCTTATCTGTGGAGATTTTGTAGTAACCAAGTGATTAGGAGATGCATACCTGATCATGAGTTTGATTCTATTCTTAGCTTTTGTCATGCATTTGCATGTGGTGGACATTTTGGACATAAACGTACAACTAGGAAAGTCTTGGACTCTGGTTTATATTGGCCTACCTTATTCCATGATGCATACTTGTTCTGTAAGTCTTGTGAATAGTGCCAAAAAACATGAAACATTTCTTGTAGGAATGAGATGCCCTAGAAACCTTTGCTGTTTTGTGAGATTTTTGATGCATGAGGTATTGATTTTATGGGACATTTTCCTATTTCTTTTGGTTTTGTTTACATTTTGTTGGTTGTTGATTATGTATCTAAGTGGGTGGAGGCAAAAGCCACTTAAACCAATGATTCTAAAGTTGTTGTGGATTTTGTTAAATCACTGATTTTCTGTAGGTTTGGAGTCCCGAGGGCCATCATCATTAATCAGGGTTCACATTTTTGTAATAAAAAAATGGATGCTTTGATGAAGAAGTATGGATTCATGCATAAAATTTCTACACCTTACCACCCCCAAACTAATGGGCAAGTCGAGGTTTCCAATAGAGAGATTAAGCAAATACTTTGAAAAACACTCCAATCTAATAGAAATGATTGGAGCAAGAGGCTTGAGGATGCTTTATGGGCTTATCAGACTTCCTATAAGACACCGATTGGGATGTCCCCTTATTAGATTGTCTTTGGCAAGGCATGTCACCTGCTAGTGGAAATTGAGCATCGCGCATTTTGGGCAGTGAAGAGGTGCAACTTGGACCTAAACCAAGCAAGCGTGGAGAGGAAGCTATAGTTGCAGGAATTGGAGGAGATATGCTTGGTGGCATATAAAAGTTCCAAACTTTATAAAGAGAAGACCAAAGCCTTCCATGATAAGATGATTATGAGAAAAATATTTGAGTTTAGTCAAAAAGTACTTTTTATATAATTCTCGTCTTAAATTAATGCCCAAAAAATTGAGATCTAGGTGGGAAGGTCCTTTTGTTGTTACTAATGTTTTTCCTTATGGTGTAGCTAAGCTTCAAGATATGACTACAAAGAGGAGCTTTAAGGCTAATGGGCATAGACTCAAGCACTTTTATGATGATTTCCAAGAGTATACCATGGAGGAGGTGGCCTTGCTTAATGCTACTTATCCAACATGAAAAATGGAATTTCAATTCCTTACTTGTTTATTTTCTATTTCAATTTTTCTGTTTTTAATTTTGTTTTCTATTTTTTTCTCTATTTTTTTTTTGATAATTCTATTTTTTGTTTTTCTATTTTTCAATTCTGTTTTTATTTTGTTTTTAAATTCTGCTTAACTTCTGCTTTTATGTTTTTGAAAAAAATATGTGTGCTTCTTGTTTTTAGTTTTTAATTGCTTTCCTATGACTCTTGAAATGTGTGGAAGTTGTGAGTTTGGACAAATTGAGACTTAGAAGCTCATGACATAAGTGAATGAATTGTCTTTCATCTTGCACTTGACTTGTATGGTAATGGAAATTGAATTGATAAATTAAGTTTGATAGACTTATACCTTATGAGAATTTGTGCTTATTGATGAATAGATTAAGTACTTGTGCTATTCTCTTCCTTCTTGTGTGATTTTCACTCATGGATTTTGATCACTCTAAAACTTGTTTTGATTCTTTTTGAGGCTACATGTTCACATGCATACATGAATATAATTGAGGCATTCTTTCCTTGCATTAGCTACTTTAACTAAATAGTCAACCTTACATATTTTCCCTTGATTAACTCTCTTGAGTTTATTTTCATATTCTTTGTTGTTCTTAGCTAATTACATACCCTTAGTGAAAAATCATGTTGTCCCTTTACCATAGGGAATAGGAGAGCATTGGCCTTATCCTTAGATGAGTTCATGCACAAGTGTAGGGAAATCTTATCTTGTTATTGTTGTTTGATCTTACTTGAGGACAAGCAAGGTTTAAGTGTGGAGGTGTGAAAATGTTGTGCTAAATTGTTATACAAAAAAAAAAAGAATAAATGCAAGAAGGTTGTGAAAGAAAAAAAAGGTTAAAAAAAAGAATATGTAAAGAGAATGTGCATTATTTGGAATTGGGGGTAAAATTTCATGCTTGTCATTTGAGGTCCTCCCCAATGCTCTTTTATTTTCTTGGGTATTTAGCCTGTCATATCCATATTATTTCTTTACCTTACCTTGACCCCATTACAACCTTGAATAAAGCCCTCTTGATTTATGTATGCATGTGTATAGGAATAGTGAAGAAGAAGAAGATAAGCAAGCTTATGGTAGTATAAAATTTTCATGAGTTAAGTTGAGTGAAACACTTAGTTTCTATACATTTCTAACACTAAACACTTGAGGGAGTGAGAGTATATCTTGTGAGAATCTATCATTCTTGGTTTATGTTTTTCAATTGAAATTACCTTGCTTATTGATTTGAGATGTAAAGAACTATCACTTCACGAATGTTTTGATCCCTTAAACTTTTTGGTTGCTATCCTTACTTGTAAACATTTGCATTCTTGAATATCATTGGAAAGTGAATCCCTTTGAGTTTTGGTTTTTGAGTTTTTGTGTTTCTTATCCTTTAGTTTGAATCTTTAGTTTGCCCAAGACGTGCAAAAGCTAAGTGTAGGGGAATTTGATAAACACAATTTTCATACATTAGTTAACCCTCATATTTAGACTCTTGGACCTATTATATGTTTAATTGATTAGTTTTGGTCACATTTTATAAGTTTGGGCTCAAAGTGGGCTTTATTGATTTTTTTAGCATTATTAAAATTTTACAGTGTTACTGTATTTTGGCCATATCTTGAGTTCTAGATATCTAAACAATATACATCTTAACTTGTAGGAAAGATAAGTGAGAGCTATACAACTTTTATGAGATCCCAGAGCTGAATCAGATATCTAGTAGACCGAATTGGGCTTAGAAGTCAGAACTCAAGTTTTGTCATGTAACCTGAGCAATGTGCACTAATTGATCCATAATTCGAGCTGTAGGTGTGAAATTGGTGGCATTCGAAATGTAAGATATAGATATTCAATTCTTATGAAGACCACAAATTGAAACTACAAAGTTTTGATGGCATTTCACCCCTATGAAGTCAGCTAATGGGATTGGAGACTTGTTAAGAGTGAATTGGGCACAACTCTCTCATCTTAAGCCCAATTGAAGTGATTTCGGTGGCCAAGGAAAGATAAGAGGCAGAGGATTAACTTTAACCTAGGGGGCAAACTAGGATTCTTAATTTTTAGGTCAGTTATTTTTGTATAAATAGGGAACCCGAGATAGATAGAAACCCAAGCCATTTTTACTTGATTCTTCTACCTAGAGTTTTCTCTTTTCTTTTTGCAAATTATGTGTGGCAGCCATGGAGAGCTAATTATCTGAGATCAATCCAAGGATCTTGAGGAAATTTTGGTTTAGCTTTGAGATTTAGTTCCTAATTTTGATTTTGAATTGAATTAATTATCTTCTTCTTCTCTTGATTTGGATTTCTAATTACATGATTAAAGATTTCTGTTGTGTGATGTGATTTGATTGACTCCTTAGTACTAATTAAGATTTGTGATTAAATTATGATTCATTAATTGTGATTTAGTCACATGAATTGAAGAAGGTTAGGTTGACAGATTTGTTAATCTGGGTTAATTGAATTCTAGTTGTTAAACTAATATAGGTTGCATGATTCTAGCAATTGCAGGTTTATGAATTATTTGTTAGTTAAATTCTAGGTAATTATCTAGTGTTGAATTCTATGTGTTTGATGCAGAGATTTTAGTCAATCATAGATTAACCAATTAGTTCAATCCAGATGCATGTTTAGTGATTGATGACAAGCCAACTAGATTTCTGACGGTTTCTTGGATTGGTTGTTTTGTAATTTGATTTTTTTCTTATATTTAATTATTACGTTTACATTCTGCAAACATAATCCCCCCTGTGTGATCTTGATTTAGTTTGATTGGTATCTTGATCCTTAAGAGACAACTCGGTTCACTGCCTTGTACTACAAGTTACCGGTAGAACTAGAATTTTATAATTTGGTTGAGCTCGACACTCGAATCACTCCACACCCTTAGGGTTGGAAAACCCCTGTGGGCGTTCCCTCATTGTGAATAGTGTGACGGAGGTGAGAGTTGCTCTAGTACTTCTAGAGAAGACCCATCTTCTCTGCTACTCCCTAACTCCCTAATTCTAATCATAATGCAAAAAAAAAAAGTGAAAAGGAAAAGAGGAGAAATACCTTTGATGAGAGTAGAAGATGTTTGGGGAGAAACTTATTAGAAGTTGCAACAAGCCATCACATACGGTGTTTTGAAACTGATGAGATTTAACAGTAAAGAGAGAAAATGAAGCTTTGGAAGAAGTTTGAGAGGTGAGGGGAGTATAAAGTGAGAAACTGCTCCTCTCACCCCCTATTTATAGGGAAGCATTAGCACCAACTACAACCCACACCAAGAGGCAAAGTAGGAAACATTTCAAATTTTAAATAATTGACAGACATGAAAACTAAGTGATGGTTGCCTGTGAGCATACCCTGTTGTGCCACTTAGCAAAAAGGTTGCCGTTACGTAGGTGAAGAGGCGTCAGTGTGCCATGAAAAGCGTATTAGACAAGCCAAAGGTCACGCCTTAGTTCACCATAGACCACTTCCACCATGAACAACGACACAATGGCCTAATGGGTCTTGCCCTCTAGTATCCGAGGTCGATTCCATGAAGGCACACCTACAGCCCATATTACTAGACATTTGCGTATCCCAAAGTCCAGGGTCAAGAGCTAAAAAAGCTTGGCCCTAAAGGACTCACATTATAACATGAAATGAAGTCTCAGACCTTGGTCCAAACCCTATGATGTTGGACCTCGAAACTTGGATAGCCATCAAAGCATTGACTTGGGGGCAGTATGGTTTGGGCCCAATAAGGCCAAGCCCTCTATGCAATAAGACAAGGACCTTACTCACCTAATAAAGGAAATGTTCCCCCTTAGGAAACCAATGATAGGTCAGTACATAGGCCAAGGAAGATGATAGGAAACTTCCCCATATATCCTGAAATGACCAATTTGCTCTCATTCTGTACTTAGTCCCCAAGGCACTCTCCTTCTTATTAATAGCTCACTATAGTGTCATGGTAAGGAACTTTTTCCTCACTATCTACTAACTTGAGCCCTAGCTTACTTGAACGTTGGAGTGTCTTGCAGGTATCCAACTCCTTACTCCAACCCTTGAAGGAAGCTATTACAGTGAGAATATTCTATTTAAGGAACTTGTAACCTCCTTTTGCATCAGAACAGAACATATATAATCAAATTGTGAGCCCTTGGTAGAGTGCTTGGCCTAATTATTTTTATTTGCTGAAATCGAATTTTTCACATCTCATCATTTTATTGATTTGGCTCGGATTAAAGAGATTTTTACCACCTATTTTAGTTTGGTATAAGATTTTTTTTCTAGGGGGGAGTAGACCAGCTTTTAACATGGCAATTTCTTTGTGGGCCCTGGCTTATCTAGAGCCTGATTGTTTTAACTTGTTTTTGACACAAAAAGGAGAAAACTCATCGTTTGAGATAGTAGTGAGACGAAGCAAATACTTTTATCTTTTCTCGGATGCCCATTCGCTTTGGAGAGAATCTTAAACAAACAAGTCATTAATAGCTTAACATCTGATGAGAAATTAGGTAAAAGAGAGAGAGTGAGCAAAGAGGTGAAACTCTAATATGTAGTGTGTATAATAGATTTTAACTAATCATTATGACATATGGTATAAGACTAATTTTAGACTGTAGAGAAAGAATGAAACTAAACATCTTTTGTCTAACTCTCGTACTAATACAATCAACTCATCACTATAAATTTTGTTATGAAGTTAATTTAACTATAAACTTGCCATTTAGCTTGCGCTTGACAAGTGATTGGGTATTAATATTTATAATTTTTATTTTAAATATGATATTTTTAATTTTTAATAATCATAAGTTAATAAATTGAGCAAAGTTAATTTTACGCAAACTCAAGTTATTAATAAATGTAAATATTCAACTAATGTATAGTAGGTTTATTTAAGCCAGCTCAATAATACTATATTAATTCACGCACTTTATCATAATTAATTATATGTTAATGGGATTATTTGTTTTTAGGAGATCACTTTTGGAATTCAACCTATTTGCTTCAGAACTAGGAGATAAATAGCAAGTCATGGCATGAGATATTCTAAGGTGTTATTGGAGTAAGAGAATAGGGGACATCACTATCTAACATTTTAACTATATATATATATATATAATTGTTATTATAGCTAAAGTAGTATATATTCAATGTTGTAGAGCAAAAGAAATCTCTTGCTCCTAGAGCACTTAAGAGTTTCTTGTGGCATTGCATCCATCAACTTAGGCATGCTCAAGATCCAACATGGCCCAAAGTTAATTAGAAAAGGTCCAGTTCTGAAAATTAGACTTGGTGTATTATCAGGTCAAGTTCAGACCACGTTTTGGGTTGGCCTGGCCTAGTCTAATTATACATAATATTTCTAGACTTATATTTTTTTTTGGAAATTAAGAATAAATTATAAAATTTGTCGTACTGAATTAATGCGTTATTCATGATATGATTATTTTTATTGATATAAATTATTTAGGAATATATGTTGTAGAGCATCCTTTAGATTTAGTTTACTACATCTAAAATTTTATGATATAGCTATGCATTATGTCCAAATTTCTACATTTTGTCTAAGTATCGAGTCAGCCTAGTCCCGACCTAGTCATTAGTCAGGCTATGACCTAGTTTAAAAAAAATTAGTTTGATCAAAATATCAAGTCGAAATTAGGCTAGTTTAAACCTGACTCATAAGCACTCGTACATCAACTTTATTGCATCTATCATCTTATTTATGTCTTTTACTTGAAATTGTTGTTTTCGGTTAGTAGCTATATGATAGATATTTATAAAAGTACCATGAATATTTTATACAATATATCATAATATTCATAAAAGTATTTTTTGTTGTTATGAATATTTTAGGTTTTTAAGATGTTTTAAAGCTCTCATACGTAGTTTTGTTGTTAGATTTATTGGACGAAAATGTTTTCTCTAAGCTTCTTGAAAATGTTGATTATTTATTTAGAGGATGCCATATCAACACTTGATATAATTTAGTGTTAAATAGTTTGAAAAGGTAGACTTTTATTTAGAGGAGGCCATATCATCACCGATCATGATTTGGCATTAGATGACTTGCAAGAGTATGATGTGGTAGAAAATGTTTTCTCTAATCTTCTTAAAAATGTTGGTTATTTATTTGGAGGATGCTACATCAATACTTGATATGATTTAGTGTTAAATAGTTTAGAAGAGTGGATTTTTATTTGGAGGAGACAACATCATCATTGTTGAAAACTATGTAAATAGTGTGTAGATTCATTGTATAGGCTAACTAAATCATAAATAAATCATGTAATTACGACAATTAGGATTTTTGTAATTTTTGTATTTATAATGATAACTCTATATAATTTAGTCTTCCTTGTGTAATTGAGATACACAGTTTTCATCATATGTCTATTTTCTCTCTTTTCACTCTCAATATGGTATAGAGCCTAAATAGAGGTAACCCTAGAACTGTGCATGCCCAGTGAGCCTACTGCTCTTCGGTGAAATTTTTTTCCCAGTTAATCGTGTTTCTATTTCGGTTTACTGGTGAGCACCATCTCCTCTGCTATCATCTGTCGTGAACTCTCCCCTCCAAGTTTTTTTTTCCCATCGCTGCCACAAACCTTCACTGCTACTTGCTGTCACCATTTTCGGTTAGAGACCTCACAGTCACACTGTCGGCCTCATATCGGCCAACCACCAAAGGCGCAGCTTCTTCTACTGACCTATGTTCTCTCACGAACGTCCTTACCTGACAGTGCACAGATCCATGTGCTGCCCTTCCTCTGACGCGTTTGGACACGTTTCCGATAGTCACTTGTCTCGTCCAACTCACCTCGATCCCCTCTACCCAGATTTGACCTCACCTCCATCAATTGACCTTTGTATGAACTCGTACACTTGCACAAAACCATTTAGGTACTTATGGTTCCATTTTTTGGCCCTAGTGTTCTGAACCATGCCTAGTTCTGCCTCCTCAGATGGCTCTAAAGACCCCTCAAAGGTTGTGTCTCCTGTTTTCACCAGTTATGTTAGTGCCCCTCTCTCCACTAACAAATTGGATGGTAGCAACTATGATACCTGGGCTTCAGACATCAAATTGTGACTCAATGGTCAAGGCTATAAAAAGCACCTCACCACGAAGCTTGAGTCTGTGCTCGAGGCTAACAAATCCAAGTGGGAAAAGATTGATGCTACTTATGCAGTGTCATCAAATTTACTATTCATCCCTCCTTCAAGCATATCTTCCATGCTTATATTACTTGTGAGTCTATTTAGGAGTAAGCCAAGGTTCTTTGCACTAATGACACTTAACGGTTATATGGGATATGTCATAACCTCATGAATAGTATTGCTCCTTAGAAGTTTGATGGTCCTATGTCCACCTATTTGGTTAAGGTTCATGGTGCTATATATGATGCTGCCCCCTACTGATACCCTGGTGAAAGAACTTGAACAACACAGTACCTTCTTCATGCTCATGGCCTTGTATGGTTTACCTCCGAAATATTCTCCCAACCATGGACAGATTTTGGGTTCTCTCATTATCCCTACTTTGAGCACGATGTGGTCCACTTTGCTCTGGGTCTCGGCCAAGCAACCCCCTGAAACTGTCATTGCTCTAGCTCTGGTTGATACCTCTACCCTTTTCTCCCAGAGCACCAATCATGATCGTTCTCGTTCTGGTAACTTGGGTAGGGCCCGTCCAAAGTGTGATCATTGTAACAAGTTGGGTCATACCATTGACAAGTGTTGGATTTTATATGGCTGTCCTCCATAGGCTGCCAATGTTGCCCAGGCTACTGCATCAAATCCACCCGAGCCCTCTACCCAACCAAGCCTATATAGATATTTTGAAGTGGGTTGAGCAATATTAAGCCTCTAGTTCCATAATATCTGTTGAGCACACTGGTAATGCATTTGATTCTAGTGCCTCTAATCACCTTGATTCTGGTGTCTCTGATAATATCTCTAGTAATAAGCACATTTTCTCTAGATTTTCTAAATTTGGTTATTTACCTATAATCACTTTAGCAAATGGTTCCTAAACACAACCGCAAAGGATTGATATTATCCATCCCTCCCTTCCCTATCTGTTGATTTAGTGCTTTATGTTCCTAAGAGTCCTTTTAATTTATTGTCCATTAGTCTTTTGGCTTGTTCTTTAGATTATAAAATTACATTCACTAAAGACTTTGTCATTTTGCAGGATTGGAGTTCAGCACGGATGATTTGCGCCAGATGTGAGTCTAATGACCTCTACTAGCTCTTTGCCACTTCTCATGTTCGCTCTATTACGGATTCCCCTCTTACCATCCATGCTCAATTAGGTCATCGTAGCCTTGCCAAACTATACTGAATGGTGCTAAGCTTATCTAAGTTATCTAGTTTACCTTATAAGTCATGTCAAGTTGGGAAACAATCCCTTAGTCCATTTCTCGATAGAATTTGTCGTTGAGCTATGTTTCCCTTTACTTTAGTTCATTATGATATTTGGGGTCCTAGTCGTATTGTGTCTACTTTGGGAGCCAAATATTTTGTTACTTTTATTGATGACTATTCTCGATGTACTTAGTTATTTTTAATGCAAAACAAGTCTGAGTTATTTTCTATCTTTCAAAAATTTTATAATGAAATAAAAACACAATTTGGGGCTCCAATTCGTACTTTGCGTAGTGACAATGTTCATGAATTTTTATCTCAACTTTTTCAACATTTTATGGCATCTAATGATATTCTACATCAAATATCTTGTGTTTATACCCCTCAACAAAATGAGGTTGCTAAGCATAAAAATAGACACTGATGTGTGTGAAATAACATTATGTTTTATTCTTATTTTGCATGCATTCTTAGGTATTTTAGGCATTTTAGTTTCTCTTTTGGTTTGTTTTTTCCTTAGTTTGGATAACTGCGGTGTTTTTGGTGTTCTTATGCAGGATTAATGCTGAATTGGCCTTTGATTGAATGGAATGCTTGCGTGATTAAAGTTAGAGCTTAACGGATAGCGAAAAAGTACAAAAAGACCACACCAGAGGGATCCACGGCCTGCTCGTGGATCAAACCATGGCCATGGATTGAGCAGTAGCTTGAAGAAGCAAAACAGAAATTCCAGATAATTCTATAGCTGCGGAATTCTGACAGCACTCAAAATTGGCTTATGGCAAAGAGATCCACGATCAGCCCGTGGAATGATCCACGGCCGTGGATCGCAGTGCGCAGCAGAATTTTAGTTTTTATTTTTATTTCTTTTGGGGTTTTTTAGCCAATTAAGAACCCTAAGTTATAAATAGATGTTCTGAACATAGTTTAGGAGTTCTAACTTAGTTTGAAGGAGGCACATTGGAGGCTCTTGATCTTGATCTTTCTTCCCTCTTCTCTCTTTGATTACGGGTTTGGATGTTCATGAATATGTTTTCTTGTTTCTCCTTCTCTATGTCTGAGTAGTTTCTTTTGTTTCTAAGATTGGGCAATGCCCTTTGATACATTGATAATGATTAATTGACTTTGTTTCCCCTTTTATTAATCTTGAATGTTCTTTGATTCAATTCTTATTGCTCTTATTCATGTGAATTTGCTGGCCACTTATTTGCATCTCATACATATTTAGGAACGTACTGAGATGTGAACCTAGGTGTTGGAACCATAAGAATTGAACTTAAGGTCTAAATCACGAGAGTAGTTTTAGCCTTTTGAGGATTCAATGAATTACCACAAAGCGTAATGAGTTCAATTTAAATTCAATTACCACGAGAGAAGGAATTGGTTTAATTGGGCACGGATCTTGTATCTTGAGAAAGAATATTAACTAATTTAGGGTAATTCACCTTCAATTGAATTTCAGATTTAATAAAAGGGTTGTCAATAAGGATTTGTCTTGTATCATTGTGGTTATCCCAATCTTGGAAGTTTTCTTGAATCTAAATAGCTTTCTTGATAAATTACTATTTTTGTTCGTAATTTTGCACTTTAATAATTATTTACTTAATTGCTTGGTTACTACATTCTTATCAATCAATAATCATATTCTTTTTTGTTTAATTTAATTGAATTAATTAATTAATTGGTATTCATAGATACAATCTCTATGGATTCGATCTTTTTATTACTTGATGACGAAACCGTACACTTGTGGATTTCACATACCAAGTTTTTGGCGCCGTTGCCGGGGACTGTGTTTTTCTTGAATATCAATTTAATTTTTAATATAATTATTTTAAACCTTTTTCTTTTATTTGGTTTTTACGTTCTTGATTTCTCTTTGACTCTCTACAGGTAATTTTTCTTGTTTATGCAAAGTACTAGATGTTCTAGGACTCTTATAGAAGCAGATCCTGAAATTGAAAGAACTTTACGTAGAAGGAGAAGACAACAAAGGCAAAGAGTAAGAGAAATATCTGAACCAACACTTGTCATGGCAGCAGCTGAGGATAATAAACCGCTAAAAGAGTATGCAACCCCTAATGCTCAGGGTTTGCGATCTGGAATTGCTCGGCCAGACATCGAAGCTAGGCACTTCACCATACCTCCTGCCTTACTGTCTATGATAAGGCAGAACCAGTTTGGAGGATTGTTGTCAGAGGATCCTAATGATCATGTGGATATGTTCTTGGAGTTCTGTGAGACCCTCAAGATCGAAGGCGCTTCTGTTGATGCTATTCGTCTCCGCCTGTTTCCATTATCTTTGAGAGATTAAGCTAGAGCTTGGTTGAAGTCCATTCCGGCTGAGACGATAATTACTTGGGACCAATTAGAGCAAGCCTTTTTGGATAAATTCTTTCCACCTTCCAAGACTTCTCACCTAAGGACCCAAATCATAAGCTTTGTTCAGAAAGATGGCGAGTTATTGTCAAAAGCTTGGGATAGATATAAGGCTTTGCTAGAAGCTTGCCCACACCATGGGTTAGAGAAATGGTTGATCGTCCATACCTTCTACAATGGTTTAGAATATTCTTTGAAGGTGTCCCTTGACTCCGCAGCGGGTGGAGCTTTGATGAATAGAAGGCTCACAGAGGCTTATAAGATAATTGAGAGTGTAGCTTCAAATCATCACCAATGGGCTAATGAAAGAGGCCATAACCCGAGAAAGCTCTCAGGAGGTAAGTTTGAGGTAGATGGTATTGATTTAATTATGTCAAAGTTTGATTCTTTGAATAAGCATTTTGACATGTTTGAAAAAGCTCATGTTAATGCCATAGGTGCCTCTAACAATTTTTGTGAGATTTGTGGAGCACAGGGACATATAGGAGCTGAATGCCAAGTTAGAATTGGATCCTCGCATGGTGCACCAGTAGAGCAAGTAGAATTATGCCATAATTTCCATGATTTTAACCAAAAGGGGAGGAATGATCCGTATTCTTAAACTTACAACCCCGGTTGGAGGTCACATCCTAACTTCTCTTACCAGAATAGTCAGTACCAAGCTGTGCAAGGTAATGCTAAACCCTCTTCTGGAATCCCCCAGGTACAAAAATCTAGACTTGAGTCTCTTCTTGAAAATTTTATTGAGAGTCAGTCTAAGCAAAATGAGGAGTTTAGGCACCATGGGTAAGTTGTGACTGAGGCAATTAAAGAGTTGTCAGCTAAGGTTGACAATTTAGCTATTCATAATAAGATGTTGGAAACCCAGATTGCCCAACAAGCAAGCACTTCTCATAGGCAGCAAGGTAAGTTTCCTGGTCAACCTGAAGTCAACCCAGGCAATGAACATTGTAAGGCTGTAAGTTTGAGGAGTGGAAAGAAGTTAGAGGATCCTAAGGGTAACGGAGAGTGTAAAAGATGAGGGGAATGAGAAAAAAGAGACGAAGGCACAACCCTTAGAAAATGAGGGAATTAATGAGAAAGTGTCTAAGTATGTACCCCCTGAGCCATACCAACCCCAGGTTCCCTTCCCTCAAAGATTAGCCAAGGCGAAGTTAGACAGACAGTTTGGGAAGTTCCTAAAGGTCCTCATTAATGTACCCTTCACTAAGGCATTGAAACAAATGCCTACCTATGCTAAGTTTCTTAAGGACATTTTGTCTAATAAGAGAAAGTTAGAAGAATATGAGACAGTAGCTTTAACTGAGGAGTGTAGTGCTTTAATTCAAAATAAATTACCTCCTAAGTTAAAAGATCTAAGTAACTTCTCTATTCCCTGTTTGATTGGAAACACTAATTTTGACAAAGCTCTGTGTGATTTAGGGGCTAGTGTTAGTCTTATGCCCCTTTCTGTATGTAAGAAGTTAGAGGTGGGTGAGCTAAAACCCACAACTATCTCTCTTCAATTAGCGGATCGGTCTGTCAAGTACCCTATAGGAATCTTGGAGGATGTTCCTCTTAAGGTTGGTAAGTTTTATATACCGGTGGATTTTGTTGTGCTTGATATGGAAGCGGATGCTAAAATGTCGATCATATTGGGGCGTCCATTCCTTGCCACTGGAAGGGCGATCATTGATGTCCATGAAGAAAAATTGACTTTGCGATTGAATGATGAGGAAGTAGTTTTTGATGTTTTTAAATCTAAAAATAATTCTAATTCCTTAAATTCATATCATCGCATAGATGCTACTAATGTTGTGGATAGTGTTGTGCTTTCAAGTATACAGGAATCAGTGACTGATGCTATGCTAGAAAAGACCTTGCCCAAGGGTACCACAAAATTTGAGCAGTCCAAGCCCTGCAAGAAATGACCTAAGAAGCAGAATGACAAGTGTGTCGAGAAGCGTGGATTTAAACTCGGGGATAAAGTTCTAGTCAATGATTCGCTTCTACGTTTCTGTCCTAGTAAGTTATGGTCGAAATGGTTAGGACCATATGAGATTGTTCGAGTTTTATCCTACGGTCTGCTTAAGGTGAAGAAAGAAGGTCATGAGCCTTTCATGATAAATGGTCAGAGGGTGAAACACTTTGAAGGAGTGGGGACTGAGCACTACTCCGTTGACATCACCTGAGCATAGAAACCAGACTAAAGTCGAGCTTATGACTTTAAACAAGCGCTTCTTAGGAGGCAACCCAAGTTTTCTTATTTTTCTATTTTATTCCATCTTTTTCTTTTAATTTCGTGTGTTAGATTGTTGGTTTGATCTTTATCTCATTGAGCTTGTTTAGGTTCGACCCTTTTTGAAGCTCAAATTAGAAGGAGAGTGAAGTCAAAAAGTTCCACACCTAGTCCATGAAAAATTCCATGGCCATGATTGAACACCAAAAGATTTCCCACTACCGCAGTGAGTTCTTTTCTTTTCTCCCTTCTCTAGTTTTAGATTTTTACATTAGGGACAATGTAAGTTATAAGCTTGGGGGGTATTTTTATTTTTATTTTAAATTATTGGTTTCATTCATTCTCATGTCTCATATTGTATTGCATCTTCATATTGTATTTTCACACCATCATATTTCTCGGCTTTTTGGTTGAACTTGTGCCGCTCTCTTTTGGGGATTTTTGAGATGGTATTGATTTGGAACCCAATTTGTTGATTCTTGTGGTAGGCAACAAGCATTGTTTTAATTGATAGTAGATGTGATCTTTTGATAGCTGATAATTAGCATATGTTCTCTGAATTTGTGCTTCCCATTGAATTTTGAACCTCTAAATGTGAGTTTTGAGCCTGTATGGGATTTATGCACTATATGAATTTTGTTCCCATTCTTTGTGTTGAGTGATATTCCTCATTGATTTTGTGCTCTAGAACTTGATTTGAAACCATTTTGAGGCAAAATTTTTGCTTGTATGCTTGAATGTGATTAAGGTATGTTAGGTATTTTTCTGGCCTTCTAAAATTGTTATACTTTCATCCTCTAGTTGCCTATTTTGAGCCTCTTGCATAATTATTTTTCTTGATGCCTATGATGAAACATTATTGGTAATCATTTAGAATATTAAATGGAGCAAATTGAGTTTGAAAGTTGTGTTAGGAATCATATGTATTTGAGCTTTCTCTTTCTCAAATGAAAAAAATTTGATATAAAAAAAAAGAGAGAAAGGAAAATAAAAGAAAAAAAATCATGAGATGAAAGCTTGAAAAGAAACGAAAGGAAGAAAATACTTGGAAATGTGAAGTTATGATCCTTTTTGAAAAAAAAATTACCTTTGCTTCATTTATGTTCTATTATATTTCTGGTGCTTATTGAAAATTTGGTTAGCCCTTTGTGCATACCTTCCTTTCTCTACCTTACCTAACATCATTCCCATGGCCGCATTACAACCCTTGAAAGACCCTTTGATTCTTGCATGCATGCTGATTATTAGTGGAAATTTAGTTTCTTATCAAGCATATAGAAGTGCATTTTCTTTGAAGGATTTTGAGCGTATGGTTTTCACCCTTAAACACCTTAAGTGTGGTTAGTAGAGTGAACTTAATTCAATCAGTGAGGATGCATGATTTCTGAGAACTTAGTCTCTAATTGGACTTGATTTTGATTACCTCTCAGATTCTTGGTTTGCCTTAGCCTATTGCTTGGATATTATTTTCTCGGGTTCCTCATTCATTATTGTCTGTTGATCCCACTTCTTGGTTTGACATTAGTTATTGCTTGGGGACAAGCAAAGTCTTAAGCTTGAGGGGATTTGATGTGTGTGAAATAACATTATGTTTTGTTCTTGTTTTGCATGCATTCTTGGGTATTTTAGGCATTTTAGTTTCCCTTTTGGTTTATTTTTCCCTTAGTTTGGATAACTACGGTGTTTTTGGTGTTCTTGTGCAGGATTAATGCTGAATTGGCCTTGGATTGAATAGAATGCTTGCATGATTGAAGTTGGAGCTTAACGGATAGCGAAAAGGTACAAAAAGACCACTCTAGAGGGATCCACGGCCTGCCCGTGGATCAAACCACGGCCATGGATCGAGCAGCAGCTTGAAGAAGCAAAACAGAAATTCCAGAGAATTCCACGGCCTGGCCGTGGAATGATCCACGGCCGTGGAATTCTGACAGCACTCAAAATTGGCTTGTGGCAGAGAGATCCACAGTCAGCCCGTGGAATGATCCACGGCCGTGGATCGCAGTGCGTAGCAGAATTTTAGTTTTTATTTTTATTTCTTTTGGGGCTTTTTAGGCAATTAAGAACCCTAAGTTATAAATAAATGTTCTGAACACAGTTTAGGGGTTCTAACTTAGTTTGAAGGAGGCACATTGGAGGCTCTTGATTTTGATCTTTATTCCCTCTTCTCTCTTTGATTACGGGTTTAGATGTTCATGAATATGTTTTCTTGTTTCTCTTTCTCCATGTTTGAGTAGTTTCTTTTGTTTCTAGGATTGGGCAATGCCTTTTGATACATTGATAATGATTAATTGACTTTGTTTTCCCTTTTATTAATCTTGAATGTTTCTTTGATTCAATTCTTATTGCTCTTATTCATGTGAATTTGCTGGCCATTTATTTACATCTCATAGACATTTAGGGACATACTGAGAGGTGAACCTAGGTGTTGGAACCATAAGAATTGAACTTAAGGTCTAAATCACGAGAGTAGTTTTAGCCTTTCGAGGATTCAATGAATTACCATAAAGCATAATGGGTTCAATTTAAAATTAATTACCACGAGAGTAGGAATTAGTTTAATTGGGCTTGGATCTTACATCTTTAGAAAGAACATTAACTAATTTAGGATAATTCACCTTCAATTGAATTTTAGATTTAATAAAAGGGTTGTCAGTAAGGATTTGTCTTGTATCATTGTGGTTATCCTAATCTTGGAAGCTTTCTTGAATCTGAATACCTTGCTTGATAAATTGCTATTTTTGTTCTTAATTTTACACTTTAATAATTATTTACTTAATTGCTTGGTTACTACATTCTTATCAATCAATAATCATATTCCTTTTTGTTTAATTTAATTGAATTAATTAATTAATTAATTGGTATTCATAGACACAGTCCCTGTGGATTCGATCTTTTTATTACTTGACGACGAAATCGTACACTTGCGGATTTCACATACCAGACACCAAATTGAAACAACTTGGACCCTCTTGTTTCATGGTCGTGTTCTTTTTCATTTTTGGGGCGAAGCAGTTCTTATGCCTACTAGTTGATGAACCGCATGCTCTCTTCTATACTAGATAACCAGGTACCCCACTCTGTGTTGTTTCCTCGTTAACCCCTCCATTCTCTTCCACCTTGTGTCTTTTGGTCAATATGTTTTGTCCACAACTCACTCCCAGTCTCGATAGACTTTCTGCCCGCTTCATTAAATGTGTTTTTCTCGGTTACAATCGGTCCCAAAATGGTTATCGTTGTTTTTTACTTACTTTCCACCTTTACCTGGTCTCTACTGATGTAACATTTTTTATGTTTGTTCCCTTCTTTGACTCTCCTAGCTTGACTCTTGAACCCATTATTGATGTCTTCCTTATTCCTTCTCCTCTTGTCTCAGTTGAACCAGATACACCACAACCTACTCCTATTGGTGGACCAGCAACTACCATTCATCCCTTCCAAGCCTATCATCGTCAGCCATAGCAACCTCCACCACCATTACCTCCACCAGAAGTTATAGAGGTCATTGCAAACTCTCCTCAAGAACTAACTCCTTTACTAGCTCCAGCACTGCCTCTTGAGCCTGACTTTACCATTGCTCTCTGAAAAAGTTTATAGTCTACTCGTAACCCTTCTCCTCGCTATGTTACTTTGAGTTATCATCGCTTATCTCCTTCGCATTATGCTTGTCTTTCTTCCTTGTCTTCTATGTCTATTCATAAATCTCTAAGTGACATTTTATCCCATCTTGGGTAGAGACAAGCTATGATTAATGAAATAGGTGCCCTTTAGAGCAGTGGTACTTAGAAACTTATTCCTCTTCCTCCAAGAAAGTCTGTTGTAGGTTGTCGGTGGATCTATATTGTTACCAAGTGGCTTCCAGTACTCAAGAGGGGGGGTGAATTGAGTATAAAACTTTTTCGCAAAACCTCTTTTTAAAATTAAGACAAATATTAAAAGCTTAATAAATAAATGCACAGAAGGAACAAGAAGAAGAAAAGAAACAATAAAGAGCAGCGAAAAATAAATGTGCAGTAAATTAAATTGCATAAAATAAAGAGATTAGGGAAAAGAGAAGCAGGCACAGTATTTATCCTGATTCGACCACTAACCCACTTGTGGTCTACGTCCAGTCCTCGAAAGCTGAGATTTTTCACTAAGTATACAAGCTTCAATAGGTGCTTGCTACCGTTACAAAATAGAGCACTTTTCACACACAGGGACACTCTACCCTTGTGCTAAAGTCTCAGCCTACTGGGATACCTCACCCTTATACAAACCTTGAGGGATACCTCACCCTCGATACAGAATATCAGAAAAAGATAGATGAAGAGAAACTCTCACTCAGAGTAAGTAATACAAATTGAAGTGCTAAAGGAGCTCTCACAGAAATATCTCAAAGTTTTTAATCAAGAAGAGCGTAGAAAATAGTTTTCACAAATCAGAGTAATCAGAAAATAGTTCAGAATTATGGGCTTTGAAATTCGTGACCTAAGCTTGCTATTTATAGGGAAAAACAGATGAATTAGCCGTTGGGTATAATTAAGAGCATTTAAAACAAATTTATCCGAATTAAAATGTTTGAAAGTTTCCATATCAGACTGCATATTCAAACGTGTTTATTCGAATAACTTAACAGGTTATTCGAATAACACTGTTCCTGAAACCAATTTAAAGGCTTGTCTGAAATGGGTTATTCGAATAACCAACCTGTTATTCGAATAACTCTATTAAAACCAGAGTTCTAAAAATGAGGGGTTATTCGAATAACAGCTTATTTATTCGAATAACGTAGTTTAAAAGAAGTTAAGACAGAATGGATTTATTCGAATAACGTATGAGTTATTCGAATAACTCACTTAAAGCACAGTTCTGAAAAACCTCATTTATTCAGATAAAAGGCCATGCTATTCGAATAAAACTTAAAACACAGAGTCTCGTAAAAGGGTTTATTTGAATAGACTGGGCTCTATTCGAATAACTCAGTTCAAAAACGTTTTGAAAACTAAGTTTAAAAACAAGCTTTATCTTTTTGATTGAAAACAAAGAGATATCAATGTGAGCTCTGTACAATAAATCCTAAGTCCTAATGCTAATCAAATATGAACTTCGACTTGGTCTATTTATCATCTTCATTTATTCTTCACGTTTGTTATCATCAAAACAAGTCTTCAAAAGTACGCATCCAAACACATTCTCCTCCTTTTTGATGATGACAAACTATCAATGAGACTATCAATGAGAAAAACGTTAGTGCATATAATTGGAATTCACAAAGAGGTATAAAAGCTTACTCTCTCTCTTTAATTATAAGAGGTAATATATATATCAGATATGTGCGCAGCTTCCCCTTTCAATTTGAATCCAATCTCATTTCAAATTTACCTGCCTTTTCTCAATTAAAGTTAAATGATCAAATATTTTTCCCCATTTTGTCATGAGCAAAAAGGAGGGGTAAGTCCCATAAACATATATAAGAATGCATAAAAGGAAATGTACTCATAGCAATAGATCAACAGGAAATTTTATTTATACATTAATAACAAAGAGATTCAATTACACAAGCCAAAAATAAATAACATGAAGCCAAAAATAGATAGCCTAAGAACTAAAGTTCCTAGAAGTAAGCATCCGGAGGTGGTGGTGAAGAAGCTGGTGCAGAAGCAGGTGAAGCAGATCGGAGTGCAGCAACCTCACGTTCAACGCCTTCTATTCTATCAAACAGAATAGAGAACGTATGTTCCATGTAAGCTCGGTTATCTTGCAAGGTAGCCATGATCTGTTCCAAAGTTACAGGAGCAGGGGCAGCAGCAGGTATATCAGCAGGAGCAGCAGGGGCATCAGCAGGGTCAAGCTCATCTTCAGCGACCTTATCTGGGTACACCCAGCCTTCATCGGTTTGGATCATCTTCATTTTTCGTAAGGTGTGAGCGCCAAAGACGTTGTGGTGAGTCAGAGCAATGGCTCGCTCGCCCTCAAGACACGAGGATACTTGCTCGGCAAGGTAGTGACAAGAATGCCATAAGGCAAGTCGATTTCTCCTTGCCCTTGGCCTCATCATGTGCCTCATGATGAACACAGACAGCCTGATCTGATGGCCATTCTTCAGAAACCACAGCATGAAGACATCTTCCTCACTGAGGTAGGCGTAGTTACCACTGCGAGGAGCCAGGATGTGAGCGAAGGTGTAATGCAGAAGCCTATTTTGGCTCTTCAGCATTCCACCCTTGAGACCCTTGTCAGGCAGGGCTAGACCAGGCTTCAGCAGGTCTTCAACTGCCTGAAGCTTGTTGAAATCTTCAAGGAAGGGCATGTCACCATCTTCAACAAGGGCGCCAAAGAACTGCAGCCCAAACAGAGTCAACTAGTCCAGCGGTGTGATCACAATGTTCTGATCACATACCTCGGAGAGAAGATTCTGGCCATCAAAAGCCAGATTGCAGAAGAACATCTTCATTAGAGTTGGATAGATGGTGGCCCAGTGAGAGCAAAGCTGAAGAACTCCCTGGTTTTGCAGCAGAGTCAGGAAGTCGAAGCCGCGATGCTGCTGGAAGAAAGAGAGGTCCAGGTACTTGGGTTGAACCAAGTTTCGCTCCCAGAAGTGCGAGATGAAGCGTGCACGATGCTCTTCGTTGGAGGAGAGCCTTCTCAGATCAAGAGGGTTAGTGCCTGGAGCATTCTTCGTGCGAGGACGCTTACTGGAAGAGGAGGCCATGGAGGAAGAAGGTGAGAAAAAGTCAAAAACGAGGGGTGAAAAGGTTTAAGAGGTAGAAGCAAGAAAGCTTGAAGAGCAGAGAAGGTGGAGACGTTTGGGCGCGCAGGGTCTTATTTAAAGAAACCCCATGTTTATTCGAATAACTATGGGTTTATTCGAATAAACCGTGCTGGAAAGCTGAAAGGACAGGCGCGCAGGAAACTGAAAAGGTGTTACAGCTAGGGTTTATTCGAATAAGAGGGTATTCTATTCGAATAGACCAACTGGGAATGCCAAGCGTTTTGGTTAGCTGACATGGTTTATTCGAATAACTATGGGAGTTATTCGAATAGACTGAGGCCAATCAGTCAACACTGATAGAAACAGGTTCAGGTTATTCGAATAACCTAAGGATTATTCGAATAACCTAAGGATTATTCGAATAACCTAAGGATTATTCGAATAAGCAGAGGGCAGAGAGAAACACTGATAAACGAAGGCCTCTGCTTATTCGAATAGGGAAGGTGTTATTCGAATAGACAGAAACCAAGAACAAAACCTGATAGAAGAGGGACTCTGGTTATTCGAATAAAGAGGGACTTATTCGAATAGATAGAGAAGAAAAACACACAGGATTCAACAGAGGAATCAGTTTATTCGAATAAACCGAGTTCTATTCGAATAAGGATGATGTTCAACACACATTTTAATAAGCAGTAAAGAGGTTTATTTGAATACAGTTTTGTTTATTCGAATAAATCTAATAGAAAAACATACGTTCATGAAATTGAAAGCATATATCCATGTGATAATATTCAGCAATAAAACATGTAAATTAAATATTTGATTAATCAATTATGCCCAATTCTCCTCGAATATAAAAGAAAGCTTCTTTTGCTAAGGGTTTAGTGAAGATATCTGCAAGTTGCTTAGATGTTTCAACAAACTCAAGAATGCAATCCCCTTTTTGTACATGATCTCTGATAAAGTGATGTCTTATCTCTATATGCTTTGTTCTGGAATACAGTATGGGATTCTTAGAGATATTTATTGCACTAGTGTTATCACATCTTATCGAGATGTGATCAAGCTGAAGACCGTAGTCTAAGAGCTGTTGCTTCATCCATAGGATTTGAGCACAATAACTCCCGACTGCAACATATTCAGCCTCAGCGATAGACAAAGCCACACTATTTTGTTTCTTGCTATGCCAAGAAACTAAAGAACTACCAAGCAAGTGGCATGTCCCACTAGTACTTTTTCTCGTCCAATTTGCACCCAAAGAAAATCGTCGAGTCGAATAGCCTATTAGGCTACAAGAGGCACCCTTAGGGTACCACAAGCCCATTTGTGAAGTGCCTATTAGGTATTTCATTATTCGTTTAACAGCACTTAAGTGAGATTCCTTAGGGTTTTCCTGATATCTAGCACATATGCATACACTAAACATAATATCTGGCCTATTAGCAGTAAGATAAAGGAGAGATCCAATCATACCTCTATATTTCGTTATTTCTACTAATTTACCTCCTTCATCTTTGTCCAAGTAGCAAGACGTGCCCATCGGAGTGGCCATGTGTTTAGCGTTTTCCATTTCGAACCTCTTGAGCAATTCCTTATAGTATTTAGTTTGACTTATGAAAGTCCCTTCGTCCGTTTGTTTGATTTGAAGTCCAAGGAAGAAATTCAATTCTCCCATCATTGACATTTCAAATTCATTCTGCATTGACTTAGCAAATTCTTTGTAAAGGGATTCATTAGTAGCACCGAAGATAATATCATCCACATATACTTGCACAAGAAGAATGTCATGCTTTTTATTTTTAATAAAAAGGGTAGTATCGACTTTTCTTCTTGAAAAACCATTTTCTAAAAGAAACTTACTCAACCTTTCATACTAAACTCTAGGAGCTTGCTTTAAACCATATAAAGCCTTTTTAAGTTTAAAAACATGGTTGGGTAGTTCATGATTTTCAAAACCCGGAGGTTGTTCAACGTATACCTCCTCTTGAATAAAATCATTTAGAAAAGCACTCTTGACATTCATTTGATATAATTTGAAATCCATGATGCAAGCATAAGCAAGTAACATTCTAATAGCTTCTAATCTAGCTACAGGTGCATCGGTTTCTTCATAATCTATTCCTTCTTCTTGATTATACCCTTTAGCAACCAATCTAGCTTTGTTTCTAGTTATTAACCCATTTTCATCAAGTTTGTTTCTAAAAACCCATTTAGTTCCAATTATAGGGTGATTATTAGGTCTAGAAACTAATTCCCAAACTTGATTTCTTTCAAACTGATTTAATTCCTCATGCATAGCTAAGATCCAATGTTCATCATCAAAAGCTTCAATTAAATCCTTAGGTTCAATTTGAAAAACAAAAGCTAAGTGATTACAAGCATTTCTAAGGGAGTTACGAGTACTTACACCTTTAGATACATCACCGATAATTTGATCAAGGGAGTGATATTTTGAAGTTCACCATTCTTTGGGAAGTTCCAAAACTTGCGAATTTTCTTGTCTTTGTTCATCCTCTTTCTCCTTGATTTCCTTTTCTTTACTGTCCAAATGTGTTTCCGCTAAGATTTCTGCAACATCATCAACAACAAGATCCTTTCTCGATCCACTTGGGTCAGTTTCATCAAATGCAACATGTATAGATTCTTCAATAGTCATAGTTCTCTTATTATATATATGAAAAGCTTTACTATGATTTGAATAGCCAAGAAATATACCTTCATCAGACTTAGCATCAAACTTGCCTAAATTATCTTTTCCATTGTTTAAAACAAAATATTTGTAACCAAAAACATGAAAGTGTGAGACATTTGACTTTCTTCCCTTATACAACTCATATGGGGTTTTCTTTAAAATAGGCCTTATAAGGGCTTGGTTCATTACATAACAAGCTGTACTTACAGCATCCGCCCAAAAGTATTTAGGAAGAGCAGCCTCATTAAGTATAGTTCTCGCCATTTTTTCTAAAGAACGGTTTTTCCTTTCTACAACTCCGTTTTGTTGCGGAGTTCTAGGGGCAGAGAAATTATGATTAATGCCATGTTCATCACAGTAATTTTCAAAAACAATGTTTTCAAATTCGCCACCGTGATCACTTCTTATAGAAGAGATTTGAAAACCTTTTTTATTTTGAATAACTTTGACAAGTCTTTTAAAAGCTAGAAATGCATCATTTTTATTTGCAAGAAATAAAGTCCATGTAAACCTAGAAAAATTATCCACAATCACTAAAGCATAGTAATTCCCACTAAAGCTCATAGTTCTAGAAGGTCCAAACAGATCCATGTGCAAAAGTTGTAAAGGTCTAGTAGTTGAAACTATATTTTTTGCTTTAAAAGAGACCTTTATTTGTTTACCCTTTTGACATGCATCACATAATTTATCTTTTATAAAATTAAGCTTGGGTAGTCCAATTACTAGCTCTTTAGAGACCAACTTCTTTAAGTGATCCATGTGAATGTGTGCAATTCTCCTATGCCATAGCCATGAATCATCATTCTTACTTAAAATGCATTTCGCATCATTTGAAGATATATCATCAAGACTAATCATATAGATGTTGTTTACTCTATGACCAATGAATTTAACATGCTTGTCATTTTTATCTTCAATTATGCAACAGTTTGAATCAAATATCACTTTATTTCCTTTATCACATAATTGGCTAATACTAAGCAAGTTATGTTTCAAACCTTCAACAAGCAGCACATTTTCAATAGAGGAGTTAGGGTTCTTACCGACTTTGCCGATTCCAAGGATTTTTCCTTTATTGTTATCACCATAAGTGACGTGTCCATGATTCTTTGGAATAAGCATGGTGAATTTTGAGTCATCCCCGGTCATGTGCTTGGAACAGCCGCTATCAAGATACCAATTTGAACTCCTAGCTTTCAAGCACACCTCATTTTCGTTTTCTTCTTCATCTCCTTTTGCCATGAGACACAGTTGAGCTTCTTCGCTATCTGAGCTGTTAGTTGAGTCCATGTCGTTTTCATCCCACGCTATGTAGGCTTTTCTTCCTTTTCTTTCCTTGAAGGGCTTCTTTTTGAATTTCTCCTTCTTCTTTTGATAAACTGGGCACTCCATTTTCATGTGACCAGGTTTGCCACATTCATAGCAAGTTGGAGTCGATGAAGCTCCTTCGCCTTTGAAATGTGTCTTTTTCGGAGGGAAGGGAAGTCTTCTTTGCGTTCCCTTTTTCCTGAGAAATTTACCAAACCTTTTAACCAACAAACTCAGATTTTCTTCACTTACCTCGATGTTCTCTGAGCTTTCTTCATTTTCTTCATCATCATTGTCGAATGTTGATGAAGTGGCTTTGAGCGCTATTCCCTTTCTCTTTTTATCGTTCTCTTCGCTTTGGCTTAATCTGCTTAGATCCAATTCGTGCTCATGAAGTTTTCCAAAGAGGGTAGCTAAAGTCATTGTGGACAAATCCCTTGATTCTGATATGGCTGTTACTTTGGGTTGCCAAATCCTACTAAGACATCTCAAAACTTTGTTAATCAAATCTTCGTTAGAAAAATTTTTGCCTAAAGATGCAAGATGATTAACTATGTGGGTGAACCTCTTTTGCATTTCCTAAATGCTTTCTCCTTGGTTCATTCTGAATAGTTCATATTCACGAGTTAGATTCTCGACCTCTTAACTTCACTAGTACCCTCATGGGTAACTTGCAAAGTGTCCCACATTTCTTTAGCAGTTTTACAATTTGAAATTCTAAAAAACTCATCATATCCCAAAGTAGTAATAATAATATTTTTGGCTTTTATATTAAATTAAACTTTTCTTTTGTCTTCATCAAACCATTTATTTCGTGGTGTTTCGGTCTTTACACCACCGACCTCATGTGTGGGTATAAAAGCACCGTTTTCGACAGCATCCCATACATCTAGATCAATAGCTTCGATGAAGATTTTCATTATTTCCTTCCAATATGCATAACCATCCCCATTGAAAAAAGGTGGTCGGTTTATGAAAAATCCTTCTGAAAAACCATTTGAAGAAGCCATGTTCTCTTGAAGTTGCTAAGCTCTTTATACAAGAGTCTAGCTCTGATACCACTTGTTACCAAGTGGCTTCCAGTACTCAAGAGGGGGTTGAATTGAGTATAAAACTTTTTCGCAAAACCTCTTTTTAAAATTAAGACAAATATTAAAAGCTTAATAAATAAATGCACAGAAGGAACAAGAAGAAGAAAAGAAACAATAAAGAGCGAAAGAAAAATAAATGTGCGTAAATTAAATTGCATAAAATAAAGAGATTAGGGAAAAGAGAAGCAGGCACAGTATTTATCTTGGTTCGACCACTAACCCACTTGTGGTCTACGTCCAATCCTCTAAAGCTGATATTTTTCACTAAGTATACAAGCTTCAATAGGTGCTTGCCACCGTTACAAAATAGAGCACTTTTCACACACAGGGACACTCTACCCTTGTGCTAAAGTCTCAGCCTACAGGGATACTTCACCCTTATACAAACCTTGAGGGATACCTCACCCTCGATACAGAATCTCAAAAAAAAAATAGATGAAGAGAAACTCTCACTCAGAGTAAGTAATACAAATTGAAGTGCTAAAGGAGCTCTCATAGAAATATCTCAAAGTTTTTAATCAAGAAGAGCGTAGAAAATAGTTTTCACAAATCAGAGTAATCAGAAAATAGTTCAAAATTATGGGCTCTGAAATTCATGACCCAAGCTTGCTATTTATAGAGAAAAACAGATGAATTAGTCGTTGGGTATAATTAAGAGCATTTAAAACAAATTTATCCGAATTAAAACGTTTGAAAGTTTCCATATCAGACTGCATATTCAAACGTGTTTATTCGAATAACTTAATAGGTTATTCGAATAACACTGTTCTTGAAACCAATTTAAAGGCTTGTCTGAAATGGGTTATTCGAATAACCAACCTGTTATTCGAATAACTCTATTAAAACCAGAGTTCTGAAAATGAGGGGTTATTCGAATAATAACTTATTTATTCGAATAACATAGTTTAAAAGAAGTTCAGACAGAATGGATTTATTCGAATAACGTATGAGTTATTCGAATAACTCACTTAAAGCACAGTTCTGAAAAACCTCATTTATTCAGATAAAAGGCCATGCTATTCGAATAAAACTTGAAACACAGAGTCTCGTAAAAGGGTTTATTCGAATAGACTGGGCTCTATTCGAATAACTCAGTTCAAAAATGTTTTGAAAACTAAGTTTAAAAACAAGCTTTATCTTTTTGATTGAAAACAAAGAGATATTAATGTGAGCTCCGTACTATAGATCCTAAGTCCTAATGCTAATCAAATATGAACTTGGACTTGGTCTATTTATCATCTTCATTTATTCTTCACGTTTGTTATCATCAAAACAAGTCTTCAAAAGTATGCATCCAAACACATATATGGTTAAGGTTGGCCCCTGATGGCAAGCTTGATAACCTCAAGGCTTGTCCAGTGGCAAAAGAGTATACTCAAAGGTTTTGGTTGGATTATGGGAACACTTTCTCATTGGTGGTAAAGATAGCTTCTATTCGGGTTTTTCTATCTATGGATGATATTCGCCACTAGCCCCTTCATTAGCTAGACATCAAGAATGATTTTATCCATGATGATCTAGAAAAAGAGGTTTACATGGAGCAACCACCAGGGTTTGTTACTTAGGTGGAGTTTTCTGGCCTCATTTGTGGTCTTCACAAGTCCTTGTATAACCTCAATCAATCTCCTCAAGCTTGGTTTGGTTGATTCAATATTATAGTTCAATAGTTTTGTTTGATTCGGAGTAAGGCTAACCACTCTGTCTTCTATTGTCAAATAGCCTAAGGTTGCATCTATTTGATTGTGTATGTGGATGACATTGTTATCACTGGCAGTGATCACTAGGGTGTAACTCAGATAAAAGAACACCTCTGTTAAAACTTTTAGACCAAAGATCTTAGAAAACATTGTTATTTCTTGGGAATTGAAGTGGCACAATCTAAGGATGGTATAGTTATCTCACAAAGAAAGTACACAATGGACATCCTTAAGGAAACATATTTGTTGAATGCAAAACCTATTGACATCCCTATGGATCCTAATGTCAAGCTTCTAGTGGATTATGAGGAGCCACTTTCAGACTCAGGAAAATATAGAAGATTGGTTGAAAAATTAAACTTCCTCATTGTTACCCTGCTAGATATCTCTTTTGTAGTGAGTATGGTAAGTCAATTTCTAAACTCATTTTGTGAAGGACATTGGGATGCAGTCATTTGTATCCTCAAGTATATTAGAGGAGCTCCAGGAAAAGGCTTTGTTTATAAAGATAAAGGTTATACTCAAATTATTGGATATTCAGATGCTATCTGAATAGGTTCTCCTGCTGATAAAAGAACCATTTTGGGGTATTGTGTATTCATCAGAGGTAATATGATATCCTGAAAGAGTAAGAAACAAAATATGGTCGCAAGATCGAATGTCGGAGTAGAATATCGAGCAATGACTTCAACCACTTGTGAACTCATTTGGTTAAAATAGCTACTTAAAGACCTTCAATTTAGAGATATTATACAAATGACGCTCTTTTGTCATAACCAAACTACATTGCATATCTCCTCTAATCCAGTGTTTCATGAGAGGACCAAATACATTGAGATATATTGTCATTTTACTAGAGAGAAGATTTGGAGACATTACCACTACCTTTGTCAATTCAAATAATCAACTAGCAGATATTTTCACTAAGTTTTTGAAAGGTCCTTGGATAAGCTATATTTGTAACAAGCTTAATGCATATGACCTATATGCTCCAGTTTGAGGGAGAGTATTGAAAACTATGTAAATAGTATCTAGATTCATTATACAAACTAACCAAATCATAATCAAATCATGTAATTACGGTAATTAGAATTTTTGTAGTACTTATATTTATTACAATAACTCTATATAATTTAGCTTCCGTTATGTAATTGAGACACACGTTTTTCATCATATGTCTCTCTTTTCTTTCTTCACTATCAACAGTTACTTATCATGATTTGACATTAGATGACTTGCAATGATGTGGCATTAAGAGTGCTAGTAGTCAGCTAGTAAATTTGCTTGAATATAGATTGCCTGAATGAGGTGGTAGAGTACTCAAGTGATCGCTGGCATGCCACATAAGCTTTCATTACATTGTCATTGTGTAACTTTATATTTTACAACAAATTAATGGTTGTTGCAGGAACAATCAAATGTGGCATCAAAGTTGTTTGACAGGGAACAAGACTTAGGAGGACTTCCCTTTCTGCCTCGCTTCTCATCTGTTATGGCTTGTACAGATGATTGCGTGTGTTTCTATTAATTTGTTCTTATTTTTAATTCGAATCTCCATCACAATTCTTTGTTATTGAATGAATTAGTCAAGCCCTCAACCAACTTAACTTTGTGTGTTTGGAGATAGGATATTCCAATTCAAGATCAAAATGCACATTTTAAAGGATATTATTCTACACCATACAGGTCCTCCAACACTCATAAGTGGCCAACCAATTTTAAACTGGGTATTTTCAAGTAATTAAGTTGAAGTCATGAATGCTCTGAAAGAAAAAAGCATCGCTATAGGAAAATTTTTGAGTAAAAGCCTACAAGATGATGACTGATACCCACAATTGAGGAAATCAATTTAAAAATCAAAGCCAAAAGAGTGATAAAGTGAGAAGAAAGAAATTGGGCAATCCATTGTCATTAATAGGATCCAACGAATTTGTTGCAAAGAACCTCATCATGAATATTATAGTCAGTGAGGTGATCGTGTTTGAGATTGATGGTGGTGGTGGTGGCGGCTATGATGGCACAAAGGTGTTTTTGACAGAGAGGCAATTGAGATTGAGTTAATGAAGTAGGTGGGCATGATGGTGGATTTAGGTGGAAAGAATGGAGCTGAAGATATGAGAGAGATTGAAAGAGAAAAGATGCTATCTGAAGGAATAAATAATAATAATAATTATAAGTAAATTCCACCTCACTTAGGTATCTTGAATTTAGGCAAACATTCTGGCTCGATATCATTTTCAGCGGCATTACATAATTGGAAGTGTAGACTTCTTTTTTTCCTTTTTGGAGGAGGCCACATCATCACTTATGATGATTTTACACTAGATGACTTGTAAGAACCTAGGCGAAGTGTAATATCCTTTCTAGTTAGTTAGTCTTAATCATGGTTATAGAAGTTCAGTAATTCTTGTATGAGTTACTTGTTAACTTTAATAACATTTTAAGTTAGTTGAATTATTTTGCTATAATATTGAGTGTAAAAGATAATTGTTAATGGTCCAAAGAATAGTATAAATTGCTTAGATGGGAAAAATAAATAAGTAAAATTTATTTCTAGGTCACAAATAAATAGGATGAGATGTGGTTTATTTTAGAAAATTAATTGAGTTAGTTTGGTATTTTAAATAATAGTGAATAAGCGTTTAAGGACCAGATTAAATAGGCATATATCTTGAAAAATTATGAGAATTTGTGGAGATATTAAGTAAAGGGTAGGGAATTTTCTGGTAATGAGTACAGGTTAAGGCAGACACCTAAAAGCCTAATAACTTTATTTTGAAGGTTTAATTTAACTTAACAAAATAAGAATAAAGCTTAAGTGATAGTTAATAATGTATAGAAAGTCATTGAAAAATGAGTTTAAGGACAAGATGAAGTCTTAAGATTTTCTATGACACCTATTAAAGTTAGAAAGCTTGGTAATGGAAGATTAAAGTATTCTTAAGAGATACAATACTTCTAGTTGATTACCAAAGTCATAAGATCTTATCTCTTTTCTCTTTTCCACCATCTCTGTTAATGTTTCATTGACTTTCTTACCTTTCTTTTATTCTTATCTCACTTTTCACTCTCTCACTCTCACGTTGGAGCAACTGAGAACATAGAGAAAGAGGAGAGAAAGAAAGAAAAGGAAGAAAAGAAGAGGAAAGGAAAAGGGAAGGAAAGCAAGGAGTATCCATAGCCTACTATCACCTTCAAGGAGTTGAGGTAGGGGTTGATGCTTTCCTTCTCTATGCTTAATACTCTTTATTTTCTTGAAAGCTTGCTTGTAGTGTTTGCTTGAAGCTTTTCATGAAGCTCCATGAATACCAAGGTGTGTGGACATGGAGTTGAGTTTTGTGAGGTTATAGTATAGAGTGGTGTGAACTTGTGTATGCATGAATACAATTATACATGTGTTGGTTGTTGATGTATTTCCATGGCTTTTACTACTTGGTTTTTAGTGTAAACATGTATAAGTGGTAAAGGAATTGACTTGGAAATGAGATGCAATAGGAATGGGGTTGTTTGATGCACCAGAAATGCATCTCTGCAATGCCTTATTTGAATAACAAAGTGGTTATTTGAATAAAGCATCATAGAATGCTCTAAGAACTGATTTTTCGTGGTTGTTATTCGAATAACCCAAGTATTATTTGAATAACACAAGTCAGGGAGCAATAGAGTTGCACATTTTCAAGTGTTATTCGAATAACCCCTGGGGTTATTCGAATAAACTTCTCCAGAATGCAAAATTTGAGAGTTCAATTTGAATAGCAAGGAGGGTTATTTGAATAGAATTGCCCTGTTTTGAGGAATTAGATATTCCATAGGGTACCAAATGATGGGATTTTGATGATTTTCACTAAGATAAGTGATTCAGCCTAGGAATGAGCACTTTGTGCATTAGTTGCTCATGAGGGCAACCTTTTATGCACTTGCTAAGTGATGTATTAAGTTGTATGCTTGTTTCACTTGTGAAGTGATTAAATTTTGGCTTCTTTGTTTGTGAAAGTTGAGCTAAAATAGTATGGCTACTATGTTTTGCTCCTTTATTTACTAAGGTTGAGCCATGAAGGTATCCTAAAAACATGAATTACTCCTTTATGTGATGATGTTGAGCCGGAATTGCATGTTTACTAAGAGTGACTCCTCTAGTAGTTGGAGTTGAGCCACAACACAATCTATCCAAAAGTAAATGAATGAGAAAAACATTTTGCTAAGGATGGAGTTGTGAGACAAGGGAGTGAGAAAAGCATCTTGTCACAGTAGAAAAGTGAGAAAAGCTCTCTACCAATCACCTTGTCATTTACCTATTGCGGTTATAATCTATAGTTTATCAGTTTATTTATTATGAATGGTTGATTATGCGATAATTGAACCTTAGTTATGAATAATTAGACCATCTTCCTAAGGAAGAGAAAAGAACAATTTTTGACTTTTGCCACCTTTCTATGTGTTATTAAATGATTTTTTTCCTCGAAGCAGCTGAAGTTATCATGTTGCCATATAGGTGTTTGTGTACATACTACTAAGAATTGTGAATTCTCACTCCATTTGTTGTTTTCCATGATAAATCCAAGTTAAGACCCTTCCAAGGGGGAGAAGAAGAAGCAAATAGAATAGATAGATTTTAGTTACTTTTGAACAAAGCTTGTATTTTATTATATTTGATTTGGTTTATAATGCGGATTAAAAGTTGCAAACCCAAGTGTAAGTTGTTTCAAGTAATAAATTTTTGGGAGTCCGAGGTCGATCCACAGGGAATTGATGAAGAAAAATTCTTTGATGTAAGGAAAATATTTTGTCACAACAATAAAAGTGATAAAACTTGGTCACAAATAAAAAGAATTTACTTAGGTTAGGAGATCCACTCTTGGTAAGTAAATTAAGGATAATATTAATTTTTTTATAACTCAATTAGAATCCATGCATAATGGAGGTTCCAATAGAAAAATACAACATTCAACGTTCATTTAAGATATATATACATAATTATATTATGGTTCCATTAATTATTTATTAACACCACTACTTATAAATGAGCTCAAACATTCATTGTGCCAACCTCTTGTCTACAATGAATCAAGATCTCTACTTTACAAGGAAGGTTTCTAAATTGATTGAAAACAAAATACAACATGTATAATGACCACTTGATAATATATCATTTAAGCACAAGAAAGAAATTTATCTAACCTTAATTTATTACTAAAAGCTTCACTCTTTCACCTAAGTAAAATGAAAATTAGTTACTCATAGAGAAGAAGAAGAAGAAGAAGAAGAAGAAGAAGAAGAAGAAGAAGAAGAAGAAGAAGAAGAAGAAGAAGAAGAAGAAGAAGAAGAAGAAGAAGAAGAAGAAGAACATCACTTCAATTTAAAACAAAAAAAAACTACAACAAGATAAACAAACAACATAATAGCATGATATTGATATCTAACACCAAGATTCTTAAATGATTAGCCAATGCTTCCTTTTATAGAGAATTAGGGATACAAAATGATAAGGAGGCTGATTCATGAGTGAGTGGATGAGTGGAAAATGCCAAATGACTTTTGATGAGTGGAAAATTATTGAGATTCTTTATCTCTGAAATCATTCAGTGCTAAACTCATTGTATTCGTCATTTTATCACCAAGTAGTCTTCATGAAAGTTGTAGGCTTTTGTCTTAGATTTCAAATGTCATTAGTTTCAGTCCAAAAGCATTCCTACAGCTCAAGATATGGTCCAATCACTACACACTACTCAGACCCAGCTATAACTCTTCTGTTCTGATTTGCAAGTCCAATATGACCTCTAAGCAATCCGAACTAGGTCTTGTGTTCTTCACGAAAGTTGTAGATATAGGTCCTAAATTGCTGATACCAAAATTTCAGCCTAATTCAGTTTTTACAACTCAAGTTATGCTCTGATTACTGCACACTATTCAGGTTCCAATCACAAAACATGTATTCTGACTTCTAAGCCTAATTAGTTCCACTAGATGTCCGATTTTGACCTAGAGCTCTCATGAAAGTTATAGAGCTTTCTCTCATCTTTCTTATAAGGTAAGATATATAATTACTAGACATCTAGAATTCAAGATATGACCAAAATACAGAAATAGTGTAAGACGTAAATCATGCTAAAAAAAATTCAATTAAGTCCAATTTGAGTCCAAACTTACAAAATATAATCAAACTCAATCAATTAAGTATATGGAGGGTGTAAATAACTGATAATATATATAGAAACTGATAATCACATATTTTATACATTAATAAACCCTCATTTTTAGTCATTACACTCATATATATATATATATATATATATATATATATATATATATATATATATATATATATATATATATATATATCTTGACTTTTTATAATAGATTGTATGGTTATTATGAATCTAGAATATTGGTTTTAAGTTAGAAGTAACGTAACTAATACTATTTACTATTGCAAGGTATTAGTATTAGAATGTTACACGAAGGGGTAGAAAGTTGCTAAAACCTAGGGGGGATGGTTGCTTTATAGGAAGCCAAAAAACATGAGCATTTTTACACACTTCTTATTTTATTAAAGGGGGAGAGCGCCAAGACGGCGTAAAGGAGAACATCAAGATGCCATCATTTTGGAGCGTGAGACCAGCGGAGCTTAGTGCAAAGGAAATAAGAAAAGGCTTAGCAGAGGAGGGATGTTCACTATTATGAATGTGGTGGAATGATGGCATTTTGCTTGTTACTGTCCTAATGTTCAGATGGACTAATTCTGCTGGGGGACTTCGGAATAGACCGGCTAAAGATGGAAGAGTGAATGTTGTGGAGCTTAGAGCCTGGAAAGCCCTAAAGATAAGTTATAGTTGGAAAGATAATAGAGGCTATGAAGCTTAGGAGAGGAGAGAGTTTCACTGTCATCTAATTATGTGGCAAGTTAGTAGAAAAGAGGAGGAGAAGGAAGGTTGTATTCCTTATCTATGTCGGAATTAGCCAATGCAAAGAGGCTCATTGATACTGAGAGTTCAACATAGCGTCCACGGAATAGTAATAGATAGATTGATAGATTATTTCAATATTTTTATTTTTTATTTTTTATCATATGAAGGCAACTATATTGTATCCTGGTGCTCACTTCGCAGTTCAAGAGTCCTCTTTATTTCTAGACTCTTCCTTTTGAGTCATTTTAAGATGGACCTTTTGACACAAGAAGCATTGATGGTCTTTGTGGTTTGGCTAGAGGATATATGTAAAATTAAATTAATGATTACAATTACTTGCTACCTGATCATCAGGTAAGTATGAAAAATTTGAATATTACAAAATGGTCCCCAAAAAAAGTGAATTGTGCAAATATATTTGGGCTATTCGCCCTCTAAAACTTTGGTCTCCTCACCACCTTCCATATCTATTTGCGACAATTGTGATGTCGGGACTAATGCTGATGAAGAACAAGATAGAATAGAACGAAGGAGGCAATGACGATGAGATAGGCATAGAGGACGTCAACGATGTTGCCGACAATGAGGACACAAATAATTAGGTGGTCCCTTGGTCCTCGACGCCGCCTCCACCGGCAACGAGTTCCTCCAGCAGCGAAGAGTCAGTTAGCAAGTGTAAGAATCATAGTGATGGAGAATCACCATCGAAAGAATGGTTGAGGCTATAGAGTTTAATGGGTCACAGTAGAGCATCCAACGTCGTTTAAACTTGGCTTAGGGACTCAAAGTTTCTCAGCCGCACAATGCTCACATGTAACATCGAAATGGGCATTTAGTTGTGGTCGTTAAGTCATTTAACCGCGGTTTTAAACTGCAACTAAATGACTCAAGTGTTAAAATTATAAAATGATTGCTGTTGTCTGCCAATGGACCCCACTGTTGTCGCAGTTTGCCTCCAACAACCTATAATGGTGTCACTGCAAAAATTCCATGGATGGAGATAGGGGCAGAGAGACGTAGATCAGCCATGAACATTCATATAAAAATAACAATAGTTATGGGTGTAAAACAAAATAAAAGAGTAGAGTTTATTACAATATGTAAAAACTTAGTATAGCTAGTCCAAGTCATAGGTATCCATGAAACTTTGTGTTAAACAAGAAATCTCTGATTCGAGGTCAGAGAGCCTCCAAGAAGAATGATAAGGAAGGAAGAGAATATTCAGTATTTTACTCCCCTCAATCATAAGGCATACATGGGTATATAATAGTGGTGTGGGAAGAGCACGTAAGGCTCACAACCAGCAAACAGAAAATGATTACAGCAATACTAACAACTTTTCCTAACAACCTTCTTCTAGAACATAGCTGAGTCATAAGCTAAAAGACTCTATTTGTAATATATGTAATCAGACCAATTCTTTGGGATCTTGCTAATTTTCTTGGGTCTATTTTGGGCCTCCTCTTGCAGTCCAACATTGCTGCTCACTGTTTGGGCTGCAGCTTCCTGGACCATATTGATACCCCCCATCAAGAGCAACCTTGTCCCCAAGGTTGTAGGTAGAGCACAATTCTTCCTAGTTTTCCCAAGATGTATCATCAGGGGAGAAGCCTTGCCACTGCACTAAGGCAAACTTAACAGGGACACCATTTACCATGGAGGTGCGATAGCGCAAGATTGCTAATGGTGAGACCACAGGGTGGTTATCAAACGAGAATGGAGGGAGTTGATCAATCTGATCAGGGGGTGGACCCTGATGATGCTTAAGCAAGGAACAGTGAAATACATTGTGAATCTTTGAATATGAAGGGAGTTCTAATTTATAGGCAACAGAGCCAACCTTAGCCAACACCTGGAACGGTCCATAAAAACGCTTGGAAAGTTTGTGGTACTTAGAGCCGGATAAAGAAGTTTGGCGATAGGGCTGGAGTTTGACATACACCCAAGACCCAACCTCAAAGGACACTTCCCTCCTATGTTTGTCTGCTGAAGCCTTCATCCGGGCTTGTGCCTTAAGCAAATTCTTCTTCAACAAGTCCAAGATTGCGGTTCTGGATGCTAAAGTGGAGTCACAGGCATCAACAGAAGAGGAACCCGCAATGTATAAGGGAATGGAAGGAGGCGGCTTACCATAGATGATCTCAAATGGAGAAAAACCAGAAGTGGAGTGGACTGAAGTGTTGTAATGATACTCGGCCCACGGTAGGAAACGGAACCAAGCAGAAGGATGGTGATGGACAAAGGCACGCAAATACTGCTCAATGGTGCGGTTCATGACCTCAGTTGTCCATCTGTTTAAGGATGATAAGCTGAGCTCATTCAGAGGAGAGTACCACTAAATTTGAAGAGATCCGACCAAAATCGACTAATAAAAATAGGATCGCGGTCTGAAACAATACTCTTTGGAAGACCGTGATGCTTGCATACCATCGAGACAAATAACTCAGCCACCTTATAAGCCGTAAAGTTGGTCGGAAGAGCCCCTAAATGAACTTCTTTGGAAAAACGGTCCACTACCACGAAAATGACAGTATATGCGTTGGAAAGAGGGAGCCCTGTGATGAAATCAATTGAATTATCTTCCCAAACATTATTTGGAATGGGAAGAGGCTGAAGAAGACTGCCAGGCTTCTTGGTGCTGTATTTCATTTGCTGACATACTACACATTGGGCGACATAGTGCTGGACATCCTTCTTCATGTCATCCCAAAAGAATTTTTCAGTAAGTCTACGCAAGGTCTTAGTGATACCCGCGTGACCCCCAAGGACAGAAGCATGAAATTCTTTTAGCAGCAATTGTTTAAAATGGGAAGTGGGACTGATCCAGATTTTACCATTCTTCAATAAGAGCCCGTCAGAGAATGAGAACCGAGGAAGAGACTGAGGATCTGCCAATAATTTATCTCTGAGCTCTACAAATTTTGGGTTAGTAGCCAAGTCGCATTTTAGATCATCCAAAAACAAGAATTGTGGCATAGAAAGAACAAAAAGGTTTGCAGTCGAAGCCTCCGGGGAAAGAGATAATGCATCAGCTACAATATTATACTTGCCAGGCTTATACTGAATATCATAATCATAGCCTAATAATTTGGCAAGGTAGTGCTGCTGTTCAGGGGTTTGGATTACCTGAGTAAGAAGCTCCTTCTAACTTTTGTGATCTGTTTGAATGATGAAGAAGTGTCCCAGAAGGTATTGGCATCAACGTTTGACTGCGCTTGTAATAGCATGTAATTCACGTAGATAAGCAGAAGCTTTAGCCATCTTGGGGCAAAATACCTTGCTAAAATAAGTGATCGGATGATCAGACTGGAGTAATACCACCCCCATGGCTGACCCGGAAGCATCAGTTTGGACAGTAAATGGGGCAATGAAATTGGGGAGGGACAAGACAGGAGCACTAACTAAGGCATTCTTTAGATGATCAAAGGCGACCTGTGCTTCAGGGGACCATCGAAAGTTGTCTTTTTTGAGCAATGAAGTAAGAGGCAGAGCAATGGTGGCATAATTGCGCACAAATTTGCGGTAGAAGCCAGATAAGCCCAAAAAACCTCGCAGTCCTTTCAAATTCTTTGGTATTGGCCAATTCACAACAGCCTCAATTTTAGCAGGGTCGGGTGCTACGGTGCCATCGGAGACTATGTGACCCAGATAGGAAATTTGAGTCTGACAGAAAGAACATTTTTGAGGTTTCAAGTAGAACTGATGCTGTTGCAAGATAGTAAATACCTGGTTCAAGTGCTCATAGTGTAACTCCAATGAATTGTTGTAAACTAAGATATCATCGAAAAAAACGATGACCGTGCGCCGGAGCAGGGGATGAAAAATATCATTCATGGTGGATTGAAACGTTGCTGGGGCGTTGCAGAGGCCGAAAGGCATTACTCGGTATTCATAGTGCCCGTCGTGGGTACGAAATGCAGTCTTCGGCGAGTCCTGAGGTTGAAGCCGTATTTGATGGAAGCCCGAGGTTAAATCCAATTTGGAGAACATTGTGGCAGACCCCAATTCATCAAGCAATTCGTCAACAGTGGGCAAGGGAAAGTGGTATTTGATTGTAAGGGTGTTCAAGGCGCGATAATCAACACACATACGCCAGGAACCGTCCTTCTTCTTGAGGAGCAAGACAGGGGATGAAAATGGATTGTTGCTGGGTTGAATCCACCCATTTTGGAGAAGCTTCGCAACTCGAGATTCAATTTCTATCTTCTGGGCATGCGGATAACGGTAGGGTCTGACGTTAATCGGTGCGGCATCGGGGCGGAGGGGGATGGCATGGTCGGTGAGTCGCTTCGGCGATAGGTTGCTAGGTTCGGTGAATAGAAGGGCATAGTCACGAAGGAGCTTCTGCACCTTAATGTTCGTGTAAGACAAAGAAGATGAAGAATGGACTTCTGGAGCATAAACACGGAGGGAGAAAAATTGGGCCTCACGATCCCCTCTGAGAAATCGTTGCAGCTGATGAAGGCTAATAGGAGTTGGGCTAGAACCAACATCCCCCTTTAGCTCCACATAATTGGGCCCATGAACAAACTTCATAGTTAATTTCTGATAGTCCATGAGGACTGGACCAAGCTGCTTGAGCCATTGGGCCCCTAATACCACATCCGAGCCAGTCATCTCCAAAATAAATAAATTCACCATAAATTCATGGCCCTAGATTACTAACCGCACCCCTTCACAAACTTGTGTGCACCGGAGTTCCTCCCCACTGCCAACCAAAACTTTCAACACTGGTGTTGAGCTGCGAGCAAGGCCTAATAAAGAAGTAACCCTGGCCTGGACGAAATTATGGGTGCTGCCCCCATCCACCAATATCTGGACCAGATGTTGACTGACGTGGCCCACAACCCGAATTGTTTCTGAAATATTTGACCCAGATAGTGCATTGAGGCTCAACTGGGCTGACTGGGCCTCTTCACCAATGGAAGGGTCAGAACAGCCTCCACCCGGATCCTCAGTAGCACTTGAGTCACCGCCCCACAATGCCAAATCCTCGTCCTCCTCTGTCATGAGCAACATAAAACGACCCTTGCAACGGTGGCCACGAGAGAACTTTTGGTCACAGTAAAAGCAAAGGCCCTTCTCCCGTCGATCGGCCATGTCCGCATCAGATATGTGTTTGAAGCGTGGTTTCAGCGGTGGTGCAGGGAGTAACGGAGGTAGAGTCTTCACCGGCTCCGGAAGGGAGTGCTGCGGCTCTGGAAGGAAGCGCTGCGGTGGCGTAAAGGTACGAGTGACCGCCAGAGGGCTCCAAGAGGAGAATGGCCGAGGCTGATTCTGACGGAACAAATCTTGCAGTTTCTCCTCATTTAACCTCGCTAACCCCGCAGCCTGTGATAAAGAATTGGGCTGTAGTGCCAAGACCTCGCGCCGAATTTCTGGCTTAAGACCCGACACAAAACAGCTCAGCAGGAAGGGGGTGGGCAGACCAACAATACGGTTAGCCAAAGCTTCAAACTCACTAAGGTAAGCGGCTACTGAGGAAGTTTGAGTTTGAAAAGCTTACCCTGGGGATCATCGTACGCGGTAGGGGCAAAGCGAGTCTCAAGAGCCTGAAGGAATTGCGTCCAGGACTAGATCTGACCATTGCGATACATCCACTGATACCATGACAGGGCGTCACCGTCGAGGTAGAACGATGCCACTGTGATTCGTTCATCCTCTGGGGTATTGTGATATTCAAAAAATTGGGACACCTTGAATATCCAGCCATGTGGGTCAGTGCCATCAAACCTGGGAACATCCAATTTCAGAAAGTGGCGCTGGCTTGTGTCATTGTTGTTGGAGGAGTGAGGCGAATTCTGTGGAGAACGCTCTTCGAGAGCAGCAACTCGCAAAAAGACCTCATCCATTTTGTTGGTGAAGGTGACCTGGAATTGGGATAACTGCTGCATCAACTCGTCCAATTTGTCCGAATCAAAAGAAGATTGTGTAGAAGGCGCCATGGAAGAACGGAAGGGAAGCACCAACGAGAACACCAAATGTTAAACAAGAAATCTCTGATTCGAGGTCAGAGAGCCTCCAAGAAGAATGATAAGGAAGGAAGATAATATTCAGTATTTTACTCCCCTCAATCATAAGGCATACATGGGTATATAATAGTGGTGTGGGAAGAGCACGTAAGGCTCACAACCAGCAAACAGAAAATGATTACAGCAATACTAACAACTTTTCCTAACAACCTTCTTCTAGAACATAGCTGAGTCATAAGCTAAAAGACTCTATTTGTAATATATGTAATCAGACCAATTCTTTGGGACCTTGCTAATTCTCTTGGGTCTACTTTGGGCCTCCTCTTGCAGTCCAACATTGCTGCTCACTGTTTGGGCTTCAGCTTCCTGGACCATATCACTTTGACCAGTTGTCAATGTTAAAACCACCTCTTCCTTTTGCAACTGTGCGATGCATGTTGAACAGAGAATCTAAAGGTTTCATGATTGTTGGAGAGAGAATTCTACTTGGACAATAATTGATTTTTGTAGAACTGATATCCATTGGATATGGATATTTTTGAACTAATAAAAAATATGTATCATTTGATAAGGAAGTACGTTGCGGTAGATAATAGTTCAACAATTATTGTCCTTTGAAATAATGGTGGATGTAGTTATATTTAAAATTTCTTGAAATAATGGTGGATGTAGTTATATTTAACATAAGTGAAGCAATCTCCCTGTCGTCCTTAAACTTTGTTTAAGAAAAGTATACATGTTAGTCTCCAAGATTACATGAATCATCAATTTAGTCCTTTGAAGACAGTTAATTAATTTAGTTTCTCAAACATAGAAAGTAACATGGTCAATTAGGTATTCCAAGTAAAATTGATATCAATTTATTTCATCAATCATAGAATTTAATATTAATTCAATCCCTCAATTAAAGACTCCCATAACAATGTTCCATGCTCTGTAAAGGAAGAAATATTTTGATGTGATTTTCCATAAATGAAAACTCAGTTAATGTCAACTTTATTTTTATAATACCAAATTAATATCATTTAAATCTTTGAAAATGAGTGTTTGCTAAAAAAAATCTGCGCCTTATTTACAGCAATGGCAAAATAGTTGTATAAATAGCAATATATGCAAAGGGAATATTGGCAAGTAAATATTTAAGATTATAAGGATAAGATAATGCAATTATCATAAATTTACTCATGATCATGATGCTGGGAGGTATAGTAAGGCTTTCGATTGCACGCAAGAACTGATGAATGGTCACTGGGGGAATATCTTCCATTTAGCTACGAGTTGGATGCTAATGGAGTAAGCATTTGACAATGTCAACCCAAATGTAGTAGCAAGTTGTTTTCTTTAGGCTTTTGCAAGTGAAATTTCCTCTCAAACGAGTGGGGAACAAACAAACAGGAAGAGAGAGAACGAGAGAGAGGGAGCCACCCTTCCTCCTCTCTACACCGGATGAAGATCACCTATCTTTATTTTTTATCTTCTTCTTTGTTCCTCACTTAAATTCTGTTAAGTGTAAAATAAATTAAAATAAAAAGAAAATAAAATGAGACATGTAATTAAGTTTAAAACACTTGACAAAATTTAAGTAAGAGAATAAAAAAGAAAACAAAAAATAAAGACAAGTGATCATCGTTCCTTTACACCTACCTAGAAATCCCACTTAAGGGAAATGATTGTAGAACACTATTTTTTCACACTTTTTGGTTTTATCTACTTTATCAGGAATACAGAAAGAGGGATAATGTGTTTTGAGAAATGCATTTATCTAGTTTTATTATCTAAAATAAAATAGTATAAGAATGGTGTAAAAAGATAACGGTGCGCAAATTGTATCACTCCCTACTTTAACCCTACACCCTGTTAGTGTTCCACTACCCTTTCTCTGCAACATGCAAACAACATTGTATATATTCATCTTTTATGTCCCCCTTTTGTTGCAGAAGCTCATTTTAATGGCATTGTCTTTTCCCTTATCTCTCACTTCGTCTGGGCCAATAGTAGCTAGGGTTTTTATTTTATAGAGAGGTTGAGAGCAAAATTGAGAAGTCACCTCATGCAGTCATTGAATTTAAAAAGTGCACGGAGAGATGCTAAACTAAAGCAACGATGATAGTAGTAACAGACTTTGGACTTCTTCGGAGAGCAAAAGGGAACAACCACCCTTATCATATGTCTAATGTGATGCAAACCAAACCCCCGGTGTGGTAGTGACTGGTGATGGTGGGGGATAGCAAAACTTTTTGCAGATCATCATTACTCTTTCTCTTTTTATATTATTTCAATTAAAAATACTTGCAAAATATACCCATGATTAATTATCTTTTGCCACATCAATTAAAGTGATCCAAACTATGGTTCTGTGATGATCATAGGCATGTAACGATGAGTCTAGTTAACTTCCTAGTGCTTCTTTTTCTTCCTAGTTCGCATCTGTAGTCATATTGCATTAAAACCCCAATTTTATGAAAATGTTGCAAAGAGCAAAAGGAAAGAGCAAGAATTAATGAGGTGTCCGTGACTGTTTACTTTAGTAGCAAGCTGTAGAATTTGATTCAATATATATATATATGTGTGTGTTGAAGTTGGCAATAACACAAGAAGAGGATTAAATTGTGTTGCCTTTTTTTTTTTTTTAATTTCTACATTTTCACTACGTTCTCAAGTTGATTAATCTTGGAGGTGAGATGATTGTTCTTATATAATAACAATGAGAAGGTTAGGTGAACAAATATTAGAGTAAGGTGAGAAGGTTGGTGAGAGAGTTGACTATTTGAGTTGAAACAACCTTCTCATGATCCAAACTTTGTTCTATAGAGTGATGACGAATGAAAAAAGTCTTTGGTAGGTGAGATTAAGTTAATAGTACTATAAAAATAGTTTCAAGTTGCTAATTACGTTTCTTTTAGATTGGTTTTACTTGACCTTCTCAAATCAGTTTTTGGTTTGGTTATAAAGCCTCTAACAGAATCCAATAAAACAAAAAAGTAAAAAGTTGAGGGAAAGAAGCTGTACACAAAGATTTATACTAGTTCACCCCTAAATCACGTGGAGCTACATCCAATACCTAGCAACAACTAGGATTTTTCACTATTTGTCAAGTATTCTTTTATGTTATCAAGTGGCTTTAGTACTTAAGAGGGGGGTGAATTGAGTATATAAATTTTTTTTCACAAACACTTGAAAAACAATTTTCGTTGAAGCTATTTTGTCAATTTAAGTGAATGAATAGTGAAGATAGAGAATTTTACTCACAAAAATAGACAATCTAGGATAGAAAGTAATCAAGCACATATACAAAAATAAAGTGCAAGAAATAAAAGGAGATGAGAAGAACAAATGCAGTATTTATCCTGGTTCAGCCATCAACCACTTGTGGCCTACATTCAGTCCTCAAGTAAACACCTGAGATTTTTCTACTATAACTTCAGGCTTGAACAAGTGTCTGCTACCTTTACAAACCAAAGCACTCTTCACACCTTAGGATACCTCACCATCGTGCTTGAGTTTCAACAGTCAGGGATACCTCATATTTACAAATTTTTTGAGGGATACCTCACCCTCTTTACAATGAATCAGAATATAGTAGAAAAGAAACTCTCAGAAGAGTGGATAATACAACTCGAAGCTCTATGAACCTCTTTAAGGATATTTCAAATTTTGACGAAAAAGAGCACAGAAAATTTGTAAAATATGAGTCATGGATTAAAGCATGAAAGAATTATTTCAGATAGTTGAGTGTATGTAAAAGATGACCCAAAATTAAGTATTTATAGTGTTCTTAAGAAAATAGCTGTTGTGAGTATTTAATCCTCATATTGAATGCGAAAATAGCTATTTTTTTCTAAAACAAGAGTCGTGTTTATTCGAATAACCTGTACGTTATTCGAATAACACTTTAAACACCCCACGAACAAACTGGTTCTGTAACGTGTTATTCGAATACCATCATGGTTATTCAACAAACTGGTTCTGTAACGTGTTATTCGAATAACATCATGGTTATTCAAATAACCCCTTTTAAAAGAGTTTTCTGAAAAAATATTTATTCGAATAACATTCTTGTTATTCGAATAAAGCATTTTGAAAGATACATTCAGGAACGTCTTTATTCGAATAGCATAAGTGCTATTCAAATAACTCTTTTTGAAAATAGAAACACACAGCTAGTTTAAAAAGCTGTTATTCGGATAACTCTATGGTTATTCGAATAAACCTTGATAGAAACTGATCATTTGACTTAGTTTATTCGAATAGAGAGAGCTTTATTTGAATAAACTTATTTAAAAACATTTTTAAAACTTGCTAGTTATTTCCAAAATTCCCAACAAACTTTTAACTATTTTCAAAATCCATTTTGAAGTCTTGAAGGCCATGTATACTATTTGGATTTATTGAAAAACAAGTTTAGAACTTTTCTTCCAAAACCAATGGGATATCTAGAAGGCTTCTTACAAAAAGACTTTAAGTCCTAAATCTATTCTTGAAGTTCTTGGACTTAATCTTACCATCATCTTCATATTTGTTATCATCAAAACAAGTCTTGAATGTTAACTAGCGAATTATTTTCTTCTCCTTTTTGATGATGACAAACTAACATTGAGAAAAGAAGTAGTTTAGATAAATTGGAATTCACAAAGTCAATTTGAGAGACTTACTCCCCCTCTTTTTCGTAAGAGATGATTTATATCAGAGATGTGCGCAGCTCCCCCTTACTTTTGGAATCCAATTTCCATTTTAGTTTTGCTTGTCTTACTTGTCTTTTCTCAAACAAAGAAACTCAACAAAGAGCTCAAGCTTTTTCTCCCCCTTTTGTCAAGATAAAAAAGATAGGGCAAGAGAAAGCTAAAGCAGAAGCAATTAATATTCATTTAAGTCCAGCATGTTATTTTTATTGAAGTCAAAAAATTGATCACATAAATACAGGCTCAAACAAAAATAAGATGTAATTCAGTAAAGCAAGTGATAATCAATAATAAATGCATTTTATTCATAAAATCAAATTGGCCAATTACATTTACATTTGCATCAAAAGTAACCAATACAAAAAAAAAATAGAGATCCTAAGTCTAGGGAGCTAAAAATATGCAACCAGTGGTGGAGGAAGGCAGTTAGGTGCCCTGCCAATCAGTAAAGCCCGTAAGGCTTCATGTTCACGCTCTACACCTTATATCCTATCAAACAGAATAGAAAAGGTGTTCTCCACGTAAACTCTATTGTCTAGCATGGTTTCCATGAGCTGCTTATTCGTGACTGGGCCAACAGTAGCAGCAGCATCAGCAGGGTTGCCTTCTTGCTCATTCTCACCGTCTTCTACCTCATCCGGGTACACCTAGCCATTTGTAGTTCTGATCATCTTCATCTTGTTCAATGTAAAAGAACCAAAAACACCATGATGAGTCAGCTTGGTTACCCGCTCAATTTCCAGAATCTGAGGATATTTTTCAAGAAAAGCAGTGATGACCAAGCCATAGGGCAAGTTAGACTTTTGTTTACCCTTAGCCTTCATTATATGCTTCATGATGAAGTTGGTCTAGTTGATTCGATATCCTTTCTTCAAGATCCATAGCACGAAGATGTCATCCTCACTTAGGTAGGCATAATTGCCTCCTTAAGGAGCCAAGATATGCACATATGCATAGTGTAAGAACCTGTCTTGGATCTTCAGCATACCTCCCTTGATACCTCCTCGTGGTAACACTAGGCCAGGTTTCAAAATATCTTCAATGGTCTGTATCTTCTTGTACTTCTTGAAAAATGAACTGCTATCTTCTTCAATGTTGTGAGCAGTAGCTTGTAAACCAAACAGTTGTAACTAATCTTAGGGAGTGATTACCAAGTGCTAATCACTGACATCTGAGTGAAGATCCCAACCATCAATCGTTAAGTTGCAATAGAACATTTTGACCACATTAGGGTGATTACAGTCTTGTGAGTGCAGAGTCGTAGAACTCCTTAATGATTCAGAAGGTCCAGAATGTCAAATCCACTTTCTTCTTTGAAGAATTTCAAATCAATGTACTTTGGTTGTACGAGATTTCACTCCCAAAAATGAGTCTTGAAGCGACCCAGATCATCCTCATTAGAGGAGAGTCTTCGAAGGTCCAACGAGTTATTACAGGGAGTGGTTTTCATTCGAGAACGTTTTACACTGGAAGAGGAGGCCATGGCTAAAGCTTTAGGAAAAAGGGTACGATGATTTGTGAGAGAGAGTTACAGAGATGGTGGAGGGTTGGACAATTTGGGAGAGCAAGCGCACAACAAAAGGAGAAGAGGAAATGAAAAGAGCAAGAGTTGGGGTTTCTAGGTGAAGAGAGCATGCACCACACAGAAAGGAAATGGAGAAGGGGAAACAGAGACACAGAGAGGTAGATGAGAAATGAGGGAAAGGGTGCCCGGTTTGCATATATAGAGCCTGTGTTTATTCGAATAACATGGGTGTTATTCGAATAAATGCATGGTAACCCAACAGTCTTGGCTTTCTGCTAGACGTTATTCGAATAACAGTTCTATTATTCGAAATAACTAAGCATGTAGACTAGGCTTACTGCCAAGCTTTATTCGAATAATCATCTAGTTATTCGAATAAAACCAGATATGATCAGAATGGTTTACACTTCTGTCAAAACATTATTCGAATAGGAGGTTGCTTATTCGAATAAAACAAACAAAAAAACACATATTGAAGTTACTGACTTTAGTTATTCGAATAAGTCTAGCTTTATTCGAATAACATAATAAAAAATTCAAATATTTGAGGTACTAACTTAGTAGCTCAAATATTTGAAGTTATTGCTTCATCCAAAGGATTTGTGCACAACAACTTCAAGTTGCAACATATTCAACTTTAGCTGTAGACAATGCCACACTATTTTACTTCTTGCTATGCTAAGAAACTAAAGAGCTTCCAAGCAAATGGCATGTCCCACTAGTACTTTTCCTATCCATTTTGCATCTTGCAATATCAAAATCAGAATAACCAACTAGGCTACATGAGACACCCTTGGGGTACCACAAACCCATTTGTGAAGTGCCTACTAGGTATTTCATGATTCTTTTTACAGTACATATGTGTGATTCTTTAGGATTAACTTGATATCTAGCACACGTGCACACACTAAATATTATATCTGGCCTACTAGCAGTAAGATAAAGGAGAGATCCAATCATACCTCTATATTTATTAATTTCTATAGATTTACCTCATTCATCTTTGTCCAAATAACAAGAAGTGTCCCATTGGTATAGTCATGTGCTTCGCATTTTCTATTCCAAATTTTTTGAGCAACTCCTTGCAATATTTGGCTTGGCTTATGAAGGTCATTTCCTTAGTTTGCATGATTTGGAGCCCAAGGAAGAAATTGAGTTCTCCCATAATTGACATTTCAAACTTATTTTCCATGGTGTTAGCAAATTCCTTACCAAGGGACTCATTAATAGCACCAAAAATTATATCATCATCATAAACTTGTATATAGAGAATATCATGCCTATTATTTTTAATAAAAAAGGTTGTATCAACCTTTTCTCTTGTAAAACCATTTTGTAAAAGAAACTTACTCAACCTTTCGTACCAAGCTCTAAGAGCTTGTTTTAAGTCATACAAGGCCTTTTTTAGTTTAAAAACATGGTTGGGTAGTTCATAATTTTCAAAGCCTGGAGGTTGTTCAACATACACCTCCTCTTGAATAAAACCATTTAGAAAAGCACTTTTAACATCCATTTGATACAACTTGAAAATCATGATGCAAGCATATACAAGTAACAATCTACTGGCTTCTAATCTAGCTACAGGTGCATAAGTTTCCTCATAATCTATACCTTTTTTCTTAATTATACCCTTTAACTACAAGCCTAGCTTTATTTCTAACTATTAAGCATGTTTGATCAATCTTGTTCCTAAAGACCCATTTAGTGCCTATTATTGGATGTTCATTTGGCCTTGGAACCAAATCCCAAACTTAATTTCTTTTAAATTGGTTTAGCTCCTCTTGCATGATCAAGATCCAATGTTCATCATCAAAGGCTTCATTTATGTCTTTAGGCTCAATTTGTGAAACAAAAACCATACGGTTACATACATTTCTAATTGAGTTTCGAGTAATTACCCCTTTAGATATATCAATTATCGCCTTGTCAAGAGGATGATATCTTGAAGTTCTCCATTCCTTGGGAAAATCCTTGGCTTATGAATCTTCTTGATTTTCCTCTTGCTTTATGTCTTCTTTCTCTTAGTTGTCCAAAAAAGTTCTTGCTAAAGTTTCAGCAACATCATCAACAATATCCATTCTCAATCCATTTGGGTTAGTTTCATCAAAAGCAAAATGATTGGACTCTTCAATGGTCATAATTCTTTTATTGTAAATTCTAAAAGCCTTACTATGATTAGAATAACCAAGAAATATACCTTCATCAGACTTAGCATCAAACTTTCGTAAGTTATCCTTTCCATTATTTAAAACAAAACATTTACATCCAAAGTCATGAAAGTGTGAAACAATTGACTTCCTTCCTTTGTATAACTCATATGGGGTTTTGTTTAAAATTGGCCTTATTAGGGCCCTGTTCATTACATAACAAGCAGTACTTACCGCATCCGCCCAAAAGTACTTAGGAAGTATGGCCTCATTGAGCATAGTTCTTGCCATTTCTTCTAAAGATCGATTTTTCCTTTCTACAACTCTATTTTGTTATGGAGTTCTAGGGCCAGAAAAATTATGCTCAATGCTATGTTTATCACAAAAAGTTTCAAATTCATGATTTTCAAACTCACCACCATGATCACTTCTTATAAATGTAATGCAAAACCCTTTTTTATTTTGGATAACTTTGACAAGTTTCTTAAAAGCTTAAAATGCATCATTTTTGTGAGAAAAAAATAATGTTCATGTGAACTTAGAAAAATCATCCACAATCATTAATGCATAGTAATTCCCACCAAAGCTCATAATTCTAGATGGTCCAAAAAGATCCATGTGCAAAAGTTGTAAAGGTCTAGAAGTTGAAACCACATTTTTAGCTTTAAAAGAAACTTTTACTTGTTTTCCCTTTTGACACGCATCATATAGTTTGTCTTTTTCAAATATGAGCTTTGATAGTCCAATTACTAGCTCTTTAGAGACTAACTTATTTAAGTGATTCATGTGAATGTGTGCAATTCTTCTATATTATAACCATGAATCATCTTCTTTACTTAATAAGCATTTCGCATCATCTGAAGATATATTATCAAGGCTAATTATATATATATATATATATATATATATATATATATATATATATATATATTATTAACTCTACGACTAACAAACTTAACATGTTTATCATCTTTTCTTTCAATTATACAACAGTTAGAATCAAATATAACTCTATTTCCTTTATTACATAATTGACTAGTACTAAGCAAGTTATGTTTAAACCATTCAACAAACAATACATTATCAATGGAAGAAGTAAGACTTTTACCAACTTTGCCAACTCCAAGAATCTTTCTTTGTTGTTATCTCCATAAGTTACATGTTCGTGTGTCTTGGGAACAAGGAATGAGAACTTGGAGTTGTCTCCGGTCATGTGCTTGGAGCATTCACTATCGAGGTATCAATTTGAGCTCTTGGCCTTCAAGCACACCTCCATGTCGCTTTCTTTTTCTTTTTCTTTTTTGGCCATAAGACATAGATGAGCTTTCTCACTATCTGAGCTAACTGTGGAATCCATGTTATTGTCATTCCATGCTATGTAAGCTCTTCTTCCTTTTCTTTCCTTGGAAGTTTTTTTTTCAAATTTCTCCATCTTCATTTGGTAAATCGAACACTCTATCTTCATATGTCTCGATTTTCCACACTCGTAGCTAGTTGGAGTTGAAAATGTTCCTTCCCCTTTGTGATGGGTCTTTTTTGAAGGGAAATGTGATCTTCTTTGAGTGCTCTTTTTTCTTGAGGAATTTTCTAAACTTTTTATAAGAAGACTGAGATTTTCTTCATTTAGCTCAAGGTTCTCTAGGCCTTCTCCATCCTCATCATCATCATCATCATCAATTGTAGAGGAGGTGGCTTTGAGTGCTATTCCCTTTTTTTTCTTATCATGCTCTTCACTTTGATTTAGCCTGTTTAGTTCTAATTTATGCTCTTAAAGTTTTCCAAAGATGATAGCTAGTCTCATTGTTGAAAGGTTTCTTGATTCTGCAATAACTGTCACTTTGGGTTGCCAATTCTTGTTCAAACATCTCAAAACCTTATTAATAAGATCTTCATTGGAAAAAGTCTTTCCTAATGAAGCAAGATGATTTATAATATGAGTGAACTTTTTTTGCATTTCTTGAATGCTTTCTCTTTGGTTCATTCTAAATAATTCATATTCTTGAGTAAGAGTATTTATCCTTGACCTTTTCACCTCACTAGTACCCTCTTGGGTAACTTGTAAAGTGTTTCTAAAGAATTCATCATACCCCAAAGCTGTAGTAATGATGTTCTTAGCTCACAAATTATATTGGAACTTTTTCTTGTCCTCATTTGTCCATTCACTTCTTGGTGTATTGGTTCTAACACCATCAATAATTTTAGTGGGAACAAAATGGCTATTTTCATCGGCATCCTACACATCTAGATCAATAGTTTCAATAAAAAATTTTATGCGTTCTTTCTAATAAGCATACACATCTCCATTAAAAAAGAGTGGTCTATTTATTAAAGATCTTTATGAAGAAAAACTATTTGAAGAAGTCATTTTCTCTTGAAGTTGTTAAGCTCTTTACACAATAGTCTAGTTTTGATACCACTTGTTACCAGGTAGCTTTAGCACTCAAGAGGGGGGTGAATTGAGTATATAAAATACTTTTCGCAAACACTTGAAAAATAATTTTTGTTGAAGCTATTCCTTAATTTAAGTGAATGAATAGAGAAGATAGAGAACTTTACTCACAAAAATAGACAATCCAAGTTAGAAAGTAATCAAGCACGTATATAAAAATAAAATACAAGAAATAAAGGACTTTGAGATGAGAAGAACAAATGCAGTATTTATCCTGATTCAACCACCAATTACTTGTGGCCTATGTCCAGTCCTTAAGTAAACACCCGATATTTTTTCACTATAACTTCAGGCTTGAATAAGTACTTGCTACATTTACAAACCAGAGCACTCTTTGTAACACCCTCGTATGGTATCACATTTAAGACTAATCCTAATATAACTTACCCAACTTGTAAAAGAATTAATCTTGTAAAAACATTAATTTTAAAATTTCATTTGCGGAATAAAAGTGAAAATAAACAAAATAAATAAAAATCATAAGTACAACTTGTAACTGAAAAGAACACATTAGAATATACATAGATATTTCAAAATATTGTCCCCAAATAATTTACAAAAATATATTACACTCCAAAAGATAAATATGTACAACATATACATCAAAACATAAATTGTTTAACTAAAACTTTTAAAGACTAAGGATTTGGGCCCTCGGAAGGATCCTCCTCCTCAGTATCATCAAAGAACCTAGACGGGTACATCACTCACCTGACAGGGGTTCTATCCGAAGACACCACCAAGTTCTCCTGTGGAGTATAGACATTATCACCCTAAAGCTCTCGGATAGGCATCGTGAACTCCAAATGAACAGATACATTCATTGTCATAACAGGAACCCCATCCCTAGTTCCACTAAGATTCAGAGTCAAATCCCCGGTATACACAAAACGTTCATTATCTAAGATAAACCTCCAAGCATCAGTCCCACCGTGGAACTGTACTCGGACAAAACCCAAAACTTGGCGCCTTGCCGCCATTCAAATAGATAAAGAAAACTATTACTAATGGAAAGTATAATTTTCAGCTTCCTCTTATCCTCGGTCTTCATCAAACATATACAATAAAACAAATATAACACAACAAAAAAGTGAGATCCCCTACATCAATACTAGTATGGCAGTATAAGAAATGATAGTAAATATACAGATATAATATTAACACATTGAATCATATTATCACATCACAGATAAAATATCAGATGAACATAATTATCATGTCAATATGTTGACCAACTATGCATATGCACAAAGACTCATTCCTACTTCATGAAGCTAATCACAATTTCGGAGAGAAAGATAGAAAATACATGTCTGTATATCGTCAACCTCAAATCATGTGCCAATATATTATATCAATGTGCGCAACATAGCTCATGCAAGACATTCTCAACTAATCACGAAAAGAGTAGTAACTCCGTCAAGATCGTCGGTGTGTTTGCATAGGATACCACGGCACAGAGGTGCTACCATATGGCCGCATATGACATTCCACACTCCGACGTCTCCAAGATCACTGAAGATCGTGACTATGCGATTCTCACCTACACGAAGGTGTAATTTCAATCTCCTAGGCATACTGCCTTAACCAAATAAGCTGACACATTTTTCAATGCATGATGTATGATTCAAATACACATGAAATCATCATTCTCATGATATTTCACATACACACGTCATCTCTTGGCGGTATCACTTTTCAATATAATCGGGCCCACCACAACAGTCCGACAGCAACTTGCTGTTATTTCTAATTGCATAAACATTTTATCGCATTTTCACAACCGCAGAAATATTTTCAAACGTTTTCTAAATCGTGTAGGGATTTTCAAATATTTTTTCAATCGCATAGAAAATTTAAATCATTTCCTCAATCTGATAGCTTAAAAATTACTATTTTGAAAACAAGTGACGTTTCTCTAATATTTTTCACATAAAATAATTGTTTTGGCTTTATTTACCATATTTTATTATTAAAATTCTTTAAGTAGCATTTTCCATTATTTCTCACAAAATTTCATTTCTTTGATTTAATTTGGATATTACAGCTTGAAATTTTGTAACGCACTTCACAACCCAAAAGGTGAGCCATACGTCAGTAAATTTCAAGTTTTAAATTTTATCTTACCTCATAACCTAATTATACCAAATTAATTTTAAAAATTAGTTCATTTTCTTTTTATTTCTAAATAGAAAACTCATTAAATGGAGTTCTGGTCACTTAATTACCTAAGTCTACACTTAGTAAAATAATTTTGGATCTAGAATAACAAAAATAAGCATGTTGGCCGAATTTCACTATATGCTTTATAAATCATATTTAATTATTTTCTATCACTTTATTCTTTGAAAAAACCTTTAATCCAATTTCTTGTCATTAACTTATTTAATCCTTGATTAGGGAAATAATTTAAAACATTTAGCTCCAATGGTGGTGTTGAGGCTGTGAGCCTCTAGGGTTCTTTGGAACCTTCATACACATCCTTATCACATAAATCACATCATGCCATATACAATAATCAAAATGCTTTCAAAATCACATATTCAAGCATATAATCAAAGCTATAAATCATACTAACCAAAAATTACTACGAACAAAGAAAGCTTAAACCACACAAGTGAATAAATCTTATGGATTTTTCACCACAAACAAGTCATTCCCTCACCACCAACACTTGGTTGATGAGATTAATCTCCCTCTTACCTCAAGGAAGACAAAAACCCTTCTTGTTTAGCCTCTTATGGATTTTGTGAGCCTCCAAAGAAAAACCCTAACAAGCTTAAACCAAAACAAAGTCACAAACAAAGCTTGAAAATAAGAAACCATGGATCAATCATGGTTTAAAAACTCAAGAATCAAACTTAGGAATAAGAAACAAGAACTTTACCTTGTAGAGGAGGAAACCTTAACTTGGATTCAAGGTAGTAAATGAAAGAACTAGGCTAAGATCATAACATGAAAATGTTTTAGAATAGCATGTAGGTAAGGAAAATGAGATTAGATGAAATTATAGAAGCTTGGATGATGGTGTTGAGTGTGGAGGCTGAGAGCTTCAAGAGGAAGAAGATGGAGTTTCTTTGTTTGTTCTTGGAAGAGAGAGAATGGAGGGAAAATGTTTAAGTCACAAAGTGATAGAAATGAAATAGAAATGAAATAGAATATCTTATTTCCCAAGTATATGGCCGTGTAGATGCATGGATAGAAAGCTTAAAACTTGTTCAATAAGATAGAAATTAGTTACATGGCTTCACATGACTTAGGTCATTAGATGATCATCCTTTGGTCATAATAGATGACTAGATTGTTCAAAAACACCTAGAACCACCTAGTGGCCGTGGAGCACATGGAGGTAAGTAACTAAGTTTTGATTTCAATTAGTTCCTAGTTACACTTAGTTTAGGCAGTTAGTTCATCTAGTTTCTTGTGGTTAGTTCACTTAGTTACATGACTAACTATCTAGTTACAAGATTAGGTCATGCATTTGTCATGCATTGGTCATGCATTCTGGAAGACTCTAGAACCTCCTTGAAACCATGGTGCTCTAAGGAGTAGAAAACTAAGTTTGTTCCATTTAGTTACTACTTAGGCTTTAGATTAACTTAGTTAGATTACTTAGCTTCTTGGCTAACTAGTCTACCACTAAAGTTGACCACATCCTATTGGTTTAGAAAACTCAAGCCATTAACATTGACTAATTCTTATTGGTTCACTAAGTTGTGAGTCACAAAGATTCTTCCCAGTCTATTGTCCAACGGACAAAAGATATAGGATCTATTACCCAATGAGCAGAAGCTACTGCTCATAAATCAGTAGATATTGTCCACAAAAAAATAAAATGTGAAATATTTTTATTTCACAGATAAATTCTAAAAATTAAAATATCGGGTAACATATCTCTCGTATTCGGGTTTAGTAAGATCTCCCGACTCCAAATAAATTGTCAAAGGTTTTCCCCGGCCCGGAAATTATTATTTTCCTGACTCGGAGTAAATCACACACAAAGATAAAAAATAGTCACAGAACAGTCAAAATAAAATTTACAACACACAGAAATCACAAAATAGTACAATTCAGACATTACTGAGAAATGACAAATTTTGGGGTGTTACACTCTTCACACATTGGGATACCTCACCCTCGTGCTTGAGCATCAACAGTCATGGATACCTCACCTTTACAAATTCTTTGAGAGATACCTTACCCTCTTTACAATGAATCAAGATATAGTAGAAAAGAAACTTTCAGAAGAGTGGATAATACAACTCGAAACTCTATGAAGCTCTTTAAGGATATCTCACATTTTGGCGAAAAAGAGCACAGAAAATTTGTAAAATGTGAATCACGGATTAAAGAATGAAAGAATTATTTCAGGTAATTGGGTGTATGTAAAAGATAACCCAAAATCATGTATTTATAGTGTTCTTAAGAAAATAGCCGTTGTGAGTATTTAATCCTCGTATTGAATGTGAAAATAGTTATTTCTTTCTAAAACAGGAACTATGTTTATTCGAATAACCTATGTTATTCGAATATCACTTTAAATACCCCACAAACAAATTGATTTTGTAATGTGTTATTTGAATATCAATAACCCCTTTCAAAAGAGTTTTCTGAAAACATATTTATTCGAATAACATTCTTATTATTCGAATAAAGCATTTTGAAAGATACTTTCAAGAATGTCTTTATTCGAATAGCATAAGCACTATTCGAATAACTCTTTTTGAAAATAGAAACGCGTAGCTAGTTTAAAAAGTTGTTATTCGAATAACTCTAGTTATTCGAATAAACTTTGATAAAAACTGATCATTTGAATTAGTTTATTCGAATAGAGAGATCTTTATTCAAATAAACCTATATAAAAATATTTTAAAACATTTTTAAAACTTGCCAGTTGTTTCCGAAATTCCCAACAAACTTTTAACTATTTTCAAAATTCATTTTGAAGTCTTGAAGGCCATGTATGCTATTTGGATTTATTGAAAAACAAGTTTAGAATTTTTCTTCCAAAACCAATGAGATATCCAGAAGGCTTCTTACAAAAAGGCTCTAAGTCCTAAAGCTATTCTTGAAGTTCTTGGACTTAGTCTTACCATTATCTTCATGTTTGTTATCATCAAAACAAGTCTTCAATGTCAACTAACCAATTACATTTTAAAACGAAGCTTTTCAGGCTTCAAACCGAATATTCTTTAATCATAACCTCTCTAGGTTCACAACCAAGTATTCTTGACAACAACCTCTTTAGGATGAATCCCTAGTATTCTTCTATAGCCTCTTTAGGCCAACGAACTTAGAAACAAGTGGTTTGGATAACCTCATTAGACACAATGTAAGAATAGATATATGTTTACAAGTGTTTGTTTATCTTGGATACCACTTTACAATGAATTTAGAACACCTACCAGATATTTGAAAAAGTTAGATAGTAGCAGGTAGAGATGAGAGACTTTAGCTCGTGGTAGATAAACTCAGATTGGCATTAAGGTTCATAAAAAATTTATTTTTCAATCTTAGATTCTTTTATAGCTTTGGAAAATTTGACTGTTGGATGTTCTAAATGGTAACTGTGCTTTCTTGTTGCAAGTCACCATTATTTTGTCTTCTTCTTGTTAAGTCAACACACTATCCTTTTAGGGAGAAGGTTGGGCAAGGTTCTCACCTTCAACCCTCTTATGTACTTTATCACTGATAAGCTTCTCAAGTATCTTCTCAATAAGCTTCTAATCCACCCTTCTCAAGCTTGAAATTTTCAATCTTCTCATCTCTCTTGGTTTCATCTTTTCTTGGATTCTTCTTTAACACTCCACTTTGGCACAAAGAATCCTTCTTGAGAAAAGTCTTTGTGGAATTTTTTCAAATTAAGCATCCTTTTTCCAGCCTTCTCAGGACCTTCTTACTAAAGCTTCTCAAGTTCTTTAGGAACCTTCTCAGAGTTTTACTTGAACTCTCTCAAGTCATAAATTGATTTTATTAGTCCACTCAAATTGTCCAAATACATTTCTTTTGATGTATTGAGTCTGGTAAGACTTGATAAAACATAGAAAATAATCTACAAAGATCTTGTTAGTCTGATTCAAGTGTGTGAAACCATATAAACATTTAACTTATTTTCAATATAGTTGTTATCATCAAAACTTATTTTCTTAATTTAAAGCACAACAGGGCTTTAGAGCTTACATTCGCCCCCTTTTTTATGATAACAAATTATTTTAAAAATTTTTAGAGTGAACTTGTATGGTACAAATAAACTTTACCATTTTATGTATTTTAGGTGAGAAGGTTTTGTTTACTCCCCCTCAACTTGACACCCATTTCAGATTGCTAGTAAAAATAGTAAATATGATAAATAAAGTATGAAAAAAAAGAGTATGCACAAATTTTTATTGTTGAATACGTATACTTCATTCAAAAAAGTTTGCATATATCATATTAATATAAACTCCCTTTATGAATATGCATGTTCTCACTAAGTTTCATGTGGAGTAAAGATAAAACATACACCATAAATTACACAACAAATTAAAATTTTTGAAACTTCCAATCTCAGCTCGAAAGGAGTCATCAACAAAAGCATAAGGGGAAAAGAAATCTGGCCATCATCGAATCTAGCCTTGTTGGAAGCTGGCAGAGGAAGAATTTTCAAAGGATGAGAGAGAAGGGGTGAATTCTAGGATTTTGTTGTGAGGAAGGTAGGGATATTGTTCTTTCCTGGTGGTCTCGAGAATGACTTCATTTTCTGTCTTGTTGACCATCCATTCATAAAAAATGAGGAATCTATCCATGAAGACATGTAAGGCAGAGTGCATCTCAATCAGCCCAGCATTTAGCTTTTTTACCTTTCTCTTCAACTTCTTATTTTCTACCTTCAATTGCCTTATCTCCTCTTTAGCAGATTTATAGGTCTTCTTAATAGGTGGCTTGGATGGGGTAGGTTCAGCTTGGGTAGAGCCATGATGATTCTCACTGCCTTCCATCCTTGCACCTTGGGCAAAATCAGGTTTGGCTTGCTCTTGAGCTAGCACATTTAAGTATGACCCTAGAGAGATCAGTTTCTCCAAAGACTCTAATGTTTCAATGAGTGCAGTAAAAATAGGAAAAGTTTTTGGATTAGTTTCTCTTACAATTTGAGGGGTAGCGACATCATAGATGGGGGAAGGAATAGTTGGAGATGCATAGCAAATTGGAGAGTAAGGTTGTTTAGGCATTTCTAGGTTTGTAGGGTGTGAGATGGCTTCATCATTGTTAGGGTGAGAAGGTGGAGGAGAGGGAAGTTTCTCATTATATTGAGTGAGAAGGTTCATCATCAACCTTCTCAACGTGCTAAGAGGCCTCTTTTACTTTAGCTTCTTTCATTGTATCTTCTTTTTCTCTTTATTGTCCATCTTTTTCTCGTCCTTCTTCCTTTTCAGGGACATGAGCTTGATCAGATTGACCTTCAAGTTCCAGATGACCTTCTTGAGAGAGCTGAGTGAGAATCCTAGCAAATGTGACTATTGGGTCAATAGTTGAGTGTTGTAGTGCAAGATCTACACTTGGCTTCTCAATGGTAGCTTCTTCAAGTGCAGTTGATCCTTTTGTAGAAAGATACTTTTCTCTAACACCATGTCCTTCTATATAGGTTCTTTCTCGAGATCTAAGAGGCTTCCTCATACCTTTGAAAAGGTTCTTCTTCAAGGTGAGAAGGTTCAATAGTAACCTTCTCAGCTTATTTTTCTTTCTTTTTCTCTTTTTCTTTTTTCTTTTTTCTTTTTCTTTTTCTTCCTTTACCTTTTGTTCTTTCTGTTCTTTTTCTCTTTTTTCTTTTGCTTTCAACCTTCTCAATAATTGTTTTATCTTTCTCAGGAGCTTATTTTTTCATCTTCTCTTTCCATTTTTTGAACTTTTTCCTATAGAGGGTCTATCATGGTGTATTTTTCTTCTGATTTCTGGATCATTTTCAACAGGTTCTTTGTTTTCCAAAAGCATTTACTTTAGAGTCCTCTTTGAGAAGACTAGTCCTTCCTTCTCAGCCTTTTCATAGCTCAAATCAACATCAAAATATAAGAAGACTCTAGTCAACAGCATGTCATATGGCAAGCTAGCAGTCGTTTTCGTATTCTCAATGGCTAAAATCATGTGTTTGAGAATGATGAAAAGGAGGTCAAAGGGTTTTCTCTCTTTGGTGTGGTACATCTCTACTTTATTAGTCTCATGTATCTTCTTTGTACTTCCTATTCTGGGCATATGACAAAGTGGTAGGAGAGAGAATGTATGAATTTAGTAGTTACATTCAACTTGCTTACAACTTTGGACTCCTCACCATAAGGGAATAGGGTGTCTATTTCTTCTTTATAGTTCCCATAACTAATGTGCCACCCTGCCTGGTCATATACTTTAAGTCCTTTGTTTGGATCACCAGTAATGGTGGAGAGTGTTTCCATATCCAATCTAATTTCTTTCCCTTTGACAATGGTGATGAGAGAAGGGGGATCAGTTGTGTAGGCAGTGCCAACATAAAATATTTGGCAGAGAGTGAGATATATCTTCTTAGATATTGTGAAAAAGTTATCCCACTTCAAGACCTTCATATGTGGCCTAAAGTCTTTTCCTTCCTTGGCCATTTCCTCAAATGATATGCTCCTTCTAGGCACAACTTTCTTATGCTTGAACCAGTCATTATACTTCTATTTTGCCTTTTTGGTAGAAAGGGGCTTAAGGTTAGTTACGAGAAGCCTCTCTTCTTTGTCAAACTCTTCATCCTTCTCTTCCTCTTCCTCTAAGACAATGGCTTTTCTACCTTGGCCTTTTTCTTAGGTGTTGTGAACTTTAATGCGCCTGACATCACTTGAAAAGAACTTCTTTGTTTTGTTGGAACATTTAGAAACTCTAGTGGGCTTTAAGAAAGTGAAGGAGTTTCTTGGGTTTCTATTTGTGGTGTGATTTTTGGTGTGGTTGAGGAGGAAAAAGTTGTTTCATTGCTGGATTTAGGTTGGACATCCTTGGTTAGGTTTTTAATCCTTATGGTAATATGCTTCACACGCATGGTATATAAGATTCAAAAAGTAATATGGAGGTTTCAAAGATTATAAGTGAAAGGCAGAAAAAGAAAGTTACAGAAGATGTGAGAAAGGGTGAGAGAAGTGGTGAGAATGATTGAGAGATTTGGGAGGAAACAGTTGGAAATAGTGAAAATCCATAATGAAACACTCTAGCTATTTATAGACAGTAATTTCTGACCATTTAAGTTTGAATTTTACCATTGAGATCCAATTAATGGCGCTTCGTGAAGAGTGAGGATGGTTAAAAAATATAGTCACTGACTTAACTGTCAAGTAACCTAGAATGAGGGTAAGAAGGTTGAGATGAGAAAGTTGGGGTGAGAAGGTTGGGTTTGAAGCTTTTCACTAACTTTCTCACGTACCTTCTCATGAAGCTTATCATTTTCTAAGTTTAAGATTTATGATTCCCAGCAAGACATCACACTCTCAACACTTCATATCATTATATATTCATATAATTCAAACAATAATTTAGTAGTATCAATTTATATAACACAATAGATATTCAATAATTTCATTATTCAAAGATCAAGATCAATCACGTAAGAGGGATACTTTTCAAACTTTCTCTAATGAAATAGAATATGTCCTCAACTAAGGGTTTGGTGAAAATATCTGCCCATTGATGGACAGTATCAATAAATTTAAGTTCAAAATCACTCTTTTGGACTTGATCATGAATAAAATGGTGTTTTATCTCAATGTGCTTTGATCTTGAGTGCTAAATAGGATTCTTAGACAAGTTAATAGCACTTCTATTATCACAAAAGATGGGATTGTGATCATACCTCATTAAGTAGTCCTCCAATTGATGTTTTATCCACAACAGTTGTGAACAACAACTGGATGCTTATAGATATTCAGCTTCTGCAATTGAGACAACTATTGAATTTTACTTCCTATTATGCCATATGATTAATGCATCTCCTAGGAAGTGATAAATACTACTTATGCTTTTCCTCTCAACTCTATGTCTAGCAAAATTAGCATCACAGTACCTTATAAGATCAAAGCTAGGTCCTTTCTTGTACCATAAACCATAGTTATATATTCCAAGTAGGTACCTAAAGATTCTCTTAATAGCCTTAAGGTGAGATTTTTTAGGATATGCTTGGAATCTTTCACATAACCCTACACTAAAAACAATATCAGGCGTACTTGTTGTTAAATACATGTTGCGACCGAAAATCGCGGCGGGAAATTAGCAACTCGAATGGATTTTAGAAAAATGAAAATGAAAAAAATGGAGTCGCCACCAATTTTATTTGAATTTGGAAAAATTGGAAAACCTCTCTTTGAAAATGGTCTTTGAAACCAGATCGGATTCGGGAGTCGGTTATGCTTAGGGAAGGGTGGAAACTTAATCCCACTGCACCTAACGCACTTAGTCCTAAGACGGTACCTTAGGTTAATTGTGCAAATTTTTAACAATCTTTGAAAATATTTATTTTACCCTTTTTACAAAACATTGTAACTATTTATAAAAGAAAAATCACAAATTATGAAAATTTAAATTTGGGCTTGACAGAAATGAAATTCTGCTCCTACGTATCCCCTGGTGCAATGGGGAACTCAAAGTTACGTAGTTCTTTATAAAATAAGTGTGGGTTGGTTGATTTTATTTAAAAAAGATTTTATTTGAAAACGAATCCATTTTTTTGCACAGGATTCAAGTTAGCACTAGGCTACTCAATAAACCCTTATGATCCAAAAGATAATGAAGATAGCATCCGCTATTCAATCATCATCATTGGTCATTGCATGGATTAAAAGATTTTTTTTATTTACTATTTTTATATTCTTTTACCCCTTTTTTTTGCCAAAAAAATGTATCATTATTGCCTTAATATGAAATGGGCAGCAGCCCACGAGATTCAAACTCAAATCCCAAAAGACAGTCAACAATTCAAATTTAAAAAAAAGAGTTTGAAACCTTGAGCACCAATAACAGAGCACATACAGAGGACGTTTGGGGAAGGATTTGGAAATTGATTCGACGGTCGGTTTAGGGAGATTAAGTGATTCTGTTTTCGAGTTCGACAGTCGGTGGGGATAAGGATGGGATGGATTCGACGGTCGGTTGGAAAGAGGTGATTCTGTTTTGGAGTTTGACAATCGGTTGGGGGTAAGGATGGGATGGATTCGACGGTCGGTTGGGAAGGGGTGATGGATTCGACGGTTGGTTGCAATTGATGAAGATGGTGGAGGTCACGCTTTTTGGGGTCCGACGGTCGGATGAGATGGAGTTTGTTGATGGTGTAAAGGTTTGGATGGGTTGTCGGTGAGGGGTAGTAGGCGGTGTGGTTCGACGGTCGAGTGAGGTGAAGGTGAATTCTGTGAAGTTAGTTGAGGGTCACAATGGTGCGGTTCGACGATCGAGTGAGGTGAGGGTCACTGATGTAGTTCGACAGTCGGTAGAGGGGATGATGGTATTTTGTGAAGTGGGTTGAGGGTCCAATGGTGTGATTCGACGGTCGAATGAAGTGAAGGTGGGCTTTGTGAAGGGGTTGAGGGTCACAATGGTATGGTTCGACGGTCGAGTGAGGTGAAGGTCAGTGATGTAGTTCGACGGTCAGTAGAGGGAATGATGGTATTTTGTGAAGTGGGTTGAGGGTCCAATGGTGTGGTTCGTGGGGTTCGACGGTCGGTTAAAGGGGAAGGATGTGGCTCTTTGGATTTCGACGGTCGAATGGGGAATGATGGTGTTTTGTGAAGTTATTGAAGGTGGTGGTTACGATTTTCTGGAGGTGAAGATGAATTCTTTGGTGGTTTGAGAAATGTGATGCAGAAGGGGAGGAGTGTCAGTGTGCGTATGGTGCTCATGGCTAAAAAGAAAAGGAAAAGAAGATGGACAACATAACTAACCAGCCAGTATCCAAGCATGCATTTGAACACTACTTTTTTACTCACAACAGTGCAAGGATAGTGATGAGAAAGGGCTTACCTCTTCTGTGCTACCAATAACACACTCAACTCAAAAAAGAATAAAAAATCCCTTTCGTTCCCAGCAGCCTCCCTAGTATTCTTGCTTCTTTTTCTTTTCTTTTCTCAGCTACTACCAGAGATCAACTCAACATCATCAATCTTCTTTCCTTGGCTGAAGATGGGATGATTTGGGGAAGATAAAAGAGGGTGGTCGTGAAGATGGAGATGGTTCACGTTTTTTTTTTTTGGAGGTGAAGATGAGATGAAGGATGATCAAGGTAGATGGGGAGTTCAAGGTTGAAGGGGCTCTGCTTATGGTTTTTGGGAAGTGGCCTGCCTGCGAGAAAAGAGAAGGAAAAGAAGAAGAAAAAAAATCTCCTTCTGTGTTTCGTCCCCCCTCTGAAATGTGAGTGGGTGAGGGGTTTATGTGGAGAGAGGTGTGCAAAGAAATGGGATCAGAACGTGAGTGGGTGCTGCAGCAGAAATTACGCGAAAAAGGTTGCGTGTGTGCAGTGAGCAGCTAGAGTGTGTGCAGGTGAGGACAGAAAAATCAGAATGAGTGTGACCATTTTTTGTTTTTTTGTTGTTTTTGTTTTTTTTTTGTTTATTAAGCTGGGCTTATGTGTTTGGGCTAAAAAAAAGTCAATAATGTGAACTTGAATTTTTATTTTTTTAATATTTTTTTAACTTTTTTCTTTCTTTCTTTTAGCTCGGTCAAAATTGGGTGTTCACAGTTGCCCCTCTTTACTTGTTTCTTATTAGATAAAAGGAAAAATTGTAGTTTTTCATTTTATCGTCGTAAGAAGCGAGTAAAGAAATGAACTCCAATTTTGTCCGGCAATGCATAAGATGATAAATGCAAAATAAAGCAGGAACAACGATGGAAATTAAAATGCAATGAGCCGGTGCGCTCAAAAGTAAATGACGAAATTTAAATGCAATGCGCCGATGCGCTCATCAGAAATTAAAACGCATGGAATGCATGGAGCCGATGCGCTCAACAGAAAGTAAAATGCCATGGAGCCGATGTGCTCAAAAGCAATTAAAAAGATTAAAATGCATGGAGCCGACGCGCTCAAAAGAAATTAAAATGCATGGGGCCGATGCGCTCAACAGAAAGTAAAATGGCATGAAGCCGATGTGCTCAAAAGCAATTAAAAAGATTAAAATGCATGGAGCCGACGCGCTCAAAAGAAATTAAAATGCATGGGGCCGATGCGCTCAACAGAAAGTAAAATGGCATGGAGCCGATGCGCTCAAAAGAAATTTTAGAAATTAAAATGCATAGTGGGCAACTGAGTCCCAGAATTTAAAAGACAATGGACAACTGAGTCCCGAAATTTAAAAGACAACGGACAACTGCGTCCCGAAATTTAAATGACAATGGGCAACTGTGTCCCGGACTTTAAAAGGCAATGGGCAATTGCGTCCCGGACTTTAAAAGACAATGGGCAACTGCGTCCCGAAATTTAAAAGGCAATGGGCAACTGCGTCCCGAAATTTAAAAGACAATGGGCAACTGCGGCCCGAAATTTAAATGACAATGGGCAACTGCGGCCCGAAATTTAAATGACAATGGGCAACTGCGGCCCGAAATTTAAAAGGCAATGGGCAACTGAGTCCCTGAATTTAAAAGACAATGGGCAACTGCGGCCCGAAATTTAAATGACAATGGGCAACTGCGTCCCTGAATTTAAAAGACAATGGGCAACTGCGGCCCGAAATTTAAATGACAATGGACAACTGCGGCCCGAAATTTAAATGACAATGGGCAATCTGTGGCCCGAAATTTAAAAGGCAATGGGCAATCGAGTCCCTCAATTTAAAAGACAATGGGCAATCATGACCCAAATTTAAATGACAATGGGCAATTTGCTGAAATTTAAAAGACAATGGGCAATCTATGCCCAAAATTTAAATGACAATGGGCAATCACGCTCGAAATTTAAAAGACAATGGGCAATCGCGCCCAAAATTTAAATGACAATGGGCAATCTATGACTCGAAATTTAAATGACAATGGGCAACTGCGGCCCAAAATTTAAAAGGCAATGGGCAACTGAGTCCCTGAATTTAAAAGACAATGGGCAACTGCGGCCCGAAATTTAAATGACAATGGGCAACTGCGGCCCAAAATTTAAAAGGCAATGGGCAACTGAGTCCCTGAATTTAAAAGACAATGGGCAACCATGACCCAAAATTTAAATGACAATGGGCAATCAAGTCCCCTAATTTAAAAGACAATGGGCAATCGCGCCGAAAATTTAAATGACAATGGGCAATCTATGACCCAAAATTTAAATGACAATGAGTAATCTATGACCCGAAATTTAAAAGGCAATGAGCAACTGAGTCCTTGAATTTAAAAGACAATGGCAATCTATGACCCGAAATTTAAATGACAATGGGCAATCTATGCGCGCCCAAAATTTAAATGACAATGGGCAATGCGTCCGAAATTTAAATGACAATGAAATTTAAAAATTTAAATGACAATGGGCAATCTATGACCAAAATTTATATGACAATGGGCAATCATGACCCGAAATTTAAAAGACAATGGGCAATCGAGTCCACAATTTAAAAGATAATGGCAATCGCGCAAAATTTAAATGACAATGGGCAATCAGTCCTTGAATTTAAAAGATAATGGGCAATCATGCGCCCGAAATTTAAATGACAATGGGCAATCATACCGAATTTAAATGACAATGGGCAATCATGACCCGAAATTTAAAAGGCAATGGGCAATCGAGTCCCTGAATTTAAAAGACAATGGGCAATCATGTCCCGAAATTTAAATGACAATGGGCAATCAAGCTATGCGAAATTTAAATGACAATGGGCAATGACGAAATTTAAAAGACAATGGGCAATCGAGTCCCTAAATTTAAAAGACAATGGGCAATCTAGGCCCGAAATTTAAATGACAATGGGCAACAGCTATGACCCAAAATTTAAATGATAATGGGCAATCTATGACCCGAAATTTAAATGACAATGGGCAATCATGCGGCCGAAATTTAAATGACAATGGGCAACTGCGGCCCGAAATTTAAATGACAATGGGCAACTGCGGCCCGAAATTTAAAAGGCAATGGGCAACTGAGTCCTTGAATTTAAAAGACAATGGGCAACTGCGGCCCGAAATTTAAATGACAATGGGCAACTGCGACCCAAAATTTAAATGACAATGGGCAACTGCGGCCCGAAATTTAAAAGACAATGGGCAACTGAGTCCCGGAATTTAAATGACAATGGAATAAGCATCTTGATCAAAAAGATTTTTTCTTCTCTCTCTTTTTTTTTCATTTTTCTCATTTTCTTTTCTTTGTTTTTCCTTTTTTTTTCTTTCTTTTTTTTTATTTTATTAAAAGTCCTTTGAACCAATGGCGACTTTTGGAAAGCTTTGACCAATCAAAATCCCTATTCACATGTTTTTGCTCGTTGGACCTGATAACTTCGATCCTCATCCTTTCTTTCCTTCTTCTTCTTCTTTCTCTTTCCTTGTTTGCCACTCTCAATTCTTCTTTTGAGAAACGGGATGATCATCTCTTGTCATGAACCCTTATTTGACTGAGTCCTTGAGAGGAAATTTTATCCCAGTATTTCACTTTATCTCTCATCTAGTTGATTCCCTGCAACTGCTTGATAACTCAATCTATGTCTGCGTTGCTACTTCCTTCAACACATCTTCTCCTTAATCCTTCAAAAATTTTGCCCTAGTATGGCCAACTGAATGCAAACAAAATTGCCCCTGTGTAGCTGATCAAACGCAATTCAAAATTGCCCCAGTTTGGGTGCACCCTTCAAGGCGTTTCAGATCGACTTTCTCTGAGATTTTACCCATTTATTTGCCCTAACTTTTGCTTTGACCGACCTTTCGGGTTTTTAGACTAACGGGCTCTTTTTCATTTTTTTTCTTTTTGCTCTAACTTTTGCTTAGGCCGCCCTTTCGAGTTTTCAACCTAACGAGCTTTTCCTCCTTCTTCTTCTCTTTTTTTTTTTTTTTTGCTCGGGTGCCTCCTCTTCCATCAAATGGGACTCTCCAAGATCTCTTCAATCTGAATTGCTCATTAGGAGATTATCATTAGATGGTCAAATCATAGTGTTGTACTCATGTTCACCTTACCTGAAGCATTACGTAACTGACACTCATGAATTCAAAAAGTTCAACAGAACAGAAGCGAACAACTTCCAGATTGTTCTTGGAAGCTTGACTACGGAAAAAGGGTATTATTTACAAAGGGTAAAGACACAAGAAGTAGAATAGCAAGCAAGAATTTTTTTTTTACCCTAGTATGGACGTGATTGATCTTGACTCGACAACTGGACACCATAACCATTTTTTTCAGGTATATACAAAAATCTGCCCTCATGTAGGGTATCAAAGGAATTTAGCTCAGAGTATGTCATTTGTGAACAAAAATTGCCCCAGTGTGAGTCAAGAAGCCACACCAATTTGGGGCAAATTGAACCAAGAGAAATTTGCCCCAGTCTAGGACTGAATAGGGCAGAAACTCGCCCTAGTGACCCAAAAGATTTGTCCCGATGTAAGTCAAATTGAACTAAGGAGAAACATGCCCCAATATGGGACCAGCTCAGACAGAGTAGCAACTTGCCCAGGTGTAAGTCTCTCTTTTCTTTTTCTCTCTTTTTTTATTTTTATTTTTTTTGATTTTTTTATGGCAATGAATTAGGTTCCTAGATGAGCATAACATTTGTCTCAAAATTAAAGTTAGTGAAAATGACAACAATCCTTCAATGATCAGAATGGACTTTTTGAGGCTTGTAACGTGGCCAAGGCTAGGGGTTATGGAAGGAAAGATATAAGGCTCAAACAAGTGTTTAAGGGTTTGAATGGGACCAAGGATCCTTGTTCAACGTTAAACTTTGTCAATTGCCTTTGTACTTTCAAGTACACTTTTCTCTTACTGCTCCTCATTTCTTCCTTTTTCTTTTCGCTTTCTTTCATTCGCCCTTGTCTTGACTTATTTCATGTCATCATTTTTTTTGGTTTTTTGTTTTTTTTGTATCCTTTTTTTTCATTACGCTTCAAAACAGCCACCATGACAATTAACCTTTACTTTGTGTCATCCCCCAGTGTAGGGGTGATCCTTGTCCAGGGTTTATTGAAGAAACTTTCAAGCTCAAAAAGGGACATCGAGAGATAATGAAAAGATGAATTCTTATGAAGGATAGAGAAACATGGCCAATCCTCATTTCAAATCTTGATTGCTCATTTTCAAAAACTTTAATTCAGAGACCAAAAGGATAATGAACACCAAGTGATTATTTCCTTGCTCTATTTTATCTTTCTCCATTTTTTTACTCATTCTTTTTTTTTATTTTTTTTGTTTTTTTTTGTTTTTTTTTTTGGCAAAGGATACTTACACACGTGAACTTTGTTGACATCTACCAAACTGGGAATTACCAAGAATTGGAGTCTGATGGGCCCCCAAATACGAGGAAGACACTTTGAAGAAGTAAAAGAGAAGTAAATATCGAGAAAGACACTGAAAATGAAAGGAAACAGGATATTCCTGCGAATTTATTACATCAATGCTTCAAGAAAGTTAACATAAGTTCATCATCACTGATTTTTTTTTTTTGGCAACCACTTCAATCAAATCCTAGATCTCCCATTGTTCAGAGGTTTTCAGTTGATGGAGGGCGAATAGTGTAGGCAGGGTAAGATGGTGGGTTTCCAATTTTGGCTTTGCATGTAGCTCACTTTTGATTCCTTTCCCTTAGAGGAAAAACTCATTCTTGAAACTACTTTCATCATTGCCAGTTGGCAATTTACCTGCTTTTACCAAAATTTCAATCCTCTCCCCAGCAGCCATTAACTCAGCAAAGTCTAGATAAACGGCGCCTGCCATTATCTCAATATAAGGAGCTCCCAAAGTCCCTAGAAAATATGAGCACATTTCTGTCAATGTCAACGGTGGTTGCACTTGTGCTGCGAGAGCTCTCCATCTTTGGGCATACTGCTTGAAGGCTTCCTCATCTTCCTTTTGCATTGAGCTCAAATGTTCCCGGGTAGGAGCTGTATCCAGGTTGAACTTGTATTGATCCATGAATAGATCAGCCAATTCCGTCCAGCGAGAAATCTTAAAGCGGTCTAATTGCAGATACCACTCTAAAGCGGGGCCTGTAAGACTCTCGTGGAAAAAGCTAACGAGGAACTTATCATCCCTGGACCAAACAGCCATCTTGGTTCCATAACTAATCAAATGAAACCGAGGGTTACCACTCCCATCATACTTGGTAAAATGAGGAATCTTGAAGTCTTTAGGGATTACGACCTTCACGGTAGGACACAGCTCTTCTATTCTAAACGGTCCATAAGCACTGGGGCCCTTGATCGCTTTGATTTGCTCTTCCATCCTTTCTTTCCATTCTTCTTCCATCCTATCCTTCTGAATTGCCGCATGACCACTCCCAGTAGGAAATCCCGTTGTCACTGGGATGGACATACATCGTTGTTCCCAAGTGAATTCAGCATGACCATGAACCTCATTTCGAGTATCCTCTGAAGATCGATACCCTTCCCCGATAGGAATTACTAGCGGTGCGGTATCCAAGGTTCTTCCTACAACAGGCATCTCAGTGGTCATTCCGGGGTTTGTCCTCATTGAAGTGATCGTTGGCAGGCGCAAATGTGCCCCAGTCACTCTTGTGCTTCCAGTAGCCCCAATCAAGGCGAGAGTCTCTCTCATGGACAACACCATTTCCTCCATTCTTCTCATAGACTCCGTCACTTCATCCATCCTCCCTTTAATCTCATCAACTTCCATACTCAGGTTTCTCCCTTCCTCGGGGTTATTAGCAGTCATTCTGGTCTGAGATCTAGGATTACGAATTTGGGTTTGATTGGTCTTTTCTTTCCTAGAGCTGCACAATGGTTCAAATCAATTTGATTTATTAAAACAAAATAACATTTACAAAGAATGAGATGAAATGCATGAGATGCATAGAATGAATGAGCTTTGAAAACACATATTTTTTATTTTTCTTCCCATCTTTTTTTTTTTAAGAAAAATGCAATGTCATGAAAATGCAAGATGCTTTTTTTCTTTTTAAATGCTAGGGATGCTATGAAGATGCATGATTTTTTTTTATTTTATATCAAGGATGCCGTGAAAATGTATGATGATTTTTTTTGAAATGCAATGCCATGAAAATGCAAGTTTTCTTTTTTTTTTTTTTATGCTAGGGATGTTATGAAGATGCATGATTTTTTTTTTTTTAAGTCAAGGATGCCATGAAAATGCATGATGATTTTTGAAATGTAATGAAAATGCAAGATATTTTTCCCTTTTTTTTTTATATTAGGGATGCTATGAAGATGCATGATTTTTTTTTTTTTAAGTCAAGGATGCCATGAAAATGCATGATGATTTTTGAAATGCAATGAAAATGCAAGATATTTTTCCCTTTTTTTTTTATGTTAGGGATGCTATGCATGATTTTTTTTAGTCAAGATGCCATGGAAATGCATGATGATTTTTTTGAAATGCAATGTAAGATATTTTTTTCCTCTTTTTTTGCTTTTGCTAGGGATGCTATGAAGATGCATGAATTTTTTTTTTATATGCAATGTCGTGAAAATGTATGATCTTTTTTTTTTTTTTTATAATGCTAAGCATGTTTATGAAAATGCAAGCAATGAATAACTTCTTTTTATTCTTTTCTTTTTGATTTTTTTTAAAATGCAAGAATGAATGATATGAGAATAAATAAAGAAAGAAAAAGAAGTACGCTCCCTTTTGTGCCCTAGCCAGGTGGAACCTAATATTCGACAGTCACTATGTTCAATCTATTAGTGCAAGATTTTTCAGGACAGTCAAAACTTCTAAAAAGTCATGGTTCCCAGATTGCCCTTATCTCGAAAGATAAAGACCCAAATCATGAATTAATCACAAGTAGGGATAAACCCTCTCAATATGATTAGTTCATGATATTAGTAACAATCTGAGTGGCGTCTCAACAAATGTCAAGTGAGCATAAAGCCCCTCAATAACAAAAGTCGAGACTCCTCCTATTCCTCGGCTTCGCACAGACTCGGGTATAGAGCCCAAAAAGTGTGTGAGGTAAGTGATGGTGATGCGTGTGAGGGAGCATACAAACCTGTACAAAAATTTAAAAAGAAACTATCCCCCAACCTGCAAAAACATATATACGGCAGCCAGCCAGCAATCATCTGTCCTAGGGTTTCAACAATTATTTACAATTAAATACAAAATATATATAGGTACATCATGTCAAAACAAACATAGGACTAACGCTATCAGATATTTACACAGAACAAAATAAATAAAATCCATTTACACACAAAAAGAAAACAAAAAACAAGGATAAAAAGGGTAAAATAAATAAATAAAAATTATTAACAATTTGCATAACTAACAACAACAGGCTTGACTCTCCAAATGTCCCCAGTGGAGTCGCCATCTGTCGCGACCGGAAATCGCGGCTGGAAATTAGCAACTCGAATGGATTTTAGAAAAATGAAAATGAAAAAAATGGAGTCGCCACCAATTTTATTTGAATTTGGAAAAATTGGAAAACCTCTCTTTGAAAATGGTCTTTGAAACCAGATCGGATTTGGGAGTCGGTTATGCTTAGGGAAGGGTGGAAACTTAATCCCACTGCACCCCTAACGCACCCGTCCTAAGACGGTACCTTAGGTTAATTGTGCAAATTTTTAACAATCTTTGAAAATATTTATTTTACCCCTTTTTACAAAACATTGTAACTATTTATAAAAGAAAAATCACAAAATTATGAAAATTTAAATTTGGGCTTGACAGAAATGAAATTCTGCTCCTACGTATCCCCTGGTGCAATGGGGAACTCAAAGTTACGTAGTTCTTTATAAAATAAGTGTGGGTTGGTTGATTTTATTTAAAAAAGATTTTATTTGAAAACGAATCCATTTTTTTGCACAGGATTCAAGTTAGCACTAGGCTAATCAATAAACCCTTATGATCCAAAAGATAATGAAGATAGCATCCGCTATTCAATCATCATCATTGGTCATTGCATGGATTAAAAGATTTTTTTTTTGCTATTTTTATATTCTTTTACCCCCTTTTTTTTTTGCCAAAAAAATGTATCATTATTGCCTTAATATGAAATGGGCAGCAGCCCACGAGATTCAAACTCAAATCCCAAAAGACAGTCAACAATTCAAATTTAAAAAAAAGAGTTTGAAACCTTGAGCACCAATAACAAAGCACATACAGAGGACGTTTGGGGAAGGATTTGGAAATTGATTCGACGGTCGGTTTAGGGAGATTGAGTGATTCTGTTTTCGAGTTCGACAGTCAGTGGGGATAAGGATAGGATGGATTCGACGGTCAGTTGGAAAGGGGTGATTCTATTTTGGAGTTTGACAGTCGGTTGGGGGTAAGGATGGGATGGATTCGAAGGTCGGTTGGGAAGGGGTGATGGATTCGACGGTTGGTTGCAATTGATGAAGATGGTGGAGGTCACAGTTTTTTTGGGGTCCGACGGTCGGATGGGATGGAGTTTGGTTGATGGTGTAAAGGTTTGGATGGGTTGTCGGTGAGGGGTAGTAGCTGGTGTGGTTCGACGGTCGAGTGAGGTGAAGGTGAATTCTGTGAAGTTGGTTGAGGGTCACAATGGTGCGGTTTGATGGTCGAGTGAGGTGAGGGTCACTGATGTAGTTCGACAGTCGGTAGAGGGGATGATGGTATTTTGTGAAGTGGGTTGAGGGTCCAATGGTGTGGTTCGACGGTCGAATGAAGTGAAGGTGGGCTTTGTGAAGGGGTTAAGGGTCACAATGGTGTGGTTCGACGATCGAGTGAGGTGAAGGTCGGTGATGTAGTTCGACGGTCGGTAGAGGGAATGATGGTATTTTGTGAAGTGGGTTGAGGGTCCAATGGTGTGGTTCATGGGGTTCGACGGTCGGTTAAAGGGGAAGGATGTGGCTCTTTGGATTTAGATGGTCGAATGGGGAATGATGGTGTTTTGTGAAGTTATTGAAGGTGGTGGTTACGATTTTCTGGAGGTGAAGATGAATTCTTTGGTGGTTTGAGAAATGTGATGCAGAAGGGGAGGAGTGTCAGTGTGCGTATGGTGCTCATGGCTAAAAAGAAAAGGAAAAGAAGATGGACAACATAACTAACTAGCCAGTATCCAAGCATGCATTTGAACACTACATTTTTACTCACAACAGTGCAAGGATAGTGATGAGAAAGGGCTTACCTCTTCTGTGCTACCAATAACACACTCAACTCAAAAAAGAATCAAAAATCCCTTTCGTTCCCAGCAGCCTCCCCAGTATTCTTGCTTCTTTTTTTTTTTCTTTTCTCAGCTACTACCAGAGATCAACTCAACATCATCAATATTCTTTCCTTGGCTGAAGATGGGATGATTTGGGGAAGATAAAAGAGGGTGGTCATGAAGATGGAGATGGTTCACGTTTTTTTTTTTTGGAGGTGAAGATGAGATGAAGGATGATCAAGGTAGATGGGGAGTTCAAGGTTGAAGGGGCTCTGCTTATGGTTTTTGGGAAGTGGCCTGCCTGCGAGAAAAGAGAAGGAAAAGAAGAAGAAAAAAAATCTCCTTCTGTGTTTCGTCCCCTCCTCTGAAATGTGAGTGGGTGAGGGGTTTATGTGGAGAGATGTGTGCAAAGAAATGGGATCAGAACGTGAGTGGGTGCTGCAGCAGAAATTACGCGAAAAAGGTTGCGTGTGTGCGGTGAGCGGCTTGAGTGTGTGCGGTGAGGACGAGAAAAATCGAATGAGTGTGACCATTTTTTGTTTTTTTTTTTTTTTTGTTTTTGTTTTTTTTTTTGTTTATTAAGCTGGGCTTATGTGTTTGGGCTAAAAAAAAAGTCAATAATGTGAACTTGAATTTTTATTTTTATTTTTTTATATTTTTTTAACTTTTTTTTTCTTTCTTTTAGCCCGGTCAAAATTGGGTGTTCACAATACAGTAAGGATCCAATTATACCTCTATAGAGCTTATCACTTATTGTTTTACATTTCTCATCTTTCTCAACAACAACAAAAGGGTGCATTAGTGTCTTCATTGGTTTAGCACCTTCCATGTTAAACTTTCTTAGCAAGTCTTTAGTGTATTTTTCTTGATAGATGAAAATACCAGACTTATCTTGTATTATTTGGAGGCCAAGAAAGAATTTTAACTCTTCCATCATACTCATTTCAAATTCATTGTTCATCAATTAGGGGAATTCTCTGCATAAGCTTTCATTAGTTGATCCAAAAATAATGTAACTAACATATATTTGAACAATCAATAGGTCAATCTTTAAATGTTTTCTAAATAAGGTTGTGTCCAACTTTCCTTGTGTGAAATCATTTTCTAACAGGAAATTGTTGAGTCTCTCATACTAAGCTCTTGGAGCTTGCTTTAGGCTGTAAAGGGCTTTGGAGAGTTTATAAACATATTTAGGATGTTTAAAATCCTTAAAACTAAGAGGTTGGTGGACATACAGTTCCTCATTTATGAAACCATTTAAGAAAGCACTCTTAACATTCTTTGGCTCTATTTGTGAGAGAAGTGTAGACTAGTTTGAGTGAGATTCTTTTTTGAATGATGATCTTGTTCTCACACCAGCAAAGGTTTCACCAATTATTAGTTCCTTTGGGTAAGAAGAATGGATCTTCCAGTCTTTCGGTAGGTGAGAAGGTTCATGAGAAGGTTCATGAACTTTCTCAGCTTCTATTTCAACTTTCTTATCTTCAGTTCCAACCTTCTAATCTCTAATTTGATCTTTCTTCTTACTTCCACTAGTCCCATCATTTTTCTTATCATCTTTTCTCATTTTTCTTTGAGTAATAGCCTTTTCATCTCATCATCTACATCTACAAGCCTTCTCAACTTATTGAGAGAGTTAGTTTCATTCAAAACAACATGGACATTCTCTTCAACAATTAATGTTCTATGATTATAAACTCTATAGGGTTTAGAGGTGAGAGAGTAACCAAGAAAACTGCCTTTATTAGTTCTAAAGTCAAACTTTCCTAATTGATCTATGTTATTCAAAATAAAACATTCATATCCAAAAGCATAAAAGTAGAATATGTTGGGTTTCCTTCCTTTCTACAATTCATATGGTGTCTTCTTTAATATTGGCCTTATTGAAACTCTATTTAAAACATAACATGAAGTATTAAATACCTCAGCTTAAAAGTATTTTAGTAACTTAATATCACATAGGAGAGTTCTTGTTATTTCTTTTAAAGTCTTATTTTTCCTTTCCATAACTCTATTTTGTTGTGGAGTTCTTAGACAGGAGAAATTATGAACAATTCCATTCTCATCACCAAAACTTTTGAAAGAAGCATTTTCAAACTCTTCTCTATGATCACTTTTAGTGGCAGTTATACAAAAACCTTTTTCATTTTGAACTCATTTGCAAAAGGTTTTAAAGGCCTCAAAAGAGTCATCCTTGTGTTAAAGGAAAAGTACCCGTGTAAATCTTGAGAAATCATCAACTATGACAAAGTCATATCTCTTTCCTCCTAAACTTGCAATTCTAGTGAGACCAAAGAGATCAATATGTAAAAGCTCTAGAGGTCTATGAGTTATCTCCATATTTTTAGGCTGAAAACTTGACTTTGTTTGCTTGCCTCTTTGGCATGCTTCACATACTATATATTTGTCAAATTTGATTTTTGATAACCTTTTCACAAAGTCATGTTTCAGTAATTTTGCAACTATTTTCATACTGATGTGGCCAACCTTTTTATGCCATAATTACTTTTTAGAACTCATAGACATAAGGTATTCTACATTTTGATTGCTAAGGTCTTCTAGTTGTATGTTATTGGCCTTTTTGTTCCTGTTTCTAGAAAATAGGACTTTACCATGATTGGTTTCTCATATTATACACTTAGTTAGTTTAAACACAATCACACAACCATTGTTACAAAGCTGACTTATGCTGAGAAGGTTGTGCTCCAAGCCTCTTGCATAGTATACATTATCAACAGTAGTGAAATTCATCTTACCAACTTTACTTATACCTTTTATTTTTGTTTTGTTGTTGTCTCCAAAGGTCACTTCACCTCCTTCTTTGTCCTTGTATGACAAGAACTTACTTTTGTCCCCTGTTATGTGTCTGGAACACCCGCTATCCAAGTACCATTTGTCCTTCTATTTCTTTAAGGCTAAATAAAACACCATGAGAAGGTATCATAGCTTTAGGTACCTAAATCTTCCTACGTCCTTTCAGGTTAGGAGACTTAGCATTAAGTGGTTTGTTTTATGAAAACATTGTGATGCTTTGTGTCCTATCTTATGATAACAAAAGTAAATAATCTCAGGCTTTTTAGCAAAAACAAACAGATTCTTGTACCATTTCTGCTTTGACCCTTCTTTATATCCTAGGCTATCCTTGTTAAAGGTACATCTTTGACTTGCTAGGAGCTTTTCTAGATTATTTGTACCATTAACAAACTTGTCTAGGTCATTTATCAAACATTCCACCTTCTTTTTCAGTAACTCAGTCTCTTCTATCACTTGAAAGAGTTGTTGAGAAAATTCAACCTTCTTGGCCTTGTTCTGAGTAGTGAGCTCAATGTTCAGGCAGACTAAAGATCCAACTCTCTTATTCAAAGCTACATTGTCTCTTTTTAATAATGCATTCTCTTTTTGAAAATCGGCCAACTTAGCTTGTAGAACAATGCATTTTTTAGATAAGATGTGAGAATCAGAAAGAAGGTTGTCAAAGGCAATTTCAAGTTCATTATAAGAAGGATATGAAGGTTTAGTTTTTGATACCTCTTCATCACTATCTTAATCTCTGGTAACCAGGCATAGGTTTACTACTTCCTTTTTCTCTTCTTCATTTGAGGATGATTCATCAAGATCCTCCTAGGTTGCCATCATTCCTTTCTTCTTTGAGAACCTTTTTTTGTGATTTCTTCAGCAAAGGGCACTTTGATCTAATGTGACTAGGTTTTTTACATTCAAAATAGGTTAGCTATCCTTTGTTGAAGTTTGTTGATTCTCTTTTTAAGGATCTCTTTTTAGTTGAAATCTTTTTCCTCTCCTTCATCTTCTTCTCCACTTTTTATGGATCTTCTTGGATCTGAAGGATAACTCATCCTCATCAGATGCCTCATCTTCATCATCTTTACTTTCATCATCAGAGTTTTCTCTGAGAGGATTAGTAATAAGGTTGTTTTGTAAACTTGTGAGTAGATTTAAGAGTAATGCCTTTTCCTTTTTTGGCCACATCTTCTCCCATCTTAGCAAGCTCATGCTCATGTACTTGGAGAGACCCCAGAAGCTCATCCAATCTCAAAGTGGATAGATCCTTAGCTTCTTAGATTGCTATCACCTTTGGTCTCCAAACCTTTGACATGTTTCTTAATAACTTTTTTTCATGTTCTTGGTTTGAGTATGTCTTCTTAAGGGACTTAAGATGATTTACAATGATAATGAATCTTGAAAACATCACATCAATTATCTCATGATCATTCATTTTGAACATCTCATATTGATGCACCAACATACTGGTATTGGCTTCCTTTACCTGATTTATTCCCTCATGAGCTATGACAAGTGTATCCGAGATTTCCTTTGCAATTCTGCAGCCAGCAACCTTGTCACTCCTGCTTAAGGCACAAGTTAAGAAGAACTTGACCTTTGAATTAAGGATGTATTTGTTCTTTTCCTCATTTGTCCATTCTTCTCTAGGTTTTTTAGCTACAATACCATCATTAGATCTTGTCTTTGGGATGTAGGAACCATCTGCAATGATTCCCCATAGATCAACATACTGAGACTCAATGAACAGCCTTATTTGGTCTTTTTAATAATAGAAGTCTTGTCTATCAAAAGATGGTGGTCTGTTGGTAGATGAACTTTTTGGTAAGTAGGTTCCTCCTTGTTATTGATGTGCCATACTTCCTTAGGATCTTTGTCCTCTCACACTATTAGGTGTGCTCAACCTAGAGGCTGAGCTCTAATACCAACTGAAGCTGGCAATAACACAAGAAGAGGGGGTTGAATTGTGTTGCCTTTTTCCTAAAAATTTATACCTTCTCACTATTTTCTCAAGTTGATTAAATGTGGAGGTGAGAAGATTGTTCTTAACAACATAATAACAGTGAGAAGGTTAGGCGAATAAATATCAGAGTGAGGTGGGAAGTTTAGTGAGAGAGTTGACTGGTTGAGTTGAAAAAACCTTCTCACAATCCAAACTATGTTCTATAAAGTGATGACGATTGAGAAAAGTCTTTGCTAGGTGAGATTAAGTTAATAGTACTATAAAAATAGTTCAAGGTTGCTGATTAAGTTTCTTTTAAATTGGCTTTAGTTTAGCTTCTCAAATTAGTTTCTAGTTTGGTTATAAAGCCTCTAATAGAATCCACTCAAACAGAAAAGTAAAGAGATGAGGGAAAGAAGATTTATATAGAGATTTATACTAGTTCACCCTTAAACCACACGGGGCTACGTCCATTACTAAGTAACAACTAAGATTTTCCATTATTTTTCAAGTATTCTTTTACAACCAAGTTTCTTTAGGTTTCAAACCGAGTATTCTTTAATCACAATCTCTCCAAGCTCACAATCAAGTATTCTTGACAATAGTCTGTTTAGGTTAAATCCCTAGTATTCTTCTACAACCTATTTAGGCCAAAAAACTCAGAAACAAATGGCTTAGATGACCTCAAAAGCTCACTTACATAATGTAAGAATATATATATATATATTTACAAGTGTTTGTTTTTCTTAGGTACCTCTCGAAAATAGTGAAAGAGTGGATACAAACACTTTACAATGAATTTTAGAACACCTACTAGAGATTTGAGAAGGTTAGATAGCAGTAGGTAGAGATGAGAGACTCTAGTTTGTGGTAGATAAACTCATATTGACATTAAGGTTCATAACAAATCTATTTTTCAAGCTTGAATCCTTTTATAGCCTTCGAAAATTTGACTGTTGGATGTTCCAAATAGTAACTGTCCTTGCTTGTTGCAGGGACAAGCTTTAAGTGAGAAGGTTGAGCAAGCTTCTCACCTTCAACCCTCTTATGTACTTTATCACTAACAAGCTTCTCAAGTATCTTCTCAGTAAGCTTCTCATCCGCCTTTCTTAAGCTTGAAATTGCCAATCTTCTCATCTTTCTTGGTTTCACCTTTTCTTGGATTGTCCTTTAACACTCCACTTTGACACAAAGAATCCTTCTTGAGAAAATTCTTTCTGAATTTCTTCATATTGAGCATCCTTTTTATAGCCTTCTCAAGACCTTCTTACTAAAGTTTCTCAGGGTTTTGCTTTAACTCTCTCAAGTCATAAATTGATCTTCTTAGTCCATTATGATTGTCCAATGGTGTGACTGCTGGGTTTTGAATAAATTAAGATCAAAATCAGTTGCCAAGTTCCACCAAAAATATAAAAAAACCTTATAACTAGTTGTAGTTAGCAAGGGTCGATCCATAGAGAACTAATTCAATTAACATTATAAAACAATTCCTAAATTAAACTTTGAAAAAGAATAAACAGAAAAATGGGATTTTGTTTGTTAAAACCAAGAATAGAAATTAAGTCCAAAGTAACAGCAGTAAACACGATTTGAATTACCAATTTAAAAGTATTAGTTAAGAGATGGAATCCATCATTAGATTTATATGATAATGCTAACCTATATATCCTTTATCCTAACATGGTCAATTATGTCTTTATGCAGTTGTGAGATTAATTCTCTATTTTCCTTAGGTTTTGGTTAATTTAACAACTGCTCAAATTAAACCCTAATCACTAGTTAGCTATAAAGCAACCGCCCTTATATCTACCCAATGATTACTTTAAGATTTAGAAAACTAATCACACACCGGGATTGAGTTACTTAGATCATATGTCTCACTAGTCCCACCACCGCAACCACGCATAACAATTCTAGTTTTACCACTTTTGAAATTGGCAAAGAATATAAGGATCTTTATATTAAATTAAGATAAAAAACATATGAATAAAAACACAACTTCATTGAAATAAAGAAGTATGTAGGATTCACAAAATCAAAACTAAGGTTTCATCTTCTCTTAACCAAATAAGAAACTTAACCACACATGGTGAATTCAAAATCAAAAGAAAAATAGAAGAAAAACATCGTCAAGAATACAAGTGCAAAAGAAAACTGAAGATCAAACTAGTTTCCAATGATTGAGGTTAATTGATCATCGATGGTTCAAACTCGAATCTCCAATCTTTGATCGAATCCCCCTTTCTCTTCTTTGAATTCTCTTTAGTTGTTTAATGGCTTCTATCTCAGACTTCGTCCTTTGGAACCCTAATCACTCCTATTTATACCTTTAGGCCCATATTTCATGATTTAAATTCAGAATTAATTTTCTGGGCCATGTCTAATTACACCCCCCCCGGTGTCTGAGTTTGTCAACATAATTCATATAGAATTGAACAGACAGAGAGTTACATGCCCCTCCCCCCATGTTTAAGAACATGGGCCGTGTTTTCAGTTGTGCTCAACGTTAGGTCCAACTTGACATTCCAGAGAAGGACACAGCCCTCCTGTGTTTGAGGACATGGGTCGTGTCACTTGATTTCTTCATGCTCAGCTCTGATTCTTCATATATGATATTCTCTCCTTGCTTCTAGAGGTGGTGTTGATCTCCTTGAGTCTTTAGCTTCCTCCTCAAGGGGATAGCAAGTTTGGTTTGACGCTAATGGGCTCCATCACTCAAAGAATTTCCTAAAAAGCACAGTTCAATTAGGAACGCTTATAATCACATTTAAGCATAGTTTCATATTAAGGATCCGATTAAGCTTCATATCAAGAAACTTAGCTAAATGCTAATAATTAAGCATATATGAAGTCTAATTAAATTAAACAAAAGATACTTAAGATGTAGAAATAATTGACAGATCAAATACCCTCACACTTAGCTTTTTGCACTCTTGGCCAAAAATATAGCATTAAGCTCATGTTCCCCAATAAGCAATGAAAGTGTAGAATAATGAGCAAAGACCTACACACCGTAATCTTTTTAAGGAATCTAAGTAATCAGGAATTTCTTCCCTTGACAATCCAAACCAACAAGTAAAGCTAATCAAATATCAGGGTTCAATCAAAATGATAGATCCTCACAGATATACTTTTTCACTCAAGTATTTAGAGCTTGTGTTTATTCTCAACCCACTCATGAAAACATGTCCTACCATAAGCTTGGCAAGCCTTTACTTCTCTACCACCTAGACTATATGCACACAAAGATCAGAAGGTCCTTAATTTGGTTGTAATGAGGTAAGGGTTAAGGTATGATACATTAAGGATGAACAAAGTTACAGACCATAGGAAATAGAAGAGCAAAGGGGAAAATATTCAATCATTACAATAAAAATTACCCCAACACTTTTCAACCTCAATTTTGTTTTTGTATCGTTACCCTTTTCTTTCTTTTTTCCATACAACAATCAAACTTTCTTTTCTTCTTCATTTCTTTCTTTTTCACTTTTGAGCTTCTCTTTTTCTTTTTCTTTTTTTTTCACTTTTTTTTTTGCATCACATCCAAGCATCTTTTTATTTTGCCAATATCATACATAGCTAGGCAAACACATTATTAAATCTCCCCACACTTATTCAAAGCTAATTCCCAGCACAATTACTAAGCTTTTCTACTCCCTAAGGTAGGGTATGTAATGGTTTTTCGCTTTTAGGCTTGTATTGAGCTATGATAGAAGGAATGGAAGAAAAGGTCAATTAGGCTCAAAGGGGTAAATAATGGATAAAAAAATGGAAGGATGGTTATTTAGCTAGTAGCTATTTGAAAGAAATGCCTTTGTCATTTCAAATGTGTGCAGTGGTCATTTGTAGCTTAAAAGAGAGTCAAGACAAGTTCTGAAGAACACATAGTCATGAGTGAATTAATACAACAAAGAATAAAGATGGCATAATACTAACCATTCACACTAAAGCCCAAAATATCACTAGGTCTCAATCTATCACATTTGAATCAACCCTTCAATTTTTCAAAACCTCACTTGACAAATTCGAAAGCAAGAAAATCTACTCCTTCAAATAACATCTTTTTTTTATGGATCTTTTGCTCAATACTCAAATCACTCTAAAAACCCATTAGAGAGACATGCACTATAAATTCAACTAAGATCATTACTACCCCCGCATTTAAAGTAGATATTGTCCCTAATGTCAAGGCATACACACATCAGAGAGAATAAACTTAAGTAAACCAACAGTGCATATTCAAAGACATTAAGAAGGAAATTGAATCCATAACTAGTAATCATCATTTATATTCCAAAATAAGATCTAATTACAATGCCAAAATATCAACAGTCAAATTCAAAACTTAATTCAAAAAAAGAAAAGGGAATAAACCAAGATGGGGTGGGGGATAAAATGCCCTCTAAAGCAAAGCATCTAGCTTGCCATCTATAGTATCCATCTGCCTAGTAGTGAAGTCCTCCAACTGCTGGAATCAGTTATCCAAACGCTAGAATTGGGTGGCATGATGCAACTTCAATCTATTAATACGGGCCATGACCTTATCATATGAAGCAGCTCTAGTGGATGGCCCTGCATCTGCTGCAAAATGCTGAACATACTCCGGAGGTACGGAGAACGCAATATGCTCTTGTGGCTCGGGTATCGGAGCACTCCTGGGTAAGACATTACCAACTGCACCGACCAAGTGGAGGGCACCATTCTGGTTCATGCATATGCCCATGGCTACGAAAATAGACCTATCAATAGCACTAGGACCCTTTACAGGATCCTCCTCTAGCAACAAGTCTAAATCAAAGTGTTCCACAATAGCAGTAATGTAACCTCCAAGTAAGATTCATCCTGCTCTAGTGGACCCTACATGCTTGAAATGATTACATAGCCAATAACCCCCATTCACTGTTTCCCCATTAATCATGCAATGAATAAAAAATAATTTAGGTCTACTAAGGACTCCCTGGCTTTCCCCCTAGTACAAATTGTATTTGCTAACCACTTTTGTAGGTATCTGTGGGCAGAGGATCGGAGTTTGGAAGCCTTAAAAGATTTTGGTTCATAACGACCGGAATCGGCAATAGTCAAATCAGACTAAACATGCTCTTGATTGAAGTCACGGGGAATACAATTGTGCCCTACAGGAAAACCAAAAATGACACTGAACTGATGAATGTCTAATGTATGGGGTGTTCTTAAGAGTTTAAAAGTTATCTCTCTAGGCCAACCATTTTGATCACACAATGGGTACAGTTTGCAGGTAAAAATAAAAAGGAACTCTCTATTCAAATCACCATAAGTAGGCCTACGCATATTGGCAAACTCAACCCATCCTATTCTACCCAATAAATTATAGACCTCCCCATGTAAATCAATGGCTCTTAGCATATCCTCATCTAGATACTTAGTGGGTATTATTTCCTACCTATTAAGAGAATTGACAGGTACCTGTCAAGATGGCTCTGTAGGTGGAGGTGGGGAAGGTGCCCTTTCCCTCCTGGCTATGTGCTTTATTCACTTCCTTGGAGGCATTGCAAGTGAAACCTAGAGAAATGGAGATGGATAGCGAGGAGAAGATGAAATGAGAAGAGTTGGAGGCTTTGGGACGTGGATTTAGAAGAAAAGGGAAGTGTGTAGTGCTTGGGAATGGATGGAATGAGGAAATAGGAGCTTGATTGGTGCTTGAATGGAAGAAACTTAGGAAAGGAGGTGATGGATGTGAGGAACGCCGCAAGAGAGGGAGAAATTGAGGCTGAAAGTGGCAAATAAAACCCTAAGTGAGGGTTTTAAGTGAGCTGTCACGTAAACACGAGCTGTGTTTTTTGACACACCCCACCCCCCGGTGTAAGGCTCTATGAGAGAAATGGGGGCCTCTGCACACGAAAACACGGGCCGTGTCATCAAACACGGCCTACCCCATGTTTGGCTCTTTGAACAACAGGGTTTCCCCATTCAAAGACACGGGCAGTGTCATGAGACACACCCCTCCCCTGGTGTACATCTCTGTGAACAATTAGAGCTTCACCTTGTTGGAGACATATGGTGTGTCTTGAAACACACCCCCCATGTTATCCACTGACTTGGCAAATCTGTAATGCACACTAATTCCCCACTATATTACTAATTCCTAAAGTTTCCTATCCACCAAAAACTCTTAGCATGACCTCAAATACTCATCAAACAAATAAACCATGCATTCAATCACAATTCCAACATTACAAAACACAATGATTTCTAAGGATTCTTGGGTAGTCATTCAAGAAAAACACCAAGATCTACTTAACTTAAGAAACTAATCAAGAAAATAATAAAGAAACATAAAATAAGAGGGACAAAGAAAGCAAATATAGTTTTTTGGGTGATAGGTTGCCTCCCATTAAGCGCTTGGTTTATTGTCCTCAGCCCGACATTATGCCACTCCTTAATTGTCTTCATAATGTGGATAGAGTAGGGTCATCTTCTCCACTTCTTCACTATCTAGAAGCTCATCGTAAGGCTTGAGGTAGTGTCTATTAACCTTAAATGTTTTTTCGAATGCCTCATTCATGATCTCCACTACACCAAAAGGAAAAACATGAGTCACTATAAATGGTCCAATCCATTTAGAACGTAATTTACTTGGAAACATTTTAAGTCTGGATTGGTATAACAGCACTCTTTGTCTTTCTTTGAAGCTTTTCCTGGAGATCATTTGATCATGGAATGCCTTGGTTTTTGCCTTATAAGTAAGGACACTCTCATAAGCCTTGTTCCTCAATTCTTCAAACTCTTGTAATTGGAGCTTCTTTTGCTTTCCAACACCGTCCAAATCCAAGTTGGCATGTCACCATATTTCTTCAAGAAAGCCTCAAATGTTTTGCTGTAAAAATGTGTCCCTTGATCACTAATTATGACCCTTGGAGTTTCAAACCTAGAGAAAATGTGAGACTTCACAAAATCCACAACAATTTTAGAGTTATCAGATCTGGTGGCCTTTGCTTCCAGCTATTTTGATACATAATCAACAGCTAAAAGAATGTATGAAAAACCAAATGCAGGAGGGAATGGTCCTATAAAGTCAATGCCCCAAACATCAAAAACTTCCATAAAAATTAACAGAGTTTGAGGCATTTGATTTCTAGGACCAATATTACTTGTCCGTTGATAGTGGTCACAAGACTTAAAAAAGTTGTAAGCATCCTTGAAAATTGTAGGCCAGTAGAAACCACTGTCAAGCACTTTGTTGGCTGTCCTCTTTATGTCAAAATGCTCTCCACATGCATAGGTGTGACAAAAAGGGAGTATGGAATGAGTTTCTGAATCTGGAATACACCTCCTAATCACTTGATCTGCATAATGCTTCCAGAGGTAAGGATCATCCCAGATATAATATTTGCAATCACTCCTCAGTTTATCCCTTTGTGCCTTGTTCAAGTCCTTCGAAAAGTCTTTGGTGGCCAAGTAGTTGGTAATATCAGCATACCAAGGAATTGTAGTCTTGATGGCCATTAGATGCTCATCTAGAAAACTCTCTTTAATGGGCATCTCCTCCTCCTCAGTCACCAACCTACTCAAATGGTCTGCCACTAAGTTTTCGCTACTTTTTTTGTCTTTAATCTCTAAGTAAAACTCCTGGAGTAGTAGAATCCATCGGAGCAATATAGACTTTGATTCCTTCTTCATAAGTAGGTACTTCAAGACTGCATAATCAGAAAAAATAATTACTTTAGAACTAATTAAATATGATCTAAATTTTTCTAAAGCAAAATCACAGCTAAAAGCTCTTTTTTAGTTGTAGAGTAATTGAGTTGAGCATCACTTAGGGTTCTTGATGCATAGTAGATAGCATAAGGCATCCTATCAACTCACTATCCTAGGATAGCCCCTACTGCGAAGTCACTAGCATCACACATTAACTCGAATGGAAGCTCCCAATTTGGTGGCCTAATGATAGGCACCATAGTCATCAACTCCTTGAGTTTGGTGAAAGCCTCTATACACTTCTCATCAAAATAGAATGGAACATCCTTTTGAAGTAGTGTACACAGGGGTAATGATATCTTGGAGAAATTCTTGATGAATCTCTAGTAGAAAGCTGCATGACCAAGAAAAGAACGAATTTTCCGCACACTAGTAGATAGGGGTAAGGAACACACAAGCTCTACCTTGGCTCTATCAACCTCGATTCCCCTAGCAGAGACCACATGACCTAACACTATTACCTCTTCCACCATGAAGTGGCATACTTCCCAATTCAAAACAAGGTTAGTGTCTATGTACCTTTTTAGTACCAATTTCAAATGTTCTAAACAATTCTCAAATCCATTCCTAAATACACTAAAATCATCCATGAAGACCTCTATAATATTCTCTAGATAATAAAAAAATATGCTTATCATACATATCTGGAAGGTCCCTGGTGCATTGCATAGTCCAAATAAGATTCGCCTATTTGCAAAAGTGCCAAAGGGACAAGTGAAAGTAGTCTTGTCTTGATCTTCTGGAGCAATAGCAATCTGGTTATATCTTAAAAATCCATCTAGAAAATAGAAGTAAGTATGACCAGCTAATCTCTCTAATATTTTATCAATAAAAGGCAAAGGAAAATGGTCTTTTCTAATGGCATCATTTAACTTTCTATAATCTATATAAATACGCCACCCTCTTTGTAGCCTAGTGAGAATAAGCTCATTTTCACCATTTCTTACCACAGTGATTCTAGATTTCTTTGGTACTACTTGGACCGAGCTTACCCACTTGCTGTTAAAAATGGGGTAGATCACCCTCATACTCAGGAGCTTCAATATCTCCTTTTTAACAACTTCCATCATAGGAGGATTCAACCTCCTCTACGGGTCTCTCACTTGCTTAGCCCCTTCCTCCATTAAGATTCTATGTATACAAAGGGAGGGGCTAATGCCCTTGATGTCTGCTTATTGGGAATTGCGGTTACATCACGCAGCGGAAAAAAAAGGATTCCCACCTAGGATCCATGCGAAAAGTCATAATCCGAGTTTTTAAATTATTTACCTCTTGAAGCGTAATCAAAAGGAAGGACGTGAATCACCAACACCGTAATAGAAACGATGTTTCTGCGGTATCCACACGAACAGACTCACGAATGTCCAACGTCCGCAAAGAGGAGCCTCACGTTTCTCATACAGTGTTAGCTGCGAAGAGAAGAGAAGAAACCTGTCGCTCACTCACTCACTTTTCTGTAGGTGCGGCTAGGATTCTGAAATTGTGTTTATTAGCAGCCCATTAGAAGTACTATTTATAATAGTGACTGCCTTAAGTGAGTGTGAGCAGCAGCAAGGTGAGCTGAGCAACCCTAGACTCATCTGTTATGAGTCTGGCCCATATTTGAATCTGAGTCCAACTTGGATCCATTGCTCCAATTTTAGTCTGCTCTATGTGTGTGACCCTGCAGGTTCTTATTACGTTGGCAGTAATATTAAAATCCCATTTTAATATTACAAGAAGTGAGTGGTATCTAGCAACACATCGCTGCTACCCAAGTAATAAGAATGTCAGTGATTTGACATAACCTTTCCGTGACCAATGTTTCTGTGTCGTTTAGTCCCTTTGTCAAGATATCTAGATTGAACACAAGGCATGGAATGCTTCACCCTTGTATAGTCCAATCTTTCGTTTCCTGATACTTGAGTAGACTTTGTAATAATAAATGAAATCAATATCTCATATTGACTCATTTGAGTATGGCCATGCATTTTGCAGTCTCACTCAATCAGGGGGCCCGAAGATATCACTCCTGTTATGTAGGAGTGACAAATCCCATCTAGGTCATTCACATCCCTATGCATGATTCGAGGTATGTCCAATAACTAACTTTATAATCACCTTGTTACAGATAACGTTTGATGGCATTAAAACCACAACTCCTCATGTAGGAATCGTAGTGATTTTAGGTCAAAGGACCACAAACACCATTGTCACTATGAGAATCGCTTATGACACTCACATAACGATCCATGTAGCGTTCTCATGGTGGGTCAGTCCAGTACATCATTACTCTAGTATGTACCCATGTGAAGACTTGATATCTCATATCCATGACCCGTGAGATGTGGTCATCAGTCTATGCACATACTAGTCTCAATGTATTATTGTTGTCCTAATTAACAATAATACTTGACTAGGGACATTTAAGTATAGTGTTGTAACCAAAAGGATCTCACGATCAAGTCATCCACTTAATCTTCTATGACATCAAACTTACTATTCTAAGGACTTTATTATGTTTATAAAAAAAACACAATAAATGAAATGCCTCATATATTAAAATAAGCATAATAGAATGTATATAAATACAGACAAATGTATGAGCCTCTAAGGCATACACCAACACTGCTATAGTCCAACCAATGACCATCTTATGCACCTTTAATACAGACACCAATTTCTCCTCTTGTTCTTAGGTGAGTGACTTAGAAATTATCACTAGAAGTGTTTCCTTCTCTCCTAAGAATATATGTTTAAGATGATTAGGCAATTCCTTCAATTCCAACTCTGGTACCTACACAAAAGAAAGTTTAGGTACATCAGTAGTAATTGGTAGCTCAACATAAGAAATCTCATGTCCTTCTGAAGTGGAAGAGAACTCATACAAGGCTACTACTACATCATGAATGTCTTCACTCCATGACTCTCCTTCATCATCCATCTTCTTTTCTTGGAATTCTAATCTATGAGTTAGTATTATATCAAGAGTATCAAAATAATTAGAATCAAAAGCTATAGAAATTAAAAAGTCAAAAGTATCAAAGGAATTAATCAAACAGGCAGAGTGCACATCACTCGGGTATCTCATAGCCTCAAAAATGTTGAATCTAATCATCTCCCCATCAAATTCCATGGTCAACATCCCTAAGTGCACATCAATCTTTGTCTGTGCAGTTTTCAAGAACGGTTTCTCCAACAAAATAGGAGCAGAATTGGGAGATTTATCCTCCATTATGTCCAGTACATAGAAGTCTGCCAAAAATACTAGTTCATTCACCTGCACCAACACATCCTCAACAACCCCCTTTAGGTATGCGTTAGATCTATCTGCCAATTGAATAATAACACCAGTAAGCTCTAAAAGACCTAGATATAGAGATGCATAACTAAAGTAGGGCATGACATTTATGGATGCACCTAAATCTAGCATTGCTCTTTCAAACCTTGTGCTACCTATAGTGCATGGTATGGTGAATGTGTCAGGGTCCTTACATTTAGTTGGGAGTTTCTTTTTAATTACAGCAGATAATTCTCTCTCACTTGGACCTTCTTATTACTTTTTAACTTTCTTTTGTTAGTGCACAAATGCTTTGAGAATTTGACATACCTAGGCACTTGCTTAATCACATCTAACAAAGGAATGTTAACTTCCACTCTCCTAAAGGTCTCTAAGATTTCTTTATCTACTTCATCTTTCTTTTTCTTAACTAACCTACTAGGGAATGAGGCCTTAGTGACATACTTAGGAAGGGGTTCAGGAGTACTTACCTTAGGGGCCTCAGATTTTTGCCCCTCTTTATTTACCCCCTTAGGCTCTTGATCTTTCTCTTTAGTGACTTGTAGAGAATATGTAGATTCATCTAACACCTTCCTACTTTGCAATGTGACAGCACTAGCATTCTCCCTCGAATTCACTTTCGGTTATAAGGGAAGTCTCCCAGAAAGTTAGCTCTAAACTTTGTTGAAGTCTATGGCTAACTGCCCCACTTAGTTCTGTAGGTTACTAATAGTGGCCCTTGTTTCTTGTTGGAAGCTTTACATAGTAGCCTTTTGCTCTTACTGAAATTGAAAGTTACTAGTGACCATTTGCCTCATTAACTCCTCTAGTGAGGGCTTAGATTTCCTAGGAGCTTGAGCTTGTTGTTGTCTTTGAAGGAAAGGTGCTTGCCTTTATTGAAATCCTAGAGGTCCATAGGCTTGAGGTTGATTTTGGGGCTACTTTTCATAGCTCAAGTTAGGATGATCCCTCCACCCCGGATTATATGTATTGAAGTAGGAGTTGTAATTTTTGGAAGGTCTAGAATATTCCCCTACGGCCTTTACCTCCTCATTTGTGTCCTCTTGCAGAGTGGGACACATATCAGTGGATGTCCAGAAGAGCAACAAATACCACAAGCATTTACCAGTGCTTTACCATTATCCATCAACTGCTGAACCATGGTAGTTAACTGGGTCATTTGTTGTTGTAAATTGGCTATTTCTGCCTCTTTAACCGCTCTCATTCTGATGTCATTCGTGATAAAAAAACTGTTGAGTGTTTGCGGCCATTCTTGATATCAAGTTCCTAGCCTCTTGAGGAGTCTTATCAACCAAAGCCCCTCCACTAGTAGCATCAATCATGTTACAGTCCATCACTAGTAAACCTTCATAAAAATACTGAATCAGAAGTTGCTCACTGATTTGATGTTGAGGGCAGCTAGCACATAATTTCTTAAACCTCTCCCAGTAGTCATGAAGTGACTCACCATGCCTTTGTTGGATACCGCAAATTTCTTTTCTGATGGTTGCAGCCTTTGAGGCAGGGAAGTATCTATCCAGGAAAGTTTGAGCCATGTCCTGCCATGACTGGATGGATCCAAGTAGCAAAGAGTATAGCCACTCCTTTCCAAAATTTTTCAGTGAGAATAGAAAAGCTCTCAGCTTGACTTATTCCACTGGAATTCCCATGAGCTTCATGCTAGAACACACCACATGGATCTCCTTCAAATGCTTGTTGGGATCATCCCTGACTGATCCATTGAAAGATGGCAAAAGATGGATTAAGCCGGACTTCAACTCAAACGTCTCCTCATTTTTAAGAATCTCTATGCACAGAGGTTGTTGGTCCAAGTTTGGAGCACCTAATGCCCTTAGAGTATTTTCTGTCATCGCCTCCTCTTCAGATGTCTCAAAACTTGATAGATCTATATGGCAGACAGCTTCAATGTCAGCAAGTGTGAATTAGAAATTAGAAGGATGGAAGGGAAACTGAGGAAGCGAGTTGACTTAATCAATGTAGTGCCTTAAATCCTTCACTTTCTTGTCCAATCCTTTAAGGGACATAGACACCTACAAAACTGTTAAAAAGAATTGATTAAAGTATTGGTTAAGTGATGGAATCCACCATTAGATTTATATGATAATGCTAACCTACATATCCTTTATTCCTACATAGTCAATTATGTCTTTATGCGGTTGTGAGATTAATTCTTTATTTTCCTTAGGTTTTGGTTAATTTAGCAACCACTCAAATTTAGCCCTAATGACTAGTTATCTATAAAGCAACCGCTCTTATATCTACCTAATGATTGCTTTAAGATTTAGAAAATCAATCACACTAAGGTCCAATCATATACCAGGATTGAGTTACTTAGATCATATGTCTCACTAGTCCTACCACCACAACTGCGCATAGCGATTCTAGTTTTACCACTTTCGAAATTGCAAATAATATAAAGATCTTTATATTAAATTAAGATTAGAAACATATGAATAAAAACACAACTGCATTGAAATAAAGAAGTACGTAGGATTCACAAAATCAAAACTAAGGTTTCATCTTCCCTTAACCAAATAAGAAACTTAACCACGCATGGTGAATTCAAAATCAAAAGAAAGATAAAAGAAAAACATCATCAAGAATACAAGTGTGAAAGAAAATTGAAGATCAAACTAGTTTCCAATGATTAAGGTTGATTGATCGTCGATGGTTCGAACCCGAATCTTCAATATTTGATCGAATCCCCCCTCTCTTCTTCTTCGAATTCTCTTCAGTTCTTTGGCGGCTTCTATCTTAGACTTCACTCTTTGGAACCCTAATCACTCCTATTTATATCTTTAGGCCTATATCTCATCATTTAGATTCTAAATTAATTTTTTGGGCTGCAAACACTAATCGTGTCTGAATATACACCCCCCGATGTCTGAGTCTGTCAACATAATTCACATAGAATTAAATAAATAGAGAGTTACACGCCCCCCATATTTGAGGACATAGGTCGTGTTTTTGGTTGTGCTCAACGTTGGGGTCTAATTTGACATACCAGAGAAGGACATGCCCCCCTGTGTCTGAGGACATAGGCCATGTCACTTGATTTCTTCATGTTCAACCCTGATTCTTCACATATGATCTTCTCTCCTTACTTCTAAAGGTGGTGTTGATCTCGTTGAGTCTTTAGCTTCCTCCTCAAGTGGATAGCAAGCTTGGTTTGGCGCTAATGGACTCCATCACTCAAAGATTTCTTGAAAAGCACAGTTCAATTATGAGCGCTTATAATCATACTTAAGCATAGTTTCACATTAAGGATCCGATTAAGCTTCATATCAAGAAACTTAGCTAAATGCTAATAATTAAGCACATATAGAGTCCAACTAAATTAAACAAAAGACACTTAAGATGTAGAAATAATTGACAGATCATCCAGATACCTTTCTTTTGATGTATTGAGTCTGGTAAGACTTGATAAAACATAGAAAATACTTCACAAAGATCTTGTTAGTTTGATTCAAGTGTGTGAAACCATCTAAACATTTAACTTTATTTTCAATATAGTTGTTATCATCAAAACTTGTTTCTCAATCTAAAGCATAAAAGGGCTTTGGAGCTTATATGTGTGTGACATATGATGATCTAAATATAGTAAAGCCAGAATAGGAAAAGCAACAAGCAAAAGTAAACAAAAGAAAGTCGCCCTGCTAGTAGTGCGAGAAGCAAGTTGGAATTTGGGCCCCATAGTTTTCAGTAATATATATATATATATATATATATATATATATATATATATATATATATATATGTAGGCTTGTTCATATGTGACCACATGTGTCTACGAGTATCTGTATGTGTGTGTGTGTGTGTATGTGATAGAGTGAGAGAGAGAGAGAGAAGCTTCAAAAGAATATATAAATAGAAATCATAATGTTACATTCTTTCTCGTCCTGTCACCATCCAATTCCTTTTTCTCTACAATTTCCTCTCTCGCTTTGAGTTATAAACTCAACAGAGAGTTTTCCTTCCTGTTTTTGTGAGATTTTTCATTACCTATTATGTTTTAATCAGGGGCAGAACTACGTTGGAATGGAGGGGAGAACTGCACCCTCTAAATGGAAAACTTCCCCAAGTGATTTGGTTAGGTCTACAGTAAATAAATTATAATAGTATGAGATTTTACACTATTCGCACCCCTTACATTTTGGCTCTGGTTCCACTCCTAGTTTTAAAGTTTCACTTATGGGAGAGAATAGAAAAGAGAAGGGCGTTGGCATTAAGGCATAGCATTGACAAACTTATGATTTAAGTTGTCATTTTGGGAAGGGAATTTCTTCCTCTTAGAATTTTCAATTTCTTGGTGACTTACAAATTTAAAGTTTCAAATAAACGCTATTACAAGGAATTCGATAAAGTAGCAACTTGACAAAACAGGTAAAAAGTTGCACAACAAATGAAATTGATAATAAAGTAAAGTGCAAAAATGACAAATGGCAGGAAATATAAATGTGCATTCAAAGTAAATTGACGATTAAAGTAAAAGTTTAAAATATAAATGACTGGAATATAAATTATCAAATGTAAAGAATTGAAACAAAAACATAAATGACTGGAATATAAATGACCAAATCAAACTGACAAAATGTAAATTTGACTGGAAACAATCAAATGTAATGAACAAAATGCAAATTGACAACCAATTAAAGGATGCATGGACATGAATTGACAAGAAATGTAAAATCATGAAGCTAAAGTGCAAAAGAACTAAAGTGTAGGAATCTAAGTGACAATTAAAGTAAAATGTAATAATTAATCGACTAGAATGTAAAATGTAGGAATGTAAATTGATTAGAATGAAAGAACAAGAATTAAATGGCAAGAACAATAAAGCATGCAAAGAAATGAAACGAACAAGCATTTAAACATGCATGAAAGTGAAGTATAGAAACTTAAAGGTGTATGAATTCAAAAGAAAAACATCAAGAGAACTTAATCACTCGATGCAAGAAGATGAAGAGAGGAAAAGAAATAACGTTGCATCATATCTGAAAAGCAAATGAAACTTAAAAAGGATGGAAGTATTGTACTTGATTTTCCCTTGTTTTTCCTTATGTTTTAGAGTGACGTGTGGAAGTTTAAGGTATTTCTTAGTGTGTTTTAAACCATCCTTCTACCTTTGTAATAAGGCTTATTTATACATAACCCTATACTTTATGATTTTGACACATATCTTTATTTTCCTATAGATCTAATATCTATTTGACAAGTGTCTTACATGCACTACTAACACATCATCTAATTACGTTCAATCTAACTACTTAACATAAACTGACACAGGCCCCTTCATTTGAATTTGAATTCCTTTGTAACTGTCAGCTTACTTTTCTTTTGAATTTCAAATCAACAACAGCTTCCTTATCTGTCAAATCTCTTCAGTATCACAACCTTATGAATTTTATTAGGTGTTGGAAACTTGTCTACTTGACTTCAAAGTACCTATCTGCTCATCGAATACTACTTTGCCTTCCTCGATGTCTTCTGACTGTCTAATCTTCCATTTAATTAAATAACTCTCTTTTGTTCCTCTGACTATGATCCCTGGAACTTCAAATTTCTTTGAACCTTATTAAATATTGAAGTCACCCTTCTAGTAGCTTGCCCACTTTGACAAATTCTCCATAACTTGTCTTTCCTCTTCTTTTTCAATTAAAGCACATATTTGACTTCTCCTCTAACATCTTCTATTGACAACTTCACCCTGATGCTCTTCTCTAGACTTCATGACTTATCTAGTAAATTTTCAGTTCCACTAAACTTGTCAACTTATTTCTTCGACTATCAACTCAATCTTGTTGAAGGGCTAAATTTTGACTATAACACTAAGCTACCTTGGTCTATTTATATTTTTCTCACTAGAACCTAACACCACCTTATAGCTCACATTATTTTGTGTAACTCTTTTTCTTCTTCTTCTTGTCATACCCATTTATTGTGTGCGCACCAAAGAGCTTCCCCACAATCTCTGGTGCATTTTTTAGCCATCGGAACAAGAGGTCTGCTACTCATGTGATTGGGTCCTTCATATGGACAACTTATGGGTCTAACCCATATTTAATCCTGGAGGGCTACTTGTCGAGGACACATCCTTTGAGCATAGCTCTGGGTATAGTGGAGATTAACCCTTTGGACAATTGTTGGGCATAAAATAAAATTTTATTCAATAGTATATGTGGAAAATATGGGTAATACACGTGGGTGACACATGGTAGTAGAGCAACAGTATTGATGCTGCTGATTAGTTTATGATACTGATGCTATCAACATTGACAATATAAGAGAATTAAGATAATACTAAAGTTGTCTTTACTCTTTAGAAGGAATTGTCTAAGAGCTATATAATAAGAATAATTTCCTACCAATTTCATGATATCTGGTGTAACATTCTCTCCAACCCAATGAACTTAATCAGGGTTATAGTAGCTCAATAAAATTGGTGGAAGTTATTTGATAATTTTATTAACGATTTATATTGATTTGAACATAAATCTATAACACTAAAGTTGAGAAATAGCACAAATAAACTCAGAATTTAGTTTAAATAGTTGAAGAGATAGTAATAAATATGGAACCTTTATTTCTAAGTCATGAAGGATTGGAATAAATTGTACTAAATTCTGGAAGATCAAATGAATTAGTTTGACATTTTTAATAATAGTGAGATAGTGTTCAAAGACCAAACTAAACAAACAAGCAGCTCAGAAAATCATGAGATTATGAGCAAATGTCAAATAGTGAATGAAGAATGAGAAGATGGAAATAGAATAGAAAGAATGTATGAAAGCTTCTTAGTTCAATTCCATAAGGTTTAACTTAACCTAGGGATGAATAGTGAAGCTTAGTAATTGGTTGTTGTGAAATTCGTGAACAAAAGCACAGCGAAAAAAAAGGATTCCCACCAAGGATGCATGCGAAAAGAAGAGCCATAAAACGTGATTTTTGAGTTTACCTTTTGAAGATAGACGAAAAATCATCAAACAAATCACAAACACTAAATGTGGAAATAAGTTTACCCCAAATGGTTTTATATGTTAAGTTTTGATGATGACAAATACAAGACAAATAGAATGATGCTTATGCTTGATAAATGTGCTTAATGTGATATATTGTATCATGCATGATATGTACCTTATCTAGTTATATTTTACTTAATAATCATGCAATATGATATATGTAACATTCATCATATAGTATATCTAATAATGCTGTATAAGAGTTATAAATGAATTAATATTGGATTTGACCTTTGTGCAATGTGTTCTGTTGCATCCTATATAGAGCATACCTATTAATAATTGTTAAATGACTTATTTGGATATGTCTATGAAAGTGTTATATGCATGTTAAACTAACTAAAGCTATATATTTATGAATCATGCATATGAAGACATTGAATTATGTTTTTGGACTAACTATGCTTGTTTAAGTGAGCAATACTTTACAGGATAGTTCAAGCACCAAGAGTGAGCATTGCAACAAGAAAACAAAATATCTCAATTAAGCTCAACACAAGGAGAAGGTGATTAATCATATGTCTTTGAAGATTTGTTTTAATGATAACAAATATGAAGACAAAATGAAGATGATGGGAAGACCAAGTCCAAGATCTTTTAAGGATAGCTTTAGGACTTAGAGTCTCTCTATTCGAGGTTCTCTTTAGATATCTCCTAGTGCATTAAGATAAAACAAAAAATGTTTTCTTAAACTTATACCAAAACTGTTTTGATCTTGAAAATAACTTAAAAATGTTTTGGTATTTTTGATAAACTTTCTGGGATGTTTTTCAAGCTTTTATAAATGTTTTATAAATTGAGTTATTTGAATAACTCATTGGTTATTCGAATAAAGCTTTGTTTTTAGTCATTGCGTAAATGCTTTTAAAGTGTTATTTGAATAACACTCCTGTTATTCGAATAAAAGCTTTCTGAAATAGCTTGTTTTATATCAGCTATTCGAATAACTCATTAGTTATTCGAATAGAACATTTTCCCAGAAGTCTGTTTTAACGAATGTTATTCGAATAAAACTATCGTTATTCGAATAACCAAATTTCTAAAGAAAGCTTTTGTGGCATCGTTATTTGAATAACACGAAGGTTATTCGAATAACTAGTTTCAGAAACATTTTTAAATAGAACGTGTTATTCGAATAGCAGAAGGCTTATTCGAATAAACACGGTAAACACAGATCCGAATATAGAAACTAATGGACATATTTTTATATTAATCACGGAATTAATTCTTACAACGGCTATTTTTTTCTATCTGGCTCTATAAATTGAGATCGCGGGTCTCATCTTCAAGAAGCCCCAACTATCTGTTTAATTTGCGCTTGCTCTGAAAAATGTGATTTATATTTTACGCCTATTTTCTGTGCTCTTTTTGCTAAAACTTTGAGATATCCTTTGAGAGCCTCTTAGCACTTTAATTTGTATAAGTTGCTCTGAGTGAGAGTTTCTCTTCATCTATATTTTTGTTCTTCTATATTGAGGGTGAGGTATCCTTCAAGTTTTGTATAAGGGTGAGGTATCTGAGGTATCCCTGCAAGCTGAGACTTTAGCACAAGGGTAGAGTTTCCCTGTGTGTGAAAAGTGCTCTTTTATGTAATGGTTGCAAGCACCTATTGAAGCTTGTATACATAGTGAAAAATCTCAGATTATTTTCGAGGACTGGACGTAGACCACAAGTGGGTTAGTGGTCGAACCAGGATAAATATCGTGCCTACTTTTCTCTTCTTAATCTCTTTATTTTACGTAATTTTATATTATTACACATTTATTTATTTGCTTTTCTTAAAGCGTTTATTCTTCTTCTCACAATTCTTTCTCTTTTATTTAATAGCTTAAATGTTTGTGTTTATTTTGAGAGCATTTGTGAAAAGTTTTTAATACCCAATTCACCCCCCTCTTGGGTAATGGTTGCCATGACTAACAAGTGGTATTAGAGCTTCGTGCTCTGGTGAAAGCTTAACCGCTTAGAGTTAAAGATCCTTACTTGTTGGCAACCTTGAAAGTTTTTCAAAATGGAAGATTTTGAAATTGATAAATCACCATTCTTTGATGGTGTGAATTTTGTTTATTGGAAAATTAAAATAGAATTTTATATACAATCTATTGATTTGGATTTGTGGGATGTTGTTCTTGATGATTTTTTCCTAAACCAAAACATAATTGGAATGCTTATGATAAGAAATATTTTTCTTTGAATATTAGAGCTATGCAAATTTTGAAAAGTAGTTTGAATGATGATACTTATGTTAAAATTAAAAATTATTCTAGTGCTAAAGATATATAGGATGCTCTTAATGTTATTTATCTTGCTAACAATGATTTTGTGTATAAAGTTGTATATAGAAAGCAAGAAGAGCAAAAGCTGTTGAAGGAAGTTTATCATGAAAAATATCCTTAAAGAGATGCTCAAACTATTGAAGGGAGTCAAATGCCTCTTGGTGACGACGGTGCTCAATTTGAAGAAGAGGCAAAGCAAAACAAAATTGATGAGGAAGAATATGATTCCCTTAAAGAGCCAAGTATGCTAGAAATTGAGACTACTTCCTATATGGCTAAAAAGGATTTTGAGGTAAATAATTCTAAACTATATTATAGTCCTTCCTATGATGAGTTACAATGTGCATATAATGAATTGTATGATGGTTTGTTGAATTTAGAAAAGAAAAACTTATCTTGTTTGGAAAACATTTCCTCTATTGAAAATGAAATTGAGACTTTAAAAAATGAATATGCTTTTCTTAATGAGGAAATACCCTTGAAATATAAAACCTCATCTTCTTGTGAAAAATGCATTAATTTAGAAAATCAAGTTGAGGACTTATCTTTCAAATTTTCCAAAGCTAATGGTTCTAATTGCTTACATTCTATGCTTGTTAATGAAAATAAAATTAATGTTATTCTACATGGAAATTCAAATAAAGTTTGTGGCAAAAATAACATAGAATGTAATAACAAGAACAGGCTTAAGTTTTTCAAAGATGATCTTCAAAAGACCAAGCCATCATTAAATTCAATTATTTGTAATTTTTGTGGTCATCTAAGACATATTTCTCATTTATGCAATTATAGAAGAAATCCTTATATGAGAAATTGTATGGTATGGGTTCCTAAAAATCCTAAAGGCCATAACACTAACATTCAAGGACCCAAAATGAAGTGGGTACCAAAGTGTCCTCCTAATATTTTAATTTTGCAGAATATTTCTCAAAAGGATGGACAAATTGGTCAAAAGAAAGAGGAGTCATCAAGGAGAATGCTTCCAAAGCTCAATGGTAGAAACTTTGGTCAAAGAAGGAAGATGACTTCAACCAAAGCTTCTCAAGTTTAAAATGTAGAGCTTGTAAAGTTCAAAACTTCAAAAGAGAAGCAATGGGTAAGAAAAAGCATTTCCTTGATTCCCAAGGCCAAGGTATCAAAAGTTTTTACCTCTTATGCACATGCACTTAAAAATGATAATAATGAATATGAGGTATATTCCTTGTAGGCCTTAGGTAGAGGATAGAATCATGTGTACCTGATAAAATTTAAAAAATTATGTTTAACACATGATTATGTTCATTTTTTTTGTACCATAGTTCATTAATTTTTTATATATATCTTAGTACATAAGGTTCTATAATGCCTAGGTATGTTTGTTATGCTTTAAAATTGTCTACATATCATTGAAGTAAGCATACTATCAACTATGTGCTTAATGGTATTTAATTATTTAATTTATTGTGCTCAATTTACATTTAAAAAAAATTAATCTTTATGAGAGCATAATAGATTAATGTTCAAAAACTAACACACAAGGACCCAATAAAATTTGGGTGCCAAAAGTCAAAAATTAAAGTGTGTTGTAGGTGTGCTTGAAGGCCAAGAGCTGACTTTGGCATCTTGAAAGTGGCTGCTCCAAGTACAAATACCAAAAATAATTTCAAGCTCTCTTCCTTATCCACGTGAAGTTTGGACTTACAATTTTTGGATAAGTGAAAACTTTTATTATGCTTTTCTAGCCTTATAATTTGAAAATATTTCTACATGTTAATGTGCTAGATAAAGTATAATTCTGGCTTGAAATGACATGTCTAATGATAATATCCTTGAGCATGAGTTTTTGTTTAATCTTAAGTTTTTTGATCAATCATACATATAATTAAATATTTGAATTTATATGAATTTTATCTCTCTTTAAATCATATATATATATGCTTTGAATTCTTGAACGTATGCATTTCTGTGTTTCTTTGTTAGTTTTATTCAAATAAACAAGCTTTCATTCGAATAAAGTTCTTTAAAGCTGATCAAAGTTTATGTTGAATATCATCTTTATTCGAATAACATGAAGTTTATTCGAATAAACTGACTTCTATGTCAGTTTTATGTTTACAGTGTTTACTGTCTATTCGAATAAATCCTTTATCTATTCGAATAAACAGAGCTTTTGTTCTATCAGTCTCTTATGTTTGATCTCTGTCTATTCGAATAAACCTCGGGCTATTCGAATAACCAGAGACTTGGATTATCAGTCTTGATTGTTTGCTTCTCTTTCTATTCGAATAACTCCCAGGATTATTTGAATAAACCTGTTAAAATGCCAAAACGCTTGCCTTCCCAGATCCTCTATTCGAATAAAACCCAAATCTTCTTCTTTTATTCTAATAAACACGGCTCGTTTTTAAACATAAGGTTCTGCTATGTTTCGTTAATATATGCGGAATTCCTTTTAAAAATACAAATGCTTAATCAAAAGTAATTCATTATTCTTTTGATAAATATATGTACTTGGCTAAATTGATTAATGAAATGAAATATCTTTTGCCATTGTAAACTCATTTGATATTTTATTATTTTGAATGCTTATTTGCTTATGATTTGACATAATGACTAACCTCTATGGATCCAAAATTGATGGATACTAAATAAAATTCTTTGAATTGTGTTGTAGGGTGATAACTAGCTCAAGTAAGCATTTAAATGGAATAAGTTCATTCAACTTAAGGATAGTAAAGTTTAAAAGGATTCAACTTTTTAAAAGGGGTGCAAAGAATTTATATTCCCTCATGAAAGCTTGAAGCTTGGAAGTTGGTGGAAGTGAGAGTCATCTACAAAAATTCAAAGAGTACATTTTTGGTGATATCAAACTATTATCATTTTCTTTTTATATACTTTGAATTTGATATCATATGCTATTTGGAGAAGTAGAAAATTGTGTTATACCTTTACATACCTTACATGATAATTATTTGCCTAAAAATGCCTAAATAAGTTTTGATGATTTATCATGTGCCTTTTGATAAACTTGAATCATGACTTAAAATGCTTAAACTATTTTTTTTTTTGGATTCAAGTGCATATGTGCTTCATGCATTCTCGTTAAAGCTAACATTGCATGGTTGATAATGTGATACATGCTTTAAATTATATATCAACCTAAATTATGCTTATCAATGGGCTTACATGATATTTGATGTTAACCTATGTTTTAGAGGACTTTTAAAGTTAGCTTTGCAAGTCTCTCTACGTATTTCAAATATAGCCATCAGATTTTTTTTTATATACAAGCATATATGGATAAATGAGAAAAGCTGAATGGAATTCAAATGATGAGGAAGATAAAGAAGACTTTCTTCTAGTGCAATGGAATGGAGAATTCAAAAGAAAAAAGCTCAAAGTTAAAGGACCAATAAAGAAGGATCATCACTCTTTATCTATCTCAATAAGTACCTCTATCCCATAGCTTTTGTGGTATTCTATATGGTATGGATCATATGATACTTGTTAAAAAATTGATTTTAAATGATTATATGCTTTCTTTACATGAGAAGTATACTTAGCATTGACAAAGTGCCTAATTAGATATTAACTTACTATTTTGTCATTGCATTTAGGGTGAATGATATTAGTTCTATACATGTTTTGATCCCTATAGCATATTTCATCAATAAGATGTACTTATGTTCTTTTGACTTGGATTGATCTGTCTTAATGAATATGTTCTTTTTTAAAAATATTTCTACCCTTCTAAAATGCTTTTGAAAATGTAATGTGCTCTTGCAAAATTTTTTTAAAGGGGGAGAAGTTTTTAAAATGGTTTTTTGTTTTTGAATTAAGAATAAATATTTTTTGCCCTTGCTTTTTTTTTTATAATATGCATATTTTGAGGGGGAGTCTAGCTCTTAAGTTGTTTATATCTCTTGCCTTACATCTTTGTTTGATTACATAACGTATTTTACTGCAATCATATGCGAAATGTTGACATACACAAATATGACAAGCATTGCATGAATAATCTTCTATATCTTGAAAGCATGATTATTTCATCTCTCTATTCTTGAATCATATGTAAAATCGAAGGGGGAGAAAATATTTTTTTTCTAAGCCTTTTTGTTGATGTCAAATAGGGGGAGTGAAAATTGGAAAGGAAAATATGTTCTTGTGCTTATTGTTTGATATGCTTACATGAATATCCATTCTTGTATATTGTTCAACATATTTTTCTTTGGTGATTTGTCATCATCAAAAAGGGGGAGATTATGGAAATAAGTTTGCCCCAAATGATTTTATATGTTAAGTTTTGATGATGACAAATACAAGACAAATAGAATGATGCTTATGGTTGATAAATGTGCTTAATGTGATATATTGTATCATGCATGATATGTACCTTATCTAGTTATATTTTACTTAATAATCATGCAATATGATATATGTAACATTCATCATATAGTATATCCAATAATGCTATATAAGAGTTATAAATGAATTAATATTAGATTTGACCTTTGTGCAATGTGTTCTGTTGCATCCTACATAGAGCATACCTATTAATAATTGTTAAATGACTTATTTGGATATGTCTATGAAAGTGTTATATGCATGTTAAACTAACTAAAGCTATATATTTATGAATCATGCATATGAAGGCATTGAATTATGTTTTTGGACTAACTATGCTTGTTTAAGTGAGCAATACTTTACAGGATAGTCCAAACACCAAGAGTGAGCATTGCAACAAGAAAGCAAAAGATCTCAATTAAGCTCAACACAAGGAGAAGGTGATTAATCATATGTCTTTGAAGATTTGTTTTAATGATAACAAATATGAAGACAAAATGAAGATGATGGGAAGACCAAGTTCAAGATCTTTTAAGGATAGCTTTAGGACTTAGAATCTCTCTGTTCGAGGTTCTCTTTGGATATCTCCTAGTGCATTAAGATAAAACAAAAAATGTTTTCTTAAACTTATACTAAAACTATTTTGATCTTGAAAATAACTTTAAAATGTTTTGGTGTTTTTGATAAACTTTCTAGGATGTTTTTCAAGCTTTTATAAATGTTTTATAAATTGAGTTATTCAAATAACTCATTGGTTATTCGAATAAAGCTTTGTTTTTAGCTGCTGCGTAAATCTGTTTTAAAGTGTTATTTGAATAACACTCCTGTTATTCGAATAAAAGCTTTCTGAAATAGCTTGTTTTATATAAGTTATTCGAATAACTCATTAGTTATTCGAATAGAACCTTTTCCCAGAAGTCTGTTTTAACGAATGTTATTCGAATAAAACTATCGTTATTCGAATAACCAAATTTCTAAAGAAAGCTTTTGTGGCATCGTTATTCGAATAACACGAAGGTTATTCGAATAACCAGTTTCAGAAATGTTTTTAAATAGAACGTGTTATTCGAATAGCAGAAGGCTTATTCGAATAAACACGGTAAATACAGATCCGAATATAGAAACTAACGGACATATTTTTATATTAATCACTGAATTAATTCTTACGACAGCTATTTTTTTCTATCTGGCTCTATAAATTGAGACCGTGGGTCTCATATGCAAGAAGCCCCAACTATCTATTTAATTTGTGCTTGCTCTGAAAAATGTGATTTATATTTTACGCCTATTTTCTGTGCTCTTTTTGCTAAAACTTTGAGGTATCCTTTGAGAGCCTCTTAGCACTTCAATTTGTATAATTTGCTCTGAGTGAGAGTTTCTCTTCATCTATATTTCTGTTCTTCTATATTGAGGGTGAGGTATTCTTCAAGTTTTGTATAAGGGTGAGGTATCCCTGCAGGCTGAGACTTTAGCACAAGGGTAGAGTTTCCCTGTATGTGAAAAGTTCTCTTTTATGTAATGGTTGCAAGCACCTATTGAAGCTTGTATACATAGTAAAAAATCTCGGATTATTTTCGAGGACTGCACGTAGACCACAAGTGGGTTAGTGGTCGAACTAGGATAAATATCGTGCCTGCTTTTCTCTTCTCAATCTCTTTATTTTACATAATTTTATATTATTGCACATTTATTTATTTGCTTTTCTTAAAGCGTTTATTCTTCTTCTCGCAATTCTTTCTCTTTTATTTAATAGCTTAAATATTTGTGTTTATTTCGAGAGCATTTGTAAAAAGTTTTTAATACCCAATTCACCCCCCTCTTGGGTAATGGTTGCCATGACTAACACTAAAGTAATGACGGCACCTCTACGTTGTCCACACAAACAGACTCACAAACATCCAATTTCTACGATCTTGGAGTCTCATGTCTCCTGCACAGTGCTAGCTAAGAAGAGAAGAGAAATCTATCACTCTCTCACTCACTGTTTCTGTTAGGGTACGACTAGGGTTTGCAACTGATGTCCTTGATAGCCCCTTAGCATTTATAATAGTGGCTGCCTTATGCAAGTAAGAGTAGCAATAGGTTTAGCAGTGCAACCTTGGACTCATCCGTTATGAGTCTAGCCCACTATAGAACACTAGTCAAAGTTGGATTCTAATTGCTCCAACTTAATCTGTTCTAGGTGTGTGACCTTGTAGGTTCTCATGACGTTAGTAGTAATATTAAAATCTCATTTTAATATTACAAGTAGTGAGTGATATCTAGCAACCCATCACTGCTACCTAAGTAATGAAAATGTTAGTGATTTAACATAACCTTTCCATGACCAATGTTTCTGTATATTTTAGTCCCTTTGTCGAGATATCTAGATTGAACACAAGGCATGGAATGTGTCACCCTTATATTGTTCAATCTTCTATTTCCTGATACTCAAGTAGACTTAGTAAAAACAAATGAGATTAATATCTCATATTGACCCATTTGAGCATGGCCATGCATTTCGTAGTCTCACTCAATCAGGGGCTCCAAAGATATCACTTCTGTTATGTAGGAAGGACAAATCCCATTTAGGTCACTTGCATCCCTCTGTATGATTCGCGATTTGTCCAATAACCAACTTTATAATCGCATTATTACAGATGATATTTGATGGCATTAAAACATATCACTCTTCATGTATGAATCATAGTGATTTTAGGTTAAAGGACCACATATACCATTGTCTCTTTAAGAATCGCTTATGACATTCACGGAACGATCCACGTAGCGTTCTCATGGCGGGTTAGTCCAATACATCATTACTCTAATATGTATCCATGTGAAGACTTGATATCTCATATCCATGACCCATGAGACATGGCCATTAGTCTACGCACATACTAGTCTTAATGCATTATTGTTGTCCTAATTAACAATCATACTTGACTAGAGACATTTAAGAATAGTGTTTTGATTCTAATAGGATTTCACAATCAAGTCATCTACTTGATGTTCTATGGCATTAAACTTACTATTCTAAGGACTTTATTATGTTTATGATTAAAAAAAAACACAATAAATGAAATGCCTCATGTATTAAATAAATAGCATAATACAATGTATATAAATAGGGTCAAAATAAATTGGCCTCTAGGGCATACACCAACACTGGTAAAGGTGTATAATGAGATATATGAAAATATAAAGCTGGGAAATGAAAGAAATCCTAGAATTTTTTATAATGCTTGAGAAGGTTAGAAAATTCATTTCTAAAATATTAAAGTGTCTTTAGCTGATAAAATATTTCCAGTGGAATTTCACATTTCCCCTTTATTTCCTATTCCTCACCACTCTTTATCTCTCTTGTTCCTGCTTCTTTACTCACTTTTCTCTCCACCCCCTCACGCTCACTCTCCTTTCCCTCACATTCATCCAACCATCAAAAAAGAAAAGAGAAAAAGAAGAAAATGTGGAAAAAATGAAAGATCAAGAGAAATGAAGATTCAAGGATAGAAAAGATGGAGCTTTTCAAAGGAGATAAGGTAGGGGGTTATTCCTTACTTATCTATTTCTTCATTTGTTTTCCAAGGTGTTGGAAACTTGAGATTTGAATGATGATTTTGAAATAGAAAAGATGATTTTGTGTTGATCATGATTTGAGAACTTGATTCTTGACTTAACTCTTGATGAGTTTTAAGATTTAGAAAATGGGTTTCATACCTATGTTGGGATTTGATGTTTTATGAATTATTTGGATGTTTATTTGTGATGATTTGATATTGTTGTTGATGCTTATTGGTTTGATATGGGTTTGGGTGGCTTAAAGGCTCTATTTTCTGTAAATCTGTACATGATAATTGATTACATAACCATTGTAATTGATTACTAAGCTTCTGGAACTGTGAATTGTGTTTCTGGGCAGCTTGTAATTGATTGATGTAATCAATTACAAGACTTCTGGGTAAGGTGTAATCGATTACATCCTATTTGTAATCGATTAACAGGATTCTGTCAAGCTGGTAATCGATTACCAGGCCCCTAAAATAAGGATTTTGGTTTAAAAATGATGGAAGCAAAGCTCTTTATCCCATGAGACCTAAATACAAACCTTAAACCTTGAATTGAATGATTGAGATTCATTAGAATATGAAATGATTATGCATCCAAACTAATTGAAAAATGATTTTTATGATGAGTTTGATTACCTATGATGAGAAAAACCTTTATATACATATGATTGTACATTTGAAAATATGATGATTGAATAGATTTGAAGAAATATGACTTTTCTCTCATGGGTATCCCTTTGTGGAACTAAGCTAAATTGGATTTTGGATATACCTTGTACTTAGGGTAAGTCTTGGATGATGGTAAGCACGAATATGAGAATTTCTCTCTTTACCGGAGTAATTGAGGTTGAGGAAGACCTTTCTCTTTACCCAAGCTTCCCTAGTGATCAAGTAGTAGAGGATGGATGATTCCCTCACTACTTGGGGTGATCCTAAATCTTAGATAGTATGAGAAATGATGAATCTCTCCCTATCCCAAATGAAAGATAGTGAGGAAGGAAGATACCCTCCCTATCAAGGCAGTATGAGGACTTGATATCCCCTCTCTACCATGACTTAGATTGAGGATAGAATGCTTCCTCTTTATTCGACTGAGATAGATATGCCCTAGTTACCCGGAGTAGCTCTGTGGAAAATCAATCGTTATAAATAGGTTGATGTGCACCAACCTGAAAGTAGACTACTACCAAGTGAATGGTATTATGAGGCTACTACACCCTCCATACCCTTGATTTTAAGATGACATATATGTCTTGATGATTTGAGATATGAATCTTGAAAAATGAGATTTTGACATGATTTCGATAATCGATGATATAGATGAGATTTCTTAAGATTTGATAAAATGATTTACGATTTGATGACTCACGATTTGATGATATGAATCATGATTTGATGAAATGAACTATGACTTGAGACATGAATTTTGATGAATGAGATTCCTTGACGTGAATTTGAGATTTTGATAAGACTTGATGATTGATTTAATCATTCAAATGATTTTGATAAAGGATATAAAATGAACCTCTATTTCGGGAAGAGGAAGGACTCGATTTAGCTTTAGCCACCTTCCTATGAATTATACATTAATGATTTGAAATGATTTTTTTTCGAAACAGCTGGATTATTATGGTGACACAATTTTTTATAAACTATTGAGAATTTCATAATTCTCACCCCCTACTTCTATGATTTCCATAATAATTCTAAGAATGTCCTAGGCAATCAAGCAAGATGGAGTATCGGCATGAAGAATTAGTTTAGTTCCTTTGTTGAGATATTTGTAATTAGTAATACCAATTTTGTGCCAGGAGGCATTCTTATGTATATAAGGTGCAATGATATACTTTGTATAAAATTCCTTTCATGATATATGTATATTATGCTTTCCCGAAAGGCTCATATTTTAATATTTAATCAAATTATTTATTTAAAAAATTGATGATATTTGTAAGTAATGTACCAAATTTTAAATACTGATGTGTAAACCGGATACGTCATTAGTATTAGTATTTGGGATGTTACATCTAGTAGTATAGAGGCTACCATAATTAGGAGATAGTATTGATGCTTTCTTTGACTATTTTGACAAGATTGAGGCTGTTGAAAAATAGTGGCAATACTAATGTTGCAAGCTAGTCAACAATAAAGATGTTGTCGACAATAATAGTAATTACTGATGTTATCCAAAGGAAAGGTCCAAAGATAATGTGGCATATCTTGGGATCAGTACTTGTTGCATAATGACAATACTGATATTGTCGATTGAACCTCAAAGAAAAGACTTAATCATTTTTCACATGTATTGGTGGGAAATACATTGTTGATTAGCACATGATTTTATCATAGAAGGGATATAGTTACAAAGGCACATGCAGGGCCCTACTACCATATTTTAGGAAAATGATAGTTATTTCCACCACTCACAATCTAATGTAACTAACAGTTACTGCATTTTCCTATAAATAAGAGGTCTTGGTAACATTTTAAAATGTCCTGAAGACTTCACACTTCTCACATGCAGTAGGAAAGTGAGTTATCAAAGACCACCCGCTCTTTTTCTTATATTTTCAAGCATTTTCCTAGATTTTCCTAGCCTTATACCAGTATATTTTTAGCTTTAGTCATAGGTTATAGCATTGATCGAGCTTGTTCTTTGATTGATTTATACAAGCTATTTTGTGTTTAAATTACAATTATTGTGCTTCATTTTTCATATGATTTATGCTTATTTTGATCTTTGATGAATTACTCCAAAACTAATCTTTGAAAAATTATTTGATCATTTTATCAAGAATCATGATATCGATAATATTGAGGTTTTCGCCTAAAGTGTAATGCAATAGAGTTAGCAAACTTCAAACCTACCTCAAAATAGAGAGAGTTGATTTCCCTTTCCATTCCAGTTACGGGATCAAAATTCAGAAGTGGATTGGCCACATGTCAACATCGTAAGCCACATGTCCTGTAAAGAGCCAAGAAACTTTTACTGTGGAAGCAACAGTGCTCTTGCACGATTTGTGGTATGCTCGTTCCAATTATTCCTTCTTGTTGATTTCTAAAGTTTAATTTCTCTCCTTATCATATTTTCGTATTAGCACTAGCTAAATGTATAGTGTCCTCACCTATATTTCTAGCATTCTTGAGAGTTGATCATGGTACTAGTCTTTTAACTACTGCCAAAGTCCTTCTTGATGTTTCAAAGGTTGAACCTTTTGATGAAAATAATTTTAATAGATGACAAAATCAGATTTTGGAGGTTCTTGATTTCAATAAAATAAATTTGTTTTAGTTTATCCCAAACCAAATTGAAGATTATGAAAATAACCAACAAGCCTTTAAGTATTAGGTAATGGCTAACAAGTTGTATAGATATGCCATTCTTAGAGCTTTATGAAATGATTTATATGATATTTATTGTCACTATATTCATGCTAAAGATATTTGAGATGCTTTGGTTCAAAAGTATATTTATGAAGAAAAAGGTAGCAAGAATTTTCTTGTCCATAATTTTAATGCATTCCAAATGGTTGATGATAAAAGTGATTCTTCTCAAACTAATGAGTTTATTAAGGTTGTAAATGATCTTATAAAGGTAAGGGATGTCTTTCTCGAAAGGTTTGTTTCATTGACTTTGCTTGATAAATTACTGGATTCTTGAAAAGATTATAAGCTTACTTTTATGAAAAAAAGAAAGGCCATTACTCTACAAGAAACAATTGTGCGTATTAAAATTGAGGATAAAAATAGGATTACAACTAGTGAATATAATGCTAAGAGATGCATGCTTTAAAAATGTTCCCTTTAAGCATTCATCTCATAGTTCTAAAAGTCATGCCTCTAAATCTTTTAAACCTTAATTTAAGAAGCATAGTACTAACCCTCAACCTAAAAGGAAGAAAGGTTGTTGTTTTACTTGTGGCAAAACAGGTCATTTTGCATAAGCTTGTAGATCCAAGACGAAAAACATAGATGATATAACACCCCAAATTTTGTATCTCTTAAATAGTAATTTTGACAGTTAACAGAATTTTACTGTTTAGTAATTTCTGGATACTGTAAAATTATTTTGATTATTCCATCAGCATATTTGATCGTTTTGAGTGATTTACTCTGTGTCAGGAAAATAATAATTTTCGGGTCGAGGAAAATCTTTCTGTATTTATTTCTCTTGACTGTTAATTATTTTTAACAATCTGACTTGATTTTCATACGTTTTCTAATATTTGTGATTTTTGTGGATGATTATGAATTTTTTTGACCGTATGTGGGCCCAAGTGGTCCTAGGTGGGCCCAGGTGACCTTACGTGGGCCCAGGTGGGTCCCGCAAAGTGAAAATTTTTCTGCGCATAGAAAAATTTGTACTGTTTAGAAGGAAACAGGGGATCTTACTAAACCTGAATCCGAAAATAGTTTTAGAAAATTTCTTGTACTATGTTTTGTACTGTATTTAATTTATCGGATGATAAAAATACAGTAAATATATTCTTTCGTGGGATTTTAGCAGATAAAAATAGAAATTAAATTGCTTAAGTCAACATTGGTGGTTTGGATATCCACCATTGATTTAATTAATGGTGGAGACTTGATCTTGATTTAATCAACGGTTGAGAAATAAATTTAATAAAGAAACATTAGATGTTAACCATTGATCTAATCAATGGTAGAGATTTAATCTAGACAAGCTTAATAAGAAAGGCTTCAATATCAACCGTAGATTTAATCAATGGTGTAGAATTGGTCTTGTAAAGTAACAAGGACCATTTATAACCATTGGATTTAGATTAAATTAAGGGTGGAGATTTAGTCTTAAAAAGTGAAAAAGACCATTTATGACCATTGGATGAAGAATTAATCAAGGGTGGAGATTTGGTCTTAAAAAGTAGCAAAGACTAATTATGACCCTTGGATTAAAAGTAAGAAGGAGTAATCTTGACTCTTCATTTTGGAGACACATCTAATGGTTAGAATTTAAAGGAAAAAGATCTAATGGCCTAGATTAAGTCTTCTAAATAAAAAATTTACCTAAATCCTAACCATTGAATTAATCAATGGCTAGAAATGCTCTAGATGGTGACTAATAATGATGACAACTTCATGAATGCATTAGGAAGAGGGGGGACGGTTTTGGAGAATGCATAGGAAGGAGGAGACAATTTTGAGTAGCCTTTTTAGGCCAAAGAAAAAGATAAAGTCAACAATAGTAGCTTTAATTTGATTAGTCACTAATTAATCCTAATTTAGTTAATCTAATGGCCTAATTAACAAGTTAAGTAAACTAAATTAAATGTTAAATTGTTATAATTTAATTCTTAATTAGATATCCTAATTTTAATTAGAGGTTATAATATATGTAATTATATGTCTAATTAATTAGTTATGTAATTGAATAATTAATTAAGATTGGTTAGGAAATTAAACCTAATTAGTTAGCTATTTAATTAGCATACAATTAACCTTTAATTGAAAATAATTAAGTCCCTAATTCCATGAAGAGTCACACGGTTATGCAGCTTGGAGAGCTTCTCCAAGGTTCTTGAATAATCTTGCATGAACATTAGGTGGTCAAAAGGTGACCAAGCCATGTGCTTCAAGTGTGAACACAATTATGATCTTTTATTTCAAGTATATCTCCTATTATTTCCTACACAATTCACCTCATGGCTGCACCACTCAATATTACTCTCAATATCTACTTTTCTCTCACCTAAAGACTTAGCCATTTTCTCTCTAAATTTCAAGAACACCAAGCAATCATTTTTCCTTCCTTTTCTTTCAATAGGTTCGGCCAACACCCCTAAATATACTATCACTCACCTATATTTTTCACTCTCATCATTTCCTAAAGCTAAACACCATTCTAAGAACATCTCTAGTTATGAGTTTTTTCAAAATCATTCATCTTGAGCTTCAAATCCAAGCTTCAAGTTTCTATCAAAAATCAAAAATTCCATCTTTGTGCTTCAAGAGAAACCATTCGGTCAAGACACCTAAAACCACTCTCCAATCTCTTTTAATTTCATCCAACCATAGATCTTGAATCTACATGATATTCTAAGCAACTTTCATGTTGGAGATTTTCTCTAAATTATTCATCTTCATGGACTTTCTTCAAGATCAAAGTTATTGAGTTTTTGAGGTAAAGTATAAGAAGACTTCATTTCTTCTCTTCTTTTTCATGATCTAAACTATGTTTGATCCATGGTTCCTCTTAATCAAGCTTAGTATACTAATTTCTATATATTTTGTTTTGTATTTGAGAAGCCTTTGGTGGTGAAGGACTTGGAAAAAGAAGCAAATCAAGAAGCTTTTAAGGATCTTCAAGAGGTAAGAGGGAGATCCATCTCACCAACCAAGCATGGTGGTGAGAGATGGTCTTATATTTGATGGATGGTGAATCCATGTGAGGATTCCAATCCATGGTCATGTAATAATTTATGTGTGTTTTATGAGCTTTGATTTATTTGCTTATGCTTGATATGCTTTGTATGATTTTATGGTTTTGATGGTATGCCTATACTATGCATGATGATAATATGGCATGCTTTTGATATATATATATAATGTGTATGTATGTGTATGCCATGATTTGATGATGGAAAGAAAATTAATTTTTGGTCCCAATGGCTAAGGAAAGACTACGGTTTTGATGCCCTTGATTAGGGTTCATATTAAAAAAATTTAAGAACAAGGGAATTAATTTTTGATCCCTAGAAACATGGTGAATATCGGTTAAGATATCTCAAGATAGGTATTCATAAATGAATATTTTCATGAATGATGAAAATAGATGTTTAGAAACATAAGGAAAATAAACAAAGAGTTTATTTTTCAAAGAGTACAAGAACATGGTTCTTGAGGAATTTTTATTGATTTATTTTGTGTAAAAAGTTTCTAAGTGTTTTACAAAACATGAGATTTAAATGAAAATAGTAATGATGATTTTAAGAATTTGCAAAGAAAGTGAAAAAATGAATTTGCAAATAAAATAAAAATGAATTTGAACAAATGGGTTTGGATTTATAACCATAAGTCTTGCGGTTTTGAAAACAAAATTTTTAATAGTTTTGTTTGTGTAAAATCATATCAATTTAGAAGAAAAAATATTTGATGGTTTCAATAGTCATGTCCACGTTTTTGAAGGCTTGTAATGCCTTGATTTTTATGAACAAAGTGATTTTCAAAGTGGAAACGTAACTTGATTTAATACAAGAATTTGAAAAGGGAATCAGAGCATTTTAATCACTTGAGAAATTAAGTTTTTGTAAACAAGAATGTTTTCGAACTTCAATTTATTTTGAAGAATGTTGTGTTTGGAAATGATTTGGGAAAAATGAAGAATATAGTGGTATTATGAAAATCTACTAACGTATAACTTATTTTTGAGTTTTGAAGTATGTTAGAAAATGTTAAGTTTTGAAACGTTGATTTATATCAATGGAAAATTGATTTTGTGAATTATATTTTGGAAAAAGATTTCTTGAGTAAAGAAATGTGGAAAAAGATTTTCTTGAGTAAAGAAAATGTATTAAAAAAAGTATAAAGTCATATTATTTTGAGGAAAGTTAAAATGGAATTTTTGAAGAAATGAGAAATATTTTACGTAATGGAATTGTGGTGAAAAACAATTATTTACGTATCTTAAAAATGTAATTTTTAAAGTACGTGATTTGAAATATAGTAAAATATTTCCAAGTGTTTGAAAATACAGTAAAATATTTTTATGCAATTTGAAATATGATAAAATATTACTACGCGATTGGAGATGCGTTGAAACATTTTTAAGTGATTTGAATTACGTTTAAATATTTTACGTAATTTGAACTACTGTTGAAAAATCACTACGTGATTAAATAATGAGAGAATATTTTTACGTGATTCTAAAAATAATGAAAAATCATTATGTGATTTGGAAAGTGTTTTAAATATTTTAAGAATGATGGAAAATGATTTACGCAACTTAAAAGAATGATTTTTAAGTTACGCAATTTTGAAAATGATGAAAAATCATTACGCGATTTGAGAAACGTATATTTTTATGCGATTGAGAAAAATGTTAAAAATTTTAATACGTGATTTAAAGGTGCAACAGAAGAGTTACTGATATTGTGAAAGCGTAACGAAACATTTTGGAATTGTGAAAATGAAATGAAAATGTTGCGCAATTTTGTGAAAACACGACGAAAGAATTTTATAACTATAAAAATGTGATAATATGATTTTCCTGTTGAAAATATAGTATAAATACTGTAGAACCAAGATATATGGATCTTTGTGTGAGAAAATGACATGTTTTGCTGTGATTGGCATTTGGTGCATTATACATGCATTGGAAAGATATGTCGTGATTGGATTTGGTGCATTATACGTGCATTGAAAAAATATGCATTGAAGCATATGATTACATTGAAAAAATGAAATTGAAAAGATTTGGCCCTTTGGGGTTGGACTTGCACTGATATATTCGTGCATTGTATAAAATATAGCTAATAGCTATTATGGCCTTTGTGGTTGAAGAGGGAATGAGAATTGATAGTGAGGTCTATGATGGATCTTGGGGCGTCGAGTAGCGGTGATTGACCGGTGGACGGTTAGCGAGTACCACTGTGCCACTTGGCAATGCAGATCCGTTACAACGCATTGACGATACGGATAACAAGAACACGATTCTTTTCAACGACTGAGAGATTGTCTTTGGGCTAAGGCTGACAATTAACCAGGGCATTCTTCTCGAAATTGTGAAAACCTCCATGGAGTTATTTTTGATAAATTGAGTCTTTGTGCATATGCATAAATCTGAGCATTTATATCTGTATGATATATTAATTGAGGAATATTAGCTATGACAATTGTTTTGAGTACTTGGATGATGATTGAACTGATAAATGATTAGATGATGATTGTAACACCCCAATTTTTGGGTAAAAGACCGATGTATCCTTATTTTACTGTTTCTTATTTTTCTGTATGAAATACAGACATATAATACTGTCTGTTATTTTATTTGACCGTTTTGAGTGTTTTGCTTCGTGATGGGGAAAAATGGAAAAATGACCATTTCATCCCGAATGTACTGTTTTTGGTTTTTCTACATGATACAGTGTTTGATATTACTGTCTGTGATTTTATTTGGACTTTTTGTGAGATTTGCTGACGGAAAATAATAATTTTTCTGTTTAAAAAATATTATTTTAATTAATTAGAGTTGGGGGATCTTACTAAACCCAATTGATTAATATATAAATTAGTTTAAGTAATTTTTAAATTTAATCATGCGATAAAATAATTTTTAGTATTATTTTATTACTCAATATAAATTTTGACAGTGGACCCGATACTGTGTGTGTGGGACCCACGTATAAATAAAGTAACCAATGGATAGATTAGAAACTTGGACCAATAGAAATAAGACACCTAGAAGTCAAACTAATAAAGAGAAGTCAACAAAAGTGGCTTAACCATTTTGGACCATTAGATTGAATCTTGGTGGATAAGCTTGAATGACGACCATAGATTTGATGAATGGCTAGGATTGAATCTTGGTGGATAAGCTTGAATGATGACCATAGATTTGATGAATGGCTAGGATTGAATCTTGATGGATAAGCTTTGAAGATGACCATGGATTTGATCAATGGATAGGATTTAAAGATGAATCAATGGTTAGGATTAAGTCAAAAGTTGTAGGTTTGACTTTAGGATTAGTAATTAATTAAGCTTAGTTTGATTAGATTAATTACTTAATTAGCAAATTAATTAAACTAGTTTAGTTATTAAATAATTACAATCTAAATATTAATTAGAGGTGCTAATATTGTTTAGAGATTATAAAATATGTAATTATTTGTCTAATTAACTAGTTATGTAATTAGATAAACAATTAAGTAAACTAGTTTAATTCTTAACTAAGTATAATCTAAAATATTAATTGAAAGTCCTAAAATTAATTAAAGGTTATGATATATGTTAGTATATGTTAGATATATTAGTCATAAGATTAAAATGCTAATTAGGATTTAATTAGGATATTTGACCAAATAAATTTTCCTAATTGACTAACATGTAATTAAAACAAATTAAATACTTAAAATGGACTTGGAGGATACGGTTGGGCAGCAGTCTTTAGGGGCTTATTGGACAAGTTTTACAAGCTTCTTAAGCACTACAATAAAGACCTCATCTCAACCATTGAAGGAATGGAGGGTTAGGATAGTTTGCATGTGATTAAATCACTTAAACTCACCCAAATTTTCCACACGGCAAAATATGGCAGCAGAAGGAGCAGTGAAATGAGTGGATAAGGATGCAATAAAGTCCTTATTTTATCACCACAATTATTCACGAAGGTTAGCTAGACTTTTCACTCAAAATGAGATAAGTTTCAAGTGAATTTGCTCACTTTTCACGTGTTAAAATACAGGTGGGCAGCAAATGATTTATGACTTTTTCTTCACTTTTATTTCCCAAAAATATAAGCCATTACCTCCCAAACTATACACGGTTAGCAGCCTCCCAAAAACCCATTCATTCTTCACTTTCCTACTTACCTAATATAAGCTTATTTTCTCTCAAAGTTCCAAGGAAACTCACGCAACTTTCTCTCCCATTTTCTTTCTTTCCATTCGGTCTTCACTTCCAAACCACACCATCCAATCTTTAATCCTTCATCTCTTGATTTTATTTTAATTCAAGTTGTGCTTTAACTATTTCTTCTCCTATTTTCTTCTCTTTTATTCGGTCAATATCTCAACCCACATACTCACTCCCTTATAATTTTTATCAACACCATTACCTAAAGCCTAACACCATTCTAAGCAATTTTTATTCTCAAGGTTTTGCTAAAAAACCACTCTAGCTAGTCCAAACTCAAGCTTTTTGCTTACTTCCCTAAAGGTGAGTTTTGATTTCTTTGGTTTAAATCTTGATTTTTAATATTTCTAACCATGATTGTTCCATGGTTTTTCCATATTAAACCTTGTATGAGTTTTTACTAATTGTTTTAAATTGTTAGGATTTTGTTAGGAGGCTACCCAAATTTCAAGGAGAAGGAGGAGACTAACCGGTTATTTTGCTTCAAGAGGTAAAGGAGATTACCCTCATCAACCATGTGTTGGTGGTGAGGAATGTTTTTGTCTCAGTGTATGAAGAATCCATGAGGATTCGGTTTGTGTAATTGTGGTGGTTTGAATTGTTGTGGCTTGTGTTAATTATTTGATTATTTAAGTGTTTTTCGGTTAGTGATTTATTTATTTTTATATGCATGATTATAGCTTTAGAATATTTTGCATGTCTATAGTGTTGAAATATGTGGCATATGTATTGTATGTGTTATTATAATGTTAGAAATGCATGAGCATTCCAAAGAATGCAAAACCCTAGGTTCGGTCATACCATTGAATGGAAGGAATTAAGGTGATTTACAATGTTTTTAATGAATTTTACAATGTTTTTAATGAATATCAAGTGAATTCAAGTGAATTAGAACAAAGAAATAAATTTTTGGAATTTTATTTATACTATGAGATTTCGGCCAACATGCCAAAAAGTGAGAAAAATTGGATTCTAAATAATCTAAGGTAAGTAAGCATGTTAAAGGAAATTTTATCAAAATGTTTTGATTATTAAAAATGAAATGGTCAAATTGAATTTTAGAAACTAATTTAAGTATTGTTAGTATTTACAAAGATTATACATTAATTTGAAATATTTTACAAAGTAGCTTGAAAAATATTTTAAATGGTTTTAAATTGCTTAATAATTTTGTTTATTAGTCAAAAACTGTTTATTTGAGGAAAATGGAAAAGAAAATGATTTAAAAGCTTACGCGATTGAGAAAATGATATAAAAATATTACGCGATTGAGAAAACAAAATTACATTTACGCGATTTGGAAATGTGATGTATATTGTGAAAACGGCAAGATTTTGAAAATGAAATAAAATTTTTATGCGATTGATGAAAACAAAAATTTTACTTGTTGGGCCAATGTGGTGGACCCAGATATGTGGAAAATTATAGTGCGCCAAGTGGGTGCGTATTTTGATTTGGTTATATGTGGAAATGATAGTGCGCTAAGTGGGAGCGTACTGTATTTTGAGATTTATTGCCATTGAGGGCATTTTCGTAATTATTATTGCCATTGAGGGCATTTTTGTAAATATTTGAAGTTTAAGGATATTTTCGTAAATATTTAAAGTTTGAGAATATTTTTGTAAATATTTAAATTTTGAGGATATTTTCGTAAATGTTTGAAGTTAAAGGGTATTTCCGTAAATAATGAGGGTTTGATGACGTTTTTGTAAATAATGGAAAATTGATGGCATTTCGGTAATTATTTGAGACTTGAGAATGTTTTGGTAATTATTGTTTTGTTCATGCACTGAGTCGTGTCAATTTACGAATTGATGAATTGATTGACGAGATGAATAACATCGTGTTGTCGATGTGATAGGCATAGTGTGTTCAGTTCCTGATATGAACTTGGAGTTCATAGTGTGCACTACTCCATATGTGGACGGGAGGTAGCTCCTTCTGGGCCGTGGTACATGATAACACACTTATGTTCTCGACGAACTATCCTTAATCAAGTTTTGAGAGGACTATTGACCGCCTGTAGTATACAATTATTTGATCGTGTGTCCTGGGGTTGTATGCTATGCCATTGTTTTTATTATGATTATTTTTCGTGGGCTATAGACACAAAGTATTGACAAGGCAATAATAGCAATCACAACGGTCACTATAGACACAAAGTTTTGACAAAGGTCAATAGTGGTCGGGTAGCCAAAGCTATAGACACAAAGGGTGACAAGATAAATAGGATTGGATTGGTCAAGGCGAGTACAAATAGAATTCTCATCTCATTCTCTCGATATCCGAGTATGTGTTGTAGCTCCATGGAGTAGGATTGTGTCACATTGCATATGTTTATATGTGGTACATTATTATCTTTTATCCGTGATCGTTTACCTATGATCTTTTATTTGGGATATTATATGTTGATATTGCATTTAATCTTTATTCTATATTATTATGATTTATTGTTATGGCATTTTATATAGTGTGAATTGTTATATCTATCCCGGTAATGTTATTGTGGTTTATTCGATTACAATATATGCTTATTAGAATTAATTGTAAATCGATAATATGACTAAATTCATGTATTGATTTGTGTGTATGGAATGATCTAGTCATTCGTAGATTCTTCTACCGATCTTGGTAAAGGTGAAAGGGAACTCACCTCTTTATTGTATTGTTTTGTTTGGTTTGTATTGTTTAAATTCGTGTAGTAGGCGAAGCGTATTTTGAGGCTTATTGGAGACAATATTCTGAAGATGGTGACAGCGTCAAGAAGTAATCTTCCAAACTTCAATAGGATGCAGTTGGTGAAGAAATAGGACATGTTAGGTTGGGTTTTTCTCGTTAGTGTTATTACCGTGCTATTAGTAGTAACTTTCTTCGGGTTTACTATTTGTTTCTCAGTCCGTAATTTTCATGTTTTAATTTATTGTTGATTATTTTGTGATGTATATGGCATATGTATGTTAATCAGTTCAATCTAATTTCATTGTTACTCTTAATTTTTGGTAAGTTTATATTTCTGCGAAAAAGAAATTTTAAAATTTGTATTTTGAAACTCAAGCTTTTATAAAATAATTATAATTGGTTTAAGTTTTTATTTTAAAATGTGACGCCCTAGGGAGGGTGTTACAATGATAGTTGATTAATGCTGATAGCATGATTATGATATGATCTATCTGTATGATATTGCTGTTTGTGTTATCTCTGTGCTGCCATGTTGGTATTGGTGTAGGTGATCTCACCTCTTTGTTATATTGTTTTGCTTTGTCTGTATTGTTAAAATCAAATAATAGAAGGATCGAGTTGTCTTAGACATAACGGGCGATGGATACTCTGAGATTGGTGACAACAATAAGGAATGGACATTCAGAACTTGAAAGTGTGCAGTGTTGATAAAGGAACAGATGTCTGATGCATCAAGATGGACAGAAAAAGGAATAAGTATATTAAAGTTTCTCGTTAGTGTTGTACCGTGCTATTAAGTAGGACCCGTCATGGGGTTTACTACTGTTAAAAAAAAATTAAGTCTGTTAATTTTATATTTCTCTTTAAATTATGATATTAATTGGTGTCAACATGGCATAATGAATAGTTGAAATATGATTTTTAATATTACCTAATATTTTCAGTAAATTTACGTTTCAGTAAAAAAGAAATTTTGAAACCCATCTTTTATAACTCAAACTTTGTGCGAACTTCTTTTCAGATTATGAGTCGAGAGTCGGAAATGTGATGCCCTAAGGAGGGTGTTACAGGTGATGGAAGTGGAGGAGGACAATCATTAAAGGCTAGTGCAAATGTGGTGGAACATCAAGATGATGTTATTGTGATTGTGGTATTCTAATGCTACTTGGTGAAGGAAAATAAGGGTTGGATTGTGGAGTTTGATGCCACAAAGCACATTTAGAGGGATATTTTCTCCAAGTTTTCTTCCACATAGGATGAGAAAGATTATGTTTACCTAAGAGACTCAAGGAAGATCTCTGTGCTAGGTAAAGAAAAGTTGTCATTAAATATGACATCTGATAAAACCCTTGTGTCAGCCAATGTACTCTTTGGGTCCACTATTAAACATTACTTGGTGTCGGTCCATCTCCTCAGCAATGCACACTACAAAAATAGCACTAAATTGCGGTTAATTTTTGTCAATTTGTAGTGGTTTTTGACTTTTGCTAATTGAATTGTGATTGTTTTTAAAACCACCACAGTTACGTTCACCACTAACATTTTGTGACCATTTTTTGGTGATTGTTGTAATAACTATTTATTTGCGGTGGTTTTATAACTGTGGTTGTAAACTTCAACAATTTTCAGTAATTTTAATCAATATGTAGCCGATGAAAACCTCTAATATCTTTTTTAATAATTTTCTAAAAAGTCATTTTGCAAGGTTTTAAATCCGCATCATTTTGAATGTTGTTTATATTTTTTTCACTTTGTGGGGATTTAAAACTGTCGCAAAATGATTAATGAATTTTTTAAAAAAAATTATAGTAAATTTAATTTCATAATTCAAATTTCAAAATTTTTTAGGAAACCACAAATTATTAGAAAGAACTAATAACTACACTTTGTACCCAAAAAAAATGATAACTACACTTGCTAACAATATTGCTACTATTAGAATAAATAGTTGAACTTAAAAATATATTCAGAAATTATTTGAGAAAAAATACCAACTAATAAAAATAGGATACATTGTTGAAACATTCTCAAATAAAGCAATTTACATGGATCAAACCACACTAAACTTGCTGGCTTGAGAAGCAAGGTTTTGGCAGAAAAGAAAAGAAGGAAACACAGAGCAAATGTGAGATTGAGCCTTATCTGATTTGCATTTATTCGTTATCTAATTTTAAAAAAATCAATAAATACTAAAAATCATTAAACACCACCAAATAATATTTAATGATTAACTTGCCAATATCCTTTTCTTGTCACATGTAGGATCATAAGTGTGATTTTCCCTTCTAGTGAACAGGATCAACACCACTGAAAACAATCTCACCCCTTTCCTCTTCCTCTGGTTTACGGTTGAGCCAAAATGGAAATGTTGGTTCCTATAAGACCTTGTTCAACCATATTGAACAGTGACACACAAGATATGATAATTGTTGGACTAAATGTCTCATATGATGGACATGTGACTTATCTTATTAGTTTAATAAGTAATTAAATTAAGTTAATGGACTAAACTCTTAATGGGTAAAAGAGAAATGGTAGTTTTGTAATTATAGTAACTACAAACTTGATGGAAGTTAGTGGTATTTAAGAAACAGTTTCTACGTAAAACTCAAGATCCTATTCCTGGTCGTAAAGGGTTTCTTCTTCCCTCACAATCACTAAAGTAGAAGAAGAGAATAAAGAAAGGCAAATGAATATAAAATGAGTTTTTGGGATCTCTCTAACACTTTTGGATTACAATTTGCACTTAATTCTTAGATAAATGTTAGTCTCTTCATACTTTCTTGTTTGTTTGAATAATGAATTTTAAGATCCTTATGTTTTAATGGTGGTTTTCTATATTAAGATTTTTAGTAAAACTACAAATTAACATATGGTATCAGAGCAAGGTGATGGAATTTATGGTTCTCCATTAATGATGATTGTTTTTTTCAATTTGTAAGAACTCGAATTGGGAAAATTAAGGTTTTTTTATTATGCTATTTCACTGCATTGTGTGAATTAATTTTATGGTTTACGATTGTTTTTGTAAATCAACAATATTATGTTTTCGTAATATTAGGGACGTGCATTATACTATGTTTGCGATTGTTTTCTTCTCTTGCATTTATAATTGTTTTCATAAATAAACAATATTAGAGGCGTGATCTCACAGTAGGAGACATGACTTCAAGTATTCTCTTGCAAATTTGATTTCATACTGATAAGCTTATATTATATAGTCTTAAATTAGATTAATTATGGTGATTTGCTTTTATTTATTGGTGAATTTTAGATGGATCCTTATCATTGCCTTCATTTTTTCAAATTAAAGAGATTTATCACATTTAGAGTGAAAGCAGGCAAAGACACCGCATTTTCAGAGTAAAAGAGGACCATTTTGGCATAGACAGGGCCCTGTGAGTGATTGAGGAGTTAGACACGGCCCTGTCTAACTTGAAGAATGCTTCTGTCTAATTTTTTTAAAAGACACGGTCATGTCTCCCTTACAACGTAAGTTACGTAATTTTATCTCACACGGCCATGTCGAGCTTAGACATGGCCATGTGAGGCTTCTTGTGCGTAAAAACGATAGTTTTCACCCCAAATATTATAAATAGAAGCAAACCCCTAATCCTAAAAATAACTTTTGTGATGGCAGATTTTGAGAGATGGATTAGAAGAAAGAATTGCTACGAATCCTTTGAGGATGGTTACAAAGAGAGGATTCAATTCTTGAAGGCTTGAAGATCACAATCACCGTAAAAGGAGTTTTGGTTTCTCTTCCCTCTAGTTTTTCCCTTTCTTCAGATTTTTCTTTCCATGGATTTGTATTGTGATATGAGTTTGTTTACATTGAACATGAGTAACTAATCTCATAGCTAGGGCTATGGAGGATATTGGTTTCCTAATTAATTAGTTTGGAATTCAACTTTGATTAAAGTAATTTCATTTTAAGTCTATTATATTGCTTGTATTCTTGTCAGAAATTGATCATTTTGGCATATTTTAATTCATTGTTTGACCAGTGACCATCTGTATCCAATGAGTGGACCAATATAATAAACCTAGGATTAGATTGGTGAATGACTAAACATCAATTTATTCTATCAATCGAATTGACGATATGTTAGTTCATCTATTGAATTAGGACTTAATGCATTCCTAGTTAATTCAAATAATAACCAAATAGGTGAATAATTTAGGAATATAATATTATTTATCCATGACCATTGGCATTCAATAGCAATTAAGAGAATATTAGCAAGAGAATTACCTTACATTATAAATGAATGAAAATCTGATTAATTGGATTCAAGTGAACCTTACGCCATAGCCTCTCTCTAATTGATTATCTCTACATTATTTGATTGTCCATTGTTCTTCTTTATTTGTTTAATTGATTTCTCTCTCTACACTTTCGATTGTCTAAATAATCAAGAGTTTAGTGAATCTAGTAATTACTTCTATTTCTTGTGGGATCGACAATTGGGACTCAAGTCCTATATTACTTTGCGATAGAGTGTACTTGCTCTTAGTGTATTTTACGCATATCACACATGTCACGTCTCCAGAAGGTTGTTCAATCATAATTGTATATTCAATCCTAATAGAAAATTCAATCAACTTTCATGTCACTGTATATTATTTATTACTATACAATAATGTTTATTGTTTTCTTGTGGCACATCACATCACATCACATCTTCATACTTTATCTGGGATAAAGAATTTAAAAAGTTTAAAGAATCTGGAATTGATCTCCACTGCACATCACACCTTTTATTATTGATTGAAACTTGTTTTCAACGACTTTATTGTAATATCCTACTTTTAATTTTATGAATTTAACCAATAATTCTATTTATATTCTTGATATGTAATTTTCGATAAACACACAATACTACTGTTATTGAAAATATCACATACAGTATTTTATATTAAAGGATTAACTTTTTCAAAGTTAGTCATACAAATATTTTAAGTTCAACACCTAATTCCAAAAATGAGGTTTATAAAAACTTTACAAGGTGCTTTTATTTACACATTTACAAACATTAATTTCTATAACAATTCATCAAAGAGTAGATTTCACAAAATTCTTCAAAGTAATAGTGAAAACAGAATCTCCTAGCTCGGGCATTTTAGCTTGTTGAATACAAAAATCAATCAAACCCTTACTGTTGGCATTATTTGAAATATTACACCACAAAGGAGTGAGATACAAATCTCAATAAGAAGAAACAAAAACAAATATACATTTTCCACTCTTTTCAATTCTCTGTTTCTAAAACCACATCAGAACGTCCATAAATTAAAAATCAGTAAATCATTATTTGAGAAATAATTTGGATGAATAGTAGATAATACAATATTTAAAATATAAGAGTAATAGTTCCAGATAAAAAAAATCAATAATGAATGAGTAAGTAACTCAAATAAAAGAGTGATTGATCTCAAAATTTTTATTCTCTCCATCATTACTACAAATGTTCTTATCATAATCATCATCATTATCTTAAAATTTTCCTTTCATCCTATTTCAATACTCTCAACCAAATGTGCATCTTTCTCTATAACAATGAGGCATACCTCAAAGTACTCTGATTATGACCAAAATAATATCTAATCAGGGCATCCCCCAATAATCTCTAATCATGGCCATAATAATCTCTGATTAAGGAATCCTCGCATATCTCTCTTTGACAATGAGGCATCCCTCAAAGTCCTCTAATTATGACCATCATAATATCTAATCATGGCCATAATATTCTCTGATCGATGAATCCTCAATATCCTCTAACAAAGAGGCGTCCCTTAATGTCCTCTAATCATGACCACAATAATTTCTAATCAGGGCGTCCCGCAATAATCTCTAATCATGGCCATGATATCTCTTTGCACATTAATTCATTTTTATCCATGGGATGATATCTTAAAAATACTTTTTTCATAAAAATATTTTCTCCAAGTAAAACATTTAACATGAAAATAAATTGTATTATACAGATACCTGATAAAAAAAAAGAAACATTAATAAAGGACTATAATAAAGATGATAATTAGCCCAACATAATATAAGAAGAAATTTAAAGAATAACTTGTACATTAAATCTTAACAACAAAAATAGATGTAATGGAAATAATTAATTTAACTGAAAGAATAGTATATAATCCAAAAGTATAACTGATGAAAATAGTTTTAGAATCATTTACGTTTCCTGAGTTATTCGAATAAACTATAGTCCATTCAAATAAACTTGCTTGAAAATCTTGGTTTAATATATTTTATTCAAATAAAGAGTAGGTTATTCGAATAAACCTTTGATGAATATAATTATGAGAGTGCTTTTAACAAAATTTATTCGAATAAAAAAATGTTTATTTGAATAAAACCATCGATTTACAGCAATTGTTAACTTCCTCTGTTACTGTTTTATCAACCAAAACCCAACCAAAGGAATATTAAAAATAAGGAATTAATCTAAGAGATATGAGTGATAGAAATAAACAGAAAAGAGTGGTATTTTTGCTAATTCCTACCTTTGTTACAAAATTTGGATTAAGTAAAGAAGTGGGTAAAGATAGAGGTGCATTGTTTGCAAAAAAAAGAGCATGTATTGGTGAATTAGGTGTGTGTGCTCTAATGAACGAAGGGGAGGATGAAAGGGTATTTATAGGACTAGATTAGGACTGCCTTTCGTATGGGTAGTTAAGTTTCATTAGGAGATTAAATCTTCAAAAAAAAAATCTTCCTGCATAATCATTAATTCTAATCTCTTTTCATCCATGGTTTGCCACACGTTTCTACTTACATCAAAAGCTTATTTCACCTCTCATTATTATTGAACATTTGTCTTCCTCTTAGCCATGCTTCATTGTACTTCGTTCCAAATTTTTCTCATGCAACATGCTTCCAATATTGACACATGTCTCTTATAATCATTATTTCAAAGTCCAAGTCTTCCAAAAGTCTTTCCTCTTGCCACCTATTCCATTCATTTACTTCATGTTATCATTACCATGATTGCTTGAATTTTGGTAATGATACATGTCCATGCTGACATCATTTACTTATATCATCCTTAACAAATTCATGGACATTTATTCTTATTCTTCGTCGTACATCATCATCCTTTCTCATGTGACGTTCATCTTTGTGCCACTTGTTCCTTTGGTAATCATTGCTTTTAAATCCAAACTTAACACATGTTGCTACTAATCATTGTTGCTCCGTAGTCAAGATTTCAAGAGTGCTTCCTTGATGACACTTGTTCCATACTGATCTCACCATGCTTAACTCACAATGGCTTCTTCAGGAAGTCTTGAGATTTTTCTTCCAATTAGCTTCTTCAAGAAGCCTTGAGATTTTTCTTCAAGAAGTTTTAAGATTTTTCTTTCAATAGCTTCTTCAAAAAGATTTAAGATTTCTTTAAGAAGTCTTTGAGATTTTTCTTTCAATGGCTTCTTTAAGAAGCTTTAAGATTTTTATTTCAATGGCTTCTTCAAGATGCCTTAAGATTTTTCTTTCTCTTCAAGAAGCTTTAAGATTTTTATTCCAGTGGCTTCTTCAAGAAGCCTTAAGATTTTTCTTTCAATGGCTTATTAAGAAGCCTTAAGATTTTTCTTTCAAAGGCTTCTTCAAGAAGCTTTAAGATTTTTAGTCTAATAACTACTTCAAGAAGTCTTGAGACTATTTAGTATTATTATTATTACTATTTTAAGGGTTGTTACATTCTTCCCCTCTTATAAAAAATTTGTCCTCAAATTTTCTATTTAATGCTTACTAAAAATTTTTTTTGGTTAACTTTTTCTTCTACTTCCTGCGTAGCGTCTTCCACATCCTGTCCTTGTCACAACACTTTTGATCATAAGAATACTTCTATTTCTTTGTTACTTGTAACTATTCCCAAAGCCTAGAGATAAATTTTGGGTTTCTAAAATAATCCTAATGGATAGATAATGAACTGATTTAGTTAATCTATCTACAATTACCCATATGGCATCTTGTCCTTAATTGGTTCTTGGTAATCTTATAACTAAATTCATAGAAATACTATCCCATTTTCATTCTGAGATTTCTTATGGTTGCAACAAATCTGAGAGTCCTAGCTATTTCAAATTTCATCCTAGGTCACCAAAATTGACTTTTAAGATCATGATACATCTTATTAAGTCTTGGAAGATTTGTATACTTACTTATATGAGCTTCTTTTATATTTTTTTTCTTTAAATCTAAACTATTGGGTACATATAACCTATTTTGATCCCTTAAACTAAAATCTGAATATTTTCCCTTAAGTATCTCCTCTTTAAGAGCTTGTAAAACCTGATCTTTTTATTGTGCTTCTTTTATTTTTACTTCCAAATCACAAGTTATCTGTAAAGCACTAAATCCTATTTGGCTCAAAGGTTACCTGAAAGACTTAAATTCCTAAATTTTTCTATCATATCCATTTCCTATCAACTTAAAGCATCAGCTACAACATTCGGCTTGCTTGGGTGATGCTTAATTTCCAAATCATAATCCATAAAAAATTTAATTTACTTTCTTTTATCCCATATTGAATTCCTATGATCAGTATACATCTCAAATTTAACCTCATATAAATAATATCTCTAAATTTTCAGAGCAAACACTACTGCTGCTAGTTCTAAATCATGTTTTGAGGCCTAAGTTGTCTAGAGGCATAAGCTACTACCTTCTCTTCTTGCATTAACATACATCGTAATTCTTTTTTTAGAAGCACCACTTTAAACCACTATATGTCCTAAAAAAACAAGGTATGACTAAGATAGGAGCAGTAATAAGTTTCCTCTTTAATTTTTGAAAACTTCCCTCACAATCTTTTGTACATATAAAAGGAATCCCTTTTCTGGTCAACCTAGAAAATCTTTCTCTAAGAAAAGATCTACCATAATTTTTAGAAATTTCTTTCATCCAAAATTCACACTTTTCTAAATTTACATATAATTGTTTTTCTTTCAAGGTTTCTAATACTATCCTCAAGTGAATCGGAATAAAATCTACCACAAATTCAATAATCCATAAATACAGCATCACTAGATGGCCTTATCTAGTTGTTGAACAAATCCTAATCTGATGGTATCTATTCTAGTGGATATTTATTTTTAATGATAATCTTATTTAGTTGTCTATAATCTAAGCTCAACTTAAGACTTCTTTTCTTCTTTCACTAAGAGTACTAACCTCGTATTAGATCTGTAGATTATTTTGCTTCACGGTTATTAAGGGCATAGATCTTTCCCAAAAGTTGTGGCTTTGTCTGAGAATCTTCCTTTATGACAATTCCACAATCCTTTGCTATATGTCTAGACTTTCCATAATAGTAACATACCTGCTACCCAAATAGGCAAGGTTTGTCTCCATGTGCCTTTCCACACTTTGGACAATTTGCTTCAGGCTAAAGCTGTTTTTCCTTATTTATATTTGGCCTAATTTTTACATCTAAATCATAAGTTATTTGTAAAGCACTAAATCCTATTTGGCTAAAAGGTTACCTGAAGGACTGAAATTCCCAAATTTTCTATCATATCCATTTCCTATCAACTTAAAGCATCAGCTACAGCATTTGCCTTGCTTGGATGATGCTTAATTTCCAAATCATAACCCATAAGAAATTTAATTTACCTTCTTTTATCCCATATTGAATTCCTATGAGCAGTATACACCTCAAATTTAACTTCATATAAATAATCTCTCCAAATTTTTAGAGTAAACACTACTGCTACTAATTCTAAATCATGTTTTGAGGCCTAAGCTGTCTAGAGGCATAAGCTACTACCTTCCTCTCTTGCATTAACATACATCGTAATTCTTTTTTTTAGAAGCACCACTATAAACCACTATATGTCCTAAAAAAAATCAGGTATGAGTAAGATAGGAGCAGTAATAAGTTTCCTTTTTAATTCTTGAAAACTTCCTTCATAATCTTTTGTCCATATAAAAGGAATCCCTTTTTCTGGTCAACCTAGAAAATCTTTCTCTAAGAAAAGATCCACCATAATTTTTAGAAATTTCTTTCATCCAAAATTCACACTTTTATAAATTTACATATAACTATTTTTCTTTCAAGGTTTCTAATACTATCCCCAAGTGAATCGGAATAAAATCTACCACAAATTCAATAATTCATAAATACAGCATCACTAGATGGCCTTATCTAGTTGTTAAATAAATCCTAATATGATGGTATATATTCTAGTGGATATTTATTTTTAATGATAATCTTATTTAGTTGTCTATAATCTAAGCTTAACTTAAGACTACTTTTCTTCTTTTATTAAGAGTACTAACCTCGTATTAGATCTGAAGATTATTCTACTTCATGATTATTAAGGGCACAGATCTTTCCTGAAACTTATGGCTTTGTCTGAGAATCTTCCTTTTGGCCAATTCTGCAATCCTTTGCTATATATCCGGGGCTTTCCACAATAGTAACATACTCGCTTCCCAAACAAGCAAGATTTGTCTCCATGTGCCTTTCCACACTTTGGATAATTTGTTTTGGCTGAACCTATTTTTTCTTATTTATATTTGGCCTGGACTTATTATTTTCAGCTCTTTTTCCATTATCTTCCCATTTACGCTTAAGCTGGAATTACTTTTCCTTCTCAGCTTTGTATCCCAAAAGATCCCTTTCTACAATTCTACACTTATTAACCAGTGTAGAATAATGTCTGATCTCTAGCTTACTTATTTCCTGCTTAATTTCCGACCTCAAACTAGATTCAAATTTTATAGCCTTCCATTCTTCATTATTATTAAGCTAAAGATAAGAAGTGAATTTTTCCAACTCTTCAAATTTTGCTACGTATTGTCCAACTGTCATTTTTCCTTGTCGTAATTGTAGAAACTCCAACTCTTTCTCATTTGAACACTGGCTAGAAAATATTTATCCAGAAAAGTAGTTTGGAAAATTTCCCAGGTGATGGGTCTATTTGGGTTTTCTAAAAGTCTTCTGGCTCCACGCCACCAGTGTTTTGCTTCTCCTGACAGCATATACGTAGCGAAGTTTACTTTTTGGGTATCAGTACACCCCAAAATAAATGAAAATTTTCTTTAGCTCCATGAGTCAATTTTCTGCGGTAATCGGGTCATATTCTTCCTTAAAAGTTGACGGGTTGGCATTCTGGAATTCAGACAATCCTTGAAAATATGGGTTTACTGCCATAGGTCCTAGTTCAAGACCTCTATTTGCTTGCATCCGCTAGAAAAATTAGTTAGTAGCAGCCATCTGTTCTCGCATTGCTGTTTCAATTTTTGAACGCGTATCCATCATCCTATCCACTCTATCCTCGGGGTTAGAATTATTCCGCTTGTGAGACATCTTTCTCCGGCAACAACTTACTTATTTAGTCAGAAAGCAATAATGGTTCTCAAACCACTTTGCCTAAGACTCTAATCTGAGACCATAATGTAACATCCTACTTTTAATTTTATAAATTTAACTAATAATTCTTTTATATTCTAGATATATAATTTTGAATAAACATATGATACTACTGTTACTGAAAATATCACATACAATATTTTATATTAAGGGATTAATCCTTCAAAGTTAGTCATACAAATATTTTAAGTTCAGCACCTAATTTCAAAAATGAGGTTTATAAAAACTTTACAAGCTGCTCCTATTTACACATTTACAAACATTAATTTCTATAATTATTCATCAAAGAGTATATTTAACAAAATTCTTCAAAGTAATAGTGAAAATAGAATCCCTTAACTGGGGCATTTAAGCTTGTTGAATATGAAAATCAATCAAAACTCTTACTTTCAACATTATTTGAAATAAGTAAATCATTATTTGAGAAATAATTTGTATGAATAGTAAATAATACAATATTTAAAATATAAGAGTAATAGTTCTTGGTAAACAAATTAATAATGAATGAGTAAGTAACTCAAATAAAAGAGTTATTGATCTTAAAATTTTTCTTCTCTCCATCATTACTCAAAATCTTCTTATCATAATCATCATCATTATCTTAAAATTTTCTTTTCATCTCATTTCAATACTCTCGGCCAAATGTGCATCTTTCTCTATGACAATGAGGTGTCCCTCAAAGTCCTCTAATTATGACCATAATAATCTCTAATCAAGGTGTTCCCCAATAATCTCTAATCATGGCCATAATAATCTCTGATTAAGGAATCCTCACATATCTCTCTTTGACAATGACATATCCCTCAAAGTCCTCTGATTTTGACCACAATAATCTCTAATCAGGGTGTCCCCCAACAATCTTTAATCATGGCCATAATATTCTTTGATCAAGGAATCCTCAATATCCTCTGATAAAGAGGCGTCCCTCAATGTCCTCTAATCATGGCTACAATAATCTCTAATCATGGCTATGATATCTCTCTGCATCAACTTACTCGGGGTTAGAATTATTCTATCCACTCTATCCTCCGAGTTAGATTTATTCTGCTTGTGAGACATCTTTCTCCGGCAACAACTTACTTATTTGGTCAGAAAGCAATAATGGTTCTCAAACCACTTTGCCTAAGACTCTGATCTGAGACCATAATGTAACATCCTACTTTTAATTTTATAAATTTAACTAATAATTCTTTTATATTCTAGATATGTAATTTTGAATAAACACATGATACTACTGCTATTGAAAATATCACACACAATATTTTATATTAAGGGATTAATCCTTCAAAGTTAGTCATACAAATATTTTAAGTTCAGCACCTAATTCCAAAAATGAGGTTTATAAAAACTTTACAAGCTGCTTCTATTTACACATTTACAAACATTAATTTCTATAATTATTCATCAAAGAGTATATCTAACAAAATTCTTCAAAGTAATCGTGAAAATAAAATCTCCTAACTGGGGCATTTAAGCTTGTTGAATACGAAAATCAATCAAAACTCTTATTGTCAGCATTATCTGAAATAAGTAAATCATTATTTGAGAAATAATTTGGATGAATAGTAAATAATACAATATTTAAAATATAAGAGTAATAGTTCCTGGTAAACAAATTAACAATAAATGAGTAAGTAACTCAAATAAAAGAGTTTTTGATCTTAAAATTTTTCTTCTCTCCATCATTACTCAAAATGTTCTTATCATAATCATTATCATTATCTTAAGATTTTCTTTTCATCTCATTTCAATACTCTCGACCAAATGTGCATCTTTCTCTATGACAATGAGGTGTCCCTCAAAGTCTTCTGATTATGACCATAATAATCTCTAATCAGGGCGTTCCCCAATAATCTCTAATCATGGCCATAATAATCTCTAATTAAGGAATCCTCACATATCTCTCTTTGACAACGGCGCATCCCTCAAAGTCCTCTAATTTTGACCACAATAATCTCTAATCAGGGTGTCCCCCAACAATCTTTAATCATGACCATAATATTCTTTGATCGAGGAATCCTCAATATCCTCTAACAAAGAGGCGTCCCTCAATGTCCTCTGATCATGGCTACAATAATCTCTAATCAAGGCGTCCCCTAATAAACTCTAATCATGGCCATGATATCTCTTTGTACATTGATTCATTTTTATTCATGGGATGATGTCTCAAAAATACTTTTCTTCATAAAAATATGTTCTCCAAATAAAACATTTAAAATAAAAATAAATTGTATTATATAGATATCTGATAAAAAATAGAAACATTAATAAAGGACTGTAATAAAGATGATAATTAACCTAACATAATATAAGAAGAAATTTAAAGAATAACTTGTACATTAAATCTTAACAACAGAAATAGATGTAATGGAAATAATTAATTTAACAAAAAGAATAGTATGTAATCTAAAAGTATAACTAATGAAAATAATTTTAGAATCATCTACGTTTCTTGAGTTATTCTAATAAACTATAGCCCATTCGAATAAACTTGCTTGAAAATCTTGGTTTAATATGTTTTATTCAAATAAAGAGCAGATTATTCGATTAAACCTTTGATGAATATAATTCTGGAAGTACTTTTAACAAAATTTATTCGAATAAAATCATCGAATTGCAGTAATTGTTAACTTCCTCTGTTGCTGTTTTATTAACCAAAATCCAACCAAAGGAATCTTAAAAATAAGGAATTAATCTGAGAGATATGAGTGATAGAAATAAAGAGAAAAAGTGGTATTTTTGCTAGTTCCTACCTTTGTTACAGAATTTGGATTAAGTAAAGATGTGATAAAGATGGAGGTACAGTGTTTGCAGAAAACAGAGCTTGTATTGGTGAGTTGGGTGTATGTGCTCTGATGAATGAAGGGGAGGATGAAGGGGTATTTATACGACTAGATTAGGTCTGCCTTTCATATAGGTAGTTAAGTGTCATTAGGAGATTAAATCTTCTTCAAAAAAATCTTCCTCCATAATCATTAATTCTAATCTCATTTCATCCACAGTTTGTCACACGTTTCTGCTTACATCACAAGCTTATTTCACTTATCATTATTATTGAACACTTGTCTTCCTCTTGGTCATGCTTCATTGTACATAGTTCCAAATTTTTCTCATGCAACATGCTTCCAAGATTGACACATGTCTCTTATAATCATTATTTCAAAGTCCAAGTCTTCCAATAGTCCTTCCTCTTGCCACCTATTCCATTCATTTACTTCATGTAATCATTATCGTGATTGCTTGAATTTCGGTAATGATAAATGTCCATGCTGACATCATTTGCTTATATCATCCTTAATAAATTCATGGACACTTGTTCTTCTTCATGGTCATAAATCATCATCCTTTCTCATGCGACATTCATCTTTGTGCCACGTGTTCCTTTGGTAATCATTGCTTTCAAATCCAAACTTGACACATTGTTACTAATCATTGTTGCTCCTTAATCAAGATTTTAAGAGTGCTTCCTTCATGATGCTTGTCCCGTGCTGATCTCACCATGCTTAACTTATAATGGCTTATTCAAGAAATCTTGAGATTTTTCTTCCAATTGGCTTCTTCAAGAAGCCTTGAGATTTTTCTTTAAGAAGCTTTAAGATTTTTTTTTCAATGGCTTTTTCAACAAGTCTTTAAGATTTTTCTTTCATTGGCTTCTTCAAGAAGTTTTAATATTTTTATTCCAATGGCTTCTTCAAGAAGTCTTAAGATTTTTCTTTCAATGGCTTCTTGAAAAATCTTTATGATTTTTATTCCAATGGCTTCTTCAAGAAGCCTCAAGATTCTTCTTTCAATGGCTTTTTCAAGAATTTTTAAGATTTTTATTCCAATGGCTTCTTCAAGAAGTCTTGAGACTTTTATCTCATTATTAGTATTATTATTATTACTATTTTGTGGGTTGTTACAACTTTACAATATTGGAAAGCAAAAGTACGGAGAAGCAAAAGTATTTGGATTATTTTCATATTTGACAACAAAAACAATCATCACGTCTCCATCAAGTTTCAATCACGTGTCTGCACATGTTTATTATATTATACGATTGTTTGCAATATTGTTTCGTAAATTAACGACTTTAAGTTTTATTATTTTAAAGAATATATAGTATTTTATTTTTATGCATATTGCTATCAATTTGGGGTAATATCATGTGAGATTTATTAATTACCAAAGTGGTCAAATCTTTAAGTTGATTTAATTTCAAATTGTATGAAAGTTATTTTTTTGTCAACTACCTAAATAATGGATGTTGTGAATGACATGATGACTATTTGTGTATGGGTAAATTGAAGTTCATTGTTATAAGGCATTTGTGGATTGCTCAAAGGTTGATTAACTGCCCTTATAATAAATGGACATGATTGTTGGTAGTGTAAGTGTACTATTAGTTTTATTTATATATCCAAAGATAATATACATTTCCAGTTAGTGCATATATCATTGCCAAATAATGTAAAATTTGTTAGCATCGTTATGTTTGTTGTTATATGCTGATGTATCACCTAAAGGATAACATTGAATGCTTAAGTGATTTGTTGTTTGAATCTGTATAGTATGTTAATTTATGCCTCAAAGTATTAATGTTAGGCATGTGATTATTTGTAGTATCTGTTCCTATTTCTTTAAATTTGCTTGCTTCATCTGTTCCAGTCTTTATGGGGTTGAACTTCTCTTAATTGGAGTGAACAAGTCCAATTTCACCTTAGTGTAATGGATCTTGATTTGGCACTCCAAGTTGAGAAACCTACTGCTATTACTGCTGCTACTAGGAATGAAGAGAAAGCTCATTATAAGGCCTGGAAAATGTCAAACAGACTGAGCCTAGTGTTTATGCGAAAGAGCATAGCAAACAACATCAAGTTAGCTCTTCCAAAAACTAAAAGTACTAAAGAATTAATGACTTTTGTGGAAGAGTGCTCCCAAACTGCTGACAAGTCTCTTGCTAAGACATTAATGGGTACTTTAACCTCCATGAAATCTGATGGTTCTCGTACTATGCATAAGCACGTCATTAAAATGACAAACATTGCAGCAAGAATTAAGTCATTGGGAATGGAAGTGGATGAGAATTTCCTTGTGCAATTCACTCTGAACTCATTACCGCTTAAGTATAGTCCATTCTAAATGAACTATAATACCATAAAAGATAAATAAAATGTGCATGAATTACACAATATGTTAGTTCAAGAGGAAACCAAACTTAAGAATCAAGGAAATCACTCTATCCATTATATGAACCATCAAGGAGTTGGAAAGAAAGCTGAACAGAAACATGGAAAGGGAAAAGGACCATCACAAGATTGATGAGTCCTCTGTCAAAATCCAGAAGAAAGAGTCAAACAATTATGATTATTCATGTTATGGATATGTCTATTTACTACATGAGAAATCTCAAGCAGTGAATGCCTTGAAAATTTATGTAAATGAAGTTGAAATGTAATTTGACAGAAAGTTGAAAATTGTAAGGTCAAATAGAGATGGTGAGTATTATGGAAGATTTGATGAAACTAGACAATGCCTAAGTCCATTTACTAAGTTGCTAGAAAAGCATGGCATATGTGCTTAATACACAATGCCAGGTACACTATAACAAAATAGTATATTAGAAAGGCGTAACCGAACCTTAATAGATATAGTCAGGAGCATGTTAAATATGTCTTTACCCTTGTCATTGTGGATGTATACTTTAAAAACTGCCTTGTATTTGTTGAACAGGATTCCTTTTAAGGTAGTTTCAATGACACCTTTTGAATTATAGATAAATAGGAAACTCAATTTAAGGCACCTGCATGTTTGGGGATGCCAGGAAAAAATAAGAATCTATAAAATCCACATGAAAAGAAAGTGGATGCAAGAACAACCAGTGAACATTTCATTAGACATCTAGAAAAGTCTAAAGGGTATAGATTTTATTGTCTTACTCATAATACAAGAATTGTTAAAACTAGAAATGCTTGGTTCATTGAGAATGGTGAGACCAGTGGGAGTGAAGCTTAACAAAATATGGAGATTAAGGAAGCTAGAGTACGAGCTCCTTTAACTTGTGCTCCTACTTATAAAATTGTTGTTTCTCATGTTGTTGAACCGCATAATAATCAAGAAGAACAACAAATTAATGATCCCAAGGTTAACAATGACCTATAGTAGAACAACCACAAGAAATAGCATTAAGAAAACCCAAAAGAGAAATGAGATTTGCTATTCTGAACGACTATATGGTGTATCTACAAGAGTCAGAAAATGACTTGGGAGTTAATGACAATGACCCAGTTTCATTTTCACAAGCCATTAATAGTGATAATGCTGATAAATAGTTAGATAACATGAAAGACGAGCTTAAATCAATGGAACACAATGGTGTATAGGACCTTGTGGAATTACCTGAAGAGTGCAAGAAAGTTGGGTGTAAATAGGTCATTAAGACTAAGCTTGACTCTCATGGAAACCTTGAACGCTACAAGGCCCGTCTTGTTGCCAAATTTTTTACTCATAAAGATGGCAGTGACTATAGGGAAACATTCAGTTTCCAAGAAAGATTCTTTCAGAATTATCATAGCTTTAGTAGCTCATTATGATTTAAAGCTGTATCAAATGGATGTGAAAACTACCTTTCTAAATGAGAATTTAAAGGAAGATGTTTATATGGATCAACCAATAGGATTTTCAGTTGAGAGGAAAGAACACATGGTGTGTAAACTTACGAAATCAATATACAGACTTAAGCAAGCTTCCCGGCAATGGTATCTTAAATTCAATGATACTATTGTATCCTTCGGATTTAAGGAAATTACTATGGATCGGTGTATATATCTAAAGGTTAGTGTGAGTAAGTTTATTTGTCTGATTTTGTATGTTGATGACATCTTGCTTGCAACTAATGATCTTGGTTTATTAAGTGAGACTAAAAGGTTTCTCTCTAATAACTTTGAAAATGAAAGATATGAGAGAGGCAAGCTATGTGATTGGAATAAAAATATTTCGTGATAGACCACAAGGATTGTTAGGCTTATCTCAGAAAGCATATATTAATAAAGTTTTAGAGAGATTTAGAATGGAAAAAGAATCACTTGCTTACTTATAGAAGATCTGATCATCTAGAGGTGGTTGGATATTCAGATTCAGATTTTACCGGTTGTGTAGATACAAGGAAGTCCACATTTGGCTAGTTTGTATCTATTAGTCGGAGGAGCGATATTATGGAAGAGTATGAAGCAATCAGTCATTGTTGCATTTATCTTGGAAGCTGAATTTGTAGCATGCTTTGAGGCCATGGTTCAAGCTAAGTGATTACAGAACTTTATTTCAAGACTTAGAGAAGTCGACAGTATTCTAAAGGTGTTAAACATATGGAATTGAAATACTTTGTTGTTAAAGAAGAAGTTCATAAACATAGAGTGTCAATAAAGAACATTAGCACAGACTTAATGATTGTTGACCCTTTGACAAAAGGGTTACTACCCAAAACATTTAGTGGACTTGTTGAAAGTATGGCATTGTTGCCAAGTAGGCGTTATTGTTTATTATGTTAATATTTATGTTTTATGTACTTTGACACTCTGAGCTCATTAATGAATATGTTTTTGTCTTACCTGTTTTCTGAGTTTGTATACATGATTGAATAGGAATAATGATAACAGGTTCTATCTTTAATAAAGACATTATTGTTGGACCAATTATGTGCTTTTCATTTATAGGTCATGTCAAGGAGAAGAATAACTTTGTAGTACATGGAAAGGACAATGTCGATTAAATGATATACGACTAGCATGACTCATGTTAGTTTTCATTCTTGGTCATAAGGGATGATGTATCCAATGTAAAGAAGAGTTTGGCTATATATATATGAATTCATATTATGTTTCGACAGACTTATTAAACTATAAAGAAGGTAATGTCACATAAGTCAAGTGGGAGAATGTTGGAATAAATGTCTCATGTGATAAGCATGTGACTTATCTTATTAGTTTAACAAGTAATTAAATTAAGTTGATGGGCTAAACTCTTATTGAGTAAAAGGTAAATGGTAGTTTTACAATTATAGTAATTACCAACTTAATAAAAGTTAGCAGTATTTAAGAAACAATTTCTATGTAAAACTCAATGTCCTGTTCCTAGTCGTAAAGAGTTTTTTCTTCCCTTACCATCACTAAAGTAGAAGAAGAGAGTATAGAAAGACAAAGCAATAGAAAGTGAGTTTTTGGGATCTCTCTAACATTCTTGGAATACAGTTCACTTTTTATTTATGGATAAAGGTTAATGTCTTCATACTTTCTTGTTTGTGAGAATCATAAATTCTAAGATCCTTATGTTTTAATGGTAGTTTTCTATATTAAGGTTCTTAAAAAAATAGAAATTAACAATAATGACATAGGGATTAAATAAACTTAAAAAAAATTTAATCAAAATTTAAATGCTAAACATATACATCTGGAACAACATTTCGAACTTAAATCTCGTGAAATCCGAGTCCTAGCATACCATCAAACTTGGCCACCAAAAATGTAACACTAGGATTTCTAGTTACTTCAATAAAAAATTGTCTAGGTTTTCTTTTCAAATACCAACATCACAGTCTTGTTCCATTCTGCATAAAATAAATGCTTACATACTAGCATGTTACCATTGTATATCTATATTCTAAGTTCTAATTCAATCAACTTCATATAGGAACATATATGAGTTATTGAATGCTAATGTGTTGATTAAATTGTATAATTAGTATATGACTTCATTTTATAAAAATTGTGTTATTACATCTATAAGGAAACCTAGCCACAAGGTGGCCACATAATAACTTAGGTTACTAGCTGAGAACACCTTGTAGTTTAGATATAATAGTCTAAAACTCAAATAATAGATGTTATATAAATACAAATATTAATATTAATATATTAAGTACATATACAATTATATAAAATTCCATTAACTTTTGTTTTTCTTTTTAATAACTCAGAATCTCGGATATCTCAGAAGGCGTGGAATGTGGCCTTGAGTATTTTCAGTAGCATCAATTGATTTCCCAAATTGCATTATTTTCTCCCCAAATTGTATTGTTGCTAACTACTGATAGCTGCTAAGACTATCAAATTACTCAATTGATAAACTAATTCACTAAATTACTTGTAGTATAAGGCACAACCAGGTCAAGCCCTAGGATCACTCTAATTAAGCAATCAAATTAAGAGGTTAACAGAGGAGGGAAAGGGGTTGCAAAATTTATCAAATGAAAGTAATTAAAAACTATAACAGAATTAGATAAACAACCAAGACAAGGAAATCAACTAATCTTGAGTTTAATTCATCCTTGATCACTAAGAATCCAATCATTTGCTAACTAAGTTCTTGGTCGTAGATTACATCAAGAAGCCTTAAGACAATCAATAAACTCTCTACTAGATAAGCATCCATAATTTAATTAATCAAGATTAGATAAATTAAGCACTCATCTAAGCCTAAATTAACCTATAACCCAAAATTCATCCAAGCTAAACAATCCATCAAAAACCTTTAATGCATTGTTTAGTCTTTGTATTCCTCATTAAACATGTGGTAATTATGCAATTATCACATCAATATCTAAATCAAATTAAGCAATTCAATCCAAATTCAATCAAAATCAAAAGAGGTAAAAGAAAAACTTGATTAACAATTAAATGTAAAACAATTAAAACAAGATCTCAGAATTAAACATCAAAATTGTCAATCCCTAGGATTAATTAAAAGGTTCTAGCTCTCCATGGATAGGAGGGAAGAAATGTAGAAAAGAAAGAAACCTAGAGAGGAAGGAGAGGAAGAGAGATGAAGAGAAAAAGTGCAAGAGCAGCTAATAGAAAAATAGGGTTTCTCTCGGACTCGCTACTTCTCACTAAATAACTACCTCTAAAATTCAAAATCCAAGTTTGCCCCTAGCTTAGGGTTAGTCCTCTTCCTCTTAACTTTAATTGGACATCTAATATGCATAATTTGGGCTTAGGATAAGAGAGTTATACCCAAAACATTCCTAACAACTTTCTAGATCCATCAACTGACTTCAAAGGGTAAGAACACCATCAAAACATCATATTTTTTATAAGTGGTCTACATAAGAGTTGAAAATATGTGTCACAAATTTCTAATGGCACTGGTTGCAGCTCCATATGACTCCTACAACCCAAATTATGGCTCAATCCTTGCATGTTGTCTAGGTTCCAGCCACAACATCTCTGTTCTAACTTCCAAGCCCGATCTGACCCATTGGATATCCGATTTAGCCTTGGAGCTCTTCATCAAAGTTGTAGAAGTTTCTCTCATCTTCCTTATAAGGTGAAATTCATAATTTTTAAATGTCTATAAATCAAATTGTGCCTGAAATACAGAAATAGTATAAAATTCTCAATAATGTTGAAAAATACAATTAAGCCCAATTTAAACCCAAACTTATAAAGTGTAACCAAGACTAATCAATTAAGCACATAAGAGGTATAAGAGACTAAATATGAGGGTTAACTAATATATAAAAATTGTGTTTATTAAATTTTCCTACACTTAACTTTTGCACTCCCGGGCAAAATTAGAAATTCAATACTAAGGAACAAGGAACAACAACACAAATGCAAAATTTTTAAAAACTCTAAAAGACTCACTTTCAAATGTTATTCAAGAATGCAAAAGTCTATAACAAAGAAGAGCAACCAAAACATCAAAGAATCAAAACATACATGAAGTAACATTTCTCTACATCTCAAACCAACAAGCAAGATAACTTCAATTGAAAAGCATAAATAAAAAATGATAGAACCTCATAATATACATTCTCAATCCCTCAAGTATTTAAAAAGTAAGTTTTTCACTCAATTCAACCCATGAAAATATGCACGACCATAAGCTTGCTTATCTTCTACTTCTCCACTACTCAAAACACATGCACACACAAATCAAGAGAACTTTATGCAAGGTTGTAATGAGGCCAAGGTAAGGGGGAAATAATATGGAGATGACGAGTTAAATACCAAAGAGAATAAAAGAACGTTGGGAAGTTCAAATAACAAGCATGAAAGTTTAACCAAACTCTATGTGTAATGCAAATTCTCTTTACATATTCTTCCCCCTCCCCTTTTTACAACCATTTCCTTTGTTCTTTTTTTATATAATTTTGTTCTTTTTGTTTTCAATGGACCAATCTTTCTTTTTTCACCAAACATTTTGCACACTAATTAGCACACCCCCATACTTGTTCAAGAACTCTTCCAATGACAAGGCCAATGCTCTCCTATCCCCTAAGGTTAAGTAAAAACATGGTTTTCCACTTAAGGTATGTAATGAGCTAAAAACAAGGAATAGTCAAATAAGCTCAAGGGATTAATCAAGGGAAAATATGCAAGGTTGGCTATTTGACTAAAGTAGCTAATTCAAGAAAAATGTCTCAATCATGTTCATGTATGCATATAAAAATATAGCCTAAAAAAGAAGCAAAGCAAGCTCTAGAGTAACAAATTTCATGAGTGAAAATCACACAAGAAAGAAGAGAATGACATAAATACTCAATCTATTCATTAAGACGCCCAAAGTCTCACAAGGTATGTTTCTATCAAACTCAATCTACCAATTCAATTTCCATTATTAAACTAATTAACCTCAATTGATGCATACTTTCACAAATCTCAAAATTCCATTAGAAAGTATTTGAAAACACACTTTCTTATATATATTCTAAATAGAAAAATAGAATTTAAAAAGCAAAATAGAAATAGAATTTGAAAATAAAAAATAGAAAATAGAAACAAAATTTGACAAAAAACACAAAACAGAAAGAAAACAACAACGGAATGTAGACACAAAAGATAGAAAATAACGTATAAACAAAAATAGTAAAAGAACAACAAAGAAAAATAGAAACAGAAACTAAAATAGAATTTCAACAGAAATAGTAAACAGAATGTAAATTCCTCCCCCACACTTAAATTCTACATTGTCCTCAATGTAAAGCTTAAAAAATATCAAATCATTAATATCCAATAAACATCACCAACAAATTTAAGACAAGTAAAATAAAGTTGAGAAAGAAGAACCATCCTTATCAAGTGAATCACTTGCAAGTGGATCTCCTCCACTGTGACCTCTTGAGCTCCCTCATAGAATTGCTTGAGGTGTTGTTCATTGACTTTGAAAAATTTGTTGGTTACCTCATTTGTGATCTCCACTGCACCATAAAGAAAAAGCTTATTGACTATAAAAGGACCTAGCCACCTAGAATGGAGCTTGTCGGGCATGAGCTTGAGGCGAGAATTGTAAAGGAGAACTTTTGACCAATCACAAATTATTTTCTTACAATCATCTTATCATGGAAGGTTTTGGTCTTCTCTTTGCAGATATTAGATCTCTTATAGGCCTCCAAGCGGATTTTCTCCAATTCTTGCAATTGTAATTTCCTTTCCATTCCCACTTGGTCTAGGTCCATGTTGCATCTCTTCACCACCTAAAATGCTCTATCTTTATCGCTAGATGACATGCTTTCCCAGAGACAATCCGGTAAAGGGACATCCCTAGTGGTGTCTATTATGAAAATCGACAAGTGCACCAAATTGCAAAAGTAATAAAAAGTGAGTAAAAGTATCTTCCTATAAGGATTAAGTTATTAATTACTAAATTCACTGAAAGTGACACTATTTAAGCTAACGAAGAAAGAAAGTTATTGTAAATTCAATTAAAAAAATATAAGTAAGGAAAACAATAAATCAAAAGGGTGAAAAAACAATGGTATTAAAGTGTTAGGGTTCAGACTTCACTTGAACTCTTTAAATGTACATTCAAATATTAGTTTAACTATGTTCTATTTCAATGATTTATGGTCATTTCTCAAAATTAATTAATACTCTATCTCTTGGTATATTAATCCTCTTACATTGTTTGGAATTAACTAATCTCATAGTCTAACCCCAAATAGAAAGGCATTATCAAGAACGAAGGAATTAAAAGAAAGACCACATAATCCACAACGTTTATTCCTACGATTGCAGAAATTATAGTGTTTATCACATGTTCTAGGTTCATACAAATTTTCTTAAATCATACATTAACCCAAAAGATCATTCTCAAATTGATCAGGTTTAGAAAAATAATAAGAATAGAGATAAACACGTAAATCATGAAATAGAAACATAAATTAAACCTATAAAAGAAGTTACATCATCCAAGAACAAGATTCATCATCCCCCTAACAAGGGTAAATTAGTTACACATGGAAAAAGAATAACACAAAAGGAATAATATGACAAACTCCATTGTAGAAAGGTGAAAAAGTTGAAGAAAATTCATAATCTTCAAGTCTAATTGCACCCACACCACATTAGGGTTTGTACCTCTTGACGGCTACTGCGTTCTGTCCAAGTGTGTAAGAGTGTGTAAAAGTGTCCTGAATTTGGGAAAACTATCTCATTTAAAATAAATTCACACTGCTATTTACGCGTTCAGTGTTTAAGCACTCAATTTCCAACGCTCAGGCGCTAACTCACTTAAGCGAAAAAAATTCTCCAGTGCGTATCACGCGCTCAAGCGGTGGAGACCCAGTGCCTAGGCGTTAGGCGCTGATAGCTTTTCTTCTATTTTTCTTGCGTGCTTAAGCCTCCCATATTTTCCATGTGCAATTACCTATAAAACACATAATAAGAACATAATTAAAATATTAAAAATACAATAAGACTTGAGAACAAAACTCAACAAAAAAGATTAAAAGAGGATGAAAATCCACGATTTTGAGCCGTAAAAATGTGAATTTTTGTAGGTTCATCACTCCCCCAAACTTAAGCTTTTGCTTATCCTTAAGCAAAAAAGAAAAAGAAAAACAAAACAGAAAGACTAAACAAATAAAAACTCAAAACACACAGACTTAAACATGGCAACACCAGGTATTAAAAATCATTCATATCCTCAGAAATTGCTTCACAACCTAACTTCAAAGTGTCACACATAAACAATTCATTTATCACATCGTCTCTCACATGCAACTCTTATGTAAATAACTTCCCAAAAACATGAATGAAAGACTCAATCTTCTCATAAAGAACAAGCCCAAATGAATTTATAAAACTACAAATACATATCAAACCTACATCCATAGGGTTATTTTTCATCTCTCTCTCTACTAATGCAAACAACATATAACGAATGATCAAAAGGGACTTTACAAAGCTTGCAATGTAAGGCCAAGGGTATGGGTTAAGAAAGAAAGGGTAAGATAATGAAAACAAAAGCTAAGATGTAAGATCATGCAAATTTCACAATCCAAGCCTCAAAATATTAAACAAGTGCAAAACAGAGCATAAAAATCAATACAACATTCACTTTTTTTTATTTCTTCTCTTTTTCAACAATCTCTACCCCCAAACTTATTTCTTTGTAATACTTTTGGTGAACTTTCTCCTCTCTTTTTTTCAGCTCCACAAAGTTTCATCCACAAAAAATAACGAAAGCTTGAATAATAAAATAATGTAATATATGCACTTAACAAAGGTTATGTAAGAGAGGATTTTTTTTTATTTTTTTATATGGGTATGGGAAAGGAAAATGTGGGAAAAAGAAAATAAAGAAAGGCCAAACAATAATAAGGCTGCAAAAGGGACATAAGGATATACTGTTTTCACAAGTTGGCTTGAAAAGCTCAAATGGTCCATAGAAGGCCCTTATCATTTCTTTAATCATGCACTGCCTAGGATTTCGCCTCAAAAGAGAATCAAACAATCTTCTAGATGTAAATCATCTACACACATTTATTCTCATAAACTTTCTCTAAGCTTGACATGCATGCATAATTCAAGGTCTATCAAACATAAAGATGAGAAGAACATCCATACACAATTGAAACAATAGAGATAAATGCAACTTATGGATTCTCATGTGCTATCCCAAGAAATCAGATCAATCCACAATTCAAACAATCATTGGATATTTAAATCAACACACTGGCATGCACAGTGTCAACAAAATGACTCAAAACACAAAATGGGAGATGATGGCAAAATATAATCAATAAAAACTAATAACTAAATGAAATAAATGCAAGAAAGGAAAAGAAAAACTCTTTTTGGCGGCCAATAACTATATACACCCCCTACAAAGGCTCCAAACTCAGGGAGGCACCTAAGCTGACTCAACATTAGCTAACTATAAAAAAATAGAAAAATGTTAGTTAACAAGATATCAAAAAATAAAAACAAAAATAAAAATAAAAGAGAAAAAGAGAGAAAATTTGGGTTGTCTCCCAAAAAGCACTTGTTTAACGTCATTAGCTCGATGTTGCCTGTTATTATTATGGTGGCTTGAAGCAAGAGAAGTAAGATGACACATTTCTTCTGTCAGATCTTTGCCTCCATACTCTATCACTAGCCTTGGAATCCTCTCTAAAGACATTTTTAACTTGACTTGAACCTGGTTGTTCTGAATACACCTTAGCTTGTGGAATTTCATCAGGCCATGGAGGTCTCAATTTTTTAACAGATGACAAATCAAGTTTCAGTTTATCAAAAGATTTTTTGTGCAATGAATTTTGAGAGATGAGAGGACCTATCTATAATTAATCAAGGGAAACAGAATGATTTTTTCCTATTCTAGCAATCTTAGAGAGAAGAGGACCTTTTCTCCTTTTCATCAACAATCTTGGAAGTAGGAGAGTCATCATTAATCAATGGTGGAGGGCTCTTACTATCTAGATCCTGTAGAGGCTTATCTTGAATACATTTAACAGGAGCATAGAGATCTGATATCAATACAGATTTATCAAAAATGTTGATGGTCACCTGATCTTCATCCACCCTCAAAATAAGCTCACCTCTTGGTACATCAATCAACGCTCCTAAAGTAGCTAAGAACGATCTTCCAAGAATTAGAGGAATATCAGCATCCTCGTCCCCATCTAGAATCACAAAATCAGCTGGGAAAATAAATTTATCCACCTTTACTAACAAATCTTCAACTATACCATATGGATGTTTGATTGACTAATTAGCTAATTGAAGAGACATTGTAGTTGGCTTCACTTTATCAATCCCAAGCTTGCAGAGAATTGACAATGCCATTAAGTTGATGCTAGCTCCTAAATCACATAAAGTTTTCTCAATAGTCAGCTTGCCAAAAGTGCAAGGAATGGTGAAACTACCTGGATCTTTCAATTTAGGTGGTAGTTTCCTTTGAATTATAGCACTGCACTCCTTAGTAAGTGCCACAGTCTCATCTTCCTTGAGTTTCTTCTTCTTTAAGAGCAAATCATTCATGAACTTTACATAAAAGAGCATCTATTCAAGCGCTTCAGCAAAAAGGAATGTTAATCTGCAGCTTTTTGAAAACATCTAAGAACTTTGAGAATTGTCTCTCTTGATTCTCTTTCTTTAACCTTTGAGGAAATGGGAGTCTAGCATACAATGAAGGGTTGATTACCATCTTCTGATCACGTTTCTTCTTCTTCCTTGGACACTTTGGTTACTCATTTTTAGCTTCTTCATTACAACACTCTGGAGTTGAGACATCCACAATAGGAACATCAATTTTTTTAGCTTCTGATGGATCAGGTGCTTCTTTAACTTGTTCTTCCAAAGTCTTGCCACTTCTCAATGTAATTGCATGACATTGCTCCTTTGGATTTACAACTGTATCACTTGGAAGACTGCCTTGAGGTTTCTTTGTGAGATATCTAGCTATCTATCCCACCTGATTTTCTAAACTTTTGATGGCTATCCCTTGATTCTGAAAATTAGCCTTGTTTTCTTTATAAAAGTGAAGGTCCGTTACATAAAAGTAGAAGTTTGCTATATAAACTTTTCAAGTGTACTCTCAAGAGAAGACTTCTGCTCAGGTTGAGCATTCAGTGGAATTGTTTGATTCTTCTAAGAGAAATTAGGATGATTTCTCCAACCTGGATTATATGTATTAGAATAAGGATTACCTTGGAATCTTGACGGATTTCCCATATAATTGACCTGCTCTGGAGAAATAAAACTAGAGTTGCTTGTCTCACATCCACCATTAGCATGATCGCCTCCACAAAAGTCACAAATTAACATTTGGTGGTTTACTGAATTCAGCTACAAATTCCCAACTTACTTGGTGAGGTTGGCTAACTGTTGCATAATACTTTTATTCTGAGCAAGTAAAGCATCAAGAGTACCTAGCTCTATAACTCCCTGTTTGACTACTGCTCTTCCACTAGGCAACCGATATTCATTAGTGGCCATAGTCTCAAACAATTACTGCGCCTCTTCAGGAGTCTTAGTGTTTAAAGATCTACCTGCAGATGCATCCACCATAAGTCTTGTGGAATGATTCAAACCATTGTAGAAGATCTGTACTTGCTGCCAAACTTTGAAAGCATGATGAGGACATCTTCTAAGCAGCTCCTTAAATCTTTCCCATGCTTCATAGAGAAATTCTCCTTGATTTTGAGTAAAGCAAGCAATCTCACTCCTTATCTTCACAAACATTGACGGAGGAAAATACCGAGTGAGGAACTTACTAACTAGATCATCCCAAGTAGAGATGCTTCCTTGAGGCTAAGCTTGTAGCCAGCTCTTGGCTTTATCTCTCAAAGAAAATGGAAAAAGTCTTAATTTGATGGCAACATCACTAGCTCTATTATATTTGATAGTATCACAGAGTTACAAGAAGTTAGCAATGTACAAATTTGGATCTTCTGCCTGACCTCCCCTAAACTGATTTTGTTGCACCAGCTGTAGAAGAGTTAGTTTAATCTCAAAATTATTAGCCTGAATAGCAGGACGCAGAATACTGGTAGAAACATTCTCAGTAGATAGAGTTGCATAGTCAGTCGTAGTGCATCTTTTCTGTGCATTAGCTTCAGCCATTTTCTCTTCTTCAATTCTTTTTCTTTCTCTAGCTGCTTTCCTATTTGCTCTTGCTGTTCTCTTTATCTCTGGATCAAAAACTAATTCTTCTGACTCCATAGAACCTTGCATAAATAAACAAACAAGTAAACCAGAGTGAAGTATAGAAAAGAAATTAAAATTTAAAAATAAAAAATAAAAAATAAATGACTAATAAAAATAAACAAAGAAACAAAAACAAAAAGAAACAAATTAAAAAAATTTAAAGAAAATTAAAATTAAAAATAAAAATAAACAAAAGAAAAATAAAATTAAACAAAGAAAAATAAATGCTTAAATTAGTGTCTTTTCAACTACTATTTAATATTAATAACAATAATCCCCGGCAATGGCACCAACATCTTATTGTGAAATTCGGTAAGTGCACCGAATCGCAAAAGTAATAAAAAGTGAGTAAGAGTATCGTCCTACGAGGATTAAGTTATTAATAACTAAATTCGCTGAAGGTGACACTATTTAAGCTAACGAAGAAAGAAAGTTATTATAAATTCAATTAAAAAGAAATATAAGTAAGCAAAACAATAAATAAAAAGGGTGAAAAACAATGGTATTAAAGCATTAGGGTTTAGACTTCACTTGAACTTTTTAAATGCACATTCAAATATTGGTTTAACTATGTTCTATTTCAATGATTTATGGTCAATTCTCAAAATTAATTAATACTCAATCCCTTAGTATATTAATCATCTTACATTTTTTGGAATTAACTAATCCCTTAGTCTAACTCCAAATAGAAAGACATTATCAAGAATGAGGGAAATAAAAGAAAGACCATATAATCCACAACGTCTATTCCTAGCGATTGCAGAAACTATGGTGTTTATCACATGTTCTAAGTTCTTGCAAATTTTCTCAAATCATACATTAACCCAAAATATCATTTCCAAATTGATCAGGTTTAGAAAAGCATTAAGAATAAAGATAAACACGTAAATCATGAAATTAATAGAAATATAAATTAAACCCATAAAAGAAGTTACATCATCCAAGAACAAGATCCATCATCCTCCTAACAAGAGTAAATTAGTTACACATGAAAAAAGAAGAACACAAAGGAAAGAATATGACAAACTCTATTGTAGAAAGGTAGAAAGATTAAAGAAAATTCCTAATCTTCAAGCCTAATTGTACCTGCACCATATTAGGATTTGTGCTTCTTGACGGCTGCTGCATTCTGTCAAAGTGTGTAAGAATGTGTAAAAAGTGTCCTGAATTTGGCAAAACTTTCTTATTTAAAAGAAATTCACACTGCTGTTTATGCATTCATCGTTCAAGCGCTCAGTTTCTAGTTTTTAGCGCTTAGGCGCTAGCTCACGTTAGCAAAAAAAAATTCTCCAGTGCGCGTCGCGTGCTCAAGCGGTGGAGACCCAGTGCCTAGGCGCTAGGTGCTAATAGCTTTTCTTCTATTTTTCTTGCATGCTTAAGCCTCCCATCTTTTCCATGTGTAATTACCTATAAAAACATACTAAAAATACAACATGACTTGAGAACAAAACTCAATAAAAAGATTAAAAGATGATCAAAACTCAAGATTTTGAACCGTAAAAATATGAATTTTTGTAAGTTCATCAGTGTCTTATTGGTGGTCCAGTAAGCCCAAAGAGCATCCTCAAACCTCTTGCTCCAATTCTTCGTATTAGGTTTGACAGTTTTTTCAAGGATTTGTTTAATCTCTCTATTTGACATTTTGGCTTGCCCATTTTGTTTAGGGGTGGTAAGGTGTAGAAACATTATCCATGACTCCATATTTTCTCAACAAAGCCTTTGTGTTCTAGTTGTAGAAGTGTGAACCTTGATAATTAATGATAGCCCCCGGAATGCCAAATCTATAGAAAATATGTTATTTAACAAATGCCACAAGAGATCCTAACCACTTGGGGCATTTCGTAATCCCATCACGAATCCTGGCAGAATCACCATGAGGCATCCTAACTGTTAGGACATCTTATGACTCCACTATAGATCTCAACAAAGCACCATGGATTATCCAAATAGTTGGAAGCCACGTATGCCCCTATGACCCCGGCATCAGGTACCTTGGTACTCAGCTACCACATTAGAGCAATGAGTTGGGGGCAACTGCTCTGGACCAATATTCTAAAACCCGGGCCAAATAGGAGCAACACGGGTTAGCAGGTCCAATAGCCACCTAGCCCAATGCAGCCTAAAAGGGCGTATCAATCTAGCATCTAGAAGATAAACATACCCTAACAGTATCCCTCACTTCATGGGGATAATTGCTATCAAATCCCCTCATAACTACCTAAATTCCTAATAACAGAGAAACTATATTTCATAGATATTACTTTCTTACCAAGTAACCTCACGCTATAAATACAGGGTTTAGCTTCCCAGGTATGAATCTATTTTCATACACTCTTCTCTCCTCGTACAAATCTAAACTTGAGCGTCAAAGTGTGTTACAGGCACACGACCCTTTTTTCCACCACTACTGCACAAAGAAGAGCCACCATATTCAACCCTACTAAACTAAGTCAAATATGTCATCCTTAAATCCAGTTTAGAACAAGGCTGACTTCCCTGTTTAGTAATTATCATCAATTGATGACTGTTTTATATTGTTTACTTATTTTAACTAAAGTCACTATCTTTATTCAAACGAAATAAACCCATTTTCTATCTTAATTTGTTTGCAATTGTATGTAACGACCGACATGAACTATTTGAGGTGACGACAATTGTCTTAACGAAACCCATTTTGTCTGACTAAAATCCCTGCATATAATGCGTCCAAAAAATATTATTATGTTCTCATTTGAATATAGTATATGACAGTGATAGTATATATTTTCTTAAAATAAAAAAATTAACAAGATAAATACTTGTTTCAATCGATAATAGATAAGATGATGGCGGGAGGAGGATGGATAGCCATTTTTCTTTCTCTTTTGGATGCCGATTTGATCGGTTTTCTATTTGCACATTATTTTTGTTATATTATTATTTTTAAGGTTGGGCTGACAAGTGTTCTAAAGATACATATTAAAAAAATTTAAAATAAGAAATTTTAAAAAAAACAAAGCATTTAATATATTAAAAATTAGAAAAACTTTATACATTTCAAAATATATGTCGTTTAAAGCTTTTGCACAAAGATTAAAAAAGCTATTAAATATTCTCAAATTAGATAAATATAACAATATTTGACCAAATTACTCTCACTCCATTTGTGCTCTTCTTATTCCACTTTAATAAAAATATCAAGAGACAAAGATAAAATTGAGAAAAAAAAATAATTGATACTCTTAGTTTTCTTAAATGACTGATAAAATAAAACAAAATTTATCTATCGAATATTATGAAATAGAGGGAGTAATAAAGCAAAACTCGTACTTTATAATACTTTTCTTATGAACATTAAAAAATTAAAAACCCACATCCCAACACCCAAAGAATTCTAGCAATTTATTGAAGTACAGTGAATGCATGCTTTATGAAGAATTTCTATTATTAATTTAAAACAAAGTTACATAAATTATAGCCTACTAATTTAAAATTAAAAGCACATATCTTTCCTGAAATATGTATTAATTATATTTTAAAAATACTCCCTCTTATTTAAAATATGTGTCACTTTAAAAAAATTATTTTGGTTCAATTTATCTGTCGCTTTACAAAATTAAGAAAATATTAATTATTTTTTTCATCTTTATCATTATCTCTTTGTATCTCCATCAAATAAAATGAAAAAAAAAATATTAATGGAGTGATAATATTTTAAGTATTTGATTGAAAGACAATTTAGTCAAATGTAGTTTACATTTTCATAAGTTAGATTCTGACGATAGAATACTCAAGTCTTTTGTTGTAATTATATTCTATCTTAACTTTGTTATGCTCATACAATTATAATTGTTAGCTACATAAATGATAGTTGAACAAAAGGGTTGTTATTTTTATTTTTACACATACAACATAGAAAGAATGAGTCTTTTGATCCTTTTTTAAACATTTGGTGGGCAAATCGCACTTACCTCACAGTCGGAGGAGTTTTTTGCACTTTTGCTATTAGTTAAATGGATGTTCATATCACAAAAGAATTTTTTACACATTCAATAAAGATTGTGGGACTCTTTTGATTATTTTCCAAACTCAATAGGGAAATAGCACATGATCCGAAACTAGAATTTGATCATCTGTCAGGGGAGGAGAGTGAAATTTACTCTCTCTTTTTTTAACATTTTACCAGTTTTTTACAAAGAGATATAACGCTTGAATGCTTGGCCTAATGAATAAGCAGTGAACAACACAAAGCCAAATAGGGGAAGTAAGTTTAGTCTAAGGGAAAAAAAAAAGTCATAATATTTATCATACATAAATAATCAATTGAGAGCATGGGCTGTAATTGCCAGAATTAAAAATCCTTTGCACCGCATATAATACTAATCAACTATTCCATTCACTAATGCGTTATATAGAAGATGAGAAACATGTGTACTTTCTATTTGAGGGGTAGCTCGGATGGTCTTTTGTACAGATTGGGAAAGGAGTCAACGTGGGCTGGGTTGGTTTGGGGTATTTTTAGATCCAATTTGTGTAATATTCTCCTTTCTAGTTAAAATCATCAGAATTTTATCAGCTTGCTTAACAAAAAGATTAGTTGTCTCATTGTTTTGAAGTATGTGAATTTTGGAGTTAAGTATGAATTATGAGCTTGCCGATGTTGTAGATAAGATATCTCGTCTTTGTTTATCAGCACGCTAATAAAAAAGATGAGCAGTCTTGTGTGTTTGTAATTGAGTTATATGCTCAAAGTGTGTAGGTAAGTGTAAAACCTATTAATTGAGTTACAACTGGTAAATAAGGATTAGGAACCATCTAGAAAATATATATGAGTTATTTAGGCTATAATGATAGTGATAATAATTTGTAAATTTAATAATAATGATAATAGGTCAATTTAATTTTTTAAAAATATAATTGTGAGTTTAAAAATTAGAATGTAATAATTTTAGAATAGAGCCAATGAAATTACATGTAGAAGGACATAAACACTTATCTTTAATTTTCATTGGTTAGAGAGTAGCTGTAATGATTAGAAATTCTCCAATATAATTGGAAAAATGCTTAGTATGTCTTAATACTTGTATGAATAGTGTAACTTAAAGGAATTAAGTGATATCATCTTCTCCACCGAAGCAAACCACCCACGGTTTAGCTCATGAAAAGTTGCCCCACTCACTTGCGCACCAACTTAATTGCCAAGCTGCATAATTGAACAAAGAATTGAAAAGAAAAGAAGTGAAAGAGAGAGTGGCGGTGTGTGTGTGGCGTAAGAGAGAGAGAGGGTGAAGAAAAGAAAGAAAATAAGGAGGGGAGAAAGAAATAGCCGTTGCCTTTAGGTGGTTGCGTGGTGGCCAGAAGTTCATTAGAAGAGCTTGCCATAGTTGAGAAACATGCTCCAGTCGTCGAGCTCTACGTGTAGGTATTAATTTCATCTCCAAACTTGATCATCTCTATCCACACCCCATCAAGCTAGGAGAGGAGTTAGGGGGTCTTTGACTTTAAAATGTTAGAATTTTTTATGGATTAGTATAAATTATATTATAATTTTATAAAACTCAGATTAATTAGACGTCAAAATCATTAAAGTATTTTGTTTAGTCCAAATTTGTGATCATTATTGTTAATGGGCCTATTGTTGTTAAAGCACTGCTCATAAGTGAATTTTGTTTTATGGGTCTTATACATGGGTTTGTTATAGTGAGTAGATTTAACTCATTTTAATTATTCTATATATACAGAGAGAGACTCCTATTCCTAATCACTTTAGTGCGTATAGTTGCCCTATTACTACTGAAGCATGAGCGACTATTGTGAGATAGGAATAATATCTCTCCCTCATCGAGATTGTTTTTAAGGGTTTCAATAATGACTTCCTCATTAGCACCTTTTCAAGGTAACCCTAAAACTCTTTTTATCAATTGGCATTAGAGCCAATGTTTTTTAATCCTAATTATAACTATCAATTTTTTGTTTTATTAAGAAATCTTTTGAGGTTTGAAAAATTTAAGAAACCCGAAATTCTAAATATGTGATGTTTAATTCAAATTCTTTTTAGATCAATTTCAAAAATAAAATTGGAGCTTTTATAGATTGGGTTGTTCTGAGTTCAGAAAACATGTATATTGCATTATATGATATTGTGAATTCTCAAAGAATTTGACTCAAACCCGTACAACCCTAAAATGTTTAAATTTTATAATTTGTTTCTCTTTTGAGATCAACTCAAGAAATTGATTTAGGGTTATTGTAGATCACTTTTTCCTAAATCTAACAACATCAAGATCATGTTTTTTGGTTGAGAAACAACTTGTAATTTTCTAGAAAAGTAACACACAAATAGATATCAATCACATTCAAAACCCAGATCTTTCGGTGTTGTTTTTCTAGAAATAAGTTTAGGGGAAATGTAGAGCCCGATTTTCTGAATCTATAGACACAAAAATCTTGAATTTTGGTGGAGAATTGAAGGAGAAAATTAGCGCAACCCATTTCTGTTTGAACAGGGTCGCACAACTCACATGCAGGAAAACGGGCGAAGGAGACCATGGCCTCCTGCGTGTTCCCCACTCGCGAACGTGGCGTGTGGAGGTGGGTGTGGCTTACTGAGCATGTTTTTCAACTTTTGTTTTTTGGGTTGTGCTTCACGTGCCCTTTCCTATTTTTTGGCGAATTTTATTTATATTTTCATGTCCTTTTACTATTTATTTCAAAAATTTCTAGAGATTAAAATTGTTAAAAATATATGGCACTATCCTCTTTTGCCTCTGAAAATTTTTGTGTATTATTGTGATGTTTCTAGGCATGATATATATTACACACTCTTAGAGTTGATGTTGTTTGGTCACTAAAATAATTTTTGGTATTATTTTGCGCATAAATTGATATATACTGTTTTAAAAATTATTTATTTTGTTGTTAGTTATGCCATTTGATTCTGAGAGTTATTGTTTAAAGTATTGTGGTACTGTTTTGGGACACTTTTCATGATTATGACCTCGCCTTCATGGGACCAATTATGTTGAGGTATCATTTTGTTAATATTTTTTTAATAATATTGCATTGGAGATTATGTTGATAATGTGCTTACCCTATAAGTTTGCCTTTATTAATGTAATTTTGGATGATTTGTTAAGTGGTACTATTTTGGGCACTTTTCACGATTGTGAGCTCGCCTTCACGGGACCAATTGTTGCAATGTGCTATTTTGTTGATAAAATATTGTTATGTTGTGGCTCTAGGGATTATATTGATTATGCACTTATCCTATTAGTTTGTCTTTATTAATGTGATTCCTGATGATCTGTTAAAGGTATTAAAGTTCTGACCATAGAGTTCTCATTATCCTTTCGATGCTAACTTTAAGGACATGATTTTGATGTCTGTGGAAGTCTACTCATGCGTTGTAATTCGGGACCCTTAGGTAGGATTGTAATTGCATGGAAAAACTCTATTATGGTTATTTGCTCAAATATTGTATATGTTGATATGCTTGACAAAATATCCTTTTAATGTATTATTTTTTCAGTTTCATCAATGCAAATGAGTGTGATAACGAAATTAAATAGGACTAATTTTGAGGACTAGGCGGTATCTGTTAAATTGTTACTTGCTGTCTCTAATGTTGATACTGCTATCACTGAGGATAAACCTCAGAAACCCACAAATGCATCTTCCGCTGTAGATGAGAAGAATCATGAAAGGTGGGTTCAATTTAATAAAGTTTGTTTGATGACCATGAAGTATAGCATGGAAAAACTATTAAAGAGAGCATTCCTGAAACAAATAATGCTAAGGAGTTTCTCAAATCTGTTGGTGAGAAATTCAAGAAGTTTGATAAAATTGAAAAGGCCTACTACCTCTCTTTGTTGACAAAGATTACATATAACAGTGTGAGTGGTGTTCGTGAACACGTTTTGAAACTTGTGAATTGGTACAACAAGTTGAAGTCCATGAAAGTGGAGTTAGGAAATGATTTCCTAGTCTGATAGGTGTTTGAGTCTTTTCTGACTAGTTTTGATATTCTGAGTACTACTTACAATGATCAAAAGGAGGAGTGGATTGTTGATGAGCTTATATTTGTTCTTATGCAAAAGGAGCAGAGCATAAAGAAAGGCAAGGCCCATAGTATTCAGTTTATTTCTCGCAAGAATGATGACAAGAAGAAAAGATTTGCTAAAGGGAAGAATAGTAAGCCTCAATTTAAGAAAAAGTAGAATGATAAGCCTGGATATCCTTCTAAACCATTTTCTAGTCTTTGTGAGTATTTTAGTGTTAAGCTCAGATATCGATTTAATGGAAATTGTAAGTTTTGTGATATATATGGGCATAAGCAGTCTGATTGTTTGAAGTTTAAGAGCTAGCTTGAGAAAAAGAAAGGTAACCCCTTGACTCTAGTATGTTTTGAATCAAATCTAGTTGATGACCCTTCAAATACATGGTGGTTAGATACTGGTGCAACTATCCATGTTACAAATTTATTGCAGGAATTTAGAAGCAGGAGGAAACCAAGTGAAGGGGAGTTGATGATCACAGTAGGAAATGGAGCTAAAGTCAAAGTAGAACATATAGGAGTGATTTCATTAAAGTTATGTACTGGACATGATTTAGTTTTGAAAGATACAATTTATGTGCATTCTATGAGGAGGAATTTGATTTCAGTTTCTGTTTCGGATGGTTGTGGCTACTCTATCCATTTTAGTAATGCAAAAGTTTCTTTATATTATGATTCTGCTCTTGTTGGTTCTGGAGTCTTATCTAATGGTCTATACATGTTGGATGTTGATTATCTTTCTGTTGATCAATAGGATTCGGATATCAATAATGTTGTTGGGAACAAGCGTGATAGAGTTACTGAAAACTCTTCTATGTTGTGGCACAAATGTTTGGGACACATCTCTAGGGACAGAATGGATAAGTTGATCAAGGAGAATATTCTTCATGATCTGGACTTCTCTGATTTTGATACCTGTGTTGATTGTATAAGAGGGAAACTTACAATTAAAGCCAGGAAAAGTGGGGTTACCAAGAGTGAAGGAATACTATAGTTAATTCATACAAATATTTGTAGATCCATTACTTTTACTGTTATGGGTGATTTTAGGTACTTTATCACCTTTATTGATGACTTCTCTAGATACGGGTAGATTAATTTGCTGAATGAGAAATCTGATTCTTTAAATGCATTTAAAGCATTCAAAGCTATTGTTGAATTGAAATTTAGTAAGAAGATCAAATGTGTGAGGTCTAATAGAGGTAGTGAGTACTATGGCAGATATGATGAAACTGGTAGAAATCCTGGACCTTTTGCTAGGTTCTTATAAGACTACGGTATTCAGGCATAGTACACTATGTCTGGCACTCCACAGCAAAATGGAGTTACAAAAAGGCAAAAATTTACTCTTATGGATATGGTGAGATGTATGCTTAGTTATTTTACTCTTTCAGAATTCTTGTGGGGAGAAGCCTCGAAGACTACTGCTTATATATTGAATCATGTACCAAGTAAATTTGTATTGAAGATTCCATATGAGCTTATGAAGGGCAAACGGTCTACCTTGAGGCATTTCCGTGTTTGGGGTTGTAAGGCAAAGGTGAGACCTTATGCATTTAAAGAAGCTTGATCGCAAAACCATTAATGGTTTCTTCATTAGCTATTATATTGGCTCAAGGGATTCTAGGTTCTATTGTCTGTCTCATACTACTAGAGTTATTGAATCCGATCAGGCCGTCTATTTTGAAGAGGACTTAGAACATGGTAGAACTCAAGAGCTGCATATTGTTAATTTTAGAGAGGAGCACGTTGTTGTTCCTATTCCTTTTGATCCCTTTCTAGGGATAATGCCATTTCCTTTTATCTATAATGATGATTGTCGCGACCGGAGATCGCGGCGGGGAACAGCAACTCGAATTGTTTTAAAAATATGACAATGGAAAAATGGAGTCGCCACCAATTTTATTTGAATTTGGAAAAATTGGAAAACCTTATTTTGAAAATGGTCTTTAGAACCAGATTGGATTCGGGAGTCGGTTATGCTTAGAGAAGGGTGGAAACTTAATCCCACAAAGACCTCTAACGCACTTTTAGTAAGACGGTACCTTAAGTCAATTGTGCAAATTATTAACAATTCTTGAAAATATTTATTTTACCCTTTTTGCAAACATTGTAACTAAAAAGCGAAACCACAAAAATTGTGAAAATTTAAATTTGGCTTGACAGAAATGAAATTCTGCTCCTACGTATCCCCTGGTGCAATGGGGAACTCAAAGTTACGTAGTTCTTTAGAAAATAATTATGGGTTGATTGATTTTAATTAAGAAAGAGATTTTTGAAAAGGGATTTTGTTTGAAAATAAATCCATTCTTGCACGAGGTTCAAGTTAGCACCAGGCTACTCAATAAACCCTTATGATCCAAAAGATAATGAAGATAGCATTCGCTATTCAATCAACATCATTAATCATTGCATGGATTAAAAGATTTTTTTTTATTTATTATTTTTTATTTTATTTTTTTAATTTTTCAAGAAATGCACAAAAACAAATAAACAAACACACTTTTTTTATGATCTAAATAAATAATACTAAAAAGCAAGATTAAACATGAACACCTCGAATCAAACCACTTTAAACAATTTTTTTTAGATTTTTGCTCTTTTTATTTTATTTTATTTTTATTTTTACTATTATTATTATTATTTTTATTTTACATACTAAACGAGAAATATCCACTAACAACCAAAAATAACATTAACATCCTGTAATGCTATTGAATATACGTAAAAATGAGAAAAAAATCTAAAGAATTAAGATATTTTTCTTTCCTTTTTTTTTAAAAAAAAAAACAGTAAACATAACAAAAAAATAGAACAAAACTCACCTTCCCTTTTGGCAGAAAAATGGCAGAGGAACGACGCCTCTGTTTCTTCACGTGTGGCCTGTGGTTTCGTGGAGATGAAGATGGAGGGTGCTGCTGGCTGCTACGGCGGAGCTTCACGTGTGCATGGGATGGTCCTACATGGTGGCTTGGATGAAGGTTGGGTGATTGGAGGAGGTGAGAGTGAGGGTCTTCTCGTGGTGGTGCAAGGTGGTGGTGAGGTAGGGTTGATGGGTGTGTGGATGCTTCACGGTTGGAGGCTTGGAGGAAAGGTGGATGATGGGAAGGAAGGTGGTTTTCACGTGAATGAAGGGAGGTGGTGGCTGCTTTGTCTTTACGTGGTGGTGCAAGGGAAGAAAATGGTGGTTACGTGGAGATGGGTGGGAGATGGTGGTTAAATGTGCATGGTGGTCACAGTGGAGGGTGAGAGTTTGGAGAAGGTGCTGCCATGGTGGATTGTTGGGGCTATGTGAATGGTGGATGAGGGAATGAGTTGCACCGAGTTGACTCAGTGGGAGTTTGGAAGAGGTGAAGTGGGATGGAAAAATGGTGATGGTTCACGGTGGTGGGGTGGTGAGGTTGAAGGTGATGAAGAAGAGGTTTTGGTTGGATTCCGTAGCACGGTGGTGAGGGGGTTCTTGAGTTGTGGTTTAAATGGTGTTCCACGGTTGGAGGGTGGCGGAAGGTGAGGATGATGGGAGGTTGAGAATGATGATTACTGGGAGGAGCTTTGGGAAGGTGGAGGAAGTGTATGGTTGGAGAGGTTGATGGAAGGTGGAGGAAGTGTATGGTTGGAGGAGGTTGATGGAAGGTTTTTGTTTATATTGGTTGCTTATGGCGATGAGGAAGTTGAATGTGATGAGAGGTGAGGTTTTCTTTTTTTTTTTGAAAGATGAAGTGATGGTGAAGATGGAAGTGTATGGAGCTTAACGTGGAAGCTTGGAGGGAGGATAGATGATGATGAGAGTTGGCTTGGCACAAGGTGGTTAGGGGTTGACAGAGAAGAGGAGTTCACGGTTTTGGGAGGTTTGGAGGGTTGATGGAAGGTTTACGTGGAGGAAGTCCCAGTTAAATTTGGTGTTTACGGGTGAAGGAGGTTGAAGTTGGCGAGGGTGTTTGGGTGAAGGATGGAAGATGATGGTGAGATGAAGGATTGGGTTCTGACACTGTTGACCTAAAAGAAAATGATGGCAGAGGATTATGGAGGCTTTTGGTTATCAAGCCTCCTGGAAGAAAAATGAGAAGGAAAAGAATATATGGAGGGATTGGGAGCGATTGAAGAAATTACGCAAAAGAGGTTGCGTGAGTGGGTTGCGATTATGTGTGAGACAAAAACAGAAAAAAAAAAGAGAGAGAGAACGTGAATGGAGAGGTGCGGCGGTGTGTGCAAATGAAAAAAAAAAAAAAAAAATGAAATCATTGTATCATTTGTGATAACATGAGTGGAGTCACGTGAAAAGTGAGTGAGTGTGAATTAGTAGGAACGTGAGTGTGGTGCATGACCATTTTTTTGTCCTCTTTTTTTTATTTCTTTTTTTTTTTTTTCATTTTTTCATTTTTTCATTTTTTTTATTTTATTTTTTGTTTTTTTTTTTTTTTTTTTTTTTTTTTTTTTAGTCGGTCAAAATTGGGTGTTCACAATGATGTTGTTGATCTTGTTGATAATGTCGATATCTCTCAACAAGTCAAAAATAATGTACAGATTCTTGATGTTATTGTGACTCCACTAAGAAGATCTGAGCGGGTTCCTATATCCACTGAGTCTACTAGATTCAGGGATTATGTTGTGTACCTGCAGGAGCATGAGTTTAATTTAGTTGAAGATTTTGATTCTATTTCCTTTTAAGAGGCCATGGTTAGTCCTGATAGTGCACAATGGCTAGTGGCTATGGAGGATGAGTTGGCTTCTATGAGAAAAAATAATATTTAGGAATTAGTGGAGTTGCCTATTAGTTGTAAAATTGTTGGTTGTAAATAGGTTTTTAAGACAAAATGTGATACTAGAGGTGAAATTGAGATGTATAAAGCCAGACTTGTTGCAAAGGGATATAACCAGAGGGAAGGCATTGATTATAAGGAGACTTTCTCATCGGTCTCCAATAAAGACTCTTTTCATGTTGTGATGGCCTTGATTGCTCATTTTGATTTGGAGATTCATCGAATGGATGTTAAGACCACCTTCCTAAATGGTGATTTGTATGAGGATATGTATATGGATCAACCTGATGGTTTTATTGAAGATGGTAAAGATCATATGGTATGCAAATTGAGAAGATCCATTTATGGATTGAAACAGACTTCTAGGTAATGGTATTTGAAATTTGATTATATTATTGGTTCTCTTGGTTTTAAAGAAAATACTATTGACCAATGCATTTATCTGAAGTTTAGTGAGAGCAGATTCATCATTCTTATTTTATATGTTGATGATATATTGTTGGCTAGTAATGATATTGTTTTTCTAAATGATACTAAGCAAATGTTGACAGCGCATTTTGATATGAAAGATCTTGGTAATACCTCTTTTGTATTGGATATTGAGATTCACCGTGATAGATCTCATGGTATTCTTGGCTTGTCTCAGAAAGCTTATATTGAAAGGATTCTGAATAAATTTAATATGAAATCTTGTAATCCTTATGCTGCACTTATTCAAAAGGGTGAAAGAATCTCTAATACCTAGTATCCTCAAAGTGATAAAGATGTTGTTGAAATGGAGAAAGTCTCATATGCTTCCACTATTGACAGCCTTATGTATGCTCAAGTTTGTACACGTCCTGATATTGCTTTTATTGTTAGTGTACTTGGGAGATACTTGAGCAAACTTGGTGTGGCTCATTGGTAGGCTTCAAAACGAGTTATGAGATATCTATAGGGTACCAAATATTATATGCTTATCTATAGGAGGTCAGACTGCCTTGAGGTGATAGGCTATTCTGATTCTATTTATGGTGGTTGTCTAGATGACTACAAGTCCACATCAGGGTATACCTTTATATTATCATGAGGAGTTGTTTCTTAGGAGAGTACTAAACAAATACTTACAACTACTTCTACTATAGAGGTAGAGTATATAATTATGAGTTTACGCGTCAAGTGGTATAGTTAAAAATTTTGATTACTGAAATTCATATTGTGGAGAGTATTTCTAAGCCTCTCACTATTTATTGTGATAACTCTATCGTAGTGTGCTTCTCTCGAATTAATAAATGCTCTAAGCATTCAAAACATTTTGATACAAAATTCATGTTTGTTAGAGAGAAGATTCAGGAGTTTCAGACTCGTGTCAATCATATCCTTATAGAACTTATGGTTGCAGACCCTCTAACCAAAGGCTTAGCTGTTAAAGATTTTGTTGATCATGTAACCTGTATGGGTATAGTGACGTCTTTTAATGTTTTGAGTTAGTGGGAGTTTGTTTCGTAATTTTATTATGATCTCACTTTATTATTATGTTTTGAGACCTTAGACAATTATATTGTTATTATTATTGTTGTCATATAATATTGTTATTATTATTATTGTCAGTTTTGTTTATTCATGATATGGCATGTTGTGGAGACATTTTGGACTCAGCCTCATTTTGTTGTTGTACTGAGATATTTGTTAAATCTCAAAAAGCATCTTGGGCGAATGCTTGGGGCCATTTTGTTGGGAAAATGCACTTTGATCACATATTGGCATACAATTTTGGATGTGTTTTCCCATTACCCATACCACATTTTGTTGGGTCACCAAGATATGAGTATCTTGCATGTATGATACCAGTACTCCTTCAGGTATGATTTTATATATTGTTGAGATGCTTATAGTCTCATTTTGGACCAGTTCTTGAGAGTGCTGACTCGATTTAGACATCATATTGTGGTCATATATTGTTTGATTGATTTGGATAATTATTTTCTTATTGAAATAATGTAATATGACTTATGTCGTCCAAGTAGGAGAATGTTAAAAATTTTTATGGACTAGTATAAATCATATTATATTTTTATAAAACCCAAATTAATTAGATGTCAAAATTATTAGAACATTTTGTTTAGCCCAAATTTGTGATCAGTATTGTTAATGGGCCTATTGTTGTTAAAGCACTACTCATATGTGAGTTTTGTTTTATGGGTCCTGTATATGGGTTTGCTATAGTGGGTAAGTTTAACTCATTTTAATTATTCTATATATACAGAGAGAGACCCATATTCTTAGCCACTCTAATGTATACCGTTTTCCCATTAATACTGACGCATGAGCGACTATTATGGGATAGGAATAGTATCTCTCCCTCATTGATATTACTTTTAAGGGTTTTAACAATGGCTTCCTCATTGATGCCTTTTCAAGATAGCCTTAAAAATCTTTATATATTTTGATATGTCATAAATTTTAGGATTAATAGATCCGATTTTTTTCTTTTTATCATAAAATTTCATTTTTACTTCTTCCCAAGCTTCTTGCTACATGTCTTTCAAGTTTTGAGGTTGGTGTTTGAGTTTAGATGGAGGTGGGGCTGATAGTTTAGGGGTAGTGCAACCAAAGGGTTGCCTTCCCAAACTTGTTCTTTTCCATTTTATTCTTTGATGTATAATGTGGTTTAGTGGTGGTTAAGTTGAATTTTGTAAGCTTGAAGAGAGTTTGTGGGTTTAGGCTAAGTTGGCCATAGGTTAGGGATGGGGTTTTCTTAATCCTTACCCTTCAATTAAACTTGTTCATTGCTTAAATTGGATTAGAGATTGATTTGACATGATTATGTCACTTGGTTTGATCATGAGAAGGTTGATGTGTTGGTGGATACTAAGATCTCTAAGAGAAGAAAACTTATGATTTTCACAGTTAGCCATCTTATAAAATGATTAGTCAGCTTACTATTTTGAAATCAAGAGACTAGTAGCATTTTTTCCAAAGGATCAGTTATCTGATAATGTTTACTACCTGACTCACTGTAATATGTTGGAAGTGAATTTACTAATGTTGTATCATATAGTAGTTTTATAATAAAGATAAGCTAGCTAATTTGGGTTATGAGTTAACCTGATATATGTGATCAGATGACTGATAATGTTAGTAGTTATCTAATGAAAAAAGATAGTTGTCTCACTGAAATTAGTAACACAGTGTTTATTAGCTAGCTGGCATTGCTGTTAGCCTACTAATAAATGATAAAATCATATTGCTATATGAAATCAATAGGTAGCTGATATGTTGTATGAGTTGACTTATGTTATTATGAGATTGGTCACTTATATGCTATATGGAATCATAATGTTAGCAAGTGTTGATTTCAGTAGCTAGTTGACTTATAAAATTATGAGCTATCAGATATGATGATGATACATATGCATTGCTCATGATCATAGCATGATGTTGCAAATGAATGCATTACCATGATTTTGAGAAAGTTGTATAAGTGTTTATTCATTAACGAAGATCATGAGAAATTGTATGAAAATAAATTCTTATACCAAGTGGGTAAAGGAGTACTTTGCTAAGATAGTGTTCTATGATGGCAAGAAAAAATAAGACTAGGGAGTGAAAAGTATCTACAGGAGGTGCAAGGCCTGTGGGGCACCCTTAAGTTGTCAGATATAAGTAAGAAGTATTTAGCCTCATTCTTAGGGTGGTGAGAAATATTTAGCCCTATTCTCAGGGTGGGGGATTAAGCATAAAGGATAAATAAAGCAAAGAAATGAATGCTTAAGAAACTGTCATTTGCACATGACATTTGCATCACATCATTGCATCATTTTTATGAGTTTATCTTGTTTTGATGTGAACTATGGAAAGATAAAATGTTATAGGTACTTGATACTCCTGGAAACACCTCATCTTCTAATGTTTTAACTATGCATTATCTATTAAGAGTTTTCTAATTCTCACCCTATTTGCCATGGTGTTTTCAGACTCTGAGTTTTAGATACATTGTTGGATACTAGCTACTGATATTACCCACGAATTGAAAATTGGCCAAGTTTATTCTTTGATGCAAAAGAAGTCTTTTAAGTTCATAATTATGTTAGGATACATCTGTACAAAGAACCTACATTGTTTTGTATGTCAGTGGTGTAATTTTTTATATGTTCCAAATATTGTGTATAATGTAAATATATGGATTAGATGGATATATGGATAATCAAGTATCATGAGAAGTAAAGAGACAACTAAAAGGAACAGAGATTGGGTAAGATTATTGGTATCAATAATAAAGAGTCTTTCAATTTGGGACTCTCAAACTTTAAAAGAACCGATGTTCCATTAAAGTAAATCAATAAGGAATTTAATATCTTTGGACAAGTGACTCTCGACCAAGTTCCCAATTAGGGACTAAGCCATTGAATTAACTTATCTCAACTTCCCTATGACTAAAAGATGGTCAACAAAGGAAAGAAATAAGTAATTAAAAATAGACAACTAGATTAGCTTAGGATTCTTTGAAGTACAAAATAGCCAAACCTAAATAAAATGAAAGTTATCACCTAAATTTACTATGATTATTTTAAACTTAGTGATTAAGTAAGAACTCAAAAAAGTGACTTCATACCCTTGTTGCTTTGGTACCATTGATAAGATATTTAGAAAATCTAAGTCCACAAACTAAATGAAAGTTAAGACTAAAAGCCCTTAACTTTGTTCTTATCGACAAAATTCTATGTTGCAAGCCATTCGATGGTAGCCTATTGACCTATTTGAGTGAGAAGTAAGCTTATAATGCTATGGCAGAAGTTCATGAAGGAATCTATAAGGCTCATCAGGCAGGAACAAGATGAATTGACTACTACATCGACAAAGTTACTTTTGGATTTCTATGTGGAAAAATTATGTTGAATATGCTAAATCATGTGTAGAATGTGAAAAACATGGCCCTGTACAACACCTTCTTGTAGATTAATTGCATTCGATCATCAAGTCATGGCCATTTAGGGGATAGGCTATGGATATCATTGGTCAAATTCATCCACCTTCTTCTAAAGGGCATAAGTATATATTGGTAGAAGTTAATTACTTTACTAAATGCGTGGAAGTTGTGCCCATAAGTGGTTACTCAAAATGAAGTGATCGACTTCATTGAGAAAAATCTACTTTGTCATTTTGGGATACCAGAAACTATTTCAACTAACCAAGGCACGATGTTTATAGGAAAGAAGGTGTTAGAGTATATGTAGTCAAAAGGAATAAGGATGTTAACCTCTACACTTTACTATGTGCAAGCAAATGGCCAGACAAAGACTGCAAACAAGATTGTTATTAATCTTTTGAAGAAACACATCGGTCGGCATCCAAGAAGCTAGCATGAGGTTTTAGACCAAGTGTTATGGTCTTATCGAACGTCACCTAGGGAATCATAAAGTGTACCCCTATATAAACTAGTTCTTGTATAAGAGGCCATTATCACAGTAAAAATAAACATACAATCGTTGAGGGTACAAAAGCAAGCATATTTGCCTACAAAAGACTATTGGAATAAGATGTATGATGAATTGAATGATCTACCTGAAGAGCGCCTGATGACGTCGGACCATCTTATTCAACACAAGAATAAGGTCACTTAAATGTACAATAAGATGATTAAGAGTTAAAGCTTCATGATGGGTTATTTAGTCTAGAAGCTAATCCTACCTGTCGATTAACACGACCAATCTTATGGAAAATAGAGTCCTTATTAGGAAAGACCATTTAAGGTAATTGATAAACATAATTTCCATACAATCATTAACCTTTATATTTAGTTTTTTAGACCTCTTATGTGCTTAATTGATTGGTCTTAGCCACATTTTTTAAGTTTGAGTTCAAATTGGGTTTAATTGTTTTTTTCAACATTATTGGGAATTTTACACTATTTTTGTATTTTAGGCATAACTTAAGTTATAAACATCTAAAAATTATGAATACCTTGTAGGAAAACTGAGAGAAATCTCTACAACTTTGATGAAGAGCTGGAAGGTTGAATAGGATGACTAGTGGGTCAAATTAGGCTTGGAAGTCAGAATAGAGATATTGTCATTGGAACCTGGATGATATGCAAAGATTGGGCCATAATTTGGATTGTAGGAGTCATATAGAGCTGAGACTGGTGCTATTGGAAATATGAGGCATATATCTTCAACTGTTATGAAGACACTTATCAAAATGGTGATGTTTTGATGATGTTCTCGCCCTTTGAAGTTAGTTGACAGGTCTAGAGAGCTGTTAAGAATATTTTAGACATAATTCTCTCATCTTAAGCTCAAATTAGGTAAAGTGTGTGTCCAATTAAAGCTAAGAGGAAGATGATTAACTCTAAGTTAAGGGCAAACTTGAATTTTTAATTTTAGAGATACTTATTTAAGCAAAAGAAACAACCACAAAACTAAACCCTAATTTTCTCTTAACCGCTCTTACTTACACTCTCTCTTCCTCTCCCTTTTCTCTAGGTTTATTTCATTTCTATTTTAATTCCCTTCCATTCATGGAGTGCTAGACCCTTTTTAATCAATCCTAGGGATTGACAATCTTGATGTTTAATTCTGAGATCTTATTTTGATTATTTCACATATAATTGTTAATTAAATTTCTCTTTTACTTGTTAATCAAGTTTCTCTTGTACTTGTTAATCAAGTTTTTCTTTTACCTCATTTGATTTTGATAAATCTGGATTGAATTGCTTAATTTGATTTGGATGTTGATATGATAATTGTATAATTACCACGTGTTTAATGAGGATTACAGAAACTAAATAATGCTTCAAAGGTGTTTAATGGATTGTTAAGCTTGGTTGAATTTTGGTTTTTAGGTTAATTTAGGATTAGATGGGTGCTTAATTCATTTAACCTTAATTAATTAAATTCTAGATGCTTATCTAGTAGAGAATTCATATATCATCTTAAGACTTGATGTGATCTAAGACCAAGAATCTGATTAGTAATTGAATGGATTCCTAGTGATCAATGATGGATTAAATTCAAGATTTGTTGATTTCCTCGAATTGGTTGTTTACTTAATTCTGTTTATAGTTTTTAATTATTTTCATTTAATTAATTTTACAACATTTTTCCTTCCTTTGTTAAATTCTTTATCTGATTGCTTAATTAGAATGATCCAAGGGCTCAACCCGATTGTACCTTATACTACAAGTAATTTGGTAAATCGACTTACAAATTGATATAACTTGATAGTCTTGGTAGCTATCAGTAATATGTTATTACTCTGGTAATACTTATCAATTGCAAGATGTGCAAACTATTCGAATTACTAATTCAGTTAATTAAAAATATCTAAAGTAGTATAGACCATAAATACATGAATTAAAAATACTAGTGCAACAATAATAAAGGCCAAAAATATGGCCATCCATTCAAAATATGAAGGAGAAAAAAATAATAATATTAAATAAATTTGTTAAAAAACAAGTCCTTGTTTTAAACCTTATCAATCTTCTACGGCACTCTCATAAATTTTATGATCTTTGTGGAACTCGAGTTGAAGTGCTTGCCAAGTGGATTTAAGATGATCTTGTTTAGTTTGGGAATCTTTAAGCTCCTTGTACACGCCAGAGTGCTTGGTGTGAAGAGAGTCCAGTGATTGTTTTAATGAGGAGGCTATTTTTAGATAAGACTTTTCTATCTCCTTAACTTCTTGGCAAATCGACTCTTTATTCTGGAGCAGGCCTCTTAGCCGTTCTGCTTCTTCTTCCTTCTACTGCAAGGCAACTCACATTTCTGTGATCTCTTAGTCGAGTTCAACCAAGCATCCTTTTCCTTTATTCAGGTAAGATATCTTGTGAAAACAAACCATGAATACCTCTTGGTTGGTATGAATTTGTTTCTTCAAGGCTTTGTTTTAGTTATAAAACTCACCTAGGCGAGCAATAGCCTCTTGGGTGGCGTCATAGAAGCTAAAAATTAAAGCCATTGAGTACTAAGATACCTAATTGACTTGCAGACTCTACAAGGTAGAAGATCATCATCCATATTATCAAGAAAGTCAAAACAGCCAAGCAACTTTTGCTTATGCCTCACGATCAGTGGCAATGTCATCTAGAGGTTTTAGAAATAGTTGACTCATATCTCTAATGAACCTTAGCTGCTGGATTTGATTCTCAGGAAACCTAACTATTGGAGAATCCTTAAGCATTGTGCTCCATACCTCATTGAATGGATCCTAAATAGTCACATCATTCTTCAAGATGCTGTTGGAGGAGTATGATTCTACAGTAGATGAGCCTTTAGAAGGAGAGCTGCCTTCTATACTCTCTTCCCTTACTTCTTCCTGATCAATTGGGGCCGGAGATGTTGGAAGGACTAGAGTAGCTTCAATTTCAATAACAATAACTTTTCTTTTGATAACAATAGGTTCATGAGGCTCTACACTAGCAGTGTCCATTGTACTAACCTCCTGTGCAGGTATATCTTCCTCTTTTACTATTTTAGCTTGACAAACTATTTCAACAGGCACTTAGGGGGCAACAGGGATTAGTTTTGGAGCAATAACAAAAGAGTACTGACTCTTGGCCATCGAATATGTAGGTGATGGCTCCAGTGAGTTATCACTATCATCTGACTCTTCTTCAACCACCTTCTGTTTCTTTCCCTAAGGCATAAAATATACTTAATAAATGATAATGTCATGCTGAAGGAAGAATGCCTTATATTTAGAGCCAGAGTTTTACATACAATTACTACCCCTCCAACAAAATTTTCTAGAGGGATTACTGGGTCCTTGACCGCTTCTTTAATTTTTCTCTTTCCCTAAAAGGGGTTGAAGATAAGAAGAAGAAAAAAAGATGCAAGAAATCATAATCGAAGAATGCATCTTACTCTGGCTTCAGTAGCCCTTGGATTTGATCTCCTTGAAGGAGAAGCATTTGTTTTGTCCTGTAAGAATAAGAAGATTATTTCATATATGAAAGAAGAATGCATTAAAAATAAATCACTAGAAGAAATTCTTATTAGTGAGGTTTTAGGGGAAGTTGAGAATGATGAATAGGTTCACCTACCCTACAATATATAAAGAAAAAAACATCAAAATCATTTGATTAGTGAAAGCACATACTAAGGTAAAGTTACTTGTGTAGGCACAATTTATCTTGGTCGACGAGCTTATCGAGCTAAACTGGTGGTCTACAGAAGCCTTGGGGGCCTTCCATTCCTGTCAGGTTGTTCTTCTTCCTTTAGTTGATGAGGAATGGCTTCTTCCACTTGTTTTGCTAAAAGAAATCAACCATTTAGAATTAAAAGAAGACTATTATCTAGGAAGAACAAGTCATCAACATAACGAGCAATAGAGAATGATTCATTTGGTAAAGGCATAGGCTTAAAAGGCCCGAGAAAAGATAACAAGTCAAGTGTGACATTTGATTGCTTGGTTTTATCCCATCTATTTATGTAGTTTTCAAAATGCTTTCTCATATGCTCTAGGAGCATAGGACGAGCTCTCTGTATTGTTCCCTTTATATCAAGATGATCCCATCAAGTGAGATAGTAAACCTAGAAATAAGCAATCTCTTGATAATGTATTATGTTTGATTTGATAGGGGGATTACATGTCTACACATAAGAAAAAGATTTAATCAATTCCATGCTAGAGTGATTGAACCAAGGTGCAGTAAAAGAAGACCACCAAGTCTTGAATTCAGAGGTAGCCAAATAACATGGCTTGAACTTGACCAGTGCTAAATCATTTTTGAGATTAGCATCACTAGTCAGAATTTCTAACACCAAACTCATAGCCTCTTTAGTAGCACTCGAAAAAGCACCTTTGTATTTTCTAGGAACAACTTGGATTAAACTAAATTTTCTAGACATAAAGCGTGGATTATAGGCCACAACAATTGTTTGTGACTACCCTGGGTAATAAAAAAATAGGTGGTGAGGAAATAGGAAGCGAGCCCAAATATTTTGCAATTAGCCACTTGTTTTTTCACTTGTAGAGGTGAAAGCTCCTCTACACAACTAGCTATCATACTTTCTTTAAGCAAAAGGATACAAGAGCCATGGATTCTTATATTCATTCAGAAAATATAAAAACTTGAAGAATATGCATAGCTACTCATCCTTAGAATCTCTTCCAACGTACTATATATGGGCTAACTTGACCCCATAGCATCATTGTTTAACCTCTAATGGAAACTTGAACTACAAGAATTAGCAACCAACCTATTCAATCACAGTTGAAGCAACCAGAGGGGACCACCAGGGTTATTCACTCTTAATTGTCCAAAACGAAGATCTGAACAAATTTCATTTAGCAGCGAATATAACCTGCCCAATAATAATGGAGTGAGGCTATATTCTTGTGGATTCATCAGTAGTGCAACATTAGAATTACACTAGGTGCAATCTTCAGAATGGAGGAGAAAAATACATTTTTACAAAGCTATAAAGTTAAGAAAGCCATTTATTCCCTATCAGTAACAGGTTCCCCCTCTTTACCCCCTTGAAATGGTTAATCCACCTAGAATAGTTGTTATTTGTTTTCTCAGACCTCAACTCTTCCAGAATGCTTGCAAACTTTTCCAATGGCCTGGGAATGAGAAGAATGGTTGGAGCATCAGGCTAAAAACCAATAATGGCTACTACATTAAACAAAGTAGGGCCCCTGAACCTATGGCAAAAAATGAACCCATTAGTAGTGGGATTCCATAAGGTAATGGTTGCTCCTATCACAAGTGAAATATCCTGGATTTAGTATCTGGAAATCTGAATAATGTTGTAGATTTCCTTTATTTTCCACTCTTTGTCCTCGACAGCTTGAATCATATCAAGCTAGCTGGTGTAGTCTTTAGAGACTTGCTAGAAAGTCTGAATAACTCTTCTCTCAGTCTAGAGGTATATTGGAATCTGGGGTTTGGTTAACAAGGGCTGACATTCCTTATTGAAAGGTAATAAGTTTCCTTAAGGTAGTTGGTCGAAGAACCAAATGGACCCTGAAAGTAAAAACCAGAATTAAGGTCAAAAGGATCTAGTACCTGAGAATTAAACAAGTTGGCTTGAATCTTATTAAGAGATGGGTCTTGAAGAACCCTTTCAGCTCTCTCTGACATTGTAGCTTGAGTGTTAGGAGTTTCTCGAACTTGACTCCCAGAGACAGCTGATGAAGGAGATGAAGATGATCTAGTGGAAGATAAATGACAATCACAAGCCATTGAGGATGAAAGAGTTTTGGGAAGTTAAGGATTCTTAAGAGTTGGGATTCTAAGAGGAAAATAACTAGTAGAAAGAGAGAAAAATGAGTGAGGTATATTGCTATAAATACTTTTCGCAGGGATAGTGATCAATTTAAACTTTTTAAATATTCTAGTTCCTTTATTAGTGGAAGTGAATAAGTTCCTTAGTGCAAAATTTGAATTGGTGGTACGATTTTCAAAAAACCATTTAGAAAGTGACGTTTGTCAATTTAGAAAGCCAACTTAAATGGGACTATTTTCTAGATATTAGGTTGGTAAACACCATTTTTATATATTAGTTAACCATCATATTTAGTCTTTTAGACCTCTTATATGCTTAATTGATTGGTTTTGGCCACATTTTTAAAGTTTGGGTTCAAGTTGGGCTTAATTGTATTTTTCAGCATTATTACAAATTTTACACTATTTTTGTATTTCGGGTATAACTTAAGTTATAAACATAAAAAAACTATGAATTTTACCTTATAAGGATGCTGGGAGAATGTTCTTCAATCTTGATGAAAAACCTTGAAGGTTGAATCAGATGTCTATTGGGTCAAATTGGGCTCGAAAGTCATAACAGAGATGCTATCATTGGAACATGGATAATATGCAAAGATTGAGCCATAATTTTTGCTGTAGGAGTCATATAGAGCTGAGACTAGTTCCATTGGAAATTTGAGACACAAATATTCAATTCTTATGAAGACCACTTATCAAAATTATGACGTTTTGATTGTGTTCTCACCCTTTGAAGTTAGCTAACAAGTCTAGAGAGCTGTTAAGAATGTTTTGGGCATAACTCTCTCATCCTAAGCCCCAATTAGGCAAATTAGGTGTCTAATTAAAGTTAAGAGGAAGAGAATTAACCCTAAGTAAAGGAAAAACTTAGATTTTTAAATTTAGACACAATTATTTAAGTAGAAGTAGTAACCCCAAACCAAACCTTATTTTTCTCTTAGCATCTCTTACACTTTCTCTCTTCATCTCTCTGTATCTCCTTCTCTCTAGGTTTCTTTCTTTTCTATTTTTTATTGCCCCTCCCAATCCATGGAGGGCTAGAACCTTTTAATCAGTCCTAAGGATTGACAATCTTGATTGTTAATTATGAGATATTATTTTGATTGTTCTATATTTAATTGTTAATCAAGATTCTCTTCTACCTCTTTTGATTTTTAATGAATTTGGATTGAATTACTTAATTTGATTTGGATGTTGATGTGATAATTACATAATTATCATATGTTTAATGAGGATTATAGAGACTAAACAAATGCATCAATGGTGTTTGATGAATTGTTTAGCTTGGTTGAATTTTGGGTTTTAGGTTAATTTAGGATTAGATGGGTATTTAATTCATTTAACCTTAATTAATTAAATTCTGGATGCTTATCTAGTAGAGAATTCATTGATAACTTGGTTAGCAATTGAATGGATTATTAGTGATCAAGGATGAGTTAAACTTAAGATTAATTGATTTCCTTGATTTGGTTGTTTACTTAATTCTGTTTATAATTTTTAATTATTTTCTATTAATTAATTCTGCATTTTTTTGCCTCTATTAACCTCTTAATTTGATTGCTTAATTAGAGTGATCTAAGGGCTCGACTTGATTTTTCCTTATATTACAAGTATTTTGGTGAATTACTTTATAAATTGAATAATTTGATATTCTCAGTAGCTATCATAGGCGAATTTACTTTTCCTGAGTATTAAAACTAACCTTTGAAGCATTGACCACTTCAAAGATGGCCGACCATTGGCTAATCGACTAATTCTCAGTTGATTCTTGGCAAAAGGAAAATTCAAAAATATTTATTACTTATTCTACTTGATGGCAAAATTTTGAGGTCATTTTGTTGATTGTCGACCTAGCCATTTATTGCAGTTACAAATTGGCTAAAGACCTTAAAACCTATACTTGATTATTTTGGGCTAAATCGTTTCCACCAATTTGGCCATAACAAATAGTTAAGTAAGGCAATTAATTACTTTATTCATACGATTGTAGTCTGATTTGTTTTAACACAACAGGTATAGAAGGAATTTCATTTATATGTCAACAAATTACAAAGGAATATGAGAATACAAATAACATATACAAAAATAAAAAATATTGTTCCTAAGACTATAATATGGAGTTGTTGTTAGAATACTTCCAAAGGGAAAATTCTATAACCCACTAGGCTAACCTAGCTAGTGAAGTAGAGGCAAGAAAATATTTCTTTACCAAGACTTAAACCCTTCCCATTGCCTAGTTGATTTAAAAGGAACCAAAGAGGTGGAAGTAAGCGAGGTAGTTGATTGGGTGATTGCATTCTAAGGTCCCAATCTTTTCTCCACTCCTTCTGTTAATGTATGGTACATTAACTGCCATGTTGATTTAAGGAGTTGGAGGGAAGCACACAATCCATACTGAATAGAGGAATTTATCCCACATAGGCTGGTGAGTTGCTAGACCAAATCGGCCATAAACAAACCGTTGTAAGCATAGCTAGAGTAGTACCTTGGGTTGACCATGGCCATGAGCAAGGAATCTTCAAATAAGGTGTTGGCCTTAGCCAATGTATAAGCATAGACAAAGGGGTACCATATTAAGAGGTTTGAAAGCCTAGAACCATGTTCTAAAGTTATTTTGAGAAAAAAGAAAAGAGATTGAAAAGAAGAGAATGGTGAACTCATTGTTATATTGAATGAAGAATGAGAGTTAGTTATGCGTTCCTTATATAGGAAGGAGATTGAACGCCTATTGGACTAACCAATGGTTTCAAAATAAATGCAAAAATAAAAACATAACTTAAAAGGAATGCATTTAGAAGGTGCATGGTTTGAACCTGATGAAGAGTAAAAGGGCACAATGTTTTCTAGAAAGCATTCATAAGTATGGTCATTTCACTCAACTACTCTATAACCATACTTAGGGGGCATCTATTGGGAGCATAATAAAAAATTATCATGGCACATGTGCTATAAACATGCACATATTAGTATGTGACACGTGACAGTAATGAGGCTGCTAAGAAAGTGCCAGGTGGACACTTAGTCTACTAGTCAACGGTGTTGAGGCTGTCAAGAAAAAGAAATAGTGATGTTTCCTAAGCATTGAAGAGAATTTGCTTAAGTGTTGTCATGATCTATCTAGTGAAGAAGCAATTTCTAGTAGTACTGAATCTACTTATTGAAATAGTACTGATGTTATTTCATATTCTTTAATAGTATTGAATCTATTAAAAGAGCAAGGAATGGTAATATTGATGTTACCATAAGGTAGACACCATTTCAGCCTAGTTAACCAAAAGCTACTGGAGTTTGGAGCTGAAGGTTATATAGCAATAATACTGATTTGATGTAGATAACTCTGAAATCAACTAAGTCCTTGGATCATGATTTGTAATGTTGCATAGCGACAATACTGAAGTTGTCGACCAATTTCACAACAAGGCTTGGTTTAATGAAGCATGTGACATACACGTGACTTTCTAGAAGATCCTCAGTTAAATGGCATTAACTACCCATGATGGAGAAACTATCTCTATTACTTCTATTCAGATGCTTGAAGTGCCATTCACACACATTATTTGGAGTAATGTGTTGATGGAGGAAAAAGAGTAATCGCCTAGGACACATGGCGCAATCTTGAGAAGCATCATATTTCTACAGAATCATTGGATGTTTAGGGCAATTACCAAAATTTGCTTATAAATAAGGAGGTTAGGTAGCATTCCAAAGGGTCTTAAACACTCTACACTCCTCATCCATAACAGGAAGACAAATTACCAGTAACCACCTTTTCATTTTTCCTTTTTTAGATAAGAATTTTTTTCCATTTTTAGGAGTAGAAGTAACTCTTAGCTTGTTCAACTACTTGTACTTGGAATGATACTGTAAGTGTTTTCAAGTTCAATTCAATTATCATTTTCAATACTTGTTATTGAATGGCATGCCCAGCACTTTTTCTTTGATATTCAATTTATGCTTAGCACAATCACATATTGTTCAATTTGAATATCTGCTCTTGATTTCACAAATACATGATTCAAAAACTAACTTGAACACTGAATAAAGCAATAGTAAAAGTTTGATTCCTCTTTCCTCTCGAACGTAAAAGGGTCAATGTTCAAAGTTTAGTCTACAATTTGATTATGTAGGCCATATTAAACTGAGAATAGTTTCTAAGAAAATAGATGGACTATCCAAATGTCCTATTGACCAAGTTGGACGTGCGCGAGGGGATTTGGGATACACGCCCTCAACCAAAAGGAGAACTAGTATCCTTGTAGCTTGGTGAGAAACCGGACCAAGTCACCAAGATTGGAGGCCATTTACCCCCAGAAGAGCGAGATAGGTTGATTGCATTCCTTCAACAAAACAAAGGACCTCTTCGCTTGGACCTCAGCCAATATGCCTAGGGTAGACCCTGAATTTATCTCTCACTAGCTTTACATCTTCCTTCATGCTAAGTCAGTATTACAGCAAAAAAGGAATGTTGTCCCAAAACATCAAAAGATCATCAAGGCCCAAGTTAAAGAACTCATAGATGCTAGCTTCATTAGAGAGATAGCTTATACCACCTGACTCTCCAATGTCGTGTTGGTAAAGAAAGCCAATGGGGAAATGGTAAATGTTCGTAGACTACACAAATCTTAACAAAGCCTACCCAAAGGACCCCTATCCTCTTCCCAACATTGACAAACTAGTGGACAACTCATCCAGCTTCCGCATTCTCTCTTTCATGGATGCCTATTCTGAGTATAATTAGATTCTAATGCATCCCAATGATGAAGGCAATATGTTCATCATAGAAAGGGCCAGTTGTTACTACAAGGTCATGCCTTTCGACCTCAAGAACAATAGAGCCACATACTAGAAAATGATGAACAAGATCTTTGAGCAACAAATTGAGAAGATGCTAGAGGTATACATCGATGATATGATCGTTAAGACCCCCTACCTCTGGAGACCATATTCAGAACCTCAAACAAATGTTCCAATAACTTTGGAAGCACAATATGAGGCTTAACCTGAAAAAATGTGCCTTGAGAATCGAAGTTGGGAAATTCCTTGGATTCATATTAACCTACCACGGCATCAAGGCTAACCCAAACAAATGCTAAGCAGTCATCAATATGCATAATCCAAAATCTGTAAAGGAAGTCCAACAGCTTACAAGAAGGATAATTGCCCTTACTTAGTTCATAGCCAAAGCAGCTTACAAGTCTCTTCCCATTTTTAAGATTCTTAAAAATGGGAAATACTTTCTATAAACCCCAGAATATGAAGCAGCCTTCACTGAACTAAAGAACTTCTTGGCATCCCTTCTTGTTGACCAAATTGAAACCCGGTGAGACGATCTACCTTTATTTCTCTGTCAATGAAGAAGCCGTGAGTTCTATCTTGGTACGAGAAACAAATGGCAAATAGATGCCAGTCTATTCCATAAGCAAAGTTCTCCAAGGATCTGAGCTCTGTTGTCAGAAGATTGAAAATATAGCTTATGCATTACTCTTGAAAGCACGTAAGCTACGATAGTACTTTTAGTGCAATTCAGTTGTTATTAGGATAGACTAACCAATCTAGCAAGTATTGCACAAGCCAAACTTTGTTGGAAGAATGATTGTCAGGTCAGTAGAGCTTTCTGAGTTCAGGATCATATATGAATCCCATCAGGCCAATAAAGCCTAGGCCCTTTCCAACTTCATTATCGAGTTGACACAAGACCCCAACCCTCATAGGGGAAATGCCTAGACCATACACATTAATGTCTCCTCTAATCCCATAGGAAGTGGTGCCAAGGTCATACTTGAAAATGGTGAAGGAGTAATGATCGAGCACTCCCTGAGGTTTGAGTTCTCTACCTCGAACAACCTGGCTAAGTATGAAGCTTGCATTGTGGGATTAATAATAGTAAAGGACCTTGGAGCATCTAAGATTAAATTATGTAGCGATTCGCAGGTCCTCGATGACCATCAAGTCAAGGAACCTTTACTACAAAAGTACTTAGTGAAAGTAAAGGAACTCCTTAATGACTCCACCCAGGCAAAGGTAGAGCATATCCCTAGAGAGTAGAACTCTAGAGCCAACATCCTATCTAAGTTAACTAGAATGAATGAAACATGCAATAATAGATTTGTGATCTAGGAAGCCCTTGCAACTCCTAGCATCTCGAAGTCCAAGGTGGTTATCGCTATTGATGAAAATGATGACTAGATCAAACCTATTGCCACCTACCTCTGTGACGTGATCCTACAAGCAGACATTATAGAAGCAGAGAAGGTAACTCAGACTGTGAGCTAGTACACCACTTATAATGACCAACTATACTATAGAGGCTTCTCCACCTCTCTCCTCAAGTGTCTTGGCCCTAAGGAAACCTTCTACACCTTGGCCAAGATCTGCGAAGGGAGTTGTGAGCACCATCTTGGTGGAAAGCCCTTTGCTCAAAAGGCCTTTAGAGTGGGATATTTCTAGCCTACTATAGCTATAGACTCCATGGAGTATGTCTAAAATTATGACAAGTGCTAGAGGTTCATCGATGTCCACTCTATGTTACCTGAAGAGCTCTCCATCATCTCAATTCCATGGCCATTTTTCATACAGTGGATAGACATCCTTGGACTATTCCCCCAACTCCTAACTAAGTCAAATATCTCATAGTGGATCCAAGCTAAGTTATTCTCTACCATTCCCCCAAGTTCGAGGGATCTTTGCTTAAACTCTTACGTGCTATCCACAAGATAGTTGTAATATCATATTGATGAGGTTCAAGGGATTAACATCCCAGATTAAGCGCTCAATACTTCTAGGCAACCTTCAAGATCGTCTACTGCCACCTTGTTGCGATAACGAGGTCTTCACCTCAACAAATATGCCCACTAGATCTCAACATGCCCCCAACACTACTATAGCTGCCTTACTGTAGCTCACAAAGTGTTCACCCTTTAACTAACACAACTAGAAAATAATTCATAATGCTGGGATCCATTTAATCATTGGGGTCGCCATGAAGCATGAGATATGGAAACTAACATTGCATGGATCCTGTACTTATGATCCTTTCTGAGGTTACCTACTCAATTAAAAGACACTCAAAGTGTTCTAGAATTCCCTAAGTGTTGAAACACACTAAAACCATATATAGACGTTAGATCCCTTTAGTTTCGAGATGAAAAAGACCAATGATGGCATCAAATGCACTCCTCTCCAAAACCCTTAAGTCCCACAGAATTCAGAAATTTGGAATTGGGCGTTAGACCTAAGGTAGACTACGAAAAAAATAAAAAAAATGCAAGAAAAACATATGACTTAGATAAATAAAGTATGCCCAAAAATGAGACTTGTCTTTACAACCTTAAAAAGCCCTACATAAGGGACATCCAAGACTAAAAGGCAAGAAAAACACTACCTACTAGATAGGCATGCCAACATCACCTTCATCGTCTTCAATCTCGACCTCGTACATCGGCTGGCTCTTCATTTACTGGTGCGATAGGTACCGATTTCACATCGACAATAATGCAATTTTTGACACATTGATGCAACCTTGCCCCCTATGTGCAAAGGCCAAGATTATGAACCTTAAGTTATTCTAATGCATTTTCCAAAAATTCATCCACATATTATGCCCACTTCAGCTCAACATCCTCCACCTCAACCTCTAACTTTTCTTTTTCTTTCTCCAAGTCTCCAACATAGGTGTGGAGTCCTTCTAGATGACCTTCTTTGAAAGCTCAGTCACCTACTACTTAAGTTTTTTTGCCTCATCCTTAATAGTTCACTTTCCCCTCTACATTATCCGCCCAAGTTATTTGGGTGGCTAGGTCATCTTCTAGCTTTGTTTTTGAGACCCACAACCCCTTTAACTCTTCCTATAATTCTACTGCCCTTCCTATCTGAAGCACCGATTTTCCTAGATAGTGAAGGAAGAAGGCATTTCGAAGGCACCAATTTTTTGTGATTAAAAGTTGGTAGCTCAAATCTTCCTCTGCTAACTTCTCAATGTCGGTTGTAGAAAGAAGAGCTTAGTCAATCAATTCCTCCATTGAATAGCTCTGACCCTAGATCGAGGAGTCAGAGAAATGGATACAACTATTGGGAGAATGTTCTTCATCATGGCTAATAGTCAGGTCCGTGATAGGCCCCTAAACAGTGGTCATCTTCTTGGACCGGCTTTAACCACTCTAGGTAGTCGACTTCTGCTTTTGCTACTGTAAGATGGCTTATTGCTTGGAAGATTCATGGCTTGGTTCATGGAACTAGACCATGGGCTCCGATGCTACCCCTCCACCTAAGCTTAGGACCCACATCGCCCACCGCCTTCTTAGCAATTCGTTTTGCTAATTATTGTTGGAGCTCCAATAGGTTCCTAGCTGGTGCCATGCTCTCTGCAAAGAAAGATGACAAGTATTAGTCATGTATAAATAAAGCAAAAGCAATAATCAAGTCTAACAAAACAATGAATTGTCCAAATAGCCCGACTCTTACCTAAAGTTTCTTGGAAATTGATCTTCAATGTATCTATGAAGTCACAGACCTGGTTGTTACCCTTCTCATTAGTCTACCCAATGAGGAATATAGTAACATCCATATTGTCCTTCGTCATCTCTTCGTCAAAAATCTCTATTTGTTTGGGCTTCCACCCCTAAGCCTTTTGTATCTAATACAAATAAATGGTCAGCTTCTTTTCCACCATTGGAAAGAAAAGCTGGGTCCTAGGAGCCACTTCCAATCCAAAGAAGCCTTTCTTGAAACATTTATAGGACTCTTGATAAGGCTCCAGTACCTTGTGCCCGACATATGCTTGTAGGGAAATCACGCGTTGATGCAGCCTACACTCCAAATGGCGAGACCCAAGAAAAAAGCCAAAATTTAGCTTGAACTATATAGCGAAACTCCAAGTTGTGTCATAAAAGCTTATATGCCTGAATTAAGGCCCAATGGTTGGGATGAAGTTGGATGGGTACCCCCACCCAGTGATACAGCACGCCATGCTCAAAATTAGTAAATAGAAGCTAGACCCCGAGTTGTACAAACATAGTTTCATACATATACATGAAATGGTTGGGACTCGAGGTCTGTGTTATGCAAACCCTCTCTTGGTCCCCAGGTGGGTACACCATAAACTTTTCATCTCATACGTCATATTCAATTAGTTTGAGGATAGACTGTAGGTTGGCCATTGCCTCATTAGTGTTGAGCCTGGATGGCTTCCTTAAAACCTCCTTATCCACCACTGATATAGACGGGCATCCTCGAGTGTCAAGTATGGGCTTGATTGGGCTGTGACCACTATCCTTTTACCCATAATGGAACCCTGAATCTACGAAGGAGCACCCATAGAGGCCAAACTCTCAGCATTAGAACTTGAATTACTTAATAGGCCTACTTCTTGTTTCAACTATCTCAGAAAATGGACAATCACCTCTAAGTGCTACCACTCTTCAGGATGCCTCCATTCTTCTTAAGATCTTATCCTAGACCTAAAACCAGGATCGTAGCCTCTATGCCCCCAAATTATTCCTTCTTCTGGGGACTCTACCCAGTCGCGCCCTGTGCGGCTGGGGAGGGGTTCAAAGAAAACTTCTAGGGAAAAACTTTCCCCTGTTGTTCCCAACCTCCTTAACCCTTGCTATTTTTCATAAATGAAGGAAAAAAGGACTTCTAAGGAGAAGGGATACCTGAAGTAATGAAAGAAATAGGAGAAACAAGTGGTCTTTGGTGGAAAGCACCTTGTAATGCCCCTAGTCTAATCACCTCACTATACCTAGACTTATATTGAAGTAATTAAGCTTAGACTTGTAACATGTTACTACCCAATCCCTTTCTGACTTATTTTAATTAGGCTATCATTTTCCATAACTTATTTCAACTTTATTGGTCACCTATGCTAGTTGAAGGAAACTTTAGCTCATTTGAATGAGAAATGTCAATTGCCTTCAAAGATCACCAATCCAAGCTATTCATTGCCAATTCATTATTAGATTCATTTGGTGTAAAGAAGTTCTTGTTGGAAGAACTCTAGTTACCTATTCTTTAATTTGCCAATAACATACATAGGTCAAGATGCTAATTCATAAGCATATAGAAACTGATTCATCATTATATTATCTATATAGGCAAATTAGAATAGAGGATGTTATACACCTCAAATTGAATATCTCCACCGCTGGAATCGCTGCACGTCACTGCAAATCCTCACTCGAGAAACTAAAGAATGAGAGAGTGAAGAGTGGAAAATGACCCACCTCACCATTCCTCGTATTTATAAGCAAAATGCCCCTTAACTATTACCATCAAGAGGGGAACGTTGATCACTTTCCATGTATTCAAAATCAATGTGGCATGATAATCAAATAACAGCATCCACTCTCAGGACACCACGTGGCTTTGAATAGTTATCCATTTAGTTCAAACGATCTTGGCTCCTAGAAGAGCCGTCGCAAGGAAGCCAAGTGTTAAAAATGCACCATGACATGGAATATGGTTGACCCTAGTTCCCTAATAACTCACAATATAGGATCACGACATACAGCGGATCATAATTACTTAGGGGCATTTCAACATGACATTGCAGATCACGGCCATAATTTGAACCTCTATTGCTGAGACACTTGCATGATTATTACTGATGTAGGATCCTAGTGGAAACCACATGCCTTGTCTCAGCAGACTTTGCTCCATGCACCGTAATAACTCCTAGAGGTAAGGGGGCATCAGCGCACCATACGAAGGGTCATAGCAAGACACCTCTCATAGTGGGCAACAAAGCGTAGCATCCTAAATACAAGATCATGGGAATTTACAATATACCCAGTCATGAAATGAATCTCAATCATAATGCCCCAAGATAGATCCTCATGACGGGGGGACATTGGTCGATTCTACTGGCCCAAACATCTCATGCTTTAGCACTCTGTTGCTACATTAGAGTACCAAGTCAGAGGCAATTGTTCTGGCCCAGTATCCCAGACCATGGCCAAGCAAGTGCGAACTAACTGGACTAGCCTAATCACGATCTCAACTCATAGCGATCCTCATTAGCCAAACAACCCACCTAGTGGATTACAATTATATCATAAGGATATCCCTCATTTAATGAAGATATTTAGGGATCAAATTCCCTCATAACTACCTATCCTAGTTATATGAAAATAATATCTCTTCAGATATTACTTCTCCTGTAAGTAAATGCACTTTATAAATACAGAGTTAAACCATTCAAGTATCTACTCTCATATACTTCTCCCTCCAAATGCACAGCTCTAACTTGAGCATCTGAATGCCTTACAGGTACAACACCCCCTTTCGCCATTGTGCACATGTAGGAAACCACCATCCATCACCATTTGGAGGCATAATCAGGTACAACCCATGATCTTGATTCTGAACATTTCTTATATATTATCATATAATTATTAAATAATACCTTAACTTTATTATAATTTTTCAAAGTGACTTAAATTATACACATTAAATTAAATTCATGTTGAAGTAACATCGATGTCCTAAGTATATTGTTTTATATTATAAAGAACAAGTGAATAAAATTCAAAATGCATGTTGACGCAAAAGAATGATTCACGTATGTCGGAGAAGACCGCATGTAACCGCGGTAATGTTAATTCAATAATTTAAAATTTATTTTCCTATGTAATTTCGTGTCCTTGTCTAAGGGTGTACATTAGGTGAGTTGGGTAGATTTTGTAGTATTTTTAGACTTAATTTGCTTATTAAATTAGTGGGTTTGGTTGCATTGATAATGTTTTGGACCAGGTTTCGGGTTAACGATTTATGAGTAACCCGCTCCCTAAAATTGGATCCCATATATTTATGAGCGATATTAAATAAGTAAATCTACCTACTTATGATGAGTAAATCTCTCACAGGATCCTTCAAAGATAGGAAGATCAATTGCATCCTTCATAAATAAGAGAATCAGTTATAAAAGATAACAATTTCATTGGATTCTTATCGTAATTAACAACATTTAATGCAGATTTAACTATGATTCTTATCACCTAATATGCTCTTATAAATATTGCACAAGGTAGCAATGGTATGCATCTAATTCAAAACACTAGCCATCTTGTGCACAGTCTGACTTGAGCATCGGAGTGTCTTTTGCAGGTACCCACCTCGCAACCACCATGCATCAGAGGAAAGCACATTTTTCAACCTTATTCAGGTATATATATAATATATAGGAAAGTGGCTAAAGCCAAATTGAGTCCTTCCTCTTCCCAAAACAGAGGTTCATTTTAATCTTATGAAAATCCTTTGACTCATCAAGCATATATCAATTTATCCAATCTCATGTCATAAAATCATACAACAAATCATCAAGTCTCTTGTCATCCAATCATAAATCATTTCTTAGATTCTCCTATCTCATTGTTCATTATATCTCAAGACATTAAATCTCATAATTATATCGTCAAATATCAAGTCATAACAAGAACTCTCATTTCTCAAAATACATCATGTTTCAAATCATCAAAACTCTTATCTTATATGAAAATCAAAGGTATAGAGCTCATTATACTATTTCTTACTTGGTAGTAGCCTGCTTTCAGGTTAGTGCACATCAACCTATTCATGATAGTACGTTGTCACACAGAGCTACTCTAGGTAACTACGCCATGTTTATCACTGTCTAGTAAAGAGGATATACGTTTCCTCAACACTTACCATGATAAGGAGGAGGTACGTTTCCTCATAATATTAATCATCTGGAATAAAATGAGAGGTATGTTACTCAAACTATCCAAGATTTAGGATCACCCCAAGTAGTAACTATATTTACCACTAGAAGACTTGGGAAGCTCGGGTAAAGAGAGAGGTCTTCCTCAACCTCTATTACTTTGGTAAGGAAATTCTCATTTTCTTTGTTAACATTTTCCAAGACTTACCCTAAGTACAAGGTATATCCAAAACCCAATTAGCCTAGTACCACAAACGGACACCCATGAAAATCAGTTGATTTCATCAAATCTCAAGTATAAATTACGTCATATAAAAACATCATTTAAATCAAACCATTAACTATGTATTACGTCGCGATAATCATTCTCATCAATCATCAAGTATGCAGTACGTCGCATAAAAACATCATTTAAATGAAATCATCAAGTATGCTTTCATTCTATTTCAATACTCAATAAAAGAGCATTTAGTTTAAGTTTAACCCATAAGAGAACAACCATAATCGTACTACACTCTCTTAACAAAAATTTAAATGTTAAAGGAGTTACTAGTACTCCTAGGGTTCAAATCATCACAAAAATACTTCAATTTTCATCTAAAAAAGGCTATTTTCATGAGTACACCACATGTGAATTCTAACTTTAAAAATTCTGAAATTTTATAGGCAAATAACTTTACCTCTTTCAAATGAAACAAACCTCACTTTATTTGGCTAAGTGTGGCAAAAGTTATGCCACATAATGCAGAAGCTAAAACAAGGCACTAACTGTTTTGCCCGGATCTAGCCCTTCTTTAAATTGAAACTGGGAACGAATGAAAAGTCTAAAATTCTGAAATTTTTACCTCTTATAGCCTTACATGTTAGCTTCAAAATTTCACTAGTTTCATGTAATTACGATCTCAAAGTATGAAGTTATGCAATCCGGTTTACTAAGTTCCAGATTGCTTATTTTTGAAGAATTTGTCTCGGATTCAAACATAAACTGGTACCATTTAGGTTGGCCTAAAAAATTGATATTTTTACTACATAAAGTCTTATGTCTTACTTTCAAATGCAATAAGAAGTAAGTCATTTCGATGTTTGTAGCTTAAGTTATGCAACAAATATCACAAGTTGTTAAGATGTCCTATTCTACTTCTGTTTCTTTGTAACATAATAATCGATTATATGCTTATCATAATCGGTTATTGTTAAAGTCAGAACCAAAAATACTATTTGAACAAGCTCATTAACCGATTATTCATTAATGGTAATCGGTTATCTATTATTTTTTTGCATAAAATCACCATTTTCACATCACAACTCATCCAAACTAGATTTTCATCCTTTCAAACCAATTTCTAAATGCTTTTGAACACCTAAATCATATTGTATCATCTAAATACATTCTTAACACATTAAGCTTGAATCAAAACTCAACCAAACCAAGAAAAGCTTCATTACTCACAAAAACTAAGTTTTTCCATCAACAAGCTTGCAGTCATACAAAGGAAAAGATGAGAAAGAAGAAATAAGTTCCCCTACCTCAAGTGTTCACTTTCCTCTTTCCCTTTCTATCTTTCTTTCTTTCTTCCTCTCTTTGTTTTTCCTCTTGATCTTGTCTTCCCTTGTTGTTCTTGTTCTCCTTCCTCACCTCTGTAAGTTGTATGAAAATGAGAAAATAGAGAGAGCATGAGAATGAAGAAATGAGAAAATGAGAAATAGGGAGAGAGAAAACATGTGGGAGCAAAGAAAGTGAGAGAAGCTGGAAAAATATCTTGGGTTTGGTGGGTTGCATCAAAATGCAACCATGGTGGACACGGGAAGGATCTCATAAAAATGAAATCCAACTGATAAATTTTAATTTGCTAAAGACACCTTAATTTCTCTTAAATGAATTTTCCAACCTTCCCAAGCCTCGTGGAAAATTCTAAGATTTCATTCTATTCTTGATTTTACCATTCCACTATTTTTCTTAGTCTACAATATCAGTTCTCAAGCTTCAATATTCTTTTCTATTTAACTTAGTCTTTTAAACACACATCCTGTGCTATTAAAAAAATAACAAACTGATTCAAATAATTCTTTAAAATTCATCATATATTTATGGTTCAAAAATAAATTTTCCTCATTTAATTCTTAAAACTATTTAGTCGAGGAGGATGTTACACAAAGACCTCCCCTTTGAGAAGCATGCTTAGAAGGACAAATCTAAACATTGTGCATGGCATGAAGGTCATAGGCATAACACTAAAGATTGCATCGACCTTCAATAAGCCATTGAGTCTTTGATTCGAGATGGTCGCTTAGGCTGTTATGTGCTCTAATCTTATAATAATAATCAGAAGAGAGGGTGGAGTTATAGGAAACAAAGCTATAGTCCTTGAAGAAGCTCATCTCCATCGTAATAGAGAAACACTCATATGCAAGGAATGAATATCAAGGCGCAGGCCATCTTGGGGTAATGCCCCAAACCAAGAAAGGGCATAATCCCGAGATAGTGATCCAGATAATGATCGTCATCACGCCAAAGTAAACCAGACAATCAACACTATCTCGGGGGGCTTTGTGGGTGGCATTGAGTCAGGAAATGTAAGGAAGAAATCACTGTAGGCTATATTGAGTATGGCGTCCCTCTCAGTGACTAAGTCAGATAGTCGAGCAAGAAAGACCTTATCAATTTCGTTTACTGATAAGGATTGTGGATGCACTATCTCAAATCACGATGATCCCATGGTGATCTCAGGAATAATAACCAATGTCAAGGTTCATCATATATTTATTGATTATTGGAGCTCGATTGACATCATGTTCCTAGACTTATTCGCAAAGTTAGGATTATCAAAGAAGGAACTGATCCTGTATACCGGAGAGCTAATTGGATTCACTGGCGACAAGATCACCACGTGGAATACATCGAGACCTATTTGACTTTGGGGAAGGATTCTCTTTTCAAGACACTCAAGGTCAAATTCCTAGTGGTAGAATATCCCTCAGCCTATAATGTCATACTGGGTCACCCCTTACTCAATGCCTTTGGGGCTATGATCTCCACACCTTACTTGGCCATAAAGTTTCTTGACCAACATGATAGGGTCGTTATGGTCAAATGAGACCAAGCTACAGTTATAAGATGCTATAATGAAAGCCTGAAAATTGCTAAGAAGCCTTGGACCACAAACCAACACAACCATTTAGCTTCAACCACTGCAGACCCTGTTAACATCCTCTTGACTGAACTGAATGTGATGAAGAGATCCGTGGTATGCATGATAGCAATATAGTTTATTCATTCAATAATCCTCTCACTGGACTTCTTAAGGTTCAATTGGGCTTAATTAAGTTAGTTTTGTCACATTTTATGATATTGAGCCTAATTGGATCATTGAAGGAATTATTACATAAACTGACCTTAATTTGTCTTTTTGGCAGCATTCAGTAAATTTGTTAAAATTTGAATTATAAATATTTGATTGATGTAATTCTAGTCTTGTTGGAAATCTAAGACAATTCTCTACAAGTTTCTTGAAGACCTCAAGAGTTTAATCACACGTTTGGTTAATTTAAACTAGAGTGGATGCAAGAGCCAAAATACTAATCCTGACAGCTTGACCTCTGTGCACTCATCAGCCCCTATCTTGAATTGTAGAAGTTCAATTGATTCCAAAAGCCCAAATGAAAGTTAAGACCCAAATATACAACTTTCATGAAGAATACACGAGCTCATTCGAATATCTAATAGGTCAGATTGTGTTTGGAAGTCAGAACAGAGGTGTTATAGCTGGAACCTGAGCAGTGTGCAAAGATTGGGTCATACGTTGTGCTGTAGGAGTCATTTTGGGCTAAAACTGGTGTCATTGGAAAGTAAGAAAAAATACTTCAACTTTCATGAAGATCATATTTTAAAATGGTGACATTTAGATAGAGTTATAGTCGTGTGAAGATGGCTACGAGTTAGGCACCAAATTGGTTGGTGAGCATGACACATATTTTCCATGCATTCACACTCACCAACCAAGTTCCCATTCACACTCACTAACCAATTCTATTATCATCTTGTACTCTTTATGCTCTATAAAAAAGAGCATTGGTTGCCCATTAAGGGCAATCTTGAGTAGAGAGATTCAAACCATCTTCTTGTATCTCTTGTTATAATTTTCTTTTGTTCTAAATAGAAGTTATGTTCATTTCCTTCTTCTTCTTCTCTTTAGTTCTTCTTGTTCAATGAGTAACTAATTCTTTTTTTGCTTGGGTGAAAGGGTGAAGCTTTTGGTAATGAAATAAGGTTAGACTAATCTCTTCCTTGTGCTTCAATGATATATTATCAAGTGATCATTATATGTGTTGTATTTTGTTTCCAATCAATTTAGAAACCCTCCTTGTAAAGTGGAGATCTTGATTTTTCGTAGACAAGAGATTGACACAATGAATGCTTGAGCACATTTACAAGTGTTGGCATTAGTGGATGATCTGTTGATTATTCTTATATTTAATCGCCTTGTAATTGATTCATTGAACTCCATTTGTGCTTAATTGTCATCATTTAGCTTAGTTTCTGATATCAAACCCTAATTGGAACATTATTGTGAAACTTTGCTTAAATATATTCATTTGCACTCATAATTGAATTATGCTTTTCAGTCACTAGGCTTCTTAAGGTTCAATTAGGTTTAATTAAGTTAGTTTTGACACATTTTATGATATTGAGCCTAATTGGATCATTGAAGGAATTATTGCATGACTTAGCCCTAATTTATCTCTTTGACAATGTTCAGTAAACTAGCTATAATTTGAGTTTCAAATATCTGATTGATGTGATTTTGGTCTTGTAGGAAAGCTAAGACAATTCTCTACTACTTTCATGAAGATCTCAAAGGCCCAATCATACGTTTGGATAACTCAAATTGGAGTTGAAGCAAGAACTAGGGTGCTGATCCTGACAGCTTGACCTTTGCATACTATTCATGATATATCTCGAGCTACAAGTTGTCAAAGGAGCTAAAATTTTGATGGTTGATAGTTAAGATCCAAATCTACAACTTTCATGTTGAACACTTTTCCAGATTTGGAGATCTAAGGGGTCATTTTGAGCTTGGAAGTCAGATTACATGGCCAGAGTCAAAATACAGGGCCTGCGTCAGAATACAGGGCCTAAACATACACGGCCGTGTGAGAATACATGGCCTAGGCCATGTATGCTTTTGACTTTGCACTTGAAATAGTGAAATTTTGGACTCCCAACTCAGTGTCATACACGGCCTAGGCCGTGTATGCATACACGGCCGTGTATGACCTCCAGACTTCAATTATTGCAACTTCTGCGCGAAGTTTGTGTGGGGGGCCTATATATTGACATCTTTAGCACGTTTTGAAGAGAGTTTTGAGTTAGGAGAGCAGCTACAACTCCTTGGAGAAGGAGAAGGGAGTCTTGGATCAAAGATTGGAGTCTCGGGTTCGAACAATCAGAGATCCATCATCCCCAATCCTCAGAAACTCGTTTGCTTTAGTTTTTCTTCTGCACTTTGTTTCTCATGTTGTTCTTTCTCAGTTTTTCTTGTGATTTCCTTCTAGGTATGTATAACTAAACCTCCCTTGGTTAAGGGGGTGATGAAACCACTAGTATTGATGTTGTGAGTCTTGCATATTTTATTATTTCAACACAGTTATGTCTTTATTCATATATTTCTGAATCTATTGTTGGTATGAAAGTTTTTGTACTTGTTCCCACTTTCAAAGTGGTAGATCTGGGTTTATTATGCACGGTTGCGGTAGTAGATCTAGTAGAATATATGATGTTCATGTGGGTATAATTATCTTTATGCTATTTGCCAGTTATAAAGTGGTAGATCTGGGTTTATTATGCGCGGTTGCGGTAATAGATCTAGAGAAATATATGTTCTAAGTAATTTAATCCCGGTGTGTGATTAGATCTTAGTGTGATTGGTTTTCTAAATCTTAATGCAATTGTTGGATAGTTGTAAGAGCAGTTGCTTTATGACTAATCAATGATTAGGAGTTGATTTGAGGGGTTGCTAAATTGGCCAACACGTAAGGAAAACAGAGATTTACTCTCACAATTGCATAAAAACATAATTGAGCATATTGGAATAAAAGGATATGTGGATTTATATCATCATATAAATCTAGTGGTGGATTCAATCTCTTAACCAATTTTCTTATATTGTTGATTTCAGTTTATTTATTATTATTATTTTTGAAACTGTTCATTGTTCATCAAAACTCCAAAAATCCCCCTTTTTACTGTTTATTGTTAATCAGAGTTTAAATTGGGAATTACTTGATAGTGTTAATTGAATTGGTTCTCTGTGGATCGACCCTTACTAACTACAACTAGTTGTAAGGTTTTTATTTTCTGGTGGGCCTGACAATTGATTTTTATCTGAATTTTAATCATTATATCCTCACGCATCAGTGGATAATTAAAGAAACCATAATATAACTACATATATAATCTTAAATAAGATTTGAGTATTATATTTTCCTATTGCAACCTCCGTTATGCGTGGATTCCAATTGAGATATAAAAAGAGATAATCTTGTCCTTAATTTATATACCAAGAATGGATCTCCTAACCCAAGCAAATCTTTTTTAATTGTGAACAAGTTTTATCACCTTTATTATTGTGACAAATCTTTTCTTGACCTCAACAAATTTTTTTCATCAATTCCCTGTGGATCGACCTCGGACTCCTAAGAATTTATTACTTGAGACAACCTACACTTGGATTTACAACATATATCAAATCTGCATTAAGTTTCACCGGGACTTAATTTGAAGAATAAATTTATTGAGGTTTTTTTTCTTTAAGTAAACTTCGTCATTTGGTATATTTTTTCCCTACTCTTTAAATTTTCTACTTATATCATAATTAATGACTGGTTTATACCACCTACTTGTTAATATTTAATGGTAGGTTTATATCACCTACTTATTAATATTTAATGGCTAGTTTATACTGCCTACTTGTATATTTTCTTTCCTATTTTAAATCACTTATTTATGATTAATGGGTATCGTGATTCAAATTCTAGTTGTTTGGTTAAAACTAATCCTAGTACTTTATATATTAATCTGTTTGAAACACAATCACACACTTAAAAAGACACAACTTTGCTGTAGCCGTCAAAGAGGCACAAACTCTAAAGTGGTGTGAGCGCAATTAGGCTTGAAAATTAGGAATTCTCGTCAACCTTTCCACCTATCTACAATGGAGTTTGTCGTATTCTTCCCTTTGTTTTCTTCTTTTCCTATGTGTAACTAAGTTTCCCTCGTTAGGGGGACAATGAATCTTGTTCTTTGATGATGTGAATTAATTTATGTGTTTAATTTAAGTTTCTATTTTATGATTTATGTGTTTATCTTTATTATTAATATTTTCCTAAACCTAATCAATTTGAGAATGATTTCTTGGGTTTATGTATGATTGAGAAAAATTTGCATGAACTTAGAATACGTGATAAACACCACAATTTTTGCAATCGCTATGAATAGACATTGAGGGTTGTGTGGTCTTTCTTTTAATTCCCTTATTTTTTATAAAGCCTTCTTTATTTGGGGTTATGCTAAGAGATTGGTTAATTCGAAATAGTGTAAAGAGGATTGATATATCAAGGAATTAGATATTAATTAAAATTAGGAATTGATCTTAAATCATGAAATAGAACTTAATTAAATTACTATTTTAATTTGTATCAGAAAAGTTCAAGTAAAGTCTAAACCCTAACACTTTTTCATCATCATTTTTTTAACCTTTGTTTAATTGCTTTGGTTTACTTTATTTTATTATAATTATTTTCTTGTTATTATTTAGTTTTTATTATTACTTTTGTCAAACTCTCATCTTTCGGTAGCTTAGATAGTGTTTAACTAACAAAATTAGTAATTGGCATTATAATCCTCATGAGATGATACTCTTTTCACTTTTTTATTACTTTTGCGATTCGGTGCACTTGCCAATTTTCATAACAAGTTTTTGCCAAACCTAAGTTGATACGGTGAATTTTTTTGCTTCAAGAATTCAATATCACGATAAAAGATAAGAAAGGAGCTGAAAATATTGTTGCAAATCATTTGTCCAGACTTACGACAGGCTCACCTTTTGATATCACTCCTATCAATGATTCTTTTCTCGATGATTTTTATTTTCTGTCAATTCCATGCCTTGGTTTGCTAACATAATCAATTTTCTTGTAATAGGAAAAATGTCATCTTAATGAACGCACCTAGACAGAAGGAAATTTTTGATTGAAGTGAAAAAATTTTATTGGGATGACTCATATTTATTCAAATATTGTCCTGATCAAATCATTTGGAGATATGTTCCCGATAGTGAGGTAGGTAGTATCATTAAATTTTGTTACTCAGAAGCATATGGAGGTCACTTTTCTTCAAAGAAAACAGTTGCGAAAATCTTGCAGTGTAGATTTTATTGGCCCACTTTATTTAAGGACAACTATATATTTTGTAAAAATTGTGAAAACTGTAAAAAATTAGGTTCCATTTCTAAGTGAAACATGATGCCTCTGAACCCTATCCTTATCATTGAAATTTTTTATTGTTAGGGAATTAATTTCATGGGTCCATTTCCATCATCATTTGAATTTGTGTATATTTTAGTTGCAGTTGATTATGTCTCAAAATGGATTGAGGCGATTCCATGTCGACACAATGATTATAAAACTGTTCTTAAATTTTTAAAATAAAATGCCTTGAGTCGATTCGGAATCCCTCAAGTTATCATCAGTGATGGGGGAACACATTTTTGCAAAAAAATCATTTGAATCCTTAATGAAGAAATATGACATTACCCACAAAATTGCCACCTCTTACCACCCTTCAACAAATGGACGAATAGAATTAGCAAATAGGGAGATTAAATAAATTTTGAAAAAAATAGTTAACCCAAATCGTAAAAATTGGTCTTTAAGACTAAACAATGCACTTTGGGTTTATCGTACTACTTTCAAAACATCTTTAGGCATGTCACCCTATCGGTTAGTATATAAAAAACCTTGTCACTTACTTGTAGAACTTGAGCATAAAGCATTTTGGGTTATTAAAGCTTTCAATCTAAACCTTGATAATGGTTGTAAGTTACACAAATTACAATTAAATGAACTTGAGAAATTGAGAAATGATGCATATGAAAACATAGATTTATAAGCTAGAACAAAAGCTTTTCATGACAAATCAATTTTGAGAAAATCTTTTGAAATTAGTCAAAAAAATTTGCTTTATAATTCTCATATTCACATATTCCCTTGAAAATTGAGATCTAGGTGGAGTGGCCCTTTTGTTGTCAAACATGTGTATCCTCACGGGGCCATAAACATTGAGAACCCTAGGAATGGTAATGTGTTTAAGGTCAATAGACAAAGACTCGAACTATTTTTGGAAAACCAAGTTGTTGAGGTAGCATCCATTTCCCTTTCTAATCCTTCTTATTAAAAGAATTTATTTTAATTTTGTGACTTTCTTTTTCTTGAGTTCTTTGTGACCCCGGTTAAGTGGTGGATAATGGTACTCCGTGACTCTTAAGTCAGTTTATTTTTTAATTTTCCATAATAACTGATTTCTTCTCCTTTTAAAATGGATGTCATTCTCTCAAATTTAAGAAAGTATTTTCCTTCTCTTCCTCAAAATGCTCTAACAAAAATCTACAAATTTAGGTGTGAAAGATTAAGACTGTTAATGCACAAGGGCATCCCGGAAGATATATGCTAGATAATCGAAGCAACGGTCTGTTTAGCAAGTGAATTTTCAAATTCATTTGACTTATACATGTCAGGTCTCAGTAAAAGTTTATATTCAAAAAGGAGAAGAGCAAAAATATTACAAGTTTGTCACAAATGTGCACGATGGAATTGTAACAAGTGATGTCATTCTTTAGAGATGATATCCGTAAATTGAGAAAATAAAATATACTTTATTAAGAATGGATTGAGTAAAGAGTCATTAGATGATATCTTATTGACTCTTGAGACACATTCTTATGGAGTTGTGCATCGTGAACTTATTAATTTGTAGAATCTCTTTAGGGATGAACAAAAGCGTTACAATCTTGGGAATCTGACTCAAAAGGACCATGTTTGCCAATTTATAAGAAAATTGGATGGGAAGCTTATCCTCAACTCCTGGAAGGCGTTTAAGTCGTTACTAGACGTAAAACTAGAGGAAGATGTGAGTCACAATCACAACAACATGCATGTTATTATTTTGTTCATCTCCAAAAAAAAAGACAATCAAAAGAGTACCATGCTCTTAATTGAGCATGGAGCCCCTAACCTTAGGGTTAGACCCATCATTGACTTGGGTTGGACCTTTGCATGCTGGTCTTTAAATAAGGTTCGTGTGCCATGCTCTATAGAGAGACGTTCTTAGTGACCCAAAGTTTACCTTTTAGGCAAGCTGAGATGATGGGAAGATAGAAGCATCTCGTGTTAGCATACTCGCATGACTATGTAATTCAGCTGGATCCTGTGATTTCAGGCCATGGGCTCTCCAACGACCTCTCACTAGTTGTGGTAGTTGGTGGTAGCTGTTAGATTTACGCACTTTAATTAGTTGCATCATAACTCAATCCAAAATATTCTACAAGCGAGAGGGAGAAGAATTCTAAGATTGGTTGAGCCGTCTTAGTATTACTATACTGGTGACATACAGTATAAAGATATGCCACTAATTCCCTGTACTGATGACACACAGGTTAAAGATATGTCATCTTTGTTGAATAAACGGGCGTCAGAGCCTAGCCTCCAGTTTTGGACTAGTTCTAGTTCTCGTTTTCTTTCAAAAAAAAACATACAAAAAATTTAAAAAAAAAGAAAAAAAGAAAAAATAATAATTAAAATTAAAAAAATTGTATTTCTTAATTTTAAACTTTTCTAACAACAGCTAGCCTACCCATATAGGTGCTATCATTACATTTTCCATTCTTTTCCCTATTTAAACACTTCATTTTCTTCATTTTCATCTAACTCATAATCATTCAAAGGGAGGGTGAGTGTAGAAATGAAGGGAGCTTTTGTTTTTAAATTTACAAATATATGCGTATTTTATGGATCAAGGTCTGGGAAGGATAGAGAGTTTATAAGAGTAGCAAGTAATCTTGGTTGGGTGCTAGCTGCGAGAAAAATCCATGTAGTATATGGGGGAGGTAGCTTTGGGTTAATGAGGGTTGTATCAATCACTGCACATCTAAGAGGCAGTCAAGTTTTAGGTATCATTCTTAAAGCTTTAATTGAAAGGAACATCATTGGCAAGACAATTAGGGAGGAACTACAAGTATCAATTATGCATGAACGAATGACTAAAATGCTTGACAACTCTGATGCGTTCATTGCCTTACCAGGTGATTACGGTACTTTGGAAGAAGTTTTTCAAATTGTCTCTTGGGACCAACTGAACATCCACTATAAAACCCATAAATTTGTTGAATGTTAATAATTTTTTTGATGGTTTGTTATCTTTTCTTGACCATGCTATGGAACAGAACTTTATCACACATTCAGGCAGACAGATCCTTGTCTCTGCTTCCACTGTCGATGAGTTAATTAATAAATTATAACTTTTTGCTTATGAACCTGATCTAGTAATAGCTCAGATAGATTGGTTAGAGGGAAGCATTAAGGAACGTAGATTTGATCTGACACTCCATCTATAACTTACCTTTACCTTTGATTTTATTCATCGTACTTTGTTTCTGTTTAAATTTATATTAGGTTTCTCTTTTCAATAATTGTCACAACAGGTAATATCTTCTATTATTTACTCATCTATATTTAGACATTGGGGATAATGTTGTGATTAGGTTGGGGGGGAAGGATAGTTGACATAAAAAAAATTAGGAAGTATGTTTATTGGTATAGTTATTAGCAACTTACTAATAGCAAAACCAATTAAGGATGGCTGAGTAAGGAATAAATTATGCCCTTAAGGTAAATTTACTCTTGAGACGCATCTAAATCGGAGAAGTAACTATTTTGTGTAAAAGTAGCAATTGAAATTCAGGGATCATAGCATGATTGAATGAATTATCTTCTTTCTTAAATTTCACAAGTTTGGTTTTGGATGTTGAATTAGTGGATTAAGAATGATAGATGTATGCCTTGTGAGATTTTGAGCCTATTGATGAATGGATTAAACATTTGTATCATTCTCTTCTTTCTTGTGTGATTTTCACTCATGAAATTGTTACTCTAGAACTTGCTTTAACTCTATTTGAGGCTACATTTTCACATGCATACATAAACATGATTGAGGCATTTTTCTTGAAATAGCTACTTTAACCAAATAGTCAACCTTACATACTTTCCCTTGCTTAACCCCTTGACTATTCCTTGTTTCTAGCTCATTACGTGTCTTAAATGAAAAATTATATTTTTACCCAACCTTAGGGAATAAGAGAGCATTGGCTTTGTTATTGGATGAGTTTTTGAACAAGTGTGGGGGTGTATGTGCAAAATGGTTAGTGAAAAAGGAAAGAATGGCCAATTGAAATATATATATAAATGTGTGTAAAGAAAGACCAATAAGGCAAAAGGGAAGGAAAAGGAATATGTATAGTTGGGATGAACTTTTCATATTTGTTATTTGAATTCAACTCTAATGCTCTTTTATTCTCTTTAGTATTTAACTTGTCATATTCATATTACCCCTCTCCTTTACCTTGACCTCATTACAACCTTAAATAAAGTCCTTTTGATTTGTGTGTGCATGTGTTTTGAGTAGTGGAGAAGTAGAAGATACACAAGCTTATGGTAGTGCAATTTTTCATGAGTTTAATTGAGCAAAATACCTACATTTCAAACATATAAGGGATTAAGTGTGAATCTTATAAGGATCTATCATTCTTGACTCATACTTTTCAATTGAAGTTTCATTGCTTGTTAGTTTAAGATGTAAAGAAACGTTACCTCATAAATGTTTTGATCCCTTGAATCTTTGGTTACTCTTTTTACTTGTGAACTTTTGCATTCTTGAATATCATTAGAAATTAAGTCTTTTAGAGTTTTTAACTTTTAAGTTTGTGTTGTTTTTCTTTGTTTCTTAGTTTTGGTCTTATGTGTTTTGTCCGAGAGTACAAAAGTTAAGTGTGGAAAAATTTGATAGTAATATATTTTATTCATTTAATAATCCTCTCACTGGGCTTCTTAAGGTTCAATTAGGCTTAATTAAGTTAGTTTTGTCACATTTTATGATATTGAGTCTAATTGGATCATTGAAGGAATTATTGCATAAACTGGCCTTAATTTATCTATTTGGCAGCGTTCAGTAAATTAACTATAATCTAAGTTGTAAATATTTGATTGATGTGATTCTGGTCTTATAGGAAATGTAAGACAATTCTCTACAAGTTTCATGTAGACCTCAAGAGCTTAATCACACGTTTGGATAATTTAAATTGAAGTGAATGTAAGAGCTAGAATGCTGATCCTGACAGCTTGACCTCTAGGAACGCATCAGCCCATATCTTGAATTGTAGAAGTTCAATTGATGCCAATAAGGCCAAATGAAAGCTAAGACCCAAATCTACAACTTTCATGAAGAACACAAGAGCTCATTCAGATATCTAATGGGTCAGATTGAGTTTGGAATTCAGAATAGATGTGCTATAGCTAAAACCTGAGCAGTGTGCAAAGATTGGGTCATAAGTTGGGCTGTAGGTGTCATTTTGGGCTAAAACTGGTGCCATTGGAAAGTAAGACAAAATACTTCAACTTTCATGAAGATCATATTTTGGGCTGAAACTGGTGCCATTAGAAAGTAAGACAAAATACTTCAACTTTCATGAAGATCATGTTTCAAAATGGTGACATTTAGATAGAGTTATAGTCATGTGAAGATGGCTACGAGTTAGACACCAAATTGGTTGGTGAGCATGACACACATTTTCCATGCATTCACACTCACCAACCAAGTTCCCATTCACACTCACTAACCAATTCTATTATCATCTTGTACTCTTTATGCTCTATAAAAAGGAGCATTGGTTGCCCATTAAGGGCAATCTTGGGTAGAGAGATTCAGACCATCTTCTTGTATCTCTTGTTATAATTTTCTTTTGTTCTAAATAGAAGCTATGTTCATCTCCTTCTTTTTCTCTCTTTCTTTCTTCTTGTTCAATGAGTAACTAATTCTTGTTTTGTTTAGGTAAAAGGGTGAAGCTTTTGGTAATGAAATAAGGTTAGACTAATCTCTTCCTTGTGCTTCAATGATATATTATCAAGTGATCATTATATGTGTTGTATTTTGTTTCCAATCAATTTAGAAACCCTCCTTGTAAAGTGGAGATCTTGATTTGTTGTAGACAAGAGATTAACACAATGAATGCTTGAGCCCATTTACAAGTGTTCACATTAGTGGGTAATTAAAGAAATCATAATATAACTATATATATAATCTTAAATGAGCTTTGAGTGTTATATTTTACTATTACAACCTCCGTTATGCGTGGATTCTAATTGAGTTATAAAAAGATATAATCTTGTCCTTAATTTATATACTAAGAGTGGATCTCCTAACCCAAGCAAATCCTTTTTAATTATGAATAAGTGTTGTCACAATCATCAATTCTCTGTGGATCGACCTCGGACTCCCGAGAATTTATTATGTAAGATAACCTGCACTTGGGTTTGCAACACATATCAAATCCGCTTCAATGCACCCTCAACCTGATGGAAAACTTCAGCCTCTTTAACTTGGTGCCAAGCCAGACCAGGTGACCAAGATTGGAGGACATCTAAATTAGGAGAAAATAGCTTGACTATTCTAGTTTCTTGAGAAAAACAAAGATCTCTTTGCTTGGACCTCAACAAATATGCCTGGACTAGACCTCGAATTCATTTGCCACCGACTTTTCATCATGAAGGATGGGAAGTCAGTAGCACAATGAAAAAGGAAAGTTGGACCTGAGAGACAAGAGGTAATTCATAAATAGGTAAAAGAGCTCCTAGATGCTAGATTTATCAGAGAAGTTTCTTATACCACCTGGCTCTTTAATGTGGTCCTAGTTAAAAAGTCTAATGGGAAGTGGCGTATATGCGTTGACTACACAGACTTGAACAAAGTTTTCCTAAAAGACCCTTATCCACTTCCCAACATAGGTAAATTGGTGGGCAGTTCATCTGAATTTTGGCTATTCTCGTTCATTGATGCCTATTTTGGATATAATCAAATTCCCATGAACTAGGAGGGTGAAGATAAAACTACATTCATAACCGAGATGGAATTTATTGTTACTGTGTCATGCCATTTGGACTAAAGAATGCTGGAGTAACTTACCAATGAATAATGAATAAAGTCTTTGAAGAACAAATTGGTAAGATGCTAGAAGTCTATATAGACAACATGATAGTCAAGACAACAAAGACCGGTGACCACATGAAAGTTTTGGAACAGGTGTTTGCCCAAATACGGATGCATAACTTGAGGCTGAACCTGGAGAAATGTGCTTTTAGTGTACAGGCCGATAAATTTTAAGGATTTTTACTAACAAATCGTGGTATTAAAGCTAACCTAGAGAAATGTCAAACCGTCCTCGACATGCACAACCCACAATCCATGAAAGAGGTGCAACAATTAATAGGTCGGATAGTGGCCCTCATTAGCTTTCTAGCCAAGGCTACTAAAAAATCACTTCCCTTATTCAAAACCTTAAAAAAAAAGGAAAGAATTATGAGTGGACCCCAGAGTATAAAGCTACCTTTCAAGAGATGAAGAAGATGTTATTTACACCACTAATTCTGATGAGATTGGATCCCGATGAAACACTTTATACCTATATCTCTATCAACAATGAGGCGATCAATTCAGTCCTAATAAGAGAAACCAATGAAGGTCAAACACCGGTTTACTTCGTCAATAAAGTCCTATAACGCCTTGAGATCCGCTATCAAAAGATTAAGAAACTGGCTCTAGCATTGTTGATTACTGCAAGAAGGTTACACCAATATTTTTAGTATCACTCCTTGATATTGAGGAAAGATCAACCAATCCAACAAGTGCTACATAAGTCGGATCTCTCCAGGAGAATGATTGTTTGGTCGGTAGAGCTCTCTAAATTTGGTATCATTTATGAGCCAAGAAAAGCCATAAAGGCTTAAGTCTTATCTGATTTTCTGGTTGAGGTCACACCAAATTCCAGCCATCTTAGAGTGAATTTTTGAATTATCTACATTGATGAGTCTTCGAATCCCAAAGGGAGTGGCACTGGAGTAATGTTAGAAAATGCAGTTGGACTCATGTTAGAATATTCTCTAAGGTTTGAGTTTCTGACTTCAAACAACCAAGCTGAATATGAAGTGTGCATTGCAAGCATCAATGTGGCAAAATAGATGGGGGCATAGATATAATTCAATGTAGTGACTCGCAGTTGGCGACGTCCCAAATCCAAGGTGAATACCAGGCTAAGGAGCCCTTGTTGCAGAAATACTTATCTAAAGTAAAGAAGTTAATGGAAAACTTTGATAGTGTGAAAGTAGAACATATTTTGAGAGAACAGAACTCCAGAGTTGATATACTGTCAAAGCTTGCCAGTACCAAGAGCCTGGAAATAATAGGTCTGTAATCCAGGATACCTTACTCACTCCCAGTATTATGGACAATGAGGTCCTCCTATTGGAAGATGACGAAACCTAGATAACACCCATAGTTGCTTAGCTCTGGAATGGCTTATTACCTAAAGACTAGAAAGAAGCCCAGAAAATAGTATGAATAGTGGCTTGGTATACCATCCTTGATAATCAACTGTATCATCACGGGTTTTCTTTTCCCCTCCTTAAGTGCCTCAGTCCTAAGGAAGCACAATACGTCTTAGTCAAAATCTATGAAGGGAGCTCTGCCCATCTCATTGGCGGAAAGTCCCTAGCATGGAAAACACTAAGGGATGGATACTATTGGCCTAGTATGAAAGCTAATAGTAAGGAACGTGTACAGAAATGTGATCAATGTCAATAGTTCTCGGATATCTATGCTACCCCACCTAAAGAACTATCTTCGATCTCTGTTCCTTGGCCTTTTTACCAATAGGGAATGGATATCCTAGATCCTTTCCCCCAAGCACCATGGCAGATCAAGTACTTAGTGGTGGTTGTTGATTATTTTACTAAGTGGATTACGACTAAACCGTTATCTACCATCACTTTAGCTAGGATCCAAAAATTTGCTTATAAGAACATTATCAGCAGATTTAGTATCTCGTAGTTTATTATCATGAATAACGAAATCCAATTCACAAATCAAGATTTCATGGACCTCTTAGCCAGTCTCAATATCAAACAGTATTTCACCTCGGTGGAACATCTAAAGACCAACAGGCAAGCTGAACCCACCAACCGGGTCATACTTAGAGAAATCAAAAAAAGAGTTGATGATGCTAAGGCGAATTGGGTGAAGCAGCTCGATCATGTTTTATGAGCATATCAGACCATACCTCATTCCTCCACAAGATAGACTCCCTTTTAAATTGACCTATGGTTGCGAGACTATGATCCCAGTAGAAATAAGAGAACAGAATTAGAAGAGACAAAACTTTTCAGAAGAGGCCAGCCCAGACCTCATTCGTCAGAACCTAGACTTGTTGGAAGAATAACATTGCATTACCCATGTCCATGAAGCCCCCCTTAAACAAAGGATTGCAACACGATATAATTCTAAAGTGATTCCATGAAGATTTAATCCTGGCGACCTCGTACTTCGTAGGGCAGATATCGGAGGTAAAAATGTGAAATATGGAAAGCTAGCTCCTAATTGGGAACAACCATACAAGATCGTGTCCAAAACAAACACAAGAGCCTATAATCTAGAAACCTTCTCTGGCAAAACTATCAAGAATTTCTAGAATGCTGATAAGCTAAGGAAATATTATAGTTAGATGCCTTTAATTGTTATTTTTATCATGTAAGTGACGAGTTCCGACATGAATAAACTAGTTATTGTCTTTTCAACACTTGGTTACTTTATTCTTTTATAACTATTGCGACCCACAAGGTTATCACACCTTGGAGTGGTCCAAGGAATATAGGGTCCAATTATGATCAATTATTCTGATGCATAAATGAAGGTCAAAAAGGGGAATCCACTTGACTAGTATATGAGTTCAAAGAGTGAATTCAAGGGTTTTAACTCACACCCTAATGAATCTGAACTTAACCTATAAGCTTAAAAGTTTAAAAAGATTAAACATATTCGACTGTAGCCTGGATATGTGAATGTCGCTCCAAGAGGCTTCTGTGTCAAAACCAACCTTTATAGTTTCAGCATTAAGCTTGACCTCCACCCATAAGCCTAAAAAATGTTTAAAGAGGTCAAGAATAGCAGACCACTTCCTGGGATATATGGACGCCACTCCAAGAGGCTTCTGTGTCAAACTCATACTTCGTAGTTTCACACTTAAAAATTTAACTAAGTGTCAACAGAAGTGGAGAAATATTTCTAAAAAAACACGAGTGTTTGCTAAGTGTAAAATAAAACCACCTAGATCAACTGTTGGACTGATCTCAGTTGAGAAAAAACACGACCATTCGCTAAGTGTAAAAGACAAATATCGAGATTGAGGATTGGTCCTATCTTGGTCAAATAAAAGTAAGAATATATGCTAAGTATAAATGGAATTACCAAGATTGAGCGTTGGACCTATTTCGATGAGGAAAAAGAAAAGTCAACAAGAGTATGAAGAAAAATATTCTAAGTGCTGAAATTAAATAGATTCCCAAAATTGGGACTTGTCCAAGTACAAATAAAATTAACTCCAAGCAGGGGAAAAATAAAAAGAAACAAAAGAAAGAATCAAGCATCTAGGGTAGGCTCCTCCGGGGTAGGCTCTTCTTCCACCTCAACCTCTTCTGCTGGGCCACCTTCTGGATTCTCCTCTCCCTCTTCCTCGCTAACCTTCGCTGTCATAGGAACTTGATTCAGAGGATTGGCCTCGGAAATGGCATCCACAAGATGACCATCCCAGACCACCTTCCTTGAATTGGTTCCCTCCTCAATCTAGTTTGAGTTTAGTAAGCGAAGTTCAGTGAGTGCATTTAAGAAGGATTCATCGACCAAGTTAGCCCATTCATCTTCAAGATATATAATGTCGATTTTAAGTTTGGCCTCGAATTGGCGGAGAATCTCATTCTCAGTTCGGAAGGCGGTTAGGTTGGACTCGGTAGAAGATAACTAATCTTTATAATTACTCTCCCAAGCCACCTCTTCAGTAACTTGGGCCTGGAGCCCGAATATCTCAGTGACCCCTCAACATCGCTGGTCTAGAGCCTGGAGATCTCAGCCTTGCGCAAGCCGAGCTTTTCATTAACTTGGGCAAGCTGCACGTCTTTTTTAGTAACTACCAACTTGAGCCCCCACTTTTCACCCTAGAGGGCGTCCAGCTCTTTTTCCAACTCTTAAGTCTAAAGAACAGACTCAAAAGCATACTCAAGAAACTGGAGGACGAAAACATTGCACAGAGCCTACACCTGGGCATCCCAGAAAAGCTCTATCAAGTCTTGCTCTATCAGGACATCTTGGTCAGCCGGGGATTGAAGAATGTTGTCAATAATCAACCTAGGATCAACCCCTCTGCCCCAAACTGACCCTCTAGAAAAGTGCAGAGTTGTGCCCTTCGGGATTTCAGATTCCCGACTAGCTATAAGGTCGAGGGGAGCAACCTCAGCCATTAGACTTTTTCCTCTCGGCTCTTTTTGGCTATCCACCTCCCTCTTCCGAGGCCGAAGAGGTTGCGCATGAGATCCGGGATCTGCCTCCTGTACAGCAGGTTAAGGAGGAGGAACAACTACTATGGGTTAAGGAGGTGGAACAACGATCGTGGGCCGGGATCTGAATCCCAAGACCCCATCTTTCCTTCGGGCCAATGGCAGGGCAAGAGCTTCAAGACCGTCAGGAGGTGCCATACTTTCTATAAGCAGGAAATAGATATGTTACAACACTTAGAAAAAAATTTAAAAATACAAGTCAATCAAATATATATTGGTGAGATACCTAATAATGGTTTTATTGAGTCAGAGGTCATCTAGGACGTCTTTATAATAGATGGTCCCACCCTTATCAACCCACACAACTAGGAAGTTGAGGATGTCAGCCTCATCTTCACATAGTGCAGACATCGAAGTTTCTATTTCTTATAAGCTCTTACCCTACATCTCCTAAGTCCAATATAAATACATCCTTGGTTTGTCGTTCGGGGTAACAAAAAAATGCGTTGACCCCAAAGCTCCTTCAATTCGAAAGAAATCTTTCTTGAAGTTCTTGAAGGACTCTTAGTATGGTTAGAACACTTTCTGCCCTGCTTGCGCATGTAAAGTGACTCACCCTTTTTGAAAATTGTTCCTGGAGGGTGAAAATCGGATGAAGAGGAAGAAAAATGACTTCACAGAATACGACCATCTAAAAATCTTGCAGACGAGCTCAAAGGTCTGGATAAGACCCTAAGAATTTGGGTGTAGTTGGGTTGGAGCCACACGCAAATGGTTAAGGACTCCGACCTCAAACTTAGAGAATGAAAGGCGGACCCTGATGCTGGTGAACAACACATCATACATGTATATAAAGTGGTCACCCTTTGTTCTCGTGGAGCAGACCTTTTCTTGATCAGGCTGAGCCTAGACTATATACTCTTCATCCTTAATCGATTCTCAATAAGGTGAAGGTATTCTTGCTTAGCACGCGCATCCTCCGAGCTCTCTACACTGGAGGGAGTGCCTAAAACTTCTCAGTCAACCCATTAGTATAGGCTGATGTCTCTCGGGAAGATATGCTCTCTTGGTTCTAAAACGACCGCTCTTTGATGTGCCATATTCATGTTAGTAGCATTACCTACAAAGGCCGCACTCACGTTAGAATCAGAAGAAAACTCACTAAGATTCTCTAACTTTATCATGAGTACGGAGAGCGGACATGTTGGTCTTTGTCTTGCAAGTTCTCTTGCATGAACCATCCTCCGTAATGCCTCTAGGATATACATCCTGGTTATCATCCTTGAACCTCTATCAGAGTCTCCACCATGATAAGAACATCTCCGCCGCACCTAAGGCAGTGGAGATGGCAGAACATTAAGAATTTCTAAGGAAACACTCTCTTCATCACTGTTTTGTGACATTTTCTCTCTCTTAATGAAAGATTATAGAAGAAAAATAAAGTGTAAAAAGGTAGTACCTTGTTTTTGAAAAAGGAAAAGGTGGAAACTACAAGAAAATGGTCATTGGTGTCTTGCCAAAGAGTTGTTGAAAATCGCCTTGGTTGTCGGAAAGGGAAGCAGAAATGCGAAGAAGGCAGAAGAGTGAGGGGAAAACCCCTCATTCCTTATTTATAGGTGAGGGAAAACCTCCCCCAACCGTCGCCTTGAGAAAGGATAAAATGAGGAATTCACATTGAATTTGAAATAGTAATCATGATGATATGAATCCCAAACGGCAGCTTCCACTATCTTTTTACCATGTGGCGTACTGTACCTGAACAGGGCAGTTGAAAGGACAATGCTCAGAGTTGAAACGACGTGTGACGTTGTATAAGAATATTAAACTGGATCACGGACTTAAATCATGATATTATGATAAATCATAATACAGATCTCGATTCAAGATCAAATTAATTTCAGAATTAAATGGGCCCCACGAACAAAATCTGTATGGGGGTAACCTACTATGAATCCTGGATGACGGTGTATTGACTTTCTGCAGAGTGATCCAATCCGGATCCTAACATTATTCATTAGCATTGGGGGCATTCTACTATATATCACGGACCTCGACCCTTTGGTATAAACATCGCGAAATCTAGCATTTATGTTATGATTTGAATCTCTTTGTCCCATGCGTATCATTTGCTCCTATTAAACTTAGGTATCTTGACACTCAGTTGTCACATCTAAGCGCCAAGCTGGGAGCGACTGTTCTGGACCAAGTTTCGGGTTAGCGATTCATGAGCAACCCAGCTCACTAGAATTGGATCCCAAATATTTATGAGTGTTATTAGATAAGTAAATCTATCTACTTATGAGGTATAAATCTCTCACAAGATCCCTCAAAGATAGGAAGATTAATTACATCCCTCATAAATAGGAGAATCAGTTATAAGAGATAACAATCTCATTAGATTCTTATCCTAATTAATAATATTTAATGCATATTTAATTGTGATTCTTATCACCCAAGACGCTCATATAAATACCACACAATGTAGCAAAGATATGCATATAATTCAAAACACTATCTACCTTATGCACGGTCTAACTTGAGCGTTGGAGTGTCTTTTGCAGGTACCCACCCCCTTGCATCACCGTCGCAACCACCGTGCATTGGAGGAAACCACCTTTGTCAACCTTATGCAGGTATTTATCTAAACCCCGTTTAGAATAGATTGATTTTTTTCCCTTCAACCCAACCCATTCCGACCGGCTCAACAGTGAGTTAGGTTGGGTCAAACCCTGACATACTTTAAAAAATTCCGTGTTAAAATAAATGTTGAAATAAAAAATAAAAAATTTATTACACATAATAAGTCTTAATTAAAAATAACAATGTCTTAAATAAACTAAAAAGTCACATAATTTATCTTACATAAATATAATAAATCTCAAACAAACTAAATAAATATAGCAAGCATAACAAGTCTTAATAAGTTAGCACAAGTTTTAAATAAACTAGAGTTAGATAAAGTATTCAAGTCATAAACAACAAACCATATTAGAAAATTAAAATTATTGTCATCACATATAATATATGGATTGATATAATCATTTGCTTCATTCTCAATTTTCTTAAGATGCTCTTTGTCATCTAATGAATCAATTGGATTTTATCACAATAGTCTATTAAATATTTCATGAGTTTATCATCTCTATTTTCTTAATCACATTCTTAATATAACTACAAAATTTATACTTAAACATAATTATACTATAAAAAGTCAAGAAAAATAACTTGAAATATCGAATAACTAAAAGACTTATAAAAAAAAATAATTAACATGAGTGAATTAAGTTTGTGCGAATTAATAATTTTTAAACTCATTATTCAACTCATACTTTTTAAATTAAATTATTTTTTAACTTAACTCAACTCACAAATACAATCTATATTAAAATTCATAAGTTAGAGAATTGACCCAATGAACCCCATGTCCATATCCACACCTCTCGTCTTCCTCTTACTCATTACTACTCACCCCCAACCACTATACACTCATTACAACACTGCACTCTATGACTTTGTTTGGTATACTATGAGAGAAATAAAAAGAAAGAAAAGAAAAAAATGTTAGATATTAAAAAGAAAATAAAAACGAAAAAAAAAACTTGACCTTTATCATGTTTTGTATTAACAAAAAGAAAAGAAAAGAATACTAATAAAAATTATTTTTATATTATTATTAAATAAAATAATTAATCAAATAATAAAAAATAAAAAAATAACAAAAACATTCTGATAGGTCCCACATAAAATTAATCTACCCATCTTCTTTCCTTTCTTTTATAAATGTGATATCGAACAGAAAGTTAACATCACAACACTTAACCATTATTCTCCTTCCTAAAAAGTTATAGCAAACAAAGCCTATACCAAAGCCTACAACTATATCGCACACAGTCTCTCTCTTCCCTGAACCCTCGTACAACTATAACCAGGGTCCTGCCACCAAACACCCTCACCCTTCCCCCACTTGTTGCCTCCTATGTGGGAACGAAACGAACCCCTACCTCTCTCTTCCATTACTCACGCGCTTCTCCACGCGGAGCCCATTCATCCTACTCTTCGTGGGACCCACCTTACGTCAGTCCGTTTCAGGGTACGGGAATGCGTGCAACCCTGAAATTGACTCTCGCAGAGTTTCAGTGTTTGTTATTGGCGTTTGCGCGAAGCGCGTGGCCGAAATTTTATTTTCCTTTGGGTTTGGATTCCTCATTATTTGTTTTTTCTTTTCCTTTTTCTCATTTGTCATCGCGTCATATTCCTTTCTGCTATCGCTGCACAGCACCACTGTACCCTGCACAGTAAAAATCTCGCGGTTAAAATTCACACATATAATGACCTGCAATGAGTTAAAAAAATGAAAAAGACTAGGCAAGCATTTTTTTTTCTAACTCAATCAATTACACGCATATAACTTAATATTTTTATAATTTTTATTATTTAATTATAGTTAAATTCACATAATTTTTTTATACAAATACTCAAATTTTATCATATAGGCATTTATAAGAGATATGACTCTAAAAATAATATGTAAGATTTTTTTTTACTAAACACGCATTTTTATACTTTAGGCATAGAACTTAATTTTTATGTATTATTTTTTGTAAAATATGTTAGGTTTAAATATATATTTTTGTCTTTGAAAATATAGTATATTTTTATTTAAGTGTTTATTAATTTTTATGATTTTGGTTTAAGTTTTAAAAAAAATTGTTTTAGTTATTATTGTTAGTAAGTCTTTATTAAATATTTATGTGACAAATGGATGTTATACTCACTAATACCACATGTCAATTGTTCGTCACCTAAACACTTAATGAAGACTAATTAATGACAAAAATTAAAACTAAAAATATTTAAAAGTATTAGATCAAAACAAAAAAAAAAATTAATAAGAAACTAATAAAAAAGATATATTTTCATAGATTAAAAATATATTTAAATCAATATTTTAGATTATGGCACACCATTACATAAATTTAACTATAATATCAACTATTTAAAAATTTGGATTTTTTAAAAATGATGTATCAATATATAATTTAATTATAGTCTAAAAAATTTAATATTATTAATAATACATTAAAATTAAATTCTTAAAAATTCAAAGCCATAAATATAGTCTTCTCAATATAAAAATATAATTTAATATTTTAATGAGAGATATATTAAAATAATTTTAATATTAAATCTATCATTTAATGTTAAAATAATCATTAGAAGAATCAATTTTATGTTAAAATATAATATTAAAGAACCACATTTATTATTAAAAAAACTAAATAATCCATGTAAACTTAAATATTTAGTAGACTACAATGAATGTATATTCAAAATAAAAATTATGGAAACACCGGATTTAGCCGGTGGAAGATGAAGGAACGATTGAGACTTGAGTTTTGAGAGAGAGAGAGGGATGGAGAGAGATTAGGGAGAAATGAAACAGAGAAACGGAAGAAGTATATGAACTCCTTTGTACTCAACGAGACAGATAGAGTGAGTTCCTTCTTTGTTTTCTGTTTAAGAATTGTTTATTGGGCTTGATTACCCAACACCCACTACGATATCGCGTCCGAGTTACGAATTTTATCTACAGAAAATGGAATTTGAGGGGCAAGAGGAAGAACTGGGTATGGCTGCAGCGAGTTACGATGACTCGCCGGTCAACCCGTCCCGAGTGAAAATGCCGAGTCCCGGCGAAGAAGCCACGATGGTGGTTCAGCCTATGATGCGAAACAGCGGGAAGGGAAGGTACAGGGAGTGCCTTAAGAACCACGCGGTGGGTATCGGAGGACACGCGCTCGACGGTTGCTGCGAGTTCCTGGCAGCGGGAGCTGAGGGCACCCTCGACGCGCTCATATGCGCCGCCTGTAACTGCCACCGTAACTTCCACCGGAAAGAGACCGACACCGTCCCCGGCGACCCGTATCTGTTGACCCACCATCCCTACCACTACCACCAACAACCGCCGCAGTTCGCGGCGTATTATCGGGCGCCGGCGGGCTACTTGCACGTGGCGGGACAGCGGAGAGGGACTGCCACGCTGGCGTTGCCATCGACCTCGGGGGCTGGCGGTGGGACCCAGAGCACGAGGGATGAACAAGAAGATGTTTCGGACCCAAGTGGTGGTGGTGGGTTGAAGAAGAGGTTTAGGACCAAGTTCACGCAGGAACAGAAGGACAAGATGCTGGGGTTTGCGGAGAGGTTGGGTTGGAGGATTCAGAAACAAGACGAGGGTGTGGTGCAGGAGTTCTGTAACGAGACTGGTGTAAAGCGTCAGGTTCTTAAGATTTGGATGCATAACAACAAGCACACTCTTGGTAAGAAGCCCTAGAAGTAGAAATAAATATGAGAGTTTAATTTATTTACTCTCGCTTCAAGGGTTCAGAGGATCTACTAACTGTCACAACCACCATTCCATGTATCCTTCTCTTTCACTTTCTATTTCTGAGCTGAAAGTTATGTGTGTTGGTTAAGTACGGGTTTCATGTTGAAGTTGGAAGGTCGGAAATTGGTTGCTGACTGTCTGAGAAGTCTACTATTAGCTGATCAGGATCTTAGGGCTTCTTCTTCTTCTTCGTCTTAATATGGTAAAAGGGTGGAAATATATTCGGTATTCCGCCTTTGGTTGTGTTAGTAGTGTTTGAGGTTCTATTATAATTACAGCATATTATTGTTAGTTGGTGAACTAGTTTAATTTCATTTCAGTGCCAGAATCAGTCTTTGGTTATCGTTGTTTTAGTTTGTACATTTTCTAGTATTAGCGTTTTGTGGTACCAGTTTGAACAATGGTTGCGGTGAAGGGTGAATGCATTAGGAACATTTTACATTTTTTTGCGTAGATGATCAGCTTGAGAAATGAGGAATTGGTTTTTAGCTCAAGTGCATGACGATGACGAAGCTAAAAAATAAAAATAGATGACCTTTAGTTTGTTTGTCTATACTGATACACAATCCTAAGACAGTTGTTGCAAGCAGGAACTTTCTCGGTACCATCAATGCCTTCTAACCTGCATTTTCCGTTTCTCATGTCTTTCTATACGTCTTTGCTTGTCTCTGGGTCTTTACTTCTTCTGCTAACTGCAAAGTGCAAAACTTTTCAGCTCCTACCACGCACTGAAAAAAGTGGGGGAATTCTGAGCGCTAGTGGCTGCTTTGGCCCCTATCCATCATGCATTTTCTTTTTCTCAGAACCTTGGTTTTTATTTCCCTTATTTTCAATTGCTTTGTTAATTTTCTTTCTCTATTATATGGTAATCGACCTGTTTTAGTTTATATAAATGAATTAAGCAAATATCTTTTAATTAATATTATATTATATGCTGGTTTAGTTGTCAGGTTTTTGTTATCCCTTACATAGGGCATTAATTATTTGATGGTGTTAGCAGAATCTAATCTTTGAATTTTCTATGTTCCCTATTTTCCCAAGTGAGAAACAATATATATAATACACTTTCGTAATTACTTTTTATGTTCAATTTGTCATGGAGAAGCCTGAAACAGAAGCAGTTGTTTGTTTGTATCAGTCAATTGGTTCTCGTCGTGACCTTGGGGAGGAAAGGGACCGTTCGAATGTTTTATTTTATTGCATGCGAGTTCTATAAAATTCAAGTAATGTTTGTAAGTTTAGCAAACTAAAATCCAGATGTGGGATAACACCATATTGGAGAAATAATTCAATTTTGATAGATCCGATGGTCTGACACTTGCATTTTTCTCCCTCTTTTATTAAAATTTCTATCTCTGTTTGCCCCTTTGAAATTAATCTTTCCCATTGTTTTGACCAACACACCCTTTTTAAATAAACAAGAAAGCTAGATGTTTCAAGAACACGTGGCATTCCAGCAGGAAGATATATATATATATATGTATATATATACACACATGATGTACTACTAATAGAGGGGCACAACTTTTTTCTGCAACTCTTCAACTACTACCATCAAAACATTCAGAGACTTGGGGGGATAATCTATTAGGAACTTGGGATCCCCAGAATCTTTGTTGTGTCCGTTCCCTCTTGTAAAGTCATGGTTCAACCTGTTACATTTAAACTTTAATAAGGTGGATTACTTGATAAACTTAATGTTATATACTAGCTAGTTAATAAGAGGTAACTTATGGCTCAGCTTTAATGTGCAATCTAAAGGGGGGACCTGGTTGATTTGCTTAGGGTAAGATAGAGAAACGTGCTTAATTTGGAACCTTTCCTAATTCCATGCTAGAGGTTCTGATGTTTCAAGTATAGTAGCAGGGCATGCTTTTGTGAACAGATTGCTTGTTAAGTAGTCCAAAGTTTGTCTATCACCAAGTCACGTTCAAGATGCTTTGCTTGTTTTGGGGGCTTTGGCATCAGTTTTAAAGCTGTGTGCTTCAACTGTGGTCCACTATGTAATGAAAATCCTTGGTCAGACGGTTAAAAAGGACTTTATAGCCATACCCCCCTTGCAGACATGTTTATGACTTATTGTCTATATGCTCCCTTCCGCGATTCTATTACAACACAAGAACATGGTTTCTCAGTTCTCACTCTAGATCTCTTCTCAGTCAGTAGAAGCTATATGCTTTTTGATACTCTGGAGTGAACTCTGAATTCGAATTAAATGTATTATAGGAAAAACTTGGGGTCTCCATCATATGTAATACTGAGTTTATAGAAACTTACCTGTTAGTCCGTGTTATATTGGGAATCCTGAAGCATTTTACCCTATGGTGCTGTTGGGATCTTACTTTGCACTTTCCATATAGCAGATTCATGTAAACACCATCGGACACGCATATTCAAAATAATAAGGGAAATCATTAACTACGACTCTAAAATTTGTATCAAGAAGATGAAAATTAGATTTTTTTTTTTTCATTTTCAAGTATAAGTTTCTTTTGAGCGGGATTCAGATGAATACCTAAATAAGATTGACAAAGGTAGTTTCCTCCGATGCACGGTAGTTGCAATGGTAGTGCGAGGAGGTGGGTATCTGCAAAAGACACTTCGACGCTCAAGTTAAACCGTGCATAAGATGAGTAGTGTTTTGAATTATATTGCATATCTTTGTTACCTTGTGTGGTATTTATAAGAGTGTCTTAGTTGATAAGAATCATAGTTAAATCTGTATTAAATGCTGTTAATTAGGATAAAAACTCAATGAGATTGTTATTTCTTATAATTGATTCCTCTATTTATGAGGGATATAATTGATTTCCTTATCTATGAGGGATCTTGTGAGAGATTTACTCCTCATAAATAAGTAGATCTACTTTTCTAATAGCGCTTATAAATATATGTGATCCAATTCTAGTGGGTTGGGTTACTCATTAACTGTTAACCTGAAACTTAGTCCAGAACACTTTCTAGCAGCTTGGCGCTTAGATATGACAGTTAAGTGTCAAGATATCCAAGTTCAAGAGGAGCAAACCGCACACATTGGACAAAGGGATGCAAGTCATAACATAAATGCTGGATCTCGCGATGTTTTTACTAAAGGGTCAAGGTCCGTGATATATGGTAGAATGCCCCCAGTGTTATTGAATAATTTCGGGATATGGAATGGATCACTCTGCATAAAGTCAATACACCGTCATCTAGAATTTATAGTAGGTTGTCCCTATACAAATTTTGTTTGTGGAGCTTATCCAATTCTGAAAGTAATTTGATATTGTACCGAGATCTGTATTATGATTTATCATAATATTATGATGCAAGTCTGTGATTCGATTTATATATTCTCGTACAACGTAATGCTTTGTTTCAACTCTGAGCGTTGTCCTTTCAACTGCTCTGTCAGGTACAGTACGCCACATGGTCAAAAGATATTGAAAGTCGTCATTTGGGTTTTGTACCGCCATGATTACTATTTCAAATTTGACGGAAATTCTCCATTTTACCCCTCCATATGGAAGCGGTTGAAAGAGGTTTATTCGCACCCATAAATAGGGAGTGAGGGGAAAACCCCTCACTTTTCTTTCTTCTTCCATTTTTGCTTCCTTCTCCGGCGACCTTAGGCTATTTTCGGTGAGCAGAAGCAACGATTCTTGGTGGCTTTTGAGTCCTTTCAAGCTTTCTTCAACGACCATTTTCAAGGTATTCTCTTGTTCCATTCTTTTTTCCTTATGAAAATCCCATGGAAAGGGCGAGAATGTCATAGAACAGTGATGGAGAGAGTAGTTCCATAGAAATTCTAAGTCCTTCACCATCTCTGCTACCTCAGGCGCGGCAGAGACGTTCTTTTCATGGTGGAGATTCTGATAAAGATCTAATGCCAATAACTGAGATGGATATCCTGGAGGCATTATAGAGGGCTGATTGTGCCAGAGAACTTGCAAGGCAAAGATCAACACGTCTGCTCTCCGCGCTCATGATAGAGTTAGAGAATCTTAGAAAATATAGCAAGTCAGAGTGCGGCCTCTATAGGTAACACTTCTAATTCGGATATGGCACGTCAGAGAGCATCTACTTCAGAACCAAGAGAGCACATTTTCTTAGCAAAACGCCAGCCTATACCAATAGGTTGACTGAGAAATCTTAGGCACTCCCTCTAGTGTAGAGAGCTAGGAGGACGCCTGTGCCAAGCAAGAATACCTTCACTTAACAGATGATAGACTAAGGGACAGAGAGTACGTTGTTCGAGCTCCGTCTGATCAGGAAAGAGTCTACTCAATGAGAACGGAGGGTGACCACTTTATATACATGTACGATGCGTTATTCACCTACACTGGGGTCTAACTTCCGTTCTCTAAGTTTGAGATTGGAGTCCTCAACCACTTGAATGTGGCTCCAACCCAGTTACATCCAAATGCTTGGGGTTTTATCCAAACCTTTGAACTCATCTACAAGATCTTCGGATTGTCGTACTCCATGAGGCCATTCTTCTTTCTTTTCACTCGATTTTTACCCTCTAGGAACAGTTTTCAAAAAGGGTGGGTTACTTTAAGCACGCAAGCAGGGCGAAAAGTATTCAAACCATACCAAGAGTCCTTCAAGAACTTCAAGAAGGATTTCTTTTGAATTGAAGTAGCTTTGGGGTTAACACATTTTTTGTTAACCCAAATGATGAACCATGAATATATTTATATTGGACCCAAGCAGTGTGGGATCAGAGCGCAGAAGAAATAGAGACTCTGATGTTCGCCCTGTCTGAAGATGAGGCTAACATCCTTAACATTCTAGTTGAGTGGGACGATAAAGGAGGGGTCATCTATTGTAAAGAAGTCCTAGATGAGCCCTCTAACTTAATAAAACCATTATTAGGTATCTCGTTATACATATATCTAGTAAACTTGTATTTCTCAATTTTTCTAAGTGTTATAACATTCTTGTTTCTTATTTGCAGAAAGCATAGCGCCTCCCGGTGGGCCTGAAGCTCTTGTCCTACATTTGGCCCAAAGAAAAGTTGGGGCCTCGAGGTCCAGATCCTAACCAATGGTTGCAATTCCTCCTCCTCAACTTGTTATACAAGAGGTGGATCCCAAATCACCTGCTCAACCTCTTCGACCTTAGAAAAGGAAGGGGGATGGCTGACGAGAGCAAAGAGGAAAAAGACCGATGACCGAGGCTACTCCCCTCGACCTTACTATTAGCTAAGAAACTAAAATCCTAGAAGGCGGCCCTCTACAATTTTCTGGTAGGTCAGTTTGGGGTAGGGGTTGATCTTGGGTGGATCATTGACAACGCCTTTCTGTCCCTAGTTGACTAGGGCATCCTGATTAAGCAGGACTTGATCGAGCTTCTCCGAGATGTCCAGGTGCAGGCTTTGCTCAACGCTTCCATTCTATGCTTTCTAAAGTCTACCTTTGAGTCTGTTCGTCAGAATGGAGAGTTGGAGAAGGAGCTGGACGCCCTCCAGGGTGAAAAACTGGGAGCTCGAGCTAGTAGTTGCTCAGAAAGATGGGCAACTTGCTAAGCTTAATGAAGAGCTCAGTTTTCACAAAGCTGAGGAACCGGGCTCTAGGCCAGAATTGCTGAAGGGGTTGCTCTGGAAAATAATTTAAAAGATCAGATATCTTCAGCCAAGTCCACCCTAATCGTACTCTGAGCTAACAATGAGATTCTTCGACAATCTGAGGCAAAGCTAAAAAATGATATTCTATATCTCGAAGATGAATGGGCCAACTTGGTGGATGAATCCTTCTCCAATGCTCTCACTCAACTGCACCTGCTGAAACCGAGCCTTGTAGTGGAAGGAACTAGTTCGAGGAAGGTGGTCCATGATGGTTGCATTGTGGACGCCATCCCCGAAGTGATGTGTGTGAAACAATATCATATTTTGTTCTTGTTTTGCATGCATTCTTAAGCATTTTAGGCATTTTAGTTTTCCTTTTTGGTTTGTTTTTCTCTTAGTTCAGATAACTGCGGTGTTTATGGTGTTATTGTGCAGGATTGGTGAAAATTGGCCTTGGAATGAATGGAATGCTCGTATGTTTGAAGTTGGAGCTTAATGGATAGCAATAAAGGTGCAAAAAGGTCATTCCAGAGAGATCCACGGTCTTCCCGTGGATCAAACCACGGCTATGGATCGAGGGACAACTTAAAGAAGGAAAAGAGAACTCTAGTGAGTTCCACGGCCCATCCACGGCCGTGGATCGCAGTACGCAGCAGTTTTTATGTTTTTCTTTTTATTTCTTTTGGGGGCTTTTTAGCAAATTAAAACCCTAGGGTTATAAATAGAGGTTCTGAATACAATGAGGGGAGTTCTAATTTGGTTTTGGAGGAGGCACATTGGAGGCTTTGGCTCTTGATCTTCATCTTTCTTCCCTCTTCTCTCTTGGATTACGGGTTTGGATGTTTAAGAACATGTTTTCTGATTTCTTCTTCTCTATGTCTGAGTAGTTTCTTTTGTTTCTAGGATTGGGCAATGCCTTTTGATACATTGATAATGATTAATTGACGTTGTTTCCCCTTTTATTGATCTTGAATGTTCTTTGATTCAATCCTTATTGCTTTTATTCATGTGAATTTACTGGCCACTTATTTGCATCTCATAGGCATTTAGGGACGTACTGAGAGGTGAACCTAAGTGTTGGAACCATAAGAATTGAACTTAAGGTCTAAATCACGAGAGTAGTTTAAACCTTTCGAGGATTCAATGAATTGCCACAAAGCGTAATGAGTTCAATTTAAATTCAATTACCACGAGAGTAGGAATTGGTTTAATTGGGCACGGATCTTGTATCTTGAGAAAGAACATTAACTAATTTAGGATAATTCACCTTCAATTGAATTTCAGATTTAATAAAAGTGTTGTCAATTAGGATTTATCTTGTATCATTGTGGTATCCTAATCTTGGAAGCTTTCTTGAATCTGAATACCATCCTTGATTACTTGCTATTTTTGTTCTGAATTCTGTTTTCTTGATTTTATTTAATTATTTTGTTACTACATTCTTCTTTATCAACAATCATATTCCCTTTTGTTTAACTTAATTGAATTAATTAATTAATTGGTATTCATAGACACAGTCCCTGTGGATTCGATCTTTTTATTACTTGACGACGAAACCGTACACTTGCGGATTTCACGCATCAAGTTTTTGGCGCCGTTGCCGGGGACTGTGTTTTTCTTGAATATTAATTTAATTTTTAATTTAATTATTTTAAACTTTTTTCTTTATATTTAGTTCTTACGTTCTTGATTTCTCTTTGACTCTCTGCAGGTAATTTCTCTTGTTTATGCAAAGTACTAGACGTTCTGAGATTCTCATTGAAGCAGATCCTGAAATTGAAAAGACTTTACGTAGAAGGAGAAGACAACAAAGGCATAGAGTAAGAGAAATATTTGAACAAACACTTGTCATGGCAGCAGCTGAAGATAATAAACCGAAAAGAGAATACGCCGCCCCTAGTGCTAGGGTTGGCGATCGGAAATTGCCGGGCAGGCATCGAAGCCGCACTTCACCATACCTCCCGCCCTACTTTCTATGATAAGGCGAACCGCTTGGAGATTGCCGTCGAGAGGATCCTAATGATCATGTGGATATGTTTTTGGAGTTCTGTGAGACCCTCAAGATCGAAGGCACCTCTGTTGATGATATTCGTCCACCGTTTCTTCATCATTGAGAGATAGAGCTAGAGCTTGACTGAAGTCTGTTCCTGCTGAGACGATAACTACTTGGGACCAATTGGAGCAAGCCTTTTTGGATAAATTCTTTCCACCTTCCAAGACTGCTCACCTAAGGACCCAAATCACAAGCTTTGTTCAGAAAGATGGCGAGTCATTGTCGAAGCTTGGGATAGATATAAAGCTTTGGTTGGAAGCTTGCCCACACCACGGGTTAGAGAAGTGGTTGATCGTCCACACCTTCTACAATGGTTTAGAATATTCTTCGAAGGTGTCTCTTGACTCCGAAGCTGGTGGAGCTCTGATGAATAGGAGGCTCACAAAGGCTTATGAGATAATTAAGAGTGTAGCTTCAAATTATCACCAATGGGCCAATGAAAGAGGGCACAACCCGAGAAAGCTCTCGGGAGGTAAGTTTGAGGTAGATGGTGTTGATTTAATTATGTCAAAGTTTGATTCTTTGAATAAACGTTTTGACATGCTTGAGAAAGCTTATGTTAATGTCATAGGTGCCTCTAACAATTTTTGTGAGATTTGTGGAGCACAGGGACATATTGGTGCTGAATGCAAAGTTGGAATGGGATCCTCACATGGTGCACCGGTGGAGCACGTGGAATCATGCCATAATTTCCATGACTTCAACCAAAAGGGGAGGAATGATCCGTATTCTCAAACTTACAACCCTGGTTGGAGGTCACATCCTAACTTCTCTTACCGGAATAGTCAGTACCAAGCTGAGCAAAGTAATGCTAAACCCTCTTTTGGAGTCCCACAGGTACAGAAATCTAGACTTGAGCCTCTTCTTGAGAATTTTGTTAAGAGCCAGTCTAAGCAGAATAAGGAGTTTCGGCACCATGGGCAAGTTGTGACTGAGGTAATTAAAGAATTGTCAACTAAGGTTGACAATTTAGCCATTCATAATAAGATGTTGGAAACCCAGATTGCCCAACAAGCGAGCACTTCATATAGGCAACAAGGTAAGTTTCCTGGTCAACCAGAAATAAACCCAGGGAATGAACATTGTAAAGCTGTGAGTTTGAGGAGTGGAAAGAAATTAGATGATTCCTTGGGTAAGGGAGAGAGTGAAAAAGATAAGGGAATTGAGGAAAAAGAGACTAAGACACAACCCTTAGAAGAGGAGGAAACTAATGAGAAAGTGTTTAAGTATGTACCCCCTGAGCCATACCAACCCCCAGTTTCTTTCCCTCAAAGACTTACTAATGCTAAGTTAGATAGGCAATTTGGAAAGTTCTTAGAGGTTCTTAAGAAATTGTACATTAATGTACCTTTCACTGAGGCGTTAAAACAAATGCCTACCTATGCTAAGTTTCTTAAGGACATCTTGTCTAATAAGAGGAAGCTAGAAGACTATGAGATAGTAGCTTTAACTGAGGAGTGTAGTGCCTTAATTCAAAATAAATTGTCTCCTAAGTTAAAAGATCCAGGTAGCTTCTCTATTCCCTATTTGATTGGCAACACTAACTTTGATAAAGCTTTGTGTGATTTGGGGGCTAGTGTTAGTCTTATGCCTCTTTCAGTGCGTAAGAAGTTAGAGGTGGGGGAGCTAAAACCCACAACTATCTCACTTCAATTTGCAGATCGGTCTGTCAAGTACCCCATAGGCATTTTGGAGGATGTTCCTATTAAGGTTGGTAAGTTTTATATGCCGGTGGATTTTGTTGTGCTTGACATGGAAGCTGATGCTACAATGCCGATCATACTTGGGCATCCATTCCTTGCCACTGGAAGGGCGATCATTGATGTCCATGAAGGGAAATTGACTTTGCGATTGAATGATGAGGAAGTAGTTTTTGATGTTTTTAAATCTGAAAATAATTCTAATTCCTCAAATTCATGTAATCGCATAAATGCTACTAATATTGTGGATAGTGTTGTGCTTTCAGGTGTGCAGGAATCGGTGGCTGATGCTATGTTAGAAAGGACCTTGCCTAGGGGTACTATAAAATTTGAAGAGTCTAAGCCCTGCAAGAAAGGACCTAAAAAGCAGAATGACAAGTGTGACGAGAAGCGTGAATTTAAACTCAGGGATAAAGTTATTGTCAATAACTCACTTCTATGTTTCTGTCCTAGTAAGTTATGGTCGAAATGGTCAGGATCATATGAGATTGTTCGAGTTTTATCCTACGGTGTGCTTGAGGTGCAGAAAGAAGGTCATAAGCCTTTCATGATAAATAGCCAGAGAGTGAAACACTTTGAAGGAGTGGGGACTGAGCACTACTCCATTGACATCACCTGAGTATAAAAACCAGACCAAAGTCAAGCAAATGACTTTAAACAAGCGCTTCTTGGGAGGTAACCCAATTTTCTTTGTTTTTTATTTTTCTTTTTATTTCTTCTTTTTCTTTTGACTTTGTGTGTTGGATTGCTGGTTTGATCTTTATCTCATGGATATTGTTTAGGTTTGACCCTTTTTGAAGCTCAAATTAGAAGAATAGTGAAGTCAGAAGGTTCCACACCCAGCTCATGAAAAATTTCATGGCCATGGATTGAACATCAGAAGTTTTTCCACCACTGCAGTGAGTTCTTTTCTTTTCTCCCTTCTCTTGTTATAGATTTTTACATTGGGGACAATGTAAGTTCTAAGCTTGGGGGTATTTTCATTTTTATTTTCTTATTTTCATTTTAGATCATTAGTTTCATGCATTCTCATGTCTTATTTTGCATTGCATCTTCGTGTCTTGTTTTCATACCATCATATCTCTCGACTTTTTGGTTGAACTTGTACTCCTCTCTTTTAAGGATTTTGAGATGATATTGATTTAGAATCTAATTTGTTGATTCTTGTGATAGGCAACAGGCATTGTTTTAATTGATAATAGAGGTGATCTTTTGATAGTTGATAATTAGCATAATATTCTTTGAATTTGTGCTTCTTATTGATTTTTTTAAACCTCTAAATGTGAGTTTTGAGCTTATATGTGACTTATGCACTACATGATTTTTGTTCCCATTCTTTGTGTTGAGTGATATTCCTCATTGATCTTGTGCTCTAGAACTTGATTTGAAACCATTTTGAGGCGAAATTTTTGGTTGCATGCTTGAATGTGATTAAGGCATTTTAGGTATTTTTCTGGCCTTCTGAAATTGTTACACTTTCATCCTCTAGTTGCCCATTTTGAGCCTATTGCATAATTATTTTTCTTTATACCTATGCTGAAACATTGTTAGTAATCATTTAGAATATTAAATGGAGCAAATTGGGCTTGAAAGTTGTTTGAAAGTTGTGTTGGGAATCATATGTTTTTGACCTTTACCTTTCTCATGTGAAAAAAAAAGAGAAGAAGAGAAAATCATGAGATAAAAGGTTGAAAAGGATTAAGAGAAAGAAAGGAAAGAAAAGTAAAGAAAAAAAATTTGCTTGGAATTGTGGAGTTACATTTTTGATTGAAAAAAAAATGAATTACCTTTGCTCCATTTATGTTCTATTGTATTTCTGGTGCTTATTGAAAATTTGGTTAGCCCTTTGTCGTACTTTCCTTTCTCTACCTTACCTAACATCATTCCCATGGCCCCATTACAACCCTTGAAAGACCTTTTGATTCTTGCATGCATGCTGATTATTAGTAGAAATCTGGTTTCTTATCAAGCATATGGAAGTGCATTTTCTTTGAAGGATTTTGAGCGTATGGTTTCTACCCTTAAACACTTTGAGTGTGGTTAGTAGAGTGAACTTGATTCAATCAGTGAGGATGCATGATTTCTGAGAACTTAGACTCTAATTGGACTTGATTTTAATTACCTCTCAGATTCTTTGGTTGCCTTAGCCTATTGCTTGAACATTATTTTCTCGGATTCCTGATTCTTTATTGTCTTTTGATCCCACATCTTGGTTTGGCATTAATTATTGCTTGGGGACAAGCAAAGTCTTAAGCTTGGAGGAATTTGATGTGTGTGAAATAACATCATATTTTGTTCTTATTTTGCATGCATTCTTAAGCATTTTAGGCATTTTAGTTTTTCTTTTTAGTTTATTTTTCTCTTAGTTCAGATAACTGCGGTGTTTGTGGTATTATTGTGCAGGATTGGTGCTAAATTGGCCTTGAAATGAATGGAATGCTCGCATGTTTGAAGTTGGAGCTTAATGGATAGCAATAAAGGTGCAAAAATGCCATTTTAGAGAGATCCACGGCATGCCCGTGGATCAAACCATGGCTATGGATTGAGGGACAACTTAAAGAAGGAAAAGAGAACTCCAGTGAGTTCCACGGCCAGGCCGTGGACCGCAGTGCGCAACAGTTTTTATGTTTTTCTTTTTATTTCTTTTGGGGGCTTTTTAGCAAATTAAAACCCTAGGGTTATAAATAGAGGTTCTGAATACAATGAGGGGAGTTCTAATTTGGTTTTGGAAGAGGCACATTAGAGGCTTTGGCTTTTGATCTTCATCTTTCTTCCCTCTTCTCTCTTGGATTACGGGTTTGGATGTTTAAGAGCATGTTTTCTGATTTCTTCTTCTCTATGTCTGAGTAGTTTCTTTTGTTTTTAGGATTGGGCAATGCCCTTTGATACATTGATAATGATTAATTGACGTTGTTTCCCCTTTTATTGATCTTGAATGTTCTTTGATTCAATCCTAATTGCTTTTATTCATGTGAATTTACTGGCCACTTATTTGCATCTCATAGGCATTTAGGGATGTACTGAGAGGTGAGCCTAAGTGTTGGAACCATAAGAATTGAACTTAAGGTCTAAATCACGAGAGTAGTTTTAGCCTTTCGAGGATTCAATGAATTGTCACAAAGCGTAATGGGTTCAATTTAAATTCAATTACCACGAGTAGGAATTGGTTTAATTGGGCACGATCTTGTATCTTGAGAAAGAACATTAACTAATTTAGGATAATTCACCTTCAATTGAATTTCAGATTTAATAAAAGGGTTGTCAATTAGGATTTATCTTGTATCATTGTGGTATCCCAATCTTGAAAGCTTTCTTGAATCTGAATACCATCCTTGATTACTTGCTATTTTTGTTCTGAATTCTGTTTTCTTGATTTTATTTAATTGTTTTGTTGCTACGTTCTTCTTTATCAACAATCATATTCCCTTTTGTTTAACTTAATTGAATTAATTAATTAATTGGTATTCATAGACACAGTCCCTGTGGATTCAATCTTTTTATTACTTGACGACAAAATCGTACACTTACGGATTTCACGTATCACGAAGCCACTCTAGTGAATCAAGTTCCAGCGACAACAGATGACGACGATGACGAGTGGGGATAGGAGAGCTCATAAGGCGGCCTAATTGAGGAGGCCAAGGCGGAAGAGGAGCCTACCCCAGATGCTTGATTTTTCATTCTATTTCTTTTTATTTTGCTCTCTGCTTAGGGGTTAATTTTATTTGTATTTGGATAACTCTTAGGTTTCAGGCATTTTTTATATTTAGAATATTTTTCTATATTATTCTTGTTGCCTTCTCTTTTTCCTCACCGAGATAGGTGCAATGCTCGATCTTGGTGATTCCATTTACACAGTGCATATTCTTGCTTTTATTCGATTGATATAGGTCCAACACTCAATCTCGATATTTCTTTTTTACACTTAGCGAACACTTGTTTTTTTTCCCAACAAGATGGGTCCAACGTTTAATCTCGATGGTTTTTTTTTTTCAGAGTCCGCTCAGCTTATTTATCAACCATGTTTTTCTACTTGTATTGACATTTAGTCAAATTTTTAAGTGTGAAACTATGAGGTATAATTTTGACACAGAAGCCTCTTGAAGTGGCGTCCACATATCCCAGGCAACGATTTGCTACACTTAACATCTGTAAACCTTTTTAGGCTTATGGGTTAAGGTCAGGCTCAATGCTGAAACCATAATGTATGATTTTGATACAAACCTCTTGGAGTGGCATCCATGAATCTTGAGCTACGTTCGAATACTCTTAACCTATTTAAAATTTTATGTTTATGGGTTAAGGTCAGGCTTATTAGGATACGTATTAAAACCCTTGAATTCACTCCTTGAAATCGGATACCGGTCAAGTGGATTCCCTTTTTTGACCTTCATTTACACTTTGGAATATCTGATCTTAATTAAATCTTGTATTCCTCGGACTTCTCCAAGGTGTGATAACCTTGTGGGTTGTAATAGTTACAGATGAATAAAATAACCAAGTGTTGAAGAAATTATCAAAAGTTTATTCATGTTAAAACTCATCATTTACATGATAAAAATAATAATTAAAGGCATTTAACTATAATATTTACTTAGGTTATCAACATTCTATAAATTCTTAATAGTTTTGCCAAAGAGTGTTTCTAGAGTATAGGCTCTTTTGTTTGTTTTGAACACGATCTTGTATAGTCCTTCTCAATTAGGAGCCAACTTTCCATCTTTCACATTTTTACCTTTAATATCTGCCCTACGAAGTACATGGTCACCAGGATTAAATATTTGTGGAATCACTTTAGAATTATATCTTCTACAATCCTCTGTTTATGGGCGACTTCATGGTTATGAGCAATGCAACATTGTTCTTCCAACAAGTCTATGTGATGATGGATAAGGTCCAGGTTGGACTCCTCTGAAAAGTTTTGTCTCTTCCAGCTCGGTTCGCCTATTTCCACCAGGATCATAGCCTCACAACCATATGTCAATTTAAAGGGAGTCTCTCTTGTGGAAGAATGAGGTGTGGTCCGATATACCCATAAGACATGATCGAGTTGCTCCACCTAATTTCCCTTAGTGTCATTGAGCCTTTTTTTTATTCCTTAGAGTATGACCTGGTTGGCGGTTTTAGCTTGCCCATTGGTCTTTGGGTGTTCCACTGAGGTGAAATACTGTTTGATTTTGAGACTGGCAAATGAGATCCTTGAACGTTTGATCAGTGAATTGGGTTCCATTATTTGTGATGATAGACTCTGAGATACTAAACCTGCTGATAATATTCTTATAAGCAAATTTCTGGATCCTGGCTGAGGTGATGGTGGATAACGATTCAGCCTCAATCCACTTAGTGAAATAATCAACAATCATCACTAAGTACTTGATCTTCCCTGGTGCTTAGGGGAAAGGACTTAAGATATCCATCCCCAATTAGTAAAAAGGCCAATGGACAGACATCGTAGATAGTTCTTCTGGTGGGGTAGTATAGATATCAGAGAATCGCTAACATTGATCACATTTTTGGATATGTTCTATCAGCTTCTATACTAAGCCAATAATATCCAGCCCTTAACACTTTCCGTGCTAGGCACTTTCTGCCAAGGTGATGGCCAAAATTTCCTTTATAGATTTCGGCCATATAGATTTCGGCCAAACCGTATTCCGCTTCCTTAGGACCGAGGCATTTAAGGAGGGGAGAAGAAAATCCATGATGATACAGCTAATTATCAAGGATAGTATACCAAGCCGCTGTTTGTACTATTTTCTGGGCATCTTTCCGATCTCAGGTAATAAGTCATTATAGAGGTAGGCAACTATGGGCATCATCTAGGTTTCATCATCTTCCAGTAGAAGGACTTTATTATCTGTAATATTAGGAGTGAGTAAGGTATCCTAGATTATGGACCTGTTGTTGCCAAGGCTCTTAGTGCTAGCAAGCTTTGATAATATGTCGGCTCTAGAATTCTTCTCTCTTGTTCTATCTTAACATTATCAAAACTTTCCATTAACTTCTTTACTTTGGCTAAGTATTTCTGCAAAAAAGGCTCCTTAGCCTGGTATTCACCCCAGATTTGGGACGTCGCCAACTGCGAATCGTTGCACAGAGTTATATCTGTAGCTCCTATCTCTTTTGCCTTATTGATGCCCACAATGCATGCTTCATATTCATCTTGGTTATTTAAAGTTGGAAATTCAAACCTTAGAGAATGTTCTAATACGAATCTAGCTTCATTTTCTAATATTACTCCAGCACCACTCTTTTTGGGATTTGAAGATCCATCAACGTAGATGGTCCAAGAATTTGCTCTAGGATGATTGGAATCCGGTGTATGCTCAACCAAAACACTGGATAAGACTTAAGCCTTTATGGCTTGTCTTAGCTCATAAGTGATGTCGAATTTAGAGAACTCCACTAACCAAACAATAATTTTTCCAATGAGATCCAACTTATGTAGCACTTGCTAGATCGGTTGATCAGTCTTCACTATCATAGGGTGACATTGAAAGCACTGTCATAACCTTCTTGTAGTAATCGACAATGCTAGATCCAATTTCTTAATCTTCTGATAGCGGATCTCAAGGCCTTGTAGGACTTTGCTGATGAAATAAATCAGCCTCTGGCTTTCATCAGTTTCTCTTATTAGCACTGAACTGATCACCTCATTACTAATAGAGAGATAGGCATAAAGTATTTCACCAGGATCCAATCTTCTCAGAATCAGTGCTATGGATAGCATCTTCTTCTATTCTTGAAAGGCAGTCTTAATCTCTGGGGTCCAATCAAAATTCTTTCATTTTTTTAAGGTTTTGAAGAATGGAAGAGATTTTTTAGTGGCTTTGGCTAGAAAGCGAGTGAGGGCCACTATCCAACTTATCAATTGTTGCACTTCTTTCATAGACTGTGAGCTACACATACCGAGGATGGCCTAACATTTCTCTGTGTTGACTTCAATACCTCGATTTGTTAACAGAAATCCCATAAACTTACCGGCATGTACTCCAAAAGCATATTTTTTCAAGTTCATCCTCATGTTATGCTTCCATATTTGGGCGAACACCTCTTTCAAATCTTTCACGTGGTCACCAATCTCCATTATCTTGACTATTATGTCATCTATATAGACTTCTAGCATCTTATCAATTTATTTTATGAAGACTTTATTTATCATTCGTTGGTAAGTTGCTCTTGCATTCTTTAATCCAAACGACATGACACAGTAACAATAGTTTCCTATCTTGGTTATGATCACGGTCTTGTCTTCGTCCTCCGGGTTCATGAGAATCTGATTATATCAAGAATAAGCATCCATGAATGAGAGTAGTCAAAATCTGGATGAATTGTCCACCAATTTGTCTATGTTGGGGAGTGGATAAGGGTCTTTTGGAAAAGTTTCATTCAAATCTATACAGTCGATGCACATACACCACTTCTCATTAGACTTTTTAACTAAAACCACGTTAGAGAGTCAAGTGGCATAAGAAACCTATTTGATAAATCCAACGTCTAGGAGCTCTTTTACCTACTTCTGAATTACATTTTGTCTTTCAGGTCCAACTTTTCTCTTTCATTGCACTGCTGGCTTCGCATCATTCATGATGGAAAGTTGGTGGCAAATAAATTCAATGTCTAGCGTCGACATATCCACTGACGTCCAAGTGAAGAAATCATTGTTTTTCTCAAGAAATTCAATTAACAGGGATTTTTCTTCTAGGCTCAGATATCCTCCAATCTTCGTTACCTAGTCAGGCTTGGCATCGAGTTGAAAGGACTGAAGTTCTCCATCAGGTTGAGGGCGCATACCACAGATCTCTTCACAAACATCTAGCTTAGTCAGGAGGACATTAATGTTGTACGTGATGACTGGAACTAGGTTGTTACGTTGGTCCATGGTTCCAAGCTTCTTGGCGATCTTCAGGCTTTCGTTATAGCACTTCCTTGTTGTAACTTGATCTCCTTTAACCGTAACAACCCTATTATGCTGGTCAAGAAACTTCATGGCCAAGTGAGGTGTAGAGATGATAGCTCCGAAAGCATTGAGCGAAGGACAACCCAGTATGACATTGTAATTTAAAGGGAAATCAGCCATGAGAAATTTGACATTGAGTGTATTAAAAAGATAATCCTTCCCCAAAGTGAAATAAGTCTCGATATATCCCACTGAGGTGGTCTTGTCGCCAGTGAAACCGATTAACTCTCCAGTATATGGGATCAATTCCTTCTTTGATAGTCCCAAGTTTTCAAACAAATTTGGTTATTATTCCCGAGATCACTATGGGATCGTCATGATCTGGGATAATGCATTTGTAATCCACATCAGTAAATGAAATCGACAAGGTTTTTCTTGCTCTACTATCTGACTTAGATCCTGAGAGGGTTACCACACTCAATACAACCCAGAGTGTTTTTTCCTTGCATTTCCCAATTCACTGCCACCCACGAAGCCCCCCGAGATGATGTTGATCGATCGAGTTACTTTAGCGTGACGACAATCATTATCTGAATTAGTATTATCCCGAGATTATGCCTTTTCTTGGTTCTAGGCATTACCTTAGGATGGGCCTGTACTAGGATTTTCATTCCTCGCAGGAGAGCATCTTCTTTGGTATGGTGGAGAGACGGGCTTCTCTGAGGGCTGTAGCTCCGCTTCCTATAATTCTGTCCTCCCCTCTGGTTATTATTCCATGATTGACGCACATATTGGCCTAGACAGCATCCCGGATCAAAGATTCAATAGCGTCTTGAAGGTTGATGCAGTTTTCAGTATTATGCCCATGACCTTCATGAAATGCACAGTGCTTGGACTTATCTTTTTGTGCATGCTTTCTCAAGGGGGAGATCTTTACACGTCCCTGAACTTCGTATTCATGACCTCTTGAAAAATTTGAGTTCGAGCCGTGTTCAGGGGGGAGTAACTCTCGTACTTACCCTTCAAAGGTGGCCTCGAGTTTCAGCCTTGTCGAATGGGTTGTTCAGGCTTAGGTTTAACATCTTCTTTTTTTAGATGCTTACTAGCCCAAAAAACATCTTTCGCATTGATGTATTTATCAGCTCTAGCATGGAACTCATCCATAGTCTTAGGTTTTTTTTAGTAAGAGAAAAGATAACGGCCCAGGGCGGAGTCCTTCCTTCATGTAGTGTAGTCCGAGTCTTTTATCACAGTCACAAATATTTATTATTTCTTTATTGAACTAGGATATAATGTCTTGGAGAGATTCCTCATTTCATTATTTAATATGGGAGAGACATGAAATAGATTTCAATTTCACCTTACTAGTAGTGAAGTGTAAAAAAAATCTCGAGGACAAGTTTTCCCAGTTAACAACGGAATAAGGAGTCAAAGTGGTGAACCATCTCAAGGCGACTTTTTTCAAAGAAAGAAGAAAAGTGCGACATATGAGCGAATCGTCTCCTCTAGCGAATAGAAGAGCAAAAACATAAGCATCTGAGTGCTCTTGAGGGATCTTGGTCCCATCAAAGGCTTCAATATTTGTTAGATATTTGAAACGCCTAGGGATTTTATAGGCCATCAGTTTATCAAAGAAAGGTTGGTTTTGTGTAATTGAATTCATCAATCCTTGATCTTGCTCTTTATTTCCCCGAATTGAGATTTTAACTCTCTGGTTGGGTTCCGTGATCTTAGAATACTCTGGATGACGTACCCCGTCATGGGCTTGGTCCCTTCGATTTTCCTGATTCCTGTTCAGAATTCGATTTTTGCCTTTTTTCTCTTAATTGACACCTCTCTCCAGGTTATGAATACATTCATCTTGGAGTCTAACAAAACAGATGAGTTCTTCTTTGGATTTGCCCTAGCGAGACCGAACTTCATCATTATCCACCCATGCTCCTAAGCGTTGCAGCAACGATACCCGTTGTCTAGTATCTCGAGAAGGTGCTCCTTGCGAATCAAGTTGTTGCCTCACTTGACCTCACCGTGGTAGAAGAGAGAGATTTTTGCCAACATGGGAAGTCTTTACCCTTTCCTGTCAAGGTTTCGATTGGGCTGCAAGTAGCTTTTGGACTGGGTCCTGAACTGGGGCAGATGTAGGACGATGGCGACTAGAAGAGGGTTGGTTCTGGGTGACAGAAACATGATTTCACCTTATAGTGACCATGATGGTGATAATGAGAATCAAAGTTTATCTCTTCCCACAGACAACATCATTGTTCTGAACAGAGTTCAGATGAATACATGAATAAGGTTGACAAAGGTGGTTTTCTCCGATGCATGGTGGTTGCGATGGTGGTGCAAGGGGGTGAGTACTTGCAAAAAGTACTTTGACGTTCAAGTTAGACCGTGCACAAGGTGGGTACGTAGTGTTTGGAGTTATATTGCATATCTTTACTATATTGTGTGATATTTATAGAAGTGTCTTGATTAATAAGAATTATAGTTAAATCTGTATTAAATACTATTAATTAGGATAAGAATATAATATTATTATTATTATTTATAATTGATTTATCTATTTATGAGAATATAATTAATTTTTTTATTTATAAGAGATTTTATAAAAAATTATTCATCATAAATAAATAAATTTACTTATCTAATAACATTTATAAATATCTAAAATTCAATTCTAACTGAACATATTACTCATAAACAACTAACTCTTTAAAAACAAAATTCAACTCCTCCTCATGCTTGTTGGCAAAAAGTGAAGCTCATTAAATTTCTTTTTGTACAAAAAGTTAATCAAATTTAAATTGTGCGGAATGGTTTGTCTTCTTGTCCTATATATACAAAACTAACAAAAGCAGACCATAAACAAGAAAAGATGGAAGTTAGCGTAACAATCGCATATTTTGTAAACGAAACAAATAATAAAAAAAAGGTACATTGTAAAATATAATAGTAAATGTTATATTTAAGAGGTTGTAAAACACTACAAGGCATGTGCTTTCGTGAATACAACCTCTTTTTGTATTTTTATATGATATAATTTGTTAATATGCCTTGAGTGAACTTGTATTATTATTTTTAAAAAGTAATCTATTACTATCCATGAGGCACATTTACACTTCGTTAACATATATCTTTGGCTGAGTAAAGATAGTGAACAACTACACTTCATTATATTGTACAGTTCACCAAAAATTGCCCCAATTATTTGCTTGAAGAAGAAAGAAGATAAAAGGAAGGAGAATTAACATACACAACTGTTAACAACATAAAATTAAAGGTAAAAGACTAATAACAATTTTCATAACGACAATGACCATTCAAAATAGTCAATTAACCATTTTAAATGGTTAATTAATCCTTTCCGTTAATTTTATATCGTTATATTAGCGGTTCTTCCTATTAATTTTCTCAAAAAGAACCTATATTATTGACTATATTAGATGAGATTCAAACCCTCTGTTTCATTTTCCTATTCCCTTTTGTGTTTTCCTATTTAAATATTGACAATTCGTTAAAAAAATTAATAACTAAGAGTTCATTTGAATGGTAAAATTAAAATTGAAATATAAAATTTTAATTTTAATTTTAATTTTTTTAAAATTAGAATTAATTCAGAATCTTAAATTTTATATTTGAAATTGTGAAAGAATTAAGATAAAAAATTATAATTTTAAATTACTTTATAATTTTATTGTTTAAAGGTATGATCTAAAATATTAAAAAATTATTTATAAAAATTAAAATTAATAAAAATATTCATATAATAATATTTTTATAATATAATAGTCATTTTTTCATAGAGAAATTTTTCATGAATTTGTTTTTTAAAAAAGCTATTATAATAATTTTTATACAAATATAAAAATAATTTTCTATATAAATATAGAATCTCAATAAATATAATTGTTTACAAATAAATGTGGAGAGAGAGAAGTTTAATTTTTAAGTTATGAAATTAATAATTTTTAGGATATAAGTTAAGAATTGAGAAATGTTTAACTTAATTATTTTTTAATTCCATAAAATTAGTTTATAAAATTACAATTCTAATTTTAAATGACATTCTAAACATAAAAATTAGAATTAAGAGGTCCAATTCTAATTTCTAAATTTTAATTTTTATTCAATTTCAAGAATTAAACAGATACTAAAAAAAGTTATTATTAATTAAAGGAGAAATATTTTAACTGAGTTGTCATCATTGAATTACAGGGATAAGAAGGAAACAAAAAAATGGGACAAATGATTTAAATCCATTAAATACTAGGTTAATTAAGTTATTTAACATAGATTTTTACTGTAATTAAGTAATAAGTACAAAAAAATTAAAAAAAATCAGTTGTTTACTTTTTTAATCTATAAACTTGGGTCAAAACTTATATCGGCTTAAAGAAAAAAAAAAGTAATAGGGTAAAACATTTTTTTCATTCCTAAAATTTTATCGAAGTTTAGATGTGATTCTATTTTTTTTTTCAATTACGTGTTAAATATTACAAAATAATTTCAATTCATCCTTTTTCTTAAGAAAAATAATTATTTTATATCATTTTTTAATATCACTTTTTGCACTTAGTTAATGATGTAAAAATTTATAGTTAATTATATATATATTAATTAATTGATGAGTAAATTCATAATTTAAGATTAAAAATTGAATTAATTAATTAATTAATTAATACATATAATTAATTATAAATTTATACATCATTAATTAAATATAAAAAATAATATTAAAAAATAATATAAAAAATATAAGAGTTCTTTTCCAAATCCCATCCAAATTGCTAAAGAAGAGTGATGACGTGAAGCCTACCTACTAATTGAGATTACATGATCAATTTGGGGACTAAATTGAAATTTTTGTCAAATGTCAGGATTAATGAGCACCTAGGACATTTTCTTTTTTCGCCTTTTTACTCATGAAAAATGATTAATCCTTTTAATTTATTATTCTAATAATATTTTTAATTATTAAATAAAAATTTTTAAATATTTTTTATATTTTAAAGATATTAATTATATTTAATTTTTATTTAATATTTTTTTATTAAGTAGTTAAAAAATTATTAAAAAATATTTTAAAAAAATATTACAAAATTTTTATCTACAATCGCAAGCACTAGAATCGTAGCCTAATCCTGCCACTACCACTGGCATCGTCGCCATGAAAGATTACATTACTCTCTCTCTCTCTCTCTCTCATTACAAGTAGAGGTGTCAAAACAGCCAATCCGTCCCACTCCGTCTCGTCTCGCCTTCAACTCACCAAAATGTGGGGTAAGGCGGGTTGACTCATTTTAAAAAATGGGTTAGAAAAGCTAACCCACCTCATTTTAAGGTAGGTTGGCAGGTTAACAAGTTGGCGAGTTGACCCATATAAAAGAAAAAAAGAAAAAAGTAGGTGAGTTGGCGGGTCAACTCGCCTTAACCCACCTAAAAAATAAAAAAATGTATAAAAAAATTCACAAAAATTTAAAAAAAAATTATAATTTATAGATACTAAAAGAATAAAGAAACAAAATAAAATTAGTATCATACCCATAAAAATACCACAAATGTAAATAAAAAAACTCATTTATAATACTTTAAAAAAAAACTTAATCCAATGGACCAACCCGCTCCCGTCCCGCTTAACTCGCGGATTATGCGGAACAAGTTATGCGGGTTGAAAAATAAAAATAAGTTAAAAACTTGAACCTAACCCGATAAAAAATAATAGATTGACAGATTAACCCAAGAAATTAAACTCATTTTGCCACCTCTAAATTTATAACCCTAGCAATGCCAATTTTGCAAGACGTCGCCAGCAAAGCACGTACATCCTACCCAACTGTGCATCCTAATCCCAATACTTTCCTAGTCTACCCTTCTCTACACCCTTTCTGTTAGGGGTGTAAATTGGTTCGGATAATTAACTAACTCGATTAATCCAACCCGAACCAATTAAATTGGTTCGGTTTGGTTTGGGTATATTGATTGGTTCGGGTAAAATCCAAACCAAGTAAAGTTTAATTGGTTCGGTTTTTGGATTTGAAATTTTAAAACCGAACCAACCCGAATCAAACCAAACCATATTTTATATATTTTATTTTTAAAAAAAATTTATGCTACAACATTTTTTGGCTACTACTTGTTTTTCTTTATTTTTTGTATTACTTTCTTAGTTTCTAACTCCTAAAACGTCATTTTCGTTCAACACAAAAGGCTAGGAAACTCCTCTGCCAAAATGTTCGGTTCTGCTCACCAGCACTATAGTTCTGGCCAAGCATATGCTATCAGGTGCTATTCTAAAAACTCTTGGAGAGGTGAGAGACTTGAAAACTTTAGATCCTTCCTTCAACTAACTCTCTAGATCCATTCCTATTAAACTTCAAAATCTACATGTTATTTAACTTTTGAACCTCTCTTATAATGATTTAGAAGAAACTATTTCTAATGGTGGAGTTTTTCAAAATCTTTCTGATGTCCATTTAGAAGGCAATAAAAAATATTTTATGATACTAAAAAGAAGGCATAAAATGACATCATCATAGCCACAATGGTAACACCATACTATGTCTAACAATTTGCTTGCTACCATAAAAAATCAGTAAAAGTAAATAAAAAAACTCATCATCTAAATACTTTAAAAAAAATGATGAATTGACTTTAAATGCTCTAGTATTGACTTTAAAAAAAATGAATTTCTGACTCTAGTTTATGAGTACTTAAGTAATGGGAGCTTAGAAGATTGGATTAAAGGAAAGAGAAAGCATATAAATAAAAATGAGTTGAACTTTATGGAGAGACTGAATATAGATATTGATGCTGCTTGTGCATTGGACTACCTGCACAATGATAGTGAAGTTCCTATTATGTATTATGATTTGAAGCCTTACAACATTCTCTTGGATGAAAATATGAAAAATAAGACTTTGGATTCACTAGGTTCTTGATTCAAAGTTCAACTAATCAAGTTTTCATTAGTTTCAACCTGTCATTAGGGGTTCAATTGGTTGCATATATACCTCCCAATAAAAACCTAATAAATTAAATAGTAGTAATTAAAATCTCTCTTGAAAAAACTTAAAATATAATTTCTTAATACAAATATCAATATATTTCATTTTCCCTCTTTATGAACCTTTTAATACTTCTAAATTAATATAAAATTAATAAGATTAATTTTATTTCTAATTTTTTTTCAAGATTTCGCCAGAAAAGTTAATTATTTAGTTACATCCTACCCAACTGTGCATCCATAATCCCAATACTTTCCTAATCTACCCTTGATTTTAATTGGTTCTTTATTTTTCTCACAAATCAAACCAAACCATCCACTTATACTGCTAGCCCAACCAAGAGTTTGTTTCTCAACCTACCCTTGCCTTAACCCAATTATGCATTTTTTTATTTTTATTTTTTTGATTTGAGAATTGAGTCTACCCAACTCAATTAAATATTCACTATTAATTCTTGTTTGCAATGAGATTTGGTGGATTTTAGAGCTTTTGTTCACTTGTTGGGATAGTGTTGAGTTCAAATGTTGAAGTTAAGGTATCTAAGATGCTTGATATCTACTATGTGAGAAATCTGTAAATGGATCTAGATTATCTCTTTGGTTGACTAGTTTTTATGGTGCTTCCTTGGGAATCATGGGATAATTGGATTTTTGTTCAGATTTTTCAACGGAGCTTAGCAAAAATGACTTGTTGTTGGGAGATTGTTGGTGAGCTTCTTGTTAGTTTGCTTGCTTGCTCTGTTCATGAAGTGTTTCAAGATACTTGTGATCTACATGAGATTAGAAGGGTACCTAATCATAAGAAGGTAAGAAAGAAAATAATTTGGCTAAAATCTTATTTTTGTCTCTAATGTCTCACCAAAGTTTTAATTTAATTCTAAATTGGCACTAGAATCCAAATGTAATTCTAATTAGTCATGCAGATTACATGTCAGTAGTATTAATTGGTAATCAATACTTATATTTTTATTTTAAATAATATATACACTTATTTTTATATCTTATTTAATATTATTTATTATAAATATTTTTTTTATTTTTTTTTTATTCAGTCATATCTCTTAAAAATAATATAAATAATACTTATATTTCTTTTTAAGAATGAAAGATGATATTTTTATTGGTAATTTAGACTGCGTTAGGTAAAAGTATAAAGTTGAAATGATTTAGTAACTTTTAAAACGTAATTGAAAGAAAAAAGAAAAAAACTTTCGGAGCTAATAAATTGAAAATTTGCATAAACGTTAATCACGAAACAGAGTTTGAGCCAAAAACATTTAGTAATTTCGTTTTATTCTGTTTGGGTGGGTTTGTTTTGAGTTTTTCAAAGTATCCCTTCAATTGACAAGTAAAATATTAATTTTATTAGATAATGTTAAATATTCAAGTAAATTTTTTTTAATAATATAATTTTTATACACATAAATTCAAAAATAAAATTTAAGACTATATGCTTAAAGGATTTTCTCGTACTAACACACAATGGTTGCTTGGGTGAGATTTGGTTCCTTTTTCCAAGTGAATGGAAGTTTTAATATTGAGGAAATGGAGCAGAAAAAATGTAGAAAGTTGCAAAAACTGCAGAATCCATCATTCTCCATGAAGAGTCAACTCAAAGGTGCAGTTGTGTAAGATGAGGAGGGACCTCATTTAGATTCGTTTGGATTTACAATCTTTTTCCGAAGAAAAATTCAGGATTCGGAAGGAAAGAGGGAAAGTTTCTGGAACTTGGCTTTGTCACCTTGCCTTATGTCCTTTTCGGAGAATGTCTGCTGCGCTGGCTGCCTGCCTTAGCAACTGGAGGGAGCTGACCTTCAAATTTTGCCGTCCCCACTGCTTCCCAGTATCCAAACAATGAAATTGAGCTTCCACAATTGTTTGGGATGCCATTGCCCCACAAAGTAAAAATGTTACTCAAATGTTTTCTGTTTTTCATTAAAAAAATTTAGGATCAAAGTCGTTACTTCATCTCAAGATTAAGATAAGTCTTCAAACTTAACTAGCTTACGAAAATACTTATAAATAATTTACTAAGAACAGACTTTAATAGAAATCAAACTCTAACCAACTTAATTGATGATGCGGTCCACCGTTACTATTTGGCAGTTGTGCCAACTATTGTTGCTACTCACATGGTTTTTATTCTTTTTAATCAGAATGCCTGGTGTTAATTAGAGCCCCAGCTTCAAAACCCCGAGCTTATATTTATGTAGTTGGGTTTTCTCCGCATTATCATGGACCAAGAAAATGTATATCTGCACGCATTTTGGAAGACAGGTTGAAAATAAATAAATTTAACATAAGAGACAGAAAAAAAATCTTGATCATGAACCACTATTCCAATCATAATTATCAATCTGTCATTACAAAGTACAAACAGTCTCTTTCCAAAAAAAAACCTCGAAAGAATACAAAAAACAAAAATCAAATGTAAAAGAAGTCAGCTTGACATTTGTGAAAAAAAAAAAAATCAAATGAGATATATAATACAGATTCTGTTAGCATGATTACTATCATCTGATAGGCGATGCCAATTAGCTTTACCTTTTAAAAGAGTTGTTGGAAAGGTTTGGTGTTGCATTCATGTCACTTATTAAAATTTTACAAATCTGTAATATCTTATTTGTAAAGGATAGATGCACATTCTCTTGATGCTTAGAAATTTTACAAAACTGGATTTCTCCTTTACATATTAATTAATATTATGACTCCCATCAGGATGAATTGATTTTCAACTTATTTGAGCATATTTACTGCACAATAAACACTTTTGAAACAATTTGGTCTTGTTTCGACGAGCTTATTAAAATAGATTTTAAACTCATATAAGCCCATTTGAGTCTATTTTTATGAGCTAAAAACTAAAGCTTATCAAAATAAGCATTTGCAAAAGCTAAAAATAGCTTAAGCAGTAACAGTATAGTTTTTTACTAGATAAATTACCAAAATTATATTCTTGCATAAGCACTTGTCTAATATTTTTCAAATATTATTCAACTTATTTTAGACTGCACTTATAACGATACACTTATTTAAGTTGTTTATCCAAACAAGGATTGTTGAAATCAAACATTTCACCACGAGTAGAGATCACCCATTCAACCATTTTCCAAGAAAAAGAAATAAAAATTCACAAAAAAATGATACTTTAAAAATTAATGATGAAAATTCTATATTATAGATTCATATAAGATCATGAATTAAAATAAAAAAGACCAATGGCAGAGCTTTAAAAAATATTTTAGGGGGCTCATAGTAAATATAATTTTGTTTTTCTTTTTTTGCTTTGCTGATTAGTCGTTTTATTAAAAATATATAAATTCTTTTATTTTTTTCATTAAATCTTTTAAGATAAAAATTTTACACCTGAAGTTGTTTATATAAGTCAAGTAAATATTGTAAGTAAAATAATAAATAAGCACTACATGAAAAAAATTTATATAGTCAACACACACCAAACAATGTGTGTAAAGGGTATTAAAGTATCTAGAAAATATCAAGTAAAGAGATAATATCCAAAATTTATTACAATTACAAAAAGTGATGGTATTACTATATAAAAAATCTACAAAATGGGGTACCATGCCCCCTCTATCTAAACTAAATTCTGCCTTCGAGAAAGACTAAATCTTGAGCTAAATGATTTTTTTTTTTTTGGTAAATTTTTTTTCATTATTTATATAAGGTAAGTTACAAGTTAATTAAATGGCCCCAACCAAAAGAACTGGCAACAATACGGGCTGGTATACCTGTTTGGTTAAGATATCTCTCAGCAAAAATGGCATTTTACATAGTTTTCAAGACACTTTTGTTCTAAAAGTTTCTGAACAGGGGTGAATACCAGAGAGAAAATGCAAGAAACTGAAAGAAAAAACCAGAGAAAGAAAGAGATTATTGTCTTGATAATTTTGATGGTGTACATAGTGATTCAATATATATACAAGTGTGAAGTCCTCAACCCTCCATAACATAATTATTAACTTCATAACAACCTCTCAACTAATCAGACACTAAACGAACTAATCCATGACCAAAGTAACTTGACACATCAGCAAACAACTAATCCATAACTATCTTCACACATAAGCATAATCCTTACACATAAGCACGAGTAACACATCAGCAGATCATATATTCCAATATTCCCCACTCAAAATCATGGTGGTGCTGAAGGGCCTAGCCTGTCAACATTACTGAGTTTTCTCCTTAAATAATAAATCTAGTATTAGAGAGATTGGTGTAGTCAACATTGATGGTGGCAAAGGCACGAGAAAGGGACTTGAATCGTGTTTCCGACTTTTTCAACTTTGTTGTCAATTCATAAGCTTCTTGAGTTTATTAACTTGGATGCACACGAAGGTTCATTACAGAAGCTTAGAAAGTTGAGTCGAATTAACAAAGGTTATTTTAAACAATCTCAATGTTGACTTAGACTTCTCTTTCAACTTCAAATGAACTGACAACAACTTAGAAGAAGTATAACACGAATGAACAGTAATTAGGAATGAAAAGAAAGGAGTTTAGAAACAACACATAGAAATTTATACAAGTTCGGCCAACCATTTGTCTACATCCAGTCCCTAATAAACTACCAGGAATCTTATATACCATGAGTGTTCTTTCTTTCACCCTAGCCTCTTCAAGCTAGATTACAAGTAGTATTTGATCCACCTTAACCTCTTCAAGCTAGATTCTAACAATGATCATTGTCGGATCAGGATACAAGATATGAATAAGTGTTTAGGTTTTCTCACAATACTCAAAGAGTGATTCTAAGCAATTGAGTGCAGAGAAACACAAGTTCTACACTCAAGGGAATATTTTGAAAAGAATCAGAGTGTAAGATGGAATCCAAAAGCTTATGATGAAAGTTTAAAACACAATACGAAGTTTGGCAATATAATAGTGCGTCTCTCTTTTTCTTGCCTTTGGACCTTGGGTATTTGAGGATTTTGAAAACTAATCGTTGGTCCTAGCTGGAAATATCGTTTGATGCAAAGGACATTTATCGTTTTCTTGTCCTGAAGCGACAACAACTTTTGTTTATAATTTTGCCCTTATTCAATGGTAGAGAGAATGTGATTCCTTTGATTATTTTGGTCTTTTGACTTCGTAGAGTCTTCTCTTCTATAGGACATAAGCTTCTCATGTTGCTTACTTCACTACAAGAAATTTGGCCTTTAGCAGTGGCAATTTCTGGCTGATCCAACGTCGCCGATAATCCAGGTGATTTTCGGAGAAAATTTCCACTGGAAAACTCATCGCTAAGCTAAAACAACAATTTAAATTTCCTACGAAATAATTTTCCAAAAAAATAAACTGCCGATGATTTTTTTTTTTATTTTCAACAAATAATCTGACAATAATTTCATCGGTTTCTTTTCTCGAGAGGTTTCCAATTGATTAATTTCCACCGGAAAACCCTTTCAACTTCCGAGGAGGAGTGCCAACCAATTTTTAATGGATTTTTTACCAGAAATAACATGCTGATACTCAGTTAACGAGCTAGTTATGTATTCCAAGGTTTCTGACGGATTATCTGCCAAAAATTTTAAAAATTTTGCTAAATTTTTTTATTAAGAGCCATGTGAAGTCGGTTTCCCATCCATTTCTACAAAGGTTTCTCATTCTTTTCTTGCCCTTCTCCCTCCTCTCCCCTCCACCGCCAAGACCATTTTTGAATCCTCATCGTGTGGCCCAACCATCGTGTGACCTAACCACTATATGCATCCTCACTACGACCATGGCATGAGAGAACCCATGAATCGTGAGAAAAGGTAACCCATTTCCCTTCTTAGCTTTATCATCTCTTTTGCCAAATCGTTCACAACGTTGATAACTTCTTTTAGTTTCTTTTTCGTACGTGGATGGTGCATGGTAGGTGTGGACAATGCATGGGAGATAGTGGGTGCACAGGAGACGTGGGTGGACGTGGTGCATGGGAAGTGAGTGCATGACTTCCCACCGGTATGTATATATTTATATATCTATATCTTTGTTTATGTGTATATTTGAATGTATATTTATATGTATGGTATACTGTTATTTGTTGGTATTTGAGTGTTTATATGATAGATAATTTCCTATTATGATGTTATATGATTTGATTAATAACTTGCTATTGTCTAAGATTAATATTAATTTTTTATAATAATAATATAATATTATAGGCTAATGTGTTAATTTTAAAATTAAAAAACTGTGATAAAATAAATATGAAATATTAAATATTAAATATCTAAAATTTTAAGTGAAGAGTTGATAAATTATTTAATTTAATAATTTATATACTAAATAAAAATAAGTTTTAATTAATATTAATTTTAATTTTAATAAATTAATAAAGTATAGTATAATATAATTTAACAAAAAATTTAAAAATACAAATACAAATTATATATAACTAATTAAATAAGTAATAATTAATTAATTACATGAAAATGATAAATTTCATAAATGTGTGCCTAACTATCAAACAAATATATATACATGGCTTGGAGACATGAGACAATGTATTAGATTTTGTAATCAAAAGATGGCTTCAAATTAAAAGGAATAACAAATATATAAGATGCATCAATTACTATAAGTTTCAAGTTGTATAAAAAATTATAATTACAAAATAAAATGAAATTATAGAAAGTAAAAATTAGATCAATGTCAATAATTAATTAAATAAGAGGGAGTGTGTGATAAATCTTATAGACGAACGATGACTTCAAACTACTAAGTGGAATGAAGAACATAATAGCCCTATGTTATGATGATACGAATTGCATAATATAGTAATATGTTATTGATATTAACACTTATTTGCATGCATGTTGTTGTGTTTGAATTGTTGAAATAATTAATGCTTTACTAAATTAGGAAGCTCTAAACCTTAAGTTACATGATATTAATTTTGCATTATAGGTTAAGTAGTTCTGAGCAGTATGAGATTTGATTGTTCAAGTAACTTATCTTTTATCATCCACTGGTAGTGAGGATGATAACTCAAGTTATAAAATTATCAAGTGATAAATATGATAAAAAGTTTGAGTATTGACACAAGTTCACCTCTTATGATGATAAGGAGAAGACTAAGTAGGATGATATAAGAAGAGGAAGAAGAAAAACAATGCAAATTAAAAAAATAAATTTATATGTTTTTGTGAAGTAGATTTTCTAACGGACAGAAATCGTATGGTGGAGTAGTTAAAGAATAAGACAAAGATCGAAAGCAGATAAAATTGATATAAAGAGTGATTTCAACAACGAAAATGACACTATACAAGAGTCTCGTGGGGAGGATACGCCAGATAAAATCATGAGCTCGACATCGTTAAGATTAGGAAAGTTGAGTGGGTAGTACCTAGACTATTTCCCCTGCTAGTGACACCAAAAGTGTGTGTCGTCTATCGAATTTTGGAGAGTAATTGAGAGAAAAATAATTTCACATGTATTTGGTTGAAGTTGGGATTAGGGTTTTGATAGTGATTATGTTGATAAGTGGAGTAGATATTTTCTTATTACATCTAATACAATTGAAACTCAAGGAAAGACTATCCATGTTTAATGAATAAGTCTAGGAACTGGGAGCGTAATATCAAGAAAAATAAATATTTTGATTTTTAATGAATTGCTCTCACTCGTGTTAAAAGATTTTCATATTGGATCTCTCCTAGTAAGTTGGGATAGAAACACTGACAACTATTCAAGAAGTATTTTCTTTTTTCTAAGTAATATTCCTTATGAAATACATTAATCTTCATCCTTGTCTTCAATAGTTAAATACTTGAATTTTATTAACATTCTTGCATTTTTCCTTATGCTTGATGATAGCCACATTGTGCAGTTCAACGCATATGCCTTCTTCAATGTGGAGACCTCTTTGGATTAGAGAAGTTCTATAGTCTAGGTATTTGGATTGGAAAAGCCATATGAGTTTACTTTTGTAAGATTTGACTATCATCAACGGTTTGGAAGAGCATGCGTAAGAATATTAATAAAATTCATATATTTAAAAGTTGAAGATAATAATAACGATTGATATATTTCACAAAACATTGCTTGTGGAATAATTGTGCTTCTCAAATTGTAGCAAGCAAGATTAGTATTTCGATTCATCAGGAGAGAAATCAACACAAAAATTTTTTAAACACGAGTACAATTGATTAAAGAGCGCTCAAAAGAAAAATAGTTTTTTGTTATATTAACACTCCTAACTTCTAGATTGATTCGTTAAATTTAGATAGTGTTTCCTTGAGTTCATATTGTATTGCATGTAATAAGAGAAATATATATATATATATATATATATATATATATATATATATATATATATATATATATATATATATATATATATATATGCTTTCATTTGTCATCATCATCACTTTCGAAATCCTAATTTTATTCTCGTCCAAATTCCCTTGAGATTAATTTTTTTTTCTGCTACTCTTTAAAAATCGTTAAAAGACTGCAAGTAGACACATGCTTTTTGTGCCACCAACAAGGGTAATGGTCTTGGGGCTTTCCTTTCAACTATCATAGTTCTAATAATATTGAGCATACAAGATTATCTAGATATTTCTCTCTGTGATACTCTAGTACAATGTCATTTTCATTGATGTCATCATTCTTGATAAAAAAAAATTATTTGCTTTGGGTTTCTTTCTTATTCCTCAGCTTCTCAACCAGGGGCTTCTATTCACAAATCATGTAAATCCATTATTATAATCCACAATGTTTTTCTCCTTCGTTTTTTACATCTCGTTACCTAGTCTTGTCCTCATCATCATAAGAGGTGAAACTATTTTTAATACGCAAACTTTTGATCATATTAACTAATTGGAAATTTCATTATTAGAGTCATAATCTTCACCATCAGTAGAAGACAAAAGATGAGTAGAGCAGTCAAATCTCAGAAATTACTCAGAGTCACTTATATAGTGATTCCGACAGATTTCTGTGGATTTTCCAAATGATAATATCTATTTTCTAGTGGAAAAATTGGTTGAAAATTTTGGCGGATATTTCGTAGGAAAATACATGGTTTTGACAGGCCGTCTTTTTTTTTTCGGTGACCTAATCCCTCGGTAATATTCAAAGGATGCTAACAGATTTTTGTTTCTGGCAAGGGTTTTCTCAAGGAGCAAAAATCTGTCGAAAACTTCAATTCCTGATGGATTTTGAAGTATTACTAGTTTGATATGGCCGTTGATAATTCATGAATTTCTTGCAGTACTTCTGAATCAAGACTTGTTTACTTCTGACTCGAATTCTTCTTTTCTGAAGACAATGTTGTTCTTCTTAATGAAGTATGATAATTCCTTGAACTTCAATCTTCAGACTTGTGATTGATACTTCATTTTGTTGATTTGATTGCTTGTTTTTTATCAAGGACTTCAACTCTTCTATTCTTTTATAAGCATTTGAGACTTGTTGCCACTTGTCCTTTTGAAACTAAAGTATTCTGAATCAGAAATTCATGAATTTCTTGCAGTACTTCTGAATCAAGACTTGTTTACTTCTGACTCGAATTCTTCTTTTCTGAAGACAATGTTGTTCTTCTTAATGAAGTATGATAATTCCTTGAACTTCAATCTTCAGACTTGTGATTGACACTTCATTTTGTTGATTTGATTGCTTGTTTTTTATCAAGGACTTCAACTCTTCTATTCTTTTATAAGCATTTGAGACTTGTTGCCACTTGTCCTTTTGAAACTAAAGTATTCTGAATCAGTCTTCTATTCAAGACAGCTTAGCAAAACTTGTATTTGAGTATTAGAGATTTTACTACGAAAGTATTCAGAAAGTATGTTAGTGATCAAAACTTAAAGAACTAAAGACCTCATGAAGGTTTTGGAGCTTACAATCTTCGCCGTTTGATGATGACAAACCATACATAACTTTCAATATTCTGATCGTGTGAAGTAAGGAGAATGATTCTCTTTGAATACTTAGAGATTCTATCAATCAAATAGTAGAAATTTTCAGTGCATTTTGATATCACATGCGCAATATTGTATCAAGAGGTCAACATTAGATCTAAGCAATAATATTTAAATAGAAACAAAACTAATATTATAAAAACTAGAAAATTGATTATGCATTGAAAAAGATGACAAATATTTTTATGCTTACATGCTCCCCCTAAGTACATGGCCTATTAATGCTAATTTCTCATGTAAATTCGCTTCTCCTCTCCTTTTTGGCACCACCAAAAAGATGGTGAGAAGATAAGGACATCATAAAGAGTTAAGAAGTGAATCAAATCGGAAGGGTCTTGGCCTCTTCTCAGCTTCAAGAATGATGACATCTTCAAGATTCTGAACCCACCAATCTTTAAACCGAGAGAATTCAACCAGAAACACTTGGAAGGTACCTCAAATATCAGAAAAACTTTCTTATATATCCCTTTTTAAGAGCATCAACCTTGTCGCTCAAAGCATTTATCTGATTTTCCATGGACAAATTTTTCCTTTTCTGAGTAAAGAAAAAAGTGGATGTTATATAGAAATTCTAATAGCAGATTTTGATGTGCGGGTAGCAATAACTGATTTCTTTTGATCTGGAGTCATTTGAAGGCATAGGTCATCTTCAGTACCAGTATCCTTCACTCGATGACTATCACTCACTTTATCAGAAGATACCTCAAGTACCTCAATGCGAGGAGTAACAACTTTTGGAGAGTGGCCTTCAAGTTCAGGACTTACTCCTTTAGTTCCCGTCTAATCAAAGATTGGAGTTCCCATGGTTGGTGGAGTAGAGATACCAGAATCAGATTATTTCATCTTAGCAGAAGGTGGAATTACAGGATCAGAAGGTATAGCATCCTTCTGTTGTTTTTCCATAGAAGGTAGAGCAACTTGTTTATCAACCTTTTTATTTTCGGATAGCTCCTTCTTCTACTTCTCAGCTTCCTTTCTCTTCAATGCTTGTTCCAGTAACTCAGCTTCAGCAATTAGGTCTTTTACCTTGACGTCTTCTTTTTTTTATTGTGAGGATAGGGAAAGGATGTTTTGCAGTAGGTTTCCTACAAATCCTTTCTACAGTTTTGACAACAACATTTATCAGGAATTAATCTTGTGCTTCCTCAGATAATTCAAAGAATGTCTTCTAGAGTGTAGTCTGCTTAGAAACATCAGCAGATCCTCCAGCACCTTTGGCTTTTTCTTTCTCTATCATATTGTACAGTTTAGTGGCAGCATCTATCTTAGCCACTTCTTATTGAATTAATATTCTCCTTAGATTCTTCCTTCTTTTCTTTTTCTTCCTCGATCTTTTCTTTCCCTTTTCTTTTCTTCTTCTTGCTTTTTTTTGCTTCTTTTCTTCTAGAGTGTAGTCTGCTTAGAAACATCAGCAGATCCTCCAGCACCTTTGGCTACGTTTAGTCATCATTATAAGAAAACGTGATAATATTATTATCTTATCGGTCTTATTTTAACTTTTATGTTAGTGCGTTGGTCTTAAAGATGGTATAATAAATCGGTCAGTCAATTTATCATTTTGATATCAGGTGATATGCTTATCATTTTTGTACAGTATAGATCTTCGATAGCCGCCAATTACATCGTGGATGATTCAACAAGCCACTTCTTATTGGATTAATATTCTCCTTAGATTCTTCCTTCTTTTCTTTTTCTTCCTCGATCTTTTCTTTCCCTTTTCTTTTCTTCTTCCTGCTTTTTTTTGCTTCTTTTCTGAATCTGCGTCTAACTCTGTTTCCTCTTCATCCTTCTGTTCAGCTTCAGCTTTTTTTTCTTCAGAAACTTCTATTTTAGCTTCTGATTCTCCTTCATTTTTTTTTTCTCTTCTTCATTTTTTTCTTTCTCTCCTCCTCTCTTCTTCTTTTCTCCTCTGATCTTTATCAACATCATGGACTTGAGGGCTATGGAGCTCTATCATGCTTGAATTTGCTTCATTTTTCAGTAGCTTCTTCTATATTTTCATTTTCTTTTTGGTCAGCTTGATTCCCATTTCAGTGAGATTTTTACTTGTGAAATTAGGATCATCTTCCATCCATTCTTCAACAAAATCCAGTTGATAGTGCTTGAAGATCTCGGTGAATATCATCTCGTATGGTGTAAGCCAGACGTCTTCTTTGGTTTTTGAATGGAAACAACCATGTGGTTGAGTATGAGATGGTAAAGGTTAATTTGCTTGGATTCTCTCAGATGGTTGAGAACCATGATGTCAATATCAGAAACTAAATCGTAGCTTCCTGCTTTAGAAAGTATAATGTGTTGAATCAGCGAGTGCAGAAAACGAGTGACTGGATTCAGCTTCTTAGCAATAATGGTTCTGTCCTCTAGATAAGCAAGGAGAACACTTAAAACCTTGCTGAACTTGATGTTGTACTCTTGCCACCAAGCATCTTCATTATATAATGATTTTCCTCGAATACTCACTTTGGTAACTTTCTACTGGATTTCTTGATCAACCACTATCTCGACTCCTTTGAGCTTGTTTCTGATTACAAACAGGTTCCATGAAATGTGAGTAGCAGCATAGAAGGCTCGGAGGAGATTAGGGTAGATCATATTATTTAGCTACAGAAACTTTCTCCAGTGCTGGAAGTTGATAATTCCTTGCACATTCATACCAATTTCGACCGTCTTCTCTATCATCGCAAATCTTCCTTGTACAACTGGTCTATCCTTGAAGCGAGTTATGAATTTTGAACTGGTAGAAGAATTTGAGAAGAGTGGGACTGAGGCTTCAGATCTTCCTATCTCTTCAACATCGACCACTTCCTCTGATCGAACTCTCTTTGGAGGAGAGGAAGAGAGATTTATCATACTTCTCCTTTTTCCAGTGACCATTTTGGCATTTTGCAGTCTTCCAAATCTTCTTCATGGTTCAAATTGGAGGGGAGTAAAAGGTTTACAGAAGGTTTGAAAGATTTTGGACAAGAGAGGTGATTGAGAGTGATTTGAGTAAAGTTAAGTGAATGCGAAGTGAGCTTGGTTTAACTGTCAAGATGAATTTATAGATGGTAAGGAAAACTAACCGTTGGAGGAGAGAGAGAGTTGTGCCAGCAATCACTTTCCGCATTTACTGCAGTTCAACGGATATATTACCGTTGACATAGGCTAAAGTTGATAGCTGTAACTTATCCATATTTAACCATCTTATCTTTTAACTAAATTTCTAGTTATGCTTCTGAATAGTCTTCTGATAATTTTTTGACAACAGATCCTTATCACTTTTGAACTTGGACATATTGATTTTTCAGCATGAGGACTTCATCTCTTCTGAACAAATTTATGAACAATTCTTTTGATCACAATTTTGAGTAAGCTTTTGATTCAACTTCTGACTTGCTTCTAATCATGATTTATTTTTTCTGACCATTTTTCTCTCAAACAGCTTCTTATGCATTATGTACCATGATCATTATATACCAGATGTAAATCATGTTAAGATGATTTCTAATTAAGAAAAATCTTTCTTCTATCAATGGTTTTATAAAGATATCAGTCCATTGATCTTCTATCTTAACAAATTTAAGTTGAAAATCTTCTTTTTGAACATGATTTCTAATAAAATTATGTTTCATATCTATATGCTTTCTAGAATGTTGTATGAGATTCTTAGCAAGATTAATTGCACTAGTAGATACATATTTTGCTTCAGCTGTTGATAGAACAATTGAGTTATGCTTTTTGCTAGACCAAGTGATAAAAGCTTTGCCCAAAAAAAGCAACAACTACTTATACTTTTTCTTTTTACTTGATCTCTAGCAAAGTCAGCATCACAATATCCTACAAGATCAAGACTTGTACCTTTCTTATACCATAAGCCAAGATTAGAAATTCCAAGAAAATATTTAAAGATTCTCTTAAGAGCTTTTAGATAAAATTCATTAAGATTTGCTTGAAATTTAGCATATATTTCAAAACTAAATTGAATATCAAATCTACTACTGCTTGAAATCTAGCACATATTCCATTACTAAATTGAATATCAAGTCTACTACTAGTGAGATACAAAAAAGAGGCAATCATACCTCTGTATAGCTTCTCAATTACTAGTTTTTTTTTAAATCGAAACTGAGGACTTGAGAAGGATGCATTGGAGTAATTGTAATATCCTTAATAACATGTTAGACTTGTATATGATTACTAAAGGTAGCATATTACTTGTTTAATATGCCAGTGAAGTTTTGTGAGAAACTGAGTTCGTTTAGGCACTTAGTTGCAACACAAAAGTTGATAAGTAGCTTAAAATGACTCAGATAATTGCATAAGTTGCTAAGTTGGGGCAAATAAACATAGAGAGATTGTTTCTAAGTCATAAATGAATTAAGTAAGAATCAGTTAAAATTTTAAGAGAATCTGAGTTAGTTTGGTATTTTTAGGTATACTGGTTATGCTTTTAATACTAAATTGGCTATTAGCATATATGAAAAATTATAAAAATGATGAAATAATAATTTAGATGAATCTCATAATTTAAACTAAAGTTGTTGGAAGCTGAAAAACTTGAATTAATATAATTCGGGTGTCCTTAGCAGATATAAGTTTCAGCACAGGAACTTAAGTTGGTTTTCTTTTCCTATTTATCTTCCATTCTCTCGGCTGAGAAGAGAAATAGAGAAGGAAGAAAACGAAGAGAAGAGAGAAAGGAGAAGAAAGGAAGAGGAAGAAGGAAAAGGAGGAGAGGAAGATTAAGGATCAAGTTCAAGCTTGAAGATGGATCATCTCAACTGCAAAGAGGTAGGGGTTGTATGTCCATATTCATTTCTTTTCTCTATTTTCACCATAGATATACCTTCGGTGTTTAAGAGGTCAAAATGCGTTCTAGAAGTGTTTGATGTGTTTGGCTTACATGAATGTGTTTCTTTGGTCATTTATGACTTGTTCATATCATAAGTTGAAGCTAGAAGCTTAGAACATCCCATTTTGGCCCATGATTCACAAAGAATGGTTTTAGGTCAAGCAAGAGGGGTTTTGATTCATAATCCAAATTAAGAGATTTAAGTTTGTGATTGATGATTCCTAAGTGTTTAAGAACTGATTAGAGACTTAGAATCACTTAGAAACTAAGTTGGAATGACCAAAATCCATGAAAATAACCAATGGAACAGTATCACGGTTCTGGAAAATTCTACAGAATTTGGTCTCTACTATGTATGCCACGGCGTGAGTTCCTATGTCGCAGCGTGGGCTTGAATTTGCTGCTTACGCTGTGGCGTGAAGACGTTGTGCCGTGGTGTGAGAGTGCTGTTACACCTAGTATTGAGACCCGAGGCTAGGGTGCCACAATGTGAAGAACGCCATGCCACAATGTGAGCACCAGGAACTCCAAAAATGTCATTTTTGATGTTTTCAAGTTCTTGGCTAGATGGAATCATTTGTATATGATTCCTAAGATATGTGAGGACACAAATAAGGATATTTCAAGAGAGGAATTATCACCTAGAATGAATGAGAAAGCTTTGGCTTTGAGCATCCTAAAAGTGAAGGATTGCCCTAGGTAAGAACATAACACCTTAGGCAAACTAGTGTTGCATTAGATATCACTCAAAATGTGATAAAATGGTGCATTAGAGACAAGTATACTAGGATAGATTGTAGGATTCACTCTAGTAAGAATAACAAAGGCATAGGCCTTAGGATATCCAAGGGTAATGGATTACCTTAGGAAGGTACCTAAAACCTTAAGCAACAAAGAGTTGTAAGTACAAACCACTTTGAGTTAGTTTCACTTGAGTGGAGATAAGGTTGTATATTTAGTTCCGAAGAGGAAATGTTATGTACTAAGTCTCTAGTTAAATAGGACCTTGTGCATTGAAGATTACACAAAATGATGAATGTTGACTTGTAAGCTTGTTACATTCATTAAGTATGCAAAGTTATAGTGAAATGCTCATTTGTTTCCTTTAGCAAGGTCAAATGAGGCATAAGCTAAGATAGACTCTTTCACTAGGATGAGTTGAGTCTATAGAAAAGGTATGAGAACCTTAGTGCAACCAAGAGTATTGGTTTGCCATAGGTAAGTATCTAACACGTCAGCAACATAAAGTTGGATAGAGATCACTTAAGAGCGATGAGTGATGAGTTGGTGTTTAGATATAAGTATGTACGTATATGGAAATGGTCTAGTAATATTAATCTTTGCGAGCATCCTTTCATGTTCATTCATGAAGGCTAAGAGAGATTGAAGGGTGTTTGATAGACTCAATTGAGGAAAGACATAACCCTGATATTTCGATAGTGCCAAGGTCAAAGGAGATAAGTAGGGGTCCATAAGGTTCTTTGGAACTAGGATTTAGACCGAACTTCTCAACGTGCCAGGATATATATGATGTGAGGAGAAAATCTCCCTCTATTCACCACGGGATAATATACTGAACTAGTTCTTAATGGCCTTCTTTTTTTTTTAACATAAAACTTTGTATGTATTGCAAAATAAAATATTGCACAAGCATATCTCTACGATCTTCTTAAGCATAATCATACTATATATCATATTCATTGCATTTACAGACAGTTGTATGGGCATTTTCTATTGTTGTTGATATTTACAGTTGTATAGGTAGTTGTTTGTGTTAAACAGTATATAGGTTATTGGTTTAGATCGCATTACTTAGTGGTGTGCAGTTATAAGATTAATGGAGGAAGTCCCTAAGTTAATAGTTATAGCAATTGTTATATTTGTTATACAATGTTATAGCTAGCTGGTATTGGAATTACTTTTACTGAGAATTGTAATTCTCACCCCAATTATTCTTCCATGTAAATCTAGGTAAAGACCCTTTTAAGGGAATGAAGACTAGATTTACATTTGTTTTGTAAGTTTTAAGTAGTATGTATTACAATGTGCCCTTTTGTGGCTAGTGTTGTATATATATATATATATATATATATATATATATATATATATGAGTTTAAGTTTTTTTGCAATCTTGCAAGGCTTTCTATGATTACTCATTGTGATTATGAATATATGTATTAGTTAGATATGTAGAAGTGACATCTTTAGTACTAGTTATCTTTATATATCTTGGTATTTCTAGGATATATCTAGATATCTGTATTAGGATATTACATTATGGTATCAGAGCAGTTCATCCTGTTGAGCCGGGGTATGGACTGACTGTGCTTTGGCATAAGTAGCAGTTTAGTAGAATGTTATGCATTGTTTTATCTTTTTATGAGATATACAAATGGAATTGCATGACTAGCCTTAGGTATAGATGCTACTGGCTACTGTTACACAGTTATATGATATTGAGCCTAGCTAACTTAATATATAATGTTCTGTGTGTACAAGAAACTATGACAACTACCGGGTGAACCTATGAGACTAAGAGACTGGTTAAGAAGGAGATAACTAGAGCTCTTAGAATAATGGTTGCTGTATTGAGAGAGTAGAGTGCCATTAGTAGAAATCTATCAGAAGTGATAGAATAGGACTCGCATAGTTAGTTGCGGGAATGAGAAGGAACTTATGAGATATTAGTATTTCTCAAAGTTTAGGAAAGTTACTCATTTGTTTTTCAATGGAGAGTTTAGTTCAGTTAGATTCGAACAATGGCTTCATGTGATGGAAGAGATCTTTGAGGTCATGGCGTACGCTAATGGATAGAAGGTGACCTTGCTTACCGAAAGCTGTTAAGATGAAGCAGAGAGGTTATTAGAAGAGGTTGGTACTCGAATCACCTGGTAGATGTTTAGAGCTACTTTCCTAGACAAGTGTTATTCCCTTGAGTTATGGAAGGAAAGAGAAATTTGAAAATTTATAAGGTCTAAGCAAGGGCATATTACTGAGGACCAGTATGCGGAGCAATTCAAGGAATGTCAGGAGTTCTTTTCTTATTTTATAAGAAATCTAGATGAAGACTGAAAGCGAGTAAAATTTGAAGTAGAACATGGAGAGGGCATTTGAAGAGTTGCGAAGCAAAAGAAGGTTAAGGACTTCTTCACTCTAGTTAGTGAATGTAGAGTTGCCAAAAGCAAATAATCTTAGAGCTTTTACAAAACAAGAGTTAGAAGGTTCCCCAAAGAGAAAAAGATCAAATGTTGAGATCAATGAGGGTGCCTCTTGGTCTCAATCTTTATCAGGAAAAGGAACACAGGTTCAAATGGTATCTTAGGGAATGATAAGTATGAGAAAAGTGCTTTTGAGACAAGCAACCTTAAAAGAAAGAGGTAAATCAGACTCCAAGGTACCAAGATGCGCAAGTAGGATATAAATTAGAGTGCACAGTGGAGGCGACGAAATCTTCCAACTTGGCATGAGGTAAGAGAACATGTAAAGAGAAATATTTTAAGGTGTGTATAAGGAGAAGGTGGATTTACTTTGTAAATCATGTTAGATTACTTTGTGAATCTAGCTTGCTTACCTAGTTGGTATGGTTTAGTTACTAAAAGAGACAAATGATGTTATGTTCTTATTTAGTTTAAGTGTGAGATTGTGCTCATGTTAGGCAGTCAAACGAAGAAACTATCGAGAATAAATGCCTTTGTCTAGAAATGATGATCAGGTAGATTAGTTAAGAGAAGTTTTGGATTTTCTCACGAGATGATCTAAGATTTGGTTGTAAGAAAAGTAAAGTTAAGAAGAGAATATCTCTAAGAGTTTTTCAGGATTACGAAAGGACATAAAGAGTATATTAAAGGTGGTTTTGGAAACTTTTAGAAAGAAGGTGGTTAAGTGCCAAGTTAGCCAAAAGTCAGTTTTAGCTTACAAATGGTACAGTTTAAGGGCTATATAATTTCTCAAGGAAGAAATTGCAGGGAACCCTAGTAGAGTTTAAGCAGAGGTATAATAGGAAGAGTAACCATTGTAACTGAAGGCAGAGAGTCTATCAGTGGACTTTCTCAGTTAGTGCTACCTAGATTAGGCTAGCTAAGAAAGGTAGTACTCAGCAGCGGACTCTGAGAGTGAGTATGGTTTCCAAGTGTTAAAGAAAAGGTAGATTACTATGTTAGTGTTGGTAATTCCAAATTCCCGTGAGAACTTTGAAGTAGTCAGTTATACTTCGAAGAAGGAACTAGGGTGTGTTCTGATGCACAAGAGGTAAGTAGACACCTACGAATCAAGGCAGTTAAACCTACCCGAGAAGGACTACCCTAGGTATGATTTGGAATTAGCCATAGTGGTGTTTACCTTATAGAATTGGAGACATAACTCATGAGGAGTCTAGTTCGATGTGCTCAACAATCATGATAGCTCAAGAATGCTTGTTGATCAGAGGAAGTTGAACATAAAGCAGAATAGATGGATGGAGTTTTTTTTCAAGGCTTATAACCTTGAGTTAGAATATCATTCAGGTAAGACCAAAGTAGTGGTTGATGCACTAGGTAGGAAATTCCTATAGGTGTCCCAAATGATAGTCCAAGAGAGAGTGAAATTCTTAAGAGTTTCAAGAATTTGAGTATCGCGGTGACTATGATTCCAGATAGTCTCTCAGTGAGCAAGGTGAACATAGTAATAGGTCTAAGGATTCAGATTTTTAGGAGCTCAGAGCAAGAATGAAACTCTAAGGGACAAGAGTGAGCCAATCTTCTAAGGAACCCTAGAGAATTTTGTTATGACTAAGAGGGAATGACGAAGTTTAGAGACAGGCTTTATTTTCCAAGAGGGTCAAAAATCAAGAAAGCGATCCTAGAGGAAGCTTACAAGAGAAAGTGTACCATCTATCTAGAGGCTACCACTGTTCTTCAAGAGTTAAGAAAGATGTATGGTGGCCTAGTATGTTAAAGAACACAACAGAATATGTTGAATTACAGGTAAAGGTGGAGAGATTAAGTAATCTTTCCACTTTTTGCCAAGTAGAGTTAGCTATTTTCTAGATAAAGTGGTTCAACTACTTTTGAAATAAATAGTTATGATGCATGGAGTTCCGATGAATATAGTGTCTGAAAGAGATATTAGATTCACAGTTGGTTTTGAAAGCCTTACAAGGAGGAGTTCGAAGCTAAGTTATGCTTTAGTACAGCTTAACATCCACAAACAGAGGGGTCAAGAGCTTAGAGATAAGTAGATTTCCTCTAATAGAAGTGCAATTAGGAGAACCTGGTACAGAAAAAGGATTATATAGTAGTTGGAATTCCTTATTAAGAGAGTTTACCCAGAGTTGTTTGCATGAGGTGAGCAATTTTAAGGACAAAATTTTAAAAAGAATGAGAGAAATATAATACTCTTAGTAACATGTTAGACTTGTAAATGGTTACAAAAGGAAGCATATTACTTGTTTAATATGCCAGTGAAGTTTTGTGACAAACTGAGTTCGTTTAGGCACTTAGTTGCAATACAGAAGTTGATAAGTAGCTTAAAATGACTCAAATAATAACATAAGTTACTAAGTTGAGGGAAATAAACATAGAGCATTTGTTTCTAAGTCATAAATGAGTTAAGTAAGAAGAAGTTAAAGTTTTAAGAGAATCTGAGTTAATTTAGTATTTTTAGGCATACTGATTGTACTTTTAATACCGAATTGACTATTAGAATATATGAAAAATTATGAAAATGGTGAAATAATAATTTAGATGAATATCATGATTTATTCTAAAGTTGTTAGAAGCTGAAAAACTTGAATTAGTATAATTCGGGTGTCCTTAGTAGATATAAGTTTTAGCACAGGAGCTTAAGTTGGTTTTCTTTTCCTATTTGTCTCTCATTCTCTCGGTTGAGAAGAAAAACAGAGAAGGAAGAAAATGAAGAGAAGAAAAAAATGAGAAGAAAGGAAGAGGAAGATGGAGAAGGAGGAAAGGAAGATCAAGGATCAAGTTCAAGCTTAAAGATAAATCATCTCAGTTGCCAAGAAGTAGGGGTTGTATGTCATATTCATATCTTTTCTCTATTTTCACCATAGATGCACCTTTGGTGCTTAAGAGCTCAAAATGAGTTCTAGAGGCATTTGATATGTTTGGCTTGCATAAATGTGTTTCTTTAGTCATTTATGACTTGTTCATAGCATAAGTTGAAGCTAGAAGCTTAGAACATATCATTTAGGCCCATGATTCACAAAGAATGGTTTTAGGTCAAGCAAGAGAGGTTTTGATTCATAATCCAAAATAATCCAAATGTGTTTAAGAACTGATTAGGGACTTAGAATCACTTAGAAACTAAGTTAGAATGACAAAAATCCATGAAAATAACCAATGAAACAGTATCACAATTCTGCAAAATATGATCTCTACTATGCATATCGCGACATGAGTACATCATGCCACAGCGTGGGGTTGAATTTGATGCTTATGCCGCAACGTGAAGATGCCATGCCACGGTGTGAGAGTGTCGTTACACCCAATATTGAGACCCAAGGCTAAGGCATCGCAGCTTGAAGAACGCCGTGCCACGACGTGAGCACCAGGAACTCCAAAAATGTCATTTTTGATGTTTTCAAGTTCTTGGCTAGATGGAATCATTCATATATATTTCCTAAGATGTGTGAGGACACAAATAGGAATATTTCAAGAGAGGAACTATCACCTAGAATGAATGAGAAAGCTTTGGCTTTGAGCATCCTAAAAGTGAAGGATTGCTTTAGGTAAGAGCATAGCACCTTAGGCAACCTAGTGTTGCATTAGATATCACTCAAAATATGATGAGATGGTGCAACAGAGACAAATATACTAGGATGGATTGTAGGATTCACTCTAGTAAAAATAAGGACAGTATGAGCCTTAGGATATCCAAGAGTAATAGATTACCAGGGGAAGGTACCTAGAACCTTAAGCAATAAAGAGTTGTAAGTACAAACCACTTTGAGTTAGTTTCACTTGAGTGGAGATAAGGTTATGTATTTAGTTCCGAAGATGGGATGTTATGTACTAAGTCTCTAGTTAAACGGGACCTTGTGCATTGAAGAATACACAAAAGGATAAATGTTGACTTGTAAGCTTGTTACATTCATTAAGTATGCAAAGTTATAGTGAAATGCTCATTTGTTTCCTTAAGTAAGGTCGAATGAGGCATAAGCTAAGATAGACTCTTTCACTAGGATAAGTTAAGTCTATAGAAAAGGCATGAGAACCTTAGTGCAACCAAGAGTATTGGTTTGCCATAGGTGAGTATCTAACACCTTAGCAACATAGAGTTGCATAGAGATCACTTAAGAGCAATGAGTGATGAATTGGTGTTTAGATGTAAGTATATATGCCTATGGAAATGGTCTAGTAATATTAATCTTTGTGAGTATTCTTTGATGTTTATTCATGAAGGTTAAGAGAGATTAAAGGGTGTCTGATAGACTCAATTGAGGAATGATATAACCTTGATATTTCGATAGTGCCAAGGCCAAAGGAGATAAGTAGGGGTCCATAAGGTTCTTTGGAATCAGGATTTAGACTGAACTTCTCAACATGTCAGGATATATGTTATGTGAGAAGGAGATCTCCCTCTATTCACCATGGGATAATATACTGAACCAGTTCCTAATGACCTTCTTTGTTTTCGACATAAAACTTTGTATGTATTTCAAAATAAAACATTGCACAAGCATATCTCTAAGATCTTCTTAGGCATAATCATACTACATATCATATTCATTGCATTTACAAACAGTTGTATGAGCATTGTCTATTGCTATTGATATTTACAGCTGTATGGGTAGTTGTTTGTGTTAAACAGTATGTAGGCTATCAGTTTAGATTGCACTACTTAGTGGTGTGCAATTATGAGATTAGTAGAGGAAGCTCCTATGTTAGTAGTTATAGCAATTGTTATATTTGTTATACAATGTTATAACTAACTGGTATTGGAATTACTTTTACTAAGAATTGTAATTCTCATCCCAGTTGTTCTTCCATGTAAATCCAGGTAAAGACCCTTTTAAAGGAATAAAGACGAAGCATGAAAACTAGATTAGTTTTTATATGCTTTAGTAGACAAAGCTTATATATACAATTTACATTTGTTTTGTATGTTTTAAGTAATATGTATTACAATGTGTCCTTTTGTGGCTAGTGTTGTATATATATATGAGTTTAAATTTTTTTGCAATCTCTTAAGGCTTTCTATGATTACTCATTGTGATTATGGATATATGTATTAATTAGATATGTAGAAGTGACGTCTTTAGTGCTGGTTATCTTTATATATCTTGGTATTTCTAGGATATGTCTAGATATCTATATTAAGATGTTATAGTAATCATTTTCTTGGTTGTGTCCATTTTGAATCTTCTAAGAATATCCTTTATATACATCTCTTGATGTACAAGGACACCATTTTTCTATTGCTTGATCAGTAGTCCTAAGAAGAACTTTAATTTACCCATCATACTCATTCAAAATTCTCCCTGCATTACCTCAAAAACCTCATTCCACAGAAGTTCATTAGTGGAGCCAAAACTATGTCATCCACATATATAAGAACTATCTAGAAATCTTTCTTTTGGTGTTTTGTGAAAAGAGTTGTATCAATTTTGCCTCTAGTAAAATCATTTTCCGAAAGAAAGAAGCTAAGCCTTTCATACTAAGCTCTGGGAGCTTGCTTTTTAATCATATAAAGCTTTTGAGAGTTTGAAAACATGATTGGGAAATCTCTCATGTTCAAAACTAGAAGGCTTTTTTACATAAACTTCTTTAGAAATATGGTCATTTAGAAAAGCAGATTTAACATCCTTCTGATATAGAATAAATCCTTTAAAACTAACACATGCAAGCAAGATTTTGATAGCTTCTAATCCAACTACTAGAGCAAAGGCTTCATTGAAATCTACACCGTCTTGTTAATTGTAACCTTGTGTCATTAACCTTGCCTTGTTTCTGACTACATTACCTGATTCATTTCTGAATATCCATCTAGTTCCAATTACTGAGTGGTTTTTTGGTTCAGGTACTAGCTTCTAGACTTTGTTTTTCTCAAATTGATTCAACTCTTCATGCATAGCAAGTATCCATCCCTCAACTTGTAGAGGATCATCAACTTATTTAGGTTCAATCTAAGATATGAAAGCCATGTTAACATTATTTCTAAGTATTGATCTATTTCTTACACCTTGAGAAGGTTCTCCAATAATTTGTTCTTTAGGATGATAACAGAGATGTTTCCATTCTCTTAGTAGTTGAGAATGTTTCTTGGCATCTTCATCTGAAGAGGGTCTTGGATGACTATTAGAAGGATTATTATAAGATTTATTAAGAAGATCGGAAACACCCTTCTTGAGAGATAACATATCAAAAGCTTGCTTTATGTGTCTTTCATCGTGATATTTTCAAATTCTTCTTCTAGATCAAAAACATTTAGCTTAGAACCATTGTTAGTTTCATTGAAAGTAACATGCATGGATTCTTCAATAATAATGGTTCTTGTATTATAGATTCTATGTGCTTTAGAAGTAGTAGAGTAACCTAGAAATATACCTCTATCTACCTTGGAATCAAACTTACCAAGTTGATCTTTGTTGTTCAAGATAAAGCATTCAGAACCAAAAGCATGCAAATAAGAAATGTTGGGGTTTCTACTTTTTCACAATTCATATGAAAACTCTATTTTAGATATAACATGAAGTATTAATAGCTTCTGCCCATAAGTATTTAGGTAAACCATTATCATAAATAAGGGTTCTTGCCATCTCTTATAAATATCTATTTTTCCTTTCCACAACACCATTATGCTAAGGTGTTCTTGGACAAGAAAAATTATAAGAAATACCATTTTCATCACTAAAGGTTTTAAAAGGTAAGCTTTTAAATTCTCCTTCATGATTACTTCTAATGATAGCTATGCAAAAACCTTACAAAAGATTTTAAAGGCCTCACAAGGTTCATTCTTCTGGGTGATATAGAGTGCCCACGTAAATCTAGAGAAGTCATCCATAATGACAAAACTATATTTTTTATCTCCAAAACTAGCAGTTCTAGTAGGACCAAACACGTCAACATGTAAAAGCTCAAGTGGTCTAGTGGTTGAGATAATGTTTTTATCTTGAAAGGAGGCTTTGGTCTATTTTTCTTTTTGACAAGCCTCACAAAACATTTATTTCTTATAAATGATCTTGGGTAGCCCCATAACCAGGTTGTTTTTCATAAGTTTTGAAAGAGTTTTCATATTAACATGACTAAGCCTTTTGTGTCACAACCACTTCTCATCGTTGAATGATGCTACGCATTTTACACTTTGATTTGAGAGATCATTTAGATACATTATATAGGTATTGTAATATCTCTTAGCAGTAAGAAAGGCTTTATCAAATTTGAGATCCTTCACACCACTGAGAAGGTTCAAACATAACTTTGTAACTTTTGTCACAAAATTGACTAATGCTCAGGTTTTATTTCAAGCCTTTGACCAGAAGCACATCATTTATAGTAGGAAAAGAATCCTTACTAACTTTACCTATAACAATGATCTTGGATTTTGAGTTATCAACAAAGGTGACTAGTCCTTTATCTTTCTCTTTAAGTGAGAGAAATATAGATCGATCTCCTATCATGTGCCTTGAATAGCCACTGTCTAAATACCATTTTTGTCTCTTTTGACCTATTTTGGACACATCTACAGAAACAAATATTTTTTGTTTTGGTACATAGATCATCTTGGATTCTTTGGGATTATTTTCCTTCTTTCTAGTAACATTAGTTTTGTTTTTCTTCTTATGAAAGCATATATCAGATATGTGACCAAACTTATTATAGAAAAAACATACAAGTTAATCAGAAGCTTTAGTAAACAAGTTTTTTATAATGGCTTTTGAGATTCAAACTTGTTGTAACCCAAACCTGCTTTATCAAAAGTACATTTCTGATTTCCAAATAAGGTGCTAAGGACATTCTTTCCATTAACAAACTTAGCAAGGTCATCAGAAAGTTCTTTAAATTTCTTTTTCAAAAACACAACTTCAGAAGATGATACATGAGAAGGATCATCAAAAGGATTGACCTTTCTGAATTCAATACAGGTCTCATTTTCTTCCTTGAGTTTATCATTCTTAAGTATTAATATATCTTTCTCATGATTCAAGAGATCAAAATCCTTTAATAATTTTAGAAATTTTTTCTTGAGAAAGGAATATTTGCATGAAAGCAGTTTAGTATCATAACGTACTCATCAAAAGCATCTCGTAGTTCATCATAAGATATAAGAAGTTTAGAATTAGATACCTCATCCTCGTTATCTTCTATGTTAGCCATAATACAGAAGTTGGTTGTCTTAGCTTCTTCATCTTCATAATCAGAAGTGTCATCATCCATATCTTCTTGTGTGGTCATCATGTTTTTCTTCTTTTTGTACTTTTTGAATGATTTCTTCTATTGAAGACATTTAGTTTTGATGTGACCTACTTTCTTGAGTTTGTAACAGATGATTTGGTTTTTGTTTAAAGTGCTTGAATCTATTTTCTAATTTTTTTTTGAAAAAAACCTTTCTTATTCTTTTCTATTGTTCTCCACATTCTGGAAACCTTTCTAGATAGCATAGAAAGTTCCCCATCATCGGTTTCATTGTTATCATCATCATTATCATCATCATCTGATGCTTTTAGAGCATATCCTTGATAAGTACCCTTTTAACTAGACTTAAGAGCAATGAAATTACCCTTTCTAGGAATATCTTCATTCATATCAGCCAGTTCTTATTTATGGGTTTTAAGAGAGCCCATAAGTTGATCGAGACCAAGAGTGTTTAAGTCTTTAGCTTCTTGTATGATGGTGACCTAAGGTCTCCATACTTTAAGGAGATATTCTTGGGTGAGCACAAATGTAACACATCACATTTAGGCACACTCATAAAAAGTTAGAGAGAGATGATGTGATGAGTGATGAGTGGGTTTAATGGGACCAAACCATCATCTCTCTCTAACTTTTTGTGAGTGTGTTTGTGCTCACCCAAGAATATCTCATACTTTAAGTTAGCTTCTCTGTACCTTTCTGACCATTTCTTGGTTAGAATAAGTTCTTCCAAGAGCCTTGAGTTGATTAATGATATGCATGTATCTTATGAACTTATCATCAATTGTTTCATAAACCATCATTTTGAATAGTTCATATTGATGAACTAATATGCTTATTTTGGTTTTTTGAACTTTACTAGTTCATTCATGTAATATCTTAAGTTTGTCCCATATTTCTTTAGCAGACTCATAAGCAAAAATCTTGTCATATTCATTCTTGTTGAGTGCACATGTGAGAAAGTAATTAGCTTTAGAGTTTAGTTGCACTTTGTTTCTACTTCTGTCCACTGATTTTGTGGAGTAGGTTAGGTAGATCCATCTTCTAGTACTCCTGTTGGGATGAAAGGACTATTTCAAAGGTATCCCAAAGATCAAGGTTAGTGGATTCTATGAACAACTTCATTCTTTCTCTCCAGTAGTGATAGTCTTTTGTAGTAAAGGTAGGTGGTCTATTGATGGATTGACCTTTAGCAATATTCATGTTGGGATTTGCCATTTCTATTGTTGGATCTTTTCCTCTTCGCTTGTAAGGAACTAAACCCAAATGCTTAGTTGTGATACCAATTGAAGGTGGTAAAGGGACGAGAAGAGGGTTGAATCATGCTTCTAACTTTTTTAACTTTTCTGTAAATTCAGAAGTTCTTGAGTTTCTTAACTTGGATGTACACAAGGGTTAATAACAAAAGCTTAGAAAGTTAAGTTAGATTGCCAAAGGTTATTTTAAACAATACCAATGTTAACTTAAAGACTTTTTTTTCAACTTCAAATGAATTGATAACAACTTAGAAGAAGTATAAATAGGAATGAACAATAATAAGAAATGAAAAGAGAAGAGTTCAGAAACAACACATAGAAATTTATACTGGTTTGGTCAACCACTTGCCTACATCCAATTCCTAGTAAACCACCAGAAATTTTATATACCACGAGCATTCTTTCTTTCACCTTAGCCTCTCTAAGTTAGATTACAAGTAGTATTTGATCCACCTTAGCCTCTTCAAGTTAGATTCTCACATTGATCACTATCGGGTTAGGATAAAAGATATGAATAAGTGTTTGACCTTTCTTACAATACTCTAAGAGTGATTCTAAGCAATTGAGTACAGAGAAATACAAGTTTTACACTCAAGGGGATATTTGAAAAATAATCAAAGTGTTTGATGGGGTTTAGAAGTTTGTGATGAAAGTTCTGAAGACAATTAGAAGTTTGGCAATGTAATAATGTGTTTCTTTTTTTCCTAGCTTTTGGACCTTGAGTATTTATTGATTTTGAGAACTAGTTGTTGGTCCTAGCTAGAAATATCTTATGATGCAAATGATAGTTATCATTTTCTTGTCTTATAGTGGCAGCAACTTTTGTTTAGATTTTTTTCCCTATTCACTAGTATAGAGAAGGTGCTTCCTTTAGACATTTTGAAGTTTGATTCCTTTTATCTTTTGACTTCTTAGAGTCTTCTCTTCTATAGGAAAGAAGCTTTGCATGTTGCTTCCTTCTTAACCAAGACTTGTTTACTTCTAACTTGAATTCTTCTCTTCTAAAGACAATGTTGTTCTTCTTATTAAGTATGATAATTCCTTGAACTTCAGTCTTCAGATTTGTAATTGATACTTCATTTTTTTTAATTTGCTTGATTTTTTTTATCAAGGCTTGGAACTCTTTTGTTCTTTTAGAAGCATATGAGATTCGTTGCCACTTTTCCTTTTGAAACTTAAGTATTATGAATCAATCTTCTGTACAAGACAACTTAGCAAAACTTTTGAGTGTTAGAGATTTTACCACAAAAGTATTTAGAAAATATGTTTACTAATCATCAAAAATTAAAGAACTAAAGACCTTAGAAGGGCTTTGGAGCTTACAAAAATAGTTTTAGCTTGATCAAAAGTTAGAATGTGTTGAACAACCAGCTGCTGCTAAAGCACTTTCTCCCTAATAAGAAATAGATTAAGTTCCGTATGTTTTGTATGAGTGTGAAGCACTGGATTATGGGACAATTATATTGCATTGAGATTATCACAGAGAAATTGTTGGTGGTCTTGGAATCATTACTTATAATTCCTTCAAAAGAGATTGAATTCATAATAGTGTTAATGTATGCCCTAGAGACTAATTTATTTTGACCATACTTACATACATTGTATTATGCTATTTATTTAATACATGAGGCATTTCATTTATAGTGTTATTTATAATAAACATAATAAAGTCCTTAGAATAGTAAGTTTAATGTCATAGGACATCAAGTGGATGACTTGATCGTGAGATCCTATTGGATAGATTCAGAACACTATTCTTAAATATTTCTAGTTATGTATTATTATTAATTAGGACAATAGTAATGCATTGAGACTAGTATATGCGTAGATTGATGACCATATCTCGCGGGTCATGGATATGAGATATCAAGTCTTCGCATTGATATATATTAGAGTAATGATGTATTAGAATGGCCCACCATGAGAGCACTGCATGGATCGTTACGTGATGTCATAAGCGATTCTCAAATTGACAATGATGTATGTGGTCCTTTGACCTGAAATCACTATGATTCCTACATGAGGAGTTATATGTTTTGATGCCATCAAACATCATCTATTACAAGGTGATTATAAAGGTGGTTATTGGACATATTGCGAATCATGCAAATGGATGTGAGTGACCTAGGTGGGATTTGTCCCTCCTACATAATAGAAGCGATATCTTCGGGCCCCATGATTGAGTGAGACTACGGAATGCATGGCCATGCTCAAATGAGTTGATATGAGATATTGATCTCATTTGTTTTTACTAAGTCTACTCGAGTATCAGGAAATGGAAGATTGAACTATACAAGGGTGACACATATCATGCCTTATATTCGATCTAGATATCTGGACAAAGGAACTAAACTATACAGAAACATTGGTCACAAAAAGATTATGTCAAATTACTGACATTCTTATTACTTGGGTAGCAGCGATGTGTTACTAGATACCGCTCATTGCTTGTAATATTAAAATAGGATTTTAATATTACTGCTAACGTCATAAGAACCTACAAGGTCACACACATAGAACAAATTGAATTAGAGCAATGAGAATCCAAGTTGGACTAGGATTCCATCATGGCCAGACTCATAACAAATGAGTCCAAGGTCGCACTGCTAACCCTGCTGCTACTCTCACTCGTATAAGGTAGTCACTATTATAAATACCACTGCTAAGGGGCTGTCAAGGGATACATAACGAACCCTAGCTGCACTCTAACAGAAGCAGTGAGTGAGTAAGTGACAAGTTTCTCTTCTCTTTGCAGCTAGCATTGTGCTAGAGACGTGGGACTCCAAGATCGTGGACGTTGGATATTCTTGAGTTTGTTTGTGTGGATTACGTAGAGGCATCATCATTACTGCGATGCTGGTGATTTGCATTGAACATTATTCTTCTGACTTCAAGAGGTAAACCCAAAAAATCACTAATCATAGCCCCCCTTTTCATATAGATCCTTGGTGGGGATCCTTTTTCTGCTACATTTTGTTCACGTTTTTGTTCATGGATTTCCCAACAAATAGTTCAGTTGTTGTGTTTGCTTTACTTTAGTATTCTGCCTCTGTGCTAGGCCTAGCAAGCACTTGTTTCTTCCCATACCACCATGAAATGAGGTTTGGACCTAGAAAAACACAAAAAATTGATGTGGAGTGTCTATCATCTAGGTCACTAGCCCAATCAGCATCACATAAAGCATAGAATTGTGGTGCGGAAGTTGGTTTAATGCACAAGCCATAAGTGAAAAGCCCTTTAAGTACCTCAAAATCTTTTTGGTAGCTCTCTAGTTTTCTTCAAGGGATTGTTGCATAAATTGACAAACTCTATTCACACTGTAAGCAATCTCAAGTCTAGTAATGGTTGCATACTATAGTGCACCCACTATGGATTTGTAGAGAGAAGGATTAGGCATATAATTGAACCCTAACTTAGTGAGTTTAAGTCTGGACTGCATTGGAGTTACTATGCACTTGGCTTCTAACTTGTTAGCTTTAATTAGGAGATCATTAATATATTTGCCTTAGGAAAGATGAAAGGAACCATATACTAATTTATGCAATTCAACTCCAAGGAAATAGTCTAGATTACCCAAGTCTTTCAAGGCAAATGCTTTACAAAGGTTTGAAATCACAACTTTGATAAGAGTAGGGTAGCTTCTAGTCATAATGATATCGTCCACATTGATGAGGACATAAATGTAGTAGGAGGCAATGGACTTAATAAACAAGGATAGATGACACTTGTTGGACTTAAAATCGAGCTGAAGTAGTGTAGAGCCCAAAATTTTTAAGCCAAGCACTAAGAGCTTGTTTAAGGCCATAAAGACCCTTCTTAAGTCTATATACCAGAGTTTTGTCTTGAGACTCAAAGCCAGGGAACTGGCTCATGTAAACCTCTTCTTGAAAAGTGTCATTAAGGAAGGCATTATTGACATCTAATTGCTAAATTGGCTAGTTAAATGATAATGCCAAAGTGAGAATGTCTTTTAAACAAGTTTAAATACATGTGAGAAGGTCTCATTGTAGTCAACTCTAGACATCTAATTGCTAAATTGGCTAGTTAAATGACAATGCCAAAGTGAGAATGTCTTTTAGATAAGTTTAAATACATGTGAAAAAGTTTCATTGTAGTCAAATCTAGGTTGCTGATGGAAGCCTTTAGCAACTAGCTTGGCTTTAGAATTTTAGGTAGTTCCATAAAAGTTTTCCTTAACTTTGTAAACCCATTTATAACCTATAAGAACTTTGTGGAAAAGTAGTGGAACGAGTGAAGGTGGCAACAACACGAGAAGGGGGGTTGAATCGTGCTTCTAATTTTGTCAACTTTTCTTTTAAATCATAAACTTCTCAGGTATTTCTACTTAGATAGATAAGATGTTAAATTCATAAACTTAAGATGTTGAGAAGTAGTTGCTAAGGATAACTAAATACTAATTTGAGGCAAAGCTAAAACATTTCTCTTATATTTCAAAAACCTCAGTTAAGAGTTTAGAAGATAGTCATTCAGTAAACAGAATATATCAAAAACTAAAAGACAATATATCAAAATCAACACACAACATATATCATAAACGTAAGGAGATGAGTTTAGAATAATCACACTTAGGAACTTTTACTAATTTAGCCAAACCACGTGCCTACGTCTATTCCCAAGTCAAAAACCAGGATTTTGTATTCAACTGAGTATTCTTTCTTTAACCCTAGCCTCTACAAGCTAGAATCACACATTGATCATTACCATATCAAGGATACAATGAAAGTTAAGTGTTTAGGGTTCTCTCAACACTCAAAGAGTGGATATAAGCAACTTAGTACAGAGATAAAGTGTTTGGGTATGCTCTCTCTAACAATTAAAAAAATGGATTACACAAGTATTGTAGAGTAATGGAAACTACTCAGAAAAATATATAACTCAGAAAGGTGTAGCTTCATAATATAGACATCAAAAGAATCGAGAGAATAACTTAGAAGAAAGAGAATAACTCATAAGAGTTTGAGGATTTTGCATTGTGACCTTCTCTCCTATTCTTCTTTTCTTCTGGTCTTCCTTTTACATAGCATTTGAAAAACAAATTGTTTGTACTTGCAAAGCACTTTTTTAATGCTCAAAAACTACCGTTATTCTTTTCTACTAGTGTACTTTGTCCTTATTCAACGATAATGAGAAGAGTGAGTTAGGAATGTTCCAAACTCAATTCTTTTAATCTCGACTCTTCTCAACTTGATTTTTCTCATCAAAAACTTTATGCTTGTCTTTGCTTTATAGAAGTTATGCATGAATGACCTTTCTCAGCTATGATTAACCTATCTTATATTGAGCTTGAGAGTCTAATGAGTTGAATGGATATTAAGAAGATTTCTCACAACATTCCTTTGCTATGCTTAATTCGATTGAACCTTTCTCATCTTTATTTTGATGTTTTTTTATCTGTTGTTGATCTTTCTAAACTTGGCTTTAATCTTTCTCATCACACATATGACCTTTCTTAGCTTGTTGGAATTTGATCTAATCTACCTTTCTCATTTATTCAGGATATAGGAACTTCAATTTCATTCCTTTATCTCCTTCCAGTGATAGAGAGAAAAGTTCAATTTAGAATCCTTTGAGCTTGAATCTTCTTATGCTTTCTGACTTTATTATTTTTAACTGAAGGCTTCACATCTCTTCTAAGTTCTGAGACTTCTGAACTTGTCTTTCTTCTGAATTGCGAAGATTCTTGGTTCCTTGCATGTTCTAATCTTAAGAAAATTGACTCTTTTGAACTTCAAAAACATTTAATGGTTGACTCTTCTAAGTAGATATTTGACCTTTCTATTAGGAAATGATCTTTCTGAGTGGCACTTGATCTTTCAAATTTAGACATAAGACTCTTCTAATGCTCAAAATCATTGAGCAAAGTTGATAACATTTGTCCTTTTGACTTGAAAGGATAAGATCATCATTTTGTACTTTGAATCATTTTCTTGATCATGTAATTTACCATTCTCTTGTTTTCCATCTTGTAACAGACTTGAGAAACTTCAATGCTTTATTGATTTATCTCCTCATAATTTGTAAAAACAATGATATTCTCACCACATTTTTCTTTCATATCACTTTTTACATTACTCCCTATACCATTAATTACATCACTTTATCCTCATCACTTTCTCTCACTTAATCATAACCATAAAAAAAGTGGTAAAAACTGTGGTGAGAGAAACATTTTCCAATCTGCAAGGACACCTTTCTAAGCATGTGCTACATAAGATAAAGTGTAAATATCATAGAATATGGTGATAAGATTTATCTTGATCCATTGTCAAACAAATAAGCTTTTTATCCTAAATTTACATATTTCATTTGTTTATTATCGTAAAAACAACTGAGATAAGACCTCATGAAACCTTGGAGCTATCAATCTCCCCCGTTTTGATGATGACAAACAATCAACTTTGAAAACCTTTGATATACAATGAAACTGGTTTTCTTAAAGGAAAAGCTCCCCCTTAACATGTACTTTTCTCTCCTTTGACAATTATAGGTCTTTCTCCCCCTTTTTAACTACAAAATAGGTTTGGAAGCTTGGGGATCTCTCTCCCCCTTTTGACTTCATTAAAAAGTTCATTTGTTGTCAAAGGATAAAGTCAATCATGAACAATACAAGTTATATAACACATTTCATCATCTTTATGCATATAGAAAAGATTTAGCATATTAAAGAGCTTGTATTAAAAAGATAAATTCATTCAAGAGAAACAACTATCATGTAGACATTGGCTAGATAGTTCTCATATAATATACTCCAAGAACACGTCATAGATAAGCATAACTCAAGTATATTCACACAACTTTGGTGGCTCTCCATAAGGTGTTTATGTTTCTATTGCCACTATGTAGAGTAGTAACGCGAAAGCTAGTAGTCTTGGGATCTATATTAGAAGGATAGACAAGACCAAAAAAATCAACAACAACAATGTCTTTCTTAGGTTAAGTAGAACATTTCTCAGTAGATTCTTCATTACATTTCTAAAGTGAAGTGATAAGAGTAACAACAAGTTGGTCAACAAAATTTCTATCTTTTTGATCAACAGGAGTCTTCTGAAGGAATAATACATTTTCAATGTGAATGTTTATGTCATAAAGATCATGCGAATTTTTATGGTAACAAAGCCAAGTCAAAGACCAAGTCTAAAGGCAACCAAGCTGGTATAGTTTTTAGAACTTAGAATGTTAATGTAAGAAGCTCTCTTAATTATCTCAATGTTTTTCTAAAAAAAGTTCCTTTTAATTAGTTTTCTGAAGCCCTGATTTATGAAAAACAACCTTATTTCTTTAACAATCCAAGTTTTCTGAAATCTCAATGTTTACAAAGCTAAATTGGGCTCATGAATGGGTTCAAGGATGTTCGTAAGTTCATCCCTAGGCTTAGTAATCAGTTTACAGCTTCTTTGGGATCTTGTAATCAATTACAAAGGCCTGGTAATCAATTACAAACTTGCGAAAAACCATTTCTTAAAAATTAGAAGCTTTGTAATCGATTACATGAGGTTTGTAATCGATTACACTACTTCTATAGGCTTGGTAATCAATTACATGAGGTTTGTAATCGATTATGTTGCTTCCAAAGGCATGGTAATCAATTACACTCAGCCTAGAAAACTCAGAACTGATTTCAAGAACAATATAATCGATTACATTATCCTTGTAATCGATTATATTACAGCTGAAAGTGCGCAACGATAAGTTTTTGGACTTTTATTACGACCATAAATTGCCCCAACTGTAACACCCTCCTTAGGGCATCACATTTCCGACTCCCGACTCATAATCTGAAAAGAAGTTCGCACAAAGTTTGAGTTATAAAAGATGGGTTTCAAAATTTCTTCTTTACTGAAACGTAAATTTACTGAAAATATTAGGTAATATTAAAAATCATATTTCAACTATTCATTATGCAATATTGACACCAATTAATATCACAATTTAAAGAGAAATATAAAATTAACAGACTTTTTTTTTAACAGTAGTAAACCCCATGTCGGGTCCTACTTAATAGCACGGTACAACACTAACATTAAATCTTAATATACTCATTCCTTCTCTTGTATCAACTTGATGCATCAGAACTTTACTCCCTGTCTACCCGACACATCTTCGAACTTGAGACAGCCACTTTTCAATGTTTCAATCAATCTCTGAGTATCTACCACTCGTTATGTCTAAGACAACTCATTCCTTCTACTGTATAATTTTAACAATACAGACAAAGCAAAACAATATAACAAAGAGGTGAGATCACCTACACCAATACCAACATGGCAGCACAGAGATAACACAAACAGCAATATCATACAGATAGATCATACCGCAATTATGATCATGCCATCAACATTAATCAACTATCATCATCCAATCATTTATCAATTCAATTATCATCCAAGTATTCAAAACAATTGTCATAACCAATAACCAATATTCCTCAATTAATATATCACACAGATATAAATGCTCAGATTTATGCATATGCACAAAGACTCATTTTATCAAAAATAACTCCATGGAGGTTTTCACAATTTCGAGAAGAATGCTCTGGTTAATTGTCAGCCTTAGCTCAAAGACAATCTCCCAGTTGTTGAAAAGAATCGTGTTCTTGTCGGGTATCGTCAATGCGTTGCAACGGACTGCATCGCCAAGTGGCACAGGGTACTCGCCAACTGTCCACTGGTCGACCGCCGCTCCTCGACGCCCCCAAGATCTATCATAGACCTCACTATCAATTCTCATTCCCTCTTCAACCACAAGGGCCATAATAGCTATTAGCTATATTTTATACAATGCACGAATATATTAGTGCAAGTCCAACCCCAAAAGGCCAAATCTTTTCAATTTCATTTGTTCAATGTAATCATATGCTTCAACGCATATTTTTTCAATGCACGTATAATGCACCAAATTCAATCACAGACATATCTTTCCAATGCATGTATAATGCACCAAATGCCAATCATAGGTAAAATATGTCATTTTTCACATAGCATCCATATACTAGTTTTACAGTATTTATACTGTATTTTTAATAGGAAAATCATATTATCACATTTTCATCGTTATAAAACTCTTTCGTCGTGTTTTCACAAAATTGCACAACATTTCCATTTCATTTTCACAAATTCTAAAACGTTTCACATTACGTTTTCACAATCTTTAACTCTTACATTGCACCTTTAAATCACATATTAAATTTTTCAACATTTTTCTCAATCGCATAAAATATACGTTTCTCAAATCGCGTAATGATTTTTCATCATTTTCAAAATCGCGTAACTTAAAAATCATTCTTTTAAGTTGCGTAAAACATTTTCCATCATTCTCAAAATATTTAAAACACTTTACAAATCACATAACAATTTTCTGTCATTTTCACAATCACGTAAAAATATTCTATCACTTTTAAATCGCATAGTGATTTTTCAACAGTAGTTCAAATTATGTAAAATATTTAAACGTAATTCAAATGACTTAAAATGTTTCAACGCATCTCCAATTGCATAATAATATTTTATCATATTTCAAATCGCGTAAAAATATTTTACTATATTTCCAAACACTTAGAAATATTTTACTGTATTTCAAACCACGTACTTTAAAAATTACGTTTTTAAGATACGTAAATAAATTTTTTTACCACAATTCCATTACAGAAAATATTTCTCATTTCTTCAAAAATTCCATTTCTACTTTTCTCAAAATAATATGACTTTATATTTTATTTAACACATTTTCTTTACTCAAGAAAATCTTTTTCCACATTTCTTTACTCAACAAATCCTTTTCCAAAATATAATTCACAAAATCACTTTTTCATTGATATAAATCAACATTTCAAAACTTAACATTTTCTAACGTACTTCAAAACTCAAAAATAAGTTATACGTTAGTAAATTTTCAAAATACCATTATATTCTCCATCTTTCCCAAATCATTTCCAAATCAACCTTCCTCAAAATAATATACTTTCTACTTCATTTAATATATCTTCTTACTCAAGGAAATCCTTTTTCACAGTATATTCCACAAATTCACAATTCCATTGAGTTAAATCAATGTTTCTAACTTTAAAAATTACTAACGCTTTTTCAAAATCCAACGGATGAGTTACACGTTAGAAAATACCAAATACTCTGATTCCCTTTTCAAATTTCTTGTATTTAAATTAATTATATTTTCACTTGAAAAATTACTTTGTTTCATCAAAATCTAGGGATTATAAGCCTTCAAAAACGTGGACATGACTATTGAAAATTATCAAAACATTTTTCCTTCTAAATTAATATGGTTTTACACAAACAAAACCATTAAAATTTTATTTTCAAAACCAAAGTACCGATGGTTATAAAAATCAAACCCATTTGTTCAAATTCATTTTTACTTTCTTTGCAAATCTTTTTTCACTTTCTTTGCAAATCCTTAAAATCAACATTGTTATTTTTATTTAAATCTCATGTTTTGTAAAACACTTAGAAACTTTTTACACAAAATAAATCAATAAAAATTCCTCAAAAACCATGTTCTTGTACTCTTTGAAAAATAAATTCTTTGTTTATTTTCCTTATTTTTCTAAACATTCATTTTCATCATTCATGAAAATATAAATTTGTGAACACCTATTTTGAGGTGTCTTGATCGAAATTCTCATTATTCTAGGGATCAAAATTTAATTTCCTTGTTCTTGAAAAATTTTCACATTGACTCAAATCAAGGGCATCAAAACCGTAACTCTTCCTTGGCCATTGGGACCAAGATTAGTTTTCTTTCCATCCACACATCATGGCATACATATATATATTTCATCATAAATATCACAAACATGCCATATACTCATCATGCATATTATAAGTATACTATCAAAGCCATAAAATCATGCAAAGCATATTAAGCATAGACAAAAATAATCAAAGCATAAGAAAATAAATTAAAACTCATAAACATAAAATTAATTATTACATGACCATGGATTGGAATCCTCACATGGATTCACCATCCATCAAATATAAGACCATCTCTCACCACCATACTTGGTTGGTGAGATGGATCTCCTCTTACCTCTTGAAGATCCTCAAAAACTCCTTGTTTTGCTTCTTTTTCCAAGTCCTTCACCACCAAGGGCTTCTCAAATACAAAACAAAATATATAAAAATTAGTATACTAAGCTTGATTAAGAGGAACCATGGATCAAACATGGTTTAGATCATGAAAAAGAAGAGAAGAAATGAAGTCTTCTTATACTTCACCTCAAAAACCCAATAACTTTGATCTTGAAGGAAGTCCATAAAGATAAATGATTTAGAGAAAGTCTCCAACATGAAAGTTGCTTAGAATATCATGTAGATTCAAGATCTATGGTTGGATGAAATTAAAAGTGATGGAAGGTGTTTTTGGGTGAGGAGGCCGAACCTATGGAGAGAAAAAGGAAGGAAGGAATGGTTGCTTGGTTCTTGGAATTTTGAGAGAATAAGATGGAGGCTTTTTGGGTGAGAGGAAAAAGTGAAAATGCATGCACAAAGTGAGTGTGCTGCCGTGTGAGTGTTGGAGAGTTTGAAGAGTTTTACTTGAAATAATATCCTATTTTGGGTTCACACTTGAAACACATAGTCTTCCACTTTGTCATCTTTTTCTTTGGCCTAAAAAGGCTACTCCAATTTGTCTCCTCCTTTCCAAGCATCTCCAACCGTCCCCCCTTTTCATAATGCATGCAAAGTTGTCATCTTTTCATGCCATTATTTGAAGCATTTCTAGCCATTGATTAATTCAATGGTTAGGATTTAGGTAGACTTTTGATTTTTAGGAGACTTAACTTAGGCCATTAGATCTTTTTCCTTTAAATTCTAGCCATTAGATGTGTCTCCAAAATAAAGGGTCAAGATCGCTCCTTCAAACTTTAAATCCAAGGGTTATAATTAGTCATAGCCTTTTTAGAAGACCAAATCTCCACCTTTGATTAATTCTTCATCCAATGGTCATAAATGGTCTTTGTCACTTTTTAAGACTAAATCTCCACCCTTGATCAATTTCAAATCCAATGGTTGTAAATGGTCACTTTATATAATCAAATTTACACCATTGATTAAATCTATAGTTGATATTGAAGCTTGCCTAACTAAGTTTATTCTCACACCATTGATTAAATCAATGGTGATTATCCAATGCTTCTTTATTAAATTTATTTCTTAACCGTTAATTAAATCAAGATCAAGTCTTCACCGTTAAATAAATCAATGGTGGATATCCAAACCACCAATGTTGACTTAAGCAATATAATTTCTATTTTTATCTACTAAAAACCCATCGAAAGAATATATTTACTGTATTTTTATCACTCGATAATTAAATACAGTGTCAAACACAAAACAAGAAAATTTCTAAAACTGTTTCCGGATTCAGGTTTAGTAAGATCCCCTGTCTCCGTCTAAACAGTACAAATTTTTCTATGCGTAGAAAATTTTTCTCTTTGTGGGACCCACTTGAGCCAACGTAAGGTCACCTGGGCCCACCTAGGACCACTTGGGCCCACATACAGTCAAAAAAATTCATAATCATCCACAAAATCACAAATATTAGAAAACGTATGAAAATCAAGTCAGATTGTTAAAAATAATTAACAGTCAAGAGAAATAAATACTGAAAGATTTTTCCTGGCTCGAAAATTATTATTTTTCTGACACGGAGTAAATCACTCAAAACGATCAAATATGCTGACGGAATAAACAAAATAATTTTACAGTATCCAGAAATTACTAAACAGTAAAATTCTATTAACTGTCAAAATTACTGTTTAAGAGATACGAAATTTGGGGTGTTACACCAACGGGTCTTTTTCTTGAGAACACTATAAATAGGTATTTTTAGGTCATCTTTTGAAAAGAATAACAACAGAAAAACATCTTTCTATTGCTCTTAATCTAAGTTTCACATTTTCCCCATATTTTGCTCTGTTTTGAAATTCTTAAGATATTTTTTGAGAGAGCTTCATAAGTGCTTCAAGTTGTAATACACACTCTTTGAAAGAGTTTCTTCCTTTGCTATTCCTTTTTTATTGTAACGAGGGTGAGGTATCCCTCAAAAAATTTGTAAGGGCGAGGTATCTCTGCTGTTGAGGCTTAAGCACAAGGGTGAGGTATCCCAAGGTGTGAAAAGTGCTCAAGTTTGTAATGGTAGCAAGCACCTGTTGAAAGCTTCCATTGATAATGAAGAAAATCTCTTGTGGATACTAAAGGACTGGACGTAAGTCACAAGTGGTGGGTGGCTGAACCAGGATAAATCTCAGTGTTTGCTTTTCTGAACTCTTCTATCTATATTTGCACTTTCATTTCGTATATATTCGATTAAATCTTTTTTATTAGCTTATTAAATTTGCATGAACTTTTTCTATCTTCCCTATTCATTCATTTCATTTTATAAATAGCTTCAACAAAAATTATCTTTAAAGTATTTTGTGAAAAGTTTTTCAAAGATTTTTTAATTACTCAATTCACCCCCCTCTTGAGTATAAAAGCCACTTTGGTAACAAGTGGTATCAGAGCTAGGCTCTTGTGTAAAGAGCTTAGCAGCTTCAAGAGAACATAGCTTCTTCAAATGTTTTTTCGGAAGGATCTTCCATAAATCGACCACCCTTTTTCAATAAGGATGGTTATGCCTATTGGAAAGAAAGAATGAAAATTTTCATTGAAGCTATTGATCTAGATACGTGGGATGTTGTTGAAAATGGTGCTTTTGTGCCCACACTTGAGGTCAATGGTGTAAAAGCTGAGACACCAAGAAGTGAATGGACTGATGAGGACAAGAAAAATGTTCAATATAATTTAAGAGCCAAAAACATCATTACCACTCTTTAGGGTATAATGAATTTTTCAAAATTTCAAATTGTAAAACTGCAAAAGAAATATGAGACACTTTACAAGTTACCCATGAGGGTACTAGTGAAGTTGAGAGGTTAAGAATCAATTCTCTAACCCACGAATATGAATTATTTAGAATGAGCCAAGGTGAAAGTATTCAAGAAATACAAAAGCGATTCACCCACATTGTAAATCATCTTGCATCATTAGGTAAGACATTTTATAATGAGGATTTTATTAATAAAATTTTAAGATGTTTGAGTAGGATTTAGCAGCCCAATGTTACAGCTATTCAGAATCAAGAAACTTAGCAACTATGACTCTTGCCACTCTCTTTGGGAAACTTCAAGAGCACGAATTGGAACTCAACAGACTTGATTAAAGTGAGGACTATGATAAGAAAAAGAAAGGGATTGCACTTAAAGTCACCTCCTCAACCATTGACGATGATAATGAAGATGAAGGAGATGACATGGAGAACTTCGAGTTGAATAAAGAAAACCTTAGCCTCCTAGTAAAGAAATTCAAAAAATTTCTCAAAAGAAAGGAAATAAAAAAAGGTCGCATTTTCCGCCAAAGAAGACTCATCATAAAGGGGAAGGCACCTCGTCCATACTCACATGCTACGAATGCGAAAAACCAAGACATATGAAGATAGAATGCCCTGTGTATCGAAAGAAGGTGAAGAGATTTGAAAAGATACCTTCCAAGGAGAAGAAAGGAAGGAGAGTCTACATAGCATAGGATAACAATGACATAGATTCCACGGATAGCTCGGACAAAGAAGAAACTAACCTATGTCTTATGGCGAGAGGAGAAGATGAAGATGAAAGTGATATAAAGGTGTGCTTGAAGGCTAAGAGCTCAAATTGGTATCTTGATAGCGACTACTCTAAGAACATGATCAGAGATGAATCTAAGTTTTCTTTCCTTGTTCTCAAGGCACATGGACATGTAACCCATAGAGATAATAACAAAGGAAAGATTCTTGGAGTCGGCAAAGTTAGTAAAATTTCTTCTTCCTCTATTGATAATGTGTTTCTAGTTGAAGGACTTAAACATAACTTGTTTAGTATTAGTCAATTATCTGATAAAAAGGTAATAGAGTTATATTTAATTCTCATTGTTGCATAATTGAAGGAAAAGATGATAAGCAAGTAAAATTTATTGGTCATAGAGTAAATAATATTTATATGATTAGTTTTGACAATATATCCTCAGATGATGTAAAATGCTTTATGAGTAAAGAAGATTATTCATGGTTATGGCATAAAAGAATTACACACATTTACATGGATCACTTAAATAAGTTGGTCTTTAAAGAACTAGTAATTAGACTACCAAAGCTTAAATTTGAAAAAAATAAATTATGTGATGCATGTCAAAAGGGAAAACAATTAAAGGTTTTTTTCAAAGCTAAAAATGTTATTTCAACTTTTAGACATTTACAACTTTTGCATAAGGATCTTTTTGGTCCCTCTAGAACAATGAGTTTTGGTGGGAATTACTATGCATTAGTAATTATGGATGATTTTCTAGGTTTACATGGACATTATTCCTAGCTTATAAAAATGACACATTTCTAGCCTTTAAGAAACTTGCCAAAGGTATCCAAAATGAAAAAAGTTTTAATATTACATCCATAAGAAGTGACCATGGTGGTGAGTTTGAAAATCATGATTTCAAAACTTTTTGTGATGAACATGGCATTGAGCATAATTTTTATGTCCCTAGAACTCCACAACAAAATGGAGTTATAGAAAGGAAAAATCGATCTTTTGAAGAAATTGCGAGAACTATGCTCAATTAGGCTACTTTTTCTAAGTATTTTTGGGCGGATGCTGTGAGTACCGCTTGTTACGTAATAAACAGGGCCCTAATTAGGCCAATTTTAAAGAAAACCCCATATGAACTATACAAAGGAAGAAAGCCAAATGTTTCACATTTTTATATTTTTGGATGTAAATGTTTTGTTTTAAATAATGGAAAGGATAACTTGGGGAAGTTTGGTGCTAGGTCTTATGAAGGTATATTTCTCAACTATTCAAATCATAGTAAAGTTTTTAGAATTTACAATAAAAGAACTATGACTATTGAAGAGTTCATTCATGTTGCATTTGATGAAACTAATCCAAATGAACCGGGAAAGGATTTGATTGTTAATGATGTTGCAGAGATTTTGGCAAAAACACATTTGGACAACAAGGAGAAAAAGAGAGGATGCAAGAGGAAGACTAAAAGGACCCCTTAAAATAAGCAAATTCATAAGTCATGGACCTACCCAAGGAGTGGTGAACCTCAAGATACCATCTGCTTGACTAAGTAATAGGTGATGTATTCAAAGGTGTAAGTACTCGAAACTCAATTAGAAATGCATGTAACCATATGACTTTCATTTCACAAATTGAGCCTAAGGACATAAATGAGGCCTTTAATGATGAACATTGGATCTTGGTCATGTAAGAGGAGCTAAACCAGTTTGAAAGAAATCAAGTTTGGGAATTGGTTCCAAGACCCAATGATCATCCAATTATAGGCACCAAATGGGTCTTTAGGAACAAGCTTGATGAAGCAAGCTTAATAACTAGAAATAAAGCTAGGCTTGTAACTAAAGGGTATAATCAAGAAGAAGGCATAGACTATGAAGAAACATATGCACCTGTAGCTAGATTAGAGGCCATTAAAATTTTACTTGCATATGCATGCATCATGGATTTCAAATTATATCAAATGGATGTTAAAAGTACTTTCTTAAGTGGCTATATTCAAGAAGAGGTGTATGTTGAACAACCTCTCGGTTTTGAAAATTATGATTTGCCCAACTATGTTTTTAAATTGAAAAAGGCATTGTGTGGCTTGAAACAAGCTCCTAGAGCATGGCATGAACGGTTGAGCAAATTTCTTTTGAAAAAAGGTTTTACAAGAGGAAAGGTTGACACAACTTTTTTTTATAAAGAACAAAAAACATGATTTACTTCTTGTACAAATTTATGTAGATTTTTTGGTGCTACTGACGAATATCGTTATAAAGAGTTTGCAAATCTTATGCAAAGTGAATTTGAGATGTCCATGATGGAAGGGCTCAATTTTTTTCTTGGGCTTCAAATCAAGCAAATAAGAAATGGAACCTTCATTAGCTAATCCAAGTATTGCAAGGAGCTCCTTAAGAAATTTGGAATGCACAACTCAAAGCATATGGACACACCTATGAGCATCTCATGTTACTTGGACAAGGATGAGGCAAGTAATTCCGTAGAAATCACAAAGTACAGAGGTATGATCGGATCCTTTCTTTATCTCACTGCTAGTAGACCGAATGTTATGTTTAGTGTATGCATGTGTGCTAGATACCAAGCAAATCCTAAAGAGTCGCATTTAAGTACAGTAAAACGTACCATGAAATATCTTGTTGACACTTCACAAGTGGTCTTATGGTACCCCAAAGGTGCCACTTGTAGTCTTATTGGTTATTCCAATTTTGATTTTTCTAGATGCAAATTGGACAAGAAAAGTACTAGTGGGACATGTCATTTGCTTAGAAGCTCTTTAATTTCTTGGCACAACAAGAAACAAAATAGTATGACATTGTCTAATGCTGAGGCTGAATATATTGCAGTTAGAAGTTGTTGTGCTCAAACCTATGGATGAAGTAACAACTTCTAGATTTTGGTCTTCAGTTTGATCACATTCCTATAAGATGTGATAATAGTAGTGCAATCAATTTGACTAAAAACCCCATTCTGCACTCTAGAACTAAACACATTGAGATAAGACATCATTTTATAAGGGATCATGTACAAAAATGTGATTGTGTTTTAGAATTTGTTGAAACAAATAATCAACTTACTGACATATTCACAAAACCACTACCTAAAAATACTTTCTTTCATATAAAAAGAGAACTTGGCATTTTAGATCAATCTTGTCTTTAATTTTTGCTGCATAATCTATTTTTCTATACAATTTTATTACTTTATATTTATTCTTGAATTTGATATTGACTTGAGCGTCGGAGGCTCCCCTAAGTTTGTTTTGCAGGTACCTCATCATGACTAACCCCATCATGACTAAGTCCTCCACCTACTCAAGATATTCTCTGCTCCATGCTAAAGTCCTGTTTTTGAAGATTAGAGAAACTCAATTATGATTATTTGATCCTTGGTACAAGTCTAGTTTTTGGAAAGAACAAGAGTTCAACTGAGTTTGGACAAAATTCTGGTTGCAAGATGATCTAAAATCAAGTTGAGAAAGGTTTAGAAATACTTTAAAGAGTTTGGGATCAGTTTTGCCTTATTTGAAGTATAGGATACAAGCTTAGAAGGCTTGTAATCAATTACAAACACCATGTAATCGATTACAAAGGTTCTAGAAAGAGCAAAATGTAGAAACAAAATGGACGTAATCAATTACATACATATTGTAATCGATTACACAATTTCCTAGAAATGCAATCGATTACAACCCCCTTGTAATCGATTACAAGGAGGTTTTAAAAGTTTACAGACGAGCGAGCAACCATTGTTGCATAATCACTCAAGCTTTCTCTCTCTACTCGCACCCTTCTTTCTCTCAAATCTCTTTCGTTTCTTCACCAAATCCCACCTTTTATGTCCCAAATCACTCGTCCTCCTTCACTCTACAAAATCCTCAACTCCATTCTCACTAAAAACACTAAAAATCACCACCTAAATCCCTCAACCATTCGTGTTCCATCTTCTCCTCACCCACGTCCCTTTCTTCACTTCTTTTGCCACTTTCTTAACCCAAACACTCTTGAACACCATTTCCCTCACCTTCCTTCCATCCATTTCACCCCATTTCAACCCAATGGTCGAATCCTTATGGAAAACTAAAAAACCACGAATAAGGGTGGCTAGTGCTTCATCTTCACCATTCCAGTACTTGATCTGTCTACGCACTTTAGGACCTCCAAACAAGCAAAAAACTTTCGCAAACCATTTCAAAGCCCAGGTACATTACTGCAGAATTCTATGCTAGCAAACCTTTATAGTGTTTTAGGTTAATTGAGCACCTAGACTTGATCTCTTTTCTTAGCATTAAGAAAGACATTTACTCTGATCTAGTTAGAGTATTTTATGCAAATTTAAAATATGAGAATGACTGTCTGATCTTTGAAGTAAAGAAGTAGAAAATTATTATTAATCTTAGTCTGTGGTATCAATTAACTAGCTTAAGCTCTAATGGTACCAACTTCTCTGGCACTAATAAATAGGGAGATGAGTCTGAGTATAAGTATACCCTGAACTCCTTAGTGCTGATAGATTACACACCTGATCAGAGGGTTAATGCTACAAGGCTTTACAATGGAGAACAGAGTCCTGCACTACATTCTAGCTAGGGCCTTGATTTCCAGAGGAGGTAATTACTCACAAGTCCTACATGATGATGTTCTCACTCTATGGGCAATAAACACAAACTGCTCTATTGGCTGGGCATTCTATGTCATTCAACATATGCTGCACGCTAGGAAGGATCCTCATCCTCTGCCCTCTTCCATGCTCATCACTGTGATCTTGGAACATTTCCATATTCCTTTGTCTGGAGAGGAAAAGGATGAGAGCTTTGACGGACCAGAGTCCATCAGCCTATGCACTCTAAAGAAGCTACAACTGAAGAAATATGATGACACATGGTACTATCTGCATCACAGGGCTGCTGGGAATATATACCCTGGGAAGATAACGAGGATGCTGAAGATGAACCTCCACAGGTTAGTCCAGCTAAGCCTTTTATACAGCTTTTGCTTCAGGAGATTCGTAGTCTTTGCACACATGTCGACGATCAGTTTCGTGAACTGCACACCTCTGTTCATCGCCTTGAAGAGTGTGTTATTCATTCAGATTATGACATTGCTTACATACGCACTATGCTCGAGGGTGATCCAAGTCATCAGGCTAGGCAAACTACCACCTCCCATGCTCCACCTCCTTCATCTCCAGCTGGTGTTGGTGCTAGTGGTGATGATGCGACGCTTCCAGTTGAGGATCTTGATGTTAAGGATATCAATGATAGTAAGGCAACACGGTGATGAAGGGGCAACTTAGTCATGATGTTTACCTTTTGTTATGATCTATTCTTGTCTAATTCATTAGTATTTTTATACTGCTTTGTATATGTTTCTGCTTATTAGGACTATGTTGTTCACACACACTCTGATCCTCTAATTACTATCTATATTGCACTAATGACTACTATATTATTTGACTATCTATTGGATATCTTGCTTGGACTGTTGATAATATATTATCCGCTATTTTGATTATCTGAAATTCTGGCTGGTAATCCAGGTTATGCTATCCTACTGCTGAAACTTTGCCCATCTTCTTTTACGCTTATGTCGTTTATTGTTTTGATAGCTTTTTGATAATGCCAAAAGGGGTAGAGATATTGCATGATTGTATGAGTAAGGGAGAGTGCATGATAGTGTTTTTTTTGACAATTTAAATTTTATCTTTTTGCATAAACTCAGGGGGAGAGTGATATTTTAGTTTCTGACTTATACACACACACACATACACACACACACATATTGCTCTCTTATTTTCATTTTTTGGTTTGTTATCATCAAAAAAGGAGAGAATATGAATTTTATATCGTGAAGATCGTGCAAATTTTGATGATAACAAAGCCAAGTCGAAGACCAAGTTTAAAAGCAATAAAGCTGGTATAGTTTTTAGAACTTAGGATGTTGATGTAAGAAGCTCTCTTAATTATCTCAATGTTTTTTTTTTCTAAAAAGAGTTCTTTTTAATTAGTTTTCTAAAGCCTTGATTTATGAAAAACAAGATTATTTCTTTAACAATCTAAGTTTTCTAAAATCTCAATGTTTACAAAGCTAAATTGGGCTCAGAAATGGGTTCAAGGATGTTTGTAAGTTCATCCTTAAGCTTATTAATCAATTTACAACTTCTTTGGGAGCTTGTAATCGATTACCAAGGCCTGGTAATCAATTATAAACATGCGAAAAACCATTTCTCAAAAGTCAGAAGCTTTGTAATCGATTACATGAGATTTGTAATTGATTACACTGCTTCTAGAGGCTTGGTAATCGATTACATGAGGTATGTAATCGATTACACTCAGCCCAGAAAACCCAGAACTGATTTCAAGAACAATGTAATCGATTACATTATCCTTGTAATCGATTACATCATGGTTGAAAGTGCACAACAGCCAATTTTTGTGCCTTTATTACGACCATAAATTGCCCCAATGAGTCTTTTTCTTAAGAACACTATATATAGCTGTTTTTAAGTCATCATTTAAAAAGAACAACAATAGAAAAACATCCTTCTATTAATCTTAATCCGAGTTTCACATTTTCCCCATATTTTGTTCTATTTTGAAATTCTTGAGATATATTTTGAGAGAGCTTCATAAGTACTTCAAGTTGTAATACACACTCTTTGAGAGAGTTTCTTCCTTTGCTATTCCTTTTTTATTGTAACGAGGGTGAGGTATCCCTCAGAAAATTTGTAAGGCTGAGGTATCCCTACTGTCGAGCCTCAAGCACAAGGGTAAGGTATCCCAAGGTGTGAGGAGTACTTGGGTTTGTAACGATAGCAAGCACCTGTTGAAAGCTTGCATTGATAGTGAAGAAAATCTCAAGTGGATGCTCGAGGACTAGACGTAGGTCACAAGTGGTTGGTGGCAGAACCAGGATAAATTCTAATGTTTGCTTTTCTGAACTCTTCTCTCTATATTTGCACTTTAATTTCATATATATTCGATTAAATATTTTTTATTGGCTTATTAAATTTGGAAGAACTTTTTCTATATTCTCTGTTCATTCATTTCATTTTATAAATAGCTTCAATAGAAATTATCTTTAAAGTGTTTGTGAAAAGTTTTTCAAAATTTTTTTAATTACTCAATTTATCTCTTCTTAAGTATAGAAGCCACTTGGGCAACATTCAGCACTAGGAACCAAAACTTGATGGCCAGTAACTATTTTATTATCAGGACTTAACTTAATAACCTTAGAGTCAGGTGTTTTTGTATAATGAGTGTGGCCTTCAAGGTCAGAATCCATTCTTTCATAATCTATCTAATCATAATAAGGTTTCCCATAGTTCCAGTTCAAAAAGGATGTTAGCAATAGTATAACTAAAAGGATAGACTTTAGCAAGTTCAAAAGGGTCTGCATCCTTCTGATGAACATTTTTTTCATCAGAAGGTTCCTTCTTTTTAGCTTTTAGATTCTTTTATAATTCTTTTGCTTCAATAATCAAATTAGAAACCTTGACTTCCTTATAAATGTTAGTGATGATAAGGAAATGGTAATCATTAGAAGATTCTCCTAAAGCATTGTGAATAGCTTTGACAAAAATGTTGGAAATCAACTCTTCAAAAAGTTCATCAGAAGCTTTAGATGGGGCTTTGGGAGTGGATTAGCATCTCCGATAGTAAGATCCACTACCTCATTTGGCTTTCTCTTTCTCCTTCATCTCTTGACAAGCCATGGTAACAATGTTTTAAAAATTGAACTAGAGATTGAACTGGTGAAACCTTTAGTTTATGGTTTGATTTATTCAACCGGCTAAATTTGTGGTTGAACCATGATAGAATCGTGGCTAGACCAGATATTGTTCGAACCAAAAACATAGTCGATTCATGGTCCAAACCTTTTAATTGGCTAGTTTGGTCCGATTTTTAAATCCCTACATGGTAGTATCAATCTTGACAACTTTGGCTTGTATGTCAGTATCAAACTCTTCTTCTTTTTCATCTTTCTCTTCTTTTTGTTACTTCTACTCTTCTAATTCTTCTGTTTCTTCTATAATTTGTTACTTTTCTTTGTCTACCTTTTCTGAGGCACTTTAGAAAGGTTAGACAATTGCTTTGGAGCAGCTTCATTTTTCTTCCTATTCATTCTTTCATCAAGAGATTTTGTAATTTTTCTTCTACAAGTCCAGATTCATCAGCTTCATATCTTTAAAGTAATTTCTTGCCCAGGTTGATCAAATTCTTCTCCTTCAAGATTCAAATTGAAGAATTAGAATATCTTGGTCAGAAGCATTCCATAAGCAGATTCGAAGTCTTCTTTAGATGTTGGATAATGGCAGCCATGTTATTAAGAATTCAAAAGGGTAAGCCGAGAAGTTTCTTCTCTCCTTAGATGGTACAAAATCATCATATCAACTTTAGAAACTGTTTCCAAGATTCTAGACTTTGTTTCTTTCAAATTGATTAAGCTCTTTTTGCATATCAAGTATCCATCATTTATCTTGTAGATCTTTATCAATTTACTTAAGGTTCAATTTGAGAGATGAGAATTATTGCTGACAGTATTTCTAAATGTAGATCTAGTTCTCACACCTTAAGAAAGTCCTCCAATAATAAGATTCTTTGGAATGAGAAGTGCGGTGTCTCCATTCTTGAGGCAATTCAGAATGTCTTTGAGCACTTTTATCGAAAGTATCTTAAGATGGACCATTTGAAGTGCCATTAGAATGATCATCAAAAGGACCATTAGAAGTGTGTTGACCTTTCTGATCGTGGTTCTTAACTTTTAGTTGAGATAGTTCTCTTTCATTTTTGTATTATAATAATCTATAGAAATCACTGTCTTAGCTCTTTTTTAGTTATAGACGTTGAGAACACTTACAAACACAAATTCTTATGCTCTTTGGTACCTACATCTTGTTAGGTCTTTTGGGGTTAGTTCCCTTCTTTGTAGTAACAAGATTTTTAACTTTCTTTTTGTGAAAGCATACATCAAGTTCACGACTATACTTGTTGTAGAAAGAACATATCGATTTGGATTTATCATAGGCTTTAACGAAAAGATTTTTGTATAGCTTTTGAGAGTTAAATCTATTGTAACCTAAACTTGCTTTATCAAAAGAACACTTCTAATTTCCAAGCGGCATCTTAAGATTTTTCTTTCCATTTACAAACTTTGCAAGGTCATCAGAATGTTGTTCTACTTTTCTTTTTTTTTTGGAAAGTGAACTTCGTCAGATGATACATGAGAAGAGTCATCAAAAGAATTTACTTGTTTGAGTTCAGTACAAATCTTGAGATGACCATTCTCTTATTTGAGTTCATCATTCTCATGTATTAATCTATCTTTCTCAAGTTTCAAATCGTCAAAATCTTGTGATAATTTCATAAAATCTTTCTTGAGAGAGGAGTATTTAGACGAAAGTAGTTTTGAATCACAAAGTAAATTATCAAAAGCATTTTGAAGCTCATAATATGATAAGAAGGGTTTAAAACCATATACCTTATCCTCATTATTATCACTATTTTCCATAAAAAAAAAAGATGTTATCTATTTCAGCTTCATCATCTTTATTTTTAGAAGGTTCTACATCCAAGTCTTCTGGCAGCCATCATGCTTTTCTTCTTTTTGAACTTCTTCGATGACTTTTTGAGTTAAGGGCACTCAATTCTGATGTGACAAGATCTTTCCTTTCTCTTCTTTTTGACATCCTTGCAATCTTTCTTGACAACATAGAAAGATATTTATCATCAAAACCATTATTCTTCTTCATCATCTTCATCAGAACATTCTGATGCTTTAAGATAATGTGACCTTTCTGATCATGATTCACCTTTCTTTTTTAGTTCTAAAAAGGATTTTTTGAAAAGATTATAGCATAGAGAGAGCATTCTTCTCCATTGAAAGTAGATGGTCGATTGATAGATTGACCTTCAGTAATAAACATGCTAGAATTTGCCATTTGTATAGTAGGATCATTTCCTTTTCACTTGTAAAGGTTCTCAACCCAAAAGCTGAACTCTAATACCAATTAAAAGTGGCAACAACACAAGAAAGGGGGTTGAATCATACTTCCAACTTTCTTAACTTTTCTGTCAAATTAAAAACTTCTTAAGTACCTTAACTTGGATAGATAAGATGTTAAATTTGGAAACTTAAGAAGTTGAGAAGTAATTACTAAAAATGACTATATACTAATTTGAGGTAAAGCTAAAACACTTCTCTTATAGTTTAGAAACCTCAGATAAAAGTTTAAAAGATATCTGTAACACCTCGATTTTTTATTTTTCTTGATATAAATACCTTTTATAATATTTGTCAATTTTTGTGAATTTTTTAGAATTTTTAATTATTTTAATTATTTTAATATTATTTTGAGTTGTATGCTCAAAGTTTATTTTTTTTGAATATATATGAGTTTTATAATTTTTATAATTTTTGTGAATTTTTGTAGATTTCTTTGAAAATTTGATTATTTTAATATTATTTTGAGCTATATGTGGATTGGGGGTGGAAAAAAATAAAATTTTTCCTAGACCTGAAAGTTTCGAACTGTCAAGGCGAGACCGAGAGATCTTACTAAATCTAAAACCGGGAATAGTTGACAAAAAATTTTTTTATCTAAATTTTTTATTATCCATTGGATAATGTTATTATCCATTGGGTAATGCCTTTATTTATTGTGTAATATTATTATCCATTGAACATTAACTAGCAGTAGCTATTATCTATTGGGTAATAGTTTTTGAAAAATATCTAACAGAAAATATCTTAGTAAAATATCTACGTAAAATATCTGGGTGAAAATATCTAAGTTTAAATATCTTAGAAGCTAATTATGACAAACTTTATGTGTGCACCTATAGAAGACCACTCCTTGTCCGTGCTTCATCTTTTGCACTGGCGACCACTCCCCGCCTTCGTCGGCCCCGGGTGTTACATGCCCACCAGCTTTCGCATGGTTCATCCCTAAACCACACCGTACTGGGAGAGGTCCCGCTTTGATACCATTTATAACGTCCCGAGACTGCCTGCAGGATAGATGAGTGTCCCCACAAACCAACACGGGTCTTTTCAGCATGCTTTATCCTCACTCACACGCATCCTAGGAAACTTCCCAAGAGGTCACCCATCCCACAAGTGCTCCAAGTCAAGCACATTTAACTATAGAGTTCTTATGTTCTTAGCTCCCAAAAAGAAGATGCATCTTGTTAATATGGGTGGTGCTAATCAATTCCTTTAAGTCATCCTCAACTATGCAGTCCCATACCTGCACAGTCTTTGGATCCCTCTCATTCTGGTGTGTATTTAGTTCATTCATGTGCCCCTCCGCCTAGAAGCCTGTCAGGAGTCACTCCTTTTCTGTGCTTCATCTTTTGCACTAGCGACCACTCCCCACCCTCATCGGCCTCGGGTGTCACAATATCAATTTAGTAAACAGAATATATCTGAAACTAAAAGAGAAGAGATCAAAATCAGCACACAACATATATTTGAAATGTAAGGAGATAAGTTTAGAAGAATCACACTAAAAAATTTATACTGGTTTGGCCAAACCACATGCCTATGCCCAGTCCCAGTTATAAACCAGGATTTTGTATTCAATCAAATATTCTTTCTTTAACCCTAGCCTCTTTAAGCTATATTACAAGTAGTCTTTGATCCACACTAGCCTCTCCAAGCTAGAATCACACTTTGATCACTACCAGACCAAGGATATGTTTAGGGTGCTCTCAACACTCAAGGAGTGTATATAAGCTACTTAGTATAGAGATAAAGTATTGGGGTATGCTTTCTCTAACACTCAAAAAGTGGGTTACACAAGTACTGTAGAGAAATGGCAACTACTTAGAAAAATATATCACTCAAAAGGGTGTAGCTTCAAAATACAGACATCATAAGAGTTGAGAGAATTACTCAAAAGAGTTTAAGGGTTTTGCAATATGGCCTTCTCTCCAACTTGTCTTTTCTTCTGGTCTTCCATTTATAAAGCATTTGAAAAACTAGCCATTTGTAATTGCAAAGCACTTTTCATATTCAGCGATAGTGAGAAGAGTGAGTTAGGAACATTTTGAACTCAATTCTTGTAATCTCAACTTTTCTCAACTTAATATTTCTCATTAAAAAAAACCTTATGTGGTTGCCTTTGTTTTACAGAATCTGTGCATAAGTGACCTTTTTTATGTTTAGTTGAGAGTCTAATGAGTTGAATGGATATTGAGAAGACTTATCACAATATTCCTTTGTTGTCCTTAATTCTAATCAACCTTTGTCATCTCTATTTTGATGCTTCTTATCTGTTGTTGATCTTTTTGAATTAGGCTTTGATCTTTCTCATTATGCATGTGACCTTTCTTAGCTTGTTGGCATTTGATTTGATCTACCTTTCTCATTTATCCAAGATGCAGTAACTTCTAATTCATTCCTTTATCTCCTTCTAGTGATAGAGAGAATAATTCTACTAAGAATCTTTTGAGCTAGAGGTTTTTTATGATTTCTGACATTGTCTCTTATGACTAAAGCCTTCGTTTCTCTTCTGAGTTATAAGACTTATAAATTTGTCTTTCTTCTGAATTGTGAAGATTTTTAAGTTGCTTGCATGTTCTAATCTTATGCAAATTAACTTTTCTAAACTTCAGAAGCATTTGATGGTTGACTCTTCTGAGTAGATCCTTGACCTTTCTGATTAGCAAATGATCTTTCTGAGTGGCACTTGATCTTTATTATTTGGACAGAAGACTTTTCTGATGTTTAGAAGCATTAAGAAGAGTTGAAAACATTTGTCCTTTTGACTTGAAAGGATAAAATCTTCTTTCTATACATCAAATCATTCTCTTGATCATGTAGTTCACCATTCTCTTATTTTCCATCCTTTAACAGACTTGAGAAACTTCAATGCTATAGCAATTTATCTCCTCATAATTTACGAGACACCTTTCTAGGCATGTTCTACATAAGATTAAATATAAATATAATAAAATATGATGATAAGATTTATCTTAATCCATTGTCAAACATAATAGCTTTTTATCCAAAAGGTAGATATTTCATTTATTTATTATCATCAAAACAACTGAGATAAGACCTCATGAAGCCTTGGAGATAATAACTTAGAGATAACAACTAGTTCCAAAGTCTAATTATGAATTAGTTAAGGCATCACATTTTGATTGCATAGCACTTTTCCATTGGGGATCTACTAATGCTTGCTGGACAAAACTAGGTTTAGAGTATGTAAGATAGGGTTTTAGGTTTAAAGATCCTAGATTTGGATCTAGTAAGCATTGGCTTTATTGAGCGACTAGAGGAAGAGATATGAGAAGGAGGTATGCAAGGAGGGAGACATGGTGACTTGGAATAAGCATATGTGAGTGTAGGTTGTTGCTAATGGATAGTAGTCAAAGAAGTAAAAATTGATTGAATAGATTGTAGTTTAGAATGAGTTAGTGTAAATGCAGCAAAAGTGGGAAAAGGTTACTAAACAAACTAATCAGGTAATGAATCAGGTTCTGGTGAGGTTAGAGACCTAGCATTATGAGAGATAGGAACAAATTGTTGTTCAGATTAAACAGGAACAAATTTAGTATCGCTGAGATGAGGTAAGGATGAAGTCCTAGAAGTAAATGAAATAGAAGTGGGTTGTTATGGATGATTAATGAGTGATAATGTGTTTTAATTAATTAGGGAAACATGATTATGGGCAGGATCAGAAAGAGAAACTACTATAGAGGAGAATGAAGGAGTGAGAGAGGGAATAGATAAGGATAGCATGTCGTGAGAAAGAGGTAAGGTAGAGGAACTTGAGTCAATGACAGAGATGAATGAAAAAGGAAATTTATTTTTGTAACACCCTAATACAAATATCTCAATATATTACGAATATAAAGATAAATAATATTAGCCATGCTACTACTAACTTAAATAACATTCTAAACCTATAATAATCATACAAATAATTATGGAGAGCCATTAGAAAAAGAAAAGTCATATATATATATATATATATATATATATATATATATATATATATATATATATATATATATATATATATATATATATATATATATATATATATATATATGATTAGTCTCAAAGGGCAAAGTGCTATACATACAACTTTATACATCCCAAAATGAAAACACAAGTGAAGTTCAAAGCAAACAAAAGAAACAATCTACTCTACATGCTTCTTCTTCTTTCCCTTGGAAGGGTCTCGACCTGTATTTACTATGGAAACATAAAACAGAGTGAGAATATAAAATTCTCAGTAATCAACATATATCTGAAATTGTGGCATTAACGTTAAAGGTACTCAAAAGTCAATTTATAATCTATCTATACATTTAAATTATGGTCGATATTAAACAATTGTTCATACAATTGTAAAATATCATCATTCCTTGGCAAATTGCTTGTTTCACTCCTTTACTTGGCCAAGAACTTAATTCATTTTTTTGCTCTTAATAGAAAGTTTTTCTCACTTTATTATCCCTTTACATGAGTGCTTTTCTCACTTCTCATGTTCTTTGACAAATAGCTTAGTTCACTACTTTGTCCTAGGTAGAGTGCTTATCTCACTCCTCTACTAGACTTGGTAAAGTCTTTTACTCACTTTTTTTACCATGACAAGGTGCTTTTCTCACTCCCTTGTCTCATAACTTCATCCTTAGCAAAGTATTTTTTCTTACTCCTTTGCAAGGTTAATAGGATTACCTCACTTCCTTAGTTAGGATAATTGTGCTATGACTCAACTTTATTGAGTAAAGGAACCTCTCTTTGCTAACACTCCACTCTAATCCAACTTAATGAGATGAAGGAGCATGTCTTTAAAACTTGCATTAAGACAAGTAAAACATTGTTACACATTCTTATCATAGTTGTATCTAGCATACCATATCATCACACCACAAGTGATATCAAATGCAACCTTATATTGTTCAAGGTCCTAGATAACATCCTATAGTAAACCACTACTATTGGATGCTCAAAGTCTCTCGTTTTTCTATATATGCAAACTAGTAATTTTCTCCATGAAATACCCCTAATAGTATCTTAACACACATTAAAAAGCATATATAAAGGATCCCAATAAGTAAGGAAGTCTATTTCATGAAAATAAGAATCTTGCAAAATCCTGGGCTTGGCAGAAACTCTACCCTATTTCCTAGCCATTGGTTCTTAGGCACACCAAACTGGCGCCTAGGCACCATGGTTGCTGCCTCATACTGGTCAGGTTCTGATCAACGGCACTCTGGCACCTAGGCACCAGTACACTAAAAACAAGTTTTCCTACTCCATTGGTTCTCAAACTATATTCTAACCCTCAATCATAGGTTTTAAGTGGTTTTCAACACCAAACATGGTCTTTAAACATGTTAGAATCATCATGCACACTCTCAACCCATCTAGCATGAAAGCATGAACAAGATTCAAAAATCTATATACCCATTTCTCAACTTTTAACTAATGCATTCAAATGAGTGTTTCTAAGTCCACAATTAACAACCATGCATAGATTAAGCCACAAACAAACCAAACTTAGCCACAGGAAATGAAAACCAAATCAAAGGAATCATATTTGCCTTAAAAACCCATTTTTCAACTCACACAAACAAGTATGAATCAACAAGATGGTGAAGCAAAAAGATGAGATTAAGGAACAAGCACCCCTATCTCAAATGGTGTGGATAATCCTCAAGCTTTGACTTTTCCCTTTGTATTCCTCTTCCTTTCCTCTTCTTCCTCCTTATTTCTTTCTTTTCTTTTCTTTCTCTCTTCTTTTTTCTATCCTTCCTATTAGTTTTGAATGTGGGAGTAAGAGAGTATGGGAGTGAAAAGTCATAGATGATGGCTTAAGAGAGAGAGAAAATGGCGATGGAAGTACAAAAAGGAGAAACAAGAATGGTTAGATATTTAATTCGAAACTTTATATCTGTTAAAAACACTTAGATTTTACAAAATCAAGTTTCTTAACTTCCATAAATTTCCATATATTCGACTCATCATTCTGGTATTTAAACACTCACTAAGTGTACTTAAAAATACCAAACTAACTCAATTCATCCTCAAACTTTATCTACATCACAAATCACATATTTATGTCCTAGAAATAAATTCTCCATATTTATTTTTTTTAACTAAGCAATTTATGCCATTATCTGAGTCCTTTTAAACTACTTTTCAAATTTAGTGTTACAACAAAGTGTCTAAACTAACTCAGAATGTCACAAAATTTAGCAGACATGTTATGCAAGTATTATGATACCTTTGTAATCATAAATAAGGTTAACATGTTAAAGAGGATATTACAATTTTCATCAAAGATCACATCTTTCGAGACGTATAGACAACCATTAAATGCTAGACACTTGTAACCAATGTGTTGAGATGAGTACCCCATGAAAGTACATTTATCTATTTTGAACTAAAATTTATGCTTATTATAGAGATAGCATCCATATCCAAATACTCTAAAGAATGAATAATCAGGCACTATATGAAAGAATTAAGTGTAAGGGAGAACATTGTTAATAGATGAGGATGACAATCTATTATTAAGTAGATAACAGTAAGGAAGGCATGATCCTAAAACTTAAGTGGTAAATGAGCCTTGCAAAGTAATGTATGACCTATTTTTGTAGTATGCCTATGTTTTCTTTCAACATTTCCATTTTGGTGGTGTGTATGGAGGCATACAAGTCTATGTTGAATACCATGAGAACTTAGAAACCTTGAGAAAGTCTGAATTCCCCCACCCTAGTCATTTTGCATCACTTTTATTTTGGTATTGAATTGCAACTCAACCATGGCCTTAAAATGAGTAAAAGTTTCTAATGTAGCTTATTTATTTTTAAGTAAATCCAAGAATGCCTTGAGTAGGCATCAATAAAAGCAATGTAATATGAATAACCAGTAGAGGAAAGAAATGGGGAAGGACCCCATAGGCCACTAAAAACTAATTCAAATGGTGATTCATAAATTGTATACAGAAGAAAGAGAGTAACTTATGAGATTTGCCATAGTGACAAGCAGAATAGAAATTATCAACTTTATTCTGCAGAGGGAGTTTACATGTCTTCAATACATGTTTAACAACCTAGGAATGGGGGTGGCCTAACCTATTGTGCCACAATGTAAAGGAGCAAGTGCTAGAACTAGAATAGAATTGATATAAAAATCTAACATAGAATTATTTGATATAGAAGTTCATGTAAACTGAGAAGTAGTAATAATATTGATGCTTTTAGGGGAGTGCAAAGACCGAGACTATAAATGCTGCAAAGGAAACTTGAAGGTGTACAAGCCAACTGACCTAATGGTGCCTTGCAGAAAGACCTCATTTGTGGCCTGCAATTTTACAAGATAATAAGTAGCATGAAACTAAAAATAAACATTGTTACCAAGTCAAGTTTGCTAACACTTAGTAGGTTTTTAGTAATTACAAGTACTTGTAATAACTTATTGAGAGAGAATAAAGTTTAAGAACTAAAAGGAAATAAAAGCTTGGAGTAATGTATTTGATAGGAAGACCTTGACCATTTCCTATGAGTATCTAATCACCTCCAGTGAAGTCAAATTTATGCATCAAATTCTAGAAGTTAGAAGTCACATGATTAGTGGCACTCAAATTAGGGTACTAGACCTATTTAGTAGGAGTCTTAGGAGTTGCAATCATTACTTGCATAGAGGCAGGTGACTTGGAGGATTTGGGATGAGAAAGGACTGGGAGACCAGTGAGTTGGGAAGGTAGGGTGAATGGTTGAGGACCATAAGGTGAAGGCGAGAACTTTGTAGGCAATGGATGGGTGAGACCAGTGGATATGGAAGCACAATGTTGTGACTCTATGAACCATAATTGTTGGTGGAGTATGCAGATGAAGGCTGAAAGGCATACACAAATCTATGATAACAAATTAAAGTTATATGACCATGTTTATTTCAAACTTGGCACACAAAAACCTCCAAAACAACCACTCTCTCTTTGGACCTGAAGGAGCCAAATCTTCTACCTTGAGAGGAATTATAAGGAGCTCTATAAAGCCTTATGACCCATTTGGTTGAAAACCATATGGAATGGTAGAAGAGTTTGAAGCATAAAATTGATTAATGGATTGCTTAGTTGGTAGAGAAGATGAAACATTTTTCTCCTTCGATAGAAGATAAGCTATATTTGCAGAGAATACATTTGAGACACTATCTTTATGACGTTGATCAAGTCTTTCTTCATGAGCAAGTAGTAGTGATTCAATCTTAGCCAAATAATAGAGATCAAGTCTACTAGTAACGGATGAAGTAAAGGCATTGAATTCTCCAGGAAGTCCATCCAAAATAATCTCAATATGTTCTTGAACCGGAATTAGATTATCAGTAGAAAATAATGAGTCAACAAGAGCCTTAATGTGAAGCAATTATTCACTTATAGTATAAGATCATTTATTTGTATTTCGGAGCCCAGGTCGATACTGGTGAACTATTGCTCGAGTTTCAAAATGAAAATGGCAATGAATTTTCGTACCACAGCTCACAAGATTGTGTGCAACTAATAAATTGTGTGAGCATATGCTCAAAGAAGGAAGAGAATAATCAAGACAACAAGAGCTGGTCCTGTTGTTCCCAACCAATGAACACAGGGTTGAGATTCCCAAGTTCTTCATCCTCGAGAGAAAAATGTTGTGGTGTGGTTTTAGAACCACTAATGATGTAGGGTTCAAGCTTATGGCCAGAGAGAATTGTTGCTTCCAAAGATAGAAGTTTTTGTTGTCAAGTTTGACGAAGATTGTGTGAGAAAATTTGGCTAAATTTGAGGATGCATTGATAGTAGATGCTCTATTGGTGGGGTTTGCCATGGATGCGAGCTCATGATACCATGAAAATTTCTAAGTTGGGGGTGAGAATTAGAAAAGAAATGCAAGAAACTTAAAGAAAACACCAAAGAAAGAAAGAAAGCCAAAAGTATATTGTATTGATAATTATTTTTGTGTACACATAGTGATTCAATATATATACAAAGTATGAAGTTGTCAACTTCCATAAAAAATTAATAACTTCATAGCAATCTCTCAACTAATCTGACACTAAACCAATTGATCCATAACTAACTTGATACATCAGCAAATAACTAATCCATCACTATTATGACACATCAACTTAATCTCATCACATTAGCACATCATATATTCTAATATGTTCATAGCAACATTTTCTTTCTTATTAGAAATAGGCATTTGTGGTGAGAGGAAGTTCAAGCAAATCGATATTAAGAATAGTTTATTAGAATTTTTTTATGGAATAGCATAAATCATATTATAATTTTATAAAACTCAGATTGATTGGTTGTCAAAATTATTAGAGCATTTTATTTAGCTCAAATTGTGATCAATATTGTTAATGTGCCTATTGTTGTTAAAAAACTGCTCATATGTGAGTTTTGTTTTATAGGTCCTGTATATGAGTTTGTCATAGTGGATAAGTTTAGCCTATTTTAATTATTCTATATATATGGGGAGAGACCCATATTCCTAACCACTCTAATGCGTACAGTTACTCCATTGATACAGACGCGTGAGCGACTATTGTGGGACAGGAATAGTATCTCTCCTTCATCGAGATTGCTTTTAAGGGTTTCAACAATCACTTCCGCATCGATGTCTTTTTAAGGTAACCCTAAAACTCTTTATATGTTTTGGTATATCAAAAATTTTGGAATTAATAGATCTGACAAATTTCTATCAATAGGTATCAGAGCCAATGTTTTAATCTTATTTATGACTATCAATTTTTTGTAAATCCTAATGTATGTGATGTTTAATTCAATTTTTTTTAGATCGATTTCAAAAATAAAATTAAGACTTTTGTATATTGGGTTATCTTGAGTTAAAAAACACATATATTGCATTATGTTATTGTGAATTCACAAAGAATTTTACTCAAATCTATGGAACCCTAAAACATTTAAATTTTATGATTCATTTTTTTTTCCTTTTGGAAATCAACTCAAGGAATTGATTTAGGGTTATTGTAGATCACTTTTTCCTAAATCTAACAAAATCTAGATCATGTTTTTTGGTTGAGAAACAACCAAGAATTCTTGAAAAAATGTAACACGCGGTTAAACGTTTAATCACGTTCGAAACCTAATTTTTTGGTGTTGTTTTTCTGGAAAAAGTTTAGGGAAAATATAGAGCCCGATTTTCTAAATCTGTAGACACCAAAATCTTGAATTTTGGTGGAGAATTGAAAGAGAAAACTAGCCCAACTCATTTCTGTTCAAACTGGGTCGCGCGACCCATAAGCACAAAACAGGCGAAGAAGACAACGGTTCCTTTGTGTGTTCCCCACTCACGCACGTGGCGCGTGAAGGCACGTGTAGCCTATTGGAGCATGTTTTTCAACTTCTATTTTTTGGGTTGTGCTCTATGCATCCTTTCGTAATTTTTGGTGAATTTTATTTATTTTTTTGTACCCCATTGATTATTTATTTCAAAATTTCTAGAGATTAAAATTATTAAAAATATATGATATTCTCCTCTTTTGCCTCTGGAAATTTTTTGTATTAGTGTGATGTTTTTGGGCATGATATATATTATGCACACTTAGAGTTCATGTTGTTTGGTCACTAAAATAATTTTCGGTGTTATTTTATGTATAAATTGATATACAATGTTTTGAAAACTATTTATTTTATTGTTATTTATGTGATTTAATTCTAAGAGTTGTTGTTTAAAGTATTGTGATACTATTTTGGGGCACTTTTCATGATTGTGAGCTCGCCTTCGTAGGACCAATTATGTTGAGATGTCATTTTATTGATATTTTATTAATAATGTTGTATTGGAGATTATGTTCGTAATGCGCTTATCCTATCGGTTTGCTTTATTAATGTAATTTCTGATTATTTGTTAAGTTGTACTATTTTGGACACTTTTCATGATTGTGAGCTCACCTTCACGGGACCAATTGTGGCAATGTGCTATTTTGTTGATAAAATATTGTTATGTTGTGGCTTTGGGGAATTATATTGATAATGCGCTTACGTTATCAGTTTATCTTTATTAATGTGATTCCTAATGATTTGTTAAAGACATTAAGGTTTTGACTTTAGAGTTCTCGGTATCCTTTCGGTACTAGCTTTAGAGACATAATTTTGATGTTTGTGGGAGTCTACTCATGCGTTGTAATTCAGGGTCCTTAGGCGGGATTGCAATTGTATGGGAAAACTCCATTATAGTTATTTGCTCAAATATTGTACATGTTGATATGCTTGACAAAATCTCTCTTTAATGTGTCATTCTTTTAACTTCATTGATGCAAAAGAGTGCTATAACGAAATTGGATGTAACTAATTTTGAGGACTGCGTGGATTCTGTGAAATTATTCCTTGCTATCTCTAATGATGATGCTGCTCTCACTGAGGATGAATCTCAGAGACCCATAAATACATCTTTCGCTACAAATAAGAAGAAGCATGAAAGGTGGGTTCAATCCAATAAAGTTTGTTTGATGACCATGAAGTATAGCATGGAAAAAACCATTAAAGAGAGTATTCCTAAAACAAATAATGCTAAGGAGTTTTTCAAATTTGTTGATGAGAAATTCAATAAGTTTGATAAAACTGAAGAAGCCTACTACCTCTCTTTGTTGACAAAGACTACATATGGTGTGAGTGGTGTTCGTGAATATGTTTTGAAGCTTGTGAATTGGTACAACAAGTTGAGGTCCATGAAAGTGGAGTTAGGAGAGGATTCCCTGGTCTGGAAGGTGTTTGAGTCTCTTCTAACTAATTTTGATGTTCTGAGGACTACTTACAATGTTCAAAAGGAGGAATGGATTATTGATGAGCTTATATTTATTCTTACTCAAGAGGAGCAATCCATAAAGAAGGGCAAGGCCCATGGTGTTCAGTTTGTTTCTCACAAGAATGGTGACAAGAAGAAAATATTTGCTAAAGGGAAGAACAATAAGCCTTAGTTTAAGAAAAAGTGGAATGATAAGTTTAGATATCCTTCTAGGTCATTTTATGGTCCTGGTGAGTCTTCTAGTGTTAAGCTCAGATATTGATTTAATGGAAATTGTAAGTTCTGTGATATATATGGGCATAAGCAGTCTGATTGTTTGAAATTTAAGAGCTGGCTTGAGAAAAAGAAAGGTAACCCCTTGACTCTAGTATATTTTAAATCAAATCTAGTTGATGTTCCTTCAAATACATGGTGGTTAGATACTGGTGCAACTATTCATATTACAAATTCATTGTAGGAATTCAAAAGCAGGAGGAAACCAAGTGAAGGGGAGCTGATGATCACAATTGGAACTAGAGCTAAAGTCAAAGTAGAACATATAGAAGTAATTTCATTAAATTTACGTATAGGGCATGATTTAGTTTTGAAAGATATAATTTATGTGCCTTCTATGAGAAGGAATTTGATTTCTGTTTCTATTTTGGATGGTTATGGCTACTCTTTCCATTTTAGTAATGCAAAAGTTTCTTTATATTATGATTATGCTCTTATTGGTTCTAGAGTCTTGTCTAATGGTTTATACATGTTGGATGTTGATTCTCTTTCTGTTGATCAACGGGATTCAGATACTAATAATGTTGTTGGGAACAAGTATAGTAGAGTTGCTGAAAACTCTTCTATGTTGTGACACAAACATTCAGGACATATCTCTAGGGAGAGAATGGAGAGGTTGATTAAGGAAAATATTCTTCATGATCTGGATTTCTTTAATTTTGATACTTGTATTGATTGTATAAAGGGGAAACTTATAGCTGGAGCTAGGAAGAGTAGGGTTGCTAGGAGTGAAGGAACACTACAGTTAATTTATACAGATATTTATGGGCTCATTACTCCTATTGCTATGGGTGGTTTTAGGTACTTTATCACCATTATTGATGACTTCTCTAGATATGCGTGGATTGATTTATTGCATGAGAAATCTGATTCTTTAGATGCCTTTAAAGCATTCAAAGCCATTGTTAAATTGAAATTTAGTAAGCAAATCAAATGTGTGAGGTTTGATAGAGGTGGTGAGTACTATGGCAGGTATGATGAAACTAGTAGAAATCTTAAACATTTTGCTAGGTTCTTACAATACTATGGTATTGAGTCACAGTACACTATGTCTAGCACTCCACAACAAAATGAAGTTGCAGAAAGATGAAATTATACTCTTATGGATATAGTGAGATGTATGCTTAATCATTATACTCTTCCAGAATTCTTGTGGGGAGATGCCTTGAAGACTGCTGATTATATATTGAATCATGTGCCAAGTAAATCTGTGTTGAAGACTCCATATGAGCTTATGATAGGCAAACAACCTACCTTGAGTCTTTTCTGTATTTGGGGTTATAAGGTAGAGGTGAGACATTATAACCCACATTTAAAGAAGCTTGATCCCAAAAACCATTAGTGGTTTCTTCATTGACTATTGTATTGGCTCAAGAGATTCTAAGTTTTATTGTCCTTCTTATACTACTAAAGTTATTGAATTTGATCAGGCAGTTTATTTTGAAGGGGACTTAGAACATGGTGGAACTTAGGAGCCGCATATTGTTGATTTTAGAGAAGAGTATGTTGTTGTTCTTATTCCTGTTGTTCCCCTTCTAGGGATAATGTCATCTCCTTTGATCTATAATGATGATGTTGTTGATCTTGTTGAAATTGTCAATATCCCTCAATAAATCAAAAATAATGTATAGATTTCAAATGTTGTTGTGACTCCACTGAGAAGATCTGAATAGGTTCCTATATCCACTGAGTCTACTAGATTCAGGGATTATGTTGTGTACCTGCAAGAGTATGAGTTTAATTCAGTTGAGGATTCTAATCCTATTTTCTTTCAAAAAGCCATGGTTAGTCCTGATAGTGCATAATGGCTAGTGGCTGTGGAGGATGAGTTCGCTTCTATGAGAAAGAATAATATTTGGGAATTGGTGGAGTTGCCTTTTGGTTGTAAAATTGTTGGTTGTAAATAGGTCTTTAAGACCAAACGTGAAGCTAGAGGTGAAATTAAAAGGTATAAGGCCAGACTTGTTGCTAAGGGATATAACCAGAAGGAAGGCATTGATTATAAGGAGACTTTCTCACTATTCTCCACTAAAGACTCTTTTTGTGTTGTGATGGCCTTGGTTACTCATTTTGATTTGGAATTTCATCAAATGGATGTTAAAACCGTCTTCCTAATGATTTGTATGAGGAAGTGAATATGGATCAACCTGATGATTTATTGAAGATGGTAAAGATCATTTGGTATATAAATTGAGAAGATCCATTTATGGATTAAAACAGACTTCTAGGCAATGGTATTTGAAATTTGATTATATTGTTGGCTCTCTTAGTTTTAAAGAAAATATTGTAGACCAATGCATTTATCTGAAGTTTAGTGGGAGTAGATTCATCATTCTTGTTTTATATTCTGATGATATGTTGTTGGCTAGTAATGATATTATTTTTCTGAATGAGACTAAGCAAATGTTGACAATGCATTTTAATATGAAAGATCTTGGTGGTGCCTCTTTTGTATTGGGTATTGAGATTCACTGTGACAGATCTTGTGGTATTCTTAACTTGTCTCAGAAAGCTTATATTGAAAGGATTCTGAATAGATTTAATATGAAATCTTATAATCCTTGTGCTACGCCTATTTAAAAGGGTGACAGACTCTCTAATACCCAGTGTCCTCAAAATGATATAAAGATGTTACTGAAATGGAGAAAGTCCCATATGCTTCCATTGTTAGCAGCCTTATGTACACTTAAGTTTGTATACGTCCTGATATTACTTTTGTTGTTAGTGTACTTAGGAGATACTTGAGCAAATTTAGTGTGGCTCATTTGGAGGCTGCAAAACAAGTTATAAAGTATCTACAGGGTTCTAAAGAATATATGCTCACCTATAGGAGGTCGGATAACATTGAGGTGATAGGCTATACTAATTCTGATTATGGTGGTTGTCCAGATGACTACAAGTCCACATCAGGGTATATCTTTATGTTAGTAGAATGAGTTATTTCTTTAAAGAGTGTTAAACAGACACTTACAACTACTTCTACTATAGAGGTAAAGTATATAACTTGTTATAGGCAATGCATCAAGCGGTATAGTTAAAAATTTTGATTACTAAATTCATATTTTGCAGAGTATTTCCAGACCTCTTACTATTTATTATGCTAACTCTGTCGTGGTGTGCTTCTCTCAAATTAATAAAAGTTCTAAGCGCTCAAAGCATTTTGATACAAAATTCATATTTGTTAGAGAGAAGATTAAGGAGTTTTAGACTTGTGTCTTACATATCCCTACAGAACTTATGGTTACAGACCCTCTAACCAAAGGTTTAGCTGTTAAAGTTTTTGTTGATCATGTAACCCATATAGGTATAATGAGGTCTTTTGATGTTTTGGGTTAGTGGGAGTTTGTTTTGTAATTTTATTATGACCTCATTTTATTATTATGTCTCGAGACCTTAGACGATTATATTGTTATTATTATCATTGCCATATAATATTGTTATTGTTATTATCTATGCAATTTTGGTTGTTCATGATATAACATGTTGTGGAGACATTTTGGACTTAGTCTTATTTTGTTGTTATGCTGAGATATTTGTTAAATCTCATAAATTATATTGGGCAAATGTTTGGGGCCATTTTATTGGGAAATGCACTTTGATCACATATTGGCATGCAATTTTGGATGTGCTTTCCCATTACCCATATACAACATTTTGTTGGATCACCGAGATATGAGTATCTTACATGTATGATATCAATACTCATTCGAGTATATTTTTTGCATTGTTGAGATGCTTGTACTCTCATTTTGGACCAGCTGTTGAGAGTATTGGCTCAATTTGGACATTATGTTGTGGCCACATATTGTTTAATTAATCTGGAGAATTCTTTTCTTATTAAGGTGATGTAATATGACTTATGTTGTCCAAGTGGGAGAATATTAGAATTTTTTTTATGGATGAGCATAAATCATATTATAATTTTATAAAACCCAAATTAATTAAATGTCAAAATCATTATAGCATTTTGTTTAGCCCAAATTATGATCAGTATTGTTAATGAACCTATTATTGTTAAAGCACTGCTCATATATGGGTTTTGTTTTATGGGTCCGGTATATGAGTTTGTTATAGTGGGTAAGTTTAACTCATTTTAATTATTCCTTATATATAGGGAGATGCCTATATTCCTAGTCACTCTAGTGCGTATAGCTGCCCCATTGATACTAACCCGTGAGCGACTACTGTGGGATAGAAATAGTATCTCTCCCTCATCGAGATTGCTTTTAAAGGTTTCAACAGTGACATCCTCATCGGCGTCTTTTCAAGGTAACCCTAAAACTCTTTATATGTTTTGATTGTTAGCAATGACAACCATCACTCCAGAGGGGAGTGAATTGGGTGATTACAAATTTTTAAAACATCATTCAGAAATTAAGCATTTTGAAGCCAAGATGAATAATATTCAAGTAAGAATATAAAAGTAAAGCATCAAAGTAAAGAGATAGAGTTGAGAAGAGCAAACACAAAGATTTATCCTGGTTCAGCCACTAAATACTTGTGGCCTACATTCAATCCCCAAGCTTAACTTAAAAGATTTTCTTTACTATCTCTTAGACTTGACGGGTGTTAGGAAAACCTTTGAACAAGTAAGAGCACTCCTCACACCTTGGGATCCTCCACCCTTATGCTAGAGCCTCCAACTCTTCAAGCTTCACAGATGCTTGAAAAACATTTACATTCAAGAGCACTCATAACGCCTTTGGGATACCTCACCCTTTTTGTTTAAGCCTCATTACAAGGGATACCTCATCATTTTCTCTCTTGAGGGATAACTGACCTTCTTACAATAATTTTAAGATGAAGAGAAAGATTAAAAACTCTTATAAGAGTAGATATACAACTTGAAGAACAAAGGAATAGAAGGAGTTTGCAATAAAGAGCTCAAAATATAATTTTGATGATTCAAAGATCAAATCAAGTGTTCCAGAGTTGTAAAAGCTTCAATCTACACTTATTTATAGAGCTCAAGTGATAAAATAGTTGTTGGTAGGGTTTATAAAAGATTTCTTATGAAAACTAGTCATTTATAGTCGCTGGGAGCATTTCTAGCATGTTTTATTAGAATAATTACGTGTTTATTCGAATAGGCAACACTCTAGTTTTGAAAACTGACTTTCAATAGTTATAACTTCTTCATTTCTTATCCGATTTAAGCAAATGATCACTTATTGAAAAGATATTAGAGTCTATTTTCATATGAAACAAGTTTTAGAACAAAACTCAAAGTATTTTTAAAAGTTATGATCAACATAGTAACCAAAGGTCAGCTTTTTAAAACTCAAACTTGACTATTTTTCATAGTTTTGAACTACCACCATGACTAACTTTTCAAAACATATTTATTAGAAATTTTAGCATGTAAGAACCATTTGTAAATATTTAAAAATATATTTGAGCTCTTTTCTTGTAAAACCTCTATCTTTACATTGGAGAAAGCCTAAAAGGAAAATATATCAATTCTAGTCCTTAGACTCCTTGATGTAATCCAAGCTTTCACAATTTTCTTTTTTTCAAATTTTGCAAATGCTTAGAACATCTTATCATTCTCATTCTTCTTGAGTTGAGCATAATTATGACTTTTTGCATTCTTGTTGCAATATTTACTCTTGGTGCTTGGATTATCCTATAAAGTATTGCTCACTTAAACAAACATAGTTAGTCCAAATTTATAATTCAATATCTTTATATGCATGATTCATAAATGTATAACTCTAATTAGTCTAACATGCATATAAGACTTTCATAGACATATCCAAATAAGACATTTCTCAATTACTAATAGATATGCTCTATATAGAATACAATAAAGAACACTTTGCACATTTTCATTTAAAAAGAGCCAAATCCAATATTGATTTAATGTCACTCATATAACATATTATTAGTTATATCCTATAAAAGATGCTATAAAGAATATGCATGATTCTTATATGAAATATAACAAGATGGAATATACATTATTCAATTAATCACTTAAGCCCTACAAGGAATATACCTCAAATTTATTGACTTTACAAGTGAATGTGCATAAGAGGTAAAAGCTTTTGATACATTAGCCTTGGTAATCAAGGAAACTATTTTTCTTATCTATTGTTTCTCTTTTAGTGTTTTGAACTTTGCAAGTTTCACATTATGCATGTGAGAAGTTTCAGTTGAAGGATCCTTGCCTCCTTGACTAAGATGTCTACCATTGGGTTTTGGAAGTATTCTCCTTGATGACTCCTCTTTCTTTTGACCAATTTGTCCATATTTTTGAGAGATTTTGTGCATAGTTGAAACACTAAGAGGTATTTTTGGTACCCACTTCATTTTGGGTCCTTGAATGTTAGTTCTAGGGCCTTTAAGATCTTTAGGAACTCATACCATATTATTTCTCATATAAGGATTTCTTCTATAATTTCATAAATGAGAAATATGTCCTAGATGACCATAAAAATTCCAAACAATTGAATTTAATGATGACTTAGTCCTTTAATGATCATTTTTGAAAAACTTGAGCCTTTTGTTATTTTTATATTCTAAACTATTTTTGTCATAAGCCTTACTTGAATTTTCATGTGGAATAACATTAATTTTATTCTCATTAACAAACATAGAATGTAAGCAATTAGAATCATTAGTTTTAGCAAATTTGAAAGATAAGCCCCCAACTTGATTTTCAAAGTCAATGCACTTTTCACAAGAAGTTAAGGTTTCATATTTCAAAGACTTTTTATCATCAAGAAAAATATATTCATTTTTCAAAGTCTCAATTTCGTTTTCAATGGAGGAAATGTTTTTCAAACAAGATAAATTTTTCTTTTCTAAAAATAACAAGTCATCATATAATTCATCATATGCACATTGTAGCTCATCATAGGAAGGACCATAATCAAGATAAGTATCATTTATCTCAAAGTTCTTTGGAGTCAAGTGGGAGGTTGTCTCAATTGCTTGCATCAATGACTCTTCATGGGAATCATCATCCTCATTCTTTCCCATTAAAGTTTTAAGAGTATATACCATTTGGTTTTGCTTTTCCACCTCTTCAAACTGAACATCATTTTGAGAATATTTTTCATAACAAAATTCCTTCAATGACTTTTTCTCTTCTTGCTCTTTATATACAATTTTATGCACAAAATCATTATTAGCAAGATAGATAGCATTAAGAGCATTCTATATATCTTTAGCACTATAGCAACTCTTAATTTTAGCATAAGCTTCATCATTCAAACCACTTCTTAAAATTTGCATAGTTCTAATATTCAAAGAAAAACATTTCTTGTCATAAGCATTCTAAGTTTGTTTTGGTTTAGGAGACAATCCATCAAACACAATATCCCACAAATCCAAATCAATAGATTGTATATAAAATTTCATTCTAGCTTTCTAATAAACAAAATGCACATCATCAAAAAATAGTGGTTTATCAATTTCAAAACCTTTCATTTTGAAAAGCTTTCAATGGTTGCCAACAAACAAGGATCTTCAACTCTAAGCGATTAAGCTTTTAACAGAGCACGAAACTTTGATATCACTTGTTAGCTATGGCAACCATCACCCAAGAGGGAAGATGAATTGAGTGATTACATATTTTTAAAATACCATTAAGAAAACATCAAAGTAAACACTTGTGCCCTACATTCAGTCCTAAAGCTTAACTTGAGATTTTCTTCACTATCTCCTAGACTTAACCGGTGCTAAGAAAATATTTGTACAAGCAAGAGCACTCCTCACAACTTGGGATCCTCCACCCTTGTGCTAGAGCCTCTAACTATTCAAACTTCATAGGTGCTTGAAAAACCTTTACATTCAAGAGCACTCACAACACCTTTGGGATACCTCACCCTTTGTGTTTAAGTCTCACTACAAGGGATACCTCACCCTTTTTTCTTTCTTGAGGGATGCTTTACCCTCTTACAATAATTTTAAGATGAAGAGAAAGATTAAAAATTCTCACAAGAGTATATATACAACTTGAAGAATAAAGGAATAGAAGGATTTTGTAATAAAGAGCTAAAAATATAATTTTGATGATTCATGAATCAAATCAAGTGTTCTAGAGTAGTAAAAACTTTAATCTACACTTATTTATAGAGCCCAAGTGCTAAAATAGTCGTTGGTAGTGTTTAGAAATATTTTTTTATGAAAACTAATTATTTATAGCTGTTGTGAGCGTTTCTGACATGTTTTATTCGAATAATTACGTGTTTATTCGAATAGGCCATACTCTGGTTTCAAAAACTGACTTAAAATAATCATAACTTCTTCATTTCTCATCTGTTTTAATCAAATGATAACTTATTAGAAAGATCTGAGTTTATTTTCATATAAAAGAAGTTTCAGAATAAAACTCAAAGTATTTTAAAAGTTATGATCAAAATAGTAACTAAAGGTCAACTTTTCAAAACTCATACTTGACTATTTTTCATAGTTTTGAACTACTACCATGACTAGCTTTTCAAAAAATGTTTGATAGGTATTTTAGTATATAAGAACCATTTGTAAAGATTTAAAAATATATTTGAACTTTTTTCTTATAAAACCTCTGTCTTTACATAGGAGAAAGCCTAAAAAGAAAATATATCAATTATGGTCCTTAGGCTTCTTGATGTAATCCAAGCTTCCACAAATTTCTTCTCTTCAAATCTTGCAAATGCTTAGAACATCTTATCATTCTCATTCTTCTTGAGTTGAGCATAATTATGATTTTTTACTTTCTTGTTGCAATGCTCACTTTTAGTACTTGGACTATCTTACAAAGTATTGCTCACTTAAATAAACATAGTTAGTTCAAATTCATAATTCAATATCTTCATATGCATGATTCATAAATGTATAACTCTAGTTAGTCTAACATGCATACAAGACTTTCATAGGCACATCCAAATAAGATATTTATCAATTACTAATAGATATGATCTATATAGGATGCAACAAAAAATACTTTGCACATTTTCATTTAAAAAGAGTCAAATCTAATATTAATTTAATATCACTCATATAACATATTATTGGATATATCCTATAAAAGATGCTATAAAGAATATGCATGATTTTTATATGAAATATAACAAGATGGAGTACATGATCATGCACGATCCAATATAATCTATTAAGCATGTTAATGAATTGGCAAGTATACCAAATCATACAAGTAATAAAGAGTGAATAAGGTTATCGATCCCACAAGGATTGTGTGTCAATTACTAATATAAACTAAGAAATCACTAATTGAACCAATGAATAACATGTATTTGAGTCAAGAGTTGTAGTAAAACTTAGGATTGGAGTAAGTAAAATCAATGATGAATTATAAATCTTGCTGAAAGTATGAAATGAATTATCCTAGAATCAAACAACACAAGTGAATTGAGATTTTTAGAATAAAATCGGTTAGAGTTCGAAATCATCTTAGCTCTCCTCTTATGCCTTAATTCTGTTTTGAATTCAATTTAAACTCAAGCAATTGACATTTAAATTCACAAATTCAGATTATCCCCAATTCCTTGGCAAATAATCCCTTTAGTCTTAACTAAGAACCCTAATCCCTTAGGTGCTCTCAATTCAAACCAAGCAATAAGCATAAGAATTCATACAAATGCATAAATTCCATATCCTATTCCTAAGATCATGCAATTCATTGCACATTTCTTCAGATCTAACCTAATGTCAATTTTTCAATTGAACAATCAAGTCACAAGAACAATTCCAATGATGGCTAGTCAAGCAAAGCATTAAGAGTAGAAGAATTTACTCAATTACTATGAATCATCATTGAATTCAAGATCAGAACAAGTACACAAGATTTGAACTAAAATTCATCCTACTCTAACTTGTAGAGTTTAGTTACACATAATGAAATTGAGAAAAGTAGAAGAAAAAGTGTAGAAATTGGATGAGGATTGCACTGAATCTTCAAATCTTCTTTCCAAAAGCACTTGAACACCAATGGATCCCAAGACTCTCTGAGAATCCTCCAATTCGTGCCCAGAAAAATTAGAAGTTCCCGGGAAAATGAGCTGAACATCTTATTTAAAAGTATCAGAAATAACCGTTTGCGCTCAGCATGAGAAATCCATGCTGAGCGCAAATAGGTTAGAAATGAAAATTCCCCATTTGCATTGAGTATGCGAAATCTGCGCTAAGCATGCGGAAGTCAAAATCAAAATCATCCTTTTGCGCTGAGCATGGGAGATCTGCTCCGAGCATGCGAAAGTCAGTAATGAATTCATCCTTTTGTGCTGAGTATGAAAGATCTGCGCTGAGCATGAACTTGATGGTCTTGAATTCCTATAAAGGATGGTTTTCCAAAGTTAGTCCAATCCAAGAAAACTACCATAAGTGAGGACAATTAATGTGAGATTTATTTACACTGATCCTAAATCTAAAATCAACAACTTCTATTAAAAATTCACATAACCACAACCCTTTTTAACCTATAAATCTACATATTATGCAAATTCATCACAACCCCAAACTTAGAAATTTTGTTTGTCCCTAAGCAAACAACTAGAATCACACAGGGACCGGGTTGAATTCTCAAGGGTCAGTTTCACCTCACACCAATCCATCCATGCTAAGCTCAAGTCTTGATCAATGCACACAATGTAATATGCATCACACAATCCATGCACTTACTCCCTTGAATTCATGATTCCCAATTGTGGTAATTCAAGAGAGCATTGGACCTTGACTTTCCTAAATGTGATTGACTCCTTTTCACACTCCTCACCAGATTATGTGTTTCACTCCCACTCAAATGTTTAGGGTCTGTTTACTCTCTAACATTATCATCATCGTGCAATTTCCTACCATAGGCTTGACAAAATTCTCAAATAACAATTGTACTTTCTAGAACAACACATATCAAGAGGTCTTTCTTTAGGTTGTAACAAGCCTAGGGTAAAGGTAGGTACATTGAAGGATCTAAGCTAACTCTAATTAGAATTAAAGAATCCAAGTAATGAGACTTTCTTTCTTTTGAACTTTTCCTCATTTACAAAAAAAAATAAAATTCACTCCCAACTTTACTCAATCCCACATTTTCTTTTGCTTTGTGCTATTCTTGCTCTTTTTTTTTCATTGGGATTTTCTTTTGTTTCTTTTTTTATTATATACACAATTTTTTTTCTTTTCCTTTATACATCATCTTTTTTGTCTTTTTTTTTTTGTACACTATCCCTGTATATTTTTCTTTTGTTTATGCACTACCTCTACCCCAAACTTCAAAATCGTGCTTGTCCTCAAGCAATGAGCATAACCCCAAACTTAATACAAGAACCAGAGTCTCATAAATCAAATTAGATCCCTTAATCCTAATTAGGAAAGGACAACTTTATTTTTCGGCTTGGGCTTGTAATAAGCTAAGTACAACAAAAAATGGGTAAACAACTCAAATGGGCATAGCAAAGGAATGAAGGCAAGGGAGACTTATTTGGCACTGAGTGTAATTAAAGAAAAATTGCCTCAATCATGTGTGTGTGCCCAAGAAAAACAAAAATGACTAAGAACTAAGTCAAGTTCTGAAGAAAACATGCAAGTGATGAATGAAGCACACATAAATGAAAATGCATCTGTTTGAGCTCAAATCCTTGCAGGTAATTAAGTGTATCAAGGAAACAAACACAACCAATAAATGTCACAGTCAATACCAACACAAATTACCCAACTGGTGCACATTCCAACAAGGAAGTAGTGAAAGAATCATACTATGCAGCCATAAACTGTACATGGGCGCAAAAAGAACTAAACAAGGAGTTCATGGACAGTGAATGATTGATACACTCCTATGCAAAACTAACAAAATGACAAGCATCCAAAAATAAATCATCCAACCATGTTCTAACAAAAATATAAACAGAAATATGAGTAAAGGAAAGAAACTTCCCTCCGTCAAAGCAAACCATTGATGAACCTCTAGTAACGTCACAATCAGATGGCGATGACTAAAGAAGTTATTTAACTCTTGTTCCCCTTGCTCCTCCAAAATGGTGGTGGCTATCCCGAGATCACCTTGCTGCTCTGCCTGCTCACAACCATCAAAATTTAGTAACTGCATCAGCTCCTACTCAAACATTAGCTCTTGCTCAGACATCAAAAGTTATGCACATTTGGGCATTCTGTCAAGCACTTGGGGTGCACATCACCCAATTAAAGGAAAAATTCAGTTCAATGATAGAACTCTTTCCCTGACACATATAACAAGCTAATGATATTCACCAATATAGCCAAAATCAAAATGCACTACCAAAATTCCTACCTTAGCCTAGAATGAAAATAAAATCCTATGTTAAAACAAGCAACTGAAAAAAAATGAAATAAAAGAGAGAGAGGAGAAGGAGACATACCTAAAGTGGGGAGGTATTATGACAAACTAAAGAAATAAAATTTAATGGACACGAGGCTTGGAAGTGAGAAATGCAGCACAGAGATTGAAGTTGAGAGCTAATGACCTTGAACACACGCACAGTGAGTAATTCTATTCAAGGTGCTTTTAAAAACTGATATTGCGCTTAGTGGTGGTAAGGCACGCTCAACATAATAAATAAAAAAAACTACAGTGAAGACTTGTGCTTAGCATGAACACGTCCCACTCAGCATGACTAAGTCAGTAACAACAAATCCAAATTGTGCTCAGCATGAGCGCAAGGCGCTCAGCATATTGTTAATAATAGCTCCAGGAACAACTTGCGCTCAGCATGATCCCGGCATGCTCAGCATGATGAAGTCAGTGGCTGACCTCTTCAATTATGCTCAGCATGAAATCCTGGTGCTCAGCATATTTTGAACAATAGCTCCAGGGACAACTTGCGCTCAGCATGCTCCTGAGACGCTCAGCATGATGAACTCAGTGGCTAACCTCTTCAATTATACTCAGCATGAGGGCTTGGCACTCAGCATGAAGCCTTGCTCTAGGAAAAAGCTGCAGAATGCTTGAGATGCTTTGGTGCCATCTTTGAGATTTTTTTCTTCTTCTCTTTACTCAACTTGAACAACATAAAAGATACTTCCTGAAACAAAAATGACTTGTATCAAACTTTCAGAAGTTAACCAAGTTACATCCAACACAACTAAACTAAAAAGAAATTAATGAATGAATGCAAAAACATAAAAGGAATTGGGTTGCCTCCCAATTAGCGCTTCTTTAACGTCATTAGCTTGACGCCTGAATGGTCATCAATGGTCACTCAAACTAAGAAATGCCCTTGCCTTCTCAATGTCACCTCCAAAATAAGGCTTCAAGCGTTGTCCATTCACTTTGAATGATCTCTTGGATATAGGGTCTTCAACTTCAATTGCTCCATGTGATGCTACATCCTTAACAGTAAATGGGCCAGACCATTTAGACTTCAGCTTTCCTAGGAAGAGTTTCAACCTTGAATTGAATAATAGGACTTGTTGGCGAGGGTGAAAAGTCCTTTTGACAATGTGCTTGTCATGATAGGCTTTTACCCTTTGTTTATAGATTGATGCATTCTCATATGCCAACAATCGCATCTCATCCATCTTATGCAGTTGATCCAACCTCTTTCTCTTGTTTTCTTCCTATTCTTTCTTGCAGTCTTTTCTACCTCAGGATTGTATAACAGTTCACTTGATGCTTTTCCTCGCTTGCACAACAACATAAAAATAGAACACAATGTAAGAATTTCTATAGAAAATTCAGAACAAGAATCTAAAAATAATAATAAAATAGATAAATGTCCAATTTAGAATTCCTATAGTCTTGTTGATATTGAAATACAATCCCCGGCAATGACGCCAAAAACTTGTTAATGAATTAGCAAGTATACCAAATCGTACAAGTAATAAAGAGTGAATAAGGTTATTGATCCTACGAGGATTGTGTGTCAATTACCAATATAAACTAAGAAATCACTAATTGAACCAATGAATAACATGTATTTGAGTCAAGAGTTGTAGTACAACTTAGGATTGGAGTAAGTAAAATCAATGATGAATTATAAATCTTGCTGAAAGTATGAAATAAATTATCCTAGAATCAAACAACACAAGTGAATTGAGATTTTTAGAATAAAATCGATTAGAGTTCGGAATCATCTTAGCTCTCCTCTTATGCCTTAATTCTATTTTGAATTCAATTTAAATTCAAGCAATTGACATTCAAATTCACAAATTCAAATTGTCCCCAATTTCTTGGCAAATAATCCCTTTAGACTTAATTAAGAACCCTAATCCCTTAGGTGCTCTCAATTCAAACCAAGCAATAAGCATAAGAATTCATACAAATGCATAAATTCCATATCCTATTCCTAAGATCATGTAATTCATGGCAAATTTCTTCAGATCTAACCTAATGTCAATTTTTCAATTGAACAATCAAGTCACAAGAACAATTCCAATGATGGCCAGTCAAGGAAAGCATTAAGAGTAGAAGAATTTACTCAATTACTATGAATCATCATTGAATTCAAGATCAGAACAAGTACACAAGATTTGAACTAAAATTCATCCTACTCTAACTTGTAGAGTTTAGTTACACATAATGAAATTGAGAAAAGTAGAAGAAAAAGTGTAGAAATTGGATGAGGATTGCACTGAATCTTCAAATCTTCTTTCCAAAAGTACTTGAACACCAATGGATCCCAAGACTCTCTGAGAATCCTCCAATTCGTGCCCAGAGAAATCAGAAGTTCCTGTGAAAATGAGCTGAACATCCTATTTAAAAGTATCAGAAATAACCATTTGCGCTCAGCATGAGAAATCCACGCTGAGCACAAATAGGTCAGAAATAAAAATTCCCCATTTGCGTTGAGCATGCAAAATCAACGCTGAGTGTGCGGAAGTCAGAATCAAAATCATCCTTTTGTGTTGAGCATGGGAGATTTGCATTGAGCATGCGAAAGTCAGTAATGAATTCATCCTTTTGCGCTGAGCATAAGAGATCTACGTTGAGCCTGAACTTGATAGTCTTGAATTCCTATAAAGGATGGTTTTCCAAAGTTAGTCCAATCCAAGAAAACTACCATAAGTGAGGACAATTGATGTGAGATTTATTTACACTGATCCTAAATCTAAAATCAACAACTTTTATTAAAAATTCACATAACCACAACCCTTTTTAACCTATAAATCTACATATTATGCTGATTCATCAAAGCACATCTATGTAACATAAATATCATTCTTTTTGTCTTGTATTTGTCATCTTCAAAACTTAACATATTAAATCATTGGAGCAAAGAAAATGAAAGAGTTCCTAACAACAGAAGTTCTTCCTGAATGTGACTAGTTATTAGTTGGTTTTTGGGCATTTATATGACATTTATCTTTTTTTCCTAGGTTCATCATTTAGGGTAAGTTATCAATTATTTAGCAGCTATTTATATTTAAATATTTATTATAAAATCATCATTTAATGAAACACTTGATAACTTATATTAGGTACCAAACCTATAAGGATAATATATCACTTCCGGGTTGGTTTTTTCTTACCACTAGAGGTTAAGAGATTTAGACATGACTTATTTGAGAGAAATTCTTACATAAATTTAGAGCATTTAAGTTGGATGCACTAGGTAATCACATCATTAATTATGATAGATTATGGTAACTAATTATTGATAAATTATTGTATAAATCTAAAGCACCCAAGTTGATAATGACTATGGCTACATAGTGCACTTAACCAATCATATCATTAATTAATAGATCACTATTATAGTTTATTAATGATTAGTTATTATAACCTACCATAATTAATGATGTGATGGATAGGGATGACAATGAGACAGATCGGGGCAAGTTTTTCACTACTCGTCCCCATCTTGTTCACTCACATGTTATCCTGTTTCTTGCCACATTACCTAGCAGGATCTATTTTTTTGCCCTATATACCCAAACCTATGGGGATTTATCTGTCTCGTTTCAAGGCAAGTAACGAAGCGGGGCACCCTATACCCGACCTGCCCCGTACCCAAAGATAATGCATTCGGGTTATATTAGAAAATCTATCCTGAAACATAGTCAACCATTGAATTACCCAACCAGTTCGAGTCAGGACAGATCTAGATATGGCGGCCCAAGCCGAATTGCCATCCCTTGTGATTTATCTAGTTCACCCAATTTGGATGCTCCATGCATGTTTATGCAAGAAGCTCTCCTAATTATTAATTAACTATAGTAGTTTCTATTAATTAATAATGTAATTGACCTAATTTACCCAACTTGAAATTCTTGCATAAACTTAGAGCACCCAAGTTAAATGTACTAGGTTAATTATATAATTTTTTTTGGTACATGAAGAGAAAAAAAACTAAGAAAAAAAGGAAAACTAGCTCCTAAAGAAAGGCACCCTCGTTCTATAAGTAAGAAACAAATGATGGAGGCTCCAACCAAGTCCTGAAACTACAAACCATCATCCCGTTATTTTTAAAATCAACACAGTGATTAGCTTCTCTATCAGCACATGAAAAATGTCCACCTCCCAAGCCTGGTTAACCAGATTTTTAATATCAGCAATGATTCCTCCAAACTTATCATAATGGATCGTGGAATTTTCAGTCTTCGTTGCAAGGCGAACAGCCTCTGGGCAATCAGATTCACACACTAGTCTTTGAACACCCAGCCAACGAGCCAAATGAAGCCCATGCAAAATAGCAAGGAGCTTGTCTTGGAGGATCTTAGAGAAACCCACAAAACCAGAGAAACCCTACACCCAAACACCATCACAGTTCCGCAAAACTCCACTAAACCCAGTACGCCCATTAGGACCCATGCTACCATCAACGTTGAGCTTGTGATAGTTAGGAGGAGGGTGCAGCCAATTCACCATTCGGCCATGAAGCTGGGGGCGAGGAGGGCCTGCTTCGGACTAGATAATGAGTTCAAAGAGAGATAAAGTCCTTCAGAAAGTACTAATAGGATCACTAGGGGAGACAGCCAAAACTTCTTCATTTCTAGCACACCAAATATTCCAAAGCCCAGCCAAGAAGAGGCATTGATTAGCACCCTGACAAAGAGCCTTACACCACTCATAGGCACTATCACTGTTGAAACCATGATGCATGGAAAAACCCAGAAGATCCCACACTCTTTTAGCTTTTGAACAATCATGTAAACAATGCATGGTATGCTCCCAGAGCACCTTTTGCAAGATCCATCAGCTGATAAACCCCGTTGAAAACGAAAAGCGTTGGTAGGAGTAGCTTCGTGCCCAACCAACCAAGTAAACAACCAAATTTTTTCTAGTCCACCTGATTTCCATATCCACAACCATGGTTTATCTTCATGCCCAGTGTAGAGCTACTCAAACAACCAATCATTGGAAGACTTGGAAGAGAAGCAACCTGAAGAGGAGTGATCCCAAACAATAACATCAACTTGTGTTTCGGTTATTAAGAGTCTCACATTGTCTGACTCACTCTTTCGGCTATAGTTTATATATTTTTTGAGTTATTCTACTTAATATCAATTAATTTTATGTTAGAATCTCACGTGATATTAGAGATAAGATCCGTTCACAACATCCACCAAATCAGATAAAGGTCCCTCACCAATCCATTTCTGATACCAAAAAAAACAATCTCCATCCCCAATACGCACCGAGAAACCAATCCTAATGGCAGCCATTGTCTTCATCAAAGCAGGCCAAGTGTGAGAGCTACTGGGTTTGATATCACAGGTCAAGATCAGAATACCTATTGGTCAGCACCTGAACCGATAAATCTCCGAACCAAAGCATCAGTATCATTACACAACTTCTGGAACCCAAAAGTTTTTGCATGGTATAGATGGGAATGAAGGAGAGGACATATTTAGCAAGAGTTATCCATCCAGCTTTATTAAGAGGCCTACCCTTCCAAGAGGCCAACCTTTTGCACATATGATAGATTATGGTAATTAAATATTAATTATATGATTGATTTAGTACACTCAACTTAAATATTCTATGTTTATATAAGAATTTATACTTTGTTAATACACTTCTTCAATCACTTATCATACGAGATACCTTCCCAAGTTGAGTCTCCGCAAGAGTTGTTGTTGGTAGGAGTGGACTTACAAGGAAAATGCGAACATGAAGCTGAGATTCTATAGTTGGAAAAAGAAAAATTACAAAGGTTTTATTTTATTTTATGTTCTAGTTATTATCTATTAGGACATTCATTTATTTAACAGGAGCTAATGTCAAGAAATTATGTATGGATTCATCTTGAAGGATTCCTGCATAAATGGAATTATTATTATAGACTTGGATTTATGATAAAACTTATATATAGCTACATATCAATCATTTAAAAGATAATTTATATAAAATTTAATAATAGATATATTACCAATTATAGGGTTCGTGAGGTTATACTAACACAACTTGCATAAATGAGCTTATGACAGCATGCTGGCATTAGGAAGAGAGTGGCTCTAGCTAATAATCTCATTATTATTACCTTCTAATCACAAAAATGACAAGCTAAACTTGAAAGGAAAATATTCATGATCAAATTTTTAATCACAATATAAAAAATAAAAGGAAAATATGAGAGAAAATTAAAACAATTAGCCTTAGTAGAGCTGGAAATATTGCTTATCCTAGATCGATGAAAAAAAACAAAGGAAGTTTGGAAAGTGAAGATTCAACAGTAATAGGGATGGGAAAATTGGCTTGGGGCTCTGGACTGGTCCGTTTAACTCAACTTCTAGACAGTTGTTTCTCATATCTTGGCCCATTTAAAACCAAGTTTCCTGGAGTCGGACAGTTGAACCCTCAGTTAAACGGATTAGTTCGTGTTACATTATAGATGTAATTTGTTGGCTAAGGAGGGTTGGCTCATTTGGTGAATCTTGACTTATGATAATTGCGTGATTTTGTTTCAAATTCAATGATTTTTTATTACACAATAATATTAATTAGAAAATTTTCATATGTACTCTAAATAAATCAACTTAATAATCCTCTAAATAAATATTTTTTAAATTCTTAAAATATTAAATGTCTTTGTTTTTTCGTAATTAATAACATGTTAAAGGAGCATCTGAAATAAATAACATGTTAAAGAAGATTTATTAGTAGCATGAACCATTCCTCTACTAATTAGTAAATAGTAATTTTTTTATCTTACAAAGGTAGCTTCATGTGACCGTATGTCGCAAAGGACCAGCTGTACAATTAACTAGTGTAGTGTAGTGTAGTGCAAGTAGAAGCTGAAATCATTGTCCTCGGTTTCTTAAGTCAAACCCAAACTCCAAAATCTACTTTCTTGTCTCTGTCCTCTTCTGTCCTCGTTCCCTCCGATCCACCACCCAACCTTTGCTTGCTTCACCTCCTGCTGCTGCCCCTGCATTCCCACCACCCCTTTTATCACTTTCTGAGATCTCAGATTCTTCACACTCTGAAATCTCTGTTTGATGGGTTCCATCTCGCATGTGATCACCACCATCACTAACCCCACTCTTCCTCACCTAACTTGTACCCGCTCCTATGGACTCCGACTCTCCCACTCTAATTCTCGTCTCCTGCCATTGACACCCACTAGAGTCGCCAAGAAAGTTCGCGTCTTTGCTGAGCTTAGCAACCAAAGCTCCACTTCCAGCTCCACCACCACCACCATCGATTTCAGCGACCCTGATTGGAAAACCAAGTTCCAGGAGGACTTCGAGGCACGTTTCAGACTTCCCCATATCACTGACATATTCCCAGATGCTTCTCCTATTCCTTCCACGTTTTGTCTCAAAATGAGGTTGGTTGGTTTAGTTGTTGGAAATTGTGAGTAGTGTTGAAGTCTTACATTTATAAATGAATGGGTTAAGGGAAGAGTATATAAGTAAGAAGACTCATATACACGTTACTTTAAGATTTTGGGTCAAGACGTGGCCTCAGACTATTATTGTGGTTTTTGATTAGCCGAAATCTCCCTCTGCTTTTGGGTTCCTCCTATGGTTTAACACTAGTTTCGTGTGAACTTATTTGAAATGGAATTTATGTTCTTTCTTTGTCAATGGATTTTGGTCTGTAACAGAACTCCGATTGATGGAGATTTTCCTGGTCATTATTCTTTGGATGAGGAGTGGCATGGATACATTAATAATAATGACAGAGTGCTTCTTAAGGTATGGTTTACAGTCATCCTTAATGTTGCTTGAAATTAAATTCATTGGGAAGAGGTAGCTTAATCAATAGCTGTTTTTCTGTTGTCTGTTGATACTGTTTTAAACGGATCCTTATTATTGTACTCTTGTGTGATCGATTTTCACCTTTTGGTTTTCTGATTGTCAACATTTTTGTTTTTATTATTTTTATTTTGTACATTGGAGATGTAAGCACATATTGTGATAGTAGAGGTTCGAACCTCTAACATCATCATCACACATGTCTTTTCGTGCTGCTCTCACTAATTTTCAATCAAATTAGTTCTCTATGTAGGCACATATTGTGATATTACCTATTTGACTAGCATGAATTGAGACCTTAAGCTGCGCTTCCTGGTTAGCAGATTGATAAGCTGTTTCCCTCTGCCATCAACAGACCTATTTACTTCCGCACTTACACCAATATTTATGCAGTTTATGCATTTTTCACTTATTCTTGCATCAATATGTCTTCTGTAGATACAATTGAATTACAGTGAAATGCTACTGCTGGATATTGATTGATGCTGTCATTCAATTGAGTTTAAAAAACATGTGGTGGTGCTGAATGTTAATTTTCTGTTTGCTTTGATCTTTCAGACAATATACTATTCATCACCTACATCTGCTGGTGCTGAGTGCATTGATCCTGATTGTACTTGGGTGGAACAATGGTAAAAGCATTTGATTCCCCAATTTTAAACCGGAATATAGTGAAGTGACTGATTAAACATATTGCAATCAATTAGATATTATTGCTGCTATATTGCATATATTGTCTTGCATCTTAGAATGTAGGTTTGAAATTTGTGCTGGACAGGGAATGTAATTGTTCAATAGGTGGCACCAAAAACACTTTCTCATACTAAAATGTTTCTTAAAAAATTTCACTAAAATTAAGAGGAAGTTTAGGGCTTTGAGAATTCAATGCCCCTTTCTAGCAAGATATCATAACCATAATTTGATGGTTAAATCCATATCTATATGCCTGCTAATTACCATTGAATTTACTATCAACCTGTGATGTTTTCCTGTAAGTTTTGGCTAACATTGTATACATCCCTTCTTAGTTGTTCGAATTTTGGCATTGTTTAGTAATGTACATGGATACAACAACTAATTCTTATCCCACTATGTGAAATCAATTACATGGATGAATCGGTGCTATTAGGCTCTATCAAAAGCTAAAACTTCAATAACCATTTAGATCAAGGTCTTTTCTAATGATTTCTCCTAATGTTTCCTTAGGTCTTCCTCTACCACTTTTGATTGGATTATCTTTCATTTTTTATGATGCACGGATACGGGTACGGGTATCGGATATGACACGGGTATGGTACGGTGATACGAATTTTGTTAAAAAATTAAACTAATATTTGTCAAGTATCCGAGTATCAGATACGGATACAGGTTCGTATCTGACACGGGTACGGCAGACATTATGAAGTACCCGTGCTTCAAACTCATTGGAATCTCTATTGGTCTTCTGCTCACTAACCATATAAACTTAGGCAAGTTTATGTAATCTTCTCCTCAATAGTTGCTACTCTAACTTTCTGCCACATATATTCATTCTTATCTTATTTTTCTTGCATGTCCACTCATTAACCTCAGCATTATCATCCCGCTACACTTGTTTGCTTTTCTTGGCACTTCATTGCCCAACATTAACTACCATAGAGCATTGCTGGCCTTATAGCTATCCAGTGGGATTTTCCTTTGAGTTTGGTAGCACTTTGTGATCACAAATTATTCCTGAAGTATTCTCCATTCCATCCTTCCAGCTTGGATTCCATGTATGACATCCCCATCAATCATCCATCATTTTGTAAGATGGATCTGCAACTTGTGGTATGATTTGATCTCCAATTTTCACCTCCAAAACATTGCTGATGGCATTGGGCCTGCTGTAAATAGAGTTTATGTCAGAAGACATAAGCCCAAAGCCAATGAGGCCTAACTAACTTTTGGTTAGTTAGTTAGTTAGAAGTTAGTGGTATTCGGTTAGTTGTTGGGAAAGGGATATAAATAAGAGAAACTGTATGAGGGAGAGTCAGTTATCATATTGGGAAAGGTAGGTCAGCCACATTGGCTGAGAGGGAGGTTACACAGACCTCGAATCTATGTTAGCTGAGAGTGTCGTGAGTTTTCTTGTACTTGTATACATTTCTGGGGGTAATCTGCCCCAATTCTTGAAATAATAACAGTGAATTCTAGTTTTCATCAACTGGTATCAAAGCTCGTTCGTTCTTGGGAAGCAAATCGTGCATGGTGAGCACGAGAATGGAGTCAAGAATTGAAGCTTTGGAGCGCAGGTGTGAGGATTTTGCGGAATGGAGGCAAATGAGTGATGTTTGTATGAGTTCCATGGAGAACAACATCCAAGAAATCTTGCGCAAGCTGGATTCACAGATTCAGGGGAATGGAGGACATAGGGTGGAAACCCACTGATTCTGAAGGTGAGAACAATCTCAGAGACATGCGAATCCATGGGGGTGAGGAACAGTGGCGCAAGATAGAGCTTCCCTTGTTCGAAGGGGAAGAAATAGAGGAAGATGCATGTAATTGGGTGCATAAACTGGAACAATTCTTTGAAATTAAAGGGGTTCCTGAGGGAGAAAAGCTTAAGGTCGCTTCTATGGCATTGGAAGGGCAAGCACTGTCGTGGTTTCATTGGTAGGAAGGAGGGGATGGGGAGGTTTCTTGGCCCTATTTCAGAGAAGCTATTATTCGAAGGTTTCATCCTTCTACTGTCCAGAATCCGTATGAGTTGCTAATGGCATTGAAGCAAGGGAATGGGTCAGTTAAGGGGTACCGAAAACAATTTGAAATTTATGCTGGGTCTTTGAGAATTTCAGACCATCAATTCTTGAGGAGCATTTTCTTGAATGGATTGAGGGAAGGAATAAGGAGGGAACTGAGAGTTCACAAGGTGAATTCTTTGAGAGATATGATGGAGTTGGCTCAACTTATTGATGAAAAAAATGAAGAAATCATCAAGGAGCTGATGGAAAGAGGGTGGAAGGGTGTTTCTAATGCTAGAACAATGGTCAACAACAGGACAGGAACTCAAAACACTATTGTGTCATATAATAGTGGAGGCTGGAAGGGGTCTAGCACAAGCAACAATTCTGGTTGGTAGGGGGCAAATTCTAGAAGCATGGTGGGGTCTTCTTCAATAGGGGCAAATGATAAACCCCTACCCAAAACACAAGCATCAGCAAATGTCAGTAGGAGATGGAGGAATTTTAGAGAAGTGCTTGATGCTGAGTATTATGATAGGATGAAGAAAGGATTATGTTTTCAATGTGATGAGAAATATTCAATTGGCCATGTATGTAAAAATAAACAGCTGCGACTGTTATTGGTGGAGGATGAAAATGAGGAGGAAAGTTCGAGGGCTGAAATTGCAGTAGAAGAGGAGGATAGATGGGAGGATAGAGGAATTGTGTTGGGATATAATAGTTTGATGGGATTGACAGGAGGGAGGTCTTTCAAATTAAAGGGGAGGGTGCAGGGGATTGAAGTAATAGTGTCAATTGATTGTGGAGCTTCCCACAGTTTCATTGCTCATAATCGTGGGGAAGGTGGGTTTGAAGATCACATCCACCCCCTCTTTTATGGTGGAAGTGGGAGATGGATATAAGGTGAAAAGTGAAAGGTGCTGTAAAAACATAAAATTGCAGTTACAGAATTTAGAAGTGCAGCATGATTTTTATGTGTTTGGGTTGAAGGGGCCTGAGATTGTTTTGGGGTTGGATTGGTTGGCTAGTTTGGGCAACATTACTGTCAACTTCAGAGAATTGTCATTGAAGATCAAGAAGGAAGGAAGGATACATATAACAAAAGGAGAACCTTCATTGTGCAAGGCTACTGCTTCACTAAAGTCACTAGTGAAATCATTCAGGGATGAAGATGTGGGATTCTTGGTGGATGTCAGAAGAATTTCAGAGGAGCAACCACAAGGGCAGCAAGCCACCAGTTATGAGGTTTCTGAACAGATTCAAGATTTAATTCAGGAATTTGAGGAGCTTTTTCAACAACCAACAGGGCTGCCACCTTCAAGGAGATGTGACCATGCCATTCTTTTGAAAATAGGATCCAATATACCTAATATTCGTCCTTTCAGGTATCCCCACTATCAAAAATCAGAGATTGAGAAATTTGTTAAGGAAATGTTAGAGACTGGTATGATTAGGCCAAGCACTAGCCCTTCTACTAGCCCTATGATTTTAGTGAAAAAGAAATATGGCAGTTGGAGATTTTGTGTGGATTATCGAGCTTTGAATAAGGTGACAATACTGGATAAATTTCCTATTCCAATTATAGATGAATTGGTCGGAGCTACAATTTTTTCTAAATTGGATTTGAAATCAGGATATCATCAAATTCGCATGAGGGAAGAGGATATTGAGAAACAACATTTAAGACTCATGAATGGCATTATGAGTATATGGTAATGCCATTTGGTCTCACTAATGCCCCTTCTACTTTCCAAGGGTTGATGAATGAAGTATTGAGACCTTGCTTGAGGAAGTTTGCTTTGATTATTTTTAATGATATTTTGATCTATAGTAAAGATGAAGTCACTCATTTGAGCCATTTGAGAGAGGTTTTCCAACTCTTGTTATTCAATAAGTTAGTGGTGAACAAGAAGAAATGTTGTTTTGGGGGCCAATTTGTGGAATATTTGGGGCATATAGTGTCAGCTGAGGGGGTTGCAGCTCATCCCAAGAAGATTGCAACCATGGTGCAGTGGCCCATACCTAAAGATGTTAAAGGTTTAAGGGGTTTTTTGGGGTTAACTGGCTATTATTGCCGGGTTGTCCAAAATTATGGCAAAATAGCCAAACCTTTGACTGAGTTATTAAAGAAAGACAGTTTTCAGTGGTCCATAGAGGCTCAGCAAGCTTTTGAAACATTGCGAGAGGCTATAACAACTTTACCTATTCTGGCTGTTCCAGATTTCAACAAGGAATTTGTGGTAGAAACCGATGCTTCAAGCAAGGGCATAAGGGCTGTATTGTTGCAACAAGAAAGACCAGTAGCTTATCTCAGTCAAGCATTAACTGAAAGGGAGCAAAAAAGGTCTGTATATGAGAGGGAATTGATGACAATTGTTTTTGTTGTGCAGAAATGGCGTCATTACCTCCTTGGAAGACACTTTATCATTAGAACTGACCAAAGATCCTTGAAATTTTTGACTGATCAGAGGATTTTGGGAGAGGAGCAGTTTAGATGGACTTCCAAGCTAATGGGTTTTGATTTTGATATCCAATATAGACCAGGGAAAGACAATGCTGCTGCAAATGCTTTATCTCGTCAAATGATGTATGCGGCTGTTTCTATAGCTATTCAGGAGGATTGGGGGAAATTATGTGAGGAGATTCACCAAGATCCCAAGCTGAAGAAGATTGTACAGGAGTTGGTTGGTCAACCTTAAGCTTGGCCTGCTTATTCTTTGCATAATGGCCAACTATTTTATAAAAGGAGATTGGTCCTTCCTCGTTCTTCTCCTAGGATTCCTGATTTACTTCATGATTTCCATGCATCTTCTATTGGAGGTCATTCGGGATTCTTGAGAACATATAAAAGGTTGGCTGGAATTTTTTTCTGGGAGGGCATGAAAAAGGATATTGTGGATCTTATCGCTGGTTGTGATGTATGTTAGAGGAATAAGGCCCAGACTCTATCACCAGCAGGATTATTACAACCCTTACCTACTCCAACTCAGGTTTGGAGTGAAGTCACTATGGATTTTATTAATGGTTTGCCAAGATCCAAAGGCAAAGACACTATTATGGTGGTGGTGGATCGTTTCAACAAGTTTGCCTACTTCATGGCCCTTTCCCACCCTTTCACAGCACAAGAAGTAGCTCAAATATTCATTAATGAGGTAGTAAGGCTGCATGGGTTTCCCACATCCATTATTTCTGACAGAGACCAACTGTTTTTGAGTAAATTATGGTCTGCTCTCTTCAAATCAGTAGGTACAAGGCTCAAATTTAGTACTGCATACCACCCTCAAGCAGATGGGCAAACGGAGGTTGTTAATAGATGTTTGGAGACCTATTTGAGGTGCTTTGTTGGGGAGAAACCGAGTTCTTGGTCTCAGTGGTTAAGTTGGGCTGAATATTGGTTTAACACCAATTACAATCGATCCATTAGGATGACACCTTTCAGAGCTCTTTATGGCCGTGACCCACCTGTGTTGTTTAAAGGGACGGCTTTTCCTTCAAAGGTGGAGGCTGCCTCACAGTTGCATTTGGACAGAGACATACTCTTGGAGGAGTTAAGGAGCAATTTGGATAAGGCTCAACAGCAAATGAAGGTGTCGGCAGACAAGAAACGCAGAGATGTGGTTTTCAATATAGGAGATTGGGTTTATTTAAAAGCTCAACCTTATAGGTTGAAATCCATAGCTAAGAGACGAAATGAAAAACTGAGTCCTCGCTATTATGGGCCATTTCAAGTGTTGGACAAGGTGGGGGCGGTGGCTTACAAATTACAGCTTCCTCCTTATAGCAAAATCCATCCAGTTTTTCATGTGAGCAGATTGAAGGCAGCAATTCCTACGGACCAACAGTCCCATCCTCTACCTCCAGAATTATCTGCAGATTGGGTTTTGGAAACACAACCAGCAGAAGCTCTTGCTCTGAGATATAATGCAGTGGGTGCAGCAGAGCTCCTCGTCCAATGGCAGGGGCTCCTCCATTTGATAATTCCTAGGAGACTGTGTCCTCTTTGAAGCTTCATTTTCCTTCTTTTCACCTTGAGGACAAGGTGAAAGCTTTGGTGGGGAGTATTGATGGCATTGGGCCTGCTGTAAATAGAGTTTATGTCAGAAGACATAAGCCCAAAGCCAATGAGGCCTAACTAACTTTTGGTTAGTTAGTTAGTTAGAAGTTACTGGTATTTGGTTAGTTGTTGGGAAAGGGATATAAATAAGAGAAATTGTATGAGGGAGAGTCAGTTATCATATTGGGAAAGGTAGGTCAGCCACAGTGGCTGAGAGGGAGGTTACACAGACCTCGAATCTGTGTTAGCTGAGAGTGTCGTGAGTTTTCTTGTACTTGTATACATTTCTTGGGGTAATCTGCCCCAATTCTTGAAATAATAACAGTGAATTCCAGTTTTCATCAACTGCTAACTAGAGTCTAATGGAACTTGCATTCTATATACTCTGTCTTACTCTTACTTAACCGAAAACCTGTTGATTCCAAAGCATTGTTTACTAATGTAAGGATATCTCAAATAAAGTTGTTATTGACAAGGTTTCCTAATCCTATTATCAGCGTATAAAACTATGTGGCTCTCTTTTGATATGATGACAGGAAATATTGAGATCTGATTGTGTCACAAATGCAAATATCCCAGTTTGGTTTTTAATATTGGCAAAGAGAAATAGCACAACATACACAAATTTGTTTGGTAGGCACTGGCAAGTCTGATACACTATTTGTTAACAATCAAACAAGGGTTCCAAAACATACAAAATTTTTTGGACATTAGGATGTGAATATCACAATCACCTTAGTGCTTTTTTACTTGGTGAAGAGAGAAAGAGAGAAATTTTATTGTGAATAATAACTAATTACTTTTTCTTCTGGGTTTCCAAATAGTTGTTTTACTTCTAATTTCTGGTTTCGTTATCTTTGTAAGTCTTCTTGATGCATACAATGTTGTTTATAAGATTAGCATATATGGTGAGAGGTTCTGAAATCTTTTTAGGGTTCATCGAGCCGGGCCTCGGGAAAAGATATACTTCAAACCAGAACAAGTAAAGGCAGCAATTGTTACCTGTGGAGGGCTCTGCCCAGGTCTTAATGATGTCATCAGACAGGTTAGTTTGTAATCACATTGTTTTTCACAAAGCTTTGACTTTTTCTTTTGAAAAGAGTTAAACTTAGCCAGTGCTCTAGAAGTTAAGGTAGCAAAAAGTGATTATAGAAATGTAACATTTTAATTTTTATTGACTATATTTCCTGCCCATTACTATTAGTCATCACTAAATTTTCTGGGCAATAAAATGCTCTTGTGCCTAAGCTATTGACTAATTGATCTGAAATATGTTCTTTGCTTTCATGTAACTGTCTTAAATATGTTATAAGCATCCCCCTCCTTTGCATTTAGGTAGAATATTCTAAATTGTTTAATATCTTGTAGCTTAGGATGTTCCCAGTTCAGATCCCTTTTAAACTAGTTCTAGTTATTATGGTCTGTTGATATTGTTTAATTATGTTGTTGATATTGTTTGATATAGTTTTGATATAGTTAGATATAGTTGTTAATAGTCAATCCCTGAAATCAAGGGATTTTGTATTTAATTATTGTAATCTATCATTCTTTAAATAGAGGAGAGAACATTATTCTCAAGCCATTCATCATATCATAACTTGGTATCGGGAGTTAGGGTTCGATCCTGGTCAAGAACCGCTCTCCGGCGATCCTCTCCGGCCACTGTCTCCGCCACCGTCACGGCCACCGTCTCCGATCACCAAAGTAAGGTGACCTGGACAACTCGAAAGGGTCGGCGACCGCTTCAAGAAGACCCACCGTTCTCCGCTCCATGCGCCGCCACCGTCCGCGGGTCTCCGAGCGCGTGAGCACCACGCGCCGCCTTCCGAGCGTCGTTCGTCGGCGCGTCTTCTCCGTTGTGCTCGCCGTCCTCTCGGCCTACTTTTGACCATCAAAGTCCGGTTTCAAGCACTTTCAATTTTCTCCTTCTCACCATGTCCGATTCAACCACCGGCTCTTCCAAAGGTTCCTACGTCAATTCTCGGTGTTTTTGGGTCTACAGGGAAGGGTCTCATCTCTTTTGCTTTCTCTGGAAGTCCCATTATCACATCGGAAAAACTCAATGGTAAGAATTTTATGGATTGGTATAATGCGCTTGAAGTTTGGTTTTTAGGTCAAGGGCTTTATGAACATCTCACCACGAAGGAAGCAGAGATTGATGAGAAGATTCGTGATGAATGGAAAAGGGCCGATTATCGGTCTCTCTTTCTATGGCGCTCTATTGATCCGAAGTTGATGGTACACTTTCGCCCATACAAAACTTGTTATGAAATATGGAAGAAAGCTCAAAATGTCTATTCCAATGATCTACAACGTCTCTATGCTTCGTCCACAATTTGGCCACTCTTCGATGACTCATGATCTTCCTCTTATCCGAACAAAGCACGCTTGTCATTGATGACATTAAACGCATTATAACCTGATGATGATCTTACGAAGGTACTAGCCAAACTTGATAATATGTATATGGTCTTTGTTCTTCACGGTTTACATAAGGACTTTGAATCTGTCCTAATCAAGCTCTAACTAATTCGACATCCCCACGGTGGAGGAACTCATTGATCGCCTTCTACGAGTTCCGTCACCATAAAGTCCCGTTACGCAAGGTTTCGAGTCCTCGCCTTTGTCTCTAATTCGGCAAACCGTGGAGGACGAGGCCGTGGGCGTGGTGGAAGAAGTGGTCGTGGTAGAGGTGATCGTCCTCGGTGCTCTTATTGCAAGCGCGTGGGTCATACCCAAGACAAGTGTTATTCTCTTCATGGTTTCCCGAAAAAGTCATAATGTGACGCATCTCGAAAATTGAGGTTGTGTATGATACTCACAGTGTCATAATCGTAACAAATTTTCAATTGATGAATATAAGGAGTACCTTCACTTTGGCAAATCAACAAGCCTCATCTTCAACTATAGCGCATTCTCGCATTCTACGGTTTGTTTTCTCTCATTCATCTCCTGTTGGTTCCCGGATTTTGGATTCTCAATCATATTGCAACTCTTCTCTCTTTTCTACTTTATCTTCTACTAAAACACCACATCACATCACCCTTGCTAATGGCTCTAAAACTCAAGCCACCGGTATTGGTCATGCTTCACCTCTTCCCTCTCTCGTCTTTAAATTCACTTATTTGTACCTGGATGTCCTTTTAATTTAATTTCTATTAGTCAACTTACTCGATCTCTCAATTGTTCCATAACCTTCACTTCTACTTCCTTTTCTACTATCCAGGACCGTAGTACGGGAAGACGATTGGAGCAGGATCTGAGTCACGCGGTCTCTACTACTTACAACCTCTATCCTCCACCATATGTGCTGCCACAGAGTCGCCTAGTCTTCTTCATCGTCGTTTTGGTCATCCGAGTTTGCATAAATTAAAGAAAATGGTCCCTCATCTCTCTAATTTACCGACTTTGGAGTTGAGGCATGTCACTTGGAAAACATGTTCGGCATCCTTTCCAAGCAAGGTTACAGTCGTGAGTCTCCTTTTTAGTCTTGTTCATTCTGATGTTTGGGGTCCTAGTCGTACTTCTTCTTTCTTAGGATATAGATATTTTGTTACTTTTATCGATGATTTCTCTCGTTGTACCTGGCTATTTTTAATGAAAGAACGTTCTGAGTTATTCACTATTTTTCAAAAATTTTGTGCTGAAATATATAATCAATTTGGACAAACTATTCGTATCTTACGCAGTGATAATGCCAAAGAATATTTTTCTCGCCCTTTTAATTCTTCATGGCATCACACTAAGTATAGTTCATCAATCGAGTTGTCCTCACACACCTCAACAAAATGGTGTGGTGAGCGCAAACATCGTCATATCATTGAAACAACAGATGTTACATTCTAATGTTTCGTTAAATTTTGGGGTGATGTTTTTCTCACTGCAGTTATTTAATAAATCGGATGCCTTCTTCAAATAACCAGGTTCCTCACTCTATTCTATATCCTCAGGCACCCCTTTATATTGTCCCCCCTCGTGTTTTTGGTTCCACCTGTTTTGTCCACAATGTTGCTCCAGTCTCGACAAACTTGTTGCCATTAAGTGTATCTTTCTTGGTTATTCTCGGGTTCAAAAGGGGTACAGATGTTATTCTCCATCAACAAATCGTTCTTATATCTCTGCAGATGTTACATTTTTCGAGGATACACCTTTTTTTGCCTCACAAGTCTTGTCGAAGTCTGTTTCTCAGGTCTTACCTATTCCTGTCTTCGATCCTCTCATTTTAAGTCCACCTGTCCCACATGTACAAGAGGCTGCCCCTGTTGCTTCTAAGTACCCCATGGAGCCATTTCGTCTCACTTATCACCGTCGTTCTCATCCTACTACTCCGGAGTCGCCCGTTGTTGGGACACCAGTGACTCTCCTCCTGCTCCTCCGTCTTTGCCGATTCCGGCCAACCCGAGCCTAGCACCGACCTTCCCATTGCACTTCGCAAAGGTAATCGTTCTTCTTGCAATCCTCATCCCGTTTATAATTTTCTAAGTTATCATCGTTTATCTTCCAACCATTATGCCTTTGTATCTCTTTGTCGTCCATTTCTATTCCTAAAATCGTTGAAGCACTATCCCATCCAGATGGCGACAGGGCTATGATTGATGAGATGACAACTTTGGAATCTAACCACACTTGGGCTCTTGTTCCTTCTCCTCCAGAAAGTCTACTATTGGTTGTCGTTGGGTTTTTACCGTTAAGGTTGGTCCCGATGGGACAAGTGGATCGCTTGAAGGCTCGTCTTGTGGCCAAAGGATATACTCGCATTTATGGTCTTGACTATGGTGATACATTCTCTCCCGTTGCTAAAATGGCCTCTGTTCGTCTCTTTTATCCATGGTCGCTATCTCTTGTTGGCCTTTATATCACTGGATATTAAAAATGCTTTTTACATGGTGACTTGGAGGAGGAGATTTATATGGAGCAACCACCGGGTTTATTGCTCGTGGGGAGTCGTCTTGTTTGCCAACTTCTAAGTCTTTGTAATGGGTTGAAACAAATCACCCCGAGCTTGGTTTGGGAGGTTTAGTAAGGTCATACACTTGGCATGATTCGTAGAGTGAGGTTGATCACTCGTGTTCTATAAACATTCACCGTGTAATAAAGTCATTTATCTTGTGGTCTATGTGGATGATATTGTAATTACAGTTGATGATCATGAAGGGATCACTAGACTAAAGCAACATCTGTTTCAAAGATTTCCAAACCAAAGATTTGGCGGTTGTTACGATACTTCCTTGGTATTGAGGTTGCTCAATCAAAAACAGTGCATTTCCATTTGTCAAAGGAAGTATGCCCTTGATATTTTGGAAGAGACGGGATGCTAAATTGTAAGCCGGTGGATACTCCTATGGATCCGAATGTTTTATGCCAAATCGTGGGAGCCGTATTCGGATCAAGCGATATCGAAGGTTGGTGGGAAAGTTGAATTATCTCACTATGACCAGGACTGACATATAGCCTTTGTTTGTTAGTGTTGTGAGTCAATTTCTTAACTCTCCTTGTGACGATACATTGGGATGCAAAGTGACTCGCATTTTAAAGTATATTAAGGGATCTCCTGAAAAGGGCTAATATATGAGAACAGAGGTAACACGTACATTGTTGCTATACTGATGCTGTAGGCAGGATCTCCAAGTGATAAAGGTCAACTTCGGTATTGTGTTTTTATTGAGGTAATCTCATCTCTTGGAAGAGTAAGAAGCAGATGTTGCAAGATCAAGTGCGAAGCGAATATAGGGCTATGGCTCTTACAACATGTGAACTTATATGGTTAAAACATCTACTTCAAGAGTTAAAGTTTTGCAAAATGGGTTCTATGCAACTGATTTGTGATAATCAAGCAGCCTTACACATTGCTTCTAATCCTGTCTTTCATGAACGAACGAAGCATATAGAGATCGATTGTCATTTCATTCGAGACAAGATTCTTTCAAAGGAGATTAGTACTTCATTTGTCAATTCTAATGATCAACTTGCAGATGTTTTCACCAAGTCTCTACGGGCTCACGAATAACTTACATATGTAACAAGCTGGGTGCTTATGACATCTATGCACCAGCTTGAGGGGGAGTGTTGATATTGTTTAATTATGTTGTTGATATTGTTTGATATAGTTTTGATATAGTTAGATATAGTTGTTAATAGTCAATCCCTAAAATCAAGGGATTTTGTATTTAATTATTATAATCTATCATTCTTTAAATAGAGGAGGCTGAGAACATTATTCTCAAGCCATTCAGCTATCATAACAAACAAAAAAAAGAACATAAATTGGTACAGATTGTCAATAATGAAATATATGGTTCTTCATAAGTCAATAAATTGTTTCTCAATGTAATTGCTTCAATAATGAATGTGCTGCAGATTGTAATCACACTTGAAATATATGGTGTAAAAAAGATTGTGGGGATTCCTTTTGGTTATCGGGGATTTTCTGACAAAGAATTGACAGAAGTGCCGGTAATCTCATGCTTCTCTCCTTGCTGATTTTGGTGTAACATCAGTTGATTCATCTAAAGATATATTGCGAGTCTGTAGAACATGAGTTCTTCATAATGACTCTTAACCATATTGGCCTTTCATTCACAGCTGTCAAGGAAAGTGGTTCAGAATATTCATCTTTCTGGTGGAAGCCTGTTGGGAGTTTCACGTGGAGGACCTGGAGTCAGTGATATTGTGGACAGTATGGAGGTGGTTGATTGATCTGTTCTATTAACAAACTAATTGATGATTTCACGGAAGAGGGATTTTTTTTTTTTTTAATATACTGGGTGCTATATTTGTGTGACATTTTGGCTGATATGCATATAATTGATTTCAGGATAGAGGGATCAACATGCTTTTTGTATTGGGTGGAAATGGCACACATGCTGGTGCGAATGCAATTCACAATGAGGTTGTTTATCCTTTAGACTTGTATCAATTGATTGCATTCAATTTGAATTGTTTTGTGATCTATGATGAGTTTCTTATGAGGAAATCATATCTTGGAAACAGACTGTTCATTCAAATTCATAGAAAAGTTAATTTTCAATTTGGTTTGACTTACTGTTCCTTTTCTTTTTGCATAGCTCAGTGTTAACATTAAACTGGATGTTAATATTCTGTTATTCCAAATGTGCATTATGTGTGATATTGAAGGATCTTCAGTTACATTTTACATACTGTTTTAATTTTGAAGCTTGTCCTTCTAATTTGTGGTTGTCTTTCATGAACTGAGATTTTTTTGTTTCTCGCAGTGCCGTAAAAGGCGGCTTAAGGTATCTATAATTGGAGTGCCTAAAACTATAGACAATGATATTCTATTGATGGACAAAACTTTTGGTTTTGATACTGCGGTTGAAGAAGCACAAAGAGCAATAAATTCTGCGTACATTGAGGTATGTTACTTATTATTCTGAGTCACTTTGACTCAATCCTGTCATAGTTTCTTACTGGTAGATATTAAAATATTTGCTTATCTTTCCTCATCTTTTATTAGGCACATAGTGCGTATCATGGAATTGGGATTGTGAAACTGATGGGCCGTAGCAGTGGATTCATAGCAATGCAGGCATCCCTATCTAGTGGACAGATTGACATATGTCTGATTCCTGAGGTATATATGATAAATATAAGTTGGATGATCTTGCTTTCTTTGACATACTGATAAACTGATATAAGTTTTGGCTGTGGTTCTAAGGTACCTTTCAATTTACATGGACCTCAAGGAGTATTGAGTCATCTCAAGTACCTTTTAGAAACAAAGGGATCAGCTGTAGTCTGTGTCGCAGAGGGAGCTGGACAGGTGATTTAGATTATGTAATCAATTTCACATATAACAAATTAGCAAGATTTTCATTATTAAATTTTTGCTCTTATGTTATGCCTATGCAAACCTTACAAAAAATAAAATACTGAAATTTCTTTTGAAGATTGTTACATTCAGACATAGAAACTTAAACTTGCTAACTGATATATTCTTATGCAGAATTTACTTCAAAAGACTAATGCTAAAGATGCGTCTGGAAATATTGTGTTTGGAGATATTGGTGTATATATTCAACAAGAGGTTTGTATTACTTGTTTATGGTGCTTACAATAATCTAAATGGGTTGATGCCTGATGATAGAATGGATATATATTGTTAAATTTGTGATACCTAGTTTAATTGTTAAAACAAATATGAAGAATGAACATTTAAACTGGCTAGAATTATTATCAAATTAATGGGACACTAGCTCAGTATATGTGGAATAGCACATTTTTAATTTCTTCACATACTTAACTAATCAGTATTTAAAATTATCAATCTATGCCTATCTTTGGGAATTCACTTGCGTCAATTTTATTTGTGGTTTTGGTCTCTGACTACATCAAAACTGAACATTTATTTTGTAAATATTCATATTGTATTTGAAGCCCTTCTCCCTCCTACAAGAAGTGAAATCTTTGAAATGAAGTCTCACGCAGTCTGTAAAACCAGGGAGGTTTTACGTGACTTAAAAACAAAAATTTCCACATTTTAAGTCAACGGTGATGTAACTGTGATTACCCAAGAAACAATGTGATAGCTTAATATCTTTCCAGTTGTCTATATTACTGTGTGTGTGTGTGTATCTCCGGAGTGCTCAAGCCACACTTTGCGACTCTGATTATTGCTTCATCTTTTCTAGTGATAAAGATGATGCTAACTATTCAGAAGTTACTATTTCTGAAAAATCAGCTCTTTGCTCTTGAGCATAAAAATTTTTGGAAAAAGAAAGGAAAGTTTCCTCAAAAACACATCTTCTTGTCAAAGCTTAGTTGCTGTGAGTTAACATAAAACGGCTTATGATAAAGCTTTTTTCTTTTCCTACATCCTGACGAGTATGCTTTGGCCAAAATAGAAAGCTAATACAACAACAACAACAAAGCCTTTTTCCACTAGGTGGGATCGGCTATATGTATCAAACGATGCTATTATGTTTTGTCATAAACTATGTCTTTAAAAAAGGCATTTAAATCTGAAGTCCTTTTTAATAGTTTCACCTATAGTTTTTATTAATCTCCCTCTACCTCTAACAATTGAGTTATCTTCTACTTGATCTACTCTTCTTACTAGAACTTTTAATAGTCTTCTCCTCACATGGCCAAACCACCTAAGGCTAGATTTTACCATCTTTTCCACAATAGGTGCTACCCCTACGTTCTCTCTAATGCATTCATTCCTAATCTTATCTTGTTTTGTATGTCTAATCATCTAACGCAACATCCTTATCTCTGCGACACTGAGCTTATGCTCTTGTTGACTATTTACCGCCCTGCATTCAGTACCATAAAGCATCGTGAGTCTTATCACTATGCAGTAAAATTTTCCTTTAAGCTTGAGAGACACCTTTTTATCACAAATAACACCTGAAACACTCCTCCATTTCATTCACCCAACTTGAATCCTATGGTTTATACCTCTTTCTATTTTTCTATCATTTTGTTTGACAGGTAAAAAAGAAAGCTAATGCATGAGTTTATTTTGAAATGAGTGAGAGACATGAAGTAGTTTGAACCTTCCAAGATTTTAGCTTTTAATAATGTATGTTCTGGTAAAGTTCTGATCTTGAGCTGCTTTCCTACTATTATTTTTGTTTAAAATCGAACTACATTCTTTTATGTGTAATGCCAAGCATGGTGTCTAGGTTTGGTTCCTGGTGAATATTGTACTATTGTTGTATGACTAACAATGTGAATAAATGCATTGAGTTCTTTTGTAATGTAGATTGTTGTCTTCATTTAGAATTTTTATTTAACTACGTGTTTTATGCTAACAACTGTTATATTTCAGACGAAAAAATATTTCAAGGAGATTGGTGTTCATGCTGATGTGAAGTATATTGATCCAACATACATGATCCGTGCATGTCGAGCAAATGCATCAGATGGAATTTTATGCACTGTACTTGGACAAAATGCTGTTAGTCATTCTTACTCTCTCTCTTTACCTTTTTTTTATGCAATGAAAGCACAGAGGTTTGAACCTTTGACATCCTGCAAACTATCTAAATCCTTCACCACTAGCCCACTTCTAGTGGCTTCTCCCTTTGCCTGTTGGTGCATATGCATGATTTCAGTTTATTTTGTTAGTTCACATAAAGGAGTTTATCATACTTTTATTCTTATCAACACTTGGCTGCTACCACTTTCCAGGTCAAGCAGTTATAGATTATGTTTATGCTTCTCTCAATATAATGTTGAGAATTTACATATCAATCTAAGTTACTAGGTTTCTATTTGGTTTACTTTGTTCCGGAGAACGATAAAAATTATGTAAATATTACTGAAATATCAGAACATCTAGAGTTCAAGCCTACAAAATGTGGAAAATATGATTCCAAATAAGACATAACCCTCGTTGTCTCTATTTGTCTTCCTGTGATTCGGTGTCCTTCATGTCTTTGCTGAGACTAATAAGTCTTTCTGAGATCATGCGAGTGAAACAACATAACCTTGTGTTAGCTTAATTTGCACTAATTTTCTTGTAATCATCTCAACACTCGACGAGTTTGAGATGCCTTTGAAAAGCAAATGACCTTGATATCTTTCATACTTTCGTTACTGTGCCGATGAGATTATTTCTTCTGTTTCTAGTTTTCACCAATACAGATAACTTTCTTTCTTATTTATTTGAAAGTAAATTGGTATTTTGTATGACTTGGTATCCTTAACTTTCTGATTACAGCAGTTTCAAAGGCCTTAGAGTTAAAATTTGGGTGTGTCTGTTTGGAAAAGTGATTTTTCTATTTGAATTATCCCTTATTATGACTTAAGCTTGGGCTCGTTTGGTATGAAGGATAGGATAATATCTGATAGTATTAAGCATAATAGTATAAGGCTTGATAGTATAAGACCTGATAATATAAAGTCTAATATGTAATGGTTGGAGATATCGAGGTATTTAAAATTATAATAGAAAAGTTTTTATAACAACTTATACATCAAAACTCAATCAGGCCTAATTCCACTTTCCAAGGCTTGATTAAGTTATCCATATTTTAATGTATAAGAAAAATTTGATGGATGAATTTATACAATATAATATTTGCATCAAATAACTGATAAGGTCATAATGTATTGTATTACCTTATCTTATCAAGTTTAATACAGCATGTCAAAATATAAATACATGGAAGACTAAGACTTAATTAGGTTCTAATTCTATTTCTCCACCCTCCTTGAACCCCATGCCAACTACATCGATTTGGTGCTTTATCTAGTTTGTGATTATTGATTACCATTTAACCATGAATATAAATACATTTCCTCCAGCACTCAATACATGCCTGTATGTGTATCTCAGAAGATATGTCCATTTCTGTTACTGTTTATTTGATATTGATTCTGCTTTTGCATTGCAGGTTCATGGTGCATTTGCCGGATATAGCGGCATTACAGTAGGCTTGTGTAACACTCACTATGCTTACTTTCCCATCCCCGAAGTAATATCTCATTCCAGGTTGGTGGACCCTAACAGTCGAATGTGGCATCGTTGCTTAACTTCAACAGGCCAACCAGACTTCATTTGATAATTTTTACCCTTTCCAATAAAGTTAAGAGGCTTGGGAATTCAGGCTTCCAAAGAGTATATCATAGGAAGACAGCTTCAAAATATGTCTGGTCAATCTGCCGAACATACATATGCGAAAATAATACAAAGGATGACATTTCCTCCTTATTCGAAAAATTGGTTATTTGTATAGCATGGCAGTTGCATAGTCCTGCCAATTGCATTCAAATTTTAGAGGAATCACCGAGCACTATGTGCTTGATTTTGATCGATTTGTAACATTTATTTAACCGATATTAAGGGCCAATTTTAATGAGAGTACGTAGCAGTTAAACTGTTTTGTGTTTGAAATTCATGCCTCGGTTATTGGATTGCACGTTCATATTTGCAGTCCTTGGGATAAATTCGTGACTAAATTGTGCAGGGTTATTTGCAAAGCATTTTAAGAAAATTCCAGGTTGACGGATGTTGAATATGTATGGTACAGAACTTGTCTCTAATCTTAGTTGGAGGGAGTCTCTTTAACTCTTATCTAATCTATTATCACTTATTTATTATTTATTTAATCTGTTATTATGTGTTAATTAAGTTAATTAAATGAGATTGAAAGTAATATATGACTACAAATTAAATGAGTAACAGACATGTGGTAATACATTAGATAGGAGTTAGAGGAACTCTTTTTAACCAGAGTTGGAATTAAGTTCTGATCATATGTATGTCAAATCTGGCACCAAGCATGATTTGAAAGAAATTTCCTAGCACGCAATCATATAAGCTTGGCCAAATGTTACTATTTATTTTTGAAACAAATAATAATAATAATAATAATAAAGACATTTAAAAGCTTCAAACAACAATAATAGCATCAAATTTGAACTCATGATACCTAAAAACTTTAGAAAGCGCATCTCGAACATGAAAAATTGAATCTGGCATAAATTGGCTCAAAAATGGCTTCATTAATGGCTCATAGGGGTGGAAGTGATCCAAGTCAGACTTAGCTCAAGCTTAGCTTGACAAGTATAGGCTCAACTCAAGTTCAGCTCAATATAAAAGTAAATTCATTTTCTTGACTCTAACTCAACTCATTCTTAGTTCACGAGCTGCTCAAGCTCGATAAGTTAAACTCAAATCCCATGTTAAATAAACTTTTGAAAAACTTTTATATATCAATTAAAAGAGTCTAATAATATAAAAAATAAAATAAACACACACACACACACACACGCACACACACACACACACACATATATATATATATTGAGTTAACTTAGAGCTAATGAGTTGAACAATATGGGTAGAAGTGAACCGAGATAAGCTGAGCTTGGCATAGTTCAAGTACACACACACACACACACACACACACACACACACACACACACACACATATATATTGAGTTAACTTAGAGCTAATGAGTTGAACAATATGGGTAGAAGTGAATCGAGATAAGCTGAGCTTGGCATAGTTCAGGTTCAAGCTCGATAAGAAGTGAGCTTAATTTCCTGACATGAACTAGGTACAAATTAAGCATTTTATGCTTAATAAGGTAGGGTATTTATCTATAAGTTCATAACCTACTTTCAACATAATTTTATACCATACACATAATACCAAATTATTTATAATTCATTTCAAAATATTTCATCCAACCTTTGGAAATAAGTTTGTCTCAATAGTTTAATATGTTAAGTTTTAATAATGACAAATACAAGACAAAAAAATGATGTTTATGCTACAAAGATGTGCTTAATGAATCAGGCATGATCATGCACTCCATCTTGTTATATTTCATATAAGAATCATGCATATTTTTTATAGCATCTTTTATAGGATATATCCAATAATGTTATATGAATGGTATTAAATTAATATTAGATTTGACTCCTTTTAAATGAAAATGTACAAAAGTGTTCTTTGTTGCATCCTATATAGAGCATATCTATTAGTAAGCGATAAATGTCTTATTTGGATGTGTCTATAAAAGTCTTATATTCATGTTAGACTAATTAAAGTTATACATTTATGAATCATACATATGAAAATCTTGAATAATGAGTTTGGACTAACTATATTTATTTAAGTGAGCAATACTTTGTACGATAGTTCAAGCACCAAGAGTGAGCATTGAACAAAGAAAGCAAAAGATCACTATTATGCTCAACTCAAGAAGAACAAGAATGATAAGAAGTTCCAAACATTTGCAAGATTTGAAGAGAATAAATTTATAGAAGCTTGGATTAAATCAAGAAGTCTAAGGACTATAATTGATATATTTTCCTTTTAGGCTTTCTCTTATGTAAAGATAGAGGTTTTACAAGAAAAGAACTCAAATATGTTTTTAAATCTTTACAAATGGTTTTCACATGTTAAAATGCCCAAGAAACATGTTTTGAAAACTAATTATGGTGGTTGTTTAAAACTATGAAAAATAGTCAAATTTGAGTTTTGAAAAACTGACCTTTAGTTACTATTTAATCATAATTTTTAAAATACTTTGAGTTTTGTTCTGAAACTTATTTCATTTGAAAACAAATTCAAAGATCTTTCCAACGAATGGTCATTTGCTTTAAACGAATAAGAAATGAAGAAGTTATGATCATTTAAAGTCAGATTTTGAAACCAAAGTGGCTTATTCAAATAGGCAGATATTTATTCGAATAAAACACCCCAAAAAATGTTCCAGAACGTGTTTTTTTTTAAGATTTATTCGAATAACTAAAGGATTATTCGAATAACAAGTTCCAAAAAAACACTTCCTGATATACTATAAGTGGATTAATTCGAATAAGACTTTGCTTATTCGAATAAACACGAGCATAAATACGCAATGACTATTTTTTAAAGGCTTTAATGTTGAAATAAATGATACCCAATGGCTCTTTTTCTTGGAACTCTATAAATACAAGGTTTTAGCATGTCTTTTATATAGAACAAACAATCTGAAACATATTTCTCATGCTTTGATTCGTGAATCATTATTTTTAATCTCTTGTGCTCTATTTTCGCCAAAATTTGAGATATCCTTAAAGAACTTCATAGAGCTTTGAGTTGTATTATCTATTCTTGTGAGAGTTTCTCTTTTCTATACACTCTAATTTATTGTAAAGAGGGTAAGGCATCTCTCAAAGAAATGTAAGGGTGAAGTATTCTTGGTTGTTGAGGCTCAAGCACAAAGGGTGAGGGATCCCAGATGTATATTAAGTGCTCTTGGTTGTAAAAGTTTTCAAGCACCTGTTCAAGCTTGAAGGTTTAGTGAAAAATCACAGGTGGTTTACTTAAGGATTGGACATAGGCCACAAGTGGTTAGTGGCTGAATTAGGATAAATACTGTTTTACTTCTCTCAACTCTATATCATTTACATTTGTACTTTAATTATATATGCTTGAGTTGAATTTGATATCTAGTTTATTTGCGTGATTTATCCCTTCACTCAAGTTGTATTTGAGTAATCTACAATAGTTATATCTTTGTTAGACTTATTCCGCTGCATGTGTTGATTGAAAATATTAAAATGTATAATTTCTAGAAGTTGCTTTGAAAATTTGTAATCACCCAATTCACCCCCTCTTGGGTGATGGTTGTCATGGCTAACAAGTGGTATCAGACTTTTATGCTCTGTTGAAAGCATAACTGCTTAGAGTTAAAGATCCTTGTTTGTTAGCAACCATTGAAAGTTTTTCAAAATAGAAAGTTTTGAAATTGATAAACCATCATTCTTTAATGGTGTGCATTTTGTTTATTGGAAAGTTAGAATGAAGTTTTATATGCAATCTATTGATTTTGATTTGTGGGATGTTGTGCTTGATGGATTTTCTCCTAAACCAAAACAAGATTGGAATGCTTATGACAAGAAATATTTTTCCTTGAACATTAGAGCAAAGCAAATGTTGATAAGTAGTTTGAATGATGATGCTTACGCTAAAATTAAAAATTGTTCTAGTGCCAAAGAAATTTTGGACATCCTTGATGCTCTTTATATTGCTAACAATGATTTTGTGTATAAAATTGTATATAGAAAGCAAGAAGAGCAAAAGTCATTGAAGGAAGTTTGTCATGAAAAACATTCTTAAAAAGATGTTCAAACTATTGAAGGGAGTCAAATGTCTCTTGGTGACGATGGTATTCAATTTGAAGAAGAGGAAAAGTAAAATAAAATTGATGAGGAAGAAGGTGATTCCCTTAAAGAGCCAAGTGTACTAGAAATTGAGACTACTTCTTATATAGCTAAAATGAATTTAAGGTCAATAATCTACACTAGATTATAGTCCTTCTTATTATGAGCTGCAATATGCATATGATGAATTGTATGATGATTTGTTAAATTTAGAAATGAAAAAATTATCTTATTTGGAAAACATTTTCTCAATTGAAAATAAAATTGAGACTTTGAAAAATGAATATGTTTTTCTTGATGAGAAAATGCCTTTAAAATGTAAAATCTCAACTTCTTATAAAAAGTGCATTGATTTAAAAAATCAAGTTGATGACTTATATTCTGAATTTGCTAAAGCTAATGATTCTAATTGCTTACATTCCATGCTTGTTAGTGATAATAAAATTAATGTTATTCCATATGAAAATTCAAGTAAGACTTATGGCAAAAATAATTTAGAATATAAAAATAACAAAAAACTTAAGTTTTTCAAAAATAATCTTCAAAGGACCAAGTCATCATTAAATTTAATTGTTTGTAATTTTTGTTATTATCTAGGATATATTTTTCATTTATGCAATTATAAAAAAAAATTATGTGAGAAATAGTATAGTATGGGTTCCTAAAGATCTTAACGGCCCTAGTACTAACATTCAAGGACCTAAGATGAAGTGGGTACTAAAAAGTCCTCCTAGTATTTCAACTATGCATAAAATTTCTCAAAATGATGAACTAATTGGTCAAAGGAAAGAGGAGTCATCAAGGAGAATGCTAACAAAACCCAATGGTAGGCATCTTTGTCATAAAGGCAAGGATCCTTCAATTGAAACTTCTCACATGCATAATGTAGAACTTGCAAAATTCAAAACACTAAAAAAGAAGTAATAGGTAAGGAAAAGAGTTTCCTTGATTACAAGGCAAAGGTATCAAAAGCTTTTACCTCTTATGCACATTCACTAGTAAAGTCAATGAATTTGAGGTATATTCCTTGTAGGCCTTAAGTGATTGATAGAATCATGTGCACTTAGTAAAATTTGAATATTATGTTTAGCGCATAATTATGTTCATTCTTATTGTATCATAGCTCATTAATTTGTTATATATCTTAGTACATAAGGTTCTACAATGCCTATGTATGTTTGTTATGTTTTGAATTGTCCATATATCATGAAAGTAAGCATAATATTGGTTATGTGCTTAATGGTAATTGATTATTTAATTTGTTTTGCTCAATTTACATACTATGAAAAATTTGATCTTTATGAGAGCATAATGGATTAATAATCAATGACTAACCTCTATGAATCCAAAATTAGTGGATACTAAAGAAAATACTTTGAATTGTGTTGTAGGATGATTATTAGTTCAAACATGCATTAAAGTGAAATGCAACTATGTTACTTAAGGTTAGAAAAATTTGAAATGGTCCAAGTTCTCCAAGAGTGATGAAAACATAAAAAGAATGACATGAAGAACCACAACATTCTCAAGGAGCCTTAAGGAATAGAAGTTGGAGTCACCTACAAAAACTTAAAGAGTACACTTTTGGTGACATCAATCTCTTATCATTATTTGTGCTTTAAATTGAATATCATGTGATATTTGGAGAAGTAGAGAGTTGTTTTTATGTCATAACATGCCTTAAGTATTGCTTTTATAGCATTGTGTCTTGAAAGTGTCTTTAAATATGCTAGCATGCTAGATATGTACATACTTTATTTGGAATGACATGTTTTATGGTAATATCTTTATTCTTGAACTTGTGACCAATTCTCTTTGCTCAAATATGGAAATTCACATGTTCATAAGTAGTTTTAATCCTTTCTTTTTGATGCTTAATTGTCTTATATACTTATTTGGAGATTGAAAAGTTAAAAGTTATATGTCTTCTCGTTTGAAATTACTTGATATATTCATATCTTGAAAACAAGAAGTAAATGATTCATCTACTTGTCTTTGAATTTCAATGTAAGAAACTTGAATCATGTATGCATACTAGAATTTTTTTACTTGGCATAACATGTCTAACATGATCATTATTTATCTAAAATGCTTAAATAAGTTTTGATGATGATCATGTGTTTCTTGATAAACTTGAATCATGCCTTAAAATACTTAAACCATATTTTTTGGATTCAAGTGTATATATGCTTCATACATTCTTGTTAAAGCTAACATTGCATGGTTGATAATGTGATATATGCTTTACATTATATATATATATGTGTGTGTGTGTGTGTGTGTGTGTGTGTGTGTGTGTGTGTGTGTGTGTGTGTCAACCTAAATTATGCTTGTAAATGGGCTTAAATGATATTTGATGATAGCTTATGATTTAGAGAATTTTTGAAGTTAGCTTTGCAAGTTTATCTATGTTTTTCAAATATAGCCATCAAAATTTTTACATACAAGCATAAGTGGATAAAGAGAAGAGTTGGATGAAGAGGAATATGAGGAGACTTTCTTCAAGTGCAATGAAATAGAGTATTCAAAGGAAGAAAACTCAAAATTAAAAGACCAATAAATAAAGAACATCACTCTTCATCTAAATCAATAAGTATCTCTATCTCTAAGTTATTGTGGTATTCTATATGCTATGGATTGTATGATACTTGTTGATAAATTGATCTTACATGATTATATGCTTTCTTTACATAAGAAGTATGCTTAGCATTGATAAAGTGTCTAATTGAATATTAATTTGCTAATTTTGTCATTGCATATAGGGTGGATGATGTTAGTTCTATACATGCTTTGATCCCTATAACATATTTTATCAAGGTGAATGTTTGATATCTATGATTATCTTGATCTATGATTTTTTAGTGGTATAACACCTGTGAGAATCATGCTCTTGTTTTGAAAAGAGTTTTTGATTTGATTAAAAAGTTTTTTTAAAATGAAATCACTTATCATATTTGAAAGAAGCTTTTCAAGTTCCATATCCTTGAGAATCATTTGAACTTAAGACCTTGAAAGTATTTTCACCTCCTAATTGTCTTGAAAATTTAAAAATCTTTGGATGTGTTATTAATGTAGTACCCTCTTCATGTGCTTTAAAAAGTTTTATTAAATCTTGAAAGAATATTTAAGAAAGTTTTCAAATAAATATTTTAAAATATTCTATAGAGTCTATCTTGATACTTTAAAAGATAAGCCTTATTCTTCAAAGTGTTTTATTTTCTCAAGGTTCTTGTTCAATGAGAAAGTGAGGAGATATGCTTTCAAATGTTCTTTTAATTTGGGTTTGATCACTTTCAAGGAATATGTGGTTTTAATATACAACCTCTATAACCTTCTAAAATGTTTTTGAAAATTAATGTGTTCTTATAAAATTCATTTTGAAAGGGAAAGAAGTTTTAAAATAGTTTTTGATTGATAGATTAAGAATAAGAATCTTTTGCCGTACTTTACTTTATGGTATTGTGCTTAGTCTTGGCGTACATATTTCACTTTATCCATCTTGTGTTTCAATGAGGAGGACCCTAGCTCTTAAGTTGTGTATATCGTTTGCCTTACATCCTTGTTTGATTGCATAAAATGTTTTATTGTTATCATATGTTAAATGTTGATGTATGAAAATATGACAAGCATTGCAAGAATAATCTTTTATATCTTGAAAGCATGCTTATTTCATCTCTCTATTCTTGAATTATATGTAGAATTAAATAGGGAGAGATAGTTATGTTTTGAATGACTTAAACAAGGTTTTGGTTTTAGCAACATGAATTTTATCTATAGGGGGAGAGAAAATAGTATCTTTCCTTCTTAAGCATTTTTGTTGGTGTCAAATAGGGGGAGTGAGAATTGGAAAGAAAAATATGTTCTTGTGTTTATTGTTTGATATGCTTACAGGAATATTTATTCTTCTATATTGCTCAACATATTTTTCTTTGGTGATTTGTCATCATCAAAAAGGGGGAGATTGTGGAAATAAGTTTGCCCCAATAGTTTAATATGTTAAGTTTTGATTATGACAAATACAAGACAAAAAGAATGATGTTTATGCTACAAAGATGTGCTTAATGGATCACGCACGATCATATACTCCATCTTGTTATATTTCATATAAGAATCATGCATATTCTTTATAACATCTTTTATAGGATATATCCAATAATATATTATATGAGTGATATTAAATTAATATAGGATTTGACTCTTTTTAAATGAAAATGTGTAAAGTGTTCTTTGTTGCATCCTATATAGAGCATATCTATTAGTAATTGATAAATGTCTTATTTGGATGTGTCTATGAAAGTCTTATATGCATGTTAGACTAACTAGAGTTATACATTTATGAATCATACATATGAAGATATTGAATTATGAGTTTGGACTAACTATGTTTATTTAAATGAGCAATACTTTGTAGGATAGTCCAAGTATCAAAAATGAGCATTGTAATAAGAAAGCAAAAGATCACAATTATGCTCAACTCAAGAAGAATGAGAATGATAAGATGTTCTAAGCATTTGCAAGATTTGAAGAGAAGAAATTTGTCGAAGTTTGGATTACATCAAGAAGCTTAAAGACTAGAATTGATATATTTTCTTTTTAGGCTTTCTCCTATGTAAAGATAGAGGTTTTATCAGAAAAAAGCTCCAATATGTTTTTAAATATTTACAAATTGTTCTTACATTCTAAAATTCCCAAGAAACATGTTTTGAAAAACTAGTCATTGTGGTAGTTCAAAACTATGAAAAATAGTTAAGTTTGAGTTTTGAAAAGATAATCTTTGGTTACTATTTTAATCATAACTTTCAAAATACTTTGAGTTTTATTTTGAAACTTATTTCATTTGAAGATAGACTCAAAGATCTTTCCAATGAGTAGTTATTTGCTTTAAACAGATAAGAAATGAAGAAATTATGATCATTTAAAGTCATATTTTGAAACCAGAGTGGCTTATTCGAATAAACACATATTTATTTGAATAAAACACCCCAGAAAACGTTCCAGAACGTGTTTCTTAAAGATTTATTAAAATAGCTAAAGGATTATTCGAATAACAATTTCCAGAAAATACTTCCTGGTATGCTATAAGTTATTCGATTAAGACTTTGCTTATTTGAATCTTATTCGAATAAACATAAGCAGAAACACGCAACGACTATTTTTTAGAGGCTTTAATGTTAAAGTAAATGATACCCAACGACTCTTTTTCTTGAAACTATATAAATACAAGGTTTTAGCATGTCTTTTATATAGAACAAACAATCTGAAACTTCTTATGCTTTGATTCGTGAATCATTATTTTTAATCTCTTGTGCTCTATTTTCGCCAAAATTTGATATATCCTTAAAGAGATTCATAGAGCTTCGAGTTGTATTATCTATTCTTCTGAGAATTTCTCTTTTCTATACACTCTGATTTGTTGTAAAGAGGATAAGACAATCCTCAAAGAATTGTAAGGATGAAGTATCTCTGGTTGTTAAGGCTCAAGCACAAAGAGTGAGGTATCCTAGAGGAGTATTGAGTGCTCTTGGTTGTAAAGATTTTAAAGCACCAGTTCAACCTTGAAGGTTTAGTGAAAAATCTCGAGTGATTTACTTGAGGACTGGACGTAGGCTATAAGTGGTCGGTGGCTAAATCAAGATAAATATTATATTTGCTTCTCTCAACTCCACGTCCTTTACATTTGTACATTAATTATATATACTTGAGTTGAATTTGATATCTAGTTTATTTGCTTGATTTATTCTTTAACCCAAGTTGTATTTGAGTAATCTATAATAGTTGTATCTTTGTTAGACTTATTCTGCTGCATGTGTTGATTGAAAATATCAAAACGCATAATTTTTAAAAGTTGATTTGAAAATTTGTAATCACCCTATTCACCCCCGCTCTTGGGTGATGGTTGTTATATCTAACACAACCAACTAATAAATTTGTATTCTGACAAATCCAAGAGTTCAACGAAACAACCACTAACATAATTAACCATGCCTTCTATCATAATTTTATTATCTTTTGTAAAAAGTATATATATATATATATATATATATATATATATATATATATATATATATATATATATATATATATATATATATATATATATATATATAGAGCTAACTTATGAGCTATTGAGTCAAATATAACAAAGCTCAAGCTTGGGTTATTTAATAAATAAGCTCAAATTCTCTTCTCAAACTCAACTTATTAGTTCATGAGCTTAGCTTATTGAGTTATTAATGAACCGAGTTGAGAGTAGCTTACGAGTCAGCTTAATTCACTTCTAGCCCTAATGGGTCATGCCTGCTAACTATCGAATAGTGGTAATGCATGGCCAAGAAAAATAGAAGTCAGTTTAGGAATTATATATTTGAGAACTTGGTAGCGAAATAACATGATTAGATCATTGAAGATGATACCTTTAAAATTTTGTTAAAATTATAAGGAAATGAAGAAGAAGGAATGAGATACGACAATCAAAATAATATGATTAGTGTAAGGGTTTTGCTAATAAGTGATTTAGGAATTTATTAAAGAGTCCAAAATAGATTTTTTTTTAAATAAAAAACTTTATCAAATTTTAATGCATTAAATATTATACTTTTCATGATAAATTTCTTATTTTGAATTCTTAACAAGTGCTCTAAGAGCATTTGTTAGCAAAATCCATGTAATATGATATTGATACAAAACAGTAATTAATAATTTTATTTATACTAATAATTTGATCAAATATTAGTATAATATAATTAGTGTATGCTTATTATAATCAGAAAAAATTCTTTTAAAGTGAGCTTATTTATAAAATGAATAATAAAAATGCATCTATTATTTATTTAATTTAAAATTACATTCTTATCATAACTCGTTAAACAATTTAAGAGCAAATACACATTTACTACTCATTTTACAAATAAAACTTACTTTAGAGAAAACTTATTCTAATCCTATAATAGTAATACTCAATAATTAAGACTTCCAAACCAACAACATTCCTTATTATATTGTAACAGAAGGTAACAATTGCCCTAATCTCTTTGTATTTTAGTTTGAAGAATGAAAAGAACGATGGGGATGGGAACATACGGAGAATGTGTGATGAAGAAAATAATATGTTTGTTTTTTAAATCCATTTTTATCCCTGTCAGGACTTCCGAACGAAATTGTATTCTCTTGTTATATTGTAACATGATATTGACGGAATAAATAGTAACCATGCCTAACAGATATTAAAATAATCTCAATTAGTGAGTTACCCGTGCCATGCGGATATTTTTTAAAAAAAATTAATTATAATTTATTATAGGGGTATTTGCTAGATGAGTTGGGTGAATTTTATGACATTTTCAAATTTGATCTACTAATTAAACTAGTGGATTGGGTTGGGTTGAGTTAGGTTGAGTTAAGTCAAGGGAAATTTTTCTTTTATCCCAACCTAACCCGATCTGCTTAAGAATAGGTTGGGTCAAATCCATGAGTTAAGCATACATTAAATTCTTTTTTACTAAAATAAATGTCGAAATAAGAAATAAGAAATTCATAACACATGACACACCTTAATTATGAATAATATGTGTCCTAAATAAACTAAAAAGTTTCATAATCAATCTTATACAAATATAATAACTCTCAAATAAACTAAATAAACATAATAAGTCTTACTTAAGTTAATATAAGTCTAAAATAAACTAAAGTGAGCTAACAGGTCATATAAGTCATAAACAACAAATTATATTAGTTAATTGAAATTAATGTCATCATATATAACATATAGATTAATATAATCATTTAATTTATTTTTAATTTTCTCAAAATATTCTTTATCATCCAAACAAATACTGACAAGTACTCGCCTATAGTTATTCTTGGAGTCTTGGATATCAAACTAGTACAAGCAAGTATCCCATGCATTGCACATGTTTTTTTTACATTAAGATAGAATTTAAATAAATATAGGTTAATAGAGAAAAATATTTAAAATTATAAAGAAGATAAGCATAATTAATTTATTTAGATAGAATCTAAGAAAACATCAATTAAAAGAGGAAAAATATTTAAAATTATTAAAATTATAAAAGAGATACGCATAATTAATTTAAAAAAATTAAAATTTGAAATTTAAAAGAAAAAAAGTTAAGAATGATATGTTTTATTCTTAGAGGGAGAGTAGTTTAAGAGATTCAGTCATTATCAAGATAATGTACTCTAATTTGTTATACAAGAGTGAATAATCAATCATAATCTTAATAACTAATAATCATCATTTCATGTAATTGAAAGACATGATATACATGATAATATTTTTATCACTTTTATATGGAATTTAATCAAGTCCATAAATACATGTTAAATGCTAATAACATAAACAACAAGTGATAAAATTAATTTAGAAATTTTTTATACATGAAATGTTGGGTAAGACTAGACAGATTGATCATAAACATATACTTAACTAGCCTCATGCACTTAACTCCCCATTTGCCCTTCTTATAGTTGTCCCCTTTATGTATGTGGTCCCTCATTGGTCCCCCTGTGTTTCCCTTTTACTATGGTAGTTCCCTAATGTCCTATATTATATGTTATTTTTAGTTATTAATCATTGACACCTGTCTTTTTAACTCTCATAGGATGTCTGGCTTTTGTTCTATAGCGATGCATCATGGGGTTTTTTTAGTTAGAGTCCTAGGAGGGTTCATTTGTGTGGTTATAGGGAAATTCTACATATAAGTGATCCAGTGCTTACAACATTTCGATACTTACTAAACATGGTTGTTGAACTTGGGTATTCTAATACATCAAAGCTACATTATCAAGTTCTTGGACTAACTTTGGATCATGGGTTAGTTAGAAAGGAAGATGATAGTCATGATATGGGGATGATTAATATGTGTGCTATGTGTAGGAAAACCATTTGGATTATGTTTGTAGTTGCTGGAATAGATCCTTGGTTACAATCATTTGCACTGGGTGAAATTAAGCTTAATGGGAATGATAGAGCAGGTGGGAGTGGGGGTGGAGGTAGGGGTGGAAGGAATCATGGCATTAGTAAATGGATGGTGGAAGAGGAAGATGATGGTCGATGGGAGATAAAGTCAAACCATGAATATGATGAAATAAATGATTCAATACCTAAAGGTGGTTATGACACCAACAATGACCATATGAATGGTGTAGTAGAGGGTTCTATGTTTGCAGGATTAGCAGGGTCAAGTGATCATGATATTTTTGCTTGGAAGGACTAATGGGTGAAAACAAGTACTCAATCAAGCCTAAATGACAAAGAAAAACAAAAAGAGGGAAAGGGTCCTATGTGGTTAGTGGCAGTTGCAAGTATGTATTTAATTGATATTGTATAGTTTTTTAAAATAGTTTTCTGACCTGTATATTGAACTTGTTCCATTTAATGGTTTATATGCAGGGATATTTAGAGATTTCCAATTTTATTTGAAAAAGAAAAGCATGAACAAATCCCAAGAAGTAGAAGAGCATCACCACTGCTATTGCTAATGCTACTGATAGTTGGAGATATTGAAGTATTAGGACAAAAGGATATAATGATGAGGAAAATAGTTGGATTAGATCATGATATGTATTTTGTAATTGGATTAGGTATATCTATAAGGTGCAGTGCAGTGCATTTGTATTTGGCAATGACTTCTATGGTCAATGTAATTTGATCTTAGTAATGAATCATTAATGTAATATTTATAATGAACCATTTATGGTCATGATATCCTACTTTTGGTAATGAACAATGATTTATATGGTAATTTTTTGTTTTGGTAATTTCAATATCTATTTTGGTGCAAAATGTGTTATGTGAGTGCAAAGTGAGATGTGGGTTGCAGCCAAATGTGATGCAACTTTCATATACCCTAATCACCTATAGCACTTAAACACAAAATACGGATCCAACAAAAATTTATCAACTTAAGCTATAAATAATTTTAACACGAACATTGAAAATAAGAAGCACTTTTCATTTAGATTATGTTGCCAAAATATAGAGCATATTGTTTAGCTAAAAGGCAGCTAACCAATTCTAAATTATCAAGAAGAAAAAAAAGTACCAACAAGTTCCATAGTCAAAATTACATTAGTTCCCCCACAAAACCCTATATATTTCAGTCAAAATTACATAGTCAATATTCTAGGTCTTCTTATTCCTCTTTATTACTCATTTCATCCTTTTCCCCTTGCAGCCATGGGTGATGACCACATCAAGTGCTCTCTTCACTGCAGCAACTGACTTGAATTTCAATTCATCACATTCCTTCAGCTCATGACTTTGACTGAACGAGCTTCATCCATTCATAATTTTCACTTCTCGAGGTTTGGTACTAGTTTGATGGAGGTCAACAGGGGTACTTATGCCATCCAGCTTAAAGTCCATTTGCCATTGATATGCACCATCCACTGTTAGGAAAATGCAACCGAAACACATATATAAATAAAGTCAATTAGATCAATTGTAATACACCCAATTACATATACCAAAAATTCATAAATTCAGTAAACTTACCAATTGGTTTGATCTTGCCAATATCTTGTTTAGATCACTTTAAAGCAAGGAGCTTCATCATCAGTCTCAGTTTCAGCATAATCCATGATGTCAGATGAGATGGGTTGTGGATAGTTGATTTCATCATCATAGTTCTGACTTCTATATATCTTCATGTAAAATTTTTCCTCACTAACGTGAAACAGTTGCAACCAACAGTTGCCTTGGAAGCCATAAAACTGTCATAGTTCTCTCCATCCGGTGGTCAAGAACCCTTGATCACCATGTCTGTCAAATGCAATCAGGTTGACATTGCCTTCAAGGTCAGAGAAATGTATAATTGGTTCAAGATTAATGTCATTTTGAATAACAAATTCGTCTTGAAGTTCACCCTTGTCCTATAATATCGCAAATCAAATTATATATTACAAAAATACAACAAAGGACATAAATAGAGGAGGAATATAATTAGATTAGGTTTGGGGGTTCATACATCTACAGGGTCAGAGAGGACATAAATAGACCTCTACAATAGGATATTGTTCAGTGAGGACATTCTGTCTAGCGAAGACATTTTGAAACTATTTCTGTCAGATTTAGACAATCTAATTGATAACGTGATTTTGAGATCTCAATTCGGAGAAGATAATCATTTCCTTTTATGGGTTCTTTATTTTCAAATAGTGTCAAGATTTGTGAATGCAAGTGTCAAGTTGACGAAATGTAGAATGCCGTTAACATTTATAAGAATTAGTAACTTGATTGAACTGAAAGTAAAAAGTATAACTTATAGAGTTGTAAGTGTTGTAGCAAATAACAAAACAACAAAAAAGGAAAAATCAACTAAAGAACTAAACAAACAAAAGAAAGGAAAATTTTTGGAAAAAGTAAAGGCACTTGAGGGACTCTTTTCCTGCTATTTGTGTGAGGAGTTGCGAGTATCAAGCATTATTTTCATCTTCAATTCTGCTATTTATATTTCCTTTAACTACAATCATTCTCGCTTCCTTTTAAATTTTAAAAATTCTAGGTCTTTGGGCGCCTTCAATAGTAGTTAAGTTTTCCTTTCAAGATTATTATCCATGTTCTCCTCTTTACAACATGTCTTTGATAATTACAAGCAGTTTCCTTGAAGTCATAGGTAGTTTATGGCCTTTGCTCTAATCGATATGAAATCAGTTCATATCTATGTTGACTTCTTCCCTTTTGTCGACCTTGACTCTTGCATTGATATTCTCCCCATCGTCTATTTTCTCCTTTGGTCACATGTTCCTTTTACTCATTATTCCTTTTTTAGAACTCCTCGCCCCTTTTTTCCATGTTACTAAAAAATTTCAAAATACCCCTAACATATGCCCCCACAAATGTTGCCTTTGATTCAACTAACTTAAAAAGGCTACACTTGTCATCATTCAATTGGTGGTATGCAAGGTGCCACCTATAAGAACTAAATCTTATAGTGTCATTAATTGTTGCCTTTACTTTCTACCAATGGCCATTCTAAATTTTTGGCTATAAATAGAGGCCTTTTTACAGCTTCAAACATGGCACAAAAAGGGACTTTTCATCTTCTTATCAATTCTTCATGGAACACTTTAGCCTTTTCTCACATTTTCATCCACCTAGAGCATTCCATCCTCTCAGTTTTATTGAACTAAGTTATAAACATTTCTTTGAAAATTTCTTCTTCATCCAAGGTTCTACATTAATGTTAGCTTGGCACCTCATTTCGCCACTTCGAACTTGGCCAAGGTTTGACTTTCATCTAAGGTTCCTTGTTAACATTGATTCGCCTTGCTTCACCACCTTCTCGACCAGATTGAATCAAGCCCGCGAATGCTGCATTCAAAGGATGAGGGAACTTGATAGCAGACTATGGATGATCCCCTTGGGTTAATGGATTCTTATGTATTTGTTGCCTTTAGGCTGACTTAACATAAGGTTCATGACTTTGCATTCAAAGGATGGTTTGCTATCAAATTCTCCCATTCTTTTGAATGCAAGGTCTTCACCATCTTCTTCACCTTCGGGCAATGTGATGAAGGCTCCTAGCCAATAAAACCATCCTTGATGGACAATTGGTTTAATATTACATTTAATTTTATAAACTTTTTTATCAACAAACTTCTATTTTGATATTGAAATTTCACAAGATCATTGTAATATCATTTCCCATTTGTCAATGTCTAATTCAAGTCCTTTCTGTTACATTTATTCTGGACTCTAAATCAAACCTTCAATAATGGACATGACCATCAATCTTATCGCTAAAAGCAGTCTTTATAAATTTTGGCTAATTAAGTAAATTTACAATCATATCACTCCAATGAATGTTATTTTGGCCCAAAGGCAAAGTCATAACATTACTTTTCTAACCAAACTTAATCAGACCAGCTCACTCGAGATTTTCAATTCTCTGCTAATTCGTATATGGTAGAGTTAACGCTCCAACCATCATGACCAAGTCTTTGAATAAACTTGGATTGATGGTTAAACTTTGTGACAACATTTTCTAATACTGATTTTGACTCATTAATCTTGTGTTTTACAACATTGAGTCGATTGATAAGTAAATTATCTTGCCTTAATACACACACTCACACACACACTCACACACACACACACACACACACACACACACACACACACATGTTTCAACCTAAATGAATCAGGCCTTATCATGGTCAATCCAAAAAGTTAAAATTACTAAATTTCTTTAACCAATATTGCATCATAAACAACCTACATCAACCAAGTCCTTAAATAATAAGTAGGTTGAGTTGTCACAAAATAGATATGTTCGGTAAAAGTGGAATTTCAATTGACTAATTTGAAAATTTTACCATAATCCTTCTATTTAGGTTGGATTGAGATAAAATGGGTCTCTAAATGTATCAAAGCAATTTAATTCTATCCTTGAAGTATGGCTATTTTTTGTTAATCTGCATTCCACTTTCAAACTCCCACTCTGACCTGGAAACCTATTCCTTGGAAGAGAGTTAATTAGTATAACAACTCCACAATTACCATGTCTTTTTCAACTTCTTCCACTTTTGGTGATTTTGATGACCTTCACCAAATTTTGAAGAAAACCTCATGGTTGCTAAAATCCAGATTTGTGCAAACCCATTTCAGTTCGTCACCCTAAAGCTCCAAACGATCGCTCGCATTTGGCTAAGGTAGATGAGCTTATGACGATATTGAATATGAAGAATTTTGCACCTTGTTGTTGAATGCTCAAGTATCTATTCCAGAAGTATTTGCCAATCAATATTATATACTTTAGCTTTAACTCCTTTTTCTTTCGCAGGATCCTCCCGGTACCATTAAAGTCTATAATCTTCATACCAAGGAAATTGTTGCATTCAAAAAGTTCTAAAAAAGTACTTAAAATCCTGCCTCTATGGGGGAAAGCGTAAGGAAAGCATAGTTAAATTTTATTGGAAAGCAGCATCAACACTTCAATCATTATCTTCACAAATCTAGAAAGGCCTATCAAATCAATCCTTTGGCTAACATATTCAACTACCTTAAGCCCTTCAATTTTATCAAACTCCCAAACGTGCCTTTTGCATTAGCCAAGCTAGCCCCGGGGTGTCATTCAACCGAAACTGTTATTCCTTGTGTCCAAGGTATAATCAATTCGTTTGCTTTGTTTACTCTCCAATTTTGGCTTACTAATGCACCGCTCTATCATATTTTCAATGGGTTTTATTGTGATGGTTGTGACACCAATTTAGTGAGGAACTACTTTAGTCGTCACCAGTTCTTCTGGTACAAACCCCAGCGAAACGTTACCCACAGTGACTATAACGTCGCATGGCACTTCTTTCTTTTCGATGCATCAAATTAAGGTATGAACATTCTAGCTTGTCTCCTATATTTTAAACTTTTGACATGGTAGTCACATAATCTTGTATTGTTATTTCAGACAATTGCACAGAAGCGACCTTTGGAGTAATGTCGACTATCATCTCTTGATCATAATAAGAATTCCCCTCTAGATGATGAAGCTATACCCAGTGTGTAACATCCTGTCTAACCTATTAGTCTTAAGAATTGAATGAAAACTCAATAATATTTGTGCTAATTATCTGTTAATTTTGGAATTATTCTGAGCTGATTTAGGTATGATGCTATAATCTAATATGTGAAAAATAACTTATATTAGCTCAGAATTTAACACAAATTGCATAGATGATGAAAACAAATAAATAAAATTTATTTCTAAACCACAAATAATAAAAATGAGTTATGGTGAATTTTGATGAATTAACTGAATTAATTTGGTATTTGTAATAACACAGAATGAGTGTTTAAATGTCAAATTCAATAGAAAAGAAGTTTAGAAAATTATGAGATTTTATGGAGATGTCAAATAGAGAATGAAGAATATTTTGGAAATGAATACAGGTTAAAGTAGATACCTGTGAGCCTTAAATTAATTTTTTAGGTTTAATTTAACTTAAGGAAAATTAATAAAGCTTAAATGATAGTTAACAGTGTATAGAAAATTATGAAATGATGAGAATAAGAATTAAATGAAGTCCTAGAATTTTCTATGACACTTATAGAAGTTAGAAAATTCATTGGTGAAAGATTAAAGTATCCTTAAGAGATAAATTTCTCACACTAAATATTTTATCCTTATCCTTATCTTCTCTCCCTCGATAGAAGATAAGAACAAAGAAAGAAAGAAGGAAGGAAAAGAAAAGAGAGAGAGAGAGAGAGAGAGAGAGAGAGAGAGAGAGAGAGAGAAAGACAGAGCAGAACAAGAGAAAGAAAGAAGAAGAAAGGAAAAAAAAGGAGAAAGAAGAAAAAGGAAGAAAAAGAGGAACAAGAAGAGAAAAGAAATAACATCACTAAAGGAGTTAAGGTAAGGGTGTACTGTTTCTTTGTTTCAATTTTTCTTTTTCTTTTCACTAAGAATTTTATGATAAAGGATTTGGTTTAAAAATGGTAAATGGTATATTGAATAGAAAATATGTGTATGTTTATGAGTTTTGAGCTTGGAATTAGCTTTGAAACTTAGTGAATTTGATATTGATAAAATGGATTTTGTGAGTTGTTTATTGATGACAAACCTTCTGTGAGAATGGTTTGAGAATATACTTGTGATAAACATTGTTTTCCTTATTGTTATTGAATGGTTTGGGGGTTGGCAAGCCTAAAACCTCTATTTTGTGATGAATAACAGGTGGTAATTAATTACCATGAGTGGGTAATTAATTACCATGTTGAGTGAACATTGCTAGAAGCATGATAATCGATTACTATGAGTGGATAATTGATTACCACGAGTAGGTAATCGATTACCAAGCTTGTGTAAGACAGTAATTGCATATGGTAATCAATTATCACATATGGCAATCGATTACCAAGCTTCTAACTTGTGAATTTCCAGCTAGTAATCAATTACTAGGAGTGAGTAATCGATTACTAAGCATATGTTTTGAGACATTAGCTTGTGGTAATCAATTACCTCGAATGGTAATTGATTACCAATCCCCTTATTTTGAGAAAACAAAGTATTTTACTCTAAGGGGATCAATTGAAAGCTTATATTATGAATCAATTCACTAATCATAATATTTTGTGATATGTTTGCGCATCCAATAAACTCTAGAAATGATATTAAGGTGCACCTAGAATAAGTGTGAAATGACATAATTATGTATTTAGTTTATTTAAATGATGAAAATGTGGTGCACTTGGTTTATTCATGAAATGATTTTGGAATGCACTTAAAATATTGGAATGGATGTTATGGAGCATTTAGTTACTTGTGGAGTAACCATTTTAAGCACATGGTATATGATGAAATTATATACCTAGTATGTCTTTGACAATTGATATTTTTGTACATTCATTATGATTATGAAATATGAATTACTTGCACCTAGTTCATGGAGAGCATCGACGTATAACTTTGTATTGTGCACTCATTAAGTTGAGAATTGATTATTCAATGCATTTGGTTACTTGAGCAATAAAATAACCAAAGTATACATATGAGATTGTGATGAATGAATGGTATTGTACACTTGTTGTGTATTAGAATCTGTATTGCTCCTTTAGAATACAAAGTTATATTGTATTTGGATAATAAATTGAGAATTGCTCCCTTAACCCATAAGGTTGAGCTAGTATTTGAATTTGAATAATAAGTACCCACAGAATTAAAGATATTAGACATGTATCCTTGAATAGGGAAGGAAAATGGTCCTGTATTACTATTCCCACCCACATGGGTAGCCCTCTGAATTGTATTATCAATTCACTTAGCATTAAAGAATTTTGGAGATGATCTTGTTTGGGGAAAAGGTATTCAAAATTCTATTTGAATTATGGAGATGAACCTCCATGAGGAAGGGGATCCTATACTCTTATAAATTACTCATTAGTTTCCTCATATGTCATAGTTTCTCTCATGTATATAAGGGTTACTCAGAATAGTTCTATGCAACAAAAAGAGATTGTTATAAATAGGTTGAAGTATACCAACCTGAAAGTAGACTGTTACCCAGCAAAGTGGTAATGTGAAGCTCTAATTCACTCCCTACCGTCAGAATATAGAACCCGAGTTATATGAACTAGACCATACCTATTAAGGTATATGAATATGGGTTCTGTGCAAATAAGCGTATAAAGATAATAATTAAATGAGCACTGGAATGTGAATTGTATATGAATAAAGCATTAAGAGAATGTTATCATAATATATCATAAAGTTGAAATAAAAATGTAATATTGACTTCTGATTCGTATTTGAATGTTGTTGAGAACATAACTTATGATCTTTTGATAATAAAAGTTTATGAATGGATAGTAATGTTATTAAATGGAATTCTGCCTCGGGAAAAGAAAGAGTAACATTTTAATATTTACTATCCAGATATATCGTCATATAAAAGAATAATTAATATTGACCATACCACTTCTAACATAAAACCACTAACCCATATCATTCATATATAATGAGTAATTATGGAGAGTCACGATAACAAAAGTTATATATATACATCACTACCTCTAAGGCACACTATAATACATAGACTTTTACAACAACAAAAACTAGTATATTATACAAGCTTTATCATCAAAAAGCATATAACTATATTAATATTCGTACATCTTCTCCTTCCCTTTTGAAGAACTAGCTCCTGGATTTACATGACAATAAAATCGAGGTGAGAAAAACATATCTCAGTAGAAGTATTCTAATACCAGTATGTATACAAATATAAACAGATAATATACTCAATTATCAAATTAAAACTTCAATCACAGAAGCAAACAACATCTCCTTCTCAGAGACTCGCAATCGCCCATACAATTGCAATGTCATGGTTTTATGTCATGATAGCAACCGCCCATACAATCATCATACTATGCTAATTTATGTCTAATATTTATGTCTATGCAATATCCTAAGCATGAAATGAATAATGTTATAATACCAAGCCCATAGAAATGTCATGTTATGTATGAGTTCTTGAGCAAAACAAAGGAACTCGGTTCCATAAGCTTTGAACAAGTACTAGAAACCCAGTTCTAACAGTCTTTATCCCAGGTAGTAAGGGAATTGAACCGTCCTCATCAATGTAGTCATCAACAATGATCACTATGATAGGAAGGATTAGTTATTTACTCATTTAAAATCATATTTGATCACAATAATGATCTCTGTGATAGAAAGGATTGATTACCTACTCATTCAAAATCACATTAGATCATCGACAACGAAGACTCAACCTCATCAACATAGTTATGGAACAACAATAATGCCAATTACTATAATAACTAGCATATCAATTTATTTACATTCCTAACTAAAAACATGAAATACAATGATGTTAAATACTATAATAATTAATATACCAATTGATTTACATTCACCACATATCCACTTCATTAGATACTCCTATTAGAGTTTCAACACATTTTAGGAAACATATACTAATGATATCATCAAGCCAAGAACTTGAAAACATCAAAAATGACATTTTTGAAGATTCTGGCCTTAGACATAGGCTATGTTTGATGACATACCCCCCCACCCCGTGTCTTGCTCAGTGAACACTATTCATGAATTTCAACTGGCAAAAAGGGACACCCCATGTATTCAGACATGAGTCATGTATCAAAATCAGATACTCTGCAGCTCACTCTGTAGAACTGTGGAATTGTTCCATTAGTTCTTTCCCCTCCTCCAATCACTCAAACTTCACATCTAAGTGATTTTCAACCTCCAATAAGGTTCAACTACATATAGCAACTCTCATTCCACTTTGATTTCACTCAAAACCAAAGATCATCGATAAACATCCAATTTAAAACCTAAAACCCCAAAACCAAACTCAAAAGGAATTAAATGTACACAAGGGCTGAAAATTTATTTCCATACACCCAACAACTCATAAACAAGTCATCCTCAAGTTCTACAACAAGATTCAAGCCCAAAACAACTAAAAATAACTCAAAACCTAACTCACCACATTAAGCCAAAACTCATGAACAAGATGAAGAGAATAGGAAAATGAGTTTAACATCAAGGTTTCCCCCTACCTCAAACTTCAGAAATTGAAGTCGGCTAACTGTTCCTCTGCAAAGCTAAGCTCTTTCCCTTACTTAGTTATTGATCCTTCTCCCTTAGCACCTTGATTTACCTTCTCCTTTGCTTTTCCTGTGGCAACCATGAGATAAGATGAGAAATGAGAAAAACATCTCATTTTGGCCTTAAATAGGCCCAGCAACAGAAAGAAAGGGTCGTGCCCTCATATTTGGTCACTTAAGTGACCACTATTCACCCATTCAGCTAAGAACGTTTAGATTTAACCAAACTAAGTTTCCTAACTTCCAAAATGTTTAAAATAGATCTTCGATTCATTAAAAATCTTGTTTCACCATTTTCATATATTTTCATATTTGTTGGGAGTCAATTCGACACTAAAACATACAATCGGTATGCTTAAAAATGTCAAACTAACTCTGATAAACGTCAAAATTTAACCACAACAACTTCTGTGATTGACATGGACTAGATGCAAATAGTTTTGATGTCGACAAACAAGAAAGCAATGGGAACACAACGATCAAGTCACAAGGAACTCAAGCTTAGCATGTAGGTCATAGATCTTGTGTAAAGGTATATTAAGGATTCACCTCAAGCTCAAATGGCTTCCCTAAAATGAATTTGCAAAATGATTTTTCAAGTTAGGAACAAAAGGTTTTTTGTAACAACTCTTTGAAATCTTATATCCTCTTTCAAGTAAATCTCCTTGTATATGCCAAAATTGAGATAAGCCTTTTTGGGAACTTACCAGTTTTTTAATAAACACAAAACTGCTTCTGTAAATGCTAGGAGCCAAAATTCTAAGGCCCCTAACCGATTAGGACCAGCTCCTAATCGGTTAGTTTGTTCAAACAGAGGCTTTGCCTCGTTATTTATCACATGCCTCACCGATTAAGCAAAGTAGCTAATCGGTTATTTAATAACTCAGAAGCCAAAATGTGTTTGTCCTAACCGATTAGGTGAGAGACCTAACCAGTTATTCTCTAACTCAGAAGCCAAAATAATTTTGTCCTAACTAATTAGGTGAGAGACCTAACCGGTTAGTTTCACTCTCAGAAGCTAAAAACGTTTTGTCCTAACCGATTAGGTGAGAGACCTAACTGGTTATTCTCCAACTCAGAAACCATTCTAATTATGTCCTAACCGATTAGCCTGGAGCTCTAATTAGTTAGCATCTTTCCCAGAACCCGTTTTTGTGTTGTCCTAACCGATTAGGACACATCCCTAATCGGTTAGTTATCAAACCAGAACAACTTCCTTTAAGCTTAAATGAGCCCCTAACCGGTTAGGATGCTGGCTAACCGGTTAGTCTATGTTCTGAGAAAATAAAGAGGCTCTTCAATTTGTATTACTTGCTCTAGAGAGAGTTTTTTCCATTTAAATCTTATACAATCTATTTAGAGAGGGTGAGGTATCCCTTGGAAATTGAGGCTCAAGCATAAGGGTGAGGTATCCCAAAGTGTTGAGTGCTCAAGGTTGTAAAGGTTGTCAAGCACCTATTGAAACTTGAAGAAATAGTGGAAAATCTCTAGCGGTTGCTTGAGGACTGGACGTAGATCACAAGTGGATTGGTGATCGAACCAAGATAAATCATTGTATTTATTTTCTCTAAACCCTTCTCTTTACGTTGAGCACTGTTTTATTGAATTGCTTGAATATTGTTCCCTTTGGTTATTGCATTTATAAGTAAAAGTGTTTATCTTATATATTCAATCATCTCTAATCATCAAATAGCTTCAACGAAAATTGTTTATCAAACGATTTGCGAAAGATTTGCGAACTTGTTTTACATACTCAATTCACCCCCCTCTTGAGTATTGAGGCCACTTGGTAACAAGTAGTATCAGAGTTAGACTCTTGTATAAAGAACTTAGCAGCTTCAAGAGAAGTGATGGATTCAAATGGTTTTTCAAATGAAGGTTCTTCTATAAACAGACCTCCTTATTTCAATGGGGATGGTTATGCCTATTGAAAAAAAAGGATGAAAATTTTCATTAAAGTTATTGACTTAGATGTGTGGGATGCCATTGAAAATGGTGCTTTTGTTCCAACACAAACTAAAGATGGTGTGAAAATTAATACACCTAGAAATGAATGGACCGATGATGATAAAAAGAATGTTCAATACAATTTTAGAGCCAAGAACATCATCACCACATCCTTGGGGTATGATGAATTCTTTAGGGTGTCAAATTACAAGACCATAAAAGAAATGTGGGATATCCTACAAGTAACTCATGAAGGTATTAGTGAGGTAAAACGATCTCGAATAAACACTCTTACTCATGAATACGAATTGTTTAGAATGAACCAATGTGAGAGTATTCAAGATATGCAAAAGAGGTTTACTCATATTGTTAATCATCTTATCTCATTGGGAAAGACATTTCCTAATAAGGATCTTATTAACAAAGTCTTGAGATGTCTAAGCAGGAATTGGCAACCCAAAGTAACGGCTATTGCGGAATCAAGAGATTTATCAATAATGTCTCTAGCCACCTTATTCGGAAAGCTTCAAGAACATGAGCTGGAACTAAATAGGCTCAATCAAAATGAAGAGCATGACAAAAAGAAGAAGGGAATCGCACTCAAAGCCACCTTCTCTACAATTGAAAATGATGATGAAGATGGTGAAGAGGATGCTGAAAGTGTTGAGCTAAGTGAGGAGAATCTTAGTCTCCTTGTGAGAAAGTTTGGAAAATTCCTAAAGAAAAAGGGATTTCAAAGAAAACCACCATTTCCTCAAAAGAAAGTGTATCACAAAGGAGAAGGATCCTCTACTCCTCCAAAATGCTATGAATGTGGAAAACCGGGACACATGAAAATGGAGTGTCCTATGTATCTCAAGAAGACGAAGAAATTTGAGAAAAGGCCTTCCAAAGAAAAGAAAGGAAGGAGAGCATACATAGTTTGGGAGGATAATGACTTAAGCTCCTACGATAGTTCAGAGAATAAAGAAGCTCATCTTTGTCTCATGGCTCAAGGAGAAAAAAGTGAAGTGAGCGACACCGAGGTAACTTCTTCTAACTCAGAATCTCTACCTTCATATGATGAATTGCAAAATGCTTTTCAAGAATTGCATGATGAATCTTTAAGGCTCACAAAAATGATTTTTTCCTCTAACAAAATAATTTCCTTATTGGTAAACAAAGTTTCTACTTTAAGTAAAGAGATAAATGAGCTTAAGATTAAAAATGAGACCTTAGGACTTATTGATGCTAATTCATTATGCATGACTTGTTCCTCACATGATAACACATCCATATCATTACCTTGTTTATCATGCAAAGCTTTTGAAAAAGAAATTGAAGATTTGAACAACATTCTTGCAAAATTCACTTTTGGAAGAGACAACTTGAATGTGTTATTAGGGAGACAAAAATGTGTTTTTCAAAAAGTCGGTTTGGGATTTAATCCAAATAACCATCAAAAGTCTTATAAGAACTTCTTTGTCTCCTCAAAAACTTCAAGTAGTCCCTTTGTCAAATGTTTTCATTGTGGTAAGAAAGGGCATAGTGCATCCACTTGCAATGTTAGAAAGAATATAAACACCAAGGTTGGAATCAAAAGGGTTTGGGTTCTTAAAGGCACCATACCTAATTCTAACACACAAGGACCCAAAACAATTTAGGTACCAAAGGTTAAAATGTGAATGTGTGTTGTAGGTGTACTTGAAGACCAAGAGCTCAAGTTGGTATCTTGATAGTGGTTGCTCCAAGCACATGACCGGTGATGGCTCCAAGTTCTTCTCCCTTACCCACCAGAAACATGGTCATGTCACATATGGTGATAACAACAAAGGGAAGATTCTTGGAATTGGCAAAGTTGGTAAGATCCCTTCATCATCCATTGATAATGTTTTGCTTGTTGAAGAACTTAAATATAATTTGTTTAGTATTAGTCAATTATGTGATAAAGGCAATAGAGTTATATTTAATTCCTCTTATTGCATGATTGAGGGAAAGAATGATAAGCAAGTTAAGTTTGTTGGTCATAGGGTCAATAATATATATATGATTAGTCTCGATGATATCTCCTCAAATGATGCTAAATGCTTTATGAGTAAAGAAAATGATTCATGGTTATGGCATAGAAGAATTGCTCACATTCACATGGATCACTTAAACAAATTGGTTTCTAAAGAACTAGTAATTGGTCTTCCAAAGCTCAAATTTGAAAAAGACAAACTTTGTGATGCATATCAAAAGGGAAAACAAGTAAATGTCTCTTTTAAAGCTAAAAACATGATTTCAACTTCTAGACCTTTACAACTTTTGCACATGGATCTTTTTGGTTCCTCTAGAACTATGAGCTTTAGTGGAAATTACTATGCATTGGTGATTGTGGATGATTTTTCTAGGTTTACATGGACATTATTCTTGACCCACAAAAATGATGCTTTTCAATCATTTAAAAAGCTTGCCAAAGTAATTCAAAATGAAAAAAGTGTTTGTATTGCATCCATAAGAAGTGACCATGGTGGTGAATTTGAAAACCATGAATTTGAAACTTTTTGTGATGAACATGGCATTAAGTATAATTTTTCTGCTCCTAGAACACCACAACAAAATGATATTGTAGAAAGGAAAAATCGATCTTTAGAGGAAATGGTGAGAACTATGCTCAATGAGGCTAACCTTCCTAAGTACTTTTGGGTGGATGCGGTTAACACCGCTTGTTATGTTATGAATAGAGCCCTAATAAGGCCAATTTTAAAGAAAACCCCATATGAGTTATACAAAGAAAGGAAGCCAAATGTGTCACATTTTCATGTCTTTGGATGTAAATTTTTTGTTTTAAATAATGGAAAGGATAACTTGGAGAAGTTTGATGCAAAATCTGATGAGGGAATATTCATTGGCTATTCTATACATAGTAAGGCCTTTAGAGTCTATAACAAATGAACTATGACCATAGAAGAGTCTATACATGTTGCATTTGATGAAACTAACCCAAATGAGCCGAGAAATGAGCTTGTTGATGATGTTATAGAAATTTTGGCCAAAACACACTTGAAAAATCAAGAAAAAGAGCCCAAAAAGTAAGAAGAGAGACTTCTTGATCACTCATGGCAAAAGAATTCAGAAATCATGGACCTACCTAAAGAATGGAGGACATTAAGATATCACCCTCTCGACAAGGTGATAGGTGATGTATCAAAAAGGGTAATCACTCAAAACTCACTTAGAGATGCATGTAATCATTTAGATTTTGTCTCTCAAGTTGAACCTAAAGACATAAATGAGGCCATTAATGATGAACATTAGATCTTGGCCATGCAAGAAGAACTAAATCAATTTGAGAGAAATCAAGTTTGGGAATTAGTTCCAAGGCCCAATGATCATCCCATAATTGGCACCAAATGGGTCTTTAGGAACAAACTTGATGAAATGGGCCTAATAGTAAGAAACAAAGTTAGGCTTGTAGCTAAGGGTTATAATCAAGAAGAAGGCATAGATTATGAAGAAACTTATGCTCCCGTAGCTAGATTAGAGGCCATTAGAATGTTACTTGCATATGCTTGCATCATGGATTTCAAACTTTATCAAATAGATGTCAAAAGTACCTTTTTAAATGGTTTTATACAAGAAGAGGTGTATGTAGAACAATCTCCTGGTTTTGAGGATTTTGAAATGCCCAACCATGTTTTTAAACTAAAAAAGGCCCTGTATGGTTTGAAATAAGCTCCTAGAGCTTGGTATGAAAGGTTGAACAAATCCTTTTGGAAAAAGGTTTTTCTAGAGGTAAAGTTGATACTACCCTTTTCATAAAACATAAAATGCATGACATACTTCTAGTTCAAATCTATGTTGATGACATTATATTTGGGGCTACTAATAACTCTCTTTGTAAAGAATTTTCAAATATTATGCAAAGTGAGTTTGAGATGTCCATGATGGGTGAGCTCAACTTCTTCCTTGGTCTCCAAATCAAGCAAACAAGAGAAGGAACATTCATAAGCTAATCCAAGTATTGCAAAGAGCTGCTCAAGAAGTTTAAAATGGACAATGCCAAGCATATGGCTACTCCTATGGGCACCTCTTGCTATTTGGACAAGGATGAAGGAGGTAAGTCTGTAGAAATTACCAAATATAAAGGTATGATTGGCTCACTCCTTTATCTCACTACAAGTAGGCCTGATATAATGTTTAGTGTATGAATGTGTGTGTTGGGAATTACGGATACATAACACAGTGAAAAACAGGGATTCCCACTGAGGATCCATGCGAAAAAGCCATAATCCGAGTTTTTAAATCATTTACCTCTTGAAGCGTGAATCACGAACACCGTAATAAAAACAATGTCTCTACGGTATCCACACGAACAGACTCATGAACGTCCAACGTCCACAAGAGGAGCCTCACGTCTCTCACACAATGCTAGCTGCGAAGAGAAGAGAAGAAACCTGTCGCTCTCTCACTCACTTTTCTGTAGGTGTGGCTAGGGTTCTGAATTATCTATCTTAGCAGCCCCTTAGCAATACTATTTATAATAGTGACGGCCTTAAGTGAGTGTGAGCAGCAGTAAGGTAAGCTGGGCAACCCTAGACCCATCTGTTATGGGTCTGGCCCATATTTGAATCTGAGTCCAACTTAGATCCATTGCTTCAATTTTAGTCTGCTCTATGTGTGTGACCTTACAGGTTCTTATTAAGTTAGCAGTAATATTAAAATCCCATTTTAATATTACAAGCAGTGAGCGGTATCTAGCAACACATCGCTGCTACCCAAATAATAAGAATGTCAGTGATTTGACATAACCTTTTCGTGACCAATGTTTCCGTGTTGTTTAGTTCCTTTGTCAAGATATCTAGATTGAACACAAGGCATGGAATGCGTCACCCTTGTATAGTCCAATCATTCGTTTCCTGATACTCGAGTAGACTTTGTAACAACAAATGAGATCAATATCTCATATTGACTCATTTGAGCATGGCCATACATTTCGCAGTCTCACTCAATCAGGGGCCCGAAGATATCGCTCCTGTTATGTAGGAGTGACAAATCTCATCTAGGTCACTCACATCCCTTTGCATGATTTGTGGTATATCCAATAACTAACTTTATAATCACCTTGTTACAGATGATGTTTGATGACATTAAAACACACAACTCCTCATGTAGGAATCGTAGTGAGTTCAGGTCAAAGGACCACAGACACCATTGTCACTATGAGAATCACTTATGACATTCACGTAACGATCCATGTAATGTTCTCATGGTGGGTCAGTCCAGTACATCATTGCTCTAATATGTACCTATGTGAAGACTTGATATCTCATATCCATGACCCGTGAGATGTGGTCATCAGTCTATGCACATACTAGTCTCAATGTATTATTGTTGTCCTAATTAACAATAATACTTGACTAGGGACATTTAAGAATAGTGTTGTAACCAAAAGGATCTCACAATCAAGTCATCCACTTGATGTCCTATGGCATCAAACTTACTATTCTAAGGACTTTATTATGTTTATCAAAAAGAACACAATAAATGAAATGTCTCATATATAAAATAGCATAATAGAATGTATGTAAATACAGAAAATGTATTGGCCTCTAGGACATACACCAACAGTGTGCTAGATATCAAGCTAATCCTAAAGAATCACACCTAAGTACTGTTAAAAGAATAATGAAATACCTAATAGGCACATCACAAATGGGTTTGTGATACCCTACGGGTGCCTCATGTAGCCTTATTAGGTATTCCGATTCTAATTTTACTAGATGCAAAATGGATAGGAAGAGTACTAGTGGGACATGCCACTTGCTTGGAAGCTCACTGGTTTCTTGGCATAGCAAGAAACAAAATAGTGTGACATTGTCTACAGCTGAAGCTGAATATGTTGCAGTTGGGAGTGTTGTTGTTCTTAAATCCTTTGGATGAAACAACAACTCTTGGACTATGGTCTTGAGCTTGATCATATCCCCATAAGATGTGATAATACTAGTGTAATCAATTTATCCAAAAATCCTATTTTGCATTCTAGGACTAAACATATTGAAATAAGACATCATTTCATTAGAGACCATATTCAAAAGGGTGATTGTATACTTGAATTTGTGGAAACCACTAATCAACTAGCTGATATTTTCACTAAGCCCTTAGTAAAAGAAGCATTCTTCTATATAAGAAATGAACTCAGTATATTGGATCAATCATGCATAAGTTGATTACTTGCTGCATAACTTATCTTCTCTGATACCTATTTTTGCTCCCATAATATCATTGTTTCGCTGTGTAATTTTATAGGTTAATATCTTTTAAATGCAATACTAACTTGAGCGTTGGAGTGTCCCCTTATTTTGTTTTGTAGGAGCTCAGTTCATGCTTAAGTCCCCCAATCTTAAAACTCAAGTTCTTGCTATGAAAAATGTTCTCTGAAGTTCCTCCTACTTGATTTGGTATTGGGATGATTTTTTTTTTAAATGAACATGAAGTCAAGCCAAAAATGAACTCCAAGAAGATGTGAACTCATATGCTCAAGGATTATTCCCATGAAATTATTCTAGTTCTATCAATGAAATGATCAAGTAAAAGAAGAAAATGTCATTTTATTTGGCCTCTGGAAGTGTTTTGGAACATTGAGGAAGTCTCTTTCAAGACAAAATAATCAGTTAGGCATAGCCTCTAACCGGTTACCCTGTGTTTGGAAGCAATTTCGTGCTCTCTGTCAAGCAAAATAACCGGTTAGCACAATCCCTAATCGGTTACCCTGTTTCTGGATTCCATTTTGTGCGCTCTGACTTAGCATAATAACCGGTTAGCCACCAATCCTAACCGGTTATTGGAGAACACAGTGGCTTAACTCCAATGGCCCTAACCAGTTACCCACCTTTCCTAACCGGTTAGGTCACCCCCCCTTAAACATCCCCCAGCAACGCAACTCTACACATTCACGCACCTCACCCCATTCTCATCTTCATCCTCTCAAGCCCTCTCACACCCCCCCTCACATTCATCCCTCACCATAAAACCACCACAAACTTAGCCTTTAAACCCCATTTCTCTCACAATCCCTCACTTTCCATCATCTTCCTCATATTAAAACTCTATTTTTCTTCCAAAAATTTTCATCTCCCTCACCGTGATCCCTCACTTTCCATCATCTTCCTCTCTCTCCACCACCGTGCCCTAAGCCTCCATTCCCACCATGGCCAGTAGCTCTTCCTTCCCCAAAAGGTCACGCACCAAAAATCCCAATGTCCCAAAGGAAACAACTCCTACTGACACTGATCGAGATTTCTTAGTAGCTTTGAATCTCGGAAGATACTTCACTGACCCTGCTCAAATGAAGAAATATCAGTTGGAATTTCATGCAAGACGTATCATCTCACCTAAATGGATGGACTGGGAGTTTTTCGTCCAAGAAGGATTCACTCCTCTTACAGAGCTTCTTGAATTCCATGGGTTGAGAACCCTCGTCACCACAAATCCAGGGTATTTCTATCTTGAACCTACTAAAGTCTTCTTCTGTAATTTATCTATTAAGGGTGGAACTTTGATTTCTGAAGTTAAAAAACACAAGATTGTTGTGAATCCCAATGAGTGAGTTCCTTTGTTTGATCTTCCCCACTCCAGTGAAAAGCTCAAATTGGAAAAACATAGCTCATAGGAAAATTTTAAGAGAGATCAAGATGTCATGAGCATGCTTCAGCCTGATGTTCAAATGGCAAAGGGAACTTTTACTAACGGACTTTTGAAACTGCATAATCGTCTTCTGTATTTCATTGTCACTCATATCCTAACACCAAGGGCAAGTAACTATGCCCTAGTTGAAGAGGAAGACATCTTCTTGATGTGGCTTCTCAAGGAACGCATAAAGATCAACTGGCCTTTTTACATTATACATAATATGATGAAAGCTAAAAACAAGGCAGTTATGGATCTTTCGTATGCCCTTTTGATTGCTCGAATCCTAGACCACCATAAGGTTCCCCTATTGGACGATGGCATTGTAAACACTGCAAGTTCCCATAAGTTTGGACTTGCCTCTCTTAATAGAATGCACATGAAGAACATTAATGGCGAATGGACTAATGGTCCTGCATGTGTGGCAGGAGCACCACCAGAAGAAATTCCCCCTGATTCGACTGATGTCCGTATGGAAGAGGCACCAGACATGAGCAGCGTCTCCGAAACCACAAGTAAAGCCCGCATTCTTGCAGCCATAGCAGATCTATGAACCTACCAAGAGCATAGTAACTCAGTAATTTTTGATCGGTTAAGTGCCATGGAGGACCGCTTAGATAGGATTGAGCGTTGCTTCCCAGCACCCGAAGACCCTGGGGCTTAGGCATGGATTATCTATTTCTGTCATAGTTGTATTTTTGAATTAATTGCTTCTGAGTTTGACTATCTGTCTCTATTTTGACTATGCTTGGTTATAACATTTTGGATATTTTGGTAGACTTATTTGGCATAACTAATTCTGAGTTTCTGGAAATTATGTTTAGTCTTAATAGTTATCTTTGACTCATGATTTGAATCTTGAACATATTTAATTATGGTATACCTTATGAGGTTTTGGAACTTATAGTTAATCTTATGAGTTTCTGTTTTGAATGCTTGGTCTCGTATACCTTATCTATGTCTACCTGGTTTACTGGATCTTTTTTTAATTATGACAAAAGGGGGAGAAGGATAAGGGCTCTCTTTTATGGAGAAAAATAGAAAAAATAATTGTATATGTTATGATAATGTGTTGTCTGTTAATGGTCCTAGAATCCCAAAACAAAGGGGGAACTGTGCATCTCTGATTCATGCACCTCTTGAACAAAAGAGGGGGAGTAAGTCTCCAAATCCTATTATGAATTCCAATTATCATTTGAACTAATCCTTTTCTCAATAATTGTTTATCATCATCAAAAAGGGGGAGAATATGATTGACATAGACTAGATGCAAATAGTTTTGATGTCAACAAATAAGAAAGCAATGGGAACACAACGATCAAGTCACAAGGAACTCAAGCTTAGCATGTAGGTCATAGATCTTGTGTAAAGGTATATTAAAGATTCACCTCAAGCTCAAATGGCTTCCTTAAAATGAATTTGCAAAATGGTTTTTCAAGTTAGGATCAAAAGGTTTTTTACAACAACTCTTTGAAATCTTATATCCTCTTTCAAGTAAATCTCCTTGTATATGCCAAAATTAAGATAAGCCTTTTTGGGAACTTACCAGTTTTTTAATAAACACAAAACTGCTTCTGTAAATGTTAGGAGCCAAAATTCTAAGGCCCTTAACCGATTAGGACCAGCTCCTAATCGGTAAGTTTGTTCAAACAGAGGCTTTGCCTCGTTATTTATCACATACCTAACCGATTAGGCAAAGTAGCTAATCGGTTATTTAACAACTCAGAAGCCAAAATGTGTTTGTCCTAACCGATTAAGTGAGAGACCTAACCAGTTATTCTCTAACTCAGAAGCCAAAATAATTTTGTCCTAACCGATTAGGTGAGAGACCTAACCCATTAGTTTCACTCTCAGAAGCCAAAAACATTTTGTCCTAACCGATTAGGTGAGAGACCTAACCGGTTATTCTCCAACTCAGAAACCATTCTAATTATGTCCTAACCGATTAGCATGGAGATCTAATCGGTTAGCACCTTTCCCAGAACCTATTTTTGTGTTGTCCTAACCGATTAGGACACATCCCTAACTGGTTAGTTATCAAACCAGAACAACTTCCTTTAAGCTTAAATGAGCCCCTAACCGGTTAGGATGCTTGGCTAACCGGTTAGTCTATGTTCTGAGAAAATAAAGAGAAGCTCGTAACGGCTATATTAATGAGCATTAATTGCTCACGTCAACCACCAACGGCACTAAATGGCCCTTAACTATAAATTTGGTTGTTGGGCTTCAATGGAGGGTTAGAAAAACTGAGTCTATCAATCTGAAAAATTACTACTGAGTTTTAAACAAGTTTTTCTCATCATTGTACAAAATCCTCTGTTTTGAGCTTGAACTTGTGTGAATCCCAAATACCATAGCTTTTCAATTTGTATTACTTGCTCTAGAGAGAGTTTTTTCCATTTAAATCTTATACAATCTATTTAGAGAGGGTGAGGTATCCCTCAAGTATTGTAAGGGTGAGGTATCCCTTGGAAATAGAGGCTTAAGCATAAGGGTGAGGTATCCCAAAGTGTTGAGTGCTCAAGGTTGTAAAGGTTGTCAAGCACCTATTGAAGCTTGAAGAAATAGTGAAAAATCTCTAGCGGTTGCTTGAGGACTGGATGTAGATCACAAGTGGATTGGTGTAATCAAGATAAATCATTGTGTTTGTTTTTTCTAAACCCTTCTCTTTACATTGAGCACTGTTTTATTGAATTGCTTGAATATTGTTCCCTTTGGTTATTGCATTTATAAGTAAAAGTGTTTATCTCATATATCCAATCATCTCTAATCATCAAATAGCTTCAACGAAAATTGTTTATCAAACGATTTGCGAAAGATTTGTGAACTTGTTTTACATACTCAATTCAGCCCCCTCTTGAGTATTGAGGCCACTTGGTAACAACTTCCACACATTTGTCACCTAGAAACAAGTTCTCCACACTTATTTCCATTAACTAAGCAGTTTAAGTCAAAATTAAGGCTAATAATAGCTATATTTCACACATAGAGCTACAACAAAGTGACTAAACGTGCTCAAACGATTATAAAAATTAACAAGCATGATAATCATGTATTACGCTACCTCCTTAACCATATACAAATCTATCATGTTTCCATAGGTGTTGCATTTCTCCTCTCTTTTTTACAATTTTGTCCCCAAAATTTGGTTTCCCTAGGGTAAAAAGCCTCAAACAACTCACACACAACAATAGGTACAACCAAATCTTAAAAAAATAAAATTACACATTAAGTACAACCATGTACTCACATTTTCCTGAACTACAGGATGGTAATGCTTTCACATCTTGCAGATTGAAGACTCTTCTAGGTCTAACCTCTGATTTTGCCTCCTTTCTTGGAGGACAATTCCTTGCGAAATAGCCCTGCTGGTCATACTTGTAACATGATATCTGATAAGCTACACAAACTTTACCTCCGTGGTGCCTACCATATTTAATACATAGCTACTCATGACCATCCCTCTGATCTTATCTCCTTTTGTCTTTCTGATCTCTATGTTGTGGAGCACTCCCCTTTGATCTATTTTTTGAAGTCTTCCTTTTGTAGGAATCTTGTTATCGATGCTTGTGTTGTGATCTAAAACTCAGGGGTTCAACAACCCTACATTTGTTAACCAAGGAAAGGTAATCCCTAATCTCAAAAGGTTTCACCAACTTCTTCATGCTCTCTCTTAGACTAATTTCAAACTTCACACACTTCCAACTGTTATTTGGATTGTATTGGAGTGAAGAAGAAAACTTGGACAACTCCTCAAATCTCGCTACATACTGTCCAACCTTCATGTTTCCTTGCTGCAGCTATAGAAACTCTACCTCTTTCTCTTCTTGCATAGTTTGAGGAAAGTATTTCTCCAAGAACACAATTTTGCATACTTCCCAAGAAACCTGGGTCCCAACTACCTCCATCATTCTCTTTGCACTGTTCCACTAGTGCTCAGCTTCCCCTTTTAACATATATGCTGCAAAAGACATCTTCTGCTCCTTTGAACATCTCACAGTTGTGAAAATCTTCTCTAACTCAGTTATCCATTCCTCAGCCCTTACCAAGTCATAATCTCCTCTGAACGATGGTGGACTCACCTTTTGCAACTCAAAAAGGTCATGAAAATCCTAGTTCCTCTGCCCCTGTACCTCACGCCTAGGTGGTGGTACCGGTGGTGGTGTAGGTTGTGTTTGATTGGCATCTAGCCTCTCAAGCACCCTAACAGTTATAGCTGCCTGCTCCCTCATTATTGTGGCATTCACAATTGTCTGCTCACGCATCGCTTCGGCCATTGCCATCATGGCCTCGGCTATACCCGAACCCTTATTCTCAAGGTTCCAGTTCCTGCTTCCACGCGGTCGCCCTCGTGCTGCCATAGTTTCCTATAAACACATAACAATCCATATTGAGTTAGCTAGACTCAATATCATGTAACCGTGCAATAGTAGCTAAAGCAGACATATCAAAGGTAAATTATTCAATTTCTACTCGAACAATCATATGTAAGAGATAAGAAATACATAACCATCACTACATATGCATAAACATAGTCAGTCCATACCCCGGCTCAACAGGATGAATTGCTCTGATACCAAAATGTAACATCCCCATATTTACTATCCAAATATATCGTCATATAAAAGAAAAATTAATATTGCCCATGCCACTTTTAACATACAAGCACTAATCCATATCCTTCATATATAATGAGTAATTATAGAGAGCCACGATAACAAAAGTTTTATATATACATCACTGCCTCAAAGGCACACTGTAATACATAGACTTTTACAATAACAAAAACTAGCACATTATACAAGCTTTATCATAAAAAAACATACAACTATACTAATATTTGTACATTTTCTCCTTCCCTTTTGAAGAGCTAGCACCTGGATTTACAAGGCAACACAATCGGAGTGAGAAAAACATATCTCAATAGAAGTATTCCAATACCAGTATGTATACATATATAAACAGATAATATACTCAATTATCAAATTAACACTTCAATCACAGAAGCAAACAACATCTCATTCACAGAGACTCGCAATCGTCCATATAACTGTAATGTCATGGTTTTATGTCATCATTGCAACCACCCATACAATCGCCATGCTATGTCAATTTATGTCTAGTGTTTATGCCTATGCAATATCCTAAGTATGAAATGAATAATGTTAAGATACAAGTCCATGGAAATGTCATGTTATGCATGAGTTCTTGAACAAAACAAAGGAACCCGGTTCCATAAGTTTTGAACAAGCATTGGAAACCCAGTTCCAACAGTCTTCATCCTTAGTAATGAGGGAATTGAACCGTCCTCATCAACGCAGTCCTTAACAATGATCATTATGATAAGAAGGATTGGTTACCTACTCATTCAAAATCATATTTGATCATAACAATGATCTCTATGATAGGAAGGATTGATTACCTACTCATTCAAAATCACATTAGATCATCGACAACGAGAACTCAACCTCATCAACATAGTTATGGAACAACAATAATGCCAATTACTACAATTGTAACACCCCAACTTTTGGGATAATTATAATATAGTCCCGAAATGTACTGTTTTGTGAATTCTGTGAGCAGTAAATTTAATTTGACTGTTTCGTGAGTGTACTTGGTATTGTATGTGATTTGCTCAACCTAAGAAAATAATAATTTTCTCAATCTGATAAATGTTATTTTAATTAATTGGAGAGTGGGGATCTTACTAAACCCAATTGATTGATATATATATTAATCTCGTAATTTTTGGATTTAAGCGTGCAATAAAATAATTTTATATTTTTATAATATTATTTTATTCAACAATCACCTCTTGTCTCAAAAACAAGAGAAAATTATTTGTGGACCCGAAAAAGTTCGTGGGGCCCACGTTTAGTGTAACATCAACGATCTTGACTGGGTAGAAATCTAAACCAATAGGAAATGGTCAAAATGGATGGCTTGACTTTCTAAACCAATTAGAAAGAGTCAACAAAAAGAAGCATTGACTTCTTTGTGAACCGGATTGGATTATAAAGCTTACTTTAGAAGCTTTAATCTTAGCCGATTGATCAAATCAATGGTGAGATTAGAATTCAAGATTTATGACCAAGTAATATCTACCTTAGATCTAATCTATGGTTAGGAATTAAAGATGAATCAAGGGTTAGGATTAAGTCAAAAATTGTAGGCTTGACTTTGATTAGTAGCTAATTAAGCTTAATTTGACTAATCTAATTACTTAATTAGCTAACTAAGTGAACTAGTTTAATTCTTAATTTATTTTAATCTAAATACTAATTAGATATGTTAATATTGATTAAAGGTTATAATGTATGTTAATATATACTAAATTAATTAGTTATATTATTAGTATGTTAATTAAAATTGGTTAGGATAATTAACCTAACAAATTACCTAATTAACTAGCATATAATTAGGAGTAAATGGAAAACAATTAAACCCTTAAAATGGCAAGGGGCACCACGGTTTTCCAGCAGCCAAGGGAGCTTGGTGGCTTGGTTCTACTAGCTTCTTGAAGTCTCCAAGTGTCCTAAACCATGTGCACCACATGTGCATTCATTTGGATATTTATTAAGCCAAATCAAGCACTCAACCTCACCCCCACAAGGCCACTACGGCAGCAGCCCTTCCATTTCTCTCTCAATCTTTATTTCACACTTATCCTAAATCTAAGCTATTCATCTTCTCTCCAAAACTACCAAGAAGCCATGCATATTTTTTTCTTCTTTTTCATTCTCCATATTCGCCAACACTCACACCCACTCAACCAAACCTTCATAATTTCATCTTATCACATTTCTTGAACCCAAATCCCATTCTAAGCATCTTTCATTCACAAAATTTTCCCAAATTCCTACTCTATCTTGCCTAAAATCCAAGTTTTTGCTTACTTACTTAAGGGTAAGTTTGGTTTCTATGGTTCAAAATTGAATTTTTAATTTTTCTAACCATGCTTGTTCCATGGTTTCTCTATTTTGTACCTTGTATGTGTTTTTACTAATTATTTAAGAATTTTAGGAATTGTTTTGGAGCTTGTACGAAATTTAGAGGAAAGGAGGAGATCTTACCGATTAATTTGTCTACAAGAGGTAAGAGGAGATTTAATCTCATCAACCCTAAGTGGTGATGGGAAAATGGATTTGTTTGTGTATGGAATCCATAAGGATTCATTTGTGTGGTTGTTTATTGTATTTATTATTTATTTGTGTGATTGTTTATGGTTTTATTATTTTTGTGATTGTTTAAATGCTTTCCTATTTGTGATTTATTTTGCTATGCATGATTATAGCTTTTATTATTTTTGCTATGCATGTTTATGGCTTTAAATATATTGTATGTATATTATATGTGATTTAATAATTGTATGTGTTTATAATTATATAATTATTAAAGTAGGATGTGAATAACATGTATGCGAAATGCATGAGTATTCCAAAGAATACACTATGAGGCTCACGGCCTTACATCCAAAAAAGAGAACCAAAATGTTCTCGATAATTTTCTAAATTACTTGATTTGAGAATCTAGGTAAAATAATTAAATTAAAAATGATTTAAGTTAATTATGGCCAACATGCCACTTAGAGTATAATTGAATACCATTTTATTTTTGATTTGGCCAACATGCCATTTTATTTTCTAAGATAAGGTTAGGTAATGGTTTTACAACATAAAATTGATTCCAAAGAATCATTGAGAAAATCAAAGGAAATTGATTCATTCTAGAATTTTAACTTAGCAGAATATTAGTTTAAGTAAGAATTAATTCAGACGCTTGAAAAATACTAACGTAGAGCTCATTCTATAAATTTTGAAGCGCGTTAGTAAGTTTCAAAGTGAAATTATTGGGTAAAAATAAAATAAACTATATTTAGAGGAAAATATTAAAAATACCTTATATTGATTTTATAGGCAAAATGCTTTGCCAAAATTTATTAAAATCGACGCTTAAAATGAAAAGATTCCATACTATATTTAGAACACAAGGAAAATACATTACGTATTTTAAAAGTATTAGATATAGTTTTACACATATTAAAAATGATAATTTTAAGCTATTCGGTTAAGAAAATGAATTAAAAATCCTACGCGATTGAGAAAATGATTTAAAAGATTTTGCGATGATTAAAAATGTCAAAATATGTTTACACGATTTTAAAACGTTTGTGAAAACAACGAGATTGTGAAAATGCGATAAAATTCCTACGCGACTGAAAAATACTATCAGTTTTGCTGTCGGGCCAAAATGGTGGACCCAGACATGTTGCGGTATAAATCTTGTCGGTGGGACGTGCTATATCTTGTTGAGATGTAGTACTGTCAGGTGGGACGTACTATATTTTGGTATTTTGTGACTGAGGGTATTTTGGTAATTTTGGTAATTTTTCGTAATTATAGAAAATTTGGTTTATAAGGTTGTTTTTGTAATTTTAGATCATGTTTAGAGTGTTGTGCCAATTTGGTTTATAATTGGCGATTGATTGATGAGGTGAATTACACCGTAATTGGTGTGATAAGCGTAGTGTGGTTCATTTATGAACTTGGAGGCATTAGTGTGCGGAGGATCCCATATGTGGACAAGTGGTAGCACCTGCGGGCCGTGGTAACAGGCAACACACTAATGATCTTGACAAGCACTATTCTTAATCGAGATCTTGAGGAGATTAATAAGTACTATGCCCGTGGTACACGATGTTTGGATGTGTATTGCTACACGATGTTTTGGACTGTGGGCTATAGACACGACGTTTGACAGTGCAATAGTTTGGTTGGGCAGCCATAAAGTATTATTAGTTTCTATTCGGATCATTCTCTCAGATATTCGTGTTTAGCTCCATGGAGTAGGAACGAGTCAGTGTGTGTTCATGCATTACCTGCATTTTACTGTTCATGCATTATCTGCACTTTACTGTTCATACATTATTTGCATTTTACTGCTTACTATAAACGTGATAAAATGCATGATCTATTGCTTAGATATATTATGCATGATGTATTAAATTACTTTACTGTATATGATAAAATAGTATGTGTTATTGAAATATCTCTTGTTGTTGTAATATCTGTTTGTATTGTCGTTTTCTTTATTGCCACGCGGGTAATGGTGTAGATTGTCTCACCTCTTTATTGTATTGTTCTACTGTTTCTACTTTATGTTTACATCATTGAAGACTACAATGGCGGCAAGGCGGGATCAATTAGGTTTCTTTAGGCTACAATTTCTCGAAGGCGCTGAGGCTTGGTATGTCCACTGGGACACCGGACACATAAAGTATAGTGGTAACGTGACTTTATCAGTAAGTAGGACTCGGCGGGGTTGGTTACTACACGTTACACGGTTGCTTTTGTAGAGTTTATTTTACCTATTAGGGAGTTGTGGGACGAGTTTCACTATACTCCTAGAGAGAATTTCGATACACTTTTAGGTCGAATTTCTATCGGTCAAGACATTCTAACTAAGGAATTTGTCGATGACGAGGGCTCATGTCTTAAGTGTCATGTTTTAGTAGTATACTGTCTTTTACTATTTTATTAAATATTAATAGTTGTAATTTAGTTGTATACTTCAGACAAGAATCACATGTATATTATGGTGAATTTATGTTTGTTATATTTTGTGTTTCCGCGTTAATTTATTTAATGTTAAAACTATAAAAGGAAAATATATATATATAGATATCACAAATATTACTTAAGTATCAAATATTTTTATAACTTGGGTAAGGATTTTATTTATTTTTTATTTTTACGCATCATAAATGTGACATCCCCGAAAAGGGTGTTACATTAGTTGGTATCGAGCCCAAGTTAGAGTCTTTTGGGTTTGTGGGTAGGTTTGTCTTGTTTGTCTTTGTGTGAATCTCGATATTGAACCCGAGAGATATGTTTCGATTCCGAAAGGAAACGACTTTGTCTTGAAATAGCTACGTTTAGTTCGTTGTGTGTTGATTTTGTTTATCTTTGAAGAAAGATAATGGAACATTACGAACATGAGCATGTGGACGCAAAACGTGATGAAGATCGTATAGCCGCTAGAAGCGTTATGCAAAAGGCGATTGAGGTAGTAGTACAAAAGAGACAAATGATCGCTTAGCAGCAGGAACCGATAATCGAACTTCATAGCTCATTAGGATTGGAGTGACCACCAAATGTGAGAAGCTGTAACTTAGAATCTTCGATAATTCAAAATAGGAGGAAGCGTAAGGTCAATCGTTTTCAGCAAAAGTCGTATGTACAATCACCGGGGAAGCAACAACGAACAAAGAAAGGAAGTACTAGTGGCAACGATTTTGTCGGTCGAGGCATCACCAACGAAGTACTTGAAGTGTGGAAAGCCTGAACACTTATTCAAAGAGTGTGATCAGCTGAAGATGGAAACTTCCGTTAGTAATACACGTGTTTCAAAATCTCGAAAAAGAAGAAAGAGCCGATGCAAGAAGTGTAATGAGAATATTAAAATACAAAAACTTAAGAAGCGAGAAAGTCGTGCCATAGAGAGTAATCTTAAAACTGTGCTGTATAAGTCGTGAGGTAACTCATTCTTTTGTGATCATTGATTATGCAAATCTTTTGGAGTTATCTGTGTTCTACTCATTTTCATAAAGTTACTTCAATTTCTAAAACTTGCTATTACTACTTGAGCCTGTTTAAAACTATCCAATTATCATTGGAGTTTGAAATTTTTTATTGATCGAGTTTGTCTATTTCTTTTTCAAATAGACTGAGTAAATCAATTTGAATCTATCTGTGTCTTTGTTATAACATGATCTGAGTATTTCTACTCTCCTTGATTAAACTTGTTGCTTATGCTCGAGTTTTCTAATTCTACCCTATTTTTATTGAATATCAAATCTTTTCTGTTGATTTGATTTGTTTATCTAAAATTACATCTATTTGAGATCCTGATTTTTAACTGGATTGGTCATTTACCAACCATGTCCTACTACATTGTTGCAATGCAATTTAGTATTTCTTTGACCTGAGATCTTTGGATTTGAATCCAGAAAGTTCATTTCTAAAATTTTTGAACCATGTTCATTTCGAAATCTGTTAGACCATCTCAAATTCTTTGTTGGACTAATTTAGTAATCTACTGAACAGTCTTATTATTCTTCCTTATAACCTTCATAGTATCTTTCATGAATTTCAATTAAGAAGGATTATTCTTGATCCAACTTATGTTATACTATCAAATATAGTGCAATTAGAAGAAAACTTGATCTATGAGACATTTTCTGTTAAGACAAAAAAAAAAAATAAAATAATAAAAAATAAAAAATAGGCAAAGTAGAACAACTTATCTTGATGAAGAAAATTTGGAATGATGTGACGACAGGGGAGCCAGAAGATCAAATGAAGAAACTCGTTGTTCGTTCCAAGATCGGATTGTGTGCTGGTTATTATCAGATTCGCATAAAGTTAGAGAATGTTCCAAGACGATTTTCAGATGCGTTGCAAGAGTTATGAATATTCAGTACTACCATTCGGGATAGGGAATGTTTTGACGATGTTCACGAATTGTATAAATAGAATCTTTCTTTCTCATCTAGGCAAATTTGTCATTATTGGCAATGTTTTGACCTATTCTCGAAAATCAAAGGAACATGCTGAAGATCTCAATGCAGCTCTTCAATTTTGAAGAAGAAGAAGGAGTTATGCACGAAATTAGTCAGACGTAAATTTCGTTAGAAGGAGTCTAACTCGTGGATTTAGTTTGAGTGTTAAGATTAAATCGAAAGATCGTGGCGTATACTTCAAGGTGGTGGAACGTGTATGAGAAGAATTGTTCGATTTACATTTTTGGATATTTCGATAGTCGTTTTGCAAGGAAAACCTGAAGATATTTTCTTTCCTATATAGTCTACGATAATTTCAAGAGCTTGAAGTACCTGTTCAATCAAGAGGGACTTGGATACAAGGAAGAGGCGAATAGGTAGAATTTTCAAAGGATTTGTTGGGATGAATTTCTACCATTGATAGAGTTCATATACAATAATAGTTTCGTTCGAGCATAGGAATGACACCCTATAAGGTATTATATGGGAGACGCTATAGAATGTTATTGCGTTGGTATCATACTGGTGAAAGTAAGATTGTAGGACCGGAATTTGTGCAGCGGACAACTGAGAAAGTGAAAGATGATCCAAAACAAGATGAAGACAACTCGGACGCTACAAAAGAGTTATGCTGGTAAAAGACCCAGACCGCTTGAATCCAAAGAAGGTGATCATGTATATCTGCATGTGATACCTATGACTGGAGTTAGACAAGTGATTAAGTCGAGGAAGCTCACTCTGAAGTTTATCGGGCCGTATTAGATATTTCATCGATAGATCCGATAGTTTATCAGGTTTCACTACCACCATTCTTATCGAATCTTCGTGATGTATTTTACGTATCACAACTACGAAAATATATTTCTGATCCGACTCACGTTATCAAACCAGACATCGTACAACTGAAGGAGAATTTAACCCATGAGACGTTTCCAGTCAAGATTGAAGATCGAAGGACAAAGCAACTTCGAGGAAAGAAGATCGCATTAGTTAAAGTAGTTTAGAACGATGTAGTGGTGGAGCTACATGGGAGCTAGAAGATAGGATGAGGGAGCAATGCTCTCAATTGTTTTGATGTATGATGAATTTCGGGGACGAAATTCTTATTAGTGGGGGAGAGTTGTAACACCCCAACTTTTGGGATAATTATAATATAGTCCCGAAATGTACTGTTTTGTGAATTCATGAGCAAAATTTAATTTGACTGTTTCGTGAGTGTACTTGACTGTTGTATGTGATTTGCTCCGACCTAAGAAAATAATAATTTTCTGGCCGGATAAATCTTATTTTAATTAATTGGAGCTGGGGGATCTTACTAAACCCAATTCTGATTGATATATATATTAATCTCGTAATTTTTTGGATTTAAGTGTAATAAAATAATTTTATATTTTTATAATATTATTTTATTCAACAGTACCTACTGTCTCAAAAACAGTAGAAAAAATTATTTGTGGACCCGAAAAAGTTCGTGGGGCCCACGTTTAGTGTAACAGTCAACGATGCTGACTGGGTAGAAATCTAAACCAATAGGAAATGGTCAAAATGGATGGCTTGACTTTCTAAACCAATTAGAAAGAGTCAACAAAAGAAGCATTGACTTCTTTGTGAACCGTTGGATTATAAAGCTTACTTTAGAAGCTTTAATCTTAGCCGTTGATCAAATCAATGGTGAGATTAGAATTCAAGATTTATGACCAAGTAATATCTACCTTAGATCTAATCTATGGTTAGGAATTAAAGATGAATCAAGGGTTAGGATTAAGTCAAAAATTGTAGGCTTGACTTTGATTAGTAGCTAATTAAGCTTAATTTGACTAATCTAATTACTTAATTAGCTAACTAAGTGAACTAGTTTAATTCTTAATTTATTTTAATCTAAATACTAATTAGATATGTTAATATTGATTAAAGGTTATAATGTATGTTAATATATACTAAATTAATTAGTTATATTATTAGTATGTTAATTAAAATTGGTTAGGATAATTAACCTAACAAATTACCTAATTAACTAGCATATAATTAGGAGTAAATGGAAAACAATTAAACCCTTAAAATGGCAAGGGGCACCACGGTTTTCCAGCAGCCAAGGGAGCTTGGTGGCTTGGTTCTACTAGCTTCTTGAAGTCTCCAAGTGTCCTAAACCATGTGCACCACATGTGCATTCATTTGGATATTTATTAAGCCAAATCAAGCACTCAACCTCACCCCACAAGGCCACTACGGCAGCAGCCCTTCCATTTCTCTCTCAATCTTTATTTCACACTTATCCTAAATCTAAGCTATTCATCTTCTCTCCAAAACTACCAAGAAGCCATGCATATTTTTTCTTCTTTTTCATTCTCCATATTCGGCCAACACTCACACCCACTCAACCAAACCTTCATAATTTCATCTTATCACATTTCTTGAACCCAAATCCCATTCTAAGCATCTTTCATTCACAAAATTTTCCCAAATTCCTACTCTATCTTGCCTAAAATCCAAGTTTTTGCTTACTTACTTAAGGGTAAGTTTGGTTTCTATGGTTCAAAATTGAATTTTTAATTTTTCTAACCATGCTTGTTCCATGGTTTCTCTATTTTGTACCTTGTATGTGTTTTTACTAATTATTTAAGAATTTTAGGAATTGTTTTGGAGCTTGTACGAAATTTAGAGGAAAGGAGGAGATCTTACCGATTAATTTGTCTACAAGAGGTAAGAGGGAGATTTAATCTCATCAACCCTAAGTGGTGATGGGAAAATGGATTTGTTTGTGTATGGAATCCATAAGGATTCATTTGTGTGGTTGTTTATTGTATTTATTATTTATTTGTGTGATTGTTTATGGTTTTATTATTTTTGTGATTGTTTAAATGCTTTCCTATTTGTGATTTATTTTGCTATGCATGATTATAGCTTTTATTATTTTTGCTATGCATGTTTATGGCTTTAAATATATTGTATGTATATTATATGTGATTTAATAATTGTATGTGTTTATAATTATATAATTATTAAAGTAGGATGTGAATAACATGTACGAAATGCATGAGTATTCCAAAGAATACACTATGAGGCTCACGGCCTTACATCCAAAAAGAGAACCAAAATGTTCTCGATAATTTTCTAAATTACTTGATTTGAGAATCTAGGTAAAATAATTAAATTAAAAATGATTTAAGTTAATTATGGCCAACATGCCACTTAGAGTATAATTGAATACCATTTTATTTTTGATTTGGCCAACATGCCATTTTATTTTCTAAGATAAGGTTAGGTAATGGTTTTACAACATAAAATTGATTCCAAAGAATCATTGAGAAAATCAAAGGAAATTGATTCATTCTAGAATTTTAACTTAGCAGAATATTAGTTTAAGTAAGAATTAATTCAGACGCTTGAAAAATACTAACGTAGAGCTCATTCTATAAATTTTGAAGCGCGTTAGTAAGTTTCGAAGTGAAATTATTGGGTAAAAATAAAATAAACTATATTTAGAGGAAAATATTAAAAATACCTTATACTGATTTTATAGGCAAAATGCTGCCAAAATTTATTAAAATCAGACGCTTAAAATGAAAAGATTCCATACTATATTTAGAACACAAGGAAAATACATTACGTATTTTAAAAGTATTAGATATAGTTTTACACATATTAAAAATGATAATTTTAAGCTATTCGGTTAAGAAAATGAATTAAAAATCCTACGCGATTGAGAAAATGATTTAAAAGATTTTGCGATGATTAAAAATGTCAAAATATGTTTACACGATTTTAAAACGTTTGTGAAAACAACGAGATTGTGAAAATGCGATAAAATTCCTACGCGATCCGAAAAATACTATCGGTTCTTTGTCGGGCCAAAATGGTGGACCCGACATGTTGCGGTATAATCTTGTCAAAGGGGACGTGCTATCTTGTTGAGATGTAATCTTGTCGGTGGGACGTACTATATTTTGGTATTTTGTGACCGAGGGTATTTTGGTAATTTTGGTAATTTTTCGTAATTATAGAAAATTTGGTTTATAAGGTTGTTTTTGTAATTTTAGATCATGTTTAGAGTGTTGTGCCAATTTGGTTTATAATTGGCGATTGATTGATGAGGTGAATTACAATGCAAGTAATTGGTGTGATAAGCGTAGTGTGGTTCATTTATGAACTTGGAGGCATTAGTGTGCGGAGGATCCCATATGTGGACAAGTGGTAGCACCTCTCGGGCGTGGTAACGGCAACACACTAATGATCTTGACAAGCACTATTCTTAATCGAGATCTTGAGGAGATTAATAAGTACTATGCTGTGGTACACGATGTTTGGACGTGTACTTGTTGCTACACGATGTTTTGGACTGTGGGCTATAGACACGACGTTTGACAGTGCAATAGTTTGGTTGGGCAGCCATAAAGTATTATTAGTTTCTATTCGGATCATTCTCTCAGATATTCGTGTTTAGCTCCATGGAGTAGGAACGAGTCAGTGTGTGTTCATGCATTACCTGCATTTTACTGTTCATGCATTATCTGCACTTTACTGTTCATACATTATTTGCATTTTACTGCTTACTATAAACTGTGATAAAATGCATGATCTATTGCTTAGATATATTATGCATGATGTATTAAATTACTTTACTGTATATGATAAAATAGTATGTGTTATTGAAATATCTGCTTGTTGTTGTAATATCTGTTTGTATTGTCGTTTTCTTTATTGCCATGCGGGTAATGGTGTAGATTGTCTCACCTCTTTATTGTATTGTTCTGTCTGTTTCTACTTTATGTTTACATCATTGAAGACTACAATGGCGGCAAGAAGGATCAATTAGGTTTCTTTAGGCTACAATTTCTCGAAGGCGCCGAGGCTTGGTATGTCCACTGGGACACCTGGACACATAAAGTATAGTGGTAACGTGACTTTATCAGTAAGTAGGACTCGGCAGGGGTTGGTTACTACACGTTACACGGTTGCTTTTGTAGAGTTTATTTTACCTATTAGGGAGTTGTGGGACGAGTTTCACTATACTCCTAGAGAGAATTTCGATACACTTTTAGGTCGAATTTCTATCAGTCAAGACATTCCTAACTAAGGAATTTGTCGATGACGAGGGCTCATGTCTTAGGTGTCATGTTTTAGTAGTATACTGTCTTTTACTATTTTATTAAATATTAATAGTTGTAATTTAGTTGTATACTTCAGACAAGAATCACATGTATATTATGGTGAATTTATGTTTGTTATATTTTGTGTTTCCGCGTTAATTTATTTAATGTTAAAACTATAAAAGGAAAATATATATATATAGATATCACAAATATTACTTAAGTATCAAATATTTTTATAACTTGGGTAAGGATTTTATTTATTTTTTATTTTTCTCGCATCATAAATGTGACATCCCCAGAAAGGGTGTTACAACAATAACTAGCATATCAATTGATTTATATTCCTAGCTAAAAAAATGAAATAAATGATGTTAAATACTACAATAATTAATATACCAATTGATTTATATTCACCATATATCAACTTCATTAGATACTCCTATTAGAGTCTCAACACATTTTAGGAAACATATACTAATGATATCATCTAGCAAGAACTTAAAAACATCAAAAATAACATTTTTGAAGATTCTGGCCTTAGACACGGGCTATGTCTGATGACATGCCCCCCATATCTTGCTCAGTGAACACTGTTCATGAATTTCAACTGGTAAAGAGGGACATGGCCACCCCCGTGTCTTCAGACACAAGCCGTGTCTCAAAACCAGACATTCTGTAGCTCACTCTGCAGAACCATGGAATTGTTCCATTGGTTTTCTCCCCTCCTCCAATCACTCAAACTTCACATCCAAGTGATTTCCAACCTCTCACAAGGTTCAACTACACATAGCAACTCTCATTTCACTTTGATTTCACTCAACACCAAAGATCATGGATAAACATCCAATTCAAAACCTAAAACCCCAAAACCAAACTCAAAAGGAATTAAAGGTATACAATGGCCGGAAATCCATTTCCATACACCTAACAACTCATAAACAAGTCATCCTCAAGTTCTACAACAAGATTCAAGCCCAAAACAACCAAAAACAACTCAAAACCTAACTCACCACATCATGAAAAAACTTATGAACAAGATGAGGAGAATAGGAAAATGAGTTTAAGAACAAGGTTTCCCCCTACCTTAAACTTCAGAAATTGAAGTCGACTAATCGTCCCTCTGCAAAGCTAAGCTCTTTCCCTTGCTTGGTTGTTGATCCTTCTCCCTTAGCACCTTGATCTCCCTTCTCTTTGCTTTTCCTGTGCCAGCTATGAGATGAGATGAGAAATGAGAAAAACATCTCATTTTGGCCTTAAATAGGCCTAGCAATAGAAAGAAAGGGTTATGCCCTCATATTTGGTCACTTAAGTGACCATAATTCACCCGATTAGCTAAGAACGCTTGGATTTAACCAAACCAAGTTTTCTAACTTCCAACAAGTTTAAAATAGATCTTGAAATTTATTAAAAATCTTGTTTCACTATTTACATAATTTTTCACATTTGTTGGGGGTCAATTCGACACTAAAACACACAACCAGTATGCTTTAAAATGTCAAACTAACTCTGATAAATCTCAAAATTTAACCACAACAACTTCTACACATTTGTGACCTAGAAACAAGTTCTCCACACTTATTTCTATTAACTAAGCAGTTTAAGTCAAAATCGGGGCTGAAACAGCTATATTTCACACATAGAATTATAGTAAAGTGACTAAACATGCTCAGACGGTCATAAAAATTAATAGGCATGATAATCATGTATTAAGCTACCTTTATAACCATATATAAATTTATCATGTTTCCACAGGTGTTACATTTCCCCCCTCTTTTTTTAGAATATTATCCCCAAAATTTGGTTTAACTACGATAAGAAGCTTCAAACAACTCACACACAACAATAGGTACAACCAAACATTAAAAAAACAAAATTACACATCCAGTACAACCATGTACTCACATTTTCTTAAACTACAGGATAGTAATGCCTTCACATCTTGCAGATTGAAGACTATTCCTAACCTCTGACTTTGCCTTCTTTTTTGGAGAATAATTCCTTGTAAAATGGCCCTACTAGCCACACTTGTAACATGATATCTGATCAGCTACACAAGCTTTACCTCCGTGGTGCCTACCATATTTAGCACATAGCTGCTCACGACCATCCCTCTGATCTTGTCTCAGTTTGTCTTTCTGATCTCTATGCTGTGGAGCACTCCCCTTTGATCTATTTTCTGAACTTTTCCTCTTGTAGGAATCTTGTTATCGATGCTCGTGTTGTGATCTAAAACTCAGGGGTTCAACAACCCTACATTTGTTAACCAATGAAGGGTAATCCCTAATGTTAAAAGGTTTCACTAGCTTCTTCATGCTCTCTCTCAGACCAATTTCAAACTTCACACACTTCCAACAATTATTTGGATTGTATTGGAGTGAAAAAGAAACTTGGACAACTCCTCGAATCTTGCTACATATTATCCAACTCAGTTATCCACTCCTCAGCCCTTACTGAGTCATAATCTCCTCTGAATGATGTGGACTCGCCTTCCGAAACTCAGAAAGGTCATGAAAGTCCTAGTTCCTCTCCCCCTGTACCTCACGCCTAGGTAATGGTACCGGTGGTGGTGTAGGCTGTGTTTGATTGACATCTAGCCTCTCAAGCACCCTAACAGTTGCAGCTGCCTGCTCCCTCATTGTTATGGCATTCGCAATTGTCAGCTCATGCATCGCTTCGACCATTGCCATCATGGCCTTGGCTATACCTAAACCCTTATTCTCAAGGTTTCGATTCTTGCTTCCACGCGGTCGCCCTCGTGCTACCATAGTTTCCTGTAAACACATAACAATCTATATTGAGTTAGCTAGGCTCAATATCATGTAACCGTGCAGCAGTAGCTAAAGCAGATATGTCAAAGGCAAATTATGCAATTTCTACTCGAACAATCATATATAAGAGATAAGAAATGCATAATCATCACTACATATGCATAAGCATAGTTAGCTCATATCCCGACTCAACAGGATGAACTGCTCTCATACCAAAAAGTAACATCCCCATATTTACTATCCAGATATATCGTCATATAAAAGAATAATTAATATTGACTATGCCACTTCTAACATACAACCACTAGCTCATATCATTCATATATAATGAGTAATTATGGAGAGCCACGATAACAAAAGTTATATATATACATCACTACCTCCAAGGCACACTATAATACATAGACTTTTACAATAACAAAAACTAGCACATTATACAAGCTTTATCATAAAAAAAGTATATAATTATACTAATCTTCGTACACCTTCTCCTTCCCTTTTGAAGAATTAGCACTTGGATTTACATGGCAACACAATTGGGGTGAGAAAAACATATCTCAGTAGAAGTATTCCAATACCAGTATATATACATATATAAACAGATAAAATACTCAATTATCAAATTAACACTTCAATCATAGAAGCAAACAACATCTCATTCTCAAAGACTCGTAATTGCCCATATAAGCGTCATGCTATGCCAATTTATGTCTAGTATTTATGCTTATGCAATATCCTAAGCATGAAATGAATAATGTTATGATACCAAGTCCATGGAAATGTCATGTTATGCATGAGTTCTTAAACAAAATAAAGGAACCTGGTTTCATAAACTTTGAACAAGCACTGGAAACCCAGTGCCATTAGTCTTCATCTCGGGTAGTGAGGGAATTGAACCATCCTTATCAACGCGGTCTTCAACAATGATCATTATGATAGGAAGGATTAGTTACCTACTCATTCAAAATCATATTTGATCACAACAATGATCTCTATGATAGGAAGGACTGATTACCTACTCATTCAAAATCACATTAGATCATCGACAATGAGGACTCAACCTCATCAACATAGTTATGGAACAATAATAATGTCAATTACTACAATAACTAGCATATCAATTGATTTACATTCCTAAGTAAAAAAATGAAATACAATGATGTTAAATACCACAATAATTAACATACCAATTGATTTACATTCACCACATATCCACTTCATTAGATACTCCTATTAGAATTTCAACACATTTTAGAAAACATATACTAATGATATCATCTAGCCATGAACTTGAAACATCAAAAATAATATTTTTTAAGATTCTGGCCTTAGACACGGGTTATGTCTAATGACACGCCCCCCTCGTGTCTTACTCAGTAAACATTGTTCGTGAATTTCAACTGGCAGAGAGGGACACGGCCATCCCCGTGTCTCAAAGCCAAACTCTCTACAGCTCACTCTGCAGAACCGTGGAATTGTACCATTGGTTTTCTCCCCTCCTCCAATCACTCAAACTTCATATCCAAGTGATTTCCAACCTCCCACAAGGTTCAACTATACATCGCAACTCTTATTCCACTTTAATTTCACTCAAAACCAAAGATCATGGATAAACATCCAATTCAATACCTAAAACCCCAAAACCAAACTCAAAAAGAATTAAAGGTATACAAGGGTTGGAAATCTATTTCCATACACCTAATAACTTATAAACAAGTTATCTTCAAGTTCTATAACACGATTCAAGCCCAAAACAACCAAAAATAACTCAAAACCTAACTCACTACATCAACCCAAAACTCATGAACATGATGAAGAGAATAGGAAAATGAGTTTAAGAATAAGGTTTCTCCCTACCTCAAACTTCAGAAATTGAAGTCAGTTAACTGTTTCTCTTCAAAGTTAAGCTCTCTCCTTTGCTTGGTTGTTGTTCCTTCTCCCTTAGCACCTTGATTTCCCTTCTCCTTTGCTTTTCTTGTGGCAGTAGTGAGATGAGATGAAAAATGAGACAAACATCTCATTTTGGCCTTAAATAGGCCTAGCAATAGAAACAAAGGGTCGTGCCCTCATATTTGGTCACTTAAGTGACCACTATTCACCCGATCAAGTAAGAACACTTAGATTTAACTAAACCAAGTTTCCTAACTTCCAACAAGTTTAAAATAAATTCTGAGATGCATTAAAAATCTTATTTTACTATTTACATAATTTTTCATTTATGCTGAGGGTCAATTCGGCACTAAAACACACAACCAGTATGCTTAAAAATGTAAAACTAACTCTGATAAATCTCAAACTTTAACCACAAGAACTTCCACACGTTTGTGATCTAGAAACAAGTTCTCCACACTTATTTCCATTAATGAAGCAGTTTAAGTCAAAATCGAGGCTGAAAATAGCTATATTTCACATATAGAGTTTCAGCAAAGTGACTAAACGTGCTCAGACTGTCACTAAAATTAACAGGCATGATAATCAGGCATTAGGCTACCTCTGTAACTATATACAAGTCTATCATGTTTACACGAGTGTTACAGAAAAGACTTATTTTTAGCTTTTACCACCTTTCTACCTTATATAAGTATCAAAATGAATTTTCCCCGGAGCAGCTGGAATTATTATGATGCCAGTATATATATTAGAACTACTGAGAATTATAGAATTCTCACCCCTTTATGTTGTATTTTCATGATAATTCCAGGGAAGAAATTTGCGGTCTACTGAAACGAAGAATAGGATTGTGAAATAGATATTTCTACTTTTGTACAAGAATTTTATATAGTTTAGTAACAATTTGTGCCTTAAAGGCAAAGCTTGTTTATATTGTATAATGATGTACATTCTTGTGTAAATAAGAAATTCAGTTATGTATATTATAATTCCCTCTTCGGGCTTATATATATATATATATATATATATATAATATATATATATATATATATTAAATGTTTTTACAAAGATTATCTATAGAAGTGACGTGTCTAATCGTAATTACAAATGTGTAAATTTGAGTATACTATTAGTATTGATATTAGGATGTTACATAGCGGCCCTGCACCATTTTCTTCAACTGTTGAGGCTACTCAAGTAGATTCCTAAACCCAATGTTTTAGCAGTTCCTAGTTCTTCGACTTGACCAGCAACTGCACCAAAACCATCTCTCGATGAAAACCCTATGACTTCACATGAAGGCCAATCCAACAGACTTTTATTGATAGAAGATGAGGAGGAGTAGGAGGCTGAAGATGAGATCATATATGAAGCAAGTTCGCTCAGTGAATATGAGTTTGATCCTTCTACTACCGAAGTACTAATCCCAAATGTTGATGTTTTATTTGATATCATTTCCAAACATCTTGAAAGTTCACCTCTAATGCAAATCGGCCCCTAACCCTTCTAAAGGAGTTGAAGTTATTCCTATCTTAAGATCTTCATAATACCGCAACTAATATTTCAACTTAGGAAAGAATATTCTCGCTTTTCTCACTTGTTGTATATAGCATGGATGATTCATCGGGAGAAGAGTTGTTGGTGCTTGCTCAACAAGTCAAGACAATCTTTGCTTAATTTCGGAGTGCTCAAGAAGCCATTGATCGCTAACAAGCCTTTGGACAAAGGGGTGAAGAATTAGTTATCGAATCCTTTCGGACTTAGAGGGAAAAATTGAGTTTGATAATCAAGCTAAGGATTGTTACACTTTCTCATGTCGAAGTGTTAAATAAGGAGAAGGCACTTATTAATAAGATTGAGGACTAGGAAGCAAAACTTTCGACTGCGAGATTTAGCTTACAATTATCTCATCGAAACTTGGCTCGAGATCAAGCTAATATAGAAAGATATTCCAAGCTGTTGGAAGACAACTAGGTTCAAACTCCTCTTTTGGCTGAATGACTCTAAGTGCGAAGTTGGAGCTAGACAAAAAAGAGAGGAAGTAATCTCAAGCTGAGTTAGTACAAGTTTAGCAAACTTTATCTATTACCTCCATTGCCTCGATGACCAAGAAGCTTATCTACTAGTCACCTTAGGGCTTTTAGTACTTTGCTAAGGTACTTTAACTTTGCTTTACTAATGTACTTTAACTTTGCAACTTTCAATTTAAATAAAAGCTACCTTTTGAATATTGTAATCTTTTAATTTTGACGTGCTCTTTCTGTATACATATATATATGCAACCTTTATTGGGTCCCACCTACTTTAATTTTGACAGGTTTTACAGTTCCCTACGTTTGCACAGTAGTTACTTGATTTCCACCTTTATCACCTTTTCAAATTCCACTTCCTTCGTATGCAACAAACCTTATTCATCTTCTTCTTCAAAAATCCTGAAAACTTCTTGCCTTTGTGTTTTCTTAACATTCCAATTTCTTTTTCTTTGATAATCCATCTAAGACCTTTTCATTTATGCACTATGGCTTCAAAGGAACAAGATAAAGGAAAATCAGTGTCTAGACTTAATATACAAGAACTCATGAAGGCTCCCGCGCTCACGGCGTCGTAGCATAATGCCCTAGCCAACAAGGTAATGGTTAGCTCTTCTTCTCCATTTCTAGTTTATAATGGCCCTATTCTAGAAAACCTTGTTAGGGGTTTAAAGGAGGAAAAGTTAGACATAACAATCGAAAAAGAATATTTGTTGGTTAATTTCCTAGAAATCCCAATTAACCCTTTGTTAGCTAGGAACAGAATACTTAGGAATTTTCCAAACCCTTCAAGGGATTACAGAGCTTGGTTCACCCATATGAATGAAGTGAAAAGATATTTTTGGAAATCAATTAGCATTTACGAAGCTATTCATCTCAACCTGCATCAAGTTATTGCAAACCCAACCATGATAGGTGCAACTCTATGTTTTTTGAGTACTAATACAAATTCTTTTCATTTTCGTGATGGGATGATGGGCTCGACATTATTTGATATGGCTACAATTTTGGGATTGAGGCCAGATGGTGAACTAATTCTTCCCACTTCATCCCTTAAAAGTACTGAGGCCCAGAACAATTTACGAAAAAAGACCAACTTGAGTTACACTGGGTTCGTGAAGAATTGTATAAAGAAGTCTATCGAAGTGGATGATGAAGAACACCTTAGCTTTATCCTCTGCTGGTTGTGCAACTTTGTCTTCTGTTCAGTAAGGTTGAAGATTTCTTTCTCTTACCTACCCCTTATGACACTGATACTTGAGGGAAGCAGCTAAACCTTAGAGGTCTTATGTTGGCTAACCTTTCCCAATCTATTCAGCTGGCTTTGTTAGATCTCCGCAAGTCTAATTAGGTCAGCAACCTTAGGAGTTCACTATGGATACTCCAACTCTGGTTGAATGCAATTTTATCTAATCATTTAGTGAGAAGTGATGGGATACTGAAGGAAGGAGATATGTTGACTTATGGGTTGAAAGTAGCCTATCTTGTTCCTAAGGCAGTTGAAGAGGAAGCCTCGGAGTTCAGGTCATATTTCGAATTATTCTTCAATCTTTCTAATAGGCTTCTTATAGATTCTCTTTAGCCATTTACCAAAAGGCAGCTTGGTCCATCCTGGTTTAAGGGATCAAACCAAGATCAGCATTTGATTTGGCCTGGCTTCTTATGCCATTAGGAGTTTGCAGTTGAACTTCCTAGTCAGAGATCCTACACCCTGCAAACTCACGTCCCAAACTACTTCTCTCGCAAGATGGGCCTTATATAAGTTCTTCCCTGACTATGACTTTTAAAAGGCGATTATGTCCCTAAAGGGTTCTAATTCCTTAAAAGCTCGACCATGCTCAATTGGTAGTGGAGCAAAATGGGACCTTTTTCGATGTCTTTTCACATTTTTTACCTTTTGACATTTCTTATTTGAGTATTGATGAATTCTCTAATTGGTAGCATCGGTACTCCTTGCATATATTTGATTCCTCTTTTGAGATGATGACTAATAAATTCTGTGGCTTGCAAAAAAAAAAAAAAGAAGAGAAAGACTGAACTAATACCCCACTATTGAGTTTCATTAATATAGTAATTTCCTTTTTGCCTTAACTTATCTTCTTTTTTTTTGTAAATGTAAGTTAGCATGGTTGAAACTACTAACAAAGAAGCTGAGTCAACACAACCACTTCCCCTTCCTGAGGATGAGGATATGTTCGCCAAAATCTAGAGTCAAATGTATGATAATGATGATGATCAACCTCAACTTGAATCTATTGGCCTTCAACCATCTGTACAGGATGAAATTCACTCAGTATTAGAATCCCTCGACTCTTTGTTACAATAGGAACTATTGGTCTTGAAGATGAATCTTCAATTGGTTGACCTGTGCTCCTAAGCCTTCGTTGCTTTGTCTCATCATTCTAACTTTTTGAACGACAAACAAAAGGGCATTTTTTCTTCTCTCAAGACTTCTATAATAAAGTCTTTGAAAAGGCCTAGCAAGGTCTTCCTCATCCTTGGCAAGAAGCCAATGCTAGATACTCGCTGGGTGGACTTGAAGGAGAAGGCTGCCAAAGCTCAAGATACTCTTAGCTCTCTTCATGTCCAAGTGAAAGCTCTTCTCTCTATTGTGTCCTCCAACCAAGAGCGGATTTTAGCTTCCAAGTCTACCATCACGGAGTTAATGTGGTGACTAAAGGAGGAAGAGCAAGAACTTGAAGTCTAGGAGAAGGACCAAGAAAAAGACAATTCTTCCCTTACGGATTGCCAAACAACAAATATCCAATCTTCACAACCAAGGGAAGGAAATAGTTGCCCAAGCCGAAGAATTGTCGAGGACCAAACAAACCATGCGGCCTCGACATCTTGAAGCCAAGAAGGAGTTAGTTGAAAGCAGAAGTTTTATGTCCCACTTTCATAGAATCTTTTATCAAACTTATGGATGAGGTTGCTAGCTTATTCAATTGATTTTTGGCCATGTAATTTCCGGCTCATATGTAAACTTTATTTACCTACTCTCTTATCACCTTGACTCCAAGTGATTTTAACTTTTATAATTTTTTACTATCTAGATAACTTGATGAGTGTATGAAAGTGCTTTTTAAATACTTTATTATTAGGTTAAAATATTAAAATATAAATAAAAATTATTGGAATTAATGTGTATTTTTAAATTAAATTTTTATTTATTTGAAATATTCTTAAATAAATTTTTATATTTAATTTCAGAGTTTATAAAGAGCAAGTCAAAGTCCAATCAAATTCAGAGGAGAATTCAAAGCCCAAATAAGAAAAAAAAAAAAAAGGAAGCATCCAAAATAAATTTTAAAAAAAGGAAAACCTAAGATTAAAAGCTGCTTGTAGTAGCTTATAAAAGGGAAGCACGATGAAGGCCCTGTGGGCTGTGGTGCAAAAGCACAAAATAAATAGAAATAGGAGTTGTTGCTTGCTGGGCCGTGAACAGGAGCCGTGGTGCACAATAACGAGAAAAGCTGGACCATGAACAAGAGAAAGGCTTGTGTACAAGCGTCGTGCACCATTTAATGGAAAAAAAGCGCCACACAGCAAAAAGCAACAAAGGAGAAGAGGAGCGTGAGGCAAAGTGCTGCACGAGGAGAGCTGCACGGATTGGAGGAGGAGGCTGTACGGGCAACACAATGCATTGCAGTGTATTGAAGAATTTGAATTGTGTACACAATGGAGAATTTTAATGAGATGATTTTGTTATGTTCTAATCTTATTATATTTTGTTAAATTCTTTGTATTAAGGAGATGATAAAATCTTGATTATTTTGGCATTATTATGTTGAATTATTTTTACCTAATTTTAAGATTTAATGTTTATTGATTTTATTTTCTTATCAGATTATATGAATGAATTTTAAATGAGTTCAGTCATGTTTTTCTTATATTTATAATTTATTTGTGTTATTTGAATGTTAGTGGCAATTATTAGATATCAATTGTGGCTTCTTATTAGAGATATATTTGATGATTTAATAATTATTAATAATTAGAAAATTTTATCATACATGTGATTATTATTTTTAATGCTTTATTGATATATTTTCTGTGAGCACATGTTTCTCGCTAGATGTTCATGAGTTAAATTATGTGACTAAAATAATTTGACATAGTTAATGTTAAAATTAATTTTGGTGGATTCTAAACTTTAGTCATCTTACATCTAGTATAAAACTCATTTTGCTTTACTTAATTTTGCATTTAAATTAATATTTATTTATTTTCAATCATTTGATATTTTTGTTTAGTTTATTTGTTTCTTTAGTTATTCTTTTAATTTGTCTCTCTATAGAATCGACACCCTAAAGTTATGCTACAATTGTCGCGTTATTCTTTGGGCATAATCAAATTTTTGGGTCGTTGCCAAGGAGATGGTAAAAGAACTGCTAGACAATTTTTCTTTTCAGCAGTTTGTAAATGCGGTAACTTCGTTCAGTCTTTTATCTTGCTTCATCTTTATTTTATTTTATTTTATTTTGTAGTTTTTTTATTTTTGTTATTTTTTGTGTATTGCATTATTTTTCTCTACCTTACATGCACATGTATAGAAACTTCTTAGGTCAGTTTGCTCATAAACCTGTGTCAAAGTTTGAGTCTGATTTTTCTATTCATTTATTTGATACTTCTGATTCTAAGAAAATGAGCAAACACAGATATTAACCCACTAGGACCCTTCAGGATTACCCCCACCCTACACACACAGCCACACCATCATGCATCATGTTTCTAGCTAATACTTCCTGATTGGATTCTAAACCAAGTATGATACAGTTACTCCCTACTTTTCATGGCTTCAAAAATGAAAATCCATATTTGCACATTAGGGAGTTTGAAGAAGTAGTTGAGACTCTTCATAGTCAAAATGCAACTGATGATGTTGTGAGACTTAAGTTCTTTCCTTTCTCTTTGAAGGATAGAGCTAAGTGTTGGCTATACTCGCTGAGACCACGATTTATTGAGTCATGGAATGAGACGACTCAGGCTTTTTTTAATAAACACTTTCCCCAACATAAGACCAACGCTTTAAAAAGGCAAATCTCCACCTTTGCACAAAAGGACAGTGAGACTTTGTATCAGTCTTAGGAGAGATTTAAGGAGCTGTTGAGTATGTGTCCTCACCATGGGTATGAGAATTGGCGCTTAGTGAGCTATTTTTATGAGGGACTTACATCTAGAAAGCACTAATTTGTGGATGATAGTAATATATTTTATCCATTTAATAATCATTTTACTAGGCTTCTTAAGGTTCAATTGGGCTTAATTAAGTTAGTTTTGTCACATTTTATGATATTGAGCTTAATTGGATCATTGCAGGAATTATTGCATGAATTAGCCTTAATTTATCTATTTGGAAGCATTCAGTAAATTGGCTATAATCTGAGTTGCAAATATTTGATTGATGTAATTCTAGTCTTATAGGAAAGCTAAGACAATTCTCTACAACTTTCATGAAGACCTCAAGAGTATAATCACACGTTTGGATAATTTAAATTGAAGTGGAAGCAAGAGCTAGAATGTTGATCTGGCAGCTTGATCTTTGTGCACTCATCAGCCTATTTCTTGAGCTATAGAAGTTCAATTGACATCAAACTAAGCCTAAATGAAATCTAAGACCCAAATCTACAACTTTTATGAAGAACACAAGAGTAGATTCGGATGTCTAGTGGGTCAGATTAGGATTGGATGTTAGAGCACAAGTGACGTTACTAGAACCTAAATAATGTTCACAGATTGGGCCATAAGTTGTGCTGTAGGAGTTGGATTGGACTGAAACTAGTAGCATTGGAAAGCTGAGACAAAACCTTTCAACTCTTATGAAGACCATTTTTCAAGATGCTAACATTATGACAGAGTTATAGTTATGTGAAGACAGTCGAATCGGTTAGTGCAAGTGGAAAGGCAAGCATGACAATAATTTTCCATCATCTTCCACTCAACCACCCATCATCCACCTACTCATTAAATAACTCCATTGTCATCTTCCACTCAACCATCCATCATCCACTCACTCATTAAATAACTCTATTGTCATTTTCCACTCAACCACTCATCATCCAACTACTCATTAAACAACTATTGTTATTTTTCACTCATCCAACCACTCATTAAACAACTATTGTAATTTTTCACTCATCCACTCACTCATCTAACCACTCATTAAACAAGTCTATTGTCATAAATGTGCGTGATTGAATTGTAACAATCAATGACATTCTTTGGGGATGGTTTCTGCAAATCAAGAAGATAAAATATACTTTATTAAAAATGAACTAAGTAAGAAGTCATTAGATGATATCTTATTGACTCTTGAGATGCATTCTTGTGGAGTTATGCATTGTGAATTTCTTAATTTGTGGAATCTCTTTAGGGACGAATATCAACGTTATAGTTTTGGGAATCTGACTCTAAAAGACCCTGTTTGCCATTTTATAAGAAAATTGGATGGGAAGCTTATCCTCGACTCATAGAAGGCGTTTAAGCCGTTACTGGACGTAAAACCAGAGGAAAATGTGAGCCACAATTACAACAACATATATTTTATTATCTTGTTCATCTAAAAAAAAAAAGGGCAAAACTTCGGTTGTACCTGATCTTTAATTAGATCAAGAGCCCCGGGCGGATGCCCGTCCTGTCATAGACTCAAGAGGAGACCTTCGCAAGTTGGTCTGTAAATAAAGTTCATGTCCCATGCTCTGTATAGAGCTGTTCTCAGTGGCCTAAAGTTTACCTTTTAAGCAAGCTGAGATAATGGGCAAATAGAAGCGCCCCGTGTTAGCATACTCGTGTGACTATGCAATTGAGCTGGATCTTGTGATTTCAGGCCATGGGCTCTCCAGCGACCTCTCACTGGCTGTGGTAGTTGGTGGTGGCTATCAGATTTACGCACTTTAATTAGTTGTATCGTAGCTCAATCCAAAATATTCTACAAGGGGGAGGGAGAAGAATTCTAAGATTGGCTGAGCCGTCTTGGTATTACTGCACTGGTGACATGTACTATAAAGATATGCCATCAATTCCCTGTATTGATGACATATAGGTTAAAGATATGCCATCTTTGTTGAATAAATAGGCGTAAGAGCCTAGCCTCCAGTTTTGGACTAGTTCTAGCTCTCGTTTTCTTTCAAAAAATAACAATAAAAATAAAAAAAGAAAAAAAGAAAAAAAATCTGTGTTTCTTAATTTTAAACTTTTTTTACAATAGCCAACCTACTCATATAGGTGATATCATTACATTTTTTATTTTTTTTCCTATTTAAATACTTCATTTTCTTCATTTTCATCTAACTCATAATCATTCAAAGGGAGGTGAGTGTAGAAATGGAATGAGCTTCTGTTCATCAATTTATAAATATCTGTGTATTTTGTGGGTCAAGTTTTGGGAAGGGTACAGAGTTTGTAGAAGTAGCAGGCACTCTTGGTCGAGTGCTTGCTGTGAGGAAAATTCATGTAGTATATGGGAGAAGTAGAATTGGGTTAATGGGGTTGTATCAATCACTGCATGCACATCTAGGAGGCAATCTGATTTTAGGTATCATTCCTATAGCTTTAACTCAAAGGAACATCACTGGCAAGACAATTCGGGATGAACTACGAGTATCAACTATGCATGGACGAATGACTAAAATGCTTGACAATTATGATGCATTCACTGCCTTACTAGGTGGCTATGGTACTTTGACAGAAGTTTTTCAGATTGTCTCTTGGGCCTAACTGAACATCCACCATAAACCCATAGGTTTATTGAATGTTAATAATTTCTTTAATGGTTTGTTATCTTTTCTTGACCATGCTGTGGAATAGAACTTTATCACACCTTCGGCAAGACAACTTATTGTCTCTGTTTCCACTGTCGATGAGTTAATTGATAAATTACAAGCTTTTGTTTATGAACCTGACCCAGTAATAGCTTAGATAGATTGGTCAAAAGGAAGTAGCAAGGAACATGGGTTTGATCTGACACTCCATCTATAACTTCCCTTTACCTTTGGTTTTATTCATCGTAGTTTGTTTCTATTTAAATTTGTGTCAGATTTCTATTTTCAATAATTGCCACAACAAGTAATATCTTTTATCCTTTACTAATCTATATTTGGACATTAAGGATAATGTTGTAATCTGGTTGGGGGAAGGATAGTTGACACATAAAAAAATTGGGAAAGTATGTTTATTCATATGATTGTTAGTAATTTATTAACAGCAAAACCAGTTAAGTATGCCAGAGTAAAGAGTAAATTTTACTCTTGAAGTAATTTGCTCTTGAGATGCATTTTAAGTATGGAAGAGTAAGAAGCAAATTTTACTCTTAAAGTAATTTTACTCTTGAGACGCATTTAAATTAGGGAAGTAACTATTTTGTGTTGAAATAGCAATTCAAATTCAGGAAACATAGCATGATTGAATAAATTGTCTTTTTTCTTAAAATTCATATGCTTTGTTATAGATGTTGAATTAGTGGATTAAAAATGATAGATGCATGCCTTGTGAGATTTTGAGCCTATTGATGAATGGTAAGCATGTGTCCTAAGAGGTTGCTCAAATGAATTCCACGAAGGCATCAAAGAGTCTTTACGGTCGTGATACTTTTCTTACGTTAGATTGATTGAACATTTATACCATTCTCTTCTTTCTTGTGTGATTTTCGCTCATGAAATTGTTACTTTAGAACTTGCTTTGACTCTATTTGAGGCTATATTTTCACATGCATACATAAATATGATTGAGGCATTTTTCTTAAAATAGCTACTTTAACTAAATAGTCAACCTTGCATATTTTTCCTTGTTTAACCCCTTTGAACTTATTTGACTATTCTTTATTTTTAGCTCATTATATGCCTTTTAAAAAAAAACATGTTCTTACCCAATATTAGGGAATAAGAGAGAATTGACATTGGATTAGTTCTTAAACAAGTGTGGGGGTGTATGTGCAAAACAGTTGATGAAAAAAGAAAGAGTAGTCATCTTCAAAAAAATAAAAATAAAGTGTAAAGAAAGGTCAACAAGGTAAAAAGGGGAAGTGAAAAGAATATGTAAAGGGAATTTGCATTTGGTAGAGTTGGGATGAAATTTCATACTTTTTATTTGAACTCAACCCTAATGCTCTTTTATTCTCTTTAGTATTTAACTTGTCATATCCATATTATCCCCTTCCTTTACCTTGATCACATTACAACCTTGAATAAAGTCCTCTTGTTTTGTGTGTGCATGTGTTTTGAGTAGTGGAGAAGTAGAAAATAAACAACCTTATGGTAGTATAATTTTTCATGGGTTTAATTGACTGAAATACCTACCTTTCAAACACATGAGGGATTGAGAGTGAATCTAGTGAGGATCTATCATTCTTGATTCATGTTTTTCAATTGAAGTTTCTTTGTATGTTGATTTGAGATGTGAAGAACTGTTACCTCATGAATGTTTTGATCCCTTGAATCTTTGGTTGATCTTTTTGCTTATAAACTTTTGAATTTTTTAATATCATTGGAAATTGACTCTTTTAGAGTTTTTAACTCTTGAGTTTGTGTTGTTTTTCCTTGTTCCCAAGCTTCGGTCTTATGTGTTTTACCCGGGAGTGTAAAAGCTAAGTATAGGATAATTTGATAGTAATATATTTTATTCATTTAATAATCCTTTCATTCAGCTTCTTAAAGTTCAATTGGGCTTAATTAAGTTAGTTTTGTCACATTTTATGATATTGAGCTTAATTGGATCATTGAAAGAATTATTGTATGAATTGGCTTTAATTTGTCTATTTGATAACGTTCAGTAAATTAGCTATAATCTGAGTTACAAATATTTGATTAAAGTGATTCTAGTCTTATAAGAAAGCTAAGATAATTTTGTATAACTTTCATAAAGACCTCAAAAGCATAATCACACATTTGGATAAATTAAATTAAAGTGGAAGCAAGAGCCAGAATGTTTATCCTAACAGCTTGACCTCTACGCACTCGTCATCCCATTTCTTGAGCTATAGGAGTTCAATTGACACTAAACTAAGCCCAAATGAAATGTAAGACCTAAATCTACAACTTTCATGAGAACATAGGAGTAGATTCAGATGTCTAGTGGGTCAAATTAGGATTGCAAGTCAAAACATAGGTGTTGTTACTAGAACTTGAACAATGTGCATAGATTAGGCTATAAGTTGGGTTATAGGAGTTGGATTAGACTGAAACTTGTAGCATTGGAAAGCTAAGGCAAAACCCTTCAACTCTTATGAAGACCACTTTTCAAGATGATGACGTTATGATATAGTTATAGTCATGTAAAGACTGTTGAATTGGTTAGTGCAAGGGAAAAGACAAGCATGACAATAATTTTCCATCATCTTCCACTCAACCACCCATCATCCACCCATACATTAAGCAACTCCATTGTCATCTTCCACTCAACCACCCATCATCCACCCACTCATTAAACAACTCTATTGTCATTTTTCACTCAACCACCCATCATCCAACCACTCATTAAACAACTATTGTCATTTTCCACTCATCCACCCACTCATCCAACCACTCATTAAACAAGTCTATTGTTATTTTGTAATTTTCATACTCTATAAAAAGCTACATTAGTTGCTCATTAGAGGCATCTTGGTTGAGAGATCAAGACCATATTCTTGTATCATTTGTTTCTCTTGTTGTAATTTTCTTTTGTTTTAAATAAAAGTTATGTTCATCTCCTTCTTCTTCTCTCTTTTTTTCTTCTTGTTCATGAGTAACTAATTTTTATTTTGCTTAGGTGAAAGGGTGAAGCTCTTAGTAATGAAATAAGGTTAGATTAATTTCTTTCTTGTGCTAGAATGTTATATTATCAAGTGGACATTATATGTGTTGTATTTTGTTTCTAATCAACTTAGAAACCCTCCTTGTAAAGTGAAGATCTTGATTTGTGGTAGACAAAGAATTGGCACAATGAATGTTTGAACCCATTTACAAGTGTTAGCGTTAATAGATAATTAAAGGAATCATAATATAATTACATATATAATCTTAAATGAACTTTGAATGCAATATTTTCTTATAGAAACCTCCGTTATGTTTGTATTCTAATTGAGTTATAAAAAAAATAATATTGTCTTTAATTTATATATCAAGAGTGGATCTCCTAACCCAAGCAAATCATTTTCATTTGTGAACAATATTTATCACTTTTATTTTTGTGACAAATCTTTTCCTCACCTCAAAGAATTTTTTTCATCAATTCCCTGCGGATCGACCTTAGACTCTCGAGAATTTATTACTTGAGACAACCTACACTTGAATTTGTAACACATCATTCATGTTAAGTTTTTGGCACCGTTGTCGGGGACTTGATTTGAAGAATAAATTTATTGAGGTTTTCTTTCTTTAAGAAAACTTCATCATCTGGTATATTCTTTTCCTACTCTTTTAATTTTCTAGTTGTATCATATTTGATGGCGGGTTTATATTATCTACTTGTACATATTCTTTTCTATTTTAAGTCATTTATTTATGCTTAATTGGTATTGTGATTCAAATTCTAGTTGTTTGGTTAAAACTAATCCTGGTACTTTATATATTGATCTGTTTGAATCACAATCACACATATTAAACACAATGGTTGAAAATGAAATTGTACATGATAAACATGAAAATCAATCGTTACGAACCATGCGTGAATATTTGTGACCACCTTGAAATTCTAGTTCATCATATTTTATCTTTCCACTCAATACTAGCAATTTTAGGAAACTTACTTAATGGCTGCAAACAAGAAAGGACAAGGAGAAAGGAAAGCAAGGAGCTAAAGGAGAAGAATCATTAACCAAGCAAGGAAGAGAGCTTAGTTTTGCAGAGGAACAGTTGACTGACTTCAATTTCTAAAGTTTAAGGTAGGAGAAACTTTGTATTTTACACTTTCCTTCCAAGTTCTTCATTAGGTTATTAAGTGTGCTTGATGTGAGATATGGATTCTTAGTATGATTTTGGTGTTTTTAGCTTGAATCTTATTGGAGAACTTGAAGATGACTTGTTTGGTGTATGGAAATAGGTTTACAGCTCTTGTATGCCTTAAATTCCATTTGAGTTAATATTTGGGGTTTTAGGTTTTGTATTGACTGATTTTCCATGATTTATGGTTTTGAGTGAAATTGAAGTGGAATAAGAGTTGCTATGCGTAGATGAACCTTGTGGGAGGTTGGAAATCACTTGGAAGTGTGTTTTGAGTGATTGAAAGAGGGTCTAGTTCCAATGAAACAGTACCCGTATCTGCAGAATCCAAGTTCTGCTATCTGTGCCGCAATGTGGCATGTGTATGTCGCGACGTGAGTGGAACAGGGGTTGAATGTTGTGGCGTGGCACATGGTGTGCCACAGTGTGCACAGTATTTCCTGTCAGTACTTCAACCCAAGGCTTGGGCGGCGCGGCGTGGTACAGCGAGTGCCGTGGTGTGAGTGCCTGGAAAACAACTGAGTTGTGTTTGGTGCCATGAAGCCTTCCAATGGTGTAATTTCTACTTTTATGCTCCTTTTTATTATTGAGATTCTAATAGGAGTATCTAATGAAGTGGATATATGGTGAATGTAAATCAATTGACATGCTAGTTACTGTAGTAATTAGTATAATTATTGTTCCATAACTATGTTGATGAGGTTGAGTCTTCGTTGTAGATGATCTAATGTGATTTTAAATGAGTAGGTAATCAATCATTCTTATCACAGAGATCATTGTTGTGATCAAATATGATTTTGAATGAGTAACTAACCAACCCTTCCTATCATAGTGATCATTGTTGAAGACCGCGTTGATGAGGACAGTTCAATTCCCTCACTACCCGGAATGAAGACTGCTGGAACTGGGTTTCCAGTGCTTGTTCAAAGCTTATGGAACCGGGTTTCTTTGTTTTGTTCCAGACTCATGCATAACATGACATTGCCATGGATTTGGTATAATAACATTATTCATTTCATGCTTAAGATATTGCATAGGCATAAACACTAGACATAATTTGACATAGCATGGTAATTGTATGGGCGGTTACTTTCATGACATAAAATAATGACATTGCAATTGTATAGACAATTGCATATCTCTAAGATGGAGATGTTATTTGTTTCTGTGATTGAAGTGTTATTTTGATAATTGTGAATATTATTTGAATGTATATGTATATATACTGGTTTTAGAATACTTCTACTGAGGTATATGATTTCTTACCCCGATTGTGTTACCATGTAAATCCATGTGCGAGTTCCTCAAAAGGGAAGAAGAATATGTATGAAGATTAGTATAATTATAGGCTTGATGTTGACTAAGCTTGTATATTATGCTAGATCTTGTTGTTTTTATAAGTTTATGTATTACAATGTGCCTTGGAGGCAGTGATGTATATATATATAACTTTTGATATCATGGTTCTCCATAATTATTTGTATAAATGTTATAGGTTTAGTTGTTGTATGCTAGAAGTAGCATGATTAGTATCGGTTATTCTTTTATATGACGATATATCTGGATAGCAAATATTGGGATGTTACAGAATACCTCAATAAAGTTGCTGAAAAAGCTCACACTTGGACTAGACCTAGAGCTGCTGAGAGCACAAACAGGTCATGACTTGCAGGAAACCCAAATAGAGGTGGAATCTACCATCTGAGGGAAGAGGATAACCTAAAAGCTAAGGTTGAGATGCTCACAAGGGAGCTAGAGGTGTTAAAGACTAAGGACTCAAAGCTAACACATGCAGTTAATTATACAGAGTCTTTCGGACCATTTTTTTGTGTGTGGCGGGGTAGATCACCTCGCCGAAAATTGTCCCACATTTGCTGGGATGAGAGGGATGTACGAGGAATAATATAATACCTTATGTATGTACAAGAAGCCTTTTATACCTTTCTCTGATACATATAATCTATGGTGGCGCAATCACCCCAATTTTAGCTAAAAGTCTAAAAACCAACCGCTTGCACCACCTCCTTGATCATATCCTGGACCATATCATGCACCTTCACCATCTAGGAGTCCTTTAGAAGACATTTTTCATGCTTTTATTGAGGCACAGGGTAAGACAAACCAAAAGTTTGAATCTTTGATTATGCAAGTTGTTGAAGAAAATAAGGACATAAAGAGTCAAGTATCCAAGTTGATAAACTCCTTGAGTGTGAATAAGCGAGGTAAGTTCCTGCCTCAAGCTCAGTCCACACCCCATGGTCAACACATGGCGCAAGAGAAGTTGAAGGATGTCAATGTCATTGTGACACAAAGTGGTACATCATTACATATCCTAACACCAAATAACTCAGAGGATGTTAACAAGAATTAGGATAGTAGTGATGCCGAGTTGCCTAAGGAACCTGAGGTGACAAAGAACTCTGTTAAGGTACCATTCCCTCAAGCATTAAAATCAAGTAAGCTAATTCTGGATCCTAACAATGAAATCCTTGAGAATCTAAGGCAAGTAACAATCAATCTTCCTCTTTTGCTTGTGATTAAACAAGTTCTTACTTATGCAACGGTTATCAAGGATTTGTGTACATTTAAGAGGAAGCACCATGTGAAGAAGACAAGGTTCCTGACTAAACAAGTTAATGCTCTAATTGAGCAATAGATTCCTCCTAAGTACAAAGATCCTAGTTGTCCAACCATTGCATGCAGCATCAGAAATCATGAGTTTGGGTAAGCTTTTCTAGATTTAGGAGCTAGCGTGAATCTAATGTCATATTCTATTTATTTGCAGTTAGAGTTGGGGGAGCTCAAACCAATCACTATGGTATTGCAATTGGCTGACCATTCAGTCAGAGTACCTCGAGGCGTGGTAGATGATATTCTAATTCAAATAGACAAATTTATTGGATGTTCTTTTTCAACCACATAAGCTAATAGCCTTTGTAATGCTTTTTCAATAGCCATCATTCTAACCAGATGGCCGTGATTCAGCCTTGGGGATCATTATGAAATCTCCCCTATTCAGGAGGCAAACTTCGATTATATTAGGGCCGAAATTATCGATGTTAGGAGTTACCAATTTCATTAAAGGACTATACTTTGTATAGTCCATATTTCATTGTTGAGTAAAGCATGAACTATCATCTATATGAATTACTTCGACATTTCCCTCTTTGTTCCATAAAACTAGCTTTTAGTGTATTGCTGAAGGGATAGGGCCTACAACATGGATCTAGTCTTAGCCTAATAGCATGCTAAAAGTAGATTTTGATAGCACAACCATAAACATAGTCTGCCTTTCAATAGTCTCCCACCTTTATGTTTAGCACAGCTACCCTTTCTAAAGAGGCTCTTTTTCCATTGAAGTTAGTTACTAATATGTTCATGGGCACCAGCTCTGAAGTTTTCCTCCCCAGTTTATTAAACATTGACTTTGGGATTAGGTTGACTGTAGCCCCTCCGTTGATTAACACTTTGTTAATGGGCCTATCGTTGACGTGTGCTTTTATGTGTAATGGCCTTAAGTGTTCCATCTCTTCAGGAGAAGACCTAGTAAAACTAGCTTTCTGAGAGAAAATAGTTACCATTATTATTCTAGGACCCATGGCCCATCATAATCATTATCATAGTCCTCTTCAGGATTCCCAACTACTTCATAGTCTTCGTAGTCGTGGGGTAGCATAAATACAATGTTCACCTAGGCCTCGAGATCCTTCGGTTTGATTTCCACATCAAATAAACAAGCATCCTTCTTTTTTTGACGTTTTTTGCTCTTTCTTCCTTATGCTTTTAAACTTTATCAACTTGTTTAAGTTTCTCACCCTTGGTTTCCTTCTCGGAATAGAACAATTCTCTAGCCACTTTTTCAACTTGCTTCTTAGCCCTTTTTTTTTACATTTTAACTCCAACAGGTCTTCACCTGTCATAATGATTTCTAAGGTTTTCTTAGAGCAATCATCGTTCTTGACCTCTGTAGTTATGTCTTTCTTCATCAGGGGCAACTTTGCCTTTCCCATGAAATTCTTTCCTTTTGTATCAACCTTGAGCTTTTCTCCAGCTAGTTTATGTGCCAATGCCCTTTCACGTTTTCTATGCCTATTTCAGGATCTTGACAGCTATTGGTAAGGTGCTTGGTGTGTAGCTCTAAGGAACTAAAGCTGTTTCCAAACTCCTTTGTTCCTAACTGTCGAAGGATAAATTGTCTATGGTGGTAAGGATCTGAATTGAACTTGATATCCACTTATATTTTTCTACCATTTCCTGGGGCCTGAGATTCGGGACCCTGGTCTTTGCATTAATGACATTCACAGATGGCACGAAAGGTCCAAAGTTCGCCATCCTCTTATTTCCAACAACAGGCATTGTTTTATCCATTTTAGTTTTTAGATAATATTAAGCCCTCAGGTTGTTAGCTTGTCTACTACCTCCAGCCTCCACTGCTCGATGCGAAGGTCTGGCCAAAGTAAGCTTCATTTTTTTTTTAGTTTCCTCCTTAAATTTATAAAATAATCGATAGGTAGAGCACATTTTGCCCTTATATCCTTCACTATTTACTCTTCGAAGGAACTGCATCATCGTTTCCTCAAGTATTGGGGATGTATGAGCAACTTCAGACAACGTCAATGTCGCGATCGAACCTCGATCCATTTTGGCAGAGAGATCATAGTTGATGTGAATTATATTACATGACACCTTAGGCTCTACAAAACTAATTGAGAGGTCGAACGGGTTTGAGTCAAGTTTCATTGTGTGCTTATCTTTTTTTGTAAGCTTCAGGCGACTTTCTTTCAGGCTATGCTGAATCAAATCTCTTAAATAAATACAATTATTAGTCGAGTGCCTGAAATCATAGTAAAATTTATAGTATTTTTTATTTTTTATTTCATGTACAAGAGGAATGACATGATCTCCTTTTAACTTTAATTAGTTATCTTACAATAATAAATCAAATATTTGATAAACCTTTTGTGATGTCAGATGAGTATTTTTTTTTTGACCTACAAAGCCCATCTTCTCTACACCCTTTACTAGCTTTAAAGCCTGGCAATTATAAGGTGGCCTTCTTGTAATTTTGCCACCATTATCCCCTCATGATTCAAGGCTTATTCAACCTCTTCGTCACATTAGACCATGTGTATCCTTTCTTTTTTTATTTTGTCATTTTAGCTTTTCCTTCTTCTCTTGTAAACATTCAATTTATCAAACCCTATTAGCTAACTGGCAATTATAAGGTGGCCTTTCCTGTAATTCTGATACCATTATCCCCTCCTGACTCAAGGCTTCTTCAACCTCTTCATCCAATTAGATCATGTGTATCCTCTCTTTTTTATTTTGTCATTTCAACCTTTCCTTCTCCTCTTGTAAACATTCAATTTGTTGATTGACTAATTTCTTTTTAATGGAGAAGTCTAGGCCTGAAACTGTATTTTTTACTATCTCTGGTTCAAGAATTGGAGTATAACATTGACTCTTAATTGCCTAAATCTCGCTAAATAAACATCGACAAACTCTTCAGGCATTCATTTAACATTAAACAATTTTGTCAAACCTACTTTCATTTCAGCTCTAAAGAGTTGTTCATGGAACATCCTTTCAAGTTGGGCCCAGGAATGTTGACCTTGGAGGTAAGGTCGACTACCATGTGAAAGCATTCTGAGTTAGCAAATTGGGAAATACTTTCATCTTAAAGTATTCATTTAATGCTAAGTCCCCACATTCTGTAGTGAACATGATGACATGCTCAATAAATGATTCCCCTATTCACCAAAAAACTTAGTGAACTTGGGGACTTTATATCCTCTGGGCAACTCCAATTGATTTATCCAATTTGGGAAAACTGAAGCAAATTGAGGGTGAAATATAGGGCCAACATTAAATCCAAACCTAGTTAAAGCTTGTTCAATGGCCCGATTAGTATTTTAGTTTGGGAGGATCAGTGGTTGAACCAATCCAAATTGCCAACCTCCTAGCTAGCATTAATTACGCAACTATTTCTGTCCATATAGCCCATATGGCCATACTAGAATTGATTGTTTGGACCTTGATTTTGTATGCTAAGAGTATAATTGACTTTATAAACATAAGGTTGTTCATTTTCTGTGCCTCCCAGCATGATATTGAGTTGACCCAAGGCATTGCAAGTACTATTAGTTGTCTCTATCAATACAAAGAACTATATTTATTTGTTGGGTTATCATATGGACCATATCATGATTGCTTTCATCGATATGTTATCCTATAGTAGCCAATGTTTGAACCATTTGGCTTTGACTTAAAGATGGTGTTAACATCCCTCTCGTCATTATTGGAAATATGGGTCCAAAAGGCCTGGTTGTGCCTCCCTTGACACCTTTTTGTAGGTTTGCTAAAAAATTCTGGCTACTAGAACCAACAATATTCAAACCAAGTAGGTTATTTATAATATTCATAGCCAAAAGATAACTAGGGTCGAAACCTATGTTTAGTCTAAAAGCTGAAGTTCCAGCCACCACTAGAATTGCAATTAGAGAGGTATATGTGGTAGTGGTCATTGGAAAAGTAGTTAAGATGCCAATAATCATAGGCATTCTGTGCATAGGTACAAAGCCAAGGTGAAAACCATAATTTTGAATATCTAAACTACCCATGTCCCCCAGTGTTTACCCCACTCGACGGTGTAGTAGTTACGACTGTCGCTGTCGACACTTATGTTTCCCTGACTTATGCAGTCGAGATTGTGGTTGTGGGATCATAATTTTTATACCTGTTTGTGGACATATTGATGTTTTAGTTCTACTTCTTAATTATGGCATAAGAGTTGACACTTATGATTATAACATGTCCTACCGGGCATGCCAATTTTTTTCCATAAGATTTTGATAATCTAATTGACGGTGTGATTTTGGAATCTCAATTTGGGAAAGGGAATTGCTTCCTGTCATGGGCTCTCTATTTTCACACTGTGTCAAGATTTATGAATACAAGTGTCGAGTTAACAAAATGCAAAATGCCATTAATATTTATAAGAAATAGTAACTTGATTGTACAGGAAATAAAGAGTATAACTTGCCGAGTTGTAAGTATTGCAGCAAATAACAAGACAGTAAAAGGGAAAAATAAACTAAAGAACTAAATAAACAAAAAAAAGGAAAATTTTGGAAAAAAGTAAAGGCGCTTGAGGGGTTCTTTTTCCTGCTATGTGCTTGAGGAGTGATAAGTGTCAAGCTTTATTTTCATCTTCAATTCTATTATTTATACTTCCTTTAATTCCAATCACTTCCACTTCCTTTTAAATTTTAAAAATTCTAGGACTTTGGACACCTTCTATGGTAGTTAAGCTTTCTTTTCAAATTTAGCATCCATATTCTTCTCTTTACAATGTGTCTTTGGTAGTTATAAGCAGATTCCTTGGAGTCTCAGGTAGTTTATGGCCTTTTCTCTGATCGAATTAAGTTTAGATCTATGTTGACTTCTTCCCTTTTGTCAACCCTGGCTCTTGCGTTGATATTCTCCCAATCATTGATTCTCTCCTTTGGTCACATGTTCATTTTACTTATTATTCCTCTTTTAGGACTCCTTGCTCCTTTTTCCATGTTACAAAAAAAATCTCAAAATGCCCCTAACAAAAACTAATTAACAAGCTTAGAGATATCAATAATTAGTAGTGAACTAAGCTGCAGTAAAAAAAAAATTCTTATTATCACAAGTCAAACATTAGTTCATTTGGTTTGAAAACAGAAGTGAACTAATGTTTAACTTGCACATATACTCTAATAACCATATTTTGAACTATATTACATTTATGTGCAAGCTACATTTATCAATAATCAACAGTAACAACCATAATCTAATTTGCCAGAGATCTACACTTCTCCAAAGAAAATAGATCAGATTCAAACTTGGTTTGAAAAGTACCCATCATCAAGCCCCAATATCATATAACAAATCTTATTCACCCTTAACCTAACCAGCACCTGTTAGAAGAACTAGTTTCCAAGGATAATATGTCATGATCATAAATTAAAAGAAAACCAATGCTAACAACCCAGAAGCTTTACAAACCAACTTTCAATTCAGAGACAACTTGACAAGCCAAGACAAGAATTAGCATATTTATAAACCAACTTTGAATTTAGAGAGCACCTTCATTTTCATGAATCATATAGGCATATTTAAACAGCAATTTCACACAAAATGAATTAACTTAGTTGATTTTATTATTCATTTGGACATTATGAGACATTACCAATTTGGATCATCATGTCTCTATTGTTTAGTTCTTGTCTCTAATGTTCTATTCTTAGTGTGGACATTATAGGACCAGGGACTCCATTCATTTTGACACATCAATTATGCTTACAATTTATAGTGTCTTTCCTAATCCACCCAATCCAGCATTGAAATTCTTATGCTTAGTTATCAAAATTGACACAACCTAATCCAACATTGTAATCCTTACACCCGAAACCCTCATCCACGAATCATATTAGTCACCAACAAAAACCTAAGACATTCTAACCCATGAAGAGGCCAAAGTCATCAACAATGAATAAAAAGTAGAAAGGAACAAGGGCTCAGGCTTCAGCATTGATGACCTTGGTGTTGGCTTAGGTAGTGTTGGCATTGACATCCCCACCGTTATTATCGATAGCTTCACGATCCATAATTCTCCTATCAATCACCTCCATCAAATAATGGATCCTAATGAAATCGGTAATCAATGGGTAGAGGACGATCTTGAAAGACTCCTTTGTAGAGCTCTTCCACTCCTCAGCAAGCTCTTTTTTCTCCTACACCCAACTTGGCCACCTCAAAATCGGTAGCTTTCTTCTTAAGGTCGGACGCCTCATTCTCAACTGCCTCATTCTTTAGCCACAGCTTGTCCACCTCCTTAGCCTTCCCCTCAAACTCCTTCACCCTGGCCTTAAAGATCTTGGACTCTTTTTTGTAGACTTCAACCTTGGTCCCCTCATCCAAAACTTTTTGATCTACCACCTTTAGATCATTCCAGATGTTAATTAGATCTTCCACTAACCTTTCCTTCTCTGCCACCACTACTGAATACTAGTAACATGGATCCCAAAATCCATCTTTATGTCTCTGAGTCTGTCTCGGTTTCTTTCATTAATCTCTTTAGCCTCGACATACCACTTGGATGAGCCATGTTATTTGCAAAACAATGAAAAAACTGACATCAAGAATGTACTAAGCTAACCAAAGAACAAAAGGAAAAGCTAAAGCAAAAACAACTAAGTCCCATGAGAGCAAAGCACACCGAGAATGACCTCAACTTCTTTTGGGTTATAGCAAATTAGCTGGCTACACTCAAAGTTTTTCTCCTTTGTAATCCTCTCAAGAATACGGAATGTCAGTTAATCCTCCTTTGACATCCAATTCCACTTAACATTAATTTCCTTCTGACTGTTAAAGTTTTGGTTCTAGTATAAGTTAAATTTGGACCCTCGGTTGCTGTTGAGGTAGAATGGAAGGACCTTGTTGTGTTTTACTTTGAAATAAATCTCCTTAAAATCTTTGTAGGACTCATCAAAGAGCTTGAAGCACTTGCACCTTTGGTGACTTCATATAGTGATCCACGATGATTTTTCAACATCTGTCTTCAAGAGGACAGAGAACATATAGAAGAAGACATCTGTAGAGAGTGAAAACTCATAGTGGTTGCAGACAATTTCAAAGGATTGAATGAATGCCCAAGTGTTGGGATGCGACTGAGATGAAGCCGCTTGGGTGGTGTTGAGGATGGCCACTTGAAAGTGGGAGAATGGAAATAAGACCCTAAGTCTTATAAATAACATCTCGTATATATGTAAGAAGTGGGATCCCGATGTTTGCTATGAACAAATCCTCTCATCCTAACTGTAGTAGAGAATGAGATAATTTTCCTCCAAAGTTCTGTACTTCGTCATGTTCAAATAACTACATAACTTAGTCATCATTCCTGGCAAGTCCATTATGGAGTGAATCCCTAGGGGCTTATAATGCACTGAGTGGTAAAATGCCATGTCAAGAGGCGAATGATACTTCTTTAACTGATCTACAACTCTAAGCCTTGCCCTAACCATTATCTCGGATGACGGCCAAAGAACAGGACCTACAAAGGCAGAAAACTCATCAGAATCGTTACTAACAAGTCTTAGGTATCTTTCCAAATCCTTTTTGATCTCAGAAATTGGACAATACCCAGTAGCGATCACTTTGAGCCTATTGTCTAACCACTCCCTACCTCGAGTTTGAACCTCAATAGCAGAAAGTTGCCTTCGTCCGCTAGAAGTAGAAGCACCCCTGGGGGTTGCTCTAGGATCTCCAGGGATGTCCCTTCCTCTCCATCACTCCCCATTTCCTCATAATGACCATAACAGAAAAGTAAATAAAGAAAGAAAGAGGGGGAATACCTATGGAGAATAAGGGAATAAGATGGTGCTTACGAGAGTTTGACATAGCAACGTCACTACGCGACGGCCCTGGAATAGCAAGGTTCATCGAAGGAGAAGAGGGGACAGAGTGTTTCTAGAAAAATAAGGGAGTGAGGGATGAAGAAAGTGAAAACTGCTTCCCATCACCCTCTATTTATAGGAAAGCACCCAAGTGTAGTTGCTTCTCACGCTGAGGTCTTTTCTAAAAAAACACATTAATTTGAAATCATGATAAGGCATGGAAACCAAATGCCTATTGCATGCTTTCAACTCTTGACATATGGCAAAACATTGCTATTACGCAAATGAAAGGACAACTACTTAATAAATGAAACATTTCAGGCAAAACCAAGCGTTGTCTCTTCATCTATCTTTGGTATAGGTGTCCCACAACAAATCACAATAGAATACCATGACTGATCATCATAATCACAATCTCAAACTATGCCAAAATATCTATTGACTTGCTCACCTCGCCCCACGTCCTATGGTCAAGAGCCAAGCTAATTGACCCCAATTGAATGCAGGTGCGAGCCACCCATTCCTCGTGACCAAGAGCGAAATGCCAGGCCCTGGGGGCAAGATAGATAATGGCAATAACAGCAATCTTGACACCAAACCCTGGGGACTCGGAGCTTGACACCTTGATGCTCGTCAAAGTACTAACCTTGGGGCAGTGTTCCATATTAGGATTTGGGCCTTATTGGGCTAAGCCCGCTCATAATGAGGACAATTGTAATGTCCCAATACCAATACTATAGTATATATGGAATATACATGAGTAAACAATATTAAGCACGTCACTTCTAACTTATAATCATCATACTATCTTGATAATAACTATACATTTTATTATATAGAGCCTTGAGTGAGAATAGTAACCCATACATGAGTAAATATACATCTAAGAGGTCTAATTCTTTCCTAATATAACAAGTTCAATCAACTGGTACATCAGTGTTTAAGTATATACAAACTAAGCCTCAAAGGCATATGTATAACACAACTTAAACTTTACATTACATAACTATATAGCATAAAGCAATGGTCAAAAGAGTAATTAACTCTACTCTATATCACTTACTTCATTTCTTCTCCTTGGGTGGACCTCGCACTAGAGTTATCATGGAAATAAAGCAAATGGGTGAGAATTCAAAATTTTTTAGTGCTAAAATATGTACTATCATTACAATAACTCCAGCTGCTTCAGGGAAATCAAATCAGTATTATAAATATCATATAGAAAGGTGACATAAGCCAAAAATTGTTCATTTCTTTTCCTGAGGTAGAAAACTCAATTATCACTATAATTCAATTATCTTATAATCAACAATTCATATCAAATCATTACAAATCTATAGATCATAGTAATCACAAGTATATGAGTCAAATATGAGTCACAACTCACTATCATTTAACATACACTTACTTTTCTTGTGTAAACATTCATAATACCAATCTATGATCTATATTTGTATTTATCATCTCTTTAATGATATAGAAATACTCACATAAGTGTATGTCTCTTGCTAATGTTGACATAATGTCATATGCTAATGCTCATTTAATGCCATCAGACCAATGCCCATTTAGTACCATCTTCTATGCATATTCTCAAGAATCCAGTTCCTTGTATCTCTTAATAGGGAGGGAATGTTACCTTCTCATGCTACCTTGATGGGGAATAACCAAAATGGATCACCTTTAATTAAGGTTCATATCCAATGTATCTTTAACTTAAGTACATACCATATCAATACAGTACAAGCTTAACTTCAGCAGAGTAAATGAGTAAATCACAATAAACATGCAATACTAACTCAACTTTAGCAATCAAATGAGCAATTCATGTTTCTAATACACTTTCATGAACATGACAATCACATAAGTCAAACACATCTCATTAAGTATTTATCTAGTGCGCAATGTTCCACCTTTTAAGTGAACTAAGTACACAAAATCATCATCTCATATATGAACTAAATACATAACACTATCACTTCTCAAGTGAATTAAGTGCATAATATAGACATCATTTCATAAGTCCAAAATAACATCAATTCTCCAATAAACTAGGCACGCCCAATTATCACTTCACAAGTAAATTGAGTGTAAAATGTCAATATCCATTATAGATATGCTAAGTGTGCATTAACATCATAAAACACTCCAATTAGAGGATTAATTCCTAGTACATAGCATAAATATATATTACATTTAGTCCCATCAAGTAGAGAACTCTATTTTCTCAAAATAGGAGAATGGTAATCGATTACCACAAGTTGAATATCAAAATAGAAGCTTGGTAATCAATCACCCACTCATGGTAATCAATTACCAGCTAAAAATTCACAAGTCAGGAGCTTAGTAATCGATTACCAACATATAGTAATTGATTACCACTTTCATTTCTCATTTTCCAGGAGCTTGGTAATCGATTACCAACCTGTGTAATCAATTACCAATAGGAGTTTATCAGAAAATAGAGATTCATCAAGCATAAACACCCATAACAAACCATTTTTAAACCAAAGAACAATACTTCTCATCATATGTGTTCTCAACCAACTCCAAAAAGGGTTTATCAATAATAACCAAATCGTTAAACCCATATTATCAATCTCATGTTTTAAAGTTCCTAAGCTATTCCTAAGCTCAACATATATAAACATAAAGATTCACATATCATCTAAACTTCTTCAATCACAATTTAATACCAAGTTCATCAGTACAAGCTCTTGGTAACAAAGAGAAAAGAGTGAAGTAAAGGAACATCACAACCCCTACCTTAACTCTCTAGTGGATGGTTTCTAGTTGTCTTCTTATTTTCCTTGGTTCATTTTCTTTTTCCTTCTTCCTCTCCTTCTTCTTCCTTTTCTTTCTTTTCTTTCCTTTTTTCTTCTTTTTTATGTTCCTCTTCTACTAGACCATGTGTGTGTGTGTGTGTGTGAGAGAGAGAGAGAGAGAGATGAGAATGAAATAAAATTCAAAGAATTGAGAAGATAGGGATGGTGGAATAGCTGGAGAGATTGTGAACACCCAATTTTGTCTAGGGCATTTTCTAAAATAAAAAAAGAAGAAAAAAAAAATAAAAAAAAAAATAAAAAGACTCATCTTTCACTTAATAACTCATTGACCCATAACCCATAAACTAACCCGTTATCTAACCCATTAACCCATGACCCATTATCCTAACCCTTGAGCACTTATCCTAAATAAATCTTATCAGTTATCTTAATTCCTAAACACTTATCCTAACTATCCTAAACTAACCAAACACTTATTTTAAACCAACCCCCAACACTCATCCTAAACAAAACCCGACTTATCCTAAACCAACCACAACTTATCATCCTAAACAAATTCCAATCACACCATAACTCAAACTCTTCAACCTAATCCCCTCCTATATAAACATATAACCCACACACACGAAGGAGATACTCAAAACTTGACTTTTACTAAAAACTTAAAACACACTCCCAGCCTAGCCATTTTTTCACGTGATCCCCTATTCACCTTCCCTCTGCCATAGCATTTTTTTAACACTTTATCTTCCCTTTGGCTTCACCGTGAACCTTCATCCACCTTCCTCACCATTCGAACTATCTCCATCTTCACCAACCAAGCTCCACCACCACCGTGACCCACCATCACTTCAACCTCCACCAAAAGCACAACACCCCACCATTAAAAAACACCAAGCTGTGACCACCATCCTCCATCCCTCAACCACGTGAAACCACCACCCTCCAACCAGAACCTCACCAACGAGAACCCTCCTCCGTGCGCACCACCCGAATAGGACCCTAGCCAACCTGGTGACCAGAAAACGCCTCTGCTCCACCACCCCCTCACCTGGAACCCGTAAACCGCCATCGTTGTTCTTACCCGGTACACCACCAAGCCGCTGTTGTCATTGCTACGTAGCCATTTAAGAACCCACCTTGCACCTCGCTTTTGAAACAGATTCATTCACCCACAAATCAACCGACGGCAACCTCGAAATTGCGCTCCATAGAAGTCGTAACCTGACCTGCGACAACCCCCGTCCCGTGCCAGCCGCCGGCGAGCCCAGCAAAATGAATTCTATCTGCACATCAGATCGTGAATAGCCGCCAGATCCACATCGCATCACTGTCCTGCTGTGTCTCGTTCGTCCTTGAACTAGCCTGCCGCTGGTCTTCATCTTCCTTGTTCATCCTGCGAAATATCAACAAAAAAAGAGGCAAGCAATAGAACACTCTTCCTTTTTTTATTTGACCGTGCATTTTTTTTCTTTTCTGTTTTGATTTTTTTTTAAGAGAGTTGGGCTTTAAAAGTAATGGGCCAAACTTTTTTTTTAAACGAAAAATAAAGTTTAAAAGAATTGAGATAAAAGAAATAATTAAAATATTTTTTTAGAAAAATAAAAAAAGGGTTATCTGAGTTGCGGCAGCTTGTTAATCCTTATAATTTTTGTAATCATCTGAGCTGTGACAGCTTGATGATTTACATTATTTTACTATTATTATTATTACTATTATTATTATTATCATTATTATTTTTATTTTTATTAATAACTTGTTTTCAAATTTTTATAAGTTAAATCACTAATTGATAAAAAAAAATTTAAAATAAAAATTTTGTAACAAATTTTATAATTAATGGGTGACGTTCTAGCGTGACGTGAGCTTCACCTATTCAATCCTTAATTTGATTAACAGAGTCGCGACGACTTGTTAGTTCAAATTTCTAAAAAATAATTAAATTGTTTTTTTTAATAAAAAAAAGAATCAACCAATTTTTTTCCTAGATAATTTTAAATAAAATTTTGTAACAAACTTGATAATCAGTGGGTGACGTCTCTAGCGTGACACGAGCTTCACCTATTCAAACTTTGATTTGATTAACATAGTAATGACGACCTGTTAATTCAAATTTTTATAAAAATTATAATTATAAATTTTAATTAAAATCAATCAACCCACAATTATTTTTTAAAGAACTACGTGACTTTGATTTCCTCATTGCAGCCAGGGATACGTAGGAGCAAAACTTCTATTCTGTCAAGCCAAAAATTAAATTTTCATAAATTATTTGTTTTTAGTTTTTTTTATAAAATGGGTAAAACAAATATTTTCAAGGATTATTAAGAATTTACATAATTAACTTAAGGTACCGTCTTAGGACAGGTGTGTTAGGGGTTATGTGGGATTAAGTTTTCACCATTCCCTACACATAACCGACTTCCGAATACAATTTGGTTTCAAAACTATTTTTCTTGGGTTTTTCAATTTTTTCTAATTAAAAATAAAATTGGTGACGACTCCTAAATTATTAATTTTTTAATTTAAGTTGCTATTCCGCTGCAATCACGGTCGTGACAGATGACGATTCCACTAGGGATGCTTGAGAGTCAAGCCTATACGAGTTGATTATGCAAAATTTTTTGTGATCTTTATATGTTTATTTTACCTTTTTTTATTTGATCTTTTTTATTTTTTAATTGTCTTTATTATGTAAACCTTAGGGTAGAAAACTTTTGGAGTTTGTTTTGTGTTAGCTTTGTTTTGTAGGATATTAGTAGTCTTTAGGATTGCAAATGTTTGTATGCTCCCTACACCCACCGCACCTTCACATTTATCACACACATCCGAGTGGGGCCCTATACCCGGGTCTAAGTGAAGCCTAGGTTAGGTAGAAGTTACGTAGTGGTAACCATTTTGGATGTAAATCCTGTTTGGTTATCACAAAAACCTCATCTAGAGTGTGCTTTTTTCATGAATGTCCCACACCTAGTGGTTTACCCACTATTTCGTGGTCAACATTCTGAAATAGGACTTGACTCTAGAGACCTTTAGAATAGAAAAGTCACCCAATGAAAGTTCTCACAGATCAGAAGGACTCTTAGATCTTTGGGATAAATAGTCCCAAGTTTAAGGCAATCTCATTAAGACACAAAGGGAGCGTACTTCTTCTTTCCTCATGCCATCCATTCTTGCATAAAAAAAACTTAAAAAATACATTATCTTATATTTTCATGTCATTCCTAGCATTCTTAAAAAAAAATTATTTTGCATTTTCATGTCATTCTTAGCATTCTTAAAAAAAATCATCTTACATTCCTAGCATTCTTAAAAAAAAAATCATGCATTTTCATGACACTCCTAACATTCTTAAAAAAAATAAAAAAAATCATGCATTTTCATGGCATCCTTAGCATTTTTAATAAAAAAATAAAAAAATAAATCATGCATTCTCATAAAAAAATTTAATGCATTTTCATGACATCTTTAGCAATCTAAAAAAAATAAATCGTGCATTTTCATTCCATGCATTTGAAAAAAAAAATGTTTTTATTTCATTCATCTCATCTTATGCCTGACATTAATCTCATTCATTTCATCTAATTCCTTGTATGATGTTACTGTATTCAGTAACCATTGTGCGACTAAGGAAAGAAGACACCAATCAAACCCGAGTTCACAATACAAGGCTCGAACAAAGCTTACAGCGATGACAGTTAGGAACGAAGAAAGAAATCTAAGTATAGAAGTAGATGAGATGAAAGAGAGGATGAACGAAATGGCAGAATCTTAGAGAAGAATGGAGGAAATGTTGTCAGCTATGAGGGAGACTCTCACCTTGATTGGGGCAGCCGGGGATATAGGAGTAACTGGAACACATACGTGCTTGCCAAATATCCCTTCTATGGGGACAAACCCCGTGATCACTATTGAGATGCCTATTGTGGGAAGGACCTTGAATAACAATACGAAGGATACCGCTCCTGAGAAAGGATTCTAGCCGAAAAAGGAAAAAGAGCCTAATATGAGCTATGTGCAAAACCAACAACCTTCACAACCTAGCTATCCACCGTCTTACCCTGCCTATCAAGCCCCTCTATATAACCTAAACCCTTACTCTTTTTATCAGACACTTGCACCTTCTCATATACTTGGCCTAACTGCTCTTCTCATGAACATCATCCCAACTCTACAATTCCAAATCAACAATGTCCCCACTCCACAACCATATGTACTAACTCGCCCGACCTATACCCAATATCCACCTGCAGCTTCACAAAATTTTTCAAATCACGCACAGTCTCGACCAAACTTCCAAAATCAAGGCCGTTTCCGTCCCCAAAGCCTACCCCATTTCCCAAAACTGTCCATCTCAAACGCAGACTTATTCTAAAGACTGTTTGATGCCCACCTCGTATCTGGAAATCCTGTACGTCCCCTAAAACCACCATTCCCGACGTGGTATAACCCAAATTTAACTTGTAAATACCATAGGGACATCCCAGGGTACTTAATTGAAGATTGTGAATCCTTCAAGATTGCAGTAAGGAAGCTAATTACTTATGGGAAGCTTGACATTGAAGAAGTAGCTGGACCCAGTATTGTCAACAACTCTTGAAGTGATTGTCATAAAGTAATCAGTGATATTGAACTTATGTTAACTTTCTTGAAGCATTAATGTAATAAATTTGCATGGGTACATTGTTTCTTTTCTTTTCCATCGCATTATCTTTCTTGACATTTATTCTATTTCATTTCTTCAAAATGTCTTCCTTGTATCTAATTCTTGGCAATCCTTAGTTTGGTAGATGTCAATAAAGTCTGAATGTGCAAGTGCCTTTTGCAAAAAAAAAAAAAAAAAAAGAGGGCAAAGAAGTAATCACTTGGTGTGCACTATCTTTTTGTCTCAAAATTAAAGTTTTAAAAATAAACAATCATGATTTAAAAATGAAGACTGATTATTTTTCTCTATCTTTTATAAAATTTCATCATTTTTATCCCTCGTTACCCTTTTTAAGCTTGAAAATTTCTTCAATAAACATTGGATAAGGATCACCCCTACACTAGGGGATAGTACAAGGCAAAAGTTGATTGTCATAGTGACTATTTTGAAGCATAATGAAAAAGGAAGAAAAGGTGAAAGGGGCAAGAAGTAAAAAAAATAAAAAAAAAAAGGAAAAAGAAAAAATGAAACAAAAAAAAAAGAGAAGAGAAAAAAAGAAGAAAGTGAAATGAAATGGGTCATGACAAAGGGGAATGAAAGAAAATGAAATGAAATGGGGAAGAAATGGAGAACAATAAGAGAAAAGTGTGTTTGAAAGTGCAAAAGCAGTTGACAAAGTTCAATTTTGAAAGTGCAAGGATCCTTAGTCCCATTCAACCCTTAAGCACTTGTTTGAGTCTTATATCTTTCCTTTCATAATCCCTAGCCTTGGCCACGTTACAAGCCTCAAAAAGTCCATTCTAATCAATGAAGGGTTGTTGTCATTTCGTTAACTTTAATTTTGAGACAAAGGTTATACTCATTTAAGTATTTAGTTCATTGCTCTTAAAAAAAAGGAAAAGAGAAAAAAAAAAAAGGACTTTCACCAGGGCAAGTTTTTGCCATGTTCAAGCTAGCCCTACACTGGGACATTCTTATACTAGGGTAAATCTTTTAGTCACTAGGGCAAGTTCTTACACTAGAACAAGTTTCTGCCTTGCTCGATTTGACTATAAACTGGGGTAATTTTTCTTTTTCTTGATTTAATTTGACCTACACTGGGGTAAATTTTTGGGTCACTAGGCGAGTGTTAGCCTTATTCTATTAAATCCTAAACTGGGGTAAATTTCTCTTTGGTTTAATTTGACTTGATGTAGATGTTCAGTAGAAGAAAATCCTTGGTCATAATATCTAGTGAGCAACTAAAGATCGTTTTCATAAGGATCAAACCAATCCATATCAAGGCAACTCTTCTTTGAATCTCATACCATTGTTTGTGTCTTATTCCATATGTACCATTTTGTGTTGTCAAACTTCCAAGGCCAATCTGGAAGTTGTTCACTTAGTCAATTCATCTTCTATTGTACTTTTGAATACATGTCTATCTGTTACATAATGCTTCAGGTAAGGTAAATATGAGTACAACATTATGATTTGACCATCTAATGGTAATCCCTTGATGAACAATTCTGACTGAAAAGAATTTAGAAGTTCCAATTAAAATGGAAAATGATATCCCAGTGGATAATCCAAAGACAAGAGGTACTTAAGCAAAAAGGGAAAAGAGTCCGTTAGACTAAAAACCCAGAAAGGCGGTTTAAGTAAAAATTGGGGAAAATAAATAGGAAGATGGCCTGAAGCCCCTTGAAAAGTTCACCAAACTGGGGCAAATTTTTAAAGGATTAAAGAGAAGATATGTTGAAGGAAGCAGCAATAGAGATAACGATTGAATAATCAAGCAGTTACAGGGAATCAATTGGATGAGGGACAAAGTTAAATACTGGAATAATTTTTTTCTTAAAGACTCAGCCAAGCAAGGGTTCGTGACAAGGGATGATAATCTCATTAGGAGAGTTAAGAGTGGCAAACAAGGAAAGAGAAAGATGAAGAAAAAGGAAAGAAAGGATGAGGACCGAAGTTATCAGATCCAACGGGCTAAAGCACGTGAATTAGGGGTTTGATTGGTCAAAGTTTTTCAAAGTCGTCCTTAGTTCAAATGATTTTTTTTAAAATAAAATTTAGAAAATAAGAAAAAATAAAAAAGAAAAAAAAAAAGAAAAGAGAAAGAAAAAGAGAGAGAAAAATAAAAAGAAAAAAAAAAGAAGAGAAAAGAGAAAAGAAAAAGGAAAAAAAAAAAAAAAAGAAAAAAAAAGAGGAAAATAAAAAAGAAAAAAAAAGAGGAAAAAAAAAGAAAGGAAAAGAAAAAAATAGAAAAGAGAGAGAGAAAAAAAAAATGAGAAGAAAAAAGAGAGAATAAAAAATGAAAAAAATGAAGAAAGAAAAAAGAAGAGAAAATCTTTTTGGGTCAAGATGCCCATTACTTTTTAAAATTTCTATCTTTCAGGCCACAGTTACCCATTGTCATTTAAATTTCGGGACTCATTTACCCATTGTCATTTAAATTTCGGGACTCAGTTGCCTATTGTCTTTTAAATTTCGGGACTCAGTTACCCATTGTCTTTTCAATTGTGGGACTCAGTTGCCCATTGCCTTTTACATTTCGGGACTCAGTTGCCCATTGTCTTTTAAGTTGAGGGACTCAGTTGTCCATTGTCTTTTAAATTTCCGGACTCAGTTGCCCATTATCTTTTAAATTTCAGGACCCAGTTGTCCATTGTCTTTTAAATTCCAGAACTCAATTGTTTTAAATTTCGTTGCCCATTGTCTTTTAAATTTCGGGATTTAGTTGCCTATTGTCTTTTAAATTTCGGGACTCAGTTGCCCATTGTCTTTCAACTTCAAGGACTCAGTTGCCCATTGTCTTTTAAATTCAAAGACTCAATTGCCCATTGTCATTTAAATTTCGGGACTCAGTTGCCCATTGTCTTTTAAATTCCGGGACTCAGTTGCCCATTGTCTTTTAAATTTCGGGACTCAGTTGCCTATTGTCTTTTAAATTTCGGGACTCAGTTGCCTATTGTCTTTTAAATTTTGGGACTCAGTTGCCCATTGTCATTTAAATTTTGGAACTCAGTTGTCCATTGTCTTTTAAATTCCAGGACTCAGTTATCCATTGTCTTTTCAATTACGGGACTCAGTTACCCATTGTCTTTTTAATTTTGAGACTCAGTTGCCCATTGTCTTTTCAATTGCGAGACTCAGTTGCCCATTGTCTTTTAATTCTTTTGAGCATATTAGTACCATGCATTTTAAATTCCTGTCATTTTTTTGTGTTAGCACATCAGCTCCATGTATTTTAATTTCTTGGCATTTATTTTTTAGCGCATTGGCTCTTGTCTTTTATTTTTGAGCGCATCGACTCCTGTCTTTTACGTTTGAGTGCATCAGCTCCTTGTCATTTAAGTTTCAGTCATTGAGCGCATCGCTCTTTGCATTGTTTTGTTTCTTTCGCTCCCAAACAAAATTCGAGTTTATGTCTTTACTCGTTCCTTACAGTGATAAAATGAAAAATTATGGTTGTTCTTTTTATCTAGTAAGAAACAAGTAAAGAGGGGCAACTGTGAATACCCAATTTTGTCCGGGGTATTTTGTAAAATAAAAAAAAAAAGAAAAAATAATAATAATAAGACTCATCTTTCACTTAACAACCCATTGACCCATAACCCATAAACCAACTCGTTATCTAATCCATTAACCCATGACCCATTATCCTAACCCTTGAGCACTTATCTTAAATAAATCCCATCAGTTATCTTAATTTTAAACACTTATCCTAACTATCCTAAACCAACCAAAGACTTATCCTAAACCAACCCCAAGACTCATCCTAAACACAACCTGACTTATCCTAAACCAACCACAATTTATCATTCTAAACAAATTCCAATCACACCATAACTTAAACTCTTCAACCTAATCCCCTTCTATATAAACACATAACCCACACACATAGAAGGAGATACTCAGAACTTGACTTTTACTGAAAGCTTAAAACATACTCCCAGCCTGGCCATTTTTTCACGTGATCCCCTATTCACCTTCCCTCTGCCATAGCATTTTTTTAACACTTCATCTTCCCTTTGGCTTCATCGTGAACCTTCATCCACCTTCATCACCATTCGAACTATCTCCATCTTCACCAACCAAGCTCCACCACCACCGTGACCCACCATCACTTCAACCTCCACCAAAAGCACAACACCCCACCATTAAAAAACAACAAGCTGTGACCACCATCCTTTATCCCTCAACCACGTGAAACCACCACCCTCCAACCAGAACCTCACCAACAAGAACCCTCCTCCGTGCGCACCACCCGAACAGGACCCCAGCCAACCTGGTGACCAGAAAACGCCTCTGCTCCACCACCCCCTCACTTGGAACCCGTAAACCGCCATCGTTGTTCTTACCCAGTACACCACCAAGCTGCTGTCGTCATTGCTACGCAGCCATTTAAGAACCCACCTTGCGCCTCACTTTTGAAACAGATTCATTCACCCACAAATCAACCGACGGAAACCTCGAAACTGCGCTCCATAGAAGTCGTAACCTGACCTGCGGCAACCCCCGTCCCGTGCCAGCCGCCGGCGAGCCCAGCAAAATGAATTCTATCTGCACATCAGATCGTGAATAGCCGCCAGATCCACATCGCATCACTGTCCTACCGCGTCTCGTTCGTCCTTGAACCAGCCTGCCGCTGGTCTTCATCTTCCCTGTTCATCCTGCGAAATATCAACAAAAAAAAGGGCAAGCAACAGAACACCCTTCCTTTTTTTATTTGACCGTGAGTTTTTTTTTCTTTTTTGTTTTGAGTTTTTTTAAGAGAGTTGGGCTTTAAACTTAATGGGCTAAACTTTTTTTTAAACGAAAATAAAGTTTAAAAGAATTGAGATAAAATAAATAATTAAAAGATTTTTTTTAGAAAAATAAAAAAAAAGTTATCTAAGTTGCGACAGCTTGTTAATCCTTATAATTTTTGTAATCATTTGAGTTAAGGACGAAATTGATGATTTACATTATTATTAGTATTATTATTATTACTATTATTATTATTATCATTATTATTATTTTTTATTAATAACTTGTTTTCAAATTTTTATAAGTTAAATCACTAATTGATAAAAAATTTTAAAATAAAAATTTTGTAACAAATTTGATAATCAATGGGTGACGTCTCTGGCGTGACGCGAGTTTCACCTATTCAATCATTAATTTGATTAACGGAATCGCGACGACTTGTTAGTTCAAATTTCTAAAAAATAATTAAATTGTTTTTTTAAATAAAAAAGAAATCAACCAATTTTTTTCTCTTCCTAGATAATTTTAAATAAAATTTTGTAACAAACTTGATAATCAGTAAGTGACGTCTCTAGCGTGACACGAGCTTCACTTATTCAAACTTTGATTTGATTAACAGAGTCGCGAAGACCTATTAATTCAAATTTTTATAAAAATTACAATTATAAATTTAATTAAAATCAATCAACTCACAATTATTTTCTAAAGAACTACGTGACTTTCATTTTCTCATTGCAGCGGAGGATATGTAAGAGCAGAACTTCTATTCTGTCAATCCAAAAATTAAACTTTCATAAATTATTTGTTTTTAGTTTTTTTTTACAAAATGGGTAAAACAAATATTTTCAAGGATTATTAAGAATTTGCATAATTAACTTAAGGTACCGTCTTGGGACGGGTGTGTTAGGGGTGCTGTGGGATTAAGTTTTCACCATTCCCTACACATAACTGACTTCTGAATCCAATTTGGTTTCAAAGACTATTTTTCTTGGGTTTTTCAATTTTTCCTAATTAAAAACAAAATTGGTGGCGACTCCTAAATTATTAATTTTTTAATTTAAGTTGCTATTCCGCCGTGATCACGGTCGCGATAGAGATAAGGTTAAGGGACTTTGGTCTCAACAAGAGATGTTGTATCTCTTAAGGATATTTTGATCTTCGTTTGATTATTTTTCTACTTCTCATAAGTATTAGAAGAAATTTTAGCACTTCTTCCAATTTCCATACTCATCATTTAAAGATTATTCTTATACACCGTTAATAGCCACTAAGCTATATTACACTTTTTGTGTAAGTAAAAATACCAGACTAGTTCAGTTGATTCTCAGAAATTTACCACATCTCATTCTAAGTATTTGCAACTTAGAAATAAAGTCTTCATATTTACTTTTGTCATCTAAGCACCTTATGCTAAATTCTAATCTAATATGAGCTATTTTTCATATTCAATGTTATAGCAACATATCCAAACTAAATCAAAACTTTACAAAAAATTAACAGGTAACTCATACATATGTTACTAAACTTCTATAATCATAATTAAGACTAATAGTTCAAGAATGATGTTACAACAATGACCTTATACAAGGGACAAGAGGAATTTCTCTTGCCAATGGATATAAGGAAGGTGTTAGGAAGTTTCCTCTCACTATTGAAATGGCCGTCCGACCCTTCTCCTTCATATGGTACCCACGTAGCCTCTCCTCATATAAGTAAGGCACTGTAGCTTCATGGTAGGCATCTTTCTTATACTTTACCCACCAAAAAGCCCTAGCTTACTTGAGTATTGGAGTATTTTTGCAAGTATTCAACTCCCTTGTTCCAACACTTAAGGGAGTTGCTGGAGTGAAGTTCAACCCCTTCAAGGTATTCACCACTCACTCAAGGTTCAAGATAGAACAAGGACCATTCTCAATTCCTTCCATCTTTGGCCATATTTATTTCCTAAGCATTATGGATTATTTCTTATAATTCACTTGGGTCTACCTTATGAAAAACAAAAGTGAAGCCATAACACTTCTTTAGCACTTCATCAACCAAAAAAAAAAATATCCACACACACACACACACACAACATGATACCAAACATAAAACGACAAGAATTAATAATGGAGTTGAATTCCTCGTGACTCAATTCTACAATCAAAAGGGAATTGTTCACTAAACTTCTAGTGTAGAGAACCCCCAACAAAATGGCCAAGTGGAGAGGAAACATCAACATATCCTTGATCTTGCCCAAGCCTTAATGTTTCAATCACATCTGCCTAAATACATCTGGTCTTTTGTCGTCTCTCATTCAATCCACATCATTCAAAAATTCCAACACCATTGCTACATAATAAGATCCCTTACATCATTTCTATATGGAAACCACCAAATCTTTTTTACCTTCATATATTTGGCTAATTGTGCTTTGTTAGCACTCTTATTGTTCGTAGGTCCAATTTTACGAGTGAAAAGGTGTGATAGAGTGAAGCCGTTGTGAACGTCAATTCTTAAATGAGGTGATAAAGTTACGAGTCCCACATTAAATAAGAAAGCTCCATATGATACTTAAGTCATAAAACTTTCTTACTTAATATACTAATTTTTTTGAATTGACTTTCTTCATAAACTTAAGTCATAACTGAAATTGTCCCCAAATGTATAAGAAAAAAATGTATAAGAAAAGAAAAGCCTTTTTTTCTTATGATTTAGATGGGAATTATTGTACATATGATCTCTATCTTAACTCCACCCCACACCTAAAGCATTTTTGGTTCAGCTAAAATAGCTGAACCAACATTTTTTTTTTATCTATTTTAGTTGTTGCACAAATAAAACAACGTGTTTGGGTAAACATTTGAAAAAAATCAACAGCTTATTTGGAGAGAAAAAAGTTGTTGGAAGATAAGCTTTTGGTTGAGCATTTTATAAAAAAGCTGTTGAAATTATTTTCAATAGTGATATGTAAATATCATTTTATTCATCAATCAAATAATTTTTTTAATCAATTAAATAATTTTTTAAATTATTTTATATCTATTTTAATAATTTAATACATAAAAATAATTTTTTTATATCATCCAAACGAAACAGTTAGATTAAAATCACTTTTCAACTATCATATTTAAACATAATTTTTTTTATAATCGATTATAATAAAAAAATTTATATAATAATTAATTATTAAAATAATTTAATTTTTATAGCTATCTCTAACACACATCTACTCGTTAAAAAAATTCTTCCACCCCACGCGCCACGCCTAAGTGGCAAACTTAAAAGTTTAAATGATAATTAATATGTGAATAGGTTACATTTTTATTTGTTTGAAAAGTCATTTTAAGAAATCTCAATTAATGGAGCAGATAGTAATGTTGATTTAAGATGAAATTTTATAAGCATAATTTTAAAAAAACTTTTAATCCAACTGCAAATTTTATATTTAAAAAAAAACTAGTTATATAAATTACTCAATAATATAAGATTTATGCACCATGCATGCATGATTGGGATTCCACTTCAACAAAATCAACAACCGAAATAAATTCGTAATTTTGAGTCCTTTTGCATATTTCTTTTGGATCAGATTTTATATTCAAGTGACGTTGGATTCCACTTTTACTTGACGTTAAATTTAGGGTGAGAATAAAAATGAAAAGTGTGTTTATAAGTTAACATAAAAAAATGTTGGGAAAAAAAAAAAAAAGACAGCGTGCAGAAATTTGTTCTTCTCCTAAAAAGAAAGGAATATGTCATTTTATTTTATTTTATTTTACGGTAATATGTCATTTTTATTTTTGAAATGATGAATTCAATTATTATTATATTATATTTTTTAAAAGTAATAAAAAAATTCTTTACCACAATCATTGTCACACCGTTACTATCACTACCATAATTACAACTACGTAAAGGTATTGTTACTTTTAAAATATTTCTTTACATATTCTTACCTCAATGCTACCTCAATTCCAAATATTACCAACGTATCAAACGAAATGGAGTAACCATTTTATTTTTACCGTGTCAAACTAATTAAGAATAATAATTTTATTCTATAACTAAAATAAGTAAAAACTAAAAAAATTTAAAAACAATAACAATAAAATTATTTTTCACTAAAATTTCAAAAAAAAAAAAAAAATTAGAGATTGACTTATTAATACCTGTGTCCAGTTACCAAACACTTAGCTGTATTATTTTTTATTTGAATATTTATCCCACCAATTATTAATTTTCTCTTGGCCTCCAACTATCAATTTATATCAGTTATTCGCCCAATTAAAATATTTTAATTTTTATCTAATTCTCTCATAAATTAATTTTGTATCTCATAAAAAAATTATAATAATATATAATTTAATTTAACATTTTTTTCACATAAATATACGATAAATATATGATAAAAATATTTAAATTAGACAAAAATCATTTCTAATCAATTTATGATTTATTCTGCAATCTTTATGAGAAGGACATAACTATCAATTCAAGTGTCCTTTTTTTTTTTGAGTCAGTTGGCCTTAATATTCAGGAAAAATTTTGTATAATTCTCTCAAGAAATTTTTAATCATTGATTTGAAAATTTAAAAAAATAAGAATAAAAAGGGAAATAAGTGATTGGAATTTCTTCCTAATATTCAAATTTGTTTTGTATAGGGTATTCGGCCGTGTAGCTAATACTTACTTTTTGACTGTTCAATAACTCAAAACTAAAGCTAGTGGGCCTTTTAATTATAGTCTCATTATTTCTCTATTCAAAATATGTTTATTTTTATTTAATTTATTTATAAAATTATTTTATTTTTATCTAATTCATTCATAAAATTATTTTATATATCATAAAAATATTACAATTATATATAAAATAATTTGACATCTTTCTTATATTAAATAACACACAATATAATAAAAATAAACATCTAACCTCAAATACTATTCAATTTAGACATGATCTAACTTAAACATCAAAATACATTTTATAAGTATTCATCCCTTACTTCACTATGCTTCCACGGTGTAACAGAGAAAATCACGTTACAATCATATTCAAGTAATCGTTCAAAATCCTTTTAGAACATATTCCCATGTGCAATATAAAAAAAAAATTCAAAAACTGGTATGAAGCTCATAGCAATTTCATTAGGGAAAAAAAAACTTCAGAATTTCCCCCAGGTAATTACTTAAACGTAAAGAACATCATTAACTCAAAAATTAATTAAAGAATATAAATGAATGATTTGCCTATTCTAAATTCCCGGTTCCAACCAGCTCAATTAAAAAAAAAAAAAATTTCAACCCAAGCTCCACCACCAAAACTTTGGTCCTCAATTCCCATAAATGTAATGACAACATAATGCCAATTAAACTAGCACTCCAGGACTAAATAACAGAGACCTTAAAACTAAACAAACACTGTCTAAAGAACATTATTAATCTTGTACGAAACATCTTGTTCTTCGTCATCATCATCCACTTCAGTATTCCTTGAGCAACTTGCGAACCTGTTCCAACGTCACAAACAGCACAACCGTGAAGGGTCCCTGCCTGGAAATCGTAGGAATAAAACCTTTATAAAGAGCCATGGGACCCTCTGCGCGTACCGTCTTCAAGGCACAATCCAACGCGCCGGAGTACGGCGGTGCTGCCCCAGGCTCCACCTTCATGTTCATCACCCTCGTCTTGATCACGTCCACTGGGTTCGACGTAACTGCCGCCACAAACCCCGCCGCGAAACTCGCGGTCACGTGGGTCCCGAGCCCGTCGTGCATCACGCCCTTCTCCAGAATTATCTCCTTGAACTGGTCGTACGACGCCAGCTGTGAGGCCGTCACCAGCATGGCGCGGTTCACCGTAAGCGATGAGCCCCGCCACAAGCTGGTGACGCCCTCCTGCTTAGCCATCCTCGTGATGGCGTCTACCACGGACTTGTAGTTGCGCCGTTGCGCTGGCGGGAGCCTGCCGTCGGCCTGCATCCGGACCATTGCCACATCAGCAGGGTTCCCGACGGCAGCGCCAATTCCGCCTGCGATCAGCCCTGCAGTTATCTTGCGTGTCAGCGGCATGCTGCCGCCGGCGTTGGGATCGGACCACTTCGTCTTGAGCATGTCGTAGAGGCCCATGCGGGTGGTGGAGTAGAGTAGCTGGCGGAGGACGGTGGCAGAGACGCCGGAGAAAAGGGCGGTGACGCCTTCTTGTTGGACTAGCTTAACGCCGACGGCAATGGGTCCCACCCGGGCCGCCGGCGCAGGTGGTGGCGCATGGACGGAGCCCGGGTGGAAGGCGAGTGCGGGTCGGATATTCGAGGCCTGGGTCTCGCCCTGGAGCTGCATTCGGACCTTGATGAGGTCGAGAGGGTGGGTGGAACACCCTGCAATGACGGAAGCAATCCCTCCTTCAACGAAACCTTTGATACCCATTTCGAGTTCTGCGAGAAAGTTTCTGGCTTTGAAAAAATCAATGGAATTGAAGAGGTGGGGTGGGGTTGATTTTGTCAAACAATTTTCCCGGAAAATTTTGAAGGAGGAAAGGGAATTATTGAATGGACTGAATCAAACTAAAGGGAGCTGATACAAGAGGACCAATTGGAATTTGGGTTCATCTCACTGGAGACCAGGAGATGAGAATGGAGACCAAAGGCTATGGAACAGGAGTGAGGAATGTTAGGCCTTTGAGACATGTGCTAGTCAGAAGAAACTTTGTTTAGACAAGAAATAACGAATATAGGCTTTGTTTTGATGGACAAGGCAGAGTTGGGGTAGGGAATTTATAGTAAAAGTGTTTTGAGGGAAAGAAGGAGGGTGGAAGCTGGCATTGAGATCTGACATGATAACACGATCACATTGTCATTCACATAACAGAACGCAGCAAAATAGGAAGAAAAAAATCTCAAATCCCTCGATTAATAAACAACCTCAATTTCCTCACATAATATTTTTATGTTTTTTTACATTAATTAATAAAATATAAATTTATAATTAATTATATATAAGTTAATTAATGAGTATTTTAATAACTAATTAATATATATAATTTTTGTTAATTAATCAATATATATAATTAATTATAAATTTATATTTTAATAATCAAAATAAAAATAATATAAAAAAGTAATAAGATAATTATTTTTAATTAATAAACGCGGTTGTGGTGTGGGGGCCTCTAATATTTTTGGTAAATTCTGGACTTTTCACATGTTCATAATATTGCATCCCGTATTTCCCTTTTTTTCTTTTTTTTTTTCTCATACTATTTTTTTTCTCTAATATTTGAATATTATTTATAAGATAAAAAAATTTATAAATTCGCGTTAGTTTAGCCGCATTATTGATATTGCACATTTAAAATTTCTCGTGTTATCCAAAAATATAGGAGTAGAAAACTAGGGCTTCTTTACCTTCCAATTTTGTTATCATGCTTCCTGGTAGGGATGGAAATAAATAAAATGGCTGTCGAGCTTACAATGGCGTGGCTTTTTTAAACCTGCACGACTTGACCTGTTTAGAAAATGAGTGCATTCGTGCCTTTTTAAAAGCTTGTTTCATTTAGTAGAGCCAGCTAACTTCTCAAATTAAAGCACATTGGCTATTAAATAGGCTCTGTTTATATTTATTTATAAAATTATATTCTATTTTTTAATAGCCTTTTCAAGTCTGTTTAAAGGCTTAGGCTTTATTTAAGGCTTATATGAAGCCTTGACTTGTTTGCTGTTAGATGCCTTAATATTAAACAGAGCTTCAGCTGCCAGGCCAGGTTTTTTAAACAGTCGCCAAACCCAAAAAAGGCATTTGACAGTAATGTGTCCAGTTCGGACTAAATATTTGTAACACGTACTGCCCTGACTGCAGTTTAGGTGAAATCTGGCACCGACCTGACCTTTTCCATCTCTACTTCCTGGTCATTAGGGAGTATGGATATTCCTTAATAAGAACCGTTGGATGTGATAAAAAAAGTCATCAAAGGGTGGTGTAAAAGACTTGCAACTTGCTTAGCCAGTTAAATGTGTTAAAAATGAGGAAAAAAATGTTTGCAACATAAAATTTTGTTGTTTCCGTTAAATTGAGTATAAGATCTAACGGTTATGAATCAAACATTCAATATTATGTGCAGTTTAAGTGTAAGATTAATCAGATTAGGGGAAATGAACCGTAATAACTTGGTAGCAGCTGTGCGTAGCAGAAAGCCGATCGATCGACACTACTAAAAATTACTTAAATAGCGACGAAATTTAGCGACAGAAAAAAATTCGTCTCTAATAGAGACGGAAATTGCCACGGATTCCATCAATTGGATTTAGCTACAAAATTTAGCAACGAAAAAAATCCGTCTCTGACATATCCGTGACAAATTTCGTTGCTAAATTACTTTATTTGTTGAAAATAAATGTTTTATGTAATAGAATATATAGCGACGGAAAAATTTCCGTTGCTAATTTTTTAATATTTAAACAAATGAAAGTTTTAATATTAAAATCTACAAGGCAGGAATCGAACCTGGCACTCGTTGTAAATAAACTCTCCACTTACCACTAAGAAGAAGAATAAGAAGAATAAGAAGAAGAATAAACATTTGTTGATTAGCTTATTTATGTATCTTAGTTTGTATTATTATGCTTGTTTGTGAATTTCTTTAGCTTATTTAGATGCATGTATGTGAACCTCTTTAAATTTAGTTGTTTTAATACATGTGCTAATTTTCTTAACAACTTTAAACAAAATTAATTGTAATATTTCTTTACCACATGTATATAGATGGCAGATAATCATACTAGAGGTAGAGGTAGAGGTAGAGGTAGAGGTAGAGGTCGGGGTACCTCTCAGGCATCTAGCTTACCTGTCCCACCTCCACATCCTCCCACATCTGACTTACCTGCCCCACCTCCACATCCTCCCATATCTAGCTTACCTACCCCACCTCCACATCCTCCTACATCTAGCACACCTACCCTGGCTCCATTTCCTCTTACATCTACTTCATCTGCCCGATCTCCACATCCCTGCACGTTAGTTATTGCAGCTAGCTCTTCTTCAGATCCCCATGCATCATCCTTTGTTTTGCCACAAGTTCCACGCCCGGGGACCATAGATCCAGATGGCCTTATATGGATTAGGCCTGGACCAGGAATGACGTAAGTACTTGTGACTTGTGCATTTTAATTTCCTATATTTTGATTTGTTATACACACATACACACTTTATGACTCTTTTTGTTATAGGTTTGAACCTGAAGTTGGACCACCTCATGCAATCTCAAACATTATGAAATCTAAGTTTGAAGGGGCTTGGAAATCTTATCATGAGGTTGATGACAGAGTTAAAGAGATGTGGTTTATTGAGTTTGGGGTAATGTATTTCTAATTGTAGTTATTGCTATGTTGATAGGACTGAAATTTTAAATTATTGTGATAGAATAATTATTGCTTTTCAATAATGCAGAAAAAATATAAGTGGTTGCCTGAGGATCATAAACGTATCAAAAAATCCTTCGACCATAAAGGATCTGAATTGCTTAAGAATGCATTGTGCAAGGTTCGTCACAATCAGGATAAAGGCAATTGGATTCCAACTCATGTACGGGAAGAGTTAGAGAGACAATGGCGGCAAGATCCAAAATGGTTGGAGAAGAAGAGTAAGAACACTCAGAATAGAAAATCTGAGGAGGGATTGTCAAAACATACTGGAGGCTCAATTCCTGCAATAGCGCATAAGAAGAAATTAGTGAGTAACTTTCATCAAATTTGTGATTCAAGCTAATTAAATTTGTCTTCACATAATATTAATTTTCCTTACATATTTCCAGAAATAACAATTGAAGAGAGATCCACGACATTGGGAGCTATTCACACGACTTCACACACGCAAGGGGAAGTGGATATCCACAAAAGCAAAAAATATTGCTGTAAGTATAAATGTTGTAATTAAATTTTAATATATGGTTAAGTCAATTTGCAAGCATAAATATTTATTAACAATTGCATTTGTTAGGATGAGTACCAGAAACGTATCAGTGAGAGGGACTCACAGCGGCCACCGGGGGAGGAGACTATTGACATCAACTCTAATAACAACATCTACTTGGATGTTGTTGGAGGCATTAGCAGCAAGAAACGCATCTTTGGCTTGGGATCTGATGCTGCTTCTCATGCATCATCTTCTTCTGCATCTGCTGAAGGTTGTTCACAGTCGGAGATGGAAGCGATGAGGAGTCTAGTTGCAAGTCTCAGTACGCAGGTGGTGGAACAGGGAAACTTAATCAACACAATTCTACAACGCTTGAACGCATCTACTAGTGGCTCACAAGCTACAGGCAGTGGTCACGAGGATGATCCACTTGGTGATGGGGTTGGTGATAGGGATAAGGATGACATAGATGAGGATGACTATGATATTTTTCCTCCTTATGTTTGATATATTGATTTTATGTTTATTTTGATAAAGAACTTGTATAACATAATTTATTTTTATATTGATCTTTTGAATTATATTTTTATTTTAATCTTTTGAAATGCTTTGTAGTATGATATGATAATGATATTTTTAAATTTTAGAAATTAATTCCTCTATTTTGGATTAGATTGTTGTAATGTTGTATTGTATACAGGTTCAAATTGTATAATTGGACTGTTTAAAAATTAAAAAAAAAGATAAAAAATTTAGATAATTAGCGATGGAAATATTTTTGTCGCTAATAAGCATACTTTTTAGAGACGGAATGTTTTCTGTCGCTAAAACAGTAGCTAAAATAATAATTTTATAATAATTAAGCAACTTTGGTTACGGAAGTTAGTGACGGAATTGTATTAATTAGTGACGAAAATCTCCGTCGCTATTTAGAGACGGAATTATTTTTCCGTCGCTAAGAAATTAGCCACTAAGAATTACGCGACTGAAATATTGTCGTGACAAATTTCGTGGCTAATAATTATAGTGACGGAATTTAATGAATCAATGACAGAATTTTTCTGTCTCTGATTAAGAAATTTTTAGTAGTGCGATCGACCGAACGGCGTTGTGTTCTGGCGACATCAGACAGCATGGTAGCTGCTTCATGGGTGCGGACCAGATTGGCTTCGAATAGAGGTAATTATGATTTTGCAATCGAATGAAGAGATTGTCTGGGTTATGGTGTATTTGGATAAAAGGGGTCTGTGGCAATTTGAGTAGCAGGTAACTTAAATGGTATTTATTATGAGTTGAACAACAGAGAATAGAGCTTGAGTATAAAGGCATAAGGCATTAAATGATTACTGGTCTCCCACTGGGTTGAGGGGCTGCTTAAGTGATGCCCCAATCTGAAGAAGTTGGTCATTCATGGGATTGTTTCAGAGGCTAAGTCTGATGAAGAATTCCAGATGTTAGCCAATTTCACCACATCGTTGAGCTGATGAGGATATACACACATGTAGATCCACATTTTAAGTATGAATAGGACTCTGCTAAATGCTTTGTTATAGCTTGCAGGTAATTGTGTAGATCCACATTTTAAGTATGAATAGATCTACATTTTAATTGTGTAGGCACATTTGCAGGTAACTTGCAGAATTCAAGAGTTTATGCACCATTTTTAACTTATTGGTTGGAATCTTTATTTAGGAATTGTATGACTCATTAACAATGATGGAAGACATTAAGGACTTTGATCACTTCTTAGCAAAGAAAAAAGTCATTAACTAATCTGGAAATTTTACACTGTCAGATATGTTCTGGGAATCTTAATCTCATAATTAAGACCCAAAAAAAAAAAAGTTTACCAATGCAATGGAATAATTTTTGAGGGAGGAGAGTTGTTATGTTGAGTGGTGACATTCAAGACGCCTTCAAAGGTATACCATTAGATATTTTGTTTAGGAGTTTTATATTTGTCCTATGTTTTGACACTTTGATATAGCTTGGCCATGTTCATCTCACATTCTACTGTTCTCTCTCTCTCTGGGAAAGGGGGGGATCTAATTGAGGTTCATGACTCTTAAGGAGTGCAGGTTTACCCTTTTATTCGTTGGACATTTTATGGCTGTTTTCCCTTCACTTGTGTACTTTGTGCTTTTCTCTGCAGCCTCTTGGACAGTTATGTGTTTGTATCTACCATACTGCCATGATTTCAACTTCTAAGTACATGGAGAAGGCCAGTATAGCAAAGACTTAAATATGATCATAATTTTTTGTGATGCAGCTGAACTTTAGATTGCTGGTCAGTTGTTCAAAGAATAGATTATTGATTCTGAAGTTGATATTTTAGCTGATTTTTCAGTAGTGTGATTTTTCAGATATATATGCTGCAATTCGGGAATAGGTTGATTACTGTGATGCATTCTTAGTTTATATGCTCTATAACTTATTATGTATAAGAGATACTTAATCTATCAAACTCTCTTTGGCAGTTTGATAAGGGTATTTATTATGAGTTGAACCTGTAGTATCAGGCTAGCAATATAAAAAGGGCAAATTGCAGTAGGTGTAAAGGTTTTAGGTGGAATTGAGTATTAATTAAAACAACTGATAGTCTGTCAAGGTATAATGAGGTGTAAAGGTTTTTTTCAATGTGGAATAAGAGAATAAGAGGAAGAATATTATAACTGTCCAATTATTTTTGTATCAAGGTTGCTGGTAATATGAACAAATGTTGATGTTTTCAGTTTTGGTTGACTGCTTTTGAATTTGGAGGGAGTACCCCTTTAGGGTTGGTCGAGATGTGACATCAAGTGTGTTAAATCATTGTGTAGGACTAGTGATTATTGTGAAGAATATACTGAGGAAATAGCAACTGGATGTAGCTACTAAATGATGCATGATGGATTGTCGAAGTTGTATGTATAGATGGGGAAATGAGGCAACCTCAACCAATAAGTGACTGTAAGTAAAGAGGAAGTTGCTGTAAGGATAAGGCTATTTAAATAAATTGATGAATGGCAAGAAAATAAGTTGGCAGTCGCAAGAGCAGGAAAGAAACGTGCAGCAGTGAGGATGCCTAACAATGTACATAAGAAGGCCAAATTGTATATTATATGATACAGTAAAATATGAAGGTTTGAAGAGTTCAGAAGTTGAACAACTATATACAAAGTGTTGTGACTAAGAGGACAAGAGGACGAACAATGAATAGGTAGTTGCAAATAAAGTGTCCAAGTAAAGGTTGGCAAGGGAAAAGTGCAACAAATCGCAGGATGGATAAGGATGGTAGGAAACTGTGATAACAGCCTTTCAATATAATTAGCTCAAACAACAGTAAAATGAAATGAGATAAATTGAGGAGAATTTTATTGATGTGATAGCTGATAACTGAATCAAGTACTGAAATAACCTAGTTACAAGTAAGAAGGAGGAGAAGGAATATGGATAAGTTTCAGGGAAGAGAAGAAGAAAAATCATAGAGAGGCAATATCACTGTGTTCATCCCTGTCTATTCTTCTCATCTCCATCCCCTATATACTCTTCATTTTCTCTTACTTCATGTATCCCTCAAGCCTACGGTTAGGAGCCTCGGTGCGAGAGCTCCTCCTTAATTCAGTTTCCTTGACTTCCGCTCCATATGCCACGTATGTGTTTGTTGCAACTGCCTTTACCCCATCAATTTTGTTGTCATGACTCTTATTTTCCTCATCAGCCAACCTCACAGTTGATTCACCTTCCAACTCAGCTATAAGATCACTCTTGGTCATAACATTACCTTCCCCTTTGAAAGTGGCCTTGTCCTCAAGGTCAAATGCTAGATAGTGTTGTGTAAAGAGCGCAACATCTTCCCATGTGGCTCTAGTAATGTCTAGACCATCCCTATGAATCAAAACTTATGTTGCCAATTTGCCTTGCTGCAATATCTGTCAAGTCTTTAAGACTTGTAATGGTTGCAATATTGGACCCTTTTCATCACAGAGTAGTAGAAGTGGAATGTATTATTTCTGTGGCTCACCAATGCATCTTTTGAGAATTGATATATGGAACACCAAATGGATCTTGGCAGTAGGAGGCAAAAGTAAGTTGAATGCTACTGAACCAATCTTGTCAATCACTGGGAAGGGACCAAAGTAACGCATGCCCAACTTTTGGTTTTTTCTCAAGGCCATAGAGTGTTGTCTGTAAGGCTGTAATTTAACAAAAAAAAATCACCTATGTTGAGTTGCATTTCAAACCTCCTTAAGTCAGCAAATTTCTTCATCCTTTCTGAGCACATAGCAGGTTGCTCTTCAAATTAGTCAACAAAATATCTCGTTGTTGGAGTGTTTCGTGGACAGAAATAGGGTTTGAGTTGTCAAAAGAATATCTAGTTAATTTCGGAGGTTCTCTGCCATAAACCACTTGAAATGGGGTTATACCAAGGTTTGTGTGATATGTCATGTTGTACCAGTACTCTGCCCATGAAAGTAGCTTACTCCAAGACTTAGGGTGATCATTAATAAAGCAATGAAGGTACATTTGTAGGCATTTGTTAAGGGTCCCCGATTGACCATCTATTTGTGAATGGTATGCAGAACTCAGCTAAAGTTGTGCCCTGTAGTTTAAAGAGGTGTTGCCAAAATTGGCTAGTAAAGATTCGGTCTCTATTAGACACAATTGATTTGGGTAGTCCATGCAACTTAACAATGTTTTGCATGAAATGGTCAGCAACCTGAATACTGGTGTAATCTGATTTTAAGGGGGCAAAGTGTGCATATTTTGAGAGACGATCCACCACTACGAGGATAACAGTGTATCCATTGGAAGAGGGTAAGCCTGTAATGAAGTCCATAACTATATCTTCCCAAATTTGACTGGGAACAGGTAAGGGCTGTAGTAGACCAGTAGGCAAGGAATTCATGGATTTGACTTGTTGACACGTTAGACATTGTTGTACAAATTTTGTAATATGCTCCCTCATTCTAGGCCAAAAAAATTGTGCAGTTATACAAGCATGAGTTCTAGTAAAACCTGAGTGACCCCTAATAGGTGAGGAATGGAATTCATGCAGAATTCGAGGTATAAGAGAGGACGATGCTGGTATAACAATTCTGTTCTTCCAGTATAACAGTCCTTCCCTTACATTGTAGTCCAAATGAGGGGGGTCATGGTCAAGGCATCTATGCATGATATGTTTCCAGTGGGGATCCTTTAAAATTTCTAGCTTCACAATGTCCAACATCTTAATTTTGGATTCTGACCAAGCCAGTAAAAAGGATCGAGATAGTGCATCAGCAGCTAAGTTATCCTTTCCAGGTTTGTATTCAATTGAGAAATCAAAACCAACTAACTTGGGTAACCACTCTTGCAGCTCTGGAGTTTGAATGATTTGATCTATAATGCTCTTCAAACTTCTTTGGTCTGTGTGAATGACAAACCTATTGCCTAGTAGGTAGTGTCTGAACTTGGAGACAACTTTTATTATTGCATAAAGTTCTCGCACATAAGTTGATCGAGATTGCGTCTGTGGTGATAGCTTCTTAGAAAAAAAAGCTATGGGGTGATTACATTGACTCAAGTCCGCTCCAATACTAGAACTTGAAGCATTAGTCTCCAAAGTGAATGGTAAATCAAAATTGGGCAATGCCAATACAGGGGCTTGAGTGATAGCAGCTTGCAGAACCTGAAAAGCCTGTGTAGCCTCATTTGTCCAGTCAAACTTGTCCTTTTTAAGAAGATTTGTCAAAGGAGTGACAAGTGATGCATAATTCTTGATAAATTTTCTATAGTAGCTTATGAGGCCTAAGAAGCCTCTAAGTTGCTTGATCGAGGTGGGTATAGGCCATTGTAGAATTACTTGGACTTTGCTACTATCCATAGCTACCCCATTTGTCGAAACCAAATGTCCACGATAATCAACTTTTTTCAATCCAAAAGAGCATTTTGACAGCTTAGCATATAGCTTATGTTGTTTCAATATGGATAATACTGTGGCTAAGTGCTCCAAATGATCTTTCTAAGATCTGTTGTAGACTAATATGTCATCAAAAAATACCAGCACAAACTTTCACAGCCATCTTTGAAACACTTGGTTCATTAAAGCTTGGAAGGTTGCAGGAGCATTGCTTAACCCAAAAGGCATGACCACCCACTCATAGTGGTCGTGGTGGATTCTAAAAGTTGTCTTGTGTGTATCTTTTGGCCTCACTAGTATCTGGTGATATCTGGATCTGAGATCAAGTTTGGAAAAAAAAAATTGCACCATGTAATTCATCCAAAAGTTTATATACTATGGGCATAAGAAAACTATCTTTAATTGTGACTGCATTTAAAGCTCGATAATCGGTACAAAAATTTCCATGTACTATCTTTTTTTTACTAACAAAATTGGACTTGAAAAAGGGCTAGAACTGGGCCTAATAATGCCTTCTTGAAGCATATCCTGAATCATGTTTTCGATTTCAGTTTTCTGGGTATGAGAATACCTATAAAGTTTAACCTTGATTGGATTTGTGCCCTCTATTAAAGGAATTGTGTGGTCTTGTTGTCGTTGAGGAGGTAATCCCACTGGCTTGTCAAATACTTACTTGTAAGTGTGTAGCATAATAACCATTTCAAGCTCAATGTCATCAAGTAGCTGCAATAGCTGATCTGTAGTTGTGTCATAGTGTTGTAACTATAATGTATATAGTTCAGAGATGGCTTGGGTATGGTGCAATCTTTTTAATTGATGAAGGTGGGCATGGGCTGATGTGGAGTTGCACTGACCATATAAAATGATAAATTTCCCTCCTAGATAGAACTTAATGGTCAATGCGCCATAACCTAATACATGAGGCCCGACGGTGGCTAACCATGCTGCTCAGAGGATGAGGTCAGCTCCTGCTACTGGCAAAAGATACAATGGTAGAGTGAGATTATGGCCTTGTATGAAAATTTGTAAATTCTTTATCTGCCCTTCTATTGTGAGATAATTTCCATTGCCCACTAACACTTGAAAATTTGATGCTGGTTCAATAGAAAGCTTAAGACACTTGGCAATTTGAGGCTGCAGAAAATTATCTGAGTTTCCACTATCTAGCAAGATCTGAATTTGAATTCCATTTATGTGTCCTTTAAATTTGATGGTTCTCATGCCATTAGCCCCATTTAGTGCATTATAGGATAAGTGGTGGTCAGAGTTGGTTGGGGTATCTGTTTGTGTTTGGATATCAGGTGGGTCAAGTTGTGGTTGGTCTTTGCGTGGATTAAGATGTTCTTCATCATACTGCAAGATGAATAAGTGTTTGTTGGGGCATTTATGATTAAATGAAATTTCTCATCACAATTATAACACAAGTCCTTCTCCTTGTGGATTTGCATGGGTCATTTATTATTATTATTATTATTAAAGGGGTTCTAGTTGTGGTAGTGAAGTTGGAGTTTAAGTTGGTTTGGGGGTGGGTAAGAGTGGTGGAAGCATGGTTTTTTTTTTCTAGTTTTGGTAATATGGATTAGTGGTTTTCTGGGTATAGTTGGTAGAAGAGATATATGGGTTTTTGTGTGAAAAAGTTGATTGAGATTAGGAATATTTTTCTTTATACAACTTGGCAAGGGCTATAGCTTTCAACAATGGTTCAGGTGATTGTGCTACAACATCACGCCTAGTATAAGGTTTTACACCTCTTATAAAACAATCAAGCAACACATCATTACTAACCCTAATAACTCTGTTTGCAAGACTAGTAAATTCAATGTAGTATGCATTTACAAAATCAGATTGTGTCAATTTAAATAAAGTAGATTTGGGGCAGTCAAATTGAGATGGTCCAAATTGTAATTCAATAGCTTTGGTCAGCGCAGGCCAATTGGGAAATTGGTTGTTTTTGTTAAGCAGTTGGAACTAGGGTATTACTTCACCTTCCATATGTACAACAGCTATAGTAATTCGTTCATGATCAGGAATGTTATAATAATAAAAAAATTGTTTAGCCTTAAACAACCAATTCAAGGGATCAGTGCCATCAAACTTAGGGAAGTCAAATTTCACATTCCTTACTTGAAATGGAGGTCTGTTGGATAGATCAAAGGTTGTATCGTAACTTGAGTTCGTATCCTTGGTTGTATTTTGATCACAAATCGATTGTACATTCTTCGTAAGATCTGCCATGGAAGTAGTGAGTGATGCAATGGCTTTTTCAATCCACTCAAATAGAGTCGTGTTCTGGTGTTCGTTATGATTGAATCGAATTGTTTACTGTTCAAGTGACTTTGAAAGATGTTTTACCTCAGCCAATAATTCTCATAGACGTTTATTTTCAGCCATGGATTTCAGTGAGAGCACCAAATGTGATAACTGTAACGCTCCTTTTTAGGAGAAAATGTCACATCATTATTTATAATGCAGAAAATAAAAATATAAGTTAAGACTCGGTTTATTAAATTATAATTAAACTTGTTTTATTATAGTTGTATAAATAAAATGGTGAGTATTTTTTTTTTGTTATAGTAAGAACATAATACGTGCTTATTAAAGAAATTAACATGTGAAGTAAAACATACATCCATACACCATGCTATATATATATATATATATATATCTTGTCATCATGTCTGTTTAGTTACAAGACTGATATACAAAAAGTAAAACTATGCATGCCCCAAAAGATTATACATGTACAAATTTCACCAAAAAGATAAAATATCATGCCCTAAAAAGAAGACAGATAGCCATCAGTAGCTATCGACAGTATCAGCCCCTAAGAAGAAAGAGAAGGAATCGTTCGGGATCCTCCTCAAGGTCTTCCTCATCAGAGGAAACCCTCATCGGAGCCACCGAATTACGGGCCGGGACTTGGGCAGTAGAGAGGAATGAATCCTTCTGTGGGGTGTAATAACGATCACCCCACATGTGGGCATGTAAAATTCTAAATGCAACCTAACACTACAGGTAAAGATAGGCGGATCATAACGCCCCCACGCTAACGACACTGTCACATCTCCTAAGTAGACATAGCGATCCGAGCTAAAATTAACGTGCCAACAGTTCGGTCCTCCAGGAAAAGTCAACCGCACATAACCTAAAAATTCTTGTGGACGGGCCGTCATGATCAAAAGCAAGTACTAGTCAAAGTCAGGCCAAAAGCTGGGGAACTCGTGAACTTCACCCTCTTTGTCGACTTCTTCGAAGAAACATAAGCATAGACAGAAATAGTAGAAATACAGGAAAGAGGTAAGATATCCTACCATCATTACCAATTATGACAGTAAAAAAATAGAACGGCGCGAAGTGCCTACGTAGCATTTCAAAAGTAATAATAATCAACATCAATTAATAATAGTAAACAGTTTAGCAGATCCAAGCAGTCATGATATTAATAAAGTAACAGTTCCAATCATCACATAAATAATTAAATTCCCAATAATATGTAGACTCACTATACATGTTATCAAAATCCTACTCCATGGAGCTAGACACAAACATTCGGAGAGAAAGATCAGAAGACATGTCTGTAACTCGGCTGCCGCGACCAAAGTGCTATAATTTATCAAATTATCCACGTGCACATCAAGGCATTGTACAAGACATTCTTCACTAGATCGCGATATAGGACAGTGTCTCGGTTCAGATCGTCGGTGCGTTTGCATCAGTCTGCCCCATGGACAGAAGAGCTACCAACTGTCTATTGCGAGGTACCCGCACCCCGACGCCTCCAAGTCAACATTATGACCTACACTAGTCTACTCACACCCACAGTAAGGTGTGTTCAATCTCCTAGGCAACATGGCCTTAATAACAGTCTATCGGACTTCTACAATGCATGATGACTCAATGCATATATCATATATATTCAGCAAAATATACTTTTCCACAGCATGCCACAATTTGGCCAAGATAGGCATCATCAAGTCTTCAAATAAGACATTACACACTTAGGGGTCATTATGGAATTATGCCTTAATCTTCTACATTTTTCTCATCAAATTCCTCTTAAGATAATTTAATTTGAGTTATTCAACATCTTACTTACATTTATGTCCTTCCTTTAATTTAGAATTATTCTAAGTTTTAGGATAAGATCTCATTCTTGATTCTTTCCAATTTATGAATCCTTAATTAATTCATGATTATTCAATTAATTAAGTTTCACTTAAATTTAGTATTTCTTATGAAATTCTTTTCTAGAGGAATTCTCTTGATTATTAGGTTCCTTGTTTTAAGTTTATCCATACTCACTTAGAAAATTATTTTAAGGTTCTCTAAGTCTCACACACTCTTATTCTTCCTTTAAATTCCAAAATCACTCTAGGTTATCAATTTAATTTTCTTTCCAATCACAATGTTAATTACTTAATTCTTAATTACTAAATATCCAAGGTTGCCCAAAAATTACACAATTGGACCCAAAATGGGCCTAGAGGCCGTGAGCCTTTCTAAAGGGTGAGAACCCAAATTTTTCCTTGATTCATTAGTTGTTATTCACTTGATTACTCATCTCTTCACTTGTTGCAAAATTTTAAATCATAAACACCCTAAGGAGGGATTATGGCCATGAGCCTTAAAGGGGAAAGCAACGAGTTCTTGCCCCCAATTCAAGTTTCGAATCAATCAAAACCAATCTAAGATCATCAATATATATATACACCCAATCAAATAAATCATACATGATAAAGTCAATACATAGTCATCAAAATTACACATCACAAAGAGTAACCCTAACAAGGGTTTCTCATAACCAACACACAATACAAGTCTCCTACTACCAATAGAGGTTGAAGTGGATAATCTTCCTCTTACGTAAGGGAGAAAACAAGCCAATAACTCTCTTGAAGCTCCTAGTGAATTTTAGTTTTCACTCCTCCAAAAACCCTAGAAATTACAACTTCATCAAATCAACACGAAATTGAAGGCCATGAAAACGAAATTGAAGAAGAAAAGATAAGAGATCATGAATCTTACCCTAAAGCTTCAAACTTGAAGTTTGAAGAAAATAATGAAGATGGAAGCTTTTCAAGAAATCTTTAACTAGAAAGGTGTTTAGAATGTAGTGGAGATTAAGAAAATGCGGTTGCTTGAAATTTTTGTGATGGTGGAGGGCATGGAGATTGTTGGCCGTGTGGTGTGGTGTTAGAGAGAAGGAGGAGAACTTGTGAGAAGAAAAGGGTAGAGAGAGAAGTTGATAGTAGAAAAGATGGTGACTTTTGATTTTTGAAATTAGAATAGGTAACTTAATTAAGTGAAAGCATAATTTTTGGCTCCAAGAAAGGCATGTAGCCGTGTGGTGAGGGGAGGAGAGAGAGAATGTGTAGCTTCCTTGAGAAGTTTGGGAAGAAGCTTCCTTGAAGCTTCATTGAGGCTTCCTTGAGAAGTTTCGCACGTTTCTCGATAAAGTGAAAAGTGATGTGGCTACACAAAGTGAATATTCTAGAACAGATAATTAACACTCTGCTAGAGCTATTATCCAGTGAACAAAAGTTACAGTTAATGAAAATAGTATTTATTATCTGTCGGATAATTTTACGTAACAGCGATTTTATTTATCAGATAAAATCTCAAAAAATGTAAATCTCGTAAACTGTGTCCGACCTCGGGTTTAGTAAGATCTTCCGTTGACGTTTCCACAGTTCAAAGTTTATCAGCATCGAGGAAAATATTTTATTTTTTCGGCTTCGTTCATTGTACACGTAAATCAAAAAATATATTAAAATAATCGACAGTTCTAGAAAAATTTACAAAAATTCTCAAAAATCACAAATATTAAAAAATAACTATTCATGATGAAACAAACAATTTCTGGAGTGTCACACTGACTCTACTCAATGTACACGTAAAATGAAAAATATATTAAAATATTTGACATTTCTAAAATATTCTAGAAAAATTCTCAAAAATCATAAATATTATAAAATAATTATTTATGATTAAACAAATAATTTTTGGGGTGTTACAATAATAACCTTGCAATATAATCAGCTCAAATAACCGTAAAATGAAATGAGATAAATTAAGGAAAATTTTATTGATGTGTGATCAATCAATTTTGAGGCATTCATTATTGCTTTATATTTGGCCTAATTGATGATAATTGTATCCAATATTATGTTTGTAGATGAGTTTTAGATGATTGGTCTTCATTGAGCTTAATTGTAAAAACTTCATTAATTTTCAGATTTTAACTCATTTTGACCTTTCTGTCTTGTACAGGCCATATCTTAGGTTACAAATGTCATATTTGGATGATCTTGGTGTCCCCTGAAAGCTAAGACGAAGATACACAATTTTGGATCTAATGTAGTTTTTCTAATTCAGCTAGATTCAGGACGAAAATTGAGCCTCAAAGTTAGGACGCTCTTGCTGTCATAAAGCTTGGACCTTCCCTCACTGATTTGGACTTAACTCTCTCAATTTAAACCCAAATAAGACAAATTATATGTCTCTGAAAAGCTTATTCAGAGGGCTGCAGTTTGGGTTAGGGTTAGATTAGGAATTATGTAACACCCTCCTTAGGGCGTCACACTTCGTGTTACTCAATTATCATATCACCCCTTCGTTATGAATCGTGCTTGTAATATAAATACGAGTTGTAAAATTTCTTGGTGATAGTAAGATAAACTTAGCGGAAGTTAAAACATTACAGCATCATTACAATAAAATTTTACATTATATATACATAAATCGTAATACTGTCACACTTTAATATTTACAAATTGGATTCCAAAAATATTTATACATTAATTAAATTACATAATGCCCAAGTAACTCTAAACATGCAGAACCCTCAGACGGGTCCTCCTCAGACTCCTCAACAGGGAGGAATCCAACTTGACACAAAATATACAATACTAACCGTACCAGGAGTACAAGAGCTCCCTATTACTTTTTGTGAGAAATACATTATCCAAAAGTTCGACGCACTATGCCTCCTGTTCCCATAAACCTTCGAATCAAAGATCTCCATCTCTATAGAACTCAACTTCCTTCTCGAAAATCTGATCTTCCTTGCGTTGTCACTCAACGTCTTGCTCAATCTCTTTACAATTATAAATACAATACGTAAATAGACGGACAAAGAGGTGAGATCACCTACGCCAATACCGTATGGTAGCAATGAAGATAAACACATACAAATTCTTATACCATACATCATACATAATTACAATTATATCATCAATATCATTTATCTAACACACATCATATCTCATATCAACACATCATACATAATTACAATTATGCTACCAACATCATTTATCATCATAATTCATAATTACGTTCATGTCCTTATCAATATTCACTTATTCAATAATTCAGTTATCGAATCAATAATTATGAAAATACCCTCGATCTCTCAGTATATGCATCTAGACTCATGTACTTAGACTCAATTTTCCTACTCCATGGAGCTAAAACTCAGGTTTCGAAAAGAATCTGATGCCTCGGACCACGTGCTCATTCTCTTTGCTCATTTAGCATTTGCACATCTAGCATATGCATCACGCTTTTATCGATCTCGATTATGGATAGTGTCTCGGTCCCGATCATCGGTGTGTTGCATCGGTCTAACCTACTGTGTGAAGCTTTATTCTCTGTCCATTGTAGGCAACCCGCACCCCGATGCCCCCAAGGTCAACGAGTGACCTACACTACGCACATCGCACCCACTCGGGAGGTGTGTTCTTTCCTTCTTTCGAATCAATCTTATTCAAATTTCTCGACTTTTTCAATGCACATTCAAATGCACATTTCTCGATTCAATTCATTCTCTCATCTTCTCAATTCAATTTTCTTTATCTCATATTCGGGGTCCTCATATAGGCCCAACAATATTATTACTGTAATTTCATCGCGAAACCATATTTTTCACATTTTCTCAAATCACATAAAATACTTTTCACACGTTTTAAATTAAGAATACTAGTTTCCTCGGTTAACACCAAAACTCAACTTCATTTTTTTCATATTTGCATAATAACTCCTCAAAACATAATATTTGCATTATAATCCTCATCCAAATAATATTTTCACAACAAATTTCATAAAAGTCACATTTACGAAATAGTCCCTTGAAAAATTCATATTTTACGAAATCATCCCTCATAAAATTCATATTTACAAAATAGTCCCTCAAAAATTCATATTTACAAAATGGTTTTTCATAAAATTCCTTTTTACTGAAATAATCTTTCATAAAATTCATAATTTACAACATAGTCCCTCATAAAAATCCTATTGACGAAATAGTCCTTCATAAAATCACATTTACGAAATAGTTTCTCATACAAATTATATTTATGAAATAGTCCCTCAAAAATCATATTTACTAAATAATCCCTTATAAAAATCATATTTACAATATAACCATTCAAAAATCAATAATTACAACATGTCCCCATTAAACACAAAAATTATAATATTGCTCCTATAAAATCATAATCTGTATTCGACTCTTCCAAATTCAATTCCTTTTCTTTCAAATTCTAAATTCTCAATTTAATCCATCATATTATTCACATCCTAATTTACACATACACTTACATGCATTCACTTCATACATATCAATATTTATCAAAACAATAAACATATTATCACACATGCAATCATAATTTCAAGGCCATAAACACCACAATCACAAACATAAAATCACCAAAGAACACAATCACAACTAAAAAGTAATTAAACAATAAGTGAATAAACCCTTAGGGGTTTTTCACCGATTACAACCATCTCCACACCACCAAAACTTGGTTGGTGAGGTTAAATCTCCCTCTTACCTCTTGAAGAACCTCCAAAGCTCCTTGTATGTCTCCTTCAAGCAAACTCCCTCCACCAAGAGCTTCTTGGAAACTTCAAGGCTTCAAACTTGAGCTTTGAAGAACAGGATAAAAAAATAGATGATTCAAGCTTAGGTTTTTAACTACAAAATGTCTTGAAATGAAGTAGGAAAGCAAGAAATAAGGTAGTTTAGAATTATAGAAGAGTGATTGATGGAAAGTGGGTGGAAGGCCGTGAGGTTGGAGAAGAAAAGAAGAAGGAAATTTGAGAGCTTTTGCTATTTGGAGAATTTTGAAGAAAGATAAAGAATTTGACTATGCATGGTCGTAAACCATTTTGAGAGAAAATGGAGTGAAGTCTTTGGGTGAGAGAAGGTGAATTTGTGAGGATGAAATGGAGAGAAAAGGAAGAAAGATGACGCTCAGGTTCGTGGGATTTGAGAGAAAAGATGAATACTATTTTTGATGTGAGAGAAAATGTAATTGTGGGAGAGTGAAATTTATGAATGCTGCTGCCGTGGGATAAGTATAGGAAAAATTAGGATTTACTTGAAGTAAAATATCTTATTCTGAATGCACGTGGCTGATGTCATTTATTTGACTTTCAAGGTTATTGGATTGTTCAAGAACCTTGTAGAACCTCCTTCAAGCTGCTACGTGGCCGACGTAGAACCCCTCCAAATTGCTGCATGAACGTGAGTTTCCAAGGAAATTTTCGACGAAAAATGACATAACAAAATTCGGTAAGATGGGAGAACATCATTTCCCCAAGAATGGTTAAAATCAAGTGTTGTCGGATGAGAACTCTTCGAATGGTGATTAAAAACGAAAATGAAAGGTCATTTGATGAACTTGAAAAGGTCAACAAATATCCTAATTCGTCGGACGGGTGTTAACGTTGAAGAAATCTTCCAATTGTCGAATCGACGAAATACTATATGGTCAGAAGATCAAATTCGACGGATTTTGACATTAGAGAAGTTTTTCTACTGAAATCAGGAATTCTTACTCGACGGTCGTTAGCACCATAATTCGACGAACATTATCATTCAAATTCGACGGACATTGGTATCCCCACTCGACGGAAATTGACATTCTAACTCAACTGATACTAGCATCTCACTCGACAGATTTTAACTTGGTACCTAATAATTAAAAGATCTAATTCGACGGATTTTAACATGGTACCAAATAGTAAAAAGATGAAATTCGACGTATTTGGATAGAAGTCCAAATTCGATGGATATGACATTGTCTTAAATGATCAGAGGATCAAATTCGACAGATATTAACATTGTCCTAAATGGTCTGAAGATAAAATTCGACGATAAGTGTTTGTCCAACAATGAGCAACCTTCGACATCAAATAGTGTTCGACAACGAATAGTAGTACTATTTATGATCAGTTAGGTCGATTACATAGCAGTCATCTTCATTTTGATTTACAAAATCATCCGACAAGATTTAGGGAAAAAGAGAACCATACTTTTCTTAACTGATTCTTTGCTAACAGAACGTCCATCGCTTTGTCGAATCTGAGGACTTCTCCCATGTTTTGAATAGATGGTCTTCTGTCGGAAAGATGGTCTTGGTCGGAATAGATGGTCTTTGTCGGAAGAGAAATGCACCATAACCACCAAAATCTTTGATTTCTGATTCAAGAATTGAGAATCAGTTTCATCCAGTCTTGAGGTATTTTGGATTTTGTCGAACTACCGATTGATGTTGTCGGGAAATGCTCTGGAAGTGTCGGATTCAACTCACTATTTAACTTATGCTTGCATTCAGTAATTAAATCCGACAGGATCAAAATGTTAGGAAAATTTCTTCAAGTGTTTGGATCTTGTCCAAATTGCATCCGATGTCAAGACCTTCAAAAATCTTGGATTGTCGAATGAGTTACGTGAGATTGATCTTTTGGATCCCTATAAGGCTTAAGAAAGACCGAGTCTATCGACAGGAGTATATTCATAAAACTATCGAGCTTTGTTTGTCGGAATAGGCTTGAAATAAAGTCAGTATCGACAAGAATCTATTCTCAAAAGAAATTGTCGAATTCGGTTTGTCGAAACAGGCTTTGAAATGAAAACCATTTGGGAAAATGTTGAGGAACTTCATCGGATTGGGATTTCCGAATTTTGGTCGAATTAGAATTCCGAATTTTGGTCGAATTAGGGAATTCCATAATTTTGGTCGGTTGAGTATAATGGCAAATTAAACTATACCTTAGGTCAAAATAAGTCATAGCAATATTATGCATCAAGCAACATATATTTATCAAGAAAATAGAATTATTTTACAGATAAATTCTAAAATTAATAGATTCTTTTACGTATTTACTCGTTTCGGGTTAAGTAAGATCCCCGTCTCTAAATAATCGGACAAGAATTTTCCTACCAAAATTATTATTTTCTTGACCGAGCAAATCACACAAAATAATTACAAATAGTATCAAAATAATCAAATTATTTTTATAATGCACAGAAAACACCAAGTAGTGTAATTCTGTCAGCTCTTGCAACATAGTCTAAAATTTGGGGTGTTACAAATTACAGAATAATTTTCAGTTAAAAATAGGTTAAGGCAGAATACGAAAGTACACCTCTCTCTGAATCCTGATTTTTGAGTTTTACGATAGGAATCAAGAAACCTTTTTTCTTTCTTTTCGTTTTCTCTATTTCATTTTTATCTCTTCTTTGATCTGTATCTTTTCAATGGTGATGGCCATGGAAGGCTAAAGATCCATTCAATCCAAGGAATTCAATAATTGTGGTTAGAGTTTTGAGTTCTTTTGTTTATTTGTGATTTCTAATTATGTTCGTTCCTCTTCTCATTCTTTAATTGATTTATGATTATATTTCAAAATTGAAGATAGATTTAGAATGATTAATCTGAATTTAATGGAGAATAGATCATCGATTGATAATCTATGTTAATTCAAAATTGTGTTTAATTCAATCTTAATCAAGAATTGCGATTGTAATTCTGTTTTAGTTGATTAAATTCTAGGTGATTATCTAGTTGAATTCGAATTAACAGAGTTAATTGCATAAATAATTTTACTCTCTTTGAATTATGATTTACTTTGCCACTTGATTTGAAGCCCTTGGATTGGTGTTTCTAGTTTTGAATTTATTCCTAATTACTATCAAATTTGCATTTTGTTACTTGATGAATAAAACCCCCCTTTTACTTTTACTGTTTATTTTTCATCAGAGTTTAATTTAGGAATTAGATTGATAGTGTCAATTGAATTAGTTCTCTGTGGATCGACCCTTGCTTACTACAACTGGTTGCAAGGTTTTTATATTTTTGGTGGAACTTAGCAACTATTTTTGATATAATTCTTAATCGTATTCCACACCACACCAAATTTTGGCCCATTTGTTGAACTAATTTTCCAATTGCGCTATTGATTTGTTTCCTATTTTTACTCTATTTTTATTTTATTTTTAATTTTTGATGCTTTCTTTAAGTGTCTTGTAGGTGTTGATGTCCATTGATCATGGATGCTTGTGGGATTTGCTTATCACTGGACATATCACTGATTTGTGTCCCATTTTCTTAGTGGACATAAATGAGGAGGTAGAGGCAGTATGGGGATATTCTGAACCTTCTGACAACTACAACCCCTACTCCAATACATATTATCCAGAGTGGTGGGACTATCCTAACTTGAGTTATGGACAAGAATCGAATCAACCTCCAACAGTATGAATTTCCGAATTTCAAAGATTGGCAAAAACCTTTCCTTCCAGGACAACAGCAAGTCCAAGATCCTTGGCAACCTGAACCTTCATTGGAAGAGCTAATAAGACAAATGGCCACTTATAACATGTAGTTCCAACAAGAAACAAAGGCCAAATGTAATGATCTGCAAAACTCTTTGGATCAGTTAGCCACAGATCTCAGCAAGTTCCAGAGCCAAATTTCTGAAGGACTTCCTTCACAACCAGAAGAAGATGTGAAGGAAGATCCTAGTGCTGTCACATTGCACAGTGGCAAGACGTTAGATGAACCCACCTCTCCTTCACAAACCATTAAAAAGAAAGAAACAGAGCCTGAAGAGGTAAGTAAGGAGGGGGAAAACTCTAAGGCCCCCAAGGTAAGTATTCTTGAACCCCTTCCTAAGGTAGTGGAGAGACAGTATGATGACTTGTGTGATGAATTTTCTGATTTTATTGGTTTCAATAATTATACTCATTGCAACTCATGTACTGATTATGATGGTGGCATGATATGTGTTGTTTGTGCTGAAATTTTTGCATTCTTGAGAGCCGATGATTCACATTGTTGAAGGATCTATCAACAATGCTTTTGATGTAGCTGCAGGATCTAAGATACAAATAGAAATAGAATTGCAGGCTACTGAAGAGTTTTCAGTGAAGGAAGAAGAACACCAAATGATAGACACTGCTGAAGTGGATTTCATTTTTGGGCCATGGTCCATTAGAATATGAAGTTGATGAAGTGCACGTATTACTTTTCAGTGGTGAAGCCAAGGAAATTAAGGAAGGCCAATGGGATCCCGGTGGAAGCTATCATGCCTCAAGCTTAACTTGCTCATTGTACTTCAGCCAATGGGATCCCGGTGGAAGCCCTCATGCTTCAAGCTTAACTTGGTCATTATACTTCAGCCAATGGGACCCTGGTGGAAGCTCTCATGTTATTTCAAGCATAAATTGGTTATTATGCTTTCGCCAATAGGATCCTGGAGGAAATCTCTTCATCTACCTCTGTTACTTCAATTGATGAGGATGTTTCTTCCTTCTCTTTTATCTTACTTGTCCTAGATTTATTAATGATTGTTTATTATTGAAGTTTACATTGAGGACAATGTAGAATTTAAGTGTGGGGGAGGAATTGACATTTTGTGTTCTGTTTTATTTCTGTTTTCTAGTTTTTAAAAAAATTGTGTTTTTATTTGATTTCCAATGATGTTTTGAGATTTGTAAAGTCTATGAGTTTGAAGCAATTGAAATTCAAGGCTATGATTTATAAATTTCTTCTTTAATCTTGAATTTGGCATGCTTGGTTTTGACGTTTGATTGATGAATTGAGTTTGATAGATGTATACCTGGTGAGATTTTGAGCCTTTTGATGGATGGATTTAGCATTTATGCCATTCTCTTCTTTCTTGTGTGATTTTCACTTATGTCATATTAATCACTCTAGAACTTGCTTTGATTCTTTTTTTTTTTGGTTACATTTTCACTTGCATACATGAACATGATTGAGGCATTCTTTTGTGATTAACTATTTTGGCCAAATAGTCAACCTTGCATTATTTCCCTTTGATTAACCCCTTGAGCCTATATGCCTATTCTTTATCTTAGCTCATTATATGCCTTATATGAAAAACCATGATTTTACCTTACCTTAGGGAATGGGAGAGCATTGGTTCATTTTCATTGGAGGAACTCTTTTACTTGCAAGTGGTTAATAGGATAAGTGTGGGGGTTGTGCAAGTTGATGTATAATATGCAAGGTGTTGGTGAAAAAAAAATTACAAAGAAAAAAAAATTCAAGAAAGGTTGTAAAAGAAAAGAAAGAAAAAGGAAAGGAATATGTAAAGAGAATGTGCATTATATAGATTTGAGGGGATAAAATTTTCATGTTTATTAATTGAGTTACTCCCCAATGTTCTTTTATTCTCTTGGGTGCTCATCTCACCATATCTATATTATTTTCATCCCTTACCTTGACCCCATTACAACCTTAAACAAAGTCCTCTTGATTTGTATGTGCATGTGTTTGAGTAGTGGAGAAGTAGAAGATAAGCAAGCTTATGGTAGCACATTTTTCATAGGTTGAATTGAGTGAAATACTTACCTTGTAAACACTTGAGAGATTGAGAGTGTATCTTGTGAGGATCTATCATTCTTAATTAATGCTTTTCAATTTGAAGATACCTTGCATGTTAGTTTGAGGTGTAAAGAATTGTTCTCTCTTAAATGTTGTGATCCATTGAATCTTTTCTTATTCTTTTTGCATACTTGAATGTCATTGGAATTTGAGTCTTTTAGAGTTTTTAGTTTATGAGTTTTTACTTTTCTTGTATTCTTGCATTTGTTTTTCTTTATTCCCTAGTTTTGGTCTCTTGTATTTTGCCAGGGAGTGCAAAAGTTCAAGTGTGGGGGAATTTGATCAATCAATTTTGAGGCATTCATTATTGCTTTATATTTGGCCTAATTTATGATAATTGTATCCAATATTATGTTTGTAGATGAGTTTTAGATGATTGGTCTTCATTGAGCTTAATTGTAAAAACTTCATTAATTTTTGGATTTTAACTTATTTTGACCTTTCTATCTTGTACAGACCATATCTTGGGCTACAAATGTCATATTTAGATGATCTTGGTGTCCCCTGAAAGCTGAAACGAAGATACACAATTTTGCATATAATGCAATTTTTCTAATTCAGCTGGATTCAGGGTGAAAATTGAGCCTCAAAGTTAGGACGCTCTTGCTGTCATAAAGCTTGGATCTTCCCTCACTGATTTGGGCTTAACTCTCTCAATTTAAACCCAAATAAGACAAATTATATGTCTCTGAAAAGCTTATTCAGAGGGCTGTAGTTTGGGCTAGGGTTAGATTAGGAATTACAGAATAATTTTCAGTTACAAATAGGTTAAGGCAGAATACAAAAGTACACCTCTTTCTGGATCCTGATTTTTGAGTTTTACGATAAGAATCAAGAAACCTTTTTTCTCTCTTTTCATTTTCTCTATTTCATTTTTATCTCTTCTTTGATCTGTATCTTTTCAATGATGATGGCCATGGAAGGCTAAAGATCCAATCAATCCAAGGAATTCAATGATTGTGGTTAGAGTTTTGAGTTCTTTTGTTTATTTGTTATTTCTAATTATGTTCTTTCCTCTCCTCCTTCTTTAATTGATTTATGATTATATTTTAAAATTGAAGATAGATTTGGATTGATTAATTTGAATTTAATGGAGAATAGATCATCGATTGATAATCTATGTTAATTCGAAATTGTGTTTAATTCAATCTTAATCAAGAATTGCGATTGTGATTCTGTTTTAGTTGATTAAATTCTAGGTGATTATCTAGTTGAATTCGAATTAACAAAGTTAATTGCATAAATAATTTTACTCTCTTTGAACTATGATTTACTTTGCTATTTGATTTGAAGCCCTTGGATTGGTGTTTCTAGTTTTGAATTTATTCCTAATTACTATCGAATTTGCATTTTGTTACTTGATGAATAAAACCCCCCTTTTACTTTTATTGTTTATTTTTCATCAGAGTTTAATTTAGGAATTAGATTGATAGTGTCAATTGAATTAGTTCTCTGTGGATCGACCCTTACTTACTACAACTGGTTGCAAGGTTTTTATATTTTTGGTGGAACTTGACAACTATTTTTGATATAATTCTTAATCGTATTCCACACCACACCAATGTGATAGTTGGTAACTGAATCAAGTACTAAAATAACCCAGTTACAAGAAGGGGGAGAAGAAATACGGATAAGTTTCAGGGAAGAGAAGAAGAAAAATTAGAGGCAATATCACTGTTTTCATCCATGTCTATTCTTCTCATCTTCATCCCTTATATATTCTTCATTCTCTCTTATTGCATGTATCCCTTAAGCCTACGGTTAGGAGCCTTAGTGCGAGAGCTCCTCCTCAATTCAATTTCCTTGACTTCCACTCCATATGCCACGTATATGTATGTTGCAATTGCCTTTACCCCATCAATTTTGCTGTAATGGCTCTTATTTTCCTCGTCAGCCAACCTCATAGCTGATTCATCTTCCAACTCAGCTATAGGATCACTCTCGGTCATAACAAAAACCTGGAATGGTGATGGTAGGAAAATAGGGTTCCAAGATGAAGGCAAAATTGACATACTTGAAGATACGGTGAAAAGGGGATTAGAGAAAGTAGGCTTCATGGGCAAATTTCGATCGATGAGGTTTGTATTATTTTGCACGTGAATTCGGGTGTTCAATTATATTGTACTTTTTGAATTTGATTGTTGTAGTGGAGGTTGCAATGGGTATTTGAAATGAACAAATGAAGGTGTGATATCCTGTATAAGGGCATATATTAAGTCTTAACTAAACTATTGATAATAGTTAACATCCAATTATTATCCAAGTGTAGTTATGTAGTGATAAAGGTAAGCTCACATCGGACTTTAAATAGAGCAGGTGACGAATCCTAATGATAAAAAATAAAAATATTTATTGATAATTTAAATCAAAAGAATCCTCCAAATATTATTGAATTAGGACATAGTCAAGGTTTCGAACATTATTGCTAATATGAGTAAGTACGGATGGATTTGGTATTGGATTAGGTTATAGGTCTCTGGATCATGAGCAATTCGATTTACTAGAATAATATTTAGATATTATTATATACTATTTTGATATGTACATAAGTTTATTTATGATACATAAATCTCTTAAAATATTTGATAAATTTAAACACTAATTACGTCTCACTTAAATAGAAAAATTAGTTAAAATAGTTCATAATCTCTTATGGATTCTAATCCTGAATAATAACATTCAATTCAGATTGAACTAAGATTCTTAACATCCAAGACACTCCTATAAATATCTTGTAAGGTCTCAAAGGTATGCATCTAATCTAATATACACATTGCCTTCCTTTTGTACGGTCTAACTTGAGTGTCAAAGTATTTTTTGCAAGTACCTACCCCCTCGCACCACCGCTACTGCTATCGTGCCACAAAGGTTTCTACCTTCTACTGCCTATTCAAGTAACACTCTAAATCTTGTCCAGAACATTAGCATTGTTTGTGGGAAAAGAAAAACTTCTATTCTCATCATCATCATCATCATCACAATTAACACGAGGAGAAGATAAGCTTCAACTAATCAGAATGGCATTTTTGTTACGCATAACCCACTGTCTCCAAACCGTGTTCTGGCATCTGTTCTTGCTTATAAGCTAATTTCAGAACCAGTCACAACACAACTGGAACCCAGGCAGGACGGTCTGGAAACTTTTTTCATTGGAGAGAATCTCCCCCTTCCTCCCTTGCGAGTTTCGGTGAGATAGCGTCTCGGTCCACAAAGAGCTCCCTCACTGGAGATACTAAATAACGAGTATCAGTGCTACAACGCCTTGGAACCCTTATGGAGAGTGAAGAAGTTCGGTCTTATCGTGTTGAAATTGATCATCAGGGGTTATCTAAAGCAGAACCACTCTCTCTAGTTAGACTTCAGGATGAAAGAATTAATGACCTGGAGAGAGCTGTCAACTAGGAACATGAAGGCGAGAACCGATCTCCAAAGAGGAGTCATGAAAATCAAAGAAACAAATCCCAAGACGAGGTTCTCCATCCAAAAAACTCTAGGATTGTAGATCCTGGTCATAATGCTAAACATGTTCGTGTAAGAGAGCAAGAACACATAGCAAGGAACTCGGTTTTACAAAACCAACCTTTTCTTTGACAAATTGATGGCCTATGAGATCTCTAGGTGTTTCAAGTACCCCACAAATATTGAAGCCTATGATAGGACCACGGACCCTCAAGAGCGCTTAGATGCTTACATTTCTACACTCTTATTTGCTGGAGGTGATGACTTTTTCATGTGTGCATTCCCTCTGTCTATGAAAAGAGCTGCCTTTAGATGGTTCACCACTTTAACTCCTAAGTCTGTTGACAACTGGGGGGGCCTGTCTTTGAGATTTTTGTTGCACTTCACCATTAGTAAGGTGCAGCCTAAATCCATTTCATACCTCTCCTAGATCAAGCAAGGAAATGAGGAGTCTTTTTGAAACTTTATATCCTGGCTCAATAAGGAGATTGTGAACATGCATGACTGGGATGAAAGGCTCGGATTGTACTATATAAAAGAAGGGCTCCAATATGGAGCTTTATCATGGGATGACCGACCCTCAAGAGTATCTTACAATGTTTAATTCGATGATGCTCTTGAACAAGGGAACCAACTCAATTAATTGTCGAGCTTTTCTGACAACCCTGAAGAAATCAGCGTTACTTTGGTTCTCGAGCCTTGAATCAGGTTCGATTTATGATTTCATAGAACTGTCAGCTAAATTTCTTAACCATTTGTCTACTAGTAGGACTCACCAAAAGACTTTGACTAGCCTTATCAACTTGAAGCAAGGTCGGGATGAATCACTCAAGGAGTTCATAAGGAGATTTGGTGATGAAGTAGTTCATATCAGGGATCTCAACCCTGTTATGTCTCTACATGCTGTCATGGCTGGATTGCGACCAGGACCCTTTGCAGATTATTTGGCCAGAAAACTGCCTATGGATTTGGATGATTTGAGAACTAGGTCTATAGGGTACATAAACATGGAGGAGATTGCAACCGTAAGAAGACAAATAGAGTAGTAGCACTTGGGATTGGAAGCTGTAGGAAATATAAGTAATCCTCAAATTTCTATCTGACCGAGTTTCCAAGACCGACCATATAGAGGACGAGGAGCAAATCAGAGGGACAGACCGATAAGAGCGGAGGAAAAAATTGTCTGATTTGATCGTGCTCCTCGGGTAGCTTTAAGTCATCCACAACCTTAGTATGATGTGTATACGTCGTTGACCACCCGATGGGAGCAAATATTCTGGGAAGTTTATAACACTGATATTATCCAGCATCCAAAGAGTGCAGAACAGCCAAGGGAGCAGGTCAATGTTGATAAAATCAAAATGTGCGGTTACCACAAAAGGTATGGGCATTATTTCCAAGGAATGCATTACCTTAAAGGATAAAATCGAACAACTCATCCGAGAAGGTCATCTTGGAAGATACGTCTACCAACGTAGAAGCCGAAGCAAAGAAGCGAGGGAAGGAAACCAGTCCAGATGGAGAAGTCCAAGCCCGAGAGAAAAGGGCAAACCAGTCACGATAACTTCTGATTCCAAAGACCAGATGATCAGAGGAATCATAGATTGAATAGGTGGTGCGTTTGTGGGAGGTAGAAGCTCAAATTCGACTCGAAAGCGCCATCTCTGGGCTGTAATGTTAGATTTTCCCACTGGGTTTTGCCTTAAAAGTTTTAACGAGGCACATCTTAATTCCATCATATTATTAATAATGTTATTTTCCATTGTTGTCTCAATTAGAATAAATTTTTTAAGGCTCAGTCCGGTAAATCCATCCGAGGTCAAGAAGATGACCTAGCCCAATAAAATCGGTCGAGGTTATTAAGACGATCCAATCTGATAAATTCGACCGAGGTCATAAAGACAGCCCAGCCCATTAAAATCGACCAAGGTCATCGAGATGACCCATCTCGGTAAATCCAGTCGAGGTCATAACGACCCAACCCGGTAAATCTAGCTGAGGTCATGAAGACGGCCCAGCCGATAAAATTGGCCAACATCATGAAGATGGCCCAGCCTGTCATAAAGACGGCCCAGCCTGATAAATCCTGCCGAAGTCATGAAGATGACCCAACCTAATAAAATCGATTGAGGTCATGAAGATGAGCCAGCCTAGTAAATCCAGTCAGGGTCATGAAGACGGCCTAACCCAGTAAAACCGGCCGAGGTCATGAAGACGACCCAGCCCGATAAAATCAGCCAAGGTCATGAAGACGACCCAGCCCGGTAAATCCGACCGAGGTCATGAAGACGACCCAGCCCAGTAAATCCGATTGAGATATGAAGATGGCCTAGCCCTATAAAATCGGCCGAGGTCATGAAGACCTACTCAAAGAAACTGAAGACATAAGAAGTCATTTGAAGTGAGTAGATATTTCAAATCGACAAATCAAACCAAATACAAAGTATACAACTTCAAACTGAAGATCAAGAGCAAAAAATGAACTAAAGGTACATTTATCCGTCAAATACAAATCTGAGTTTAAAAGACTACAAATTCATCAAGATGAGAAATGCATTACAAAGTTAAAAATAAAAATAAAAAACTGAATTACACTTCATCATTAACGTTCGGTCTTCTTACATAAGCTCGCCTAATCTTCACAGATGACCAAGCTGAGGGGCTGTGGACCTTCCTCTCATCCAGCCACTCTTAAGCTCGGCCTATCTCCACAAATGACTAAACTAAGGGGCTGTGGACCTTCTTGACCCATTTCTCATCCGACCACTCTTAAGTTCGGCCTATCTTTTCAGATGACCAAACTAAGGGGCTATGGACCGTCCTGAGCCTAAGACATAATAGGCTTACCGTAGACCTATACAGGCCGACCATACAAGTCCATCTGTTAGGTAGGCCCATTTTGGAACAACAGGCCCAGGAGAATCTGGGTCAACCTGATCGAGGTCCTGCTTGTAGGATCCAACTGTTCTATGCTCGAACGGGAAACGAATCGCTAAACACATGTTTCATATGATCCCCCAACGGTCATTGGCCGGCCGACACCATCATGACCAACGGTTGTGAATAACTTCACGCCTTAATGACCAGGCATATAACAAATCCTAACTCTCAGAGCCCTAAATGGCCTGAACGGCAAGTATCTAAGGAGTCAGTACTCAGATCATCTATATAAACTGGACTAACATCCTAGACCAGACATGTTCCATCTTTACCCAAATACTCATATTGACCATACTTTGCGATCATTCTGCTGACCTACCTAGGTGTCCTTGACCTTGTTGTTGCCTCACTCATAGGTCTTCAGTGAGTCCCCTTCTATACCGACCTAAGTCCCAGTCAGTATCTGGAGCATTCCCAAATGATAATTTTATCACACCACTTCTACAATTAATCAATACATTAGATGTAATAAGGAATGGGCGACCCAAAATAACATGAATTGGGAGATAGAGACCAAAAATAAACTCAGTATCATGCACAACAAAGTCAACAAGAAAGTAAAAATTCTCAACTTTTATCAACACATCCTCAACAATACCCCTAGGATATTTAATAGATTTATCAGCTAATTGGAGAGTCATCTTAGTTGGTTTCAACTCCCCTAAACCTAACTGCAAGTAAACAAAATAAGGCAACATATTAACAATTGCACATAGATCTAGTAAAGTTCCCTCAACATGATGATCCCCAATTTTACAAGTAATAGTAGGTGATTCAGGATCTTTATACTTAACATGATATTTATTGAGAATCACAGAACTTACTTGCTCTGTCAAAATAACATTCTTGGGAACATTAGACTTCCTCTTCATAGTGAGAAGATCCTTCAAGAATTTAGCATACGCAGTCACCTGTCTAATAGCATCAAGAAAAAGGCAAGTTAATTTGCACTTGTTTAAAAATCTCTAGAATATCACTTGACTGCTTAGTATTCTTGGGATTTACTAATCTGTGAGGAAAAGGGGCTTTAGGCACATACTCCTTAACTTCAAGCTCTATAACTTTAGGAGTAGACACATTAAGCTTTAAGGGCACATTATCCTTAATTGACTTATTCTGATCCCTAGAACTACTGGCTTTAAACTTCATATTATCCCTCACAAGTTCTACAACATGATTATCTATTTGTTTCCCAAACCTAAGGATGGTGATAGACTGAACTTGCTCATTTTTCTTATTAGAGCTAGATGTCTCATGAACTATATACTGTCCTTTTGGATTAGGAATAGGATGACTAAGGAACTTTCCTCTCTCTCTCTCTCTACCATCTGACTGGCTAACTGACCTATTTGAACTTCCAACTTTGCTATAACATTAGAGTGCACTTGGGTAACATTCTTTATCTCTTGAATGACATTGGTAGTCACTTGGCTAATATTTCTGATCTCTTGCATAAATTTACCAAGAGTCTCCTCTAGTGATGATTGTTGCCTAGACTGGCCTGCTCCTTGATTTGAGAAATATGATGGCTGTTGGTAACCTTAGTTAGGCTGCTAGAACTGAGTTTGACGCTCCATAGGTTGACCACCTAAGTTACCTGAAAAGTTATTTTACTTCTAAGAAAAACTAGGGTGATTTCGCCAATTAGGATTATAAGTATTTGAAGAAGTTTTAGCAAAAGATCTCCCTATTATGTTTCCTTGCTCCACAAAGCAATAATTATTACGTACATAAGAAGACCACATAGAATAAGCATGCATATTACTACCACAAAATGCTCAATTTTCCTGTTGGACACTATTAACCTGAACAACTCCTTTATTGAGTGATAGGGACTTAACTTCACGTGCAATAGCATCTAGTCTAGCCTTGATATTTGTATCATCACTAACCTTATACAAACTTCCCTTCTTGAGTTGGGTTGATCTATCCCTACGATTAGCAAAGTCTCACTATTGAGAATTTTTAGACAAATCCTAAAAAAACTGATAACCATCTTGTGCATTCAAATTCAAAAATGTGCCACCATTCATAGACTCAACCAAACCCTTATTAGATTGTGTCAACCCATTATAAAAATACTACACAAGGCACTATTTTTCAAAATCTTGGTGAGGGTATCACACAAGCAAATCTTTAAACCTTTCACAGCTTTCAAAGAATTTGTCATGGTCTTCTTGACAAAAATTTGAAATTTCCTTTCTCAAAGAATTTGTTTTGGACATAGGAAAAAATTTAGATAAAAACTTTTGGCTCAACATTTCCCATGATGTAATAGAATTAGAAGGTAAAGAATTCAGCTAAATTTTTGCTTTATCTTTCAATGAAAAAGGAAAGAGACGCAAATGCACAGATTCTGCAGAAAAATTTTGAAATTTAAATTTTTTACGAATTTCTAAAAAATTCTTGACATGTAAGTATGAGTCTTCCCTATCTAAGCCATGAAAAATTGGAAGTATATTGATAACTTGAGGTTTAATCTCAAAATGGTAGCAGTAGTAGCAGGTAAAATAATGCATGAGGGTGAATTCATAGATATTGGGCAAAATAATTTCATAAGTGATCTAACATCATCTCCTTGCACAGCCACATTTGTCTCTATTATGTTTTCAACATTAACTCTTTGCACAGTCACATTCATCTCTATTATGGGTTCTATATCAACTCTCACTAATATATGTGTATGATCACGAACCCAAGTTGTCATGCAATGCTCAAACAACAAAAAATTTAAAAAAATAGAGCAATTAAATTTAAAATAATTTAAAATAAAATAACTTAAATAAGAAAAATAAATATAAAAAATCAACTAGTAGAAGAGAAAAATTTAACAAATACTTAACTTTAACTAGTTAAGTGCTGGCAACGATGCCAAAAACTTATTGTGACTTTTTTAAAAGCCTTTACTCGTAAGTGCACGAACCGTATCGAAGTACAGTTGAGCAAGTACAAGGTCGATCCCACAGAGACTTAGAGTTAATTTTAAGTATTAAAAAATTCTTTCTAATTTAGTTGCACAAATTGATGAGTCAAAAATATAAAAATTAAATTAAATAGATAACTAAAATAAAAAGCAAATTAAAACAAAACATGTATATAAATTTGATTTCAACTACATGCAAGATGATTAAGGTTTAAAATTTACCAAAATTAATTTTAACATTAATCATGTCAAATTATTATATCTAAATAATTTATCTCATAAATATCTAACGACAAAGCATGTGATCACGAAGATATATCAATTAAGTATTAAAAATAATAATCAAGTGTATGATAAAATTTTCTTAATTAATAATAAATTATTAAATCATCAAATGTATTCTTAAAAAGAAATCATAATTGATATTTAATAATTACTATCAACATTCAGATAATATAAATAAATTATAAAATATGAAAAAAAAATGACTAAACTCATTTAAAAATTTATTTATATAATCTGATAAAAAAATAAAATTAATATGCATTAAATTCTAAAATTAGATAAAAATAATTCAACATAATAATATCAAAACAATTAAAGTTTCATCCTTTTTATAATATAAAAAATTTAACAAGATATAAAAAAATTAAAACACAATAAAATTATCTCCCAAATATTCTCTATTAATATTCCTCTTCTTCTCTGCTGCAATTTTTCTCTCTTGTTGCGCCGCTGTGCTGCTCGTTCGTCTCTGCGCTCCAATCTTATGTGCCTTTAAATAGGTTACTAGGTTAGGTTTCCTCATCCTTTGTTTAATTCAACGCACCGTTTCAGCTTGTGCACTTTTGCACGACCTATTAATTGCTTTCTTCCAAAGTTTATTTGACTAGAGGACCACTACTTTGATTTCCATCTTCAATTTGTCTTTGGATTTTTTTCCTCCACGTGATTCAGCTGATCATTACTAATTTAATTATATATTTTACTATTAATTATATATTTTTTATACTTTTTTAATATTATTTATTATATTTTTTTATCATATTTTCTTATTAAATCTATCACTTTTAAAAAAATATCAATAATATATATGATAATTTTTTTCCTTTAATTTATCTCACTTTTAATTTTTGATGTAATCACGGTCCCACTTGGCTCGTGGCAAGTGATTGTGTCATTTTTTTATGCTCACTTCTTATCAATATTCAAAGTAGATAGAGCTTTGTTAGCTTCTAAATATTATGGATCGACTTGCAACATAATTCTTTCACATATTGTCACTTTTTAAAATCATATAATTATAATGATAATTAAATGAAATTAAATTCTCGCAATAATTAAATAATAATATTCTAAAATTATTAAAATTAATTATATTAAATTATAATAATATTAAATTTATATAAAAAAATATAAAAATTAAACTATTATCAATAAATGTTGTATGTGAATTGTAAAATTGTATTATTTTGAAAACAACCGAAGTAGATTTATTATAAAATTGTTGTGAAGATAATTTATCAAAAGCGTTGTCCTATATGTATTAGGATTGGGACAGGTTAGTACTAATGATATTTAAATGTTCAATTATCTGAAATCACATTTGGGCAGATTGACAATTACCTGAAATATTATATGTGAACGTACTCCATAAAGCTGTACGGAGTATATTATGCACAACTTGGATTGCTCTCGGCAAAATCATTAGATGAAAAAAGCATCAGTGAATACTTCCCAAAACAAAGGGTAACGTACATACCAACCACAGGTAATAAGTAAATACAAACCAAGGGTTCAAAGATTATACAAATCAACAGAATGTTAGGACTAGTAACATGCGTCTTAGATAGTATAGTTCGTAAAAGTATAACCAAAACCAAAATAGCCTTTCGCTGCATTGCGTTTTCCAGGGCTCAAGAGTTTAAAAAACGTGCGATGCATTTGCCAGGAGACAGAATCATCCAACATATTTGTAGATTCGAACATCAATGCAGGATGCAGGTGTATCATTAATGATAGACTCGAGAAGATCACCAGGCTTGAGGCGCTTGCATGTACAAAATTCATACCAACCTCGGCCGAAGTTACATTCAACTCTGTTAAAGTCTCTACTGGCCCAACATAATTTCACTATATGCTCGTCCCCTTCTTCATCGCAAAGATAGCACACTGCTATTTTTTTCCAGGCTAAACTGGTCGGTATGTGCTAAAGTAAATGAAGAATAGTGAAAATATAAATGAAGAATAGTGAAAATACTAACAAATGAAAATGAAAAGATATATATACACATTGGTATGAATAAGTAAGGTAACAAGAATGTGTCAGACCAATGGTTGCCTTCCCGAAGCTTGTGTAACACCTCAATCCTATTACTACAATATATCCGCAAAATAATTACAGGTAAACAGAGTTAGGCGTGTCACTTCTTTCTTATTAACAAAATTCGAGATCTATAATAACCTTACAAGTTACTATAAGAGCCATGAAGGATAGAAAAGATCATATATACCAATATACAAACTCTATACATTGTAAAGTATCAACTAAGCCTCATAAGGGCATAAATACCATACATAAAGTCATACAATGCAATGCAATGTAAACAACTACAAGCATTGGTCCAAAAACAAAATAAAACTACATCTAGTCTATCCGCTTCTTTTTCTTCCTCTTGGAAATATTTTGACCTGAATTTTATCATGAAATAATAAACGGGGTGAGAATTCACAATCCTCAGCATTAATATTATGAAATATGACATCATATAATTACCAATCACAATGATAAACTTACTAACAATAGATTATGGTTGCAACAACTAATGTCCATAGCACCCTAGTAATGTCCACATCACAAAGTACTCATAATGTCCATATCTAGTTCTAAAAGTGGTCTTAGGAATATCATTTTCTCTAACCCTTATTTGATGATACTCAGATCTCAGATCTTAGGTCAATCTTTGAGAAAACCGAAACTCCTCTCAATTGATTCAATAGATTGTCTATTCTAGGCAACAAATATTTGTTCTTGATGGTACCTTATTCAACTACCTATAACCAACACACAATCTCATGCTACAATCCTTCTTCTTAACAAAAAGAACATGTGCTCCCCACAAAGAAACATTAGGCTTGATGAATTGTTTGTCTAACAATTCTTCTATCTGCATTTTGAGTTCTACCAATTATAGAGGTATCATTCTATAGAGTGCCATAGATATAGGTCTGGTTCCTAACACTAAATCTATAGTAAACTCTATCTCTCGCATGGGTGGCAACTCAGTTATGTCACTTGGAAATACCTCAAGATACTCCCTCACCACAGGTATACTGTCTAGGTTCTGCTCAACATCGACATTCAAAGAGAAACAAAGAACATCTCCTTGAGCCCCTTCTACCAAACAGTGATTAACCTGATTAGCATTTAGATACACCGACTCAGAAGGAACAACATTGGAAGGCATATCAAACATGAACATTAAGGTCTTGTTTGAGCAATTCAACACAACATGATTTGTGGATAACCAATTCATGCCAAGAATAGCATCTATATCAATCAATGGTAAACAAATAAGATTTATGAAAAAATCCTATCTTCTACTTTTTATACTACAGTCAAGACACACTTTGGAAGTTACAACTTGTTTTCCTGTGGGTATGGATACTGACAAGTCATATGGTAATTCAGTCATAGGTAAATCCAACACTATCATAAGAAACAAAAGAGTGAGATGCTCCTGAATTATAAATTACAATTAAAAGATGATTGTGAATTATGCATTTACCTTGAATGAGGTTGAAAGACTAAGCCACCTCTTTTCCGCTTAAAGTATACACCCTTTCTTTGGTTTGAGGTCTCGGGTTGGGTGTAGTTCCCTACTTTTGTGGACACTCCCTAGAGAAATGCCCATGTTGGCCGCATGCATAACATACTGACTGTCCCGCCAAACAAGGCCTATCTCCATGTTGTTTCCCGCACTTGGAACATTTAAGCCCCATAGATTCTCCTTGAACTTGCTTACCCCTATCTTGTGAATAACTAGGTCTAGGAGTATTCTTGAATTTCTCATCCATTCTTTTCCTCTTTTGAAAGCCTTGTGACTTTTGTTCCAATTGATGTTCGTTATCACAACCTTCCACAATCCTACACTTGTTCAACAAAGTCGGGAAGTCCCGTATCTCAAAATGTCTAATGGCCCTCTGAATGTCCTCCCTTAACCCTTTTTCAAATATGACACACTTCAACGATTCATTTGGGTTGAATCTCAAGTAGGAAGAGAACTTTGACAATTCTTCAAACTTGGCCACATACTGATCAATACACATGTCACCTTGCTTCAACCTTAGGAACTCCTTTTCCTTGGCACTCTGAAAATTCTCAGGAAAGTATTTGTCCAAGAAGGAATTTTTAAACACCTCCCAAGAGATATGAGTGTCTGATGCCTCAAACAACCTCTTGGCATCAATCCACCAATCTTCTGCCTCCCCCACTAGCATGTAGGTAGCAAACAAAACCCTCTGCTCATTTGAGCATGCCATGACTGTGAAGATTTTCTCCATTTCTTTCAACCATCCTTTCGCCCTAACCGGGTTGTATTCTCCCTTGAAAGATGAAGGGTTAGCCTTCCTAAACTCTAAAAGATCTAGGAAATTTTGGTTCCTCCCCACTTGTACTTCTTGCACTGGTTGTACGAGTGGTGTGGGAGGTGTTGATTGCTGAGGTGGATTAGCCTCCATCCTATCAAGCATCCTAGTAATCACAACAGTCTGCTCCCTTATAGCAGCTTCCATTGCCATAAAGGCTTTAGCCATATCAGTTGAACCTTCATTAGAAGAATTCCTGTTTCCCCTAGTTTGCCTTGAACAAGCCATAGTCTCCTGTACACACAGAATAATACATATTGAGTTGATCAGTCTAAATATCATGTAATAGTGCGACAATAGTCAATAACATTCAAACCTAAGGCTGTCATGCAATTCTATCCATATATTTCACACAGAGACAAGAAAATGTATAACACATAACAGGAATCACTAAATATGCCTAAGCATAGTCAGCCCATACCCCAGCTTAACAAGTTGAGTTGCTCTGATACCATAATGTAACACTCTAATCATATTATTGTAATATATCCGCAAAATAATTACAGGTAAACAGAGTTAGGCACGTCACTTCTTTCTTACTAACAAAATTCGAGATAATCTTACAAGTTACTATAAGAGTCATGAGGGAGAGAAAAGATCATGTATACCAATACACAAACTCTATACATTGTAAAGTATCAACTAAGCCTCATAAGGGCATAAATACCATACATAAAGTGATACAACCCAATGCAATGTAAACAACTACAAGCATTGGTCCAAAAGCAAAATAAAACTACATCTAGTCTATTCACTTCTTTTTCTTCCTCTTGGGAATATTTTGACCTAGATTTTATCATGAAACAACAAACCAGATAAGAATTCACAATCCTCGGTAATAATGTTACAAAATATGACATCATACAATTACCAATCACAATGAAAAAACTTATTAACAATATATTATAGTTGCAACTAGTAATTGAGACACTACTCCATATCAATAGAACATCCACATACTCTTTATGTAAACATTCACTAATGCCTATCCATAATCTACATTCATAACTAAACTCATTTCAATGACAAACAATTGCTCATACAATTGTAGAATATCATATTCCTTGGCAAACTATTTTTTTCACTCCTTTGCCCGGCAAAGAGTTTTTCTCACTCCTTTGCCCATGGTAAAGTGTTTTTCTCACTACTCTACTAAGACAAGGTACTTTGCTCACTTCCCTTGCCTCACTAATCCATCCTTGACAAAGTATTTTTCTCACTACTTTGTAACATCAAGGTGTTTTTCTCATTCCCCTGTTTTAAGATAGATTATGTCGTGGCTTAACTACATCAAGTAAAGGAGTCATTCTTGGCAAACATCCTACTTTAGCCTAACTTTATAAACTAAAGGAACATTTCTCTAAAAACATGCATCTCTAGCTCAATTTCAACCATAAAAGAGCAATTCAAGCACAAAGAGAAGTAAATGTTTCCAAACAATCTTATTATGCCTGCCTCTAGTACACAATATTATCACATGACAAGTGACATTAAGTGAAACATCATTAAACTAGAAGCACACCTATGTCAATCCATACCATTGGATGCACAAATGCTTATCTTATGACATAAATGCTAGGTGATTATTTCATTCATAAAATATCTCCATTAGTGTCTTAACTCACACTAAAAAGCATGCATCAATGATCCCAACAAATAGGGAACTCAATTTTCTCAAAAAGAAAACATAACAAATTTTGTCCTCACTTTTCCAACGCTTAGATGCCTCATGACAGCAAATCCTTCCAATTTTTATTTGTCATTGAGTGCCCAATTTCTGAACAATCAAGTGCTCAGCTCTAGACCTTTTTGGCCTTGCGCGCTTAGGCGCTCATTTCTCGAGCGCTTAGGCGCCCAATGCGCTGGAGCTCTTTGGCCTTGGGCAATTAAGCACCCAACAGCAAACTCTAATGCCCTGTTTCATTGAGTTTCTAACCAGTTCTTAGCCCTCAAAAATCAGGTTCTAAGGGGTTTTCAACCCAATACATGGTCTATAAACATATTATTACACTCAAGTACAGTCTCAACTCATCAAAATATGGATTCATAAACAAGATCAAATCATTAAAATACTCATTTTCTAACTTCTACCATGCAGAGTTAAATGGATATATTTAGGTTTAAGATCCTAATAAGGTAAAAAACACAACATAAAGAATTCATTTCATCCATAGGAAACCAAGGACAAAACAAGAGAACTACAAAATACCACTCAAACCCATTTCATCCAAAGAACCATACATCTAGCAACATAGAGATATAGAGAGGGAAAGATTTATGCAACAACAAAACACCCCTACCTCAAGTCTCTAAAGGTTGATGCTCAAAACTTGATCCTCTTGCTCTTCTTCCTCTCCTTCTTCCTTCCCTCTTCTTTCTTTTCCTTTTCTCTTGTTTTTGCTACCAATCGTGTGAGATAAGAGTAAATGGAAAGAAAAGTCAAAGATGAATGCTAAGGACGGTGGAACAAAGGGGAGATATGGATGGGTTAAGATATTTAGCTAGAAACATTATATCTCTTAAGAATACTTTGATCTTAGAAAACCAAGTTTCCTAACTTTCATAGGTATTATAATAAATCTTAAGATTCATCTCAATCCTAATTTTATTATTCCATAACTTTTTATATACCTAAAACTGTCATTTAAGTCCTATTACTCTTTCTCAGGTTAAATTAAACCTAAGGAAATAAGTTAGTAGACTTACAAGTATCTGTTTCCAAAAAATTCTTCATCCTTTACTTGATATCGTTACAAAATTTCATAATTTTTTAAGATACTTGCTTATTAAATTTGGCTCTTAAACACTCACTTAGTGTTATTAAAAATACCAAACAAAGTCAATTAATTCTCCAAAATTAATTACTACTAGTTTCAACCACATGTGACCTAGAAATAAATTCTCCATATTTCTTTCCATTATCTAAGCAGTTTGTCATTCTCTAAGCTAATAACAGCTATTTTTCATATTCAGTGTTATAGCAAAGTGCTTAAACTGTCACCAAGTTTAACAGACCTGTCATGCAAGTACTATGATACCTCTATAACCATATACAAAACTAACATGTTAAGGAGGATGTTACAGCTTGACACGGGCTGAGCACAACAATCCATTGAGGGTTATAATCTCTTAGATCTTGTTTAGGATATCGAATCTCATGGTTCTGACTATAGCGGATATTAATATTAAAGTTACTATTTCTGACAAAGTCCATGAACATATAGTGTTTGATGGTGATGCTATAAAATGATTTGAATAGCCGAACAACACACAAGCTAATATCAAAGGTATGGCCTAACAGGTCTGTCAAGCAAACCGACCGTCCAACATGCTGTCGAAATTCTCGAAAGAAATTGGTTGGGAGTTTTGCAATGTCCTACACAATGAAATCAAATGCAGTTCTGTGGGAGATGGGAAGCACTAAATGTAATGAATGGTAGTTAACATGGTTAAGAAAAAAGTGAATTACCTTCGCTGGATCTATGAGGGTTGTAAAGGTAGCCAAGGGTCTAGCTTGATTGAAACCACCAATATGTGCCATTATATGTTTGCAGAGAAACATACATCATGTATAAAGCGATAAGTGACAAATAAGAAGTCCAACAAAATGAACAATGACTTGATTTTGTTTTGATGCGGATCTATAACTGTTAAAAGTGACTCAATACCCTCAACCACTAAGCATTGGGAGAATTGTCATTGAGTAACAACCTCAACCACTCCCACACATTTACAAACAAATGATGAAACACATTAAGTAATTGGTGAGTAAAGAATAATTGAATTAAGCAATCAGCAAAACAATCACACATGCAGCTGTCAACTTTGGTTGATTGAAAAATATCACCATCTTAATGGTCTATTAAATGCTCCGGCGATGGTTATAATACAATAGTGTTAATTGCTATTCAGTCCTAACTGGGCGAGGGTCAAAGTTAGAACCTTATAGTAAACATTTCTAGGGAGGGCCTCATGGTAGTAGTTGGGACCCAAATTAAATATGGAGTAAGTGGCGGAGCTAAAATACCTAACAATGATAGATGTGGGGAAAAAAATGAGCCCCAAGAAAAATTTCGTTTCGGGGGGGGGAGTGGTGGTGTAGAGCCTCCCAAGCAATACATGAGGCACTGCCCTTGAGCATTGTAGTTAATAGTGTAACATTATTCAGCATGGGTTGATAATCATTGATAAAAAAATTAATAGTTTAAATACAATAGCAATTATAACAAATTACATATTTGTTAGAACTCACATCTTTGAAGGGAGTTCTACAATAACAATTTTTCCATGACTAGTGCATTACCCACTTTCAGGCATCTACCCTCCCATCTAACTATCAACAACACTACCGTTAACATCAAAATGAATTACATGAAATATTACGCAATCAATCTACAAACTCAATTAAAATAAGCATTATTCGGGACAGTGGCATACACCAATCAGTTAATTTTATATATTATGATCCCTTCAAATGACCCAACTGGCCCCATTACAGTCACAATAAAGCAAACCAAGCTAAAAGTAATGAGAACAATGCATTTTATAGTCCACGCTCCAATTTTCCTTTGTACAACTTACATCTCCACTAGGAGTTTATGGCTCCTAAGACACCTAGTACTTGGTATGAAGCCACATGAAAAAGTACTTTGTAAACACTAACTCAAACTAAGCTATTAATTAATCGAAAGTGAATTAAAAATCTTGATTCAATAGGTACTGGAAATAGGAATAATCCTCCCCAATCTCCATTTTAAAGTCGAATTAAATCAAATGACTAAAGCACTACGTTGTGGTTGAAATCATATAAGACAGACATGGCTCACGGATTCTCTAAAGTGAGGATCTTTGTAAAGTGAGCAAGTAACCTCACGTCAACCATTGATAGTTGATGTAGGCCCATCTATTAATGATTGATGTATGCTTACTTGCTCATTTTACAAAAATCTTCATTTGAGAGGATCTTTGTCCGGTTTGGAAAGAAAAAAAGTCACAATCAGGCAGTTAAAGTACACCAACCAAGTGTTTTGGCAGGGGTAATGACTCACTAACTCAGTAATAGGGGACGAGTCCGTCAGATGTGTGCTTGTTCCGAGATGGTGAGAGTGGAGATGCAAGAAGGAACGACCCGGACAGAGGTTGGGGGCGAAATATCTGCACTAGGGTTTCAAGTAAGGTTTGCCTCCTATTGCTTCATTAAGAAATATACGTGGGCCAGGGTCGTGGGATTTACATAAATAGAGGAGTCAGACCAAGGGTGTAAATATCCAAATAAGATTGTATTTGGAATATAAAATTAAGGTATACTCGCAACAACTGGGTACAAAGAAAGGCATTGTGTGGGTCGAAGTCCGAGCCCAAACTAATAATGGGCCAGATTAATTAGCAGTGCACCACATTCATGTATATCGTGAAGTATGCATGCTGCCATTAGGAGTAGGGTTAGGGTTAGGGTTAGGGTAGAAATTGAGAATAAATTCTTAATTAATAGTATACAAAAGTTTTATATAATATAGAATATTAGGTAAAATGGAAAATATATTAACTATATACATAATTAAGGGTATGTAGCATGCTCATCTGTCTTGTTGGGATGGATTTAACTGATTAGAACCTGAACGAATATTTGTAAGAGGGAAAAAAAATTAATATGCAGACCCAACTTAATTAGGGATCGGTTAAAAAAATAAAAAAATATGGGATCATTTTGAAAAAATACAACAAACCTTATTTCACACACAACGAATCGGCCAATATAATCTCATGCTGGATTGGGTTGGTGGGACGGCCTATTTAATTCCATGAGCAGCCCAATGCGTTGGAGTAGGATCATTTTTAAAAAATTTACACATACATGCATATTTTATAATACTATATTTCGGGTAAACTAATAATTAATTAGCATAAATAAACACTTATTAATATATGTAGTTTTATTAAATAAAATATATGTAATAATCTTTGATACAAATAAAAAAGATTGAATCTTCATTTTAATCCTTAAAATTGTTAGCACCAATCATATTAGTTCATGAATTTAGAAAATTAATATACTAGTTCCTAAAACTGTAATTCATCAGTTAAATTAATCCTTATGTGAGAATTAATAAAGACTAATTTGACCGAAAAATTATTGACATAAGGGATTAATATGACCAAATTTTACATGTTTAACGACTAATATGCTAATTTCTTAAAGCCAAAAATTAATATGACTGATATTTATAATTTCAAGTGTTAAAATGATGATTCACTCCAATTAAAAGTACTAGAAGTGTCATACTTTGTAAATTATTTTCTGTTCATCGCATGTTTGCTTTTATTCACAAAATCATTTTTGTTTTAGAAGCACAAAGTTAAATAAAAATTGTGTTTTACCTTATTGCTTATGGAATATATGAGTACCATCTATTTATATCATTTACATATAGTTTAGATAAATATAAAAGACTCTTGGTAAAAAAATAAATATAAAAAGAAGCTTTATATTTTCGGTGAAATTAGGAGCAATATTTGTATACAACAACCAGATACCACTAAAACATATAGGGGGTGTCAAGCAATTCGGGCCAACTTGCAAACCTATGGGTTTTAACCCAACTCAATCCATAAAATGTTAGTTGAGTCGAATTCACAAGTTGAGTTGAGTTGAGTTGAGTTAGAAAATACCTTAACCTGCAATCTATGGGTAGTGTAATGGGTTTGGAAATGTCCAACCCACAGGTAACCAACCCACTGACCTTTTTTTTAAATTAAAAAAAATCATTTAATTGCAACTAAAAAGTTATTTAGTCACAATTTTTAACCATGACTAAACAACCACTAAAAAAAAGGTTTAGCCAGTGGAATGACGTCTTCCATTTTGAAACCTAACAAAAGGCAAATTCCTAGCTTATCAAATAAAAAATCTAAATACTTAACTTCCTATTTTAAGAATTGCAATGTCTTCAAAAGATAGAGAGTAGAATCAATGATTATGTCAATTTGCATGACATTGACTTCAATTAGTTAGAACAATTTATTTTTTATGAATATTGAAACCTATTAGCTTAATTTAATTTATTTCAAACTTAAATTAGTAATAAATTAGTAACACTTATTAATTTATTATGTGCTTATATGTATTTAATTTATTTGAGACCTATTATGTTTATATAAAATTGATTATATGAATTAATATGTGACTTGTTATGATTATATAAGACATGTTATATGTAGAATTTTTGATTTCGTATTTTGACTTTTTTAAAGAATTTTTTTTAAACATATATCAAACTCATAGATTCAAACCAACCTAACCCAACCCACTCTTAAACAGGTCGAGTCGAGCCAGATTGAAGGAAAAAAATTTCTCAACTTAACCTAACTCACTACTTTAACAAGTAAGTCAAATTTAAAAATGTTACAAAATTCACCCAACCGACAACCCTAATCATATCAAATTTAGTCAAATTTTCGTCAAGCATGGTCATACTGACACATAGTATGCTGATGAAACCCACACATTGAAAAGATACCTTATTTGGGCATAGATGAATAGCCCACCATCAATTAAGTGTAAACTAATATGTGCCATTTTATTACATAGGCACTTAAATAAAGAACCACAATTCATACATGTACGAAACTGGACTTACATTAAAGGAAATAAACACTCAACTCAATATAGCATGCATCATAATTTATAAACAGTATAAACCAACCAACCAAACATTTCTCAACGTCATTCCATGACTGCAATACTTCAAAATTAACAAACACCGAAAATGTCACCTCACTGCCAACAATGAAGAAATAGAGGTTTGATAATCAACACAATTAACAGTTGTCCGTAATTAAGGGTAGGTAGATTCATAAAGGAAGATTAAACATATTCACCATAATTAACTACCGTAATTACAAATTATTCAGACACTTGCACACACACAAATTTATCTTAAAAGAAATAATACTAATATTATATATGGCAAAATATAAAAATAGGTCAGCCTGATAATCAGAATGGCACTCCATGTGTTGACTTCCGGATCCAAACTTAGTTGGTTACACTGCATAGTTACAATCACATATCACATTCAGTTCAACAATTTCAAGATGACACCAAAAAAAAACTAATTACCAATCTATAAATCACATTAACAAGAACACAGACCACTAACTTAAAAAATACTAACCATATCATAATCGTCATTTACAGTCCGTTCATAATCCTCTTCATCTCCATCATCGTATTCCTCCTCCAAGGCATCCTCATCCACCCCTTGCTAGTCATCATCATCATCCTCCAATGAGGCCTCATCATCCTCTACATTCTCATACAAAGTACCCCACCATAAGCATAATCCAAAACACAATCCCTTTGCAGATAAAATGGGCATTTTCTACGATTATGCCCTTCACCCCTACAAGTTGAACACCACTAAGGTCGCTTAGCTTTTCTTTGGCCCTTTGAACAAGATGGGTCACAACCCTTACTTCTCACCCATGCTGAGTCCCTAACAATGCCTTCAGAACAATTACCACTAACTGAAGCTGACCTAACTTGTGATGAACGCTTTGCCTACAATTGTGATGTTTTCAGCTTCACTTTTCCCCTTATTTCATTAAAATCATTAAAATTGTCAAGGCTCTGACAAGCGACGTTACACGTGTCTACAACTATGAAGCAACAATCCATGAGTCATGAATGCCATCTCTCCTATCACATGACCTTGCATCTGGTAAGTTACTTCAAGAGCTTGCTTGGCTTTCTTTGTCCACCTATCCAATATAATGCATTTTGGCAACTCTTCTATGTTTAGGTAGACCTTAACAGCAATGATATGGACACATGCCAGCCCAAATGATTCCATCCGCTTACAAGAACATCTAAATTCCACCTCGGATGGGTAGTATGATACACACCATTTACTGCCTTCAACACAATACTTTGAGGTAATAAAAATTTTACAACTCGCAATTTCTTTAACACCAATAACATTCACAGTGACTACCTTGAACAACACAGACTTGAATAAATAGAAAATATCTCTTGTAGATACCAATGCAGCAGACCTCTCTGTAGAACGCAACACAGTTTGACACACTGGTACTCCGTTGCAAGACTTGAAGTCGCATAGATTCCAAACAGCAGTTGAAATGTTGAATAAACTCAACCAAGCAGTCATGAGAACCTACATACTTCCTAAGTTTTGAGTGCAATGCCTCGCACCTAGAAGTTGTTCTTAAACCAACAAAGAACTTCCCCCTCTTATGAGCAGTTGCCCACATCATATTCTTTTTTCAATTTCTTCAACCCAAGTATTTTCCTCGACCCCACACTCCTTCACAATTGACTCCCACTTATGATCAACCTTATGAACCTCATAATCACCCAGTATAAATTTCTTAAACCCCCTATTAAACTTCGGTTTACCCACAAGGATGTTGCATTACGTAACAGGTGCCACACACACATAATCTATGGTGCGCATCAAGAAACACTCTTAAGATGGCATTTCTCATTGTTAAGTCCCCATCAATAATAACAAACTTGGGACTTTTACCTTCATTACTTGAAAAAACTACTAAATTAGCCATACATATGCTTGATCTGTTTAATCGGCCATAACTACAGTAGTAAAGACTATTATTTTTGTAAGTGATGATTGACGCCCGAAAATATGACCACTGGGAACTTATACTTGTTCCGACAGTATGTTACATCAAAAGCCAAAACATCCCTAAAAAATTGATAATCGACCTGTGATGTCCCATCATACCAAAGCAATGCTAATGACTGATTTGTTGTCACAAAACAATTTCATAAGAGCTTCATACTTTATTCTAAAGTCATCTAATATGATCTTCATCTATAACAACTTATAAACTTCTTGTGTTATAGCTCAAAACTCAGCCTCTGCACTTGACTGAGCAACCACGTTCTATTTCTTACTCCTTCATGTTACTAGATTTTCACCCAGAAACATACAATAACCTAATGTTGACCTCTTGTCAATAACTGAACATGTATAGTCAACATCTATATATACTTCCATAAATAGATTTTCATCCTTTCCAAATAGTAATCCTCTTCCAAGTGTGATTTTAAGGCACTATAGAATTCGATAACTCTGCCTATGCTGAGCTTTGCTGCAAATCCTTACATAGTCAGTCCCAAGCTTGGATAAAAGAGGAAGGTTGTGTTAGGCAGTTGACAGCCAATGAATGGCATTTTCGATTTGAATGACATTTCTGAATACTTGGTTTATGATAAGACACAATGACGTCGTTTGATCCATGTAGCCGACCCCACCTAGTGAGAAAATACTTGGTAGTTGTTGTTGTATAGAATTTGATTCACAACCTGCATGTGTCTTACCCTCAGGTCATGCATGAACTGACTAATAATACTAATAGCATATGCTAGATCTGGTCTGATATGTACTAGGTATATCAATTTCCCTACTAACATCTGATATTGAGCTCTATCAACCTTAGGACTCTCTTCATCATTTCCTATTCCATGATTTTGCTCAATGGGTACAGCAGTAACCTTACACCTGAGCTTTTCAGTTTCTTTGAGAAGATTTAGGATGTATTTCCTTTGAGAAATGAAAATACTTTGCTTGGAGTATGCAACTTCAATCCAAGGAAGTATTTTAGCCTTCCAAGATCTTTCATTTCAAACTCAATTGCTAATTTCTCCTTTAAGAGTTGCTTCTCGACTAAGTCGTTACCAGTTATAATGATGTCATCAACATACACTAATAGAACAATGAGTTTACCTTCTTGTGAATGTTTAAAAAAGAGAGTATGATCACCTTGACTTTGTCTGTATTCTAAGGACATCATTATCTTTGTGAATCTTCCAAACCAAGCATGAGGAGATTGCTTCAACCCGTATAAAGCTTTTTTTAACCTGCACACCTTGTTCCTTTCAGTAGTGGAATCATATCCTAGGGGAATATCCATATAAGCTTCCTCCTCTAAGTCTCCATGGGGAAAAGCATTTTTAACATCAAACTGGTGTAATTCTCACCCAAAGTGAGCAGCAAGAGAGAGTAAGATTCTTAAAGTATTCATCTTTGCTACTGGAGCAAATGTCTTCTCATAGTTAATTCCATAAGTCTGAGTGTATCATTTTACAACCAACCTTGCTTTATACTGATCTAGTGTACTATCAAACCGATATTTCAAAGTATATATCCATTTGTACCCCACTAGCCTTTTATCTCCTGGTCTCTTAATAATCTCCCATGTTTCATTCTTTTTAAATGCACTTTTTCTGGACCAGGTTACGGGCCCAAGGAATTAGAGTAACCTGACCCTCCAGGCTGGCACCCAACGGTACAATGCGCATGAAGCAACCAAAATCCGAAGAGCAATGGTAGGAATGAATCCTGATCATATCCAGTACGAACAGGCAAGTAAAGACAGGAGGGTAGTGGCCTTGCAACTCTAACCCCACGATCTTGTTTCCCACGATTGTGTCACCATGATCCCAAGTAGCGGCATTCGGCATGCACTGAATGCTTAGAAACTAAATACCCTCATGTGCTCATATAAATACAGTAAGCAAGAGAGACAAGATACGCCCAATTTCCATTACACTCTATCCTCATTGCGCAACTACTGACTTAAGCGTCGGAGTATCTTTTACGGGTACCCACCCCCTCGCTCCATCGTTGAAGTAGTTGCGCCACAGAGGAATCACTCATCTATTACCTCTTCAAGTAATCGTCAGAACCCAGTTCTGAACAGGACTCATCTCCTCATTCATGTCTTGAACTCAATTCTTATCCTTTAATGTTTCTTGTCCTAATGTTGGAATTCTGATAGAATTAATGGCTAAAATGAAACTCTAGTGCTACAAAGAAAGATTTTTTGAAGAGACAAATTGAGAAATAGTGTACTTGGTATAAGATTTTTTCTTTTTCCTCAATGCAATTAGTAAGTCATCTGGGTCAAGTTCACAATTATTCAAAGGAATGTTATCAGTTTCATAAACATGAGGACTAGTATCTTTAGTACTTACTATAGGTTCAGACGTCTAAAGTTGTTGTTGGGCCAGTTCAACTTTTTTCCTCCTCTGATACACCAATATTGGTGTGCTAGCCTTGGCCTTGACCTTAGCTAGTTTAGGTGGGGTACCAAAAGAATATGCTAGTTCCTGTGTAGAGTCAAACAATAAAGGAAAGGAGGACTCAAGAAAGAAGAATTCAGCTTCCAGAATGTTCTCCCCCTGAACCTGAGGACGAGTAAAGAAGAATTCATCTTCATGAAAAAGTGATCTATGGAAACGAAAAAATAATGACTCGAAGGGCGAAAGCATTAGCAACCCTTCTTGTCAGGAGCACAACCTAGTAAAACACATTTTACAGCACAAGGATCAAGTTTGTTAGCGATGTACATGAACAAATGCCACACAACCAAAGACACAAGATTGTAGACTCTGCATAATAGGAATTGAAGAAAAGTAAGATGTTATGAGTTAGACATGACTTATATTACCAAGAACACGAGATAATAACCAACTGATCAAATAAGCAACAGTTAAAACAACTTTCCCCCAGTATGAGTTAGGAACCTACATTTGAAATAGTAAAGCTCTAGTTATTTCAAGTAAATGATGATTTTTCCTTTCTGCAATACCATTTTGCTAAGGAGTATCAACACATGTGAGTTCATGAACAATACCATGCTCTTTAATAAATTTAGAGATATTTTGGTTGACATACTCCTTACCATTATTAGAACATAAACGTTTAATGAATTTTCTAAATTATGTTTGAATCATACGATAAAATTGAACAAACAATAGAATACTTCAAATTTGTCTTTCATTAGGAAATGTCAAGTTACTTTAGTATAATCATCAATGAATGAAACAAATCATTTTGTCCTAGAAATAGTAGAAATAGATGTTGGACTCCAAACATCAGTGTGAATAAAGGCAAAAGGCTAAGCATTTTTATTAGAACTAGGAGAGAAAGTTACACGATGGTATTTAGCAAACTCACAAACATCACAATGAAAAGACTTAACAGACTCTTTCAAAAATAAAAACGAAAATAATGACTTAAGTAAAGTAAAAGAAGGATGTCCACGATGCTAGTGTTGTAGCCAAATCTGAGAATTAAAAGACTTAGAATTGGACTAATGACAAGAAAGTAATAGCTTCTGACCAGGACCACCTTCAGCTCGCATATTGAGGAGATAGTACAACCCTCCCTGTTCCTTAGCAATGCTAATCGTCCTCCCAATGACAAGATCCTAAAAGACACAATGAGAATGAAAAAAGGTTACTGCACAATTTTTGTCTTTGGTAAGCTTATGAATGGAAATAAGATTATTGAAAAGTTTGGGAACATGAAGCACATTGTTTAAGTGTAGAGAAGGATGGAGTTCAATATTACCAGAACCCGCAACTGAGGTATGAGAGCCATCAACTACGATTATATAATGCTTACTAGAAGATGGTTGATAAGATAAAAAAATGTGGAGAATAAAAGGTCATATGATTTGTCGCACCAGATATAATAATCCACAAATCCTCAAGAATATTACTAGAAGCATTAAAGGATTGGGAACATAAATTCTTACCAATCATGGCCAAAGAACAAGAGCCAGAAGGCTTACTGAGAGAGTCAACAAGAGTTCGTAGATGCTCCAACTTTGTTTTACTAAGGGTTGAAACTTCATCTCTTGCTTTTGAATCTTCACTCGCACTCATAGAATCTGAAGTGGTCACATTTTTCTGGCTGTGTTGCAACCCTCTTGTGTGGCTAAGAACCTGGCCCTTCCCATAGAGTTTGAAGCAGTTCTCCTTGGTATGACCAAATTTCTTACAATAGGTGCACTAGCGACTCTCTCAGTTAAGCCTAGAGGAGGAAGAAGAGGAATCTGGTTTAGTCGTCTTGCCCATTGCCAAGGCTGACCCACCAGTGGGCTTGTCATCAAGCATGACAACCTTACGACTTTTCTCTCCCCGAACAGTGTAGAACACCTCAGATAGTGATGGTAGTTTCTCCTTGCCTAGAATCTGAATCTGAATAGGGTCATACTCCAAATTCAGACCAGAGAGGCTCAAAGATCCGGTCCCTTTCAATAAAGCTAGTTAATGTGGAAACATCCTTGCTACACTCTGTTTTTAGATTCTATCTATAAAGCATGGACACACCATTTTGGTGTCGTGTCCGTGTGTCGGACACATATCCGTGTCAGATGGACACACAATGACACATAGTCATATGTGTCCATAGGTATCCAATTAAAAAAAAATTAATTCCGGCATGTCGAGAACACCACAAGACATGACTAATTTAAGATTTAAAAAAAACTTAATTATCATTTAAAATAAAAAAATAAAAAATAGTGATATACCCAATTACCAATTACCCAAGCTCAATTACTTAGTTACTAGTACCACTTATCCTAACCAGGCCACGATGTTTTTCACTGTGAGGCCACCCTTCCCATGTAGCTATCTACCTCTATTTACGACTAAGTCATCGTGTCACCATCATGCCAATAGTGGAAAGCAAAATGGAGTTAATCCTTAGATACTTTTTTAGTTAAATATTTTTTGTTGTACATGTACTTGTATATGGCTAGTTCTACTAAGATAAGTTGGTTTTGAAGAATTTTTGAAAAAATATCAATAGAAATTATGTTCTATATTTTTTAATAAGGGACTTACTAAGTAGCAAATAATGGCACATATGACATATGTCAAGATATTATAAATCTTGAAGCTTATATATATCATATTATAAATTATGAATCTTTTCCTTAAATTTTTAAATATATATATATATGGTGTGTCCGTGTCCTACAATTTTTTGATTTTGGTGTGTCTTTGTGTTCGTATCCGTGTCATATCCCATGTCTGTGTCAGTGTCTATGCTTCATAAGATTCCGGTGTTGATCTAACTCAATCCACAGACCATTAAACATCCCATAATAATCTGTAACCGAGAGTGCTCATTGTTTGGTAGCCAAGATTTTTGTCTTCAACTTATAGCAAATGGTGATGTCTTATTTCATAAAGAAGGTCTAGCAAAGATTGTCCTAAATTTCGCAGGAAGAATGAAGGAATATACAGTTCTTATTAACCTCGGAAGTCATAAAGTTCCAGAGCCATGTCATGACAAGGGAGTCCTCATCATTCCACATTTCAAATTATGGGCCATCCTTCTCAAGAGTAATCCCTTTGATGTGGTTTAACTTTAGACGACCTTTAAGAGTAGTACAGATGAATCGGGCCCACTGTAAGTAATTTCTTCCATTAAGGCGATAGGTGGGGTGCAAGACTTGGAGATCATTGGGATTTAGAGATGTGGGTTGTGTCGTGCTAGATTGCAGGATGGCTTTGATAGTCTCGTTGTTTGATATAGTCACAGTTGAATAGGAGTAGGAGACGCCAACGAACAGAATAGGACCGCTGGCAAGGTGAATAGAGTCTTGAACAGTGGCACGTGGTTTATATGTGTCGGCAAGTGGATGTACACGTGTAGGCATGTGTGTCATTTTTCGATGGCAAAGCTCTAGGAGATGGTTGGTTGGAGGTCTGGGTGACGATAAGTGTCCTTGCTCTGATGGTTCGATTACAAGAAATGGATTGGGCTGTGTCATAGTCACAAGCATGCGATGAAGGCACTGAACTCAGCGATGAAGGCTGGTGACAGCAACAACGATAGCAGCGAGGCTCTGGGAGATGGCTGGTCGGAGGTCTGGGTATGACAGGTGTCCTTGCTTCGGTGGTTCAAATGCGAGAAATGGACTGGGTTGTGTCGCAGTCACGAGTAAGCAAAGAAGGCATTGAACCCAGCGATGAAGGCTGGCTTGATCACTATGATGACCCTGAGTAATGAAAAGCCGCAGTGGTAGAATAATTGGGATTTGTCATTAGGGTATGTTGTTGGTACCAGGATCAGGCACTCATTAGTGCAGCAGTTGCAGAGCTTTTGGCTTGCTTAGAAGTTTCATCTATGAGCCAAGTTTGTTTTATCTATTTAACAGATGGAATGATAGAAATGATAGGCCCTAATGACCGTATTTGGCATTTGAGCTGGAATCCATAATAACATGATGAGGTGCCCCCAATGATTGGGACCTCACATGATACGTTAGAAGGGATCCATGACAAACGGTTTGGAGTGCCCACAGTAATGGGTGGAAATTGAGACTTTATATGAGGCTCGTGGAGAGCTTTCCTCCACTTTTTGCATTTCCATAATTTTTCATGACCCAAGTTTCCATTATATATTGAAATTGGGCCACAGACTTTCTTGAGGCTCTTCGATTTAGGAAGCTTTGATGTTGATAATACCTAAAGTAAGAGTGTCGGATATGAGTTCCATACTAGGTGACATATTATCTGACGTGGAAATGAACACTTTAAGGGCTTTCTATTTGGGTGTAGGTATGTGGCACGAAGCGGCCTTCTAGGTGTGACCCAAAGTAGGAGCGTTAGCTTAGGAGTTCCTTACTTGATGGGTTTAACGAGTTATATAGCTACTTTGTATAGTTCTTTTTTCATTAAGTGTTTTTTTACTAAGCTTTTGGAGGGTAAAGTCCTTGGGCACATTGGAGCATTGTCCAAGTGTTCATAGGTTTAGGAGCAAGGTCCTTTAATCTGAAGTGGGGATTCTGGCTTATGGGTTCTTCACATTTGGAAAATGAGATAGAAACATCCTTGAATCAGGAACAGGGATCTCGAATAATGTAACATCCTAAAAATTATTTATTTCATCATAAATAGTCATTTTATAATATTAGAGATTTTTAGGAATTTTTTAAGATTTTTTCGGGAACGTCGAAAATTTTAATATACTCCTCATTTTACGTGCATACTGAGCAGAGTCAATGTAACACCCCCGGAAATTGATTATTTCATCATGAATAATCATTTCTCAATATTTGTGATTTTTGAAAATTTTTATGAAATTTTCTGGAAACGTCGAATATTTTAATATATTTTTCATTTTGCGTGCACACTGAGCAGAGTCAGTGTGACACTCCAGAAATTGTTTGTTTCGTGAAGAATAGTCATTTTTCTAATATTTGTGATTTTTGAGAATTTTTGTGGATTTTTTTGAAAATGTTAAATATTTTAGTATATGTTTCATTTTGCGTGCACACTGAGCGGAGCCGGGAAAATAAAATGTTTTTCCTAAGGCTGGTAAACCTTGAACTGTGGATGTGTCGATGGGGGATCTTACTAAACCCGAGGCTGGGCATAATTTATGAGGTTTACGTTTTTTGAAGTTTTATCTAATAAATAAAATCTCTGTACGCACTATTAAATAAAATTTTGCAATACACTCTATTATTCGATGGATAATTATTACTGGCTTGTGTACTACCACAATTGTCCATTGAGTAATAGCTTGTAGTAAAATCCTAACCACCTTATTATTTAACTATTAAATCACATTATCTTATCCAAAGGTAATCTTCTTTATGTCTAATCAAATCTTCTTTATTGGTAAAAGGTACAAGCTTCTCAAAGAAGCTTCATCTTCTCTCTCCTCCCTCACACTCCCACATGGCTGCATGCACATTTTGGGGAGCCAAAAATGTGCTTCACTCAATCAAGTAATCAATTCTAATTTCAAATTCAAAAAGTCATCACCTTTTCTCCTATCAACTTTTCTCTCTAGATTTTCCTTCTCTCTTTTCTCTCAACCATTTTTCTCTCTCTTTCCCCCCACACACATATACCGGCAAAGAAATTTCCATTTTGGAGCCCAAAAGTTTCACTTTTACTTAATTAATTTACCTATTCCAATTTCAAAAACCCTAAAAGCATCACCTTCATTTTCAACTATCACTTTCTCTCTCTACCTCTATTTTCTGTCAACAAGAAAAATTTCTCCTCCTTCTCTCTAGAGTGAGCTCACGGCCAGCCCTATTTTCCAACCTCTACCATCACAAAATTTCTAACTAACTACATTTTCTTAATCTCCTCATCATCCTAAGGTTTTTCTATTTGGTGAACATCTTCAAAAAACTCAACCTTCCTTCTCCATTTTCTCTCCTCTTCCATGACCAAGACCACCATTTTTTGCCATCCAAGCTTTTTCATCCAACCAACCCTATTTCTTACCATTTCCCATCACCAATAACCTTTTCTCTTTGGAAAGCATCACTTGGTTCGTCCATTTTCACCATTTTTATTTTTCTCCATCAAGTTTTAAAGTTGGAGACTTTGAGGTAAAAGTTCATAACTTTATTATCTTTCCATCCCATTTTCGTGATCCATGGTCACTATGGTGATCATGGATGACTTTTTCAAGTTTTGATTGTGATTTTTGTGAAAGTTTGATGCCCTAGGGTTTTGGTGTTGGTGGAATCCGAATTTCACTTGGAGCTTCAAGGAAGTTCCATTGCTTGTTTTCTCCTCTAGGTAAGAGGGAGATACTCCTCCTCAACCTATATTGGTAGTAAGGAACATTGTTTTGTGATTGGTTGTGAGAAACCCTAGTAGCGTTACTCTCTTTGTTTGTATGATTTGTATGATTACATATTATTTTTAATTTGTTTGAGTTATTTGGTTGAGTTTATATGTACATTGGTGTTCTTGGTTTGATTGGTATGGATTGGAAACTTAAATGGAAGCAAAATAACCCTTGTTCCCTCCTAAGAGGCTCAAGGCCTCAAGCCCCAAATGGGGTGTTCTTGGTGAAAAATTATAACTAGTTGAGGACATGATTCATTAAGAGTATAATATGTAATAAAGTGAATGAAAATTTAGGGTTCCTAACTTGGGAGAGGCCACGGCCTCAAGAGCCATTTAGGGAACCATGTGACTTTTCACAACTTTGAGATTTAATTAATCAAGTGATTAAGTGGTTGACAATGAGATGGGAGGAAATCAATTTGATAACCTAAAGGGAATTTTTGGACTCAAGAAAGTGAATAAGGATGTGTGAGACCTAGAATAATTTTCTAAATGAAAATAAATAAAATTTAAAATATGGGACTAAATAATCAAGAGAATCCCTCTAGAGAAGAATTTAATAAGAAATATTAAATTAAAGTAAAACTTAATTAATTGGATAATTATGAAATAATTAGAATCTCATAAAATGAAAGGAACCAAGAATAAAGTTTTATCCAAAGACTTGGAATAAATTTTAATTAAAGTAAGACCATGAGTACAAGTAAGAATGACAAATGATTCAATTTAAATCATTCTAAGGGAATTAGGTTTAAAATTTAAGGATGGACTTATTTAATTCAAACAATAATGGTCAAATGAATAATGTGAGAGAATTCTCCTAAAAGAGAAACTTATTATGAAGAATGTAGAAAGTTAGGCATAATTCCATAATGTATCCAAAAGGTGTAATGCATTATTTAAGAATTTAATAATATTTATTTGTGGACCCATGAGTGAGATCAAGAATATGTTGATGCTTACCTTAGCCAAAATTGTGGCATGTTATGGAAAGTATATTGTTGTTAAATATATATGGTATATGCATTGAGTCATCATGCATTGTAGAAGTCCAATGGACTATTTGTCGAGGCCATGTTGCCTAGGAGTTGAATCACACCTTAGTGCGTGTGCGAATAGACTAGTGTAGGTCCTGCTGTTGGCCTTGGGGGCGTCTCACAGCAGACAACTAGTAGCCCCTCTGGGCCGTGAGACAGACCAATGCAAACGCACTGACGATCCGAACCGAGACACTGTCCTATATTGCGATCTTGTGAGAATGCCGCTGTATAGAGCCTTATTGCGCAAAATTGTTGATTATGAATTCTGGAAGCACTTGGTCCTAGGCGGAAGAGATACTGGCATGTCTCCCTGATCATTCACTCCGATGTTTGTGTCTAGATCCATGGAGTAGGATTTTGATATCATGTACATGTGCATAGTGAGTCATTATATTACTGGGCATTTAATTTATATGATGATTTGAAACTGCTATCTTACGGATGTTATAACTACCAGAAATTATTAAGTTGTTTAATATATGCTTCTTGACACTGTTTATATTCCTTGTAATGCTACGTGGGCGTCTTATGCCGTTTATGTTTCTTACTGCCATAATTGGTAATGAAGTTGGATATCTCACCTCTTGCTTGAACTATTCTTATTATATGTGATATTTGGTTAAAGACTGTAGAAGGGACGAGATTATTTTTCCTAGACTGTACTGGGTATTGATCTCTTGCTTTCGAGGATATCATCAAGAAGAGGTTCCATTGGATTCGTTAGGATTGTATTCACTAGCGGTGCCAATACGTGACGCGTCGACTAGGTTGGGCAGCGTATACGATATGTTGGAGACCTGATCTTGACCGTAAGAAGGACCCGCGATGTAGATCCTGTTCTGACACTTACTACTTCGGTACATTTGGAGTTCGCCTTGCCTATCCGGGAGTTATGGAGTGATCCGATTCACACCCCCAGAGAGGATAAGGATTCCATGGCATCGGTTGCTAGGGCACCTACCCGTGGGACCGCACTCAGTCCTGTCCTTATATCTTCAGACGACCCGAGGGAGGATCCCGAGGTGGATCCGATGGAGTATCCATCTCATTAGACATGAATGTCTTTATAGGTAGTTTATGTTTCTTTCTGCATTACTTATATTATGGTGTAATTTGAGTATGCTCGCATTTTGAAGACCAACTTGACGTACTTTATTTTGAGCGGTATGTGAAATGAATCACGCTATATATGCTTTAAATTAATTATTTAGTATGATGAACTATATTTTGACTTTGGCTTGTTGAATTATATGTGCTGATGATGACTTATGTATTATTTCATTCGTGGCTCATATTTCCTTTATATATATAAAAAAATATATTCAAATTTGGAAAAGTATTATGAAGAAGTTGTAGCATGCCAAAAATTTAGTGACCGCGGTATAATGACGTGTCATGGTTATTAAATCGAGGGGTGTTACATTAGGTGGTATTAGAGTTTAGTTCATTCTGTTGAGTCAGGATATGGACTAACTATGCTTAGACATGTTAGAAGTTTCTTTGTATGTTGTGCACTTCCTTGTCTCTTGATAGAGATGTTTGGGAAAAGAAGGCATGGCTTGCCATAGGTTGGATGTTGGTAGCTACTATTGCATAGTTACATGATATTGAGTATTGGCCCACTCAATGTGTAATGTTCTGTGTGGATGGAAAACTGTGACTTCACCTAGGCGTATTAAGGGAATAGAAGTTCTTTTAGTTAGAAGCTCAGTTGGTATGACTGAACTTGTTTAGGGTTTGTTTGCATTTACACCCTTGTTGTGTTGTGTGACTCTTTGTGTTTGGTTTCTGAAAGGAGACAACATTGTCTGAAATGGTTACTTCTTGTCTCCATTGTGCTTGACTGTCTGTTTTCGAAGGAAGACAATAGCTCATGGAAGACGTACGCGTAGGAATGTGGAACGAAACAACAAAGGGGTGGATGTGACTGTGAAAGCAATACAGGGAATGACTGGCATAATAGTACAACCGAATCAGAAGGCCACACAACAACAGGAATTGGAAGTGGAGGTTCAGAATTTGTTGGAAGAAAGTCAATTTTGGGGAAACTCAAGATTGCCTAAGTTCCAGAGAATGAATAATAGAAAGATCGATCAGCGTAAGTGGAAATCGTATTCGCGGCGACCGAGGGAGCAATAGCAACAGCAAACGCATGAAGGAGGTGCGAGTGGTAGTAAATCCAATCTAACCGTGGTATCGTTATTAAGGTGTGAGAAGTGCAGAAAGGACCACTTAACGAGGGACTGTACGATCGAAGGAATAATTTGTTTCAAGTGTGGAAAGCAAGGACATGTGTCAAGGGATTGTGCTTTGCATGGGACGAAGCCTCCATGTGCGATCAAGGGGATAATTTGTTCCAAATGCAGAGAGACATGTGGCTAGGAACTCTACTTCGCAAAGGATGAAGCCTTACGTCGGAGATGTATGCACCTCAAAATCTCACGAACAAGGGAGAGTTAATTCCTCTACCCAGACTAAAGACCGAGGTGAAGAGGGGGACTGTGCTACAGTAGATAACCCTATAATTCCATTGTATAACTCTGGGGATAACCCATTTCCTTGTGACATATGATTGTATGAGTCTATTAGGATCATTTGTATCTTTGTCATCTTTTGACTAAGTTATTTCTATTTCTGTTACTAAGAACGTGTTGTTGGTAGCCTAGTTGTTTAAATTAACCTATGTCTGTTAAAGACTGAGTCTTTTCGGTTGATTGGACTTGTTTACCTTTTTCATAAATATGATATGAAATCAAAACAAGGGATTGGTAACCTTCCAACCATATCCTGTTGAAATATTCCAATGAAATGTTAAGAGAGTTCGTTTCTGGAATTGGGTTGTCTGTGTATGTACTTCCTTTCGACCCAAATATTATCGTTCTAGTTTACAATGCCTGCTTTTATTATACAAGTTTGTTTAAAACTATCCTATTGTTGTTGGAAATTGGAACCCTTTTTCCAATTCGATTATCTACTTTCTTCGTGAATAGGATTGATCTCAGAAAGGGGATTGGTTATTTTCTAACCATATCTCGCCATTCTATTCCGATAGAACCTTAGTGTTTCTTGAAGTGGAGATCCCTGGACTTGAATCCATGAAACTCATTCCTAAATTTTGTCAAACCATATCACGTTCTTCGCCAGATGAGCCCGATAATATACCAAGTGACTCCACCATCTTTTCTTCTAACCTTTAAACATTTCTAGTGTACTTCGATTGAGAAAAGGTGTTCCCAAACTCGACTAAAACCATAATACTGAATGCAGTGCGATTACATAAGAAATTGCCCTGTGTGACATTCTTGTTAAAGCTGAGGTTAATTGGTTTGATAGATCAACCGAATGAAGCCACTGTTTTCTCCAAGATCAGCTTGTGTTCTGGACTATCATCAAGTTCATTTGAAGGTTGAATAATGTTTTCAGGATGGCCTTTCGGACACGTTACGGGCACTACAAGTGCTTGGTAGCATTGTTCCGTGCAACGAACATATCAGTAACATTCATCGATTTCGTGAATAAGATCTTCTCCTCTGTTAAAAATAGAATTATCGTTGTCTTTGTTAGCGACATTCTGATCTATTCTTAATGTTCGAAGGAGCGTACTGAACCTTTTGTTGTGGTTCTTCAAATCCTGAAGAAAGAAAAGAAGATACGTGTGAAGTTGTTCAAGTGCAAATTCTAGTTAGATGCAATTCAACTTTCGGGTCACATGATCTCAAAGGAAGGAGTTGCTATGGAGTTGTTGAAAGTCGAAGCAGTTCTTCAATAAGGAAGACTAACGACCGTAATAGAGGTTCGTAGCTATATGGGATTAGTTGGTCAATACGGGAGACTTCTCATAGAATTTTCCAATGTGGCAAGACTTCACATCTGACTCATATGAGAGAGTCAAGTTTTGTATGGACCGGTGCATACAGAGGAAATTTTCAAGGGTTGAAGAAACACTTTACTACCTTACCAGTGATGATTCTGCCTAATCTCAACGAACATTTTGAGATATCTGTTGATGCCTTGCATTAGATTTTAGAACATGTGCCTGTGCAGATAGAAGGAGTAGTAGCGTGTGCTTCAAGACAACTGAAAGCATATGAGGAGAGTTACTCTATGTGAAAAACTCAAAGTTAGCCGTTGGGATTACGCTGAAGATCTGGAAACATTCTACAAGGAATCATATCCACGTGTATTCTAAGATAAATCAAATTTCGAGGATGAAATTTCTTTTTGAAGGGGAGAGTTGTAACATCCTGAAAATTATCTATTTCATCATAAATAGTCGTTTTATAATATTGGAGATTTTTAGGAATTTTTCATGATTTTTTTTAGAAATGTTGAATATTTTAATATATTTCTCATTTTACGTGCACACTGAGTAGAGTCAGTGTAACACCCCCAAAAATTGTTTATTTCATCATGAATAATCATTTCTCAATATTTGTGATTTTTGAAATTTTTATGAAATTTTCTAGAAATGTCAAATATTTTAATATATTTCTCGTTTTATGTGCACACTGATTAGAGTCAGTGTGACATTCCAAAAATTATTTGTTTCGTGACAAATAGTCATTTTCTAATATTTGTGATTTTTTAAGAATTTTTGTGTATTTTTCTGAAAACGTCAAATATTTTAGTATATTCCTCATTTTACGTGCGCGCTGAGCGGAGCCGGGAAAATGAAATGTTTTTCCTGAGGCTGGTAAACCTTGAATTGTGGATGTGTCGACGGGGGATCTTACTAAACTCGAGGCCAGACACAGTTTATGAAATTTATATTTTTTGAGGTTCTATCTGATAAATAAAATCTCTGTACGCACTGTTAAATAAAATTTTGCAGTACGCTCTATTATTCGATGGATAATTATTACTGGCTTGTGTACTACCACAATTGTCCATTGGGTAATAGCTTGTATTAAAATCCTAACCACCTTATTATTTAACTATTAAATCACATTATCTTATCTAAAGGTAATCTCCTTTATGTCTAATCAAATCCTCTTTATTGGAAAAAGCTACAAGCTTCTCAAAGAAGCTTCATCTTCTCTCTCCTCCCTCACACTCCCACACGGCTGCATGCACATTTTGGGGAGCCAAAAATGTGCTTCACTTAATCAAGTAATCAATTCTAATTTCAAAGTCAAAAAGTCATCACCTTTTCTCCTATCAACTTTTCTCTCTAGATTTTCCTTCTCTCTTTTCTCTCAACCATTTTTCTCTCTCTTTGCCCCCCATACACCATACGGAAGCAGCCCCATTTTGGAGCCCAAAAGTTTCACTTTTACTTAATTAATTTACCTATTCCAATTTCAAAAACCTTAAAAGCATCACCTTCATTTTCAACTATCACTTTCTCTCTCTACCTCCATTTTCTCTCAACAAGAAAAATCTCTCCTCCTTCTCTTTAGAGTGAGCTCACGGCCAGCCCTCTTATCCAACCTCTATCATCACAAAATTTCTAATCAACTACATTTTCTTAATCTCCTCATCATCCTAAGGTTTTTCTATTTGGTGAACATCTTCAAAAAACTCAACATTCCTTCTCCATTTTCTCTCGTCTTCCTTGGCCAAGACCACCATTTTTGGCCATCCAAGCTTTTTCATCCAACCAACCCCATTTCTTACCATTTCCTATCACCATTAACCTTTTCTCTTTGGAAAGCATCACTTGGTTCATCCATTTTCACCATTTTCATTTTTCTCCATCAAGCTTTAAAGTTGGAGACTTTGAGGTAAAAGTTCATAACTTTATCATCTTTCCATCCCATTTTCGTGATCCATGGTCACTATGGTGATCATGGATGCCTTTTTCAAGCTTTGATTGTGATTCTTGTGAAAGTTTGATGCCCTAGGGTTTTGGTGTTGGTGGAATCCGAATTTCACTTGGAGCTTCAAGGAAGTTCCATTACTTGTTTTCTCCTCTAGGTAAGAGGGAGATACTCCACCTCAACCTATATTGGTAGTAAGGAACTTGTTTTGTGATTGGTTGTGAGAAACCCTTGTAGGGTTACTCTCTTTGTTTGTATGATTTGTATGATTATATATTATTTTTAATTTGTTTGAGTTATTTGGTTGAGTTTATATGTACATTGGTGTTCTTGGTTTGATTGGTATGGATTGAAAACTTAAATGGAAGCAAAATAACCCTTGTTCCCTCTTAAGAGGCTCACGACCTCAAGCCCCAAATGGGGTGTTCTTAGTGAAAAATTATAACTAGTTGAGGACATGATTCATTAAGAGTATAATATGTAATAAAGTGAATGAAAATTTAGGGTTCCTAACTTGGGAGAGGCTACGGCCTCAAGAGCCATTTAGGGCTCAACCATGTGACTTTTCACAACTTTGAGATTTAATTAATCAAGTGATTAAGTGGTTGACAATGAGATGGGAGGAAATCAATTTGATAACCTAAAAGGAATTTTTGGACTCAAGAAAGTGAATAAGATGTGTGAGACCTAGAATAATTTTCTAAATGAAAATAAATAAAATTTAAAATATGGGACTAAATAATCAAGAGAATCCCTCTAGAGAAGAATTTAATAAGAAATATTAAATTAAAGTAAAACTTAATTAATTGGATAATTATGAAATAATTAGAATCTCATAAAATGGAAGGAATCAAGAATGAAGTTTTATCCAAAGGCTTGGAATAAATTTTAATTAAAGTAAGACCATGAATGCAAGTAAGAATGACAAATGATTCAATTTAAATCATTCTAAGGGAATTAGGTTTTAAATTTAAGGATGGACTTATTTAATTCAAATAATAATGGTCAAATGAATAATGTGAGAGAATTCTCCTAGAAGGGAAACTTATTATGAAGAATGTAGAAAGTTAGGCATAATTCCATAATGTATCCAAAAGGTGTAATGCATTATTTAAGAATTTAATAATATTTATTTATGGACCCATGAGTGAGATCAAGAATATGTTGATGCTTACCTTAGCCAAAATTGTGGTATGTTATGGAAAATATATTATTGTTGAATATATATGGTATATGCATTGAGTCATCATGCATTGTGGAAGTCCAATGGACTATTTGTCGAGGCCATGTTGCTTAGGAGTTGAATCACACTTTAGTGCGGGTGCGAATAGACTAGTGTAGGTCCTGCTGTTGACCTTGGGGGTGTCTCATAGCGGATAGTTGGTAGCCCCTCTGGGCCGTGAGACAGACTGATGCAAACGCACCGACGATCCGGACCGAGACACTGTCCTATATCACGATCTTATGAGAATGCCGCTGTATAGAGCCTTATTGCATAAAATTGTTAATTATGAAATCTTGAAGCACTTGGTCTTAGGCGGACGAGATACTGGCATGTCTCCGTAATCATTCACTCTGATGTTTGTGTTTAGCTCCATGGAGTAGGATTTTGATATCATGTACATGTGCATAGTGAGTCAATATATTACTAGGCATTTAATTTATATGATGATTTGAAACTGTTATCTTACGGATGTTATAACTGCCTGAAATTGTTAAGTTGTTTAATATATACTTCTTGATATTGTTTATATTCCTTGTAACGCTACGTGGGCGTCTTACGCCGTTTATGTTTCTTACTGCCATAATTGGTAATGAAGTTGGATATCTCACCTCTTGCTTGAACTGTTCTTGTTCTATATGATATCTGGTTAAAGAATGTAGAAAGGATGAGATTATTTTTCCTAGACTTTATTGGGTATTGATCTCTTGCTTTCGAGGATGTCATCAAGAAGAGGTTCCATTGGATTCGTTAGGATTGTATTCACTGGCGGCGCCAATGCGTAGCGCGTCGACTGGGTTGGACAGCGTATTATGATATGTTGGAGACCTGATGTTGACCATAAGAAGGACCCGCAATGGAGATCCTGTCCTGACACTTACTACTTCGGTACATTTAGAGTTCGCCTTGCCTATCCGGGAGTTATGGGGTGATCCGATTCACACCCCCAGAGAGGACGAGGATTCTATGGCATCGGTTGCTAGGGCACCTGCCCGTGGGACCACACTCGGTCCTGTCTTTATATCTTCAGACGACCTGAGGGAGGATCCCGAGGTGGATCCGATGGAGTACCCATCTCCTTAGACATGGATGTCTTTATGGGTAGTTTATGTTTCTTTCTGCATTACTTATATTATGGTGTAATTTGAGTATACTCGCATTTTGAAAACCAACTTGACGTACTTTATTTTGAGTGGTATGTGAAATGAGTCATGCTATGTATGCTTTAAATTAATTATTTAGTACGATGAACTATATTTTGACTTTGGCTTGTTGAATTATATGTGCTGATGACGACTTATGTATTATTTCATTCGTGGCTCATATTTCCTTTATATATATAAAAAATATATTCAAATTTGGAAAAGTATTATGAAGAAGTTGTAGCACGCCAAAAATTTAGTGACCGCGGTATAATGACGTGCCATGGTTATTAAATCGAGGGGTGTTACAAATAAGATCTTCACACTTGATCTATTTTTAATGTCCGTGCAAGAGGACTTTGAAGTCTCGGGTCATGGCGCAGTGACTATAGGGGAGGCAATGGTTTCTTAGGCTTGGGAAGGTGGTCATAGGCGGCATTGTGTACTCCTTGGGAACATAGAAGATTTAGATTGGATGATAGCCCCATGGACCTCAGTAAGGTGGTGATAGATGACCTCGTGAGTATTCTTGGAAATGAAAATGTTCAAAGTGGGTTGGTGATCCTTACACCACGATGAGGTGGCCACAAGTGACCTTGCGGTGCAAGAACCAAGTGTGCACGATGCAAGTTTCCATTCGCTAATGTTTAATTGTAGTGTTTAGGGGGGTGTAAAAAATCCCGTGCTTACAAGATTAGAGCATGGGGTGTAAACCTCACGAAATAGGGCAGGGCGGCCACAAATGGCCTGGGGGTTGTGCTGTAGGGCATATTGATTGGGTGAAGACCCTGTGAATCATCGCAGGGTGGCTATAAATAGCCTTGGGGTTATGCTTTTTGTGTTTGATGTGGGTGAAAATCCTACAAGCCTTGGCAAGGAGGCCTAAGCGGCCTTCGGGGGTGCATTAAGATTGAGTGGACATTTTGGTAAGGTGAGAACCTTGTTAATCGTAGCAAGGCGGCTATAGACAGCCTTGAAGGTTACCCTAAGATAATGAGCACATATTTTGAGATAAAAATCCCTCAAACCTTGCCAAAGCGACCACAAACGGTCTTATGGGTGGCACTTTTTAGGAAACTGTAGTCCTAAGATCCTCGCCAAGGCGATGTGAAGCGGCTTTTAGAATCAAACACATTGAGTTTGGAGATTTAACATAGGATGAAATAGCAATCAAATGCCATTATTAGGATATTCTTCTTTCAATTCAACTAGGAGTTAAGGTAAGGACTAGTCGAGTTAAAGTCATACTGGGGTATTGGCAAAGGTAGAGTCATTTTGGCCAAGGTGAGTGCTAGTGTATGCCCTAGAGGCCGATATATTTTAACAGTACTTACATACATTATATTATACTATTTTTTAAGCTATAAGGCATTTTATTTATTGTGTTATTTATGATAAACATAATAAAGTCCTTAGAATAGTAAGTTTGATGGCATAGGACATCAAATGGTTAACTTGATCGTGAGATCCTATTAGATAAAATTATAACACTATTCTTAAATGTCCCTAGTCAAGTATTATTGTTAATTAGGATAATAATAATGCATTGAGACTAGTATGTGTCTAGACTGATGACCACATCTCACGGGTTATGGATATGAGATATCAAGTCTTCACATGAGTATATATTAGAGTAATGATATACTGGACTGATCCGCCATGAAAATGGTACATAGATTGTTACGTGAGTGTTATAAGTGATTCTTATAGTGACAATGGTGTATGTGGTCCTTTGACCTGAAATCACTATGATTCCTACATGAGGAGTTATGTGTTTTAATTCCATCAAACGTCATATATAACAAAATGATTATAAAGTTAGTTATTGGACATACTGCGAATCATGCGAAGGGATGTGAGTGACCTAAATGAGATTTGTCACTCCTACATAACAGGAGCGATATCTTCGGGCCTCCTAATTGAATGAGACTGCGAAATGCATGGCTATGCTTAAATGAGTCAATATGAGATATTGATCTCATTTGTTGTTGCAAAGTCTACTCGAGTATCAGGAAATGAAGGATTGAACTATACAAGGGTGACACATTCCATGCCTTGTGTTCAATCTAGATATCTTGACAAAGGGACTAAACTACATGGAAACATTAGTCACGGAAAGGTTATGTCAAATCACTAGCATTCTCATCACTTGGGTAGCAGCGATGTGTTACTAGATACCACTTACTACTTGTAATATTAAAATGAGATTTTAATACTACTGTCAGCATTATGAGAACATGCAGGGTCACACACATAGAGCAGACTAAATTGGAGCAATAAGGATCCTAGTTGGACTGGGATTCAATTGTTGGTCAAACTCATAACAGATGAGTCTAGGGTTATATAGCTAACCCTGTTGCTGTTCACACTCACTTAAGGCTGTCATTATTATAAATAGTACTACTAAAGAGGCTGTTAAGCATGCATAACAAAACCCTAACTGCACTTACAGAAATAATGAGTGAGTGAGTGATAGGTTTCTCTTCACAGCTAGCACTGTGTCAGAGACGTGAGACTCCTTTTTACGGACGTTGGATGTTCGTGAGTCTATTCGTGTGGATACCGCAAAGACATCATTGCTATTACGGTGTTGGTGATTCATATAATTTTTTTTTCATCTCGCTTCAAGAGGTAAACTCAAAGACACAGATTATGGTCTCCTTTCGCATGGATCCTTGGTGGGAATTTTTGTTTTTTTGCTGCATGATGTATCCATAATTCCCAACAGTGAGATCATGATAAGGTCCAGTGGATATGGAGTCTTACCGAGGTACTGGTTGAGATGAGATCAAGCTAAGGTACTTGCTAAGGTGAAGTTTTACTGAGGTACTAGCTGAGATGACATTGAGCCGAGGTACTCTTAGACACGAAGTCCTACCGAGGTACTGGCCGAGATGAGATCGGGTCAACGCACTGGAGAAGGTGGCACTACTAAGTTGCTAGCCAAGATTAGATTGAGTCGAGGTACCGGTAGGGGTGACCCTACTAAGATGAGATTGGGCCAGCATACCGTTAGAGGCAAAGTTCTATCAAGGTACTTGCCGAGATTAGATCGGGCCAAGGTACCAGTGAGGGTGGCCTTGTCGAGGTACTGGCTGAGGTGAGATCGGGTCGGTATACAAATGGAAACAAAGTCTTGTTGAGGTATTGGTTGAGATAAGATCAAGTTGAGGTACCGATAGGGGTGGCCCTACCGACATACTAGCTAAGGCGAGATTGGGCCGACATACTAGCAGAGGCAAAGTCCTATTGAGGTACTGACTAATATGAGAACAAGCTAAGGAACTCGTAGATGTGAAGTTTTGCCAAGGTACTCTGTCGAGACGAAATTGAGCATGTAACATCCTCCCTAACCTATTAGTTTTAATTATGGTTATAGAAGTACATTAACACTAGTATGAGTTACCCATTAATTTTGGTGACCCTCTGAATTATAAATATGGAGAATTTATTTCTAGATTAGAAAAGAATAAAATGTGATGAGGTAGAGTTTGGAGGGTTATCTGATTTAGTAGGGTAATTTCGATAATATAGAAGATTAAAATATCTTTCAGAGGAACAAAATTTTCAAAGAGTTACCCAAAGTCAAACTAACTTATCTCTTAATCTTTCTTTCTACCATCTTTGGCTTTGTTGCATGAATATCTCTCACTTTCTCTCATTTCACACGACTGTTAGCATTAGAAAAGAGGGGAAAAGATAGAGATAGGAAAAGAAAAGAGGAAACAGAGAAGAAAGAAAGAAAAGAAATAAAAGAAAAAAGAAAGCAGATCGTGAGAAGAAAGAAAAGGAAGAAGTAAGAACCAATGGAAGAACAAGAAAAAGAATCGAACAACATCTATAGGGAGCTGAGGTAGGGGGTTGTTGTGTTTGTTTTCTATGTTTTATATTTCTTTGCTTCATGAAAACTGACAAAGAATGGATAGAATTAAGTTTTTCATGATACTCGAATAAAATCATGATTGTGTGTAATAAGAGATATGTTTGATGAGACTTGAGCATATATTTGCATGGACATGTATATGCATAGATGCAACTACCAGAACTTGTTGTTGATGATTTCCCAATACATTAATACATGAATTATGGTATAAAGAGATGCTTATAGTAAAAGGGGTTGGTGTGAGATAAAATGAAACAGGAAAAATTGTTATTCTGATGCTCCATAATATCTTTCTGCAGTGTTCTATTCGAATAGGCTAAGGGGCAATTCGAATAGAATATCACAGATTGTTCTAGATTTTATGCGTTAGCTATTCGAATTTGTATGATTTCAATGATAAACTGAGTAGACTAAGTGAGTGATTCGAATGACATGATTTTGAGGCTGATCAAATAGACTAGGAGAGCTATTCGATCGACATAATTTAGAAGGGCATACTGTTGATGATAATCAAGTAGACTAAGTGTGTTATTCTATTTGGTATGATTTTGATGTTAATCGAAATATTATGATAGTTTTTTGAATAATAGTTTAGAATGATATATTTTTTATGTAGATTCGAATAGACTAAGAGAACTATACAAATAGGCCATTTCAGAATGGTATGTTTTTTAGGCTAACCGAATAGACTAAGTGAGAGCTATTTGGTTAGCACGATTTTGAGGCTAATCAAATATACTATGAGAGTTATTTGACTAGTATGTTTTCAATTCTAATCAAAAAGGCAAAGTGAGGTATTTTAAAAGCATAATCCAAAGTGACATGTTTTTGTTGCTATTCGAAAAGGCTTAGAGAGCTACTTGAATAATAGAATTTTATAATGTCATAACATTTGCATAACAAATCGTGAAACAAGGGAGTAAGAAAAACCCTTTGTCAAGTCAAAGGAGCAAGAAAAGCCCTTTGTCGAAGGATAAATTATTCGGTAGATGAGTAAGAAAAACACTCTACCAAGAGCAAATGAGCAAGAAAAGAACTTTGCTAAGGTCAAAGGAGCAAAAAAAACCCTTCGTCGAAGGACATGGAGCATCAACATAATGCATTTCATAAGCATTAACATTTATCATTTCATGAGCATCTACACATAATTTCATTCAAAATGTTAACTTATGTATTTATCATGGAATTGTATTATAATTGTTGCTGTTTAAGTTATATTATTAAGAATTTTCAAATTTTCACCATTTTGTTTGCTTCCATGATAATTTATAGATCAAAATCAAAATTCTTCCAAGGAGAGGAAGTGAAGTTGATAGCTTTGAGTAGGATATTTACTTTCGACTCGTGTATTTTGTACATATGTCATAAAGGCTTAGTTCGTATTCATACAGTTATTGATGTATTAGTTATATATACTTGGTATTTTAATAAGAATCAAAATTTTCATATTTATAATTATCTTGTACAATTCAACTACTTCCATTTCAAGGCTTTATTTTTCAACTCTATACTTCAATATATATAGTTATTACAAAGGTTTTATGATATTTAAAAATTAGAAGTAACGCGTCTAATCAGGTTTACGTATGTATATCTCAAATATATAGTAGTAATCAAATTAGGACGTTACAAAGCCAACATATAGCTCGTGGATGTGAAGTCTTGTCAAGGTACTTGGCCGAGATGAAATTAGGATGAGGTACTAATAAGTGCAATTTCAAGCACTTATCTTATGACTTTTCATGCTAGTTCCAATCTTAAATCATGCAAAAAAAATTAGTGTTTTTATGTCACTTTCTATGTTTTGTAGTTAGTAAAGATTTTGGAATGAGTTTGAGTCAATTGGAGCCAATTAAGGAGAAATTTGAATTAATTAAGATTTATTCTTGAATTTTTCCTATGTATAGGGAATTCTGGCAGCATATATTTCGAAGGGCATAACTTTTTGCTTAGAACTCAAAATGAAGAAATTCCACTTGGAGATGAAAGTAGACATCTAGAGTTTAATTTACACCAAGATCACTCAAAAAATCCAAAACTAGAGAGAACCAAGCTACCAAAGTTAGCCCTGAAATGGATCTAAACCTACACCTGGTCCTAGTTTTGTGCAAATTTGATTAAATCAATTCTCCTTCGATTTAAGCCCTAATGAGGCGATTCTAGAACCTAAACTTAAGCCCAAGAAGTCTATTTGCAAATGATTTTGGAATTACTTGATTTGGATTTGTGTGGAGAAAGTTATGGTAGTTTGCTCAGATAGTGTCAAGAGATGCGCGAACACATGCTAAGGATTAAAGGACCCATGACCAAGATACATAAGAATTAAAATTCTAACCAATTTTGAATGGATGCATTGTGCGGGAGAGCCCACGGTTAAATGGCCTAATGCAACTACAAGGAATTTAAAGACTTTTGTGAAATTTTACACATGGTTACTAAAATCTTGTTGAAGATCAATTTAGATCCTTAATTGGATTGCAAGTAATCTTTACTTGGTGACTAAGTATCATTGTATTTAATACAAAGATCTCAAGGAGAGCTTCCTAATCTGAGATTTATGAAGAATCAACAAGAAAGAAATAAGAAACAAGAGATTTGGTTAAAGATTAATTAAGGAGAGTATTGCTATCAAACCTATCTCAGTAAATTAGACATAACTTTTTCTACAAATATGTGATTTTCCTGATTTTAGTGGTGTTTGAAAGTTAAGAAAGCGATCTACAAATATCATGTTGACAAATTTCCTTAATTAAGCTGCTATTAATGCGAAACTTGCGCCCCAAGTAATAGTAGTGTAAGACTTGAAATAGTTTGCCCTAGATTCCTTAAATTATTATAATTAGTGAGCAACATAGCACAACATAGGGAAGGGAAGACAGCGATGTAGCAAGATCGAAGGGAATTGAAGGAGCTTATTATAATTTATGGAACTATTCTTCAAAGAGTTTTCATCTTTTCTCTTCTCTACTTTTGATGTATTCTGAATATTTTGAGATATTTATCTTCACTATGTTAGGCTAGTTTTTCTTTTGGTCAAGAGTGATGTTGAGTCCCTAGATAATATGTTCTCTAATTTGATTTGACATTAATTTCTCTATTCATATACTTGAGATGTTCGCAATTCTCTAGCACGTAAATGTTTATAATATATTCAAAGTTCTCTAAGCTTGATCATCTAAGTTTGTTTTGAAAGTATCTATTTCTATATTAAGGTTTTGTGCTTCCATGAAATTCTAATTAGTTGTTACATTTGGGATTAATTGTTATAGTCAAGTAATGGTTAATTTTCAAAGGAGAATTCAACATAGGTTGATAAGGTCCATATGAAGCTATCTTACCTAAAACAACTTACCTTCTATTTTAATTGATAATTTGATTCTATACATTTTAGGATTAATTATTGGTTAAGGTTAGGAGGAAACGTCTTTGTCCTAACTATTTTGGAGCGATATGTAGTTTACATTTAATTATTCATAGTTGTTATCTCAAGTAAATAGAGGAGTTAATTAAAATTGAATTAGGGAAATAATAATCTTAGTAGTGGAAATTGATCCTTAGACCAAATCAATCAATCAATTTTAAACTCATCACTTTTCATAATCTTCATTTTAGTTAATTTAATCATTTAAGTTTAATTTTAATTGACCTTTTGTGTTTCTGCTATCCTTATTAATTATTTAGCTTATTCAATTATTTTTCCTTGGGGAATGATGCCCTATTTGCCACTGTGCTAAAATTTAATTTTTAAAATCGGTAAAAAAAGGTTTTAGTTTGATAGTAAAACGACTTATCAGGTATAGCTAGTGGATATGAATAGTGGATGTGAAGTCCTACCAGGGTGAGGTGGGGTCTGAATTTGGATGAGAACCTTCATCATTGGGGTATTTGTTAACCTCATGGAGTATAGTAACGAGTTTCCTTTTTGAGATTCAGCTTCTTAGAGTATAATAACCCCCTTTTGGGCTTACCTTTTTTTATGTATATTAATCTCCTTTTGTGTTTACCCTCTTGGGTAGTCTCCTTTTGGGTTTACCTTTCTGAAGTATGGTAGCCCCTTCTAGGTTTACCCTCTTAGGAAGTCCCCTTTTGGGTTTACTTTTTTGGACTATAGTAGTCCCCTTTTAGGTTTACCATCTTAGGCAGTTCCCTTTTGGATTTACCTTCCTATTGTATAGTGTACAGTAGTATGTCCTCTTTCAGGTTTACCCTATTGGGTAGTCCCATTTGGGTTTACCTTCATGGGTAATCCCCATTTGGGTTTACTCTCTTGGGTAGTCCCCGTTTGGGTTTACCTTCTTGGGTAGTCTCCGTTTGGGTTTACCCTTTTGGATGTCCCCATTTGGGTTTGCCCTTATAAGAAGTTCTTGTTTGGGTTTACTCTCTTGGGTAGTCCCCTTTTGGGTTTACCATCTTAGAGTATTGTAGTTCACATTTGGGTTTACCTATTTGGGGTATGATAGTCCACGTTTAGGTTTACCCTCTTGGAGTACAGTAGTCTCCATTTGGATTTACCGTTTTGGTGTATGTCCCTAGTTGGGTTTACTTTATTAGATAGTCTTCCTTTTGGGTTTACTTTCTTGGGTGACGTTGATCTCTTCTTTGGGCCTTGCCTATTGGGAAACTTTTATCTTCTACTAATATGATGTTAGGCGGGATAAAGATTGACCATCAACCATGTGGCGCAAGGGATAAAGATCTATCGTAGAATACCTAGCATAGAATTGAGTCGACCGTGGTCACATAGCCAAAAGATTTTCCATGATAGACAATGTTGTGATATTGGCAAGTGCGTCAAATCGCAAAAGTAATAAAAGATGAGTAAGAGTATCGTTCTCATAAGAATTACGTTGTCAATTACTAAATTCGTTAAATTAACATTATTTAAGCTATCAAAAAGAGAGTTGATAAAAATATAAAAGAAAACACTAACAAGAAAGTAGTTAAAAATATCAAAAATGAAATTAAGGGTGAAAGACAATTATATTAAAGTGTTAGGATTCTGATTTTACTTGAACTCTTTTGATGCAATTTAGTTTAATCAAGTTTTATTTCAATGATTCATGGTGAAATCCCAAATTTAATTATTATCCAATCCCTTAGTATATTAATCCTCTTCACACTATTTAAAGTTAACAAATCCCTTAGTATAACCCCAAATAGAGAAGACTTTATAAAAAATGAGAGAATTAAGAGAAAGACTACAAGACCCCTCGATTTAATAACCAAGGCACAATCGTCATTATGTCACGGTCACTAAATTTCGGCGTGCTATCATTATCAAATAACAAACTTTACAAAAATATTAATCATTTCGCATACAAGGAAAATATGAGCCACGGATGAATAGTCATATATACAACCAGTTAAAATATGAATTATAAGATGTACTCAATTTACAATATTTCAGACTGAATAATCACCTTAAAACATACATATACCCAAAATACACTTTATGCAGGTAATGCAAAATAAACTACCCATAACATATCCACGACTAAGGAGTTGGGCACTCGATCGCATCCCGAATGCGTGAGGTAACTCCGGGCTCATCGGCGTAGTGAGAAATACAGAATAGGGTCTTCAATCGCAGTCCTCTTCATGGTCAAGGACAGATCCCAAACATATCGCATACGCTTGTCGGTCCAGTCGACTCGCCAAGTCTTGGCACCACCAGTGAACACAATTCGAACGAACCCAATAGAACTTCCTTCGCGACGACATCACCGGATACAGTGGGTTAAACCAAGAAAATCCAAAGGAATCCAACCTCGTTCCCTCTTACAGTCTTTAACCAAAATTTTTACATAGAGCAAGAAAAGTACAAGAAAGAGGTAAGACATCCTACCATCATTACCAATTATAGCAACAAGAAACCAAACAGCGCAAAGCGCCCACATAGCATTTTTGACAGCAATAATGATAATAAACATTTAGTAGTAGTTATAATCAACCAAACAGTTCCAGGCAGTTATATATATATCAGTAATGCAATAGTTCCAATTATAATAACAATGAATGCCAGATAATTCATGGACCCACTATGCATATGCATACAAAATCAAAATCCTACTCCATAGAGCTAGACACAAACAGTCGGAGAGAAAGATCAGGCGACATGTCTGCAACTAGGCTGCCGAGGCCAAGGTGCTATAATTCTGAATTTACCCACGTGCACATCATGGCATTATACAGACAGTCTGCACTAGATCACGATATAGGACAGTGTCTCGGTCCGGATCGTTAGTGCGTTTGCATCGGTCTGCCCCACTAATAGAGAGCTACCAACTGCCCATTGTGAGGTACCCGTACCCTGACGCCCCCAAGGTCAACCGATGACCTACACTTGTCTATTCGCACCTGCACTAAGGTGTGTTCAACTCCTAGGCAACTAGGCCTTACGACATAGTCCAACGAACATTCACAATGCATACAGACTCTATGCATAATCATGTATGATCATTATTACATACAATTCCACAATATACCAAAATTTGCCAAAGTAAGAATCAACGCAATTACTGGTCACTCACATGGACCCACAATATCATAATATTAGAATTAAATGAATTAATGCATTTTTTAAGGTGTATTATGAATTCTTGCTTAGGCTTAGCTTTTCTCACAAAGTTTGTCTCTAACGGAATCCTCTTAGGTGATTTATTCATATACACTTAGAAGGTTATTCTAATATCTCAATGTCTCACACTCTCTTGTTCTTACCCTAATTAAAATTATCCAAAGTCTTATGAAAATTCTATTCTTGGTTCTTTAAAATTTATGAATCTCAAAGTATAATTTAATTTCCCAATTTGCTAATTCTTGCATCCTGTTACCACTAATTTAATCACTAGGTGTTAGGTGGTAAATTATACTTTTGGACTCGACGAAGAAATGTCTAGTGTACAATTGAGGCTACCTCTCGACGAAAAATGACATGACAGAAGCAATGTTGGTAGGAAAACATTATTTGACAAGAATGGCTAAAAAATCAATTTCTGTCGCACGAAGGTTTTGTCGAGTGATGTATGGAGCTGTCGAATCCACTAGAAGATCAGCAGAAATTCCTAACTCGACGGATATTGACATTGCAGAAGTTTCTCTTGTTTAACCGACGAAAGTGTTTATTGACATTGCAGAAGTTTCTCTTATTTAACCGACAAAAGTGTTTAATGGACAACAATCCTAACTCGACGGATATTGCATTGCAGAAGTTTCTCTCTTGTTTAACCGACGAAAGTGTTTAATGGACAAGAATCCTAACCCGACAGATATTGACATTGCAGAAGTTTCTCTCTTGTTTAACCAATGAAAGTGTTTAATGGACAAGAATCCTAACCCGACAGATATTGACATTGCAGAAGTTTCTTTCTTGTTTAACCGACGAAAGTGTTTAATGGACAAGAATCCTAACCCGACGGATATTGACATTGCAGAAGTTTCTCTCTTGTTTAACCGATGAAAGTGTTTAATGGACAAGAATCCTAACCCGACGGATATTGACATTGCTGAAGTTTCAAATTGTTATAATTGTTCACAAGGAACCCCCCAATTCTAGGCTTAAAATCGTGGCCATCCGAGAACCAATCCGACGTTATTTTCTCCAATTTCAGGCATTCTAATCCAATCCAATATATCAATATACGCAGACAAACATTCTAATAGCATAAACACATTATAAACAACATGCAAACATACTAAACATACAAACAGAGAATAACCCCCAATAGGGTTTTATCACAATCATTCACAAACAAGGTTTCTGAATGCTAATAGAGGTTGAGGAGGAGTGTCTTCCTCTTACCTGAGAGAAGCACAAAGAAAAGCAAGCTCCTTTTTGCTTAGAAATTTTGTGCTTCACCACCACAGAACCTTGGTGTTCAAATCCATAAAAATAAAGCTCAAAGAGTGTAATGGCATCCATAATCACCAATGTGACCATGGAACACGAAAATAGGAAGAAAGGAGAAGAAAGTTGAGAGCTTTACCTTAAAGCTCCAAGCTTTGATATTGGGCTGACAACCACAAAAATGGAGGAATAGAGAAGAGCTCCACCAAGAAGAAAACTTGAAGATGGTGAGGTGAAACAATGGTTTATGTTGGCTTGAGCAGGGGAAGCTTAAAAATCAACAATGGTGTTCGTGGGTGTGTAGCCGTATGGAGAAGAGAGGAAGAGAAATGAGAGTAGACGTGAGGGAGAAAGAGAGACCAGCGTGAATGAGAGAAAATGGGAGGGAATAATAGTAATATTACCCCCAAAGCCGTGCTGCACAATGAGAGGGAGGAGAGAGTGTGAATAGTGGTTGGAGAGGAAGCTTCTTCCTTGAGAAGCTTCGCGCGCTTCTCCATAAAGTGCATAGTAAGCTTGTCTCCTTAATTAAATACATCTGACAGATGATTAATTACATTATTAGAATTATTTTCCCAGTGAACGAAAGTTACAGTTGATGAAAATAATATTTTATTATTCATCAGATGATTTTATGATATAGTGATTTTATTGATCAGATAAAATCTCGTAAAACATAAACCTTGTAAACTGTGTCCAACCTCGGGTTTAGTAAGATCCCCCGTCGACGTTTCCACAGTCCAAAGTTTACCAAATTTCTCAAGAAAATATTTCGTTTTCCCACTCCACTCAAGTGCACACGTAAAACAAAAAATATATTAAAATATTCATCATTTCAAAAATCCACAAAAATTCCTAAAAATCCTAAATATTATAAAATGATTATTTATAATAAAATAAAGAATTTTCGGGATGTTACAACACTCTCTTTCTAAAAAGGAATTTCGTCCTCGAAATTCATCATATCTTAGAACAAACACGACTGTGTTTCTTTCATTTTGTCTCCTTGTTCTCGTGTTGTAGCTTCAGCTGCATCAATCCAAATCACCGGCAATAAGGTTGCTTCCTTCCACTGAGCATCTTATATTAACGAGCAAAAACGTGTTGACGTCATAGGTCGATTAATAAAAGATTCTACGCCCTTTGAGTCTTCAGCCATCCAACAGCCAACTCTCCGAACAACTGTTCATCACTGAGTGGCCCTATCGAACTTATTCTCCTTGCTCACTGTAATGGACAACTAAGCTTATCTTCTTCTTAAGGCATCTGCTACGACATTCGCCTCCTCAGGGATTATACCAAAATGAAAAAATTAAAATCTTTCGGAACTTCTAATCATCGTCTCTGTCTCATATCCAACTCATTCCAATAGGACAAAATACCTTTGGCTCCTAAGATTACCATAGGCATTGAGGATTTCTCCTTGTAGAAAATGCTTCTAGATCTTCAATGCAACTACAAAGCTAACTCTGAGTTGGTGTAAAGTAATCCTTCTCATGTATTCTCGATTGTCTCAAAGCGTACGTTACCATTCTTTCTATTCTGATCAAGCACACGTTCCAAATTTCTAATGCAAAGCATCACTAGGCACTCCAAAAAGTCCATTAGGATTTGGGCAGAATCATCTTTGGCGAAGAAATCGAATGTCTCTTCAACCCTTGAAAATTTCCCCCGTATACATCAGTCCATACAAAACTTGACTCTAATGCATGAGTTAGATGAGAAGTCTTGCCACTTGGAAAATTCTGTGACGAGTCTCCCATATTAACTAGCTGATCCTATAAAGTTACGAATCTGCAATACAGTATTTGATCTGTCCCATTGAAGAACTGCTCCAACTTGCGATGGATCTCTAATAATTCCTTCTTTTAAAGATCACTTGACTCAAAAGTTAAACTGCCTCAAACCAAAATTCGCACTTGGACGGCTTCTGGCGTAACTCCCTATTCTTCTTCAGAATTTGAAGAACTACATGAAAATTTTGTCTCAATAGGGAAGAAAGGTCTTGTTTGTGTAGTCGATGAGTACTACCGAAGCGTTCATTACAATGGAACGACATTACGATATACCCGTGGTGTTCACTACGTGTCAGAGAAAGTTGCCTTGGAAATATACCCTTCTCTCAAGTGATCTTGATGATAGTTGAGAACCCAAAATGATCTTGGAGAAAATGGCGGCGTTCTTTAATTGATTTGTCAAACTGTCTTTCCTTGATTCGAACAAAATGTCTCAGAGGGTAAGTTCTCACTTAATCGTGCTACACTTAGCACATTGTTATGGTTTAGATTTGGGAACACACTTCCCCGATCGAAGTATACTAGAAACGTTATAATGGTTAGAAAGAAAAGTAGGGAAATCACTTGATTTACCACTGGACCCGTCCAGTGAAGAATATGATATGGTACAATAAAACTTAGGAGTGAGTTTCATGGATTCGCATCTAGGAAATTTCTGTCTCAAGAAACACTAAGTTTCCGTTGAAACCGAATGACGAGATCTGTTTAGAAAATGATTAATCTCCTTCCTGAGATCAAGCCTATTTATGAAGTAAATAAGTGAATTGGTAAAAGGGTTCCAATTTCTAACAATAATAGGATAGTTTTAAATAAACTTGTTGTAATGAGAGTAGACTTACAAACGAGAATAGTATCATTCGAGTCGATGGGAAGTAAATACACAAACAACTCAATTCCAAAAACGAACTCTTAGAATTTCATTGAAACATCTCAACAGAATATGGCTGGAAGATAACCAATCCCTTTGTTAACATTACATCTAATTTGTAAAAGAAGTAAATAAATCAGATTACCAAAAAGATTCAGTCTTTAACAAGTCATAGGATAATTTAAACAACTTGGCTACCATCAATAAGTTCTTAGTAGCAGAAGTAGAATAACTTAGTCAAAAGATAACGAAGGTACGAACATCCCTACTGGATTCCTACATTCATACATCATAAAGAAATAGGTTACCCCCGGAATTATACAGTACAATTACAGGGTCATCCATCATAGTACAAGCTTCCTCGCTTAGGCCGTCAGTCTTGGACGTTTCTACTCCACTTAAGAAATTAACTCTCCTTTCTTCGTGAGATTGTGGAGTGCGTGCATCGCCAACAAAAGGCTTCGTCCTTCGTGAAGTACAGTTCTTAGCCACATGTCCTAGCTCTCTGCATTTGAAACAAATTATCCCTTCGATCGTACAATCCTTTGTTAAATGGTCCTTTCCACACTTGAAGCAGATTACCCTTTTGATCGCATGTGGAGGCTTTGTCTCATGTAAAGCACAATCCCTCCACACATGTCCTTGCTTTCCGCACTTGAAACAAATTCTTCCTTCGATCTTACAGTCCCTTGTGAAGTGGTCCTTTCCGTACTTCTTACACATTGATAACGGTACCACGGTTGGATTGGACTTACTACTACTCGTACCTTCTTCAGGCATTTGTTGTTGCTATTGTCCCCTTGGTCGTAGTGTATATGGTTTCTGCTCAAATCGATTGGCCTTCCTATGGTTCCTCCTTTGGAACTTCGGTAATCCAGAGTTACCCCAAATTCGACTTTCTTCCTTTAAATTCTGAACCTTAACTTCCAATTCCTGCTGTTGTGTGGAACTCTGATCTTGGTGTGTAGTTACATTAACCATTCTTTGTATTTCTTCGGTTGCCGCAGTCGTGCCATCATTGTCACTCCCCGCGTTCACGCGCTTACATTTACCTCGAGTCATTGTCTTCCTTCAAGAAAAAACAAATCAAATCATAAGAAAAATCAAAGGCATTCAGTCCAAACAATATTGTCTCCTTTCGGAAACCAAACACAAAAGTCACACAACCCAACGAGACAAACCCAAAAGACTACTTGAGCTTCTTCATTCTGCCTTCCGCGGCGCGATCTCCTGTAAGTCTTTGACTCCTATATAGCTCCTTGAACCAAACTTATGCCAGATACTCTTCTCCAAAGAGAATTGGTTTTTGAAAACCTCTTGGACACCTCGGTCCACAAACCTTGCAAGTCTTATTCAACTACCCTTTTTCTAACCCATAGGCTCAAACAATTCTAGAGGTAACACAACAAGGGTGTAAATGCAAACAAGTCCTAAGCAAGTTCAGTCATATCAGCTGAGCTTCTTTCTAAAGAACTCCTATTATCTTAATACGCCTAGGTGAAGTCATAGTTTCCCGTAGACACAGAACATTACACATTGAGTGGGCCAGTACTCAATATCATGTAACTGTGCAATAGTATCTACCAACACTCAACCTATAGCAAGCCATGCCTTCCTTTCCCAACATCTCAAATAAGAGACAGGGAAGTACACAACATACAAAATAAACTTCTAACATGTCTAAGCATAGTCAGTCCATACCCCGGCTCAACAGGATGAACTGAGCTCTGATACCACCTTAATGCAACACCCCTCGATTTAATAACCAAGGCACAATCGTCATTATGTCACGGTCACTAAATTTCGGCGTGCTATCATTGTCAAATAACAAACTTTACAAAAATATTAATCATTTCGCATACGAGGAAAATAGGAACCACGAATGAATAGTCACATATACAACCAGTTAAAATATGAATTATAAGATGTACTCAATTTATAATATTTTAGACTGAATAATCACCTTAAAACATACATATACCCAAAATACACTTTATGCAGGTAATGCAAAATAAAATATAAACTACCTATAACATATCCACGACTAAGGAGTTGGGCACTCCATCGGATCTCGAATGCGTGAGGCAACTCCGGGCTCACCGGCGTAGTGAGAAATACAGAATAGGGTCTTCAATCGCAGTCCTCTTCATGGTCAAGGTCAGATCCCCAACATATCGCATACGCTTGCCGGTCCAGTCGACTCGCTAAGTCTTGGCACCACTAGTAAACACAATTCGAACGAACCCAATAGAACTCCCTTCGCGACGACATCACCAGATACAGTGGATCAAACCAAGAAAATCCAGAGGAATCCAACCTCGTTCCCTCTTACAGTCTTTAACCAAAATTTTTACATAGAGCAAGAAAAGTACAAGAAAGAGGTAAGACATCCTACCATCATTATCAATTATAGCAACAAGAAACCAAAAGGTGCAAAGCGCCCACATGGCATTTTTGACAGCAATAATGATAATAAACATTTAGTAGCAGTTATAATCAACCAAACAGTTCTAGGCAGTTATATATATATCAGTAATGCAACAGTTCCAATTATAATAACAATGAATGCCAGATAATTCATGGACCCACTATGCATATACATACAAAATCAAAATCCTACTTCATGGAGCTAGACACAAACGATTGGAGAGAAAGATCAGGCGACATGTCTGCAACTAGGCTGCCGAGGCCAAAGTGCTATAATTCTGAATTTACCCACGTGCACATCATGGCATTATACAGACAGTCTGCACTAGATCGCAATATAGGACAGTGTCTCGATCCGGATCGTTAGTGTGTTTGCATCGGTCTGCCCCACGAATAGAGAGCTACCAACTGCCCATTGCGAGGTACTCGCACCCTGACGCCCCCAAGGTCAACCGATGACCTACATTTGTCTATTCGCACCCACACTAAAGTGTGTTCAACTCCTAGGCAACTAGGCCTTACGACATAGTCCAACAGACATTCACAATGCATACAGACTCTATGCATAATCATGTATGATCATTATTATATACAATTCCACAATATACCAAAATTTGCCAAAGCAAGAATCAACGTAATTACTGGTCACTCACATCGAACCACAATATCATAATATTAGAATTAAATGAATTAATGCATTTTTTTAAGGTGTATTATGAATTCTTGCTTAGGCTTACCTTTTCTCACAAAGTTTGTCTCTAACGGAATCCTCTTAGGTGATTTATTCATATACACTTAGAAGGTTATTCTAAGATCTCAATGTCTCACACTCTCTTGTTCTTACCCTAATTAAAATTATCCTAAGTCTTATGAAAATTCCATTCTTGGTTCTTTAAAATTTATGAATCTCAAAGTATAATTTAATTTCCCAATTTGCTAATTCTTGCATCCTGTTACCACTAATTTAATCACTAGGTGTTAGGTGGTAAATTATACTTTTGGACTTGACGAAGAAATGTCTAGTGTACAATTGAGGCTACCTTTCGACAAAAAATGACATGACAGAAGCAATGTTGGTAGGAAAACATTATTTGACAAGAATGGCTAAAAAATCAATTTCTGTCGAACGAAGGTTCTGTCGAATGATGTATGGAGCTGTCGAATCCACTAGAAGATCAGCAGAAATTCCTAATTCGACAGATATTGACATTGCAGAAGTTTCTCTTGTTTAACCGGCGAAAGTGTTTAATGGACAACAATCTTAACCCGACGGATATTGACATTGCAGAAGTTTCTCTCTTATTTAACCGATGAAAGTGTTTAATGTACAAGAATCCTAACCCGACGGATATTGACATTGCAGAAGTTTCTCTCTTATTTAACCGATGAAAGTGTTTAATGGACAAGAATCCTAACCTGACGGATATTGACATTGCAGAAGTTTCTCTCTTGTTTAACCGACGAAAGTGTTTAATGGACAAGAATCCTAACCCAACGGATATTGACATTGCTGAAGTTTCTCTCTTGTTTAACCGACGAAAGTGTTTAATGGACAAGAATCCTAACCCGAAGGATATTGACATTGCTGAAGTTTCAAATTGTTACAATTGTTCACAAGGAATCCCCAAATTTTGGGCTCAAAATCGTGGCCATCCGAGAACCAATCCGACGTTATTTTCTCCAATTTCAGGCATTCTAATCCAATCCAATATATCAATATACGCAGACAAACATTCTAATAGCATAAACACATTATAAACAACATGCAAACATACTAAACATACAAACAGAGAATAACGTCCAATAGGGTTTTATCACAATCATTCACAAACAAGGTTTTTGAATGCTAATAAAGGTTGAGGAGGAGTGTCTTCCTCTTACCTGAGAGAAGCACAAAGAAAAGCAAGCTCCTTTTTGCTTAGAAATTTCATGCTTCACCACCATAGAACCTTGGTGTTCAAATCCATAAAAATCAAGGTCAAAGAGTGGAATGGCATCCATAGTCACCAATGTGACCATGGAACATGGAAATGGGAAGAAAGGAGAAGAAAGTTGAGAGCTTTACCTTAAAGCTCCAAGCTTTGATGTTGGGCTGACAACCACGAAAATGGAGGAATAGAGAAGAGCTCCACCAAGAAGAAAACTTGAAAATAGTGAGGTGAAACAATGGTTTATGTTGGCTTGAGCAGGGGAAGCTTGAAAATCAACAATGGTGTTTGTGGGTGTGTAGCCGTATGGAGAAGAGAGGAAGAGAAATGAGAGTAGACGTGAGGGAGAAAGAGAGACCAACGTGAATGAGAGAAAATAGGAGGGAATAATAGTGATATTACCCCCAAAGCTGTGCTGCACAATGAGAGGGAGGACAGAGAGTGAATAGTGGTTGGAGAGAAAGCTTCCTAGAAGCTTCCCTTAAAGTTTCCTTGAAAAGCTTCGCGCGCTTCTCCATAAAGTGCATAGTAAGTTTGTCTCCTTAATTAAATACATCTGACAGATGATTAATTACATTGTTAGAATTATTTTCCCAGTGAACAAAAGCTACAGTTGATGAAAATAGTATTTTATTATTCATCAGATGATTTTATGATATAGTAATTTTATTTATCAGATAAAATCTAGTAAAACGTAAACTTCGTAAACTGTGTCCAGCCTCGAGTTTAGTAAGATGCCCTGTCGACGTTTCCACGATCCAAAGTTTACCAGCCTCAGGAAAAATATTTCGTTTTCCCAGCTCCGCTCAGTGCACACGTAAAATGAGAAATATATTAAAATATTCATCGTTTCTAGAAAAATTCATAAAAATTCCTAAAAATCCTAAATATTATAAAATGATTATTTATAATAAAATAAAGAATTTTCAGGATGTTACAAAGACCACACAATCCACAACATTTATTCCTAGCGATTATAGAAATTGTGGTGTTTATCACATATTCTAAGTTCATGCATAATTTTTTCAAATCATACAATAATCCTAAAATCATTCACAAATTGATCCGATTTAGAAAAGTATTAAGAAAAGAGATAAACACGTAAATCATGAAATAAAAAATAAATTAAACACATAAAAGAGTTTACATTATCCAAGTATCAAGATTCATCATCACCCTAACGAAAGAAGTTTAATCACATATAGTGAAAGAAGAAAACAAAGAGAAGAATTTGAAAAACTCCATAGAAGGTTAATGAAAAGGTTGAAGAAAATTCTTAGTCTTCAAGCCTAAATGCACCCACACTAAGATAGGGTTTGTGCCTCCACTTTGCTCCTCGATGGCTGTGAAATTCTATGCAAGAGTTCGTAACTTTTCTATTAATAAACAATAAAATGTGTATTATTACACGTCCAATGCTCAAGCGCTGATTTTCCAGTGCTCAAGTGTTGGACGTCCTTTCTGAAATTCTCTGATACGCAACATGTGCCTGGGCGCTGGGTCTTCAGTGCCTAGACGCTGAACGACTAGAGAAATTTTTTCACATTTTGCCATGAGAGCTGGGTTTTGGGCACTGGACACTAGAAACTTGTTTTCAACTTTTTCTTCATCGTTTAAGTGTTGAGTCTTCTTCCATGTGTATTTACCTATCAAAAACAAATAAAACACGCAATAAGAATATAATTTAAAATAATAAAATTATAATAAAACTTGAGAACAGAGCTAAAGCAAAAAGATTAAAAGAGGATGAAAACTCAGAATTTGAACCATAAAAATATAAATTTTTGAAGGGTCATTAGACAGCTTAAGATTATGGGAAGGTTTTATTGAGTTCCCACAAACAATGTCAATGTTCTGAACTTGAACTAAGAATGGCGTACTTGGTCCGGTTCAGAGAGAATGAATGTGGTGGATCCTACTTGTGCGGCAGCTATAGAGAGGGGGTTGGTGTACCTACAAGGCACTCTGATGCTCAAGTTAGAGTTGCGCATTAGGAGATATGAGTATATTAGTGTAGATACATACCTGAGTGACTTGGTCCTATATTTATAGTGTGAGTTTGCTTGTAAGGTAATTAGTATTTGAAGAGAAACTGTTTAGATATAATTAGGATTGGTAAGTAGTGTCTTAATAAGAATTCATTTTGGATAAGATGTTCAACTTAAAGAGCAAGTAAGTACCCATAAAGGTCATGCCAGCAAAGGGCCACGATTGGGCCAGTCAAGGTGGGTCACTCATGTTGGGACTAGATCTGGGATATGGGTCCAAAACTAACCTTGACGATGCTAAGTTAATAATATTTTTTGTATTTATTTATTTAACTAATTATTGACTTCAATTTTTTTGTGGTGAGAAAGAAATAAAATCATATAAATTAAAATTATATATATGAAAAGTAATATAAAAAAATTATGTAATGAAATAACAAATACTTAAAATATGGATGTAAGATGATTTTTACCTTTTTTCACTTATGAACTATAATAAATTACTGCTCTTTTGCTCATTTCACTCTCCCATTTTTTGCATATGTCTTTCTTAATAGACATTGTGTTAATGATGAACTCACTTTCAATGAATTGAGAGTAATTTTAAAATTCTGATTAATATCTCCCATATTATTAAGAAACATTATAACAAAATTCCATATATTTGTTAATTGATTTTCCAACCTCAAAAACTTATTGATTATAAAATCTATCAAGAAAATAATATAATAATATATTATAATAATATAAGAAAATCAATAAATAACAAATGTAAAGAAATTTTATAAATACTAATTGATTGAAAATTTGATCAAGAAAGAATATAAAATGTAACATAATAATAATAATAATAATAATAATAATAATAATAATAATAATAATAATAATAATAATAACAAATCAAGGAAAAATAATAAATATAACAAAAAGAAAAAAAATCAATATACGATACATCTACAAGGGGGTTATTTTAACTGTTCGGTTCCTTGTTGGTTGCCACGTATCAATCTCTTCTTTCTCTTTATCAATTTCAGAAGGTGCTGTTGATTTTGTTAAATTGGATCATTTTTAAAACCTTCTTCATGTGACACGTACGAGGGGCACTTTGCTTTGGCTGAATACAATTTTTAAGAAATTGACAGTGGAATGGCTTCAAGTACTTAAAAATAAAATAAAATAAAAGGTCAGGCAAACTTTTTATGTGTGGGATACTAACAAGAAAGAGAAGCACACTTGTTAGCAAGTTGTCCAAGTGCAGCAAGATGTCCTCAATACAAAACCGTCTTTGACTCTTTTCCTCTTAAAGGTGATATTAACAAGAAAGAGAAGCACACTTTTCAGTAAGTTGTACAAGTGCAGCAAGTTGTCCTCAAGACAAAACCATCTTTGACTTTTTTCCTCTCAAATGCTTCAGTTTTTTTTTAGAACGCAGAAAATATATTTTTATGCTCTCTTCAAGATCTCAAATAAATAAATTCTTTTAAATAAAATATTTGAGAAAAAAATCTCAACCTTCTTTTTCTATAACTTTCGTGTTACTTTTCTTTGTTGTTTGAGTTTTATTGATTCTGCATTGCAAGTTCTAACAAATATTTTTTGTTGTTTTCTTTGTCAAAGTTTTTTTTTTTGCTTTATTTTATCTTTGGATTTATGTGCTGGGAGTGTTTGGTGCCTTTTCTAGCACTTGAAAAGAAGAAATAAAAGAAAGGGTCAGGCATGTAGGTTGTAGGTTATTATCATGAAATTTGACTTGGTCTTTGTTCATTGCTTTAGTGGATTTTGAAATTGGAGGAGATTGATGCGTATTGAGGAAGCAATAGGTGATTTAGTTGGGGAAGTTTGGGCTATGTATTCAGAGCTCTGTAGGAAACTCTTTCACTTGGGAACTATTCATTCCTATTACTGAGCGTGGTGTTTTTAAGAGATCGATACGTGGTGCATTTTTTCGGTTAGGACTCAATTAAGACTAAAAAAGCTACTCCTTATTTCATATCAGAGTAGGTAGATTGAAGATCATGAGGTATGACAAAATGTACTTTTCACTACTTTTGATTGCTTATTTGTTAAATCGGTTCCCATCTTTCATTTCTAATCTAATTTGCTTGTAACACTGGTTTTGTATTCTTATGTACACCATCTCTGATAGTTTGCCTACTAATTATGATGGCCTATTCTTGAGTCAGTGCTTCTATCTCAATTGTTAATCAGCTGTTGGCGGTTGATTTCCCTCCACAACTTCATTTGAATTTCAAATTTTTGCTGCTATATATAGGGGCTGTTATGGCTTCTTGGCTGTGCTATTTGCTTTCACTCATATATTTAGTAAAAGAGTGTGATAGTTATTCTGAGTCTCACTTTCTTTGTTGCTATGGGTCCCCAATTTGACCCATTGAGCAAGATTCAGCCTGAGCGTGAGGTGTGGAGGGTAAAGGTCAGGGTGACTCGGTTGTGGATTGTTCCTAGCTTTAGCAATCCTACTACACCAAGTTCCATTGAAATGGTCTTGGTTGATGAATTTGTAAGTATACTTTAAAGTAGTATATTTTTTATCCTGTCTCTTTTATCATGTATTTATACTTTACATTTGATGTGGCTTCACTGTATTATATGAATTATTTTTCTGTATCTTTTCATGTTCTACTTTGTTATTGGGTCAGGGGGGAAGGATCCAAACATTTGTAAGGAAGACTCTAGTGTATAAGTTCTAATCACTGCCAATTGAGGGGAATGTATATAAAATGATGTACTTCAATATTGCCCCTAATTCAGGATCTTTCAAGGCAACTAGGCATGACTTTTAATTGGTTTTCCAGTTTAGGACCAAGGTGAACCCAAGTCCATCTGTACTAATTCTAGTTAATGGACTGGCCTTGGTACCCTTTTGAGGATGTCTCTCGAACTAATGGGGAATCTGACTACCTTATAGGTATAGCCATAATATTGCTACTGTATATGCTTTAAAGCCACTATATTGCTAACTACCTTATAGATGTCCTTTTCTTATTACTGATTGTAGCTCCATTGTTGGTGTAGATGTCATTGGCCAACTTACTGGGGTCTCAACTGAGAAAGAATACGAAAGAGAGGGAAAGATGACTAAGATGATTGTTGTGGAACTAACTGATGACAAGTTGTGGGATTTAATAGATTCAATTAATAGGATAGCAAACTGAGTAAATAATATTCGTTGAAATTTTTTTGATACACACTTATGCTGCAGTGTCTCCACTTTATTAACCACTTTCCATTTGCATGTTATAGTAGGAAGCTTGATTATGCTTTATTTAGGGAGTACGTGGGTTCTCTAAATGCATTTATTGCCAATGGTGATCTAGACTAACCTATAGTAGTTGTTCTGCTTGCAAAGGTCAAGACAATTAAAAGTTTGCACTATCATGCTACATATGTACACATTAGTTTTAGTTGTTGTGCTCCCCAATTTAAAAAATACTTATTAACAAGTATTTCACCCTTGAACAGGAAAGGTGGTCATACAAAATGCTATGCATGCAATGAAGTTGATTTTCAACCCTGCTATTTCTGAGGCTATTGATCTCCGTAGTAGGTTAGTAGTCATTTACTTTTTGTTTTTTTTGTCTCATCTGTTAATTGATGCCTTTTTTATTGGATTTTTTGTACTCTTGCTACTGTTAACTTGGTTAGTTCTCAGACATTAAATTTTCTTTCTAATGGCCAATGCGTATCTCTAGAGGATGATTTTATGAGGCTGCATCCTAGAAAGTCTTTGGAGTAGTTAATTGAGGTTAAAGAGGTTGGTATCCATGTTGTTTATTCTGCACTTACTTAGCAAACTAGGTTGAGTATGCTACATTTATCACACATTTTCATTCTGAGTATGGTGCCATCTACTTGGTTTTTGCTTTAATATTTTGTTAGTTGGTAATTGATTATGATGTCTATGTTTATTTTTAAAGGAAGAATATTTCATTGTTATGGCCACTGTGAAAGGAATTGTTGAAGATCGTGATTGGTGGTGGTACGTAGCATGTAAGTGTGGGCAGGTTGTCATTCCTGATTTGAGAATGTATTATTGTGATGTCTACTTTACCCATGTGTTTAATGTCATCCCAAGGTCTCTAGAAACTAATCCATATGGTTTTTTTTTATTCTTTTTGTCCTTTAAGTAATAGTTGGAACCATCATGACCACTTCTTCTTAGTGTTCTAGGTATAGGGCCAAAATTGAAGTTGAAGATGCTACTGTCATTACTGTATCGGTGCTTTGTGATCTTGATAGACACCTCCTATTCAAGAGAACATGTGCTGACATGATAACTGAAGCAAATAGGGTTAGTTCTTTATAGACTAATATCATTGAAAATTTCCATATATATGGTGTGTGATTTATATCTTATACATTGTTATTTATTTTATCTTTGATTATTTTAGGGTGGAGGTATTGCTAGCTACCTTTCTGTGTTCAATTCTCTGGTGAGGAAGAAGCTCTTATTCAAAATTGAGACTAAAACTATTTCAACAAGCCAATCTGATGGAATATACAAGGCCAAACGTGTCTGTGATGATGACACCATTTTGCTATGTTCCAACTTCTTAGGGCTGAGATGACTTCTACAAAGGTTATTGTTGCTTTGTAATTTTTTCTCTTTATCTTCATCATGGTTTTTTTAAAGTGTTTGCTTCTGTTTTGTATCTGATTTTTTGAAATAAAAGTTTAATAATTAGCTTATGTTCATTTCACCTATATAATGGATGTAGGCCCTGTTCAATTCACCATTTCTTAAAGTTTACAACCTGGGCTGTGATGAATATGAAGATGATTCAGTTGCTGCTAAGGTCTTCACACCCTTACATTTTAATTGAGTATTCATTTTTACTACTGAGTGGAAGTTTACAACTGTGTGTTGTTTCTTGTAGGAATTTCCTTCCCAAGTGCTTGATGACGTTGTTTGTCTTGGATCTGCTAAACCTTCTGGCAAGGTTAAGATTACGCCTGCAAAGAGAAACCTTGAAGAAGCTATGAAGTCTGTTGTTGATGCTCCCAGTGCTGATGTGTTGAAGGTGGTGAAGATGGAGAAGTCGTAGTAGTTGGGGACTATCCTTTTTTGGGTGTTGGACTTGGCCATTGACAGTGTTATTGGCTTTCAATGTAGTGGTTTAGTCTATTAGTAGTTTGTGTAAATAAGCCTGGTGGTTTTCTTTTTGGAAGGGCCATGGGTTGTAATTGATAAAATTATATGAAAAGGTTCAATGTGTAGTGGCTTAGAACTCACTCTATTAGAAAACACTTTTGATGTACAATAAACTAGATACTTGGCATTGTAAAATGAATATGATATTAATGAGATGTTGTCTTACAATTATATTTGTCTATTTACCTTCTTTTATAGAGGCTTTGAGACATGTTCCCTTTATCTTTATCAGTTACAACAAAATTCCTTAGTATGTAAATTACTTACCCATATTTTGCTTTAAGTTACCCATATTTTAACTTGCAGCACTGCATAAAACTCATTGAACAAGATCTTAAAGGCTTTACAGTTCAATTGCCCTTGATTGTAGGTTCAACTTAAATGCTAAAGGTTTTTTGCTACTCTCATTGTTGTCACTTTAATGAATTCTCTTGGTGACATAGGTGTATTGATTATAGAAAAAGTGATGACGTGCAAGGTTATCTCTAATTCAAGATTAGATCTTTGTTGTTGGATCAAATTTGGAAACTCTCAAGGTATTCTCAATTCCCAATTTTGTCTTTCCAATTTCTATTCTTATGTGGTTTAAATCTTATTGAATCTGTATCTTCAAGAAATTATGCCTTCATTACTGAATAAAAATAGCACTATTCCTATTTTGGCATGCTCTAGTAAGACAATAAGGAATGGTACTGCCTCTGTAAAAGTCTGACAAGTAAATACCCTCTTGCACTATTTAACATCATACCATTTTGCTTTATTAGCATACCCTTTACAGTGCTGCATACCCTCTTGCACAATGTGAGAAATTACAAAATGAAAAAGAAAAAAAATTATGTAGAGTAGATATCCTTTACATTTTATTGCCAACCAATCTGTTTTGAAGTTAAACTTTATGAGCTTCATCCTCTTCTAAATTATGTCTATAAAAAACATAATCTAATGTTATTGGCTAGACTATGGAGTTTTTAATCAATGAATGATTTTTAAATTTTGTCCAAATTGATAATCTTTAGTGTGCTATTTGGAGCATTCACTCAGCACCCTGCTCCTTGTGTTTTTCCTATATACTTGTAGTTAGTTTGGTTGTCTTGGTCCTAACATGAAAGCACTATCATAACAGTGTTGTCCTTTTATATTATACCATATCATTGATAAGCTTTTGCAGTTGTGTTGTTCTATTATACTCACAAAAGTATATATAATATTCCTTAATCAATTTGATTGTTAAGTTTGGCTGCACATGCCCACGGTGGTTGTCCTATTATAGACTTATAACAATATATACCATTCTATCTTTTGGCTTTTGGCAATGTTTTGTTGTTCTCCATGGCCACGAGAAGGTACTTTCTTACACTGGGATTAATCTCACTGATATTCCCAATGTTTCATTTTTTTCCTAACTTTTTATTAGGAATTTGATTTATTTTTTAGTGGATTTGATGGTAAGAAAGAACTGTTTGAAAATTGTAAATGAAATTGTGAGTATCAAGCATTTTCCTTTAATTAGCAGAAATATAGTTTGATTGAACTGAACATTATTATTCATAGATTGTTCTATTTACCATACATTTATATCATATTTCAAGATTATAGAACATCCTTATTTTGTTGGTGTTGATATATTAGTATTATTTGGCAAGGTTGGTGTTATGACATTGGAGGAGATTTACTTAAAATATCACATTTTCTTGGTACTAGTAATTCAACTCTACTTAACATTTTTGAAGTAGCTTGCTTTCAGGAGTTGTCCGTGTAGGAGAGATGGAGTCCTTTTTTCAGGACTTACCTTTGCATGCCTTTGTAGATTAGTAGGATTTATAATTTTGTTGTTATATTTATTTTAAGGATCTATACAATAAGTGCTATGTTATAGGTGGGGACTATTTTTATTTTTTTAACTGTAGATATGTGAGCAGCTAGCTTTTGTCAAATGAAATTTTCAAGGTAGGTATGGGGATGGGAATCAAACTGCCCCACCTTTAGGGACTATTTTTACTTGATCGTTGTTTTACTTTTCTATAAAATAATGTCATACATAAAAATATAGGTGCTAAACTAGGTAGCTAGATGAGTTGTTGTTCTAAGTGGCTTGAAAGAATAGACTTGTATAATTCAAATTATATTTACAACTTTGTATCTATTTAATGTTGTGGAATACCATCCCATTTTCTCCATTCATTGTAAAGTTACATTTTTAAGAAGTTTGGTGTTTAATGATTCATTGAACTTCTATATTAAAATACGGTCTTTCTCTATTGAGTAAGTATTGATCTGGGATTGTTAATAATTTTTATCTTGCCTTTATTTGTAGACATGCACAAGAATAGTGATATTGATGCTAGAGTTGCAAGGGCGAGTAGGAAAACAACCAACATAGATGTTTTGGACTGTTATTCAGGGTCCTGTTCGATAGGACCAACCCGGCATACGTGCCACCAGACTCCGCTGCAAACACCCTGGTCAAGCCATCCGACCGCAAGTTCTAGTCGTGGGCCATATCAGTATCCCTTAGGTCTGCGCAGATCCTGACAACTGCTAATCATGACCCTTAGGGTGTGGGGACCATAACTGCCTGCAACAGCAGGTGGCCACTAACGCGACATCCTGCAACTCTAGGGATCTGTCTAGACGATCGTGGGAGGGAGGGACCTTCAGTCAGGGCTTTACTTGAACGATCATGGGACAGAGGCACCCCCCATCAGGCCACGATCTCAACATACTTGTACCTCTCTCAGATCATGAAGGGACCATGCGCATGCTCTATAAGTATCAGGCCAAGTTATTCTAACTAGGCATCTTGAAACATATGGTGAAAACCCCTCTTATTCTCTGCCTGACTTGAGCGTTGGAGTCCTATTGCAGGTACCCAACACCCTTGGACCACTGGGCAGTAGCTGCAAAAAGAGGAAACCACCATACACGTGTCTTCTTAGATATTCTCTGGTTCTACATCAGAACAATAGAGAAAGTTAGAGCATAATACAGGGATTAGTGGTACATTGTAGATGATTAGTAGTAAAAGAAAGTTGGAGTAGAATGCAAGGATTAGTGGTACGTGGTAGATGATACCTACTTTGCACTATTGTACGGGGTGATGCTATATTATTGAGTCTGTTATAACATTTTTGTTTTTGCTTCCACAAGTGAATCATTAAGTGAGAATTTTACCCCAATTTAATAAACTAATACTAATATATCATCTTCCAATTGTACGAGTTCTCTCTATCCAGAATTCACTATGGTTAGTATATCTTATTATTGCTTAATTATTTTTAGTTGTGGTTTATGTAATGGACTAAGTTATATATTTTAACAATTCTAATAGAACTAATTCTGCACCAATTGTGGTAAGCAAATATTTTTTCTCTGCTTAATTAATAAGTGATGTTTGATTTTGTTCATCACTTGAAGAATATTCCTGCTACTTTTGTTCGCTCGGAGCTGGTTCGCCTTCAACCAAATGTCTCTCTTATCATTGGAAATGGACAACGAATTAATTGTAGACTGCTATGGACTGGTAGGAGGGATACTGACTACAAAATTAGATTGGGTTGGTACAAGTTTTGTTGAGACAAGCATCTGGATAAGGGTGATGTTGTCAAATTCTGGACGAAATGCTAATGGTATTTTCTTTACCATCAAATGTGGTGTAATTGGCAATTAGTAATGATTTTGATTATCACAAACAAGATATACGCAAGTTAATTAGTAATGGTATTTTCTATCTCATTCTTTATTACTATAGTTTAATCATTTATGATATTTTACTGAAGAAATTTGTATATCTTATCTTTTATGGTCTATTTTATTTAGAATACTTAAGTTATTGGATTTTTGAAATATTTTATAGTTAAATGAAATAGTGTTGAAATATCTCCAAGGATATTGTGCATTCCATGAATGTTGTGCATTTATGTATTATTTGTTATATTAGGATAGTCAATACTGATTGAGAGTTTTTAGGAATCAATTTATTTCATATATTATTAGATAGGATCTGTTTCTTTTTTTTAAGAAGCCTCTTTATAAGCAGAATATTTTCTCTTTCATTAGGATGATTAGTTTCCTTTTCTAGCTCCTAGCTAGAGTCTTTATAACCAAATATACTATTGTGAATAATGTAATTCAGCCTATTCACGTTTTTATGGTATCAAAGAGAAAAAAAACTAGAATTAGGTTTTGAATTCACATCCTGCCCTGAGAATGTTCAAGGTAACGTCCGAAACCTCCCTTTTGTTCGAGCCGTAAGCCACTCAAGGCTCATCTGAAAACCACCCTATTCAGATCACCATGATCAGACTAAATGGTGACAACTATCTACATTAGTCACAATCTGTTCATATGTACCTCAGGGGGAGAGGCAAAATCGCTATATCACAGGGAACACGATAAAGCCTGACCAGAAGGACTCAACCTATGCCACTTAGGATGCTGAGAACTCAATGGTAATGATATGGTTGGTTAATTCCATGGCCGAAGAGATAAGTGCAAATTATCTCTGCTATTCAAAAGCCAAGGAATTGTGGGACAATGTTTCACAAATGTACTCAAACTTAGGAAATCAATCCTAAGTGTATGAGTTAACCCTGTGACTTGGGGAAATTCACCAAGGTGAGGATTCTGTGACAAAGTACTTTAATTCTCTTAAAAGGATTTGGCAAGATCTGGACCTATTCAATGATTATGAGTGGAAATCACTTGAGGACTGCAACCACTATAAAAGAATGGTCGACATTAGTCACATCTTCAAGTTTCTTGCAAGTTTAAATGTTGATTTTGATGAAGTACGTGGTTGGATTATTGGAAGAAACCCTCTCCCTTCAATTGGAGAAGTGTTTATAAAGGTGCGAAGAGAGGAAAGTCGTAGACAAGTGATGCTAGGAAAAAAAGTTGCAGGTGCAACTGAGTCTGTAGAAAGATCAGCTCTTGTTGTTCTTGAAGCCCAAGTCAGTCGCAAAATGTCTCACAACCAGCGAGCAGGGGATAGAAATAACCTGGGCTGTGAATACTATGGGAAACCATACCAAAGAGACCTGCTACAAGCTACACGGTAGACTTGGTAAACCAAACAAAATAGGTGAACAACGTGCACCAACAACAAATGAGGCTGAATCATCTCCATTCAGTAAAGAGCAGTTAGATCATCTTCTTAAACTGCTAAAAACTCGTTCATCACTTAATGCTTCCACTGGGTCTGTGGGACAAATAGGTAGTAATTCTTTGGCACTCTCGGTTCTTCAAATAACCAGTCCCTGGATCATTGATTTAGGGGCCTCTAATTATATGACTAATTGTTCTCACTTGTTTAGTTCCTATTGTTCATATTCAGGTGTTGAAAAAGTTAGAATAGCCGATGGAAGTTTTTCATTAGTTGTAGGTAAAGGCCACATTAGAATTTAAAAAAAAATTACTCTAAAAAATGTTTTACATATGCCAAAACTTGCCTGAATCTTCTTTCTGTCAGTAAATTGTCTAAGGAGTCTAACTACACTATTTTGTTTCTTCCCTCTATTTGTGTTTTCCAGGACTAGAGCTCGGGGAAGACAATTGGAATTGCTAGAGAAATAAATGGATTGTATTACTTTAATGAAATAGTCTCCTGGAATAAAAATGCTCATGGATTAGGTAGTACTAGTTCAACTTCTGTCATTGATCAAGTACTGTTATGGCATAGGAGATTAGAACACTCTAGTTTTCCATATCTCCAACACTTATTTCCTGAGTTGTTTAAAGGAATTGATTGTTCAAAACTTCATTGTGAAGCTTGTCATTTAGCTAAAAATCATCGTGTTTCTTTTCCAATAAAATCTTATTGATAACCATACTTATTATGCTTCAAAACCATTTTATTTGTTTCATAGTGATGTTTGGGGCCTGTCCAAGGTTAAAACTCTTTTTGGCAAAAAATGGTTTGTGAGCTTTATTGATGACCACACAAGATTATGTTGGGTTTATCTATTGGGAAAAAAATATGAAGTTGAACAATAGTTTAAAGATTTCTTTCTTATGATTGAAAATCAATTCCAAACAAAAATTGGCATTCTAAGAACTGATAATGGCACTGAGTATTTTAATCAATATTTGGACACTTTCTTGTCTGAAAAATGTGTTATTCATCAATCTACTTATTGTGATACACCACAACAAAATGACATTACTGAAAGAAAAAATAGGCATCTTCTTGAAGTTGCTCGTGCCATTATGTTTTCAATGAATGTGCCAAAATATCTTTGGGGTAATGCTCTCTTGACTGCCTATTACTTAGTAAATAGGAAGTCATCTCGTGTTTTGAAGTTTAAAATACCCTTACAAATTTTACAAGATTTTTTCCTACCTCTCGATTAACTGCTGATCTTCCACTAAAGGTTTTTGGTTGCGCTTGTTATATATATATACTAAGTGTTTTCAGGTTAAAACTTGATCCAAAGGCTGAAAAATATGTTTTCCTTGGTTATGCATCTAATAAAAGAGGGTACAAATATTTTAATCCTATTTTAAAAAAAATTGAAAGCATGGATGTCAGTTTTGTTGAAGATGAGCCCTTCTTTCTAGAAAATTCTCTTCAGGGGGAGAACATAGTTGTTAAGGAAGATAATTTTTAGGAAACTTTACCTATACCTTTGCTAGACATTACTTCATCAGAGATAGGGGAGAAGTAACTCAAGTAAATCCATCAGAACTTTAGGTTTACACTAGACAAAGGTTTCACAAAAAGATTACTGATCCAGTTATTTCTTAAGCAGATGTCCAATCTTATTTTTTGAGTAATGATCCTGTAATACCAGGTAACATTCCTTCCACTTCTAATCCTCCTTCATCTCCTGACATACCTTCCTCTGATTTTGACTTTCCTATTGCATTAAGAAAAGGAACCCAAGAATGCACTAAACATCCTATTACAAAATACCTTTCATATGAAAAATTGTCAAACACTCATAAAGCCTTTGTGTCTAGGATTTCAAATCTGTCTATTTCAAGAACTATTTAGGAAGCCTTGAATGATCTGAATTGGAAACTAGCGGTGATGGAAGAAATGAATGCTCTAAAAAAAATCACACATGGAGCATTGTTGATCTACTAACACATAAGAAGACAGTTGGGTGCAAATGGTATTTACTGTGAAGTGTAAAGCTAACGGAAGTGTGGAAAGATACAAAGCATGACTTGTAGCAAAAGGATTTACTCAAACACATGGTATAGACTACCAAGAAACTTTTGCTCCTGTTGCTAAAATTAATTCCATTAGAATACTTTTCTCTCTTGTAGTTAACTCTAACTAGTCACTTCATCAGTTTTATGTTAAGAATGCGTTTCTAAATGGAGATTTGCAAGAAGAAGTGTATATAGACCTGCCACCTGGATTTGAAGAAAAACTTGGAAAGGGGAAAGTGTGTAAGTTAAAGAAAGCTCTATATGGACTGAAGCAGTCACCTAGAGCCTGGTTTGAACGCTTTGGAAATGTTGTTAGAAGATATGGGTTCTCACAAAGCTAAGGTGATCATACTTTATTCTTCAAGCATTCCACCGAAAGGAAAATGGCTATACTTATAGTCTATGTTGATGACATAATCATAACTGGAAATGATGCTCTCAAAATCAACAATCTAAAGAATAAACTTGAGCTCGAATTTGACATTAAGGACTTAGGAAAGCTAAAGTACTTTCTTGGAATGGAATTTGCTAGATCCAAGGAGGGCATTTTCATCAATCAACGTAAGTACATCCTTGATCTTCTCAAAGAAACAGGAATGATCGATTGTAAGGCAACAGATACTCCAACCCAACTAAATGCAAAGTTAAAAGTAGCAGCAGCTAATGAAGTGGTGGATCGAGAATGCTATCAAAGATTAGTTAGAAAATTAATCTATTTGGCACATACTAGACTAGACATAGCTTTTGCAGTAAGTATGGTAAGTCAATTCATGTATTCACCTGGACCTACTCACTTTGAGTCTACATTCAAAATTTTAAGATATCTCAAAGGAACTCCAGGAAAAGGACTCTTGTTCAAAAATAGAGGCCATCTTCAAGTGGGGGCTTACACAGATGCAGATTGGGCAGGTGATGTCACTGATAGAAGATCTATATTAGGATATTGTACCTTTGTAGGAGGTAACTTGGTCACTTGGAGAAGTAAAAAATAAAGTGTCGTTGCAAGGAGTAGTGCTAAAGCAGAATTTAGATCTGTTGCACATGGATTCTATGAAGTGTTATGGACAAAAAGACTCCTAGAAAAGTTGAAGATTTCTACACCAGCACCTATTAAAGTCTATTGTGATAACAAAGCTGCAATTTCCATAGCTCGTAATCCTGTTCTACATGACAGAACAAAGCATGTAGAGATAGATAAATATTTCATCAAGGAGAAGATTGACAGTGGCATGATATGTATGTCTTATATACCTACTACAGGTCAACTGGCTGACATTCTTAACGAAGGACTCTCTAAGTCACCACATGAGAATTTGGTTGATAAGCTTGCCATGAGTGATATCTTTATGTCAGCTTGAGAGAGAGTATTGAAATATCTCTGTGGATATTGTGCATTCTGCGAAGCCTCTTTATAGGTAGAATATTGTATTATGTGTTATATTAGGATAATCAATACTAATTGAGAGTTTTTAGGAATCAGTTTATTTCATATATTATTAGATAGGATTTGTTTCTCCTTTTTAGGAAGCCTCTTTATGGGTAGAATATTTTCTCTTTCATTAGGATGGTTAGTTTTCTTTTCTATCTCCTAGCTAGAGTCTTTATAACAAAATGTACTATTGTGAATAATGTAATTCACCTTATTCATGTTTTTAAATAGTGTTTATAAAATTATTGTTGTCAAAGTTTATAAAACTATTGCTCCGGTTGATGATGGATTCAAAACAAGGGACTTTCCAAATAAACCCAAATCCTGTTTATAAACCCAAATAAACCCAAAGTTTATAAAATTATTGCAAAATGAACTTGGTCCACACTTTTTTGTAGGGGTGTAAGTGGGTGGCTTGGTTCGGTTTTTGAGGGAAAATAAATCTAAACTAATCAAAATCAATTGGTTTGGTTTGGTTCGGTTTTTGTGTTTTTTTATAGTCAAATCCGAACCAAACTGAACCGAACATCTATGGATTGGTTTGGTTCAGGTGATATGGTTAACTATTTTTTTAACACAAAAATTAGTTAAATAATTAGCATTCTATAGTGAAAAAAATACATAATAAACTTATGAAAAATTTTCTAAAAATAAAATTAATCTTATTAATTTGAATACTAATAATTATTTCATGTTTCAGAATGTGTATTAAAAAGTTCATAAAGAGGGAATAAATAAACATATTGATATTTGTATTAAGAAATTATATTTGAATAAGTTAAAATATTCTTCAAGAGAGATTTAACTTGGCAAGTTATATACTATTGCTATTCAATTAAAGAGGAAGTTGTGAGGCTACTAACCTAAAGGTATATATATGTAACCAATTGAACCCCTAAAGACATGAATGAAGTTAATGGAGACTTGATTAGTTCAACTTTGAATCAGTAACCTAGCGAATCCAAACTCTCTAATCTTTGCAGTTATATCTTCATCTAAGATAATGTTGTTGGACTTCAAATCACAATGCACAATAGGAACTTCATTATTATTGTGCAAGTAATCTAATGCACAAACAGTATCAATATCTATGTTCAGTCTCTCCATAAGGTTCAACTAATTTTCGTTTGCATGCTTTCTCTTTCCCTTAATCCAATCTTCCAAGCTTCCATTACTTAAGTACTCATAAACCAAAACTAGAAATTCATTGTTTTTAAAGTCAATACTAGAGCATTTAAAGCCAATTCATCGTTTCCAAGCTTCCAAGTTCAGATGATGTTATTACTATTACCTTCACTTTTCTGTTCTTTATGTATAGTACCAAGCAAATTGCCAGACATAGTATCAGTGTTACCACTGTGGCTATGATGATGTAATTTTAACATGCCTTCTTCCATGGCCATGGGGCTTACATGCAAAATGCAAGCAAAGTTTTTTATTGCCTTCTAAATGGACAGCAGAGAGATTTTGGAAAACTCTACCACTAGGAATGATTCATTTTAAATCATTATAAGATAGGTTCAAAAGTTGAAGGACATGTAGATTTTGAAGCTCAATAGGAATGAATCCAGAGAGTTAGTTAGAGGAAATATCCAAAGTTTCTAAGTCTCTCACTTCTCCAAGAGTTTTTGGAATAGCACCTGATAGCATATTTTTGGTCAAAAACAAATTTTCCAAGCTTAGACAATTGCTGAATGAGTTGGGCATGTCACCAAACAATTATTAATTTTTTAATTTTTCAATATATACTATGCCTAATATTGACTAGAGTTAATTTTATAATCCAACCAACTTATTTAAGAAACTGATGATGAATAAGTTAGAAAATTAGTAATTATGCAGACCATGATTAATTATTATCAATAGAGTTAAAACACTAGTATCTCTTTCCGCATTGAACGAATGACGTGGCACGAGCTGTGGCAGAGCAGATCTGGCCTGAGTTGTGGTGGAGTAAAACCTACAGTGAGATGCAGTGCCGGTGAGCAGAATTGAACATTTTAGCAAAGGAGTTTTCTAGCCTTCTACGTTGGACAAAGACGATGTTTTAGGGGTTGGGAACTGAGAAAATATTACAAAAAGTCAAAATAACAAGTAGTAGCAAAAAAAGTTGTAGCATAAATTAAAATAATAATAATAATAAAATATATAAATATATGATTTGGTTTGGGTTGATTTTAAAATTTCAAATCCGAGAACCAAACCAATTAAGCTTTGATTGGTTTGGATTTTACCAAAACTAATCAATATACCCAAACCAAACTGAACTAATTTAATTAGTTTGGTTTGGATTAATCGGGTTAGTCGGTTTATCTGAACCAATTTACACCCCTACGTTTTCTGTCATCTTCCAAGAGAGGTTTGTGCTTGGCTTCACACTTCTGTATCGTTACCTTTCAAAACTCGCCAAATCCCGTTTCTTATTGGTCATTCCCATATGTTCTTACATCTATGTGAGTTCATTCTCAACTTTTCCTCCATGATTGTGGCTACAAATAGTCTCCAAGATGCAGTGTTCATGTAAACTTGTGCCGAGTGTATACATTTTAAAGCCTATCTGTAAATTTTTAGATTTAGTCTACCTATGTATAAACTTTCAATCTTCATTTTCTGATCAATAACATAACACTTTCTTTTATGCTTGGCTTGAAACCGTGAATGACAGAAACATAAAATTTTATTAATACAGCCAACCATTAGAATGAAAACTTTGAATGATAGAGAAACTTGATCGTTAGAGCTTCGATTTAGTTTTGGTAACCTGTGAAGGTCATTATGTATTCCCATTCTGTGCTCATTTCTTTTAATCTGCATACTTCGAGGTTCAAGCCTTTTGGTGTGGGTGTGGGGTTTATTTCTCCTTTTTGATTATGTGGTTTCATCTTTCTACCTTCTATACATCAGGTTTGTACTTGCATCGTAAATTGAAAATTCAAAATACAAGATGTTGGTTTACAGGAATTTGTTCCAGGCAACTTGGAAACTAAGGTGATCCTGCTCAGAGCCAGAATCTGAGGTAGTAGCAGGAGTTGTGTTGGGCATAATAGGATGTGATTCAGACAAGCCAAGTTGAGACTTCGAGAAAGCAGAAATGTAGATGTGTCATATGATCGCAGTCTACTTTAAGGGTAGCACTACTTTCAAATTCATTCTTATAGCAGCATGTATCTCAACTATTTATCAAATTTGAAAGCAGGCTTGTCACTTCTTTCACAGGTATGAAAACTATTTTTCATTTATGGTTTCAATCTTATTTTTTTTATTTTTTCCCTGAATTATACTGAATGTAATATATTTGTCTAAATATCCATTTGATGTTAGTGATTTTGAATATCTTTCTTCCTTCTAATGCTTTGGGTTCATTTGGAGCCCATTGAACTTATGCAACCAAAGGGGTGGATTATTTCTAATTTGTTTTAAATAGATAATGAAGCCTTGAATGTTTTAATGCTTTGGCATCTTGATCTTCATGCAGATAATATGGGAAACCTTTATGACAAAAAAAGTTGCTTTGACGCTTTATTATTGTGATTTATAAAGGAGGCTACACCCGATACATCAAAAGGTAACAAAAAATAAAGGAAACTAGGAACATGAATGAGAGAAAATATGGAGACCAAGGTCCAAAGAGAGCCCATGACGCCCCAAAGCATCAGCACACGTGTTTGGATTCTCTGAATCCATGCTACTAACCAAGGTTTCAAATCTCGGAACGAGACGTTTGTAGCGGCTGCGACAAAACAGTCGTGGCGGCTTCCATTTCTGCTTCAGCCCATTACAGGGCTGAGTTTGAAAATCATGCGCGACGGCCACAACGAAATAGTGTTGCAGCCACAACGGAGGAGGTATAATGGCATTTCAGCCGCAACACTCCTCCGTTTAGTTTTTATCACTTCAAACACCATTTTTTTCAAATTTTTTTAGTATAAAAAGCAAAAAACACACACTAAATCAACCCTAACGAAAGCCTAACCTCTTGAGAAACTCTTGTAGCTCAGATCTATTGAAGGAGCTCCTACCGCCGCCTCTTGGGTTGATCTGGAGACCTCTGTTTCGTGATCTCCATGGTGCAGTAGCCAGTTGCTCAACCCTCAGCCTTAGGTAACCCATCAAATCCATGGCTAATTTATGTCTATTTAGAGGTGTGGGTCATGAGGCCGTGGGGGTGTTGGGTTGCTATGGGTGGCTGGGTGCTGCTGTGGGAACGGGAAAAGGGGAAGACGAAACAGAGAGGTGATGGAGTGAGGGAGTGGGCATCGGGGAAGGCTGTGGATGGGGAAGGCCGTGGTGGCCATGGACGGGAAGGCCGTGGTGGCCTATGGCCGTGGTGGTCCGTGGGTGAGTAGGGGTGAGGGACGGGAATGGCCGAATGGGAAAAGGGAGAAATAGAGGGAAGGAGGAAGGGTGAAAGTGAAACCGTGAAAATCATAGAAACAGAGGGTGAAATGAGGGAGAAAGGGGAAAAATAGGGAGGGTGGGGGGAGGGGGCATTGGAATTGGGAAAAAAACAGGAGGGGGGCTTGGGAAATGGGGAATTTTTTTGAGAATTGAAAAACAATTGAGGAGGGGGCGTGGGAAAACAGAGGAGGGAAAAAATGGGGAGTGGCTAGTGAGGGGTGTGGGAAATAGGAAAAAATGTGGAAATTGAGAAAAAATTGGGGAGGGGCTTAGGAAAATAGAGGAGGGAAAAATTGGGGGGAAAGTGGCAAGGTAAATGGAGAAATTATAGGAAGAAAATTATAGGAGAAAAATTAGAACCAAGTCAATTGATTCCTAATAAACATAAGAAATTTGTTTAATTAAAATTAATTTTTTCAAAATTCAACAAATTTAAAAGTGAGAGATTTAGAAAATTAACTAACTTTGGGATTGTGAGAAGAAAATTAGAAATTTAAAATAAGAAATTGAGGGTGAGAGAAATTTTTTTTAGAGAAACTTAGAAAATTATAAGAATTAAATTAAAATTTACTTTCAATTAACTTGTTAGTTAACAAATTTTATGAAGTAGCTTGAAGCATATGTTATAATATTTAAGTTTTAATTATATAATTTATCATTGATTTTTTTTTTTAAAAAAAATACAAAGATATATATGTTTATATGTAGGTTGGTTAAACAATGCCACCAAGAGAAGAATTTCCAATAGGTAAAGCAGAAGGTGTTCCAAGTGAAGATATTGGTTGGCACTTTAGAAGAGTTGTACCTAGTAAAACTAGAAATAATGTGCAATGCAAATTCTGTGGTAGAGTGTTAATGGGTGGAATTACTCGGTTGAAAGAGCATCTTGCACACATGTAAGGAGAAGTCAAGGGTTGTGCTAGGGTCTCTACTTTTGTCAGAGAAAATATGATGAAGCTTTTGTTAAATAATAAAGCAAAGAAAATAGACTTTAGAAAGAGAAAAGAAGAACTTGTGGCACGTTTAAGAGGAGATAAAGATGGTGATATTGAAGGTTTTCTTGATGAAGACAGAGTTATTAGGCAAGCTACTGAAGAAAGCATTGTATCACACAGACAATGGGAAGACAGACAAAGATTTAGACAACAAATTGGAAGATTGGATTCTATATATGAAGGTGGAGGCAGCTCTCATGCAGGTGGTAGTAGTGGAGCTTCTCGTCAACATCAACCAAGCGATCTTGAACACAGAATGAGGTCAGTGGATGTTGATTTAGCTAGAAGTAAAAGTATGAAATAGACAAAAATTAATACAAATATGATGAAAACACTAAGGCTATGTTTGGATTGGTGGGATTGAGTGGAATGAAATGGAATGGGATGGGATGGGATGGAGATATGCTCCATTGTTTGGTTATGTTAAAAAATAGTGCAGTGGGATAGAAGTGGGTGGGATGGATCCCATCCCATCCCACCACAAACCATTAATTTTCTTCTCCCTCCCCCCAATTTGGGGGGTATGAGATGGAATCATCTCTTCTATTATAATTATAATTAGAATTTTACTACATTAATCTCATACTCTAAAATTAGTATGTTTGCAATAAGGGTAATTTAGAAAAAAATAAAGTTATAACTCTTACCATTCCATCAACTTCCCAAATAATGGAATAATGACTTTACTCCATTCTATCCTAAAATATCCAAACAATGGAATGGTACTTTTATCCCATTTCATTTCATCTCATTTCATTTCATCCCATTCCATTCCATCAATTACTAAATATCCAAACATAACCTAAGAAATAAGTTAGTAGCAGCGGTATCTAAATTGGTAATATATGAGCGTCTTCCTATGAACTTATGCAATTCTCCATGGCTACACATTTTACTCACTGAAGCTGCAGAGTTGGGACCAGGAGTTAAATTCCTTACTTCTTATGAGGTTTCAGAGGTGTACTTAGAAAAAGAATATCAGTCTATGAGACAATATATAGATGATGAACTTAAACCAACATGGAAGGAAAGGGGGGTGGCAATAATATGTGATGGCTGGACAAATAGCATAAATCACATGCACATTATGAATTTCCTAGTGTATTACAGTAATGGAACAATGTTCTTAAAATCTATTGATACTTCTAATGTTCCCAGTAGAAACACTAATTATTACTTTAAGCTTCTTGATAAAGTTTTGGAAAATGTCGGAGAAGATAATGTTGTCCAGGTGGTCACTGATAATGAGAAGGCACTAAAAGTTGCTAGTTTAGAATTGATGGAGAAAAGACCACATATTTATTGGTCTGCATGTGCAGTTCATTGCTTGGATTTATGCTTGGAAGATATTGGAAAAAAATCTAATGTCCAGAAAATACTAGAAGATGCAAAAAAGTGACTTTGTTTATCTACAACCACATTTGGATAGTAAATCTAATGAAGAAGTATATAGGTGGCAGGGAAATTATTCATCCAGCAATCACTCATTTCGCAACACAATTTTTGCAAGTTGAATCAATTGTGAAGCAAAAACAAGCTTTGAGGAATATGTTTGGTGTGGTGTGGAATACAATTAAAAATTAATATTAAAAACAGTTGCCAAGCTCCACCAAAAATATAAAAACCTTACAACTAGTTGTAGTAAGCAAGGCTCAATCCATAGAGAACTAATTCAATTGACACTATCAATCCAATTCCTAAATTAAACTCTAATAAATAATAAACAGTAAAAAGTAAATAGGGGGTTTTGTTAATTAAAACTAAAAAGAGAAATTAAACTTAAACCAAAACAGTAAATACAAATTGAATTATCAAGTTAAAGATATTGGTTAAGATATGGAATCCACCACTAAATTTATATGATTATGCTAACTTACATACTCTTTATACCAACATGATCAATTATGTACTTATGTGATTGTGAGATAAATCTCCTGTTTTCCTTAAGTTTCGCTTAATTCAGTAACCGCTCAAATCAAACACTAACCATTAGTTATTTGTAAAGCAACCGCTCTTACACCTTCCTAATGATTGCATTAAGAATTAGAAAACTAATCACACTAAGATCTAATCACACACTGGGATTAAATTACTTAGATCATATGTCTCACTAGTCATACCACCGCAACCGCGCATAGCAATCCTAGTTTTACCACTTTTGAAAATAGCAAAGAGTATAAAAACCTTTATACCGAATTAAGAACAGAAACATATGAATAAGAGCATAACTGTATTGAGTATAAAGAAATATGCAAGATTCACATAATCAAAACTATAGTTTCATCTTCCCTTAACTAATTAAGAAATTTAGCCACACATGGCAAATTCAAAATCATAAGAAAAATAGAAGAAAAACATAGTTCAGAATGAAAGAAGAAAAGAAAACTAAAGAGCAAACTAGTTTCCAAGGATCAAGGTTGATTGATCTTCGATTGCTCGAACCCGAGACTCCAGTCTTTGATCAAATCTCTTTCTTTCTTGGTCTTTGTGTTTTCCTCAGTTTCCTTGACGACTCTCTCTGTCCATATCTCCTTTAGGGGCTATAAGTAATCCTATTTATAGGTTTTGATACCTAATTTAACATTAAAACTCGAATTTAAATTCCTGAGCCGATGACACGGGCCATGTCATATAACACGGCCCTACGCATGTCTGAATCTGGTGACAAAATTCTAACTAATTTCAAAGTCAAAGAAGAACATGGCCCAACCCGTGTTATGTGACACGGGCCGTGTTATCGGTCAAGGCTAAAAATTGATTTTCCTTGTGAAGATAGAGATGTACACGACCTATCCCGTGTCATGTGACATGGCCCGTGTTGTCCAGAAATAGGATTTGACCCATCTTGAAATAGTCAGAGGAGTACACGGCCCACCCCGTGTCATGTGACATGGGCCGTGTCACTCACTTTCTTCAAATGCGACCTTGATTCTTCATAAATGTCCTTCTTCCTTTGCTTCTAAGGGTAAAACTGATCTTCTTAAGTATTCATCTCTCTCCCTAAATTGTTATCAAGCTCGGTTCGATGCTAATGGACTCAAACACTCAAGGATCTCCTGAAAAGCATAATTCATTTACGAGTGTTTATAACCACATTTAAGCATAATTTCACAATAAACATCCAATTAAGCTCTAAAGCAGAAACTTAGCCAAATGGCAACAATTGAGCATATATAAAGTCCAATTAGATCAAACAAAAGGTATTCAAATTATTAAAATTATCAACAGATCAATGTTTGAGTTTGAGGAATTCAGAAAATCTAAGTGGAGAAAGGAGAAACCAGGGCCTGCATATGAAGCTAAGAAAATTGTTTTGAGTAAATATTTTTGGAGTAAAGCTAGTGATATTATAAAGGTATTTGATCCAATTGTTAAGGTTTTGAGATTAGTGGATGGTGATGACAAACCAACAATAGGCTTTGTTTATGAAGCAATTGATAGAGCAAAGCAATCCATTCAAAAAAATTGTCATTACTACACTCAATATAATGATATCATTAACAAAAGATGGTTCTTCATGCATTCTGACTTGCATGCTGTAGGTATATCAATATATGTACTTTAATTTTTTTTTCAAAAACTTATATTTGATTTTGAGATACTAATTATTATTATTTTTATTCATAAAGTTATTTTCTCAATCCTCAATTTCAATTTGGAGTTGAACATGAAAGAGATGTAGAAAGGAAACCTTGGATGGAACTACAAAATTAATAAGCAAATTGGAGGCAAACATTGATAATCAAAATAAAGCTATCAATCAGGTGAATTAATTTGCATTTAAGATTTTGGAATATATCATAATTGGTCATCTAAGAACCAAATTGTGATACGTTAATGTTTAGAAACTTATAATTTTTTAAGACTTATATAGATCATTGGTGCTTGTAGTTGTTCCTTTTTCCAAATAAGAAAGAGACATTTGGCACAACACAAGCTCAAAGAGCTTGGTCACAAATGAATAAGATTTTGTAGTTTTTGGTGTTTGATGTGTAAGTGCAAGATGTTTTTTACCTTTTATTTTTTTATTAATATACATAATAATGGACAATCATTTATTTAATCAGCTGAATGGTGGATGATATATGGATCTTGTACTCCTGAACTTCAACGCATAGCTATAAAAGTTCTCAGCCAAACAACTTCAGCTTCTAATTGTGAGAGAAATTGGAGTACATTTAACTATATTCATACAAAGACAAGAAATAGATTGAAGTACCAGAAATTACAGAAAGTTGTCTTTACATTTTACAACATGAAGTTGAGAAAGAGAGACTCTATGATGAGAAGTCAAGAAGAGATTAATGCTAGCTTCAATCCTATTAATCTTGATTATATATTTCAGGATGAAGATTCTTTATCTCCATGGCTTGAGGAGAGAGAGGGACCATTATTGGATGGGATCCAAAACTCAGAATGGATCCCTATTGATTCTGATGATGATGGTGAAGGAATAGTTGGTGGGGATGATTCAGATTCAAGTGAAACACCTAGTTAAGGTCATGATAGTGGATTAAGTCCACCAAGTAATAACACTGGTAGTGGTGGTAATGTAGAACAAAGTTAAGGAGGAGGTGAAGGGTCGTATCATTCTTTTCAGGAGGAGTCATACTTCAGACGTGATCAAACTCTCATAAATTATAGGATGGAGACAGATGTAAATCCTTCTGATAATGTAATCGGTAATAGTAGTAGAGGTGGATCCTAACCTAAGAAAAACAGAAGGCATGAAAATACTATGTTGGATTATTCTTCCTCATCTAGTGTATCACAATCCTTTGGTGATTTTGGTATTGGTGCATCATTTGAAGGCAGTCAAGGCAACTATCCACCATGTTATCAGCATCCTTCTTACATGTCTCATGGCTACTATCCACCTATGCCAGCCCCACCAAACTATCAGTCTTCCATGAATTACTAAGAGCCTTATCAGTATCCTTTATCAAATGTTTCCTATGATCAACAACAACAAATGGAACCACCAAGAAATTCAGGATTCTTTTATTATGTCTTTAGCGGAGCAGGATATAATGATAACCAAAGCGAAAGTGGAGGTTATGATTCAACACGTCATTCTACCATGTGGTGAAGTAATCACTCATGCATGAACTTTGTTTATTAGTAACTAATAATTTGTTTGTGTTGAGGTTGAGGTAATCACTCATGTATGAACTTTGTTAAATATGTGAGTAGCTATTGATTTATTTATGTTGAAGTAATTAATTATGTATGAACTTTGTTTAATATGAGTAGTTACTAATTTATTTATGTTTTAATATTAGTCAATTAATTTATTGCTTTTACATATCTCTTATTAATGAAAAAAATTTATAAATTATTAGTTATGATACATTGTACAAAAAAAATAGATAATTTACTCTAATTGATGCCAAGTTGTGAAAAATTCACGCCGTAGTGACCGCAATCCGCATTGCAACACTCGCAACACCCGTAATCTCAAAAACCACAATGCGACTGCGACCGAGATTTAAAACCTTGCTACCAATGAATCCCACTAAGCTCAGCTTCCAACAACCGCCAACAGAATGCTCTGCTCTGCATCAGATTAAAACAAGGGTGGTTCTCATCACACCCATAGTCCACCAAACGTATAGCAGTTTTGGAATCAGATTCGAGAATGATAATAGTACAGAGTACAGACACCAAAGATTACAAGAGAAAGAAAAGCTGAAAGGAGAGAGCACAAACAATGTTGTTGATGCTCAAACAACAGTTCCCAAGACTTCCATAATTTGCACTTTGGATTAGCGAAATCCAATATAACAAGGTGAAAACAACATTCTAACTAATTATGTTACATATCTACATAATCTGCGAAACAAGAGTAATATAAAGCTTGGTTTTCAAAGTTTTGTCAATGATTAAGGATGCCTTATATGCAAATTCACTGACAAAAAGCCCATCATTATAGTATGCAGCAGTAGATTTTCAATGGACTCTTTACCAGTTGTAGAGTAGAGGTCATCAAACGCTGGGGAAGAGATGGATAGCTTGTATCCTACAAAGACACCAACTTGAATAACGAACTCAGATTTCATGGGTTGGAGTTCAAACAGGGGAAGGAGTGATTTGAAGAAGACTAACTATACATGAAACTTAAAAGACTACTTATCTGAAAGTTGTACACGCCAATGAATGTTCCTATTCCTCAACCTCTTCCCTCCTTAGTGGACCTTATGAATTCTAATAAACGCGCCAAGAGGGGAACTGATTATTAGTCATGCTTTTTCTCAAATTACTTTGTTTTACCAATTACCATGCTTGGAGGTGTCTATGCAATTATGATTCTTGAGATTTTACAAGAATTTGTTTATCTTACTCTTTGTCAAGATACCATCGATCTGTTGCAAGTAGGGGTGAAAATAGGTCAGACTGCCCGTCAGGGGCCTATGGCCTGGCCTGCCTGAGGCTTGGCCTGGCCTAACCTGTTTACTAAACAAGCTAGGCCAAGGCTTTTTTAAAAGCCTATTTAACTAAAAAAGCTAGGCCTCAGGCTATCTAATAGGCCTTTTAAGCTTGGTAGTAGGCCTACTTCTGACCTATTTAATTATATATAATATAATATATATTATTATAATAATTATAAATTATAATTATATTTATTAATTTATTATAATATATTAATATATTTTTTAATTAAATTTTAATAAAAGTCAATAATTAAAACTTAAGTTAGTAAGTTAGAATAAAAATAATATATTTATTAGAATGAAAATAATAAGTTAACACTCACCTCTTACTTTTATAGATGTTCACTACTTTCTTACTCTGATCTTTAATCGATGTGGGACTTGAAAGACTAGAGAAAGAAAGTGAGCAACTTGGTATATCTCCAAGTCCCACATCGACCAAAAACTAGAGTAAGAAAGTAGATAACATCTATAACACTCACCCCTTACTTTTATAGATGCTCACCATTTTCTTACTCTGATCTTTGGTCGATGTGGGACTTAAAAGACTAGAGTAAGAAAGTGAACAACTTCTCCAAGTCTCACATCGACCAAAGACTAGAGTAAGAAAGTAGTGAGCATTTATAAAATTAGAAGGTGAGTGTTAAATTATAACAAAAGCCTATTGGCTTTGAGTAGGCCCGTTGGCTTATTTCAAGGCTTAGGCTTGTTAGTTTATGTAAAGGCATATTGACTTATTTAAAGGTAGGTCTGTTAGCCTATGTAAGACATATTGACCTATTTAAAGGTAAGTCTGTTAATCTATGTAAGGGCCTGTTAGCCTATTTAAAGGTAGGCCTGTTAGCCTATTTAAAGGCCTCATTGCAAAGTAGGCCTTTAAATAGGCTTTCAGGCCAGGCTAGACTTTTAAAAAGGTCAGGTCAGGCCTTAAAAATCGGCCTATTACAGGCTCATATGTCAGGCTCAGGCCTTATAATTGGAATACAGGCCAAGCCTGTTTAAGGCAAAGTCTGACCTGACCTGACTTGTTTCCACCCCTAGTTACAAGAGTACTTAACAAGAAGTGAGGTAGAAGGGAAGAATTGCAGAAGCATTGTATAAGTGTTGCAAATCTGTTGCAATATTGTTTCTGTGATTCTTTTCCTCATTGAATAAGAGATGCATCAAAGGATGCTTCATACGCAGGAATTAGAATGTGGAGGAGCTCATACGTGGGGAGATACCAGCATTTCGTAAATATATTTGCTTTAGTTTCTCTCTAAAAAATTAATATTATTCTTTATGTTGATTTGCTAAATACTGAAGTGGAAATAATCATGATGAATTGCGTTGGTCCCTTTTAAAATAAATTATGTGGAATCTGTTCCACTATATAGGGGCAAGTAACGTTAGATTATATCTAACAGATACTTGAACGGGTGGCCTTCAATATAATGATTTCCGTATTATTAATTAAAAGTAATTTATAACTAGGAAAGTAAATTAATTATATTTTTTTAAATAATCTTTCTCTATATGGATAGTTTTTGGTAGTCAATTTGCAAACGGAAATTTATTTTGAAACAGTTTCTTGGTGTGTTAAGCAAATACAAATTTCATCCCCGTTATTAGGGGTAGAAATAGGTCAGACTGCTTGTCAATGGTCTATGACCTGACTTGCCTGAGACTTGACCTGACCTACTTGAGACTTGACCTGGTCTAACCTGTTTATTAAACAAGTTAGGCCAAAACTTTTTTAAAAGTCTGTTTAACTAAAAAGGTTAGGTCTCAGGCTATGTAATAAGCTTTTTAAGTTTGGCAAGTCGATTTGGCCTATTTAATTATATATAAGATAATATATATTATTATAATAATTATAAATTATAATTATAATTATTAATTTATTATAATATATTAATATATTTTTTAATTAAATTTTAATAAAAGTTAATAACTAAAACTTAAGTTAGTAAGTTAGAATAGAATTAATATATTTATTAATATATTTAATATAATATATTTAATGTAATATATTTATTAGAATGAAAATAATAAGTTAACACTCACCTCCTATTTTTATAGATACTCACTACTTTCTTACTCTGATATTTGGTCGATGTGGGACTTGAAAGACTAGAGTAAGAAAGTGAACAACTTGGTATATCTAAGTCTCACATCGACCAAAGATTAGAGTAAGAAAGTGATGAGCATCTATAAAATTAGAATGTGAGTGTTAAATTATAACAAAGACCTATTAGCTTTGAGTAGGCCTGTTGGTTTATTTTAAGGATTAGGCCTGTTAGCCTATGTAAAGACATATTGACTTATTTAAAGGTAGGTTTGTTAGTCTATGTAAGACATGTTGACCTATTTAAAGGTAGGTCTGTTAGTCCATGTAAAGGTCTATTGGCCTATTTAAAAGTAGGCTTGTTAGCCTATTTAAAGGCTTCATTGCAAAGTAGGCATTTAAATAGGCTTTCAGACCAGACTTGACTTTTAAAAAGATCAGGTCAGGCCTTAAAAATTGGCCTATTACAAGCTCACAGACCAAGCTTGAACCTTATAATTGGGATACAGGCCAGACCTGTTTAAGCCAAAGCTTGGTCTGGCTTGACTTGTTTCCACCCCTACTCGTTACCCTGTGCTATAAAGTTTTAATTTACAAAATATTATTCCTTTTTTTGAGGTCTTGAATTGACATTGTAGAAAATAACATATCTCACACCTAATATTTGAAGCTTAGATCAAGATAACTTTTATACGTCAATAGCATGGACCAAGCCAAACCAAAAAAGAATTTGGACAAGTCAAAAAATTAATTGTTTAAATGGTAATTACTTGGTTGTGTTATTAATTTTTATAATATTTGATGGATGCTAATATTTTCAATAAGAAAAACAGAAGAATTTAATTAATTCATCCACCAAAAGTTATATGTGTAATATTTCTAATACAAAAAATAGAAGAGTTTAATTAATTTGTTTATCAAAATTTAATTAATAAATATGCGTGTATTTTTAACACAATTCACATAATTTTATACATTTTAAAACATAATTTACATGCCTGAGGTGAACTTCTCACCTAAAAAAGAAAAATTTGTCCATTTTTATTTATCACCTTTATTTTTAAAATTAATAAATATGAGTGTATTTTTAACATAGCTCACATAATTTTACACATTTTAAAAGATAATGTACATGCCTAAGGTGAACTTTTGACCCAAAAAAGTAAAATTTTCCCATTTTACTTTATCAGTCTTTATTTTTTAAAATAAATAAAGATGTGTGTATTTTTTACACAGCTCACATAATTTTACATATTTTAAAAGATAATTTACATGCCTGAGGTGAACTTCTCACTCAAAAAACCAAAATTTCTCTATTTTACTTTGTCAACCTTTATTTTTTTGAAAATTAATAAAGATGCGTATATTTTTAACATAGCTTACATGATTTTACACATTTTAAAAGATAATTTATATGTTTGAGGTGAACTTCCCACCCAAAAAAGTAAAATTTCTCCATTTTATTTTATCAACCTTTATTTTTTTAAACAAATACAGATATGTAAATTTTTAACACAGCTTACATAATTTTACACATTTTAAAAAATAATTTATATGTCTAAGATGACCTTCCCACCTAAAAGTAAAATTTATCCATTTTACTTTTATCAACTTTTATTTTTGTCTTTTGAACAAGCTATATGGTTATTGCTATCCTACAACTCTATTGCATTAAATGTATTGGCGGTCAACAAAGCAAAGTGGTTTGAGTAGAACTAGTTTTTGCCTTTCACGCAACCATATCATATGATTTAGGTTAGGCTATTCATTATGACTTGAAGGCTTTGATTTCTTTTATTGGAGTTGGCTTTTGAAATTTTTTACACTGGACTGGTCTTGCTAAATCGTTTGGCTGCACATTATGTTTGTACTTGCAGGGAAGCAAATATATTTGGGTCTTTCATGAGTGTATTTTTAAGAGTAAGGATCCAAATGAAGGCAATATAATGTGAACTAGATTAGAAGTTCCATGCTTTACTAATTGCTTTGTGTGTGTGTCGTTCTGTTTAGGTCAATGGACTTGCCTTATAGTGCAATTCTCCAACATGCCGTTGCATAGTGGCAGAGCAGATTATTGTTGTATTTGTTCGTTAACATGAGGTAATAATACATAGTATCCAGATTGCATGAAATCATTATTCTAAGGAATGATTTTATTAATTTTTCTTTATCATTTGATTGCCAGAAGCATAACTTCTAAACCCATCACTTTTCTAAATAGAGAAAGGATAGCCCTCCCTTTTCTAAGGAATGATGTTATGATGTATGTATTCGTGAGATTAATCATGCTATTGTCTGACTTATTTTGATTAAGATTTACATTGTTAATTGTTTATTTTTTTTAAACTTTTGTCTTAAAGTATTATGTGAACCATTTCAAGTTTCAGTTTACTACTGCTACCTTTGATAAGATAAGCACACAGGCATATACACATAGGCATGCCTGTTGCAGAAGTTTAAGCTATCCAGATTACTTGTAAAGAGAAAGAAACTGGTCATCATATTCACAATTCTAATTTGGTGGTAAAAAACGGAGACAATTTAAACCTTAATAATCATAATAAGATATTACCAAAATTGCTTATGTAGATTTGGATAATCTTAAGCTCCCTGTCTTCAAAGTTCAAACTATTCCCATAAAAAAGAGTTCCAATAAGACTAAAAAAATGAATCTTCATTTGTAGTTGAAGAGCAAAATTCAGGTTAATGCATGCAAACCTTAGATTCCCATAACCAGTCACTGGAAATTAGATGCTTTGGAGGCAATAGAAGACCTAAAGTCATTAGGCGTGAGATCAGTCATGCTGATAGGAGATAGCACTTAGTCTGTTAAGTATGTTGAGAGTCAGGTATGCTTACACTATTAATCTTTACTCTATAGAACAAATAATCAACAATCTTCTGAAACAAATGTTTTATTTTTCTTGATTGTGTGAATGAAATCAATATCTTACCAGAATATTTTACCTTCTTACTAGAATGATTTGTCAAAACTCAAGGTCTTCGACAACTGGTTACATCACCAGTAACCTTGCTTCTTTCAAATAGGAACCTAAGCTTCCAAATATTCTGTTTTTACTCTTTTTTTTCCTATCGTAGCCATATCTGGCCCTCATATAACCATGCTACATATTGATTTTTTGCTTTAGCCTTTAATGTTTTAGGGGGGGAAAAGTTTAGGTTAGAACATTTAGGCAAGTCATTTTTCCTATCTTATTGCATATTTCAAATGTCTAATACTTCTAATCTAATGCGCAATACATTTCTTAAGCACATTTGAAGTCAAGAGATTGCAAGGCATATCAGTGGTAAAAGTCTAATACTTCTAATCTAATGTACAATACTTTTCTTAGCTTCATTTAAAGATGCAATGGTTAATTTTACCCTTTCTTTCTCCTTCTCTTCTACCAAAAATAAAAAGAAAACAAATTAAATCACTTAAAAGAAAAGAAGGATCCCTTGACTTAGAGAGGGATACTCTTGGAACTAATGTTGGTAATAAGTTATTTATTCTTGGGATAATCGAAACTTTAGAAAAAAAATGCTAAATGATATACTGTCATAGATATATCATATTCTACTAAAAGCCTATTTTGCATGTCCTTAATAATAAGGATAAAAAGCTAAGAAATTAATTTTTAAAATTTTACTCAGTATTAAGAGTAATGTTGTATGATAATGATATACATTATGGTTTTACTTAAATAGCTGAGTAATGTGATAAAGTTCTGTAATTATGGTTTAGAATAGCTATACAAATTTAAAATTCTAAAACTTTAATTCATTATTACTATTACTATCTATAACAAAAATAAAAAGAATTAAAAAAAGAAACAATTAAAGAAAAGCTTGATAAATAGTAGAATTAAGAGAGATGAATGAACGTATAAATCAAAATTGGAGAAGGGATTTAAATCACTCAATTCTTTAAAAAAAATAAAATTAAATATTAACATGCACAAGAAGCTTTTTCTTCCTACCACTTATTATCTAAACATCTTCAACCACTCATAGAATACCTATATGACTTTTGTGGACTCTATTTTTCAACCATGAGTGTCACATAATTGTACATAATCTAATTAATTTTTTTTACTGAATATATATTATGTAAGGATCAAACCATAGTTACTTCAATATTAGTCTCTTTTACTAGGTTCCCGAGCACCTTCAAATCTCATTTTTCAATTTCCCTTTTTCTTCCACATGTTTGTCACTAAAATAAGTGAAGGGAAAGAGAAGATAAATCATAAAACAAACATTTTTCACATCTACAAAAAAAGAAAAGCATCTATTTAGTGAAATATAATAATTCAAAACCTTTGCAAATCAATTACTGATCCCACATGAGAGTAATAATTAGTGAAATATAATAATTGGATAATTTTATTTATATCTAAAACATTGTTGTTTTATATAGATCTGACAGCTAAAAAAATTGGTTGCCTATTTAAATAAATACATGGGGGATAGCGGAAGCATTGAACCAAAAGTGGCTCGCCTAAAAAGATTAGCATACATTAAGGGAAAAAGAAAGCGTATTGACAAAAAGAATGCAGGTTTTTTTTTTAACAATGATTTTTAAATATTTTTTGTTTTGTTCCATGATGGTGCCATGTGAAATGTATATACCTTTAATACTTTCATACATATATCTGGCCCTATTTTGTAGTGGATTTGTGTAATGACTTAACCATTGTGTATTATCAATGTGCTTCTAAAGCTTCAGTATCTCGGTCAAGTCGTCCTCTCTCAAACATTGAGAATGGTTTGTTAATTTTTTTATTATAAATTTTTTTAATATTAATTTGGATTATGCTTTGACTAATCATCTGTAATTTTTTCATTTTCTACATGATGAAATAGTGCATGGTGTTCTAGTTTCGATGGGTAGCAAATCAATCACAACAATGGGCAATTGCTCAACTCTATTTGCAGGTTATTTTAAATTAAATAGTGTTATTTAGCATTTTAATATTTTATTAAATTCATTTTTGGTTTTATGTTTCTTTTAAAGCTTTGTGGTCAAGCAAGGGTGCTAACATCCTATCATTTTCCATGACTATAGTATGTTGCAGTGGGTTTCCTAATGAATTTGTGGTTATACCATGACTGAGATTTGCGCTAACATTTTTTCTTCAACCATTATAAGTGACACTTCTAACTTCTCATTAGTTGTATCTAACATGGATTCCCACTACTTTGGCATATTTCCTTTGGATACCGAGTGCAATTACACTTCTGATGTGAGTATTGATGATGGTATGTTGTTTTAATGGAGTCTTGTATTGTCCAATTGATCTAATATATGCTTGCGTTGAGTTTTTTAAGTTACATTATGAAATAGGTAAGGCATATGTTGCTTATTGTTGTGAGGAAGTTCATGATTCTTATGAATATTATATTTTGAGGGAGGATGTAGGTATTTCAACTGATCATATTTTGTTTGAATAAAGTGAATGTCAAGGTGATTTATAGTATTAGTTAATAAACTAGCTAAGTTAGTTTATTTAGTTCTACCCATTATAGAATTTTGCATCTTTTTTTGTTTGTTTGTAGATTGCCTAGATTTTAGGGATTGTGATTGTTATTGTTCAAGTTGTGGTGCAAGGGTTTGGTATGAAGAACGATATGAGAAGTTAGTTTCTTCAAGTAATCTGAATTTTTCTATTTGTTGTATGAAAGGCAAAGTTCAACTACCTTTCCTAAATAGGCCCCCTGAACTATTGTGGAACCTCTTCAATGGTGTTGATCATAGAAGTGCTCACTTCTTAGAAAATATTCGCTTATACAATAGTATATTCTCTTTCACATCTATAGGTGGGAAAGTTGACACTTCTATAAATGATGGATTTGGTCCCCCCCCCCCCAATTCATTTTTAGTGGCCAAAATTATCATAAAATTAGAACTTTGCTTCCCAATGAAGGTGATCGCCCCAAATTTGCATAGTTATATATATCTATGATACAAGGAATGAGTTAAGTAATAGGATCTCACATTTCAGGTATTAATATTTTTTTTATTCATTTTAATTTCTCCTTTTTGTTTTGCCTTCCTCCTTTAGATGGGTGATTGACCATTTTGTTTTTAAATCTTGGCTTTCTTTTGTTATAAGTTGTTGTTTCGTCTACATGGGAAATTTATTGATATGTAGTTAAATGTGTACCTTCTAATGAAATTTTTTTTATTAAGTGCAGGGCACATGACGAGGTTAGGAATATTGATCCTTCTTTGGTTAAGGACTTGATTCAGATGATTGACCAACATAATATCCTTGCACGATTGTTTAGAAGAGTTAGAGATCTTTTTTATCAATCCGAGGCTATTAATTTACATCTTAGGCTATTAAGACATTGAGCCTCTGATGCGATAATGTATAATACACCAACAATCGATGAAGTTGTTGCTTTGATTATAGGTGATTTTGATAGCTCTAAGGTTGGTAAGGATATTATTATTCAATGTCGTGATGGAGACTTGCAAAGAATCCATGAGACACATATTGCTTATATCCCTCTTCAATGTCATTTATTATTTTCGTATGGAGAAGATGGGTACCAAGAGGACATTCGTTTAAGCCTTAAGTTTGATCGGATGGCAAATAGAAAGAGGCTCCAAATTTCTTTAAGAGAGTTCATTGCATTTAGGATTCAAGAAAGGGTTTTTCAAGAAGGTATTGTTCTAAGGGGTAGAAGATTGTTTCAACAATTCATTATTGATTGCTATTAGATGGTTGAAGCACAAAGATTGTCATTCATAAGGACTAACCAAAGTACCATTAGATCATATTTTTTGAGAGGTTTGGAAGAGGCTGTTAATCGTGGTGATATTGGACCTGCTACAAATGGAGTCTGTGTGGTTTTGCCTTTTTCATTTACTGGTGGTAGGCGATACATGTTTAATAATTGTGAAAATGCAATGGCGATTTACAAACGCTTTGGTTATCCCGATTTCTTCATGACGGTTACATGTATTCCCAAATGGCCAGAAATTAATTGTTATGTTTTTACGAGAGGACTCATAGCTGATGATTGACCAGATATTGCATGTAGGGTATTTTACATGAAAATAGATGAATTGATGGCTTATTTAAAAAAAAAGGTCATCTTTTCGAGAAGGTAGTCATTGGTATGCATTTAGAAACCCTTATGATTGGTTATTTGAAGCTTCAAATAAATTGTTAGTCATATAAGTGTTTTTCTATTATTTACAAGAATGTACACTATAGAATTTCAGAAACGAGGGTTGCCACATGCTCATATGTTGTTGTGGTTGCAATAAAGCAATAAAGCATAAACTGCTGAGTTTATCGATAGTATTATCTCGACTGAATTACCTGATAAAAATAGATTCCCTAGGCTTTTTGATGTTGTGTCAAGTTACATGATGCACGGTCCTTGTGGTTTTTGTAACACCCTAGCTCTGATACCAACTAATGTAACACCCTAGCTCTGATACCAACTAATTGTAACACCCTAGCTAGGGCATCATATTTCTGACTCCCGACTCATAATCTGAAAATAAGTTCGCACAAAGTTTGAGTTATAAAATATGGGTTTCAAAATTTTCTTCTTTACTTTACTGAAAATATTAGGTAATAAAAAAAACATATTTCAACTATTCATTATACAATATTTACACCAATTAATATCATAATTTAAAGAGAAATATAAAATTAATAGACATATATATTTTTTGACAGACAGTAGCAAACCCCATGACGGGTCCTACTTAATAGCACGGTACAACACTAACGAGAAACTTTAACATACTTATTCCTTTTTCAGTCCATCTTGGTGCATCAGACATCTGTTCATTTGTCAACACTGCACACCTTCAAGTCCTGAATGTCCACTCCTAATTGTTGTCACCAATCTCAGAGTATTTATCGCCCGTTATGTCTAAGACAACTCGATCCTTCTATTGTTTGATTTTAACAATACAGACATAGCAAAACAACATAACAAAGAGGTGAGATCACCTACACCAATACCAACATGGCAGCACAGAGATAACACAAACAGTAATATTATACAGATAGATCATACCATAATCATGCTATCAGCATTAATCAACTATCATCATCTAATCATTTATCAGTTCAATCCAAGTACTCAAAACAATTGTCATAGCCAACATTCCTCAATTAATATATCATACAGATATAAATGCTTAGATTTATGCATATGCACAAAGACTCAGTTTATCAAAAACAACTCCATAGAGGTTTTCACAATTTCGAGAAGAATGCTCTGGTTAATTGTCAGCCTTAGCCCAAAGACAATCTCCCAGTCGTAGAAAAGAATCGTGTTCTTGTCGGGTATCGTCAATGCGTTGCAACAACGGGTATTTGTATCGCCAAGTGGCACAGGGTACTCGCCACCGTATCCCCTTTGGTCGACCGCCGCGCCTCGACGTCCCCAAGATCCATCATAGACCTCACTATCAATTCTCATTCCCTCTTCAACCACAAGGGCCATAATAGCTATTAGCTATATTTTATACAATGCACGAATATATCAGTGCAAGTCCAACCCCAACGGGCCAAATCTTTTCAATTTCATTTGTACAATGCACGAGTATATCGGTGCAAGTCCAACCCTAACGGGCCAAATCTTTTCAATGCATGTATAATGCACCAAATCCATTCACAGGCATCTCTTTCCAATGCATACAAAATGCATCAAATACCAGTCATAGGCAAAACACGTCATTTTCTCATACAGTGTCCATACAACGTTCAACAAGATTATACTATATTTTCAACACGAAATCATGTTATCATGTTTTCATAGTTATAAAACACTTTCACCTTATTTTCACAAAATTGCGTAACATTTCATCCATTATGTTTTCACAATTCCAAAATGTTTACATTACATTTTTAAAATTAAAAGCGTTTAATTATATTTTCACAATAATCATCAGTAACACTTTTGTTATGTTTTCAAAATGCCGCAGCTCTTCTGTTGCACTTTTAAATCACGTATTAATTTTTCAATGTCTTTCTCAATCGCGTAAAAATATACGTTTCTCAAATCGCATATTATTTTTCCAATTTGTTTCAAAATTATGTATATTTTTCAATAATATTTTCAATAGTGTAAAATATTTAAACGCTTTTCAAATCTCATAACAATTTTCCACCAATTTTCTACCATTTTTCATAATCGCGTAAAAATGTTTTATCGTTTGTTCAATCACGTAGTGATTTTTCAACAATATTTCAAATCATGTAAAATATTTAAGCTTACATAAAATATTTAAACGTAATTCAAATCACGTTGAAATATTTTAACATATTTCAAATTGCGTAGAAATATTTTACTATATTTTAAATCATTTTTAAGATAATGTAAATCATTTTTCACCATTTTACAATCATGTAAAATATTCCTTAATATTCCAAAAATTATTTTGGACTTTCAAATAAGTCAATATCATTTTCAACACATTTTTAAGATACGTAAATAATTTTTCACCATAAAAAATATTTCTCAACCTTCAAAAATTTCATTTCATCTTTTCTCAAAATATTATGACTTTGTATTTCATTTTTCACATTTTCTTACTCAAGAAAATCTTTTTCCACGTTTCTTTACTCAATAAATTCTTTTTCAAATATAATCCACAAAATTACCTTTCCATTGATATAAATTAATGTTTCAAATCTTAAAATTTCCACACATATTTCAAAAACTTGAAAATAAGTTATACTTTAGTAAATTCTTAAATCACCATTATATTCTCCATTTTTCTCAAAGCATTTCCAAACACAACCTTCTTCAAAATAAATTAAAGTTCGAAAACATTCTTGTTTACAAAAATTTAATTCTCAAGTGATAAATGCTCTAATTCCATTTCCAAATTCTTGTATTAACTCAAGTTACGTTTCCACTTTGAAAATCACTTTGTTCATAAAAATCAAAGCATTACAAGCCTTCAAAAATGTGGACATGACTATTGAAATCATCAAATATTTTTCCTTTTAAATTGATATGGTTTTACACAAACAAAATCGTTAAAATTTTATTTTCAAAACCGAAGTACCGATGGTTATAAAAACCAAACTCATTTGTTCAAATTCATTTTTACTTTCTTTACAATTCCTTTTTCACTTTCTTTGCAAATCCTTAAAATCAATGTTTGCCCATTTCATTCAAAACTCATATTTAGAAAAATACTTAGGATCTTTTTACACAAAATAAATCAATAAAAATTCCTCTAAAATCGTATTTTTTTGTTCTCTTAAAAAAAACAAACCCTTTGTTTATTTTTCATACTCTTCAAATCATCCATTATCATTCTTCATGAAAATATTAATTTAAAGATACGTAAAACATTTGTTTATCTAAATTTATCAAAATCTTATAAATGGCCATTGGAACCATGAAATATTTTTCTTCTAACTTAAATAAATTCCATTCTTGTTTCTACACAAAATAAATCAATAAAATTTCATTCTAAAATTTGTGTTCATGTTTTCTTAAAAAAAAACAAACCTTTAGTTCATTTTTTTCATACTCCTCAAATCAATCCAATTTTATTCTTCCATAAACATATTAATTTGTAAACACCTATTTTGAGGTGTCTTGGCCGAAATTCTCATTGTTCTAGGGATCAAAATTTAATTTCATTGTTCTTGAAAAATTTCAACATTGACCCTCATCAAGGGCATCAAAACCGTAGCTCTTCCTTGGCCATTGGAACCAAGATCAATTTTCTTTTCATCTACACATCATGGCATACATATATATATTTCATCATAAATATCACAAACATGCCATATACTCATCATGCATATTATAAGTATACTATCAAAGCCATAAAATCATGCAAAGCATATTAAGCATAGACAAAAATAATCAAAGCACAAGAAAATGAAGCAAAGCTCATAAACACACAATTAATTATTACATGACCATGGATTGGAATTCTCACATGAATTCACAATCCATCAAATATAAGACCATCTCCCACCACCATAATTGGTTGGTGAGATGGATCTCCCTCTTACCTCTTGAAGATCCTCAAAGCTTCTTGATTTTGCTTCTCTTTCCAAGTCCTTCAACACCAAGGGCTTCTCAAATTCAAAACAAAATATATAGAAATTAGTATACTAAGCTTGATTAAGAGGAACCATGGATCAAATATGGTTTAGATCATGAAAAAGAAGAGAAGAAATGAAGTCTTCTTATACTTCACCTCAAAAATCCCATAACTTTGTTCTTGAAGAAAGTCCATGAAGATGAATGATTTAGAGAAAGTCTCCAACATGAAAGTGTTTTGAATTGATGAAAGGATTCAAGATATGTAACTAGATAAAATTATGAAAGATTGGAAGTGGTTCTATGGGTGGTGACCGAATAGCTCAAAGAATAGAGAAAATGGTGTTCTTTGTATTTGTTCTTGGTATTCTTGAACAATTGGAAGAGAGATAAGAGAGAGAATGGTCTTTGTGTTACTAAGTGTGATAGAAAATCAAAATAGAGGGCTGAATTGAAGTGGGTAACCGTAGGAGTGAAAGAATGGAGAGACAGAAATTTGTTTAGCATAATTGAAGGCTATCACATGCATGCAAAAGTCTTCCACTTTGTCATCTTTTTCTTTGGCCTAAAAAGGCTACTCCAACATGTCTCAACATGTCTCTTCTTCTTTCTTGCTTCTCCAACCGTCCCCCTTCATCATGCACTCCAAAGTTGTCATAATTACTTGCTAATTGATTAGTTAATTCATTAGATTAAGTTTCCTAATCAATCTTAACTAATTTTCTAATTACATAACTAATTAATTAGACATATTATTTCATATATTATAATCTCTAATTAAAATTAGGATATCTAATTAAGATTAGATTATAATAATTTAACATTTAATTTAGTTTACTTGGCTTGTTAATTAGGCCATTATTTGAAGCATTTCTAGCCATTGATTAATTCAATGGTTAGGATTTAGGTAGACTTTTAATTTTTAGAAGACTAAATCTAAGCCATTGGATCCTTTTCCTTTAAATTCTAGCCATTAGATGTGTCTCCAAAATAAAGGGTCAAGATTGCTTCTTCTTACTTTTAATCCAAGGGTCATAATTAGTTTTTGCTACTTTTTAAGACCAAATCTCCACCCTTGATTAATTCTTCATCCAATGGTCATAAATGGTCTTTGTCACTTTTTAAGACCAAATCTCCACCCTTGATCAACTCTAAATCCAATGGTTGTAAATGGTCACTTTATATAATTAATTTTACACCGTTGATTAAATCTACGGTTGATATTGAAGCTTGCCTAATTAAGTTTATTCTCACACCATTGATTAAATCAATGATGATTATCTTATGTTTCTTTATTAAATTTATTTCTTAACCGTTAATTGAATCAATAGTGGATATCCAAACCACCAATGATGACTTAAGCAATATAATTTCTATTTTTATCTACTAAAAATCCCACGAAAGAATATATTTATCGTATTTTTATCTTAGATAAATAAATACAAGACAAAATAAATTTTCTAAAACTATTTCCTGATTCGGGTTTAGTAAGATCCCCTGTCTCGGTCTAAACAAAGACAAATTTTTCTATGCGTAGAAAATTTTTTTCACTTTTAAGGGACCCACCTAGGCCCACGTAAGGTCACCTGGGCCCACCTAGGACCACCTGGGCCCACATACAGTCAAAAATTTCATAATCATCTATAAAATCACAAAAATTAGAAAACGCACAAATATCAAATCAGATTACGTAAACTAATTACCTAATGGTAAAAATTAAATTACGTAAAGTTTTCTCCAGCCTAAAAAATTTTATTTTCCTAACACGGAGTAAATCACTCAAAACGATCAAATACGCTAACGGAATAAACAAAATAATTTTACAGTATTCAGAAATTACTAAATAGTAAAATTCTGTTAACTGTCAAAATTACTATTTAAGATATAGGAAATTTGGGGTGTTACAGTTTTGCCAAAAGTAATTCTCATTGCATGAAGGATGGCAAATGTTCTAAGTTCTTCCTAAATAAATTTGTTGTTCGCACTTCAGTTGATGAAGAGGGATATCCAATATATCGAAGAAGAGACACGAGTGTTACAACCATTCGAAATGATGTTGAATTGGATAATAGGTTTGTTGTACCTTATAATCTGAAGTTTTTATGAAGTACCAAGCCCACATTAACTTAGAATTTTGCAACAAATCAAACTCTATCAAGTACTTATTCATTTATGTAAATAAAGGCCCAAATCATGTCACCGTGTCTGTGACATTAAAAGTAGATGATGGTAATATAGTTGATAAAGTTGATGAAATCAAACAATATTATGATTGCAGATATTTATCCCCTTATGAATTAGCTTGGAAATTATTTGCGTTTGATATCCATCATAGGTGCCCTCCTGGTCAAAGGTTGGTTTTCCATCTTCCAAAGCAACAAGTAATTACATTTCGAGATGATGAGACGACTGATGATGTTGTTGATAATAACAAGGATAAAAAGACCATGTTTCTGGCTTGGATGGAAGCTAATAGATTATTCCCTGATGGTAAGGAGTTGACTTATGGTGAGTTCCCTACTTAGTTTGTTTATTCTAAAGATAAACACCAATGGCATCCTCGAAAACAAGGTCAATTCATAGGAGGTTGAATTTTATCCCACTTGGTATGGAAGAGCTATATTGCATACGGCTACTACTAAATATTCAAAGAAGTTGTACAAGCTATGAAAGTCTAAGAACCGTTAACAATGTCACTTATGGAACGTTCTAAGATGCATGTTATGCTCTAGGATTGTTAATTGATGATGTTGAATTTGTTGATGGAATTAAAGAAGTTGCACAATTGACCTCTGGTATGTACCTTTGGAGACTATTTGTCACTTTGTTGTTGTCTAACTCTATGAGTAAGCCTGCAACTGTGTGGGATCAGACATGAGAGATATTATCGGATGGTATTGTATATGATAGGAGGATGTTGTTGAATAATCCAGGAGTTTATCAAACTACCTTTTAAAGTTTTAGTATTTATATATTATTAGTTACATGTTTTTATATTGCCATTTTTAATATTGTGTTAGTTGTGAAGTATTAAATATGTTTTGTAGTTTTCTTTAGATAAATATAACTGATTTAGTATATTTCTTATAGAGCTTGACATTGGGATGGTAGAATTAAAGAATCTGTGTTTAATTGAGGTTGAGAAGTTGTTGTTTTCAAATGGGAAGTCATTGAAAGATTTTCCTAGCATGCCATATCTTGATCATTCACCTTATAATGGGTTTGATAATATAATATTGGTCAATGAGCTTCAGTATAATAAAGAAGAAATGGTTAATGATCATAAAAAAATATTTCTCCACCCTTACTGAAGAGCAAAGGTTGATTTATGATCAAGTTATGGAGTCTGTCACCACTGGGAAGGGTGGTTTTTATTTTGTTTATGGTTATGGTGGAACGAGGAAGACATTTGTTTGGAAAGCATTGTGAAGCAGATTACGTTCTAAGGGTAAAGTTGTGCTTAATGTTGCTTCCAGTGGCATTGCTTCTCTTTTTCTCTCCAGTGGTAGGACTGCACACTCTAGATTTTCTATCCCATTAGAATTGAATGAAGATTCAACTTGCAATATTAGGCAAGGTAGTTTCAAAGCAGAGTTGCTTCAACATACCAGTTTAATCATTTGGGATGAAACACCTATGATTAATAAATTGGCTTTTGAAGCTTTGGATCAAACTTTGAGGGATATTATACGGTTCTCATGTGTTAATAGTGTCAATGAACCATTTGGTAGTAAGGTTGTTGTTTTGGGTGGAGACTTCAAACAAGTCTTACCAGTTATCCCTAAAGCTTCTAGAGCCAATATTGTCATGACAACTATTAATTCCTCAAAATTATGGAAATGTTGCAAAGTTTTATAGTTAACAAAATATATGAGATTGCAATCTGGTGTTGCCAATTCCAATGTTGCTGAAATGGAAGAATTTGGAAATTGGATTCTTGATATTGGTGATGGGAAGTTAGGAGGTGTGAATGATGGTGAAGTTGATGTTGAAATGCTTGATAACTTTTAAATTTTAGACTTAGAAAATCACATTGTAGATATTGTTTCGTGCACTTTTCCTAATTTGCTTGACAATATGAGCAACTATAAATTTTTTTGAAGATAGAGCAATACTAGCACCAACACTTGAGGTTGTTGAAAAGGTTAATGACTTTGTATTGTCTTTGATTCCTGGGGAGGAAAAAGAGTATCGAAGTTCTAATTCCATATGCAAGTCTAATGACGATGTTGGTATTGATACTGCATGGATTACCACTGAATTCTTAAATAATATTAAATTTTTGAAGTTGCCGATGCATAAATTGATTTTGAAAAAAGGCGTTCCTGTTATGTTGTTGAGAAATATTGATCAATCATCTGGTTTGGGCAATGGTACACGACTTGTTGTTGTTAAGTTAGGTAGTAATGTTATTGGTGCAAGAGTTGTAACAGGTAATAATATTAGTGAGAAAGTATACATCTCTCGAATGAACTTGATCTCATCTGATCTAGGAATACCAATTAAGTACCAGCGAAGACAATTTCCTATAACTCTTTGTTTTGCTATGACTATTAATAAAAGTCAAGGTCAGACGTTATCTCATGTTGGTTTATTTTTGCCTAGTCTAGTATTTTCACATGGTCAACTATATGTTGCTGTCTCTAGAGTTAAGTGTAAAAGTGGCTTAAAAATCTTAGTTTCCAACAACAATGGTCAACTTTCTCATTGTACGAAGAATGTGGTTTACAAAGAGGTCTTTGAGAATATATGGAATTAAGTCATCGCTTTGTTTTTCTAATAGTGGTATATTGATAGATTTTATTTTTATGCTTTTGTTGATTATTTTATTATCTTGTTTTGACATGTGTAACAGGTGAGTTCCGGAGTCATCATTTTTTATTAATATGAGACTTGATCTTTTCCTATCTGTCTATCACTTTGATATAGTAAATTTTCATAGGTAAAATTAACAATGCTACTGAAGCTTCCCCTTTTTTTATACATGGATAGAGTTATATGTACACACAGACACACCTTCTCACAGATTAGTTGTAACACCCCAAATTTCCTATATCTTAAACAGTAATTTTGACAGTTAACAGAATTTTACTGTTTAGTAAATTCTGAGCGCTGTAAAATTATTTTGAATATCCCATCAGCGTATTTAATCGTTTTGAGTGATTTACTCCGTGTCAGGAAAATGATAATTTTCGGTAGGAAAAATCTTTCTGTATTTATTTCTCTTGATTGTTAATTATTTTTAACAATCGACTTGATTTTCATACGTTTTCTAATTTTTGTGATTTTATGTGTGATTTTGAATTTCTTTCTATTTGTGGGCCCCACGAGGGGTATGTGGGCCCAGGTGGCCATACGTGGGCCCAGGTGGGTCCCGCAAAGTGAAAAATTTTTCTACGTATAGAAAAATTTGTACTGTTTAGACGGAGACAGGGATCTTACTAAACCTGAATCCGGAAACAGATTTTAGAAATTTGTTTTGTCGTATTTATTTATCGAAAGATAAAAATACAAGAAATATATTCTTTCGTGGGATTTTTAGTAGATAACAATAGAAATTATATTGTTAAGTCAACATTAGTGGTTTAGATATCCACCATTAATTTAATTAATAGTTAAGAAATAAATTTAATAAAGAAGTATAAGATAATCACCATTAATTTAATTAATGGTGTTAGAATAAAATTAGGCAAGCTTCAATATCAATCGTAGATTTAATCAATGGTGTAAAATTGATGATATAAGGTGACCATTTACAACCATTAGATTTAGACTAAATCAAAAGTGGAGATTTAGTCTTAAAAAGTGAAGGAGACCATTTATGACCATTGGATGAAGAATTAATCAAGGGTGGAGATTTGGTCTTAAAAAGTAGCAAAGACTAATTATGACCATTGGATTAAAAGTAAGAAGAAGCAATCTTGACCCTTCATTTTGGAGATACATCTAATGGTTAGAATTTCAAGTAGGAAGATCTAATGGCCTAGATTTAATCTTCTAAAATAAAATAAAAAAAATCTACCTAAAATCCTAACCATTGAATTAATCAATGGCTAGGAATGCTTCACATAATTGCATGGAAAAAGATGACCATATTATTGCATGCATAATGGGGGGACGGTTTTGGCTTGTTAGGAGACAAAAGAAAAAGTTTTGATGACTAATAATAGTTACTTTATGTCATTGTTAAAAAGTCTTGATCAATTATGTACTACATTGAATTATTTGCACACTTAGAATGCATGGAGGGGGAGGCTACGGTGGTGGACATAGAAAAAAAAAGTTTGATGACTATATTATTTCTATTATTGATTTCCTTTGTCTTCTCCAAACACAATAACTCCTTAAAACTATTTAAGCCTAATTTGATTAATCTAATGGCTTAATTAACAAGTTAAGTAAATTAAATTAAATGTTAAATTGTTATAATCTAATTCTTAATTAGATATCTTAATTTTAATTAGAAATTATAATATATGAAATAATATGTCTAATTAATTAGTTATATAATTAGAAAATTAGTTAAGATTGATTAGTAATGCTTCAAATAATGCATGAAAAGATGACAAACTTCATGCATGCATGATTAGGAGGGGGGCGGTTTTGGAAGCAAGGAAGAAGGGGAGACATATTCAAGACATGTTGGAGTAGCCTTTTTAGGCCAAGGAAAAAAAGATGACCAAGTGGAGATTCCATGTGCAATTAATTGGTCATATTTTGAATCAATTATGCCAAATAATTCCCTATCTCTCCATTCTCTCACTCTCACGGCAGCAGCCCCTCTTTGTGCACTCTCAATATTCATTTCAACATTTCTCCAAAATCTAAGTCTTCATTTTCTCTCAAACTCTCAAGAACACCAAGAAGCATTTCTCTTCCTTTTTCTTTCTCTATATTCGGTCAACACTAGAAGCCATGTCTCCAAACTCCTAAAATTTTATCTAAACACATTTCCTAAACCTAAACACCATTCTAAGAACATCTCTAGTTATGAGTTTTTCCAAAATCATTCATCTTGAGCTTCAAATTCAAGCTTCAAGTTTCTATCAAAAATCAAAAATTCAACCTTTGTGCTACAAGAGAAACTATTCGGTCAACCTACCAAAAACCACTCTCCAATCTCTTTTAATTTCATCCAACCATATATTTTGAATCTACATGAGATTCTAAATAACTTTCATGTTGGAGATTTTCTCTAAATCATCCATCTTCATAGATTTTCTTCAAGGTCAAAGTTCTTGGGTATTTATGGTGAAGTTTACTAATCTTCACTTTTCTTTTGATTTTCAAAGTTTTAAACCATGTTTGATCCATGGTTCCTCTTAATCAAGCTTAGTATACTAATTTTTATGTATTTTGTTTTGGATTTGAGAAGCCTTTGGTGTTGAAGGACTTGGAAAAAGAAGCAAAATCAAGAAGCTTTGAGGATCTTCAAGAGGTAAGAGGGAGATCCATCTCACCAACCAATTATGGTGGTGGGAGATGGTCTTATATTTGATGGATTGTGAATTCATGTGAGAATTCCAATCCATGGTCATGTAATAATTAATTGTATGTTTTGTGAGCTTTGATTATTTTCCTATGCCTTGATTATTTTTGTCTATGCTTAATATGCTTTGCATGATTTTATGATCTTGATGATATGCTTATATTATGCATGATGAGTATATGGCATGTTTGTGATATTCAAGATGAAATATATATATGTATGCCATGATATGTGGATGGAAAGAAAATTAATCTTGGTTCCAATGGCCAAGGAAGGATTCGGTTTTGATTACCCTTGATTAGGGTTAATGTTAAAATTTTTCAAGAACAAGGAAATTGAATTTTGATCCCTAGAACAATGAGAATTTTGATCAAGACACCTCAAAATAGGTGTTTACAAATTAATATTCTTATGAAGAATAAAATTGGATGGATTTGAGAAGTATGGAAAATAAACTAAAGGTTTATTTTTTTTAAGAAAACATGAACACAAATTTTAGAATGAATTTTTATTGATTTATTTTGTGTAGAAACAAGAAATAGAATTTATTTAAGTTAAAAGAAAAATATTTCATGGTTCCAATGACCATCTATAAGGTTTTGATAATTTATAAAAATATTTTGATGTTATAAAATACAAGAATTTTCAAATAAGGATTTTGGAAAGGGAATTAAGTGTTATCGATTAAGTGAAGTAGAATTTTCATAAAGAAGATTGAAAGTGTTGAACTTCAAATTATTTTAAAGAGAATCTATTTTTAGAAGTGATTTAGAAATATAAAAGAAAACGTTTGCAAACTTAAATTTACTAACGGAGAATTTATTGAGTTTTGGAAAACGTTAGGAAATTTAAAGTTAAGAAACAATAATTAAATCCACTAAATGTGATTGTGTAAGACTAGATCAATAAAAAGTGATTTTTGAGAAAAATATATTAAGGAATTTCTATTAATTTATTTTGTGTAAAAAGTTTCTAAGTGTTTTACTAAACATGAGTTTTAAATAAAAATAGCAATGTTGATTTTAAGGATTTGCAAAGAAAGTGAAAAAGAATTTGAACAAATGGATTTGGTTTTATAACCAGTGGAAATATAATTGATTTAATACAAGAAGTTTGAAAAGGGAATCAGAGTATTTTACTCACTTGAGTAATTAAATTTTGTAAACAAAAATATTTTCAAACTTCAATTTATTTTGAAGAAAGGATTAATTGGAAATGATTTGGAAAAATGGAGAATATAATGGTATTTTGAAAATTTACTAACGTATGACTTATTTTCAAGTTTGGAAGTACGTTAGAAAATATTAAGTTTTGAAATGATGATGAAAAAGAATTTCTTAAGTAAAGAAAACGTCGAAAAAGCTTTTCTTGAGTAAGAAAATGTGAAAAATGAAATACAAAGTCATAATATTTTGAGAAAGGATGAAATGGAATTTTTGAAGATTGAGAAATATTTTAAGTAATAGAATTATGGTGAAAAATTATTTACGTATCTTAAAAACGTATTGAAAAGGATATTGATTTATTTGAAAGTCCAAAAAATGTTTAGAACATTGAGAAATATTTTGAACTATCATGAAAAATCACTAAGTGATTAAATATTTTTACGCGATTATGAAAAAAATGGTGGAAAATTGTTATGAGATTTGGAAAGTGTTTTAAATATTTTGAGAATGATAGAAAATGATTTACGTAACTTAAAAGAATGATTTTTTTAGTTACGCGATTTTGAAAATGATGAAAAATCATTACGCGATTTGAGAAACGTATATTTTTATGCGATTAAGAAAAATGTTGAAAAATTAGTACGTGATTAAAAGGTGCAACAGAAAAGTTGCAGTATTTTGAAAATGTAATAAAAATATTTTGGAGTTTTAAAAATGTAACAAAAGTGTTACGGTGTTGAGAAAATGTAAAAGAAGTGTTGTGGAATTTTGAAAATGTAACAGAAACATTTTGGAATTGTGAAAACATAATGAAAATGTTGCGCAATCTTGTGAAAATACGGCGAAAGTGTTTTATAACTATGAAAACATGATAACATGATTTTGTATTGAAAATACAGTATAATTACTGTTTAACCAGTGTATGGACACTGTATGAGAGAGTGACTTGTTTTGCCTATGATTGGTATTTGGTGCATTTTATATGCATTGGAAAGAGATGCCCGTATTTGAATTTGGTGCATTATACATGCATTGAAAAGATTTGGCCCGTTGGGGTTGGACTTGCACTGATATACTTGTGCATTGTACAAATGAAATTGAAAAGATTTGGCCCGTTGGGGTTGGACTTGCACTGATATACTTGTGCATTGTACAAATGAAATTGAAAAGATTTGGCCCGTTGGGGTTGAACTTGCACTGATAAATTCGTGCATTGTATAAAAGATAGCTAATAGCTATTATGGCCCTTGTGGTTGAAGAGGGAATGAGAATTGATAGTGAGGTCTATGATGGATCTTGGGGGCGTCGAGGCGCGGCGGTCGACCAGTGGACAGCTGGCGAGTACCCTGTGCCACTTGGCGATGCAGTCCGTTGCAACGCATTGACGATACCCGACAAGAACACGATTCTTTTCTACTACTGGAAGATTGTCTTTGGAATAAGGCTGAATTGACCAGAGCATTCTTCTCGAAATTTGGAAAACCTCCATGGAGTTGTTTTTGAAAAACTGAGTCTTTGTGCACATGCATAATCGAACATTTATATCTCGTGTGATATATTAATTGAGGAATATTGGTAATGAGCTATGACAATTGTTTTGAATACTTAGATGATGATGATAATTGTTGAGGACATTATTATAATTATTGTTTATGATGATTGAACTGATAAATGATTAAATGATGATAGTTGATTAATGCTGATAGCATGAATATGGAATGATCTATCTCGTATGATATTATTGGTCATGTGTGTTATCTCTCGCAAGAATGCCATATTGGTATTGGTGTAGGTGATCTCACCTCTTTGTTATGTTATTTTGTTGTGTTTGTACTGTTAAAATCAAATAATAGAAGGATCGAGTTGTCTTAGACATAACGGGCGATGGATACTCTGAGATTGGTGATAATAATAAGGAGTGGACATTCAGGACTCGAAAATGTGCAGTGTTGACAAAGGAACAGATGTCTGATGCATCAAGATGGACAGAAAAAGGAATAAGTATGTTAAAGTTTCTCGTTAGTGTTGTACTGTGCTATTAAGTAGGACCCGTCATGGGGTTTGCTACTGTCAAAAAAAAAGTCATTAATTTTATATTTCTCTTTAAATTGTGAAATTTCAAATTATTAATACAAGTGTCGGTATTGTATATTAAGCTCTTTAAATATATTGTTTGCAGTATGACCTATAAATTTTAGTAAGTTTATATTTCCGCGAAAAGAAATTTTGAAACCCATATTTTTTTTATAACTCAAACTTTGTGCAAACTTATTTTCAGATTATGAGTCGGAAGTCAGAAATGTGATGCCTTAGCTAGGGTGTTACATTAGTTGGTAATCAGAGCTAGGGTGTTACATTAGTAGGAAATCATTTATCTATTGATCACTGTTTGGATATTGTGATTAGTATTCATTCAACCTAGGTTTATCATGCTCCCGATTCCAACCTTGATTTACTATATTCAAACTTCTTTCTTTTACCGTGCTCTACTTAAACTTCAAGACTGGATAATGATTGATAATTTGTTTCAATTTTACTAATATTGTAGGCTATTTCAACTTTACGAGAAAAAATACAGTGAAGTATGCTAGAGCTGAAGCTATGTATTTTGTTTTTAAGAATCTGAAGAAGAAATATAAGGTTACAGATGAATGTGCGGCTCTTTATGAGGCAGCTGAAACATGGGTAGATGCTTTGAATGACCGAGAGTTCCTTGGTATGTACTCCACTGTTGTCTGAAGGAAATTATTTTACCAATGCATGCATTCATATTGTTTGTGTGTTTTGTTAAGTATGCACATGGATTAATTGACAGAAATGAATTGCCTCTTTGATAATACAAACACAAGTTCACATCCATGTATATGCTAAAGCTACCTATGGCAATGAGAAATTTGAGGTGTTGTCACATAGACTTTTCTTTTTTATTCAAGAATTAAGTAATCTCCATTTGATAAATAGTCTGTCAAGGTGATTTGAGTTTGTATTGTTTGAAACATTGTGATCTTCAGTGTATAACTTATTTGTTAAGTTTTCCAAATTAGGATAATATTACAATAAATGTAGTGAGAACTGTGTTTAGAGGTTATATTTTACATGAACTTCTCACTCTTTCTTTCATTCTACAGATATGATACAATCATTACTTTTTTATCTTTTTAGGAGGGTCTAAACCTAATTTAGCTGACCTAGCTGTCTTCGGGGTTGAGACCCATACGCTATCTAAGGTCTGGTAAGGATATGGTAGAGCACACACGTATTGGTGAGTTGTAAGAATGGAGAGCACTATGGGATAGCCTTCCAGTTAAACTTCAAGTTTTTGCATTCATAAATTGTTGTTGCTAATGCATACCTTTCATTTTCAAGTGAAGAGTTTTACTTTTAAAGGAACTTAAAGTAAAAAACTTACCCATGTAACACCCATTTAGGTAGTCAGGTTACAAATATAATTTATATGCCTCTTTTGAGTCTTAAGCCACATTTGATATCACTTTAGAATGGGGCCCTCTTTAAAAGTATTGTGGTTGTTGGTTTTGGTATTTTTTTAGAGTAAAAGTCAGAAATCTTTCTTTGGTAAATTGATTTTGATGATGCTTCTTCCATTGCTTTTTAAAAGGCACACATGCTTTTGAGAATTATCATATAGGATGCTTTTTGAAGTTTTTATGGTTGTTAAAACTATAAAACACTTTTATTTTTTTTAATTTCTATTTTATTGTTTCCAAGTTTAAACCTATATCTATTATAGTTTATAATGTTTTTTTTTTTTGTAACTTTAGATATGTAAAGCAGGGGGTATGCAACAGGAACCCTTTTAATTTATGTGTAATTCATTGCACCTTTTATTATCAATGTGTCCAAACAAAACTGCAAGCATCAAGAGGGCAATTGTTGGTTTGTGCTCGAGTTACTGATATGTTATGAAATCTTAGCTATCTTTTCTTCTTATATGTTGATGGTCTTTTTAAATTTGTGAGTTTGCATTTTGCAACAATATCCATATTTCCATTTCATGTTGTTATTGATTTTTATATAATGCATTCCTGCTAAGTTTGTTGACACCTCCTTGGTATAATTTCAATCCAAAATTTGGATTGAATATCAAAATGATGAAAGGCACAAATGGTCTTTGCTTTGGGCTACTGACAGGAAAAATCAATGTCACTTTGATTTTGGTTAGTATCAATTTTGCAAAGAACACCCTTTTGAAACCTGGAGATGTACTTGAATTTTGGCATATCAATGAAGAAAACATAATTTTAGTTACTATTGTTCATTACTAATATATTATATGCAAGTATTTGCGCATAATGCCTCATGTATATACTTTCGTAATGAACTGATGTTGAACAATTTGGAGTTTAGAAGGGTAGAAATTTAACAAATTTTATGAAGATTAGTCGTTAGCTCACCATTAACAATTGCGAGAGCTTATAAGTTTCATATGGATTACATGTAGTCAGATTCAAAGTTGCATGTTGAAAATAAATAAAAATAAATAAATTCTATGTATACTTAACAATATTAGAAAGCCATGATAATCTGACAACAAATTCAAACAGAAGAAGCATAGGTCTTTTTGTGAGGCAGATTGTGTGCATAAGAAAAAAGTTAAATAAAATTTTTTTACATCCTTCTGAGCCACATAAAGTGTAGTTTAAAATATAAAAATAAAATAAATATACGCAATTAAACTATCTACCCCATAAGCACCTTGACAAATTTCAATACAATTTCAATGCAACTATACTTCCACAGCTACATATATGCGATTTAATTTAGCAACTCAAACATATATAAAATACTATTTGTTTCCAAATTCCATGCTGTTTGGATTTGATGTATTTGTGCACGGGCTTCTGAACTAGTGATATACGTTTCGATTTAAGGAGCGGGATGAGCCCAACTATTGAATTACCTTTTCAACAATTTGTTATATTAGTGAGTCCCACACCCACCATCTCTTCCAAGATGCCACTTTTATGTTATTCGAGATGTATCCGGGCTTCAAGACTCGGGACACTAGCATCACCCAAAGAAAAAAGCTTGGGCTTCTACCTCTCTTTGTACCCAAAAACAATATTGAAAAGATAAATATAATTTAATAAAAATCAACTCATGATATATATTTGCTTTGTTTTCCTAATTATATAAGATATATTACAATGTTTTTCAATTATATGTCATATTGCTACTTTGTTTCCTAATTATGTGACATATTGACCAGAATTTTAAATTTATCCCCTAATTCATTAAAAATGAGTTCATCATTATCATAATGCCTACTAAGATAGCCATATGTAAAAAGTGAGAGAATGAGATGAGTAGTGTAGCCATAATTTATTATAGTTGATAAGAGGGAAAAAAAAGATAATAGACATATTGAATCCATATTTCGAGCATTTGTTATTTCATCATATTTTTTTATTATATTATTTCTCATATTTGTGATTTTAATGTATATGATTTCATTTCTTTCTCTTTATAAAGGAGTTGAAGTTAATAAGTAATTGATAAATAAATATAAATAAAATATTATTAGCCACACATCCATAGATTTTGAGTAGAATTTTAAATACATACAACTTAAATCAAAAGGATTTCAACATTAACTCGATTTCTATTTTATAACATTTCAAACAAAAAATATTTATAAATTAAATCAATTCCAAATTTTTTTTTATTCCAAACATTCGAATGGATTCTCGCATTTACAAAGAAAATAAAAAATTTAGGGAATGAAGAAAATTGCCTCTTATAGTGGTTTTTTTCTTTTTAATTTCCCCCTTATGGTAAGAACATCCACCCCCTCTAGTTATAAAAAAAAATATCCACCTCTCCACCCATATATATATTTTTATTTATTTATTTTAAGTTTTTTAGAGTATTCCCACCTGTGTTCCAGTCATGTATCTAAGTGAAGATCTCTCTCAACAGTGTTATTTTCATACACATAAATCTTAAGATCGAACCTAAGACCACATGTTTAAGGAATCTAAACCTTTTTCACTCTCTCCACCCCTATATATTAAATTATAGTACATCTTTTTGAGAGTGACTAAATTTACTATTATACTTTCTCTCAAAGAATGACATGTGTCATTCTTAAATTTTCTTTTAATTTTGTATATTTCATATTCAAATTCTCTTTTATTTCTTTTGTGAGAAAATTCTCTTTTAAATTTAAATATTGTGCATATAATCCTTTTTAATTTTAAAAATATTTTTATTTTATCTGAATTTAAAAAATCATATGCACTGCACAGAATACTTACTAATTTTTGGATAAAATAAAATATAAATTTAATCCTTAATTTAATTGAATATACGATCAATCACTAAATTACTCGAACTCATTTTATGTTAGTCCGTAAAGTTAGTAAATGAAAAATACCGAAAAGATTAACATGTAATGAAAATAAATAATTTAAGAATTGAATCGTACACTTAATTTAAAATTTAAACAGATTTAATGGATGATAAATTAATGGATCTAATTGTCACATCTAATTAAATCAATGCGTAAATTATGAATGAGGTGCACTTTCAAGCATAGTTATTAAATCTGTCCTAGTCATTGACTCGGTTGGGACATCAGGTCAGTGAATCATTGGTTCAACTCGTGAGTTATTAGTTGAATCGTATAAAATAAAATAATACATAAATATTTTTTAATTTAAAAATTATATATATGTAATATTTACATAAAAATTACATGTATATACAAATATTCGGACTTGCCCCGAATTTAATACTATAAGTACAGAGCAAGAAACTCAAAAAAATAAATAAATAAATGAAATAATTATTTACTTAACTTTTTACTTATTTGGGCTAGTCAACATCTCCTTATTAGCCTAAATATGACCCACTTAACTCATTAATCAATACCTATGAAGTACGGAAATCGGACACTTTAACGAGAGCGTAACGTGACACGTAGAGACATACTAAATTCAAAAATTTTAGAGACAAAGACATCATGGCATATATATATATATATATATATATATATATATATATATATATATATATATATTTGATTATAAACATTTCAAACACAATTCCTCAATGATAACACAAGTATCTTCATTTATAACTAAAAAAGAAACCAATAATAATTAAAAATTGAACTACCAGACTAGAGTAAAACTTAATTGAAATTTCAACCATTAGCACACAATGAACACAATGTATTAAGGAAGAATAGAAAGTTTTTCCTAAGGGTGGGTCGAGTGATATTGGACTTGTGGACCGTGATATTAGTACACTGTCACACAATAATTTTTTTTTAAAATTTTATTGGGCTGTGTCCAATATGTATCCGAGATGTGTCCTGGCCGTGTCTGAGCCGTGTCTGAGCCAAAAAAATAATTTTTTTAATTGGACACACTCGGACACGTGAGACACGTGTGTCGTGTGCGTGTTGTCGTGTGTCCGTGTCGGACACGTGTCCAACACGCGAACACACAAGTAAAATGACGTGTCCGTGCTTTCTAGATCAATACTCATAAATGCTAAACCCTAGGAGCACTAACTCATCTTCTTCCTCTCTTTCTACCGCCGCACAGACATAAGAGAGTGAGAGGGAGTGACAGAACACAAGCAGCCAAACTATCTCACACCATCCCCACTGATCTCGTTGTCCAAGCTTAGCTAGCATGGTCTTGCCTATCTTGATTGTGCCATTCGTGGTGTTGGTGGTGCGCCATTGCAGTTTGGGTAGAGACCCTTAGACCCATGCGTTTCAGGGTTTCCTTCTTTGGTTCCTTCCTTACACAATTTGTAGTTTCTTGTTCCCGTGAGTTTTTTTTTTAAGTGATAACTCATCCGAGTCACCGAAAACGAGTTTGTCAAGACTCGGCCAAGTCAAATCGAGTTTTACCAGGTTGAATGTAGAACCAATTTGAATTCTTACTCGGATTGATCAACTGGCTGGTTCATTCATCTAATAGCCGGTTCGGTCCAAGTTTAATAACTTTGTTTTCAAGTACTAAAATACTATTTTACTTAAATAAACTCTGTGTGTGTTTAGATTAAAAATTTTAAAGAAGGAATATATTTGTTAAAAGAATTTTAGATATTTTGTAAAATTATTTTAAAAATCTCAAATATTATAAGAGGTTATTTTATTAATTAAAAAAATTTTAAAATACCTTATTGGTGGAATTCTAAAATCCCCTCTCTCTTTTCTCTCCAAACCTCATCTTCTCTCTCACGAGTTTAAATTCTGACCTACAACTACTTGTTCATAGCATCACTTCTGTAGGAGCCACACCGCCTGCCGAAGCCTCGCTGCCTGCCGATGTCAAGTTGTTCAGTTTCTGTCGTTTTCAGCAAACTTGTAGCAAGCTCTGTTCGCTATTAATGACCGACCTCCGAGCTCTAGGAATGACAACAATCCAACAACGTAGCGACCCAAGCTCCATCTCAAATATTGGTTCATGGTATCGTTTTCATCACAAAAAAGCACCCAAACCCAATAATCCATATTCAAGGATCAGGAAAGTTTGAAGAAGGTTTGAAATTTATCAACCAAAAAAAATATATTATCTCTTATCTTCTGTTTTATCTCCATCACAAAGATTCATTCAAACCCAACAACTCCGATCTATCTCAAAAAATCAAAATTCAAAATTATACCTAGATTCAACAACTTCAGTTTCAATCCAACAAAAAAAATTTGTTTTCGAAATTCTTGCAACAAATGAAAACCCACAAATTATTGCAACCCAATCAAGCCCTAAACAGGTTCAATCAATAATTGAGATTTTACAAAAATCCTAAATCCCCAAATCCCAAACAATTTGGGAATTTTTAAAATGAAAGGAATTTAATTACTTTGTCAAATAAAAAATTTAAAATGTTAGATAATTTAATTATTTCATCTAAATAAAATTTTTTACAAATAAATAATTTAAATGAAGCAAAATTAAATTATGTAACATTTTAAATTTTCTTAAATTTTAAAATGTTCTATCCAAACATAACTTAGGATAATTGAGATTAAATTTCTTTTTGAATGATTGATAATTAAATATTTTAAATTATTTAAAAGTAAAATAATCTTTGGACTAATAATTAGCATTAAATGAGGTGATGCTTAATTTAAAGAGTAATCTCTATTATTAAAGCTATTATATTATAGAAATTACTGAAGCAGTATATTCTTGATTAAGTGTAAAAATAATAATATGATTAAAGAAAATGTCTCATTTTAATTTCTTGATTAACCAAAACAAAAAAGAATTATTGGTCAGACGCTAAAATTGAAATTATTTGATGTTTTCTTGTGATTATGTTAATAAAGTTTAACTCGATTGACGTTGAAGTTAGCTATCCTTAATTACTGTATATAGCTAAAAGAAATTAAACACGAAGCATGGATGTGGTTTACATAGAAACAACTATTGATACTTTCAGAACATTTACATACAAAAATGTGCTATAAGTTATCAAATTTTCCTTACCAACCAAAAAAAAAAAGTTATCAATGGACCAAAATATGGGCTGCTATTCCATAATTCGTTCACGAAAAACCAACTGAGTGTGAATAAACTAACAGATATGTGATTCAAGGAATCAAATATTCAAGTATAAAATCATATTCCCTTATAAAGAATAAAATTATTTTTCAAAGTATCCTTGTATATCTAATACAAATGTCGTAAAGATCTTCTCCAGTTATAAAACCATCCTATTAAAGAGAGATAAATACAAAATTTATGATACCAAGACCTACTATGATAAATTATAAAATTCATTAATTGTATTTTAATTTTTTTTTGTCTTTTTCTCTTCAATAAAACCATCTCTTATTACTTTACTAACAGAGAGAGAATCTTTATCTTAAACGTCTAAACTTAATAACTTGACTCTGACTTAATAGAAGCATGGATAGAGGAAGCTTGAAAACTTGAATCCCATAAAGCATAAACCTTGATGCTGAATTACACGTAACTCATTACCTTCCGGGGCTGCAATGAATACGTAAGAGGAGACGTTGAGAATCGGTTAAACTAATATAAATGCCCCCTAAATAAAGTGAGCACTTGGTGGAAGAGAATTGTCAAAAAGAATAGAAAAATATAAAAAAATAATTTTATAGACTTTATTTATATAAGTTATGTAGCTAATTAAAAAATAATATATTATTATTTTTAATATAAAATAATTATATGACATAAAATTCATGTAATTATTTAAATATTAATTAATTTAATTTATACAACACTGTAAATAAATATTTCTCTAAAAAAATAAAAGAGAACAACGTCATTTTAGGGGAAGAGAACACTAACTAAATGTCTGTTCCTGACTTTGTCAAGCCTCTGGGAAAGAAGTATAGAAGAAAATCAACAATAATATTATGTCTTTACACAATATTTTTATTATATTTTTATTATTTTTTTAATAATAAAATAAAGAATATCCACATTCTCTTTTTTCACTAAAACAAATAAAGTGTAATAAGTAAAGTGTAATTAAAGGTGTGAAAAGAAAGTTGTACAACATTCATTTTCCAAAGAAAATATGGCTTCCTTCCAGAAGCATAATGCCTATGGCTCACGTGTCCTCAAAAATGACCAACACCAACTAAACCATGCATAGTTGCATGCACACACAGGCTTTCGGGACAGAGGCGCAATGTGGGGGAGGGCACAGTAACCAATTGACCGCAACTCTTCAATTGCTTTTTGCTTCCATCTCCATTCTCTGGGCCCTACCTATGGAATTTTTTTCTCTTTCTTTGCTAATAAAAAGCAAAGTTGCACGAAAGGTGAAAAGAGAGGTACAAGTATCCATCGCGTGAGAGATTCGAACTCTCGCGGGGAAACCCCATGTTGCACAAAAGCAACTCTTCAATTGCTTTTGCTTCCATCTCCATTCTCTGAGCTCTACATATGGAATTATTTTTTCTCTTTCTTTGCTAATGAAAAAGCAAACTTGCACAAAAGGTAATATCCATCGCGTGAGAGATTCGAACTCTCGCGGGGAAACCCCATGTTGCACAAAAGCAACTCTTCAATTGCTTTTGCTTCCATCTCCATTCTCTGAGCTCTACATATGGAATTATTTTTTCTCTTTCTTTGCTAATGAAAAAGCAAACTTGCACAAAAGGTAAAAAGAAAGGAATAAGTATCCGTCGCCTGAGAGATTCAAACTCTCGCGGGGAAACCCCATGTACTTAGCAGGCACACGCCTTAACCACTCGGCCAAAGCGACGACAGTTGAGCTCCTTCCACGCAATATTTAAGAGCAATTGTTGTTCGCTCACAAGTCACAAAGCATCCCTTTTTTTCTTCAACTTTAAAATTAGAAACATTTAAGCACTAAGTAGTAAGTATAATAGAAAAAAGAATTTAAGCTAAGTTAAAAAAAAAAACCTACATAAAATAAATTAATAAGTGAATTCAAATAAACTCATATGTTCCTATATAAAAGGTTTAAATTAGATGTGTTCAAATCTAATTCAATAAAAAAAACAATCCAATCAAAAGATATCAAAAATTGATTTAAATTAATTTTTTTAGACTGATTTGGTTTTTTTCCCCCAAAAATCAATCAATTCGTTTGGTTTTTTATTTCATTTTCTGAAACTGATTCAAATCAAATTGAACCAACACACACACTTGCTCAGTGACGGATCTAGAAAATTTAAGTAGTAGGGACAAAAGTAATACATAAATATAAAAAAAATAAATAAAAAATATATTAATACATAATGATAAAAGATCAATTTATAATTTTTTTTACAGTGTAAATGATCTTTTCACTATTAATATTGTCAAATAATTTTTTATTTATATATGTATAAATGATCTTGACATTTAATTATGTGAAATGTAGTTTAAAAAAATATTATAAGAATTTTAACTTGTCTTATAACAAATTTACTTACTTACATATCATATGAGGACAAAGTTAAAAATATGAAGGGATAAAAATATTAAATAATTATTGTAAGTAATAGAAAATTTTTTAAAATAAGTGGGGGCATATATCCCTAAGATTATATAAGTGATTTTGTTCATACAAATATATATATAAGATCAAAGAAAAATTTACAAATTGGGTGAGGGCATGTGTCCCCACTATTTAATACATGGATCCGTCCCTGCACTTGCTTACTTCCACACTTTTTATGTAGAGATTAACAATCTTTACATTTTGTTTTAAATAAAAATAGCTTAGTTTTATAAATATTTTAGTAACTTAGCATTATCATACTTAATGAAAAAAGAAAATATCGATACAAATTCTACTTTTTGTCAATAATAAATTACTATGTATGTGTTTTTATATATTTTATTTTATTAAATTTGATGAATGACTCATTAACTTAGTATTCGGAATGAGGTGATGACTAATTTGAATTTTATAACTATATGTACAAGATTTTTATCATTTTTAACAATGATAATATTATATATACACACTTAAACATATATTATTTTACATTTATACACATTTTACAGTTTATTTATAATTAGATTCATCTCATTTTTTTGAACACTTTCATTTTGATTTTATCACTTAAATATATATGAGGGATCTGAAAGTGCATAAATGTAAAGCAAGCATTTTCCTTTTTAACAAATCAAAAGCTTTTTACCTTCTCAAGGAAAAAAAAAGGTAAAAGGAAAAATAATTTTTATCTTCTCTCTGTTTCACTTTTACACATACACAGTTTCTGACCATTTCTAATAAAGTAAATGTTTTCACCACTTTTTCCTTTTATGCATACATCGGTTTTCCATATTATACAAGACACATTTGAACTTTTTTATATCATTAAATTTTGTTTGCCACCAAAGTATACTTTTAAGTTTTATCCCTTTCTTAAGTTTATTTTCCCGCCTAAATGTCTTACGAGGCTTATGTCATCCAACGTGTTATGTGCCTATTGTATTTGTTTTAGAAAAAAGGATGTCTAAACTTTTAAACTTTAATCTTTTTGTAAATTACTATTACGAACTTTAAAATATTTTTAATTATTTTTTAAATTTTAATTAATGCCTTAATAAATTATTTTTTTAATTTAAATCTATTAATTCATTAATGATAATATTATGTAACAACATCTTATCTGTATTAATATTTTTTAGATTGTTTATAAATTAAATTTTAATAAATAAATTAAAAAATAAATCTTAATTAATGTTAATACAAAAAAATAATATTATACAATATTATCATTAGTGAATTAACAGATTTAAATTAAACATAAAGATCTATTGAGACATTAATTAAAGTTTAAGAACTAATTGAAAATGTTTTAAAGTTCGTGATAGTAATTTACAAAAGGGTCAAAATTTAAAAAGTCTCTATACTCTTTTTCCTTTGTTTTATATATGCTACATATATCTAAGCACCAGCACATTGCAGTGGATCTACTAATCTAGTTATTTTATCATATTACAATTTATTAAATTTATCATTAGTATTTTATACGAAGTAATAAAGTTTTGCATAAAATAATTCAAAGCTGAAGCATATGCTTATATGTTTGAATTAATTATGAAAAAAATTATTTTAAATGTAATGTCTTATTTATAATTACCTTACTACTTTCTAAGATCTAAGTTGAAATAATTAATCCAGTCACATCACATATTTCTACAACTAAGCTAAAAGTGAACTTTTTTTTAAATACATACATATGATTAACTCTACTCATATGGTGAAAGTATATTTTCTCATAAGCCTTGTAAGAGATTGTTTTGCTTATACTGCTTAGGTAAGGCCAATTGCCATTCCAATTTGTCAAGTTCACTTTTAAGTTTACCAAACATCATTAATTCCATTTGTATATCTCTTTGGAGAACTTTAGCGGGTATTGTGGTGAAATCGAAAACTAATAGCCTAACTCATTTCAAATATCTAAACATCACATATAATGGATAACATATGCATGTCTATATGTATACTGTGCAGGCATCAATACCTACACCTAGTCTATCATTAGTTGGCCTTCGGTCACATAAGCATAAGTCAAGTACAAGTACTACTAACTATGGGCATAAGTGCCCAATACAGTTGAACTACAGTTATCCAAAAGATACAATACGTATGTCAGCTATATAAAAAGTATTCTGATAGGCATACAAAGCTACCATACATATATACGTAATGTGGTACACTATACGCAACAACAAAACACCACATCACAGGTGTAGCCTATCACGAAAGATCAATTCTCCAACAGTAGTGTCAAACAGACGGGAACAGGATGATGACCCCAGGCGAGTAGCACAGATACAGCCCCACGTTCATGTAGGCTACATAAGAGTCAGTCGATAAGTTATACACCCACCAACACTCCATTGGCTCCTAGTAGATGGACAACAGTGGCATCTTTAACATGTAGCAGATAAGTTTGGAATACTACATAAACACAAACGAGGTGAGAATTCTAAGAATTCTCAATAATATTAACACACAAGTGACATCATGATGATTCCAACTACTGCGGGGTTTTCGCAAATATTTATAGATAATAAACTATGTGGAGTAAGCCAAAAAGTTAATTACCTCGAAGTAGAGGTTCATTTTTAATAATAAAGTCCATATAATTTATCAATCCAATTTATGAACAATAAACAAATCATCAAGAATCAATAACAAAGTTCAATCTTAAGGCACAGTGTCCAACACAAAGATTCTCAGAAAATAACTACTTACAACTAGAAGAAGCAAAATTCATGGTAGTCAACAGAATCATAATTTCCAATAAATAATGCAATGCAGTGCAATGAATGATATTCTTGGATTAATGCAATGTCATGCCATGATTGCTTTCATTTACCTTACAGTCCTCATTCATCAAATCATTATCTCATCGAGCTCATTCCTGTGGGGTCCCAGATCCTTCTAATGAGTAAGAAGACCTTTGCTCCACCTACCATTTAAAATTGGTGATAGCTTGATTTTTAGGTTGAGCACTCATCCTTTACGTGACTGTACGTCGTCACACAACCTTATTCCTAATAACTAGGGCCACGCCCGTAGTGAGGAATTGCTTATAAGACCACTATCTGTGCAAAGGAGAATCATAACCACATCATTGTGCCAATTTTTTTTTCATCTGATCACTCAAGAATTTTTCACAATACTAGTCCATTCTTTATTTTTCTAGCTCAATTCAATAATTTTCAGAAGCATATCAATGTTATTCCATGCACGATTCTCATTTATGTCATGGTGTCAAACTATCAATCAATTCAAGTTATGAAATTCATATGAGCAATATATATTCTCAGATATCATAATCTCATAATAACTAAAATTATTCACATCATATATCATGAGTCAGCTCATCAGTATCAATAGTCATCTTATCTTTAGTAATAGCCATCTCATCAAACCAGTAGACAACTCATCAATTCAACAGTCACCTAATCACACAGATAAGCTATCTCATTAACTTAGCCTCCTAGGCTTAACTAACCTAGTCAAATGACTTTGCCTTAACTTGTATTCACCCTAATTAATCATTTTCATTAGTAATTGAATTCTAATTAATCAAATTCTATTATTTTAACTTACCCAAGGTATTGCACCAACCTTCTAAGCTTACTATGCATAAACCAAGGATCCAATTAATTTCTACTTATTATCCCTAAGCCAAATTAAGTCTAAATTACTACCAATTGGTTCCAAACCATTTCCTAAGCCTTCTAACTCTGTTTGGCCGAGACCTACAAGGGTTAAAATTCATCAAATGAATTTTCCATTCATGTCTAATTACTCAATTAAGCTAACCTTAGGTTGATTATGGTCCATTTCAATTAAAGTTAGCAATGCAAACCAACCTAGTACCAATTAACCTATGGAACTCAAAATGCCATGTTCACCAAATCAACTCCAATTTCAATTTTCACATGCAATTCAATGCATTTTGTAACATCCTCTTTTGACATGTTAAATTTGTATATAGTTACAGAGGTAACATAATACTTGCTCAACATGTCTGTTTAATTTTGTGACTTTCTAAGTTAGTTTAGTCACTTTATTATAACAATATATGTGAAAAATAACTGTTATTAGCTCAGGAAATGGTTTAAACTGCTTAGTTAATGGAAATAAATATGAAGAATTTATTTCTAAATCACAAATATGTGGTTTGTGTTATGGTTAAAGTTTGAGGACAAACTGAGTTAGTTTGATATTTTTGAGGACATTGAGTGAGTGTTTTAATATTAGATTGACTTAGTTGAGATACGAAAATTTATGAAAATGATGATAATAGGATTTAGATGAATCCTAGGATTTTTCATAATACTTTTGAAAGTTAGGAAACTAAGATTTGTGAGATCAAAGTATTCCTAAGAGGTATAATATTTTCATAAAATATCTAAATGACTTTTGAATCATTGTTCTTATCTATTTTCTTGGCTTTTTCTCTCTCATTTCTCTCTCTTTTCTTAAAGTTGGAAGCTGCAGAAAGCAGAGAAAGAAAGAAAGAGAAAAATGAGGAGGAAGAAGAGAAGAGAAAGAGGAAAGCTAAAGGAAAATCAAAAGCTTGAAGTTCATTTTGCTACAAGAGGTAGGGTCTTGTTTGATGCATGTTGGGTTACAGAAAAATGGGTTTTTGGTGGTTTTTCCATGGTTTGGGATGGTAGAATTGGTTGAAAACTTGTTTGATGTCCCTAACTGAGTTAGAACATGTATAATGGTTATTTGAAACTTGTTTGCATCCTTGGAACCTCATATTCATTAGTTGAGAAAATGGTTGGATCATTTGTTTGAGGAGATGTGTTGATAGGATGTATGATAGTTTCTCTAAGCATAGTGACCATGAATAGTGTTGGAGAACTCGTAGGACCTAATTTTGGGGGTTAACATCTGGTTTAGAAGCCAATGGAATAGTGGATGGAGTTCTAGGTGCAAGTGTAACATCCTAATACTGTTACTTGAGTATAACTAACAAATACCTGGATAAATAGTAATAGCTATGCTACTTCTGACATAATCATCAAGTAATCCATAACATTTATATATGGAGAGCCATAACTAAAAGTCATACACATAGACATCAATAGCCCCAAGGGCAAAGTGTTATATATGCAACTTACACATCTTCAAAGCAAATATAACTAATTATACAAGCTTTGTTTATAAAAGAAACAAATAAAATTATCCTACATTAGTTCTTTTATTTTTTTACTTTATTACCCTCTGAAAGTCTTGACCTACTTTTACCATGGAAACACAGAAAAGGGAGAGAACATACAAATTCTCAGTAATATTCATATATATTTCATGGCATTTCGTTAGTATAAATTGCATATAAATATAGTCAATTACAATATTATACAATCGCTCATACAATTGTATAATGTATAGAAATCTAATCTATCTCGACGTTACACAATAGATTATGGTTGCTACTAGATATTAAATCTTTATTCCATATCACTAGAACATTCACATGTCGCTTTTATGTAAAAGTTCACTAAATACAACTCATAATCTATAAATATAAGTCTCTTGCTCATATGATAAGAATAACTATCTACACAATTGTAATATATCACAACTAGTTCATTCATAAACTTGTTATAGGTACTACACATATAACCTCTTTCAATGAATAAACTCACTAACTCTAAAAAGTAGGATTAGCAACAAGCGATGAAGTCTTTACTCTATGCCACTTGAACATTTACATTCTCTTACTCTATGTAAATGTTCACTAAGCCAACCTCTAACCTTAAACTCATAAGTACACAATCAATGATATTGAACAACCACCCATATAATTGTAAAATATCACCTACATAAGGTAACTACCCATACAATTTCCAAGGAATAGGAAATGAATATGGATGCCATATGCTCGCATGTATGAAATGTTTAGGAATGAAAATTATAAAATGCAATGAGATTCTGTAAGTGTAGAATTGTGTGTGTGTATCGCTTGCATATTCCACATTCTCGTTAAACTTGTACTTAAGAAGACTGACTCTTCAAACTACTAAAAAAATGAGTGGACTGGTTCTTACTCACCTTAGTGAGAGTACTATTTCCACTACATACGAACTAGTAATCTTGGCACAAATGAGCAGCTAGGGCTAAATCCTCACTCAAAGAGACTTTTGGACTTTCCCATCTATCTCCTTTGGCCATATGATTGTACATAATTAAAGACTACTTTCCTTTGGAATTAGCAAGTAACAGGAAACTATGCAGTGTTATGTACAACTTATATAAAACCACCATATTAACTCATCACATGGTTCTCTCTAGCTAAGTGAAGAACTAAACTCTAGCAAATATGTATTCTTAGCTCACTTCTAGCTCATAAAGGAGCATATTCCATGTTTCTAGTTAAGAATCATACTAATGATACTTGTATCTAGCTAGCCTTATTATCACACCATAACTGGTTACTTAGGCTACACTAGTGTACACAAGGTTCTAGATACCTATTTTAGGTAATTCCTGACTATTGGAATGCTTAAATACTGAAACTTCTATAATATCTCTATACTAATCCATTCATGCATCTCTAACTCCACTTTCTCTCTTAGGAGCAACTCATGTACTATGGCAAGTGATTATTGCCAACTGAACTCAGCTTACTTATATGTAGTATAACCTACCCTCATCACCTCATATTTGATATTAAATTCAACTCTGTGTTGCCTAAGGGTCTAGATACCTACCTAAGGCAATCCATTACTCTTGGTTGCACTAAGGTCTCTTACTTTCCCATATATGCAAGTTGGTCTTTTTCTCTTAGAAATACCTCAATTAGTGTCTCAACACACTTTACAAGGCATATAAAAGGGATCCTAACAAGTATGAAAACTCAATTAATCAAAATAAGCATTTTGGTGAATTCTGGTCTAGGCGCTCATTCTCCAGTGCTTAGGCGCTCTTTGAGGGCCTGAGCGCACACTACCCAGTGCCTGGGCATTAGCTAGGCAGAGACATGCCATGTTTTGCTCTGTGACAGGCACCTAAGCACTCAGCACCGAGCGCCTAAGCGCTTAACGCTCTGCTGTGTGAAAATGTTCTCTAGACTATTAGGCGCCTGGGCGCCCAGATCTTAGCACTTGAGCGTTGGTCACCTGAAGTAGAATTTATAGAATTCTGCAGATTGCTGCTACTGTTCCATTAGAACATAGCAAATTCCAAGTTTCCAAAATTTACTTCTAGGTGATTTCTAACCCCACTAATAACCCCTAAAAATGTTGCAATACTCATTTAACTCATTATCTTACTTAAACATAGATTAATGGTTAAAACCATAACCTAAGTTCTATGTTCTCACTTGAGGAACTAAATGGTTTTTGTCCAAAGACAAAGTCATCTAACTTGAATCCAGTAAGCTGAAAATAACTAAATTCAACCAATGGAAACAAGAACTAAGTAAGAAAATAGATTTTACTTCTCAAAGTCCATTTTCTCTATCTATGCGACCTAACTCCTACCATAAAATTGGTGAAGGAGAAGATGAGATTCGAGGTTAGAATCCCCTACCTCTTGTAGACAAGATGATCCTCAAGCTTTTCCATTTGATCTTCTAGTTCCCCTTGGCTTCTCCTCATCTTTCCCTTCTTTTTTCTCCCTTTTGGTTGCTTCTTTCTTTTCTCTTCTCTCATTTTCTATTTCAGCCATGGGATAAGTGAGGAAAAAAAGAAGCAAAGTCCAATTTTGGCACTTGAGCCTAAAGCTAGAACTTTATATCTACTAAGGACACTTGAATTATGCGCAATCAAATTTCCTAACTTCCAATAACTTAAAAAAAAATATTAGGATTCATCTAATTTATTGTTTCACCAATATTCTATTTTTCTATATCTGCTACTAGTCAATTGATGAACTGTCAACATATCATATTTTTACGGCTCAATTCCTTAGTTTTTCATATTATTTTCATTTATTTTTATTGAATTTTATTCGTAAGTTTTGTTATATTTTTAGTATTATTTGATTGTGTTTTTATTAAGTGTTTCGTGTGTTTTTGTCAAGTAATTTCTTATGGAGAAAACTGGATGTTCAAAGAAGCAAAGAAAAGAAGAATTTTGTAGTAGTGTTCAGCGCTCAAGCATTGAGAGTTGAGCGCATGAGCGCTCAAAGCATAACAGCAGACGTGATTTTCATTAAATAGGAAAAGTTATGCTAAATTCAAGATATTGAGCACATTACACAGAAAATCCCTAATCCTGAGAGAGTTATTTTGTGGTAACAAACCTTAGAGGACGACTTTGAAGGAGGATTCGATTCTTGAAGGCTTAGAGATCATAATCTCCATTAAAGGGGTTTCGATTTCTCTTTCTTTTAGTTTTTTCCCATTCTTTGGGTTTCTTTCTATGGGTTTGTATTCTGATATGGGTTTATTTATATTGAACATTTGTAGCTAAACCCATAGCTAGGGCTATGGGAGATCTTATTTTCCTAATTATTTGGGTTTAATTTCTAATTTGATTAAGGTAATTTCTTTAGGGTTTATCATATTGTTTGCATTCTTGTCATAACTTGATCACTTTTGACATGTGTTAATTCATTATTTGACCAGTGACCATCCGCATTCAATGAGTGGATCTGTATGGTAAGCTTAGGATTAGATTGGTCAATGACCAAACATCAATTTTTCCTACCAATGGAATTGACAGGTGTGTTGATTCATCTCTTGAATTGAAACTTAATGCATTCCTAATTAATTCATAGGTGATTTAATTTAGGAATAGAATATTGTTTCATCCATGACCATTGGGATTCAATAGCATGTAAAAGAATATTGGCAAAAGAATTACCTTACATCATAATTGAAAAAAAATTTGAATAATTGGATTCGAGGTTCTTAGTCTCTCCTTCATTGATTATTTATTCTCTGTTTGATTGTTCATTATTTTTCTTTATTTGTTTATTCTGATTTTATCTTAAATTTCTTCATACACTTTCGATTGTCTGGATAACAAGGAATTTAGTTAATCTAATAATTACCACTTAGTCCTCGTGGGATCGATAACTGGGACTCAAGTCCTATATTACTTAGCGATAGAGTCCACTTGCTCTTAGTGTATTTTACGCGTACCAAGTTTTTTGGCACCGTTGTCAGGGAATAAGTTTAGTAATATTAGAAACGAAAAGCTCTAGTTAATTTAGACGCCCTTTTCTTTTATTCTTTTTTTTTAATTTTTATTTCTTATTTTATTTTATTTATTTTTATTTTTAATTAAATTTTTTCACTTCTTATTTCTTGTTTATGCTTACTCGATTTCAGTTTCCTGATTTGGCTTTTGATCCAAAGATTGAGAAAATAGCTCGCAAGTTAAGGAAACGGTCTTTTATTGCAGCCGTGACAGAAGACATAAGCAGGATGGAAAGACAACCAGTTGTTGAGGTGAATCGTGAAGAAAGCGCTACCTCAACAGAGTGAACCATGTTTGAGTACTCTATGCCTACTGCTGAGGCATATGGAGGGAGTATTATAAGACCAACTGTGGCGGCTAATAATTTTGAGACCAAATCAACATTGATCTCCATGATTCAGAATTCAGTTCAGTTTAGTGGATTGCCTTCAGATGATTCAAATCAGTATTTGACCAGGTTCTTGTAGTTATGTGATACTATTAAGTATAATGGTATGACAAATGATGCAATCCGATTGTGAATTTTTCCTTTCTCTTTTAGGGACAAAGCAAGCCAATGGTTAATGTCACCACCGAGGGGTTCCATCACTACATGGGATCAACTAACACAGCAGTTTCTGGCTAAGTATTTTTCTCCTTCTAAATCTGCTAAGTTAAGGAATGATATATCTTCTTTTATGCAGTTTGAAATGGACACTCTTTATGAAGCTTGGGAGCGCTTTCAAGAGTTGTTGAGGAGATGTCCACATCATGGATTTCCCGTATAGCAGCAGGTTCAGACTTTTTACAATAGTTTGTCGCCTACAAATTGTTCACTCATTGATGCTACTACGGGAGGTACAATATGGAGGAAAACACCTACCGAGAGCCAAGCATTGATTGAGGAAATGGCGCTGAACAGTTATCAATAGCAAAATGAATGTCAGGTTCTTAAGAAACAAGTAGGTGTGCATGTTGTTGATTCTTCTATAGCCATTCTGAGTCAATTGAAAGCTTTGACGAAGAAGGTTGAGACTCTGATGGTGACAAATAGTGCAGTCCCACCAATCATTTGTGAGGCATGTGGAGGATAGGGTCATACAAGTGCAAACTATCAAGTTGGTAGTCCATTTGCCCCCGAGCTTGAAGGAGTAAATTTTGTTGGTAATTCTAATCGGTAATAATACAATCCTTATGCCAATACGTACAATCTTGGTTGGAGGGACCACCTTAATTTCAAATGGAGAAATCAACAGGGTAATCAGCAGAGCCAGCAGAGAGTGCCACAACCACCTCTAGGTTTTCAGGTAGCTACAGAGAAGCAAAATTTTGAAAGTCTTGTGATGAAGTACATGCAGAATTTAGAAGTCAGAATGAAAAGCATGGAGACTCAAATCAGTCATTTGGCCACTTTGATGTCAGAAAGAGCACTAGGGTCTTTACCTAGTACTACCGAGCCTAATCCAAAGGAACATGTGAAGGCAATTACCCTAAGAAGTGGTACGGAGCTTGAGAATCTTCCCAAGAATAAGGAGAAAAAATTTTAGGAGTATGAAGATACTCTTGATGAGCCAGTCATTGCAGAAAAGGAGAAGGCAAGTGAAGCACCCTCCATGGTACAGGTAAGTGAGCCACAGAAGTCACCCATTCCATTCCCTTAGAGGCTCAAGAACACTCAGCAGGACAAGTAATTTGCAAAATTCTTGGAGATGTTCAAGAAATTGCAGATTAACATTCCGTTTGTAGAAGCTATCTCCTAAATGCCAAAATATGCAATGTAACACCTCAAAAATTGCTTGTTTCATGATATATATTCATTTTATAATATTTATGATTTTTGAGAATTTTTCTAGAATTATTTGAATTGTTTGATTATTTTAATATTTTCTCAATTTACGTGCGCACTGAGCAGGGTCGAAAAAATAAAATATTTTCTCCGAGGCCGAAAAACTTTGGACTATGAAAATGTCGACAGGGGATCTTACTAAACTTGAGGCTAGGCACAGTTTATGAAGTCTTTGTTTCTCTAGATTTTATCTGATAAATAAAATCGCGATACATTTTATTATCTGTTGGACAATAAATACTATTTTTGCTAACTGTAACTTTTATCCAATGGATAATAACTCTAGTAGAGTGTTAGTCATCTTTTCTAGAGAACACTTTAATGACATCACCAAGATGACGTCATCACCATGACATCACCCTTCACTTTTTCAAAAAGTGTGTGAAGCTTCTCAAGGAAGCTTCCTACCAAGCTTCTCAAGGAAGCTTCACCTTTCTTCTCTCCTCCTTGGACTCCACGGTTTTGGGGGGAAAAGATGACTAAAAAGTTATCATCTTTTCCAATCACCTATCACATTTTCCATTTCAAACAAAACTCCATTTTTTTTCTCTCTTTTCTTTTTCTCTCTCACATTTTCTTTCCTCCATTTTCTCTCCACTCTCACGGCTCCAACATCATTTGTTGCCACCCAAGCTTGTTTTCTTAAGCCAACCTAGAATCTTGACTCCTCTCATCATCTTGAAGCTTTTCTCTTTAGTGATCACCTCTTGAATTCCTCCATCTTCATCATTTTCTACCAAGCCCTAAAGCTTGAAACTTTGAGGTAAAGTTCTTGACTTTCATCTTTTCTCTTCTCATCTTCGCGATCCTTGGTCACCTTTATGATCAAGGACTCCTCTTTTCAAGCTTTGATTTTTGATTGGGTGAGTTTGACTATCCTAGGGTTTTCTTGGTGGTGGTGGACGAAAATCACAAGGAGGTCTCAAGAAGCTTGCCTTCTTTTGTTGTCTCTTGAGGTAAAAGGGAGATCATTCTCTTCAACTTATTTTGGTGGTGAGGATCACATTTTTGTGGTGGTGGTGAGGAATCGATGTGTGGGTTGCTCACTTTGCTGTATGATTTTCTTTGGTAATGTTGTGATTAGTTATGTTGTATGACTCTAATACTTGTTATTGTGTAACTTGATGGATTGGAATGCTTGAATACTTGAATGTGTATATGGAAACACATTTTAGGGCAAATACACGTGCCGTGTTGTTTGACATGACCCAAGCTGTGTTGCTGTCTGGAAACACAATTCCATACACTTCATGAGTTAGAGAAGAACACGGCCCAGGCCGTGTTTGAGGACACGGCTGTGTAATTGAGTAGTTCAGATTAGAACATTTCCTGTCCTTCCAGAGGAGGACACGGCCTAGGCCGTGTTTGGGGACACGGCCATGTTAGGCAGGCCGTGTTAGGGAACAAGGCTGTGTTAGGGAGATGATGGAAAATTGTTGGATTCTTAGTTCCTTGGAGGCTCGCGGCCTCATTGGGTACTCAATGTGAAACTTTTGTATCAAGTTAAAAACTTAGTTACTTAAATGAGTAGACACCTAATTAGGAATTCATAATATGGAAAGAATAAAGAACAAAACTTTATCCTATAGCCTAGAGTGATTTTTGGACAAAGAAAGAACATGAGTGTGGGTGAGGTTGTGAGAAACTTAAAAATGATTTATTTAAGTGAGTTTGATCTAAAACAAAGGAAAAGACTTATTTAATTAAGAGTAATAAAGGTTGAATGAAAAATACTAGAGAATTTCCCCTAGAGAGGCTTGATAGGAAAAATATGTTTTCCTTCTTAAGAATTGGACAATGACTTGTTGTGGGTCCATAAGTGGGACCAAGGATCATTGATAATTGATTGAGCCTAATGTGGCGTGAAATTATGGACAAGTCATACTATTATTGAAATTTTGTATATCTGTGCATCGAGTTATCATGCATTGTGAAAGTCTATTGGATTCTGTTGAAAGATTGTATGCCTAGGAGATGAATCACACCTACGTGCAGGTGCGAATAGACTAGTGTAGGTCACTTGTTGACCTTGGGGTATCGAGGTGCGGGTATCTCACAATGGACAGTTGGTAGCTCCTTTGTGCCGTGGGATAGATCAATGCAAATGCACCGATGATCCAGACTAAGGCATTGTCCTATATCACAATCTGGTGTAGAATGTCTTGTACAATGCCTTGATATGCACGTTGATAAATTGATAAATTATAGCATTGTTGGTCACGACAGCTGAGTTACAGACAAGTGTCATTGGTCATTCTCTCCGATGTTGTGTCTAGCTCCATGGAGTAGGATTTTGGTACCTTGCTCATGTGCATAGGTTGTCCACATATTTATCTAGCATAACTATATATGATTTATGGAACCATTTATTTTAAGGATGTAATAACTATCCATATTATTAAATTGTTTCTATCTGTATTTTGATGTTGCTTATTATATTTGCCATGCTGTGAGGCGTCCTGCACCGTTTCTGATTCTTTACTGCCATAATTGGTATTGATGTTGAATATCTCACCTCTTTTCTGTATTCTGCTATTCTGTTTACATTTTTGTTTCTTAAAAGACCGAGGCAAGGAAGGGCCTGAGTTTCCTATTTTTCAGGTGAATTAGTCTTCTATTGGACTATGGCGTCCCAGCGAGGTTTTCTTGGGTATGCCAGACTGAGGTTCCACGGAGGCATTGACTGCTAGCACGTTGACTTGGTCACCGAGCGTTTCGTCTATGTGGGAGATGTGACTATATCGTTGGCTTGGGGTCGCTATGATCCACCTGTCTTTTCTTTAGTCGTTACTGTATGGCTGGAATTCTACATGCCGATACGTGAGGTGTGGGGTGATCGCGAGTATAATCCATACGAGGATTCTTTCTTATCCACTGCACGAGCTCCTGCTCATGAGTCTATTGCTCTTGTGAGGATTTCCTCTTCTGAGAAGGATCCTATGGAGGAACTTGAGGAAGACCCCTCTGAGGCTCCTTCTTAGTAGTTGGTCAGGGGCATGATACTTTTTTGTAGCCTTGGTGGCTGTCTGTATAAATCTTTTTGGGGCATATAAAGCTTCTGCTTTCTTTTACGAATTATTGATGTATGTAATTACTTACATTATGTAACTAAACACACACACACACACACACATATATATATGGTATGTATTTTTTGTATAAATGTATGGTTTGATCTATACATATAATATAATTAAAAGAAAATGACTAAGTTAGGATACTCCATTGATAAGCAGGCTAATACCTATAGATAAAGTAAACCGGGTCTTAATAATAGTTTTCTTTTGAATTTTGTACGTTTGGTGTGACATCCTCCTACCAAAAAAGGGGGGGCGTTACATGTAAAGTTCTTAAAGGAGATACTTTCAAACAAACGTAAGCTTGAGGAATATGAGACAGTCAGACTAAATGAGGAGTGTTCTGCCATTCTTTTGAAAAAGTTACCACCGAAATTAAAAGATCCAGGGAGTTTTACTATTCTTTGCTCTATTGGTAATTTTTATTTTGAGAAAGCATTATGTGATTTAGGTGTCAATATAAATTTAATGCCTTTCTTTGTGTTTAAAAAATTGGGAATGCAGGAGCCAAAGCCTACTAACATTTTATTGCAACTGGCTGATAGATCCATCACTTACCCTCGTGGAGTATTAGAAGATATTTTGGTTAAGGTGGATAAGTTCATTTTTTCAGCTGATTTTATTGTATTAGACATAGAGGAGGACTCTGAGGTCCCAATCATTCTTGGGTGTCCATTCCTTGCTACTGGAAAGACTGATTGATGTCCATCAAGGGAAGTTGACCTTGCGATTAAATGATGAGGAAGTAGTTTTTAATGTTTTTAATTTTGTTAAACATCCTAGTTCCTTTGATTCATATAATTGCATTGATTCTACTGATGTTTTGGATAATGTTGTGAATTCACATTTACAGGAATCTATGACTGATGATGTTCTTAAGAGGGTCTTGACCATGGTCGCCACTGACCTTGAGGATGATGAAGAGGTCATGGGAATGATAATGCGGTTAGAAGTGAGCATGTCTATGGACAGACGAAGAACTTGGGGGTATTATGAAGATTTGGATAAGAAGAACATTCCTACCCCAAAACCTTCAATTGAGGAGCCTCCCAAACTTGAACTCAAGCCTCTTCCTTCTAATTTAAAGTATACTTTTCTGGATCCTCCATCATCTTTACCTGTAATTATTTCTGCTCTGCTTTCAGGTCCAATGGAGGATAAACTCATAAGAGTGTTAAGGTAGAATAAGAAGGCATTTGGGTGGACCATTCATGACATTATGGGCATCAACCCTACCATATACACCCATAAAATTTACATGGAGGCGTAGAACAAGATGCTTGTGCAACCATAGAGGCGTCTCAACCCCAACATGAAAGAGGTTGTAAAGAAGGAGGTAATAAAGCTGCTCGATGCATGTATTATTTACCCCATTTCTGATAGTCCTTGGATAAGTCCGGTGTAAGTGGTGCCTAAAAAGGGGGGCACCACGGTCATGGAAAATGAAAGGAAAGAACTTATAGCTGTTAGAAATGTGACTGGGTGGCGTATGTGCATTGATTATAGGAAATTGAATGATGCCACTCAGAAAGATCATTTTCCCTTACCTTTCATTGATCAAATGGTAGAGAAACTTTTAGGTCATGCATTTTTCTATTGCTTGGATGGATATTCTGGCTATATGCAAATACCTGTGGCACCCGAGGATCAAGAGAAAACCACTTTCACATGTCTATATGGTACATTTGATATATAGATGGATGCTCTTTGGATTATGTAATGCACCAGCTACTTTTTAGTGGTGTATGATGGCTATTTTTTCTGACTTAATAGATGATTGTATTGAAATTTTTATGGATGATTTTTTTGTATTTGGTTCTTCTTTTCATAATTGTTTACATAATCTCAGTTTGGTTTTGGAGCGATGCAGGAACACTAATCTTGTTTTGAATTAGGAAAAGTGCTAATTTATGGTACAAGAATGTATTGTTTTGGGGTATAAGGTTTCACCCAAAGGTATGGAGGTTAATCCGGCAAAGGTGGAAGTAATTGCGAAATTGCCTCCATCTAAATCTGTTAAGGCCGTTCAAAGCTTTTTAGGGCATACAGATTTTTATCAGAGGTTTATTAAGGATTTTTCCAAAATTACTAAACCTTTAATAGACCTCCTAGTGAAGGATGCACCATTTGACTTTTCTAACTCTTGTTTAAATGCATTTCTGGCTTTGAAGGACAAGTTAACTAGTGCACCCATCATTGTTGCCCCTGATTGATCCTTACCTTTTGAACTTTTGTGTGATGCAAGCGATACAATAGTTGGGGCATTGTTGGGCCAGAGGAAAGGTAAAATTTTCCAAACTATATACTACGCTAGCCGTGCTTTGAATGAGGCACAAAGGAACTACACCACTACTGAAAAGGAGTTGCTAGCGGTAGTATTTGCTTTTGATAAATTTCACTCTTACCTCATTCTCTTTAAGGTTATTTATTATACTGACCACTTTGCTATTAAGTATTTGCTTGCTAAACAGGATGCTAAGCCAGGCTGATTCGATGGATTCTTCTGCTACAAGAGTTTGATATTGAGATACGTGATAAGAAGGGGACAGAGAATCTTGTAGTTGACCACCTATCTCGATTGGATGAGGAGGAGTTGGAGCCCGCTACTGAGTGTGCCATAAATGAATCATTTCCTGATGAACACTTCTTTGCAGTCTCCTCTTTACCATAGTATGCTAATTTTTTAAATTTCCTCGTAGGTAATATCCTTCCACCGGATCTCAGTTATCAACAAAAGAAGAAATTCTTATATGATGTTAAGCATTATTTGTGGGAGGATCCATACTTGTTTAGAGTTTATACTGATAATGTTATTAGGAGATGCATTCATGGTAGTGAGAGTCATTCCATTCTTGAACATTATCATGCTAGGAAAACTGGTGGCCAGTTTGGTCCCACCAGAACTGCACAAAAGGTTTTACAATGTGGGTTTTATTGGCCAACTTTGTTTAAGGATGTGTTTGAATTTGTTCGATCTTGTGATAAATGTCAGCGCAGTGGTAACATCTCTAGGAGACATGATATGCCATTGAATAGCATCTTGATTTGTGAAATTTTTTATGTATGGGGCATTGATTTTATGGGTCCCTTCCCAAAATCTTTTTCTAATCAATACATACTTGTTGCTGTGGATTATGTTTCTAAATGGGTTAAGGTTGTGGCGTTGCCTACTAATGATGCTCGGGTGGTGGTACGTTTTTGAAAAGAAATATTTTTACTTAATTTGGTACACTCCGAGCTATCATAAGTGATGGTGGCACTCATTTTTGTAATAAACAATTTGATAATCTTTTGAGCAAATATGGTGTCACCTATAAAGTTGCCACTCCCTACCATCCACAAATAAGTGGCCAAGTGGCGGTTTCAAATCGTGAATTGAAAAAGATTTTGGAAAGGACTGTTAATGTATCCCGTAAAGATTGGTCTTCAAAGTCAGATGATGCATTGTAGGCCTATAGGACTACATTCAAAACTCCCATTGGTGTGTCCCTTTATAGACTTATGTTTGGTAAAGCCTATCACTTACTTGTAGAATTGGAACATAGAGCTTATTGGGCACTTAAAATTTTGAATTTTGATATGAATGCTACAAGTGCGCAGTGACGTAACCAGCTAAATGAGCTAAATGAACTTCGTCTTGAGGCATATGAGAATGCCAAGTTCTATAAGGAGAGAACAAAGAAGTTGCATGACATGCGTATTAAACAGCGTGAGTTTAAGATTGGGGATCAAATTCTTGTTTATAACTCATGTCTTCATTTCTTTCCAAGTCGAAATGGTATGAACCATATGAGGTTGTTCAAGTTTTACCGTATGGTGTTCTTGAAGTGATGAAAGATGGCCAACAATCTTTCAAGATAAATGGGCAAAGAGTAAAACACTATGAAAAAGGAGTGGAGACTGAGCACCACTCTATCCGCCTCACCTAGGCATGACACTAGCCCAACGTCGAGCTAATGACGTAAAACAAGCGCTTCACAGGAGGCAACCTATGTTTCTTTTTTTCTTTTTATCTTATTTTGATTATTTTTGTTACTTTTGTTATTTTTATTTTTCTTTTAGATGCTACTCATGTGTTTTAGGATTTTATTTTTCAGATTCTATTGCTACGTTGACTCTTGTATTTCTCCTTTGCCTGGCATTGTGTTATTGTTCATCAGATTGTGTTATTCTTTTCTTCACTCCCTTTATTTATTTTTCTTTCACATTGAGGATAATGTTTCTCTTAAGTGTGGGGGTATTAGGTACTTTTATAATTTTTGTGTAAAAAAAAGTCAAAAAAAAATTTTGATGAGCGCGCTCAAGCGCTCAAAGATAGAGCGCTCAAGCATGAGAGGGGAAAAAATTAATGAGCACGCGCTCAAGCGCTCAAAGATAGAGCGCTCAAGCACTAGTCTGGCAATGACGTTTAAACTCAGAATGAGTAGAGAGCGCTTGAGCGCGCTCTGCTTCGTCTTCTCTATTCTATCACTGTTCTTCATCTTTCTCTCTCTGTGTTTTCTTCCAACTTTGTTCACACACATTTCCTAAGGCCTTCTGAGTTAGTTTCTTTTCTTCTCCATCCACTATTTCTACTCTTTCATCCTCCATTAACAAGCGTTCAGGGGAGGAAATTCCTCACTATTCACTCCTGCCATTGACGCGTTCAAGCTTTTTCTCTAGCACCCATTCACTTTTCTCACCTTTGTGCTTCAATTTTTCACTCATTAAGGTATGTTCATCTATCTTTAATCTTAATTTCGTGTTCTATTGTGATAATTTTATGGATTGTGTAAATTGGGGATTTAGGGTTCTTGAATTGGGGATTTTAGGGAAAACGTAAGATTGGGCAGATTTAGTGAAATTGCCATTACCTATTGAATTATTTTGTGAAAAACTGATGATTGGAAGAATTTAGTGGGTAAAATTGTTGATTTTGACATTGCAGTGTTGAAGAATGTACTGGCTGTCGTGAATGATTAGTGTGCATGGTGATTTTTGTTGAATGTGGTGAGCATTATAGAGTTGTTGACTGAGGTGTTCATTGTTTGCTATGTTAGTAATTTTCGTGTTAAATTGGTTTATTGCATTTACCCTTTTACTATGTTCACCGTGCTTGTTTAGTGTTAGTCAAATGTTTCTTGTCACTGAGTTGTTAGAAAATATTGTTGACTGAGTTATTATGTTTTTCTTTTTTAGGATAGTCATCATGCCGCCAAAGAAAAGAAAGGGAGTCGCAGGAGAAGGCTCTAGCTCTTCTTCCTTTGATGCTAGCCATTTTCGTTCTGTTGTTTATGAGAAGCGGTTTAATGATGTACTGATCAAGAGGAACTTTATTCGGGAGCAGGGGCTCATCTTACAGGAGAATGAATATTCAGAGATTAGCTCACATATTACATAGAGACAATGGGACAAACTATGCCAACTCCCAGATCCGGGATCTCAGACATTGGTTCATGAGTTTTATGCCAATGCTTTTGTTGACTTCGATGAAGTTAACTATTATCAGACTATGGTGAGGGGGACGCCCATGGATTTTGGAAAGGGTGTGTTGAACACATATTTTGGTCTTAAGTATGATCATCCTGGGCAATGTGGCTACCATGATTTACTTAGGAGACAACTGGATCCCGACCTCATCCTTAGTGTGCTTTGCAAGGAGGGTGCTGAATGGGTGTTGGATATGAAGAATGCACCTAAACTTTTGAAGAAAGCAGATTTTAAACTAATCCCAAGGGTTTAGTGCACCTTTGTTCAATCCAACATCATTCCGTGCTCTAACACCTCAAAAGTACCAGTCAAGAGAGCATTACTTGTCTTCGCTATTGTGACTGGTGTTGTGGTTGATATTGGGAGGGTTATAACTTTTCATATGCGCATGGCATAGGAGACTTCTGGAAGCCTGCCATATCCATTCTCATCACTAGTCTATGCTCAGCGAAGGACATTCATATTACTGGAGATCAACTTATCCAACCTGCACCTTCAATTACTGCATCAGTAATTAATAGGTATTTTTTAGAAGATGCAGCAGCTCTAGCAGCCCTAGTATTTCAACCTCCCGATCCAGCAGCTAGGAAACCTCGTCAGATTCTCACCACTGCCTAACAATTGGATAGATTGTAGTACCAAAACCAGAGGAAATTCAACTACACTATCCAATTATTGCGTGACATAGCAGAGCACTTGAACCTCGATACTGCACCTCGAGGAGATCCTCCTATGACTAATGAAGAAATCATAGCGAACATTGGCTTTAATGACTTAGGGGAAGATGATGAAGAGGAGGATTCTGATGACGAAGAGCAAGATTGATTTCACGACAACACAATGAGCTTTTCTTGCCTTTCACTTTTATTTTCTTTGTCCTGTCTTTTATTTGCATTTTATTGTTTGTTCAGCGAGGGTGCTGTTTCTTTTAAGTTTGGGGAGGAGATAGCTTTGTTATTTTTGTTGTTATTTTTATTTTTGTTTTTTGTGCTTATTTTCTTGTTAAGGTGGTGTTGAGTCGGTTTGAGTACTTGAGTATTGTTAGTAATTAAGCTGGAATTGTGTGTTGATTTCTTGATTTATTCTGAGCTAATAGAGATATGTTTTTAAAGGGGATTCTATTGATCATGAGCTGATTTTGTGTGAAGTAATCTTTTTCAATGAAGCAAAGTGAATTTAGCATCTTATTTGGAAATTAGTCATATCTGCTTGCTTTTGTTCGCTTTATTAATTCTAGCCAGAAAGTGAGTTTTGAGCCTTAATGATTGGATTTTTCTTCTGGAGTGAGTTTTCTCTTGATTTATGTGCGCTAGAACTTGCTTTGATATCTTGTTAAGACTTTAATGATTCACATGCATACTTGAATATGATTAAGACAATTAGGCTTAATTATTTCTTGACTTCTAGAGTTGTATTAATTAAAAAAATCCCTTAGTTGCCTCATTTGAGCATAAAATTGATTTCTTTAAATACCCAATTGAATAATCAGGTTGGATTCTTTGAAGTACCTATTGTGTTAATTGAGAAGTCATAAAAGGCTGTTGTTGTCTTCAAGGGTTAAAAAAATGAAAAAAAAAAGAAAAGAGAAAAGAGAAAAGTTTGAATAGAAAAAAAAAGAAAAAAAAGAAAAAAAAAAAAAAGGAAAAGGAAAAAGAAGAAAGAAGAGAATTGTTGGTGAAGAATAATGAGAATATTGGGTTGAAAGTGAGAATTTGTTATATTCTTGTGCATTATGCTCAGTTTATCATCTTTTCAGTCTGATTTTGCTTTGTCTTGATTTATCTATGAACATTCTTTACCCTTATTTTTTTTCTCACCTTTCTTTATACCCTTGGCCTCATTACAACCAAAGAAAAGTCCTTTTGATTCTTGTGTTGTATGTGAACTTGGAAGTGGAGTTGGGATTGAAAAGCAACCCTATGGTATTGTATTTTTCAAGAGAAATTTGAGTGATCTCTTTGTCCTTTAAACACTTGAGCAGTGGAAAGATGAGTGATCTCAGATGTTAGATGAAGAGAACAGTTGAAAGCTAGCCTCAAGTCTCGAATTGTTTAAGTGTTAAATGATCTTACTTGATTGGATTTGTTTGCTGAACTTGATTTTTTTTAAATTGTGGAATTTCCCTTTAATTCTTATTTTTTGATGTTGAGTTTGATCTTATTCTTTGCTTGAGGACAAGCAATGCTCAAGTGTGGGAGAGTTGATGAACCGTCAACATGTCATATTTTTCAATTCCTTGGTTTTTCATATTGTTTTCATTTATTTTTATTAAATTTTGTTCATAAGTTTTGTTATATTTTTAGTATTATTTGATTATGTTTTTATTAAGTGTTTTATGTGTTTTTGTTAAGTAATTTCTCATGGAGAAAATTGGATGTTCAAAGAAGCAAAGAAAAGAAGAATTTTGTAGCAGTGTTCAGCGCTCAAGTGCTGAAAGTTGAGTGGCTGAGCACTCAAAGCGTAACAGCAGACGTGTTTTCATTAAATAGCAAAAGTTACGCCAAATTCAAGACATTGAGCACATTACACATAAAATCTCTAATTTTGAGAGAGTTATTTTACGGTAACAAACCTTAGAGGATGGCTTTGAAGGAGGATTCACTTCTTGAAGGCTTAGAGATCATAATCTCCATTAAAGGGATTTTGATTTCTCTTTCTTTTTAGTTTTTCCCCCTTTCTTTAGGTTTCTTTCTATGGGTTTGTATTCTGATATGGGTTTGTTTGCATTGAACATGAGTAGCTAAACCCATAGCTAAGGCTATGAGGGATCTTGTTTTTCTAATTATTTGGGTTTGATTTCTAATTTGATTAAGGTGATTTCTTTAGGGTTTATCATATTACTTACATTCTTGTCATGACTTGATCACTTTTGGCATATGTTAATTCATTATTTGACTGGTGACCATTCGCATTCAATGAGTAGATCTATATGGTAAGTCTAGGATTAGATTGGTGAATGACCAAACATCAATTTTTCTTACTAATGGAATTAATAGGTATGTTGATTTATCTCTTGAATTGAAGCTTAATGCATTCCTAATTAATTCAACTAAATGACCAAATAAGTGATTTAATTTAGGAATAGAATATTGTTTCATCCATGACCATTGAGATTCAATAGCATGTAAGAGAATATAGGCAAAAGAATTACCTTACATCATAATTGAAAGAAAATCTGAATAATTGGATTCAAGTGAACCTTGCGCCCTAGTCTCTCTCACACTGATTATTTATTCTCTGTTTGATTGTTCATTATTTTTCTTTATTTGTTTATTTTGATTTTATCTTGAATTTCTTTATACACGTTCGATTGTCTGGATAATAAGGAGTTTAGCGAATCTAGTAATTACCACTTATTACTCGTGGGATCGATAACTGGGACTCAAGTGCTCTATTACTTGGCGATCGAGTGCACTTGCTCTTAGTGTATTTTACGCGTACCATCAATCCGGCATTAAAACGCACAACCAGTATGCCTAAAAATACCAAACTAACTTTGATTACTCTCAAATTTTAACTACATCCTCTTCCACCTATTTGTGACTCAGAAACAAACTCTCTAGGTTTATTTCCCTCAACTTAGCAATTTATGCTATTAGCTTAGTTATTTTAAGCTATTTTTCACAATTCAAGTTGCAACAAAGTGCCTAAACTAACTCAATTTGTTACAAAATTAAGTAGACATGTTAATCAAGTGTTATGCTATCTTTGTAATCATAAACTAGTCTAACATGATAAAAAGAAGATGTTACATTTCTCACCTCCTTTTTAAAATTTTGTCCCCAAAATTTCCTTACCTCATATCACATATGATATCATACTCGACAGATTGTCACCTCCCTTAACTGTATCTAACTCAATCCCAGAGGTTCTCATTCTATAAGAATAACTTACTGAATCTAAAAACCATCTACTAACTTAACTCATACCAAACCTAAAGTGAGTTCTGCTTCTCTTTTAGGTGGTAACTCGATTATCTTTCTAGGAAACATTTCTAGATATTCTCTTATCACAACTATATTCCCTAAGACTTGTTCAACTTCACAAATAAGAAGAAAAGGAAATCATATCCTTAAGTCCCTCATTCTAAGAAGTTGCTCACTTGTTTAATTCTCAAAACATAGACTCTAAAAGAATCGACACATAAGAATCATCATATATAAACCTCAATGTCCAATCTGATTAATCAAAAACAACATAGTTAACTAATAACCAAAACCATGCCTAGTCCAACATCCACGTCAAGAAGAGATAAATTGATAAGATTCACAAAAGAAATCTTACTTTCTATTTTTGCATAACAATCCAACTTACCAAGGAAGTTGTGTCTAACTTGCCTACTAGAGTAGACAAGGATAAAATATGAAAAAACTCAAATATAGGTAAATCTAATCTTTTTACTAACTCATATGTGATCAAGGAATAAGGATACTCTTGAATCATATAACACAACTTAGAGATAATATTTAATTATGTCTTTTCCTCATATAAGATCGAAAGTTTGAGCCACCTTCTTACTATTCAGATTATAAACTCTTACTCTAACTTGAGGTTAGGCACTGCTCCCTACTTCTGTGTACATTTACTTAAAAGTGTTCTAGTCATCTATAAGTATAACATACTATTCGGCCTACTAGACAAGGTCTGCCACCCTGTTGTCTCCCACCCTGTTGTCTCCCACATCTAACACACTTTGGTCCCTTCACTTCTACTTAAACTTAATTAATTTTATCTTGAGGATAACTAGGTCTAGAAGCACACTGCTTATACCTATCATCACGTCTCTTCCTCTTGTCAAAACCTTTTAACTTTTTTTCCACTTGAGGCTAGTTGTAGCTCCCTCTACTGTTCTCTTTGAATGACACTAAAGCATCATTCTATATTTTTCAATCAACTGAGAATAAGGTTCTCTTACTTATCTCAACTAATCAAAATTATGTTAATCGAATAACTCTCTTAGTATATTCGATTAACCTGAAACTCTTGCTAAATCTAATACCTCCTTTTGTCTAATCATTTAGCCTAACTCTATTGGTGTATGCCCTAGAGACCGATATATTTCATCTATAATTACATACATTTTATTATGCTATTTTTATATGAGACATTTTACTTATTGTGTTATTTATGATAAACATAATAAAGTCCTTAGAATAGTAAATTTAATGTCATAGGACATCAAGTGGATGACTTGATCGTGAGATCCTATTGGATAAAATTAGAATATTATTCTTAAATATCCTTAGTCAAGTATTATTATTAATTAGGATAATAATAATGCATTGAGACTAGTATGTACGTAGACTGATGGCCACATCTTATGGGTCATGGATATGAGATATCAAGTCTTCACATGGATATATATATTAAGAGTAATGATGTACTGGACCGACCCGCCATGAGAATGCTACGTGGATCGTTACGTGAGTTTCATAAGCGATTCTCATAGTGGTAATGGTGTATGTGGTTCTTTAACCTGAAATCACTACGATTCCTATATGAGGAGTTGTATGTTTTGATGCCATCAAACGCCATCTATAACAAGGTGATTATAAAGTTAGTTATTGGACATACTGCGAATCATGTGGAGGGATGTAAGTGACCTAGATGGGATTTGTCCCTCCTACATAACAGGAGTAATATCTTCGGGCCCCTTGATTGAGTAAGATTACGAAATGCATGGTCATGCTCAAATGAGTCAATATGAGATATTGATCTCATTTACTACGTCTATTCGAGTATCAGGAAACGAAAGATTGAACTATACAAGAGTGACATATTCCATGCCATGTGTTCAATCTAGATATCTGGACAAAGGGACTAAACTACACAGAAACATTAATCACAGAAAGGTTATGTCAAATCACTGACATTCTCATTACTTGGGTGGCAGCAATGTATAGCTAGATACCACTCACTGCTTGTAATATTAAAATGAGATTTAAATATTATTGCCAACGTCATGAGAACCTATAGGGTCACACACTTAGAACAGACTAAATTGGAGTAAATAGAATCAAAGTTGGACTAGGAATTCTATCGTGGGCCAAAACTCATAACAGATGAGCCCAAGACTTTACACTAACCCTACTACTGCTCTTTCACTCAAGGATTCTAAAAGAAGCTGTTAGAGGCTTCTCAGAGAAGCTAATGCAAAGCTTCTTAGAGAAACTAATGCAAGGTTTCTTGGAGAATCTAATGCAAGGCTTCTTGGAGAAGCTAAGTCAAGGCTTCTTAGAGAAGCTAAAGCAAGGCTTCTTGGAGAAGCTAATTCAAGGCTTCTTGGAGAAGCTAATGGAAGGCTTCTCAGAGAAGCTATTAGAGGCTTCTTGGATAAGCTAATGAGAGGCTTCTTGAAGAAGCTAATGAGACGTATCTTGGAGAAGCTAATGAAAGGCTTCTTGAAGAAGCAAATAGAAAGCTTCTTAAAGAAGCTATTGGAGGCTTCTTCTACAAAAAAGGCATAGGGGCATGGATTGTAACCTTGATGTACACACATAGTGAAAAAGGGTGACATATTTCCTTCTCTTCGTAGCTAGCACTACGTTAGGGAGGCAGGACTCCAAGCGGACGTTGGATGTTCATGGGTCTGTTCGAGTGGACTACATAGAGACATCGTCACTGTTACGATGTTAGTGGTTTACGTTGATCATATTTTGATGAACCTGTAAAAATTCATATTTTTACGGTTCAAAATCTTGGGTTTTCATCATCTTTTAATCTTTTTGATTGAGTTTGTTCTCAAATTTCTTTTATTTTTAGTTATTCTAAATTATATTTTAATTATGTGATTTTATGTGTTTTTGTTAGGTATTTGCATATGGAAAAACTGGACACTTGAATGATGAAGAAAAGCTGAAAAATCAAGTCAGGAGCTCGTTGAGCGCCTGAGCGCTAGAATCCCACCGCCTGAGCGCTAGTCGAGCGCTTGAGCGCTGGCGGTGGGCGCTTGAGCGCTGGTTGCGAATACTACATCGTTACTTGAGTGACTGAGCGCCTGAGCGCTGGAGAATGAGCGCCTGAGCGCTGGACGCGTAACAGCAGCGTGAAATTCTTATAAAAAAGAAAGTTTTGCCAAATTGAACACATCTTTTCACACTTTACTTTTGACACACTCTTACACACTTGGAAAGAAGACAGTAGACGTCAAGAGGCACAAACCCTAATGTGGTGTGGGCGACATTAGGATTGAAGATTAGGGATTTTCTTCAACCTTTCCACCTTTCTACAATGGAGTTTGTCATATTCTTCCCTTTGTGTTCTTTTTTTTCCATGTGTAAGTAATTTCCCATTGTTAGAGGGATGATGGATCTTGTTCTTGGATGATGTAACTTTCTTTTATGGGTTTAATTTATGTTTCTATTTCATGATTTACGTGTTTGTCTCTATTCTTAATGCTTTTCTAAATCTAGCCAATTTGGGAATGATCTTTTGGGTTTATGTATGATTTGGAAAAATTTGCATGAATTTAGAACTTGTGATAAATACCATAACTTTTGCAATCACTAGGAATAGATGTTGTGCGTTATGTGATCTTTCTTTTAATTCCCTCGTTCTTGATAATGCCTTTCTAATTGGAGTTAGACTAAGGGATTAGTTAATTTCAATCAGCGTAAGAGGATTAATATACCAATGGATTGGGTATTAATTAATTTTGGGAATTGACCATAAATCATTAAAACTTGATGCGGATATCGGCTAGTGCACCGAATCGACAAAAGTAATAAAAAGTGAGTAGAGTATCGTCCCACGAGAATTAAGTTATTAATTACTAAATTAATCTGAAAATAATACTATTTAAGCTAACAAAAAGAGAATTTGTAAAAATTAAATTAAAAAGAAAAAAATAAAAATTAGTAAACAATAAATCAAAGAGGTGAAAGACAATAATGTTAAAGCGTTAGGTTTCAGATTTCACTTGAACTCTTTGGATGCACATTCAAATATTGGTTTAATTATGTTCTATTTCAATGATTTATGGTCAATTCCCAAAATTAATTAATACCCAATCCCTTGGTATATTAATCCTCTTACCCTGATTGAAATTAACTAATCCCTTAATCTAACCCCAATTAGAAAGGCATTATCAAGAACGAGGGAATTAAAAAAAAGACCACATAACCCACAACGTCTATCCCTAGCGATTGCAGAAGTTATGGTGTTTATCAGAAGTTCTAGGTTCATGCAAATTTTCTCAAATCATACATAAACCCAAAAGATCATTCCCAAATTGGCCAGATTTAGAAAAGCATTAAGAATAGAGACAAACACGTAAATCATGAAATAGAAATATAAATTAAACCCATAAAAGAAAGTTACATCATCCAAGAACAAGATCCATCATCCCCCTAACAATGGGAAATTAGTTACACATGGAAAAAAAAGAACACAAAGGGAAGAATATTACAAACTCCATTGTAGAAAGGTGGAAAAGTTGAAGAAAATCCCTAATCTTCAATCCTAATTGCGCCCACACCACATTAGGGTTTGTGTCTCTTGACGTCTACTGCCTTCTCTCCAAGTGTCTAAGAGTATGAAAAAAGAAAAGTGTGAAAAGATGTGTTCAATTTGGCAAAACTTTCTTTTTTATAAGAATTTCATGTTCTTCCCATACGCGTCCGGACTCGGGCGCTCATTCTCCAAAGACTCAGGCGCTCGATCACTCAAGTAACGATGTAGTATTTGCAACCAGCGCTCAGCGCCCACCGCCATGCTTCAAGCGCTCGACTAGCGCTCAGCGGTGGGATTCTAGCGCTCGGGCTCAACGAGCTCTTGACTTGATTTTTCAACTTTTCTTCATCATTCAAGTGTCTAGTTTTTCCATATGCAAATATCTAACAAAAACACATAAAATCACATAATTAAAATATAATTTAGAATAACTAAAAATAAAAGAAATTTGAGAACAAACTCAATCAAAAAGATTAAAAGAGGATGAAAACTCAAGATTTTGAACCGTAAAAATATGAATTTTTGCAGGTTCATCACTCCCCCAAACTTAAGCTTTTGCTTGTCCTCAAGTAAAAGAAAATCAAAATAAAACAAAACTAAAACTCAAAGCAGACTCAAACATGGCAACACCGGGTATCAAAAATCATTCATATCCTCAAAAACTACTTCACAATCTAATTTCAAAGTGTCACACATGAACAATCCAATTATCACATCGTCTCTCACATGCAACTCTTATGTACAAATGACTTCCCAAAAACATGAATGAAAGACTCAATCTCCTTAAAGAGTACAAGCCCAAATGAGTTTATAAAATTACAAATGCACATCAAATCCACACCCATAGGGTTATTTTTCATCTCTCTCTCCACTAATGTAAACAACACACAATCAAAGATCAAAAGGGTCTTTAAAAGCTTGTAACGTAAGGCCAAGGGTATGGGTTAAGAAAGAAGTGGTAGGATAATGAAAACAAAAGTTGAGATACAAAATCATGTAAATTTCACAATTCAAGCCTCAAAATACAAGACAAGTGCAAAACGGAGCATAAAAAAACAACACAACATTCACTTTTTTTTTCTTTTTCAACAATTTTCACCCAAGATTTATTTCTTTGTAATACTTTGGGTGAACTTTTTTGTTTTTTTTTTCTTTTTTCTTTAAAATTTTTCAGCTCCATAAAACTTCATGCACCAAAATAATGAAGACTTGAATAATAAAATAATACAAAATATGCACTCAACAGAGGTTATGTAAGAAAGAATTTTTCCCTAGCAACGGCACCAAAAACTTGATGCAGATATCGACAAGTGCACCGAATCGACAAAAGTAATAAAAAGTGAGTAGAGTATCGTCCCACGAGGATTAAGTTATTAATTACTAAATTAACTAAAAATAACACTATTTAAGCTAACAAAAAGAGAGTTGGTAAAAATTAAATTAAAAAGAAAAATAAAAATCAGCAAACAATAAATCAAGGGGGTGAAAAACAATAATGTTAAAGCGTTAGGGTTCAGATTTCACTTGAACTCTTTAGATGCACACTCAAATATTGGTTTAACTACGTTCTATTTTAATGATTTATGGTCAATTTCCAAAATTAATTAATACCTAATCCATTGGTATATTAATCCTCTTACGCTGATTGAAATTAACTAATCCCTTAGTCTAACTCCAAATAGAAAGACATTATCAAGAATGAGGGAATTAAAAGAAAGACCACATAACCCATAACGTCTATTCCTAGCGATTGCAGAAGTTATGATGTTTATCACAAGTTCTAAATTCATGCAAATTTTCCCAAACCATACATAAACCCAAAAGATCATTCTCAAATTAGCCAGATTTAGAAAAGCATTAAAAATAGAGACAAACACGTAAATCATGAAATAGAAACATAAATTAAACCCATAAAAGAAAGTTACATCATCCAAGAACAAAATCCATCATCCCCCTAACAATGGGAAATTAGTTACACATGGAAAAAAAAGAACACAAAGGGAAGAATATGACAAACTCCATTGTAGAAAGGTGGAAAGGTTGAAGAAAATCCCTAATCTTCAATCCTAATTGCGCCCACACCACATTAGGGTTTGTGCCTCTTGACGTCTACTGCCTTCTCTCCAAGTGTGTAAGAGTGTGTCAAAAGTAAAGTGTGAAAAGATGTGTTCAATTTGGCAAAACTTTCTTTTTTATAAGAATTTCACGCTGCTGTTACGCGTCCAGTGCTCAGGCGCTCATTCTCCAGCGCTCAGGCGCTCAGTCACTCAAGTAACGATGTAGTATTCGCAACCAGCGCTCAAGCGCCCACCGCCAGCGCTCAAGCGCTCGACTAGCGCTCAGGTGGTGGGATTCTAGCGCTCAGGCGCTCAACGAGCTCCTGACTTGATTTTTCAACTTTTCTTCATCATTCAAGTGTCTAGTTTTTCCATATGCAAATACCTAACAAAAACACATAAAATCACATAATTAAAATATAATTTAGAATAACTAAAAATAAAAGAAATTTGAGAACAAACTCAATCAAAAAGATTAAAAGAGGATGAAAACCCAAGATTTTGAACCGTAAAAATATGAATTTTTGCAGGTTCATCACTCCCCCAAACTTAAGCTTTTGCTTGTCCTCAAGTAAAAGAAAATCAAAATAAAACAAAACTAAAACTCAAAGCAGACTCAAACATGGCAACACCGGGTATCAAAAATCATTCATATCCTCAAAAACTACTTCACAATCTAATTTCAAAGTGTCACACATGAACAATCCAATTATCACATCGTCTCTCACATGCAACTTTTATGCACAAATGACTTCCCAAAAACATGAATGAAAGACTCAATCTCCTTAAAGAGTACAAGCCCAAATGAGTTTATAAAATTACAAATGCACATCAAATCCACACCCATAGGGTTATTTTTCATCTCTCTCTCCACTAATGTAAACAACACACAATCAAAGATCAAAAGGGTCTTTAAAAGCTTGTAACGTAAGGCCAAGGGTATGAGTTAAGAAAGAAGTGGTAGGATAATGAAAACAAAAGTTGAGATACAAAATCATGTAAATTTCACAATTCAAGCCTCAAAATACAAGACAAATGCAAAACGGAGCATAAGAAACAACACAACATTCACTTTTTTTTTTCTTTTTCAACAATTTTCACCCCAGACTTATTTCTTTGTAATACTTTGGGTGAACTTTTTTGTTTTTTTTTCTTTTCTCTTTTTTTTTCTTTTTTCTTTAAAATTTTTCAGCTCCATAAAACTTCATGCACCAAAATAATGAAGACTTGAATAATAAAATAATACAAAATATGCACTCAACAGAGGTTATGTAAGAAAGAATTTTTTTTTCATATGGGTATGGGAAAAGGAAAATGTGGGTAAAGAAAAGAAACAGAGGCCAAACAATAACAAGGCTGCAAAAGGGATCTAAGGATAAACTGTGTTTACAGGTTGGCTTGATAGGCTCAAACGGTCCAAAGAAGGCCCTTATCATTTCCTTAATCATGCACTGCCTCGGATTTCGCCTCAAGAGAGAATCAAACAACTTCTAGATGCAAATCATCCACACACATGCAATCCCATAAACTTTCTCTAAGCTTGACATGCAATTAAAATCCAAAGTCTATCAATCATAAAGATGGGAAGAACATCCATACACAATTGAAACAATAGAGATAAATGTAACTCATAAATTCTCATGTGCTATCCCCAAGAAATCAAATCAATCCACAATTCAAACAATCATTGGATATTCAATTCAACACACCGGTATGCATAAAATGACTCAAAACACAATAGGGATGATGATGACGAAATAAAAATAAAAAGAACAAATAATAAAATGAGTAAATACAAGAAAGGAAAAGAAAAACTCTTTTTGGCGACCGACAACTATATACATCCCTCTACAAAGGCTCCGAACTCAGGGAGGCACCTAAGCCGACTCAACACTAGCTAACTACAAAACAGAAAAATATTAGTCAATAAAATAAGAAAATAACAAAATAAAAACAAAAATAAAAACAAAATAGAAAATGAGAGAAAATTTGGGTTGCCTCCCAAAAAGCGCTTGTTTAACGTCATTAGCTCGACGTTGCCTTTTATTCATCAATGTGGCTTGAAGCAAGAGAAGTAGGATGACATTTTTCTCTTATCAGCTCGTTGCCTCCATACTCTGTCACTGCCTCTGGAATCAATCTGCAATAAATCAGTGGAAGCTGGAGGATCTTTTTCAAATACAAAATACTTTTAGAAAGAGGAGGTTCATTCTCCTTTTCATCAACCATCTTGGGAGAAGGAAAATCAGCATTGACTGATGATGAAGGACTCTTATTAGCCAAATCCTGTAGAGGCTTGTCTTGAATGCATTTGACAGGGACATAGAGATCTGATGTCAGTGCAGATTTATCAAAAACATTAATAGTCACCTGATCACCATCCACCCTCAGAATAAGCTCTCCTCTAGGCACATCAATCAACGCTCCTGAAGTAGCCAAGAACGGTCTTCCAAGAATCATAGGAATATCAACATCCTCATCTATATCCAAAATCACAAAATCAGCTGGGAAAATGAATTTGTCAACATTCACTAGCAAATCTTCCACTATACCATATGGGTGCTTAATTGATCTATCAGCTAGTTGAAGAGACATTGTAGTTGGCTTCACTTTATCAATCCCAAGCTTGCGGAGAATTGACAATGGCATTAAATTGATGCTAGCCCCTAAGTCACATAGAGCTTTCTCAATAGTCAACTCACCAATAGTGCACGGAATAGTGAAACTACTTGGATCTTTCAATTTAGGAGGTAGTTTCCTCTGAATTATAGCACTGCACTCCTCAGAAAGTGCCACAGTCTCATATTCTTTTAGCTTCCTCTTCTTTAAAAGCAAATCTTTCATGAACCTTGCATAAGAGGGCATCTGCTCAAGTGCCTCAGCAAAAGAAATGTTAATCTGCAGCTTTTTGAAGACTTCTAAGAACTTGGAAAACTATTTTTCTTGAATCTCCTTCCTGATTCTTTGAGGATAAGGAAGTTTAGCATAAAGTGAATGATCAACTATTTTCTTCTCACATTCCTTCTTCTTCTTCTGCCACTTTGGTTGCTCTTCTTTAGCTTCTTCATTACAGCACTCTTGAGATAGGACATCTGCAACAGGAACATCAATTTCCTTAACTGGTCCATCCAAAGTCTTGCCGCTTCTCAGTGTAATTGCATGACATTGTTCCTTTGGATTGACAACAGTATCACTCGGGAAGGTGCCTGGAGGTCTCTCTTGAAATTGTTTTACTATCTGCCCCACTTGATTCTCTAAACTTCTAATTGCCGCCTCATGATTCTTAAAATTGGCCCTCGACTCTTCCATAAAAGTTAAAGTCTGTTGCATAAAAACAGAGGTCTGCAAAGAGAGTTTCTCCACTGTAATCTCAAGAGGAGATTTTTTCTCTGGTTGAGGATTCAATGGCACTGTTTGATTGCTCCAAGAAAAATTGGGATGATTCCTCCACCCTGGATTATATGTATTTGAAAATGGAACACCCTGAGGTCTGGAAGGATTACCCATATAATTTACCTGCTCTTGAGAACTAAAACCAGAATTGCTTGCCTCACATCCACCATTAGTATGATTACCTCCACAGAAGTCACAAATTAACCTTTGATGGTTCATAGAATTTACCTGCATACTCTCCACTTGCTTAGTTAGGTTAGCCAACTGCTGAGAAATACTTTTGTTTTGAGCAAGTAAGGCATCGAAAGTACCAAGCTCCATTACTCCTTGTCTGACTAATGCTCTCCCACTAGGCAACTGATATTCATTAGTGGCCATAACCTCAAATAATTCTTGAGCCTCTTCAGGAGTCCTAGTGTTTAAAGACCCACCTGCAGATGCATCCACTATAAGTCTTGTGGAATGATTTAAACCATTATAAAATATTTGTACCTGTTGCCAAACCTCAAATGCATGGTGAGGACATCTCCTTAATAGCTCCTTGAATCTCTCCCATGCTTCATAGAGAGATTCTCCCTGATTCTGAGTAAAGCAAGCAATCTCACTCCTTATCTTCACAAACATTGATGGAGGAAAGTATCGAGTCAAAAATTTGCTAACCAAATCCTCCCAAGTAGAGATGCTCCCTTGTGGCTGGGCTTGTAGCCAGTTCTTTGCTTTATCTTTGAGTGAAAATGGGAACAGTCGTAATCTAATGGCATCATCAGTAACGCCATTATACTTAAAAGTATCACAGAGCTGCAAGAAATTTGTAATATGCAAGTTTGGATCTTCTGCATGGCCTCCCCCAAATTGATTCTGCTGCACCAGCTGTAGAAGTGCTGGTTTAATCTCAAAATTATTGGCCGAATAGCACGACGCACAATACTAGTAGAAATATTCTCGGCGATGGGGTAGCATAGTCGGTCAATGTACGTCTTAAACTCTGCAGATTACAACTCTTTCTGTCATCTTTTCCTCTACTTCTTCAAGCTTCTTCCTTTCTCTAGTTTGCTTTTCTTTTGCTCTAGCTGTTCTCTCTATCTCTAGATCAAAAATTAATTCTTCTGATTCTAGAGAACCTTGCATAAACAACCAAACTAGCAAACCAAAGTGAAGTAAAGAAGGAAATTAAAAATAAAATAAAATAAAATAAATGACTAATAAAAATAAATAAAGAAAACAAAAATAAAAGGAACAAAATAAAAAGAAAATTAAATGAAGAAAAAAATGAAAATGAAAATTAAAATTAAAAATAAACAATTAAAATTAAAATTAAACAATTAAAAAAATACTCAAATTAGTGTCTTTCCAACTACTATTTAATATTAATAACAATAATCCCCAAAGAACGGCGCCAAAAACTTGATGCGGATATCGATAAGTGTACCGAATCGACAAAAGTAATAAAAAGTGAGTAGAGTATCGTCCCACGAGGATTAAGTTATTAATTACTAAATTAACTGAAAATAACACTATTTAAGCTAACAAAAAGAGAATTTGTAAAAATTAAATTAAAAATAAAAAAATAAAAATTAGCAAACAATAAATCAAAGAGGTGAAAGACAATAATGCTAAAGCGTTAGGGTTCAGATTTCACTTGAACTCTTTGGATGCACATTCAAATATTGGTTTAATTATGTTTTATTTCAATGATTTATGGTCAATTCCCAAAATTAATTAATACCCAATCCATTGGTATATTAATCCTCTTACGCTGATTGAAATTAACTAATCCCTTAGTCTAACCCCAATTAGAAAGGCATTATCAAGAACAAGGGAATTAAAAGAAAGACCACATAACCCACAACGTCTATCCCTAGCGATTGCAGAAGTTATGGTGTTTATCACAAGTTCTAGGTTCATGCAAATTTTCCCAAATCATACATAAACCCAAAAGATCATTCCCAAATTAGCCAGATTTAGAAAAGCATTAAGAATAGAGACAAACACGTAAATCATGAAATAGAAACATAAATTAAACCCATAAAAGAAAGTTACATCATCCAAGAACAAGATCCATCATCCCCCTAACAATGGGAAATTAGTTACATATGGAAAAAAAAGAACACAAAGGGAAGAATATGACAAACTCCATTGTAGAAAGGTGGAAAGGTTGAAGAAAATCCCTAATCTTCAATCCTAATTGCGCCCACACCACATTAGGGTTTGTGTCTCTTGACGTCTACTGCCTTCTCTCCAAGTGTGTAAGAGTATGAAAAAAGAAAAGTGTGAAAAGATGTGTTCAATTTGGCAAAACTTTCTTTTTTATAAGAATTTCACGCTGCTGTTACGCGTCCAGCGCTCAGGCGCTCATTCTCCAACGCTCAGGCGCTCAGTCACTCAAGTAACGATGTAGTATTCGCAACCAGCGCCCACCGCCAGTGCTCAAGCGCTCGACTAGCTCTTAGGCGGTGGGATTCTAGCGCTCAGGCACTCAACGAGCTCCTGACTTGATTTTTTAACTTTTCTTCATCATTCAAGTGTCCAGTTTTTCCATATGCAAATACCTAACAAAAACACATAAAATCACATAATTAAAATATAATTTAGAATAACTAAAAATAAAAGAAATTTGAGAACAAACTCAATCAAAAAGATTAAAAGATGATGAAAACCCAAGATTTTGAACCGTAAAAATATGAATTTTTGCAGGTTCATCATATTTCTTTTGGCTTTAAGAGGTATACTCGAAAATTATGTTTCATAGTCCCCTTTTTGCATGGATCCTTAGTGGGAATTCCCTTTTTTCACTGTGTTTTTGTTGCTGAAATTCCCAACAAACTCACCATTCTAAAATAGCTATTCGAATAGCTCTCTAAGTCTATTCGATCTACATTGAACTTAAGTCATTCTAAACTGCTGTTTAAAACTATCCTTACTACTTGACAAAGTGCTTATCTCACTTCTTTGCTTAGGACTTAACTCATCCTATTGCCCTTGGTAATAAGTTTTCCTCACTTTACTACCTCTGGTAGAGAGTTTAACTCACTCTACTACCTTTTATATAAGACCCTTAGTAGAGAGCTTAACTCACTCTTACTGCCTCTTACATGAGTGCTTTTCTTACTCCTCATGATTCTTAACAAATAGCTTAACTCATTACTTTGTCCTAGGTAGAGTGTTTGTCTCACTCCGCTATCATGCATGGCAATATTTGGTCTCTCTTACTTGCCTTATGTAGAGAGTTTCTCCCTCTACATAATAAAGTGTTTTACTCATATCTTTACCCTCACAGGGTGCTTTTCTTACTCTCTTGTCTCACAACTCCATCCTTAGCAAAGTGTTTTTCTTACTCCTTTGCAAGGTCAAGGGGCTTATCTCGCTCCCTTAGTTAGGATAATTGTGCTATGGTTCATCTTTAACTAATAAAGGAACCATCTCATTACTAATACTCCATTTCAAATTAACTTGATGAGATAATAGAAGTATTTTTCTAAAACTTGCATACTTAACTCAACTCTAACTACGTATGAGTAAATCATGCCTCTATGATAAATATAACTCTCTTACCATACTTGTATCAACAATTCTGATAAATGTTTCCACTTATATATACTCAAATATAAATTCAGAAAATAAACTCAGCTTCGCTAAATTATGATTTTACTTCGAGTGTCATGAAGAACTCGATACTATTCATCCTTTGTCAACTATTACAACAAAGAATGATGAACTCAAAAAAAAAAAAAATGAACACGACAACCTCCTTAACTCAAAGATCTATGAATTGAAGTTCGATTCTATAACTTACTTTAGACTTGGTTCTTACTTCTTCAAACTTAGCCACTTACTGGCCTACTAACATGCCACCTCATTAAGGTCTTAGGAACTCTATATCCTTGGCATTTTGTTGGTTCTTAGGGTAGTATTTATCTAGAAAGGAATTCCTAAACACTCCCCCAAGTAATTTAAGTGTCAAAAGTCTCAACAACTCCTTGGCACCTACTTACCAAAACTTTGCCTCCTCTTTCTAGCATATAGGAGATAACCAAAACTCTCTAGTCATCTGAACAAACCTCAACTACTAAGATTTTTCTCCACTTTCTTAAGCCATCTCCCTATTTCAAATGGGTCTTACTTTCCTTTAAAGGATGCAGGGTTGGCCTTTCTATACTTTGAAAGATCTGGAATGTTTTAGTTCTCTACAGCCACAACTCCATACACTAACTATACTAGTGATACTAGCTACAGAGATGAAATTACTTTCATCCCCTCTAAAACTCTGTTTGTGATAGTAGTATGCTTTCTGATAGTAGTTGCAATCTCTAAGCACACTTCAACCATAATGGTTGAACTTTCACTAGAAGAATTCCTATTTCTCCTAGTTTGCCTTAGTGAAGTAATAGTTTCCTATACACACTACGTGTGACAGTAACCATTAACATTCAAACCTAAGGCCTGTCATGCAATTCTATCAGCACATCACACATATGAGACAAAAAATGCATAACACTTAGCAAAAAAACTCTAAACTCACCTAAGCCTAGCTAGTCCATACCCCGGCTCAATAGGATGAACTACTCTGATACCATAATGTACCATCCTAATATTGTTACTTGAGTATATGTTAGGGTCAAAACGTGTTGCCCATTTGCTAACCGCAAGTGCACGGGTCGCACAAGTAATACAGATACAGAGTAAAAGTTTGTTCCCATGAGGATATTACGATATAAAGCTAAATACCAACTAATAGCTTAATCAATTCTAGACAAGGACAAAAAAATAGGAAAATAATATACAAACTATCTAACCTACAAAAGCAATAAACCTAAAAGCGGTTAGGTTTCAGGAAATCCTCCTTCACCCCCTACATCTATCAATAACATGCAATTCCCCTCATAAACACAAATGCATTGATTAGGTTAGCTTGAAAATCTTTATTAGTCAAAAGCTTATGTCTAGGTCAATCAACCCTGGTTTCAATTGCCCAACTCACTAAGTTTCCTTGAGAGCCAGTGCAACTTCCACTCATGAATGATCTATTCTCAATCACACACTATACATGGTTAATAGGTATATTTCTATCCTATTAACGAATCAACTCATCCAAGCCAATTGAACTCGCCGAACATGTATCAATCATACCATATCCATATCAACAAATCCCTATGTCTAGTTCATTTGCCAATATTAGGATCATGCAATTGAGGCCAACCAAGAACAAGCATTAAACACAGATAATGATTGAACCATAATCAAACATCCATACAAACTTAGAGAAAAACACATCATTAATATATATAAAAGGATCCAAAATATTCCTAAAACATAGCTTGGCTATACAAAAGATAAGGAAGAGAAGAGAGAAAGGGAAAAGAGAGAAAGAAGCTCATTGATTTGTCTCTGAAGCTTGAATCCTCCTTCAATCCTTTGATCCTGGCCTCCAATCCACCAGCAATGAAGATCTAGCCAAGCTATCTAACCTAAAACTAACCTAAACTAAGAAAAACTATCAAAACCTAAAAAGAGAGAGATGGCCAAATGGCCAAAACTCAGAAAAACAGAGAGAAAACGGAGAGAGCTTTTAGAAAAACGCATAAAAATCTATTTATAGGCTCAGCAGCCGCCTCCACGCCGCGGCGCCCACATATGCGCGCCGCGGCGCTTAATGGGTCGGTCAATGTACCGCCACAACGTTCACTTAATTACACCGCGGCGCTCTTGCCCCGGGTCCAAGTATGACCAGGCTGAAAATCCTCTTTGCGCCGTGGCGTGCTCTGCCTTGTGCCGCGGCGTTGCTTGCTAGAATGCCAATTTGGCTTCCTCTTCCTCTTTAAGCTCAATTGCTCCACATTTAACCTTGTTTGGAGTCCCTCCTATCATAGAGAAAATACCAAATTAATAACATATATAAATCTACTCAATCCATGATCATTAAAGCTCAGTTTTGCATAATAACACATCAGAAAGGCTTAAATTCAGAATATATCAAATATAAGCACAAAACCCTCCAAATATGCATTTAAACAAGGACATAACATTCATTCTAGCATAAGGATAGGGCACAAATAACTGCATTCTATGTAGCTATCACACCCCCAAACCTACATTTTGCTAGTCCTCGAGCAAAACAAAATAGAACTAAGTAAATCACTTAAACATTCAAATTAATTTTTTTTTCATTCAGCAAATATATTTCAATCTTCTTTTTCATTCTTTTAAAAATAAATGCTAATGTGTAATGACTGCATCAATCCTCAAAAGTGCAAATGCCCCATAAACAGTTCCACACATATACAATCCTAAACATGCTAACAAGCCAAAAAACTCTCCATGCAATTCACATTTATCACAAACATGCAAGGCAAACTTCTGCTAATCAAGTCATACACATTCAGATAAGTTTACAAACATACATGCATATGATTCACAAAATCCACAAGATTGTAAATCAACTCTCTCTCTACTAATGTAAATCACACAAGATTGAGGATCAAAAGGGACTTAATCAGCTTATATTGTTAGGCCAATGATATGGGCGAAAAAAATGAACGAAAAGATACAATACAAATATTGAGACACATAATATACTACTTCAAGACATGAGCCACAAACTGATACTAGCAGGGTATTCAATTGTGAGATCATAAAACTTACCAGAACCATTTTCGATGCTTTTTGAACTTTACTTTTCTTAAGCTTTTGCTTTTCTTTTCATTTTTATTTTTCTTTTTATTTTCTCTTTCTTTCTCTTCTATTTTTACAAAGCAATGCTTTTTCTTTTCTTTGTTTTGCATCTGGTTCCTTCAGGCTCATTTTGAATTGAATATTCATACCCCTAATCGTAAGACTCATTTCAAGAAATAGCATACCATATACTCAACAAACAATAAGGGTAGTAAGAAAATGACATGCTTTCACATGCATTAGAACGGTTAACAGGTTAACGAACACAATGGTTATGAAAAACAAATAAGGCCAAACAGTTTAAGGCTTCAAAAAGGGACCTAAGGATATCATCATATCAGGGTAAGCTTTTTAAGGCTCAATCATTCCAAACAATGCCCTAATCGTTTCCTCAATCATACACAACTTAGGATTTCACCTCAAGGGAGTTCAAAAACAATTTCAAGGATAATCAAAACTCTACATGTACATCCATAAACATTCTCAAAACATGCACTCTTATCATTTTCAAAATTACACTTGCATCTAAGTGAGATGTAAATCATGTATCAAAAGCAACTAAATTGTTTCACATGCATCAAGATCACATAAGGTTTCACTGAAAAGGGGGCAAATAGCGACCTTTTACATCATGGACAATAAAAAACAACACCAACATTCTTGCAACATGTCATGCATTCAAATAGATTCAACTTTCTAAGTTCAAGCATGCACAACATCTTTTGCATAAAGTGAAAATTGAAAATTCTTGTCATCAGCACATCAGTGATAGTCAAAATAGAATATAATCATGAAAATATGATGACTAAAATCACTGCATACTCAAAATACCAATACATGTTAACATAAAGCATAAAGGAATTAAACATGTAAAGATATTCCCCCAAACCTAAAATGAAATGTATCATTAATGAACATGGCCTATAGGGAACCTAAGACTAGTACTGAGCATTACTACATACTACAAAACAGAAAAAATAACAAAAATAAAAACAAAAACAGCAAAAACAGGGGATCAGTGCCGCGACGCACCCATGCTTAGGTCGCGGTGCTCACAAAAAGCTGCATAATTCTGCAGAAATGCCCCTTGCGCCATGGCTATGACTACACAAAAATCGCTAAATTTAGCAAAGAACACGCTTTTCTTCTTGGGTTTAGCTCTTATGGGTCTCTAGTCGCAACAAAACTTGTTCAAAAAGCTAAATTACAAAAATATACAACACACACATAATAACACATATAAACAACTTACTAACCTATATACAAACCTAAACAAACTTAAAATTTTAAAAACAAACAAACACATTAAACTAACCTAATTAACATATTAACCTATATACTAACTAACACAAACAACACTTAAAACCATAAACTACAAAAACTAACATGAATTAACACATATATTTACTAACATACTAACAAAAACATATTAACAACTAACAAAACACAACATACTAATATGCTAACATATTTAACATAAACACATTGACATACTACCTATTTATACACAAAGTAAAAGCAAGAATGAAACATAAACATGGGGATCCCTCCCACGAAGGGCCTAAGTTATAGTCCTAGCAGGACTTTGTCACCAAAATTGAAGTATTGCGGATGAGTAGTCTTCAAGAACTTGATCTAAGGGTTATCCTTTCAGGAGTCGCGAATTCCCTCAAGGGCCTCGTATGAATGAAATCACCCGGCTTCTTATTTGAAACTAAAACAAAACAGAAACAAAACATAGATTATATGCAACTTATATACAACTTGAATTAGAACTAATCAAACTCATTGTTGATATTAGCAATATAAAAACTATCCCCGGCAACGGCGCCAAAAACTTGTTAGGGTCAAAACGTGTTGCCCATTTGCTAACCGCAAGTGCACGGGTCGCATAAGTAATACAGATACAGAGTAAAAGTTCGTTCCCATGAGGATATTACAATATAAAGCTAAATACCAACCAATAGCTTAATCAATTCTAGACAAGGACAAAAAAATAGGAAAATAATATACAAATTATCTAACCTACAAAAGCAATAAACCTAAAAGCGGTTAGGTTTCAGGAAATCCTCTTTCACCCCTACATCTATCAACAACATGCAATTCCCCTCATAAACACAAATGCATTGATTAGGTTAGCTTGAGAATCTTCATTAGTCAAAAGCCTATGTCTAGGTCAATCAACCATGGTTTCAATTGCCCAACTCACTAAGTTTCCTTGAGAGCCAGTGCAACTTCGACTCATGAACGATCTATTCTCAATCACACACTATACATGGTTAATAAGTATATTTCTATCCTATTAACGAATCAACTCATCCAAGCAAATTGAACTCGCCGAACATGTATCAATCATACCATATCCATATCAACAAATCCCTATGTCTAGTTCATTTGCCAATATTAGGATCATGCAATTGAGGCCAACCAAGAACAAGCATTAAACACAGATAATGATTGAACCATAATCAAACATCCATACAAACTTAGAGAAAAACACATCATTAATATATATAAAAGGATCCAAAATATTCCTAAAACATAGCTTGCTATACAAAAGATAAGGAAGAGAAGAGAGAAAGGAAAAGAGAGAAAGAAGCTCATTGATTTGTCTCTGAAGCTTGAATCCTCCTTCAATCCTTTGATCCTGGCCTCCAATCCACCAGCAATGAAGATCTAGCCAAGCTATCTAACCTAAAACTAACCTAAACTAAGAAAAACTATCAAAACCTAAAAAGAGAGAGATGGCCAAATGGCCAAAACTCAGAAAAATAGAGAGAAAACGGAGAGAGCTTTTAGAAAAACGCATAAAAATCTATTTATAGGCTTAGCAGCCGCCTCCACGCCGCGGCGCTCAATAGGTCGGTCAATGTACCACCGCAACGTTCACTTAATTACACCGCGGCGCTCTTGCCCCGGGTCCAAGTATGACCAGGCTGAAAATCCTCTTTGCGCCGCGGCGTGCTCTGCCTTGCGCCGTGGCGTTGCTTGCTGGAATGCCAATTTGGCTTCCTCTTCCTCTTTAAGCTCAACTGCTCCACATTTAACCTTGTTTGGAGCCCCTCCTATCATAGAGAAAACACCAAATCAATAACATATATAAATCTACTTAATCTATGATCATTAAAGCTCAATTTTGCATAATAACACATCAGAAAGGCTTAAATTAAGAATATATCAAATATAAGCACAAAATCCTCCAAATATGCATTTAAACAAGGACATAGCATTCATTCTAGCACAAGGATAGGGCACAAGTAACTGCATTCTATGTAGCTATCAGTATAACTAACATATATCTGGATAAACAGTAATAGTTATACTACTTCTAACATAATCATCAAGTAATCCATAACATTTATAAATAATTATGGAGAGCCATACTAAAAGTCATACACATAGACATTAATAGCCCCAAGGGCAAAGTGTTATATATGCAACTTACATATCTTCAAAGTAAATATAACTAATTATACAAGCTTTGTCTATAAAAGAAACAAATAAAATTATCCTACATTAGTTCTTCTATTTCTTTATTTTCTTACACACACAAAAGGGTGAGATCATACAAATTATCAATAATATTCATATGTATTTCATGGTATTTCATTAGTATAAATTGCATATAAACATAGTCAATTACAACATTACACAATTACTCATACAACCGTATAATGTATAGAAATCTAATCTATCTCGATATTACATAATAGATTATGGTTACTACTAGTTATTAAATTTATATTCAATATCACTAGAACATTCATATGTCGCTTTTATGTAAAGGTTCACTAAACACAATGCATAATCTATAAATATAAGTCCTTTGATCATATGATAAGAACAACTATCTATACAGTTGTAACATATCAAAACTAGTTTATTCATAAACTTATTATAGGTACTACACATATAACCTCTTTCTATGAATAAACTCATTAACTCTGAAAAGTAGGATTAGAAACAAGTAATGAAGTCTTTACTCTATGCCACTCAAACATTTACATTCTCTTACTCTATGTAATCGTTCACTAAGTCAATCTCTAACCTTAAACTCAGAAGACACAATCAATGATACTGAACAACTACCCATACAATTGTAAAATATCACCTACATGAGGCAACTGCCTATACAATTGCCAAGGAACAGGAAATGAATATGGATTCTATATGCTCGCTTATATGAAATGTTCAGGAATCAAAATTATGAAATGCAATGAGATTGTGTAAGTGTAGAATTGTGTGTGTGTGTGTGTGTATCACTTGTATATTTCACGTTCTCTTTACACTTAAAGTTAAGAAGACTGACTCTTTAAACTACAAAAAAAATGAGTGGACTGGTTCGTACTCATCTTAGTGAGAGTATTATTCTCACTACATATAAACTAGTAATCCTAATACTAATGAGCAGTTAGGGCTAAATCCTCACTCAAAGAGACTTTTGGACTTTCTCATATATCTCCTTTGGCCATATCATTGTACATAATTAAAGAATACTCTACTTTGGAATTAGCAAGTAACAGGAAACTATGCAGCATTATGTACAACTCATACAAAACTACCACATTAAATCATCACATGGTTCTCTTCTAACTAAGTGAAGAACTAAACTCTAGCAAACATGTAATCTCAGGTCACTTCTAACTTATAAAGGAGCATATTCCATGTTTCTATTTAAGAATCATACTTATGATACTTGTATCTAGCTTGCCTTACTATCACACCATAAGTGATTACTTAGGCCACACTAGTGTACTCAAGGTTCTAGATACCTATTTTAGGCAGTTCTTGACTATTAGAATGCTTAAAGACTAGAACTTCTATAATATCTCTATACCAAGTCCATTCATTCATCTCTAACTCCACTTTCTCTCTTAGGAGCAACTCAGGCACTATTGCAAGTGACTATTGTCAACTGAACTCAACTTACTTATATCTAGTATACCCTACCCTTATCACCTCATATGTGATATTAAATGCAACTTTATGTTGCCTAAAGGTCTAGATACCTACCTAAGGCAATCCATTACACTAGGTTGCACTAAGGTCTCTTACTTTCCTATATATGCAAGTTGATCTTTCTCTCTTAGAAATACTCTCTCAACGTACTTTACAAGGCATATAAAAGGGATCTTAACAAGTAAAGAAACTTAATTTATCAAAATTAGCATTATGGTGAATTCTACTCTAGGCACTTGGGTGCTCATTCTCCGGCGCTTGAGCGCTCGTTGTGCGCTTGAGTGCTCAATGCTCTACTGCGTGAAAATTTTCTCTAGGCTGTTGGGCACCCAACTCTCGGCGCTTGAGCGCTAGTCGCCTGAAGTAGAATATGTAGAATTCTGTAGATTGCTGCTACTGTTCCATTGGAACATAGCAAGTTTCAAGCTTCCAAAATTTGCTTCTAGCTGATTTCTAACACTACTAATAACCCTTTAAAATGTTGTAATACTTATTTAACTCATTAGCTTACTTAAACATAGATTAATGGTTAAAGCCATAACCTAAGTTCTATGTTCCCACTTGAGGAACTAAATGGTTTTTGTCTAAAGACAAAGTCATTTAGCTTGAATCCAATAAGCTGAAAATAACTAAATTCAACCAATGGAAACAATAACTGAGTAAGAAAACAAATTTTGCTTCTCAAAGTCCATTTTCTCCATCTATGTGACCTAACTCCTACCATAAAATTAGTGAAGGAGAAGATGAGATTTGAGGTTAGAATCCCCTACCTCTTGTAGACAAGATGATCCTCAAGCTTTTCCCTTTGATCTTCTAGTTCCCCTTGGCTTCTCCTCCTTTTTCTCCTCTTCTTTCTCCCTTTCGGTTGCTTCTTTCTTTTCTCTTCTCTCATTTTCTATTTCAGCCGTAAGATAAGTGAGGAAATAAGGAAGCAAAGTCTAATTTTGGCACTTGAGCCTAAAGCTTGAACTTTATATCTGCTAAGGACACTTGAATTATGCTAAATCAAGTTTCCTAGCTTCCAATAACTTTAGAATAAATACTAGGATTCATCTAATTTATTGTTTCACTAACATTCTATTTTTCCATATCTGCTACTAGTCAATCCGGCATTAAAACGTATAACCAGTATGCCTAAAAATACCAAACTAACTCTGATTACTCTCAAATTTTAACTACATCCTCTTCCACCTATTTGTGACTCATAAACAAACTCTCTAGGTTTATTTTCCTCAACTTAGCAATTTATGCTATTAGCTTAGTCATTTTAAGCTACTTTTCACACTCCGAGTTATAACAAAAGTTCCTAAACTAACTCAGTTTTTTACAAAATTAAGCAGACATGTTAATCAAGTGTTATGCTACCTTTGTAATCATAAACTAGTCTAACATACTAAAAAGATGATGTTATAGCTGGGCGCCTAAGCGCCCAGCTTTTGTCTGCTTAATCACTGAAGGTTAGAGAGCTTTTGCGTGCAAGGCGCTTAAGCGCTCAGGTTGTGAGTGCCTAAGCGCCCAAGGCCTGGAGATTTTGGAGGTTAGTGATTAGTCGCTTAAGAAGCACCCAATAACAGAGGAAACAAGGAAGTGTTTCCATCAAGGAGTGCCTAGGCGTTGGGGAACTAAGAGCCTAAGCGCCCAAACACAGAAACTCCCAGAGTTTTTATCTTGGGGAATTGGAGTTCCCTGTATGTTGGGATCCCTTATATATGTTCTTTTAAAGTGTATTGAGACACTATTAGGAGTATTTCATAGAGGGAATTACTACCTTGCATATATGAAAAAGTAGGAGCCTTTGTGAATCTATTGGGTATAAATTGCCATAGGTTGTTATCTAGGCCCTTGATCAACAAGAGGTTGCTTTTGGTATCACTTGGGAAGTGATGATGAGGTGTACTAGAAACAACTAATGTGGGTTTGTTTGGCATAGTATGCCTACATTTATGCATAAGTTGCTCCTTTAGATTTAAAGTTGAGCTTAAGATGCATAAATAATGAATGCTTCCTTGTTTATCAAGGTTAAGCTTTGTGGAATTGCTAGAGACATAGGTTAGTTCCTTTATAAGATAGAGTTGAGCCAATAATGTATATTTTCTAGTTTTAGATCTTTCACTTGGTTAGGGTGAGCCTTGTGATGAGATTTGGTGAAACCTTGGGCATCCAAGTGTTGTGAAATGCTATAAGATAGCGTCTAGAACCTTGAGCAACTTGAGGTTGTCTTGAAATCACTTATGAAGTGATGATGTGAGGTACTAGATACAAGAATGCTAGTGACACGAATTTTGGTGCTTATGTGATAAGTTGAGGTAGAGTCTTAAGTTACTAGTATTACTTTTTCACTTAGTTGTTATGAACCTTGTGATTTTCAAATGTGATTTGAAATGTAATCTTGCATGTTTTTAAACTTACTATTCCTTTGTATTGTGACCTTATATGGTGTGCACAAACATTTGGCCAAAGATTAGGATACGAGATCCTAATTTCTCGTAGCATACGATGCTATTATGGTCAGGGTTACCAATATGGGGGTGGTAGCAGTACTTTTATAGTTGTGAGGGGAAGAATCCACTTATTACCATGTAGTGTTAGGACTTAATTGCTTATCCTACTCAAACAAATACAAGGGAACACAGTTTCTGAGAATAATTAAGTTTCATGGTTTTCTAAAATAAAAACTTGCACAAGTATTGCACAAACATAATGTTAGGACATTTCTTAAGCATAATCATATTACATATTATATATTGTATTATTGGACAATTGTATGGGCAATTGTCTCTTTGGTTAGTAAAGAAGTGTGTTTAGGATTATGCTTGCTTTATGAGTATTACATAATGAGTCTGTGAATATTCTTATAGTAATGAGTAGAGTCTCATTTATCTATTACAAACATAATTTGACTTAAATGGGTTCATTTATTCACTATGAATGTATAAATGACGATTTTGGGATACTTATTTTGAGGATTTTGTGAATTCTTACCCTGTTGTGTGTCCATGTAAATCCAGGTCAAGACCCTTCAAAGGGAAAATAGATGTGGAAGTAGAAAAACTAGTGTAGTTTATTTTGCTTTAGTATGTACAAAGCTTATGTATTTATTTATATTCGCTTTGAGTTTGTATAAAGTTGTATGTATAATACTTTGCCTTTAAGGCTAATTATGTATATATGTATGACTTTTTCTTGTGGTTCTTCACAATTATTTGTGTAAATGTTATGAGTTAGTTAATGTTAAGATAGAAGTAACATAACTAATACTTCTTATCCAAGTATATGTCAGGTATACTAGGGTGACAATATTAGGATGTTACACATTTCAAACTCAACCAACACAAATTAACCACCAAACAACAAGAATACAATTTCAACTCAATTCCATTCCTGGAGCCCGTGATATGCATTCAGCCAAGGGGAAGAAATCCAACTAATTGGCAACATGCAGTCACATAACTAAGTTCACAATAAGGCATAATTTAACAATTTCATGTGCAATCAACAAACAAAGTGGATTAAACCCTCAATCCCCAAGAACCCGAGACAGCCCTCCAAGCTCAATGCCACAATTTTCATTCCAATCCAACATGCAAACATGAAATCACACTCAAAATCAAGCAAGCAATCATATTCTCATGCTCAAATGATTAACAAACTAAACAAGGTCCAACTAGCCATGGAGGTCGAAGCTTAGGGCTTCATCACCTTATCCAATTTCAAGCCTAAAATCCACATGCAAATGACTCAAGAAGGCAAGAAAAGGCTGAAGAAGAAGTGCGAACACCCAATTTTGTTCGAGGCATTAACACTTTTTTCTTTAAAAAAACAACAACAAAAAAACAAAAACAAAAAACAAAAAAAATAAAGATAATAAAAAATGAGCTAATTTCTTGCATAAACTTATGTCTCATAACCTGACCCATCGACCCATTATCCAACCCATGACCCATATATCACTTAAAATCCAAAGAAACCCTAGCAGCTACCATTAGACTCATCCCAAGCCCTAGCCACCATCACTCTCCAAAACCTAATTTCCTCCTATAAAAACCCATAACCACACACGACGAAATACACACAGTAAATTCAAAAAATACAAACCTAGAGTTCACACTCACAACTAACACCCTACCATATTTTTTATAAACATTCATGTAGCCTTCATCGAAACCACCCTTCCATCCAACCCACCATCAACTTTCACCTACACTCTTCACCATCTTCATCACCAACCTCATCACCACCATCTTCAACAACCATATAACCACCCCACCTCACTTTCATCATCAACAACAACCATTCCACCTCACATTCATCATCAACCTCCATCACCACTCCACTACAAAACCATGACTCACCATCACCACCAACACAACCACCTCCATTAATCCACGGCCAACCCAACCATGACCCACCATCCATAACCACAAACCACCAAACCGACCATTATGACCACCACCCTCCGACCTTCATCGCCGTCCCCCACAACACCAAACCACCCAACCATCACTCAAACCTCCACCATCCTAAATAGCCACCACAACCCAAACACACCATTACCACGAAGGCCACCAAACCCACTCCACCATCCCTGAGTCATCACCTAACTGCCACCATACCAGCTCCGCCCCTCTACACACGAACTAGCAGCCCAAACAGAACTGTGACCTAGATCGCGCCTCAACACCTAGCAAACTAGATCTGCTCCACCTTCAGACTTGAGCCACGCTCCACAGTCTCTTTCTCTGTCTAACAGACCACCGTCGCACCACTGTGAGTAGATCTGGCCAGCACGCGCCGCCAGCCACCCTTGGGTCATCCTCTGTGCCGTGCCTCTGTGTTGAAGCCCAGGTCTTTATTATTTTCTATTTTTTTTGTTCTCCTCTGTTTCTTTGTTCTACTTTTTTTTGTTTTTTTAAAACCTTTTTTTTAAAAAGATAGAAAAATTTTAAAAGAAAATTTTGAATCTTCTTGTTTGACTTGTGAAAGTAATTTGCTTATTTAATCATATTTATTGTGTTCAGTGACATGATTTTATGTTAATCTTAAGAGGTAGATGTTGGTTTATTGTAGTGCACACTTGCTTTTTTTTAGTTATTGAAAAATGTTTAATTTAAAAAAATGTTCAATAAAGTTTTTTTTACAAAAAGAAAAAAGAAATCCTTTTTTAATCAACACAATGACCAATAATAATGATTGAATAGCGGATGTTATCTTCAATGTCATTGTATCATAATGGTTTATTGAGTAGCCTGGTACTAACTTGAATCCTATGCAAGAATAAATTTGTTTTTAAACAAAATTCCTTTTTAAAAAAATCTTTTTTAAAATAAAAATCAATCAACTCACACTTATTTTCTAAAGAACTATATGACTTTGAGTTCCTCATTGCACTTGAGGATACGTAGGAGCAAGAATTCTTTCCTGTCAAGCCAAAAATTAATTTTTCACAATTTGGTTATTTCTTTTTTTCTTTATTTAAAAAAATAGTTACAATATTTTTAAGAAGGGTAAAACAAATATTTTCAAGAGTTATAAAAAATTTGCATAAATGACTTAAGGTACCATCTCAGAACGGATGTGTTAGGGGTGTCATAGGATTAAGTTTTCACCATTCCCAGTGCATAATCGACTCCCGAATCTAATATGATTTCAAAGGCTATTTTTCTAAGAAAAGTTTTCTAATTTTTCCTAATTCTAATGAAATTGGTGGCGATTCCATTTTTATTTTTTTATCATATTTTGTTTGCTGCTCCCATCGCAGATCTTGATTGCGATAGATGACAACTCCACTGGGGATACACAACAAGAATTTTAGAAATTTGTTACCAAATTTAGTTACGAAAACTTTTCATAGCTAATCCATAGCTAATTAGCTATGACATAAATTTCCATAGCTAATTTTTGAATGCATGGAAATTTTTTTTTTAAGGAAATAACTACAGAATAGCTACGCTTTAGCTACAAAATTTAGCTATAAAATTTTTTTATAGCTAATCCATAGCTAATTAATTAGCTACTGATTAGCTATGGAATATATTTCTATAGCTAAATCTTAGATGCAAATTTTATTTGAGAATTAACTACAGAATAGCTACAATTTAGCTACAAAATTTAGTTAGAAAAATTCATTTCGTAGCTAAGCTATAGCTAATCTGTAGCTAAATTAGCTACCAAATATTTTCGTACCTAAATAATAAAAAAATAAGTTTATCAAATCACCCTTTTGCCTTAGCGTGCCCAAGAACCCCGCCCTCCCACTTTCCCAAATTCCCAAATCTCCTTTCACCACCAAACCCCCATCCCCACCTCGTCTTTTCTCCTTTCACCACCCAACCCGTGCCCTATTCCCTTCCCCCCCATCCTCTCATACCGCCACCACACTAACCTCAACTGCGCCCATCCTACCACTCTAACCCGCGACAAAGAACCCAAGAAACATTTTCCCCCTCTTCTCTCTCTCTGTTGCAGCAACCCGCACCAACCCCACCTTCATCGCCTCTCTCTCCCAACCTCCTCCCAAACTCGCAATAAAACCCACCCAACCTTCACCCACCACTCCAACCCGCGTCCACACCCAAACTCACAGATCTTCCCTGTCATAGAGACATCATCGACGTTGCTCGTCCATCTAGGTAAGATTTTAGTATTCCATTGACATACTAACTCCATTCCTTATTTTATGTTTACTTACATTCTATGAAGCACGGACATGCCATTTTTAAGGCATGTCCGCGTGTTGGACACATGTTCCTGTCTGACACATAGGGATGCGCGTGCGACACACGTGTCTTACATGTCCTAATGTGTCTGATTAGAAATATTATTTTTTTCTACTTGGACACGTCTCGGACACACTTGGACACGTCTAGGACACGACTTGAACATGATCCATTAATATTTGTTTTAAAAAAAATTAGTTTCCATGACTAACGTCTAATCAGTAAGCCTGTAACTCACCCTAGCTCAATCACATGACTGACGTCCTAAGTCACTATTTTCCTATATTAATATTTTAAGTTTTATTTTTTCAAACGTCACTATTAGGCTTTTAAGTTTTATCTTTTCACATACCATTTTTTTCATTTGCTCCTTCTACCTCTGCTCGTACCAAGCCATCCATTTCATCGTCACTGAAGCTTGTCTCACACCACTATTCCCTCTAGTTAATTTTTTTGGATGCATGTATATTTGTACATGATTAGTTCTATTAGGAGAAGTTAGTTTAAGAGATTTTTTAGAAAAAATTTAATAGAAATTATGCTCCATATATTTTGGGAGGGGCTTACTAGGTAACAAGTATTGGCACATATGACATATATTAAGATATTATAAATCTTCAATCTTATAGAAATTATATTAATGAATTATGAATTTTTTTCTTAAATTTTATAATTATATATATACATAAATCAAGTTCTTTAATTTACTTTGATATATATATATATATATATATATATATATATATATATATATATATATATCGTGTCCCTGTCCTATAGTTTTTTGAATTTGGTATGTTCCCGTATCTGTGTCAGTGTCGTGTCCTGTGTCTGTGCTTCATAGCTTACATTTAGATTTGTGATTTGTGATTCTCTAAGTTCTTTTATGTTACCCTTTCTTTTCATGAATAGGGCTGAAATTTTTCAGGTTATTTATGTAATTATGTGCCTCACTGGCTCATGTTGTTTCTTCTTGGGTATTTCAAATTTCCAATTGTGGTTATATAATTTGTGTTGGACAAGTGAGATTATGAGAACAAGATTGTTATTTTCCACCTCTCAAACTCACACACCTCTCTGTACACTTATCATTTTTGAAAAAAAAATAGTAAGAGAGAGAAAATGGTAAGATTTGGGAAGTGAGAGAGATTTGAATTTGTCTCTAAAACTAAGTTTATAGGGTAGGTGTATGAGTTTAGATATAGAAATAACATTAGTGTTACTTGTTATTGTTACGTGAATATGGAAGGCATACATTTTTTCCCATGAGAGATCTTTACAAGCACTACACCATTGCCCTGTCTCTCATCCTTACCAAGAAATTAGCAATTTTTCCTTAAATTAGAAAGACATATATCATCACTCTTAGAGCTGTAGGTAGTTCAAATAATTGAACTTAAGTCCAATAAAAAAAAATTCAAGAACAAGAAGAACTTCTAAGTTCTAATTCAAACTCAAATGTTCAAAAATTATACTTGTTTATAGTTAGCATTCAATGACTACATCGAGTGTAAGCAACAAGAAATAGAGCTGCGAGGCTTACACTAAGAATACTGAGCATTTTTCATTCCCATTTTGATCAAATTTTAGAAAAATGCTCAGAGTTTTTCATTATTTTCATACAACATTCTATAAACTTGTTACAGCAAGGAAGATCACTTATCATGGGTGCTACTCTATAAACTTGTCAAGTAAGCAGTAATATTGGCACTAAGCTATCTAAACATTAGTCTATTTAACCTACTAAGCATACTCCATGGACCTAACAGAGGAATATCCAGTTCTATAATTATACAAGTAGTATTAAGGTTTAGCTATAAGGTTAGATGAGAAACAATCAATCCATTGCTGCTGCTAATACGCCATAAGTTCTAGCATGACCTACAGTTTTCATGTTCTTCAAGTTAGTTCCAAATAGTCTCTGTGTAGATGGTTTAAATTTAATGGTGCTGATAATTTTTTGCTCTCTTCATATTAGATTGTTTATTGGAATAATGTAGTTTGGCATTCCTTGGTGTTATAAAAGAGTAAAAGTTTGCCTATATGGTTTAGCATTTCTTTTCTTTGTAAGCATGCTTTAATGGTGTTTGGGACTTAAATAGTTATTTGTTTGATTGACATAAATGTGTATATAATGAAAGATTGGATCTATGTGGTGCAATCCATATAACTACTGGTGTTGCTGGAAACAGAGAAGGCTTAGCTCCTAAGTAAGTTATCACTGTCGCTGCCATAAACATTCCAAAAAACTTTGTTCTCTGAATTGTTTATTTTTTGGTGTTGCCTTTATGTACGACGTGAGGATGCAAGGAGCCTTTGGCTTGTGTTTGGAGATGAAGGCTATGATTTCAGGGGTATTTCATGGAGTTGTCGGGTGGCTATGTGGGTTTTATTTTTGGTGGGCTAGGACTAGGAAAGGCTATTCCATATCAGAAATATGCAAAGTCACAAACCTATACATGCAATAGAATTAAGATAAAGGTGGCACAGAAAAAAAAAGGTAGTTTAGAGCTTGAAATAAGCAGTTATGTTAAATTATACTAAACTATTATTTGAAGTATAATTTTAGTGTAATAATTGATCAGTATAATAATATTTATATTAGATATATAATAATTTATAATGAGATTCTTTGTCCAATGAATGAAAAACACATTGAGTCAGTGCAACACAAGAATAGAACACTAGTTATAGACATTAAAACTTACAAAGTAAAAGATTAAAACTTCTTTGCATGTTTTTTCCCTTGGGTAAAAGAAACTTTGAATGTTGTGTCCAAAGCTAAGCTTTGTGTAGTGAACTGTTTTGACTTTTGATTCTTCAGAGAAGGATATGGTGAAGACCTTTTCCTTCTTTTTCTATAATCTGAAATTTTAGCTAAGAGACACTTGCACTACTGGCGGGATGCTTGTTGGGAAGTGTGAGCTATAGTAGTTCATGTAATAAATGCAGTACAAGTCTTATGGTAGCAACTAGCAATAACTCTAGATGAATGATGTAGGGTACCTTTGGGATCACCAAGTTCTTTAGGTGGAGGCTGTTTAGCAAATAGTGAGAATTTGAGGCTAGGTTCATACTTCATAGAGCTACTTGAAAGTTAGTCTTGCAAATTCTGCTAACCAGAAGAGGTCCTAGATGTATAGTGTATCCCCAGTAGACTTGGACCTACACTAAACAAACTTAACTTGCTCTCCAACAACCTAAATCATAATGATAGCAATTTTAGAGAATTAAAATACTTTACCGCTATTGTAAATTCTTTAATGTTAATTGCTTTGTGAAAGGATAGATTATAAATTTCTCTTTTATTTGGCTTGTGGTATAAAATTTTATGATTTTTTTCTCTCTCCTCTCTTTCTCGTGGTTAAGTTGTTCCTTTTGATTTATGACTTCTGAATACATGATCTTTTAAATTAACCAAATCCTTTAAAGTTATCCCAAACATATGGCAATTTACTTCTGGAAGTTGTAGTCTACCTCTGGTTATCGGTAGAGTGCAAAATTATAAAATAATTAGGTTTTCTGTGAACAGGGTACTATAGTCACATCACATCATATAATGTCATGAGAATTTGGTCTTCTGATGAATTTGTTCATTAACAATAAGATGATTTCATCATTATATTAAAACAGCAAGTGAATGATATTCCCAAAAAAATTCGTTGAATGTTGTACTTTATTGTGAACACTTGTGAGATAGGATTAGTGCCCGTGCCCCAAAGTCAGTTCTTTACCCCTAAAAAGGTGCCTAAACTGCTTTCCCCAGACCTCCAAATACATCTCCATTTATTGTGTACTTTTGATCTTGTAGGAAACAAGTACTATTCCTTTTACTACACTGATAGCTTGGTGAGGAATCAAAAGAGCTTTCATTTATCAGATTTTCCTGGTAAGTTTTTGTGATCTATGTATGCATAGTTTGAATTGAACTGTAGTTTTGGACTATTTTGGGACTCTTGTTTATACTAAGGAGTTTTTATAATTGAGTCAATATTACTTTTTGGTATATTGTTGAGAATTTAGTTTATTTTTTGTAGCATTCTGTCATATATTTGATTTAAGGGGTAAATCGTATTGGTGAATGAAGCCTTAGTTTCCCATTTGAGATTTAATATTAGTGAGCACATGTACTTTTTGAAGGTACTGCTCATTGTATTGAATCTTGAATTGTCCAAGTTAGACAGTTTGGGAAGAAACTTTTCCTTCGCTTGATTATAGTTACTCCTTAAATCTCATATCATATACTTGATGAAATTTTATTGTGCAATATTTCCTTTTGCTCTTTGGGTGCATACTTGATCATGGTATATGTCACCACTTTCTAGTCATGCACTTGGAGATTAATGGGAAATGCTACCAAATTTTCATCAAGTATACGATGTGTGATTTTTGTGAGTACTATCAACCAAGTGCTGAAAAAGTGTCTTCTCGAATGGGATAGGGTTATACCATGTTAAGAGAGATGAGAATTTTGGAAATAATAGTACTAATGTGTTAAATCAACTTCAGCAATCATGAAAATTGATTGAAGTTGGATGTTATGAAGAAAGGATTACATTGGCCTTGTAAGTAAAGAATTCAAGAATGGAGTTGATGATTTCATTAAGGTCGCCAAAGGACACGCGATAGTTTCTGATGCATTAAGTCGTATTCCTTGTCTATGTTCAAAATGTAAGAACCATGTCAGAATGGAGTAATTTTCAGTAGAAAACCATCTGTATAAGTACAGATTGTGGAGGGTTATGTAAACTGGATCATTCAAGGTGAGGACAGATGGAGGGATAGCGATTCAGCTTCTATTATCCATGATGATAAAGTGGATACTAGGAATCCATATATGGATATGGTTATGGATGCTGCGGGTGATATATTAAATCTAGAAGTTCAAGATTTGGAAAAGGATTCGAATCCATCGTCTTCAAAGTTTTATGATTTGTTGAGAAATATTAACGAACCTTTATGAAATGGTTGCCATAAGCACACGAAATTGTCAGCTATTACTCAACCCTTGAATCTGAAGTCAGAGTTCAACATGAGTGAGAGTTGTTATAATCGAATGATTGTCAAAATTAAGAGCATGCTTCCAGAGTCAGAAAGGTTACTTAAAAATTATTATAGATCGAAGAGAATGGTTAATGAGTTGGGATTAGGATATGAGAAGATAGATGCATGTGTAATCATTGCATGTTGTATTATGGAGAGTACATGGACAAAAGTGTTTACTCAGTGTAGTTAGGATGCGGACACTCGCAATTCAAATCGAAGGTGGGACATTCTAAAAATCAAAAGGATGTCGCTGTCTCTGTCCCACCCCCCATTGTGCCTCCAACTAGCGACCCAATTTCAATGCCTTCAAGTGGAGCATCCCAAATAGAAACTGATAGAAGGCAAGTTATATCTGTGGAGGACATCTCTCAATCGTGAGTAATATAGTGAATGTTATGTTTTGTTACATTTATTTTATTTTTAGATTATTAACATATCTTGGACTTATAGGAGGAGGTTTGTCCCGCAGTCTGTGACCCGTGAGATTATAGCCATTATGATCACACAGATGCCTATTCCAGCTGAAAATTGGAAAAATTATCCTGTTAACATGAAGGATGAATTATTTCAGGATTTTATGGTAAGTAATTATGTTTCTAGCCTCATTGTATTATACCATTATCTATGTAGAGAAATATTCTAACATGGCTTTGTTTTAGAATAAATATTGATATGCATCAGATTATGATCTTTGCATAGCAAGAACTATTTGGGAAAGAACATGCATGGATCGCTATTCAGATGATTTAAAGAATCATAGAAAGGCAATCATGAAAAAGTTGAGGACATCAAATATAGTTGACCTTAAGGGCCATGGGCCCCCAGCTTTGAAGTCAGAAGTGTGGGATGGTCTAGTTGATATTTGCTTAACACCAGCGTGGCAAAAGAAGTCTATTATTGGTCGAAGCAACAGAGCGATCGTGCCTGATGCTATGTTGCACATTGCAGGCTCAATAAGCTTTGTTCAACATAAGAAGAAGATGGTAATATAGAATTTCTTATGTGTTTGTTGCATCATCCTAATAATTCTATCTTATACTATTGTATGATTATAGTACAAGTGAGTTAAGGTTCTAGCAGCTTGTACATTTTGTGTTATAACTTTGGCTGTATGAATCTAATTTGCATGAGGTTAATTCCATTTTATAAATAAGACACAAAGTTTTCTTATAGTAAAGATTTTAGAATTTTATATTCTAATAGATGTTGATTACAAGAGGAAGAGCTTCAGCATCTAATCCCTTTTAGAGATTTGTATGAAAGTGTTCATAAGAGAAAAAATGGAGAATATGTCACTCAACACTCAAAGAACTTCATTGTAGGTGTCTTTAAAATTTAAACTAATGATATTTGTTAAGTTGTTGATTGTTTTGATAAAGTTTTCTACATTTTTCATTTCAGGACTCTTATGACATGATGATGTTAGACAAGTATGGAGAAGACTCTTCACTGCATCCTATGGTAGATTAGGAGGTGTGGATGGAAGTGACGGGTCCCAACAAGAAGGGACGGGTCCATGACATGAGTTACAGTTTAGGTATTGGCATTCATAGATCTAGCTCTTATTCATCTTCACAGGTTGGTGGTTCCTTCTGCACTGTTCTGACAAAAGCCATAAAGGAAGCTGTTAATGAAGCGATGACTTCCTTTGTCCAGACGCAGTTGGTGCCCATCCTCTATGAGATTATTGGCTCCTAAGCAGAAAGTGGTATGCCGCAGGCATCAACACAAGGGGATGCAGTTAGGGATGATCATAAAGTTGATGATCATAGGGCTAATTTGGATTTGATTAGTTGTATTTATTAATGATAGAGCTAATTTGTTTAGAACTATTTGTGTTAACTTAGACTTATTGATTAGCTATCCTTTCTTTGTAAAACATGTTTTGAACTTACTAATGCAATTGTGATATTTTGTTGCTTTGTACAACTTATATGTTGGGTTTTCCTATTTGGATTGAAATATAAACATGTATAATTTTAAAATATACTAATTATTATTATAAAATTCATTTTGGTTAGCTAGGGAATAGCTACATAATTGCTACGAATAATTGTTACAGAATTGCTACAGATTTAGTAACATAATGGCTAGAGAATAGCTATGGAATTGCCACAAATAATTACTACAGATTTAGCAACATAATAGCTAGGAAATAGTTACGAAATTGTGATGGATAATTGCTACGGATTAGCTACAGAATTGCTATGGATTTAGCAACATAATAGTTAGGAAATAGCTATAGAATTCATACGAATTTTTAGAATTAGCTATAAAATTTTTGCAGAATTTGTTGTAGCTAATTACCAATGGAAATGAAGGAATTTCTAAATGAAAATTAGCTACAGATTAACTCGGATTAGCTATGGAAATTTAAAAATTAGCTATGAAATTTTTTGGTAGCTAATTAGCTACGACATTTTAACTATGGACCAATTCGTAGCTAATCTATAGCTAATAAATTTAGCTACGAATTAGCTACGGATTTTTTCGTAGCTAATTTATAAAATTCTTATTGTGATACTTAGAGAGTCAGATCTGTTGTTGTTAGTTGTTCAAATTATTAATAACCTCTTTTTATTTATTTTACCCTTTTTGTCTTTGTTTTTGTTTTCTAATTTGTTTGTAAATAGATTTTTTTTCTAGTACTTTTATGTAAATTTCTAATGGTGTTATCTTGTGTTTACTTTGACGCTCATGATCAACTTGTATATATTTTAATATCTTGTACTTAATTGTTGAAATCCTAGGGTAGATGATTGCTAGCTGGCTATTGTACGACTGTTATTTTTGCAGGCTAGGGGGTAATTTTATCTTTTAAAATTTTGGTATAAGTTTGTATGCTCCCTCACATACATTACTATCACTTACCTTACACACTTTTTGGGCTCTATACCCAAGTGTGAATGCTTATATCTTGAAGTATATCAAATGGGTTTTTGATGATAACAAAGCCAAAGAGAAGACCAAGATCAAAAGATAAAAGACCAAGATCAAAAGAGGTATATTAGATATAGGTCTTAGAATATCAATGTAAAGTGCTCTCTAAGTATCTCAATGATTCTCAAATGGTTTTCCAAATTTTATTTTCAAAATAAGTGGGAAAATTCAAAGTTAAATATGTTTTTCAAGAAATGTCATTTTTAATCTTGGATTCAACATTCATGAAAGGTTTTATGTTTAATCAATCATCTTGAGGTGTTAGAAATGGCTTACAAGCTTAATTAGACTTGAAAAATGTGTTCAAAGGCCAAGGTAATCGATTACACATGTTTTGTAATCGATTACAAGCTAAACAGAGAGCTGGTAATCGATTACATGGTTCATGTAATCGATTACACGCAAGTCAGAGGCCGTGTAATCGATTACACCAGTGATGTAATCGATTACATTGAGCTTAAAGGCAAGAACACGTTCAAGGTGTCATGTAATCGATTACATAGATAATGTAATCGATTACACACAAGTCAGAAGCCATGTAATCGATTACACCAAGAATGTAATCGATTACACAGAACCTAGAAAGCCAAGAACACATTCAAACATCCATGTAATCGATTACATAAGCTGTGTAATCGATTACACGCGCTCTGACAGACCCCAACGGCTATTTTAACTGCATTAAATGCTTGGCTTTTTCACCCCCAATGGCTCTTTTCTTCGTACAACTTATAAATACTTGCCTTGGGTCTTCATTAAGGGTTGAATTCACTTTATAACATCAATCTAACACTCATACATGAGAATCAATCCTGAAAACGTTTTTGCCCTGTTTTTGTGAGAAAATTTGAGATATTCAAAAGGGACATTATTAGAACTTCAATTTGTATTTATCTACTCTTCAAGAGAGTTTCTATCTTCTATCTTTTGTGTAAACTGAAAAAGAGAGGGTGAGGTATCTCTCAAAGTTAGAAAAGGGTGAGGTATCCCTTGAGGGTGAGGCATCCCTCAAAAGTTGTAAAGGGTGAGGTATCCCTATTTGAGGCTCAAGCACAAGGGTGAGGTATCCTAAGGTGTGTTGAGTGCTCTCAATTGTAAAGGTTATCAAGCACCTGTTGAAGCTTGAAGATAGTGAAAAATCTCTAGCGGTTGCTTGAGGACTGGACGTAGATCACAAGTGGATTGGTGATCGAACCAGGATAAACTATTGTGTTTGATCTTCTAAACTCTATCTCTTTACATTTGCACCTTAATTATATATGCTTGAGTTGAACTTGATATTTAGTTTATTTGCTTGATTTATCCTATATCTCAAGTTGTAGTTGAGTAATCTATAATAGTTGTACATTTATTGTGCATATTCTGCTGCATTTATTTATTGAGTGATTTAAAATACATAATTTGTCAAAGTTGCATTAAAACAAGTCATCACCCAATTCACCCCCCTCTTGGGTAATGGTTGCCATGGCTAACAAGTGGTATCAGAGCTTCGTGCTCTGGTAAAAGCTTAACAGCTTGGAGTTAAAGATCTTTGTTTGTTTGGAAACCATTACAAGCTTTTCAAAATGGAAGGTTTTGAAATTAATAAACCACCATTCTTTGATGGTGTGAATTTCGTTTATTGGAAAGCTAGAATGGAAATTTATATGCAATCTATTGATATTGATTTGTGGGATATTATGCTTGATGGATTTACATGCAAATCAAAACAAACTTGGAATGACTATGATAAGAAATGCTTTTCATTGAACATTAGAGTAATGCAAATATTGAGAAGTGGTTTAAATGATGATGTTTATGCTAAAATTAAGAATTGCTCTAGTGCTAAAGATATATGGGATGCTCTTGATTCTTTCTATCTTGCTAATAATAATTTTGTGCATAAAGTTGTATATAGAGAGCAAGAAGAGAAAAAGTCATTAAAGGAATCTTGTTGTGCAAAATATTCTCAAAATGATGCTCAATTTGAAGAGGTGGCAAAGCAAGACAACAATGAGGAAGATAATGATTTCCTTAAAGAACCAAGTATGCTAGGAATGAAGACTACTTCATATATGGCTAAAAAGGACTTTGAGGTAAATAATGCTAAACTAGATTATAATCCTTCCTATGATGAGTTATAATGTGCATATGATGAATTATATGATGATTTGTTGAATTTAGAAAATAAAAATTTATCTTGTTTGGAAAACATTTCCTTCATTAAAAATGAAATTGAGATTTTGAAAAATGATTATGCTTTTCTTGATGAGGAAATGCTTTTGAAATGTGAAACCTCAACTTCTTGTGAAAAATGCATTAATTTAGAAAATCAAGTTGAGAACTTATATTATGAATTTGCCAAAGCTAATGATTCTAATTGCTTACAATCCATGATTGTTAATGAGAATGAAATTGATGTTATTTCACATGAAAATTCAAGTAAGGCTTGTGGCAAAAATGACATAGAATATAAAAATAACAAAAGGCTTATGTTTTCCAAAAATGATCTTCAAAGGACCAAGTCATTATTAAATTCAATTGTTTGTAATTTTTGTGGTCATCTAGGACATATTTCTCATTTGTGCAATTATAGAAGAAATCCTTATATGAGAAATAACTTAGTTTGGGTTCCGAAAAGTCTTAAAGGTTCTAGTACTAACATTCAAGGACCCAAGATGAAATGGGTACCAAAATGTCCTCCTAGTGTTTCAATTATGTAAAAAAATTCTCAAAAGGATGGACAAATTGGTCAAGTGAAAAAGGAATCATCAAGGGGAATGCTTCCAAAGCCCATTGGTAGAAGTTTTGATCAAAGAAGGAAGATGAATTCAACCGAAGCTTCTCAAGTACAAAATGTGGAACTTTCAAAGTTCAAAACACCAAAAGAGAAGCAATGGGTAAGAAAAAGAGCTTCCTTGATCATTAAGGCCAAGGTATCAAAAGTTTCTACCTCTTATGCACATTCACTTGTAAAGTCAATGAATTTGAGTTATATTCCTTGTAGGTCTTAAGTGATTAATTGAATCATGTGTACTTGATAAATTTTGAATATTATATATAGCACATGATTATATTATTGTTACACCCTTTACTCACTACCTTGCATATCTCTTGATAATAAGGTATTCTATGACTATGGATGCTTTCTATGCTTTAAATTTTCTATACATTTCTACATGTGATAATATGCTAGATAAGTTCACTTATTGTTTGAAGTAGCACATTTGATAAAAAATATCTTAGAACTTGGCATATTGGATAAATCATAACTCTTGCTGCATAAAGTCACAATCTTCTGCATAATATATTGTTTTGCTGCACAATTATAAGTTTTTGATCATAATCTATTTGGACTATATGCTTAAATGATGTTTGGGATTGTTTTGGAACTAATTTGAAGCCTTTCATCATATGCATTTGCTATTGGTATCATATATTGTTGTGCTAAATGATTTATACTCTGATATTGATCCTGTTGGGCTGAAATAAAAATCTGAATGCTTATGTCTTGTTTTTGATAATGCCAAAGGGGGAGAAGATTAGTGAAATATATAAGATTAGTGAAATATATTGCATATGTATTGCATGTGTACGGGGGATAGTGAAATATATAAGATTAGTGAAATATATTGCATATGTATTGCATGTGTACGGGGGAGTTTTGCACTTTCACATATTATATCTCATGCATACATTACGAGTGTTGCACTTAATTATCTGATAATCAATTAAATGCATATATTTCTCATTCTGTTGAATGTTTAGTTTGTCATCATCAAAAAGGGGGAGAATGTGAATGCTTATGTCTTGAAGCATATCAAATGGGTTTTTGATGATAACAAAGCCAAAGAGAAGACCAAGATCAAAAGATAAAAGACCAAGATCAAAAGAGGTATATTAGATATAGGTCTTAGAATATCAATGTAAAGTGCTCTCTAAGTATCTCAATGATTCTCAAATGGTTTTCCAAATATTGTTTTCAAAATAAGTGGGAAAATTCAAAGTTAAATATATTTTTCAAGAAATGTCATTTTTAATCTTGGATTCAACACTCATGAAAGATTTTATGTTTAATCAATCATCTTGAGGTGTTAGAAATGGCTTACAAGCTTAATTGGACTTGAAAAATGTGTTCAAAAGCCAAGGTAATCGATTACACATGTTTTGTAATCGATTACAAGCTAAACAGATCGATTACATGGTTCATGTAATCGATTACACTAATGAGGCCGTGTAATCGATTACACCAATGATGTAATCGATTACATTGAAGCCCAGAAAGGCAAGAACACGTTCAAGGAGTCATGTAATCGATTACATAGATAATGTAATCGATTACACACAAGTCAGAAGCCATGTAATCGATTACACCAAGAATGTAATCGATTACACTGAACCCGAGAAAGCCAAGAACACATTCAAACATCCATGTAATCGATTACATAGGTTGTAATCGATTACACGCGCTCTGACCAGACCTCAACGGCTATTTTAACTGCATTAAATGCTTGGCTTTTTCACCCCCAACGGCTCTTTTCTTCATACAACTTATAAATACTTGCCTTGGGTCTTCATTAAGGGTTGAACTTCACTTTATAACATCAATCTAACACTCATACATAAGAATCAATCCTGAAAACATTTTTGCCCTGTTTTTGTGAAAAATTTTGAGATATTCAAAAGGGGCATTGTTAGAGCTTCAATTTGTATTTATCTACTCTTCAAGAGAGTTTCTATCTTCTATCTTTTGTGTAAACTGAAAAAAAGAGGGTGAGGTATCTCTCAAAGTTAGAAAAGGGTGAGGTATCCCTTGAGGGTAAGGCATCCCTCAAAAGTTATAAAGGGTGAGGTATCCCTATTTGAGGCTCAAGCACAAGGGTGAGGTATCCCAAGGTGTGTTGAGTGCTCTCAATTGTAAAGGTTATCAAGCACCTGTTGAAGCTTGAAGATAGTGGAAAATCTCTAGCGGTTGCTTGAGGACTGGACGTAGATCACAAGTGGATTGGTGATCGAACCAGGATAAACTATTGTGTTTGATCTTCTAAACTCTATCTCTTTACATTTGCACCTTAATTATATATGCTTGAGTTGAACTTGATATTTAGCTTATTTGCTTGATTTATCCTATATCTCAAGTTGTAGTTGAGTAATCTATAATAGTTGTACATTTATTGTGCATATTTCACTGCATTTATTTATTGAGTGATTTAAAATGCATAATTTGTCAAAGTTGCATTAAAACAAGTCATCACCCAATTCACCCCCCTCTTGGGTAATGGTTGCCATGGCTAACACCAAGTTTGTGCGAACCCGAGGAGTAGAAGGGGTCTCAACTTTTGTTATTGAGGGGCTTTATGCTCACTTGACATTTGTTCAAATACTACTCAGATTGTTACCAATATCATGGATTACCCATATAGAGAGGGTTTATCCTTACTTGTGATTAATTCATGAGTTGGATCCTTGTCTTTCGAGATAGGGGCTGTAACATCCTCCTTACCTTAATGATGTTAATCAGGGTTATAGAAGCTCAATACTATAAGTATAAGTTGGATAATAATTTTGGTAATCTTTTGAATTAATTTGAATATAATTCTATAACATTGAATGTGAAGAATGACTAATAATTTAGCTAAAAATGGCTGATATAATAGAAATAAATGTGAAAATTTTATTTCTAAAGCATAAATAGTGGGAAAAAATTGTAGTAAATTTTTAAGAATCGAATGAATTAATTTGACATTTTAAGTAACACTAGTGGGTGTCTAAAGGCCAAATTAAATAGGAAAATAACTTAGAAAATTATGAAACTTTTAGCAAAGGCTAAAGAGAGGACGAAGAGTAATCTGGTGATGAAAATAGGTTAAAAGGAATATTTCTAAGCTTCCTAGTTTTATTTCATAGGTTTAATTGAACCTAGAAAAGAACACCGAAGCTTAGTGAATGATAAAAGTGTATATAAAAAGTTAATAAATGAAGAAGCTGAGAAATGAATTGAATCCTAGAATTTTCCCTAATATTAATGAAGGTTGGAAAATTCATTTATGGAATGTCAAGATATCCTTAATAGATACAAAGTTACAAGATTTCTTTAATTTCTTCCTTATTTGCTTTTATTCATCGCCATTCTTTTTTGTTTCTTAATATTTGGTTTCTTTGACTGTATCCTCACTTTTTCTTGTTCTCACCACACACACTCTCTCTCGTCTGTGTGTGCTGGAAAATAGAAAGAAGAAACAAAGAAAAAGAAAAGAAAGGAAAGGAGAAAGATGAAGTAAAGGTTGAAAAAGAAAACCAAGAAGGAAAAAGCAAGAGAGACAAAGGGAAAAGAATCCATATAGATTGAGGTAGGGGGAATGGTCTTTGTTTTCTTTGTTTTCTGTGTCTTTCTATTTGAATATTGGATTGAAAATGGATATTTTGAAAGATTGTGAAGCTTGAATACCATAGAAATGATTTTTGGTTTGATTGAATTGATTAATGATTTTGTTTGGTGTTTTTACATGTAAATGATTTGACAGTGTTTCTGAATGTTTGAGAATGATTTTGAGATCATGAATAAGTTTTGAAATGGTTGGGAAATTGTGATTTTGTGATTGGAATTGGTATGAATGTTGTCTACAAAAATAAGGGAGTGCCTCTGGTGTCTTAGTGCTTAAATGCTGAGCGCCTGAAACGCATTCCTCTACTATCAGGGGCCCAGTGCTCAAGAGCTGGCAAATGGGCACTCAAGTGCCCATCGCAAAAACAAAACAAAGAAGGAAAGTGAATTTTGTTGAAATGAGTTTTCATAGATAATGGGATCCCATGTGTGCATGTATCTAAGAATGTTGTGATATAATTTGTGGAATATTTCCTATGTATCAAAGTAATTGCATTGGAATGGTATTACTCTCAAGATTTAAGAGTTTGCATTGCATGATTGATGAATTTTGAGATTTGCTTTGAATATAATATTGTACCATGAATGATGAATTTAAGAATGTGCTTTGAATGCACCATTGTATTTTGGATTTATGAATTTGAATGGTATATTGTGAATTTAAGGATGTGCTCCATTTGATGATAAGGTTGACCTGGAAAACATGTATTGAATGTATGCTTTGATTATATGCTCCCTTTTATGTTAAGGTTGAGCTAGAAATATGATTTGAATGAATGTTTGAATGATTAATGCTCAATGAATTTTGCATTTCAATTGAGAATGAGAATTGGAACAGGGAGTTAAATTAGTCTATGTTTTTTCACTTATTATCCTTTGTTTTATGTGAACTATGTTTCACTTAGTATAGTGGATTTCAAAGACGATCCTGTATGAGGGCAGGGTATTCAGAATTCTATTAGAACCATGGAGAGGACCTCTTGTGAGGAAAAGGGATCCTGTGTTCTTGGATAAATTCCTCATGGCATCAATATCAGTATAATCCTTACGTATTAATTCTCTCATAGGATACTAGTGGTAGTGTGAGGCCATGAATCACTCCCTACCATGAGTATATAGAACCCAAGCTATATTAGGTGGCTCCCATCCTTTGTGATGCTTGAGATATAGGTTCTATGGGATAGCAAGTATTGGAATGAACACTGACACTTGAATTGAATTTGTATGTCATGTGATGACTTGAATATGTATTTGGATCTTTGAATGATCTTGGCATTGTGGCATTTGTATTTGAAAATGTTTTGTGGAAATTATATTACAGATAATGAATATTTTTGAAAACTATTAAATGGAATTATGTTTCATGAAGAGAAAGGACCTGATTTAGTATTTTGCCACCCTTCTAACTAACTAACTAACTAACTAACTAACTATATATATATATATATATATATATATATATATATAATATATAATTATATATATATATATATATATATATATATATATATATATATATATATATATATATATATCAAATAAATTTCAAAGTGTATTTTTCCTGAAACAATTGGAATTATTGTGATGACACCTTTTTCATAATAAAATCTACTAAGAATTAGTATTCTCACCCCATTATTATTATGTATTTCATGATAATTCCAGGTTGAGTATTTGCAGTGCCCTGCCACGAGCAGAAGTGGATAATTAATTTTGGATTTAGACTTTTGTATAACAAGTGTATGGAATATGCCTTGGAGGCATATGATATGTATTTATACTATTATGTACACTTGTACAAACTCCTTCAGTATATGTATGTGATTATTACACCTTGTCTAGGCTCATATTTTTGTATAATATTATAAAGTATAATTTGAAGTTTTTAATGAATATTCTAAGTGATGCTCTTACTATTGCTGCTATAGTGTAATTCCGGATACACTAATAGTGATAATAGTAAGGGTGTTACGTGGGCAATTTGGGGACCATGGCTTTTTCGAAGTCTAGATCTGTCTTGAAAAACCTTGTACTGATAGATTAAACATAATGACAGCCAAAATTAAAGTCATGACCTTAAGAAGATCCAACCATTAGGCTCCACCTAACTAGGACACGAAGGGAGCGTACTTCTTCTTTATCTATCTATTCCTCATGTTATTCATTCTTGCATTCTTTATTTTAAAAAAATATAAAAAAAAATTAGCATTAAAAAAACATTATCTTGCATTTTCACGACATTCCTAGCATTCTTAAAAAAAAAGATACATCATTTTGCATTTTTATGGTATCCCTAGTATTCTTTTTTAGAAAAGAAGATATATTATCTTACATTTTCATGGTATTCTTAGCATTCTTAAAAAAATATATATACATTATCTTGCATTTTCGTGGCATATCTAGTATTATTAAAAGAAAAAAGATACATCATCTTAGATTTTCATGGTATTCCTAACATTCTTTAAAAAAAAAAGGATACATTATCTTGCATTTTCATAGCATTCCTAGCGTTCTTAAAAAATAAAAAAAGAGAAAGAAAATAAAATGTTTTCATCACAAAGTTCATTTATTTCATCTTATGTATCTCATTTATTTTATATCATTCTTTGTTTAATGTTATTTCGTTTTGATAAATCAAACTGGTTCAGGAACCATTGCGTGGTTTAGGAAAGAAGAGGCCAAAATGGCAGGTAGTAATCCTAAGGTAGGAAGAAATTTGAGCAGGGAAGTTGATAAAATGACAGGGCAAATGAATGAGATGTCTGAGACCCAAGCAAAGTTAGAAGCAATATTGCAAAATGTGAGGGAGTCTCTTAGCTTAATCAGTGGAATATAGGTGCAAATGAGGTTGAAACATATGTAAGTGTGCTACCAATCTCCTCCAACAACCTTGATGTTCTTGACTGTAACCTCAAGCATCACTATAGGGATTCATGAGCAACCATATCAAACAACGTCGATAGTCATGCCTATTGGGGAGGGGTATCACGCCTTGGAAAGTGCTCATATTGAAATTCCCTTACAGCCTCATGTGTCTATTCCGGGGCAAACAATAATGCCTCACTTTGGGAATAGTCACAATATGGCTAAGAAAAACAAGATGAAGGAAGAGTAGATAGAGAAAATGGAAGAACAAATTAAGGCAATCAAGGGCCCTAGTGCTTATAGACCTCTCAAAATAGAAAAGTTGTGTCCTACCACATATGTCGTAATCCCTAAAGACTTCAAGATTCCTGATTTTACCAAGTATGATAGGAGTGGTAACCCTCGATTTCATTTGAGTAGTTATAGAACCAAGATAACTATTTGGTCCAAGGATGATAAGTTCCTCATCAGCTTTTTCCACGAGAGTCTTACAAGCCCCACTTTAGAGTGGTATCTCCAATTAGATCACTTTAAGATTTCTTGTTGGATGGAATTAGTTGATCTATTCATAAATCAATACAAGTTCAATCTGAATGTAGCTCTTACCCAAGAATAGTTGAGCTCAACGTAGAAAGGAAATGATGAATCTTTTCAACAATATGCACAAAGGTGGAGAGCCTTGATAGCTCAAGCTCAACCCCCTATTAACACTGTCTGAGATATGTTCATATTCCTTGGGAACCCTGGGAAATCCTTTTATCGGGGCAATGACCGAAATAGCCTATAAAGATTTTGCTGACTTGATCACTGCGGGAGAAAGGATCAAGATTTTAGCCAAACTGGGAAGTTACCAATGAACAATATAGAGAATATTACTTCTAAGAAGGGGTTCTAGCCGAAAAAGAAAGAACTCGAAGTGAATTATGTCTAACACTAACAGACTTTTAGACCTCAATGTTCCCCATAATACCCAAGTCAACAACCTCCATATAACCGTAACCTTCACTTTTCATACCAAACACTTACACCTCCTTATTACCAACCTCACCAAATTGTACTAACCATAAACATCACCCCAACTCCATAATTCCAAATCAACAATGCTCCTACACCACAACCATTTGTACTAACTTGCTCGACCTATACCCGATATCCACCTGCACCTCCATAAAATAACCCAAACCATTCACAACTTCGGCCAAACTTCTAAAATCAAGGTCGTTTCTGTCCCTAAAACTTACCCCTTTTCCCAAGATTATCTATCTCAAATGCAGACTTATTCCAAAGGCTGTTTGATGCTCACGTCATCTCAGGAAATCATGTATGTCTCCCAACGTGGTATAACTCGAATTTAACTTGCAAATACCACATGGACATCTCAGGGCATTCAATTGAAGATTATGAATTTTTCAAGACTATAGTAAGGAAGGTAATTACTTATGGAAAGTTTGACATTTAAAAGAAGGCTGGACCCAGTATTATCAACAACCCAATTCCTAATCATGGTGGAAGGAATGAGGTAAGTGCTCTGGAGATGGAAGTATCACTAATAAGAAATGTCATGAGCTTACTGACGCCAATGGCTAAAATATTTGACGGGTTGAAGAAAGCAAGTTATAGTATCACTACACAAGCGACAATGATGAAAGAAGAGGAGAAGTAGGATGAAGAGTCAAGTTGTGTTTATCATTGTGAGGGAATGGGACATGATATCAAGAATTGTTAGGACTTTAAGGTTTGAATCCAAGAATTGCTCACTTTAGGAGTAATACAAGTTAGACAAGGGGTAGCTTCCTCTGAAGGAGTCAATGTAGAGTTGGAGGAAAAAATGGGGAGAATGACTTTGGGAATAGAAAATGATAAGGCCAAAATAAAGCACATTCCTCACCTAAGACAAACATTTCCAGCACCAGCCAAGATAATCATATCTAAAGAAGTCATTCACCCCCAATGTCATCTTACTATTAATACATTGCATGAAAAAGGCCAATAATAGTGCAAATCAACATGTCTTTTTAATGATGAGGAGCCACTGAAGAACTGACAATCTAAACTAATGATTGATATGATTGTTTTCAAGTAACTGTCTGGTTATACTGTACTAAGTTGATGTTTAAGACTAGCTATGTTTTGAGCTTATATTTATGTTATTTGAGACACTAATAAAATGAATTTGCATGAATATATTGGTGTATGCCCTAGAGGCCGATACATTTTTTGTATTTACATACATTCTATTATGCTATTTTAATATATGAGGCATTTCATTTATTGTGTTCTTTTTTATAAACATAATAAAGTCCTTAGAATAGTAAGTTTGATGCCATAGGACATCAAGTGGATGACTTAATCGTGAGATTCTTTTTTGGTTAGAACACTATTTTTAAATGTCCCTAGTCAAGTATTATTATTAACTAGGACAATAATAATGCATTGAGACTAGTATATGCATAGACTGATGACCACATCTCACGGGTCATGGATATGAGATATCAAGTCTTCACATGAGTACATATATTAGAGTAATTATGTACTGGATAGACCCGTCATGAGAACGTTACATGGATCGTTACGTGAGTGTCATAAGCGATTCTCATAGTGATAATGGTGTCTGTGGTCCTTTGACCTAAAATCACTACGATTCCTACATGAGGAGTTGTGTGTTTTAATGCCATTAAACGTAATCTGTAACAAAGTGATTATAAAGTTAGTTATTGGACATACCGCGAATCATGTAGAGGGATGTGAGTGACCTAGATGAGATTTGTCATTCCTATATAATAGGATCTATATCTTCGAGCCCCCTGATTGAGTGAGACTGCGAAATGCATGGCCATGCTCAAATGAGTTAATATGAGATATTGATTTCATTTGTTGTTACAAAGTTTACTCAAGTATCAGCAAACGAAAGATTGGACTATACAATGGCGACGCATTCCATGCCTTGTGTTCAATCTAGATATCTTGACAAAGGGACTAAACGACACGGAAATATTAGTCACGGTTATATCAAATCACTGACATTCTTATTACTTGGGTAGCAGTGATGTGTTGCTAGATACCACTCACTGCTTGTAATATTAAAATGGGATTTTAATATTACTGCCAACGTAATAAGAACCTGCAGGGTCACACGCATAAAGCAGACTAATATTGGAGCAATGGATTCAAGTTAGACTCAGATTCAAATATGGGCCAGACTCATAACAGATGAGTCTAGGGTTGCACAGCTTACCTTGCTGCTGCTCATGCTCACTTAAGGCAGTCACTATTATAAATAGTACTACTAAGGAGCTACTAAGACACACAATTTCAGAACCCTAGCCGCACCTACAGAAAAGTGAGTGAGAGAGCACATGTTTCTTCTCTTCTTTTCGTAGCTAGCATTGTATGAGAGATGTGAGGCTCCTCTTTGTGGATGTTAGACGTTCGTGAGTCTATTCGTGTGGATACCGCAGAGACATCGTTTCTATTATGGTGTTAGTGATTCACGTCCTTCCTTTTGATCACGCTTCAAGAGGTAAATAATTTAAAAACTCAGATTATGACTTTTCGCATGGATCCTCGGTGGGAATCCTAATTTTTCTGCTGCGTGATATAACCATAATTCCCAACAGTAGTATCAGAGCGTCTTGGGAAACTATGATTCGATTTTCTATTTTTGTTTATATGAGATAACATGTTTTCTGTTCTTATTTTTTATAAAAGATATGATCTTTAATATGTTATTTCTGAAAATCGTATGAAACCCTTTGCGAAAACATATTCTATTTCTTATGTTGTATGCAAAATCGTGATGTTGTTTTCAAAAACCCATGAAGATGTTCATATGTTTTGTGAAAACTGTTTTATTTTAAGATGCATATTTTTGCGAAGCTTTTTGGTATGTATGTGATACGTACAGCGCTATGGAATCCTTGTTTCTGCACAAGAGGTGTGGCGCAAGGGGTTTTGGAAACCCTATTCTTATTTTGCGGTAGCAGCATCAAGTGTTGATGTCAAGCCTCAAGGAGGCGCCAGAGGTTCAAGTGTTGAACAATGGCGCAAGGGTTCCTCGTGGCATATGAAGTGTTCATGTTGTTTGGGCTTAGGGTTCCGCGCGGCACAAGGGTTCAAAGGAGGCGCAAGAGATTCAACTCTTGTTTATGGTCCAATTTTTTGGGCAGCGGGACCCCCGTGCTACCTCTGCGTAGTGTGTTTTTCGAAAACACGATATTTTCTATCCATTTTATGACTCGTAAAAATGATAATGTATTATTGTTTTGAGTTTGTATGTTCTTTGTGATGCATGGTGCATGGTTATGGCCTTAGTCCTCTTTTTATGCTTTTTGGTTTTAATAAATACGACTCGCGTGTCGTGCCTTTCTTTTTACATTTTGATTGTACATTCTCTTCTCACCTAACTCCCCTCGAATGTAAAAGAGGTTTCTATATAATGTAATTATGATGTGGAGACAAGAAGATAGCATCAAGTGAGGACGTTGGTGGGAGATGCTTAGTGAAGTTGGCTTTCTTTTTGCTACTCTCTTAGGGACCATAACCATGTCACTTTTATTATCTGCTTTTTATGTATGAGATGCATGGATAATGTTTATGGTATGATAAATAGTTTCATAAATGGTGAGATCTAATAATTATAATAATAAAAAATTTCCTCAAAGCAAATATTAAGTCATTATGTGATGCCTTCCAATGTGTGGCACTCGTCAAGACTAATATCGATCAAGTGCAAGTCTGCCAAAGCAGGATGCCTTTATCTATATTAGTAAGGCGCGATGGGATAAAGGTAATATCCAACTGCTAACTATTGGGTCTGACTTAATTAGGCCATTTCAATAAGATTGAAGGCTTTGAGGCATGAAGTTTGGCTTTAGTTCATTAGATGGATTTGAATAAGTGTTATTCACCTAACTTTCCAAGAGTTATATGTGATATAATTGGAAAGTGTTTCCTACCTAAATAACTGAATTTTGGGTGATCAGCCAAAGCTGACTCAAAACTAGGTGAAATATGGATCTTAGCCCACTAGGAAATCTTACGATGGGATTTTTCGAGTCAATGCTGAGGGTCATTGACTTGAATAAAATAGTTGGAGGCATATTTAATTAAAAGACCTCATTAAATATGTTTATGGCATGATACTTATATTTTGTATATTTCTATTGATAGATTACCATGGCAATAAACACATCAAGTAATTTATCACTGCGATCCATCCTTGAGAAGGACAAGTTGTCTGGAACGAATTTTCTAGATTGGTACAGGAATTTGAGGATTATCCTCAAGCAAGAGAAAAAGTTGTATATACTAGAACAGCCTATTCCTGAGCCACTTGCTGCTAATGTCCTTAGAATTGAAAGGGATGCTTATAAGAAGCATCAAGATTATGCCTTGGACATCAGATGTCTTATGCTGGCCAGCATGAACTCTGAGCTCCAAAAGTAACACGAGAACATGGATGCCTACGATGTGATCGTACACCTTAAAAAGTTCTATCAAGAGCAGGCCAGACATGAGAGATACGAGGTCTCTAAAGCATTGTTTCAATGCAACCTAGTAGAAGGAAGCCCTGTTGGTGCTCATGTACTCAAGATGGTTGGGTACATTGAAAACCTAAAGAGACTTGGTTTTTCTTTGGGCCAAGAGTTGGCCACTGACTTAGTCCTGCAATCGTTGCTGGAAAGTTTTAGTTAATTTATCATGAACTACAACATGAATGAGATTGACAAATAACTACCAGAGCTTCTAGGCATGGTGAGAACTTCTGAGCAGAACATTAAGAAAGGCAAAATGAAGGCCATAATGATGGTCTAAAAGAATAAGGGCAAGAAACAGCAAAAAAAGCCCAAGGACAACTAGAAGGGCAAGGGCAAGGATAAGTCCAAGCCCAGCACTTTTGGCTTAAAACCAGTGGGTGGAGTGGCTAAGGAAAGTACATGCTTCCATTATGGTTAGATCAGACATTGGAAGAGGAACTGTGCCAAGTTCCTGGAGGAGCTCAAGAAAAAGAAGAGAAGTGAGACTTCCACTTCAGGTATTTTGTTATTGAAGTCAATTTATCTACTTTTGCATCATGGGTATTAGATACTAGATGTGGATCTCACATTTATGTAAATGTGTAGGATCTAAAGAGCAGTAGACCATTGACGAAGGGCGAAGTCGACCTACGAGTGGGAAATGGAGCAAAGGTTGCTGCATTAGCTGTAGGGACTTATTTATTATCTTTGCCCACTGGGTTTGTAATAGAGTTAGAGAACTTCTATTTTGTGCCTGCTATTAGCAGGAATATCATTTCTGTTTCTTATTTAGACAAGAAAGGTTTTTCTTTTATTATAAAGGATAAATGTTGTTCCATTTATATGAATGATATTTTTTATGGTAGTGCACAATTGAGTAATAGACTTTATGTCCTCGATCTCGAAACGCCTGTCTATAACATAAATACAAAGAGGTTTAAATCAAACGATCTGAACCCAACTTTTCTCTAGCATTGTCGTTTGGGCCACATAAATGAGAAACGCATCTCCAAACTCTATAAAGATTGATTCATGGACTCGTTTGATTTCGAATTATATAAGACATGTGAATCTTGTTTATTGGGAAATATGACAAAGGCCCCATTCACTAGACAAGGTGAAAGGGCTAGTGATCTTTTAGGCCTTATATATAGTGATGTATGTGGGCCACTAAACACACTCGCTAGGGGCGGTTTTCAATACTTCGTTACATTTACTGATGATTTTAGTAGATATGGATTTGTATATCTTATGAAGCACAAATCAGAATCCTTTGAAAAGTTCAAAGAATTCAAGAATAAAGTATAAAACCAACTTGGAAAGAATATTAAAATCCTTTGATCAAATCGAGGAGGTGAATACTTAAGCCAATAGTTTGATGATCATATGAAAAAGTGTAGGATAATATCTCAACTCACTCCTCCAAGAACACCACAATGGAATGGTGTCTCTGAAAGGAGAAACCGGACCTTGTTGGACATGGTCCGATCCATGATGAGTCATGCAAACCTTCCAGGCTCCTTCTAGGGACATGCTCTGTTAACAGCAGCTTTTATACTTAACCGTGTTCCATCCAAGATGGTTCAAAAGACACCATATGAGATATGGACTGGGAGACGGCCCAGTATATCTTTCTTGAAGATTTGGGGCTGCGAAGCTTATGTGAAACGTCAAGTTTCTGATAAGCTTGGACTTAAATCAGATAAATGCTTCTTTGTGGGGTATCCAAAGGAAACCAAGGGATACTTTTTCTATAATCCTACTGAGGGCAAAGTGTTTGCCACACGGACTGTTGTATTTCTAGAAAAGGAGTTTATCTCCAAAGGAATCAGTGGGAGGAAAGTAGAACTTAAAGAAGTTCAAGTTTCACAAAGCAATAATGAACCAATGGTGGAAATAGAGCAGCCTCCACAAAATGTTGTGGAACAACAACCTGCTCTAGTAGCACAAGACCTACGTAGGTTTAACAAGATACGTCATCAACTAAAGAGATATGGATTTCTCATGACCCAGCAAGGTAACGTATTACTTATGGATCAAGATGAGCCTGTGACTTACCAAGAAGCCATTATTGGCCCAGAATTTGAGAAATGGCTTGAGGCCATGAGATCTGAAATGGGTTCCATGTATGCCAACCAGGTATGGATCTTAGTTGACCCACCTGAAGAGGTAAAACCCATTGGGTGCAAGTGAGTTTTCAAGAAGAAAACCGACATGGATGGTAATGTGCATACCTTTAAGGCGCGATTGGTAGCTAAAGGTTTCAAACAAATTCATGGTGTAGACTATGATGAAACTTTTTTCCCAGTTACAATGCTTAAATCTGTTCGCATCTTGCTTGCTATTACAGCATACCATGATTATAAAATTTGGCAAATGGATGTCAAAACTGCTTTCCTTAATGGAAATCTTCTCGAGGATGTGTACATGACACAACCTGAGAGTTTTGCCACTCCAGAGGATGCTGGAAAGGTGTGCATGTTGCAATGATCTATTTATATATTGAAGCAAGCTTCCAGAAGCTGAAATCTTCGTTTTGATGATACAATACAACAGTTTGGTTTCATCAAGAATGAAGAAGAATCTTGTGTCTACAAGAAAGTTAGTGGGAGCACTATTGTCTTTCTGGTATTGTATGCAGATGACATACTACTTATCGAAAAAGACATCCCAATCCTACAGTCCATAAAGACTTAGTTAGGGAACTGCTTCTCTATGAAAGACTTGGGTGAAGCCACCTATGTGTTAGGTATCAGGATCTATAGAGATAGATCACTGAGACTGCTTAGCCTAAGTTAGAGTACATATATAGACAAAGTGTTAAGACGATTTAACATGCATGAATCCAAGAAAGGATTCTTGCCTATGTCGCATAGTGTAAGCCTATCTAAGGCTCAATCCCCTTCCACCTAGGATGAGAGGGATCGTATGAGCAAGATTCCATATGCATCTGCAATTGGATCTATCATGTATGCCATGTTATGTACTCGACCAGACATCTCGTATGCTTTGAGCATGACGAGTAGGTACCAGTCTAATCCTGGTGAAAGTCACTGGACTACTGTCAAGAACATCCTTAAGTACTTGAGAAGGACTAAGGATTCATTTTTGGTATATGGAGGTGAGGAAGAGCTAGTTATAAAAGGTTACACTGATGCTAGCTTCCAAACCGATTAGGACGACTCCAGATCGCAATTGGGTTATGTTTTTTGCCTAAATTGTGGGGCTATGAGCTGGAAGAGTTCAAAGCAGGAGACAGTCACCGATTCTACCACAGAGGCTGAGTATATTGCTGCCTCCAATGTAGTAAAGGAGGCCGTTTGGATCAGGAAGTTCATTGCTGAACTTGGCGCTATTCCTAGCATTGTGGACCCAGTGAACCTCTATTGTGATAATAATGGAGCCATTGCACAAGCTAAGGAGCCTAGATCTCACCAGTGATCTAACCATATACTTAGGTGCTTCCATCTCATTCGAGAGATCATCGATAGAGGAGATGTGAAGATATGCAGAGTACCAACAGATGATAACATTACTGATTCACTGACGAAGCCTCTTGCACAGTAGAAGCATGAGGGTCACACTAGGTCTTTAGGCATTAGACATATGCCTGATTGGCTCTAGTGCAAGTGGGAGATTATTGGTGTATGCCCTAGAGGCCGATACATTTTTTGTATTTACATACATTCTATTATGCTATTTTAATATATGAGGCATTTCATTTATTGTGTTCTTTTTAATAAACATAATAAAGTCCTTAGAATAGTAAGTTTGATGCCATAGGACATTAAGTGGATGACTTGATCGTGAGATTCTTTTTTAGTTAGAACACTATTCTTAAATGTCCCTAGTCAAGTATTATTGGAAACTAGGACAACAATAATGCATTGAGACTAGTATGTGCATAGACTGATGACCACATCTCACGGGTTATGGATATGAGATATCAAGTCTTCACATGGGTACATATATTAGAGTAATTATGTACTGGAGAGACCCGCCATGAGAATGGTACATGGATCATTATGTGAGTGTCATAAACGATTCTCATAGTGACAATGGTGTCTGTGGTCCTTTGACCTGAAATCACTACGATTCCTACATGAGGAGTTGTGTGTTTTAATGCCATCAAACGTCATCTGTAACAAGGTGATTATAAAGTTAATTATTGGATATACCGCGAATCATGTAGAGGGATGTGAGTGACCTAGATGGGATTTGTCACTCCTACATAATAGGAGCGATATCTTTGAGCCCCCTTATTGAGTGAGACTGCAAAATGTATGGCCATGGTCAAATGAGCCAAATATGAGATATTGATTTCATTTGTTGTTACAAAGTCTACTCGAGCATCAGGAAATGAAAGATTGGACTATACAAGGGTGATGCATTCCATGCCTTGTGTTCAATCTAGATATCTTGACAAAGGGACTAAACGACGTAGAAACATTAGTCATGGAAAGGTTATGTCAAATCACTGACATTCTTATTACTTGGGTAGCAGCGATGTATTGCTAGATACCGCTCACTGCTTGTAATATTAAAATGGGATTTTAATATTACTGTCAACATAATAAGAACCTGTAGGGTCACACACATAGAGCAGACTAAAATTGGAGCAATGGATCCAAGTTGGACTCGGATTCAAATATGGGCCAGACTCATAACAGATGAGTCTAGGGCTGTACAGCTTACCTTGTTGGTGCTTACACTCACTTAAGGCAGTCACTATTATAAATAGTACTGCTAAGGGACTGCTAAGACACACAATTTCAGAACCTTAGCCGTATCTACAGAAAAGTGAGTGAGAAAGCACAGGTTTCTTCTCTTCTTTTCGCAGCTAGCACTGTGTGAGAGACGTGAGGCTCCTCTTTGTGGACGTTAGACGTTCGTGAGTCTGTTCATGTGGATACCGCAGAGACATCGTTTCTATTACGGTGTTGGTGATTCACGTCCTTCCTTTTGATCACGCTTCAAGAGGTAAATAATTTAAAAACTCGGATTATGGCTTTTCGCATGGATCCTCGGTAGGAATCCTAATTTTTTCGCTGCGTGATGTAACTGCAATTCCTAATAGAATATTCATCATTCCTCCTCGTTGCACCTTTGACTTGTCCTTTTGCATTTATCAGTTTTCTTTTTACATTTCTGTGTAATATCTTGTTGTTGGTCCATTTATTTAATCATTGCTTTGTCATTCCTACTTTATTTTGCCTTACCAACTCCACTCAAATTACTTTCCAGGGATCTGAATCTTGTAGAAAATTCACCTCATGAAAGAGACCTCGAAAACTCATCAATTGATCCCTCTACAATGTTTGATGAAGAAGACCCTGGATTTGGTGAAGAAGAAGAAGTTGTCAAAAAATTTCCAAAATTAATAGAATATTCAAAGAAGGGATTTGACTTGAATGGCGAGGAAACAGAGGTGATTAATGTAACACCCTAATACGATTATCTCAATATATTTAACATATATATAAAGATAATTGGTATTAGTTATGTTACTACTAACTTATCTGATAAACTAGTCCCATATCATTTATACAAAAAAATATTGAGAGTCACATTTAAAAAAGTTATACGTAATTACATCCAAAAGCCTCAAGGGCAAATGTAATATATACAACAAAACACAACTCAAAGTAACTAAATTACAAGAGTTGTAATCAAAATATGTAACTAAACTATTTATCCTAAAGTCTTTTTCTTCTTTTTTCGTATTCTTCTTGATTCCCTCAGATGATTCTTGTCCTGGTATTTATGAAACATAAAATGAGGTGAGAATATAATATTATCAATAATAACATACATTTCATGACTTTAAATTAAGCACAAGTAATATATACAACTATAAATTATAACTTATAGATTCTCTATTGATATTTAACAAATGATTACTCAATTGTAGAATATACATTTTACTTGTATACTATGGTTCAACTTTATGTAGTAAAGGAACCAATATACTAGGGTTCAACCTCATTGTACAAGGGAGCCAATTTACTAGGGTTCAAACTTAATGCATAAGAGATCCAATTTACTAAGGTTCAACCTTATTGTATAAGGGAACCAATTTACTAGGGTTCAACCTTATTACATAAGGGAGCCAATTTACTAGTTTTACCCTTGAAGAGCTTGGGAACTCAACTTGTTCTTAAATACTCATTGGATTATTTCCTTTGTGAAATATGCCTATAAATGTTGCATTACACTTAAGGAAGCTTATGTAAGTGATCCCAACTAATAGGGAGCATCAAAATACCAAGAGTAACACTTTTGGAGAATTCTGGTGCTCACGCTTCGGTGCATGCTTCTTACGCCGTGGCGTGTAGCCCTCAGCCTCACTCATGCCTCGACGTGATTCTCAACCATGCCACAGCGTGCTACTCTCGGGCACTCTCACGCCTTAGCGTGACTTTCTCACGTTGCGGCGTGAGCATATATTTTACAGAATTCTATAGCAAATCTAGCCTCTGTTTTATTAACCAAAAAATGATTTCTAATCATCAACTCTTGAATTCTAGATGTTTTCCAACCCTGATCATGGTATCTAATCATGTTAGAATTATTAAACACTCAAAATAACTAATCAAACTTAGGTTATGAACAAAATATAATCATTTAAAAACATAAATCTCAACTTTGAATTCTAACACTCAAAAGAGTGTTTCTAAACTCACCACCAACAACCAAGCATAGGTAAAGCTCTAGCCAACTAAATTTAGCCATTGATAGCAAGTTTTAGCTAAGAAACCACTTATACATTAAATACCTTATTTTTCCCAAACTATTCATATAAGTAAAAATAACAAGAAATGGAGAGAAAGTTGAGTATAGGAAGGAACTCTCCTACCTCAAATGGTTAGATGATGAGCTTCACTCCTTAACTTGTCCTTTGTCTTCTCTTCTTCCTCTTCCCTTTTCTCCTCCCTTTCCTTTTCCTTCGTGTTCTCTTCTTTTCTTTTGTTTTTCTGTTTCTGTGTTTGGCAACAGAAACATATGAGAGAAAGAGAGTCAAGGTCAAAGGTAAAGATAAAGTCAAACTTACTTAAACTTATACTGAAAACTTCATATCTGCTAATGTCACTTAATTTTTGTGAAATCAAATTTCTCAACTTCCAACAACTTTCAAATAAATTTTAGGATTCATTCAAAAAATTGTTTCACCATTTCCTTAAATTTCCATATTTGTTGCTGGTCAACCGAACATTAAAGCACACTCTCAGTATGCTTAAAAATATCAAATTAACTCAGTTTGCTCTCAAATTTTTTCTATACCCTCTTCCACTCATTTGTGACTAGAAATAAATTCTCTTTATTTATTTCATTTAACTAGGCAATTTATGCCACTTTCCGAGTCATTTTAAGCTACTTATTACATTTTGTGCTGCAACAAAGTGTCTAAATTGACTCAATTTGTCACGAAAATAAGCGAACATGTCAAATGAGTGTTGTGCTACCTTTGTAGCCATAAACTAGCCTAACATGCTAAAAAGAGGATGTTACTTTTTCCCCTCGTTTTAAAAATTTTGGCCTCAAAATTACTTACCTCATAAGAACATTTCTGGATAATCTTGTTGCATCTGAGACTTTAGCTCCCATGTAGCTTCCTCTGCACCTGTTTCACCCCAAAGTACCTTCACTAGAGGAATTTGCTTACCTCTAAGCTCCTTGACTCCTTTGTCTACAATCCTCACTGGTTTTACTGCATTAGACAAATCATCTCTTAACTGTATAGATTCATTTCTTATGATGTGTGAAAGGTCTAGATTGTACTTTCTGAGCTGAGATATATGAAAAACATCATGAAGGTTCGACAAACTAGGAGGAAGGGCTATCTGGTAGGCTACAGGTCCGATTCTTTTGAGAATTTGGTAGGGACCAATGAAATGAGGGTTTAACTTTCGTGTTCTCAATGCTCTACCAATTCCCGTTGTAGGAGTGACTCTTAAGAAAACATGTTCTCTTTCTTCGAACACTAGAGGTCTCCTCCTTCTGTCAATATAACTATTTTGCCTACTCTGAGCTACGGCCATCCTATCCCTAATTTTTCTAATTTGATATGATGTGTGTTGCATTGTTTCAGGTCATAGAATAGCTCTCTCTCCAACTTCATACCAACATAATGGTGGCCTACATTTCCTATCATAAAGAGTTTCATAAGGTGTCATTCTAATGCTGGTATGGTAACTATTGTTATAGGCAAATTCCACTAAGGGTAAGAGTCTATCCTAACTACTTCGTTGATATAACACACATGCTGTACTAAAATTGAGCTGGTACGCTATACTAAAATTGAGCTTAGTCCCGTAGGCCTTTTACAAGGCTCCCCAAAATATAGATGTAAATTTAGGATCTCTATTTGAAACTATGCTAAAGGGAATACCATGCAACCTAACTATCTCCTGTAAGTATAACTGAGCTACTTTATCTAAGGAGTAGTTAGCTCTAATTGGCAAAAAGTGGGCAGACTTGGTTAGTCTATCCACTATGACCCAGATTGCGTCATTACCTGACTGAGTTCTAGGTAGACCTGTCACAAAATCCATTGTGATATGATCCCATTTCCATTTAAGAATTTCTAAAAATTGGAGTGGTCCTGAAGGTTTTGGCGCTCTATCTTGACTTTTTGACACACCAAGCACCTAGATACAAATTCCACTATCTCTTTCTTCATTCCCAGCCACCAAAACAACAATTTTAAATCTTAATACATCTTAGTGGCTCTGGATAGATAGTGTATTGACTCCTATGAGTCTCCTCTAGGATCTTCTTTTTGATTACAGAATCTCTTGGAATGTAAAGTTTATCTCTAAACTTAATCATTCCATCATTTGCCATATCAAACTCAGTTTGATCCCCTAAAAAGATTTGCTCTCTTACCTTATTTAGGGTTTCATCCTCACTTTGAGCTTCTAGAACTTAAGCTCTCAAGTCACTAACTATGTCTACCCTACTCATAAAGAGACTTTGTGGTGCCACAGCTACTCTAAGGCTCAAATCCCTAAACTTCTCAAGAAGTTGACTCTCTTGAATCATTATCTGGGACACATGTAAGGATTTCCTACTGATGCGTGAAATTCGCAAGTGTACGATTTCGTCGTCAAGTAATAAAAAGATCGAATCCACAGGGACTGTGTCTATGAATACCAATTAATTAATTAATTCAATTAAATTAAACAAAAAGGGAATATGATTGTTGATTAAGAAGAACGTAATAACAAACCAATAAAATAAAAATCAAAGTGCAGAATTTAGAACAAAGATAGCAAGTTATCAAGAAAGGGGTTTTCAAATTCAAGAAAGCTTCCAAGATTAGGATACCACAATGATACAAGACAAATCCTAATCGACAACCCTTTTATTAAATCTGAAATTCAATTAAAGGTGAATTACCCTAAATTAGTTAATGTTCTTTCTCAAGATACAAGATCCGTGCCCAATTAAACCAATTCCTACTCTCGTGGTAATTGAATTTAAATTGAACCCATTACGCTTTGTGGTAATTCATTGAATCCTCGAAAGGCTAAAACTACTCTCGTGATTTAGACCTTAAGTTCAATTCTTATGGTTCCAACACCTAGGTTCACCTCTCAGTACATCCCTAAATGCCTATGAGATGCAAATAAGTGGCCAGCAAATTCACATGAATAAGAGCAATAAGAATTGAATTAATGAACAATCAAGATCAATAAAAGGGAAAACAACATCAATTAATCATTATCAATGTATCAAAGGGCATTGCCCAATCCTAGAAACAAAAGAAACTACTCAGACATAGAGAAGAGGAGACAAGAAATCAAACTTAAAAACATCCCAAACCCGTAACAATGGAAGAAGAAGGGAGAAAGATGAAGATCAAGAGCCAAAGCCTCCAATGTGCCTCCTCCCAAAACCAAAATTAGAACCCCTAATTCTATTCAGAACATCTATTTATAACTTAGGGTTTTAATTAGCTAAAAAGCCCCCAAAAGAAATAAAAATAAAAACTTAAAACTCAAGCACGCACCTTATCCACGGTAGTGGATCATTCCCCATGTAAGCCTTGATCTCTCTCGCCACAGCCAACTTTTTGCACTCTATTGAATTCCACGGCCGTGGATGGTTCCACGGCCAGGCCGTGGAACTCACTGGAGTTCTCTTTTCTTTCTTTAAGTTGTTCCTCGATCCATGGCAGTGGCTTGATCCACGGGCAGGCCGTGGATCCCTCTAGAATAGCCTTTTTGTACCTTTATTGCTATCCATTAAGCTCCAACTTCAAACATGCGAGCATTCCATTCAATCCAAGGTCAAATCAACATTAATCCTACACAGGAACACCAAAAACACCGCAGTTATTCGAACTAAGGGAAAAATAAACTAAAAGGGAAACTAAAATGCCTAAAATGTTCAAGAATGCATGCAAAATAAGAACAAAACATGATGTTGTTTCACACACATGAAATCCCCCCAAGCTTAAGACTTTGCTTGTCCCCAAGCAATAACTAATGTCAAACCAAGATGTGGAATCAGGAGACAATAATGAATGAGGAACCTGAGAAAACAATATCCAAGCAATAGGCTAAGGCAAATGAAGAATCTGAGAAGTAATCAAAATCAAGTCCAATTAGAAGCTAAGTTCTCAGAAATCATGCATCCTCACTGATTGAATCAAGTTCACTCCACTAACCACACTCAAAGTGTTTAAGGGTGAAAACATTATGCTCAAAATCCTTCAAAGAAAATGCACTTCCATATGCTTGATAAGAAACCAAATTTCCACTAATAATCAGCATGCATGCAAGAATCAAAAGGTCTTTCAAGGGTTGTAATGGGGCCATGGGAATGATGTTAGGTAAGGTAGAGAAAGAAAGGTATGCACAAAGGGCTCATCAAAATTTTCAATAAGCACAAGAAATCCAATAGAACATAAATGGAGCAAGGGCAATATTTCAATCTAAAACATAACTCCACATTTCAAAGAATTTTCTTCCTTACTTTTCCTTCTTTTCTTTCTCCTCTTTTTAGGCTTTCATCTCATGATGTTTCTTTTATTTCCTTTTTCTTTTTCTCTATTTATTTTTCATTTGAGAAAGAAGAAGCTCATATACATATAATTCCCAACACAACTTTCAAACAACTTTCAAGCCCAATTCGTTCCATTTAATATTCTAAATGATAACCAACAATGTTTCAGCATAGGTATCAAGAAAACAAGTATATAATAGGCTCAAAATGGGCAACTAGAGGATGAAAGTGTAACAATTTCAGAAGGCCAGAAAAATACCTAAGATGCATTAATCACATTCAAGCATGCAACCAAAAATTTCGCCTCAAAATGGTTTCAAATCAAGTTCTAGAGCACATGATCAATGAGGAATATCACTCAACACAAAGAATGGGAACAAAAATCATACAGTTCATAAGTCCCATATAAACTCAAAACTCACATTTAGAGGTTTAAAAATTCAATGAGAAGCACAAATTTAGAGAACATATGCTAATTATCAACTATCAAAAGATCACCTCTACTATCAATTAAAACAATGCCTGTTGCCTACCACAAGAATCAACAAATTGGGTTCCAAATCAATATCATCTCAAAATCCTTAAAAGAGAGGAGCACAAGTTCAACCAAAAACCCAAAAGATATGATGGTGTGAAAATGCAACATAAAAATGCAATGCAAATCAAGACATGAGAATGCATGAGACTAATGAAAATGAAAATAAGAAAATGAAAATGAAAATAGCCCCCAAGCTTAGAACTTACGTTGTCCCCAATGTAAAAATCTATAACAAGAGAAGGGAGAAAAGAAAAGAACTCACTACGGTGGTGGGAAATCTTCTAGTGTTCAATCCATGGCCATGGAATTTTCCATGGGCTTGGTGTGGAACCTTCTGACTTCACTCTTCTTCTAAATTTAGCTTCAAAAAGGGTCAAACCTAGACAAAATCCATGAGACAAATATCAAACCAACAATCTAACACACAAAGTCAAAAGAAAAAGAAGAAATAAAAAGAAAAATAAAAAACATAGAAACTTGGGTTGCCTCCCAAGAAGCGCTTGTTTAAAGTCATTAGCTTGACTTTGGTCTGGTTTTTGTACTCAAGTGATGTAAATGGAGTAGTGCCCAGTCCCCACTCCTTCAAAGTGTTTCACTCTCTGGCTATTTATCATGAAAGGCTTATGACCTTCTTTCTGCACCTCAAGCACACCGTAGGATAAAACTCGAACAATCTCATATGGTCCTGACCATTTCGACCATAACTTACTAGGACAGAAACGTAGAAGCGAGTTATTGATAAGAACTTTATCCCCAAGTTTAAATTCACGCTTCTCGTCACACTTGTCACTATGCTTCTTAGGTCCTTCCTTGCAGGGCATAGCATCAGTCACTGATTCCTGTATACCTTGCTGCCTAAGAGAAGCGCTTGCTTGTTGGGCAATCTGGGTTTCCAACATCTTATTATGAATGGCTAAATTGTCAACCTTAGCTGACAACTCTTTAATTGCCTCAGTCACAACTTGCCTATGGTGCCGAAACTCCTCATTCTGCTTAGACTGGCTCTCAACAAAATTCTCAAGAAGAGACTCAAGTCTAGATTTCTGTACCTGTGGGACTCCAGAAGAGGGTTTAGCATTACCTTGCCCAGCTTGGTACTGACTATTCCGGTAAGAGAAGTTAGGATGTGACCTCCAACCAGGGTTGTAAGTTTGAGAATACAGATCATTCCTCCCCTTTTGGTTGAAGTCATAGAAATTGTGGCATGATTCCACTTGCTCTACCGGTGCACCATGTGAAGATCCCATTCCAACTTGGCATTCAGCACCAATATGTCCCTATGCTCCACAAATCTCACAAAAATTGTTAGAGGCACCTATGGCATTAACATGAGCTTTCTCAAGTATGTCAAAATGTTTATTCAAAGAATCAAACTTTGACATAATTAAATCAACACCATCCACCTCAAACTTACCTCCCGAGAGCTTTCTCGGGTTGTGCCCTCTTTCATTGGCCCATTGGTGATGATTTGAAGCTACACTCTCAATTATCTCATAAGCCTCTGTGAGCCTCCTATTCATCAGAGCTCCACCACCATGTGAGTCAAGAGACACCTTTGAAGAATATTCTAAACCATTGTAGAAGGTGTGGACGATCAACCACTTCTCTAACCCGTGGTGTGGGCAGGCTTCCAGCAAAGCCTTATATCTATCCCCAAGCATCTGACAATGACTCGCCATCTTTTTGAACAAAGCTTGTGATTTAGGTCCTTAGGTGAGCAGTCTTGGAAGGTGGAAAGAATTTATCCAAAAAGGCTTGCTCCAATTGGTCCCAAGTAGTTATCGTCTCGGCCAGAATGGACTTCAACCAAGCTCTAGCTCGATCTCTCAATGATAGAGGAAACAGGCGGAGCCGAATAGCATCAACAGAGGCGCCTTCGATCTTAAGGGTCTCACAAAACTCCAAGAACATATCCACATGATCATTAGGATCTTCTAACGGCAATCCTCCAAAAGCTGGTTCATTTAACATAGAAAGTGATCAAGTAAGGCAGAGGTATGGTGAAGTGCTCTGGCTTCAATGTCCGGCCGAGCAATTCTCCGGATCGCAAACCCCGAGCATTAGGGCTGCGTACTCTTTAACGGTTTATTATCCTCACCGCGCCATGACAAGTGTTGGTTCAGATATTTCTTTGACTCTTTGCCTATGTTGTCTTCTCTTTCTTCGTAAAGTTCTTTCAATTTCAAGATCTGCTTCAACAAGAATCCCTAACGTTTAGTATTTTGCATAAACAAGAGAAATTACTGCAGAGAGTCAAAGAGAAATCAAGAACGTAAGAACCAAATAAAAGAAAAAGGTTTAAAATAATTAAATTAAAAATTAAATTAATATTCAAGAAAAACACTTCCCGAAGAACGGCGCCAAAAAATCTTGATGTGTGAAATCCGCAAGTGTACGGTTTCGTCGTTAAGTAATAAAAAGATCAAATCCACAGGGACTGTGTCTATGAATACCAATTAATTAATTAATTCAATTCAATTAAACAAAAGGGAATATGATTGTTGATTAAGAAGAACGTAATAACAAACTAATAAAATAAAAATCAAAGTGCAGAATTTAGAACAAAGATAGCAAGTTATCAAGAAAGGGGTTTTCAGATTCAAGAAAGCTTCCAAGATTGGGATACCACAATGATACAAGACAAATCCTAATCGACAACCCTTTTATTAAATCTGAAATTCAATTCAAGGTGAATTACCTTAAATTAGTTAATGTTCTTTCTCAAGATACAAGATCTGTGCCCAATTAAACCAATTCCTACTCTCGTGGTAATTGAATTTAAATTGAACTCATTACGCTTTGTGGTAATTCATTGAATCCTCAAAAGGCTAAAACTACTCTCGTGATTTAGACCTTAAGTTCAATTCTTATGGTTCCAACACCTAGGTTCACCTCTCAGTACGTCCCTAAATGCCTATGAGATGCAAATAAGTGGCCAGCAAATTCACATGAATAAGAGTAATAAGAATTGAATCAATGAACAATCAAGATCAATAAAAGGGGAAACAACGTCAATTAATCATTATCAATGTATCAAAGGGCATTGCCCAATCCTAGAAACAAAAGAAACTACTCAGACATAGAGAAGAGGAGACAAGAAATCAAACTTAAAAACATCCCAAACCCGTAACAATGGAAGAAGAAGGGAGAAAGATGAAGATCAAGAGCCAAAGCCTCCAATATGCCTCCTCCCAAAACCAAAATTAGAACCCCTAATTCTATTTAGAACATCTATTTATAACTTAGGGTTTTAATTGGCTAAAAAGCCCCCAAAAGAAATAAAAACAAAAACTTAAAAACTGCTGCGCACTGCGATCCACGGCCGTGGATCATTCCACGGCCAGGCCATGGATCTCTCTACCACAGCCAACTTTGCACTCTGTTGAATTCCACGGCCGTGGATGGTTCCACGGCCAGGCCGTGGAACTCACTGGAGTTCTCTTTTCCTTCTTTAAGTTGTCCCTCGATCCATGGCCGTGGTTTGATCCACGGGCAAGCCGTGGATCCCTCTGGAATGGCCTTTTTGCACCTTTATTACTATCCATTAAGCTCCAACTTCAAACATGCGAGCATTCCATTCAATCCAAGGTCAAATCAACATTAATCCTGCACAGGAACACCAAAAACACCACAGTTATCCGAACTAAGGGAAAAATAAACTAAAAGGGAAACTAAAATGCCTAAAATGTTCAAGAATGCATGCAAAACAAGAACAAAACATAATGTTGTTTCACATACATCACCTACTCAGTGCATCGGCCACTACATTGGCCTTACCCGAGTGATATCTAAGCTCAAAGTTATAATCTTTAGGAACTCCATCCATCTCCTCTGTCTCATGTTTAGCTTCTTTGATCAAATAAATATTTTAACTCTTATGATCACTAAACACTTCAAATTCAACTACATAAAGATAACGTCTCCAAATTTTCAAGGCAAACACTACCGCGGCTAATTCCATATCATGGGTGGGATAATTCTCCTCGTGAGACCTCAACTGCCTCGATATATAAGCAACTACTTGTCTATGTCGTATAAGAACACATCCTAAACCCATTCTAGAAGCATCACAAAACACCTCAAAACTCTCTTGAGGATCCAGAATTACCAAAACTAGTGCAGTTGTCAACCTCCTCTTAAGCTCTTGGAAAATATCTTCACACCCTTGGGTCCATACAAAAGTACTACATTTCTTAGTTAATCTAGTCAAAGGCAGTGCTATATGAGAATATCCATTAATGAATCTCCTATAGTACTCAGCAAGGCTTATGAAACTTCTTATCTCAGCCACAGTGGTAGGTCTCTCCTACTGCAACACTGCTTCCACTTTACTAGGGTCTACTGAAAATCAATCTTTAGAAATCACATGCCCTAGAAACTGAACTTCTGGTAGCTAAGATTCACACTTTGAAAAGTTTAGCATACAATTTATTTTCTCTGAGGATCTCTAAAATTGTTCAAAGATGCATCTCATGCTCTTCCATTGTCTTAGAATAGACTAGGATATCATCTATGAATACCATGACAAACTTATCTAGGTAGGGTCTAAAAATTCTATTCATGTAATCCTTGAATACCACTAGTGTATTTGTTAACCCAAAGGACATCACGAGATATTCATAATGCCTGTACCTAGTTCTGAAAGCGGTTTTAGGGATATCTTCTTCTCTTACCCTTATTTGATGATATCCTGATCTTAGGTTAATTTTTGAAAACACTAATGCTCCTTTCAATTGATCCATTAGATCATCTATCATTAGCAATGAATACTTTTTTTTATGGTTACCTTATTTAATTATCTGTAATCGACACAAAACCTCATGGTACCATATTTCTTCTTCACTAACAGCACAAGTGCTCCCTAAGGAGAAACACTAGGTCTTATGAATTATTTTTATAACAATTTCTCTATCTGTTTCTTAAGCTCAGCTAACTTAAGAGGTGCCATCATATAAGGTGCTATAGAAATAGGCCTCATCCCTGGTACTAAATCTATAGTAAACTCTATCTCTCTTATGGGCGGTAACTCAACTATATCCTTTGGGAACACTTCCAAGTATTCTCTTATTATTGCTATATTTTCCAAACTCTGGTCAACCTTTGTAGTTAGAGAGAAAAGGAGAACACACCTTTGAGCTCCTTCCTCTATATAGTGATGTACTTAGTTTGCATTGAGAAACACTGACTCAGAAGGGGTAACTTTGGTAGATATATCTGACATAAAGGCAAGGGTTTTATCTACACAATTTAAAATCACATAGTTGGAGGATAACTAATCCATGCCAAGAATGACGTCAATATCTACAAGAGGTAAACAGATAAGATTTACAAAGAAAATCCTACCTTATATTTGATACAACAATCTGAGCAAACTTTAGAAGTTATAATAGATTTGCTAGTGGGAGTGGAAACAACTAGGTCATATGGGAGGTCTATCATAAGTAAACTCAACATCTTCACACAATCACAAGAGACAAAGGAGTGTGTTGCACCCAAATCATATAAAACAGTTAACATGTGATTATGGATTATGCATTTACCTTGGATCAGATCCATAGACTGAGTCACCTCATTACCGCTCAGAGTATACATTCTTCCTGGAGCTTGCGGTCTTGGGGTGAACATCAATTTCTGCTTCTATTTGCACTCCTTAGATATATGTCCTGGCTGACCACACGTATAGCAAACTAATTGCCCTATCTAGTAAGGCTTGTCCCCATGGAACCTCTCACATTTAGGACACTTAGGTCCCCTTATTCCTCTTTTAACCTGTTTACCCTTACTTTGTGGGTAACCTAACTTAGAAGTACTCTTTTTCTCATCTATCTTCTTCTGTTTAAGAGAATCTTCTATTTTCTGCTCTGGTTGGATTTGGAGACAATTCCTTTCCATAATTCTACACTTATTCACTAGTGATGAGAAATCTCTAATCTCCAATGGTTAGACCATCCTTTTTATATATTCTCTTAGTCTAGATTCAAACTTAACACACAAGGAGTTCTCGTCCGGGTTAAGTCTATATTGAGGTGAAAAATTTAATAACTCATCAAACTTCGCTTCATACTCACCCATGGTCATGCTTCCTTGCTCGAGCTTCAAAAACCCAACCTCTTTTGCTTCTCGAATTGACTTTGGGTAGTACTTTTCTAAGAAAGTGTTTCTGAACACCTCCCAAGTAATCGGTGTTGTTGCAGCTTCTAGTAACCTTCTAGCATTCTTCCACCAACGCTCTGCTTCTCCACTAAACATGAAAGTTACAAAAAACACCCTTTGTTCATCAGAGCATTGCATGGCTTCGAAAATCTTCTCCATCTCAATCAACCACTCCTTGGCTTTCATAGGATTATACTCGCCTTTAAACGAAGAAGGGTTCAACTGTCTAAATTCTACAAGATCCTAAAAATTTTGATTTCTCCTCGCTTGCACCTCATGCATTGGAGGCGGTACTGGTTGAGGCTCGGGCTATTGAGGTTAATTAGCTTGCAACATCTCCAACATCCTATTTTTAGCAATTGTTTGTTCCTACATAGCCTTGGCCATTGCCATTACTACTTCGGCCATACTAGGGCTCTCACCAAAAGAATGTTCATTTCCTCTAGTGCACCTCGAAGAAGCCATAGTGTCCTGTATACACACAACATTAAATATTGAGTTAGATAGTCTCAATACAATGTAATAATATAATAGTAGCTATTAACATTCAATAAGAGGCAAGTCACGTAAACATCTCACTAAAGAGACATGAAATGCACAACACTAAATGGAATTCTAACTTACCTAAGCCTAGTCAGTTCATACCCCGGCTCAACATGATGAACTGTTTTGATACCATAATGTAATACCCTGATACAATTATCTCAATATATTTAATATATATATATATATATATATATATATATATATATATATATATAAAAGATAATTGGTATTAGTTATGTCACTACTAACTTATCTGATAAACTAGTCCCATATCATTTATAAAAATAAATATGGAGAGCCACGTTAAAAGAAAGTTATACATATTTACATCTAAAAGCCTCAAGGGAAAATGTAATATATACAACAAAACACAACTCAAAGTAACTAAATTACAAGAGTTGTAATCAAAATATGTAACTAAACTATTTATTCTTGAGTTTTTTTCTTCTTTTTTCCCCTATTCTTCTTGATTCTCTCGGATTATTCTTGTCTTACTATTCATGAAACATAAAACGGGGTGAGAATATAATATTCTCAGTAATAACATATATGTCATGACTTTAAATTAAGTACAAGTAATATATACAACTATAAATTATAACTCATAGATTCTCTGTTGATATTTAACAAATGATTACTCAATTGTAGAATATTAATTGCACTTGTATACTATGGTTCAACTTTATTTAGTAAAGGAACTAATTTACTAAGGTTCAACCTCATTGCATAAGGGATCCAATTTACTAGGGTTCAACCTTATTGCATAAGGGAGCAAATTTACTAGGGTTCAACCTTATTACATAAGGGAGCCAATTTACTAGTTTTACCCTTAAAGAGCTTGGGAACTCAACTTGTTCTTATATACTCATTGGATTATTTTCTTTGTGAAATATCCCTATAAGTGTTGCATTACATTTAAGGAAGCTTATGTAAGTGATCCCAACTAATAAGGAACATCAAAATATCAAGAGTAACACTTTTGGAGAATTTGGGTGCTCACGCCTCGTCGCATGCTTTTCAGGCCGCGACGTGCAGCCCTCGGCCTCACTCACGCCTCAGCGTGATTCTCAGTCACGCCGCAGCGTGCTACTCTCGGCTATTTTCATGCCTCGACATGACTTTCCCACGTCGCGGTGTGAGTAGATTTTCTACATAATTCTACAGCAAATCTGATTCTTTATTTTATTAACCCAAAAATGATTTCTAATTATCAACTTTTGGATTCTAGGTGTTTTCTAACCCTAATCATAGTATCTAATCATGTTAGAATTAGTAAACACTCAAAATAACTAATCAAACTTAGGTTATGAACAAAATATAATTATTCAAAAAGCTAAATCTCAACTTTGAATTCTAACACTCAAAAGAGTGTTTCTAAACTCACCACCAACAACCAAGCATAAGTAAAGCTCTAACTAACTAAATTTAGCCATTGATAGCAAGTTTTAGCTAAGAAACCACTTATACATCAAATGCCCTATTTTTCCCAAACCATTCATATAAGTAAAAATCACAAGAAATGGAGAGAAAGTTGGGTATAGGAAGGAACTCCCCTACCTCAAATGGTTAGATGATAAGCTTCACTCTGTAATTTGTCCTTTGTCTTCTCTTCTTCCTCTTCCTTTTCCTTCATGTTCTCTTCTTTTCTTTTGTTTTTTCTGTTTCTATGTTTGGCAACAGAAACGTATGAGAGAAGGAGAGTTAAGGCCAAAGGTAAAGATAAGGTCAAACCTACTGAAACTTATACTAAAAACTTCGTATCTGCTAATATCACTTAATTATTGAGAAATCAAATTTCTCAACTTCCAATAACTTTCAAATAAATCCTAGGATTCATTCAAAATATTGTTTCATCATTTCCTTAAATTTCCATATCTGCTGTTGGTCAGTCCAGCATTAAAGCACATTTTTAGTATGCTTAAAAATACCAAACCAACTCAATTTTCTCTCAAATTTTTACTACATCATCTTCCACTTATTTATGACCTAGAAATAAATTCTCTTTATTTATTTCACTTAACTAGGCAATTTATGCCACTTTCTAAGTCATTTTAAGCTACTAATCGCATTTTGCGGTGTAACAAAGTGCCTAAATTGACTCAGTTTGTCACAAAAATAAGCGAACATGTCAAGCAAGTGTTATGTTACCTTTGTAGCCATAAACTACCCTAACATGCTAAAAAGAGGATGTTACAATTAACATGGGGACAGAGGAAGATAAAAAAGAGTTAAAAATGGTGGATAACCCTGAGCGTGAAGAAATGATTGCATTATTCAAAGAGTATTTGGATATCTTTGCTTGCTCTTATTGGGATATGCCTGGATTAGATCTGGAGATAGCATAATATAAAATCCCACTATACTCGAATGTTGAGGCAAAGAAGTAGAAGTTAAGGAGGATGTGACTAAGCGGCTAGAAGCAGGATTTGTAGAAGTGTCAAGACACCCAAATTGGGTAGCAATATTGTGTTTGTGCCTAAGAAGGGTGGAAAAGTTAGAATATGTGTGGACTACAGGGATCAGAATAAGGCCAGTCTGAAGGATGATTTCTCACTCCCTCATATCAATGTTCTGGTTGTTAACACTACTAAGAATCACAGGTTTTCATTTATGGATGGATACTCAGGGTACAATCAAATCCCCATGGATGTCAATGACAAAGAAAAACCACTTTCATCACTCCTTGGGGAACATTTTGCTACACAGTGATGATGTTTGGATTAAAGAATGCTGGAGCTACTTACTAACGTGTTATGGTTGCGTTGTTTCATGACATAATGCATAAGGTGATTGAAGTGTACGTGGATGATATAGTCACCAAGTCTAAAGAAGGGGAAAGTCATGTGGCAATTTTGCATAAGTTGTTTGAGAGACTCAAAAAGTACAAGCTGAGGTTGAATCCTGCTACATGTGTTTTTGAAGCATTTAATGGAAAACTACTCGGGTTCATTGTTAGTAAAGAAGGAATAAAAGTGGATCCGGATAAAGTAAAAGCAATACAAGAGATGTATGCTCCTAAGACAGAGCGTGAAGTGAGAAGTTTTCTCGAGAGACTTAACTACATTGCTAGATTCATTATTAAATTGACCAGCACTTGTGAGCCTATATTCAAGTTATTGAGGAAGCATCAGCTGGGTGAATGGGATGAGGAATGTCATGGAGCTTTTGACAAGATAAAGGCCTATTTAATGAATCCTCCTGTTTTAGTACCACCTACATCGGGTCGTCCTTTGATATTGTACCTAACTGTACTACTAACCTCAATGGGAGTAATGCTGGGGTAGCATGATAAATCAGGAAAGAAGGAGCGTGCAATTTATTTTCTAAGTAAGAATTCTAATGATTGTGAAGCCTGTTATACGGCTATTGAGAAGACTTATTGTGCTCTAGTATGGACCTCAAAATGACTAAAGCGATACATGCTATATTATACCACTTGGTTGATCTCCTGAATGGACCCTCTGAAGTACATATTTGAAAGTCCTCGTGTTTTATTAAGGGTTTCAAAATGACAGATGATGTTATCATAATTCAACATCAAGTACATGACTCAGAAATCCATCGAAGGAAGTGTAATTGTTGATCATTTAGTTGAAACCCTCTTGAGGGTGGACAACAAGTAACATTCGAGTTCCTTGATGGAGAAATATTGACAGTGAAAGGAGAGGAAGAAGGAGAGGATAAGTCATTTTGGAAAATGTATTTTGATGGAGCAATTAATATGTATGGTAGTGGCATAGGAGCCATGGTTGTTTCACCAACTGGAAAGCAATACCCAGTCACTATCAAGTTGGATTTTAAATGCACTAATAATATTGCAAAATATGAGGCCTGTGCTAGTGGTTTACAAGTTGCAATCGACTTGGGGATCAAGAACCTAAAAGTATTTGGAGATTCAACACTCATCATTTATCAGGTGAATGGTGAATGACAAACCAAAGATCCAAAGTTGGTGCCTTATCAAAAGTATTATACCCAGTTAATTGAGAAGTTCAAGGTGGTGGCCTTCTCCCATTTGACTCGAGATAAGAATCAGTTTGCAGATGCCTTGGTCACTTTGACTGTAATAACCAATTTGGATATTCACAATAATATCCAACCTATCCAAGTAAAGACACATAGTGATCTTGCATATTGTGTCAATATGGAAGGTGAGTCAGATGGTAAACCTTGGTATCATGATATCAAGTAGTACATTTAGTATAGAGAATATTTAACTGGGGTAAGTGAGGTGAATAAGAAGACCATCTGTAGGTTGGCAATGGCCTTTTTCTTGAACGAGGAGGTTTTGTACAAAAGGAGTCATGATTGCACCTTACTTAGATGTGTGAATGCTCGTGAAGCTCGTATAATCATTATTGAAGTCCATGAAGGAATCTGTGGAACTCATGCTAACGGTCATATGATGGGGCAAAAATTCTAAAGAGTGGTTATTATTGGTCCACTATGGAAGCAGACTGCGTAGAATATGTTCGAAAGTGCCAAAAATGCTAAATATATGCTGATCGAGTCAATGTACCTCCATTCTTCTTGCACAACTTGGTATCTCTATGGCCTTTCTCAATGTGGGGAATAGATGTCATCAGGTCCATTAACCCCAAAGCTTCCAACGGTCATCACTTTATTTTAGTGGTAATTGACTATTTTATCAAGTAGGTAGAAGCTTCCCCGTATGCCAATGTCACTCAAAAAGTGTTTTTGAAATTCTTCAAAAGAGATATTTTCTACAGATATGAAATTCTAGAAAGGATAATCACAAATAATGCTACTAATCTCAATGGTGCTGAGATTTAGAAGTTTTGTGAAAATTCCAAGATCAAGCATCATAATTACGCTCCCTATAGACCTCAGATGAATGGTGTAGTTGAAGCAGCAAATAAGAATGTTAAGAAAATTGTTGTTAAGATGGTTATGAACCAAAAAGACTAGAATGAGATATTACCCTATGCTTTGCATACATATAGTACTAATATACGATCGAGCACTGAGGCAATACATTTCTCTTTGGTGTATGGGATGGAGGTTGTCTCTCCCATAGAAATTGAGATTCCTTCTCCAAGGATTTTGATGGAAGAAGAGTTGGAAGAATCTTAATGGGTGAAGACTCGATATGAGCAGTTGAATATGAAAGAAGAGAAAAGACTGGCAGCTATTTGCCATGGACAATTGTATCAAAGCAGAATGGCCTGAGCCTTTAACAAGAAAGTTTATCCCTGAGAATTTTATTTAGGAGATTTGATTTTGAAGAAGATTCTCCCTAATAAAGAGGATGTTAGAGGAAAATAGGCTCCAAGTTATGAAGGCCCTTACATAGTCAAGCAAGCATTTTCAAGAAAAGCATTAATTTTGCAGAATATGGATGGAGAAGAATTTTCAAGGCCCATAAGCACTGATGTTGTCAAGAGATTTTATGCCTAAAAAAAGAGGGCACGTTTGGTTGAAAACCCGAAAGGGCAGCCTAAGCAAAAATTAGAGTAATAAAGTTAAAAAAATAAAAAATAAATAAAAATGTCTATTAGGTTGAAAACCTGAAATGGCGGCCTAAGCAAAAGTTAGGACAAATAAATAGGCAAAATTTTCAAAGAAAGATGGCCTGAAACTCCTTGAAGGGCTCACTAAACTGAGGTAATTTTTATTTATGTCTGATTGGCTACACAATGGGCAATTTTGTTTGCATTTAATTGGCCATACTGGGGCAAAATTTCTGAAGGATTAAGGAGAAGATGTGTTGAAGGAAATAACAACAGAGACAACGGTTTATTTATCAAGCAGTTGCAGGGAATCAATTGGATGAGGGACAAGGAACCAATATTGGGGCAAATTTTTTATTTTCTTGTAACTTTCTTTTGTTTCTATGTTTTCATCTTTCAAGTATGTGCCTTTCCAAAAGTTCATGTGTGATTAAATTACCAAAGTAATAAAAGGAAGTTTGTTCATTCAATGAATTTCTGTCCATTCATGAATGCATGTTTACTCATTAAGTTATGTCTCAAATAAGATAAATTTATGGTCAACAATTTGATTTGACAATTTTATAGCAATCCTTCAATGATTGAGTTGGATTAAAAGATCTCAGTAGCTCAAAGTACATATTGCAATGTGGCATTCGCTGGAAATGATTACAATACAAGCCACATAAGCTTTCATTGCCAAGAAGAAAAGGGGGGTTGAGGTAAAAAAAATGAAGAAGGGAAATGAGCAAGTTAAGAGGATTCTAAGCCAACTGAAGGATCTGAATAAGAAAAGCACATGAACAAGGGTTTAATTGGTCAAAGCTTTCCAGAGTTGTCATTGATTTAAATTTTTTTTAAGTCCATGTCTAACTGGCACAAATGTTTTCATCTCATTCATTTTGAGCGCATTGGCTCCATATATTTTAAATTCTTTTGAGTGCATTGGCTCCATGCATTTTAAATTCTTTTGAGCATACCAACTCTATGCATTTTAAATTTCTATCATTTATTTTGAGCGCATTGCTCCTTGCATTTTAAATTCTTTTGAGTGCATCGACTCCATGCATTTTACATTCCTGTCATTTACTTTTGAGTGCATCGACTCCTTGCTTTTTAAATTTCTGTCATTTACTTTTGAGCGCATTGGCTCCATGCATTTACTTTTCCTATCATTTACTTTTGAGCACATTAGTTCTTTGCATTTTAAATTCTTATCATTTACTTTTGAGCGCATCAGCTCCATGCATTTAAATTTCTGTCATTTACTTTTGAGCGCATCAACTCTTCGTATTTTATTCTCACATTATTTTGCATTTATTTTTCTTTTTGTATCATCTTATGCATTCCCGAACAAAATTCGAGTTCATGTCTTTACTCGTTCCTTACAATGATAAAATGAAAAATTGTAACTATTCTTTTTATCTAGTAAGAAAAAAGTAAAGAGGGACAACAATGAATACTTAATTTTGTCCGAGACATTAACACATTTTTGTTAAAAAAACAACACAACAAAAAAAAAAAAAAAAAAAAAATAAAAAATAAAAATAAAAAATAAAAAAAAAACAGTAAAAGAAAAAAAAAAGGAAATAAAGATAATTAAAAATGACCTAATTTTCTTGCATAAACTTATGTCTCGAACTTGACCAATTGATCCATTATCCAACCCATGACCCATATGACACTTAACACCCAAAGAAACCCTAGCACCACCATTAGACCCATCCCAAACCCTAGCCACCATCACTCTCCAAAAGCTAATTTCCTCCTATAAAAACCCATAACCCACACACACATAAATACACACATAAATTCAAAAAATACAAACCCGTAGTTTACACTCACAAATTGAAACCCTACCACATTTTTTCTAAACATTCATGTAGCCTTCATCAAAACCACCCCTCCATCCAACCCACCATCAACCTTCACCTTCACCCTTCACTATCTTCATCACCAACCTTATCACCACTATCTTCAACGACCACATAACCAAACCACCACCCCACCTCACCCTTCATCATCAACCTCATCACCACCATCTTCAAAACACCAACCTCCATCACCACTCCTCTACAAAATTGTGACTCACCGTCACCACCGACATAACCACCTCCATTAATCCACTGAACAACCTAATCATGACCCACCATCCACAACCACAAACCACCAAACCACCACTATGACCTCCACATTCCAACCTTCATCACCGTCCCCACAACACCAAAACACTCAGCCATCCCTCAAACCTCCATCATCCCAAACAGCCACCACGACCCAAATACACCATAACCACAAAGGCCACCAAACCCACTCCACCGTCCTTGAGTCACCACCCAGCTGTCACCATACCAGCTCTGCCTCTCTGCACATGAACCAGCAGCCCAAATAGAACCGTGACCCAAATCGCGCCTCAACCCCCAGCAAACCAGATCTGCTCCACCTTCAGGCTTAAGCCATGCTCCACATAGCCCCCTTCTCTACACCACCGTGACTTCCACCCAGATTAGTAGCGCTATCCACCCAAGGCCACCATTGCACCACTATGACAGATTCGGCCAGCACGTGCCACCAACCACCCTTAGGTCGTCCTCTGCGCCATGCCTCTATGTTGAAGCCCAGGTCCTTATCATTTTTTTTTATTCTCCTCTATTTCTCTGTTCTGTATTTTTTTTGTTTTTTAAAACTTTTTTTTTTAAAGAAGATATACAAGATATTAAAAAATTTAAAAGAAAATTTTGAATCTTCTTGTTTGAGTTATGAAAGTAATTTGCTTATTTAATCATATTTATTGTGTTTAGTGACGTGATTTTATGTTAATCTTAAGAGGTAGATATTGGCTTATTGTAGTGCACACTTCTTGCTTCTTCTTTTTTAGTTATTGAAAAATGTTTCATTTAAAAAAATTATTAAATAAAGGTTTTTTTTTTCAAAAAGAAAAAAAGGAATCCTTTTTTTAATCAACGCAATGACCAATGATAATGATTGAATAGCGGATGCTATCTTCAATGTCATTTGGATCATAAGGGTTTATTAAGTAGCTTAGTGCTAACTTGAATCTTGTGCAAGAATGGATTTGTTTTAAAAAAAAATTCCTTTTTAAATTTTTTTTTTCTTAAATTAAAATCAATCAACTTGCACTTATTTTCTAAAGAACTATGTGACTTTGAGTTCATCATTGCACCTGAGGATACGTAGGAGCGAGAATTCTTTCTTGTCAAGCCAAAAATAAAATTTTCACAATTTAGTTATTTCTTTTTCTTTCATTTAAAAAAAATATTTACAATGTTTTTAAGAGGGGTAAAACAAATATTTTCAAGAGTTATAAAAAATATAAACAAATGGCTTAAGGTACCGTCTCAGGATGGATGTGTTAGAGCTGTTGTGGGATTAAGTTCTCACTCTTCCCTATGCATAATTGACTCCTAAGTCCAATATGATTTCAAAGACTATTTTTCTAAGAAAGGTTTTCCAATTTTTCCTAATTCAAATAAAATTGGTGGCGACTCTATTTTTCATTTTTATCATATTTCGTTTGTCGCTCCTATCGTAGATCTCGGTCGCGACAAGAAGAAAAGGATTAAGGACCCCTACTTGAACGCCCAAAACAGCAAGGTGAAGAGGAGGAAGTGAAAGATGAGGTTGCTACAAATAGAAATCTATTCAGTGCAAGATAAAGAGGAAGTCGTGACGATCACTTTTGCCTTCGGGTCCGGCTTAAGACAAAGCTCCAAGATAGCTCATGTAAAGACTTGAAGTTGAGACTCCATTACTACCTTGTGCTGTGCTCTTGGCATGGGGGAGAAAGAAATGAAGGAGAAAAGAGAAATGGGGGGTGTTGCCCAATTTGCTAGACTACGCAAGCGCACATGTCGACAAGTAATATAAGTGAGTATTCAAGAATTGTTCCTGCAAAGACCGTATTAAAATTTATGCCAAGTATTAACCAATTATTACTTACTCTCTATTCCTGACAATCAAATTGATTTCAGTGTTTAGTTGATAGAACAAAATAAAATAGCAATTTTAAAACAGGATAAAATCAAGTAGAAAAGAAGCAATGGTTTGGGAATCTAGGGTCAATGGTTTGGGAATCTAGGATCTAACTTCACTTATTATTTTATATGATTTCATGCAATCCTTTCATTACTCTTGACCAAAAACTAGTTATGATAGCTAACGTGTTTATGCATTTACAAACCTCTTTCAATGGCCTTTTAAATCTATGGACCTTAATCAAAGCACTATATGTCTATGTGCATTGACAAAATTCCATGCATTGATAACAAACATCAAACACTTGCTATGCATGACCAATAGGTATATTTCTATCCTATTGGCTAATCAACATATTCATACAATTAAATTTAATTGAACATGCATTTTCTAATTCCATGGTCCAACATCCAAATCCCCATGTCTAGTTCAATAGGTTCAACAAGACAACACAAATAATGGCTAATCAACTGTGCACATTAAGCATAGAATTAGAAAATCATAATCAAAATTATCATAAGAGTGTGAAAAGATTACAATTTAAATCAAATTACATAATAAGATTCATTAGACCACATAAAAGGAATTTAGAACATCATGGTTACACAAACAATAATCTCAAGGAAAAGCAACAAAGACATCATGAAAATTAAAGAGAAGATGAAGAATGAACTAGTTGTCTTGATGATCCATGCTTGCTTCCCTCTCCAAATTCCTCTCCAAAGTTGTGTCCAATCTCTGCTTTTTTTTCGATCTACTCTCCCTGCGTCCAATATTGTTCTCTCCCTAACCAAAAGCCAATTTTTAAGTTTAAAGCATGTTGTCCATCTGAACAGGTGTGCCGCGACACAAATCCTCTGAGAGCCGCGGCACTTGGTGATAAAAATCACGGTGTTGAAATTTTACGAGGAGCCGCGACACAAAGTTATGGGAGCTGCGGCTCCCTTGTCTCTGGACAATACACGCTACCTACCAGAGAGTTGGAGGCCATTGCTCTAATGGGGAAGTGTTGCGGTCTCCCCTATATTCCAAAGTAATTTTTCATGTTTTCATGCAATTTGTTTCCTAAAGCACCCATTCTTCCTTCGCATGCTCCTGAAAGAAAGTAAAAACTAGATTAGTCAAATATTTACAAAAAAAAAAAAGCAAGTGTGTGTATTTAAATTTATAACGATGTATGAACAAGTATTACCTATACACTTTTATCAAGGATTGATTAAAAATAATATAAAAGTCAAGGATCTAGCTTATGAATGCATCGAAAAATGCTTGAGTAATAATTCTATTTCACAAAGTTATCTCACCCCCAAACTTACGATTTTGCTAGTCCTGAGCAAAACAAAACAAGATTTTCTTACTTCTCAGTCTTAGGTTCAAGCATCTATATATTCACATGCAAATCCCAACAATTATGATTCCAAAAATGTTCATGATAATATGGCATCATGCTAAATCTCATGTTCAATGGTTCAAAGTTAATTCAATGTCAAGCATACATGTCATCTAATCTTCAGCTCATGCTGTCATGCTTCAATTTTTATGTAAAAGATTTCCTAAAAGATGATTAAAAAAATTCTTTCCTAACTCTAGCATGCAAATCCAAGAGAACTCATAATGATACCCAAGCAATTCCAACTCAAATTCCCTTAAAAATGTATTTCATCTCTCTCTCCACTAATGTAGAACCAAGCATGATTAATGATCAAGAGGGTCTTTTAGGCTTGTAATGTAAGGCTAGAGTAATGGTTAAATAAATGAAGGGAAAGATAAACAAACATTGAGACACACAATCTTGCAAAAGCCCTAAATGAGCTAAACAACCATTACATAAAATGTAATTTTAAGCTCAAGAACCCCAAAAGCTTATTTCTTCTTCTTCTTTTCAACAGAAGGCATAACTAGCACAAGGAAATTATTTTTTTTATGCCACAATCATTTCAAACCTTTGTTTTCATATATTCTTACTTTCCTTCTTCTTAGACCACGAATTTGCTGGGTTCCAAAGCATGCCTAAGGTAGTGTACATTTGTTCCTTCTGACTCAATTAAGCATTTGCAAAATATGTTCCCAACACGGACAATGGTGGATAACTATAATTAAGGGCTAAAAGGTATGGATGATGTGGGTAAAGAATAAAACATAAAGGCCAACACATTCACAAGGCTCAAAATGTGTACTAGGGATATTCATGCAAGCATAGGTAGGCTTGAAAGGCTCAACCAATCCCAAGAATGCCCTAATCATTTCATCAAACATGCTTAGCCTAGAATTTCTCCTCAAAAGAGAGTCAAACATTCGTTCAGAAATTAAGTCATCATCACAATAGGGCAAGTCACAGCCTTCTTTAGATGTGCACAACTATTGTTATTCCAGGATTCTCAATCATGTAAAGGGAGATGCATTTACATATCAATAACACACTAAGGCTCAATTAAATTTTAAATGGCATGCATCATTTCCCATAATCAACAATTAATCCAAAAGTAGATATATCATAGATCTAATCCATCATATCAGCATTTAACATTTATTGCACAACTACAACACATACTCTAAACCAAGTCCATAAACTCAAACTAAGATAAACAAGAAATCAAATACCCAACAGAATCAAAAGAAGGTAGATAACTAAACTATGAATACAAAATCAAAATAAAGATAAGGTAAAGAACTTGGGTTTCTTCCCAAGAAGCGCCACGTTTATAGTCCTAGGCTGGACTTTCTCTATAATGATAATCGAGAGATGTAGTTTTACCACCAAGATAGGCATAGCGCAAATAAGAAGATCACAGTTTGAGCTCTCTCAATTCCTCATCTTCCCTTTTACATGCAGATATCAACAAAGCTTCAAGAGGGTCACATGAGACACTTGCACAAAATACATTAGATCTCGTCCCATCAAGCACATTCACATACGAACATTCTTCAAGATCTTGAAGAAATTTCATTGTTTTGAAAATATTAAAGGTTATTTCTTGATCTTGCACTCTTATGGTAAGCTCCTATTTTTGAACATCAATGAGAGTTCTTCCGGTTACAAGGAATAGTGTTCTAAGGATGAGAAGGACATTTCTATTTTCCTCTATATCAAGGACAATGAAGTCCATTGAAAATATAAATTTATCTACTTTTACAAGCACATATTCAATTATTCCCCATGGATAGGCCAAGGTTCGATTCGCAAGTTACAAGATAACTGATTTGTGCTCCCCCAAACCAAATCTTTGGTATATTGAAAAGGGCATGAGATTTATACTCGCTCCCAAATCACATAATGCCTAACCACAAAATTTCTCACCAATGGTGCAAGGGATGGTGAAGCTTCCGAGATCTTTGAGCTTGGGAGGAAGTTTATTTTGCAAGATAACATTGCATTCCTTTGTGAGTGCTACGATCTCATAATCCCCAAGCCTTCTCTTCTTGGACAACATTTCCTTCATAAACTTCACATAACTAGGCATTTGTTCCAAAGCCTCAGTAAATAGTATGTTAATGTGAAGTTTCTTGAAAATCCTAAAAACTTTTGGAACTGAGCATCCAGTTTTTGTTTAGCTAGCTGGTTGGGGAAAGGTGGAGGTGGTGTATAAGCTTGTCCTTCTTCTTCTTGTCCTCAATCTTCTTCTTTGCAATTTCCTTATTCTTTTCAACCTCAGTGCTCATAACCACCTCATTTTTTGCCACCTCAACTTCTTCTTCAATTAACTGAGTCTTGGAATTCCATTCTATTTCCTTTCCACTCCTCAATGGTATGACCTTACAATGCTTAGTAGAGGCACCTTTAGGATTGTTGATGGTGTCGCTTGGAAAAGTCCCTGGAGGCCTATTGTTTAAAGCATGGGCAAGTTGGCCAACTTGAGTCTTGAGATTCCTCAAGGAAACCTCTTGGATTTGCATCAAAGCATCATGAGAAGCAAGCCTTGAATCAGTTTTAGCCAAGTAGTCTTGTTAGCTAGCTATGAATTAAGTAAACATATTCTCCAAGTTGGAAGTTGAAGTTAATGTTGACGTTTTGGCTTGAAGGAAGCTCTGTTGAAAATCGAGAAGAGCATGGGGTGTTTCTTTGGGCTGATAAGAGAAAGAAGATCCTTGAGAATTTCCACCCTAAGAGAGATTAGGATGGTTCTGCTAACTAGAGTTGTAAGTGTTACTGAAAGCATTGTTGTTACTAGGTTGAAGAAATTGATTGGCATATTGCACACTTTCCAGGCTAGTTGTACAATTTGAAATAGAATGAAGGTCCCCACAATGGTCACAAGTTTCAGCTGAGTTATTGGCTTCGCTTGGCACTGAGTTAACCACCATGGTGTCAAGCTTCTTGGAGAGTGCTACCACTTGAGCTGAAAGCATTGTAAGAGCATCAACTTCATGTACATTGGATGCCATCCTCCTAGGAGTAACCCTCTCCGAAGGGCACTGGTAGTTGGTGGTGGCTATTTCCTCAAGAAGATCATAGGCGGCACCAATAGATTTACTCATGAGAGTACCACCTGCCGCTGCATCAATAGTTGCTTTGATATTTCCCATCAACCCATTATAAAAGCTTTGTACTTGCAGCTACTTTGGAATACCATAGTGAAGGCATCTTCATATGAGATCTTTATACTTGTCCCAAGCTTTATAAAACAACTCAGAGTCGTACTACACAAAAGAAGTAATATCATTGCACATCTTTGATGTCTTTGTCGGAGGGAAATACTTGGCAAGGAATTTGTGAGCTAAATCATCTCATGTTGTAATGGATCCTATAGGCAAAGAGTTAAGCTAATTCTTAGCCTTTTCCCTCAGAGAAAATGGGAGCAACCTCAATCTGATAGCATCTTCAAAGACTCCATTATGCCGAAAGGTGTCATAGATCTATAGAAAGTTGAAAAAGTTTGTACTAGGATCATCACTAGGCAAGCCTCCGAATTGTACCGATGCTTGAATCATCTGGATGATGGCTAGCTTGATTTCGAAGTTATTGGATTGTATACCTGGCCTCCTGATGCTTGAATGTAAGTCTTGAACTTGAGGTGCTATAAAGTCCCTCAGTGACCGTGTATGGTCCTATTTGTTAGCCATTGTGGTACTTCTTGAAGTTTGATTTCTTTCCCTCAAAATCTTACAAAAAATCCTTTCAATCTCCGAGTCAACAGAAGAAGCTCAAAACTTTATGAATGTCACATGCAATGAGAAAAGGTACCTAAAATTAAAGACAAGCAGCTCGATATTAATATTAACAAAACTTTTAAAAATAGTCCCCGACAATGGTGCCAAAAACTTGTTTCCCGATTTGCTAAACTACGCAAGCGCACGTGTCGACAAGTAATATAAGTGAGTATTCAAGAATCATTCCCATGAAGACTGTATTAAAATTTATGCCAAGTATTAACCAATTACTACTTATTCTCTATTCTAGGCAGTCGAATTGATTTAAGTGTTTAGTTGATAGAACAAAATAAAATAGCAATTTTAAAATAGGATAAAAAGAAGTAGAAAAGAAGCAATGTTTTGGGAATCTTGAGTCTAACTTCACTTATTATTTTATTTTATTTCATGCAATCCTTTCATTACTCTTGATCAAAAATTGATTATGATGGCCAACATGTTTATGCATTTACAAACCTCTTTCGATGACCTTGTAAACCTATGGACCTTAATCAAAACACTATATTTCCATGTGCATTAACAAAATTTTATGCATTAAGAACAAACATCAAACACTTGTTGTGCATGACCAATAGGTATATTTCTATCCTATTAGCTAATCAACTCATCCATACAATTGAATTTAATTGAACATGCATTTTCTAATTCCATAGTCCAACATCCAAATTCCTATGTCTAGTTCAATGGGTTCACCAAGACAACACAAATAATGGCCAATCAAATGTGCGCATTAAGCATAGAATTAGAAAATTATAACCAAAATTATCATAAGAGTGTAAAAAGATTACAATTTATATCAAATTACATAATAAGATTTGTTAGACCCCATAAACAGAATTTAAAACATCATAGTTACACAAACAATAATCTCAAGGAAAAGCAACAAAGACATTATGAAAATTAAAGAGAAGATGAAGAAGGAACTAGTTGTCTTGATGATCCATGCTTGCTGACCTCTCCAAATTCCTCTCCAAAGTTGCGTCCAATCTCTGCTCTTTTTTCCAATCTGCTCTCCCTGTGTCCAATATTGTTCTCTCCCTAACCAAAAGCCAATTTTTAGTTTAAAGCACGTTGTCCATCTGAGTAGGTGTGCCGTGGCACAAATCCTTTGGGAGCTGCGACACTTGGTGATAAAAATCACGGTGTTGAAATTTTACGAGGAGCTGTAGCACAAAGCTATAAGGGTCGTGGCTCCCATATCTTTGGACAATACATGCTACCTACCAGAAAGCTGGAGGTCGCAGCTCCAATGGATAAGTGCCGCGACCTCTTGTATATTCTAGAGCAATTCTTCATGTTTTCATGCAATTTATTTCTTGAAGCACCCTTTCTTCCTTTGTATGCTCCTGAAAGTAAGTAAATACTAGATTAGTCAAATATTTACAGAAGAAGCAAGTGTATGTATTTAAATTTATAACGATATATGAACAAGTATTCTCTATACATTTTTATCAAGGATTGACTAAAAATAAGATAAAACTCAAGGATCTAGCCTATGAATGCATCAGAAAATGCTTAAGTTATAACTCTATTTCATAGAGTTATCAGGGGGTAGGCATTGGTTTAGTAACTTAAGTGGAGAGGGGGGAGTTAGTTTCTAAGTTTGCACCTCCATTAGCCACTTAATTTAGTTGTAATGCTCCTATAAAATTTTAATTCTCAATCCTCATTATTTTAATTCCTTATTATGCTTAGAACACCCTACAATTCATATAAGATCTTAACTTAAATCACTTAGTATTAATTAGGCTCCAATTATCTACAATAGGTAGCTAACTTGATATCCAAGTAACCTACATGCATGCAATCCTATTAGTTTAAGTTTAATAAACTCAAACCTACTCATGTCACCTTGTACTATCATCTAATAAGAAGAAAACTTAGTGAAGAAGTCTAGATTGCATGAATTCTAATTGGTTAGGATGTAATCACAACTTTTATTTTTTAATTTAACTTATATAAGGTTTTAACCCTCTAAATTCATTCTAATTTATTTTCATGCAATTTTCAAGTTCTAACTTAATTATAAGGTCAATACTATCATCTAAATTTATTCCTTAATTTATGAAATTATTTTCATAATTTTATCATATTTATTTTAATTTTTACGCTAATTTTAAACTAGTAAAATCACTATAATTTACTAAAAATACCAATTTAATTTATTTTAGTCCTAAAAATTTACCATAATTATTTTTATTAAATTTTGGAACTCAATTATAAATTTTTCATAATTTTTCTCACTCATTTAAATTTTTACGTATTTTTTGACTATTATTTCTAATTTAACTTATGCCTTAAACTATTCTTATCAAGACGTAAATTATAAAAATGGACAAAGATACACGATTAAATCAAACATATAATTTTTTATTAATTTAAACTATGTAAAGTAAGTAGATTAGGAGTGGGATGTTACATCAAAAATTAATTATGTGAATTTGAAAAAAGAATTATGAGAAGAAAATTATTTTATATTTGAATATTTTAATTCATAAGTGATTTTAAAATAAAGAGATATGTTTAGATTATATAAAAATAATTGTTTCTGTGAATTAAATTTCCAAAAAAAGATATGAAATGATTGAAAAGATTAATTAGTTGAGGATAAAGAGATATTTTAAAATAAAATTTGAGAAATAATCAAGAATCACATAATACAAAATGCTTAAAACAAGAAGGTTCTTATCAATGTATCAAAAACCAAAACAACGTTTAATTAATTAACCCAGACATAATATATATAAACAAAAAAGCTTTATTTGCTAAAAAAATGTTTTTAAAATTAAGTCACCTAGTTTTAAACAAAGTACATAGTTTCAAATAAGTTCCTTTAAATTCTTTTTTTTTCTTGTTCTTTTAACTCAAAGCCTTTCTAGGAATCAAACCTACATTTCAAATTGACTCTGACTCACATGTTTATGCCAACGCAGAATGTTGGTCTACAACCAACACCACCTATCATTTGTCTGTGCCTTTCTGGAAATCAGACCTACATTTTGATCTGACTCTGACTCACTGACCTTAGCAAGGCGGAATGTTGGAAGACAAACAACACCCTCTACTAGTAGTTCATGCCTTTTTGGTAATCAAACCTATATCCCGATCTGACCTTGAGTCAACTGGCAACGCTAAGGCAGAATGTTAGCATACAACCAACACCCACTGCCAATAATTCGTGTATTTCTAGGAATCAAACCTACATTCCAATCTGACTTTGACTCACCTGACCTTGCCAAGGCTAAATGTTAGTCACAACTAACACCCCCTACCATCAGTCGGTGCCTTTCCAAGAATCAAACTTGTATTGTAATCTGACTTTAACTCACCTAGCCTTACCAAGGCATAACGTTGGCCACAACTAACACCCCCTACAAGCAGTCCATGCCTTTTTAGGAATCAAACCTACATTCCCATCAAATTTTGACTCACTTAGCATTGCCAACGCAAAGTGTTGGTCCACAAATAACACCCCATGGCATTAGTCATTTCCTTTCTGTAAATCAAACCTATATTCCGATGTGACTCTAACTCACATGGCCTTACCAGGGCAGAATGTTGGCCTATGACTACACCCCATGGTAGAGTGCATGCCTTTTCGGGAATCGAACCTACAGTCTAATTTGAATTTGACTCATCTAGTAATGCCAAGGCTTTTTTAGCCTACAACCAATACCCCATGCCAGTAGTCTGTGCCTTTTAGGGAATTAAACTAAGATTTTGATCTAACTCTGGCTTACTTGACCATACCAAGGTAGAATGTTTATCTACAACAAACACCCCTTGCCATTAGTTTGTGCCTTTTTTTACCAAGTGGCTTCAAACTCAAGAAGGGGTGGATCGAGTTTGTAAAAGATTTTCGCAAACTTTTTAAAAACAATTACCTTTCAATCTTTGTTGAGCTGTTAATTATTAAAAATGAGTAGATAGATGATGATTAACACTTCTTACACCAAGAAAATAACCAAGAAGTAAAATATTCAAGAAAGTATATATCAAAAAGTGCACAAATATAAAAGAGATAGGGTAAAGAGAAACAAACTCCAAGATTTATACTGGTTCAGCCACTCCTTGTGACCTACGTCTAGTTCTCAAGTGAAATACCCAAGATTTTTCACTAATCTTCAAGTTTCAATAGGTGCTTACAATCTTCATAATAAGGAGCACCCACAACACTCTTGGGATACCTCACCCTTAGTGTTTGGGCCTTACAACAAGGGATACCTCACTCATTTGATCTCACTAGGGATATCTCACCCTTATACATTGAATTCTCAGCTAAAGAAAAAGAATAGTAACTATCTCAAGAGCAAATGATACAAAATTGAAGCCTAAGAGGTAGCAAGGTGATCACACAATTAAGCTCAAAAAGGGAATTATGAATAAGGGTTGTTATAATTCACAATAAATGCTCAAGAAGGTTTTTCAAATTGATATCCAACTGTACTTGAATCCCCCAAAGCTTTGTACTTAAAACCCAAGTCATTAAAAAACTATTGGGAGTGAGTTGGGAGCATTTAATACGAAATACTAACCATTATTTCTGATTTTAGAAACTCAAATAATTGATTATTGGAAGCCTATTATTGATTATTTGCGAGATAACACAAAATAATATATTTCTGGAACACCAATAATTGATTATTGGTTAGCTATAATCGATTATTATTTTTACCAAAAAGAGCGTGAAACAACCTTTTTAACTCAATAATCAATTATTGTCGTGCAATAATCGATTATTGCTTAAATGATTAAAAAAAATTGGCATTCTAACTTTTGATAGTCGATTATGATTATCCTCATAATCAATTATTGGCTTATAACCCATAATAGGTTGAGCCTAGACAATTAATTATGGCATGCTCATAATTGATAATTTGGCCTCTAACAGCATTAAAACACTTACCTAGTATAAGCCTAATGCATCTAATTGTTCCAAAACACTTTCAAACAAATAAAAGCCATTTTGCTTGAATCTAAAATTATTTTTAACAACTTTAAAACATGTTGATTCATTAAGTGCTATCTTGGATTTTTGAAAAATGGATTTGGAGCTTAATATGAATTCTTTTTACCTTTACATGAGATCTAAGTCCTATAACTAGTCTTGAAGGATCTTGGACTTGATCTTGTATATATTTTCTTGTTTTTGGTCATCAATATCATTTCCAATTTCCAATTACACCTTTCTAGGATCAAACCTACATTCCAATTTGACTCTGATCACTTAGCCTTGTGAAGGTAGAATGTTGGCTGACGACCAACACCCCCTGCTAGCACTTAACCCTCTCATGATTAAGGGCTTTGACTCTTCTCAACTTTTTATGCAGCAAAAGTAAATTCTCACAACCCTTTGAAAGCTCATTTAAAGTTTTCAAATAGTTTGTCATCATCAAAAAGGAGGAGAATGTATGCTCCAAAGCCCTTTTGAGTGTAATCTTGAACTACAAGAAAGTTGCATATTATCACTGACATTTTTCGGTGGAATCATATTTGCAAATAAATAATTACTTTCCAGTGGACACATCCTCCAAAAAACAAAAGAAATGTTTCAAAAATATATATAAAAGGTGAAACAAATTTCCAGTGGACAAATTTCACAAGAAAATTCATTGAAAATAGTTTGCGGCGGATTGAACCATAGGAAACTGCGTCGAAAAAGGAACAAAAATCAATATAGCATTTTTTTCAAATTTTTTGGCAAATAAATTTCGTGGGAAAATATGCCAGAAACAGTTTGAGGTGGATTGAGCCACGTGAAAATTCATCGAAAAAGGAGCTAAAATCGATGTGATAGTTTTTCAAATTTTCTCGCAGATAAATTTCACGGGAAAATCCTCCAAAATCATTTTGTGGCGGATTGAACCATCAGAAAATTTGCCAAAAAAGGAATAGAAATTGATATAGTAGTTTTTTTCAGTGTGCAGCAGATTGAGCCATCGAAAAATCTACCGAAAAAGGAATGAAAACTGATGTGGCAGTTTTGTTAGTGTGCGGTAGATCGAGTCATCGAAAAATCCATTAAAAATTTAATTATAACTACACATACGAAGCCTTCTTACCTTTTTATCTTCTCTTCCTTTCTTCTCTCTTCCCGCTCCTTCTCTAATCACTCTTTCTACCTCTCTAATCACTTTCTCTGCCTCTTCGGTCACTCTCAACTTGTGAAGATATTCGGACTCAAAATGAGAAAAAAAAATTTGCGATTTCATCAAGCAATTTATGCCATTTTTTCTTGTAAAATATGCATGCCTTAGCAACTAACACTGCTTTCAATCTCAATTACTTCATGAGATTTTCCTCCTTTGTTCTTCAACATTTTATTTTTTTATTTTTTTTATTTTTGTAGTTGTTGTTGTATTGAGCACATTTGCAACAAACTCAAGAAGGTCCTATAGGTAACCCTGTAGGGAAAGATGCCCTTGTTAGTCTCAAGACCACTTTCAATGACCTTTTTTTGAATGATAACTAGACTGGCCTTCATTGCAATATTAGTGATCCATCAAGGTGGTTTGGAATTCAATGTGCCAATGGTTGTGTCACTTTGGAAGGAAAGGGCTGGAAGCAGAAGTCATTATTAATGCATTCTAACCTTGAACAATTGTCTGCCATGCGCTTCAAGAACAATTTCCTACATGGAAATGTGATGATGAATTTTTCTAACAATCAACAAATTAAGTGCATTGATTTGTCAAGCAATGAGTTTGATGGGTCAATATCAAAATCCCTTTATGGGTCTCAACCTATTGAAAACATTGTTTTTGAAAGATAATAGGCTCACAAGTTCAACACAAGAATTTAGTCAACCAAGTTTGAAGATATTTAATATCAATTGGAAAAGTTTCCAATGGATTTATCCATTGGTAAGTTTTCGACGAACTTATAATTCACCGCTAAGTTTCCAGCAAATTTTTAGCGGATCTTTTTTGCCGAAAATAATTTCTAGTGGATTTTTCTGACAGCATTTGGTTTCCTGCAAGCTTTTTTTCAGCTACCCAAAATCCACTGGAAAATTCAATTTTTGGAGGATTTTTGTCTAATTTCTGATGATAATACATGAATTTCTTATAATGTTGCCTAGCATTTTTTTATGATAAATATGTTGAAAAATAAGAGATATTGTTCTTAATATTTTGAATGGATTAAATGCTTTCTGTGAAGTGTTTCTATTAATCCATCATAAATTCACTAAGTAAGAAGACCTCTAGTTTACTAAAGTAACCTGAGAAGATCATTTACAAACTTAAGAAAGTTCCAAGAAAGTTCAAGGACCATATGAGAAAATTCTTGATGAATGTGAGAAAATTCACTCTGAGAAGGTTCTAAGAAAGTCTTGAGAAAGTTCAATTGAAAACCAAAAAAGTGAAGGCCTTTCGCAAACCAAGTCTAAAGATTAAATCATGTTAAAAGAGCAACCTTAACCACCTATTAAATCAATAAATACCTTCAAGTGGAGTTACCAATGAAGCTGAGAAGATTGAAGCATGATAAGCAATGAGAAAGTTGGCTAAGAAAGTTAGTTGAGAAGGTTGGTAGTGAGAAAGTTCAGGATGGACCTTCTCACTAACTAATTCTCACTAATTGACACTAAAAATTTGCTAACTTAAGTAAAAAGGACAATTCCAATTGATACATACAAAACAAGGACAACTACCATTGTAAAGTCACAACAATAATATTTTTGAAGCTTATAAAAGGATCTAAGCTTGGAGATTTGAATGTCATGAACTCTGAATGCCAATACAACAGAGCTCATATGAATTCTCTAAGGAAACGATCATAGGTTAACACACAAGCCTAGGAAGCCAAGAATCTTTTTCCAAGGCACCTACATTAACAATAATATCCCTGAAATATATTTGGTCCCTAAGACTTACTCCACTATAAATAGATATAGTAGCTATAAGAGTAAGGTCTTTTCCTGCTCATTGCACTCACCTTGAACCCTCACTGACTTGACCTTTGGAGTATCTTGCAAGCACCCAACCCCCTCTCCAACACATCTAATCTTGAAGGATGTTGTTGTAGTGAGCTAGTTCTAGTCTAAGGAGCCCAACAACCTAGGACATAACATTGGCACCGCTTATTAGAATCTGATAAACTGTTATTCCCACCTCTCACCATGGCAAATACTCGTAGAAGAGTAGCCACAAACTAGGAACATTAGCAGGATGGTCTAGAGGCCTCAATGACAGCGAACCCAGCTCATAATGGGCCTCTATCTTCCCAGTGTATTCATACTGTTGTTCACTAAGTAAAATCTCCTGCTTGAGTGCAACCTGCCCTCTCTCCAATACTACAAGAGTTGAGGACATCTAACTAGCCTCCCACCAACTAAGAGTTGTATGAAATGGTCACCCAACAGTAGCAGTAATAGCTAGCTAACATACTCCGAGCGGTGGCTCGGGAGCATGTTCCTGAAAAAAAATGAAAGATTTGGCATGTGTAACATCCTCTTTTTAGACATCTTAGACTTGTATATGATTATTATGGTAGCATATTACTTGTCTGACATGTATGTGTAATCTTGTGATAAACTGAGTTAGTTTAGGCACTTTGCTGCGATACGAAGGTAAAAAGTAGCTTAAAATGACTAAGATAATAACATTAATTACTCAGACGGGGGAAATAAATATGAATAATTTACTTCTAAGTCATAAATGCATGAAATGTGATGTAGTTAAAGTTTCATGATAAATGAAGGTAGTTTGATATTTTTAAGTACACTAGTTGTATGTTTTAATGCCAAATTGACTTGTAGCAAATATGAAAAATCATGAAAAAGATAAAGCAATAATTCAGATGAATCTTAGTATTTATTCTAAAGTTGTTGAAAGTTAAGAAACTTGATTTCATGGAATCTAAGTGTTCTTAACAGATATAATATTTCAGTAAAAAGCAAGTCACTTATGACTCATGATTCTCGTATATTCCAGCTAAGATATAAGACTTTGTTGCCTTGTTTTTCATTCCTTTTCACACTCATTCACTTTTTCTGTCACATAAAAATAACCACAACAGCACTAGACAAGAGAAACAGAGAAAAAAATGTAGAGGAAGAAAAGGAAGAAGAATGAAGGAAGAGAAAAGCAAAAGGAAAAGCCAAGGTTTGAAGATCATCCAGACTACAAGTGAGATAGGGGTGCTTGAACTTATATGAACATCTTTAACTATCTTCATCTTTATGCTTGTTGTATGTTGAGGGATGAATATTGGGTTAAAGAGACCTAGGTCATCTTCTAGTTTGGTTAGTGCCATTAATGACTGAGTTTGGATTGTTTTTAGCTTAACCTAAAGAAGGTTATGGGTTATGAACTTAGAAAGTCCATTTTTAAGCTTAAGTTAAAAGTTGAGCAATGGATATTTCTTTGAAGCATGATAATGTAAATCCTTGTTTGATGACTTGATTGTTGTTATAGAACCCCATCTAGACTAGTTTCTGGAAGCATTTTTGTTATAAAGTGTTTTCCTTGGGTTTATATGGGTTGTTGAAGGGAGAAGGGTCATGGGTGCCCTGTTCTTCTGCTGAAAAACACAGCAAAGAACTGGTTATGCACGAGGCTAGCCGATTATCTGCGTGTTATAGGGAGTTATGGAAAAAGCCATAACTGATTAGGCACAAGGCCTAATCAGTTATTGTCGTATGGCAGAGAGTTGTTCTAACTCAATAACCGGTTAGCATGATAGCATAACTAGTTATTGCTTGAAAACAGAGACACATGAAGTGCATCAGGTGCTTCATAACTGGTTACTAGGACCCTATAACCGATTATGGCAAGTTAAAAACCAAATTTTTGGCTTGTCTTAGCTATCCATTCAAGGGGGTAAGGGTTAGGAACTTATGGAAACATAGTTTGACACCCGTGGGCTTCATGCAAAGCTTGTTTAAGCTAGGAAATGAATACCCATGATTCAATAAAAACTTTTATGTATATTTTTAGTATGAGGCTAAATACTAATAGATGTTATAAGTTTCTTTGCTAAGTTAAGGAATGTATGAGCTTAGTTTCTTTTTAGGAACTATGAAAGAAAAGAATAACTTGGTTCTTAAATGAGCCATGGTAAAGAAAAGTAGCTTAGTTCTCAAATGAGTCATGGTAAAGAAAAGTAGCTTGGTTCTCCAATGAACCATGATAACCAAAGCAGCTTGGTTCCTTAATTGGACCTTGGTAGGATATAGCTTGGTTCTTAAATGTGTCATGGATATGAATTAGCTTGGTTTCCTTCAATGGACCATGGAAATACATTTAGCTTGGTTCTTTGTTTGGATCATGGTAGTTTATTAGCTTGAGTCTTTAATGATTCATGGATGTTTATGTAGCTTGACTTCTTTATTGATTAAAGATAAGTCATGTATGAGCTTTTATAATATGTTTTACTTCATAATGTTATGGTTGTATACTTATTGTTATAAACGATGGTATTGGAATACTTATACTGAGGATTATGAATTCTCACCCCGTTTGTGTTTCCATGTAATTCCAGGTCAATGTTCTTCAAAGGAAAAGAGAAAGAAACAAATGGATTAGATAACTAGTTCTTTTATCAAAGCTTGTGTATGTTTATATTTGCTTTGAGTTGTACAAAGATATGTATTACAATGGCCCTTTTGTGGCTATATATGTATAAACATGTATTTTTATTTCCTTTGAGGCTCTCTATAATGACATGTATGCTATTATGGGTTATGTTTTATGTTAAATGAACTAGAAGTAACTCGCTTAACTCTGTTTGCTTGCGTATATTTTGAATATACTATAGTATCTAGGGTTAGGGTGTTACAACATGGATCACAAAACACGGACTGACAGATAGCCTTGCACTACCAAACAGATCCATGTTGACTGCAAACCATAAAGAAGGTAAGAGCCTTCCATTGCTTCAGGTCCGTCGCATGCATAGGAGGCCATTATAGTTTCAGTCATCCATTCTCAGACTTCATTATGAGAGTATAGTTGCCCAAGGGCTTCAAGCCCATTGCCATCAAAGCATAAGATGAGTCTATAAGCCCCAAAGCAGTTGGACGCCTTTTATGGCCTCTATGCTACCCACGGGGGGGTCTGACCACGTTAGATGTCATGCTTTCCCTTCCACCTTGAAGAAAGTATCACAAAAGTGGTTCACTTCCTTACCCCTAGTTCTATTAATGGTTTTGATGAGCTGGTCCAGAGTTTCCTCATTCACTTTGCCATTAGAAAAGCACAACCCATAACCACCAAAGCCTCTTTAGCATAAGGCAGGGTAAAGAAGAATTACTAAGAGATTACATGCATAGATTCAAACAAGCATGCCTCGAGGTCCAAGATTTTAACCATGTCGTGGCAATTCATGCAATTATAGGCGGATTCAAGCATAAAGAGTTTGCTAAATCATTAGCCAAGAAGAGCCTGGACAACCTCTAGGTATTGAAGCAACATTTCAAGAAATTCATCAACATGGAAGAGGTCCTTAAAGCAAAGAATGAGTATCGCAACCAAGATCATGTCGGGAGTGGCAACAAAAAGAAAATTTTTAGAAAAATGAAAAGTGGAATCATCACCAAAGTTTATTTAATTTAGGAAAAAACATTGGAAAACTCTTTTACAAAAAAATAGTTTTTGAAACTATATTGAATTCATGAGTCAATTATGCATAAGGAATAGTGTAAACTAAATTCTATAGTACTCCTGATACACCCGTCCTCAAAATGGTTACCCTAAGTCAATTGTGGAAATTGTTGATAACTTTTAAAAATATTTATTTTACCCTATCTTTTCTTTAAGTTTTCTCTTTTTCTTTTCTTTTCTTTTTTTATTATTTAAATATTTATCACTAAAAGTAAGAAATACATATTAAGATAAAATAACAACACTTTAAAATTAATACCAAATCATGCCACTCAACATATTAAACATAAACATAGAGAACTAAATTATTTCTAAGCAGTTCAAACAAAAGACTTCAATCAACCTTTTTATTATTATTTTGTTTGCATTTTCCCTTTTTTTCAATTTGAAAAAAAAAACGTTTTTTATCTTTATTTTTTTTTTTCTTTTTTCACTAATCTCCAAAAGTGAGAAAACACACATTATGGTATAATGGTGACAACCTTCTATAATTAAGACTAAGTTGTGACATTTAACAAGTTAAACAAGCTAAACTTAAATAACCCAAACGAGAGGTATCAAAAGCATTTTTCATTTTCCATTTTATGATCATTTTTATTTGCCGAATATTTTTTGTATTTTCAGATTTTCCTCACTTAAAAATGGACAAATATAAACTCCAAATCTTTTTCTCTTTTTTTTTTCTAATTTTTTATAACTGACCTTGTTTGATTTATTTAGCTATATTCCCTCTACCCCCCCCCCCCCCCGTCCTTTTTTTTTTTTTTTCTTTTGAGTTAGCAGACCATTCTATAAACCCTTGGGTCCAAACTTAACTAAAGCCCAACCTCAAACTATTAAAAACAATTAAAAAACTTAAATAAACATGAAATAAAAATAAAAATAAATAAAACTAAATAAAAAAGGAAAAACATAGGAACAGAAAAACGGAGGAAGACGTACTTGGGTTGCCGGAAGAACCGAGACAGACGGCGGTACGGAGTGCGGCGGCTAGATCATTAGACGGAAGTGGCTGCCCGGCGTGGGTCGACGTGCGGCGAACAGGGCACAGGTGGCGCGGGGCAGAGCTGCACGGTTTGGTTTCGTGCTTGGTTGGCTCTGCGACGGCAACTGGGTCTGCTAGGTCTTTGCACAGCTCCGGCGGTGGTGCGAGGCTCACGGTCGCTAGGTTGACGCTGATTGATGGTAGAGTTCAGGTTCAGTGGCGTGTTGATGGTGGTGGAGGTGATGCGTGATTGGGCTATGATGATGGGTTCTGTTTCAGGCTTCCGGTGGAAGTGGTGTTTTGGCTGGGATAGTGGTGCGTTGATGATGGCTGTAATGGTGATGGATTGTTTTGGCGTTGGTTCGGTGTTTCAGGGCGAGGTGGTTGCTTCACGTGGGGGAGGTGGCTGGTTTGTAGGGTGGTCCTGCGGGTTTGTGTGGAGGTGATGCCGCTGGGTGACAGTGCACAGGGGAGATGGGACGAGACGAGATGTGGTGGAAGCTTGGTTCTATGTTGGGCTTTGATGGCGGTAGAAGGAAGGTGCTGTTATGATGGTTTGAGGTTTCTGGCAGAGGTGGGGATAGTTTGGTTGATGGTGAGGTGGTTAGGTGAAGAGGATGGTTTTTTTGTTGTTGTTGTGAGTTAAAGATGGAGAAATGGTGGCTGTTGAAGGTGGTCTGGTTGTGGTGTTTGTGAGTGAAGGGTGGTTGGTGTTGACGTGTTGTTGGTGAGGGTTGGATGGTGAAAAATGGATTATTGGTAGAAGGTGCTGTGGCTTGATCAGAGCTGCTGGTTGTTGTTTGAGATTCGTGATGAAGGAGGTTGGGTGAGGGTTGCTGCGTGGGTTTGCAGCTGGTGGTTATGGTGTGTTACAGGGATTAGGGTGATGAGGAAAACAAAACAAAGGCAGATGCTGAAAGAGTTATTTTTTCTTCTGTTGTGATGAAGGTTCTGTGCCTATGGTTTTTTGGGAAAGATGATGGTGAAAAAATGATAAGTGTAGATTGGGAGCTTGGACGTGGGTTTTAGGGAGAAAAGAAAAAAAATGATCATTTTCCCTGTAAGCTGCTCTGCTCCTCTTGTCCCTGCAGCATCGCACCAAGAGACCTGATGTTTTGCAGCTCTTCCTTCCGAAGACTTAATTCATTTTTTTTAAGGAATGAGTGTTGTGTAGGGTCTAGATTTTGGGTTGAGTTTGGAAGGTGACTTTGGGTCAAAGGAGCGTGTTTGCACGTTAGGTTATGGGTTAGGAGATTGCGTTGGGTTTTAAAAGGGAGTCGACTTTGAGCCAAAATGGGTCCTTGATATTATTCATGAGATTATTTTTTTTCTTCTTTTTTTAAAAGACAAATTAATTACTTTAATATTTTTTTTACTCAGTCAAAATTAAATGTTCACAATTATCTTTTACTAGATGACAAGAACAATCATAATTTTGTGTTATCATTATAAGGAATAATTAAAGATATGAAGTCTAATGTCAGGAATACATAAGAATATGCAAACAAGATTAAATGCACAACACATATATGATTTTTTTTATTTTTTCTATTTTTTTTGTTAAGGTGAGAAAGGAAAATGCAAAAGGTTGAAGTACTTAAAAAAACAAATGACAGAAAAATAAAATGCAAAAAATTGGATTTAGACTATAATTTTTTTTTTGAAAACGAAACAATGAATTGCACGACAATTGGATATAACCCGCACTTTTGAAAAAGGAAAGACCAATTGCGTGACAATTGGATATGACCCATAATTATGAAAAGAGAAGACGAATTGTACGACAACTTGATATGACCCATAATCTTGAAAAGAAAACAAGAATTGCAAGGCAACTAGATATGACCCACAGTTGAAAAACAAAAAAGATAAATTGTGCAGTAATTGGATATGACCCACAGTTGAAAGGAAAAAGGAGAATTGCGCGGCAATTGGATATGACCCACAATTGAGAAAAGAAAAGACAAATTGTGCGACGACTAGATTTGACCCGCAATTGAAAGGAAAAGACGAATTGCAGGGCAACTAGATATGACCTGCAATTGAAAGGAAAAAGGCGAATTGCGCGACAACTGGATATGATCCTCAATCTTGAAAAGAAAAGACAACTTGTAAGCTAACTGGATATGGACTCACATTTTTTGAAATGAAAAGACAGCATTACGAACCAATTGGATTTGGGTTCACAATTGGGAAACATCCGCAAACATTAGGCCATGAGCTTGAGATGTAAATGCAATGGGCCTTGAGCTTGAAAAGTAAATTCAATGGGCCTTGAGCTCAAAAACAAAATGCAATGGACCTTCGGCTCGAAAAGTAAATGCAATGGGCCTTGAGCCTGAAACTAAATGCAATGGGCCCTAAGCTCGAAACTAAATGTAATGGGCCTTAAGCCTGAAACTAAATGCAGGTGGGCCTTAAGCCCAATAAGTAAATGCAATAGGCCTTAAGCTCGGAACTAAATTCAATAGGCTTTGAGCTTGAAAAGTAAATGCAATGGGCCTTGAGCCCGTAAAGTAAATGCAATAGGTCTTGAGCCCAAAACTAAATGTAATGGGCTTTGAGCTTGAAAAGTAAATGGATTAGGCCATGATCTTGAAAACTAAATGCAATAGAAAATCTTCCTTTTAGAAAACATAGAACCCAACGCTTCTCAGAAAAACTTTGACCAATCAAACCCGTATTCAAATGAAATCTTATGTTAATCTCATCTTGCTCAAATCTTTTTATACTGGATAAGATTTTATGATCATCTTTCTTCTAAACCTTTTTCATCCTTTCATCAACTGGGTGCATTTTAGTTATGATCATCCTTTAAGGATAGCTCTTCCTTCCTCGGTTGGAATTTTTGAGTTCTTTTCAGTTTGTAATGTTTATCAAGGGATTGCCACTAGATTGTAAAATCATATTATTGTACTCTTGTTCACCTTACTTGAAACATTAATCAATGAATGTGACTGAAAGAAATTTATTGAATGAACAAATCTCTTGGTTAATTGAAAGCTCAAATGCACAAAGGATGCTTGCAGTGAATGATAGTATGGTAGATGTCACAAAAATGGTGAGATACTATAGGAATCGTATGGATTTTACCCTAGTGTGGATTATTTGATTCTCATTTGATCGATCCTTACTTTTCAATTCCTTACAACCATTAATCTTTTATCGATGCAATCCTTCCAAATTTCTTCTTGTAAAACATTAATGAAATTTTCCCCAATGTAGGAAATTGGCGTTCACACTATTTTGCCCCAATGTTAAATAAATTTTCCCTAGTATAAGTATCACTTCAGTGCCTCAATGTAGGTAGATTTTCTCTATTTACATGTCCTAACTTTTTGCTTAGGTCGTCCTTACGAGATTTCAACCTAACGGGCCCTTTTCTTCTTCATTTTGTTCTTTTTTCTTTTCTTTTTCTTTCTTTTTCTTCTTCTTTTTTTCATATGGAGCTAGAAAAAGATGGATATTCTATCTCAAAATCAAATTTATAAAAATAAAAGTAATCAGTCATTGATCAAAATGAACTTTTAAGGCTTGTAATGTGACCAAGGTTAATGGTTGTGAAATGAAAGATATAATATGCTCAAACAAGTGTTTAAGGTTTAAAAAAGATAAAGGATCATTAAAATTTTCTGCACAAAGATATATCCTTTCAATTGTGCTTGTATTTTGAAAAAAAAATGTTCTATCTTGAACTAAAAAATCTATGTAACATTTTTCTCATCCCTTTTTCTTCTTTTCTCTTTCTTTCTTTTTTTCTTTTTCTTCTTCTTGTTTTTGTGTTCTTTTTTTTTCTTCTTCTATTTTTTTGGGCTATGAAACAGACTATTGACAAATTGAACTTTCTCCAACCCCCAATATGAGGTTGATCCTTGTCCAAGGTTTTTTTGATGGAAGTTTTAGGCTCAAAGAGGGTAATAATGGATAATATAATTTTTGGATAATGAAAGATGACCAAACATCATTTTAAATCATGATTTCTTATTTTCAAAAATTGATTATAAGACAAAACCTAGAAATGACGCACACCAAAATTTCCTCTTTCTTTCCATTCTCCCTTCTTTCTTCTCTTTTTATTACTTTTTATTTTTTTCTCTTTCTTTTGTTTCTTTTTTCTTTCCTTTTTTAGAAGTGACAGGATCACCAATTTTGTGCTTAAGAGAAAATTGTCTTCTTGCCATCCTTATTTGGCATGTTGACTCGTTACCCACTTGGCATTCAATGATCTTGGGGTAACTTGGTTATCTTCATGAAATTCAGAACTACTTCCCTCCATTGCACTACAAGGATCAATTAACAAGTTTCCAATAATCCTTTCCTAAAGTGAGCGTTTAATAGGATCAAAACTCAAAGAAAATACTTTAAAGAAAAAATATTTATAGAAATGGAAATGTGATACAGATAAAATGACAGGAAACTAACAACAAAGATGAAAACTAAACCAGAGAGAGCAATAAAAGAAAGAAGAAGAATATGAAAGTGAAATCCATGCAAATACATTACACTAAAGTTTCAAAAAAGTTAACACCAGTTCATAATCCTGATTGATTGAGTCATAGGAGCCAATACGATTAAACAAGCATTTCATGGTAATCATTGTAGAATTGTCTTTGCCCCAATGGTTTAATATGTTAAGTTTTGATGATGACAAATACAAGACAAAAAAAATGATGTTTATGCTTCATAGATGTGCTTAATAGATGACAAATTCATTACAAAAGAATATTGATCATATTACATAGATATGCTTAATGAGATATATTGTATCATGCATGATTATGTACTTTATCTAGTTATATTTCACTTAATAATCATGCAACGAGATATGTATAGCATCTTTATATAAGATATCTAATAATGCTTTATATGATTTATAATGAATTAATATTTAATTTGACTCTATTTAAATGAAGATATGTAAAATGTTCTTTGTTGCATCCTATATAGAGCATATCTATTAGTAAATTGATAAATGTCTTATTTGGATGTGTTTATAAAAGTCTTATATGCATGTTAGACTAACTAGAGTTATACATTTATGAATCATGTATATAAAGATATTGAATTATGAATTTGGACTAACTATATTTGTTTTAAGTGAGTAATATTTTGTAAGATAATCCAAATACTAAGAGTGAGCATTGCAACAAGAAAACAAAAGATCACAACTATGCTCAACTAGAGAAGAATAAAAATGATAAGATGCTCCAAACATTTTCAAGATTTGAAGAGAAATTTTTTTTGAAAGCTTGGATTACATCAACATGCCTAAGGACTAGAATTGATGATGGCAAGATCAAGTCCAAGATCTTCAAGAATAGCTTATAGGACTTAGATATTATGTAAAGGTAAATAAGAATCACACTAAACTCAAACAAGTTTTAAAATCTTTATAAGTGTTTCTTAAATATTTAAATGCCCAATAAACTAATTTTGAAAGCTAGTCTTAGAGGTAATTCGAATCTATGAAAAATAGTCAAGTTTATGTTTTGTAAAATTGATCTTTGGTTACTCTTTTGATCATAACTTTCAAAATACTTTTATTTTTGTTCTAAAACTTATTTCATATGAAAATAGACTCAAAGATATTTTCAATGAGTGGTCATTTGTTTTAAACGAATAAGAAACGAAGAAATTATGACTATTTAAAGTCAGTTTTCAAAATCAGAGTGCAATAACCGATTATAGATTTTCCATAACCAATTTTTCACCAAGTCAGGAGCGTTTTTCATGTTTTTAAAACTCCTAACTATTAGGCCATTTTCCTAATTAGTTATTGAGCCAATTTCTAAAGCTCCTAACTGATTAGGCTATTTCCCTAATTAGTTATTGAACTAATTTCTAAACCTCCTAACTGATTAGGCCTCTCCTCTAATCAGTTATTGGGTAAGTCAGATGTCAATTTTAAAAGTTCCTAACTGATTAGGACTTTTCTCTAATCGGTTATTGTGAAAGTCAGGAGCCAAAATTTGAGGCTCGTAACCGATTAGGATAATCTCCTAATTGGTTATTTGGGTAACCAAAAAACACGACCAATGGCTCTTTTTGAGCATTTAATGCTCCCAACCACCACCAACGACTCTATTTGCATTGGGTTATAAATACAAGTGTTTGGGCATTAAAGAAATGTTAGAGAACAATCTGAAAATCATCCTTGAACATAAAATTTGTGTTTCACTATCTCTTTCTCCAATCCTCTGTTTTTGAGCTATAAGTGTGTGAATCCTTTATATCCATAGAACTTCAATTTATATTATCTACTCTTGAGAGAGTTTCATTTTATCTACACTTTGTTTAATCTGTAAAGAGGGTGAGGTATCCCTCTAGATAAAAGGGTGAGATATCCCTTGGTTGTAAATATGGTGAGGTATCCCTCAAAAGTTGTAAAGGGTGAGGTATCACTGTTTGAGACTCAAGCACAAAGGGTGAGATATCTCAAGTTGTATTGAGTGCTCCACTTTGTAAAGGTCATCAAGCGTCTGTTGAAACTTGAGGATATAGAGCTTGTTTGGGAAAGAATTATTCTTTCCCATTCAGCCGTTTTTTTGAAAAAAAGTTGTTTTATAAAAAAATCAGTTATGTTTGGATATCTAGATTAATTTGTAAAAAAACTTTTATTTTCATAAAAAAAAATGCTTTTAGCACAAGCTCATAGTATGGACTGTTTTCATAAAAAGCTTTTATTTTTAGATAGATTTTTTTAACTATGCTTTAATGAGAGAAACATTTCCCATAATGACCCCAATGACTCTCCACCAAATATTATAAACAAAATAACTTTATACATTTTTTCGTAATTTACTATGTAAAAATAATTTTTTTCGCACCATCAAACAAAATAGATTATCTTAAAATCACTTTTCAACAAATATGCCCAAACAAAAATAGATTCTGATTATAATCGATTTTGAAAATAATTAATTATACATATAATCAATTATCAGCATAATCTATTTTTTTCAACTTTCCCAAACACACTTATAATGGAAAATCTCAAGTGGTATACTTGAGGACTGGACGTAAGACACAAGTGGTTGGTGGCTGAACTAAGATAAATATTATGTCTGCTTCTTTCAACTCTATATCCTTTACATTTATGCCTTAATTATATATGCTTGAGTTGAATTTGATATCTAATTTATTTGCTTGATTTATCCTATAACCCAAATGATATTTGTGAAATCTCTAATAGTTATACCTTTGTTAAACTTATTCCGTTGCATGTGTTGATTGAAAATATCAAGATGTATAATTTCTCAAAGGTGTTTTAAAAATTACTAATCACCTAATTCATCTTCCTCTTGGGTTATGGTTGCCATGACTAATAAGTGGTATCAGAGTTTTGTGCTCTGTTGAAAGGTTAACCGCTTAGAGTTAAATATCCTTGTTTGTTGGCAACCATTGAAAGCTTTTCAAAATGGAAGGTTTTGAAACTGATAAACCACCATTCTTTGATGGTGTGAATTTTGTTTATTGGAAAGTTAGAATGGAATTTTATATGCAATCTAATCTATTGATATTGATTTGTGGGATATTATGCTTGATGAATTTACTTGCAAATCAAAACAAACTTGGAATGCCTATGACAAGAAATGCTTTTCATTGAACATTAGAGTTATGCAAAATTTGAGAAGTGGTTGAAATGATAATGCTTATGCTAAAATTAAGAGTTACTCTAGTGCTAAAGATATATAAGATGCTCATGATTCTATCTATTTTACTAATAATGATTTTTTGCATAAAGTTTTATATAGAGAGTAAGAAGAGCAAAAGCCTCTAGAGGAAAACAACATTAAAAAATGTCTTCAAGAACATGTTCAAAGTAAGAAAATGAGTTTAATGATTCTTGGTGATGATGGTGCTCAATTTGAAGAAGAAGCATAACAAAACAAAATTGAGAAGGAAGATGTTCTTGAATCCTTGATGGACAACTATAAGGAAGATGGTGATTCCCTTAAAGAGTCAAGTATACTAGAAATTGAGACTACTTCATATATGACTAAAAAGGACTTTGAGGTAAATAATGCTAAACTAGATTATAGTCCTTCCTATGATGAGCTATAATGTGTATATGATGAATTGTATGATGGTTTGTCATTTTTAGAAAAGAAAAGCTTATGTTATTTAGAAAACATTTTCTCAATTGAAAATGAAATTGAAACCTTGAAAAATGAATATGTTTTTTCTTGATGAGGAAATACCTTTAAAATGTGAAACCTCAACTTCTTGTCAAAAGTGCATTGATTTAGAAAATCAAGTTAGAGACTTATCTTTTAAATTTGCTAAAGCTAATGATTCTAATTGTTTACATTCCATGTTTGTTAATAAGAATGAAATTGATGTTATTCCACATGGAAATTCAAGTAAGGCTTGTGGCAAAAATAACATAAAATGTAATAACAAGAAAATGCTTAAGTTTTTCAAAGATGATCTTCAAAAGACCAAGTCATCATTAAATTTATTTGTTTGCAATTTTTGTGGTCATCTAGAATATATTTATCATTTATGCAATTATAGAAGAAATTCTTATATGAGAAATAGCATGGTATGCGTTCCTGAAGATCTTAAAGGCTCTAATACTAACATTCAATGACCTAAGATGAAGTGGGTACTAAATAATCCTCATAGTGTTTCAGTTATGTAGAAAATTTCTCAAAAGGATGGACTAATTGGTCTAAGGAAAGAGGAATCATCAAGGAGAATGCTTCTAAAGCCCAATGAAAGTTTTGATCAAAGAAGGAAGATGATTTCAACCAAAGCTTCTCAAGTACAAGATGTGGAACTTGCAAAGTTTAAAACACCAAAAGAGAAGTAATGGGTAAGGAAAAGAGTTTCCTTAATTACCAAGGTCAAGGTATCAAAAACTTTTACCTCTCATGTATATTCACTTGTAAAGTCAATGAATTTGAGGTATATTCCTTGTAAACCTTAAATGATTTATAGAATCATGTGTACTTAGTAAAATCTGAATATTTTGTTTAGCATATGATTCTGTTCATTCTTGTTACACCATTTGCTCACTATCTTGCTTGATCATAGGGTATTCTATGACTATGTATGCTTTTTATGCTTTAAATTGTCTATATATCATGAAAGTAAGCAAGTTATTGGCTATGTGCTTAATGGTAGTTGATTATTTAATTTGTTTGGCTCAATTTACATACTATGAAAAATTAATCTTTATAAGAGCATAATGGATTAATAATCAACGATTAACCCCTATGAATCCAAAATTAGTGGATACCAAATAAAGTATTATGAATTGTGTTGTAGGGTGATAACTACCTTGAGAAAGCATTTAAACGGAATAAGATTATTTAACATGAGGTTAGTAAAGCTTAAAAGGACACAACTTCTAAAAAGGGTGCAAAGAATCTTTATTCTTTCATGAAGACTTGAAGCTTAGAAGTTGGAGTCACCTACAAAAACTCAAAGAGTATACTTTTGGTTACATCAATCTCTTATCCTTATTTATGCTTTAAATTGAATATCATGTGATATTTGGATAAGTAGAGATTTATTTTTATGCCTTAACATGCCTTAAGTTGTGCTTTTCTAGCATTATGTCTTAAAAGTGTCTTTACATATGCTAACATGCTAGATATGCACACATTTTGCTTGGAATGACATGCTATGGTAATATCTTTATTCTTGAGCTTGGACCAATTCTCTTTGTTCAAATATGAAAATTCACGTACTCATAAGTAGATCCAATTCTTTCTCTTTGATGCCTAATTGTCTTATATACTTACTTGGAGATTGAAAAATTAAAAGTTATATGACTTCTTATTTGAAATTGCTTGATATGTTCATATCTTGAAAACAAGAAGTAATTGATTCATTTTGTGGAATCCAAATAACCAATTAGAAGAAGTGATAATCGGTTATTATGTTTCTGATACGTTGGTGCTGCTCTCTGCCAAACGCAAATAACCAATTATGGATATTGCCTAATCGGTTATTGAAGCAAGTCAGTGGCTCCTCCAAAACGCAAATAATCGGTTATGGATGTTGTCTAACCGGTTATTCAAAAGGTCATAGGCTCTTGTTTTTAAACCCCATGCAAATAAATGGTTATTCAAAAGCCATAAATGGTTTTAAAAATTATAATTCCATTATTTTTCAATTCTTGCATTACAATAAATGACTTTTTGTTCTTGATTGACATGTGGCACTAGAATTCCTTACTTGATATTACATGTCTTACATGATCATTGTTTGTCCCAAAATATTTATTTATGTTTTGATGATGATCAAGTTTTTCTTGATAAACTTGAATCTTGCTTTGAAAATGCTTAAACTATGCTTTTGAATTCAAGTGCATATGTTCTTCCTTTATTCTTATTAGAGCTAACATTGCATGGTTGATTATGTGGTACATGTTTTACTTTATATGTCAACCTAAATTATACTTGTAAATGAGTTTAAATGATATTTGATGCTAACCTATGTTTTAAAGAACTCTTAGAGTTAGCTTTGCAAGTGTCTCTATGTGCTTCAAATATAGTCATCAAATATTGAAATGTTAAGCATATGTGGATTAATGAGAAGAGTTGAATGAAGAAGGACATGAGGAGACTTTCTTCAAGTGCAATGGAATAGAATATGTAATGGAAGAAAGCTCAAACTCAAATGACCTATAAATGAAGAACATTCTAAAGAAGCATCACTCTCTATATAACTCAATATGTATCTTTATCCTTACGCTATTGTGATATTTTATATGCTATAGATTGTATAATACTTGTTAATAAATTGATCTTAAATTATTAGATGCTTTCCTTACATGAGAAGTATGCTTAGCATTGATAAAATGCATAATTGGATATTAACTTGCTAATTTTGTCATTACATATAGAGTAGATGATGTTAATACTATACATGCTTTGATCTCTATAGCATATTTCATCAAGGTAAATGTTTGATATCTATGATTCTCTTGATCTATAGTCTCTTAGTGGTATAATACCTATGAGAATCATGTTCTTGCTTCGAAAAGAGTTTATGATTTGACTAAAAAGTTTTTTTTTAAGCAAAATCTCTTATCATATTTGAAAGAATCTTTTAAAGTTCTATATCCTTGAGAATCATTTGAACTTGTCTTAAGACCTTGAAAGTATTTTCACCTCCTAATTGTCTTGAAAATTTAGAAATCATTGGATATATATTATAAATGTATTATTCTCTTCATTTGTTTTTAAATATTTGATTAAATTTTGAGAGAATGCTTAAGAAAGTTTCCAAATAAATCTTTTGAAATATTCTATAGAGCTCATCTTGATACTTTAAAAGATAAGTTTTGTTCTTTAAAATATTTTATTTTCTCAAGGCTCTTGTTCAATGAGAAAGAGATGAGATGTACTTTCATATGTTCTTTTGACTTGAGGTTGATCACTCTCAAAGAATATGTTGTTTTGATATAAAACCTCTCTACCCTTTTAAAATACTTTTAAAAATGTAATGTGTTCTAATAAAATTCTTTTTGAAAGGGGGAGAAGTTTTAAAATGATTTTTGATTGATGGATTAAGAATAAGTATCTTTTGCCTTATTTCTTTATGGTAATGTTCTTACATGGTCTTGGTATGCATATTTTCCTTTATCTATCTTGTGCTTCAATAAGGTGGAGCTTATCTTCTTTTCTTATAACTTTTTATAATAATTTATTGATTTGTAATGGTTGTTTATCCTTCTTACCTTACATATCTTTCTTCCATGTCATTGTTGACAATAAATATATGCATGACTATGTTAAACTATTATGTTTTATATTTTGATAATATGCATATTTTGAGGGGAAGCCTAGCTTTTATATTATTGTTTATATCTCTTGGCTTACATTTTTGTTTGACATGAAGTGTTTTATTATTAATACTATCAACATGTCAACGAATACCATCTCTTATTCTCTTTCTCTCTATCAATGAAAGAATGTAAATATTCTTAAACTTCATATCTTTTGATTCTTTCATTGAGAAGATCCTACTCTTTTTGACAACATGAGTTTTATCTATAGGGGGAGAAAATATTATATTTCCTTTCTAAGCCTTTTTGTTGATATCAAATAGGAAAAGTGAAAATTGGAAAGAAAAATATGTTTTTATGCTTAATCGTTCGATATGCTTACATGAATATCTATTCTTCTATATTACTCAACATATTTTTCTTTGGTGATTTGTCATCACCAAAAAGGGTGAGATTATAGAATTGTCTTTGACTCAATGGTTTAATATGTTAAGTTTTGATGATGACAAATACAAGACAAAAAGAATGATCTTATGCTTCATAGATGTGCTTAATAGATGACAAATGCATTACAAAAGAATATTGATCATGTTACATAAATGTGCTTAATGAGATATATTATATCACGCATGATTATGTACTTTATCTAATTATATTTCACTTAATAATCATGCAATGAGATATGTGTAGCATTCTTTATATAAGATATCTAATAATGCTTTATATGAGTTATAATGAATTAATATTGGATTTGGCTCTGTTTAAATGAAGATATGCAAAGTATTCTTTGTTGCATCCTATATAGAGCATATTTATTAGTAAATTAATAAATGTCTTATTTGGATGTGTTTATAAAAGTCTTATATGCATGTTAGACTAACTAGAGTTATACATTTATGAATCATGCATATAAAGATATTGAATTATGAATTTAGACTAACTATACTTATTTTAAATGAGTAATACGTTGTAGGATAGTTTAAGTATCAAGAGTAAGCATTGCAATAAGAAAGCAAAAGATCACAACTATGCTCAACTCAAGAAGAATGAAAATGATAAGATGCTCCAAGCATTTTTAAGATTTGAAGAGAAGAATTTTTTGGAAGCTTGGATTACATCAAGAAGCCTAAGGACTAGAATTGATGATGGCAAGATCAAGTCCAAGATCTTCAAGAATAACTTATAGGACTTAGATCTTATGTAAAAGTAAATGAGAATTACACTAAGCTCAAATAATTTAAAATCTTTATAAGTGTTTCTTAAATGTTTAAATGCCTAACAAACTATTTTTGAAAAGTTAGTCTTGGTGGTAATTCAAATCTATGAAAAATAGCTAAGTTTGTGTTTTGTAAAACTGACATTTGGTTACTCTTTTAATCATAACTTTCAAAATACTTTAATTTTTGTTTTGAAATTATTTCATATGAAAATAGACTCAAAGATCTTTTCAATGAGTGGTCATCTGCTTTAAACGGATAAGAAACAAAGAAGTTATGATCATTTAAAGTCAATTTTTAAAACCAGAGTGCAATAACTGATTATAGATTTTCCATAGCTAATTATTCACCAAGTCAGGAGCATTTTTCATGTTTTTAAAGCTCCTAACCGATTAAGTCATTTGCCTAATTGGTTATTGAACCAATTTCTAAAGCTCCTAACCGATTAGGTCTCTCCTCTAATCGGTTATTGGGTAAGTCAGTAGTCAATTTTAAAAGCTCTTAACCGATTAGGACTTTCCTCTAATCGATTATTGTGAAAGTCAGGAGCTAATTTTTTAGGCTCCTAACCGATTAGGACAATATCCTAATTAGTTATTTGAGCAACCAGAAAACACGATCAACGACTCTTTTTGGGCATTTAATGCTCCTAACCACCACCAATGGCTCTAAAATGTATTATGCTATAAATACAAGTGTTTGGGGATCAAAGAAATGTTGGAGAACAATCTGAAAATCATCATTGAACATAAAATTCGTGTTTCACTATCTCTTTCTCCAATCCTTTGTTTTTGAGCTATAAGTGTGTGAATCCTTTATATCCATAGAACTTCAATTTGTATTATCCACTCTTAAGAGAGTTTCATTTTATCTACACTTTATTTAATTTGTAAAGAGGGTGAGGTTTCCCTCTAAATAAAAGGGTGAGGTATCCCTTTGTTGTAAAGATGATGAGGTATCCCTCAAAAGTTATAAAGGGTGAGGTATCCCTGTTTGAGACTCAAGCACAAAGGGTGATGTATCTTAAGGTGTGTTGAGTGCTCTAATTTGTAAAGATCATTAAGCACCTATTGAAGCTTGAGGATATAGTAGAAAATCTCGAATGGTTTACTTGAGGACTGGACGTAGGTCACAAATGGTTGGTGGCTGAACCAGGATAAATATTGTGTTTGCTCCTCTCAACTCTATCTCATTTACATTTGTGCCTTAATTATATATGTATGAGTTGAATTTGATATCTAGCTTATTTGTTTGATTTATCCTATAACCCAAGTGGTATTTTTGAAATCTCTAATAGTTGTACCTTTGTTAAACTTATTCCGCTGCATGTGTTGATTGAAAATATCAAAATGTATAATTTCTCAAAGGTGTTTTAAAAATTAGTAATCACCCAATTCACCCCATCTTGGGTGATGGTTGCCATGACTAAAAATCATTTGATAACAAATTAGAACACCATTTCCTCAAAATTTCATCATGGCTGGAGGACTGAAAAGCATTATTCTTTATTAATGGTTAGGAAGTTAACAACTGTGAGTTACCAACCTTCCTTCTTGAACACTCAATCATCCATATGCTAATAACCTTCCACTTGTGCTCTTCCTCTCAACTATATCTCTAGCAGAATCAGTGATCAATCAATTTTGAGGCCTTCATTATTGCTTTATATTTGGACTAATTGATGATAATTGTATCCAATATTATGTTTGTAGATGAGTTTTAGATGATTGGTCTTCATTGAACTTAATTGTAAAAACTTCATTAATTTTTGGATTTTAACTCATTTTGACCTTTCTGTCTTGTACAGGCCATATCTTGGGCTACAAATGTCATATTTGGATGATCTTGGTGTCCCCTGAAAGTTGAGACGAAGATACACAATTTTGAATCTAATGCAGTTTTTCTAATTCAGCTGGATTGAGGGCAAAAATTGAGCCTCAAAGTTAGGACGTTGTTGTTGTCATAAAGCTTGGACCTTCCCTCACTGATTTGGGCTTAACTCTCTCAATTTAAACCCAAATAAGACAAATTATATGTCTCTGAAAAGCTTATTCAGAGGGCTACAGTTTGGGCTAGGGTTAGATTAAGAATTATAGAATAATTTTCAGTTACAAATAGGTTAAGACAGAATATGAAAGTACACCTCTTTATGAATCCTGATTTTTGAGTTTTACGATAGGAATCAAGAAACCTTTTTTCTCTCTTTTCATTTTCTCTATTTTGTTTTTATCCCTTCTTTGATCTGTATCTTTTCAATGGTGACGGCCATGGAAGGCTAAAGATCCAATCAATCCAAGGAATTCAATAATTGTGGTTAGAGTTTTGAGTTCTTTTGTTTATTTGTGATTTCTAATTATGTTCTTTCCTCTTCTCCTTCTTTAATTGATTTATGATTATATTTCGAAATTGAAGATAGATTTGGATTGATTAATCTGAATTTAATGGAGAATAGATCATCGGTTGATAATCTATGTTAATTGAAATTCTTAATCAAGAATTACGATTGTGATTCTGTTTTAGTTGATTAAATTCTAGGTGATTATCTAGTTGAATTCGAATTAAAAGAGTTAATTGCATAAATAATTTTACTCTCTTTGAACTATGATTTAATTTGCCACTTGATTTGAAGCCCTTGGATTGGTGTTTCTAGTTTTGAATTTATTCCTAATTAGTATCGAATTTGCATTTTGTTACTTGATGAATAAAACCCCCTTTTTACTTTTACTATTTATTTTTCATCAGAGTTTAATTTAGGAATTAGATTGATAGTGTCAATTGAATTAGTTCTCTATGGATCGACTCTTGTTTACTACAACTGGTTGCAAGGTTTTTATATTTTTAGTGGAACTTGGCAACTATTTTTGATATAATTCTTAATCGTATTCCACACCACATCAAATTTTGGCGCCGTTCTCTAATTTTCCAATTGCGCTATTGATTTGTTTCCTATTTTTACTCTATTTTTATTTTATTTTTAATTTTTGATGCTTTCTTTCCGAGTGTCTTGTAGGTGTTGATGTCCATTGATCATGGATGCTTGTGGGATTTGCTTGTCACTGGACATATCAGCGATTTGTGTCCCAAGTGGACACAAATGAGGAGGTAGAAGCGGTATGGGGATATTCTCAACCTTCCGACAACTACAACCCCTACTCAATACATATTATCCGGGAGTGGTGGGACTATCCTAACTTGAGTTATGGATAGCACCTTAGAATCAACCTCCAGTCCTTTTAGCATTGGCAAACACCTTTCCTTCCAGGACAACAACAAGTCCAAGATCCTTGGCAACTTGAACCTTCATTGGAGGAGCTAATAAGACAAATGGCCACTTATAACATGCAGTTCCAACAAGAAACAAAGGCCAAGTGCAATGATCTGCAAAACTCTTTGGATCAGTTAGCCACAGATCTCAGCAAATTCCAGAGCCAAATTTTTGAAGGACTTCCCTCACAACCAGAAGAGGATGTGAAGGAAGATCCTAGTGCTGTCACATTGCACAGTGGTAAAACGTTAGATGAACCCACCTCTCCTTCACAAACCATTGAAAAGAAAGAAACAGAGCCTGAAGAGGTAAGTAAAGAGGGGGAAAACTCTAAGGCCCCCAAGGTAAGTATTCTTGAACCCCTTCCTAAGGTAGTGGAGAGACAGTATGATGACTTGTGTGATGAATTTCCTGATTTTATTGGTTTCAATAATTATACTCATTGCAACTCATGTACTGATTGTGATGGTGACATGATATGTGTTGTTTGTGTTGAAATTTTTGCATTCTTGAGAGCTGATGATTCTGTTTATGCAGAAGCTAATGTTGTTGAAGGATCTATCAATAATTCTTTTGATGCCGTTGCAGGATCTAAGATACAAAGAGAAATAGAATTGCAGGCTACTGAAGAGTTTTCAGTGAAGGGAGAAGAACACCAAATGACAGACACTGCTGAAGTGGATTTCATTTTTAGGCCATGGTCCATTAGAAACAATGCATATGAAGTTGATGAAGTGCACGTATTACTTTTCAGTGGTGAAGCCAAGGAAATTAAGAAAGGCCAATGGGATCCCGATGGAAGCCATCATGCCTCAAGCTTAACTTGGTCATTGTACTTCAGCCAATGGGATCCCGGTGGAAGCCCTCATGCCTCAAGCTTAACTTGGTCATTATACTTCAGCCAATGGGACCCTGGTGGAAGCTCTCATGTTATTTCAAGCATAAATTGGTTATTATGCTTTCGCCAATGGGATCTTGGTGAAAATCTCGTCATCTACCTCTGTTACTTCAGTTGATAAGGATGTTTCTTTCTTCTCTTTTATCTTACTTGTCCTAGATTTATTAATGATTGTTTATTATTGAAGTTTACATTGAGGACAATGTAGAATTTAAGTGTGGGGGAGGAATTGACATTTTGTGTTCTGTTTTATTTATGTTTTCTAGTTTTAAAAAAATTGTGTTTTTATTTGATTTCTAATGATGTTTTGAGATTTGTGAAGTCTATGAGTTTGAAGCAATTGAAATTCAAGGTTATGATTTATAAATTTCTTCTTTCATCTTGAATTTGGCATGCTTGGTTTTGACGTTTGATTGATGAATTGAGTTTGATAGATGTATACTTGGTGAGATTTTGAGGCTTTTGATGGATGGATTTAGCATTTATGTCATTCTCTTATTTCTTGTGTGATTTTCACTCATGTCATATTAATCACTCTAGAACTTGCTTTGATTCTTTTTTTTTTTTTTGCTACATTTTCACTTGCATACATGAACATGATTGAGGCATTCTTTTGTGATTAACTACTTTGGCCAAATAGTCAACCTTGCATTATTTCCTTTTGATTAACCCCTTGAGCCTATTTGCCTATTTTTTGTCTTAGCTCATTATATGCCTTATGTGAAAAACCATGATTTTACCTTACCTTACGGAATGGGAGAGCATTGGTTCATTTTTATTGGAGGAGCTCTTTTAGTTGCAAGTGGTTAATAGGATAAGTTTGGGGGTTGTGCAAGTTGATGTGTAATATGCAAGGTGTTGGTGAAAAAAAATTACGAAGAAAAAGAAAAAAAATTCAAGAAAGGTTGTAAAAGAAAAGAAAGAAAAAGGAAAGGAATATGTAAAGAGAATGTGCATTATATAGATTTGAGGGGATAAAAATTTCATGTTTATCAATTGAGTTCCTCCCCAATGTTCTTTTATTCTCTTGGGTGCTCATCTCACCATATCTATATTATTTCCATCCCTTACCTTGGCCCCATTACAACCTTAAACAAAGTCCTCTTGATTTGTATGTGCATGTGTTTGAGTAGTGGAGAAGTAGAAGATAAGCAAGCTTATGGTAGTGTATTTTTCATGGGTTGAATTGAGTGAAATACTTACCTTGTAAACACTTGAGAGATTGAGAGTGTATCTTGTGAGGATCTATCATTCTTAATTCATGCTTTTCAATTTGAAGATACCTTGCATGTTAGTTTAAGGTGTAAAGAATTGTTCTCTCTTAAATGTTGTGATCCCTTGAATCTTTTCTTGCTCTTTTTGCATACTTGAATGTCATTGGAATTTGAGTCTTTTAGAATTTTTAGTTTATGAGTTTTTACTTTTCTTGCATTCTTGCATTTGTTTTTCTTTATTCCCTAGTTTTGGTCTCTTGTATTTTGCCCGGGAGTGCAAAAGTTCAAGTGTGAGAGAATTTGATCAATCAATTTTGAGGCATTCATTATTACTTTATATTTGGCCTAATTGATGATAATTGTATCCAATATTATGTTTGTAGATGAGTTTTAGATGATTGGTCTTCATTGAGCTTAATTGTAAAAACTTCATTAATTTTTGGATTTTAACTCATTTTGACCTTTCTATCTTGTACAGGCCATATCTTGGGCTATAAATGTCATATTTGGATGATCTTGATGTCCCCTGAAACCTGAGACGAAGATACAAAATTTTGCATCTAAGCAGTTTTTCTAATTTAGCTGGATTCAGGGCAAAAATTGAGCCTCAAAGTTAGGACGATGTTGATGTCATAAAGCTTGGACCTTCCCTCATTGATTTGGGCTTAACTCTCTCAATTTAAACCCAAATAAGACAAATTATATGTCTCTGAAAAGCTTATTCAGAGGGCTGCAGTTTGGGCCAGGGTTAGATTAGGAATTACAGAATAATTTTTAGTTACATATAGGTTAAGGCAGAATATGAAAGTACACCTCTTTCTGAATCCTGATTTTTGAGTTTTACGATAGGAATCAAGAAACCTTTTTTCTCTCTTTTCGTTTTCTCTATTTTGTTTTTATCTCTTCTTTGATCTGTATTTTTTCAATGGTGATGGCCATGGAAGGCTAAAGATCCAATTAATCCAAGGAATTCAATGATTGTGGTTAGAGTTTTGAGTTCTTTTGTTTATTTGTGATTTCTAATTATGTTCTTTCCTCTTCTCCTTCTTTAATTGATTTATGATTATATTTCAAAATTGAAGATAGATTTGGATTGATTAATTTGAATTTAATAAAGAATAGATCATCGATTGATAATCTATGTTAATTCGAAATTGTGTTTAATTCAATCTTAATCAAGAATTGCGATTGTAATTCTGTTTTAGTTTATTAAATTCTAGGTGATTATCTAGTTGAATTCGAATTAACAGAGTTAATTGCATAAATAAGTTTACTCTCTTTGAACTATGATTTACTTTGCCACTTGATTTGAAGCCCTTGGATTGGTGTTTCTAGTTTTGAATTTATTCCTAATTACTATCGAATTTGCATTTTGTTACTTGATGAATAAAACCCCCCTTTTACTTTTACTGTTTATTTTTCATCAAAGTTTAATTTAGGAATTAGATTGATAGTGTTAATTGAATTAGTTCTCTGTGGATCGACCCTTACTTACTACAACTGGTTGCAAAGTTTTTATATTTTTGGTGGAACTTGGTAACTATTTTTGATATAATTCTTAATCGTATTCCACACCACACCAATCAGCATCACAATATCCTACAAAATCAAAACTATAACTTTTCTTGTACCAAAGACCATAGTTAGTTGTACTAAGCAAGTATGTAAAGAATCTCTTTACAGTTTTAAGATGAGACTCTTTAGGATAGGATTGGAATCTTGTACATAGGCTAACACTAAACACTATATTTGGTCTACTTACTATTAAATACAGTAAGGATCCAATCATACCTCTACAGAGCTTGTCACTTATGATTTACCTTGTTCATCTTTCTCAATAACGGTAGAAGGATGCATAGGAGTCTTCATTAGTTTTGCATATTCTATGTTGAACTTTCTCAGTAAGTCTTTGGTATATTTTTCGTGATAGACGAATATGCCTAACTTTTCTTGTTTAAGTTGTAGACCAAGGAAGAACATGAGCTCTCCTTTCATGCTCATTTCAAACTCACTTTTCATTAACTCAGAGAATTCTCTGCATAGACATTCATTAGTAGATCAAAAGACTATATCATCTACATAGATTTGGACAATTAAAAGTTTATTTTTTTTTTGTTTAAGGGAGGGACCCACCACTGGGATGGGCCCTAGGAGGAGCCCACAAGGGGCCCATAGGGAAGGGGAATGAGGCAAAGTGCATGAGTGGGGATCGAACCCCCCTCACTTTGTATAACGTCCCACAACACCAACCACTATGTTGCTTCTTTAACTGTTTTCTAAATAGACTAGTGTCCACTTTTCCTCTTGAAAAGTCATTTTCTAACAGAAAGTTATTAAGTCTCTCATACCAAGTTCTTGGAGCATGCTTCAAACCATAAAGGGCTTTAGAGAGCTTCTACACATATTCTGGATGTTTAACATCCTCAAAACTAGGAGGTTGATAGACATATACTTCCTCATTTATAAAACCATTTAATAACTCACTTTTAACATCCATTTGAAATAGTTTAAAACCTTTAAATGCAGTATATGCTAGGAGAATCCTGATAGCTTTTAATCTAGTTACAAGGGCAAATGTTTCTTCATAGTCTATACCTTCTTGTTGGTTATACCATTGAGCTGCTAACCTTGCCTTATTTCTTACCATGTTTACACTCTCATCCAACTTGTTTCTAAATAGTCATTTGATGTGTATGAATGAGTGATCACTTGGTGTAGGAACCAGTGTCCATACTTAACTTTCAAACTGGTTCAATTCCTCCTGTATGGCCTCAATCTAGGATTCTTATTTAGTAATTCATCTATTATCTTTGGTTTGATCTCAAAGAGCAATGCAAATTGAGAGGAGTGCTTAGATCTTTTGAATGAGGATCTAGTTCTAACCCCAGCATATGTTTCTCCAATGATTTGCTCCTTGAGGTAAGAAGAGTGGAGTCTCCAGTCTTTGGGAAATCAAGAAGCTTGGTGAGAGGATTAGTGAGAAAGTTCATGAGAAGCTTCATGAACTTTTTCAGCTGAAATTTCTTCTTTATTTTCTTCTGTTCCAGCTTTCTCACCATTGGATTTGTCCTCTTTGCTGCCACCACTAGCTTCACCCTTCTTCTTACCATATTTTTCTCTATTTTCATTGAGTGAGCCTCTCCATTTCCTTATCAAGGTCTGTAGCCTTTCTCATCTCATCAAGATTGTCAGTATCAATAAATACTACATACATTTTTTCTTCAACTACTAGTGTTCTTAGATTATAAAACTTTGTATGCTTTAGAAGTGATAGAATATCCAAGAAAGATGCATTTATCATATTTTGAATCAAACTTTCCTAGTTGTTCTTTGTTGTTTAACACAAAACATTCACACCCAAGTGCATAAAAGTATGATATGTTGGCCTTTCTTCTTTTCCACAATTCATATGGTGTTCTCTTTAATATTGACTTTATTGAAACTTTATTCAAGATATAACATGAGGTGCTGACTGCCTCAACCCTAAAATACTTTAGTAATTCAATATCACATAGGAGAGTTCGAGCCATCTCTTGAAGAGTCCTATTTTTTTTCGATAACTCCATTTTGCTATGAAGTTCTTAGGTAGGAGAAATTATGGATAATTCTATTTCAACACAAAAGTTTTTAAAGAAAACATTTTCAAACTCTCCTTCATGATTATTTTTTATGGCAGTGATACAAAAACCTTTTTCATTTTGAACTTGTTTACAAAAAGTTTTGAAGGCTTCAAAAGAGTCATCCTTGTTTCTTAGTAAGAGTACCCATGTCTATCTAGAGAAATCATCAACAATCACAAAGCCATACCTCTTTCCTACTAGACTAGTCGTCTTGGTAGGACCAAATAGATCAATATGTAGAAGCTCAAGAGGTGTATGAGTTGTGACAAAATTCTTAAGCTGAAAAGTTGGCTTTGTTTGCTTGCCTCTTTGGCATGCTTCATATACCATATTTTTATCAAACTTAATTTTTAGCAAGCCTTTCACAAGGTCATGTTTTAGCAGCTTAGAGATGGTCTTCATGTTTACATGACCAAATTTCTTATGCCACAACCATTTTTTAGAACTCATAGATATGAGACATTATACATTTTGATTGCTAAGATCCTCCAATGAATGCTATAGATATGCTTATCTTTATTCCTAGAGAAGAGGGCTTTGCCACTATTGGCTTCTCTTACTATGCATTTGGTAGGTTCAAACACAACCTCATAACCATTGTCACAAAAATGACTAATACTGAGAAGGTTGTGTTCTAACCCCTTCACATAGTATACATTATCCACAGTTGGAGATTTTTTTTTTACCAATCTTACCTATCCCTTTGATTTTAGCTTTGCTATTATCTCCAAAGGTTATATCACCTCCATCTTTGTCCTTTAATGATAAGAACTTGCTTTTCGCTCCAGTCATGTGCCTAGAATAACCGCTAATAGACATATCTGTAAGAGAAGGTATCATATTATTAGGTACCCATACTTTCTTGGGTCTTTTCATGTTAGAAAGCTTAGTCTTTGGTGGTTTGCTAAAAATATTTTGTAGCTTTGTGTTCTTTTTATGACAATAAAAACACACTAATTTAGGCTTCTTGATTAGCACAAATAGGTTCTTATACCATTTATGCTTTGAACCTCCTTTATAGCCTAGACCAACTTTGTTAAAGGTACATTTTTGGCTAGCAATTAGCTTTTCAAGATTGTTTGTACCATCAACAAACTTAGTCAGGTCTTTTTGTTAACTCATCCACCTTCTTTCTTAGTTGTACATTCTCTTCCAACACATGAGAAGATTGCTAAGAAGCTTGGTGAGAGAGTTAGTGAGAAGGTTCAACCTATTTTAGTTTGGACTGAGTTGTTAGCTCTATGTTCAAACTAACTAGAGATCCAACCCTCTTACTCAAAGCTGCATTATTCCTCTTTAATAAATCATTTTCCTTTTCTAAGTCAGCCAATTTAGTCTTAAGGATAATGCATTTTTAGCTAGAGTATTAGAGTTAGAGAGAAGGCTATCAAAATTATTCCCAAGTTCTTTATAAGAAATGTGGGAGGGTTCAGAATTTGATACCTCATCATTAGTGTCTCGGTTTCTAGCAACCAGACACAAATTGAAAACTTTTTCTTAATCTTCTTCACTTGATGAGTCATCTAGATCTTCCCAAGTTGCCATAATCCCTTTCTTCTTAGAGAACTAAGCTGATAAGGTTTGTGAGAAGGTTTGATGGTTGAGTAAAAACAACCTTCTCACCACTACAAGTTGTTCCTCTTGATCAAATTTAGTTTACAATTTCTTTTAAAAAGATTTTTCTTGATTTAAAAGCTTGATATTAAGAAGTTATTACATATGCAACTTATAAAAACTTAAAAAAATTCGGGTTTAAAAATACTTACTAAAGAACACTTCTTGATTTTGATATTTAAGTGCTTGGTACTAGTAAGAATAAATTAACAAATAAAGGATAGAAAGATCACACTAGAGATTTATACTAATTCACCCGTAAACCACTTGGTGCTATGTCCAGTACCTAGCCAACCACTAGGATTTTCATTAGTATGAGTATTCTTTAATCAACCAAGCATCTCTAGGCTTTCTTACAAGTATTCTTTGCCAATAGCCTCTTCAGGCTAGCTACAAGTATTCTTGACAACATTCTATTTAGGCCGAATCACAAGTATTCTTCAACAGCCTCTTCAGACCTACATACATTGGTTCAAGTAGCTTGGACAACCTCACAAGCTCACTCGTTATAAGACAGAATCAAAGGTTGAGAGAAATGTTTGTTGTCTAGCTCTTGAAGTCATTATAGGAGTGGATATAGACACTTATTCAAATTAGTAACAACACCTACTATTGTTTTTACATAAATTAGGTGCAGGTAGGTAAATGTGAGAAAGTTCAGCTCTTGTCAACTTGATAGAAAAATTTTCAACAAGGCTCTGTATTTGATCTTCAAGCTTGATCTTTTTTATAGGCTTCAAAAATTGAATGTTGGGCACTTCAAACGACGGTTCTACTTGCTGGTTACAGGTGACCGTTATTTTGTCAATTTCCTAGACACATCAGCGTTTTGCTTTAAGATGAGAAGGTTCACCAGAAACCTTCTCAAGGTCTACCTTCTCACCGAGTCTTTCTCAACATGAAGCTTCTCAAGTACTTTCTCATTAGCTTTCTCACCCAATCTCATGCTAGAAAACTTCAACCTTCTTAACTTTGATCTTCACCATCTTAGTGATAAGTCTTTATTCTTCTTGATGGTAATGTTGGTTTGGGTTTCTTCCAATATAGTAATCATTCATGAGAGTTTTGTTTTACACAATCTTTCAATCTTTTTAGGACCTTCTCACGGTGAACTTTTTCATGTTCTTCAAAAAGATTCTCAAATCTAACTTGAATTTTCTCAAGTCATAAATTGATCTTCTCAAGTTGTTTCAAAATGACCATAAGGCTTCCTTAAACTTTGTTTTAATCCTGAAAAGCTTAATATAACATAAAACACTCCACAAAGATTAAATATAAATGAATTGAATTGTGAGAAGATTCAAATCATGTTTTCAACATAGTTGTTATCATCAAAACAAATTATGTAGTTTTAAGCACTAAAAGGGCTTTGGAGCTTACAAGGGTGTGAGATGTGGCAGTGTGCACATCTTGGTGGTGCGAGGTGCTGTTTTGGGGCTTATAGGCTTGTAGAGTTGGATGGCAAGGAAGATGAACGAGACTTTGCTATGGCTGTGAGAGATGCAGGAACTCATAGACGCAGAGGTTGAGCGGCTGTTTAGGGTTGAATGAAGGTTATGGTTCTCTGGTCTTGGTGGCTTACGAACGTGACTGGTTGCAGGTACTTCATGGGTGATGGGTGAACACTCGATGACATTAAAGGTATGGAAGTAGATGGTTGTTTTGGTGGCTTTATAGTTATTGGTGATGGTTGGGTTTCAAGTGCTTCCTGACTAAGGGTAATATGACTGATGGGGGCTTAAATGTTGGCTTCATATGTAACACCCCAAAAATTATTTATTTTATCCTAAATAATCATTTTACAATATTTATGATTTTTGAGAATTTTTTTGGGATTTTTCAGAAATGTTGAATATTTTAATATATTTCTCATTTTACGTGCACACTGAGCAGGGTCAGTGTAACACCCCAGAAACTGTTTGTTTTGTGATGAATAAATATTTTCTAATATTTGTGATTTTTAATGATTTTTGTGAAATTTTCTAGAAACGTTGAATATTTTAATATATTCCTCATTTTGCGTGCGCACTGAGCGGAGCTGGGAAAATGAAATATTTTCCTTGAGGCTGGTAAACTTTGAACTGTGAAAAAGTCGATGGGGGATCTTACTAAACCCGAGGCCGAGCACAGTTTATGAGGTTTACGTCTTTCGAGATTTTACTTGATAAATAAAATCGCTGCACGGTCTGTTAAATTTTAGATTTAACCGTGCACTCTATTATCCATTGAACAATAAATACTGACTCCCTAAATATCAATAATTGTCCATTGGGTAATAACTTGTAGTAAAAATTCTTATCATTTTATCTAAAAATCTACTTTATGTCAAATCAGTTAGACTTTTTGCAAAATCTATACACCCATCTAACCCTAGCATTTTGGAGGGAAATTTCCCCCCATTTTCTCCTCACTCTCCACGGCAACAACACCAAATTTGGAGAGCCAAAAATTTGCTCTTCCACTTATCTCCCTTATTCTCATATCATAAACATTATTATCACTTCCTCTCTCTTCATTATCTCTCTTCTCTTTCTCTTTTCCCTTCTCCCTCACGTCCCCTCTTCTTCATTTTCCCTATCACATTTCCATTCCCATTTCTCTTCACAGCAGCCACATCCTCTCCACCGACATAATCCATTTGATTTTCGAGCTCACACACCTCATAGATTCCTATCTCGTTTGAAGACTCCTTTGTGTTGGAATAATCTTCAAGAGCCCACTATTCTCTCCATCTTCATCCCCTTCCACCATTAAAGCTCGAAGCTTGGAGCTTTAAGGTAAAAGCTCTCAACTTTCTTCCCCTCTTCTCCTCATTTTCGTGTTCCATGGTCACCTTGGTGACTATGGCTACCATCTCCACTCTTTGATCTTTATTTTGTGGATTTGAACACCCAAAGTTTCGGTGGTGGTGAATAATGAAATTTTTAAGCAAAAAGGAGCATCCTTTCTTTGTGTTTCTCTTAGGTAAGAGGAAGACCCATTCTCTTCAACCAATTTTGGTAGTTAAGAACTTGTTGTGTTGGTGGGGTGAAACCCATTTTTTGGGAAACCCTTTTGCTTGAGTATCTTTGATTGTATTTTAAGTGTTTGAATGGTATGTTTTTTTTATATACATTGATGAATCTTGAGATGTTTGAAGAATGGAATGGTTTTCTGGTAATTTCTGCGTCCACAGAGTGATACACGGCCGTGTATCTCCTTGTGTGACAAAGGGCTAAAATGTGTTTTTCTGGTGCACTCCAGAGGAGTACATGGCCTAGGCCGTGTATGACCACACGGCCGTGTACTCGGGGCCATGTGTTTTACACATGGCTGTGTAACCCGTTCAGCAGTTGATTTGAGGTTTTTCTAGTCCCTTGGAGGTTCAAGGTCCCCTTGGGCACTTGACTCAAGGCTTTTGGACTAATGTAAGCGTAATAATCTTGAATAATTGGATGACTAGAAACTAATTAGGGATTCATAAAGCGGAAAAACCAAGAATGAGAGCATGCCTTATAACTTATAAGAACTTTGAATAAAGATAGAACATGAGTGTGATTGAGGTTGCGAGCGACATAATGAAATTAAGAAATAACTTACTTGATGACTTTGAATAAGGTGTGAATGCCTAGAAACTTATTATTGACTTAGTATGGACCCCTAAACGGGATCGAATATTGATGATAAATGACATAACATGTTATCTTAGACCTGAAATGCTATGACTGTGAATTTGTATATGTACACATGAGTATGCATTGAATCTATGTGCATTGAGCATGATTGAGTAATGTATTGAAAAAGTCCATTGGACAATCTTTTGTTAAGGCCAAGTTGCCTAGGAGTTGAATCGCACCTTTGTGCGGGTGCGAATAGACAAGTGTAGGTTATTTGTTGACCTTGGGGGCGTCGGGATGTGGGTACCTCGCAATGGACAATTAGTAGCTCTTCTATCCGTGGGGCAGACCGATGCAAACGCACCGACGATCCGGACCGAGACACTGTCCTATATCGAGATCTGTGTAGAATGTCTTGTACAATGTCATGATGCGCATTTTGACAAATTGAAAATTTTAGCACTTGAAGGCCTCGGTAGCTGCGATACAGACATATCTCCTGATCATTCTCTCCGACTGTTTTGTGTCTAACTCCACGGAGTAGGTTTTTGGTGTCATGTGCATGTGCATAATGAGTCGCCATACCATTTGATAGTTACTTGTTCATATCAAAATTTAATATGTTGTTTCATTACTGCGATAGCTGCCTATATATGCTAAATTGTCTATTATCTGTTTTAATGCTATTTATCATTTCTACAATGTTATGTGGTCGTCATGCGCCATTTGTTCTTTACTGCCTCAATTAGTAATGAATGTTGAATGTCTTACCTCTTTTCCCTATGTTTCTACTATTTCTGTATATCTACATATGTGATCCTCTGAAGACGGGGGTGAAGAAAGGAAGAACCCGAGTTTCCCGACTTCTGGCCCAACCTTGTCTAGCACCCTTCTAATCATGACAGCCTGACCTCTGGATTTTTGGGATACGTGCATCTGGCCTTCCTGGGAGGTCTAGACTGCTGGTACCTTAACCTAAATTTTGATCGTTTCATCTATGTGGGCGACGTGTTGTTATCGTTGGCTTGGGGGAGTCATGAGCCGCCGATCTTTACCTGCTGCATCAGTTTACCTTTGGAGTTTTATTTGCCTATCAGGGAGATGTAGGGTGATCATTTTTACACCCCATAGGAGGATTCTTTTGTTTCTACTGCTCGAGCCCCGGCCCGTAATTTAGTGGCTCCTATGGAGGTTTCCTCGGAAGATGAAGACCTTGAGAAGGATCCTGACATGGTTCCTTCTCCACTTAGGGGTTGATTCCTGTCGATAGTTATTGTTGGCTATCTGTCTTTTTGGGGCCTTGATATTATTTTTGGGGGTCTGTATATCATTTTTGGGGGCTGGTAAAGCTTAGGCTTCTTTTTGATGAGCCTTGATGTAATTATTGACTCATAGTTTGTATCTAAACAATATATATATATATATATATATATATATATATATATATATATATATATATATATAATTTATCTTTTGCATGGATGCATGATTTAGTCTTTATGTTTTTCGCTTTATAACTAAACAAAAATATATAGATACATGCTTGTGAATCTTTTTATAAATGTTAGTACTTTTGAATACAAAATCGATGGACATGTTATATAGTACAAATATATATATATACATGTATCTATAGAAAAAATATATATGTTCACCTATAGAAAAAAATTTTCATTTCTATCCAACTATAATCAAGTAAGATCAATTATAATGAAATGAACCGGGTCTTAATTTACGTTTTCATTTTCTACATTGTAAATGACAATATGACGCTCCCTTTCAAAAAGAGGGCGTTACATCATACACGTGGAGGGCATGGGTTCTGGTCATGAAGCGGTCTTGGCTATGAAGGGTTCACGTATAAGCTAGGTGAGGGGTCATGTGGATCATGATTACAATTCTATTGAAAGTTGGATTTTGGTTAAGATGCAAGGGTTGCAAAGGGAAAATGGTCTGGGTTGGAGTTGATGTGCCACAATTTGGTTTGTGACTCTTGGGAGTGGTAGGATGGAGCTTCGGCTTTGATTTCTTTGTTGACCTACAATGGGGGTGAGGTGGTGGTATGATTGGGTGTTATCGAGGCTTGCATTGCAAAGCTGTGGGGTTCAATGCTTTAGGGAGATATTTTTATATGCACATAAATATAACATATCAAATTTATACACAAAAAATAAAAAATTAAAAAAAATATAATTTTTTATAATAAATGGATCTAATGAAACCTATTTTTCTTCTCTCGCGGAACAATCTATAAAGATAGAACATATATCCTAAAATCAGAGGTAACATATGTCTGTGAATGAAAACATGAGAATTAACTTTTATTTTTAGTTTGCTTTAAATTCTGACCCCTGGTTCTGCATTTAATAGAGCACTCTTTGTCAACGCATTTAATTCAGCGCAGGGCAACTTAACCCTTCATTTCATCAATTATTAAGAAACACTCAAGATGATGTTACCATGGTGGACTTAAGAGGCTTTTTTTTTTTGCCATTACAACTCAACAATGAATATTGGCCACTTATTTAAGCATTGCAATAGTGTTAGAGCTCACTAAGCGATCTACAAAGATCAAACCTACATCTAAAAATCAAGGTAACATATATCTTAGTGATTGAAAGGATGAGAATTCACTCTTATTTTCTAATTCGCTTTAAAATCAACCTGCTGGCTCTGCATTTAATAGAGAACTCTTTGCCAATACATCTAATTTTGCAAAGGACAACTTGAAATGGTAAAACAAAGCCTAACACTTCAGCATACCTTGCACAAGTAACAAACTTCAAGTTATTTTTGGTTAATTGGCCATCTATGGAAGAAGAATTCTACTTCAAAGACTTGCTTAGTTTGGGAATGACAAAAGAAATAAAGGATAAAGGAAAGAAATGTTGGATTATTATTATTATTATTGTGTATGGATTAATATAATCACTAATTTTTAAAATTAAAATTAATTGAATATCAAATATTAGAGATCATCTATTTGTTTAGTTCATCAATTTTGATATTAGGTTTTTATAAACATTTAAATTCATGTAAATAATGTTTTGAATTTGTGAATCTTATGATAATTTTTTATAATGAATAATAAGTTAACTTATATTATAAACATAACATTAGTTATAAGATGAATAATTTTATATAAATGTAATAAAAAATAAAAATACCAATTGATAGGTACGTGAGTGCATATATATTGCCAGTTTTTATAATTAACTTTAAACGTAAATAAAAGAGTAAATAGTTAAATTAAATTTAAAAAAATATAATATTAGTCATATTAGTAATGAATAATGAAAATTATTTTCAAAATTTTTAAATACATAATTCATTGTTCAAATTAATTCTTAATACTGATTAATGTGTAAATATTCATATATTAATCTAAACAAAGAAATGAAATTCGAACATCAATTTCTATCATTCAGGTTCGATTGAAGTTTTAAATCCATTCAATTAAAATATGTTTAATTTTATTTAATTTATTTATAAAATTATTATATATATTATAAAAATATTATAATTACATATAAAATAATTTAATATTTCTATGATATTAACATATAATATAAATAAAATATATATATTCTTATGTATATAAAAGATTTTCCTATCTTTCATATACTAATTTGATCAATTTCCCCCCTTTTTTATTGTCTACATGATCAACAATAAGCTCCCTATAAATCCTACCCCGCCCTAATGTGCTCAATTGATTTCTAAATATTTCTGAACGACAACTTGACAGATGCCTGTGGCCGTAACCACACCCAGCTATCACCACCACCGCATCTACGCTTCACTCTTCGCCATCGCCAAAGCCAAGAAAACCACCATGGCCAGCACCAGCAATTCGGGGGCATTCACGACAATCCAAGAGAGGGTCACCTTCGAGAAAGAGATCAAGAAAAGCAAGTTCATCGCCATTGCTGGCCCCATTTCCGACGAGAAATCAGCCATGTCTTTCCTTTCCCAGGTTCATTCTCCATTTCTTCAAAAAAAAAAAAAAATCCTCCTTTCCCATTTGTTCTGGTGTCCCTTTTTAGTATCAATTACTTCGTTTTTGTTCCGCTGAATTAATTTAGTTCGATGGGCAATCTTTTAAATAAAGAATATTTACTAAATTTTACCTCTATTGATTATTAGGTCCGGGATCCACGTGCTACCCACAATTGCTGGGCTTACAAGGTACCATAAAGGTTTATTTTTGTACTTGGATGAAACACTGAGAATCATTGCTTGTATTTGCCACTGCTTATATATATATATTGTTTCAAATTTAGTTGATCTCATTGCCTTCCATATGAGTATTTACTCAAAGGAAGGCTATGAGTAGATTATAATCAAAGGCCTTAGGTGATTTCTCTCTTGCCTTAGAGTTGCAGATTATTACTTTCTTGTCCCTTGAGCATGTATTGAGGTTTAAGCTCCTCAGTGCAGCAATTATAGTTTAATTGCCTCAGCCTCAGGGTGGCTGATTATATTTATACCTTTGTTCATTCAGTGGGACCTCGTCTAATTGAAATTATTGGGAGTATAGACTCCCAAGTTGTTTCCTCACTAGCTAGTTTCTTTACAAATTAGGTGTATTGATTGGAACATAGATGAGGCATAAGTGAAGGTAGAGAACATGATATGCATATAATGGTTGTCTAGTTGTGTACGCGTTGCAATCTTTTGTTTATTGGATTTTTCATCTTGTATCACAGGTGGGGGATCAATATCGGTCCAACGATGATGGTGAACCTTCAGGTACTGCTGGTAAACCAATACATACTGCTATTGCTTCTTCAGGAATAGATAGAGTAATGGTGGTTGTGATCAGGTTAATACTTTCACAACCTTATTTTAACAGTTCACAGATGTATATTAATGTCAATTACTTTGAATGAATGCTTTCGTTTGGCATACGTGTAATGTCTACTATTTTTTTTCCCTTGAAAAACCACAGCATGTGTGCTTGTGGTTGTCTTGTACATAAACCTGTGTTGTGCATTAAGCGTTAAGCTGTTTTGTTCTGGGCATTGGATTTGGAATGTAATCTGTATTATGATCTAAATTAAATTTCAGGTATTTTGGAGGTATCAAATTAGGCACCGGGGGATTGGTCAGGGCTTATGGAGGAGTTGCATCTGAATGCCTGAGAAATGCCCCAACTTGCCTTGTGAAAACAAAGGTGGTTCTTTTCTTGGCCTGTAATGCATCTTTAGTTTTTGCTATACCCAGAGTTCTACTTTCTTGAAAGTTTTCTGAACTTATTATGCTTATGGTGTGTCAATTTATGAATAATCTTATGAAAAATGTAGGTGCCAATGGGTTTAGAGGTCCCTTTTGACTTACTTGGAGTTCTCTACCATCAGGTTAGTTCTTGCAGATGTATATTGATGACCCCCTTACTTGATTATGAATATGCTTCTTTTAGTTTGACTTGGGTAGGATACTGAAAAAACTGATGAGAAGTACAAGATTTTCTCAAAAAAAATATGTTTGCATATTCATATTTATTTGTCATAATCATTAATCAGTCCTGTGAATGAATGAATTGTAATCAGTTTTGAGTAGCATATTTTGATTTCTTTTCATCCTTCCCTTGTTTTCTGTCCATCATGTCTGGAATGCATAATTGACTTTTGCTTATTAGAGATTTTACTGGTGGAATGACTCTAATTCAGTATTTCTTGCTTCTATTCACTTTCTATTGTTTTTGTTAGTACAATTCGCTTCTGCTACTTGTGCTAATGGTAGTTTAAGATGGTGAGGAGTGTAAACATGGGGTATATAAATAAATCTAAGCTGCAATGTCACAATTACCACTTTAATTTGTTGCTTTTATTGTAAGAATTATACAGTTAATGTGTTCCAAATGTATCCGCATTTTTTATGCTCATGCCTCGTGTCATTTTCAGCTGCAGTCTTTTCACGTTGAAGACATCAAGCAGGATTATGATACTGGTAAAGATGGCATATCTATGGTTACTTTTAAAGTTGATTTTGACCAAGCTGAGAAATTGGAGGATGCACTGAAAGCCAATTGTAGCCGAGAATTGAAGTTTTATAAGCGTTGAGACTTGAGACAGGATTTTGATTTACATTTTTCTTATACATGGTAGATACATCTGCATGTGAAGAAGTGATGAATGGGACAGCTACAGGTTCTGTAAATAAAATTTTGCCTCTGATCACACTCATGCTGCTAATAGGACTAATTTGCAGATATGAAACCTAACTGGTTTGCAGAATGGCTTAAAAAAGTATTTGTAATTTAGTAATTATGTTACATATATTTGTAAATTCAGTATAATTATTTACAAATCTATATCTATATAGAGAATCCGTCTTACATGCTCCCTGCGCATGAGCGCATGAGGGAGCATGGATGCACCTTTTACTTTACCTATGGATGGACCTTATACTTTACCTATTGTAACAAGTTGACTTCGACAACCAGTTTTTAATATTTATTAAAAAGCCGTTTCTATTATTTTCATTTTAACCCCCAGCCTTACGAGTATTGTCTTGTTCCTGATAATTACTCCATATTTTTCAAAGTTTGCTTCTGTGAGAAGCTGACCTTTTGGTGCAGTTCATTAAAAAACAAAAAAACAAAAAACAACCATTAATAGAGAGAGAGAGAGAGAGAGAGAGAAGACAGATAAGGAGAAAACAAATGAAAAACAACTAAGAACAGAAGCTAAAAAAAATCTTCCAAAAAATTTCCATCCTAGAAATCCGGCAGTGTCTAGAAGAGGGAATTTTGAAAGTTGAAAGAAACCATTCACCCACCATCCTCAAGTTCATGCCTTTGCATAATATTTTAATAGAAGAAGAATGAATCAATGAAATGCACTAATGCAGTGGGATAAATTAAGCCAAGTGTAGTACATAATAGTGGATCAAAATCAAAGCTGGCAACTTGCAAGGTCCTCAATTGTGTTGGCAATACTAGCAATATACAGTTTATACAAAACTTATGGCACAAAAGTCAGTGAAAGTAGAATTTCCCACCACCTCCTTCCCAATCTATCATCAACAAAGCCAAAAATATTTTCAAACAAAAATAAATAAAAATGAAAATTTAGTCAGAGATTGAAGAGGTTGGCGACAGCAGCGGAGAAACCACAGCGGCGGAAAGTAAATGCGACGAACTTGCCACGAAGCTGTTCGCTGACCAAAAGGACTCAGTTCATGCAAAAACGACATCATTTGTTGTGGGTCCGTCACTAGCGAAAAGAAATCCCGATGGTATCAACGGCAAGGTCACCGGCGTCAGGGAACTGACCCACTTCCACTCCTTCTAACATCCACGTCATGTTGTCATTGTCTTTGCCGTGAACCCTTTACTTCTCTGACGGGCTTGTCTTTTCGATGGACGCCAGCCTCGTCGCCGGCGAGACGTCGCCCGGTCGGAGGGGGAGTTCGTCGCCGGAGGATGATCCAATGAGGCGCTGGACAACGTTCATGAAGTCGCTGACGGTGACGTGGAGGATTTTGGGAGATACGGAGTAGATGATCAGCGGCTGCTGGTGCTCCAGCGGCAGCGGGTGATGGGTGGCAGGTGGATGGAGGTAGAAGATAAAAAAAACAATTTTCATTTTTTAGGGCAACTCATGTAATTTATAACCTTGCAAAATTAGCTATTGACTAAGTTACAAGTAATTATTTTCTAGCATTGATGTATTTTTATACATAATCAATGGTGAAAATAGCTTGGTGCATCATGCACCATAACTTAAAAGGATACATTGTAAAATCAGCTGTGCTTTGCAATGTTATGACGCTTAACTGGTACAACTGTGATGGCAGCTGCTAGTAAATCATATCTTTGCTATATAAGAATTTAGAAATGATTGTATTAAGTAACACTCATTCTTAAAAACGATCAATTGACACCGAATGATCAATCAATGACTGAGAAATAACGCAATGAAGAAAAAAATATGTATTCGGCTGAGACAAATACAGGAGTATAGAAAGAACCACTCCAACTCAAAAAGGATGCTTTCAGGATGATAGCTAAGGTAGAACCATTCAATAAAGATAGGATAGTGATGGGAAAAGATCAAAAGGTGTTAATTGAATTTGATGGAGGCGAGGGAGAATAAATTGACACTATGTTTAAATAATAAATAACGAAAAAAATGAAAAAAATAAAGAGAAAAAAGTAATTTTCTTTAATTGAGAATTTTAAAATACATAAAATATGAAAAGAATATATAAAAAATATTTTTCTTTTCTATTTTTCTCGAAGGCTTAACTTTTATTTTTCTCAAATTTAAAGTAAAATGGAGAGAATTCATGAGTTAACAAAGTTCCAGTAAGTTCTTGCCCACAGTCGTGACTATATAGTGTTTTATTATCTGTACTATCATATAATTAATAAGATTTTAGCAAAGGAGATCTGTCAGTATAGATGGTCGAGCGGTTCTTGACGTTCAGTAGAACGACTCAAAACTAATCTTCATTCAGTATATGCATCAGTTTCAACTTTCAACTAATCACCGTAGAGGGCTCCTTTTATCAGAATTCGTTTCCTAAAATAATTATTAGGTGCAACACAACAGACATAGTGAACAACTATATAGGCTGTTAAATCCAAATTACAGATCTTAGCCAGCCCATAATGCACCTTTATTAGAAAAGAGAAAATCAAAGTAAGAGAAAATTGTGACAAAAAAGACAAATCAACCACCATATCAGAAAATCTCAAATAGTTACTCATGTCGAAGGGTTTGTCATAAAAAGATGGAGAGGGCCAAATTTAGTAAAGCTGAATTATTCATAACGGTTATTAGCCTGTTTGTTTCACATTTATATCAATGCAAACAGAAGAAGTTGGCTTTCGCACTTATGCAGGAAGGAAAAATTTCTTACTTTTACTGAAAAGTCCGTTTGCAATCTCTGAAAATCTAAAACAAACATACCATATAACATCAAAGAAGTAAATCCAAAAGAAAAAAAATAAAAAAATAAAAGAAATCCTCTACCTCAACTTTTGTCGTCTGTTTCATGTGCTAAGATATGGGATGTTTGAATAAGATCTAAGCAAGTTTATCATAAAAGTTTAGTCACTCATCTTGAAGAAAGAAATTCATCATAATTCAATATGTCTAAACTATTCACATACACGTCTTTATGATTCTTAACAATAGCAACATAGCGTTTGGGTATCATCAAGTTAAACTGATAAACAATATTCCCAGCAAACTGAAGAAGAGAAACAAATCTTCAAGAAAAGAAGCTCAGCGTCTTAAGTCATAACTGTATCCAAGTGCAACACATTCATCCAGTATCTATTATCCCTCCAAAAACTTGCTTCCACAAAAACTATCACACTGAGAATAAACTCATTCATTCAGAGTATGTACAGATTATAATTAGTTGAAGCGGCATCGCAAAACTGTAAAATACAAAAACAATGCATGCCTCTTTTCCTAAGAGATTTCAGTACATGATCAACAACTACACTACCAAGTTCCTCTTTTTTGTTTTTTTACCAACAATTGTGCATAACACTAGCCAACAACACTACACACTACCTACACCGTGCTAGAAGAACTGCCCAAAAAACATAGAAAAGTTCTGACCTTTTCCAACCCCTTCCATTCCATCGCTCATTGTACACCAACAAAGTTATCTCCATCTCCATGGGGAAACTCCAACACACCATCTTCTTCTTCCGCATCCAAATTCGAGTCGCTATTGGCTTCAATAAACCCCTTCATTCTCACCCTGTTAGCCACAGTTTTAACCCTCATCCTTTTATTCCCATTGCTTTGAAATCCTGTTCTTCCATTCCCCTTAACATCATCATCATAACCAAAACGACGTCGTTCACCCATAGGATACCTCAAAGGCAAACTCACCTCGTAGCAATAGTACTGCTCCTTCCCCTCCACCACCATATCCGGTGCCGGTGGCTTCACCTCCACGCCATGAAACGTCCTCCGGCAGTTCCCACACCGGAACGAGCAATCCTCGTATTTCCTCTCGTATTCGTGCAGGTACCAACAGTAAGGGCACAGGGTCCAAAACGACCTCGCATCAAGGACGCCCTCATTCTTGTTTGGCGCATCTCCGCGGTACGCGCGTGACTTGCGCTGCTGCGAGATCCGACTATTGTCGTGGCCAAGCTCGCGGTCGAACCAGTCTCGCCTGGCCGGGTCGGAGAGCACGAACCAGGCCTCGCGGACGCGCATTAGGGCTTCGTCGGCAAAGGGGAACTTGTTCTTGTTGGGGTCCAGGAGACGCACCAGAGTTTTGAACTGCCGCCGCGCCAGGTCACGGTTCGCGGCGTCGCCACGGCAGAGCTGGAGGATGGAGTACCAATCGAGGTTGCTGTTGCTGAGGCGGCGCTCGGCGGCGCCGAGGACGTCGGCGATCGCCAGGATTTGGTCGACTTGGATGGAGATGTTCGGGTCGGATCTCGGCACCCGGTGAGTGAACTCGCGGCATCCTGTAAAGTCACGGCGGGCAAGCAGCGCCGCGCATGAACGGAGGCGGTTTTCAGATTCGGACCCGCCTCGGGTTCCGTTATGCGTCGCCATCCCGTCTCAGGTTTTTGTGGTTAGTGTAATAGTGAGTGTGACGGAGACTACGGGTTATATATATATATATCTGAAACACTTACGTCTTGGCGACAAAACCTGTCATTCTACCACTACTGCAAGTGCAAACTTTTGGCAAAAAATTAATACCATTTTTTCTCTTGGTCACAGTAATAGTTTATGAAAACTGATAATTGACAAATGAATCGAATCTAAACTTTATAAAGTTGATTTGTTTTTGGTACATAAAGTTTATTTTAATTCTTACTAACTGAACAATCCTCCATTTGTAACGAGATTTTGATTTTGATTTTGATTGGGGAAAGTTGAATTTGCATACATGAACAGTGGTTGGAAGAGACGAGAATTTGACTATTTTTTGTAAAGATGGTAGTAATGAGACAACGAGTTTGTCTTTTATATTAAAGAAAAAAGGGATTTGTCAATCGATTGGGAAAAGTTGAATTTGCATACATGAACAGTGGTTGGAAGAGACGAGAATTTAACTATTTTAGTAAAGATGGTAGTAATGAGACAATGAGCTTGTCAATCGATTCGGGTGCTGCAACTTTTTCACGTGTTTGAACTCAACCTGCTAACGTGTTTGAACATGAACTAGTCTAAATAAAGTGGAATCAAGCTATTTGGATTATCTACACTAAGCAAATCTGCAGCGAAAATATACTAAAAATGATTACTACTAAATACAATAACGTGCAAGCAGAGTAACGATTACATTGTACATACAGAGATTTTGCCTCCCCAAGAATAAAGCAAACACGACAGAAATGCGCCGCCACTTAATTTAACTCCCAAAAGGCATTAGCAGTTTAGCACAACAAACTCGAGGCATATAAGTTGTTAACCATCTAGCCCTTTAAAGGTCACGTTCTCACATCTTTGAGTACACCCCCTTTTTCGAGCTCACTGACCAGATCTCTGAGGGATGGAACCTTCGTAGCCAAGGTCCTATATAATCTAGAGTACCGTGCTCGAGTGCCATCTGCAGTCCTTGCGAGGGCAAGCAAGCTTAGAGACTCAGGTAGTTCGGCAAATACTTGTTTCATTTCCTCCAAGCTCATATTTTCCAAAATGGATGGTCTAGGGGCAACCCTCACAATTTCACCACCTTTAGGTTCCTGAACTCGAGCATCAGCTTTAATGACTAGTTCTGATTTAGAGTTCGCTCCACATTTGATTATAAATGGCGAGGTAGTGACTGTATTAAATTGGAGTATATTCCACTGTGCTACATCAATTTCAGATCCAGAGTCTGGATCTGTTGATGGCCTGCGATCATGTGATAGATCTTGAAGGTGGTCATCTTCTTCAGGAATTGACTGTATCAAATGTAACAGAACAGACGATTCAGGCATCACAAAGAACATAAATTCAAATTAATTTTCATCAGTTCATGCATCCAGATGGGATGATTACCCTAAAAAGGTATACAATAGACTTAACACTTTGCATACCTCAACCATTTGGCGAGCATCTGCAATGTGCCTCTGAAAACATGTATGATCAATTTCAAGAAGTGAAGGCATCTGTTCTGTTAGTTCATCAAGAGAAGCAAGCGTCGTTCTTTTCTTACTTTTGCTCAAGATGTTCATGGAAGAAAGTCTTGTTATATCCTGGTCAAATAATACCTTGATTATTGATAATTTCCTATTAGTACACTAAATTTAAAAAATAGATTTGAACAAGAAAGTAAGAACCTTAATTTGCTTTAATATGCCATCAAGTGAAATGAGAGATGCTAATCGTGCATCTTCAGCTGCTGTAGAAGGATTTTGAATAGGTGAACCACCACTTTCCAATGTCAATAAAGCTATATCACTTCTCATTTGTTGCAAAATCTGATCATAAAAAGAATAAAGAAATCAACGTCAGCGTATGATAAGTAGAAATTCATTTAAGAAGATAATAATGCATTAGGATCCTTTTCTAATTTCTTTTAAAACCTGATCTATCACTAACAATGCAATAGTACCAGACTGTATCGACAACCTATGAACATAGACCAAAAAGAATAGAAACTAAATAAATAAAAATAGTCATCTATTCTTAATCACAGGTTATCAAATATAGAACTTCCACCGTAGGCTACCTCCTTTAACCTAGATTAAAGCTACAGAAAATCAAACCCAAGAAATCTCTTTAGACCTAGAAGCATAACAAAAATACATTAATGGGCCCAATAAGATGGAGCAAAATGCTAAAATTTTCAGGAAGTTCCTGTGCCAATGCATTTCTCATTGAATAGGACTGCATTTTTGTCATGTTCCACTAAAACAATTCATTTCTCATTGACTAGGATTTCAGTTTCGTAACATTCTACTAAAACAGAAATTTCTTTAATAGACAACAAAAGAGATTGGAGAAGGCTACTAAAGTAATGTTTTCTTTTTCTTCTTTTCCTTGTATAAATTTTATTAAGAAGTTAGAACTTAGAAGAGTTTCCTTCAAGCAAAATAAAATCAAAAAAAGAAGAGCTAAATACAATAAGGCTCTGATATTTCAGTATAAGCAAAAGAAACACCCCTAAAATGCCATGACCAAACCATGGGATGATATCTTCTCATTGGCTTGCACCTTTTTTTTTTTTCTGCCATTAACAAAATTCAATAGGAGAAACGAAGAAAAAAAGAACCAACAAGAATTAATTTAGAGAACAAATGTTGCAACTAACTAAATAACTACTATAGCAAGCAATGATAGAAAGAAATACTATTTAATTATTGGATATAATGTTTTCATATGTTATCAGTTAGGATGTAGGGAAAGTGACATTTCATGAATGAGAGCTAATGTCGACACTCAACAGAACTTTTAAAAAAACCAGACCGCCCTTAGTTCCCTTGAGTTCAACAATTATATCCGATGTTAGCTATATGCAACTAACAAAAGGACTACATGTTGCATTATATCATAGTTTTAAAAACCAGACCAGTCTGGTCAAGCTCTCAAAACAGGCGTGCAGAGAACTGAGATTTAGACCAGTGAACCAGTAGCAGTGAACAGTTGAACCGGTTCACTTTATTGAGCATAAAATCACACAACTGCATGAGCCAGGAATCAAACCTGGAGTCATGCAATGAAGCCCAACGTTCTTCCACTAGTTGGGAGGTTGTTTAATAAGCTTAAACTAATTTATAAATTGTTGTCGATAAATTAAATTAGGAAAGATAGGATTTGGGTATTATCTTCAGAATAAGTTAGGGGAACAGATTTCCTAGTTTTTAGGAGAGATTAAATCAATCCCTGATTTTATGTATTTTAGTTTTTTACTTCGGTTCTCTCTTCCTCTATATATTCTGTTAAACATTATTTGAGATATATGAAATAAACGAGAACCTGTGTGTTCTCTTCTCCTCTTCTATTTCTCCATATTTATCTACATGGTATCATGAGCTTTAAGGTTCCGATCATGAACTTTAAGGCCGCCATGGTTGGCTTCGGTTCGACCCCTTCGGATGCTAGCAGTGGCGTGACGACTTCGGCGAGAGGAAATCAGCAGCCGGCAGCAGTCTCTATGTCTGAGAACTCTCTGCAGATTACTATTCATAAATTGAATGGAAAGAATTACCTTGAGTGGTCTCAGTCCGTGAGCTTGGTGATCGATGGCAAAGGGAAACTCGGCTATTTGAATGGTGAAGCGAAACCACCAGCCAACACCGATCCAAAATACCGGCAGTGGCATTCCAAAAACTCAATGGTCACAGCATGGTTAATCAATTCTATGGATCCGGTGATTGGAAAACCCTTCATGTTCTTGCCCATGGCTTGAGATGTGTGGGAAGCCGTAAGGGAGACCTATTCCCATCTAAACAATCAGTCCCAATTGTTTGAACTGAACACCCGGATGTGGAAGATGCAGCAAGGAGCACGTGAAGTGACAGCGTACTATAATGAGATGATGACTGTTTGGCAGGAGTTGGATTTCTTTGACGACGAAACATGGGAGAGTCTGAATGATAGCGCTCAGTATAAGAAGAAGAAAGAAAGAAGCCAGGTGTTTGTCTTCTTGGTAGGATTAAATAAGGATCTTGATGAAGTAAGAGGTCGCATCTTAGGGCGAAAACCTTTGCCGACTATCAGCGAAGTCTTCTTAGAGGTGCGTAGAGAAGAAGCTCGGAGGCAAGTGATGCTGATGCGTCCTAATGAAATAAAAACAGATAATGAGGGATCAGCCCTTGTAGTCCATGGTGCAGGTGCAGCCTCAGACGGAGAAAAGCGAGGAGGAAAGCAGAGGCCTTGGTGTGATCATTGTAGAAGACCGTGGCATACTCGGGAAACCTGCTAGAAACTAAATGGTAAACCAGAGAATCCCAAGAAAAATATGAGTGGTGATCACAATGCAGGGGGAGCTGTTAGGGCATTTCATGTAAGCAATTTGGAACCAGGGCAGCAATCATCCTCAGAATCTCTTCCCTTCACAAAGGAACAACTAGAGCATTTATATAAAATGTTTCAATGTCAATCTTTAGGAAACTCTAATCCCTCTTGTTCTTTAGCCCAGACAGGTAATTTTTTTACTGCAGCTATTGCTTGTACAAAATCTAATGGCTCCTGGATAATAAATTTAGGTGCCACTGATCATATGACCAACACTTCGCAATTTTTTTCTTCATATACACCTTGTGCAGGGAATCAAAAGGTAAAAATTGCAGATGGTTCTTTTGCCACTATTGCTGGAAAAGGAATAGTACCTATTTCCTCTTATCTAACCCTTGACCATGTTCTGCATGTTCCTCATCTATCCTATAATCTTCTGTCTGTCAGTAAATTAACCTTTGATCATAACTGTTAAGTTAATTTTTGGTCCTCCCATTGTGAATTTCAGGATTTAGCCTCGGGGAAGATGATTGGGGGTGCTAAACAGGATGGTGGCCTTACTTTCTCCATCAAGGATCAATCTTTGGAAGGCAAGACCAACAGACTTGTTTCAATTCTATTTTTGTACCTAGTGACAGTGAAATTAAGTTATGTCATGATCGATTAGGACATCCTAATTTTTAATATTTAAAGCATTTGTTTCCGAAGTTATTTATGAATAGAAATCATTTGTCTCTTCGGTGTGAATCTTGTGAATTAGCAAAACACCACCGTGCTGTGTTTCCATCTCAACCATATAAAAAATTTGAACCATTTACCACAATTCACAGTGATGTTTGGGGTCCTTCTAGAGTGGCCACCTTTTTGGAAAACGTTGGTTCATTACTTTTATTGATGATCATACGACGGTCACTTGGGTTTTTCTTTTGAAAGATAAATCTAATGCTGAAAATGTGTTAATTTTTTTTTTATAATATGGTTCAAACACAATTCTAGACTCAGATTAAAATTTTTCGGAGTGATAATGGAAACAAGTTGGACATCCTGCTCCCTAGCACGTCCAATCATCTTTCCCGAATCCTTGTCCTGAAAAACGCAATGATCATTGTAGAAAACCACTTTGCAAGATAAATCTTTAATTAATTTCTGAACAGAAATCAAATTTGTAGATAGTTTAGGGACATGAAGAACATTTTTTAAGGTCACTAGGGGGCTTAGTTGGACATCTCCTACACCAGCTACAGTGGTCAAGGAACCATCAATAGTGGATATTTTCTTACTACTTGGGCATGGAGAATAGATGGAAAATATAGTAGGGTTGTTGGTCATATGGTATGTGGCTCCTGAATCCATAATCCAAGAGTTGGTAAAAATTATACCTGAGACACTGAATCCAACGGAAAAAGGTAACTTACCTGAATAAGTCAAAGAACAAGTACTTGAGAGCTTTTCAAGGCTGTGTAGAGAGACATTTGAGACCTTACCTTTGGTTGACATCGTAAGAGACAAGTAATAGAGTCAAGGCAGAGAAATAGACATAACCAAATTTGAGAGGCAGGGCAGGGGCAGAATTCCAGCCAAACAGAGACCAGAACAGACGTAATCAAACAGAGAAGGTGAACCCACTATCCAAACAGCCTTGGACAGGAGTTCCGGCCACAGAAACAAAAGCAGAGGTCGCCGGCGAGGTGAACGAAACCAGCGACTTCACTCTCTGGTGACCGGAAGGTGGCGCGTGGCCTCCACACTCTGAGAGCTACAGATGTGTGTGACGGCGCGTGATGGCGCTTGACGACTCCTTCGGCGGCGGCGCTCAGAGGGATGGCTGATCGGAGATTTTTGAGACACCTCGTGACCTTACTTGGACTGAAGAATGGCTATGAAGGCATTGGTTGGCAATGAAGGCCGACTATTTGGGTACTGATTCGCTTTTTGTTTGGGGCAATGAAGGCCAAAAAAGAATGTTCAACAAAAGAGCAATGAAGCCCAAAAACAAAGTTTTGGTTGGCAATGAAGGCCGACCGAAAAAAAAAAGGCTCAGCGGAAAACAGAGACAGTCCTAGATCGAAACTGCTCTGATACCATCTCAGAATTTGAAGAATATGAACATTATATATTATTTCTCATCACTAATAGAATGTTTACAATGAAGATTATATAGAGGCTGCTGTTGTACATTAAACTAGTCTAGGAAATAAGCAACAATAAAACACTAAAAATAATGTCTACACTAAAAACATGAAAACATGGGAACAAAGAGGCCACCGTCCAACACAGGCCACCATCCAACAATTATAATAGAATCAATTTTATGTTTAGATATGTTAGCTGCAAAGCGATTTTAAAATAATGTTTCATTTGGATGGTATAAAATGAATCGCTTTTATGCATTAAATTATCAAAAGAGATATAAAATGATTAAAAAAGTTATTTGATTGAGGACAAAATAATATTTACATCTCAATTTTTTTGGAATAATCTATAATCTACAATCAAAAGCTTTAAGTTTCAACATCATGAAAAAAAACTATTATAATGCATTGAATTTTGTGTATAAGTTAAAGTAGAAATTGCCAAACATGATTGAAATAGTGAAAAAAGCTTTTTTTAAAGCAAAAAGCTGTTTTGGTAGAGAATTAATCTCTACCAAACATGCTCGAAGAATGAGAGAAACAAACCGTAGAATTACCAGTATGGACTACAGTGGCTAAGGATGAGGCTTGTTGGGTTGCCTTGAGTTGAAGGTATTCCTTATATTCATTATCTGACAGAATATTCTAATTGTCACCTCCAGACTCATTCTTTTTCTCAATAGATGGCCCCTAAAACTGTTACATTTGCAAACTTCTCTTGAAAACCATGTAGAGAATAGCACTAATCCTGAGTATGTCCAAAGCGTTTGCAATGAGAATAGTAAGGGCGATTACCAAAACCACAACCTCTTCTACGACCACAACCATGGCCTCGGCCTCCACGGTCAACTGTATTAGAGACGAAAGCTAAGGATTCTAAACCTGTTTGAGAACCAATCCCAATTGATGCCTCCGGCAGGGGAACACGTAGTAGACGATCAATGAGATCCTCTGCCGAAGGGATATTTGGATTTGTCAGGACTTGAATCCAAACAGATTTGAAATCCTTGTCAAGACTATGGAGAACAAAGACCATATACATGTTATCAAGCTTATCCAACACCTTTTGAAGGTTATCACTAGTGAGGATCAACTTGATTTGTGCAATGGTGGTCTGTGCTTTGTTGAGATACGAAGGTAGGTCATGATTTGTCATCTGGAGTGTTACCAAGTTATGAACCGAATCATACAAACACTGTATATTATTAGCATAGACACTTCAAGCTTTCTTCCATACATCATAGTAAGATTTATAGGAGCGATAATGCACCAAGAGTTTGGGGTCAATGGACTGCCACAATAAGGACACTAACTGATAATTGGCTCTCTGTCATTCCTCCCTTATACTGACATCGATTTCTTTAGCTTTCTTGGTTAAATGCTCCGAGAGACCCTGACCTAAAAATCACACATCAACAGCAGCATACCAATCCAAATCATTCTTACCATTTAGTTTCTCAAACGTAATTGTGGGAGTGCCCGAGAAAGCAAAGGAGATAAGACTTTTCTCCACATGTACAGAATTGTCATTGTGGCAACTCGTGTTGGTAGAAGAAGAATTTGTGCCGGAAGTTATGATTCAGACAAGAGAGGACGTGAAATCTAAACAAAAGCTTGAAGAAACCGGATCTAAAACGACAAAGACGATGAGTAACAAGTACCCACTACCTGAACAATGCTTGAAATGGCCTTTTGACCCCTGAAACAGGACTAGACGACGCCGGTGAACAAAATGCCTGCGGCGGCGTGACAATCTAACCTCGAGAAGGTGGCGCGGGGCTTACACGAGCCGACGGTGGTTGTTGATCCTGGAGGTGCGTTGAACGGCAGACAGAGACGGCGCTTCAAGGTCTAGCTCAGCAGCCTTTTCTAAACACGAATTTGAGGTCGTTTTGACGTGGGTCGAACTCGAGACGACGATTGAGATTGTCGCGCGGCTGTTTTTCAACCGAAAAGACGAAGAACAAACAGAGCCAGGTTGAAACCCCCTTTGATACCAACTTGAAATTAGAAGAGAGACTATTGTGACTGAATTGCTTGAGAGAAAACCCTCCCAGCATTGTGTATTTATAATTACAAGATATTCAATTAATCCTAAATAAAATCCTTAAGATTTGGGACTGATATCTCTATTTACAATAACTAAATATTCTACTTCCTATATTCTAATTACATTTGATATGACAAGATACACTATTAAAAATAATATGATATGATACAATATTAAAAGATATTCAACAGAACTCATGCAGGAACTCTAGATATATGCAAAGATAAGTTGATATAACATAATTACAGGCATGCATAAGGTATAACAGCAGAACAAAATAAAGCACCTTTCTTCTTTTGTGATCAACGGATTCTAGAGCCGAACGCAGCTTCGCTACTTGTGCTGCATCTTCAGCCTCTTCCGTTGCCAAGGTACCAGCAATATCCTGATAACCAAATGTCAGAAAAAAGGACAAATACTTTATCTAAGGAGTACAATATTAGAAGATTATCACAAGATTATCATATGCAAGGGAAATCAGTTGAAAAGGATTCATGCATCTTTTTTTGTCTAAGGTATACATCCACAGCACGCAATCCAATTAAACAGATCACACAAATGTAACTAGCCATGGTTGGTGAAGATTACAGAAGATTCTGGTCAAATCAATCCTTAATTGGGCTGATTGTGTTTGATATTGTGAAAAACTATGTTGGAAGGTGGTTTCTATGTTGGACGGTGGTTCCTATGTTGGACAGTGGCTTCTTGTGCTGCTCCCACGTTTTTTAATGTTACATTGTTCTTAGTGCTTTAATGTTGCTTATTTTCTAGGCTTGATTAGTTTGCTTTTCTAGGGACTAATTTAAATGTAGAGCTCCCTATATATAGTTGTATATATTTTTCAGCAGAAAATAATAAAAAAAAGAGAGAAAACTAATTCTCTGAACCTTTATGGTATCAGAGCAGACTCTTAAAACTCTAAAATATTTCCTGCTATGGCTTCCGAAATTAGTAGCTCATCCAACGTCACCTTTACTGCAAAGGACGTTGTCTCTCAATCCCATATAACCGAGAGTTCCATCATTCCTATCACGGGACACAAACTCAATGGGAAAAACTATCTCCAATGGTCTCAATTTGTTCTCATGTTCATCAGCGGTAAAGGAAGGATGATTATCTTACCGATATTGATGCTCCTCCTTCCAAGACTGATCCTAGATACAAGCAGTGGAAATCCGAGAATCACATGGTTATGTCTTGGTTGATCAACACCATGAATCTCGAAATGGGCCAGAACTTTATGTTTTATTCAACTGCAAAGGAGATCTAGGACAGCGTGAAAGAATCCTACTCCAACAGTGAGAACACGTCTGAACTATTTGAGATCAAAAGTATTCTTCACAACTTCCAACAAGGAGAAACTTTTGTAACCCAGTATTATAATGTTCTTAACTCGGTATTGGCATCAACTTGATATGTTTGAAACCATTACCTGGGGCTGTCCGGAAGATAAAAAGAAATATAACCAAATTGTGGAGAAAGAGAGGATTTTTAAATTTTTACTAGGCCTCAACAAAGACCTTGATGAAGTAAGAGGAAGGATTCTTGGAACCAAGCCTTTGCTTCCCTCTGAGAAGCTTTTGCAGAGGTTAGAAGAGAAGAAAGTAGAAGAAAGATCATGATGGGGAATCAAGGACCTACCAATACAACAGAAGGTTTTGCCCTTGCAGATCGTGGACATCTCAATCAAGGGGGTGATAGCAGGCCATGCAAAGGGAGACCATGGTGTGATTTTTGCCGCAATCCTGGACACACAAAGGAGATATGCTGGAGAATTCATGGCAAACCAGCTGATTGGAAGCCAAATAAAACACAGTTTGATCGGGATAGCCACAGCTACAATGTTATCACAGAAAATAAATCAGCCACTAAGACTACACCCTTTGATCGGTCAAACTGTGATTTTTGCCGTTGTCCTGGACACAAAGGAGATATACTGGAGAATTCATGGCAAACCAGCTGCCTAGAAGCCAAATAAAACACAGTTTGATCGGGATAGCCACGGCTACAATGTTATTACAAAAAATAAATCAGCCACTGAGACTACACCCTTTAGCAAAGAACAATTAGAACTCGTCCAGAAGACGATAAATCAAGCCAGCACCTCTGTTATTGGATTCGGATCAACAGCTGGAAAAATTGTGTTTCCAACTGCACTAAACAACAAAGTTGAACAAGGAAATGCTTAAGCGATTGACTCAGGTGCCACGGATCATATGACTGGTGATGCCTCTTTATTTAATTCCTATTTGCCTTGCTCTGGGAATTTTAAAGTGTGGATTGCAGATGGGTCATTATCTACTGTTGTAGGCATTGGTTCCGTTGTTGTGTCTGAATATTTAACCCTTGAATTTGTCCTCTTTGTTCCCAATTTGTCATGCAACTTGTTATCTATTAGTAAACTTACCAAAGACCATAAATGTGTTGCTAAATTTTTCCCTTCTCATTGCCTATTTCAGGATCAAGACTCGGAGAGGATGATTGGCAATGCTAAGGAGTGTGCAGGTCTCTATCTTCTCCATATGCTTGGTACCCCTGGAAATCAAACTCAGACAGCTCATTGTGCTTCTGTACCAGTCGTTTCCAATAAAGATTCTGTGTCCGTCCAAACTCTTGATGATATTATGTTATGGCATTTTAGACTAGGCCATCCTAGTTTCATGTACCTTGCAAAGTTATTTCCATCCTTATTCATCAATAAAAATCCAAGTTCACTGTGAAATTTGTCAACTTGCTAAACATACTCTTTTCCGGTTCACACTTATCAACCCTCTCATCCGTTTTCAATAATTCATAGTGACATTTGGGGGCCTTCCCGTGTTACAAACATCTCTGGCACTAGGTGGTTCATCTCCTTTGTTGATGATCACACAAGGGTTACTTGGGTGTATCTAATGCAAGAAAAATCAGAAGCTGGACCAATATTTTAGAAATTTCACTCCATGATCCAAAATCAGTTTGAGACAAACATCCAAATTCTTAGAACTGATAATGGTACTAAATACTTTAATTCGGCTCTTAGGAATTACTTAGCTAAGAAAGGGATTGTCCACCAAAGTTCTTGTGTTGATACTCCTCAACAAAATGGGAGGGCAGAAAGGAAAAATCGTTACCTTCTTAAGGTTGCCCATGCCCTTCTATTTACAACTCATCTACCTAATTGTTTATAGGGAGATGCTGTCCTTATAGCAGCTTATCTCATCAATAGAATGCCCTCTCGTGTTCTACAGTTCAAGACTCCTATTCATGTTCTTAATGATACCTATCCCAAAAACAGACTCATCTCTAACTTACCTCTCAAAGTTTTTGGTTGTTCAGCCTTTGTTCATATCTCTCCCCACCTTAGGAGCAAACTTGATCCAAAGGCTATCAAGTGTGTTTTTCTTGGGTATTCTCCAAATCAAAAGGGGTATAAATGTTATTCTCCTGATAAAAAGAAATTTTACAATTCTCTGGACGTCACATTCTTTGAGAACCAGCCTTTCTACTCCAAAACCCATAGTCGGGGGGATTCCATTCACTAGTAAGGACAATGAATATCAATTTTGGCAAATTGAGTCTTTTTTTGCACCTGTCATAGAACCTATCAGTAAGACAGCACATATTCTTGATCATATTAGTGAACCTGTCCAAAATATTGGTCTAGATGTCAAAAATCACAGAGTTTTCTCCAAAGTTTATTCTAGGAGACCGAAAGCACATGGAAAGATAGGGCATTCAACCCCTCCTGAGCCTTGTCAGGAAACTTGTCTGAACCTTGATGCTGCAAATCCAGGAAATATTGAGGTCCAAACAACCCCTATTTTATTGCCTTACCATTATCTTGATATTCCCATTGCCCAAAGAAAAGGAGTGAGGTCATGCACTCAACATCCGATATCAAAGTTTGTCTCTTATGAACATCTTTCACCTAGATATCATGCTTTTATCTCTAGTTTGTCTCAGATAGAAATTCCACACAATATTCATGAAGCTATGAGAGATCCAAACTGGAAAGAAGCCATCAATGCAGAAATCCATGCACTTAATAAAAATGGCACTTGGGATATCACCAATCTACCAGAAGGAAAAAGACCTCTGGGGTGTAAGTGGATTTTCAATGTCAAGTATAATGCAGATGCAAGCATTGATAGATACAAGGCAAGATTTGTTGCAAAAAGCTACACTCAAACCTACGGAATTGATTATCAAGAAACTTTTGCACCTGTAGCCAAGTTAAATACAGTCAAAGTTCTTCTCTCCTTGGCAGCAAATCTCGATTGGCCAATTCATCAATTAGATGTCAAGAATGCCTTCCTAAATGGGGACCTAGAAGAGGAAGTCTACATGGAAATTCCACCTGGGTTTGAGAACAAGATTAATGTCAACAAAGTGCGCAAACTGAAGAAATCACTATATGGTCTCAAACAATCACCTCAAGTTTGGTTTGACCGTTTCACATGAGTAGTCAAAAGATATGGTTATTGTGGAATTCCGTGTCATTATTGTTGGAAGATCAAATCTATTTTTGTGTCACTGTTCACGCGGCACAAATAGTAGAGTGCAGTGTGGCACTGTTCATGCGGCACTGTTCACGCGGAAAAAAACTAGCATTAAGTTTGATTCTCTGTCAATATTAATAGTTGCTGTAAATAGGATTAGTTTATGTATTTATAGGTTTGTTACCTTTATTAGTTTTCTTTCCTTTCTTGTTCCATAGTTACAGGGACTGATTGAGTGTCTATCTCCTATATATATATATATATATATATATATATATATATATATATATTGTAAACGATTCCAGTGAAGATATACAAATGAGGAATAATCAATTCCCATTTTCACAGTTATATTCAAGGGCAATCAGATCACACTCTCTTTGTTAATCATACATCAGGAGGGAAAATCACTATCCTTGTTGTGTATGTTGATGATATTATCCTCGCAGGAGACAATCATGAGGAGATGAAGAAACTAAAAGCCTTTCTAGCCAATGAATTTGAAATCAAGGATCTCGGCAAACTAAAATATTTCCTTGGTATGGAAGTGACTCACTCAAGCAATGGGACTTCTATTTCATAGCAGAAATACACCCTTGATTTACTCAAGGAGACTGGTATGCTTGGCTGTAAACCGGCGGATACACCTATGGATCCAACCTCCAAATTGGGTATCAAAGAAAGTACTCCGGTTGACAAAGGAAGATATCAAAGACTTGTAGGAAGACTCACCTACTTGTCTCACACAAGACCTGACATTGGTTTCTTAGCTAGTGTTGTAAGCCAGTTCATGAATAATCCAACTGAGGAACACTTTAATGTTGTTTACAGAATCTTGAGGTACTTGAAAATGATACCAAGGAAAGGCTTATTTTTTAAAAGAGGCCACAACAAAGAAATTGAGATTTATTCAGATGCAGACTGGGCAGGATCGATAACAGATCGCAAATCCACTTCTGGCTATTGTACCTATGTGTAGGGAAATCTGGTAACTTGGAGAAGCAAGAAACAATTTGTGGTTGCCCACAGCAGTGTTGAAGCTAAATTCCGAGCAATGACACACAGCATATGTGAAGGAATGTGGCTAAAAAGATTACTTGAAGAATTGAAGATCACATATGAAAGGCCAATAAAATTATTTTGTGATAATCAAGCTACAATCAGCATTGCTAAGAATCCTGTTTATCATGACAGGACCAAACATGTGGAGATTGATAGACACTTCGTTAGGGAGAAAATTGAAGAAGGAATCATTAAAATGGTCTACACTCCTTCAAGTCTTCAAACTGCTGATATTCTCACAAAGGCTTTACCAAGAATCAACTTTGACAAATTAGTTTCCAAGATGGGAATGATGAACATCTACTCCCAGCTTGAGGGGGCGTGAAGATTACAGAAGATTTTGGTCAAATCAATCCTTAATTGGGCTGATTGTGTTTGATACTGTGGAAAACTATGTTGGACGGTGGTTTCTATGTTGGATGGTGGTTCCTATGCTGGACGGTGGTTCCTATGTTGGACACTGGCTTCTTGTGCTACTCCCACGTTTTTTAATGTTACATTGTTCTTAGCGCTTTAATGTTGCTTATTTTCTAGGCTTCATTAGTTTGCTTTTCTAGGGACTAGTTTAAATGTAGAGCTCCCTATATATCGTTGTATATATTTTTCAGCAGAAAATAATAATAAAAAAAGAGAGAAAACTAATTGTCTGAACCTTTAGTAGGGTAATGAAGGGCTGCTGCTGCTCTCATATATAGCAATTAGGCAACTTGAATGCAAGATTTCAAAATGCATGTAAAAATAAGAGAAAATAATAAAATTCTCAGCAGCAATTCTTTTGGCTAACACTGGAGTCAGATCTAGAGTTAATGTGAGAGACAGACATCTGAGGTATGCATTTATAAGAGTCATTCTACACAGATCTGAGGTATGCATTTATAAGAGTCATTCTACAGAGATATAACATGAGGCATACCTTCAAGTGCTGTAGTTGAGAAGTATAGACACGTTTTGAATATTCAAATAATAACTGGCCAAGTGCATCAGTGTGGGGAGGAGCACCAAGTCCAGCCATCCAACCATCCATAATTGCAGTTGAAAGAAGTTCCAACTGACCAGTTGACCCCTCCGATCCATCATTTCCAGTAACAGATAGAAAGTCAAAGTTCTCTGCAAGCCAGGATCTAATTTGGCGCTGCAGCTCACCTGCTGGAGTATGTACAAAGAGTGCAGCAAGAGCCTTGTTCCCAATTGCAAAACTTTTGGCTTCCTCAGTAATTTCCCTAAGCTTTCCACCAGTTACCTGCTGTCTCCAGATGTCCTGTGCAGTTTATTTCAAATTGTAAAGAGAATAAGGTGAAAAGAAGAAAAATCTACATGTAACTTAATTTCAAACAATGAAAGGGTTTTGTCAGGTATGTGCCAGAAAAGAAATAATACACAAAAGCAAACCAAAAACTATTAGAATGAATGGCATGTCTTCATGGAAATTTTGAAGTTTAGTAAAGGCTAACTTGCTCAGTCTTCATTCCTCAACCAGTTATTAAGAATATAATATAAGATAGGGACACCAAAAAATGGTAAAAACTTTTTATAATGTTCAAAGTTCGAAAGGAAGTCACAGGAGAAACTACAACTTTCTTCGTCAATAGTTTTCTACTCCTTCTTAACTAGCTCTTGTGTTTGTTTGTGTGTACAGCATAAAGAAAGTAAGAGTAGATAATAATAGGTAATAGCAGCTACCTGATCAATCCCACGTATCTTCAACACAACAGATGAAAATTTGGACTTCTTTTCTGGCTTTAGATTCACTTTAAATCCCTGGATCTGCTCATCAACATATTGCACAGGAGACCTTCCAGGACTATTCCCTCGGCTGGAACTTCTACTGTGTCCAGTATTAACCTTCTCAAGAAAGCATTCAACTGGCAAGACCTTCCAATTCAATGTGCAAGACATACCAAATTAACAAAAGGTATGTCCACTAGACTCAATAAAACACCACAAAATACACAACGAAAACCTTATTAGAACATTAAAACTAAAATGAAAAATCCAATAGCCTCTGCTTGTTATTACCGTAATTGATTGCAACTCTGGGGATCTAGCAAGCAAGGATCTTATATACAGGATTCTAACACGGGAAACAAGCATAGTGTCCATTACTCGCTTTGGCTCCATTTTCCTAATAAAAGAGAAAACAGCATCCCTAATTTCAGCAAGTATCTCATGTTCTCTAGAGGCACCAGCTTTGATGACAGCAGCCAGAACCTGCAACCATTTTGAAAGATGCTCGTAAATTCTAGCCTGAAATGAATATTACCAGGTATTTGAATTGGTGTAGGCATTTTATCAAGATGCAGAGCAATCAACATTACTAAATTGGTCTCTTTGCCCTTAAATTTTTTATGGATAAAATTGTGTTTACAGTTGTCAAGAATCAACTATCCCAAAAACTTAGTTGCTAGGTAAAGGTTGATGACTGGTTTTATATCTAACACATCACCTCACGCAAGAGCCCTTTGGGCTTTAAGCATGTACAATGCACAGGCCCAACCTACCTTGTAATGAAACTCAATTGTTTATTTAGAAGTGTTAGAATAAAGCCCATATTTCACATGTTTCATATGTTACACATGTCATAGGACTTGGTGTCTTCATAAGAATTAGTGTATTCATAGGAATTAGCGTTTATACTTAATACATTCATGTATCATTCATGTACCACTATGTATATAAATATCAGTTTATATGTGTGTGAATGAACTATATGGTATCAGTAGTAGTAGGTAAAGATCCTCACCACTGTGCATCACCAGTGGTTTCATGTCCAAATAGCTGCTCCTCCACCAGCTATGGCTTTTTCAGCAACGCCCACCACCGCTGACAACCCAAAACGGCAGCAAAACCCGCTGACTAGCTCGTGGCTGACCCACCGCCACCCACCACTGCACGCGCCCCCACGCACGACTTCAATAGTCTGCTCCTCTGCTCAGGCGCCGACACGTGAGCGCACATGCCACCTTCTCCGACCACCGTCTTTCTCCGATGCTACCATCAGCCACCCCCTTACCCCTTTTCGACTCACCTCCCTTTTCCTAGCCTATACCAACCCACAACCCCATCTCACCTCTCTGTTCATTACTGTTACGGGATTTTCTTTTCCCACCCTCTGCCCTAGCCATTCCAGTACTAAATCCTAGCCTATTAAGCCTTTTTTTTTTACCCTCACTAGCATGTCTACCTCATCCTCACCTTCTACCATTAGCTTCACTACTATCCCGTTGATCCCAGGTGACAAATTGGTGGGGACAGCCAATTACACATCTTGGGCTGCTGCTGTGGAGTTATGGTTTGAAGGTCAAGGCCATCATGAACACCTAGTCAAACAAGCCAAGGACATTCTCAACAAAGACTAGGCCAAGTGGAAACAGATTGATGCTTCTCTTTGTAATGTTGTGGTTCTCCATTGATGCCAAGCTTCAACCTCAATACTGCGCTTTTCGGACATGCTATGATATGTGGGCCAAGGTTAAGAAATTGTACTCCAATGATGTCAACCATCTCTACAACATTGTTTCTAACCTCATCGTCACTAAGAAACAAGACATGGACATGATTGACTCAGTCCGCAATCAAATACTCTCAAGACATGGACATGGAGACCTATCTGAGTAAGCTTGATACTTTGATTGCTGAGTTTGATGCACTTATGCCCTTCACTGACAGTGCAGAGAAACATGCCGAACAATGTGGAAAGTTCTTCATGGCCATTGCCCTTGCTGGTTTGCCACCTAAGCTTGACTCAATCCGCAATCAAATACTCTCAAGCACTACCGTTCCTTCATATCATACAGTCTCGGAACAACTGTTGCTCCATCCCTTGCACCTGTTGAATCATCTGCCCTGATTTCCCAATCCAACAACCGGGGCGGACGGGGAGGAGGCCGTGGTGGTACTCGTCTTCGTCCTAACTACACCTTTTCCAACAGATTTAGTCACATTGAGGAACAATGCAGAACCAAGGCTAATCAGCAATGCACTTTTTGCAAAATAATTGGTCACATTGAGGAACAGCGCAGAACTAAGGCCAACCAACAATCTAAAACTGTGAATGTTGCTTAGGTTGTCTCATCTAACTCATCTGACGAGGTTTCCCTCTCTGCCACTGAGTATAATGATTACATCCGGCTCAAGGCAGCCATGCAGTCAACTACACCTGTCACTCAACCTAGTAATCTGTTAGACCCCCTATTAGAAAGGTTTACCAGAGAAGATGAGACAGCTTGCCTATTGGGCCAGCTGTAGATTAGTTAGAATAAATAGAGAACAGCGAGGAGAAAACGGTTAGGAAATTAGTTGGGATTGGACTGGAGAGACCAAGCTCTCGGATTCTTGGCTGGGCATTCTTTCTTTCTCCCTCTCTATCGTATTCTTTCTCTAAACGTTTTATGTATCTTTTCTCTGTTTGGAAACATCTTCCACAGAGCATTCTTCTATACAATTCAGATTCTATTCAGTAAATTCAATTCTAGATTACCAGTTTCTATCAACTGGTATCAAAGCTTTCAGATCTTGGGAGAAGATTCATGGTTTCGACGAGAGGAATGGAAACCAGACTTGAGTTTCTCGAGCGCGGATTCGAAGCATTCATGGAATCGCGCGAAGAATTGCAGGAACTGAAAAGAGTCGTAGAAGAAGAACGACTCGAGAGGATCGAGACGAGAAGGCAACTTGGAGAACTTCTCGAGACGGTGCGCGGAATGACAAATCACAGCACCGGAAATGCGAACGGAGAAGGATCCTCCGACGATTCTCAGATCCGAGACGAACGATCGGATTCTCAGATCCGAGACGAACGATGGCGGAAATTGGAGGTACCAGTGTTCACTGGCGAAGACGCGTATGGTTGGGCGAATCGTGTGGAGCGTTATTTCGAGTTGAAAGGATTGAGTGATAAAGAGAAGCTCCAAGCGGTGATGGTGGCTATGGAAGGTAAGGCTCTGACGTGGTATCAATGGTGGGAATTTTGCGCTCAAACCCCTACCTGGGAGGAGTTTCGTTCTGATGTGATTCGGAGATTCCAGCCATCTATGATCCACAGTCCTTTTGAACTCTTACTCAGCCTTAAACAAACAGGATCCGTAGAGGAGTATAGGGAACAATTTGAGCTGTATGCAGGACCACTCATAAGAGAAGCTCAACCAGATTACTTAAAAGGTATTTTTCTTAATGGGCTCAAGGAGGTGATTAGAGCTTAGAGAATTAAAGTTACACAAAACTGACACAATAGCTGAGTTGATGGATTTTGCTCAGAGAATTGATGAGAAAAACTTACTACTTAATAAAGGAAGTCAGTCGGTGCAAAGAAGTGGAGCCATTACAAGGGGTGCAAATAGTACACGTCTGATCACATGGGAACCGGGAGCAAAAATCGACTCGGTCGATCGATCGGGACGGGAGTTCGATGAATGATTCTAATCTAAAATCTACAGGGTCTTTTAAGGGGAGAAATTTTCGAAGATTGAGTGATGCAGAAACTCCAAGAGAGATCTAGAAGAGGCCTTTGTTTCAAATGTGATGAGAAATGGGGCCCAAGTCACATCTCTGTGCTAACAAACAGTTACATATTCTGATCCTGGATAAAGATGAAGATGCTAATGAAACAGAAATTGAAACAGAGGGAACAGGGAAAGAATTGGAGATGAAACAGTTACAGTTGTCCTTGTACAGTATTACTGGGTTGACCTCAAAAAAATCAATCAAGATTTGGGGAACTCTAGCTGGCAGACAGGTGGTAATTTTGGTAGATTGTGGAGCTTCCCACAACTACATTTCTGCCACCACAGTAAAGGATTGTGAATTACATGTAACTCCAACCCCGCGGTACTCAGTAGAAGTAGGAGATGGTAGGAGAATTATGTGTGAAGGAGTATGTTCACAATTAACACTTCAAGCCCAAGGATTAGAAATCCAAAGAAGACTTTTTTATTTTCGAATTAGGGGAGTGGATGTCGTGCTAGGCATGGAATGGTTATCCAGTTTGGGAGAGATCCGGGCTAACTTTAAAGAACTTTCACTTAAGATCCCCACTAAAGAAGGTACTAAGTTGTTGAAGGGAGAGCCTGCACTAACCCGAACTAAGGTTTCTTTCAAATCAATCCTCAAGGCCATAGCTGATCAAGGGGAGGGTTTCTTGTTGGAGTATCACAAGTGTGCAAGTGAGACGAACGTGGGACAGCCTTTTCCTCATTGGTTAGTTTCAGTTATTGATGGGTTTGCTGAGGTATTTCAGGAACCGCAGGAATTACCACCACCGAGGCGTCATGACCATGCCATAGTCTTGAAGGAAGGGTCTAATATTCCCAACCTCAGACCTTACCGTTACCCCCACTATCAAAAGAATAAGATTGAGAAATTGGTGGATGATATGCTCACTTCTGGTATCATCGGCCGAGTGTGAGTCCCTACTCGAGTCCGATCATTTTGGTTAAGAAGAAGGATGGGGGATGGCGTTTCTGTGTTGATTATCGAGCTCTTAACAAAATCACCATTCCGGACAAGTTTCCTATACCAATAATCGATGAGTTATTGGATGAAATGTGGGAGGAGCATTGTATTTTCTAAATTGGACCTTCGCTCTGGTTATCACCGATTAGAATGAGGAAGAGGATATTCAAGATCGCTTTTCGGACTCATGAAGGCACTATGAGTTTGTTGTTATGCCCTTCGGTCTTACGAATGCCCCTTCCACATTCCAATCTCTCATGAATGAGATGTTGAGACCTTATTTGAGGAAATTTACTCTAGTGTTCTTCGATGATATCTTAGTGTACAGTAAAACTGAGGATGATCACAAGAGACACTTGCAGGCCGTGCTAGCTCTTCTCAAGGAACACCATTTGTTTGCCAACAAGAAGAAATGCCATTTTGGGCAACAACAGCTGGAATATTTGGGACATATTATTTCAGCTAAGGGTGTAGCGGCTGACCCTAAGAAGTTGGCTGTGATGTTAGATTGGCCGGTTCCCAAGGACCTTAAAGCACTTAGAGGTTTTTTGGGCCTTACCGGGTATTACCGAAGGTTCGTTAGGGACTACGGTAAGCTTGCTAGGCCATTGACTCAATTATTGAAGAAAGATAGTTTTCTTTGGTCTGTAGCAGCCCAGAATGCATTTGCTGAGTTGAAGGTCTTGATGGCTAACTTGCCAATTCTGACAGTTCCTGATTTTTCTAAAATCTTCACCATTGAGACAGATGCATCAAATAAAGGACTTGGAGCAGTTTTGCTCCAAGAAGGCCGACCTGTGGCTTTTCTTAGCCAAGCTTTATCGGATCGAGCACAGGCTAAGTCTGTCTATGAACGTGAGTTAATGGCCATTGTGATGGCGGTACAGAAATGGAGGCATTATCTTTTGGGCAGGCATTTTGTCATTGTTACTGACCAGAAGAGCTTAAAGTTCCTCACAGACCAACGAGTTTTGGGTGAGGAGCAGTTCAAGTGGACATCCAAGTTGATGGGTTTTGATTTTGACATTCAGTATAGGCCTGGTTCTGAGAATCGTGCAGCCGATGCTCTTTCCAGGAAAATGACTTTTGCTGCCTTGTCTACTGTCCAGTTTTCAGAATTGGAGGAATGGGAAGAGGAAGTTCAAAAAGACCCTAAAGCTGAGCATTATCCAGGACTTAATCCGAACTCACACTCTCATCCCGGCTATTCTTTTCGGAAATATTTCGCTTCTATAAAGGGAAATTGGTGCTGCCAAAATCTTCTACTAAAATTCCTCTTTTATTGAAGGAATTCCATAGCTCCGCGGTAGGGGGACACTCAGGATTTTTCAGATCTTATAAGCGCATTGCTGGCCTGGTGTATTGGGAAGGTATGAAGCGTGACATTCAGCATTTTGTGGCCTCATGTGAAATCTGTCAGCTGAACAAATATCAGACATTATCACCCCTGGGTTTGCTCCAACCTTTACCTGTTCCGACTCAAGTTTGGGCTGATATATCCATGGATTTTATTGAAGGACTTCCTAAAGTGCATGGGAAGGATGTTATTCTGGTGGTTGTAGATCGGCTCACGAAATACGCTCATTTTATCCTCTTAGTCATCCTTTTACGCCAAGGATGTAGCGAAGTTTTTATTGTGAGGTGGTAAAATTGCATGGGTTTCCTTCTACTATTGTCTCCGATGAGACAAAATCTTCCTCGATCACTTCTGATCGAGTTATTTCGATCGAAGGTACCACACTCAAGTTCGGCTCTGCAGTACCACCCTCGAGACGGCGACCCAAGTTGTGAATCGCTGTTTGGAGACCTATTTACGCTGCCTTACAGGTTCTAAACCAAAACAGTGGCCTCGTTGGTTGAGTTGGGCAGAATTCTGTTCAATACTAACTATAATAGCTCAACCAAATTAACTCCATTCAAAGCTCTCTATGGCAGGGAGCCTCCCCACCTCCTTAGGGGAACTACCATTCCTTCCTTAGTTGAGGAAGTGAACAATATGACTGAGACTCGTGATCAATTCTTGCATGATTTGAAAACCAATTTGCTTAAGGCTCAAGCTCGGATGAAGCATTATCTTGATCAGATCTCGAGCCGACACTATCATGTGCCGTCGGAGATTGGGTTTATTTGAAGCTCCAGCCCTATCGTTTGAAGTCTCTTGCAAAGAAGAGGAATGAAAAGTTGAGTCCTCGCTATTATGGACCCTATCAAGTCAGCAAACAGATTGGCCTGTTGCATTTCAGTTGTCACTCCCTGCTGATTGCAAAATCCATCCTGTTTTTCATGCTTCATTGTTGAAGAAGGCTCTTTCTCCTTCTGCCACACCTCAACCTCTTCCAACTATGCTCTCGATGAATTGGAACTACAGGTTTTCCAGCAAGAAGGTCAAGCGGTCGAAACACCCTGCGGGCACAACGGTGAAGTTCGATACGGTGGCGGGGCTTCCAGATTTTGAGGCTACTTGGGAGCCTTATGAGACGATTATGTCTCGGTTCCTCTTTTCACCTTGAGGACAAGGTGACTCTTTTGGGGGGAGTATTGTTAGACCCTCATTAGAAAGGTTTACCGAGAAGATGAGACAAATATTGGGCCAGCTTGTAGATTAGTTAGAATAAATAGAGAACAATGAGGAGAAAACGGTTAGGAAATTAGTTGGGATTGGACTGGAGAGACCAAGCTCTCGGATTCTTGGCTGGGCATTCTTTCTTTCTCCCTCTCTATCGTATTCTTTCTCTAAACGTTTTCTGTATCTTTTCTCTGTTTGGAAACATCTTCCACAGAGCATTCTTCTATACAATTCAGATTCTATTCAGTAAATTCAATTCTAGATTACCAGTTTCTATCATAATCTTGCAGCCTTCCTTTCACAGTCTTCATCTTTGGGACCTTGGGTCCTTGATTTTAGAGCTTCTGATCATATGTCCGCTAACAAATCCCTTTTCTCCCACCTTACCTATACAAATACACTACCTAGTGTTACTTTAGCCAATGGTTCTCAAACCAAAGTCCAAGGCATTGGTCAAGCTAAGCTCTTTCCCACTCTATCTTTAGATTTTATACTATTTGTACCTGATTGTCCCTTTAATTTGATATCTATAAGCAAACTCACTCATACCCTGCCTTATTCTGTTATCTTTGCTAATGAAACCATTCTTGTACAGGATCGGGGTACCGGACAGACGATTGGAGTAGGATGTGAGTCTTGAGGCTTGTATCACCTCACTGTTCCCGCATCTCCTATTGCTTGTTCTACCATTGAGTCACCTGAAATCATTCATCAACGCTTGGGACATCTTAGTCTACAGAAATTACATGTTATGATACCTAGTCTTTCTAAAGTGTCAACACTATAGTGTGAGTCTTGTCAATTGGGAAAGCATGTTTGTAGTTCATTTCCTAAAAGAGTCAATAAACAAGCTAATGCTCCTTTTGCTTTAATCCATTCAGATATTTGGGGTCCTAATTGTGTCACTTCTACATTGGGTTATCAATATTTTGTTACTTTTATTGACGATTTTTTCCGTTGTATTTGGTTATTTCTAATGAAAAATTGCTCTGAACTTTTTTCCATATTTAAAGGTTTTTATTTTCAGAAATCCAAACTCAATTTGATACCTCTATTAGAGTTCTGCGTAGTGACAAAGCCCGTGAATATTTTTCTGCCCCATTTCAATCCTTTTTGACTTCACAGGGCATTTTACACCAGTCAACATGTGCTCATACCCCACTACAGAATGATGTAGCCGAAAGGAAAAATCGTCACCTAGTTGAAACTGCTCGTACCTTGCTCCTTCACTTCAATACACCACTTCAATTTTGGGGCGATGCAATCATGACGGCATACTACTTCATTAACCGTATGCCTTCTTTCATCCTCCAAAATCAAGTACCCCATTCTCTGTTATTTCCCAACCAGGATGAGGAAACAAGAGGGAATGAGGGGCCCAGTTATCAAGCATAGAGGATGGCATGCGATTGATAAGGTAGCATGCAGTAAGGACAATATCACCCCAAAAACAAAAGGGAACCTGACTATGGAATAAGAGGGTCCAAGTTGTTTTAATATGGTGTCTATTTTTAAGTTCAACTACCCCATTTTGTTGAGGTGTATGAGCACAAGATGTTTGGTGAATAATGTCATGCGAAGCCATAAAGGTCTGAAATTAATGAGATAAGTATTCACAGACATTATCACTGCGTAGAATACAAATAGGAACACCAAACTGAGTTTTAATTTCTTGATAAAACTTTTGAAATATGGAAAATAACTTTGACATATTCTACATTAAAAATAAACAAGTACACCGAGAGTAATCATCAATAAAGATAACAAAGTACTTTAACCCTAAAGTAGAAATAGTACCATTAGGATCCCATACATCAGAATGAACTAAGGCAAAAGGAGACGAAGCAAGAGTACCGAAACGATCAGGAAACAAACTACGGTTGTGTTTCCCTAACTGACACGACTCACAAGGAAGACTCAATAACTTGGAGAGGCTTGACGCCATTCTCTGTAGTTTGGCAAGGCTAGGATGACTCAACTGAGCATGAATGGTAAGAGGGAAATCAATGGCAGAGCAAACACGAGAAGGGTTGGAGAGCTGGTAGAGGCCATTGGACTCACATTCGGCGCCAATCATCCGTCTTGAACTCCGGTCCTATAGAAGAACAAAATATTTAGTGAAAGTAATGGAACAATCAAGAGAACAGGTTAAACGACTAATGGAAAGTATATTAAAAGGACACTCAGGGATATAAAGAACCGAATCAACAGTGAGGGAAGGGAGGGGATTAGCAGTGCCAATCCCTTGAGATTGTACTGGGAACCATTAGCTAAAGTAACCATAGGCAAATAACCAGAAGCAGAGAGTTGAGAGAACAAAGCCTTATTACCAAAAATGTGGTCGGATGCACCAGAATCAAGAACCCAAGGGCCAAGGGATGGTGACTGAGAGAGATAAGCATAGGAATTACCGATGTGCACAATAGAAACAGTGGAACTAGAAGACTGACACTGCTCAAACCACTTCAGAAAATCTGCATAATCAACCGGAGAGGCTCTAGGTGGTTCAGAAGGCTCAGGAGTGTTTGGTTGAGTAGTCTGTGCGACATTAGCAGTACGGGGAGGACGGCCATGTAAAGTCCAGCATTTATCAATGGTATGACCCAAACGATGACAATGATCACATTTCGAACAAGGTTTGGAACCTAAGTGACCCCCACGGGAACGGCAACGACAACGACTGTTGGTCTGAGAGACAAGGGCAGAGGTGTCACTGGTGATAGGAGCAACAGGAGAATCAAGACTGTGCTTAGCTGGAACCCAAAGCAAGGTAGAACATGTCACGGAAAGAGTAGGAACAGTAGGAGATCCCAAAATCTGATCACAGGTAGTGGAGTAATCTGCAGGTAAACCATAAAGGCCCAAAAGCATGAAGAAGGTGTTCCGTTGTTCAAGTTCCTTTGCCGGGGTATCCGCCGGAGGTAACAGTTCATTGAAATCGTAGAGAGCACCATGAAGTTTGCCCAAGTAGGCAGACTGTTGAGCACCGTCCACTTACATTCATGCATAGTCCACCGTCTACATTAGTTTAGGAAGTATTTTGTAGATTCATGTATTTTCTAGTTCATGTACTTAGGGAATAACTATCTCATTTATTTGTCTTGTAAATACAAGTTGTAATTAATATTCCAAGTGTATAAAGGCAAGCATCAGTTTGCTGTGTAAGTTGAATAACACAAGCAATTCAGAAAAACTGAGTTCTTTCAATTTCCAATTTGGTATCAGAGCTCCCGACCCTGGGAGTCTATGTTTCATTTTTTCCCGCCGCCTCAGCCTTCATTGCTGAGTATCTTCAAGTGCCTTGCCTTCATTGCAGGACCTGTTCTTCACTTGCCTTTATTGCAAGTTCTGGTTCTCATAAACAGAACAACCTTCAAAATGCCCTGTTCTTCACTTTCCTTTTGCCCAACCTTCAAAATGACCTTTCATAAAAAAAAACCACCCACCATCCTTCTCGAAAACCTCCGACCGGCCAAACCCAGAAGACCCACTCCCGGAAACCGCCACACGCGCCTACACGCGCCTGCTCCAACCGGCGCGTGAGCTCCACGCGCCACCTTCTCGACCACTTGTTCACCGTCGCACCACACCAACCCGACCGTCGGCCCTTCCTCTCTCTCGTTTCAACCATCAGAATCTTCACCGCTGCCTTAATAGTTGTGCATCCTAAAACCCTTTCTTTCTTATCTTTGTTTTAATCATGTCTGAGACCGAATCCACTACCTCTCAAAGCAATACAATCCAGCCTTCAATCCTGAACCCAAATGACCTTCCTCTTTTACAGTCTTCCTATCGACTCAATGGAAAAAACTATTTACAATGGGCTCAAGTCATTCGAACAACCCTCAAAGGACGACGAAAATTGAACCACATTGAGGGAACTGCACATGGAAAAAATGACCCACTGTTTGAGGCTTGGGATGATGAGGATTCTCTCATTATGACTTGGCTTTGGAATTCCATGACTCCAGAAATTAGCCGGAATTGTATGTTCTTTTCATCAGCCTGGGAAATTTGGGAGAATCTTCGTAAAACGTTTTCAATGAAACAGGATATTGCTGCCTGCTACGAGTTGAAGACTAAAATCTTCAACACCAAACAAGGAACTCTGTCTGTGACGGATTATTATGGAACTTTAAATGGTTTATGGATTGAGTTGGATCAACACCAGAACTTGAAGATGGAATGTAGTAAACACTCAACCACCTTGGCCGAATTTATTGAAAAAGATAGGATATTTGAATTCCTCTCAGGTTTGAATCCTGAATATGATCCTATTCGGGTACAAATATTGGGAAAAGAAAAGTTGCCCACTCTATCAGAAGTGTTCTATACAATCCGTGGGGAAGAATGCCGAAGAGCAGTCATGCTTGATGAAAAGCCAACTGAAGGATCAACATTAAAATCTGTCAAAACAGGATCTTATTCATCCTCATCTAAATCTAATCGGTGGTGCTCCTATTGCAAGAAGCCTGGTCATACTAAGGAGAACTGTTTTAAACTCCATGGGAAGGACCAGGTTCTTAACCGCACAGGGGGATTTAAAAATATTGCCCGAGGACAGGCACACTTGACTTCCATGGACTTGGAGTCAGAGATGGAGGCCAAACAGGTGAAAGATGATATCCCTGCCCTTAGCAAAGAAGAACTGGAACAATTAAGGTCTCTTATGGCTTCCCTTAGTAAGCCTTCCGGATCTTGCTCTCTGGTCATGAATGGTAAGAATCTATGTTCTTTATTCTCACATGCTTCTAGTACTGTTCCTGAGGATTCTTGGATTATTGATTCTAATGCTACTGATCACATGACCTTATGTTCTTTCCTTTTTTCATCATATAAAAATCCCACGGGTAATCATCACATAACTGTAGCTGATGGCTCTCATACATCAGTTGCTGATCTTGGTAATATTAAACTTAGTCAATTTCTAAATTTGAAAAATGTGCTTCATGTTCCTAAACTTTCATCTAACCTTCTTTCTGTACATAAACTTACCAAAGACCTTAATTGTGCTGTAACTTTTTTTCCTCTCATTGTGTATTTCAAGATCTTATCACGGGGAGGACGATTGAGGTTGCTAAGGAACAAGGAGGGTTGTACTACCTTGAGATGAAAGCGTCAGGAGGCTCTAGTCAAAAGTTACAACATTCCTGTCATCAATCTAGTATCAAGTCTTGTGCCTCCCAAATTTGGCTCCATCCATAAACGTCTTGGACACCCCCATTTACTTTACTTAAATCCATGTTTCTATTTTTAAATGAGTCAGTTGAGTCCTTTTAATTGTGATATTTGTGAGTTTTCCAAGCACCATCGAGTGAGTTTTCCTCCAAATGGTAATAAAAGTAGTGAACCTTTTTCTCTTATCCATACTGATGTTTGGGGTCCTGCATCTATTCCTAATATTTCTGGTGCAAAATGGTTTTTGTCATTTATTGATGATTGCACTCGTGTCACTTGGATTTTCCTAATGAAAGATAAATCAGACGTGTACCAATTATTCATCCAATTTTATCATATGATTAAAACTCAATTTGATAAAACTATTAAACGTCTAAGGTCTGATAATGGTAGAGAATATGTGAATCAAAATTTCTCCACCTTTCTTAAACAACACGGTATTATTCATGAACTTACATGTGTTGATACTCCCTAACAAAACGGGGTTGCTAAAAGAAAAAATCGACACTTGCTTGAAATTACTAGAGCTTTATTGTTTCAGATGTCTGTTCCAAATTCATACTGGGGGGAAGCTGTTTTGACTGCTGCTTATTTAATAAATAGGTTACCCTCTAGAGTCCATGGTGGTGTGAGTCCTATTCATGTCATGAAATCATTTTTTCCCTCTGCACCTATTAGGCAAAGTCTTGAATCTCGTGTTTTTGGCTGTGTTGTTTTTGCTCATATCCATCGTCAGCATCGGGGCAAACTTGATCCTCGTGCTATTAAATGTATTTTCATTGGTTATGCTCCTGACAAGAAGGGATACCAATGTTATCATCTTTCCTCTCGTCGTGTGTTTGTCTTCATGGATGTCACTTTTCAAGAAAATCAACCATTCTTCATCTCTTCTCAGCTTCAGGGGGAGAACTCTACTGATTTGGAAGATGAGATTTTTCCTCCAGACATTAACATTCCCTTGTTTCCATCTTCTGACATGCCTTCTGCTACACAGGAATTAGCTCCTTCTGACAGTCACCCTCCTGAACTTGAAAAAATTACTCGGACTAAAGCAAGTTCGCCAAAATTGGTGTATCAAAGGAAAAAACAACCCGAACTGGTCCAGCCTCAACCCCAAGTGTCTGTATCGGTGGTAAGTACTGAAAGCACTAATCCTATTTCTGAACCTATTCCTTTGTATAATTATGATCCTAACATTGATGATGACTTACCTATTGCCTTAAGAAAAGGGAAAAGGTCTTGTGCTAAGTACCCTATTTCCCAATTTATCTCCTCCAAAAACCTTTCTTTGCAGCACCAAAGTTTTATTGCAGCCATTGACTCTATCAAAATCCCTAAGACAGTACAGGAAGCATTGAAGGATAAGAATTGGGTTCAAGCCATGAATGAGGAGATGCAAGCTCTGGAAAGAAATGGAACATGGGAAATTGTTGAGAGACCAAAGGAAAAGAGATCAGTTGGGTGCAGATGGATTTACACTATGAAATACCGGTCTGATGGTACACTAGACAAGTATAAAGCAAGGCTAGTTGCAAAAGGGTATACACAAACCTATGGGATAGATTATGAGGAAACATTTGCCCCTGTGGCAAAAATGAACACAGTCAGAATTCTGCTCTCTCTTGCAACACACTTCTAATGGGAACTTCATCAGTTTGATGTGAATAATGCCTTTCTTCATGGTGAATTAGAGGAAGAAGTCTATATGGAGGTCCCTCCTGGATATAACTCATATGGTGAAGGAAATAAAGTATGTAAATTGAAGAAGGCCTTATATGGTTTGAAACAATCACCCCGTGCTTGGTTTGGAAGATTCACGAAGACTATGGTGTCCCTTGGATATAGACAAAGTCAAGGTGATCATACTCTCTTTTAAACACTCACCTGAAGGTAAATTGACTGTACTACTTGTGTATGTAGATGATATTATTATATCAGGGGATAATGATGTTGAAAAATCTCTTTTAAAGGAGAAATTGGCTACTGAGTTTGAAATAAAGGACCTTGGGAGACTAAAATACTTCCTTGGAATTGAAGTTGCCTACTCTAAACAAGGTATCTTCATTTCTCAATGGAAATATGTCCTTGACCTTCTCAAGGAGACTGGGAAGCTTGAATGTAAGACTTCTGGAGTACCGATTGAGCAAAATCATAGAATGGGTAATGAGGAAGAAAGTCCAAAAGTGGATAAAGCTCAGTATCAAAGGTTGGTTGGAAAGTTGATATATCTGGCACATACCAGACCAGATTTAGCATATGCTATGAGCATGGTAAGCCAATTCATGCATGACCCAAGAAAAAGACATGCAAGTTGTTGATCGTATTTTACAGTATCTCAAGGCTTCTCCAGGAAGAGGATTGTTGTTTAAAAGGGGTACAAATCTATCTATGGAGGTCTATATTGATGCTGACTATGCCGGGTCAATTATTGACAGGAGGTCAACAACTGGCTATTGCATGTTTCTTGGAGGGAATCTTGTAACATGGAGAAGTAAAAAACAGAATGTAGTTGCAAGATCAAGTACAGAAGCAGAGTTCCGAGCTATGGCTCAAGGAGTTTGTGAATTGTTATGGATGAAAATCATTCTTGATGATCTCAAGATTAAGTATGAAGTCCCAATGAAGCTGTTTTGTGATAACAAGTCAACCATTAACATTACTCACAATCCAGTTCAGCATGATAGGACCAAGCATATAGAGATTGACCGGCACTTTATTAAAGAGAAACTTGATAGTGGATTGATTGCCACGTCATATATCCCATCAGAACATCAACTGGCTGATGTGCTAACCAAGGGTCTTCCTAAAGATAAGTTTCAAAATCTCACTTGCAAGCTGGGAATGATTGATATCCATTCTCCAGCTTGAGGGGGAGTGTTGAGCACTGTCCACTTACATTCATGCATAGTCCACCGTCTACATTAGTTTAGGAAGTATTTTGTAGATTCATGTATTTTCTAGTTCACGTACTTAGGAAATAACTATCTCATTTATTTGTCTTGTAAATACAAGTTGTAATTAATATTCCAAGTGTATAAAGGCAAGCATCGGTTTGCTGTGTAAGTTGAATAACACAAGCAATTCAGAAAAACTGAGTTCTTTCAATTTCCAATTCAGACATAGGGCCATCAAACCTCCTTGGGGCAATAAGACTCATAGGATCATGACAACCCCGTACCTTGACCTGCACCCAAACTGATTCACATGTCAAACGAGCCCGAAAAATCTGCTCCAAAGAGGAGTGGATGGTGGACTTAAGCACACTGCACATTTGAGCATCAATCTTTTTCCACTTGGGACAGTCGGCCTCAGGTACAGAATCAACCTTGGTAGTGAGATGATCCTCGTACCCTTGACTGGTAAGCCAAAGTCTGACGTCGGAGGCCCAGGAATCATAATTAGTGCCATCCAATTTGTCAGTGGAGAGATGGGCACTGATATAAATAGTGAAAACACCAGGTTCCACCCTCGGAGCATCTGTAGGGCTCAAGGAAGCCATGGATCAGAATACAAATAACCAAAAAACACAACCAACAGTACCTGAAATAGATACGAGCAGGTGTACGACACGTCTTAAGGCTGCGGTTGGGGAGGTGGAGGACTGGACTCAACAGAGGAGAGGCTGGCAAGCACGGTGGGACAAACGGCGAGCTGAAAGGTGGCAAGCACTGTGGGACAAACGGCGAGCTGAAAGGTGGCCGGACCGGCCGTCACGCGCTGCTGGAGAGAGGTGTGTGGGCGCTGATCGCAGCCCACTAAACTCGTGCATGCGGGCATGTGGCTGGGTGGCTGGGCTTGCACTTTGGGGATTAGGCCGAGCAAAGGGTGGCACTCCGAGTGGTGCGGCGATGGCCGGAAAGGATGTCACCACTCGGACGTCGCCGCTGCCGCCAACGTCCTTTCTAGCATCCCAAGTATCAACTGACTTACAATCTAGCATTCCAGTTTATTCCAGAATATCAAGTGTATATTTTCTTTGACAGATAGCAATGCCTTTGATTGAGCAACTTCGATCCTAAGGAAATATCTTAACCTGCCCATATCCCTGGTTTGGAAATGTTGGAACAAGTGTTGTTTTAGACCATTGATCCCTTCATGATCATCACCTGTAATTACAATATCATCCACGTAGACCACAAGATAAATGAACTTATTAGACAATGAATGTTTATAGAACACAGAGAGGTCCATCTCAATACAGAACCTACCAAACTGCTGTATGACGTTGCTAAACCTCCCAAACCAAGCTCAAGGAGACTGTTTTAGGCCATATAACGATTTCCTCAGTTTACAAACAAGACCCGAGTCCCCCTGAGCAATAAACCTAGGTGGTTGTTCCATATAAATCTCCTCCTCCAAATCACCATTTAAAAGGGCATTTTTAATATTCAATTTATACAAAGGCCAGCAATGCATGGCAACCAGCGACAAAAAGAGACAAACATAGGCCATTTTAGCAACAGGAGAGAAAATATCACCATAATCGAGACCATAAATCTGAGTGTACGCTTTTGCCACAAGACGAGCCTTCAACCGATCCATCGTGCCATTAGGACCAACTTTGACAGTGAAAACCCATCGGCAACTAACCGTAGACTTCCCAAGAGGGGACGGAACAAGAGTTCATGTATGGTTAGTTTCCAGGGTTGTCATCACATCAAGCATAGCCTGTCGCCACCTGGGACAGAATAGTGATTCCTGAATAGTTTAAGGAATAGAAATGGACGAGAAGGCAGAGACAAAGGCATAATGGGAAGAAGATAAACGATGATAGCTCAAAAAATTATAAATGGAATGAGGATTACGGGAAGAACGAGTACCTTTGCGAAGAGCGATGGATAAGTCAGTTGCAGGCTCGGGTTGGGCCAGAATAAGTGGAGACGTAGGAGCAGGAGGTGAATCATTGGTGTCTGGAACAGGGGCAGCCTCAGGAATCTCAGGACGTGGACGGCGTTGGAAAGTGAGACAAAACAGCTGGATAGGATACTCTGAGGCCGGTGAATTTTCCAGCATCTGTGGCACAAAAAGAATAGAGATGGGAGAATCAAAAGAGGGAACAGGTAATACCTGAGTGACAAATTCTGGCACAACTGGTGAGACAAAATAAGGTATATCCTCAAAGAAGGTGACATCTATTGAGATGTAAAAACGATGGGTGGACGGAGAATAACACCAGTACCCATTTTGGACACGAGAATGACTGAGAAAGACACACTTCACAGCACGAGACTTGGAGCAACATTATGGACAAAACAAGTAGAACCGAAAACACGGGGCAGAACAGTATAAAGGGATTCCTTAGGATATAAAAGAGAGTGAGGAATCTGATTATTGAGAACTGTTGAAGAATTATACGATTAGGGTTAGGGAAAAAGAAAAGAGACAGACAACAATAAACTGATAATGTTATTAACATGATAATATGATACAAAACCATAGCCTACTATCCTATATATACTAATACTTAGGTCAAATACTAACACTACTAGTACGGGCCCAAGCCCACTAACATAAGACTAATAACCTAATAAGTAATAACCCTAATATTCTCTAACACTCCCCCTCAAGCTTAAGCTTACTAAACTTAAGCTTGTTACAAGTAGAAAACCCATATAGGCATAAACTAAAAACAAAGAACACCACCAACATTTAGATCAACTCAGCCATTCTCAACAAAGAACCTAGGAATCTAGTACTCCCCCTGAATAACAAAACCTTGGCAACGTCCTTGGTAGACAGCTCCTTGCTTCTCCTCGGCACACGTCCTAAGCAAATGAGACTAATTTTGGAGTCTTCGACCTTTCTCCTTAGTGGCCCCTCAACCTCCAAGCTGGTCTCCAAAACACTAAGTCGGGTATCATACCACCAAGCAATGACCTCCAACTGGGTTCCAAAACACTAAGTCGGGTATTATACCACCCAGTAACACAAATGGGTTCCTTTACTAGTGTTCAAAGTCTTCAATCCACAAATCCTTGACAGCAAAAGAAAGAAAGCACGAATAATAATCTCCAAATTCAAATCACCATTGCCACCAATCAAAAGCTGTCACACACCGTCAACGTGAACTCCTCAAGTATACCGCTCCGATTGCAGCTAAATGTGGACACCACCGATCACCCAAATGTGGTCAACAATGAAGAGCTACCTTAGTTGTTCCTCCTCAAACAGGATGATCCATATTAGTAAGCCAACAACATGAAGCCAATATTAGAAACTGAAGAAAAACATCACCCAAACAACTCAGAACACATCAAAATCACAATCAGAAGCTTTCAAAGCACCTGAATCTTCTGTGTTTATGCAACCAGCAAGAAGAGAAAAGGAACTATCTAAAACAGCTTCAGAATTAGGGTTCAGAAAGCTTCAAAAATGTACTGAAACAAGGATCACCGGAGTTCTCGCCAGAGCTCCGGTTACCCATCGCCAACGAACACCACCTTCTTCCAGTCGTTGACCCTAGTCGCACCTTACAGGGTCACTGTTAACCCTTGCACAACGGGTGCGTGAAAGAAACAGTAGAGAACCCAGCGTCAGAAAACATGGGAAGGCACGAACCGCAGCCAACCACCACCGACCTCGCCGGTCGTCTTGCAGGAACCGTCCTGCCACGCCTGGCCGCGAATTGTTGGCGACCGCTCCTGGGTTGCCTAGAAAACAAAACCGCAAGCACCCTTGGCTGCGCAGTGATAGTAACAGTGACCCAGGTCATGATTTCAAACAGGGATACATGTATATTTTTCTTCATAATAGTTTAATACCGATCAACAAAAAATTGAGCAAAAAATTTGAGAGAAACAAACAGGTGAGAATATACAAAAGAGTTCCATAGAACACAGCAAAAAAGGCAAACCCTTCAGGGTGGATGGTACCTCTCAGATACCATGTTGAAGAATTATAAGATTAAAGTCAGGGAGAAAGAAAAGAGACAGATGGCTATAAACTGATAATGTTATTAATATGATAATATGATACAAAATCATAACCTACCATCCTATATATACTAATACTTAGGTCAAATACTAACACTACTAGTACGGGCCCAAGCCCACTAACATAAGACTAATAACCTAAAAAGTAATAACCCTAATATTCTTTAACAAGAACAGAAGATGGCATACGATTTATTAAATAACTTGCAGTAAGAACAACATCACTCCAAAATTTTAAAGGGACATTAGCATGCAATAAAAGTTGAAGCTTGTAGGATAGATGATCAAAGGTTAATTTACTGACAGACAATAGATTGTAGGATAGATGAGGAACGTGCAAAACATTGTTAAGGGTTAGACAAGAGGAAATAGGCACAGTTCCTTTTCCAGCAACAGTAGCAAAGGAACCATCTGCAATTTTGACCTTTTGATTCCCTGCACAAGGTGTATATGAAGAAAAAATTTGCGAAGTGCCGGTCATATGATCAGTGGCACTTGAATCTAATATCCAGGAGCCATTAGATTTTGTACAATGAATAGCTGCAGTGAAAAAATTACCTGACTGGGTTAAAGAACAAGATGGACTAGAGTTTCCTAAAGATTGAGATTGAAACATTTTATATAAATGTTCTATTTGTTCCTTTGTGAAGGGAAGAGATTCTGAGGATGATTACTGCCTTGGTTCCAAATTGCTCACTTGAAATGCGCAGACATCTCCCCCTAACATGTTATCACCACTCAATTTTTTCTTAGGATTTGCCGGTTTCCCATGTAGCTTCTAGCAGGTTTCCCGAGTATGCCACGATCTTCTACAATGATCACACCAAGGCCTCTGCTTTCCTCCTCGCCTTTCTCCTTCTGAGTCTGCACCTACACCACAGACCACAAGAGTTGATCCCTCATTATCTATTTTTATTTCATTGGGATGCTTCAGCATCACTTGCCTTCGTGCTTCTCCTCTACGCACCTCCAAGAAGACTTCTTTGATAGTCGGCAAAGGTTTTCGCCCTAAGATGCGACCTCTCACCTCATCGAGATCTTTATTCAATCCTGCCAAGAAGACAAATACCCGGCTTCTCTCTATCTTCTTTTTGTACTGAGCACTGTCATTCGGACTTTCCCATGTTTCGTCATCAAATAAGTCCAACTCCTGCCAAACAGTCATCATCTCATTATAATATGTTGTTACTTCACATGCTCCTTGCTGCATCTTCCACATTCGGGTGTTCAGTTCTAACAATTGCGAGTGATTGTCTAGATTAGAATAGGTATCACTTACGGCTTCCCACACGTCGCGAGTCGTTGGCAAGAACATGAAAGGTTTTCCAACCACTAGATCCATAGAGTTGATCAACCAAGCTGCGACCATTGGGTTTTCGGAATGCCACTGCCTATATTTTGGATCTGTGGTGGCTGATGGTTTCACTTTGCCGTTCAAATAGCTGAGTCTTCCCTTGCCGTCGATCACCAAGCGCACAGATTGAGACCACTTAAGGTAATTCTTTTCATTCAATTTATGAATGGTAATTTGCAGAGAGTTCTCAGACAAAGAAACTGCCGTTGGCTGCTGATTTCCTCCCGCCGAAGTCGTCACGCCATGGCGGCCTTAAAGTTCATGATCGGAACCTTAAAGCTCGTGATACCATGTAGAAATATATGGAGGAATAAGAAGAGAAGAATAGAACGCTAAGGTTCTCGTATATTTTCATAATACTCAAATAATGTTTACAAAGTATAAATAGGAAGAGAAGAACAAAGGTCAAACCCTGGAATTACATAAAATCAGGGATTGATTTATTCTCCCCTTAATCATAGGAAATCTGTCTCCCTAACTTATTCTGAATTTAACACCCAAATCATAGCTTTCCTAATTTATCAACAGTAACTATGAAGAGGTTAGAGCATACTGAAATCTTCAATTTTACATGCATGATCAGGATTTTGACATTCCTCCCCAGAAAGACTCAGCTCAATATAAAACTGGAAAGAACATATCTGCACAGAATACAATGCAGCTATTTTCAGCAAACTGAACCATAAATAGATACCAGCATCAAAAGCTTGTTTGCACCATCAGAAATGGGAGCATGCCCTTCATATTGATCTGGATCAAAGTCATTCAGGGCAGCAGTAAGATATTCACCAGCAGGGGTAGTCTTAACTATTTCAGAGCCAGATTTAACTACAGCAACTGTGCCATCATTCTTATCAGTGGCCAAAGGTGAAGGAAGAACATCCATAGAACGAGCTGTAGTATTGTTGCTGGTGCCATTCCTATTTCAAGTCAATGAGAATAAAGCCAATAATCATAAGCTTAAAAACAAAACACAACTGCAAAACTTATAAGAAATAAAATAAATTGTACCTCCCCATATCTCGAGGCTGAACATTAACCGATCCCCGAGATAATGGACTTGACAGCTGAAAATAAAGTGCCAATTTTAGAGAGCCAGAAATACCACATAGACAGCACAGAAGCATGATTATCGATATAAATAATGGTCACATTACTGTTTGGTTATGTTATCTATGATACCTTGTACATATTACCATATGTTGCTGATTTCCTAATTGATCAAAAGAAAGCAAACTATGGTAGAACAATATGAAGCTATCTAGTTGGAGCCATACTGGACAGAAGCCAGTTTACGAATCAAAAGTTCTTCACAATCAAGCACTTATCTATGTGTAAGAGACAAACAATTTTTAACTATTCTGTTGCCCTTCTTTGTAATGCAAGCACAATCATCAGAAGAATACATCAGAGCCATGTGTAGTGGAAGTTATTTTGATAAAATACCATAATTTGATATATAAAAATTAATTAAGGTTGATAACAAATTTTTTTTTTATAGAAAAAGAAATATATTAAGGAAGAAGAGAGAAGTACATAGAAGACAAGACATCCTATCAAGGAAAATACAAAAAAATAAAAAACTAGAACCTAGGAGAATGAATCATGTAACAAAGCATGTTAATCTCTCAGCATATCTAACAAAACAAAACCTCTAAAAAGACCATGAGCAGAACACCAAAGGGTGGCTAAAAAGATAACCCTATCCCAAATGGAGTCTAAAGACAAACAAGTTCCCTTAAAAATTCTAGCATTCCTCTCCAGCCATAAACACCATGTCAAGAATGAAGAGAGAAAGGAGAGACATATGATGAAAACTATGTTTGAATTACACAATGGAGACTGAATTATATAGACCTAAGGAAGAATATTTTTGAATATTATTATTGTTTGAAATTACAATTGTACAAGTATGATTTACTAAAGGTTCAGAGAATGAATTTCTCTATTTTGTTTTGTGATAGGATGTCAAAATATATACAAGAGAAGAGTATCTCCATCCATGATTTCAAGACTGGAAAAAACAGGAACCAAAAAATCAGGATTGATATTATATTTACAAAGCTACTAAAGAAAGGCAAACAATGCTAGCTAATTTACAGGAATACAAATCAGGAACAAATAAACTACTAATAATTAGTATCTATCCCAATAACTCCTAAGATTAGTATCAATCACAATCAGCCCAATTAAGGATTGACTGATTAACCAGAATCCTCCATAATCTTCATTTACATTATATAGGCTTATGTCAATAACTACTTGCCTAGAATAGAGCTAAATTACAAGAAATAAATTTGTCCTAATAAAAGAATCAAATCTGTCCTAATAACGGAAATAAGGAAGAATCAAATTTGTCCTAATAATGAAAATAAGAAAATAAATTTGTACAAAGAATCTATACAATAAAGCCCAACACTCCCCCTCAAGCTAGTGAATGGATATCAATCATTCCCAGCTTGCCAGTAAGATCCTGAAAGCGTTCTGTGGGTAGTCCCTTAGTTAATACATCTGCCAATTAATATCCCGAAGGAAAACATATACTGTGGTTATGAGTCCACTATCCAATTTCTCCTTGATAAAGTGTCGGTCAATCTCAATGTGTTTTGTCCTGTCTTGTTGAACCGAATTATGCGCAATGCTAATGGCTGATTTGTTGTCGCAAAACAGTTTCATAGGCGCTTGATGCTTTAGTCTCAGGTCATATAATATGATCTTCATTCATAGCAACTCACAAACTCCTTGTGCCATAGTTCGAAACTCAGCTTTTGCACTTGACTGTGCCACTATGTTTTGTTTCTTACTTCTCCATGTTACTAGATTTCCACCCAAAAACATACAATAACTTAATGTTGATCTCCTATCAGAAACTGAACCTACATAGTCAACATCTATGTATACTTCCATGGATAGGTTTCCCCTATTTCTAAATAGTAATCCTTTTCCAGGCATGGTTTTAAGATACTGTAAAATTCGATCCACAGCTTGCATGACTCTCCTGCGGATCATGTATGAATTGGCTAACAATACTGACAACATATGCTAGGTCTGGTCTGGTATGTGCCAGGTATATCAGTTTCCCTACTAGACTCTGATATTGAGCTCTATCCGCCTTGGAGCTCTCTTTATCACTTCCCATTTTGTGATTCTGCTCAATGGGTACACCAGTAGCCTTACACCCGAGCTTTCCGATCTCTTTGAGAAGCTCTAGGACGTACTTCCTTTGAGAAATGAAGATACCTTGCTTGGAGTAGGCAACTTCAATCCCAAGGAAGTACTTTAGTCTTCAAAGATCTTTTATTTCAAACTCAGCTGCTAATTTCTACTTTAGGAGTTGTTTCTCAACTAGGTCATCACTTGATATAATGATGTCATCAACATACACAAGCAGAACAGTGAGTTTACCTTCTTGTGAATGGTTAAAAAAAAGAGTATGATCACCTTGACTTTGTCTGTATCCCAGGGACACCATTGTTTTGTGAATCTTTCAAACCAAGTACGGGGAGACTGCTTCAACCCGTATAAAGCCTTCTGTAACCTGCACACCTTGTTCCTTCCATTAATGGAATTGCATCCAAGAGGAAATTTCATATAACCTTCCTCCTCAAGTCTCCATGGAGAAAGACATTTTTAACATCAAACTGGTGTAATTCCCACCCAAAGTGGGCAGCATAGGAGAGTAAGATTCTTACAGTGTTCATCTTGGCTACTGGAGCAAATGTCTCCTCATAGTCAATTCCATAAGTCTGAGTGTATCCTTTTGCCACCAACCTTGCTTTATACCGGTCTAGTGTACCATCAGACCAATATTTCAAACCATTCTTGACCTAGTAGCAAAGTCTACTCTTGAGAATGTGAGGTATGGCAAAGGCAAGGTGTTTACAAGAAGGAAGATGGTTGTTCCTGAACTTGTGCAGGCCCAAGAGTCCAACTCGGAGTCTTTGAATGAGGTAATAGTTTCTAACCCTGCATTGTAAGATGAAACTGAATTTAATGTGGATAATGATGGCCAAAATCTGCCTATAGCCATTAGAAAAGGAACTAGAGAGTGCACAAAACAGCCACTATACCCGCTTGTACACTTCTTGTCCTTCGAGAAATTCTCATCATCCCATAAAGCCTTCCTTGTGAGCCTAAATACCATTACCTTCCCTACCACCCTACCCAAGGCTTTGTCCAATGAAAAATGAAAACAAGCCATGAATGAGGAGATGGAGGCCTTGGGAAAGAATAAAACCAAAGAGTTGGTGCAGTTACTGGCACAGAAGAAAGTTGTGGGTTGTAAATGGGTGTATACAATGAAATATAGAGCAAATGGGTCCATAGAGAGGTATAAGGCACGATTGGTAGCCAAAGGATATACCCAAACTTATGGAATTGATTACCAGGAGACTTTTGCACCAGTTGCAAAGATGAACACAGTTCGGGTATTATTGGCATTGGCAGCTAATTATGGTTGGGATTTACAACAGTTTGATGTGAAGAACACTTTCTTGCATGGAGATTGTTGAAAGAGAGGAAAAGAGAGAAAGACTTATGAATAAATTATGTGTTTCAATTACATAATGGAGGGGTGATTATATACACAAGAGGTACTAAATGATTACATATCTTACATGATGTGGGACTAATAACATAGTAAGTAATACCTTCTAACATGACTTCTAACACTCCCCCTCAAGCTTAAGCTTACTAAACTTAAGCTTGTTACAATGACATCTTAAAGAAGATAAACTAAAAAAACATAATGCGCCGAATAGTGTGAAAGTGGCAAGCAACTGAATTTGGGATGGAGATAAGGCCAATGCATCTGGGACTAAGACGGACAGGGCCATCGGAATGATCGTCGATGGGAAGAAAAGTCGAGGCCAGTGCATTTAGGACAAAGCAAGCCAATGCATCTGGGACGGAGATAGGGCCAATGCATCTGGGACTAAGATAGACAGGGCCAGTGCATCTGGGACAAAACTAGGGCCAGTGCATCTGGGACAAAGTCGAGGTCAGTGCATTTAGGACAAAGTGGAGGCTAGTGTGAGTCATAACCAACATAAGTTACCATCGGAATGATCGTCGACGGGAAGAAAAGTTACCACTTGTATGATTCATCTGTGGGAGAGAAGTCACCATCGGAATAATCGTCGACGGGAAGAAAAGTCACCATTAGTATGATTCATCTGTGGGAGAGAAGTCATGACAAACACCGCCACTTAAGTATATGTAGAGATGGATTTATTCCCATTCTCCTCCTCAATGCTATGCTAGCATTTGAAAAGAACCAAACAGTAGCCAAAACCAGGTATAATCACTACAAAGAATGCCAAACAGCCACGGGAGGTCAGAGTATAATGATCGAAAAACAGAAACCATAAGGTACCTGAATGCACCGATTCAAAAGGGGTCGCGACAAACGGTCACGAACACAAAAGGCGAGGACATATCTAGATAGAAGAGAGAAGGGAAACCACGGCACTACAAACGGCTGCCAGAGGTGGTGATGGGGTTTTCGGCCGGAAAGTCGCCGGAAAGTTGTTGGAAGTCATCGGAAAGTTGCTGGAAGTCACCAAAAAGCTCCTGGAAGTTGCTGGAAAAGTTTCCGGTCATCGGAAAGGTTGCTGGTCGCTAGAAGGTTGCCGGAAAAGGCCGCTGGAAGTCGCCGGAAAAGGCCGTCGGGAAGCCGCCGATCTGCTGCAGTGTCGCCGGAAAATGAGAAAGGCCAACAAACCGGAATAGAAACACAATTGGCCGGAAAAGATATAGAAAGAGAGTGCCGAAAGGAGAACTTGACCACTAGAGGCGGCGGCTAATTGGAGTTCCAAATATTTGGGAACTCCGCAGCGGAAGTGATGGGGCAGGTCACGGAGGATGGTACCGCTCTGATACCATGTTGAAAGAGAGGAAAAAAGAGAAAGACTTATGAATAAATTATGTGTTTCAATCACATAATGGAGGGGTGAATATATACACAAGAGGTACTAAATGATTACACATCTTACATGATGTGGGACTAATAACATAGTAAGTAATACCTTCTAACATGACTTCTAACAGAGATCTAGAAGAAGAAATCTACATGGAGGTTCCACCGGGATATGGGAAGAATTTGCATACTAATACCGTGTGTAAGTTGAAAAAGGCCTTGTATGGCCTCAAGCAATCACCACGAGCGTGCTTTGGAAGGTTTGCTAGAATTATATTGGCTATAGGGTACAAACAAAGCCAAGGGGATCATGTCAAAGTGTCTGAAAAAATTGTCTATTATTCTAACCTCCAAATATTTACAATGACAGTCCTATATATAGGGAGCAGTTGTACATTAAAGGTCGTCCCTAGAAAATAAGCAACAAATTAATAAAGCACTAAATGCACCAAATACAATATCAACACTAAAAACGTGGTAACAAGACCAAGAGGCCACCGTCCAACAGCTAGTATTAACATCCACCTTCAAATTGATGCAGTTGGTCAAAAAGCATCAATTTGCCAATGAGAAACTCATGACAAGGCGGAGGTATTGCCTTGGTAAAGACATCAGCAAGTTGAAGATCTAAGGTGATGTGCAGAAGCGAGATAACATTGTTGGGAATTTTTGCGGATACATCACGCAGCAGAAAACAGAATTCCCACCGAGGATCCATGCGAAAAAGTCATAATGCGAGTTTTTAAAAGATTTACCTCTTGAAGCGTGAATCACCAACACCGTAATAGAAACGATGTCTCTGTGGTATCCACACGAACAGACTCACAAACGTCCAACGTTCGCAAAGAGGAGCCTCACGTCTCTCACACAATGCTAGCTGCGAAGAGAAGAGAAGAAACCTGTCTCTCTCTCACTCACTTTTCTGTAGGTGCGGCTAGGGTTCTGAATTGTGTATCTTAGCAGCCTCCTTAGCAATACTATTTATAATAGTGACTGCCTTAAGTGAGTGTGAGTAACAGTAAGGTAAGCTGTGCAACCTTAGACCCATCTCATTATGAGTCCGCCCATATTTGAATCCAAGTCCAACTTGGATCCATTGCTCCAATTTTAGTCTCCGCTCTATGTGTGTGACCTGCAGGGTTCTTATTACGTTGGCGTGTAATATTAAAATCGGATTTTAATATTACAAGCAGTGAGCGATATCTAGCAACACATCGCTGCTACCCAAGTAATAAGAATGTCAGTGATTTGACATAACCTTTCCGTGACTAATGTTTCCGTGTCGTTTAGTCCCTTTGTCAAGATATCTAGATTGAATACAAGGCATGGAATGCGTTACCCTTGTATAGTCCAATCATTCGTTTCCTGATATTCGAGTAGACTTTGTAACAGCAAATGAGATCAATATCTCATATTGACTCATTTGAGCATGGCCATGCATTTCGCAGTCTCACTCAATCAGGGGACCCGAATATATCGCTCCTATTATGTAGGAGTGACAAATCCCATTTAGGTCACTTACATCCCTCTGCATGATTCGCAGTATGTCCAATAACCAACTTTAGAATCACCTTGTTACAGATGACGTTAGATGGGCATTAAAACACACAACTCCTCATGTAGGAATCGTAGTGATTTCAAGTCAAAGGACTACAAACACCATTGTTACTATGAGAATCGCTTATGACACTCACGTAAGGATTCATGTAGCATTCTCATGGTGAGTCAGTCCAGTACATCATTACTCTAATATGTACCCATGTGAAGACTTGATATCTCATATCCATGACCCGTGAGATGTGGTCATCAGTCTATGCACATACTAGTCTCAATGTATTATTATTGTCCTAATTAACAATAATACTTGACTAGGGACATTTAAGAATAGTGTTGTAACCAAAAAGATCTCACGATCAAGTCATCCACTTGATGTCCTATGGCATCAAACTTACTATTCTAAGGACTTTATTATGTTTATCAAAAAGAACACAATAAATAAAATGCCTCATATAAAAATAGCATAATAGAATGTATGTAAATACAGAAAATGTATTGGCCTCTAGGGCATACACCAACAAACATGAGTGTCAAAAGCTTCACGAATCGAATGACAATCCACCTCAATATGCTTGGTGCGCTCATGAAAAACCGAACTAGCAACAATCTGAATAGCACTAGTATTAACTGCATAGAGAGGTGTGGGATCGGATTAAGGAAATCCAAGCTCAGCCAATAAACCACGAAGCCAAATAATCTCAGAACAAGCAGTAGACATAGCACGATATTCAGACTCGGTGGAAGACTTGGATACCCAGGGTTGTTTCTTACTTTTCCAAGAAATGAATGCAGGACCAAGAAACATACACCAACCTGTAACAGAGCGCCGAATGTCCAGGCAGCCAACCCAATCTGCATCACTGTAACCAATCAATTGAAGGGACGATTCGACTGGAAAAAATAATCCACGACTAGAAGTACCCTTCAAATAGCAAATGATACGACGAACAGCAGCCAAATGGAGATGTCTAGGAGTATGCAAAAACTAACTTACTTGCTGGACAGCAAAAGAAATGTCAAGACCTGTAATGGTCAAATAATTGAGGCTCCCGACCAATTGACAATACAGCAAAGGATTTGAAAGAGGCTCACTCTCCTCACGATGATATTTCACATTGACCTCTAGGGGGGTGTCAATAGGAGAAGCAGATTGAAGGCCAGCTAAAGAGATTAATTCCTGTGTATATTTGTGCTAATGTAAGAAAATACCCTTCGGGTCCGAATGCACCTCAAGACCCAAAAAATAGTGGAGGGGACCAATATCCTTCATATGAAACAAAGTCTGGAGCTGCTGTTTAAGCTGCTGTATTAAGACAATATCAGTGCCAGTGATGACAATATCGTCAACATAAACAAGAAGAAGAACAATACCACACTCTATTTTGTGAAGAAACAAAGAAGAATCATACTGGCTCTGGGTGAAAGAAAAACCAAGTAAAGTAGAACGAAATTTTTCGAACCATGCCCGAGAGTCTTGTTTCAAGCCATAAAGAGAACGTTTCAACTTGCACACACCAGAGGAGGAAGAAAATAAGCCTGGAGGAAGAGTCATAAAAATTTCTTCCTTAAGATCGCCGTGCAGGAATGCATTCTTAACGTCCATTTGGTAGAGGGACCATCGCTTGGAAGCCGCAATAGCAAGAATAATCCGCATAGTAGTCATCTTAGCCACTGGAGCAAACGTCACATCATAATCCACCTCATATTCCTGCCTGTTGCCAAGAGCAACCAACCGAGCCTTATAGCGGTCGAAAGAACCATTGGAATTAAGCTTCACAGAATACACCCACTTACAACCAATGGGTTTAATACTAGGAGGGCATGGAACAATATCCCAAGTATGATTCTCCCGAAGAGCCTGTAGCTCAGCTTGCATGGCTTGTTCCCAACATGCATCCATAACTGCCTGAGAATAACAAGTAGGAACAGAAATGCCAGATAAGGTCACATTAAGAGAAGTGTGTAGAAACCCATACCTATCTGGTGGATTAGAGACACGAGCAGATCTTCGAGGTGCTGGAGGTACAGGTTCAAGTGGCGGGTCAATGTCGAGAGGAGGTAAAGAAGGCTGACGTCTCGTATACACCACACCTGGTTTGAAACGCTCAATAGAAGGAGGGACATCACCAAAGTTAGGAAGCAAAGCAAAATCAATAGAAGAGACCACATTAGACGAAAAGAAGTAGTGATTCTCAAAGAAAGTCACATTTCGAGAGATACGAAAACGATTAGCAATAGCATCATAACACACAAAGCCTTTTTGAGTGGTACTGTAACCCATAAACGCACACTGAACTGCCTGAGCACCAAGTTTGTGATGCTCAATAGGCGGTAAATGAACAAAACAGACACAACCAAAAGTATGAAGATTATGATAACTAGGAGGCATGTTATAGAGACAAGAGAAAAGTGAATCAAAGTCTAAAACCTGAGAAGGAAAATGATTAATCAGGTAGACAGCAATGGACAAAGCCTCAACCCAAAAACGAGGAGGAACAGAGGATTCAAGTAGCAAGGTACGCGTGACATCCAACAAGTGGCGATTTTTATGCTCAGCAATGCCATTTTGCTGAGGCGTATATGAACAAGAACGCTGCGAAATAATACCTTTATGTTGTAAGAATGCCTGACATTCATTAGACATATATTCTCCACTAGAGTCAGAACGTAAAAACTTAATACCAATAGAAAATTGATTTTCAACATAGGCTAAAAAGGTCTAAAACACTGAAAAAACCTCAGCTTTGGAGCGAAGAAAATAAATCCAAGTAAACCGACTGTAGTCATCAATAAATGTCACAAAATATTTATAGTTTGCATGAGATATGACAAGAGAAACACCCTAAACATCACTATGAATAAGATCAAAACATTTGTCTGCACGATGACCAATAGAAGAAAATGGTAGAGTCTTACTTTTAGCAAGCTTACACACACAACAGTCAAAAGATAAAGAAGAAGACTGATTTTTATTGCCCAAAAAGCCATGTTTCAATAAATGAGACAAAACAAGTGAGTTAGGATGGCCCAAACGTTTATGCCAGACCTCACTTTGATTTGTTACAGTAGTACAAGCTAAAGAGAAAAGACTAGGAGTAGTGAAGTGTATAGGAAACAATCTGCCCACTTTAGACCCCTTCGCAATCACTTTCCCCGATGTTTGATCCTGCACAAGACAACCACCACGAGAAAAATGCACGTCACAACTATTATCAACCAATTGGCCAACCGAAAATAAACGAGAAGAAAGTCCAGGAGACACAAACACATTGCGAAAAGATGAATCAATATCCCCAACAGCAGCAATAGGAAGAGTATTGCCATTCGCAATTTGAATATGTTGTGTACCATAATAGGGTCGAACATTGTGCAAAGAGTCAGAAGTACCAGACATATGATTTCGAAGCCCCAGAGTCAACAAACCAAGATTGAAGAGTGTGTTTGAGCTTACCTTGAATGCCCATGGCAGAGAATGCTGAAATTATCATCTGTTGCACCATCTCTGGAGTTAGGACAGCTTGAGTAGAGACTGTGGAAAAAGCTGTTATGAAAGGTTGATGTGCTGGTGCTGTAGAAGAAGAGGGATGAACCGCTGCATGGAAGGCATTGACTGGACGATTTTCTAGTCTCGTAGAATGTTCCTTAATTATATGACCATGCTGTTTACAATAGAAACAAAATTTTCAGCTACAATTTCGAGCAATATGCCCAAACTCCTTGCAGGAATAACACTAAACCTGCTTTATATCCCTTCCATTTCCCTTCCCTCGAGCAGCATAAGCAACGGTGACAGCTTCCGAAGGAAATTTCTCTTGCGCCATAGCTCCTTGAGTGAATAACCGTTGCTCCTCCCAAAGTAACTCTCCAACACACACATCCAAGGAGGGAACCGGGTCTCTATTTAACAGAGCAGCCCTCGTTACTTCGAATTCTGGTCTGAGTTTCATGAGAAATTGAGCCCTTCGACTGGTGTTATGAGCTTCTTGAAGGGCAAACAGTGCTTCCTTTGGAACTTTAGCATGTACAATAGTCGAATGCTCGGTCCACAAGTTGAGGAAACTAGAGTAGTATTCTTGAATCGAGAGATTACCCTGGCTATAGTTGGCAATGTCCAGCTCCAACTGAAAGTGCTTTGCATTGTTATCTTGGTTGTAGATACGTTTCAAGTAGTCCCACATCTCCTTAGCTGTCAAAAAAGAGCGCAAATTGTTGACCATGTGTGGCTCAATGGATCCTAAAATCCAGGAAATAATCTGAGCATCCTGCGTCTCCCATTTAGCAATCTCAATTGTGTCACTTGGTGCAGCGGAAGAGCCATCAATATGACCCCATAGTCCTTTGCCTTTGACGAACATCCAGAACTGAAACTCCCAAGCTGAATAGTTCTTCCCACTAAAGCGAACACAGAAATTGTCTGTTGCCATAGTGATGCAGAAAACCAAAAGGATGCCAAAAAAATTCGTAACTCTGAGGTGAAACCAAAATACGTGATCTAGAAAAATTTCCAGAACCAAATGCCATGAAACCAAAATACGTGATCTGAAAAAAAATTCTAGAACCAGATTCCAAACACAACGAACAAAATTCTGAAGCCAGAAAAGACTATAGAAAGAAGAAATGTTGGAATGTATGAATATTATTCCTTGAATCAATTGTGTACAGAGAAGGTTACAATATATAGGCTAATGCCATTGATTGCTATCCTAAAAATAAGGGAGAAAAATCAGCCCTAATAAAAACAAGAATAAATCATATCTGTACATATCTGATATTAATGTTGATATATTACAACACTCCCCCTCAAGCTGGTGAGTGTATATCTATCATTTCTAACTTGCAAGTAAGACCTTGAAATCGCTCTGTGGGAAGCCCCTTGGTGAAAACATATGCTAATTGGTGCTCTGAAGGGACGTACTCTGTAGTTATAAGGTCATCATCTAATTTTTCCTTGATAAAATGGCGATCAATCTCTATATGCTTTATCCGATCATGTTGAACCGGGTTGTGAGCAATGCTGATTGCAGACTTATTATCACACAGTAACCTCATAGGAGCTTCATACTTTATTCTGAGATCATCGAGTATGATTCTCATCCATAACAGTTCACAAATTCCTTGTGTCATAGCTCGAAATTCAGCCTCTGCACTTGACCTTGCAACAACATTCTGTTTCTTACTTCTCCAAGTCACCAAGTTTCCTCCTAAAAACATGCAGTAACCTGAGGTAGACCGCCTGCCTACAACTGACCCAGCATAATCTGCATCTGTATAGGTTTCAATGGTCAATTTTTGTTCTCTCCGAAATATAAGTCCTCTTCCCGGGCTTGTCTTCAAATACTGGAGAATTCTATTCACAGCTAGCATATGTCTCTCACGAGGATCATGCATGAACTGGCTAACCACACTGACAAAGATAGGCTTGTCCGTCCAGTCCGGTGTGAGACAAATATATCGCTTTCCCACAAGTCTCGATATTGAGCCTTATCCACCCTTGGGCTCTCCTCATTGTTTCCAATCCTGTGATTTTGTTCAATAGGTGCCCCTGTGGTTTTGCAACCTAGCTTACCTGTTTCCTTAAGAAGATTCAAGACATATTTCCTTTGGGAAATAAAGATGCCTTGTTTGGAATAGGCAACCTCTATTCCAAGGAAGTACTTCAGCTTCCCCAAGTCCTTTATTTCAAACTGTGCAGCTAGTTTTTCTTTTAGGACTTGTTTCTCAACCTCATCATCACTGGCAATGATCATGTCATCAACATAAACCAGAAGAAGTGTAAGCTTACCTTCTTTGGAATGTTTTATAAAGAGGGTATGATCTCTTTGGCTCTGCCTATAACCTAAGGACACCATAGCATTGGTGAACCTCCCAAACCAAGCATGAGGAGACTGCTTGAGTCCATATAAGGCCTTCCTTAACTTGCACACCATATTCCCTCCACCGGTAGGTTTATATCCTGGTGGGATGTCCATATATACTTCCTCTTCCAAATTCCCATAGAGAAAAACATTTTTAACATCAAATCGGTGCAAGTCCCATCCAAAGTGTGCTGCCAAGGAGAAAATGATCCTGACTGTGTTCATCTTTGCTACTGGAGCAAATGTTTCCTCATAATCAATCCCATATGTCTGAGTGTACCCTTTTGCAACCAGCCTTGCTTTGTACCGGTCTAGAGTACCATCAGACCGATATTTCATTGTGTAAATCCATCTGCACCCAACTATCCTTTTGTCCTTCAGCTTCTTAACAATTTCCCAGGTCTCATTCTTGTTCAAAGCACTCATTTCTTCATGCATGGCTAGAACCCAATTCTTATCCATTAATGCTTCTTGTACTGAAGTGGGGACTCTGGTAGAATCAATTGCTGAAATAAAACTCCGATGCTGTACTGATAGGTTTTTAGTGGACACAAACTGAGATATAGAGTATTTCGCACAAGTTCTTCTAGCTTTTCTTAAGGCTATTGGCAAGTCATTAGAGTTAGGTTCACAAATATCATGTAAAGGACTATTCAAAGGCTCAGAATCAGGAATGCTTACTTCTGGTTCGGGCGACTGAAACTGCTGTTGGACTAGGTTGGGTTTTTTCCGATAATACACCTGCTTGTATCAATCTATAGGAATAGATACTGATTCTTTAGGTGTCTCTGAAGTACCAGAAGATGATGCCACAGGCTTCATCAGAGAAGGGACAGATGACTCAATAGATTCAGCCAGAAGAGGAACAAAAGATGACTCAAGAGACTCGGCTTCTTGACCACTCTCCCCCCGAAGCTGAGGACAAAGGTGAAAAGACTCGGATTCATGAAAAGTGACATCCATGGAGACATAGACACGACGACTTTGAGCATGATAACATTTGTAGCCCTTTTTGTGTGGTGCATACCCTATGAAGATACATTTGACAGCCCTAGGATCCAACTTACCACGATATTGACTATGGACATGAACAAAGGCAACACAATCAAAGACACGACACAGGAGATTCTTCATGGTAGGAACGGAAGGGAAGAAGGAAGTCATGAGTTGCACAGGACTAAGACCATCCAAGACACGAGAGGGCAATCTGTTCATCAAATATGCGGCAATTAAGACAACTTCCCCCCAATAAGACTTAGGGACAGACATTTGGAATAAAAGTGCTCTTGCAATTTCTAGGAGATGACGGTTCTTCCTTTCTGCAACCCCATTTTGTTGAGGGATATCAACACAAGTTAACTCATGTAACACACTATGTTCTTTATGGAATTTTGTCAAATGTTGATTCACATATTCCTTGCCATTATCAGATCATAACCTTTTTATAGATTTTCCAAACTGGGTTTGAACCATGCGATAGAAATTCAAGAATAATTGAAACACGTCAGATTTATCTTTCATAAGAAATATCCATGTGACCCTAGTGCAATCATCAATAAAAGAAACAAACTATTTTGCACTAGATATATTAGAATTAGAGGAAGGTCCCCACACATCAGAATGAATAAGATCAAAAGGTTCAATACTTTTATTATTACTTAGAGAAAAAGTTGTGCAATGGTGTTTCGCAAACTGACAAACATCACAAAGAAAAGACTCAACGAACTCATTTTTAAACAATTGTGGAAATAACGACCTAAGAAGACTGAAAGGAGGATGACCAAGGCGTTTGTGGTGAAGCCATATCTGAGATGTAGCGGAATCTGAACTTGTCTCATGACTGGATGTGGACACCATCTGACTGGTACTACCATGAGTCCGATGTAGAACATATAACCCTCCCTGTTCCTTAGCAACCCCAATCGTCCTCCCTGTGGTAAAATCTTGAAACACACAATGAGAGGGAAAGAAGGTCACTGTACAGTTTAAATCTCTTGTAAGCTTATGAATAGAAATAAAGTTATTTGACAAATGAAGGACATGAAGCACATTATGTAAAGGAAGGGAAGGTTGAAGTGAAATAGTACCACATCCTAAAACAGGGACATGAGATCCACTACCAACCGTGATGTGAAGCTTACCAGATAATTTAGAGTAAGTGAAAAAATATGAAGAATGAAGGGTCATATGATCAGTAGCACCAGAGTCAATAATCCAAAGATCCTCAGATACAGTACTAGAAACATTAAAGGATAATGAACTTAAATTCTTACCAGTCATGGTTATAACTAAGTCGGACACTGATTGATTAACTTGCTTTTGTTGACTGCCTTTAAAACCCCCAGAGCGTCCAAGAACCTTGTCTCTGCCATGGAGTTTAAAACAAATGTCCTTAGTGTGACCAGACTTCTTGCAATAAGTACACCAGCGCTCGTCACGTTTGGCGGACGACTTCCAAGAGGATGATCCAAGCTTTTCAGATGATAACCCACCAATAGGACCTTTGCCGGTGGCCATAGCAGAACCATCACTTGAATTACCATTATTCAATATGACAGTCCGACGACTCTCTTCCCCCCTAACTGTGTAGAACACCTCGGAGAGAGAAGGAAGCTTGTCCTTACCTAAAATCTGAACCCGAATAGGATCATACTCAGAATTCAACCCAGAGAGAAACTTAAAGACCCGTCCACGCTCAATAAACTTGGTTAAAGTAGCAGAATCCTCAGTGCATTTCATCTTTAAATCCTGGTTTTGATCCAACTCAATCTATAAACCATTCAAAGTACCATAATAATCAGTGACAGAAAGAGATCCTTGCTTGGTATTAAAAATTGTGTTTTCTAATTCATAACACGCAGCAATATCTTGTTTCATAGAATAGGTTTGACTCAAATTATCCCAAATTTCACGTGCAAAAGTAAAAAACATACAATTCTTACTGATATCTGGTGTCATAGAGTTCCATAGCCAAGTCATAATCAAAGAATCTTCATCATCCCAAATTCCAAACTGTGGGTCATCTGCCTTCGGGGGATCCCGACAATGTGTGACAACTTCCGACAATCCTTGAGAGTGGTGCGAATAACCTGGGCCCATTGGAGATAGTTCTTACCATTGAGGTGATAAGAAGAGTGTAAAACTAGAAGATCATTTGGATTTAGTGCTGCAACGGCAACCGGAGGCAATGGAACGACAACCGGAGGCGGCGTAGTGATGGTGGAGGACTAGGTGTCTACTGTAGACATTCTAGTTGGACCCGAAAATAGTCAGAAATGAACGGGGAGGAGCCGACGATCAGAACGGAGGGGGTCGCACGGTGAACGGAGGCATGGAGGGCGGCGCGTGGCTCTCACACGCGGATAGTGCGGCGGCGCGTGGTGGCGCGTGGGTGGTTGGTTTGGGGTGGGCTTTTCGGATGTGGCCGGAAAAACGCCGACAAGCAGTCCGGCGAGGGCGGTGAGACAAAAATCGGCGGCGGCGGGTGGTGGTTTTAGGTCTCAGGCTGCAATAGGAGATAGCAATAAGGCTGCTCAGTGAAAGGAAAAACAAAGGTAAGCCCTAGGAACGACCTAGGCTGCTGATACCATATAGAAAGAAGGAATGTTGGAATCTATGAATATCATTCCTTGAATCAATTGTGTACAGAGAAGGTTACAATATATAGGCTAATGCCATTGATTGCTATCCTAAAAATAAGGGAGAAAAATCAACCCTAATAAAAACAAGAATAAAATCATATCTGTACATATCTGATATTAATGCTGATATATTACAACAAAGACTATAAATCCAAAAGCCCCTAGGGCAGAAAGAAAAAAAATCGTGACAGCCTAGGATAAGAGAGAAGGCTCTGATACCATGTCAAAGTGTCTAAAAAACCTGTCTATTATTCTAACCTCCAAATGTTTACAATGACAGTCCTATATATAGAGAGCAGTTGTACATTAAATGTCCCTAGAAAATAAGCAACAGATTAATAAATCACTAAATGCACTAAATACAATATCTACACGAAAAATGTGGTAACAAGGCCAAGAGGCCACCGTCTATAGAAACACGGCCAAGAGGCCACCGTCCAACACCTAGTATTAACAAATCACACACTGTTTATTAAACACTCTCCTTTACGGGGGAGTTACAGCTCTCTTCGTATATGTTGATGACATAATAATAACAGGAGATGATGCTAAGAAGAAACAAATTCTGAGTCAATGCTTTGCTAAGGAGCTGGAAATTAAAGCATTAGGAAGGTTAAAATACTTTCTTGGAATTGAGGTTGCTCATTCTAGGCAAGGTATATTTATCTCCCAACAAAAGTATGTTATAGATCTCTTAAAAAAAACAGGCCAGATAGCATGCAAACCAACAAGTACTCCAATGGATCCCATATGAAACTTGATCAAGCAGAGGAAGACACTGCAATTGACAGAGAAATGTATCAGCATTTGGTGGGAAAACTTATTTATCTATCCCACACACGACCGGACATAGCCTATACAATAAGTGTAATTAGCTAATTCATGCACAGTCCGAAAGAATCTCATTTGCGAGCAGCATATCGAGTATGACAATATCTTAAGGGAACACCAGGAAAAGGCATTTTATTTAAGAGAAATAGAGATGTGGTACTTGAGGTATACATTGATGCTGACAATGCTGGATCACCAATGAACAGAAGATCAACCACAGGATATTGCATTTTTCTTGGAGGAAATCCAGTGACTTAGAGGAGTAAATAATAGAATGTGGCAGCACAATCTAGTGCAGAGGCAGAATTCAGAGCTATGGCACAAGGTGTGTGTGTGAACTACTATGGTTAAAGATTATTCTTGAAGATTTGAAGATCAAGTGAGATGGACCGATGAGACTTTTCTGCGATAATAAGTCTGCAATCAACATAGCTCATAATCTAGTACAACATGATCAAACAAAACATATTGAGGTTGACAAACATTTTATCAAAGAAAAACTGGAGAGTAGTTTAATCTGTACACCCTATGTGTCTACACAAGATCAGCTTGCTGATGTACTTACCAAAGAGTTGAGCAGTCCAGTATTTCAGACAATTGTATCCAAGCTAAGAAAGAAGAATCATATTCACCAACTTGAGGGGGAGTGTGGAAAACCGTGTTGTTAGTTTAGGAAAGCTTTTGTAACAGAATTATCCTAGGTATTTATATAGACGAGAAATTAATTACAAATTCTATTTACAAGAAGAATAATTAAAGACTTAAGCCATTCCCCATGACACTATTGTTGCCAAGGGCTATACTCAGATATATGGTCTTGATTATAGTGATACCTTCTCTCCGGTTGCTAAAATTGCCTCTGTTCGCCTATTTCTAGCCATGGCAGCCATCGGTCGTTGGCCATTATATCAATTGGATATTAAAAATGCCTTTCTTCATGGTGACCTTGAAGAAGAAATCTATATGGAGCAACCACTTGGTTTTGTTGCTCAGGGGGAGTCAGGATTAGTGTGCAAGTTGCGACGATCTCTCCATGGGCTCAAACAGTCTCCACAAGCATGGTTCGAGAAGTTCAGTACTGTTGTTCAAAAGTTTGGTATGACACGAAGTGAAGTTGATCATTCAGTTTTTTATCAATACTCTTCACTTGGCCGATGTATTTATTTGGTAGTTTATGTGGATGACATTGTTATTACCGGCAATGATAATGAGAAGATATCTCAGTTGAAGGAACATCTGTGTAGTCACTTTCAGACTAAGGACTTAGGTAAACTCAAATACTTCCTTGGTATTGAGGTGGCTCAATCTAGGAGTGGTATTGCTGTCTCACAAAGGAAATATGCTTTAGATATACTGGAAGAAACTGGTATGTTGGATTGTAAGCCTATTGACAGTCTTATGGATCCTAACAGCAAACTATTACCAGACCAAGGAGAACCTTATCCAAACCCTGGTAGATATCGAAGGCTTGTAGGGAAGCTGAACTATCTCACTATTACTAGACCTGATATTTCTTTTCCAGTTAGTGTAGTAAGTCAATTTATGCAGTCTCCACATAATGGTCATTGGAATGCTGTTGTGCGAATTTTGAGGTATATTAAGAAGGCTCTAGGGCAAAGGGTTGTTGTATGAAGATAAAGGGAACACTCAAATTGTAGGATATTCTGATGCAGATTGGGTTGGTTCACCTATTGATCGGCGGTTTACTTCAGGGTATTGTGTATTTGCTGGTGACAATTTAGTGTTCTGGAAGAGTAAGAAGCAAAATGTTGTTGCTTGATCTAATGTAGAGGCTGAATATCGATCTATGGTAACAGCTACTTGTGAGCTAATTTGGGTAAAACAATTGCTTCAAAAATTAAAGTTTGGAAGTATTGAACAAATGAAGTTATACTGTGATAATCAAGTTGCCTTACACAGCTTCAGATCCGGTCTTTCATGAGAGAACAAAGCATATAGAAATTGATTGTTACTTTGTTCGAGAGAAGGTGCTTTCCAAGGAGATTATCACTGAATTTGTTAACTCAAGTGATCAACTGGTTGACATCTTCACAAAGTCTCTTCGTGGTCCTCAAATTCAGTATATTTGTAACAAGCTTGGTGCATATGATTTATATACTCCAACTTGAGGGGAAGTATTGAGATTATGTATCCCTATAAATCAAGGATTGTATATAATTAGAGATCGTAATTAGGAGCTAATTGCTCCGTTTCCTTTTTTATTGTAGATTGACTTCAATATAAATATACAGCTGCTAAGGAGTATTTTCCTTAAGCATTCATCACATTCAACGGCTTGTTTTCTAGGGCCTAGTTTAACGTACAGCTCCCTATATATATTACCTCCTTGTAAACAATCAGAAAAAGCAGAAATATACAGATTTCATATTCTTCTAATTCTGAGAGATAATATTTTCTTTTATGTATAACAGTTCATAATGATTGTGTACAGTTAATTTGGTATGAAGTAAAACTTTCCAACCTGAGGTGATCCCGCCAGAGACGTTTTCTCAGTTAATCTATCAAACAATTTCTCATTTTCTTCATGCAACCTCTGCAAAACATCAAACATCAAATTGAACTCCTCACTAGAACAAATAAAACTGCAGTAAGCGTATCAAAATTCAATACAGCTCAACAAAATAAATATTCAGAACTTATGGCATGGCAACTTTTTAGACTGAGTGTATCTTATACAATCTAGAAAGGTTACCAAAAGTTACAAACCAGAATTTTAAGGTGAGGTTTCTTGGTTTCAGGTTTAGCTTTTATTTTTTTGCCCTTTCATTACAAATATGAATGGTGCCACTAGACCAATGAGCCGTTTACTAAATCTATCCTCATTTCAGTTCAACACCTTTTTAGAATTTAGGCTTAATTGTTTCTTTCAATCAAGGAGGTCCACCGATACTTAAGAGTATGCTCCTATATGTATACCATTTTGTATCTATAAGATGTACAGAGTGCTATGGCCATTAATGGTTTTAATGAAAAATTTTGCTCAGCTATATAAATAACAAAAAAAAAAATACAAAATTGGAAGCAATAACCACAATTTATTAGGAAACAACAATTGGAAGACTACTACAATAAAACAAAAAATTGTCGAGTATAGCAGACCTCAATCAGAGCATCACGTTTCTTGAGTTCCTCTTCTAGTTTTTTTGTTACTGATGAAGAATCCACGCCATCTCCAGTTGGCCTGGAATTGGATAGAGCTGCAGACTCTGCTTCTGAGACAAACATTGACCTAGATTCGCTGGATCTAAGAGCTTCATTGAGTTTAGTTTCAAGGGTTCTAATTTTAGCCTATATCAGAGAGGAGAAACAGAAAAAAAAAAAATTATCTGGCAAGCATGAAGAAAGATAATCACATACATCTAGGACTAAGGCTTAACTCAATTTATTCGCACTCAATCAAGATAATTTAGCAAAGGGTGTAATTGACTGTGTTCAAACTACTCAATGATGAGACAAATATGTAAACAGTGCAGTGACCCAAATTGTGGCAGAAGTGGTGCTCCTGCAGCTTTGTGCTAGAAGGACCACTAGCACATACATAAATTTGATGATATACAGCACTTGTTAACATGCTATAGAAGCAACTGCACATTCAACATTGGATTGGATATATGCGATAAGGAGCAAACCAAAACTCCGGCGAGGAGAGAGAGAGAGAGAGAGAGAGCAAGTGAGAACAACAGGTAAATAAATAATTCTCTACAATTCAGAGTCCAATAAATTCAGAAATGAAACCTTCATGGACAAACCATATTAAAGCACCAGCTATAATTCAATACATCGACAAAGAACTTATATTATTTTTGCCATAAAAAGAAGAATTAAATAGATAAGAGGATAAAAATTTAACCAAAAAAAAAAGAAGAGAAAAACAAACTACAAGCGGAAAATATTAACAGAAAATCACTTTCCAATCCCTTTCATATCCATAATCTCTCAAAGAGAATCCCAACCCCTCCCAAAAGAAAAGAATAGAACAGGAAGCCAGAATTAAAACCCTATCCATGAGAAGTGTAAAGGTAAGAAGCAACTATGAAGAATTTAAGGCTTAATTATAATTTATAAATATGTAAGGCAAAGCACCCCAGCAAACAAAACTGATTTAAATTCATTCTAAAAGGTATTACATCCCTTGTAGGCATTATGTTAGACCATTTTGACTTTGTATCAGGAAACTGTAGTTATTAAAATACTAAGAAATTGGACTTATAAACCATTCAAAAAGTACCTAATTTTTAATGCTTTATGCAAATTAACATAAAATAGGACCAACCTGCAAATTTTGAATGGTTGAATCTTGCCGTTGTATCTGCAATTTTTTATCTTGCTCTAACTGTGAAAGTTGAGCAACTTGATTTCTAAGCTGAGTATTTTGTTCTTTCTCTATCTTGTGCTTATCCGACAGCAAAATATGCTCCGACTGCAACAAATAAAAGCAAAAATGTAGCTCATTGACAAGCCTGAAGCCTCTATATTCAAAGCTAACAATCAAGTATTGACAGAACAATAATGTTTGCAAGCATTAGGGCACATCTTGCAGCACAAAATATCTATCCCTTTCAACTAAACTAATTAAATATGTCATTAATCTTTTTGAACAATTGATAGACAACAACCATGCCTTTTCCCACTAGGTGGGGTCGGCTACATGGATCAAACGACGCCATTGTGCCCTATCATAAACCAAGTCTTCAGATACGCTATTCAGATCTAAATCTTTTTTAATCGTTTCACCTATAGTCTTTCTTGATCTTCCTCTACTTCTAGCTATTGGGCTATTATCTACCTGATCTACTCTTCTTACAGGGGCTTCTAAGGGTCTTCTCCTTACATGTCCAAACCACCTAAGGCAAGATTCTCCCATCTTTTCCACAATAGGTGCTACTCCTACTTTCTCTCTAATGCATTCATTCCTAATCTTATCTTGTCTTGTATGGTCACACATCCAACGCAACATCCTCATCTCCGCAACACTGATCTTATGCTCTTGTTGACTTTTTACCGCCCAGCATTCAGTACCATACAACATCGCAGGCCTTATAGCTGTGCGGTAAAATTTACCCTTAAGCTTAAGAGGCACTTTTCTATCACAAATAACTCCTGAAGCACTCCTCCATTTCATCCATCTAACTTGAATCTTATGGTTTACATATCCCTCTATCTCTCCATCATTTTGTATGATAGATCCAAGGTACCTAAATTGTGTGACTTGTGGTATTGTATGATCTCCAACTTTCACCGCTAAGCTATCATTAACACGCCTCTTACTGAACTTACATTCCATATACTCCGTCTTACTCCTACTTAGACGAAGGCCATGTTCTTCCAAAGTTCGTCTCCATAGCTCTAACTTCTCATTTGTTTCTTCTCTCGACTCTCCAACTAAGACTATATCATCTGCAAAAAGCATGCATTGTGACACCGGCTCTTGGATATGCGCAATAAGCACATCCAAGACTAAGGTAAAAAGATATGGACTCAAAGCTGACCCTTGATACAGTCCTATAGTTATAGGGAAATCTTCTGTGGCCCCACCCTGTGTTCTCACACTAGTTTTAGCCCCATCATACATATCTTGGATTGCTCAAATATAGGCGATACGAACTCCTTTCTTCTCCAAAGCCTTCCACAAGACCTCTCTCGGTACCCTATCGTAGGCTTTTTCTAGATCAATGAAAACCATGTGTAGGTCTTTTTGCTTCCTCCGATACCTCTCCATTAATCTTCGTAGAAGATAGATTGCTTCCATGGTTGACCTCCCAGGCATAAAACCAAATTGATTCTCTGAAATATGAGTCTCTTGTCTTAATCTCCGTTCAATTACTCTTTCCCATAACTTCATGGTATGACTCATGAGCTTAATTCCTCTGTAATTTGTACAGTTTTGTATATCTCCCTTATTCTTATAAATAGGGATTAAAGTGCTTCTCCTCCATTCGTTTGGCATTTTCTTAGACCTCATTATCTCGTTAAACAGCTTTATGATCCAACTTATACCTTTCTCTCCTAGGCACTTCCATTCCTCAATAGGTATATTATCCGGTCCGACCGCTTTTCCATTATTCATCCTCTTCAATGCTTCTTTTACCTCAAACTCCTTTATTCTACGATAAAAAGTTTTATTTTGGTCCTCCTCTCTAGTGTTTAGAATGTCCGAGTCCCCTAATGTCCCATGTTCCTCATTAAATAACTTGTGAAAATAACTCTTCCATCGATCCTTAATGTCTTGTTCCGTAACCAAGACTTTACCCTCTTCATCCTTAATGCATTTCACTTGATCCAAGTCTCTTGTCTTCCTTTCCCTACTTTTAGAAAGCCTGTAGATATTCCTTTCTCCGTCTTTGGTGCCCAACGATTGATATAACCCGTTGAACGCTTTAGTTTTACCTCGCTCACCGCCTTCTTAGTATCTTTTTTAGCTGCCTTATATTTTTCCCAATTTTCATCATTTTTACATACGTGCCAAGCTTTATAACATTCCCTTTTAACCTTAACTTTATCTTGTACACTTGTGTCCCACCACCAAAATTCTTTATCCTTGAGTCCGAAGCCTCTTGATTTACCGAGTGTCTCTTTTGCTATCTTTCTTTTGAACAATTGATAGAATTGGAAAAAAAAAAAAAAAGAATAGCATCAAGTTGGTATAAGAAGATTGAAATTAGTCAAATAATAGGTATCCTTATAATTTAAAGGAACAAATCTTAACACAAAATGTGTGAATCATTTGACAGAACACCAACCTCAGTAAAACCCAACCCAAAAAATGATATTAGAAAATGCAAAACGGTGGACTTGATAGAATCTTTGATTGTGATTATCCAGTCAAGAAACTCATTCAAGTGTGGTATAAGAGTGCATTTGTTTGTGCTTTTTTCATTTTTTTTTTTTAAAGTAATTTTGAAACATGGACATTTGTTTGGATAAGATTTTGAAAAAAGCGGAATCTAAAAAAAGGCAGATTTCTGCCTTTTTGAAAAACAGGAATGAGTTGGTTATCAAAATAATCACTTTTGGAGAGATGCAATAAAAGAGAGAGAAAGTAAAAAATACTTTTTATAATTGTATCCAAACGTAAAACTGTCGATAGTGTATTAAACCGATATTAAACCATGTTTAATATTGTAAACAAATGTTGTAAACTATAGCTAGCAAAGTTAACATATTTAGATTAGCAGTTATGGTAGTTTCCTTTCTTTCCTCCTTGATTGTAGTTTTCGGTCTGCTATACTCCTTCTATAAAAGGAGCTTTTTGTAAAGTGTATCAATAAAATACCTTTCACAAGTTGATATCCGAGCAGTGCCACAATAGCATTGCCGGCCCTAACCCTTGTCAGTATGACTGACGTATCCTCAGCTACCCAGCCAGCTCTGAGTGGTGAGCACAACACCACCACCTCCTCCATGGCAGGTCTAGCGAATCAGAAGTCTGAGTAGAAAACGATGTTAGGGGACTCCCATTCTGTTCAGATCACAACCATTCGCCTCAATGGGGCGAACTACCTCTAGTGGTAACAGTCTGTGCACATGTACATCCAAGGCAGAGACAAGATGGGATATCTGACCGGTGAGAAACACCAGCCAAACCTCACAGACTCACAGTATGTTGTCCGGGATGCCGAGAACTCCATGGTCATGACTTGGTTGGTGAACTCCATGGAAGAAGACATCAGCTGCAATTACATATGCTACCCTACCGCCAAGGAGCTATGGGACAGTGTCACCGAAATGTATTCTGACCTGGGAAACAAGTCCCAAATTTACGAACTCACCTTGAAAGCTGGAGGAATTTGGCAAGGAGGGGATAGTGTGACAAATTACTTTCATGCTCTCAAACGAGTCTGGCAGGACCTCGACCTCTTCAATACATATGAGTGGAAGTCAACTGAGGATGCCAAACACCACAAGTAGATAGTGGAAGAAGGCAAAATATTCCAGTTCCTTGTTGGCCTTGACAATGAACTCGATGAAATCTGTGGCAAGATGATTGGTAGGTCTAGTCTCCCTTCACTTCGTGAGGTCTTCGCTGAGGTACGAAGGAAAGAAACCAAAAGGAGCGTAATGATGGGCAAAAACAAAATGGACTCAGCTTCCACTGAGACCAGTGCCCTTGTTGTAGAAGTCGCAACCCACAAAAGTTCCACCAACCAAAGGAGAATTGAAGAACATGCATGTGTGTGGTGTGATTACTGCAACCAACCCCGACAAACCTGAGAAAACTACTGGAAAATCCATGGGAGACCAGCACACTTGAAGGGCAGCAAGCCTGGTTTTGGTCCTAAGCCTCACCGAGCACCTCCCACATCCCATGAAGCCGAGAAGAGCCCCTTTAGCAAGGATCAACTTGAAAAGCTCCTAAGGTTGCTAAAAACTAGTTCTTAGAGGTTCTCGCACAAACAGATAATTTTAGTATTCCTAGTTCCTTCACTTGCACCTCAGAGTCGCCTGTACCATGGATCATTGATTCATGTGCATCTGATCATATAACCAACATTCCTTCTCTGTTTAAGACCTATTTCCCTTGTTTTGGAAGTGAAAAAATTCAAATTGAAGATGGTAGCTTTTCACCGATTGCAGGTAAAAGCAATATAACCCTATCCAAGATCATTGACCTAAAATTTGTCCTACATATTCCCAAACTATCCGGTAATCTTCTATCTGTAAGTAAAATCTGCAAAGACTCTAATTGTCATGTAAAATTCTCAGATTCTTGCTGCTTGTTTTAGGACCAGACTTTGGGGAAGACGATTGGCAGTGCTAAGATGTTAGATGGACTCAACTACTTCGATGATGACTCTGAGAATAAAATAGCTCAAGGCCTTAGTGGTATAAGTTCTCAACCTATACAAGACCAAATAATACTTTGCCATAGTAGGCTAGGACACCCTAGTTTCCAATACCTTAAAACATTTGTTTCCAAGTTTATTTAAAAATGATGATTACTCCTCTTTTGAATGTGAAAGTTGTGTTCTTGAAAAAAGTCATCACATCTCTTATCACTCACAACCTTAACATGCATCCAAACCTTTTCACTTAATCCACAGTGATGTATGCAGTCATTCGAAAATCACAACACAATTTGGAAAAAGGTGGTTTTTAAGTTTTATGGATGATTGTAATATCTTCTTAAACATGTTAAACTTGTATATGGTTACAGAGGTAGCATAATACTTGCTTAACATGCCTGTTTAATTTTGTGATTTTCTGAGTTAGTTTAGTCACTTTGTTGTAACACTATATGTGAAAAATAGTTGTCATTAGCTCAAGAAATGACTTAAACTGCTTGGTTAGTGGAAATAAATATGGAGAAGAAGTTTCTAGTCACAAATGTGTGAACTCTCATGTAGTTAATTTTTGAGAATTAACTGAGTTAGTTTGGTATTTTCAAGTACTCTGAGTGGATATTTTAATACTGGATTGACTTGACTGATATATGAAAATGTATGGTAATGATAAAACTAAGGTTGAGATGAATCCTAGGATTTATTATAATACCTATGGAAGTTAGGAAACTTAGATTTGTGAGATCAAAGTATTCCTAAGAGATATAATGTTTCAGCAAAATATCTCAACTTACCTTTAAGTTCCTATCCTTCTTTCTTTGACTTTTCTTTGGTATTTCTCTTGTTTTCACTCTCGTATCTCATGTTCAACCAGCAAAAAACAAAGAAAGAGAAGCAAAGAAAAGAAGAGAAGAAACGAAGGAGGAAGAAGAGGAAAAAAAGAGGAAAGCTTAAGGTAAATCCAAAGCTTGAAGTTCATCCTTGCTACAAGAAGTAGGGGTATTGTTGTTCAACTTCTATCATTTTTTTTTCTCTTCAAGCTTGTGAGCTGCATGTTTGAGATAAAAATGGGTTTTCTATGGTTTTTCCACGGTTTGGGTTAGGGAAACATGTTGGAAATCTATTTTGGGTTTAAGTTTGAGTTTGTCTATGCATGGTTGTTGGTTTTGATCATAGAAATATCCATGAAAAACCTTGATTTAGGAGTTGAGAAATGGGTAGTTGAGGTTATGGTTTTGTTCATAAATCCATGCTTAGATGAATTGTGATTGTACATGAGGTATATATATCATGTTTAAAGGCCATGATTATGGTTGGAAACCACTTAGAACCTGAGTTTGAAATGTTAGAAACTAGTTTGGAGACCAATAGAACAAGGGACGTGATTCTGGTGCATTGGCACCTGAGCGCCAGAGCTGAGCACCCAGGCGCCCACTACACAAAAACCTATTCTGCGTGAGGCTGAGCCTAGCGCCTAAACGCCAGTGTGCTGCGCCTAAGCGCCAATGGGGCGCCTGAGCGCCAGGGATTGAGCGCCAACGACCAGGGGAAACAAGGTTGAATTTTGGGTGTCTAGGCGCCTGAGCGCCCAGTGTTCACCGCTTGAGTGCCCAAAGGGCAAAACACTCTGTGTGTTCCTTATGAAGGGAATGGAGTTCCCAATTGGTTGGTATCTTTTATGCATGCTTTTTAGTGTGCGTTAGGACACTATTAGGGAAATTTCATGAGGGAAATATCTACCTAGTGCATGTGTAGAAGAATAGGCCTTTGTTCATCTGATGGTAGTGGATTGACATAAGTATCTAGTTCCTTGAGAAGCATGGTGTAGCATGTAATGTCACTTGAGATGTGATGATGGGATGTACTAGGTACAACTAGACTGAGTTTGTTTGGCATGGTTAGTTTATCATTATGCATGAGTTGCTCTCTTTTTGGTGAAAGTTGAGCTTAAGGTGCATGAATGATAGTTATTACTTCTATTTTGCTAAGTTTGAGCCGTGAGAGTAACCTAGAAACATGAATAGCTCCTTTATGAGATGAAGTGAGCTGAGAGGACACGTTTGCTTTCATATATGCTCCTTAAAGTGTGTTGAGACACTAGTGGAGGTATTTCATAGAGGAAATGACCACCTTGCATATATGGAATTTGGTGAAACCGTAGGCATCCAAAGTGTTGTGGAATGCCATAAGGTAGTGTCTAGAACCTTGAGCAACATGAGGTTGTTTTGAAATCACTTGAGAAGTGATGATGTGAGGTACTAGATACAAGAATGCTATTGACATGGATCTTGCTATTTTGTGTGATAAGTTAAGCTAGAATCTTAAGTTACTAGTATTGCTTTTTCACTTAGTTGTTGTGAACCTTGTGATTTTCAAATGTGATTTGAAAATAGATTCGCATGTTTTTAAGCTTGCTATTCCTACGTATTGTAACTTCATATGGTGTGCACAACCATTTGGCCAGAGAACGGGATATGAGATCCTAAATTCTCGTAGCAAGCAATGCTATTATGGTCAGGGTTACTGGTGATGGGGTGGTAGCAGTAATCTTACCTTCATGAGGGGAAGGAATCCACCGATTACCAGGTAGTGTATGGGCTCTTTTGCCTATCCTACCTAGAAAGATACAAGGAACGCGGTTCTTGGGAATAAGTATCATGGTTTTCTAAAACAAAAATCTGCACAAGCATTGCATAAGCAAACTCTTAGGGCATTTCTTAGGCATATTCATACGACATAAACATTGCATTTGCCTTTCAATTATAATTGTATGGGCAGTTGTCTTCCTTTATGGAATGAGATGTTAGTTTAGAATTATGGTTTGCTTAGGAATATTACATAGAGTAAGTCTGTGAATATTACATAGAATAAGTTTGTGAATGTTCCTTTAGTAATGAGTAGTGGCTCATGTACTTGTTGCAAACATAACCTGATCTTTATAGTTTTGTTTATTCATTGTGAATGTACAAATGCTGGTTTTGGAATACTTTTACTGAGAATTTGTAAATTCTCACCCTGCTGTATTTCCATGTAAATCCAAGTCAAGTCCCTTCAAAGGGAAAGAAGACGAAGAAGTAAAAGAACTAGTGTAGTTTATTTGCTTTTAGAGACATGGCTTATGTATTTGTTATATTTGCTTTGCAATGTTTAAAAGTTTTATGTATTTACAATATGCCCTTTTGAGGCTAAGGTTGTATTTGTATAATTTTATCTTCCCTCTTGGCTCTCTATAATAGCATGTATGGTTATTATGGATCATTTTATTGTTGTGTTATAGTGAAAGTGACATGCTTAACTCTCTTTACTCTGGTATATTGTGAATATATTACTATATTAGGATTAGAGTGTTACAATGATCACACACGGTTGTGTTGGATCTACCTAATGCATGAGAAATCCGAGGTTCCAACTATGCTTAAAAATTTTTCCACTATGGTTGAAACTCAATTTGACTCAAAAATCAATATTTTTCGAACTGATAATGGCATTGAATATTTTAATAAAACCCTGAGGAATTTTCTCATAACAAAAGGCATTTGGCATCAATCTACATGCCCTAACACTCCTTAACAGAATGGTATTGCTGAATGAAAGAATAAACATTTACTTGAAGTAGCCCGAGCCATTATGTTTGAAGGAAATGTTCCCAAATACTTGTGGGGGGAAGCTGTCCTAACAGCAGCGTACCTAATAAACAGGATGCCTACACATGTGCTAAACTATAACACTCCTTTGGACAGCTTTAAAATGACTTTCCCAACATGTAGACTGCATGCTAATTTGCCCTTAAAGGTTTTCGGCTATACTGCTTTTGTCTATTTATCTCCTATCTCTCGGTCTAAGCTTGATCCCAGGGCTGCAAAATGCATTTTGGTTGGATATGCTCTAAATCGAAGAGGGTATAAATGTTTTAATCCCCAGACAAAAATATTGCATATCACTATGGATGTTACCCTCTTAGAACATCAATCTTTTTTTCAAAAAAAATCTCTTCAAGGGAAGAGAAAGAATGAAGATATTTTTTTGCATGAATCATTACCTAACCCTATTTTACACACTAGAACTGAAGTGGTTGAACCAAAAGGTGAAATTGATAAGGAGGAATAAGGGTCAGATTTAGGTGGTCCTGAAACAGGAAAAGAAATACCACAGTCGAATAAGGAGCTACGGTTTTATACTCGGAGAAATCTACAACAGAGCAGAGACCAACCTATTATCCCCGCACAAGACCAACCGGACCTCCCAAAAAGTGGTCCAACAGAGGACTCCTCAAACCTTCCAGGTAACATTGAACTCTCTAATTTAAATTCGGACCTACCTATAGCCCTTACGAAAGGTGTAAGAACATATACTAAGAAAGGACCCAAAGCTAGTACAAGTTATCCTATTTCCAAATATGTTTCCTACAAAAACCTTTATCAAAATCATCCAGCCTTCACCTCTAAAATTACAAATCTGTTTGTGCCTAAAAACACTGAGGAAGCACTAGATGATCTAAACTGGAAATTAACAGTCTTAGAAGAGATGAATGCTCTAAAGAAAAATGGGACTTAGGAAATTGTTGACCTGCCTCATGATAAAAGAATAGCAGGATATAAGTGGGTCTTCACCATTAAATGCAAGGTAGATGGAAGTGTAGAGAGGTATAAAGCTAGGTTGGTGGCAAAGGAGTTCACTCAAACCTATGGGGTATAGTATCAGGAGACCTTTGCTCCAGTAGCTAAGCTTAACTCCATTCAGATTCTACTGTCCCTTGATGTTAACTTCAATTGGCCCTTACACCAATTGGATGTAAAAATGCCTTCCTAAATGGGGATTTGGAAGAAGTGTTTATGAGTCTTCCCCCAGGATTTGAAGGGAACCTTGGAAGAAATAAGGTGTGCCAGCTAAAGAATTCCCCATATGGACTAAAACAATCTCCAAGGGCATGGTTCGAGTGTTTGAGCAGTTGTGAAACACATTGGCTATACTCAATGTCAAGCTGATCATACACTATTAAATAAGCACTCGGCAGATGGCAAAATTGCAATTCTGATTGTGTATGTAGATGATATTATTTTTACAAGTGATGATGGCGGTGAGCTCACAAACTTGAAGGAGAAACTTGCCAAAGTGTTCAAAATCAAGGAGCTTGGTTCGTTGAAATAGTTTCTTGGAATTGAGTTTGCTAGGTCCAAAGAAGGTATATTTATTAATCAGCGAAAATATACTCTAGATCTACTGAAAGAAACAGGCTTGGTCGTCAAGACGCCCATCAAGCCCAACACCAAACTGCAACCAGCCAAAGCCGAAGATGTGGTAGACAAGGGAAGGTATTAGCGACTAATTGGGAGACTAATCTATTTATCCCATACCTGTCTAGACATAGCATTTGCTATGAGCATGGTGAGTCCGTTTATGCCTTTTCCAGGACTTGAAATCTTTGAGGCAGTGAATAGGATACTAAGGTATTTGAAGGGATCACCAGGCAGAGGACTTCTCTACAAAAGACAAGGTCACTTATAAGTAGAAGCCTACACTGATGCAGATTGGGCCAGTAGTGTTACTGACAAAAGGTCAACATTAGGTTATTGCACTTCCGTCGGAGGGAACCTTGTTAGTTGGAGAAGCAAGAAGCAAAATGTAGTAGCAAGAAGTAGTGCATATTAATGGCTCATGGAATATGCAGTGTTGTGGATTGAAAAACTTCTAAAGGAGTTAAAGACCTATAATCCTCCACCAAAAAAACTGTATTGTGATAACAAGTTAGCAATATCCATCACCCACAATCCAGCCCTACTTGACAAAACAAAGCATGTGGAAATTGATAAACACTACATTAAGGAGAAGATAGAAAGTGGACAGATCTGCGTCACATATGTTCCCACAGTTGAGCAATCCACAAACATCCTAACTAAGGGACTACCTAAGAAGAACTTTGACAACATAGCAAGCAAACTGTCTATGGAAGACATCTTCAAGCCAATATGAGGGGGAGTTGATAGTGTATTAAACCGGTATTAACCGTGTTTAATACTATAAATAAATGTTGTAAATACTGTGAATATTCTATTTCCTATAGCTAGCAAAGTTACCATATTTAGATTAGCAATTTTGGTAGTTTCCTTTCTTTCCTCCTTGATTGTAGTTTTCGGTCTGCTATACTCCTTCTATAAAAGGAGCCTTTTGTACCAATTGTAAAGTGTATCAATGAAATACCTTTTACAAGTAAAACAACTTTTACTTCTCATAAAAATCTCTAAAAAAAATTAATTATTTATACTATCTTATAATCACTTTTTTTAAAAGCCTACCAAAACGTACCCTAAATGTTTTCTTTCTAACATTTTGCAGCAAGAAAAGAACAGAATTACTCAATGGATTAACATAATTCAAGCATGCCATACGGAGAGAACAAATGTCAAATAATCGGCCACTAAATAGAACTGGAAAACTCTGCCCAACTCATTAAATTGCCAAACCTTTAAATCGGTCTGCAATGCAGAAGAAATTTTCCACACCTTCTGCACTTCATTTAAGAGTAGAACACACTGATCATTTGCATCTTTAAGTGCTTGCTTGAGTCCCATACCCTCTTCCTTTAGATCATGGATTTCTTTTTCCTTCTCATATAACTCCTTACGTGCATCATTTGCCTATAAAAACCATGACAAATACAATGCATCATATAGACAGAAAATTTGTAATCATTTAAGTCCTAGTTGCACTCACCATCATATACTTTGCCAAGAACAACTTGTATAACAAGAACAATTAAACTTCCTATACATACTCATCAAGATTATATAAGGAAAAATATTGTGAACTTCAAGTAGTTTCTCAGTTACAACAGATGTGAACAAATCCTACATTATATGTACTATTCCTTTTAAACTAGCAAATCCCAGTTCAAATCAAATAAGTGGCAGGTGGGGATCATTATAAAAGCCACAACCATTCTCTCCACAAACAATTTTATCAGATGTAATATATAATAGTAATGATTTTAAAATGCCTCTGACAAAAATTCAAACTGATGAATAAAAAAGATCAAAAGTAGAAAACAGTATCACTTGCCAAGAAGGAATCGGAACTTACAACATCTCTCCACTTCTTAATTGTATCTCGGTTTCCAAGGCTTAATACAGAATTTCGAGCTCTGGCAGAGAAATTGAGAGACAATAATGTCTCGGATAAATTTGAAACATTTGGACACACATTTACAATCATCAGAGTTTTTGAACTCCCACCTACAAACATCAAAGAACACTAGCTGCAAAAATGAGATCATGTGCGTGAAACCAATCAGAGAGAACTAAATTCCAACTCATAATGAAACAATATATACGATTACATTGGGAGTCAATTTACTGAATAGAAGAGGAAAAAAGCAAAAATGACCATATTGATAAATGAAGGTAAATCTTTTTCTTATATAGAAAATGCAGATAAATCTTCAGAGCGCTGATTCATGTACCAAAGTTTGTCGTTCCCGCATAGGAAAAGTTATCCTTTAGTGGATTGATATTCATAAATGACAAACCTTCAAGAGATGAGAAACTCACTTTACTAGCACGGTAGAGCCACAGCTGGGCCAAAGGAAAAGTGTATTCCATTTATGGAATGCCAGATAAAGGTTCTGTAATATTACTCCTGAGTAATCTAAAGGCTATGTTGAGATAGAGAAAAGAGAAGCATAGAGATTTTGAAATCATGTGTCTAAACTACACAACGGAAGCTGAATTATATAGACCTATTACAATAAAAATACAAAGATCCTAATTATCATAATTACACAATTTGGTTATATGATTTGGTTAGCCTATACAATAAATCTAAAACTATTTACATAGTTTTCAACACTCTCTCTCGAGCTGGAGCATATAAGTCATATACACAAAGTTTGTTACAAATATAGCTTATCCGAGGACCTCTCAAAGACTTAGTGAAAACATCCGTCAGTTGATCATTTGAATGGACGAAGCTAGTGGTGATGTCTCCAGATATAATTTTTTCTCTAATAAAATGACAGTCTATCTCAATATGTTTGATCCTCTCATGAAACATTGGATTAGAGGCGATATGCAATGCATCTTAATTATCACAAATGAGCGTTATTTACATCATCTCCCCAAATCAAAGCTCTTTAAGTAGCTGTTCTAACCAAATGAGTTCACAAGTAGCTGAGGCCATGGCTCGATATTCTACTTCGACACTTGATCTTGTGACCACATTTTGTTTCTTACTCATCCAAGATATCAAATTACCCCCGATGAATACACAATACTCAGAAGTGAATCTTCTACCAAGAGAACCTGCACAATCAGCAACTAAGTATCCAACAATCTGAGTGTGACCCTTATCTTCATAAACAATGCCTCTTCCAGGAGCTCCTTTAATATACTTTAGGATGCAAATCACTACATCCCAATGTGCATCATAAGGTGAATTTAGAAACTGACTTACCACACTAACTGCAAAGATGTCAGGACGGGTAACAGTGAGGTAGTTCAGTTTTCCAACTAATCTTCTGTATCTTCCTAGATCCGAGAGTGGCTCCCCCTAATTTGGTAGAAGTTTAGCACTCGAATCCATAGGAGTGTCAACAAGCTTCGCATTCAACAGACCTGTTTCCTCAAGAATACCCATGGCATACTTCCTCTGTGAAATTACTATACCATCATTGGATTGTGCCACTTCTATTCCCAAGAAGTAGGCCTGGCAATAAAATCCATTAATTTTTAATCCATCCAATCCGTCTATATTAAAAACAATCCAATCCATTCAATTAAAAAAATATATCTTATTGGATTGGATTTAATGGATTAAATTTAATTATGAATGGTTAGTAATCCAACCAAAACATGTATTGGATATCCAATGGATATCCAATTAAAAATCAATCCAATGGATATCCAATATATTTTATATATTTTAGAGAGAGAAACATATTTTAGAGAGAGAATAAATTTTTTCAGAGAGAGAAACATTTTTTTAAATGAGTGGGTTAGATATTCATCCATCTAATCCATTAAAATGGATTAATGGATGGATTGAATATCCATCCATTAAATTGGGTCATGAATGGATTGGATAACATTAAACATTTTGTAATGAATTTTAAATAAATTAATGATTTATTTTGAATCCATCCATTACGATCCAATCCAAAATCAAACCAATCAATCCATTTGCCACCCCCAAGAAGTATCGAAGTTTGCCAAGGTCTTCGGTCTGAAAGTGATGACTAAGATATTGTTTTACCTAAATTATGCTATGGTGATCATTGTCAGTGATAACAACGTCGTCGACATACACAATCAAATAAATACACCCCTGAGCTGAATGGCAATAGAAGACAGAGTGGTCATCCTCACTTTGTGTCATATCGAACTGCTGAACTACAATACTAAATCGGTCAAACCAAGCCCTAGGAGACTATTTAAGGCCATACAGAGATTTTTGAAGACGACAAACTAGTCCAAAAGACTCCCCCTGAGTAACAAACTCAGGTGGTTGCTCCATGTAAACCTTTTTCTACCAGATCACCATGTAGAAAAGTATTCTTGATATCCAGCTGATGAAGGGGATAGTGGCAAATAACAGCTATAAATAGAAAAAGTCAAACCGAAGCCATCTTCGCCACAGGCGAGAAAGTCTCCCCATAATCCAAGCCAAAAATCTGGGTATACCATTTTGCCACCAGACAAGTCTTGAGACAATCAATCTTGCCATCAGAGCCAACCTTGACCGTATAAATCTACTGACAACCAACAACAGACTTCCTGAGAGGAAGAGGAACAAGTTCCCTGTTGGTGTATGCCCTAGAGGCTGATACATTTATCTGTATTTACATACATTCTATTATGCTTACTTTAATATATGAGGCATTTCATTTATTGTGTTCTTTTTTTATAAACATAATAAAATCCTTAGAATAGTAAGTTTGATGTCATAGGTTATCGAGTGGATGACTTGATCGTGAGATCCTTTTGGTTATAACACTATTCTTAAATGTCCCTAGTCAAGTATTATTGTTAATTAGGACAACAATAATACATTGAGACTGGTATATGCATAGACTGATGACCACATCTCACGGGTCATGGATATGAGATATCAAGTCTTCACATGGGTACATATTAGAGTAATGATGTATTGGACTGACCCGCCATGAGAACGCTACATGGATCATTACGTAAGTGTCGTAAGCGATTCTCATAGTGACAATGGTGTCTGTGGTCCTTTGACCTGAAATCACTACGATTCCTACATGAGGAGTTGTGTGTTTTAATACCATCAAACGTCATCTGTAACAAGGTGATTATAAAGTTGATTATTGGACATACCGCGAATCATGCAGAGGGATGTGAGTAACCTAGATAGAATTTGTCACTCCTACATAACAGAAGCGATATCTTCGGGCTCCCTGATTGAGTGAGACTACGAAATGCATGACCATACTCAAATGAGTCAATATGAGATATTGATTTCATTTGTTGTTATTGTTAATTATTAGTTGTGGTGTTAGTGGGTTGTATTATTGGTTGTATTATTGGTGTATAATTGTGGTGTTAGTGGGTTGTATTATTGGTGTATTATTGGTTGTATTAGTTGGCTCACAGCTTTGTGTTAGTAGGATGATAGGTTTGTATTAGGTAGTCTGTCTATTAGTTCTTAAATGTATATATATGTAGATATCTAATCATATGAATACACAAGTTTTTCTCCCAAACTCATTTTTGCGTTTCAAGTTGGTATCAAAGAGTAACTTGGTTCTTTCCTATTACTCTGTTTTCACGTTTTTCTTCTCTGTTTTGTTTGGTTCGGGGTTCACCGCTGTGAGCCCGACCCACTATCCTACTGATTGTCCCAAGGTGACCCAAGTGACACCGGAGTTCACCTCGAGGTCGCCGACCACCTGCCACCGAAAGACCATCGTCAGAAACACCACCACGCGCTCTCACGCGCCGCCATCAGCAGCAGCTTCTTTCCGGCGCGTGTGGTCCACGCGCCACCCTGCCGGCTTCCGCTGACGCCGGCGCTTCCACCGCCGTGGTCGCCGTCTCCTCCCGGTTCTGTTCTGACCTCGTTTTGTCTCTGGATCTGCAATGTTGCTGATTCTCTTTGAATCTAGTGATATTGTTATTGAATGAGGGGCTACCTGTTACAGCTGTGAGCCTCCATCTAGTAAGGCAAGTTGTTCGAGAGCATCACTGTAAAAATTCTCTGCGCTGCCAAACTGTTCCTGTTCCTGCAGCCAATTTTTCCTTCTAAGAAAAGTCTTTCAAATTCCTGATACTCTTCTTCCATGGCTGAATCTACTAAGAAGTGTTTGATTTCTTTTGCTTTTTCTGGGTCTCCCATCATTACTACCGAGAAGTTGAATGGTAAGAATTATTTGAATTGGCGTAATGCTGTAGAGATATGGTTTTTGGGTCAAGGATTGTCTGATCATCTGGCTAAAAAATGTACTGACATTGCTGAATCTGTGAGGGATGAGTGGCAACGGGCAGATTATCAACTTGTATCGTTGTTGTGGCAGTCTATTGAACCAAATTGATGGTTCATTTCCGTCCTCACAAGACATGTTGTGAAATTTGGAAGAAAGCTCAAACTGTTTATGCTAATGATATACAACGGCTGTATGAAATGATTCAAAGTTTGGCGACGATGCAAATGATTGATCTTGACTTGCCCTCCTACCTGAATAAGGCACAATCCATTTGTGAAGAGATTAAATTGATGATGGTTAATGATGATGCACAAAAGATGTCGGGTAAACTTGATAACATGCTTATGGTATTTATTCTTCATGGCCTCCACAAAGACTTTGAATCTGTTCGGAATCAGACTTTGACAAATCCTAATATTCCTACGGTAGAGGACCTAATTGATCGTTTGCTTCGAGTACCTTCTCCAACAACTTCTCTTGAAGTTGATTCTCAAACAGCATCTGAATCTTCAGCTTTTGTCTCAAACTCAACTGATCGAGGAGGCCGAAGTCGTGGTCGTAGAGGTGGTGGTCGTGGCAGAGGTGGTAGAGGTAATTTACACTGTTCTTACTGTAAGCGAGATGGACACACTCAAGATCGATGTTATTCCTTACATGGATTCCCAAATAAAATTGCCAATGTAGCTCAGTCTCTTGAATCAGCTCGTGACCACAAGATCGAGTCTGAAAAAGATCACTTACTTTCTGCCAAGGAGTATAAGGAGTATCTTCAATCCAAAGCCACTCAACAAGCTTCTTCCTCTTCGGCCACTGTTGCTCACACTGGTAATTCTACAGTTTGTCTCTCTCAATCTGCATCTGTTGGATCCTGGATTTTAGACTCTGGTGCTTCTGATCACTTAGCTGGTAATCCTTCTCTTTTCTCTAACCTTGTCTTACCCTAAAACATCCCACAATATTACTCTTGCTTGATGGGTCTAAAGCACGTTTCCGGTATTGGTCAAGCTTCACCTCTTCCATCTTTACCTTTACAATTAGTCTTGTTTGTACCTAATTGTCCTTTTAATTTAATTTCAATCAGCCAAATCACTCGCACTTTAAATTGTTCTATAACCTTTAATTTTGATTCCTTTCTTATACAGGACCGGAATACGGGAAAGACGATTGGAGCTGGATCTGAATCACGAGGTCTCTACTACCTTCAACCTTCCTCTTCCACCATATGTGCTGTTTCTGAATCTGCTGATCTCCTGCATCGTCGTCTGGGTCATCCAAGTTTGGACAAGTTAAAGCAGATGGTTCCTTATCTTTCACATTTGAAAACCTTGAATTGTGGGTCATGTCAACTTGGAAAACATGTTCGAGTATCTTTTCCTAGTAGTGTCAATAGTCGAACTATGTCTCCTTTTGATCTTATTCATTCTGATGTTTGGGGTCCCTGTCGTGTTCCTTCTGTTTCAGGATATAGGTATTATGTTACTTTTATTGATGATTTTTCAAGATGTACTTGGTTATTTTTAATAAAAGATCGTTCTGAATTATTTAATGTTTTTCAAACCTTTTGTTCAGAAATAAAGAATCAGTTTGGAAAAACAATTCATGTTTTGCCTAGTGATAATACAAAAGAATATTTTTCTGCATCTTTTAAATCCTTTCTGAGTTTTCATGGCATCATACATCAGTCCAGTTGTCCTCACACACCACAACAAAATGGTGTGGCTGAACGCAAACATCGTCATCTTATTGATACAGCTCGGACTCTCTTAATAAATGCTAATGCACCCTTGAAGTTTTGGGGTGACGCTGTTCTTACAGCTTGTTATCTGGTAAATCGAATGTCATCCTTCGTTTTAGGTAATAAAATTCCTCATTCCATTTTATTTCCTAAAGATCCTCTTTATGTTGTTTCTCCTCGTGTGTTTGGTTCCACTTGTTTTGTTCATGATCTCTCTCCTGGGCGTGATAAATTGTCTGCTCGAGCTGTTAAATGTATCTTTCTTGGGTATTCTCGAGTTCAGAAGGGGTATCGATGTTATTCTCCCTCTACACATCGCTTTTATGTATCCGCTGATGTTACATTCTTTGAGGATACCCCCTTTTTTGAAGTCACAACAGCTACCATCCCAGGTACTATCCCCGACTCTACTCCATCTCAGGTACTACCCATTTCTCCTTTTGCAACACCTGTCTTACATCCTCAAGCTCCACAGTCACAAGATAATCGTCCGCTGCGTCAATTTGGCATTCTTTATGAGCGCCGGATTCCTGAAGTTTCCCAGATCACATCTACTATTGATTCTCATGATTCAGCTCCCTCTCCAATCACTTCTCCCACTGCGGTCCCACCTGACCCTTCCGCTGATCTACCTATTGCACTTCGTAAAGGTAAACGTTCCACTCTCAATCCTCATCCAATTTACAGTTTTTTGAGTTACCATCGATTATCTCCTTTCCATTTTGTCTTTGTGTCTGCTTTGTCATCTATCACCATTCCTAAGCATGTTTAGGAAGCACTATCTCATCCAGGATGGCGACAGGCAATGATTGATGAGATGACAGCTTTGGAATCTAATAATACATGGACCCTTGTTTCACCTCCTCCTGGAAAATCCATAGTTGGCTGTCGATGGGTATTTACTGTTAAAGTTGGTCCTGATGGGCAGGTGGACCGCTTGAAAGCTCGGCTGGTAGCTAAGGGATACACTCAGATCTATGGTTTAGATTACAGTGATACTTTTTCTCCTGTTGCTAAGATGGCGTCTGTTCGTTTGTTCTTATCTATGGCTGCCATGAGACGCTGGCCCTTGTATCAGCTAGATATTAAAAATGCATTCTTGCATGGTGATTTGGAGGAGGAGATCTATATGGAGCAACCACCTGGATTTGTTGCTCAGGGGAAGGCAGGTCTTGTTTGCAGGTTACAAAAGTCCTTATATGGCTTAAAACAGTCACCTCGCGCTTGGTTTGGGAAATTTAGTAAAGTCATTCAGCAGTTTGGCATGATTCGTTGCGAGGCAGACCACTCTGTATTCTTCAAATGCTCACCATTGAATAAACTTACTTATCTTGTGGTATATGTGGATGATATTGTCATTACAGGTGATGATCAAGAAGGCATCAAGAAATTGAAGCAATACTTGTTTAACCATTTTAAAACTAAGATCTTGGCCAATTGCGATACTTTCTTGGGATTGAAGTAGCTCAATCAAAAACAGGTATTGCTATTTCTCAAAGGAAATATGCTCTGGATATTCTGAAAGAAATAGGGATGCTTGATTGTAAACCTATTGATACTCCTATGGACCCAAATGTGAAACTTCTACCTAATCAGGGGGAGCCCTATCCTAACCCAGGAAGATATAGAAGATTAGTTGGGAAATTATCTCACTATGACTCGACCAGATCTTGCTTTTCCAGTCAGTGTTGTGAGTCAGTTTCTCAACTCACCATATGACAGTCATTGGAATGCAGTTGTTCGGATCCTAAGATACATCAAGGGATCACCTGGTAAAGGGATTGTTTATATGGACAAGGGTCATACTAATATCATTGGATATGCAGATGCAGATTGGGCAAGTGATGCTAGTGACAGGAGGTCCACTTCAGGCTACTGTGTGCTTATTGGAGGTAACTTGATTTCATGGAAAAGCAAGAAGCAGACCGTTGTTGCAAGATCTAGCACAGAAGCAGAGTATCGTTCTATGGCTAATACTACATGCGAACTCTTGTGGCTAAAATATTTGCTTCAAGAGTTGAAGTTTTGTGAAATAGGTCCTATGGAACTTGCTTGCGATAACCAATCAGCTTTGTATCTTTCTTCAAATCCAATTTTTCATGAAAGGACTAAACATATAGAAGTTGATTGTCACTTCATCAGAGAAAAGATCCTCTCAGGCATCATTAAGACTTGTTTTGTGGGTACTAAAGATCAACTAGCAGACATGATGACTAAGTCCTTACGAGGTCCTAGGATCGCATACATATGTGACAAGCTGGTTGCATTAGACATATATGCTCCAGCTTGAGGGGGAGTGTTAATTATAATTGTGGTGTTAGTGGGTTGTATTATTGGTGTATTATTGGTTGTATTAGTTGGCTCACAGCTGTGTTAGTAGGATGATAGGCTGTATTAGGTAGCTGTCTATTAGTTCTTAAATGTATATATATGTAGATATCTGATCATATGAATACACAAGTTTTTCTCCCAAACTCATTTCTGCGTTTCAAGTGTTACAAAGTCTACTCGAGTATCAGGAAACGAATGATTGGACTATACAAGGATGACGCATTCCATGCCTTGTGTTCAATCTAGATATCTTGACAAAGGGACTAAACGACACGGAAACATTGGTCACGGAAAGGTTATGTCAAATCACTGACATTCTTATTACTTGGGTAGCAGCGATGTGTTGCTAGATACCGCTCACTGCTTGTAATATTAAAATGGTATTTTAATATTACTGCCAACGTAATGAGAACTTGCAGAGTCACACACATAGAGCAGACTAAAATTGGAGCAATGGATCCAAGTTGGACTCGGATTCAAATATGGGTCAGACTTATAACAGATGAGTCTAGGGTTGCACAGCTTATCTTACTGCTGCTCACACTCACTTAAGGCAGTCACTATTATAAATAATACTGCTAAGGGGCTGCTAAGATACACAATTTTCAGAACCCTAGCCGCACCTACAGAAAAGTGAGTGAGAGAGCGACAGGTTTCTTCTCTTCTCTTCGCAGCTAGCACTGTGCGAGAGACGTGAAGCTCCTCTTTGCGGACGTTGGATGTTCATGAGTCTGTTCGTGTGGATACCACAGAGACATCGTTTCTATTACGATGTTGGTAATTCACATCCTTCCTTTTGATCACGCTTCAAGAGGTAAATAATTTAAAAACTCGGATTATGACTTTTCGCATGGATCCTCGGTGGGAATCCTAATTTTTCCGCTGCGTGATGTAACCGCAATTCCCAACATTCCCAAGTACCACTGCTCTGAAGGACACACATCTCATTGATCATAGCTTGTCTCCACCCAAGATGAGATAAAGCATCACCTAGAGAGTTAGGAATAGACACAGAAGACAAGGAATAAAGACAAGCATAATGCAAAGAAGATAGGCGATGATAACTCAAAGTAACATAGTGAGGAGATGGGTTACGAGTAGACTGTATACCTTTTCAGAGAGCAATTGGAAGGCAAAGCTCAGGAGGCAATGCTGGAGCTGGTAAAGAAATTGATGCCAGAGGATAGTCCACATTGACCTCTGCAACTTCTGGTAGAGGTAGGGGCAGTGGAGGTGGCTGTGACCAACGATTATAGACCTGGAAGGGGCGAATAGTAGTGGTGGGTTTCTCGACATGGGGGTTCAGAGGTGTATCTGACTCAACAGTGATAAGAGGAAGAGGAACAGGTAAGACCTCAAAGATAGGATCAAGAGTCGAGGAAGGAGACTGGAAGAAGGGAATAGACTCAGAGAAAGTAATATCGGCCAAGACGAGATAACCGGAGATTAGGGAAAAAACAACAATAACCATTTTGGGACCGAGTGTAACCAAGAAAAACATACTTAATAGATCAGGTGAAAAGTTTAACAAGACCAAGAGTAAGATTTTGAACAAAACAAGTAGACCCAAATATACGAGGTGGTAGAGAATGCAAAGGTTGATGGGGATATAAAATAGAGTAAGGGACTTGGTGATCAAGCACAGAGGAGGGCATGCGGTTAATCAGATAACAGGCAGTAAGAACTGCATTACCCCAGAAGCGAAAAGGAACATTACCATGAAGTGAAAGGGTCCAAGTTATTTCTTCGAGATGTCTATTTTTTTGTTTCGCGACCCCATTTTGTTGAGGGGTATGGGCACAAGAGGTTTGGTGAAGAATGCCATAAGAAGCCATAAAGGATTGAAATGGTTGAGGCAAATACTCACGGGCATTATCACTATGCAAACTACGTATAGGAACACCAAATTGAGTTTTAATTTCATGATAAAAGTTCTGACATATTGAAAGCAACTCAGACCGATTTTGCATCAAATATAACCAAGTGCAGTGAGAGTAATCATCAATGAAAGTGACAAAACATTTGTACCCTAGAGTAGAAATAGCACGAGTGAGACCCCAAACATCAGAATGTACTAAAGCAAAACGAGATGACGCTCAACTGCTGACTTTACCGAGAAATGGATTATGGGTGTGTTTTCCTAGTTGACATGACTCACAAGGGAGACTCAACAACTTAGAGAGGCTAGGCACCAATTTTTGTAGTTTAGGAAGGCTAGGAGGACCCAACTGTGCATGGATGGCAAGAGAGGAATCCTTGACAGCACAAACACGAGAGGGGTTGGAGAGCTAGTAGAGGCCATGGGACTCACATCCGATGCCAAGTATCTGACCTGAACTCTGGTCCTGCAAAATGACAAAGTCTTTAATAAAGGTAATCGTACAATCAATAGACCGAGTCAAACGACTAATGGAAAGCAAATTAAAAGGAGACCCAAGAACATAAAGTATAGAGTCTACTGAAAGGGAAAGGAGGGTATGGGTAATGTTGATCCCTTGGGATTGGGACTTGAAACCATTTGCTAAAGTGATAGTAGGCAAATAACCATTGTGAGAAAGTGTGGAGAAAAGAGTCTTATTACCATAAATGTGGTTAGTCGCACCAGAATCAAGAACAGAAGTACTAATGGATGGGGAATGAGAGAGACAAGCAAATGAAGTACTAATATGTGCAACAGAGGCAGTGGAACTAGAGGTCTGACGTTGCTTAAACCACTTCAGAAAGTCGGCATAGGCAATCGTTGAAGCAGAGGAACCAGATGACTGACGTTGCGCAAACCACTATAAGAAATCTGCATACTCAGCTCGAGAGGATCTTGGCTGGGTAGATGAGTTGATAGGTACCTAATTAATGAAGAGAATAAACTGAATATTCTTTGTATTAATATGAAACTCAGGTCTGATATCAAGGTGATAACCGAACCTGTATTACAATGAAAAATAGTCTAGGCACTTCGAGAAGCCTAGGGTCTCCCAATTTCTAGCCTAAATCCAGTCTGCTCAACTATTCGCTTTCCTATCTTTTATAACTGACCTCACCCCATTCCCACATTCCTTTCAGCCCCAATCGTGCAAGTTAGTTATTTTCTCCCTCCTCTCTCTCTTGGTTTTGATCCCTACACCGCACCTCTTCTTTTTCCTCTCATAGACCTTAGTGGCTCTATCAACTCTCCCCCCCTCAAAACTCTCCTTGCCCTCAAGGAAGAATCCAGGGAAGTGTTCCCTGAGGTCATCCACCAGCTCCCAAGAATTCTCAAACTCGGGTAAACCTTGCCATTCACAATTTCATAGGGACCGTATAATACCTGGGGCTCAATTTCTGATTCACTCGTTTAGCTAAGCTTTTGAGCTTATACGGCTGAATTTTCAAGTACACCATGTCCCCCACCTCATACTCCACTTCTCTTCTATGTTTATTGGCCTGAACTCTCATTCTGTTTTGTGCTTTCAACAACTGCTCTCTCATTTCTTCTAGCATATGATTCCTCTGGGCAGTTAACCTATTAACCTCCTCTGCTGAAGATAAAGTCACATCTCCCTTAATTAAAACAGGAGGGTCCCTTCCATATAGAGCTTGGAAAGGAGTGGTTTTAATGGCTGAATGATAATGGGTATTGTACCAATATTCTGCCCAATTGAGCCATTTTGGCCACTGCCGCGGTTTTGCCCCTGTAAGACACCTCAGATAAGCCTCCAAACACCTATTCACTACTTCAGTTTGTCCATCCGACTATGGGTGATAAACACTCCTGAATTTCAGCTTTGTTCCAGCTTGCTTAAATAGCTCACCCGAAGGAACTAAGGAAAACTCGGTCCCGGTCCGAAACTATTGAGGAAGGAACCCATGGAGACGAACTATCTCCTTGATGAACGATGTTGCTATGTCCTTGGCCGTGAATGGATGGCTTAATGGAATGAAATGGGCATATTTGGTTAGACGATCCACCACCACCATAATCGTATCCAACCCATAAGCTCTTGGCAGTCCCCCATAAAGTCCATTGAGATATCTGACCAAACCTGAGTAGGAATGGGCGAGGCTGCAATAAACCCCCGGGCTCAAAGTTCGATATTTATTCCTTTGAAACACCTCACAAGCTTGCACATACCGTTGAATGCTCTTCTTCATGCCTTCCCAGAATACCCATCCGGAAATCTTCTTGTAGGTTCTAAGGAACCCTGAATGCCCCCCGCTGAATCATGAAACTCCTTGAGGATTGTGGAAATCCTTGGAGAATCCTTAGGAATCACCATCCTCCCTTTATAGAACAACCTCCCCTTTTTCATTTGGTACCCTGGATGTGAATCCGAATTACCCAATAAGTCTTGGACAATTCCCTTCAATTTCGAATCTTCCTGTACCTCCTCTTCTAACCCTTCCCATGTATGGACAGTGAATGGTAGTGAGAATCCAAGCATTGCATTTGCCTTGATAAAGCATCGGCTGCATTGTTTTCCTTTCCTGGTTTGTATTTAATTTCAAAATCAAACCCTAATAGTTTGGAAACCCATTTCTGCTGCTCCTCACCCATGAGCCTCGGTCTGCAAGGAATCTCAGACTTTTCGATCAGTGTGCACCTTGAAATGTCTGCCCACAGATAGTGCCTCCATTTCTGAACTGCTAGGACAATTGCCATGAGTTCTCTTTCATACACTGACTTCCTCTGGGCCCTCTCTGACAAGGTTTGGCTCATGTAAGCCATAGGTCTACCTTCTTGCATAAGGACTGCCCCTATGCCTTTTCCTGATGCATCCATCTCTAACACAAATGTTTTCTCAAAGTCAGGGGCTGCCAATACGGGTAAGGTAGTCATGGCTTGCTTGAGTTGTTCAAATGCAGTTTGTGCTTCATTGTCCCACTTGAAATTGTCCTTCTTGAGCTGCTGTGTCAGTGGCCAAGCAATTTTCCCATAGTTTCTCACAAACCTCCGCAATAGCCCGTCAAACCTAAGATCCCCTTAGTCCTTTCACATCTGTAGGAGTGGGCCATTGTAACATATCTTTAACCTTATTGGGGTCAACTGAAACTCCTCTGCCTGAAATCAAATGGCCCAAGTATTCAAGTTGTCCTTGGCCAAAGGTGCACTTCTTCTTGTTAGCAAACAGCCTATTGTCCCTAAGCACTTGTAACACCAGCTTCAGGTGCTCCTTATGACTTCCTTCATCACGGCTGTAAACTAAAATATCATCGAAGAAAACAAGGGCAAACTTCCTCAAATAGGGCCTTAGGACTCGATTCATAAGTGCTTGAAAAGTTGAAGGGGCATTAGTAAGGCCGAAAGGCATAACCATATATTCATAATGCCCTTCGTGAGTCCTAAAAGCTGTTTTTGGCATATCTTCATCTCTCATGCGAATTTGATGATATCCCGATTTCAAGTCTAGTTTGGAAAAGATGACTGCACCCCCTAGCTCATCTAATAGCTCATCAATTACCGGAATTGGAAATTTATCAGGTATCGTTACTCTGTTTAAAGCCTTATAATCAGTGCAAAACCTCCATCCTCCATCTTTTTTCTTAACTAAAATAACAGGGCTAGAAAAGGGGCTAGTGCTAGGCCTAATGATGCCTGCTTGTAACATTTCCCTCACAATCTTTTCTATCTCATTTTTCTGGTAATAGGGATACCTGTATGGTCGTACATTAGGAATCTGAGCTCCTTCCTTCAAGGTAATGGCATGATCTTGTTCTCTCCAAGGGGTAACCCTTGGGTTCTGGAATACATCAGTGAAGGCTCCCAAAATGTCCTCCATGTATGCTTCTGGAATTGGGGAATGCTCATCCTCCTTATAGAGTGGGTGATACTCTACATAATAACCTGTTCCTTCATCTTGCAGGGCTTTGATCATGGTCTTCCAGGAAGCATGGGTTTTGCAGTGGGATGGATCTCCTCTTAAAATCACCTTGTTGTCCCCCTTCCTCCATTTAATAATCAGGTTCCTGAAATTGGCCTCAATATCCCCCAAACTAGCTAGCCAATCCATACCCAATACCCCTTGCACCGTGAATTTCACCCTTTTACACACCCCTTTATTTCTCACCTTCTCCCCTGAGCCAACCTCCATCGTATACTCCAGAGTATACTTCACTACCAGTTTCAGTTCCCTTGCTAGCTCCTTAGAGATAAAATTGCTGGTTGCTCCTGAATCTACTAAGACCAACACTGGCCTCTCCTCAATCTTGCCCCAAATTTTGAAGGACTGATTGGAGGTTAGGCCCTCTTTACTCCTTAAAGACAGTTGGAGTGTTTTGGCCTCTAATTCAAGCTCCTCTTCTTCCTCTGACTCCTCCCCTGCCTTATCCTCATCACCTCCTTCCCACAACACTAGCTGGAAATGCTTGAATTTACACATATGCTCCTTTCCCCATTTTTCCCCACACTTGAAACAGAGGCCCTTCCTGCTCCTCTCCTCAAGCTCGGCTTGACTGAGCTTCCTCCCTGCTCCAAAATTCTTCTCTCCTTTGGGCTCCTCGGCTGATTTGGGTTCGTTAGACGCTAGGCTACCATAGTTGGGCTTATACCCGAAAGTGTTGGCTCGATTACCCTCCTCCATGGGCCGCGTTTTGGAGCTGTAGGCCCGATCCTTCCAGTTCACCTTCTCCTTCAGTGTAGGCCCCCCTTTCTGCAGCACCCAATTCTTTTCCTCCAACAGCAACGCCCTGTCCATGAGCTCCGACAAGGATCTCGCCTCATACAACTTAAGCTCCGCTTGGATTTCCTCCTTGAGACCATTCAGAAAAATACTTTCCAGCATCACCGGCTCCTCCTTCTTCAAAGGTGCAATGAACATCTCAAATTTTTCTCGATATTCCATCACCAATCCCGTCTGTTTGATGCTCAACAAGGGACCCAAAGGGTTTTGCACCAGCCCTGGCTGGAATCGGCGGATAACAGCCCTTTTGAACTCCTCCCAACTCCTCTGCATGGCTTGTTCCTCCCACCACTGGTACCAGTTTAAGGCACTATCCTCCAAAGCCATCACTACCACATCAAGTTTCTCATTCTCCAGCACCGAATGTAGCTTAAAGAACCTCTCCACCTTCACAATCCATCCATACGCATCATCCCCATTGAACATAGGGATTTCCAGCTTCCTTCCTCCTACTACGAACATTGGTGTTTGGCTACTCTCCCTACTCGCTGATCGTGAGCGTGACCCACCCGACTGACTACCTCTGCCCCCGTCACCCTCTTCACTGTTCGGGGTTCTCCGACGTCGGGTCCATCCCCTGCGCCTCCGATTTCTTCTTTGGAGAAGTTGTTTAATCTCGTCCATCGCCCTCTCCAATTTTCCAACCCCTCGCTCCAAATTCTCCACTCGTGATTCCATTACGTTGTGCGTGACGACCATTCAAGCTCCAGGATGTGAGCTTTGATACCAAATTGATGGGTACCTAATTAATGAAGAGAATAAACTGAATATTCTTTGTATTAATATGAAACTCAGGTCTGATATCAAGGTGATAACAGAACCTGTATTACAATGAAAAATAGTCTAGGCACTTCGAGAAGCCTAGGGTCTCCCAATTTCCAGCCTAAATCCAGTCTGCTCAACTATTCTCTTTCCTATCTTTTATAACTGACCTCACCCCATTCCCACATTCCTTTCAGCCCCAATCGTGCAAGTTAGTTATTTTCTCCCTCCTCTCTCTCTTGGTTTTGATCCCCTACACCGCACCTCTTCTTTTTCCTCTCATAGACCTTAGTGGCTCTATCATGAGTCTACGGTGTTCATCAGAGCAGTGGGGGCTATAGATCAAAACACAAAGTGCCAAAAAAACAGAAGCACAAGGTACCTAAACAAATCTGGGAGAGACATAGATGCTCAGGTGAGCAGTTGAGGTCGTGGTGGCTAGAATCTGGTCGGAAAAGTACCAAAACAGTTCTTGGTGCGAGACAGAGATGCTTTGATGACCGGTTGAGGAGGTGGTGGCCGAGACCTGGCCAGAAATGAGACGGCGATCACGACGGTACAGGTCGCGATTGGAGACAAGGCCCCACGCGCCACCAGAAGTGATGCGCGTAAAACTGTGCTCGAATGCAAGAGTGGGCGCGTGAGAGTGCGTAGATGGTGGGTTGGGGCAAGTCTTTGGGTGTTGACCGAGCAGGAGGAGTCGATTAGGCGATGGGGTCACGAACTGAAAAGGTCGCGGATGGCAGCGGATAGGGGCTGATGGCAGGGGACTGGGGAGGACAAGAGGACTGATGCTAGAAAGAGGACACGGCAGAGGGAAACCGGCAAACCGGAGATGAAACATGGTTGGCCGGAAAAAAATTTCACCAGTGGGCAATGAGTCCACCAAGCACACACAGTTTTTAGGGTTTCCTCTCTCTAAGCTCTAGATACCATGTTGAGACAAAAAAAAGAGAAGCATAGAGATTGTGAAACCATGTATCTGAACTACACAACGGAGACTGAATTATATAGACCTATTACAATAAATACAAAGATCCTAATTACCATAATTACATGATTTGGTTAGCTTATACAATGAATCTAATACTATTTACATAGTTTTCAACAGGCAACATGATAACTTTTTCTCTGTACCAAGGAAAATCACTTTTCCTAGCAATACAACAACAATAACAATCAAGCCTTTTCCCACTAGGTGGGGTCGGCTACATGGATCAAACGACGTCATTATGTCCTATCATAAACCAAGTCTTATAGATGTCATATAGACAGAGAATTACTGGGGCAATAATATTATGATAGAACTGGTAGGAACTAAGAACAAATTCACTGAATTACTTCTGTTTTATTGATGAATCTTTGTGGGAAATGTTCCCAATCAGAGTTAGAATACAAGAATGGGAGAGAAAGATCGGAGAAAGATATGGAAAATCCTGTCAAGGATTCGAGAGCTTGACTCTCTCCCTAACCACCTTCTAACCAACTAACTGCCTTTTTGACTTTCCCTCTCATTTCTATTTATAGTCACACTAACTAACTATCCAGCTGTGCCACATGCTGTTGGCATTGCTTTGGGATGTCTACGTACATAAGTCTGCCTAATTGGAGGCCTAGGCCTCTGGCTAACAATACTTCCCCCCAAAAGTTTCACCTTGTCCTCAAGGTGAAAGAGAGGAAACTGGGCCTAGATAGCAACAAACGACTCCCATGTAGCTTCAAAATCTGGAAGGTCTTGCCACCGTATAAGAACTTCAACTTGCCCGGAAGGACTATTGCGGACAGACAAGACAGCAGTTGGCTCCACCCGTAGTTCTAAATCATCAGTCAACATTTGAGGCAGAGGTTGTGAAGTGACCAAGGGACCAGTAGCTTTTTTAAGCAAAAAAACATGGAAAACAGGATGTACCCTGCTCTCAGCTGGAAGATCCAACTGATAACCTGTTGATCCCACTATTTTACTGATTTTGTAAGGTCCATAGAATCTAGGTCGTAGTTTTTCATTCACTTTCTTGGCAATGGACCGCAATCTATAAGGTTGGAGCTTGAGATAAACCCAATCACCAATAGCATAGGTAACTGATCTGCGATGCTTATCCGCATAGGTCTTCATTTGATCCTGAGCCTTGAATAAATTGGTATTGAGATCATGAAGAATAGTATCCCTTTCAGCAGTAAAAGAATTAACCTCTTCTACGATTGAAGGAACTGTAGTTTCTTTAAGAAGCTGTAGGGGGTCCCGACCATAAAGAGCCTTGAAAGGGGTGAGTTTAGTGGAACTATTATAGTTTGTATTAAACCAAAATTCAGCCCAGCCTAGCCAGCATGGCCATTGTTTAGGCTTAGTCCCCGTTAAGCATCGCAAGTAGGTTTCTAAGCATCGATTGACTACCTCCGTTTGCCCATCAGTCTGAGGATGATACGCAGAGCTGAACTTGAGTTTAGTGCCAGCTAACCGGAAGAGCTTAGTCCAGAAATGACTCAGAAAGATCTTATCCCGATTGGACAATGGTAGAAGGAAAACCATGCAAACGTACAACTTCTTGGGTAAATACTTCAGCTATGTCCTTGGCTATGAAGGGATGGCAAAGTGGAATAAAATGGGCATATTTAGTGAATCTGTCCATAACCACTAAGATGGCATTTTTGCCATGAGCTTTAGGAAGCCCTTCTATGAAATCCATAGAAATATCATTCCAGACTTGAGTGGGAATGGGAAGAGGCTGTAACAACCCTGCAGGAGACAAGGTTTGATATTTATTCTGCTGGCAAGTTGCACAAGTAGCCACAAAATGTTGAATATCCTTCCGCATACCCTCCCAATACACCAAGGCTGCAATTCTCTTGTAAGATCGAAAAAAACCTGAGTGGCCTCCCACTGCTGAACTATGAAACTCCTTAAGTAACAAAGGAATTTTAGAAGAGTTCCTAGGTAAAACCAATTTGCCTTTATACAGCAACTGTCCATTCCGAAGAGAGAAACCTGGGTGGGAATTAGAATCCCTTATCAAGTCCTGAATGACAACTTTCAATTTGGCATCATTGATGACCTCATTCTCCCACTCCTGGAAATATGAGAACTAAACTACGGAGAGGGCCAGCATAAGTCATCCTTCTAGAGAGAGCATCAGCAGCTCTATTATCACACCCGGGCTTGTATTTGATCTCAAAGTCAAACCCCATTAATTTTGAGGTCCATTTGAATTGTTCCTCTCCCAAAACTCACTGTTCTGTGAGGAATTTTAAACTCTTTTGATCTGTATAGATGACAAAATGTCTTCCCATCAAGTAGTGACGCCATTTCTGCACTGCCATAACAATAGCCACCAACTCTCTCTCATATACAGACCTAGTTTGACCCCTATCTGAAAGGGTTTGGCTCAGAAAAGCAACAGGCCTACCCTCTTGTAATAATACAGCACCTAATCCTTTATTAGATGCATCCGTTTCAATGACAAAGGTCTTGGAGAAATCAGGGACCATGAGAGTTGGTAAATCAGCCATGGCTTTCTTTAGTGCTTCCACTGCTCCCAGTGCCTCTGAATTCCATTGGAAACAATCCTTCTTCAATAATTGAGTTAAAGGTCTAGCCAATTTTCCATAGTTTTGCACAAATCTTCTGTAGTACCCTGTAATTCCTAAAAATCCCCTTAGTGCCTTGATATGTTTAGGAATAGGCCAAGTTAACATCACTTCCAGTTTCTTGGGGTCAGCAGCTACCCCTGCCCCTGAGATAATATGGCCTAAGTATTCCAATTGCTTTTGCCAGAAATTACATTTTTTTTTTGTTAGCATATAACTGATGATCCTTCAATAATTGCAAGACCGCCTGTAAATGCCTCTTATGGTCTGCTTCACACTTACTGTAGACCAAGATATCATCAAAGAATACAAGAGCAAATTTCCTTAAGTAAGGTTTTAACATTTCATTCATGAGAGACTGAAATGTAGAAAGTGCATTAGTGAGCCCAAATGGCATCACTACAAATTCGTAATGCCCTTCTGTGTCCTAAATGCAATTTTAGGAATATCTGTTTCCTTCATTCGAATTTGATGATACCCTAATTTCAAATCTAATTTGGTAAATATCTCAGCCCCCCTAATTCATCCAACAATTCATCAATAATAGGAATGGAAAATTTATCAGGAACAATGATTTTATTTAAGCCTCGATAGTCCATACAGAATCTCCAACCTCCATCTTTCTTTTTCACAAGTATGATAGGATTAGAATAAGGACTAACACTAGGACCTATAACTCCTGAATTCAACATATCATCCACTAATCTTTCTATTTCATTTTTTTTGTAATGAGGATACCTATAAGGTATTAGATTAGGAATATCAGCCCCTTCTTTCAATACAATGGCATGATTCTGTCTTCTTGATGGAGGGAGGCCTTGTGGTTCTTGAAAAAACCTCATGATACTCATCTAACACTCCTGCAAGCCACTGAGGAAGCAGTTCTTTATTCTCGGATTGTCCTTGCAAACTGTGAAACTCTAATAAAAATCCTTGACCATTATCTTGTAAAGCTTTTACCACAGATTTGAATGAAGCTACAGTTCTAGCAAGTGTTGGTTCCCCTTTTAACAATTTGGTTCCATTGGCCGTAGGAACCTTAAGTGTTAAATCTTTGAAATTGGCCTTTATCTCGCATAGACTTGCGAGCCATTCCATTCCCAATACTAAATCAACTCCTCCCAATTCAAAAAGGAAGAAATCTTGTTGAATCTCTAGTCCTTGTATCTGGAGAAACAGCTGGCAACATACCCCTCCACATTTAATCTTCCTCCCATCACCAACTTCTACTGTATATGGGCCTATTTCAGTCACCAATAATCCTTGTTTTCTTACCAACTCAGAAGATACAAAGTTATGAGATGCCCCACAATCCACCAATACCACCACCCTTTGTCCTGCTAACTCTCCCCATAGCTTGATGGATTTCTTGGAAGTCAATCCTGTTATGCTGTACATAGACAACTGCAATGCTTTAAATTCCAAGCCTTCCTCTTCCTGATTACACTCCTCGTCATTTTCTTCACCATCTTCCTCTAATATTAATACTTGGAGCTGTTTATGGGCACAAACATGGCCTGGACCAAACTTTTCATCACACCTAAAACACAACCATTTTCTTAACTTCTCTTGCATCTCTGCATCAGTTAATTTTCTGAATCCTCTTCCTCTGGAAGAACTAGTAGTTCTCAAATTATTAGAATTTCCACTGGAATGTTCTCCCCCTGTTACTGATTGATTCTGATTTCGATTCCCAGATTCCCAAGTCATCGTCCTTGAATGACTATAATTCTTAGGCTTTCCTCCTCCCTTATTCACCCAAGAACTTCCTTTACTCAATAAAGTGTTTTTCTCATCGATTCTTTGGGCATAATCCATCAGATCTGGCAAATTCTCCATGTGATGGAGTTTCAATTCAGCCTAAATCACCTCTTTGAGGCCATTAAGGAAAATTCCCTTCAAGTACTCTAGTTCAGCACTTCTAAGGGGACCTGCGTACAATTCAAACTATTCTCGGTACTCCTCCACCGTCCCTGTTTGTTTGAGACTCAACAACAGTTCATAAGGACTTTGTATCATTGACGGCTGAAACCTCTTCACTACGGTAGATCGGAAATCATTCCATGTAGGGTTTTTTGCATAAAATTCCCACCACTGATACCAAGTCAGGGCTTTTCCTTCCATTGCTACCATCACCGCTCAAAGTTTCTCTTCATCATTCATCCCTTTCAATTCGAAATAGCGCTCCACGCGATTCGTCCAACCGTATGCGTCATCTCCTTCAAAGACCGGAATCTCGAGTTTCCTCCACCGCTCGTCGCGATGCTGGGAACTATCGTGATTGTCGATGCTATCTCCATTTCCAGAATGACACCTCCTGATCGAATCATGATTGTCGTTGCTATTCGATAATCCCCTTACCGGCTCGATCAACTCGATCAATTGTCTTCTTGTCTCAACTCTCTCGAGTCGTTCCTCGTCAACCATTCTCTTCAGTTCTTGCAACTCTTCGCGCGCTGCGTTGAGTCCTTCATACCCACGCTCCAAAAATTCCAGCCTTGCTTCCATTCCTCTCGTAGAAACCATGAATTCTCTTCCAGAATCGAAGAGCTCTGATACCAGTTGATAGAACTGGTAGGAACTAAGAACAAATTCACTGAATTACTTCTGTTTTATTGATGAATCTCTGTGGGAAATGTTCCCAATCAGAGTTAGAATACAAGAATGGGAGAGAAAGATCGGAAAAAGATATGGAAAATCCTGTCAAGAATTCGAGAGCTTGACTCTCTCCCTAACCACCTTCTAACCAACTAACCGCCTTTCTGACTTTCCCTCTCATTTCTATTTATAGTCATACTAACTAACTATCCAGCTGTGCTAAGCCACATGCTGTTGGCATTGCTTTGGGATGCCTACATACATAAGTCTGCCTAATTGGAGGCCTAGGCCTCTGGCTAACATATTATCATGGCAAAAATCACGGAGATGAAGCCTGCTGCTCTTCCCAACAGAAGTGACTTCAAATTTTCATAATATGAAGAAAGAAGTTCGATGCAAGTTATCACCTTATAATTATCTTTGAATCTGCTCAATGGTTTCCTTTCTGATTTTATAGGAGGATATCTTCTGCTTATGTACAATTTCCATCTACCTTTAATAAAATGTTTTATTTTGTCAGGGAGAGAAAAATAATAATTGTCTCTCTTTATAAGATGAGTGATTAAAGAAAGGAGCTCTATTGAGTAGAAAGCTACTAAAATTCTTCTGCACACAGAACCCCAACATAATCAAAGAAAGACAAACACAGGTCCTCTTAAGCACTGATGCTTATAAGGGACAAGTTTTGGAATAAATATGAAAAAAAAAATAATTTATTTATTAAACCAAAAACAGTTACAGCAACAGAAGAATACAGATGCTGCAAATCTGCAATGCATGTCCAAATTAGCTACAAGACTTGACAGACAATGAAATGAAGTCAAAATCAGGCAGCAGCTTCATGAGAACCCAATCTGTATTATTATTGGTATCAAGGAATAGGGGTTTTTGTCTAAAACATATTATTTCTTGAATCAATCACAGAGAATATATACAAAAGGTTATAGCTCTATTTTAGGAAACAACTTAACTACCTAGAACTAACTTAGGAAACCCAATATCTCCTAGGCTGTAATTCCTTGATATAGGAAATTACATTTATTATTTCCTAATTATACACAAAAATATATACATTCCTAAAATAGCATTCCTAAGAAGCAATACACAAATCCACATGGATTCCAACCGGATTCCAACACTCCCCCTCAAGCTGGTGAACAGGTGTTTTCCATTCCCAGCTTGGATATGATTCCTTCAAATGAGGAGCTACTTAATCCCTTGGTGAGGATGTCTGCAAGTTGTCCTTGAGTGGGCACATATGGGGTGCATATCAAGCCACTGTCAAGCTTCTCCTTGATGAAATGCCTATCCACCTTAATGTATTTAGTTCGATCATGTTGAATCGGGTTGTGTGCTATGCTGATTGCTGATTTGTTGTCACAGTAAATCTTCATAGGTTCTTCCCATTTAATCTTCAAATCTTCTAGAATAATTTTAAGCCAGAGTAGTTCACATACACCTTGTGCCATAGCACGGAATTCTGCTTCAGCACTAGAACGCGCTACTACACTTTGTTTTTTGCTTTTTCAAGTCACAAGATTCCCTCCAAGGAAAGTGCAATACCCGATAGTTGATCTCCTATCAACAATTGACCATGCATAGTCAGCATCAGTGTATGCTTCAAGTGTCATATTTCCATTTTTTTTAAACAGAATTCCTCTTCCTAGAGTTCCCTTGAGATAGTGCAGAATTCTATGGGCTGCCTATAAATGGATCTCTCTTGGGCTATGCATGAATTGACTGATCAAGCTCACCCTATAGGCAATATCCGATCTGGTATGGGATAAGTAAATGAGCCTGCCTACCAAACGTTGATACATCTCCTTATCAACTGCAACACCTTCTTCTACATTTCCCAATTTTAGGCTCGGTTCCACAGGTGTGCTCACAGGTTTACGAGTTGTTTTGCCTATTTCCTTGAGCAAATCAATGATGTATTTCTGCTGGGATATAAAGATCCCTTTCTTGGAGTGTGCCACTTCAATCCCCAAAAAATATTTTAGTTTTCCCAAGGTTTTGATCTCAAATTCCTTGGCCAAACACTGACTCAGGATTTCTTATTCTTTCCTATCATCTCCAGTCAATATAATGTCATCCACATACACTAACAGCACTGTCACTCCCCCTGAATCAAGATGTTTGATGAACAGAATATGATCCCCTTGACTTTGCTTGTAGCCCAATGCTGTCATGACTCAAGTAAACCTTCCAAATCAGGCCCGAGGTGATTGTTTCAGCCCATACAAGGCCTTTTTTAACTTGCATACTGTGTTGGCAGTCACCTCCCTCTCATACCCTGGTGGCATTTCTATATAAATTTCCTCCTCAAGTTCCCTATGCAAGAAAGCATTCTTCACATCAAATTGTTGTAGTTCCCAGCCATGGTTGGCAGCAAGGGATAGGATCACTCTGATAGTATTCATTTTGGCAACCAAAGCAAACGTCTGTGAATAATTAACCCCATAAGTTTGTGTGAACCCTTTTGCAACTAACCTTGTTTTGTACCTCTCAATTGACCCATCAGCTCTGTATTTCACCGTGTACACCCACTTACACCCAACTGGCCGTTTTCCTGTTGGTAAAGAAACAAGCTCCCAGGTCTTGTTTTTCTCTAGAGCTTCCATCTCTACATCCATGGCTTGCTTCCATTTTCCATTGGTCAAAGCCTCAGAAAGAGTAATGGGTATGGAGATGGTGTTTAGGTTTACAAGGAAGGTTTTGTGGGTTTGTGATAAATATTTAAATGAAAGATAATGTGAGAGGGTATAAAGGCTGGTTGGTGTTTTTTCTGGTTCCTTTTCTAAGGGCAATTGGAAGATTAAGGTCATCTTGGGTAAGTTGAGTTTCGGTTTCATCTTGTGAGGTGGGCAAAATAGTTTCATCCTGTAAAGTATGTAATTCAGAAATTGTTACCTCATGAGAAGGATTTGTGTCAGATTCTTGAACCTGTATAGAGCCTGGAATGACCTTGGACTTCCTTGTGTACACCAAACCTTTTTCAAATCTCACATTGGGTTGAGTGGCTTCATTGGACGTGGAATCAGAAACTGTTTGGTCATGATCAGACCCAGTTTGAACAGAAAGATTAGGGAGATTAGACCCAATTTGAACAAAAAGATTAGGGAGATCAGGTAGTGTAAAATGGTTGTCCTTATCTTCCCTACGGCTCTCCCCCTGAAGATAAGGTTGAGGGTAAAAATCTTCTTGCTCATTAAAGGTAACATCTCGTGACACAAAAAAAATTTTGGATGGAGGGTGATAACATTTGTAGCCTTTCTGAGTGGAAGAGTACCCAACAGAAACACATCTTAGGGCCCTAGGATCAAGTTTCCCCCTATCTGGACTATGAACGTGAACAACTGATACACACCCAAAAACCCGAGGTTTATGGTTATTGGTAGTGGATAGATTCGGATAAAAGGAAGAAAGGACATCCACAGTGTTAGAATATCTCAAAAATATATTTTTTGTATCTTGAAATATTTTAGAGTATCATAGATGATCTCTTAGGATTTATTTCTTATTTATCATATTTCATTATTTGTTTTCTTATTTAATTAGGATAGATTTTTTCTTGTATTAGGACAAATTTATTTCCTGTAATTTAGCTCTATTCTAGGCAAGTAGTTATTGACATAAGTCTATATAATGTAAATCATACATGTACAATTGATAAGATATAAGATACAAGCAATAACAATTTCTTCATAAGTCTTTCTCTATCCTCTCTTTCAACATGGTATCAGAGAGGTACCATCCACCCTGAAAGGTTTGCCTTTTCTTCTGACTTGAGTTCTATGGAACTCTTTTGTATATTCTCTCATGTTTGTTTCTCTCCAACTTTTTGCTCTTTTTTTATTGATCAGTATTAAACTATTATGATCAAGAAATAATATTCAGAAATATTCTGTCTCTTTCAAGTTGGTATCAAAGCTTCCGATCTGGGAGTCTCTCCTTGTTTCCATAGAATCGGCCTTCATTGCATGATCGAACCACCTTTCATTCTTTGGGTTTAAAGCCAAGATTCTAGCAAAGGTTCATTCTTTGCATTCACCTCGAACCTGGATCGGATAGGCGATTTGGGAGCCTATATTGTTTATAAAATCTGCTTGCCTTCATTTCTTTGATCGAACCACCTTCATTCTTGGGTTTAAAGCCAAGATTCTAGCAAGTTTTTGTTGTTGCATTCACCTTTCGGGACATGGAGATAGGCGATTTGGGAGCCTGGGTGTTGTTTCTTCCTAGTGTCGGCCTTCATTATTGATTGGACCACCTTCATTCTTGACTTTTCCGTTGGGACAAGGTGAGCATGTGGAAAAGTGTCATTGTTGATTGGACCACCTTCATTCTTTGGGTTTAGAACCGACCTTCATTCTTTGGGATTCTAGCAGCCTTCATTCTTTGCCTTCAATTAGAATCGAATCTGACTTTGAACATTAGTAAAGGACCCCATTTGTGTTGCTGGGTGGTATAATACTCGACTCAGTGTTTTGGAGACCAATTTGGAGGTCGAGGGGCCACTAAAGAGAAAGGTCAAAGACTCCAAAATAGGTCTCATTTGCTTGGGACGTGTGCCGAGGAGAAGCAAGGAGTTGTCTGCCAAGGACGTTGCCAAGGTTTTGTTATTCAGGGGGTGACCTAGAAAGGAGCGACCTAGGGAGGAGCGACCAGGGAGAGGGCTACCTGCACCAAGAGGGTCAGAGTGAAAGCTACCCTGAGTGGGCACCTAGAGTGGGCAAGCGAGAAACCAGAGTGGGCCGTCGCTGGAACTGCTCTGATACCATTCGAAGGGGGTGGCAATGTTATGAGTCCCACATTAAGTAACTAAGGAAGCTCATATACAAAAGTACTTAAGCCATGAGGCTCTCCCATGGATGAATTATATTAGTGGTAACTTCTCTCCCACAGATGAATCATGCTAGTGGTGATTTTTCTTCCCATCGATGATTATTCCAATGGTGACTTAAATTATTTAATTCTTGCAAGCTCAAGCTTAGGAAGCTTTAGCTTGAGGGGGAGTGTTAGAATATCTCAAAAATATATTTTTTGTATCTTGAAATATTTTAGAGTATCATAGATGATCTCTTAGGATTTATTTCTTATTTATCATATTTCATTATTTGTTTTCTTATTTAATTAGGATAGATTTTTCTTGTATTAGGACAAATTTATTTCCTGTAATTTAGCTCTATTCTAGGCAAGTAGTTATTGACATAAGTCTATATAATGTAAATCATACATGTACAATTGATAAGATATAAGATACAAGCAATAACAATTTCTTCATAAGTCTTTCTCTATCCTCTCTTTCAACATGGTATCAGAGAGGTACCATCCACCCTGAAAGGTTTGCCTTTTCTTCTGACTTGAGTTCTATGGAACTCTTTTGTATATTCTCTCATGTTTGTTTCTCTCCAACTTTTTGCTCTTTTTTAATTGATCAGTATTAAACTATTATGATCAAGAAATAATATTCAGAAATATTCTGTCTCTTTCAAGTCACAGGGTTTTTGAATCCTAAGACACTAGAGGGTAATCTATTGACAAGGTGTGTTGCTGCAAGAACAACTTCCCTCCACAAGGTTTTTGGAACGTTTTTCTGGTATAACAGTGCCTGTGTTTGATTTAGAAGGTGACCATTTTTCTTCTCAACAATCTCATTCTGTTGTGGTGTTTTGACACAAGAAGACTCATGAATAATTCCTTCCTTTTTGCAAAACGGAGTAAGAACCTGATTGAAGTAATCTTTGGCATTGTCTGACCTAAGTCTTTTGATATTTACACCAAACTAGAATTTTACCATCGAGAACAAATTTGGGAAAATAGTGCTGACTTCAGATTTGTGTTTGAGCAAAAAAATCCAAGTAACCCTAGTACAATCATCAATAAAGGTCACAAACCACCGAGCACCTGACACATTTGGAACAGTAGAAGGACCCATACATCCGAATGAATAAGATAAAAAGGAAAAGAGCTTCTGTTATTACTTATAGGAAAGGGTACACACTTGTGTTTAGCAAGCTCACACACATCACAATGAAAACTCTCAACATCTAATTTGGTAAAAAGAGAAGGAAACAAAATTTTGACAGTCCTAAAAGAAGGATGTCCTAACCTATAATGATAAAGAAAAATCTTCTCCTTGTTGGATAGAATAGACTCGGACATGAAAGAATGAGAAAGGTTGTTCTTGCTGGGTAGATTTGGTTCCTCAAGATAGTAAAGGTCATTCCATTCTCTAGTACGTCCAATCGTCCTCCTCGAATCCTTGTTCTGAAATATACAATCATTGTTGTCAAAAATTACTTTACAGGATAAATCTTTTGTAAGTTTTTGTATAGAGACAAGATTGGTGGATAATTTCGGGACATGGAGAACATTTTTCAGAATTAGAGATGGGTTTATTTTGATATTACCTAGGCCAGCTACTGTTACAAGGGTACCATCGGTTGTGACAATTTTCTTATTGCTGGGACAAGGTGAGCATGTGGAAAAGTGTTTGGATAAAGGAGTCATGCGGTCATTGGCACTCTTCCAATCTAGAATCCAACTAAATGTTGAAAGATGGGTGGTGGAGATGTTTCTGAGACATTTAATCCAAATCAAAAGAAAAGCTTACCTGAATATGCCAGAGTACAAGTACCTGTTGGTTTGTCAAGGCTGGTAAGGAAAGCTCTCATCCTGTTTATTTCTTCCTAGTTGAGAGTGGTGGACTCAGATTTGTTCTCTTCTTGTGACATATTCAACACACCAAAAACGATCGACTACGGTTGGAAAAACAAATCCCACGATTTATGGATTTATGGCACTGTTCACGCGGCACAAATTAGAGGTGTGCTGCGGCACAAATTGGAGGTGTGCTGCTGCACTCTTTAAGGAAACAGAAAAACTGGGTATGAGAAGGACAACGGCAATGAAGGCCGAGAACTGTTGGCAATGAGGGCCAATCAGTTTAGAAAAGAGTGTTTCAGCAGAAACCAAGAGCAGTCCCTGACTGGAACTGCTCTGATACCATATCAAAGAATAGGGTTTTTTGTCTAAAACATTATTTCTTGAATCGATCACAGAGAATATATACAAAAGTTTATAGTTCTATTTTAGGAAACAACTTAACTACCCTAGAACTAACTTAGGAAACCGAATATCTCCTAGGTTGTAAATCCTTGATATAGGAAATTACATTTATTATTTCCTAATTATACACAAAAATATATACATTTCTAAAATAGCATTCCTAAGAAACAATACACGAATCCACACGGATTCCAACCGGATTCCAACAATTGACAACAATGCCATCATAAAACAACGATCAATTACAGTAATAGCAAGATTATTTAAGTATTTGACAAGATAGCACATTACAATGAAAAAACCACACCCAACTTGTCAAAGCTTATTATCATCTTAACCGGCAGAGACAATTTTCTGTTACTATTACATCAAGATTCTTTTAAGTCTAACAACTCAAAGACCTAATAGATGCCACCATAAGTTCATAAATAAAAAGAGGGAAGAAAAATTCAATACCAAGTGAATCTTCAAGCAGTTTTGTTAACACCGAATTTTCATAAGGAATAAAATCCTTCTTTGATGTTAAAGAAGACAAAACATCTTCCAACCTGCAAAGACATTTTAAAATTCCACAAGTTAAAAAAAGAATTTCTAACGCACCACATTGTTTTCAGTCATCTTACCCAAAACTTCAATATGAATGAAAAAGGAAATTCATATATTTGACAAGAAAATAGCCAGACACAGCCATATGAGAGGAGGAAGGGAGAATCAGATTACATTTCAGTTTTGTGGATATAAAGAAGTGTTACCTACACATGGTTCACCAAAGTACATAGAACAGGGCCGGGTACAAGTATGACACTTCGTATAATTCTCAATACAAGCAGGTAGACTTAGTGAATGTGCTATCTAATATCGCACTGCATTTGGAAACTTTGTTTGCTTTGATTTACAAATGTACAAAACCATATATTAGTATTATAAGTTTTATTAGTAAAATATAAGATGCCACCTACATAAATATTATTAAAAAAATTTACTATAAATCAAATACATTAATTATTCTATTACTGTGACACTTTCTTGGGTATTTATAGCATATAAAACTTTACAATGTTAGTGGATCATACTTGAAACTTTTGATTATTAAAAACATTACTTACTCTAGAAAAAACTGATTAGTCTTAGAGATGGAACATAGATTTGGTGAATTGCTAGAGTTAGTAGCACTCAACACTCTGATATATATATATACTAAGAAATAAATATAGTGTTACATTTACAAGAAAGAATCAGCTATTTCCTATGACCCTAATTTCCTAGGAACATTAACTCTTATAATTCCCAATGATACATTTAATCATTACACTATTTCCAACACCTATGACTCTGATTTCCTAAGAACATTAATTCCTATAATTCCCATAATTCCCAATGATAACAACAATACTCAACAGCAATAATACTGAACACTTACTATAGCCAAGCCTATAAAAAGTATTCTACTCACGCAAGTGCTCTTTGTTTTTGTTTCTTTTTTTATTTTTTATCATTTTATGTAATATTCATTATATTTATACTCTCTGTTTGTAATCTATAATTCTTTTGAATGACATAGTTAATATTAAAAATAAAAAATTATTAATTCTTAATTTATTAACCCTAATATTTTATAACAACTTAATTTAATAAAATTGAGCTAATGTTTAAATAAAAGAATTATTTCCTCGTGATAGTATCCAAAAGAAGAAAGAAACAGATTCAGAAAAAATGAAACAGCCTAATAATACCATGTTTTGGATAAAATGGAGCACTTCGGTAGGATCTTGTTCATCTGTGCCTTGGGTCCTCTGCAGCTGCCTAAGAAGCATTTGTCATAATGCTCGGTCCCCATGCAATCTGTTAGCTAAACCTCTTCCTTGATGTCTAAGCATTTTGACTCCTCTATTTAACTCTTCCATATAAAGGACTAAACAAAACTAAATGTTGAAAGATGGACCGTGGACGGTGTTGATGGACGGTGGCCGGTTGAAAGAGATGGTCAGTTATGAACGGTGGCCAATTGAAAAGGATGGTCGGTTCCCACGTTTTTTGTAGGCCTTGTTTGTAGTGCATTATTGTTACTTAATTTCTAGGCTTGTTTAGCTTGTTTTCTAAGCCTAGTTTTAATGTACAGCTCCCTATATATACTTCCTTCTTGTAAACATTCAGATTAATGCAGAAACATACTACTATTCTCCCTACTCTCCTTAGTTTTCCTACTTTCTTTATGGCATCAAAGCTCCGGGTCTGACTGGGGCCCTGATAGAGACAACCATGACAAGAGCCAATTGTGGCTTGGTTTCTTCTAAGGATGTAGCGGACAGCTTTTCCACCACTACTCCAGCAACCAAAGTTGATCTCTTGTTTTCTACAAGATCTAGATCCATTCAATTAGGTGTTCAAAAATTGAATGTGTTGGACGGTGGCCACTATGGACGGCGGCCACTATGGACGGTGGTCTCTTGGCCTTATTCCACGGTTGTTTGTGTAGACATTGTTTTTAGTAGCTTATTAATTAGTTGCTTATTTCCTAGGACTAGATTTAATCTATAGAAGCTCCTATATATATTTCTGTCCATGTAAACATTTAGTTTTGAGATTGAATATACAATATGCATATTCTTCATATTCTGAGATGGTATCAGATTAAGTTCCGATCCGAGACTGTTTTTGTTTTCTGCTATTTTTTTCGGTCGGCCTTCATTGCCAACCCAAGTGTTTTTTGGCCTTCAATGCCCTTTTGCTGACATTCCTCGTTAGCCTTCATTGCTACCCAAAAATAGCACCGTAACAGACCCTAAACAGACCAGTAAACAATACCCAAACAACACCTGTGAACAGTACCCAAACAGCGACCCACTCCGTTTTTCATCCAAGTAAGGTCACGAGATATACCAGACAAATCCGACCGGCCATTCCTCCGAGCGCCCCTACCGGAGACACCCCCACGCGCCGTCACGCTTGCACACACTTCCCAGCGCGTGTAGGCCACGCGCCACCTTCCGGTCACCGGAGCTCCACGCCGTTGGTTCCATTCACCTCACCGGCGTCCTCTGCTCCTGTTTCTGTGGCTGAAACTTCTTTCCAAGGCTCTTTGGCTAGTGGGCTCCTTAGCTCACCTTCTCTGTTCTGTTCAACTTCGTTCTGCCTCTTCTCTGTTCTGCCTTGCTTCTGTTTTGTCTCTCAAAATGTCAACTATGGGTGAGGTTTCCTCTAGTTCCTTGATTGTAGATTCTGGTGCTACAAACTACATGACTGGGTCTGCAAATCTATTTGTTTCATATAGTCCCTGTGCAGGAAATAAGAAAATTAAAATAGCAGATGGTTCTCTCTCTGCTGTTGCAGGAAAGGGTTCTATTTCCATATCTCCTTCCATTACTCTTCATGATGTTCTCCATGTCACAAATCTATCTTGTAATCTCTTATCCGTAAGTAAGTTAGTTCATGATCTTAATTGTCAAGCTCATTTTTTCTCATCCCATTGTGAGTTTCAGGACCCAACCTCGAGGAGGATGATTGGCAATGCAAGACAGCGAGGTGACCTTTATTTTTTTGAAGATGGATCTGACTTAGGAGGACAAGCTCCAAGTACTTGTTTCAATTCTATCTTTGCTTCCAATAATAGTGATGTCATGTTATGGCATTTGAGATTAGGACATCTAAGTTTTCATTATTTAAAAGTTATGTTTCCAAGTTTGTTCATAAATAAAAATCCATCTTTGTTTGACTGTGAAACTTGTGAACTTGCAAAACACCATCATACATCTTTTTCTATGCAGCCATATAAACCTTCTGAACCTTTCTCCTTAGTTCATAGTGATGTTTGGGAGCCCTTACGAATTTCTACCTTATCAGGAAAAAGATGGTTTGTAACATTTATTGATGATAAAAATTTGAAGTTGAACAAGTTTTCATAAATTTTCATAACATGATAAAAACTCAATTTCAAACAACCATTAGAGTTTTTAGAAATGATAATGGAAAGGAATATGTCAACAGTATTCTAGGAAATTACTTTGCAAAAAATGGCATTATACATCAAAGTTCTTGTGTCAACACACCTCAACAAAATGGAGTGACTGAAAAGAAAAATAGACATCTAAATATTTGTGGGGTGAAGTTGTTCTTACACCAGCGTTTTTAATTAATAGAATGCCATCCAGAGTCTTGAATTTTCAAATACCAATAAATGTTTTGAAAAATAATTTCCCAAAATCTAGGCTGGTTAGTGACATTCCTTTAAAGGCATTTGGTTGTACTACATTTGTTCATAATCACAATAATAATTGCGGTAAACTTGAACCAACAGCTAGGAAATGTGTTTTCGTTGGTTACTCACCAACGCAAAAGGGATATAAGTGTTTTGATCCAATTTCAAGGAAATTTTTTGTTACTATGGATGTAACCTTTTTTGAAACACACTTTTTTGGATCTCATCTTCAAGGGGAGATTGAGAAAGAAGATGAAGAATTTGAAAATACTCTACAAATTCAACTTTTTTTGGTTCCAACTCAGTCAGTGGTTCCTAAAGATGGTCAAGGTATTGTTGAGAAACTTGCCCTAGAACCTGTGGCAACTTCAGATTTGGAAACAAATACTCCTGAAATAAAAGACTTGGATAATATTCCCTCAATGCCACAAGAAGACAAATCTGAAATAGGAACAGAGATGTGTGAGAAACCAAGGGAGAAGAAAGAAGAGGAGCTGCATTCACAAGGAAGAAATATTTGCCAAAAACAGGTCTCTCGCAAAAACAATGCCAAAAGTTCAATATGTTTAATCTAGAAGTTGTCTACCGAATCTTGCAGTATTTGAAAAGTACTCTGAGAAAAGGTCTATTCTTGAAGAAAAATCAACAAAGAAGGATTGAATTTTACACTGATGTTGACTGGGTAGGATCTGTAACTAATAGAAAATCAACCTCCTGTTATTGTACTTATGTTTGGGGTAATCTTGTCATTTGGAGAAGTAAAAAACAAAATGTTGTAGCAAGAAATAATGCAGAAGCAGAGTTCCGAGCAATGGCAAATGGAATTTGTGAAGTGCTATGGCTAAAACGAGTTATGGAAGAAATAAAAAGGACAGTTGAAGGACCTATAGAGCTATATTGTGATAACAAAATTGCAATTAACATTGCTCATAATCCAGTGCAACATGACCAAACTAAACATGTAGAAATTGATAGACATTTCATAAAGGAAAAGCTGGAAGGAGGAGTGATCTGCATGCCTTTTGTTCCTACAGCTCAACAAACTGCTGATATTCTAACTAAAAGTCTCCCAAGGCCATACTTTGAACTTTTGATAAGCAAGTTGGGCATGCTTGGTATCTATGCACCAACTTGAGGGTGAGTATTGAAAGATGGACGATGGACGGTGTTGATGGATGTTGGCCGGTTGAAAGGGATTGTCGGTTCCCACGTTTTTTGTAGGCCTTGTTTTTAGTGCTTTATTGCTGCTTATTTTCTAGGCTTGTTTAGCTTGTTTTCTAGGCCTAGTTTTAATGTACAGCCCCCTATATATATTTCCTTCTTGTAAACATTCAGATTCATGCAAAAACATACTACTCTTCTACCTACTATTTTTAGTTTTCCTACTTCCTTTACTAAAACTTATGAATTAACTGGTGATCAAGACTTGCAAAGACTCTCTTCTCCCCTACTCTTTCTCTCTCACACATGCTTTGAGTCTAATTGGCAGTCATCTAGTAAGCAGAGAGACACTATGGTTGTCCCTTCTATGGTTGTCCCTTTATCTTCCTTGCTAAGACAGGTAAATCAGAAACCCTTGCCTCTTTCAATTGGGATCACCATTTTGAACAATCTGGATCGTGAATGTCACATGGGGGTCGTACAACCCAGTTTGCTGTTGATAGGGGAATAGGGAATCAGGTGACACACTAACACTAACATAAAGTATACCCTTTAAGTGTGTCCAACCACCGCACCATAAGGGAAAAACACAAACCTACATCCAGTTAAAGGAGACCAACTATCTACAAATTTGTTCCCCAAGCAAAAACAGAGATAACAAGACTAGTTACCTAACTTAGTAATATTTACAACTAGTAATGAAAACTAGCAAACCATGAAAATCAAGGATAACAGACAATACTTGAAGTGCATTGACACCTACATGGCTAGACAAACACCTGGATGGCTATTGTTAGTGAAATATAATTAGGAATTAGGACTGATCTATTAGGCTGGGGCCTTGCTTTTGTATATCAGTACTTTCCTGTACTAACTTTAATTGTTTAATATAAATATAGATTCATGGTGGTTAATTATAACAAGTTAGCTACTATTCTTTTCTGTTTTAACTGTCATGCTTTTCTCCTTCTCCATCTCTCTTTTCTCATAATATGGTATCTAGAGCCAAATCAAACAAAACCTAACCTCCCAAACCTTTTTTTTCCAAAAACAAAAAGCAAACAAAAAAAAACCTTAATACTTAGAATCTACTGATCTATCCTTCCCTAGGGTTGGCTGATTTTTCCCAGTACTGCTGAGGTCCAAATTGGTGTTTTTCGTGGGTGTTTGGGCATGAGGGCTTCACACTCGATGCACTGATCAGCGGCCAGGTGGGTGCCGCACTTGCTGTTTTCGGCGACCAGGGGTGTCGCCGCCAGCTAGGGGAGCCGCGACTGGGATTTCCGGCGACCAGGGGTGTCGCTGCCAGCCAGGGGTGCTGCATTTTAGTGTTTTTCAGTCACGATTTGGCAGGACTATTCAAACCCAGCGAGCCCAATCCGCGATTTAGGCATTTTCAGGCGTGCTCTGAAGTTTTCTTTCGCACCCAGTCCTGTTGATGTGTTCGTGGGTGCCATTTGGGTGTTTTCAATTCTGTTGATGTGTTTTCCAATGGTGTTTGGGTGTTTGTAGTGCAGTTTGGGTGTTTTTCTTTGAGCCCAACAATTTTCGTGCTATTTGCAGTGTACGTTGGTGTCTCTTTTTTATTCTCTGATGGTTGATTATGATCATAAGTCTAGTTCCACCAGTTCTGATGAATCTGAGAAGTCTACGAAACCTACCATCATGCTTGAGGTGATCTCTACTTCTATCCACATTACTAATGATAAGTTTGACGGGAAACACTAAATGGAATGGCATAAAACTATCACCATGTTTCTCACTGGAATGGAGAAAGAAGATCATCTGACAAATGACCCACCATCATCCACAACCAGGCGTGATCGGTGGTTGCAGGAAGATAACCGACTATTTGGTATGATCAACAAAACTATTGATACTTCCATTAAGCATGTTGTTTCTCATTGTGATACTGTGAAAGAGTTATGGGAGTATATGGAGTTTCTTTATTCTGGGAAAGCCAATTTAACTCGTCTTTATGAGGTGTCACAGGCACTTCATAGACCGACACAACAAGAAAAGTCTCTTCATGGGTATTTTACTGACTTTAAGCGTACCTATGAGGAATTCAATGACCTCCAACCTATCTCTACTGATATTAAACAGATGCGCCTACAGTGAGAACAATTGGCAGTTGTGAGTTTCTTGTTTGGATTATCCTCTGAGTTCAATCGTGATCAGCTCATGATTAGTTCTGATCATATGACCCTTGCTGATGTTTATCGCCGCATCATGCGCACTCATCATGAGTTGCATTCTTATTCTTCTTCTAGATCACCGGCTGCTTTGGTTGGTCGCGGTGGTGGTAGAACAGGTAGAGGTGGAGGTTGTGGTAGTCGTGATAGAGCAGGTGGTCATTTTGGTGGTCGTGATGGTAGCTTTTCTGGTGGCCGTGATGGTGGTTCTTATCTTTGTTATTACTGTGGGGAGGAAGGCCATATCAAGAAGAATTGTTGGAAGTTGAATGGGAAACCAGGTTGCTCCCAAGGTCAGCGTTAGGCTCATGCAGCAACTCAAGAAGGTCTCTTGCCCACACCTGTTACTGCTCCTCAAACACAAGGTCTCAGAACCATCGCCATGTCTGGTGCTGAATTTGAGGCCTACACTCAGATCCAGACCTCACAGGGTATTGGTCCTTATGGCATTGATTATTCTGATACCTTCTCTCCTATTGCTAAACTTGCCTCTGTTCGTATCTTTATCTCTCTTGCAGCTAGTCATCATTGGTCCTTGCATCAACTTGATGTCAAGAATGCCTTTCTCCATGGCAACCTATAGGAGGAGGTATATATAGAGCAACCTCCTAGGTTTGTTGCTCAGGGGAGAATGGTAAAGTTTGCAGACTAAAGAAGTCATTATATGGTCTCAAACATGCTCCACAGGCATGGTTTAGGTGCTTTAATCAAGTTGTTCTTCAGTGTAGAAATATATGGAGGAACAAGAAGAGGAGAAGAAACACTAAAATTCTCCTATTTTTTCATAATACTATAATAATGTTTATAGAGCATAAATACGAAGAGAAAAACAAAAAGTCAAACCCTAGAATCACGTTAAAGCAGGGATTGATTTATTCTCCCCTTAATCCTAGGAAATCTGACTTCCTAAATTATTTTGAATTCAACATCCAAATCTTAGCTTTCCTGATTTATCGACACTCCCCCTCAAGTTGGTGCAAAGATATCTATCATGCCCAACTTGCTAACTTGAAGTTCAAATGGCTGTCTCAACAGCCCCTTAGTTAAAACATCCGCCACTTGTTGTGTAGTTGGTACAAACAGAGTGCAAATTATTCCCTCTTCAAGTTTTTCCTTTATGAAATGTCTGTCAATCTCAACATGTTTCGTCCTGTCATGTAAAACCGGGTTATGAGCAATGATGATAGCTGCCTTGTTATCGTAGTACAACTTCATGGGAAAACTCACTGGCCTCTTAAGCTCTTCTAGAACTCTTTTTAGCCAAAGAACTTCGCAAATTCCTGAGCCATTGATCTGAATTCAGCCTCGGCACTACTTCTAGCAACAACACTTTGCTTCTTGCTCCTCCAAGCGACCAAATTTCCCCATAGAAACATGCAATATCCAGAAGTTGACTTTCTGCCAGTAACTGATCCTGCCCAATCAGCGTCGGTATACAACTCAACCCCTTTCTTCTCGTTTTTCTTGAAGAAAAGTCCCTTTCCTGGTGTGCCTTTTAGATACCGAAGAATTCGATACACAACTTCAAGATGTACTTCATACGGGGAATGCATAAATTGACTCACCATGCTCACAGCGAAAGCAATGTCAAGACGAGTGTGTGACAAGTAAATCAATCTCCCAACTAGCCTTTGGTTTCTACCCATGTCAACAGGCACACCATCTTTGACTTCTCTGAGCTTAGTATTGACTTCTACTGGAGTATCTGAAGGTTTGCAACCACTCATCCTAATTTCTTTCAAGAGAACAAGAATGTACTTCCGTTGTGACACCACAATGCCCTTTTTTTATCTTGTCACTTCCATTCCGAGGAAGTACCTTAGTTAGCCTAAGTCTCTAATCTTGAATTCCTTGGCTAGGCTCTGTTTCAGTCTGCTCATCTCTTCTATATCATCCCCAGTCAAGATTATGTCATCCACATAGACAATCAAAACCGAAACTTTGTCCTTGGTGGATCTCTTCGTAAAAAAGAGTATGATCAGATTGTCCTTGACTATATCCTTGGCCTTTAACAAATCTTGTGAATCTTTCAAACCATGCTCTTGGAGATTGTTTGAGACGGTATAAAGATCTTTTTAGCTTACATACCTTAGTTCCAAACTTCTCAGAGAAACCAGGCGGAGGCTCCAAATATACTTCTTCCTCCAAGTCTCCATTCAAAAAAGTATTCTTCACATCTAACTAATTCAGAGGCCAATCAAGATTAGTTGCAACTGATAAGAGCACTTGAACTGTATTTAGCTTTGCCACTGGGGAAAACGTCTCAGAGTAGTCCACTCCATATGTCTGAGTAAAGTCTTTAGCTACTAAGCGTGCCTTGTATCTTTCCAAGGATCCATCTGAGTTGTACTTTACAGTAAATACCCATTTACAACCAACAGTTGTCTTCCCAATCGGTAGATCTGCTTTCTCCCAAGTAGCATTCTTCTCTAGAGCTCTCATCTCCTCAAGAACAGCATCTCTCCACTCAAAACATTTAGAGCCTCCTCGATAATGTTAGGAATAGCTACACTAGACATTTGTGAGATAAAGGCACAATATGATGATGAAAGATTATTGTAAGACATAAAATTTGACAAAGGACGTTTTGTACAAGACCTAACACCTTTCCTAAAAGCGATGGGAAGATCAAGTTGACTCGAAGAACTTGACTCAGAAATACCTGGAGCTTTATTTTCAAGAGTCTTTGAAGAATTATCATGAATTTCATGATCCAACCTCTGATTAGATTCTTGGTGATGTTGCGGAATGGTACCTCTCCTTTTTCTGTGCTTGATACTCCTTTGAATAAACAAGAACTTTATATCGTTTCGCACACATCTCTGTAGTTTTAGCATTTCCATTTTGAAATGGCATTTGTTTATTGGAAGATTCATCATTTTCAACATTTAATTCATTTGTTTCCATTAATTCTGGTGACCCTTTGTGAGGAACATCATTATAAAACTCGAGAGTTAAATCAGAACCATCGAGAAAACCATCTTCACTAGTGCTGCTCTCCCCTTGAAGATGGGAGTTGCTGTAGTATGAGGTTCCTTCAAAGAAAGTGACATCCATAGAGACAAACATTTTTTTTCAAAACTAGATCAAAGCATTTGTAACCTCTCTGAGTAGTAGGATAACCTACAAAAATACATTTATGTGCCTTTGGATCAAGTTTTGAGCGTTTTGGGTCATGATTATGAACAAAGGCCACACTGCCAAAAACTTTTAAGGGAATGTCTGTTGTTAGCCGAGTGTTTGGGAAATAGTTCGTGAAAACTTGTAAAGGGGTTTTAAAGCCCAAAATTCGTGTAGGAAGTCTATTAATCAAGTAAATAGCTGTTAAAACAGCTTCTCCCCGTAGATACTTAAGAACCTTAGTTTTAAAACTTAGAGCTCTAGTGACTTCTAGGAGATGTTTGTTTTTTCTTTCAGCCACCCCGTTTTGTTGAGGTGTATTATTACACGAACTTTGGTGAACAATTCCTTTCTCGGCAAAAAAATTCCCTAACACATTGTTAAAAAATTCTTTTCCATTATCACTTCGAAAAATTTTAATGTAAGTCTGAAATTGTGTTTGAACCATATTATAAAAAAATTTTAACACATTCTCAGCATCAAATTTATCTTTCAAAAGAAAAACCCAAGTGACCCTAATATGATCATCAATAAAAGTAATAAACTAACGTTTTCCAGAAAAGGTTGCCACTCTAGAGGGACCCCAAACATCACTGTAAATCACGGTAAATGATTTTGATTTTTTATATGGTTGAGATGGAAAAATAGCACGATAGTGTTTTGCTAATTCACAAGATTCACATCGGAAAAAAAAATTATTTTTATTCATGAATAATTTTGGAAACAAATGCTTTAAATATTGAAAGTTGGGATGTCCTAATCGATCATGCCATAACATAATTTCACTGTCACTAGGCACAGAAATAGAATTGAAACAAGTCTGTCAGTCTTGCCTTCCAAAGGTTGATCCTTGATTGAGGAAGTAGAGGCCACCATCCTGTTTAGCACCCCCAATCATCTTCCCCGAGGTTAAATCCTAAAATTCACAATGGGAGGACCAAAAATTAATTCGACAATTATGATCAAAGGTTAATTTATTGACAGACAATAGATTGTATGATAAATGAGGAACATGTAGAACGTCGTTAAGGATTAGAGAAGAACAAATAGACATAGTTCCTTTTCCAGCAACAGTAGCAAAGGAACCATCTGCAATTTTGACCTTTTGATTCCCTGCACAAGGTGTATATGAAGAAAAAATTTGCAAAGTATCGATCATATGATCAGTGCCACCTGAATCTAATATCCAGGAGCCATTAGACTTTGTACAAGCAATGGCTACAGTGAAAAGATTACCTGACTGGGCTAGAGAACAAGATGGATTAGAGTTTCCTAAAGATTGAGATTGAAACATTTTATATAAATGCTTTATTTGTTCCTTTGTGAAAGGAAGAGATTCTGAGGATGATTGCTGCCCTGGTTCTGAATTGCTCACTTGAAATGCGCGGACTTCTCCCCCTAACTTGTTATCACCACTCGATTTTTTCTTAGGATTTGCTGGTTTCCCATATAGCTTCCAGCAGGTTTCCCGAGTAAGCCACGGCCTTCTACAATGATCACACCAAGGCCTCTACTTTCCTCCTCACCTTTCTCCTTCTGAGTTTGCACCTCGGACCACAAGAGCCGATCCCTCATTATCTATTTTTGTTTCATTAGTATTCTTTAGCATCACTTGCCTCCGTGCTTCTTCTCTACGCACCTCTGAGAAGACTTCTCTGATAGTTGGCAAAGGTTTTCGCCCTAAGATACGACCTCTAACTTCATCAAGATCTTTATTCAAACCTACCAAGAAAAAAAATACCCGGCTTCTCTCCATCTTCTTTTTGTACCAAGCACTATCATTTGGACTTTCCCATGCTTCGTCGTCAAATAAATCCAACTCCTGTCAAATAGCCATCATCTCATTATAATATGTTGTTACTTCACGTTCTCCTTGCTGCATCTTCCACATCCGAGTGTTCAGTTCAAACAATTGTGAGTGATTGTCTAGATCAGAATAGGTTTCCCTTACTACTTCCCACACATCGCAAGCCATTGGCAAGAACATGAAAGGTTTTCCAACCACTAGATCCATAGAGTTGATCAACCAAGCAGTAACCATTGAGTTTTCAGAACGCCACTACCTGTATTTTGGATCTATGGTGGCTGGTGGTTTCACTTCGCCGTTCAAATAGTCGAGTTTCCCCTTGCCGTCGATCACCAAACGCACTGACTGAGACCACTCAAGGTAATTCTTTCCATTCAATTTATGAATGGTAATCTGCAAAGAGTTCTCAGATATAGAAACTGTCACTAGTTGATTTCCTTCCTCCGAAGTCGTCACGCCACTGCTAGCATCCGAAGGGGTCGAACCAGAGCCAACTATGGCGGCCTTAAAGTTCATGATCGGAACCTTAAAGCTCTGATACCATGTAGAAATATACGGAGGAACAAGAAGAGGAGAAGAAACGCTAAAATTCTCCTATTTTTTCATAATACTAAAATAATGTTTACAGAGCATAAATAGGAAGAGAAGAACAAAAAGTAAAACCCTAGAATCACATTAAATCAGGGATTGATTTATTCTCCCCTTAATCCTAGGAAATCTGACTTCCTAAATTATTCTGAATTCAACACTCAAATCTTAGCTTTCCTGATTTATCGACATTCAATTTGGGCTACAGCGAAATACTTTTGATCATTCAGTATTCTTTCAATGCTCTCAGGGTGGCTGTATTTTCTTGGTGGTTTATGTGGATGATATTATCATTACTGGGAGTGATGAGGTTGGAATCAGAAAGCTTAAGGACTTTCTTCAAACACAATTTCAAACTAAGGACTTGGGCGCTTTGAAATACTTCTTAGGCATTGAAGTTATGTAGAGTTCGAAGGGTATTTTTCTTACTCAGAGGAAGTATGTGTTTGATTTACTCAAAGAAACAGGTATGCTTGGAGCCAAACCTGTTGAAGCACCTATGGTCCCTAATGTCAAACTATTACCAAATGATGGAGATGCTATGCCTGACCCTGAACGATATAGATAGTTGGCAAGCTTAACTACCTCACGATTACTCGTCCTGATATTGCTTTCTCTGTCAGTGTGGTTAGTCAATTCATGTCATCTCCCCGAACCACTCATTGGGAAGCTATTCTTCATATATTGAGGTATCTAAAAGGGGCTCTAGGTTGTGGTGTCTTATATAGAAATCATGGGCATAATATGATATAGGGGTTCTCCGATGCTGATAGGGTTGGTACTCCCATAGATAGGAGATCTACTTCAAGTTATTGTGTTCTTGTTGGAGGCAACATTGTTTCTTGGAGGAGTAAGAAACAGAGTATTGTTGCTCGTTCTAGTGCCGAGTCAGAATATAGGGCCATGGCCTAAGTTACTTGCGAATTGGTGTGGATTCATCATGTTCTTAATGAGATTGGGGTTAAGAGTGTAATGCCTATGAAGTTGTGGTGTGACAATTAAGCTGCTATCCATATTGCCTTTAATCTCGTTTTTCATGAACGGACAAAGCACATTGAAGCTGACTATCACTTTGTGCGAGAAAAGGTTCAACAGGATCTTGTTATTACTGGACATGAAAGGACAAGAGAACAACTTGCAGATATCTTTACCAAAGCACTCAATCGAAGTAGAGTTGACTATATTTGTAACAAGCTAAGCATGATCAATATCTATGCTCCAACTTGAGGAGAAGTGCTAGTGAAATATAATTAGGAATTAGGATTGATCTATTGGACTGGGTCTTGCTTTTGTATATCAGTATTTTCCTATACTAGCTCTAATTGTTTAATATAAATATAGAGTCAGGGTGGCTAATTATAACAAGTTAGCTACTCTTCTTTTCTGTTTTACTTCTCATGCTTTTCTCCTTCTCTATCTCTCTATTCTCATAACAGCTATTAAGCAAATAAAGATAAATTTGCTAATGAAGAGAAAAGTAATGCATTAAAATTACATACACTGGAAGTGACTTCATAACCTGCAGCAAATCTGTGACACGCTCACCACTATCATCTTCTGTTATTAAACCTTCACTTCCAGCTAAGTTAACCAGATAGAGTTTGCTATAAGAGTTTTCACCAGTGATCAAATTGTTATAAAATATGTGTATCGTGACAATCCTGACACAGCAAGACATGAAATCCACAGAGTTGAATTAGTGTACAGCACTCACAGAAAATCCAGTAACACAGGATAGATACACACAAATATCAAAATAGCAACAACTACAAAAATCTTTTACAAACTTCTTTCTGATAGAATATCACAGTGATATATTTGAAGAAATATTAACCTTTTAAGATTCAGTCCTTAATATTTTCTGCTTCCTATTGTTATTTTATGAGTCACATAAAGTAGAAAATGGGGGAAAAAAATTAAAAAAACAAAACCTTAGCATAGTAAATTACATCCCATAAAGCAATCTCTCATTTGTGCATTGATCACACGTGCTACATTGGTGAAAGTATGCTATCAATAGAAGTTTATCATGCAACTTAAAACAGCATAAAGAAAGCCACAGTACAATATAACCATGCATAATGTGGGCAGAGAGAATTTAGACCATACAAATGAGATACATTAATCTTTAATAAATCATTTCCCCGACTCTGAAATGCAGCTTTTAAAACTCTAGAAAAGTCCAAAGGGTTATCAACTTTTTCCTGCACCAGTTCTACGAAATATTCAGGTGATCCCAACCAGAGCTTAGGCATGCTTTTCCCTGACTCCAAAAGCAGATCCCTTGTCTGAAAGCACATAACAGGAGACTACATGAAAACCCTAATAATCCTAGGTGAACCAAAAACCAGGATGCAAACCAGAGACACAACAGAAAGGGTGTTCTTGGTAAGTGAAAACAGAAAGAGACCTGTTCATTATAGAGCTCACAAACTGTAACACAGAATTTATATCGAGAAGTAGAGGTTGTATCTGAGTTGGCTAAATCAAACAGTTCCTCAAAACAATGAGCATATAAACCCCGATCATAGCTTGATCCTTCCTGAGAACAATGAATGAACATCAAAGAAGCAATTAATCAGGCCAAACATTATTGACTCAAGAAGTAAAAGAACATTAAAAAATAATAAATTTCACCCATAGGGCAGCCATTTCAATTGTTAGTCAACATTGAATTTGAAACCCTCGTCCAACTCTTTTTTAAGAGGGGAGCAGTTCTGCCACACACACAGTGAAAGAAAGAAATAGCAACCATAGTGTGTGTCTTTCCGGAATGGGTTTGTCCGTATGCAAATATGGAAACATTATATCCATCCAAAGCTGACTGCACCAGTGGTTGAACATCACTGAATAACTCAGCTGCAAACAGAATATAAAAATAGTTAAGATAAGTTAGCTGCATATCAGAGACCATTACCCGGGTTTGAAATCAAAAAAGATAGTAACATAAAATAGAACCATTGTACCTTGTCCAACATGAGGTCCATAGACTCGGTCAAATTCAAAATCTTTCTTGGAGTTAGACAAGGATTCATCACCAGTATTTACACGAATGGTATAGTCATCTGGAAATTCAACGACTGAGGGACCTTCATCTTCAAATAATGGCCTTGTCCGGCAGAGTACTCGTATGTTTCCTGCAAAAAATATGAATAGCCAGATAGATGTTTTCAGCTCGGTAAAGCTTAAGTTTGAATAAAAATAATAGGAAGGTTGTTTATCGAACTAGATTAAATTCCTGTTACTGTATATGACAATGTATAAAGTATATACAGTGTATTCGGGAGGCAAAAAAACAAATTATGCATAGCAATTACCTTTAGATGTCAATAAATCATTGAACAATCTTCTTTTCTCATTGATCATCGGAGATATTCTTGCTTCGGTTTCAAGGGCAACTTGATCTGAAATTCACAATTGGGGCCACAAAATTCAAATTTTAATGACAGAAAACCAACAGTACAATAACTTCACAAAAAAGATAAAACCAGTATAACAAATTTTTGAATGAGGCAGATTCCCCTCCCCTAAACTTTTTGGTACCAAAAAAAAAAAAGATAAAATCTCACATAACTTCATGTACTTCAAGAAACTAAATGCATTTCAGAGATAAAACTAATATAAATGGTAGCACAGATCAGACCTTGGAAACGTGTGAAAAACATTATTCCTCTCAAAGACCAACTCTCCTAAAAACTTAAGCTATTAGATGAAGGCTCAATATTGGTTTTATATCTCTAACACACTCCCTCACACAAGAGCCCTTTGGGCTTGAAGCATGGACCATGCACAAGTCCACTCTATCTTGTGCTGAAATTCAAATTTTTTTTTATTAGAAGAATGGAGGCGGCAAGAACCGAACTCCTGACCACTTAGTCAAGGAGATTCTGAAACCAAGTCAAGGACTAACCCTAATTAAATAAGCAAGCAAATCAGGAAATATAATGAAATCAGGAAAGAACTTCTAAAATTGCTTCCTCAATCAAATTACTAATTGATTCCACAATATATTCTAAAGATACTTTAACATAATCTAAGGATATTCTAAATATATTCTAACAATTTCCATTTCCCAACATGAGTTTAGAGAATAAGTCTCATTTGTCACCGAAGTGATCTAATCAAGCAAAAGAATTTATAAGAAAAATGACAAATGCCAAAACCTTCGACTTATCTAGCATGAGCCAAGAGTCGAGACCAATTAGTTTCTTACCTAGCTTGCGGGTTTTCTCAGCAAGAACACCAAGATATTGTGTAACTCGATCAAATTTTGCATTTGAATATTCTTGAAGTTCACTCGCTTCTTGTCTTAACTGCAAATAGTCTTCCCTAGCAAGCTGTGCAAAATATATGATGTGATTGTTAACAAATGACTAAAACAAAAATTGTATGATCCACAATAAATTGACAAGGATATAACAGAAAAAGGATAACTCAAACCAGCATGACTGGCCTGTAAAAATGTGCAAGTACTTTAAATATTACAAAAGATATTCCAAAGATGCACATCTTCTAGCAATCTTTTTTTTTCTTGATAAACGGGGCAGTGAGGTTCAAACCTAATACCAAACTACCCAAACCCCTTATCAACCCAATCCATCCTTAAGTCCCAAAGGATATTGTCAATAATTTATTTTATATACTACAATTATTTCACTACATAAGAATCCAGTCATTTAGCATACATTTGTTAGATACCATATATGGCAAACAAATGTAATTAGACTACTCTAGGATTTTTTTTTAAATGGGAGAAGTCCATACTCTGTTTTTAATAATTTTTTTTCTATATCTGCATTATCATCATATCTCCAGACTGTCCAAATTAGCACTTGGTTTGATCATAAATTTTTCCTTCCCCAAATTCTTCTTGCTCGTATTATTCTAACAGCCTCCCCCAACACACCCTAGGACTAAATTCATAATATTGATATGACAAGACCACCCCCATTTTGTCCATTTCATCACAGAATCACCTAGCATTAAAATCAATACAAGTTGCAATATCCCTCCCGGCAATTAATTGAAGTTCTCACAAGTACCATAGAGTTTCTGCCCACACTGATGTTTGCAGAAAGAAAGACTGCCAAATCTTTAATCAAACACACAGATCAACGAGCTCATATTATTGAGATAATCTATTAAACTATAAACTCCGTAAGAAATCCTATGCAGTTTCTGATGGCATGGCAAAGTATGTTGAGATTCTACAAAGCCTCGAGATGCCGCAAACGATCTTGCAAATGAACAATAGCTTACATGCTGAAATTACTCATAAAAGATAGACAAATAGTACTGTCAAACGATGCACCTGAAACACAAAGTAACAACGCAACAATACACCTAGCAGAAAAGCCAAGCAAAATTGGCATTTTCCAAATCCGGAATCTTAATAAATGCTTACTGAAATAAACCCGATACGCTCAAGCAACTGCTGAAAGTAAAGTTATAATAGCACAGCTAAACTAAAACATTGCTGTTATAAACACTGGCTTTCAAGCAGAAACGACTGAAACACTTGACGGAAAGCTCGAAACCAAAAACTCAGCTGCCAGATTGAGAAGAAGAAGAAGAAGATGCTACAGTACAGCTACATATGGAAATGAAAACGCATTACCTTGACTTTGTCCCTCAGTCGTTGAACCTTGGAGGCCATGGAGTTTTTGGACTGCGGAAGAGCAGAGGAAGAGGAAATGGAGTACCTCCTCACAAACGGTGCACTAGGTTTCCGATTGTCTTCCTCAACTGACGCCAACCCCGGCGGCAAAGACGACGTTGACGATGACGACGGCGACGGCGATGACTTCCATGGCTCGAAGCCGGTGACGTCCCAGCTCCACCGGTTCCTTTGCTCCGCCATTGTTCCGAGTCACTTTGTTTTTCAGATTTCGTCTCTTCAAATTTGAAACAATAAAGTGAAATGAAATGGGATGTAGATTAAATGTAAATTTTTCAAAAATAAATAAATACGAGGAGCTTTATGGTTTTTTTTATCATTACTGGGTGTACCTTTGTCTACCTTTTTGTATTTGGGCTATGATAATAAATGGAGGGAGAAGGTAGTTTGGTTTGGTTTGGTTCGGGGGCGCGGGGACGGTGTCGTTTTGAGGGATGTGAGCGTGTTGGGCTTTTCTGCCTCACATGATATTCTGCGCTTCTTGTTTGTTTACGCTTCGCTCTCAGTTATTTATTGTTCTGTGTTTTTTGCTTTAGAGTTGGGTGTTTTTGAGTAGGATAAGGTGAAGCACGTGAGGAAGGGTTTGAACTGCATGGAATGGATGGGTTCCTTCTTTGAGTTCTTTCTTCTTGCCTTCACCTTCACGTTAAATCATGGTTCCCAACTTAAGATGGAAAATCGAACAGAAGAGCCTCAAATGCATGAGGTGGCAAATCCACGAGACCTCAATATCAAGTCTTAATGATCAACGAACAAGTCAAGCCATAGTGCTTCTCATGATTTATACAAAAGAAAATCAAGATTTTAGAAATAATATAAGTATGTAATAGCTATGAAAAAATATTAAATAATCAATTATATGTATAATAATTTTTTTAAAATTAATTAGAATAAAATTAATTTCATGTTTCAATATATTATCTAAAGAATAATTTTAAAATAATGTATTTTGTTTGAATTATAAAAAAATTACTTTTAAATAATAAACAAGTCATATATCGTCTATTATCTAATAAATTAAATCTTTACTTTTTTTTGTTGAATAATACGTTAAAGCAAGGGGAGGCTCTCTCATACCAACATGCATTTTTGAATTCAAACCTAAGGTTATGAAGTTGGCATGCGCAAAAAGTTAATCTTATGAACTTATTCATCTAATGTAAAGCTTGTAAAAAATTAAGTTAAGTCGAAATTATTCTTAAGAAATTGAGTCTTTTTTTTTATTTAAGCTCAGCTCACATTAAAGTTCATGAACTTTTCAAGTTTAATAAGATAATATCGAACATTATATTAATTTATATTTGAATTTATAACTCAATAAAATATATATTTTAAAATATATAAAATAATTCAGTCAGACAAAAACAAAATCAAATAATAACATTGTTTTTTTTTAGAGTTTCTTCGATATCCTCACTTTTTTGACAGGGTGCTAGTACCCTTAAAATTTATCCAATTAAAATGTGACAAATGGAAAAATCCATCGGATATACTTGCAATTCTGATTATTCAACTTCCATTCACTGAGTAATTTTCAAAGTCTTCCATACCCTTGACATTTTCATCTACACCCCCAATTTCATCGTTCTTGCATTCATATTTGTCATTCCATTTCATACCAAACTTATTCATTTTATTTATCTGTACACTTTAAAATCACAAATTTGCATCAACAACTAATACCTCCTAATATACAATTCCAATTTCCTCCCTTATATTTGAGGAAGAAGAGACAGAAGGCATAAAAGAAGCAGGGGAACCAAAACACCAAAAATTCACATGACCCAGGAGATCCAATCTGTAAATTCTTCAAACCATGCTCGCGGACTTTCCCCCATTTCCCCATTATTGCCTTCCTTATATCATTATATCTACCTTATTCTATCTCTTATCTTTCGGCAAAACATGTTTCATTATCTTTTATTATCCTTCTTATTCTTGTTGTCAAAGTTATTATGGTTTGATTTCAATGTACCTTTAAGTAACATTGACTCTGTTTTAAGAATTTTATAGCAAAGATGTTGGAAACTTTCTTTCCTTGGTTGATAACATCGAAACTTTTTGTTATTCCAACATCACCCTAATTGATGGGAGTTGGAGGGGATGCTAGAGCTCAAATGAAATCAAGCATTAAGAAGGATTGTAGACCTCAAGAAAGAAAATTTCAAAAAATGGGATGTAAATTTAATAATAACAACAACTGTATTTTTCATATCAACAAAATCAAATTTTGTTTCACATAGAATAAAATTGATAGGATCTACCAACCTCCCACCATAGCTTTTTGCACATGGAAGAAAACCTAAAATACCAACAAAATAGCACCAACGCCACTAGCACATTCCAACACCAACACGTACAACACGATCACACAAGCACAAGTACAGCATGCTTCTAATCTAAGTCTATTTTACCAATGATGGAATAGGTACTGGTAACCACAGCTTAGACTAGGGACTCTGTTATTTATTTATAGGGGATTCATTCTTTTTCCATCAGAAAAAACTAACTCCCTCTTATCAGATAGTGGATAACCTTACATTCCCTTAGTTTTCTCAATAGTTATCAATGTCAAAGGATTTGTCTTTATCTTTTTGACTCATCTAACTTGTTACTAAGTGGTTTCAATACTCAAGAGGGGAGTGAATTGAGTTTATAAAAACCTTTATGAAAACTTTTCACAAACACTTGAAAGGCAATTTTTGTTGAAACTATTTCTCAATTGAGGTGAATGAATAGAGAAGATAGAAAACTTTACTAACAAAATAAACAAGTCAAGATAGAAAGTAATCAAGCAAGCATATAAAATTAAAACGCGAGAAATAAAGGAGTTTGAGATAAGAAGAATAAACGCAATATTTATTCTGGTTCAGTCACCAACCACTTGTGGCCTATGTCCAGTCTTCAAGTAATTACTTGAGATTTTTTCACTATAACTTCAGGCTTGAACATGTGCCTGCTACCTTTACACACTAGAGCACTCTTCACATCTTGCGATACCTCACCCTCGTGCTTAAGCCTCAACAGTCAATGATACCTCACCCTTACAATTTCTTTTAGGGATATCTCACCCTCTTTATAATGAATCAAGGATAGAAGAAAAGAAACTCTCACAAGAGTAGTTGATACAAATTGAAGACCTATGAAGCTCGCAAAGATATCTCAAGTATTTGACCCAAAAACAGAGCTTAAAGATTGAAAAGATGAATCACGAATTGAATCCTTCTAAAAGATGTTTATTAATGGTTGTTTTGTGTAAAAGATAACCCCAAAAGCATGTATGTAGTGTTCTAATAAAAGGAGTCGTTGGGGGTAATTAAATTAAGCATTAAATGTATAGAAGTCGTTGCTAACTTTCAGGCTTGTGGTAATCGATTACCAAGCTTTTAGAATACATTCTGAGCTTTCTATGGAAGTGTAATCAATTACCAACCTCTGGTAATTGATTACCAAGCCTCTGGAATAGTGGTAATCGATTACCAACATGTGGTAATTAATTACCAAGTCTCTGACTTTTAAAAATAAGGCTCCCGCACCATTGTAATCGATTACCAGCTTCCAAAAAAGTCGTTAATTGATTACTAAGTCATTGGATGATATTACAATCATCCTAGAACTTATTTTTATACCCAGAATAGTTTGGTAAACAATTCAAACTAGAGAACTTGGATTTTAAAAGAAATAAGCTTGATTTTCATAATCCAAGGTTAAAATCATCATTTGTCAAGAAATTGCCCACCAACTAAAAAATATTTTTCAAGAAAAACTTTCAAAGTCATTTTGAGATATTTGAGAGACTCCTCACATAAAAGATTATTAGTCCTATAAACTATACCATTTGATCTTCCCTTGGACTTGGTCTTTGGCTTGACTTTGTTATCATCAAAATCTTCATGATCTTCATGACATAAGCATTCACATAACTTATCTAGCTAATAAGCAAATTTTGACTTGGTAAAACTGACTTATAGTGGGTAGGAAATGTGGGACCACTTAAGTTAGATTTAATTTAAATATTAAATAAAATCTAACATTCTCCCACTTGATCCAACACGTTCTCATACTTTATGGTATCCACAACACTGACATCTTTATTGTAACGTTCTAATACTAATATCACAGTATATTTGGAATATATGTGTATAAATAGAACTAGGTGCGTCACTTCTAACTTATAAATATCATACTACTTACTTAATAACCATATATGTTATTAAATAGAGCCTTAAGAGAGAAAAGTAATATTTACATGAACTTTATACATCTAGAAGTACAAACTAATCCTCAAATGGCATAAGTACAAACATGTCACTTATACATTCCAATGCAAATACTAAACATACAAAGCATTGGACAAAAGAGTGAATAAATCTACTTTAGGGCATCAACTTCTTTTCTTCTCCTTAGAAGAATCTTGACCTAAATTTATCATAAAAATAAACAAAAGGGTGAGAATTCACAAATTCTTAGTAGTATATCACATATAATATCATCATAATAACTCCAACTATTTCGAAAAAAAACAAATCTTTTAACAACAACTAGAGAGATGGTCAAAGCCAAAACTGTTCATTTCTCTTCCCAGAGCAAAAGATTCAATTATAATTATGGTTCAATTATCACATAATTAACCATTTACAATAAAATCATCTTGACATTCATAGATTAATAGAAATTTCAAGTATACGAGCCTTTACTCACTACCATTCAAACATTTACATTCACTCATTATGTAAATATTTCTAACTTATTCCATCATACATAGCTCACATCTCATATAAAGACATGTATTAATGCATATGAAATGTCAAATGTCAATGCTTATGAAATGTAGTATGTCAATGATTATAAGATGTCAAATGTTAATGCTTATGAAATGTCATGATTCTTGGCAAAGTATTTTTCTCACTCGTTTGCCCTTAATAGAGTACTTTTCTCACTGATTTGCCCTTGATAGAATGCTTTTCTCACTCCTCTGCCGAGACAAGGTGTCTTTCTCACTCCCTTGTCTCATTTTGGAAAGATTGTGCACACATCACATCACAATCTAAGTGTATAAAAGATTACCCCCATAAGTAACTAATACACACATTCATCATTGCATAAGTACATAAAGTGCTCATTCCTAGTTTAAATCACTTTTCTTAGTGAAAACCTTTAAATTCATTTCATCTTGTACCCTATGGAATCACTAATTCCCTAAAACAAAGCACTTTTATTCGAATAGATCTTCTGGTCTATTTGAATAGCCTTCAAAATGTCACATTTTGATGCATTCTACCATGGCCTATTCGAATAGATCCTGGTCTATTCGAATAGAAGCTGCGAGAATCAAATTTTGGTGCACTATTCAAATAGCTTCTTGGCCTATTTGAATAGGACATTTCATAATTGCATCCTGGTGCATCATAACAACAATTTTCCTATATCATTTCATTTCTATATCAACTCTTTTACTACAAACACATCTTTTGACCATAAACCATGTAGTAAAGCAATGGAAAAATTATCTACAACAAGCACTTGCAGTTATGTTTATGCATATACAAGCTCATACACATCGATGCTAAAGTTTCAACAATTCACATCTCTATATACAAACAATCAAGTTTCTATAGAGGTTCATGAAAGATTCATTCAAATTCATTGCATGTAAGTTTTCAAGAAGCGGAGAATGATAAAGCATCGAAAAATAAACACATCAGCCCCTACCTCAACTCCTAAAGAATGATGTTCTATTTCCTTGTCTTTGCTCTTCCTTGGTTCCTTCTAGTTTTTCCTTTCCTTTATCCTTCTTTCTTTTCCTTCATTCTTTTTCTCTTCTTTCTCTGCTTTCTCTACTGCTTCTAAACATAAGAGAGAGTGAGATGAGAATGAAGAAAAGTCAAAGATGAAAGGGTAAGGGAGGTGGAAAGAAAGAAAAAGGAATGAATGAGCTCCTTTGACTACAAGGCATTCCAGGAACTTTTATATCCGTTAAGAATATCTTGATTTCCATTGATGAGTTTTCTACTTTCCATAAGTGTCAGGAAAAATTCTAGGACTATTTCTAATTACCAAATTCTTCATTTAATGATTATCCTTATACACCGTTAACAGTCACTAAGCTATATTATACTTCCGGTGTATGTAAAAATACCAAACTAGTTCAATTGATTCTCAAAATTTTAACAAATCTCATTCTAAGTATTTATAACCTAGAAATAAATTCTTCATGTTTATTTCTATCATTCTAATAGTTTATGATAAATTTTGAGATATTATCAGCTATTTTTCATATTCAGTATTATAGCAACATATGCAAATTAACTTAGAAAAGTCACCAGAATTAATAGGTAACTCATACATGTGCTACTGAACTTCTATAACCATAAATAAGGCTAATAAGTTAGGAAGGATGTTACTTTTATGCTCACATCTAAGAGGTTAATTACATGAATCATGGCAGTAGGTTCTCTATTAAAATGAGTATTACCTTATATGTAGTATGATGTAATCTCCTCCTAACAAAAGCCACAATTTTAACTGAATGAACACATTCCATACTTGTTCTGAGTCAAAAGTACATGTCTTTCTCAAACCAAATTATATAAATCAAAACGAGAAGGCAAACAAAATAAACTAAAGTTTCAATACAATCAAAAGGAACTCTACACAACTATGTCAAGTCGCATATGCATTACATGATCCTTGAAGAACTTTAGTGGCATGATCTGCAATAATCAATTCAGTGCTAATGTGTTCAATTGAGATCTATTTGCTTTAACACGTTCCTTCATGGTTAAATACTTTATGTTGATATGTTTGCTTTGACTTCCACTTTATTTGTTTTTAACCAAGAAAACAGAAGCTTAATTATCATAATATATCTTCAATGGCCTAGAGATGGAATCAACCACTCACAGACCCACAATGAAACTCTTCAACTAGATACCCTGTGATGTTGCCTCAAAACAAGAAATGAACTCAACTTCTATATTTGAAGTAGCTATTAATGATTGCTTCGCATTTCTCTAAGATATTGCTCCACTAGCCAATATGAAGATATATCTGAATGTTGACTTATGAGAGTCAGTGCAAACAGTAAAATCTGAGTTCGAGTAACCAACAACTTCCAAAATGCCGAATCTTTGATACATAAGCATGTAGTCCTTGGTTCCTTGAAGGTACCTCAACACTTTTATTGCAGTTTTCCAATTACCCAAGCTTGAATTACTTTGATATCTCCCAAGCATTCCAACAGCAAATACAATATCAGGTCTTATACATACCTGAGCAGACATAAGGCTTCCGACAGCAAAAAGCATGTGGAATGTTCTTCATTTGTTCCCTTTTAAGCTCATTTTTCAAGCACTGGTTTAGGTTGAACCTATCACTTTTTACAATAGGTGCCACACTTGTGAAAAATCTTCCATTTGAAATCTCTTTAGAATCTTATTAATATAGGCTTTTTGAGATAAACTAAGAATAACTTGAGGTCTGTTTCTAGGATCTCAATGTCGATGACATAAGATGTCTCACCTATATATTTCATATCAAAATTCTTAGAGAGGAATTGTTTCACCTTATGTAACAACCCCAAGTCATTGGTTGCAAGAAGGATGTCATCCACGTATAAGACCAAAATTATTATTTTACTCCCACTAATCTTATGGTATATGCATTGATCTATAATGTTCTCAACAAAACCAAATGAAGATATGACATTATGGAATTTCAAATACATTGACAAGAGGCCTGTTGATATATGTAAAATACACTAAGAGCAAGTGCATTCTATTGTAAAGTAATATAGGATTTGAGTCTCAATTGTCGATCCTACGAGGAATAAGAAGTAATTACTAGATTCGCTAAACTTTTGGTTATTTAGACAATTGTAAGTATAAGAAGAAATTCAAAATAAAATCAAAAAACAAATAAGAAGAAAGATAGACAATCAAACAATATAGAGATAAACAAATTAGGGGGAAACTAGGGCGCAAGGTTCACTTGAATCCAATTAACCAGATTTTCATTCATTTATGATATAAGGTAATTCTCTTGCCCATATTCTCTTAATTACTATTAAATCCTAATAGTCATGGATAAACAATATTTTATTCCTAAATTATTCACCAATTTGGTCATTTACTTGAATTAATTAGGAATGCATTAAGCCTCAATTCAAGAGATGAACTAACATATTATCAATTCAATTGATAAAATAAATTGATATTTAGTCATTCACTAATCTAATCCTAAGTTTATTATATAGGTCCACTCATTGGATGCGGATGGTCACCGGTCAAATAATGAATTAAAACATGTCAAAAGTGATCAAGTTCTGACAAGAATACAAGTAATATAATAGACCCAAAAGAAATTACCTTAATCAAAGTTGAATTCAAAACCAATTAATTAGGAAAACAAGATCCCTCATAGCTCTAGCTATGGAATTAGTTACTCATGTTCAATAACAAACGCATATCACAATACAAATTCATAGAAAGAAAAGGAAAAAACTAGGAGGAAGAGAAATCAAAACTCCATTTTACGGAGATTGTGATCTTCAAGCCTTCAAGAATGTTGTCCTCTCTTCGTGGCCATCCTCCAAAGATTCATGACAATTCTCTCTTCTAAATTATCTCTCTAAAGTTTGTCGTCGCTCTCTCTAAATTCCTACTGGATGATCTGAACCAAAGAGAGCTACTTTACTAAACTCGTTTTCCTTTTTTTTATTATCTAACTTTCACGATTTTTCGCACTCTTTAGATGGTCGAATCTGCCCTGATCTCCATAGATAATTTGTAGGATTTTTTGTTAGCTTTTCAATATCGTAAACGGTGCATTGATTTGATCTCTGTAACTCAAGATATGACTCAATTAATAAAGAATGGTCAAGATAGTGCAGGAATCTAAATCAAATCTCTTTGAGAATCATTATCCAATTTTCAATATTAATGGCCGCTTAATTATAGAAAGTTGTTAACATGAGATTTGTAGATCTCTTTCTTAGCTTTTAAACGCCACCAGAATCAAGTGAATTGCATATTTATAGAGAAAGTTATCCTAAATTTACTGAGACAGATTTGATAGCGATACTTTCCTTAATTAATCTTTGACCAAATCTCTTGTTTTCTATTTCTTTTTGTTGAATTAATAAATTAGGAAATAAATATCTCACTCAAATTAAGAAACTCTTTGAGATCCTTGCATTAAATGCAGAGATACTTAGTTATCAATTAGAGATTATTTATACTCTAATTAAGAATCTAACTTGATCATTTCTTAAATTCCTATAAAACACAATAAAAATTCATTTAATTCAGTGAGCTCAGAATTCACTCAATATCATAAATAAAATAGTATAATTATTATCTCAAAATATTCAAATCCTTCAAAAATTTATCTTTAGGAATTTCTTATTTTTGCACAAAATCTAATGATTTTTATCCTAAAAATTAAAATAATCCTAGGTGAAGAGATAATTATTTAAAAATAAATAAATCTAAAATTTAAAATAAATAAAACTAAATAAATATAAATTAAAAGTCTTAATAAATAAACACAAAAGATAAGTGTATTTAACACTCATCAAATACCCCCAAACTTGAATATTGCTTGTCCTCAAGCAAAGAATAAGAATAAAAAATAAGATTAAATTCAGCATCCAGAAACATGAATAAAGGAAAATTCTATAATTAAAGAATTCAATTAAGTTCAACAATCAGATCCAATCCAATAAGATCATTTAGCATTTAAAACAATTAGAGGCTTGGCTCTAACTTGTATCTTTTCTCCTTACCAATCAATTGAGGTCACTCATCTTTTTCATCGCTCAAGTGTTTGAGGACAAAGAGATTGATGAGCGCCGAACTCAATCAAAATTATAAATGAGTTATGCCTAAAGCTTGTAGCATAGGAAACAACACCGGATCGTATCTCAAGGATTGTAAATGCAATTCAATTAAATCAAGCCAAAATTGGGGAAAAGGATTTGAGAATTTAGAATATGAAAATAACAAAATTAAAGTGAGAGAAATTCAATTAAAAGAACAATCAATTCATAAACTTATCTGAAATTGGGTTGATTCTATCATAGATCTTTCAACAAACATTTGAAGTGCAATTGAATGGTTAATTTGGATTCAACCGCAATCTCTGCATCAAATCTAGAATTCATATTAGACAATCATCTAGAATTCAATTAAAAATTGACACAGAAATTCGTAATCGCACAATTCGTGTTAGGATCTATGTTAATTTGATCTCCGAATTCAATTAACCTAGGCACAAATCAGTAACCTAACCTCTTTAATTTGGTGATTAATTCAGATCTATCAACCTAAATTCATCATAATTCTCAATCTTAAATCAAGATCCAATCAGATCAAACATAAACAGAAGCATCATTCATGCATTCAAGATCAAGAAGAAGAGGAAGAAGAAGAGGAATTCAATTGCAATTCAAATACAAAAGCAAAACAGAGATCTCAAGAATTCAAACCATAATTTCTTCAAAAATCTCTGAATCAATTACAGAAGTTTAGCTCTTCATGGCCATCACCACGAAGGAGCTTGAGGAAGAAGAAGGAAGAAGAAAGAAAAATTTAGATCTAGAGAGAGAAGGTGTGAAAAGTATGGAATAAAAAACTGATCTCAGATTTCTCTTTCTATAGCTATAAACTAACTCCTATTTTGGTTTCACATTATTAGAATCCTATTAATTGTAAAGCTGGGTCCATTATGAGTAATTGTGCCCAAACCCCATGCCATGTGGAGGTCTACAACTCAAGTTATGGACAAAACATTCTCAAAGGGTCTCTAAACTTGTGTTCTAACTTCTAGGCCCAATTAGCTCCACTAAATGTCTGATTCTGCCCTGAAGCTCTCATGAAAGTTGTAGAGCTCTCTCTCATCTTTTTGACAAGGTAAAATACATAATTTTTAGACATCTATAACTCAAGATATGGCCGAAATACAAAAATAGTATAAAACCTCAATGATGCTAGAAAAAATCAATTAAGCCTAATTTGAGTCCAAACTTACAAAACATGACCAAGACCAATCAATGAAGTACATAGAGAGTATAAATGACTAAAAATGAGGGTTTATTTATGTATAAAATACATGATTATCAAACTCTCCCACACTTAGCTTTTTGCACTCCTGGAAAATCACATAAGACTAAAACTAGGAAATAAGAAAAAACAACACAAGCAACTCAAAAGCTAGAAACTCTAAAAGACTCAATTTTTAATGACATTCAAGAATGCAAAAGTTATAAGCAAGAAGAGCAACCAAAGATTTAAGGGAATAAAACATTCATAAGGTAACATTTATTCACATCTTAAACCAATAAGCAAGGTATCTTCAATTTGAAAAGAATCAATCAAGAATGATAGATCCTCACAAAATACACTCTCAATTCCTCAAGTGTTTACAAGGTAAGTATTTCACTCAATTCAACTTATGAAAATTGCACTATCATAAGCTTGCTTGTCTTCTACTTCTCTACTACTCAAACACATGCACGCACAAATCAATGAGACTTTATTTAAGGTTGTAATGGGACCAAGGTAAGGGAATGAAACAATATGGATATGACAAGATAAATATCAAAGAGAATAAAAGAGTATTGGGAAGAAACTCAATTAATAAGCATGAAATTTTACCCCCAATTCTATATAATGCGCATTCTCTTTACCCCTAATTCCATTAGTAAAGTCACTAACCTCTTAATTCTCTCTATGGATGTGTGTCCTAATCTCCTATGCCATAACATCAAGGATTTTTCATTCATAACACAACGTTTAATACCGACATTTTGCTGCATAGACATTAAATTGTATAGAATCGAGTTGGATAAATTAATTTTGAACAAACCATCATTCAACACACCATTCCCAACAATAATAGACTTAAATAATAAATCAAATATGAATGCATCAAAATTTATTGAAAAACCAAAAGGAATAAGTCTTGAAACGGAAATTAAATTCCTAGAAAACCTAGGAATATAAAAAGCATTGTTCAATTCTAAAATAGAACCATATTTTAAAATAAGTCTACATGTGCCAAAAGCCGACACATGTGAACACATCTTATTTCTAGGGTAGATGAAACGTTCACTTTCAGTTGGCTCCCTCTGGCTTATGAAGCCTGCATGTATTAGAAACATGGATTGTAGAACAAAAGTCAATCTACCATGTATTATGACAAATATCAACCATATTAGATTCATAACAGACATAAGAAAAACAAGGAAAGGTTCATAACAGACATAAGAAAAAGAATTACCTTTCTTTCTGAGCTAAGCCTTATACTTGTAATAGTCCTTCTCCATGTGCCCCTTCTTTTAATAGAAGAAGCTCCTAGACTATTTCTTGATCTTAGCAATAAGTGGAATGCCTTTCTTTCCCTTCTCTTTCTTCTTCTTCTTCCTTTGACTCTGATCTTGAGTCACCATAAGGGCACCTTCACCAATCTCTTTAGCAAGCCTCCCTTCCTCTTGAACACACATGGTCAAAAATTCATTGATTGACCATTTGCCCTTATGTGTGTTATAGGAAATCTTGAAAGGACCATATTATGGTGGGAGCGAGTTCAGGATCAAGTGCACCAAAAAAGAATAAAAAATGTCAACTTGAAGAGACTTAAGCCCAGATGTTATATCCCTCATTTACATGATGTGATTTCTCACACCTTTGACTCTATTAAGCCTCATGGGTGACAACTTTGCCAAAAAGGTGCTTGTCAATGCCTTATCAGATGTCTCAAATTGCTCATCAGTGGCTTTCAGGAATTCCTTAACAATCTAGTAGTTAGGGATTGAACCATGAATGCTAGATGAGATACGTGTCTTAATGAACATAATTGAAAGACAGTTAGATATTTCCCATCATTCATACAACGTAACTTCTTGCAGAGTACTAGCATTAGTGAGCTTAGCAGGCTCATCCCTGTGGAGAGCATAATCAAGGTCCATACACCCTAAATGGAGAAGAAATTTCTCTTTCCAGTCCTTATAGTTGTTACCAGTCAAAATGAGAACTTCAATTTTGTTATCAGAGACAACTAGAGGATTAATTGTTGTAAATACATAAATAAGGCTTGTTTATATCATATAATAAATCAAGGCAAAACTAATAACTTACCAATGTAAGTTATACATACATGAATTAATATGTCATCATAATCTACCAACGGACTAAGATTTTAACACAAAATAAATTCAGTTTAAATTCCTTATGATGAACTTAATAAATTACTATCATCTTCTAATACTTATGGGCTACTTAAGAGATAGAAATAATTTAATTATTTCATCTTAATTAATATGAAAAAATAATAAATCCATGGGGGCAAATTTATTATACTAATCACAATTAATTACAATATATCATATTTAACCAACATGTGATTTTCTTTAGCTACAATTATAATTAAGGATGTTGTGGCTACTCCTCAATATATAATGAACTAATCACAAATATGATATGTAGCGGGAGAAATTATAAAAATCATATATAACACATCCAAACATTTAAATAAAAAATATGTCACAGAAGTTGCATGGCATGGTGGTTATAACGTTGGTCCATACGCCATGTACCCAACGAGCATAGGTTTAAATCTTACACTCAGCATAAAGCAGATTTTGAATTTCTTTTTTCTATAATTTCTTGAAACAAAAAATTGGGCTAACAGCCCAATACGAGAAATCATGCCCAATAGCACCACTACCTCATACATGTTAGTTTTAAACACAAAACAAAATAGCCTATACAAATATTTGTTTTCCAGAATGGGTTAAAACCTAAAACTTATTAAAAAAAAACATATGAACCCTAAACTTCTCCTTCATCCCAAGAAAGTTGTTGCATACCTTCTGCATCCATGGCTTGTAATCCACAACCATGATGTTCTAAACAGGGTTCAAATGAATACTTGAATAAGGTTGACAAATGTGGTTTCCTAGCCCGAAGAACATCTTCAGCATTGATGTATTTGTTAGCACAGGCGCAAAGCTCGTCCATGGTCTTGGGTTCCTTTTTGGTAAGAGAAAAGGAAAGAGGTCCAAGTCGGAGCCCTTCTCTTATGTTTTACAGTCCAAGCCTTTCATCCTAGTCACGCATATTCATTTTCTCCTTATTGAACCAGGATATAAAGTCTCAAAGAGACTCCTCCTTTCTTTACTTAATCTGAGAGAGGCATAAAATGGATTTAGGTTATACCTTGCTAGTGATGAAATACAACAAAAATCTCAAGGACCAGCCCTCCTATTTAACAACGAATTTAAGAGTTAAGGTCGTGAACTATCTCAAGGCAACTTTCTATAGAGACAAAGGGAAAGCGCGACACATGAGTGAGTCATCACCTCCAACAAACAGGAATGCATAAACATAAGCATCTAAGTTCTCTTAAGAGTCCGTGGTCCCATCATAGGCTTCAATATTTGTAAGATATTTGAAATGCCTAGGGATCTCATAGGCCATCAGCTTATCAAAGAAATGTTGGTTTTATGAAACCGAGTTCTTTACTTCGTGTTCCTGCTCCTTTCTTACCCAAACAAGGATTTCAACATTATGATCGGGATCCACGATCTTGGAATTTTTTGGATGACGAACCTCGTCCTAGACTCTGCCCTTTCAGTTTTTACAATTCCTTCTCAGAGATCAGTTCTCGCCTTCACTCTTGGTTAACAACTCTTTCCAGGCTATGGATCCGCTTATCCTAAAGTCTAACCATATAGATGAGTTATGCTCTGGATAGCTCAGGAAGACCAGTTTCAACACGACAAGATCGAACTTCTTCATTCTACATACGAGTTCCAAGGTGTTGTAACGCTGATACTCACTGTTTGGCATATCTAGAAGGTACTCCTTGTGGACTGAGACGTTGCCTTGTCGGAACTCATGAGGGATATTTTCTCTAGTGAAAAAAGTCTCTACCCCGTCCTGCTTGGATTTCGGTTGGGCAACAACTGGTTCTGGGATTGGCTTATAAGCAGGACCAGACGTCGGAAGGCAGTTTGGAGACTGTGGGTTCTATGGAGCAAAGGCACGATTCTAATTGGTAGAGGTTTGATTTCTCCTCGTGGTAACCATGATGATGATGATGGGAATAGAATTTTAGCTTTTTCCTACAGATGGTGTCAATGTTCTGAATGGGGCTCATATGAATACTTGAATAAGGTTGACAAAAGTGGTTTCCTTTGATGCACAGTGGCTGCAACGATGGTGCGAGGGGGTGGGTACCTACAAAAGATACTTTGACGCTTAAGTTAGATCATGCACAAGGTGGGTAATGTTTAGAATTGGATGCCTACCTCTGAGACCTTGCAAGGTATTTATAGCAGCGTCTTGGGTGTTAAGAATCATAGTTTATTTGAATTGAATACTATTATTTAGGATCAGAATCCATGATATTGTCATCTCTTATAACTAATTTTCTTATTTATGTAGGATGTAATTAATGTCTGTATCTATAAGGGATTCTATGAGAGATCTATTCCTTATAAATATGTAGATGTACTTATCCAATAGCTCATAACAATACTTGAGATACTATTCTGGTGGGTTGGGTTGCTCCTGAACCACTAACCCAAAACTCGGTCTAGAACACATGGATTTTTCTTCTCCCATTGGTCAGTACCTTCTCAATGTCTACTTGCTGCGAGAATTCTGGAAAAGGAGAAGATCTAGACGCTAGTAGTAGTCACGCAAGGACAGAGGCATCCATCTTCTTCAACCCGGTTTTGGCATCGAAAACACATACACTGGTACACCATTTTAAACACAAAACAAAACAACCCATATAAATATTTGTTTTCCAGAACGGGTTAAAGCCTAAAACTTATTTAAAAAACACATGAATCTTAAACTTCTCTTTCATCCCAGGAAAGCTGCCACACAGTTTCTGCATCTATGACTTGTAACCCATAACCATGCCTTTTTCTTCTCCCACGGGTCAGTACCTTCTCAATGTCTACTTGATGTGAGAATTCTAGAAAATGAGAAGATCTAGATACTAGTAGCAGTCACGCAAGGACATAAACATCTGTCTTCTTCAACCCGGTTGTGGCACCGTAAACACACACACCAGCAGTAGTTATGGTGTAAAGTTGCACTAGAACAACCACGAAAAGTAGTCCATACTTAAAGGAATGAAAACCCTATGAATCTGCCACAGTGGAGCACAAAATCTAGTCACCAAATTTTTTCTCAATCAACAACCCGAGAAGAAGGCTTGTCCTCCATTATTGTTGCTGATAGATGACTCTTTATGGGTTTTGTATTCTAGAAATTAATCTAGAAATTTCTTATGCATTTTGTGTAAAAATCACGTTGGCAAAAATATATATATGTTTAATATGCTTTGATCAAATTAATAACAGTAATAGCCAAGGCATGGTCATGAACAAAAACATGACATATGAATTTTATTTTATGATCAGAATATAACATCTCTGAAAAATATTTCAGTACATTCAAACTTCAATCACGTAATAGTAGAAAACATGAAACATCAATAAGCATACAAGTGTGCATGTTTCTAAATGGCCAGGCAGAGATTAACATGAAGCTTTGATACTAAATGTAAATTTAATAATAACAACTGTATTTTTCATATCAACAAAATCAGATTTTGTTTCACATAGAATAAAATTGATAGGATCTAGCAACCTCCCGCCATAGCCTTTTCCACAAAGAAGAAAAATTGCAATACCAACAAAGTAGCACTAGCACCACTAGCACGTTCTAGGACCAACATGTGCAACACGATCACATAAGCATAAGTACAAAATGCTTCTAATCTAAGTCTATTTTACCATTGAT